>CM072779.1:45020000-50020000 GCA_036936925.1 Cenchrus fungigraminus | reverse complement strand
CAATCTTCTGCCATTCTTTCCGAATTTTCTTTAACCTCTTTGACGGAGATTTCTTCCTTGGGGGGTGAAGGCTCCGTCCTTCCCCCAAGCTGCTCAACACTATCTTGCACCAAATAGCATTGCTCTTCCTTGTCCTGAAACTTGAACTTCAAGTTCCTCTCCCCAATGCGGAAACAGATGATACCGGATCCCACATTGATTCTAGCTTGGCCATCACTGAGAAATGGTCGCCCAAGGATGAGCGACATTCCTCCCTCGTCATCCGTATTGAGGACCACGAATTCCGCGAAGACATAAGAACTTTTGACCTTAACCAATAAGCTCTCAACAATTCCTTCTGGATATCGGATCGTTGAATCGGCAAGTTGGATAGTCCGTGCTGTTGGAGAGAGAGCTGGATATCCTAGTTGCTTGAACATGGCCTTGGACATGAGATTAACACTCGCACCAAGGTCACAAAGGGCATGCCTAATCTTCTTGTAATAAATTGTGCAAGTAATAGTCGGGTAGACTGGATCTTTCTTGTGCACCACTGCTGATTCCTCCCATGGATGAAGAATTTGTTGTATGGGCTTTCCTGCATAGTCAGAAGCATGTGTCTTCCTAGGTGGCTTACCCCACATGGTTGACACTACACTAACATTTTCACAAGAGGATATGGGTTGCCCCGGGATCCTCCCGTTATCAGGAGATGGAACCAAACCAGCCAGTTGAGCCAACTGGGTTTCTAACATTTTGTTGAAACTTAGCTGACTCTTCTGAGCAGAAGAAAAACTATCAAGCTTAACGTTGAGACTTTCCACAGTTTTATCAAGGGCAGCTAACTTCTTGTTAATACCTTCATTAATCTTAGCTTGCCCGAAAACAAGATCTCTCAAGGAAGGTTGGTTGGAATTGTAAGAATTACCTTGGTTACCTCCTTGATAATAAGGGCGTTGTTGATTCCATGATTGGCCTCTTTGTTGAGGTGGACGATAACCGTGGTTGTTGCCGTTCATGTACATCACTTGCTCCTGAGTCTCCGGACATTAGTTGCCTGAGTGCCCAGTGTTGCCACAGACTTCACAAGTCATGTGAGAGTCCATAGGCAGAGAAGTAGTGGCCATGGCAGCCTTCTCGCTGGTGTAGTCATCCAATCTCTTCATAAGAAGATCCATCTTGGCAGTAATCATGTCTACTTCCTTGACAGTATGAGTACCCCTCGGTCGTGGTTGGAATCTTTCATCACTCCACCCTTGGTTGGAGACCATCTTCTCCATGAGTAATTTAGCATTATCAATAGTGAGTGAGAAGAATGCTCCTAGAGCAGCAGCATCAATATGGCCTCGGGCTGTCGGAGTCAACCCATTATAGAAACTTTGAAGAATGAGCCAATCTTTCATCCCATGGTGAGGACAGGATAGGACATACTCCTGAAGCCTCTCCCAAGCCTCTGGAATAGATTCACTTGCTGCTTGCTGAAAACCAGAAATACTTCCACGAAGAGCATTGGTTTTACCTAGTGGGAAGAACTTCTTGAGAAATGCCTCTGAACACTTACTCCAAGTGTCAATAGATTCCCGATTCGCATAGAACCATTGCTTAGCTTTCCCCAAGAGGGAGAATGGAAATAGCCGTAGACGAACAACATCCATATTTGCACCCCTGATGACGAAAGTGCTGCATAGCTCTAGGAATTGCTGCAGATGAGCATTGGCATCCTCATTTGGCTTGCCACAGAATGGGCTAGCCTGTACCATCGTGATTAGACCCATCTTGATCTCGAAATTTTCAGTCCCCATTGCCACCTCAGGGCCTTGTAGCACCTGGTCAGGGGAATGAGCTGAGTACTCACGAAGTGTCTTCTGGGCCATAGCGTTGGACGCAGATGGTACAAAGGAAGCTGGTTCGCCCTCCGGACGAGTACGACGAGGTGAGCCGAAATGAATTCGAGCTTTCCTCACAAGTGACTCAGGATCTTCAGTAAAATTCCCCGGAAGGTCAAAACCAGTCAAACACTACCTGTCTTCATCATCCAAAGATAAAAGAAGACAATCAAGGTTAGCCTGCATTGAGAGTTGTCCTAACCTACTCAGAGTTTATAAACAGATGCAAAGCATAGTCATGATAATCCTGTGCCTTCCCCGACAACAGCGCCAGAAATGCTTGTTGACATTTCTTAATGTCGATCACTTAAGAACAGATTTAGAATCCATCCTTAGCGTCGGTGCTAGAAATGCTTGTTGACATTTCCCAATGTCAAAACTAATGGCGCAGGTTAGCGTGAACATCGAGACTTGCCAAAGGTTAATCTAAACGATCATGAACGAATCCGCAAGCACACAGATAAACCATTGTAGCATTTCCCCAAGGAAGGAGAGTATTCCAAGGGTATCGAATCTGTGGAAGGCAATGGCGGATATCTTAGACTTATGCTTTTGCTCTGAATGTAAACCAAGAGATAGATATAGGGAACAACACACTCAAAGGCAGGGGTAAGATAAAAGATATAAGGGGTAGTGTGACACACACACCTCAAATCTACCTCTACTCTAGCACACTATGGCTTAGGGGGAACATACGAGGTAGCGCTAGGTTCTAATACACTAAACATACAAAGCTAGAAGATACAGGAGATGGGCATGAGTATTGCATGAGGGAGACATGGTTCAGCACCCAGGTACAAATGGGGAGCTAGCCCGCGACGACCAGCACTCTGCAAAACTAGACTTTAGACTCCTACAACAGGTACCCCAACGCAGAGGTTGCCCTAGGATCCAACAGGGCTGTCACCACCTGAGGACCGACCTCTTGTTATGGGGGTTATGCTCATAACTATCGTAGCCAGACAACCCAAGCACCGTGCCTACGTTGCTGCTAGACTCCACCCAGCCCGGGCTATTGTGACCCCGGGTGAGAGCCACCAGAAGACTGGTCAACTAGACCGAGTACCGTAGCTTAAACACAGACCTCATGCAACACGCTCATGCCATCTAACAAGATCAACTAAGGCTAGACATACGAACATATATGAACTCTCTTATGTCTGATCAACAAGATCAAAGGGTCGTGTTCGTGAAGAACACGAGCCTCTAACTTATGAACAAACACATAAGGAAGGAGTTTATCACCCTTCAAGTGGATCGAAAGGTAGTGTTCACGAAGAACACGAGCCTCTAAATGATGAATAGAGGATGAACTCAAGAACATATCAAGAATATGATCTACCATGACTTTATATGAAATAGCTGAATAACTGAAGTAGAGCAAAGTCATACAAAGAAATAAAGATACAAGAGAACTCATACCTAGATTTCCAAGAGGACTTGGAACCTGAATAAGAGCTACTCTAGCCTACCCCCTAGCCTTGAAAACTAAAAGTGAGAGGAGAATGAGAGAGTGGTGTGTGAGAAATGGGAGCCCCTCTCCTTCTATTTATAGGCAAAGGCAAGGCTTGCTCGGACACTCAAATGGCCCCTAAACACCCGGGAGTGAGGCAATGGACCAATGAGCAACCAACACGTGGAGGGACCAGATGGGGCGCCACTAAGGAGGTTCGACCGATCCTAGGATCGGCCGGCCCCCTAGGGTGGCCCCACTTGGTGTGCTTCCTCTGAGTGGCTGCCCTGTGGGCCCTCTGATCCATCCCCGGTGCATGGCTTGATTTGGTATCCGAGGTGGGCATTTTGATCCATATGAAGTCCATGTGGCGTCCTCTGATTCGTCGGTGAGTGCCTCCCTTGGATCGATGACGTGGATTGCCATGTTTCCCTTGGTGGCAGCCACCTCCTCAGCTGAGTTGTCATGGCTTCTTCATAGAAGTGGAGTTTCCATCTCTTTTAAAGGGTAAATCACCTACATACAAATAATCTCCAAGAACAAGTGGAACTACATTATTCAAACCTAAATGCTAGTAAATAATGCATATGCCTCCATTTAAGTGAGAGTATTAAGGGTTGGAAATGGTGTATGACCACCGTCAATAGTTTGCTCATTGGTCCTTGGCTGCATCCTGGGGTGTTTTGGAGCACTTGGAGCCTCGGAGCAAGCCACCCCCTTGTCTATAAATAGGAGGGGAGGGGCTCCATTTCACACACACCACCAAGCTCTCAAGTTCCACTTCTCTCTTGTGTAGCTCTCTCTCCCTCTCTCTAATTCTGCCCATGTGAGGTGATTCTCACCTCTATGTGGTAGAATGGTGATGAGGAGAGATCTAGATCAGGATTAGTTGAGAGGTAGAGTAGGGGTGAGGAGTGAGTTGATGTCCTCGTGGATGCTTGTTCTTCATTTAGATCAAAGTGAGTATTTCAGCATTTCTTATTTAGACTATAGTGGACATCATGCATGCTTGATTTGTTCTTGTGTTCATGGCTCGTTCATAAGTTAGAGGCTTGTGTTCTTCGTGACACAAGGCTTTGATCCTTTAGAGCCAGCTCAGTAGTTCATATACCTGTTTGCATGCTCTGATCCTGTTTAGCTTAGTGAGTCCGCTGTATCATGTTTATCTGCATCCATAGCTTCCTTTCTGCTCCGTAGCTCAATGAATGATAAGATGGTTTGAATCTGATCTTTCTCTAGTTCGTGGGACTGTACCTATACGGTTGCTGTAGTGTAGTCAGCAGGTCGACAGACGTAACCGCACTATAGTATTTATCTGGGGTACAAACGTGGTGTCTGGGCCCTGGTGATGAGGACATCACCATCTCGGATATGACCACAATAGCATGTTTTTATTCTAAGGTGAACCGATTCCTTATCATCATTATATCCAATATATTTGATGAATTGTTGCTGCACTATGATGTTTGTTGGTTGTCATTTTCAGAAATACTTACGTGGATCAAAAAGGGTGCTCAGCACACATGGAAGGCATGGAGGACCAAAGAGGTTGATTGGGGGCCAAGTCCAAGTGTTCCTCACGTTCTCCACCAGGCCACCACATCAATTTTGGCCTGAAGATGGAAAGAGATCAAGGCCAACACGTTTTGGGCGCTAGATTCGGACTGCATGACTGGGGCCAACTTCAAACGGACGCCACGACCTCATTCGGACTCCGTTTGAGATGTTCTTTATATGGTTGGAAAGATAATTTCATATAGCTTCCAATGGCACCGGTCTCATGTCAAAATAATATCTGAGTCGACAGGAATCATCGAAACAAGTGGACATCCAGAATCTGTCAAGGTGCTACGTCGCCCGGTTTTGGCCCGTTGGCCCGTGTACCATGTCGGAGCCCATAGGGGTGCGTCCTAGGGTTGGAGCACGACCCCCACCAGGTCCTGGTCCTGCCCCTACCCTCTCATATACCCCCATAGCCATCACAAACATATTGGGTTGTAAGTTTAGCCATTGCTACTTCCTTGTAGACGTGTGTGTCGGCTAGACCACCCGTTCTACCTGATTCGGAACCCCAGCTTGGTGATATCAGATTGGTTTCCATCTCCATATTTTCAATTATGTTACTTGTTATACTTGTTCTTGCTTGTTCTTCGATGGCTTGCAGGAACAAGTGCCCTAGTGGCGGTTGACGTGCTCCACAAGATCGTGACAGCCATAGGAGACGGTGTATCGGTTGCTAAGGTGCATCCTTGGAAGGTTGTAGTCGGGCCTTGAATGTCGTTTCCTCCAATCGAAGTTATCCTCCACGCCTCTCATCGAAAGATTGGCCACAAACCCTAGCGGGTTTCCATAACCTAGTTTTCCTGCGAAGACCACGTACGATCGTAGTGTAGTGGTAGGCCGCAGTGGTGACAGCCTGTTGGACCCTTTGCAAACCCTCTGAGTTGGGCTCGATGTCAGCACATTGTCCTCTCCCTAAAAAGTTAGGATGTGCTATCGCCCCGCGGGGATGACTGAGACCGGACAGATGCATCTTGAGAGCTATGTCCCTTAAGGAAGTGCTTCTCGTAACCCGACCTATCCCAGCGAAAGCTGGTTTCCTTGGATAGACCCTCTCTGGTTACTCTCCGTCCTAGGGAACGATACCCTAAGGGAATACTCATTCTCCTAGGGGAAGTGCTACAATAGTGTATCCATGCGCTTGCGGATTCGTTCGCACTCATCAGTGTACTCGGGAGTTTCTTACACCCTCACGCTACCACGACACCTAGTGTTGAGGTTAAGAAATGCCAACAGCATCCGCCGCCGGGCTACATCGTCTCGTTCGTGGCGTTCCACGAGCGTGGCTTCTCCGTCCACACCGGGCGATTCATCCGCGCGGTTCTCTCGGAGTACCGGCTTCAACTCCAGCACCTCAACCCGAACAGCATCCAGCATATGGTGGCATTCGAGGTGCTGTGCAAGGGGTACCTAGGAGTGGGAGCTCACTGGCACCTCTTCCGATACTTCTTCAAGTTCGTCTGCTTGAAGGATAACGGGATCCTGGCGACAATCAAATGCGCCAACCTCTGGATGAAGCTGGGCAGTGGGGAGGAGTACATCCCCTTCATGTTGACGAGTTCCAACAGCGGCTGACACAAGGGCTGGTTCTACCTCAAGAACGACCCTAAGCACCCGCTGCCGGAGTACACTGGTGCTTCCATCATCGAGGCATTGAAGAGTTGGAGCTACGGGCCCCCAGTGGAGGAGCAGGAGAAGCTGCTCAAGGATTGCAGGGCGGTCCTGACCCGGCTGCACGACGCCGGGATTGACTTGGCGGCCGTCATCGGCCAGTACCATGCGTTGGGGACGTCCCACTCCGGCGGTGGCCCCTGCGCATCTGCCAGATGACGCCCAACAGGGCTCCCTTCGAAGGGACCGTGACGGTGCTCGTGCTACCCTCACTGGATGAGATCTAGCGCCGCATGGGGCTGGCCATCGGTAGGGCATCGTACTCATAGCCTCCGTCCCGGCTTTTGCCCATGCTCCCCCAAGAGAGGACCAAAAAAACGTAAGTTTTTCTCCCTTCCGACTAGTTTTGGGATTCTTTGGTTGTCAGCATCTTCTCAGAGCGTTTGTCCCCCGTATTGATTTCTTCTCTTTTTCTTGCTCTTAGCTGAGGCACGCGGAACCTACCCCCGCGAAACCTCCTCTCCCCCAGGATGTGATACGGAATCGCTCCACCGCCGCTGCGGAGAAGAGGAGGGCCGATCGCAAGGCCAAGCACAAGGAAAAGGAGATTGCGAAGTGCGAGCGGAACGACCGCCGTGCCAAGCGCTGGAGTCTGAATGAGATTGCCGTCTCCTCGGACGAGGACCCTTCATCATCACCACTATGGTCCGGCAACGATAGGACTGCTAGCGTTGACTAGAGCGCTCTGTCGACACCGTCTGCGTCGCCCCCTCCTCAGTTGCAGGCCCCGGAGGCCAGCTCGAGACGGCGGTCGGAGCCGACCGTCTGTGAGCAAGGGACAAGCTCCAGCTCGCATCTGCCTCCACGCCCTGTCCAATAGGATCAGAGGGTGACCCGCCCTCGGTCGGGCCCCGTCAGCCAACAGCCTCCGGTGGAGAGGAGGAACTCTCAGCGGCGGGACGACTCGTTCATGCGGCCGGCGGACCGCGATTCATCCTCCCGCTGTTCCTCCGGTGACACAACGCGGTGGGAGCCGCGTTCCCTGAGGAGACGGTCGCCATCCGAGGCTAGATCAACACCGTCGGCGTCTTTTCCGAGTGCGTCGCAGTGGGAGAATATGAACGTACCCCCGCGGCGCCTTTAGTCCTTGGTCATCCGGGGTGGCTGGGCCCCGCCCATGCAGGTCCCCCTCGCCCCAGGTGGAGGTCGGAGTCCGCCCTCCGACACAGCGGCGGGCAAGAGAGCAGCCCTCGAGTCGTCAGGCGCGGCTTCTAGGCCCATCAAGTGGGCCCGCATCACTTCTTCCACGTAAGTTCCGCGTCGTAGCATCTTGTCGTTTTGTTCCTGATTTTTTTGTTCGCCTTTTGATTTGCTTTCTCGTGCCATGCGTTCCGACACCGGTGCGCTCAGCCTTGCACCACTGAAGCACGCAGTCCTGAGCACGCGTAATCCTCCATCTGACCCCCGCTCGGTGACTTCTCCGCCCGTGCCGGCGACGACGCAGGTCGAGAGCGGGAACGTCGAAGCGGCGGCGCCTCCACCGGCACTGGAGGAGGGTGGAGTGGTCGGAGGGCAGACAGCCCCCAAGGAGATCGAGCCCCCAGCGGTGGCCACCGTCGATCGTGATGCCGGCGCGTCGGCGACTCGCGAAGCAGGCGTGCCGCCAGCGCCGCATGCTGGCGGAGGTGAGGCCGAGGCACTGGCAGCCCCAGAGGCGTCCGACCGGCACCAGGAGGCTAATGACCCTGAAGGACTCAGCCTCTCGGGCGATGATGTCACCGCCTTTGGGGCCGAGCTAGAGCGCTGCCTGTCAGGGCCGGAGGCACCAATAGCTGAGGCGGCCGCACCGCCCACCTCCGCGGAGGCGGCCGCAGTCAAGGTGGCCGGGGCCAACCCTGAGGAGTCTATGACCAAGGCGGCGGAGGAGGAGGTAGACTCCGTCGTGCCCCCAATGCATTTCGAGAGTGCGGCGGCGCCCCCTGCAAACGTGGTGGTGCTGGCTGCCAGTTCACTAGTGGAGCTGTCGCTACAGCCCGTCATCCTCGATGTGGAGGTGGTGGTGGTCGCTGACTCGCCCTGCTCAGATCCACAGGTGCCTGCCGCTCCCGAAGATGTGGCGGGCAGCTTCTCCCCGGACACAGTCCGAGAAGTCGTGGAGAGCTCGGGAGCTCGCCCCTTCCCAGCCGCTGAGGGGGAGGAGCACCACCTCGGCCTTGGGCGCTCCTCATGGACCGGGTCCCGCGGGACTGAGGCGCACGACGACGAGGATGAAGAGGCCGCGGCCTGTCACCGCCTCGAATGGGGCTTATGGTGAGCGGAACAAGTGGTCAACGAGCTCGTCCTCCCTGCTACAACGGTGAGTTTGCCGAGCCCGATCTTGGTTTTGTCTCTTTGTTTTTGCAGATGTCGCCGTAGGTAACATTCTGCTTGGCACAGGTGCTCGCGAGCTGTAGCGCCAGGAAGAAGCGCACCATCGAGGAGCTCCGAGCCGAGAAGCTCCAGTTGGAGACGCAGTTGGTGGCCACCTGACTGGTTGCTGTAGGGGCGGCGGCGAATGAAGCGTCAACGAGGTCCGCGCTCGAAGCCGCGGCAAAGTCCGCGGAGGACCGTGTCGTGGCTGCGTAGTCGGCTGCTGACGCCACCGTATCGGAGAGGGCGGTCCTCGAGGCGAAGCTTGCCCAGGCGGAGACCACGGCCATGGAGCTGCATACCGCCACCGCGTCTGCCGCTGAGGCCGAAATACGTGTTAAATGACACAGTTGAGAGCAAGTGCACCAATAGCATAGATATGGCATCATCATAAACAATCACAAATGCCAAATTGGTCTGCACCACTGCAATGGGCTCATCGAGACGATCGAAATGGATATATCATTTGCCTACTTTGGAGTTCGGATGAAAGAGATATGCACAAGATAACATGTGGGCCCGGTGGGACCCACACCAAGCCACGTGGCGACGTGCTGTCACATAGGAGTCCACGTGTCCATGACACATCATCGATCCAAAGAGACACATTCTCGACCAATCAGGAGCCAGTACACGGATCCAGGGGCCCACAACCACGAGATAAATGGCTAAAAATACTCCATGCACCCCCATACCCACCTTTGGACCCACCTGGCAATCACCTGGACGAAAGGCGGTGTGAGGGGAGCTACCTGGGGGTCGACCGACCCCCCAGGTCGGCCGAACCCATTTGTCGCCCCTCGTGTTGCCCTTCCACGTGTGAGCTTGTCGTGACGAACCAAAGGCGGTGCCAGGTGCTTGCCCGAAAATTCCCTCGGGATCCTGCAGCTCCTTCTCAAGGAAGATACACCAACTTGGCCCCCCACTCCTCTTCACCACGTGTCACCACCCTATTGGTGGCACCCATGGTAGCCAAGGGGGCTCCTCCTACTCTCCTTGGCCTATAAATAGAAGTGGAGGGGGTAAAGAATAGGACACACAACTCCTCTCCTCCTCTCTCATTTTCTCTCTTGAGAGGAGAGGCTCTCCTCTCCTCCTTCTACAGTGTAAGTGTGGAGTAGTTGATTAGATCAAAGCTAGGGAGAGAGTGAAAGGGATGTACCTCTATGGATGCTCGTTCTTCAATTAGAGTAAAGTGAGTATTTCTGCATTTTCTATTTAGACCAAAGTGCAAGTGATATGTTCCTGTGTTCTTCACCTGTTCATCATTTAGAGGCACGTGTTCTTCACAAACATGCCCCCTCGATCTAGTTGATTAGGTGCACAAGTTTGTATCCTATTTGTATGACTAGTCTTTTAGAATAAAGTGGATGTGCTTGCATGCTCTAATTAGAATAAAGTGTGTTCGTGATTCCTTTCTAATAGTTTATGCTAGGTTACATGACTAGAATTTTTCCTCTGCTAGTGTGTAGATCCTGGGTTTATGCGTTCGACTGCTGCAAGTCATTCGTATACATTGGAAGCACAGTACGGGGTCGAGTGCTCTCTCGTATGCCTTTAGTATAAGCTAGTAGTACCTATAGTGAGTGAGATCAGTTCTCTTTTGTGGTCGTAGTTCTATAAGTACAGAGTGTCGTAGTCCATTGGCTACGACAATAACCACAGCGTAGACATTGTGTCACGCTACCGGTTATCATTCGTTCGGCTTATCCCAAGGTTAGGTAGAGGCAGTCCAGGTGGTGGTGACAGCCCGTCTGGCCCTCGTTGATCCTCCACAGCTGGATATAGTCAGAGCTCTGTTCCACATAGATCTGCGTACCAGAGTCGCCTGTTAAGTCAGGGCTATCGATACCCTAAGCCAAGTTCTATCTAGAGATCGACCTTTAATCTCATCTATAGTGCTATCTTTAGGAATCCTCTCTATCCTTGCCTTTGATCTAGGTGTGTCCTTGGACTGACTAGTACGGAGTTAGTGCACACTGTTCCCTTGGATTCAATACCATTGGAATACTCTGAGGTCAAAGCTACAACGGTATCCGTGTGCTTGCTGATTTATTTCGTGTGGTGCTAAAATACCCAACAAGCTTTCTGGCGCTGTTTCCGGGGAACAATTGTTGTATCTATCTTCGTACCCAGTGGTCCTCGTATCTTTTCTTTTTTCTTTATTTCTACCTTCACCCCCTTTATCATGGAGCAGCCCACCATTTTAAGCTTCTCCACTCCGAAAGGGAAATTCTTAGAGCCACCATCTTCTCAGCACCCAATTCTCACACCTGGCTATGAAATCCCTTCTGATTATATCACTAAGGTTCAGGAACTTTCCTTCTCTGGGTTAAGTAGTGATAACCCATACCACCATCTCCAGGAGTTTGAGCAAGTGTGTTCATGCATCGCCAATGCAGGCATGTCACACGATACCCTTAAGTGGAAGTTGTTTCCCTTCTCTCTCGTAAAAGGGGCTAAACAATGGTACACGAGAACCGTGGGTAGCATGAACGGGAGTTGGGATGACCTTATAGACAAATTTTCTCTTAAGTTCTTCTCCATGACCCAGATGTATGCTCTACGAAGGGCTATCGTATCCTTCCAACAGAATGAGAAGGAATCTTTAGGTGCGGACTGGGCTAGATTTTCACTCTTGGTGAAACTAGGCCCTGTTCTATTGATGCCCGATGCTATATCACTTCAGCACTTTTACATAGGTCTCGATCAGGACTCCGCCCAATATCTCAACATCACCGCTGGGGGATCCTTTTTTGAAAGGACTTCAGATGAAGCTATAGAAATCTTAGAGAGAATTTCTGAAAATGCCTCTTTCATAGCTGAGTCTGAACCCCTCCACAAAGAGTTCGTGTCGAACCATGAGAGTCTCTCAACAGTCGATCCAGAACCAATGATTTCCACATCCCAAGATTCATCTGTTTTGCTCTCTCCTGAACCAAGAACACTAGGGGAAGAAGCAATTCAACCTTCAGAGTTTGCATTCTGATTCGAGGACAACTCTTCAAGAAACCACAAAAACACCTCGAATCTCTCTAATGCCCAATTAGGGGAGGAAGCCTTTTCTGTCCATATCTTTCAAGCTAGAAATCTTTTGACAGAACCTTCCCCTAGGCCTATGGTACCTCCTTTGCCTCCCGATCCTCCAAACAAAACATCTATCATGGAGGCTATGGAGAAGAAGTGGTCGACTAGAGTGGGAAACTTTTCCGAAGCACTTTGGATTTGTTCACCCTCTACGATCATCTCTTGTTCCATAAGGGGAATTATTGTAGAAACCCATCTTAACCCCACTATGGAGGTTAATATTATGCCATGGCACCTAGCGTACACTTTGTTGGGCAATGTTACGCTAAGACCATCTGACAAGCTCCTCAAGAGTTGTCCCTCCGGACACATTCTTGAGTGTCGGGGGGTTGTATGTGCTGTGCCGCTCCTAGTAGACAAGATCAAGGCTAATCTAGATTTCTACATCTTTGATGTCCTCGATCTTGATCTCTTCCTAGGCTCCACTGTAGAAAAAATTCTCGATACATCTCGAGGGAGCCTAGATGAAAAGCTTAGGGAAGCCGTTTTTGCCACCACTCCCTTGTTTTCAGAAAGTTCTATGGCGAAGCCTCTTCTTAAGCAAACCCACTCGAGGAGGTGATGCATGTATCTCCGTTCACATCGTCCGATTCTGCTCTCGTTGAGGTTGTAGAATTTTCTACTCCTCAGGAGTACGACTCGGAAGACCCTCTTCACCTTTGTGAAGGTGAACGATCATCATCACTCTCGACCGAGTTTGAGCCTCTACCCATTGGTCCATACAATGTTGCTCTTGACCTTGATCGAGAATCAACACTGAGCTTCCATGATGAATCTCTTGAGCTGGAGAAATCATGGGCCATGGAAATCTATGAGGCACCGACTCTGGAGTCCGAAGGAAAGGATTCTATTGACAAGCATGGTAGCTTCACTCTTGATATACCTCAGGAACCATGCTTGCATCATCCTTCTCCAGAGTCAGCTATGCTCACTGCACGGAGCATGCACGAGGGCTACAACCGCCTTATGGTCCTCTCCTATAAAAAGTTTAGAAGGATGGTTGTAGATGCATATGTTTACCATAAGCATTGCAGATTTCATGTATGCATGTGGTGCTAATCTTGCAGCTGAAGCTTCAATGACACATCAACAATTGGTGGTGAGATGGGAACGACATCACCAATGATAGCTGCAAGAAGAAGTTCCCATGGTCGAGCTTATGACCGTAAACAAAGCACTACTAGGAGATAGCCTGGATTAGGTTAGATTTTATTTCCCTTTTTCAAATAAAGAGCAAGACCATGTTTTTAGGATAAGGTTGTCCTTCTGGTATTTTTGGTCGCTAACCTTTTAGGTGGAGATTTAAAAGAATGACAGACAGGTAGCACCTAAGAACATGTGAGCTGCATCACCTCAACACTTTGATAAGTTTTTGGTGAGGGAACATTACAAAAGGAAGCTTGATCTCCACACACTTGAGTTTTGTTGCCTAGCAATGCAAACTTCATGTGTGGGGAGGTATGTGAGCATCCCGAGTAAGGTTCCTTTCATCCAAATCTTACCCTGTTTTGGAGATGATGTTAGCTCTTGCATCTTGCCCAGTTAGGTACATCCTGCTTTTGACTTTAAACAAAGCCCTTTCGGGAGGTTGCCCGATGTTCACCATCTTATGCTCATGTTTATATCCCTTTGGAAATGCTTGATCATCCTTTCATGCTTCCTTTATCTATGTTGGTAATGCTATGGTTTGAGTGCATGTTTAGCTATGTGTATTCATAGGTTGTTTTAAATTAAGCATGGTGCTTAGGTTAAAATTGTCTTCTTCAATCAAACAAGACATGGTGTCGAGTTTGATTGATGAACCTTATAGTTAATGCGTTCGTGGATATTGGTTGTATGGGCGGACTAACCCTTGCAGGAGTTTTCGATTCCAAACGGGGTAAGTCATCAAGCTTGAATCAAATGGGAAGGTATGCCAGGGCATCTCAGCCTTGTTTGAGGTATCTCATGGTGAATATAAAAACAAACAAAAAAATTTGAATTTGAATAAAGGCTCACTGGTTCTCGAACCGGTGGAGTCCCTCTTTTGTTTTTTTGTTTGAAGACAGTACCAGGTACGTGAACAAGTGTGGGGGAGATCTCTCAAGCTTATCATTAACATTCACACTTGAGATCTCCCACACAGGCGTTGCACAACATCGACCGCACTTTCATGACCAGGGACAAGGTAAACTAGAGTGATCCGGCTGTCCCATGGGTGAGCTGAACCACACTGGTCTTCCTTGTTTGTTATATTCTTTAGGAGCGATGGTATGTGCACCCTTTATCTGACTCTCCCTGATTCATGAGTTTGAATGAGTTTCAATTCTTATCTGCTAAATCAAATTATGGAATCATGCTCAACTTGCTCTATGTTGGTATTTCTTAACGTCACCACTAGTTGTACACCTAGAGGGAACGTATAAGAGCAACCGGGTATACCGCAAGCGCACGGAAATACCGCTGTAGCACTTCCCCAAAGGAGTATTCCAAAGGGTATCGAATCCAAGGAACGATGTGTACTATGTTCTATCCTAGACTGATGATCCAAGGACACCAGACCCCTACTAAGGTTGAGAGATGATGAGGTGCTTCCTATGAATACTGATCCCAGAGGAGAAGAGCAGGCAATTATACTCGCTTCGGACACCGGCCCCTCCTGGCTATAACAGTTGGTTCACGGCAAATGGTTGCCTACATGCTGTATCCAAACGTGGGCGATTTCAGAGGATCCAACGGCTGACACTACCGCGGCCTACCCCAAGACAAACCGTGGGATACAGGGCATTCAAAGGATAACCCGTAGTCTAGACACCACGTCTACACCACCGATTACTACTATAGCACGGCTACGTCTAATATCCCGTAGAAACACTATAGCACTCCGTATAAATACGGAGCGACGAACCCGCGAGCTTCAAGCTAATCTCACTTACCACAGGATCACAAAGATGATAGGAAGAATGAATGCCAGCGTATTAATGTACTCCAACAAGATCTAATGGGATAATTCACACAAACTGAATGCAAACTTATGCACTTGTAACAAAAGATCAAAGGGTCGTGTTCGTGAAGAACACGAGTCTCTAACTTATGAACAAACACAAAAGCGTGAGTAACTTGTTCATCAACTAGATCAAGGAAACACGTTCATGAAGAACACGAGCCTCTAAATGATGAATGAACGAAGAACTCAAGAACATGTCACTCATGCATGAATAACACTTTAGTCTAAATGGAAAATACAAGAATACTTACTTTGCTCTAATTGAAGAACATGACACCCTCACCAACACCACACTCTACCTAGCACCTACTCTCACCTACATGGATCAACTCATTCGATCCATGAGAGATCACATGAGGGAGGAAACAAGTATTTCTAAAGGGGAGGAGGAGAATGGGATGTGTCTCTATTCTAGCCCCCTCCCCTCATATTTATAGGCCAAGGGGGTAGGAGGAGCTCCCTTGGCTGCCTTGGGTGCCACCAATAGGGTGGTGACATGTGGCAAAGTGGAGTGAGGGCCAAGTTGATGTATCTTCCTTGAGAAGGAGCTGCAGGATCCCGGGAGAATATTCGGGCAAACACCTGGCACCGCCTATGGTTCATCACGACAAGCCGACACGTGGAAGGGTGACACGAGGGGCCACAAAATGGGGTTGGGCGACCTGGGGGGTCGGCCGACCCCCGGGTAGCTCCCCTCGCACCGCCTTTCGTCCAGGTGACTGCCAGGTGGGTCCCAAGGTGGGTATGGGGTGCATGCGGTATTTTTAGCCATTTATCTCGTGGTTTTGGGCCCTTAGATCCGGGTACTGGCTCCTAATTGGTCGAGAGTGTGTTTCTTTGGATCGATGATGTGTCATGGACACGTGGACATCCTGTGTGACAGCACGTCGCCATGTGGCTTGGTGTGGGTCCCATAGGGCCCACGTGTTATCTTGTGCATATCTCTTTCATCCGAACTCCAAAGTAGGCAAATGATATATCCATTTCGATCGTCTCGACGAGCCCATCGCAGTGGTGCAGACCAATTTGGCATTTGTGATTGTTTATGATGATGCCATATCTATGCCATTCGTGCACTTGCTCTCAACTAGGTCATTTAACACGTATTTCGGTGTGTCCTGCAGCAAAAGCCAGAAATACCAACACTTGTGGAAATTGTTAGTATCAAGCCCTATTCTAGTGTTGATGATCCTTTTACCATTATATTATGCAGGTATTGACAGTGTAAAAGTAGCACTTAATAGCCGTCAACAACTCCCCCACACTTGACCTTTGCTCGTCGCGAGTAAAGGGAAGAACAAGATCAAAGTGAGACATGATATCCAAAGGTATGAAGCGAGCATAAGAGATATTCAAAACCATACCTTGTACTCATGAACTTATGAAGTGTCTATCATGCTATCTTGGGTAGTTGAAGAATGGAATGGTCAGGAATCAAATCACTCCTGCTCATCATGTCAAGTAACTTGGGGTTTTGCAATAAATTTTCAAAACAAACCTTGCTTAGCTCCTCATTTGATTCTCTCAGATCGCTCGATGTGTATACGTCCTCACCGAGGCATTAGATTGCCTTTCTTCACCCTACTTCTAATGATGGCTATATGTGGAGCTCAGGGTAGGATAAAGGATAAGGCATACTTGTATCACATATATTGCAAAGTCAAAGACTAGATCCACAAAGAAAATCAATTCATACGATCAGATCAAGATGTGCACGTATATGGGTATGGTGAGTATGGTAAGGTGGATACAAGGCCCGGAATGGGTGCTAGATATTCCCATACATGTATGATGAATGTTGGTTGATGGTGAGGTGGGCACTAGCTCCGGAATGGATACTAGTTATCACCATCTAAGTTATGGAACTCCTTTTTGCATGATTCTCCCTCTTGTATGTTGGCGTTTCGTAGCGCCGTCATCTTAAGAACAGATCTGGGATCCATCCTTAGTGACAACACCAAGAAACGCCTTTTAGGCACCTCTCAATGTCGGAACTAATGACGCCGGGTTAGTGTGAACATCAAGACTAGCCAAAGGTTAATCTAAATGATCATGAACGAATCCGCAAGCGCACAGATAAACCATTGTAGCATTTCCCCAAGGAAGGAGAGTATTCCAAGGGTATCGTATCCGTGGAAGGCAATGGTGGATATCTTAGACTTATGATTTTGCTCTGAATGTAAACCAAGAGATAGATATAGGAAACAACACACTCAAAGACAGGGGTAAGATAAGAGATATAAGGGTAGTGCGACACACACACTCAGATCTACCTCTACTCTAGCACACTACGGCTTAGGGGGAACATACGAGTTAGCTCTAGGTTCTAATGTACTAAACATACAAAGCTAGAAGATACAGGAGATGGGCATGAATATTGCATGAGAGAGATAAGGTTCAGCACCCAGGTACAAACGGGGAGCTAGCCCACGATGACCAGCACTCTGCGAAACTAGACTTTAGACTCCTACAGCAGGTACCCCAGCACGGAGGGTTGCCCAAGGATTCAACAGGACTGTCACTATCTGCGGACCGCCCTCTATCATTACAGGGGGTATGCTCATAACTATCATAGCCAGACAACCCAGGCACCATGCCTACATTGCTGCTAGACTCCACCCGGCCAGGGCTATTGTGACCCAGGGTGAGAGCCACTAGAAGATTGGTCAACTAGACCGAGTACCATAGCTTGAACACAAACCTCATGCAACACTCTCATGGCATCTAACAAGATAAACTATGGCTAGACATACAAACAGATACGAACTCTCTTATGTCTAATCAATAAGATCAAAGGGTCATGTTCGTGAAGAACACGAGCCTCTAACTTATGAACAAACACATAAGGAAGGAGTTTATCACCCTTCAAGTGGATCAAAATGTAGTGTTCACGAAGAACACAAGCCTCTAAATGATGAACAGAGGATGAACTCAAGAACATATCAAGCATATGATCTACCATGACTTTATATGAAATAGCTGAATAACTGAAGTAGATCAAAGTCATACAAAGAAATAAAGATAAAAGAGAACTCATACCTAGACTCCCAAGAAGACTTGGAACCTGAATAAGAGCTACTCTAGCCTACCCCCTAGCCTTGAAACTAAAAGTGAGAGGAGAATGAGAGAGTGGTGTGTGGGAAATGGGAGCCCCTCCCCTTCTATTTATAGGCAAGGACCAAGCTTGCTCGGAGGCTGAAAGTGCTCCAAAACACCCCGGGATGCAGCAAGTGACCAATGAGCGAGTGACATGTGGAGGGCCGAGATGGGGCGGCACTAGGTTGGTTTGGCTGATCCTAGGATCGACCGGCCCCCTAGGCCCCCCACTCGGGGTGCTTTTCCTCTGGGTGGCTGCCCTGTGGGCCCTCTGATCCATCCCCGGTGCATGGCTTTATTTGGTATCCGAGGTGGTGTTGGCGTTTCTTATCCTCACCACTAGTTGAACACCTAGAGGGAGCGAATAAGAATAACCGGGTATACCGCAAGCGCACGGAAATACCGCTGCAGCACTTCTCCCTAGGAGAATGAGTACTCCCTTCAGGTTTCGTTCCTAGGACGGAGAGTAACCAGAGAGGGTCTATCCAAGGACACCAGCTTTCGCTGGGATAGGTCGGGATACAAGCAGCACTTCCTTAAGGGACTTAGCTCTCAAGATGTATTCCTGTCAGATCTCAGTCGTCCCCGCGGGGCGACAACACTCAGAGGTGCTGTCCTGCGAGCCCAACTTGGTACGCGACATAAGAGGGTTGACAAAGGGTCCAACAGACTGTCACCACTGCGGCCTACCTCTACGCTACGATCGTACATTGTCTCCGTAGGAAACCCAAGGCCCAGACACCATGTCTGTACCCCAGATAAATACTATAGTGCGGCGTATGCTAGCCCGCTAACTACACTATAGCAACCGTATAAATACGGTCCCACGAACAAGGGAAAGATCAGAATCAGATCATATCATTGAACTGGGAGCAGAAAGGAAGCTATGGATGCAGCTGAACGAGATACAGCAAACTTACTTAACTAAACTGGATCAGAGCATGCTAAACAAGTAAATGAACTATGGTTCTAGCTCTAAAGGATCAAAGCCTTGTGTCACAAAGAACACAAGCCTCTAACTTATGAACGAGCCAAGAACACAAGAACAAAGCAACCATGCATGATGTCCACTATAGTCTAAATAAGAAATGCTGAAATACTCACTTTGATCTAAATGAAGAACAAGCATCCACGAGGACATCAACTCACTCCTTACCCCTCCTCTACCTCACACTAATCCTAATCTAGATCTCTCCTCATCACCATTCTACCACAAAGAGGTGAGAATCACCTCTCATGGGCAGAATTGGAGAGAGGGAGAGAGAGCTACACAAGAGAGAGTGGAACTTGAGAACTAGGTGGTGTGTGTGAAACGGAGCCCCTCCCCTTCTATTTATAGGCAAGGAGATGGCTTGCTCCGGAGCTCAAAGTGCCCCTAAACGCCCGGGACTGCAGCAGGGAGCCAATGGGAGGACAACACGTGGAGGGCCAAGATGAACCGACCCTAGGTCGGTTCGGCCGAACCTAGGGTCGGCCGGCCTGCTAGGGTGGCCTCCTGGCCCGTGCTTCCTCTGGCTCGCTTCCATGTGGGCCCTGATGCCTCTCCTCCGTGCATGGCACGCTTCATAGCGGTTTAGTTGGTAATGTGGGCCCATAGATCCATGTGATGCTGACGTGGCAGCGTGTGATTCGTCGAAAGTCCTTCACATGGATTGGTGACATCATGGATCCAGGAGAATCCATGTGGCAGCCCCTGATTGGCCAGCCTTTGAGTGCCTTGGATTGGAGTGGAGTGAATGTGCATGAATTCCTCTCATTTCCTATGCTAAATACCTGCATTCAAATAGAAATCGACACTGGTGGAAAGTATGAGTTTAAGCACCTGTTCTAGTGTGGATGTTCAATTCATGCTCAGATTTGCAGGAGTTGACGACCTTGAAAATGGCAAATATTGACCGTCAACAACACCCCCACACTTGACCTTTGCTCGTCCCGAGTGAAGGGGAAACAAAGCCAAGCGGGTCATGAATACCGAAAAGTAAGACAGACATAAAAGATATTCCAAGTCATACCTTACTCCTGTGAACCTCTGTGTAGTGGCTATCATGTTCCCTTGGGTGATTGAAAAGTAGAACAGCTGTGAATCAAGTCACTTATGCACCTGATGATAAACACCTTGGGGGTTTTGCAAGATTTTCTTAAACAAAACTCTTGGTGGCTTTCTCATTTGATTCTCTCAAATCGCTCAATGTGTATATGTCCTCACTAAGGCATTTTGCCTTTCTTCATCCTACTTCTAATGATGGCTATATGTGGAGCTCAGGGTAGGATAAAGAGAAAGCATACTTGCATCACATATTTTGCAAAGTCAAAGACTGGATCCACAGAGAAAATCAAATCATACCATCAGATCAAGATGTGCACCGGTATGGCTATGGTGTGTATGGTAAGGTGGATACTAGGCTCGGAATGGGTGCTTGATATTACCATACATATATAAGGTGAAAATGTGGGTTGATGGTAAGGTGGACACTAGCCCCAGAATGGACACTAGTTATTACCATCTATGATATGTAACTCCTTTTTGCATCATCCCATCTCTCTCCTATTCCTCCTTTATTTTGGACATGAGCTATTTTTCTTCTCCTCTTTTTTTTCATCATAACTTGAGCATGTATATATCTTTTTTTTATACAGCCCGTGTCTCTTTCTGAAGGACACTTCTGGAGAGAGATGTTACACCACATATGGAGCTTTATTTTTATGGAATGGATAAGTGATACAATGCTAACTTCCAGGGTAGAAGCGTAGCAAGGGGAAAATAGGCGGGGTGCACATAAATCTTGACCATTGAAGTAATGAAAGGAATTCTCATAAGGGTCACAAAATTTGACAAAGCTCAAAGTGATGACAAGCAGCATATGAATCAAAGTTTTTTACCTACAGAGATCATATGGCTCTAATGGGACGGAGGCATATCAAAGAGGAGCCTTTCCAAGAGGTTTTGAGTTTTCAAAAATAAATTCCCCAAGAGAGTTAGTCATCAGAGCAAAAGATCATATCATCCAGTCATATCATACTAATCAATTACTTAGGTGAACATGCTTGTCCTTAAGAAGATTTTGGTTCACAAGCATCAGCCAGCTAACAAGGAATAAAACATATGTAAGTCTACTCAGGTACAAATGAGCTGGGTGATATTTAGCATCATCATTCGAGTTTTAGTTTAGAGATAGACAGATATAGCTTATAAAACTTAGGAATGAAAGAGAGTGAGTTGTTGAGATGCAAACCGGCGCTATGCATGGAAGATAAACCGTGAAAGGCTCTCCACAGGAGTGAACTCGTGCGGGTCCCATTCAGGTTCTCGATAGGTGATAGATCGGCTAGCGCGGAGTGCTCGCAGTGGGAACGTACGGAAACATCGTGCTTGCATTGGGAGAGTCGTGGCTCTTCCCCCACACTGTCTCGAATCTAGATGTCCTCTAATTCAAACAGACCAAAGTAACGACACAAAGGGTGGCTAAACCGGGTTACATGACCGGTGAGCCACTTTATTCAAATCCAAATGTTTTAAACCAAATGATTAGGCGCTTACACACATGCAAAAGAAATAAATGAAATAAAGGGAAACAAAGGGAAATCAAACCTAGACCTAGACTAGCGCCTAATGAACTAAAGATGGGGCTAATCCCCACTACTCAGCATCATAGAGGGTTGCATGCCCCGTGGACGAGAACAGCGTCCTCATCTTCGCACAAAGGCCGCGGCGAAGGTCACGGATGTCGTCTCTGAGCTCGGCAAGGTCTAATTTCTGCTCCGAGTAAGCAGCCCTAAGCTTCTCATTGCTAGCCTCCAGTTCCTTCATTAGCGGGGTCAGCTTGGCCACTGAGGAGAGCCTAGGGAGCTGCCCGGTTGCCCGAGTCCTCTCCCTGGACCTCCTAGTGTAGGGCGGCGGTGGCAACCCGTCGTCCAGGCCAATGTCTTCCTCCTCTTCTGGCAGAACTGGAGCTGGGCACCCTGCGGGAGCCTTCTCCTTGGGCAGCGCCGCTTGATGGTCACCAGCGGCTGCGGTGAAGGAGCAGACTGTGCTGAGCTCGTCTACCCTCCAGCTAGCGATGATCCAGGCGTGCTAGGTGGAGCGAACGGCAATCCCCTGGGGTGAAGCTGAGCCGTGGTCGGCCTGCCGTAGGGGCTGGCCGCCCGTCTCATGTGCCTCTTCCTAGGTGAGGCGGAGCGCCTTGAGGGCGGCGTGCCTGGAATCCTCCCGCGCGGCGGGATGGTGGCGAGCGGAGGAATATCCAGGACACCGGCCACCATTGCGAGGGCCGCAGCGGGGGCGGCAACAATGGAGGGGTTGCCTCCTGCCCCGGGGCCGGTGGACGAGGTGGAACCGTCGAAAGGGACAACGCTCCTCTCGGCCATGGATGCGGAGATGAGCTGAGGAGTTGGGGTGGAGGAGATGGGTTTCGCGATGCGGAAACTCGTCGGGCGGCGGGGAGAAGGGTTCTGGAGGAGAATGAGACACACACGCGAAAGAAGAAGGGGAGAGGAGGTACCAGGATTTCGGCTGAACCAGGGTTCGGCCAGGCTCCTGTGGGCCCCTCTGGTCCTCCCCCTTCTCGTGTGGGCTCTAGCAGGTCTCAGGATCGACGGCCCAGGTGGATTCCCCGAGATGGAGAGATCGGCTTAGGCTTAAGGCTAAGATAAGGTTGAGGTTGAAAATTTCATCCTCAACTATATACCAACCTTGGCCAAACCATGATATGTCCAATGAGAATCTGAGGGAAATCACCTTGGTGACACACTGGGTTCGTCAGAAGTGTAGGCACTTCCGGCGGTAGTCACGAAGCGTCCGTGTCACCACAATGGTGCTGCCTTCCTGTGGACCTTTTGCTACTCCTCTTAATCTTGGCAATTTCTTTCTCCTGCATGACCACGGTCCACAAGATACCCGAAGGATAATTCATCCTGGGGAAACGAGATGAGTTCCAGGAGTACTTAGGGTGTGGGTGTCTTGTGACCTCCTATCTCAACTTATGACCGTCTCCTTGCAGATGATGTTGAAATGACGATAAGCTCTGCTCTGCAAGGGTAGTGCGTATACGAACTCGAGCCCAAAAAGGTATATCGAGGCTGAGAGCAAGCATGATCATCCCAGAGAGGCTGAGGCCTTTCCTGAGGTGGTCATGGGACTCGAGGACTATAGAACTAGGGTCGTGAAACTCAGAGATAAAAAGATCTAGCACTGAGGCTAGTGCTTCACCAATAGGTACCGATCTCCGAGTGAACTCAAGCTCAGAAGGACACCCGGCTCTCAAAAGGATAAAGCGTGGACTTCCAGAGGCTGGTGTACAATCAAGAGCTAGAGTTCGGACGAAGAGCAAGATTTACTCACTCTTGCCTTAGGCTGAGGGTTCGATGTTCTCATCAAAGTGATGAAAACATTCCCAAGTCTGGCCTAAGCTTCCAATGGGGGATTATGGATAAACTGAAAAGCGCACCTCCCATTGGGCATCGATCAAATCAGGCATAGGATACATAGAGCAAGCTTCTCCTGGTTGATCAGCATCGATCGATGTGCTTGAGGTGGGAAGTGAATGCACTCCATTCGATCGGTAAATGATCATGATCCTTCAGTCTAATGGATGAATCCAATGGATTATAAAGCAGAGACCGATGTCTCGGTTTATACGAAACTTCAGTGCAAAGCACTTCAGCTCAAACCTCGACGTAGAAACACGATGGGCCTCTCATTCTCTCCTTGGGAGATAGTAGTGAGGATCGAACAAGTCATCCTAGCTGGGAATGGTCGTTCTCTCCGAACTACTCTCTCCGTCCTCCCACGAGACAAAGTCTCGGGGAGAAGGTCCAAGAAGATGCACGAGAGGGGAACCCAAGGGTAGATCTCGCGCTACGAAATCCTTCCCTTAGACTCCTGCTATTCAGGGATGACATCTTCAGCCAGAGCTCAGAAAGAGTGGATATGAAATCTCGGACTCGGCTGATGATGGATCTAGGCGGCTCAACAATTCCTCTGGTGGGTGCCTCGTTGACCGGGATGCAAGGGGAGCTGAAATCTCGGAGATTATCCAGGATCTCTCTTCCCTTGACAGCATCTAGGTGCACAAAGGATCCTCCGGAGAGAGCATTAAGCCTCATGGCATCATCTTTCCGTAATCCAAACCAGAAGTGCTGAAGCAACATCCAATCGGGAATGCGGAGGACTGGGCAATCTTCCACCGCGGAGGCGAAACGATTCCATGCCATTCCTAGTGATTCCTCCTCACATTGCTTGAAACAAAGAATCTTTGCCCTTAACGAGATGACACGTCGTAATGGGAAGAAGCGAGAGCAAAAAGCTGCTCTCAACCTTTCCCAAGTAAGGTAGTCCTTACCAAAACAACGGTGCCAATCCCGAGCTTCCCCAGAGAGGGATAGTGGGAAAAACTCTATTTTCCGAACGTCCTGTGATTCTCCGGTTTTACCCTGAGTTTCAATCAGACGCTTGTAGTCTCTCACATGATCAAAGGGGTTCTCATGACTTAACCCCGAGAAGGATAGGTCCTGAATTAGCTTCATGAGGGAGGGGCGAATCCATAAGCCAGATGTAAGAGTGGTTCTTGACGAAGATGGCTCTGAGGGCTCACTCCTCGAAGGCGGAAGGTGTTTACAAGGATAACCTTCCATGGGTAGCGGGGGTAGAGGTAGAAAGAAAACAAAAGGGATATTTCAAAAAGGGTAACGGGGGTGAAGGTAGAATAAAAAAGGAAAAAGATAAATACGAGGATAGACGACCTCGAAGGTAAACAACAGCCGTCCCCGGCGACGGCGCCAGAAATGCTTGTTGGCGTTTCTTATCCTCACAACTAGTTGAACACCTAGAGGGAGCGCGAATAAGAACAACCAGGTATACCGCAAGCGCACGAAAATACCGCTGCAGCACTTCTCCCTAGGAGAATGAGTACTCCCTTCGGGTTTCGTTCCTAGGACACAGAGTAACCAGAGAGGGTCTATCCAAGGACACCAGCTTTCGCTGGGATAGGTCGGGATACAAGAAGCACTTTCTAAAGGGACTTAGCTCTCAAGATGTATTCCTGTCAAATCTCAGTCGTCCCTGCGGGGCGACAACACTCAGAGGTGCTATCCTGCGAGCCCAGCTCGGTACGTGACGTAAGAGGGTTGACAAAGGGTCCAACAGGCTGTCACCACTGCGGCCTACATCTACGCTACGATCGTACGTGGTCTCCGTAGGAAACCCAAGGCCCAAACACCACGTCTGTACCCCAGATAAATACTATAGTGTAGCGTATGCTAGCCCGCTAACTACACTATAGCAACCGTATAAATACAGTCCCACGAACAAGGGTAAGATTGGAATCAGATCATATCATTGAACTGGGAGCAGAAAGGAAGCTATGGATGCAGCTGAATGAGATACAGCAAACTTACTTAACTAAACAGGATCAGAGCATGCTAAACAAGTAAATGAACTATGGTTCCAGCTCTAAAGGATCAAAGCCTTGTGTCACGAAGAACACAAGCCTCTAACTTATGAACGAGCCAAGAACACAAGAACAAAGCAACCATGCATGATGTCCACTATAGTCTAAATAAGAAATGCTGAAATACTCACTTTGATCTAAATGAAGAACAAGCATCCACGAGGACATCAACTCACTCCTTACCCCTCCTCTACCTCACACTAATCCTAATCTAGATCTCTCCTCATCACCATTCTACCACAAAGAGGTGAGAATCACCTCTCATGGGCAGAATTGGAGAGAGGGAGAGAGAGCTACACAAGAGAGAGTGGAACTTGAGAGCTAGGTGGTGTGTGTGAAATGGAGCCCCTCCCCTCCTATTTTTAGACAAGGAGGAGGCTTGCTCCGGGGCTCAAAGTGCCCCTAAACGCCCGGGACTGCAACAGGGAACCAATGGGAGGACAACACGTGGAGGGCCAGGATGAACCGACCCTAGGTCGGTTCAGTCAAACCTAGGGTCGGCCGGCCCCCTCGGGTGGCCTCTTGGCCCGTGCTTCCTCTGGCTCGCTTCCATGTGGGCCCTTATGCCTCTCCTCCGTGCATGGCACGCTTCCTGGCAGTTTAGTTGGTAATGTGGGCCCATGGATCCATGTGATGCTGACGTGGCAGCGTGTAATTCGTCGAAAGTCCTTCACATGGATTGGTGACATCATGGATCCAGGAGAATCCATGTGGCAGCCCCTGATTGGCCAGCATTTGAGTGCCTTGGATTGGAGTGGAGTGAATGTGCATGAATTCCTCTCATTTCCTATGCTAAATACCTGCATTCAAATAGACATGGACACTGGTGGAAAGTATGAGTTTAAGCACCTATTCTAGCGTGGATGTTCAATTCATGCTCAGATTTGCAGGAGTTGACGGCCTTGAAAATGGCAAATATTGACCATCAACAGGTGGGCCCTTTGATCCATGTGAAGTCCATGTGGTGTCCTCTGATTCGTCGGTGAGTGCCTCCCCTGGATCGATGACGTGGAATGCCATCTTTCCCTTGGTGGCAGCCACCTCCTCTGCAATGAGAACCTACATACAAATAATCTCCAAGGACAAGTGGAACTATATTATTCATACCTAAATGCTAGTAAATAATGCATATGCCTCCATTTATGTGAGAATATTGAGGGTTGAAAGTGGTGAATTTCAACAGTCAACAAACTCCCCCAAGCTAACCTCTTGCTCGTCTCGAAGCAAGACATTAGAGACTTAGGTTGGTTGATCAGGAGTTGCTACAATGTTGTATTCTCAACTTATGGCAAACATACAGCAAAGTACTCTACCAAGAGTTGAACAAGTTGGCAATGTCCTTACCTTTCACTGATAACATGGGGCATATAGCTTCACCTGCCTTGGGCTGTTGAGAGACAGAATGGTTATATAGCAAATGCACAATCACTCATACCTTGGTCAGCTATCAATCCAGAGGTTTTGCAAATTTCTCAAAAAGAAAATCAGAGTTCCTCAAATGATACTCTCGGATCGCTCAAGAGTGTATGATTCCTCACCAAGGCATCAATGTTGCCTTTCTTCACATCCTACTCCTAATAGGCTTTATGTGGAGCTGTAGGTAGGGAAGATGTGGCATACTTGTCTCTCATGTTTCGCTAAGTCAAACACCAGATCCTTGGAAGAAACAAACATACATCCTGGTCAAGATGTGCATATGTGTGTGACGGATATGAGCATGGCAAGGTGGATACTAGGCCCGGAAATGGGTGCTAGATATTGCCATGCTTTGTATGAGGGAATGAGTGATTGATGGTAAGGTGGACACTAGCCCCGGAGTAGGTACTAGTTATTACCATCTATATGGTGGAACTCTTTCTCTTGCACATATCAATCCCTTTTCTGCTTTTGAATTTTTTCTGAGACTTAGGCTAGCTCTCTTTATTTATATTTTTTTTGCCATGCTTTCTAGCATGCTTTTTTTTCTCTCTTCTTTTTAGCTAGCCCTTTGTCTCTATTGGAAATATTTGGAGAGGGATGAATAATGCAAAGATACATAGAGTTTTATTTATGGAAGAATGCATAAGCAATATGGAGCAAATGATGTATGCTAACTTCCAGTGTAGAAGTTTATCATGAACGTGTACGTGATCTTGATCAGGGGAGTATGAGTTCTAACAAGGGTGTTGGCGTTTATAAACGTCACCACTAGTTGTACACCTAGAGGGAGCGTATAAGAACAACCGGGTATTCCGCAAGCGCACGAAAATACCGCTGTAGCACTTCCCCAAGGAAGGAGAGTATTCCAAGGGTATCGAATCCAAGGAACGGTGTGCACTATCTCCTACTCTAGTATAGATGATCCAAGGACACAACACTGATTGATAGGATAGGTAGAAAGGATCTGCCTCGACCGAGCGCAGAGACTAGTTACGGTCTCTCAGGTATAGCACTCACTTCGGGCACCAAGCACAAGGCCTATGTGCTGGCGACGAGCCCAACTCGGCACGTGACATAGAGGGTTGACAAAGGGTCCAACAGGCTGTCACCACTGCGGCCTACATCTATGCTATGATCGTACGTGGTCTTCGAAGGGTAGCTTATGGTCCAGACACCTCGTCTACACCACTTACTATTCCTACGAATCTGTGAGGGAGATACTGGCACTAGCTCAAGGTATGCTCTATCACTCATGCAAGATCACGAATGCACTTTGATCTAACTAGGGACATGCAGGAGCTTCACTTTACTCTAATAGACAAGCTGGCAAACTAGATGCAAACTTATGATGTAAGTCTACTGGATCGAAAGTGTTGTGTTCGAAGAACACAAGCCTCTAAACCAAGAACAAATGAAGAACACAAGAACAAAGCAACTAAGCATGCATACGACTTTAGTCTAAATAGGAAATATCAAAATACTCACTTTAGTCTAGTTGAAGAACAAAGGCACCACTGAGGATCGTTCTTGAGGAAGATGTCATGAATCATGACATGGCCTCAAGCCTCCCACCTCACTTCCTAGCACTAATCCTATGCAAAGAGCTCTCCTCTCCTAAAGAAAGATGCTCCAAGCCAAAATGAAGAGGAGGAGGAGAAGTGTGTGTCCCAAAAGTGAGCCCCTCCCCTCCTATTTATAGAGGAGGGAGAGACTTGCTTCGGGGCTCCAAGTGTTCCTAAATGCCCGGAACTGCAACCAGGGACCAATCAGGGGCTGACACGTGGAGGGCCGAGATCAGCCGAACCAGAGTCGGTTCGGCCGATCTAGGGTTCGGCCAAAACCCTTGGGCCACGTGGCGCCTTGTGCTTTCTCCTGGTGGCTGACTGGTGGGCCCCGAGGTCACTCCCCCATGCATGCCAAGTTTCTTGACGGTTTTGGGGGATAAGTGGGCCCTTGAATCCATGTGATGTCCATGTGGCGCTTCATGATTCGTCGGGCTTGCCTCTCTTGGATTGATGACGTTAGTGATCCAGGGGAAGCCTAAGTGGCATCCCTGTTGACACTTCTGAACGTCGATCACTTAAGAACAGATTTGGGATCCATCCTTAGCGTCGGCGCTAGAAGCGTCTGTTGGCATTTCCCAATGTCACAACTAACTGGCGCGTATTAGCGGGAACATTGAGAGTTGCCATAGGTTTAATCTAAATGATCATGAACGAATCCGCAAGCGCACAGATAAACCATTGTAGTATTTCCCCAAGGAAGGAGAGTATTCCAAGGGTATCGAATCCGTGGAAGGCAATGGCGGATATCTTAGACTTATGCTTTTGCTCTGAATGTAAACCAAGAGATAGATATAGGGAAAACAACACACTCAAAGGCAGGGGTAAGATAAATGATATAAAAGGGGTAGTGTGACACACACACCTGAAATCTACCTCTACTCTAGCACACTACGGCTTAGGGGGAACATACGAGTTAGCTCTAGGTTCTAATGTACTAAACATACAAAGCTAGAAGATACAAGAGATAGGCATGAGTATTGCATGAGGGAAACATGGTTCAGCACCCAGGTACAAATGGGGAGCTAGCCCGCGATGACCAGCACTCTGTGAAACTAGACTTTAGACACTACAGCAGGTACCCCAATGGGGAGGTTGCCCTAGGATCCAACAGGGCTGTCACCACCTGAGGACCGACCTCTCGTTACGGGGGGTATGCAAATAACTATCGTAGCCAGACAACCCAGGCACCATGCCTATGTTGCTGCTAGACTTCACCCGACCCGGGCTATTGTGACCCAGGGTGAGAGCCACCAGAAGACTGGTCAACTAGACCGAGTACCGTAGCATGAACACAGACCCCATGCAACACTCTCATGCCATCTATCAAGATCAACTAAGGCTAGACATACGAACAGATATGAACTCTCTTATGTCTAATCAACAAGATCAAAGGGTCGTGTTCGTGAAGAACACGAGGCTCTAACTTATGAACAAACACATAAGGAAGGAGTTTATCATCCTTCAAGTGGATCAAAAGGTAGTGTTCATGAAGAACACGAGCCTCTAAATGATGAACAGAGGATGAACTCAAGAACATATCAAGAATATGATCTACCATGACTTTATATGAAATAGCTGAATAACTGAAGTAGATCAAAGTCATACAAATAAATAAGGATAAAAGAGGACTCATACCTAAACTTCCAAGAGGACTTGGAACCTGAAGAAGAGCTACTCTAGTCTACCCCCTAGCCTTGGAAACTAAAAGTGAGAGGAGAATGAGAGAGTGGTGTGTAAGAAATGGGAGCCCCTCCCCTCCTATTTATAGAGGGAGACAAGGCTTGCTCGGACGCCCAAATGGCCCCCAAACACCCGGGATTGTAGCAAGTTGAAGGACCGATTAGGCGAACCAGAGAGGGGGGGAGTCAATGGGAGCCGATAAAAATTCTTCTCGAAGGAGATGAGAACTCCAACAAGACGAACACGGCTTCCAACTCACGTCTCCGACTCAACTACCCAAGTTGGTCAAGACCACATAGCCACTGGAGTGCTACTGGTCCTAGGAACCAACACTCAACCTTCCGAGCCAAAACTCACCAAACCACACAGCGAAAACTTGCACGGCTTGCTGCCTGTGCTACACCAGTCAGACCGATGGCCTGCGCCGGTCAGACTGATGGCCTGCGCCGGTCAGACCGGTGGCACCGGTCAGACCGGTGGCACCGGTCAGACCGGTGGACAGAGCCGGTCAGGCCGGTGGCTACAACAGCCGCACAGCAAACGTTCCAGGAAGCCTCAGTGACTCCTCTAGGCCCTGGAACAAAAACCACCACGAAACACAACCTGTGAGGAAGAAGAACCCCTCACAAAACCTAGCAAAACAACTCCAAACACGCCAAGAACTGATCAGCAGGACCACGGGACAAAATCACACGGACAAGGCTATTCCCCGAGACAAAAACCCACCAAGGGCTAGCACCGGTCAGACCGGTCAAAAGCACCGGTCAGACCGGTCGTGCCTGGGCAGCTCGGGATGAAAAACGCCCGCGAGTCAACTCCCCCAAATCCAACTCCCGATCTCCCGATTCGCTCCACGGTTTTGCACAAGACTTTGGGGATAGTAGGAACACCTCATGGGTACTCCATAGCCAAGATTTGGTCCACCAAAACTTGTTGAATCAAGAGGAATCGAAGGATTTCCGCCAAGAACACCAACAACCCTAGAGCCACGAAAACCCCAAAATCGAGCCCCTTTACTCACGGATTTGGGAGGGAGATCAACGGGAAAAGAACCACGAGGGGTTCATGCATACATCCCCTACCAAATCCCAAAGAGAAAGGTCTCAAAACCGCCACAAGAAATTCGCCAAGAAAGGGCTCCGAAAATCACCAAAAAGGAGAAACGGGAAAGACACATCCAAGCCTTGAGGAACCACGCCGAATCATCTATACATACCAAAGAGGTTCATACAAGGTCTAGCTTGCCGCCCGATCATCCTTCCCTCTCACAAGATCTCACCATGAAGCTCTCAAGCTAGTCCTACGAAAATCCTAAGGAAAATAGGAAAACCAAATGAGCTAGGGTTCCAAGAGATGGCTGCCATCCTCTCACCCCTTGGGTTATATGGAGGCAACCGAAAGACTAAAATACCCTTACTAGCTAACTAGGGATACATGCCCCTCGAGGGCGAAATTGGAAGTCTCTGTCTTCGCACCATCGGACGGATGCCCAGCGACCGCAAACTTGCTTAGCCTCGACGCAAGCCTTGCGATCCTGACGCGTGTCCTCCGCTTCGAAGATTCCGGACTGCGTCGTCGCACACCGGTCAAACCGGTACCCACCGGTCAGACCGGTCAGACCCACCGGTCAGACCGGTCTGGAGCTGCTGCACCTCCGTCTTCGGTTCTTCGGTCTTGGCTTTGTGGATCAACCAAGGAACCCAGTGGTTTTCTGGTCAACCACCGGAAACCCCGCGAACTCGGTGTAGCCTCCTCCAATCACCACTCATGACTCGGCTCCCACGTAGTCCCGGCTCGACCTTGGTTTTGAGGCTCAACCAAGAAACCGTCCATGACTTCATCTTGCCGTTCTTGCCACCATGCGGCCCGCACTTGACCCCGCTGGCCACCGGGTCCCTCGAACCAAGCCTACTTGTCTTCTCCACACCTGGAGGCCTCACCGGCAACGACCTTTCACGCTTGTTCTTCACCTGCACCTGCACCAGTCAAGCCGCAACCTGCACCTGCAATACTTAGCCAAGAATCAGTCCACAACACGTTGTCAATCACTCATCACACCAGGAAGCGACCATCCACCGGTCCTCAAACCACACCTGGCTCTCAATCTCCCCCTTGATGAGTGCATTGACAACACACACGTTTTGGTAACCAAGAGAAAAGGAAAAGAAAAGAAACGACTAAAAGAAACTCCAACAAGCGATCGAAAGCCAAAGAAAAGGCAAAGAGCAAGATCACTTGAAGAAGACAAGTCTCGGACCCCTTAGGCAAGGGCAACGGCTCGACACATCCGAGACAAAACATGCTCAAGCAAAGAGCACAAACCAAAGCTCGAAAACCACAAAGAGCTCCCCCTGCACACATGCAAGCTCCCCCTGAACCAATGCAACTCCCCCTGGACAAATGCATGCGAACCACTTCACGAAACAGAGCAGCTGCAACAGCTCAGCTCTGACCGGTCAGACCGGTCGACACCACCGGTCAGACCGGTGCGCAACATGTGAACAGGACCAGCACTCTGACCGGTCAGACCGGTGACCTCAACCGGTCAGACCGGTGCACAACAGAGCCCAGAAATAGCTCGAAACCTCCTGAAAACCTTCCAAATGCATTCAGTAGGCCAAAACATGCTCAAACTTCTCCCCCTTGTTGACAATGCATGAATCAAGCCAAAAATGCAAAAAATGCAACCTTGAGCTTCTCAAATAGACAAAATTCAACATAGGATGCTACACATGTCCAAACGAGCAAGTTAGATACTCTATAGCTTCGTAATGACATAAACTTCATGATCACCAAGTTTCACAACCATTGGGCAAAGCTAAGATAGAATTTAGCAATTTTGCGAAAAATCACCCTCTCAAGAGCAAAGTCCTAAACATGAGCAAAACATGTTAAAATGGCAAAGCCACACAAACTTCATGCTAGGACAACCATTCTAAGCATAAGACCATCATAAACACCCACAAGCACCTCATGTCATGTCAAAGCCACCGAGCCATGTGCCTACTTCTATATATGAGACTTCTCATCGGTAGGCATCATGCAACGATTTAGCACCCAAAGCAAATTAAAATTAGCACATATGACATGGGAGCACATTTTCCAAGCAATTTACATTTCATTTTTTAGATTTATAATTGGTACATGAAATGTCTTTGCGACAAAAAGGAACTTATGCCCCTCCACAAGATGAAGCATGGGGGCTAAACATTCATGATGGCAAATGAGCCTTTGGCCCCATATGATCAAAATAAGCTATCCAACCACAAATTAAGCATAGCCAAGCCACAAAAACTTGTCAAGATCATGTAAAGGCATTTACTCACAAGAGAGCATACATATGAAATTTTCAAAAACATAGCCATCAACCATGGATACAAACCAAGATTATCAAGAGCTAAGCCAAACTAACCATAGCTTACCAAATTAGCTCACAAAGACATATATATCATTCCATGGTGAACAATGTATATAGGAGAAGCCTTTCCTAAACAATGCATATGATACAAAATGCATGCAACCTAAGATACAAAGATGCCTATACATCATGTTACATATGCCATGCCAAATGCAAGAAATGCACAAAGGAAAGCTATACATATGCTACAAAGGAGCTCCCACACGCCAACTCAAGAAATCAAACAAACACCAAGCTCCCCCCCGCAAATGAGTGAAAGTTGCTTGATCTAGGGGTTTGGTGAAAATATCGGCTAGTTGTTCATGTGTGGGTACATGGATCAAAGCTATCTTCCCTTTCTCTACGTTGTCTCTCAGAAAATGATACCTCACTTCTATGTGCTTGGTTTTGGAATGGAGCACTGGGTTCTTTGCAACGCTTATGGCACTGGTGCTATCACATTGAAGTGGGACATGGGTATACTCCTCACCAAAGTCACTCATGGTGTATGTGATCCAAAGGAGCTGAGAGCAACAACTAGCTGCGGCCACATACTCTGCCTCGGTAGTGGATTGAGCAACACTCGACTGTTTGCGGGAAGACCAAGACACCAAAGAAGAACCCAAGAACTGGCAAGTCCCAGAAGTGGACTTCCTATCCAACCGACACCCGGCAAAGTCCGCGTCTGAAAATCCATGAAGCGCCAAAGAAGAAGACGCAGAGTACCAAAGGCCGAAGTCGGGAGTGTGTCGCAAATACCTGAAAATGCGCTTGACTACTTGCCGATGCGAAGTCCTCGGAGAAGCTTGAAAACGAGCGCACAGACACACCGAGAATTAAATGTCCGGCCTCGTCGCCGTCAAGTAGAGGAGTGACCCGATCATGCTCCGGTACTCCTTCTGGTCCACGTGTTCACCTTCCTCATCCGCATCAAGAGCTGTGACTGTGGCTGTGGCTGTGGTGGTGGTGTCGGCTGTGACTGCTGCTGCTGCATGTGTGCTCTCTTCGCCGCGCTCCTGGTGGACCTGCCTGAAACACTAGCACGACGGCTTTCCTCTTGTGTAACAAGGGGAATAGTGAGTGACTCCGAGTTATACAATCCAAACCCCGGGTTAGGTAACAGGATTTGATTTGCATAGCCCGGGAAGAAGAAAGTCAAAGAATCATTTGGGCCCCTCTTGAGTATATGCCCCTAGATCAAGTATGCCTCATCAATGAGAACTCGGGGCGTCCCGATGAAGGGTACGGGATTCCCGCTAAGAACCCCGAGTCTGAGAGCAATACGAGTCACCAAAGCCGTACACTCAATAGGGCCTGTCATCTTGAAATTCGTCATCCACTGCCGAATCATTGCTTTAATGGGAGCGACCTTGATCTGGTTGACAGTGGCGTATAATAGCATCATCTCATCGCTGCGCACGGGCCGAACATCCTCTCGTGGAAAGAGAGTGATGGCGAGCCACTTGTGCCACAGACGGAGAGTGGGATGCTGTTGACAGTGGAAATTCACCATTTCTAACCATCAATATTCTCACATAAATGGAGGCATATGCCTTATTTACTAGCATTTAGGTATGAATAATGTAGTTCCACTTGTCCTTGGAGATTATTTGTATGTAGGTGAATTACCCTTTAAAAGAGATGGAAACACCACTCCTATGAAGCAACCATGCCAACTCAGCTGAAGAGGTGGCTGCCACCAAGGGAAACATGGCAAGACACGTCATCGATCCAGGGGAGGCACTCACCAACGAATCAGAGGACGCCACATGGACTTCACATGGATCAAAGGGCCCACCGGGGATGGATCAGAGGGCCCACAAGGCAGTCTACCAGAGGAAGCACACCAGGTGGGGCAGCCCTAGGGTGTCGGCCGATCCTAGGATCGGCCGAACCGCCTTAGTGGCGTCCCATCCTGGCCTTCCATGTGGTTGCTCCTTATTGGTCACTTGCTGCAGTCCCGGATGTTTAGGGGCCATTTGGGCGTCCGAGCAAGCCTTGTCTCCTTCTATAAATAGGAGGGGAGGGGCTCCCATTTCACACACACCACTCTCTCATTCTCCTCTCACTTTTAGTTTCCAAGGCTAGGGGGTAGGCTAGAGTAGCTCTTATTCAGGTTCCAAGTCCTCATGGAAATCTAGGTATGAGTTCTCTTGTATCTTTATTTCTTTGTATGACTTTGCTCTACTTCAGTTGTTCAGCTATTTCATATAAAGTCATGGTAAATCATATTCTTGATATGTTCTTGAGTTCATCCTCTGTTCATCATTTAGAGGCTCGTGTTCTTCGTGAACACTACCTTTTGATCCACTTGAAGGATGATAAACTCCTTCCTTATGTGTTTGTTCATAAGTTAGAGGCTCATGTTCTTCACGAACACGACCCTTTGATCTTGTTGATTAGACATAAGAGAGTTCATATCTGTTCGTATGTCTAGCCTTAGTTGATCTTGTTAGATGGCATGAGAGTGTTGCATGGGGTCTGTGTTCATGCTACGGTACTCGGTCTAGTTGACTAGTCATCTGGTGGCTCTCACCCTGGGTCACAACAGCCCGGGCCGGGTGAAGTCTAGCAGCAATGTAGGCATGGTGCCTGGGTTGTCCGGCTACGATAGTTATGAGCATACCCCCCATAACGAGAGGTCGGTCCTCAGGTGGTGACAGCCCTGTTGGATCCTAGGGCAACCTCCGCGCTGGGGTACCTGCTATAGGAGTCTAAAGTCTAGTTTCATAGAGTGCTGGTCGTCGCGGCTAGCTCCCCATTTGTACCTGGGTGCTGAACCATGTTTCCCTCATGCAATACTCATGCCTATCTCTTGTATCTTCTAGCTTTGTATGATTAGTACATTAGAACCTAGAGCTAACTCGTATGTTCCCCCTAAGCCGTAGTGTTCTAGAGTAGAGGTAGATTTGAGGTGTGTGTGTCACACTACCCCTTTTATATCATTATCTTACCCCTGCCTTTGAGTGTGTTTTTCCTATATCTATCTCTTGGTTTACATTCAGAGAAAAAGCATAAGTCTAAGATATCCGCCATTGCCTTCCACGGATTCGATACCCTTGGAATACTCTCCTTCCTTGGGGAAATGCTACAATGGTTTATCTGTGCGCTTGCGGATTCGTTCATGATCGTTTAGATTAAACCTTTTGCAACTCTCAATGCTCACGCTAATAAGCGCCAGTTAGTTGTGACATTGGGAAATGCCAACAAGACACTTCTAGCGTTGACGCTTGACATTAAGGATGGATCCCAAATCTGTCCTTAAGTGATCGACGTTCAGAAGTGTCAACAAGCATTTCTGGTGTTGTTGCCGGGGAAGGCACAGGATTATCTTGACTATGCTTTGCATCTATTTATAAACTCTGAGTAGGTTAGGACAACCCTCAATGCAGGCTAACCTTGATTGTCTTCTTTTATCTTTGGATGATGAAGACAGGTAGTGTATGACTGGTTTCGACCTACCAGGAAATTTTACTGAAGATCCCGAGTCTGTTGTGGGGAAAGCTCGAATTCATTTCGGCTCACCTCGTCGTACTCGTCCGGAGGACAAACCAGCTTCCTTTGTACCATCCACGTCCAACGCTATGGCCCAGAAGACACTTCGTGAGTACTCAGCTCCTTCTGCTGACCAGGTGCTGCAAGGCCCTGATGTGGCAATGGGGACTGAAAACTTTGAGATCAAGACGGGTCTAATCACGATGGTACAGGCTAGCCCATTCTGTGGCAAGCCAAATGAGGATGCCAATGCTCATCTGCAACAATTCCTAGAGCTGTGTAGCACTTTCATCATCAGGGGTGCGAATGTGGATGCTGTTCGTTTACGGCTATTTCCATTCTCCCTCTTGGGAAAGACTAAGCAATGGTTCTACGCGAATCGGGAATCTATTGACAGTTGGAGCAAGTGTTCACAGGCATTTCTCAATAAGTTCTTCCCATTGGGTAAAACCAATGCTCTTCGTGGAAGGATTTCTGGTTTTCAGCAAGCAGCAAGTGAATCGATCCCAGAGGCTTGGGAGAGGCTTCAGGAGTATGTCCTGGCTTGTCCTCATCATGGGATGGAAGATTGGCTTATTATTCCAAGTTTCTATAATGGGTTGACTCCGACAGCCCGAGGCCATATTGATGCTGCTGCTCAAGGAGCATTCTTCTCACTTACTGTTGACAATGCTAAATTGCTTATGGAGAAGATGGTTTCCAACCAAGGGTGGAGTGAAGAAAGACTCCAACCACGACCGAGGGGTACTCATACAGTCAAGGAAGCAGATATGATTACTGCCAAGATGGATCTTCTTATGAAGAGATTGGATGACTATACCAGCGAGAAGGCTGCCATGGCCACTACTTCATTGCCCATGGACTCTCACATGACTTGTGAGGTCTGTGGCAACACTGGGCATTCAGGCAATTATTCTCTGGAAACTCAGGAGGAAGTGATGTACATGAATGGCAATAACAACGGTTATCGTCCACCTCAACAAGGAGGCCAATCGTGGAATCAACAACACCCTTATTATCAAGGAGGTAACCAAAGTAATTCTTTCAATCCTAACCAACCCTCCTTGAGAGATCTTGTGTTTGGGCAAGCTAAGATTAATGAAGGTATTAACAAGAAGCAAGCTGCCCTTGATAAAACTATGGAAAGTCTCAACGTTAAACTTGATAGCTTTTCTTCTGCTCAGAAGAGTCAGCTGAGTTTCAACAAGATGTTAGAAACCCAGTTGGCTCATCTGGCTGCATATGTTCCCTCTGTTGAAAATGCAAATGCGGTGACCACGAGAGGAGGTAAATCCACTCGAGATCCACCATATCCTAACCATGCAGGGACAGATAAGAAAGGTATAACAGAGGTTGGGAATATCCATGGGGATTCATCCGACTCGGAAGAGTCCCCTCAGGTAAGGAAGGTGCCACCAATAGATAAAGCACCTGTAGGAGCGACGGCACATCCGGTTTCATAGAAGCCAATGTGATGCCATTTCCTCAAAAGAGCAGGAAGGCAACCATAGATGAACAGTTTAATCGCTTCGTGGACATGATTCAGAAAGTCTATATCAACGTCCTGTTGCTTGAGGCAATACGCGTACCCACTTACGCACGTTATCTCAAGGACATTCTAACCAAGAAGCGAGCTCTACCTACAACTGAAGTAGTACGACTCACGGAGGAGTGCAGTGCTGCTATACTCAACCGTCTTCCTGAAAAGAAGAAGGATCCAGGGTGTCCCACAATCACTTGTATGATTGGGACTCAGCGCTTCGACCATGCTCTCTGTGACTTAGGGGCCAGTGTCAGCGTCATGCCTAAGGTAGTCTTTGATTAACTTAACTACACAAGTTTATCTCCAACCACTCTGCAACTGCAGCTGGCCGACTCTTCAGTCCAATACCCAGCGGGGATAGCTGAGGACATTCCAGTGAAAGTCCGAGATTGCTTCATTCCCGTTGACTTTGTGGTGCTGGACATGGAGATCGCCAAGGAGGTGCCGCTCATACTTGGGTGACCATTTCTGAGTACAGCTGATGCACAAATTGATGTGGGGGCTGGTGTGATCCGTCTCTACATCAATGGCAAAGAGGAGAGGTTCGAGTTTCGTCCAAGAAAGGAACAATGCTCGATGATCAAGGGTTTACCAACTACCGACACCCCAGCACGGAAGGTAGAAGTGCCACCACGGCAAGTGGATAGCCTCATTGCATTCATGAAGAATTTCTGGAACGAAGAACGCCAACTCATGGACACGGGAAGGAAACAATATTGGAAATCTCAATCCCGGTCCAAGAATTCACCTCCCACACATCACAACCCACACAACACTCAGAAGATGTGGCGGAGGGTGCATAGGAAGCCAACTTCTATTCCGAAGGAAATGGCTACCCCATTGCCCAGGTAAGTACTCTGGAACTAAGTCTAGCTCTTCAGACTTCAAATAATGAGCCCTACACCAACAGGTGAGTTTGGCAAGTTATCTTTTCTTTCTGCACAATAAAATTCTGATTAGGGAAAAGCAATCTACTTCTTCTTTGTATTTTCTACATTCTTGCTGGGGCAAGTTCAGGAGTGATGTCCATCCGGACATTCCTTGAGCTTGTTCCATGGTACTAACTTGTCACAGCCATCCACCTCCATCCTCGTCCTTCCGACGGCACTCTTCCACTTCTGCACGCGATGCTCAGCTCGCACAGCAGTTGGGAGAGCTCACCGTCCAGGTTACGGATTTGGGGGAGACGCTGAACACCCACGTCAAGTCTACCTCAACGTGGCAGAGTCAGGCTAGTGAGAGGATAGCAGCCATGCAGCAAGATCAGCGACAGTACATTGAGGCGCAGAGGGCTTACTACGCGAGTCAGGGTTTCTTTTTCCCTCCTCCGCAGTGAGCCTGAAGCTAGCTTGGGGGAGGACCCCCATCCTGAGGTAACTTGTATCTTCCTTCATTTTCAGAATATCTTATAAATGAAAATTCAAAAAAATCTGCAAAATAAAAAAGACCAAAAATATTTTTTTGCTTTCATCATCATCGTTTGCTTAGTTTGCTTTGATATGCTTAGTAAGAATGCTTTGCCTCTATGGTTGAAATGATGAATAGTTGCTCTGTTTATTCTCCTCGTATGTCTTGCGTACAACTCTGTCTCCTACCTAAGTTTTGAGTTTGTTGGCTTGTATGTTCAAACCTTAGATTGAAAACTGTGGGTAGCAGAAAGCATGATCCTTACCTAAGTTGTTGTGAGACATGATATGGTAGAATAGAGTGTTATGATCTTGTGCTTAGTGATGCTTGACATCCGGAGTTTTCCTTTTTGAAAAATCAAAACATGATGAGTTCCTCAATGATGAGAATTTCCCATCCAAGGCCATATGTAGATTCTAGTTCTTAGCTTCCACATATGCAGCTTGTTCTCTCATTGAGCTTTGTCAAATTGTTGTGACCCTTGTTAGAACTCATACTCCCTTGATCAAGATCACATACACGTTCATGCTAAACTTCTACACTGGAAGTTAGCATTCATCATTTGTTCCATATGCTTATGCATTCTCCCATAAATAAAACTCTATGTATCTTTGCATCGTTCATCCCTCTCCAAATATCTCCAATAGAGACAAAGGGCTAGCTAAAAAAAAGAAGAGAAAAAGAAGAGCATGCTTAAAAAGCATGGCAAAAATAAATAAAGAGAGCTAGCCTAAGTCCTGAAAAAATTTCAAAAGGAGAAAAAGGGATTGATATGTGCAAGAGAAAGAGTTCCACCATATAGATGGTAATAACTAGTACCTACCCTAGGGCTAGTGTCCACCTTACCATCGAACCCTCATTCCCTCATATAAAAACATGGCAATATCTAGCACCCATTTCCGGGCCTAGTATCCACCTTGCCATGTTCATATCCATCACACACATATGCACATCTTGATCAGGGTGTATGTTTGTTTCTTCCAAGGATCCGGTTTTTGACTTAGCAAAATATGAGAGACAAGTATGCCACATCTTCCCTACCTACAGCTCCACATAAAGCCTATTAGGAGTAGGATGTGAAGAAGGGCAACATTGATGCCTTGGTGAGTAATCATACACTTTGAGCGATCCGAGAGTATCATTTGAGGAACTCTGATTTTCTTTTGAAAAATTTGCAAAAACTACAGATTGCTAAGCTGATCAAGGTATGAGTGATTATGCACATGCTATATAACCATTCTATCTCTCAACCGCCTAAGGCAGGTAAAGCTATATGCCCCACGTATCAGGTGAAAGGTAAGAACATTGCCAACTTGTTCAACTCTTGGTAGAGTACTTTGTTGTATGTTTGCCATAAGTTGAGGATACAACATTGAAGCAACTCCTGATCAACCCACCTAAGTCTCTAATGTCTTGCTTCGAGACGAGCAAGAGGTTAGCTTGGGGGAGTTTGTTGACGGTGGAAATTCACCATTTCTAACCATCAATATTCTCACATAAATGGAGGCATATGCATTATTTACTAGCATTCAGGTATGAATAATGTAGTTGCACTTGTCCTTGGAGATTATTTGTATGTAGGTGAATTACCCTTTAAAAGAGATGGAAACTCCACTCCTATGAAGCAACCATGCCAACTCAGCTGAGGAGTTGGCTGCCATCAAGGGAAACATGGCAAGACACATCATCGATCCAGGGGAGGCACTCACCGACGAATCAGAGGACGCCACATGGACTTCACATGGATAAAAGGGCCCACCTCAGATACCAAATCAAGCCATGCACCGAGGATGGATCAGAGGGCCCACAAGGCAGTCTACCAAAGGAAGCACACCAGGTGGGGCCACCCTAGGGGGTCGGCCGATCCTAGGATCGGCCGAACCGCCTTAGTGGCGTCCCATCTTGGCCTTCCATGTGGTTGCTCCTTATTGGTCACTTGCTGCAGCCCCGGGTGTTTAGGGGCCATTTGGGCGTCCGAGCAAGCCTTGTCTCCCTCTATAAATTGGAGGGGAGGGGCTCCCATTTCACACACACCACTCTCTCATTCTCCTCTCACTTTTAGTTTCCAAGGCTAGGGGGTAGGCTAGAGTAGCTATTATTCAGGTTCCAAGTCCTCTTGGAAATCTAGTTATGAGTTCTCTTGTATCCTTATTTCTTTGTATGACTTTGCTCTACTTCAGTTATTTAGCTATTTTATATAAAGTCATGGTAGATCATATTTTGATATGTTCTTGAGTTCATCCTCTGTTCATCATTTAGAGGCTCGTGTTCTTCGTGAACACTACCTTTTGATCCACTTGAAGGATGATAAACTCCTTCCTTATGTGTTTGTTCATAAGTTAGAGGCTCGTGTTCTTCACGAACACGACCCTTTGATCTTGTTGATTAGACATTTGAGAGTTCATATCTGTTCGTATGTCTAACCTTAGTTGATCTTGTTAGATGGCATGAGAGTGTTGCATGAGGTCTGTGTTCATGCTACGGTACTCGGTCTAGTTGACCAGTCATCTGGTGGCTCTCACCCTGGGTCACAATAGCCCGGCCCGGGTAGGCATGGTGCCTGGGTTGTCTGGCTACGATAGTTATGAGCATACCCCCCGTAATGAGAGGTCGGTCCTCAGGTGGTGACAGCCCTGTTGGATCCTAGGGCAACCTCTGTGCTGGGGTACCTGCTGTAGGAGTCTAAAGTCTAGTTTCGCAGAGTGCTGGTCGTCGCGGGCTAGCTCCCCGTTTGTACCTGGGTGCTAAACCATGTTTCCCTCATGCAATACTCATGCCTATCTCTTGTATCTTCTAGCTTTGTATGATTAGTACATTAGAACCTAGAGCTAACTCGTATGTTCCCCCTAAGCCGTAGTGTTCTGGAGTAGAGGTAGATTTGAGGTGTGTGTGTCACACTACCCCTTTTATATCATTATCTTACCCTACCTTTGAGTGTGTTTTTCTATATCTATCTGTTGGTTTATATTCAGAGCAAAAGCATAAGTCTAAGATATCCACCATTGCCTTCCACGGATTCTATACCCTTGGAATACTCTCCTTCCTTGGGGAAATGCTACAATGGTTTATCTGTGCGCTTGCGGAACCGTTCATGATCGTTTAGATTAAACCTTTGGCAACTCTCAATGCTCACGCTAATAAGCGCCAGTTAGTTCTGACATTGGGAAATGCCAACAAGACACTTCTAGCGTTGACTCCTACAGCAGGTACCCCAACGCGGAGGTTGCCCTAGGATCCAACAGGGCTGTCACCACCTGAGGACCGACCTCTCGTTATGGGGGGTATGCTCATAACTATCGTAGCCAGACAACCCAGGCACCATGCCTACGTTGCTGCTAGACATCACCCGGCCCGGGCTATTGTGACCCAGGGTGAGAGCCACCAGAAGACTAGTCAACTAGACCGAGTATCGTAGCTTGAACACAGACCCCATGCAACACTCTCATGCCATCTAACAAGATCAACTAAGGCTAGACATACGAGCAGATATGTACTCTCTTATGTCTAATCAACAAGATCAAAGGGTCGTGTTCGTGAAGAACACGAGCCTCTAACTTTTGAACAAACACATAAGGAAGGAGTTTATCATCCTTCAAGTGGATCAAAAGGTAGTGTTCACGAAGAACACGAGCCTCTAAATGATGAACAGAGGATGAACTCAAGAACATATCAAGAATATGATCTACCATGACTTTATATGAAATAGCTGAATAACTGAAGTAGATCGAAGTTATACAAAGAAATAAAGATAAAAGAGAACTCATACCTAAACTTCCAAGAGGACTTGGAACCTGAAGAAGAGCTACTCTAGCCTACCCCCTAGCCTTGGAAACTAAAAGTGAGAGGAGAATGACAGAGTGGTGTGTGAGAAATGGGAGCCCCTCCCCTCCTATTTATAGAGGGAGACAAGGCTTGTTCGGACGCCCAAATGGCCCCTAAACACCCAGGACTGCAGCAAGTGACCAACAAGGAGCAACCACGTGGAAGGCCAGGATGGGACGCCACTAAGGCGGTTCGGCCGATCCTAGGATCAGCCGACCCCCTAGGGCGGCCCCACCTGGTGGGCTTCCTCTGGTAGACTGCCTTGTGGGCCCTCTGATCCATCCCCGGTGCATGGCTTGATTTGGTATCTGAGGTGGGCCCTTTGATCCATGTGAAGTCCATGTGGCGCCCTCTGATTCGTCGTTGAGTGCCTCCCCTGGATCGATGACGTGTCTTGCCATGTTTCCCTTAGTGGCAGCCACCTCCTCAGCTGAGTTGGCATGGTTTCTTCATAGGAGTTGAGTTTCCATCTCTTTTAAGGGGTAAATCACCTACATACAAATAATCTCCAAGGACAAGTGGAACTACATTATTCATACCTAAATGCTAGTAAATAATGCATATGCCTCCATTTATGTGAGAATATTGAGGGTTGGAAATGGTGAATTTCCACCGTCAACAATCCCCTCATTGGCTGGTCTTGAAGTGCTTCGATCAAAGACTTGTGCTTTTACTCCACTTTCTAGTGCTATTCACCTGTATTTGCATAATCACCAACACTTATGGAAATTATTAGTTTAAGCCCTATTCTAGTGTTGATGATCAATTTCCATGCCAAAAGGTACATGTTTGACGGGTAAGAAGTGAGTGAAAATCAGCCGTCAACAAATACCCCCACACTCGAACTTTGCTCGTCCCGAGTGAAGGGAAGAACAAGATCAAAGTGAGACATGATATCCAAAGGTATGAAACGAGCATAAGAGATATTCCAAACCATACCTTGCTCTTGTGAACTCTGTGAAGTGTCTATCATGCTATCTTGGGAAGTTGAAAAATGGAATGGTCATGAATCAAATCACTCCTGCTCATCATGCTAAGTAACTTGGAGTTTTGCGATAAATTTTCAAAACAAACCTTGCTTAGCTCCTCATTTGATTCTCTCAAATCGCTCAATGTGTATATGTCCTCAACAAGGCATTAGATTGCCTTTCTTCATCCTACTTCTAATGATGGCTACATGTGGAGCTCAGGGTAAGATAAAGGATAAGGCATACTTGCATCACATATATTGTAAAGTCAAAAACTGGATCCACAGAGAAAATCAAATCATACCATCAGATCAAGATGTGCACGTGTATGGATATGGTGAGTATGGTAAGGTGGATACTAGGCCCGGAATGGGTGCTAGATATTACCATCTATGATATGGAACTCCTTTTTGCATGACCATCTCTCTCTCCTTTTCCTCCTTTATTTTTGACATGGGCTATTCTTTCTTTTCTCTTTTTTTCATCATGCCTTGAGCATGTATCTCTCTCTCTCTTTTTTCATAGCCCATGTCTCTTTTGAAGGATACTTTTGGAGACAGATGTCACACCACATATGGAGCTTTATTTTTATGAAATGCATGAATGATACAATGCTAACTTCCAGTGTAGAAGCATAGCGAGGGCGATATGGTGGTGTGCACATGAATCTTGATCATGAAAGTAATGAAAAGAATTCTCGCAAGGGTCACAGAATTTGACAAAGATCAATGCAATAACAAGTAGCATATGAGTAAAAGGTTTTCAACTATGAATATCATATGGCTCTAGTGGGACAGTGGCATATCAAAGAGTAGCTTTGCAAGGGGTTTTCATGATTTTCAAATAAAATTCCCAAGGAATCAAACATAAAGAGCGAAGATCATATCATCAAACCATATCACAAACTTCAACTACTTAGATAAGCATGAGTTCCCTAATGATATTTGTTCATAAGCATCAAGATGATAAGTAAGGAATAAAACATATGCAAGCCAACCACAGGAATCATGTAGAGCAAGCATAGCACCAACCACTGAGTTTGATGTAAAGGATATGAATTGAAATTCAATCAAACTCATGGATAAGGTAGAGTGAGGTAGAGGGTGCACATACCATCGCTTCTGAAGGATAAGGGATCAAGGAAGACCAGTGGTGATTTGGCTGACCAGAGGGCAGCCAGGTCACTCTAGTTTACCTAGCTCTTGTCATGAAGGCGTAGTCGATGTTGTGCAGCGCCTGTGTGGGGGTTCTCTAGTGGAAATGTCGATGATGAGCTTGAGAGAACTCCCCCACACTAGTGGTTGACCCTGGTGTTGTTCTTCAAACGATAAATGAAAACAAAGGATGGACTCTACTGGTTCGAGAACAATAGAGCCTTTATTCAAATTCAAATATTTTTGTTGTTTTTTTATTGTCACCATGTCACTTGCTTGAAAGGGTTAGACCAAAAATTACACTTCATACGCAAAGGGGAATATACTTACCTTGGACCCTTGAGAGGTCATATGTACCACCTATGGATGTTGTGCAACATGAATCTAACACCTCAACTTACCCTCCCATTTGAATTTAGCTCGATGACTTACCCATTCAAATTTGACAATTCTCTGCAGGGGTTAGTCAGCATATATGCAACCAAGATCTATGAAAATATAACTCTAAAGTTCATCAATCAAAACTTGACACCATGTCTTGTTTTGACTGAAGAAGACAGTTTTAACCTAAGCACCATGCTTAATTTAAAACAGTCTATGAATGTGTGTATACTCAAACATTCAAACCAAAGCATATGAACAAAGATAAAGGAGGCATGAAAGCATGACCAAGCTATCATCAACAAGGGACATAAGCATGAGCATAAGACGGTGAACCTCGGGAGCCTCCCGGAAGGGTTTTGTTTAATGTCAAAAGCAGGACTTACCTAGCTAGTAGGCAAGATGCAAGAGCTAACATCATTGCCACACCAGTATAAGATTTGGTAGAGGAGGAACTTTACTCAGGATGCTCACATACCTCCCCCACACTTGAAGTTTGCATTCCTAGGCAACAAAACTCAAGTGTGTGGTGATCAAGCATCCCTTTTGTAAATGTTCTCTCACCAAAGGGTATCTAGGTGTTGCAGCTGATGTGGCTCACATGTTCGTCGGCATCACCTGTCCATCTTTCATCTCAATCTCCACCTGAAAGGTTAGTGACCAAAAATACCCGAAGGACAACTTATCCTAAAAACATGTTCTTCCTTTTATTCGAAAAGGGAAACAAAACCTAACCTAATCCAGGCTATCTCCTGGGAGTGCTTTGTTTATTTATGGTCATAAGCTCGACCATGGGAACTTCATCTTGCAGCTATCGTTGGTGGTGTCATTCCCGTCTCACCACCAATCCTTGATGTATCAGTGAAGCTTTAGCTGCAAGATTAGTGCCACAGTGCACACACGAAATCTGCAATGCTTATGGTAAACATATGCATCTACAACCAACCTTCTGAACTTTCTACAAGAGAGGACCATAAGGTGATTGTAGCCCTCGTATGTGCTCAGCGCACTAAGCATGTCTGACTCTAGAGGGACATGATGCGAGCATGGTCTATATGGTGACTCAAGAATGAAGCTACCATGCTCGTGTGTGGAATCCTTTTCTCCGGACTCCAGAGTCAGTGCCTCGAAAGGTTCCATGGCCCATGAATTTTCCATCTCAAGAGAGTCATCGTGGAAGCTCGATGTCGACTCTCCATCATGATCGAAAGCAACATGATACGGGCCAGCGGGAAGAGGCTGAAACTCGGTCGAGAGTGGTGATGATCGTTCGTCTTCACAAAGGTGAAGAGAGTCTCCTGAGTCATCCTCATGAGGGGTAGAACATTCTACAACCTTAATGAGAACAGGCTCGGATGATGCGAATGGAGATGTATGCGTCATCTTCTCGAGCGGGTTTTGCTGGGGAAGAGGCTTTGCCATAGGATGTCCCAGACAAGCGGTAGCAGAGGCAGAAGCGACTCCCCTAAGCTTATCATCTAGGCTCCCTAAAGATGTATCGAAGAGCTACTCTAGAGGGGAGCCTAGGATAAGATCGAGATCAAAGACATCAATGATGTGAAAGTCTAAACTAGTCTCGATCCCGTCTATGATAAGCGGCTCGGCACTTGCGATCCCCCGACATTCAAGAACGTGTCCAAAGGGGCAAGTCTTGAGGAGCATGTCGGATGGTGCTAGCGGAACTTTGCCTAAAAGAGTTTTCGCTAAGTGCCATGGCATGATGTTAACCTCCATGATGGGGTCACAATGGGCCTATACGGCAATCCCTCTAACAGAACAAGGAATAACCAGGGAGGGTGTACTATCCCAAAATGCTTCGGTAAAGCATATCACTCCATCTGGCCATTCCTTCTTCATGGCCTCCTCAGGAAATGCTTTGTCAGGAGGATCGGGAGGTGAAGGGATACCGTCAGAGGATGTCTAGATGGTTCAGCATGGACAGAAACAGTTTCCCTAAGCTCTTCTTCTGGGTTTCCTTGAGATTTAGCAAAAAGTTTTTCTAAGGGGAAACCTAGAAGAAGATCAAAATCCACGATGTCATAGATGTGGAAATCTAATCACACCTCTATGTCATCAATGGTGATCGGCACGTCCCTAGCAATCCCTCGACATGGAAAAACACAGCACCACCTGTGACTATGAAAAAGTCTATCAGTCGGGATCAAGGGCACGTCACCCACCAGAGTATCCAACAGGGTCTCTGGTATGATGCAAGCCCCAACAGTAGGGTCATGGACAGCATCTACGGTGTTTCCTCTCATAGAACAGTGGATGATCATGGAAGTCGAGCTAACCCAAATTGCTTTGGATGTATGCTTCTAAGGTGACCAATCCACTATCGTCCCATGATTTCAAACTTCATCGAGGACCTCATAAAAGTCCAACAATGCCGTAGGCTTCTCATGCCAAGAGTGATCTGAGGTATTTCTGATGTTTTGAGAAGGATCATCCTCAAATCAGAAAGAGAACCTCGAAGGTTGAATTTCTTCTTCCCTCGATGTTCGTGGTTCAGGAGAGGGCTCGACAGAGGAATCAAGGAATTTAGAGAATGAAAGCTCAGATTCGGCTATTGAGAGACTCTCATGGACCAACTCAGACTACAGATGGGGTTCATTGTAAACGATATGGGAAGAGGAGGTTTCTAAGAAGAATTCTAGGATCTCTCTTCTTTCCACTAGAGCTTGGTTTTCGAACGAACCTCCAGCTAAAAGGTCGAGCTCTCGTGCAGATTCCATGTCTATACGAGTATAAAAGGTATACATCGCTATATCATCGGGTATAGACATGTCTGGGCTAGATGTCATAAGACGTCAGAACCTAGCCCAAGCTGCACCTGTGGACTCACCCTCTAATTGCTCAAAGTCAAGGAGTTCACACGGCAAGAGCTCTATGTGTTCATAAAGGGAGAATGAGTCACAAAAGTTTTCTCGTAGTTCTCCCCAATTATTCACATGCTCTATTGTGTGGGTGTACCATTGCTCCGCTCTATCTACGAGAGAGAAAGGGAAGAATTTCCACCTCAAAGTTTCCTATACTATGCTTGGAATTACCAAGCACGAACACAAGTCCTCGAACTCCTCTAAATGAACATTAGGATCATCACTGATTGCTCCAGAGAAAGGTTGATTCCGAACCATGGCTATAAAGCCGGGACGAAGCTCGCAGCAAGATGAGGAAGTTGATGGTTGCTCTAAGATGAACTCGCCCCTTGGGGTAGAGAGGCTTTGACAGGAAGGCATCTCAAAGGGTAACGGGGGTAAAGGTATAAGAAAAGAAACAAAAAGGATAACTCGGTGGGTAACGGGGGTGAAGGTAGAAGAAAACGAAAAAGATAACTATGAGGACCACTAGGTTCGAAGATAGATACAACAACCGTTCCCCGGCAACGGCGCCAGAAATGCTTGTTGGCGTTTCTTAACATCACCACTAGTTGTACACCTAGAGGGAGCGTATAAGAACAACTGGGTATACCGCAAGCGCACGGAAATACCGCTGTAGCACTTCTCCAAGGATGGAGAGTATTCCAAGGGTATCGAATCCAAGGAACGGTGTGCACTATCTCCTACTCTATTATAGATGATCCAAGGACACAACATTGATTGATAGGATAGGTAGAAAGGATCTGCCTCGACCGTGCGCAGAGTCTAGTTACGGTCTCTCAGGTATAGTACTCACTTTGGGCACCAAGCACAAGGCCTATGTGTTGGCGACGAGCCCAACTCGGCACGCGACGTAGAGGGTTTGACAAAGGGTCCAACAGGCTGTCACCACTGCGGCCTACCTCTACACTACGATCGTACGTGGTCTTCGAAGGGTAGCTTATGGTCTAGACACCTCGTCTACACCACTTACTATTCCTACGAATCCGTGAGGGAGATACTGGCACTAGCTCAAGGTATGCTCTATCACTCATGCAAGATCACGAATGCACTTTGATCTAACTAGGGACATGCAGGAGCTTCACTTTACTCTAATAGACAAGTTGGCAAACTGGATGCAAACTTATGATCTAAGTCTACTGGATCGAAAGGGAACCAAGAACAAACGAAGAACACAAGAACAAAGCAACTAAGCATGCATACGACTTTAGTCTAAATAGGAAATATCGAAATACTCACTTTAGTCTAGTTGAAGAACAACGGCACCGCTGAGGATCATTCTTGAGGAAGATGTCATGAATCATGACATGGCCTCAAGCCTCCCACCTCACTTCCTAGCACTAATTCTGTACAAAGAGCTCTCCTCTCCTAAATAAAGAGGCTCCAAGACAAAATGAAGAGGAGGAGGAGAAGTGTGTCTCCCAAAATTGAGCCCCTCCCCTCCTATTTATAGAGGAGGAAGAGGCTTGCTTCGGGGCTCCAAGTGCTCCTAAACGCCCGGAACTGCAACCAAGGACCAATCTCGGGCTGACATGTGGAGGGCCGAGATCAGCCGAACCAGAGTCGGTTCGACCGATCTAGGGTTCGGCCGAAACCCTAGGGCCACGTGGCGCCTTGTGCTTTCTCCTGGTGGCTGACTGGTGGGCCCTGAGGTCACTCCCCCGTGCATGCCAAGTTTCCCGACGGTTTTGGGGGATAAGTGGGCCCTTGAATCCATGTGATGTCCATGTGGCGCTTCATGATTCGTCGGGCTTGCCTCTCTTGGATTGATGACGTCAGTGATCCAGGGGAAGCCTAGGTGGCATCCCCTCATTGCCTGGTCTTGAAGTGCTTGGATCAAAGACTTGTGCTTTTATTCCTCTTTCTAGTGCTATTCACCTGTATTTGCATAATCACCAACACTTGTGGAAATGATTAGTTTAAGCCCTATTCTAGTGTTGATGATCAATTTCCATGCCAAAAGGGACATGTTTGACGGGTAAGAAGTGAGTGAAAATCAGCCGTCAACAAAGGGTCACAACAATTTGATAAAACTCAATGAGAGAACAAGCTGCATATGTGGAGGCTAAGAACTAGAATCTACATATGGCCTTGGATGGGAAATTCTCATCATTGAGGAACTCATCATGTTTTGATTTTTCAAAAAGGAAAACTCCGGATGTCAGGCATCACTAAGCACAAGATCATAGCACTCTATTCTACCATATTATGTCTCACAACAACTTAGGCAAGGATCATGCTTTTTGCTACCCACAGTTTTCAGGTCAAGGGTTGAACATGCAAGCCAACAAACTCAAAACTTTGGTAGGATACAAAGTTGAAAGCAAGACATACGAGGAGAATAAACAGAGCAACTATTCATCATTTCAACCATAGAGGCCAAGCATTCTTACTATGCATATCAAAGCAAACTAAGCAAACGATGATGGTGAAAGCAAATAAATATTTTTGGTCTTTTTATTTTTGCAGATTTTTTTGTGTTTTCATTTATAAGGTATTCTGAAAACAAAGGAAGATACAAGTTACCTTAGGATGGGGGTCCTCCCCCAAGCTAGCTTCAGGCTCACTGCGGAGGAGGGTAGAAGAAACCCTGACTCGCGTAGTAAGCCCTCTGCGCCTCCATGTATCGTTGTTGATCCTGCTGCATGGCTGCTATCCTTTAACCAGCCTGACACTGCCATGCTGAGGTAGACTCGACGTGGGTGTTCAGCGTCTCCTCCAATCCCGTAAGATGGATGGTGAGCTCTCCCATCTGTTGTGTGAGCTGAGCATCGCGTGCAGAGGTTGAGGAGTGCCGCCGGAAGGATGAAGATGGAGGTGGACCACCGGAGCTAGAACTAGTGGGTGTGGCCCACTAAGCTCTGCTCGTGCCCGCCCAAGCTGTGCCACTCGCACTCAGCTGGTAGGTGGGCTGATCCCAGCCAGGTGGATATCCAGGGGTAACCCCGAACATATACCCCGCAGGGGCCCCTCCTGCTACCAGTGGTGTAGCAGACTATGGCTGAGGCTGAGGCTATGGTGGTGGTGGTGGCTGTGACTGCTGCTGCTGCTGCATGTGTGCTCACTTCGCCACGCTTCTGGTGGACCTGCCTGAAACACTAGCATGACGGCTTTCCTCTTGTGTAACAAGGGGAATGTTTAGTGACTCCGAGTTATACAATCCAAACCCTGGGTTAGGTAATGGGATTTGATTTGCATAACCCGGAAAGAAGAAAGTCAAAGAATCATTCGGGCCCCTCTTGAGTATATGCCCCTGGATCAAGTATGCCTCATCAATGAGAACTCGGGGCGTCCCGATGAAGGGTTCAGGATTCCCGCTAAGAACCCCGAGTCTGAGAGCAATACGAGTCACCAAAGACGTACACTCAATAGGACCTATCATCTTGAAATTCATCATCCATTGCCAAATCATAGCTTTAACAGGAGAGACCTTCATCTGGTTAACAGCGGCGTATACTAGCATCATCTCATCGTTGCGCATGGGCCGAACATCCTCTCGTGGAAAGAGAGTAATGGTGAGCCACTTGTGCCACATGCGTAGAGTGGGATGCACAATATCGTTGCACCAAGGTAGAAACTTGCCACTGTAAACAAGACCAGAGATGTCTGACCAGAAAGAGTCTCGAACAAAACCCTCACAAGCCCGCTTCAAAGAAATAGCACAACGAGGACTAAAACCAAGAAGACAACTAAGTTCCTTCCAAGAAACATGATAATCGGTCCCAAAAAGATGAAACTGAATGCCATCCGGAATCTCGGTAAGAGAGCAAAGAAACTGGATGGTGAGGGGCCGAGAGCCAAGCTCTGTAACCGGCGCAAACTCCTCCCAACCAAGAGCATTCCAAATGGAAGAGAACTCGAGATTCATACCTATTTTCTCCATGAGAGCCGGATCGAAGTCCCGGGTGTGGGCGAAGACTCGGTCCTTGTTGACGGTCAATATTTGCCATTTTCAAGGCTGTCAACTCCTGCAAATTTGAGCATGAAATGAACATCCACACTAGAATAGGTGCTTAAACTCACACTTTCCACCAGTGTCGATGTCTATTTGAATGCAGGTATTTAGCATAGGAAATGAGAAGAATTCATGCACATTCACTCCACTCCAATCCAAGGCACTTAAATGCTGGCCAATCAGGGGCTGCCACATGGATTCTCCTAGATCCATGATGTCACCAATCCATGTGAAGGACTATCGATGAATCACACACTGCCACGTCAGCATCACATGGATCCATGGGCCCACATTACTAACTAAACCGCCAGGAAACGTGCCATGCACGGAGGAGAGGCATCAGGGCCCACATGGAAGCGAGCCAGAGGAAGCACACCCTGAATGGAGGGGAGAAGGCTTCGGCCGACCCTAGGATCGAACGAACCGACCTAGGGTCGGTTGATCCTGCCCCTCCACGTGTCACTTGCTCATTGGCTCCTGGCTGCATTCCCGGGTGTTTAGGGGCACTTTGAGCCCCGGAGCAAGCCTCCTCCTTGTCTATAAATAGGAGGGGAGGGGCTCCATTTCTCACACACCACCTAGCTCTCAAGTTTCACTTTCTCTTGTGTAGCTCTCTCTCCCTCTCTCTAATTCTGCCCATGAGAGGTGATTCTCACCTCTTTGTGGTAGAATGGTGATGAGGAGGGATCTAGATTAGGATGAGTGTGACGTAGAGGAGGGGTAAGGAGTGAGTTGATGTCCTCGTGGATGTTTGTTCTTTATTTAGATCAAAGTGAGTCTTTCAGCATTTCTTATTTAGACTATAGTGGACATCATGCGTGGTTGCTTTGTTCTTGTGTTCTTGGCTCATTCATAAGTTAGAGCTTGTATTCTTCGTGACACAAGGCTTTGATCCTTTAGAGCTAGAACCATAGTTCATTTACTTGTTTAGCATGCTCTGATCCTGTTTAGTTAAGTAAGTTTGCTGTATCTCGTTCAGCTGCATCCATAGCTTCCTTTCTGCTCCCAGTTCAATGATATGATCTGCTTCGGATCTTTCCCTTGTTCGTAGGACCGTATTTATATGGTGGCTATAGTGTAGTTGGCGGGCTAGCATACGCCGCACTATAGTGTTTATCTAGGGTGTAGACGCGGTGTCTGAGCCTTGGGTTTCCTACAGAGACCACGTACGATCATAGCGTAGAGGTAGGCCGCAGTGGTAACAGTCTGTTGTACCCTTTGTATCCCACTACGTCATGTACCGAGTTGGGCACGCAGGACAGCACCTCTGAGTGTTGTCGCCCCGCGGGGACGGCTGAGATCTGACAGGAATACATCTTGAGAGCTAAGTCCCTTAAGGAAGTGCTTCTTGTATCCCGACCTATCCCAGCGAAAGCTGGTGTCCTTGGATAGACTCTCTCTGGTTACTCTCCGTCCTAGGAATGAAACCTGACGGGAATACTCATTCTCCTAGGGAGAAGTGCTACAGCGGTGTATCCGTGTGCTTGCGGATTAGTTCGCACTCGTCAGTGTACCCAGGAGTTTCTTACTTGTCTCACACTACAATGGCGCCGAGCGTTGAGATTAAGAAATGCCAACAAGCATTTCTGGCGCCGTTGCCAGGGACGGCTGTTGTTAACCTTCGAGCCCGTCTATCCTCGTATTTATCTTTTTCCTTTTTATTCTACCTTTACCCCCGTTACCCTTTTTGAACTATCCCTTTTTGTTTTTCTTTCTACCCCTACCCCCGCTACCCATGGAAGGTTATCCTTGTAAACACCTTCCGCCTTAGAGGAGTGAACCCTCAGAGCCATCCTTGTCAAGAACCACTCTTACATCTGGCTTATGGATTCGCCCCTATCTCATGAAGCTAATTCAGGACCTATCCTTCTCGGGGTTAAGTCATGAGAACCCTTTTGATCATGTGAGAGACTACGAGTGTCTGATTGAAACTCAGGGTAAAACCGGAGAATCACCAGATGCTCGGAAAAGAGAGTTTTTCCCGCTATCCCTCTCTGGGAAGCTCGGGATTGGCACCGTTGTTTTGGTAAGGGCTGCCTTACTTGGGAAATGTTGAGGGCAGCTTTTTGCTCCCACTTCTTCCCAATACGACGCGTCATCTCGTTAAGGGCAAAGATTCTTTGTTTCAAGCAATGTGAGGAGGAATCACTAGGAATGGCATGGAATCGTTTCGCCTCCGCGGTGGAAGATTGCCCAGTCCTCTGCATTCCTGATTGGATGCTGCTTCAGCACTTCTGGTTTGGATTACGGAAGGATGATGCCATGAGGCTTAATGCTCTCTCCGGAGGATCCTTTGTGCACCTGAGTGTTGTCGAGGGAAAAGAGATCCTGGATAATCTTCGAGATTTCGGCTCCCCTTGCATCCCGGTCACTGAGGCACCCACCAGAGGAATTGTTGAGCCACCTAGATCCATCGTCAGCCGAGTCCGAGACTTCATGTCCACTCTTTCTGAGCTCCGGCTAAAGATGTCATTCCTAAATAGCAGGAGTCTAAGGGAAAGATTTCGTGGCATGAGATCCACCCTTGGGTTCCCCTCTCGTGCATCTTCTTAGACCTTCTCCCCGAGACTTTGTCTTGTGGGAGGACGGCGAGAGTAGTTCGAAGAGAACGACCATTCCCAGCCAGGATGACTTGTTCGATCCTCACTACTATCTCCTGAGGAGGGAATGAGAGGCCGATCGTGTTTCTACGTCGAGGTTTGAGCTGAGGTGCCTTGAACTGAAGTCTCGTATAAACCGAGACATCGGTCTCTGCTCTATAATCCATTGGATTCATCCATCAGACTGAAGGATCACGATCATTTACCGATCGAATGGAGTGTACTCACTTTCCATCTCAAGCACATCGATCGATGCCGATCAATCAGGAGAAGCTTGCTCTATGTATCCTATGCCTGATTTGATCGATGCCCAATCGGAGGTGCGCTTTCCAGTTTATCCAAAATCCCCCATTGGAAGCTTAGGCTAGATTTGGGAATGTTTTCGTCACTTTGATGGGAACATCGAACCCTCTGCCTAAGGCAAGAGCGAGTAAATCTTGCTCTTCATCCGAACTCTAGTTCTTGATCGTACACCGGCCTCTGGAGGTCCACGCTTTATCCTTTTGAGAGCTGGGTGTCCTTCTGAGCTTGAGTTCACTCGGAGATCGGTACCTATTGTTGAAGAACTAGCCTTAGTGCTTGATCTTTTCATCTCCGAGTTCCACGACCCCAGTGCTATAATCCTCAAGTCCCATGACCACCTCGGGGAAGGCCTCAGCCTCTCTGGGATGATCATGCTTGCTCTCAGCCTCGATATACCCTTCTGGCCTCGGGTTCGTATACGCACTACCCTTGCAGAGCAGAGCGTATCGTCATATCAACATCATCTGCAAGGAGATGGTCATAAGTTGGGACAGGAGATCACAAGACACCCACACCCTGAGTACTCCAGGGACTCATCTCGTTTCCCCCGGACGAATTATCTTTCAGGTATCTTGTGGACCGTGGACATGCTGGAGAAAGATTAAGAGGAGGAGGCAAGGGTCTATAGGAAGGCAGCACCTTTGTGGTGACACAGATACTTCGTGACTACCGCCGGAAGTGCTTACACTTCTGACGAACCTAGTGTGTCGCCAAGGTGATTTCCCCCAGATTCTTTTGGACATATCATGGTCTGGCCAAGGTTGGTATAAAGTTGAAGGTGGAATTCTCAACCTCAACCTTATCTTAGCCTTAAGCCTAAGCCAATCCTTCCATCTCAGGGAATCCACCTGGGCTGTCGATCCTGAGACCTGTTTGAGCCCACACGAGAAGGGGGAGGACCAGAGGCGCCCACAGGGTGCGCCGAACCCTGGTTCGGCCGAAACCCTGGAGCCTCCTCTCCCCTTCTTCTTTCGCGTGTGCGCCTCATTCTCTTCCAGAACCCTTCTCTCTGCCGCCCGACGAGTTTTCGCATCGCGAAACCCATCTCCTCCACCTCAACTCCTTAGCATCACCGCATTCATGGCCGGAAGGAGCATTGTCCCCTTCGATGGCTCCACCTCGTCCACTGGCCCCAGGGCAGGAGGCACCCCCTCCATTGTTGCCACCCCCGCTGCGGACCTCGCAACGGTGGCCGGTGTCTTGGATGTTCCGCCGCTCGCCACCATCCCGCCGAGCGGGAGGATTCCAGGCACACCACCCTCACGGCGTTCCGCCTCGCCTCGAAAGATGCACATGAGACGGGCGGCCAGCCCCTACGGCAGGCCAACCACGGCTCAGCTTCGCCCTAGGGGGTTGCTGCTCGCTCCTCTTAGCACACTTGGATCGTCGCTTGCTGGAGGGCAGACGAGCTCAGCACAGTCTACTCCTTCACCGCAGCCACCGGCGACCATCAGGCCGGCGCTGCCCAAGGAGAAGGCTCCCGCAGGGCGCCCAGCTCCAGTTCTGCCAGAAGAGGAGGAAGACATTGGCCTGGATGACGGGTTTCCACCGCCGCCCTACACTAGGAGGTCCAGGGAGAGGACTCGGGAAACCGAGCAGCCCCCTAAGCTCTCCTTAGTGGCCAAGCTGACCCTACTGATGAAGGAACTGGAGGCCAGCAACGAGAAGCTCAAGGCTGCTTACTCGGAGCATAAGTTGGACCTGGCCGAGCTTAGAGACGACATCCGCGACCTCCGCCGCGGCCTTTGTGCGAAGATGAGGAGGCTGTTCTCAGCTATAGGGCACGCAGCCCTCTATGATGCCGAGTAGTAGGGATTAGCCCCAGCTTTAGCTCATTAGGCGCTAGTCTAGGTCTAGGTTTGATTTCCCTTTTATTTCATTTATTTCCCTTTGCATGTGTGTAAGCGCCTAATCATTTGGTTTAAAACATTTGGACTTGAATAAAGTGGCTCACCGGTCATGTAACCCGGTTTAGCCACCCTTTGTGTCGTTACTTTGGTCTTTTTGATTTAGAAGACATCTAGGTTCGAGACAGTGTGGGGGAAGAGCCACGACTCTCCCAATGCCAGAGCGACATTTCCGTACGTACCCACTGTGAGCACTCTGCGCTAGCCGAACGATCACCTACCGAGAACCTGAACGGTCCCGCACGAGTTCACTCCTGTGGACAGCCTCTCACGATTCATCTTCTATGCATAGCGTCGGTTTGCATCTCGACAACTCACTCTCTTTCATTCCTGAGTTTTATAAGCTTTATCTGTCTACCTCTAAACTAAAACTCGTATGATGATGCTAAATATCACCCACTCATTTGTACCTGAGTATACTTACATATGTTTTATTCCTTGTTATCTGCCTGATGCTTGTGAACCAAAATCTTCTTGAGGACAAGCATGTTTACCTGAGTAATTGATTAGTACGATATGGCTGGATGATTTGATCTTTTGCTCTGATGACTAACTCTCTTGGGGAATTTATTTTTGAAAACTCAAAACCTCTTGGGAAGGCTCCTCTTTGATATACCTTCATCCCATTAGAGCCATATGATCTCTGTAGGTAAAAACCTTCGATTCATATGCTGCTTGTCATTACTTTGTGCTTTGTCAAATTCTGTGACCCTTGTGAGAATTCCTTTCATTACTTTCATGATCAAGATTTAGGTGCACCCCACCTATTTCCCCTTGCTATGCTTCTACTCTGGAAGTTAGCATTGTATCATTTATCCATTTCATAAAAATAAAACTCCATATGTGGTGTGACATCTCTCTCCAGAAGTGTCCTTCAAATAAAGAGACATGGGCTATGAAAAAAAATATATATATATATCCACGCTTAAGGCATGATGAAAAAAAAGAGAAAGAGTAGCCCATGTCCAAAATAAAGGAGGAATAGGGGAGAGATAGATCATGCAAAAAGGAGTTCCATATCATAGATGGTAATAACTAGTGTCCATTCCGAGGCTAGTGTCCACCTTACCATCAACCCACATTTTCACCTTATATATGTATGGTAATATCTAGCACCCATTCCGGGCCTAGTATCCACCTTACCATACACTCCATAGCCGTACTGGTGCACATCTTGATCTGATGGTATGATTTGATTTTCTCTGTGGGTCCAGTCTTTGACTTTGCAAAATATGTGATGCAAGTATGTTTTCTCTTTATCCTACCCTGAGCTCCACATATAGCCATCATTAGAAGTAGGATGAAGAAAGGCAAAATGCCTTAGTGAGGACATATACACATTGAGTGATCTGAGAGAATCAAATGAGGAAGCTACCAAGAGTTTTGTTTATGAAAACCTTGCAAAATCCCCAAGGTGTTTATCATCAGGTGCATAAGTGACTTGATTCACAGCTGTTCTACCTTTCAATCACCCAAGGGAACATGATAGCCACTACACAGAGGTTCACAGGAGCAAGGTATGGCTTGGAATATCTCTTATGTCTGTCTTACTTTTCGTTATTTATGACCTGCTTGGCTTTGTTTCCCCTTCACTCGGGACGAGCAAAGGTCAAGTGTGGGGGTGTTGATGACGGTCAATATTTGCCATTTTCAAGGCCGTCAACTCCTGCAAATTTGAGCATGAAGTGAACATCCACACTAGAATAGGTGCTTAAACTCACACTTTCCACCAGTGTCGATGTCTATTTGAATGCAGGTATTTAGCATAGGAAATAAGAAGAATTCATGCACATTCACTCCAGTCCAATCCAAGGCGCTTAAATGCTGGCCAATCAGGGGCTGCCACATGGATTCTCCTGGATCCATGATGTCACCAATCCATGCGAAGGACTATCAACGAATCACACGCTGCCATGTCAGCATCACATGGATCCATGGGCCCACATTACCAACTAAACCGCCAGGAAACGTGCCATGCACGGAGGAGAGGCATCAGGGCCCACATGGAAGCGAGCCAGAGGAAGCACACCCCGAATGGAGGGGAGAAGGCTTCGGCCGACCCTAGGATCGGCTGAACCAACCTAGGGTCGGTTGATCCTCCCCCTCCACGTGTCACTTACTCATTGGCTCTTGGCTGCATTCCCGGGTGTTTAGGGGCACTTTGAGCCCCGGAGCAAGCCTCCTCCTTGTCTATAAATAGGAGGGGAGGGGCTCCATTTCTCACACACCACCTAGCTCTCAAGTTTCACTTTCTCTTGTGTATCTCTCTCTCCCTCTCTCCAATTCTGCCCATGAGAGGTGATTCTCACCTCTTTGTGGTAGAATGGTGATGAGGAGGGATCTAGATTAGGATGAGTGTGAGGTAGAGGAGGGGTAAGGTGTGAGTTGATGTCTTCGTGGATGCTTGTTCTTCATTTAGATCAAAGTGAGTATTTCAGCATTTCTTATTTAGACTATAGTGGACATCATGTGTGGTTGCTTTGTTCTTGTGTTCTTGGCTCATTCATAAGTTAGAGCTTGTGTTCTTCGTGACACAAGGCTTTGATCCTTTAGAGCTAGAACCATAGTTCATTTACTTGTTTAGCATGCTCTGATCCTGTTTAGTTAAGTAAGTTTGTTGTATCTCGTTCAGCTGCATCCATAGCTTCCTTTCTACTCCCGGTTCAATGATATGATCTGCTTCGGATCTTTCCCTTGTTCATAGGACCGTATTTATACGGTGGCTATAGTGTAGTTGGCAGGCTAGCATACGCCGCACTATAGTGTTTATCTGGGGTGCAGACGCGGTGTCTGGGCCTTGGGTTTCCTACAGAGACCACGTATGATCGTAGGGTAGAGGTAGGCTGGAGTGGTGACAACCTGTTGGACCCTTTGTATCCCACTACATCGCGTACCGAGTTGGGCTCGCAGGACAGCACCTCTGAGTGTTGTCGCCTCGCGGGGACGACTGAGATCTGACAGGAATACATCTTGAGAGCTAAGTCCCTTAAGGAAGTGCTTCTTGTATCCCGACCTATCCCAGCGAAAGCTGGTGTCCTTGGATAGACTCTCTCTGGTTACTCTCCGTCCTAGGAACGAAACCCGACGGCAATACTCATTCTCCTAGGGAGAAGTGCTACAGCGGTGTATCCGTGCGCTTGCGGATTAGTTCGCACTCGTCAGTGTACCCGGGAGTTTCTTACTTGTCTCATGCTACAAAGGTGCCGAGCGTTGAGATTAAGAAATGCCAACAGTCCTTCAAGAGAGCATAGACTTGCTCCTCTCGAGCGCCCCGCAAGCTGAGGTAGGGGTTGTCGTCAACGACCTCCTCCGCAGCTTGTTCCTCTTGCTCTTCTTCATAATCCATTGTCGATGGGCTCGGTTTTGGCTCGACGGGGGTGGATGTACTCGTGCTTGCCCGCGAATGGGAGCGTGAGCGTGTCACCCTCCGGAGACTATTCGCTGCCCAATTCATGCTAGCAAAACAACAAGGGACAACAAGAGCAACTCGGTGATGGGTTAGTGAAATCAAATGAAGTTCTTATCGAGCTTGCTCCACCAATAACAATACTTTCAGCAACACAATAGTGAGAACACTTGATGATCCAATCTCGAGCAAGAAATCCAAGAAAACCAAGAGAGCAAGGAGTAGAGAAGGGAGTGTGAGTGAACGGGTGAAGAACACACCCTCTCGGGTCCAATTTATAGAGCAAAGGGGCAGCACACAGCGGACTAGCCATTGCACAACGGCTAGGAGCCGTTGGCCAAAGCTGGGCCCACATGACCGTTGGCAGGGTTCAGCCGTACCCTGGTTCGGCTGGCCCAGTTGTGGGCCCGGGGCTGGCCCCCTTTGGCAGGCGTGCCACCAACGGCTATATGAAGATATACCAAGGTGCACCGGCCAAAGTTTACTCCAGAAATTGCCCAAATGAATTTTCTAAGGTTTTCAACTCAGAAATGATTTTTAGAAATTTTATTTTGAAAAGGAAAAATGGGCTAGTTAAATCTAGCATGCAAATGCAGAGTTTTGGAAAAATCAAATATGCAATTTTAGAAATGAAATTTTGGAAAGGGAAATATGAGATAAGTACCAGCTTTAACCTTTTTGGTAGAAAGGACCCATCATTTTTAGTCCGACGAGTTGGACTCTTCTCAATGATCAATTCCACTCAGCACCCCACTCCTGAGAAGTAGAGGGTGGTGCCATCTCAATTTTCCGCCATTCTTTCCGAATTTTCTATAGCCTCTTCGATAGAGATTTCTTCCTTGGGGGTAAAGGCTCCGTCCTTCCCCCAAGTTGCTCAACACTATCTTGCACCAAATAGCATTGCTCTTCTTTGTCCTGAAACTTGAACTTCAAGTTCCTCTTCCCAATGCGAAAGCGGATTATTCCGGACCCCACAATGATTTTAGCTCGACAACACTGAGGAATGGTCACCCAAGGATCAGCGGCATTCCTCCCTCGTCATCCATATCAAGGACCACGAAATCCGCGAAGACATAAGAGTTCTTGACCTTAACCAATATGCTCTCAACAATTCCTTCTAGATATCGTATCGTTGAATCGGCGAGTTGGATAGTCCGTGCTGTAGGAGAGAGAGTTGGATATCCCAGTTGCTCGAACATGGCCTTGGACATGAGATTGACACTTGCACCAAGGTCACAAAGGGCATGCCTAATCTTCTTGTAATAGATTGTGCAAGTAATAGTCAGGTAGCCTGGATCTTTCTTGTGCACCACTGCTGATTCCTCCCATGGATCAAGAATTTGTTGTATGGGCTTTCCTGCATAGTTAGAAGCATGTGTCTTCATAGGTGGCTTACCCCACCTATTGGACACTACACTAACATTCTCACAAGAGGATATAGGTTGCCCGGGGATCCTCCCGTTATCAGGAGATGGAACCAAAGCAGCCAGCTAAGCCAACTGGGTTTCTAACATTTTGTTGAAACTCAGCTGACTCTTCTGAGCAGAAGAAAAACTATCAAGCTTAACATTGAGACTTTCCAAAGTTTTATCAAGGGCAGCTAGCTTCTTGTTAACACCTTCATTGATCTTAGCTTGCCCAAAAACGAGATCTCTCATGGAAGGTTGGTTAGGATTGTAAGAATTACCTTGGTTACCTCCTTGATAATAAGGGCGTTGTTGATTCCACGATTGGCCTCCTTGTTGAGGTGGACGATAACCGTTGTTGTTGCCATTCATGTACATCACTTCCTCCTGAGTCTCTGGACAATAATTGCCTGAGTGCCCAGTGTTGCCACAGACTTCACAAGTCATGTGAGAGTCCATAGGCAGAGTAGTGGTGGTCATGGCAGCCTTCTCGCTGGTGTAGTCATCCAATCTCTTCATAAGAAGATCCAACTTGGTAGTAATCATGTCTGCTTCCTTGAAAGTATGAGTACCCCTCGTTCATGGTTGGAGTCTTTCATCACTCCACCCTTGGTTGGATACCATCTTCTCAATGAGTACTTTAGCATCATCAATAGTGAGTGAGAAGAATGCTCCTTGAGCAGCAGCATCAATATGGCCTCGGGCTGTCGGAGTCAACCCATTATAAAAGCTTTGAAGAATGAGCCAATCCTCCATCCCATGGTGAGGACAGGCCAGGACATACTCCTGAAGCCTTTCCCAAGCGTCTGGAATAGATTCACTTACTGCTTGCTGAAAACCAGAAATTCTTCCACGAAGAGCATTGGTTTTACCCAATGGGAAGAACTTCTTGAGAAATGCCTCTGAAGACTTACTCCAAGTGTTAATAGCATCACGATTCACATAGAACCATTGCTTAGCTTTCCCCAAGAGGGAGAATGGAAATAGCCGTAGACGAACAACATCCATATTTGCACCCCTGATGATGAAAGTGCTGCACAGCTCTAGGAATTGCTGCAGATGAGCATTGGCATCCTCATTTGGCCTGCCACAGAATGGGCTAGACTGTACCATCGTGATTAGACCCGTCTTGATCTCAAAATTTTTAGTCCCCATCGCCACCTCAGGGCCTTGCAGCACCTGGTCAGCGGAAGGAGCTGAGTACTCATGAAGTGTCTTCTGGGCCATTGTTGGCGTTTCTTATTCTCGATGCTCGGCGCCTTTGTAGCGTGAGGTGTGTAAGAAACTCCCGGGTAGACTGACTAGTGCGAACGAATCCGCAAGCGCACGGATACACCGCTGTAGCACTTCTCCCTAGGAGAATGAGTATTCCCGTCAGGTTTCGTTCCTAGGACGGAGAGTAACCAGAGAGGGTCTATCCAAGGACACCAGCTTTCGCTGGGATAGGTCGGGATACAAGAAGCACTTCCTTAAGGGACTTAGCTCTCAAGATGTATTCCTGTCAGATCTTAGTCATCCCCGCAGGGCGACAACACTCAGAGGTGCTGGCAAGCGTGCCCAACTTGGTACAAGATGTAAGAGGGTTAACAAAGGGTCCAACAGGCTATCACCATTGCGGCCTACCTCTACGCTACGATCATACGTGGTCTCCGTAGGAAACCCAAGGCCCAGACACCACGTCTGTACCCCAGATAAATACTATAGTGCGGCGTATGCTAGCCCGCTAACTACACTATAGCAACCGTATAAATACGGTCCCATGAACAAGGGAAAGATCAGAATCAGATCATATCATTGAACTGGGAGCAGAAAGGAAGCTATGGATACAGCTGAACGAGATACAACAAACTTACTTAACTAAACAGGATCAGAGCAAGCAAACAAGTAAATGAACTACGGCTCTGGCTCTAAAGGATCGAAGCCTTGTGTCACGAAGAATACAAGCCTCTAACTTATGAACGAGCCACGAACACAAGAACAAAGCAATCATGCATGATATCCACTATAGTCTAAATAAGAAATGCTGAAATACTCACTTTGATCTAAATGAAGAACAAGCATCCACGAGGACATCAATTCACTCCTTACCCCTCCTCTACCACTCACAAATCCTAATCTAGATCTCTCCTCATCACCATTCTACCACAAAGAGGTGAGAATCACCTCTCATGGGCAGAATTGGAGAGAGGGAGAGAGAGCTACATAAGAGAGAGTGGAACTTGAGAGCTTGGTGGTGTGTGAGAAATGGAGCCCCTCCACTCCTATTTATAGACAAGAAGGAGGCTTGCTCCGGGGCTCAAAGTGCCCCTAAACGCCCGGGACTGCAGCAGGGAGTCAATGGGAGGACAACACGTGGAGGGCCAGGATGAACTGACCCTAGGTCGGTTCGGCCGAACCTAGGGTCGACCGGCCCCCTCGGGTGGCCTCCTGGCCCGTGCTTCCTCTGGCTCGCTTCCATGTGGGCCTTGATGCCTCTCCTCCGTGCATGGCATGCTTCCTGGCGGTTTAGTTGGTAAAGTGGGCCCATGGATCCATGTGATGCTGACGTGGCAGCGTGTGATTTGTCGAAAGTCCTTCACATGGATTGGTGACATCATGGATCCAGGAGAATCCATGTGGCAGCCCCTGATTGGCCAGCATTTGAGTGCCTTGGATTGGAGTGGAGTGAATGTGCATGGATTCCTCCCATTTCTTATGCTAAATACCTGCATTCAAATAGACATCGACACTGGTGGAAAGTGTGAGTTTAAGCACCTATTCTAGTGTGGATGTTCAATTCATGCTCAGATTTGCAGGAGTTGACGGTCTTGAAAATGGCAAATATTGACCGTCAACAATACCGCCACACTTGACCTTTGCTCGTCCCGAGTGAAGGGGAAACAAAGCCAAGCGGGTCATGAATACTGAAAAGTAAGACAGACATAAGAGATATTCCAAGTCATACCTTGCTCTTGTGAACCTCTGTGGAGTGGCTATCATGTTCCCTTGGGTGATTGAAAAGTAGAACAGCTGTGAATCAAGTCACTTATGCACCTGATGATAAACACATTGGGGTTTTTGCAAGATTTTCATAAACAAAACTCTTGGTGGCTTTCTCATTTGATTCTCTCAAATCGCTCAATGTGTATATATCCTCACTAAGGTATTTGCCTTTCTTCATCCTACTTCTAATGATGGCTATATGTGGAGCTCAGGGTAGGATAAAGAGAAAGCATACTTGCATCACATATTTTGCAAAGTCAAAAACTGGATCCACAGAGAAAATCAAATCATACCATCAGATCAAGATGTGCACCGGCATGGCTATGGTGTGTATGGTAAGGTGGATACTAGGCCCGGAATGGGTGCTAGATATTACCATACATAAATATGGTGAAAATGTGAGTTGATGGTAAGGTGGACACTAGCCCCGGAATGGACACTAGTTATTACCATCTATGATATGGAACTCCTTTTTGCATGATCTATCTCTCCCCTATTCCTCCTTTATTTTGGACATGGGCTATTTTTCTTTTCTCCCTTTCTTTTTTTTTATCATGCCTTGAGCATGTATTTTTTTTCATAGCCCATGTCTCTTTTCGAAGGACTTCTGGAGAGAGATGTCACACCGCATATGGAGCTTTATTTTTATGAAATGGATAAATGATACAATGCTAACTTCCAGGGTAGAAGCATAGCAAGGGGAAATAGGTGGGTGCACATAAATCTTGATCATGACGGTAATGAAACGAAATCTCACAAGGGTCACAAAATTTGACAAATCTCAAAGTAATGACAAGCAACATATGAATCAAAGGTTTTTACCTACAGAGATCATATGGCTCTAATGGGACGGAGGCATATCAAAGAGAAGCCTTTCCAAGAGGTTTTGTGTTTTCAAAAATAAATTCCCCAAGAGAGTTAGTCATCAGAGCAAAAGATCATATCATCCAGCCATATCATACTCATCAATTACTTAGGTGAACATGCTTGTCCTTAAGAAGATTTTGGTTCACAAGCATCAGCCAGGTAACAAGGAATAAAACATATGTAAGTCTACTCAGGTACAAATGTGCTGGGTGATCTTTAGCATCATCATTCGAGTTTTAGTTTAGAGATAGACAGAAATAGCTTATAAAACTCTGGAATGAAAGAGAGTGAGTTATCGAGATGCAAACCGGCGCTATGCATGGAAGATGAACCGTGAGAGGCTCTCCACAGGAGTGAACTCGTGCGGGTCCCGTTCAGGTTCTCGGTAGGTGATCGATCGGCTAGCGCGGAGTGCTCGCAGTGGGTACGTATGATAACGTCGTGCTTGCATTGGGAGGGTCGTGGCTCTTCCCCCACACTGTCTCGAACCTAGATGTCTTCTAAATCAAAGAGACCAAAGTAACGACACAAAGGGTGACTAAACTAGGTTACATGACCGGTGAGCCACTTTATTCAAATCCAAATGTTTTAAGCAAAATGATTAGGTGCTTACACACACATGCAAAAGAAATAAATGAAATAAAGGGAAACAAAGGGAAATCAAACCTAGACCTAGACTAGCACCTAATGAACTAAAGCTGGGGCTAATCCCCACTACTCAGAGAGTATCTGCTCCTCTCCTTCAGCAACTGCCAGCCTCTGTAGCTTCTGGGTCATGTCCTCCTCCAGCTGGCGGTACTCAAGCCTAAGCTCATGGGACTCGTCCCTCTGCTTAGCCAGCTCTTCAACTAGCTTCTCATGTTCTAAGAACAGTTCAACTAGTCTGTCTGCTAGCTTTGCCAGGGTCGGGGTCTTCTTAGCGCCATTCGCCTGGATATCTGCAATGATCTTGACAAGGATTCGCTCCCACTGAGGGGGCTTATGGTAGGGTGTACCATAGCCTCCAGTGGCTGTCTTCACTCCGAAGATCTTGCATCGGGTCTGTGGAAGTGGGAACTCGTCCCACACATCCTGCTCATAAGTATGGCAGAAGGCTTCTCCGTAGCTGTTGAAGTCAGACCCAATGTAGAGCTCTCCTGGCTTCAAGGGTGGCCCAGGGGGATCATCAAACAAAACGCGCTTGGCAGCAGTCTCGTTCCCCATGGTGGCCATCCTGGCCAGGAACGAAGGCGGGGAGGAGGAGCCTCACCGGGATGACTGCACCGGAGAGTCGGTGCGCATCCTGCGAGTGCTCTCTACACTCCTTCCTCTCTCGGGGGTCATGGCCTCCGGTGACCCCATCACCTCATCCAAGTTGCTGACGTCGATGAGATGAGAGGGGCTCCCTCCCCCTGAAGTGAGGGGCGAGGCCTCCCTACGGAGCCGAGCGAAACTGTGGCCGGCCATGGATGCGGCGATGCTGAGGATGGTGAGGTGGAGGAGATGGAATTCGCGATGCGAAAACTCATCGGGCGGCAGCGAAAAGGTTTCTGGAGGAGAATGAGACGCACACGCGAAAGAAGAAGGGAAGAGGAGGCAGCAGGGTTTCGGCCGAACCCGGGTTCGGCCGGCCCCCTGTGGGCCCCTCTGGTCCTCTCCCTTCTCGTGTGGGCTCTAGCAAGTCTCAGGATCGACGGCCCAGGTGGATTCCCCGAGATGGAAAGATTGGCTTAGGCTTAAGGCTATGATAAGGTTGAGGTTGAAAATTCATCCTCAACTATATACCAACCTTGGCCAAACCATGATATATCCAAAGAAAATCTGGGGGATATCACCTTGGCGACACACTGGGTTTGTCAGAAGTGTAAGCACTTCCGGCGGTAGTCACGAAGTGTTCGGGTTGCCACAATGGTGTTGCCTTCCTGCAGTCCTTTGCCTACTTCTCTTAATCTTGGCAACTCTTTCTCCTGCATGACCACGGTCCACAAGATACCCGAAGGATAATTCTTCCTGGGGAGACGATGAGTCCCAGGAGTACTAAGGGTGTGGGTGTCTTATGATCTCCTGTCTCAACTTATGACCATCTCCTTGCAGATGATGTTGATATGATGATAAGCTCTGCTCTGCAAGGGTAGTGCGTATACGAACTCGAGCCCAAGAAGGTATATCGAGGCTGAGAGCAAGCATGATCATCCCAAAGAGGCCGAGGCCTTTCCTGAGGTGGTCATGGGACTCGTGAACTATAGCACATGGGTCGTGGAACTCGGAGATGAAAAGATCGAGCACTGAGGCTAGTGCTTCACCAATAGGTACCGATCTCCGAGTGAACTCAAGCTCGGAAGGACACTCGGCTCTCAAAAGGATAAAGCGTGAACTTCCAGAGGCCGGTGTACGATCAGGAACTAGAGTTCGGACGAAGAGCAAGATTTACTCACTCTTGCCTTAGGCAGAGGGTTCGATGTTCCCATCAAAGTGACGAAAACATTCCCAAGTCTGGCCTAAGCTTCTAATGGGGGGGTTTTGGATAAACTGAAAAGTGCACATCCCATTGGGCATCGATCAAATCAGGCATAGGATACATAGTGCAAGCTTGTCCTGATTGATTGGCATCGATCGATGTGCTCAAGATAAAAAGTGAGTGCACTCCATTCGATTGGTGAATGATCGTACTTCTTCGGTCTGATGGATGAATCCAATGGATTATAAAGCAGAGACAGATGTCTCGATTTATACGAAACTTCAGTGCAAAGCACTTCAGCTCAAACCTCGATGTAGAAACACGATGGGCCTCTCATACACTCCTTAGGAGATAGTAGTGAGGATCAAACAAGTCATCCTGGTCGGGAATGGTCGTTCTCTCTGAACTACTTTCTCCGTCCTCCCACGAGACAAAGTCTCGGGGAGAGGGTCTAAGAAGATGCACGAGAGGGGAACCCAAGGGTAGATCTCGCACCACAAAACCTTTCCCTTAGACTCCTACTATTCAGGAATGACATCTTCAGCCAGAGCTCAGAAAGAGTGGATATGCAGTCTCGGACTCGGCTGACGATGGATCTAGGTGGCTCAACAATTCCTCTGGTGGGTACCTCGTTGACCGGGATGCAAGGGGAGCTGAAATCTCAGAGATTATCCACGATCTCTTTTCCCTCGACAGCATCTAGGTGCACAAAGGATTCTCCGGAGAGAGCATTAAGCCTCATGGCATCATCCTCCCGCAATCCAAACCAGAAGTGCCGAAGCAACATCCAATCGGGAATGTGGAGGACTGGGCAATCTTCCACCGCGGAGGCGAAACGATTCCATGCCATTCTAGTGATTCCTCCTCACATTGCTCGAAACAAAGAATCTTTCCCTTAACGAGATGACACGTCGTATTGGGAAGAAGCGGGAGCAAAAAGCTGCTCTCAACCTTTCCCAAGTAAGGTAGTCTCTACCAAAACAACAGTGCCAATCCCGAGCTTCCCCGGAGAGGGATAGCGGGAAACACTCTCTTTTTCGAGCATCCGGTGATTCTCCGGTTTTACCCTGAGTTTCAATCAGACGCTCGTAGTCTCTCACATGATCAAAGGGGTTCTCATGACTTAACCCCGAGAAGGATAGGTCCTGAATTAGCTTCATGAGAGAGGGGCGAATCCATAAGCCAGATGTAAGAGTGGTTCTTGACGAAGATGGCTCGGAGGGTTCACTCCTCGAAGGCGGAAGGTGTTTACAAGGATAACCTTCCATGGGTAGCGGGGGTAGAGGTAGAAGTAAAGAAAGCAAAAGGGATATCTCAAAAAGGGTAACGGGGGTGAAGGTAGAAGAAAAAAAGGAAAAAGATAAATACGAGGATAGACGGGCTCGAAGGTTAAGAACAACCGTCCCCGGCAACAGCGCCAGAAATGCTTGTTGGCGTTTCTTATTCTCGACGCTCGGCGCCTTTGTAGCGTGAGGTGTGTAAGAAAATCCCGGGTACACTGACGAGTGTGAACGAATCCGCAAGCGCACGGATAGACCGCTGTAGCACTTCTGCTCAGGAGAATGAGTATTCCCATCGGGTTTCGTTCCTAGGACGGAGAGTAACCAGAGAGGGTCTATCCAAGGACAACAGCTTTCGCTGGGATAGGTCGGGATACAAGAAGCACTTCATTAAGGGACTTAGCTCTCAAGATGTATTCCTGTCAGATCTTAGTCATCCCCACGGGGCGACAACACTCAGAGGTGCTGGCAAGCAAGCCAAACTCGGTACGCGACATAAGAGGGTTGAAAAAGGGTCCAACAAGCTGTCACCACTGCGGCCTACCTCTACGCTACGGTCGTACGTGGTCTCCGTAGGAAACCCAAGGCCCAGACACCACGTCTGTACCCCAGATAAATACTATAGTGCAGCGTATGCTAGCCCGCTAACTACACTATAACAACCATATAAATACGGTCCCACGAACAAGGGAAAGATTGGAATTAGATCATATCATTGAACTGGGAGCAGAAAGGAAGCTGTGGATACAGCTGAACGAGATACAGCAAACTTACTTAACTAAACAGGATCAGAGCATGTAAACAAGTAAATGAACTACGGCTCTGGCTCTAAAGGATCGAAGCCTTGTGTCACGAAGAACACAAGCCTCTAACTTATGAACGAGCCACGAACACAAGAACAAAGCAATCATGCATGATGTCCACTATAGTCTAAATAAGAAATGCTGAAATACTCACTTTGATCTAAATGAAGAACAAGCATCCACGAGGACATCAACTCACTCCTTACCCCTCCTCTACCTCTCACTAATCCTAATCTAGATCTCTCCTCATCACCATTCTACCACAAAGAGGTGAGAATCACCTCTCATGGGCAGAATTGGAGAGAGGGAGAGAGAGCTACACAAGAGAGAGTGGAACTTGAGAGCTTGGTGGTGTGTGAGAAATGGAGCCCCTCCCCTCCTATTTATAGACAAGGAGGAGGCTTGCTCCGGGGCTCAAGGTGCCCCTAAACGCCCGAGACTGCAGCAGGGAGCCAATGGGAGGACAACACGTGGAGGGCCAGGATGAACCGACCCTAGGTCGGTTCGGCTGAATCTAGGGTCGGCCGGCCCCCTCGGGTGGCCTCCTGGCTCGTGCTTCCTCTGGCTTGCTTCCATGTGGGCCCTGATGCCTCTCTTCCGTGCATGGCACGCTTCCTGGCGGTTTAGTTGGTAAAGTGGGCCTATGGATCCATGTGATGCTGATGTGGCAGCATGTGATTCGTCGAAAGTCCTTCACATGGATTGGTGACATCATGGATCCAGGTGAATCCATGTGGCAACCCCTGATTGGCCAGCATTTGAGTGCCTTGGATTGGAGTGGAGTGAATGTGCATGGATTCCTCCCATTTCTTATGCTAAATACCTGCATTCAAATAGACATCGACACTGGTGTAAAGTGTGAGCTTAAGCACCTATTCTAGTGTGGATGTCCAATTCATGCTCATATTTGCAGGAGTTGACAGTCTTGAAAATGGCAAATATTGACCATCAACAGCCATAGCGTTGGACGTGGATGGTACAAAGGAAGCTGGTTCGCCTTCCGAACGAGTACGACGAGGTGAGTCAAAATGAATTCGAGCTCTCCTCACAAGTGACTCGGGATCTTCAGTAAAATTCTCCGGTAAGTCGAAACCAGTCATACACTACCTGTCTTCATCATCCAAAGATAAAAGAAGACAATCAAGGTTAGCCTGCATTGAGAGTTGCCCTAACCTACTCATAGCTTATAAACAGATGCAAAGCAGTCATGATAATCCTGTGCCTTCCCCGGCAACGGCGCCAGAAATGCTTATTAGCGTTTCGTAGCGCCGTCATCTTAAGAACAGATCTGGGATCCATCCTTAGTGACAACACCAAGAAACGCCTTTTAGGCACCTCTTAATGTCACAACTAATGATGTCGGGTTAGCGTGAACATCAAGACTAGCCAAAGGTTAATCTAAACGATCATGAACGAATCCGCAAGCGCACAGATAAACCATTGTAGCATTTTCCCAAGGAAGGAGAGTATTCCAAGGGTATCGTATCCGTCGAAGGCAATGGCGGATATCTCAGACTTATGCTTTTGCTCTGAATGTAAACCAAGAGATAGATATAGGAAACAACACACTCAAAGATAGGGGGTAAGATAAGAGATATAAGGGTAGTGCGACACACACACTTAGATCTACCTCTACTCTAGCACACTACGGCTTAGGGGGAACATACGAGTTAGCTCTAGGTTCTAATGTACTAAACATACAAAGCTAGAAGATACAAGAGATGGGCATGAATATTGCATGAGAGAGATAAGGTTCAGCACCCAGGTACAAACGGGGAGTTAGCCCGCGACGACCAGCACTCTGCGAAACTAGACTTTAGACACCTACAACAGGTACCCCAGCGCGGAGGGTTGCCCAAGGATCGAACAGAACTGTTACTACCTGCGGACCGCCCTCTATTGTTACAGGGGGTATGCTCATAACTATCATAGCCAGACAACCTAGGCACCATGCCTACATTACTGCTAGACTCCACCCGGCCCGGGCTATTGTGACCTAGGGTGAGAGCCACCAGAAGACTAGTCAACTAAACCGAGTACCGTAGCTTGAACACAAACCTCATGCAACACTCTCATGCCATCTAACAAGATCAACTAAGGCTAGACATACAAACAGATATGAACTCTCTTATGTCTAATCAATAAGATCAAAGGGTCGTGTTCGTGAAGAATACGAGCCTCTAACTTATGAACAAACACATAAGGAAGGAGTTTATCACCCTTCAAGTGGATCAAAAGGTAGTGTTCACGAAGAACACAAGCCTCTAAATGATGAACAAAGGATGAGCTCAAGAACATATCAAGCATATGATCTACCATGACTTTATATGAAATAGCTGAATAACTGAAGTAGATAAAAGTCATACAAAGAAATAAAGATAAAAGAGAACTCATACCTAGACTCCCAAGAAGACTTGGAACCGGAATAAGAGCTACTCTAGCCTACCATCTAGCCTTGGAAACTAGAAGTGAGAGGAGAATGAGAGAGTGGTGTGTGAGAAATGGGAGCCCCTCCCCTTCTATGTATAGGCAAGGACCAGGCTTGCTCGGAGGCTCAAAGTGCTCCAAAACACCCTAGGATGCAGCAAGTGACCAATGAGCGAGTGACACGTGGAGGGCCGAGATGGGAGGCACTAGGTCGGTTCGGCCGATCCTAGGATCGGTCGGCCCCCTAGGCCCCCCACTCGGGGTAGTTTTCCTCTGGGTGGCTGCCCTGTGGGCCCTCTGATCCATCCCCGATGCATGGCTTGATTTGGTATCCGAGGTGGGCCCTTTGATCCATGTGAAGTACATGTGGCATCCTATGATTCGTCGGTGAGTGCCTCCCCTGGATCGATGACGTGGAATGCCATGTTTCCCTTGGTGGCAGCCACCTCCTCAGCTGAGTTGGCATAGTTTCTTAATAGAAGGTGGGTTTCCATCTCTTTTAAGGGGTAAATCACCTACATACAAATAATCTCCAAGGACAAGTGGAACTACATTATTCAAACCAAAATGCTAGTAAATAATGCATATGCCTCCAGTTATGTGAGAATATTGAGGGTTGAAAGTGGTGAATTTCAACTGTCAACATTGTATAAAAATCTTTTGAGAACATGGCTCTCTCTATTTTTTTTTCTTGTGGACCTTCATGTGTCCAACTCTTTTTTTCAATACCTAGACCTTCATGTGCCCATATTTTTTTGTGATAGCCATGTCTCTTGTGTAACAAAAACTAGGAGGGAGAGATCAACGCATATGGAGCCTTATTTTCATGGAATGGATGAATGATACAATGCTAACTTCGAGTGTAGAAGCATAGCAAGGGGAAAATGGTGGTGTGCACATGAATCTTGATCATGAAAGTAGTGAAGAGAATTCTCACAAGGGTCACAAAATTTGACAAAGCTCAATGCAATAACAAGTAGCATATGAGTATAAGGTTTTCAACTGTGGACATCATATGGCTTTGGTAGGACAGTGGCATATCAAAGAGGAGCTTTGCAAAGGGTTTTATGATTTTTCAAATAAAATTCCCAAGCACTCAGACATTTAGAGCGAAGATCATATCTTCAAACCATATCACAAACTTCAACTACTTAGATAAGCATGAGTTCCCTAATGATATTTGTTCACAATCATCAAGATAATAAGGAAAGAATAAAACATATGCAAGCCAACCACAAGAATCATGGAGAGCAAACAAAACACCGATATTTGAGTTTGATTTACTAGATAAGAATTGAAGATCATTCAAACTCATAGGTAGAGAGTGAGATGAAGGATGCACATACCATCGCTCTTGAAGGATATGAGGAACAAGGAAGACTAGTGGTGATTCGGTTGACACATGGGGTAGCCAGCTCACTCTAGTTTACCTTGTCCTTGTCATGAAGGCATAGTCGATGTCGTGCAGCCCTTTGTGCGGGAGTTCTAAAGTGGATATGTTGGTGATGAGCCTGAGAGAACTCCCCCACACTGGTGCTTGTACTGGTGTTGTTCTTCAAACTAGTGAGAGCAATAGATGGACTCTACTGGTTTGAGAACCATAGAGCCTTTATTCAAATTCAAATATTTTTGTTGTTTTTATTTTATTGTCACCGCGTCATTTGCTCGAAAGGTTAGATGAAGATTACACTTCATACACATAGGGGAATATACTTACCTTGGACCTTTGAGAGGTCATATGTACCACCTTTGCATGTTGTGCAACATGAATCTGACACCTCAGCTTACCTTCCCATTTGAATTTAGCTCAATGACTTACCCATTTGAATTTGACAATTTTCTGCAGGGGTTAGTCAACAAATATGCAACCAAGATCTATGAAAAATATAACTCTGAGGTTCATCAATCAAAACTCGACACCATGCCTTGTTTTGACTGAAGAAGACAAATTTTAACCTAAGCACCATGCTTAATTTAAAATAGCCTATGAATGAGCATTCGCGAAACACACATTCAAACCAGAGCATATGAACAAGGATAAAGGAAGCATGAAAGCATGGTCAAGCTATCATCAACAAGGGACATAAGCATGAGCATAAGACGGTGAACCTCAGGAACCTCCCGGAAGGGCTTTGTTTAATGTCAAAAGCAGGACTTACCTAGCTAGTGGGCAAGATGCAAGAGCTGACTTCATCACCACACCAGGATAAGATTTGGTAGAGGAAGAACTTTACTCAGGATGCTCACATACCTCCCCCACACTTGGAGTTCGCATTGCTAGGCAACAAAACTCAAGTATGTGGTGATCAAGCTTCCTTTTGTGAATGTTCCCTCACCAAAGCTTATCTAGGTGTTGCAGCTGATGTGGCTCACATGTTCGTAGGCATCACCTGTCCATCTTTCTTTTCAATCTTCACCTGAAAGGTTAGTGACCAAAAATACCCGAAGTACAACTTATCCTAAAAACATGTTCTTGCTTTTATTCGAAAGGGAAATGAAACCTAAGCAAATCCAGGCTATCTCCTGGTAGTGCTTTGTTTATTTAAGGTCATAAGCTCGACCGTGGGAACTTCATCTTGCAGCTATCGTTGGTGGTGTCATTCCCGTCTCACCACCAATCCTTGATGTATCAGTGAGCTTCAGCTGCAAGGTTAGTGCCACAGTGCACACACGAAATCTGATATGCTTATGATAGACATATACATCTACAACCAACCTTCTGAACTTTCTATAAAAGAGGACCATAAGGTGATTGCAGCCCTCACGCGTGCTCAGCGCACTAAGCAAGTCTGACTCTGGAGGGACATGATGCAAGCATGGTCTGTATGGTAGATCAAGAATGAAGCTACCATGATCGTGCGTGGAATCCTTTCCTCCGGACTCCAGAGTCAGTGCCTCAAAAGATTCCGTGGCCCATGAGTTCTCTATCTCAAGAGATGCATCGTGGAGGCTCGATGTTGACTCTCAACCATGATCGAAAACAACATGATACAGGCCAGCGGGAAGAGGCTGAAACTCGGTCGAGAATGGTGACGATCGTTCGCCTTCACAAAGGTGAAGAGAGTCTCCCGAATCACACTCATGAGGAGTAGAAAATTCTACACCCTCAATGAGAACAAGCTTGGATGACACGAACGGAGATATACACGTTGTCTTCTCGAGCGGGTTTTGCTGGGGAAGAGGCTTCCCCATAGGATGTCCCAGATAAGGGGTAGTAATGGCAGAAATAGCTTCCCTAAACTTACCATCTAGGCTCTCTAAGGATGTATCAAAGAACTACTGTAAAGTGGAGCCTAGGAGAAGATCGAGATCAGGGACACCAGAGATGTGAAAGTCTAAGCTAGCCTCGATCCCGTCTATGATCAACGGCATGGCACTTGCGATCCCCCGACATTCAAGAACATGTCCAATGGGACAAGTCTTGATGAGCATGTCGAATGGTGCTGGCAGAACTTTGCCCGAAAGAGTTTCTGCTAAGTGCCATGGCAAAATGTTAACCTCCATGATGGGGTTACAATGGGCCTCTACGACAGTGCCTCTACTAGAGCAAGAAACAACCAGAGAAGGTGAACTATTCCAAGCTGCCTCGGAAAATTGTGTCACTCCCTCTGACCATTCCTCCCTCATGGCCTTCCCAGGGTATGCTTCGTCAGGAGGATCAGGAGGTAGAGGAGGCACCACAGGCCTAAGGGAAGATTCTGTCAAAAGATTTCTAGAATGATCGGTGTGGACAGAATAAGGTTCGTCCCCTGTTTGGGCATTAGAAGAATTCGAGGTATCTAAAAGATTTTCAGATGGGTCATCCTCGAATTTGTGAGTGAACACCAATGGTTGAATTTCTTCTTCCTTTGGTGTTCGGGGTTCAGGAGAGGGCTCAATAGACAAGTCTTGAGATTCGGAAGATGAAGACTCAGACGAGTGTAGGAACCTAGCCCATGCCGCTCCTATGGACTCCTCCTCTAATTTCTCAAAATCGAGGATACTTATTGGAAGAAAAGCTACACTAGTGTACCATTGCTCCGTCCTTTCCATGAGAGAGAACGAGTGGCAAAAGTTATCTCGGAGTTCTCCCCAATCACCGTTCACACTTTCTATAGTGTGGGCGTACCATTGTTCTGCCTCTCCTATGAGGGAGAAAGTTAACAACTTCCACCTCACGGTGTCCGGTGTCATGCCTGGCACAGCCAAACTAGAGCACAGTTCCTCAAATTCCTCCAAATGGAGGTAGGGGTCTTCATTGATGAGAGTTTTACCTGTATGCCATTAAAAAAGTTGCTCCTGACCTGTGTGCCACTGGAAAGTTCGTTCGCACCTAAACGCCACTGACTTAAACTTTTCGGACCTGTGTGCCATTCTGTCCATGGTCTGTTAGTTTTTTGCTGTTTGGGAGTCCTGACATGTGGGACCGGATAGGTAAAATGTCCATTTTACCCTTTGAGTCACTGCAGAGTGGACCCCACTTGTCATTGCCTATTGAGTGTTTTATCTTTTAATCCATCCATCCTCCTCTGTCTTCTTGTGCTTGCATTCTGCCGCCTCGTGCTGAGTTTCTTCAGGCTTTCCCTGCTGTGTGTCGTCGTCCCTGGCGCGCGAGGAACGACCACGGCGACCCAGTGGCGCGTCACGTGGAGCCCGTGGGGTATCTGGCCTTCGTGGTGTCCTCGTCGCTCCTCGCGACGCACATCGCTGCCTCCGCCACGCACCACGGTGAACAGCCGACAGCGGCTGCGGCTCTCCGCCGACGCCCCGCTCACCGAGGCGCGGTGCACGTGGGCACGCCCCCGTAGTGACGGTGCTATATGTCGAGCTGCTCACGGCGGCCATGGCGTCGCTCCTGCACATGCTCGATGCTGTTCACACACACGGACATCACCTGCAGGATGAGCCTCGTCGTCGCCGCCGTGGAGGACGGGTACACGGTCGCCGCGGTGATGCGCAGGGCTGAGGCGCTCGTCGCCGAGCGGAGGGCGCATGGAGCTCCGCGGTGCCCGGCGCCCGACGCTGACATGTGGCTCCGTGGCCGGTGCGCGCTCGATGTAGCTCCACGGCGAGCTCCGCGGCGGCTGGCGCGCGGTAGTTGGAGCTCCATGGTGAGCTGCACGGATGAAGGCGGAGATGGCGCACGTGGAGCTCCGTGGCAGCCGGCGCGCGCTAGTTGGAGCTCCACGGCAAGCTGCGCGGATGGAGGCGGAGATAGACCAGTGTGCGAGCTGAGCGGCACATGGTGGGGCACGACGGGCCGCGCAGGTGTGCGGGGATAGACCGGTGTCCCGCAGTGAGAGGCTCCTCGGTGGCGGCTGCCCATACGCCAGCACGGAGTCCATCCTCTTGGTCTCTGCTCCAGCCTCCGCCTCCCCGTCCTCCCGCGCTATCGTCGCTGCCGCCGCGGGCGCTGTGACACAGTCCATGGTGCTCCACGAGTGCCTCCCCTTCTGCGACGCGGACGACAGCAGCAGCCGGTCGTCAGCGCAGGAGCTCCAGCGTCGGTCGTCGTCGAGCGCCTGGGAAGAGGAAGAGGAGAACCACCGCTGCATCATCCAACTTGGACGGGCTCAGGCTTCGCTCTCACGTAGTAGGCCAGCAGCCCCTTCCTCCGCTACCGGCGTCGTGGCTTCGGCTCATCGTCCCCGGAGACAATCTCCTCATCTCCAAGAACGGCGTTGCGCTGGATGGCAGAGAGAGGAAGGGGTCTGAACTCTGAACTGACGGACAACAAAGGATTGAGGCAACAACACGGAGACGAAGGTACCAGGGAGACAAAGTGCAGGTGGCTGACAAATAGACCCCACTTAAAGGTTAAAATGGTCATTTCCTTATCTATTTGACGTTGTTAGTCACGAAAACAGACAGAATGGCACATAGGTCTGAAAAGTTCAATTCAGTGGCATAGAGGTGCGAACAAACTTTCCAGTGGCACACAGGTCAGGAGTAACTTTTTTAATGGCATACAGGTAAAACCCTCTCCATTGATTGCACCAAAGAATGGTTGATCCTGAACCATGGCTAAGAAGCCAGGGGGAAGTTCATAGCTAGATGATGAAGATGATGATGACTCTTCGAACTCACCCCTTGAGGTAGAGAAGCTTTGAAAGGAAGGCATCTCAAAGGGTAATGGGGGTAAAGGTAGAAGAAAAGAAACAAAAAGGATATCTGATGGGTAACAGGGGTGAAGGTAGAAGAAAACGAAAAAAAATAAATACGAGGACCACTAGGTTCGAAGATAGATACAGCAACCGTCCCAGACAACAGCGCCAGAAATGCTTGTTGGTATTTCTTAAAGTCACCACTAGTTGTACACCTAGAGGGAACGTATAAGAGCAACCGGGTATACCGCAAGCGCACGGAAATACCGCTGTAGCACTTCCCCAAAGGAGTATTCCAAAGGGTATCGAATCCAAGGAACGATGTGTACTATGTTCTATCCTAGACTGATGATCCAAGGACACCAGACCCCTGCTAAGGTTGAGAGATGATGAGGCGCTTCCTATGAATACTGATCCCAGAGGAGAAGAGCAAGCAATTATACTCACTTCAGACACCGGCCCCTCCTGGCTATAACAGTTGTTTCATGGCAAATGGTTGCCTACACACTGTATCCGAACGTGGGGGATTTCAGAGGGTCCAACGGCTGTCACTACCGCGGCCTACCCCAAGACAACCCGTGGGATATAGGGCATTCGAAGGATAACCCGTAGTCTAGACACCACATCTACACCACTACTATAGCACGACTACATCTGATATCCCGTAGAAACACTATAGCACTCCCTATAAATACGGAGCGACGAACCCGCTAGCTTCGAGCTAATCTCACTTACCACAGGATCACACAGATGATAGGAAGAACGAATGCCAGTGTATTAATGTACTCCAACAAGATCTAACGGGATAATTCACACAAACGGAATGCAAACTTATGCACTTGTAACAAAAGATCAAAGGGTTGTGTTCGTGAAGAACACGAGCCTCTAACTTATGAACAAACACAAAAGCGTGAGTAACATGTTCGTCAACTAGATTGAGGAAGCGCGTTCATGAAGAACACAAGCCTCTAAATGATGAACGAACAAAGAACTCAAGAACATGTCACTCATGCATGAATAACACTTTAGTCTAATTGGAAAATACAAGAATACTTACTTTGCTCTAATTGAAGAACATGACACCCTCACCAACACCACACTCTACCTAGCACCTACTCTCACCTACATGGATCAACTCATTTGATCCATGAGAGATCACATGAGGGAGGAAACAAGTGTTTCTAAACAGGAGGAGGATAATGGGATGTGTCTCTATTCTAGCCCCATCCCCTCATATTTATAGGCCAAGGGGGGTAGGAGGAGCTCCCTTGGCTGCCTTGGGCTCCACCAATAGGGTGGTGACATGTGGCAAAGAGGAGTGAGGGCCAAGTTGATGTATCTTCCTTGAGAAGGAGCTTCAGGATCCTTGGAGAATATTCGGGCAAACACCTGGCACCGCCTATGGTTTGTCATGACAAGCCGACACGTGGAAAGGCGACACGAGGGGCCGCAAAATGGGGTCGGGCAACCTGGGGGGTCGGTCGACCCCTGGGTAGCTCCCCTCGCACCGCCTTTAGTCCAGGTGACTGCCAGGTGGGTCCCAAGGTGGGTATGGGGGTGCTTGCGGTATTTTTAGCCATTTATCTCGTGCTTGTGGGCCCTTGGATCCGCGTACTGGCTCCTGATTGGTCGAGAGTGTGTTTCTTTAGATCGATGATGTGTCATGGACACGTGGACATCCTGTGTGACAGCACGTCGCCATGTGGCTTGGTGTGGGTCCCACCAGGCCCACATGTTAACTTGTGCATATCTCTTTCATCTGAACTCCAAAGTAGGCAAATGATATATCCATTTCAATTGTATCGACGAGCCTATCGCAGTGGTGCAGACCAATTTGGCATTTGTGATAGTTTATGATGATGCCATATCTATGCCATTGGTGCACTTGCTCTCAACTATGTCATTTGACACGTATTTCGGTGCGTCCTGCAACAAAAGCCAGAAACACCAACACTTGTGGAAATTGTTAGTATCAAGCCCTATTCTAGTGTTGATGATCCTCTTACCATTATATTATGTAGGTTTTGACGGTGTAAAAGTAGCACTTAATAGCCGTCAACACTCTACATGTTTCCTGTGGTTAGCTTGCATATATTTTATTCCATACTTATTATCTTGATGCTTGTGAACAAATATCATTAGGGAAAGCATGCTCATCTAAGTAGTTGATGCTTGTGATATGGTTTGATGATATGATCTTCTCTCTGAATGTTTGAGTGCTTGGGAATTTTTTTTGAAAACTTGAAAACCCTTTCGCAAAGCTCCTCTTTGATATGCCAAAGTCCTACCAAAGCCATATGATGTTTCTAGTTGGAAACCTTATACTCATATGCTGCTTGTTATTGCATTGAGCTTTGTCAAATTGTTGTGACCCTTGTGAGAATTATTTTCATGCTTTCATGATCAAGATCCATGTGCACTCCATATCCCCTTGCTATGCTTCTACACTGGAAGTTAGCATTGTATGATCCATCCATTTCATAAAAATAAAGCTCTGTGTGTGGTGTGACCTATCTCTCCTAATGTATTCTTGAAAAAGAGACATGGGCTATGCAAAAAAAAGAGAGAAAAAAACCATGCTCAAGGCATGAGTCAAAAAATGCTCAAAGCATGAAAAAAAGGTGAGAAAAAAAAGAGATAGCTCATGTCCAGAAGAAAGAAGAAAAAGGAGAGAGATGAGTTCCAATGAATTTGATGGTAATAACTAGCACCCACTCCGGGCCTAGTGTCCACCTTACCATCAACACAACATTCATCATATATATGGTAATATCTAGCACCCATTCCGGACCTAGTATCCATCTTACCATACTCACCTTATCCATACACGTGCACATCTTGATCTGAGTGCATGACTTGATTTTCTCCTTGGATCCAGTTTTTGACTTTGCAATATTTGTGATGCAAGTATGGTTTATCTTTTATCCTACCCTGAGCTCCACATATAGCCAACATTAGAAGTAGGATGAAAGAAAGGCAAATCTAATGCCTTGGTGAGGACATATACACATTGAGCGATCTGAGAGAATCAAATGAGGAGCTAAGCAAGGTTTTGTTTTTGAAAATTTTGGCGTTTCTCAACGTCACCACTAGTTGTACACCTAGAGGGAGCATGTCACACCCTGAAATTTCCAATTTCAGGATGTGAATAGGAAGAATAATTAAAACAATGATTTCTCTCAATTTTAAAATTTTCCAACATTTATTTTCTTTACAGGAAATATAGAATAAGAAAAAGTCTTTGTTTCATTTTCCAAATTAAATAAAATTGTGTGAGTGTTGCACTCATGCCGATGCATCTAGTGTTTCATGAGTACAAAAGCTTTTAAAATGCGTTTAGATGCTGACCAAACCCTTTCGAGAATTTTCCGGATTTTTTAGGATTTATTCTCATTTTCTTTGAGCAATTTCTATTTATTAGAAGGCGCTAAAATCTTTTTTCATGAACTCCAAATATTTTATTTGGGTTGTTCGTGTTCCAATCTAGCTCTGGAAAATTTCCCATAATTTTTGGAATTTTAGAATATTTTTCATGGCTTTTATGAATTATCTAGCTATTTCTAGATTATTCTTTTCACGAAAATAATTTCTGAAAATAAAAAGAAATTCCTTTTCTTTTCCTTTTCTTTCACCTCTTTTGGCCCATACAGCCTTTCAACCCGTTCACAAGAAGTCTACTTCCGCTCCCTCATCTCTTTTCTTGGTTCAGCCAAGCAACAACTATCAGCAGCCCAGCTTGGCCCAACTCCATTCCGCGGCCCATCTACCGAAGTCCACTTGTGCCCCTTCGACTTCTTCGCCGTTCGCAGTCCGCGGCCCAGCCGGCCTTTTGGCCCACCGCCAATCCAGCACCGACCCGGTCGGCGACCCGGTCTGACAGCCCGTGTCCCGGCCCCAGCCAAGGCCCGCGCGAGGCCCATCCGGGCCCGGTCGCCACAGGCCATGGCCAGCTCGGCGAATTTTTTTTTACATTTTTTTCTCTTTTTTGCAAAAATAAATGGTCCGCCAAAAAATTTACAAAACTATACATCTGCCGCCGTGCCCCACGGCGGCAGGGGTCCTACCGCCGTGGCGCACAGCGGCAGCTACAGTACCTACCACCGTGGCGCACGGCGGTAGCTACAGTACCGCTCACGGGTGTACTGTAGCGACGGCTACCACCGTGGCCCACGGCGGTTGGGGTATAGTCTGTTTTTAAAATTTTGTAACTTTTTTGTTTGAACTCGGATGGAGGTAAACTTTATATGAAAATTGTAGCTTTTGACGAGATCTATAACTTTGTAGTTCAAAGTTTTCCATTTGAAACCATCTTCGGACTCAAATAATCGATATACTATTCAGATCTGAAGACTGCAAACTGAGATCTGGATAGTATATCGATTATTTGAGTATGAAGATGACTTCAAATAAAAAAACTTTGAACTACAAAATTGTAGATCTCGTCGAAAGCTACAATTTTCATATAAAGTTTACCTCCATCCGAGTTCATGCAAAAAAGTTACAATTTTTTGAACATAAACTGAAAACTGAGATCTCGATATGAAAACTGAAATCTGGATAGTATATCGATTATTTCACTATGAAGATTACTTCAAATGGAAAAACTTTGAACTACAAAGTTGTAGATCTCGTCGAAAGCTACAGTTTTCATATAAAGTTTACATTCATCCGAGTTCAAACAAAAAAGTTACAAATTTTTGAAAACAGACTGTACCCCTACCGCCGTGGGCCACGGCGGTAGCCGTCGCTACAATACACCCGTGCGCAGTACTGTAGCTACCGCCGTGCACCACGGCGGTAGGACCCCTACCGCCGTGTGGCACGGCGGCAGATGTATAGTTTTGCAAATTTTTTGGCGAACCATTTATTTTTGAAAAAAAGTGAAAAAAAAATGTAAAAAAAAATTCCAGCTCGGCCAGGACCGCCGTCGCCGGACTCTCGACGTCTGTGCCGGGGACGGCAAGGCCTCCCTGGCCTGCGCGCCAATAAAGTCGTGCCTCCATGCGTCCTGCGTCGGCCGCCTGCTCCTTCGCCTCGCTCCGCGCCGCCACGCCGTTGCTAGCCGCGCCGCCGCGAGGTGCCGTCGCCGGTCGCCCCTCCGATTCGCCGGCGAGGACGTCGCCGGAGCAATCGAGTGCCACCAAGGGCTGCGCCGTGTTGTGCCGCACTCCCTCCATCGTTTCCCATCGCCGGATGTCCAACGGAGCACCGCCGTGACGCGAAGGCCGAGCCAGCCGCCGGCCGCGCTGCCGCCGGCCGTTGCCGCCACTCTCCGCCGCCGGTAAGCGATCCCCTGAACTCCCCTCCTTCTCCTCTACCACATGCGCCTGTCAAATCGAGCCCCTAGGACCCCCACCGCTGGAGAAGTTGGCCGCCGGTTGCCTGTGTCCACCCGTGCCGTCCCGATCCAGAGGTAGAAGAAGACATGCCCTTTTTGCAGTTGGACCCCTGAAGACTTGTGTAATCCTTTCAATATCTTTTGTGTCTTGGTTATCTTTCATAAAAACCCTAGATCTAATAGATACCCTAGATCCAGTCCACCCTGGAACTTTTGCAAGTAAGCCCTCTGGTTTATATACATAATTATGTATATGCCCTCGAGTTTTCGCGGTTAGGCCCCTGGAAGTTTTAAAGCTTTGCAAGCAAGTCCCTAGACCTTTAAACAGCCATATCTTTTCCGTTTTAAATCCGTTTTTATCCGTTCAAGTTGCGTTGGGTTCATAATAACATGAAGTACATGTTAGTGGTGACTTTTGGTCATGTTTATTTTCTAAAAATAAATTTAACATTAATTTTGATTAATGCTTATTAAACATGCCTTTTCCAAATAAAAGATATATAGAGCTATACACCGTTTTTCATAATCAAATTTAATTTGATTAATGTTTATTGCACATGCCTTTGTAAATAAAATCTAATTAGATCTCATCTCAGTTTTTCATAAACCAAATATTAAATTGCTTAATATTCAATTAACTTTTATAATTAAAAGTTGATAGACTTTTACACCAGCTTTTATAAATAAAAGTTAATTTGTTTAAATATCAACATGAATGAGCTTTTAATTATAACTTTGTTAGTTTACTCGAATCATAAACTTACGATTAGATGATTCATATAGTTCAGCTTTTCTAAATTAAATACTTAATTGGTATAATCTATATATGAATCTTTATAAATAAAACTTGACTAGTTCTTTATTCCAGTCTTTTGCAAATAAAATTTACTGTTGCATTAATTACAACTTAGGGGTATTTTCTTTATGAAATATCCTTTACATATCTTTTGCTAATTAAAATAAATCTAGCTCATAGTGGTTCTCTCATATATGCAAATCAATCGTTAGTCGTTCTTTATCAAAGCTCTGTCTCAGTGTGTCTCTGTTGTAGAGCTAATCTTCTTTCAAGCTCTAGATCTTTTGATCCATAGAATCAAGCCAATCCTTTAGCACGCTCTTTTAAAGCTTTTCTTTTGATTGGTGCAATGTTCTTAGTCTGCTTGTATGTTTGCTTTGTATGCTTATGCCCGATGATTGATGCGAGTAGAATGAACGTGGTTCAAGAGTTTGGAAGAGTATGAAGATGAAGAATTCTGAGCAACATCACTACTCTGGTTAAAGGCAAGTGTGTCCTTGATCTTTTGTCCTAATAATGTGTTTATTCACTCATTGCATATGCTTGCATTAATATTGATGGGTCCTATTAAGGTTTATCCTAGTCTTTATTACCTTTATTCCTTGTCAACCAGGGTTTTACCTTTCTGTTGGGTAGCTATTCTTAGTTGCTATACCTTGGGCTATGGTGGCTCTAATGAACAACAACAATGATGAACATGCTTTACTTTTATGCTATATCTCTGGTTAATACAAGATCACAATGCTTAATCGGAACATGGAGCGACCACCTAGGACAACAGTGCAACCACAAGGCTATATGGCTCTGGCTTGGCTAATTAATTAGGGACTCTAGTGTTGGGGTGACCTTACCGAAAGGGCAAGGGGGAGCGTTTAGTTGGGGTATAGACTCGCTCTAGTAGGGAGTTGATCTTGGCTAAGACACGGTACCTACTAGGGGACTTTATGCTCTGCGACGGCTCGGAACCTTCGCGGGTTGTTTGACACTGGGGAAACTTTGTAAAGGCCTCGTAGCGTCCCTATGCAATCACACCTCGGCAGTGTGGTATGATGCCTGATCAGCATCGCGTGGTTGGGTTTAAAGTTTCTAAAACTTTTACGCGACTTGTGGTGAAAGTGTACAACCTCTGCAGAGTGTAAAACTAATCGATTAGCCATGCTCACGGTCACGAGCGGCCTGGACCCTCACATGATAATTGAACTTGAAGATGGACTTAAATCGTGGTTTATGGTTATGTTAGCCATATGCTTATGGCGTATCTCTTTATGTTAATTGTGGGTTGGTATATACCTATATCCTAGTAATCAGGTGCTAATAAAATTTTGACCAACTAAAAGTGCTTAATGCAGTCAACCTGTCAGCCTTTCCTTATTCAGCCTTTGCATTCATACTTTCCCCACACTTGCTGAGTACGACATGTGCTCACCCTTTCTATAAACAATGTTGCTCAGAAAGAGGAAGCTATTATGAAGATGTTGTGAAGATGTTGCTGGTGCTAGGCGTACGCAACCCCCAGTCGATTGCCTGTGATGGTTGGAGCCTTCGTTTCCAGGATAAAGTGTAAATCTCTGATAATCTTTGTTTTTCTTACGTGATATTGTTTCTGTTAATCACTTATGTCAACTATATGCATGAAACTTGATCCTGGCATACATATAGACCTGCACTTCGTTTTCTTTGAAAAACAGGTGTGGTAGAGCGTATAAGAACAACCGGGCGCAAGTGCACGGAAATACCGTTGTAGCACTTCCCCTAGGAAAGAGAGTATTCCAAGGATATCGAATCCAAGGAACGATGTGCACTATCTCCTACTCTAGTATAGATGATCCAAGGACACAACACTGATTGATAGGATAGGTAGAAAGGATCTGCTCGGACCGAGCGTAGATTCTAGTTACGTTCTCTCAGGTATAACACTCACTTTGGGTACCAAACACAAGGCCTTTGTGCTGGCTCGAGCTCAACTCGGTACGCGACGTAAGAGGGTTTACAAAGGGTCCAACAGGCTGTCACCACTGCGACCTACCTCTACGCTAGATTGTACGTGGTCTTCGAAGGGTAGCTTATGGTCCAGACACCTCGTCTACACCACTTACTATTCCTACAAATCCGTGAGGGAGATACTGACACTAGCTCAAGGTATGCTCTATCACTCATGCAAAATCACGAATGCACTTTGATCTAACGAGAGACATGCAGGAGCTTCACTTTACTCTAATAAACAAGCTGGCAAACTAGATGCAAATTTATGATCTAAGTCTACTGGATCGAAAGGGTTGTGTTCGAAGAACACAAGCCTCTAAACCAAGAACAAACGAAGAACAGAAGAACAATGCAACTAAGCATGCATACGACTTTAGTCTAAATAGAAAATATCGAAATACTCACTTTAGTCTAGTTGAAGAACAAAGGCACTGCTGAGGATCGTTATTGAGGAAGATGTCATGAACATGACATGGCCACAAGCCTCCCACCTCACTTCCTAGCACTAATCCTATACAAAGAGCTCTCCTCTCCTAAAGAGAGAGGCTTCAAGCCAAAATGAAGAGGAGGAGGAGTAGAGTGTGCTCCAAATGAGAGCCCCTCCCCTCCTATTTATAGAGGAGGGAGTGGCTTGCTCGGAGGCTCAAAGTGCCCCTAAACACCTGGGATCGCAGCAAGTGGACAATGGGAGTCCTCCATGTGCAAGGCCAGGAAGAACCAACCCTAGGTCGGTTCGGCCGATCATAGGGTCGGCCGAATGTGACAGAACCGTCCAAATTGATTCCCATTTAACACACATAACCTATCCACTTGGTCATCATGCATTAAAGAGGAGTTAACTTGTCGATATCTGCCGGGTCAAGCCCGGTAAATCACTTATAACAAAGGATCGAAGATTGTACACTAAGACTCACACGACGACGAGTTTAGAGATAGTTAATTCCACATTAATACATCATATTCATCAGTTATTCATTATTACAAAACAAGTTCCATACAGGAAAGTAAACAGTTCAGAGTTTGAAAACACAGCGGAAATAGAAATACTAAACGTCATCAGCAACATCACGGGAGGCCATCCATGATATCACTAAGCACTGTCATCCTCCCACTCACTTCCCAAAGGGTGGGAGAGAACCAATCCACAAATACCATCAACCCATCAACACCTGCAAAAGGTATCAACAAAGCAAGGCTGAGTATACTAATACTCAGCAAGACTTAACCGTCGGGTGATGAGACCATCACCAACTCTCTAGACATGCAAGCTTTCTGGCTAGTGGATTTCTTTTGCTGAAAAGCAACAAAGAGTATGTCCTTACTTTCAAGTTTTAGCTCAAAATTCTAGTTCATTAACCATTACTAAGTAAGCAACTACACAAGCAAAGTTGTGCAAAAAATTAAGTATACAACAATATTCTTCTCAATTCCATCATTAAGGGACATAGAGTGTATGGATAAGCAATCTCGGATAACGGTGAGAGGCTGACGATCGATCGATTAATAACCTTGCAAGGTGGACCTAAACACACGGGAGAATGCATACCCCATCATAACGACCACAGCCCCTACAGGGCAGGGTACACACCAACCAGGCGGTTCCCAATCATCCTCGGTTCAGGATCAAAGCCCACAGTCCCTGGTACAGTTGGTCAGGTCTCGGACTTACATCTTTTGCCGCCCAGATCCACACATGCACCACTCTCATGAACCTGGGGACTACTCCCGGGGTAGTGGTAGAGAGTTCCCTTACCGGATCAAAAAGGTACTAGGCTTACCGCCGGTCCTATTCCCGGCAAATGCTTAGTACGTTCAAACGCTTAACCACAGACCTACTTGGCCGGAGCCGGTCCCATGCTCTTACCACATGAGCTGGTAGGTTCAACAATCTTATGATTCCAACATAAGACACCTATAGCTCGCGAGTGAGGAACATCACTTGACTTCTACCGGGTCCTTAGAGCATGGCAACTAGCGACTTATCATTCTAGTATTGGAACATAGGAACCTAAGATTACGCATCTAGGGTTTCAAAACAACTCCTGAAACATAAATGCACAAACATAATAAAGATAGTTGCATAAGTTGAAAACATAGGTTATGCTCCGGGGCTTGCCTTTACTAGCAAAGTTAGTTGGAGATCCTCCGAACATGGTTCGGGTCTTGTTGCAAAACCAACACGTTCACCTTCTCCTTCAACTAGCTCTCCTTCAGCTTCCGACACCAACGCGTAGCTCTTGACTGGGTGTTCTACACGACATGCACATGCATAACTTTAAGTGTTCGTTTTTAAGAAGGGAGAACTCAATTTATAATTAAAGGAAAAACATGAGGTGTACTGTTGGGCACATTCACCTGGATAAAAATATATCTAGCATACTCTTCCTTAATTAAGGAATTGTATGTTTGTTATTTATCTTTCTTATTTGATGGGGATTGTGTGCACATTTAAATTAATTAACTTCTTTAACTTCACCAAAATAAAAGGTGTTGTTCAGAATGTACTTTGGTGAAGCTTTGTGATTTAAATTCAAGGCACATTAAGGGTGATTATGGTTTCCCTTTTATTCGAATTATTAACCTTGATTAACTGTGAAAATTAATTCTGGATGTTCCACACACAAACAAACAGAGATAAAATTTATACAAGCACATAACATGGCAACAAGGCTACTGCCCAAAATGTAGATCAAACTAAGCTATAAACTGCACATGAAAAATCTAACATTAACTAGCTGCCATAAACATGATTTATTTACTCAGAGAGATCTATACATGATATAGCTTCAAGAAATTACACAGAGCATAAACATAGCATCACTGAGCTACTCACAAAAATTCAGATTAAACCAAGCTATAGATCTAGCATGAAAATTACAACACTAAAACACTGCTGAAAAGATAAATAAATCACACAGCAAGATATAAGCATGCATCGAGGCTACAACTTTTACCACAGCTATAACTAGGCAAAACAAGATTACTCAAAAAACTACCATTGCCAGAAACTACTTACAACATGCTTTTATTAAAAAGGCTCATATTAAAGACCTAAATTAATTAGAGCTAGATAAACATGTTAAAAGCTACTGATATTTTTACCATAGATTCATCTGGGCATATACAGGCTACTGCAAAAAGATCAACCCTATTTGCTTAACAAATTATTTAAAACTAAACAGGAACATAAAAGCTGTCATATATCAACATTAAATCATAACCAAAGATATATAACAGATCTATGTGCAATATTTTGACACAAGAGCAATCATGCCGAGACAAACAACAAATTAAAATTTCACAGGCAGATTAGTTATAGATTTCAAATAATTTCAAATCTATTCAAACTGATCAATTCAATATCATTTAAATTCTAGAAAGAAATTTACAAAATTCCTTTCTAGAAAAGTTGCATCTGTTCATGTGGATCACATAACATTTGAGTTTGCATTTTTCTGATTTTTATTCGATTTACTATGCATTTTACAAGATCTCAGCCTATTAAACAAAAATTTGAAGAATCTTCTTTCATTCGAGTCCCTCGGTCAAGATTCTTAACCACAACCGTGCCCTTAGCTTTACACAGAGACCCCTGCATTTACAAAACGAACCCTGGCCAAATTTGTTTCTTCACAAATCGACCCTTGCCATGGCCGCTGGCACGGCTGGCCGGATTCCGACGAAGGGACGGCAAGCTGGGGCGGGGAAAAGGGCGGAGAAGCACTTGGTGATCACCTTGGGTCGGCTGGGTGACTTGGACGCGGCGAGGAAGCGGTCGGCGGTGAGGATCGGCGGCGGGGTGGATCTGCAGCCACGGGAATGCCTGCTCCGGCGAGCTAGGTGGTCGGGCACGACAACACGTGGCACGGGGAGCTTCAGGAGGACGAGGTGGTGCTGCTCGTGTGCTTGGACAGGGACGAAGTGGCTCGGGAGCAAGGGCTCGCCGGCGGCGCAGAGCTCCGACCGCGGCGGGCTCGCCTCCGGCGAACAGTGTGGCCGGTCTCGACAATGTGCGACCGGGGAAGCTTCTGGTGGGTCGTGTGGCACTGCGGAGCAGCTCAGGTGAGCACAAGAGGGCGCAGGCGAGGTAGCTTTGCGACGGCGATTCGGCGGCGAGCTGCGGCAGCCTGGCGGCGTCGTGCGGTGGCGCGTCGAGCTCAGGGACTCCCTGTCCTTTATAGGCGGGCGAGCTGCAACTGCTGCACATCCACGACACGATGGCCAGCTCGGCGGCCAGCGCGGCGTAGGAGAAGGCGTGGCGCTGCGCGGCAGCCCTCATGGCTGCAGAGCGGCTATGGCACGGCGCGTGGCCTGGACGAGCTGCAGCGCGCGACGTGTGGACGGCCAGGTGGCGCGAGGATCCTCGGGCACAGCAGGCCCGTGGCGGCGTGGGACACACCTTAGCGTTTGTGCTAGTTGGCGTGGCGGAACGGTGCACGGGCGCCAGGGCGCGCTCGCGGGCGGCCTGTGCAGCGAACCTATATCAGACTAGGGTACTTCAAACGGCCAGAAAAATTCGAATCCAACTGGAAGTCGATTTTCGGCTAAAAGCAAAGTTGGAGGTGGGACTACCCTCTACAACTTTTGTAAAAGTCGACTAGTGGATTCCTCAACCGATTGAGCACATAATCGACTTGAAAATGCAGATTTTCTCGGCGCGGTCAAACATAGTGATCTGGCTTTGACCAAGTTTTTGAGCCATTTCCTCTCAAAATTTGAAAATCTGCCAATTGAATGAAATGTGTCCCATGAAATTCTGCACAACTTTTGTATTGGCCGATTTTTCAGTGTTTTGGGAATTTTTGGAGATTTGACCAAAGTTCTAGAGACATGTTCATGAACATAGGGGTTTGACCTTGTTTAAAAAGGGTTGACTTCAAGATTTGAATACTTTTACCTCAAGATTTTTACTCCCATCCAAAATATGAAATGATAGGCTTGAGGAAACCATCAACTCTCACATTGGTCTATTTTTAAGTTGCTATACAAAAATTTGAAATACTGGTCAATTCATCTAATGTACTTAGAAATTCCTTTAGAGAGTTGACCAAGTATGCTAGGGTTAAACTCCTTCTTTTATCCTTAATTTCCAAAGGTGACAACTTCAATGTCATGTTCTTGAATCTTGGTGACAATGTCCATAATGGCAAAAGTTTGAGCCCTGAGTGAAATTGGAATCAAGTCCAAACTATACTTTGCTCCGAATGGTGTTTTCACCAAACTTTCTTTACTTTTCCTTCAATACCAGGAACTCAAGTTAACTCCTTGATTAAAAAGAGATAAACACCTAGGGTGTTACAACCTACCCCCCTTAAACCGAATCTCACCCCGAGATTCAACAACAAGCCTGATAGACTTTTCAGGGGAAGGTAGAGATTACATAGAGAAACTAACAGAGCAAGGCTAACTCTTCTAAGATATGGAACTCAAAGACGATAAAAGATACACGGATTTCATAACAAACTTCCACGTAACTCATGAGGAAGCGGGAGCTGAATGTGCACATGAAAAGCTATAAACAAGCATAGCAGAGGTGCAAAACAAATCAACACCATCAAGGCGTCCCAGCAATCGGAATCGCATATCTCAAGAGAACGATCTATAGCTGGTGATGTAGGATTGGCTTCTTCTTGCAACCTTCTTCTTGAACTTCTTCTTCTTGATGTAGGCACTAAAACTCTAGTAGACGAGCTTCGAAGAAATGCTTGCACGGGCTTCAACTTCTGAAGAGGCTTGATTCTTCTTCACCTTGCTGGAGAAGATGGAGGAAAAGCTGGAGACGATGAGAATGGCCGGTGTGTGCTCAAAGAAAAGAGCAGGAGAGCAGGAAGGCGACGGGAGGTGATGGCTCCAGTGGATGCTGTTGGGGATCGGCCTAAAAACATCTTCCTCGGAAGCTTCCAAGGAATCACGCGTCAGCATTTTCAGGAATCTTCTAAAGGTTCTGAAGTTTTTCAGATCTGTGAACGGGTCTAAAGATGTCATTTTCTCATGTCTAGAAAGAGTTTTCTAGAGAATTAAATGGTTGGGTGAAATATTATTTTATGTATGAACATATTGCTGACCCTCGGAATTCCTGAGAAGTTGCGGTTCCACCTTTTCTCGTATATTTTGTGATATTCAGGAATCCGAGAGTTCTGGGATATCTTCCTTGCGGCAGAGATTCCAGGAGAGAATGAAGGAACGACACGAAGAAGAAGAACTTGTCCGAAGCTGCTTCAATGAAGATCTCCGAAGATTACTTGGGGATTCTTAGGAACCGAAGCTGACCCGGTCAAAGGCGTATCGAGGAAGATTCAAGGAGACGTGAGAAGCTTGGCTACGGAAGAAGAAGGAAGCTTGAACACGCAATGGCACATTTGTAAATTGAAAAGGATTCCCGTGATTACCGCAGACTTATGTACCCCTAAAATTTCCATGTATATGTAACTTTACAAAGGGTAGTTTCGAAATGTAAAAGTGACCCTCGGGCACTATAAAAGGAGTCCCCTGGCCTCCGTGTAAAGGGATCAGCTTTTTCAGAGAGATATCAGAGGCTTTTGCCAGTTCACTCCCACCTTTTGTCTGGAGATTCCTGAATTTCCAACAGATGCAAAGGAAAAAGGGTGGTGGAAGCCAATGGAAGGTGGTCCATTTATGGATGCTCACCATGGTGTAGTGGCGGTGGTGCTTGCGCCACTTGTGTAGGGGCTGGGGTATGGCGGTATGGAGGTGCAGTGGTAGCAGCATGTGGCACGGTGGTGGCCGGCACGGGATGCCATGGGGACAAGACGGATGTCGTAGCGTGTGTGTAGGCGGCGATCAGCTGCTGCGGTAGAAAGGTGGCAGAGCGACAGCACAGCACAGAGCAGACGGAGCACAGATACGGAGAGGTCAAATTGATTCTCAAGAGAAATTGACTATGAATTTGGGAAACACGAGAAGATCATGGGGTATCCACAATTCAAACTAAAACTCATTTTTGTCGGGGAAAACTGTCAAAGGCTTTTGTCCATTATTTCTTTTCCATTTCACTAAGCCTGTGGATTTGGTCGAAGCTGAGAGAGGATCACAGATCATTGATTGGTATAAAACTCCTCATATATTGACTTTTAGAGAACCTTGACTGCTCATGCTCCTTCGAATTAACTTGGTTGATTTTGATACTAGGTAAACTTTGAGATTGAGACAGAAGAAGACCAACTTGAATGGTTCCATGGAGATTTCTTATGAAGAAAGGGAAGGCTAGTAAACAAACATCTGTTAAATTTGTTTACTGGAGTTTCTGAAGTTGTACTAGGAAAATGACTAGATGTTTACTCAGGGTATGTGCTTGGCAGTATCAACTTTCAGTTGACAAAAGACAAAACTCCTGGAAAGGATGTGGGTCAACATGTATACCAAAAAGAATTCTACCGCTTGTGACATCATTCTCATTTACTCAAATTTGGGTGAGCAAGGTTAAGAAATAAAGAATTGGAAGTTGAGATATCCAAAAGTGATCCACTCAAGGATATCAATATTACTGACAAGCTGAGTGCTTCAGCATACAAACATACATAGGGGAATTGATACAAGTCAATCGAGATGTCATGCTTGCAATGCTGGGATAAGATTACAAACTAAGAGTAAACTCTGAAGATCAAGTCTTTATCATAGTACTAATATGGTTCAAGCATAGTACTTGTATATCTCCTTATTTTATTACACTCATGACAACATCCAAACTAGGTCCACTAGCTAGCCTATGCTAACCTTTTTATTCTCCTTGAGTTGAAAACAAAGGCTCAGGGTGATGCAGATCCAGACTCTACTCCAGATTCTCCTTGAATCTTGTGGTGATTCTCACCATCTTCAGGTTGAGGAATAACAGGTCCTGGTGGTGGAGCTGCTACTGCTTCTAATTGATTCTCCATGTCTAGCATGTGTAGGTCGGCTTGATGTAGCATATAGTCTTGGTCCTGAATTTCTTGATGCAGTTCTAGTATTTTTGCTTTATCCTTGCGTCTTCCTTTCTTAAGAGCTTTTATCATGGCTTGAGCTTCCTTCAACTCGTGTGTGGTATTTTCCATTTCTCTAACTTGATGTCTATAAATTTCATTTTCTCTGACCAGCAGTTGGTATGCATTATACATTGCTTTGGAAAAACGAACTAAGGTGATCAGATCAGGGTTGTAGTGTGAGTTTTCCTGAACAGAGATGAGAGACTCCTGCTCAGCCCATTGTCCATGGTGTTGCTCATGCAGGGGAATTACCTTGGCTGTAATGTGAGCTACCAATGCAGAATGCTTCCCACAAAAAGTTGTGAGTGCTTCAAGAGTAGCCTTTTGCAAGGTGTCAGCCCACTCTAAGCCTTGGGCTTTACTCTCCCATGCTTCCCAGCTTGGATTTGCGGGACAAGCTGAAATCTTCACTTTTACTTCGCAACTAGGGATTTGTCCTTCGTTCATGAACTCACGGTACATATACTGTGGTTGGGTAGTATATCCAAAGTTCTTTAAAGTGGTCCACAAAATCAGGGGAAAACCACTCTTCTGGGGGTAATCAACATGAGTCCATCCTTATTCATCACCATTTCAGGTCCAGAATTGGCCATCTAAAGAGATTAACATAAGTAAGAAACCAGATGGATGCATTGGCATAAAAGATAGATTTTTGTAGCCATACAAAATTTATCATATTTGGAAAACCATGAACTAGATGTTCCTAACTTCCATCAGATCCTCATGAAGGTAGAAGTAAGCTTTGCATTTTCCAATTGGGCAAAAACTAAGGGTAATATGCTCGAAAAATTTTAGAGACCGATGCTCTATCTCGGCTGATGGACAGCAGGCAGAGGGTTACTAAAAAGGTCATAACTCTCAGCATAAAAAGGCAGCGACACTCAACTTTTACGAGCACACCAAACTTGAAGTTCAAACAATTTTGGTAGTGTAAGGTTGGGCTACAACCGATGGGAAAAGAGGTGATTAAACCAAACTTTATTTCACTGCCACCCAAAATTTTCAGCAAACAGACAGTTACTCCAATTAGCGTAACTGAAATTCTGCTTAGCCAAAAATTCCAAAATTTTACCAGGTACTCAGTAAGGTTATGAAGTACCAATTTGGTATTCAAAGGTAGAGCTAAAAGCTAGAGGAAGATAGCCAAAAGAATTAGAATTCCAGTGGCTGTCCCTCAGGAAAAACAGCAAACAGAGCTGCACTATTTTGGTCATAACTCAAAATTCCTTCGACCAAAATTTCTGAAATTTTTACAGCAGATGCTTGAAAAGATTTGGAACAACTTTCATATCTAACTTTTCCTCAGCAAACACTGTCTTGGGGGTCGAAATATTTCAGAACAGATAGGTTCACAGATTGACAGCTAGATCATTCCTTAAGAAAAAGATCATATCTTGAGTTTGGCTGATCCAAGGCTTATGAAAATTTTACAACATCTTCGTTGCAAAATTGGAGACAACTTTTGAGTAAAAGATCTCTGGAGAACTCCTTTTGCTAGCCCAAAAAATTCCAGACCAGCAGATCTTTCAGCAAACACTAGAAAGACCTTAAGCTACTTGACAAAAACTTGGATGAAAGAGATTTCAAGTTGTATTCATTATCTTTGAGGTTCAGTTTTAGATATTTTAACATGATGCATGCAAAACCAATTCGTCCTCACAGACAATTCCTTGTCAAGATCGAAGTTAGCGCCGGTGGCATGGCACAATATACGACTCTCCCTATAATAGCTAGTCAAATTTCTAATCGATCTTAACTCTTACGAATCGTGGTTTGGGTACCTGCAGAAAATCACAGAACATTCCGAACCTTTCGTGCCAGCACTCACGAAAGCGTCCACAAACATTACCGTTCACTATAGAAACGGCACCCATGCGTTTAACACTGCATGGACAGCGTCCAACCTAAGACACGCTCCTTTTGAATGGAGGGCGTCCCCCTTCACATATTCGCAATGCGGAATCATGCTCACGTATGGCAAAACGTGGCGAGACACAGACACGACAGTGGGTTCCCTTGGGAATAGGTCCCATCCATCCCTCACATGACTTTCATGTGGCACCAGCATGTATAGCAAAACATGCTGAACTAGTATGGTTGTGCGAGAAAGTAAGTTTTGACAGATAATAAAATGTGCTGGGAGTTAGCTTAAATAAACTGTCAGGGGGTGAGACCTGGACAGATCCGCTAGGGGGTTGCCCTAGTGGTTTGCAGGTTAATGGAGGATCGGGACCTAAGAGCGTAGGTGGTTATGCACGTGGTGCACACGGAGCTAGGCGAGTATGGCGGCGAAGAATAGGGAGACAAGGGGGTTTATACTGGTTCAGGCCTCCGGAGAGTAAAACCCTACGTCAAGTTTCGGTGGTGGATTATGTGAGGATGAGTTGTTCCTGTGCATGAAGCCCTAGGCCGCCTTATATGGGGGGACGGGCTAGGGTTTGCATGCGCAGGTCGGTTGACCCGTGTCGGGGTCGGTTACAACTGTGGGAAGCTTATCTCCCGGATTACAAGGAGTATCCCGTGATACTCGGAGTCTATAGATGGCGGCGCGCCAGGTCGCCGTGTCCTTGTCTTGCACGCCAAGGCTTCGTGGGTCTTACGGGAGCTTGACCAGGTCGCTGGGCCCACTTGTAAGGTTGGTGAGTCTTCTAGAAGGTCGGGCCTACTTGTCAAGGGCCTCTGGGACCTTGGCCGGTGGGGACCCATGGGTACCCATGTCTCTCAAGCCCCCGATCGACGTGTAGGCGTAGCGGTCGAGGCGGGGTCGTGTCGAGGAGTAGCAGGGCGCGGCACCGTCGAGGTCGTGAAGGGTGCACGGGGATCAAAAAAGAAACCCCTCCTATGCACGCACGAAGTTGAACGTCGAGCTTCTGGATCGAAGTACCATGAGGTCGAGGTGAAGACGAGGCGTAGATCTTGCAGAACCGCCGACCTGACCGGAATCAGGCATGTTGTAGTAGCAGTCACGACCTTCAGAAAGGTCAACAAGCCTACCAGGGGTAGGTCGAGCTGAGATGTGATGGAAGCAGGCTTCCCTTAGGTCGAGGCGACCTGAAGAAAATAGGGCATCGAAGACGCACTAGTGTAGGAGCCCCAGAGCAGTAAAGCGACCAGAATGGCCGGTTTGATGCTCCAAAAGAAGAAGAGAAAAAGAATCCGAACCTATGACCTTCTGCTTAGGAAACGGATGCTCTTGTAAGGTCGATGCTAGAGGACAAGAGTCTCCAAAATCTTGCAGAAGGTAGCAGGCGACAGGTCTGTCATAACCAGAGGCATGGGTGCACTGTACGGGCACGGGCCTGCAGACTCATGAAGCATGGGTCGTTGTCACTTGCAAAGGATGAAAACGCTCCAGGATGATGGCAGGTAGGGGTCAGGCGCGTCGATGCCTTTCACAGGCAAACAGTAACCTCATGCTCCACGAGGGTACAGTACCGTTGAGGATAAGGATGCCACGCGGGGTGACCGTGCGCAGCAGTTGCTTGGTAGTATAAATAGGTGCCCAAGGCTTGAGGCCATCCGCACCAAACTTCAGATAGGATCCACGATGACCCAGCGTAGTAATATTGCCACGCCGTGGGCTTGTGTTCACCCTCCAGAGAGTAGGTGTGATGTAGTTCATGCTTGGAGCTAGAAAAATGCTTGCGAGGCTCGAAGAACTCGATTGGCCTCATTTCCCAGCCTCACCGAGGAGCGCGAAAGGAGTATGAAGCAGCAGTTGCATCGTCAGCCCTGACACTTTGAGGCCCAATGTGATGCTGGTGAACACCGCGCTTCACCCGACGAGGTTGGTGTTAAAGCTCGGACCTTCTGTAATCTTGCAGTGAAGCTCAGACTTGATGCTGGGCGCTGCAGGAGACCGGTTGGTGTGCGAGCAGAGGTGGCTGTGTAGCAGCTGTGCCCACAGTAGCTGTAGAGGTCGTCGAGTAGGCCCTGAAGCCAGAAGAAAGCTTGCGACAAGCCTTATTAGTGTAAGCTTAGTCGTAAGCACTTTGGAAGGTGATTCAGGACCTTAAAGATCTTTGTATCTTGTAATTTGGCCAAGGGCCAAACTCCTTGTAGCTTATGAAGCTGTAAATACATTTTTGCGTGAGCAGAGTCACGACTTTAAGGGTTTGTAAGGGCGCCTGGGCTGCAATGGTACAGATACCAAGGTCCCAGCGGGGCTGTAATAGCACGCCGACCTTCAGGAGGCCTTCCGTAGAGACAAGGAACCCGTGTCAACCTGGGTCGGCACGGCCATTGTGCAGTGACACAACGCAGGTAGTCAACCTAGGAAAACCTAGGTCTATATGACCTAAGAGGCAGCAGGGCCTTAGCGACCTCGAGGAGGTGCCACTTGACCAAGAGGTCGCCAACGGGCAGTGGAGCCATTAAGCACGGGGCCATCGGTATAGCCATGAAGGCAATGTAATAGGTAGCAAGACCTTAGCGACCTCAAGGAGGTGCTACTTGACCCGGAGGTCAACAAAGGGTGGCGGAGCCCAAGGGTATGGACCCGAATCGCGTAAGATTAGGCGAGCTACCAGGCGGTAGTACCCGTCGACCTTATGAAGGTGGTACAATAGACCCGGAGGTTGTCAAAGGCCAAGAGACCTTAAGGAAAATTATGGGGGGGCTTGAAGGAAGGCATAGCGAGTCCATGGACATTGAGCCGTTGGGTGTAGATCCAACAGGCATGGATTCCCGCACGGCTCGAGCCGTTACTGCCTGTAGCCGTTAGGCTGAAATAACTGTTAGGCGATGGATCCGTTGGGTCGTCGATGATGACGCCGAATTTGAGGGAGCGTGCGGAGCACCGCGGCCCACCACGCTGGCGCGGTCCAGTTATAAAAGGCCGAGTGAGGGGTCGAGGATCCCACTTGCTTTCATTCCCCGCAATAGCTAGGGTTCCCAAATCGCCGCCAAGAGCTTTAGCACGTGGATTCGCCGGCGTCGCCGTGCCTAGATCCGCCGTGCCTAGCACCGCCGCATGCACCAAAAGACTCTGGTGCTATTTAGAGCTAGATCCACTGGTTTTGAAGAGGAAGAAATGGCCCCGGAGCTTGCGCCGGCCCCGAAGAAGGTGTGGAACCACTCTGTGGTGACGGAGGCGCAGCTCAAGGAGCTGGTGGAGCACGGGCTGCTGAAGCTCAGGGAGCAGGTGGGGTGGAGGCCTGCCGCCGGCGAAGCATTCCCCTCCGAGGGAACCGGGGAGACAGTCGCCTTCGTCGCGCACATCGAGCGCGGCTTCGGAGTCCCGGTGGGCAACTTCTTCCGCGGGCTCCTCCACTACTACCGCATCGACCTGGTGCACCTCGTCCCCAACGCCATCACCACGGTATCCTCGTTCATCCACTTGTGCGAGGTGTATCTGGGAGTACTGCAACATTTCGACTTGTGGCGGTATTTCTTCGAGGTGAAGAAGACCGGGAAGAACGGCATCGTCGGCGCCGTGGGCTTCATGCTACACCGTCACATGAAGACGGTGTACATCGACATGGAGTTGCCGGACAACACCCAGGGCTGGTGGTAGGGCTGGTTCTACATCGACAACCCCAAGCTAGCACTGCCAACCAGGTCGGGGCTGGTGGCGACCCCGGTGCCCGAGTGGACGAATCAACTTACGTCACGGCAGATGGAGGCCATCAAGCCGCTGCTGGAGGACCTCAAGCAGCGGAAGGAGGAGGGGCTGACTGGCAGAGCGGTGGCCATCAGCTTTAGTCGGAGGCTGCTGCAGCCGATCCAAGATCGGGTGCACCCCGCCTACGAGTACTGGGGGCAAACCGACCCGACCCGCGTTCAGCAGCGGAAGGTCTCCAAGCAGGAGATGGTGGCGCGGGTGAGTGAGCTCTTCAGCGGCGTGATCCGAAACCGGACATGCCCCAAGGCATTCTCCCTCACACGGCCCACAGACGTGGTAAGTCGCTGAGCGACCTTGATTTCTTTCTTGTTGGTGTGTTTGTCTTGTGCTGAGATGAAGGCCGACTGCTTCACAGGGTCGAGAAGGTCTGTTCTGGTGTCCTGCTCCCCTCGCGGACGAGGAGGAGCGTAGTTTCAAGGTCCGAGCGGCGGAGGACGTGAGGGCTCCACCGCCGGAGTTGCTGGAGGCCTACCTTTCCGACTCGATGGTTGGGGGTAGCGATGATGAAGATCCACCGACGGCGAGCTCCGCACCGACGACTCCTCGTACGCGGCAGGCCACTGCGAAGATTCCGGCGCACAAGGGCGTCAAGATCATCACCGCCACCGTCGAGGCGGAAAAGAAGAAGAGGAAGAGGAAGGTCGTCACCGCGTCATCGGAGACAACAACAACTGACACCGAGGTCGTCTACGAGGAGCGTGACGATGCGGGGTCGCGCGACGTCGCCGGGGGTTCAGGCGGCGTGGCGGCCGTGGGGGAAAGCAACTTCCCACCCGTGGCTGCCATCGAGTAGCAGCAAAAGCAGAGCGCGGAGCTCGCGAGTGACCAAGGGTCGCAGAAGATGCCAAGGCGGGTGCCGCCGAGGCCGAAGTTGATGAAGCTGAAGACCGGCAGCGGGTATGTTCGCCAAACTTTGAGTTATGATGCTTTCCATTGTTGGCGGGTGTGCTAAATAGGTCGATGCTGACAGGCATGTATGCTTTGTTCAGGTCGACTCCTGCTGCTTTTGGGAGCAGCAAGAACGCCTCAGGCCAAGAGGTGTTTGGCTGGAAGACCGAGAAGATGCCGGTGGTGCAGTCGCCAGCGACCTCAGGCGGGGACTTCACCAACAAGCCCCCTGAGACCGTGGAGGCGACACCATCAGCTTCGGCTAAGGTTGCTGTGGAGATCATGCAGCAGGTGGAGGGCCCGCGCCAGCCGGACCTGTCGGAGTCAAGTCTGCTGGGCACACAGTCGGCGAAAGTTGGAGGTACCAGCAGTGTGGCCGAAGATCGACCCTGCTACTACGAAGGCACCCCGTGGGAGGACGACGTCTGGGCCGACGCCAAGGACCTTGATGACTTCAAGGAGGCACAGGTCACTATTGGCAGGACGCTCGCGGTAAGTTGGCACTACCTTTGGAGCTGCATCTTCAGTTTTGCTCCAACACGATGTGTTAACGATATTCATGTGTTGCTGCAGACTCTTGCTGAGCGCGCGCAGAGAAGGGCAACTCTGTTGAAGGAGGGCGCCAATCTCCATGCAGAGCTAACGAAGACCCGGGAGGCCGTGCTTCAGGCCCAGCTGGAGGCCGCGAAGGAAGTGAGGAGCCTCAAGGACGAGGTGATCTTGAAGGATCGGGCCATCGAGGCCTTGAAGCAGGAGCTTGAAGCTGCAAAGCTGAAGGCGAAGGAGGCAGAGGACAAACTGAAGGTCGCCGCAGCAGGTACGTCATAGGACGCCCTAGTGTTGTTGTAAGAGTACGTCGTGCTAACCCACTCTTGACCTTGACGGATGCAGAGGCCAAGAGGAGGGGGGCTGCCTTGAAGAAGGACCTCAAGGAATCAAAGGACCAAGTGAAGATCCTCAAGGAGAAGCACAAGGAGGTCGTCGCCAGTGAGTCATACTTCACCCGTAAAGCTGCTTATGAATTTGGAGTGCGCAGGGATCTAGAGATCGATCTGGGCCGGGCAATCCAGACCCTTATTGACCATCAAGAGATGGCTGCAGATATGGAGAAGGAACTGGACGACCTCAAGGAGGCCGCCGAGTACCTTGTGGATGTGTATGCCCCTATATTAGAGGGTGAACCACAAGGGCTTGTTGAGCGGCTGGAAGGCGCGGAAGGTCGCATAAAGAACCTGTTGATGGATAGCGGCAAGCTCGCCGCTGCTACCGCGTTGGCCACGGTGAAGCACCATGAGCCATCTTTCGACCTTGGGAAGATCAAGGAGGAGCTGGACTTGGAGCAATTGGTGGCCAGTGAGGAGATTCAGGCTGCCGCCGAGGACGTCATGAAGAAGTTAGACCTGTAGGGGTAACTTAGTAGTAGCAAACAATTAGTAACAATGACGGGTCGTGGACCCCTTTTGATGTAATATAAACATTTGCATGTATGAGAAAGGCATGTTAAGCTAGATTTTTGCGGTCCCTTATTTAACTCAGTATACTCGTTATAAGAACGCAAAGGTAGTGCAGTTGTGAGACCTCTTTTCCTCCACTTACCCAACTCAAAGGAGGAACGGCTTACCGACCACACTGCTCGATGTTGGAGGCTTAGGTGTGACCGGCACATGGAGGGTGTCAGGGACACAAGGCCAAGCAACCCACGACTTAAGAATGCTTATAAGTTGTACAATAAGCTATGATAAGGGAACGCTTGAAAAAAGAAAATTACAGGACCCCAGGTCGAGCGACCCTTAGGTTGGCAGAGCCAAGCCCCCGAGCGTGGAGGGCCGAGCTTAGAGCCAAGCCCCCGAGCGTGAGGGGTTTGGTTTGAAGCCAAGCCCCCGAGCGTGTTGAAGGGGAGGGGTAAGCAGAAAACAAATAAGTTGAAAGAGAAATCTTCTTTATATATTAAATTACAAGGGGTAGAATACATAGCTTTATTGTGATACAATGCTCCTAAGGGTAGAAGCGGCGTAAGTGCTCGATGTTCCAGGGGTTAGGAACACCCTGGCCATCAGCCCATTGGAGGCGATAGGTCGCCGGTCTAATGACCTCCTTGACTATGAAGGGGCCCTCCCAAGGCGCAGAGAGCTTGTGCATGTCATTGGTGTTCTGGATCCTCCGCAGGACTAGGTCACCGACGTTGAAGGAACGTTCCCGCACATTGCGGTCGTGGTAGCGACATAGCTACTATTCGTGGTGAGTGTGGCGCATAAGTGCTACCACACAATGTTCCTCAACGCTGTCAAGGTCGAGGTGCCGTGTTTGCTCTACTTCTCCTTCATCGAAGTGCTGGATGCGAGGGGCACCGAAGGCCACATCGGTGGGGAGGATGGCCTCTGATCCGTAGACCAGGAAGAAGGGTGAGTACCCTGTAGCCGAGCTGACTTGGGTCCTGACACCCCAGAGGACGTGAGGGAGCTTTGAGAGCCACCTCGTAGCATAAGGCGTTGAGCCGTCGAAGATACGATCTTTCATAGCCTGTAAGACCATGCTGTTGGCCCGCTCGACCTGTCCGTTGCACTGCGGGTGTGCCACCGAGGAGTAGTATACGTCGATCAGGCTATCCTAGCAGAAGTCCCAGAACTTGGCCCCTGTGAAGGCTGTGCCAAGGTCGGTGACGATCTTGTTTGGCACCCCGAAGCGATGGGTGATCTCCTCGATGAAGTTGGCCGCTTCTTTCGACGTGACGCTGGATACGGGACGGACCTCGATCCATTTGGTGAACTTGTCTACCGCCACGAGTATGTGTTTGTAGCCGCCAGGGGCGGTCTTAAAGGGTCCCACGGAGTCGAGACCCAAACTGCAAAGGGCCATGACGGAGGGATAGTCCTCAGGGCCTGAGCCGGGAGGTGTTGCTGCTTGGCGAAGAACTGGCACCCCTTGCAACGACGTACAAGCTCTTGGGCATCGGATACGGCCGTAGGCCAGTAGAACCCGGACCTGAAGGCCTTGCCCACCAGATTGGTAGAGGCAGCGTGGTTGCCACACTCGCCCCCGTGGATCTCCTCCAAGAGCCTGAGGCCCTCGGATCGTAGTATGCACTTCATCGGTACTCCGGTGGAAGCGGACCTCCGGTAGAGTTCCCAACTGACGACGACGTAGTTGGCGCTACGCCTCGTGATCTTTTCGCATTCTGCCTTGTCCTCAGGTACTCGGTGCTCGAGGAGGAAAGCGATGAAGTCAAGGCGCCAGTCTTCTTCTGCGTCCACCATGAGGATCTCGCAGCCTGCAGGCGAGGTAACCTCGTCATCAGCCGACTCTGGGTCTGGGATGAGCTTGATGGATGGTTTGCGCAAATCCTGGACGAACACACCAGTCGGAACCAGTGCACACTTGGAGCCAAGCTTGGAGAGTACATCAGCCACGACGTTGTTGTTGCGGCAGACGTGGTGGAACTCAAGCCCCTCGAAGTGGCATTCAAGCTTGCGCACCTCAGCACCGTAGGCATCCATGGTATCCTTCCTGGCTTCGGAGTCTTCGCTGACTTGGTCGATGACGACCTTGGAATCGCCGTAGGCCAAGAGGCGCTTGATCCCAAGGGAGACGGCAATGCGGAGCCCGCGGATAAGGGCCTCGTATTCGGTGCCATTGTTGAACGCCTTGTAGTGAATCTGAAGGACGTACTTGAGATAGTCGCCCTTAGGGGAGATGAATAGAACTCCTGCGCCGGCTCCTTCGAGGTTCAGGGAACCATCGAAGTACATCTTCCAGTGCTCGGGTCGCTCCGGTGGCGGAGGCTGCTGGATCTCGGTCCACTCGGAGACGAAGTCTGCGATGACTTGGGACTTGATGGCCTGCCTAGGGCAGAACTCCAGGTCGAACTTGCCTAGTTCGATGGACCACTTGACGACATGCCCAGAGGTGTCGCGACTCCGTAAGATCTCGCCGAGGGGAAAGGCCGAGACAACCTTGATCTTCTGGGCTTGGAAGTAGTGCCGGAGCTTTCGCGAAGTCATGAGTAGCGCGTAAAGCATCTTCTGGGGCTGGATGTACTTGGTCCTACTATCAGACAACACCTCGCTGACGTAGTAGATAGGTCGCTGGACAGGGTATGGGTGCCCCTCTTCAGGTCGTTCAGCCACCAGGACTGCGCTAACCACGAGGGTGGTAGCGGAGATGTAGAGCAATAAGGGCTCTTTGGGTGCCGGGGGCACCATCACTGGGGGCGTCGTAAGGAAGGTCTTGAGTTGCTGAAGAGCTTGGTCCGCCTCTTTGGTCCAGACGAACTTGTCCGCCTTTTTTAGCAGCTTGAAGAAGGGTAGGCCTTTCTCTCCAAGCTTGCTAATGAATCGGCCTAAGGCCGCCATCATGCCTGTAAGCTTCATGACGTTCTTCTTGCCAGTAGGTCGCTTCATCTTGAGGATGGCATCCACCTTGGTGGGGTTGGCTTCGATGCCCCGGTGGCTGACCATGAAGCCGAGGAGCTTGCCAGACGAGACACCGAAGACGCACTTCTCTGGGTTAAGCTTCCAGCGGTAAGTGCGAAGGTTGGCGAAGGTCTCCGCGAGGTCAGCTATGAGCTTATCCTCGTGGGTGGTATTGACAACCACGTCATTGACATAGGCTTCTACGTTCTTGTTGATCTGGCTAACCAGACACTTCTGTATTGCCTTCTGGTAGGTTGCACCAGCGTTTTTGAGGCCGAAAGTCATGGCCGTATAGCAATAGATGCCATGGGGCGTTATGAACGCCGTCTTGTCTTGGTCAGAGACCTTCAGGGCTATCTGTTGATACCCTGAGTAGCAGTCAAGGAAGGAGAGGAGAACGCTCCTGGGCGTGGAGTCCACGACCTGGTCGATTCGCGGAAGAGGGAAGGGGTCTTTAGGGCAGTGCCTGTTGAGATCGGTGTAGTCGATACACATTCTCCATTGACCGGTTTTCTTTGGTACAAGAACCGGGTTGGCGAGCCACACCGGGTTTTTACACTCTCGGATAAATCCGGCAACTAGGAGCTTTATTAGCTCTACCCTAATGACGTCCTTGCGATCTTTCGCAAAGCGGCGAAGCTTTTGCTTGACAGGCTTGGCCGTCTTGCTAACATCTAAGGCGTGCTTAGCCAGCTCCCTAGGAACACCTGGCATATCCGATGGACTCCATGCAAATATGTCGGCGTTATCCCGGAGGAAGCTGGTGAGCACGAGTTCCTATTTAGTGTTGAGCCCGTCGCCGATCACCACCATCTTATCTGCGTCGGCAAGGCCGAGGCAGACCTTCTTCGTCGAAGGAGCTGCGTCCAGGGCGGTCTCGGTGCGCTTCTATTCTGGGACAGATTGGTCGATAGGGTCGGCCTTTTTGGCTTCAGCCACCAAGACCGCGGAGGCCTCGGCGGCGGCGGAGGTCGCGGCGAGGTCGAGTGCCTCCGTGTTGCATCTGAAGGAGACAATAAGGTCCCCTTTGACAGAGAGGACCCCATGTGGAGCCGGCATCTTCAACACCAAGTAGGTGTAGTGCGGGATGGCCATAAATCTGGCCAGTATGGGGTGACCTAGGATCGCGTGGTAGGAGGACTTGATGTTGGCGACCTCGAAGTTGAGGTACTCCGTCCGGAAGTTTGCCTCCGTACCAAAGGTGACCGGGAGGGAGACTCGACCCAGGGGTAAGGCTGCCTTCCCGGGGACGATGCCATAGAAAGGCTCGTCGCACTCCGTCATCTTGTTGAAGTCGAAGCCCATCTTCTTGAGAGTGTCGACGAAGATGATATTGAGGCCGCTGCCTCCATCGATCAGGGTCTGGGAGAGCAGAGCTCCATCCACTGTAGGCTCGACGACGAGCGGGTAGGACCCGGGGTCTGGGATATGAGCCCAGTGATCAGTTCTAGAGAACGTGATCGCCTGCTTAGACCATCGCAGGGGCACGATTGGCTGAGTGTGGATGAGGTGGACGTCACGTTTGTCCTTCTGGTAGCGCCTCCTGCTTGCGCTGGACTTGATTCTGCCGACGATCATATTGATCGCGTGGGTGGCGGGCTGGAAGGGCCCGTTGGGGTTGCCTGTCGCCGGCGGAGGGGGCAGGTTTGCCTCGTCGTGGGGAGCGACTGCAGCATTCTCGTGGCGAGGTGGGTCGCTACGAGGTGGCTCGCGGCGATCGTCATCGCGGCGGTCTCGCCGGTCGTCGCGGCGGTAGTTGTTGTGGTAGGGGCGGTTGTCACGTCGCCCACTGTCGTTCCTGGATCGCTTGGGGTCCGCCGAGAAACTGAAGGCCCTCTTGAACTGAGAGCAGTCCCGAAGGGTGTGGGTGGCACCCTCATGGAACCCACAGATGCTGTCGAGCGCCAGGTCGAACTCCACCTGGTTGAAGGACGAGCCTCGCCACCCATCAGCTGCCAGGACTTCGGAAGGTCGCTTGCGGAGCTTGTCAGCCGCGGTACCAGAGGTACCGGTGTTACCAGCGTCGAACTGGTTCTGAAGGGCGTCTTCCATGTCCATCAGCTTGTTGACGACGACCATCAACTCCTTGACGTTGGTGGCGCCGGACTCATGGATCTTCTCGAAGATCTTGGGGTCTTTGATCCCCTTTTTGTAGCTGTCGACGATTTGGTCCTCCCGAACGCCGACACACTCGTTCCGATTCTCGAAGAATTGGTTGTTGTAGTCGCGGAGCCGCTCCTTGGGCTTCTGCACGACCCGCCCTAGGCTGAAGGCGTTCCCAGGGCGGTCGTAGGTCGCCTAGAAGTTTGAAGTGAAGGCCTGGGACAGATCGGCCCAGGACTTGATGCTGCCGCGCTCAAGGTTGTTGAGCCACAGCGAAGGGGCCTTGCCCATGACCAACGGGAAGTAGGCCGTCATGTGGTCGAAGTCGCCGCCGGCCGCCTTAATGGCGACGTAGTAGGTCGACAACCAGATGCTGGGGTCGGAGCACCTGTCATATGGCTTGATGTTGGGCTTGAACTTGTCGGGGTACTCCACCCTCTTGAAGCGGGCGTCCAGCGCCGGGAAGGCGTTGAGTGCAAGGTCTTCGGCGGCGGTTCTTGCTGTAGCCGCATCTTATGGCGCAGAGTGGACGCTGCGCTCAGGGATGACAAGCTGGGAACGTGGCTGCCGGTTCTGGTCGACCCGGACGACAGCGAGGTCGCCGTGATCAGCGTCGTACTTGGCACGTCGCTGATTCTCGATCTCGTGCTGATCACGGAGCTCGCGCTCCATGATGCGGTGGACGCTGCCTGGGGTGCCGTACTCGTGGGCGTAATCTAGGCGGCGGCGGAGCTCGCGCTCCTCTTGCTCCTGGTGACGTTGGTCGACGACGGTGCGAGTGTCGCGTGTGCGCCTATTGGCGTCGAGATTGACGCGAAGGTCGCGGGCAGCCGCGGGCTGCGCAGCATGCTGCTCAGGGTTGTGCTGAGCGACCTCCTCTCGAACGGGGGAGAGGTGGCTATGCGCAGGACGATTGGATCGGCTGGGCGAATGACGTGTGGAGGATGACGCGGCGGACCTAGAGGCCGCGCTTTTCTCTTCCACTAGGGTATTGGCGACCCGGAGGTACGCGAGAGCGTCCTCAGCCTCCGGCGATTGTACTTGCTGGAGTCAAGATATGGCCGCACCCAGGTTTGCCTGGGGGCTGTTGAAGGTCGCGATCCCTGCTTCCTCGAACTCCAGGCGCAGGTCGCGAGCACCGGGTAGGGCGCGCCGCTGCTCTTCTACACGTCGCTCAGCGCGCCGGGCGTTTGCTTGGATGCGGGCTGCCTCCTAAGAGTTGGTCGCACCCAAGAGTAGAGGCTCGTTCTCCGAGACCACCATCACCTGACGGAAGATGATTTCCGGGTCATTCGGGGTGATACGAACCTGGACCTTCTGAAACTTCCCGCAGTCCAGAGACTGGGTAGGTCGCTTGGCTCGGCAGGGGAGCTCGTTGTCGATCTTCTTCCGCAGGCGGCACCCATGGAGGGTATGCTTTGCACCCTTGCGGTAGGTACAAGGTACGTCGAGGGGGTCGCGCTTAGCGCGAGGTGCAGGCAATGGGTTACGCGAAGGTCGCCGCCCAGATTGGATCTGGGGAGGCGCAGAGAGTTGGCTCAGGCGGAGGCCAGGCGCAGACTTCAGGCCAAAGGGGAAGGTGTCATGGCGTAGAGCCGTCTGCGCCGAGCGTTGAGCTCGTTCGCAAATCTCTAAGGTTTCCCTCATCGAGCCGATGATGTTGTCCATCCCCTGGACAAGGTCACAGGGTTTGGGCGGGTGGGTCTCCGACACTAGATCGGGGACAGGGACGGCGACAAGCGCTGTGGTGACCTTCTCAGAGGTTGTTGGAGGAGTCGAGGCTGCCGGAGCAGGAGAGGTCACCGTGAAAGATCCAAAGCAGATCTCCACGGGGTCGGCGATGAAGGCTGCCATGCTCGCCGGGAAGACGACGCCAGATTGGGCCACCATGCTGCACAGCGAGTTCCCGATCGCCCCTACCTCGCGCGCCAACTGTCAGGGGGTGAGACCTGGACAGATCCGCTAGGGGGTTGCCCTAGTGGTTTCCAGGTTAATGGAGGATCGGGACCTAAGAGCATAGGTGGTTATGCACGTGGTGCACACGGAGCTAGGTGAGTATGGCGGCGAAGAACAGGGAGACAAGGGGGTTTATACTGGTTCAAGCCTCCGGAGAGTAAAACCCTACGTCCAGTTTCGGTGGTGGATTATGCGAGGATGAGTTGTTCCTGTGCATGAAGCCCTAGGCCGCCTTATATGGGGGGACGGGCTAGGGTTTGCATGCGCAGGTCGGTTGACCCGTGTCGGGGTCGGTTACAACTGTGGGAAGCTTATCTCCCGGATTACAAGGAGTATCCCGTGATACTCGGAGTCTACAGGTGGCGGCGCGCCAGGTCGCCGTGTCCTTGTCTTGCACGCCAAGGCTTTGTGGGTCTTCCGGGAGCTTGACCAGGTCGCTGGGCCCACTTGTAAGGTCGGCGAGTCTTCTGGAAGGTCGAGCCCACTTGTTAGGGGCCTCTGGGACCCTGGACGGTGGGGACCCATGGGTACCCATGTCTCTCATAAACCATAGAGTACTAGCCACCTGAAAGAACTCAAAAATACCGCTAGGGCCTCTCGGACTAGTTAATCCTTAGCGTTCCTAACGCATTTTTGGAAACACCTTAATCTTGCAAGTTTTATTCCAAAAACATGTTATTAATGGTGTATTAACATCTCTGATGTACAATCAAGCTCTGATGCCAGCTGTGACAGAACCGTCCAAATTGATTCCCATTTAACACACATAACCTATCCACTTGGTCATCATGCGTTAAAGAGGAGTTAACTTGTCGATATCTGCCGGGTCAAGCCTGGTAAATCACTTATAACAAAGGATCGAAGATTGTACACTAAGACTCACACGACGGCGAGTTCAGAGATAGTTAATACCACATTAATACATCATATTCATCAGTTATTCATTATTACAAAACAAGTTCCATACAGGAAAGTAAACAGTTCAGAGTTTGAAAACACAGCGGAAATAGAAATACTAAACGTCATCAGCAACATCACGGGAGGCCATCCATGATATCACTAAGCACTACCATCCTCCCACTCACTTCCCAAAGGGTGGGAGAGACCAGTCCACGAATACCATCAACACATCAACACCTGCAAAAGGTATCAACAAAGCAAGGCTGAGTATATTAATACTCAGCAAGACTTAACCGTCGGGTGATGAGACCATCACCAACTCTCTAGACATGCAAGCTTTTTGGCTAGTGGGTTTGTTTAGCTGAAAAGCAACAAAGAGTATGTCCTTACTTTCAAGTTTTAGCTCAAAATTCTAGTTCATTAACCATTACTAAGTAAGCAACTACACAAGCAAAGTTGTGCAAACAATTATGCATACAACAATATTCTTCTCAATTCCATCATTAAGGGACATAGAGTGTATGGATAAGCAATCTCGGATAACGGTGAGAGGCCTACGATCGATCGATTAATAACCTTGCAAGGTAGACCTAAACACACGGGAGAATGCATACCCCATCATAACGACCACAGCCCCTACAGGGCGGGGTACGCACCAACCAGGCGGTTCCCAATCATCCTCGGTTCACGATCAAAGCCCACAGTCCCTAGTACAGTTGGTCAGGTCATGGACTTACATCTTTTGCTGCCCGGATCCACACATGCACCACTCTCATGAACCTGGGGACTACTCCCGGGGTAGTGGTAGAGAGTTCCCTTACCGGATCAAAAAGGTACTAGGCTTACTGGTCCCATTCCCGGCAAATGCTTAGTACGTTCAAATGCTTAACCACAGACCTACTTGGCCGGAGCCGGTCCCAAGCTCTTACCACATGAGCGGGTAGGTTCAACAATCTTATGATTCCAACATAAGACACCTATAGCTCGCGAGTGACGAATATCACTCGACTTCTATCGGGTCCTTAGAGCATGGCAACTAGCGACTTATCATTCTAGTATTGGAACATAGGAACCTAAGATCATGCATCTAGGGTTTCAAAAGAACTCCTGAAACTTAAATGCACAAACATAACAAAGATAGTTGCATAAGTTGAAAACATAGGTTATGCTCCAGGGCTTGCCTTTACTAGCAAAGTTAGTTGGAGATCCTCCGAACTTGGTTCGGGTCTTGTTGCAAAACCAACACGTTCACCTTCTCCTTCAACTAGCTCTCCTTCAGCTTCCGACACCAACACGTAGCCCTTGACCGGGTGTTCTACACGACATGCACATGCATAACTTTAAGTGTTCGTTTTTAAGAAGGGAGAACTCTATTTATAATTAAAGGATAAACACGAGGTGTATTGTTGGGCACATTCACCTGGATAAGAATATATCCAGTATACTCTTCCTTAATTAAGGAATTGTGTGTTTGTTATTTATCTTCCTTATTTGATGGGGATTGTGTGCACATTCAAATTAATTAACTTATTTAACTTCACCAAAATAAAAGGTGCTGTTCAGAATGTACTTTGGTGAAGCTCTCTGATTTAAATTCAAGGCACATTAAGGGTAATTTTGGTTTCCCTTTTATTCGAATTATAAACCTTGATTTACTGTGAAAATTAATTCTGGATGTTCCACACACAAACAATCAGAGATAAAATTTATACAAGCACATAACATGGCAACAAGGCTACTGCCCAAAATGTAGATCAAACTAAGCTATAAACTGCACATGAAAAATCTAATATTAACTAGCTATCGTAAACATGATTTATTTACTCAGAGAGATCTATACATGATATAGCTTCAAGAAATTACACAGAGCATAAACATAGCATCACTGAGCTACTCACGAAAATTCAGATTAAACCAATCTATAGATCTAGCATGAAAATTACAACACTAAAACACTGCTGAAAAGATAAATAAATCACACAGCAAGATATAAGCATGCATTGAGGCTACAACTTTTACCACAGCTATAACTAGGTAAAACAAGATTACTCAAAAAACTACCATTGCCAGAAACTACTTACAACATGCTTTTATTAAAAAGGCTCATATTAAAGACCTAAATTAATTAGAGCTAGATAAACATGTTAAAAGCTACTGATATTTTTACCATAGCTTCATCTAGGCATATACAGGCTACTACAAAAAGATCAACCCTATTTGCTTAACCAATTATTTAAAACTAAACAGGAACATAAAAGCTATCATATATCAACATTAAATTGTAACCAAAGATATATAACAGATCTATTTGCAATATTTTTACACAAGGTCCATCATGCCAAGACTAACAACATATTAAAATTTCACAGGTAGATCAGTTATAGATTTCAAATAATTTCAAATCTATTCAAACTGATCAATTCAACACTGTTTAAAATCTAGAAAGAAATTTACAAAATTCCTTTCTAGAAAAGTTGCATCTATTCATGTAGATCACAGAACATTTGAGTTTACATTTTTCTGATTTTTATTCGATTTATTATGCATTTTACAAAATCTTAGGCTATTAAACAAAAATTTGAAGAATCTTCTTTCATTCGAGTCCCTCGGTCAAGATTCTTAACCCCAACCGTGCCCTTAGCTTTACACAGAGACCCTTGCATTTACAAAACGAACCCTGGCCAGATTTGTTTCTTCACAAATCGACCCTTGCATTAGCCGCCGGCACGGCTGGCCGGATTCCGGAGAAGGGACGGCGAGTTGGGGCGGGTAAAAGGGCGGAGAAGCACTGGGTGATCACCTTGGGTCGGCTGGGTGACTTGGACGCGGTGAGGAAGCGGTCGGCGGCGAGGGTCGGCGGCGGGGTGGATCTGCAGCCGCGGGAATGCCTGCTCCGGCGAGCTAGGTGGTTGGGCACGACAACACATGGCACGGGGAGCTTCAGGAGGACAAGGTGGTGCTGCTCGTGTGCTTGGACGGGGACGAAGTGGCTCGGGAGCAAGGGATCGCCGGCGGCGCAGAGCTCGGGAACATAGGGGTTTGACCTTGTTTAAAAAGGGTTGACTTCAAGATTTGAATACTTTTACCTCAAAATCTTTACTCCCATCCGAAAGATGAAATGTTAGGCTTGAGGAAACCATCAACTCTCACATTGGTTGATTTTTAAGTTGCTATACAAAAATTTGAAATACTGGTCAATTCATCCAATGTACTTAGAAATTCCTTTAGAGAGTTGACCAAGTATGCTAGGGTTAAACTCCTTCTTTTATCCTTAATTTCCAAAGGTGACAACTTCAATGTCATGTTCTTGAATCTTGGTGACAATGTCCATAATGGCAAAAGTTCGAGCCCTGAGTGAAATTGGAATCAAGTCCAAACTATACTTTGCTCCTAATGGTGTTTTCACCAAACTTTCTTTACTTTTCCTTCAATACCAGGAACTCAAGTTAACTCCTTGATTAAAAAGAGATAAACACCTGGGGTGTTACACCGAACCCCTAGGGCGGCCTCCTGGCTTGTGTTTTCTCCAGGTCGCTGACCAGTGGGCCCTGAAGTCACTCCCCCGTGCATGCCAAGTTTCCCGATGGTTTTGGGGGATAAGTGGGCCCTTGAATCCATGTGATGTCCACGTGGCGATGAGTGATTCGTCGGGCTTGTCTCTCTTGGATTGATGACGTCAAAGATCCAGGGGAATCCTAGGTGGCATCCCCTCATTGGCTGAGCTTGAAGTACTTGGATCAAAGACTTGTGCTTTTACTCCTCTTTCTAGTGCTAATCACCTGTATTTCCATAATCACCAACACTTGTGGAAATGGTTAGTTTAAGCCCTATTCTAGTGTTGATGATCCTTTTACACTTATTTTATGCAGGTATTGACGGTGTAAAAGCAGCACTTTTCGACCATCAACAACACCCCCACACTTGACCTTTGCTCGTCCCGAGTAAAGGGAGTCAGGTCAAGGTGAGACATGATATCCAAAGGTATGAAGCAAGCATAAGAGATATTCCAAACCATACCTTGTACTAGTGAACTCTGATGTGTCTATCTTGCTTTCTTGGGCAGTTGAGGAATGGAATGGTCATGAATCAAATCACTCCTGCTCATCATGTTAAGTAACTTGGGGTTTTGCAATAAATTTTCAAAACAAACCTTGCTTAGCTCCTCATTTGATTCTCTCAAATCGCTCAATGTGTATATGTCCTCACCAAGGCATTAGATTGCCTTTCTTCATCCTACTTCTAATGATGGCTATATGTGGAGCTTAGGGTAGGATAAAGGATAAGGCATACTTGTATCACATATATTGCAAAGTCAAAGACTGGATCCATAGAGAAAATCAAATCATACTATTAGATCAAGATGTGCACCGGTATGGCTATGGGAGTATGGTAAGGTGGATACTAGGCCCGGAATGGGTGCTAGATATTACCATACATATATGATGAAAGTTGGTAGATGGTAAGGTGGACACTAGCCCCGGAATGGACACTAGTTATTACCATCAAAATTATGGAACTCCTTTTTGCATGATCTCATCTCTCCCCTATTTCTCCTTTATTTTGGACATGGGCTAGTTTTTTCTTTTTCTTTCTTTTTTTTCATCATGCCTTGAGCATGTGTCTCTCTTTTTTTCTTTTTTTTCTTTTTTTTCATAGCCCATGTCTCTTTTGAAGGATACTTTTGGAGAGAGATGTCACACCACATATGGAGCTTTATTTTTACGAAATGGATGAATGATACAATGCTAACTTCCAGTGTAGAAGCATAGCAAGGGGGATATGATGGTGTGCACTTGAATCTTGATCATGAAAGTAATGAAAAGAATTCTCACAAGGGTCACAGAATTTGACAAAGCTCAATGCAATAGCAAGCAGCATATGAGTAGAAGGTTTCCAACTATATCATATGGCTCTAGTAGGATGGTGGCATATCATAGAGGAGCTTTGCAAAGGGTTTTCATGATTTTAAAATAAAATTCTGAAGCACTCAAACATTCAGAGCGAAGATCATATCATCAAACAATATCACAAACACCAACTACTTAGATAAGCATGAGTTCCCTAATGATATTTGTTCACAAGCATCAAGATGATGAGTAAGGAATAAAACATATGCAAGCCAACCACAGGAATCATGTAGAGCAAGCATAGCACCAACCACTGAGTTTGATATAAAGGATATGATTTGAAATTCATTCAAACTCATGGATAAAGGAGAGTGAGGTAGAGGGTGCACATACCATCGTTTCTGAAGGATAAGAGGTCAAGGAGGACTAGTGATGATTCGGCTGACCATAAGGCAGCCGCCTCACTCTAGTTTACCTTGCTCTTTTCATGAAGGCGTAGTCGATGTTGTGCAACGCCTGTGTGGGAGTTCTCTAGTGGAGATGTCGATGATGAGCTCGAGAGAACTCCCCCACACTGGTGGTTGATCCTGGTGCTGTTCTTCAAACAAAAAGTGGAAACAAAAGAGGGACTCTACTGGTTCAAGAACTATAGAGCCTTTATTCAAATTCAAATATTTTTGGGTTTTTTTATTGTCACCATGTCATTTGCTCTAAAGGGTTAGACCAAGATTACACTTCATACACAAAGGGGAATATACTTACCTTGGACCTTTGAGAGGTCATATGTACCACCTATGGATGTTGTGCAATATGAATCTGACACCTCAACTTACCCTCCCTGTTTGAATTCAGCTTGATGACTTACCCATTAGAATTTGACAATTCTCTGCAAGGGTTAGTCAGCATATATGCAACCAAGATCTATGAAAATATAACTCTAAGGTTCATCAATCAAAATGCGACACCATGTCTTGTTTTGATTGAAGAAGACAATTTTAACCTAAGCACTATGCTTAATTTAAAACAGCATATGAATGTATATTCGCGAAACACACATTCAAACCAGAGCATATGAACAAGGGTAAAGGAAGCATGAAAAAATGATCAAGCTATCATCAACAAGGGACATAAACATGAGCATAAGATGGTGAACCTCGGGAACCTCCCGGAAGGGCTTTGTTTAATGTCAAAAGCAGGACTTACCTAGCTAGTGGGCAAGATGCAAGAGCTGACATCATCACCACACTAGGATAAGATTTGGTAGAGGAGGAACTTTACTCAGGATGCTCACATACCTCCTCCACACTTGAAGTTTGCGTTGCTAGGCAACAAAACTCGAGTGTGTGGTGATCAAGCTTCCTTTTGTAAATGTTCCCTCACCCAAGCTTATCTAGGTGTTGCAGCTGATGTGGCTCACATGTTCGTAGGCATCACCTATCCATCTTTCTTTTCAATCTCCACCTGAAAGGTTAGTGACCAAAAATACCCGAAGGACAACTTATCCTAAAAACATGTTCTTGCTTTTATTCAAAAGGGGAAATAAAACCTAATCTAATCCAGGCTATCTCCTGGGAGTGCTTTATTTATTTAAGGTCATAAGCTCGACCATGGGAACTTCATCTTGCAGCTATCGTTGGTGGTGTCGTTCCCGTCTAACCACCAATCCTTGATGTATCAGTGAAGCTTTAGCTGCAAGGTTAGTGCCACAATGCACACACGAAATCTGATATGCTTATGGTAAACATATGCATCTACAATCAACCTTCCAAACGTTTTGCAAAAGAGGACCAGAAGGTGGTTGTAGCCCTCGTATGTGCTCAACGCACTAAGCATGGCTGACTCTAGAGAGGCACGATGTGAGCATGGTTTATACGGAGACTCAAGAATGAAGCTACCATGCTCATGCGTGGAATCCTTTCCTCCGGACTCCAAAGTCAGTGCCTCGAAAGGTTCCATGGCCCATGAATTCTCCATCTCAAGAGAGCCATCATGGAAGATTGATGTTGACTCTCGATCATGATCGAAAGCAACATGATATGGGCCATCAGGAAGAGGCTGAAACTCGGTCAAGAATGGTGACGATCGTTCTCCTTCACAAAGGTGAAGAGAGTCTTCCGAGTCGTACTTATGAGGAGTAGAAAGTTCTATGCCCTCAATGAGAACAGGCTCGGATGACATGAATGGAGGTATATGTGTCGTCTTCTCGAGCGGGTTTTGCTGGGGAAGAGGCTTCGCCATAGGATGTCCCAAACAAGGGGTAGCAGTGGCGGAACTGGCTTCTCCAAGATTACCTTCTAGGCTTCCTATGGATTCCTCAAAGAATTTCTCTAGCGGGGAGCCTAGGAGTAGATCAGGATCGAGGACATCAAAGATGTGAAAGTCTAAGCTAGCTTCGATCCTGTCTATGATCAGCGGCACATCACTTGCAATCCCCCGACATTCAAGAACGTGTCCAAAGGGACAAGTCTTGAGGAGCATGTCGGATGATAATAGTGGGACTCTACCCAAAAGAGTTTCCGCTAAGTGCCCTAGCAAAATGTTAACCTCCGTGATGCGGTTACAATGGGCCTCTACGACAATGCCTCTAATAGAGAAAGGGGCAACCAGAGAAGGTGAACAACTCCAAATTGCTTCGGAAAATCGTGTCACTCCCTCTGAACATTCCTCCCTCACGGCGTCCTCAGGATATGCTTCGTCAGGAGGATCAGGAGGCAGAGGAGATACCGTAGGTCTAGGGAAAGGTTCTGTCAGAGGATGTCTAGATGGTTCAGCATGGACAGAAACGGTTTCCCTAAGCTATTCTTCTGGGTTTCCTTGAGATTTAGCAAGAAGTTTTTCTAAGGGGAAACCTAGGAGAAGATCAAAATCCTTGATGTCATAGACGTGGAAATCTAATCGCACCTCTATGTCATCAATGGTGATCGGCACGTCCCTAGCAATCCCTTGACATGGAAAAATACAGCGCCACCTGGGACTATGGAAAAGTCTATCAGTCGGGATCAAGGGCATGTCACCCACCAGAGTATCCAAAAGGGTCTCTGGTATGATGCAAGCCCCAACAGTAGGGTCATGGACAGCGTCTACGGTGTTTCCTCTCATGGAACAGTGGATGATCATGGAAGTCGAGCTAACCCGAATTGCTTCGGATGTATGCTTCTGAGGTGACCAATCCACTATCGTCCCATGATTCCAAACTTCATCGAGGACCTCATAAAGGTCCAACGATGTCGTAGGCTTCTCGTTCCAAGAGTGATCTGAGGTATTTCTGATGTTTCGAGAAAGATCATCCTCAAATCGGGAAGAGAACTTTGAAGGTTGAATTTCTTCTTCCTTCGATGTTCGTGGTTCGGGAGAGGGCTCAACAGAGGAATCAAGGAATTCAGAGAATGAAAGCTCAGATTCAACTATTGAGAGACTCTCATGGACCAACTCAGACTCCAAATGGGGTTCATTGTAAACGATATGGGAAGAAGAGGTTTCTAAGAAGAATTCTAGGATCTCTCTTCTTTCCACTAGAGTTTGGTTTTCAAACGAACCTCCAGCTAAAAGGTTGAGCTCTCGTGCAGATTCCATGTCTATACGAGTATAAAAGGTATACGTCACTATATCATTAGTTATAGACATGTCTGGGCTAGATGTCATAAGACGTTGGAACCTAGCCCAAGCTGCACCTATGGACTCACCCTCTAATTGCTCGAAGTCAAGGAGTTCACACGGCAATAGCTCTATTGTTGCATTCATAAAGAGAGAACGAGTCCCAAAAGTTTTCTCGTAGTTCTCCCCAATTGTTCACATGCTCTGCTGTGTGGGTGTACCATTGCTCCGCTCTATCTACGAGAGAGAAAGGGAACAATTTCCACCTCAAAGTTTCCCGTGTCATGCCTAGAATTACCAAGCACGAACACAAGTCCTCGAACACCTATAAATGAACATTAGGATCATCACTGATCACTCCAGAGAAAGGTCGATTCCGAACCATGGCTATAAAGCCGGGACGAAGCTCGCAGCAAGATGAGGAAGTTGATGGTTGCTCTAAGACGAACTCGCCCCTAGGGGTAGAGAGGCTTTGACAGGAAGGCATCTCAAAGGGTAGCAAGGGTAAAAGTAGACGAAAAGAAACAAAAAGGATAACTCGATGGGTAACGGGGGTGAAGGTAGAAGAAAACGAAAAAGATAAATACGAGGACCACTAGGTTCGAAGATAGATACAGCAACCGTTCCCCGGCAACGGTGCCAGAAATGCTTGTTGGCGTTTCTCAACGTTACCACTAGTTGTACACCTAGAGGGAGCGTATAAGAACAACCGAGTATACCGCAAGCGCACGGAAATACCGCTGTAGCACTTCCCTAAGGAAAGAGAGTATTCCAAGGGTATTGAATCCAAGGAACGATATGCACTATCTCCTACTCTAGTATAGATGATCCAAGGACACAACATTGATTGATAGGATAGGTAAAAAGGATCTACTCGGACCGAGCGCAGAGTCTAGTTATGTTCTCTCAGGTATAACACTCACTTCGGGCACCAAACACAAGGCCTTTGTGCTGGCTCGAGCCCAACTCGGTACGCGACGTAAGAGGGTTGACAAAGGGTCCAACAGGCTGTCACCACTGCGGCCTACCTCTACGCTAGATCGTACGTGGTCTTCAAAGGGTAGCTTATGGTCCAGACACCTCGTCTACACTACTTACTATTCCTACGAATTCGCGAGAGAGATACTGGCACTAGCTCAAGGTATGCTCTATCACTCATGCAAAATCACGAATGCACTTTGATCTAACTAGAGACATGCAGGAGCTTCACTTTACTCTAATAGACAAGCTGGCAAACCAGATGCAAACTTATGATCTAACTCTACTGGATCGAAAGGGTTGTGTTCAAAGAACACAAGCCTCTAAACCAAGAACAAACGAAGAACAGAAGAACAATGCAACTAAGCATGCATACGACATTAGTCTAAATAGGAAATATCGAAATACTCACTTTAGTCTAGTTGAAGAACAAAGGCACCACTGAGGATCGTTCTTGAGGAAGATGTCATGAACATGACATGGCCTCAAGCCTCCCACCTCACTTCCTAGCACTAATCATATAGAAAGAGCTCTCCTCTCCTAAAGAGAGAGGCTTCATGCCAAAATGAAGAGGAGGAAGAGAAGAGTGTGTTCCAAATGAGAGCCCCTCCCCTCCTATTTATAGAGGAGGGAGTGGCTTGCTCGGAGGCTCAAAGTGCCCCTAAACGCTCATGATCGCAGCAAGTGGCCAATGGGAGACCTCCACGTGCAAGGCCAGGATGAACCGACCCTAGGTCGGTTCGGTCGATCCTAGGGTCGGCCGAACCCCTAGGGCGGCCTCCTGGCCTGTGTTTTCTCCAGGTCGCTGACCAGTGGGCCCTGAAGTCACTCCCTCGTGCAAGCCAAGTTTCCTGACGGTTTTGGGGGATAAGTGGGCCCTTGAATCCATGTGATGTCCACGTGGCGATGCGTGATTCGTCGGGCTTGCCTCTCTTGGATTGATGACGTCAGTGATCCAGGGGAATCCTAGGTGGCATCCCCTCATTGGCTGAGCTTGAAGTACTTGGATCAAAGACTTGTGCTTTTACTCCTCTTTCTAGTGCTAATCACCTGTATTTGCATAATCACCAACACTTGTGGAAATGGTTAGTTTAAGCCCTATTCTAGTGTTGATGATCCTTTTACACTTATTTTATGCAGGTATTGATGGTGTAAAAGCAACACTTTTCGACCGTCAACAGAAAACTTATTGCAAAACCCCAAGTTACTTGGCATGAGGAATAGAAGTGATTTGATTCATGAATGTTCCATTCCTCAACTACCCAAGATGGCATGATAGACACTCCACAGAGTTCACAAGTACAAGGTATGGTTTGGAGTATCTCTTATGCTCGCTTAAACCTTTGGATATCATGTCTCACCTTGATCTGTTCCCCTTTACTCGGGACGAGCAAAGGTCAAGTGTGGGGGTGTTGTTGACGGCTGTTAAGTGCTACTTTTAGGCCATCAACTCCTGCATAAAATAAATGGAAAGTGATCATCAACACTAGAACAGGGCTTGATACTAATGATTTCCACAAGTGTTGGTGTTTCTGGCTTTTGTTGCAGGACGCACCGAAATACGTGTTAAATGACACAGTTGAGAGCAAGTGCACAAATGGCATAGATATGGCATCATCATAAACAATCACAAATGCCAAATTGGTCTGCAGCACTGCAATGGTCTCGTCGAGAAAATCGAAATGGTTATATCATTTGCCTGCTTTGGAGTTCGGATGAAAGAGATATGCACAAGATAACATGTGGGCCCGGTGGGACCCACACCAAGCCACATGGCGACGTGCTGTCACACAAGAGTCCATGTGTCCATGACACATCATCGATCCAAAGAAACACATTCTCGACCAATTAGGATCTAGTATGCGGATCCAAGGGCCCACAACCACGAGATAAATGGCTAAAAATACCGCATGCACCCCCATACCCACCTTTGGACGCACCTGGCAATCACCTGGACAAAAGGCGGTGCGAGGGTAGCTACCTAGGGGTCGGCCGACCCCCTAGGTCGGCCGAACCCACTTTGTCGCCCCTCGTGTCGCCCTTCCACGTGTCAGCTTGTCGTGACGAACCAAAGGCGGTGCCAGGTGCTTGCCCGAATATTCCCTCGGGATCCTGCAGCTCCTTCTCATGGAAGATACACCAACTTGGCCCCTACTCCTCTTCGCCACGTGTAACCACCCTATTGGTGGCGCCCATGGTAGCCAAGGGGGCTCTTCCTACTCTCCTTGGCCCATAAATAGAAGTGGAGGGGGTAGAGCCTCTCCTCCTTCTATAGTGTAAGTGTGGAGTAGTTGATTAGATCAAAGCTAGGGAGAGAGTGAAAGGAATGTACCTCTATGGATGCTCGTTCTTCAATTAGAGTAAAGTGAGTATTTCTGTATTTTCTATTTAGACCAAAGTGCAAGTGATATGTTCTTGTGTTCTTCACATGTTCATCATTTAGAGGCACGTGTTCTTCACGAACACGCCCCCTCGATCTAGTTGATTAGGTGCACAAGTTTGTATCCTGTTCGTATGACTAGTCTTTTAGAATAAAGTGGATGTGCTTGCATGCTCTAATTAGAATAAATTATGTTCGTGATTCCTTTCTAATAGTTTATGCTAGGTTACATGAGTAGACTTTTTCCTCTGCTAGTGTGTAGATCCTGGGTTTATGCGTTCGACAGCTGCAAGTCATTCGTATACGTTGGAAGCACAGTACGGGGTCGAGTGCTCTCTCGTATGCCTTTAGAATAAGCTAGTAGTACCTATAGTGAGTGAGACCAGTTCTCTTTCGTGGTCATAGTTCTATAAGTACAGAGTGCCATAGTCCGTTGGCTACGGCAGTAACCACACCGTAGACCTTGTGTCACGCTACCAGTTATCATTCGTTCGGCTTATCCCAAGGTTAGGTAGAGGCAGTCCAAGTGGTGGTGACAGCCCGTCTGGCCCTTGGTGATCCTCCGCAGCTGGATATAGTCAGAGCTCTGTTCCACATAGATCCGCGTACCAGAGTCGCCTGTTAAGTCAGGGCTATCGATACCCTAAGCCAAGTTCTATCTAGAGATCGACCTTTAATCTCATCTATAGTGCTATCTTTAGGAATCCTCTCTATCCTTGCCTTTTATCTGGGTGTGTCCTTGGACTGACTAGTACGAAGTTAGTGCACACTATTCCCTTGGATTCGATACCCTTGGAATACTCTGAGGTGAAAGCTACAACGGTATCCGTGCGCTTGCGGATGTGGTGCTAAAATACCCAACAAGGCACTAGTGGCCTCCGCCACGCGACCGTGGAGCCCGGGGCGACGTAGGAGGCCCGCAGCGTGTCCACGTATGCTGTCACTGGGTCGTCCGGGAGGCCCGGCTGCCCGTGGGGGTACATGGTGCTGTACCGCTCCATGAACTCGCTCCAGGTCAGCGGCTCAGACCCGCTGGCTTGGAAGGCGAGGTCGGTGAGGTAGGAGGTCGCGAGCCTAATGTAACGACCCGGGTTTTCAAAAGAGGAAAACCGGTCAACCTGTACTCGTGATAGTCCGTGGATCAGACGCTATCACACACAGACATCCATCACAGATAAATATCACAACCATACAACGAAATAAAGCATCAGAGTACGAAAATTATTATTACAAGTCCTGAATAGAGGAGTACATCAATACACGCCTCTTGGCGGAATAACAAGAATAAGAGCCTACGCAGCGGTAGCTAGCTTCTAGAAGGTGTCTCCATCTTTATTCTTCTCCCACAGGCATCCATGAACGAAGCGACGTGCCCCCCAGTCGTACCATCCGTCGGCGTTGTTGTCGAAGTCTGACTCGTACCCTGCAAGCTCAGGGGCTATCCCTGTCGACCGGGCATGCCTGGGCCCACCAACTCAATGTGGGCCATACCCGGGAGATGAGTTCCTGTACGCCTGGACTACTCGACTAGTGGACCATGGTGCTGGTACCGTGGACCACAAGGCAAGACAAGACGGACAAGGACTTGTACTAAGACTAGGATAGCTTCCCATACCTTGTATAGGCTACTCCGGGTCCTACTCGAATAGTACCCTTGTACCAATCCAGTTTGTAACCCTGCCTCCCGTGATATATAAGGCGAGGCAGGGACCCCTCTCGACAGATACGCAATCAATACAGAGCCACGCAGCATACAGGACGTAGGGTATTATGCACATTGCGGCCCGAACCTGTCTAAATCGTGCCCCATGTCTCACCATCGTGTTCCTGATCTCGACGAGCCCCACCGCACAATCTACTACTTCGGGTACCCCGTCATAGGCTCGGCGTCTAAAACACTGACAGCTGGTGTGCCAGGTAGGGGAACTCGCCATTGATCCATTGGCGAACTCGATGGCTCTTGTCACCATCAAGCCGATCGTCGCTTTCCAGCAAGGCGACACCTTCGTTTTTGGTTCCTAGGTTTGCATTGCTGATGGCGCTGGATCATTCCTGCGTTTCCTAGTGCCAACTCCGGAATCAAAGCTCAAGACATCGACGCTTACGCAAGCTTCGATGAAGAATTTTGTCGAAAATTTTGGCAAAATTTCGATCTCTGACCCGATCAGAGACCTCGAGTCGGAGTCCGAGTACAACTCGACTTCGCCTCCCATCCAGCCTGAGGTGCCTCCATCAGCTCCACAGCTCGCACTCAGCTTGGATAACATTCTAGCACCACTTCTCTTCGGTCATCGCCATGTCAGTGCTGCCTACCAAGCCGCATTGAAGCGCCTCATGTGCCCTAGCCCGAAGATCGTGCTCGAGTACTCTTCAGACTCGGGCGACAACTTCGACTACTCTTCAGATTCTTCTGAGTTCGAGTTCGACTACGGTTCGGATTCTGTTGAAGTACAACAATTGTCTGGCCCTGCTCACGGACTGGTGTTCACATCGACACCTGAGGGTAGATTTGTCTACTGGCCTGAGCATGTGCCTGTTGATCTCGCACTGGATGATCAGGAGCGCTTTATCGCCTGTCTTGACAACTTACCTTTCCAGGAAGGCGTCAAGCTCATCGATTATGACACCGATACTGAGCTCATTCAGAGTACGGGTACTTTTTCATCGCATCGAGAAGTATTTGTCGTTGATGCATCCACTCCACAAGGGCACCGCTCCAACTATCGTTACCCGGATGATGTATCTGATGATGAACTCTCTGCTAACGCTCCTGCTGATGAAACCGCAGAGGCCAAGGCTACACGTCGCCAACACAATGCTGATCGTGCAACTCTTCGTCGGGAACTCGCGAAAGCCCTGCCTACCCGTAATCTTCAAGAGGCTCTGGATGCAGTTGCTACTCGCGAGTACCGTACTCTAGAAGAAGCCATTAATGCGATCAATCTACTCGGTCGCTCTATGCCTCGTGACAGGGCTACTGCTGAAGTCGCGAAGCTGGCTGAACTAGCCTATACCATGCTACGACAGAATAGCAGTGCTCCGAGTCACCATGGCAGCAGTGGGGGTGCTCATCGTACTACTCCCACTCCTAATCGCACACGTCCGGAAGCAAGCAACAAGGGCAAAGGCGACGATGGAAGTGTCAACAGCAAGTCGGGAGACTCTCGCTACGACACTCGCACAACTATCAATGCCAGACGCGCTGAACGTGAGAAGCAAAAAGATAATGATTCTGATTCTTTTCCTGCTTTCTCCGCTCGACTTCAAGCTCTGTATCTTCCGGAGAAGTTCAAGCCTTACGGCATCTCCAAGTATGACGGTAAGCAAGATCCAAGGCAGTGGTTGCGCTGCTATGCTCTGTCCATCTCCAACGCCGGAGGTAATGATGATACCAAGTGTATCTACTTCCCTTTTGTCCTTGAGCAAGAGCCCCTCACATGGTTTGAGTCCCTCAAACGTGGCTCCATTGACAATTGGGGACAACTCAAACACCGCTTCACCAGCAATTTCGCGGGTTCTTTGGGCCGTCATGGCACCAGGACGGACCTTGCCCTGATCAAGCAAAAACAAGGCGAAACTCTCCACGAGTACATGCGCCGCTTCTTCGAAAAAAGGGCCACGGTTGTTGATATCACTGAAAAAGAAGTCATAGACACCTTCCAGGATGGTTTCTATGATGACAGGCTATTCGAAGACTTTGGTCATGCTCGCCGAGCCAACATCACCATGCTTAAGGAGATGATCACTCACTGGGCAAACGAGGAAGATAAGGCTCGGAATCGATTCAAGCATCTCCGCAACAACCAGAACAACAACAACAACAATGCTGGTGGAAGCGGCAACAGCAAGCAACAGCAGGGCAACCGCCAAGGGAATAACTACTCGAGTAATCCCAATCGCAAGCACAAGCCCGACAACACTATTGCAGCCATGGAAACTACCGCCAAGTCTGAAGACGATCCTCACTGGGCAACTTTGACTAAGCAGAAATGCCCATGGCACCCGGAGGGCGATCATACTACAGAACAGTGTTACCAACTTTGACGTGCGTTGGAAAACACACCTAAACCAACACACCCAAACTTGCGTTATCGCAAGAACAATAAGAAGGCTAACACAGACAAAGACACTAGGTTCTAGAACCCGTCCAATACTGTCAATGTCATATTTGGTGGGATTCCAACCAAGCGCATGCAGAAGCTAGCTCTCAGGGAGATCATGTCCATCGAACCAGCAGCTCCCACTTATCTTAAGTGGTCAGAAATTCCCATTACCTTCTCAAGGGCGGATCAATGGACTAGTTTCTCTGAGCCAGGACGATATCCTCTCATTCTGGATCCAGTGGTGGCAGGCTCCAGACTTACTAAGGTTCTCATTGATGGTGGCAGCGGACTCAATGTCCTGTTTGCCAAGACTTTGAAGAAGATGGCCTGGATATCACCAATATGCTTACCAAGACCAACTCACCATTCTATGGTATCATCCCGGGCAACGCAGTTGTTCCTTTGGGTTCAGTTGTACTACCCGTTACCATTGGGACTAAGGATCACTATCGCACTGAGTACATCAAGTTCGAGGTCGCTGACTTCGAGACTTCTTACCATGCCATCATCGGCAGACCCGGTCTCGCTAAGTTCATGGCTATCCCTCACTATGTCTACTTGGTCCTCAAGATGCCGAGCCCTAAGGGTGTTCTTTCATTGCAAGGGGATCTGAAGCATTCCTATGACTGCGACACAGAAGCCGTGGAACTTGCCTCGACTACTCAAGTACCCAACGCAATGATGGAAGTCTTCACCGCTGCCAAGAAGCTTGCTCCGAGCGAGCTAGAGGTTCCTGAGAAGACTGCCAGCAAAGACAAGCCTGCACCATCTGGTGATGTCCTGCTCAAAGCCATTGACCTTGGTACTGGTGACAGCAGCAAGACGACCATGATCAGTGCACAGCTTGATCCTAAATAGGAAGACGTGCTCATCAACTTCCTTCGGGCAAACCATGATATCTTTGCGTGGAAGCCATCTGACATGCCAGGTGTGCCCAGGAGGTTGATCGAGCACTCACTCAACGTCGATTGTAACGCTACCCCCAAGAGACAACACCTTCGCCGCTTTGCTGATGACTGCAGGGCTGCTATCAAGAAAGAGCTCGCTAAACTACTCGCGGCTGGCTTCATCAAAGAAGTTTTTCACCCGCAGTGGCTAGCTAACCCCGTGCTCCTCAGGAAAAAGAACTCTAACGACTGGAGGATGTGTATCGACTACACTGATCTCAACAAGCATTGCCCCAAGGACCCTTTTGGCTTGCCAAGGATTGATCAAGTCATTGACTCTACAGCGGGCTGTGCTCTACTCTGTTTCCTGGATTGCTACTCTGGTTATCATCAAATTGCAATCAAGGAATCTGATCATGAGAAGATCGCGTTTATCACCCCGTTTGGTGCTTATTGTTACACAACAATGTCCTTCGGATTGAAAAATGCTGGCACTACTTATCAAAGGGCTATCCAAGCGTGCTTCAAGAGGCAGCTTCACAAGAATGTGGAAGCATACGTGGATGACATCGTTGTCAAGACTAGGGATCTAGACATGCTTATCATAGATCTTGAGAAAACTTTCGCCTCGCTACGCGAGTACCAATGGAAGCTCAACCCCAATAAGTGCATCTTTGGTGTGTCTTCAGGAAAACTACTCGGGTTCATCATTAGCCATCGTGGCATCGAAGCAAACCTCGCAGCAATGTAGAGCAAGAGCTCTTCATTGGGCAGAGGAGCTGTGAGGACTGGAGGCTTGTCTACTTCGTTAGTGAAGTACTCTCAGAATCCAAGGCTCGTTACCCTCCGGTACAAAAGCTACTCTATGCAGTTCTGATTACTTCACGGAAGCTTCGCCACTACTTCGATGAATACAAGATTTCTGTGGTCACTAGCTACCCGCTTGGCGAGATATTGCACAACCGGGATTCCACAGGAAGGATTTCTAAATGGGTTGTAGAGCTTGGCGCTCTATCGCTCGAGTTCAAGTCTCGCACTGCTATCAAATCTCAGGCCTTGGTTGATTTCATGGCTGAGTGGAGGGAAGATCAAGTCCCAACTCCAATTGAGCGTCTAGAACATTGGGTCATGAACTTTGACGGTTCCCTCAAGTTGGAAGGCGCTGGTGCCGGGGTACTTTTGATATCTCCCAAGGGCGAGCAACTCAAATATGTTTTGCAGATCTTTTGGAAGGTCTCAAACAACGAAGCTGAATATGAAGCTCTACTGCCTGGTCTTCGCCTTGCAATCTCTCTTGGCATAACACGACTACTTATCTATGGTGATTCTTTGGTGGTCATCAATCAAGTCAACGATTCTTGGGATCGTAATGCTGAGAATATGGATGCGTACTGTCAAGAGGTACGCAAACTTGAGAACAAATTCCATGGTCTCGAGTTCCATCATGTAGTTCGCGACAACAATGTTGCTACGGATGTCTTGTCAAAGCTGGGATCTACACGAGCTCAAGTGCCAGCTGGAATCTTCATCCATGAACTCCACAAACCGTCAATCCCTTAGCAATCATCTGCACCCATGACTACTTCAGTTCAATCTGATCGAGAAGTGCTTGTGATTGACGTGGACTGGAGATCTCCTTTCATCGACTACATTAAACACCAGTTGATTCCAGAAGACAAAGCAGAAGCCGAACGCCTTTCACGTCGTGTCAAGGCTTATGCTCTAATCGGAGATCAACTCTACAAACGAGGCGCAAGTTCTGATATACTCATGAAATGCGTTTCTCGCGAAGAAGGCAAGGAAATCTTGGAGGAGACACACAAAGGAATCTGTGGCAATCACGCTTCTTCCCGCACCTTAGTGGGAAAAGTTTTTAGACGTGCTTTCTACTGGCCTACAGCTCTGGCTGATGCAGAGGAGCTAGTCAAGAAATGCCAAGGATGCCGATTCTTCACCAAGTAACAACATGTTCCTGCCTACAAACTCATCACGATACCACCAACTTGGCCTTTCGCTTGCTGGGGGCTGGATATGATTGGTCTGCTCCCAAATGCACCAGGTGGATTCAACAGAGTTCTGGTTGCTATCGACAAGTTTACCAAGTGGATTGAGGTCAAGCCTGTTACCTGCCCCAAGGCTAATCGTGTCCTCAACTTCTTGGATGAAATCGTGCATCGCTATGGTTTCCCTAACCGCATCATCACAGACCTGGGTTCGAATTTCAACAATCACCAATTCTGGGAGTATTGCGAGAACAGTGGAATCGACGTCGGGTACGTCTCCATTGCTCACCCACGTGCCAATGGCCCAGTGGAACACGCCAATGGGATAATACTCGATGCTCTCAAAAAGCGACTGTACGATGCTGCAAACACCAAGGGCGGCAAGTGGATCAAGGAACTACCTAATGCACTCTGGGGGCTGCGTACTCAGCCTACTACCCCCACAGGGCAATCACCTTACTTCCTAGTCTACGGCTCTGAAGCTGTTTTGCCTACTGATGTCATGTGGCGCTCTCCGACGGTTGACCAGTACGAAGAAGGCGTAGCTGAAGAAACAAGACAGACAGATGTCGACAGTCTCGAGGAAGCTCGCTGCAATGCACTTGTTCAATCTACTCGATATCTTGAGAGAATTCGCCGCTACCATGACCGCAACGTTAAGGAACGCTCCTTCAACGTTGGTGACTTAGTCCTTCGTCGCATCCAGAATACGGCAGGACTACACAAGCTCAACTCGCCTTGGGAAGGTCCCTTCACTATTGCAAAGATTACCGGACCAGGCTCATATCGTCTCCAAACTCTTGAAGGCAAGGAAGTCGACAACTCATGGAACATCGACCAGCTTTGTTGCTTCTACCCATAGGGGGTCTCAGCAACCCTCTCTAGACAGCTTTGGCTGTATGACGACTTGTATTGGGTTCCAACAACCCTTTCCAGACAACATCGGTTGTAATCACTCAACAGACAGCTACGGTTGTCGTCACTCGTAGGGGATCCAATCCTCTCCAGACAGCTTCGGCTGTATCCTCTCGCGGCTTTAAGCTGCGAGCACCCGCAGGGGGCTTCGTCAACCCTCTCCAGGCAGTCTCATTCTGCAACCTCGTAGGGAGATATGATCATTCATAGCTCTCTCCAGCAATCCTGTATCGTATAGGGCAGTAAGTGGCACGTGCTGTCCATGTCCCTATTTTTCAAGGGCTGCGGCTCAGAGTAACACCTTGCTTGTAGGGTCTCAGTGGAACTCTCATACAAGTTGCTGCTACAGCAAGGAGTAGTTCATCACACTGTCCCCTACGGTCTTACTCGTTCTTCGAAACATTCTTCGAGTACTCTTTCACTAGGCTCATAGCCTCAGAGTGCTTAAGGCATTGTCAACACTTTACAATGTAATTTTACGAGTACTCAACTCTGAAGTACTCAGGTCATTGTCAACACTGTACAATGATTTTCAGTAATAAAGTTGCTACTCTATACCAACTTGTTACTACCCTATACTTGTTCATAACAAAGCCTTCATTACGCTGCTACAGCTAAGGTGTTCAACTCGTTATGAACAAAGTTCTTTTTGAGGACTCTCTCGAGGCCTGATCAACCTCAGAGGTACTCAAGACATTGTCAACTTTGTACAATGTGTCTAAAACAAGCCGCTACTCTATACCGACTTGTTATTCTTATTCATAACAAAGCCTTCATTACGCTGCTACAGCTAAGGTGTTCAACTCGTTATGAATAAGATTCTTTTCGAGTACTCAACTCTGAAGTACTCAAGACATTGTCAACTCTGTACAATGTGTTTTAGTACAAGCTGCTACTCTATATCGACTTGTTACTACTCGTAGCTTAACTCATGACAATGCCTTCATTACGCTGCTACAACTAAGGTGTTCAAACTCGTCATGTTTTAAGCCAACGTTCTTCGGAACATTTATCCGCTTGAGTACTCCTACTCGTGTATCGTATCTCTTTTTTGCAGCCATTCATTCAGTACTAATTCAAGTACTCGGCCAACACAAATGCAAACAAGGGATCCAGATAATTGATTTCTTCAAAAGCTTTCAATTATATTACATAAACACTTGTTTGAGATTACACCGGTTTTCTCCTAGTGTTTCTACTCTACAGGTACATCTAACGGAGATCGATAAACTTGGAAACTGCTTCCGCGATCGGAGAAGTCTGTTGCATCAACTCTTTCAGGCGATCATCGGTACAATCCCCAGATCTGCCGTTCATGATGACTGAGAGATCCGCTTCAGCGTAGAAGGATTTGATGAAGCTAAGGACTTGATTGGGGATTGAGCAAGCCAGCCATTGAGCGTACTCCAAGATCTTCTTTGGGGTATCTTTCAACCTCTCCACGAGTGGACGAGGTTGAACCCCGGCAACTCTGGGCTCAAATAAGTTCGCCACTGGCTCGGCCACTTCCGTCAATGCCTTCAGCTCTAAGCACAGGCCCTCGGCTTCTTCAATTTTCTCCTTCAGCGACTGCATGCAGCGCAGCAAGTCAGTCCAACCGGCAATGCGGATATTCATCTCGCGTTCAAGTTCGAAGCACCGCACCTTATAATCTTCCTTCAGATCCATGTGCGCGGCTTCCTCACGATTGAAGGCCAGCTGCCAGTCCAGCGCCTTGTTCTTGAACTTGTCAACTTCTTCCGACAGCTCTGCAGGAGATCAAGGCTACTTATTAAGCATAAAGTGCAAGAACTAAAGTACTCAACAATGATTTCAGAAGGGAGATTACCTTTATTCTTCAGGCGCAAAGACTTGTTCTTACCAACAATGTCATCCTTCTTCGCCGTCAGCTTCTGGATTTCATTGTGGTACGCAGCGGCATTGGAGTCAAGTCTCTCCTGCAGCTTCAGAGACAAATCCTTCTGTTGCTTCAGTTCCTCTCTGAGCTGTGAGACTTCTTCAATATCAGCTGCATGCTCCTCAAGCAGCCAAGTCTTGCGCTTCGACTGCTTGACTACCTCCTGCAAAAAGCAAGAACAAAATATGAGTCAGAGACAAGATTGTTGTGACTACAACTACTCTACAAGAGACTACACAACTCACCGCAAGAAGTTTCTCTACGCCGCGAAACATCTCGGCGTGCGCATTCAAGTTATCCTCGTTCAGGCAGGAGTCGTCATATAGCATCAAATTCTCTGCCATGGACTGAGTACTCGTGCTGGCAGCTGAGTGTCCTGCAACACTACGCAGAGGAGCCGGTTCTTCAATCTGTGGCTCATGCAGTACCAGGCGGGTCTTTGGCTGATCCTCCAGCACCAGATGCGCATTAGCATGACGCACGGGGGCCTCCGTAGTCGGGACTTCTTCGTGCTGCGGCACGACTTCAGGATCCTCCTCCAGGGCTTCATTAACCACGGCCTCGATTTCTTCGAGTTGTTGAACCCTGGGCCTGGAAGAGGCTTCAACTGCAGACTTGGTCACATCACTCCAAAGAGTACACAATGCTTGAGCAGCCTCGGCTTCTGCGGGTACTTCTCCGCGCTTTGGAAGTATGTCTTCTTGTTGCTCTTCAGGAGTCCGCTCTCCTTCAGCAGCACTTCCAGAAGCGCCCCACTTCACATCAGTGGATTTCCTGCATTAGCAAACTGGTCAGCAGAAGCAGAGTACATAATCATATTAAGTACTCGACTACTCATGTACTTACAGGGCAGCACGAGGCACTAAGACTTTGGGTCCCAGCAGGTCAAAGAAGGAAGGCGCCGCCGGCACTTCTGATACTTTTTCCACTTGCAGCACATTCTCTGGTGCCGCGGTTTCTTGTTGCTCATGCGCCACCGTCTCTACGGTGGACGCGGGAACCACTTCGGGTTCTGTTGTTCTTGGAGGGCTTCTCAAGGGTACATGTGATGCACTCTTGATAATCTGCACAAGTCCAAAATCAAGGCATTACAGTAGAAAACAAGTACTCATTCAATAACAACTGCTTGCAAAAGTCTCTCCAACACTTACGGTAATGGGGGGAGGGCCGCCTATCTTCTTCACGGCCCGTTTCCCCACAGTGGTCCTCTTCTTCCGCGGTGGCAATGACACATCATCCACGAGAGATGATGCTGGTCTCTTCGACGACCCCGCGGCGAGGCCACTGGGGAGAGGCGCCCCAGAGTACCCGTATCGGCTCTTCACTTCAAAGCGCTGTTGAAGTGTCAAGCTGTCGTCATCACTCGAGGAGGCGTCCTCCACCAAGACCTATTCTTCTTCATGGGCAGCCTGACTACCCTCGGGGGCTTCAGGCTCCGACCCCGCTGCGCCTTCTTCTGGCGCTTGGAGTGGGTCCTCAGGACGGGGAGGAGGGTGAAGGACCGATTAGGCGAACCAGAGAGGGGGGGAGTGAATGGGAGCCGATAAAAATTCTTCTCGAAGGAGATAGAGACTCAAACAAGATGAACACGGCTTCCAACACACGTCTCCGACTCAGCTACCCAAGTTGGTCAAGACCACATAGCCACTGGAGTGCTACTGGTCCTAGGAACCAACAACTCAACCAACCGAACAAAACACCCCAAACGCACAGCGGAAAACTGAGCAGCCTGCTGTCTATGCCACACCGGTCAGACCGATGGCTCTTGCCGGTCAGACCGATGGCACCGGTCAGACCGGTGGACTCTGCTGGTCAGGCCGATGGCGAACAGCAGATGCACAGCAAAGTTCCAGGAAGCCTCAGTGACTCCTCTAGGCCCTGAAACAAAAACCACCACCAAAGAACAACCTGGCAAGAAGGAAAACCCCTCACAAAGCCTAGCAAGACAACTCCAAACAGGCCAAGAAATGACCAGCAGGACCACGGGACAAAACCACATGAACACAGCAGTTCCCCGAGACAAAAACCCACCAGGGGCTCACACCGGTCAGACCGGTCAAGAGCACCGGTCAGACCGGTCACGCCTGGGCAGCTCGGGATGAACAGCGCCCGCGGGTCAACTCCCCCAAATCCAACTCCCGATCTCCTGATTCGCTCCACGGATTCGCACAAGACTTTGGGGATAGTAGGAAGACCTCATGGGCACTCCATAGCCAAGATTTGGTCCACCAAAACTAGTTGAATCAAGAGAAATCGAAGGATTTCCGCCAAGAACACCACGAACACTAGAACACCGAAAACCCCAAAATTGAGCCCCCTTTACTCACGGATTTGGGAGGGGAATCAAAAGGAAAAGAACCACGAAGGGTTCATGCATACATCCCCCACCAAATCCCAAAGAGAAAGGTCTCAAAATCGCTACAAGAAATTCGTCAAGAAAAGCCTCCGAAAATCACCAAAAAGGAGAAACGGGAAAGACAAATCCAAGCCTTGAGGAACCACGCCGAATCATCTATACATACCAAAGAGGTTCATACAAGGTCTAGCTTGCCGCCCGATCATCCTTCCCTCTCACAAGATCTCACCATGAAGCTCTCAAGCTAGTCCTAGAAATTCCTAAGGAAAATAGGAAGGGAAAAAGGAAAAACCAAATGAGCTAGGGTTCCCAAGAGATGGCTGCCATCCTCTCACCACTTGGGTTATATGGAGGCAACCGAAAGACGAAACTACCCCTAAGTCCTAACACTAGGATACACGCCCCCGAAGGGCACTTTGGGAATCTTTGTCTTTGCACCATCGGACGGATGCCCAGCGACCGCAAACTTGCTTAGCCTCGACGCAAGCCTTGCGATCCCGACGCGTGTCCTCCGCTTCGAAGATTCCGGACTGCATCGTCACACACCGGTCAGACCGGTGCTCCTCACCGGTCAGACCGGTACCCACCGGTCAGACCGGTCAGACCCACCGGTCAGACCGGTCCGATGCTGCTGCACCTCCGTCTTCGGTTCTTCGGTCTTGGCTTTGTGGATCAACCAAGGAACCCAGTGGTTTTTTGGTGAACCACTGGAAACCCCGCAAACTCGGTGTAGCCTCCGCCAATCACCACTCATGACTCGGCTCCCACGTAGTCCCGGCTCGACCTTGGTTTTGAGGCTCAACCAAGAAACCATCCACGACTTCATCTTGCCGTTCTTGCCACCATGCGGCCCGCACTTGACCCCGCTGGCCACCGGGTCCCTCGAGCCAAGCCTACTTGTCTTCTCCACACCTGGAGGCCTACCCGGCAATGACCTTTCACGCTTGCTCTTCACCTGCACCAACACCAGTCAAGCCGCAACCTGCACTTGCAATACTTAGCCAAGAATCAGTCCACACCACGTTGTCAATCACTCATCACACCAGGAAGCGACCACCCACCGGTCCTCGAACCACACCTGGCTCTCAGAGGGTCAGACACATAATGCAAGACATCCTCCTGCAAAGCACAAAGCAAATGATTAGTTACTCAACTACTTTCAACAAAAGTACTTGGGGGCTAAAGTACTTGAAGACTTACCAAGTGAGGAGGGTTGTCCGCGCTAAACTCAGGGACGGCTGCAGGAATCCCTTGAAGATTCTTGAAAATCTTCTGCAGCTGCTCCATCACGAGATCGTCGCTGATCCCTTCAGAAGATAACCTGGAGCCGTCATCTACTCTAGTGTACTCGAACCCAAGATGCTCCCGCTGCATCAAGGGTTGGATCCTTCGCTTCATGAAGCTGAAGGTTACCCGCTCCGCTGTCAAGCCTTGCGCCTTCTTCTGCGCAATCTTCGCCAGCAATTCCGAGATCTGGATGCACTCTTGCATTGTTGGCTCATCCATCCAGAGCCTATCATACACCGGCGCAAACATACTCGGCTTCGGCAGCTGAGGCGGGGCATTGTAAATATAGAACCACCTGGCCTTCCAGTCTTGGTTCGAATCAATCAAGTCATACTTAAAGTACAACTCCGGTGCCTTCTGGCGCATCTGGAGACCGGCTCCACCAACCACTACCGGAAAGTTGGCGTTGGGCTGCGGCTTCAGGCGGAATATCTTCCTAAACAGAGCCCAATGTGGGTGGATTCTAGGAAAAGCTTCGCAGAAGTGCACGTACACCGCGATCTGAAAGATGCTATTCGGGTTCAGATGCACGTGCTCCAACTTGAAGAAGTCGAGGAAGCCGCGGAAGAAATCCGAAGATGGGAGCGTCAACCCTCGCTCAATGAAGTGCCCGAACATAGGGATCTCATCCGGACTCTTCTCCATTGGCCACGCATCACCGGTGGCAGAGCTCCACCCGGCGATGGCTTTCTCGCGCAGCAACCCACCGGCTTCGAGGGCTTTGATATCTTCCTCCCTCATCTTGGACTGCTTCCAAGATACAGCCTGACTCAGGGGCTTTGTGATGACCACGGTCCTGTACTTGGGCTCCGGCAACTCATTCTTGCCTCGGCCAGACTTCCTCTTCTGTCCCTTGGACGGAGTTGGCTTCATCCTTCCTATGATGAGGGTTTTCTTTCGCATTGACCGGAGGCCGATGAAGGGATGGAGGTTTCGCACTCTTGGATCTGTAGGCCCTCGAACTCTGCGGCGGCTAGGGATGCTAAGGCGTTCTGGATCTAAGGGCGAATGGAAGCAGTGAAACCCTAAGGCATACCCCTTCGGGTATTTATAAAACCAAAACCCTAACGGTTCGACATGGTGACCCTTCGTATTCAACAAGATTGGTTTCACACAGCCAAATATTTGGCTAAGTCAGAGGACTCAAATCCAAGACCCACTCGGCTCTATCTCGGGGGCTCGACTACTCGACAGAATTGGATTTCACTCAGATACAGTTCACTGAATTCAGGCCACTGTTCTACAGTCAGATTGGATCCTTCAACTCGAGAAAGTACTCGACTCAAGGCTCAAGGGCTCCGTGCCACGTGTCCTTCAGTTTTTCTCAGGCTTTTTATGGGATTATTTGACGAAGACTACTGATTGACCCTCAGCTTGAATTATCAATTCGAACTAAGGCTCAGGGGCTACATCCTTATAGGATGCGATTTTTGCAAATCGCATTCCTATAAATTTTCTTCGGATTGTCTAGGGATTTTTCGGAGCAAGATCAAAGAGTTCAAGATTGACCCTCAGCTTGAATCCTGGATTCGACCTAAGGCTCGGGGGCTACATTCCATATGGAATGCGATTTTAGAAATCGCATTTCCATATGGATCTTTGATGCAAAGATTTCAAGAACGAAGCGGGTATTATTGAAGGCCTTCAAGGGAAGTACTCGGGGACGCTTGGGAACAACTCGAGAAGACTTCAAGCCTACTCGCGGAGTTAGCTGGAGTACCTTCTAGCCTCGTAATGATTCAAGTACTATTGAAGATTGAAGCTTGTAGAACTCGGGGATGCTCGGGAACTACTCGTGAAGACCTTCAAGACTACTTGGAGCATTGCACTCGACTACAAAGTACTCGGGGGCTTGTTGACCGGGCATCCCTGGGCCCACCAACTCATTGTGGGCCATACCCGGGAGATGAGTTCCTGTACGCCTGGACTACTCGACTAGTGGGCCATGGTGCTGGTACCGTGGACCACAAGGCAAGACAAGACGGACAAGGACTTGTACTAAGACTAGGATAGCTTCCCATACCTTGTATAGGCTACTCCGGGTCCTACTCGATTAGTACCCTCGTACCAATCCGGTTTGTAACCCTGCCTCCCGTGATATATAAGGTGAGGCAGGGACCCCACTCGAAAGATATGCAATCAATACAGAGCCACGCAGCATACAGGACGTAGGGTATTACGCACATTGCGGCCCGAACCTGTCTAAATCGTGCCCCGTGTCTCACCATTGTGTTCCTGATCTCGGCGAGCCCCACCGCACAATCTACTACTTCGGGTACCCCGTCGTAGGCTCAGTGTCTAAAACACTGACAATCCCCAAGGATCGGGATAGGTCCACATCACCAACCGTATGCAAGCTTTAAGTGGCCTACTTCTAATGGTATAAAAAGTATCAAGGTAAAAGCTGGGGTTTCCTAAGCAGCAGCAGCGGCATCTCATAAAGAATAGAATCTCCAATTCCCACCAATTCCCAAGTCTCTCATCCATGATCGGTAATGCCTGGTCACCTAGATCACCGTCACCAAGTCCTATCTCCATCTAAGGTCGGTGCGAGAACTCCCACTCCTCGCACCTCAATGATTGCACCCGGATCCGCGAGGCAGAGGGAGCAACTCTCCTCTCTCCGAGTACAACCATGGCTCACATCACACTCGAATCCTGTAAGGGGAGGAAGAAATCCCAAAACGTAAGAGTCAGAGTAAACAACAGGCATGTCAATAACCGAGGACGCGGCTATACGTATAGATCTAAACTCTGCAGACCGTGTACACCTGTACCCAACTCGGAATGGCACCCGACGGTGATCAGCCACCCAAGCCAATCCTACCAGATGAACACCTAGGAGTTACAATTCCATCCTGCATCCGGGTCTCGATGCGGTCCCTCACAAAGGACCACCCCAGAACTGTGAACATGCCCCCGTGTGGCCACACGGGGAGCGCCGCAAAGGGAAAGGGACTTCACCCGATATCCTGTCACAGATACCCTCTATCCTACTAGCAGGTATGGAATCGCACTTGCCAGGGTCGACCCGTCCCTATCCCCACTCTCGGCGAGGTGGTGTGTACGAAAGGTCCCGTGTGACAAAGCGACCCACTCGGTTTCAGAACGGGGCGAGCTCCTATCCTCCAAGTCATCACAAAACCCCAACACTTGTGCTCCTAAAACCGTGTACCCGCCATAGGTACCAAACTGGGAATCGCCCAAGAAGACGAACCTTGGCCCCCAATCCCGGATGGGGTTGTCTTGAGCTCACCCCTGCCAAGTAACCCAAAAACACCTTCTCCTGCCAGTTTTTCCCCACACACGCCAAGAAACTACCACATAGCCACAACACATGAACAGCAAGCTCAGCGTATAATCACGCATAAATATAGTAGTAGAAGTAGGTCAATCAAGGACAAGGTATTTAAAAGGGGCAGTGCAAGGTTTCATCATAATCCATCATCCTGCATAATTAAAGCGCTAGCAGTTCTAATAGCAATGCCTAATGGGCATTCAAAAGTCGGTCGGGTGTGGACCTGCCGAGGGTAGTCGTCAAAGGCGAAGTCGTCGTCGTAGTCCTGGGTCGGCTCTCCGGTTCCGGTAGCTCCTAGATTCGTGAATATAAATAAATTACGGAAGCTAATTGCAATTAACACCAAAAGAAGCAACAAGGGCCAAAAGACAGCAAACACCTAACTAACGGGTGCGTCATGATTTTAGAAAGATTATGAAAGTGGTTTCATATTTTTCAGAGCTCAAAAGAATTAGTTATGAATTTTTAAAGGTTAAAACCATTTCTGAAATTAAATTGTGCATATACAATACATTCATCTCCTAGCTCTTCCTATCTCTAGGCTGGCTCTAAACTAGCTGCAGGCGGACTCCTATGGCTGAGGTGGCGGCCACGTGGCTAGCTTTAAGCCATCAGCTGCCCAAGTGGCAGCTGACTGGCCTGCGGCGCAAGGGATCCGGAGGGATCTGGTGCGGTGTGCGGCTTAGCAGGCTACGGTATGGCTTGGCTCGGAGTGGCTGGGTCCAAGAGATCTGGCGGGATCGGTGTGGCTGCGGCTGTGTGTGGGCGGACATGTGGCGCAGTAGGGATTGGTCCGCTGCAAAAGATCCCGGGGGTCCGATGTCGCAGGCAACGGTGTGACTTGGGGTGTGCAACAAAACCCCATCTGTTTTCTTGGGCGGCTTCCAGGTATTCGAGGGAAAGCCCGAAAGGAGAGGCGGCGTGGCAAGGCTTGACCGGCGGTGAGTTTCTCCCGTGGCCGGCGGGAAAGAGCAACAGCAAGACTCGTGACGACCTGGGGAAGCGTCTAGGGCAGCAGAAGGCTTAACCTTGGTTGGCCTTGGGCAGAGACACGGGCAGCGGCGAGAAACAGGGCGGCGGCGCTAGTTCGTGCGCTGGCACCATCGTGCTAGCTCGGGTGCAAGAGCGTGTGCATGCATGGTTTCGAGGCTCGATCCTCAACCGTAGCAAGAGGATGTGGTGCACAGCAGGCCTCTTGCTGGCGGGAACAGAGAGACGGCGCGGCGACTAGAAGCAGGGTGGCGACGCGGTGACAAGATGGCAGCGTGGTGAGCCGGAGCCAAACATGATGAGGGGCACGGTGAGACAATGTGCTGGCTTGAGGATAAAGACGCTGGCGTGCGCGCATGGGTGTGTGTAGACTGGGCGCACGCATGTGCGTTCGTGTGTGAGGATGGCGGCGACGAAATAGAGCGGCGGCGTTGGCTTGCGCACAGGGCGGCTGCGTGAACAAAGCGTGCGCATAGGTGAGCAAGCGCGTCAGGGTATTGCAAGGGTGCGCTTCGGGGAATAAAGACCCAACAAGGGGCCTTGCTTCCTAGTGTGTGCACCGTGCGTGTGGATGCCAATGGCTCGGCACACACGCTGGGCTGGGTAGGCACTCAGCGGCGAGCGAGATGCGAGCACGGCAAGGCAACAGGAGGGCGGCGTGGTTCAGAGAGAGAAAAAGAGGGACGGCGAGGTGAGATTGCCAGCACAGGATAGCGGCGACGTGCGGCTAGGTGAGCGGCGGGGAAGAAAGGCTCAACCCTTGGCCGATTCAGGGCGTCGGCGCGGTGAAAGGCAGAGCGGCGGTGAGCGAGTGCGCAAGCGCACCGGCGTGCCAACTCGCGTGCAAGGGTGCGTGCACAAACTGCCTGGCGTGCACGGGGTGTGGAACGGCCCAAAAAGAAAAAGCTTGGCCCTCTTGTTCGTGCGCGCACATGGATGCCGGTGACGGCCACGGCGGCGCGATAGGCAGGGCGGCGACAAGAGCAAGGTGCAGCGGGAAGCTGCACGGCGGTGGAGGGTGCTCGTGCGCAAGGGTGCGGGCACGGCACGGGTGTGCTCGGTTGGCCAAAGGCAAAGCCTTGGCCTTCCATCGGTTTGTGCATGTGTGCGCGAAAACACGGCGGCGAGCTTGGCCGATTAAGGTGATGGCGACGGGGCTAGTGTGTTTGTGCGGCTCAAGGGGGTGAGGAGGTCTAGCAGGGTGAGCGGCGCACAGCTATGATGGCGGTGGCACCTGTAAACGTTGAGCACGACACAGAGGCAACGGCGTTTTGCGCGGTGGCGCGGTGCAAGCAGGCAGGAACAGGGTAAGGAGCATGTTCGTCTTCCCTCGGCGCGAAGGCCAGGCTCATAGAAGAGAAGGAGAGGTTGGCCTCACATGGTGACCTTGGTCGGAGCGAGGTGCGGTGGTGGAGAGGTGGAGCAGAGCAGAGAAGAGCGGCCGACGGTGCGTCGAGGTCCACGGCACAGTCAGTTTCCCCACGAACGGCTCCCGGCTTCTCAGCGTCGCGGGCGGCTTCATCTCCGGGACAGCACTCCGGCAGCTTCAGGATGACACTTCGGTCCGGGCATCACGGTCCACGGCGTGACGCAGCCTTCTTGAGCAGCAACTCCGGCTCCTTCCCGGTGTGACGGTGCCGAGCTCCAGCTGCAGCGGCTTCAAGACCCTTGGCGGCGTCTCCTCCTCCGGCTTCTTCCTCCCCTCTTCCTCCTCTCCTCTAACCATGGCGGGCGGATTTTGGGGAAAACCCCAGGTGGCAGCGGAACAGGGGTGAGCTGGGTGGTCGGGGTTTTGTAGGGTGGCCGCTAGGGTTGCGGGGCACGGGCGCATAGGTGGGATGCGTGCGCGAGCACGTGGAGGCCATCCGCGTGCACCAGCATGGCAGGGGGCGGCGGCCATGGGTGGTCCCCTCCGAGCTCGTGGCGAGGTCGTCCCCATGGCTGGTGTCACGAGAGGGGCGGGGGAAGGGATAAAGGTGGAGAGGAAAGGCCTGACGGGCGGGGCCCGCATGCTAGTGACACCAAGCGGCGGTGTGGAAGGGATCTGCAGGCTGAGCTGGGCCGGATGGGCTGGAAGGCTAGGTGGGCTGGCGGTCGGGCAGACCAGAGATAAGAGTTGGAGGGGGTCCAACGAACTTGGTGGGCTTTGGTTGGGCTGGAGGTGTAGACGGGCCGACGAGGTTTTAAACGGGCTGGTGAAAAGACCAGGGGCTCCTGCCAGACTTTGGTGAAGAAGAAACGGCCCAGCAGAGGTTTGGCTCTTTTCTATATATCCTTAACTCCTATTCCTTAAACTATTTAAATTCAAATTTGAATTTAGAATTCAAATTTGAACAACACACAAATAAGATCCAAATAAAAACAATTAAACTCCAAAAATATCACACTAACATTTATAATTCCTAAGATTTATTATTTAGCTCAAAATAAATCTAATAATTTAGGGAAGGATCAAAGAAGACATCCTTATAGTTTTTAGCATGCACTCAAATCTAGGCAAAAATTTTGAAATCCACATTTTTGAATAAAATAACATTTCGGAAAACTCCTGGATGTTACAGACTCCCCCCCTTAGAAGAATCTCGTCCTCGAGATTAAGAGCTTACTCCCGCTTCCAAGGAGAGGAAAGGTAAAAAGATCTAGCTGCATCAACATCGAAATAGAGGTAAAACTGATGCACCGAAAACTAAAACTCACCAACCACAGCGTTAGGAGCATCAGCGGCCTTTCCTTCCTTCAGGTGGTAAAGCCTTCCACGGCCAGCGGACTGCTAAGGAGCAGACTGAGGAGGTCCTCCTCCTAGGGCCGGTGCTTTGGCGGTCGTAGCGACGGTCTTCTTGTCGGGGCAGAAGTATGACTTGTGGCCTGGCTTGCCACAGGTGAAACACGTGGGCCCGAACCCTCCAGTGTTCGGTCCTGGTGCGAACTGGGGTGGGCGGTTGTATCCTCCATTCTGCGGATGTTAGTTGTAGTATCCTCCTCCGAAGAAGTTGCCTCCAGGCTAGCTGTGTCCATCCCTCGGCCTCTGGATCGACCGGTCTTGGCGATATCCCATTCTCTTCTTGTCCTTCATGCGATCTTCATGGCCTCTTCTTCTCTCTTCCTCAAGAGCGATGGTGCGGTTCACAAGGTGGCGTAGGGTCTTGTGCTCACTAGCCTTCAAGCCCTAGCGGAGACCATGGTGGAGGCCTCGCAGAAACCTGAACTGTTTCTTGTCATCAGTGTTGGTGTCATCTGGGGCATAGCGCATCATCTTCATGAAGTGCCTCTCATACTCCTCCACCCTCATTGCACCCTGTGTCATGGTGCGGAACTCCTGGGCCTTCTGAGTCATGAGCTCCTTCGGTAGGTATTACTCGCGGAACACCTCGCAGAACTCCAGCCAAGTGATGAAAGCTGGGTTCCGGTGGCTGTCCGAGTAGTTGTCCCACCAAGACTTGGCAGGACCCTAGAGCTGGTGGACGACGAGAGCCACACACCCTTCATCAGTGTAGGCGGTGAGGTCGAGCTTCATCTCGATCATGCAGAGCCAGTCGTCGGCCTCGAGAGGGTCATCCGAGTAACTGAAGGTAGGGGCCTTCAGGCGGAGGAACCTCTCGATCTTCTTGGCGAAGTCCTCCTCCGGCGGGAAGTTGCGATTCCCACCGTTGACTCGGTTCTCGACGGCTTCAGCCATCCTCTGCATCAGCTGAGTTCGAACGGCCATCACCTCAACCAGGTTAGGTGGTGGCGGTGGCGGTGCTTATCCACGGCCACGACCACGCCCACAACCCTGGGGAGCTGGCACCGGCTCAGGTTCTTCTTCAGCTTCTTCCTCTCCTTCTTCAGCATCGCCTTGACCGATGGGCGGAGGCAGTGGCGGTGGCACCACAACGCCTCAGCCTCGGCCTCGACCTCCTCCACAGGTAGGCATGTGTTTGTGACCACGAGCGGGAGCACATCCACGCCCACGTGCGGGAGCTCGGCCACGTCCACGGCCACGAACCGGTGGGGCTTCTTCTTCCTCGGCAGCTTCAAAGCGTGCCATCAAGCGTCCAGACCTTCTGGTCGACATCCTTCTGAAAACTCAACCGAGGAAAGAAAACTTTAGAAAGCGTCACTCACCAACAAGTTGAGTCTCATAAGCAGGCATGAAAATATTACTAATTATATTCCTACACTCAATTGGAAGATCCATTAAAACTCAACTAACTCCACTAAGAACCGATCATTCAGCAAACATTATAGTTTTATATGCTCCCCCGAGGCTGACTCGGGCCTGGGAGGTCACAACCCTTCAATGGTCTAGTTTGTCGGGAAACCAACTTATATAGAGGGTGCCTATCAAGGTGTATCAAAAACTTCTCTACTTCAGTATGTGCTGGACATGTTCTTGACCAAATGGTCATGTCCTCGTAAGAATGGTTGAGTCCCGTAGGTAAGAAAGAAGCTCTTTAAAAGAGGAAAGCTTTTATAAAATATTCCAAGGGGTTTATACAAAGCAAGGAATCATAGAGAATCCTTATTCACTAACGACCATTTCTAAGGGCACGAGCTACGATCAACCTGGCTCTGATACCATCTGTAACGACCCGGGTTTTCAAAAGAGGAAAACCGGTCAACCTGTACTCGTGATAGTCCCTGGATCAGACGCTATCACGCACAGACATCCATCACAGATAAATATCACAACCATACAACGAAATAAAGAATCAGAGTACGAAATAAAGCATCAGAGTACGAAGTCTGACTCGTACCCTACAAGCTCAGGGGCTATCCCCAAGGATCGGGATAGGTCCATGTCACCAACCGTATGCAAGCTTTAAGTGGCCTACTTCTAATGGTATAAAAAGTATCAAGGTAAAAGCTGGGGTTTCCTAAGTAGCAGTAGTGGCATCTCATAAAGAATAGAATCTCCATTTCCCACAAATTCCCAAGTCTCTCATCCACGATCGGTAACGCCTGGTCACCCAGATCACCGTCACCAAGTCCTATCTCCATCTAGGGTCGGTGCGAGAACTCCCACTCCTCGCACCTCAATGATTGCACCCAGATCCGCGAGGCAGAGGGAGCAACTCTCCTCTCCCCGAGTACAACCACGGCTCACATCACACTCGAATCCTATAAGGGGAGGTAAAAATCCCAAAACATGAGAGTCAGAGTAAACAACGGGCATGTCCATAACCGAGGATGCGGCTATATGTATAGATCTAAACTCTGCAGAGCGTGTACACCTGTACCCAACTCGGAATGGCACCCGGCGGTGATCAACCAGCCAAGCCCATCCTACCAGATGAACACCTAGGAGTTACGATTCCATCCTGCATCCGGGTCTCGATGCGGTCCCTCGCAAAGGACCACCCCAGAACTGTGAACATGCCCCCGTGTGGCCACACGGGGAGCGCCGCAAAGGGAAAGGGACTTCACCCGATACCCTCTCACTGATACCCTCTATCCTACTAGCAGGTATGGAATCACACTTGCCAGGGTCGACCCGGTCCTATCCCCACTCCTGGCGAGGTTATGTGTACGAAAGGTCTCGTGTAACAAAGCGACCCACTCGCTTTCAGACCGGGTCGAGCTCCTATCGTCCATGTGATCACAAAACCCCAACACCTGTGCTCCTAAAACCGTGTACCTACCATAGGTACCAAACTGGGAATCGCCCGAGAAGACGAACGCTGGACCCTGATCCCAGATCGGGTTGTCTTGAGCTCACCCCCGCCAGGTAACCCAAAAACACCTTCTCCTGCCAGTTTTTCCCCACACACGCCAAGAAACTACCACATAGCCCCAACACATGCACAGCAAGCTCAGTGTATAATCACGCATAAATATAGTAGTAGAAGTAGGTCAATCAAGGACAAGGTATTTAAAAGGGGTAGTGCAAGGTTTCATCATAATCCATCATCATGCATAATTAAAGCGCTAGCAGTTCTAGTAGCAATGCCTAATGGGCATTCAAAAGTCAATCAGGTGTGAACCTGCATGAGGGTAGTCGTCGAAGGAGAAGTCGTCGTCGTAGTCCTGGGTCAGCTCTCCGGCTCCGGCAGCTCCTAGATTCGCGAATATAAATAAATTACCGGAGCTAATTGCAATTAACACCGAATGAAGAAGCAACAAGGGCCAAAAGAGAGCAAACACCTAACTAACGGGTGCGTTATGATTTTAGAAAGATTATGAAAGTGGTTTCATATTTTTTCAGAGCTCGAAAGAATTAGTTATGAATTTTTGAAGGTTAAAACCATTTCTAAAATTAAATTGCGCATATACAATACATTCATCTCCTAGCTAGCTATAGGCTAGCTCTTCCTATCTCTAGGCTGGCTCTAAACTAGCTGCAGGTGGGCTCCTATGGCTGAGGTGGCGGCCACATGGCTGGCTTTAGGCCATCTGCTGCCCAAGTGGCAGCTGACTGGCGTGCGGCGCAAGGGATCCGGAGGGATCAGGTGTGGCGTGCGGCTTAGCAGCAGGCTACGGTGTGGCTTGGCTCGGAGTGGCTGGGTACACGGGATCCGGCGGGATCGGTGTGGCTGTGGCTATGTGTGGGCGGACATGTGACGCAGAAGGGATTGGTCCGCTGCAAAAGATCCCGGGGTCCAGTGTGGCAAGCGACGGTGTGACCTGGGGTGTGCAACAAAACCCCATCTGTTTTCTTGGCCAGCTTCCAGGTGTTCACGGGAAAGCCCGAAAGGAGAGGCGGCGCGGCAAGGCTTGACCGGCGGAGAGTTTCTCCGGCGGCCGGCGGGAAAGAGCAACAACAAGACTCGTGGCGAACTGGGGAAGCATCTAGGGCAGCAAAAGGCTTGACCTTGGCTGGCCTTGGGTAGAGACACGGGCGGCGGTGAGAAACAGGGCGGCGGCACTGGTTCGTGCGCTGGCACTGTCGTGCTAGCTCGCGTGCAAGAGTGTGTGCGTGCATGGTTTCCATGCTCGGTCCTCAACCGTAGTGAGAGGATACGGTGCACGGCGGGCCTCTTGCTGGCGGGAACAGAGAGACAGCGCGGCGACTAGAAGCAGGGTTGCGGTGCGACGACGAGATGGTGGCGCGGCGAGCAGGAGCCAAACACAACGAGGGGCACGGCGAGACAACGTGCTAGCTTGAGGATAAAGAGGCCGGCGTGTGCGCATGGGGGCGTGCAGGCCGGGCGCATGCATGTGCGTTCGTGCGCGAGGATGGCGGCGACGAAACAGAGCGGCGGTGTTGGCTTGCACGCAGGGCGGCTGCGTGAACGAAGCCTGCACGTACGTGAGCAAGCGCGCCGGGGCGTTGCAAGGGTGCGCTTCAGGGGATAAAGACCCAACAAGGGGCCTTGCTTCCCAGTGTGTGCACCGTGCGTGTGAATGCCAATAGGTTGGCGCACACGCCGGCCTGGGCAGGCACTCGGCGGCGGGCGAGATGCGAGCACGGCAAGGCAACAGGAGGGCGGCGAGGTTCAGAGAGAGAAAAAGAGGGACGACGAGGTGAGATTACCAGCACAGGATAGCGGCGACGCACGGCTTGGTGAGTGGCGGGGAAGAAAGGCTCGACCCTTGGCCGATTCAGGGCGTCGGTGCGGTGAAAGGCAGAGCAGCGGCGAGCGAGTGCGCAAGCGCACCGGTGTGCCAACTCGTGTGCAAGGGTGCGTGCACAAACTGCCTGGCGTGCACGGGGTGTGGAACAGCCCAAAAAGAGAAGGATTGGCCCTCTTATTCGTGCGCACGCGTGGATGCCGGTGATGGCCACGGGGGCGCGACGAGCAGGGCGGCAACAAGAGCAAGGTGCTGCGGGAAGCTACACGGCAGTGGAGGGAGCTCACGAGCAAGGGTGCGGGCACGACACGGGTGCGCTCGGTTGGCCAAAGGCAAAGCCTTGGCCTTCTACCGGTTCGTGCGTGCGTGCACGAAAACACGGCGGTGAGCTTGGCCGATTAAGGTGATGGCGACGCCATGGTCAGAGACCGGCGACGTGACTAGTGCGTTCATGTGGCTCAGGGGGAGATAAAGGGGGCGAGGAGGTCCAGCGGGGTGAGCGGTGCACGGCGATGACGGCAGCGGCACCTGCAAATGTTGAGCAGGACACGAAGGTCGGCGACGACGTTTTGCACGGCGACATGGTGCAAGCAGGCAGGAACAGGGCAAGGAGCGGGTTCGTCTTCCCTCAGCGCGAAGGCCGGGCTCACAGAAGAGAAGGAGAGGTTGGCCTCACCTGGTGGCCCTGGTCGGAGCGAGGTGCGGCGGTGGAGAGGTGGAGCAGAGCAGAGCGGCCGACGGTGCGTCGAGGTCCACGGCACGGTCGGTTTCCCCACGAACAGGTCCCGACTTCTCGGCGTCGCGGGCGGCTTCATCTCCGGGACGGCACTCCAGCAGCTTCAGGACGACACTCCGGTCCGGGCGTCACGGTCCACGGCGCGACGCAGCCTTCTTGAGCAGCAGCTCCGGCTACTCCCCGGCGTGACGGCACCGAGCTCCAGCTGCAGCAGCTTCAAAACCCTTGGCGGCGTCTCCTACTCTAGCTTCTTCAACCCCTCTTCCTCCTCGCCTCTAACCATGGCGGGTGGATTTTGGGGAAAAACCCAGGCGGCGGCGGAACAGGGGTGAGCCGAGTGGTTGGGGTTTTGTAGGGCGACCGCTAGGGTTGCGGGGCACGGGCGCACGGCTGGGATGCATGCGCAAGCAAGTGGAGGCCATCCGCGTGCACCAGCACAGCAGGGGGCGGCGGCCTTGGGCGGTCCCCTCTGAGCTCGTGGCGAGGTCGTCCCCACGGCTGGCGTCAGGGAGGAGGGATAAAGGTGGAGAGGAAAGGCCTGACAGGTGTGGCCCGCGTGCCAGTGACACCAAGCGGCGGTGTGGAAGGGATCTGCAGGCTGAGCTGGGCCGGATGGGCTGGAAGGCTAGGTAGGCCGGCGGTCGGGCAGACCAGAGATAAGAGTTGGAGGGGGTCCAACGAACTTGGTGGGCTTTGGTTGGGCTAGAGGTGTAGACGGGCCGACGAGGTTTTAAACAGGCTGGTGAAAAGACCTGGGGCTCCTGCCAGACTTTGCTGAAGAAGAAACGGCCTAGCAGAGGTTTGGCTCTTTTCTATATATCCTTAACTCCTATTCCTTAAACTATTTAAATTTAAATTTGAATTTAGAATTCAAATTTGAACGACACACAAATAAGATCCAAATAAAAACAATTAAACTCCAAAAAGATGACACTAACATTTATAATTCCTAAGATTTATTATTTAGCTCAAAATAAATCTAAGAAATTAGGGAAGGATCAAAGAAGACATCTTTATAGTTTTAAGCATGCACTCAAATCCAGGCAAAAATTTTGAAATCCACATTTTTGAATAAAATAACATTCCGGAAAACTACGGGATGTTACACCTAAAACCCTCCTCTGTTGGGTTTGTCCCCAACATGGCCATGATCGACTCGTTCGTGAAGCCACGGACGAAAGAGGCGCGCCCCGCTGCCGCCATCGAGGCGGTGGGACGCGCAGGTCGGGTGAAGTTCCTCCCAACGACGGTCTCCGCCGGCTTGGTATAGACGAAGTCGAAAGAGCCGAAGAGCATGGTGGCGCCGGGAGTCAGTGAAACTCCGCGGCCCTCCATTTGGATCGCTGATGAAGTTAGTTGAGACACACGATGTGCCCCTACCTGTCGTGCCAACTGTCGAGGTTCTCTACCGTCGGTAGTAAATTTGTATCGGACCGTGTGTCGGACCCGGATGGTTAGCACAAGAGACACAAGGGTTTTATACTGGTTCGGGCCTCCGGAGAGTAATGCCCTACGTCCAGTTCCGAGTAGTCGTGTTCCTATGCCAGGGATGTCTGTAGTAGGGGTTACAAACTAGTTCATCGGTCAGCCCCTCAAACGGTTGCACTCCTCCCCCATTTATAGACACAAGGGTGAGGGGAAAAGAGGGAATACAAAAATGTGCTACAGTGCTACAGTATTGGGAAGTCTTTTCCGTCATCGATGTCCGTCAAGGGGCATTGAAGGGCGCCGAGCTGTAGTGGCGTCAGTGGCTGCCGCGTGTGCAGGCGGCACTGTACATTCTGAGTACTTGGCGCCTTCTCCGAGTCCCTCCTTAGATGACTCAGCTCCCTTGAGAGTTGGTTAGGCCCGCCACATTATGGCCTAAGTGTAGGTAGGCGCTGCCCGTAGATGGTAATTGAGTACCTGTTCTGACGGGGTGGCGAGCAGCAAGGGTTGGACGGGACGGCTTGTTGGAGGCCGCGCGGGCGTACAGTGTGTCATTACGGCCCCTGTCAGAACAAGCCACCGTCGCGTACCGCCAGCTATGGTGTTTGCATGGCATGGAGAACTGGAGCCTTCTGTGTCGTTGCGGGGGAATTCGAGCATCGGGACAGCACCACGTTCGTGTGGGGCCCCAGATACCGCACTCCGACCTCCACGTGGGGGCCCCACCCTAGTCGGAGATGGAAACTACTCATGTGAACGAGTAGTCGGAGGCGAGGCGGAAAGTACTTGTGCAAGGCGGAGAGTCCTCGTGCGAGGCGGAGAGTACTCGGAGACGAGGAAGTCTTGTCAATGAGGGTCTTGACGAAGATCTGCATGCCTCCCTGTCCTGGATCTTAGCCTTGACGTTGTCAATAGTGTGAGAAGACTCCATCTCAAAGGTGATTATCTTGTCGCTTAGAAGGCCCTAATCCAGGCCCTCGTCACCCGGACATGGGGCCCTCGGGCGGCGCGTCAGGGTATGTGTATAAGAATATGGAGAGTGCAATGTATGTCGGATGCGATCATACCAGCACTAAAGCACCAGATCCCATCAGAACTCCGAAGTTAAATGTGCTTGGGCGAGAGTAGTACTAGGATGGGTGACCTCCTAGGAAGTCCTCTTGTTGCATTCCTTTTTGCAATTTTTTTATCCTCTCTGGATGAAATTTCGCGTTTTGGGTGTCCAAATGGTGGTGAGTTAAAAAAGAAGGGAAAACAAGAAAAATGTGTACTTCCGCGTTTTGGTACCCTCGCGATGCGTGGCGTAGATCCCCGGACATGGGGCCCTCCGGCGACGCGTCGAGGTATGTGTATAATAGAAGGAGAGTGCAAGGTTTATTTGATGCAATCATACCAGCACTAAAGCACCGGATCCCATCACAACTCTGAAGTTAAGCGTGCTTAGGCGGGAGTAGTACTAGGATGGGTGACCTCGTGGGAAGTCCTCGTGTTGCATTCCTTTTTGCGATTTTTTTAACCTCTCTGGATGAAATTTCTTAACCTCTCTAGATGAAATTTCGCGTTTCGGGTGTCCAAATGGTGGTGAGTTAAAAAAGAAGCGAAAACATGAAAATATGTACTTTCGCGTTTTGGTACCCACGCGATGCGTGGCGTAGATCCCCAGACATGGGGCCCTCGGGCGGCACATCGGGGAATGTGTATAAGAGTATGGAGAGTTCAAGGTATGTCGGATGCGATCATACCAGCACTAAAGAATCGGATCTCATCAAAACTCCGAAGTCCTCGTGTTGCATTCCCCGGACATGGGGCGTAGATGCGAGGCGTAGATCCCCGGACATGGGGCCCTCGGGCGGCGTGTCGGGGCATGTGTATAAGAGTATGGAGGGTGCAAGGTATGTCGGATGCGATCATACTAGCACTAAAGCATCGGATCCCATCAAAACTCTGAAGTCCTCGTGTTCCATTCATTTTTGCGACATTCTTAACCTCTCTGGACGAAATTTCGTGTTTCGGGTGTTCAAATGGTGGTGAGTTAAAAAAGAAGAGAAAACAGGAAAAATGTGTACTTCCGCGTTTTCGTACCCACGCAATGCGTGGCGTAGATCCGCGAACATGGGGCCATCGGGCGGCGCGTCGGGGTATGTGTATAAGAGTATGGAGAGTGCAAGGTATGTCTGATGCAATCATACCAGCACTAAAGCACCGGATCCAATCAGAACTCTAAAGTTAAGTGTGGTAGCGAGAGTAGTACTAGGATGGGTGACCCCCTGGGAAGTCCTCGTGTTGCATTCCTTTTTGCAATTTTTAACCTCTCTAGACGAAATTTCGCGTTCCGGGTGTCCAAATGGTGGTGAGTTAAAAAAAGAAGGGATAACCGGCAAAATGTGTACTTTCGCGTTTTGGTACCCACACGATGCGTGGTGTAGATCCCCAGACATGGGGCCCTCGGGCGGCGCGTCGGGGTATGTGTATAAGAGTATGGAGGGTGCAAGGTATGTCGGATGTGATCATACCAGCACTAAAGCACCGGATCCCATCAGAACTGCGAAGTTAAGCGTGCTTGGGCATGAGTAGTACTAGGATGGTGACCTCCTAGGAAGTCCTCGTGTTGCATTCCTTTTTGCTATTTTTAACCTCTCTGGACGAAATTTCCTGTTTCGGGTGTCCAAATGGTGGAGAGTTAAAAAAGAAGGGAAAACAGGAAAAATGTGTAGTTCCGCGTTTTGGTACCCACGCGATGCGAGGCGTAGATCCCCGGACATGGGGCCCTCGGGCGGTGTCAGTGTTTTGGCCACTGAGCCTACCAAGGGGGTACCCGAGGTAGTAGATTGTGCGGTGGAGGATTGCCAGACCTGGAACTCGAAGATATGCGCAAGGACACGGGACATAGATTTATACAGGTTCGGGCCGCCGGATTAGCGGACCCTACATCCTGTTTGGAGTATCATGTATGGCGCCCTGTGCTTGGGTGTTCCCCAGAGAGGTTGGGGGATTCACCTTGTCCTCCTAGGTACCTGGCCCTCCTTTATATAGTCCAGGGGGCGGGTTCCTAGTCGGTTACAAGATAGGAGTTCTAGTAGGATTACATGGTACGAGTCCTAGTAGGATTACAAGGATTTATGGTATGAGTTCGTATTCTTCCATGTATGGGTACCCAGGGGTATATGGTCGACAAGCCCCCGAGCACTTTGTTGTCTTGAGCAGCGAATTCGAGTAGTCTTGAAGCTTCGTCGAGTAGTTTCTAATCGTCTCGAGTACTTGCAAGCCGAAGTCTTCAATAGTACTTGAATTTCCGAAAGAGTGGAATGTGCTCTAGTTCATCTATGAGTACTTTTGAATAATCCTCGAGTAGTTCCCAGGCGTCCCCGAGTTCTAACTCAGGAAGTCTCCAAAAAAATACCCATCTTGTCTTGAAGTCTTGATCTATATGGAGGTGCGATTTGCAAAAATCGCACTCCATATGGAGTGTAGCCCCCGAGCCTGAGTTTGAATCGAAGAATCAAGCTGAGGGTCAATCTTGAATCTACATCTTCCGTCTTGAAAAAAGAGGTTGATGGTTGTAGCATAGTAGCCCCCGAGTCTTGAAGTGATTAAATGATCAATCCAAGGGTCTTCAGTTCGCAAAAGCCATCATCCGACTACTCTTGTAGCATCCAACCCCGAGACTATGAGCCAAGTGAGCTATATGAGCCACGTCGAGTAGTAATTAGAGTTGAGCCTCCGAGCTGAAGAACGAACGGAGCATGCTGAAGTTGTCTCTGAGTAGTAATTTGGCTTGAAGCCGTTGTACTTGAGAAGTAGCATAGACTACTCGAGTCGTCTTCGAGTAGTAATGTTGCCGTCAGAGCGGACTTTTAGATGCGACTGGGGTCGACTTTTAGATTGCCACGCGGAGTGGACTTTAGAATGCGACTAGAATAGTCGACTTTGTGATGCGACTAGAGTAGTCGACTTAGATATGTGACTTGAGTAAGTCGACTTTGTGCTGCGCGGAGCAGACTTTAGAATGCGACTTGAGTAAGTCGACTTTGTGCTGCGCGGAGCAGACTTTGAAATGCGACCGAAGTCGACTTTGTGCTGTGCGGAGCAGACTTTGAAACGCGACTAAAGTCGACTTTGTGCTGCGCAGAGCAGACTTTAGAATGCGACTTGAGTAAGTCGACTTTGTGTTGCGCGGAGCAAACTTTAAAATGCGACTTGAGTAAGTCGACTTTGTGCCACGCGGAGTGGACTTTGAGTACTTCGAGCCAAGAATGAAACCCGAAACACAAAGCTGAAAAGCCAAAAAAGCACGTTTTCGGAAGGCAAAAAAGCGAAATAAAAAACAGAAAAACGAAAAGTTTTGCCTCCGGAGCCGTCTGGAAAAAACACATTGCCTCGAGAATAATGTCTGGATACACTATTGAGTAATAGTGTCTTAAGTACCTCTGAGGCTATGAGCCTAGTGAGAGAGTACTCGAAATGGACTTATTCACAACGAGTTGAACACCTTAGCTGTGGCAGCGTAAAAGAAAGCTTTGTTGTGAATAAGCAAAGGACAATAACAAGTCGATATGCAAGATAACAACTTATTACTGAACACATTGTACAGAGTTTACAATGTCTTAAGTACCTCTGAGGCTATGAGCCTAGTGAGAGAGTACTCGCAAGGATGTTTCGAAGAACGAGTAAGACCGTAGGGGACAGTGTGGTGAACTCAATGTGTTGGAGTTCCACTGAGACCCTACTATGAAGGGTGTTACTCTAGGCTGCAGCCTCTTGATTAAATAGATCAAGGACATCATGTGCCACTTATTGCTCTATACGACACGGAGTTGTCTGGAGAGAGTTGTCATGACTCCCTATGAGTTCACAGAATCAGACTGCCTGGAGATGATTATCATGATCCCCTACGAGTGATCGCAGCCGAAACCACGAGTAGTCACAGCCGAAACTGTCTGGAGAGGATTATCTTGATCCCCTACGAGTAGTGGCAACCGTAGCTGCCTAGAGAGTTGTAGCTCAGACCCGAGAGCTGCTTACAGCTAGGTAGTCGCCTGGATCAGAAAACCGGATACAGCTAGGTAATCGCCTGGACCTGAGAATCACTTACAGCCTGGGATCGGCATAGAAGCAGGAACCCGGAGTAAGGATCGGATGGTAACAGGGAGGCCTTAGAGTATGGATCGGCATGATAACAGGGAGACCCAGGGTAAGATGGGTAGAGCGAGAGTACTTAGGGCCATGCGTTTCAGACCCATGGTACGGAGTGTGAAGACCACGTGCAGCTAGATACCATCGTTGCCAGGACGCGAGGACCACTTACAGCTAGGTTCCTTCGAAGCTTACACACGCAGTATGCCGCCAAAGCGGGCGAAGGTGCGACCAGAGTCGACTTTAGATTACCACGCGGAGTGGACTTTTAAAAATGCGACTTGAGTAAGTCGACTTTGTGCCATTTAGAATGGACTTTAGAATGCGACTTGAGTAAGTCGACTTTTAGATTGCCGCGCGGAGCGGACTTTTAGAAGTTGCCTCCTTGGGAAAGCCCCCGAGTTGATAGAGTGAGCTCGTGGTGACTTATTGATATGTCCCAAAAGTAGTCGGTATAGTGTAGCTCTCGTGAAAAAATCCGTTGAGAAGCGTACACCAATAAGTAGTCCTTGGCGTGTTGTTCTGCATGCGCAAAATAAGCCAAAGAAGAAGAAAAAGTAATCATTAAAATAAATAACTTACTGATACCGTAGGAGTGGTCTGGAGATGCGACTGAAGTCGGCTTGCACCACCCGAGTGGGTTTTGAATGAACTCGTGGACGAGTGTTGACGAAGTCGACTAGTCGGAGGCGGGTCCGACTAGTTGTGGGGGGCGTAGAAGCCGTTCTCGACAAGTTTTCTAGTAGAAACTAGCCGAGAAGAGTAGCGAAGTAGTCCACGATGAGTTGGTGTGGCCGCAAAATGATGTCGAGGTGGTGCACAGCGTAGTCGAAGTAGTTCACGATGAGTTGGTGTGGCCGTAAGATGATGTCGAGACGGTGCATGACGTAGTCGAAGTAAAGCCGGTGCAACCAGACGATGAGAAGTCGAGCGGAGAGACAGCGTGACCAGGCGCACGGCGAGAGCCAGTGCGACCGACCGACGAGAAGTCGAGCGGTGAGGCGACGCGTCCGGATGCACGGCATAGACGCAGTAGAGCCAGTGCGACCGGACGACGACTAATCATGCCACGATGTAGTTGTACTCGCGTTGTTGAAGTAGTCGAGAGCTGATTGATGCACACGGAAGTCGATGTAGTAGAGCTCGCGTACATCTTCCTGTGTGCACCAAGCGATTATCTTGGAGTATTTCCTGGTAGCCTTTCGCGTGTGCGTGTAGCACAAAAAACCTCAGGATTGTGTTGCAGGAATAATAGTCCGTGTGTTGCAGCTTGCTTCTCGTTCGTGGAAAGGTTTTTCGGCCGTACAAAAACAACGATCCTGGCAGCCGTGCTGTAATCCTTTTCGGATTTGTCTTAGCCTTTATTGTCTTGGACTCCACGTCCACATATGGCACGGACATGGCCACGGATCCAGAGGAATTGCGAACTTGACGACGAATTTCGCTTGCCATGCGACTGATTTAGACACGGCGACTGGCTTTCAGATTTGGAATTCGATCTTGACAACTCGTGCTCGCCTACGGACAGGGGAACGAAAATTGATTCCGCCCGGAGTCTTGATGCAGAGCGTCGACGAGTTGCCAATTAGGCTAGTTGCCGCTGTAGTAGATTGATTTTGACGATGGTTCTTCGAATTCGCTTGATGATCTTGACGATTTCCCCTACCTGGCGCGTCAGCTGTCAGTGTGTTGGCCACTGAGCCTACCAAGGGGGTACCCGAGGTAGTAGATTGTGCGGTGGAGGATCGCCAGACCTGGAACTCGAAGATATACGCGAGGACACGGGACACAGATTTATAAAGGTTCGGGCCACCAGAGTAGTGGACCCTACGTCCTGTATGGAGTATCATGTATGACGCCCTGCGCTTGGGTGTTCCCCGGAGGGGTTGGGGGATTCACCTTGTCCTCCTAGGTACCCGGCCCTCCTTTATATAGTCCAGGGGGCGGGTTCCTAGTCGGTTAAAAGATAGGAGTTCTAGTAGGATTACATGGTATGAGCCATAGTAGGATTACAAGAATTTATGGTATGAGTTCGTATTCTTCCATGTATGGGTACCGAGGGGTATATGGTCGACAAGCGGCGCGTCGGGGCATGTTTATAAGAGTATGGAGAGTGCAAGGTATGTCGGATGCGATCATACCAGCACTAAAGCACCGGATCCCATCAGAACTCTGAAGTTAAGTGTGATTGGGCGAGAGTAGTACTAGGATGGGAGACCTCCCGGGAAGTCCTCGTGTTGCATTCCTTTTTGCTATTTTTAACCTCTCTGGATGAAATTTCGCATTTCGGGTGTCCAAATGGTGGTAAGTTAAAAAAGAAAGGAAAACAGGAAAAATGTGTACTTCCGTGTTTTGGTACTCACACGATGCGTGGCGTAGATCCCCGGACATGGGCCCTCGGGCGGCGTGTCAGGGTATGTGTATAAGATTATGGAGAGTGCAAGGTATGTCGGATGCGATCATACCAGGACTAAAGCACCGGATCCCATCAGAAATCCGAAGTTAAACGTGCTTGGGCCAGAGTAGTACTTGGATTGGTGACCTCCTGGGAAGTCTTCGTGTTGCATTTCTTTTTGCGATTTTTTAACCTGTCTGGATGAAATTTCGTGTGTCGGGTGTCCAAATGGTGGAGAGTTAAAAAAGAAGGGAAAACAGGAAAAATGTGTATCCGCGTTTTGGTACCCACACGATGCGTGGCGTAGATCCCCAGACATGGGGCTCTCGGGCGGCGCGTCGGGGTATGTGTATAAGAGTATGGAGAGTGCAAGGTATGTCAGATGTGATCGTGCCAGCACTAAAGCACCGGATCCCATCAGTACTCCGAAGTTAAGCGTGCTTGGGCGATAGTAGTACTAGGATGGTTGACCTCCAGGGAAGTCCTCGTGTCGCATCCCTTTTTGCGATTATTTTAACCTCTCTGGACGAAATTTCGCGTTTCGGGTGTCCAAATGGTGGTGAGTTTAAAAAAGAAGGGAAAACAGGAAAAAAGTGTAGAAAAAAGTGTACTTCCGTGTTTTGGTACCCACGCGATGCGTGGCGTAGGTCCCCGGACATGGGGCCCTCGGGCGGCGCGTCAGGGTATGTGTATAAGAGTATGGAGAGTGCAAGGTATGTCTGATGTGACCATACCAGCACTAAAGCACCGGATCCCATCAAACCTCCGAAGTTAAGCGTGCTTTGGTGAGAGTAGTACTAGGATGGGTGACCCCATGGGAAGTCCTTGAGTTGCATTCTTTTTTGCGATTTTTTAACCTCTCTGAACGAAATTTCGCGTTTCGGGTGTCCAAATGGTGGTGAGTTAAAAAAGAAGGGAAAACAGGAAAAATGTGTACTTCCGCGTTTTGGTACCCATGCGATGAGTGGTGTAGATACCCGGACATGGGGCTCTTGGGCGGCGTGTCGGGGTATGTGTATAAGAGTATGGAGAGTGCAAGGTATGGCGGATGTGATTGTACTAGCACTAAAGCACCGGATCCCATCAAAACTCCGAAGTTAAGCGTGCTTGGGTGAGAGTAGTACTAGGATGGTTGACCTCCAGGGAAGTCCTCGTGTCGCATCCCTTTTTACGATTATTTTAACCTCTCTGGGAGAAATTTCGCGTTTCGGGTGTCCAAATGGTGGTGAGTTAAAAAAAGAAGGGAAAACAGGAAAAAATGGTAGAAAAAAGTGTACTTCCGCGTTTTGGTACCCACGCGATGCGTGGCGTAGGTCCCCGGACATGGGGCCCTTGGGCGGCGCGTCGGGGTATGTGTATAAGAGTATGGAGAGTACAAGGTATGTTTGATGTGACCATACCAGCACTAAAGCACCAGATCCCATCAAAACTCCGAAGTTAAGCGTGTTTGGGTGAGAGTAGTACTAGGATGGGTGACCTCCTGGGAAGTCCTCGTGTTGCATTCCGTTTTGCGATTTTTTAACCTCTCTGGACGAAATTTCGCGTTTCGGGTGTCCAAATGGTGGTATGTTAAAAAAAGAAAGGAAAACAGGAAAAATGTGTACTTCTGCGTTTTGGTACCCACGCGATGCGTGGCGTAGATCCTCGGACATGGGGCCCTCGGGTGGCGCGCCGGGGTATGTGTATAAGAGTATGGAGAGTGCAAGGTATGTCGGATGTGATTATGTCAGCACTAAAGCACCGGATCCCATCAGAACTCCGAAGTTAAGCGTCCTTAGGCGAGAGTAGTACTAGGATGGGTGACCACCTGGGAAGTTCTCGTGTTGCATTCCGTTTTGTGATTTTTTAACCTCTCTAGACGAAATTTCGCGTTTCGGGTGTCCAAATGGTGTGAGTTAAAAAAGAAGGGAAAACAGGAAAAATATGTACTTCCGCGTCTTGGTACCCACACGATGCGTGGCGTAGATCCCCGAACATGGGGCCCTCGAGTGGCGCGTCAGGGTATGTGTATAAGAATTTGGAGACTGCAAGGTATGTCGGATGCGATCATACCAGCACTAAAGCACCGGATCCCATCAGAACTCCGAAGTTAAGCGTGCTTGGGCGACAGTAGTACTAGGATGGTTGACCTCCTGGGAAGTCCTCGTGTCGCATCCCTTTTTGGTATTATTTTAACCTCTCTCAACAAAATTTCGCGTTTCGGGTGTCCAAATGGTGATGAGTTAAAAAAGAAGGGAAAACAGGAAAAATGTGTACTTCCGCGTTTTGGTACCCACACGATGCGTGGCGTAGATCCCCGGACATGGGGCCCTCTGGCGGCGCATCGGGGTATGTGTATAAGAGTATGGAGAGTGCAATGTATGTGGGATGCGATCATACCAGCACTACCGGATCCCATCAAAACTCCGAAGTTAAGCGTGCTTGGGCGAGAGTAGTACTAGGATGGTTGACCTCCTGGGAAGTCCTTCTGTTGCATTCCTTTTTGCAATTTTTTAACCTCTCTGGACGAAATTTCGCGTTTCGGGTTTCCAAATGGTGGTGAGTTAAAAAAGAAAGGAAAACAGGAAAAATGTGTAGTTCCACGTTTTGGTACCCACGTGATGCGTGGCGTAGATCCCCGGACATGGGGCCCTCCGGCGACGTGTCGAGGTATGTGTATAAGACTATGGAGAGTGCAAGGTATGTCGGATGCGATCATACCAGCACTAAAGCACCGGATCCCATCAGAACTCCGAAGTTAAGCGTGTTTGGGCTAGTAGTACTAGGATGGGTGACCTCGTAGGAAGTCCTCGTGTTGCATTCCTTTTTGCGAATTTTTTAATCACTCTGGACGAACTTTCGCGTTTCGGGTGTCCAAATGGTGGTGAGTTAAAAAAGAAGGGAAAACAGGAAAAATGTGTACTTTCGCGTTTTGGTAGCCACGCGATGCGTGGCATAGATGCCTGGACTTGGGGCCCTCGGGCGGCGCATCGGGGCATGTGTATAATAGTATGGAGAGTGCAAGGTACGTCGGATGCGATCATACCAGCACTAAAGCATCGGATCCCATCAGAACTCCGAAGTTAAGCGTGCCTCGGTGAGAGTAGCAAGAGGATGGGTGACCTCCTAGGAAGTTCTTGTGTTGCATTCCTTTTTGTGATTTTTTTAAACGCTATGGACGAAATTTCGTGTTTCAGGTGTCCTAATGGTGGTGAGTTAAAAAAGATGGGAAAACAGGAAAAATGTGTACTTCTGCGTTTTGGTACTCACGCGATGCGTGGCGTAGATCCCCGGACATGGGCCCTCGGGCGGCGTGCCAGGGTATGTGTATAAGAATATGGAGAGTGCAAGGTATGTAGAATGCGATCATACCAGCACTAAAGCACCGGATCCCATCAACTCAGAAGTTAAACGTGCTTGGCCGAGAGTAGTACTAGGATGGGTAACCTCCTGGGAAGTCCTCGTGTTGCATTCCGTTTTGCGATTGTTTAACCCCTCTGGACGAAATTTCGCGTTTCGGGTGTCCAAATGGTGGTGAGTTAAAAAAGAAGGGAAAACAGGTAAAATGTGTACTTCCGCATTTTGGTACCCACACGATGCGTGGCGTAGATCCCCTAACATGGGGCCCTCGGGTGGCACATCGGGGTATGTGTATAAGAGTATGGAGTGTGCAAGGTATGTCGGATGCGATCATACCAGCACTAAAGCACCGGATCCTATTGGAACTTCGAAGTTAATCGTGCTTGGGCGAGAGTAGTATTACGATGGGTGACCTCCTAGGAAGTCCTCGTGTTGCATTCCTTTTTGCGATTTTTTTAACCTCTCTAGACGAAATTTCACGTTTTGGGTGTCCAAATGGTGGTGAGTTAAAAAAGAAGGGGAAATAGGAAAAATGTGTACTTTCGCATTTTGGTACCCACGCGATGCGTGGCGTAGATCCCCAGACATGGGGCCCTCGGGCGGCGCGTCGGGGTATGTGTATAAGAGTATGGAGAGTGCAAGGTATGTCGGATGCAATCATACCAGCACTAAAGCACTGGATCCCATCAGAACACCAAAGTTAAGCGTGCTTGGGCGAGAGTAGTACTAGGATGGTTGACGTCCTGGGAAATTCTCCTGTTGCATTCCTTTTTGAAATTTTTTAACCTCTCTAGACGAAATTTCGCGTTTCGGGTGTCCAAATGGTATGAGTTAAAAAAGAAGGGAAAACAGGAAAAATATGTACTTCCGCGTCTTGGTACCCACACGATGCGTGGCGTAGATACCCGGACATGGGGCCCTCAGGTGGCGCGTCAGGGTATGTGTATAAGAGTATGGAGAGTGCAAGGTATGTCGGATGCGATCATACCAGCACTACAGCACCGGATCCCATCAGAACTCCGAAGTTAAGCGTGCTTGGGCGACAGTAGTACTAGGATGGTTGACCTCCTGGTAAGTCCTCGTGTCGCATCCCTTTTTGATATTATTTTAGCCTCTCTCGACGAAATTTCGCGTTTCGGGTGTCCAAATGGTGGTGAGTTAAAAAAGAAGGGAAAACAGGAAAAATGTGTACTTCCGTGTTTTGGTACTCACGCGATGCGTGGCGTAGATCCCCGGACATGGGGCCCTCTAGCGGCGTGTCGGGGTATGTGTATAAGAGTATGGAGAGTGCAAGGTATGTCGGATGCGATCATACCAGCACTACCGGATCCCATCAAAACTCCGAAGTTAAGCGTGCTTGGGCAAAAGTAGTACTAGGATGGTTGACCTCCTGGGAAGTCCTCCTGTTGCATTCCGTTTTGCAATTTTTTTAACCTCTCTGGACGAAATTTCGCGTTCCGAGTGTCCAAATGATGGTGAGTTAAAAAAGAAAGGAAAACCGAAAAAATATGTACTTCCTCGTTTTTAGGGATGGAACTAAAACATCCGAATAGTATCATAGATTGATTTTTTTAGATCACAATAAAATAAATTTGGTGCTAATTTTTTATGCATTATAACCAGTTAATTACTGGAAAAAATAAAAAAATTAGCTACAATTTTTTTTATGGATTATTTGCTTTCAATAGAGGAAAAGGTGAAAAAACATCCGTATCCGAATCCGAATCCGAATCCGAATTTCTTTTCATCATTTGATCAAAATATAGCACACATTTGGGATTTATTTTGTATGAATCTTAACAAGCACAATGCCAAGAACAAGAATATAAATTTTTGAATACAAAATATTATGTCTAATTTAGCTAAAATAAAAAAAGAACGGCTAAAAAATGGTATCCGAATTACTATCCGTTTCCATCCCTACTCGTTTTGGTACCCACGTGATGCGTGGCGTAGATCCATGGACATGGGGCCCTCCGGCGACGTGTCAAGGTATGTGTATTAGACTATGGAGAGTGCAAGGTATGTTGGATGCGATCATACCAGCACTAAAGCACTGGATCCCATCAGAACTCCGAAGTTAAGCGTGTTGGGGCTAGAGTAGTACTAGGATGGGTGACCTCCTAGGAAGTCCTCGTGGTGCATTCCTTTTTGCGAATTTTTTAATCACTCTGGACGAAATTTCACGTTTCGGGTGTCCAAATGGTGGTGAGTTAAAAAAGAAGGGAAAACAGGAAAAATGTGTACTTTCGTGTTTTGGTAGCCACGCGATGCGTGGCATAGATCCCTGGACATGGGTGCCTCGGGCGGCGCATCTGGGCATGTGTATAATAGTATGGAGAGTGCAAGGTATGTCGGATGCGATCATACCGGCACTAAAGCATCGGATCCCATCAGAACTCCGAAATTAAGCATGCCTCGGTGAGAGTAGCAAAAGGATGGGTGACCTCCAGGGAAGTTCTTGTGTTGCATTCCTTTTTGTGATTTTTTTAAACGCTCTGGACGAAATTTCGTGTTTCGGGTGTCCAAATGGTGGTGAGTTAAAAAAGCAGGGAAAACAGGAAAAATGTGTACTTCTGCGTTTCGAGTGTCCAAATGGTGGTATGTTAAAAAAAGAAAGGAAAACAGGAAAAATGTGTACTTCCGCGTTTTGGTACCCACGCGATGCGTGGCGTAGATCCTCGGACATGGGGCCCTCGGGTGGCGCGCCGGGGTATGTGTATAAGAGTACGGAGAGTGCAAGGTATGTCGGATGTGATTATGCCAGCACTAAAGCACTGAATCCCATCAGAACTTCGAAGTTAAGCGTCCTTGGTCGAGAGTAGTACTAGGATAGGTGACCTTCTGGGAAGTCCTCGTGTTGCATTCCCTTTTGCAATTTTTTAACCTCTCTAGATGAAATTTCGTTTTTCGGGTGTCCAAATGGTGGAGAGTTAAAAAAAAGGCAAAATAGCAAAAATGTGTATTCGCGTTTTGGTACCCACGCGATGCGTGGCGTAGATCCCCGGACATGGGGCTCTTGGGCGGCGCGTCGGTGTATGTGTATAAGAGTATGTAGAGTGCAAGGTATGTCGGATGTGATTGTACCAGCACTAAAGCACCGGATTCCATCAGAACTCCGAAGTTAAGCGTGTGCTTCGGTGAGAGTATTACTAGGATGGGTGACCTCCAGAGAAGTCCTCGTGTTGCATTCCGTTTTGCGATTTTTTTTAACCTCTCTGGACGAAATTTCACGTTTCGGGTGTCCAAATGGTGGTATGTTAAAAAAGAAAGGAAAATAGGAAAAATGTGTACTTCCGCGTTTTGGTACCCACGCGATGCGTGGCGTAGATCCTCGGACATGGGGCCCTCGGGTGGCGCGCCGGGGTATGTGTATAAGAGTATGGAGAGTGCAAGGTATGTCGGATGTGATTATGCCAGCACTAAAGCACCGGATCCCATCAGAACTCCGAAGTTAAGCGTCCTTAGGCGAGAGTAGTACTAGGATGGGTGACCTTCTGCGAAGTCCTTGTGTTGCAATCCTTTTCGCGATTATTTTAACCTCTCTCGACGAAATTTCGCGTTTCGGGTGTCCAAATGGTGGTATGTTAAAAAAGAAAGGAAAACAGGAAAATGTGTACTTCTGCCTTTTGGTACCAACGCGATGCGTGGCGTAGATCCGTGGACATGGGGCCCTCGGGTGCCGCGTCGGGGTATGTGTATAAGAGTATGGAGAGTGCAAGGTATGTCGGATGCGATCATACCAGCACTAAAGCACCGGATCCCATCAGAACTCCGAAGTTAAGTGTGCTTGGGCGACAGTAGTGCTAGGATGGTTGACCTCCTGGGAAGTCCTCGTGTCGCATCCCTTTTTGTGATTATTTTAACCTCTCTCGACGAAATTTCATGTTTCGGGTGTCTAAATGGCGGTGAATGAAAAAAGAAAGGAAAACAGGAAAAATGTGTACTTCCGCGTTTTGGTACCCACGCGATGCGTGGTGTAGATCCCCGGACATGGGGCCCTCGGGCGGCGCGTCGGGGTATGTGTATAAGAGTATGGAGAGTGCAAGGTATGTCGGACGCGATCATACCAGCAATAAAGCACCGGATCCCATCAGAAGTCCGAAGTTAAGCATGCTTGGGCGAGAGTAGTACTAGGATCGGTGACCTCCTCGAAAGTCCTCGTGTTGCATTCCTTTTTGCGATTTTTTAACCTCTCTTGAAGAAATTTCGTATTTCGGGTGTTCAAATAGTGGTGAGTTAAAAAAGAAGACAAAACAAGAAAAATGTGTATTTCCATGTGTTTGGTACCCACGCAATGCCTGGCGTAGATCCCCGGACATGGGGCCATCGGGTGGCGCGTCGGGGTATGTGTATAAGAGTATGGAGAGTGCAAGGTATGTTTGATGCGATAATACCAGCACTAAAGCATCGGATCTCGTCAGAACTCTGAAGTTAAGCGTGCTTGCGAGAGTAGTACTAGGATGGGTGACCTCCTGGGAAGTCCTCGTGTTGCAATCCTTTTTGCGATTCTTTTCACCTCAATGGACGAAATTTCGCGTTTCGGATGTCCAAATTGTGGTGAGTTAAAAAAGAAGGGAAGACAGGAAAAATGTGTACTTCCGCATTTTGGTACCCACGCGATGCGTGGCGTAGATCCCCGGACATGGGGCCCTCGGGCGGCGTGTCGGGGTATGTGTATAAGAGTATGAAGAGTGCAAGATATGATGGATGCGATCATACCTGCACTAAAGCACCGGATCCCATCAGAACTCTGAAGTTAATCGTGCTTGGGCCAAAGTAGTGCTAGGATGGGTGACCTCTTGGGAAGTCCTCGTGTTGCATTCCTTTTTGTGATTTTTTAACCTCTCTGGACGAAATTTCGTGTTTCGGGTGTCCAAATGGTGGAGAGTTAAAAAAGAAGGGAAAACAGGAAAAATCTGTATTCGCGTTTTGGTACCCACACGATGCATGGCGTAGATCCCCGGACATGGTGCCCTCGGGCGGCGCGTCGGGGTATGTGTATAAGAGTATGGAGAGTGCAAGGTATGTCGGATGTGATCGTACCAGCACTAAAGCACTGAATCCCATCAGAACTCCGAAGTTAAGCTTGCTTGGGTGAGAGTAGTACTTGGATGGGTGACGTTCTGGGAAGTCCTCGTTTTGCATTCCTTTTTGCAATTTTTTTAACCTCTCTGGACGAAATTTCGCGTTTCAGGTGTCCAAATGGTGGCAAGTTAAAAAAGAACGGAAAACAGGAAAAATGTGTACTTTCGTGTTTTGGAACCCACGCGATGCGTGGTGTAGATCCTCGGACATGGAGCCCTCGAGTGGCGCGTCGGGGTATGTGTATAAGAGTATGGAGAGTGCAAGGTATGTCGGATGCGATCATACCAGCACTAAAGCACCGGATCCCATCAGAACTCCGGAGATAAGCGTGCTTGGGCGACAGTAGTACTAGGATGGTTGACCTCCTTGGAAGTCCTCGTGTCGCATCCGTTTTTGCGATTATTTTAACCTCCCTCGACGAAATTTCGCGTTTCGGGTGTCCAAATGGTGGTGAGTTAAAAAAGAAGGGAAAACAAGAAAAATGTGTACTTCCACGTTTTGGTACCCACGCGATGCGTGGTTTAGATCCCCGTACATGGGGCCCTCGGGCGGCGCATCGAGGTATGTGTATAAGTCTATGGAGAGTGCAAGGTATGTCAGATGCGATCATACCAGCACTACCAGATCCCATCAGAACACCGAAGTTAAGCGTGCTTGGGCGAGAGTAGTATTAGGATGGTTGACCTCTTGGGAAGTTCTCCTGTTGCATTCCTTTCTGCAATTTTGTTAACCTCTCTGGACGAAATTTTGCGTTTCGGGTGTCCAAATGGTGGTGAGTTAAAAAAGAAGAGAAAACAGGAAAAATGTGTACTTTCGCGTTTTGGTACCCACGCGATGCGTGGCGTAGATCCCCGGACATGGGGCCCTCCGACGACGCGTCGAGGTATGTGTATAATAGTATGGAGAGTGCAAGGTATGTCGGATGCGATCATACCAGCAGTAAAGCACCGGATCCCATCAGAACTCCGAAGTTATGCGTGCTTGGGTGAGAGTAGTGTTGGGTATTTTAGCGTCACACGAATAAATCCGCAAGCGCACGGATACCGTTGTAGCTTTCACCTTAGAGTATTCCAAGGGTATCGAATCCAAGGGAACATGTGTGCACTAACTTCGTACTAGTCGGTCCAAGGACACACCAAGATAAGAGGCAAGGATAGAGAGGATTCCTAAAGATAGCACTATAGATGAGATTAAAGGTCGATCTCTAGATAGAACTTGGCTTAGGGTACCGATAGCCCTGACTTAATAGGCGACTTCGGTACGCGGATCTATGTGGAATGGAGCTCTGACTATATCCAGCTGCGGAGGATCAACGAGGGCTAGACGGGCTGTCACCACAACCTGGACTGCCTCTACCTAACCTTGGGATAAGCCGAACGAATAATAACCGGTAGCGTGACACAACGTCTACACTGTGGTTACTGCCGTAGCCAATGGACTACGGCACTCTGTACTTATAGAACTACGACCACAGAAGAGAACTGATCTCACTCACTATAGGAACTACTAGCTTATACTAAAGGCATACAAGAGAGCACTCGACCCCGTATTATGCTTCCAACATATACGAACGACTTGCAGCAGACGAACGCATAAACCCAGGATCTACGCACTAGCAGATGAAAAAGTCTACTCATGCAACCTAGCATAAACTATTAGAAAGGAATCACGAACACACTTTATTCTAATCAGAGCATGCAAGCATTTCCACTTTATTCTAATAGACAAGTCATACAAACAAGATACAAACATGTGCACCTAATCAACTAGATCGAGAGGGGCGTGTTCGTGAAGAACACACGCCTCTAAATGATGAATAGGCGAAGAACACAAGAACATATCACTCAAGTATGAATAACAGTTTAGTCTAAATAGAAAATGCGAAAATACTCACTTTACTCTAATTGAAGAACGAAGCATCCATGGAGATACAAATTACCCTCTCACTCTTCTACTCTCTAATCTACCAAGGAGAGGCCTCTCCTTTGAAGGGAAGCTCTCATCCTTGGGTGAAGTGGTGTCTCAAAATGACCCCCTCCCCTTGTATTTATAGGCAAGAGGGAGGCTTGCCTTGGGGGTGTTTGAGCACCAAAATGCCCCTATTTTCCAGCCGCAGGAGAGAGGAAATGGGGGATCCACGGCACTGTAGCGTGCTTTGGAAGGTGCTTGAGTCGGTGAAGTTGAAAACCGGGCAAGCACCAGATCCTAGGGGCGTGAACCGGAGCTGAACCCTGCACTGGGTCGCTGAACCGGACGGAAAAAGGAAAAACCAAGCGAACCCATGCAACCGACATCGTCCCGGCCAACTACAGTGCGCCACGTGCCCGGCCTGCGGTCCGCTCCCGCGCGCCTCACGCACAAGCCCCGCGGCCGCCAACTACCGGTCGACACATGCCCCTGGCAGGCCACGTCCCGCGCGCGGGCGGGGTTGATTTCGCGGCACCGACGTCGCACCAATGCGCGCCTGCCGCGTGGCCCTGGCGGGTCCCGCCTCCCGCGCTCTGCACTGCATGCGCCTCACGTGCGGTTGAGCTGCGGGTGTGGGCAGCCAGTGGCGGGCGACCACGTGGTGGCCTCCGGTACATCCCGTGCTAGCGTTGTATGACGGATGGGGTGCTGATGTCAGCTGACGTCAGCATCCCATAATTTATTGGGTATTTAATATCTTATGCATTCGAACTCCAAAGTAATCGAATAATATATTCATTTTGATCGTCTGGATGAGCCTGTCGCAATGGTGTAGTCCAAATTGGCATTTGAGGTTTTTTTATGATGATGTCCTTTATAGGCCATTGGACTACTTGCTCTCAATTGTACCATTTGGCACGCATTTCGGTGCATCCTGCAACAAAAGCTAGAAACACCAACACTTGTGGAAATCATCAGTATCAAGCCCTATTCTAGTGTTGATAATCCTTTTACCATTATATTATGTAGTATTGACGGTGTAAAAGCAGCACTTTTCAACCGTCAACAACACCCCCACACTTGACCTTTGCTCGTCCCGAGTAAAGGGAGTCAGGTCAAGGTGAGACATGATATCCAAAGGTATGAAGCAAGCATAAGAGATATTCCAAATCATACCTTGTACTTGGGAACTCTGTGAAGTGTCTATCATGCTATCTTTGGTAGTTGAAGAATGGAACGGTCATGAATCAAATCACTCCTGCTCATCATGTCAAGTAACTTGGGGTTTTGCAATAAATTTTCAAAACAAACCATGCTTAGCTCCTCATTTGATTCTCTCAGATCGCTCAATTTGTATATGTCCTCACCAAGGCATTAGATTTCCTTTCTTCACCCTACTTCTAATGATGACTATATGTGGAGCTCAGGGTAGGATAAAGGATAAGGCATACTTGTATCACATATATTGCAAAGTCAAAGACTGGATCCACAGAGAAAATCAAATCATACAATCAGATCAAGATGTGCATGTGTATGGATACGGTGAGTATGGTAAGGTGGATACTAGGCCCGGAATGGGTGCTAGTTATTACCATCTATGATATGAAACTCATTTTTGCATGATCTCATCTCTCTCCTATTTCTCCTTTATTTTGGACATGGGCTATTCTTTCTTTTTCTTTTTTTTTCATCATGCCTTGAGCATGTATGTTTTTTTTCTTTTTTTCATAGCCCATGTCTCTTTTCGAAGGATACTTTTGGAGAGAGAAGTCACACCACATATGGAGCTTTTATTTTTATGGAATGGATGAATGATACAATGCTAACTTCCAGCGTAGAAGCATAGCAAGGGGAATATGGTGGTGTGCACATGAATCTTGATCATGAAAGTAATGAAAAGAATTCTCACAAGGGTCACAGAATTTGATAAAGCTCAATGCAATAACAAGCAGCATATGAGTATAGGGTTTTCAACTATGAACATCATATGGCTCTAGTAGGACGGTGGCATATCAAAGAGGAGCTTTGCAAGGGGTTTTCATGATTTTCAAATAAAATTCCCAAGCACTCAGACATTCAGAGCGAAGATCATATCATCAAACCATATCACAAACACCAACTACTTAGATAAGCATGAGTTCCCTAATGATATTTGTTCACAAGCATCAAGATGATAAATAAGGAATAAAACATATGCATGTAACACCCTGTTTTAAAGGACAAACCGAATGCACCCTTTATGCATGCCCAGGATCAAATTCATGCATAAATTGACATCAACAGTGTAATATCACAACATATATCATTACAGCGTTTAGATTACAAAATGACCAGAGGGTCTAAACAGAAAATTTCACATCGTTATTCTATCGCAGCGGAGTAGGCACCATCTTCCACAGGAACGTCGACTGGGGGCACGCCAACCTAGAACTCCAGGTCTTCACGATGTAGCTCCTTCTTCTGTCTTCTGTCTATCTGAGCAGCAGTGGGGAGAGAACAGCAGGGGTTGAAAGGGAAAACGGTGAGTACACCTGGAGGCGTGTACTTCGCAAGTGGAGGGAAAGTAAATGCATAACATGCAGGCTTATAACAAGGAAGGCTTTATTTGGTGGACTGCAAAGCTCAAGTTTTAGTTGGTCAAATCTTAATTAAGCACCTAAGATTTATTGTGTATGAGGCTTCCCATTCCCTTCGAGGCACAGGCACCAACCTGTCCTGATCCTAGGGTTAAACCATCTCATAACCATAACCAACTCCCAAACCACAGTTACCACCACTGTGATCCACCCAAACCACCAACTAACCATGTGAGGGTCCAGGCCGCTCTTGACTGTGAGCACAGCTGTTATAACAGTTTTTAAAACTCTGCAGAGGTTGTACAACTTTACCCACGAGTCGTGATACCTGTCACGCGAGAGGTTGCGAGCCTCTTCACAACACATTTCCGAGATGTGCTGGCATGGGTTCACTACAAGGCCATTACATAGGTTCACCAGCGGCGCATTAACCCACTCAGGGTTCGGGTACCCTTGGTCGTGCCAGCAGGACTATTGGGGGTCAAGCCACCCTCACCGCAACCAACAGCCTAACGCGGGCCGCTGGATTTCCTGATTTACCCTACTTAATTGGCCAAGACCATAGCCCATTAGTTCTCGTGGTTGTACGGTAAGTCCCAGGTGGTCGCTCCACAGACCGGTCCTTAAAAGATCGACTCAGGCAAGACCAACATCAAGCATCACAAATGACCATCCCAACCACTTGCCTGAGTCGCCTAGGGTGTTCATGTTGCTAACCATAACCCACATTAACATGTTGCATAGTCATTAATCAAGTTAAGATTAAACCCAACCCATGTTGAGCGAGCTAAGCATAAATCTACCCATATAGGTAACCTCTAAGGGTAAGCAAGGAATGATCATGAAAATCTAGTAAACGGTCCTTAATAGGATTCCCAGCAAAATTAGATATCTAATGCAAGAAAGGATAAATAAAGCAATGATTATGGTGAATAAAACATAAAGGTATAAAATAGCAAGATGTCAAGGACAATTGCCCGTTTCCCGATGTTCCACTGCTCAGAAGCGTTCCTTCACGCGCAACAATCAGCTGAAACAACACAAAGCTACAACTAAGAACAAAGCACCAGATGATAAAAGCATTTTAGAAAAGCGTACTACTAGCTAACATGAGCTAGCTACGAACAAGAGAGCGCGCGAAGGGTTAAAGAGAGGCTACGAGCGAAAAGGCACAACTATCGGTCGGGTTTATATGATTACGAACAAAGGAACTATATGCTTCATTTATTTTAATTAAAGAAATATGTTTAATGGGTATTTCGAAGAAATACCAAATGTTGTAACTTAATCAAATTATATTTGAAATATAAAGCACGGTATAAACCTAGCCATATTTTATTTATAAAAGTTTGTTAGAGTTTATACCGATTAAGGATTTAATTTAGAGAACTATATACTTTGTGAGAGCAACTAACGAATTATAACATGTGTCGAGTTGAGCTAAACAAGTTAAAAATAAAACATGTTTATGTTCGAATTAATCAAGTTAACTTTTGTTAAAGAAGAGACGAGAGTTGAGCCTATATTTGATTTTATTTAAAAAGAGGTTGAGATGGACATTAATCAAATTAATATAAGTTTAATTTTTCAAAAACATGAAACATGGTGAATGTCGCTTCTAACACATGCGCTACGACGAAACGAAACTAACGCAACTTAAACGGGTTGAAATGGAGCTAAAACGTGAAAGATATGGAGTTTTGAAGGTTGTAGGGACCTAGTTGTGATTAACTATGGTTTACAGGGGCTAGATCCGAAGATTCGCTAGACTCAGAGAAAACTGGCCGCGAAAAGGTGAAAACTCAAGGGTCTTTGAGCAAAAGACGCTCGGCTGGTCCGAACTGCAAAAGGTGGGATTTTTATGGGGTGTTTTGTGCAAAGTGGCAAGACACAGAGAAAAGTGGACGGGATTTCAGGGTTCCGCAGGGGGTTTTCTACAAAACAGGAGCTGACGGGGTGGATCTGCTGACTGGTCGCCACGTGGCGTGCGCTGGTTGGCAGCAACAGGTGACGCGGCGCTGATGGGGCAGTGACTAGGCCATAGACCGACCATGGAATACGGTCCACTAGTCTACCGTGGACCGATCGAAGGGGTACACGTTGATTTGATCTGGACCGCCCGCGCGAGATTGGACGGCTCGCAGCGCTCCACCCATTTAACGTCACCGGCGGAAGAAGGGCACGGCGGCGCAGGGTGGTTCACGGTGGCGGCTCACCGGCGCTGGGTCGATCTCGAGCTACGGGTAACCATTTGCGATGTGGATTGGTCCAGGAGAGAGATAGAGACTGTGCGCATCTCACCAGGAGGTTCTTGGTGTCGATCTTGTCACGGTGAAAGCGTGCGTTGGCGCGAGGCGGATGGGAGTTCGGGGTGCTCGCCGGGAACGGAGCTTCAGCCACGGGTTTGTGCTTCCGGGCGTCTCACCGAGGTACAGGTGGTCCTGCGAGTGCAACGGGAGAAGGAGGAGGGTGAGAGCGGGACGGACGGCAACGAAAGACAGCGGGGGTCAGAGCTCACCCGGCGGTTGCGGTAGGAGCTCCGGCGGCAGTGATTGACAGCAAGGGGCGGCACGACGGCGAGCGATGATTTTTGGAGGAGCAAAGGGAGGGAAGCGAGCTTGGTTCCGGCATTTACAGGGCGGGCAGGAGACAGGAGGTGGCCGGGCTTGTAAGGCAGCCGTGATTGCCGCAGTGACGCGGGCGCCTACCCTCTGCGAGCTGACTCGCACCGGGACGGGGTTGCGGGCGAGGAGAGAAGCGGAGGGATGGCAGGAGCGGGTCCACGCGGCGGAGATTGCGGGCGAGGAGCGCGGGATGCTAGGGGATTCTGAATCCCCGGCGGCGGCGACGTGATGTGTTCAGAGCAGAGGGGAAAGAATGATGGTGAAGGAGAGGGGGATGACACGTGGGGCCGGGATGTCACTGAGAGAAGGAGGAGAGGGAGCAGGTAGGCCGGTGATTAAGGGGATTTGGGCTGCTGCGGGTTGCTGTTGGGCTGGCGGGAGGAAGGAAGGGGGGATGGACCGGGCCAAGCTAGGCCATTGGAAGGTGTTGGGCCAGATTTGGCCTGCTGCGTTTTAGAGAGATAAGGAGAGGGAAAGAGAGGTGTGGGCTGGGTTTTGAGCTGGGTTTTAGGCCAAGGATATTTGAGAGGTTTTAGAGATAGAGAGAAGAGAGATAGACTAGGCATAGTCTCTAGAGAAAGAAAGAGGGATATGGGTTTAGAGAGAGAAGAGACAGTTCTGGGTAGAGAGAGATTGGTCTTGTTTTAAAGAGAAGATTGGGAGAGATTTAGAGATAGAGAGAGTGTGGGCCATATTTTGAGAGAGAAAGGAGATATTGACTAGGCTCAGATTTTAGAGAGAGAAAAGAGGATCTTTGGGTAAAGAAAGATAGAGAGAGAAAGAGAGAGACTCCGAGAAAGATTTAGAGAGAGACAAACCAGGATAGATTTATAGAGAGAGAAGGAGAGAGATGAACTTGGCATGGTTTTAGAGAGAGAAGAAGACCTTTAGTTGTAGAGAGAGAGAAAGAGAGATTTGGAGAGAGATTTAAAGATCACAAACGGAAGGATTAGACTATAGACGAACCTCTTCGAGTTTGAAAACTCAAAATCGTTTTTCACACAATAAACACTATGCACTGCAGCATGAATGCAACAGTCAAACATTTATAACCTATGATTCATTTATTTATTTTAGAAAATATTATTTATTTGGGAATAATTGCTCAAGCTTCCTAATTAATTCTAACATATTTTAATAAAATTTTAAATTCTAACGAAATCGAAAACTAGGGTGTTACAAATACTACCCCACTTAACAGGAATCTCGTCCCGAGATTCTGCAAAAGGTTAGCAGGAGAGAGAAGGCTAGCAGTAGGGAGAGACAAGGTTGCTTTGCATTTATGTCATCTTGTCTTGTTCTTCGCACCTCCATGTCACTTGTCGGAGATTCCTTCAACTCTTTGTGGATGGTCCATCATGGAGATCTTTCATGAGTCCTTTATGATGATTTTTCTGAGCAACGATCACCTTGCCCTTTCTTCATGTGTTGTCCTTTCGTTGTTACCTTTGTCGGGGTATCTTCTTGTGAATGGTCCATGTAGAAGTTCTTAATGGCATAAGTTTGCTGAAGTTTCTCAATCACACTTCTTCTTGCTTTGTCATTCCCCATTCTTCATTGTTTCTTTGTGGGTTGTCTCATGAGAGTGTTCGTGAACATTCTCTTGAAGTGGTTCGAGTAGTGCTGAAGTGACGGCTTTATAACTTTCTTAGGCTTTGCTGGCTTGTTTGATGACAATTCTTCCTTCTTGTACACCTTGGTTGTCATAGGTAGAAGCATGGCTGGTGCTACCCCTCTTAACAGAGGATTCCTCTTGATTCCATGTCGGTTAGGATAGAGAGGGAGTAAGGATCGAGGAAGGGAGAAGGACTCAAGGTTTAGAGGAAGCAACAGACTGAAAACCCAACCTACGATCTATACATATAACTAACTGATGTCATCACAGACAAGGGTCCAACAACACATCAACAATCATTACAAAGAGCCAAATCAAGCAGAGCACAATTAACAAACAAACAGCAACACACAAGAGCACACTAACATGGCACACATCCTTATTATAGCACACTAACAATTAATACCTTAACATCGATGTCTATCGATAAAAGAAAGTTAGGTAGGCTTCTTATAACTCGTAAGACTAAAACTATCGATGGCTTTAAGTTAGTAGTCTTGAGGTCTTCAACGCGACACTTCTAGCCTGATGGAGATTCTTCATCTTCGATCTTGAATTTCTTCGAGCGACGACTTGTTGAAGCATAGTCTTCTTAAGTGTCTTCAGAAGCTTCTTTCTTGATCACAGGGGAAGTTAGTGACTAAAAATTATACAAGAGGGAGGGAGATACAACTTGTTTTCACAATAGAAGAGATTAGGAGAGATCAGAGTGGAAATCGGGAGACAGAAAGTCAAGGAGGTGAAATTTTTCAAAATAGGGTGAATATATAACCTTAACGTCGACCAGTTCTATTTAGGTTTGCGTCCTACAGTCGATATAGCTCTGATACCACTTCTGTAACACCCGGTTTTAAAAGACAAACCGAATGCACCCTTTATGCATGCCCAGGATCAAATTCATGCATAAAGTGACATCATCAGTGTAATATCACAACATATATCATTACAACGTTTAGATTACAAAATGACCAGAGGGTCTAAACAGAAAATTTCACATCGTTATTCTATCGCAGCGGAGTAGGCACCATCTTCCACAGGAACGTCAACTGGGGGCACGCCAACCTAGAACTCCAGGTCTTCACGATGTAGCTCCTTCTTCTGTCTTCTGTCTATCTGAGCAGCAGTGGGGAGAGAACAGCAGGGGTTGAAAGGGAAAACGGTGAGTACACCTGGAGGCGTGTACTTCGCAAGTGGAGGGAAAGTAAATGCATAACATGCAGGCTTACAACAAGGAAGGCTTTATTTGGTGGACTGCAAAGCTCAAGTTTTAGTTGGTCAAATCTTAATTAAGCACCTAAGATTTATTGTGTATGAGGCTTCCCATTCCCTTCGAGGCACAGGCACCAACCTGTCCTGATCCTAGGGTTAAACCATCTCCTAACCATAACCAACTCCCAAACCACAGTTACCACCACTGTGATCCACCCAAACCACCAACTAACCATGTGAGGGTCCAGGTCGCTCTTGACCGTGAGCACGGCTGTTATAATAGTTTTTAACACTCTGTAGAGGTTGTACAACTTTACCCACGAGTCGTCATACCCGTCACGCGAGAGGTTGCGAGCCTCTTCACAACACATTTCCGAGATGTGCTGGCATGGGTTCACTACGAGGCCGTTACATAGGTTCACCATCGGCGCATTAACCCACTCAGGGTTCGGGTACCCTTCGTCGTGCCAGTAGGACTATTGGGGGTCAAGCCACCCTCACCGCAACAAACAGCCTAACGCGGGCCGCTGGATTTCCCGATTTACCCTACTTAATTGGCCAAGACCATAGCCCATTAGTTCTCGTGGTTGTACGGTAAGTCCCAAGTGGTCGCTCGACAAACCGGTCCTTAAAAGATCGACTTAGGCAAGACCAACATCAAGCATCACAAATGACCATCCCAACCACTTGCCTGAGTCGCCTAGGGTGTTCATGTTGCTAACCATAACCGACATTAACATGTTGCATAGTCATTAATCAAGTTAAGATTAAACCCAACCCATGTTGAGCGAGCTAAGCATAAATCTACCCATATTGGTAACCTCTAAGGGTAAGCAAGGAATGATCATGAAAATCTAGTAAACGGTCCTTAATAGGATTCCCAGCAAAATTAGACATCTAATGCAAGAAAGCATAAATAAAGCAATGATTATGGTGAATAAAACATAAAGGTATAAAATAGCAAGATGTCAAGGACACTTGCCCGTTTCCCGATGTTCCACTGCTCAGAAGCGTTCCTTCACGCGCAACAATCAGCTGAAACAACACAAAGCTACAACTAAGAACAAAGCACCAGATGATGAAAGCATTTTAGAAAAGCGTACTACTAGCTAACACGAGCTAGCTACGAACAAGAGAGCGCCAGAAGGGTTAAAGAGAGGCTACGAGCGAAAAGGCACAACTATCGGTCGGGTTAATATGATTGGGAACAAAGGAACTATATGCTTCATTTATTTTAATTAAAGAAATATGTTTAATGGGTATTTCAGAGAAATACCACATGTTGTAACTTAATCAAATTATATTTGAAATATAAAGCACGGTATAAACCTAGCCATATTTTATTTATAAAAGTTTGCTAGAGTTTATACCGATTAAGGATTTAATTTAGAAAACTATATACTTTGTGAGAGCAACTAACGAATTATAACATGTGTCGAGTTGAGCTAAACAAGTTATAAATAAAACATGTTTATGTTCGAATTAATCAAGTTAACTTTTGTTAAAGAAGAGACGAGAGTTGAGCCTATATTTGATTTCATTTAAAAAGAGGTTGAGATGGACATTAATCAAATTAATATAAGTTTAATTTTTCAAAATCATGAAACATGGTGAACATCGCTGCTAACACGTGTGCTACGACGAAACGAAACTAACGCAACTTAAACGGGTTGAAACGGAGCTAAAACGTGAAAGATATGGAGTTTGGAAGGTTGTAGGGACCTAGTCGTGATTAACTATGGTTTACAGGGGCTAGATCCGAAGATTCGCTAGACTCAGAGAAAACTGGCCGTGAAAAGGTGAAAACTCAAGGGTCTTTGAGCAAAAGACGCTCGGCTGGACTGAACTATAAAAGGTGGGATTTTTATGGGGTGTTTCGTGCAAAGTGGCAAGACACAGAGAAAAGTGAAGGGGATTTCAGGGTTCCGGAGGGGGTTTTCTGCAAAACAGGAGCTGACGGGGTGGATCTGCTGACTGGTCGCCACGTGGCGTGCGCTGGTTGGTAGCAATAGGTGACGCGGCACTGACGGGGCAGTGACTAGGCCATTGACCGGCCGTGGAATACGGTCCACTAGTCTACCGTGGACCGATCGAAGGGGTACACGTTGATTTGATCTGGACCGCCCGCGCGAGATTGGACGGCTCGCAGCGCTCCGCCCATTTAACGTCGCCGGCGGAAGCAGGGCACGGCGGCGCAGGGTGGTTCACGGTGGCGGCTCGCCGGCGCTGGGTCGATCTCGAGCTACGGGTAACCATTTGCGATGTGGATTGGTCCAGGAGAGAGATAGAGACTGTGCGCATCTCACCAGGAGGTTCTTGGTGTCGATCTTGTCACGGTGAAAGCGTGCGTTGGTGTAGATGCTCCGGCGGTGGTGATTGACAGCAAGGGACGGCATGACGGCGAGCGATGATTTTTGGAGGAGCAAAGGGAGGGGAGGGAGCATGGTTCCGGCATTTACAGGGCGGGCAGGAGACGGGAGGTGGCCAGGCTTGGAAGGCGGTCGTGATTGCCGCAGTGACGCGGGCGCCTACCCTCTTCGAGCTGACTCACACCGGGACGGGGTTGCGGGCAAGGGGAGAAGCGGAGGGATGGCAGGAGCGGGTCCATGCGGCGGAGATTGCGGGCGAGGAGTGCGGGATGCTAGGGGATTCTGAATCCTTGATGGCGGCGACGTGATGTGTTCAGAGCAGAGGGGAAAGAAGGATGGTGAAGGAGAGGGGGATGACACGTGGGGCCGGGATGTCACTGGGAGAAGGGGGAGAGGGAGCAGGTCGGCCGGTGATTAAGGGGAGTTGGGCTGCTGCGGGTTGCTGTTGGGCTGGCGGGAGGAAGGAAGGGGGGGATGGACCGGGCCAAGCTAGGTCGTTGGAAGGTGTTGGGCCAGATTTGGCCTGCTGCGTTTTAGAGAGATAAGGAGAGGGAAAGAGAGGTGTGGGCCGGGTTTTGAGCCGGGTTTTGGGCCAAGGATATTAGAGAGAGGTTTTAGAGATAGAGAGAAGAGAGATAGACTAGGCATAGTCTCTAGAGAGAGAAAGAGGGATATGGGTTTAGAGAGAGAAGAGACAGTTCTGGGTAGAGAGAGATTGGTCTTGTTTTAAAGAGAAGATTGGGAGAGATTTAGAGATAGAGGGAGTGTGGGTCATATTTTGAGAGAGAAAGGAGATATTGACTGGGCTCGGATTTTAGAGAGAGAAGAGGATCTTTGGGTAAAGAAAGATAGAGAGAGAAAGAGAGAGACTCCGAGAAAGATTTAGAGAGAGACAAACCAGGATAGATTTATAGAGAGAGAAGGAGAGAGATGAACTTGGCATGGTTTTAGAGAGAGAAGAAGACCTTTAGTTGTAGAGAGAGAGAAAGAGAGATTTGGAGAGAGATTTAAAGATCACAGATGGAAGGATTAGACTATAGACGAACCTCTTCGAGTTTGAAAACTCCAAATCATTTTTCACACAATAAACACTATGCACTGCAGCATGAATGCAACAGTCAAACATTTATAACCTATGATTCATTTATTTATTTTAGAAAATATTATTTATTTGGGAATAATTTCACAAGCTTCCTAATTAATTCTAACATATTTTAATAAAATTTTAAATTCTAACCAAATCGAAAACTAGGGTGTTACAATGCAAGCCAACCGCAAGAATCATGTAGAACAAGCATGCACACATTGCTGAGTTTGGTTTCAAAGGATATGAATTGAAGTTAAATCAAACTCATGGATAGGATAGAGTGAGATAGAGGTTGCACATACCATCGCTTCTGAAGGATAAGAGATCGAGGAAGACCAATGGTGATTCAGCTGACCAGAGGGCAGCAGGATCACTCTAGTTTACCTTGCTCTTGTCATGAAGGCGTAGTCGATGTTGTGCAGCGCCTGTGTGGGAGTTCTCGAGTGGATATGTTGATGATGAGCTCGAGAGAACTCCCCCACACTGGTGGTTGATCCTGGTGCTGTTCTTCAAACAAAAAGTGGAAACAAAAGAGGGACTCTACTGGTTCAAGAACCATAGAGCCTTTATTCAAAAGCAAACACACATTTTTATTTTTTTTTGTTTTTTTATTCACCGTGAGTCCTAGCTCAACAAGACTGACAGATCCTGGCTTACCGTCCCATTTGAATCAGGCTTGATGACTTACCCCATTTGGATTTTGAAAATTCCTGCAAGGGTTAGTCTGCATATACAACCAATATCCATGAAAGCATTAACTATAAGGTTCATCAATCAAACTCGACACCATGTCTTGTTTGACTGAAGAAGACAGTTTCAACCTAAGCACCATGCTTAATTTAAAACAGCCTATGATTGCACGTAGCTAAACATGCACTCAAACCAAAGCATCACAAACAGAGATAAAGGAAGCATGAAAGCAAGATCAAGCTATTTCCAAAGGGATATAAACATGAGCATAAGATGGTGAACATCGGGCAACCTCCCGAAAGGGCTTTGTTTAAAGTCAAAAGCAGGACGTACCTAGCTTGTTGGGCAAGATGCAAGAGATAACATCATCTCCAAATCAGGATAAGATTTTGTGTGAGGGGAACTCTACTCAGGATACTCACATACCTCCCCCACACTTGAAGTTTGCATTGCTAGGCAACAAAACTCAAGTGTGTGGAGATCAAGCTTCCTTTTGTAATGTTCCCTCACCAAAAACTTACCAAAGTGTTGAGGTGATGCAGCTCACATGTTCTTAGGTGCTACCTGTCCGTCGTTCTTTATAATCTTTACATGAAAGGGTTAGGACCAAAAATACCCGAAGGACAACCTATACTAAAAACATGCTCTTGCTTTTTTTATTTGAAAAGGGAAATAAAGCAAACCTAATCCAGGCTATCTTCTGGTAGTGCTTTGTTTATGGTCATAAGCTCGACCCTGGGAACTTCTTCCTGCAGCTATCATTGGTGATGTCATTCCCGTCTCACCACCAATTTTTAATGTATCATGGAAGCTTCAGCTGTAAGGTTAGTGCCACAGAACATACACGAAATCTACAATGCTTATGGTAAACATATGCATCTACAACCATCCTTCTAAACATCAAGCAAAAGAGGACCATAAGGTGGTTGTAGTCCTCGTGCGTGCTCCATGCACTAAGCATGGCTGACTCTGGAGAAGGATGATGCAAGCATGGTTCCTGAAGTATATCAAGAGTGAAGCTACCATGCTTGTCAATGGAATCCTTTCCTCCAGACTCCAGAGTCGGCGCCTCATAGATTTCCATGGCCCATGAACCCTCCATCTCAAGAGATGCATTGTGGAAGCTTGATGTTGATTCTTGATCAAGGTCAAGAACAACATAATGCGGGCCAATGGGAAGAGGCTCAAACTCAGTCGAGGGTGATGATGATCGTTCGTCTTCACAAAGGTGAAGAGGGTCTTCCGAGTCGTACTCCCGGGGAGTAGAGAATTCTACCCCCTCAACGAGAACAGGCTTGGACGATGCGAATGGAGATACATGCATCGTCTCCTCGAGCGAGTCTTGCTTGGGAAGAGGCTTTGCCATAAAACTTTCTGAAAACAAGGGAGTGGTGACAGAAGCGGCTCTCCTAAGCTTCTCATCTAGGCTCCCTCGAAATGTATCGAGAAGTTTTTCTGTAGGGGAGCCTAGGAGCAGATCAAGATCGAGGACATCAAAGATGTAGAAGTCTAGATTAACCTTGATCTTGTCTACTAAGAGCGGCACAACACATGAAACCCCCCGACACTCAAGAATGTGTCCGGAGGGACAACTCTTGAGGAGCTTGTCGGATGGTCTTAGCGTAACATTGCCCAAAAGAGTGTACGCTAGGTACCATGGCATGACATTAGCCTCCATAGTGGGGTTAAGATGGGCTTCTATGATAATCCCGTTTATGGAACAAGAAATGATCGTAGAGGGTGAACTAATCCAAAGAGCTTCAGAAAAATGTCCCACCCTAGTCGACCACTTCTTTTCCATTGCCTCCATGATAGATGTTTCGTTTGGAGGATCGGGAGGCAAAGGAGGTACCGTAGGCCTAGGGGAAGGTTCTGTCAAATGATTTCTAGCTGGATGGATTTGGACAGAAAAGGGCTCCTTCCCTTGTTGGGCATCTAAGCAATTCGAGGTGTTTTTCAGATTTTCAGAAGGGTCATCCTCAAATTGATAGAGGAACTTCGGAGGTTGAATTTCTTCTTCCTCCATGGTTCCTGGTTCAGGTGAGGGTTCTATGGCTGAAAAAGAGGATGTGGAAGGTGATGGATCGGATTCAGCCGCTAGAAGATCCTCATGGGTCAACTCAGATTGACAGGGTTCACTATGATAGGTGGGGAAGAAAGAGCTCTCCAAGAGGGAATCAAGGATCTCTCTTACTTCTCCTGGAGTTTTGCAAACAAACGAATCGCCGATGGTGTCGTCGAGATCTAAGGCAGCATCCGTGTCTAGACCCATGCAAAAGATGTATAATGATACATCATCAGGAAGAGACAATAGGTCTAGGTCAGAAGCCAGAAGACGTAAAAACCTAGCCCATGCTGCACCAGTAGACTCCTCCTCTAATTGCTCGAAATCGAGAATGTCCATTGGGAGAGAGGCTATGCAAGCATACCATTGCTCCGTCCTCTCCATGAGAGAGAACAAGTTACAAAAGTCATCCCGAAGCTCTTCCCAACTACCGTTCACACTCCCTACAGTGTGAGCGTACCATTGTTCTGCTCTCCCCATGAGAGAGAACGGAAACAACTTCCACCTCACGGTTTTCTGTGTCATGCATGGGATAACCAAGCGTGAACACAGATCCTAGAATTCTTTCAAATGAATGTACGGATCTTCATTGATCGCTCCAAAGAAGGGTCTATCCTAAACCATATCTATAAGGTCGGGGTTGAGTTCATGGTTGGATGAAGATGTTGATGGATCATTGAACTCATAAGTTGAGGTGGAGAGGTCGTGAAAGGATGACCTCTCCATGGGTAATAGGGGTAAAGGTAGAACAAAGAAAAATGAAAAGATACAAGGACCACTAAGTACGAAGATAGATACAGCAATCATTCCCCGGCAACGGCGCCAGAAAGCTTGTTGGGTATTTTAGCATCACACGAATAAATCCGCAAGCGCACGGATACCGTTGTAGCTTTCACCTCAGAGTATTCCAAGGGTATCGAATCCAAGGGAATGTGTGTGCACTAACTTCGTACTAGTCGGTCCAAGGACACACCTAGATAAGAGGCAAGGATAGAGAGGATTCCTAAAGATAGCACTATAGATGAGATTAAAGGTCGATCTCTAGATAGAACTTGGCTTAGGGTACCGATAGCCCTGACTTAACAGGCGGCTTCAGTACGCGGATCTATGCGGAACGGAGCTCTGACTATATCCAGCTGCGGAGGATCAACGAGGGCCAGACGGGCTGTCACCACCACCTGAACTGCCTCTACCTAACCTTGGGATAAGCCGAACGAATGATAACCGGTAGCGTGACACAACGTCTACGCTGTGGTTACTGCCGTAGCCAATAGACTACGACACTCTGTACTTATAGAACTACGACCACAGAAGAGAACTGATCTCACTCACTATAGACACTACTAGCTTATACTAAAGGCATACGAGAGAGCACTCGACCCCGTACTATGCTTCCAACGTATACGAACGACTTGCAGCAGACGAACGCATAAACCCAGGATCTACGCACTAGCAGAGGAAAAAGTCTACTCATGCAACCTAGCATAAACTATTAGAAAGGAATCACGAACACACTTTATTCTAATCAGAGCATGCAAGCATTTCCACTTTATTCTAATAGACAAGTCATACAAACATGTGCACCTAATCAACTAGATCGAGAGGGGCGTGTTCGTGAAGAACACGCGCCTCTAAATGATGAACAGGCGAAGAACACAAAAACATATCACTCAAGTATGAATAACAGTTTAGTCTAAATAGAAAATGCGAAAATACTCACTTTACTCTAATTGAAAAACGAAGCATCCATGGAGATACAAATCACCCTCTCACTCTTCTACTCTCTAATCTACCAAGAAGAGGCCTCTCCTTTGAAGGGAAGCTCTCATCCTTGGGTGAAGTGGTGTCTCAAAATGACCCCCCTCCCCTTGTATTTATAGGCAAGAGGGAGGCTTGTCTTGGGGGTGTTTGAGCACCATTTTACCCCTATTTTCCAGCCGCAGGAGGGAGGAAACGGGGGAGACACGACACTGTAGCGTGCTTTGGAAGGTGCTTGAGTCGGTGGAGTTGAAAACCGGGCAAGAACCGGATCCTAGGGGCATGAACCGGAGCTGAACCCTGCACTGGGTCGCTGAACCGGACGGAAAAAGGAAAAACCAAGCGAACCCATGCAACCGACATCGTCCCGGCCAACTACAGTGCGCCACGTGCCCGGCCTGCGGTCCGCTCCCGCGCGCCTCACGCGCAAGCCCCGCGGGCGCCAACTACCGGTCGACACGTGCCCCTGGCAGGCCGCGTCCCGCGCGCGGGCGGGGTTGATTTCGCGGCACTGGCGTCGCGCCAATGCACGCCTGCCGCGTGGCCCAGGCGGGTCCCGCCTCCCGCACTCTGCGCTGCATGCGCGCTCACCTGCGGTTGAGCTGCGGGCGTGGGCAGCCGGTGGTGGGCGGCCACGTGGCGGCCTCCGGTACATCCCGTGCTAGTGTTGTATGACGGATGGGGTGCTGATCTCAGCTGACGTTAGCATCCCATAATTTTTTGGGTATTGAATATCTTATGCATCCGAACTCCAAAGTAGTCGAATAATATATTCATTTTGATCGTCTCGATGAGCCCGTCGCAATGGTGCAGTCCAAATTGGCATTTGAGGTTTTTTATGATGACGTCCTTTATAGGCCATTGGACTACTTGCTCTCAATTGTACCATTTGGCACGCATTTCGGTAAATCCTGCAACAAAAGCTAGAAACACAAACACTTGTGGAAATCATCAGTATCAAGCCCTATTCTAGTGTTGATGATCCTTTTACCATTATATTATGCAGGTATTGACGGTGTAAAAGCAGCACTTTTCAACCGTCAACAAGTAGTACTAGAATGGGTGACCTCCTGGGAAATCCTCGTGTTGCATTCCATTTTGCGATTTTTTAACCTTTCTGGACTAAATTTTGCATTTCGGGGGTCCAAATGCTGGTGAGTTAAAAAAGAAGGGAAATAGGAAAAATGTGTACTTTCGCGTTTTCGTACCCACGTGATGCGTGGCGTAGATCCCCGGACATGGGCCCCTCTGGCGGCGCGTCGGGGCATGTGTATAATAGTATGGAGGGTGCAAGGTATGTTGGATGCGATCATACTAGCACTAAAGCATCAGAACCCATCAGGACTCTGAAGTTAAGTGTGCTTGGGCGAGAGTAATACTAGGATGGGTGACCTCCTGAGAAGTCCTCGTGTTGCATTCCTTTTTGCGATTTTTTAACCTCTCTCGACGAAATTTCGCGCTTCGGGTGTCCAAATGGTGGTGAGTTAAAAAAGAAGGGAAAACAGGAAAAATGTCTACTTCCGCATTTTGGTACCCACGCGATGCGTGGCGTAGATCCCCGGACATGGGGCCCTCGGCGGCGCGTCAGGGTATGTGTATAAGAGTATGGAGAGTGCAAGGTATGTCGGATGCGATCATACCAGCACTAAAGCACCAGATCCCATCAGAACTCCGAAGTTAAGCATGCTTGGGTGAGAGTAGTACTAGGATGGGTGACCTTCTGGGAAGTGCTCGTGTTGCATTCCCTTTTGCGATTTTTTAACCTCTCTGGACGAAATTTCGTGTTTCGGGTGTCCAAATGGTGGAGAGTTAAAAAAAGGGAAATTTGGAAAAAATGTGTACTTCCGCGTTTTGGTACGCACGCGATGCGTGGCGTAGATCCCCGGACATGGGGCCCTCGGGCGGCGCGTCGGGGTATGTCTATAAGAGTATGGAGAGTGCAAGGTATGTCGGATGTGATCATACCAGCACTAAAACACTAGATCCCATTAGAACTCCGAACTTAAGCGTGCTTGGGCATGAGTAGTACTAGGATGGGTGACCTCCTGGGAAGTCCTTGTGTTGCGTTTCTTTTTGCGATTTTTTAACCTCTCTGGACGAAATTTCGCGTTTCAGGTGTCCAAATGGTGGTTAGTTAAAAAAGAAGGGAAAATAGGAAAAATGTGTACTTCCACATTTTGGTACCCACGCGATGCGTGGTGTAGATCCCCGGACATGGGGCCCTAGGGTGGCGCGTCGGGGTATGTGTATAAGAGTATGGAGAGTGCAAGGTATCTCGGATGTGATCATACCAGCACCACCGGATCCCATCAGAACTTCAAAGTTAAGCTTGCTTGGGCGAGAGTAGTACTAGGATGGGTGACCTCCTGGGAAGTTCTCCTGTTGCATTCCTTTTTGCGATTTTTTAACCTCACTGGACAAAATTTCACACTTCGGGTGTCCAAATGGTGGTGAGTTAAAAAATAAGGGAAAACAAGAAAAATATGTACTTCCGTGTTTTGGTATCCACGCGATGCGTGGCGAAGATCCCCGGACATGGGGCCCTCGGGCGGCGCGTCAGGTTATGAGTATAAGAGTATGGAGAGTGCAAGGTATGTCTGATGCGATCATACCAGCACTAAAGCACCAGATCCCATCAGAACTCCGAAGTTAAGCATGGTTGTGTGAGAGTAGTACAAGGATGGGTGACCTCCTGGTAAGTCCTCGTGTTGCATTCCTTTTTGCGATTTTTCTAAACTCTCTGGACGACATTTCGCGTTTCAGGTGTCCAAATGGTGGTGAGTTAAAAAAAGAATAGGAAAACAGGAAAAATATATACTTCCGTATTTTGGTACCCACGTGATGCGTGGCGTAGATCCCCGGACATGGGGCCCTTGGGCGACTCGTCGGGGTATGTGTATAAGAGTATGGAGAGTGCAAGGTATGTCGGATGCGATCATAGCAGCACTAAAGCACCGGATCCCATCAGAACTCCGAAGTTAAACGTGCTTGGGCGAGAGTAGTACTAGGATGGGTGACCTCTTGGGAAGTCCTCGTGTTCCATTCCTTTTTGCAAATTTTTAACCTCTGTGGACGAAATTTCGCGTTTCGGGTGTCCAAATGGTGGTGAGTTAAAAAAGAAGGGAAAAAGGAAAAATGTGTACTTCCGCGTTTTGGTACCCACGCGATGCGTGGCGTAGATCCCCGGACATGGGGCCCTCGGGCGGCGCGTCGGGGTATGTGTATAAGAATCCTGGGAAGTCCTCGTGTTGCATTCCTTTTTGCGATTTTTTAACCTCTCTTGACGAAATTTCGCGTTTCTGGTGTCCAAATGGTGGTGAGTTAAAAAAGAAGGGAAAATAGGAAAAATGTGTAGTTCCACGTTTTGGTACCCAAGTGATGCGTGGCGTAGATCCCCGGACACAGGGCCCTCGGGCGGTGCGTCAGTGTATGTGTATAAGAGTATGGAGAGTTCAAGGTATGTCGGATGGGATCATACCAGCACTAAAGCACCGGAACCCATCAAAACTCCGAAGTTAAGCGTGCTTTGGTAAGAGTAGTACTAGGATGGGTGATGTCCTGGGAAGTCTTCGTGTTGCATTCCTTTTTACGATTTTTTTAGACCTCTCTAGACGAAATTTCACGTTTCGGGTGTCCAAATGGTGGTGAGTTAAAAAAGTAATGAAAACAGGAAAAATGTGTACTTCCGTGTTTTGGTACCCACTCGATGCGTGGCGTAGATCCCCGGACATGGGGTTCTCGGGCGGCGCGTCGGGGTATGTGTATAAGAGTATGGAGAGTGCAAGGTATGTCGGATGCGATCATACCAGAACTAAAGCACAGGATCCCATCAGAACTCCGAAGTTAAGCGTGCTTGGGCAAGAGTAGTACTAAGAATGTTGACCTCCTGAGAAGTCCCCGTGTTGCATTCCTTTTTGCGATTTTTAACCTCTCTGGACTAAATTTCGCGTTTCGAGTGTCCAAATGGTGGTGACATAAAAAAGAAGGGAAAACAGGAAAAAAGTGTACTTCCTCGTTTTGGTACCCATGTGATGCGTGGCGTTGATCCCCGGACGTGGGGCCCTCGGGCGGCGCGTCGGGGTATGTGTATAAGAGAATGGAGAGTGCAAGGTATGTCTAATGCGATCATACCAGCACTAAAGCATCGGATCCCATCAGAACTCCAAAGTTAAGCGTGCTTGGGGCAGAGTAGTACTAGGATGGGTGACCTCTTGGGAAGTCCTTGTGTTGCATTCTTTTTTGCGATTTTTTTACCTCTCTGGACAAAATTTTATGTTTCGGGTGTCCAAATGGTGGTGAGTTAAAAAAGAAGGGAAAAAGGAAAAATGTGTACTTCCGTGTTTTGGTACCCATGTGATGCGTGGCGTTGATCCCCGGACGTGGGGCCCTTGGGCGGCGCGTCGGGGTATGTGTATAAGAGAATGGAGAGTGCAAGGTATGTCTGATGCGATCATACCAGCACTAAAGCACCGGATCCCATCAGAACTCCGAAGTTAAGCATACTTGGGCGAGAGTAGTACTAGGATGGGTGACCTCTTGGGAAGTCCTCGTGTTGCATTCCTTTTTGCGATTTTTTTTTACCTCTCTGGACAAAATTTTGCGTTTCGGGTCTCCAAATGGTGGTGACTTAAAAAAGAAGGGAAAACAGGAAAAATGTTTACTTCCGCGTTTTGGTACCCATGTGATGCGTGGTGTTGATCCCCGTACGTGGGGCCCTCGGGCGGCGCGTCGGGGTATGTGTACAAGTGTATGGAGAGTGCAAGGTATGTCTGATGCGATCATACCAGCACTAAAGCACCTGATCCCATCAGAACTCCGAAGTTAAGCGTGCTTTGGCGGGAGTAGTACTAGGATGGGTGACCTCCAGGGAAGTCCTCGTGTTGCATTCCTTTTTGCAATTTTTTTAACCTCTCTGGACAAAGTTTTGCGTTTCGGGTGTCCAAATGGTGTTGAGTTAAAAAAGGAGGAAAAACAGGAAAAATGTGTACTTCCATGTTTTGGTACCCACGCGATGCGGGGCGTAGATCCCCGGACATGGGCCGTCGGGCGGCGCGTCGGGGTATGTGTATAAGAGTATGGAGAGTGCAAGGTATGTCTGATGCGATCATACCAACACTAAAGCACCGGATCACATCAGAACTCCGAAGTTAAGCATGGTTGTGCGAGAATAGTACTAGGATGGGTGACCTCCTGGGAAGTCCTCGTGTTGCATTCCTTTTTGCGATGTTTTTTAAACTCTCTCGACGAAATTTCGTGTTTCGGGTGTCCAAATGGTGGTGAGTTAAAAAACAATGGGAAAACAGGAAAAATGTGTACTTCTGCGTTTTGGTACCCACGCGATGCGTGGCGTAGATCCCCGGACGTGGGGCTCTCGAGCGACGTGTCGGGGTATGTGTATGAGAGTATGGAGAGTGCAAGGTATGTCGGATGCGATCATAGCAGCACTAAAGCACCGAATCCCATCAGAACTCCGAAGTTAAGCATGGTTGTGTGAGAGTAGTAATAGGATGGGTGACCTGTTGGGAGGTCCTCGTGTTGCATTCCTTATTGCGGTTTTTAAACTCTCTGGACGAAATTTCGCGTTTCGGGTGTCCAAATGGTGGTGAGTTAAAAAAGAATGGGAAAATAGGAAAAACGTGTACTTCTGCATTTTGGTACTCATGCGATGCGTGGCGTAGATCCCCGGACATGGGGCCCTCGGGCGACGCGTCGGGGTATGTGTATAAGAGTATGGAGAGTGCAAGGTATGTCGGATGCGATCAATGCAGCACTAAAGCACCAGATCCCATCAGAACTCTGAAGTTAAACGTGCTTGGGCGAGAGTAGTACTAGGATGGGTGACCACCGGGGAAGTCCTCGTGTTGCATACCTTTTTGCGATTTTTTAACCTCTCTGGACGAAATTTCGCATTTCGGGTGTCGAAATGGTGGTGAGTTAAAAAAGAAGGGAAAACAGGAAAAATGTGTACTTCCGCGTTTTGGTACACACGCGATGCGTGGCGTAGATCCCCGGACATGAGGCCCTCGAGCGGCGCGTCAGGGTATGTGTATAAGGGTATGGAGAGTGCAAGGTATGTCGGATGCGATCATACTAGCACTAAAGCACCGGATCCCATCAGAACTCTGAAGTTAAACGTGCTTGAGCGAGAGTAGTATTAGGATGGGTGACCTCCTGGGAAGTCCTTGTGTTGCATACCTTTTTGCGATTTTTTAACCTCTCTGGACGAAATTTTGCGTTTCGGGTGTCCAAATGGTGGAGAGTTAAAAAAGAAGGAAAAATAGGAAAAATTTGTACTTCCGTGTTTCGGTACCCACGCGATGCGTGGCAAAGACCCCGGACATGGGGCCCTCGGGCGGCGCGTCATGGTATGTGTATAAGAGTGTGGAGAGTGCAAGGTATGTCGAATGCGATCATACCAACACTAAAGCACCGTAACCAATCAGAACTCCGAAGTTAAGCGTGCTTGGGCGAGAGTAGTACTAGGATGGGTGATGTCCTGGGAAGTCCTTGTGTTGCATTCTTTTTTGCGATTTTTTAACCTCTCTAGACGAAATTTCGCGTTTTGGGTGTCCAAATGGTGGTGAGTTAAAAAAGAAGGGAAAACAGGTAAAATGTGTACTTCCACATTTTGGTACCCACGCGATGCGTGGCGTAGATCCCCATACATGGGGCCCTCGGGCAGCGCGTCAGGGTATGTGTATAAGAATCCTGGGAAGTCCTCGTGTTGCATTCCTTTTTGCGATTTTTTAACCTCTCTAGACGAAATTTCACGTTTCGGGTGTCCAAATGGTGGTGAGTTAAAAAAGAAGGGAAAACAGGAAAAATGTGTACTTCCGCGTTTTGGTTCCCACGCGATGCGTGGCGTAGATCCCCCGACATGGGGCCCTAGGGTGGCGCGTCAGGGTATGTGTATAACAGTATGGAGAGTGCAAGGTATGTCTGATGCGATCATACCAGCACTAGAGCACCGGATCCCATCAGAACTCCGAAGTTAAGCATGGTTGTGCGAGAGTAGTACAAGGATGGGTGACCTCCAGGTAAGTCCTCATGTTGCATACCTTTTTGCGATTTTATTAACCTCTCTAGATGAAATTTCGCGATTCGGGTGTCCAAATGGTCGTGAGTTAAAAAAAGAAGGGAAAATAGGAAAAATGTGTACTTCCGCGTCTTGGTACCCACGCGATGTGTTGCGTAGATCCCCGGACATGAGGCCCTCGAGCGGCGCGTCAGGGTATGTGTATAAGAGTATGGAGAGTGCAAGGTATGTCGGATGCGATCATACCAGCACTAAAGCATCGGATCCCATAGGAACTCCGAAGTTAAACGTGCTTGGGCGAGAGTAGTACTAGGATGGGTGACCTCCAAGGAAGTCCTTGTGTTGCATACCTTTTTGCGATTTTATTGACCTCTCTAGATGAAATTTCGCGTTTCGGGTGTCCAAATGGTGGTGAGTTAAAAAAGAAGGGAAAACAGGAAAAATGCGAACTTCCACGTTTTGGTACCCATGCGATGCGTGGCCTAGATCCCCGGACATGGGCCCTCGGGCGGCATGTCGGGGTATGTGTATATGAGTATGGAGAGTGTAAGGTATGTCAGATGCGATCATACCAGCACTAAAGCACCGGATCCAATCAGAACTCCGAAGTTAAACGTGTTTGGGCGAGATTAGTACTAGGATGGGTGACCTCCTGGGAAGTCCTCGTGTTGCATACCTTTTTGCGATTTTTTAACCTCTCTAGACAAAATTTCGTGTTTCGGGTGTCCAAATGGTGGTGAGTTAAAAAAGAAGGGAAAACTGGAAAAATGTGTACTTCCGCGTTTTGGTACCCACGCGATGTGTGGAGTAGATCCCCAGACATGAGGCCCTCGAGCGGCGCGTCAAGGTATGTGTATAAGAGTATGGAGAGTGCAAGGTATGTCGGATGCGATCATACCAGCACTAAAGCACAGGATACCATCAGAACTCCGAAGTTAAACGTGCTTGGGTGAGAGTAGTACTAGGATGGGTGACCTCCTCGGAAGTCCTCGTGTTTGTTGACGGTGGAAATTCACCATTTCCAACCCTCAATACCCTCACATAAATGGGGGCATATGCATTGTTTACTAGCATTTAGGTTTGAATAATATAGTTCCACTTGGCCTTGGAGATTATTTGTATGTAGGTGATTTACCCTTTAAAAGAGATGGAAACTCAACTTCTATGAAGGAACCATGCCAACTCAGCTGAGGAGGTGGCTGCCACCAAGGGAAACATGGCAATCCACGTCATCGATCCAGATGAGGCACTCACTGACGAATCAGAGGACGCCACATGGACTTCACATGGATCAAAGGGCCCACCTCGGATACCAAATCAAGCCATGCACCTGGGATGGATTAGAGGGCCTACAGGGCAGCCACCCAGTGGAAAACCACCAGGTGGGGCCATCCTAGGGGCCCGGCCGACCCTGGGATCGGCCGAACCGACCTAGGGGGCCCCATCCTGGCCCTCCACGTGGCAGCTCCCTATTGGTCCATTGCCTCACTCCCGGGTGTTTAGGGGCCATTTGGGCGTCCGAGCAAGCCTTGCCTTTGCCTATAAATAGAAGGGGAGGGGCTCCCATTTCTCACACAACACCCTCTCATTCTCCTCTCACTTTTAGTTTCCAAGGCTAGGGGGTAGGCTAGAGTAGCTCTCATTCAGGTTCCAAGTCCTTTTGAAAGTCTAGGTATGAGTTCTCTTTTATCTTTATTTCTTTGTATGACTTTGATCTACTTCAGTTATTCAGCTATTTCATATAAAGTCATGGTAGATCATATTCTTGATATGTTCTTGAGTTCATCTTCTGTTCATCATTTAGAGGCTCGTGTCCTTCGTGAACACTACCTTTTGATCCACTTGAAGGGTGATAAACTCCTTCTTATGTGTTTGTTCATAAGTTAGAGGCTCGTGTTCTTCACGAACACGACCCTTTGATCTTGTTGATTAGACATAAGAGAGTTCATATCTGTTTGTATGTCTAGCCTTAGTTGATCTTGATAGATGACATGAGTGTGTTGCATGAGGTCTGTGTTCAAGCTACGGTACTCGGTCTAGTTGACCAGTCTTCTGGTGGCTCTCACCATGGGTCACAATAGCCCGGGCCGGGCGGAGTCTAGCAGCAACGTAGGCATGGTGCCTGGGTTGTCTGGCTACGATAGTTATGAGCAAACCCCCCGTAACGAGAGGTCGGTCCTCAGGTGGTGACAGCCCTGTTGGATCCTAGGGCAACCTCCGCGTTGGGGTACCTGCTGTAGGAGTCTAAAGTCTAGTTTCGCAGAGTGCTGGTCGTTGCGGGCTAGCTCCCCGTTTGTACCTGAGTGCTGAACCTTATCCCTCTCATGCAATGCTCATGCCCATCTCTTGTATCTCTAGCTTTGTACGTTTAGTACATTAGAACCTAGAGCTAACTCGTATGTTCCCCCTAAGCCGTAGTGTGCTAGAGTAAAGGTAGATTTGAGTGTGTGTGTCACACTACCCTTATATCTTTTATCTTACCCCTGCCTTTGAGTGTGTTGTTCCCTATATCTATCTCTTGGTTTACATTCAGAGCAAAAGCATAAGTCTAAGATATCTGCCATTGCCTTCCACGGATACGATACCCTTGGAATACGCTCCTTCCTTGGGGAAATGCTACAATGGTTTATCTGCGCGCTTGCGGATTCATTCATGATTGTTTAGATTAACCTTCGGCAAGTCTTGATGTTCACCCTAACCTGGTGCCATTAGTTGTGACATTAAGAAATGCCAACAAGCATTTATGGTGCCGTTGCCGAGGAAGGCACAGGATTATCATGACTATGCTTTGCATCTGTTTATAAACTCTGAGTAGGTTAGGACAACTCTCAATGCAGGCTAACCTTGATTGTCTTCTTTTATCTTTGGATGATGAAGACAGGTAGTGTATGACTGGTTTCGACCTACCGGGGAATTTTATTGAAGATCCCGAGTCACTTGTGAGGAAAGCTCGAATTCATTTTGGCTCACCTCGTCGTACTCGTCCGGAGGGCGAACTAGCTTCCTTTGTACCATCCACGTCCAACGCTATGGCCCAGAAGACACTTCGTGAGTACTCAGCTCCTTCCGCTGACCAGGTGCTGCAAGGCCCTGAGGTGGCAATGGGGACCGCAAATTTTGAGATCTAGACGGGTCTAATTACGATGGTACAGGCTTGCCCATTCTGTGGCAAGCCAAATGAGGATGCCAATGCACATCTGCAGCAATTCATAGAGCTATGTAGCACTTTCGTCATCAGGGGTGCAAACATGGATGTTGTTCGTTTACGGCTATTTCCATTCTCCCTTCTGGGGAAAGCTAAGCAATGGTTCTATGCGAATCGTGAAGCTATTGACACTTGGAGTAAGTGTTCAGAGGCATTTCTCAAGAAGTTCTTCCCATTGGGTAAAACCAATGCTCTTCGTGGAAGGATTTCTGGTTTTCAGCAAGCAGCAAGTGAATCTATTCCAGAGGCTTGGGAAAGGCTTCAGGAGTATGTCCTGGCCTGTCCTCACCATGGGATGGAGGATTGGCTTATTCTTCAAAGCTTCTATAATGGGTTGACTCCGACAGCCCGAGGCCATATTGATGCTGCTGCTCAAGGAGCATTCTTCTCGCTCACTGTTGATAATGCTAAATTACTCATGGAGGAGATGGTCTCCAACCAAGGGTGGAGTGATGAAAGACTCCAGCCACGACCGAGGGTACTCTTACTGTCAAGGAAGCAGGCATGATTACTGCCAAGATGCATCTTCTCATGAAGAGATTGGATGATTACACCAGCGAGAAGGCTGCCATGGCAACCACTACTCTGCCTATGGACTCTCACATGACCTGTGAGGTCTGTGGCAACACTGGGCACTCAGGCAACTATTGTCCGGAGACTCAGGAGGAAGTGATGTACATGAACGGCAACAAAAAGGTTATCGTCCACCTCAACAAGGTGGCCAATCGTGGAATCAACAACGCCCTTACTATCAAGGAGGTAACCAAGGTAACTCGTACAATCCTAACCAACCCTCCTTGAGAGATCTCATTTTTGGGCAAGCTAAGATTAATGAAGGTATTAACAAAAAGTTAGCTACCCTTGATAAAACTGTGGAAAGCCTCAATGTTAAGCTTGATAGTTTTTCTTCTGCTCAGAAGAGTCAGCTAAGTTTCAATAAAATGTTAGAAACCCAGCTAGCTCAGCTGGCTGCTTTGGTTCCATCTCCTGATAACCGGAGGATCCTGGGGCAACCCGTATCCTCTTGTGAAAATGTTAGTGTAGTGTCAACCAGGTGGGGTAAGCCACCTAGGAAGACACAAGCTTCTGACTATGCAGGAAAGCCCATACAACAAATTCTTGATCCATGGGAGGAATTAGCAGTAGTGCACAAGAAAGATCCAGGCTACCTGACTATCACTTGCACAATCTATTACAAGCAGATCAGGCATGCTCTTTGTGACCTTGGTGCAAGGGTTAATCTCGTGTCCAAGGCCATGTTCGAGCAACTTGGATATCCAGCTCTCTCTCCAATAGCACGGACTATCCAACTCGCAGATTCAACGATACGATATCCAGAAGGAATTGTTGAGAGCATATTGGTCAAAATCAAGAGCTCTTATGTCTTCCCGGACTTCGTAGTCCTTGACATGGATGACGAGGGAGGAATGCCGCTCATCCTTGGGCGACCATTTCTCAGTGATGTCCGAGCTAGGATCAATGTGGGGTCCGGAATCATCCGTTTCCGCATTGGGAAGAGGAACTTGAAGTTCAAGTTTCAGGACAAAGAAGAACAATGCTATTTGGTGCAAGATAGTGTTGAGCAGCTTGGGGGAAGGACGGAGCCTTCACCCCCAAGGAGGAAATCTCCGTCGAAGAGGTTAAAGAAAATTCGGAAAGAATGGCGGAAGATTGAGATGGCACCAACCTCTACTTCTCAGGAGTGGGGTGCTGATTGGAATTGATCGCTGAGAAGAGTCCCGCTTGTCGGACTAAAAATGATGGGTCCTTTCTACCGAAAAGGTTAAAGCTGGTACTTATCTCATATTTCCCTTTCCAAAATTTTATTTTCAAAATGGCATATTTGATTTCCCAAAAACCTTGCATCTGCATGCTAGATTTATCTAGCCCTTTTCCCTTTTCTAAATAAAATTTCTGAAAATAATTTTTGAGTTTGAAAATTCAAGAAAAATCGTTTGAAAAATATTTTGAGGGAAATTGGGTCGAGGCACTCAGGCAGGCCCCCAGCTAGCCGTTGGGGAGCCACTGGCCAGGGCAGAGGGCAGGTGGCCCCAGCCTGGGGTCGGCCGACCCCAGGTTCGGCCGAAGTAGCCCAACGGCTGCTGGGCCCCACCTTGATCCAACGGCTCCTAGCCGTTGCCCAATGGCTATGTCTGGATGCCCGGCACATTTGCCTATAAATAGCAGGGGGAGAGGGGGTGTTCTTCACCCATTCAACACTCTTCACTCACACTCCCCTCTCTACTCCTTGCTCTCTTGGTTTTCTTGGATTTATTGCTCGAGATTGGTGTTGACACTTCTGAACGTCGATCACTTAAGGATAGATTTGGGATCCATCCTTAGCGTCAAGCGTCAACGCTAGAAGTGTCTTGTTGGCATTTCCCAATGTCACAACTAACTGGCGCTTATTAGCGTGAGCATTGAGAGTTGACAAAGGTTTAATCTAAACGATCATGAATGAATCCGCAAGCGCATAGATAAACCATTGTAGCATTTCCCCAAGGAAGGAGAGTATTCCAAGGGTATGGAATCCGTGGAAGGCAATGGCGGATATCTTAGACTTATGCTTTTGCTCTGAATGTAAACCAAGAGATAGATATAGGAAAAACACACTCAAAGGCAGGGGTAAGATAATGATATAAAAGGGGTAGTGTGACACACACACCTCAAATCTACCTCTACTCTAGAACACTACGGCTTAGGGGGAACATACGAGTTAGCTCTAGGTTCTAATGTACTAATCATACAAAGCTATTAGATATAAGAGATGGGCATGAGTATTGCATGAGGGAAACATGGTTCAGCACCCAGGTACAAATGGGGAGCTAGCCCGCGACGACCAGCACTCTGCAAAACTAGACTTTAGACTCCTACAGCAGGTACCCCAGCGTGGAGGTTGCCCTAGGATCCAACAGGGCTGTCACCACCTGAGGACCGACCTCTCGTTACGGGGGGTATGCTCATAACTATCGTAGCCAGACAACCCAGGCACCATGCCTACGTTGCTGCTAGATTTCACCCGGCCCAGGCTATTGTGACCCAAGGTGAGAGCCACCGGATGACTGGTCAACTAGACCGAGTACCATAGCATGAACACAGACCCCATGCAACACTCTCAAGCCATCTAACAAGATCAACTAAGGCTAGACATACGAATAGATATGAACTCTCTTATGTCTAATCAACAAGATCAAAGGGTCATGTTCGTGGAGAACACGAGCCTCTAACTTATGAACAAACACATAAGGAAGGAGTTTATCATCCTTCAAGTGGATCAAAAGGTAGTGTTCACGAAGAACACAAGCCTCTAAATGATGAATAGAAGATGAACTCAAGAACATATCAAGAATATGATCTACCATGACTTTATATGAAATAGCTGAATAACTGAAGTAGGGCAAAGTCATACAAAGAAATAAAGATACAAGAGAACTCATATCTAGATTTCCAAGAGGACTTGGAACCTGAATAAGAGCTACTCTAGCCTACCCCCTAGCCTTGGAAACTAAAAGTGAGAGGAGAATGAGAGAGTGGTGTGTGTGAAATGGGAGCCCCTCCCCTCCTATTTATAGAGGGAGACAAGGCTTGCTCAGACGCCCAAATGGCCCCTAAACACCCGGGACTGCAGCAAGTGACCAATAAGGAGCAACCACGTGGAAGGCCAGGATGGGACGCCACTAAGGCGGTTCGGCCGATCCTAGGATCGGCTGACCCCCTAGGGCGGCCCCACCTGGTGTACTTCCTCTGGTAGACTGCCTTGTGGGCCCTCTGATCCATCCCCGGTGCATCCGAGGTGGGCCCTTTGATCCATGTGAAGTCCATGTGGCGTCCTCTGATTTGTCTGTGAGTGCCTCCCCTGGATCGATGACGTGTCTTGCCATGTTTCCCTTGGTGGCAGCCACCTCCTCAGCTGAGTTGGCATGGTTGCTTCATAGGAGTGGAGTTTCCTTCTCATTTAAAGGGTAATTCACCTACATACAAATAATCTCCAAGGACAAGTGGAACTACATTATTCATACCTAAATGCTAGTAAATAATGCATATGCCTCCATTTATGTGAGAATATTGATGGTTGGAAATGGTGAATTTCCACCATCAACAAACTCCCCTAAGCTAACCTCTTGCTCGTCTCGAAGCAAGACATTAGAGAGTTAGGTTGGTTGATCAGGAGTTGCTTCAATGTTGTATCCTCAACTTATGGCAAACATACAGCAAAGTACTCTACCAAGAGTTGAACAAGTTGGCAATGTTCTTACCTTTCACCTGATACGTGGGGCATATAGCTTTACCTGCCTTAGGCGGTTGAGAGACAGAATGGTTATATAGCATGTGCATAATCACTCATACCTTGATCAGCTTAGCAATCCGGAGGTTTTGCAAATTTTTCAAAAGAAAATCAGAGTTCCTCAAATGATACTCTCGGATCGCTCAAAGTGTATGATTCCTCACCAAGGCATCAATGTTGCCCTTCTTCACATCCTACTCCTAATAAGCTTTATGTGGAGCTGTAAGTAGGGAAGATGTGGCATACTTGTCTCTCATATTTTGCTAAGTCAAAAACCGGATCCTTGGAAGAAACAAACATACACCCTAATCAAGATGTGCATATGTGTGTGATGGATATGAACATGGCAAGGTGCATACTAGGCCTGGAAATGGGTGCTAGATATTGCCATGTTTTTATATGACGGAATGAGGGTTTGATGGTAAGGTGGACACTAGCCCTGGAGTAGGTACTAGTTATTACCATCTATATGGTGGAACTCTTTCTCTTGCACATATCAATCCCTTTTTCTCCTTTTGAAATTTTTTCGAGACTTGGGCTAGCTCTCTTTATTTATTTTTGCCATGCGTTTTAAGCATGCTTTTCTTTTTCCCCTTTTTTTAGCTAGCCCTTTGGCTCTATTGGAGATATTTGGAGAGGGATGAACGATGCAAAGATACATAGAGTTTTATTTATGGGAGAATGCATAAGCATATGGAACAAATGATGAATGCTAACTTCCAGTGTAGAAGTTTAGCATGAACGTGTACGTGATCTTGATCAAGGGAGTATGAGTTCTAACAAGGGTCACAACAATTTGACAAAGCTCAATGAGAGAACAAGTTGCATATGTGGAAGCTAAGAACTAGAATCTACATATGGCCTTGGATGGGAAATTCTCATCATTGAGGAACTCATCATGTTTTGATTTTTCAAAAAGGAAAACTCCGGATGTCAAGCATCACTAAGCACAAGATCATAGCACTCTATTCTACCATATCATGTCTCACAACAACTTAGGCAAGGATCATGCTTTCTGCTACCCACAGTTTTCAAGCTAAGGTTTGAACATACAAGCCAACAAACTCAAAACTTAGGTAGGATACAGAGTTGTAAGCAAGACATACGAGGAGAATAAACAGAGCAACTATTCATCATTTCAACCATAGAGGCAAAGCATTCTTACTAAGCATATCAAAGCAAACTAAGCAAATGATGATGATGAAAGCAAATAAATATTTTTGGTCTTTTTTATTTTGCAGATATTTTTTGAATTTTCATTTATAAGATATTCTGAAAATGAAGGAAGATACAAGTTACCTCAGGATGGGGGTCCTCCCCCAAGCTAGCTTCAGGCTCACTGCGGAGGAGGGTAGAAGAAACCCTGACTCGCATAGTAAGCCCTCTGCGCATCTATGTACTGCCGCTGATCTTGCTGCATGGCTGCTATCCTCTCACTAGCCTGACGCTGCCACACTGAGGTAGACTCGACGTGGGTGTTCAGCGTCTCCCCCAAATCCGTAACCTGGACGGTGAGCTCTCCCAACTGCTGTGCGAGCTGAGCATCGCGTGCAAAAGCGGAAGAGTGCCGTCGGAAGGACGAGGATGGAGGTGGATGGCTGTGACAAGTTAGTACCATGGAACAAGCTCAAGGAATGTCCGGATGGACATCACTCCTGAACTTGCCCCAGCAAGAATGCAGAAAATACAAAGCAGAAGTAGATTGCTTTTCCCTAATCAGAATTTTATTGTGCAGAAAGTAAAGATAACTTGCCAAACTCACCTGTTGGTGTAGGGCTCATTATTTGAAGTCTGTAGAGCTAGACTTGGTTCCAGAGTACTTACCTGGCAATGGGGCAGCCATTTCCTTCGGAATAGAAGTCGGCTTCCTATTCACCCTCCGCCACATCTTCTGAGTGTTGTGTGGGTTGTGATGTGTGGGAGGTGAATTCTTGGACCGGGATTGAGATTTCCAATATTGTTTCCTTCCCGTGTCCATGAGTTGGCATTCTTCCTTCTAGAAATTCTTCATGAATGCAATGAGGCTGTCCACTTGCCGTGGTGTCACTTCTACCTTCCGTGCTGGGGTGTTGGTAGTTGGTAAACCCTTGATCATCGAGCATTGTTCCTTTCTTGGACGAAACTCGAACCTCTCCTCTTTGCCATTGATGTAGAGACGGATCACACTAGCCCCCACATCAATTTGTGCATCAGCTGTACTCAGAAATGGTCTCCCAAGTATGAGCGGCACCTCCTTGGCGATCTCCATGTCCAGCACCACAAAGTCAACAGGAATGAAGCAATCTCGGACTTTCACTGGAATGTCCTCAGCTATCCCCGCTGGGTATCGGACTGAAGAGTCGGCTAGCTGCAGCTACAGAGTGGTTGGAGATAAACTTGTGTAGTTAAGTTGATCAAAGACTACCTTAGGCATGACGCTGACACTGGCCCCTAAGTCACAGAGAGCATGGTCGAAGCGCTGAGTCCCAATCATACAAGTGATTGTGGGACACCCTGGATCCTTCTTCTTTTCAGGAAGACGGTTGAGTATAGCAGCACTGCACTCCTCCGTGAGTCATACTACTTCAGTTGTAGGTAGAGCTCGCTTCTTGGTTAGAATGTCCTTGAGATAACGTGCGTAAGTGGGTACGCGTATTGCCTCAAGCAACGGGACGTTGATATAGACTTTCTGAATCATGTCCACGAAGCGATTAAACTGTTCATCTATGGTTGCCTTCCTGCTCTTTTGAGGAAGCGGCATCACATTGGCTTCTACGAAACCCGGATGTGTCGTCGCTCCTACAGGTGCTTTATCTGTTGGTGGCACCTTCCTTACCTGAGGGGATTCTTCCGAGTCGGATGAATCCCCATGGATATTCCCAACCTCTGTTATACCTTTCTTATCTGTCCCTGCATGGTTAGGATATGGTGGATCTCGAGTGGATTACCTCCTCTCGTGGTCACCGCATTTGCATTTTCAATAGAGGGAACAAATGCAGCTAGATGAGCCAACTGGGTTTCTAACATCTTGTTGAAACTCAGCTGACTCTTCTGAGCAGAAGAAAAGCTATCAAGTTTAACGTTGGGACTTTCCATAGTTTTATCAAGGGCAGCTAGCTTCTTGTTAATACCTTCATTAATCTTAGCTTGCCCAAACATAAGATCTCTCAAGGAGGGTTGGTTAGGATTGAAAGAATTACCTTGGTTACCTCCTTGATAATAAGGGCGTTGTTGATTCCACGATTGGCCTCCTTGTTGAGGTGGACGATAACCGTTGTTATTTCCATTCATGTACATCACTTCCTCCTGAGTTTCCGGACAATAATTGCCTGAATGCCCAGTGTTGCCACAGAGCTCACAAGTCATGTGAGAGTCCATGGGCAGTGAAGTAGTGGCCATGGCAGCCTTCTCGCTGGTATAGTCATCCAATCTCCTCATAAGATCCATCTTGGCAGTAATCATATCTGCTTCCTTGACAGTATGAGTACTCCTCGGTCGTGGTTGGAGTCTTTCTTCACTCCACCCTTGGTTGGAAACCATCTTCTCCATAAGCAATTTAGCATTGTCAACAGTAAGTGAGAAGAATGCTCCTTGAGCAGCAGCATCAATATGGCCTCGGGCTGTCGGAGTCAACCCATTATAGAAACTTTGAAGAATAAGCCAATCTTCCATCCCATGATGAGGACAGGCCAGGACATACTCCTGAAGCCTCTCCCAAGCCTTCGGGATAGATTCACTTGCTGCTTGCTGAAAACCAGAAATCCTTCCACGAAGAGCATTGATTTTACCCAATGGGAAGAACTTCTTGAGAAATGCCTGTGAACACTTGCTCCAAGTGTCAATAGATTCCCGGTTCACGTAGAACCATTGCTTAGCCTTTCACAAGAGGGAGAATGGAAATAGCCGTAAACGAACAGCATCCACATTCACACCCCTGATGACGAAAGTGCTACACAGCTCTAGGAATTGCTGCAGATGAGCATTGGCATCCTCATTTGGCTTGCCACAGAATGGGCTAGCCTGTACCATCGTGATTAGACCCGTCTTGATCTCAAAGTTTTCAGTCCCCATTGCCACATCAGGGCCTTGCAGCACCTGGTCAGCAGAAGGAGCTGAGTACTCACGAAGTGTCTTCTGGGCCATAGCATTAGACGTGGATGGTACAAAGGAAGCTGGTTTGTCCTCCGGACGAGTACGACGAGGTGAGCCGAAATGAATTCGAGCTTTCCTCACAAGTGACTCAGGATCTTCAGTAAAATTCCTCGGTAGGTCGAAACCAGTCATACACTACCTGTCTTCATCATCCAAAGATAAAAGAAGGCAATCAATGTTAGCCTGCATTGAGGGTTGTCCTAACCTACTCAGGGTTTATAAACAGATGCAAAACATAGTCAAGATAATCATGTGCCTTCCCTGGCAACGGCGCCAGAAATGCTTGTTCACACTTCTGAACGTCGATCACTTAAGGACAGATTTGGGATCCACCCTTAGCGTCAAGCGTCAATGGTAGAAGCACTACAAGAAATGTGTGACTTTTTGACGTATTTAGTATGACAATAGGTCATAATGTCATTATATAATCCAGTTTATGACGTTATATTGTTGGCCCTTCGACTTTGTGACACTAAAAGGTTGTACATCATAAAAAACGTCATATAGGTAGTCGAAGTTCATCCAATGACGATATTTGCTACATCACAGAGACATTTTATGTGTCACAAAGTTTAATTTACAAATGGCGTCAACTAATGACTAACTTTGTGTGTCACAAAATATTTTGATTTAATTTACAAATGGTTTCGTCTTGATTTAATACCGCACCTAACATAATTTTGACACACAAATATATTTATTTTTTATTTATGACTCAGTTCATATTTTTTTTATATATATAGCTTATCAAATGAAAAAATCAGAAAAAAAATTTCTCGCATTCTTTTATATATACCATATTAAACGGTAAATGGAACAAACAGGAAATAAAAAAGAAAAAAATTGTTGAAACCAGTAATCGACCCTGGGTTGTGGAGGTAAGCACGCAGCTCCTTAGCACTACACTATGCTCATATTGGTCTCTATTTGCTCAGTTCACTATTTTTATATATGGGTTGTTATTAAAAGGTAAATGGAAAAATCAGGAGACAAATCTAGGCGCAAAGTGAGGTACCGGGATTCGAACACAGGTAGCTGGATACGGCAGCGCGATGCCTTACCACTGCGCCGTGCGTGCTTTTGTGACCAAGTATGGTAATAACAGATTATATACTGATATCCTCCGCCCAAGTGAACACCTCAAAATTGAGCAAAAATATGGGAGCGCAAGGGTTCGAACTGTGGTTTTCGATCACCGATATCTGACCCTTACCACTGCTCTACGCCCGTGTATGTGATAACATTCGTATTATATTATATACATGTTTTGCAACCCCACAGTACCAGCACGACAAATGACCGGCTGCGCGGTGGGGAAAAAACAAAGACCCCAGTCGGATTCGAACCCTGGTCTTTGAACTGCCGAAGGGAAGGTTTACCACTGCACTAGACTTTGGTGTTGGCGATGTTTTGTACTCTTCTTTTTATAACAAATCAGTATATAGTGCAACAAGGGACCCAAACCACATTCGTCCGTTTCGCCCAATACTATTCCGCCACGTGGCCCAGATAGAGATGACGAACACATGACTACTCATCTTTCTTTTTTTAATTCAGAATTAAAACTTGTAACTAGTTTTTCTCCCTCATAAGATCTTCAAATTTGATTGTTATTTTTTCTACATTTTTCTAAAATCATGCTCTTTCGCTTAGTAATGTTTGTTTGTTTGTTAATTGCCATTTTCGGATCTTTTGCATATATTTTATTTTATTTCACCCAAGTAGCAAATAGAAATACCATTTTTCGCATAACAATTGCTAATCTAACTTCATACTTTCTCATGTTAACACAAAAACAATGTTGTGTCCAATTTTGATACGCATACGAGTTGAATAATGTTACGAGGTGTACAAACTTCAAAGGTTTAACTATAGTTATAGGAAACTATATGAGAGATGTACCAATTTGTGAACATCTCTAATCTCACTTTATCAAAATCATTTGATTTTTTTATGGCAACATTTTATACTAAAAATATGCTTTCATGTCAATTTGTGAAATGTTTTGGTAAAATTTAGATATTATTAAAATTATTCTATAGTAATTTGGAGATTAATAACTGAATTATACCTAACAAAAAATTGAATTCTTCAGCTATCTTTTGCACATGGACTATAGTGAAACATATGAGAATAAATATATTTTTTCTTAATTTTTTTGAATCTCATTAGTGGTACACGTAGTTCAATTTTGTGTCTAAGTAAGCAATAAAAATAGTCAATGATTTGGTTAAACAGGCCAAAAACTTAAACTGGGCCGTTTTCAGTTAAAGCCCAACTACTTTTGGCCGTTCATCTCTGAACGAACGATTCTGATCTGTCACGAGATGTATAAAAGAGTGTGCCACCTGAAAACCCTAGCACCTTGCGCCCCACCTCTCCATCTCCTCCTCAGATCCGCCGCCGCCCACCTCATCTTTCCCCTCCCTCCGCGTCCAGCTTCTCCTCCACGCCCCTCTCTCCCCCCAGTCACTGGCTCGTGCCCCTCAGCCACCGGCGCAGGCGGCGCCGTCCTCATCAGCCACCGCGACCCAGCCTCCCCAAGCTGCCTCCCCGCGCACTCCTCCATGGCCGCCCGCCCCTCCCCTTCGATGCCGTCAGCGGCCACCAGATGCGCACCCCCATCACCACTCACCCACCGCCGCCGCCGCCGTCTCCTCCCCGTCCCCACTGGCGCACACAGCGGCCGCGGCACCGAAGCTGCTCGGCCGGCGGCACTAAGATCCGGCCGCGCCCCCCTCCTCGCCTGCTCGTAGAGGGCATCATGGCCATGGAGACAAGAAGCCTCGCAGGCTGCCGCCGCGGTCGCCAAGCTGAGGACGCCGCGGAAACGACGACCTCGCCGCCGGGGAACTCTACGACAAGCAGGAGTCCGTCCGTGAAGGGAAGGAAGCCTGCTGGACCGAACAGCAAGCACGCCGGCGCCGACGACCCCGCCGAGGCTGGACTGAAGCTGATGCCGCGGACACCAACACCGGACGCGTCTTCACCGACGAGCTGCGCTACCGGGAGCTGCAGCCTCCGTCGCCCACGACCTGTTCGACGTTATGCCAGACCGCCCCGTCAAGCTGCTAGGTGAGCCTTCATTGCAGTTCGTGATTCAAGCCTTCATTGCAGTAATTATCATCTGTATAAAGTAAAGAAAACAGTACTTGTTTTCCTTAAATGACCCAACAACTTAATTTTCATGCAGTTGGACACCATGTCTGCTAAAATTTTTTTTAGTGATGCCTGGAATGCTTCATAGTGAAGCAGTTAGTTTGCTAGCTTTGCTTTCTGCATTTACGGAAACAATCTTGCTTTGTGCCTCTCTGATTGGAGTTACTGACTCACTTTGCCCAATTTCAGGACAAGTACGAGCATGTAGCTGACGAGGAGTAGATTTATTACTCTCTCTCCAGCTCCTTTCTTTCAAGGTAGCTTCTTGGCATGGCAATGTACTCTGTTTGTTGACTGTGATTAGACTGTCCAAATGTACACTTTCCATTAGCATGTTAGCGTGTATACTCAAAAAAATCAATGGTTCCTATTGGATACAGTAGTTCTCTTGATTAAGATTTGAAGAGAGTGAAAGCAAGTAAAGCACGGCAATGTAAGATTTGAACTGTAGCCTTGTTCTTAAATTATCTGGACAAAGTAAAAAAAAAATGACAATATCTTGTGCAATGTAGGTGTACAGTTCGTCCATGTATACTGCTTATAGGAGTTAATAGTCTGTTAGTGCTTATAGGAGGTGTATTCTGCTAGTTACTAAAGTTAGCGTTACCGAGATTCGTGGATTTTTTTTTCTATGGAACTTGCAAGTATTACAATACTCTATTTAGTGTGATCTGGACTGAATTGAGTTAATGTTTTTCTTTAGGATGGATATCATGGCCGAAGGGACCTATGGTGATTGCACCCGCTGTGTAGATTCAGATAGCTTGTTCTAAGTCTGATATGAGCATGTTTAAGCTTCAGGTAGGATGGTCTTTGAGATTGCATGTTGTTGCTGCTAGTTTCTATTAGTAGACTGTTGAAAATTGCCATGGTGCAGTTATTGTAAGATCTTGTGCTAGATTAAAACTTCAATAAGACTATGGATTCACGCTCTGTAAAAACTTGTGCTATTGTATGTATATGGGCTGAATTATGTGAGTTAAATTTTGTGGGTTCAAAAACATGTGCTGAATTGTGTGGGCTAAGAAAAAATGGGCTGAAATGGAAGGGAAAAAAATGTGGGCTGAAATGTGCATGGTGGAAGCGTTATGTGGGCTGGATTGATAAAAATAAATTGGCAAAAAATAATAATAATGGTTTGGGCTGGCTGGGCTGGGCTGGCCAGAAAAAGCCTAAATAAACTGCAAAAAACATCGAAAATGAAATAATGGGCCAGCAATTAATGTGGGTTTTAGCAGGCCAAATTTTATTTTGTGACGTTTTTTACCACTGTCATGTCAGCCCATGTCATCTATTGATCCTACGTGGCATTTGACCACGTGGCATGGTTTAGAATTTTGTGACACAAAAACTAATGTCATACAATTTTATGACACAAAAACTAATGTCATACATTTTTTGACATTATATTAACAGACGTCACAAAATGATTTTATGACGGCGGCTTTTTGACGTTTTGATTTTCGTCAACTGTATGTCATAAAATAGGATCTATGACATAAATTCTATATATTATGATGTAATAGAATGTCAAAAAGCAAATGATTTCTTGTAGTGAAGTGTCTTGTTGGCATTTCCCAATGTCGCAACTAACTGGCGCTTATTAGCGTGAGCATTGAGAGTTGCCAAAGGTTTAATCTAAACGATCATGAATGAATCCGCAAGCGCACAGATAAACCATTGTAGCATTTCCCCAAGGAAGGAGAGTAATCCAAGGGTATCGAATCCGTGGAAGGCAATGGCGGATATCTTAGACTTATGCTTTTGCTCTGAATGTAAACCAAGAGATAGATATAGGAAAAACACACTCAAAGGCAGGGGTAAGATAATGATATAAAAGGGGTAGTGTGACACACACACCTCAAATCTACCTCTACTCTAGAACACTACGGCTTAGGGGGAACATACGAGTTAGCTCTAGGTTCTAATGTACTAATCATACAAAGCTAGAAGATACAAGAGATGGGCATAAGTATTGCATGAGTGAAACATGGTTCAGCACCCAGGTACAAACGGGGAGCTAGCCCGTGACGACCAGCACTCTGCGAAACTAGACTTTAGACTCCTACAGCAGGTACCCCAGTGCGGAGGTTGCCCTAGGATCCAACAGGGCTGTCACCACCTGAGGACAGACCTCTCGTTACGGGGGGGTTTGCTCATAACTATCGTAGCTAGACAACCCAGGCACCATGCCTATGTTGCTACTAGACTTCACCCGACCCGGGCTATTTTGACCCAGGGTGAGAGCCACCGAATGACTGGTCAACTAGACCGAGTACTGTAGCATGAACACAGACCCCATGCAACACTCTCATGCCATCTAACAAGATCAACTAAGGCTAGACATATGAACAGATATGAACTCTCTTATGTCTAATCAACAAGATCAAAGGGTTGTGTTCGTGAAGAACACGAGCCTCTAACTTATGAACAAACACATAAGGAAGGAGTTTATCATCCATCAAGTGGATCAAAAGGTAGTGTTCACGAAGAACACGAGCCTCTAAATGATGAATAGATGATGAACTCAAGAACATATCAAGAATATGATCTACCATGACTTTATATGAAATAGCTGAATAGCTTAAGTAGAGCAAAGTCATACAAAGAAATAAAGGTACAAGAGAACTCATACCTAGATTTCCAAGAGGACTTGGAACCTAAATAAGAGCTACTCTAGCCTACCCCCTAGCCTTGGAAACTAAAAGTGAGAGGAGAATGAGAGAGTGATGTGTGTGAAATGGGAGCCCCTCCCCACCTATTTATAGAGGGAGACATGGCTTGCTCGGACGCCCAAATGACCCCTAAACACCCGGGACTGCAGCAAGTGACCAATAAGGAGCAACCACGTGGAAGGCCAGGATGGGACACCACTAAGGCGGTTCGGCCGATCCTAGGATCGGCCGACCCCCTAGGGCGGCCCCACCTGGTGTACTTGCTCTGGTAGACTGCCTTGTGGGCCCTCTGATCCATCCCCGGTGTATAGCTTGATTTGGTATCCGAGGTGGGCCCTTTGATCCATGTGAAGTCTATGTGGCATCCTCTGATTTGTCGGTGAGTGCCTCCCCTGGATCGATGACGTGTCTTGCCATGTTTCCCTTGGTGGCAGCCACCTCCTCAGCTGAGTTGGCATGGTTGCTTCATAGGAGTGGAGTTTCCATCTCATTTAAAGGGTAATACACCTACATACAAATAATCTCCAAGGACAAGTGGAACTACATTATTCATACCTAAATGCTAGTAAATAATGCATATGCCTCCATTTATGTGAGAATATTGATGGTTGGAAATGGTGAATTTCCACCGTCAACAATTGGATCATCAAGTACTCTCTCTATTGTGTTGCTGAAAATATTGTTATTGGTGCAGCAAGCTCGGTAAGAACTTCATTCGATTTCAGTAATCCATCACTGAGTTGCTCTTGTTGTCCCTTGTTGTTGTGCTAGCATGAATTGGGCGGCAAACACTCTCCGGAGAGTGACACGCTCACGCTCCCGTTTGCGGGCAAGCACGAGTGCATACACCCCCGCCGAGCCGACGCTGAGCCCATCAACGATGGATTATGAAGAAGAGCAAGCCGAGCCACAAGCCACAGAGGAGGTCGTCGACGACAGCCCCTACCTCAGCTTGCGGGGCGATCGAGAGGAGCAAGCCTATGCTCTTCTGAAGGACCGAGTCTTCGCCCACACCAGGGACTTCGACCCGGCTCTCATGGAGAAGACAGGTATGAATCTCGAGTTTGCTTCTATTTGGAATGCTCTTGGTTGGGAGGAGTTTGTGCCGGTCACAGAGCTTGGCTCTCGGCCCCTCACCATCCAGTTTCTTTGCTCTCTTACCGAGATCCCGGATGGCATTGAGTTTCGTCTTTTCGGGACCGATTATCGTCTTTCTTGGAAGGATCTTAGTTGTCTTCTTGGTTTTAGTCCTCATTGTGTTGTCTCTTTGAAGCGAGCTTGTGAGGGTTATGTTCGGGAATCTTTCTGGGCAGATATCTCTGGTCTTGTTTACAGTGGCAAGTTTGTACCTCAGTGCAACGATATTGTGCATCTCACTCTCCGTCTGTGGCACAAGTGGCTCGCCATTACTCTCTTTCCATGAGAGGATGTTCAGCCCGTGCGCAGCGATGAGATAATGCTATTATACGCCGCTGTCAACCGGATCAAGGTCTCTCCCATTAAAGCTATGATTCCGCAGTGGTTGACGAATTTCAAGATGATAGGACCTATTGAGTGTACGGCTTTGGTGACTCCTATTGCTCTTAGACTCGGGGTTCTTAGCGGGAATCCCGTACCCTTCATCGGGACACCCCGAGTTCTCATTGATGAGGCATACTTGATCTAGGGGCATATACTCAAGAGGGGCCCAAATGATTCTTTGACTTTCTTCTTTCCGGGCTATACAAATCAAATCCCGTTACCTAACCTGGGGTTTGGATTGTATAATTCGGAGTCACTAACCATTCCCCTTGTTACACAAAAGGAAAGCCGTCGTGCTAGTGTTTCAGGCAGGTCTACCAGGAGCGCGGCGAAGAGAGCACACATGCAGCAGCAGCAGTCACAGCCGACACCATAACCACAACCTCAGCCTCAACCATAGCCTGCTACACCACTGGTGGCAGGAGAGGCCCCTGCGGGGTACATGTCCGGGGTTACCCCTGGATATGCACCTGGTTGGGATCAGCCCACCTACCAGTCGAGTGCGAGTGGCATGGCTTGGGCACGCGTGAGCAGAGCTCAGTGGGCCACAACCGCTAGTTCTAGCTCCGGTGGTCCACCTCCGTCTTCGTTCTTCCGGCAACACTCTTCAGCCTCTGCACGTGATGCTCAGCTCGCGTAGAAGATGGGAGAGCTCACCGTCCAGGTCACGGGATTGGAGGAGACGCTGAACACCCACGTCGAGTCTACCTCAGCGTGGCAGCGTCAGGCTGGTGAGAGGATAGCAGCCATGCAGCAGGATCAGCAGCGGTACATGGAGGCGCAGAGGGCTTACTATGCGAGTCAGGGTTTCTTCTTCCCTCCTCCGCAGTGAGCCTGAAGCTAGCTTGGGGGAGGACCCCCATCCTGAGGTAACTTGTATCTTCCTTTGTTTTCAGAATATCTTATAAATGAAAATTCAAAAAAAAATCTGCAAAATAAAAAAGACCAAAAATATTCATTTGCTTTCATCATCATCGTTAGCTTAGTTTGCTTTGATATGCTTAGTAAGAATGCTTTGCCTCTATGGTTGAAATGATGAATAGTTGCTCTGTTTACTCTCCTCGTATGTCTTGCTTACAACTTTGTATCCTACCTAAGTTTTGAGTTGGTTAGCTTGTATGTTCAAACCTTAGCTTCAAAACTGTGTGTAGCAAAAAGCATGATCCTTGCCTAAGTTGTTGTGAGACATGATATGGTATAATAGAGTGCTATGATCTTGTGCTTAGTGATGCTTGACATCCGGAGTTTTCCTTTTTGAAAAATCAAAACATGATGAGTTCCTCAATGATGAGAATTTCCCATCCAAGGCCATATGTAGATTCTAGTTCTTAGTCTCCGCATATGCAGCTTGTTCTCTCATTGAGCTTTGTCAAATTGTTGTGACCCTTGTTAGAACTCATACTCCCCTGATCAAGATCACGTACACGTTCATGCTCAAACTTCTACACAGGAAGTTAGCATTCATCATTTGTTCCATATGCCTATGCATTCTTTCTCAAATAAAACTCTATGTATCTTTGCATTATTCATCCCTCTCCAAATATCTCCAATAGAGACCAAAGGCTAGCTAAAAAATTAGAGAAAAGAAAAGCATGCTCAAAAGCATGGCAAAAATAAATAAAGAGAGCTAGCCCAAGTCTCGAAAAATTTCAAAGGAGAAAAAGGGATTGATATGTGCAAGAGAAAGAGTTCCACCATATAGATGGTAATAACTAGTACCTACTCCAGGGCTAGTGTCCACCTTACCATCAATCCCTCATTTCCTCATATAAAACATGGCAATGTCTAGCACCCACTTCCGGGCCTAGTATCCACCTTGCCATGCTCATATCCATCACACACATATGCACATCTTGATCAGGATGTATATTTGTTTCTTCCAAGGATCCGGTCTTTGACTTAGCAAAACATGAGAGGCAAGTATGCAAAATCTTCCCTACCTACATCTCCACATAAGCCTATTAGGAGTAGGATGTGAAGAAAGGCAATATTGATGCCTTGGTGAGAAACCATACACCTTTGAGCGATCCGAGAGTATCATTTGAGGAACTCTGATTTTCTTTTGAAAATCTTGCAAAACCTCCGGATTGATAGCTGATCAAGGTATGAGTGATTATGCACATGCTATATAACCATTCTGTCTCTCAACCACCCATGGTAGGTAAAGCTATATGCCCCACGTATCAGGTGAAAGGTAAGAACATTGCCGACTTGTTCAACTCTTGGTAGAGTACTTTGCTGTATGTTTGCCATAAGTTGAGAATACAACATTGTAGCAACTCCTGATCAACCAACCTAAGTCTTTAATGTCTTGCTTCGAGACGAGCAAGAGGTTAGCTTGGGGGAGTTTGTTGACGGTGGAAATTCACCATTTCCAACCCTCAATACTCTCACATAAATGGGGGCATATGCATTGTTTACTAGCATTTAGGTTTGAACAATGTAGTTCCACTTGTCCTTGGAGATTATTTGTATGTAGGTGATTTACCCCTTAAAAGAGATGGAAACTCAACTTCTGTGAAGGAAACATGCCAACTCAGCTGAGGAGGTGGCTGCCATCAAGGGAAACATGGCAATCCACGTCATCGATCCAAGGGAGGCACTCACCGACGAATCAGAGGATGCCACATGGACTTCACATGGATCAAAGGGCCCACCTCGGATACCAAATCAAGCCATGCACCTGGGATGGATCAGAGGGCCCACAGGGCAGCCACCCAGTGGAAAACCTCCAGGTGGGGCCACCCTAGGGGGTCGGCCGACCCTGGGATCGGCCGAACCGACCTAGGGGGCCCCATCCTGACCCTCCATGTGGCAGCTCCCTATTGGTCCATTGCCTTACTCCCGGTTGTTTAGCGGCCATTTGGGCGTCTGAGCAAGCCTTACCTTTGCCTATAAATAGAAGGGGAGGGGCTCCCATTTCTCACACACCACTCTCTCATTCTCCTCTCACTTTTAGTTTCCAAGGCTAGGGGGTAGGCTAGAGTAGCTCTCATTCAGGTTCCAAGTCCTTTTGGAAGTCTAGGTATGAGTTCTCTTTTATCTTTATTTCTTTGTATGACTTTGATCTACTTCTGTTATTCAGCTATTTCATATAAAGTCATGGTAGATCATATTCTTGATATGTTCTTGAGTTCATCCTCTGTTCATCATTTAGAGGCTCGTGTTCTTTGTGAACACTACCTTTTGATCCACTTGAAGGGTGATTAACTCCTTCCTTATGTGTTTGTACATAAGTTAGAGGCTCGTGTTCTTCACGAACACGACCCTTTGATCTTGTTGATTAGACATAAGAGAGTTCGTATCTGTTTGTATGTCTAGCCTTAGTTGATCTTGTTAGATGGCATGAGAGTGTTGCATGAGGTCTGTGTTCAGGCTATGGTACACGGTCTAGTTGACCAGTCTTCTGGTGGCTCTCACCCTGGGTCACAATAGCCCGGGCCGGGTGGAGTCTAGCAGCAACGTAGGCGTGGTGCCTGGGTTGTCTGGCTACGATAGTTATGAGCATACCCCCCGTAACGAGAGGTCGGTCCTTAGGTGGTGACAGCCCTGTTGGATCCTAGGGCAACCTCCGTGTTGGGGTACCTGCTGTAGGAGTCTAAAGTCTAGTTTTGCAGAGTGCTGGTCGTCGCGGGCTAGCTCCCTGTTTGTACCTGGGTGCTGAACCTTATCCCTCTCATGCAATGCTCATGCCCATCTCTTGTATCTTCTAGCTTTGTATGTTCAGTACATTAGAACCTAGAGGTAACTCGTATGTTCCCCCTAAGCCGTAGTGTGCTAGAGTAGAGGTAAATTTGAGTGTGTGTGTCACACTACCCTTATATCTTTTATCTCACCCCTGCCTTTGAGTGTGTTGTTCTCTATATCTATCTCTTGGTTTACATTCAGAGCAAAAGCATAAGTCTAAGATATCCGTCATTGCCTTCCACGGAAAAGATACCCTTGGAATACTCTCCTTCCTTGGGGAAATGCTACAATGGTTTATCTGTGCGCTTGCGGATTCGTTCATGATCGTTTAGATTAACCTTCGGCAAGTGTTGATGTTCACGCTAACCCGGTGCCATTAGTTGTGACATTAAGAAATGCCAACAGTGTTGCATACCTTTTTGCGATTTTTTTAACCTCTCTGGATGAAATTTCGCGTTCCGGGAGTCCAAATGGTGGTGAGTTAAAAAAGAAGGGAAAACAGGAAAATGCGTACTTCAGCGTTTTGGTACCCACGTGATGCGTGGCCTAGATCCCCGGACATGGGCCCTCGGGCGGCGCGTCGGGGTATGTGTATAAGAGTATGGAGAGTGCAAGGTATGTCGGATGCGATCATACCAGCACTAAAGCACCAGATCCAATTAGAGTTCCAAAGTTAAGCGTGCTTGTGCGAGAGTAGTACTAGAATGGGTGACGTCCTGGGAAGTCCTCGTGTTGCATTCCTTTTTGTGATTTTTTAACCTCTCTGGATGAAATTTCGCATTTCGGGTGTCCAAATGGTGGTGAGTTAAAAAACAAGGGAAAACAGGAAAAATGTGTACTTCCGCGTTTTTGTCCCCACACGATGCGTGGCGTAGATTCCCGGACATGGGGCCCTCGGGTGGCGCGTCGGGGTATGTGTATAAGAGTATGGAGAGTGCAAGGTATGTCAGATGCGATCATACCAGCACTACTGGATCCCATCGGAACTTCGAAGTTAAGCTTGCATGGGCGAGAGTAGTACTAGGATGGGTGATCTCCTGGGAAGTCCTCGTGTTGCATTCCTTGTTGCGATTTTTTAACCTCTCTGGACGAAATTTCACGTTTCGGGTGTCCAAATGGTGGTGACTTAAAAAAGAAGGGAAGCAGAAAAAATGTGTACTTCCGCGTTTTGGTTCCCACGCGATGCGTGGCGTAGATCCCCGGACATGGGGCCCTCAGGCGGCGCATCGGGGTATGTGTATAAGAATTGTGGGAAGTCCTCGTGTTGCATTCCTTTTTGCGATTTTTTAACCTCTCTGGACGAAATTTCGCGTTTCGGGTGTCCAAATGGTGGTGAATTAAAAAAGAAGGGAAAACAGGAAAAATGTGTACTTCCGCGTTCTGGTACCCACGCGATGCGTGGCCTAGATTGTCACACTCGAATTTAAAGACAAATTCGAATGCTCATATTATATGTGTGCCAGGATCAAGTTTCACACATATAACGACTCAGTGATAACCAAAACACAATGCCATAACGTAAAGAGAGTATTAAACTTCATTACAGACCAAAATGTCTCATAATCGTACTAATATTTAACGAGTAGCAACGCAGCGGATGGGGTCAACACCACAGGCAGCTGACTGGTGGCATGCCTGCCTAGAATTCGTCGAAGTCTCCAGGGAAATTTTCAAATCTCTCCAAATCTGAACAGCATCCGGATTGTGACGTTGCAATAATGAAAAGAAGCATGAGCACATGCCGTACTCAGCAAGCGGAAACATAACATAACATGCAAGGCTTTATAGTGGAGGCTGATAGGGTTAAGCATTCAGCATTTTAGTTGGTCAAATTTTATTAGCAGCATATTTACTAGCAAGTGTAAGTTTATACCAAACCCACAATTATCTTGAGAATAACAACATAAACAAAGATAGATGCATCAGGTTAATCATTGACTTCCATAGATTAATCATGTGAGGGTCCAGGCCGCTCTTGACCGTGAGCACGGCTAATCGATTAGTTTTAAACACTCTGCAGAGGTTGTACACTTTCACCACAAGTCGCATAAAAGTTCTAGGAACTTTAAACCCAACCACGCAATGTCGGCCAAGCATCATACCACACTACCAAGGTGTGATTGCATAGGGACGCTACGAGGCCTTTACAAAGTTTCCCCAGTGTGAAGCAACCCGCGAAGGTTCCGAGTCGTTGCAGAGTATAAAGTCCCCTAGTAGGGCTGTGTCTTAGCAAAGCCCACTCCCTACTAGAGCGAGTCTATACCCCACTGGCACTCCCCCTTGCCCTTATCAGGTAAGATCACCCCAACACTAGAGTCCCTAATTAATTAGCCAAGGCAGAGCCATGTACCCTTGTGGTTGCACTGTTATCCTGGGTGGTCGCTCCATGTTCCAATTAACAAGGTGATCTTGTATAAATGAAGGTATAGTATAAATAAATAAAGTTTCATTAATACCATCCACCAAGTTAAGCATAGCGTGAGCTACCCAACAATAAAGTAAATACCCAGGTTGATCAAGGTATAGGAGTAAAATAATCTAGTCATGTCCCTAAAAAGGGTCCCATCAATTTAATGCAGGCAGAATTAAGAATAGTGAATTAAATGCATGTTGTATAGGTAAACATGTATGCATCAAGGTAGACTTGCCTTCAACAGATCCTTATTGCTGTTCAGACACTTAAGCTTCTTGGTCTTCAAATCCTTCAGCCCAAACGTTCTCTACGCATCACATCAAGTACATACAAGCAAACAATGGAATAAAATAAGAAACAATCATCAAACAGTAAGATAAGATCGAAATAGGGTTGAAAAGCTATTCTACTCTTCGATACGACCGTTTGGACATAAAGAACGCGAAAAACGGAGTTAAAACGAAGAAGATATGGCTAGAAGAAGGTTGAAGGGTATACCTGTGAAGAAACTAAGGTTACATGGGTCTATCTACAAGAAACCGAGGGCTAAAATGTAAAGAAACTAGAAAACAGTGGGGTTTGGTTGAAAAACTAAAGCTTAGGACCTCGGGCGCTATTTTAAAATAAAACAGGGGTTAAAACAAAAAGAAAAGGACTAAACTGTAAGGGTTTTCATATGGTGGAAGGACCGAATTGGGATTTTAGAAAGGACAGGGGTGTTTTTGAAAGATTGCATGGTCAAGCGGGGTTAGACTGGTTTGACCGTTATTGACTACGCCTCGAACAGATCTGGACCATCGGCTTGAGATCAGACGGACGAGGACGAGCGCGTGCGGCCTCCGGCGGAGCAGGCGACGGTGAGCGGCGGCACAGGAGCTTAACTCTGGCGAGCTGAGTCGATCTGGGGCTGGAGTGCTCCAATGATGACGGGAAGCGGCCGGGAAGAAAACTGGAGCGACGACGAGCACATCTAGGGCAACAGGGACAGCAGATGGCCGGCGACGGCGACGGCGACGCAAGGCTCTGCGCAGCGGCGGCGGCGTAAAACTCGACTCCGGCGAGCTCGTTTGCGTGCTGTAGGGCGTCTGGGCGACAACAAGCGGCACCGAGGTGTTGCTCACCTCCTTGGGCAGCTCCGGGACGGCTTCTCGACGACAGAGCGGCGGTGGGACGGCGGAAAGGCTTGCGGCGGCAGCTAGGGTTAGGCGCAGGGTCTGTGAGAACTTCAAGGCGGCGGCGGGCTCGGGATTGAGGAGAGGCGCGGTGCAGCACGACTTATAAAGGGCCGGCGGGCTCCTGTCGTGCTGGGCAGGACATCTCCGACGCAAGGGCGGGCGGGAGTCCTCCTCGGACTCGGCAGTGCCATGGAGGGAGTCCAGCTCGGGGACGGGAGCTCAGGGATGACAGGTGGGACCCAGGGATTAGCGGCTGCGGGCAGGGGCGTGAACGCGGGCCGGCTGCGGGCGGGGGCGTGAACGCGGGCCGGCTGTGGGCCGAGAGCAAGGTGGGCCGGGAGCAAAGGCGAGCGGGAAAAAGAATAGGAGGGGCGTCGATGGACTTTTGCTGGCTGGGCCAAAAACAAAAATGGGCCAGAAGAGGTAGAGAGGTTTAAGATTTAAAAGAAGGCTTTTGAATTTTTAGAAGCACTCAAACTTTTCGAATTCAAATTCAAATTTGAATTCAGCAAAACAAAAACAATGCTCCAGCATGTATGCAACATTAAACTCCAATATTTATTTAATTAATTTTCAAAAATATATTTAAATGCCTAAAAATTCACACACACATTATATTCCTTAAATTCAAAGCATTGTTTCTAAACAACTTTTATTGAAATTAAATTTTTGCCAAATTAGGGTGTTAAAAATCCTACCCCCCTTAAAAGGAATCTCATCCTCGAGATTCAGAAAGATTGAGAAAAAGATTTAGAGACTCTTCTTCAAACTATCCTCTCTTCTTGATCAAGTGGCATACCTGACATCCTATCTGGAAGAACTTCTGTATAATCACACCTCACTATGATATCTTCCAGAACTTTCCCATCAAGTTGGTTCACTGTACTCTCAGAAGTGGGTGTTGATGTAGCTGGAAATTCAATCCTCTCTCCAGCAGGACTAGTGAGTAGTACTGATTTCTTAGAGCACTGGATCACTGCATCACATGGAGCTAACCATCCCATCCCAAGTATCACATCAATCCCTCTTGATTCCAACACTATGAGATTAGCCCAAAAATCCTTGCCCATTATCTTGAGACTGTCCTTCTCACACTGATAAGATGCTTTCAATTCCTCCCAGGTGAACTAACTAGCATGTTGCGAGTCATAGGACTAATGGGTATGTTATGCTGAGCTATGAACTGAGAAGTAATGAAAGAATGGGATGCTCCAGAATCAAACAAGACTGTTGCGGGGGTGGAGTTAACAAGGAACATACCAAGCACCACTTGTGGATTCTCATGAGCGGAGTCTGCATTCACATGATTCACTCTGCCACGTGCATAGTTTTGTTGTCCTCTGCTGCTATGGGGTGTCTGTCCTCCATTCTTGTTAGGTGTGCCTTGTACTGGAGTGCCTGGAATAGTCCTCTTGGGACAGCTGTTGGCATAGTGACCACCCTCTCCACACTTGAAACATGAGTTGTTCCCAGGAGTATATTGCCCACCTGGCCTTGCAGGAGTACCGATTGGAACGGTCTGCTGATTCTGCTGGTAAGCGGGGGCATTGGCCAACGGAACTGTACGTTGAGTCTGTGGAGCTGAGCGCGGATACTGTTGTTGTCCATAGTTCCCACTTGAACCTCCAAAGCGAGATGGTGTCCACTGCTGAGTGTTGTAGTGAGGGCGAGTGTTGCTTCCTGATGTTCCTGAAGTAGTAGCCTTCCTCTTCAAGTCTCCCAATTCTCTGCGCTTAGATTCCAAGCATATTGCTCTATCAATCAGTTCTTGGAGATTTGGAAAGGTATGAGACATTAACAGGTACTGAAGAGGTCCAGCTAATCCTTCCAAGAATAGCTCTTGCTTCTTTCTATCAGTATCCACATCCTCAGGTGCATAGCGAGACAATTCCATGAACTTGTCCCTGAATTCTGGCACAGACATCTTTTCCTGCTTAAGAGCATGAAACTCCTTTTTCTTAAGCTTCAGTACACTAGCAGGAATGTGATGACTCCTGAAGTTGGTGGTAAACTCTTGCCATGTGATAGCATTGGCATTGGCATGGGCAGCAACAAATGCATCCCACCAAGCTGATGCAGATCCTTGGAGTCGGCCTGAAGCATATAGAACCTTCTCTCTATCATCACACTTAGCAATGGTAAGCATTTTCTCAATGGTCTTCAACCAGTCTTCAGCTTCTAGTGGATCAGTAGCATGGGAGAACACAAGTGGCTGATGACTCATGAACACCCAGTGCCTGTTCACAGGAGCTGGTTGCTAGGGTTAATTATTGCCTGGTGCCTGCATGTTGGCTACAGTGTTGGTAAGGCCTTGGAGAAGCTGGGTCTGGGCCTGCAGGAACTGCTGGAAAGCCGGATCCATTTGTGGTTGCTGAGAGGTACTACTGGAACCACTTCCTCGTCCTGGATGGATTATTGCGGGTTGATTGACTCCTGAGCCTGACCTGGTTTCCACCATCTGAGTGTTAGGAACATTACTTTAGATGTTTGTACTAAGAATAAAGTTCTGAAAGACAAGGTAGTAAAGACTTTCAATTCTGGACAGATTCGGTTAACTCCAATCAACAGGATGTAACTCTCAGTACGGAATTCCAAAAATTATGAAATTTTAACCAGGGAAGTATAATGAAATTACAGAACTATTCCAACTGGAATCACTTCAATCCAAGCTCCATACACTTAGTTATGAAATAAACAAGACGTCTGGGTCAGCTGAGTTTACAGATTCTGATAGCTCCAAAGTTTCATATATAACTCTCTGTATATAACTCCTAAATTTCTGAAAGTTTTATAGATGAACCCTCATATATTTTGTGAACTTTTCCAATTGGTTTTACTGTGTTTGGAGTTCTGTGGCTCGAGATAAAAATAGAACAGTACTGCTGACTCAGAAATCTTCGTGAGCAGATTGAGATTTACCAGGTTGTATTGGGGTAGATCATGGAGATTAAGGAATTATGATAAGAAAGATATAGATTGGAACAAAGATAAACCCAACTAACACTTTACTAAAGAACCAATGTCATTGTGGTTATTACTCCACAACACATTGCACTCAACCAAAAATTCCAACTCAAACATTTACACAAAATCAAGCACTCAAACACACTACTAGACTAAGCAAAACTAAAACGATCATTTAGGACTAACGATTACAAAGATCCTAAGCTTAAGAACTCCTAGATCCTAAGGTAGCTCTTCCGTGCGGGTGTCTGGGGAGTTGTAGCGAGGCCTCTTGGGTGATAGAGAATGATGATGATCCACTACGCTGTCATGGATCACTGGAGACTCTCTTCCTACCAGCATAGCTTCTAGCTAGCGCTTCTCTATCTCTGTTACATAGATCTTCTGTTGAGCTGCAGCAAGCATGTTGTTGGTGTTATCCAAAGCAGTATTGACAGCAACCAGTAAGTCTCTAAGATTATCTATGGTGGGACTGTGACCATTAGCTGATGCAATATAAGTCTTGGCTTCACCACTTGCTCTGTATGGAGTGTACAAACTGCGAGTGTGTATCAACTCAGATCGCTCCTTGTGAGAGAGAACATAGAGTGCTCTTCTAGCTGCTTCAGCAATTCCAGCTTCCATAGTATCTCTGGTAGCAACATCCTCATGTCTAGATACCTCCATAGGACCCTAGTCTTCCACTCTTTTATAAATGATGACTGTCACTTCCCAGTGAGGCTCAAACCAAGGATGAGTCCACTTCTCACAAAAGTAGATGGGCTCTTCACCATAGGCCAGACGGTACACTGTTCTTCTCAGATTGTCAGCCATAAGAATGCCTCTTCCCTTTTTCTTGTAGTGGAACACCTTCCATTTCACTTCCTCAGCTTGCTCCTCTTGTTCTTCTTGCTCTTCCATCTGCTCTTGATAATCTCCTTGATCACCATCCTCTTCCTCTGGAATCTCCTCTTCTGGATCTTCTTCTTCCTCTGGAATCAACTCCTCTGGGTCTTCCTCAACTTGTTCAGCTGGTTCTTCATCATCTGACACAGTGATAGGCTCTGAAGCAGGTGTTGGAGACGGCATTGCAACTGGTGCTTCCCTCATTATCTCCTCGTCAGTGTCCCTCTCATGCTCTTCATGCTCTCTACTTTCCATGGGATAGTAGTAAAAATCTTAATCCTCCAAATAGTGGGGAAACTGGGAATAGCCTGAATAGGATGTCTGCAACTGACGAACCATCTAAAAAGAAACAGCTGATGGATGAGATAGATGTCAAGACAAGATACTAGAAAGGAGAGAACCAAGGTAAAGATCAAGGATGAGATAAAGCAAGGATGATATTAATAGAACTAAAGCAAGCATAAGGCAAGAATGGCTTCTAAGATATTATAATCCTTAAATACGACCATTTTCTAACTAGGCTAACGTCCTACAGTCAACACGGCTCTGGTACCACTTTGTCACACCCGAATTTAAAGGCAAATTCGAATGCTCATATTATATGTGTGCCAGGATCAAGTTTCACACATATAACGACTCAGTGATAACCAAAACACAATGCCATAACGTAAAGAGAGTATTAAACTTTATTACAGACCAAAATGTCTCATAATCGTACTAATATTTAACGAGTAGCAACACAGCGGATGGGGTCAACACCATAGGCAGCTGACTGGTGGCAAGCCCGCCTAGAATTCGTCGAAGTCTCCAGGGAAATCTTCAAATCTCTCCAAATCTGAACATCATCCGGATTGTGTCGTTGCAATAATGAAAACAAGCGTGAGGACATGCCGTACTCAGCAAGCGGAAACATAACATAACATGCAAGGCTTTCTAGTGGAGGCTGATAGGGTGAAGCATTCAACATTTTAGTTGGTCAAATTTTATTAGCAGCATATTTACTAGCAAGTGTAAGTTTATACCAAACCCACAATTATCTTGAGAATAACAACATAAACAAAGATAGATGCATCAGGTTAATCATTGACTTCCATAGATTAATCATGTGAGGGTCCAGGCCGCTCTTGGCCGTGAGCACGGCTAATCGATTAGTTTTAAACACTCTGCAGAGGTTGTACACTTTCACCACAAGTCGCGTAAAAGTTCTAGGAACTTTAAACCCAACCACGCGATGCCGGCCAAGCATCATACCACACTACCAAGGTGTGATTGCATAGGGACGCTACGAGGCCTTTACAAAGTTTCCCCAGTGTGAAGCAACCCGCGAAGGTTCCGTGTCATTGCAGAGTATAAAGTCCCCTAGTAGGACCATGTCTTAGCAAAGCCCACTCCCTACTAGAGCGAGTCTATACCCCACTGGCGCTCCCCCTTGCCCTTATCAGGTAAGATCACCCCAATACTAGAGTCCCTAATTAATTAGCCAAGGCAGAGCCTTGTACCCTTGTGGTTGCACTGTTATCCTGGGTGGTCGCTCCATGTTCTAATTAACAAGGTGATCGTGTATTAATGAAGGTATAGCATAAATAAATTAAGTTTCACGAAGTTTCATTAATACCATCCAACAAGTTAAGCATAGCGTGAGCTACCCAACAATAAAGTAAATACCCAGGTTGATCAAGGTATAGGGGTAAAATAATCTAGTCATGTCCCTAAAAAGGGTCCCATCAATTTGATGCAGGCAGAATGAATAATAGTTAATTAAATGCATGTTGTATAGGTAAACGGGTATGCATCAAGGTAGACTTGCCTTCAACAGATCCTTGTTGCTATTCAGACACTTGAGCTTCTTGGTCTTCAAATCCTTCAGCCCAAACGTTCTCTACGCATCACATCAAGTACATACAAGCAAACAATGGAATAAAATAAGAAACAATCACCAGACAGTAAGATCAGATCAAAACAGGGTTGAAAAGCTATTCTACTCTTCGATACGATCATTTGGACATAAAGAACGCGAAAAACAGAGTTAAAACGAAGAAGATATGGCTAGAGGAAGGCTGAAGGGTATAACTGTGAAGAAACTAAGGTTACAGGGGTCTATCTGCAAGAAACCGAGGGCTAAAACGTAAAAAAACATGAAACAGAGGGGTTTGATTGAAAAACTAAAGCTTAGGACCTCGGACGCTATTTTAAAAGAAAACAGGGGTTAAAACAAAAAGAAAAGGACTAAACTGTAAGGGTTTTCATATGGTGAAAGGACCGGCTTGGGATTTTAGAAAGGACAGGGGTGTTTTTGAAAGATTGCATGGTCAAGCGGGGTTAGACTGGTTTGACCGTTATTGACTTCGCCTCGAACAGATCTGGACCATCGGCTTGAGATCAGACGGACGAGGACGAGCGCGTGCGGCCTCCGGCGGAGTAGGCGACGGCGAGCGGCGGCGCAGGAGCTTAACTCTAGCGAGCTGAGTCGATCTGGGGCTGGAGTGCTCCAATGACGACGGGAAGCAGCCGGGGAGAAAACTGGGGCGACGGCGAGCACATCTAGGGCAACAGGGAGAGTAGATGGCCGGCGACGGCGACGCAAGGCTCTGCGCAGCGGCGGCGGCGCAAAACTCGACTCTGGCAAGCTCGTTTGCGTGTTGCTCACCTCCTTGGGTAGCTCCGGGACGGTTTCTCGACGACGGAGCGGCGGCGGGACGGCAGAAAGGCTTGCGGCGGCGGCTAGGGTTAGGCGCGGGCTCTGCGAGAACTCCAAGGCAGCGGCAGGCTCAGGATTGAGGAGAGGCGCGGTGCAGCATGACTTATAAAGGGCCGGCGCGCTCCTGTCGTGCTGGGCAGGGCATCTCTGAGGCGGGAGCGGCCGGGAGTCCTCCTCGGACTCGGTGGTGCCATGGAGGGAGTCCAGCTCGGGGATGGGAGCTCAGGGATGACAGGTGGGTGAGAGCCAGGTGTGGTTCGAGGACCGGTGGATGGTCGCTTCCTGGTGTGATGAGTGATTGACAATGTGGTGTGGACTGATTCTTGGCTAAGTATTGCAGGTGCAGGTTGCGGCTTGACTGGTGTTGGTGCAGGTGAAGAGCAAGCGTGAAAGGTCGTTGCCGGGTAGGCCTCCAGGTGTGGAGAAGACAAGTAGGCTTGGCTTGAGGGACCCGGTGGCCAGTGGGGTCAAGTGCGGGTCGCATGGTGGCAAGAACGGCAAGATGAAGTCGTGGACGGTTTCTTGGTTGAGCCTCAAAACCAAGGTCGAGCCGGGACTACGTGGGAGCCGAGTCATGAGTGGTGATTGGCGGAGGCTACACTGAGTTCGCGGGGTTTTCGGTGGTTCACCAGAACACCACTGGGTTCCTTGGTTGATCCACAAAGCCAAGACCGAAGAACCGAAGACGGAGGTGCAGCAGCATCGGACCGGTCTGACCGGTGGGTCTGACCGGTGGGTCTGACCGGTCTGACCGGTGGGTACCAGTCAGACCGGTGAGGAGCACCGGTCTGACCGGTGTGCGACGACGCAGTCCGGAATCTTCGAAGCGGAGGACACGCGTCGGGATCGCAAGGCTTGCGTCGAGGCTAAGCAAGTTTGCGGTCGCTGGGCATCCGTCCGATGGTGCGAAGACAAAGATTCCCAAAGTGGCCTTCAGGGGCGTGTATCCTAGTGTTTGGACTTAGGGGTAGTTTCGTCTTTCGGTTGCCTCCATATAACCCAAGTGGTGAGAGGATGGCAGCCATCTCTTGGAACCCTAGCTCATTTGGTTTTCCTATTTTCTCTTCCTATTTTCCTTAGGAATATTTAGGACTAGCTTGAGAGCTTCATGGTGAGATCTTGTGAGAGGGTAGGATGATCGGGCAGCAAGCTAGACCTTGTATGAACCTCTTTGGTATGTATAGATGATTCGGCGTGGTTCCTCAAGGCTTGGATTTGTCTTTCCCGTTTCTCCTTTTTGGTGATTTTCGGAGCCCTTTCTTGGTGATTTTCTTGGAGCGATTTCGAGGCCTTTCTCTTTGGGATTTGGTGGGGGATGTATGTGTGAACCCTTCGTGGTTCTTTTCCCTTTGATTCCCCACCCAAATCCGTGAGCAAAGGGGCTCGATTTTGGGGTTTTCTTGGCTCTAGGGTTAGAGGCATTCTTGGTGGGATTTCCTCGATTCCTCTTGTTTTGACAAGTTTTGGTGGACCAAATCTTGGCTATGGAGTGCCCATGAGGTGTTCCTACTATCCCCAAAGTCTTGTGCAAAACCGTGGAGCGATTCGGGAGATCGGGAGTTGGATTTGGGGGAGTTGACCCGCGGGCGCTGTTCATCCCGAGAGCTCAGGTCACACCAGTCTGACCGGTGCCTCTCACCAGTCTGACTGGTGCAGACTCTCTGTTGAGTTTTGCTCGGGTGAACGTCTTGGTGAGTTCCCTGTTGTCCTGTGTTGATGCTGTTTCGGGTTTGGTCCTGTTTGGAGCTCGGTAGGTCAGTTTGGTGGATTTGGGATTTCCTGGCTTGGACCGGTCTGACCGGCGAGCTACACCAGCCTGACCGCTGTAGAGGCCTTCTGTGGAAGTTCTCAGATTTTGCCAGCAGGGACCGGTCTGACCGGTGCTGCTCACCGGCCTGACCGGTGAAGCCCAGTAGCTGCTCGAGTTGGTTTTTCCGCTGCGTTCTCGAGTAGGTGTAGGTGGTTGTTGGTTCCTAGGACCAGTAGCACTTCAGTGGCTGCGTGGTCTTGACCAACTTGAGTAGTTGAGTCGGAGACGTGTGTTTGGAAGCCGTGTTTGTCTTGTTGGAGTTCTGATCTCCTTCGAGAAGAATTTTTATCGACTCCCATTCATTCCCCCCCCTCTCTGGTTCGCCTAATCGGTCCTTCAATTGGTATCAGAGCCGGTTCGGGTCTTCATTGACTCTTACCAGTCTAAGATCCAAAGATGGTGTACCAGGAACGGGGTTCGGGTCCTCCGCACTTCGATGGGAAGAACTACCAGATGTGGTAGAGGCGGATGGCAGCGTTCCTCCGCGGAAAGGGTCAGATCCTTTGGGACGTTACGATGAACACAGCTTATGTTCATCCGATTAATTTCCTTGCTCCAGGATCGAGGGATATGTTCGAAGCCAACAACAAGGCTGTCGACTACTTGTTTCGTGCTCTGTGTCAGCCTGAATTCGATCGGGTTCAGACAGAGGACTTAGCCTCTAGGATTTGGGAGCAGTTGAAGGATGCACATGCTGGGAATGCTCAGGTTCAGGCTCGGATGTACGCGACTTACCGGAGAGAGTATGAGAACTTCACTCATCTCCCCGGCGAGTCCGTCGATGCCCTTTTCCAGCGATTTACGGTCGTTGTGAACAACATGAGAGCAAATGTGGCCGTGCTCCCATACGATGATCATGATAGAGCTGTGAAGCTCTTGTACTCGTTGGATCGTACCGTATGGGACGGGAAGTTTGAGGCTATCGTTGAGTCCGAGAAGTATGACACCTTGACGGTGAACGAGCTGTTCTCGAAGCTCAAGTCGGCTTAGTTGGACCGTGGTATGACTGCCAAGATCGAGAGTCCGACTGATTCTCATAGTCTTGCTCTCGTTGGTGGCAAGGTGGCTAAGTCTAACGCTAACGCATCCTCTAGGATGTACTCTTTGTCCTCTTTGATGTCTTTGCCAGACGAGGAGTTTGATGTACTTGGAGAGGACGAGCTGGCGTTGCTGACACGGAGATTCGAGAGGATGCACGAGAACCGGGTGAACTCAAGAAGGAACTCGAGGATGTGCTTCAAGTGTGGCAAGACCGAACACTTTTTCGCTGAGTGTCCGAAGATGAACAACCATGACAAGCACAAGTCCAAGGACAAAGGAAGAAGATCCAAGAAGAAGGAGCATGAACATGGGAGGAAGACACAGACCCGAGAGAAGATCAAGAGATCGAGCGACATCGACTCTGACTCTGAGGACGTGTCATCAAGCTCGAGTGAAGAAGAAGAAGAGGACAGCAAGAGGAAACACAGGAAGAAGAAGAAGAAGGACTTCGGCAAGTACTTGAATGGCCTTTGCTGTACCGCAAGCAAGACTTTGAGAAGCTGCAACCAGAAGGATGGTCTTTGCGGCATGGCACGTAGCTCCGGCAGCAAGAGAAGCCAGAAGAACGCCTCGGATTCAGACTCCGACTCCGAGGATGAGGTATGTGATGAGCTCTCTTCTTTGCGCAATGGAAAATGAGGAGTTGGGTGACTTGCTTGATAATCGCGATCACATGCTTAGAGAGGCTAAGAAGCTTAGGAAGGAGCTTAGAGCTTTGCTTGAAGATGCTAGGACTAGAGTGGCTGAGCTAGAAACACAGGTTCTTGATGGCAAGCTTGAAATTGATTCGCTTAAGGCTAGCCCTGTGGTTTCTGATGAGGTTGATTGTGCTGATTGCTCTGTTTTCCTAGCTGATTTGACTGCTCTCAGGGAGAAGCATGCCTCCAAGTGTGAGGAACTAGATGTGCTTAGGGTTGAGTTGGCTGAGTTGCAATCTAGACCCACTTTGCTTGGTACATGTACTTCTTGCCCGGGTTTGCATGAAAAGATTGCTGAGCTTCGATCTCGTATTGTTTCGCTTGAGGCTGATTTGAAAGTGTCTATTCCTACTTCTTGTTCTACCTGTGAATTGCATGCTGTGAAGAATTTGGAACTTGCACAATGTGTTGACCATTTGCAGGATGAGAACAATAAGTTGCGTGAAGTGCTGAGTTGGTTGTCTAGTCAGGAACCTCAGCTTGGTATGATGATTGCTAGTTATAAGCGCTTTGATGGTTGGGCTTTGTGATCTGATAAGTTTGGTGAGAGCAGTGGTGAGAGAGAAGGGAAATTTGGGAAGATTCCAGTTCCACCAAAACCCACACCCAAAGACAAGTTTGTACCCAAGCAAAACCAGTTGCTTAAACCGAGAGAAAAACCAAGTGAGAAGCCTAGTGAGAAACCTAGTGAGAAGCCTTGTGAAGAGCCTCACCCCAAGCCTAAGCCAAGACCAATCCGTTTCCATTGTGAGTTTTGTGGAAAGGATGGTCACAAGAGAGAGTTTTGCTATAAGAGAAGAAGAGAGGCGAGAATGGCTAAGGAGTGGGCAAACAAGGATAGGTACCACCCTTCTCATGGTGTGCCTGAGCCTCGTATGCCACTACCTAAGGGAAAGGGTGTTGTGCATACGGTTCCAGCATGGAGAGATAGGAGAGCTTCAGGTGGAGGCAAGTTTGCTGGCCGAGGACCACCGGCCAGACCGGTCAGAGTGACCGGTCAGACCGGTGCTAGGCAGAGTGCTGGACAGTTTCGTTTCCGGGGTTGTGATGCTAGAGGGTTCAGCCCGTTTGGTCGTGGAACAGGTGGTAGGCGCTTTGAGTCTGGTGGTGTTGAGTTTGCTGGACGTTCTCCACCTCGTGATCAATACGAGTTTGGGAGAGGTCGCAGCTTTGAGTCTCAGAGGGGCTACAGACCACGTTTTCCTTTTCGTGGTACTCGTACTCCTCCAGTGAGACGGGAGTGGTTTTCCCATGGTGGTTCCAGGTTTGATAGGTTTGATGGGATGGATCGCAGTTTTGATAGGCGCGGTAGGATGGATGTTGCTAACCCTACTTTTGAGGAAATGGCCCGGCACTGGTTTGACACCTTTGGTACTAACCCCAGTGTTGAGTCATTTGCTCGCTCTCGCTCTTGGTTTTGAGTTGCAGGTGGGAGTCCGGACAACATTTGGTTGATATCGGGGGTGGTTCTCCGGCCTCAGACCCCGGTGGTGACATGGATGTACATCACTTTCGGGGATGGTGGACAAGGACGAGTGACTTCTGAAGAAATGATAAAGGTAAGTGAATTTGTGACCTTCAAGTGTGTGGCCTTGGTCAAGCCACTTGGTTCGGTTTGCTCCTTGCCCTATCTCATGAGTGTAAGGTGAGCTTTGTATGCTCTTTGACCTTAACGCATGAGTTTAGGGGGAGCCTGTGTGCTTAGTGCGCTCTTTGCTCTATCATGTGTACTATGGGTGAGCTTTGTATGCTCTTTGGCCCTAGTGCATGTGTTTAGGGGGAGCTTGTGAGTGTTGCGCTCCTTTGCTCTTTTGCCGGTGGTATCGAGCCCTTTTTGCCTCCCCTCGAGGAGCCGGTCATTTGTGAGCTTTGTGTGTGGGAGCTCCTTTGTAGCATATGTATAGCTTTCCTTCGTGCATTTCTTGCATTTGGCATGGCATATGTAACATGATGTATAGGCATCTTTGTATCTTAGGTTGCATGCATTTTGTATCATATGCATTGTTTAGGAAAGGCTTCTCCTATATACATTGTTCACCATGGAATGATATATATGTCTTTGTGAGCTAGTTTGGTAAGCTATGGTTAGTTTGGCTTAGCTCTTGATGATCTTGATTTATATCCATGGTTGATGGCTATGTTTTTCAAAAATCTCATATGTATGCTCTCTTGTGAGTAAATGCCTTTACATAATCTTGACATGTTTTTGTGGCTTGGCTATGCTTAATTTGTGGTTGGATAGCTTATTTTGATCATATGGGGCCAAAGGCTCATTTGCCATCATGAATGTTTAGCCCCCATGCTTGATCTTGTGGAGGGGCATAAGTTCCTTTTTGTCGCAAAGACATTTCATGTACCAATTATAAATCTGAAAATGAAATGTAAATTGCTTGGAAAATGTGCTCCCATGTCATATGTGCTAATTTTAATTTGCTTTGGGTGCTAAACCGTTGCATGATGCCTACCGATGAGAAGTCTCATATCTAGAAGTAGGCACATGGCTCGGTGGCTTTGACATGACATGAGGTGCTTGTGGGTGTTTATGATGGTCTTATGCTTAGAATGGTTGTCCTAGCATGAAGTTTGTGTGGCTTTGCCATTTTGACATATTTTGCTCATGTTTAGGACTTTGCTCATGAGAGGGTGATTTTTCGCAAAATTGCTCAATTCTATCTTAGCTTCGTCCAATGGTTGTGAAACTTGGTGGTCTTGTAGTTGATGTCATTACGAAGCTATAGAGTATCTAACTTGCTCATTTGGACATGTGTAGCATCCTTTGTTGAATTTTGTCTATTTGAGAAGCTCTAGGTTGCATTTTTTGCATTTTTGGCTTGATTCATGCATTGTCAACAAGGGGGAGAAGTTTGAGCATGTTTTGGCTTGCTGCATGCATTTAGAAAGTTTCCAAGTGTTTTCGAGCTAGTTTTGAGCTCGGGCAGTTCCCAGGTGGTCATCGGCCTGACCGGTGAGGCACACCGGTCTGACCGGTGTAAGGTTCAGGTGCTGGGCGATCTAGCACACCGGTCTGACTGGTCAGAGCAAAGCTGAAGCAGCTGCTCTGTTTTGCGAGGTGGTTTGCATGCATTCGTCCAGGGGGAGTTGCATTGGTTCAGGGGGAGCTTGCATGTGTGCAGGAGGAGCTCTTTGTGGTTTTCGAGCTTTGGATTGTTGGCTTGTGCTCTTTGCTTGAGCATGGTTTTGTCTCGGATGTGTCGAGCCGTTGCCTTTGCCTAAGGGGTCCGAGACTTGTCTTCTTCAAGTGATCTTGCTTTTTGCTTTTTCTTTGGCTTTCGATCGCTTGTTGGAGTTTCTTTTAGTCGTTTCTTTTCTTTTCCTTTTCTCTTTGCTTACCAATCGTATGTGTTGTCAATGCACTCATCAAAGGGGAGATTGAGAGCCAGGTGTGTTTCGAGGACCGGTGGATGGTCGCTTCCTGGTGTGATGACTGATTGACAACGTGGTGTGGACTGATTCTTGGCTAAGTATTGCAGGTGCAGGTTGCGGCTTGACTGGTGTTGGTGGAGGTGAAGAGCAAGCGTGAAAGGTCGTTGCCGGGTAGGCCTCCAGGTGTGGAGAAGACAAGTAGGCTTGGCTCGAGGGACCCGGTAGCCAGCGGGGTCAAGTGCGGGCCGCATGGTGGCAAGAACGGCAAGATGAAGTCGAGGACGGTTTCTTGGTTGAGCCTCAAAACCAAGGTCGAGCCGGGACTACGTGGGAGCCGAGTCATGAGTGGTGATTGGCGGAGGCTACACCGAGTTCGTGGGGTTTCCGGTGGTTCACCATAAAACCACTGGGTTCCTTGGTTGATCCACAAAGCCAAGACCGAAGAACCGAAGACGGAGGTGCAGCAGCATCGGACCGGTCTGACCGGTGAGGAGCACCGGTCTGACCGGTGTGCGACGACGCAGTCCGGAATCTTCGAAGCGGAGGACACGCGTCGGGATCGCAAGGCTTGCGTCGAGGCTAAGCAAGTTTGCGGTCGCTGGGCATCCGTCCGATGGTGCGAAGACAAAGATTCCCAAAGTGCCATTCGGGGGCGTGTATCCTAGTGTTAGGACTTAGGGGTTGTTTCGTCTTTCGGTTGCCTCCATATAACCCAAGTGGTGAGAGGATGACAGCCATCTCTTGGAACCCTAGCTCATTTGGTTTTCCTATTTTCTCTTCCTATTTTCCTTAGGAATATTTAGGACTAGCTTGAGAGCTTCATGGTGAGATCTTGTGAGAGGGTAGGATGATCGGGCGGCAAGTTAGACCTTGTATGAACCTCTTTGGTATGTATAGATGATTCGGCGTGGTTCCTCAAGGCTTGGATTTGTCTTTCCCGTTTCTCCTTTTTGGTGATTTTCGGAGCCCTTTCTTGGCGATTTTCTTGGAGCGATTTCGAGGCCTTTCTCTTTGGGATTTGGTGGGGGATGTATGTGTGAACCCTTCGTGGTTCTTTTCCCTTTGATTCCCCACCCAAATCCGTGAGCAAAGGGGCTCGATTTTGGGGTTTTCTTGGCTCTAGGGTTAGAGGCGTTCTTGGTGGGATTTCCTCGATTCCTCTTGTTTTGACAAGTTTTGGTGGACCAAATCTTGGCTATGGAGTGCCCATGAGGTGTTCCTACTATCCCCAAAGTCTTGTGCAAAACCGTGGAGCGATTCGGGAGATCGGGAGTTGGATTTGGGGGAGTTGACCCGCAGGCGCTGTTCATCCCGAGAGCTCAGGTCACACCGGTCTAACCGGTGCCTCTCACCGGTCTGACCGGTGCAGACTCTCTGTTGAGTTTTGCTCGGGTGAACGTCTTGGTGAGTTCCCTGTTGTCCTGTGTTGCTGCTGTTTCGGGTTTGGTCCTGTTTGGAGCTCGGTAGGTCAGTTTGGTAGATTTGGGATTTCCTGGCTTGGACCGGTCTGACCGGCGAGCTACACTGGCCTGACCGGTGTAGAGGCCTTCTGTGGAAGTTCTCAGATTTTGCCAGCAGGGACCGGTCTGACCGGTGCTGCTCACCGGCCTGACCGGTGAAGCCCAGTAGCTGGTCGAGTTGGTTTTTCCGCTGCGTTCTCAAGTAGGTGTAGGTGGTTGTAGGTTCCTAGGACCGGTAGCACTTCAGTGGCTGCGTGGTCTTGACCAACTTGGGTAGTTGAGTCGGGGACGTGTTTTGGAAGCTGTGTTCGTCTTGTTGGAGTTCTCATCTCCTTCGAGAAAAATTTTTATCGGCTCCCATTCACTCCCCCCCTCTCTGGTTCGCCTAATCGGTCCTTCAGTGGGACCCAGGGATCAGCGGCTGCGGGCGGGGGCGCGAACGCGGGCCGGTTGTGGGCCGAGAGCAAGGTGGGCCGGGAGCAAAGGCGAGCGGCAAAAAGAATAGGAGGGACGCCGATGGACTTTTGCTGGCTGGGGCAAAAACAAAAACGGGCCAGAAGAGGTAGAGAAGTTTAAGATTTAAAAGAAGGCTTTTGAATTTTTAGAAGCACTCAAACTTTTTGAATTCAAATTCAAATTTGAATTCAGCAAAACAAAAACAATGCTCCAGCATGTATGCAACATTAAACTCCTATATTTAATTAATTAATTTTCAAAAATATATTTAAATGCCTAAAAATTCACACACACCTTATATTCCTTAAATTCAAAGCATTGATTCTAAACAACTTTTATTGAAATTAAATTTATGCCAAATTAGGGTGTTACATAGATCCCCGGACATGGGCCCTCGGGCGGCGTGTCGGGTATGTGTATAAGAGTATGGAGAGTGCAAGGTATGTCGGATGCGATCATACCAGCACTAAAGCACCGGATCCAAACAGAACTCCGAAGTTAAACGTGTTTGGGAGAGATTAGTACTAGGATGGGTGACCTCCTCAGAAGTCCTCGTATTGCATACCTTTTTGCGATTTTTATAACCTCTTTGGATGAAATTTCGCGTTTCAGGTGTCCAAATGGTGGTGAGTTAAAAAAGAAGGGAAAACAGGAAAAATTCGTACTTCCGCGTTTTGGTACACACGCGATGCGTGCCCTAGATCCCCGGACATGGGCCCTCGGGTGGCGCGTCAGGGTATATGTATAAGAGTATGGAGAGTGCAAGGTATGTCGGATGCGATCATACCAGCACTAAAGCACCGGATCCAATCAGAACTCCGAAGTTAATTGTGCTTGTGCGAGAGTAGTACTAGGATGGGTGACGTCCTGGGAAGTCCTTGTGTTGCATTCCTTTTTGTGATTTTTTAACCTCTCTGGATGAAATTTTGCGTTTCGGGTGTCCAAATGGTGGTGAGTTAAAAAAGAAGGGAAAACAGGAAAAATGTGTACTTCCGCGTTTTTGTTCCCACACGATGCGTGGCGTAGATTCCCGGACATGGGGCCCTCGGGTGGCACGTCGGGGTATGTGTATAAGAGTATGGAGAGTGCAAGGTAAGTCAGATGAGATCATACCAGCACTACTGGATCCCATCGGAACTTCGAAGTTAAGCTTGCATGGGCGAGAGTAGTACTAGGATGGGTGATCTCCTGGGAAGTCCTCGTGTTGCATTCCTTGTTGCGATTTTTAACCTCTCTGGACGAAATTTCACGTTTCGGGTGTCCAAATGGTGGCGACTTAAAAAAGAAGGGAAACAGAAAAAATGTGTAGTTCCGCGTTTTGGTTCCCACGCGATGCGTGGCATAGATCCCCGGACATGGGGCCCTCGGGTGGCGTGTCGGGGTATGTGTATAAGAGTATGGAGGGTGCAAGGTATGTCGGATGTGATCATACCAGCACCACCGGATCCCATCAAAACTTCGAAGTTAAGCTTGCTTGGGCAAGAGTAGTACTAGGTTGGGTGATCTCCTGGGAAGTTCTCCTGTTGCATTCCTTTTTGCGATTTTTTGAACCTCTCTAGACGAAATTTCACGTTTCGGGTGTCCAAATTGTGGTGAGTTAAAAAAGAAAGGAAACATGAAAAATGTGTACGTCCGTGTTTTGGTATCCACGCGATGCGTGGCGAAGATCCCCGGACACGGGGCCCTCGGGCGGCGCATCGGGGTATGTGTATAAGAGTATGGAGAGTGCAAGGTATGTCTGATGCGATCATACCAGCACTAAAGCACCGGATCCCATTAGAACTCCGAAGTTAAGCATGGTTGTGCGAGAGTAGTACTAGGATGGGTGACCTCCTGGTAAGTCCTCATGTTCATTCCTTTTTGCGATTTTTTTAAACTCTCTTGACGACATTTCGCGTTTCAAGTGTCCAAATGGTGGTTAGTTAAAAAAGAATGGGAAAACAGGAAAAATGTGTACTTCCGTGTTTTGGTACCCACGCGATGCGTAGCGTAGATCCCCAAACATGGGGCCCTCTGGCGACGCGTCGGGGTATGTGTATAAGAGTATGGAGAGTGCAAGGTATGTCGCATGCGATCATGGCAGCACTAAAGCACCGGATCCCATCAGAACTCCGAAGCTAAACATGCTTGGGCGAGAGTAGTACTAGGATGGGTGACCTCTTGGGAAGTCCTCGCATTCCATTCCTTTTTGCAATTTTTTAACCTCTGTGGACGAAATTTCGCGTTTCGGGTGTCCAAATGGTGGTGAGTTAAAAAAGAAGGGAAAACAGGAAAAATGTGTACTTCCGCGTTTTGGTAGACACGCAATGCGTGGCCTAGAAACCCGGACATGGGGCCCTCGGGCAGCGTGTCAGGGTTTGTGTATAAGAGTATGGAGAGTGCAAGGTATGTTGGATGCGATCATACCAGCACTAAAGCACCGGATCCCATCAGAACTCTGAAGTTAAAAATGCTTGGGGGAGAGTAGTACTAGGATGGGTGACCTCCTCGGAAGTCCTCGTGTTGCATACCTTTTTGCGATTTTTTTAACCTCTTTGGATGAAATTTCGCATTTCGGGGGTCCAAATGGTGGTGAGTTAAAAAAGAAGGGAAAACAGGAAAAATGCGTACTTCCGCGTTTTGGTACCCACGCGATGCGTGCCCCAGATCATCGGACAAGGGCCCTCGGGTGGCGCGTCGGGGTATATGTATAAGAGTATGGAGAGTGCAAGGTATGTCGGATGCGATCATACCAGCACTAAAGCACCGGATCCAATCAGAACTCCGAAGTTAATTGTGCTTGTACAAGAGTAGTACTAGGATGGGTGACGTCCTGGGAAGTCCTCGTGTTGCATTCCTTTGTGTGATTTTTTAACCTCTCTGGACGAAATTTCGCGTTTCCGGTGTCCAAATGGTGGTGAGTTGGAAAACAGGAAAAATGTGTACTTCCGCGTTTTTGTTCCCACGCGATGCGTGGCGTAGATCCCCGGACATGGGGCCCTCGGGTGGCGCGTCGGGGTATGTGTATAAGAGTATGGAGAGTGCAAGGTATGTCGGATGCGATCATACCAGCACTACTGGATCCCATCGGAACTTCGAAGTTAAGCTTGCATGGGCGAGAGTAGTACTTGGATGGGTGATCTCCTGGGAAGTCCTCGTGTTGCATTCCTTGTTGCGATTTTTTAACCTCTCTGGACGAAATTTCGCGTTTCGGGTGTCCAAATTGTGGTTACTTAAAAAAGAAGGGAAACATAAAAAATGTGTACATCCACGTTTTGGTTCCCACGCGATGCGTGGCATAGATCCCCGGACATGGGGCCCTCGGGTGGCGCGTCGGGGTATGTGTATAAGAGTATGGAGAGTGCAAGGTATGTCGGATGTGATCATACCAGCACCACCGGATCCCATCAAAACTTCGAAGTTAAGCTTGCTTGGGCAAGAGTAGTACTAGGTTGGGTGATCTCCTGGGAAGTTCTCCTGTTGCATTCCTTTTTGCGATTTTTTGAACCTCTCTAGACGAAATTTCACGTTTCGGGTGTCCAAATTGTGGTGAGTTAAAAAAGAAAGGAAACATTAAAAATGTGTACTTCCGTGTTTTGGTATCCACGCGATGCGTGGCGAAGATCCCCGGACACGGGGCCCTCGGGCGGCGTGCCGGGGTATGTGTATAAGAGTATGGAGAGTGCAAGGTATGTCTGATGCAATCATACCAGCACTAAAGCACCGGATCCCATTAGAACTCCGAAGTTAAGCATGGTTGTGCGAGAGTAGTACTAGGATGGGTGACCTCCTGGTAAGTCCTCATGTTCATTCCTTTTTGCGATTTTTTTAAACTCTCTTGTTGACATTTCGCATTTCGGGTGTCCAAATGGTGGTGAGTTAAAAAGAATTGGAAAACAGGAAAAACGTGTACTTCCGTGTTTTGGTACCCACGCGATGCGTAGCGTAGATCCCCGACCATGGGGCCCCCTGGCGACGCGTCGGGGTATGTGTATAAGAGTATGGAGAGTGCAAGGTATGTCGTATGCGATCATGGCAGCACTAAAGCACCGGATCCCATCAGAACTACGGAGTTAAATGTGCTTGGGCGAGAGTAGTACTAGGATGGGTGACCTCTTAGGAAGTCCTCGCATTCCATTCCTTTTTGCAATTTTTTAACCTCTGTGGACGAAATTTCGCGTTTCGGGTGTCCAAATGGTGGTGAGTTAAAAAAGAAGGGAAAACAGGAAAAATGTGTACTTCCGCGTTTTGGTACTCACGCAATGCGAGGCCTAGATCCCCGGACATGGGGCCCTCGGGCAGCGCGTCAGGGTATGTGTATAAGAGTATGGAGAGTGCAAGGTATGTCGGATGCGATCATACCAGCACTAAAGCACCGGATCCCTTCAGAACTTTGAAGTTAATCGTGCTTGGGCGAGAGTAGTACTAGGATGGTTGACGTCCTGGGAAGTCCTCGTGTTGCATTCCTTTTTGCGATTTTTTAACCTCTCTGAACGAAATTTCGTGTTTCGGGTGTCCAAATGGTGGTGAGTTGAAAAAAGGGAAAACAGGAAAATGTGTACTTCCGCGTTTTGGTACCCACGCGATGTGTGGTGTAGATCCCCGGAGATGGGGCCCTCGGGCGGCGTGTCGGGGTATGTGTATAAGAATCCTGGGAAGTCCTCGTGTTGCATTCCTTTTTGCAATTTTTTAACCTCCCTGGACGAAATTTCGTGTTTCGGGTGTCCAAATGGCGGTGAGTTAAAAAAGAAGGGAAAACAGGAAAAATGTGTACTTCCGCATTTTGGTACCCACGTGATGCATGGTGTAGATCCCCGGACGTGGGGCCCTCGGCCGGCGTGTCGGGGTAAGTGTGTTAGAGTATGGAGAGTGCATGGTATGTCTGATGCGATCATACCAGCACTAAAGCACCGGATCCCATCAGAACTCCGAAGTTAAGCGTGCTTGGGCGAGAGTAGTACTAGGATGGGTGACCTCCTGGGAAGTCCTCGTGTTGCATTCCTTTTTTTGATTTGTTTAACCTCTCTGGACGAAATTTTGCGTTTCGGGTGTCCAAATAGTGGTGAGTTAAAAAAGAAGGGAAAACAGGAAAAATGTGTACTTCCATGTTTTGGTACCCACGCGATGCGTGGCGTAGATCCCCGGACATGGGGCCCTCGGGCGGCGCGTCGGGCTATGTGTATAAGAGTATGGAGAGTGCAAGGTATGTCTGATGCGATCATACCGGCACTAAAGCACGGGATCCCATCAAAACTCTGAAGTTAAGCATGCTTGGGAGAGAGAAGTACTAGGAAGGGTGACCTCCAGGGAAGTCCTTGTGTTGCATATTCCTTTTTGCGATTTTTTAACCTCTCTTGACAAAATTTCGCGTTTCGGGTGCCCAAATGGTGGTGACTTAAAAAAGAAGGGAAAACAAGAAAAATGTGTACTTCCACGTTTTGGTACCCACGCGATGCGTGGTGTAGATCCCCGGACATGGGGCCCTCGTCCGGCGCGTCAGGGTGTGTGTATAAGAGTATGGAGAGTGCAAGGTATGTCAGATGTGATCATACCGGCACTAAAGCACCGGATCCCATAAAAACTCCGAAGTTAAGCGTGCTTGGGCGAGAGTAGTACTAGGATGAGTGACCTCCTAGGAAGTCCTCGTGTTGCATTCCTTTTTGCGATTTTTTAACCTCTCTGGATGAAATTTAGCGTTTCGAGTGTCCAAATGGTGGTGAGTTGAAAAAGAAGGGAAAATAGGAAAAATGTGTACTTCCGCGTTTTGGTACCCACGTTATGCGTGGCGTAGATCCCCGGACATGGGGCCCTCGGGCGACGTGTCGGGGTATGTGTATAAGAGTATGGAGACTGCAAGGTATGTCAGATGCGATCATACCAGCACCAAAGCTCTGGATCCCATCAGAACATCCAAGTTAAGTGTGCTTGGGTGAGAGTAGTACTAGGATGGGTGACCTCCTGGGAAGTCCTTGTGTTGCATATTCCTTTTTGTTATATTTTTATCCTCTCTGGACGAAATTTCGCATTTCGGGTGCCCAAATAGTGGTGACTTAAAAAAGAAGGGAAAACAAGAAAAATGTGTACTTCCACGTTTTGGTACCCACGCGATGCGTGGTGTAGATCCCCGGACATGGGGGCCTCGTCCGGCGCGTCGGGGTAATTGTATAAGAGTATGGAGAGTGCAAGGTATGTCGGATGTGATCATACCGGCACTAAAGCACAGGATCCCATCAAAACTCTGAAGTTAAGCGTGCTTGGGCGAGAGTAGTACTAGGATGGTTGACCTCCTGAGAAGTCCTCGTGTTGCATTCCTTTTTGCAATTTTTTTAACCTCTCTGGACGAAATTTTGCATTTCGGGTGTCCAAATGGTGGTGAGTTAAAAAAAAGGGAAAACAGTAAAAATGTGTACTTCCGCGTTTTGGTACCCACGTGATGCGTGGCGTAGATCCCCGGACATGGGGCCCTCAGGCGGCGCATCGGGGTATGTGTATAAGAGTATGGAGACTGCAAGGTATGTCAGATGTGATCATACCAGCACCAAAGCTCCGGATCCCATCAGAACTTCGAAATTAAGTGTGCTTGGGCGAGAGTAGTACTAGGATGGGTGACCTCTTGGGAAGACCTCGTGTTGCATTCCTTTGTGCGATTTTTTTTAACCTCTCTGGACGAAATTTCGCGTTTCGGGTGCCCAAATGGTGGTGACTTAAAAAAGAAGGGAAAACAGAAAAAATGTGTACTTCCACGTTTTGGTACCCACGCGATGCGTGGCGTAGATCCCCGGACATGGGGGCCTCGGGCGGCGCGTCAGGTTATGTATATAAGAGTATGGAGAGTGCAAGGTATGCCGTATGTGATCATACCGGCACTAAAGCACCGGATCCCATCAAAACTCTGAAGTTAAGTGTGCTTGGGCGAGAGTAGTACTCGGATGGCTGACCTCCTGGGAAGTCCTCGTGTTGCAATCCTTTTTGCGATTTTTTTAACATCTCTGGACGAAATTCACGTTTCGGGTGTCCAAATGGTGGTGAGTTAAAAAAGAAGGGAAAACAAGAGAAATGTGTACTTCCGCGTTTTGGTACCCCCGCGATGCATGGCGTAGGTCCCCGTACATGGGGCCCTCAGGCGGCGCGTCGGGGTATGTGTATAAGAGTATGCAGAGTGCAAGGTATGTCTGATGCGATCATACCTGCGCTAAAGCACCGGATCCCATCAGAACTCCGAAGTTAGGCGTGTTTGGGCGAAAGTAGTACTAGGATGGGTGGTATGTCAGATGCGATCATACCAGCACTAAAGCACCGGATCCCATCAGAACTCCGAAGTTAAGCGTGTCTGGGCGAGAGAAGTACTAGGATGGGTGACCTCCTGGGAAGTCCTCGTGTTGCATTCCTTTTTTGCGATTTTTTTAACCTCTCTGGACGAAATTTCACTTTTCGGGTGTCCAAATGGTAGTGAGTTAAAAAAGAAGGGAAAACATGAAAAATCTGTACTTCCGCGTTTTGGTACCCACGCGATGTGTGGCGTACATCCGCGGACATGGGGCCCTCGGGCGGCGCATCGAGGTATGTGCATAAGAGTCTGGAGGGTGTGTTGGGGACACAAAACCCCCAAACAAAGAGAGAGAAATCTGCTAAATAGTTCACAATCAAAGCGTTAAAATCAAGAGCTGTCAATGATCCAATTTCCACAATGCATTACACATTCAACTTTCCAAAATGGCCGTCCCTTTACAATGAGGAGAAGGCCTCCTTTTATAGTCCCAAAAGATGAAATTTACATTCCAAGTTTGCCCCCAACACTCTAATAGCTCACAAGAATCTTGTGAGGGCAAACTTGGTTTTTTACACCCGTTGTGGAATTGGCGCCGGACTTTGTGGAGTGCAGATCACGCCGAAAATAGCGGAGCGGGAAACGCGGCGCGATGACCGGAAGTAGTTCCGTGTTGGACCAGCTTTTGACCCAGTCATTGCTTTTGGACCTAGGCGAAGTCGGGGGCTTCGCCTTCTTGCTTCTCTTGACGCCTCGTTCACGCTGCATCCTTGGAGCTCTGGTGACTTCCAAACAGGGAGGCGGCGGAGTGGTTTGGAACCAAGCCGAAGCTGAGCCCTTCGCCATTCTTCACTTTAAAAGAGAGAGCTCCGGGTTACTTCCTGAAAAAGCATATCACGTGATAGTATCGAACCTTGCAGTTAGTAGATGAGCAAAAAAGGACGGCGGAGCCGAGACCCTCTAACTGCCTCTGAGCGAGAAATCTTCCCTATCATTCGTGGATTGGACTGGCCGCGCCAGAGCCCTGGGCTTCACCTTCTTTGGTGGTTTTTCGGTGCTTTAAGCGTGTGGTACAACTTCTTGGTTTTTAAGAAAAAACCTAGCGAAGCCCGTGACCCTTTCACCCCCTAGGAAGGATCCGAAGCTGATTTGTCTACTTTGTCTTTTTTGGCAAACCCCCGGTGCCCATAGGTGAGGTTTTCTACAGCCCGAACAGTAGCCCCTCGAGGAGAAGTGTTTTAAACAACGAGACTTAACCTTCTCCTCGACTCTTGTTTCTCGTTCTGAAGAAAACGTCACCTTCGGCTCCGGGGAGTTTGCCGATTTTAGTATGCTTTTTTGGCTTCGCGTGATCGATTTTCAAAAGACTACAGTGAAACCGCACCTTCCCGAGTCGCCTGTTCGTATTTCGAGACCGTTACGCTTCCGTCTCTCTCCTCGGGCTATATAAGGGGGGTCGGGGGTCCCTTGGCCTCTTACTTTCGTCGAAGCCGAGAGTTCGCCTACGCGCATTTCGGTTGCTTTATGATTCGTGCGATTTGTGCGATTTCGCCCGAGCTTCGCTGCTTGCTTCTTTTGCGGAGCTTAGTTTTCTTCTTCTCACCCTGGCGCGCGTAAGACAAACCGCGCGGCTGATGACTGAAGAGGAGACTGCTGCCTTAGTTGTGCCAACAGTTGCCCCTGAGGAGCCAATTGGAGATATAGTCGATTACGAGCCATTGCCGTCGGCTAAGGGGAAAGAGGCTGATCTTGGCGAGGATATTTCTAGAGTTGAAGCTTCGCCTTCGGAGCTGATGGCTGGAAGGGAGTCTAAAACTCCGTCGTATGTTCTTGGTCCTTCGCTCGCGTCCGAGAATCTGATCAAGTACTATGAAGAGAAAGGTTTCTTCCCCGAAGGTGTTGCTCGACATCCAGAGGGTGAAACTACTCCGGAGCCTAAAGCTGGTGAAGCTGTTGTGTTCCGTGACTTCTACAGCGCTGGCCTGAGGTTTCCCTGCTCCCGTCGCCTTCCGGAGATCCTTGACCGCTACAGCGTGAAGTTGCACCAGCTGACGCCAAATGCATTGGTGCAACTGTCTAAGTTCTTCTTTGCTGTGCGCTCTTGCGATGGCCGAGTGGATACTGAAGCTTTCATCCGTTTCTATGAGCTTCATGTTCAAAAGCAAAATTTTCGGGTGGACGGTGATCCTGCTGTGTACGAGAATCACTTTGGGTGTATCACCTTCACGACCCGGAGGAGAAACACAAAAAAGGATATAGAGAGAGTGGAGCTCAGCCCCGCTAATAAGAACAAGTAGGACGATGATTGGTTAAGTTATTAGTTCTACGTGAAGGTTGACATGCCCCGTGGCTCCGATGGTGTCGCGTTCTATCCCTTCAGCATCACCACGATGACTCCTTTGAGCTACGTGACGAGACCCGACTTCGCGAAGACCCGGGGCTTTAAAGACTGTGAAAAAGCTTTTCTCCTAGCTTCGCAGTTTCTCCCCGGTCGTGATATTGCCGAGGAGTTTGTTGCCGCTAATATCTGGCCTCTCTCCGCCGGCTGGAACCCTGAAGAGGTGAAGTGGCTTACAGTTGACTGGTTTACGAAGCCTATCCCTTTCCCCCGATTTGGGCTAAAGATGCCTGAAGGAAAGAGCGCTCATGAGTTCGTGGGAGAGGTAGAGCGCCGTGTGGTGGACTTACTTGGCCCTTATACTGAGGTGGAGTATCAAGCTTCGCGAAAGTTACCTACTTGAGGCTGCCGGGTGAATCGCATTTTCTCCGAACTAGGCATTGAAGTGGAGGATCACGCGAAGCCCAAAGTTTCATCTAAGCGTGCTCGTGATCCGAGCTGGGTTGCACCAGATCCAGCTAACGCAAAAAAGAAGAAGAGTTCTGTGACCTCGCAGGAGGCATCTGGCGAAGCTGCTGCTGCTGGACAGCGAAAATCCTCAGCTTCGCTTTCTTCTTCGAAAACGAGCCAGCTTGAGCGCGCTAAGAAGAAACAAACTGTGGCGCAAGAAAAATGTCCCTCCGCTGAGAGGTTGTCGAAGCCTGGCCTTCGTCATAAAAAGGCTGGCTCGAAGCCTAGGCAGCAGTGCCGCATTGTGAACATTCTCGGTTCTTCCGACGACTTAGAGTTTCTTGACTCAGGTGTCGAAGATGGTGGGAACAAAGAACGCGAAGCCGTCCCTTTGCCCGAGGTGGAGAAGGCTATCGTGCCTAGCCCGAAGGATGTTGCCACAGACCCGCCTGTGTCAAAGAATGTTGTTAGCGTGGACCCGGTTGGTGAAGCTGCGAAACTTCCCGGAGCCAAGACTGATCAAGCTAAGGGAAAGAGCCCTGCGCATCTTAGTGCCCATCCTGATGCTTCAGACGACGCACAAGCTTCGCCCGCATTCATGCAGTCATTGGCGGAGACCGTGAGCTCATCTGGCGCTGTGGAAGGGCACACTTTGGAGATGGTGCTTGCGGAGAAGAACTCTTTCGACCCCTCGACGTATTCTTACAACAAGGCTGTTGGTATGAGGAACCTGCAAACTTTATTATCTGTTCGTTTGCCGTTTTATAAAGAAAGCAGGGTAATTGAATCCCATGTGCTCTGGGAGCTAAGGGATTCTGCTCGGCGTGCTGGAGCTACATCAGAAGATGCTGCACGGTTGGGAGATGACGCCCCTGGTGAGCAAGTTTTGGAGGATGGGGAAATTCCCGGAGCTCCCGGCTCTTCTCTTATTGTGAAACAACCGGGCACCAGGACCTCTGCTGAACCTCCGGCACCTTCAGATCCCAAAGGTTAGTTCTCGACTTCGTTCGTTTTCTTCCATTGTTTTTGCTGGTTTTAGCGTTTTTTGTTAAGTTCGGTCATGGTGTGTATACTTTTTGTTTTGTTTCTCAGCTTTTGAAAAATCTGTCGAAGACATGGAGGCCGGTCGCCTGGCTGGCTTATCAGCGGAGCTTTGCTATAAATCTATGATTTCAATCCAGAAGCTTCTTGAGAAGTACCGTCTGCAAGAGAAAAAGTTCTTGGCTTCCGAAGCTGAAAATATCGAGCTGAGCCGTGAAGTTATTAGGCTTAAAGAAGCAAACGGGTGTCTAACCAAAATTTGCAAGCTGCGGGATGAAAGCATCGAGATCTTGAAAGAAAACGTTAAGAACTATCAGGAGGCAGCGCTGAAATTGAACGAGGATGCTGAGAAACGTGACAGCCTGCTCGAGGAGTTCAAGAAGATTGTCGAAGACGATGGCCGCGCCATTGAGACCTTACAAAAGGAAAAGAAGGCCCAACAAATTAAGATTGAAGAACTCAAGAAGGAGGTTGAGGGTCGTGATAACTTCATAAAAGCGTCCGAAGATGTTTTGAAAGAAAACTTCAAAGGTTTGCACGAGAAGTACGCTCGTGCCCTTGGGGAATTTGGTGCGGAGCCCCTGCCCTTCCCCGGTGACAAAGACGTGAAGGCCATTTTCGAATGGATGGGACAAGAGTTTGATCACCTCCTGGGAGTGATGACCGGAGCTAGCGATTATGCGGCTTTGATGTGCGTGGAAACTCTCCTCGGGTTTATTGAAAAAACTGGGTGCTCGGACTTTCTGGCTTTGGGAGCCAGGGACTATAAGTTCCCGACGGCGGAAGAGCTTGATGAAGGGGTTGCCTCAAGAAATGTTCGGGTGATCAAGAAGATTTTCTTGGCCCGATTTTGGGAGGCGTCCGGTCAAGAATATGCTAAAGTTGTAGCGCGCCGACTTTTGGCGGAGGTAGACGATTTGCATTACCGGCTCTTCTCTTAATTTGTTTTCTCATTCTTTCTTTGGGTTGCTAACTTCTCTGTTTTGCAGGCGAAGGAAAAGGAGGCATTGGGATCGGATTCAAGTGATGGTGATGACGGTGAAGGAGATCCTGCAAGCACGGCTCCGGGCGGTTCAACTTCTGGTGTTAACAAAGACGTAGTTGATGACGATGCTGAAGATAAGGATGGCGAAGCCTGAAGACTTCTGTTTTTGAGCTATTGTCTTATTATGACGCCCTGCGTGGCGGTTTGAGCTTTAAGTGCTTGACAACTTATGCTTTTGATTGTGAAAAACTTGTAAATAATGTTATTGGCTTTGTTGCCATCTTCCATCTTGTTGATAAGTTTTTTCCTTTTGTCACTTGCGTTGATTGAAGAAAACGTCTCCTTCTGTTGGGATAGCTTGGTACTTTTCTTTGTGCGAAGATATCGATTTGCGATGTTTCTTAGCTTCGGAAAAAGGAGCGAAAAAAACTTGCCGTGTTTTTGAAGAAAACGTCACCCCCCCTTTTTTTTGGTCTTTTTTCTGAAGCCCCAAGGTAGAAAGATTGACGCCTTTTTGTTTTTCCTCGTAGGTAGGTCGCTTTTTTCTTGACGAGAACTTAAAGTCTAGCGGAGCTTGTTTAGAGCTTCGCAGACTTTCTTTCCGATGGTCGAATATTGGCAATGTTGTTGCTTTTTCGACTAAAATTTTGTATTTCTTGTTTCCAAGAAACGTTCTTGAAAAAGATAGTTGTGTTGCACCTTTCTGTGCGGCTAGCATCTTCTTTGTATAATCGAACTTTTTGAAGCGGTCAAAATTTTTGCGAAGCTTTCTTCGAGCTTCGCGGTTTTTCTTACTTGTGAACGAATAACAACGATCTTATTTCTTTTTTTGAATATAAGATGGCTTTTGATTTTCACAGTGCTTCCCGCAACTTAGTTCGTTGCCCGAAGGGATTGTTTGGTACTTAGGCATGATTGCTAAGATTTTCATGAGACAACGTGTGTAAGCTTGTTGCTTTTTCGTTGCTCTTTGGGTAGAAACCCCCTTTGCGAAAAAGTAAATGACTGGAAATAAATTGCTGAAAGTAGATAAGAAAGACATTTTAAGGGGAAAGTAATCTCATTAAGATTGAAATTTGATACATGGATCCGCCTCATTAAAAACCTTGCCTCCTGATTTGGAGTCCCCTTTCTGCAAGGAAAAGAGTACGGATCCCGACAAATGCAAAGTACTAAAATGAAAAATTGAAAAAGAAAAGAAACATAAGATAACTAAGCTCCGGCTCCGTTTATAAGTTTACGAAGCTGGAGCTTTTACACTGCCTTGTGCTTAGGGATAGTATTTGAGGAGACTGTCCGCATTCCAGGTGTGCGGCAATGCGTTGCCCAACTGATCCGCTAAGTGAAAGGACCCTGGCCTGATACTCTTTGTTATGACGAATGGCCCCTCCCAGGGCTCTTGTAACTTCCCTGGGTTGTCAAAATTTTTCTTTTTCTTGATGACCAAATCCCCCACCTGTATTTCTTTCCTTACGACTTTCTTGTCCCTCCACTTCTTGGTTTCTTGCTGATATTTTTCCAAGTTGTCCGCAGCCTGGAGTATGTCTACCTCGATCAAATCTTTTTCGGCTTCTTCGAAGCCCCTGTCTTGTGCTTTCAACACTTGCAAGCTTTGGTTTTTTATCTCTTCTGGTGTCATGGCTTCGGAGCCGAACAGTAATTTGAAAGGCGAAAAACCTGTGGTTCTTGATACACTAGTGTTGTGCGACCAGATGACCTTCGGCAACTCATCCACCCATTTCCCTTTCCTCTGGTTGAACAGACACTTCTTTATGCTAGAGAATATTTGGCCATTTTCCCTTTCCACGGTTCCGTTTGATTGTGGATGGTACACAGAGGTGAACTTTAATTTGGTTCCCATGGTGAGGCAGAACTCCCTGAAATCGTTGCAATCAAATTGCTTCCCATTGTCTACGGTTAGTTCTCTGGGGACCCCAAATCTGCAGATTATACTTTGCCAAAAGAATTTCTGGATGTTGCGAGAGGTGATGCTGGCCAACGGCTTGGCTTCGATCCATTTGGTGAAGTAATCTACAGCGATAGCTGTGAATCTGCAATTCCCTTGTGCTGCTGGTAAGGGGCCAACCAGATCCATTCCCCATCTTTGGAGTGGCCAGGAGGGTGGTATTAACTGTATGGGCATTGATGGGCTTCACTGGTTATTTGCATTCTTCTGGCAGGCTTCGCATGCTTTTACCAGGTGATGGGCATCGTCAATGATGGATGGCCAGTAGAAACCTTGCCTTAGTGCTTTCTGAGCCAAAGCTCTGGATCCCATGTGACTTCCGCAAAAACCTGAGTGAATCTCTTTCAATAGCTCTTTTCCCGCATCGAAGCTGATGCATCTCAGTGTTGGAGCTGATATGCCAGATTTGTACAATTCTCCATCGATTATCTCGTAGCCTCGGGCCCTTTGTCTCGTGCGATTTAGGGAAACTTCCTCGGTAGGTTCATAGTGACCCCTTAGGAAGGCCAAGATTGGAGCCCTCCAGTCATACTTCTCTATGACATTGATTGTTTTGGCCTTCGGCTCCTTTACAGCAGGCGTGGTGAGGACCTCATAGAAACATCTGGAGGTAGAGCTTGGTTTTGAGCAGCTGCTTTTGCTAATGCGTCTGCTTCATTGTTTGAGTTCCTTGAGATGTGCCCTACTGTGAATCCCTTGAAGTGCTTCTCCATGGATCTCACTGCAGCGAGATATTTGACAAGCTCTGGCTCTCTGGCTTCGCTGTCCTTTTCTACATGCCCTTGGATGACTTTGGAGTCCGATCTCACAATAAAACTTTGTTGGCCTAAAGCTTTCATTTTTCTTAATGTAAGGAACAAGGCTTCGTACTCGGTTGTGTTGTTGGTTGCTCTTTCACTATCTGGGAAGTCCAGTCTAACCGCGAATCGCATTTTGATTCCGGTTGGGGAAGTTATGATTGCCGAAGCTCCCGCTCCTTTATGACAATAAGCCCCATCACAGTATGCAATCCATGGCTCCTCAATGTCTGTGGAGCTCGAACTGGTTGGGGAAGTCCAATCCACAACAAAATCTGCCAAGACTTGAGATTTGATGGCGCTTCTCCTTTCGAAGTCAACTACGTGCTCCGATAGTTCTAGAGCCCATTTGGAGATTCTCCCTGAAGCTTCTCTGTTGTTGAATAGTTCATGGAGAGGTTGATCTGTCACCACTATGATTCTGTGGGACTCGAAATAATGCCTGAGCTTCCGCGCTGCCATCACGACTGCATATGCAATTTTTTCTAGTTCTGAGTAGAACACTTTTGAGCCTGTGAGTGTCTCGGAAACAAAGTAAACTGGGACCTGAGTCAGTTTTCCTTCCACCTCCTTTTCTTGTATCAACGCTGCACAGACAGCAGTTTGCGAAGCCGAGATGTAGAGCAATAGGGCGGAGCCGGGCTCTGGTGGGCATAACTTGGTTAGCTTGGTAAGGTAAATCTTAAGCTCCGCGAATGCTTTGCTCTGCTCCGGTCCCCATTCAAACTTCTTGTTGTTTCTGAGAACTTGGAAGAAATGTAAGCTTTGCTCCGCGGCCTTAGATACGAATCTGTTTAGCGCTGCAATTCTTCCTGTGAGTTTCTGGACATCTTTCAGAGACCTGGGCTCCTCCATCTTTATTATTGCCTGGATTTTGTCAGGGTTGGCTTGTATGCCCTTGGTTTCAACCAGGCACCCAAGTACTTTTCGTCGGCGAACTCCGAACACGCATTTTTTCGGGTTCAGTCTCAGGTTCGCGGCTCTCATGTTCGCGAAGGTCTCTGCCAAGTCAAAGATGTGATCACCGCGCTTGTTACTCTTGACGATAATGTCATCGACGTATACCAGTAGATTCCTGCGCAACTGGTCGGGAAACACCGAAGCAGTCATTCTTGTGAAAGTTGATCCCGCATTCTTGAGCCCCTCGGGCATTCGCAAGAAGCAAAAGATGCCGAAGGGTGTAATGAAACTGGTTTTGTCTTCGTCCTCTTTTCTGATTCTTACTTGGTGGTAGCCCGAAAACATGTCAAGTAATGACAACATCTCGCTGTTTGCCGCGTCATCCACTATTTTGTCTACCCTTTCCAGCGGGTAATCGTCGTTTGGGCAGGCTTTGTTCAGATCTGTGAAGTCTATACACATTCTCCACTTCTCGTTTTTCTTCTTAACGGGGACCGTGTTTGCGAGCCATGTCGAATATTTGGCTTCGCGGATCACGTTAGCATCTAGCAACCTTTGCACTTCAGCTTTCACGGCTTCGGCTTTCTCATCGGACATTTTGCGAAGCTTTTGCTTTTTGGGCCTGATGCTTTTGTCCATCTCCAGCCTGTGCTCGATGATGTCCCGGTCAACTCCTTTTAAGTCTTGAGCTGACCATGCGAATACATCTTGGTTTTTGGCTAGGAAAGCTAGTAATTCCCGTTCTTCGTCTAAGCTCAACTCGGCTCCGATTGTTACAGTTCTATCTGGGATGTGTGCATCTAGCGGTATCCTTTTTGTTTCGCCGTCAGCGCTGATGTTAACTTTTTCTTTGTCCCTCTTGGGCTCCGCGATTTTTTTCTTTCTATCTTTCTCTGCAGCTTCGTCAGCTTCGGCCTGAGTGAGATGGTGGATGCTTCTTTGGCCTGGGGATGTGCCTTTTTCAATGTCTCTGGCTATTTGTTGATCCCCAAATACTGTGATAACCCCCTTGAGGGCTGGGATTTTCATGCATAGAAATAGCTGCCGGACCGCCGCATCGAACTTGTTGATGAACCCCCTGCCCAAGATGGCCAAGTAAGGATAATGCATTTCCACTACATCGAACGTGATCAATTCCGTTCTGGGGTTGTCAAGGTTCCCGAAGGATACAAGCAACGTGATCTTTCCGAGCGCTCTAATGGGTTTCCCCCCGAAGCCCAGAAGCGGGACATTTGCTTCTTGCAGTAAGTGTGGGTCTATCTTCATTTCTCTGAAAGTTTTGGCAAAGAGAATGTCCGCGGAGCTGCCATTGTCTATCAGGACTTCCCTAATTTCCCAGCCTGCAATGATTGTTTTAATGACCATGGCGTCGTTGTGTGCAGCTGTTTTCAGTGTGAAATCTGCCTCTATGAAGGTAATGGGTACATGCGCCCAGGGCGGCTTCACCGGTGGTCCGTCTTGGACTATGGTGTGTACCTCTCTGAAATAATTTCTTCTCATTCTCTTGTTCTCGAACTCGAGGGATGATCCTCCTACTATCGGGAACACATGGTGATAAGAATTTTCCTGGTTTTGAGTTTTGGTTTGGGAGACGGCCATGATGGAGCCGAAGGTAGGTAAGGCTTTGGGATCGTTTCTTGGGTTTGGCGGCTCCACCTTTGCAATTACGTTTGGCGTGCCGGGTGGCGGAGGTGGGATTTGTGGCATTGGCTGCGTACTCTGCTGGTTTTACGGCTGGTATTGTTGCGGTGCTGGCACTTGCCATGTTGTTTGTGGTTGGCTATATGCGCTGGTTTGGAAGTAATTTTGGTTTCCTTGGTTATAGGGATGTAGCGGAGGTGCAGTGGGATATGGGTTTTGATGGAGAGGTGGCTGAGGCCAAGTGTGATTGACAGGTTTTGGTGGCGGTGGTGGGTGTTGGGTTTGGGCGGCCCTTTTTTCCTCGGCCATTCTTTCCAAAGTCCTCTTGGTTTCGGGACAGTTGTCTGTGGAATGGTGAGGTTGTTTTCCGTGGAAGGAGCAGTAAAACAAGCGTGGGCGAGAGTTTTGGTTTTGAGGTGGTGGACCACCACCCCTGCCACTTCCTCTTTGATTATGACCTCCGCGATTTGAAGTTTGCGGAGCCTGGTGCGGAGGCTGAGTTTGTGGTGGGTTAGAGCTTGGGTTTTGGTTTTGGTTCTGGGTATGGGGTGCGGCATCAATGGGGAGCACCTGGTTTGGTGGGTAAGGAGTTCTATTGTTCTGAAAGCTTTGGTGAGAGGGAACCCATTCTTGTTCTCTCTGTGCTTGTCTTAGACGATTTCGCTCGACCACTCTTCTCCTATGATCTTCATCTAATCTGCAATACTCTTCGAGCTCCACCAAGAGTGCTTGCATTGTTTTTGGTTTTTTCCTCGAGAGATGTGATGCTGCTTGCCCTGGGTTTAGCCCCTTGATACAGGTGGCTATGGCAACCTTCTCTGATACATCTGGGGTTTGGGACTTCAGCTGTAAGAATCTCCTTACATAGTTCGCTAGAGGCTCTTTTTCTTTTTGGATGTAGTAGAACAAGTCCCCTTCATCAGTAGTTGCGGCTTGGAAGCCTTGGAAGTTTTGGATGAGTTTCATCTTCAGATCGACCCAACTGTATACGGAATGGGGTGGCAGTAGTGAGTACCAGTTCAATGCTGCGCCTTCACACGCTATGATGAACGACTTGGCCAAAACAACTTCGTCACCCCCAGCCGAAGCTACGGCGGCTTCGTAACTCATTAGAGAAATTGTTTTATAGGAAAAGGGCCATGGCGCTGTTTGCAGGCCGATGGATAAGGGAGATGTGGCATCGACGGTTGTGAACATTCCGGCGGTGGGTGGGAAGTTAAACACAACGTTCTCATTTTGAGGGGTTGGGCCTTCTTCGTGGCTTCGGGTGGGACTTGGTGATGTGTGCCGGTGAGATTGCAACTCATCTAGTTCCTACTGCATCCGAGCCAGCTGCAGCTTCGCAGCTTTGATCTTTTTGATTTTTTCTTCAGCTTGCTTTTGAGCCTCGATCTCCATGGTAACCCTCTCCTTTTCTTTTTTCATAGCTTCGATTTGTTTTAATACCGAGTCAAGCTCCCTTTCAGCTGCGCCCTCTTTATCGTTTGCAAGGCTGGTATCTGGATCTGAGTCTTGCATGGTTTTTCCTGCCGCCTTCCTTTTCTCAGTGTGGGTTCGAGCAGTGTCCTCGTCCTCCGGCCCGGGCTCCGGGGCGATTATAGTTGTTTTTTCCTTGGCAGCCCCCCTGGGCTCCTCTTGGTCAACGGTCTTCTTCTTCGGTGGTGCCATTGTGGGTTCTTTGGTGGCTAAGAACATGGTGGGCGCCTTTGTTGGGGACACAAAACCCCCAAACAAAGAGAGAAATCTGCTAAATAGTTCACAATCAAAGCGTTAAAATCAAGAGCTGTCAACGATCCAATTTCCACAATGCATTACACATTCAACTTTCCAAAATGGCCGTCCCTTTACAATGAGGAGAGGGCCTCCTTTTATAGTGCCAAAAGATGAAATTTACATTCCAAGTATGCCCTCAACACCCTAATATATAACAAGAATTTCTTGAGGGAAAACTTGGTTTTTTACACATGTTGCGGAATTGACGCCAGACTTAGCGGAGCGCAGATCGCGCCGGAAACAACGGAGCGGGAAACGCGGCGCAAAGACCGGAAGTAGTTTCGTGTTGGACCAGCTTTTGACCCAGTCGTTGCTTTTGGACCTAGGCGAAGCTGGGGGCTTCGCCTTCTTGCTTCTCTTGACGCCTCGTTCACGCTGCATCCTTGGAGCTCCAGTGACTTCCAAACAGGGAGGCGGCGGAGTGGTTTGGAGCCAAGCCGAAGCTGAGCCCTTCGCCATTCTTCACTTTAAAAGAGAGAGCTCCGGGTTACTTCCTGAAAAAGCATATCACGTGATAGTATCGAACCTTGCAGTTAGTAGATGAGCAAAAAAGGACGGCGGAGCCGAGACCCTCTAACTGCCTCTGAGCGAGAAATCTTCCCTATCGTTCGTGGATTGGACTGGCCGCGCCAGAGCCTTGGGCTTCGCCTTCTTCGGTGGTTTTTCGGTGCTTTAAGCTTGTGGTACAACTTCTTGGTTTTTAAGAAAAAGCCTAGCGAAGCCCATGACCCTTTCTCCCCCTAGGAAGGATCCGAAGCTGATTTGTCTACTTTGTCTTTTTTGGCAAACCCCCGGTGCCCATAGGTGAGGATTTCTACAGCCCCAACAGGGTGCAAGGTATGTCAGATGCGATCATACCAGCACTGAACCACCGGATCCCATCAGAACTCTGAAGTTAAGCGTGCTTGGGCGAGAGTAGTACTAGGATGGGTGACCTCCTGGGATGTCCTTGTGTTGCATTCCTTTTTTGCAATCCTTTTTGTTATTTTTTTAACCTCTCTGGACGAAATTTCGCGTTTCGGGTGCCCCAATAGTGGTGACTTAAAAAAGAAGGGAAAACAAGAAAAATGTGTACTTCCACGTTTTGGTACCCACGCGATGCGTGGCGTAGATCCCCGGACATGGGGGCCTCGTCCAGCGCGTCGGGGTATGTCTATAAGAGTATGGAGTGTGCAAGGTATGTCGGATGTGATCATACCGGCACTAAAGCACCGGATCCCATCAAAACTCTGAAGTTAAGCGTGCTTGCGCGAGAGTAGTACAAGGATGGGTGACCTCCTGAGAAGTCCTCGTGTTGTATTCCTTTTTGCGATTTTTTTTAACCTCTCTGGACGAAATTTTGCGTTTCGGGTGCCCAAATGGTGGTGACTTAAAAAAGAAGGGAAAACAGAAAAAATGTGTACTTCCACGTTTTGGTACCCATGCGATGCGTGGCGTAGATCCCCGGACATGGGGGCCTCGGGCGGCGCGTCGGGGTATGTATGTAAGAGTATGGAGAGTGCAAGGTATGCCGTATGTGATCATACCGGCACTAAAGCACCGAATCCCATCAAAACTCTGAAGTTAAGCGTGCTTGAGTGAGAGTACTACTAGGATGGGTGACGTCCTGGGAAGTCCTCGTGTTGCATTCATTTTTGTGATTTTTTTAACATCTCTGGACGAAATTCACGTTTTGGGTGTCCAAATGGTGGTGAGTTAAAAAAGAAGGGAAACCAGGAAAAATGTGTAGTTCCGCGTTTTGGTACCCACGCGATGCATGGCGTAGGTCCCCGTACATGGGGCCCTCGGGCGGCGCGTCGGGGTATGTGTATAAGAGTATGGAGAGTGCAAGGTATGTCTGATGCAATCATACCTGCGCTAAACCACCGGATCCCATCAGAACTCCAAAGTTAAGCGTGCTTGGGCGAAAGTAGTACTAGGATGGGTGGTATGTCAGATGCGATCATACCAGCACTAAAGCACCGGATCCCATCGGAACTCCGAAGTTAAGCGTGTTTGGGCGAGAGAAGTACTAGGATGGGTGACCTCTTGGGAAGTCCTCGTGTTGCATTCCTTTTTTGCGATTTTTTTAACCTCTCTGGACGAAATTTCGCTTTTCGGGTGTCCAAATGGTAGTGAGTTAAAAAAGAAGCGAAAACATGAAAAATCTGTACTTCCGCGTTTTGGTACCCACGCGATGTGTGGCGTACATCCGCGGACATGGGGCCCTCGGGCGGCGCGTCGGGGTATGTGCATAAGAGTCTGGAGGGTGCAAGGTATGTCAGATGCGATCATACCAGCACTAAAGCACCGTATCCCATCAGAACTCCAAAGTTAAGCGTGCTTGGGCGAGAGTAGTACTAGGATGGGTGACCTCCTGGGATGTCCTCGTGTTGCATTCCTTTTTTGCAATCCTTTTTGAGATTTTCTAACCTCTCTAGACGAAATTTCGCATTTCGGTTGTCCAAATGGTGGTGCGTTAAAAAAGAAGGGAAAATAGGAAAAATGTGTACTTCTGTGTTTTGGTACCCACGCGATGCGTGGCGTAGATCCCCGAACATGGGGGCCTCAGGCGGTGCGTCGGGGTATGTGTATAAGAGTATGAGTGCAAGGTATGCCGGATGTGATCATACCAGCACTAAAGCACCGGATCCCATCAAAACTCTGAAGTTAAGCGTGCTTGGGCGAGAGTAGTACTAGGATGGGTGACCTCCTGAGAAGTCCTCGTGTTGCATTCCTTTTTGCGATTTTTTTAACCTCTCTGGACGAAATTTTGCGTTTCGGGTGCCCAAATGGTGGTGACCTAAAAAAGAAGGGAAAACAGAAAAAATGTGTACTTCCACGTTTTGGTACCCATGCGATGCGTGGCGTAGATCCCCGGACATGGGGGCCTTGGGCGGCGCGTCGGGGTATGTATATAAGAGTATGGTGAGTGCAAGGTATGCCGTATGTGATCATACCGACACTAAAGCACCGGATCCCATCAAAACTCTGAAGTTAAACATGCTTGAGTAAGAGTATTACTAGGATGGGTGACCTCCTGGGAAGTCCTCGTATTGCATTCATTTTTGTGATTTTTTTTAACATCTCTGGACGAAATTCACGTTTTGGGTGTCCAAATGGTGGTGAGTTAAAAAAGAAGGGAAAACTGGAAAAATGTGTACTTCCGCGTTTTGGTACCCACGCGATGCATGGCGTAGGTCCCCGTACATGGGGCCCTCGGGCGGCGCGTCGGGGTATGTGTATAAGAGTATGGAGAGTGCAAGGTATGTCTGATGCAATCATACCTGCGCTAAACCACCGGATCCCATCAGAACTCCGAAGTTAAGCGTGCTTGGGCGAAAGTAGTACTAGGATGGGTGGTATGTCAGATGCGATCATACCAGCACTAAAGCACCGGATCCCATCGGAACTCCGAAGTTAAGCGTGTTTGGGCGAGAGAAGTACTAGGATGGGTGACCTCTTGGGAAGTCCTCGTGTTGCATTCCTTTTTTGCGATTTTTTTAACCTCTCTGGACGAAATTTCGCTTTTCGGGTGTCCAAATGGTAGTGAGTTAAAAAAGAAGCGAAAACATGAAAAATCTGTACTTTCGCGTTTTGGTACCCACGCGATGTGTGGCGTACATCCGCGGACATGGGGCCCTCGGGCGTCGCGTCGGGGTATGTGCGTAAGAGTCTGGAGGGTGCAAGGTATGTCAGATGCGATCATACCAGCACTAAAGCACCGAATCCCATCAGAACTCCGAAGTTAAGCTTGCTTGGGCGAGAGTAGTACTAGGATGGGTGACCTCCTGGGATGTCCTCGTGTTGCATTCCTTTTTTGCAATCCTTTTTGAGATTTTCTAACCTCTCTGGACGAAATTTCGCATTTCGGTTGTCCAAATGGTGGTGCGTTAAAAAAGAAGGGAAAATAGGAAAAATGTGTACTTCCGCGTTTTGGTACCCACGCGATGCGTGGCGTAGATCCCCGAACATGGGGGCCTCAGGCGGTGCGTCGGGGTATGTGTATAAGAGTATGAGTGCAAGGTATGCCGGATGTGATCATACCAGCACTAAAGCACCGGATCCCATCAAAACTCTGAAGTTAAGCGTGCTTGGGCGAGAGTAGTACTAAGATGGGTGACCTCCTGAGAAGTCCTCGTGTTGCATTCCTTTTTGCGATTTTTTTAACCTCTCTGGACAAAATTTTGCGTTTCGGGTGCCTAAATGGTGGTGACCTAAAAAAGAAGGGAAAACAGAAAAAATGTGTACTTCCACGTTTTGGTACCCATGCGATGCGTGGCGTAGATCCCCGGACATGGGGGCCTTGGGCGGCGCGTCGGGTTATGTATATAAGAGTATGGTGAGTGCAAGGTATGCCGTATGTGATCATACCGGCACTAAAGCACCGGATCCCATCAAAACTCTGAAGTTAAGCATGCTTGAGTAAGAGTATTACTAGGATGGATGACCTCCTGGGAAGTCCTCGTATTGCATTCATTTTTGTGATTTTTTTAACATCTCTGGAAGAAATTCACGTTTTGGGTGTCCAAATAGTGGTGAGTAAAAAAAGAAGGGAAAACTGGAAAAATGTGTACTTCCGCGTTTTGGTACCCACGCGATGCATGGCGTAGGTCCCTGTACATGGGGCCCTCGGGCGGCGCGTCGGGGTATGTGTATAAGAGTATGGAGAGTGCAAGGTATGTCTGATGCAATCATACCTGCGCTAAACCACCGGATCCCATCAGAACTCTGAAGTTAAGCGTGCTTGGCGAAAGTAGTACTAGGATGGGTGGTATGTCAGATGCGATCATACCAGCACTAAAGCACCAGATCCCATCAGAACTCCGAAGTTAAGCGTGTTTGGGCGAGAGAAGTACTAGGATGGGTGACCTCTTGGGAAGTCCTCGTGTTGCATTCCTTTTTTGCGATTTTTTAACCTCTCTGGACGAAATTTCGCTTTTCGGGTGTCCAAATGGTAGTGAGTTAAAAAAGAAGGGAAAACATGAAAAATCTGTACTTCCACGTTTTGGTACCCACGCGATGTGTGGCGTACATCCGTGGACATGGAGCCCTCGGGCGGCGCATCGGGGTACGTGCATAAGAGTCTGGAGGGTGCAAGGTTTGTCAGATGCGATCATACCAGCACTAAAGCACCGGATCCCATTAGACCTCGGAAGTTAAGCGTGCTTGGGCGAGAGTAGTACTAGGATGGGTGACCTCCTGGGATGTCCTCGTGTTGCATTCCTTTTTTGCAATCATTTTTGTGATTTTTTAACCTCTCTGGACGAAATTTCGCATTTCGGTTGTCCAAATGGTGGTGAGTTAAAAAAGAAGGGAAAATAGGAAAAATGTGTACTTCCGCGTTTTGGTACCCACGCGATGCGTGGCGTAGATCCCCGAACATGGGGCCCTCAGGCGGCGTGTCGGGGTATGTGTATAAGAGTATGAGTGCAAGGTATGCCGGATGTGATCATACCAGCACTAAAGCACCGGATCCCATCAAAACTCTGAAGTTAAGCGTGCTTGGGCGAGAGTAGTACTAGGATGGGTGACCTCCTGAGAAGTCCTCGTGTTCCAATCCTTTTTGCGATTTTTTTAAACCTCTCTGGACGAAATTTTGCGTTTCGGGTGCCCAAATGGTGGTGACATAAAAAAGAAGGGAAAACAGAAAAAATGTGTACTTCCACGTTTTGGTACCCATGCGATGCGTGGCGTAGATCCCCGGACATGGGGGCCTTGGGCGGCGCGTCGGGGTATGTATATAAGAGTATGGTGAGTGCAAGGTATGCTGTATGTGATCATACCGGCACTAAAGCACCGGATCCCATCAAAACTCTGAAGTTAAGCGTGCTTGAGTAAGAGTATTACTAGGATGGGTGGCCTCCTGGGAAGTCCTCGTATTGCATTCATTTTTGTGATTTTTTTTAACATCTCTGGAAGAAATTCACGTTTTGGGTGTCCAAATGGTGGTGAGTTAAAAAAGAAGGGAAAACAGGAAAAATGTGTACTTCCTCGTTTTGGTACCCACGCGATGCATGGCGTAGGTCCCCGTACATGGGGCCCTCGGGCGGCGCGTCGGGGTATGTGTATAAGAGTATGGAGAGTGCAAGGTATGTCTGATGCAATCATACCTGCGCTAAACCACCGGATCCCATCAGAACTCTGAAGTTAAGCGTGCTTGGGCGAAAGTAGTACTAGGATGGGTGGTATGTCAGATGCGATCATACCAGCGCTAAAGCACCGGATCCAATCAGAACTCCGAAGTTAAGCGTGTTTGGGCGAGAGAAGTACTAGGATGGGTGACCTCTTGGGAAGTCCTCGTGTTGCATTCCTTTTTTGCGATTTTTTTAACCTCTCTAGACGAAATTTTGCTTTTCGGGTGTCCAAATGGTAGTGAGTTAAAAAAGAAGGGAAAACATGAAAAATGTGTACTTCCGCGTTTTGGTACCCACGCGATGTGTGGCGTACATCCGCGGACATGGAGCCCTCGGGCGGCGCGTCGGGGTATGTGCAAAAGAGTCTGGAGGGTGCAAGGTATGTCAGATGCGATCATACCAGCACTAAAGCACCGGATCCCATTAGAATCCGAAGTTAATGGTGCTTGGGCGAGAGTAGTACTAGGATGGGTGACCTCCTGGGATGTCCTCGTGTTGCATTCCTTTTTTGCAATCCTTTTTGTGATTTTTTAACCTCTCTGGATGAAATTTCGCATTTCGGTTGTCCAAATGGTGGTGAGTTAAAAAAGAAGGGAAAATAGGAAAAATGTGTACTTCCGCGTTTTGGTACCCACGCGATGCGTGGCGTAGATCCCCGAACATGAGGCCCTCAGGCGGCGCGTCGGGGTATGTGTATAAGAGTATGAGTGCAAGGTATGCCGGATGTGATCATACCAGCACTAAAGCACCGGATCCCATCAAAACTCTGAAGTTAAGCGTGCTTGGGCGAGAGTAGTACTAGGATGGGTGACCTCCTGGGAAGTCCTCCTGTTGCATTCATTTTTGCGAGTTTTTTGAACATCTCTGGACGAAATTCACGTTTCGGGTGTCCAAATGGTGGTGAGCTAACAAAGAAGGGAAAACAGGAAAAATGTGTACTTCCGTGTTTTGGTACCCACGCGATGCGTGGCGTAGGTCCCCGTACATGGGGCCCTCGGGCGGCGCGTCGAGGTATGTGTATAAGAGTATGGAGAGAGCAAATTATGTCTGATGCGATCATACCTGCACTAAAGCACCGGATCCCATCAGAACTCCGAAGTTAAGCGTGCTTGGGCAAAAGTAGTACTAGGATGGGTGGTATGTCAGATGCGATCATACCAGCACTAAAGCACCGGATCCTATCAGAACTCTGGAGTTAAGCGTGCATGGGCGAGAGAAGTACTAAGATGGGTGACCTCTTGGGAAGTCCTCGTGTTGCAATCCTTTTTTGCGATTTTTTTAACCTCTCTGGACGAAATTTTGCGTTTCGGGTGTCCAAATGGTAGTGAGTTAAAAAAGAAGGGAAAACTTGAAAAATCTGTACTTCCGTGTTTTGGTACCCACGCGATGTGTGGCGTACATCCCGAGACATGGGGCCCTCGGGTGGCGCGTCGGGGTATGTGCATAAGAGTCTGTAGGGTGCAAGGTATGTTAGATGCGATCATACCAGCACTAAAGCACCAGATCCCATCAGAACTTTGAAGTTAAGCGTGTTTGGGAGAGAGTAGTACTAGGATGGGTGACCTCCTGGGATGTCCTCGTGTTGCATTCCTTTTTTGCAATCCTTTTTGTGATTTTTTAACCTCTCTGGACGAAATTTCGCATTTCGGGTGTCCAAATGGTGGTGAGTTTAAAAAGAAGGGAAAACATGTATAATGTGTACTTCCGCGTTTTGGTACCCACGCGATGTGTGGCGTAGATCCCCGGACATTGGGCCTTCGGGCGACGCGTCGGGGTATGTGTATAAGAGTATGGAGAGTGCAAGGTATGTCGGATGCGATCATACCAGCACTAAAGCACTAGATCCCATCAGAACTCCGAAGTTAAGCGTGCTTGGGTGAGAGTAGTATTAGGATGGGTGACCTCCTGGGAAGTCTTTGTGTTGCATTCCTTTTTTGCGATTTTTTTAACCTCTCTGGACGAAATTTCGTTTTTCGAGTGTCCAAATGGTAGTGAGTTAAAAAAGAAGGGAAAACATGAAAAATCTGTACTTCCGCGTTTTGGTACCCACGCGATGTGTGGCGTACATCAGCGGACATAGGGCCCTCGGGCGGCACGTCGGGGTATGTGCATAAGAGTCTGGAGGGTGCAAGGTATGTCAGATGCGATCATACCAGCACTAAAGCACCGGATCCCGTAAGAACTCTGAAGTTAAGCGTGCTTGGGCGAGAGTAGTACTAGGATGGGTGACCTCCTGGGATGTCCTCGTGTTGCATTCCTTTTTTGCAATCTTTTTTGTGATTTTTTTAACCTCTCTGGACGAAATTTCGCGTTTCGGGTGTCCAAATGGTGGTGAGTTAAAAAAGAAGGGAAAAAAAGAAAAATGTGTACTTCCGCATTTTGGCACCGACGCGATGCGTGGCGTAGATTCCCGGACATGGGGCCCTAAGGCGGCGCGTCGGGGTATGTGTATAAGAGTATGGAGAGTGCAAGGTATGTCGGATGAGATCATACCGGCACTAAAGCACCGGATCCCATCAAAACTTTGAAGTTAAGCGTGCTTGGGTGAGAGTAGTACTAGGATGGGTGACCTCCTGGGAAGTCCTCGTGTTGCATTCATTTTTGCGATTTTTTTAACATCTCTAGACGAAATTCATGTTTCGGGTGTCCAAATGGTGGTGAGTTAAAAAAGAAGGGAAAATACAAAAAATGTGTACTTCCGCATTTTGGTACCCACGTGATGCGTGGCGTAGGTCCCCGTACATGGGGCCCTCGGGCGGCGCGTCGGGGTATGTGAATTAGAGTATGGAGAGTGCAAAGTATGTCAGATGCGATCATACCTGCACTAAAGCACCGGATCCCATCAGAACTCCGAAGTTAAGCGTGCTTGGCCGAAAGTAGTACTAGGATGGGTGATATGTCAGATGCGATCATACCAGCACTAAAGCACCGGATCCCATCAGAACTCCGAAGTTAAGCGTGCTTGGGCGAGAGAAGTACTAGGATGGGTGACCTCTTGGGAATTCCTCGTGTTGCATTCCTTTTTTGCGATTTTTTAACCTCTTTGGACGAAATTTTGCGTTTCGGGTGTCCAAATGGTAGTGAGTTAAAAAAGAAGGGAAAACATGAAAAATCTGTACTTCCGCGTTTTGGTACCCACGCGATGTGTGGCGTACATCCCCAGACATGGGGCCCTCGGGCAGCACGTCGGGGTATGTGCATAAGAGTCTGGAGGGTGCAAGGTATGTCAGATGCGATCATACCAGCTCTAGAGCACCGGATCCCATCAGAACTCCGAAGTTAAGCGTGTTTGGGAGAGAGTAGTACTAGGATGGATGACCTCCTGGGATGTCCTCGTGTTGAATTCCTTTTTTGCAATCCTTTTTGTGATTTTTTAACCTCTCTGGACGAAATTTCGCGTTTCGGGTGTCCAAATGGTGGTGAGTTAAAAAAGAAGGGAAAATAGGAAAAATGTGTACTTTCGCGTTTTGGTACCGACGCGATGCGTGGCGTAGATCCCCGGACATGGGGCCCTCAGGCGGCGCGTCGGGGTATGTATATAAGAGTATGGAGAGTGCAAGGTATGTCAAATGCGATCATACCAGCACTAAAGCACCGGATCCCGTCAGAACTCTGAAGTTAAGCGTGCTTGGGTGAGAGTAGTATTAGGATGGGTGTCCTCCTGGGAAGTCCTCGTGTTGCATTCTTTTTTGCGATTTCTAACCTCTCTGGACGAAATTTTGCGTTTCGGGTGACCAAATGGTAGTGAGTTAAAAAAGAAGGGAAAACATGAAAAATGTGTACTTCCGCATTTTGGTACCCACACGATGTGTGGCGTAGATCCCTGGACATGGGGCCCTCAGGCGCCACGTCGGGGTATGTGTATAAGAGTATGGAGGATGCAAGGTATGTACGATGCGATCATACCAGCACTAAAGCACCGGATCCCATCAGAACTCCGAAGTTAAGCGTGCTTGGGCGAGAGTAGTACTAGGATGGGTGACCTCCTAGGATGTACTCGGCCTATACCCTGATTGCCACTCCACGAATCCTTGAACACAAAGGAAGCTCCAAACATGACTCACACAAGCCTAGAAGATCAAGAGAGAAGCCTAGGAGCAAAGAGGGGAAGCACCAAAGCAAAAACCAAAGACTTAGCCAAGTCTGCGCAGTCCAGGGCGGACCGTCCGCTAGCACCAGGCGGACCGTCCGCGGGACCTAGGCGGACCGTCCGCAAGCTCAGGGCAGATCGTCCGAAACAACAGACCGAACCACCAGTAGCGCACCTCGAAATTCGGACCGTCCGAGGGGGCAACGCGGACTGTACGCCAATGTCGCGGACCGTCCGTGAGGCCTAGGCGGACTGTCCGCCAACCTCTCTGAAAACCCTAGACAATCTTCGAGGCACCCCAGACAAAAACTCGACCGCGCGGACCATCCATGAAGCCCACGCGGATTGTCCGCCAAACCCCTCACAACCAAAACCTAGGGCCGAAACAGATCGAAATGAAGACGCACAAGAACACGAAGAACACGGGACGAACCCTGAAGAACACGCTCCTCGCAGACCGTCCGCGACACGCGGATAGAGCAGAAAACAGCCCGACCCCGCGAGGTCAACTCTCCAAATTCGTCACCGGATCTCCCGAATGCCAAAAGCTCTTGAGACAAGATTTGGGGTATATGATAAGTAACACAAGGTGAAGCTATGCCCCAAAAATCTCGGCCTCTAAGCCACTAAATCGCCGGGAATCGCGAATCACACGAACTCCACCAAGAACACGAACTCCGGCCAAGAACTCACGAATCGAAGGCTCTCCACGGCGTTTGAGGAGTCAAGATCACACACAAAGATGCGCAAGGCATCCACCCATGATCTCCTCAATGAAATCCAAAGGAAAACACCCTCAAATCCCCGAATCAAGCGAAGAACGAAACTCCCCGAAACTAGCCCCGAAAATGACACGAAAATCACAAAGGACTAGGAGATCACTGCAACGCCGAATGCTTCCATACATCCAGAGGACAGAGTCTGTACAAGAGTCTAGCCTAAGGAATCCAGAGGGAAAAGAAGCAGTTCAGAGAAATCTACCGGGGGAGAAAGCCCTAGAGTCCAAGAGGGAGAGATGCCATCCACCTCTCCGCTATTTATACGAAGTCCATCGGAGGGAGGTAAATGACCACACTACCCCTACAACTCAAATGAAGATACAACCCCTCAGGGGTATTTTGGTCAAGTCTTCATCGGACGGACATGCTTCCACCGCGGCTTCGCTTCACATCGACGCAAACCCCGTGATCACGCCACGTGCCCTCCGCCTCGAAGCTTCCCGAAGATCCCAGATCACCGTCTCTGTCGCCTCGTGCCTCCGGGCTTGGTTTTGAGACCCAAACCAAGAAACCGTCCACCGACTCATGGACACGGGAAGGAAACAATATTGGAAATCTCAGTCCCGGTCCAAGAATTCACCTCCCACACATCACAACCCACACAACACTCAGATGATGTGGCGGAGGGTGAATAGGAAGCCGACTTCTATTCCGAAGGAAATGGCTGCCCCATTGCCCAGGTAAGTACTCTGGAACCAAGTCTAGCTCTACAGACTTCAAATAATGAGCCCTACACCAACAGGTGAGTTTGGCAAGTTATCTTTACTTTCTGCACAACAAAATTCTGATTAGGGAAAAGCAATCTACTTCTACTTTGTATTTTCTGCATTCTTGCCGGGGCAAGTTAAGGAGTGATGTCCATCCGGACATTCCTTGAGCTTGTTCCATGGTACTAACTTGTCACAGCCATCCACCTCCGTCCTCGTCCTTCCGACGGCACTCTTCCACTTCTGCACACGATGCTCAGCTCGCACAGCAGTTGGGAGAGCTCACCGTCCAGGTTACGGATTTGGGGGAGACGCTGAACACCCACGTCGAGTCTACCTTAGCGTGGCAGTGTCAGGCTGGGGAGAGGATAGCAGCCATGCAGCAGGATCAGCGGCAGTACATGGAGGCGCAGAGGGCTTACTACGCGAGTCAGGTTTTCTTTTACCCTCCTCCGCAGTGAGCCTGAAGCTAGCTTGGGGGAGGACCCCCATCCTGAGGTAACTTGTATCTTCCTTCATTTTCAGAATATCTTATAAATGAAAATTCAAAAAAAATCTGCAAAATAAAAAAGACCAAAAATATTTATTTGCTTTGATATGCTTAGTAAGAATGCTTTGCCTCTATAGTTGAAATGATGAATAGTTGCTCTGTTTATTCTCCTCATATGTCTTGCTTACAACTCTGTATCCTACCTAAGTTTTGAGTTTGTTGGCTTGTATGTTCAAACCTTAGCTTGAAAACTGTGGGTAGCAGAAAGCATGATGCTTGCCTAAGTTGTTGTGAGACATGATATGGTAGATAGAGTGCTATGATATTGTGCTTAGTGATGCTTGACATCCGGAGTTTTCCTTTTTGAAAAATCAAAACATGATGAGTTCCTCAATGATGAGAATTTCCCATCCAAGGCCATATGTAGATTCTAGTTCTTAGCTTCCACATATGCAACTTGTTCTCTCATTGAGGTTTGTCAAATTGTTGTGACCCTTGTTAGAACTCATACTCCCTTGATCAAGATCACGTACACGTTCATGCTTAACTTCTACACTGGAAGTTAGCATTCATCATTTGTTCCATATGCTTATGCATTTTCCCATAAATAAAACTCTATGTATCTTTGCATCGTTCATCCCTCTCCAAATATCTCCAATAGAGACAAAGGGCTAGCTAAAAAACAGAAGAGAAAAAGAAAAGCATGCTCAAAAGCATGGCAAAAATAAATAAAGAGAGCTAGCCCAAGTCTCGGAAAAAATTTCAAATGGTGAAAAAGGGATTGATATGTGCAAGAGAAAGAGTTCCACCATATAGATGGTAATAACTAGTACCTACTCCAGGGCTAGTGTCCACCTTACCATCAAACCCTCATTCCCTCATATAAAAACATGGCAATATCTAGCACCTATTTCCGGGCCTAGTATCCACCTTGCCATGTTCATATCCATCACACACATATGCACATCTTGATCAGGGTGTATGTTTGTTTCTTCCAAGGATCCGGTTTTTGACTTAGCAAAATATGAGAGACAAGTATGCTACATCTTCCCTACCTACAGCTCCACATAAAGCCTATTAGGAGTAGGATGTGAAGAAGGGCAGCATTGATGCCTTGGTGAGGAATCATACACTTTGAGCGATCCAAGAGTATCATTTGAGGAACTCTGATTTTCTTTTGAAAAATTTGCAAAACCTCCGGATTGCTAAGCTGATCAAGGTATGAGTGATTATGCATATGCTATATAACCATTCTGTCTCTCAATCGCCCAAGGCAGGTAAAGCTATATGCCGCACGAATCAGGTGAAAGGTAAGAACATTGCCAACTTGTTCAACTCTTGGTAGAGTACTTTGCAGTATGTTTCCCATAAGTTGAGGATACAACATTGAAGCAACTCCTTATCAACCAACCTAAGTCTCTAATGTCTTGCTTCGAGACGAGCAAGAGGTTAGCTTGGGGGAGTTTGTTGACGGTGGAAATTCACCATTCCAACCATCAATATTCTCACATAAATGGAGGCATATGCATTATTTACTACCATTTAGGTATGAATAATGTAGTCCACTTGTCCTTGGAGATTATTTGTATGTAGGTGAATTACCCTTTAAAAGAGATGGAAATTCCACTTCTATGAAGCAACCATGCCAACTCAGCTGAGGAGGTGGCTGCCACCAAGGGAAACATGGCAAGACACGTCATCGATCCAGGGGAGGCACTCACCGACGAATCAGAGGACTTCACATGGACTTCACATGGATCAAAGGGCCCACATCGGATACCAAATCAAGCCATGCACCGTGGATGGATCAGAGGGCCCACAAGGCAGTCTACCAAAGGAAGCACACCAGGTGGGGCCGCCCTAGGGGGTCGGCCGATCCTAGGATCGGCCGAACCGCCTTAGTGGCGTCCCATCCTGGCCTTCCTCGTGGTTGCTCCTTATTGGTCACTTGCTGCAGTCCCGGGTGTTTAGGGGCCATTTGGGCGTCCGAGCAAGCCTTGTCTCCCTCTATAAATTGGAGGGGAGGGGCTCCCATTTCACACACACCACTCTCTCACTCTCCTCTCACTTTTAGTTTCCAAAGCTAGGGGGTAGGCTAGAGTAGCTCTTATTCAGGTTCCAAGTCCTCTTGGAAATCTAGGTATGAGTTCTCTTGTATCTTTATTTCTTTGTATGACTTTGCTCTACTTCAGTTATTCAGCTATTTTATATAAAGTCATGGTAGATCTTATTCTTGATATGTTCTTGAGTTCATCCTCTGTTCATCATTTAGAGGCTCGTGTTCTTCGTGAACACTACCTTTTGATCCACTTGAAGGATGATAAACTCCTTCCTTATGAGTTTGTTCATAAGTTAGAGGCTCGTGTTCTTCACGAACACGACCCTTTGATCTTGTTGATTAGACATAAGAGAGTTCATATCTGTTCGTATGTCTAGCCTTAGTTGATCTTGTTAGATGGCATGAGAGTGTTGCATGGGGTCTGTGTTCATGCTACGGTACTCGGTCTAGTTGACCAGTCATCTGGTGGCTCTCACCCTGGGTCACAATAGCCCGGGTCGGGTTAAGTCTAGCAGCAACGTAGGCATGGTGCCTGGGTTGTCTGGCTACGATAGTTATGAGCATACCCCCCGTAACGAGAGGTCGGTCCTCAGGTGGTGACAGCCCTGTTGGATCCTAGGGCAACCTCCGCGCTGGGGTACCTACTGTAGGAGTCTAAAGTCTAGTTTCGCAGAGTGCTGGTCGTCGCGGGCTAGCTCCCCGTTTGTACCTGGGTGCTGAACCATGTTTCCCTCATGCAATACTCATGCCTATCTCTTGTATCTTCTAGCTTTGTATGATTAGTACATTAGAACCTAGAGCTAACTCACATGTTCCCCCTAAGCCGTAGTGTTTTAGAGTAGAGGTAGATTTGAGGTTTGTGTGTCACACTACCCCTTTAATATCATTATCTTACCCCTGCCTTTGAGTGTGTTTTTCCTATATCTATCTCTTGGTTTACATTTAGAGCAAAAGCATAAGTCTAAGATATCCGCCATTGCCTTCCACGGATTCGATACCCTTGGAATACTCTCCTTCCTTGGGGAAATGCTACAATGGTTTATCTGTGTGCTTGCGGATTCGTTCATGATCATTTAGATTAAACCTTTGGCAACTCTCAATGCTCACGCTAATAAGCGCCAGTTAGTTGTGACATTTGGAAATGCCAACAAGACACTTCTAGCATTAACGCTTGACGCTAAGGATGGATCCCAAATCTGTCCTTAAGTGATCGACATTCAGAAGTGTCAACAAGCATTTCTGGCGCCGCTGCCGGGGAAGGCACAGGATTATCTTGACTATGCTTTGCATCTGTTTATAAACTCTGAGTAGGTTAGGACAACCCTCAATGCAGGCTAACCTTGATTGTCTTCTTTTATCTTTGGATGATGAAGACAGGTTGTGTATGACTGGTTTCGACCTACCGGTGAATTTTATTGAAGATCCCGAGTCACTTGTGAGGAAAGCTCGAATTCATTTCGGTTCACCTCGTCGTACTCGTCCGGAGGACAAACCAGCTTCCTTTGTACCATCCACATCCAACACTATGGCCCAAAAGACACTTCGTGAGTACTCAGCTCCTTCTGCTGACCAGGTGCTGCAAGGCCCTGATGTAGCAATGGGGACTGAAAACTTTGAGATCAAGACGGGTCTAATCACGATGGTACAGGCTAGCCCATTCTGTGGCAAGCCAAATGAGGATGCCAATGCTCATCTGCAGCAATTCCTAGAGCTGTGTAGCACTTTCGTCATCAGGGGTGCGAATGTGGATGCTGTTCGTTTACGGCTATTTCCATTCACCCTCTTGGGAAAGGCTAAGCAATGGTTCTACGTGAACTGGGAATCTATTGACACTTGGAGCAAGTGTTCACAGGCATTTCTCAAGAAGTTCTTCCCATTGGGAAAAACCAATACTCTTCATGGAAGGATTTCTGGTTTTCAGCAAGCAGCAAGTGAATCTATCCCAGAGGCTTGGGAGAGGCTTCAGGAGTATGTCCTGGCCTGTCCTCATCATGGGATGGAAGATTGGCTTATTCTTCAAAGTTTCTATAATGGGTTGACTCTAACAACCCGAGGCCATATTGATGCTGCTGCTCCACGAGCATTCTTCTCACTTACTGTTGACAATGCTAAATTGCTTATGGAGAAGATGGTTTCCAACCAAGGGTGGAGTGAAGAAAGAGTCCAACCACGACCGAGGGGTACTCATACTGTCAAGGAAGCAGATATGATTACTGCCAAGATGGATCTTCTTATGAAGCGATTGGATGACTATACCAGCGAGAAGGTTGCCATGGCCACTACTTCACTACCCATGGACTCTCACATGATTTGTGAGGTCTGTGGCAACACTAGGCATTCAGGCAATTATTGTTTGGAAACTCAGGAGGAAGTGATGTACATGAATGGCAATAACAACGGTTATCGTCCACCTCAACAAGGAGGCCAATCGTGGAATCAACAACGCCCTTATTATCAAGGAGTAACCAAGGTAATTCTTTCAATCCTAACCAACCCTCCTTGAGAGATCTTGTGTTTGGGCAAGCTAAGATTAATGAAGGTATTAACAAGAAGCTAGCTGCCCTTGATAAAACTATGGAAAGTCTCAACGTTAAACTTGTTAGCTCTTCTTCTGCTCAGAAGAGTCAGCTGAGTTTCAACAAGATGTTAGAAACCCAGTTGGCTCATCTGGCTACATCTGTTCCCTCTGTTGAAAATGCAAATGCGGTGACCATGAGAGGAGGAAAATCCACTCGAGATCCACCATATCCTAACCATGCAGGGACAAATAAGAAAGGTATAACAGAGGTTGGGAATATCCATGGGGATTCATACGACTCAGAAGAGTCCCCTCAGGTAAGGAAGGTGCCACCAACAGATAAAGCACCTGTAGGAGCGACGGCACATCCGGGTTTCGTAGAAGCCAATGTGATGCCATTTCCTCAAAAGAGCAGGAAGGCAACCATAGATGAATAGTTTAATCGCTTCGTGGACATGATTCAGAATGTCTATATCAACATCTCGTTGCTTGAGGCAATACGCATACCCACTTACGCACGTTATCTCAAGGACATTCTAACCAAGAAGTGAGCTCTACCTACAACTGAAGTAGTATGACTCACGGAGGAGTGCAGTGTTGCTATACTCAACTGTCTTCCTAAAAAGAAGAAGGATTCAGGGTGTCCCACAATCACTTGTATGATTGGGACTCAGCGCTTCGACCATGCTCTCTGTGACTTAGGGGCCAGTGTCAGCATCATGCCTATGGTAGTCTTTGATCAACTTAACTACACAAGTTTATCTCCAACCACTCTGCAGCTGTAGTTGGCCGACTCTTCAGTCTGATACCCAGCGGGGATAGCAGAGGACATTCCAGTGAAAGTCCGAGATTGCTTCATTCCCGTTGTCTTTGTGGTGCTGGACATGGAGATCGCCAAGGAGGTGCCGCTCATACCTGGGCGACCATTTCTGAGTACAGCTGATGCACAAATTGATGTGGGGGCTGGTGTGATCCGTCTCTACATCAATGGCAAAGAGGAGAGGTTCGAGTTTCGTCCAAGAAAGGAACAATGCTTGATGATCAAGGGTTTACCAACTACCGACACCCCAGCACGGAAGGTAGAAGTGCCACCACGGCAAGTGGACACCCTCATTGCATTCATGAAGAATTTCTGGAAGGAAGAACGCCAACTCATGGACACGGGAAGGAAACAATATTGGAAATCTCAGTCCCGGTCCAAGAATTCACCTCCCACACATCACAACCCACACAACACTCAGAAGATGTGGCGGAGGGTGAATAGGAAGCCGACTTCTATTCCGATGGAAATGGCTGCCCCATTGCCCAGGTAAGTACTCTGGAACCAAGTCTAGCTCTACAGACTTCAAATAATGAGCCCTACACCAACAAGTGAGTTTGGCAAGTTATCTTTACTTTCTGCACAATAAAATTCTGATTAGGGAAAAGCAATCAACTTCTGCTTTGTATTTTGTGCATTCTTGCTGGGGCAAATTCTGGAGTGATGTCCATCCGGACATTCCTTGAGCTTGTTCCATGGTACTAACTTGTCCCAGCCATCCACCTCCGTCCTCGTCCTTCTGACGGCACTCTTCCGCTTCTGCACGCGATGCTCAGCTCGCACAGCAGTTGGGAGAGCTCACCATCCAGGTTACGGATTTGGGGGAGACGCTGAACACCCACGTCGAGTCTACCTCAGCGTGGCAGCGTCAGGCTGGTGAGAGGATAGCAGCCATGCAGCAGGATCAGCGGCAGTACATGGAGGTGTTGAGGGCTTACTACGCGAGTCAGGGTTTCTATTACCCTCCTCCGCAGTGAGCCTGAAGCTAGCTTGGGGGAGGACCCCCATCCTGAGGTAACTTGTATCTTCATTTTCAGAATATCTTATAAATGAAAATTCAAAAAAAATCTGCAAAATAAAGAAGACCAAAAATATTTATTTGCTTTCATCATCATCATTTTCTTAGTTTGCTTTGATATGCTTAGTAAGAATGCTTTGCCTCTATGGTTGAAATGATGAATAGTTGCTCTGTTTATTCTCCTCGTATGTCTTCCTTACAACTCTGTATCCTACCTAAGTTTTGAGTTTGTTGGCTTGTATGTTCAAACCTTAGCTTGAAAACTATGGGTAGCAGAAAGCATGATCCTTGCCTAAGTTGTTGTGAGACATGATATGGTAGAATAGAGTGCTATGATCTTGTGCTTAGTCATGCTTGACATCCAGAGTTTTCCTTTTTGAAAAATCAAAACATGATGAGTTCCTCAATGATGAGAATTTCCCATCCAAGGCCATATGTAGATTCTAGTTCTTAGCTTCCACATATGCAGCTTGTTCTCTCATTGAGCTTTGTCAAATTGTTGTGACCCTTGTTAGAACTCATACTCCCTTAATCAAGATCACGTACACGTTCATGCTAAACTTCTACACTGGAAGTTAGCATTCATCATTTGTTCCATATGCTTATGCATTCTCCCATAAATAAAACTCTATGTATCTTTGCATCGTTCATCCCTCTCCAAATATCTCCAATAGAGACAAAGGGCTAGCTAAAAAACAGAAGAGAAAAAGAAAAGCATGCTCGAAAGCATGGCAAAAATAAATAAAGAGAGCTAGCCCAAGTCTCGGAAAAAATTTCAAAAGGAGAAAAAGGGATTGATATGTGCTAGAGAAAGAGTTCCACCATATAGATGGTAATAACTAGTACCTACTCCAGGGCCAGTGCCCACCTTACCATCAAACCCTCATTCCCTCATATAAAAACATGGCAATATCTAGCACCCATTTCCGGGCCTAGTATCCACCTTGCCATGTTCATATCCATCACACACATATGCACATCTTGATCAGGTGTATGTCTGTTTCTTCCAAGGATCCGGTTTTTGACTTAGCAAAATATGAGAGACAAGTATGCCACATCTTCCCTACCTACAGCTCCACATAAAGCCTATTAGGAGTAGGATGTGAAGAAGGGCAACATTGATGCCTTTGTGAGGAATCATACACTTTGAGCGATCCAAGAGTATCATTTGATGAACTTTGATTTTCTTTTGAAAAATTTGCAAAACCTCCGGATTGCTAAGCTGATCAAGGTATGAGTGATTATGCACATGCTATATAACCATTCTGTCTGTCAACCGCCCAAGGCAGGTAAAGCCCACGAATCATGTGAAAGGTAAGAACATTGCCAACTTGTTCAACTCTTGGTAGAGTACTTTGCTGTATGTTTCCCATAAGTTGAGGATACAACATTGAAGCAACTCCTGATCAACCAACCTAAGTCTCTAATGTCTTGCTTCGAGACGAGCAAGAGGTTAGCTTGGGGGAGTTTGTTGATGGTGGAAATTCACCATTTCCAACCATCAATATTCTCACATAAATGGAGGCATATGCATTATTTACTAGCATTTAGGTATGAATAATGTAGTTCCACTTGTCCTTGGAGATTATTTGTATGTAGGTGAATTACCCTTTAAAAGAGATGGAAACTCCACTCCTATGAAGCAACCATGCCAACTCAGCTGAGGACGTGGCTGCCACCAAGGGAAACATGGCAACACACATCATCGATCCAGGGGAGGCACTCACCGACGAATCAGAGGACGCCACATGGACTTCACATGGATCAAAGGGCCCACCTCGTATACCAAATCAAGCCATGCACCAGGGATAGATCAGAGGGCCCACAAGGCAGTCTACCAGAGGAAGCACACCAGGTGGGGCCACCCTAGGGGGTCGACCAATCCTAGGATCGGCCGAACTGCCTTAGTGGCGTCCCATCTTGGCCTTCCACGTGGTTGCTCCTTATTGGTCACTTGCTGTAGTCCTGGGTGTTTAGGGGCCATTTGGGCATCCGAGCAAGCCTTGTCTCCCTCTATAAATTGGAGGGGAGGGGCTCCCATTTCACACACACCACTCTCTCATTCTCCTCTCACTTTTAGTTTCCAAGGCTAGGGGGTAGGCTAGAGTAGCTCTTATTCAGGTTCCTAGTCCTCTTGGAAATCTAGGTATGAGTTCTCTTGTATCTTTATTTCTTTGTATGACTTTGCTCTACTTCAGTTATTCAGCTATTTTATATAAAGTCATGGTAGATCATATTCTTGATATGTTCTTGAGTTCATCCTCTGTTCATCATTTAGAGGCTCGTGTTCTTTGTGAACACTACCTTTTGATCCACTTGAAGGATGATAAACTCCTTCCTTATGAGTTTGTTCATAAGTTAGAAGCTCGTGTTCTTCACAAACACAACCCTTTGATCATGTTGATTAGACATAAGAGAGTTCATATCTGTTTGTATGTCTAGCCTTAGTTGATCTTGTTAGATGGCATGAGAGTGTTGCATGGGGTCTGTGTTCATGCTACAGTACTCGGTCTAGTTGACCAGTCATCTGGTGGCTCTCACCCTGGGTCACAATAGCTCAGGTCGGGTGAAGTCTAGCAGTAACGTAGGCATGGTGCCTGGGTTGTCTGGCTACGATAGTTATGAGCATACCCCCCGTAACGAGAGGTCGGTCCTCAGGTGGTGACAGCCCTGTTGGATCCTAGGGCAACCTCCGCGCTGGGGTACCTACTGTAGGAGTCTAAAGTCTAGTTTCGCAGAGTGCTGGTCGTCGCGGGCTAGCTCCCCATTTGTACCTGGGTGCTGAACCATGTTTCCCTCATGCAATACTCATGCCTATCTCTTGTATCTTCTAGCTTTGTATGATTTGTACATTAGAACCTAGAGCTAACTCGTATGTTCCCCCTAAGCCATAGTGTTCTAGAGTAGAGGTAGATTTGAGGTGTGTGTGTCACACTACCCCTTTTATATCATTATCTTACCCCTGCATTTGAGTGTGCTTTTCCTATATCTATCTCTTGGTTTACATTCAGAGCAAAAGCATAAGTCTAAGATATCCGCCATTGCCTTCCACAGATTCGATACCCTTGGAATACTCTCCTTCCTTGGGGAAATGCTACAATGGTTTATCTGTGCGCTTGCAGATTCGTTCATGATCATTTAGATTAAACCTTTGGCAACTCTCAATGCTCACGCTAATAAGCGCCAGTTAGTTGTGACATTGGGAAATGCCAACAAGACACTTCTAGCGTTGACGCTTGACGCTAAGGATGGATCCCAAATCTGTCCTTAAGTGATCGATGTTCAGAAGTGTCAACACGGTGATCAATGTATATAAGAGAAGCTCATTCGTAGCACAAGTGATCCAAAGATGGCTATCCTACCAGGTTTTGTACAGAAAGTAAAATGCATGAATGCAATGCAACAAAATGAACATATGGCACATATATACATGAGAAGCTCCAAGACTCAGCTAGAAAGGAAAGCAAACACCAAGTTCACCCCGCAAGCGAGTGAATGTGACTTGATCAAGCGGCTTGGTGAAAATGCCGGCTAGCTGATCTTGGGTAGGGACATAGGACAAAGATATGTTTCCCTTCTCAACATTGTCCCTCAGGAAGTGGTACCTCACTTCTATGTGTTTCATTTTGGAGTGGAGGACAGGATTTTTGGCTACACTTATGGCTCTGGTGCTATCACAGAAAAGTGGAACCTAGGAGCACTCCTCACCAAAATGACTCATGGTATAGGTCATCCAAAGCAGCTGGGAACAACAACTAGCAGCAGCTACATACTCGGCCTCTGTAGTGGACTGGGCTACACTGGATTGCTTGCGCGATGACCAAGAGACCAAAGAAGAACCAAGGAACTGACAACACCCAGAGGTAGACTTGCGGTCTAATCGACACCCAACAAAATTAGCATTGGAGTAACCGTGAAGTCTGAGTGTCGAGGAGGCAGAATACCAAAGACCAAACTCAGGAGTGTAGTTCAAGTACCTAAAAATCCGCTTGACGGCCTGCCGATGTGATGTCCTCGGTGAAGCCTGAAAACGAGCACACAGACACACACTGAACTGTATGTCCGGCCTCGTCGCCGTCAAGTAGAGGAGGGAGCCGATCATGCTCCGGTACTCCTTCTGGTCCACGGGTTCGCCGTCCTCGTCCGCGTCCAAAGCCGTAGTGGTACTCATCGGTGTAGTCAGCGGCTTGGAGTCGTTCATGCCAAACTTCTTCACCATGTCCCTGGTGTACTTCGCCTGATGTACAAACGTCCCATCCTTGCACTGCTTGATCTGGAGGCCCAACAAAAACTGCAGCTCGCCCATCATGGACATCTCAAATTCCCTGCTCATGTCATCTGCAAATTTGTCAACAACGTTCATCCACGTATATCTGAACAATCAACAGGTCATTCCCATGCTTAAGGAGAAACAGGGTCTTATCAACTGTGCCCATCACAAACCCCTTACTCAGCAAAAACCCTCTCAACCTGCCATACCAAGCTCTAGGTGCCTGTTTCAACCCATAGAGCGCCCTCTGGAGTTTGTATACACGGTGTGGGTATTTCTCGCTCTCAAACCCCGGGGGTTGCCTCACATACACTTCTTCCTCTATCACCCCATTCAAGAAAGCACTCTTGACATCCATTTGGTACAACTTGAACCCTTTAGCCACAGCAAAGGCTAGAAGAATCCTAATTGCCTCCAAACGAGCCACAGGAGCAAATGTCTCCTCATAATCTATCCCCTCCTTCTGGTTGAAACCCTGCGCTACCAACCTCGACTTGTTTCTCACAACCATCCCATTCTCACCCTCTTTGTTCTTCCACACCCACTTGGTACTTATGGGACGGCAATTTGGTGGTGGATCGACTAACACCCAAACTTGATTTCTCTCGAAGTTCTCCAACTCCTCATGCATGGAATTCACCCAATTCTCGTCAGACAAAGCGTGTCGAATATCTTTGGGCTCAAACGACGCGACAAAAGCAGAATGAGCGAAATGAGAGGAATTCCTTGACCTCGACCGTGTAGTGCGTTCATGGATGTCACCTATGATCGTCGTCGGTGGGTGATCGATCTGTACATGCCGCGGAGCCTCCTGCCTGGACACAACCTCCCCCTCAGCAGCAGCCTCCACTCGAACAGCCTCAGTCGTAGTGGGTGTAGGGGATGGTCCGTCCTCAATCATCGTCGTAGTAGTGGAAGTAGAGTGTACACGATCAGCCGCGGGAGCACCACCACCATCATCATCCTCGTCTCCATCTCCATCCTTCTCATCCTCAAAGATCCTGGCACCGATCTCCTCGTCACCTGCACACTCAAAAGCAGAAGAGCTACATGGCTGTGTCTCGTCGAAGGTAACCTCGCAAGTCTCCATGATTCGGTTAGTGTCAAGGTTGAGCACACGATATGCTCTAGAGTGAATCGCATAACCGAGAAAGATACCATCCGAACACCTGGACTTGAACCTATCCAACTTGCTGTTCTTCAGAATGAAACACTTGCATCCAAAGGCTCTAAAGTGACTCACCTTGGGTTGTCGTCCATGCATCAACTCATAAGAGGTCTTCTTCTTGAAAGCACAAAGGAAAATGCGATTTGAGACATAGCAAGCGGTACTGACCGCCTCGACCCAGAAACTCCTAGGAGTCCTATGCTCATCGAGCATCGTCCTGGCCATCTCACAAAGGGTCCGGTTCTTCCTCTCCACTACGCCATTCTGGCAAGCGACGTATGGAGAAGAGTACTGATGATCAAGACCAAGATCACTGCAAAAGGCATCAAAATGAGAGTTCCTAAACTCTGTGCCATTGTCACTACATATAGCTCGAATGGCATCACCATGTCTCTCATTCTTCAACCTCAAGATCAAGTCTCGAACCAAGCCAAATGTCTCACTCTTATCCTCCAAAAAGAAAACCCAAGAGTACCTCAAAAAATCAACAACCACAAGAACATACCACTTCCCACCAGCAGAGCGAACACGAGCTAGCCCAACCAAATCCATTTGCAATAGCTCACAAGGTCGCTCAGTCATGACAGCCGTTAGAGGAACGTGAGAAGCGGCAACCATCTTTCCATGCCGACAAGAAGCACAAACCAAAACCTTCTCGAATTTCAACTTAGGCAATCCTCGGACAAGATCAAGACCACTCAAGCGGGAAAGCAACTCAAAGCTCAAGTGTCCCAACCTCCTATGCCATTTCCAAAGCTCGGCTAAAACACCAGCAACAAAGCATCGAGGAGGACCAACAGACTGGGAAAAATTGGCATGAAAGATTTGACCCTCGGGGATGATCGTACAGACAAGATCACCTCGAGAATCAAGGACACGAGAAGCACCCGACTTAAAACGAACCTCAAAACCTTCGTCAAGTAATTGAGATACCGAGAACAGGTTAAAACCAAGTGACTTGACCAAGGCCACACTTCTTAAGGTCACCTTGCTACTCACCTTCACCATACCTTCAGCAAGCACTCGTCCTCTCCCATTGTCCCCGAAAGTGATGTACTCCCTCGTACTCACCGGGGTGAGGCTGGAGAACCACCCACGATCTCTGGTCATGTGTCGTGGGCAACCGGAGTCGACCAACCAAAAGTTCTCCAAGCCTCCCACCTGCAATCAAAAACGAGAACGAGAATGAGCAAGCGACTCAACACTGGGGTTAGTTCCAAACGATTCAAACCAGTGTCGAGCCATTTCCTCAAAAGAAGGGTTAGCAAAGTCCATTCTACCAACACCCCGAGGCGGAGCCCTCTCAAGCCTACCACCATAGGACCTGTCACGTCTCACTGGAGGAGTACGCGCACCACGAGGAGGAAAATGTGGCTCGTAGTCCATCTGAGACCCAAAGCTCCGATTGTGCCTCCCAAACTCGTAACGGTCACGAGAAGGAGCACACCAAGCCAACTCACCATGCCCAAACCCAACACGCCTATCTCTCTGAGGGAACACACCTCCACCTCCACCCCCACCTCCACGAGTGGGAACTATCCTCACAAACACATCACCTCTAGGTAGAGGCCCTCTACGAGGCTCAGGAACACCACGAGCAAGGTGGTACCTGTCCTTGTTTGCCATCTCCCTAGCAAACCTCTCATCCCTCTTCCTCCGGAAATAGAACTCATCCTTATGCCCATCCCTCCCATAATACTCACAATGGAAGCGGATTGGCACTGGCTTAGGCGGTGGCTTTTCTGTGGGCTTCTCAACTGCTTTCTCTCCTGACTTCCCCTCAAAGACATTACCCAGGTTGCTCACAAACTTGATGGGTTTCTGGTAATTCTCTGTTTTCTGGGGGGAACACTGGTGGGTCTAGAGTTGTATCAAGTTTGTTTCTCAGGTGGTTTGGCTTGGGTGCATATTTGTTCATGGGTATGGTGTGCGGTGGTGTAGGTGTCTCTCCAACTATCTCTTCTCCCTCACCACTCTTCTCACCACACTTGTCAACCCCCAACACCTGACCATCAAACCTCTTGAACTGAGCCAACATCAAACTCAATTGTGGCTCATGCCCACACAACCAACTCATCAATTTCCTAAGTTCATCATTTTCATCCTACAGACGATCAACATAGTGTGCAAGTTCCATGTTTTTCAAACCATGCATTTCACAGGTTGAACATGATGTAGGAAGAGGTGCTTTCAATGCCGCCTCAAGAGAAACAATTATAGTGTGAGATTCATCTAGCCTAGCATGCAAAATAGGACATGAAGTACAAGCTCCTAACAAAGCTGGCCTAGACTTCAACTCATCACATTCAATCCTAACCACATCTAGTTCCTCAAGAACAGAGGCATGTTTCTCCTTGAGGGTAGTCAAATCAGCAAGAAAAACTAAACAGTCACCACAATCAATCTCATCCGACACCATAGGAGCAGATTTCAAAGAGCCTATCTCATTTCTAGCATCCACAAGCAAGGATTCAAGCTCAGCAATTTTATCCTTGGCATCACCCAACAAAGACCTAAATTCCCTCTTCTCCTTGTTGGTCTTTCTAAGCACATCATCACGGTTATCAAGCAACTCATTGAGCCTAGCATTCTCCTCTAGCAAGAAGTTGGGATCTTGTCGTACCTCGTCATCGGAATCGGAGTTCGAATCTGAGCTGTGCTTCCCACCCTTCTTGGAGTGCGCCATGCCGCAAAAGCCTCCTTGTGCGACGAAGCTTAGGCTGGTGAAGTTCTTGCCCGTGTGCCACTTGTCCTCACGCTTCTCTTGCTCCTCCTCGCTGCTCGAGTTGGAAGAAGCGTCGCTTGATGTCGAGTCGATGTTGCTCGCTTCAGCCACCATCGCTCGAGCGGTCTGTCGATCGGGCATCCCTGGGCCCACCAACACATTGTGGGCCATACCCGGGAGATGAGTTCCTGTACACCTGGACTACTCGACTAGTGGGCCACGGTGCTGGTACCGTGGACCATAAGGCAAGACAAGGCGGACAAGGACTTGTACTAAGACTAGGATAGCTTTCCATACCTTGTATAGGCTACTCCGGGTCCTACTTGAATAGTACCCTTGTACCAATCCGACTTGTAACCCTGCCTCCCGTGATATATAAGGCGAGGCAGGGACCCCTCTCAAAAGATACACAATCAACACAGAGCCACGCAGCATACAGGACGTAGGGTATTACGCACATTGCGGCCCGAACCAGGCTAATTGTGTGCCCCGTGTCTCACCATCGTGTTCCTGATCTCGATGAGCCCCACCGCACAATCTACTACTTCGGGTACCCCGTCGTAGGCTCGGTGTCTAAAACACTGACAGCTGGCGCGCCAGGTAGGGGATCTCGTCGTTGATCCACTGGCGAACCCGATGGCTCTCGTCACCATCAAGCCGATCGTCGCTTTCCAGCAAGACGACACCTTCGTTTTCGGCTCCTGGGTTTGCGTTGCTGATGGCGCCAGATCATTCCTGCGTTTCCTAGCGCCAACTCCAGAGTCAAAGCTCAAGTCCTCGACGCTTACGCAAGCTTCGATGGAGAATCTCGTCTAAAATTTCGGCAAAATTTCGATCTCTGACCTGCTCAGAGAACTCGAGTCGGAGTCCGAGTACAACTCGACTTAGCCTCCCATCCAGCTTGAGTTGCTTCCATCAGCTTCACAGCTTGCACTCAGCTTGGATAACATTCCAGCACCACCTCTCTTCGGTCACTGCCATGTCAGTGCCGCTTACCAAGCCGCATTGAAGCGCCTCATGTGCCCTGGCCCAGAGATCGTGCTCGAGTACTCTTCAGATTCGGACGACAACTTCGACTACACTTCGGATTCTTCTGAGTTCGAGTTCGACTACGGTTCGGATTATGCTGAAGTACAACAATTGTCTGGCCCTGCTCATGGACTGGTGATCACATCGACACCGGAGGGTAGATTCATCTACTGGCCTGAGCATGTGCCTGCTGATCTCACTTTGGATGATCAGGAGCGCTTTATCGCCTGTCTCAACAACTTGCCTTTCCAGGAAGGCGTCAAGCTTGTTGATTATGACACTGATACTGAGCTCATTCAGAGTACAGGTACTTACTCATCGCACAGGGAAGTGTTCGTCGTTGATGCATCTACTCCGCAAGGGCATCGTTCCAATTATCGTTATCCGGATGATGTGTCTGATGATGAACTCTCTGCTAATGCTCCTGCTGATGAAACCGCGGAGGTCAAGGCTGCACGACACCAACGCAATGCTGATCGTGCAACTTTTCGTCGGGAACTCGCAGAAGCTCTACCTACCCGTAATCTTCAAGAGGCTTTGGATGCGGTGGCTACTCATGAATATCGCACTCCAGAGGAAGCTATCAACGCGATCAATCTACTCGGTCGCTTTATGCCTCGTGACAGGGCGGCTGCTGAAGTCACGAAGCTGGCTGAACTAGCCTACACTATGCTACGTCAGAATACCAGTGCACCTAGTCACCATGGCAGCAGTGGGGGTGCTCATCGTACTACTCCTACTCCTAATCACACATGTCCGGAAGCTAGCAACAAGGGAAAAGGTGACGATGGCAGTGTCAACAGCAAGTCGGGAGACTCTCGCTACGACGCTCGTACAACCATCAACGCCAGACGCGCTGAGCGTGAGAAGCAAAAGGATAATGGTTCTGATTCTTTTCCTGCTTACTCCGCTCGACTTCAAGCTCTGTATCTTCCGGAGAAATTCAAGCCTTACGGCATCTCCAAGCATGATGGCAAGCAGGATCCAAGGCAGTGGTTGCGCTGTTATGCTCTGTCCATCTCCAACGCCGGGGGCAATGATGATACCAAGTGTATCTATTTCCATTTTGTCCTTGAGCAAGAGCCCCTCACATGGTTTGAGTCCCTCAAACGTGGCTCCATTGACAATTGGGGACAACTCAAACATCGCTTCACCAGCAACTTCGCGGGTTCTTTGGGTCATCATGGCACCAAGATGGACCTTGCCTTGATCAAGCAAAAACAAGGTGAGACTCTTTGCGAGTACATGCGCTGCTTCTTTGAGAAAAGGGCTACTATTGTTGATGTCACTGAAAAAGAAGTCATAGACACCTTCCAGGATGGTTTCTATGATGATAGACTATTCCAAGACTTTGGTCGTGCTCTCCCAGCCAACATCACCAAACTTAAGGAGATGATCACTCATTGGGAAGACGAGGAAGACAAAGCTCGGAATCGGTTCAAGCATCTTCGCAACAACCAGAACAACAACAACAACAACAACAACAACAACAACAACAACAACAACAACGCTGGTGGAAGCGGCAGCAGCAAGCAACAGCAGGGCAACCGCTAAGGGAATAACTACTCGAGTAATCCCAATCGCAAGCGCAAGCCCGAGAACACTATTGCAGCTATGGAAACTACCGCCAAGCCTGAAGATGATCCTCACTGGGCAACATTGACTAAGCAGAAATGCCCATGGCACCCAGAGGGCGATCATACTACAGAGCAGTGTTACCAACTTCGACGTGCATTGAAGAACACACCCGAACCAACGCACCCGAACCCGCGATATCGCAAACACAAGGGGAAGAAGGCTAACACAGACAAAGAACTGGGTTCCAGAACCCGTCCAACACTATCAATGTCATATTTGGTGGAATTACAACCAAGCGCATGCAGAAGGTAGCTCTCAGGGAGATTATGTCCATCCAACCAGCAGCTCCCACTTATCTTAAGTGGTCTGAAACTCCCATTACCTTCTCAAGGGTGGATCAATGGACTAGTTTCTCTGAACCAGGACGATATCCTCTCGTTCTGGATCCAGTGGTGGCAGGCTCCAGGCTTACCAAGGTTCTTATTGATGGTGGCAGCGGTCTCAATGTCCTGTTTGCCAAGACCTTGAAGAAGATGGGCCTGGATATCACTAATATGCTTACCAAGACCAACTCACCGTTCTATGGTATCATCCCGGGCAACGCAGCTGTTCCTTTGGGTTCAGTTGTACTACCCGTTACCTTTGGGACTAAGGATCACTATCGCACCGAGTACATCAAGTTTGAGGTTGCTAACTTCGAGACTTCTTACTATGCCATCATCGGCAGGCCCGGTGTCGCTAAGTTCATGGCTATCCCTCACTATGTGTACTTGGTTCTCAAGATGCTGAGCCCCAAAGGAGTTCTTTCATTGCAAGGGGATCTGAAGCGTTCCTACAACTGCGACACAGAAGCTGTGGAACTTGCCTCGACTACTCAAGTACCCAATGAAATGATGGAAGTCTTCACTGCCGCTAAAAAGCTTGCTCCGAGCGACCTGGAGGTTCCTGAGAAGATTGACAACAACAACAAACCTGCACCATCTGGTGACGTCCTGCTCAAAGCCATTGACCTCGGTACTGGTGACAGCAGCAAGACGACCATGATCAGTGCATAGCTTGATCCTAAATAGGAAGACGCGCTCGTCAACTTCCTTCGGGCTAACCGTGATATCTTTGCGTGGAAGCCATCTGACATGCCAGGTGTGCCCAGGAGGTTGATTGAGCACTCACTCAACGTCGATCCTAATGCTACCCCCAAGAGACAACACCTTCATCGCTTTGCTGATGACCGCAGGGCTGCTATCAAGAAAGATCTCGCTAAACTACTCGCGGCTGGCTTCATTAGAGAGGTTTTTCACCCGCAGTGGCTCGCTAACCCTGTGCTCGTCAGAAAGAAGAACTCTAATGACCGAAGGATGTGTGTCGACTACACTGATCTCAACAAGCATTGCCCCAAGGATCCTTTTGGGTTGCCGCGGATTGATCAAGTCATTGATTCTACGGCGGGCTGTGCTTTACTTTGTTTCCTGGATTGCTATTCCGGCTATCATCAAATCGCAATCAAGGAATCTGATCAAGAAAAGACTGTGTTTATCACCCGGTTTGGTGCTTATTGTTACACAACAATGTCCTTTGGGTTGAAAAATGCTGGTGCTACATATCAAAGGGCTATCCAAGCGTGCTTCAAGAAGCAGCTTCACAGGAATGTGGAAGCATACATGGATGACGTCATTGTCAAGACTAGGGATCCAGACATGCTTATCACAGATCTTGAGTACACTTTCGCTTCGCTACGCGAGTACCAATGGAAACTCAACCCCAATAAGTGCGTCTTTGGCGTATCTTCAGGAAAACTAGTTGGGTTCATCATCGGCCATCATGGCATCGAAGCAAACCCCGAGAAGATTACTGCCATCTCCAACATGCAAGCTCCAACTACCATCAAGGATGTCCAGAAGCTTACTGGTTGCATGCCGTCACTCAATCGCTTCATCTCACGACTTGGAGAACGGGGTCTTCCTTTCTTCAAGTTACTCAAGAGGCAGGAGAAGTTTTCATGGACAACTGAAGCTGATCAAGCTCTTTCTCAGCTCAAGGAGTTCTTATCCAAGCCTCCAGTCCTCACAGCTCCTCTGCCCAATGAAGAGCTCTTGCTCTACATTGCTGCAACTGCTAATGTTGTCAGCACTGCTATTGTCGTTGAGCGGCAGGAAGAAGGCCATGGCTACCCTGTCCAGAGGCCTGTCTATTTTGTCAGTGAAGTACTCTCATAGTCCAAGGCTCGTTACCCTCTGGTACAAAATCTACTCTATGCAGTTCTGATTACTTCACGGAAGCTCCGCCACTACTTCGATGAATACAAGATTTCTGTGGTCACTAGCTACCCGCTTAGCGAGATATTGTACAACCGAGACTCCACAGGAAGGATTTCTAAATGGGCTGTAGAGCTTGGTGCTCTATCACTCGAGTTCAAGTCTCGCACTGCTATCAAGTCTCAAGCCTTGGTTGATTTCATGGCTGAGTGGCGGGAAAATCAAGTCCCAACTCCAATTGAGCGTCCAGAACATTGGGTCATGTACTTTGACGGTTCCCTCAAGTTGGAAGGTGCTGGTGCCGGGGTACTTCTGATTTCTCCCAAGGGCGAGCAACTCAAATATGTTTTGCAGATCTTTTGGAAGGTCTCAAACAATGAAGCTGAATATGAAGCTCTACTGCATGGTCTTCGCCATGCAGTTTCTCTTGGCATTACACGACTACTTGTCTATGGTGATTCTTTGGTGGTCATCAATCAAGTCAACGATTCATGGGATTGTAATGCTAAGAACATGGAAGCATACTGTCAGGAGGTACGCAAACTTGAGAACAAATTTCATGGTCTCGAGTTCCATCATGTGGTCCGTGACAACAATGTTGCTGCGGATGTCTTGTCGAAGCTAGGATCTACACGAGCTCAAGTGCCAGCTGGAATCTTCGTCCATGAACTCCACAAACCATCAATTCCGAAGCAATCATCTGCACCTGCGACTACTTCAGTTCAATCTGATCGAGAAGTACTTATGATTGATGTGGACTGGAGAACTCCCTTCATCGACTACATTAAACATCAGTTGAGTCCAGAAGACAAGGCAGAAGCCGAGCGCATTTCACGTCGCGTCAAGGCTTATGCTCTGGTCGGAGATCAACTCTACAAGCGAGGCACAAGTTCTGATATACTCATGAAATGCGTTTCTCGCGAGGAAGGCAAGGAAATCTTGGAGGAGACACACAAAGGAATCTGTGGCAATCACGCTTCTTCCCGTACCTTCGTGGGAAAAGTGTTCAGACGTGCTTTCTACTGGCCTATAGCTCTTGCTGATGCAGAGGAACTAGTCAAGAAGTGCCAAGGATACCAATTCTTTGCCAAGCAACAACACGTTCCTGCCTACAAGCTCATCACGATACCACCAACTTGGCCTTTCGCTTGCTGGGGGCTGGATATGATTGGTCCTCTCCCAAATGCGCCAGGAGGATTCAACAGAGTTCTGGTGGCTATCGATAAGTTTACCAAGTGGATTGAGGTCAAGCCTGTTACCTGCCCCAAGGCTGATCGTGTCCTTGACTTCTTGGATGAAATCATACATCGCTATGGTTTCCCTAACCGCATCATCACAGACTTGGGTTCGAATTTCAACAATCACCAGTTCTGGGAGTACTGCGAGAACAGTGGAATCGACGTCCGGTACGTCTCCGTTGCTCACCCACGTGCCAATGGCCAAGTGGAACGCGCCAATGGGATGATACTTGATGCTCTCAAAAAGCGACTGTACGATGCTGCAAATACCAAGAGCGGCAAGTGGATCAAGGAACTACCCAATGCACTCTAGGGGCTGTGCACTCAGCCTACTACCCCCACAAGGCAGTCACCTTACTTCCTGGACTACGGCTCTGAAGCTGTTTTTGCCTGCTGATGTCATGTGGTGTTCTCCGATGGTTGATCAGTACGAAGAAGGCGTAGCTGAAGAAACAAGACAGACAGATGTCGACAGTCTCGAGGAAGCTCGCTGCAACGCACTTGTTCAATCCGCTTGATACCTTGAGAGGATTCACCGCTATCATGACCGCAACGTTAAGGAACGCTCCTTCGTGACTTAGTCCTTCGTCGCATCTAGAATACGGCAGGACTACACAAGCTCAACTCGCCATGGGAAGGTCCTTTCTCTGTTGCAAAGGTTACCGGCCCAGGCTCATATCATCTTCAAACTCTTGAAGGCGAGGAAGTCGACAACTCTTGGAATATCGACCAGCTTTGTCGCTTCTACCCATAGGGGGTCTCAACAATCCTCTCTAGATGGCTTCAGCTGTAAAACAACTCGTATTGGGTTTCAATAACCCTTTCCAGGCAGCTTCGGTTGCAACCACTCAACAGACAGCTACGGTTGTCACCACTCGTAGGGGATCAAGATAATCCTCTCCAGACAGTTTCGGCTGTATCTTCTCGTGGCTTTCAGCTGCGAGCACCCGCAGGGAGCTTCATCAACCCTCTCCAGGCAGCCTCATTCTGCGACCTCGTAGGGAGTCATGATAACTCTCTCCAGACGATCCTGTATCGTGTAGGACAGTAAGTGGCACATGCTGTCCATGTTCCTATTTTTCAATAAGAGGCTGCGGCCTAGAGTAACACCCTACTGGTAGGGTCTCAGTGGAACTCTCATACAAGTTGCTGCTACAACAAGGATGAGTTCATCACACTGTCTCCTACGGTCTTACTCGTTCTTTGGAACATTCTTGCAAGTACTCTCTCACTAGGCCCATAGCCTCAGAGGTACTTAAGACGTTGTAAATACTGTACAATGTATTCAGTAATAAAGTTGCTACTCTATACCAACTTGTTACTGTTCTCTACTTATTCATAACAAAGCCTTCATTACGCTGCTACAGCTAAGGTGTTCAACTCGTTATGAATAAGTCCTTTTCGAGTACTCTCTCACTAGGCTTGTTAGCCTCAAAGGTACTCAAGACATTGTAAACTCTGTATAATGTGTTTAGTACAAGCCGCTACTCTATATCGACTTGTTATTACTTTTAGCATAACTCATGACAAAGCCTTCTTTATGCTGCTATAGCTAAGGTGTTCAACTCATCATGTTTTAAGCTAACGTTCTTCGGAACATGTGTACACTTGAGTACTCCTACTCGTGTATCGTATCTCTTTTTTGCAGCCATACACTCAATATCAACTTGAGTACTCGGCCAACACAGATGCAAACAAGGGATCCAGATAATTGATTTCTACAAGTTTCCAATTATATTACATAAACACTTGTTTGAGATTACATTTGTTTTCTCCCTAGTGTTTCTACTCTACAGGTACATCTAACGGAGATCGATGAACTTGGAGACTGCTTCCGCGATTGGAGAAGTCTGTTGCATCAGCTCGTTGAGGCGATCGTCGGTGCAATCTCCAGATCTGCCGTTCATGATGATTGTGAGATCCGCTTCGGCATAGAAAGACTTGATGAAGCTCAGGACTTGCTTGGGGATTGTGCAGGCCAGCCTTTGAGCGTACTCCAGAATCTTCTTTGGAGTGTCCTTCAACCTCTCCACGAGTGGACGAGGCTGAACTCTGGCGACTCTAGGCTCAAACAAGTTTGCCACTGGCTCGGCCGCTTCTGTCAATGCCTTTAGCTCTGAGCGTAGGCCCTCGGCTTCTTCAATTTTCTCCTTCAGCGACTGCATGCAGCGCAGCAAGTCAGTCCAGCCAGCAATGCGGATATTCATCTCGCGCTCATGTTCGAAGCACCACACCTTATAGTTTTCTTTTAGATCCATGTGAGCTGCTTCTTCACGGTTGAAGGCTAGCTGCCAGTCCAGCGCCTTGTTCTTCAACTTCTCGACTTCCTCCGTTAGCTCTACAAAGGATCAAGGCTATTTATCAGATATGGTGCGCAAGAACAAAAGTACTCAATGATGATTTCAGAAGGGAGATTACCTTTATTCTTCAGGCGCAAGGACTTGTTTTTACCAACAACTTCATCCTTCTTCGCCGTCAGCTTCTGGATTTCGTTGTGGTACTCGGCGGCATTGGCGTCAAGTTTCTCCTGCAGCTTCAAAGATAAAGCTTTTTGTAGCTTCAATTCCTCTCTGAGCTGCGAGACTTCCTCAATGTCAGCCGCATGCTCCTCAAGTAGCCGAGTCTTGCATTTCGACTGCTTGACTACTTCCTGCAAGAGCGAAAACAACATATGAGTCAGAGACAAGATATCTGTGACTACAAGTACTCTACAAGAGACTACTCGAACTTACCGCAAGAAGCTTCTCTACGCCGCAGAACATCTCAGCGTGCGCGTTCAAGTTATCCTCGTCCAGGCAGGAGTCATCATATGGCATCAGGTTCTCTGCCATGGACTGGGTATCGTGCTAGCTGCAGAGTACTTTGCAGCGCTGCGCAGAGGAGCCGGGTCTTCAATTAGTGGCTCATGCGGCACCATGCAGTTCTCTGGGTTGTCCTCCAGCACTATTTGTGAATCTACATGATGTGCGGGGGCTTCAGCAGCTGGAACTTCCTCGTGGCGCAGCACGGCTTCAGGATCAGCTTCCAAAGCTTCATTCACCACGGCTTCTATCTCTTCGAGTTGATGAGCCCTGGGCCTGGAAGTTGCTTCCACTGCTGCCTTGACCACGTCGCTCCAGAGAATCCGCAACGCTTTAGCAGCTTCAACTTCTGCGGGTACTTCTTGGTGTTCTGGAAGTACGTCTTCTTGTTGCTCTTCAGGAGTTTGGTCGCCTTCAGCAGCACTTCCAGAAGCGCCCCACTTCACATCAGTGGATTTCTTACATCAACAAGTTGGTTAGCAGAAGCAGAGTACATAATCATAATAAGTACTCGAGTACTCGCGTACTTACAGGACAGCACGAGGCACTAAGACTTTGGGTCCCAGCAGGTCGAAGAAAGAAGGCACTGCCGGCACCTCTGGTACACTTTCCACTGGCAGCACATTTTCTGGTACCGCGGCTTCTTGTTGCTCATGCGCCACCGTCTCCACGGCTGACGCTGGAACCACCTCAGGTTCTGTTATTCTTGGAGGGCTTCTCGAGGGTACATTGGATGCACTCTCGATAATCTGCACAAGTCAAAAATCAAGGCACTACAGCAGAGAACAAGTACTCAATTCAATAGCGACTACTTTAGAGTTCTCCAACACTTACTGTAATGACGGGGAGGCCTGAGATCTTCTTCACGGCCCGCTTTCCTACTGTGGTCCTCTTCTTCCGCGGCGGCAGCATCACATCATCTGCGAGAGATGGTGCCGGCCTCTTTGTTGATCCCGCTGCGAGGCCACTGGGGATGGGCGTCCCAGAGTATCCGTAACGGCTCTTCACTTCAAAATGCTGTTGAAGTGTTAAGCCGTCGTCATCGCTTGAGGAGGCGTCCTCCACCAAGACTTCTTCTTCTTCTTGACCAGCCTGACTACCCTCGGGGGCTTCAGGTTCCGCTCCTGGTGCCTCTTCTTCTGGCGCTTGGAGAGGGTCCTCAGGACGAGGAGGAGGGTCAGATACAAACTTCAAGACATCCTCCTGCAAAGCACAAGGTAAATGTTAGTTACTCGACTACTTTCAACAAAGTACTCGGGGGCTAAGTACTTGAAGACTTACCAGACGAGGAGGGTTGTCCGCGATGAACTCAGGAACAGCTGCAGGAATTCCATGAAGATTCTTGAATATCTTCTGCAGCCGCTCCATCACGAGATCATCGCTGATCTCTTCAGCAGATAGCCTGGAGCCGTCATCCGCTCCAGTGTACTCGAACCCAAGATGCTCCCGTTGCATCAAGGGTTGCATCCTTCGCTTCATGAAGCTGAAGGCTACTCGCTCCGCTGTCAAGCCTTGCGCCTTCTTCTGCGCAATCTTTGCCAACAACTCCGGGATCTGGATGCACTCTTGCATTGTGGGTTCATCCTTCCAGAGCCGGTCATATACTGGCGCAAACATACTAGGCTTCGGCAGCTGCGGCGGGGCGTTCTCTATGTAGAACCACTTATTCTTCCAGTCTTGATTGGAGTCAATCAAGTTGTACTTAAAGTACAGCTCCTGTGCCTTCTGGCGCATCTGCACTCCGGCCCCACCGACTACAACTGGGAAGTTGGCGTTGGCCCTCGTGTTGTTGACAATGCTAGTGAAACGCTGGAACATCGCATCGGTCGACTCGCCGGGGAGATGAGTGAAATTCTCGTACTCTCTCCGGTAAGTGGAAAACAAACAAGCTTGCACTTGGGCATTGCCAACATGAGCATTTCTCAACTTGAGCCAAATCTTTCAGGCCACATTCTCTCCATACACTCACTCGAACTCCGAGGCACAGAGAGCACGGAACAAGTAATCAACAGCCTTGCTGTTGGCCTCAAACATGTCCCGCGACCCTGGAAGCAGAAAACTATCTGGGATGACATATTGATCATTTTGAGTGACCTCCCAAATAAGAGTTCCCTTCCCTCGCAAAAACGCGCCCATGCGCCTCTCCCACATCAGGTAATTCTTGCCATCAAAGTGCGGAGGACCCGACCCCTTGCTGTAATCGCCCATCTTTGGATCTTAGACTGGTTAGAATCAAGGAGATCTGTAACCGGCTCTGATACTAATTGAAGGACCGAATCGGGCGACCAGAGAGGGGGGGGGAGTGAATGGGAGCCGATAAAAATTCTTCCCTAAGGTCAAACTCGGCCTATATCCCGATTGCCACTCCACAAATCCTTGCACACAAAGGAAGCTCCAAACAAGACTCACACAAGCCTAGAAGATCAAGAGAGAAGCCTAGGAGCAAAGAGCGGAAGCCCAAAAGCAAGAACCAAAGATTTAGCCAAGTCTGCGCAGTCCAGGGCGGACCGTCCGCTAGCACCAGGCGGACCGTCCGCGGGACCCAGGCGAACCGTCCGCAAGCTCAGGGCGGACCGTCCGAAACAACAGACCGAACCACTAGTAGCGCACCCCGAAATTCGGACCATCCGAGGGGGCAACACGGACTGTCCGCCAGTGTCGTGGACCGTCCGTGAGGCCTAGGCGGACTGTCCGCCAACCTCGCTGAAAACCCCAGACAAACTTCGAGGCACCCCAGACAAAAACTCGGCCACGCGGACCGTCCATGAAGCCCTCGCGGACTGTCTGCCAAACCCGTCGCAACCAAAACCTAGGGCCGAAACGGATCGAAACGAAGACACGCAAGAACACGAAGAACACGGGACGAACCCTGAAGAACATGCTCCTCGCAGACCGTCCGCGACCCTCGAGCGGACCGTCCGCGACACGCGGACAGAGCAGAAAACAGCCCGACCCCGCGAGGTCAACTCTCCAAATCCGTCACCGGATCTCCCAAACGCCAAAAGCTCTTGAGACAAGATTTGGGGTAGATGATAAGCAACACAAGATGAAGCTATGCCCCAAAAATCTCGGCCTCTAAGCCAATAAATCGCCGAGAATCGCGGATCACATGAACTCCACCAAGAACACGAAGTCTGGCCAAGAACTCACGAATCGAAGGCTCTCCACGGCGTTTGAGGAGTCAAGATCACACACAAAGATGCGCAAGGCATCCACCCATGATCTCCTCAAAGAAATCCGAAGGAAAACACCCTCAAATCCCCGAATCAAGCAAAGAACGAAACTCCCCGAAAATAGTCCCAAAAATGACACGAAAATCACAAAGGACTAGGAGATCACCGCAACGCCGAATGCTTTCATACATCCAGAGGACAGAGTCTGTACAAGAGTCTAGCCTAAGAAATCCAGAGGGAAAAGAAGCAGTTCAGAGAAATCTACCGGGGGAGAAAGCCCTAGAGTCCAAGAGAGAGAGATACCATCCACCTCTCCGCTATTTGTACGAAGTCCATCGGAGGGAGGTAAATGACCACACTACCCCTACAACTCAAATTAAGATACAACCCCTCAGGGGCATTTTGGTCAAGTCTTCATCGGACGGACACGCTTCCACCGCGGCTTCGCTTCACATCGACCCAAACCCCGCGATCACGCCACGTGCCCTCCGCCTCGAAGCTCCCGGATCACCGTCTTCGTCACCTCGAGCCTTCGGGCTTGGTTTTGAGGCTCAAACCAAGAAACCGTCCACCGATGGTTTTGTGGGCAAACCAACAAACCCCGCGTGCAAGCTTCGGGCTCCATCCGCTACCTTGCACCGGCCCATGCTGACGACTTCAGCCCGTCAGTCTTGCACCGCACGGCTCGCACTTGACCCCATCGGCCACCGGGTCCATCGAACCAAGCCTACTTGCCTCTCCATCACCCAGAGGCCGCCACGGCTAAGGCCTTTCGCGCTTGTTCTTCACCTGCACCGACACGAGTTAAGCCGCAACCTGTACCTGTACACTTATCCAAGCATCAGTCCAGACAACGTTGTCAATCACTCATCACTAAGGAGCGACCCTCCACTGGTCCTCACAAGGTATGTCAGATGCGATCATACCAGCACTAAAGCACCGGATCCCATCAGAACTCTGAAGTTAAGCGTGCTTGGGCGAGAGTAGTACTAGGATGGGTGACCTCCTGGGATGTCCTCGTGTTGCATTCCTTTTTTGCAATCCTTTTTGTGATTTTTTTAACCTCTCTGGACCAAATTTCGCGTTTCGGGTGTCCAAATGGTGGTGAGTTAAAAAAGAAGGGAAAATAGGAAAAATGTGTACTTCCGCGTTTTGGTACCCACGCGACGCGTGGAGTAGATCCCCGGACATGGGGCCCTCAGGCGGCGCGTCGGGGTATGTGTATAAGAGTATGGAGAGTGCAAGGTATGTTGGATGCGATCATACCAGCACTAAAGCTCCGGACCCCATCAGAACTCTGAAGTTAAGCGTGCTTGTACGAGAGTAGTATTAGGATGGGTGACCTCCTCGGAAGTCCTCGTGTTGCATTCCTTTTTGCGATTTTTTAACCTGTCTGGTCGAAATTTTGCATTTTGGGTGTCCAATTGGTAGTGAGTTAAAAAAGAAGGTAAAACATGAAAAATGTGTACTTCAAAGTTTTGGTACCCACGCGATGTGTGGCGTAGATCCCCGGACATGGGGCCCTCGGGCGGCTCGTCGGGGTATGTGTATAAGAGTATGGAGGATGCAAGGTATGTACGATGCGATCATACCAGCACTAAAGCACCGGATCCCATTAGAACTCTAATGTTAAGCGTGCTTGGGCGAGAGTAGTACTAGGATGGGTGACCTCCTAGGAAGTCCTCGTGTTGCATTCCTTTTTGTGATTTTTTTAACCTCTTCGGACGAAATTTCGCATTTCGGGTGTCCAAATGGTAGTGAGTTAAGAAAGAAGGGAAAACATGAAAAATCTGTACTTCCGCGTTTTGGTACCCACGCGATGTGTGGCGTACATCCCCAGACATGGGGCCCTTGGGCAGCGCGTCGGGGTATGTGCATAAGAGTCTGGAGGGTGCAAGGTATGTCAGATGCGATCATACCAGCACTAAAGCACCGGATCCCATCAGAACTCCGAAGTTAAGCGTGCTTGGGCGAGAGTAGTACTAGGATGGATGACCTCCTTGGATGTCCTCGTGTTGCATTCCTTCTTTGCAATCCTTTTTGTGATTTTTTTAACCTTTCTAGACGAAATTTCGCGTTTCGGTGTCCAACTGGTGGTGAGTTAAAAAAGAAGGGAAAATAGGAAAAATGTGTACTTCCGCGTTTTGGTACCCACGCGATGCCTGGCGTAGATCCCCGGACATGGGGCCCTCAGGCGGCACGTCGGGGTATGTGTACAAGAGTATGGAGAGTGCAAGGTATGTCGGATGTGATCATACCAGCACTGAAGCACCGGATCCCATTAGAACTCCGAAGTTAAGCGTGCTTGGGCGAGAGTAGTATTAGGATGGGTGACCTCCTGGGAAGTCCTCGTGTTGCATTCCTTTTTGCTATTTTTTAACCTCTCTGGATGGAATTTTGCGTTTCGGGTGTACAAATGGTGGTGAGTTAAAAAAGAAGGGAAAACATGAAAACTGTGTACTTCCGCGTTTTGGTACGCACGCGATGTGTGGCGTAGATCCCCAGACATAGGGCCCTCGGGCGGCGCGTCGGGGTATGTGTATAAGAGTATGGATGGTGCAAGGTGTTGACGTTTCTTAATCTCAACACTGGGCGTCGTGGCAGCGTGAGCGTGTAAGAAACTCCCGGGTACACTGACGAGTGCGAACGAATCCGCAAGCGCACGGATACACCGTTGTAGCACTTCTCCCTAGGGGAATGAGTATTCCCGTCGGGTTTCGTTCCCTTAGGACGGAGAGTAACCAGAGAGGGTCTATCCAAGGACACCAGCTTTCGCTGGGATAGGTCGGGATACAAGAAGCACTTCCTTAAGGGACTTAGCTCTCAAGATGTATTCTGTCAGGTCTCAGTCATCCCCACGGGGCGACAACACTCTAAGGTGCTGGCAAGCGAGCCGAACTCGGTACGCGACGTAGAGGGTTGACAAAGGGTCCAACAGGCTGTCACCACTGCGGCCTACCTCTACGCTACGATCGTTCGTGGTCTTCGCAGGAAAACCAAGGCCCAGACACCACGTCTGTACCCCAGATAAAATACTACAGTGCGGTTACAGCTGTCGACCCGCTAACTACACTATAGCAACCATATAAATACGGCCCACGAATACGGGAAATATCAGAATCAGATCATATCTTTCAACTACCGAGCAAAAAGGAAGCTATGGATGCAGCCGAACGAGATACAGTGGACTTACTTAACTAAACAGGATCAGAGCATGCAAACATGTAAATGAACTACTGCTCTGGCTCTAAAGGATCGAAGCCTTGTGTCACGAAGAACACAAGTCTCCAACTTATGAACAAGCCACGAACACAAGAACAAATCTATCATGCATGATGTCCACTATAGTCTAAATAAGAAATGCTGAAATACTCACTTTGAGCTAAATGTAGAACAAGCATCCACGAGGACATCAACTCACTCCTTACCCATACTCTACCTCTCAACTAATCCTAATCTAGATCTCTCCTCATCACCATTCTACCGCATAGAGGTGAGAATCACCTCTCATGGGTAGAATTAGAGAGAGGGAGAGAGAGCTACACAAGAGAGAAGTGGAACTTGAGAGCTTGGTGGTGTGTGTGAAATGAAGCCCCTCCCCTCCTATTTATAGACAAGGAGGAGGCTTGCTCCGAGGCTCCAAGTGCCCCTAAACACCCGTGAATGTAGCCAAGGACCAATGAGCGAGCAACACGTAGAGGGGGGAGATCAACCGACCCTAGGTCGGTTCGGCTGATCCTAGGGTCGGCCGAAGCTCCTGGCCGGCCATCTGGCCTGTGCTTCCTCTGGCCCGCTTCCATGTGGGCCCTAATGCCTCTCCTCCGTGAATGGCACGTTTCTTGGTAGTTTAGTTGGCAAAGTGGGCACATGGATCCATGTGATGCTGACGTGGTAGCGTATGATTCGTCCAGAGTCCCTCACATGGATTGGTGACATCATGGATCCCGGAGAATCCATGTGGCAGCCCCTGATTGGCCAGCAATTGAGTGCCTTGGATTGGAGTGGAGTGAAAGTGCATGGATTCCTCCCATTTCTTATGCTAAATACTTGCATTCAAATAGACATCGACACTGGTGGAAAGTATGAGTTTAAGCTCCTATTCTAATGTGAATGTGCTATTCATGCTTGAATTTGCAGGAGTTGACGGCCTTGAAAATGGCAAATATCAACCGTCAACACAAGGTATGTACGATGCGATCATACCAGCACTAAAGCACCGGATCCCATCAGAACTCCGAAATTAAGCGTGCTTGGGCGAGAGTAGTACTAGGATGGGTGACCTCCTAGGAAGTCCTCGTGTTGCATTCCTTTTTGTGATTTTTTAACCTCTCTGGACGAAATTTCACGTTTCGGGTGTCCAAATGGTGGTGAGTTAAAAAAAAGGGAAAACAGGAAAAATGTGTACTTCCTTGTTTTGGTACCCACACGATGCGTGGCGTAGATCCCCGGACATGGGGCCCTCAGGCGGCGCATCGGGTTATGTGTATAAGAGTATGGAGAGTGCAAGATATGTCGGATGCGATCATACCAGCACTGAAGCGTGCTTGGGCGAGAGTAGTACTAGGATGGGTGACCTCTTCGGAAGTCCTCATGTTGCATTCCTTTTTGCGATTTTTTAACTTCTCTGGATGAAATTTCGCGTTTCGGGTGTCCAAATGGTGGTGAGTTAAAAAAGAAGGGAAAACATGAAAAATGTGTACTTCTGCGTTTTGGTACCCACGCGATGAGTGGTGTAGATCATCGAACATGGGGCCCTCGAGCGGCGCGTCGGGGTATGTGTATAAGAGTATGGAGAGTCCAAGGTATGTCGGATGCGATCGTACAACACTAAAGCACTGGAACCCATCAGAACTCCGAAGTTAAGCGTGCTTGGGAGAGAGTAGTACTAGGATGGGTGACCTCTAGGGAAGTCCTCGTGTCGCATTCCTCTTTATGATTTTTTAACCTCTCTAGACAAAATTTCGCGTTTCGGGTGTCCAAATGGTGGTGAGTTAAAAAAGAAGGGAAAATAGGAAAAATGTGTACTTCCGCGTTTTGGTACCCACGCGATGCGTGGCGTAGATCCCCAGACATGGGGCCTTCGGGCGCGCGTCGGGGTATGTGTATAAGAGTATGGAGAGTGCAAGGTATGTCTGATGCGATCATACCAGCACTTAAGCATGCTTGGGCGAGAGTAGTACTAGGATGGGTGACCTCCTGGCAAGTCCTCGTGTTGCATTCCTTTTTGCGATTTTTAACCTCTCTGGACGAAGTTTCACGTTTCGGGTGTCCAAATGGTGGTGAGTTAAAAAAGAAGGGAAAACAGGAAAATGTGTACTTTCGTGTTTTGGTACCCACACGATGCGTGGCGTAGCTCCCCGGACATGGGCCCTCGGGCGGCGCGTCGGGGTATGTGTATAAGAGTATGGAGAGTGCAAGGTATGTCAGATGCGATCTTACCAGCACTAAAGCACCGGATCCCATCAGAACTCCGAAGTTAAGCGTGCTTGGGCAAGAGTAGTACTAGCATGGGTCACCTCTTGGGAAATTCTCGTGTCGCATTACTTTTTGCGATTTCTGTAAACTCTCTGGACAAAATTTCGCGTTTCGGGTGTCTAGATGGTGGTGAGTTAAAAAAGAAGGGAAAACAGGAAATATGTGTGCTTCCGAATTTTTGTACCCACGCGATGCGTGGCGTATATCCCCGGACATGAGGCCCGCGGGCGGCGCGTCGGGGTATGTGTATAAGAGTATGGAGAGTGCAAGGTATGTCGAATGCGATCATACCAGCACTAAAGCACCGGATCCCATCAGAACTCCGAAGTTAAGCGTGCTTGGGCGAGAGTAGTATTAGGATGGGTGACCTCCTGGGAAGTTAGTGAGTTAAAAAAGAAGGGAAAAAATGAAAAATGTGGACTTCCGTGTTTTGGTACCCATGCGATGTGTGGCGTAGATCCCCGGACATGGGGCCCTCGGGCGGCACGTCGGGGTATGTGTATAAGAGTATGGAGGATGCAAGGTATGTACCATGCGATCATACAAGCACTAAAGCACAGGATCCCATCAGAACTCCGAAGTTAAGCGTGATTGGGCGAGAGTAGTACTACGATGGGTGACCTCCTAGGAAGACCTCATGTTGCATTCCTTTTTGCGATTTTTTTAACCTCTCTGGACGAAATTTCGCATTTCGGGTGTCCGAATGGTGGTGAGTTAAGAAAAAGGGAAAACAGGAAAAATGTGTACTTCTGCGTTTTGGTACCCACACGATGTGTCGTGTAGATCCCCGGACATGGGGCCCTCGGGCGACGCATCGGGTTATGTGTATAAGAGTATGGAGAGTGCAAGGTAAGTTGGATGCGATCATACCAACACTAAAGCACCAGAACCCATCAGAACTCCGAAATTAAGCGTGCTTGGGAGAGAGTAGTACTAGGATGGGTGACCTCTAGGGAAGTCCTCGTGTCGCATTCTTTTTTGCGATTTTTTAACCTCTCTAGACAAAATTTCGCGTTTCGGGTGTCCAAATGGTGGTGAGTTAAAAAAGAAGGGAAACAGGAAAAATGTGTACTTCCGCATTTTGGCACCCACACGATGCGTGGCGTAGATCCCCGGACATGGGGCCCTCGGGCGGCGTGTCGGGGTATGTGTATAAGAGTATGGAGAGTGCAAGGTATGTCTGATGCGATCATACCAGCACTAAAGCTTGCTTGGGCGAGAGTAGTACTAGGATGGGTGACCTCCTGGCAAGTCCTCGTGTTGCATTCCTTTTTGCGATTTTTTAATCTCTCTGGACGAAGTTTCGCGTTTCGGGTGTCCAAATGGTGGTGAGTTAAAAAAGAAGGGAAAACATGAAAATGTGTACTTCTGTGTTTTGGTACCCACGCGATGCGTGGCGTAGCTCCCCGGACATGGGGCCCTCGGGCGGCGCGTCGGGGTATGTGTATAAGAGTATGGAGAGTGCAAGGTCTGTCGGATGAGATCTTACCAGCACTAAAGCACCGGATCCCATCAGAACTCCGAAGTTAAGCGTGGTTGGGCGAGAGTAGTACTTGGATGGGTCACCTCTTGGGAAGTTCTCGTGTCGCATTACTTTTTTCAATTTTTTTAACCTCTCTGGACAAAATTTCGCATTTCGGGTGTCCAGATGGTGGTGAGTTAAAAAAGAAGGGGAAAATAGGAAAAATGTGTGCTTCAGCGTTTTGGTACCCACGCGATGCGTGGCGTAGATCCCCGGACATGAGGCCTGCGGGCGGCGCGTCAGGGTTTGTGTATAAGAGTATGGAGAGTGCAAGGTATGTCGGATGCGATCATACCAACACTAAAGCTCCGGATCCCATCAGAACTCCGGAGTTAAGCGTGCTTGGGCGAGAGTAGTATTAGGATGGGTGACCACCTGGGACGTCAGTGAGTTAAAAAAAGAAGGGAAAACATGAAAAATGTGTACTTCCGCATTTTGGTACCCACGCGATGTGTGGCGTAGATCCCCGGACATGGGGCCCTCAGGCGGCGCGTCGGGGTACGTGTATAAGAGTATGGAGGACGCAAGGTATGTACGATGTGATCATACGAGCACTAAAGCACCGGATCCCATCAGAACTCCGAAGTTAAGCATGCTTAGTAGTACTAGCATGGGTGACCTCCTAGGAAGACCTCGTGCTGCATTCCTTTTTGCGATTTTTTAACCTATCTGAACGAAATTTCGCATTTTGGGTGTCCAAATGGTGGTGAGTTAAGAAAAAGGGAAAACAGGAAAAATATGTACTTCTGCGTTTTGGTACCCACGCGATGTGTGGCGTAGATCCCTGGAAATGGGGCCCTCGGGCGACGCATCGGGTTATGTGTATAAGTGTATGGAGAGTGCAAGATATGTGGGATGCGATTATACCAGCACTAAATCACAGGATCCCATCAGAAACCCGAAGTTAAGCGTGCTTGGGCGAGAGTAGTAGTAGGATGGGTGACGTCCTGGGAAGTCCTCGTGTTGCATACCTTTTTACGATTTTTTTAACCTCTCTCGATGAAACGATCATACCAGCACTAAAGCATCGAATCCCATCAGAACTCCGAAGTTAAGCGTGCTTAGGCGAGAGTAGTACTAGAATGGGAGACCTCCTGGGAAGTCCTCGTGTTGCATTCCTTTTTGCGACTTTTTAACATCTCTCGACGAAATTTTGCGTTTCGGGTGTCCAAATGGTGGTGAGATAAAAAACAAGGGAAAACAGGAAAAATGTGTACTTCCGCGTTTTGGTACCCACGCGATGCGTGGCATAAATCCCCGGACATGGGGCCCTCGGGCGGCGCGTCGGGGTATGTGTATAAGAGTATGGAGACTGCAAGGTTTGTTTGATGCGATCATACCAGCACTAAAGCACCGAATCCCATCAGAACTTCGAAGTTAAGTGTGCTTGGGTGAGAGTAGTACCAGGATGGGTGACCTCCTGGGAAGTCCTCGTGTTGCATTCCTTTTTGCGATTTTTTTAACCTCTCTAGACGAAATTTCACGTTTGGGTGTCCAAATGGTGGTGAGTTAAAAAAGAAGGGAAAACAGGAAAAATGTGTACTTCCTTGTTTTGGTACCCACGCGATGCGTGGCGTAGATCCCCGGACATGGGGCCCTCGGGCGGTGCGGCGGGGTATGTGTATTAGAGTATGGAGAGTGCAAGCTTTGTCTGATGCGATCATACCTGCACTAAAGCACCGGATCCCATCAGAACTCCGAAGTTAAGCGTGCTTGGGCGAGAGTTGTACTAGGATGGGTGACCTCCTGGGAAGTCCTCATGTTGCATTCCTTTTTGCCAGATTTTAACCTCTCTCGACAAAATTTTACGTTTCGGGTGTCCAAATGGTGGTGAGTTAAAAAAGAAGGGCAAACAGGAAAAATGTGTACTTCCGCGTTTCGGTACCCACGTGATGCGTGGCGTAGATCCAAGGACATGGGGCCCTCGGGCGGCGCGTCGGGGTATGTGTATAAGAGTATGGAGAGTGCAAGGTATGTCAGATGCAATCATACCAGCACTAAAGCACCGGATCCCATCAGAACTCCGAAGTTAAGCGTGCTTGGGCGAGAGTAGTACTTGGATGGGTCACCTCTTGGGAAGTTCTCATGTCGCATTACTTTTTGCAATTTTCTTAACCTCTCTGGACAAAATTTCGCATTTCGGGTATCCAGATTGTGGTGACTTAAACAAGAAGGGGGAAACAGGAAAAATGTGTGCTTCCGTGTTTTGGTGCCCACGCGATGCGTGCCGTAGATCCCCGGACATGAGGCCCGCGGGCGGCGCGTCGGGGTATGTGTATAAGAGTATGGAGAGTGCAAGGTATGTCGGATGCGATCATACCAGCACTAAAGCACCGGATCCCATCAGAACTCCGAAGTTAAGCATGCTTGGGCGAGAGTAATATTAGGATGGGTGACCACTTAGGAAGTCAGTGAGTTAAAAAAAAGAAGGGAAAACATGAAAAATGTGTACTTCCGCGTTTTGGTACCCACGCGATGTGTGGCGTAGATCCCCGGACATGGGCCCTCGGGCGGCGCGTCGGGGTATGTGTATAAGAGTATGGAGGATGCAAGGTATGTCCGATGTGATCATTGTCGACCGGGCATCCCTGGGCCCGCCAACACATTGTGGGCCATACCCGGGAGATGAGTTCCTATACACCTGGACTACTCGACTAGTGGGCCACGGTGCTGGTACCGTGGACCACAAGGCAAGACAAGGCGGACAAAGACTTGTACTAAGATTAGGGTAGCTTTCCATACCATGTATAGGCTACTCCAGGTCCTACTCGAATAGTACCCTTGTACCAATCCGACTTGTAACCCTGCCTCCCGTGATATATAAGGCGAGTAGGGACCCCTCTCAAGACACACGCAATCAATACAGAGCCACGCAGCATACAGGACGTAGGATATTACGCACCTTGCGGCCCGAACCTGTCTAAATCGTGCCCCGTGTCTCACCATCATGTTCCTGATCTCGGCGAGGCCCACCGCACAATCTACTACTTCGGGTACCCCGTCGTAGGCTCGGTGTCTAAAACACAGACAGCTGGCGCGCCAGGTAGGGGCCCTCATCATTGATCCACTGGAGAACTCGATGGCTCTCATCACCATCAAGCCGATCGTCGCTTTCCAGCAAGGCGACACCTTCGTTTTCGGCTCCTGGGTTTGCGTTGCTAATGGCACCGGATCGTTCCTGTGTTTCCTAGCGCCGACTCCGGAGTCAAAGCTCAAGTCTTCGACACTTACGCAAGCTTCGATGAAGAATTTTGTCAAAAATTTTGGCAAAATTTCGATCTCTGACACGATCAGAGACCTCGAGTTGGAGTCCGAGTACAACTCGACTTCGCCGCCCATCCAGCCTGAGGTGTCTACATCAGCTCCACAGCTTGCTCTCAGCCTGGATAACATTTTAGCACCACCTCTCTTCGGTCATCGCCATGTCAGTGCCGCCTACCAAGCCGCATTGAAGTGCCTCATGTCCCCTGGCTCGAAGATAGTGCTTGAGTACTCTTCAGACTCGGACGACAACTTCGACTACTCTTCGGACTCTTCTGAGTTCGAGTTCGACTACGGTTCGGATTCTGTTGAAGTACAACAACTGACTGGCCCTGCTCACGGACTGGTGATCATGTCGACACCTGAGGGTAGATTCGTCTACTAGCCTGAGCATGTGCCTGCAGATCTCACTTTGGATGATCAAGAGCGCTTTATCGCCTGCCTCGATAACTTGCCCTTTCAGGAAGGTGCCAAGCTTGTTGATTATGATACCAATACTGAGCTCATTCAGAGTACGGGTACTTTTTCATCACATCGAGAAGTATTCGTCGTTGATGCATCTACTCCACAAGGGCACCGCTCCAACTATCGTTACCCGAATGATGTATCTGACGATGAACTATCTGCTAACGCTCCTGCTGATGAAACCGTGGAGGCCAAGACTGCACGTCGCCAACGCAACGCGGATCGTGCAACTCTTCGTCGGGAACTTGCGGAAGTTCTGCCTACCCGTAATCTTCAAGAGGCTCTGGATGCTATTGCTACTCGCGAGTACCGTACTCCAGAAGAAGCCATTAACGCGATCAATCTACTCAGTCGCTCTATGCCTCGCGACAGGGCTACTGCTGAAGTTGCGAAGCTGGCTGAACTAGCCTATACCATGCTACGACAGAATACCAGTGCTCCTAGTCACCATGGCAGCAGTGGGGGTGCTCATCGCACTACTCCCACTCCTAATCGCACACGTCCGGAAGCAAGCAACAAGGGCAAAGGCGACGATGGAAGTGTCAACAGCAAGTCGGGAGACTCTCGCTACGACGCTCGCACAACTATCAACGCCAGACGCGCTGAACGTGAGAAGCAAAAAGATAATGATTCTGATTCTTTTCCTGCTTTCTCCGCTCGACTTCAAGCTCTGTATCTTCCAGAGAAGTTCAAGCCTTACGGCATATCCAAGTACGATGGCAAGCAAGATCCAAGGTAGTGGTTGCACTGCTATGCTTTGTCCATCTCCAACGCCAGGGGCAATGATGATACCAAGTGTATCTACTTCCCTTTTGTCCTTGAGCAAGAGCCCCTCACATGGTTTGAGTCCCTCAAACGTGGCTCCATCGACAATTGGGGACAACTCAAGCACCGCTTCACCAGCAACTTCGCGGGTTCTTTCGGCCGTCATGGCACCAGGATGGACCTTGCCCTGATCAAACAAAAACAAGGCGAGACTCTTCGTGAGTACATGCGCTGCTTCTTCGAGAAAAGGGCTACGTTGTTGATGTCACTTAAAAAGAAGTCATAGACACCTTCCAGGATGGTTTCTATGATGACAGATTATTCCAAGACTTTGGTCATGCTCGCCCAGCCAACATCACCAAGCTTAAGGACATGATCACTCACTGGGCAGACGAAGAAGACAAGGCTCAGAATCGATTCAAGCATCTTCGCAACAACCAGAACAACAACAACAATGCTGGTGGCAGCGGCAGCGGCAAGCAACAGTAGGGCAACCGCCAAGGGAATAACTACTCGAGTAATCCCAATCGCAAGCGCAAGCCCGAGAACACTGTTGCAGCCATGGAAACCACCGCCAAGTCTGAAGATGATCCTCACTGGGCAACTTTGACCAAGTAGAAATGCCCATGGCACCCGGAGGGCGATCATACTACAGAACAATGTTACCAACTTCGACGTGCGTTGGAAAACACACCTAAACCAACACACCCAAACTCGCGTTATCGCAAGAACAAGAAGAAGGCTAACACAGACAAAGACACTGGGTTCCAGAACCCGTCCAATACTGTCAATGTCATATTTGGTGGGATTCCAACCAAGCGCATGCAGAAGCTAGCTCTCAGGGAGATTATGTCCATCGAACCAGCAGCTCCCACTTATCTTAAGTGGTCAGAAATTCCCATTACCTTCTCAAGGGCGGATCAATGGACTAGTTTCTCTGAGCCAGGATGATATCCTCTCGTTCTGGATCCAGTGGTGGCAGGCTCCAGACTTACCAAGGTTCTTATTGATGGTGGCAGCGGACTCAATGTCCTGTTTGCCAAGACTTTGAAGAAGATGGGCCTCGATATCACCAACATGCTTACCAAGACCAACTCACCGTTCTATGGTATCATCCCGGGCAACGCAGCTGTTCCTTTGGGTTCAGTTGTACTACCCGTTACCTTTGGGACCAAGGATCATTATCGCACCGAGTACAACAAGTTTGAGGTCGCTGACTTCGAGACTTCTTACCATGCTATCATCGGCAGGCCCGGTCTCGCTAAGTTCATGGCTATCTCTCACTATGTCTACTTTGTTCTCAAGATGCAGAGCCCCAAGGGTATTCTTTCATTGCAAGGGGATCTGAAGCGTTCCTATGACTGTGACACAGAAGCTGTGGAACTTGCCTCGACTACTCAAGTACCCAACGCAATGATGGAAGTCTTCACCGCCGCCAAAAAGCTTGCTCCGAGCGAGCTGGAGGTTCCTGAGAAGACTGCCAGCAAAGACAAGCCTGCATCATCAGGTGATGTCCTGCTCAAAGCCATTGACCTTGGTACTGGTGACAGCAGCAAGACGACCATGATCAGTGCACAGCTTGATCCTAAATAGGAAGACGCGCTCGTCAACTTCGTTCGGGCAAACCATGATATCTTTGCATGGAAGCCATCTGACATGCCAGGTGTGCCTAGGAGGTTGATCGAGCATTCACTCAACGTCGATCCTAATGCTACCCCCAAGAGACAACACCTTTGTCGCTTTGCTGACGACCGCAGGACTGCTATCAAGAAAGAGCTCGCTGAACTACTCTCGGCTGGCTTCATCAAAGAAGTTTTCCACCCGCAGTGGCTCGCTAACCCTGTGCTCGTCAGGAAAAAGAACTCTAATGATTGGAGGATGTGCGTCGACTACACTGATCTCAACAAGCATTGCCCCAAGGACCCTTTCGGGTTGCCAAGGATTGATCAAGTTATTGACTCTACGGCGGGCTGTGCTCTACTCTGTTTCCTGGATTGCTACTCTGGTTATCATCAAATTGCAATCAAGGAATCTGATCAAGAGAAGACCGCGTTTATCACCCTATTTGGTGCTTATTGTTGCACAACAATGTCCTTCGGGTTGAAAAATGCTGGCGCTACTTATCAAAGGGCTATCCAAGCGTGCTTCAAGAGGCAGCTTCACAAGAACGTGAAAGCATACGTGGATGACGTCGTTGTCAAGACTAGGGATCCAGACATGCTTATCACAGATCTTGAGGAAACTTTTGCCTCGCTACGCGAGTACCAATGAAAGCTCAACCCCAATAAGTGCGTCTTTGGCGTGTCTTCAGGAAAACTACTCGGGTTCATCATTAGTCATCGTGGCATCGAAGCAAACCCCGAGAAGATTACCGCCATCTCCAACATGCAAGCTCCGACTACTATCAAAGATGTCCAGAAGCTTACTGGTTGCATGGTGTCACTCAATCGCTTCATCTCACGACTTGGAGAATGGGGTCTACCTTTCTTCAGGCTACTCAAGCGGCAGGAGAAGTTCACATGGACAACTGAGGCTGATCAAGCTCTTTCTCAGATCAAGGAGTTCTTATCCAAGCCTCCAGTCCTCACAGCTCCTCTGCCCAATGAAGAGCTCTTGCTCTACATTGCTACGACTACTAACGTCGTCAGTACTGCTATCGTCGTTGAGCGGTAGGAAGAAGGCCATGGCTACCCTGTCCAGAGGCCTGTCTACTTCGTCAGTGAAGTACTCTCAGAATCCAAGGCTTGTTACCCTCCGGTACAGAAGCTACTCTATGCAGTTCTGATTACTTCACGGAAGCTTCGCCACTACTTCGACGAATACAAGATTTCTGTGGTCACTAGCTACCCGCTTGGCGAGATATTGCACAACTGGGATTCCATAGGAAGGATTTCTAAATGGGCTGTAGAGCTTGGCGCTCTATTGCTCGAGTTCAAGTCTCGCACTGCTATCAAGTCTCAGGCCTTGGTTGATTTCATAGCTGAGTGGTGAGAAAATCAAGTCCCAACTCCAATTGAGCATCCAGAATATTAGGTCATGTACTTTGACGGTTCCCTCAAGTTGGAAGGCGCTGGTGCTGGGGTACTTTTGATATCTCCCAAGGGTGTGCAACTCAAATACGTTTTGCAGATCTTTTGGAAGGTCTCAAACAATGAAGCTGAATATGAAGCTCTACTGCATGGTCTTCGCCTTGCAGTCTCTCTTGGCATTACATGACTACTTGTCTATGGTGATTCTTTGGTGGTCATCAACCAAGTCAATGATTCATGGGATCGTAATGCTGAGAATATGGATGCATACTTCAGGAAGTACGCAAACTTGAGAACAAATTCCATGGTCTCGAGTTCCATCATGTAGTCCGCGACAACAATGTTGCTGCGGATGTCTTGTCGAAGCTGGGATCTACACGAGCTCAAGTGCCAGCTGGAATCTTCATCCATGAACTCCACAAACCATCAATTCCGGAGCAATCATCTGCACCCACGACTACTTCAGTTCAACCTGATCAAGAAGTACTTATGATTGATGTGGATTAGAGATCTCCCTTCATCGACTACATTAAACATCAGTTGATTTCAGAAGACAAAGAAGAAGCTGAGCGCCTTTCACGCCGTGTCAAGGCTTATGCTCTAGTCGGAGATCAACTCTACAAGCGAGGCGCAAGCTCTGATATACTCATGAAATGCGTCTCTCGCGAAGAGGGCAAGGAAATCTTGGAGGAGACACACAAAGGAATCTGTGGCAATCACGCTTCCTCCCGAACCTTGGTGGGAAAAGTTTTCAGACGTGCTTTCTACTGGCCTACAGCTCTTGCTGATGCAGAGGAACTAGTCAAGAAATGCCAAGGGTGCCAATTCTTCGCCAAGCAACAACACGTTCCTGCCTACAAACTCATCACGATACCACCAACTTGGCCTTTCGCTTGCTGGGGGCTGGATATGATTGGTCCGCTCCCAAATGCGCCAGGAGGATTCAACAGAGTTCTGGTGGCTATCGACAAGTTTACCAAGTGGATTCAGGTCAAGCCTGTTACCTGCCCTAAGGCTGATCGTGTCCTCGACTTCTTGGATGAAATCGTGCATCGCTATGGTTTCCCTAACCGCATCATCACGGACCTGGGTTCGAATTTCAACAATCACCAGTTCTGGGAGTACTGCGAGAACAGTGGAATCGACGTCCGGTACGTCTCCGTTGCTCACCCACGTGCCAATGGCCAAGTGGAACGTGCCAATGGGATGATACTCGATGCTCTCAAAAAGCGACTGTACGATGCTGCAAACACCAAGGGCGGCAAGTGGATCAAGGAACTACCCAATGCACTCTGGGGGATGCGTACTCAGCCTACTACCCCCATAGGTCAATCACCTTACTTCCTGGTCTACGGCTCTGAAGCATTTTTGCCTGCTGATGTCATGTGGCGCTCTCCGACGGTTGACCAGTACGAAGAAGGCGTAGCTGAAGAAACAAGATAGACAGATGTCGACAGTCTCGAGGAAGCTCGGTGCAACGCACTTGTTCAATCCGCTCGATACCTTGAGAGGATTCGCCGCTACCATGACCGCAATGTTAAGGAATGTTCCTTCAACGTTGGTGATTTAGTCCTTCGTCGCATCCAGAATATGGCAGGACTACACAAGCTCAACTCGCCATGGGAAGGTCCCTTCACTATTGCAAAGGTTACCGGACCAGACTCATATCGTCTCCAAACTCTTGAAGGTGAGGAAGTCGACAACTCTTGGAACATCGACCAGCTTTGTCGCTTCTACCCGTAGGGGGTCTCAGCAACCCTCTCCAGACAGCTTTGGCTGTATGACGACTTGTATTGGGTTCCAACAACCCTTTCCAGACAACTTTGGTTGTAATCACTCAACAGACAGCTACGGTTGTCACCACTCGTAGGGGATCCAATCCTCTCCAGACAGTTTCGGCTGTATCCTCTCGCGGCTTCAAGCTGCGAGCACCCGCAGGGGGCTTCGTCAACCCTCTCCAGGCAGTCTCATTCTACAACCTCGTAGGGAGATATGATCATTCATAGCTGTCTCCAGCGATCCTGTATCGTATAGGGCAGTAAGTGGCACATGCTGTCCATGTCCCTATTTTTCAAGGGCTGCGGCTCAGAGTAACACCTTACTTGTAGGGTCTCAGTGGAACTCTCATACAAGTTGCTGCTATAGCAAGGAGTAGTTCATCACACTGTCCCCTATGGTCTTACTCGTTCTTCAGAACATTTTTCGAGTACTCTTTTACTAGGCTCATAGCCTCAGAGTGCTTAAGGCATTGTCAACACTGTACAATGTAATTTTACGAGTACTCAATTCTGAAGTACTCACGTCATTGTCAACACTGTACAATGATTTTCAGTAATAAAGTTGCTACTCTATACCAACTTGTTACTACCCTGTACTTGTTCATAACAAAGCCTTCATTACGCTGCTACAGCTAAGGTGTTCAACTCATTATGAACAAAGTTCTTTTTGAGTACTCTCTCGAGGCCTGATCAACCTCAGAGGTACTCAAGACATTGTCAACTCTGTACAATGTGTCTAAAACAAGCCGCTGCTCTATACCGACTTGTTATTCTTATTCATAACAAAGCCTTCATTACGCTGCTACAGCTAAGGTGTTCAACTCGTTATGAATAAGATTCTTTTCAAGTACTCAACTCTGAAGTACTCAAGACATTGTCAACTCTGTACAATGTGTTTTAGTACAAGCCGCTACTCTATATCGACTTGTTACTACTCGTAGCTTAACTCATGACAATGCCTTCATTACGCTGCTACAGCTAAGGTGTTCAAACTCGTCATGTTTTAAGCCATCGTTCTTCGGAACATTTATATGCTTGAGTACTCCTACTCGTGTATCGTAACTCTTTTTTGCAGCCACTCATTCAGTACTAACTCAAGTACTCGGCCAACACAAATGCAAACAAGGGATCCAGATAATTGATTTCTTCAAAAGCTTTCAATTATATTACATAAATACTTATTTGAGATTACACTGGTTTTCTCCTAGTGTTTCTACTCTACAGGTATATCTAACGGAGATCGATAAACTTGGAAACTGCTTCCGCGCTGGGAGAAGTCTGTTGCATCAACTCTTTGAGGCGATCATCGGTGCAGTCCCTAGATCTGCCGTTCATGATGACCGAGAGATCCGCTTCAGCGTAGAAGGATTTGATGAAGCTAAGGACTTGATTGGGGATTGAGCAAGCCAGCCGTTGAGCATACTCCAGGATCTTCTTTGGGGTATCTTTCAGTCTCTCCACGAGTGGACGAGGCTGAACCCCAGCAACTCTGGGCTCAAATAAGTTCGCCACTGGCTCGGCCGCTTCCGTCAATGCCTTCAGCTCTGAGCGCAGGCCCTCGGCTTCTTCAATCTTCTCCTTCAGCGACTGCATGCAGCGCAGCAAGTCAGTCCAGCCAGCAATGCGGATATTCATTTCGCGTTCAAGTTCGAAGCACCGTACCTTATAATCTTCCTTCAGATCCATATGTGCGGCTTCCTCACGATTAAAGGCCAGCTGCCAATCCAGCGCCTTTTCTTGAACTTGTCGACTTCTTCCGACAGCTCTGCAGGAGATCAAGGCTACTTATTAAACATACAGTGCAAGAACTAAAGTACTCAACAATGATTTCAGGAGGGAGATTACCTTTATTCTTCAGGCGCAAAGATTTGTTCTTACCAACAACGTCATCCTTCTTCGCCATCAGCTTCTGGATTTCATTGTGGTACGCAGCGGCATTGGAGTCAAGTCTCTCCTGCAGCTTCAGAGACAAAGCCTTCTGTTGCTTCAGTTCTTCTCTGAGCTGCGAGACTTCTTCAACATCAGCCGCATGCTCCTCAAGCAGCCGAGTCTTGTGCTTCGACTGCTTGACTACCTCCTGCAAAAAGCAAGAACAAAATATGAGTCAGAGACAAGATATCTGTGACTACAACTACTCTACAAGAGACTACACAACTTACCGCAAGGAGTTTCTCCACACCGCGGAACATCTCTGCGTGCGCGTTCAAGTTATCCTCGTCCAGGCAGGAGTCATCATATGGCATCAAGTTTTCTGCCATGGACCGAGTACTTGTACTAGCCGCCGAGTACCCCGCAGCACTACGCAGAGGAGCCGGGTCTTCAATCTGTGGCTCATGCGGTACTAAGCGATGCTCTGGTTGACTCTCCAGCACCAAATGCGCACCAGCATGAGCCACGGGGGCTTCTGCAGCTCGGGCCTCTACACGCTGCAGCACGGCCTCCGGGTCTTCTTCAAAGGCCTCATTAACCACAGCTTCAATTTCTTCAAGCCGTTGAGTCGTGGGGCTGGAAGAGGCTTCAACCGCAGGATCGGTCACATCACCCAAAAGAGTGTGCAACGCTTCAGCAGCTTCAACATCTGCGGGCACTTCTTGGCGTTCTGGAAGCATTTCTCCTTGTTGCCTTTTAGGAGCCTGGTCTCCTTCAGCAACACTTCCGGAAGCACCCCACTTCACGTCAGTGGATTTCCTACATTTACAAGACAATTAGCAGAAGCAGAGTACACAATCATATAAAATGCTTGAGTACTCATCTACTTACAGCGCAGCATGAGGCACTGAGACTCTGGGTCCCAGCAGGTCAAAGAAAGAAGGTGCTGCCGGCACCTCTGGTACATTTTCCACTGGCAGCACATTCTCTGGTGCCGCGGCTTCTTGTCGCTCATGCGCCACTGTCTCTACATTGGACGCAGGAACCACTTCGGGTTCTGTTGTTCTTGGAGGGCTCCTCGAGGGTACATGTGATGCACTCTCGATAATCTGCACAAGTCAGAAATCAAGGCATTACAGCAGAGAACAAGTACTCATTCAATAATGACTACTCAAGAGTTCTTCAACACTTACTGTAATGGGGGAGGGCCGCCAATCTTCTTCACGGCTCGCTTCCCCACGGTGGTCCTCTTCTTCCGCGGCGGCAATGATACATCACCCGCGAGAGATGATGCTGGTCTCTTTGACGACCCCGCAGTGAGGCCATTGGGGAGAGACGTCCCAGAGTATCCATAGCGGCTCTTCACTTCAAAGCGCTGTTGATGTGTCAAACCGTCATCGTCACTTGAGGAGGCATCCTCCACCAAGACTTCATCTTCTTCTCCTCGGGCAGCTTGACTACCCTCGGGAGCTTCAGGCTCTGACCCCGCTGCGCCTTCCTCTGGTGCTTGGAGTGGGTCCTCAGGACGGGGAGGAGGGTCAGACACATATTTCAAGACATCCTCCTACAAAGCACAAGGCAAATGTTAGTTACTCAACTACTTTCAACAAAAGTACTCGGGGGCTAAAGTACTTGAAGACTTACCAAGCGAGGAGGGTTGTCCGTGCTAAACTCAAGGACGGCTGCAGGAATCCCATGAAGATTCTTGAAAATCTTCTACAGCCGCTCCATCACGAGATCGTCGCTGATCTCTTCAGAAGATAACCTGGAGCCATCATCTACTCCAGTGTACTTGAACCCAAGATGCTCCCGCTGCATCAAGGGTTGGATCCTTCGCTTCATGAAGCTGAAGGCTACCCGCTCCGCTGTCAAGCCTTGCGCCTTCTTCTGCGCAATTTTCGCCAGCAATTCCGGGATCTGGATGCACTCTTGCATTGTTAGCTCGTCCATCCAGAGCCTATCATACACCGGTGCAAACATACTCGGCTTCGGCAGCTGAGGCGGGGTGTTGTCAATATAGAACCAACTGGCCTTCCAGTCTTGGTTCGAATCAATCAAGCCGTACTTAAAGTACAACTCCTGTGCCTTCTGGCGCATCTGGAGACCGGCTCCACCAACCACTACCGGAAAGTTGGCGTTGGGCTGTGGTTTCAGGCGGAATATCTTCCTAAATAGAGCCTAATGTGGGCAGATTCCAAGAAAAGCTTCACAGAAGTGCACGTACACCGCGATCTGAAAGATGCTATTCGGGTTCAAATGCACGTGCTCCAACTTGAAGAAGTCGAGGAAGTCGCGGAAGAAATCCGAAGAAGGGAGCATCAACCCTCGCTCGACGAAGTGCCCGAACATAAGGATCTCATCCGGACTCTTCTCCATTGGCCACGCATCACTGGCGGCAGAGCTCAACCCGGCGATGGCTTTCTCGCGCAGCAACCCGCTGGCTTCGAGGGCTTGGATATCTTCCTCCCTCATCTTGGACTTCTTCCAAGATACAGCCTGACTCGGGGGCTTCGTGATGACCACTGTCTTGTACTTGGGCTCTGGCAACTCATTCTTGCCTCGGCCGGACTTCCGCTTCTGTCCCTTGGACGGAGTTGGCTTCATCCTTCCTGTAACGAGGGTTTTCTTTCGCATTGACCGGAGGCCGACGAAGGGACGGAGATTTCGCACTCTTGGATCTGTAAGCGCTTGATTTCAGTGGCGGCTATGGATGCAAAGGCGTTCTAGATCTAAGGGCGAATGAAAACAATGAAACCCTAAGGGATACCCCTTCGGGTATTTATAAAACCAAAACCCTAAACGGTTCAACCCAGTGACCCTTCGTATTCATCAGATTGGTTTCACACGAGATTGGTTTCGCACGGGCAAATATTTGGCTAAGTCAGAGAACTCAAATCCAAGACCCGCTCGGCTCTATCTCGGGGGCTCGACAACTCGACGGAATTGGATTTGACATAGCTACAGTTCAATGAATTCAGGCCACCTTTCTACAGTCAGATTGGATCCTTCAACTCGAGAAAGTACTCGACTCAAGGGTCGGGGGCTCCGTGCCACGTGTCCTTCAGTTTTTCTCAGGATTTCTGTGGGATTATTTGATGAAGACTGCTGATTGACCCTCAGCTTGAATTACCAATTCGAACTAAGGCTCGGGGGCTACATCCGTATAGGATGTGATTTTTACAAATTACATTCCTATAAATTTTCTTCGGATTGTCTACGGATTTTTCGGAGCAAGATCAAAGAGTTCAAGATTGACCCTCAGCTTGAATCCTGGATTCAACCTAAGGCTCGGGGGCTACATTCCATATGGAATGCGATTTTAGAAATCGCATTTCCATATGGATCTTTGATGCAAAGATTTCAAGAACGAAGCGGATATTATTTAAGACCTTCAAGGGAAGTACTCGGGGACACTTGGGAACAACTCGAGAAGACTTCAAGACTACTCGTGGAGTTAGCTGGAGTACCTTCCAGCCTCGTGATGATTCAAGTACTATTGAAGATCGAAGATTGTAGAACTCGGGGACGCTTGGGAACTACTCGTGAAGACCTTCAAGACTACTTCGAGCATTGCACTCGACTACAAAGTACTCGGGGGCTTGTCGACCGGGCATACCTGGGCCCACCAACACATTGTGGGCCATACCCGGGAGATGATTTCCTGTACACCTGGACTACTCGACTAGTGGGCCACGGTGCTAGTACCATGGACCACAAGGCAAGACAAGGCAGACAAGGACTTGTACTAAGACTAGGGTAGCTTTCCATACCTTGTATAGGCTACTCTGGGTCCTACTCGAATAGTACCCTTGTACCAATCTGACTTGTAACCCTGCCTCCTGTGATATATAAGGTGAGGTAGGGACCCCTCTCAAGACACACGCAATCAATACGGAGCCACGCAGTATACAGGACGTAGGGTATTACGCACCTTGCGGCCCGCACCTGTCTAAATCGTGCCCCGTGTCTCACCATCGTGTTCCTGATCTCGGCGAGCCCCACCGCACAATCTACTACTTCGGGTACCCCGTCGTAGGCTCGGTGTCTAAAACACTGACAATCATACGAGCACTAAAGCAGCGGATCCCATCAGAACTCCGAAGTTAAGCGTGCTTGGGCGAGAGTAGTACTAGGATGGGTGACCTCCTAGGAAGACCTCGTGTTGCATTCCTTTTTGCGATTTTTTAAACTATCTGAACGAAATTTCGCGTTTCGGGTGTCCAAATGGTGGTGAGTTAAGAAAAAGGAAAAACAGGAAAAATGTGTACTTCTGCGTTTTGGTACCCACACGATGTGTGGCGTAGATCCCCGGAAATGGGCCCTCGGGCGACGCATCGGGTTATGTGTATAAGTGTATGGAGAGTGCAAGATATGTGGGATGTGATTATACCAGCACTAAATCACCGGATCCCATCAGAAATCTGAAGTTAAGCGTGCTTGGGCGAGAGTAGTAGTAGGATGGGTGACGTCCTAGGAAGTCCTCGTGTTGCATACCTTTTTACGTTTTTTAACCTCTGGACGAAACGATCATACCAGCACTAAAGCATCGGATCCCATCAGAACTCCGAAGTTAAGCGTGCTTAGGCGAGAGTAGTACTAGAATGGGAGACCTCCTGGGAAGTCCTCATGTTGCATTCCTTTTTGCGACTTTTTTAACATCTCTGGACGAAATTTTGCGTTTCGAGTGTCCAAATGGTGGTGAGATAAAAAAGAAGGGAAAACAGGAAAAATGTGTACTTCCGCGTTTTGGTACCCACGTGATGCGTGGCGTAGATCCCCGGACATGGGGCCCTCGGGTGGCGCGTCGGGGTATGTGTATAAGAGTATGGAGACTGCATGGTATGTTGGATGCGATCATACCAACACTAAAAGCACCGAATCCCATCAGAACTTCGAAGATAAGTGTGCTTGGGCGAGAGTAGTACTAGGATGGGTGACCTCCTGGGAAGTCCTCGTGTTGCATTCCTTTTTGCAATTTTTTAACCTCTCTAGACGAAATTTCACGTTTCTGGTGTCCAAATGGTGGTGAGTTAAAAAAGAAGGGAAAACAGGAAAAATGTGTACTTCCGTGTTTCGGTACCCACGTGATGCGTGGCGTAGATCCCAGGACATGGGGCCCTCGTGCGGTGCGTCGGGGTATGTGTATAAGAGTATGGAGAGTGCAAGGTATGTCGGATGTAATCATATCAACACTCAAGCACCGGATCCCATCAAAACTCCGAAGTTAAGCGTGTTTGGGCGAGAGTAGTACTAGGATGGGTGACCTCCTAGGAAGACCTCGTGTAGCATTCCTTTTTGCGATTTTTTTAACCTCTTTGGACGAAATTTTGTGTTTGGGTGTCCAAATGGTGGTGAGTTAAAAAAGAAAGGAAAACAGCAAAAATGTGTACTTCCACGTTTTGGTAGCCACGTGATGCGTGGCGTAGATCCCCGGACATGGGCCCTCGGGAGGCGCGTTGGGGTATGTGTATAAGAGTATGGAGAGTGCAAGGAATGTCGGATGCGATCATACCAACAATAAAGCATCAGATCCCATCAGAACTTCGACGTTAAGCGTGCTTCGGTGAGAGTAGTACTAACATGGGTGACCGCTTGGGAAGTCCTCGTGTCGCATTCTTTTTTGCGATTTTTGAACCTCTCTAGACAATATTTCGCGTTTCGGGTGTCTAAATGGTGGTGAGTTAAAAAAGAAGGGAAAACAGGAAAAATGTGTGCTTCCATGTTTTGGTACCCACGCGATGCGTGATGTAGATCCCCGGACATGGGGCCCTCAGGCGGCGCATCGGGGTATTTGTATAAGAGTATGGAGAGTGCAAGGTATGTCAGATGTGATCGTACCAGCACTAAAGCACTAGATCCCATCAGAACTCAGAAGTTAAGAGTGCTTGGTCGAGAGTAGTAATAGGATGGGTGACCTCCTGGCAAGTCCTCGTGTTGCATTCCTTTTTGTGATTTTTTAACCTCTCTAGACGAAGTTTCGCGTTTCGGGTGTCCAAATGGTGGTGAGTTAAAAAAGAAGGGAAAACAGGAAAATGTGTACTTCCGTGTTTTGTTACCTACACGATGCGTGGCGTAGCTCCCCGGACATGGGGCCCTCGGGAGGCGCGTCGGGGTATGTGTATAAGAGTATGGAGAGTGCAAGGTATGTCGGATGCGATCTTACCAGCACTAAAGCACCGGATCCCATCAGAACTCCGAAGTTAAGCGTGCTTGGGCGAGAGTAGTACTCTGATGGGTCACCTCTTGGGAAGTTCTCGTGTCGCATTACTTTTTGCAATTTTTTTAACCTCTGTGGACGAAATTTCACGTTTCGGGTGTCCAGATGGTGGTGAGTTAAAAAAGAAGGGGAAAACAGGAAAAATGTGTGCTTCCGCGTTTTGGTACCCACGCGATGTGTGGCGTAGATCCCCGGAAATGGGTCCCTCGGGTGACGCATCGGGTTATGTGTATAAGTGTATGGAGAGTGCAAGATATGTGGGATGCGATTATACCAGCACTAAATCACCGGATCCCATTAGAAATCCAAAGTCAAGCGTGCTTGGGCGAGAGTAGTAGTAGGATGGGTGACGTCCTGGGAAGTCCTCGTGTTGCATACCTTTTTATGATTTTTTTAACCTCTCTGGACGAAACCATCATACCAGCACTAAAGCATCGGATCCCATCAGAACTCCGAAGTTAAGCGTGCTTAGGCGAGAGTAGTACTAGAATGGGAGACCTCCTGGGAAGTCCTCGTGTTGCATTCCTTTTTGCGACTTTTTTAACATCTCTGGACGAAATTTTGCGTTTTGGGTGTCCAAATGGTGGTGAGATTAAAAAGAAGGGAAAACAGGAAAAATGTGTACTTCCGCGTTTTGGTACCCACGCGATGCGTGGCGTAGATCCCCGGACATGGAGCCCTTGGGCGGTGCGTCGGGGTATGTGTATAAGAGTATGGAGACTGCAAGGTATGTTGGATGCGATCATACCAGCACTAAAGCACCGAATCCCATCAGAACTGCGAAGTTAAGTGTGCTTGGGCGAGAGTAGTACTAGGATGGGTGACCTCCTGGGAAGTCCTCGTGCTGCATTCTTTTTGCGATTTTTTTAATCTCTCTAGACGAAATTTCACATTTCGGGTGTCCAAATGGTGGTGAGTTTAAAAAGAAGGGAAAACAGGAAAAATGTGTACTTCCTTGTTTTGGTACCCACGCGATGCGTGGCGTAGATCCCCGGACATGGGGCCCTCGGGCGGTGCGTCGGGGTACGTGTATAAGAATATGGAGAGTGCAAGCTTTGTCTGATGTGATCATACCTGCACTAAAGCACCGGATCCCATCAGAACTCCGAAGTTAAGCGTGCTTGGGCGAGAGTTGTACTAGGATGGGTGACCTCCTGGGAAGTCCTCGTGTTGCATTCCTTTTTGCGAGATTTTAACCTTTCTCGACGAAATTTTGCGTTTCGGGTGTCCAAATGGTGGTGAGTTAAAAAAGAAGGGAAAACATGAAAAATGTGTACTTCCGCGTTTTGGTACCCACTTGATGCGTGGCGTAGATCCCAGGTCATGGCGCCCTCGGGCGGCGCATCGGGGTATGTGTATAAGAGTATGGAGAGTGCAAGGAATGTCGGATGCGATCATACCAGCACTAAAGCATCAGATCTCATCAGAACTCTGAAGTTAAGCGTGCTTGGTCGAGAGTAGTACTAGGATGGTTGACATCCTGGGAAGACCTCGTGTTGCATTCCTTTTTGTGATTTTTTTAACCTCTCTGGACGAAATTTCGCGTTTCGGATGTCCAAATGGTGGTGAGTTAAAAAAGAAGGGAAAATAGGAAAAATGTGTACTTTCGTGTTTTGGTACCCACGCGATGAGTGGCGTAGATCCCCGGACATGGGGCCCTCAGGCGGCGCCTCGGGGTATGTGTATAAGAGTATGGAGACTGCAAGGTATGTTGGATGTGATCATACCAGCACTAAAGCACTGAATCCCATCAGAACTTCGAAGTTAAGTGTGCTTGGGTGAGAGTAGTACTAGGATGGGTGACCTCCTGGGAAGTCCTCGTGTTGCATTCCTTTTTGCGATTTTTTAACCTCTCTAGATGAAATTTCACGTTTCGGGTGTCCAAATGGTGGTGAGTTAAAAAAGAAGGGAAAACAGGAAAAATGTGTACTTCCTTGTTTTGGTACCCACGCGATGCGTGGGGTAGATCCCCGGACATGGGGACCTCGGGCGGTGCGTCGGGGTATGTGTATAAGAGTATGGAGTGTGCAAGCTATGTCTGATGCGATCATACCTGCACTAAAGCACCAGATCCCATCAGAACTCTGAAGTCAAGCGTGCTTGGGCGAGAGTTGTACTAGGATGGGTGACCACCTGGGAAGTCCTCGTGTTGCATTCCTTTTTGCGAGATTTTAACCTCTCTCGACGAAATTTTGCATTTCGGGTTTCCAAATGGTGGTGAGTTAAAAAAAGAAGGGAAAACAGGAAAAATGTGTACTTCCGCGTTTTGGTACCCATGTGATGCGTGGCTGAGGACCAGGTGTGTCCGAGGACCAGTTGATTGTCGCTCCTTAGTTATGAGTGATTGACAACATTGTGTGGACTGATGCTTGGTTAAGTGTGCAGGTACAGGTTGCGGCTTGACTCGTGTCGGTGCAGGAGAAGAACAAGCGCGAAAGGCCTTTGCTGTGGCGGCCTCCGGGTGATGGAGTGGCAAGTAGGCTTGGTTCGATGGACACGGTGGCCGATAGGGTCAAGTGCGAGCCATGCGGTGCAAGACTGGCAGGCTGAAGTCGTGAACATGGGCCAGTGCAAGGTAGCGGTTGAAGCCTGAAGCTTGCACGTGGGGTTTGGTGGTTTGCCCAGAAAACCATCAAGTGGACGGTTTCTTGGTTTGGGCCGCAAAACCAAGCCCGAAGGCCCGAGGCGACGGAGACGGTGATCCGGGAGCTTCGGGAAGCTTCGAGGCGGAGGGCACGTGGCGTGATCGCGGGGTTTGCGTCGAGGTGAAGCGAAGCCGCGGTGGAAGCGTGTCCGTCCGATGAAGACTTGACCAAAATGCCCTTGAGGGGTTGTATCTTCATTTATGCAGTAGGGGTAGCGTGGTCATTTACCTCCCTCCGAGAGACTTCGTATAAATAGCGGAGAGGTGGATGGCATCTCTCTCTCTTGCTTCCTAGGGCTTTCTCCCCCGGTAGATTTTTCTGGACAGCTTTGTTTTCCTCTGGATTCCTTAGGCTAGACTCTTGTACAGACTCTGACCTCTGGATGTATGGAAGCATTCGGCGTCCCGGTGATCTCCTAGTCCTTTGTGATTTTCGTGTCATATTTGGGGGTTTTCGTTCGTCGCTCGATTCGTGATTTTGGGGGCGTTTTCCATCGGATTTCTTTGAGGGGATCATGGGTGGATGCCTTGCGCATCTTTGTGTGTGATCTTGACCCCTAAAATGCCGTGGAGACCCTTCGATTCGTGCATTTTTGGTTGGAGCTCGTGTTCATGGTGGTGCTTGTGTGATCCGCGATTCCCGGTGATTTAGGGAGTTTGGAGTCAAGATTTTTAGGGCATAGCATCCTTGTGTGACGCTTATCATCTCCCCAAAATCTTGTCTCAAGAGCTTCTACCGTTTGGGAGATCCAGTGATGAGTTCTTGGAGTTGACTTCGCGGGGTCGGGCTTTTTCTGTTATGTCTGAGCCTGGCGGACTGTCCGCGAGTGCCGTGCGGACTGTCCGCGTGACCTGAGTTCGTCGCGTGTTCATCCATGTTCGTGCACGCTCGTGTTTCGATCCTTTCTGTTGCTAGGGTTTTGTTGCAAGTTGTTTGCGGACTGTCCGCAAGTGCCGGCCGGACTGTCCGCGTGGTGTTGATTTGTGTCTGGGGTGGCACGTGGTTTGTCTGGGGTTTCAAGGGAGTTTGGCCGGACTGTTCGCCAGGGGTGGCCGGACCGTCCGCGGGCTGCCGGACTGTCCGCGGTGCTTGCCCGGACTGTCCGATTTTTCCCGGTGCGGTACTGGTGGTTCGGAGTCCTATTTCAGACAGTCCGCCAAGGGTCATCGGACTTTCTGCCATACTCGTGGAATGTCCGCCGTACTCGTGCGGACCATCCGCCCAGGGCTTCGCAGGATTGGCTAAGTCTTTTGGTTCTTGCTTTGGTGCTTCCGCTCTTTGCTCCTAGGCTTCTTGGTTAATCTTCTAGGCTTGTGTCTGCCTTGTTTGGAGCTTCGCTTGTGTGCACGGATTCATGGAGTGGCAATCGGGGTATAGGCCGAGTTCGACCTTAGGGAAGAATTTTTATCGGCTCCCATTCACTCCCCCCCCTCTCTGGTCGCCCGTTTCGGTCCTTCAATTGGTATCAGAGCCGGTTACGGATCTTCTTGATTCTAACCAGTCTAAGATCCAACGATGGGCGATTACGACAAGGGGTCGGGTCCTCCGCACTTTGATGGCAAGGATTACCCGATGTGGGAGAGGCGCATGGGCGCGTTTTTATGAGGGAAGGGAACTCTTATCTGGGAGGTCACTCAGAATGAACATTATGTCATCCCAGATAATTTTCTACTTCCAGGATCGCGGGACATGTTTGTGGCCAACAGCAAGGCCGTTGATTACTTGTTCCGTGCTCTCTGTGCCTCGGAGTTTGAGCGAGTGTATGGAGAGAATGTGGCCGGAAAGATATGGCACAAGTTGAGAAATGCTCATGTTGGCAATGCCCAAGTGCAAGCCCGTTTGTTTTCCACTTATCGGAGAGAGTACGAGAACTTCACTCATCTCCCCGGCGAGTCGACCGATGCGATGTTCCAGCGTTTCACTAGCATTGTCAACAACATGAGGGCCAATGTGACAGTGCTCCCATACACGGACCATGATCAAGCTATCAAGCTTTTGCATGCCCTGGATAGGTCCGTGTGGAGTGCCAAGGTCGAGGCCATTGAGGAGTCGAGCGTGTATGATACGCTGACTTTGGATGAGCTGTTTTCCAAGCTCAGGTCTTCTGAGGTTGATCGTGGCTTGAGAGCCAAGAGCGAGAGCCCCACTGATCCTCATAGTTTGGCTCTTATCTCGGGATCACGGTCTAACGCTAACCATGGTGGTTTCTCTTTGTCTTGTCTTGTGTCCTTGCCAGATGAGGACTTTGAGGTGCTGAGCGAGGACGATCTCGCCTTGTTGAGCAAGAGGTTGGGGCGGATGTACGAGAACCGCAAGAATGCAAGGCGGAGCTCGGGGATGTGCTATTGGTGCGGGAAGCACGGGCACTTCATCGCCGAATGCCCTGAAGCCATGGACATCAAGAATGACTACAAGGGCAAGTCCAAGCACGACTACAACAAGCACCGCTTCCGGAACGACTACAAGGACAAGCACAAGGACAAGGGCGAGAGAAGGCACAAGAAGGGTGGCGGCCACAAGAAGAAGACCTCTCGAGCGATGGTGGCCAGAGCGAGCGACATCGACTCGACATCAAGCGATGCTTCATCCGGTTCGAGCAACGAGGAAGAGCAAGAGAAGCGCAAGGACAAGCGGCACACGGGCAAGAACATCACCGGCTTGAGCTTCGTCGCACATGGCTTTTGCGGCATGGCGCACTCCAAGAAGGGTGGGAGGCACAGCTCGGACTCGAACTCCGACTCTGAGGAAGAGGTACAACAAGATCCCAACTTCTTGCTAGAAGAGAATGCTAGGCTCAATGAGTTGCTTGACAACCGTGATGATGTGCTTAGAAAGACCAACAAGGAGAAGAGGGAGTTTAGGTCTTTGTTGGGTGATGCTAAGGACAAGGTAGCTGAACTTGAATCCTTGCTTGTGGATGCTCGTAATGAGATTGTTGCTTTGAAATCCGCTCCTGTGGTGTCGGATGCAATTGATTGTGGTGATTGCTCAGTTTTTCTTGCTTATTTGACTGCCCTCAAGGAGAAACATGCCTCTGTCCTTGAGGAACTAGATGTGGTTAGGGTGGAGTGTGATGAATTGAAGTCTAGGCCAGCTTTGTTAGGAGCTTGTACTTCATGTCCTATTTTGCATGCTAGGCTAGATGAATCTCACACTAGGATTGTGTCTCTTGAGGCGGCATTGAAAGCTCCTCTTCCTACATCATGTTCAACCTGTGAATTGCATGCTTTGAAGAATTTGGAACTTGCAAACTGTGTTGATCGTCTGCAGGATGAAAATGATGAAATGAGGAAAATGATGGGGTGGTTGTCTGGACATGAGCCACAATTGAGTATGATGTTGGCTCAGTTGAAGAGGTTTGATGGTCAGGCGTTGGGGGCTGACAAGTGTGGTGAGAAGAGTGGTGAGGGAGAAGAGAAAGCCGGAGAGATCCCCATTCCACCACATACCACACCGATGAACAAATTTGCACCCAAACCAAACCACCTCCGAAAAAAGCTAGACACAACACCCGATCCACCAGTGTTCCCCCACAAAGTTGAAAACTTCCAGAAACCCATCAAGTTTGTGAGCACCCATGGGAGTGTCTTTGAGGGGAAGTCAGGAGAGAAAGCTGGAGAGAAGCTTGTAGAGAAGCCACAGCCTAAGCCAGTGCCAATCCGCTTCCATTGTGAGTATTGTGGGAGGGATGGACATAAGGATGAGTTCTGTTTCCGGAGGAAGAGGGATGAGATGTTTGCTAGGGAGATGGCAAACAAGGACAGGTACCACCTTGCTCGTGGTGTGCCTGAGCCTCGTAGAGGGCCTCTACCTAGGAGTGATGTGTTTGTGAGGACTGTTCCCACTCGTGGAGGTGGAGGTGTGTTCCCTCAGAGAGATAGGCGTGTTGGGTTTGGGCGTGGTGAGTTGGCTCGACGTGCTCCTTCTCGTGACCATTACGAGTTTGGGAGGCACGATCGGAGCTTTGGGTCTCAGATGGACTACGGGCCACGCTTTCCCCCTCGTGGTGCGCGTACTCCTCCAGTGAGACGTGACAGGTCCTTTGGTAGTAGGCGTGAGAGGGCTCCGCCTCGGAGTGTTGGTAGGATGGACTTTGCTAACCCTTCTTTTGAGCAAATGGCTCAACACTGGTTTGACTCTTTTGGAACTAACCCCAGTGTTGAGTCGCTTACTCATTCTCGTTCTCATTTTTGATTTCAGGCGGGAGGCTTGGAGAACTTTTGGTTGATCGACTCCGGTTGCTCAAGACACATGACCAGAGATCGTGGGTGGTTCTCCAGCCTCACCCCGGTGAGTACGAGGGAGTACATCACTTTCGGGGACAACGGGAGAGGACGAGTGCTTGCTGAAGGTAAGGTGAAGGTGAGTAGCAAGGTGACCTTAAGAACAGTGGCTCTGGTCAAGTCACTTGGTTTCAACCTGTTGTCAGTATCTCAATTACTTGACGAAGGTTTTGAGGTTCGTTTTAAGGCTGGTGCTTCTCGTGTGTTTGATTCTCGAGGTGATCTTGTCTGTACGATCGTCCCCGTGGGTCAAATCTTTCGTACCGATTTTTCCCAGTCTGTTGGTCCTCCTTGATGCTTTGTTGCTGGTGTGTCGGCTGAGCTTTGGAAATGGCATAGGAGGTTGGGACACTTGAGCTTTGAGTTGCTTTCCCGCTTGAGTGGCCTTGATCTTGTCCGAGGATTGCCTAAGTTGAAATTGGAGAAGGATTTGGTTTGTGCTTCTTGTCGGCATGGAAAAATGGTTGCCGCTTCCCACGCCCCTCTGACTTCAGTCATGACCGAGCGACCTTGTGAGCTGTTGCACATGGATTTGGTTGGGCCAGCTCGTGTTCACTCTGCCGGTGGGAAGTGGTATGTTCTTGTGGTTGTTGATGACTTTTCGAGGTACTCTTGGGTTTTCTTTTTGGAGGATAAGAGTGAGACATTTGGCTTTGTTCGAGACTTGATCTTGAGGTTGAACAATGAGAGACATGGAGATGCCATTCGAGCTATACGCAGTCACAATGGCATGGAATTCAAGAACTCTCATTTTGATGCCTTTTGCAGTGATCTTGGTCTTGATCATCAGTACTCTTCTCCATACATCGCTTGTCAGAATGGCGTTGTGGAGAGGAAGAACCGGACCCTCTGTGAGATGGCCAGGACGATGCTTGATGAGCATAGGACTCCTAGGCGTTTCTGGGTCGAGGCGGTCAGTACCGCTTGCTATGTCTCAAATCGCATCTTCCTTCGTGCTTTCAAGAAGAAGACCTCTTATGAGCTGATGCATGGCCGACAACCCAAGGTGAGTCATTTTAGAGCTTTTGGGTGCAAGTGTTTTATTCTGTAGAAGGGCAAACTAGATAAGTTTGAGTCTCGATGCTCAGATGGGATTTTCCTTGGTTATGCGATTCATTCTAGAGCATATCGTGTGCTCAACCTTGACACTAACCGAACCATGGAGACTTGCGAGGTTACCATCGACGAGACACAGCCATGTAGCTCTTCTGCTTTTGAGTGTGCAGGTGACGAGGAAATTGGTGCCAGGATCTTTGAGGACGAGAAGGATGGAGATGGAGACGAGGATGATGATGATGGTGGTGTTCCCGCGGCTGATCGTGTACAGTCTACTTCCACTACTACAACGATCGAGGACGGACCATCCCCTACACCCACTACGACTGAGGCTCTTCGAGTGGAGGCTGCTGCTGAGGGGGAGGTTGTGTCCAGGCATGAGGCTCCCCGGCGTGTACAGATCGACCACCCACCGACAACCATCATTGGTGACCTTCATGAACGCACTACACGGTCAAGGTCAAGAAATACTTCTCATTTCGCTCATTCTGCTTTTGTCGCGTCGTTTGAGCCCAAAGATATTCGACACGCTTTGTCTGAAGAGAATTGGGTGAATTCCATGCATGAGGAGTTGGAAAACTTTGAGAGAAACCAAGTCTGGGTGTTAGTCGATCCACCGCCAAATTGTCATCCCATAGGAACCAAGTGCGTGTGGAAGAACAAAGAGGGTGAAAATGGGATGGTTGTGAGAAACAAGTCGAGGTTGGTGGCGCAGGGTTTCAACCAGAAGGAGGGGATAGACTATGAGGAGACATTTGCTCATGTGACTCGTTTGGAGGCAATTAGGATCCTTCTAGCCTTTGCTGTGGCTAAAGGGTTCAAGTTGTACCAAATGGATGACAAGAGTGCTTTCTTGAATGGGGTGATTGAGGAAGAAGTGTATGCGAGGCAACCCCCGGGGTTTGAGAGTGAAAAATACCCACACCGTGTATACAAACTCCAGAGAGCGCTCTGTGGGTTGAAATAGGAACCTAGAGCTTGGTAAGGCAGGTTGAGAGGGTTTTTGCTGAGTAAGGGGTTTGTGATGGGCACAGTTGATAAGACCCTTTTCCTCCTTAAGCATGGGAATGACCTTTTGATTGTTCAGATATACGTGGATGACATAATCTTTGGTGGCTCTTCTCATTATCTTGTTGCCAAGTTTGCAGATGATATGAGCAGGGAATTTGAGATGTCCATGATGGGCGAGCTGCAGTTTTTCTTAGGCCTCCAGATCAAGCAGTGCAAGGATGGGACGTTTGTACATTAGGCGAAGTACACCAATGACATAGTGAAGAAGTTTGGCATGAACGACTCCAAGCCGCTAACCACACTGATGAGTACGACTACGGCTTTGGACGCGGACGAGGACGGCGAACCCGTGGACCAGAAGGAGTACCGGAGAGGTACTTGAACTACACTCCTGAGTTTGGTCTGTGGTACTCTGCCTCCTCGACACTCAGGCTTCATGGCTTTTCTGTGTCGATTGGATCGCAAGTCCACTTCTGGGTGTTGTCAGTTCCTTGGCTCTTCTTTGGTCTCTTGGTCATCCGCAAGCAATCTGGTGTAGCCCAGTCCACTACAGAGGCCGAGTATGTAGCTGCTGCTAGTTGTTGTTCCCAGCTGCTTTGGATGACATATACCATGAGTGACTGTGGTGAGGAGTGCTCCCAGGTTCCGCTTTTCTGTGACAGCACCAGTGCCTTAAGTGTAGCCAAAAATCCTGTCCTCCACTCCAAAGCGAAACACATAGAAGTGAGGTACCACTTCCTGAGGGATAATGTTGAGAAGGGAAACATATCTTTGTCCTATGTCCCTACCCAAGACCAGCTGGCTGACATTTTCACCAAACCACTTGATCAAGCCACTTTCACTCGCTTGCGGGGTTAGCTTGGGGTTTGTTTTCCTTTTTAGCTGGGTCTTGGAGCTTCTCATGTATATATGTGTCATATGTTCATTTTGTTGCATTGCATTCATGCATTTTAATTTCTGTACAAAACCTGGTAGGATAGCCATCTTTGGATCACTTGGGCTAGGAAAAGCTTCTCTTGTATACATTGATCACCGATGTGCTATATTTGTGATATATGAGCTTGTTGAGTAATTTGTGGATGTGAATGCTATGCTCTTGATGGTTTTGTCATATATTTGTGTTGAGATAACTTTCTTTTGTGAAAATGATAAAACAATCTCTCTCATGAGTAGATTCTTGTCTATGCTAAATTTGAACTTAAATGCCTATATCATGTTCAGTTTGTGCTTGAGGATCATATTCTCTTTGCTTGGGATCAAAGACCTTTTTGTCATTGTAAATGTTTAGCCCTTTTGCTTGCTTGGGGAGGAGCATAAGCTTCTTTTTGCCGCAAAGGCACTTCATGTACCATGTTTAAACTTGAAAATGAAATTGGTGTATGAATTGCCTTATGCTTGAAAAATGAGCTCCTAATCATGTTTTTATGTTTTGATATTCACATCTTGGGTGCTAAACCGTAGCATGCTTATCTACCATGAGAAGTCTCATTTTAAGAAGTAGACACATAGCTCGGTGGCTTTAACATGACTTGAGTAGCTTGTGGGCGTTTATAATGATCTTGTGATGAGAATTTGTGATCTTGCATAAACTTTGAATGATCTAGTGCCTTTACGTTCAAATTTGGCTTGGATAGGATCTTTCTCATGAGATGACTATTTCTTTGTGAAAATTGCTTAAATTTGCTTTTGGCCATGTCACATGCTTATATGTCTCTACCTTCTTGATGGCAATGTGCTAGATACACCATATCTACCTTGCTTGCTCTATGTCTCATTTGTAGCATCTTGTTGTGCTCTTTGTATATTTGAGAAGCTTGGTAGGTTGAATATATGCTTTGACATGCATTTTTCATGAAAACAAGGGGAAGAGCATCATTTACCTTGATTCATACATTGTCAACAAGGGGGAGAGTTTTGTATGATATGTGGAGATTTTTCATGCATTGGGAGTTTTTATGCAAAATTGGTATGCATTTGTGAGTTGTGGCATGTGAGGAGAAAAATTTGAGAAGAAGAGGTTGCATCTGCTCAGGGGGAGTTTGCATGTGTGCTGGGGGAGCTCCTTTGTTTTTCCTGAGTTTTGTGCTTTGTGATGTGCTCTTTGAGAGCTTTGTTTTTGTCTCGGCTGTGTCGAGCCGTTGCCCTTGTCTTAGGGGGCCGAGACTTGGATTGGCGAGTGATCGGTTTTCGCTTGTTCTTTGGCTTCGGATCACTTGCTTGGAAGGTTTGTGTTCGTGGTTGTTTTCTTTTCTTTTTCTCTATCATGGTTACTATGGGTGTTGTCAATGCACTCATCAAGGGGGAGATTGAGGACCAGGTGTGTCCGAGGACCAGTGGATGGTCGCTCCTTAGTGATGAGTGATTGACAACGTTGTGTGGACTGATGCTTGGCTAAGTGTGCAGGTACAGGTTGCGGCTTGACTCGTGTCGGTGCAGGAGAAGAACAAGCGTGAAAGGCCTTAGCCGTGGCGGCCTCCGGGTGATGGAGTGGCAAGTAGGCTTGGTTCGATGGACCCGGTGGCCGATAGGGTCAAGTGCGAGCCGTGCGGTGCAAGACTGGCGGGCTGAAGTCGTGAACATGGGCCCATACAAGGTAGCGGTTGAAGCCCGAAGATTGCACGCGGGGTTTGGTGGTTTGCCCACAAAACCATCAAGTGGACGGTTTCTTGGTTTGGGCCGCAAAACAAAGCCCGAAGGCCCGAGGCGACGGAGACGGTGATCCGGGACCTTCGGGAAGCTTCGAGGCGGAGGGCACATGGCGTGATCGCGGGGTTTGCGTCGAGGTGAAGCGAAGCCGCGGTGGAAGTGTGTCCGTCCGATGAAAACTTGACCAAAATGCCCCTGAGGGGTTGTATCTTCATTTATGCAGTAGGGGTAGCGTGGTCATTTACCTCCCTCCGAGAGACTTCGTATAAATAGCGGAGAGGTGAATGGCATCTCTCTCTTGCTTCCTAGGGCTTTCTCCCCCGGTAGATTTTTCTGGACTGCTTTGTTTTCCTCTGGATTTCTTAGGCTAGACTCTTGTACAGACTCTGACCTCTAGATGTATGGAAGCATTCGGCGTCCCGGTGATCTCCTAGTCCTTTGTGATTTTCGTGTCATTTTTGGGCGTTTTCGTTCGTCGCTCGATTCGTGATTTTGGGGGCGTTTTCCATCGGATTTCTTTGAGGGTATCATGGGTGGATGCCTTGCGCATCTTTGTGTGTCATCTTGACCCCTCAAACGCCGTGGAGACCCTTCAATTCATGCGTTTTTGGTTGGAGCTCATGTTAATGGTGGTGCTTGTGTGATCCGCGATTCCCGGTGATTTAGGGAGTTAGGAGTCAAGATTTTTGGGGCATAGCATCCTTGTGTGATGCTTATCATCTCCCCAAAATCTTGTCTCAAAAGCTTCTACGGTTTGGGATATCTGGTGATGAGTTCTTGGAGTTGACTTCGCGGGGTCGGGCTTTTTCTGTTCTGTCTGAGCCTAGCGGACTGTCCGCGAGTGCCGTGCGGACTGTCTGCGTGACCTGAGTTCGTCGCATGTTCATCCGTGTTCATGCGCGCTCGTGTTTCGATCCGTTCTGTTGCTAGGGTTTTGTTGTAAGTTGTTTGCGGACTCTCCACAAGTGCTGGTCGGACTGTCCGCATGGTGTTGATTTGTGTCTGGGGTGGCGCGTGGTTTGTCTGGGGTTTCTAGGGAGTTTGGCCGGACTGTTCGCCAGGGGTGGCCGGACCGTCCGCGGGCTGCCGGACTGTCCGCGGTGCTTGCCCGGACTGTCCGATTTTCCCCGGTGCGGTACTGGTGGTTCGGAGTCCTATTTCAGACTGTCCGCCGAGGGTCATCGGATTGTCCACCGTACTCGTGGACTGTCCGCCGTACTCGTGCGGACCATCCGCCCAGGGCTTCGCAGGATTGGCTAAGTCTTTTGGTTCTTGCTTTGGTGCTTCCGCTCTTTGCTCCTAGGCTTCTTGGTTGATCTTCTAGGCTTGTGTGTGCCTTGTTTGGAGCTTCGCTTGTGTGCATAGATTCGTGGAGTGGCAATCGGGGTATAGGCCGAGTTCGACCTTAGGGAAGAATTTTTATCGGCTCCCATTCACTCCCCCCCTCTCTAGTCGCCCGTTTCGGTCCTTCAGTGGCGTAGATCCCAGGACATGGGGCCCTCGGGCGGCGCGTCGGGGTATGTGTATAAGAGTATGGAGAGTGCAAGGTATGTCGGATGCAATCATACCAGCACTAAAGCACCGGATCCCATCAGAACTCCGGAGTTAAGCGTGTTGATACGTGGCGTAGATCCCCGGACATGGGCCCTCGGGCGGCGCGTCGGTGTATGTGTATAAGAGTATGGAGAGTGCAAGGAATGTCGGAAGCTATCATACCAGCTCTAATGCATCAGATCCCATCAAAACTATGAAGTTAAGCGTGCTTGGGCGAGAGTAGTACTAAGATGGGTGACCTATTGGGAAATCCACGAGTCGCATTTCTTGTTGCGATTTTTTAACCTCTCCAGACAAAATTTCGCGTTTCGGGTGTCCAAATGGTGGTGAGTTAAAAAAGAAGGGAAAACAGGAAAAATGTGTACTTCCTTGTTTTGGTACCCACACGATGCGTTGCGTAGATCCCCGGACATGGGGCCCTCGGGCGGTACGTCGGGGTATGTGTATAAGAGTATGGAGAGTGCAAGCTAAGTCTGATGCGATCATACCTGCACTAAAGCACCGGATCCCATCAGAACTCCGAAGTTAATCGTGCTTGGGCGAGAGTTGTAGTAGGATGGGTGACCTCATGGGAAGTCCTCGTGTTGCATTCCTTTTTGTGAGATTTTAACCTCTCTCGACGAAATTTTGTGTTTTGGGTGTCCAAATGGTGGTGAGTTAAAAAAGAAGGGAAAACAGGAAAAATGTGAACTTCCGCGTTTTGGTACCCACGTGATGCGTGGCGTAGATCCCAGGACATGGGCCCTCGGGCGGCGCGTCGGGGTATGTGAATAAGAGTATGGAGAGTGCAAGGTATGTCGGATGCAATCATACCAGCACTAAAGCACCAGATCCCATCAGAACTCCGAAGTTAAGCGTGTTTGGGCGAGAGTAGTACTAGGATGGGTAACCTCCTTGGAAGACCTCGTGTAACATTCCTTTTTGCGATTTTTTAACCTCTCTGGACGAAATTTTGTGTTTGGGTGGCCAAATGGTGGTGAGTTAAAAAAGAAGGGAAAACAGCATAAATGTGTACTTCCACATTTTGGTAGCCACGTGATGCGTGGCGTAGATCCCCGGACATGGGCCCTCGGGCAGCGCGTCGGCGTATGTGTATAAGAGTATGGAGAGTGCAAGGAATGTCGGATGCGATCATACCAGCACTAAAGCATCAGATCCCATCAGAACTCTGAAGTTAAGCGTGCTTGGGCGAGAGTAGTACTAAGATGGGTGACCTCTTGGGAAGTTCTCGTGTCGCATTCCTTGTTGCGATTTTTTAACCTCTCTAGACAAAATTTTGCGTTTCGGGTGTGCAAATGGTGGTGAGTCAAAAAAGAATGGAAAACAGGAAAAATGTGTAGTTCCGCGTTTTGGTACCCACTCGATGCGTGACGTAGATCCCCTGACATGGGGCCCTCAGGCGGCGCATTGGGGTATTTGTATAGGAGTATGGAGAGTGCAAGGTATGTCGGAAGCGATCATACCAGCACTAAAGCACTAGATCCCATCAGAACTCTTAAGTTAAGCGTGCTTGGTCGATTGTAGTACTAGGATGGGTGACCTCCTGGGAAGGCCTCGTGTTGCATTCCTTTTTGCGATTTTTTTAACCTCTCTGGACGAAATTTCGCGTTTCGGATGTCCAAATGGTGGTGAGTTGAAAAAGAAGGGAAAATAGGAAAAATGTGTACTTTCGCGTTTTGTTACCCACGCGATGCGTGGCGTAGATCCCCGGACATGGGGTCCTCGGGCGGCGCCGGGGTATGTGTATAAGAGTATGGAGAGTGCAAGGAATGTCGGATGCGATCATACCAGCACTAAAGCATCAGATCCCATCAGAACTCCGAAGTTAAGCGTGTTTGGGCGAGAGTAGTACTAGGATGGGTGGCCTCCTAGGAAGTCCTCGTGTTGCATTCCTTTTTGCGAGATTTTAACCTCTCTCGACGAAATTTTGCGTTTCGGGTGTCCAAATGGTGGTGAGTTAAAAAAGAAGGGAAAACAGGAAAAATGTGTACTTCCGCGTTTTGGTACCCACGTGATGCGTGGTGTAGATCCCAGGACATGGGGCCCTCGGGCGGCGCATCGGGGTATGTGTATAAGAGTATGGAGAGTGCAAGGTATGTCGGATGCAATCATAGCAGCACTAAAGCACCGGATCCCATCAGAACTCCGAAGTTAAGCGTGTTTGGGCGAGAGTAGTACTAGGATGGCAGACCTCCTAGGAAGACCTCGTGTAGCATTCCTTTTTGCGATTTTTTAACCTCTCTGGTCGAAATTTCGTGTTTGGGTGTCCAAATGGTGGTGAGTTAAAAAAGAAGGAAAACAGCAAAAATGTGTACTTCCGCGTTTTGGTAGCCACGTGATGCGTGGCTTAGATCCCCGGACATGGGCCCTCGGGCGGCGTGTCGGGGTATGTGTATAAGAGTATGGAGAGTGCAAGAAATGTCGGATGCGATCATACCAGCACTAAAGCATCAGATCTCATCAGAACTCTGAAGTTAAGCGTGCTTGGGCGAGAGTAGTACTAAGATGGGTGAAGGACCGAAACGGGCGACCAGAGAGGGGGAGTGAATGGGAGCCGATAAAAATTCTTCCCTTTGGTAGAATTCGGCCTATACCCCGATTGCCACTCCACGAATCCGTGCGCACAAGCAAAGCTCCAAACAAGGCATACACAAGCCAAGAAGATCAACCAAGAAGCCTAGGGGCAAAGAGCGGAAGCACCAAAGCAAGAATCAAAGACTTAGCCAAGTTTGCGCTGTCCACGGCGGACCGTCCGCTAGCACCAGGTGGACCGTCCGCGGGACCCAGACGGACCATCCGCGAGCTCAGGGCGGACCATCCGAAAAAGCAGGCCGAACCACCAGAGATGCACCCCCGAAATTCGGACCGTCCATGGAGGCACCGCGGACCGTCCGTGAGAAAACTGGCCACACGGACTGTCCGTGGGACCCACGCGGACCGTCTGCCAAACCGTTCGCGACCAAAACCAACTGGCAAACCGGATCGAAAAGAAATCCCTCAAGAACACGTGACAAACATGAAGAACACGGGACGAACCCTAGCCGCGCGGACCGTCCGTGTGGACCTCGCGGACTGTCCGCTAGGCGCGGACAGAGCAGAAAAACGCCCGACCCCGAAAGTCAACTTCACCTTTCCTTCACCGGATCTCCCAAACGGTTGAAGCTCTTGAGACAAGATTTTGGGAAGATGAAAAGCGTCACACAAGGATGCTATGCCCCAAAAATCTCGACTCCTAAGCCACTAAATCACCGGGAATCGTGGATCAACCGAACCACCTCTAAGAACTCGGGCACCAACCAAAAACGCATGAATCGAAGGCTCTGCACGACGTTTGAGGGGTCAAGATCACACACAAAGATGCACAAGGCATCCACCCATGATCCCCTCAAAGAAATCCGACGGAAAACGCTCCCAAAATCACGAATCGAGCGACGAACGAAAACCCCCAAAAATAGACCCGAAAAAGACACGAAAATCACAACGGACTAGGAGATCACCGGGACGCCGAATGCTTCCATACATCCAGAGGTCAGAGTCTGTACAAGAGTCTAGCCTAAGGAATCCAGAGGAAAACGAAGCAGTCTAGAAAAATCTACCAGGGGAGAAAGCCCTAGGAAGCAAGAGAGCCAGAGAGAGAGAGAGAGATGCCATCCACCTCTCCGCTATTGATACGAAGTCCATCGGAGGGAGGTAAATGACTACGCTACCGCTACTACATAAATGAAGATACAACCCCTCAGGGCTATTTTGGTCAAGTCTTCATCGGGCGGACACGCTTCCACTGCGGCTTCGCTTCACCTCGACGCAAACCACATGATCACGCCACGTGCCCTCCGCCTCGAAGCTTCCCGAAGCTCCCGGATCACCGTCTCTGTCGCCTCGGGCCTTCGGGCTTGGTTTTGCGGCCCAAACCAAGAAACCGTCCACCTGATGGTTTTGTGGGCAAACCACCAAACCCTGCGTGCAAGCTTCGGGCTTCAACCGCTACCTTGCACCGGCCCATGTTCTCGACTTCAGCCCGCCAGTCTTGCACCGCACGGCTCGCACTTGACCCCATCGGCCACCGGGTCCATCGAACCAAGCGTACTTGCCTCTCCATCACCCGGAGGCCGCCACGGCTAAGGCCTTTCGCTCTTGTTCTTCACCTGCACTAACACGAGTCAAGCCGCAACCTGTACCTACACACTTAGCCAAGCATCAGTCCACATAACGTTGTCGATCACTCATCACTAAGGAGCGACCCTCCACTGGTCCTCGGACACACCTGGTCCTCAATCTCACCCTTGATGAGTGCATTGACAACACCCTTAGTAACCATGATAGAGAAAAAGAAAAGAAAACAAGCTCGAACACAAACCTCCCAAGCAAGTGATCCAAAGCTAAAGAACAAGCGAAAACCGATCACTCGCCAATCCAAGTCTCGGCCCCCTAAGACAAGGGCAACGGCTCGACACAGCCGAGACAAAACAAAGCTCTCAAAGAGCACACCACAAAGCATAAAAACTCAGAGAAATCAAAGGAGCTCCCCCTGCACATATGCAAACTCCCCCTAAGCAAATGCAACCTCTTCTTCTCAAATTTTTCTCCTCACATGCCACATCTCGCTAATGCATACCAATTTTGCATAAAAACTCCTAATGCATGAAAATTCTCCCCAAAAGCATGTATATCTCCCAAAATTCTCCCCCTTGTTGACAATGCATGAATCAAGGTATATGAAACTCTTCCCCTTATTTTCATGAAAAATGCATGTCAAAGCATATATACAACCTACCAAGCTTCTCAAATATATAAAGAGCACAACAAAATGCTACAAACGAGACATAGAGCAAGCAAAGTAGATATGGTGTATTTTGCACATTGCCATCAAGAAGGTAGAGACATATAAGCATGTGACATGGCCAAAAGCAAATTTAAGCAATTTTCACAAAGAAATAGTCATCTCATGAGGAAGATCCTATCTAAGCCAATTTGAACATAAAAGCACTAGATCATTCAAAGTTTATGCAAGATCACAAATTCTCATCACAAGATCATTATAAACGCCCACAAGCTACTCAAGTCATGTTAAAGCCACCGAGCCATGTGTCTACTTCTTAAGATGAGACTTCTCATGGTAGACAATCATGCTACGGTTTAGCACCCAAGATATGAATATCAAACCATAAAACAACATGATTAGGAGCTCATTTTTCAAGCATAATGCAATTCATACACCAATTTCATTTTCAAGTTAAAACATGGTACATGAAGTGCCTTTGCGGCAAAAAGAAGCTTATGCTCCTCCCCAAGCAAGCAAAAGGGCTAAACATTTACAACGACAAAAAGGTCTTTGACCCCAAGCAAAAAGAATATGATTCTCAAGCACAAACTGAGCATGATATAAGCATTTAAGCACAAATTGAACATAGACAAGTATCTACTCATGAGAGAGGCAGTTTTATCATTTTCACAACCAAAAAGCTATCTCATCATACATATATAGCAAAACCAACAAGAGCATAGCATTTACATTCACAAATTACCAAACATGCATATATCTCATCCATAGCACATCAGTTATCAATGTATATAAGAGAAGCTCAATCCTAGCTCAAGAGATCCGAAGATGGCTATCCTACTAGGTTTTGTACAAAAAGTAAAATGCATGAATGCAATGCAACAAAATGAACATATGACACATATATACATGAGAAGCTCCAAGACCCAGCTAAAAAGGAAAGAAAACCCCAAGCTCACCCCGCAAGCGAGTGAAAGTGGCTTGATCAAGCGGTTTGGTGAAAATATCAGCCAGCTGGTCTTGGGTAGGAACATAGGACAAAGATATATTTTCCTTCTCAACATTGTCCCTCAGGAAGTGGTACCTCACTTCTATGTGTTTCGTTTTGGAGTGGAGGACAGGATTTTTGGCTACGCTTATGGCACTGGTGCTGTCACAGAAAAGTGGAACATGGGAGCACTCCTCACCAAAGTCACTCATGGTGTAGGTCATCGAAAGCAGCTGGGAACAACAACTAGCAGCAGCTACATACTCAGCCTCGGTGGTGGATTGGACTACACTCGATTGCTTGCGAGATGACCAAGAGACCAAAGAAGAACCAAGGAACTGACAACACCCAGAAGTGGACTTGCGATCCACTCGAGACCCAGCGAAATCCGCATCAGAAAAGCCATGAAGCTTGAGTGTCGAGGAGGCAGAGTACCACAGACCAAATTCAGGAGTGTAGTTTAAGTACCTGAAAATCTGCTTGACAGCCTGCCGATGTGAAGTCCTCGGTGAAGCCTAAAAACGAGCGCACAGACACACACTGAACTGTATGTCTGGCCTCGTCGCCGTCAAGTAGAGGAGGGAGCCGATCATGCTTCGGTACTCCTTCTGGTCCACGGGTTCGCTGTCCTCATCCGCGTCCAAAGCCGTAGTCGTACTCATCGGTGTGGTCAGCGGCTTGGAGTCGTTCATGCCAAACTTCTTCACCATGTCCTTGGTGTACTTCGCCTGATGTACAAAGGTCCCGTCCCTGCACTGCTTGATCTGGAGGCCCAAGAAAAATTGCAGCTCACCCATCATGGACATCTCAAATTCCCTGCTCATATCATCTGCAAACTTGGCAACAAGATCATGAGAAGAGCCACCAAAGATTATGTCATCCACGTATATCTGAATAATCAAAAGGTCATTGCCATGCTTACGGAGGAAAAGGGTCTTATCAACTGTGCCCATCACAAACCCCTTACTTAGCAAAAACCCTCTCAACCTCCCATACCAAGCTGTAGGTGCCTGTTTCAACCCATAGAGCGCTCTCTGGAGTTTGTATACACGGTGTGGGTATTTTCACTCTCAAACCCCGGGGGTTGCCTCACATACACTTCTTCCTCTATCACCCCATTCAAGAAAGCACTCTTGACATCCATTTGGTACAACTTCAACCCTTTAGCCACGGCAAAGGCTAGAAGGATCCTAATTGCCTCCAAACGGGCCACAGGAGCAAATGTCTCCTCATAATCTATCCCCTCCTTCTGGTTGAAACCCTGCGCCACCAACCTCGACTTGTTTCTCACAACCATCCCATTTTCACCCTCTTTGTTCTTCCACACCCACTTGGTTCCTATGGGACGGCAATTTGGCGGTCGATCGACTAACACCCAGACTTAGTTTCTCTCAAAGTTTTCCAACTCCTCATGCATGGAATTCACCCAATTCTCGTCAGACAAAGCGTGTCGAATATCCTTGGGCTCGAAAGAAGCAACAAACGCAGAATGAGCGAAATGAGAAGTGTTTCTGGACCTCGACCGTGTAGTGCGTTCATGAAGGTCACCAATGATGCTCGTAGGTGGGTGATCAACTTGAACTCTCCAGGGAGCCTCACACCTGGACACCACCTCCCCCTCAGCAGCAGCCTCCACTCAAACAGCCTCAGTCGTAGTGGGTCTAGGGGATGGTCCGTCCTCGATCGTCGTCGTAGTAGTGGAAGTAGAATGTACACGATCAGCCGTGGGAGCACCACCATCATCATCATCCTCGTCTCCATCTCCATCCTTCTCATCCTCAAAGATCCTGGCCCCAATTTCCTCGTCACCTGCACACTCAAAAGCAGAAGAGCTACATGGATGTGTCTCGTCAAAGGTAACCTCGCAAGTCTCCATGATTCGGTTAGTGTCAAGGTTGAGCACACGATATGCTCTAGAATGAATCGTATAACCAAGGAAAATCCCATCCGAACATCGAGACTCAAACTTATCTAGCTTGCCCTTCTTCAGAATAAAACACTTGTAGCCAAAAGCTCTGAAATGACTCACCTTGGGTTGTCGGCCATGCATCAGCTCATAAGAAGTCTTCTTCTTGAAAGCACGAAGGAAAATGCGATTTAAGACATAGCAAGTGGTATTGACCGCCTCGGCCCAGAAACACCTAGGAGTCCTATGCTCATCAAGCATCGTCCTGGCCATCTCACAAAGGGTCCGGTTCTTCCTCTCCACAACGCCATTCTGGCAAGCGACGTATGGAGAAGAGTATTGATGATCAAGACCAAGATCACTGCAAAAGGCATCAAAATGAGAGTTCTTAAACTCTGTGCCATTGTCACTGCGTATAGCTCGAATGGCATCTCCATGTCTCTCATTCTTCAATCTCAAGATCAAGTCTCGAACAAAGCCAAATGTCTCACTCTTATCCTCCAAAAAGAAAACCCAAGAGTACCTCGAAAAATCATCAACAACCACAAGAACATACCACTTCCCACCAGCAGAGCGAACACGAGCTGGCCCAACCAAATCCATGTGCAACAGCTCACAAGGTCGCTCAGTCATGACAGCCGTCAGAGGGGCGTGAGAAGCGGCAACCATCTTTCCATGCCGACAAGAAGCACAAACCAAATCCTTCTTGAATTTTAACTTAGGCAATCCTCGGACTAGATCAAGACCACTCAAGCGGGAAAGCAACTCAAAGCTCAAGTGTCAGAACCTCCTATGCCATGTCCAAAGCTCGGCCGACACGCCAGCAACAAAGCATCGAGGAGGACCAACAGACTGAGAAAAATCGGCACGAAAGATTTGACCCTCGGGGACGATCATACAGACAAGATCGCCTCGAGAATCAAGCACACGAGAAGCACCAGCCTTAAAATGAACCTCAAAACCTTCGTCGAGTAATTGAGATACCGACAACAGGTTAAAACCAAGTGACTTGACCAGAGCCACTGTTCTTAAGGTCACCTTGCTACTTACCTTCACCATACCTTCCGCAAGCACTCATCCTCTCCCGTTATCCCTGAAAGTGATGTACTCCCTCGTACTCACCGGGGTGAGGCTGGAGAACCACCCACGATCTCCGGTCATGTGTCTTGAGCAACCGGAGTCGATCAACCAAAAGTTCTCCAAGCCTCCCGCCTGAAATCAAAAGCGAGAACGAGAATGAGCAAGCGACTCAACACTGGGGTTAGTTCCAAAAGAGTCAAACCAGTGTCGAGCCATTTGCTCAAAAGAAGGGTTAGCAAAGTTCATCCTACCAACACCCCGAGGCAGAGCCCTCTCACGCCTACCACCAAAGGACCTGTCACGTCTCACTAGAGGAGTACGCGCACCACGAGGAGGAAAATGTGGCCCGTAGTCCATCTGAGACCCAAAGCTCCGATCATGCCTCCCAAACTTGTAACGGTCACGAGAAGGAGCACGTTGACCCAACTCACCACGCCCAAACCCAACACGCCTGTCTCTCTGAGGAAACACACCTCCACCTCCATGAGTGGGAACTGTCCTCACAAACACATCACCCCTAGGTAGAGGCCCTCTACGAGGCTCAGGCACACCACGAGCAGGGTGGTACCTGTCCTTGTTTGCCATCTCCCTAGCAAACCTCTCATCCCTCTTCCTCCGGAAATAGAACTCATCCTTATGTCCATCCCTCCCACAATACTCACAATGGAAGCGGATTGGCATTGGCTTAGGCTGTGGCTTCTCTACAAGCTTCTCTCCAGCTTTCTCTCCTGACTTCCCCTCAAAGACACTCCTCTAGGTGCTCACAAACTTGATGGGTTTCTGGAAGTTCTCATCTTTGTGGTGAAACACTGGTGGATCAGGTGTTGTGTCTAGCTTGTTTCGGAGGTGGTTTGGTTTGGGTACAAATTTGTTCATTGGTGTGGTATGTGGTGGAATGGGGATCTCTCCGGCTTTCTCTTCTCCCTCACCACTCTACTCACCACACTTGTCAGCCCCCAACGCCTGACCATCAAACCTCTTGAACTGGGCCAACATCATACTCAATTGTGGCTCATGCCCAGACAACCACCCCATCATTTTCCTCAATTCATCATTTTCATCCTGCAGACGATCAACACAGTTTGCAAGTTCCAAATTCTTCAAGGCATGCAATTCACAGGTTGAACATGATGTAGGAAGAGGAGCTTTCAATGCTGCCTCAAGAGACACAATCCTAGTGTGAGATTCATCTAGCCTAGCATGCAAAATAGGACATGAAGTACGAGCTCCTAACAAAGCTGGCCTAGACTTCAATTCATCACACTAAACCCTAACCACATCTAGTTCCTCAAGGACAGAGGCATGTTTCTCCTTGAGGGCAGTCAAGTCAGCAAGAAAAACTGTGCAATCAACACAATCAATTTCATCCGACACCACAGGAGCAGATTTCAAAGCAACAATCTCATTCCTAGCATTCTCAAGCAAGGATTCAAGCTCGGCTACCTTGTCCTTAGCATCACCCAACAGAGACCTGAATTCCCTCTTCTCCTTGTTGGTCTTTCTAAGCACATCATCACGGTTATCAAGCAACTTTGAGCCTAGCATTCTCCTCTAGCAAGAAGTTGGGATCTTGTCGTACCACTTCCTCGGAGTTGGAGTTCCAGTCCGAGCTATGCCTCCCACCCTTCTTGGAATGCCCATGTCACAGAAGCCTTGTGCGACGAAGCTCAAGCCGGTGATGTTCTTGCACATGTGCCGCTTGTCCTTGCGCTTCTCTTGCTCTTCCTCGCTGCTCGAACCGGATGAAGCATCGCTTGATGTCGAGTCGATGTCGCTCGCTCCGGCCACCATCGCTCGAGAGGTCTTCTTCTTGTGCCCGCCACCCTTCTTGTGCCTTCTCTCGCCCATGTCCTTGTGCTTGTCCTTGTAGTCGTTCCGGGAGCGGTGCTTGTTGTAGTCGTGCTTGGACTTGCCCTTGTAGTCATTCTTGATGTCCATCGCTTCAGGGCATTCGGCGATGAAGTGCCCGTGCTTCCCGCACCGATAGCACATCCCCGAGCTCCGCCTTGCATTCTTGCGGTTCTCGTACATGCATCCAAACCTGTTGCTCAACAAGGCGAGATCGTCCTCGCTCAGCACCTCAAAGTCCTCATCTAGCAAGGACACAAGACAAGACAAAGAGAAACCACCAAGGTTAGCGTTAGTCCTTGATCCTGAGACGAGAGCCAAACTATGGGGATCAGTGGGGCTCTCGCTCTTGGCTCTCAAGCCACGATCAATCTCAGAAAACCTGAGCTCGGAAAACAGCTCATCCAATGTCAGCGTATCATACACGCTCGACTCCTCAATGGCCTCGACCTTGGCACTCCACACGAACCTATCCAGGGCATGCAAAAGCTTGATAGCTTGATCATGGTCCGTGTATGGGAGCACTGTCACATTGGCCCTCATGTTGTTGACAATGCTAGTGAAACGCTGAAACATCGCATCGATCGACTCGCCGGGGAGATGAGTGAAGTTCTCGTACTCTCTCCGGTAAGTGGAAAACAAACGGGCTTGCACTTGGGCATTGCCAACATGAGCATTTCTCAACTTGTGCCATATCTTTCCGGCCACATTCTCTCCGTACACTCGCTCGAACTCCGAGGCACAGAGAGCATGGAACAAGTAATCAACAGCCTTCCTGTTGGCCTCAAACATGTCCTGCGATCCTGGAAGAAGAAAACTATCTGGGATGACATATTGATCATTCTGAGTGACCACCCAAATAAGAGTTCCCTTCCCTCGCAAAAACGCGCCCATGCACCTCTCCCACATCGGGTAATTCTTGCCATCGAAGTGTGGAGGACCCGACCCCATGCCGTAATCGCCCATCTTTGGATCTTAGACTGGATAGAATCAAAAGATCTGTAACCAGCTCTGATACCAATTGAAGGACCGAAACGGGCGACCAGAAGGGGGGGAGTGAATGGGAGCCGATAAAAATTCTTCCCTTTGGTAGAATTCGGCCTATACCCCGATTTTCACTCCACGAATCCGTGCACACAAACAAAGCTCCAAACAAGGCATACACAAGCCCAGAAGATCAACCAAGAAGCCTAGGGGCAAAGAGCAGAAGCACCAAAGCAAGAATCAAAGACTTAGCCAAGTCTGCGCAGTCCAGGGCGGACCGTCCGCTAGCACCAGGCGGACCGTCCGCGGGACCCAGACGGACCGTCCGCGAGCTCAGGGCGGACCGTCCGAAAAAGCAGGCCGAATCACCAGAGATGCACCCCTGAAATTCAGGCCGTCCGTGGAGGCACCGCGGACCATCTGTGAGAAAACTGGCCACGCGGATTGTCCGTGGGACCCACGCGGACCGTCCGCCAAACCGTTCGCGACCAAAACCAACTGGCAAACCGGATCGAAAAGAAATCGCTCAAGAACACATGACAAACACGAAGAACACAGGATGAACCCTAGCCGTGCGGACCGTCCGCGTGGACCTCGCAGACTGTCTGCTAGGCGCGGACAGAGCAGAAAAACGCCCGACCCCGAAAGTCAACTTCACCTTTCCTTCACCGGATCTCCCAAACGGTTGAAGCTCTTGAGACAAGATTTTGGGAAGATGAAAAGCATCACACAAGGATGCTATGCCCCAAAAATCTCGACTCCTAAGCCACTAAATCACCAGGAATCGCGGATCAACTGAACCACCTACAAGAACTCGGGCACCAACCAAAAACGCACGAATCAAAGGCTCTCAACGACGTTTGAGGGGTCAAGATCACACACAAAGATGCACAAGGAATCCACCCATGATCCCCTCAAAGAAATCCGACGGAAAACGCCCCCAAAATCACGAATCGAGCGACGAACGAAAACACCCAAAAATAGACCCGAAAAAGACACGAAAATCACAAGGGACTAGGAGATCACCGGGACGCTGAATGCTTCCATACATCCAGAGGTCAGAGTCTGTACAAGAGTTTAGCTTAAGGAATCCAGAGGAAAACGAAGCAGTCCAGAAAAATCTATCGGGGGAGGAAGCCCTAGGAAGCAAGAGAGCCAGAGAGAGAGAGAGATGCCATCCACCTCTTTGCTGTTTATACGAAGTCTATCGGAGGGAGGTAAATGACCACGCTACCCCTACTGCATAAATGAAGATACAACCCCTCAGGGGCATTTTGGTCAAGTCTTCATCAGGCGGACACGCTTCCACCGCGGCTTCGCTTCACTTCGACGCAAACCCCGCGATCACGCCACGTGCCCTCCGCCTCGAAGCTTCCCGAAGCTCCCGGATCACCATCTCCGTCGCCTCGGGCCTTCAGGCTTGGTTTTGCGGCCCAAACCAAGAAACCGTCCACCTGATGGTTTTGTGGGCAAACCACCAAACCCTGCGTGCAAGCTTCGGGCTTCAACCGCTACCTTGCACCGGCCCATGTTCTCGACTTCAGCCCGCCAGTCTTCCACCGCACGGCTCGCACTTGACCCCATTGGCCACGGGGTCCATCGAACCAAGCCTACTTGCCTCTCCATCACCCGGAGGCCGCCACGGCTAAGGCCTTTCGCGCTTGTTCTTCACCTGTACTGACACGAGTCAAGCCGCAACCTGTACCTGCACACTTAGCCAAGCATCAGTCCACACAACATTGTTAATCACTCATCACTAAGGAGCAACGCTCCACTAGACCTCGGACACACCTGGTCCTCAGTGGGTGACCTCTTGGGAAGTCCTCGTGTCGCATTCCTTGTTGTGATTTTTTAACCTCTCTAGACAAAATTTTGCATTTCGGGTGTCCAAATGGTGGTGAGTTAAAAAAGAAGGGAAACAGGAAAAATATATAGTTCCGCGTTTTGGTACCCACGCGATGCGTGACGTAGATCCCCGAACATGGGGCCCTCAGGCGGTGCATCGGGGTATTTGTATAAGAGTATGGAGAGTGCAAGGTATGTCGATGCGATCATACCAGCACTAAAGCACTAGATCCCATTAGAACTCTGAAGTTAAGCGTGCTTGGTCGATTGTAGTACTAGGATGGGTGACCTCCTGGGAAGACCTCGTGTTGCATTCCTTTTTGCGATTTTTTAACCTCTCTGGACGAAATTTCGCGTTTCGGATGTCCAAATGGTGGTGAGTTAAGAAAGAAGGGAAAATAGGAAAAATGTGTACTTTCGTGTTTTGGTACCCACGTGATGCGTGGCGTAGATCCCCGGACATGGGGCCCTCGGGCGGCGTGTCGGGGTATGTGTATAAGAGTATGGAGAGTGCAAGGAATGTCGGATGCGATCATACCAGCAATAAAGCATCAGATCCCATCAGAACTCCGAAGTTAAGCGTGGTTGGGCGAGAGTAGTACTAAGATGGGTGACCTCTTGGGAAGCCCTCGTGTTGCATTCCTTGTTGCGAGTTTTTAACCTCTCTAGACGAAATTTCGTGTTTCGGGTGTCCAAATGGTGGTGAGTTAAAAAAGAAAGGAAAACAAGAAAAATGTGTACTTCCTTGTTTTGGTACCCACGCGATGCGTGGCGTAGATCCCCGGACATGGGGCCCTCGGGCGGTGCGTCGGGGCATGTGTATAAGAGTATGGAGAGTGCAAGCTATGTCTGATGCGATCGTACCTGCACTAAAGCACCAGATCCCATCAGAACTCCGAAGTTAAGTGTGCTTGGGTGAGAGTTGTACTAGGATGGGTGACCTCCTGGGTAGTCCTCGTGTTGCATTCCTTTTTGCGAGATTTTTACCTCTCTCGACGAAATTTTGCGTTTCTTGTGTCCAAATGGTGGTGAGTTAAAAAAGAAGGGAAAACAGGAAAAATGTGTACTTTCGCGTTTTGGTTCCCACGTGATGCGCGGCGTAGATCCTAGGACATGGGGCCCTCAGGCGGCGCGTCGGGGTTTGTGTATAAGAGTATGGAGAGTGCAAGGTATGTCGGATGCAATCATACCAGCACTAAAGGACCAGATCCCATCAGAACTCCGAATTTAAGCGTGTTTGGGCGAGAGTAGTACTAGGATGGGTGACCTCCTAGGAAGACCTTGTGTAGCATTCCTTTTTGCGATTTTTTTAACCTCTCTGGACAAAATTTCGTGTTTGGGTGTCCAAATGGTGGTGAGTTAAAAAAGAAGGGAAAACAGCAAAAATGTGTACTTCCGCGTTTTGGTAGCCACGTGATGCGTGGCGTAGATCCCCGGACATGGGCCCTCGGGCAGCGCGTCGGGGTGTGTCTATAAGAGTATGGAGACTGCAAGGAATGTCGGATGTGATCATACCAGCACTAAAGCATCAGATCCCATCAGAACTTCGAAGTTAAGAATGCTTGGGCGAGAGTAGTACTAAGATAGGTGACCTCTTGGGAAGTCCTCGTGTCGCATTCCTTGTTGCAATTTTTTAACCTCCCTAGACAAAATTTTGCGTTTGGGGTGGCCAAATGATGGTGAGTTAAAAAAGAAGGGAAAACAGGAAAAATGTGTACTTCCTTGTTTTGGTACCCACGCGATGCGTGGCATAGATCCCCGGACATGGGGCCCTTGGGCGGTGCATCGGGGTTTGTGTATAAGAGTATGGAGAGTGCAAGCTATGTCTGATCTGATGCGATCATACCTGCACTAAAGCACTGGATCCCATCAGAACTCTGAAGTTAAGCGTGCTTGGGCGAGAGTTGTACTAGGATGGGTGACCTCCTGGGAAGTCCTCGTGTTGCATTCCTTTTTGCGAGATTTTAACCTCTCTCGACGAAATTTTGCGTTTCGGGTGTCCAAATGGTGGTGAGTTAAAAAAGAAGGGAAAACAGGAACAATGTGTACTTCCACGTTTTGGTACCCACGTGATGCGTGGCGTAGATCCCAGGACATGGGGCCCTCGGGCGGCGCGTCAAGGTATGTGTATAAGAGTATGGAGAGTGCAAGGTATGTCGGATGCAATCATACCAGCACTAAAGCACCGGATCCCATCAGAACTCCAAAGTTAAGCGTGTTTGGGCGATAGTAGTACTAGGATGGGTGACCTCCTAGGAAGAACTCGTGTAGCATTCCTTTTTGCGATTTTTTAACCTCTCTGGACAAAATTTCGTGTTTGGGTGTCCAAATGGTGGTGAGTTAAAAAAGAAGGGAAAACAGCAAAAATGTGTACTTCCACGGTTTGGTAGCCACGTGATGCATGGTGTAGATCCCCGGACATGGGCCCTCGGGCGGCGCGTCGAGGTATGTGTATAAGAGTATGGAGAGTGCAGGGAATGTCGGATGCGATCATACCAGCACTAAAGCATCAGATCCCATCAGTACTCCGAAGTTGAGCGTGCTTGGGCGAGAGCAGTACTAAGATGGGTGACCTCTTGGGAAGTCCTCGTGTCGCATTCCTTGTTGCGATTTTTTAACCTCTCTAGACAAAATTTCGCGTTTCGAGTGTCTAAATGGTGGTGAGTTAAAAAAGAAGGGAAAACAGGAAAAATGTGTACTTCTGTGTTTTGGTACCCACGCGATGCGTGACGTAGATCCCCGGACATGGGGCCCTCAGGCGGCGGATCGGGGTATTTGTATAAGAGTATGGAGAGTGCAAGGTATGTCAGATGCGATCATACCAGCACTAAAGCACTAGATCCCATTAGAACTCTGAAGTTAAGGGTGCTTGGTCGAGAGCAGTACTAGGATGGGTGTTGGCGTTTCTTATCCTCACCACTAGTTGAACACCTAGAGGGAGCGTATAAGAACAACTGGTTATACCACAAGCATACGGAGATACCGCTGCAGCACTTCTCCCTAGGAGAATGAGTACTCCCTACGGGTTTCGTCCAAGGACAGAGAGTAACTGAAGAGAGAGTCTATCCAAGGACACCAGCTTTCGCTGGGATAGGTCGGGATACAAGAAGCACTTCCTTAAGGGACTTAGCTCTCAAGATGTATTCCTGTCAGATCTCAGTCGTCCCCGCGGGGCGACAACACTCAGAGGTGCTGTCTTGCGAGCCCAACTCAGCGTACGCGACGTAGTGGAATACAATGGTCCCACCAGGCTGTCACCACTGCGGCCTACCTCTACGCTACGATCGTACGTGGTCTCCGTAGGAAACCTAAGGCCCAGACACCACGTCTATGCCCTAGATAAACACTATAGTGCGGCGTATGCTAGCCCGCTAACTACACTATAGACACTGTATAAATACGGTCCTACGAACAAGGGAAAGATCCGAAGCAGATCATATCACTAAACTGGGAGCAGAAAGGAAGCTATGGATGCAGCTGAACGAGATACAGCAAACTTACTTGACTAAACAGGATCAGAGCATGCTAAACAAGTAAATGAACTATGGTTCTAGCTCTAAAGGATCAAAGCCTTGTGTCACGAAGAACACGAGCTCTAACTTATGAACGAGCCAAGAACACAAGAACAATGCAACTATGCATGATGTCCACTATAGTCTAAATAAGAAATGCTGAAATACTCACTTTGATCTAAATGAAGAACAAGCATCCACGAGGATATCAACTCACTCCTTACCCCTCCTCTACCTCACACTCATCCTAATCTAGATCCCTCCTCATCACCATTCTACCACAAAGAGGTGAGAATCACCTCTCATGGGCAGAATTGGAGAGAGGGAGAGAGAGCTACACAAGAGAAAGTGACACTTGAGAGCTAGGTGGTGTGTGAGAAATGGAGCCCCTCCCCTCCTATTTATAGACAAGGAGGAGGCTTGCTCTGAGGCTCAAAGTGCCCCTAAACACCCGGGAATGCAGCCAAGAGCCAATGAGCAAGTGACAAGTGGAGGGGGAGGATCAACCGACCCTAGGTCGGTTCGACCGATCCTAGGGTCGGCCGACCCCTTCTCCCCTCCATTTGTGGTGTGCTTCCTCTAGATCACTTCCATGTGAGCCCTGATGCCTCTCCTCTGTGCATGGCACGTTTCCTGGCGGTTTAGTTGGTAATGTGGGCCCATGGATCCATGTGATGCTGATGTGGCAGCGTGTGATTCGTCGAAAGTCCTTCACATGGATTGGTGACATCATGGATCCAGGAGAATCCATGTGGCAGCCCCTGATTGGCCAGCATTTAAGTGCCTTGGATTGGAGTGGAGTGAAGGTGCATGAATTCTTCTCATTTCCTATACTAAATACCTGCATTGAAATAGACATCGACACTGGTGAAAAGTATGAGTTTAAGCACCTATTCTAGTGTGGATGTTTACTTCATGCTCAAATTTGCAGGAGTTGACAGCCTTGAAAATGTTAAATATTGACCGTCAACAACACCCCCACACTTGACCTTTGCTCGTCCCGAGTGAAGGGGAAACAAAGCCAAGCGGGTCATAAATACCAAAAGTAAGACAGACATAAGAGATATTCCAAGTCATACCTTGCTCCTGTGAACCTCTGTGTAGTGGCTATCATGTTCCCTTGGGTGATTGAAAAGTAGAACAGTTGTGAATCAAGTCACTTATGCACCTGATGATAAACACCTTGGGGGTTTTGCAAGATTTTCACAAACAAAACTCTTGGTGGCTTCCTCGTTTGATTCTCTCAGACCGCTCAATGTGTATATGTCCTCACTAAGGCATTTTGCCATTCTTCATCCTACTTCTAATGATGGCTATATGTGGAGCTCAGGGTAGGATAAAGAGAAAGCATACTTGCATCACATATTTTGCAAAGTCAAAGACTGGATCCACAGAGAAAATCAAATCACACCATCAGATCAAGATGTGCACCGGTATGGCTATGGTGTGTATGGTAAGGTGGATACTAGGCCCGGAATGGGTGCTAGATATTACCATACATATAAGGTGAAAATGTGGGTTGATGGTAAGGTGGACACTAGCCCCGGAATGGACACTAGTTATTACCATCTATGATATGGAACTCCTTTTTGCATGATCTATCTCTCTCCTAATCCTCCTTTATTTTGGACATGGGCTATTCTTTCTCTTTTTTTTCATCATGCCTTGAGCATGTATTTTTATATATTTTTTTAATAGCCCATGTCTCTTTCTGAAGGACACTTCTGGAGAGAGATGTCACACTATATAGGGAGTTTTATTTTTGTGAGATGAATGGATGTTACAATGCTAACTTCCAGGGTAGAAGTATAGCAAGGGGAAATAGGTGGGGTGCACATAAATCTTGATCATGAAAGTAATGAAAGGAATTCTCACAAGGGTCACAGAATTTGACAAACCTCAAAGTAATGACAAGCAGCATACGAATCAAAGGTTTTTACCTACAGAGATCATATGGCTCTAATGGGACGGAGGCATATCAAAGAGGAACCTTTCCAAGAGGTGTTGAGTTTTCAAAAATAAATTCCCCAAGAGAGTTAGTCATCAGAGCAAAAGATCATATCATCCAGCCATATCATACTAATCAATTACTTAGGTGAACATGCTTGTCCTTAAGAAGATTTTGGTTCACAACCATCGGGCAGATAACAAGGAATAAAACATATGTAAGTCTACTCAGGTACAAATGAGCTGGGTGACATTTAGCATCATCATTCGAGTTTTAGTTTAGAGGTAGACAGATAAAGCTTATAAAACTCGAGAATGAAAGGGAGTGAGTTGTCGAGATGCAAACCGACGCTATGCATAGAAGATGAACCGTGAGAGGCTCTCCCCAGGAGTGATCTCGTGCGGGTCCCGTTCAGGTTCTCAGTAGGTGATCAATCGGCTAGCGCGGAGTGCTCGCAGTGGGTACGTACGGAAATGTCGCTCTGGCATTGGGAGAGTCGTGGCTCTTCCCCCACACTGTCTCGAACCTAGATGTCTTCTAAATCACAAAGACCAAAGTAACAACACAAAGGGGTGGCTAAACCGGGTTACATGACCGGTGAGCCACTTTATTCAATTTCAAATGTTTTAAAACCAGAATGATTAGGCGCTTACACACATGCAAAAGGGAAATAAATGAAAACAAAGGGAAAATAACCTAGACCTAGACTAGCGCCTAATGAACTAAAGATGGGGCTAATCCCCACTACTCGGCATCGTAGAGGGCTGCATGCCCTGTAGCCGAGAACAACCTCCTCATCTTCGCACACAGGCCACGGTGAAGGTCATGGATGTCGTCTCTGAGCTCGACAAGGTCCAACTTCTGCTCCGAGTAAGCGGCCCTGAGCTTCTCGTTGCTGGCCTCCAGTTCCTTCATCAGTGGGGTCAGCTTGGCCACTGAGGAGAGCTTAGGGAGCTGCTCGGTTGCCCGAGTCCTCTCCCTAGACCTCCTAGTGTAGGGCGGCAGTGGAAACCCGTCGTCCAGGCCAACGTCTTCCTCCTGTTCTGGAAGGACTGGAGCTGGGCGTGCTGCAGGAGCCTTCTCCTTGGGCAGCGCCGGCCTGATGGTCACCGGCGGCTGCGGTGAAGGAGCAGACTGTGCTGAGCTCGTCTGCCCTCTAGCTAGCGATGATCGAGGTGTGCTAGGTGGAGCGAGCGGCAACCCCCTGGGGCGAAGCTGAGCCGTGGTCGGCCTGCTGTAGGGGCTGGCCTCCCGTCTCATGTGCCTCTTCCCAGGCGAGGTGGAGCGCCTTGAGGGCGGTGTGTCCGGAATCCTTCCGCCCGGCGGGATGGTGGCGAGCGGCGGAACATCCAAGACACCAGCCACCATTGCGAGGTCCGCAGCGAGGGCGGCAATAATGGAGGGGTTGCCCCCTGCCCCAGGGCCGGTGGACGAGGTGGAGCCGTCGAAAGGGACAACGCTCCTCCCGGCCATGGATGCGGAGATGAGAAAGGAGTTGAGGTGGAGGAGATGGGTTTCGCGATACGAAAACTCGTCGGGCGGTGGAGAGATGGGTTTTGGAGGAGAACGAGATGCACACGCGAAAGAAGAAGGGAAGTGGAGGCACCAGGGGTTCGGCCGAACCAGGGTTCGGCCGGCCCCTTGTGGGCCCCACTGGTCCTCCCCCTTCTCGTGTGGGCTCAAGCAAGTCTCAGGATCGACGGCCCAGGTGGATTCCCCGAGATGGAAAGGTTGGGTTAGGCTTAAGGCTAAGATAAGGTTGAGGTTGACAATTCCACCTTCAACTTTATACCAACCCTGGCCAAACCATGATATGTCCGGAAGAATCTGGGGGAAAATCACCTTGGCGACACACTAGGTTCGTCAGAAGTGTAAACACTTCCGGCGGTAGTCACGAAGCGTCCGTGTCACCACAAAGGTGCTGCCTTCCTATGAACCTTTGCCTTCTCCTCTTAATCTTTCTCCAGCATGACCATAGTCCACAAGATACCCGAAAGATAATTCGTCCGGGGGAAACGAGATGAGTCCCCGGAGTACTCATGGTGTGGGTGTCTTGTGATCCCCTGTCTCAACTTATGACCATCTCCTTGCAGATGATGTTGATATGACGATAAGCTCCGCTCTGCAAGGGATAGTGCGTATACGAACTCGAGCCCAAAAAGGTATATCGAGGCTGAGAGCAAGCATGATCATCCCAGAGAGGCCGAGGCCTTCCCTGAGGTGGTCATGGGACTCGAGGACTATAGCACTGGGGTCGTGGAACTCGGAGATGAAAAGATCGAGCACTAAGGCTAGTGTTTCACCAATAAGTACCGATCTCCGAGTGAACTCAAGCTTAGAAGGATACCCGGCTCTCAAAAGGATAAAGCGTGGACTTTCAGAGGCCAGTGTACGATCCAGAACTAGAGTTCAGATGAAGAGCAAGATTTGCTCGCTCTTGCCTTAGGCAGAGGGTTCGATGTTCCCATCAAAGTGACGGAAACATTCCCAAGTCTGGCCTAAGCTTCCAATGGGGGATTATGGATAAACTGGAAAGTGTACCTCCCATTGGGCATCGATCAAATCAGGCATAAGATACGAAGTGCAAGCTTCTCCTGATTGGCCGGCATCGATCGATGTGCTAGATATGGAAAGTGAGTGCACTCCATTCGATCGGTAAATGATCGTGCTCCTTCGGTCTGATGGATGAACCAATGGATTATAAAGCAGAGACCGATGTCTCGGTTTATACGAAACTTCAGTGCAAGGCACCTCAGCTCAAACCTTGACGTAGAAACACGATGGGCCTCTCATTCCCTTCTCAGAAGATACTAGTGAGGATCGAACAAGTCATCCTGGCCAGGAATGGTCGTTCTCTCCGAACTACTCTCTTCGTCCTCCCACGAGACAAAGTCTCGGGGAGAAGGTCTAAAAAGAAGCACGAGAGGGGAACCTTAGACTCCTGCTATTCAGGTATGACATCTTCAGCCAGAGATCAGAAAGAGTGGACATAAAGTCTCGGACTCGACTGACGATGGATCTAGGTGGCTCAACAATTTCTCTGGTGGGTGCCTCGTTGATCGGGATGCAAGGGGAGCTGAAATCTCGAAGATCATCCAGGATCTCTTCTCCCTTGACAACACTTGGGTGCACAAAGGATCCTCCGGAGAGAGCATTAAGCCTCATGGCATCATCCTTTCGCAATCCACACCAGAAGTGCTGAAGTAGCATCCAATCAGGAATGCAAAGGACTGGGCAATTTTCCACCGCAGAGGTGAAACGATTCCATGCCATTCCTAGTGATTCCTCCTCACATTGCTTGAAACAAAGAATCTTTGCCCTTAATGAGATGACACGTCGTATTGGTTAGAAGTGGGAGCAAAAAGATGCTCTCATCATTTCCCAAGTATGGTAGTCCTTACCAAAACTACGGTGCCAATCCCGAGCTTCCCCAGAGAGGGATAGCGGGAAAAACTCTCTTTTCCGAGCATCCGGTGATTCTTCGGTTTTACCCTGAGTTTCAATCAGACGCTCGTAGTCTCTTACATGATCAAAGGGGTTCTCATGACTTAACCCTGAGAAGGATAGGTCCTAAATTAGCTTCATGAGAGGGGCGAATCCATAGGCCAGATGTAAGAGTGGTTCTTGACGAAGATGGCTCTGAGGGTTCACTCCTCGAAGGCGGAAGGTGTTTACAAGGATAACCTTCAATGGGTAGCGGGGGTAGAGGTAGAAAGAAAACAAAAAGGGATAGTTCAAAAATGGTAACGGGGGTAAAGGTAGAATAAAAAGGAAAAAGATAAATACGAGGATAGGCGGGCTCAAAGGTTAACAACAGTCGTCCCCAGCAACGGTGCCAGAATTGCTTGTTGGCGTTTCTTATCCTCACCACTAGTTGAACACCTAGAGGGAGCGTATAAGAACAACCAGGTATACCGCAAGCGTACGGAGATACCGCTGCAGCACTTCTCCCTAGGAGAATGAGTACTCCCTACGGGTTTCATCCAAGGACGGAGAGCAACCGGAGAGAGAGTCTATCCAAGGACACCAGCTTTCGCTGGGATAGGTCGGGATACAAGAAGCACTTCCTTAAGGGACTTAGCTCTCAAGATGTATTCCTGTCAGATCTCAGTCGTCCCCGCGGGGCGACAACACTCAGAGGTGCTATCCTGCGAGCCCAACTCAGCGTACGCGACGTAGTGGAATACAAAGGGTCCAACAGGCTGTCACCACTGCGGCCTACCTCTACGCTACGATCGTACGTGGTCTCCGTAGGAAACCCAAGGCCCAGACACCACGTTTATGCCCTAGATAAACACTATAGTGCGGCGTATGCTAGCCCGCTAACTACACTATAGACACTATATAAATACGGACCTACGAACAAGGGAAAGATCCGAAGCAGATCATATCACTGAAGTGGGAGCAGAAAGGAAGCTATGGATGCAGCTGAACGAGATATAGCAAACTTACTTGACTAAACAGGATCAGAGCATGCTAAATAAGTAAATGAACTATGGTTCTAGCTCTAAAGGATCAAAGCCTTGTGTCACAAAGAACACGAGCTCTAACTTATGAACGAGCCAAGAACACAAGAACAATGCAACTATGCATGATGTCCACTATAGTCTAAATAAGAAATGCTGAAATACTCACTTTGATCTAAATGAAGAACAAGCATCCACGAGGACATCAACTCACTCCTTACCCCTCCTCTACCTCACACTCATCCTAATCTAGATCCCTCCTCATCACCATTCTACCACAAAGAGGTGAGAATCACGTCTCATGGGCAGAATTGGAGAGAGGGAGAGAGAGCTACACAAGAGAAAGTGACACTTGAGAGCTAGGTGGTGTGTGAGAAATGGAGCCCCTCCCCTCCTATTTATAGACAAGGAGGAGGCTTGCTCCGGGGCTCAAAGTGCCCCTAAACACCCGGGAATGCAGCCAAGAGCCAATGAGCAAGTGACAAGTGGAGGGGGAGGATCAACCGACCCTAGGTCGGTTCGGCCGATCCTAGGGTCGGCCGACCCCTTCTCCCCTCCATTTGTGGTGTGCTTCCTCTAGCTCACTTCCATGTGGGCCCTGATGCCTCTCCTCCGTGCATGGCATGTTTCCTGGCGGTTTAGTTGGTAATGTGGGCCCATGGATCCATGTGTTGCTGACGTGGCAGCGTGTGATTCATCGAAAGTCCTTCACATGGATTGGTGACATCATGGATCCCGGAGAATCCATGTGGCAGCCCCAGATTGGCCAGCATTTAAGTGCCTTGGATTAGAGTGGAGTGAAGGTGCATGAATTCTTCTCATTTCCTATGCTAAATACCTGCGGTCAAATAGACATCGACACTGGTGGAAAGTATGAGTTTAAGCACCTATTCTAGTGTGGATGTTTACTTCATGCTCAAATTTGCAAGAGTTGACGGCCTTGAAAATGGCAAATATTGACCGTCAACAACGGGTGACCTCCTGGGAAGACCTCGTGTTGCATTCCTTTTTGCGATTTTTTTAACCTCTCTGCATGAAATTTCGCGTTTCGGATGTCCAAATGGTGGTGAGTTAAAAAAGAAGGGAAAATAGGAAAAATGTGTACTTTCGTGTTTTGGTACGCACGCGATGCGTGGCGTAGATCCCCGGACATGGGGCCCTCGGGCGGCGCGTCAAGGTATGTGTATAAGAGTATGGAGTGCAAGGTATGTTGGATGCGATCATACCAGCACTAAAGCACCGGATCCCATCAGAACTCTGAAGTTAAGCGTGCTTGGGCGAGAGTAGTATTAGGATGGGTGACCTCCTGGGAAGTCCTCGTGTTGCATTCCTTTTTGCGATTTTTTAACCTCTCTGGACGAATTTTTCGTATCGGGTGTCCAAATGGTAGTGAGTTAAAAAAGAAGGGAAAACATGAAAAATGTGTACTTCCGCATTTTCGTACCCACGCGATGCGTGACGTAGATCCCCGGATACGGGGCCCTCAGGCAGCGCGTCGGGGTATATGTATAAGAGTATGGAGGGTGCAAGGTATGTACGATGCGATCATATCAGCACTAAAGCACCGGATCCGATCAGAACTCCGAAGTTAAGCGTGCTTGGGCGAGAGTAGTACTAGGATGGGTGACCTCCTAGGAAGTCCTCATGTTGCATTACTTTTTGCGATTTTTTTAACCTCTCTGGACGAAATTTCACGTTTCAGGTGTCCAAATGGTGGTGAGCTAAAAAAAGGGAAAACAAGAAAAATGTGTACTTCTGCGTTTTGGTACCCACACGATGCGTGGCGTAGATCCCCAGACATGGGGCCCTCGGGCGGCGCATCAGGTTATGTGTATAAGAGTATGGAGAGTGAAAGATATGTCGGATGCGATCATACCAGCACTGAAGCGTGCTTGGGCGAGAGTAGTACTAGGATGGGTGACCTCCTCGGAAGTCCTCATGTTGCATTCCTTTTTGCGATTTTTTAACTTCTCTGGACGAAATTTCGCGTTTCGGGTGTCCAAATGGTGGTGAGTTAAAAAAGAAGGGAAAACATGAAAAATGTGTACTTCCGTGTTTTGGTATCCATGCGATGCGTGGTGTAGATCATCGAACATGGGGCCCTCGGGCAACGCATCGGGGTAAGTGTATAAGAGTATGGACAGTGCAAGGTATGTCTGATGCGATCATACCAGCACTAAAGCGTGCTTGGGCAAGAGTAGTACTAGGATGGGTGACCTCCTCGGAAGTCCTCATGTTGCATTCCTTTTTGCGATTTTTTAACTTCTCTGGACAAAATTTCACGTTTCAGGTGTCCAAATGGTGGTGAGTTAAAAAAAGGGAAAACAAGAAAAATGTGTACTTCTGCATTTTGGTTCCCACACGATGCGTGGCGTAGATCCCCAGACATGGGGCCCTCGGGCGGCGCATCGGGTTATGTGTATAAGAGTATGGAGAGTGAAAGATATGTTGGATGCGATCATACCAGCACTGAAGCGTGCTTGGGCGAGAGTAGTACTAGGATGGGTGACCTCCTGGGAAGTCCTCGTGTTGCATTCCTTTTTGCGATTTTTTAACCTTTCTGGACGAAGTTTCTCGTTTCGGGTGTCCAAATGGTGGTGAGTTAAACAAGAAGGGAAAACAGCACTAAAGCACCGGATCCCATCAGAACTTCGAAGTTAAGTGTGCTTGGGCGAGAGTAGAACTAGGATGGGTGACCTCCTAGGAAGTCCTCGTGTAGCATTCCTTTTTGCGATGTTTTTAACCTCTCTGGATGAAATTTCACATTTCAGGTGTCCAAATGTGGTGAGTTAAAAAAAGGGAAAACAAGAAAAATGTGTACTTCTACGTTTTGGTACCCACACGATGCGTGGCGTAGATCCCCGGACATGGGGCCCTCAGGCGGCGCATCGGGTTATGTGTATAAGAGTATGGAGAGTGAAAGATATGTCGGATGTGATCATACCAGCACTGAAGCGTGCTTGGGCGAGAGTAGTACTAGGATGGGTGACCTCCTCGGAAGTCCTCATGTTGCATTCCTTTTTGCGATTTTTTAACTTCTCTGGACGAAATTTCGCGTTTTGGGTGTCCAAATGGTGGTGAGTTAAAAAAGAAGGGAAAACATGAAAAATGTGTACTTCCGTGTTTTGGTATCCACGCGATGCGTGGTGTAGATCATCGGACATGGGGCCCTCAGGCAGCACGTCGGGGTAAGTGTATAAGAGTGTGGAGAGTGCAAGGTATGTCTGATGCGATCATACCAGCACTAAAGCGTGCTTGGGCGAGAGTAGTACTAGGATGGGTGACCTCCTAGGAAGTCCTCGTGTTGCATTCCTTTTTGCGATTTTTTAACCTTTCTGGATGAAGTTTTGCGTTTCGGGTGTCCAAATGGTGGTGAGTTAAAAAAGAAGGGAAAACAACACTAAAGCACCGGATCCCATCAGAACTTCGAAGTTAAGTGGGCTTGGGCGAGAGTAGTACTAGGATGGGTGACCTCCTAGGAAGTCCTCATGTAGCATTCCTTTTTGCGATTTTTTTAACCTCTCTGGACGAAATTTCGTGTTTATTTGTATAAGAGTATGGAGAGTGCAAGGTATGACGAATGCAATTATACCAGCACTAAAGCACTAGATCCCATCAGAACTCTAAAGTTAAGCGTGCTTGGTCGAGAGTAGTACTAGGATGGGTGACCTCCAGGGAAGACCTCGTGTTGCATTCCTTTTTGCGATTTTCTTAACCTCTCTGGATGAAATTTCGCGTTTCGGATGTCCAAATGGTGGTAAGTTAAGAAAGAAGGGAAAATAGGAAAAATGTGTACTTTCACGTTTTGGTACCCACGCGATGCGTGGCGTAGATCCCCAGACATGGGGCCCTCGGGCGGCGCGTCGGGGTATGTGTATAAGAGTATGGAGACTGCAAGGTATGTTGGATGCGATCATACCAGCACTAAAGCACCGAATCCCATCAGAACTTCGAAGTTAAGTGTGCTTGGGCGAGAGTAGTACTAGGATGGGTGACCTCCTGGCAAGTCCTCGTGTTGCGTTCCTTTTTGCGATTTTTTAACCTGTCTGCACGAAGTTTCGCGTTTCGGGTGTCCAAATGGTGGTGAGTTAAAAAAGAAGGGAAAACAGGAAAATGTGTACTTCTGCGTTTTGGTACCCACGCGATGCGTGGTGTAGCTCCCCGGACATGGGGCCCTCGGGCGGCGCGTTGGGGTATGTGTATAAGAGTATGGAGACTGCAAGGTATGTTGGATGCGATCATACCAGCACTAAAGCACCGAATCTCATCAGAACTTCGAAGTTAAGTGTGCTTGGGCGAGAGTTGTACTAGGATGGGTGACCTCCTGGGAAGTCTCGTGTTGTATTCCTTTTTGCGGTTTTTTAACCTCTCTAGACGAATTTTCACGTTTCGGGTGTCCAAATGGTGGTGAGTTAAAAAAGAAGGGAAAACAGGAAAAATGTGTACTTCCATGTTTTGGTACCCACGCGATGCGTGGCGTAGATCCCCGGACATGGGGCCGTCGGGCGGTGCGTCGGGGTATGTGTATAAGAGTATGGAGAGTGCAAGCTATGTCTGATGCGATCATACTTGCACTAAAGCACCGGATCCCATCAGAACTCCGAAGTTAAGCGTGCTTGCGCGAGAGTAGTACTAAGATGGTTGACCTCTTGGGAAGTCCTCGTGTCGCATACCTTTTTGCGATTTTTTAACCTCTCTTGACAAAATTTCGCGTTTCGGGTGTCCAAATGGTGGTGAGTTAAAAAAGAAGGGAAAACAGGAAAAATGTGTACTTCCGCATTTTGGTACGCACGCGATGCGTGGCGTAGATCCCCGGACATGGGCCCTCGGGCGGCGTGTCAGGGTATGTGTACAAGAGTATGGAGAGTGCAAGATATGTTGGATGCGATCATACCAGCACTAAAGCACCGGATCCCATCAGAACTCCGAAGTTAAGCGTGCTTGGGTGAGACAAGCATTAGGATGGGTGACCTCATGGGAAGTCCTCGTGTTGCATTCCTTTTTGCGATTTTTTAACCTCTCTGGACGAATTGCAATGGCAAGTTTCCATATCACTCTGAATTGCAATGGCAAGTTTCGGCGTGTGGTTCAATTGCAATGGCAAGTTTCGGCGTGTGGTTGAATTGCAATGGCAAATTTCCAATTAGGTGATTTTTAATGGCAGATCTCCAATCCTTGAAAATTGTAATGGCATATTTCTAATTAACCCATTTTTTAACCTCTCTAGACAAAATTTCATGTTTCGGGTGTCCAAATGATGGTGAGTTAAAAAAGAAGGGAAAACAGGAAAAATGTGTACTTCCGTGTTTTGGTACCCACGCGATGCGTGGCGTAGATCCCTGGACAAGGGGCCCTCGGGCGGTACGTCGAGGTATGTGTATAAGAGTATGGAGAGTGCAAACTATGTCTGATGCGAATATACTTGCACTAAAGCACCGGATCCCATCAGAACTCCGAAGTTAAGCGTGCTTGGGCGAGAGAAGCATTAGGATGGGTGACCTCATGGGAAGTCCTCGTGTTGCATTCCTTTTTGCGATTTTTTAACCTCTCTGGACGAATTTTTGCGTTTCGAGCGTCCAAATGGTAGTTAGTTAAAAAAGAAGGGAAAACGTGAAAAATGTGTACTTCCGCGTTTTCGTACCCACGCGATGTGTGGCGTAGATCCAAGGACATGGGGCCCTCAGGCGGCGCGTCGGGGTATGTGTATAAGAGTATGGAGGGTGCAAGGTATGTACGATGCGATCATACCAGCACTAAAGCACCGGATCCGATCAGAACTCCGAAGTTAAGCGTGCTTGGGCGAGAGTAGTACTAGGATGGTTGACCTCCTAAGAAGTACTCGTGTTGCATTCCTTTTTGCGATTTTTTAACCTCTCTGGATGAAATTTCACGTTTTAGGTGTCCAAATGGTGGTGAGTTAAAAAAAGGGAAAACAAGAAATATGTGTACTTCTGCGTTTTGGTACCTACACGATGCGTGGCGTAGATCCCCGGACATGGGGCCCTCGGGCAGCGCATCGGGTTATTTGTATAAGAGTATGGAGAGTGAAAGATATGTCGGATGCGATCATACCAGCACTGAAGCGTGCTTGGGCGAGAGTAGTTCTAGGATGGGTGACCTCCTCGGAAGTCCTCATGGTTCATTCCTTTTTGCGATTTTTTAATTTCTCTAGACAAAATTTCGCTTTTCCGGTGTCCAAATGGTGGTGAGTTAAAAAAGAAGGGAAAACATGATAAATGTGTACTTCCGTGTTTTGGTTCCCACGCGATGCGTGACGTAGATCCACGGACATGGGGCCCTCAGGCGGTGCATCGGGGTATTTGTATAAGAGTATGGAGAGTGCAAGGTATGTCGGATGCGATCATACCAGCACTAAAGCACTAGATCCCATTAGAACTTTGAAGTTAAGCGTTCTTGGTCGATCCTAGTACTAGGATGGGTGACCTCCTGGGAAGACCTCGTGTTGCATTCCTTTTTGCGATTTTTTTAACCTCTCTAGACGAAATTTCACGTTTCGGGTGTCCAAATGGTGGTAAGTTAAAAAAGAAAGGAAAACAGGAAAAATATGTACTTCCTTGTTTTGGTACCCACACGATGCATGGCGTAGATCCCCAGACATGGGGCCCTCGGGCGGTGCGTCGGGGTATGTGTATAAGAGTATGGAGAGTGCAAGCTATGTCTGATGCGATCATACCCGCACTAAAGCACCAGATCCCATCAGAACTCCGAAGTTAAGCGTGCTTGGCGAGAGTTGTACTAGGATGGGTGACCTCCTGGGAAGTCCTCGTGTTGCATTACTTTTTGCAAGATTTTAACCTCTCTCGACGAATTTTTGCGTTTCGGGTGTCCAAATAGTGGTGAGTTAAAAAAGAAGGGAAAACAGGAAAAATGTGTACTTCCGCGTTTTGGTACCCACGTGATGCGTGGCGTAGATCCCAGGACATGGGGCCCTCGGGCGGCGCGTCGGGGTATGTGTATAAGAGTATGGAGAGTGCAAGGTGTGTCGGATGCAATCATACCAGCACTAAAGCACCGGATGCCATCAGAACTCCGAAGTTAAGCGTGTTTGGGCGAGAGCAGTACTAGGATGGGTGACCTCCTAGGAAGACCTCGTGTAGCATTCCTTTTTGCGATTTTTTTAACCTCTCTGGACGAAATTTCGTGTTTGGGTGTCCAAATGGTGGTGAGTTAAAAAAGAAGGGAAAACAGCAAAAATGTGTACTTCCTAGTTTTGGTAGCCACGTGATGCGTGGCGTAGATCCCCGGACATGGGCCCTCGGGCCGTGCGTCGGGGTATATGTATAAGAGTATGGAGAGTGCAAGGAATGTCGGATGCGATCATACCAGCACTAAAGCATCAGATCCCATCAGAACTCCGAAGTTAAGCGTGCTTGGGCGAGAGTAGTACTAAGATGGGTGACCTCTTGAGAAGTCCTCGTGTCGCATTCCTTGTTGCGATTTTTAAGGGTTAATTGTAAATATGCCGTTACAATTAGTGAAATTAGATATATGCCATTGCAGTTCAACCAAACCCCGAAATTGAATGGCAAATTTTCAATATCGCTCCGAATTGCAATGGCAAGTTTCCATATCACTCTGAATTGCAATGGCAAGTTTCGGCGTGTGGTTGAATTGCAATGGCAAATTTCCAATTAGGTGATTTTTAATGGCAGATCTCCAATCCTTGAAAATTGTAATGGCATATTTCCAATTAACCTATTTTTTAACCTCTCTAGACAAAATTTCATGTTTCGGGTGTCCAAATGGTGGTGAGTTAAAAAAGAAGGGAAAACAGGAAAAATGTGTACTTCCGTGTTTTGGTACCCACGCGATGTGTGGCGTAGATCCCTGGACATGGGGCCCTCGGCGCGGTGCGTCGGGGTATGTGTATAAGAGTATGGATAGTGCAAACTATGTTTGAAGCGATCATACTTGCACTAAAGCACCGGATCCCATCAGAACTTCGAAGTTAAGCGTGCTTGGGCGAGAGTAGTTCTAAGATGGGTGACCTCTTGGGAAGTCCTCGTGTTGCATTCCTTTTTGCGATTTTTAAACTCTCTTGACAAAATTTCGCGTTTCGGGTGTCCAAATGGTGGTGAGTTAAAAAAGAAGGGAAAACAGGAAAAATGTGTACTTCCGCATTTTGGTACGCACGCGATGCGTGGCGTAGATCCCCGGACATGGGCCCTGGGGCGGCGTGTCAGGGTATGTGTACAAGAGTATGGAGAGAGCAAGATATGTTGGATGCGATCATACTAGCACTAAAGCACCGGATCCCATCAGAACTCCGAAGTTAAGCGTGCTTGGGCGAGAGATGCATTAGGATGGGTGACCTCATGGGAAGTCCTCGTGTTGCATTCCTCTTTTGCGATTTTTAACCTCTCTGGACGAATTTTTGCATTTCAGGCGTCCAAATGGTAGTTAGTTAAAAAAGAAGGGAAAACGTGAAAAATGTGTACTTCCGCGTTTTCGTACCCAAGCGATGTGTGGCGTAGATCCAAGGACATGGGGCCCTCGGGCGGCGTGTCGGGGTATGTGTATAAGAGTATGGAGGGTGCAAGGTATGTACGATGCGATCATACCAGCACTAAAGCACCGGATCCGATCAGAACTCCGAAGTTAAGCGTGCTTGGGCGAGAGTAGTACTAGGATGGTTGACGTCCTAGGAAGTCCTCGTGTTGCATTCCTTTTTGCGATTTTTTTAACCTCTCTGGACGAAATTTCACGTTTCAGGTGTCCAAATGGTGGTGAGTTAAAAAAAGGGAAAACAAGAAAAATGTGTACTTCTGCGTTTTGGTACCTACACGATGCATGGCGTAGATCCTCGGACATGCGGCCCTCGGGCGGCGCATCGGGTTATGTGTATAAGAGTATGGAGAGTGAAAGATATGTCGGATGCGATCATACCTGCACTGAAGCGTGCTTGGGCGAGAGTAGTACTAGGATGGGTGACCTCCTCGGAAGTCCTCATGTTGCATTCCTTTTTGCGATTTTTTAACTTCTCTGGACAAAATTTCGCTTTTCGGGTGTCCAAATGGTGGTGAGTTAAAAAAGAAGGAAAACATGATAAATGTGTACTTCCGTGTTTTGGTATCCACGCGATGCGTGGTGTAGATCATCGAACATGGGGCCCTCGGGCAGCGCGTCAGGGTAAGTGTATAAGAGTATGGAGAGTGCAAGGTATGTATGATACGATCATACCAGCACTAAAGCGTGCTTGGGCGAGAGTAGTACTAGGATGGGTGACCTCCTGGGAAGTCCTCGTGTTGCATTCCTTTTTGCGATTTTTTAACCTTTTTGGACGAAGTTTCGCGTTTCGGGTGTCCAAATGGTGGTGAGTTAAAAAAGAAGGGAAAACAGGAAAATGTGTATTTCTGCGTTTTGGTACCCACGCGATGCGTGGCGTAGCTCCCCGGACATGGGGCCCTCGAGCGGCGCATCGCGGTATGTGTATAAGAGTATGGAGAGTGCAAGGAAAAATGTGTACTTTTGCGTTTTGGTACGCACGCGATATGTGGCGTAGATCCCCGGACATGGGGCCCTCGGGCGGCGTGTCAGGGTATGTGTATAAGACTATGGAGAGTGCAAGGTATGTTGGATGTGATCATACTAGCACTAAAGCATCGGATCCCATCAGAACTTCGAAGTTAAGCGTGCTTGGGCGAGAGTAGTATTAGGATGGGTGACCTCCTGGGAAGTCCTCGTGTTGCATTCCTTTTTGCAATTTTTTAACCTCTCTGGACGAATTTTTGTGTTTCGGGTGTCCAAATGGTAGTTAGTTAAAAAAGAAGGGAAAACGTGAAAAATGTGTACTTCCGCGTTTTCATACCCACGCGATGTGTGGTGTAGATCCCAAGACATGGGGCCCTCGGGCGGCGCGTCGGGTATGTGTATAAGAGTATGGAGGGCGCAAGGTATGTACGATGCGATCATACCAGCACTAAAGCACCGGATCCGATCAGAACTCCGAGGTTAAGCGTGCTTGGGCGAGAGTAGTACTAGGATGGTTGACCTCCTAGGAAGTCCTCGTGTTGCATTCCTTTTTGCGATTTTTTTAACCTCTCCGGTTGAAATTTCACGTTTCAGGTGTCCAAATGGTGGTGAGTTAAAAAAAAGTGAAAACAAGAAAAGTGTGTACTTCTGCGTTTTGGTACCCACACGATGCGTGGCGTAGATCCCCGGACATGGGCCCTCGGGCGGCGCATCGGGTTATGTGTATAAGAGTATGGAGAGTGAAAGATATGTCAGATGCGATCATACCAGCACTGAAGTGTGCTTGGGCGAGAGTAGTACTAGGATGGGTGACCTCCTCGGAAGTCCTCATGTTGCATTCCTTTTTGCGATTTTTTAACTTCTCTAGACGAAATTTCGTGTTTCGCGTGTCCAAATGGTGGTGAGTTAAAAAAGAAGGGAAAACATGAAAAATGTGTACTTCCGTGTTTTGGTATCCACGCGATGCGTGGTGTAGATCATCAGACATGGGGCCCTCGGGCAGCGCGTCAGGGTAAGTGTATAAGAGTATGGAGAGTGCAAGGTATGTCTGATACGATCATACCAGCACTAAAGCGTGCTTGGGCGAGAGTAGTACTAGGATGGGTGACCTCCTGGGAAGTCCTCGTGTTGCATTCCTTTTTGCGATTTTTTAACCTTTCTGGACGAAGTTTCGCGTTTCGGGTGTCCAAATGGTGGTGAGTTAAAAAAGAAGGGAAAACAGGAAAATGTGTACTTCTGCGTTTTGGTACCCACGCGATGCGTGGCGTAGCTTCCCGGACATGGCGCCCTCGGGCGGCGCATCGGGGTATGTGTATAAGAGTATGGAGAGTGCAAGGTATGTCGGATGCGATCTTACCAGCACTAAAGCACCAGATCCCATCAGAACTCCGAAGTTAAGCGTGCTTGGGCGATAGTTGAACTAGGATGGGTGACCTCTTGGGAAGTTCTCGTGTCGCATTACTTTTTGTGATTTTTTTAACCTCTCTGGACAAAATTTCGCGTTTCGGGTGTCCAAATGGTGGTGAGTTAAAAAAGAAGGGAAAACAGGAAAAATATGTACTTCCGCGTTTTGGTACCCACGCGATGCGTGGCGTAGATCCCCGGACATGGGGCCCTTAGGCGGCGCGTCGGGGTATGTGTATAAGAGTATGGAGAGTGCAAGGTATGTCAGATGCGATCATACTAGAACTAAAGCACCGGATCCCATCAGAACTCCGTAGTTAAGCGTGCCTGGGCGAGAGTAGTACTAGGATGGGTGAACTCCCAGGAAGTCCTCGTGTTCCATTCCTTTTTGCGATTTTTTAACCTCTCTGGATGGGTGACCTCCTAGGAAGTCCTCGTGTTGCATTCCTTTTTGCGATTTTTTTAACCATTGTGGATGAAATGGTGGTTGTTGGCATTTCTTAATGTCACCACTAGTTGCGCACCTAGAGGGAGCGTATAAGAGCAACCAGGTATAACGTAAGCGCACGGAAATACCGCTGTAGCACTTCCCCAAGGAAGGAGAGTATTCCAAGGGTATCGAATCCAAGGAACGATGTGCACTATCTCCTACTCTAGTATAGATGGTCCAAGAACACAACACTGATTGATAGGATAGGTAGAAAGGATCTGCCTCGACCGAGCGCAGAGTCTAGTCACGGTCTCTTAGGTATAACACTCACTTTGGGCGCCAGCACATCCTAACTTTTTAGGGAGAGGCCAATGTACTGACAACGAGCCCAACTCGGTACGCAGGCGCGGAGGGTTGCAAAGGGTCCAACAGTCTGTCACCACTGCTGACTACCTCTATCGTTACGCGAATGTACGTGGTCTTCACAGGATAACCTATGGTCCAGACACCACGTTTATACCACTGACTACTACTATAGCCGGACATCGTCTGACGTCCCGATAGCCCAACTATAGCACTCCGTACAAATACGGAACTACAAATCTGCGAGGGAGATACTGGCACTAGCTCAAGGTATGCTCTATCACTCATGCAAGATCACGAATGCACTTTGATCTAACTAGAGATATGCAGGAGCATCAACTTTACTCTAATAGACAAGCTGGCAAACTAGATGCAAACTTATGATCGAAGTCTACTAGATCGAAAGGGTTGTGTTCGAAGAACGCAAACCTCTAAACCAAGAACAAACAAAGAACACAAGAACAAAGCAACTAAGCATGCATACGACTTTAGTCTAAATAGAAAATGTCGAAATACTCACTTTAGTCTAGATGAAGAACAAAGGCACAGCTGAGGATCGTTCTTGAGGAAGATGTCATGAACATGACATGTCCCCAAGCCTCCCACCTCACTTCCTATCACTAATCATATACAAAGAGGTCTCCTCTCCTAAAGAGAGAGGCTCTAAGGCCAAAATGAAGAGGAGGAGGAGAAATGTGTGTCTCAAATGCGAGCCCCTCCCCTCCTATTTATAGAGGAGGGGGTGGCTTGCTCGGAGGCTCATTTGTCACCAAAACACACCGAGCTGCTCCTTAGGAGTAATGGGGGATCACCACGTGGAAGCAGGAGGTGAACGACGACAAAAGGGGGCCGGCCGAACCAGGGTTCGGCCGAACGTTCTTTGGCAAGATTCGTCATGTGCTTTCTCTGAGAGGCTGATATGTGGGTCCCACGGTCTTTCCCAGGTGGATGCGGAGTTTTGAGGCGGTTTGGGTCCCCGGTGGGCCCTTGGATCCTTGTGCTGCACACGTGGCGGTGTCTGATTCGTCGGGAGTTGCTTCACATGGATTGATGAGGTGTCATGGACACATGGCATCCAATGTGGCACACGTCGCCACGTGGTCTGGTGTAGGTCCCACTGGGCCCATATGATATCAAGAGGGTGATCTTGTCTTGTGCATATCTTTCCCATCCGGACTCCGAAGTAGACAAATGATATATCCATTTCGATCATCTCGACGAGCCCGTCGCAATGGTGCAGTCAAAATTGGAATTTGAGGATGTTTATTTTGATGTCCTTTAATAGTCATTGGACTACTTGCTCTCAACTATACCATTTGGCACATATTTCGGTGCATCCTGCAACAAAAGCTAGAAACACCAACACTTGTGGAAACTATCAGTATCAAGCCCTATTCTAGTGTTGATGATCCTTTTACCATTATATTATGCAGGTATTGACGGTGTAAAAGTAGCACTTAACAGCCGTCAATAACACCCCCACACTTGACCTTTGCTCGTCCCGAGTAAAGGGAGTCAGATCAAGGTGAGACATGATATCCAAAGGTATGAAGCGAGCATAAGAGATATTCCAAACCATACCTTGTACTTTTGAACTCTGAAGTGTCTATCATGCTATCTTGGGTAGTTGAGGAATGGAACGGTCATGAATCAAATCACTCCTGCTCATCATGTCAAGAAACTTGGGGTTTTGCGATAAATTTTCAAAGCAAACCTTGCTTAGCTCCTCATTTGATTCTCTCAGATCGCTCAATGTGTATATGTCCTCACCAAGGCATTAGATTGCCTTTCTTCACCCTACTTCTAATGATGGCTATATGTGGAGCTCAGGGTAGGGTAAAGGATAAAGCATATTTGTATCACATATATTGCAAAGTCAAAAACTGGATTCACAGAGAAAATCAAATCACACAATCAGATCAAGATGTGCACGTGCATGGCTATGGGAGTATGGTAAGGTGGATACTAGGCCCGGAATGGGTGCTAGATATTACCATACATATATAATGAATGTTGGTAGATGGTAAGGTGGACACTAGCTTCGGAATGGATACTAGTTATTACCATCTATGATAGGGAACTCCTTTTTACATGATCTCATCTCTCTCCTATTTCTCCTTTATCTTGGACATGGGCTATTCTTTCTTTCCTCATTTTTTTCTCTCTTTTTTTCTTTTCATCATGCTTTGAGCATGTGTCTCTCTTTTTTTCATAGCCCATGTCTCTTTTGAAGAATACTTTTGGAGAGAGATGTCACACCACATATGGAGCTTTATTTTTATGAAACGGATGAATGATATAATGCTAACTTCTATTGTAGAAGCATAGCAAGGGGGATATGATGGTGTGCACATGAATCTTGATCATGAAAGTAATGAAAAGAATTCTTGCAAGGGTCACAGACTTTGACAAAGCTCAATGCAATAACAAGCAGCATATGAGTAGAAGGTTTTCAACTATATCATATGGCTCTAGTAGGACTGTGGCATATCAAAGAGGAGCTTTGCAAAGGGTTTTCATGATTTTCAAATAAAATTCCCAAGCACTCAGACATTCAGAGCGAAGATCATATCATCAAACCATATCACAAACGTCAACTACTTAGATAAGCATGAGTTCCCTAATGAAATTTGTTCACAAGCATCAAGATGATAAGTAAGGAATAAAACATATGCAAGCCAACCACAGGAATCATGTAGAGAAAGCATAGCACCAATTCCTGAGTTTGTTGTAAAGGATATGAATTGAAATTCAATCAAACTCATGGATAACGGAGAGTGAGATAGAGGGTGCACATACCATCGCTTCTGAAGGATAAGAGGTCAAGGAGGACTAGTGATGATTCGGCTGACCATAAGGCAGCTGCCTCACTCTAGTTTACCTTGCTCTTGTCATGAAGGCGTAGTCGATGTTGTGCAGCGCCTGTGTGGAGTTCTCGAGTGGATATGTCGATGATGAGCTCGAGAGAACTCCCCCACACTGGTGGTTGATCCTGGTGCTGTTGTTCAAACAAAAAGTGGAAACAAAAGAGGGACTCTACTGGTTCAAGAACCATAGAGCCTTTATTCAAATTCAAATATTTTTGGGTTTTTTTATTGTCACCATGTCATTTGCTCGAAAGGGTTAGATCAACATTACATTCCATACACAAAGGGGAATATACTTACCTTGGACCTTTGAGAGGTCATATGTACCATCAATGGATGTTGTGCAACATGAATCTGACACCTCAACTTACCCTCCCATTTCAATTTAGCTCAATGACTTACCCATTCAAATTTGACAATTCTCTGCAGGGGTTAGTCAGCATATATGCTACCAAGATCTATGAAAATATAACTCTATGGTTCATCAATCAAAACTCGACACCATCTCTTGTTTTGATTGAAGAAGACAATTTTAACCTAAGCACCATGCTTAATCTAAAACAGTCTATGAATGAGTGAGTACTTCAAACATTCAAACCAGAGCATAAGAACATAAATGAAGGAAGCAAGAAAGCATGATCAAGCTATTATCAACAAGGGACATAAACATGAGCATAAGACGGTGAACCTCGGGAACCTCCCGAAAGGGCTTTGTTTAATGTCAAAAGCAGGACTTACCTAGCTAGTGGGCAAGATGCAAGAGCTAACATCATCGCCACACCAGGATAAGATTTGGTAGAGGAGGAACTTTACTCAAGATGCTCCCATACCTCCCCCACACTGAAAGTTTGCATTGCTAGGCAAGAAAACTCAAGTGTGTGGAGATCAAGCTTCCTTTTGTAAATGTTCCCTCACTAGAGCTTACCTCAGGTGTTGCATTTGATGTAGCTCACATGTTCATAGGCATCACCTGTCCATTCTTCTTTTCAATCTCCACCTGAAAGGTTAGTGACTAAAAATACCCGAAGGACAACTTATCCTAAAAAACATGTTCTTGCTTTTATTCGAAAAGGGAAATAAAAACTAACCTAATCCAGGTTATCTCCTGGTAGTGCTTTGTTTATTTAAGGTCATAAGCTCGACCATGGGAACTTCATCTTGCAGCTATCGTTGGTGGTGTCATTCTCGTCTCACCACCAATCCTTGATGTATCAATGAAGCTTTAGATGCAAGGTTAGTGCCACGGTGCACACACGAAATCTGATATGCTTATGATAGACATATACATCTACAACCAACCTTCTGAACCTTCTACAAAAAAGGACTATAAGGTGATTGCAGCCCTCATGCGTGCTCAGTGCACTAAGCATGTCGGACTCTAGAGGGACATGATGCGAGCATTGTCTGTATGATGAATCTAGAATGAAGCTACCATGCTCTTGCGTGGAATCCTTTCCTCCGGACTCCAGAGTCAGTGCCTCGAAAGGTTCCAGGGCCCATGAATTCTCCATCTCAAGAGAGTCATCATGGAAGCTTGATGTTGACTCTTGACCATGATCGAAAACAACATGATACGGGCCAGCAGGAAGAGGCTGAAACTCAGTCGAGAATGGTGACGCTCTTCCACCTTCACAAAGGTGAAGAGGGTCTCCCGAGCCATCCTCATGAGGGGTAGAACATTCCACAACCTTAATGAGAACAGGCTCAGATGATGCAAACGGAGATGTATACATCATCTTCTCGAGCGGGTTTTGCTGAGGAAGAGGCTTTGCCATAGGATGTCCCGGGCAAGGGGTAGCAGTGGCAGAAGCGACTCCCCTAAGCTTACCATCTAGGCTCCCTAAAGATGTATCGAAGAGCTGCTCTAAAGGGGAGCCTAGGTGAAGATCGAGATCAAGGATATCGAAGATGTGAAAGTCTAAACAAGCCTCGACCCCGTCTATGATCAGCGGCACAGCACTTGCAATCCCCCGACATTCAAGAACGTGTCTAAAGAGACAAGTCTTGAGGAGCATGTCGGATGGTGCTAGCGGGAGTTTGCCCAGAAGAATTTCCGCTAAGTGCCATGGCAAAATGTTAACCTCCATGATGGGGTTACAATAGGCCTCTATGACATTGCCTCAAATAGTGCAAGGGACAACCAGAGAAGGTGAACTATTCCAAATTGCTTCGGAAAATCGTGTCACTCCCTCTGACCATTCCTCTCTCATGGCCTCTTCAGGATATGCATCGTCAGGAGGATTAGGAGGTAGAGGTGGCACCGCAGGCCTAAGGGAAGGTTCTGTCGAAAGATCTCTAGAATGGTCGGTATGGACAGAATAAGTATCCTCCCCTAATTGGGCATCAAAAGAATTCGAGGTGTCTAAGAGATTTCTAGATGGTTCATCCTCGAATTTGCAAGTGAACACCGAAGGTTGAATTTCTTCTTCCTTTGGCATTCGGGGTTTAGGAGAGGGCTCAACAAACAAGTCTTAGGATTCGGAAGATGAAGACTCGAACTTGGACGTTGAGAGTCTCTCATGGCTCGACTCGGATTCTTGGTTGGGTTTGTTGTGATTAGCAGGGACAGAAGAGTTTTCTAAGAGGGAATCTAGGATCTCTCTTCCTTCCATTGGAGTTTTTTCCACAAACAAACCTCCAGCAATAACGTCTAGATCGAGGGCAGAATCCATGTCTAGACCCATACAAAAGATGTACAATGACACATCAATGGGAAAAGACAGACCATGTGTTGACACCAAAAGGTGTAGGAACCTAGCCCATGCCACTCCTAGGGACTCCTCCTCTAATTTCTCAAAATCGAGGATACTTATTGGAAGATAAGCTACACGAGTGTACCATTGCTCCGTCCTTTCCATGAAAGAGAATGAGTGACAAAAGTTATCTCGCAGTTCTCCCCAATCACCGTTCACACTTTCTATAGTGCGAGCGTACCATTGTTCCGCCTCTCCTATGAGGGAGAAAGGAAACAACTTCAACCTCACGGTGTCCTGGGTCATGCCTGGCGTAGCCAGACTAGAACACAGTTCCTCAAATTCCTCCAAATGGAGGTAGGGGTCTTCATTGATTGCTCCAAAGAATGGTCGATCTTGAACCATGGCTAAAAAGCCAGGGGGAGTTCATAGCCAGATGATGAAGATGATGATGACTCTTCGAACTCACCCCTTGAGGTAGAGAAGCTTTGAAAGGAAGGCATCTCAAAGGGTAACGGGGGTAAAGGTAGAACAAAAGAAACAAAAAGGATATCTCGATGGGTAACGGGGGTGAAGGTAGAAGAAAACGAAAAAGATAAATACGAGGACCACTAGGTTCAAAGATAGATAGCAACTGCTCCCCGGCAACAGCGCTAGAAATGCTTGTTGGTGTTTCTTAACATCACCACTAGTTGCACACCTAGAGGGAGCGTATAAGAGCAACTGGGTATACCGCAAGCGCACGGAAATACCGCTATAGCACTTCCCCAAGGAAGGAGAGTATTCCAAGTGTATCGAATCCAAGGGACGATGTGCGCTATCTCCTACTCTAGTATAGATGGTCCAAGGACACAACACTGATTGATAGGATAGGTAGAAAGGATCTGCCTCGACCAAGCGTAGAGTCTAGTCACGGTCTCTCAGGTATAACACTCACTTTGGGCGCCATCACATCCTAACTTTTTAGGGAGAGGCCAATGTACTGACAACGAGCCCAACTTGGTACGCAGGCGCGGAGGGTTGCAAAGGGTCCAACAGGTTGTCACCACTGCGGCCTACCTCTATCGTTACGTGAACGTACGTGGTCTTCGCAGGATAACCTATGGTACAGACACCACGTCTATACCACTAACTACCACTAGTGGAAATGTTAATACCTATGATGATTTCGTAGTGACCTTCTGATAATTCGTCATGGATGTGGTATCTACCGTGACGAATTTTGTAACTTCGTCACAGATAACGAGTGACGGTGCCAACCCACTAAAAATGATGACGAAACTCAGAGGATCGTCACCAAACAACAAACCTATTCATCACAGATGTCTAATTTCAGTTCTACCTATGAGGAACCACTGACGAATTCAAATGGACATCACGGAACAACAACGTTATCATCACAAAACAACTTGAAAAAGAATAACACGGAGTGGCCCCAGTCGCAGGACCACGTGGCTGTCCACGTCAACGTGGACCCCACCACAGCGGTCCCACCGGGCAGTGGTACCACTGCCACGTGGCAACATGGGCCCACCGCCCCTGGTCCCACTGGACAGATTCGGTGGGCACCGCACGACCACGTGGCTGTCCACGTCAACGTGGACCCCACCACAACGGTCCCACCGCGAAGTGTACCCCACTACCACGTGGCAACATGGGCCCACCACCCTGGACCCCACCACTGCGGTCCCACCGTGCAGTGTACCCCGCGGCCACGTGGCAACGTGGGCCCAGTCGCACACCCACGTGGCTGTCCACGTCAACATGGACCCCCCACAGCAGTCCCACAGCGTAGTGTACCCCACAGCCATGTCGCTACGTGGGTCGGCCTTTTTAGCACTGCACTCGGAGAGGACACGGGCCGGCCTTTCTTACCACTGCACACGGCCCAGCTGCGCACGGCCTAGGTTTTTATTTCTTACCACAGCACACAGCCTAGGTTTTTAATCAGCAAAAAATAGTGCCCTCGTCAGGTTTCGAACCGGAGACCGGACGCAACCTGAGTTGAGCTCTTACCACTGCACCACTCAACGACATCTGTTGAAGGAGTACATACTTGTTTATTTAACAAGAAAACATGAATTCCCATGTCGAACAAACATGAATGCGACACAGAAACAACCCCGACACAGAACACTTGTCCGTGACGGCTGCGGCGTCCCCGGCGGCTGCAGCGTCCCCGGCGTCCCCGGCGGGCAGCTGCGGCTGCTGCATGGCGGGCGTCGCCGGCGGGCGAACGGAGGCTGCTGCGTGGCAGCATCCCCGGCGAGCAGACGGCGGCGTCCCCGACAGGCAGACAACGGCTTCCCGGCGGGCAAACGCGGCGTCCCCGGCGGGCGGACGACGGCTGCTGCGTGGCGGTGTCCCCGGTGCACGGCGTCCCCGCGGTGGCAAGGTGACGGCGTCCCCTCGGTCCCACGACGGCGTCCCCACAACATCGAGTTCAGGTTAGTTCAGATCTAGTTAGGTTTGATTGCTTGCTGATTTGTGTTTCTGGGTACTGGAATGCTTCTCATGGTTTCAAATGAACTAGTTAGCAGGAAGAAATTGTAGAGATTCAGCACATTGAGTTAGTAGAACTAGTTAGCAGGAACTAGTTATATTACCGTCTTTCTCAAAGTTTACTTGTGTTGCTGTTTTCTGAATTTCCACATGTATGCCAAAACAGATGGATCGAAGTTGGGTTCATTTGAAACCATTCACACCTGCCTACATGGACGGAGTGGAAGCATTCATGGAATTTTTTAGAGGAAAATACCCTGAAGACAGCAAGATAAAATGTCCATGCCGCAGATGTGTTAATCAAGTTTCACGGCATCAGCAAGAAGTGAATGACCATATACACATATTTGGAATGTCGCCTGCTTACACTCGCTGGATTCATCATGGGGAGTCTCTAGGTGTTGAAATTATTGAGTCCAGAGATGAGGAGGTGCACCATGATAGATATGATTATGATGAAGGTGTATGTTTGGGCGAGGATGACCAAGATGATGGCCAAGATGATGACCGGGATGATGATCACGGAGTCACGGAGATGCTAGCAGATTTGTACACATCCTTAGAGGCAGATGGAGGGAAACCAAGATTTACCAAAGTTCTTGCCGATGCCAAGCGGCAACTGTGCCCAGGATCAGAGCATTCCAGATTCTCCTTTCTAGTGAGACTTCTTTATATCAAGTCTCGCTATCGAGTTGGCAGTACAGCCTTTAGTGCATTCATGAAGTTATTGTCCCAGGGATTCCCTCAGTGTGAATTTCCAAGTTCTTATGATGAGGTGAAGAAGTATCTTAGTGAACTGGGCCTTGCATATGAATCGATCCATGTTTGCAAAAACAATTGTGTGCTGTTTCGAAAGTCTACATTGTTTGACAGGGATTATTCTAAGCTAGAAGCGTGCCCAGTTTGTGGTGAATCTAGATGGGAAGGTGGTGGTGGTGGAAAAAGGTGGGTCCCTCATAAGGTCTTGAGGCACTTTCCACTTATAAAAAGGCCGAAGAGGATGTTTGCAATGAAACAAACAGCTGAAGAGACCCAATGGCACATCAAGGGTAGGAGGCCAGTCAAGAATGTAATGAGCCATCCAGCTGATGGGAGAGCTTGGAAGAATTTTGATAAGAAGTTTAAAGATTTTGCAAAGGATCCGAGGAACTTGAGGCTTGCCTTAGCTACAGATGGTTTCAACCCATTTGGTAACATGAGCACTCAATATAGTATGTGGCCCGTGCTTCTGACACCTCTGAACCTTCCACCATGGGAATGTGTCAATCCAGCAAACTGCTTTATGTCTCTGCTCATCCCTGGTCCATCATGTCCTGGAAAAGATTTTGACTTGTATTTGGAGCCTCTAGTAGAAGAACTGCTTCAACTCTGGAGTGGAGTAAGCACTTATGATACCATGAGTGGCAAAAAGTTTGATCTCCATGCTGCTGTTTTGTGGTGCATACACGATTATCCGGCGCTGGCCACCTTGTCGGGGCGAACCACTAAAGCTTATTATGCTTGTATCCATTGTGACAAAGATCCTCTATCACATGCACTGTGGGGCAAAATTGGGTACATTGGCCATCACCGTTTTCTTCCAAAGGATCATGCTTGGCGGAGAAGCTTGGCTTTTGATGGCCACCATGAAACGAGGGATGCGCCGGGTAAGTTCAGCACTAAAGAGCTCCTTGAGCAGCTGGAGAAAGTAAAAGATGTGAGGCCAGGAAAGCATCCAACACCTCCACCTCCATCCAGGAAAAGGAAGCGTGGGGAGGATAGCGGGCCCAAAATTTTTAGTCGCAAAGTTTTGTTGTGGAAGCTGCCATATTGGAAAGATTTGCTGCTGCCATACAATCTTGATGTTATGCACATAGAAAAGAACATCTGTAATAGCATCCTTGGCACATTACTAGAAATTCAGGGCAAGACCAAAGACACCGATAATGCAAGGTTGGATTTGCAAGATATGGGCATTAGACATAATCTGCACTTGCAACAGGATGGCAACTCAGTTGTGAAGCCAGAGGCTTTCTATGTATTGAACAAGGAAAATAAAGTTAAATTTTGCAAATGCCTCAAAGGTGTGAAGTTTCCAGATGGGTTTGCAGCCAACCTAGGGAGATTCATAAGTGCAGATGGTGTTTCTATAAGTTGCTTTTAGTTTTTTAATACAGGAACAGACAGCCTAATGTTAGTATATAGCATAAGTGCTACCATAAAAAATAACGGAAACCTGAAGCCTATAGTAGAGAGAAATGCAGTCAAACTAAATTAATTAGGTTTTCTAATCTGAAGCAGCATCTAGCAATATTAATGCTCAATCATCATAAAAATATTCTACCCTTTCTGAAACTATCCCCCTACAAAGCTTCAAGTGCCTTATTGGTTTCAGAAAAGAAAAGCTTCAAGTGGAAAAGGCAACATTGCAAGGTTCTACTGAACTCATTAATAAATGGAGTCAACCTCCATCCATAAATATATGACATTTCGGACAAGCTATTTAGTTCAATTAATATCATATGTTTATGGACAGAGGTAGTATATCATAAGAAACCAAATCATGAACTGGGCATTGTAAGAAACAGAACAGCGCAAACAACTAAATTCAGACATATGTATGTTGTTACAATATGAAAGTAACTATCTTTCCATGTATTTGCTTTTCGATTTTCAGGTGAATAGGACAAGTAAAAAGAATTGACATCACAAGGTAAAATAAATCCCATAATTTACCAGTTGTAGGTGCTCGCATAAGAAATTACTTGCTACACAAGGTTTTGATCAAGTGACAGAATATGTGCATACTAGAGAAATGGAGTTAAACTGAATCAGCTAAGTGTCCTGGATAAGAACATGCTTCAGCCAAGCTGGTTTCAGCAACTATCAGAGAGCAATGAAAAATAGAAAGAGGGCTCTAATGTTCACCTGCTTCTCCTTCCTCTTCAGCACCATCTCCTTCCCTGTCACCACCTCCTCACTGTTAGACTCGTCGCTGCTACACGCCTCACTGCTAGAGGTCATCAAATCGATGATTGTCTTCTCGTCTATCTTCAGCACCATCTCCTTCCCTGTCACCACCATCTCCTTCCCTGTCACCACCTCCTTCCCCTTCTTCTTGAGCTGCAGGACGCTGGAGCCGAAACGGATCACTCGGAGCGCGCTAGAACCAGGCGTGCGGTCGGCAGCAGAGCGCATCTCCCGGCGCGTGCTGGCTCTCAGTGCGTGCTCGGCGGCGGAGCGAGCCCGGCGCGCGTTGGCCTCAGCCGCGTGGTCGACAGCGGAGGGGAGCGCTGGCCTCAGGCTCGCGGTGCGTGGCGGAGCGGATCTCCCGTTCGTGGAGCCCCCGTCCGAGGAGCTATCCGTCGGTGGAGCTCCCGTCGTTGGAGCTCCCGTCGGTGGAGGGGCAAGCGACGCGCGTCTTGCGGAAGCGGCCCCACTCGTCGTGCTCTTGGCGAAGGGCCGCGGCTTTGCGATCGTAGCGATGGCCGCGCTTCTGCGACATCTCTCACCGGTGAGGACGAGGCGTCGAGGTGGGTGAGGAAGAGAAGAGGGGGGCAGTGAGATCTGGAGACTGGAGGAGATGGGATGGGGGAAGAGGAGAAGACTGGAGTCGACGACTTTATGTCGACGGTAACGTTATCGTATAAGAAAATAAAGGGACGCGTTCAATCGACATTACTTGAGGTAGCGCAGTGGTGAGACCGTTGTTTCTGTGGCTGGTGACCAGGGTTCGAATCCTAGGTTGGTCACCCCATTTTTTAAAAAAAATCCCAATTGCTAGTCAAAAAACTTGTCCAAAAATTGGTCGGAGCCGCGACTCGAACCCGAGACCAATTGCTAGAGATTATCAAGACCCACCACGGCGCCAAATGTAAGTTCGACAACAAGTGTTGAAACTAATTTACTTCTTCTATAACTATAACAGCTACCAGGTGCAGCACCCTATTGGCTCGGCTGTCTTGGAGGTGAAGAACACATGGGTAGTTGACATTTATTATTTTAATCTAGAATTAAATTTTCTAACTAGTATTTCTTCGTCATACATAATCCGAATTCGACGTTTTTTCTTCCTGAATTTTTCTAAAATCACGCTCTTTTCTTTAATGATGTTGTTTTGTACAGATTTTATTTTGCAGATCCTATTTACATCCTTTTATCTAGTTCCTCGTAAATACCGATTAGAAAAATCATTTGTTTAGCACAAACCTTAGTGATGTAACTTCGTATTTTGCAATAATAAACTAAACGCAAGCTTATGGTCAAGTTTGAAGTGCATGTGAATTTGAAATTTTTGAAAACTATGATACACTTCAATGTTCAAATAACATTTCAGGGAACTATGTCACACACGTATCCATTTCCAAAACAACGTAGGTTCCACTTTCACCGAAATCATTTAAATTTTTGATGACAAGTTTATGGACCCACATTATGTTACCACATCAATTTGTAGAACCATCAGAGCATTTTATGATATAATTTGAATTATGATAGTGTAAATTCGAGATGTAAGTTTGAATTATCCCTAATAAATTGTTAATGAAATAATTTTTTCACTTGAGAAAGTTGTAGATCGGAATGGAGCATGATTTTAGAAAAATTTTGAAAAAAAACTCATCCAATTTGGAGTTTGTATGAGGCAGAAAAACTAGTTACAAGTTTTAGTCAGAGATTAAAAAGAGAAACCACACTAGTTCATCTCAGTTCATAGCAAGTGCAATTTCTGCTTTTAATCTTCCGATAAAACTTGTAACCCGTTTTTCTTCCTCATATGAACTCCAAATCGGATGATTCTTTTTTCTAAAATCAAATTCTACAGTTTCGTTTTAGACATTTCTCCGTCCGAGTATATTTTATATATGGATTTGTTCAAAGTCAAAAATCAACCTATCACAATTTCATTTCAAAACTGGGGCCACCTGTCAGTCCCTCTCGTCAAATTCAGAAAACTCCCACCCACCCCGCCCACCTGTCAGTGAGACGTGAAAACACGGGCGTGGGGCGTGGGGTGAAATTCCGAAACCACCCCCACCCACCACGCCCACCAAACACTTCCCTCTGCCTCTCCCGCACCCTCTCCCTCTCCCTCTGCCTCTCCCCCTCTCCAAACCCTAGCCGCCGCCGCGGGTGCCTTTTCGACGACGTCCACCGCCCGGCCGGATCCACAGCTCGACGATGCACGACACCCCGGTCGGGTCCGCGCCTCGACGACGCACGACGCCCCGGCCGGGTCTGCGCCTCGACGACGCACGACGCCCCGGCCGGGTCTGCGCTTCAACGATGCCCACCGCCCGGCCGGATCTGCACCTCGGCGACGCACGACACCCCCGGCCGGGTCCCTGCCTCCACGACGCACGACGCCCCGGCCGGGTCCGCACCTCGACGACACACGACGCCGCGGCCGGTTCTGCTTCCTCGACGACTCTCCCGGTTCTACTTCCTCGCCGTCACCACTGGGACCTAGATCTGCTACGCCGACGACGACGCCGACTTGATCCCTCTACCACATCGACGCAGTATGGTAAAAACTCGACGCAGTGTTCTATCTGGTAAGCCAAATCCCTACAACTTCGACGCATGGATTAGTGTTTGAGCTCGAAGTCACTAGAATAGGGATATTCCTAGCTGCAGTGATGTTACCTGCTACTTTGTGCACAATGTGTAGGAACGACTTGTTGAATCCAATTGTGGGACCTGCTCAATTGAAAAATTGCTGCTGAATTAAACTTGTGGCTTTTGAGTTGGATGTTCTGTGCTTAGAGGTTCTACTCCATTTTGCTAGTTTTATGTAGTATGGCACCATTTGCTACTCGCTATGGTAGGATGTAGCTTGTTGATGTGCACATTACTCTGAGCAGTTTGTCAAGATTTTCTTTATCAGTCAAATTAGTGCCTCCTTGGTTGTGCATGAGTGCAAGTGTTCAGACATGAAATTTAGGTTTTCAAGTTTGACTCTGTGTATGTCTGGGCTGCAACTACTGTACTTACATAATTCTGTTAGCTGGTGTTACCCAATTAAAAAGTTGAAATGCTGCTTCTGCACTGGTGTGGTTACTATTTCTAGAGATTATACCTACTGTAATTATGCATCTCTGTTTCTGTAACTTGCAACTATTTAAATCATTGTAGATTTTATAATTAAAGTCTATTTGACAATGGCATGCTGTTTCCAAAGTAACATAGGTACATCTATTTTATACCCAATGATTAGCAGCTACGGTTTGATTTGATATCTGTATCCAACTTGGCTGTATTATTTAGGCACATCTATCACTTTAATTGCATGAGAAGTCTGATTTTCTGTGATCTATCACTTTAATTGCATGAGAGATCTATCACTTTGTTGTTAGGAGGTGTTAATAATTAGATTTTTCAACAATGCAACATCCAGACCAGCCCTATGTGATTTCATGTGTAAGAATCTCCGACATGTGATTATGAGAGGCAGCGGAACAACAATATAGCAGATATTAAAAGAAGATTTGAAGAACTTGGCCTGCCAGTAGATGTAGAATCATTTCAAAATGAATCAGCCCCTTCAAGGGGAAATAGAAAAGGGGTACGGGGTAGGCGTGCTGAAGGTACAGATGATTCGGAGTATCTCCCTGAAGCTGAGGAGCAGTTTCAGGGAGACACCGATGATGATGCAGCATTAGACAAGGAGCCTGTTCCCCTCATGGTGATTGAGGTACCCAGGGAGGGGATGCACAGTAGCATTTCCTTATTTTACATGGTTTTCTAATTCACATGTTTTTCTCCTACTGTAGGCTCCTTCTAGAAAACATCAGCGAAAGACCATCTCCTCAAGGCGGCTAAGACGTACAGAAGAAATGCCACCGGAGGTGCAAGATCAAGTAAGCGAGTGAGGCCTACACCTCCAAATGAGAGACCTGCTGAAGATACACCAGTTGACGGAGCAATGCAAGCTAAGAGAGCCAGGCAAAGTACTTCAAATGAGAGACCTTGTGGCGTCACCACAAGGTCCTCCTCCACTAGGCAGCAGCCAACTGAATCAATGGATCAAGTTGAGCAAGAATTGCCTACTGTAGAAGAAGATGATGATGGTCAGCATAGTCCAAGGGAGTTCATGAATGACTGGTCCTACGATGGAGATTATGACAATGATGGTCTTGGTGGAGAACATGAGGAGCACCGTGAGGGACAAGAAGATGAACAAATGTGTCTGGAAGGTAAATGTCATTTGCATTTAAATTCTGCAATTTAGATCCACTGCCAATATTTGAGTACTAACATTCTGAACTTCATGTTATTTTGTAGTGCCTGCCCAAAGAGCTCCAAGAAGGCCTAGCCCACCAACAAGGGGTATCTTACTTGATAGGATGACAAGGGCAATGAAGAAGAAGCTGCTCATTTCTGTTGCTGATGGGCGCAAAAGGCCACATGACCCTGTGCAAGCTGCGAAATTCGCTTCTGAGGCTGGTGTCATTGTTAGGGATTCTGTTCCTGTCCTAACCCATTGGAAACAGTACAAAAAAGATCAAAACCTTCTAGATGGCTTTGTTGGACTGTTAAGTGTAAGTTCCTCTATACTATGTCTGCACCTCTACCTTTTTCAAAATTTATTCGCTGTTTGGTAGTGCTTTCTTTCTAGGTAGTGGATAAGACATTTGCATGACTCATTAGACTGACAACTTATAAGCACACAGTTCTATAAGCCCTACTAATATGATATTTTCCAGATTAAAGTTGTACTAATAAATTTGTGTGGCAATCCTAAATTCTAGCAGTAGTATTTTTTGAGATTGATATATTCAGATGTATAAGAGAATTCTAGCTAACTGTGAGAATGATCTATATCAATAATTTTCAGGGAAGGCTGGCCATTGACTTCAACCTACAGCCAACTAAGGATGCCTGCTATAATGTTCTCTAGTCCACTGTAAAGCAGAGGCGCTATATGTTGAAGAAAACCTACTTCACGAGCATCCCAATTGACCAGATCAGAACCACCTCTCCTGTATCGTACATGATTGATGCACAGTGGAATGAACTGGTTCAGAAATGGTCAGATCCAAAAAACATGGTATGTCCTATCTGCTGAACTCCACAGCTACCTATTGTTGCCATGTAAATTAATCATTGACTGATGTTGTCTAGTTTATGTGAATCTGGAATTACATCATGTATGTGAATCTGAAATTTCTGAATATTTGGAATTTTCTTGTATTAGGAACCTGAGGTGAAGTCTTAGTTTATTCTGCATAGCTTAGTTGGTGAGATCTTTGCTTGCTGTTTGACATCATTGTACGTTAGATGGGAATAAAATTTACTTGTATTATTGTTACTAGTGGACATCATTTGTGATGGTAGCAGTTAAATGTTATTTGCTTAGCTTTTGGTTTGATTTAACAAGCTGTAGTACCCTCAATTTATTTGCTTTAGCTTCTTACAGTAGTGATCATGAAAAGTTGAGAACAAACCATTTATTTGACTTGAGTACACATGAAGCATGAATGCATGATTTTATTGAAGTAAATGTGTAAGGCTGTGATCTGTGGAAGTTCTCTGATTTATTTGAATCAGTCTATTCTCTTCTGGACTTAATTGTTAGTTGATTGCTTTCATATTTTACCCTGTTTAAATAAAAGGCATGTTTCTTCTAGCTGCTGTTCAGACATCATTTATAATTCTTGAGCTATGTCATTTATCTGGTAGGCCCCACAAGTGATGCTACATAAATTTCTCACGCTTCAGTCTAGTAGGTCCAATAATTTTGATCTAATTATAATTTGTATCACTTGTTGCAGCGAACAACTGAAAAGAACAAGTTAAACCGTGGCAAAGTTGTGTTTCACCAAGCGACGGGAGCTCGATGCTATGTTGCACAGCTCCATGCATATGTAATAGGGCACTGTTTGTATTGTTACTTTTTTACTTCACTGCTATGTGCGAAAGTCAACTAATTTTGACTATGTGCTTTTCATGCCAAACAGAGGCAAAAGAAAATGGCTACAGCACGGGCAAATCAAGAAAATGCTACTGGAGAACAAGAAGCTGATGCTGATGGAGTACAAGAAGCTGCCGCTGATGGAGAACAAGAAGCTGCTGTTGATGGAGAGCTTGATGCGGTGGAGATCTTCAGAGTATGTCATACTAGCCGCAAGAAAGGAGTGACTGACACTACAAAAGAAGCAATTGTAAGTCTAATATCACTATATACTTTCCCAGCATCTTCCTATGTATCTCTTATTGAAACTGTCTTAGTGTGGAAACTGATATGGCTTGAAAAGTTGAAATGTCCATAGTTTTCATTATGCTGAGGTGGCTAGAGTGTTTTCTAAATAGTTTGCAACTTGAAAGTGAACTGTGGCTTGCTTGTGCATGCATGCATGACCATTAATTCTTTTCCTAGCTGTTCAATTTCTGCTAAGAGTGTTGTCAGCTTGTCTATCAGCTCTCTGTTTGAGCTCTCTGAATCATTGATCGAGTGGGGCAACCATGGTTGCTTATTAGTTCTCTAGCTGTATGTTATTCTGTGCATAAATTTGCTCTCTCTAGATCCTAGTTGTATTGGCGTTACAATTTATCAAGTGCAATAATTGTTTGCTTAACAGGGAGTGTGGTAGGTTACATGATACATGCTTTAACTAGGTTAAACTGCTACGTACATTCTGAAATACATTGAAGTTGGTTAACTTCTGTACTAGTATCAGACAATTTAATTGTTTGCACTGTGTCTCTACTGCTACATACATTGAAGTAGCCAAATAAGATTAATAAAAATGTCTCTTAAGTCAACATTCTGAAATTTACCAAGTTTAACTAGGTTCTTGACAACTCTTTGGATTATGGCAGGCTAACATGGAAGCTTTCAAGGATCAGCCTCCTGCTGAAGGCATTGCACTATCAAGTGCACAGGTTGTCTCCAAAGTCCTCCCCAAGAATAGCTGCAACATCTTCTTGAAGAATATTGGTCTGCAGCCGACAAGCCCAACAAAACCACCTACAGCGAAAGAAAGGGCACTGCAGGAACAACTCGCGGCTGAAAAACAAGCGTCCACACTTCTCCAAGATGAAGTGAATGTGCTAAAGGAGAATTTTCAGAACACAGAGGAAGCCCTTCAGAGGACCCAAATGGAGCTGCAAGAGTACAAGAAGGCGATGGAGGAGAACAAGAAGGCGGTGGAGGAGAACAATCTGTTGCTTAAGCGTCTACTGCAGTTCAACTGTGGTGGTAACTTACCCGGTCCTTCATCTTGATCATCTTGAAAGTTGTTGGAACTTAGTCAAGTTGCTGCTGTCTTTTGCCGTTTGTGATGTCATGATGAACTTGTGTTATGATGTCATGATGAACTTGTGCTGTGTGATGGTGAACAGCTTATGAACTTGTGATGAAGAAATTGTGTCTAAGTTATGTGTCCAGAATATGGTGGTATTGATCTGAACATGTGTTGTGCATCCAGATGTGGGAATGTACTGAATGTAACTGTGTCTGAATGTGTCCAGAATGGTGGGAATGTACCTGTGAACATGTGTTGTGCATCCAGAAGCAGCCACGTGGTGCAATCACAAGTGGAAACGTGTCCCAATAAAAAAATGGACATGTGGCACCACCAGAAGCACCCACGTGTAGTCACCAGAAACGGTAACGTGTTGTATTCCCAGAAACCCACGTGGACCAATAAGAAGGCGACACGTGGACCAATAAGAAGGTGACACATGGACCAACCAGATAATGACACGTGGACCAACCAGATCAAGCCACGTGAACCAACCAGATAACGCCACGTGGACCAACCAGATCACACCACGTGGACCAACCAGATAACGCTACGTGGACCAACCAGATCACGCCACGTGGAACAACCAGATAACGCCACGTGGACCAACCAGATCACGCCACGTGGACCAACCAGATAACGACACGTGGACCAACCAGATCACGCCACGTGGACCAACCAGATAACGCCACGTGGACCAATTATATAAGGACACATCATTGTCAGGTGGACGTCGCCACGTCAGCATCCAGTGTGGAACAAAGCCACGTCAGCAGCCAGCGTGGCACCGAGCCACGTCACCAGCCAGCGTGGCACCGAGCCACGTCAGTAGCCAGCATGGCACCGAGCCACGTCAGCTGCCAGCATGCACAGCACCACGTGGCAGTCACTTCCATGACGAAATCAGTGACGAAAGTCCTTAGTCATAGAAGGCAAGCGGTTACGTGACGAAAAACGTGTTCGTCACGAAAAGGAGCAGTTCTGTGACGAAATTGACTGATTCGTCACAGTGCGTCAAATGTGACGCGTGTTCTATGACGATTTTAAAATCGTCATAAATTCGTCACAGAAAGTTTTTGGTGACGAATTTGGCATGTTCCGTGACGAAAGTGTTTTGTCATAGATATTAACATTTCCACTAGTGTACTACTATAGCCGGACACCGTCTGATGTCCCGATAGCCAGACTATAGCTCTCCGTACAAATACGAAACTACGAATCCGCGAGGGAGATACTGGCACTAGCTCAAGGTATGCTCTATCACTCATGCAAGATCACGAATGCACTTTGATCTAACTAGAGATATGCAGGAGCATCAACTTTACTCTAATAGACAAGCTGGCAAACTAGATGCAAAATTATGATCTAAGTCTACTAGATCGAAAGGGTTGTGTTCGAAGAACACAAGCCTCTAAACCAAGAACAAACGAAGAACACAAGAACAAAGCAACTAAGCATGCATACGACTTCAGTCTAAATAAAAAATGTTGAAATACTCACTTTAGTCTAGTTGAAGAACAAAGGCACCGCTGAGGATCGTTCTTGAGGAAGATGTCATGAACATGACATGTCCCCAAGCCTCCCACCTCACTTCCTAGGACTAATCCTATACAAAGAGCTCTCCTCTCCTAAAGAGAGAGGCTCTAAGGCCAAAATGAAGAGGAGGAGGAGAAGTGTGTGCTCCAAATGAGAGCCCCTCCCCTCCTATTTATAGAGGAGGGGGTGGCTTGCTCGGAGACTCAATTGTCACCAAAACACACCGAGCTGCGCCTTAGGACCAATGGGGGATCACCACGTGCAAGCAGGAGGTGAACGGCGACAAAAGGGGGCCGGCCGAACCGGGGTTCGGCCGAACCTTCTTTGGCAAGATTCGTCGTGTGCTTTCTCTGAGAGGCTGATATGTGGGTGCCACAGTCTTTCCCATGTGCATGCGAAGTTTTGAGGTGGTTTGGGTCCCAGGTGGGCCCTTGGATCCTTGTGCTGCACACGTGGCGGTGTCTGATTCGTCGGGAGTTGCTTCACATGGATTGGTGAGGTGTCATGGACACATGGCATCCAATGTGGCACACGTCGCCACGTGGTCTGGTGTAGGTCCCACCGGGCCCACATGATATCAAGAGGGTGATCTTGTTTTGTGCATATCTTTCCCATCCGGACTCCGAAGTAGACAAATGATATATCCATTTCGATCGTCTCGACGAGCCCGTCGCAATGGTGTAGTCCAAATTGGCATTTGAGGATGTTTATGTTGATGTCCTTTAATATCCATTGGACTACTTGCTCTCAACTGTACCATTTGGTACGTATTTCGGTGCATCCTGCAACAAAAGCTAGAAACACCAACACTTGTGGAAACTATCAGTATCAAGCCCTATTCTAGTGTTGATGATCCTTTTACCATTATATTATGCAGGTATTGACGGTGTAAAAGTAGCACTTAACAGCCGCAAACAGTGGTAAGTTAAAAAAGAAGGAAAAACAGGAAAAATGTGTACTTCCGCGTTTTGGTACCCACGCGATGCGCGGTGTAGATCCCCGGACATGGGGCCCTCGGGCGGCACATCAGGGTATGTGTATAAGAGTATGGAGAGTGCAAGGTATGTCGGATGCGATCATACCAGCACTAAAGCGTGCTTGGGCGAGAGTAGTACTAGGATGGGTGACCTCCTAGGAAGTCCTCGTGTTGCATTCCTTTTTGCGAGTTTTTAACCTCTCTGGACGAAATTTTGCATTTCGGGTTTCCAAATGGTGGTGAGTAAAAACAGAAGGGAAAGCAGGAAAAATGTGTACTTCCATGTTTTGGTACCCACGCGATGCGTGGCGTAGATCCCCGGACATGGGCCGTCGGGCGGCGCGTCGGGGTATGTCTATAAGAGTATGGATAGTGCAAGGCATGTCTGATGCGATCATACCAGCACTAAAGCATCAGATCCCATCGGAACTCCGAAGTTGTGCGTGCTTGGGCGAGAGTAGTACTAAGATGGGTGACCTCTTGGGAAGTCCTCGTGTCGCATTCCTTTTTGCGATTTTCTAACCTCTCTGGACAAAATTTCACGTTTCGTGTGTCCAAATGGTGGTGAGTTAAAAAAGAAGGGAAAACAGGAAAAATGTGTACTTCCGCGTTTTGTAGATCCTCGGACATGGGGCCCTCAGGTGGCGCATCGGGGTATGTGTATAAGAGTATGAAGAGTGCAAGGTATGTCGGATGCGATCATACCAGCACTAAAGCACCGGATCCCATCAGAACTCCGAAGTTAAGCGTGCTTGGGCGAGAGTAGTACTAGGATGGGTGACTTCTTGAGAAGTCCTCGTGTTGCATTTCTTTTTACGATTTTTTTAACCTCTCTGGACGAAATTTCGCGTTTCGAGTGTCCAAATGGTGGTGAGTTAAAAAAGAAGGGAAAATAGGAAAAATGTGTACTTCCGAGTTTTGGTACCAACACGATGTGTGGTGTAGATCCCCGGACATGGGTCCCTCGGGTGGCGCGTCGTGGTATGTGTATAAGAGTATGGAGAGTGCAAGGTACGTCGGATGCGATCATACCAGCACTAAAGCATCGAATCCAATCAGAACTCTGAAGTTAAGCGTGCTTGGGCGAGAGTAGTACTAGGATGGGTGACTTCTTGAGAAGTCCTCGTGTTGCATTTCTTTTTGCGATTTTTTTAACCTCTCTGGACGAAATTTCGCGTTTCGGGTGTCCAAAAGGTGGTGAGTTAAAAAAGAAGGGAAAACAGGAAAAATGTGTACTTCCGAGTTTTGGTACCCACGCGATGTGTGGTGTAGATCCCCGGACATGGGTCCCTCGGGCGGCGCGACGGGGTATGTGTATAAGAGTATGGAGAGTGCAAGGTACGTCGGATGCGATCATACCAGGACTAAAGCATCGGATCCCATCAGAACTCTGAAGTTAAGCGTGCTTGGGCAAGAGTAGTACTATGATGGGTGACCTCTTGGGAAGTCCTCGTGTTGCATTCCTTTTTGCGATTTGTTAACCTGTCTGGACCAAATTTCGCGTTTCGGGTGTCCAAATGGTGGCGAGTTAAAAAACGGAAAACAGGAAAAATGTGTACTTCTATGTTTTGGTACCCACGCGACGCGTGGCGTAGATCCCCGGAGATGGGGCCCTCGGGCGGCGTGTCGGGGTATGTGTATAAGACTATGGAGAGTGCAAGGTACGTCGGATGCGATCATACCAGCACTAAACCATCGGATCCAATCAGAACTCCGAAGTTAAGCGTGCTTGGGCGAGAGTAGTACTAGGATGGCTGACTTCTTGGGAAGTCCTCGTGTCGCATTCCTTCTTGCGAGTTTTTTAACCTCTATGGACAAAATTTTGCGTTTCGGGTGTCCAAGTGGTGGTGAGTTAAAAAAGAAGGGAAAACAGGAAAATGTGTACTTTTGTGTTTTGGTACCCACGTGATGCGTGGCGTAGATCCCCGGACATGAGGCCCTCGGGCAGCACGTCGGGGTATGTGTATAAGTGTATGGAGAGTGCAAGGTATGTCGGATGCGATCATACCAGCACTAAAGCACCGGATCCCATCAGAACTCTGAAGTTAAGCGTGCTTCGGCGAGAGTATTACTAGGATTGGTGACCTCTTGGGAAGTCCTCGTGCTGCATTCCTTTTTGCGATTTTTTAACCTCTCTGGACGAAATGTCGCGTTTCAGGTGTCCAAATGGTGGTGAGTTAAAAAAGAAGAGAAAACAAAAAAATGTGTACTTCTGCGTTTTGGTACCCACGCGATGCATGGCGTAGTTCCCCGGACATGGGGCCCTCGGGCGGCGCGTCGGGGTATGTGTATAATAGTATGGAGAGTGCAAGGCACATCAGATGCGATCATACCAGGACTAAAGCATCGGATCTCATCAGAACTCCGAAGTTAAGTGTGCTTGGGCGAGAGTAGTACTAGGATGGGTTACCTCTTGGGAAGTCCTCGTGTCGCATTCCTTTTTGTGATTTTTTTAACCTCTTTGGACAAAATTTTGTGTTTCTGGTGTCCAAATGGTGGTGAGTTAAAAAGAAGGAAAAACAGGAAAAATGTGTACTTCCGCATTTTGGTACCCACGCGATGCGTGGCGTAGATCCCCGGACATGGGGCCCTCAGGCAGCGCGTCGGGGTATGTGTATAAGAGTATGGAGGGTGCAAGGTACGTCGGACGTGATCATACTAGCACTAAAGCATCAGATCGCATCAGAACTCCGAAGTTAAGCGTGCTTGGGCGAGAGTAGTACTAGGATGGGTGACCTCCTAGGAAGTCCTTGTGTCGCATTCCCTTTTGCGATTTTTTTAACCTCTGTGGACAAAATTTTGCGTTTCGGGTGTCCAAATGGTGGTGAGTTAAAAAAGAAGAGAAAACATATAAAATGTGTACTTTCGCGTTTTGGTACCCACACGATGCGTGGCGTAGATCCCTGGACATGGGGCCCTTAGGCGGCACGTCGGTGTATGTGTATAAGAGTATGAAGAGTGCAAGGTATGTCGGATGCGATCATACCAGCACTCACTACGTGAAGACCTCAAATAGGTCACGCAGCATTTGTAACGGGCCCTTAACACCCGTTACATGGACCCCATCTGTATCGGTTGTTGTTTGGCGCCCGTTACGCATAAGCGTGGCAGGCTCAACCCCAACGTGGCCAACACAGCGCCCGTTACCAATGACGACTTCCAGTAACGGGCTTCTTAAACACCCGTTACAGTTATTCTTTGTAACGGACGTTAAAACGCGACCGTTACGAAAGTTAAACGTATCCGTAACGGGCTCTTTAAGTCCATTACCGATCACTGCCATATCGGTAATGTGCTTTTAAGTCCGTTACTGATGACAATTTGACGCCCGTTACTAGACTCGGAGCTCAATAATTGAAGTCCATTAGCACTGTCACTGCCGTCAAATATTTGACTATGTCATCATAGCAAATATTGGATATCACACAATCATATAATCATGTCTCTTAAATAAGTTGCAAAACCACAAGTACACATAGATAGTAGTCATAAGAGCATATTCTACATATTTAAGATGCATATAGAGCTAGCATCACATGTTCACATATGACATGCATAATGTTCAGAACAAACAGATTCACATGATCACATCTAACGTGCATTAGCAGGGGCACTAGTTAGATGGCTTCTTTTGTGCTACAGCCTCAAGTTCAGCTATCTTTGCCTCTAGTTTTACAAGTCTTTCCTGCAGGTCAGCATTCTTCTGTGCGCCTTTAAGCTTCTCCACCTCAGATTCTAGTATTTTCTGACCATTTGCTAGGAGACTTATGTCGTCCACAGCCTTGTCATCCATCCTTCTATCCACCTTGTCGACTACTTTCCAGATGCAGTGAAGATCCTCCCGAGTAACAACACATTTCTACAACAAAGGCAAATTGATGCAAGTTTCATAATTAGATTGCCAAGTTTAATATCATGAAAGATGTAACTGGTCAAATAAGAAAGTTGTCTAGCTGTAACTGGGTTCAGAGCTTGGTTGATCCTGTGGATTTGTTTCCAGATCATGCCAATGTCCTCCCAAGCTACAGCACCTCCCTAAAACAAAGGCACTGGATGTTTAGTTAATAAAAGTCGATGTAGCATGGAGATTCAGAAATTGAAGTAGTATATAGAATAAGTTCAACAATTTTGTGAGCAGCATATGATGACTACCATGTATTAAATTTTAAGCATAACAAAATTTCTACTCAAAAGGTTAATAATTTTCCTCCCGAGTAACAACACATTTCTAAAACAAAGGCAAATTGAAGCAAGCTTCACAATTAGATTGCAAAGTTTAATATCATAAAGTTGTAACCAGTCAAACAAGAAAGTTATTTAGCTGTAACTAGGTTCAGAACTTGCCTGCTGCTTCTCTTTACCAATGTCATCCTTCTTCATTCTTTCCATCCTGTTTAGGAATGTGCAGATGTAGTCTAAGGTTTTCTTGAGCTTGTTGATTTCTGTCCAGATCCTGATAATGTCATGTGCTGGTACAACAACTTCCTAAAACAATGGAAAATTGATGCATTGGAACCATTGATCAGTGAAGGCACTGGATGTTCAGTTAATAAAAGTTGCTGAGCATAAAGATTCAGAAATTGAAGCAGTATGCAGAATGAGTTCAACATTTTTGTGAGCAGCATATGATGAGTACCAGGAATTCAATTTCAAGCATAAATCTAACTTCAAGCATACCAAACTCGAGAAAGGCTCGGCCTCTGCCTGCCGGGCGTCGCCGGAGTGCACCCCCTTGGCTTGCGCGCGTGTACGACCTCCTCCCCCTGGCCGACGAAGAACCGACCTCTTCGCTGCGGAACCTCACTCTCTTGGCGGGGGCGGCGGGTGGGGCCTTCTCCTCCTCACTGTAGAACCTCCCTCTTGAGTCGCGGCGGGGGAACGACTGCTTTCCGTCGGCCATCTCTGCGACGGAGACGAGGAAGGAGAAGGGGATCGGAGAGAAGGCGACGGAGACGAGGAAGGCAGAAGGTTTGAGAAAGAAGGCAGAATGGCAGATCGAGTGGTAGGGGAGAGTGGCTTTTGGTCAAACATTGGGAACAAAGGATACGTGGATAAGCCAAACCTCGTCTCCAATGCACGGGGGCACGCGTGTGGGGCCGGCTCCTCCTCGTCGGTTTGGAGGGGCAAAATGCGACACGGAATAACCATCCCGCGTAGTCTCCTTTGTATCTGTCTTGATTGACAGGTCAGCCCGATCTCTCAGGGCTCCCATTTCGACATACAGGCATAATCAACAAAAAAATCTTTTGAGACAAAACAGACATAATATAGATAAAGATAACTTGTCCACATATATAGATAAAGATTACTTGTCCACAAAGATCCACACAGATATACATAATTATTACAAACAGTTAACTTGTCCATCTAGCTAGGGCTTAACTTGCCCGTCATATTTTTACAATGGTCATGCTATCTGACCATGCACATCAACAAAAGCATGCCCCCTTCAACATCAACAAAAGCATGATATCTTCAACTAAGGTTTGCTTTTTTTGCAGCCTCTTCAAATGCAACCAAGGTATCTTGAAACACATCGAGCGCATCTTCCATGGGCTACAGATTTTGTTCAGCCACAAACTTGTACCGCCTCAAGAATGCAGCCTTTGTGAGGAGGATGTGCATTTCTTCCTTAATATTATCAACCCCAGGTTTCACATATTCCCAGACATTGTCATGCCATTTTGATTCCTATGGAATGAAAAACATAGGAAAGTTGCTACATTGATCATTTGGATGAACCATAGGAATGAGAAGATTGAGATAGACAAAGGAACAAGCTAGCCATTTCATAGGAACAAGTTGCTACATTGATCATGTTCGAAATCCTACAAAATCTCTATGGAACAAGTAGATCAAGCTCAAGCTCAAGCTCCTCCATTTATAGAACAAGTAAAAGGCAATGTGATTCAGAGAAACTTGCCTCGCCGTTGTCGTGGTAGTTGCCAGCGTCGAGGTCCTCTACACCTTCGCCGCTCCCTCAACCCGTCGCTGTCATTGCAAGACATTTGCCATCGCAGACGTGAGGCAGGCGCCTTGCCCTCTTCGCTGCACCCTCGCCGGCACGCTCCTCCCTGCCGTTGCTTGGCCCCTCGTCGGAACCTGAGAGGATCCAGTCGATGACGCTCATCTCCGTCTTTGGGTTCACTACACCGCCGCTTGGCCCCTCTCCGACGGTCATCGTCGTCTCCGTCTTCGCCGCAATCTCGCCGGCGCGCGCGCGGATCCAGTTGCGGCACCGCATCGCGTTCGGCTTCTCCTCCTCGATACATAGTGTGCGGGGTCGTCCGCTGCTTGGCCCCTCGCCGGCGCTCATCGTCGTGTCCCCGCCTCCGCTCACCTCGCCGGTGCTGCCTCCGCTCACCTCCGCTAATCCCTAGTGAGAAATTAGGAAAGCGTCGTGTGTGCTGCACTTATTCATTCGGGATCTTATATTCATTTTCCAAAATGGAGAGCCATTGCTGATGCAGGTTCGAGAATCCACATCACATTAGTTGTCATGTGGGAGCGGGCAGGCAACGGTTATCTTTTTTATATAGGCTGCTGACGCTGACACGTGGGCCCGACACTATTTTTTTTGAAATGAAACTTGCTTCCCTCAAATATTAGAGCCCATAAAATAGCACCTATAAATTCATTAAAAATACGAACAATTAGTAGTTGGTCATTTAGTATTCGAATAAAATATCAGCAGACACCCTTGTGTAACCAAAATTATCAAAATTCGATTTTTTAACTCATGTTTGGGATAAAATAATTCTAATAACGTATTAGATTCGTCTAAAAATTCTACAAATTCAGTTGGCAACATAATTTGGGTCCCTGAACTTGTCATAAAAATTTCAAGTGGTTTCTAAAAAGGAAGATCATACTTGTGTACAAATGTGTACATCTCTCACATAGTTTCCTGGAATGTTACTTCGACACTGAAGTTTTTCACACTTTACAACATGTTCGAACTCATATACATTTGAAAATTTAACACAACCTTGTGTCCACCTTAACAATAGGAAATACAAAGTTTCATTAGTAATGGTTGTGTAAAACAAATATTATTTCTATGCTCTACTTATCAAGTACAAGATAAGGCATAAAAACATTACTAACGAAAAGGAAATATACACTAAACAATAAAATTAATGAAAAGATGGCGATTTTAGAAAAATAAGAAAAAAAATCATCAAATTTGGATTACCTATGACAGAAGTACGTGACCCAAAATTTGGTTCCAGATTAAAAGGAGAAAGGAGAACTGTTTCCTTTGTGGTCGGTTTCCAGCGAATAGAGGTATTAATAAATTAAAATAAGCCTATATGAAAAATCTTTGCATTAGAACTTGAAAAGAGGTATTAAAATAAGGTATATGAACAGTCTTTGCGGGATGGAGAAAAAAGTCTTCTATCAAATGCGACGCTGGTTAGTGGACACGCGTCGCGCAGCGTACCGCGTTCCGAGGCGTAGTGGCGTGTCGCAGTGGGAAGACTGGCCGCCTGGCGGTTCCCCGTCTTGTCATATAAATGCCCGACCGGCCAAGAGCTTTCTTCCATAAGCTTCAAGCGCACCACCAAGAAAACCCCAGCACCACCGTCTTCGGTCACCAAGAGCTTCTTCTTCCTCAAGCGCGCCCATGGCATCGTCGTCGAGCGAGCCATCGAGGAAGCAGGGAAGGGAGGAGGACGACAATGACGAAAGCCGCCGCCATCGTCTCATCTAGGAGGCGCCGGTGCCGCCAGCCGAAGAGGCACCGGCGCCGCCGGCCGAGGAGGCACCGGCACCGCCGCCCGTGCAGCCCTCCTCTCTGAGTTCACAACTAGTTTTGGACAACATTTGGTCCGTCCAAGTCTTGGCCGAAGCTTTCAGGAAGCTTCAACAGGTGGGCATTAAGCTCGGCGTGTGACGACCCAACGATCCGCTGCAGAGGTCCGTGAAGGATTTCGCCTTCAAGATCCATTGGTTGGCTGGGGACCTTCAGAGAGTCGTGGTCTTTGGCGACGGCGGCGGCGACAACGGTGGCGACGGCGGTGACGGCGATGGCAACAATGGCGGCTTCGACGGCGGTGACGAACGCGGCCTCGGCGGCTCCGGCTCTGACTCCGACGGTGGGGCTCCTCCGGCGGCGGCGACAAGTCTTCCTACCTTAGCTTAATTAATTTGTTCCTCCTCTGTGTGTTCGTCCTCCTCTGTTTGTTCGTGGAACTCCGCTTGTTCCTCCTGTGTGTTTGTTGAACTTGTGATGAACTACATCTAAGTGGCAGGGGAGAGGGGCTTTTGGTCAAACATTGGGAACTCTGCTTGTTTGTCATGAACATGTTCCTCTATTAATATGTGTTCCTCCTGTGTGTTTGTTGAATTTGTGATGAACTACATCTAACAATGGCAGAGTGGCAGGGCAGAGTGGTAGCGGGGCAACAATGAATTGCAATGTTTGTTACTCTATTTGTTAGTGAAAAGATTCTGAGTTTCAAAATGCGGGTGCTGGCTGGTTAATTTCACACTGAAATGTCAACATAGATGAATTGATGAAATTTGTGATATGTGACACATTAAGATTCGTGACCCAATTGTCATTCCATTCCATTTTCACATCACAATTACTTCTTTGCAGCATACATCCCCAGTAAACATCCAAATACTACACAAACAGCACCCACAATAATCAAGTTCATCTTCCAGATCACATTGTCCATCTTCTCCTCTAGTGCTTTCTTCCTCTGCTTGTCGTCCGGTGCTTTCCTCTAATTGTCGCTCCCAAGTTGACAATCCACTGAATCAACTACTTCATCGATCACGTCTGCCTAGTTCGACGGTTGAAAAGATATGACGTCAGCATCCTTCAGCATCTGGAGATACTCCTTCTCGAAACGGTAATATCCACAAAGCTTGGGGAATTGTGCAAATCAAAAGCACATAAGAACCCTAACTCAGATTTGGGAAATCACAGCTTAGACTACTCACCGCGTTCCTCGCACAGTTGAAATAAAGACGACCGTGGTTTTCACCTTCCTTCTGCTTCCTCCCCTCCACCACCCGAGCGATACCACAGTCCGGGCAAGGGACTAGTGGGAAGCCGCTTAGCTCACCGACTGGATCCCAGTCGATGGAGTGAATGCGGCTGCCCCGGCCACCTTGAAACCTGCTCCTGCCACGTCCACCTCCAAACGAATCGGCGTAGTGCGACATGTGCGCGACGGTGGGGAAAGGAAGGGTGGGCGGGGGTGGAGCTCAGAGCGGGGAAGAAGAAGCAGGGAGCTCAGAGGTCAGAGCGTCGTGTGTGCTGCGCTTATCCCATTCGGGATGTTATATTCATTTCCAAAATCGAGAGTCATTTCCGACGCGGGTTCGAGACCCCGCGTCTCATTTGTTGTCAGGTGGGTTCGACCGGCCAGGCAAAGTTATCTTTTTTATATAGGCTGCTGACGCTGACACGTGGGCCCGATAGTAATTTTTTTGAAATGAAACTTGCTTCCCTCAAATATTAGAGCCCATTAAACAGCACCTAAAAATTCATTAAAAATATGAACAATTCGTAGTTGATCATCTAGTATTCGAATAAAATATCAGCAGGCACACTAGTGTAACCAAAATTATAAAAATTTGAATTTTTATCTCATGGTTAGGATATAATAATTATAATAACGTCTTAGGTTGGTCTAAAAATTCTACAAATTGACTTGGCAACATAATTTGGGTCCGTAAACTCATCATAAAAATTTCAAATGGTTTCTCAAAAGGAAGATCATACTTGTGTACAAATGTGTACATCTCTCACATATTTTCCTAGAATGTTATACTTCAACATTGAAGTTTTCCACACTTCACAACATGTTCGGACTCATATACATTTGAAATTTTAACACAACCTTGTGTTCACCTTAACATTACGAAATACAAAGTTTCATTAGTAATGATTGTGTAAAACAAATATTATTTCTATGTTGTACTTGTAAGAAAACAAGATAAAGGCGTATAAACAACATCCATGAAATGAACGAAGTTATATACGAAGCAATGTCATAAACGAATAGAAGTTGATTTTAGAAAAAATCAGAAACAAATATCATCAAATTTGGGTTACAAATGACGGAGAAATACGTGTTCAAATCTTGATTGCATATTAAAAGGGGAAAAGCGATGTGTTCTTCATTCGAATATTACTGGATCCACGTCTCCTTTGTTGCTCTTCCATAAATTCACACAGATAATACGAGTAACATAGATTTAATTTGCAGGTGCAAAAGGAAAACATAGATTTAGTTTCTTATTGCCCATTCGAGCTTCACCATTTCATGACGGAGCCTACCGGCTTTGGTGCAATACAGAGCAATTTCCTCAAATCCTTTATCCACGCCGCAGCCATTGCCTACGCACGGCTAATCTTCGCGCACCTGTGCCGGCGGCAGTAGCGGGTCTCCCCAAATGCGCCACGTCGTCATCCAAATAGCTTTCGCGGCCTTCTTGCGCAAACGCACACAGCCCTCGTTGCTCACCCGTGTCATCGTCCCGCCGCTGCCCGCGACCCGCCTTATGTACCGCTTCGCGGTGTCGTCAGCGACGGCACCGCCAATGTCCCTGTATAGCAAGATGGTGTACAGATAGTCCGCCGCATCGTGCCCACCATCGGCGGCGCGCCAGAGATAATCGCTTTGCCTGTTTTCCATGAACACAACGTTGATCCCGGAGTAGAAGCAAGCCCCCGGATTGCCGAGATCGGTCAGCATAGCAAGGAAGGCTGTGTAAGCGGTGAGGTCGTCCCACATCCAAGCATTCTCATCTCTTATCGCCTCTATCGACAAACGTCGACCGATGTCCTGGTGGCTGCAAAGGCGACACATGGTTGAGCAGGTACCTCGTAGGCTACGGAGGTCAGCCAAGGGCCGCTCCAAGGTCGCACCGACGAGCGCCGCAATCTCAATGTGGACCTCCTAAGGGAGGTCCTCCAGCAGCGACGGCTGGTGCGGCCTGCTAGTCATCTCCGGGAAAAATGGCAACCACACCGTCTTCTCGTCCCTAATATCCTACCCCCGCGCAGAGAGAGAACACGCTGAGGAATGAGGACGATGAGGAGTGTATGCAGTTGTGGTTTTTTCGCGGGTAGATGAAGGGGCCAGCAGGGCAACAGTTTTTATCGAGGAGTCAAACTCTTTGAAGTTGGACCAAATATAGACCAACTAATAACATTTCGCACAATGGAGAGTTGTTGGCGACACAGGTTGGTGAACCTGCGTATTCTTTGTTGGGCGGGTAGGGTTATCTTTTTTATATAGGTTGCTGACGCTGACGCGTGGGCCCGACACTATTTTTTTTGAAATGAAACTTGCTTCCCTCAAATATTAGAGCCCATTAAACAGCACCTAAAAATTCTTTAAAAATACAAAAAATTCGTAGTTGGTCATTTAGTATTCGAATAAAATATCAGCAGGCACACTTGTGTAACCAAAATTATCAAAATTCGAATTTTTATCTCATGGTTGGGATATAATAATTGTAATAACGTCTTAGGTTGGTCAAAAAATTCTACAAATTGACTTGGCAACATAATTTGGGTCCCTAAACTTGTCATAAAAATTTCAAATGGTTTCTCAAAAGGAAGATCATACTTGTGTACAAATGTGTACATCTCTCACATAGTTTCCTAGAATATTATACTTCAACACTGAAGTTTTCCATACTTCACAACATGTTCGAACTCATATACATTTGAAATTTTAACACAACCTTGTGTTCACCTTAACATTATGAAATACAAAGTTTCATTAGTAATGGTTGTGTAAAACATATATTATTTCTATGTTACTTGTAAGAAACAAGATAAAAGCGTATAAACAACATCCAGGAAATGGAGTTATATACGAAACAATGTAATAAATGAATAGAAGTTTATTTTAGAAAAAATCAGAAACAAATATCATCAAATTTGGATTACGAATGACGGAGAAATACGTGATTCAAATCTTTGATTGCAGATTAAAAGGGGAAAATGATACGAACCGTTCTTCATTCGAATAGAACTAGCCCCGGCCAGACGCGTTTTCCTAATAATATTGGGCCTTTCGGTTTTAAGGCCCACACACGCCCACTCGCGCTAGGGTTAGTAGGGAAAGACGCCTCCCTCACGCAGTCGCCTCCTCACTCTCCCCTCGCGCCGTCTTTCTCCCCCTCGCGCCGCCGCCGCTTCCTCCCCCTCGCCCCCTCCGCCGCCGCTTCCTCACCCTTGCCTTCCTCCCCTCACCCCCCTCCCCCCCGCGACGCGACGCACGCTACACCTTCGCTGAGACGCGTGCCACACCACCCCTCACCTTCCAGCGACGACGACTAGGAGGAGGAGGGATCCAGCGCACGAGGTCGATGTGAGGACGTGGCGACTAGAGATCCCTCCGCTCCGACAGTGACAAGGTGAACTGCATGCTAGAAATCCCTCCTACATCATAAAGATACATTCTTGACTATGCTCACCAGTAGCGTAGCCACATTGGGGCCAGCTGGGTAGTATTTCTATGTTCCTTCTTCTCTGACAATATTTTTAAGCTTCAGTAGTATTTCTAGATGGCGCCATGACTCATATGACCTTAGTACTTGCTAATTTGTGTCTTTGTTCTTCAAATTTAAGACTACATTTTGAAAATTTTCGCTAAAATTTGTGCAACTGCAGCATATAGATGTGTGAATTGGTGTGTGTTTCATTTTGGTTTGGTCCGTCATTAGGTGTCGCCCCAGCTATTTTTTTCTGGCTCCGCCACTGATGCTCAGTTAGGGTTTCGAGTTTCAAAACGTATACTTAGCATTTTCCTTTCGACTCACTCGTATATTTGGTTTTGCTCTTGTTCCATATGTACATTTGGACATTCTCTCCAAGTTGAACAAGTACCTCATCAGCAACAGAGGCAGCGAGCATCTTCCTCTTTAAAATGGTAAGGTCGTATTGCCTGACCTAATTTTTTGGTTTCTGAATATTGCATTTATGTTAATGGTTTACCATAGAACCAATGAGAGTATAGTGGGCTAAACTAGTTACTGTAATTATTTTCTCATTTGTATGGTCTTGTACACAGTTCTGTGGGTGTTGATTAGATAAATGCTTAGCTGTTATGCATGGTTAACTAAAAATGTGCTCTACTTGTCTCCTGTTGTAGCATGTCTCCTGGGAGAGGTAGCAGTATGGTCTGCTTTTTGTGGTATTCTTGGACACTGAGCTGACCTTTCTCATAATCCATTGACAATTAATTCATAGGATAACTCTGTCGAGGACTGCCGACATGGGCAATTTGAAGAAGATGCATATAATGAAGAAGATGGATATGCCACTGCTACTGAAGAACAAGAGCAGGTGGGTGGGGCTACAGGCCGAGCCATAGTGCCAAGGACAGCGACAAAGTGGCCAAGAGACAAAATGGCAGTCACTGAGGTTGAGAGAGGGGGGATGCCAGTACCATTGACACAAAAGCGCAGGTTCAGGGCGCTTGCAGGGCTCATCGCTAGACAAAAGATACCTTTGGATTTGCCAGAAATAAAAAAACTAAGCAATGAACAAAAGTGGTACTTGTTTGAAACCTATATGTAGAAACACTTGGAGTTCCAGGAAGACATGAAAGAGCAGGCATTCAAGCTTTTGTGGAAGATTGCAGCCAAGGCGTGGAGACAATTCAGATTTCAGCTAAGGCGAGATTTTATCAGAAAAGGACTCGAGCCATTTGGAAAGCACGACTTTATCAAGGCGGAAGAGTGGACAGAGTTTGTGAAACAGCAGGAAACCGAGGAAGCCTCATCTCTTAGTGGCAAGTTCAAGTCACTTCGAAGCCTGAACACAAACGAGCACAGCATGGGTCCAGCTAGTTATTGTAGAAAACTACCACTGTGGGAGGAAGAGGATAGGAAATTAGCTGCGACTGGGATCGCCAACCCATATGGTGCCATCACTGATGATCGTTCTAGGAATTGGATGCGAGCAAGGAGAAAGCTAGTGGTGACAGACGGTGTTGCCAAGATAGTGATCAACAAAGTAGCAAATGAAAGTGTGGCTGCAGACATCATGGAAAAGAATGCGCATGCAGAATCTTTAGGAATGACTTCATGGCTGAGGGAGAATGATGTGCTAAGTCAGTGGTTGGGCCGCCCCGAACAACCAGGTCACGTGCGTGGTATCTCCAGCTACCAGGGCTGGAAGTTTGCATGGCCTCAGCACGCTTCCATGTACAGGAAGAGGAAGAGGGCCAGTACTGACTCATCAGTTGATAAGCAACATATGAAGGAAGAAATCAAGCAAGAACTCAAGGCTGAGATGGAGAAGGATATGGTTGACATGATGGCTCGAGGGTACCAGGTGGTGTTTGCACCAGTGTCCAATCGCACAAGCCCTTCACCCGCCGAACTGAAGAGCAGTTGTGTGTCCGCATATAATGTAGGTTTGATCAACGGCACTACAGAGTTATCGACAGAGGTACTGCACATTGCTTCCCCCACACAGGAAGACCTTATAGGCACATTGACTGAACCCACAGACTGTGGCCTATGGATCATATTTCACGGTGTTGAATGTGAAGCTGCAATTGGTGTGGTTCAACTAGAGCAGACTACGCTACACACAGTCCCGATTCATGAAGACTGTGCTGTGGTCGAAGTGCTGCATGTATATTCTGTCTTTAGGGATCACATGCTGGAACACCCTCCTAATGACGAGGTCACGACACTTGGACAAGCTCTACACCAGAGCATACAGTGGAAGAGGTGTCACATTCACATCAAGGGAGCACCAATTGCAAAATCTTGCTCACACACTATGGTACAGTTCCCTTCTGGTTCATAGACTACAGGACAAAACCCAAACCCAGAAACACAAACTACAAAACAAAATTCCCCACCTGGTAACCCATCTCCTTCTCCTCGTCCACACCCAGAAACGGAAATTACAGAACAGATTCATTCCCAACCTGGTAACCCACCTCCTCCTCCTCCAGACCCAGAAACGCAAATTACATCCCCACCTTCTCATGAAAGAACAAAACCTCCATCCCCAAAAGAAAGTGCTCAAAATAATGATGCCAAAGCAGGAGCCCAGAGTCATGTGTTGCCTGATGCCGAGAAATCTATCGACGACAGTTCGAAGAAAGCTGCAGGTACATCTGGGCCCAACATCTCTGCAATAGCTGCTGGTCAGACACTACCTGAGAAACCTTCTTCAGCCATCTCAAAGCAGCAGGAAAAGAAACTCACTGAAAATAAAAGGTCTACCAGAAAGCGATCTAAGAAACCTTCTTCAGCCATCTCAAAGCAGCAGTAGCAGAAAATTGCTGAAAATATAAGGTCTCAGAAGCCTACCACAAAGCCTTCTACAGCCATCTCAAAGCAGGAGGAAAAGAAGCCTGCTAGAAAGCCATCTGAGAGAAACGCTAAGAAGAAGGCGACCAATGTTGCTATGACTCATATTAACCCAAACTACAAATTTGGAAATGCAATGCTCAGTGCTGATGAACTCAACCATCTGGATACTACTCCTCCTTCTGTCACTAATCTCCACAATTTCTACATGGGACATTGTAAGGACAATGATGAGTCTCTGATTCAGTGCATAATATGTCCAAGCACGGCTGGTGGCCTGTGAGAGAAGAAGAAAAATACGAGCTATTGTCTGTGATCATCAGCGACTTGTACGATCTCTTCAACTTGGATGCTTTGGATATGGGACTTCTCCGCTGTTTCATCCTGTAAGTTGCTTAAAAATTTAATCTGCTTCTCACTAATCATTTTATATCTAAATGTGCTTTCTGCCTCAGTTCATCTTTACTATGTATTTTGCCTCCTTACACTTTGATTTTTCTTAATATTAGGAATATGGCTGTAGAAGTACGGCAGAAGAAGGAACCTGTTGCCTTCCTTGATCCTGAATGCTTTAGCCAGTCAAATATACAAAATAACAGGGACTTTTTTGTGTCATATACGAAGTGTGCCTACCAGTCATATGCTAAAAAGAGAGTCATCATTTCCTACTATAACACTGGGGAGCACTGGATTGCAGTGGCGATCTTTCCAAAGCAGAAGACGGTCTTGTATCTTGATTCATATTGGATGCTAGACACTAATTTCTCTCAGTTGGTACTTGCCATTGATAAGTAAGTTCTTTTTCTTTCTTAACCTACAAACTTCCTCAACAAACTCTGCGGAGTTTATTAATGGTGCCCTAATTATTGTTGCATGTTTTGTTATAGTGCTTGGAATAGTTACTGTGATGACAACAAGTTGCCCCGCTGCGCCTTGAACCATGAGAAGGCTTTTGATGTACGTATTACTTAGTATTTCCTGCCTGTGGAAGCTAGTACTAAAGCTTGAATTTATTTCTTCTCACCACTGTTTGTCTATGTATATTTATCATAGTGCCACCAACAACCTTACAAATCTAGAGTTTGCGGCTTCTATTGTGCCTATCACATGCTTACAGTGAAAAATAAATTCAAGGACCCTGAGGTACTTTCTTGGGATCTGCAATTGTAACACCTGCAACTGAGCACAGTTCTTGCTTATTAGCACTGCACATGTTTGGTAACCACCTGTGTGCTGACTGCTGACATTGTTATATCCAGGCATTTCACATACCTACTTGTCAGCTGCACCGAGACACGCTGCTCCACATTAGGGAAAGAACTGCCTCATTCCTCATGGACCAGGTGATCGCACCCTCAGGAAAATTTCACATTAATGATGATATGATGGCTCGCATTGTATTAGATACCAATCCTCATGGCCAGTGATGATATTGTTGTGAACCTTATATTACTTAGCTTGTTATAAGAGGATACTTAATGCCTGAATTTTGACAGATTATGCATGTGAATCTTGTGGATTTCTATTTAGTTTGTGGAGTTTTGTGAATGTGGATGCTGAACCTAATTTTTGTGAAAGTAGACAACGCGTCTCCTTTAGTCGAGACAGAGGAGACGCAAGTTCACAGTACTCGTCTCCTTTGGTCGATTAGAGGAGACGCACGTACACAATAGGCGTCTCCTTTGGTCCAGACAGAGGAGACGCACGTACACAGTACGCGTCTATTTTGGTCGAGACAGAGGGAGATGCGTACTGACAAGATGCGTCTCCTTTGGTCGAGACAGAGAGAGACGCGGGTTCACAGCAGGCGTCTCCTTTCGTCGAGACATAGGAGACGTGCACTGATAAGATGCGTCTCCTTTCGTCCAGACAGAGGAGACGCGCACTGAGGAGACACGTCTCCTTTCGTCCAGACGGAGGAGACGCGCACTTACATGACGTGTCTCCTTTCGTCAAGACAGAGGAGACGCGTCATTTTCTGCGTCTTCAATGTTGAGTTCATGTAACGGGCTCGGTTTCTGCGGCTGTTACCAAAGGTCCATGTGGGCCCAGAGAAACAGACGTTTCAGGTGACCGGTAACTAGTTTCAGTAACGGTCTTTGTTAGACACCCGTTACTAATACGTGTTATGAGTAACGGGCTCAGTGTCTGCACCCGTTACCAAAGGCTTCGGTGGGCCCGGAGAAACAGCCATTTCAGGTGACCGGTAAGTAGTTGTGGTAACGGTCTTTGTTCGACGCCCGTTATAATTACGTGTCATCAGTAACGGGCATCGGCCCGTTATCTTTGTTGGCGTATTTGTAACGCTTGATCGGTAACGGGCGTTTTTCCCGTTACCAATGGCCATCCGCGCCCGTTACCAATGTGTGTTTTTCACGTAGTGACTAAACCACCAGATCGCATCAGAACTCCGAAGTTAAGCGTGCTTGGGCGAGAGTAGTACGAGGATGGGTGACTTCTTGAGAAGTCCTTGTGTTGCATTCCTTTTTGCGATTTCTTTAACCTCTCTAGACGAAATTTCGCGTTTTGGGTGTCCAAATGGTGGTGTGTTAAAAAAGAAGGTAAAACAGGAAAAATGTGTACTTCCGCGTTTTGGTACCCACGCGATGCGTGGTGTAGATCCTCGGACATGGGGCCCTCGGGCGGCGCGTCAGGGTATGTGTATAAGAGTATGGAGAGTGCAAGGTATGTCGAATGCGATCATACCAGCACTAAATCACTGGATCTCATCAGAACTCCGAAGTTAACCGTGCTTGGGTGAGAGTCGTACTAGGATGGGTGACCTCCTCGGAAGTCCTCGTGTTGCATTCCTTTTTGCGATTTTCTTAACCTCTCTGGACGAAATTTCGCGTTTCGGGTGTCCAAATGGTGGTGAGTTAAAAAAAGGGAAAACAGGAAAAATGTGTACTTTCGAGTTTTGGTACCCACGCGATGCGTGGCGTAGATCCCCAGACATGGGTACCTCGGGCGGCGCGTCGGGGTATGTACATAAGAGTAGGGAGAGTGCAAGGTATGTCAGATGCGATCATACCAGGACTAAAGCATCGCATCCCATCAGAACTGCAAAGTTAAGCGTGCTTGGGCAAGAGTAGTACTATGATGGGTGACCTCTTGGGAAGTCCTCGTGTTGCATTCCTTTTTGCATTTTTTTAACCTCTCTGGACCAAATTTCGCGTTTCGGGTGTCCAAATGGTGGTGAGTTAAAAAAGAAGGGAAAACAAAAAAAATGTGTACTTCCGCGTTTTGGTACCGACGCGATGCGTGGTGTAGATCCCCGGACATGGGGCCCTCGGGCGGCACATCAGGGTATGTGTATAAGAGTATGGAGAGTGCAAGGTATGTCGGATGCGATCGTTCCACCACTAAAGCACTGGATCGCATCAGAACTTCGAAGTTAAGCATGCTTGGCCGAGAGTAGTACTAGGATGGGTGACCTCTTGGGAAGTCCTCGTGTCGCATTCTTTTTTGTGATTTTTTTTAACCTCTGTTGTTGAAATTTCGCGTTTCGGGTGTCCAAATTGTGGAGAGTTAAAAAAGAAGAGAAAACAGGAAAATGTGTACTTCCGTGTTTTGTTACCCACGCGATGCGTGGCGTAGATCCCCGGACATGGCGCCCTCGGGCGACGCGTCAGGGTATGTGTATAGGAGTATGGAGAGTGTAAGGTATGTTGGATGCAATCATACCAGCACTAAAGCACTGGATCCCATCAGAACTCCGAAGTTAAGCATGCTTGGGCGAGAGTAGTACTCGGATGGGTGACTTCTTGGGAAGTCCTCGTGTTGCATTCCTTTTTGCGATTTTTTTAAACTCTCTGGACGAAATTTCGCGTTTCGGGTGTCCAAATGGTGGTGAGTTAAAAAAGAAGGGAAAACAGGAAAAATGAGATCTTCCACATTTTGGTACCCACGCGATGCGTGGCGTAGATCCCCGGACATGAGGCTCTCGGGCGGCGCGTCAGGGTATGTGTATAAGAGTATGGAGTGTGCTTGGGTGAGAGTAGTACTATGATGGGTGACCTCTTGGGAAGTCCTCGCGTCGCATTCTTTTTTGCGATTTTTTTAACCTCTGTTGTCGAAATTTCGTGTTTCGGGTGTCCAAATTGTGGTGAGTTAAAAAAGAAGAGAAAACAGGAAAAATGTGTACTTCCGCGTTTTGTTACCCACGCGATGCGTGGCGTAGATCCCCAGACATGGGGCCCTCGGGCGACGCGTCAGGGTATGTGTATAAGAGTATGGAGAGTGCAAGGTATGTTGGATGTGTATAAGAGTATGGAGAGTGCAAGGTATGTTGGATGCGATCATACCAGCACTAAAGCACTGGATCCCATCAGAACTCCAAAGTTAAGCGTGCTTGCGTGAGAGTAGTACTATGATGGTTGACCTCCTGGGAAGTCCTCGAGTTGCGTTCCTTTTTGTACTCACGCGATGCGTGGCGTAGAACCCGGACATGGGGCCCTCGGGCGGCGTGTCGGGGTATGTGTATAAGAGTATGGAGAGTGTCGGTTGTGATCATACCAGGACTAAAGCATCGGATCCCATCAGAACTCCGAAGTTAAGCGTGCTGGGCCGAGAGTTGTACTAGGATGGGTGACCTCTAGGGATATCCTCGTGTCGCATTCCTATTTGCAATTTTTTAACCTCTCTGGACAAAATTTCGCGCTTCGGGTGTCCAAATGGTGGTGAGTTAAAAAAGAAGGGAAAACAGGAAAAACGTGTACTTCTGCGCTTTGGTACCCACGCGATGCCTGGCGTAGATCCCCGGACATGGGGCCCTCAGGCGGCACGTCGAGGTATGTGTATAAGAGTATGGAGAGTGCAACATATGTTGGAAGCGATCATACCAGCACTAAAGCATCAGATCCCATAAGAACTCTGAAGTTAAGGATGCTTGGGCGAGAGTAGTACTAGGATGGGTGACTTCTCGGGAAGTTGTCGTGTTGCATCCCTTTTTGCGATTTTTTAAACCCTCTGGACGAAATTTCGCGTTTCGGGTGTCCAGGAGACTTAAAAAAGAAGGGAAAACAGGAAAAATGTGTACTTCTGCGCTTTGGTACCCACGCGATGCCTGGCGTAGATCCCCGGACATGGGGCCCTCAGGCGGCACGTCGAGGTATGTGTATAAGAGTATGGAGAGTGCAACATATGTTGGATGCGATCATACCAGCACTAAAGCACCAGATCCCATCAGAACTCCGAAGTTAAGCATGCTTGGGCGAGAGTAGTACTAGGATGGGTGACTTCTTGGGAAGTCCTCGTGTTGCATTCCTTTTTGAGATTTTTTTAAACTCTCTGGACGAAATTTCGCGTTTCGGGTGTCCAAATGGTGGTGAGTTAAAAAGAAGGGAAAACAGGAAAAATGTGATCTTCCGCGTTTTGGTACCCACGCGATGCGTGGCGTAGATCCCCGGACATGGGGCCCTCGGGCGGCGCGTCGGGGCCTATGTATAAGAGTATGGAGAGTGCAAGGTATGTCGGTTGTGATCATACCAGCACTAAAGCATCGGATCCCATCAGAAATCCGAAGTTAAGCGTGCTTGGCCGAGAGTAGTACTAGGATGGGTGACCTCTTGGGAAGTCCTCGTGTCGCATTCCTGTTTGCAATTTTTTAACCTCTCTGGACAAAATTTCACGTTTCGGGTGTCCAAATGGTGGTGAGTTAAAAAGAAGGGAAAACAGGAAAAACATGTACTTCTGCGCTTTGGTACCCACGCGATGCCTGGCGTAGATCCCCGGACATTGGGCGCTTAGGCGGCACGTCGGGGTATGTGTATAAGAGTATGGAGAGTCCAACATATGTTGGATGCGATCATACCAGCACTAAAGCACCAGATCCCATCAGAACTCCGAAGTTAAGCATGCTTGGGCGAGAGTAGTACTAGGATGGGTGACTTCTTGGGAAGTCCTCGTGTTGCATTCCTTTTTGCGATTTTTTTAAACTCTCTGGATGAAATTTCGCGTTTCGGGTGTCCAAATGGTGGTGAGTTAAAAAAGAAGGGAAAACAGGAAAAATGTGATCTTCCTCATTTCGGTACCCACAAGATGCGTGGCGTATATCCCCGGACATGAGGCTCTCGGGCGGCGCGTCAGGGTGTGTGTATAAGAGTATGGAGAGTGCGAGTTACGTCGGATGCGATCATACCAGGACTAAAGCATCAGATCCCATCAGAACTTCGAAGTTAAGCTTGCTTGGGAAATAGTAATACTAGGATGGGTGACCTCTTGGGAAGTCCTCGTGTCGTATTTTTTTTTGTGATTTTTTAACCCCTCTGGACAAAATTTTGCATTTCGGGTGTCAAAATGGTGGTGAGTTTAAAAAGAAGGGAAAACAGAAAAAATGTGTATTTTCACGTTTTGGTTCCCAAGCGACGCGTGGCTTAGATCCCCGGACATGGGGCCCTCAGGCGGTGCGTCGGGGTATGTGTATAAGAGTATGGAGAGTGCAAGGTATGTCGGATGCGATCATACCAGCACTAAAGCACCGGATCCCATCAAAACTCCGAAGTTAAGCGTGCTTGGGCGAGAGTAGTACTTGGATGGGTGACCTCCTGGGAAGTCCTTGTGTTGCATTCCTTGTTGCTATTGTTTTAAGCTCTCTGGACAAAATTTTGCATTTCGGGTGTCAAAATGGTGGTGAGTTAAAAAAAAGGGAAAACAGGAAAAATGTGTATTTCTGTGTTTTGCTACACACGCGATGTGCGGCGTAGATCCCCGGACATGAGTCCCTCGGGCGGCGCGTCGGGGTATGTGTATAAGAGTAGTGGGATGCGATCATACAAGCACCAAAGCACCGGATCCCATCAGAACTCCGAAGTAAAGCGTGCTTGGGCGAGAGTAGTACTAGGATGGGTGACCTCTTGGGAAGTCCTCGTGTCACATTCCTATTTGCAATCTTTTTAACCTCTCTGGACAAAATTTCGCGTTTCGGGTGTCCAAATGGTGGTGAGTTAAAAAAGAAGGGAAAACAGGAAAAACGTGTACTTCTGCGCTTTGGTACCCACGTGATGCCTGGCGTAGATCCCCGGACATGGGGCCCTCAGGCGGCACGTCGGGGTATGTGAAGGACCGAAACGGGCGACCAGAGAGGGGGGGAGTGAATGGGAGCCGATAAAAATTCTTCCCTTTGGTCGAATTTGGCCTATACCCCGATTGCCACTCCACGAATCCGTGCGCACAAGCAAAGCTCCAAACAAGGCACACACAAGCCAAGAAGATCAACCAAGAAGCCTAGAAGCAAAGAGCGGAAGCACCAAAGCAAGAATCAAAGACTTAGCCAAGTCTGCGCAGTCCAGGGCGGACCGTCCGCTAGCACCAGGCGGACCGTCCGCGGGACCCAGACGGACCGTCCGCGAGTTCAGGGCAGACCGTCCGAAAAAGCAGGCCGAATCACCAGAGATGCACCCCCGAAATTCAGACCGTCCGTAGAGGCACCGCGGACCGTCCGTGAGAAAACCGGCCACGCGGACTGTCCGTGGGACCCACGCGGACCGTCCGACAAACCCTCGCGACCAAAACCAACTGGCAAACCGGATCGAAAAGAAAGCGCTCAAGAACACGCGACGAACACGAAGAACACGCGATGAACCCTAGCCGTGCGGACCGTCCGCGTGGACCTCGCGGACTGTCCGCCAGACGCGGACAGAGCAGAAAAACGCCCGACCCCGAAAGTCAACTCCACCTTTCCATCACCGGATCTCCCAAACGGTTGAAGCTCTTGAGACAAGATTTTGGGAAGATGAAAAGCGTCACACAAGGATGCTATGCCCCAAAAATCTCGACCTCTAACTCCGTAAATCACCGAGAATCACGGATCACACGAACCACCACCATGAGCTCGGGCTCCAACCAAAAACGCACGAATCGGAGGCTCTCCACGGCGTTTGAGGGGTCAAGATCACACACAAAGATGCGCAAGGCATCCACCCATGATCCCCTCAAAGAAATCCATGAGGACACGCCCCCAAAATCACGAATCGAGCGAAGAACGAAAACTCCCAAAAATAGACCCGAAAATAACACGAAAATCACAAGGGACTAGGAGATCACCGGGACGCCGAATGCTTCCATACATCCAGAGGTCAGATTCTGTACAAGAGTCTAGCCTAAGGAATCCGGAGGAAAATGAAGCAGTCCAGAAAAATCTACCGGGGGAGAAAGCCCTAGGAAGCAAGAGAGAGAGATGCCATCCACCTCTCCGCTATTTATACGAAGTCTCTCAGAGGGAGGTAAATGACCACGCTACCCCTACTGCATAAAAGGAGATACAACCCCTCAGGGGCATTTTGGTCAAGTCTTCATCGGACGGACACGCTTCCACCGCGGCTTCGCTTCACCTCGACGCAAACCCCGCGATCACGCCACGTGCCCTCCGCCTCGAAGCTTCCCGAAGCTCCCGGGTCACTGTCTCCGTCGCCTCGGGCCTCCGGGCTTGGTTCTGAGGCCCAAACCAAGAAACCGTCCACCTGATGGTTTTGTGGGCAAACCACCAAACCCCGCGTGCAAGCTTCGGGCTCCATCCGCTGCCTTGCACCGGCCCATGTTCACGACTTCGGCCCGCCAGTCTTGCACCGCACGGCTCGCACTTGACCCCATCGGCCACCGGGTCCATCGAACCAAGCCTACTTGCCACTCCATCACCCGGAGGCCACCACGGCTAAGGCCTTTCGCGCTTGTTCTTCACCTGCACCGACACAAGTCAAGCCGCAACCTGCACTTGCACACTTAGCTAAGCATCAGTCCACACAACGTTGTCAATCACTCATCACTAAGGAGCGACCCTCCACTGGTCCTCGGACACACCTGGTCCTCAATCTCCCCCTTGATGAGTGCATTGACAACACCCATAGTAACCATGATAGAGAAAAAGAAAAGAAAATACCACGAACACAAACCTCCCAAGTATGTGATCCAAAGCCAAAGAACAAGCGAAAACAAGATCACCTGCCAATCCAAGTCTCGGCCCCCTAAGACAAGGGCAACGGCTCGACATAGCCGAGACAAAACAAAGCTCACAAGGAGCACAACGCAAAGCATAAAACTCAGGAAAATCAAAGGAGCTCCCCCTGCACACATGCAAACTCCCCCTGAGTAAATGCAACAAAATGCATACCAATTTTCCATAAAACTCACAATGCATGAAAAATCTCCCCAAATGAATGTGTATCTCTCCCAAAATTCTCCGCCTTGTTGACAATGCAAGAATCAAGGTATATGATGCTCTTCCCCTTGTTGTCATGAAAAAATGCATGTCAAAGCACATATACAATCTACAAAGCTTCTCAAATATACAAGGAGCACAACAAAATGCTACAAATGAGACATAGAGCAAGCAAAGTAGACATGGTGTATCTAGCATATTGCCATCAAGAAGGTAGAGACATATAAGCATGTGACATGGCCAAAAGCAAATTTAAGCAATTTTCACAAAGAAATAGTCATCTCATGAGCAAGATCCTATCCATACCAATTTGAACATAAAGGCACTAGATCATTCAAAGTTTATGTAAGATCACAAATTCTCATCACAAGATCATTATAAACGCCCACAAGCTACTCAAGTCATGTTAAAGCCACCGAGCCATGTGTCTACTTCTTAAAATGAGACTTCTCATGGTAGACAAGCATGCTACGGTTTAGCACCCAAGATATGAATATCAAAAGCATAAAAACATGACTAGGAGCTCATTTTTCAAGCATAAGGCAATTCATACACCAATTTCATTTTCAAGTTTAAACATGGTACATGAAGTGCCTTTGCAGCAAAAAGAAGCTTATGCTCCTCCCCAAGCAAGCAAAAGGGCTAAACATTTACAATGACAAAGAGTCTTTGACCCCAAGCAAAGAGAATATGATCCTCAAGCACAAACTGAGCATGATATAAGCATTTAAGCACAAATTGAACATAGACAAGCATCTACTCATGAGAGAGGCAGTTTATCATTTTCACAACCAAAATGCTATCTCATCATACATATATAGCAAAACCATCAAGAGCATAGCATTCACATCCACACATTACCAAACATGCACATATCTCATCCATAGCACATCAGTGATCAATGTATATAAGAGAAGCTCATTCCTAGCTCAAGTGATCCAAAGATGGCTATCCTACCAGGTTTTGTATAGAAATTAAAATGCATGAAGGAAATGCAACAAAATGAACATATGACACATATATACATGAGAAGCTCCAACACCCAGCTAAAAAGGAAAGCAAACCCCAAGCTCACCCCGCAAGCGAGTGAAAGTGGCTTGATCAAGCGGTTTGGTGAAAATGTTAGCCAGCTGGTCTTGGGTAGGGACATAGGACAAAGATATGTTTCCCTTCTCAACATTGTCCCTCAGGAAGTGGTACCTCACTTCTATGTGTTTTGTTTTGGAGTGGATGACAGGATTTTTGGCTACGCTTATGGCACTGGTGCTGTCACAGAAAAGTGGAACCTCGGAGCACTCCTCTCCAAAATCACTCATGGTATATGTCATCCAAAGTAGCTGGGAACAACAACTAGCAGCAGCTACATACTCAGCCTCGATGGTGGACTGGGCTACACTCGATTGCTTGCGAGATGACCAAGAGACCAAAGAAGAACCAAGGAACTGACAACACCCAGAAGTGGACTTGCGATCCAATCGACACCCAGCGAAATCCGCATCAGAAAAGCCATGAAGCCTGAGTGTCGAGGAGGCAGAGTACCACAGACCAAACTCAGGAGTGTAGTTCAAGTACCTAAAAATCCGCTTGACAGCCTGCCGATGTGAAGTCCTCGGTGAAGCCTGAAAATGAGCGCACAAACACACACTGAATTGTATGTCCGGCCTCGTCGCCGTCAAGTAGAGGAGGGAGCCGATCATGCTCCGGTACTCCTTCTGGTCCACGGGTTCGCCGTCCTCGTCCTCGTCCGCGTCCAAAGCCGTAGTCGTACTCATCGGTGTGGTCAGCGGCTTGGAGTCATTCATGCCAAACTTCTTCACCATGTCCTTGGTGTACTTCGCCTGATGTACAAACGTCCCGTCCTTGCACTGCTTGATCTGGAGGCCCAAGAAAAACTGCAGCTCGCCCGTCATGGACATCTCAAATTCCCTGCTCATATCATCTGCAAACTTGGCAACAAGATCATGAGAAGAGCCACCAAAGATTATGTCATCCACGTATATCTGAACAATCAAAAGGTCATTCCCATGCTTAAGGAGGAAAAGGGTCTTATCAACTGTGCCCATCACAAACCCCTTACTCAGCAAAAACCCTCTCAACCTGTCATACCAAGCTCTAGGTGCCTGTTTCAACCCATAGAGCGCTCTCTGGAGTTTGTATACACGGTGTGGGTATTTTCCACTCTCAAACCCTGGGGGTTGCCTCACATACACTTCTTCCTCAATCACCCCATTCAAGAAAGTACTCTTGACATCCATTTGGTACAACTTGAACCCTTTAGCCATGGCAAAGGCTAGAAGGATCCTAATTGCCTCCAAACGGGCCACAGGAGCAAATGTCTCCTCATAGTCTATCCCCTCCTTCTGGTTGAAACCTTGAGCCACCAACCTCGACTTGTTTCTCACAACCATTCCATTCTCACCCTCTTTGTTCTTCCACACCCACTTGGTTCCTATGGGACGGCAATTTGGCGGTGGATCGACTAACACCCAGACTTGGTTTCTCTCAAAGTTTTCCAACTCCTCATGCATGGAATTCAGCCAATTCTCGTCAGACAAAGCATGTCGAATATCTTTGGGCTCAAACGACGCGACAAAAGCAGAATGAGCGAAATGAGAAGTATTCCTTGACCTCGACTGTGTAGTGTGTTCATGAAGGCCACCAATGATGCTCGTCGGCGGGTGATCAACTTGTACTCTCCGGGGAGCCTCACGCCTGGACACCACCTCCCCCTCAGCAGCAACCTCCACTCGAACAGCCTCAGTCGTAGTGGGTGTAGGGGATGGTCCGTCCTCGTCCATCGTCGTAGTAGTGGAAGTAGAATGTACACGATCAGCCGCGGGAGCACCACCATCATCATTATCCTCGTCTCCATCTCCATCCTTCTCATCCTCAAAGATCCTGGCACCAATTTCCTCGTCACCTGTACACTCAAAAGTAGAAGAGCCACATGGCTGTGTCTCGTCGAAGGTAACCTCTTATGTCTGCATGATTCGGTTAGTGTCAAGGTTGAGCACACGATATGCTCTAGAATGAATCGCATAACCAAGGAAAATCCCATCTAAACATCGAGACTCAAACTTATCTAGTTTGCCCTTCTTCAGAATAAAACACTTGCAGCCAAAAGCTCTAAAATGACTCACCTTGGGTTGTCGGCCATGCATCAGCTCATAAGAGGTCTTCTTCATAAAAGCACGAAGGAAGATGCGATTTGAGACATAGCAAGCGGTATTGACCGCCTCGGCCCAGAAACGCCTAGGAGTCCTATGCTCATCAAGCATCGTCTTGGCCATCTCACAAAGGGTCCGGTTCTTCCTCTCCACAACGCCATTCTGACAAGCGATGTATGGAGAAGAGTACTGATGATCAAGACCAAGATCACTGCAAAAGGCATCAAAATGAGAGTTCTTAAACTCTATGCCATTGTCACTGCGTATAGCTCGAATGGCATCTCCATGTCTCTCATTCTTCAACCTCAAGATCAAGTCTCGAACAAAACCAAATGTCTCACTCTTATCCTCCAAAAAGAAAACCCAAGAGTACCTCGAAAAATCATCAACAACCACAAGAACATACCACTTCCCACCCGCAGATCTAACACGAGCTGACCCAGCCAAATCCATGTGCAACAGCTCATAAGGTCGCTCGGTCATGACAGCCGTCAGAGGGGCGTGGGAAGAAACAACCATTTTTCCATGCCGACAAGAAGCACAAACCAAATCCTTCTTGAATTTCAACTTAGGCAATCCTCGGACAAGATCAAGACCACTCAAGCGGGAAAGCAACTCAAAGCTCAAGTGTCCCAACCTCCTATGCCATTTCCAAAGCTCGGCCGACACGCCAGCAACAAAGCATCAAGGAGGACCAACAGACTGAGAAAAATCGGCACGAAAGATTTGACCCTCGGGGACGATCGTACAGACAAGATCGCCTCGAGAATCAAGCACACTAGAAGCACCTGACTTAAAGCGAACCTCAAAACCTTCGTCAAGTAATTGAGATACTGACAACAAGTTAAAACCAAGTGACTTGACCAGAGCCACTGTTCTTAAGATCACCTTGCTACTCACCTTCACCATACCTTCCGCAAGCACTCGTCCTCGCCCATTGTCCCCGAAAGTGATGTACTCCCTCGTACTCACCGGGGTGAGGCTGGAGAACCACCCACGATCTCCGGTCATGTGTCTTGAGCAACCGGAGTCGATCAACCAAAAGTTCTCCAAGCCTCCCGCCTGCAATCAAAAATGAGAACGAGCAAGCGACTCAACACTGGGGTTAGTACCAAAAGAGTCAAACCAGTGCTAAGCCATTTGCTCAAAAGAAGGGTTAGCAAAATCCATTATACCAACACCCCGAGGCGGAGCCCTCTCACGCGTACCACCAAAGGACCTGTCATATCTCACTGGAGGAGTACGCGCACCACGAGGAGGAAAACGTGGCCCGTAGTCCATCGGAGACCCAAAGCTCCGATCGTGTCTCCCAAACTCGTAACGGTCACGAGAAGGAGCACGTCGAGCCAACTCACCACGCCCAAACCCAACACGCCTGTCTCTCTGAGGGAACACACCTCCACCTCCACCTCCACGAGTGGGAACTGTCCTCACAAACACATCACCCCTAGGTAGAGGCCCTCTACGAGGCTCAGGCACACCACGAGCAAGGTGGTACCTGTCCTTGTTTGCCATTTCCCTAGCAAACCTCTCATCCCTCTTCCTCCGGAAACAGAACTCATCCTTGTGCCCATCCCTCCCACAATACTCACAATGGAAGCGGATTGGCACTGGCTTAGGCTGTGGCTTCTCTGTGGGCTTCTCACCACCTTTCTCTCCTGACTTCCCCTCAAAGACATTACCCAGGTTGCTCACAAACTTGATGGGTTTCTGGTAATTCTCTATTTTCTGGGGGAACACTGGTGGGTCTGGAGTCATGTCAAGCTTGTTCCTCAAGTGGTTCGGCTTGGGTGCATATTTGTTCATGGGTATGGTGTGGGATGGTGTGGGTGTCTCTCCAGCTTTCTCTTCTCCCTCACCACTCTTCTCACCACACTTGTCAGCCCCCAACGCCTGAACATCAAACCTCTTGAACTGAGCCAGCATCAAACTCAATTGTGGCTCATGTTCAGACAGCCAACTCATCAACTTCCTAAGTTCATCATTTTCATCCTACAGACGATCAACATAGTGTGCAAGTTCCATGTTTTTCAAAGCATGCATCTCACAAATTGAACATGATGTAGGAAGAGGATCTTTCAATGCCGCCTCAAGAGAAACAATCTTAGTGTGAGATTCATCTAGCCTAGCATGCAAAACAGGACATAAGGTACAAGCACCTAGTAAAGCTGGCCTAGACTTCAATTCATCACACTCCACCCTAACCATATCTAGTTCCTCAAGAACAGAGACATGTTTCTCCTTGAGGGCAGTCAAGTCAGCAAGAAAAACTGAGCAATCACCACAATCAATTTCATCCGACACCACAGGAGCCGATTTCAAAGCAACAATCTCATTACGAGCATCCACAAGCAAGGATTCAAGTTCAGCTACCTTGTCCTTAGCATCACCCAACAAAGACCTAAATTCCCTCTTCTCCTTGTTGGTCTTTCTAAGCACATCATCACGGTTATCAAGCAACTCATTGAGCCTAGCAGTCTCCTCTAGCAAGAAGTTGGGATCTTGTCGTACCTCTTCCTCCGAGTCGGAGTTCGAGTCCGAACTGTGCCTCCCACCCTTCTTGGAGTGCGCCATGCCGCAAAAGTCTTGTGCGACGAAGCTCAAGCCGGTGATGTTCTTGCCTGTGTGCCGCTTGTCCTTGCGCTTCTCTTGCTCTTCCTCGCTGCTCGAACTGGATGAAGCATCGCTTGAGGTCGAGTCGATGTCGCTCGCTCCGGCCACCATCGCTCGAGAGGTCTTCTTGTGGCCGCCACCCTTCTTGTGCCTTCTCTCGCTCTTGTCCTTGTGCTTGTCCTTGTAGTCGTTCCGGGACCGGTGCTTGTTGTAGTCGTGCTTGGACTTGCCCTTGTAGTCCTTCTTGATCTCCATGGCTTCAGGGCATTCGGCGATGAAGTGCCCGTGCTTCCCGCACCGATAGCACATCCCCGAGCTCCGCCTTGCATTTTTGCGGTTCTCGTACATCCGCCCGAACCTCTTGCTCAACAATGCGAGATCGTCCTCGCTCAGCACATCAAAGTCCTCATCTGGCAAGGACACAAGACAAGACAAAGAGAAACCAGCAGGGTTAGTGTTAGATCGTGATCCTGAGACAAGAGCCAAACTATGAGGATCAGTGGGGCTCTCGCTCTTGGCTCTCAAGCCACGATCAACCTTAGAAGACCTGAGCTTGGAAAACAGCTCATACAATGTCAGCGTATCATACACGCTTGACTCCTCAATGGCCTCGACCTTGGCACTCCACACGGACCAATCCAGTGCTTGCAAAAGCTTGATAGCTTGATCATGGTCCGTGTATGGGAGCACTGTCACATTGGCCCTCATGTTGTTGACAATGCTAGTGAAACGCTGAAACATCGCATTGGTCGACTCGCCGGGGAGATGAGTGAAGTTCTCGTACTCTCTCCGGTAAGTGGAAAACAAACAGGCTTGCACTTGGGCATTGCCAACATGAGCATTGTTCAACTTGTGCCATATCTTTCTGGCCACATTCTCTCCGTACACTCGCTCGAACTCTGAGGCACAGAGAGCATGGAACAAGTAATAAAAGGATTTGCTATTGGCCTCAAACATGTCCCGCGATCCTGGAAGTAGAAAACTATCGGGGATGACATAATGCTCATTCTGAGTGACCTCCCAGATAAGAGTTCCCTTCCCTCGCAAAAACACGCCCATGCGCCTCTCCCACATCGGGTAATTCTTGCCATCAAAGTGCGGAGGACCCAACCCCTTGCCGTAATCGCCCATCTTTGGATCTTAGACTGGTAAGAATCAAAAAGATCCGTAACCGGCTCTGATACCAATTGAAGGACCGAAACGGGCGACCAGAGAGGGGGGAGTGAATGGGAGCCGATAAAAATTCTTCCCTTTGGTCGAATTCGGCCTATACCCCGATTGCCACTCCATGAATCCGTGCGCACAAGCAAAGCTCCAAACAAGGCACACACAAGCCAAGAAGATCAACCAAGAAGCCTAGAAGCAAAGAGCAGAAGCACCAAAGCAAGAATCAAAGACTTAGCCAAGTCTGCGCAGTCCTGGGCGGACCGTCCGCTAGCACCAGGCGGACCGTCCGAAAAAGCAGGCCGAATTACTAGAGATGCACCCCCGAAATTCGGACCATCCGTGGAGGCACCGCGGACCGTCCGTGAGAAAACCGGCCACGCGGACTGTCCGTGGGACCCACGCGGACCGTCCGACAAACTCTTCGTGACCAAAACCAACTGGCAAACCGGATCGAAAAGAAAGCACTTAAGAACACGCGATGAACACGAAGAACACGGGACGAACCCTAGCCACGCGGACCGTCCGCGTGGACCTCGCGGACTGTCCGCCAGACGCGGACAGAGCAGAAAAACGCCCGACCCCGAAAGTCAACTCCACCTTTCCATCACCGGATCTCCCAAACGGTTGAAGCTCTTGAGACAAGATTTTGGGAAGATGAAAAGCGTCACACAAGGATGCTATGCCCCAAAAATCTCGACCTCTAACTCCCTAAATCACCGGGAATCACGGATCACACGAACCACCACCATGAGCTCGGGCTCTGTTGACGGTGGAAATTCACCATTTCCAACCATCAATATTCTCACATAAATGGAGGCATATGCATTATTTACTAGCATTTAGGTATGAATAATGTAGTTCCACTTGTCCTTGGAGATTATTTGTATGTAGGTGAATTACCCTTTAAAAGAGATAGAAACTCCACTCCTATGAAGCAACCATGCCAACTCAGCTGAGGAGGTGGCTGCCACCAAGGCAAACATGGCAAGACACGTCATCGATCCAGGTGAGGCACTCACCGACAAATCAGAGGACGCCACATGGACTTCACATGGATCAAAGGGCCCACCTCGGATACCAAATCAAGCCATGCACCGGGGATGGATCAGAGGGCCCACAGGGCAGCCACTCAGAGGAAGCACACCAGGTGGGGCCACCCTAGGGGGCCGGCCAACCCTGGGATCAGCCGAACCGACCTAGGGGGTGCCCATCTGGTCCCTCCACGTGTTGGTTGCTCATTGGTCACTTGCTACATTCTCGGGTGTTTAGGGGCCATTTGGGCGTCCGAGCAAGCCTTGTCTCCCTCTATAAATAGGAGGGGAGGGGCTCCCATTTCTCACACACCACTCTCTCATTCTCCTCTCACTTTTAGTTTCCAAGGCCAGGGGGTAGGCTAGAGTAGCACTTATTCAGGTTCCAAGTCCTCTTGGAAATCTAGGTATGAGTTCTCTTGTATCTTTATTTCTTTGTATGACTTTGCTCTACTTCAGTTATTCAGCTATTTTATATAAAGTCATGGTAGATCATATTCTTGATATGTTCTTGAGTTCATCCTCTGTTCATCATTTAGAGGCTCGTGTTCTTCGTGAACACTACCTTTTGATCCACTTGAAGGATGATAAACTCCTTCCTTATGAGTTTGTTCATAAGTTAGAGGCTCGTGTTCTTCACGAACATGACCCTTTGATCTTGTTGATTAGACATAAGAGAGTTCATATCTGTTCATATGTCTAGCCTTAGTTGATCTTGTTAGATGGCATGAGTGTGTTGCATGGGGTCTGTGTTCATGCTACGGTACTCGGTCTAGTTGACCAGTCATCTGGTGGCTCTCACCCTGGGTCACAATAGCCTGGGCCGGGTGAAGTCTAGCAGCAACGTAGGCATGGTGGCTGGGTTGTCTGGCTACGATAGTTATGAGCATACCCCCCGTAACGACAGGTCAGTCCTCAAGTGGTGACAGCCCTGTTGGATCCTAGGGCAACCTCCGCGCTGGGGTACCTGTTGTAGGAGTCTAAAGTCTAGTTTCGCAGAGTGCTGGTCGTCACGGGCTAGCTCCCCGTTTGTACCTGGGTGCTGAACCATGTTTCCCTCATGCAATACTCATGCCTATCTCTTGTATCTTCTAGCTTTGTATGATTAGTACATTAGAACCTAGAGCTAACTCGTATGTTCCCCCTAAGCCGTAGTGTTCTAGAGTAGAGGTAGATTTGAGGTGTGTGTGTAACACTACCCCTTTTATATCATTATCTTACCCCTGCCTTTGAGTGTGTTTTTCCTATATCTATCTCTTGGTTTACATTCAGAGCAAAAGCATAAGTCTAAGATATCCGCCATTGCCTTCAACGGATTCGATACCCTTGGAATACTCTCCTTCCTTGGTGAAATGCTACAATGGTTTATCTGTACGCTTGCGGATTCGTTCATGATCATTTAGATTAAACCTTTGGCAACTCTCAATGCTCAAGCTAATAAGCGCCAGTTAGTTGTGACATTGGGAAATGCCAACAAGACACTTCTAGCGTTGACGCTTGACGCTAAGGATGGATCCCAAATCTGTCCTTAAGTGATCGACGTTCAGAAGTGTCAACAAGCATTTCTGGCGCCATTGCTGGGGAAGGCACCGGATTATCTTGACTATGCTTTGCATCTGTTTATAAACCCTGAGTAGGTTAGGACAACCCTCAATGCAGGCTAACCTTGATTGTCTTCTTTTATCTTTGGATGATGAAGAAAGGTAGTGTATGACTGGTTTCGACCTACCGGGGAATTTTACTGAAGATCCTGAGTCACTTGTGAGGAAAGGTCGAATTCATTTCGGCTCACCTCGTCCAGCTTCCTTTGTACCATCCACGTCCAACGCTATGGCCCAGAAGACACTTCGTGAGTACTCAGGTCCTTCTGCTGACCAGGTGCTGCAAGGCCCTGATGTAGCAATGGGGACTGAAAACTTTGAGATCAAGACGGGTCTAATCACGATGGTACAGGCTAGCCCATTCTGTGGCAAGCCAAATGAGGATGCCAATGCTCATCTGCAGTAATTCCTAGAGCTGTGTAGCACTTTCATCATCAGGGGTGCGAATGTGAATGTGCCGCTCATACTTGGGCGACCATTTCTGAGTACAACTGATGCACAAATTGATGTGGGGGCTGGTGTGATCCGTCTCTACATCAATGGCAAAGAGGAGAGGTTCGAGTTTCGTCCAAGAAAGGAACAATGCTCGATGATCAAGGGTTTACCAACTACCGACAGCCCAGCACGGAAGGTAGAAGTGCCACCACGGCAAGTGGACAACCTCATTGCATTCATGAAGAATTTCTGGAAGGAAGAACGCCAACTCATGGACACGGGAAGGAAACAATATTGGAAATCTCAGTCCCGGTCCAAGAATTCACCTCCCACACATCACAACCCACACAACACTCAGAAGATGTGGTGGAGGGTGAATAGGAAGTCGACTTCTATTCCGAAGGAAATGGCTGCCCCATTGCCTAGGTAAGTACTCTGGAACCAAGTCTAGCCCTACAGACTTCAAATAATGAGCCCTACACCAACAGGAGAGTTTAGCAAGTTATCTTTACTTTCTACACAATAAAATTCTGATTAGGGAAAAGCAATCTACTTCTGCTTTGTATTTTCTGCATTCTTGCTGGGGCAAGTTCAGGAGTGATGTCCATCCGGACATTCCTTGAGCTTGTTCCATGGTACTAACTTGTCACAGCCATCCACCTCCGTCCTCGTCCTTCCGACGGCACTCTTCCACTTCTGCACGCGATGCTCAGCTCGCACAGCAGTTGGGAGAGCTCACCGTCCAGGTTACAGATTTGGGGGAGATGCTGAACACCCACGTCGAGTCTACCTCAGCGTGGCAGTGTCAGGCTGGTGAGAGGATAGCAGCCATGCAGCAGGATCAGCGGCAGTACATGGAGGCGCAGAGGGCTTACTACGCGAGTCAGGGTTTCTTTTACCCTCCTCCGCAGTGAGCCTGAAGCTAGCTTGGGGGAGGACCCCCATCCTGAGGTAACTTGTATCTTCCTTCATTTTCAGAATATCTTATAAATGAAAATTCAAAAAAAATCTGCAAAATAAAAAAGACCAAAAATATTTATTTGCTTTCATCATCATCGTTTGCTTAGTTTGCTTTGATATGCTTAGTAAGAATGCTTTGCCTCTATGGTTGAAATGATGAATAGTTGCTCTATTTATTCTCCTCGTATGTCTTGCTTACAACTCTGTATCCTACCTAAGTTTTGAGTTTGTTGGCTTGTATGTTCAAACCTTAGCTTGAAAACTGTGGGTAGCAGAAAGCATGATCCTTGCCTAAGTTGTTGCGAGACATGATATGGTAGAATAGAGTGCTATGATCTTGTGCTTAGTGATGCTTGACATCCGGAGTTTTCCTTTTTGAAAAATCAAAACATGATGAGTTCCTCGATGATGAGAATTAAAAAAGAAGGGAAAACAGGAAAAATGTGTACTTCCGTGTTTTGGTACCCACGCGATGCTTGGCGTAGATCCCCGGACATTGGTCCCTCAGGCGGCGCATTGGGGTATGTGTATAAGAGTATGGAGAGTGCAACATATGTCGGATGCTATTATACCAGCACTAAAGCACCGGATCCCAGCAGAACTCCGAAGTTAAGCGTGCTTGGGCGAGAGTAGTACTAGGATGGGTGACTTTTTGGGAAGTCCTCATGTTGCATTCCTTTTTGTGGTATTTTTCACCTCTCTGGACAAAATTTCGCGTTTCGGGTGTCCAAATGGTGGTGAGTTAAAAAAGAAGGGAACACAGGAAAATTTGTACTTCTGCGTTTTGGTACCCACGCGATGCGTGGCATAGATCCCCGGACATGAGGCCCTCGGGTGGCGCGTCGGGGTATGTGTATAAGAGTATGGAGAGTGTATGGTATGTTGGATGCGATCAAACTAGCAATAAACCACTGGATCCCATCAGAACTCCGAAGTTAAGAGTGCTTGGGCGAGAGTAGTACTAGGATGGGTGACCTCCTGGGAAGTCGTCGTGTTGCATTCCTATTTGCGATTTTATTAACCTCTCCGGATGAAATTTTGCGTTTCAGGTGTCCAAATGGTGGTGAGTTAAAAAAGAAGAGAACAGAAAAAAAATGTGTACTTCTGCATTTTGGTACCCTCGCGATGCGTGGAGTAGATCCCCGGACATGGAGCCCTCGTGCGGCGTGTCGTGGTATGTGTATAAGAGTATGGAGAGTGCATGGTATGTCGGATGCGATCAAACTAGCACTAAAGCATTGAATACCATCAGAACTCCGAAGTTAAACGTGCTTGGGCGAGAGTAGTACTAGGATGGGTGACCTCCTCGGAAGTCCTCGTGTTGCATTCCTTTTTGAGATTTTTTAACCTCTCTGGACGAAACTTCGCGTTTCGGGTGTCCAAATGGTGATGAGTTAAAAAAGAAGGGAAAATAGAAAAAATGTGTACTTCTGCGTTTTGGTACCCACACGATGCGTGGCATAGATCCCCGGACATGGAGCCCTCGGGTGGCACGTCGGGGTATGTGTATAAGAGTATGGAGAGTGCAAGGTATGGCGGATGCAATCATACCAGCACTAAAGCACTGGATCCCATCAGAACTCCGAAGTTAAGTGTGCTTGGGCAAGAGTAGTACTAGGATGGGTGACCTCCTGGGAAGTCCTCGTGTTGCATTCCTATTTGCAATTTTTTTAACCTCTCTGGACGAAATTTTGCGTTTCGGGTGTCCAAATGGTGGTGAGTTAAAAATGAAGAGAAAACAGAAAAAAATGTGTACTTCTGCGTTTTGGTACCCACGCGATGCGTGGCGTAGATCCCCGGACATGGAGCCCTCAGGCGGCGCGTCGGGGTATGTGTATAAGAGTATGGAGAGTGAATGGTATGTCGGATGCGATCAAACTAGCACTAAAGCATCGGATCCCATCAGAACTCTGAAGTTAAACATGCTTGGGTGAGAGTAGTAGTAGGATAGGTGACCTCCTCGGAAGTCCTCGTGTTGCATTCCTTTTGGCGATTTTTTAACCTCTCTGGACGAAATTTCGCGTTTCAGGTGTCCAAATTGTGGTGAGTAAAAAAGAAGAGACAACAGGAAAAATGTGTACTTCCGCGTTTTGGTACCCATGTGATGCGTGGCGTAGATCCCCGAACATGGGGCCCTCGGGCGACGCGTCAGGGTATGTGTTTAAGAGTATGGAGAGTGCAAGGTATGTTGGATGCGATCATACCAGCACTAAAGCACTAGATCCCATCAGAACTCCGAAGCTAAGCATGCTTGGCCGAGAGTAGTACTATGATGGGTGACCTCCTGGGAAGTGCTCGTGTCGCATTCCTATTTGCAATTTTTTTAACCTCTCTGGACGAAATTTCGCGTTTAGGGTGTCCAAATTGTGGTGAGTTAAAAAGAATGGAAAACAGGAAAAATGTGTACTTCCGCGTTTTGGTACCCACGCGATGCGTGGAGTAGATCCCCGAACATGGGGCCCTCGGGCGGCGCGTCTGGGTATGTGTATAAGAGTATGGAGAGTGCAAGGTATGTTGGATGTGATCATACCAGCACTAATGCATGGGATCCTATCAGAACTTTGAAGTTAAGCGTGCTTGGCCGAGAGCAGTACTAGGATGGGTGACTTCTTGTGAAGTCCTCATGTTGCATTCCATTTTGCGATTTTCTAACCTCTCTAGACGAAATTTCGCGTTTCGGGTGTCCAAATGGTGGTGAGTTAAAAAAGAAGGGAAAACAGGAAAAATGTGTACTTCCGCGTTTTGGTACCCACGCGATGCGTGGCGTAGATCCCCGGACATGAGGCCCTCAGGCGGCGCGTCGGGGTATGTGTATATGAGTATGGAGAGTGCATGGTATGTCGGATGCTATAAAACTATTACTAAAGCACCAGATCCCATCAGAACTCCGAAGTTAAGCGTGCTTGGGTTAGAGTAGTACTATGATGGGTAACCTCCTGGGAAGTCCTCGTGTTGCATTCCATTTTGCGAGTTTTTAACCTCTCTGGACGAAATTTCGCGTTTCGGGTGTCCAAATGGTGGTGACTTAAAAAAGAAGGGAAAACAGGAAAAATGTGTACTTCCGCGTTTTGGTACCCACGCGATGCGTGGCGTAGATCCCCGGACATGGGGCCCTCGGGCGGCACGTCAGGGTATGTGTATAAGACTATGGAGAGTGCAAGGTATGTCGGGTGCGATCATACCAGCACAAAAGCACTGATCCCATCAGAACTTTGAAGTTAAGCGTGCTTGGGTGAGAGTAGTACTAGGATGGGTGACCTCCTGGGAAGTCCTCGTGTTGCATTCCTTTTTGCGATTTTTTTAACCTCTCTGGACGAAATTTTGCGTTTCGGGTGTCCAAATGGTGGTGAGTTCAAAAAGAAGCGAAAACAGGAAAAATGTGTACTTCCGCGTTTTGGTACCCACGTGATGTGTGGCGTAGATACCCGGACATGGGGCCCTCGGGCGACGTGTCAGGGTATGTGTATAAGAGTATGGAGAGTGCAAGGTATGTTGGATGCGATCATACCAGCACTAAAGCACTGGATCCCATCAGAACTCCGAAGTTAAGCGTGCTTGGGTGAGATTGGTACTATGATGGGTGACTGTAACATCCCTGATGTTTACTGTGCTTAATCATAGGTTCATGTGCTAATCATGACCACAAATTGCTAAGGATAAGTACAAGTTGCTAATTGGGGTCAACTCTTAAATCTAAACCCTAATTACTTTGGTCAACTTAGTCAAAGGGGTCAAACCCTACACCCTCGATGACATTGATTTGGTGTCTCAAGTAAATCTCCAAATTTTTCTTAAACACTCAAAAATCTGCAAAACTAATAGTTGCTTAGAATTAGATGGGACACATTTCATCTAATTAGTGGCATTCCAAATTTTGAGTGGAAAAGCTTCAAAAACTGGTTTGAAGTGCAGCAGGCACTGTTTTCAGGGCCGAGAAAATCTCCATGATCAAGCCCTTTTTCTGCTCAATCCTTTGATCCAAACTATGGTCGCCCTTTGCAAAAGTTCTAGAGCTATATCCCCTCTACAACTTCTACATTGGCCAAATTTGAACTTCTATTCAACTTTGAATTGTTTGAGCCGGTCAAACACCCCTAAGTTGAACTGGACTTCGAACCACGGCGCCAGAGCGCGCGCTCTCGCGTCGACGTCACGCCGCGACGAAGCCCCGGCGTCACGCCCGCACGTGAGCGCCCGCTCGTACATCGGCGTCCGTGGGTCCCACCTGTCCCCACACGAACCCTGTGATTGTCTAGTCCACCGTGGCAACCCAGGGACAGCTGGCACGTCACCGCGTCGCCTGCGTCGTCGCTCCGCCGCGAAAGCCGTCGACACGCGCCGCCGCCAGCGCCGCCGCGCAGACAAGCCCCGCCCGTGCGACCGGCCAGCTTAAAACCCGTCGCCGTGCACTTGTCCGCATCTCCCTGTCCCAGAACCTTGCCTGCCCAGGGCACTCGGGCGCCCTACGCCGGCTAGCCGAGCACGCGCCGCTCCGCCGTGCCGCCATGGCGTCGCGCCCATGAGTCACCTGGCCAGGTGGCCTACGAGCTGGCGCTCATGCAGCGTGCATACCTAATGCTCTCCTGTGCTCGCGCCCATGCATAAAAACCAAGCCCCGGCACGCTCACGCGGGAGGTCCCCTGCTCCGCCGCCCGCCATTGCCACCCCCATGACGAGCTCCACCCTCCGCCCTTCCCCGTTGACCACACATGGCTCAGACGCCTCACCAGTGACCCCGTGGAGCTTCCCAAGCACGCGCTTTGGTCAGAGAATCCGCTGCTTCGCCGGCATTGCGGCCGCCGCAGCTGCTCTGCCCCGGCCTCGCCGCCGACCATCGCCGGAGTCACCTCCGACCAAGCCACCACCACCGATCGACCCAGGGTGAGCACACACGCACCCCTAGCCACTCACACGGCCAAGTCCGGCAGCCCCTCGCAGCCGGTGAGACCCCCTGCGCCGCCGAGGGTCGATCTGTGAAGATCTAAATATTGTTAGGGTTCTCTGTGCAAAAGTCTAGGGGGCTATCTGTAAAAAGATTCTTCAACTTTAGTTTGTATATCCTGTGTCTTGTAAAATTCATATTAAATCGAATAAAAATCGAAAAAATATAAACTCAAATGTTCTGAGATCCTTATGAACAGATGCAACTTTTCTTGAAAGGAAGTTTGTAAATTTCTTTGTAGATTTTGAATAATTTTGAAATGATTAGTTTAGCTAGATTTGAAATAATTTGAAATCTATAGCTGATCTGCCCATGAAATTTTAATATGTTGTTAGTCTTGATATGCTAGACCCTGTGTAGAAAAATGGCACATAGATCTGTTGTGGTTTTGCAGTTATGATTTATCTTTGATATATAGCAGTTTAAATGTTCCTGTTTTATATGTAATTTCTGTTTCAGAAGTTAGGGTTGGTCTTTTTGCAGTAGCATGAGTAGGAATAGATGTATCCATGGTAAATAAATGAATGCCTGTTGACATGTTTAAATAGTTCAATTTAATTTATAGCTTAAATAGGAGTTATTTTGATCAAGCATGTTAGGCTATGTTTCAGGCTATGATAAAATTTGGGTAGCTCATATATGTCATGTTATGGCTCTGTGTGAAATATTGACCATAGATGGTATATGGATCTGTCTGTATAAAAATGTGAAGTTTATGCTAGATAATGCTTTATAGATTTTTCATGTGCAATCTGTAGCTTAGTTTAAAGTAATTTTTGGTCAGTAACCTGATCAGTATGATATGTGCTTGTGTGAATTTTATTTTGATTTATTGATGTACAGAACATCCAGAAATAAATTCTAAAGTAAACCAAGCTTATAAATGGAATAAAAAGATTAACCAAGTATATCTTGGAATATAATTTAAATTCAACTAATAAGCTTCACCAAAAATACACCCTGCACAGCATCCATACTTTGGTGAAGTAAAATAAATGAAATAACTTAAATGTGCACACAATCCCCATCAAATAAGAAAGATAATTAACAAACATACAATTCCTTCATTAAGGAAGAGTATGCTAGATATATTCTTATCCAGGTGAATATGGTTCACAATAAACCACCATGTTTACCTCTGAAATTTCAGAAGCACTTCACTCCCTAAACTTGAATAATTAAAGTAATGCATATGCATATCGTGTAGAACTTCCGGACGGGACCTACGAGCTAGTGCTGGACGCTGACGGAGAACCAGCTGAGGGAGAAGTGAACACCGTGGAAGTGCAACAAGACCCGAACTCAGCTTCGGAGGACTTCCCTACTGACTGTGCTAGTGAAGGCAAGCCCCGGAGCATAACCCATGTTTTTAACTTATGCAACTCTCTATGTTATGATTGTGCATTTAAGTTTCAGGAATTGTTTGAAACCCTAGATGCATGATCCTAGGTTCCTATGTTCAGACTACTAGTATGCTAGGACGCTAGTTGCCATGCTCTAAGGACACGGTAGAAGTCGAGTGATGTTCGTCACTCGCGAGTTATAGGTCTCTTATGTTGGAATCATAAGATTTGAACCTACCCGCTCATGTGGTAAGAGCATGGGACCGGCTCCGGCCAAGTAGGTCTGTGGTTAAGCGTTTGAACGTACTAAGCATTTGCCGAGAATGGGACCGGTAAGCCTAGTACCTTTTTGATTCGGCAAGGGAACTCTCTACCACTACCCCGGGAGTAGTCCCCAGGTTCTAGGCAGTGGTGCATGTGTGGATCCGGGTGGCAAAAGATGTAAGTCCAGGCCGGGTAACCTTGTACCAGGGACTGTGGACATTGTTCCTGAACCGAGGATGATTGGGAACCGCCTGGTTGGTGTGTACCCCGCCCTGTAGGGGCTGTGGTCGGATGATGGGGTATGCATTCTCCCGTGTGTTTAGGTCCACCTTGCAAGGTTATTAATCGATCGATCGTCGGCCTCTCACCGTTACCCGAGAGTACTTAACCATACACTCTATGTCCCTAATGATGGAATTGAGAACAATACTGTTGTATGCTTAATTGCTTGTACAACTTATGCTTACAGTAGTTGATTACCTAGTAGTGGATAATCAACTAGAATTTTGAGCTAAAACTTGAAAGTAAGGACATACTCTTTGTTGCTTTTCAGCAAAAAGGAACCCTCTTGCCATAAAGCTTGCATGTCTAGAGAGTTGGTGATGTCTCATCACCCGACGGTTAAGTCTTACTGAGTATTAGTGTACTCAGCCTTGCTTGTGTTGCTGTTTTCAGGTAATGATGTGTATGATGATGGTTTACCGATGCCTGGTTCTCTTCCACCCGGTTGGGAAGTTGAGTGGGAGGAGGACAGTGCTTAGTGGCATCACTAATGGCCTCTAGTGATGTTACCTACCTCGTAGTAGTTTATCTTCCGCTGTGTTTCGAACTCTGAACTCGTTTACTTTATGCAAAAGACTTGGTTTGTAATAATGAACCTGTGATGCTCAGGATGTAATGAATTAAGACTTGTTTATCTCTGGACTCGCCTTCGTGTGAGTTTTGATGTACAATTCTTCGATCCTTTGTCTTAAGTGATTTACCGGGCTTGACCCGGCAGATATCGACGAGTTAACTCCTCTTTAACACATAATGGCCAAGAGGATAGGTTATGTGTGTTAAATGGGATTTAATTTGGACGGTTCTGTCACAGCTGGCATCAGAGCTCGAATTGTACACCAGGGATCTTAATACACCTTAACAACATGTTTTTAGAATAAAACTTGCAAGATTAAGGTGTGTTTTCAAAAATGCGTTAGGAACGCTAAGGATTAACTAGTCCGAGAGGCCCTAGAGGGATTTTCGGGTTCTTTCAGGTGGCTAGTAAAATATGGTGTATCTGTACTAACTACCAGCACATTCTTAACCCACGTGTCTCATACGTGGTTATGCCGCATCATGAGTATGCGAGGGTCGATAGGGCAATCTATTCGACGGATCCTATCTTCTCGGTTGGATGCCCACGTGTTTCATACGTGCGCTTTCCGTGTGCAATGCATGCGAAGGATGATATGTTCTATTCCACATGAATATATCATGGGTTGTGATGTCGCCACGTTTTGCCATGCGTGTGCATGATTCCGCATTACGAACATGTGAAGGGGGATGCCCTCCATTCAAAAGGAGCGTATCTCAGGTTGGACGCTGTCCATGCAGCGTTAAACGCATGGGTGCCATTTCTATAGTGAACGGTAATGTATGAGGACGCTTCCGTGACGTGCTGGCACGGAAGGTTCATTTTCTGCATGTACACTAACCGTGATTCGTAAGAGCGAGCATCGAATAGATATTCGACTAGCTATTATAGGGAGAGTCGTACATGGTGCCAAGCCACCGGCATTAACTTCGATTTTTAGGCATGGATTTGCCTTGTGAGAACGGATAGGGCGTTTTCGCATCATGCTAAATCTATTAACAAAAATAAAAATCTATCCTAAAAATCCGTGATAAAAATCACCTCACCCAAAAAGTTAATCCAACCCTTCCCTATCTTGCTGTCTTCTCTATCCTAAGTCAAGTCTCTCTGCTGGTCCGAATTTTTGGACCCCCTAAACAGATCCTTCTCGAGGAAAGTTATATAGGAAAGTTGTAGCCAACTTAGTCAAGGTCCTGCTGTAAAAATTTCAGAATTTTTGAGCAAGAGAATCTGGAGATATGCTCAGTTTGGTGCCGGTCTGTTTGCTGTTTTTCCTGGGAGACAGCAAACTGAACTTCGATCTTTTTGAGCATGTTCGTGTGATTTTTAGCTCAACCTTTGAATACCAATTGTGGTCCAAATAATGTAACCCAGCAGCTGTTAAAATTTGAGCACTGTTGTCCTATCAGTTTGTGAGTTATAGGCATTTTTATGCACTGGACAGAATCTATCATCTTCTCAACTCACGCTGATCGGTGGGAGTTTTGTGGATGCAGATGGCTGGACAGGTGTTCTGGGATGTACGCCCGGATGGTACGATCCGCACTGACGGACTGCACATCAAGGGGTTTGCCCGCATTCTGTGGGACACTCTTCGATCTTCCGGCTACGCCACTCCTCCGACGTACGAGGCTTTGGAGACTACTCAGCTTGGAGTACCTCGTTACAGTGTTCGTGTTACCGTGCAGCTTCACCCCGCTCTCCCCGAGTGGAAGGACCTGAGTACGGATGTGAGGAGCATTCAGTTGATGGAGACCCTTGAGGTTGCCGCCTTGAGTGTGTTGAACACCTTCAGGGATCAGCACCCTCAGGAGGTGTCGTCGACCCCAGTGGGTTTGCTTCCGACAGTGGACCCTGAGGACCCAGCTTGGAGGGGCCGTATGGGGGACATGGCTGCACTTCTGACGTACAGGACCCCGGTTGACGTACTGCAGGAGATGGCTCGGTGTGTGCAGGCACTATACCGTCTTCAGGCTCTCCGCAGTACAACCACCGCCGCTACGTCTGTTGTTGCTCTCGACACCGCTGGAGTGTTGGGAGTACGCACTCACCACCTTCGCTCTATCTCCGTTAGCCACATGGGGCTTTAGCGAGACCTTGCAGAGGCACGTCTGAGGATCACCGCACTAGAGGAGAGAGTGGCTCACTGGGTGAACCGTGAGTCAGAGTGGGTGGATCAGCTTGCTGCCCGTGTTCAGACCATTGCGGATCTTCAGGAGCAGCGAGAGCAGATGAGAGGAGAGATGGACCAGATGAGAGATGAGCGCTTTCAGCACATCCAGGCATTAGCTCAGATGCACGAGCAGTTGGAGTTGATGGACGGCGACCTACAGGCCGCCAACAACTTGACCATGGTGTTGCAGCAGCCTTCACAGCCACCGGTTCCGGGAGCCATGGAGGGCGACCCGGAGGACGCTCAGTCTATGATGGATACAGAGAGCGAGTCACCGCGGCCCGCACCTATGGAGATTGGTTCGCCCGCTGTGAGCGTTTCTTCAGTGGGTAACCTCGATGACTTCTAGATGCTAGTAGTCAGTGTAGTGTGCATACTCCTACGGGTGGCCTGATTTTGGTCCAAGGAGGATGGGCTGACGTAGACAGAGTATCTCTTTTGTGTGGCATGTGCTACACGTTGACCACTATGTATGTGAACCAAGACTTTGGTTTGTGTTGTAACCACGTGTTGTAAAAAAATGTGGTGTGACCTAAATGTTGCAAGACTTTCTGCAGCAGCTTATGTAATATGTAATTTGAACCCTCTTATGGTCAAATTTGGCTTGTGCAATGAATATCGATGTTGTTGAAAATTTCATGATGTGCATGCTCGTAAAATTTCAGCCTCTCTGCCCTTGTGAATTGAGAGTTATGCGTATTTTTGTGACCCTCGGTTTTCTGAAAATCAGACTAGACAGAGAGTCGATAAATGAATTTTTCGAACATGTTAACCTCAAAACTGGAACTTCAGTTGAATACCAATGTTGTAGAGCACGAAATTATGCTTCTGGTGTCCAAATTTGAGCATTATCCTTCAAGCGAGTTGGGAGCTATGAATTTTATACTTCAGCATGTTGTTGCTAACTCCTCTGAAAAATTCTGTGGTTGAAAGGAATTATCTCACATGTTCCTATTTTATGCTTATCGGCAAGATTATGAGTATGTGACTAATCCCTGCTCCAACGATTTTTCAGATGGTTAGCCACACTCGCAACACTCCCCACAGGTTTAGTGGTGCCAATGGCAGCAATCCACCGCCGCCACCGCCACCACCCATGACGCCGATGGAGACGTATCTGCTGGCTCAAGTGGATATGATGCGCCAGATCCTGCTCAACCAGCAGCAACGCGCCCCTCATCGGGATGATCAGCCCAATGTGGCCAAGAATGAGCACTTCACGGCGTTGAAGCCGCCGATCTTTTCCAAGGCTGATGAACCACTGGAGGCAGATGCCTGGATTCGGGCTATTGAGGCTAGGTTTGAGGCTCTCACCATTCCATGCCCGGAAGAGCGCAAGGCTAGCTTCGCAGCTCTGCAGCTCTGTGGCCCTGCCTTGATCTGGTGGGAACATTTCAAGATGACCCAACCTGCTGGTCATGTTGTCACTTGGAATGAGTTCAAGACTGCATTCAAGACTCACCACATTCCTCAGGGAATGGTGGATAGGAAGATCAGTGAGTTACTGTCACTAAAGCAAGGTTCTGATTCTGTGTACCTGTATGCACAGAAATTTAACAACCTGTGTCAGTATGGGGGATACCATGTGGACAACGATGAGAAGAAAATGGATCGTTTCCGACATGGACTGGATCCCAAGCTTTATGAGAGGCTTAACCCCATCAAGACCGAGACCTATCATGAGATAGTGAACTTGGCCATTTCTCAGGAAGATGCTATGAAGAAAGTGAGGAATGACAAGAAGAGGAAAGCCCCTTCCAGCTCTAGCAACAATCCCAATAGGAAGTTTCGCATTGTGAAGAAGGTTTCCCAGAATTCTAGCGGGAACCAGCGTTCTGGATGTTGGGTGGCAAAGCCTCCCCAGAATTAGCAAAGGGGAGACTACCGCTCTTCTGCTTCCCAGCAGCAGAACTACAAGCCCAATGCTTTCCAGCATAACCGCAATGCTAGGGATGGCAAGTGCTACAACTGTGGAGAACCAGGACACTATGCTAGTGAGTGCAACCGTCCTAAGAAGCAGAACCAGCCTAATCAGCAGAATCAAGGACGTGGAGCAAACCAGAACAACAAGGACAAGGGAAAGAACCAGACCGTGCAAGTCAAGCAGGGTCGCCTCAACTTCACCACCATGATGGGAATTCCTGAGGGAGCAGCAGTCATGACTAGTTCCTTTTCTATCCAAGGCAAACCTATTAAGATATTGTTTGATTCTGGTGCTACACATAGTTTTATGAACAAGCAAACACAAACTAAGTTGGGTTTAAGGGATTTGCAAATTAAGAGCAACTATCAGATTGCAACGCCCGGGGGAAACATCCTCACCAACACTATAGTTCATGGGGTGCCATTGAAACTGGGTAGCAAAGTGATACATACCAACCTTATAACCTTGGGTCTAGACGGTATTGATGTCATTTTAGGAAAGGACTGGATGACTCAACATAAGGTGACCCTGGATATTGCCGAGAGGCGAATAGAAATCAACTCACCGGCTGTAGGAGTCTCAACACTCTACCTACCCCATAGAGAGCCGGTGAATCCTTGTGCTTATGTGGCCATAACCTTACCAGTAGAAGAAATCCCAGTGGTCTGCGAGTATCCGGATGTGTTTCCTGATGAACTACCGGGTATGCCACCAGACCGAGATGTTGAATTCGTTATCGAATTGCAGCCTGGTACGGCTCCTATCTCCAAAAGAGCCTACCGGATGCCACCCAAGGAGCTGGCTGAGTTAAAGACACAGCTTCAGGAATTATTGGATAAGGGTTTTATTCATCCAAGTTCTTCTCCTTGGGGATGCCCCGCCCTTTTCGTTAAGAAGAAGGATGGCAGTTTGAGGCTATGTGTGGATTATAGACCTCTCAATGCGGTTACCATCAAAAATAAGTACCCCCTTCCCCGCATTGATGTGTTATTTGATCAGTTATCGGGAGCAAAAGTCTTTTCCAAGATTGATCTTAGGTCTGGTTATCATCAGATAAAGATTCGACCTTGTGATATCCCGAAAACTGCCTTCTCCACACGCTATGGACTCTATGAGTACTTAGTCATGTCCTTCGGATTGAGTAATGCACCTGCCTATTTCACGTACATCATGAATTCTGTATTCATGAACGAGCTAGACAAGTTCGTGGTGGTATTCATTGATGACATCCTAATCTATTTCAAGAATGAGGAAGAACATGCCCAACATCTTCGCATTGTTCTGCAACGCTTACGAGACCACCAGCTTTATGCCAAATTCTCGAAATGTGAATTTTGGTTGTATAGTGTGAAATTCTTGGGTCACACTATTTCCAGTGATGGTATTTCAGTAGATCCAAGCAAAGTAGAAGAAGTGATGGATTGGAAACCACCAAAATCCGTTCATCAAATCCGAAGCTTTCTTGGGTTAGCTGGGTATTATCGGCGATTCGTTCCGAATTTTTCCAGAATTGCCAAACCCATGACGGAACTTTTGAAGAAAGGGGTGAAGTTTGTGTGGGATGAGAAATGTGAGAAAGCCTTCCACACACTTAAGCAACACTTGACTTCAGCACCTGTGTTGGCACAACCAGATAACTCTAAACCATATGAGGTTTATTGTGATGCTTCCGGTACGGGTCTTGGTTATGTGCTCATGCAAGAGAATAGAGTCATTGCATATGCTTCCCGAGCACTACGACCCCATGAAAAGAATTACCCTACCCATGATCTTGAATTAGCAGCGTTTGTTCATGCTCTCAAAATATGGAGGCACTACTTAATGGGAACCCGCTACAAAATATTCACTGATCATAAGAGTCTCAAATATATCTTCACCCAAGTTGAATTAAACATGTGACAACGAAGATGGTTAGAGCTTATTAAAGACTATGATTTGGAGGTACATTATCACCCTGGTAAAGCAAATATTGTTGCAGATGCTCTTAGCCGCAAGGCCCACTGCAACTGCTTGTCCGTGGAAGCCTATAATGGTACCTTATGCAGCGAGTTGAGTAAACTTCATTTGGAAATTGTTCCACAAGGCATGATAAATGCTATAACAATTGAATCTACCTTGTGGGATAGAATCATCGCAACTCAATCTAGTGATGAGGGAATCAAAACCATTAAGCAGAAATTGTCAGAAAATAATCCCAAGGTCAGTTGCTTTCGCCAGGATCCTAAGGGGACGATCTGGTTTGAAAAGCGATTGGTTGTTCCAGATGATCCAAATCTTCGCAAGGAGATCATGGACGAGGCACGTCTTTCTAAATTTTCAATTCATCCTGGAAGTAGTAAGATGTACCAAGATTTAAAGGAAAACTTTTGGTGGTCCAATATGAAAGTGGACATCGCCAAATATGTCTCAGAATGTGACACTTGTGCAAGAATCAAAGCGAGTCATTTGAAAACAGCGGGTACTCTTCAACCTTTGCCCATACCCTCCTGGAAGTGGGATGACATAAATATGGATTTCATCATAGGTTTACCCCTTACCTCTAAGCACCATGACTCAGTATGGGTTATTGTGGGTAGACTCACAAAAACCGCACATTTTATCCCAGTGCACACTTCATTTTCAGCCAAGCAATATGCGGACATTTATTTTGAACGCATTGTGAGATTACACGGAGTTCCTAGGACTATCATTTCGGATAGAGGCTCACAATTCATGGCACGTTTTTGGCAACACCTACATGAATCTTTGGGAACTAAATTAATTCACAGTTCTGCTTATCATCCTCAAATGGATGGTCAAACTGAGAGAGTTAATCAAGTCCTGGAAGACATGTTGAGGGCTTGCGTTATCCACTTTGACAAGAATTGGGATTCTTGCCTAGCTTTAGCTGAGTTCTCTTATAACAACAGCTACCAAGCTTGTATGAAAATGGCATCGTTCAAAGCTCTTTATGGACGAAGGTGTTGCACCCCGTTAAATTGGTCCCAGACGGGAGAGAGGAAATTCTTTGGCCCTGCCTTAGTTAGGGAGGCCGAGGAGAAGGTGGAAGTGATACGTGAGAACTTAAAAGCCGCACAGATGAGGCAAAAGAGTTACCATGATGAAGGAAAAGCAACTAGAGAATACCAAGTTGGCGAGAAGGTGTATTTGAAAGTCTCCCCCACCAAAGGAGTATAGAGGTTTGGTGTCAAAGGGAAACTAGCTCCGCGATACATCGGAACCTATGAGATCATTGAGACATGTGGACCTGTTGCTTATCGCATCCGTCTTCCGGATCGACTAGCTACTGTCCACAATGTGTTTCATGTGTCTCAATTGAGAAAGTGTGTCCACGAGCCGGAGAAGAGAGTTATAAAAGAAGAAAATGCATGGATCGAGCCCGATCTATCAGTAGTGGAACACCCTCTGAAAATTCTTGATAGGAAGGAGAGAAAAACCCGGAGAAAGTCCGTAACCATGTACAAGATACAGTGGAGTCACCATTCAGAGGAGGAAGCTACTTGGGAAACAGAGCACTATCTAAATACCAACTATCCCGGTTTTCTCCAAGCTCGAAATCGTAAGACCTTTACCTTACTTTTGTCTTTAAATTCCGAATCTCGGGACGAGATTCTGTTTAAGGGGGGTAGGTTGTAACATCCCTGATGTTTACTGTGCTTAATCATAGGTTCATGTGCTAATCATGACCACAAGTTGGTAAGGATAAGTACAAGTTGCTAATTGGGGTCAACTCTTAAATCTAAACCCTAATTACCTTGGTCAACTTAGTCAAAGGGGTCAAACCCTATACTCTTGATGACATTGATTTGGTGTCTCAAGTAAATCTCCAATTTTTTCTTGAACACTCAAAAATCTACTAAACTAAAAGTTGCTCAGAATTAGATGGGACACATTTCATCTAATTAGTGGCATTCCAAATTTTGAGTGGAAAAGCTTCAAAAACTGGTTTGCAGTGCAGCAGGCACTATTTTCAGGGCCGAGAAAATCTCCATGATCAAGCCTTTTTCTGCTCAATCCTTTGATCCAAACTATGGTTGGCCTTTGCAAAAGTTCTAGAGCTATATCGCCTCTACAACTTCTACATTGGCCAAATTTGAACTTCTATTCAACTTTGAATTGTTTGAGCCGGTCAAACACCCCTAAGTTGAACTGGACTTCGAACCCCGGTGCCAGAGCGCGCGCTCTCGCGTCGACGTCGCGCCACGACCAAGCCCTGGCGTCGCGCCCGCACGTGAGCGCCCACCCATACGTCGGCTTCTGTGGGTCCCACCTGTAACCACACGAACCCCGTGATTGTCTAGTCCACCGTGGCAACCCAGGGACAGCTGGCACGTCACCGCGTCGCCTGCGCCGTCGCTCCGCCGCGAAAGCCGTCGACACGCGTCACAGCCAGCGCCGCCGCGCAGACAAGCCCCGCATGTGCGACCGACCAGCTTAAAACCCGTCGCCGTGCACTTGTCCGCATCTCCCTGTCCCAGAACCTCACCTGCCCAGGGCATGCGAGCGCCCTACGCCGGCTAGCCCAGCACGCGCCGCTCCGCCGTGCCGCCATGGCGTCGTGCCCGTGAGTCACCTGTCCAGGGGGCCTGTGAGATGGCGCTCATGCAGCGTGCACACCTAGTGCTCTCCTGTGCTCGCACCCATGCATAAAAACCAAGCCCCGGCACACTCACGCGGGAGGTCCCCTGCTCCGCCGCCCGCCATTGCCACCCCCACGATCAGCTTCACCCTCCGCCCTTTCCCGCTGACCACACATGGCTCAGACGCCTCACCAGTAACCCCGTGGAGCTTCCCAAGCACGCGCTTTGGTCAGAGAATCCGCTGCTTCGCCGGCATTGCGGCCGCCGCGGCTGCTCTGCCCCGGCCTCGTCGCCGGCCATCGCCGGAGTCACCTCTGACCAAGACACCACCACCGATCGACCCAGGGTGAGCACACACGCACCCCTAGCCACTCACACAGCCAAGCCCGGCAGCCCCTCGCCACCGGCGAGACCCCCTGCGCCGCCGAGGGTCGATCTGTGAAGATCTAAATCTTGTTAGGGTTCTCTGTGCAAAAGTCTAAGGGGCTATCTGTAAAAAGATTCTTCAACTTTAGTTTGTATATCCTGTGTCTTGGAAAATTCATATTAAATCAAATAAAAATCAGAAAAATATAAACTCAAATGTTTTGTGATCCTTATGAACAGGTGCAACTTTTCTAGAAATGAAGTTTGTAAATTTCTTTGTAGATTTTGAATAATTTTGAAATGATCAGTTTAGCTAGATTTGAAATAATTTGAAATCTATAGCTGATCTGCCCATGAAATTTTAATATGTTGTTAGTCTTGATATGCTAGACCCTGTGTAGAAAAATGGAACATAGATCTGTTGTGGTTGTGCAGTTATGATTTATCTTTGATATATGGCAGTTTAAATGTTCCTGTTTTATATGTAATTTCTGTTTCAGTAGTTAGGGTTGGTCTTTTTGTAGTAGCATGAGTAGGAATAGATGTATCCATGGTAAATAAGTGAATGCCTGTTGACATGTTTAAATAGTTCAATTTAATTTATGGCTTAAATAGGAGTTATTTTGATCAAGCATGTTAGGCTATGTTTCAGGCTATAATAAAATTTGGGTAGCTCATATATGTCATGTTATGGCTCTGTGTGAAATCTTGACCATAGATGGTATATGGATTTGTCTGTATAAAAATGTGAACTTTATGCTAGATAATGCTTTATAGATTTTTCATGTGCAATATGTAGCTTAGTTTAAAGTAATTTTTTGTCAGTAACCTGATCAGTATGATATGTGCTTGTGTGAATTTTATTTTGATTTATTGATGTACAGAACATCCAGAAATAAATTCTAAAGTAAACCAAGCTTATAAATGGAATAAAAAGATTAACCAAGTATATCTTGGAATATAATTTATATTCAACTAATAAGCTTCACCAAAAATACACCCTGCACAGCACCCATACTTTGGTGAAGTAAAATAAATGAAATAACTTAAATGTGCACACAATCCCCATCAAATAAGAAAGATAATTAACAAATATACAATTCCTTCATTAAGGAAGAGTATGCTAGATATATTCTTATCCAGGTGAATATGGCCCACAATAAACCCCCATGTTTACCTCTGAAATTTCAGAAGCACTTCACTCCCTAAACTTGAATAATTAAAGTAATGCATATGCATATCATGTAGAACTTCCGGACGGGAACTACGAGCTGGTGCTGGACGCTGATGGAGAACCAGCTGAGGGAGAAGTGAACACCGTGGAAGTGCAATAAGACCCGAACTCAGCTTCGGAGGACTTCCCTACTGACTGTGCTAGTGAAGGCAAGCCCCGGAGCATAACCCATGTTTTTAACTTATGCAACTCTCTATGTTATGATTGTGCATTTAAGTTTCAGGAATTGTTTGAAACCCTAGATGCAAGATCCTAGGTTCCTATGTTCAGACTACTAGCATGCTAGGACACTAGTTGCCATGCTCTAAGGACACGGTCGAAGTCGAGTGATGTTCGTCACTCACGAGTTATAGGTCTCTTATGTTGGAATCATAAGATTTGAACCTACCCGCTCATGTGGTAAGAGCATGGGACCGGCTCCGGCCAAGTAGGTATGTGGTTAAGCGTTTGAACATACTAAGCATTTGCCGGGAATGGGACCAGTAAGCCTAGTACCTTTTTGATCCGGCAAGGGAACTCTCTACCACTACCCCGGGAGTAGTCCCCAGGTTCTAGGCAGTGGTGCATGTGTGGATCCGGGTGGCAAAAGATGTAAGTCCAGGCTGGGTAACCTTGTACCAGGGACTGTGGACATTGTTCCTGAACCGAGGATGATTGGGAACCGCCTGGTTGGTGTGTACCCCACCCTGTAGGGGCTGTGGTCGGATGATGGGGTATGCATTGTCCTGTGTGTTTAGGTCCACCTTGCAAGGTTATTAATCGATCGATCGTCGGCCTCTCACCATTACCCGAGAGTACTTAACCATACACTCTATGTCCCTAATGATGGAATTGAGAAGAATACTGTTGTATGCTTAATTGCTTGTACAACTTATGCTTGCAGTAGTTGCTTACCTAGTAATGGATAATCAACTAGAATTTTGAGCTAAAACTTGAAAGTAAGGATATACTCTTTGTTGCTTTTCAGCAGAAAGGAACCCTCTTGCCATAAAGCTTGCATGTCTAGAGAGTTGGTGATGTCTCATCACCCGACGGTTAAGTCTTGCTGAGTATTAGTATACTCAGCCTTGCTTGTGTTGCTGTTTTCTGGTAATGATGTGTATGATGATGGTTTACCGCTACCTGGTTCTCTTCCACCCGGTTGGGAAGTTGAGTGGGAGGAGGATAGTGCTTAGTGGCATCACTAATGGCCTCTAGTGATGTTACCTACCTCGTAGTAGTTTATCTTCCGCTGTGTTTCGAACTCTGAACTTGTTTACTTTATGCAAAAGACTTGGTTTGTAATAATGAACCTGTGATGCTCAGGATGTAATGAATTAAGACTTGTTTATCTCTGGACTCGCCTTCGTGTGAGTTTTGATGTACAATTCTTCGATCCTTTGTCTTAAGTGATTTACCAGGCTTGACCCGGCAGATATCGACGAGTTAACTCCTCTTTAACACATAATGGCCAAGAGGATAGGTTATGTGTGTTAAATGGGATTTAATTTGGACGGTTCTGTCATAGCGACCTCTTGGGAAGTCCTCGTGTTGCATTCCTTTTTGTGATTTTTTATCCTCTTTGGACGAAATTTTGTGTTTCGAGTGTCCAAATGGTTGTGAGTTAAAAAAGAAGGGAAAACAGGAAAAATGTGTACTTCCACGTTTTGGTACCCACGCAAGGCGTGGCGTAGATCCCCGGACATAGGGCCCTTGGGCGAAACGTCAGGGTATGTGTATACGAGTATGGAGAATGCAAGGTATGTTGGATGCGATCATACCAGCACTAAAGCATTGGATCCCATCAGAACTCCGAAGTTAAGCGTGCTTGGGTGAGATTAGTACTATGATGGGTGACCTCCTGGGAAGTCCTCGTGTTGCATTCCTTTTTGCAATTTTTTAACCTCTTTGGACGAAATTTCGTGTTTCGGGTGTCCAAATGGTGGTGAGTTAAAAAAGAAGGGAAAATGGGAAAAATGTGTACTTCTGCGTTTTGGTACCCACGCAATGCGTGGCGTAGATCCCCGGACATGGGGCCCTCGGGCGACGCGTCGGGGTATGTGTATAAGAGTGTTGGCGGTCGATTTCCGTCAACCTAGAGGACTTGTTACACTATGGTTTGAGATTTGTTATGGAACTAATCCGTCACTAGGCACACTAATGATATAATAAGTTCAACTTTGTATGTGCATTTGGAAGTGTTGTGTTTTTTCAGAAAAATATGGACAAAAGGGACGGTGTCACAACGAGTTCAAAGGAGCAAATGAGGAGTTCCGTTCGTGTTCAAGTGCAAGGCGAAATCACTCCCAAAGGTGGCAGGGACCAAGGTGCTACGACGGATCATCCCCGAGGACCAAGACGAAAAGACTGGAGTTGATACGACAAGATCCATTATATTGATCACGAGGATGATGACTTATAAAGCCCACATGCGAAGGAGAAAAAAGCCAAAATATAGAGAAATGCCACGAGGAGGAAGATGGGCCGGAGTGGGCCAGGGGCCTAGGCCCTTGAGATTTGGAGATGCCCATGAGATCAACTCAACCTGATATTCGCGTAGCCCAGAACAACATGATCTTCCGATGCAGATTCAGGGACCTAAACGGCCTCCAATGGCAAAACATTAAATACCAAAGTTGTCGGCCTTGTTGAGAGATTCGATTTGAACATATGGAAGGACCAATTCGGATCAGGGAGCTACGAGATATGGCCCTCAAAATACCTGCTGCGCAGAAAAATCCCAAATCAGATAGATTATCTTCCGAGGCCCTTTCGGGGATCTTATCTTCATTTCTAAGGAAAGCAATGAATACCAAAGTTGGAGATAATTTCGTGCCACACAATCTAGACACCGAATTTGCATTATTTGGAGTCTGGACGTGGGAGATATGACATCGGAAAGGAAGGACTGCGAAATAGGAAATTCTGGACGAGGCTGTTTTTTTGGAAACCAAGTCTGCTTTGCTCCTAAGCAAGATTTCGTGCAAGGCAAGGTGGAGCACGCCTCAAGGCTCTCCAAGAGCATAAGTACAACCCCTGGGACGTCCAAGGGAGGGAGATCCATCCATCCATTCATTCCATCAACGCCCATTCGCCAGATAGCCGCCGCCCCAAGATGAGGGATAGAGTTAGATGAGTTCGTCGCGAGGATCAACGACGGTGGAGGGATGGAAGCAAGAGGAGAACTCCAAGCCGACGGCCTAGGGGTGTTCCCAAGCCTCACCGCCATCTTCATCGACGACGTTCTCAGGAGTCTCCATCACCCCTATGTGCTTCAATCCGTGTAAGACGATGGGTAACGTCTCCGTTCATCCCTAGGGTTAGATGGATCTTTGATATGTAATCGCTACATGAACCCTATGCCTCGATGCTTCATGGTCTATGTATTTGCAAATGCTTGATTTACATATGTGTGCACAACATGTGATCTTAGTAGGGTTTGTGGTAATCGTGGTGATTAGCTTAACTCTATGGATGCTTAGATGTAGATGCGTTAGCGAAGTGATCTATTACCTTCGCGTAGTGACATGTACGAGAGAAGGATAAAGGCCTAGCGACCGCATAACCGCCGTGAAGCTAGAGAAGGCAACACCTCTTTCATGTAGTAGATGCATGTCTTTGTGATCCTAGACCCTAGGGAGGGGGCTCTTATCTACTTTAATCTCTCTCTTGTACCAACCTTTGCCATCTAGTTTAACCTTAGATCAACATAGGTTAGATTCCTTTTTCTTTAGATTAACATCCCTTTCAAAGGCTTTCCAATCAACTAGATTAGTACTTGATTAAACGCTAGTATATCCCTTGCTCCGAGGATTGACAAGAACCTTGGGGATCCCCCTTGGTGAAAAAGGCACCAAGTCACCCGTGTGCTTGCGGTGAACTTCAACACGGTTTTGAACCGTCAACAAACCCTTTTTCTAGCACCGTTGCCGGGGTGCAAGCCAGTTTGCTACGTTTAATCTTATATTAATTTCATTGATTTCTAACATCTAACCCTCGTTTTCTAAAAAAAACTCTTTTTGTGTTTTTTTTTTATTTTTGGTGTCTTGATGGATTTGTTCACCTCACCATTGGAAGACAAAGAGATGTCGCTAAGTGAGCTAGCAATGTCGTCAATGGAGGACATTGAGATGCAAAAAATCAGATTTGACGCTTGCTACAACCCACTATGAAGTGAAGCCTAGAATCATCAAGTTAGTGGCGACAAACCCCTTTAGAGGATTGGAGGATGACAACCCATATAGACACATTAAGAAATTCACGAAGATGTGCAACACAGTGCAACAAGAAGGAGTTCTGGCCGCTTGGTTCAAGTGGAATCTTTTTCCATTCTCTCTCGAAGATGAAGCGCGAAGATGGTACACACTTGCGTCCGTTAAAGCAAAAGGAAATTGGGATGAGTTAGTGAAGGAGTTTCTTTTGAAGTTCTTTCCCATAAGCAAGGTCCAATACTTAAGGAGGCAAGTGCTCACTTTTAACCAATGAAAGGATGAAGGAATTGATGAAGCATGGGACCATTTTAATGAACTACTTGAGCAAGGCCCGAACTTGGGATTTTCCGGTGACTTGATGTTGCATACCTTTTATTTCTCACTAACCCCTAACTCTGCTCATTTTGTAAGCATGTGCGCAGGCGGTGATTTAATAGATAAAACAATTAGTGAAGCCGCACAAATCTTACAAAGGATAAGCAATGGAAAAGAACGCAAAGAGATTGGCAAAAACGTTGTCGGGAGGAGCAAAATGACAAAAGCAAGCCCGAGATGCTTGCTGAAATTTCTGAAAAAGATGAACCAAAGGTCAAGGAAGATGAACCAATCATACAAGAAATCAAAGAACCACTTCCTGAGGTAAGCAAAGCCATTTTGCATGATAAAAATGTTGAAACTAACATGAATATAGGCCGAAGCATGAGGAATGCTAGACCATTGGCGGAATTCAATCAATCCGATTGGATTCAAATTGATTTTGACTCCCTAATCAACCACCGAAGGAAGGATGAACACCGACACATTGCCAAACAAGTTGAAGATATATTTAGTCAAGAAATGAGTGGAGAATCGATCCAAAATATGTTTGAAGAAAGAGACGAAAAAGATGAAGGATGGGTCGATCAATATGACAACTCGAAGATTCATAATGAAGGAGAAGAGTACAACCGTGATGAGCCTAAAAGTTCCGTCTCCACAACACCATACACACCAATTGAAGAAGAAGATCTTGAAGAAATTGATTGGTCGTGGCCGTTCAACCATGGGCAAGAATTCATTGCTAGGGAGACGAGGAAAATAAAAAGAAGAGCTAGTGACTCAAAGGATAAATGGGAGAAAATAAGACTCAAGCTAGAAGATGAATGGGGAGGAGATGACATAGAGCAAAAACTCCAAGAAGCCCCTCTCCACAAGGTTATAGCTTGTGTGCTATTGAAGCCTACACACTAGCAAATCAAGACATGGAAGTGCTCAAGGATGAAGAAAAGAGTGAATCAATGATGAGCAATCTAGACGACATGTGGTACTCGGAAGATAAAGAAAGCAACTTACAAGACTTTGAAGATGAAGGTTGTGATAATGAAGACTTCAAAGAAGAGACGAATGCATACATTGCTGAAGGATTATGTGTTCCACATGATGAGATGAAGGGGATGCCAAAAGGTAACAAAGAGACACCTCCACTCGTCGAGATAGATTTGCTTTCAATGCTACAAGATGAACTAAGGATCACTATTGTTGAGAAAGCTCCGAGGCTAAGGTACACACCGAAATCTCAAGATATTATTGGTATGGATGATGATATATTCAAATATTCGTGTTGGACCAATAGTATGAATAATAGTCTAAATTATATGCCTTGTTCCAATGATGACCATGTTGATGGGGTAGAGTTTCTTGAGAATGATGATGAGACAATGTTTATGTTTGAACCAATTAATCTCATGCCTAAAGAACCTTTGTCCTAATGATGAGATAAGTACTTTGCATGAAACATATGCTTCTTTTAATTACACCTTGACTTATTGCTACAATTTGCATATGGTGTTGATTATGGACGCGTATGTTTACAATAAGTTTTGTAAATCTTGATCATGCTTTGTGCTTGGTCAAGCTAACAACCTTAAAGAAGCATATGTCGGGAGAAGGCATGATTTTCACTAACCATGCAGGAATACAATGGCTTGAATGATGAAAAGAGAAGTCATGCCCAAAGAGTTGCAAGATAAATCATCAACCTCTCCAAATCCCGCGATAGATGCTGCTGTCTTCATCAATTTGTGAGCTTTTTCATATGTATACAAATGAAGAAAATTAGATATTCAGAAGCTCCATCAAGTTCCATTCCAACGCATCAAGAACCAATGAATTTGGAGACCCGTGCAAGGAGTTATTGAGAAAACATTGAGCGTTGCGCGTTCTGAAAATTTCAGGACAGATTTCATCGCCAGAGTAAAACAGACATAACTCTCTTGTTCGGAGTCTGATTTGGGCAAATAAAGACTTGTTGGAAGGGAAGCTTTGTGCACTGTGTAATGGAGTAGAGTTTGGGTACACTTTCTGTTCTGGACATTAAAGAAAAATTTGTAAAGTGAAGGCAGCACCGAAGGGCGACAAAGAAGGAGAAAGTGATGATGTCAGATAACTTGGGCAAATCTCCTATAAGTGATCAAGCACAACATGGGAAGTGAATTAAGGCTACATTGGCACCTTTTCTTCTTGCATGAAGGGCCATGGCAGTGCGACAAAAAGAATGTATGTGAGAAAGTCAAGCTCTATGACTTTAAATGAAGCGCTTTTCGGGAGGCAACCCGTTCCTTTGTGTTTTTATTTTTTTTACCTATAGAGAATAAATAGCACCATCCTTTGATGATTAACTTGTGGCTAATTAATCTAAGTTTAATTTTCTTTCTAGAACCACGATCTTGTTCATGATCATATTTTTTTATTTGCATGCTTTGCATTATGTCATCAACGTGATGTTTGTTTCTTGCATATACATGTTTTGCATATAGTTGGCTTGGTAGTTTTAAGACTTAATGATGTATGCTTCATTTCCTCCTTAACACTCCAGCTGGGTGTTTTTCCTTTTGTGATCTTGTGTAAACATGGTGTTTAAACATGATTGCGGACCATCATCGTTAAGTTCTTTAAACCTTGCTTGCTTTTCATATGTTTTCATGTTGCATTGGTTGGTTTATAAACATTGCTTTGCGCTTTATTTTTCTTGTGCTATAAGAAATTGTTTATCTAAGGATAGACATGGTGTTTTAAACCTAGATAAATAAATCTTTATGGCTATGAAAAAATTTGGCAACCTAGTTGTAAACATGGTGTTTAGAACTAGGTGAAATCATTGTCTTTGTTTATATGCTTTCCTCTCATGTGCATACACACTTTGCACCACGTACACCCATTAGGTTTTTATTACTCATTAGACTAATTATGCCACAAGTTAAGAGTCTTAGAAAATGTTTGGATTGTTGGCAATTTATCTACTCCCAACCGTCACTTTGGGGGTAGAATGTGCACTTAAAATGTTTTGCAGGCAAGATAAAGACTCTCACGACAAGGAAGTTGAAGGATGGTTAAAATAAAAATGATTTTTCTTCTTCTTCCATGCCTAGCAAAATACTAAGCATGAGGGAGGCCCTGAATCTTCAACACGGAAGTGCAACATGACGCTCTAGGAGATAGAACGAACAAGATCATCAACATCTATGGATCGATGCGCAAGAAGCCACCGATCTCATCAAAATTCCGCATGGTCTCGAAGGGAAGACATTGAATACTTTTGGATATTTAGAAGCCCCATGAAGTTACGTTTCCAATAAATTAAGAATAAAGACAATCGGAGGTTCCTACAAGCAGTTATGGCTATACGTGGGAATGGATCAACATCCATAATCTAAAGAAGAAAAATCCAGTAAGATCCTAAATTATAAAGCTCACATCCAATCCAATCCAATCCAATTCACTCACTCAAAATCCAATATCCAACAATATAATCCAACCACCACCAGGTTGACTACTCAGATAAATCTATATGTGGGACACATGTCCAGAGCCGGACCCTAGAATTAAAAGCTCGCGTTCACACTATAAAATTTTAGCGGATTTGACCGAAATTTGGTGAGATGCCTTAACATGACAGTCCGCTACTCAGTGCAAATCGGTGAAGCCAAATCTATATGTGGGACCCACGTCCAGAGCCGGACCCTAGAATTAAAAGCTCGCGTTCACACTATAAAATTTTAGTGGATTTGACCGAAATTTGGTGAGATGCCTTAATATAACAGTCCGCTACTCAGTGCAAATCGGTGAAGCCAAATCTATATGTGGGATCCACATCCAGGGTCGGACCCTAGAATTAAAATCTCGCGTTCACACTATAAAATTTTAGCGGATTTGACCAAAATTTGGTGAGATGCCTTAATATGACAGTCCGCTACTTCGTGCAAATCGGTGAAGCCAAATCTATATGTGGGACCCACGTCCAGAGCCGGACATTAGAATTAAAAGCTTCTGCTTGGACATCCAATACTGATTGGACATCCAATTTAATTTAGCATGTGGACATCCACATCCAAAGTAATCCAGTCCAACGAAGTCCAAAAGAAAAAAATCCAATTGGATTTGGATTTTCCAAAATCCATTACCACGTCTAGTTATGGCCTAATCACCGAGTGCAACGCGTCCTGAAATCAGTTTTGAACAGCGCGCAACGCTGAAGTAAAACAGACATAACCCCCTTGTCTAAACTCCGTTTTCGATGAATGACCACACGTTGGAAAGATAATTTCATAAACTTTTCAATAAATCTATATTTTGATATATATTCTGTTCTAGATAGAGGGGAAATCCATGATGAAGAGACAGCAAGAAGATGATGAGAACAAAAAAGAGGAGATGGTGATGACAACATTGAAGAGAATGGTGACCGTTGCCTCCATTAAGCATACATGATCAAATTCAGAAGTTTAGGAGCATTGGAAAATCAAGACAAAAGCAAATCCACATTCGATACATGGAGAAGCCGGGAAAAGATTTCGAAGAACTACAAAAGATGGTGACACCTCCATGGACCTTCTCTTTTCTGAAAATAAATGCTTGTAAGTATGCCTTCAACCCTAGGTGCAACTTTTTGTTTATTCTCTTCAACAATAACATGGCTACTAGGAGGACAACCTAGATTTCTTTTTATTTTTAATAAATAAGCATGACCATGTGTTCACCTCGATGTTTTATAATGCCTATGCTTATGGAAAAATGATGAATGTTGTCGCTCTGTTTTACCTACATGAAGTTATACATGTCTTGGCTAATTGCTCTCTATAACATGATCTGAAATTAATTTTAAATATCGACTCTTTTATTCGTGGAGGTTAAATGACTATACTCTAGACCCACATATATATCTTTGCTCTTTGATTTAAGTTTATGGATAGCCAGAACTTGTTTTATGAAAACTTGACTTTTATGCTATCTACATATTTGTGATGCTCTTGCAAAGTTCTACCTACCAAAGCCATATACATATATGTTCTATGATAATAAAACCTTTAGATTGCAAACATATGTTTTGATGAGTTGGGTTAGGATTGATTTCTATGGTTCGAGACTAAGAAGCTGGTCATTCCTTTGTGTAACTTTCTCTTGCTAGCTTTTTTGTCCATGCATTGTGGGTTTTTACATCGAAAATTTCACAAACCTCGCTGGGCATCCACCCTAAACCAAAAACATCTTTTTGTGATTACCTCTTTGTCCACAACCCAATTTTGAGTATGGAGTAAAATTCCCGACGGAAATTCAGATATTCCGCAAAGATTATGTAATTATGCTTACTTCAGTAGTCCCTTCCCCTCTCTCTTATGCTCGAGGACGAGCATCATTCAAGCATGGGGGGAGGTGTCATCGCATCATCTCTGACAAATGCTAAGTAAGTATTATGTCGCAAAAGTTTTGAGGAGCAAAAAGAAAAAATATGATGAGAAAAGAAAAAAGGAAAAAGAAGAAAAAAAGAGATGAAAAAAGGAGGAAAATAAAAAAATAAAAAGAGGAAATGAAAAAAAATAAAAATAAAGATGCTCCTTGGTTCTTTTTGCTTCATAAGTTCTCAAGTGCCTCGAAGACAAATCCATACTCAAATCTTCCAACCATGTGCAATCCGATAACGAGGACTTCACTTGTGCCTCGTGATCATCCATTTGCCACTTGCACATGTCCACCAATCTAAATGTGTGTGTTTCATCCCTCTCTCTTTCCAACATTTATTTTCCATGACCTTTTTGACGAGTCTCGGTAATTCCAGTAGATCTCTCTCTTAATTTGACAATATTTCGGACGTATGTTTTGCTAGGATTGTTTTGACCTACCCAGCTCCACATAAGCCTTCAACTATCACATATGAGTAGAATAGGTTGAATATAATCTTGTATAGGTTTGAGTGACTTGATGAGATGAGTGTTCCCATGAGCTTTTGCAAGAGATTTTCACTTATGTTGGATACACATCTTTTTAAAAATTCTTAGATAAAACAAGGTAACCGTTTGAAGTTCACTTAAGTTTGATAGCATCGTATTTATTAATTGTGGCTTGTTCTTTATTGTTAGTCTATCTTCCATAATGAAAAAGAAGCCGGTCACAACTAGAATTTTAAAACTAAATTCTTAAGAGAGATTAATATGTCTTGTCATGAATGACTAAGTGCAGGGACAACATTGGAAGGCAACACTGATTCCCCTTTAAGCAAGGATTACTTACTCGAGGACGAGCAAGGTTTATGTCACACCCAAGTTTAAAAGCAAACTCGAATGCTAGATTATATGTGCGCCAGGATCAAGTTTCACACATATAACGACATAGTGCATACCAAAAGACAGTGTCTCAACGTAAAGAGAGTATTAAACTTATTACAGACCGACAGTCTCATAACTTAACAAAATAGAGTATCTAGCAGCGGAACGAATGCCTCCACATGCAGCTGACTGAAGACACGATCGCCTAGAATTTGCCAAAGTCTCCGGGATAGTCTTCAAACCTCTCCCAGTCTGAGCAACAATCCGAGTAGTGTAGTTGCAATAATGAAAACAAGCGTGAGCACATGCCGTACTCAGCAAGCGGAAAAGATATATAACATGGAAGGCTTTTTGTGGATGGCTGATGGTTAAGCAAGTAAGCATTTTAGTTGGTCAAGTTTTATTAGCAACATAATTACTATCAAGTGTAAGTTCATACCAAGCCTTAGATAACATAGAGATCATAAACATAAATAAAGATAGAATGCATCAAATTAATATTATCTTTCATAATTTAATCACGTGAGGGTCCAGGCCGCTCTTAACCGTGAGCACGGTAACCGGTTAGTTTTACACTCTGCAGAGGTTGTACACTTTCACCACAAGTCGCATAAAAGTTCAAAGAACTTTAAACCCAACCACGCGATGCTGATCAGGTATCATACCACACTACCGAGGTGTGATTGCATAGGGATGCTACGAGGCCTTTACAAAGCTTCCTCAGGAAGTTGCAACCCACAAGGTTACCGGATCAGTTAGCAAGGTATAAAGTCCCCTAGCAGGTATTGTGTCTTAGCAAAGCCCAACTCCCCACTAGAACGAGTCCATACCCCACAGTACTGCCGCCCCTTGTCCTTATCAGGTAAAGCCACACCTAGCCAGGGTCACTAATTACTTAGCCAAGGCCAGAGCCATTTAGCTCTTGTGGTTGCACACTTGCGTTGTTGTCCTGGGTGGTTCTCCATGTTCCAATTAAACATATGGTCTTGTATTAATGAAGGTATAACATAAATAAATCAAATTAAATATTACTTCATTAATACCACCATGCAACCATATAAAGCAGAGCGAGAACTACCCAACATAAAAGTAAACCCGGTTGATCAAGGCTTAGGGTAAAAGCATCTAGTTGAACCTTAATTGGGACCCATCAAATTAATGCAAGCAAAAGTAAGTACAATGAATTAAATGCACGTTGTATAGGTAAATGGGTATGCATCAAGGAAGACTTGCCTTCAACTGAATCGTGCTGCTGCTCAGACACTTGGAACTCTTGCTCTTCGAATTCCACGAACGGTTCGCTCTCTACGCAACACATCCATAACATACCAGCACACAATCAAATAAATTAAGAAACAGGCATCAAACAATACAAACAGAACTGAACAGGGACATAAAACTAATCTACACTTTGTTACAATTGTTTGGACATAAAGAAAGTAAAAAACGGAGCTAAAACGGAAAAGATATGGCTAAAAGATGATGCAAGGGCTCATCTGCGAGAAATCTAAGGTTCCAGGGGCCTAACTACAAGAAAACAGGGACTAAAACATAATTAAGTGTATAAACTAAAGGGCTGCAGTGTAAAAACTTAGATTTGGACTTCGGGCGCAAAAACCAGAGAGCTCAGGGGTTAAAACATAAAGAAAAGGATCAAAACATAAATTCTTTTGAATGGTGGAAGGACCGGCTTGTGAATCTAGAAAGAATAGGGGCTTTTAAGCAAAACTGACATAGACGGCTAAGGTTGACTAGTATTGACTCCTGTTAAAATAGATCTGGTGCGTCCGTCCAAGATCCAACGGTTGACCCGAGCAGTGGCGCGCCGGCGGCGACAGACGCAGCGGCGACGAGCGGCGTGCGGCGGAGCAGTCGGCGGCGTAGCACTAAAACACGCTCCTGGCCTCGATTCGACGCGCGAACTTCACCGGGGCCAAGCATGCGACACGAGGAACACACCCAGGGGTTCAAGGCGGAAGGTTGAGCGGCGACAACGGCACATGGCTCGGCGACGCGGAGCTCGTACTCCGGCGAGCTCGCGTTAGCAGTGCAAAGCACGAGGACGGCTACAAGCAGTGCGGACGACCTTCTCACCTCCTCGTCGTGCTCCGGGTTAGCTTCTCGACGGCAGAACGGTGGAGGAGCGATGAATCAACGCGGCGGCGCTGCTAGGGTTTGGCAGCAGCACAACCAGTGGCTAGGGTTTCGATGTAGGGGCGGCTCCGTGTGCGGTGGCTCCTTTTAATAGGGCTAGAGCCCTACCTTGGCGTGCGGGCTACGCCGAGACGGGGACTCGTGCAGGTGCAGGACGGCCAGCTCAGACCCGAGCTCAAGTCCGGCACGAACACGACCAGAGGAGGGAGATGACAAGTGGGGACCACTTGTCGGTGGCTGCGGAGGGGAAGACGCGCACAGGGCAAACTGGGCTGAGGTGAGAGCTGGGCCGCGAAGCCAGGGTTGCCGAGTGAGTGAAGCGAAAAACTTAGGGGGTTCCGCTGGACTTCCTGATCACCAGTCGAGCAAAAGAGTGGGCCGCGAGCTGGGATGGCTCCACGGTGGGCTGCTGGTGCTGTTGGTGTGCTGGACTGGAGAAAATGGCCACATGCCAAAAGGAAAAGAAAGGGAAAATGGAGGTAAAGAAAGAGTTTGCATTTTCTTTCAAAAGCAACAAACCAATTGAATTCAAATTTTTGAATTTGAATTCAACAAACAAAACAAATGCATCAGCATGAATGCAACAAACAACAAGCCACTTATTTAATTTTGAAAACAAAATAATGTTTTTTTCTTTCCTAAACTATATTCCCTGCAAAATAAATAAACATTGAGAAATTTGTTGTTTAAATTTTTCTTCCTACTCACATCCTGAAATTCAAAATTTCAGGGTGTGACAGTTTAAGCATGGGGGGACGTTGGCGGTCGATTTCCGTCAACCTAGAGGACTTGTTACACTATGGTTTGAGCTTTGTTATGGAACTAACACGCCACTAGGCACACTAATGATATAACAACTTCAACTTTGTATGTGCATTTGGAAGTGTTGTGTTTTTGCAGGAAAATATGGACAAAAGGGACGGAGTCACAACAAGTTCAAAGGAGCAAATGAGGAGTTCCGTTCGTGTTCAAGTGCAAGGCGAAATCACTCCCAAAAGTGGCAAGGACTAAGGTGCTATGACGGATCATCCCCGAGGACCAAGACGAAAATACCGGAGTTGATACGACAAGATCCATTATATTGATCACGAGGATAATGACGTCTAAAGCCCACATGCGAAGGAGGAAAAAGTCAAAATATAGAGAAATGCCACGAGGAGGAAGATGGGCTGGAGTGAGCCTGGGGGCCCAGGCCTTTGAGATTTGGAGATACCCATGAGATCAACTCAACCTGATATTCGCGCAGCCCAGAACAGTATGATGTTCCTATGCAGATTCGGGGACCTAAACGGCCTCCAATGGCAAAACCTTGAATACTAAAGTTGTCGGCCTTGTTGAGAGCTTCGATTTGAACATATGGAAGGCCCAATTCGGATCAGGGAGCTAAGCGCTATGGTCCTCGAAATACCTGCTATGCAGACAAGTCCTAAATCAGAAAGATTATCTTCCGAGGCCGTTTTGGGGATCTTATCTTCGTTTCTAAGGAAAGCAATGAATACCAAAGCTGGAGATAATTTCGTGCCACACAATCTAGACACTGAATTTGCATTATTTGGAGTCCGCACGTGGGAGATATGACATCAGAAAGGAAGGACTGCGAAACAGGAAATTCTGGACGGGGCTGTTTTTATGGAAACCAAGTTTGCTTTGCTCCTAAGCAAGATCTCGTGCAAGGAAAGGTGGAGCATGCCTCAAGGCTCTCCAAGAGCATAAGGACAACCCCCGGGACATCAAAGGGAGGGGGATCCATCCATCCATTCATTCCATCAACGCCCATTCGCCAGATAGCTGCCACCGCAAGATGAGGGATAAAGTTAGATGGGTTCGTCGCGAGGATCAACACCGGTGGAGGGAAGGAAGCAAGAGGAGAACTCCAAGCTGTCGGCCTAGTGGTGTTCCCAAGCCTCATCACCGCCATCTTCATCGACGACATTTTCTGGAGTCTCCATCACCCCTATGTGCTTTAATCCGTGTAAGATGATGGGGTAACGTCTTCGTTCATCCCTAGGGTTAGATGGATCTTTGATATGTAACCGCTACATGAACCCTATGCCTCGATGCTTCATGGTCTATGTCTTTGCAAATGCTTGATTTACATATGTGTGCACAACATGAGATCTTAGTAGGGTTTGTGGTAATCATGGTGATTAGCTTAACTCTATGGATGCGTAGATGTAGATGCGTTAGTGAAGTGATCTATTACCTTCGCGTAATGACATGTACGAGAGAAGGGAAAAGGCCTAGATACCGCATAACCGCCGTGAAGCTAGAGAAGGCAACACCTCTTTCATGTAGTAGATGCATGTCTTTGTGATCCTAGACCTTAGGGAGGGGGCTCTTATCTACTTTAATCTCTCTCTTGTACCAACCTTTGCCATCTAGTTTAGCCTTAGATCAACATAGGTCAGATTCCTTTTTCTTTAGATTAATATCCTTTCAAAGGCATTCTAAATAACTAGATTAGTACTTGACTAAACGCTAGTATATCCATTGCTCCGTGGATTGACAAGAACCTGGGGGATCCCCCATGGTGAAAAGGCACCAAGTCACCCGTGTGCTTGCTGTGAACTTCAACGCGGTTTTGAACTGTCAACAAAGAGTATGGAGAGTGCGATGCGATCATACCAGCACTAAATCACCGGATCCCATCAGAACTCCGAAGTTAATCGTGCTTGGGCGAGAGTAGTACTATGATGGGTGACCTCCTAGGAAGTCCTCGTGTTGCAATCCTTTTTGCGATTTTTAACTTCTCTAGACGAAATTTCGCGTTTCGAGCGTCCAAATGGTGGTGAGTTAAAAAATAAGGGAAAACAGGAAAAATGTGTACTTCCGCGTTTTGGTACCCACGCGATGTGTGGTGTAGATCCCCGGACATGGGGCCCTCGGGCGGCGCGTCGGGGTATGTGTATAAGAGTTTGGAGAGTGCAAGGTATGTCGGATGCGATCATACCAGCACTAAAGCACCGGATCCCATCAGAACTCCGAAGTTAAGCGTGCTTGGGTGAGAGTAATACTAGGATGGCTGACCTTCTGGGAAGTCCTAGTGTTGCATTCCTTTTTGCGATTTTTTAACCTCTCTAGACGAAATTAAGCGTTTCGGGTGTCCAAATGGTGGTGAGTTAAAAAAGAAGGGAAAACATGAAAAATGTGTACTTCCGCGTTTTGATACCCACGCGATGCGTAGTGTAGATTGCCGGACATGGGGCCCTCAGGCGGCGCGTCGAGGTATGTGTATAAGAGTATGGAGAGTGCAAGGTATGTCACATGCGATCAAACCAGCACTAAAGCACCTGATCCCATCAGAACTTTGAAGTTAAGCGTGCTTGGGCGAGAGTAGTACTAGGATAGGTGACCTCCTGGGAAGTCCTCGTGTTGCACTCCTTTTTGTGATTTTTTTAACCTCACTGGGCGAAATTTCGCGTTTTGGGTGTCCAAATGGTGGTGAGTTAAAAAAGAAGGGAAAACAGGAAAAATGTGTACTTTCGCGTTTTGGTACCCACGCGATGCGTGGTGTAGATCCCCGGACATGGGGCCCTCGGGCGGCGCGTCGGGGTATGTGTATAAGAGTATGGAGAGTGCAAGCTATGTCGGATGCGATCATACCAGCACTAAAGCATAGGGTCCCATCAGATCTCCGAAGTTAAGCGTGCATGGGCGAGAGTAGTGTGACCTCCTGGGAAGTCCTCATGTTGCATTCCTTTTTGCAATTTTTTAACCTCTCTGGACGAAATTTCGCGTTTCGGGTGTCCAAATGGTGGTGTGTTGAAAAAGAAGGGAAAATAGGAAAATAGTGTACTTCCGTGTTTTGGAACGCACGCGATGCGTGGCATAGATCCCCGGACATGGGACCCTCGGGCGGTGCATCGGGGTATGTGTATAAGAGTATGGAGAGTGCTAGGTAAGTCTGATGCGATCATACTAGCACTAAAGCACCGAATCCCATCGGAACTCCAAAGTTAAGCGTGCTTGGGCGAGAGTAGTACTAGGATGGGTGACCACCTGGGAAGTCCTCGTGTTGCATTCCTTTTTGCGATTTTTTAACCTCTCTAGACGAAATTTCGCGTTTCGGGTGTCCAAATTGTGGTGAGTTAAAAAAGAAGGGAAAACAGGAAAAATGTGTTCTTCCGTGTTTTGGTACCCACGCGATGCGTGGCGTAGATCTCGGGACTTGGGGCCCTCGAGCGGCGCGTCGGGGTATGTGTATAAGAGTATGGAGAGTGCAAGCTATGTCGGATGTGATCATACCAGCACTAAAGCACAGGGTCCCATCAGAACTCCGAAGTTAAGCATGCATGGGCGAGAGTAGTGTGACCTCCTGGGAAGTCCTCATGTTGCATTCCTTTTTGCGATTTTTAACCTCTCTGGACGAAATTTCGCGTTTCGAGTGTCCAAATGGTGGTGAGTTAAAAACGAAGGGAAAACAGGAAAAAATGTACTTCCGCATTTTGGTACACACACGATGCGTGCCGTAGATCCCCGGACATGGGGCCCTTGGGCGGCACGTTGGGGTATGTGTATAAGAGTATGGTGAGTGCAAGCTATGTCGGATGCGATCATACCAGCACTAAAGCACCGGATCCCATCAGAACTCTGAAGTTAAGCATGCTTGGGCGAGAGTAGTACTAGGATGGGTGACCTTCTGCGAAGTCCTCGTGTTGCATTCCTTTTAGCGATTTTTTAATCTCTCTGGACGAAATTTTGCATTTCGGTTGTCCAAATGGTGGTGATTTAAAAAAGAAGGGGAAACATGAAAAATGTGTACTTCCTCATTTTGGTACCCACGCGATGCGTGGAGTAGATCCCCGGACATGGGGCCCTCGGGCGGCACGTCAAGGTATGTGTATAAGAGTATGGAGAGTGCAAGGCATCTCGGATGCGATCATACCAGCACTAAAGCACCTGATACCATTAGAACTCTGAAGTTAAGCGTGCTTGGGCGAGAGTAGTACTAGGATAGGTGACCTCCTAGGAAGTCCTCGTGTTGCATTCCTTTTTGCGATTTTTTAACCTCTTTGGACGAAATTTCGTGTTTCGTGTGTCCAAATGGTGGTGAGTTAAAAAAGAGGGGAATAAGGAAAAATGTGTACTTCCGCGTTTTGGTACCCACGTGATGCGTGGCGCAGATACCCAGACTTGGGGCCCTCGGGCGACGCGTCGGGGTATGTGTATAAGAGTATGGAGAGTGCAAGGTATGTCGGATGCGATCATACCAGCACTAAAGCACCGGATCCCATCAGAACTCCGAAGTTAAGCGTGCTTGGGCAAGAGTAGTACTAGGATGGTTGACCTCCTGGGAAGTCCTCGTGTCGCATTCCTTTTTGCGATTTTTTAACTTCTCTAGACACAATTTCGCGTTTCGGGTGTCCAAATGGTGGTGAGTTAAAAAAGAATGGAAAACAGGAAAAATGTGTACTTCTGCGTTTTGGTACCCACGCGATGCGTGGCGCAGATCCCCGGGTAGGGGCCCTCGGGTGGCGCGTCGAGGTATGTGTATAAGAGTATGGAGAGTGCAAGGTAAGTGAGATGCGATCATACCAGCATTAAAGCACCGGATTTCATTAGAACTCCGAAGTTAAGCGTGCTTGGGCGAGAGTAGTACTAGGATGGGTGACCTCCTCGGAGGTCCTCATGTTGCATTCCTTTTTGCGATTTTTAACCTCTCTGGATGAAATTTCGCGTTGCGGGTGTCCAAGTGGTGGTGTGTTGAAAAAGAAGGGAAAACAAGAAAAATGTGAGATGCGATCTTACCAGCACTAAAGCACCAGATCCCATCAGAACTTCGAAGTTAAGCGTGCTTGGGCGAGAGTAGTACTAGGATGGGTGACCACCTGGGAAGTCCTCGTGTTGCATTCCTATTTGCGATTTTTTAACCTCTCTGGATGAAATTTCGCGTTTCGGGTGTCCAAATAGTGGTGAGTTAAAAAAAGAAGGGAAATAAGAAAAATGTGTACTTCCGCGTTTTGGTACCCACGCAATGCGTGGCGTAGATCCCCGGACTTGGGGCCCTCGGGCGGCACGTCGAGGTATGTGTATAAGAGTATGGAGAGTGCAAGGTATGTCGGATGCGATCATACCAGCACTAAAGCACCTGATCCCATCAGAACTCTGAAGTTAACTGTGCTTGGGCGAGAGTAGTACTAGGATGGTTGACCTCCTGGGAAGTCTTTATGTGGCATTCCTTTTTGTGATTTTTTTAACTTCTCTGGACAAAATTTCACGTTTCGGGTGTCCAAATGGTGGTGAGTTAAAAAAGAATGAAACAGGAAAAATGTGTACTTCTGCGTTTTGGTACCCACGCGATGCGTGGCGTAGATCCCCGGGCATGGGGCCCTCGGGTGGCACGTCGAGCTATGTGTATAAGAGTATGGAGAGTGAACGGTATGTCAGATGTGATCATACCAGCACTAAAGCACCGGATTTCATTAGAACTTCGAAGTTAAGCGTGCTTTGGTGAGAGTAGTACTAGGATGGGTGACCTCCTGGGAAGTCCTCATGTTGCATTCCTTTTTGCGATTTTTTAACTTCTCTGGACAAAATTTCGCGTTTCGGGTGTCCAAATGGTAGTGTGTTGAAAAAGAAGGGAAAATAGGAAAAATGTGTACTTATGCATTTTGGTACGCACGCGATGCGTGGCGTAGATCCCCGGACATGGGGCCCTCGAGCGGCGCGTAGAGGTATGTGTATAAGAGTATGGAGAGTGCAAAGTATGTCGAATGCGATCATACTAGCACTAAAGCACCAGATCCCATTAGAACTCTGATGTTAAGCGTGCTTGGGTGAGAGTAGTACTAGGATAGGTGACCTCTTGGGACGTCCTCGTGTTGCATTCCTTTTTGCGATTTTTTAATTTCTTGACGATATTTCGCGTTTCGGGTGTCCAAATGGTGGTGAGTTAAAAAAGAAGGGAAAATAGGAAAAATGTGTACTTCCGCGTTTTGGTTACCACGCAATGGATGGTGTAGATCCCCGGACATGGGGCCCTCGGGCGGCGCGTCGGGGTATGTGTTCAAGAGTATGGAGAGTGCAAGGTATGTCAGATGCGATCTTACCAGCACTAAAGCACCGGATCCCATCAGAACTCCGAAGTTAAGCGTGCTTGGGCGAGAGTAGTACTAGGATAGGTGACCTCCTGGGAAGTCCTCGTGTTGCATTCCTTTTTGCGATTTTTTAATCTCTCTGGACGAAATTTCGCGTTTCGGGTGTTCAAATGGTGGTGAGTTAAAAAAGAAGGGAAAATAAGAAAATGTGTACTTCCGCATTTTGGTACCCACTGTTGACGCCTGATTCTCACTCATTTCTTACCCGTCAAACATGTACCTTTAGGCATGGAAAATGATCATCAACACTATAATAGGGCTTAAACTAATCATTTCCACAAGTGTTGGTGATTATGCAAATACAGGTGATTAGCACTAGAAAGAGGAGTAAAAGCACAAGTCTTTGATCCAAGTACTTCAAGCTCAGCCAATGAGGGGATGCCACCTTGGATTTCCCGGGATCACTGACGTCATCAATCCAAGAGAAGCAAGCCCGACGAATCACGAAGCGCCACATGGACATCACATGGATTCAAGGGCCCACTTATCCCCCCAAACCGTCGGGAAACTTGGCATGCACGAAGGATGAGCATTAGGGCCCACCAGTCAGCCACCTCGAAGAAACACAGGGTGCCACGTGGCCCCTAGGGGTCGGCCGAACCGTGGATCGGCCAAACCGCCTTTGGTTCGGTTGATCCCGACCTTCCACGTGGTAGCCTCTGATTGGTCCCTGGTTGCAGCTCCAGGCGTTTAGGAGCACTTGGAGCCCCGAAGCAAGCCTCTTCCCCCTCTATAAATAGGAGGGTAGGCGCTCCATTTTGGAGCACACTCTTCTCCTCCTCCTCTTCATTTTGGCTTGGAGCCTCTCTCTTTAGGAGAGGAGAGCTCTTTGTATAGGATTAGTACTAGGAAGTGAGGTGGGAGGCTTGAGGCCATGTCATGTTCATGACATCTTCCTCAAGAACGATCCTCAGCGGTGCCTTTGTTCTTCAACTAGACTAAAGTGAGTATTTCGATATTTCCTATTTAGACTAAAGTCGTATGCATGCTTAGAATGATGTGTTCTTGTGTTCTTCATTTGTTCTTGGTTTAGAGGCTTGTGTTCTTCGAACACAACCCCTTTCGATCCATTAGAACATAGATCATAAGTTGCATCTAGTTTGTCTGCTTGTCTAATTAGAGTAAAGTGAAGCTCCTGCATGTCTCTAGTTAGATCAAAGTGCATTCGTGATCTTGCATGAGTGATAGAGCATACCTTGAGCTAGTGCTAGTATCTCCCTCACGGATTCGTATAAATAGTAAGTGGTGTAGACGAGGTGTCTGGACCGTAAGCTACCCTTCGAAGGCCACGTACGATCGTAGCGTAGAGGTAGGCCGCAGTGGTGACAGCCTGTTGGACCCTTTGCAACCCTTTTACATCGCGTACCGGGTTGGGCTCGAGCCAGTACAAAGGCCGTGTGCCGGGTGCCCTAAGTGAGTGTTATACCCGAGAGAACGTTACTAGACTCTGCGCTCGGTCCGAGCAGATCCTTTCTACCCATCCTATCCATAGAGTTGTGTCCTTGGATCATCTATACTAGAAGTAGAAGGTAGTGCACACCGTTCCTTGGATTCGATACCATTGGAATAGTCTCCTTCCTTGGGGAAGTGCTACATCGGTATTTCGGTGCGCTTGCGGTATACCCAGTCATTCTTATACGCTCCCTCTAGGTGTTCAACTAGTGGTGACGTTAAGAAACGCCAACACCCACGCGATGCGTGGCGTAGATCTCCGGACATGGGGCCTTCGGGCGGCACATCGAGGTATGTATATAAGAGTATGGACAGTGCAAGGTATGTCAGATGCGACCATACCAGCACTAAAGCACCTGAACCATCAGAACTCTGAAGTTAAGCATGCTTGGGCGAGAGTAGTACTAGGATAGGTGACCTCCTGTGAAGTCCTCGTGTCACATTCCTTTTTGTGATTTTTTAACCTCTCTAGACGAAATTTCGCGTTTCAGGTGTCCAAATGGTGGTGAGTTAAAAAAGAAGGGAAAACAGGAAAAATGTGTACTTCCGCATTTTGGTACCCACGCGATGCGTGGCGTAGAGCCGCGGACATGGGGCCCTCGGGCGGTACGTCGAGGTATGTGTATAAGAGTATGGAGAGTGCAAGGTATGTTGGATGCGATCATACCAGCACTAAAGCACCTGATCCCATCAGAACTCTGAAGTTAAGCGTGCTTGGGCGAGAGTAGTACTAGGATAGGTGACCTCCTGGGAAGTCCTCATGTTGCATTCCTTTTAGCGATTTTTTTAACCTCTCAGGACGAAATTTCGCGTTTCGGGTGTCCAAATGGCGGTGAGTTAAAAAAGAGGGGAATAAGGAAAAATGTGTACTTCCGCATTATGGTACCCACGCGATGCATGGTGTAGATCCCCGGACATGGAGCCCTCGGGCGGCGTGTCGGGGTATGTGTTCAAGAGTATGGAGAGTGCAAGGTATGTCGGATGCGATCTTACCAGCACTAAAGCACTGAATCCCATAAGAACTCCGAAGTTAAGCGTGCTTGGGCGAGAGTAGTACTAGAATGGGTGACCACCTGGGAAGTCCTCGTGTTGCATTCCTATTTGCGATTTTTTAACCTCTCTGGACGAAATTTCGCGTTTCGGGTGTCCAAATGGTGGTGAGTTAAAAAAGAAGGGAAAATAGGAAAAATGTGTACTTCTGCATTTTGGTACCCACGCGATGCGTGGCGTAGATCTTCAGACATGGGGCCCTCGGGCGGCGCGTCGAGGTATGTGTATAAGAGTATGGAGAGTGCAAGGTATGTCGGATGCGATCATACCAGCACTAAAGCACCGGATCTCATTAGAACTCCGAAGATAAGCGTGCTTGGGTGAGAGTAGTCCTAGGATGGGTGACCACCTGGGAAGTCCTCGTGTTGCATTCCTATTTGCGATTTTTTAACATCTCTGGACGAAATTTCGCGTTTCAGGTGTCCAAATGGTGGTGAGTTAAAAAAGAATGGAAAATAGGAAAAATGTGTACTTCTGCATTTTGGTACCCACGCGATGTGTGGCATAGATCTTCGGACATGGGTCCCTCGGGGGCGCGTCGGGGTATGTGTATAAGAGTATGGAGAGTGCAAGGTATGTCAGATGCGATCATACCAGTACTAATGCACCGGATCCCATCAGAACTCCGAAGTTAAGCATGCTTGGGCGAGGGTAGTACTTGGATGGGTGACCTTCTGGGAAGTCCTTGTGTTGCATTCCTTTTTCCGATTTTTTAACCTCTCTTGACGAACTTTCACGTTTCGGGTGTCCAAATGGTGGTGATTTAAAAAAGAAAGGAATACATGAAAAATGTCTACTTCCTCGTTTTGGTACCCACGCGATGCGTGGCGTAGATACCCGGACATGGGGCCCTCGGGCGGCACGTCGAGGTATGTGTATAAGAGTATGGAGAGTGCAGGTATGTCGGATGCGATCATACCAGCACTAAAGCACCTGATCCCATCAGAACTCTGAAGTTAAGCGTGCTTGGGCGAGAGTAGTACTAGGATAGGTGACCTCCTGGGAAGTCCTCGTGTTGCATTCCTTTTTGCGATTTTTTAACTTCTCTGGTCGAAATTTCGCGTTTCTGGTGTCCAAATAGTGGTGAGTTAAAAAAGAAGGGAATAAGGAAAAATGTGTACATCCGCGTTTTGGTACCCACGCGATGCATGGTGTAGATCCCCGGACATGGGGCCCTCGGGCGGCGCGTGGGGTTATGTGTTCAAGAGTATGGAGAGTGTAAGGTATGTCGGATGTGATCTTACGAGCACTAAAGCACCGGATCCCATCAGAACTCCGAAGATAAGCGTGCTTGGGCGTGAGTAGTACTAGGATGGGTGACCACCTGGGAAGTCCTCGTGTTGCATTCCTATTTGCGATTTTTTAACCTCTCTGGATGAAATTTCGCGTTTCAGGTGTCTAAATGGTGGTGAGTTAAAAAAGAAGGGAAAATAGGAAAAATGTGTACTTCTGCATTTTGGGACATGGGTCCCTCGGGCGGCGCGTCAGGGTATGTGTATAAGAGTATGGAGAGTGCAAGGAATGTCGGATGCGATCATACCAGCACTATTGCACCGGATCCAATCAGAACTCCGAAGTTAAGCATGCTTGGGCGAGAGTAGTACTAGGATTGGTGACCTCCTGGGAAGTCCTCGTGTTGCAATCCTTTTTGCGATTTTTTTAACCTCTTTGTACGAAATTTCGCGTTTCTGGCATCCAAATGGTGGTGAGTTAAAAAAGAAGGGAATAAGGAAAAATGTGTACTTCCGCGTTTTAGTACCCACGTGATACGTGGCGTAGATCCCCGGACATGGGGCCCTCGGGCGGCGCTTCGAAGTATGTGTATAAGAGTATGGAGAGTGCAAGGTATGTCGGATGCGATCATACCAGCACTAAAGCACCGGATCTCATTAGAACTCCGAAGATAAGCGTCCTTGTGCGAGAGTAGTACTAGGATGGGTGACCTCTTGGGAAGTCCTCGTGTTGCATTCCTTTTTGCGATTTTTTAATCTCTCTGGACGAAATTTCGCGTTTCGGATGTCCAAATGGTGGTGAGTTAAAAAAGAAGGGAAAACAGGAAAATGTGTACTTCCGCATTTTGGTACCCACGCGATGCGTGGCGTAGATCCCCGGAATGGGGCCTTCGGGCAGCACGTCGACGTATGTGTATAAGAGTATGGACAGTGCAAGGTATGTCGGATGCGACCATACCAGCACTGAAGCACCTGATCCCATCAGAACTCTGAAGTTAAGCGTGCTTGGGCGAGAGTAGTGCTCGGATAGGTGACCTCCTATGAAGTCCTCGTGTCGCATTCCTTTTTGTGATTTTTTAATCGCTCTGGACGAAATTTCGCGTTTCGGGTGTCCAAATGGTGGAGAGTGAAAAAAGAAGGGAAAATAGGAAAAATGTGTACTTCCGCGTTTTGGTACCCACGCGATGCGTGGCGTAGATCCCCGGACATGGTGCCCTCGGGCGGCACGTCAAGGTATGTGTATAAGAGTATGGAGAGTGCAAGGTATGTCGGATGCGACCATACCAACACTGAAGCACCGGATCCCATCAGAACTCCGAAGTTAAGTGTGCTTGGGCGAGAGTAGTACTAGGATGGTTGACCTCCTGGGAAGTCCTCGTGTCACATTCCTTTTTGCATTTTTTAACTTCTCTGGACAAAATTTCGCGTTTCGGGTGTCCAAATGGTGGTGAGTTAAAAAAGACGGGGAAACAGGAAAAATGTGTAATTCCGCATTTTGGTACACACGCGATGCGTGCGCGTAGATCCCCGGGCATGGGGCCCTTGGGTGGCACGTCGGTGTATGTGTATAAGAGTATGGAGAGTGCAAGTTATGTCGGCTGTGATCATACCAACACTAAAGCACCGTATCCCATCAGAACTCCGAACATAAGCATCCTTGTGCAAGAGTAGTACTAGGATGGGTGACCTCTTGGGAAGTCCTCGTGTTGCATTCCTTTTTACGATTTTTAAATCTCTCTGGACGAAATTTCGCGTTTCGGGTGTCCAAATGGTGGTGAGTTAAAAAAGAAGGGAAAATAGGAAAATGTGTACTTCCGCGTTTTGGTACCCACGCGATGCGTGGCGTAGATCCCCGGACATGGGGCCCTCAGGCGGCACGTCAAGGTATGTGTATAAGAGTATGGAGAGTGCAAGGTATGTCCGATGCGACCATACCAACACTGAAGCACCGGATCCCATCAGAACTCCGAAGTTAAGTGTGCTTGGGCGAGAGTAGTACTAGGATGGTTGACCTCCTGGGAAGTCCTCGTGTCGCATTCCTTTTTGCGTTTTTTTAACTTCTCTGGACGAAATTTCGCGTTTCGGGTGTCCAAATGGTGGTGAGGTAAAAAAGTAGGGAAAACAGGAAACATGTGTACTTCTGCGTTTTGGTACCCACGCGATGCGTGGTGTAGATCCCCGGACATGGGGCCCTCGGGCGGCGCGTCGAGGTATATGTATATGAGTATGGAGAGTGCAAGGTATGTCGGCTGCGATCATACCAGCACTAAAGCACCGGATCCCATCAGAACTCCGAAGTAAAGCGTGCTTGGGCGAGAGTAGTACTAGGATGGCTGTCCTCGAAGTCCTTGTGTTGCATTCCTTTTTGCGATTTTTTAACCTCTCTGGACGAAATTTCGTGTTTCGGGTGTCCAAATGGTGGTGAGTCAAAAAAGAAGGGAAAACAGGAAACATGTGTACTTCCGCGTTTTGGTACCCACGCGATGCGTGGCGTAGATCCCGGACATGGGGCCCTCGGGCGGCGTGTCGAGGTATATGTATATGAGTATGGAGAGTGCAAGGTATGTTGGCTGCGATCATACCAGCACTAAAGCACTGTATCCCATCAGAACTCCGAAGTTAAGCGTGCTTGGTCGGGAGTAGTACTAGGATGGGTGACTTCCTGGGAAGTCCTCGTGTTGCATTCCTTTTTGCGATTTTTTAACCTCTCTGGACGAAATTTTGTGTTTCGGGTGTCCAAATGGTGGTGAGTCAAAAAAAGAAGGGAAAACAGGAAAAACGTGTACTTCCATGTTTTGGTACACACGCGATGCGTGGCGTAGATCGAAGGGCATGGGGCCCACGGGTGGCGCGTCGGGGTATGTGTATAAGAGTATGGAGAGTGCAAGGTATGTCGGATGCGATCATACCAGCACTAAAGCATCGGATCTCATTCGAACTCGGAAGATAAGTGTCCTTGTGCGAGAGTATTACTAGGATGGGTGGCCTCTTGGGAAGTCCTCTTGTTGCATTCCTTTTTGCGATTTTTTAATCTCTCTGGACGAAATTTCGTGTTTCAGGTGTCCAAATGGTGGCGAGTTAAAAAAGAAGGGAAAATAGGAAAGATGTGTACTTCTGCGTTTTGGTACCCACGCGATGCGTGGTGTAGATCCCCGGACATGGGGCCCTCGGGCGGCACGTCGAGGTATGTGTATAAGAGTATGGAGAGTGCAAGGTATTTCGGATGCGACCATACCAGCACTGAAGCACCGGATCCCATCAGAACTCCGAAGTTAAGTGTGCTTGGGCGAGAGTAGTACTAGGATGGTTGACTCCTAGGAAGTCCTCATGTCGAATTCCTTTTTGTGTTTTTTAACTTCTCTGGACGAAATTTCGCGTTTCGTGTGTCCAAATGGTGGTGAGTTAAAAAAGAAGGGAAAACAGGAAAAATGTGTACTTCCGCGTTTTGGTACACACGCGATGCGTGGGCCTAGATCCCCGGGCATGGGGCCCTCGGGTGGCACGTCAGGGTATGTGTATAAGAGTATGGAGAGTGCAAGGTATGTTGGATGCGACCATACCAGCACTAAAGCACCGGATCTCATTAGAACTCCGAAGATAAGCGTCCCTGTGCGAGAGTAGTACTAGGATGGGTGACCTCTTGGGAAGTCCTCGTGTTGCATTCCTTTTTGCGATTTTTTAATCTCTCTGGACGAAATTTCGCGTTTCGGTTGTGCAAATGGTGGTGAGTTAAAAAAGAAGGGAAAACGGGAAAAATGTGTACTTCCGCGTTTTGGTACCCACGTGATGCATGGTGTAGATTCCCGGACATGGGGCCCTCGGGCGGCGCGTCGTGGTATGTGTTCAAGAGTATGGAGAGTGCAAGGAATGTCGGATGTGATCATACCAGCACTGAAGCACCGGATCCCATCAGAACTGCAAAGTTAAGTTTGCTTGGGCCAGAGTAGTACTAGGATGGTTGACCTCCTGGGAAGTCCTCGTGTCACATTCCTTTTTGCGTTTTTTAACTTCTCTGGACGAAATTTCGCGTTTCGGGTGTCCAAATGGTGCTGAGTAAAAAAAGAAGGAAAACCAGGAAAAATGTGTACTTCCGCATTTTGGTACCCACGCGATGCGTGGCGTAGATCCCCGGACATGGGGCCCTCGGGCGGCGCGTCGAGGTATATGTATATGAGTATGGAGAGTGCAAGGTATGTCGGTTGCGATCATACCAGCACTAAAGCACCGTATCCCATCAGAACTCCGAAGTTAAGCGTGCTTGGGCGAGAGTTGTACTAGGACGGGTGACTTCCTGGGAAGTCCTCGTGTTGCATTCCTTTTTGCGATTTTTTAACCTCTCTGGACGAAATTTCGGGTTTCAGGTGTCCAAATGGTGGTGAGTCAAAAAAAGAAGGGAAAACAGGAAAAATGTGTACTTCCGTGTTTTGGTACACACGCGATGCTTGGCGTGGATCCTCGGGCATGGGGCCCTCGGGTGGTGCGTCGGGGTATGTGTATAAGAGTATGGAGAGTGCATGGTATGTCGGATGCGATCATACCAGCTCTAAAGCACCGGATCTCGTTAGAACTCCGAAGATAAGCGTCCTTGTGCGAGAGTAGTACTAGGATGGGTGACCTCTTGCGAAGTCCTCGTGTTGCATTCCTTTTTGCGATTTTTTAATCGCTCTGGACAAAATTTCGCGTTTCGGGTGTCCAAATGGTGGAGAGTTAAAAAAGAAGGGAAAACAGGAAAAATGTGTACTTCCGCGTTTTGGTACCCACGCGATGCGTGGCGTAGATCCCCAGACTTGGGGCCCTCGGGCGGCACGTCAAGGTATGTGTATAAGAGTATGGAGAGTGCAAGGTTTGTCAGATGCGACCATAGCAGCACTGAAGCACCAGATCCCATCAGAACTCCGAAGTTAAGTGTGCTTGGGCGAGAGTAGTACTAGGATGGTTGACCTCCTGGGAAGTCCTCGTGTCGCATTCCTTTTTGCATTTTTTTAACATGTCTGGACGAAATTTCGCGTTTCGGATGTCCAAATGGTGGTGAGGTAAAAAAGAAGGGAAAACAGGAAAAATATGTACTTCCGCGTTTCGGTACCCACACGATGCGTGGCGTAGATCGCCGGACATGGGGCCCTCGGGCGGCGCGTCGAGGTATATGTATATGAGTATGGAGAGTGCATGGTATGTCGGCTGCGATCATACCAGCACTAAAGCACCGTATACCATCAGAACTCTGAAGTTAAGCGTGCTTGGGCGAGAGTAGTACTAGGATGGGTGACTTCCTGGGAAGTCCTCGTGTTGCATTCCTTTTTGCGATTTTTTAATCTCTCTGGACGAAATTTCGTGTTTCGGGTGTCCAAATGGTGGTGAGTCAAAAAAAGAAGGGAAAACAGGAAAAACGTGTACTTCCACGTTTTGGTACACACGCGATGCATGGCGTAGATCCCCGGGCATGGGGCCTACGGGTGGCGCGTCGAGGTATGTGCATAAGAGTATGGAGAGTGCAAGGTATGTCGGATGCGATCATACCAGCACTAAAGCACCGGATCTCATTAGAACTCCGAAGATAAGTGTCCTTGTGCGAGAGTACTACTAGGATGGGTGACCTCTTGGGAAGTCCTCGTGTTGCATTCCTTTTTGCCATTTTTAATCTCTCTGGACGAAATTTCGCGTTTCAGGTGTCCAAATGGTGGTGAGTTAAAAAGAAGGGAAAACAGGAAAGATGTGTACTTCCGCATTTTGGTACCCACGCGATGCGTGGCGTAGATCCCCGGACATGGGGCCCTCGGGCGGCACGTCGAGGTATGTGTATAAGAGTACAGAGAGTGCAAGGTATTTCGGATGCGACCATACCAGCACTGAAGCACCGGATCCCATCAGAACTCCGAAGTTAAGTGTGCTTGGGCGAGAGTAGTACTAGGATGGTTGATTCCTAGGAAGTCGTCATGTCGAATTCCTTTTTGCGTTTTTTAACTTCTGTGGACGAAATTTCGCGTTTCGGGTGTCCAAATGGTGGTGAATTAAAAAAGAAGGGAAAACAGGAAAAATGTGTACTTCCGCGTTTTGGTACACACACGATGCGTGGCGTAGATCCCCGGGCATGGGGCCCTCGGGTGGCGCGTCGGGGTATGTGTATAAGAGTATGGAGAGTGCAAGGTATGTCGGATGCGACCATACCAGCACTAAAGCACCTGATCCCATCAGAACTCTGAAGTTAAGCGTGCTTGGGCGAGAGTAGTACTAGCATAGGTGACCTCCTGGGAAGTCCTCGTGTTGCATTCCTTTTTGGATTTTTTAACCTCTCAGGACGAAATTTCGCGTTTCGGGTGTCCAAATGGTGGTGAGTTAAAAAAGAAGGGAAAACAGGAAAAATGTGTACTTCCGTGTTTTGGTACCCACGCGATACGTGGCGTAGATCCCCGGACATGGGGCCCTCGGGCGGCGCGTCGTGGTATATGTATATGAGTATGGAGAGTGCAAGGTATGTCAGCTGCGATCATGCCAGCACTAAAGCACCGTATCCCATCAGAACTTCGAAGTTAAGCGTGCTTGGGTGAGAGTAGTACTAGGATGGGTGACTTCCTGGGAAGTCCTCGTGTTGCATTCCTTTTTGCGATTTTTTAACCTCTCTGGACGAAATTTCGTGTTTCGGGTGTCCAAATGGTGGTGAGTCAAAAAAAAAGGGAAAACAGGAAAAATGTGTACTTCCACGTTTTGGTACACACGCGATGCGTGGCGTAGATCCTCGGGCATGGGGCCCACGGGTGGCGCATCGGGGTATGTGTATAAGAGTATGGAGAGTGCAAGGTATGTCGGATGCGATCATACCAGCACTATAGCACCGGATCTCATTAGAACTCCGAAGATAAGTGTCCTTGTGCGAGAGTATTACTAGGATGGGTGACCTCTTGGGCAGTCCTCGTGTTGCATTCCTTTTTGCGTTTTTTAATCTCTCTGGACGAAATTTCGCGTTTCAGGTGTCCAAATGGTGGCGAGTTAAAAAAGAAGGGAAAACTGGAAAAATGTGTACTTCCGCATTTTTGTACCCACGCGATGCGTGGCGTAGATCCCCGGACATGGGGCCCTCGGGCGGCGCGTCGAGGTATGTGTATAAGAGTATGGAGAGTGCAAGGTATGTCGGATGCGACCATTCCAGCACTAAAGCACCTGATCCCATCAGAACTCTGAAGTTAAGCGTGCTTGGGCGAGAGTAGTACTAGGATAGGTGACCTCCTGGGAAGTCCTCATGTTGCATTCCTTTTTGTGATTTTTTAACCTCTCTGGACGAAATTTCGCGTTTCGGGTGTCCAAATGGTGGTGAGTTAAAAAAGAAGGGAAAACAAGAAAAATGTGTATGGTGTCCTCGTGTTGCATTCCTATTTGCGATTTTTTAACCTCTGGACGAAATTTCGTGTTTCGGGTGTCCAAACGGTGGTGAGTCAAAAAAGAAGGGAAAACAGGAAAAATGTGTATTTCCGCGTTTTGGTTCCCACGCGATGCGTGGCGTAGATCCCCGGGCATGGGGCCCTCGGGTGGGGCGTCGGGGTATGTGTATAAGAGTATGGAGAGTGCAAGGTATGTCGGATGCGATCATACCAGCACTAAAGCACCGGATCTCATTAGAACTCCGAAGATAAGCGTCCTTGTGCGAGAGTAGTACTAGGATGGGTGACCTCCTGGGATGTCCTCGTGTTGCATTCCTTTTTGCAAAATTTTAACCTCTCTGGACGAAATTTCGCGTTTTGGGTGTCCAAATTGTGGTGAGTTAAAAAAGAAGGGAAAACATGGAAAATGTGTACTTCCGCGTTTTGGTACCCACGCGATGCGTGGCGTAGATCCCCGGACATGGGGCCCTGTTGACGGTCAATATTTGCCATTTTCAAGGTCGTCAACTCCTGTAAATCTGAGCATGAATTGAACATCCACACTAGAATAGGTGCTTAAACTCATACTTTCCACTAGTGTCGATGTCTATTTGAATGCAGGTATTTAGCATAGGAAATGAGAGGAATTCATGCACATTCACTCCACTCCAATCCAAGGCACTCAAATGCTGGCCAATCAAGGGCTGCCACATGGATTCTCCTGGATCCATGATGTAACCAATCCATGTGAAGGACTTTCGACGAATTACACGCTGCCATGTCAGCATGACATGGATCCATGGGCTCACATTACCAACTAAACCGCCAGGAAACGTGCCATGCACGGAGGAGAGGCATCAGGGCCCACATGGAAGCGAGCCAGAGGAAGCACACCTCAGATGGAGGGGAGAAGGTGTCGGCCGACCCTAGGATCGGCCGAATCGACATAGGGTCGGTTGATCCTCCCCCTCCACTTGTCACTTGCTCATTGGCTCTTGGCTGCATTCCCGGGTGTTTAGGGGCACTTTGAGCCCCGGAGCAAGCCTCCTCCTTGTCTATAAAAAGGAGGGGAGGGGCTCCATTTCACACACACCACCTAGCTCTCAAGTTCCACTCTCTCTCTTGTGTAGCTCTCTCTCCCTCTCTCCAATTCTGCCCATGAGAGGTGATTCTCACCTCTTTGTGGTAGAATGGTGATGAGGAGAGATCTAGATTAGGATTAATGTGAGGTAGAGGAGGGGTAAGGAGTGAGTTGATGTCCTCATGGATGCTTATTCTTCATTTAGATCAAAGTGAGTATTTCAGCATTTCTTATTTAGACTATAGTGGACATCATGCTTGGTTGCTTTGTTCTTGTGTTCTTGGCTTGTTCATAAGTTAGAGGCTTGTGTTCTTTGTGACACAAGGCTTTGATCCTTTAGAGCTAGAACCATAGTTCATTTACTTGTTTAGCATGCTCTGATCCTGTTTAGTTAAGTAAGTTTGCTGTATCTCGTTCAGCTGCATCCATAGCTTCCTTTCTGCTCCCAGTTCAATGATATGATCTGATTCCGATCTTTTCCTTGTTCGTGGGACCGTATTTATACGGTTGCTATAGTGTAGTTAGCGGGCTAGCATACGCCGCACTATAGTATTTATCTGGGGTACAGACGTGGTGTCTGGGGCTTGGGTTTTCTACGGAGACCACGTACGATCGTAGCGTAGATGTAGGCCGCAGTGGTGACAGCCTGTTGGACCCTTTGTCAAGCCTCTTACGTCACGTACCGAGTTGGGCTCGCAGGATAGCACCTCTGAGTGTTGTCACCCCGCGGGGACGACTGAGATCTGACAGGAATACATCTTGAGAGCTAAGTCCCTTAAGGAAGTGCTTCTTGTATCCCGACCTATCCCAGCGAAAGCTAGTGTCCTTGGATAGACCCTCTCTGGTTACTCTCCGTCCTTGGATTCGATACCCTTGGAATACTCTCCTTCGTTGGGGAAGTGCTACAGCGGTATTTCTGTGTGCTTGCGGTATACCCGGTTGTTCTTATACACTCGCTCTAGGTATTCAACTAGTGGTGAGGATAAGAAACGCCAACAAGCATTTCTGGCGCCGTTGCCGGGGACTGCTGTTGTAAACCTTCGAGGCCGTCTATCCTCGTATTTATCTTTTTCCTTTTTTCTTCTACCTTCACCCCCGTTACCCTTTTTGAAATATCCCTTTTTGTTTTCTTTCTACCACTACCCCCGCTACCCATGGAAGGTTATCCTTGTAAACACCTTCCGCCTTCGAGGAGTGAGCCCTCAGAGCCATCTTCGTCAAGAACCACTCTTACATCTGGCTTATGGATTCGCCCCTCTCTCACGAAGCTAATTCAGGACCTATCCTTCTTGGGGTTAAGTCATGAGAACCCCTTTATCATGTGAGAGACTACGAGCGTCTGATTGAAACTCAGGGTAAAACCGGAGAATCACCAGACGTTCGGAAAAGAGAGTTTTTCCCGCTATCCCTCTCTAGGGAAGCTCAGGATTGGCACCGTTGTTTTGGTAGGGACTACCTTACTTGGGAAAGGTTGAGAGCAGCTTTTTGCTCCTGCTTCTTCCCATTACGACGTGTCATCTCGTTAAGGGCAAAGATTCTTTGTTTCAAGCAATGTGAGGAGGAATCACTAGGAATGGCATGGAATCGTTTCGCCTCCGCGGTGGAAGATTGCCCAGTCCTCCGCATTCCCGATTGGATGTTGCTTCAGCACTTCTGGTTTGGATTACGGAAGGATGATGCCATGAGGCTTAATGCTCTCTCCGGAGGATCCTTTGTGCACCTAGATGCTGTCAAGGGAAGAGAGATCCTGGATAATCTCCGAGATTTCAGCTCCCCTTGCATCCCGGTCAACGAGGCACCCACCAGAGGAATTGTTGAGCCGCCTAGATCCATCGTCAGCCGAGTTCGAGATTTCATATCCACTCTTTCTGAGCTCTGGCTGAAGATGTCATCCCTGAATAGCAGGAGTCTAAGGGAAGGATTTCATAGCGCGAGATCTACCCTTGGGTTCCCCTCTCGTGCATCTTCTTAGACCTTCTCCCCGAGACTTTGTCTCGTGGGAGGACGGAGAGAGTAGTTCAGAGAGAACGACCATTCCCGGCTAGGATGGCTTGTTCGATCCTCACTACTATCTCCTGAGGAGGGAATGAGAGGCCCATCGTGTCTCTACATCGAGGTTTGAGCTGAAGTGCTTTGCACTGAAGTTTCGTATAAACCGAGACATCGGTCTCTGCTTTGTAATCCATTGGATTCATCCATCAGACCGAAGGAGCACGATCATTTACCGATCGACTGGAGTGCATTCACTTTCCATCTCAAGCACATCGATCGATGCCGATCAATCTGGAGAAGCTTGCTCTATGTATCCTATGCCTGAATTGATCGATGCCTAATGGGAGGTGCGCTTTTCAGTTTATCCATAATCCCCCATTGGAAGCTTAGGCCAGACTTGGGAATGTTTTCATCACTTTGATGAGAACATCGAACCCTCAGCCTAAGGCAAGAGTGAGTAAATCTTGCTCTTCGTCCGAACTCTAGCTCTTGATTGTACATCAGCCTCTGGAAGTCCACGCTTTATCCTTTTGAGAGCCGAGTGTCCTTCTGAGCTTGAGTTCACTCGGAGATCTGTACCTATTGGTGAAGCACTAGCCTCAGTGCTCGATCTTTTTATCTCCGAGTTCCACGACCATAGTGCTATAGTCCTCGAGTACCATGACCACCTCAGGAAAGGCCTCAGCCTCTCTAGGATGATCATGCTTGCTCTCAGCCTCGATATACCTTTTTGGGCTCGAGTTCCTATACGCACTACCCTTGCAGAGCAGAGCTTATCGTCATATCAACATCATCTGCAAGGAGATGGTCATAAGTTGAGACAGGAGGTCACAAGACACCCACACCCTAAGTACTCCTGGGACTCATCTCGTTTCCCCAGGATGAATTATCCTTCGGGTATCTTGTGGACCGTGGTCATGCAGGAGAAAGAAATTGCCAAGATTAAGAGGAGTAGCAAAAGGTCCACAGGAAGGCAGCACCATTGTGGTGACACGGACGCTTCGTGACTACCGCCGGAAGTGCCTACACTTCTGACGAATCCAGTGTGTCACCAAGGTGATTTCCCCTAGATTCTCATTGGACATATCTTGGTTTGGCCAAGGTTGGTATATAGTTGAGGATGAAATTTTCAACCTCAACCTTATCTTAGCCTTAAGCCTAAGCCAATCTCTCCATCTCGGGAAATCCACCTGGGCCGTCGATCCTGAGACCTGCTAGAGCCCACACGAGAAGGGGGAGGACCAGAGGGGCCCACAGGGGGCCGGCCGAACCCTGGTTCGGCTGAAACCCTAGTGCCTCCTCTGCCCTTCTTCTTTCGCGTGTGCGTCTCATTCTCCTCCAGAACCCTTCTCCATGCCGCCCGACGAGTTTCTGCATCGTGAAACCCATCTCCTCCACCTCAACTCCTCAGCTCATCTCCGCATCCATGGCCGGGAGGAGCGTTGTCCCTTTCGACGGTTCCACCTCGTCCACCGGCCCCGGGGCAGGAGGCAACCCCTCCATTGTTGCCGCCCCTGCTGCGGACCTCGTAATGGTGGCTGGTGTCCTGGATATTCCTCTGCTCACCACCATCCCGCCGGGCGGGAGGATTCCAGGCACGCCGCCCTCAAGGCGCTCCGCCTCGCCTGGGAAGAGGCACATGAGGCGGGCGGCCAGCCCCTACGGCAGGCCGACCATGGCTCAGCTTCGCCCCAGGGGATTGCCGCTCGCTCCACCTAGCACGCCTGGATCATCGCTAGCTGGAGGGCAAACGAGCTCAGCACAGTCTGCTCCTTCACCGCAGCCGCCGGTGACCATCAAGCCGGCGCTGCCCAAGGAGAAGGCTTCCGCAGGGCGCCCAGCTCCAGTTCTGCCAGAAGAGGAGGAAGACATTGGCCTGGACGATGGGTTGCCACCGCCGCCCTACACTAGGAGGTCTAGGGAGAGGACTCAGGCAACCGAGCAAGTCCCCAGGCTCTCCTCAGTGGCCAAGCTGACCCCGCTGATGAAGGAATTGGAGGCCAGCAACGAGAAGCTCAGGGCTGCTTACTCGGAGTAGAAGTTGGACCTGGCCGAGCTTAGAGACGACATCCGTGACCTTCGCCGCGGCCTTTGTGCGAAGATGTGGAGGCTGTTCTCGGCCACGGGGCATGCAACCCTCTATGATGCCGAGTAGTGGGGATTAGCCCCATCTTTAGTTCATTAGGCGCTAGTCTAGGTCTAGGTTTGATTTCCCTTTCTTTCCCTTTATTTCATTTATTTCCCTTTACATGTGTGTAAGCGCCTAATCATTTTGCTTAAAAACATTTGGATTTGAATAAAGTGGCTCACCAGTCATGTAACCCAGTTTAGCCACCCTTTGTGTCGTTACTTTGGTCTTTTTGATTTAGAAGACATCTAGGTTCGAGACAGTGTGGGGGAAGAGCCACGACTCTCCCAATGCAAGCACGACGTTTCCGTATGTACCCACTACGAGCACTCCGCGCTAGCCGATCTATCACCTACCGAGAACCTGAACGGGACCCGCACGAGTTGACTCCTGTGGAGAGCCTTTCACGGTTCATCTTCCATGCATAGCGCCGGTTTGCATCTCGACAACTCACTCTCTTTCATTCCTGAGTTTTATAAGCTATATCTGTCTATCTCTAAACTAAAACTCGAATGATGATGCTAAATATCACCCAGCTCATTTGTACCTGAGTAGACTTACATATGTTTTATTCCTTGTTATCTTCCTAATGCTTGTGAACCAAAATCTTCTTAAGGACAAACATGTTCACCTAAGTAATTGATTAGTATGATATGGCTGGATGATATGATCTTTTGCTCTGATGACTAACTCCCTTGGGGAATTTATTTTTGAAAACTCAAAACCTCTTGCAAAGGCTCCTCTTTGATATGCCTCTGTCCCATTAGAGCCATATGATCTCTGTAGGTAAAAACCTTTGATTCATATGCTGCTTGTCATCACTTTGAGCTTTGTCAAATTCTGTGACCCTTGTGAGAATTCCTTTCATTACTTTCATGATCAAGATTTATGTGCACCCCGCCTATTTTCCCCTTGCTACGCTTCTACCCTGGAAGTTAGCATTGTATCATTTATCCATTCCATAAAAATAAAGCTCCATATGTGGTGTGACATCTCTCTCCAGAAGTGTCCTTCAAAAAGAGACATGGGCTGTATAAAAAAAAGATATATACATGCTCAAGGCATGATGAAAAAAAAGAGGAGAAGAAAAATAGCCCATGTCCAAAATAAAGAAGGAATAGGAGAGAGATGGGATCATGCAAAAAGGAGTTCCACATCATAGATGGTAATAACTAGTGTCCATTCTGGGGCTAGTGTCCACCTTACCATCAACCCACATTTTCACCTTATATATATATGGTAATATCTAGCACCCATTCCGAGCCTAGTATCCACCTTACCATACACACCATAGCCATACCGGTGCACATCTTGATCTGATGGTATGATTTGATTTTCTCTGTGGATCCAGTCTTTGACTTTGCAAAATATGAGATGCAAGTATGCTTTCTCTTTATCCTACCCTGAGCTCCACATATAGCCATCATTAGAAGTAGGATGAAGAAAGGCAAAATGCCTTAGTGAGGACATATACACATTGAACGATTTGAGAGAATCAAATGAGAAAGCCACCAAGAGTTTTGTTTATGAAAATCTTGCAAAACCCCCAAGGTGTTTATCATCAGGTGCATAAGTGACTTGATTCACAGCTGTTCTACTTTTCAATCACCCAAGGGAACATAATAGCCACTACACAGAGGTTCACAGGAGCAAGGTATGACTTGGAATATCTCTTAGTCTGTCTTACATTTCGGTATTCATGACCCGCTTGGCTTTGTTTCCCCTTCACTCGGGACGAGCAAAGGTCAAGTGTGGGGGTGTTGTTGACAGTCAATATTTGCCATTTTCAAGGCCTTCAACTCCTGCAAATCTGAGCATGAATTGAACATCCACACTGGAATAGGTGCTTAAACTCATACTTTCCACCAGTGTCGATGTCTATTTGAATGCATGTATTTAGCATAGGAAATGAGAGGAATTCATGCACATTCACTCCACTCCAATCCAAGGCACTCAAATGCTGGCCAATCAGGGGCTACCACATGGATTCTCCTGGATCCATGATGTAACCAATCCATGTGAAGGACTTTCGACAAATCACACGCTGCCATGTCAGCATGACATGGATCCATGGGCCGACATTACCAACTAAACCGCCAGGAAACGTGCCATGCACAGAGGAGAGGCATCAGGGCCCACATGGAAGCGAGCCAGAGGAAGCACACCTCAGATGGAGGGGAGAAGGTGTCGGCCGACCCTAGGATAGGCCGAACCGACATAGGGTCGGTTGATCCTCCCCCTCCACTTGTCAATTGCTCATTGGCTCTTGCCTGCATTCCCGGGTGTTTAGGGGCACTTTGAGCCCTGGAGCAAGCCTCCTCCTTGTCTATAAATAGGAGGGGAGGGGCTCCATTTCACACACACCACCTAGCTCTCAAGTTCCACTCTCTCTCTTGTGTAGCTCTCTCTCCCTCTCTCCAATTCTGCCCATGAGAGGTGATTCTCACCTCTTTGTGGTAGAATGGTGATGAGGAGAGATCTAGATTAGGATTAGTGTGAGGTAGAGGAGGGGTAAGGAGTGAGTTGATGTCCTCGTGGATGCTTGTTCTTCATTTAGATCAAAGTGAGTATTTCAGCATTTCTTATTTAGACTATAGTGGACATCATGCTTGGTTGCTTTGTTCTTGTGTTCTTGGCTCGTTCATAAGTTAGAGGCTTGTGTTCTTCGTGACACAAGGCTTTGATCCTTTAGAGCTAGAACCATAGTTCATTTACTTGTTTAGCATGCTCTGATCCTGTTTAGTTAAGTAAGTTTGCTGTATCTCGTTCAGCTGCATCCATAGCTTCCTTTCTGCTCCCAGTTCAATGATATGATATGATTCCGATCTTTCCCTTGTTCGTGGGACCGTATTTATATGGTTGCTATAGTGTAGTTAGCGGGCTAGCATACGCCGCACTATAGTATTTATCTGGGGTACAGACGTGGTGTCTGGGCCTAGGGTTTCCTACGGAGACCACGTACGATCGTAGTGTAGAGGTAGGCCACAGTGGTGACAGCCTGTTAGACCCTTTGTCAACCCTCTTACGTCACGTACTGAGTTGGGCTCGCAGGACAGCACCTCTGAGTGTTGTCGCCCCACGGGGACGACTGAGATCTGACAGGAATATATCTTGAGAGCTAAGTCCCTTAAGGAAGTGCTTCTTGTATCCCGACCTATCCCAGCGAAAGCTGGTGTCCTTGGATAGACCCTCTCTGGTTACTCTCCGTCCTTGGATTCGATACCCTTGGAATACTCTCCTTCCTTAGGGAAGTGCTACAGTGGTATTTCTGTGCGCTTGCGGTATACCCGGTTGTTCTTATACACTCCCTCTAGGTGTTCAACTAGTGGTGAGGATAAGGAACACCAACAGGCCCTCGGGCGGCACGTTGAGGTATGTGTATAAGAGTATGGAGAGTGCAAGGTATGTCGGATGTGACCATATCAGCACTAAAGCACCTGATCCCATCAGAACTCTGAAGTTAAGCGTGCTTGGGCGAGAGTAGTTCTAGGATAGGTGACCTCCTGGGAAGTCCTCATGTTGCATTCTTTTTTGCGATTTTTTAACCTCTCTAGACGAAATTTCACGTTTCGGGTGTCCAAATGGTGGTGAGTTTAAAAAGAAGGGAAAACAGGAAAAATGTGTACTTCCGTGTTTTGGTACCCACACGATGCATGGTGTAGATCCCCGGACATGGGGCCCTCGGGCGGCGTGTCAGAGTATGTGTTCAAGAGTATGGAGAGTGCAAGGTATGTCGGATGCGATCATACCAGCACTGAAGCACCGGATCCCATCAGAACTCTGAAGTTAAGTGCGCTTGGGAGAGAGTAGTACTAGGATGGTTGACCTCCTAGGAAGTCCTCGTGTCACATTCCGTTTTGCGTTTTTTTAACTATTCTGGACGAAATTTTGCATTTCGGGGGTCCAAATGGTGGTGAGTAAAAAAAGAAGGGAAAACAGGAAAAATGTGTACTTCCGCGTTTTGGTACCCACGTGATGCGTGGCGTAGATCCTGTTGGCAATTGTTAATCTCAACGCTCGGCACCTTTGTAGCGTGAGAGAAGTAAGAAACTACCGTGTACACTGACGAGTGCGAACTAATCTGCAAGCGCACGGATACACCGCTGTAGCACTTTTCCCTTGTAGAATGAGTACTCCCTTCGGGTTTTGTTCCTAGGACGGAGAGTAACCAGAGAGAGTCTATCCAAGGACACCAGTTTTCGCTGGGATAGGTCGGGATACAAGGAGCACTTAAGGGACTTAGCTCTCAAGATGTATTCCTGTCAGATCTCAGTCGTCCCCGCGGGGCGATAACACTAAGAGGTGCTGTCCTGCGAGCCCAACTCGGTACGCGACATAGTGGGATACAAAGGGTCCAACAGGCTGTTACCACTGCGGCCTACCTCTACGCTACGATCGTACGTGGTCTCCGTAGGAAACCCAAGGCCCAGACACCGCGTCTGCACCCCAGATAAACACTATAGCGCGGCGTATGGTAGCCCGCAAACTACACTATAGCCACCGTATAAATACGGTCCTACAAACAAGGGAAAGATCCGAAGCAGATCGTATCATTAAACTGGGAGCAGAAAGGAAGCTATGGATGCAGCTGAACGAGATACAGCAAACTTACTTAACTAAACAGGATCAGAGCATGCTAAACAAGTAAATGAACTATGGTTCTAGCTCTAAAGGATCAAAGCCTTGTGTCACGAAGAACACAAGCTCTAACTTATGAACGAGCCAAGAAAACAAGAACAAAGCAACCACGCATGATGTCCACTATAGTCTAAATAAGAAATGCTAAAATACTCACTTTGATCTAAATGAAGAACAAGCATCCACGAGGACATCAACTCACTCCTTACCCCTCCTCTACCTCACACTCATCCTAATCTAGATCCCTCCTCATCACCATTCTACCACAAAGAGGTGAGAATCACCTCTCATGGGCAGAATTGGAGAGAGGGAGAGAGAGCTACACAAGAAAATGTGAAACTTGAGAGCTAGGTGGGGTGTGAGAAATGGAGCCCCTGTCCTCCTATTTATAGACAAGGAGGAGGCTTGGTCCGGGGCTCAAAGTGCCCCTAAACACTCGGGAATGCAGCCAAGAGCCAATGAGCAAGTGACACGTGGAGGGGGAGGATCAACCGACCCTAGGTCGGTTCGGCTGATCCTAGGGTCGACCGAAGCCTTCTCCCCTCCATTTGGGGTATGCTTCCTCTGGCTCGCTTCCATGTGGGCCCTGATGCCTCTCCTCCGTGCATGGCACGTTTCCTGGCGGTTTAGTTGGTAATGTGGGCCCATGGATCCATGTGATGCTGACGTGGTAGCGTGTGATTCGTCGATAGTCCTTCACATGGATTGGTGACATCATGGATCCAGGAGAATCCATGTGGCAACCCCTAATTGGCCAGCATTTAAGTGCCTTGGATTGGAGTGGAGTGAATGTGCATGAATTCTTCTCATTTCCTATGCTAAATACCTGCATTCAAATAGACATCGACACTGGTGGAAAGTGTGAGTTTAAGCACCTATTCTAGTGTGGATGTTCACTTCATGCTCAAATTTGCAGGAGTTGACGGCCTTAAAAATGGCAAATATTGACCGTCAACAACACCGCCATACTGGACCTTTGCTCGTCCCGAGTGAAGGGGAAACAAAGCCAAGCGGGTCATAAATACCGAAAAGTAAGACATACATAAGAGATGTTCCAAGCCATACCTTGCTCCTGTGAACCTCTGTGTAGTGGCTATCATGTTCCCTTGGGTGATTGAAAGGTAGAATAGCTGTGAATCAAGTCACTTATGCACCTGATGATAAACACCTTGGGGATTTTGCAAGGTTTTCATAAACAAAACTCTTGGTGGCTTCCTCATTTGATTCTCTCAGATCACTCAATGTGTATATGTCCTCACTAAGTCATTTTGCCTTTCTTCATCCTACTTCTAATGATGGCTATATGTGGAGCTCAGGGTAGGATAAAGAGAAAACATACTTGCATCACATCTTTTGCAAAGTCAAAGACTGGACCCACAGAGAAAATCAAATCATACCATCAGATCAAGATTGGCACCAGTATGGCTATGGAGTGTATGGTAAGGTGGATACTAGGCCCAGAATGGGTGTTAGATATTACCATACATATATAAGGTGAAAATGTGGGTTGATGGTAAGGTGGACACTAGCCCCGGAATGGACACTAGTTATTACCATCTATGATATGGAACTCCTTTTTGCATGATCTATCTCTCCCCTATTCCTCCTTTATTTTGGACATGGGCTACTCTTTCTCTTTTTTTTCATCATGCCTTAAGCATGGATATATATATATATATATATATATATATATATATATATATATTCATAGCCCATGTCTCTTTATTTGAAGGACACTTCTGGAGAGAGATGTCACACCACATATGGAGCTTTATTTTTATGAAATGGATAAATAATACAATGCTAACTTCCAGAGTAGAAGCATAGCAAGGGGAAATAGGTGGGGTGCACAAAAATCTTGATCATGAAAGTAATGAAAGGAATTCTCACAAGGGTCACAGAATTTGACAAAGCTCAAAGTAATGACAAGCAGCATATGAATCGAAGGTTTTTACCTACAGAGATCATATGGCTCTAATGGGACGGAGGTATATCAAAGAGGAGCCTTCCCAAGAGGTTTTGAGTTTTCAAAAATAAATTCCCCAAGAGAGTTAGTCATCAGAGCAAAAGATCAAATCATCCAGCCATATCGTACTAATCAATTACTCAGGTAAACATGCTTGTCCTTCAGAAGATTTTGGTTCACAAGCATCAGGCAGATAACAAGAAATAAAACATATGTAAGTATACTCAGGTACAAATGAGTGGGTGATATTTTGCATCATGATTCGAGTTTTAGTTTAGAGGTAGACAGATAAAGCTTATAAAACTCAGGAATGAAAGAGAGTGAGTTGTCGAGATGCAAACCGACGCTATGCATAGAAGATGAACCGTGAGAGGCTCTCCACAGGAGTGAACTCGTGCGGGTCCCGTTCAGGTTCTCGGTAGGTGATCGGTCGGCTAGCGCGGGGTGCTCGCAGTGGGTACGTACGAAAACGTCGCTCTTGCATTGGGAGAGTCGTGGCTCTTCCCCCCCACTGTCTCGAACCTAGATGTCTTCTAAATCAAAAAGACCAAAGTAATGACACAAAGGGTGGCTAAACCGGGTTACATGACCGGTGAGCCACTTTATTCAAGTCCAAATGTTTTAAACCAAATGATTAGGCGCTTACACACATGCAAAGGGAAATAAATGAAATAAAGGGAAATAAAAGGGAAATCAAACCTAGACCTAGACTAGCGCCTAATGAACTAAAGTTGGGGCTAATCCCCACTACTCGGGGAGGATCTGCTCCTCTCCCTCAGCAACTGCCAGCCTCTGCAGCTTCTGGGTCATGTCCTCCTCCGGCTGGCGGTACTCAAGCCTAAGCTCATGGTACTCGTCCCTTTGCTTAGCCAGCTCCTCGACAAGCTTCTCATGTTCTAAGAACAGTTCAGTTAGCCTGTCTACCAGCTTTGCTAGGGCCGGGGTCTTCTTGGCGCCATTCGCCCGGATGTCTGCCATGATCTTGACGAGGATCCGCTCCCACTGAGGGGGGCTTATGGTAGGGTGTACCATAGCCTCCAGTGGCTGTCTTCACCCCGAAGATCTTGCACCAGGTCTGTGGAAGCGGGAACTCGTCCCACACATCCTGCTCATAAGTATGGTAGAAGGATTCTCCGTAGCTGTTGAAATCAGACCCAACGTAGCGCTCGCCTGGCTTCAAGGGTGGCCCAGGGGGATCACCAAACAAGACGCGCTTAGCAGCGGTCTTGTCCCCCATGGTGGCCATCCTGGCCTGGAACGAAGGCGGGGAGGAAGAACATCGCCGGGACGACTGCACCGGAGAGTCGGTGCGCATCCTGCGAGCGCTCTCCACACTCCTGCCTCGCTTGGAAGTCATGGCCTCCGGCGACCCCATCACCTCATCCAAGTAGCTGAGGTCGATGAGATGAGAGGGGCTCCGTCCCCTTGGAGTGAGGGGCGAGGCCTCCCTATGGAGCCAAGCGAAACTGTGGCCGGCCATGAATGAGGTGATGCTGAGGAGTTGAGGTGGAGGAGATGGGTTTCGCGATGCGAAAACTCATCGGGCGGCAGAGAGAAGGGTTCTGGAGGAGAATGAGGCGCACACGCGAAAGAAGAAGGGGAGAGGAGGCTCCAGGGTTTCGGCCAAACCAGGGTTCGGCCGGCCCCCTGTGGGCCCCTCTGGTCCTCCCCCTTCTCGTTTGGGCTCAAACAGGTCTCAGGATCGACAGCCCAGGTGGATTCCCCGAGATGGAAGGGTTGGCTTAGGCTTAAGGCTAAGATAAGGTTGATGTTGAGAATTCCACCTTCAACTTTATACCAACCTTGGCCAAACCATGATATGTCCAAAAGAATCTGGGGGAAATCACCTTGGTGACACACTAGGTTCGTCAGAAGTGTAAGCACTTCCGGTGGTAGTCACGAAGTATCCGTGTCACCACAAAGGTGCTGTCTTCCTATAGACCCTTGCCTCCTCCTCTTAATCTTTCTCCAGCATGTCCATGGTCCACAAGATACCCGAAAGATAATTCGTCCGTGGGAAACAAGACGAGTCCCCGGAGTACTCAGGGTGTGGGCGTCTTGTGATCTCCTATCTAAACTATGACCGTCTCCTTGTAGATGATGTTGATATGACGATAAGCTTTACTCTGCAAGGGTAGTGCGTATACGAACCCGAGCCCAGAAGGGTATATCGAGGCTGAGAGCAAGCATGATCATCCCAGAGAGGCTGAGGCCTTCCCCGAGGTGGTCATGGGACTCGAGGATTATAGCACTGGGGTCGTGGAACTCGGAGATGAAAAGATCGAGCACTAAGGCTAGTGCTTCAACAATAGGTACCGATCTCTGAGTGAACTCAAGCTCAGAAGGACACCCGGCTCTCAAAAGGATAAAGCGTGGACCTCCAGAGGCCGGTGTACGATCAAGAACTAGAGTTCGGATGAAGAGCAAGATTTACTCGCTCTTGCCTTAGGCAGAGGGTTCGATGTTCCTATCAAAGTGACAAAAACATTCCCAAATCTAGCCTAAGCTTCCAATGGGGGATTTTGGATAAACTGGAAAGCGCACCTCCCATTGGGCATCGATCAAATAAGGCATAGGATACATAGAGCAAGCTTCTCCTGATTGATCAGCATCGATCGATGTGCTTGAGATGGAAAGTGAGTGCACTCCATTCCATCGGTAAATGATCGTGATCCTTCGGTCTGATGGATGAATCCAATGGATTATAGAGCAGAGACCGATGTCTTGGTTTATACGAGACTTCAGTGCAAGGCACCTCAGCTCAAACCTCGACGTAGAAACACGATGGGCCTCTCATTCCCACCTCAGGAGATAGTAGTGAGGATCGAACAAGTCATCCTAGCTGGGAATGGTCGTTCTCTCCGAACTACTCTCTCCGTCCTTCCACGAGACAAAGTCTCGGGGAGAAGGTCTAAGAAGATGCACGAGAGGGGAACCCAAGGGTGGATCTCGTGCCACGAAATCTTTCCCTTAGACTCCTGCTATTCAGGAATGACATCTTCAGCCAGAGCTCAGAAAGAGTGGACATGAAGTCCCGGACTCGGCTGACGATGGATCTAGGTGGCTCAACAATTCCTCTGGTGGGTGCCTCAGTGACCGGGATGCAAGGGGAGCTGAAATCTCAGAGATTATCCAGGATCTCTTTTCCCTCGACAACACTCAGGTGCACAAAGGATCCTCCGGAGAGAGCATTAAGCCTCATGGCATCATCCTTCCGTAATCCAAACCAGAAGTGCTGAAGCAGCAACCAATCGGGAATGCGGAGGACTGGGCAATCTTCCACCGCGGAGGCGAAACGATTCCATGCCATTCCTAGTGATTCCTCCTCACATTGCTTGAAACAAAGAATCTTTGCCCTTAACGAGATGACGCGTCGTATTGGGAAGAAGTGGGAGCAAAAAGCTGCCCTCAACTTTTCCCAAGTAAGGCAGCCCTTACCAAAACAATGGTGCCAATCCCGAGCTTCCCCAGAGAGGGATAGCGGGAAAAACTCTCTTTTCCGAGCACCTGGTGATTCTCTGGTTTTACCCTGAGTTTCCATCAGACACTCGTAGTCTCTCACATGATCAAAAGGGTTCTCATGACTTAACCCCGAGAAGGATAGGTCCTGACTTAGCTTCATGAGAGAGGGGCGAATCCATAAGCTAGATGTAAGAGTGATTCTTGACAAGGATGGCTCTGAGGGTTCACTCCTCGAAGGCGGAAGGTGTTTACAAGGATAACCTTCCATGGGTAGCGGGGGTAGGGGTAGAAAGAAAAACAAAAAGGGATAGTTCAAAAAGGGTAACGGGGGTAAAGGTAGAATAAAAAGGAAAAAGATAAATACGAGGATAAACAGGCTCGAAGGTTAACAACAGCCGTCCCCGGCAGCGGCGCCAGAAATGCTTGTTGGCGTTTCTTATCCTCAACGCTCGGCGCCTTTGTAGTGTGAGACAAGTAAGAAACTCCCGGGTACACTGACGAGTGCGAACTAATCCGCAAGCGCACGGATACACCGCTGTAGCACTTCTCCCTAGGAGAATGAGTACTTCCTTCAGGTTTCGTTCCTAGGACGGAGAGTAACCAGAGAGAGTCTATCCAAGGACACCAGCTTTCGCTGGGATAGGTCGGGATACAAGGAGCACTTCCTTAAGGGACTTAGCCCTCAAGATGTATTCCTGTCAGATCTCAGTCATCCCCGCGGGGCGACAACACTAAGTGGTGCTGTCCTGCGAGCCCAACTCGGTACGCGACGTAGTGGAATACAAAGGGTCCAACAGGCTATCACCACTGCGGCCTACCTCTACGCTACGATCGTACGTGGTCTCCGTAGGAAACCCAAGGTCCAGACACCGCGTCTGCGCCCCAGATAAACACTATAGCCCGGCGTATGCTAGCCCGCCAACTACACTATAGCCACCGTATAAATACGGTCCTACGAACAAGGGAAAGATCTGAAGCGGATCATATCTGAGAGCCAGGTGTGGTTCGAGGACCGATGGGTGGTCGCTTCCTGGTGTGATGAGTGATTGACAACGTGGTGTGGACTGATTCTTGGCTAAGTATTGCAGGTGCAGGTTGCGGCTTGACTGGTGTTGGGGCAGGTGAAGAACAAGCGCGAAAGGTCGTTGCCGGTGAGGCCTCCAGGTGTGGAGAAGACAAGTAGGCTTGGTTCGATTGACCCGGTGGCCAACGGGGTCAAGTGCGGGCCGCATGGTGGCAAGAACGGCAAGATGAAGTCATGGACGGTTTCTTGGTTGAGCCTCAAAACCAAGGTCGAGCCGGGACGACGTGGGAGCCGAGTCATGAGTGGTGATTGGCGGAGGCTACACCGAGTTCGCGGGGTTTCCGGTGGTTCACCAGAAAACCACTGGGTTCCTTGGTTGATCCACAAAGCCAAGACCGAAGAACCGAAGACGGAGGTGTAGCAACATCGGACCGGTCTGACCGGTGGGTCTGACCGGTCTGACCGGTGGGTACCGGTCTGACCGGTCTGACCGGTGGGTACCGGTCTGACCGGTGAGGAGCACCGGTCTGACCGGTGTGTGACGACGCAGTCCAGAATCTTCGAAGCGGAGGACACGCATCGGGATCGCAAGGCTTGCGTCGAGGCTAAGCAAGTTTGCGGTCGCTGGACATCCGTCCGATGGTGCGAAGACAAAGATTCCCGAAGTGCCCTTCGGGGGCGTGTATCCTAGTGTTAGGACTTAGGGGTAGTTTCGTCTTTCGGTTGCCTCCATATAACCCAAGTGGTGATAGGATGGCAGCCATCTCTTGGAACCCTAGCTCATTTTGGCTTTCCTATTTTCTCTTCCTATTTTCCTTAGGATTTTCTTAGGACTAGCTTGAGAGCTTCATGGTGAGATCTTGTGAGAGGGAAGGATGATCGGGCGGCAAGCTAGACCTTGTATGAACCTCTTTGGTATGTATAGATGATTCGGCGTGGTTCCTCAAGGCTTGGATGTGTCTTTCCCGTTTCTCTTTTTTGGTGATTTTCGGAGCCCTTTCTTGGCGATTTTCTTGGAGCGATTTCGAGGCCTTTCTCTTTGGGATTTGGTGGGGGATGTATGCATGAACCCTTCGTGGTTCTTTTCCCTTTGATTCCCCTCTCAAATCCGTGAGCAAAGGGGCTCGATTTTGGGGTTTTCGTGGCTCTAGGGTTAGAGGCGTTCTTGGTGGGATTTCTTCGATTCCTCGTGATTTAGCAAGTTTTGGTGGACCAAATCTTGGCTATGGAGTGCCCATGAGGTGTTCCTACTATCCCCAAACTCTTGCACAAATCCGTGGAGCGATTCGGGAGATCGGGAGTTGGATTTGGGGGAGGTGACCCGCGGGTGCTGTTCATCCCCGAGCGGCCCAGCCTGACCGGTCTGACCGGTGCTGCTCACCGGTCTGACCGGTGCAGAGGCTCTGTGGGTTTTGCCTCGGGTGAACGTTCTAGTGAGTTCGTTGTAGTCCCGTGTTGCTGCTGTTTCAAGTTTGGGTCAGTTTGGAGCTCGGTAGGCCTGTTTGGTGGATTTGGGGTTTCCTGGCTTGAACCGGTCTGACCGGTGAGCTACACCGGCCTGACCGGTGTAGGGGCCTTCTGTGGAATTTCCCAGGTTTTACCAGCAGGGACCGGTCTGACCGGTGGTGCTCACCGGCCTGACCGGTGTAGGTCAGTGGTGCTCGAGTTGCTGTTCCACTGCGTTCTCAAGTCCGTGAAGGTGGTTGTTGGTTCCTAGGACCAGTAGCACTCCAGCAGCTGCGTGGTCTTGGCCAACTTGGGTAGTTGAGTCGGAGACGTGATTTGGAAGCCGTGTTCGTCTTGTTGGAGTTCTCATCTCCTTCGAGAAGAATTTTTATCGGCTCCCATTCACTCCCCCCTCTTTGGTTCGCCTAATCGGTCCTTCATATGGTATCAGAGCCGGTTCGGGTCTTCATTGACTCTTACCAGTCTAAGATCCAAAGATGGCGTACCAGGAACGGGGTTCGGGTCCTCCGCACTTTGATGGGAAGAACTACCAGATGTGGCAGAGGCGGATGGCGGCGTTCCTCCGCGGAAAGGGTCGGATCCTTTGGGACGTTACGGTGAACACAGCTTATGTTCATCCGATTAACTTCCTTGCTCCAGGATCGAGGGATATGTTCGAGGCCAATAACAAGGCGGTCGACTACTTGTTCCGTGCTCTGTGTCAGTCCGAATTCGATCGGGTTCAGACAGAGGACTTAGCTTGTAGGATTTGGGAGCAGTTGAAGGATGCACATGCTGGGAATGCTCAGGTTCAGGCTCGGATGTACGCGACTTACCGGAGAGAGTACGAGAACTTCACTCATCTCCCCGGCGAGTCCGTCGATGCCCTTTTCCAGCGGTTTACGGTCGTAGTGAACAACATGAGAGCCAATGTGGCCGTGCTCCCATACGATGATCATGATAGAGCCGTGAAGCTCTTGCACTCGTTGGATCGTACCGTATGGGACGGGAAGTTTGAGGCTATTGTTGAGTCCGAGAAGTATGACACCTTGACCGTGAATGAGCTGTTCTCGAAGCTCAAGTCGGCTGAGTTGGACCGTGGTATGACAGCCAAGATCGAGAGCTTGACTGATTCTCATAGTCTCGCTCTTGTTGGTGGCAAAGGAGCTAAGTCTAACACTAATGCATCTTCCAGGATGTACTCTCTGTCCTCTTTGATGTCTTTGCCAGACGAGGAGTTCGACGTGCTTGGAGAGGACGAGCTGGCGTTGCTGACCAGGCGGTTCGAGAGGCTGCACGAGAACCGGGTGAACACGAGGAGGACAGCACGGATGTGCTTTCAGTGCGGCAAGCCAAGACACTTCGTCGCTGACTGCCCGGAGAAGATGGAGAACAAGGACGGCTACAAGGACGGCTACAGGCACCGGTCGAGCAAGGACGGCAAGTACCGATCGAGGCGCGATCACAAGCACAAGAACAAGCACAAGGACGAGCGACGGTCGAGGAAGAAGGATGGCCGCGGCAGGAAGGCCCGAGCGATGGTCGGAGCGAGCGATGTCGACTCTAGCTCCGCCTACTCTTCCTCGAGCTCGAGTAGCAGCGAAGATGAAGGTGATCGGCGCAAGAACAAGAGGTCATCCAAGAACTTGAGCGGGCTGAGTTGCTTCGCACGAGATGGATTCTGCGGCATGGCTCGTAGCTTCGACAGCAAGAAGAGTCACCAGAGCGACTCGGACTCCGACTCCGAGGATGAGGTATGTGATGAGCTCTCTTCTTTGCGCAAGGAGAATGAGGAGTTGGTTGACTTGCTTGATAATCGCGATCACATGCTTAGAGAGGCCAAGAAGATGAGGAAAGAGCTTAGGGCCTCACTAGAAGATGCTAGGAACCGTGTGGCTGAGCTAGAAACCCAGAACCTAGATGCAAAGCTTGAGATTGATTCGCTTAAGGCTTCTCCTATGGTTTCTGATGAGATTGATTGTTGTGATTGCTCTGTGTACCTAGCTGATCTTACTGCTCTTAAGGATAAGCATGCCTCTACTTGTGATGAACTAGATATGCTTAGGGTTGAAGTGGCTGAGCTTAAGTCTAGACCTGCTTTGCTAGGTGCTTGCACTTCTTGCCCTGTTTTGCATGGAAAGATTGATGAGATGCATGCTTACACTGTTTCGCTTGAGGCTAAGTTGAAAGAGCCTATTCCCACTTCTTGCTCTACTTGTGAATTGCATGCAGGATGAGAATGACGAGCTGAGGAAATGTATGAGTTGGTTGTCGGGTCAGGAGCTTCAGCTTGGTATCATGATAGCGGCTTTCAAACGCTATGATGGTCAGGTACTTGGGGCTGACAAGCTTGGAGAGAACAGTGGTGAGGGAGTTGAGAGAGTTGGAGAGATCCCTATCCCACCACCAAACAGACACAAGAACAAGTTTGAGCCCAAGCCTAACCATCTCAGAAACAAACTTGACACTACTCCAGATCCACCCATATTTCCTCACCTAACAAATGATTTCCAAAAACCGGTGAAGTTTGTGAGCCCAAAGGGAGGTGAGGAAGGAGAGAAGAAGGGTGAGAAACTGAGTGAGCAGCCCCAACCCAAGCCTAAGTCTAAGCCACAGCCCATAAAGTTCCATTGTGGGTATTGTGGGAGAGATGGTCACAAGGATGAGTTTTGCTTCAAGAGGAAGAGTGAGGAGAGGATGGCTAGAGAGTAGGCTAACAAGGACAGGTACCACCCCTCTAATGGTGTACCTGAGCCTCGTATGCAGATGCCCAGGGCCAAGGCGATTGTGAGGACGGTTCCGGCTTGGGGAGACCGGAAAGCAGCAGGTGGTGCTGCTGGCAGGACTACACCAGTCAGACCGGTGCACTACACCGGTCTGACCGGTGCAGGTCTGAGCAGACAGCGAGTTGGGTTTCGTGCTCGTGAGGATGCTCGGTTTGCTTCTGGTGGTCGTGGTTCTGGTGGTTGGTCTGGAAAGTTTGCAGGTGGTCAGTTTGCTAGGCGTTCTCCACCTCGTGCTCAATACGGGGGTGGAAGGAGTCGTAGCTTTGAGATGGAGAGGAGGAACGATCCACGGTTTTCCTTTCGTGGTTTTCGTCCTCCTCCAGCTAGAGAGGGTTGGTTCCCTCGTAGTGGTTACCGTGGTGGTGTTCGTGGTGGTAGCTTTGATAGGCGTGATGATTTGGTTTGTGCTAACCCCACTTTGGAGCAAATGGCTCGGCACTGGTTTTACTCTTTTGGTACTAACCCAAGTGCTGATTCGTTTGTTCACTCATGTGCTCGCTTTTGAATTTCAGGTAGGAGACTTGAGGAACGTTTGGTTGATTGACTTCGGTTGCTCGAGGCATATGACCGGAGACAAGGGGTGGTTCTCAAGTCTCGTCCCGGTGGTGTCCAAGACATACATCACCTTTGGGGACAATGGGCGAGGGCGTGTGCTATCAGAAGGTGAGATCAAGGTAAGTGACAAGGTCACTCTCAGGCGTGTTGCTCTTGTTCAATCACTGGGGTTCAATTTGCTTTCTGTGTCCCAGTTGTTGGATGAGGGCTTTGAGGTGTTGTTTCGGCCTGGTGGTTCTCGGATTTTAGATTCTCGAGGGGACCTGGTTTGCATGGTCGTTCCCGAGGGTCAAGTGTTCCGAGCTGATTTCTCTCAGTCTTCTGGTGTGGAGCGTTGCTTTTTGGCTAGTTCTTCGAGTGAGTTGTGGAAGTGGCATAGGAAGTTGGGTCACTTGAGCTTTGATCTTTTGTCTCGCTTGAGTAAACTCAATTTGGTCCGAGGATTGTCACGGTTGAGGTTTGAGAAAGAGTTGGTTTGTGCGCCGTGTAGGCATGCCAAGATGGTAGCCTCTTCTCACCCGGCTCTCACTGATGTGATGACTGAGCGTCCATGCGAGCTGCTCCATATGGACCTTGTTGGCCTAGCTCGTGTGCGATCTGCGGGTGGGAAGTGGTACGTCCTTGTTGTGGTGGACGACTACTCTCGGTATGCGTGGGTGTTCTTTCTTGAGGAGAAAGGGGAGATGTTTGGTTTTGTTCGAGATCTTGTCTTGAGGTTAAGAAACGAGAGGCATGGAGATGCCATACGAGCGATTCGCAGTGACAATGGCTCGGAATTCAGAAACTCTCGCTTCGAAACCTTTTGCCATGACTTGGGTCTTGAACACCAGTTTTCGAGTCCGTATACGCCTCCCCAGAATGGCGTGGTGGAAAGGAAAAACAGGACCTTGTGTGAGATGGCTCGGACGATGCTCGATGAGCATAGGACTCCGAGAAGGTTCTGGGCTGAGGCGGTCAGTACCGCGTGCTATGTGTCGAACAGGATCTACCTCAGGGTTCACAAGAAGAAAACCTGTTACGAGTTGATGCACGGTCGCACACCCAAGGTGAGTCACTTCCATGTCTTTGGTTGTAAATGCTTCATTCTGAAGAAAGGGAAGAAGTTGGACAAGTTCGAGGCTAGGTCTGTCGATGGCATTTTCTTTGGTTACGCATCTCATTCTAGAGCATTTCGTGTGCTCAATCTTGAAACTAACCAAATCGTGGAGACTTGCGAGGTAACCTTCGACGAGACACAGCCACGTAGTCAGCTTGTTTTTGAGTGTGCAGGTGACGACGAACTTGGCGAGGAGATTTTTCAGGAGGAGGAGCATGAACATGGAGATGATGAAGATGGCGGTGTGGTGCCCGCGGCTGAACATGTACCTACTACTTCGACGACGATCGAGAACGGGCCCTCTCCCACACCTACAACGACAAACCTAGATCAAGGAGAAGCTGCTGTTGAGGGGGAGGTAGCATCAAGGCGAGAACCTCCCCGGCGAGTGCAAGTGGATCACCCAGGTTTGAGAATCATCGGCGACATGAATGAACGCACCACACGGTCGAGGGTTCGGAACAATTCTCATTTCGCTCATGCTGCTTTTGTTGCCACCTTTGAGCCCAAAGACATTAGACACGCGCTACCTGATCATAATTGGGTTAATTCGATGCATGAGGAGTTGGAGAATTTTGAGAGGAACCAAGTTTGGGTGTTGGTTGACCCTCCTCCAGGGTGTAAGCCGATTGGGACAAAATGGGTGTGGAAAAATAAAGAGGGAGAGAAAGGAGAAGTGGTGAGGAACAAGTCAAGACTTGTTGCTCAGGGGTACAGTCAGAAAGAGGGGATCGACTACAAGGAGACCTTTGCTCCCGTAGCTCGTTTGGAGGCGATCAGGATCCTTCTAGCCTTTTCCGTGGCTAAAGGATTCAAGTTGTACCAGATGGATGTCAAGAGTGCTTTCCTAAATGGTGTTTTGGAGGAAGAGGTGTTTGTGAGGCAACCACCAGGGTTTGAGAGTGAGAAGTACCCCCACCGGGTGTACAAGTTGAGGAAGGCGCTGTATGGGTTGAAGTAGGCGCCTAGAGCTTGGTATGGTAGGTTGAGGGGGTTCCTGTTTGAGAGAGGGTTTGAGATAGGGAAGATCGATCAGACCTTGTTTCTCCTCAGGCAGGGTAGAGTTATCCTGATTGTGCAGGTATACGTGGATGATATTGTCTTTGGTGGATCGTCTAACTCTCTTGTTGCAAGGTTTGCAGAAGACATGAGCAGGGAATTTGAGATGAGCATGATGGGCGAGTTGCAGTTCTTCCTCGGGCTACAAATCAAGCAATCAAAGGAAGGAACATTTGTGCACCAAGCTAAGTACACCAAGGACATTGTGAGGAAGTTCAAGATGGAGGACTCCAAGGCAATGGCGACACCTATGAGTACGACTACAGCTCTTGATGCGGACGAAGAAGGTGAACACGTGGACCAGAAGGAGTACCGAAGCATGATCGGGTCACTCCTCTACTTGACAGCGACGAGGCCGGACATCCAGTTCTCGGTATGTCTGTGCGCTCGTTTTCAAGCGTCTCCGAGGACTTCGCATTGGCAAGCAGTCAAGCGCATATTCAGGTATTTGCGACACACTCTCGACTTCGGCCTTTGGTACTCTGCGTCTTCTTCTTTGGCGCTTCATGGTTTTTCAGACGCGGATTTTGCCGGGTGTCGGTTGGATAGGAAGTCCACTTCTGGGACTTGCCAGTTCTTGGGTTCTTCTTTGGTGTCTTGGTCTTCCCGCAAACAGTCGAGTGTTGCTCAATCCACTACCGAGGCAGAGTATGTGGCCGCAGCTAGTTGTTGCTCTTAGCTCCTTTGGATCACATACACCATGAGTGACTTTGGTGAGGAGTATACCCATGTCCCACTTCAATGTGACAGCACCAGTGCCATAAGCGTTGCAAAGAACCCAGTGCTCCATTCCAAAACCAAGCACATAGAAGTGAGGTATCATTACCTGAGAGACAACGTAGAGAAAGGGAAGATAGCTTTGATCCATGTACCCACACATGACCAACTAGCCGATATTTTCACCAAACCCCTAGATCAAGCAACTTTCACTCGTTTGCGGGGGGAGCTTGGTGTTTGTTTGATTTCTTGAGTTGGTGTGTGGGAGCTCCTTTGTAGCATATGTATAGCTTTCCTTCGTGCATTTCTTGCATTTGGCATGGCATATGTAACATGAAGTATTGGCATCTTTGTATCTTAGGTTGCATGCATTTTGTATCATATGCATTGTGTAGGAAAAGCTTCTCCTATATACATTGTTCACCATGGAATGATATGTATGTCTTTGTGAGCTAGTTTTGGTAAGCTATGGTTAGTTTGGCTTAGCTCTTGATGATCTTGATTTATATCCATGGTTGATGGCTATGTTTTTGAAAAATGTCACATATATGCTCTCTTGTGAGTAAATGTCTTTATATGATCTTGACATGGTTTAGTGGCTTGGCTATGCTTAATTTGTGGTTGGATAGCTTATTTTGATCATATGGGGCCAAAGGCTCATTTGCCATCATGAATGTTTAGCCCCCATGCTTGATCTTGTGGAGGGGCATAAGTTCCTTTTTGTCGCAAAGACATTTCATGTACCAATTATAAATCTGAAAATGAAATGTAAATTGCTTGGAAAATGTGCTCCCATGTCATATGTGCTAATTTTAATTTGCTTTGGGTGCTAAACCGTTGCATGATGCCTACCGATGAGAAGTCTCATATCTAGAAGTAGGCACATGGCTCGGTGGCTTTGACATGACATGAGGTGCTTGTGGGTGTTTATGATGGTCTTATGCTTAGAATGGTTGTCCTAGCATGAAGTTTGTGTGGCTTTGCCATTTTGACATGTTTTGCTCATGTTTAGGACTTTGCTCATGAGAGGGTGATTTTACGCAAAATTGCTCAATTCTATCTTAGCTTCGCCCAATGGTTGTGAAACTTGGTGGTCTTGTAGTTGATGTCATTACGAAGCTATAGAGTATTTAACTTGCTCATTTGGACATGTGTAGCATCCTTTGTTGAATTTTGTCTATTTGAGAAGCTCTAGGTTGCATTTTTTGCATTTTTGGCTTGATTCATGCATTGTCAACAAGGGGGAGAAGTTTGAGCATGTTTTGGCTTGCTGCATGCATTTAGAAAGTTTCCAGGTGTTTTCGAGCTAGTTTTGAGTTCGGGCAGTTCCCAGGTGGTCATCGGCCTGACCGGTGAGGCACACCGGTCTGACCGGTGTAAGGTTCAGGTGCTGGGCGATCTAGCACACCGGTCTGACCGGTGTGGTTGACCGGTCTGACCGGTCAGAGCAAAGCTGAAGCAGCTGCTCTGTTTTGCGAAGTGGTTTGCATGCATTCGTCCAGGGGTAGTTTGCATTGGTTCAGGGGGAGCTTGCATGTGTGCAGGGGGAGCTCTTTGTGGTTTTCGAGCATTGGTTTGTTGATTTGTGCTCTTTGCTTGAGCATGGTTTTTTGTCTCGGATGTGTCGAGCCGTTGCCCTTGCCTAAGGGGTCCGAGACTTGTCTTCTTCAAGTGATCTTGCTCTTTGCCTTTTTCTTTGGCTTTCGATCGCTTGTTGGAGTTTCTTTTGGTCGTTTCTTTTCTTTTTCTTTTCTCTTGGTTACCAAAATGTGTGTGTTGTCAATGCACTCATAAAGGGGGAGATTGAGAGCCAGGTGTGGTTCGAGGACCGGTGGGTGGTCGCTTCCTGGTGTGATGAGTGATTGACAACGTGGTGTGGACTGATTCTTAGCTAAGTATTGCAGGTGCAGGTTGCGGCTTGACTGGTGTTGGTGCAGGTGAAGAACAAGCGCGAAAGGTCGTTGCCGGTGAGGCCTCCAGGTGTGGAGAAGACAAGTAGGCTTGGTTCGAGGGACCCGGTGGCCAACGGGGTCAAGTGCGGGCCGCATGGTGGCAAGAACGGCAATATGAAGTCATGGACGGTTTCTTAGTTGAGCCTCAAAACCAAGGTCGAGCCGGGACGACGTGGGAGCCGAGTCATGAGTGGTGATTGGCGGAGGCTACACCGAGTTCGCGGGGTTTCCAGTGGTTCACCAGAAAACCACTGGGTTCCTTGGTTGATCCACAAAGCCAAGACCGAAGAACCGAAGACGGAGGTGCAGCAGCATCGGACCAGTCTGACCGGTGGGTACCGGTCTGACCGGTGAGGAGCACCGGTCTGACCGGTGTGCGACGACGCAGTCCGGAATCTTCGAAGCGGAGGACACGCGTCGGGATCGCAAGGCTTGCGTCGAGGCTAAGCAAGTTTGTGGTCGCTGGGCATCCGTCCGATGGTGCGAAGACAAAGATTCCCAAAGTGCCCTTCGGGGGCGTGTATCCTAGTGTTAGGACTTAGGGGTAGTTTCGTCTTTCGGTTGCCTCCATATAACCCAAGTGGTGAGAGGATGGCAGCCATCTCTTGGAACCCTAGCTCATTTTGGCTTTCCTATTTTCTCTTCCTATTTTCCTTAGGATTTTCTTAGGACTAGCTTGAGAGCTTCATGGTGAGATCTTGTGAGAGGGAAGGATGATCGGGCGGCAAGCTAGACCTTGTATGAACCTCTTTGGTATGTATAGATGATTCGGCGTGGTTTCTCAAGGCTTGGATGTGTCTTTCCCGTTTCTCCTTTTTGGTGATTTTCGGAGCCCTTTCTTGGCGATTTTCTTGAAGCGATTTCGAGGCCTTTCTCTTTGGGATTTGGTGGGGGATGTATGCATGAACCCTTCGTGGTTCTTTTCCCTTTGATTCCCCTCTCAAATCCGTGAGCAAATGGGCTCGATTTTGGAGTTTTCGTGGCTCTAGGGTTAGATGTGTTCTTGGTGGGATTTCTTCGATTCCTCGTGATTTAGCAAGTTTTGGTGGACCAAATCTTGGCTATGGAGTGCCCATGAGGTGTTCCTACTATCCCCAAACTCTTGCACAAATCCGTGGAGCGATTCGAGAGATCGGGAGTTGGATTTGGGGGAGGTGACCCACGGGTGCTGTTCATCCCCGAGCGGCCCAGCCTGACCGGTCTGACCGGTGCTGCTCACCGGTCTGACTGGTGCAGAGGCTCTGTGGGTTTTGCCTCGGGTGAACGTTCTGGTGAGTTCGTTGTAGTCCCGTGTTGCTGCTGTTTCAAGTTTGGGTCAGTTTGGAGCTCGGTAGGCCTGTTTGGTGGATTTGGGGTTTCCTGGCTTGAACCGGTCTGACCGGTGAGCTACACCGGCCTGACCGGTGTAGGGGCCTTCTGTGGAAGTTCCCAGGTTTTACCAGCAGGGACCGGTCTGACCGGTGGTGCTCACCGGCCTGACCTGTGTAGGTCAGTGGTGCTCGAGTTGCTGTTCCGCTGCGTTCTCGAGTCCGTGAAGGTGGTTGTTGGTTCCTAGGACCAGTAGCACTCCAGTGGCTGCGTGGTCTTGGCCAACTTGGGTAGTTGAGTCGGAGACGTGATTTGGAAGCCGTGTTCGTCTTGTTGGAGTTCTCATCTCCTTCGAGAAGAATTTTTATCGGCTTCCATTCACTCCCCCCTCTCTGGTTCGCCTAATCGGTCCTTCAATATCATTGAACTGGGAGCAGAAAGGAAGCTATGGATGCAGCTGAACGAGATACAGCAAACTTACTTAACTAAACAGGATCAGAGCATGCTAAACAAGTAAATGGACTATGGTTCTAGCTCTAAAGGATCAAGTAAATGAACAAGTAAATGAACTTACTTAATTATCGGTTCGGCTGATCCTAGGGTCGGCCGAAGCCTTCTCCCCTCCAATTGGGGTGTGCTTCCTCTGGCTCGCTTCCATGTGGGCCCTGATGCCTCTCCTCCGTGCATGGCACGTTTCCTGGCGGTTTAGTTGGTAATGTGGGCCCACGGATCCATGTGATGCTGACGTGGCATCATGTAATTCGTCGATAGTCCTTCACATGGGGCCCTTGGGCGGCACGTCGAGGTATGTGTATAAGAGTATGGAGAGTGCAAGGTATGTTGGATGCGATCATACCAGCACTAAAGCACCTGATCCCATCAGAACTCTGAAGTTAAGCGTGCTTGGGGGAGAGTAGTACTAGGATAGGTAACCTCCTGGGAAGCCCTCGTGTTGCATTTCTTTTTGCGATTTTTTTAACCTCTCTGGACGAAATTTCATGTTTCTGGTGTCCAAATGGTGGTGAGTTAAAAAAGAGGGGACTAAGGAAAAATGTGTACTTCCGGTTTTGGTACCCACGTGATGCGTGGCGTAGATCCCCGGACATGAGGCCCTCGGGCGGTGCGTCGGGGTATGTGTTCAAGAGTATGGAGAGTGCAAGGTATGTCGGTTGCGATCATACCAGCACTAAAGCACTGGATCCCATCAAAACTCCGAAGTTAAACGTGCTTGGGCAAAAGTAGTACTAGGATGGTTGACCTCCTGGGAAGTCCGCATGTCGCATTCCTTTTTGTGATTTTTTAAACTTCTCTGGACGAAATTTCGCGTTTCGAGTGTCCAAATGGTGGTGAGTTAAAAAAGAATGGAAAACAGGAAAAATGTGTACTTCTGCGTTTTGGTACCCACGCGATGCGTGGCGTAGATCCCCGGGCAGGGGCCCTCGGGTGGCGCGTCGAGGTATGTGTATAAGAGTATGGATAGTGCAAGGTATGTCAGATGTGATCATACCAGCACTAAAGCACCGGATTTCATTAGAACTCCGAAGTTAAGCGTGCTTGGGCGAGAGTAGTACTAGAATGGGTGACTTCCTGGGAAGTCCTTGTGTTGCATTCCTTTTTGCGATTTTTAACCTCTCTGGATGAAATTTCGCGTTTCGGGTATCCAAATGGTGGTGTGTTGAAAAAGAAGGGAAAACAGGAAAAATGTGTACTTCCGCGTTTTGGTACCCACGCGGTGCGTCGCGTAGATCCCTGGACATGGGGCCCTCGAGCGGCGCGTCGAGGTATGTTTATAAGAGTATGGAGAGTGCAAGGTATGTCGGATGTGATCATACCAGCACCAAAGCATCTGATCCCATCAGAACTCTGAAGTTAAGCATGCTTGGGCGAGAGTAGTACTAGGATAGGTGACCTCCTGGGAAGTCCTCATGTTGCATTCCTTTTTGCAATTTTTTAACCTCTCTGGACGAAATTTCGCGTTTCGGGTGTCCAAATGGTGGTGAGTTAAAAAAGTGGGGAAAATAGGAAAAATGTGTACTTCCGCGTTTTGGTACCCACGCGATTGTTGGCATTTCTCATCGTCACCACTAGTTGTACACCTAGAGGGAGCGTATAAGAACAACCGGGTATACCGCAAGCGCACGGAAATACCGCTGTAGCACTTCCCTAAGGAAGGAGAGTATTCCAAGGGTATAGAATCCAAGGAACGGTGTGCACTATCTCCTACTCTAGTATATATGATCCAAGGACACAACTCTGATGGATAGGATAGGTAGAAAGGATCTGCTCGGACCGAGCGCAGAGTCTAGTTACGTTCTCTCAGGTATAACACTCACTTTGGGCACCAAGCACAAGGCCTTTGTGCTGGCTCGAGCCCAACTCGGTACGCGACGTAAGAGGGTTGACAAAGGGTCCAACACGCTATCACCACTGCGGCCTACCTCTACGCTACGATCGTACGTGGCCTTCGAAGGGTAGCTTATGGTCCAGACACCTCGTCTACACCACTCACTATTCCTACGAATCCACGAGGGAGATACTGGCACTAGCTCAAGGTATGCTCTATCACTCATGCAAGATCACGAATGCACTTTGATCTAACTAGAAACATGCAGGAGCTTCACTTTACTCTAATAGACAAGCTGGCAAACTAGATGCAAACTTATGATCTAAGTCTACTGGATCAAAAGGGTTGTGTTCGAAGAACACAAGCCTCTAAACCAAGAACAAACGAAGAACACAAGAACAAAGCAACTAAGCATGCATACGACTTTAGTCTAAATAGGAAATATCGAAATACTCACTTTAGTCTAGTTGAAGAACAAAGGCACCACTGAGGATCGTTCTTGAGGAAGATGTCATGAACATGACATGGCCTCAAGCCTCCCACCTCACTTCCTAGCACTAATCCTATACAAAGAGCTCTCCTCTCCTAAATAGAGAGGCTTCAAGCCAAAAATGAAGAGGAGGAGGAGAAGAGTGTGTTCCAAAATGGAGCCCCTCCCCTCCTATTTATAGAGGAGGGAGAGGCTTGCTTCGGGGCTCCAAGTGCCCCTAAATGCTCGGAACTGCAACCAGGAGCCAATCAGGAGATGACATGTGGAGGGCCTAGATCAGCCGAACTAAGGTCGGTTCGGCCGATCTAGGGTTCGACCGAAGCCAGGGGGCCACGTGGCACCCTGTGCTTCCTCGTGGTGGCTGACTGGTGGGCCCTGATGCCTATCCTCCGTGCATGCCAAGTTTCCCGACGGTTTTGGGGGATAAGTGGGCCCTTGAATCCATGTGATGTCCATGTGGCGCTTCGTGATTCGTCGGGCTTGCTTCTCTTGGATTGATGATGTCAGTGATCTAGGGGAATCCTAGGTGGCGTCCCCTCATTGGCTGGACTTGAAGTGCTTGGATCAAAGACTTGTGCTTTTACTCCTCTTTCTAGTGCTATTCACCTGTATTTGCATAATCACCAACACTTGTGGAAATGATTAGTTTAAGCCCTATTCTAGTGTTGATGATCATATTCCATGCCAAAAGGTATATGTTTGACGAGTAAGAAGTGAGTGAAAATCAGTCGTCAACATGCAAGCCAACCACAGGAATCATGTAGAGCAAGCATAGCACCAACCACTGAGTTTGATATAAAGGATATGAATTGAAACTCATTCAAACTCATGGATAAAGGAGAGTGGGCTAAATGGTGCACATACCATCGCTTATGAAGGATAAGAGATCATGGGAGACCAGTGGTGATTCGGCTGACCATAAGGCAGCCGACTCACTCTAGTTTACCTTGCTCTTGTCATGAAGGCGTAGTCGATGTTGTGCAGCGCCTGTGTGGGAGTTCTCGTGTGGATATGTCGATGATAAGTTCGAGAGAACTCCCCCACACTAGTGCTTGAACCTGGTGCTTGTTCTTCTAACAAAAAGTGGAAACAAAAGAGGGACTCTACCGGTTCGAGAACCATAGAGCCTTTATTCAAATTCAAATATTTTTGTTGTTTTTTTATTTTTATTGTCACCATGTCATTTGCTCGAAAGGGTTAGACCAAGATTACACTTCATATACAAAGGGGAATATACTTACCTTGGACCTTTGAGAGGTCATATGTACCACCTTTGCATGTCGTGCAACATGAATCTGACACCTCAACTTACCTTCCCATCTGAATTTAGCTCAATGACTTACCCATTCAAGTTTGACAATTTTCTGCAAGGGTTAGTCAGCATTTATGCAACCAAGATCTATGAAGATATAACTCTAAGGTTCATCAATCAAAACTCGACAACATGCCTTGTTTTGATTGAAGAAAACAATTTTAACCTAAGCACCATGCTTAATCTAAAACAGTCTATGAATGTGTGAGTACTTCAACATTCAAACCAGAGCATAAGAACATAAATGAAAGAAGCAAGAAAGCATGATCAAGCTATCATCAACAAGGGACAAAAGCATGAGCATAAGACGGTGAACCTCGGGCAACCTCCCGGAAGGGCTTTGTTTAATGTCAAAAGCAGGACTTACCTAGCTAGTGGGCAAGATGCAAGAGCTGACATCATCACCACACAAGGATAAGATTTGGTAGAGGTGGAACTTTACTCTGGATGCTCACATACCTCCCCCACACTTGAAGTTTGCATTGCTAGGCAACAAAAACTCAAGTGTGTGGTGATCAAGCTTCCTTTTGTAAATGTTCCCTCACCAGAGCTTATCTAGGTGTTGCAGCTGATGTGGCTCACATGTTCGTAGGCATCACATGTCCATCTTTCTTTTCAATCTCCACCTGAAAGGTTAGTGACCAAAACTACCCGAAGGACAACTTATCCTAAAAACATGTTCTTGCTTTTATTCGAAAAGGGAAATAAAACCTAACCTAATCCAGGCTATCTCCTGGGAGTGCTTTGTTTATTTAAGGTCATAAGCTCGACCATGGGAACTTCATCTTGCAGCTATCGTTGGTGGTGTCATTCCTGTCTCACCACCAATCCTTGATGTATCAGTGAAGCTTCAGCTGCAAGGTTAGTGCCACAGTGCACACACGAAATCTGATATGCTTATGATAGACATATGCATCCATAATCAACCTTCTAAACTTTCTACAAAAGAGAACCATAAGGTGATTGCAGCCTTCATGTGTGCTCAAAGCACTAAGCATGTCTGACTCTAGAGGGACATGATGCGAGCATGGTATGTATGGTGAATCAAGAATGAAGCTACCATGCTCGTGTGTGGAATCCTTTCCTCCGGACTCCAGAGTCAGTGCCTTGAAAGGTTCCATGACCCATGAATTCTCCATCTCAAGAGAGTCATCATGGAAGCTCAATGTTGACTCTCGATCATGATCGAAAGCAACATGATACAGTCCAGCGGGAAAAGGCTGAAACTTGGTCGAGAGTGGTGACGATCGTTCACCTTCACAAAGGTAAAGAGAGTCTCCCGAGTCATCCTCATGAGGGGTAGGACATTCTACAACCTTAATGAGAACAGACTCGGACGATGCAGACGGAGATATATGTGTCATCTTCTCGAGCGGGTTTTGCTGGGGAAGAGGCTTCGCCATAGGATGTCCCAAACAAGGGGTAGCAGTGGCGGAACTGGCTTCCCCAAGATTACCATCTAGGCTCCCTATGGATTCCTCAAAGAATTTATATAGCAGGGAGCCTAGCAGTAGATCAGGATCGAGGACATCGAAGATGTGAAAGTCTAAGTTAGCTTCGATCCTGTCTATGATGAGCGGCACGGCACTTGCGATCCCCTGACATTCAAGAATGTGTCTAAAGGGACAAGTCTCGAGGAGCATGTCGGATGGTGCTAGCGGAACTTTGCCCAAAAGAGTTTCCACTAAGTGCCATGGCATGATGTTAACCTCCATGATGGAGTCACAATGGGCCTCTACGGCAATCCCTCTCACAGAACAAGGAATAACCAGAGAGGGTGTACTATCCCAAAATGCTTCGGAAAAACATATCACTCCATCTGGCCATTCCTTCTTCATGGCCTCCTCAGGAAATGCTTCGTCAGGAGGATCGGGAGGCGAAGGAGATACCGTAGGTCTAGGGAAAGGTTCTGTCAGAGGATGTCTAGATGGTTCAGCATGGAGAGAAACGGTTTCCCTAAGCTCTTCTTCTGGGTTTCCTTGAGATTTAGCAAGAAGTTTTTCTAAGGGGAAACCTAGAAGAAGATCAAAATCCATGATGTCATAGACGTGGAAATCCAATCGCACCTCTATGTCATCAATGGTGATCGGCACGTCCCTAGCAATCCCTTGACATGGAAAAACATAGCGCCACCTGGGACTATGAAAAAGTCTATCAGTCAGGATCAAGGGCACGTCACCCACTAGAGTATCCAAAAGGGTCTCTGGTATGATGCAAGCCCCAACGGTAGGGTCATGGACAGCATCTACGGTGTTTCCTCTCATGGAATAGTGGATGATCGTAGAAGCTGAGCTAACCCGAATTGCTTTCGATGTATGCTTCTGAGGTGACCAATCCACTATCGTCCCATGATTCCAAACTTCATCGAGGACCTCATAAAGGTCCAACGATGCCGTAGGCTTCTCGTGCCAAGAGTGATCTGAGGTATTTCTAATGTTTCGAGAAGGATCATCCTCAAATCGGGAAGAGAACTTCGAAGGTTGAATTTCTTCTTCCTTCGATGTTCGTGGTTCGGGAGAGGGCTCAACAGATGAATCAAGGAATTCAGAGAATGAAAGCTCAGATTCGGCTATTGAGAGACTCTCATGGACTAACTCAGACTCCAGATGGGGTTCGTTGTAAACGATATGGGAAGAAGAGGTTTCTAAGAAGAATTCTAGGATCTCTCTTCTTTCCACTAGAGTTTGGTTTTCGAACGAACCTCCAGCTAAAAGGTCGAGCTCTCGTGCAGATACCATGTCTATACGAGTATAAAAGGTGTACGTCACTATATCATCAGGTATAGACATGTCTGGGCTAGATGTCAGAAGACGTAGGAACCTAGCCCAAGCTGCACCTATGGACTCACCCTCTAATTGCTTAAAGTCAAGGAGTTCACACGGCAAGAGCTCTATGCGTTCATAAAGGGAGAACGAGTCACAAAAGTTTTCTCGTAGTTTTCCCCAATTATTCACATGCTCTACTGTGTGGGTGTACCATTGCTCCGCTCTATCTACGAGAGAGAAAGGGAACAACTTCCACCTCAAAGTTTCCTGTGTCATGCCTGGAATTACCTTAGAGAAATGGTACACCCACACCGTTTCCTGTGTGGGTGTACCATTCGCTACCTTGGAGTAGCAAATGAACACAAGTCCTCGAACTCCTCTAAATGAACATTAGGATCGTCTCTGATCGCTCTAGAGAAAGGTCGATTCCGAACCATGGCTATAAAGCCGGGACGTAGCTCGCAGCAAGATGAGGAAGTTGATGGTTGCTCTAAGACGAACTCGCCCCTAGGGGTAGAGAGGCTTTGACAGGAAGGCCTCTCAAAGGGTAGTGGGGGTAAAGGTAGAAGCAAAGAAACAAAAAGGATATCTCGATGGGTAACAGGGGTGAAGGTAGAAGAAAACGGAAAAGATAAATACGAGGACCACTAGGTTTGAAGATAGATATAGCAACCGTTCCCTGGCAACGACGCCAGAAATGCTTGTTAGCATTTCTCAACATCACCACTAGTTGTACACCTAGAGGGAGCGTATAAGAACGATCGGGTATACCGCAAGCGCACGGAAATACCGCTATAGCACTTCCCCAAGGAAGGAGAGTATTCCAAGGGTATCGAATCCAAGGAACGGTGTGCACTATCTCCTACTCTAGTATACATGATCCAAGGACACAACACTGATTGATAGGATAGGTAGAAAGGATCTGCCTCAACCGAGCGCAGAGTCTAGTTATGGTCTCTCAGGTATAGCACTCACTTCGGGCACCAAGCAAAAGGCCAATGTGTTGGCTCGAGCCCAACTCGGTACGTGACGTAGAGGGTTGACAAAGGGTCCAACAGGCTGTCACCACTGCAGCCTACCTCTACGCTACGATCGTACGTGGTCTTCGAAGGGTAGCTTATGGTCCAGACACCTCGTCTAAACCACTTACTATTCCTACGAATCTGCGAGGGAGATACTAGCACTAGCTCAAGGTATCCTCTATCACTCATGCAAGATCACGAATGCACTTTGATCTAACTAGAGACATGCAGGAGCTTCACTTTACTCTAATACACAAGCTGGCAAACTAGATGCAAACTTATGATCTAAGTCTACTAGATCGAAAGGGGTTGTGTTCCAAGAACACAAGCCTCTAAACCAAGAACAAACGAAGAACACAAGAACAAAGCAACTAAGCATGCATACGACTTTAGTCTAAATAGGAAATGTTGAAATACTCACTTTAGTCTAGTTGAAGAACAAAGGCACTGCTGAGGATCGTTCTTGAGGAAGATGTCATGAGTGATGACATGGCCTCAAGCCTCCCACCTCACTTCCTAGCACTAATCCTATACAAAGAGCTCTCCTCTCCTAAAGAGAGAGGCTCCAAGCCAAAATGAAGAGGAAGAGGAGAAGTGTGTGTTCCAAAATGTAGCCCCTCCCCTCCTATTTATAGAGGAGGGAGAGGCTTGCTTCGGGGCTCCAAGTACCCCTAAATGCCCAGAACTGCAACCAGGAACCAATCAGGAGCTGACACGTGGAGGGCCTAGATCAGCAGAACCAAAGTCGGTTCGACCGATCTAGGGTTCGGCCGAAGCCTAGGGGCCACGTGGCGCCCTGTGCTTCTTCGTGGTGGCTGACTGGTGGGCCCTAATGCCTGTCCTCCGTGCATGCCAAGTTTTCCCGACGGTTTTGGGGGATAAGTGGGCCCTTGAATCCATATGATGTCCATGTGGTCCTTCATGATTCGTCGGGCTTGCTTCTCTTAGATTGATGACGTCAGTGATCCAGGGGAATCCTAGGTGGCATCCCCTCATTAGCTGGACTTGAAGTGCTTGGATCAAAGACTTGTGCTTTTACTCCTCTTTCTAGTGCTATTCACCTGTATTTGCATAATCACCAACACTTGTGAAAATCATTAGTTTAAGCCCTATTCTAGTGTTGAGGATCAATTTCCATGCCAAAAGGTATATGTTTGACAAGTAAGAAGTGAGTGAAAATCAGCTGTCAACAGCGATGCATGGTGTAGATCCCCGGACATGGGGCCCTCGGGCGGCGCGTCAGGGCATGTGTTCAAGAGTATGGAGAGTGCAAGGTATGTCGGATGCGATCTTACTAGCACTAAAGCACCGGATCCCATCAGAACTCCGAAGTTAAGCGTGCTTGGGCGAGATTAGTACTAGGATGGGTAACGACCTGGGAAGTCCTCGGGTTGCATTCCTATTTGCGATTTTTTAACCTCTCTAGACGAAATTTCGCGTTTCGGGTTTCCAAATGGTGGTGAGTTAAAAAAGAAGGGAAAATAGGAAAAATGTGTACTTCTGCATTTTGGTACCCACGCGATGCGTGGCATAGATCCCCGGACATGGGCCCTTAGGCGGCGCGTCGGGGTATGTGTATAAGAGTGTGGAGAGTGCAAGGTATGTCGGATGCGATCATACCAGCACTAAAGCACCGGATCCCATCATAACTCCGATGTAAAGCGTGCTTGGGCGAGAGTTGTACTAGGATGGGTGACCTCGAAGTCCTTGTGTTGCATTCCTTTTTGCGATTTTTTAACCTCTCTGGACGAAATTTTGTGTTTCGGATGTCCAAATGGTGGTGAGTCAAAAAAGAAAGAGAAAACAGGAAAAATGTGTACTTCCGAGTTTTGGTACCCACGCGATGCGTGGCGTAGATCCCTGGGCATGGGGCCCTCGGGTGGCACGTCGGGGTATGTGTATAAGAGTATGGAGAGTGCAAGGTATGTCAGATGCGATCATACCAGCACTAAAGCACCGGATCTCATTAGAACTCCGAAGATAAGCGTCCTTGTGCGAGAGTAGTACTAGGATGGGTGGCCTCCTGGGAAGTCCTCGTGTTGCATTCCTTTTTGCGATTTTTTAACCTCTCTGGACGAAATTTCGCGTTTCGGGTGTCCAAATGGTGGTGAGTTAAAAAAGAAGGGAAAACAGGAAAAATGTGTACTTCCGCGTTTTGGTACCCACGCGATGCTTGGTGTAGATCCCCGGACATGGGGCCCTTGGGCGGCGCGTCGGGGTATGTGTTCAAGAGTATGGAGAGTGCAAGGTATGTCGGATGCGATCATACCAGCACTGAAGCACCGGATCCCATTAGAACTCCGAAGTTAAGTGTGCTTAGGCGAGAGTAGTACTAGGATGGTTGACCTCCTGGGAAGTCCTCATGTCGCATTCCTTTTTGTGTTTTTTTAACTTCTCTGGACGAAATTTCGCGTTTTGGGTGTCCAAATGGTGGTGATTTAAAAAAGAAGGGAACATAGGAAAAATGTGTACTTTCGCATTTTGGTACCCACGCGATGCGTGGCGTAGATGCCCGGACATGGGGCCCTCAGGCGGCGAGTCGAGGTATGTGTATATGAGTTTGGAGAGTGCAAGGTATGTCGGCTGCGATCATACTAGCACTAAAGCACCGTATCCTATTAGAACTCCGAAGTTAAGCGTGCTTGGGCGAGAGTAGTACTAGGATGGGTGACCTCGAAGTCCTTGTGTTGCATTCCTTTTTGCGATTTTTTAACCTCTCTGGACGAAATTTCGTGTTTCGGGTGTCCAAATGGTGGTGAGTCAAAAAAGAAGGGAAAACGGGAAAAATGTGTACTTCCGCGTTTTGGTACCCACGCGATGCGTGGCGTAGATCCCCGGTCATAGGGCCCTCGAGTGGCGCGTCGGGGTATGTGTATATGAATATGGAGAGTGCAAGGTATGTCGGATGCGATCATACCAGCACTAAAGCACCAGATCTCATTAGAACTCCGAAGATAAGCGTCCTTGTGCGAGAGTAGTACTAGGACGGGTGGCCTCCTGGGAAGTCCTCGTGTTGCACTCCTTTTTGCTATTTTTTAACCTCTCTGGACGAAATTTCGTGTTTCGGGTGTCCAAATGGTGGTGAGTTAAAAAAAGAAGGGAAAGCAGGAAAAATGTGTACTTCCGCGTTTTGGTACCCACACGATGCGTGGCGTAGATCCCCGGACATGGGGCCCTCGGGCGGCGCGTCGAGGTATGTGTATAAGAGTATGGAGAGTGCAAGGTATGTCGGATTCGACTATACCAGCACTAAAGCACCTGATCCCATCAGAACTCTGAAGTTAAGCGTGCTTGGGCGAGAGTAGTACTAGGATAGGTGACCTCCTGGGAAGTCCTCATGTTGCATTCGTTTTTGCGATTTTTGAACCTCTCTGGACGAAATTTCGCGTTTCGGGTGTCCAAATGGTGGTGAGTTAAAAAAGAAGGGAAAACAGGAAAAATGTGTACTTCCGCGTTTTGGTACCCACGTGATGCATGGTGTAGATCCCCGGACATGGGGCCTTCGGGCGGCGTGTCAGGGTATCCCGGCCTCTGTTTCTCTGCCACCCCTGCTACAGCCACGCCGCTCCTCCTCGACGCCTCCGAGGCTGCTCGGGTGCGCGAAGGCAGATCGAGGACGGCGCGCGCACGGCCTCGCTAGGGAAGCTCACCTACAGGCTCGGCCCTCCCTTCCTCCCTCTTCTCCCCTGCATCTCCCTCCTCCATCTGCATCGTGGAAGACGGTGGCGCAGTTCGCTAGAGCTCCCGACGGTGAAGTTCGCTGAAGCTCCCGGCGGCAGCGCGAAGGAGCGGTTGCGCCGGATACTGGAGGTCAACGTCCACGGCGGCATCCTCCCTCCCGACGGTGGGTGTCCTCCAGCAGAGGGAGCGGCGCGAGGGGATTCGGCCATCCCGGCGGCTCCTCCCCTGCTCTGCTCCACCTCTCCTTGCCGGCCGAGCAGGGGCGTGGTGGTCGGGTCTCCCGAGGTGGCACGACGACGACGGGGATCGAATTGAGCGTGACGATGACGGGGATCGAATCGAGCTCGGAGGCCGCTCGGCGCCTCCCTCCTCTGCCTCCCGTGGCGGCGGCAACTCGAATTGAGCTCGGCGCCTCACTTCTCTGCCTCCCATGGCGCAAGAAGCGGCGGCGGACGGCGAGCAGGTGGAGAGGGAGCAGCAGCTCCGGAGTACGCGGCGGAGGCGGTGGCGCGTTTCAGGGGACTGCGCGGTGGCAGCCCTCCCTCCTGCTACGGCGACGGCGACGAGCTCCATGCAGCTTTTCATCCTCTCTCTCCCCCCTTCCTGTTGCCTGCGCGGATGACCGGAATATTTTTTAACCCTTTTTATTGTAAAATTTTAAAAATAACCCATCCCGAACTAAAATTCCAAGAAGTAGCCCTTTTGGTTGCGCCAGGCCGCGTGGCGCGACTCCCTGTTGAGTCGCGCCAGGGCATGTGGCGCGACTAGGGTGCCACGTCAGCCGGCGCACGCGAGCACTAACCTCGCTGACCACTTACGTGGCGAGTGAGTTGCGCCACATGCTCTGGCACGACTGAGTCGCGCCAGGCGGTGTGGCGTGACTCACATAATATACCCCGGCCGCCGGGCCCTCCTTTCTTCTTCCTCCCCCTTCTTTCTTTCCTCCCAACCCGAGCACCCTCCCTCTCCCCATGGCGTCGCCCCCCTCCTCCCCCCCTCTAGATCCACTCCGTTCTCCACCAGATTCGAGTGGATTTGGGTGGAAAATTACTCCTTGAAGGTACCTCCTCCACTTTAACCGGCTAGTTTTTCTTGATTTGGTTGTTTACCTAGGGTTGAGCATGGCTAGGGTTTGGTGATTTTGTGGCTTAATGGTGGATTGAGTACGAATAGGGCACCGTTAGGGGGTTTGTATCGATGTATTGGTTGATTGTAATACCGATCTATCGTGTAGTTTGCAATGCATATTTCGGTTTGGATGGATTTGGAGGGTGTAGAGGTTGAACTCATTATGAACACAAATACCATGTCGGTTTATGCATATTTTCACTAGCTTTGAGTAGGAGTACCTTTGAGTAGTATACATTAGCTTTTATTCACTACTATTATTTCACTAAATTTTTCACTAGTATTTTTCCATTAGCTTTTTGCACTAGTAGTAGTTTTTACTAGTATTGAGTAGTACTTATTTATTATGTATGTTGAGAGCAAGTGAGCTCATTATGGTATAGATGTGGACCTTTGTTGGAGAGCATGTGTACATAATATGTATGTTGTGGAGTGCAATGATTTTGCTTGTATGGTCCTTTGCTCATATGCTCATTTAGTTCATATGAAAGTTGGTTTTAATTAATTTAGTACTATAGTTGCAATTAGTAGTTTTATTTCACAACTTGTGTATGATTCACTCACTTTGCTCATTTGCTCATTCACTAGCTAGTTTTTTTTGGTTACACTAGTTTGTCACATGACATTAGAATTAGAAGTTTAGTTTTGACTATATAAATCCTTTGCTCATTTGCTACTACTAAATGATTTAGTAGCTTTGCTCATTTGCTCATTCACTAGTTGTGCATTGATTACCAACCATTTAGTCAAAATATATGTCATGATTCACTAGTTTTGCTAATTATCAGTTTTATTTTTTTCTAAATTTTGTTCTCTTTATTTAGGACCATGGCCCAACCACCGGAGCATCATCCACGGTACCCACTTCTTGAGACCTACTATGATGAGAGTCACCGTGGGAGGAAGCTTGAAGAGCGCTTGGAGGTAGGATGAGAATTACTTGTCATTGTGATTAACTTTGAGTTTGATGGAATGATATTGGATTGTCATGTACTAATCTTGTGTGTCAACATTTATTTGTTTGTAGGTGCCTACTCCTTTACGACCCCGCACTCACACTCCTCTACAATGGGATGACAGATACACTCCATTTCTTCGACGAGCGGGTTTTCTCCCGGTTGCCACATTGATCAAGACGGGGCTGCCGAAGATGGATAATGCTGCTCTCACAGCGCTAGTGGACCGGTGGAGGCCCAAGACACATAGCTTCCACCTTCCCTGTGGTGCGATGACTATCACACTTGAGGATGTAGCCATGATGTTTGGTCTCCGTGTTGATGGGCGAGCGGTGACTGATCTCATAAACCCACAAGGATGGAGGGACACTATCGAGGGCTTGCTTGGAATACGGCCTCCTGAACCCAAACAAACTGTGAAGGATAGGAAAACCACCGGAGTGAATTCGTCTTGGCTGGCCCAGCACTTTGGTCATCGCCCACCACCACATGCAAACAACCTTCAAGTTGAAATGCATGGTCGTGCATGGTTGTGGCATATGGTGGGTGGGTTTCTATACCCTGATTCTAGCGGGAACACTATTTCTTAGATGTGGTTAGCAATCATCGGGAAAGAATGGGAGGCTATTGCAACTTATAGCTGGGGGAGTGCAACTCTTGCATGGTTGTATCGGCAGATGTGTGATGCATGCAGAAGAAGTGTTCCCAACGCAAATCTTGGTGGGTGTCTTTATCTTCTCCAATTGTGGATGTGGGAGCGGCTTCCAGTAGGTCGACCAGAACGCTTCGCATATGGTGTATGTGATCTCTCTTGTTCAAAATTAAGTGTTTGTTTTATGAGAAATTTCTCATTTGTATTTGTTTTTATGTTGTAGGATTTGCCATTAGACGGTGCCGTACCCTTGGCTACAGTGGGGTTCTTTGGACCAATATCACAAGGGTGCACGGGAATCCTGGACGGCGCTACAAAGACTACATGAACGCCTTGGACTGTCTTAGACCAAGCCATGTAAGTGATATACTATACCACTACTCGCTTCTATGCTATGGATTGTTTATACCCTACAATATTTGCTTACACAAATCAATTTGCATATCTAGGTTAATTAACAACTGTATATAAGGGAAGAAGTTCTTGATATGGATCTTAACCCAATGTGCACACATGATGAAGATTTTTGGCATAACATTTGCCCCCTTATCTGCTTCTACATTGTGGAGTACCATCTTCCAAATAGGGTGATGCGGCAATTTGGTCATCTCCAAGCTTGCCCTCCAGAGTACATCAACACCAGCCGCAACCTCCACGAGTATGTATTTTGGCCCTTTGGTCCATACCCTTCATGTTGTTGATTTGCTAACCATTTATGTTCTGAACTTGTTGCTAAATGTAGAATTGATCGTCGGAAGCAAAGGGGTGCCAAAAATTGGGAGGAGCATCACATCCATGCTGTTAATGCATGGAATTTGAGAGCTAAAAACTTGGTGTTTGGCGGGGCTCAACACCGTGATGGTCCGTTCAACCAATACTTGGATTGGCTCAAACAAAACACGCGCTTAAAGCTCAAAGTTGCAATGGATGCAGCCTACATTGAGGATCTACCTTCAGATCCTGAAGATGTTTTCCCCGAGTACGATGAAATCACAAGAGGTGGTAGGCAGCCAGAGTGTGGTCCCTTCGAGGATTACATTGTAAGTTATCGTGCTCCTAAGATCAATTTCATATGCATTTTGTTATTATGTTGGAACTTGAATTGATTCGTAACCTCATATAGGGCCAACAACTTGGAAGATTTGCATGAGGCTGAGCAAGCTTTGGCGGTCCCCATAGGATCTCCTGAGGAGGCGGGCTTGTTGAGAGGGTTCGTGCAGAGGATCCGACAGGGGTGTAGGAAAGCGGCATTCAAGCTGAATTGCTTGGCACGACCGGCACCGGCACCTGAACATGGTGCTGGACCTTCACACTCCGCCCAAAGGAGCGCCCAAAGGACGTCGACTTCAGGTGTGTGGCATGCATAATTCTCCTGGATTTGTGTGTTACTCATGTTTGTGACACTAATGATGGTTACCTTGTTGTTGTAGGAGGTTCTCGTCGTCGTGCACCGGGGATTGTAATTAGATCCCCTCCGCATTCGGCTCAACCCGATACCCCATCTGCGAGCAGTGTAGACTCCGAGGAACGAGATCCTACCTTCCAAGAGGAAATTGGACCTTCTCAACTTGCTGACGCCCCCTCAGGCACACAAGGAACTCCACCACCGAAGCGGCGGACGAGGAATCGGGATCGTGCGAACGTTGGCAGCCACAACGTCGTACCCACCGAGCCTCGCCAGACTCGAAAGGCGAAGAAAGCCTACACTCCGCATCCAACTCCCCATCCTTAAGATTTGCGCTTATGTTGTCGCATGTGTACAACTACGTATCACTTATGTGTTGAACCATTTAGGATTGCACAGACTTATGTGTTGAACTATGTGTGAATTTGTGTAATGAACTATGTACGACTATGTATCACTTATGTGTTGAACTATTGAAGGACCGAATAGGCGACCAGAGAGGGGGGAGTGAATGGGAGCCGATAAAAATTCTTTCCAAGAACTCGGCCTATGTCCCAATCGCAACTCCGATGATAACACACGATCAAGCGGGCGCACAATCAAACCTCTCTCGAACCTTAGGAACAAAGCACGGAAGGCTAGGAAGTAAAGCGGAAGCAAACACGAAAGAGCTCGAGCAACAAAGCAAAAGGATGAGTCCTACCGGATCATCCTGTCACTTGGGCCGGATCACCCATTAGCCTCCAGAGCCGGTCCGGGTCACCCGGGCACAAGTAGCCGGATCACCCGACCCCCTTCGGGTCACCCTGGCACTTGGGCCAGATCACCCGAAACAGCCCAGAAAACAGCCCGCGAAATCGCCCCCAACTTTCGATCGATGGATCTCCCAAACCACTTGGAGTCTTGAGAAGAAATTTTTGGGGAGATAATGAACACCCTAAGAAGATGCTATGCCCCAAAAATCTCGACCTCAAACATCCTACAACTCCCGGAATCACGGATCTTGACCAACAACACTATGAACTGGGGTTCATCCGAAAATCAACGAATCGAAGCCCAAATCCGGCGTTTGAGGGGTCAAGATCATCCACAAAGAGGCACAAGGCACTCACCCATGATCCCCTCAAAGAAATCCGGAGAGAAACGCCCTCAAATCGGCGAATTGAGTGATGAACGAAAATCCTCCAAAAATACCTCCGAAAATCGCATAAAAAGAGAAACACTGGGAGCAAAGGATTTGGCACGAGATTGAGAAGGAAGATTTCACTATGAATATCTTAGCCAAATCCGGATACAAGCCACTCGAAAGAATCACAAATCTTGGATGGCAAAAAGCTCAAACAAAGAGCCACTCACACCTCTCTCCCTCTCTCCCCAAGAGCACCCCAAAATGAAAGAGCACTCCCACCACTAGCCAAAGAGTTGGCTGAAATTTCAGCCCCCTCCTCCTATATATAGGCCCTCCGGAAAAGATCGAAGTATCCCTACACTAGGAGATACAATACAAGCCCTCACAGGGGCATTTTGGTCAACACATGAAGTTCACCATTGGACGGCCGCGCATCCATCAGGCCTTCGAGTCCTCCTGACGTAAGCACCTCGATCATGTCGCGTGTCGCCTGCCTCCAAGCTTCCCGATGCTCCCGGATCCCCGTCTCCGTCGCATCTGGCCCTCGAGCTTGGTTTTGAGGCCCAAACTAAGAAACCCTCCTCCTGATGGTTTTGTGGCTAAACCACCAAACCCTGCGTACAAGCTTCGGTCGTTAGCTGCTACCTTGCACCGGCTCGGTGTTGGTTTTGTGGCCAAACGAACAAACCCCGCGTGCACAGCCCGGCCTCACCACGCCAAGCGTCGAGCTCGCCAAGCCTTTCACCTCTGGCGCCCGAACGGTCTACTCGGTCTTCCCTTGTTCCTTGACTTGGCCGCCACCGATGTACCGGCTCCATGTCCACGACTTCGTCTTGCTCTTCTTGCACCATGCGGCCCGCACTTGATCTCGTCGGCCACCGGGTCCCTCGAACCAACCCTACTTGTCTCTCCACTCCTCGGAGGCCACACAGGCATAGACCTTTCGCACTTGTTCTTCACCTGCACCAAGGCAAACCAAGCCGCAACCAACACCTGCAATACTAGGCCAAGAGTCAGTCCACACAATGTTGCCAACCACTCCTCACGAGTGCATTGACAACACACCACATAAACATAGAAGTTACACAACTGATGACACAACCCGACGAAACACACTCAACACAAAGCCTCAAAACATCCGGTCAATCGCTCATCATATACAAACCAAGGCACATATCAACTTGGTTTCTCAACTATGATTTGTGTAATCACTTATGTGTGAATTTGTATCATTTGCTCGGATTGTTCATGTGAAATTGTGCTCGTAATTTGTGTGAAAATGTGCTTATAATTATGTGTGAAATTGTTCATGTGCAGCTTTGGTAAAAAAAAAGTTGCTCTCAGGTGTTCCAGACTTAGCCGAAATTTCATGGATAACTTATCAAAAAAATGAACTACGGCGGTACTGAAACTTGCCTTTCGTTGGCGCGACTCCTACATAAGTAGCGCCACGTTGCTTGGCGTGACTCATATGTGAGTCGCGCCATGTATTCTGGCGCGACTCTTATCAGAAAAATGACTTACGGCAATACTGCATGTCGACTCTGGTTGGCGCGGCTCCCTCACGAGTCGCGCCACACGACCTGGCGCGACTCAGTGTTGGGTCGCGCCAAGGGACATGGCGCGACTAGTGAGGGAGCCGCGCCAACCAGAGTCGACATGCAGTACTGCCGTAAGTCATTTTCTGATAAGAGTCGCGCCAGAATACATGGCGCAACTCGGTGTTGAGTCGTGCCAAGCAACATGGCGCGACTAATGTAGGAGTCGCGCCAACGAAAGCCAAGTTTTAGTACCACCGTAGTTCATTTTTCTGATAAGGTATCCAGGGAATTTTGGCTAAGTCTGGAACCCCTGAGAGCAACTTTTTTCTACCAAAGCTACACATGAACAATTTCACACAAAGTACATGCACAATTTCACACATAGTTCACACACATAGTTCATTATACAAATGTAGCGACAAATAGATCATAACACACACCACATAGTTCATCAAACATCGTTCACAAGAAAAGTGCATTAGACAAGGTCCAAGACATAATACATAAATAGCCTACTCCGAATCGAAATCGACCAAAAGTTCATCATCACCCCAATCGTCATCGTCCACATCGATCACTTTCGCTTTGCCCTTTGCATCCACAACGTTCCCTTTGCTCATTGCCTCCACCTCTTGCGCCCTATTCTTGCCCTTGGGATCCACCTCTTGTGACATTCTTGCAAGCGACCTTATTCCCTCCCATTGCGCCTTTGTAGCCTCACCTACAAATTTGTCCACATTGTTCCCAGGCACTTTGACACCTACAAATTTCGGCAAATCATTAACAAGAGCTTTCATTGCCTGCAATTGAGCAATCTTTGCCTCAATTCTAGCCTCCTTCAAATTAATCCCTCTTTTCTTTGCCTCCGCCATTTGAAACCATTCTTCCGCGGAGTTTTTAGGAAAAATCCTTGTTGGATCAAACTCGGAGCAATCACGATTGAATTTTTCAATCATCAAATGCCTGCTTGTCCCTCTTCTCTCCTGCTCCTCCTCCTCTTCACTCAACCTCTTCCTCCTCCTCTCATCAGCAGTTAGTAGTCGTGGATAGTTCATCCTATTCCTCCTCCAAAAGTCAATGAGGCCCTCTCGAATCCCCTCTCCAACCATAGGAAGTGGACGATCCTTCTCTTTAGCAAGCTTATCTTTGCAAATTGGTCCAAACAACTCTCTATTGGATGGAATAGGGACATCATACTTGGCTCTCAATATATTTCTCCTTTTGCAAGTTTCCTCAGTTTTCAAAGGTTCTGAACATTTGCCCAAATAAATACGGAGAGCTTCTCTACTGGCAAAAGTCTCCCAATTACAAGTCCTCGCCTCCTACAACAAGTAAGGACCAAATTTAGGAAATTTAGTAAACCAAGCCACTCAAAATGTGGACAACAACTTAACCAAAGAAATAAGGAATTGTCAAAGTGAGATTACCCAATAGTCTCCAAATGAGTTTCCACAATACCATCCATAACCAAGCTCGGATGGAACCACACCCTTCCTAGCGGGTATCCCGCACTTGCAGCGAGGCCTATAAGGCTCATCACATGGCCACGGATGTTTCCCACTCTCGAATGCTTGCACCTCTTCTTCTGACGGCCACTGACCCTTTGGCCCGTACATATCCTCTTGAAAATCACATAGCGGCCATCCATCCTGCACAACAATTGAAATTCATTTGCAAATGACCCCAACTCAACCACTGTAAAGAATAGAGGTTCGATGCTTACATGTGTTATTAACTTGCAACAAAAGAATGGTGTGAACTTGTCGGTAAGCTCAATGTTATGACCTTGCAAATAGCTTCGAACTCCACAATGACACAATGGAGGGTTGTCTACACGCTTGCATGCAGCCTCTTGTTTTTCTTCCCATGTCATGGGAGGTGGATTTGGTGGTGGTGGAACCCACCTCTTGAACTCATGATACGGCTGCACCAACGACAGCTGCCACCGAAATAGACAGATCCTATGGTCAAATTTGTCTGGACCATCAATCCACTGGTGGAAATAACAAGGTCACTTGTTGTATTGATCAGGGAAGCCATCTTTGTCAAGTGACCACTTTGTTGCACATGTGTAGAACGCTCTTCCTCTTGTAGCCTTGTTCCTGGATTGCTTCACCTGAGCTAGAATGCCACACTCACACAGAGGAACGGGAAGAGGAGGTGGGACAGCATCATTAGGCCTGCCTTGGACCACCATTGTCCTGAAACAAAAAAGAAACATGATTAGTAACATGAATCATATGTTAAGATAAAAGAAAAAGGAGAACAATATTACTAAGATGACTCCAAAAATAACAACAAGCAATCCTAAGTTGGTACCACATGGCCGCTCGCACTAGTACTAGGTTCTTTATGACGTTCCTTCCGGTGACCCTTCTAGTGACAGACACTGCATCAGTTCTTGGTCTTTTTTTGGTCAAACTCTCCCGCACCATAAATATCGACGTCATACCCACTTGTTTGGTTCATCTCATTGCGGAGCCGCTTTTTGTTCCTCCTTCCAACACCTATTTTCTTCTTCTTGTCATCAGGAACATAATCAGGGCCACTGTACTTAGGCCAATGTGTCTCATCTAGTATAGGCTCAAAGCGAGCCGCCCATGTCTTTAATATTGTATTCTTGGAATATAATTCCGTCGTGTACAAAGGTGAGAGCCAAGACACCCCGCGAACATTGCAAGCGGCCATCATATGAGATCAAGGAATATGTAGCAATTGAGGTATACAACAAGTGCAAGTCACTGCTGAGAGGTCGACCTTATATATGCGCCCGCCCGTCATCTCACCTCCGACATTCAAAGCGGACGCTGTCCTGACCGAGTACACATACAACGTGGGATCAAACAACTCAGCCCTCATGCCCGCAGCTTTCAAGCCTTCTGTGTCTAAGTGCTTCTTTGTTGCCTTCCCAAAATTATTTACATTCCGTAATCCGCTATCTATGTGGGCTCTTGCTTTTTTCCACCTGTGCACAAAGTATGAATTTATCTTATAGAATTTGAACTCCACAATAGCCGATACTGGCATAGCACGGACGCCTTTGAGGACCTTGTTGAGCACTTCTGATAGATTTGTATTTTGCACACCATATCTCCAACCACCTTCATCAAATGCATTTGCCCACTTATGCTTATTCACCATTTGCTCTTCCAACCACTCTTTTGCTTCCGGATTCATCATTTTTTTAATTTCTCTAGTCTGATGTTAAATGTCCTCTCCGCTTTTGCTGCACATACCAATTTTAGCTGACTTCTCACTTTCTTGTTAGCTTGCCTATGCCATACGTTCGCTGCAAAGTGTCGCATGCACCAGCGACTGACGATAGGTTTGTACCCTTCCATATAATCCTCAACCACACTTAGTATTCCTTGATGACGGTCCGAAACTATGCACACCTTCCTTAGACGTCCCACAACATCTCGACGGACCAAATGTAAGAACCAGGACCAACATTCATTATTCTCACTTTCAACTAAGGCAAATGCAAGGGGTACCAATGTATCCTCACCATCAATGCCAGTGGTGATCAACAAAACACCCCTATACTTTCCAGTTAGGAATGTGCCATCAACACTTATCACCGGTCTGCAATGCTTGAATGACTCTACACATTGGGGGAAGCACCAATACACCCGCTCCATAACAGGTTTCAATACACCTTTGTGAAGCTCTGTCTTTCCCGTTGTATGAGTGCACCACTTCGTACCCGGGTTGAAGTGTGTTATTGCTTGTAGGATTTTTGGGACCCTGCCGTAAGCATCCTTCCAATCACCCCACAACATGGATATTGCATGCTGCTTAGCCCTCCAGGCTTTCCCATACTTCACCGTGTAGTTGGTGAAACCTTTGATGGCTTCAATGAGGGTAGCTACGGAAACATCGGCATCCTTATAAACCATGGCAGCAATCCGTCTAGCAATGTAACGAGCTATGCATTGAGAATGTTCTTGTGCCACTTCCGACGTCCCACATGTATGGGGTTGGACAACTCTTGTGATTCTCCATTTTTTCTTATCATTAGGAAGTGGATGCGCCCACACCTTCCACTCACAACCTTGTTGGCAAGCTACCGTGTACCTTATTTTGGCCGATGAATGAATCACATCATAAGGCCTATGGTGTCGCACCGACTAATCCCTTAAGAAAAACTTCAATGCTTCCAAGCTATCGAATTGCATTCCCTTCTCTATAAACAACTAACCACTGTCTGGATCAACTTCAGAAAGGAGTAACCTAGAATCACAATATGCCTTCTTTGGAACTGAATGGAATATGGAAACTTCAGGCACATCGACATGTACAGCTTCCAATTACCTCAACTCTATTCGAGTAAATTCCGGCACTCGAAATCCAGAAAGAGTATACATCGATCCCCTAGACACCTCATTTTCCCTCTCATCAAATAATGGAATCTCTTCACCCAAAGGATTTACTTGGCGTATAGGATTAACTCTAAGCACAGGTGTCGGTTGGGTCACACGAGTTGGTTGGCTAAGTGGAGTTGGAGTTGGTTGGCTAAGTGGAGTTGGAGGTGCTTGGTTAAGTGGAGTTGGAATTGCTTGGCTAACTGGAGTTGGAGTTCCTTGGCTAAGTGGGGTTGGAGTTGGTTGGCTAACTGGAGGTGGTTCATCTTCTTCGGAGCTCACAGATATATCATCCTCATCCTCTTCCTGTTCATCCTCATAATCACCAAAATTATTGTTCAACCTACACCTATCAAATTCATCTTCCCCATCTGAATCATGAGAACTTTCATCATCATCACCACCCTCTTCATCATCATCGTCGTCCTCATGAACCTCAACGTGTGCTACCATATCTTCCTGAGTTAAGTGTTCCATAGGCTCTTCACTATGAGGTGACATTACCGAAGAGCAAACATCAACAACTAACTCGGCACAACGAACTTGAGATTCTTTCACACACTCTTTGTAAAATAACCAATCATCACCACATGAAATAGGCATCATCACATAGTGGCTTCTTTTGTCACCGGAATCAAACCTCCCATGAATCCTAATTTCTTCCCCCTCATTTCCAACTCTGAACAAAGAATTCACTCGGCTTTTAATATCTTCAAATGTTGGAGCACTATCAAATCTTGCTACTTGTTGCCTCATGCTTGCAAACTCCCCATTATCATCAACCATGCCACCCGAAAAATACAAACTAAACGTTCCATCTACACACAACCACAATTTAAATGTATATGTTCAATGCATTAATCAAGAAAATGATAAAATCCTATCATGCAAGACAAACTACACGATAAGAAGGGGTTAACATCGGCCACTTACATGATACACCACACTTAATCATACCCGATTCGTACACAATCACCCTATCCAACTCAAATCATACACAAAACCTAACCACCTCACATCCAACGAAAATGATGGAATCCGCGAAAACTAATTGGTTAGAGTGGAGGAGTTACCTTCCCGGAGAAGTTTCCCACTCTTTCCCCTTCAAAATGGGTGAGGGATGGGGTGGATCTAGAGGGGGAGGGGTGGGGCGGCGCCATGGGAGGGGCAGAGCTCGAGTTAGGTCAAGTGGAGTGAAGAAGTGAGGAGGAAGAAGAAAAGAAGGGGCCCGTCGGCCCCGGTGTTGGGGGAAATGGTTCTCTAGGCACCCCCTATTCGGCCCATTGTAAAAAAATAGGGGCTCAGTTGTAATTTTGTACCCACCAGAGGCTTGGGGGCTAAAATGCCACCCCACTCCTCAGCTATATAAGCAACCCAAAGGGGTTGAGAGAGGGGACTTCCCCCCTCACTTGGCTTGGTTCACTCCCACTTGTTTTCCTTTCCCTATGAGTGTTGGCCCCTCTTAGGGGATGATTTTTTACCCCAACACCCGGGTATGTTAAGTGAGTCACGCCACGCCGCCTAGTGCGACTCAGTCGCGCCAGAGCATATGGCGCGACTCACTCGCCACGTAAGCGGTCAGCGAGGTCTGCGCTCACGCGCGCCGGCCGGCGTGGCACCCTAGTCACGCCACATGCCCTGGCGCGACTCAACAGGGAGTCGCGCCATGCGGCCTGGCGCGAACAAAAGGGCTACTTCTTGGAATTTTAGTTCGGCGTGGGTTATTTTTACAATTGTAGATTAAAAAGGGTTCAAAAAATTTCGGACGACCGCCCCTCCCCCCCCCCCCCCCGCGGGCCCCGCGCCACGTTTGCGTTCCCGGACGTCCGCGACTCCCCCAGATTTCCCGTTTGGGAGGCCCGCCTTCATTTTCTCGTAGGGTCTCCAGTCCCCCGCTGCGGGGTTGTTTCCTGGAAAAAGGTTACGCGACAGGGATGGAGGAGGCTATCCAGTCCACCGGTGCGGATGGTCTAAGACTACTCGCACTTGTCATCTTCTATTTCCTCCTTTATAAAGGAATATTTTGTCTTGATCATCGAGATTCTCTCTTTTATATATTGTTCTTCCGCACTCGTCATCTTTTAAATCTTCTAATCTATACCAACTACTAAGCATGGGACCCACATGTCAGTTATATTAATCTCTCCACCCCCATTGGCTTCCCCTCCCTTCACACTCTCTCTCGCTGCTCTACTTCCTCCGCTCACATCGGGTCCCCTCCACCACCAGCGACAGCGCCGGCCTCTCTGGCTCTTCGTCTCGTTCGGCGGCCTGTCCCCTCCCCCCTCCCCGCCGGAACCCACCCTCCGCCAGCAAGTTGCGGGGCCGCTGCCGGGCTCCCTCCGTCGGGGCTGGGCGGCCAGCTCACGCAGCGATGAGCAGGGGCCACGGGAGGAGGGCGGCTGCAGGGAGCTTCAACATGCCTTCCCTACTCGTGGCGACGACCATCGAACTCGGGACATGGAGCTCGCGGCGGCGCGGATCTGCGATTTCGAGGTGGCGGCTCGAGCTCGGGCCATGAAGCCATCACGGGATTCCTCACACCCGACTTCGCATGCGCTGACAAGGTCTCGATTCGTCGTTCCTGAGCGCAGACTGAGTACTGTGGGGCTCGATTTGGCGTCCCGAGGCGCAGATCGACCGCCGCCGTGCCTGGACTCGGGCGCCACCTCTCCTCTGTGTCGGGGCTGGACTCCAGCACGGGAATGCAAAGGTGCTAGGCTGACCTTCACAATGCAGTGAAGGGCAGCGGCCTCCAGCGCAGTGGAGGAGTATTGAAAGGATCTTGATGTTGCATAGAGGGGGGTGAATAGGCGTGACGACCAAATTGAACTTTTCTTCCCTGAACACTTGAACTGCCAGGCACCACCTGTCAGACCGGTGGGACAGACCGACCCTGGCTCTGCTCTTAGGAGGGCACCGATCAGGCTGTTGCCCCGCACCGGTCAAACAGGTGTAGCACAGAGAACCTGCAGAAACAGCTTCAAGCTCCTCTTGACTTCTAGCATGGACCAAACTTCTATGGTGGCTTGAGTAGATGAACACAAGTAGGGTAATGATCCCTGCACACAAAGACAAGCACACCCAAGTAGATCGAGCGGAAGCAAATAGTAATATGCTAGAAAACCACAAGTGAGGCAAACCACAAAGGAGACACGTGGATTTGTTTCCCGAAGTTCACCTCCCACATAGGAAAGGCTACGTCTCCGTTGAGGAGTTTGTAAGAGATTCGAGTTCTCAACCAACTCTTTCCCAAAGCAAGCCAGGTCTCTTTCGACCACTTTCCCTGAATCCACTAAGGCAATCTTTTCCACTAAGAGGCAAGATCACAGCCCTCACAAACTTGTTGCTGCTCACCACAACTTGGGAGCTAGACGGCGACGTCTAGCCATCTAGGAGGCAAACCTCCAAGAGTAACAAATGCGTCAATGCTTGTAAACACGAAACCAAAGGTGCTCAAGCTATGAGTGCTCTTTCTCATCTCACAAAGTGTCACACAATCTCAACCCAACTCAAGAATATGTCTTGAATCCACAAATCTCACAAAGAGAGGTTGGGGAGAGCCACTAAGGTTTTGGCTTGGCTTAGAAAGGCTTAGAAGTTCAGCAACCACTAAAGAACCAGGAGCACTCCAAGGAAGAGGACGTGGGGTAAACATACTCCATTCCACAAAAACTAGCCGTTGGAGCACTGGGAACACAGTTCATACTGGTGCGCCACACCGGTCAGACCGGTATTAAAAAACTAGCCGTTAGAGCCAAGGGGCACCGATCAGACCGATGTAGACCGGTGTGGGCAGAGTTAGTCCCAAAACCATTTCTCTCACGCCCACACTTCACCAAAGATGTGAAGTGGTTTAGGTTAGGCTTGATAGGACTGTTAGCACACTCTTAGGCACTCAAGGCTATTTCTCACAAAGGTTTTCCAAGAGCACATTTGACTTGGTCATAAACCTAATGTTGCATCCCTCTTGATAGTATGGCATTCCTATACTCCAGATTTAAAGATAAAAACTAGATGAACCACTTGAGCTTGTGGGTCTTCAAACTTGCCATACTTGAATAATTTTCACTTGAGGGCTTCCAACATTGCTAATTCCGTGAGCACGACCATACTTGAGCTAATGACTTAAGATCTTTCCATATAGCATAAGAATGCACACTTAGATCCTTAAGCCACTCCATATAGCCAATCATAACTTATATATGAGTTGCATTGCTCCCCTCGGTTAAGGCATAAGTATGATTCTTTCGAGACCCCACGGATACTAGTTACTTCAGCTTAGCAAAACACTAATGGTAGCCACTCTAGACCATAAGATTGCTTAGTACCTCGCTCTAGTCATCTCGGTTGATCTTTTCGTCACTTACCCAATCCATGTTGAGTTTGACTTTGCTTCATCAAGAATTAATCTTCATTTGAAATACTGTTTCAAATGCTTGTTCTTGATTGACAACGAATCTGCAAGCTTCCAACTGAGGATCATTAAATATATACTCATCCCCATATCCTTTTGCAATCACCACATGAAGCCTTGCATTGATTATTTTGAAATACCATTTCTCATAAAATAACCTCTTTCATTTGTGCCCAAGCTATCACGTGTAATGGAGACCGTGTAAATCAATTTTGAAACAAACTCCAACATTGTAACACCCCATGTTTTTAATCAGTGTAATTAGTGCTAATTATCTGCTTAACATCATTAGTGGATAAACCCTGGGTCAAAGCTCTAGTCAAACCCCTAGTCAAACCCTTTAACACCAATACCCTAACTAGAACTTTTGCCACGTTCTCCAAATTTCACCTAAACACTCAAAAATCGGCCAATATAAAAATTGTTCATCTTTGTGAGGGACACAACTTTCATAATTAGCTGGCATTCAAATTTTGAGTGTATCTTGGTGAAATTCTTGGTCAAACCTCTTTTGAACAGTTCTACCAAGCTCTGCATCCTGCTAACTTCGACAAACGTTCCTGGTCACACCTTTCACCAAAGCATATACTGCCCTTTGTAAAAGTTGTAGAGGGTACTTCAATCTACAACTTCGGTTTTTGGAGATTTTTTAGCACAGTTCAAAATTTTGAAGAAAAGCTCGGCCAAACGAGCATTGACAGGCCAGTTCTCCTCACCCTGACACTGAAGAGCGCGCCTGCGCGGGCCGACCGGTGATCGTGCGCCGCGGTTCCCCGGGCCTGGACGCTGAGGACGCGAGGCTGCCACTTGGCGGGCGGGAGGAGTGGGCCACGTCCCTGTCCCCTGACCCCGTCCGCTGCCACCCCTCTCGCACGCCACGTGAAGCCGCCGCGCCGGACCCCCACCCCGGGTGTGTCATGGCCGGGCTCCTGTCTCCGCATGCCGTGCCGCCGTGCTGTCTCTCCCCCCTCCCGACGTGCCTCGGCGTGGAGGCCAAGCCACAACCATCTATAAAAGGAGCTGGACCCTACCCCTCGCGCAAGAACCTGTCGCCGCTCGCCCTTGCCCTCCGCCGGCCGACATTAGCACCACCGCCGCGGAGCTCCATCCTCCGCCCCTCAGCAGCCTCCAGAGCTCATCAGCGACCTCTCCGCACACCACCATAGCTCCCACCACCATTTGTTGCCCCGGCCGTGTCACCACCTCGCCGGAGCAGATGCTTCCGCGGCTGCCGCCGCCCTGTCTCCGCCGCCCAACTCGCCGCCGGCCGTCCCCGCTTCAACTTCGGCCACTAATAGACCCTAGGAGAGCCCTTGGTCGCCCTCCGCTCATCTCCTGGCCAACTCCGGCGACAGCCTCGCCGGAATCCAGCGGTCACCACCACCAGCTGCCCCTGACGACCCAATTGCAAGGTCCAAAATCTTTCTAGGGACTTTTGTGCAAACTAGGGGCATATGTGTAAGAAAAAGAAAAGTTGTAGGTGCCCCACTAGAAGTAGATTCTTGAGTTCTTCACATATAAGCCCAGCACCTTAGAAAAATTCTAGAAAATCATACAAAAATCAGAAAAATGCTAAAACAATTTTGTTGTCTTCCTTATGAGCATGCCTACATCTTTTAGAAAGCTTGTATATACTTTTGATGAGTAGTATTTGAATTAAAATTCAAACTCAGTTTGAATGTGTTTGTCCATAACTTGAAATGTACTCCTGTGCTAAACTTAATCTTTGGATATATTGTTAGTCATGACTAGTATAGACTAGATCCAAGTTTTTACACAAAGTTATTGTGTGAATCTTTAGTTATGATTTATTTTGCATTTATACTAGATCTGAGTAAATGATTTGTGTAGCCTTGTTTAAATAGATTTTGTGGATAATCTTTTGTGTGCCCACTTGATATGTTTAGGTTTGTCTCTTGTGGATTTATCATGATTTTAGGAACTGTTTAAATATATGTTTATGCAATATGCTTGTTCATAGATTTAAATTAGTAGTTTGAATTCTACTTATCCATAAAATCTCATCTTTGGAATTTATGCTTTAATTGACATGTTTGAGCCATGGTATGAAGCTTAGCTTCAAAATTGTTATATATCTGTCTGAATAAATTCTTATGCATGGCTAGGATAAAAATGGTTATTTTTGTGTAGCTTGATAGAAATAGTTGCTGGAGCTAAATTCTGGTGTGTAGCCTAGTTATATTCCAGAGAGGCTCTGTGTAAAATTTGAGCTCCAGTGCATGAGTAGTTTTCCCTGTTTTAATAATTCTTGTTTTTGCTAGTTAGAAATTGTTGTATTTTTCATGCTTAGAGTATTACTCAAATTGCTGTGAATTTTTGGCAGTAGCTCTGCTGTTGCAATGTGTGCACGTACAAAAAAATTCTCGCTGGGATATCCTGCATGATTTAAACAAAATGGATTTTGGAAGGAATCAAGTGTTATAAAAAAGAGAATTTAAGAAATCACTCTTTTTAGTTCAAATGTGTGTTTCACCCTAAGTCACACCCCTGTTTTTCACCTTTAACCAACTTCGTTGTTTGTGAAGAAAAATAAATGTAAATAAATAAATGTGCACACAATCACCATTAAAATAAATACTAATAAAGGGTTGCTTACTTTTTCTTTCATGGAAGAGTATGCTGAATATATTCTTATCTAGGTGAATGTGGTCAACCTTGCACCCTATGCTTGTCATGTGCTGTTATATTAATTAATTTACATTCACCAACTAATTCCTGCATATGCATCCTCCGTGTAGAAGTTCCCAACGGTAGCTATACGCTCGTGCCGGCAGACGAGGACGACGGAGCAGGAGGAGACGTGCACTACGTGACCGTAGAGCAAGACCCGGACCAAAGTCCGGAAGTTTGTTTGACTGCTTGTGCTAACAAAGGCAAGCCTCGGTTCATCATTGTTTTTAGGTGATAATGTTTGGGCCGGAGAAATCCCACCCGGCTGGGAGCTGGAATGGGTGGATGACGAAGAGTGATGGCCTCATGGGTGGCCTCCCATGATGCTAATGTATCGTTTAGTTATTTCTGCTGTCTTTTAAACTCTGAACTATTTATTTCCATGTCAAGAACAATGGTTTGTAACAATTGACCCTACATGGAAGATTGGCTTTAATTTGTAAGGTACTCTGGACTCTCCTTCGTGGGAATTTTAATGTATACATGTTCGATCCTCTGTGTGTTGTACAAGTGATTTACAGGGCTTTGACCCGGCAACACTCAACGTGATGATTCCTTATTATTGCTTAATGACCAAATGGAGTGGTTTAAGCGATAGTACGGAATTATCTCGGATGGGGTTGTCACAATTGGTACCATAGCATCGTATACACCAGAGTAATTAGATTAACACTAATCACATGTTTTAGAATAAAACTTGTCAAGATTGATTGGATTTTGAAAATATGTTGTCAAGATTGATTGGATTTTGAAAATATGTTGGATCGTTAAGGAATGATTAGACCGAGAGGCCCTGGAGGGTATTTTGGGTTATTTAAGGTGGCTAAGTAACATATGGTTTAATTATGCTAACTTCCAGCACTTTCTTAAGCCACGTGTTTCATATGTGTGTTGTGCTGCATCACGAGTATGCGAGGGTTGGTAGGGCAGTCCATTCAACGGATCCTATCTTCTCGGTTGGATGCTCACGTGTCTTATCCGTGTGCTTTCCGTATGCAAGTCATGTGAAGGATGACATGTTCTATTCAAGATGAACATGTCATGGGTCGTGATGTCGCCATGTTTTGCTAGACGTGTGCATGATTCCGCATTACGAACATGCGAAGGGGGACACCCTCCATTCAAAAGGGGCATGTCTCAGGTTGGGTGTTGTCCATGTAGTGCTAAATGCATGGGTACCATTTCTATAGTGAATGGTAGTGTTTGTGGACGCTTCCATGACGTGCTGTCACAAAAGGTTCTTTTCTGCAGGTACGCTAACCACGTTAATGCGATCGTATGTGAACGACGTGTAGCTCCGACTAGTTAATATAGGGAAAGTCGATTATAAGCTTGCCACCAGCACTAACTACGTCTTTTTAGATCCATTTTTTCGTGAGGTCATTTAAGATGTGTGCATCATGATAAAATTTGTTGAACCTAAAAATTGTTGTTTTAATGTTTGTTATGTTTTTAGAGTCATTGGTTGCTCTTAGAAGGGTTATCTCTCACTTTGATCATAAGAAGTTCTGCCAAAAACTTCTGCAGTCAACTCTCGAAATTTTTGGAACCAAATCCAAGATGTTTCTGACTAGGAAACCTTTACAAAAGTTGTTCCTTATCAAGTCGAGCATCTGCTGTAAATTTTCCATGAATTTAGGATGTCTCAATCCAGAGTTATGATCAAAATAGTGAACCTCTGTCTTGCTGTTTGTCCTGGTTAACCTCACTTTGAAGATAGATTTTTTGAGCATGTTACTATCTGATCTAGATCTACCTTTGAATACAAAAAATGTGCATAAATATCTCACTGAGTTGCTGTAAAAATTTGGGAATTTTTGGGGCTCTAGTTTTTGAGTTGTTAATTTTTGTTTGCAACCGTCAAAACCAAACCCAAGTACCCAAATTGTTGTGGTTCTTGAGTCGTGATCATATTCTGAAATTTCGGCTGGTTGAGTTTTCGTCGTGCATGTTCTACTTGTTTACCATTGTATGAACAAGCTTACGAATATGCATTTAATGAAAGCTCAACCCTTTTTAGATGGTGGGCTCGACCTGCAGCACTCCTGGTGGTTTCGGTGATTCGTGTGGCAGTGACCAACACCCACCACCACCAAACAGAATCCTTTTGGAGACGTTCTTTGCTACTCAAACTGAGTGGCTACGCCAAATTCTTCTACATCTATAGCAGCAGCAGCCACAGTAGCAGCAGCCACAGCAGTGCCAGGTGAATCAAAATGATACACCAAATCAAGTGGCAAGGTATGAGCACTTTCAGACCATGAATCCCCCGCAATTCACTAAGGCGGAAGAACCCCTTGATGCGGATGCTTGGGTTCGGGCCATTGAAGCCATGTTCACCGTGTTCACCTTACCATGCTTAGAAGAGCGCAAGGCCAGCTTTGCAGCATTGCAACTGCGTGATCCCGCCTTGATGTGGTGGGAACACTACAAGTCCATGCAGCCGTCTGGGCATGAAATCACCTGGGCTGAGTTCAAAAAGGCCTTCAGAGACCATCATATCCCTAAAGCGCTCATAGACAGGAAAATGAGGGAGTTGCTGACTCTCGAGCAAGGGTCAGATACTGTGTATCAGTATGCACAGAAGTTCAGCAACCTATGCCAATATGGAGGATATCATGTGGATACTGATGCGAAGAAGATGGAGCGTTTCCGTGATGGCCTGAATAGTGATTTGTATGAACGACTGAATCTGGTAGAGCTCGACAGCTGTCATGAGATGGTGAATAAGGCTATCTCACAGGAGGATGCCATGAAGAGGGCTCAAGCTGAGAGGAAGAGAAAGACTAACTTCACACCCAATAATGCGCAGATTCGAAAGTTTCGCATGATGCAGAAGCACTCACCAAACCCCCGGCTGACTTCACAGTCAGAAAAGGTGGGTGGCTAAGTAGACTCAAGATCGACTTCAGGAGAAGTTTCTTTCCCCAAATCCCCAGCAGCAGTCCCAAAAGCCTCCTATACCTACACCTCCTAGTGTTAGCAATGGGCGTAGTAGTGTCAAATGTGGTAGTCCAGAACACTTTGCGAAGCAATGCCCACACCTTCGCCAGAACCATAAACATAACAAGCTAAATTAGCCGAACCAGAGACAACATTCCAAACCAAGCAACAAGGGCAAGAAGCAGATTGCCCAAGTCAAGCAGGGCAGACTCAACTTCACTTCTGTAGTGGATATTCCAAAAGGGGCACCAATGTTGATGGGCACATTCTCTATCCGAGGAAAACCTATCAAGATCTTGTTTGATTCTGGTGCTACACATAGCTTCATGAATGGAAAGACACTAAGCAAATTGGGACTAAATCCTTGCAATACCAATAAGGCATTTATGATAAAGACGGCTCGAGGAAAAATCTCTTCCGAGCTGGTGACTAGAGGACTACCATTGGAATTAGGCAGCAGAACAGTTAACACGGACCTAATCATTCTGGGTTTGGAAGGCATGGATGTCATCTTGTGGATGGATTGGATGGATCGACATAAGGTTATCCTGGATATTTCTGAGCGAAGGATAGAAATCAATTCACCTATTGTTGGAGCCACGAATCTGTACTTACCTTTTAAAGAGGGTGTAAACCTGTGTTCTTACATGGTGATCACTTCTCACCTAGAAGATATTCCAGCGGTTTGTGAATATCCGGATGTGTTTCCCGATGACTTGCTTGGCATGCCACCAGACAGGGACATCGAATTCCTGATAGAGCTCCAACCTGGCACTGCACCTATATCAAAAAGTCCTTACCAGATGCCACCTAAAGAGTTAGCAGAGTTGAAAACTCAATTGCAAGAATTGCTTGATAAGGGGTATATTCGCCCAAGTTCTTCTCCTTGGGGTTGTCCCGCTCTCTTTGTGAAGAAGAAAGAAGGAAGTTTGAGGTTGTGTGTGGACTACCGACCTCTCAATGCGGTGACAATCAAGAATAAATATCGTTTACCCCACATTGATGTTCTCTTCGATCAATTGGCTACTGCCAAAGTCTTTTCTAAGATCGACCTTTGATCTGGGTATCATCAAATCAAGAATCGACCAAGTGATATTCCGAAAATAGCCTTCTCCACCACATTTGGTCTTTATGAATTTCTGGGGATGTCCTTTGGTCTCACAAATGCACTCGCCTATTTCATGTACCTTATGAACCCGTCTTCATGACTGAATTGGACAAGTTCGTAGTGGTTTTCATTGATGATATTCTGATTTATTCCAAGAATGAAGAAGAACATGCAGAACGTCTTCATATTGTTTTGCAGCGTTTGAGAGATCATAAGCTTTATGCTAAATTCTCCAAATCTGAATTATGGTTGGATAGTGTGAAATTTTTGGGTCACACTATTTCCAAGGATGGTATCTCTATGGATCCTAGCAAAGTACAGGAGGTCATGGATTGGAAGCCACCCAAGTCTGTGCATCAAATTTGTAGTTTTCTGGGACTAGCGGGCTATTATCGTCGATTTATCCCGGATTTCTCCAGGATAGCTCAGCCCATGACTGAACTGTTGAAGAAAGGTGTCAAGTTTGTGTAGGATGAAGCTTGTGACAAGGCCTTCCACACCTTGAGAGAACACTTAACATCAGCCCCTGTACTAGCACAGCCAGATATGATGAAGCCGTTTGAGGTGTATTGTGACGCTTCAGGCACTGGCCTTGGTTGCGTGCTTATGCAAGAAAACCGGGTTATTACCTATGCCTCACGAGCACTTCGACCTCAAGAGAAGAATTATCCTACCCATGATCTTGAGCTAGCAGTGGTTGTTCATGCCATAAAATTTTGGCGGCATTATTTGATGGGAAATCGCTGCAATATCTTCACCGATCACAAAAGCCTTAAATATATTTTCACCCAATCAGATCTGAATATGAGGCAAAGAAGGTGGTTGGAATTGATAAATGATTATGATCTAGAACTCCAATACCACCCCAGCAAAGCCAACGTGGTTGTTGATGTGCTTAGCCGCAAGCATTGCAACTGCATGACGGTAGAGCCGTATAATGAGACTTTATGTGAAGAAATGAGGAAGCTTTACCTTGAAGTGGTCGAGCATGGAAATTTATATGCCATTTCCATAGAATCCCCTCTCCATGAGAAAACTGCCTTAGCTCAACTCACTGATGAAGGTGTCCAGTTAATCAAATAGAGATTATCTGAGGGAGACCCCAAGTACAATTATTTCCGGAAGGATGAACAAGGAGTGATATGGTTTGATCAAAGATTGGTCATTTCCCAGGATCCGGAAATAAAGAAGGAGATTTTAGATGAGGCTCACCTCTCTAAATTCACCATTCACCCGGGTAGTACAAAAATGTACAGAGACCTTAGGGAAAATTTCTGGTGGTCAAACAAGAAAGGTGAAATAGCCAAGTATGTGTCCGGATGTGATACATGTCAAAGGATCAAGGCTAGTCACTTAAAGACCGCAGGTCAAATGCATCCCTTGTCTATACCCTTATGGAAGTAGGATGACATAAGCATGGATTTCATTGTAGGTTTACCCCTTACTCCCAAAAAGCATGATTCCATCTGGGTTATAGTGGACCGACTTACCAAGACCGCTCGTTTCCTCGCTGTCCACATGACCTACTCAGTCGAGCGTTATGCAGAGATCTATGTTGACCTCATTGTGCGCTTGCACGGTGTTCCAATAACTATCCTATCCGACAGAGGCACCCAATTTCTTGCTCGCTTTTGGGCACAAGTGTATAAATCCTTGGCTACCAAATTGATCCATAGCTTTAGCTGTCATCCCTAGTCTGACGGTCAAACAGAAAGAGTAAATCAAATAGTGGAAGATATGTTCAGAGCTTACGTCATTCATTTTGACAAGACTTGGGACAAATGCTTAGCCTTGGCAGAATTTGCTTACAACAATAGCTATCAAGCTAGTTTGAAAATGGCTCCTTTCAAAGCCTTGTATGGACGAAGATGTCGCACCCCCTTGAATTCGTCACAAGCGGGTGAGAGAACATTATTTGGTCCTAAGCTAGTACAAGAAGCCGAAGAGAAGGTGCAAGTGACTAGGGAAAATTTGAGAGCCGCTCAAATGAGACAAAAGAGCTACCATGATAAGGCTAAGGCACCCAGAGAATTTGAAGTTGGTGATTATGTGTACTTAAAGGTGTCACCGACCAAAGGTGTACTAAGATTCGGAGTAAAAGGAAAGTTAGCTCCACGCTATATCGGCCCTTACGAAGTCACCGAGAAGTTCGGTACGGTTGCATATAGTATTAAACTCCCGGATAGACTCTCTGCCGTACACGACGTGTTTCACGTCTCACAGCTGAAGAAGTGTGACCAAATACCAGAGGCACAAATAATCACCGAGACCAATACAGAGATAGAACCTGACCTCTCACTAGTGGAATATCCAATGAAAGTGTTGGATCAAAAAGAAAGACAAACTAGGAGACAAACAGTGAAGATGTAGAAGATACAATGGAGTCACCACACTGTAGAAGAAGCTACTGTTGACACTTCTGAACGTCGATCACTTAAGGACAGATTTGGGATCCATCCTTAGCATCAAGAGTCAATGCTAGAAGTGTCTCGTTGGCATTTCCCAATCTCACAACTAACTGGCGCTTATTAGCATGAGCATTGAGAGTTACCAAAGGTTTAATCTAAACGATCATGAACGAATCTGCAAGCGCACAGATAAACCATTGTAGCATTTCTCCAAGGAAGGAGAGTATTCCAAGGGTATCGAATCTGTGGAAGGCAATGGAGGATATCTTAGACTTATGCTTTTGCTCTGAATGTAAACCAAGAGATAGATATAGGAAAAACACACTCAAAGGCAGGGGTAAGATAATGATATAAAAGGGGTAGTGTGACATACACACCTCAAATCTACCTCTACTCTAGAACACTACGGCTTAGGGGGGACATACAAGTTAGCTCTAGGTTCTAATGTACTAATCATACAAAGCTAGAAGATACAAGAGATAGGCATGAGTACTGCATGAGGGAAACATGGTTCAGCACCCAGGTACAAATGGGGAGCTAGCCCGCGACGACCAGCACTCTACGAAACTGGACTTTAGACTCCTACAGCAGGTACCCCAGCACAGAGGTTGCCCTAGGATCCAACAGGGCTGTCACCACCTGAGGACCGACCTCTCGTTACGGGGGGTATGCTCATAACTATCGTAGCCAGACAACCCAGGCACCATGCCTACGTTGCTGCTAGACTTCACCCGGCCCAGGCTATTGTGACCTAGGGTGAGAGCCACCAGATGACTGGTCAACTAGACCGAGTACCGTAGCATGAACACAGACCCCATGCAACACTCTCATGCCATCTAACAAGATCAACTAAGGCTAGACATACGAACAGATATGAACTCTCTTATATCTAATCAACAAGATCAAAGGGTCGTGTTCGTGAAGAACACGTGCCTCTAACTTATGAACAAACTCATAAGGAAGGAGTTTATCATCCTTCAAGTGGATCAAAAGGTAGTGTTCACGAAGAACACGAGCCTCTAAATGATGAATAGAGGATGAACTCAAGAACATATCAAGAATATGATCTACCATGACTTTATATAAAATAGCTGAATAACTGAAGTAGAGCAAAGTCATACAAAGAAATAAAGATACAAGAGAACTCATATCTAGATTTCCAAGAGGACTTGGAACCTGAATAAGAGCTACTCTAGCCTACCCCCTAGCCTTGGAAACTAAAAGTGAGAGGAGAATAAGAGAGTGGTGTGTGTGAAATGGGAGCCCCTCCCCTCCTATTTATAGAGGGAGACAAGGCTTGCTCGGACGCCCAAATGGCCCCTAAACACCCGGGACTGCAGCAAGTGACTAATAAGGAGCAACCACATGGAAGGCCAGGATGGGACATCACTAAGGCGGTTCGGTCGATCCTAGGATCAGCCGACCCCCTAGGGCGGCCCCACCTGGTGTGCTTCCTCTGGTAGACTGCCTTGTGGGCCCTCTGATCCATCCCCGGTGCATGACTTGATTTGGTATCCGAGGTGGGCCCTTTGATCCATGTGAAGTCCATGTGGCGTCCTCTGATTCGTCAGTGAGTGCCTCCCCTGGATCGATGACGTGTCTTGCCATGTTTCCCTTGGTCGCAGCCACCTTCTCAGCTGAGTTGGCATGGTTGCTTCATAGGAGTGGAGTTTCCATCTCTTTTAAAGGGTAATTCACCTACATACAAATAATCTCCAAGGACAAGTGGAACTACATTACTCATACCTAAATGCTAGTAAATAATGCATATGCCTCCATTTATGTGAGAATATTAATGGTTGGAAATAGTGAATTTCCACCGTCAACAAACTCCCCCAAGCTAACCTCTTGCTCGTCTCGAAGCAAGACATTAGAGACTTAGGTTGGTTGATCAAGAGTTGCTACAATGTTGTATCCTCAACTTATGGCAAACATACAGCAAAGTACTCTACCAAGAGTTGAACAAGTTGGCAATGTTCTTACCTTTCACCTAATACGTGGGGCATATAGCTTTACCTACCTTAGGCGGTTGAGAGACAGAATGGTTATATAGCATGTACATAATCACTCATATCTTGATCAGCTTAGCAATCCAGAGGTTTTGCAAATTTTTCAAAAGAAAATCAGAGTTCCTCAAATGATACTCTCGGATCGCTCAAAGTGTATGATTCCTCACCAAGGCATCAATGTTGCCCTCCTTCACATCCTACTCCTAATAAGCTTTATGTGGAGCTGTAGGTAGGGAAGATGTGGCATACTTGTCTCTCATATTTTGCTAAGTCAAAAACGGATCCTTGGAAGAAACAAACATACACCCTGATCAAGATGTGCATATGTGTGTGATGGATATGAACATGGCAAGGTGGATACTAGGCCCAGAAATGGGTGCTAGATATTGCCATGTTTTTATATGAGGGAATGAGGGTTTGATGGTAAGGTGGACACTAGCCCTGGAGTAGGTACTAGTTATTACCATCTATATGGTGGAACTCTTTCTCTTGCACATATCAATCCCTTTTTCTCATTTTGAATTTTTTTCGAGATTTGGGCTAGCTCTCTTTATTTATTTTTGCCATGCTTTTTAAGCATGCTTTTCTTTTTCTCTTCTTTTTTTTAGCTAGCCCTTTGTCTCTATTGGAGATATTTGGTGAGGGATGAATGATGCAAAGATACATAGAGTTTTATTTATGGGAGAATGCATAAGCATATGGAACAAATGATGAATGCTAACTTCCAGTGTAGAAGTTTAGCATGAACGTGTACGTGATCTTGATCAAGGGAGTATGAGTTCTAACAAGGGTCACAACAATTTGACAAAGCTCAATGAGAGAACAAGCTGCATATGTGGAAGCTAAGAACTAGAATCTATATATGGCCTTGGATGGGAAATTCTCATCATTGAGGAACTCATCAGGTTTTGATTTTTCAAAAAGGAAAACTCCGGATGTCAAGCATCACTAAGCACAAGATCATAGCACTCTATTCTACCATATCATGTCTCACAACAACTTAGGCAAGGATCATGCTTTCTGCTACCCACAGTTTTCAAGCTAAGGTTTGAACATACAAGCCAACAAACTCAAAACTTAGGTAGGATACAGAGTTGTAAGCAAGACATTCGAGGAGAATAAACAGAGCAACTATTCATCATTTCAACCATAGAGGCAAAGCATTCTTACTAAGCATATCAAAGCAAACTAAGCAAACGATGATGATGAAAGCAAATTAATATTTTTGGTCTTTTTTTTATTTTGCAGATTTTTTTTGAATTTTCATTTATAAGATATTCTGAAAATGAAGGAAGATACAAGTTACCTCAGGATGGGGGTCCTCCCCCAAGCTAGCTTCAGGCTCACTACGGAGGAGGGTAAAAGAAAACCTGACTCGCGTAGTAAGCCCTCTGCGCCTCCATGTACTGCCGCTGATCCTGCTGCATGGCTGCTATCCTCTCACCAGCCTAACGCTGCCACGCTGAGGTAGACTCGACGTGGGTGTTCAGCGTCTCCCCCAAATCCGTAACCTGGACGGTGAGCTCTCCCAACTGCTGTGCGAGCTGAGCATCACGTGCAGAAGCGGAAGAGTGCCGTCGGAAGGATGAGGACGGAGGTGGACCACCGGAGCTAGAACTAGTGGGTGTGGCCCACTGAGCTCTGGTCGCGCCCGCCCAAGCCGTGCCACTTGCACTCAGCTGGTAGGTGGGCTGGTCCCAACCAGGTGCATATCCAGGGGTAACCCCAGACATGTACCCCGCAGGGGCCCCTCCTACCACCGGTGGTGTAGCCGGCTGTGGCTGTGGTGGTGGTGTCGGCTGTGACTGCTGCTGCTGCTGCATGTGTGCTCTCTTCGCCGCGCTCCTGGTGGACCTGCCTGAAACACTAGCACAACGGCTTTCCTCTTGCGTAACAAGGGGAATGGTGAGTGACTCCGAGTTATACAATTCAAACCCCGGGTTAGGTAACGGGATTTGGTTTGCATATCCCGGAAAGAAGAAAGTCAAAGAATCATTTGGGCCCCTCTTGAGTATATGCCCCTAGATCAAGTATGCCTCATCAATGAGAACTCGGGGCGTCCCGATGAAGGGTACGGGATTCCCTCTAAGAACCCCGAGTCTGAGAGCAATACGAGTCACCAAAGCTGTACACTCAATAGGACCTATCATCTTGAAATTCGTCATCCACTACCAAATCATTGCTTTAATGGGAGCGACCTTGATCTAGTTGATAGCGGCGTATAAAAGCATCATCTCATTGCTACGCACGGGCCGAACATCCTCTCCTGGAAAAAGAGTAATGGCGAGCCACTTGTGCCACAGTCGGAGAGTGGGATGCACAATATCGTTGCACCGAGGTACAAACTTGCCACTGTAAACAAGACCAGAGATATCTGACCAGAAAGATTCCCGAACAAAACCCTCACAAGCTCGCTTCAAAGAGACAGCACAACGAGGACTAAAACCAAGAAGACGACTAAGATCCTTCCAAGAAAGACGATAATCGGTCCCGAAAAGATGAAACTCAATGCCATCTGGGGTCTCGGTAAGAGAGCAAAGAAACTGGATGGTGAGGGGCCGAGAGCCAAGCTCTGTGACCGGCACAAACTCCTCCCAACCAAGAGCATTCCAAATAGAAGCAAACTCAAGATTCACACATGTTTTCTCCATGAGAGCCGGGTCGAAGTCCCTGGTGTGGGCGAAGACTCGGTCCTTCAGGAGAGCATGGGCTTGCTGCTCTCGATCGCCCCGCAAGCTGAGGTAGGGGGTGTCGTCGACGACCTCCTCCAGGGCTTGTGGCTCGGCTTGCTCCTCTTGCTCTTCTTCATAGTCCATCGTTGATGGGCTCGGCGTTGGCTCGGTGGGGGTGGATGCACTCATGCTTGCCCGCGAACGGGAGCGTGAGCGTGTCACCCTCCGGAGAGTGTAGGCCGCCCAATTCATGCTAGCACAACAACAAGGAGCAAGAGCAACTCGGTGATGGGTTAGTGAAATCAAATGAAGTACTTACCGAGTTTGCTCCACCAACAACAATATTTTCAGCAACACACTAAGGGAGATCACTTGGTGATCCAATCTCGAGCAAGAAATCCAAGAAAACCAAGAGAGCAAGGAGTAGAGAGGGGAGTGTAAGTGAATGGGTGAAGAACACGCCCTCTCGGGTCCAATTTATAGAGCAAAGGGGCAGCACACAGCGGACTAGCCGTTGGGTAATGGCTAGGAGCCGTTGGCCAAAGCTGGGCCCACATGACCGTTACCAGGGTTCGGCCGAACCCTGGTTCGGCCGGCCCACTAGTGGGCCTGGTGCTGGCCCCCTTTGGCAGGTGTGCCACTAACGGCTATATCAATATATGCCATGGTGCACCGGCCAAAGTTTACTCCAGAAATTGCCCAAATAAATTTTCTATGGTTTTCAAACTCAGAAATGATTTTCAGAAATTTTATTTTGGAAAGGAAAAAAGGCTAGATAAATCTAGCATGCAAATGCAAGGTTTTGGAAAATCAAATATGCAATTTTGGAAATGAAAATTTTTGGAAATGGAAATATGAGATAAATACCAGCTTTAACCTTTTTGGTAGAAAGGACCCATCATTTTTAGTCCGACGAGCGGGACTCTTCTCAGTGATCAATTCCATTCAGCACCCCACTCCTGAGAAGTAGAGGTTGGTGCCATCTCAATCTCCCGCCATTCTTTCCGAATTTTCTTTACCCTTTTTGACGGAGATTTCTTCCTTGGGGGTGAAGGCTCTGTCCTTCCCCCAAGCTGCTCAACACTATCTTGCACCAAATAGCAATGCTCTTCCTTGTCCTGAAACTTGAACTTCAGGTTCCTCTCCCCAATGCGGAAACGGATGATACCGGATCCCACATTGATTCTGGCTCGGACATCACTGAGGAATGGTCGCCCAAGGATTAGCGGCAATCCTCCTTCATCATCCATATCCAGGACCACGAAATCCGCGAAGACGTAAGAGCTCTTGACCTTAACCAATAAACTCTCAGCAATCCCTTCTGGATATCGGATCGTTGAATCGGCGAGTTGGATAGTCCGTGTTGTAAGAGAGAGAGCCGGATATCCCAATTGCTCGAACATGGCCTTGGACATGAGATTGACACTTGCACCAAGGTCGCAGAGAGCGTGCCTGATCTTCTTGTAATAGATTGTGCACGTGATCGTTGGGTAGCCTGGATCTTTCTTATGCAATACTGCTGATTCCTCCCATGGATCAAGGATTTGTTGAATGGGCTTTCCTGCATAGTCAGAAGCACGTGTCTTCCTAGGTGGCTTACCCCACCTGATCGACACTACACTAACATTTTCACAAGAGGATACGGGTTGCCCCGGGATCCTCCCGTTATCAGGAGATGGAACCAAAGCAGCCAACTGAGCCAACTGGGTTTCTAACATCTTGTTGAAACTCAGCTGACTCTTCTGGGCAGAAGAAAAACTATCAAGCTTAACGTTGAGACTTTCCATAGTTTTATCAAGGGTAGCTAGCTTCTTGTTAATACCTTCATTAATCTTAGCTTGCTCAAACACAAGATCTCTCAAGGAGGGTTGGTTAGGATTGAAAGAATTACCTTGGTTACCTCCTTGATAATAAGGGCGTTGTTGATTCCATGATTGGCCTCCTTGTTGAGGTGGACGATAACCGTTGTTATTGCCATTCATGTACATCACTTCCTCCTGAGTTTCCGGACAATAATTGCCTGAATGCCCAGTGTTGCCACAGACCTCACAAGTCATGTGAGAGTCCATGGGCAGTGAAGTAGTGGCCATGGCAGCCTTCTCGCTGGTATAGTCATCCAATCTCTTCATAAGAAGATCTATCTTGGCAGTAATCATATCTGCTTCCTTGACAGTATGAGTATCCCTCGGTCGTGGTTGGAGTCTTTCTTCACTCCACCCTTGGTTGGAAACCATCTTCTCCATAAGCAATTTAGCATTGTCAACAGTAAGTGAGAAGAATGCTCCTTGAGCAGTAGCATCAATATGGCCTCGGGCTGTCGGAGTCAACCCATTATAGAAACTTTGTTCCCTTACTAGTATAGTCTAGATCTAAGTTTTTGCACAAAGTTATTGAGTGAATCTTTAGTTATGATTTATTTTGCATTTATACTATATCTGAGTAAATGATTTGTGTAGCCTTGCTTAAATAGGTTTTGTGGCTAAAATTTTGTGTGCCGTCTTGATATGCTTAGATTTGTCTCTTGTGAATTTATCATGATTTTAGAAACTGTTTAAATATATGTTTATGAAATATTCTTGTTCATAGATTTAAATTAGTAGTTTGAATTCTACTGATTCATAAATTCTCATCTTTGGAATATATGCTTTAATTGACATGTTTGAGACATGTTAGGAAGCTTAGCTTCAAAATTGTTATATATCTCTATGAATAAATTCTTTATGCATGGCTAGGCTGAAAATGGTTATTTTTGTGTAGCTTGATAGATATAGTTGGTGGAGTTAAATTTTGGTGTGTAGCCTAGTTATATTCCAGAGAGGCTCTGTGTAAAATTTGAGCTCTAGTGCATGAGTAGTTTTCCCTGTTTTAATAATTCTTGTTTTTGCTAGTTAGAATTTATCATATTTTTCATGCTTAGAGTATAACTCAAATTGCTTTGAATTATTGGCAGTAGCTCTGTGTGCATGTACAAAAAAATTCGCACTGGGATATCTTGCATGATTTAAACAAAATGAATTTTGGAAGGAATCAAGTGTTATAAAAAAGAGAATTTAAGAAATCACTCTTTTTAATTCAAATGTGTGTTTCACCCTAAGTCACACCCCTGTTTTTCACCTTTAACCAACTTGGTTTTTTGTGAACAAAAATAAACGTAAATAAATAAATGTGCACACAATCCCCATCAAAATAAATACTAATAAATGGTTGCTTACTTTTTCTTTCATGGAAGAGTATGCTGAATATATTCTTATCTAGGTGAATGTGGTCAACCTTGCACCCTATGCTTGTCATGTGCTGTTGTATTAATTAATTTACATTCACCAACTAATTCCTGCATATGCATCCTCCGTGTAGAAGTTCCCGACGGTAGCTATATGCTCGTGCCGGCCGACGAGGACGAGGGAGCAGGAGGAGACATGCACTACGTGACCATAGAGTAAGACCCGGACCAAAGTCCGGAAGTTTGTTTGACTGCTTGTGCTAACAAAGGCAAGCACCGGTTCATCATTAACCTATGTGTTTCTTTTTAAACTTCTGAATTTATTTTTGATTATCTATGTGCATTTACGTTCAGGAGTTGAATTGAAACCCTAGTTACATGATCCCTAAGTACCTATGTTCCCTTACTAGTATGCTAGGTCGCTAGTTGCTATGCACTAAGGACCCGGTACAAGTCGAGTGAAGTTCGTCACTCGTGAGAATAGGTTCTTATGTTGGAATCATAAGATTTGTTAAAATGGATTGCTCACATAGTAAGAGCATGGGATTCCGGGCTCCGGTCCAGTGGTTATGAGATTAAGCATTTGAACGTACTAAACATTTGTCGGGAATGTGACCGGTAAGCCTAGTACCCGATTGACGTGGCATGGGAACCTTTCCCTACTACTCTGGGGTACAGTGACATGTCCCCCTGCTTGCAACAGTGTGGTACTGTGTGAGTCTAGACGTTCGTGTGGGAGCGATCCAGTAAGCCTTGTATCAAGGGATGTAGGTTCCGATCCCGAACTGAAGATTGACAGGAACTGCCTGGTCGGTGTGTACCACATTTCGCTTTTATTTGACCTTCTTGGGGTATGCATTCTTCTATATGTTTAGGTCCACCTTGCAAGGTTATTAATCGATCGATCATCGGCCTCTCACCATTATCCGAGAGTGCTTAATCATCTAGCCATTGTGATCCCTTTATGATGGAATATGGATAAACTTGATGTTTGATTAATTGTATTGCACAACTCATGCTTGCAATAGTTGCTTATCTAGTAATGATTTAATCTACTAGAACTTGAGATAAAATATTGAAAGTAAGGATTAACTCCTTAGTAGCTTTTTTGCAAAACAAACCCACTAGCCAAAAGCCTTGCATGATTAGAAGTTAAGTCTTTTATTTTAAGACGAGTAAGCCTTGTTGAGTATTAGTATACTCAACCTTGCTATATATGTTGTTTTCAGGTGATAATATTTGGCCTGGAGAAATCCCACCCGGTTGGGAGCTGGAATGGGTGGATGACAAAGAGTGATGGCGTCATGGGTGGCCTCCCATGATGCCACTGTGTCGTTTAGTTATTTCCACTGTCTTATAAACTCTGAACTATTTATTTCCATGTCAAGAACAATGGTTTGTAACAACTGACCCTATGGGGGAGATTGGGTTTAATTTGTAAGGTACTCTGGATTCTCCTTCGTCAGAGTTTTAATGTATACGTGTTCGATCCTCTGTGTGTTGTACAAGTGATTTACCGGGCTTTGACCCGGCAACACTCAACGTGATGATTCCTTATTATTGCTTGATGACCAAATGGAGTGGTTTAGGCGATAGTACAGAATTATCTCAGATGGGGTTGTCACAAACATCTTCTTAAATTTAGCTTGTCTTTTATCAATGCTTGTACAAGGGATCAACACTTGCTTGCTTTCATTCATGTGAGCCATACAACACTCATCAAATAGAATGAAACACAATTACATCATGAATAATATATTTAAAACCTGCTCACATTTTTAAACAAACAAGTTAGTCCTTTAATCGCTTTGTCATTCAATTCACTAAAATCCACTTAGGGGTCTAGATGCACTTTCAAGCATGCGACAGGTGCAAGAGCTTGACGGCGGCGACAACGAGCTGCTGCTACCGCTCGGCGGAACACAGGCGGCGACATACGTCTTTCGGCAACAACGCGATGGACGAGGAGCATGGGCATCCTTGCCCGGCAGCCTCCTCCTCCACCGGCCTCCTTCCCGGTGGCAGCGGGGACCAGTTCCAAGGACGTGCGGGAGGGAGGGTCTGGTTGGGGACTGTTGGCGAGGGGCGAGGTGGGGCTCGTGAAGGGGTGGCGTCACGTTTCTTGAGGAGTGCCAGAAATGAAGGAAACAGGACGCGAGAGGGACGTTGCGTCCTAGTTCCAGTACCCCACTATTGGGCATTTTCCTGTAAAGTTGTACTAGAGTTTGCTTTCCAATATAGCAGTGTGCACAGTCTAACAGAATGTTCCTGCAGGGTCATCGAGATTACCTACTCCACGTTTAGTTTTTCTGCACCCATCATCTCCTATATCTCATACTCCATACCAACCACTAGTCGATGGGCCCATACGTCATACTCTCTGTTTTTAACCCCACCCCTGCCGCCCTCCCTCCAATTCTCTCTCCCTCCCCCACCTCGACCGCTCTGACTGCCTCTATCTGTTCCCCAGCACCGCACCTTCCTCCATGTGGACCTTCCTCTTCCCTATCTCATCGGCCCTCGGATCTCTATCGGCGGCGCGCGCTCCACCTTCCCCACACCACTGGCTCTCGAATCTTCTCCGGTGGCGCATGCTCTGCCTCCCCCACGCTGGCAGCGCACACTCCACCTCCTCTCTGACGTCCTCTCCCCCTCCCCTCTCCCTCGCTGTGCCTCCCTCTCCTCTCCTTCGCTGCTCCTTCCACTAGCACACTGGCCCTCTCTTGCTCGAGTGCATGCCGACTGGGCCTCTTCTGCAGCCTCCACTGCTCCTCCAACAGCCTCACCTCAGCTCCTCTGGTGGACTCACCTCGAGCTCCGCCGCCATCCCCCGCTACTTCGAGCTCTAAATCGGGGGCGGATCCGACATTGTGGGGGAGGGCGGATCTGGTGCTGCGGGTGAAAGAACCTTGATGTCGCCTAGAGGGGTGAATAGGTGAGACTGCCAATTTAAACTTCCCTTCCCTGAAAACTTCAACTGCCCACTGTCACTGGCCAGACTGGTTGCTGTGACTGGTCAGACCGGTCCAGGCTCACTGTGCAGAGGTCACCAGTCAGACCGGTTTCCTACGCCGGTCAGACCAGTGTAGCACAAAGAACACTCCAAATGCACTCCAAGCTCCTCTTGACTTCTAGCATGAATCAAACTTGTAGAGTGGCTTTTGTAGATGATCACAAGCAGGGTAATGATCCTTGTACACAAGATAAGCACACTAAAGTAGATCGAAGCGAAAGCAAAGTATATATACTAGAAAAATAACTTAGAGAGGCAAACCACAAGGAGACATGAGGATTTGTTTATCTGAAGTTCACATTCACACCCAAGTGAATCCTATAGCTCTGTTGAGCATCTTGTTCGAGATACGAGTCCTTTTCAGCTCCCTCTCAACAAATCGGGTCTCTTTCAACCACTTTTCTTTTTCTATTAAGGTGATATTTTCCACAAAGAGGAAAGATCACAACGCACACAAACTTGTTGCTACTCACCACAACTTGGGAGCTAGCCGACGACGTCTAGCCGTCTAGGAGGCAAACCTCCAAGAGTAACAAATGCTTCAATGACTTGTAGACACGAATCAAAGTGCTCAAGCTATGGGATTCTCTTGTTAGCTCACAAAGGCTCACTTAAGTTCACTATCTCAACCCAGCTCAAGGAAATGGCTTGAACCACACAAATATCACAAAAACAGGTTGGGCAGAGCCACAAAGACTTTAGCTTGTCAAAGAATGCTTGGAAGCTCAGCAATGTCACCTGGAACAGCACCTCTCCACTGAAGAGGTCGTGGTGTATAAATACCCACTCAAGAAAAACTAGTCATTAGAGAATGGGGCACACCAGTCAGACTGGTGTTTGAAAAACTAGCTGTTGGCCCGTGCTGACCGGTCAGGTGGAGTTAGTCTCAAAACCCTTGCTTTCTTTCCAACACTTCACCAAAGAGATGAAGTGGCTCAGGTTAGGTTAGAATGGACTATTATCACACTCTAAGGCTCTCAAGGTTGTCTCACAACAGCTTTTCTAAGAGCACTTTTGACTTGGTCATCAAGCTAATGTTGCATCCCTCTTGATAGTACGACCTTCCTAAACTCAAGATTAAATAAAAATACAGAGTCAACCATTTGAGCTTGTAGATCTTCAAACTTGCCATACGTGAACAATTTCCATTTGAGGGCTTCCAACATTGTTATTTTCTTGAGCACGTCCATACTTGAGCTAGTGACTTAAAATTCTTCCATTAAGCATAAGAGTGCATACTTGAATCCTTAAGTCACCCCATATTACCAATCATAACACATAGATGAGTTGTATTGCTTCCCTCGGTAAGGCATGAGTATGATTCTTCAAAACCCCACGGATACTAGTTACTTCACCTTAGCAAAACACTAATGGTAGGCACGCTAGACCAAAGATTGCTTATTTTAGTACCTCGCTCTAGTCATCCCGATTGATCTCTTCATCACTTACCCAAGCCACATTGAGTTTGGCTTTGCTTCATCAACACTTAATCTTCATTTGAAAACAATTTCAAATGCTTATTCTTAATTGACAACGAATATGCAAGCTTCCAATTGAGGATCATTAAATAGAGAAACATCCTTGTATCCTTTCGCAATTATCAAATGAAGCCTTGCATTTTTATCTTTTTCTGTTAAGTGATCCCTTTTATTTGTAGCCAAGCTATCACATGTGTTGGAGGCCTTGTAGATCTTTCTTGAAACATGCTCCAACATTACCTTCCATTGTCAAGAGGCTCACAGTTGGAGTGGTAAAGGCCACTGGCTGGGGGGCTCCCACCCAGGGTTCAAATCCTGGGTGTGACACCATTTATGCTGTGGGGTACTCCTCTACAGTTTTCTTAAAAACATTATCTTCCATTTAGCTTGTCATTGATCAATAGTTTCAACTTGGAATCACACACTTGCTTGCTTTATTTGATGTGATCCACAATCATTCATTCAATTATGTGAGACAATATTACATCATAAATAATAAAATTAAAATCTGCTCGCAATCTTTAGCAACCAAATTAGTCCTTTAATCACTTTGTCATATGATTCACCAAAATCCACTTAGGGGCCAAGATGCACTTTCAGTGGGGGGAGGCGCGGGGAGCAGAGCAGGCCACTGGCCACAGGACTGGCGCACCGGCCACGGCTCCAACACGCTCTAGATCGGTGGCGCTTGGACCTCACTATTGACACATTTTATCTATGAATATTTCCCCTCACATTTACTAGAAAGAGGACTAAAATATGATTAGATCACCTTATTAGGGTTTACACTGACAATTTCCACAAGTTTTGGTGAATTTATAAAATTACAGGGACTATCCAGAAAAACAAGAAAATAAACAAGTCTAGAAGGCTCCAGAACACTCCCGAACTTAACATGACTTGGCTTGCAAGAAAGAAGCATCTGGAAAGGGCAAGGACCATCCTGGCCAAGGCAGACCCCGAGGGTGGCCCACACCAGGCCGACCGACCTGGTGGTGGGGCCGACCGCCCCCCCCCTCGGCGCCACCTCAGCTCCCCTTCTGGAAGGTTCTTCCACCGCCTATGAGAAGCAATCTAAACCGTATATTAGGTCGGTTTGATCCTACGGCGGCAAGGCACCTCCTCAGGACTATATAAATAGGCCCCCTGACCCCAGGGTGGACACCAATTCATTCTATCAGATCATCAATGCATACCTGAGATAGAAGCTCTAGATTAGAATTAGAGTTGGAGAGTTAGTATCAAGTTGAGAGATTAGAGCCACGATCTATTCTGATCTAGCTAATCTTGTTCGAGAGAATTAGAGTGCGGTAGAGGTGGAGTTGAAGGAAGGTCCAGACCTGTCGGTGTATCCTCTTCATCTTCTTCCTTTGGGATCGACTCCATTGGAGCTTGATCTTGAGACCTTGTGGAGAGATCAACTTCTTATTCAAGTGAGTAACATTGTTATTATTGTTCTTACGGTTCATAACTCTTTTATGAGTACTTTAATTCCTGTCGCTCTTGAGTTAAAGTTGCATGTTTAGTGTAAGCGTGGTGCTTAGACTAGCTAGCTTGTGAATACCTTCTATATTCCGGATCATGTGGTAGAAGCGGGAAGTGACCTCGTTCCCGTCTGTCCTTTGCAATCCACCTCCCGTCTATAGAAACCGTAGGACTCCCCCCATACATTGTTGGGAGATTCCCTTTCCTAAGTGTGTCTTCAGACAATCCCCCCATAAGAATAATATAAACATAGCTTGTGCGAATAAGAACTAGACATCCTTAAGTTTTCCTTATCTCTCTTTCTATCAAGTCCTTGATAACTGCTCAGGGATTAGTTATATATCTCAGACCACTCTCTCTACCTTTCTCCCTATGGATTCGATATTTAAAACCCTCTTCCCAGGTAAAGTGCTCACCGGTATTCGTTCGCTTGCGGATTATCCATCATAATATTTCTGTAGGCTTAACAAATACCAATAAGCATTTCTGGCGCCGTTGCCGGGGAGAACGGTTAAGAGAGAACTCGTGAGTATAACTATATCTTGTACGTATACTTTTATCTTTTCCTTTTTAGTTTTAGATTTATCTTTTCTACTGTCCTTATGGATACTACCCTCATTAAAGACTTTTCGGCACCCTCAGAGCTCAGCCTTAGGCCCATACCATCCTCGAAGCCAATCCTATCTGATGCATAAGAGCTGCGCCCACGGTTAATAGAGATGGACCAAACCAACACTTTCTTAGGAATAGAAAACGAAGACCCTTATCATCATCTCCAACAGTTCGAACAAACTTGTGACTACCTTCATATAGAGGATATGTCTGACGAGACCATCCGTTGGAAGCTTTTTCCATTCACATTGAAAGGAAAAGCTCGCCAATGGTATGATGGAACCAAAGAGAAGAAGAAAGGCGATTGGGGAACTCTCCGTGCGGATTTCTGCATGGATTTCTACCCTTTATCCAGAGTAGTCAACCTCAGAATCAAGATCATATCCTTCAAACAGGGGGATAGTGAGTCTATGAGTTCATCCTGGGAACGTTTTGAACTCCTTTACAAATCCGGACCAGATCTAGGCCTTCAAGACCATATTCTCCTTCAAACATTTTTATATTGGTCTTAATAAGGAATCCAGAGCCTACTTAAATACCTCCTCGCATGGATCATTCATACACCTTACATCCAGTGAAGCTAGAACTATCCTAGATAATATTCTAGCTAGCACCAATGATGATCCATTAGAAGAGAAAACTTTAGAAGAAGAGATTCCAGAGATAGGTACACCAGAACCTATGCCAGAATCATCTCAACCTATAGCTATCCAACCAATAGAATCACCACAGGAAGAAATTCCTCTACCTGATTTTATTAATGATATCGAGGATGATTTATTTTCCGATTATGGAAACACCTCGAATTATCATAAAGTGAAGAGTCCTCAGAAGTACAAATCATCTTCACATGAAGAGATAGACCCTTTTGAGCAAACCTTCTCAAGAGAACACACTGTGGAGCTTGCATCCATCATGAGTGGGGAATTGTTAAAAGAGTCAGAGCTTTCCTCTGACGTGGTCTGTTTGGATACACCTTCTATACCAATTCAATGCATAATCAATGGAACCCCCTTTGATGCCCTTTATAATCCAGTTGTGGGAATCAATATAATGGCCTTATCCTTTTTCTATCAGTTTATTAAAAACACACCATTATCTCCCACAACAAAATTATTAAAGTGCTCCTCAGGACAAATTATTCAAAGTTCAGGAATTCTTTATGTCATACCCGTTTTGGTAAACGACATGCCAATTCACCTGAGCTTCCACATTTTTTATATTAAGGAGTTTGACCTTTTAATAGGCCATCATTTGGAAAGACTCCTTAAAGAAGGACACACAGGGAAACTTGATATTTGCCTAGGCAAAACTATTAAAGTTCCCTTACACTTCGCGCATTCGATCCATACTAAGACCGAACCCAGTCTAGACACTACAAGGATTTCGGTCAAATGCAACACCGTTGAATTGCAACGTAGAAAATTTGGTTGCTATAGATGGCTGTATTACAACCATTCTAAAAAATGGTAGCGATACATGGCTTTAATACAACAGTTTTGAAGATGTTGCAAAGCTCTGTTGCGATTGGTGGACGATATTGCAATGGTGCAAAGTTGTTGCATTAGAATTAATTTTGGTTGCAATTGAGTGGTAGTATTGCAACCACATTTACATTTGTTGCATTTTATTTTGACTATTGCTACGTTTTTTTGTGTTGCATTAAATTTCACGAACGTTGCAAATGCCGGATGTTTAATGCAACGAGAACTCTTGGAGGCGAAGCAAAAGTGGGGTGCAATTGCAATAGTTGTTGGCAGTTGCAATAGACGTTGCTAATGTTGCAAGTGCTAATCTTTTTTGCAACGAGATCTCTGGGTTCGACGCAAAAAATGTGGTCAAGTTGCTACGCTTATTATTGGTTGCAATATAATTTTTGAGATGCAACAAACTAGAGGGGAGTCAGATTAGCATTGGGGCTGTCACGGGGTTTTTTTCTACGTCGCAATAGAGGGGAGTCTCGTCTATGTACACATCGCGTGTAGGGGTGGGTCTGGGCTCTAGCGATCTGTCACGCGTTTGTGAAGGGGCCGGCGCTGCGCACGGGGGAGACGGCGACCGCCGCCGCTGCTCGGCATCTCGACTCCTCCAACATCTGCTCCACTGCCTTTCAGACCTCCATAACGGTGCATCCCGTGGATCACAGAATCCATTTTCTAGGTATGAGAATCAAAATCTCCCAGCCTCTGATGTCTAATTTGAAAAAACCCTAGGTTGCTAAGTGTGCTGTAATGTGATTAATTTTGGTAGAGTATAACTGATTTCCGCCTTGATCGACGGCCGCGGCACGCCCTCTATATATCATCCACGTCGATCGATCCATTGGACAAGTTGTCGTTGCGGTGAAAGGTACGAGATCACCATGGGCTGCACATGTAGTTCAAATATGTACATAAATACGGTTGCTAAATTATTAGTGATCGTTCATGTTCATGACGCAGATGTCAGGTGATGAAAGGTGTTGGATGTGCTTGCCTCGTTCTTCAACCGAGTGGCAGAACAATTTCAGGCAATTTTTGGACAGGACATATAGTGGGACTTCGAGGGGTGGAACTGCAGCATGTCTGTGCCGTAAATGTCTATGCATGTCACACAGATCACGGGCTGTGCTTCAGATTCATGTCCTTTCAAATGGGTTTGCTGAAAGTTTTATCATGGAAGGGGAAGGTTCATCTGATGTGGTATTTCACAATGAAGATGCAAGACCTAGTGATGTACAAGTACACAATGACGACCCAACAGCAGTAGATGTACAAGTAGAGAACCATGATGAAGGTGCAGCACATGATTCTGGAGTAGACAATGAACAAGGCGGCGCATAGAGTGAAGATGATGTGGCCAGTAATTTGATTAAATCCCTAATCAGAGGTGAAATACGAGGAGAGATCGGTGATGAAGATGAGACAAACGGCCATGCCAAGGTCTTCTTCAAGTTACTACAGGAGGCAGAAAAGGAATTATATCCAGGTTGCAAGGATGGTACCAAGATATCTTTTATTGTGGAACTTTTCCAAGTTAAGTGCATGTATGGGATAAGTAATAAAGCTATGGAGGGGGTACTGTTTCTGATCTCAAAGTTTCTCCCTAATGGTCATTGTGTCCCAAACACAATGGAGAAAGTGCAAAGGGTGGTTCGCGATCTAGGCTTGGACTATATCAAGATAGATGCATGTGAGAATCATTGTGTGTTATTTCGGGAGGAATACGAGAAGCTGGATATATGCCCGAAATGTAAAGCGTCTAGGTGGAAAGCAGATGACCGTGGTGCTAGCAATACAGATGATGGTCAGGATAAGAACCGTCGTCGTGTCCCAGTCAAAATCTTTCGGTACTTCCCTCTCACTCCTCGGCTGTGCAGGTTGTACATGTCAGAAAGCACATCATCAGAAATGCGTTGGCATGAGAAAGGAAGAGTGTGGACTCCAGGGCATGGAAGCATGTGGACGATACCTTTCCATTCTTTAAAGAAGCTTGTAACATTAGACTGGGTCTTGCTTCTTATGGCTTCAACCCATTTGGTATGCAAAATGTTACTTACAGTTGTTGGCCGGTTATCTTAATACCTTACAATTTGCCTCCTTGGTTGTATGAGAAACAATCTTATTGGATCATGTCGATGTTGATATCTAGCAAGAAATCTCCTGGAATGAATATTGATGTTTACTTGAGGCCCCTAATTGATGAGTTGAAGGAGCTGTGGAATAATGGTGTTGATTGTAGGGATGTAAAGGAAAAGGAAAACTTTACACTACGTGCTATGCTGCTTTGGACAATCAATGACTTCCCTGCATATGCGATGCTTTCTGGTTGGAGCACAAAAGGAAAATTTGCATGTCCTTACTGTCACAAGGATACCGATTATTTGTGGTTGAAACATGGGAAGAAGTTCTGCTACATGGAACATCGTCGGTTCTTGCCCTTAGACCATCCATGGCGCATGAACAAGATGAGCTTCAACAATGAGGAGGAAACCAGGGAGGCTCCAGTTCCACTGTCTGGTCAAGATGTATTAGACCAATATGCAACTTTTGATGAAACTGGATCTGGAAAGGACAAAACAAAAAAGAGAAAGCGTGATGAAGACGCAAGATGGCACAATTGGAGGAAGAAGAGTATTTTTTTTGAGCTCCCCTATTGGTCTTCTTTGCTCATAAGGCATAATTTCGACGTGATGCATATTGAGAAGAACATATGCGAGAGCATATTAGGGACTTTGCTTGAAATTCAAGGGAAATGTAAGGACAACGAGAATGCCCGCCTTGACATGGAACATCTTGGGATCAGGAACAATCAGCATCCTGTGATTGAAGATGACACGTACACCTTGCCAACAGCATTGTACTCTCTAGACAAGGATGACAAGAGGATTTTATGCCAATTTCTTCAAGGAGTGAAGATGCCTGATGGGTTCTGCTCCACTTCGAAGAGATGTGTTGACGATAAAACATGTAAGGTGTCTGGACTCAAAACTCATGACTACCATATTATTCTACAAAAACTATTGCCCTTAGTCATTAGAAGGATTGTGCCAGAAGATGTTGCCATGCCATTGATTGAGCTCAGTAGGTTCTTCAGTGCACTTTGTTCTAATGAGTTGGTGCCAACAGATCTTGACAAACTAGATAGTTCAATTAAAGAGACTCTTTGCCAGCTTGAGATGGTTTTCCCGCCTGCATTTTTTGACATGATGATTCATTTGCCTGTCCATCTGGCTGAAGAGGCTAAACTAGGAGGGCCCGTGTGTTACAAATGGATGTATCCAGTAGAGAGGTATCTACATACTGTTAAAGGATATGTCAGGAACAAGGCACAACCAGAAGGATCAATTGCCGAGGCATACATAGTTGAGGAGTGTCTTACATTTTGCTCTCAATTCTTCGACATCGACACCAAGCTGAATCGAGCAGATCATCATGAAAATACAGTTGTCAATGAGCCTCCTTGTGGAATTTCCACTAAAGTATTTTTAGTGAAATTGATTACAAGAGGAGAGGAAATAAGCTTAAGAATTTGGAGACAGTTGAACTTCAACAGATGAGGCACTACATAATTACTAATTGTGATGAAGCCAGGATGTGGGTAGAGTAAGTCACTAAAATTTCCACTAAATTTATCTATTATCAGCTTGTTTGTGGCGTCAACTACTAATTTGGTGCAATCTGATGTAGGGAGCATAAGGCACAACTCACAAGGGTTAGTTTAACTAACATTAAAAAACGGCACAAGGAGCATTTTGTACGATGGTTTGAAATCGAGGTATGTAGTATTATTTATTAATTTTAAATTCCACTTGTAGTTGGACCGGCGTATTAATTAACCGTAGATGTCTAACTTGGTTTTTAAATTGCAGATAGCAAAACTATACGAGAAAGGGGAAGCAAATAAACTGATGCATGCCCTTTCTCAGGGACCTGACCCTCGAGCTCGTGTGTTGAATAGAGTGCACATTAATAATTAGCTATTTCGGACAGCTGCCACAGAGAAAAGCCTCGTGACACAAAATTCCGGTGTCGTTGTGAGGGGTGACGAAAGTTCAGGCAACATGACCTGGTATGGAGTCATTAGAAATATAATCTCACTGGAATTCCCACAAGAAAAAAAGTTATATTGTTTCAGTGTGATTGGTATGATGTGCCGGCTACCAATACTAGCAGAAGCAGAGGGTACACTAGGGATAAATTTGGTATTATCGACATTGCTACTTTCATGTTCAGATATTCAGATGAACCTTACATTCTTGCTTCAAACGCTGAACCGGTGTTTTATGTCCCTATCGTGAACAAGTCGGGATGGTCTACTGTTGTTTTGGTGAGACCAAGAAATTTGTTTTCCATGCCAGCCACAGGAAATGACACCGATCACTACAGCGATTGGAACATGTCACGACACATTCAAACCGTCGCAACATGGGGGTTTTGGTCGCGATATGGGTCGTGTAGCGACTATTCGAGTTCGTCGCCAGGCGTCGCAGTAAAACTGGTCGCAATAGTTGTTTGCGACATCTCACAATTCAAGTCGCTATTTATGGTCTATTGTTGCGACGGTGCCTAGTGTAGCAATTGGTTCAAGTCGCGACGACTTGTGTCGTTGCGATATGTGCTTTTGCAACACAATGCGTCGTTGCGATAGTGGTATTTGCGACCACTCCGGTCAGTTGCAAACAAGCACTATTACGAACAAATCATTGTGTCGCACAATACGACACCTGTGCTGTTGCAATAGCAATGGAGGATATCACATCGAACGCGTAGCCGTCGCCATATGTTTGAACGAAATCGCAACACTAAATGTCATCACTATACACGAAGAGGGTCACGCAACGAACCATGGGTCGTCGTGGTATGCCTGAACAAAATAGCAACGCTCAGTGTCGTCGCTATACACGAAGAGGGTCACGCTACCAGATATGGTTCGTCGCCATATAATTGAACTAATTCGCCACGTTAACTACCGTCGCTAGACAGGTTGATGGTCAGGCAACCAAGTACATGTCGTCACTATATTATTGAACCAAATCGCTACGCGAATGACCAGTTGCTATACACGTTGATGGTGACGCAACCAAAGATGTGTTGTCGCCATATTCTTGAACCAAATCGCAACGCGAACGACCAGTTGCTATACACATTGATGGTGACGCAACCAAAGATTTGTCGTGGCCATATTCTTGAACCAAATCGCAACCCTAACTATCGTTGCTATACACGTTGATGGTCACACAACCAAAGATGTGGGGCGTCACCATATTCGGGGACAAAATCGTAACGCCAGTTGCCATCGCTATAGAAGAAGAGGGTCACACAACCAAAGATGGGTCGTCGCCATGTCGTCAACCCAAAGTGCAACGCTACTTAACATCGCTATATGCGTAGGGGTATCCCAACAAAGTTGGTGTCGACGCTATATGCTCAAATGATAGCGCATCAGATCAATCTTTGGTCACCATATGCATATGGTATGTCACAACGAACTATAAGGTTCGTTGCTATTTGTGTAGAGGATAGCGCAACGAAATTTTGGTCGCCAGGCTACACGCTGGATGCCCGGCGTATCCAAATTCCATGCAACAAAATTTTCAAAACATAAACTGATGCATCCCATGTACAAACAAATCAATAATGAAATCGATCCTTTATTCATGACCAGCATTCATCATGTATTTCAAAGTAAGAATTCTTGTCCATCGATCACAGTAAAATAATTTGTAAAGAATCTATATTGTTCTTACGCACTGCTACAATCTGGATATCATTCCTACACTTGCATTGATCATCAATTTTTAGGCTGGAGCGGAAGTTTCTTATTGGTAGGTTTGTTGTTGCTGGTAGGTGGGACTTTGTTTGCCGTTCTTGAGATTCTTTTCACCGCTGGACCATCTTCCATGCCATCCTGAATGTAAACGAATTAGAGAATTTCAGCATATGAACTGGAAGTGGAAAATATTAATGGCATTATGAGATGACAATTCCAGTTAGTACGTACCTCGTGTGCTCTCTTCTTGCCTGATCGCGTTTTAGCCTCCCTCAGCAGGTGTTGTGGACCAATAACTTTGGGAGCTGCAGCAGGTGCATCACATTTTTGATGTTTCTCAGGAAACAGTCTCTTTGAAATGTGGGCACTTGAATCATTGATGTTAGGTGCCACATTTTCCTTATCTTTTATCACAGTGCTTGCTGGATCAATCTGGATTATAAAGTTAATGGAACAATGTCAGCTATAATTCAAAGTACACCCTGCATCATGATTAGATAGCTTGTTCGATGTCGTTAATACCTGGTTCGCTGTTACATGATCCTGCAGTACTGGTGTTACGGGAACCTTTTGGACACTCCTCGGAGGTACAATTTCATTTGAATTATTGTTGATGGTTCCAGGGGTAGCCTGCACATTGCAAAAGAGGCCATGCAAAAAAGATTAGTGACATAAATTTGTTTTTTGTTTTTTTGCCAAACACAACCAAGTGTCGTCGTTACCTTGTTCACCATTGCCTGACTCTGTGCTACTTCATTACCCTGCGCTACTGCTGTAGTGTTGTTGATGGTTTCAGAGGGAGTCTGCACATTATAAGAGAGGGCAGGCAAGAGATTAGAGACATAAATATATATTTAGTCAATCACAACCAGGTATAGTCGTTACCTTGTTCACTGTTTCTTGACTCTGCACTAATGTTGTTGCAGCATTGTCATCCTCATTGACCGTAGCTTCAACGTCAGCTGTAGTGTTGTTGGATTGAGGTGTACTCTGTGTATTTGAAAAGAGGGAAGGTAAGGTATTAGGTGCATTGGTCAAGTTACGATCACAACAGTTACAATGCTCTGGTTACCTCAGAAGATTGTAATAATAAGTGTTTGTAAGGCTGAAACATCTTTTCAAACTTATCCTGCATTTTTTGTTCAATTGCTCTGGCCATTTCTTGTTGCTCGGCTTCCTTGTCAGCTTCATGCTTCTTAAGTCTTTCTTCAAACTCACATTGTCGTGCTTCGACCTTCTCGATTCTCTCCTGTAACATCCTCTCCTAAATATCTTTGTTGCTTATTCGACTCGCCATGTAACCATGGCCACGTGACACGGAGGACTTGACTCTTGTCGTTTCCTTGTATGTTTCCTGGAAACATTGCTCTTCCCTAACAGCCTCAGAAGTGATACTTGGTGTTCCTTCTTCCATTTCATCTGAATTTGCTAGCAGAGATAATTTCCTGGCGGTACGAGTCTGAGGACAGGAAATCATTGTAAGATGGAAACCGTGGCCATGGTTTGATGCAGAATTAAACGAGTGTTATGTGCAAGCAAGGTTACGATGGAATTTCTACTCACATAAATACTCTCAGCCACGTCAGATATCCATTTTCCTTTCTTCGAGTGAGTAACCTTCCAGAGTTCCAACTGGCGTGGCTCAGCACCAGTTTCGGGATCTTGCTATGATTGCAACATTGCACAACATTAATATATGATTGTCTAATGCAGATAGTGAAATATGAGAATATTGTAACCAAACTTTACATTTTCCCAACTCCACTGAGAGTAAGGTTTTGAACCCCCCGAATGGTTGTTAACCATTTGGCTGTGATTGCCAGAGTTTTTTATGCTCATTCCCTGCAAGGATTGAAAGAGTGTTGTTAAGCGATGAAAGGTTGAACTCATATCTATACAACTCTCAATGTTGTACTTAAAATAAGTAGGAAAAAAATGTACCCTAAAATACTTAGTTCCAAAGTACTGGCACAAATAGTGCCACTCCACAATGTTCAACTCATCAGGCTTGTGTTTCATTCTCTCATCATAACTCTCATATGACTTTTATGTAGCACTCAAGTCGCCTCGCCAACCTTTGTAGCGTTCGTGGGCAATCTTCAAAACCTTGCTCTTTGGATCTTGAATGCCCTCTAAATCCCATCCTTCCTAGTGGGAACGAAACTTGTTATGCATGCATGATTCAATCATAGCATTGTGTACGAAGAAAATAGATGCATGCGGTGGACAGTGACATACCATTATATGTGCTGCGATGTCTTCCTTGACATCTTTACTAATATCTTTCCAAAATCTAACTCCAATTACTAGACAATTCATCCTTATCTGTAAAACAATCTCATCAACAAAGGCACGTCTATTTGGTCCACAGGCACCACCCAACTTTCCTGAGAACTGAATTTTTAGTTTGTTGCCACCAGATTTTGCTCTCAAGGAACTTGCAGATAGGCCTTTCAGGTTTCCACGGCCAACTTTCTTGCCACCTACTTGCATTCACATCAGAGAACATAATAGTTACTACTGAACATTAGTTGTTTCAGAAACCAATGAACAATAATACAAAGTGAAGTTCATAGAGGTGTGAAGCTTCTATAACCTCTTGTCTTCTTTTCTCTCCTAGCATGTGATGGATATTGTCATGGCGGCGTCGTGTTGCTGTCATTGCTCTCATCACGTGGGAGTACGACTACTTCTTTAGGTTTAGCTTGAGCTTTAGTAAAAGCCACTGAAAAAACGGAAAGCACTTATACTTGTTAGTAGGTTCACATTTCTCATCACAGATAAGCTGCAGTCAACAAGGAAAAAGTATTTACAAATTCATTTCAGAAGTCCAACATGTTGTAACCATGCTTGGTACGTCTTTTGGGTGGCCTGCCTGAAGTCATCGTATAGTTCTGCAAATTATAAACACTAGTATGTGAGTAAAATGTGCAGTCAAGGGTACATGTGGACAGTGTAGAACAAGCAACATACGTACCACAGTTTTCGGGTTGCTTATCAAGCCAACCTTTGTAACGCGGAATTACCATCGTAGACGTCATAGTCATCATCATCACTATCAGAACGCTGCCAAAACCCCCTACTCTGTGGTTTCAGGGGTGTAACGCGGACATCTTCATTATCCTGATCTGCTCTTGATAGTACCAACCTTAATATCTTCTATTTGGTTGACTCCACATGATCACGCATGGCCGCTACTTCTTTTTTACTCTTAATTTCCTCCAGAACCGCTGATCTGTCATCTTCTTCATTATTTCTCTTCATGTAGTACATGTAGTCCCGGTGTTGATAACAACACTCATCTCTAATGTGTATCAGCAAGGCAAGGTCTATACCACCCTTGTCCACTGTACAAGAGATGTATCTTAATTCTCCATCAGGTTCATCGCGGCATTCGATTAGTATATTCCAAAGCTCACCTGTAAAATCGCATTCTCTACATGTGCACATAAATATTAATACGCCAACATGAAAAAATTCAGTTGTAGTACTAATAATGGTATATGCATATATGTATATATACACTAGTAGTAGATAGTATGTGAAAAACAAATATGCTGTGGTCAAATAGCACACTGCCTATTCAGAGTAATTTTTACAACAACAACAATTAGGTTCTGTTACAAATTTTAAGATTGAGATAGTCCTGCATGTGCACATAATTATGAACACGTATTTCTGATTAAGGGAAGGAAGAAACAATTGATGGATGTTGAAAATAACTAAAGTAATTGATGCGCATATATATGTGTACTAGTGAAATATATTGTTCATGGAAAAAACGTATGCAATTAATGGGGCGGAGCTACATTTTGAGTTTGTGGTTGCTGTCGCACCCACAAAATTTCGCTAATCTCTTATCAAACCTAAAATTTGTCCATGTTAAATTTACTCTATACCACCAATTCTACGATGGTGCCGCACCCCCTTTCACTTCCCTCTAGCTCCGCCCGGCCCTACCCCCATGGATTCAATGGAAGCACCTCCTGGAAAATTCATCCATTGATGAATAGAATGAAGAAGGAAAAGAGAGATGGGATATGAGAGGAGGAAGAAGAAGATAAGCTCCCCCTGAACTTTGATACTAGATCCGCCCCTGATTCATTGATCGAGAAACCTAGATGGGCTAAGAGGTATATCAAATCGATTTCATGGAGGGAACAACGAATCTATTGCACACATGTTTTCTCCAGTAAGAGGCGGCCGATACGCACCTGATATTGTTTTCGGCCACATTGGCTTCCTCGACTTCGACCCCATTCCACATTACTACTGCGGTGGGTCGTAGTTTGCCGGACATGGTGAACTCGATAGGGAAGAATACAATCGTCCTCCACCTTCGGCCGCCTCCTCTCATTCCCTCCTTTGGCCGTCGATCGCCTTCCCGATCGAAGACCTGATTTCGTAACTATGGTCGTCGGATAGCCGCGTCGCACGTGGTTTAGGGGGACGTGGTCGGGGATGAGGCCGATATATCTGAGGGTTAATCTGGCGGGATGTGAAATTTTTTTTGGACGAAAACGTGCTGAGTTTTCCCTCCTGCTGCATCCAGTGTGGGTCCCACATGTCGGGAGAACATGTGAGGAACACAACCAAAGCTAGTGTAGGTTCATTCTAAAGGTGCATGTCTTTCTCGGTGGTAAGCGACAAAGTTAATTTCGGACAAAGTTGTTGAACTCAACAACCAACCTTTTATTTAAGTCATTAATCCATTTCACAAAGTTTGAATAAACCAAATTTTGGATTTAAAATTCTTTTGTTTCTGATCAAGTGGCACGTAAGTTGCTGATGGAGTTGTGTTGCACCTTGCTTCTGTGGTACAAGGCCGAGATGATGACTTTTTTGTTTCATACTTACTCAATTTTGTTTGGCATCTCAAGAGACAATTTACTGTTGTGACAATTTTTTTGAAAATAATTTACATTATGTTGTGAACCAGAACTAAATCATGCAATGAGGTGTAATTGTGGCCACTTTTTTGGGCGCTTTTCATACGGTGATACACTTTACACCATTCTATCGTATGTAGCTAGCGATTCTTTACACGATAGAAGAATTCAAGGCATTCGTAATGAAGCCTACATTCATCACTACATAAATACATGGCAAACCCCTTCCGGTACGGATCTTTTCCGCATGATCTTCAGCCTATGCAATGTTGAATGTTGCCTCGCGCCACCACCGCTGGGAGCGTCGGCCGGCGGAGGCCCAGGCGGAGGGCGATACCCCTCATTTGCCAAGCCAGGTGAACCCCACGACGCCGGTAAAACAGAGATTGCAAGTTGTCGATGAATCGTGGACGCCACTGCCAGTTAGGCTCGCCCTCAACCTGTCTCATGTATGCAATTGCAGTGGAGTCGTCGTCAGCCCCGCTGTTGGCCCTGTAGAGGAAGACAGCTGCGACATAGGCCGCCCCTCTGTTCCCGGCCTCGGCAGCACGGAGTAGCTCATCGAGGGGAGGCCGCGGGCTGCGGTTCCTGCCAAAGATGTCGTCCATCCCTGTGAGGAAGCAGGCCTCTGGGTTGCCGGCTGCAGCCAGGCTACGAACGAAGACGTCGTAGCCCTCGGGGTCATCGTTCTGCATCTGCACGACTCGAACCCGATTTAGTGCCAGGCACCTACCGACTTCTCTGTCGCGGCAGGGGCCAAGCATGCTCTTGCAGGTGGATCGTAGGCTCCTGAGGTCCTCCATTGGCCGATTCGACGTCGCACCGACTCGGCCAGTGATGATTGCCTGCAACTCAGTCGGGAGTTCCGCGAGCGACCGTGGGTGCTCCCTCAATGCCATGAGTGCCGGCGTTGAAGGGAAGTCACGCGGCATGGAGCATGAGAGTTGGGCGGAGAGGGCGCGGCGGAGGAGCGTGAGAGTTTCCAATACCCGGCGGCGGCTTTCAAGGTTCCAATAACCGGCGGTCACCTCTCCAGTTTCCATTAACAGTCGCCTTTCCAAGACGTGGGAAGTCTCCTCCATGACCTGGGTTCGAATCCCATCTCTGAGCATTTTCTTTTTTTTTAGAGTAAAATGCACTGGCAGTCCTTAAACTTGCGCTGGTGTGTCATGCCGGTCCACAAATTCAAAAGGTGTGTCACTGAGGTCCCTGATCACTGTTTGGGTCTCACTGCAGGTCCAAACGGGTCTAAACCCGTGACCCGTGACGACGTGGAATGCTGATGTGGCAGTCGACTCCATATACCAGGCACATCGCCCACATCTGCCCCACCTCATGCACATCTTCCCCTGCTCGTCTCTCTTCCCCTCTCCTTCTCTCTGTCGAGCTGCCGCCTCCCACCCCATCGCCATGGCCGCACCGGCAAGCTCTTCTTGCTCAGCGAATAGGCACCGGGTGCATCCTGAGATCCCTCTCATCTCCTGCCCAGATTGCGGACGCTTCAAGTTTGTGGAGCGGGTGGTGCAGACGGATGAGAATGGGAACAAGGGGCGGGTGTTCTACAGGTGCCCTGGTGGGAAGGTACTGATTAGAGTTGCAATTTGTGGGATTTGATTTGTGGTTTTCAAGTTTTCTTTATTTTGTGCTTTTGGATTTGCAGCGTGGCCATGGCTGTCGATACTACAGGTGGGAAGATGAGTACATGTTGGAACTGCAGAACATGAAATAGAAGGAAGAGGAAGGACAAGAGAAGAACAAGGACATGGAAGAACTAAGGATCTGTAATCTGGAACTCAAGATGAACACATTAGTAGGAATGATGAAAGATGTAGTTTTGCTGTTGAAGTGTATTGCTCTTGTTTGTGTGTGTGGACTGATGTGGAACGTGTATGCTGGTAAGAGCAAGTGAAATATGGTGTGTAACTATGCGTATTATCTGAAATGGATGAATGAATCACTTCACTTTGCATCTCAATTATGTACATCAAAAGAGCTAAAGAATCCAAATTTAGGCGGCCATGACACATCAGTATTGAACCATATTTTTAACTGACAGTTAAGAAAGCATAACATCCAAAGCATAACATTCAGGCAGCCATAATTCAGTTAAGGAAGCATCCACAACTAGCATTCACTAACATTCACACATAACCAGCCATAACCAACATTCACTAACATTCAGACATATTACAAAGATGCTTCAACTTGGTTAACAAAAGTAAGGGCAAGTTTGACATGTATCTTGCACAAAAGCTATATTTCACAAGCATTTTTAGTTCTTGCTCTTGTTGGCAGCTCTAGACTTGGTAGCTCCAGACTTGACAGCTCTAGATTTGCTTGTGGTTGTGGTACCCTTCCTCTTTTTTGCAAGAGCTACCTTTGCTGCCTTGGAGGTGGTAGTCATTGGTATTGGTCTTTGGAGCAATTGGTTGGAACAAAAGAATTCACAATATGGCAATGGTCCAACAGGTTGTGAAAGTGAAGGAACACCCTGGCTGAGCTCTTCTGTCATTTGACTTAACATGGTTGTGCTTGCTTGAGTATCCTACAAAATGTAATCACTCTTGTTAGAGCATTTTAGTGAATCTGAGAAATGAGATTAGATTTCAGTGAGCAGGCTAAGGAATGAGATTAGAAAAGGAAGAAATTATCCTAGAGTCTGCGTGGCGTAGCGCGGCGCGGCCGGTCGCTGCGTGGCCACGGTCGGCCGTGGCTGGGGTGCGGCCGGCTGCCGCTGGGGGGCATGGCTGGCCGCGGCCAGGCGTGGCTGGGTGTCATTTTATGTAGTGTGGTCTCATAGAACCTATATCTGAAATTTTTTTAAAACTGTATTGAGAAACAATTACTGATACAGTATTAAACATGTCAGCCATCAGGCAGACCGTCAAAGATACAACCTCCCACAAAGTACTAGTTTAACACATACTGTAAAGTAGTAAAAGGTAGTTGCCATTGTGACCATAAGAAAGCACACGCAACATCCAATAAAACTGATTCCACTACATATGGATAAAACCAAGAGACAAGCATCTAGATATGCATAATAATACGCCACTACCCTTGCAATGCGACAGTCATCGTCTTAGACAAGCAGCTCAATCATCAATATCTTCTGTGCGGTACTGACCAACCTGCACCCTTCATTTGACAGCTCTGTGCAACTGTTCCACCATCCGTCGTATCTGACATTTTACAAAGGGTGCATTAGCAACTGGAGAAGAAGAATTATTTAGCACATTAATTGAAAGGCAAAAAATAGAATGATGATTAATTACTTGGGTTTGAGAGATATGTTTTCAGATAATAAACCAGAGAACAAGTCGCCACCAAGTTATTATGTGACTATATATATATTTGTTTTTCCACAAGCAGAAATGAATTTTCATTAGCCAATAAATACTAAAAAATAGCTACACTTCGACAAACTGAGTTAATTAGTAACATCACCTGCACACCAGACAGAACTGGATCATTGGAAACCTCGTCATCGCTCTCAGCACTCATAGCAAAGTGACAGGTTATCTTGTGGTACACAATTTCATACTTCTTTGAGTTCTTTCCTCCTTGCTTTATTTTTTTAAAAAATAGGATCACAATGATGCATGATGAAAAACTTCCATTGCACATTTACATTGGGTATACTACTACCAGTACTTACCCCAATTGAACTAGCACAGAAAAACCAGCAATATCTAAGTAGGCTAATCAATGCACTCACCAGAGCAATTGCAGGGCAAGCAGGCACATCTGGGAAGTCGTACTGAACTTCAGGAGACTCCAGGGTAACAGGATCACAAGTGTACATGTGGTGGGTTCGCTGGAGCTACGAGGAGATAACAAGTTTTAACATCTTAAAGGTATTATGTAATGCTGCACTTGTAATAGTGTGACTGGCATTAATTAATGAATATATCACGACCTTCCACAGCCTCAGTTCAGTCTAGCACCAATAGACCAAATCCAATATTAAATAAAAGGAAAAAACATAATTTTTCCTCCCTTGACCGGTCACCTGCTTATTGATCCGTGATGGGACGGCGGCGGTGGCGCTTGCACCAACCGCTGCTTCACCTTGGTTCCTAGGGGTGGCGACGCTTGCTCCCAGTTCATGTCCTTTCTTCCTGGCCGCCGCCCTGGCGATTGCTCCAAATCCCGTGGTCGTTTTTGTTCCGCGGCTCCTTGTCGTCGGCGCAGAGGTCGCCGGACTTCGCATTAAGCGACCTCGTTCATCGCGCGGCTACCTCCGGGAAATGCAGTTGTTGCGTTTCGCCATCGTCACGGTGCAGGTGGACGAGAACGATGCGGCAGGCGATGGGAAGGGAGGAAACCCTAGTGGTTTGATGGCTGGTTTTGGGGGGAGGCAAAAAGGAAAGAGGATGGCAGTTCGTCTTTTTCAGGAAAGCTAGATACACTGGTTGTTTCCATCCTATAGGGGCCACACTGCTTTTTGTCGCGTACGGCTTACTAGTGGGCCCCACCGGTCGGCGCCCCGACCTAGTCAAATGTTCTTGTTCTGTTATTTACCTTGATTCTTAGATAACAATAACGATTGATTTTATAACTTTTTATGAAGGGTTTAGCTATCTGATGGAAACCATTGATTTGTATTTCTCGAGATCTTCTGTGTACTGCCATTCATATAACATCTTAGCATGCATTGCACTAATTTGTTAACATACTAGCACATTATCAAGTAGCAGAGTAATTGACTACATCGAAGCGTAATTACATATATTCATACATACACATTGACTTGAATTTAAGCTACTTCATTACAACACAAGTTTACATAAATTGGTAACCATGCTTGACCACAAGTTGATTCGCAATCTCAAATGACAGAAATGCATCCTGGGTTGCGTAATTAACTTGCTAGGTTTCCAAATACCTAAGACCCCAAAGGGTGTGATCAAATGTATAATCCTTTTTGATAGGTAGGTTAAGAACCCGAGCACCCAACTTCTCCAGTGCTGACCTCTTTCCATTTATGCCCAGAATGCTATACTCATTAACTTGAGGTACTATCTTTTGAAGGTCTTTAGGATTAGTAATCGTGATGCCGCAGTCCTTCTCTAAGCGTGCAACATCGTTGGTTATATGAGCTCCGACAAAGACGTGGTCTTCCTTTGTGAGGAACTCCCATGGCGCCCATGGCGCCACTCCGGTGATGGGAATGGAAGACCCGGCCGCCGGCGATGGGAGAAGGCAAGAAAACCCTAGTTGTGATGGGACGGATTGGGGGAAGAGGCAGAAATGCAATATTCTATGCTGTCGGTTCCGCTTAAAGGAAGTGGGGACACCGTTTCCATGAAGTAGCCGCTGACATGTCGGTCCCGCAACCAGTCTAGGCGTCGCGCTCGTGCTGCTGGTCCAACACGCGGGAACGATGACAGGAAATTTGATTGAAAGACAAAAACTTGAAATTTGAAAATTTGATACTACATTTGTAGGGTCGTAATTTTGTCAAACGAAAAAGTTGTGAATACCAAACTTGTAGAACTTGTCAAGACCTACAATCTTTATTTATGCCGGTAATCCATTTGACAGAGTTTGAATAGGACAAATTTCGAAATTCAAAAAATGATTTCTAGAATCGATATTTTTGAAAACCAGATGATGTCAAATGGAAAAGTGGTGAATACGAAAGTTTAATAACTCATCGAGATCTACGAACTTTGTTTAAGTCGTTTTTTCATTTGAGAAAGTGGTAGTACACATTGTTCATTAACTATAGATTCACTCACATAGTTTAAGAAACTATGTTAGAGACTTGTCAATTTTGTACTACATGTAGTTTCCACTTTAAAAAAAGACAAAATGACCTAAATAAAGATTGTAAATCTTGTTGAGATATGAAACTTTGGTTTTCACAAGTTTTCTATTTGACACCATCTGGTGTTTAAAAATATCGATTCTAGATATCAATCTTAGAATTTCGAAATTTGGATTGTTCAAACAAAGTCACATGGAGAGCAATGCACTCCATTAGATAAATTATTGTTTTCTAAGAATGTAGGAAAAAAAAACCTGATTTGGACATCATACGTGAAATATAAACATGTTTTATGTTTTGATTATGAATCAAAGAAACAAGGTTAGGAGGTCCATCTTGAACTCAAGAACACATCTGAATCTCTGCGCCGACACGTGGGACCCAAGGAGACGATGTGGCGTGCATGCAATTATGGTCTAATAAAACAAACATGGAGGCAATAAACCAAATAGGATTTAGTGGTCTAATGGTAGTTGTTTTCATCCTCTAGCTTTGTTTTCTAGGTTCGAATCCCAAAAGTAACTTTTTTTTGCTATATTCTCCTACACAGTCGTTGAAACGTATTAATTTCCCTATGCAAGTTAGACTGAAAGATAACAATTTGAAAAACCTTCACAAATTGCTATTATTTTCAAAAACCATAAAAAATTGATAGAACTTTTGTTTTGATTTAGATATTTTTTATGCACTCATGAAATCTTGATTAGTTCTAGAACTAATTGAGAAGTACATACAACTAATATTTAGGTAATTTCCCCATGCGAGTAATTTGATTGAAAGACAAAAACTTGAAATTTGAAAATTTGATACTACATTTGTAGGGTCGTAACGTTGTCAACCGAAAAAGTCGTGAATACCAAACTTGTAGAACTCGTCAAGACCTACAATCTTTATTTAAGCCAGTAATCCATTTGACAGAGTTTGAATAGGACAAATTTCAAAATTAAAAAAATGATTTCTAGAATCGATATTTTTGAAAACCAGATGATGTCAAATGGAAAAGTGGTGAATACGAAAGTTTAATAACTCATCGAGATCTACGTACTTTGTTTAAGTCATTTTTTCATTTGAGAAAGTGGTAGTACACATTGTTCATTAACTATAGATTCACTCACATAGTTTAAGAAACTATGTTAGAGACTTATCAATTTTGTACTACATGTAGTTTCCACTTTTAAAAAAGACAAAACGACCTAAATAAAGATTGTAAATCTTGTTGAGATATGAAACTTTTGTTTTCACAAGTTTTCTATTTGACACCATCTGGTGTTTAAAAATATCGATTCTAGATATCAATCTTTGAATTTGGAAATTTGGATTGTTCAAATAATGTCACATGGAGAGCAATGCACTCCATTAGATAAATTATTGTTTTCTAAGAATGTAGGAAAAAACACCTGATTTGGACATCATACGTGAAATATAAACATGTTTTAAGTTTTGATTATGAATCAAAGAAACAAGGTTAGGAGGTCCATCATGAACTCAAGAACACATCTGAATCTCTGCGCCGACACGTGGGACCCAAGGAGACGATGTGGCGTGCGCGCAATTATGGTCTAATAAAACAAACATGGAGGCAATAAACCAAATAGGATTTAGTGGTCTAATGGTAGTTGTTTTCATCCCCTAGCTTTGTTTTCTAGGTTCGAATCCCAACAGTAAATTTTTTGCCTATATTCTCCTACACAGTCGTTGAAACGTATTAATTTCCCCATGCAAGTTAGACTGAAAGATAACAATTTGAAAAACCTTCACAAATTGCTACTATTTTCAAAAACCATAAAAAATTGATAGAACTTTTGTTTTGATTTAGATATTTTTTTGCACTCATGAAATCTTGATTAGTTCTAGAACTAATTGAGAAGTACATACAACTAATATTTAGGTAATTTCCCCATGCGAGTAATTTGATTGAATGACAAAAACTTGAAATTTGAAAATTTGATTATACGTTTGTAGGGTCGTAACATTGTCAAACGAAAATGTCGTGAATACCAAACTTGTAGAACTCGTCAAGACCTACAATCTTTATTTAAGCCAGTAATCCATTTGACAGAGTTTGAATAGGACAAATTTCGAAATTCAAAAAATGATTTCTAGAATCGATATTTTTGAAAACCAGATGATGTCAAATGGAAAAGTGGTGAATACGAAAGTCTAATAACTCATCGATATCTACGAACTTTGTTTATGTCGTTTTTTCATTTGAGAAAGTGGTAGTACACATTGTTCATTAACTATAGATTCCCTCACATAGTTTAAGAAACTATGTTAGAGACTTGTCAATTTTGTACTACATGTAGTTTCCACTTTTAAAAAAGACAAAACGACCTAAATAAAGATTGTAAATCTTGTTGAGATATGAAACTTTGGTTTTCACAAGTTTTCTATTTGACACCATCTTGTGTTTAAAAATATCGATTCTAGATATCAATATTTGAATTTCAAAATTTGGATTGTTCAAACAATGTCACATGGAGAGCAAAGCAATCCATTAGATAAATTATTGTTTTCTAAGAATGTAGGAAAAAAACACCTGATTTGGACATCATACGTGAAATATAAACATATTTTAAGTTTTGATTATGAATCAAAGAAACAAGGTTAGGAGGTCCATCATGAACTCAAGAACACATCTGAATCTCTGCGCCGACACGTGGGACCCAAGGAGACGATGTGGCGTGCGCGCAATTATGGTCTAATAAAACAAACATGGAGGTAATAAACCAAATAGGATTTAGTGGTCTAATGGTAGTTGTTTTCATCTCCTAGCTTTGTTTTCTAGGTTCGAATCCCAACAGTAACTTTTTTTGCCTATATTCTCCTACACAGTCGTTGAAACGTATTAATTTCCCCATGCAAGTTAGATTGAAAGATAACAATTTGAAAAACCTTCACAAATTGCTACTATTTTCAAAAACCATAAAAAATTGATAGAACTTTTGTTTTGATTTAGATATTTTTTTGCACTCATGAAATCTTGATTAGTTCTAGAACTAATTGAGAAGTACATACAACTAATATTTAGGTAATTTCACCATGCGAGTAATTTGATTGAATGACAAAAACTTGAAATTTGAAAATTTGATTCTACATTTGTAGGGTCGTAACATTGTCAAACGAAAATGTCGTGAATACCAAACTTGTAGAACTCGTCAAGACCTACAATCTTTATTTAAGCCAGTAATCCATTTGACAGAGTTTGAATAGGACAAATTTCGAAATTCAAAAAATGATTTCTAGAATCGATATTTTTGAAAACCAGATGATGTCAAATGGAAAAGTGGTGAATACGAAAGTCTAATAACTCATCGATATCTACGAACTTTGTTTATGTCGTTTTTTCATTTGAGAAAGTGGTAGTACACATTGTTCATTAACTATAGATTCCCTCACATAGTTTAAGAAACTATGTTAGAGACTTGTCAATTTTGTACTACATGTAGTTTCCACTTTTAAAAAAGACAAAACGACCTAAATAAAGATTGTAAATCTTGTTGAGATATGAAACTTTGGTTTTCACAAGTTTTCTATTTGACACCATCTTGTGTTTAAAAATATCGATTCTAGATATCAATATTTGAATTTCAAAATTTGGATTGTTCAAACAATGTCACATGGAGAGCAAAGCAATCCATTAGATAAATTATTGTTTTCTAAGAATGTAGGAAAAAAACACCTGATTTGGACATCATACGTGAAATATAAACATATTTTAAGTTTTGATTATGAATCAAAGAAACAAGGTTAGGAGGTCCATCATGAACTCAAGAACACATCTGAATCTCTGCGCCGACACGTGGGACCCAAGGAGACGATGTGGCGTGCGCGCAATTATGGTCTAATAAAACAAACATGGAGGTAATAAACCAAATAGGATTTAGTGGTCTAATGGTAGTTGTTTTCATCTCCTAGCTTTGTTTTCTAGGTTCGAATCCCAACAGTAACTTTTTTTGCCTATATTCTCCTACACAGTCGTTGAAACGTATTAATTTCCCCATGCAAGTTAGATTGAAAGATAACAATTTGAAAAACCTTCACAAATTGCTACTATTTTCAAAAACCATAAAAAATTGATAGAACTTTTGTTTTGATTTAGATATTTTTTTGCACTCATGAAATCTTGATTAGTTCTAGAACTAATTGAGAAGTACATAAAACTAATATTTAGGTAATTTCCCCATGCGAGTAATTTGATTGACAGACAAAAACTTGAAATTTGAAAATTTGATTCTACATTTGTAGGGTCGTATCGTTATCAAACGAAAAAGTCGTGAATACCAAACTTGTAGAACTCGTCAAGACCTACAATCTTTATTTAAGCCAGTAATCCATTTGACACAGTTTGAATAGGACAAATTTTGAAATTCAAAAAATGATTTCTAGAATCGATATTTTTGAAAACCAAATGATGTCAAATGGAAAAGTGGTGAATACGAAAGTCTAATAACTCATTGAGATCTATGAACTTTGTTTATGTCGTTTTTTCATTTGAGAAAGTGGTAGTACACATTGTTCATTAACTATAGATTCCCTCACATAGTTTAAGAAACTATGTTAGAGACTTGTCAATTTTGTACTACATGTAGTTTCCACTTTTAAAAAAGACAAAACGACCTAAATAAAGATTGTAAATCTTGTTGAGATATGAAACTTTGGTTTTCACAAGTTTTCTATTTGACACCATCTGGTGTTTAAAAATATCAATTCTAGATATCAATATTTGAATTTTGAAATTTGGATTGTTCAAACAATGTCACATGGAGAGCAATGCACTCCATTAGATAAATTATTGTTTTCTAAGAATGTAGGGAAAAAACACCTGATTTGGACATCATACGTGAAATATAAACATGTTTTAAGTTTTGATTATGAATCAAAGAAACAAGGTTAGGAGGTCCATCATGAACTCAAGAACACATCTGAATCTCTGCGCCGACACGTGGGACCCAAGGAGACGATATGGCGTGCACGCAATTATGGTCTAATAAAACAAATATGGAGGCAATAAACCAAATAGGATTTAGTAGTCTAATGGTAGTTGTTTTCATCCCCTAGCTTTGTTTTCTAGGTTCGAATCCCAACAGTAACTTTTTTTGCCTATATTCTCCTACACAGTCTTTGAAACGTATTAATTTCCCCATGCAAGTTAGATTGAAAGATAACAATTTAAAAAACCTTCACAAATTGCTACTATTTTCAAAAACCATAAAAAATTGATAGAACTTTTGTTTTGATTTAGATATTTTTTTGCACTCTTGAAATCTTGATTAGTTCTAGAACTAATTGAGAAGTACATATAACTAATATTTAGGTAATTTCCCCATGCGAGTAATTTGATTGAAAGACAAAAGCTTGAAATTTGAAAATTTGATTCTTCATTTGTAGGGTCGTAACATTGTCAAACGAAAAAGTCGTGAATACCAAACTTGTAGAACTCGTCAAGACCTACAATCTTTATTTAAGCCAGTAATCCATTTGACAGAGTTTGAATAGGACAAATTTCGAATTTCAAAAAATGATTTCTAGAATCGATATTTTTGAAAACCAGATGATGTCAAATGGAAAAGTGGTGAATACGAAAGTTTAATAACTCATCGAGATCTACGAACTTTGTTTAAGTCGTTTTTTCATTTGAGAAAGTGGTAGTACACATTGTTCATTAACTATAGATTCGCTCACATAGTTTATGAAACTATGTTAGAGACTTGTCAATTTTGTACTACATGTAGTTTCCACTTTAAAAAAAGACAAAACGACCTAAATAAAGATTGTAAATCTTGTTGAGATATGAAACTTTGGTTTTCACAATTTTTCTATTTGACACCATCTGGTGTTTAAAAATATCGATTCTAGATATCAATCTTTGAATTTCGAAATTTGGATTGTTCAAACAATGTCACATGGAGAGCAAAACCACCTGATTTGGACATCATACGTGAAATATGAACTTGTTTTAAGTTTTGATTATGAATCAAAATACAAAAATAAGTTCATCACATGCCGACAGGTGGGAGCTGCAAGTCAAACGCAATGATGAAAAAGCGCACGTGAGGTAGTCGTCTCCAGATCAGCGGCACGCATCCCTTTGGTGTGGGGTTTCTGTTTGGGCCCTTCGTGGTGGGCTCTATTTGTCAGCCGCTTGGGGTGGAAACAACTGATGTTTCTGTGAGGGACTTTTATAGGACCGCACCCTATGTGAGCCTAGACGCCGCCACCCTGCCCCGACGGTTCGCTTGCTTGTCTCGCCCCATTCGCCTCGCTACAGTAGAAACTACCCACCGCCGCCCAACTCCGATCACTTTCCAAACCACCTCACCGCCGGACCCGGCCACATGCCAAGATGGAGCTGGAGTCGTCAGCGGCGTCGAGGGTTTCGCGTCACCGTTCCTTGTCCAAGGCCGCATTGGCGGCATCTTCGAGGAGCCGGGAGACGGGGGCAGCGGCAGTGGAGGCAGTGGCGGCATTGGTCGCGTTGCCGGGGTGGTTACCCTGGCCCGTTGTTCGTCAGGCATCCGAGGAAGCGGACGCTGAATCCTCTAGGATTCCTCGGAAGCGGAAGGCTGACGAGGAGGGTTTTCAGCACCCTAACGCCAAGAAGTCCAAGCCGGTGGAGGAGTCCAGCGAGGAGGAGGAGTACCCCTGCAAATGGCCGGATTTCGATTGGGAGCGTCCGGTATGTTTTCTTACTCGTACCAAATTTAATTTCCCCCTCTAGTATTCGAGAACTCTATCTTTAATTCCTCTGGTTGATTAATAATTTAATTAATTATTTTTGTGTGATTGCGAAATTGTTTCTGAGATGTAATCAATTCTAGGACTTGCAATTTAGGATTTCTTGGCTAGTATTATATTTCTGGCATTCATGTCTGCCGACTATGGAAATGTGAAGAGAACTTTGTCGAATATAGTTCTGAACAAAAATTGCTAAAACTGATAGGAACCATCTGAGGAATTCAGTGACTTGTATGTTGTCAGATTGCCAAATTTGGCTAGCAACTCAGACTAGGGTACATATGCAACATTTTTGGTAGAGATCATGCAGTTAAGAATCAGTGAGTTTGTTTGTGAGTGGTTTCACCGTAGCTAAATTTACTTGTGCAATGTTTTGCTCAGTTTGATGCAAATTTTAGTCAGTAGCATTCTTGGTACAATTAGGATATGAATTTTACATTGGTCAGTTTCATACAAATTTTTGATCACCTCTGATTGCAACATGAATAATCTTAAGTTCACAAGTGGAGTTCTGCTGATCATGTCTTGATTTCTTATTTCAGGATCTTGGGCCGAAGGTGACTTATGAGCTCAACTTTGCACGAATGAGGATATTCGTGGAATGCAATGACGACAGCGACGATGAGTTCTGCCTCCCGGGCCCCTCGCGAAGGCGTCCTCCTAATGTCAAGGTATTACCTTCATTCCCTATGTTCACTATGTTCAGTTTTATTCAAATTTTGATGTACTTATCACTGATAATGCATTCCTTTCAAACAAAATCACTGATAATGCATTGTAAAAACATTTCAGATTGAGGCTAAGGTGGAGGACCTCCGGCTGGCGATCAAGCGCTGGGCACTCCCGTAGGCACGCCTCCAAGGAAAGTTAATTAGATAGCTTTTGTTTAGTGAACTACTCCCTCCATTATATCATGTTTTAGGAAATGGAGGTAGTAATGAACAAGTAGGATGTCATGAACAATTAGGTTTGATGAATGAGGCTTTTGTGTAATTACCTTGTATAATGGCATTAGTTTAGTGGGAATATATGGTTGCTAGTGAATGCTAGTATTATTATTACCCTTGATCATTCTTGTGATTGCACATGTGTTCTCCATTTGCTCACAAGAAATTTGCTCTTATTATTGATGTGTTCATGTACATTTTATGTGGATTTCTGATTGACAAGTATAGATCAAAATATTTATAAAACATAGAAACAACAAAATTAAAAGGAGGACGAGAACATCTCATGGACGAAAAAAGAAAATCATCTCATGAACACAACCATTCAGCAGAGATATACATAAAAGGTATATAATTTCATACATATATTAGTTGTCCATCAGGCACAAGTAAGGCTTGCGCACAAAAGCATCATACATCAGATCAAGAGTACAACATAAGTCCATCAACCACAACAAGCTCAAGGCTTCTTAACAAAAGCTAAAACTAAACAAGGGCATAAGTACTACATAAGTCAACCACGAAGCTCTTGCTCATGTTTAGGCACCATCTTCAGGGGTTGAAATATTTCCGCTTCAGAAGGACGCGAAGCTGCTCACCCATTCCCTTGATCTATTAATTGGCATTACTAAAGTTAGCATGTATAAGCTAGGAAATTAGGAATGACTACAGCATGGACCACCATATCTGACCTCCCTCCTCGACGGTAGTGGCTCTTCTCCAGTCTCCTCATCGCTCTCGTGTGAGAACGTGCAGTGAATCGAGACCTTATCATTGACCACGTAGACATGGTCGTGCTGAGGAGTCTTCATTGCCAAAAATAGTTAACAATATCAGAATCATGAATGCAAGGACTATCGTTATATCAATCATTTTCAAATTAACATGCAAGTTTATCTTTGGCTGCCCATCCACAATAATGCTCTAACAAGTAACAATCTAGTTGTGGAATAATTTTATCTAAAACAATCCAAAAATATTTAGAATCATTTTAATCACATATATAGTCAAGGTTGATGACAGGAACAATATGTACAGTCTAGACTGATCACATTCATCTAGGTTTACCACAAATCCATGTCTACAATAGACAACCCCAATTGCAAATTGATCCTAACAGAAATTAAAAACAGAGGATCGATACTAACCGGGGGGCCGGGAGAAGGAGGAGAGGCTCTTAATCCGTCCTCCGACTCGGAGATGACGGCCGGCGCCGCCTCTTCGTCCTCGGCGTCGGAAACGACGAACACGTACCTGGTGGGTGGCAGCGGGTTCCTGGTGCGTGCGCTCCTCGCGAATCTTCCTCGCGAGTTGCACCTCTGCTGCGTGGAGTGGTGCTCCACTCGGGGTGCCACAACATTGGTGCCCATTGAAGGGGAGGCGGCAATGCGGGTGCGACCCTGGTTGATCCGGGCCTCTGCAGCCGGGGTGGAGGCGGGAGCGTAGCTACGAGAGCGGGTGGAGCGAACCATCACCGGCGATGGAGGAAGACGACGGCGAGAGCGAGGTAGAGCGCGAGCGATGGAAGAAGCCTGGAACAGAGATTGGGGAGAAATATGGAGGAAAGGGGAGAGACGTTCGGTGGAATCCGCCGGCACCGCTACTCTTGCGAATGTAAAGGGACACGATCTTGCGATCAGACACTGACTCGTGGGCCCCAGCATCATGGGACCAACTCGTCAGAGAGTCCAGTTGGGTTGTCTTTACTCGTCAAGAGGAAGGGGGCGAAGTCGTGGGTTTGTCTTTACTCGTCAACTTGATTCTTTGATTCGTAATTATAACTATAAACTTGTTAAGATTTCACAAATGATGTCCAAATCAGGAAATTTTTTCCTACATTCTTAGAAAACAATAATCAAGCTCATGGTGTCCACTGCATCTTATGTGAGTATGTTTAAACAATCATAATTTTGAAATTAAACAATTCAAAACAAGAATCAAGATTTTGAAACACTAAATGAAGTAAAATGGAAAAGTGATGAATACCAAAGTTTCATAACTTGTCAAGATCAATAATCTTTAGTTAGGTCGGTTTTTCATTTGACAAAGTGGTACTACACATTGTTCATTAATCCTAGGTTCACTCACATAGTTTAAGAAACTAGGTTGGAGACATGTCAATTTTGTACTACATCATAGTACCACTTCTGAAAATGACAAAATGACCTATATAAAGATTGTTCATCTCGATGAGCTATGAATCTTTGGTATATAAAGACCCCAGTTATGAAACTTTTGTTTTGGGCATTTCCCCATCCGAGTTACCTTGAACTATTTAAACTTTAGATTTCATCAGTTATTGAAATTCTCAAATTTAGCTGGGGCAACAAATGATTTCAAATGAAAAAGTCATGAATACGAAAGTTGTAGAACTCATCAACATCTACAAACTTTATTTAAGTCACTACTCCATTTGATAGATTTTGAACAATCCTAATTGTGAATTTCAATAATTCTCAACTTCAAGCAAGATTTTTCATACATAAATGATGACAAATGGGAAAGTGATGAATACCAAAGTTTAATAATTCATAAAGGTCTACAATCTTTGTTTAGGTCACGTTGTTGTTTTCTAAAGTTGTAGTATACATTGGTCATTAATCTTAGATTGACTTAGATAGTTTCTATCTAAGAGGCATGTCAATTTTGTACTTCATTTTATTGCCACTTTAGGAAATGACAGAAAGACCTAAATAAAGTTTGTAGATCTTGATGAGTTTTGAAGCTTTGGTATTCATCACTTTTCTTGTTGACTTCATTTTGTGTATACAAAGGTTTGCTTGTTGTTGTCAATTTGTTAAATTGTTGAAACAGACCAATACAAGTAGATTTTTCAAAACATTAGCCTTAACAAGTTGATAACTTGATACAACATGATTTTACGAATTTTTAGGAAAACAATGATCTAATTTGCTGTTCATTTGAGGGAGAAATACTAGATACAAGGTTCATGCAGAGATTAAAAAGAAAAAAATGTGCTTGTTCTTCAAGAAGTCAAACACACTTCTGAATCTGGGGCCGATAGGTGGGACCCACTGAGACTTTGTGAATAGCGCGGAGGACGTGGTTTTGGGGGAGTAGAGGCAAAAAGGAAAGAGAAGAGGGCAGTTTGGCTTCTTGAGGAAATCTAGATACACCGCACTTGTTTCCATCCTAAAGGCAATGACATGTAGGCCCTTCGTGGTGGTCTCCATTTGACAACCGCTTGGTGGTGGAAACAACTTCCCTACTATTCTTTAAAAAATTATAGAAGGCAAACAGTCTCGCCGCCTACTACTACCTAGTCGCCTACTCCGCGGGAACTGTCCCATCAACAACCGATGTGGTTTGTCTTCCTCCCTCTTGCTTCGGACGCATCGCTGCCCATCGCCGATTGCATCGCCGTCCAACTGCATTTCCACCATGCCGCACTCGAAGATCACCCACCAGAAGCGGGTGCACACTGACATCAACGTGAACCCTGCCCCTACCCCAGCGGAGGGGCAGGAAGCAGGTCACTCCGGCTGTGTCCAGCCTGTCCCTGCGGTGGCCCAGCAAGCAGTGCACTCCGGCGGCGTCGACATCAACGTCAACCCTGCCGCAGTGATGGCCCAGGGAGTAGTGCACCCCGGCGACGCCGCCCTCAACATCATTCCTGTCCCGGCGGTGGCCGTGGAAGGAATGCACCCCGACGCAGTCGCTGGAGCAGCGGAGCGCCGCAAGAACAAGGTGAGCTAGACCCCTATTTCTTTTAGCTTAGATTGTGAGATGTGAGATAAAATGTAGGATTTTGTTGATTCCTCCAGGTTTGTGGATTTATTTGGGTTTTTTTGGATTACATTAATGTCGGATGTACTACCTCTGTTCTTGAATACTTGACGTTTAAGACAGCAGATTTGCACTAGAATCTAGTCAAAAATTTTGTCTGAACGTCATATAAAGAAATATAGAGGGAGTACTGATAAAGTGTAATTTAGGGATGTACTAATTAATTGAGGGGGTTTTCTTGGATTGGATTTCATAGTTACTTTTTAAATGCATCTGAAAAACTCGGAAAGCAATGTTTTGATGAACTTTAGCATGTGAGTAGTTAAATCAATTTATGAAGTTTCCATGTCAGATCAATGGTAGGAATTTTGGTGATTCCACCAGGTTTTCTTGGAGTGGATTTAAAATTTGGGGTTAAAATGCATCTTCTAAATAAGGCTTTGTTCTAGAAAAGATAGTTGGCAAAATAGGCAATTCAGTCCCTGAATTTTAGTCCCTTAACTGTCATTTTAGGGTCCAACACGTGCCTCCCTCCTGTTCAATCTTTGTTTTTCAATTACTCGATGCATGTTCTAAATACTGATTTGTTCTAGAAAAAGGCACGCCACATCTTCACCGAGAGCAATTATACAGATGAAGATGGGAAGTCATTTGTAGATTGCAAAGACTTTCCAGGAACCTTGGATGAGGTATGTTCCTTGTTTGTAGATTAATTTATTCATCTAGTTAACTTCAATTCTTTACAGTAAGCAAAAAATGACATGTTATTGATGTGATATGAATTTTACACCTGATTCATCTTTGGATCTTCCTGTTTTGTTTATAATGCAGTATAAAGGCAGAAAGTATGAAATAGTTCTATCAAAGAAGTGTTCAGTCACGATGATGATAGACGTGTGGAGTGATGACGACGACCACGATGGACCAACTAAGTCTAACGCGGAGGTGATGTCCTAACCATGTTAAATTTAGCATTAGTTTGATATTTGTAAATGCAAGATCATGAGAATTCAGATTGTGATGTAACCGAGTCCCTTCTAAAATGTCAGCTTCGAGCCATGGCATCGACGTTCCGCACAGAGGTCAAGAGGAAGATCTTGAAGGGTGAGCACTACTATTTGGACTCTGACGAGGAAACAGATTCCTCAGACTCTGACGAGGACTGAAGAGGAAGCTGAAGCTCTTTTGTGTAGTTTGTCTGTAGATGCTTTTGTGTAGTTTGTATGATGGGGCTGTATGCAGTGATGTGGTCAAGTACTCTGCCTGTTATGCAGTGATGTGGCCAAGTACTATGCTTGTTATGCTCTGTTTAGGTGTGAACCTTAGTGTTTTATGTAATGGAATTCAGTTGTGGCTCCTACTCATCGACTGCTTGGGATTTATGTGTCCCTGTTAAACTCCAGTAACTGGGCCTATTGTATCTGTCATGGTTGGAATACGTTCTGATAAATTTACTTTACTTTTGATCAAGCAGCGTATTCAATATTTTACTGGTCCTTTTGTTGTGTTTTTAAAAATCGGATGAAAATTGAATTGAGTGACTTGTTGTTCACATCTGTACTCCTCAGCAACATCAGGTACAGTCAATTGAAGATCTGTCAAGGTTCATGCAGAGATTAAAAAGAAATATGGGGCTTGTTCTTCAAGAAGTCAAAAACACATCTGATTCTGGGGCGTGCGCGGAGGACCTGGCGTGTGGGCCCTTCGTTCTGGGACCATTTGTCATCTGAATGGGGATGTGAACTATACTAGTTCTAGAATACAAAGCAAACGATCTGCCCGCCTAGCAATTCGCCTTCTTTCCCCAAACTGTTGACTCTTGACGCGCAAATCCGCCGCCGCCGGCTCCATCTCCCCCCATCCCTTGCCGCAGGAAGCCAAGGAGAGGAGCGGAGCAACGACGATGGTTGAGCGGAGGGAGCACAACTCTAGGAGGCAACCGCGCGACGCAAGAGGGCGCTTCACGCGGTCCCCGACGACATCGGTGCCTCCGTCCACACGTGAGCCGGCGACGCTGCTTCCTTCTCCAATCCGCCGCCGCTCTACTACCGTGGGCACATCTACAGGCGGCCGCGCGGAAGACCGGTACAGCCACTCGCTACCCCACATGGTTGTCGATGAGGACGTGCAGCACGAGGATCCTTCTGCACCACCAAGCAATGTAGGATTCACCCCAGGCCCAAGCTGGGTCGATGAGGTAAGTGTGCTAGGTTCTCTGAATCTAGATGAAGATTCACTTTTGGTAGACAAAGATACACTTTTGCTTGGTTCCCTGATACTAGATAAAGATGCACTTTTGGTAGGAATATTACAGATGCTAGATAACTTAGTTTTCTGAAGCATGAAACAATCTCAATTTACGCATTTGTGAGTACTTTTTTGGTAGATTCTTGTTTCTTGTGCTAGATCTCTTGTTATGGTTACATGATTCAAGCACTATTTCTGTTAGATCGAACCTCCAGTGTTTCCTGATGCTTGGTTGCGAGGGGACAAGTGCACCTGCTCTAGAAGCATTGGCATTGATGATGAGATCGACCCGTCCCGTTGTTCGTATTGCCATGAACTATGGGAAGCAGGCTTTCAAGTTAGAAAGATGCAATGAGAAGGGGAAGTAGCAGAAGACTTGGATTGTAATAATCTATCTTATTTATGTGTTAGACATGAGAACTTTATTTGAATGTGTGATATTGTGTGTAATGTCTATCTGTAATGCACTAATAAGTGACTGAATGCCAGTGTGTGATGCATGTTTATTTGATGACTTCGTCTACCACTATTGATATGGTCATTTCTATATGACTGTTTTTGGTAATTATTTTATATGACTTTGTTTGGTCAGTTCTAATGCTGGCTTTTGTGTAGTGATCTACTCCCTCCATATATTAGCAAAAGGAGGTAGAGACGAACAAGTAGGTACTAATCAACAAGTAGAAACTGAAACAAAACCCCCATGTAACTTATTAATTTACCTCTGAATTTAACTTATTTACCTATGAATTTGAATATTGAGTCACATTGACTCACATATTCTCTCACAGGACGCACACACTTTTTCCACAATTCGTCAAATTTGCGCAGACGAACTGAACATAAGATAGCTGAACATTTTCCAACCGTCTGGCCCCCTAGTTGCATTTTTGCCACCCAGCCATTTCACGTCCCAAAATTCACGCGCGCGATCTTCCCCCTCGCCTCCTATATACCTTCCACCCCTCCCATCTCCGCCGCCACCATCTCATCCACCTGCATTGTGACGATGGCCCAACGCACGCACCCCTCTCCCAGGCAGCCGCGCGATGCTGATGGTCGCTTCAAGCGAAGTGCGTCATCCACACCGGTGACTCCGTCGAGCCACCGCAGCCCATCATCGACATCGGTGACTCCGTCAAGCCGACGCAGGCCCTCATCCACCCCACGACCACAAAGTAGGCACCGGATTGCCGTGGAGGCACGGGTCGAGGTCGACTTGGAACACACCGTGAATGTCGAAGTCCCATTCGTCCCAACGGGCTACCGATCAAGCGATGCCCATGCCCCCAAAGCCGCCAGGAAGAATGGAACAAGAGTAATCGCCATCGAAGCCTCGTCGTCGCGCAGCAAGAAGAATAAGGTGAGCCAAACCCTTTCCAGCACCGTTGAAGTCTTAGATTGTTTGATCTGTCAGTGAAGATTGAAAAAATAGTTTTGATGTAGAAAAAGAGCCGCCACTTGTACACCCAGGCTTGGCCCACAACTGAATCGGACACGGACATGGGAATTGACGATTTTGGCCTACCAGCACGATTGGATGAGGTGAGGGCAACACTACTAGTTTACTTCAAAGTGAGCAAATTTGCTTCGTAATTATTATGTGTGTGCAATATGTTCTGACCCAGATTTGTATGTAATTCAGTCAAAAGGAAAGAAGTATGAGTTGTGTTTCCCAAAGATAAAATGCAAGATGATGGTAAATTATGACAGCGACGAAGAAGAATACAATGGACCTACTAAGTCTCTTCGTGAGGTGATATATATTCCTACCCTTTAAGTTTATTATCAGTATGAGTTTTTCTGAAAACATAATTAGCAACTGCCATGAAATGCAGTTGATGATCTTTTGTAAATGCTTTCAGAGAGCCCCTTGTAAAATGTCAGATATTTCAAATGGCGGAAGGTCTTCGCAAAGAGATCAAACGGAAGCATGCGAGGGGTGAGTTCTACTCTCAAGAATCTGATCAGGAATGAAGCGGAGGATAAAGCGATCTGAACTGAAGAAGTAGATAGGATATCTTCTTCTTTGTCTTTTGTCTGTTGCTTTTGCTTTCCTAGTGTTGGGAGCACGATGCTACGTTAAGAACAAGCAGATGTGGCTTGAGTATACTCGAATTATGCTATCTTATACATATGCTACATATATATTATCTTTGATTCACTTTTGTGCGTTTCTGAATCTATGCATTTTCATGAGAATAATGCTGTGATATACAAATTAATCCCAATGATGCTGTAATCATAATATTGACTGCACAGAAAGACATCAGCATGACGCCAAACTTGCAAATAACTGACATCTTCACCACAAATTATTTATTGCTCACAAATTTTAGACGTATTATAGTTCAATACAAGTAAACAATGCAACCCCTAATTATGATTACAAACCGTCTTCCTCATGTCCATCTTCTGAAAATCTTGGAGCAATCACTCCGTCACCAGTGTAGGTCTCATCACCATCGTCCTCGTCTTCAGGTATGTTTGCATGATCCGGTTCAGGCATGGGTTTAGCATGATCAACAAGAGAAGCATCAACACTTGTCCCTTCCACATCTGCCCTCCTCCATGTTGTCAAATCCTCATGCTGGTGCTCAACATGAATATTTTCAACACCTAAAACAACCGAGTCCAATTCAGTATCACCAACATTTATGTCATTGTTATCATCAATGCCTTCCTCTCCTTCAGGCATGGCAAACAGAGCCCTAGGTTTCATTCTGAGGACACTGCACCATTTGCTGCCTTTCTTCCCGCTTTTCACATAGCACACTTGCTCTGCTTGTGTTGCCAGGATGTATGGCTCATCACGTGAATACCGTAGCTGAGAGGTATCAATATCGATAATCCCATGTTTATCTCTTTTGTACCCTCTTGATTTGCTGTGTCCTTGTTTAGGCATTTCAAACCAGTCACACTGGAACAACATGACTTGCTTTGATTCAGGAAAATCAAGTACAAAGATTTTTTTAATCACTCCATACCATGCCATGCCCTGCACGCCCCTGATGACAACACCACTGTTTTGTGTTGTTAGATTATTCTCTATATGTGATGTCCGAAAATAGAAGCCATTGATTGAGCACTTACTCTTCAAATAAGCAATTCTTGCAAGACCACGAGATAGCGCATACAGCATCTTATCTGCTTTCCCCACAAAATTTAGATTCCTCATCTACACTCACATAAGTAAAGATATTATGTTAAGAGCACATTCAAATTTGATGATTTAAATTTGAAAGAAATGTATATGACTCACTTTTCGCTCGAACCATGCTACAAAGTGTTCCTTGTGCCTGCTTTCAACATTCAGCGAGCTGACTTTCGCCAATTTTGCCTTATGCTCACTGCAACATTTAAAAATATATATATAATCACAGTTAGATATATAGTCTAGACAATGAAACAAACTTTGAATAATTTTCATGTGTTGCTTACTTTGCAAATTCAATTGCCTCTTCACAGTTTGATAATATGTAGTGTCTCATCATCGAGAATTCTTCGTCTTCTAGTATGTGGGAATTATGCCTAGAAACACTTTTCTTTTGCCCACTGTCCATGCTCGCAAAAACACTCAGACCGGCAGGTGGTTCATTAACAGCGCTATTTTCTTGACGCTCTGGCCTATTAAGCTTTGTACTAACACCTACAAAGAACCGAGAACAGAAAGTAAGGCACTCCTCTGAGATATATCCCTCTGCTATAGAACCCTCTGGGAACGCTTTGTTCCTCACATATCCTTTGAGGGTACGTAGGTACCTTTCAACTGGATACATCCACCTATACAAAACAGGGCCCCCAAGTTCAGCCTCCCAAGCAATATGAACTGGTAAGTGCATCATAATATCAAAAAATGCTGGAGGGAAACTCATCTCAAATTGATAAAGAGTCTCTGCAATCGATCTGCTGAGTTCTTGCATCTCGGTCTCGTCAATCTTCTTTGCACATACCGCGTTAAAGAACCTGCTGAGCTGGATCAATGGGTTCACTACAGCATCCGGCAATATGTCGCGTGCCACAAAGGGTAGGAGTTTTTGTAATATAGTATGGTAATCATGACTTTTCAGATTTGAAACCTTGCGCCCATTGACATCGACATTTCTTCTGATATTTGCGGCATAACCATCGAGCATCTTAACACCTTGTAGAAAGTTGTATAGTATTTCCTTTTCAGAATCACCTAACGTGTACAATGCTGGTGGCATATCGTATTTCCCTTTCTCATTCAGAACTGGATGCTGATCCTTCCTTATACCCAATTCTCTCAGATTAAGTCGAGCCTTCTCGGTGTCCTTAGTTTTACCTGCTAAATTCAGCAAAGTCCCAATCAAGCTCTCACAAATATTCTTCTCAGTATGCATCACATCAATATTGTGGCGTATAAGCAACGAATCCCAATATGGAAGCTCAAAGAAAATACTCTGCTTCCTCCAGTTGTGCCATCTAGAATCTTCATCACGCTGCTTCCTCTTCTTCGAAGTAGTGGCTCCAAAAGTGACTTGTTGGAAACTCGCGTACTGATCCCGAACTTCTTGACCGCTGAGTGGCACTGGAGGGTCCCTCGTTTCAATAGTGTTGTTAAAGCTGACCTTGACCCTTCGCCACTTGTGTTTATTAGGCAGAAAACGTTAATGCCCCATGTAGCAATGCTTTAAACCGAATTTTAACCACATGTAATCAGTGTCCTTGTGAAAATAAGGACAAGCAAACCTCCCTTTCGTGCTCCAGCCTGATAACATCACGTAAGCAGGAAAGTCGTTTATTGTCCAGAGTAACATAGCACGCAGGGTAAAATTGTGCTTCTCCTTGGCATCCCAAGTATCAACTCCATGTTCCCAAAGCGTTTTGAGTTCATCGATCAGAGGCTGCAAATACACATCAATGTTAATTCCTGGAGACTTAGGCCCAGGAATTAGCATGGACATCATCCAGAAGGATTGTTTCAAGCACAACCAAGGAGGCAGGTTATAAGGAATTAGGATAACTGGCCAAGTAGTGTAAGTGTTGTTCAACATCCCGAATGGATTGAAGCCATCTAATGCAAGTCCAAGCCTGATATTTCGTGGTTCATATGCAAATTCTTTTTGAAACGTATCATTCACGTGCCTCCACACCTTTGACTTAGCTGGGTGTCGCATTTTGCCATCTTGAACCAATTCTTTATCGTGCCAACACATATACATGGATATTTCCTTGTTCATATATAATCTCTGCAGTCGAGGAGCCAGCGGAAAGTACCTCAGAATTTTAATAGGAAACTGCTTCTTCTTTTGCTGCATCAGTGCCAGCCTCGTCAGTACCCTGTGAACCTGAATTTTTCCACCTACTCTCCTTGTATGTTGGACAGTTGTCCATGCTCGCGTACACTCCACGGAATAACACACAGTCATTGACACAAGCATGTATCTTTACGTAGTCCAAGCCAAGGTCTCGAACCACCCTTCGAATTTTATCCAGGCTATCTGGGAGACAATGCCCTTAAGGAAGCACAAGAGAGAACAAGAACAGTATTTTCTCTATTGCAGCGTTGCTTAAACCACACATGCACTTGATCTGATATAGCCTGACAATAAAAGAAATCTTAGAAGCCTCCTTGCAACCAGGGTACAACTCTATCCTTGCTTCTTCCATTAATTTGAAAAACTTGCTTGCTGCCTCATTTGGCTCATCTTTGTTACCATCGTCATCTCTGACTCGACCATGTATGGCACCACTGATCAGAGAGGAAAACAAACTATTGGTGGCCTCCTGTCACACCCTAAAATTTCCAATTTCAGGATGTGAATAGGAAGAATAATTAAAACAAAGATTTCTCTCAATTTTAAAATTTTCCCAATGTTTATTTTCTTTACAGGAAATATAGTATAGGAAAAAGCTTTTGTTTGTTTTTTTAAATTAAATAAAATGTTTGTGTGAGTGATTGCATTCATGCCGATGCATCTGGTGTTTCATGAGTGCAAAACGTTTTAAAAACACGCTTAGGTGTTGACCAAACCCTTCTGAGAATTTTCTTGATTTTTCTGGAATTAATTCTCATTTTCTCTGAGCTTATTCTATTTATTAGAAGGCTCTAAAGTCTTTTTCATGAGCTCCAAATATTTAATTTGGATTGTTCGTGTCTCAATCTAGCTCTGGGAATTTTCTTGGAATTTTTGGGGTTTTTTGGGTAATTTTCGTGCCTCTAAACAATTTCTAGATTTTTTCTGGAATTGTTTTCGCAGTGGAAATTAGTTTCGGAAAATAAAAATCCTTTCCTTTCTTCTAGGCCAAGCCCTGTTCGCGAAAGTCTGCTCGTGCCCCTTGCTTTCCCCCGGCTTGCTCAACTTCCCACCCCGGCCCAGCTTTGCTTGAAGCCCAGCCATTCAAAGTCCGGCGGACCTCTCTTGACTCCTCGGCCCAGCTCTTGTTTCCGCCCATCCAGCCCATCCAGCTGCAGCAGCAGTCCCGGCCGCCGCCAGTGTCCGTGGCGGACACGGCCAGGACCACCGCCGCCGCCGGACTCTTCCCCGGTGTGCGTGCGTGCCCAGGTCTCTCCGGTCCTGCGCCCCATAAAACCCCGGCCTCCACGTGCATCTGCCCTGCTCCTTGCGCCGCTTCCCGCCGCCTGCGCCGCACCTCTGTACTGCGTCGCCGGAGCCGCAAAACGTCGCCGCCGTTCGTCGCCGGAACGCCGATTGCGCTGTTCGCCGGAGCAAGGGGGTGCCACCAGGAGCTCCACTGTGTCGAGCTACACGCGCTCTGCCGCTTCCCATCACTGGTGAAGTACCGGGACACCTCCGCCCGTGCACCATAAGCCCGCCGCCTGAAGCTCTGTCGCTGGCCACCCCTCTCCGGATTCCAGTCGCCTCTCCACGTTATCCGCCATGGTGAGCATCTCCTCAGCATCCCCTCGACCTCCTCGTCCTTTTCCCCTTGCGAGCCGAGCTCCAGGTCACCAGAGCACCCCAACCCCGCCGGACAGCAGTGCCCCGTCCGCCTGCCCTGTTTCGAAACCAGGGAAGAAGAAGACAGGGTCCTTTTTCGGTTAACCCCTGGAGAAACATATAATCCTTAGGTCTTTTCTTGTGTCTTGCAGATCTTGTAGAAAACCCCCTAGATAGATCCCACCTCTGCACATAAATCCATCCAGGAGTTTTTGCGTGAAAGCCCTCATGTTTATATACATAATTATGTATATGCCCTCGGGTTCTTGCAGTTAAGCCCCAAGAAGTTTCTGAACCTTGCCAGTAGGTCCCTGCACCTTGTTTTCTTCATAGTTTTCACGTTTTAGCTCCGTTTTAGTCCGTTCAAGTTGCGTTAAGTTCATAATGACATGAAGTACACGTTAGTGGTGTGTTTTCTTCATACATGTTTTCTGAAAAATTAATTAATGTCTAGTTATACATGTCTTTTATAAATAAAAGCAATATAGAACCATACACCGTTTTTCATAATCAATATTAATTTGATTAATGATTATTCCACATGCTTTTATAAATAAAATCTAATTAGATCTTTTACCCGGTTTTTCATAAACCAAATGTTAATTTGTTTAATGTTTAATTAACCTTTTCTAATTAAAAGTTAATTAGGCTTTTACACCGGCTTTTATAATAAAGATTAATTGGAATAATGCTAATGCCATAATGTTTTTAATAATAATATGATCTACTCGAATCACAAAGTTACGTTTAGGTGATTCATATAGTTTAGCTTTTCTAAACTAAATGTTTAATTGGTATAATTTATATATGAATCTTTATAAATAAAATCTGATTAGTTCTTTACTCCGGTCTTTTACAAATAAATATAATATTACATTAATTCTATTTCAGGGTATTTTCTTTATGAAATATCCTTTACATGTATTTTGTTAATTAAAATAAACCAAGCTCATAGTCTCTTGTTGTTTGATAAAAGTCCCTCGATAGCTTTTGCCTTACCAACCTTAGTTACGTTTTCAACGTTGCGTAACCATAGTTCAAGCCTATCCTTTAGCACGCTCTTTTAATGCTTTTCTTTTGATTGGTGCATTGTTCTTAGTTAGCTTGTCTGTTTGCTTTGTATGTTTGTTCCCGATGATTGCTTCGAGTAGAAGATCGTTGTTCGTTTGCTTTGAAGATAAAGAGTTCCAAGAAAGCAAGAGCTGAAGAGCAGTAAGAATAGCTTTTCGTTGGAGAAAGGCAAGTGTCCCTAACCATCCTTCTATCTATGCTTTGTTTACAATTATACTATGCTTTAATCGGAACATGGGGCGACCACCCAGGTAAACAGTGCAACCACAAGACATATGGCTCTATCTTGGCTGAATAATTAGAAACCTTGATGTTGGGGTGGCCTTACCTGATAAGGGCAAGGGGGAGCGCCAGTGGGGTATAGACTCGCTCTAGTAGGGAGTTGGGCTTGGCTAAGACACGGTACCTACTAGGGGACTTTATACTCTGCAACGACTCGAAACCTTCGCGGGTTGCTTCACTTTTGGGAATCTTTGTAAAGGCCTCGTAGCGTCCCTATGCAATCACACCTAGGAAGTGTGGTATTGTGCCTACTTTTGCACAGCATGGTTGGGTCCAAAGTTCTTCTGAACTTTTACATGACTTGTGGTGAAAGTGTACAACCTCTGCAGAGTTTAAAACTAATCGATTAGCTGTGCTCACGGTCAAGAGCGGCCTGGACCCTTACTTAATGATGGACTTTAAATTGAATTCTGGTTATTTCTTGTGGCCTTGCTGAGTACCAACCATAAGTGTACTCAACCTTGCTAAACTGTTGCTCAGAAGGAGAAGATGTGTGAAGCTATCGAAGATGGTGTTGTTACTAGGCGTACGCAACCCCCAGTCATCTACCTGTGAAGTTTGGTGCCTTCGTTTCCAGGATAAAGCATAAATCTCTGATAATCTTTGTTTTTCTTATGTGATATTGTTTCTGTTATTCACTTATGTATACTATATGCATGAAACTTGATTCTGGCATGCATATAGGTTTGCACTTGGTTTTCTTTGGAAAAACATGTGTGACACCTCCTGATCTTCGGCATCATCAGCACCACCTTCAACTTCGTCATCATCATCCACAGCCATAGGTTCACAAGCATGACGATGATGTTCTTGTTGCTCTTTTATGTAAGCCCTGTCAAACCCTTTTGTAACCAAGCGATGTTCGACCTCTTCTCTTCCTTGAAATGCCATGCGACGACATCTAGAGCATGGACATTGCACTTGCTCTCCATCAAATTTGCTCTGAAAGAGATCCTCAATAAACTTGTCGAATCCACGTTGCCATGCAGAATCTGAAGGCTCCAATTCCATCCAACTGCAATTCTCACTTGCCATTGCAAAGAAAAAAACCCAACTACAACAGATAATACAAAGGGTGCTGGATCAGTATAAGATAATATGGTATTAAACTAAGGTGTATATACAAGCTAATTAACAAAATAAAATTCCATGCACATGGATCTCATAATCGATTATACCTTGGCTGATGGGATCCGAAAAACAGACTTTTTCTCGGTGCTTGGCAGCGTCACCCCGGTGGATCGCGAAACGGCAATGACGATGTCTGGGTTTTTTTCCTTCGTATTACACAGGTCGTCGATATATATAGTTGGGCTACGGTCGGTCAAACAATATAAAGTTGGGTTAGGACTCCCGTGTACAAAGATGGACAGTTCTGTGCGAGCCATGGTCCAGGCCCACAGGCCATTGAACGGGCCCACGGTAGCCTGGTGGCACCCACAAACACATCAATTGCGACTGACAGTTCTTTCAATAGCAACGACGCTATATTGTCGCAATAATATTATCTCTATTGTGACATTTTTTTGGTTCGATGCTACATATGCAATCTGTTACAACTACTCGTGTTACCGTTGCCATACCTACGAGCAATTTGCAACACTTTGGATCCACGTCGCTATACCAAAGAATTCCGTCGCAACGAGTGCATTTTCGTTGCTATCCTAAAGACTTTTTGCAACACACAACACCTGTCGTTGCTATATGTAAGACTCTTTTGCAACAAACAACACCACGAATAGCAACGTGTCATAGTCGTTGCAAAATGGGCAACAATTGCAACAATTACGAAAAACCGTGGCAATACCATAGCTAGAATTGCGACACGAGTCCATGCGTCGCCATAGACCCTTACCTATAGCGACCACCACAATAAATATTGCAACAGTCCACAACTGGTCGCAACATTCCCACCTATCGTGACCATTTTGGTATACTAACGTAGTAACCCCAGTGTATAGCGACCAAAACCAACTGTTGCTACAGAAAAGGGTCGCAATATGTCCAAAATGTTGTAGTGGATGCACTTGATGTGGGAATCCAAGAAAGGATTGAATCAGTCCAAGGTCAGGAACTCTCAAACTGGTCAAGACCAGATAGGGCAGGCACAAGTGGTGCTGCCGACATTATTAATCAAGTGCGTAGAGAAGCAATTCCAGAACCTGATGATGACAATATTGGTGACGATTCTGACGACGATGACACCTACATTGATGATGGGGTTATTGCACTAGTCATGGAGGAAAATATGGAAGATGATTTCTTTGAAGCTTTGTATTCATTTGTCACACTTTATTATATTTTCCTTTTCAACTGTTGCAAGGATCATTGATTTTTTCTTTTTAAAACTTGACCAGGTTGGGTGTTTGTCTAATCCTTTCTTTCTTTAATGATGCTATTGAGATTCTTTAAAACTAGACCAGGTTGGGTGTGTATGAATGAATTATTGCACCAGTAAAGGATGAATGATGCTATTCTGTATGAATGGTGCTATTGAATTATGCAGGGACAGCTATCAAGTATTTTATTTTTTGAACCTTATACAACAGTTGCTTGTCAATCAAATTGGAATTAAGCTCCTGATATGATTCTAAAGGTACTTGTATCGAACATAAGAAGACATATTAACACACATGAGCAATATCTGGAAGTAGTAATTAACATACGACCACTTAACATCAGGTACTTAACATCAAGTTCACACACCAGCTTACTAGTACTTCAAAGGAAGTTCACATAGCAGCTTACAAGTACGTGAAAGCAAGTTCACACACCAGCTTCCTACTAATTATCTGCAAGTTCACACACCAGCTTCCTACTACTTAACAGCAAGGTCACACACCAGGTTACTACTACTTAGCAGTAACTACCACCCTTAGTTTCCATTTCAGTTCCCAGAGGTGGACTCCTTGTCAAGTTCCTTGCAAACAACTTTACGCAACTGCTTCATCCTCTTGTCCACATACTTGTTGAACTTGAAGATCAGTCCCTCCATGTACTCTTTGATATCAATTTGTGCGATATCTATGTGGAACTCAATAAGTTCAGGTACAGTTAGAGCTCCACCAGACCCGGAAGAAGTAGTATCCTCATCACTTGAAGTTTCATACACTGTCTGTTACCATGGAACATAAAAAATCAGTTAGCAAGTGAACAAATATTGTGCAATTCACACACTAACTATACTGCAATTCAGTCATCTAAAAATATAAATGAGAATTCAAATATTGTGCAATTCATACATCTAAAAAATAGCGAAAGGAACAAGAAGATTGTGTTGCTCAATGCAAGATCATGGCCAAAGGATTCACAGGCATTGCTCTTCTTTTTTGCATTAGTTTCTGCGAGCTAGGCTATCATATGGTTAATATTGACCATGGATGGAAGACGCAACAACAGATGAACGTTGCAATGAAGTTAAGATGAAGAACAACAAAAATCCATATAATGAATGGTTTGTGTTTCAGTTGTTCCGCAGACAAAATATAAAACCATACCAAAGTCTGATTTACAAAAACACTAATATTCCCCTGTAAATGTAAATTTCAACGGAATGGTACTTCTGAAAAACCCGTCATTATTGAGCATGATTCAGAAGTGAACTCAAGAAAAAGCATGCTCTGGAATACCAGGAATGACAATTTATAAGTCTTACGAGTTCAACAAACATTCTGAAATTACATCAGTTTCATGCATCAATATCCATGTCTTTCAAACCATATAATTAAAATTCAAAGAATGACCGAGAGACTGAAACTCAACTACATAGCTGGTATGGTACATGGCAATTTCATATTAGTTACATAGTTCTAATGGGTGGCCAAAACAATTAACTGGTGCCTTATTATACATCTGTTTTGTGAACAAATTATATATGTATAATGGCCATATGCAAAATATGAAGTAGAAGTGGCAAAATGTACTACTCGTTTTCAACATAACGTATTGGATAGCAGGACACAAGTTCATTATTTTCTTCAACATTGCTTGCTGGCCATATTCATTGCTTCCTAACAAAAGGATTTTAATTAAATTTTTTGCCCCAAACTTGTTGCAGGAAAACTGGATCTCTAATTTTTAACTGTCCATATTATTTCCCCAAAAACATTGCTAGTAGGCTATCATATGGTTAATATTGACCAGGGATAGAAGATGCAACAGACGAACATTGCTAGTAGGCTGTCATTTTCTAACAGTCTCATTCAACAGGCTACTTATTCATCTAAAAATTCAATTATCAGGCTCATTTTACCTTACCAGGCAAAAAATGCCAGATAGCATGCCAAGATCATTCATCAGGCTACTTATTCATCTAAAAATTCAATTATCAGGCTCATTTTAACTTATCAGGCAAAAAAGGCCAGATAGCATGCCTAGATCATTCATCAGGCTACTTATTCATCTAAAAAATCAATTATCAGGCTCATTTTAACTTATCAGGCAAAAAATGCCAGAGAGCATGCCTAGATCATTCATCAGGCTATTCTGCTATTTAGTCATCAAAAATAACATATGACTATTCTGCTATTCTGGTCTTCATCAAGTTGCTCAAAATTTCCAACATATTCAGTCATCTCAATAAATCTTAACACATTCAGGCATACTATTCATCAAAACATTCTTGCTTCAAATAGAGGTCAATTTCTAAGCAGAGGTCAATTTCGAATCAAAAAAACAGAGGTCAACCCTAACCCTAAGAGTCGAGGTCACCTTCTTCCTGGCATGAGTCGAGGTCTTGGCCCGCTTGCCGTGGGGGATCGCCATCTTCTGCTTGGCCACGGCGGAGGATGGCCCTATCCCTTTCCCCTTCTTGTCGGCAGCCTCCCGCGCCGGAGTTAGACAAGGGCTTGATGTCCTCCTCCTCGTCACCATTGCCCTGGACGGCAATCCTCGGTGTCGCAGGCACAGCCGGGAGGCACGCAAAACGCCCCCTCTTGTTCCGCAACTGACTCCACACCTGAATGCTGCGCTTGCTCCCACCTTCGCCGACGTCGCCGCCGCTGTCACCGCCGCCACGCATCGCCGACGGGGAAGGACGGAGTTGCCTAGATAGGGAGGGGTGTCGACGAGAAGGCGAAGGGGTCGGGATGGATTTGGGGAGGACGGAGACGACGAGGTGTGGGGGCCAGAGTTGGGCGTTTTATAACTCTTTGTATTCGAGATTGCCTCAAATAAAATGAAACGTGAGCAACATCGAACATACTAGTGTAGCCCAGTGGTAGTGACGGTTTTCTCTGAACCAAAGATCCAAGGTTCGAATCTTGTGGGGAGCACTTTTTTTATATTTTTAACATGCGTCCCAAATTCAAGTTTTTTGTAAAGTTTTTTAGTTTAAACTTTAGATCTGCAGTGTTTATTAATTTTGATCTTTATGTAATTGCAATTATTTTTTGACTTACAATCTTCTCAATGAGTTCAAAATTTTTTGAGTGTGACACCACATATGATGCACATCGCTCCCTCATGCACGGGGGTAACTGTGGCAGCACATAAGACTCTGTGAGGATGTGCATCGCCAGTTTCTCAGAATGAGTTCAAACTTTTTCGAGCACACATATACGTCAAAATGACGTGTCCCTCTGAGTTTTTTGAATTTTCAATGTCGCTTAGGATTTTTTATCATTTATTCCTTAGTTAGTCATAAAATATTCACAATAATAGGAAAACTTGTTCAGAAATTTGCATGTATGCACACAGCTTCATAGTTTGGCTCCCTAAACATCCCATTGCAATATTAAATGCTTTGGAGATAGTGGTACTACAAGTCTCACACAACGATGCACATCGCTCCCTCATGCACAGGGGTAACTGTGGCAGCACATAAGACTCTGTGAGGATGTGCATCGCCAGTTTCTCAGAATGAGTTCAAACTTTTTCGAGCACACATATACGTCGAAATGACGCGTCCCTCTGAGTTTTTTGAATTTTCGACGTCGCTTAGGATTTTTTATCATTTATTCCTTAGTTAGTCATAAAATATTCATAATAATATCCAAAAATTAATCCCCGTGCCAACATTACCCAAAATTTGGAAATTCTAGGCCCATGCCTCCAAGGAAAATCTTTTTTTTGAAGATTAATGCCGCGAAGGAAACTCTCCCACGCAGCCAACCCCTGTTTCCTTTGTTGTCAAAAAAAACCCCGTTTCCTTCCCCCCACGACGCCCCTTCATTTCGCATCTTCTAAATCGCGCCCTCCGTTTTCACGAACCCCCTCATCTACCAGGCCTCCGTCTCCACGCAATAGTTAGGGTTCTCAGGTTTCCACCATGGAGAAGTCGACCATGGCGACAACTCCAACGACTGGAACACCTCATCAGTCATCGTCTTCCATGCGCACACCTACAGCAGCGGCCACGCCAACAACTCCGGCGGCGACGGTGGCGCCGGCGACGGCAACTTCAATCAGACCTAACGCAACCATGTCCCTTTTTGGGCCAACACGTGCATTCGGGTCGACAGGAGCGGGTACACCAACAACTCCGGCGGCGGTGGTAGTGCCGACAGCTTGAACCAGACCCAACGCGACCATGTCCCTCTTTGGGTCAACTCGTTCGTCCGGGTCGACGGTAGTTCCTGGTGATGAACAAGAGACCATCCTGCCAATGGATGAGAACAATGATAGGTAACACCTCTTGCCTTCCTTTTTTTGGATTCATCATCTCGGTTTTAGGGTTCTAGGTTGCATGTGGTTATACGTTCTAGGTTTGCCTTCCAAAATTGCTTCCTGATTGCATGTTCAAACAACCTAACTATGTGCGGAGGACCTGGACATGACACACCTTGCATGCCTGCTTTTTTGATTCAATTGATGATTAGATAAACTAGCTTAGTTATGGTTTTGACAGTGTATCTTTTTTATCCCTTTCACTATTAATCTACTGAAGTTCTTGTGTTCTACTATACAATAGGGAAATAAATATTAGTGATTATCCATGATAGCATTTGATTTAATTATGTATCATTGCAAATTTCATTTTTAATTATGTGCATACACATATGCCTATACCTATAAGTTAAGTTAGTGTTGGCACTGCTACATTCTCGAATTCAAGTTGTAGTAAATAGATTTAGTGGTGTGTCCAATTGTCGGAAATTTCATTCTATCATATGAATACTAATATCATTGGTCATCTTGCTTTTTATCAAGGAATGCACTAGCCTCATGCTGATTAAGAGTTCAAATAAGTGGAGAATTTAAATAAGTGGCACTAAGTTTTAATTCAGTAATGGAGAGTTCAAATAAGTGCCACTAACTTTGCTTGATTAGTGTTTCCTAGTATACATATTTGCTGGTTTACTTTAAATTGAGTAATGGAGAGTTCAAATAAGTGGCACTAAGTTTAAATTACTTTCTCTGTCTGTACAAAAAAACTATATGTACACTAATGGACTTTTAAGTATATTTGTATCATCACTAGTGCTTTACTTTGCTACTATGTGTACTATTTGGCAGCTCGGATCAAACATGGACTCTCTATTTCACTTGTGAGGGCCCGACAAGCGGGCAAGAGTCTTCTACAGTTACAATCAGTAGGGCTGATCTCACCTTGAGTAACTTGGTTCTATTGAAACTACAATTGGGGTATAGGGTAAGGTACTACATGTACTACAAGAGGAGATGTGGTAATGCAGCAACACTACACCAAATCGATGAAGAAGACGAAGCAGATGCTATGATAGCATGTAATGAGGAGGAAAGAGAGGTCAGACTATTGTTGTGCAAGGATGCTAAATTAGTCCAGAATGTCAACATAACTCCCTTGAAAGTTGTAAGGAGGCCCATTAGTAGGGAAAGGAAAATAGATGAAGATGAGGAGTATAATGTTGATGCTTACAAGGTATTGTTGCACGCCATGCACAAGGAAAAATGATTCACTAGTAAGTGATATGTTGGACACATTTATATTTACAAATTGTTGTATTATTTTACATTGGAGAAGCATTTGTACTAATATTAGTTTGGTTGACCCAGATTTGAAAGATAAAGAGAGGGATGACAGCACCAAAACTTACAAAGAATGGTTAAGGGTGCAAGGAGAACGAGATGATATTAGTAATATAACATCTGTCACTACATGTCTGCTGTTAATATTCCTTCACAAACATATTATATCTTACACAAGTGACCAATATTTTTGCAGTGGCCTATGTGGACAGTACTCATCAAACAGATGTAGTACTCTCAAGTCAAGATAGCAACGCCACACCACAAGTAAACAGACCATCTCATGCTCTCCGTTTCATCGTTCCACAGGGAGAGGCAACTAGTAAGTAACTTGGGTACTTTCAGTTTTTGTGAGGTTCAGTTAATTTAAAAGTATGTCTACATTTTTTTAAGTCTTTTGCTTTGTATATTTTTTCCATTGACAAGACTCCAAAAAGAGGAAGCCAAGAGGTAACTTGAAATGATGGACAGCAACAAACAAGAGAACCAGGGAGGCATCTCAGAAGCTTAGCATCCAGTTCTCTAGGCTTGGAGGACCTGTAGGTGCAAACAAGCAAATATTTGTTGATGAAATAACACTATTCATGAGGAAAAGAGCACCTCTCATCGGGGTGAGAACATGGAGAGATATCAATGTGGATGTGAAAATTGCAATAGCAAATGATGTGCTGGTAAGCTTCTGTTATCCATGCGGATGTAAAATTTGAACTACCAATTTATTGTTTAAGAAGTAATTTATTTCGGCTTTTTCATTGAGCAGGCTAAGTGGGACCTTGAGGATAACGATGAGAACAGAATCAAGATATGGACGGTGGCTAATGACTGTTACAAAGGATGGAGATCTACATTTAGTGCTACCTACAAGGCGTTCACCACCTATGAAGAGAGAATGAGGCATAGGCCCGAAGAATTAGACATTGTTGAGTGGCACTATCTGGTGTCGTATTTTGGCACCGAAGACTTCCAGGTTTGTTCCAAAATTTTATAAAGAAAATTCCCAATGAAGAAACGTGTTACAAATAATACTTCTGTTTATCACCAGCTGTTATTTAACTTTAGTCACAGATTTATGCACTAGTTCTAGGTTTTTAGCAATCTGAGTTAAGGTGTGCAAAGTTACATGGTCCCTCTATATAGATCACCTATAAGTAGATTCCTGGAACTGGATTACTGGAATGCTATTACCAATTCATTCATATATTAAGGTTCCTGAAGGCATGTTTATTTTGTGCACTTTACACTTCTCTACTTATTCCATGATCACATATGCTGATTTAATAAAAATCAAATCATTGCTGGGGTTGTATGCAGACGATTAGCAATAAGAATTCTCAGAATCACCACAATCGAAAGATGAACCATGTTACAGGATCAAAGGGTTTTTCTCAATTGAGCTATGAGAAGGTAAAAAGTTTTGTCACAAGGTTTTCCTTCAGGCTTTTTTATTTGGTTTGTGCTGGTGCCCCCCAATGACAATGACCTGATATTGTTATAACCTATATAGTCTTTGTATTTGATAGAGATATTTAGCCCACTGCCCACTTCCAAATAATATATTTTGCATGCTTGTATTCAGATAGCTGAAAAGTACTAAATCTAGGTAATGTGTGCCAAAAAAATAAGAACTTGCATTCCATTAGTTTTTCAATAGCAATAAATATTTCTGTTACCTTTTGTTATGAAATTCCTGCTAGACACCTTCCTGATCTTAACAGATTGTGAAAGCTTCTACATTTCCCTAGATTATGAAATATGGCTAATTTGTTCACATTGTTTCCTAATTAGAGGGACCAAATAACTGGTGAAGAGCCAAATGATATGGAGCTTTTTATGATGACCCACCAACAAAATGGACAATGGACAAGCGAGGAATCTAGGGAAGTCTATGTGAGTATTAAATATTTTTTACAACTCTTATTATGTGCTGCAACTGTCCTCACTTAGAATTAAAGTTTTAATTACCTAAACAACTTTACTTTCTTAGGACAATGCAACCAAGAAGATTATGGAGCTAGAGTCAAGGCCGGACGCAAATGTCATCACAGATTTGGAGCAGAACCAGATTTTCCAATCGACCTACAAGGAAACAAGAAAAATCAAATCAAACAAGATGCATGCTAATGGTTACCTTGCAAGGTACCCAACTAGAAAGGAGCTACTGTCGGAGGACTACCAGCGCAAACTCCAACAGAAGGATGCCCTTCTTGAATCGTTTGGACGGCTGCAAGAAAGACTTGAAGCTCCAGAAGAGGAAAGGGAAGCTAAGAGGCAAGAATATAGGCGTCAGCTTGAACAGATGAACAAGGAAAGGGTGGCTGATAGAGAAGCACTTAGGTAAGCTACCTTACTACTGCAAGCAGCCCAACAGCAAGCTGTAGTACAAAAGCTAATATAAACAACATCTATGTTCTCATAGTTTAGTGAACTGAAATTCATGATCTTGAACCCAATTCGAAATGCAGGCTAGCACAATTGTGGAGCCAACTGAAAATGTTGTTGCTACTGCTGTAACAATTGAGGGGACAGAAAATGAAACTACTACAGAGGGAGAACACATGATGCGTAGTCAGCAGGTAATTTGATGATAATTGTAGAATGTTTAATTCTAACATGCATGTCATATTCTTGTCAAGGGGTGTAATTTTTTCCACAAACCATTTATTTTCAGGTTATCCAAGAAAACAGCCAGCTAGAACAACAAACACCTTCTTTTGCAGCTGAAGAACGTCTCACTAGAGGGCGCATGACTAGAAAGAATTCCGGTCCTGTTTATACTACAACAAAGCAACTTAAGGAAAATGCCGCTAGGAAAAGATCTGCATTGTCCAAAAAGAATACACAGGTACTATGTTAAACCTTTTATCTCTATTTGCATTAAAAAGAAATATATATGGATGTGTTTGTTTGTGCTCAAGGTTTGAAAGTTCATGGTTTATAGTTGGAGCTCATTTTTTGCTTCATTGTTCAATTATTACCTTCGCCACCACTAGTCTCAGTTTAACTAATGCATGTCAATGATTTTTTAGGAGCAATCCTGAGTTTGAGAAGGAGCATGCGAAGGGTGGGATGATTGCCAACATACATATCAAGGGAACCTTTGCTCTACTGTAGACATTAGTCTTTTCATTCGAAATTCGAATAAGTTCAAACAATAGTTTGTGCTTGACAGATTATTATGTGTTAAGCTATCTACGTGTGTTCCCATTTACTTTTACACTCGGTGTGTTTATTTAAAGATTTTGTATGAACAAATTAAATTTCAATTTAATGGATGTCGATGCTTCATTCATTATCTATTTGTCGTTTCACGATTTTTCATTAAAGCTACCAAACAAAGCATTGCAACATTAATTATTCATATATTAATCTAGCGTTGCGATATATGATGTCACATATAACAACCACAATTCGTCGTGGCAATAGGTTCGATAATCGTTGCAACAAAGAACTATCTCTTGCAACTACAAAATGTTGACGGTGGCAATAGAGGAATCTACTACAGAAACCAACTAGTTAGCACCGTGGCAAAAGATGACCTATCTGTAGCAACCAACCTAAGTAACGTGGCAATAGCATATGACATCTATAGCAACCATTCAGATACGTTGCAATTAACGACCTCTCTGTAGCAACCAACAAAAAAAGTTGTTGTAATAACGTAATCGACCTATAGCAACCATTTTGGTGACGTGGCAATAGCGCACCTCTATTGCAATGCTTCCTCCACGTTGCAATAACCATGATTGCAACACCCACGGTGCGTTGCGATTGCATTATGTTGCTACACGACCGGCGTGTCGCAATAGGTGGGACTAGCAACGCCTAGTTCGTTGCAATTGATACTATTGCTACACCCATAGTGGTTGCAATTGCATCTGTTACAACACCCAACATGTGTTCCAAAAGCATCAAAAGTGTTGCAATAGGGGTGTTGTATGTTGCAACTAAAACGTAACCCATTGCATTATGCTATTGCTACAGTTACAAGTGCAACAACATTTAACCAAAAAAATGGTAGCTAAAGTATTATTGCTACCATTTTTGGGTCTTTTGCAACACTTTCTCGGTGTTGCATTAGACCAAAATCCTTGTAGTGAGAACCAGACCCAATGGAAGAGGTGAATGAAGCATCTCTAGAACATTTTGTAGAATCCAATCAAGAAGATGTCACTGAATTCTTCATCGAGGAGGAAGAAGAAAATCCTACAGAATCTGAACCCCTCGATGAATTCGAGGAAACCACGAGACCTCCCATTGAACTTAAACCACTACCACCTGGTCTTAGATATGCCTTTTTGCATAATGATCCTGAGTCTCCTGTGATTATTAATGACAAACTCACTCAGGAAGAGACTCATAGGCTGATAACTATCTTAGAACAACATCACCCAGCCTTTGGCTACTCACTCCAAGACCTTAAGGGCATCAGTCCTGCCCTTTGCACACATCGCATTCCTACAGACCCTGATGTTCTACCATCTAGAGAACCCCAACGAAGACTCAACATGCGATGAGAGAGGTAGTGAAGAAAGAAGTTATGAAACTTTTATATGCCGAGATTATATATCTCGTGCCACATAGTGAGTGGGTGAGCCTTGTGCAAGTCGTGCCTAAAAAGGGAGGTATGACAGTTGTGAAAAATGAGAGGAACGAATTAATTCCTCAGAGAACTGTCACTGGTTGGCATATGTGCATAGATTATAGGAAACTTAATAAAGCCACAAGGAAAGATCACTTTCCACTGCCCTTCATTGATGAAATGTTAGAGCGGTTGGCAAATCACTCTTTTCTTTTGCTTTCTTGATGGATATTCAGGGTAGCACCAAATCCCGATCCATCCCAGTGACCAGAGCAAAACCACTTTTACATGTCCTTATGGAACTTATGCTTATTGTAGAATGTCTTTTGGACTATGTAATGCTCCAGCTTCTTTTCAAAGATGCATGATGTCTATATTCTCTGATATTATTGAAGAGATCTTGGAAGTTTTCATGGATGATTTTTCTGTATATGGAAAAACTTTTGATGATTGTCTAGAAAACTTAGACAAGGTTTTGCAAAGATGTGAAGAAAAGCACTTAGTCCTTAATTGGGAAAAATGTCATTTCATGGTTAGAGAAGGAATAGTGCTAGGCCATCTAGTTTCTGAAAGAGGAATTGAGGTAGATAAAGCTAAGATAGAAGTAATTGAACAACTACCTCCACCTGTTAGTGTCAAAGGAATCCGAAGTTTTCTTGGCCATGCTGGTTTTTAAAGAAGGTTTATAAAGAATTTTTCTCATATTGCTAGACCTCTTACAAACCTGCTTGCCAAAGATGTTCCCTTTGACTTTGATGATGCTTATCTTAAATCTTTTGAAACTCTGAAATATGCTCTTATTTCTGCACCCATTATTCAACCCCCTGATTGGTCTTTACCTTTTGAAATTATGTGCGATGCAAGTGATTATGCTGTGGGGGCTGTTTTGGGCAAACAAAAGACAAGAAACATCATGCCATTGCTTATGCTAGTAAAACTTTGATGGGACCTCAACTTAATTATGCCACAACTGAAAAAGAACTGCTAGCTATTGTTTATGCCATTGACAAGTTTAGATCTTACTTAGTAGGAGCAAAAGTTATTATTTACACTGATCATGCTGCGTTAAAATATTTGCTCACTAAGAAAGATGCTAAACCTAGATTAATAAGATGGATTTTGCTGCTCCAAGAGTTTGACTTAGAAATAAAAGATAAGAAGGAAGTAGAAAATTCTGTTGCCGATCATTTGTCTAGAATGTATTTTGAGAAACCCCAGGAACTACCCATCAATGACGCAATGAGGGACGACATGCTCTATCAGATCGCCCGGTCCAACCCCTGGCATGCAGATATTGTTAATTTTATGGTTGCAGGGTATGTACGACCAGGGGCCAACAAGAAAAAGCTCATTTACGAGAGTTGCCATCACCTGTGGGATGAACCATACCTCTTTCGAGTATGCTCTGACGGGTTACTCAGGAGGTGTGTACCGGCAGAAGAAGGAATGAAGATCATCGAGAAGTGCCACTCATCACCATATGGAGGTCATTATGGAGCTTTCCGCACACATGCAAAAATCTGGCAAAGCGGATTTTTCTGGCTAACCATGTATCAAGACACAAAAGATTTCGTACGAAGGTGCAACTCCTATCAGAGGCACGGAAACATCAATTCCAGAAATGTCATGCCACTGACGACCAACCTTCAGATCGATCTCTTTGATGTCTAGGGAATTGACTACAAGGGACCATTCCCAAAGTCCGGAAAATACGAGTACATCTTGGTGGCAGTTGACTATGTCTCCAAGTGGGTTGAAGCCCTGCCATGCATATCTGCTGACCATAAGAGCTCAATAAAGATGTTTGAAGAGACAATATTTCCAAGGTTCGGTACGCCAAGGCTAGTGATAAGTGATGGAGGATCCCATTTCATCGATAAGCGCTTCGAGAAATACCTCTCGGACCGTGGGATCCAACACAATGTCGCTACTCCTTACCACCCGCAAACAAGTGGTCAAGCAGAGACGTCAAATAAGCAGATCAAGAACATTCTACAAAAGACGGTGGACCAAATGTGAATAAAATGGAAGGACAAGCTACCCGAAGCACTCTGGGCTTATCGGACAGCCCATAAGACCCCCATTGGAATGTCTCCCTACCAACTGGTCTACGGGAAGACATGTCACTTGCCGATTGAACAAGAATTCAAGGCTCATTGGGCAATCAAGAGATGGAACATGGACTTTGAAGCAGCCGGAACAAAACGGAAAATGCAACTGTCCGAGTTAGAAGAATGGAGAGAGAAGGCATACCACAGTGCCAAGATCTACAAGGAAAGAACCAAAAGATGGTACGACAAGATAATCACGAAGAAGGAATTCAACCCAGGCGATCAGGTATTACTTTTTAATTCCAGGGTATGACACTTTGGGCACAGGAAGCTACGAAGAAAGTGGGACAGGCCATACAAGGTGGTGAGTTCATCGTCACACGGGGCTGTCACTCTTCAAGACAACGAAGGTACGTTATTCAAGGTAAATGGTCAACGCCTTAAAATATTTTTAGAGCCCAATAATGAGTCTGAGGATTTAGATGTGATAGAATTCTTTTATTTACCTAAGAATATTAATTTTAGACACTAATGGGCCAACTTAGGGTTTTTCGGGATCAGCACACGGTTAGAGCACCCCACGTCGAAGAGCGTCGCGAGGCGATATGGTGGGAGGCCGATCGGCCTCCTCACTGGGCCGATCGGCCCCTGCCCGCCTCCTCTCGCCGCCAGTTTTCGCCCACGCTATCTCTTAGGTGTTTAGATTTGGAAAAACCACCTTCGGGAATCGTTTTTGAGATATCCCGCAACCATTCCAATCTAGGTCAACCCCTTGTGCAAGATCACGACCGATATATAACCAAGGGCATACCTCTCCTTTTTCTCATCTAAGCCTCCCAAGCAGCAGCCATGGCCGACAAACAGCTTATTCCCTACAACAAAAAAGCCAAGGCGATCATCCCCTTTGTAAAGGAAGCAAAGCCGCTTGCCGTCATACCACCTGATAGCATCCCTCTCCCACCTGTTCCACATAGTCGTCCACGTTTGCCGCCACCACCTGAAGGACGCAAGAAGGTGATGTACGCACAACCATACGATCGCCGCTATGAAGCAACCCTGAAGAAACCGATCCGTGTTCCTAGCTACATGGACCGGTGGAAACCCAGAGATGGTGAGCGACTCACCAAGGTGCGCATGGACACGCACGGCAACACGAGGGTGCACAAGTACACTACTCCTCCATGCCGTGTTGTCATTGACGGAATCTACGCTAAGGAATCGTAGATTAAAAGGATTCCTGTCATCGAGCCCAACTAGCGGATGCCACAGAAGTAGAAGACCAGAAAGACCGTAGCTGAGCTAGCGCAGGAAGTAGCATCTCTTGCAGAGACTTGCAAGGAGATCCATCGTGTAAATAGCTCCCTCACCAAAACCGTCCTCCATTTGCTAAAAACAAAGAAGCGTAGGGACGAAGAGGAAGACGCTAGCCGCGACCCGAAGAAGGGCAAGGGCCCTTTGTAAGCACCATAGTTAGAGAGCACATTAGTCTTAGTTAGTTCGATTTAGTTAGTTTGCTTAAATAGTAGGAGTTGTGTAATAAAGTGCTCTCTCTCTTATCAATGAAGTGATCCACAAGTTGAAGTCATATTTTCTATCTATATTTTCTGGATATGTTTTTGTCTCCACCATGCTGTGTATGCAAGATAACAGAAAACAAGTGTGGGGGAGAAAAATCGATGACCAAACGACATCTTACACGACCAAAATCAAGGAAAACGGAAAAAGAACGGAACCATTGACTAGCACGACGAAATGCACCCCGAACCACGGCAGGGGGAGGCCGATTGGCCTCCTGCCTAGGCCGGTCGGCCTGCTATGGGGCCCACTTCGGCCACGTTTCGTCCACCACTTGGTTTGCTTCCTGAACTTTTTAAATTTTTGCAAATTTCTTTCCGTTTCAAATTAAAACAAAGATGCCCTGTTATGCTTTCCAAAAGATGTCTTGTTAACCTAAAGGGTAAAGTTTTGCATATTTATTCTCCTAGAAATATTTGTTGCTTTTGGGTTGTTTTAAATGCTAGAATAAGGTTAGAATAATGAGAACCATCTTTCTTTTATCTTGTCTCTGGAGAGTTCTTTATTTCAAAATTATTAAAATCATTAGCTATGCTTCTCCTTTGTGATCAATAATATGTCCCAGTAGAGCCTTAGCAATCATTGAAAATAAATTTAATTGCTGCTTACTTGTATTGAGCTTTGTCAAATCTACGACCCATGTTGAAGTTTTGTCTAAGTCTAAGATCAAGATCACGTACACTGCTTTCACTAAAGTATCCATGCTCTAAATTTTTTATCTCTATCTCCCATAAATTTTATCATGAAAAAGGTACAGCTATAAAAAAGCCAAATATCAAAAGAAAAAAGAAAAAAAATTCAGAGTGGAGAGAAAAGTGAGAGAGAGGAGAAAATGGACAAGTGTTCTACGGGTCAGAAGAACCCCCCTCTCTGAAAAAGAAAAAGGCATAAATAAGAGAAGAAAAATGGACATGTGTCCGAGGGTGAGTAGGGCCCACTTCTCTAATAAAAGTGAGAGAGTAATAATGGACGCGTGTCCGAGTGTGAGTAGAACCCACCTCTCCACAAAATAGTTGAATACCTTGTTCTAAAAAAAATGGGAAAAGATAGAGGATTCTAAAAAGTCAGAGCAGTGGTTTTAAAGTTGACACACGCACATATCTTGATCTATGACTCATGACATACCTCTCCATGGATCTGGTTTTGACTCGGCAATATATGCAAGCTAAGTTTGCTACATCTTTACATTCTAAAAACTCCACATATACTTTTAAATAAATACTCTGGTGAGGATATGATATATTTTTGAGACATTTGAGAGTATCACAAAGGAGTAAGTAAAGCTATACTTTCTTTTCAAAACTTATTCGAAAGCTCTCCATTGACTTGATTTGGGAAATAAAGGTAATTTGTTTCTAACTGTTTCATGCTCAGATATCCCATAAGTGCAGGTATGACTAAGGAGTCTGATTATGTTAATTCTTTGTCTCTACGGTTGTTTGACCATCCTTTTATCGAGGGCGAGTAAAAGCCTAAGTGTGGGGGAGTTTGTTGACACATTTTATCTATAAATATTTCCCCTCACATTTACTAGAAAAAGGACTAAAATATGATTAGATCACCTTATTAGGGTTTACACTGACAATTTCCACGAGTTTTGGTGAATTTATAAAATTACAGGGACTATCTAGAAAAACAAGAAAAGAAACAAGTCTAGAAGGCTCCAGAACACTCCCGAACTTAACGTGGCTTGGCTTGCAAGAAAGAAGCATCTGGAAGGGGCAAGGACCTTCCTGGCCAAGGCAGACCCCGAGGAGGGCTATTAGGTCGGTTTGATCCTACGGCGGCAAGGCACCTCCTCAGGACTATATAAACAGGCCCCCTGACCCTAGGGTAGACACCAATTCATTCTATCAGATCATCAATGCATACCTGAGATAGAAGCTCTAGATTAGAATTAGAGTTGGAGAGTTAGTATCAAGTTGAGAGATTAGAGCCACGATCTATTCATATCTAGCTAATCTTGTTCGAGAGAATTAGAGTGCGGTAGAGGCGGAGTTGAGGGAAGGCCCGGACCTGTCAGTGTCTCCTCTTCATCTTCTTCCTCTGGGATCGACTCCATTGGAGCCTGATCTTGAGACCTTGTGGAGAGATCAACTTCTTATTCAAGTGAGTAACATTGTTATTATTGTGTCGGGGACGGTCATTAGGGGTCCCCTAACTAAGGGGATAATCACCCTCGTTAAACGCAAAACCAACCAGGGACTATGTCCCAAACCTTGGTCACGGGACATCACAGGCCCACGGCCTGCCACGGCCTAGCAGCAGCCTGAGAAAGGCCCGCTTGGCCGCCTCGCCCGAGGGCCCCGACCCCTTGAGCGGATTTCCGTCTCGCTCGAGGGCTCCGGTCCCTTGAGCCGATCTTCACCTCGCTCGGGGGCTCCGGCCCCTCGAGCAGATTCACGCCTCCCTTGGGGGCTCCGGCCCCTCGAGCAGATTCACGCCTCGCTCGGAGGCCCCGGCCCCTCGAGCGGATTTCCACCTCGCTCGAAGGGTTCAGACCCCCTCGAGCGGGCAGCCGCCCCCGCTCCGCCCGACTGCTGCATTTAATGCCCGGTCTCACGGCGGGATGCCGAAGTCAAGGGACAACCTTCCCCCCACGCCGCGCACCTGACACCGCCACTGTGCGGCCATTCCTGACCCTGTGCGGGCGCCGCGCAGCCCTGTGCGGACAGGCCGGCATCATTTCGTGCCACTATGCTACCTATCTCCGTCCTCCTCTTGCGGCGAGACCCTCGAAAGGGCATGGGGGCACTCTCAAAAGGTGTACGGACGACGGGCGGGTGCACGCCTTAACCGGCGCTGCCATACGAGCGGCGTGCGCCGTGTCCCCTCTGCCAACTCCAGTGCTGCCTGGCCATCCCGGGCGCTGTGCAACTGCCCCGGGCGCTGTGCGGCCATCCCCAGCGTTGTGCCGCCATCCCTGCCACTATGCGGCAGCACGCACGATGCTGTGCGGACAAGCCAATGACGCGCGGCCGCCCCGCGCCACCAACTCCAGTCCTTCCCCCGGCGGATAGGCCCTCGACCCAGCAGGGCAGTCCCTCGAAGTCAGAGCAGGACAGGTCACAGTCACCGCCACGCCGCCCACGGAAGCCGGAGGGTGCCACCAACTCGCGCCAGAAACCATGACGCGCGGGACAAGACCGTCGGCGCCATACTTATTAGTACGCGACCACTGTGCCGGCTGCTGTGCAGCGCCCTGTAACTGCCCTCCCATGGCCTATAAATGGGAGAAGCAGAGCCCCATGCGCGGGGACGACGCACCACACTCACCCGCGCATAACTCGCCACCCATTCTAGACATTGGAACTTGCCTCAATCACTTAGCTGGGACTTGGGGGAATTTTCTCCTCTCCCACCGTGCTTGTAGCCCACCTCTGCAGGCACCACCGGTGCAAGGTAATACAAGTGCGAAAGCACACCCTGCTGGACGTACGGCCGCGTGGCCGGAACCAGGATAAACCCTGTGTCATCTTAGCTTGCACCGACCATCGAGGAGCTGATCTTAGCGCAAATCACTAGTTGGTGCCGGTGCTAATCCGGACTCCGACAGTTGGCGCGCCAGGTAGGGGACAACGCTGAGATCGTCCACCTGACTTCTCAATAGTGATCATCACCGAGCGCACGTCAGAGAGGCCCGCCTGGGGCGAATCCGACACCCTCCCGGCCGGATTCGAGATCTGGTTCGGGAGCATCCACTACCAGGCCACCGGCAATGGCTATCTCATGCGTATCCTCAACAGGGGTGCACTTAGGGCGGCACCACTCGGGACCTCGGATGCCCCGATGCCGACGGCGTTTCCACCACCACCCCGGCGCCGCAAGCACTCGGGAAGGCGCTCGCGGCGAGCACGCATGGAGCGACGTCGAGCGGTGGACACTGGCTCCCCCCAGGGGGTTGAAGCCGGCGAGCTCCCACCAATCGCCGCGGGACAAGGAGGCGTGCCCCCACCGGCGAACGCGATGACACACCCCGTCAGGGGAGCTACGGCTGCACAGCCACAGTTCCCCTATGGGTTGCGGAGCGCCGACATGGCGTACTCTTCCTCGGTCAGCACCAACCTGGCCGCGTACGAGGATTTTACGAACCCCCACTACATGTCCATCCGGAACCTTGTCGCCACCTCGCCGGGCGAGTCCTACCGTGACTCCGACTGCGAGGAGTGCGACTGCGGGCTCGGGGCGCCGGAGTGGGACTACTCTAGGCTCCGGAACCCCGACGCTTTCCGGCGGTTTCAGGCCGCGGCGGACTACTACCTCACCTGCTCCGACGACTCCAGCGAGGGGGATTACGATCCCACCTGCGAATGCTTCGTCGTCGTCCTTGGTGAAGGCGAAGATACAGGCAGCGGGGCGGGCGACGCAGCCGTCCGCAACACTGTGGCGGTAACCTCGCTTGTGGGGACACCACCACCGCCACCCGATGCGACACGTGCTACGCAGATGGCCCAGCTCCGCGAGCTGGAGGCAAAGCTGAACGCAGAACGCGAGCAGCTGAGTTAACTGAAGGCCACACTCGAGAGAGATAGGGCCGGCCCCTCGACACAGGGGGCGCGTGCTGCGGGCCGCTTGGCCCGCGAGCGCATCAACACCGATGCTGACGTAGACGAGGTGCCGAACTTGGCAAGGGCTAGCCAGAAGCTCGTGGCCACGGCGACCTTGATTCGGGCCATGCCTGAGCTGTCGACGCCGCAGGGACGCAACCTGCGCTGCGAGGCGCAGGCCCTCATCGAGCAGGCAGCGGTGTAGCAAGCTGAAAGCTCCGGCTCCCGTATGTGCCACCACTCCAGTGTGAAGAATGATGGGGGTGGTCGGGATCCGGAAGCATCGGTCCACACTCCGCACCGGGCACCCACAGTCCACGAAGGCAACCAGAGAACTCCTGCCAAGGACAAGATTCGGGACACGCGCGGCACAGCCAACGACGGCGACGCTCGCAACATCCTAGACAAGAAGAAGCAGGACGCCGCTGGGTCCCATGGCTACAACTTCCGGCGTGGAGGGCGGTACGACAGCCGGGAGGACAAGAGCCCGTCGCCGGAGCTGCTGGTCACGCGTGTGTTCGGCCGGGTGATCCGCACGGCCTCGATTCCCCCGCGCTTCCGCCAGTCAACGACTACCGCTTGGCATGCCAGCTGGGTGGTGCCACTGACAACACCATGATCATCCGTAACCTGCCGCTGCACTTGGCGGACTCCGCGCGGACATGGCTCGAGCACTTGCCCGCGAACCAGATCCACGACTGGGACGACCTGGTCAGGACGTTCGTGGGCAACTTCCAGGGCACATACGTGTGTCCCGGGAACTCCTGGGACCTCAGAGGTTGCGCCTAGAAGGCTGGTGAGTCCTTGAGGGATTTCATCCGCCGCTTCTTCAAGCGCTGCACCGAGCTGCCAAGCGTTGGTGAGTCTGAGGTCGTGCACGCCTTCCTGGAGGGCATGACTTGCCCGAACCTCGTGCGTGAGTTGGGGCGGAACCCTCCCACCAGCGTCAACAAGCTATTCGACATTACCACCAGCTACGCCTTCGGCGAGGAGGCGGTGGGGGCGATCTTCGACGGCAAGAAGGGCAAGCGAGCTGAAGATGCGCCCGCAGAGGGCAGCAAGCCCAAGGAGGCCTCGAAGAAGCAGAAGCAAGGCAAGAAGGGCAAGAAGCCCATGGAGCAGAGCGAGGGCTCCGAGGAAGTCAACACGGTCGATGCTGCCAACAGGGGGGCTCGAGGTCCCCCTCGAGGTGGAGTGTTCGACGACATGCTGAAGAAGCCCTGCCCGTACCACAAGACCCCTGTCGCTCACACCCTTGAGCAGTGCGAAATGCTCAAGAAGTACTACAGCCACGTCACCGCGAAGGAGGATGACAACAAGAAGGATGCAGGCGACGGGGGCAAGAATGGCTTCCCAGAGGTGGAGAACGTATTCTTCATCTTCGGGGGGCCCACTGTCGATATGACGTCGCGGCAGCGCATGCGTGAACGTCGAGAGGTCTACTCCGTTCACCCCGCTATCCCGTCATACCTGGACTGGTCGGAGGAGACGATCTCCTTTGGCTGTGAAGACCACCGGGATCACATCCCCAATCCGGGGCAGTATCCGCTTGTCGTCGACCCCATCATCGGCAACACGCGGTTCTCCAAGGTGTTGATGGACGGAGGCAGTAGCCTCAACATCATGTACTCCTCCACCCTGGAGCTCATGGGGATCAGTTTGGACAAGCTGCGGCCCAGCAAGTTGCCGTTCCACAGTGTTGCGTCGGGCAAGCGAGTCCAGCCCCTCGGGCAGATCGACCTGCCTGTCTGCTTCGGCACGCCGAATAACTTCCGGAAGGAGATCCTCACCTTCGAGGTGGTGGGATTTCAGGGAGCATACCATGCCATCCTTGGCTGGCCTTGCTACGCCAAGTTCATGGCAGTCCCGAACTACACCTACCTGAAGCTCAAGATGCCGGGGCCAAAGGGAGTCATCACGGTGGGCCCGTCGTTCGAGCACGCATTCGAATGCGATGTCGAGTGCGTTGAGCGTGCCGAAGTGCTCACGCATGACGAGGCCCTCGAGGCGGACCTGGAGAAGTTGGCCAACGAGGCCCTCGACTCCACCAACAAGCACGCCGGCAGCTTCGAGGCTGCAGAGCACACCAAGGCGGTACCCCTCGACCCTAGTGCCTCCGAGGGCAAGCTGCTGAGGGTCAGCTCCACCGTCGACCCGAAATAGGAAGTGGTGCTCGTCGACTTTCTCCGCGCCAACGCTGACATCTTTGCGTGGAGTCCCGCGGATATGCCGGGCATTCTGAGGGAAATCACCGAGCACTCACTTGATATCCTGCCCAACTCCAAGCCGGTCTCTCAGCGTCTGCGACGATTTGACAAAGAGAAACGCCGGGTGATTGGAGAGGAGTTGCGAAAGCTCTTAGAGGCCGGGTTCATCAAGGAGGTGTTTCCTCCAGTGTGGCTAGCTAATCCTGTACTAGTTAAGAAAAAGAATGGTAAGTGGCGGATGTGCATTGACTATACCGGTTTAAATAAAGCATGTTCCAAAGTTCCTTTTCCTTTGCCACGGATTGATCAAATAGTTGATTCCACCGCGGGGTGCGAGTTTCTATGCTTCCTTGACGCATATTCCGGTTACCACCAAATCAAGATGAAGGAGTCCGACTAGCTCGCGACCTCCTTTATCACACCGTTTGGTATGTTTTGCTACCTGACGATGCCATTCGGTCTCCGAAACGCCTCCGGGCAAACGGGGTTAAGCTAAATCCTGAAAAGTGCATCTTTGGGGTGTCGCGGGGCATGCTCTTGGGTTACATTGTCTCCCAGCGAGGCATAGAACCCAACCCGGAGAAGGTGTCGGCCCTCGAGCGGATGGGGCCGATACGCGACCTGAAGGGGGTACAATGGGTCCTGGGCTGCCTAGCAGCTCTGAGTCGTTTCATCTAACGTCTCGGCGAGAAGGGTTTACCCCTGTACCGACTGCTGCGGAAGAGCGAGCGCTTCTTCTAGACCACTGAGGCTCAGGAGGCCCTCGACAAGCTAAAGGCAACGCTCGCCCACGCTCCAATACTGACCCCGCCCCAGGAAGGTGAGCCGCTGTATCTCTACGTTGCCGCCATGACCCAAGTGGTCAGCATGGTCATCGTGGTTGAGTGAACGGAGGAGGGCCATGCCCTGCCTGTCCAGAGGCCGGTCTATTACATCAGCGAAGTGTTGTCAGATACCAAGACGCGATACCCCCAGATCCAGAAGCTACTCTACACGGTGGTGCTCGCGCGGTGCAAGCTGCGGCACTACTTCGAGGCCCATCCTATCACTGTGGTGTCCTCTTTCCCTTTGGGGGAGATTGTCCACAACCAGGACATCTCGGGTAGGATAGCAAAGTGGTTCGTGGAGCTCATGGGTGAAGCACTCACCTACGCACCGCGAAAGGCGATCAAATCGCAGGTCTCGGCGGATTTCGTGGCTGAGTGGACTGACATTCAGCTACCGACCCCTCAGATCCAAGCTGAGTGCTGGACCATGTATTTTGATGGTTCAGTAATGAAAACGGGCGCAGGCGCAGGCCTGCTCTTTGTTTCGCCCCTTGGGGAGCACATGCGGTATTTGCTGCGCTTGCACTTCCCCGTGTCGAACAACATGGCGGAGTACGAGGCCCTCCTCAGCGGCCTACGCATCGCCATCGAACTCGGCATCAAGCGCCTTGACATTCGGGGAGACTCTCAGCTGGTCATTGATCAGGTGATGAAGAACGCAAGCTGCCACGATGAGAAGATGGAGGCGTACTGCGCCGCGGTGCGCAAGCTCGAGGACAAGTTCTCCGGATTCGAGCTCGACCACGTCGCGTGCAAGTACAACGAGGAGGCAGACGAGCTGGCCAAGATTGCTTCGGGGCAGATCACCGTTCCCCTGAACTTCTTTGCCCGCGACCTCGCCAAGCCCTCTATCGACCTCGACAAACCCGTCGGAGCTTCCGAAAAAGCCTCGAGGGCTGGCCCCTCGGGGCACACGGGTGCCGTGCCCATGGATGAGGACCTCGCGAATGGGGAACTCGAGACCTCGGACCTCGAAGGGTCCCAGGAGGATGAGGCCGAGGCGATGGAGATCGACAACCTCCCACCCCATCCGCGGGACTGGCACGACGAGTATCTTGCATGGTTAGACCAGGGGAAACTGCCCCCAGACCGAACCGAGGCAAGGCGTATCGCCAGGAAGGCCAAGTCCTTCATTGTCATCGATGGTGAGCTGTACAAGCGCAGCGCCTCGGGGATCATGCAGCGTTGCATTTCCATCCCCGAGGGACGGGAGTTGATCTAGGACGTTCGCACGGGCGAATGCTGTCACCACGCCGCTTCGCGTACCCTCGTGGGCAAAGCGTTCCGCCAGCACTTCTATTGGCCGACGGCGGTCGCCGACGCGAACGAGGTTGTGCGCACCTGCGAAGGGTGCTAGTATTACGCGTGGAAGACCCACCTCCCGGCTCACGCGCTACAAACCATCCCCATCACGTGGCCTTTTGCCGTGTGGGGGCTGGACATGGTCGGGCCCTTGTGAAAGGCGCCCGGGGGCTTCACCCACATACTCGTGGCCATCGACAAATTCTCGAAGTGGATCGAGGTCCGTCCCATCAGCAGCCTCATGTCCGAGCAGGTGGTGCTATTCTTCACGGACATCGTGCACCGCTTTGGGGTACCCAACTCCATCAAAACGGACAACGGCACCCAATTCACCGGCAAGAAGTTCTTAGAGTTCTGCGACAGCTACCACATCCGCGTGGATTGGTCCGCCGTGGCACACCCACAAACTAATGGCCAAGTAGAGCGTGCCAACAACATGATTTTACAAGGCTTAAAACCAAGGATCTTCAACAAGCTCAACCAGTTTGGCCGGAAGTGGATTCAGGAGTTGCCGTCAGTCGTTTGGAGCCTCAGGAACACCCCAAGCAGGGCCACGGGTCTCACCCTGTTCTTCCTGGTCTACGGCGTGGAAGCTGTGCTCCCCACAGATTTGGACTATGGGTCCCCGAGGGTCAAAGCATACCAGGAGGGGCAGAACCAACAAGATCGCGAAGACGCATTGGACTGCATCGACGAGGCCCGAGACGTGGCGGTCCTACACTCCAAGAAGTACCAACAATCCCTACGACGCTACCAAGTGAACAAGGTCCGGCCTCGAGACCTCAACAAGGGGGATTTGGTGCTCTGACTCCGACAGAAGAACGAGGGACGCCACAAACTCACGCCACCGTGGGAGGGGCCGTACATCGTCGCCGAGGTCCTCAAGCCCGGCACGTACAAGCTCGCGAATGAGAAGGGCGAGGTCTTCACCAACGCTTCGAACATCCAACAGCTACGTCGCTTTTACCCTTAAGTTCCAAGTCGTCTTGTACATATCCGGCACCCAAGTCGGTTGTATATGCATTAAGGTTGTGAAATAAAGACAAGGGAGACTCAGCTTTCCTCCGAAAACCAAGTCCCCCTCGGAGGCTACTATGGGGGCACCCCCCCCTAAACAGTCCAATTTTTTCGCAAAAACCTTTTTTCTTGAAAATGCTAAGCGTGTCATGCCCTGGGAGCTTAGACAAAAAGAAGCAGGGCGCGAGTAGCCAAAAGGTAAAGCCAGGCAAGTTGGGGACAGCCTACGCCTCCAGCAGGATACGGCTTCCCTCCCTCACCACTTCGCCTTCGAGTTACTCGTGAAGACGATCGATCCCAGCAAGAATCTGCCTAGGTGACGGGAAAAGATGCAACGACATACATAAAACGAGTCACACTTAAGTTACAAACTTCAAAAGGTGGATTGTTTTGTTACATGAGCCACCTGGCTCGAATCCTGACCACGACTTAAGGGCTCTGGTGCCCAACTACTTTCAGGGCTCGAGGGGGCCCGCAGGGGCGGTGTTCGGGAAGAGGTCTTCCTCGAACGCGTCGGCAAGGTCCGCAGCGGCGTCCGCAGCGGCAGCGTCGACCTGGTTCACGGCGTCCTACGCCTCGTCATCATCAAGGTCGTCCGCGACGACGTACCCCGTGGCCAGCGCCGTGAAGTCGACGATATAGTGCGTCGACACCACGCCGAGGGTTTTCTGGATGCCGAGACGGAAGGCGCCCTTCATGCGCTCGACAATGCGGCCGCTCAGAGCCCGAAGGCGACTCGCCAGCGAGCTCCCCGACAAGCCGGTACCCTCGTCGATGCTCTGGCACGCTTCGAGGGCCGCCTGCTCCAGAAGCTCCAACTCTTTGGACGAAGTGTAGGCCGCCTGGAGCGCTTCTGCCTACGTCGCCGACTCCCCCAGGGCTTTCCGTAGTTCTGGAGGGAAAAAAGGGGTGAGTAGATAGCGAATCTCGTCGAACCCAAACAACAAATAAAAGGCTCGGGGGCTGCGACTTACCCTCGACCTGCTTCCTCACCACCTCAAGCTCCATACGCGTGGCTCCAGCCTCTTGCCACAGCTGTAGGATCGAAGCGTCCTTCTCCGCGCCGGCGGTCCTTAGGGCCTCGACGGTGATGCCCTCCTCGACCAACACTCCGGTGAGCCGCTCGGTCTCCGCCTCCCGAAGCTGAAGCATGGCCCTGGCCTCCGCGAGCGCGGCACGCTCCTGATGGAGCTGGGACTGTGCCTCCTCACGCACCGAGCGTTCGCACTGGAGGGCGGACCGGGCGTCCTCAAGCGCAGCGTGCTCCTACTAGAGCTGGGTCTACACCTCCCCGCGCGCGGCACGTTCCTGCTGAAGCTGGCCCTCCACCCCGGTGGGCGCCTCGGCCTTCTCCTGCAGGGCAGCACCCAGCCTCTCGACCTCCTGGGTCCTTTGCTCGGCCTGGGTCTGCCAGGACCTTGCCCCCTCGAGGGTCGCGCTGTCCTGCTGGAGTTGGGCTTGCGGCTCGACGAGGGCCGCCTCCTTCTGCGCCAGCGCGGCCTGGACCTCAGCAAGAGCCTCGCGCGCCTTCCGCAGCTCGTCGTTCGCCACCGCCAGCACCTCCTCCTTCCCCTGGAGCGCAGCCTTCATCTCCTCGGCCTCCTTGGCCTTCTGCGTCGCCACGGACCGCTGGTCGCTGTGAGCATCCTCCATACGGATGAGGTTGTACTCCAACCAACCATTATCCGTCCGCAGGGCCTCCACCATCCACTACGTGAAAACCTCAAATAGGTCACGCAACATTTGTAACGGGCCTTAACACCCGTTACATGGACCCCATCTGTAACGGTTGTTGTTTGGCGCCCGTTACGCATAAGCGTGGCAGGCTCGACCCCGACGTGGCCAACACAGCACCCGTTACCAATGACGACTTCCAGTAACGGGCTTCTTAAACGCCCGTTACAGTTATTCTTTGTAACGGACGTTAAAATGCGACCGTTACGAAAGTTAAACATATCCGTAACGGGCTCTTTAAGTTCGTTACCGATCACTGCCATATCGGTAACGTGCTTTTAAGTCCGTTACTGATGACAATTTGACGCCCGTTACTAGACTCGGAGCTCAATAATTGAAGTCCATTAGCACTGTCACTGCCGTCAAATATTTGACTATATTATCATAGCAAATATTGGATATCACACAAACACATAATCATGTCTCTTAAATAAAATGCAGAACCACAAGTACACATAGATAGTAGTCATAAGAGCATATTGTGCATATTTAAGATGAATATATAGCTAGCATCACATGTTCACATATGACATGCATAATGTTCAGAACAAACAGATTCACATGGTCACATCTGACGTGCATCAGCAGGGGCACTAGTTAGATGGCTTCTTTTGTGCTACATCCTCAAGTTCAACTATCTTTGCCTCTAGTTTTACAAGTCTTTCCTGCAGCTCAGCATTATTCTTTGCAGCTTCGGCAAGTTCAATATCCTTCATCTTCTGTACGCCTTTAAGCTTCTCCACCTCAGATTCTAGTATTTTCTGACCATTTGCTACGAGACTTATGTCGTCCACAGCCTTGTCATCCATCCTTCTATCCACCTTGTCGAGTACTTTCCAGATGCAGTGAACATCCTCCCGAGTAACAACACATTTCTACAACAATAGCAAATTGATGCAAGTTTCATAATTAGATTGCCAAGTTTAATATCATGAAAGATGTAACTGGTCAAACAAGAAAGTTGTTTAGCTGTAACTGGGTTCAGAGCTTGGTTGATCCTGTGGATTTGTTTGCAGATCATGTCAATGTCCTCCCAAGCTACATCACCTCCCTAAAACAAAGGCACTGGATGTTCAGTTAATAAAAGTCGATGTAGCATGGAGATTCAGAAATTGAAGTAGTATATAGAATAAGTTCAACAATTTTGTGAGCAGCATATGATGAGTACCATGTATTAAATTTCAAGCATAACAAAATTTCTACTCGAAAGGTTAATAATTTTCCTCCCGAGTAACAACACATTTCTAAAACAAAGGCAAATTGAAGCAAGCTTCACAATTAGATTGCCAAGTTTAATATCATAAAGTTGTAACCGGTCAAACAAGAAAGTTGTTTAGCTGTAACTAGGTTCAGAACTTGCCTGCTGCTTCTCTTTACCAATGTCATCCTTCTTCATTCTTTCCATCCTGTTTAGGAACGTGCAGATGTAGTCTAAGGTTTTCTTGAGCTTGTCGATTTCTGTCCAGATCCTGACAATGTCATGTGCTGGTACAACAACTTCCAAAAACAATGGAAAATTGATGCATTGGAACCATTGATCAGTGAAGGCACTAGATGTTCAGTTAATAAAAGTCGTTGAGCATGAAGATTTAGAAATTGAAGCAGTATACATAATGAGTTCAACATTTTTGTGAGCAGTATATGATGAGTACCAGGAATTCAATTTCAAGCATAAATCTAACTTCAAGCATACCAAACTCGAGGAAGGCTCGGCCTCTGCCTGCCGGGTGTCGCCGGAGTGCACCCTCTTAGCGCTTGCGCGCGTGTACGGCCTCCTCCCCCTGGCCGACGAAGAACCGACCTCTTCGCTGCGGAACCTCACTCTCTTGGCGGGGGCGGCGGGCGGGGCCTTCTCCTCCTCGCTGCAGAACCTCCCTCTTGAGTCGCGGCGGGGGAACGACTGCTTTCCACCGGCCATCTCTGCGACGGAGGCGAGGAAGGAGAAGGGGATCGGAGAGAAGGCGACGGAGACGAGGAAGGCAGAAGGTTTGAGAAGGAAGGCAGAATGGCAGATCGAGTGGCAGGGAAGAGTGGCTTTTGGTCAAATATTGGGAACAAAGGACACGTGGATAAGCCAAACCTCGTCTGCAATGCACGGGGGCGGCACGTGGGGCCGGCTCCTCCTCGTCGGTTTGGAGGGGCAAATGTGACGCGGAATAACCATCCCGCGTTGTCTCCTTTGTATCTGTCTTGATTGACAGGTAGCCCGATCTCTCAGGGCTCCCATTTCGACATACAGGAATAATCAACAAAAAATCTTTTGAGACAAAACAGACATAATATAGATAAAGATAACTTGTCCACATATATAGATAAAGATTACTTGTCCACAAAGATCCACACAGATATACATAATTATTACAAACAGTTAATAACTTGTCCATCTAGCTAGGCCTTAACTTGCCCGTCACATTTTTACAATGGTCATGCTATCTGACCATGCACATCAACAAAAGCATGCCCCCTTCAACATCAACAAAAGAATGGTATATTCAACTAAGGTTTGTTTTTTTGTAGCCTCTTCAAATGCAACCAAGGTATCTTGAAACACATCGAGCGCATCTTCCATGGGCTGCAGATTTTGTTCAGCCACAAACTTGTACCGCCTCATGAATGCAGCCTTTGTGAGGAGGATGTGCATTTCTTCCTTAATATTATCAACCCCAGGTTTCACATATTCCCAGATAGTGTCATGTCATTTTGATTCCTATGGAATGAAAAACATAGGAAAGTTGCTACATTGATCATTTGGATGAACCATAGGAATGAGAAGATTGAGATAGACAAAGGAACAAGCTAGCCATTTCATAGGAACAAGTTGTTATATTGATCATGTTAGAAATCCTACAAAATCTCTATGGAACAAGTAGATCAAGCTCAAGCTCAAGCTGCTCCATTTATAGAACAAGTAAAAGGCACTATGATTCAGAGAAACTTGCCTCGCCGTCGTCGTGGTAGTTGCCAGCGTCGGATATGAGGTCCTCTACACCTTCGCCGCTCCCTCGACCCCTCGCCGTCATTGCAAGACATTTGCCGTCGCAAACGTGAGGCAGGCGCCTTGCCCTCTTCGCTGCCCTCTCGCCGGCACGCTCCTCCCTGCTGTTGCTTGGCCCCTCGTCGGAACCCGAGAGGATCCAGTCGATGACGCTCATCTCCGGCTTTGGGTTCGCTGCACCGCCGCTTGGCCCCACTCCGACGGTCATCGTTGTGTCTGTCTTCGCCGCAATCTCGCCGGCGCGCGCGCGGATCTAGTTGCGGCACCGCATCGCGTTCGGCTTCTCCTCCTCGATACACGATGCGCGGGGTCGTCCGCTGCTTGGCCCCTCGCCGGCGCTCATCATCGTGTCCCCGCCTCCGCTCACCTCGCCGGCACCGCCTCCGCTCACCTCCGCTAATCCCTAGTGAGAAATTAGGAAAGCGTCGTGTGTGCTGCGCTTATTCATTCGGGATCTTATATTCATTTTCCAAAATGGAGAGCCATTGCCGACGCAGGTTCGAGAACCCACGTCACATTAGTTGTCACGTGAGGGCGGGCAGGCAACGGTTATCTTTTTTATATAGGCTGCTGACGCTGACACGTGGGCCCGACACTATTTTTTTTAAATGAAACTTGCTTCCCTCAAATATTAGAGCCCATAAAACAGCACCTATAAATTCATTAAAAATACGAACAATTAGTAGTTGGTCATTTAGTATTCGAATAAAATATCAGCAGGCACACTTGTGTAACCAAAATTATAAAAATTCGAATTTTTATCTCGTGTTTGGGATATAATAATTCTAATAACGTATTAAGTTCGTCTAAAAATTCTACAAATTGAGTTGGCAACATAATTTGGGTCCCTAAACTTGTCATAAAAATTTCAAGTGGTTTCTAAAAAGGAAGATCATACTTGTGTACAAATATGTACATCTCACACATAGTTTCCTAGAATGTTACTTCGACACTGAAGTTTTCCACACTTTACAACATGTTCGAACTCATATACATTTGAAAATTTAACACAACCTTGTGTCCACCTTAACAATACGAAATACAAAGTTTCATTAGTAATGGTTGTGTAAAACAAATATTATTTCTATGTTCTACTTATCAAGTACAAGATAAGGCATATAAACATTACTAACGAAAAGGAAATATACACTAAACAATGAAATTAATGAAAAGATGTCGATTTTAGAAAAAATAAGAAAAAAACAATCATCAAATTTGGATTACGTATGACCGAGAAATATGTGACAGAAAATTTGGTTCCAGATTAAAAGGTGAAAGGAGAACTGTTTCCTTTGTGGTCAGTTTCCAGCGAATAGAGGTATTAATAAATTAAAATAAGCTATATGAACAGTCTTTGCATTGGAACTTAAAAAGAGGTATTAAAATAAGGTATATGAACAGTCTTTGCGGGACGGAGAAAAAAGTCTTTTGTCAAATGCGACGCTGGTTAGTGGACACGCGTCGCCGCAGTGTATCGCGTTCCGAGGCATAGTGGCGTGTCGCAGTGGGAAGACTGGCCGCCTGACGGTTCCCCGTCTTGTCATATAAATGCTCGGCCGGCCAAGAGCTTTCTTCCGTAAGCTTCAAGCGCGCCACCAAGAAAACCCCAGCACCACCGTCGTCTCCGGTCACCAAGAGCTTCTTCTTCCTCAAGGGCGTGCAAGGCATCGTTGTCGAGCGAACCATCGAGGAAGCGGGGAAGGAAGGAGGACGACAATGACGAAAGCCGCCGCCGTCGTCTCATCTAGGAGGCGCCGGCGCTGCCGGCCGAGGAGGCACCAGCACCGCCGCCCGTGCAGCCCTCCTCTCTGAGTTCACAACTAGTTTTGGATAACATTTGGTCGGTCCAACTCTTGGCTGAAGCTTTCAGGAAGCTTCAACAGGTGTGCGTTAAGCTCGGCGTGCCACGACCCAACGATCCGGTGCAGAGGTCCATGAAGGATTTCGCCTACAAGATCTGTTGGTTGGCTGGGGACCTTGAGAGAGTCGTGGTCCACGGCGACAGCGACGGCGATGGCGACGGCGACGACAGCGGAGACGGTGACAATGGCAGCTTCGACGGCGGTGATGAACGCGGCCTCGGCGGCTTCGACTCTGACTCCGACGGTGGGGCTCCTCCGGCGGCGGCAACAAGTCTTCCTACCTTAGCTTAATTAATTTGTTCCTCCTCTGTGTGTTCGTCCTCCTCTGTTTGTTCGTGGAACTCTGCTTGTTCCTCCTGTGTGTTTGTTGAACTTGTGATGAACTACATCTAAGTGGCAGGGGAGAGGAGCTTTTGGTCAAACATTGGGAACTCTGCTTGTTTGTCACGAACATGTTCCTTTGTTAATATGTGCTCCTCCTATGTGTTTGTTGAACTTGTGATGAACTACATCTAACAATGGCAGAGTGGCAGGGCACAGTGGCAGCGGGGCAACAATGAATTGCAATGTTTGTTACTCTATTTGTTACTGAAAAGATTCTGAGTTTCGAAATGCTGGTGCAGGCTGGTTAATTTCACACTAAAATTTCAACACAGATGAATTGATGAAATTTGTGATATGTGACACATTAAGATTCGTGACCCAATTGTCATTCCATTCCATTTTCTTAATTCATACATTTAAGTTTGTCTTCTGTGACAAATTTTTCATTCCTCATTCACACAGATGAAACAAATTAAAGCACCACTTTTCACAACACAATTACTTCTTTGCAGCATACATCCCCAATAAACATCCAAATACTACACAAACAGCACCCACAATAATCAAGTTCATCTTCCAGATCACATTGTCCATCTTCTCCTGCAGTGCTTTCTTCCTCTGCTTGTCGTCCGGTGCTTTCCTCTGATTGTCGCTCCCAAGTTCACAATCCACTGAATCAACTACTTCATCGATCACTCTGCCGAGTTCAACGGTCGAAAAGATATGACGCCAGCATCCTTCAGCATCTGGAGATACTCCTTCTCAAAACGGTAATATCCACAAAGCTTGGGGAACTGTGCAAATCAAAAGCACATAAGAACCCTAACTCAGATTTGGGAAATCACAGCTTAGACTACTCACCACGTTCCTCGCACACTTGAAATAAAGACGACCGTGGTTTTCACCTTCCTTCTGCGTCCTCCCCTCCACCACCCGAGCCATACCACAGTCCGGGCAAGGGACCAGTGGGAAGCCGCTTAGCTCACTGACTGGATCCAAGCTGATGGAGTGAATGCGGCTGCCCCGGGCACCTTGAAACCTGCTCCTGCCACGTCCACCTCTAGACGAATCGGCGTAGTGCGACATGTGTGCGACGGTGGGGAAAGGAAGGGCGGGCGGCGGTGGAGCTCAAAGCGGGGAAGAAGAAGCAGGGAGCTCAGAGGTCAGAGCGTCGTGTGTGCTGCGCTTATCCCATTCAGTCTGAAGAGTTCTGTGGGTGTTGATTAGATAAATGCTTAGCTGTTATGCATGGTTAACTAAAAATGTGCTCCACTTGTCTCCTGTTGTAGCATGTCTCCTGGGAGAGGTAGCAGTATGGTCTGCTTTTTGTGCTATTCTTGGACACTGAGCTGACCTTTCTCATAATCCCTTGGCAATTAATTCATAGGATAACTCTGTCGAGGACTGCCGACATGGGCAATTTGAAGAAGATGCATAAAATGAAGAAGATGGATATGCCACTGCTACTGAAGAACAAGAGCAGGTGGGTGGGGCTACGGGCCGAGCCAGAGTGCCAAGGACAGCGACAAAGTGGCCCAGAGACAAAATGGTAGTCACTGAGGTTGAGAAAGGGGGGTGCCAGTACCATTGACACAAAAGCGCAGGTTCAGGGCGCTTGCAGGGCTCATCGCTAGACAAAAGATACCTTTGGATTTGCCAGAAATAAAAAAACTAAGTGATAAACAAAAGTGGTACTTGTTTGAAACCTATATGCAGAAACACTTGGAGTTCCAGGAAGACATGAAAGAGCAGGCATTCAAGCTTTTGTGGAAGATTGCAGCCAAGGCATGGAGACAATTCAGATTTCAGCTTAGGCGAGATTTTATCAGAAAAGGACTCGAGCCATTTGGAAAGCACGACTTTATCAAGCCGGAAGAGTGGACAGAGTTTGTGAAACAGCAGGAAACCGAGGAAGCCTCATCTCTTAGTGGCAAGTTCAAGTCACTTCGAAGCCTGAACACAAACGAGCACAGCATGGGTCCAGCTGGTTATTGTGGAAAACTACCACTGTGGGAGGAAGAGGACAGGAAATTAGCTGTGGCTGGGATCGCCAACCCATATGATGCCATCACTAATGATCGTTCTAGGAATTGGATGCGAGCAAGGAGTAAGCTAGTGGTGACAGACGGTGTTGCCAAGATAGTGATCAACAAAGTAGCAAATGAAAGTGTGGCTGCAGACATCATGGAAAAGAATGCACATGCAGAATCTTCAGGAATGACTTCATGGCTGAGGGAGAATGATGTGCTAAGTCAGTGCTTGGGCCGCCCCGAACAACCAGGTCGTGTGCGTGGTGTCTCCAGCTACCAGGGCTGGAAGTTTGCATGGCCTCAGCAAGCTTCCATGTACAGGAAGAGGAAGAGGGCCAGTACTGACTCATCAGTTGATAAGCAACAGATGAAGGAAGAAATCAAGCAAGAACTCAAGGCTAGATGGAGAAGCATATGCTTGACATGATGGCACGAGGGTACAAGGTGGTGTTTGCACTAGTGTCCAATCGCACAAGCCCTTCACCCGCCGGACTGAAGAGCAGTTGTGCGTCTGCAGATAATGTAGGTTTGATCAACGGCACTACAGAGTTGTTGACAGAGGTACTTGTTGGCGTTTCTTATCCTCACCACTATGGCACCGGTTAGCGGGAGCGTATAAGAACAACCGGGTATACCGCAAGCGCACAGAAATACCGCTGTAGCACTTCCCCAAGGAAGGAGAGTATTCCAAGGGTATCGAATCCAAGGACGGGGAGTAACCAGAGAGGGTCTATCTAAGGACACCAGCTTTTGCTGGGATAGGTCGGGATACAAGAAGCACTTCCTTAAGGAACTTAGCTCTCAAGATGTATTCCTGTCAGATCTTAGTCGTCCCCGCGGGGCGACAACACTCAGAAATGCTGGCAAGTGAGCCCAACTCGGTACGCGACGTAAGAGGGTTGACAAAGGGTCCAACAGGCTGTCACCACTGCGGCCTACCTCTACGCTACGATCGTACGTGGTCTCCGTAGGAAACCCAAGGCCCAGACACTACGTCTATACCCCAGATAAATACTATAGTGCGGCGCATGCCAGCCCGCTAACTACACTATAGCAACCGTATAAATATGGTCCCACGAACAAGGGAAAGATCAGAATCATCTCATATCATTGAACTGAGAGCAGAAAGGAAGCTATGGATGCAGTTGAACGAGATACAGCAAACTTACTTAACTAAACAGGATCAGAGCATGCAAACAGATAAATGAACTATGGCTCTGGCTCTGAAGGATAGAAGCCTTGTGTCATGAAGAACACAAGCCTCTAACTTATGAACGAGCCAAGAACACAAGAACAAAGCAATCATGCATGATGTCCACTCTAGTCTAAATAAGAAATGCTGAAATACTCACTTTGATCTAAATGAAGAACAAGCATCCACGAGGACATCAACTCACTCCTTACCCCTCCTCTACCTCACACTAATCCTAATCTAGATCTCTCCTCATCACCATTCTACCACAAAGAGGTGAGAATCACCTCTCATGGGCAGAATTGGAGAGATGGAGAGAGAGATACACAAGAGAGAGTGGAACATGAGAGCTAGGTGGTGTGTGTGAAATGGAGCCCCTCCCCTCCTATTTATAGACAAGGAGGAGGCTTGCTCCGGGGCTCAAAGTGCCCCTAAACACCCGGGACTGCAGCAGGGAGCCAATGAGCAAGTGACAAGTGGAGGGGAGGATCAACCGACCCTAGGTCGGTTCGGCCGATCCTAGGCTCGGCTGACACCTCTGGCCCTCCATTTGGGGTGTGCTTCCTCTGGCTCACTTCCATGTGGGCCCTGATGCCTCTCCTCCGTGCATGGCACGTTTCCTGGCGGTTTAGTTGGTAAAGTGGGCCCATGGATCCATGTGATGCTGACGTGGCAGCGTGTGATTCTTCGAAAGTCCTTCACATGTATTGGTGACATCATGGATCCAGGAGAATCCATGTGCCAGCCCCTGATTGGCCAGCATTTGAGTGCCTTGAATTGGAGTGGAGTGAATGTGCATGGATTCCTCTCTTTTCTTATGCTAAATACCTGCATTCAAATAGACATCGACACTGGTGGAAAGTATGAGTTTAAGCACCTATTCTAGTGTGGATGTTCAATTCATGCTCAGCTTTGCAGGAGTTGATGGTCTTAAAAATGGCAAATATTGACCGTCCACAGTACTGCACATTGCTTCCCCCACACAGGAAGACCTTATAGGCACGTTGACTGAACCCACAGACTGTGGCCTATGGATCATATTTCACGGTGTTGAATGTGAAGCTGCAATTGGTGTGGTTCAACCAGAGCAGACTACACTACACACAGTCCCAATTCATGAAGACTGTGCTGTGGTCGAAGTGCGGCATGTATATTCTGTCTTTAGGGATCACGTGCTGGAACACCCTCCTAATAACGAGGTGACGACACTTGGACAAGCTCTACACCAGAGGATACAGTGGAAGAGGTGTCACATTCACATCAAGGGAGCACCAATTGCAAAATCTTGCTTGCACACTATGGTACAGTTTCCTTCTGGTTCACAGAGTACAGGACAAAACCCAAACCCAGAAACGCAAACTACAGAACAAAATTCCCCACCTGGTAACCCACCTCCTTCTCCTCGTCCACACCCAGAAACGCAAATTACAGAACAGATTCATTACCAACCTGGTAACCCACCTCCTCCTCCTCCAGACCCAGAAACACAAATTACATCCCCACCTTCTCATGAAAGAACAAAACCTCCATCCCCAAAAGAAAGTGCTCAAAACAATGATGCCAAAGTAGGAGCCCAGAGTCATGTGTTGGCTCATGCTGAGAAATCTGTCGACGACAGTTCGAAGAAAGCTGCAGGTATATCTGGGCCCAATATCTCTGCAATAGTTGTTGGTCAGACACCACCTAAGAAACCTTCTTCAGCCATCTCAAAGCAGCAGGAAAAGAAACTCACTGAAAATAAAAGGTCTACCAGAAAGTGATCTGAGAAACCTTCTTCAGCCATCTCAAAGCAGCAGCAGCAGAAAATTGCTGAAAATAAAAGGTCTCAGAAGCCTACCACAAAGCCTTGTTCAGCCATCTCAAAGCAGGAGGAAACGAAGCCTGCCAGAAAGCCATCTGAGAGAAACGCTAAGAAGAAGGCGGCCAATGTTGCTATGACTCATATTAACCCAAACTACAAATTTGGAAATGCAATGCTCAGTGCTGATGAACTCAACCATCTGGATACTGCTCCTCCTTCTGTCACTAATCTCCACAATTTCTACATGGGACGTTGTAAGGACAATGATGAGTCTCTGATTCAGGGCATAATATGGCCCAAGCATGGCTGGTGGCCTGTGAGAGAAGATGAAAAATATGAGCTGTTGTCTGTGATCATCAGCGACTTGTACGATCTCTTAAACTTGGATGCTTTGGATATGGGACTTCTCCGCTGTTTCATCCTGTAAGTTGCTTGAAAATTTAATCTGCTTCTCACTAATCATTTTCTATCTAAATGTGCTTTCTGCCTCAGTTCATCTTTACTATGTATTTTTCCTCTTTACACTTTGTTTTTTCTTAATATTAGGAATATGGCTGTAGAAGTACGGCAGAAGAAGGAACCCGTTGCCTTCCTTGATCCTGAATGCTTTAGCCAGTCAAATATACAAAATAACAGGGACTTTTTTGTGTCCTATACGAAGCATGCCTACCAGTCATATGCTAAAAAGAGAGTCATCATTTCCTGCTATAACACTGGGGAGCACTGGATTGCAGTGGCGATCTTTCCAAAGCAGAAGACGGTCTTGTATCTTGATTCATATTGGATGCTAGACACTAATTTCTCTCAGTTGGTACTTGCCATTGATGAGTAAGTTCTTTTTCTTTCTTAACCTACAAACTTCCTCAACAAACTCTGCGGAGTTTATTAATGGTGCCCTAACCATTGTTGCATGTTTTGTTGTAGTGCTTGGAATAGTTATTGTGATGACAACAAGTTGCCCCGCTGCGCCTTGAACCATGAGAAGGCTTTTGATGTACGTATTACTTAGTATTTCCTGCCTGTGGAAGCTAGTACTAAAGCTTGAATTTATTTCTTCTCACCACTGTTTGTCTATGTATATTTATCACAGTGCCACCAACAACCTTACAAATCCAAAGTCTGCGGCTTCTATTGTGCCTATCACATGCTTACAGTGAAAAATAAATTCAAGGACCCTGAGGTACTTTCTTGGGATCTGCAATTGTAACACCTGCAACTGAGCACAGTTCTTGCTTATTAGCACTACACATGTTTGGTAACCACCTGTGTGATGACTGCTGACATTGTTATATTCAGGCATTTCACATACCTACTTGTCAGCTGCACCGAGAGACGCTACTCCACATTAGGGAAAGAACTGCCTCATTCCTCATGGACCAGGTGATCGCACCCTTAGGAAAATTTCACATTAATGATGCTATTCTGGCTCGCATGTATCTGATACCAATCCTCATGGCTAGTGATGATATTGTTGTGAACCTTACTTAGCTTGTTAGAAGAGGATACTGAATGCCTGAATTTTGACAGATTATGCATGTGAATCTTGTGGATTTCTATTCCGTTTGTGAAGTTTTGTGAATGTGGATGCTAGACCTAATTTTTGTGAAAGTAGACAACGCGTCTCCTTCAGTCGAGACAGAGGAGACGCAAGTTCACAGTACTCGTCTCCTTTGGTCGATTAGAGGAGGCACACGTACACACTAGGCATCTCCTTTGGTCCGGACAGAGGAGACGTACGTACACAGTACGCGTCTCCTTTGGTCGAGATAGAGGGAGACGCGTACTGACAAGATGTGTCTCCTTTGGTTGAGACAGAGAGAGACGCGGGTTCACAACAGGCGTCTCCTTTCGTCGAGACATAGGAGACACACACTGACAAGACATGTCTCCTTTCGTCCAGATGGAGGAGACGCGCTCTGAGGAGACGCGTCTCCTGTCGTCTAGACGGAGGAGACGCGCACTTACACGACGCGTCTCCTTTCGTCAAGACAGAGGAGACGCGTCATTTTCCGTGTCTTCGATGTTGAGTTCATGTAACGGGCTCGGTTTCTGCGACCGTTACCAAAGGTCCATGTGGGCCCAGAGAAACAGACGTTTTAGGTGACCGGTAACTAGTTTCGGTAACGGTCTTTGTTAGACACCAGTTACTAATACGTGTTATGAGTAACGGGCTCAGTGTCTGCACCTGTTACCAAAGGCTCCGGTGGGCCCGGAGAAACAGCCATTTCAGGTGACCGGTAAGTAGTGTGGTAACGGTCTTTGTTTGACGCTCGTTACAATTACGTGTCATCAGTAACGGGCATCGGCCCGTTACCTTTGTTAGCTTATTTGTAACGCTTGATCGGTAACGAGCATTTTGCCCGTTACCAATGGCTATCCGCGCCCGTTACCAATGTCTGTTTTTCATGTAGTGATCGTGTCCAGGGCCTCGTACTGCGTCCGGTACCAGTCGAGGTCGGAGCTCAACTCAGCAATGCGAGCGAATCTCTCGCCCGCCTGGCCCTGCAGCTCCTGCGGGTAGCAAAGGGAGGACGAGGAGTAAAAATCAAACGAAAAACACACAAGCAAGAAAAAGGGGAGCGAATGGCGTTCAAGCAAGCGTACTTACCTGAAAAATCTGGAGCGACCTGCCCCCGTGGAGTCGGACCGCTTCGGCCAGAGTGGCCTAAAGGGAGGCACCGTGGGCACGGAACTCCTACCACAGCGCCCTCTCGGACCTCGCCTCCTCCATTAAGCTCCGCGGCACTCCGGGAAGATGGAGTCTCTGCTCCCACTGCGGCGCGTCGGCACCGGGTGCTAGGACCGCGACGCCGGACGTCGACGCCCCGGCACTGGATGCCGGCTGCTGCGACATCATGCAGCCGTCGGATCGCACCACCAGCACCCCAGGCGCGGGCCCGAGAGCTGACGCGACCGCCACCTCCGCCTGACCCCCCGCGGGGGTAGAATCACCATGAGCAGGGGCCTCGGACGTTCTGCGGCCCTCTGCTCCCTGACCTGCAGTGCGAGCCCGCTCTCGCCCTTGCTGGGCGCTGGGGGTCATCGCCGCCCGCATGGCTTCCACCGCCATCTCCTCCCGCCGTTGCGGCCCTGTGGTCGCGGCCGCGACTCGCGACGCCTCGCCCGCCGCTGCCGTGCCCGTCGTCGCCCGTAACGTCCTCGCCGAGCGGGGCCTCGTCGCTCGCGGTGCGTCTTGCGCCCCCACCTTAAGCGCCTTGACGGGCGTGAGGCCGGGGATAGCAGGCGCCGTCCTGACAATGGAAGGGAGGAAGAGTCGGCAACCCGATGCATGATATCAAGAACACAGAGAGCGAAAGGCAACTCACCTCACGCTGGAGAGGCCCCGCTTGTGCTTCCTCGAGGGCTCTGGGGGTGCCTCCCCAGACCCAGCCGGCACCCTCGGCGGCAACCCCACGACAAGGGGCACCGCATCCGCCCCAAGGGACGGTTCTGTAGAGACCCCCTCAACCCCTGGCGACGGGGGCGGCGCAGTTTCCCACCTGTCTGAGATGGTCCGCTCCCCCTCACTCTCCTCCTCGCCCGAAGACGTGTTGATCGGCTCCGGTGGGGGGGAGAGACCCTGCTGCTCCCGCAAGAGGTACTCCTTGTTGTACCTATCGAGGCACTCTTACCTCCGTATCTTCTTCTCCTTTGCCTGGGCCGCCTGGTCCTTCTGCCTCTGCTGCCTGGCGCGATTGGCGGCCTGCGACCGGGGCGTCGGCGGATCCGATGTGGGGATGTCGACGTGCACCCCCTGCTGCCAGCAACCACTGTCAGATCGAGCACAGGGATAAAGGAAACGAAGACGAAGAATCGACACTCACCTGGTCGGCGTCCGGGAGCATCGCGAACGACCACAGGTCGTCGTCACTGTTCGACACCACCCTGAGGTTCACCGCGCGCCTCACCCTCGTGGCCGCGTACGCCTGGGCGAGCGGCTCCTCCAGCAACCGCGAGCGCGCCAGAGCCGCGGGGTTGGCGTCGCTCCTCATCCCAAAGATGAGGAGTTCCCTCTCCATGAGAGGGATCACCCGCCGGCGGTGGAAGTTGGCGATGATGGACGCCACGGTCAGCTCGGCGTTCGCCAATTGACGCAGAGCATCAGTAAGAGGCTCGAGCCTCCTCTGCCTCGACGTGGGCGACACCCCGTGCGCCCATAAGATTGGCCTCTCCGTCAGCACCTTCCCGGTGTACGGCGGAAGGCCGGCGCCGTCGTTGCGCAGGTAGAATCACCCCTTCTCCCAGTCGGAGTTGTTCGTCATCATCGTGCACGATAGGTACAGCTCCTTCCGGGAGTCGCGCACCGAAAGCGTGAGGCTGCCGGCGCGGATGGCCCGACGCGTCTTCCTCTCTCCCGTGGCGAGGGTGTGAAGCTCGCCGCGGAAGAGATGAACCCACAACTCTGAATGCGCGGGGATTACTAAGAATCCCTCACAGACGGCGACGAAGGAGGCCGCCTGGGAGATGGCGTTGGGGGCGAAATTGTGGAGCTCCACCCCGTAGTGGTCGCACAGCCCCCGCATGAACTTGCTTGCGGGGGCGTTGAAGCCGTGTTCGTGCAGCCGCATAAAGCTGACGACATAGCCCGTTGGCGGAGCCGGCTGTTGGTCCGCCAACGGCGGGACGATCGACGCCGGATTCACCTTATCGCCGGCCGGTGCCAACTGACCGCCGGTGACCAGCCCCTCCAACGACCGCCGGTCCACCGTCGACCGGGGCCACGGGAACACCTCCAACACTCAGATCGAAGACATGGCGGAAAGAGCGGTGGAGCGTGAGCAAATGCTGGGCGGCGGAGCGCGGGCGAATCTGAAGCGACGGGGCGCGCGGCGCTAAGGAGAACGAAGAGCAAGGGGCGGGTGCGAATGGCAAAGGTAAGGAACTCCCCCCGCGCCCCCTGTTTTTATAGAGTGGGAAGGGGCGGAACCCCCGGAAGCGCAGCAGGCGGCGGCAGTTAATGAGGTAGGTGCCCCTCGTCGCTGACAGCAGGGCCCACCGCGCCTAAATTGCCGCACGCACTTGCGTACGCCACGATTACCGCGCGGTAACCCAAGGGACGCAGCGTCCCGTCTCCTCACCGTCACACGTCGCCCACGTCGCGTCACCTGAAAAGGCACGCCGACTCCACACGCCCCACGCCACGTCAGCCACGGCTGGCAGTGCGCGGCGGCCAACCGTCCCACGGACGAATTTCAAACGCCAGGGGTTCCTCCTCGCACAAGGAAAACCACTTGTAACCTCGAGCCGGGGATTCAAGGCCTGACCCCTCGAAGGGATACGGCTAGCGCCCCAATCCAAAACAGGTTGAGGTCGGCCACGACCTGTCAAATGCCTCCTTGAAAATGGACTTGAGGAAACCTGGGGCTTAGGCCCGCAAAGCTCTACTGATCAGTGGCTAGACGCCCAGCCCGCCGAGGGCACGATGGGCACCACAGATGGCCCTCGACTTGGGGGTTACTGATCAGTGGTTCGAAGCTCGACTCGGCAGATCGGCGAGCGCCACAAATCCGCCAAGACGGGAGCGCCCGGTGCCTCCCCGCAAATGCCCTACTGATAAGAGGTACGGGGCCTGACCCTCGATGGGTTTGAACAGGAGCCTCAGATCGACAGAGTCAGGAACGATCGGGGCGCGCGCGATCGAGCCTGTCCACGAATGCGAAGTTCGGGGGCGCCCTACATATCGTGTTCAAGGCCAGGACAGAGGCAGCCAATCGAGGGATCCCATCGAGGGATTGCTTCCGCGCCCTCGACCCCTATCGAACGGGACCGAGCCCTACTTGGCAAACCCCTGCAAGCGCTTACATGGACGTGTCTCTGGACCACGAGCCGACCCCTATCGAACGGGGCACGGACGCCCACTCGAACTATCCGCTAACACTCAACGAGGCAACCGTCGCTCGCCGCCTGCTCGAGGGTAGCACAGTTTGCCTCACCCCTCTACCCCGCAGAAGGGCAACGAGGGTCGTGATAACAAAGCCGAGAGTCTTCACCCGATTGCCCCTGATTGGGCCAGGCCTCGGGGGCTCCTCGCACCACGACCACTGAAGGACCGATTAGGCGAACCAGAGAGGGGGGAGTGAATGGGAGCCGATAAAAATTCTTCTCGAAGGAGATGAGAACTCCTACAAGACGAACACGGTGTCCAAAACACGTCTCCGACTCAACTACCCAAGTTGGTCAAGACCACGCAGCCACTGAAGTGCTACTGGTCCTAGGAACCAACAACCACCTACACCTACTCGAGAACGCAGCGGAACTAGCAACTCGAGCACCACTGGGCTACACCGGTCAGGCCGGTGAGCAGCACCGGTCAGACCGGTCCCTACTGGCAAAATCTGAGAACTTCCACAGAAGGCCTCTACACCGGTCAGGCCGGTGTAGCTCGCCGGTCAGACTGGTCCAAGCCAGGAAATCCCAAATCCACCAAACTGACCTACCGAGCTCCAAACAGGACCAAACTCGAAACAGCAGCAACACAGGACAACAAGGAACTCACCGAGACGTTCACTCGAGCAAAACTCAACAGAGAGTCTGCACCAGTCAGACCGGTGAGAGGCACCGGTCAGACCGGTGTGACCTGAGCTCTCAGGATGAACAGCGCCCGTGGGTCAACTCCCCCAAATCTGACTCCCGATCTCCCGAATCGCTCCACGGATTTGTGCAAGACTTTGGGGATAGTAGGAACACCTCATGGGTACTCCATAGCCAAGATTTGGTCCACCAAAACTTCCTAAATCAAGAGGAATCGAAGAAATCCCACCAAGAACGCCTCTAACCCTAGAGGCAAGAAAACCCCAAAATCGAGCCCCTTTGCTCACGGATTTGGGAGGGAAATCAAAGGGAAAAGAACCACGAAGGGTTCACACATACATCCCCCACCAAATCCCAAAGAGAAAGGCCTCGAATTCGCTCCAAGAAAATCGCCAAGAAAGGGCTCCGAAAATCACCGAAAAGGAGAAACGGGAAAGACACATCCAAGCCTTGAGGAACCACGCCGAATCATCTATGCATACCAAAGAGGTTCATACAAGGTCTAGCTTGCCGCCCGATCATCTTTCCCTCTCACAAGATCTCACCTTGAAGCTCTCAAGCTAGTCCTATAGAAATCCTAAGGAAAATAGGAAGGGAAAATAGGAAAACCAAATGAGCTAGGGTTCCAAGAGATGGCTGCCATCCTCCCACCACTTGGGTTATCTGGAGGCAACCGAAAGACTAAAATGCCCTTACTAGCTAACTAGGGATACATGCCCCTCAAGGGCGAATTCGGAAATCTTTGTCTTCGCTCCATCAGACGGATGCCTAGCGACCGCAAAGTTGCTTAGCCTCGACGCAAGCCTTGCGATCCCGACGCGTGTCCTCCGCTTCGAAGATTCCGGACTGCGTCGTCGCACACCGGTCAGACCGGTGCTCCTCACCGGTCAGACCGGTACCCACCGGTCAGACCCACCGGTCAGACCGGTCCGATGCTGCTGCACCTCCGTCTTCGGTTCTTCGGTCTTGGCTTTGTGGATCAACCAAGGAACCCAGTGGTTTTCTGGTGAACCACCGGAATCCCCGTGAACTCGGTGTAGCCTCCGCCAATCACCACTCATGACTCGGCTCCCACGTAGTCCCGGCTCGACCTTGGTTTTGAGGCTCAACCAAGAAACCGTCCATGACTTCATCTTGCCGTTCTTGCCACCATGCGGCCCGCACTTGACCCCGCTGGCCACCGGGTCCCTCGAACCAAGCCTACTTGTCTTCTCCACACCTGGAGGCCTCACCGGCAACGACCTTTCGCGCTTGTTCTTTACCTGCACCAACACCAGTCAAGCCGCAACCTGCACCTGCAATACTTAGCCAAGAATTAGTCCACACCACGTTGTCAATCACTCATCACACCAGGAAGCGACCATCCACCGGTCCTCGAACCACACATGGCTCTCAATCTCCCCCTTGATGAGTGCATTAACAACACACACGTTTTGGTAACCAAGAGACAAGGAAAAGAAAAGAACCAACTAAAATAAACTCCAACAAGTGATCAAAAGCCAAAGAAAGGCAAAGAACAAGATCACTTGAAGAAGACAAGTCTCGGACCCCTTAGGCAAGGGCAACGGCTCGACACATCCGAGACAAAAACATGCTCAAGCAAAGAGCACAAACCAACAATCCAAAGCTCGAAAACCACAAAGAGCTCTCCCTACACACATGCAAGCTCCCCCTGAACCAATGCAACTCCCCCTGGATGAATGCATGCAAACCACCTCGCAAAACAGAGCAGCTGCTTCAGCTTTGCTCTGGACTGGTCAGACCGGTCAACCACACTGGTCAGACCGGTGTGCTAGATCGCCCAGCACCTGAACCTCACACCGGTCAGGCCGATGACCACCTGGGAACTGCCCGAGCTCAAAACTAGCTCGAAACCACTTGGAAACCTTCTAAAAGCATGCAGTAAGCCAAAACATCTCCCCCTTGTTGACAATGCATGAATCAAGCCAAAAATGCAAAAATTGCAACCTAGAGCTTCTCAAATAGACAAAATTCAACAAAGGATGCTACACATCTCCAAATGAGCATGTTGAATACTCTATAGCTTCGTAAAGACATCAACTACAAGATCACCAAGTTTCACAACCATTGGGCGAAGCTAAGATAGAATTGAGCAATTTTGCGAAAATTCACCCTCTCATGAGCAAAGTCCTAAACATGAGCAAAACATGTCAAAATGGCAAAGCCACACAGACTTCATGCTAGGACAACCATTCCAATCATAAGACCATCATAAACACCCACAAGCACCTCATGTCATGTCAAAGCCACCGAGCCATGTGCCTACTTCTATATATGAGACTTCTCATTGGTAGGCATCATGCAACGGTTTAGCACCCAAAGCAAATTAAAATTAGCACATGTGACATGGGAGCACATTTTCCAAGCAATTTACATTTCATTTTCAAATTTGAAATTGGTACATGAAATGTCTTTGCGACAAAAAGGAACTTATGCCCCTCCACAAGATCAAGCATGGGGGCTAAACATTCATGATGGCAAATGAGCCTTTGGCCCCATATGATAAAAATAAGCTATCCAACCACAAATGAAGCATAGCCAAGCCACTAAAACATGTCAAGATCATATAAAGGCATTTACTCACAAGAGAGCATACATGTGACATTTTTGAAAACATAGCCATCAATCATGGATATAAATCAAGATCATCAAGAGCTAAGCCAAACTAACCATAGCTTACCAAACTAGCTCACAAAGACATACATATCATTCCATGGTGAACAATGTATATAGGAGAAGCTTTTCCTAAACAATGCATATGATACAAAATGCATGCAACCTAAGATACAAAGATGCCTATACATCATGTTACATATGCCATGCCAAATGCAATAAATGCACAAAGGAAAGCTATACATATGCTACAAAGGAGCTCCCACACACCCAACTCAAGAAATCAAACAAACACCAAGCTCTCCCCGCAACCGAGTGAAAGTTGCTTGATCTAGGGGTTTGGTGAAAATATCAGCTAGTTGGTCATGTGTAGGTACATGGATCAAAGCTATCTTCCCTTTCTCTACGTTGTCTCTCAGGAAATGATACCTCACTTCTATGTGCTTGGTTTTGGAATGGAGCACTGGATTCTTTGCAACACTTATGGCACTGGTGCTATCACATTGAAGTGGGACATGGGTATACTCCTCACCAAAGTCACTCATGGTGTATGTGATCCAAAGGAGCTGAGAGCAACAACTAGCTGCGGCCACATACTCTGCCTCGGTAGTGGATTGAGCAACACTCGACTGTTTGCGGGAAGACCAAGACACCAAAGAAGAACCCAAGAACTAGCAAGTCCCAGAAGTGGACTTCCTATCCAACCGACACCCGGCAAAATCCGCATCTGAAAATCCATGAAGAGCCAAAGAAGAAGACGCGGAGTACCAAAGGCCGAAGTCGGGAGTGTGACGCAAATACCTGAAAATGCGCTTGACCGCTTGCCGATGCGAAGTCCTTAGAGACACTTGAAAACGAGCGCACAGACATACCGAGAACTGGATGTCCGGCCTCGTCGCCGTCAAGTAGAGGAGTGACCCGATCATGCTCCGGTATTCCTTCTGGTCCACGTGTTCACCTTCCTCATCCGCGTCAAGAGTTGTAGTCGTACTCATAGGCGTCGCCATGGCCTTGGAGTCCTCCATCTTGAACTTCCTCACAATGTCCTTGGTGTACTTAGCTTGGTGCACGAATGTTCCTTCCTTTGATTGCTCGATCTGTAGCCCGAGGAAGAACTGTAACTCACCCATCATGCTCATCTCAAATTCCCTGCTCATGTCTTCTGCAAACCTTGCAACAAGAGAGTTAGACGAGCCACCAAAGACAATATCATCCACGTACACCTGCACAATCAGGATATCTCTGCCCTGCCTGAGGAGAAACAAGGTCTGATCGACCTTCCCCATCTCAAACCCTCTCTCAAATAGGAACCTCCTTAACCTACCGTACCAAGCTCTAGGCGCCTGCTTCAACCCATACAACGCCTTCATCAACTTGTACACCCGGTGGGAGTACTTCTCACTCTCAAACCCCGGTGGTTGCCTCACATACACCTCTTTTTCCAACACACCGTTTAGGAAAGCACTCTTCACATCCATTTGGTGCAACTTGAACCCTTTAGCCACGGAAAAAGCTAGAAGGATTCTAATCGCCTCCAAACGCGCTACGGGAGCAAAAGTCTCCTCGTAGTCGATCCCCTCTTTCTGACTATACCCTTGAGCAACAAGCCTTGACTTGTTTCTCACCACTTCTCCTTTCTCTCCCTCTTTGTTCTTCTACACCTATTTTGTCCCAATCGGCTTACACCCTGGGGGAGGGTCAACCAACACCCAAACTTGGTTCCTCTCAAAATTCTCCAACTCCTCATGCATCGAATTAACCCAATTATGATCAGATAGCGCGTGTCCAATGTCTTTGGGCTCAAAGGTGGCAACAAAAGCAGCATGAGCGAAGTGAGAATTGTTCCGAACCCTCGACCGTGTAGTACATTCATTCATGTCGCTGATGATTCTCGAAGCTGGGTGATCCACTTGCACTCGCCGGGGAGGTTCTCGCCTTGATGCTACCTCCCCCTCAACAGCAGCTTCGCCTTGATCTGGGTTTGTCGTTGCAGGTGTGGGAGAGGGCCCATTCTCGATCGTCGTCGAAGTAGTAGGTACATGTTCAGCCGCGGGCACCACACCGCCATCTTCATCATCTCCATGTTCATGCTCCTCCTCCTGAAAGATCTCCTCGCCAAGTTCGTCGTCACCTGCATACTCAAAAACAAGCTGACTACGTGGCTGTGTCTCGTCAAAGGTTACTTCGCAAGTCTCCACGATTTGGTTAGTTTCAAGATTGAGCACACGAAATGCTCTAGAATGAGATGCGTAACCAAAGAAAATGCCATCGATAGACCTAGCCTCGAACTTGTCCAACTTCTTCCCTTTCTTCAGAATGAAGCATTTACAACCAAAGACATGGAAGTGACTTACCTTGGGTGTGCGACCGTGCATCAACTCGTAACAGGTTTTCTTCTTGTGAACCCTAAGGTAGATCCTGTTCGACACATAGCACGCGGTATTGACTGCCTCAGCCCAGAACCTTCTCGAAGTCCTATGCTCGTCGAGCATCGTCCGAGCCATCTCGCACAAGGTCCTGTTTTTCCTTTCCACCACGCCATTCTGGGGAGGCGTATACGGACTCGAAAACTGGTGTTCAAGACCCAAGTCATGGCAAAAGGTTTCGAAGCGAGAGTTTTTGAATTCCGAGCCATTTTCACTGCGGATTGCTCGTATGGCATCTCCGTGCCTCTCGTTTCTTAACCTCAAGACAAGATCTCGAACAAAACCAAACGTCTCCCCTTTCTCCTCAAGAAAGAACACCCACGCATACCGAGAGTAGTCGTCCACCACAACAAGGACATACCACTTCCCACCCGCAGATCGCACACGAGCTGGGCCAACAAGGTCCATATGGAGCAGCTCGCATGGACGCTTAGTCATCACATCAGTAAGAGGCGGGTGAGAAGAGGCTACCATCTTGGCATGCCTACACGGCGCACAAACCAACTCTTTCTCAAACCTCAACCGTGGTAATCCCCGGACCAAATTGAGTTTACTCAAGCGAGACAAAAGATCAAAGCTCAAGTGACCCAACTTCCTATTCCACTTCCACAACTCACTCGAAGAACCAGCCAAAAAGCAACACTCCACACCAGAAGACTGAGAGAAATCAGCTCGAAACACTTGACCCTCGGGAACGACCATTCAAACTAGGTCCCCTCGAGAATCTAAAATCCGAGAACCACCAGGCCGAAACAACACCTCAAAACCCTCATCCAACAACTGGGACACGAAAAGCAAATTGAACCCCAGCGATTGAACAAGAGCAACACGCCTAAGAGTGACCTTGTCACTTACCTTGATCTCACCTTCTGATAGCACACGCCCTCGCCCATTGTCCCCAAAGGTGATGTATGTCTTGGACACCACTGGGACGAGACTTGAGAACCACCCCTTGTCCCCGGTCATATGCCTCGAGCAACCGGAGTCAATCAACCAAACGTTCCTCAAGTCTCCCACCTGAAATTCAAAAGCGAGCACGTGAGTGAACAAACGACTCAGCACTGGGGTTAGTACCAAAAGAGTAAAACCAGTGTCGAGCCATTTGCTCCAAAGTGGGATTAGCACAAACCATATCATCATGCTTATCAAAGCTACCACCACGAACACCACCACGGTAACCACTACGAGGGAACCAACCCCCTCTAGCTGGAGGAGGACGAAAGCCACGAAAAGAAGACCGTGGACCGTTCCTCCTCTCCATCTCAAAGCTACGACTCCTCCCACACCCGTATTGAGCACGAGGTGGAGAACGTCTAGCAAACTGACCACCTGCAAACTTTCCATGCCAACCACCAGAACCACGACCACCTGAACCAACCGAGCATCCTCACAAGCACGAAAACCAGACCACTGTCTGTCCAGACCTGCACCGGTCTGACCGATGTAGTGCACCGGTCTGACTGGTGTAACTCGGCCAGCAGCACCACCTGCTACCTTCCGGTCTCCCCAAGCCGGAACCGTCCTCACAATCGCCTTGGCCCTGGGCATCTGCATACGAGTCTCAGGTACACCATTAGAGGGGTGGTACCTGTCCTTGTTAGCCCACTCTCTAGCCATTCTCTCCTCACGCTTCCTCTTGAAGCAAAACTCATCCTTGTGACCATCTCTCCCACAATACCCACAATGGAACTTCATGGGCTGTGGCTTAGGCTTGGGTTGGGGCTGCTCACTCGGTTTCTCACCCTTCTTCTCTCCTTCCTCACCTCCCTTTGAGCTCACAAACTTCACCGGTTTTTGGAAATCATTTGTTGGGTGAGGGAATATGGGTGGATCTGGAGTAGTGTCAAGTTTGTTTCTCAGATGGTTAGGCTTGGGCTCAAACTTGTTCTTGTGTCTGTTTGGTGGTGGGATAGGGATCTCTCCAACTCTCTCAACTCCCTCACCACTGTTCTCTCCAAGCTTGTCAGCCCCAAGTGCCTGACCATCATAGCGTTTGAAAGCCACTATCATGATACCAAGATGAGGCTCCTGACCCGACAACGAACTCATACATTTCCTCAGCTCGTCATTCTCATCCTGCAAGCGATCAACATAATGCGCAAGCTCCAAATTCTTAACCGCATGCAATTCACCAGTAGAGCAAGAAGTGGGAATAGGCTCTTTCAACTTAGCCTCAAGCGAAACAGTGTAAGCATGCATCTCATCAATCTTTCCATGCAAAACAGGGCAAGAAGTGCAAGCACCTAGCAAAGCAGGTCTAGACTTAAGCTCAGCCACTTCAACCCTAAGCATATCTAGTTCATCACAAGTGGAAGCATGCTTATCCTTAAGAGCAGTAAGATCAGCTAGGTACACAGAGCAATCACAGCAATCAATCTCATCAGAAACCACAGGAGAAGCCTTAAGCGAATCAATCTCAAGCTTAGCATCTAGGTTCTGGGTTTCTAGTTCAGCCACACGGTTCCTAGCATCTTCTAGTGAGGCCCTAAGCTCTTTCCTCATCTTCTTGGCTTCTCTAAGCATGTCATCGTGGTTATCAAGCAACTTGCCAAGACGCTCGTCCTCCTCACGCAAGAAGGGAAGCTCGTCACGTACCTCATTCTCGGAGTCGGAGTCCGAGTCGCTCTGGTGACTCTTCTTGCTGCTGGAGCTACGAGCCATGCCGCAAAGCCATCTCTCGCGAAGCAGCTCAACCCGCTCAAGTTCTTGGATGCCTTCTTGCTCTTGCACCGATCACCTTCATCTTCACTGCTACTCGAGCTCGAGGAAGAGTAGGCGGAGCTGGAGTCGATGTCGCTCGCTCCGACCATCGCTCGCGCCTTCCTGCCATGGCCATCGTTCTTCCTCGACCGTCGCTCGTCCTTGTGCTTGTTCTTGTGCTTGTGATCATGCCTCGATCTGTACTTGCTGTCCTTGCTCGACCGTTGCCTGTAGCCGTCCTTGTAGCCATCCTTGTTCTCCGTCTTCTCCGGGCAGTCGGCGACGAAGTGTCCTGGCTTGCCGCACTGAAAGCACGTCCGTGCTGTCCTCCTCGTGTTCACACGGTTCTCGTGCAGCCTCTCGAACCACCTGGTCAGCAACGCCAGCTCGCGTCCTCTCCAAGCACGTCGAACTCCTCGTCTGGCAAAGACATCAAGGAAGACAGAGAGTACATCCTGGAGGATGCGTTAGCGTTAGACTTAGCCACCTTGCCACCAACGAGAGCAAGACTATGGGAATCAGTCGGACTCTCGATATTGGCTGTCATACCACGGTCCAACTCAGCCGACTTGAGCTTCGAGAACAGCTCGTTCACGGTCAAGGTGTCATACTTCTCGGACTCAAGGATAGCCTCGACCTTCCTGTCCCATACGGTACGATCCAACGAGTGCAAGAGCTTCACGGCTCTATCATGATCATCGTATGGGAGCACGACCACATTGGCTCTCATGTTGTTCACTACCACCGTAAACCGCTGGAAGAGGGCACCGACGGACTCGCCGGGGAGATGAGTGAAGTTCTCATACTCTCTCCGGTAAGTCGCGTACATCCGAGCTTGAACCTGAGCATTCCCAGCATGAGCATCCTTCAACTGCTCCCAAATCCTACAAGCTAAGTCCTCTATCTGAACCTGATCGAATTCGGACTGACACAGAGCACGAAACAAGTAGTCGACCGCCTTGTTGTTGTCGTCGAACATATCCCTCGATCCTGGAGCAAGGAAGTTGATCGGATGAACATAAGCTGTGTTCACCGTAACGTCCCATAGGATCTGACCCTTTCCGTGGAGGAACGCCGCCATCTGCCTCTGCCACATCTGGTAGTTCTTCCCATCGAAGTGCGGAGGACCCGAACCCCATTCCTGGTATGCCATCTTTGGATCTTAGACTGGTAAGACTCAATGAAGACCCGAACCGGCTCTGATACCAATTGAAGGACCGATTAGGCGAACCTGAGAGGGGTGGAGTGAATGGGAGCCGATAAAAATTCTTCTCGAAGGAGATAAGAACTCCTACAAGACGAACACGGCTTCCAAAACACGTCTCCGACTCAACTACCCAAGTTGGTCAAGACCACGCAGCCACTGAAGTGCTACTGGTCCTAGGAACCAACAACCACCTACACCTACTCGAGAACGCAGCGGAACTAGCAACTCGAGCACCACTGGGCTACACCGGTCAGGCCGGTGAGCAGCACCGGTCAGACCGGTCCCTGCTGGCAAAATCTGAGAACTTCCACAGAAGGCCTCTACACCGGTCAGGCTGGTGTAGCTCGCCGGTCAGACCGGTCCAAGCCAGGAAATCCCAAATCCACCAAACTGACCTACCGAGCTCCAAACAGGACCAAACTCGAAACAGCAGCAACACAGGACAACAAGGAACTCACCGAGATGTTCACTCGAGCAAAACTCAACAGAGAGTCTGCACCGGTCAGACCGGTGAGAGGCACCGGTGTGACCTGAGCTCTCGGGATGAACAGCGCCCGCAGGTCAACTCCCCCAAATCCAACTCCCGATGTCCCGAATCGCTCCACAGATTTGTGCAAGACTTTGGGGATAGTAGGAACACCGCATGGGTACCCCATAGCCAAGATTTGGTCCACCAAAACTTGCTAAATCAATAGGAATCGAAGAAATCCCACCAAGAACGCCTCTAACCCTAGAGGCAAGAAAACCCCAAAATCGAGCCCCTTTGCTCACGGATTTGGGAGGGGAATCAAAGGGAAAAGAACCACGAAGGGTTCACACATACATCCCCCACCAAATCCCAAAGAGAAAGGCCTCGAATTCGCTCCAAGAAAATCGCCAAGAAAGGGCTCCGAAAATCACCGAAAAGGAGAAATAGGAAAGACACATCCAAGCCTTGAGGAACCACACCGAATCATCTATATATACCAAAGAGGTTCATACAAGGTCTAGCTTGCCGCCCGATCATCCTTCCCTCTCACAAGATCTCACCTTGAAGCTCTCAAGCTAGTCCTATAGAAATCCTAAGGAAAATAGGAAAACCAAATGAGCTAGGGTTCCAAGAGATGGCTGCCATCCTCCCACCACTTGGGTTATATGGAGGCAACCGAAAGACTAAAATGCCCTTACTGGCTAACTAGGGATACATGCCCCTCAAGGGCGAATTCGGAAATCTTTGTCTTCGCTCCATCGGATGGATGCCCAGGGACCGCAAACTTGCTTAGCCTCGACGCAAGCCTTACGATCCCGACGCGTGTCCTCCGCTTCGAAGATTCTGGACTGCGTCGTCGCACACCGGTCAGACCGGTGAGGGTCAGATCCACCGGTCAGACCCACCGGTCAGACTGGTCTGATGCTGCTACACCTCCGTCTTCGATTCTTCGGTCTTGGCTTTGTGGATCAACCAAGGAACCCAGTGGTTTTCTGGTGAACCACCGGAAACCCCGCGAACTCGGTGTAGCCTCCGCCAATCACCACTCATGACTCGGCTCCCACGTAGTCCCGGCTCGACCTTGGTTTTGAGGCTCAATCAAGAAACCGTCCATGACTTCATCTTGCCGTTCTTGCTACCATGCGGCCAGCACTTGACCTCGCTGGCCACCGGGTCCCTCGAACCAAGCCTACTTGTCTTCTCCACACCTGGAGGCCTCACCGGTAACGACCTTTCGCACTTGTTCTTCACCTGCACCAACACCAGTCAAGCCGCAACCTGCACTTGCAATACTTAGCCAAGAATTAGTCCACACCACGTTGTCAATCACTCATCACACCAGGACGCGACCATCCACCGGTCCTCAAACCACACATGGCTCTCAACCACCCCAACGATCGCCGCACCAACTCGCCCAAGGTCGCGCCCCCAAAAAACGGCCAGCCTACCCGAAACGTCTTGGGTCACCACGATACCTCCCCTCTTGCGTAGATTGCCGACGCCGGCTGAAATATCGCCGAGGCCGGCTGAAACAAACACGAAGGCGAGTCACGTCACCCTACGTATTCAACCCCTGCACAAGTGCACGCACTCCTACAGGGCTTCGGGGGCTTACACCCACGCGTGCGCTAGCGCGCCCCCACAGGAAAGCGTGCATAGTCAAAGGGGACGAGACTCGCACATAGCACCCGAGAACAGCATCCTTTGCAGGAACGGGTCCCCCTTCCAGCAAAGGCTCGGGGGCTACTATCGGGGACGGTCATTAGGGGTCCCCTAACTAAGGGGATAATCACCCTCGTTAAACGCAAAACCAACTAGGGACTATGTCCCAAACCTTGGTCACGGGACATCACGGGCCCACGGCCTGCCACGGCCCAGCAGCAGCCCGAGAAACGCCCGCTTGGCCGCCTCGCCCGAGGGCCCCGGCCCCTCGAGCGGATTTCCATCTCGCTCGAGGGCTCCGGTCCCTCGAGCGGATCTTCACCTCGCTCGGGGGCTCCGGCCCCTCGAGCAGATTCACGCCTCGCTCGGGGGCTCCGGCCCCTCGAGCAAATTCCCGCCTCACTCGGAGGCCCCGGCCCCTCGAGCGGATTTCCGCCACGCTCGAAGGGTTCAGACCCTCTCGAGCGGGCAGCCCCCCACGCCGCGCACCTGACACAGTCAGAACACCTGACACCGCCACTGTGCGGCCTATCCCGTCATTGTGCGGCCATTCCTGGCCCTGTGCGGGCACCGCGCGGCCCTGTGCGAACAGGCCGGCGTCATTCCGTGCCACTATGCTACCTGCCTCCGTCCTCCCCTTGCGGTGAGACCCTCGAAAGGGCATAGGGCACCCTCGAAAGGTGTGCGGACGATGGGCGGGTGCACGCCTTAACCGGCGCTGCCGTATGAGCGGCATGCACCGCGTCCCCTCCGCCAACTCCGGCGCCACCTGGCCATCCCGGGCGCTGTGCAACTGCCCCGGGCGCTGTGCCGCCATCCCTACCACTGTGCGGCAGCACGCACGACGCTGTGCGGACAAGCCAATGACGCGCCGCCGCCCCGCGCCACCAACTCCAGTCCTTCCCCCGGCGGATAGGCCCTCGACCTAGCAGGGCAGCCCCTCGAAGTCAGAGCAGGACAGGTCACAGTGACCGCCACGCCGCTCGCGGAAGCCGGAGGGTGCCACCAACTCACGCCAGAAACCATGACGTGCGGGACAAGACCGTCGGCGCCATACTTATTAGTACGCGACCACTGTGCCGGCTGCTGTGCAGCGCCCTGTAACTGCCCTCCCTTGGCCTATAAAAGGGGAGAAGTAGAGCCCCCTACGCGGGGATGACGCACCACACTCACCTGGGCACAACTCGCCACCCGTTCTAGACATTGGCACTTGCCTCAATCACTTAGCCAGGACTTGGGGGAATTTCCTCCTCTCCCACCGTGCTTGTAGCCCCCCTCTGCAGGCACCACCGGTGCAAGGTAATACAAGTGCGAAAGCACACCCTGCTGGATGTACGGCCGCGTGGCCGGAACCAGGATAAACCCCGTGTCATCTTAGCTTGCACCGACCATCGAGGAGCTGATCTCAGCGCAAATCACTAGTTGGTGCCGGTGCTAATCCGGACACCGACAGTTGGCTTGCGGATTATCCATCATAATATTTCTGTAGGTTTAAACAATACCAACACTCCTCACCATCCCCCGCCTCGATTAGCGGTGGTGGGGTCCCTAAGGACGACGAGGTAGAGCTCGGAGGTGAGGTCCGCTAGCCGGCTCTAAGCGCGAGGCGGAATCAGCGATCGGCGGGGTGGGGCTCAGATCCGGCGGCTGTTGCCTCGAGCTTGGGGCTCCCGCGCCATGGAGGTCCTGACGGTGGCGGTTGATGACGACCTACTACTGTGTGGGGTTGACGATGGTGGCAGCGGGTCTCCTCTCCTCCTTCCTACTCAAGACGTGAAACACCGATGGACACACGGAACTCGCACCATGTCGGCATAGCGCATGCACTCGGCGGACGTTGGATGTGGTGTTTGGGCAGGAGAGCGCTACGGTCATGTTTTGTCTACCATTCCCCACTATAGGAATAAAAATGTTAAAAAGCTACACTACCATCCCGTAGTGCTCCTTTTACCGCACCCGATGTGGATAGCCCAACAGTACATACAACAGCTTTGAAGAGCCAGCGTCCCTGCGAGGGAGCAAGCCAGCCAAGCACTTATATAAACGACCCTAGACCCTCTGACTACTAGGTGATACCTCGCGCGTTGCTGCGTGAATTTCTTAAACAAAATTAATTTTAAGGTGAAATGTGAGTATAAACATCAAAGTGATTGCATAACAACATTATTTTATAAACAATATTACACATTTATACATGAAAGCATGTTCATTTTGTCGAGAGAGAACCATTCTTAAATGATTGATCCTACATGTATTTCTACATAATGTGAAAAGTATTTGACGTGCTACTCACAAAGACATGGTATTATTCATCACAGAAAATCAATTGAAGATATAAATAGACGGTCTAGTGGATGGTGACATGATGTATAGTGGATAGTGACATGGATAGTTTGCATGTTGAGAGAAATAGAGTTATGACACTTAGTGGGGTGCTCCTATATATGTATATACAATGCTACTCCAACACAACACCATTGGACAAGAGATGAAAATATCTTCAGATATCTCATTAGCACTATAGATCTTGGATTATTTTACAAATTTAACCAAGATAAAATGTTGATTGGATATTCAGATGCTGGCTATTTATCTGATCCCCATGAAGCCAGATCTCAAACAGACTTTGTATTTTTGCATGGTGGAACGGCTATATCATTGAAGTCATCAAAACAGACTCTAGTAGCCACATCCACAAATCATTCTGAAATAATTGCATTATTTGAAGCATCACGTGAATGTGTGTGGCTTCGTAGAATGGTTAAGCACATACAACAATCATGTGGTATAGGTTCAATCATGAATCCTACCATTATGTATGAAGATAATGCTGCTTGTATTGCACAAATGAGAGAGCGAGTTATATAAAAAGCAACCTATCAAAACATATGGGTCCTAAATTATTCTATCCTCACGAATTACAAAAGAAATGAGAGATAGAAATCATGCAAACTAAATCATGTGATAATCTTGCAGATTTATTCACAAAGTCCCTACCAACATCATTGTTCCAGAAATATGTTTTTGGAATTGGTATGCGACAATTCAAAGATTTGCAAGAATCAGAGGGAGATTCTTTTTAATACAACCCATACATAATCCTCTGATTATGAATATTGTACTCTTTTTCCTATATAAGTTTTTCCTTATAAAGGTTTCTCATAAAGGTTTTAATGAAGCAATATCACAAGAACACATATCATTTCACGTAATTTTTCCACTAAGGTTTTAATGGTGGTACTCAAGATATAATAATACCTTCTCATATTTTTCCTATCTAGTTTTTAGGGAAGGATATTCAAATATGTTCCTCAGATCATAACAATATTATTCTCTAAACTTATTTATGAGTTTTTCCTTCCCAAAGATTTTCTCATATAAGTATCTAATGAGACAATAATTAAATATGTCATATCATTTTCTCCTTATATTTTCCCACTGGGTTTAAAGAAGTTTTAGTGGCATATACACACAGATTGGTTTCTCCTCAAGATTTTTCCCATAGGGTTTTTAGAGTTTTACAAGATAACGTTCAAGAATGATTGAAGAAGAATTACATCAAGATCATATGGAGCAATTGATCAAGAGGGAGTGTTGTGAAACATTAATTAGTGATCAATTAGTCTAACTATGTAATTAGTATAATGATTAGTGATGTAATTAAGGTTTTGGCACCTGCCTTAACCAAAGGGGGTGAGGCATCCCCGAAGAGGTGCCTCCATACCTCTTCATCCTGTCTATAAACATGGGGTCCACCCCTCAATCAATCCATCCCAATCATTTGCCCCTATTCCATTTCATTTCATTCACTTTTCATTGTAACACATACACTACTAGGGAAAGAGGCTTTCGTCCCAGGGCAAAAATAACATTAGTACCGGTTTTGTTTGCCCCCCGGTACTAATGTTACAAGAACTGGTACTAATGTCCCGTGCCAAAAAGGAGGCGGGCGGAGCCATCCCGTGGCAAACATTAGTACCGGTTGAGCACCGGTACTAATGTCCCACATTAGTCCCGGTGCTCAATATGGGCCGGTACTAATGTGTGGGCGGGACATTAGTATCGGCCCGTATTAAGAGCCGGTACTAACGTGGCTACATTAGTACCAGCTCATAATAAGGCCCGGTACTAATGTCCAACGGCTATATCTTAGCTTCTTCCTCCTCCAGCCCGAGCCCCCCACCTTCTTTCTCCACTTCGAGCTCCTTCTCCATGGCACCCTAGAGGAGCTTTTGCCGGATTTGCGACCATTTCTCGACGATTTCACTCGTTGAAGTGGTCTAGAGGTTAGTTACTTCATCCTCCCTTGATTCATGTTTATTTTGTTGAGTTTCATTGGTTGAAATAGCAGTATTTTAGCACTTTAAAATAAACTAAGAATAGGGGATTTTAGCACTTTGAAATAGGAATATGTTCTAATAGAATTGATTGAAATGGATGTGCCGTGTTAGTTGGATGAGATGTTCCATATGATGATACAAATTAATTTTTTTATTATTTTTATAGAAATAAATATATTAAATGCTTTAGATGTACTTACTAAGAGAAAGGACTAGAATATTAATATTAGAATTAGAGAAATAATTTATTAGTCAAAAAAAATAGTTTGCTTATAATAATAATAATTTAAATTGAAATATAGTTTTCTCATTATAAAAAATGTTTTCTTATAAGAAAAACATTTTCTTAAGAAAAAAGTTTCTTTATTAGGAAAAAGTTTTCTTCAATACCATCAAAATGGTTTTTCCTCATTAGAAAATTAGGAATAAGTTTATACTTGATGTGGAATATGGATTTAAGTAGTTTGAATTTGTGTAACATAGTCTTCCATTCATTATTTACACACTAGTACCGAGTCAAAAATGGTTTTCTCATTACAATAGTTATTTCTTAGTTAGAAAAATAGTTTCCTCAATAGAAAAATAGTTTTCTTCATTAGAAAAATTGTTTGCTCATTAGAAAATTAGTAAAAAGTTTATATTTCATGTGGAATATGGATTTGAACAGATTGGATTTATGTAACATAATCACTTGCCTTCATTTGAGTGACTATGACAGATTGAACAGATTGAATAAATGCCCAGCCACCTCCTTTGAGTGACTATGACAGACAGGCACTCAAGATGGACAAACAGAAGAAGTTGGCGAATAAAGCTAAATCTACAATTCCACAACTAGGCACCTAGTCAAAGCAATCTGTCTCCCCCATCAAGGTGCTTTCTTCGCTTCAGCAGCATATGCTTGTATTCAATAAGGATTCAGGTCTGACTCCTGGTCAAATCCGAGGGGACGAACCAATCCCAAAGCATGAAGGGGCAAATAGACCGAAGTATGAGTGGGGTAAACCTCTTGTGTGGCCGCAGTTGGTGCCGTTTCTTCCAACGAGAATGCATGAACTGCACGATTGGTACATGGCTGCGTCAGCCAGCAGTGTAACCTATGTGGAAATTACCATAGATGATCGACATTATTTCCGTGGCCGAGAAACTTTTGGTGTGGAATTTGACCAATTTTGGTACTTATTCAATCAAGATGCAATTGACTCAGGACTCATCGCTTGTTGGACTCTGTAAGTCTCAAAAACAATGATCTAGACATTCTACCTTATCTTAACTTGTGTTTAATTTGAATTTAATTTCAATCATGCAGCTTTGAGATGTAGCGGTGCAGGAGGAGAGGAATAATGGACGTCGGCTTCATGGATCCACTAATGATAAATCAGACTTGTGTCAGAAAATGGGAGCTGGCCACATTGGACTATATATATTTGTATCTAGAAAAACACCATGAGAAGGGTATCATACTTCTGCCATACAACTTCGGGTGAGCAACGTGTATCTCATCTATTTTATCTTTTTCAAATGATATTGCATATATATTTCAAGAAACTAATACTTCTACACGTATGCACAGCTTCCACTGGATTCTTTTTGCATTTTGTCCGTCTCTAAGCAAGGTCTTCATCTTTGACTCTTTGAGGGCAACATCAGACAAAAGTGCATATCAAGATGTCGTAGAGATGATCAAACTTGCATGGACTCGCCTCTGTGTAGAGCACCCAGGAAGATACAAAGAGAACCTTTATTTCCACTATGATTTCCCTGTATGTGTATTCTGCTAGTCAGCATATCTCATGTCTTCCAATATAATTAAACATATTTCATAACCTTGTTTTCGCACATGTGTAGTGCTTGACACAACCTTCAGGTACCAATCTGTGCGGATACTATGTATGCGAGTTCATGCATACCTTTTCAAGCATCGGAAGAGGTACCAACCTTGAAGACAGGGTGCGTCCACTAAACTAAACGACACATGCATGTAGTTCTTATTTGTCCATGTTCTTTTTTGTACTAGTTCTTATTCTTTGTTCATATTCTTTTGTAGATTGATGACATCAAGTAGGGGTTCCTCAAGTCGGAAAGAATCTGATTAATTCAAGAACAACTTTGCGGATTTCTTCTAGATGAGGTGATTACGCCAGGTGGAGAATTCTACTCAGGCTTATCATCTGTGATTGTAACGGGGAAGTCCACGGAAGAAACATCGGGGAAGTCCACTGCAAAAGCAACTGGGAAGTCGACGGAACAAGCAGAGTCGACTAAGCAGGGGAGCAAGAGAGGAAAAAGCTCAGCAAAAGAGCAATCATCAGGAAGCAAAAAAACTAATATTAAATCTTGCTAACCTTTGATGCAATGTATTATATACACTAATACAAATTTTTCGTATTTTTGTATGCACGATATTATATATGTTCTTGCATTGGATCAACTACCGGATTTGGGATAATACATGCATACGAATATATGTACTAGTATAATATTAGATATTATACTAATACATATATACGTATGCATGTATAGTATTATCTCAAATATTTTATATGGCACACGAATATATATTATAGCGTATCAACCATTATGATTAGTATACGTAAATACGATAGAATTAATAAACCAGAAAACAATAAAGAAAAATAAAAAACAAAAAAAATTTAGTACCGGTTGGAAACAAGAACCGGTACTAATGTGAATCGTGCCACGTCGCCGGGGGCGGGCACATTAGTACCGGCCCTCAATACCAGCCGGTACTAATTCCCACATTAGTACCGGTTTCCAAAACTGGTACTAATGTGACTTCACATTAGTACCGATCGAACAATACCGGTTTGAAAACCGGTACTAATGAGGGTTATAAACCGGTACAGATGTACGTTTCCCTAGTAGTGATAGTACATTTAGCACAAAATTTACTCTGTTGCTTGAGTGTATCAGTTATATGCATGTGATTTCTTATTATATTTGAATATTTACTATCATCACCAATTTCATTTGATGAATTCCTTTCTGCTGACCATACATACAAATTTCTTCAATACATATGTGGTTAGGCTTAGCTTTAAGCAGACTCATTATCAAGTAGTTAGCCCCCCTCTCTTGCTCTATTCCTGGATCCGCCACCGAGAATATAATGGGTGCAAGCTTCTTCACAATCAATACTTGATGCTCATGTTGACGCTTTTCTGGTCAACACACACGAGCGCTAGATCGCGCAGAACGTCGAAACGCTGAACTCACCGAGCTCCTACCCGGACCGGTCTGACCGGTCAGGGGCACCGGTCTGACCGGTGGCTGCAGAGGTGCGGTGGAAGCCTAAGATCACCGCCTCGGGAGGGACCCTGTCGGAGGTGGCGTGCCTAGGGTTGCTCTGAGATCGCCAAGGCCACTCAGAACGTCCCTGATCGTCGTCGAGACAAACAAGGAAAGCACGAGGTTGGAAAAGCTAGGGTTTGAGAGATAAAAGTTGTAGAAAGTAATGATCGATTGGGTGATAGCCCTCAACCGGCCGTGGCCCTTTATATTTATAGGGTGGGGAGGTCTTGCCCCGCAAGGAAGTCCTTTACAACTCGAAAACAACCAGAACTCCTCAATTCTACTCAAGCTCGGGGTCCACCGGTCAGACCGGTCAGGCCCACCGGTCAGATCGGTGTAGCCTTTGCCGGATCGGCTACAGGACCCCTACCGGTCAGACCGTCCAGGGACACCGGTCTGACCGGTGGCGTCAGCCTGATCGGCTTTGTGCCAATTTTGGGTGCGAACATATGCCCCCTGTTTTTTAGTAAAGCTTGCTGTCTAAAAAATAATCCTAAGGTCGATGTGACACTTCACCGGCCATTTTTTTTTTGGTCTAAGGGCGATTTTTGCTTTAAATCGGCCATATCTTATCAAGCGTCTTGCCAAACACTTGGATAAAATCTCTTCAAGTATCTCCCGTTGAGAGCCCTCGGAAGCCGCTGTCCTTGCAAAGTCTCTACCATGTACGAATTTCCAGAACATACTTCTACAATCTTATACGGACCTTCCCAACTTGGAGACCATTTACCAAATTTATTGCTCTTAGTCCTAATAGGCAAAATCGTCTTCCAAACCAGATCACCTACCTTTACCTTTTTGTTATAAGCCCTAGCAACTCGCCTCTTGTCCTTTTCAATCTCCTCTAAAGCCTCCAAGCGCTTGTCGGTCACCTCATCAATATTATCCATCATCAAAGCATAATATGTCTCAACATCAAGATTATTTTGCTTTGCAAGTCTATATGCGCCTAGATTCACCTCAACAGGCAAAACGGCCTCTTGACCATATACAAGCTCAAAAGGAGTAACTTTAGTAGCACCATGTCTAGAAATACGATGAGCTCATAAAGCTTCAGATAATACCTCATGCCATCTTCTAGGATTGTCTTCTATCTTCTTCTTAATGAGCTTCACCAAAATTTTGTTGCTAGACTCGGCTTGACCATTGGCTTGAGCATAATATGGAGATGAATTGAGTAATTTAATACCGTAAGAATCGACAAACTCACACACCTCTTTAGATATGAATGAAGTCCCTTGATCTGTAGTCAAAGTTTGTGGAATGCCAAATCTATGTATGATATGCCCAGTAATAAACTCAATCACCTCTCTATGTGTCACATTCTTCAAAGGAATAGCCTCAGTCCACTTGGTGAAGTAATCAGTAGCCACAATCACAAAATAATGCCCCTTCGTCGAAGGAGGGTGAATCTTGCCAACAAAATCCAATCCCCATCCTCTAAAGGGCCAAGGCTTGATAATTGGATACATCAACGCAGCAGGCACCAACTGAACATCTCCATGCTTTTGACACTCTTCGCAACCTTTGTAGTACCTAAAACAATCAGCTATCATGGTAGGCCAATAAAAGCAAGCTCGCCTAAGGAGCCACTTCATCTTGGGAGCCGATTTATGAGTACCGCAAATGCCTTCATGAACCTCTGCCATAGCCAATCTAGCTTGATCAGGACCCAAGCATTTAAGAAGCAAATCATCCGCAGTTCGACGATATAATTCACCATCATCAAGAATAAACTTAAGAGCCCATCGTCGAACCTTTCTATCAGCTGAACTGCTAGGATCCTGCAAATAATCAACCAGAGGCTTTCTCCAATTTTCCATCTCATTTTCGTCACAAAAAACCGAGGAGGATCTTTTACCAGGGGACCGGTCAGACCGGTCATAAGCATCGGTCAGACCGGTGGGGTCAGCCGACCCAAAACCAGGAGACCGGTCAGACCGATCATGGGCATCGGTCAGACCGGTGGCGTCAGCCGACCCAAAACCAGGGGACCGGTCTGACCGTTCGGTGTCACCGGTTAGACCGGTCGGCTGCGTCGGCCTGACCGGTGCCTCCAGAGCAAAGCACTCGGCTATAAGCAACGGTTTGTGTTCTTGAAAATTTCTTTTCCGAACATTATAACCAGATGCTTGCTGAGCCAGAGCGTTAGCTCTAGGATTTTCCTCTCGTGGTACATGATAGATAACAAATTCATCCATACAAGATATGATGTCTAAACATTTATCAAGGTAAGCATTTAAAAAGCCATTTAGACATTGATATACCTTGGATACTTGCTGCACCACTAATAAAGAATCTCCATATGCTTCCACATGTTTTACTCCCATGTCATGCAAGATCTCCAACCCAAATAGAAGAGCCTCATATTCGGTTTGGTTATTAGTACAATCATGATCTAATCGGTTAAGAGCTTCAAAAACAGCCCCACTTGGCGAAATAATGACAACTCCAACACCACAACCATCTTTGCAAACCGATCCATCAAAATGTAACTTCCATGGAGTAAAAGTAGCATAACCGACATTTAAATCAAGTTGCTTATCTACTCTATGTCCAACAATAAAGTCGGCAACAATTTGACCTTTCATTGAACTTAATGGTTCACAATGCAAATCATATTCAACTAAAGCATAAGCCCATTTGCCGACTCTACCACTTAAAATAGGTTTATGCAACATGTATTTAATTATGTCGGTTTGACATGCTACTATGCAAGTACTTGGTAATAAATAATGCCTCAACTTGGTACAAGTATGATATAGTGATAAACACAACTTTTCAATAGGAGTGTACCTTGTTTCGGTGTCCAATAGTCTTCTACTTTCATAAGCAACAATATATTCCTTTCCTTCGGTCTCTTGAGTCAAAACACCTCCAATGACATCTTTCTCAGCCGCCACATATAATTTAAAAGGAATACCACTTCTAGGCGCTTGAAGAACAGGCGGCGAAGATAAATAATGTTTAATCCCATCAAATGCCTCTTGTTGTTTTGCCCCCCAAGTAAAATCAGCATCACTTTTTAACCGAAGTAAAGGAGTAAAGGCATTCACCTTCCCAGACAAGTTACAAATGAACCTCCTCAAGTAATTTACCTTGCCCAAGAACTTTTGCAAATCTTTCTTGCAAGCAGGAGCCTTTACATTTTTAATAGCTTCAATCTTCTTAGGATCTATCTCTACACCTTTCTCATGTACAACAAAACCCAAGAATTTTCCAGCCGATACACCAAAAGCACATTTGAGTGGATTCATCTTCAGTTTATATCGACGCATTCTCTCAAATGCAAGTCTTAAATCAGCTAAATGAGAATCTACTCCAGCCGATTTGACAACAATATCATCGATATAAACTTCTACTATGATGCCAAGTAAATCATGAAAGATTAAATTCATAGCCCTTTGGTAAGTAGCTCCCGCATTTTTTAATCCAAAGGTCATAACCACCCACTCAAATAATCCAACAAAACCCGGACATATGAAAGCCGTTTTGGATATATCCTCTTCAGCCATAAAGATTTGATTGTAACCAGCATTACCATCAAGAAAACTAAGAATTCTATGTCCGGATGCAGCATTAACAAGAAAATCGGCTATAGGCATAGGATATTCATCCTTAGGAGTAGCTTTATTAAGATCTCTAAAGTCAATGCAAACACGAAGCTTTTTTGTTCCTTTTTTCTCAACAGGCACAATATTAGAGATCCAATCAGCATAACGACAAGGCCTAATAAACTTAGCATCCAACAATCGATTGATCTCTTCTTTCACTCGGTCATAAATGTCAGGATTAAAGTTTCTATGTGGTTGTTTATAAGGTCTAAAACCAGGTTTAATAGGTAAACAATGCTCTACTAAATCTCTACTTAAACCAGGCATTTTATTGTAACTCCATACAAAGCAATCAACATACTCCTTTAATAACTTTATTAACTCAGATTTAAACAAAGGATCAAGATTCTTGTTTACAAATGTCGGCCTAGGTACAGTGCCATCGCCAATGTCTACCTCCTCTAGAGGATCAGCCGACGTAAACCCTTGTCCTAACTTGCTCAAATCATCAAAATCTTCGATGGCCTCACACATATCGTTCTTATGCGCCCGATAGTGTTCATGCCTCCGCTGTAACCACTCTAGATTTGCATCCATCAAATCCCAAAAAGTGATGTAGCCTGATCTTCAACCGGCTTCATAACAGCAGTAGCAAAACCATCTTTGGTAGAAGCAATAAGTTCCAATCCAGATAAATCTAGACCAGATAAGCATTTAAGATTTTCATGATCATTCACAGAGGTACTATCAGCCACTGCAACACAAGCCGACGTATCACCATGAACAACCTCTACTTTGTCGCCTACCCATTGGATTAAAAATTGATGCAAAGTAGAAGGCACACATTGGTTTGCATGAATCCAATCACGACCAAGGATCAAACTAAAGTTACCTTGGGTCTCAACGACGAAGATGTCATAGCCAATGTCTTGCTTCCAATGGTGAGCTCCATAGAGACAACGCCTTTAGCTCCCATCGGCTCACCTCCTCCCACACCGCTAACGGTCATGTTGGTCTTGATCAGCTCATCATCTGAACCTCCCAGCTTCTTGAACAAAGAATATGGCATCAAGTTGACGTTCGCTCCTCCGTCCACCAGCATGCGAGAGATAGGCTTCCCATTGATGTGTCCCTTCATGTACAAGGCTTTCAGATGATTTTCAGTAGCTTTAGGCTTCTGGAAAATAGCTTCCTTTGGCCCAAAGTCGAGATGCGCAACATCCTCCTCCGAGAGCACATAGCCATCCATATACATATGGATCACGTTGATGTCCAAATTCATGCGCTCGGGCGAAGAACAATAATCAACAAGCTCCTCATCATCTTCTGGTGCAGGATCCAATGCGGACTTGTCATCACAAACCTAGGAACCGAATAAGAGAAACCGGGCGGCGTCTCTGGGTCGTCGGTCTGACCGACGCCATCCACCGATCTGACCGGTGTGACCGGTCTGACCCACTCCTCCACCGGTCTGACCGGTGCTAACTGGGAGCTGGTCTTGACTCTCTACTCTTTCCCCTGATGTACCATGGGCCTGTACTGGTTGAAAGCTTCATCCCTTTGCTTCTCTAGCTCTTTCTCCTTATTTTCCCTGAACCTCAGGCGTTGAAGCTTCCTCCTTTGTGTGCGAGTCAATCCAGGAGGACACCACCTTGGTAAGAAGTATTTGGAGTTAGAACCACTCCCGCTGGCCTCATGGTCATTTGTGGCAGCAGATGCCCCAATATCGGTGTCACAACCTTATTGTTTGAAACAATCGGTCTTTTGCCACCTCTTTCAATAGGAACATCCATTGACCCAATCTAAATAATATCTTGATTCGTAGTCCTCTCTGGATCAACTTCCATCTTCTGCACCTCCTCCTTTTGCTTCGGCCTGTAGACTTGCTTTACTGGAGATGGCGCAGCCTGCCTGGCCGTACCGGTCTGACCGGTGGTAGTGATCGGTCTGACCGGTCGGGTTTGGTAACCCTGACCAAAACGGCGAGGAGCCAATCGGTCTTGGATAGGCCTGGAGATCCTGTCAAAAGCTGATTTCTGTCCTCCCCATCCAGGATGAAAGGCTTGTTGATAAGGCACCCACATCACTCCATTGTCATCATAAATCGGGCGTGGTGCATGTGAACTTGATGACGCCCATGGTGGAGTAAAGCGTTGCCCTTGCTGCGATGATTCACCCTTGAGTCTTGTAGCAGCCCTTGGAGGTGAAGACGACCCTCCTTGGTGCGTAGGTGACCTCATCCTTTTTTTTTAACGATCGATCACTTGTAACGGCCTTTTGCTTGGAATACTTGTCAAATAGCATGTCGAAAGTGACCTTTGGCCTGATTCTTTGCTACATTAAGTTTCTAGTTTCCAATCTCCAGACGGCTTGGTTTGATCATCCTCAGACGGCCTGGGAGCGCACCGGTCTGACCGGTCTGGCCAGAGACGGCTCAGACGGTCGTTGCTCGACAGGTGTGGACGACCCTTGCCCCCCATGTCCAGAGGCACTCACAGTAACTTTGAAGGTCTCTTTACCATCAGGAGTCTTCTCATACTCAACTTTACGAACCAGCTCCTTTCCTCTCAAATCGGGCTTAGCCTCCCCGATTACCACATTCTTGCCCTTAGTTGCTTCAGCTTGATGTGGCCGAACCAGTACCTTAGGCTGCTGCAAATCTATGGTGTTGATTGGAAAAGGAGCCTTGTCCACTTGCATCTCATGAAAAGTCAAACGACCTTCGTTTATGGCCGATTGAACCTGTCGACGAAACACATTGCAATCATTAATAGCATGAGAAAATGAATTATGAAATTTGCAATACGCACGTCTTTTCAACTCTTCAAGTAGAGGAATAGTATGAGTTAACTTGATATTTCTAGATTTAAGCAATTCATCAAATATATGATCACATTTGGAAACATCAAAAGTAAATTTAATTTCTTCTTGCCGACCTTTACTAGCCAGCTTAAGAGATGAGCAAGAATAAGCTTTTTCTTTAGAGGGCCAAACAAATTCAGTAGCATAAATTTCTTTATCACTATCGTTCGAACTATCAGAATCATAATCAATAATATGAACATTAGAACGACGTGACTTAAAATTATCCTTCTCTTTATTCATCCGGTTTTCAACAACTAAAGCTCTTACTTGAACTTGTGCAACCGAAAGAAAATCAGTGCCCTCTATCTTATCTCTAATAGATGACCTCAAACCTTTCAGACAAATGTCTGCAAGGTCCATATCAGTGATTGACAGATTAAAGCAACGGTTTTTAGTTTCTTTAAACCTTTTAATGTAGGCAGAGATAGTCTCATCTCTTCTTTGCCTAACCGATGTTAAGTCTGTCAATTTTAATTGTATGCTCTCACTATAAAAGTGATCATGAAACTTATGCTCTAACGTATCCCAAGATATAATAGAACCAGGAGCAAGTGATGAAAACCAAGCAAAAGCAGTGCCAGTCAAAGATAAAGAAAATAAACGTACTTTCAAAGCATTAAAAGCACCTGCTTCGCCTAGCTGAGCTGTATACTGACTAATGTGTTCCCACGTGGTTCGATCATCATCACCACTAAATTTAATTAAGTCAGGCATACGCCAACCACGTGGGAGAGGAAAATTATCAAACTCGGGATCATATGGTTTTTGGTACAAATTAGTATTACCAATATCAACACCAAGTTTAGTTTTTACCACATTAGCCAAATCTTCCTTAAATTTGCTAAATTCCGCCCAATTAGGATTATTTAGCTGTTGTGGAGCTGGATTCACCATGTTCATTTTATTCAAATAGGGAGACATCTTAGCATGAGCAAGCCTATAACTCTCAAAAACATCATCAGGAATTATGTTCTTTTGAGCCATTGAATTAATAGTCGTGCTATAATATGGTCCAGGATTAAAAGTATTATTAAAATTTGGCACGACAGAAATCGGCTCAGTCTGTTCATACACAAGATCCAGAGCACTGGTCTGACCGGTACCCTGCACCGGTTCGACCGGTGCGGCCATATTTGGCATAAACGATTGAAACGGTAGGGTTTGACCAAGGGAATCATGTGGCATGCCATACTGATAATTCATATTATTAGTAACAGGCAAAGGTGCTAAGCTAGGATGAATCCCTTTATTAGTATTAAACTTAGGACCACTGCTATTAGTTTCATTATTATTAAAGCCAGCAATGCTCCTTTCTTTTTCAAGATCCTCGAAGCGTTCTAAACGAGCAATGTAAGATGCAACCAAACCATCATTATCAGTAGTAGATTTCTGAGGAGATGAAGTAGGGGGTGGTTCGCTTACATTGGTTACTACCTCAACCATATTGTCATTTAGCTTGATCGGCGGCCACTCGAATTCTTTCAATCTTGCTACCTTGCCATGACAATCCTTCTTTACGCCTGCAAGGAATTGGACTTGAAGGTACTCTTGCAAAGCCTTGAACTTCTGCTGCTCCTCTGGAGAAAGATCCTCCATTGAAGCCGTAACGATATTGTTCATGTCGAGGTTGCAACGAGAACCCATCTGAGCTAGGTTAGATTGAACGGTCTTTGGAACCTGATCTTTCTTCCCCAGCGGAGTCGCCAAAACTATGTTGACGCTTTTCTAGTCAACACACACGAGCGCTAGATCGCGCGGAACGTCGAAACGCTGAACTCACCGAGCTCCTGCCCGGACCGGTCTGACCGGTCAGGGGCACCGGTCTGATCGGTGGCTGCAGAGGCGCGGTGGAAGCCTAAGATTGCCGCCTCGGGAGGGACCCCGTCGGAGGTGGCGTGCCTAGGGTTGCTCTGAGATCGGCAAGGCAACTCAGAACGTCCCTGATCATCGTCGAGACAAACAAGGAAAGCACGAGGTTGGAAAAGCTAGGGTTTGAGAGATAAAAGTTGTAGATAGTAATGATTGATTGGGTGATAGCCCTCAACCAGCCGTGGCCCTTTATATTTATAGGGTGGGGAGGTCTTGCCCCACAAGAAAGTCCTTTACAACATGAAAACAACCAGAACTCCTCAATTCTACTCGGACTCGGGGTCCACCGGTCAGACCGGTCAGGCCCACCGGTCAGACCGGTGTAGCCTTTGCCGGATCGGCTACAGGACCCCTGACCGGTCAGACCGTCCAGGGACACCGGTCTGACCAGTGGCGTCAGCCTGATCGGCTTTGTGCCAATTTTGGGTGCGAACAGCTTGATTGCTTACAGTTCATTTCATTGTGTTTGCATGTTAATTAGGGGTAGCTGTATTGCTGTGAAGGAACGTTATCGTCGGTCACGGCGGTGGCAGGTTCCGATGGCTACCAACGGAAGTTTAACTCTATTTTTATATACAATGATTTGTGCGTGATTGTTCGTATGAAAATTAATGCTTATGGAGATTATTTGTTTCGACTCTAGCAACGTATGTGCACTTTGAATATTTGTGCTTAATTTATATTTTTTTGTTGAATGCTTCATATATTACGATATGCGTTTTGTTGCTCGTAGCAAGGTACAGATATGATTCTAGTGAAAATAGAAAAGAGAAAAACTAACGGTAATGCTAAGACACAAATTTGGACGTTCCAAAATATGGTTGCAGTAGTTTGGACACGGTAATGCTTCATATATAACGATATTGCAACTATTATTTTTTTTTGCATAATTTACACTGAATAAAGCATGAAAAATGTCCGTTTGGTAGAGCTCCGTCTAATTCTGATTCTCTGAGTGATTCTATGGCTGAAAGTAAATCTCTTTGATTCTTTATTATTATTATTATTATTTTGTTGGATTTATTTGGGAATTTTGTGGGATATCACCTTGGATAGTCAGTTAATGTTTCTTCGAGCACGGGAAGCTTTCAACTCTATCATTTTCAGAGAGGTGGTGATTGTTGCTGCTTGGATAGTCAGTTAATGACATTTTTTATGGTGCTACTTTGTCCTTTGCTGCCTGGCGTCGGGAGTTCTTGCATGACTTGAAAGCGGTTACTCTACGAGTGAAACCGCAGTTGAAGGTGAAGATTGAACGTTTTATGAGTAATCTGTTGTAATTTCGTACCTTTTCTTTTTGGGCCTGAGGCCTTGTAACCTGTACATATGTATTTCCTTTTTCATATAATTAAAAAAGAAAGGTAGGGGCCTCCCCTACTGTTTCATCAAAAAATATCTTTGATTCTAGCCTAAATTATTGAAATCAGGATGGAGATCACTTCACAGATTTAGGAAAACATACTTTTTTCAGCTCCCATCCTCTTAGTTCATTTTAGAGAATCAACAAAGAATCGCCTCTCTCAGTTGAATGTTTGGCAGAGCTCCTGCTTGAATCAGCAGAGAATAAACTCTAGAAGTTCTGACAAACCGTCCAAACCCACTCACAGTGTTTATGTTGCGGTAAGAACTTTTTAATATGGAATCAAACAATATAATGGATTTTTCATGTGTTATATATACTAGTATGGATGCACGCGCGACACGCACGTGTCTTTTAATTTTTTTGTAAATAGAACTTTTAGATTCATAGAAAATCTTGTAAATATAAGTTTTAGATTCATAGAAAATTCAGAACTTTGGAAGAGAAAATATTACCACAAGGTATATATACCTTCATAAATATTTAATAAAATACAAATAACAATGGGTGGAGATTGAACCTAGAAGAAACGTTCTATTCATACATTATGCATAACACCATCATACCTTCTTGCAATGGTAAAGAAATACGTGAATTTACGAGTAACAAAATTCAGACAGTACTAAAGAATGCTAATGCCCAAATCACATCAATAGCATTGCAACTCAACTCCTCCTGATGACTGGCCCTTATACTTTTGTTGCTCTGGCACTTCAAATATTAACAACCTCCATATGAGTCACACTTTCAGTCACAACTCACTTCCGCAATAAGGACAGTAGTGTCTCCAATCTCTTTTTATAATTTCTATGGAGACTAATTAGATCATGTTTAGATAATGTGGTACTACAGTAAACATTTTCTAATGATGGCTTACTTAGGCTTAAAAGATTCATCTCGTGATAGATTCATCTCGTGATTTCCAATCTATCTGTGTAATTAGTTTTATAATTAGATCATATTTATTCTTCCCAATTAGCATATATAAACTCGATGCAACCTTTCGATAAATTTCTTCTCTCAAATAAAACAAGACCTAATAATAATATCTATGCATGTAGAAAAAACAAAATGACCTATAATTTGGAACGAAGGGGGTACATTGCTTGATTAATCAACTACAAAAGGGAATAAGCAAGAAGCAAGCAGATGAATTAATCAACTTTTTTACAATCACACCGAATTCAGATGGGATGTGCAGGGTACGTAGAAGAATAACCTTACAACTGCAAATTAAATCAATCATGGAGTATATTACATCTAAATCTTACCTCATGATTTAAATATCCGACGAGCTGCCCGCCTAATATCTTGGATGTTGCTCCTTACAACTACAGGCTGCTGGCAGCACTCAACGCAAAGGCACAGGTGCATACTTAGGCATTGTTGCAGATCGATCGAGGTGGTTCCATGAATCGATAATATCTATAAGGCTGACAGCGCACTGGTGCACAAAACGTCTTTAATAATTTGTTGCAACCTGCATGGTGCCTACAATCAGAGGCGGACCTACCCATACAGCAGGGTGGGGCAGCTGCCCCAGCTACCACCACAACAGAACCATATCCCTCATGGAGGGTCCGTTTGGCACGGCTGTAGCTGTGGCTGTGGCAGCTCCGGATTTGGAGGTGAAGCTGAAACCGTTTCAGAAAAACGTTTGGCAAAACAGCTTCGTAAGGTGGGTAAAAGGGTGAAATGACCATAATACCCTTCCCATTTATTTTTTATTTTTTATTTTCCTTATATTTCCTTTTCCTTTTTCTTTTTTCTTCTCATTTCTCTTTCTCTTTTTATTTATTCTTCCCTTCCCTCTTATCCATCCACGTGCACCCTTATCCCTCCACCGCCCCCCATTCACCACGGGACGCTCGCCCCTCCTTATCCACTGGCACGCTCGCCGACCAGGGCCCGGCCGTCTCCATTGTGCTCGTTGGCTGCGGTCTGGCCGCGCCGTGCCGCCGTGGTCCGCCGGCCAGCTCCCGTCGTGAGCCATCCCCAGCGGCGCAGACGAGCTCCCTCCCGGCGTCCTCCCTCCCGGCCGTCCTCGTGTCACCGCCCTGCGACCCGCCGGCCACCTCCAGTCGAGCTCCGCGGCGGCCGCCGCCCTGTGACCTGTTGGCCACCTCCGGTCGAGCTCCGCGCCGCCACCGTGCGACCCGCCGGCCACCTCCGCGCCCCCTGCGACCGCCGCCGGCCACCTCCCTGCGGCCCACGCTATAGCGGACCCACCTGGCGAAGCTGGGGGAAGCTGCTATTTTCAGCTGCCTCCCCTCCAACTCGCTCCACTCAGCAGGATTTGCGGAAGCTTCTCATGTGAAGCTGTTTTTTTGCCCCCTTTGGCACAGCTTCACCTCTGGTGAAGCTGTGCCAAGCAGACCCGGAGTTTTGTGACGACCGGAGCAACGATTTTGAGGTCGGAGGCGAGCGGCGACGGCGTTCTGGCGTCCGTCGCTGGAGAAAGAAGAGGGAAAGAAAAAAAGGCCTGTCGTGGGCCGGACAACGGATCTAACTGGAGAGGCCTTTCTAACTATGGCCCAGGTACAAGTCCACATCACTACCGGCCTACCCCGCCCTCGTGCGTGACCGCCCCCGAGTGCCTGACTGTTCTGCGCTGTCAGCCCGTCCCGAAGTCCTCCCGCCCTAACCGGCAAAAATCCTAGACGGCGCCGGCCCGCCGTCCCTCCGTCCTCCGCAACCGCGCAGCTTCTTAGCGCCGGGCACCCTCCAATTTGGTTCGCTTCAGGCAGCAGACAGATAATTCTTCATCCATTAGTTGGTCTTGCCTTTCGATTCCGGGAGAACCAGTTACCCCAGAACTTACTATTGTTCTTGAATTTGTCTCATCACCATTGAATTGGATTTCTACATCTTTTCTGTTTGTGTGTATTTGCTTTGTAGTTGTCAATTCTTGTCCAGATCACAATTAGGCATTCTGTTCTCATGGTGACCTGCATCAGCTTCTTGATTGCAAGAAAACATTTTAAGATTGCAAGAATCGTGCTATAGACCACATAGAAAGGCTAGACGTGATTAGTTCTTATATTAGTAGAATATGTGTTGAAGTTTATGTTATGACATCTTAAACCATTCATATGTGTCGTTTGTGGTACTATTCTTGTGGTTTCAATTTGAATGGCACATGCAAATGTTTTTTTTCCTTCATATTCGTCGTTCAAGTCCGCCCCAGCTACATTTTTTTTGCTGGGTCCGCCACTGCCTGCAATAATCTTACCCCCTTGGACAAAGAAGAGGCCCTGATGACGGTCTTGTCGCGGGCTGTAGCGGCGGACGATGCTGCCACTGGCTGCGGCGTGCTTGTCCTCCGTGTACTTGGCGATGGCATGGGAGCACGAGCCGGTCCTCTGATCCTCTCCCGAGCGACACGATCGCCTTGATCATCTGCACGGACACAAACAAACAATCTCGACCAGCACTCAAGTCCAAAACGCAACCAAACCAAACCAAAGTAGGGCCGGTGGGAGGCGCCGGCGGCGGAGGGCTTCGGCTTCGGCACCACGGCGGTCTTGGCGTGTGGCGTGCGGACGGGGACAGGGCCGTGGTTGCGCTTCAAGAAGGAATCAGCCAAAAACAATTAGGAGTCCTGGAAGACAAGAGCCGATAAGAAAAAAAAGAGAGCGGACACCGACAGACCGACAAGAGAGAGGAGTCGTTAATCCAAGGGACTTGGGGAGAGGGCAAGTGCGGGTACACGGCGTGGGTAGGTGCACGGTGGGTGAAAAACACATTAGATATTTGATAGAAATGCTTTCCAAATTACGATTTTTTGGTCATTTCATGGGCCTTCCACCCTATCCACTCCTCAAAACATATGAAAGGGTGGATCCGGCGTGAGCGGTACGGTGGATCCGATTTAAGTGAGAAAATTTTTCAATTATTTTCACTTCTTGTGGTATAGATTTTGATGTTGCAACAAAGTGGCCGATGAAAACTTCCTATCAAACGACCGGACGCTTAGAACGCCCAAAAAAAATAATCCGGTGAAGTTGCCATTAATTAGCCGACTCGGCCTCCACAGCGGCAGCAAACCCTCTCCATAGGCCTTGTAGCAAACATCACGCGCTGCTATGCTCGTTGGAACTGAACTAACCATCTCCATAACCATGTCGTCCATCGTCCAATCACAGCCGCTGTATCTCCTCCTCGTCGTCCTCCTCATCGCAGGCCTCGACGTCTCGCGAGTCGCCGCATATTTCGATTGCGGTGACCCCTCGCCCTCGCGTCCTGCATCCTCCTCACCACTACCGGCGCCCATCACCAATGGCAGCAGCAGCGACGCAGCGTTCCGCGCGAACCTCCTCACGCTCCTAGGTGAGCTCCCGCGGGCCGCGGCGCCCACGGGGTTCGCGTCCCTCTCCCTCGGCGCCGGCCGCGACCGCGCCTTCGTCCGGGGAGTGTCTGCCGCGGGGACTTCGCGCCTCCCCGGTGCCTCGCCGACCTACAGGATGCTGTCGGCAAATTCAGCGAGAGCTGCCCCAACAGCCGCCGCGCCGCCATCTGGCTCGACGTCTACGTCACCTTCGCGGACACCAACGTCTCGACTCCCCGTGAGGACGCCTTCCGCATTGTCGCTCTCGACAGGCGCACGGTCGTCGACCCAGCCGGCTCCGTGCGGGCGTACGGCCCGCTGATGAGCGGCCTGGTGGCGCGCGTGGTGGCCGGCGATCTGGGGAGGCCGCCGTTCTTCGCCACCGGGGAGGTGCGGTACCGCAGCGGCGAACCCACTGGCACCCTGTATGGGATGGTGCAATGCATGAGGGACGTCGCGGCGGCGGACTGCGACCGCTGCCTGCGGCCCAAACGTTTTGCTACCATAAGGCGTAGCTACCCACCCTGACGGTAGCCGCACGATCTGGCATCAAGATTCACGCAAGAAGGCGGACCGGATGTTAAGGGTGCCTTTGGCAAGGATTCTGTTCGGGCCGCCAGGGGCGTAGCCAGTAAGCCAGGATTCCAAGTTAGGGGGCTAATCAGCCATAAGTGGGGGCAAACAACTCAAAATGGACTAATTTCATCATTTTTTCACTAATTTTGATCTAATCTTTCACTAATTCTTCATCAATTGTTCAACCTTGGGGGGCCAGGCCCCTGCTCGCCCGCCGGCTCCGCCCCTGGGCTCCGCTAGCAGATTCCAGCGAATCCCTGCCAAAGGGGTTGCCAAAACAGCTCCGGTGGGGGAGCCGCTCGGGTTTCCTGCTGTCTGTAGCCAAAAGGGGGCAACGGAGCCAAAAAAACGTAGCTCCCTCCAGCTCCGTCCTCCAGCTTTCCAAATCGCCCATGAACTTCATAAGAATTACACCCAAATTGCCACTGCCCCTTTTCCCCACTAGTCGAAACCCGAGGTCGAACTGCGGCGGGCGACGCCGGCGCGGGCTTGGGCGGGATCCGCGGGGAGGAGGCCGCCGGCGTGGGAGCCCAAGCGGCGCGGGGAGGGCGTGGAAGCCGGCGGCGGAGGAGGACCGCTGAGCACCGGCAATACCGACGACGGCACTGAGTTCGCTGAGCACCGGCATGCCGACGACGGCGCCTATAATGGCGTCGCCGCCGCGTGCCTCCATCAGCTCCCTTCAAAGCTCTCGGTGAGGCGCTGCGCCCCATCCTGGACGAGCTTGCGCCCCTTGCCGAGTCCTCCTCCGTGCGACAGTTCGGTGATCCGATGGTGCGCCCGCCAACCCTTCTGGAGCGTACCCAGGTGGCGGCGCGCTTCCCCGGCTGTCTTCGCGAGGTCGGCGTGGCGAGTGCCAGCCACTGCCTCACCGTCTTCCGCTCCTTCTACCCCTCAATCAGCATGGATCGCTTCTGCGGTGGCTTTGCTCGTGGGACGTCACCGCAGCAGGCTGAGCTACTGTTGGAGGAGGTGAAGGACATGGCGGAGCAGCTTATCGACGACGTCGTGGGGGCGGCTGATGAAGAAGCTGATGGTGATGCCCTCCTGTCCCAGCCATAAAAAACTTTAAAAGTTAAAAGTTGTAATATTTTGTGGTGATGTGGGTGCACCAGTACTTTGGTTCGTTGACATTCGGTACTTTTAAGTAGGCGCTTTACTTTGACAGTATCTTTGTACTGTTAATTTCTCCGGTAGTTAGTCTATTATGGGAAATCGTAGGCTCGTTGGCCTTAGTTTCCTAGCACAGAGGGCGTACTCTCATACACGCGTAGTACCTTAGCTTGGCGAAAACCGCGACCCACGATTTAAGACATGTGCTACCGAGTACTTTATGAGTCGTAAGATCCGTGTTAGATGAGCGTTTATTTAGTTTTAACATGGAAAACTTTGCTGTATGTAAAGCAGTCCCCAGGTTTCAGAATTGAAACTTGGGTGAGAAAGGGCATGTGAGCAGATGTAAGAGTGAAGTAGAAAAACTTCATGAGACATGAAACTGAATTCATTGCCATAGACTGCTAACATGGATAATGTACAAAGAACATTAAACAGAAAATGATACATAGCTTTATTATGGGTAGAAGCGGCGTAGGTGCTCAATGTTCCATGAGTTGGGCACATCCGAGCCATCCTCCCGCACCAGCCGATAAGCACCTGGCCTACTGATTTCCTTCACTATGAATGGCCCCTCCCATGGGGCTGCTAACTTGTGCATGTCCTTCTTGCTTTGGATCCTGCGTAGGACTAGATCTCCCACGCAGAAAGCTCTCTCCTGCACATTTTTATCGTGGTAACGCCGCAAAGCTTGGGCGTACCGAGCTGCCTGAATCATTGCCGCGAGCCGTCCTTCCTCTATGCTATCGATATCTTCAATCCGTGCCTTCTCAGCCTCATTGTCGTCATATACTTCAACTCTTGGGCCGTTGAACATGAGGTCGGTGGGGAGCACCGTCTCAGATCCATATACCAAGAAGAAGGGAGTCTGACCAGTAGCACGACTCGGCTGTGTCCGTAGTCCCCAGAGTACTGCAGGGAGTTCGCGTAGCCAGCGGGTCGCGTACTTTTTCAGGCGATCGAAGATGCGTTTCTTGAGTGCTTCGAGCACCGCTCCGTTAGCTCGCTCAACTTGGCCATTGGCGCGTGGGTGCGTGACTGAGGCGCGCGCCACCTTGATGAGGAGTTCATCGCAATATTCCTGGAACTCCCTTCCTGTGAAGTTTGTACCCAGGTCAGTTATTATCCTGTTAGGGACACCGAATCTATGCACGATTTCTCCTATGAACTCGGCTGCCTTGGCAGCCGTGAGCGCCTTGATTGGCTTGATCTCTATCTATTTGGTGAATTTGTCAACTGCTACCAGGATGTGGTCGTACCCTCCGGATGCTTTCTTGGAAGGCCTGATCATGTCGAGTCCCCAGCACGTGAAGGGCCATGAAACGGGTATCGTCTGCAGAGCTTGGAATGGGACGTGTATTTGTTTTGCGAAGAATTGGCATCCCTCGCAACGCTTCACCAACGTCTCGGCGTCTGCGACGGCCGTGGGCCAGTAGAAGCCAGACCAGAAAGCTTTTCCAACAATGGTTCTTGCTCCGGCGTGGTTGTCACACATGCCACCATGAATCTCCGCTAGGAGTTGTCATCCTTCTTCCTCCGGTATGCACTTCTGGAGTACTCGGGACTGTCCGCCTCGGCGATACAGGTTGTCGCCGATCAGGACATAGTTCTTGCTCCTGTGACTGATCCGTTCATGCAACGCTCGTGTTTCCCTTTCCTGACCTGGTAAAGGATTCGGGAGCGTGCCGTCCTTGATGTACTCGACCATCTCTGAGATCCACTCGGGTTGTGGTTTGACCATTAGGACTTCACCGAGTCCTTCTGATGGATCAACTTGTGCATCGGGCTTCTTGATGGAGGGCTTGATCAGGTCTTGGACAAAGACGTCGGGTGGTACCTGGGCTCTCGTGGATCCCATGTTTGCCAACTCATCGGCCGCCTTGTTATCGTCGTGGAGTACGTGCTGAAACTCTAGGCCGTAGAACTTGCCTTCGAGTTTGCGGATCTCCACGCAATACGCGTCCACCTTCTCGCTGGTCCGGTTCCACTTCTTGTTAACCTGGTTTACCACCAAGGCAGAGTCGCCCTTAACCATCAGGTATTTTATCCCTAGCGATACGGCGATACGGAGCCCGTGGAGGGCCGCCTCGTACTCGGTCGCGTTGTTTGAAACCTTGAACATGACCTGCAGCACGTATCGCAGTTTCTCTCCTGTTGGGGAGATGAAAATTATGCCGGCCCTGCCTCCTTTAATCCTGAGTGATCCATCGAAGTACATGGTCCAGTACTCAGGTTCAGCGGCAGTGGATGGCGTCTGGATCTCCGTGTACTCTGCCACGAAGTCTGCGAGTACCTGCGACTTGATCGTGTTACGCAGTACAAAAGTTATGTCGTGTGCGGCCAGCTCGATGGACCACTTCACGATCCTTCCCATGGCATCTCTATTGTGCAGGATGTCGCCTATGGGGTAGTCGGAAACTACAACAATTTTATGAGCTTCGAAGTAGTGCTTCAACTTGCGTGCGGTGATCAACAGTGCGTAGAGCAGCTTCTGCGCTTGATTGTACCGCACCTTAGAGTCGGTCAGCACCTCACTTATGAAGTAGACCGGCCTCTGGACGGCGTACGCATGTCCTTCCTCTTTGCGCTCCACAACTAATACCGTGCTGACCACGTGCGTGGTAGCCAAGATGTAGAGGTAGAGAGTTTCCCCCTGCTCTGGTGCTGTGAGGATGGGGGCCTTTTGCAGATAGCTCCTGAGTTCTAGGAAAGACTTCTGGGCCTCCTCATCCCACTTGAAATCATCATTTTGATGCTTGAGGAGCTTGAAGAAGGGTAGTCCACGTACACCGAGTCGAGAGATGAACCGGCTGAGTGCTGCCATGCACCCGGCCAGCTTTTGTACATCCTTCTGGCATTTGGGGGCTTCATCCGAGTGATCGCGTGGATCTTCTCTGGGTTTGCCTCTATGTCGCGGTTGCTGACAAGGAATCTGAGTAGTTTTCCTGAGGGAACACCGAAAACGCACTTTTCCGGGTTAAGCTTCCACCGGTAAACCCTCAGGTTAGCGAAGGTCTCAGCTAAGTCCTTGATAAGATTATCAGGGTCTCGAATCTGGACTACAACATCATCTACGTATGCTTCGCAGTTTACGCCGATTTGCGTCTTCAGGCACGCTTGGATGGCACGCTGGTACGTCGCACCGGCGTTCTTCAGACCGAAAGACATTGTCAAGTAATAGTATGCACCGTGGGCCATATTGAACGACATCTTGATCTGGTCTTCGACCTTCAGACTAATCTGGTGGTACCCTGAATAGCAGTCGAGAAAACAGAGCAGGGCACAGCCCGCCGAGGAATCAACGACTTGGTCTATTCGCGGGAGGGTGAAGGGGTCTTTGGGGCAGTCTTCGTTGAGATCGGTATAATCAATGCATATTCTCCATTGCTTATTCTTTTTGGATACAAGAACTGGATTAGCCAGCCAGTCTGGGTGATACACCTCTTTGATAAACTTGGTAGCTAACAGCTTCGTAACCTCTACCCCTATAGCCTCCTTGCGGTCAGCCGCGAACAGACGAAGCTTTTGCTTGATCGGCTTAGCATTCGAGTCAACCTTCAAGGAGTGCTTGGCGAGCTCTCTGGGCACTCCTGGCATATCCGCTGGTTTCCAGGCGAATATGTCGGAGTTGGCACGCAGGAACTCGACGAGCACGCTTTCCTATTTAGGGTCCAGGTTGGCCCCTATGGTCGCCGTCTTCGAGGGATCCTCAAGGTTGAGCGACACCTTCTTCATGGCCTCCTTCTCCCGCTGGATCGCCTCCGTTGCCGGCTTCTTGGTCGGGATCTCCAGATCTACCGGGTCGAGCTTGTTGGTAGCTGCCAGGACTTCAGCAGTGCATCTGGAGAGATCCAGGGTGGTAGTGATGTGGAGGTTCTCCTTCTCACAGACACTGGCTGTGTTGGAGTCACCTTTGAGGGTGATGACCCCGTTTGGCGCAGGCATCTTCAGCACCATGTAGGTATAGTGGGGCACCGCCATGAATTTGGCTAGCGTCGGCCTGCCGAGTATGCCATGATAGGCCGTCTCGAAGTCCGCCACTATGAAGCGGACGTACTCTGTCTGGTAGTTCTCGATCATGCCGAAGGTGACTGGCAGAGAGATCTGACCGAGTGGTACTGAAGGATCTCCGGGTACGATCCTCAAGAAAGGCTTGTCGGTCAGGCTTAAGTCCAAGGGAGTGAGGCCCAACTCCTTGAGCATGCTGGCAAACAATATGTCGAGGCCACTGCCTCCGTCCACCGGCATCTTGCAAAGTCCCACGTTACGAATCGTAGGCTTCAACATGAGGGGGTACCGCCCGGGCTTGACGACTGCCTCCGGTTGGTCCTCCCTACTGAAGGTGATCGGGACTTCCGACCACCGCAGGAACTGGGGCGTGCCGTGTTGGGCCGCGTATACCAATAACCTGTCTGTGAGCTTAGCCTTGCGCTTCCCCTCGATCTGATCTGGGCCGCCGTAGATCATGTTGACCGTACGATCGGCGACCTGGAAGTCTTCCTCGTCATCATCCGCTGGGGGAGCGCGCTTCCCCTTCCCCTTTTGTTCTTGGAGGGACCTTTGGAGCGTCCCTTGCTGGAGAAGTGGTTTTTTAGGACGAAGCAGTCACGAGCCGAGTGCTTAAGGTTCTTGTGGTACGGGCATTGCATGTCCAGCATCTTCTGGAACTCAGAAGGGTCCATGCGCTTCGGGGCGGTCTCTACAACCGCCACGACCTCAGTCGGCTTGCGCCTCCTGTTGCGCCGTGCGCCCTACTGGGAGGTCTCTCCCTTTCGGTCCGGATCGTGACGTGGCCGATGCGGACGTGGGGAATCATCGTCTTCCCAGCGAGACTTGATGTGCTTTAGCTGCTCGTGTTCTACCTCTTCACCGTCAGCCTCCTTGTTGGCTATGGCGAAGAGCTCGTTTACGGTCCTTGGGGGCTTCTGGGCCCACCTATTCACCAGCTTGCCGTAAGCCAGTCCATGCTGGAAGGCGCTGATGATGTCGTGCTCCTCGACGAAAGGAAGAGAGTTCTTCTTCTCGGAGAAGCGTCGAATGTACGAGCGCAGCGACTCGTTCTTGCGCTGCTGGATCTAGTCCAGCATCCTCCTGTTCCCCGACCTCTCCCATGTGCCGGAGTATTGGCTCGTGAAGAACTTGCAGAGGTCGTCCCAGGACGTAATGGAGTTCCTCGGGAGCCCCGCAAGCCAGTTTCTGCACCCCTTCGTGAGCATTATGGGCAAGTAGTTTGCCATCACGTCGGCGTTCCCTCCCGCGGTGGAGTAGATCTGGAGCCATTGCGTGGGATCCGACATGCCATCATATTTGTCGACGTCGGACAATTTGAAACCCCGGGGCCATGTCACCCGACGTAGCCTTTTTGAGAGGGAGAGGAAGCCGTCGTAGGACGGGGCTCCCTCTCAACCTCCACGACGCCCATCGGCCGGCCGCTCGTAGGAGCGGTAGCTATCCCCGGACTCCTCGTAGGAATTCGAGTAGTCTTCGTACCTGTTCTGCGAGTCGCCGCATCTCTCTCGGCGATGGGGGGCTCCATGCTCCCTGTCGTAGTCGTCGCGTCGCCTCGATTCTGGACGGCGACGCTCCTCGCGGTTGCGGTTGATCGTGGTCCTCGCATCGCGGCGGCGGAGCCGGTCGCGCAAGTCTTCATCTTCGTCACGTCGCGCTCTTTTGTGGCGCGAGCGGCGGGTACCTTCCGTCTCCCCCTGCCCGACTAGCGGGGAGGGATCGACGCGGTTGTGTTGGGTCGCAGCGGCCTGCACCAGGGCCCGTGTGCGCCCAATGTCTGGAGTAGTTGGAGGCAGCCTCTCAACCGCCTCATTCAGTACAATGAGATTTGCTTTGGGGGTCATGTAGACCTTGTGCCCATCGTACTCGAGGGTGAAGTCGTCCTCGAGCCTTCGGGACTGAACTCTGCTTGAGCGGTGGGCGTGACGCCGCCGCCTGTTGCGGCGCGGGCAGTCGGAACTTTGAAGGTCCTCGTCCTCCTCCTCATCGCGGTGGGCCTCTCGGCGCCGTCGTGCTCGGTCCACATTCTTCCGTAACCGTTCGGTCTTTTGTGCGGCCGTCTCGTTATCCTGAGTGCGCTCGTCCTCGGAGATTGCCGGCGGAGCCCCTGGTGCTGCCGTGTAGACAAAGGCAGGCGACCAGCTCCCATCGGACAGTTCCGAGGGTGAGCTTGAAGAGCTGATCAGGACCGTGTTGTCGGACCCATGGGAGGGAGAGCTTTCGTCCAGGCCGAGAGCCGCCTCGAGGGACGCGAAGGACCCATATGAAACGTACTCAGGGCTAGATCACCCAGCGGATCGGCCTGAGCAGCGCTCACCCTCTGACTCGTCCGTGGTCCAGTCGCAGAGTTGACTGTCCTCGTCCTCTTCCAGTATGGAGAGGAGGGACGCGTCGCGGTTCACCTCTCATATGGGGGGAGAGAACCACGTTCACGAAGCGCGGCGAATCGTCATCCGAGTGGTATTCAATTGGCTCGGGTGTAGGGATCGCCGCTAAGTTTCGCTTTACCTTCTCCATGATTACGGAGGCGGCGGTGCTCTTCAACCCGAAGGGAAAGCACTCAGACTGCGGGGTACCCAAGGTTGCCTCGCAGATGGCGATGGTGCCGGCCATGTGGCCTATGACCTGGTCGAGGGACTCAACCAGATCGCCCGCGGGAGGGTTCAATGACCCTGCAACTGTCAGATCTTGAACCGAGAGGGTTGGCCTCCGGGCTTGCTTCGGCGTGCCGAAAAGGACTCGGCAGGCTTTGGGCTTGTCCAGATTGGATCTAGCAGCCGGTCTTCCCCTCGCGGGCGGCGTTGAAACTGCTCCGGAAGGTCTTTCCGTGGTGATCACGGTGTCGGAGAGAGCGCAGGGGATCTCCCCGATGATGATGTGACCCTGAGGAGGAGTCACGTAGCCGGCCGCCTGCTCGTCGACGGTGGAGACGGGATTGAAGCTCCCGAAAGGGATTCCCGCTCCCAATGCGGCGAAGACAAGGCAACTAGCAGGGATCTTGACTGCGGCCATCAAGCTCGCCAATTAACATGGCGAACCCCTACCTGGCGCGCCAACTGTCGGTGCAATGAACCGGCAGTCCACCATGGGGTAGGCTATGATGGTAGATTGTTTGGTGGGGATCGCCGAGACTAGAGCTAGATGGTGAACAAAGGACACAAGGTTTATCCATGTTCAGGCCGCCGGGAGGCGTAATACCCTACGTCCTGTGCTCGGTGTGTTGTGTTGATGGTTCCACGATTGGGAATCTGATGGAGTTGTCTCTGAGGGGGGGTCCCTGCCGCCCTTATATAGCCTGGGGAGCAGGGTTTACAGATCTCAGGGAATCCATAGCTAACCGATTACAAGATTTGGCCTTCCGGCTCAAGCAATATCTTTCCTAACTAACCGATCTTCGTTCATGGGATGATATCTCCTCGGGCGCCGCCTCATCCTGATCCATACGCCGTACCGTATCTCCACACGGGTGGGCCTATACACGTATACGAATACACGTCATGAAGCCCCTCCGTGTTGGACTCGGGGGTATATCCCCCACAAATATTAATTTGTTTAAATACCAATATGAATGAGTTTTTAATTATAACTTTATTAGTTTACTCGAATCATAAAGTTACGTTTAGATGACTCATATAGTTTAGTTTTTCTAAACTAAATGTTAAGTTGGTATAATTTATATATGAATCTTTATGAATAAAACTTGACTAGGTTCTTACTTCGGTCTTTGCAAATAAAAATATAGCGTTGCATTAATTCCAACCTAGGGTATTCTCTTCATGAAATATCCTTTACACATTCTTTGATAATTAAAATAACCTAAGCTCGTAGTCTTTCATGTTCACATATGCAAATCGATCGATAGTCGTTCTTTATCAAAGCATTCTGTCTCAGTGTGTCTCTGTCGTAGAGCTAATCTTCTTTCAAGCTCTAGATCTTTTGATCCTAGTTTGTGCTCAAGCCTAGTGTTCTTCATAAAGCTAACCAAGCCTTTCCTTATCTCAGCACGGTATGTGTGCTTCAGAGATCCCTAGAATCGAGCCTGTCCTTTAATGCGTTCTTTTAAAGTTTTTCTTTTGATTGGTGCATTGTTCTTAGTTTTGCTTGTATGTTTGCTTTGTATGCTTGTGCCTGATGATTGATGCGAGTGAAGGAACGTGGTTCGAGAGCTTTGGAGAGCAAAAGGTTGAAGAATTCTGAGCAACAACATTACACTGGTTAAAGGCAAGTGTGTCCTTGTTCTTTTGTCCTAATAACTGTGTTTAATCACATTGCATATGCTTGCATTAATATTGATGGGTCCTATTAAGGATTATCCTAGTCTTTATGATTATTCCTTGTCAACCTGGGTTTTACTTTTTTGTTGGGTAGCTTTGCTTATCTGCTATACTTTGGGTTATGGTGGTTCTAATGAACAACAACAATGATAAACATGCTTTACTTTTTATATATCTCTGGTTAATACAAGATCACCATGCTTAATCGGAACATGAAGCGACCACCCAGGACAACAGTGCAACCACAAGGACTAAATGGCTCTGGTCTTGGCTGAGTAATTAGGGAAGTCTTGTGTGGCCATTACTCGCATAGTAGCTTGGGTACGGAGGAATGCTTTTAAGGCTCTTCTATTCCGGATAGGTACTGGAACGGAACTACTCTATGGCTGACCGTCCGTGAATAGAAGTGAGGTACGAAAGATAGCCTCTATGGCATATGCTACTATGGACTAATACACATGGGAGGACTCTTTGTAAAGGCCTCGTAGCATCCCTATGCAATCACACCTAGGTAGTGTGGTATGATGCTTGGCCTGCATCGCATGGTTGGGTTCAAAGTTCTTCGGGACTTTTACACGACTTGTGGTGAAAGTGTACAACCTCTGCAGAGTGTAAAACTAATCAATTAGCCGTGCTCACGGTCAAGAGCGGCCTGGACCCTCACATGATAATTGAACTTGAAGATGGACTTAAATCGTAGTTTCTGGTTATGTTAGCCATTTGTTTATGGCGTATCTCTATGCTTCTGTTAATGTGGGTTGGTATACACTTATATCTTAGTAAACAGGTGCTAATAAAATTTGACCAACTAAAAGTGCTGAATGCAGTCAACCTGTCAGCCTTTCCTTGTCAAGCCTCTGCATTCATACTTTCCCCACACTTGCTGAGTACGACATGTGCTCACCCTTGCTATAAACAATGTTGCTCATAAAGAGGAAGCGGCCATGAAGTTGTTGTGAAGATGTTGCTGGTGCTAGCACGTACGCAACCCCCAGTCGACTGCTTGTGGATGTTTTGGTGCCTTCGCTTCCAGGATTTAAGCGTACTATTCTGATAATCTCTCTTTTCCTTACGTGATATTATTTCTGTTATTCACTTATGTCAACTATATGCATGAAACTTGATCCTGGCATGCATATAGACCTGCACTTGGTTTTCTTTGGAAAAACAGGTGTGACAGAGTGATATCAGAGTTGTATCGACTGTAGGACGTAAGCCTAGTTAGCAATAGCCATTTCTTAAGGTCTCTTTTTCCCTACGTTTCATCCTTACCTTATCCTTGACCTCTCTGATGAAAGTTTTCACTTCTTAACCATCTTCTTCTCTCCCTACCATGATAACTCTGATTTCCCAGTTGATCCTTAGCATTTGCACTTCCTTTCTTCACAAATGCTAAACCATGAATCCTTGAACACTTCTTCGACCTCGACTTTGCATTCTCTCAAGCAATGACACCCCCTTGATTTTTTGGTGGAATTGTTACCCTTGATATTCTATCTGTTCGCGCGGCTCTCTGACACATCATTACTGTTTTAATTCTTTCTCGAGCTACAGAACTCCGATTGACATGAAATCAGTTGGGTTAGTTCTAGAATTTCATGGGTCAATTTTTGTCAAAAATTAAGCAGTATTTGTTCTGTATCAAGAGAGATACACGCGGATTAGTGGAGTATTCAGAATCTGTCAACACTGTTGAAATAGCCATTTTGATTAATCTATATCCCAGGTTCTAAGCCTCTGATTGAGATGATTCCAGTTGGGATGAACTCGTAATTTTGTACTCCATGATCTGTGAGAAATTCATTAGTTATGGATATTCTTACTGGGAGCTACATCTAATCTATTAGGAGGATGCCATCTGACTTTATTAACAACGTGTAGTATCGTTCCTATAACTATGTCTTGATTGGTGGAATTCAGTGCTTGCATGATGATGCTTGGTTTTATGACCTTGTTTGAGTTGGTTCTTTGTAGTGAGTGTTGGTGTGTTGTGGGTCTTATATCTACAATAACATCAGTTGCTTAGTTGGGTTTTTCTTTTGTACCTCCCACCTCCTTGTTTCTGTTCTTTCTACCCTACTCTTCAATCTATCTGTTTACACTTGTTCTCTTCTGATCATTTCTTTATCCACCAACCAGATGGAAAATCTAAAAGGAAGTAACCAAGACAAAAGCCATGAGAACAATGATAACTATGGATACAACCAAGATGTGTTATCATTTCCGCCCTCGGAGGATAAGTATGCAGAGTTCACGAGGACTGAGCCACCAATATTCTCTAATACCACATACCCTCTAGAAGCTGATGACTGGGTCAAGACAATTGAAGAGACGCTAGATATGGTGCAATGCAATGATAGAGAAAAGGCTTTGTATGCATCTGGACAACTTGAAGGGGCAACTTCAGAGTGGTGGAATGCCTACATCAATGGACATGAGCAACCTGAGAGTATTGTGTGGAAGGAATTTAAGGACAACTTTATCTCACACCATACTCCTGTAAGTGCGATGAAGCTCAAAAGGAAGGAGTTCCTTAACCTAAAGCAGGGACAAATGTCTGTGACTGAGTATGGGGATAAGTTTATCCAGTTATCTATGTATGCCCCAAGATCAGCTGAAAGTGATAAGAAGAAACGAGAGCATTTCATCAAAGGATTGAATGAAGACCTTCAGAGTATACTAAGCTTACATGAGTATTTCAGTCTGCAAGATGTAATCAACAAATCCATTGGGCTAGAAAGCAAACTACAGGAGATCATGAGTAAGAAGAGGAAATTTCCAGACCAAGTTGATAACTCTCACCTTTATCACGTGTCTCAAACCCAAGGTTATGTGGAAGATCCGTACGAAGATGCATATCTAGAATATCCTCATGGTTGCACAGTGTAAGTAATTGACGAGAGACCACGCAATCGTCAGAACATTAAGGAAACTAGAGGTTGTTTCTACTGCAAAGCTGGTGGACACTTTATCAGCAGGTGCCCAAAGAAACGTGTGGATCGGTATCACAAGAAATCATGGCGGCAACGAAACAAGCAAGACAAGACACCTGATACCTAAGGATGATCAGATGAGTTAGGTTGTGAGAGAGTTTTCTGTAATATGAAAGGAGGAATAATGCTAAAGGATATGTAACGAGTTCGAAACAAACCCTTGTCTCTTGCTAACCTTTTCCGAATCTCGGGACGAGATTCCTTTTAAGGGGGGTAGATTTGTCACACCCTGAAATTTCCAATTTCAGGATGTGAACAGAAAGAATAATTAAGCAACGATTTTCACTAAATTTTAAAATTTTTCTAACATATATTTTATTTTACAGGAAATATAGTATAGGAAAAAGCTTTTGTCTGTATTTCTAAAAAGAAATAAAATGATTATGTGTGTTGCATTCATGCCGATGCATCCGGGTGTTTTTGAGTGCAAAAGGTTTTAAACACGCTTAGGTGCTGATCAAACCCTTCCGAGAATTTTTCCGGATTTTTCTGGAATTTATTCTCATCTTCCCTGAGCTTATTCTATTTATTAGAAGGCTCTAAAATCTTTTTCATGAGCTCCAAATATTTTATTTGGATTGTTCGTGTCGCAATACACCTCTGGGAATTTTTCTGGAATTTTTGTGATTTTCTGAGTATTTTCATGCTTTTATTAACATTTCTAGCATTATCTGGATTTGTTTTGCACTGAAAATGTATTTCGGAAAATTAAAAAAAGAAAACTATTCTTTAGGTTTGGGCCGAGCCCGAAGGCCCGACCCGCACCCGCTCCGACCGCACCGCTCTGGCCCAGCCGCGGCCCGCCGAGGCCCATCCGGCCACGGCGAGAGGCCGGAGCCAGCACGACCAGGTGTCGCCGCCCTCGGCGTGTGCGCCACGCCACCTCGGTGTCCGCGCCCCTATAAAGGGCGTGCACCAAGGCCTATGCGCCTCTGCTCCTCACCGTGCGCGCCTGCCTCGCCGCCTCGCGCCCCTGCTGCTCGCGCCGCCGCCGGAGTTTGCGCCGCCGCCGAGCTCGGAACTCACCGCCGGACACCGATTCGCCGGCGCCGTAGGCTTCCGGGCGAACAATCGCCACCAGGAGAATCACCTCGCCGAGCTGAACCCGGGGAGCAATTTCCCGTCGCTGGAAGTGCACCGGAGCGTCACCGCCACCTAGGCCCATCGCAACCCTCCGCCGTCGGCCGTCTTCCGGTCGTCCCCGTCCGAGGTGAGCGCGTCTCTGCGACCCCCTCGGTCTCTCCCTCTTTTGCACTGCTCGCCCGAGCCTCTCGCCGTCCGAGTCGCCGGCGATGTCACCGGCCGGAGCCACCGTCCGCCCTGCCCTGTTCTTGAACGGGAGGAAGAAGAAGGCCACTTTCCGTATAACACCCTGTAAAATCCTGTAATTATTAGATCTTTTCTTGAGTCTTGCATCTTTTGCAGAAAGCCCCCCTGAATCTATCAGATTCCCTAGATTCCGTCCACCCTGAGGATTTTGCATGAAAGCCCTCGAGTTTATATACATAATTATGTATATACCCCTGGTTTTTCGCAGTTAGGCCCATGGAAGTTTCCAATCGTTGCCAACAAGTCCCTAGGCCTTTGACAGGTCATATCTTTCATGTTTTAGCTCCGTTTTCATCCGTTCAAGTTGCGTTAGGTTCATAATAATGTAAAAACACGTTAGAGGTGTGTTTTCTTCATATATGTTTTCTGAAAATTTATTTAATATTAATTTTGATTAAAGCTTAGTTATGCACACCTTTTATGAATAAAAGCAACATAGAGCTATACACCGATTTTCATGATTAATATTAATTTGATTAATAATTATTTCATGTGCTTTTATAAATAAAATCTAATTAGATCTTTTACCCAGTTTTTCATAAACCAAATGTTAATTTGTTTAATATTTAATTAAACTTTTCTAATTAAAAGTTGATAGGCTTTTACACCGGCTTTTATAAATAAATGTTAATTTGTTTAAATACCAATATGAATGAGTTTTTAATTATAACTTTATTAGTTTACTCCAATCATAAAGTTACGTTTAGATGACTCATATAGTTTAGTTTTTTCTAAATTAAATGTTAAGTTGGTATAATTTATATATGAACCTTTATGAATAAAACTTGACTAGGTTCTTACTTCGGTCTTTGCAAATAAAAATATAATGCTGCATTAATTCTAACCTAGGGTATTCTCTTCATCAAATATCCTTTCCATATTCTTTGATAATTAAAATAAACCTAAGCTCGTAGTCTTTCATGATCACATATGCAAATCGATCGGTAGTCGTTCTTTATCAAAACTTTCTGTCTCAGTGTGTCTCTGTTGTAGAGCTAATCTTCTTTCAAGCTCTATATCTTTTGATCCTAGTTTGTGCTCAAGCCTAGTGTTCTTCATAAAGCTAACCAAGCTTTTCCTTATCTCAGCACGGTCTGTGTGCTTCAGAGATCCCTAGAATCGAGCCTGTCCTTTAGTGCGTTCTTTTAAAGCTTTTCTTTTGATTGGTGCATTATTCTTAGTTTTGCTTGTATGTTTGCTTTGTATGCTTGTGCCCGATGATTGATGCGAGTGAAGGAACGTGGTTCGAGAGCTTTGGAGAGCAAGATGTTGAAGAATTCTGAGCAACAACATTACACTGGTTAAAGGCAAGTGTGTCCTTGTTCTTTTGTCCTAATAACTGTGTTTAATCACATTGCATATGCTTGCATTAATATTGATGGGTCCTATTAAGGATTATCCTAGTCTTTATGATTATTCCTTATCAACCTGGGTTTTACCTTTTTGTTGGGTAGCTTTGCTTAGCTGCTATACTTTGGGTTATGGTGGTTCTAATGAACAACAATAATGATAAGCATGCTTTACTTTTTATATATCTCTGATTAATACAAGATCACCATGCCTAATCGGAACATGGAGCGACCACTCAGGACAACAGTGCAATCACGAGGACTAAATGGCTCTGGTCTTGGCTGAGTAATTAGGGAAGTCTTGTGTGGCCATTACTCGCATAGTAGCTTGGGTATGGAGGAATGCTTTTAAGGCTCTTCTATTCCGGATAGGTACTGGAACGGAAGTACTCTATGGCTGACCGTCCGTGAATAGAAGTGAGGTACGAAAGATAGCCTCTATGACATATGCTACTATGGACTAATACACATGGGAGGACTCTTTGTAAAGGTCTCATAGCGTCCCTATGCAATCACACCTAGGTAGTGTGGTATGATGCTTGGCCGGCATCGCATGGTTGGGTTCAAAGTTCTTCGGGACTTTTACGCGACTTGTGGTAAAAGTGTACAACCTCTGCAGAGTGTAAAACTAATCAATTAGTCGTGCTCACGTCAAGAGCGGTCTGGACCCTCACATGATAATTGAACTTGAAGATGGACTTAAATCATGGTTTCTAGTTATGTTGGCCATTTGTTTATGGTGTATCTCTGTACTTCTGTTAATGTGGGTTGATATACACTTATATCTTAATAAACAGGTGCTAATAAAATTTGACCAACTAAAAGTGCTTAATGCAGTCAACCTGTCAGCCTTTCCTTGTCAAGCATATGCATTCATACTTTCCCCACACTTGTTGAGTACGACATGTGCTCACCCTTGCTATAAACAATGTTGCTCAGAAAGAGGAAGTTGACATGAAGTCGTTGTGAAGATGTTGCTGGTGCTAGGCGTACGCAACCCTCAGTCGACTGCTTGTGGATGTTTTGGTGCCTTCGCTTCCAGGATTTAAGCGTAATACTCTGATAATCTCTCTTTTCCTTACGTGATATTGTTTCTGTTATTCACTTATGTCAACTATATGCATAAAACTTGATCCTGGCATGCATATAGACCTTCACTTGGTTTTCTTCGGAAAAAGAGGTGTGACAGCTATAAAGGAACATCAACTGCAGATAACATGTAGTTTTGTAGAAGTTCAGCATCACAAGACCAAGAGGAAGTAGAAGCTTAAGATACTCTGAAATTGAAATAACTCTAGTTCTTGTTTCCATGTCTGTCTTGAATGCAGTATGACATCAGTTTGGTTCTTCAAGCTAATACATTAACCCATCAATGAATCTAATTACACGAATTTCTGGAAGGGAAACTAGTACAGTCCATTTGATGGAGGAGATCAAAGCAAACACAATTGCTCAACCTCATTTCCAGTCACTTCCATCTTTCACTCTTACAGTGCAAAACTACTTAGTGTCTGCAGTAGGTCTATTACATTGAGTCAGAAATTTCAATGAATGAACATGTTAGAAGAAAATTCAGGTGCAGGTGAAAATTATGTTTTCACAAGTGTATACTGTTTTATCTGCTAAATGGAATTGGCCAAACACCAAAAGTGCAAATACTGTTTTATCTGCTAAATGGAAGAATTGGCCAAACACCAAAAGCGCAAATACTGTTTTCACAAGTGTATACTGCAATTAAGAAAGTGAGATACAAATTGTGGCGGCCACACATTTTCAAATCATTTGTATCCCAATTAACATCTATTTTGTCAAATCCTCGATCCTAAATCGAACTGCTGATGTCCTATCACATGGTATTGTGAAGCACGGGCTGTACTGATTACCAGATTTGACACATGAATTTGTATTTGCAAACAAAAAAAAACTATTCCACATTGCAGACCGCTTCCCTTTCGCTGAAATAGCAACCAAATCTCAGCATCAGCACAAGTGTCATACGTGTGCAGAAGCTATGGGTAGCGGACCTTCACCTGACTGTCAATGGATGGAGAGCAGGGGTCACTTCGTTGATTTCGTAACAGGGTTGAGCTTCATCAGGTAGCGGATGCACATCAGAACTTTACTGCAGCACAGCTCCAACACCGGCATTGTCTTGTCCTGATCGAACCGCGCAGCCCATCGGCTCGTCGGAGCTTCTAGGTTCGCCCCCATTCCATGGACAGCCGCCGGGCTAGCAGATCCATGGCCGCAACCAGTGGAGACGCACTATCGGCTTGGATCCCGCCGTGCCGCCCGTGCGGGATGCTGGTAGCGATCTTATCGATCCGAACATGCTCCTCGGCTGCAGGCATCGAGGGGACGGAGGAAGGATCCGCAAGATGGGGATCGTGGACTCGTGCTTCTCACCACGAGTAGCAGCAACGACCTGGTGCCCAGCAGCTAGCTGCGTACAGCGCCGCCGCAATATGTCCGTGATGCACATGGTGCAGTGCCGCCGCATGATGATAGATGGCGACTCCTAAGCGGCATCAAGCCATCCGTCCCTCAGCCGCCGGCAGAGGAATTGGTTCCGGATTCGGGTGGAAGCGGTGAAGGCCGGACAGGGTTGCAAGGTTCGGCGAGGTGCAGGTAGATTCGCGGGGGTCTCGGCTTGCGATGCAGTCGGTGCTTGATTCAAGCGAAGCAGCGGATGGGGGTGGGGCGGCCATGGCTGCAAAGTTCGTAGAGGTGCGGGTGGAGACGCGGAGGAGGGACGGAGGCTGGCGGGGCTATGGGGGGCTTTCTGGAAGCTTCTCACCTTTCGTGTGCGAGGAAGCAACCGGCGGCAGTGGGAACGCCTTGACCGGGACGGAGCGATTTACAGATGCCTCAGGTTAAACGCAGGAATAAGCGATGGGTTAGCTACTCGTGAGTACGAATCTCTTCGCACTACCTATCGCTATCTTAACCGTACGTCAGGGGGATAGCTACGCCTAGGACAGGAAATCCGCTGCCTGCTGTGCTGCTCGGGGGATCAGGGAGGGGTCGTGCTGGGCTACAAGCCTACAACTGCTTCCTCAGGATCCAGGTGTACACCTACTACGACCAGGCGATCGAAGCGCCGCCGTCACACTCGGTGCCCTCGGCGACCACCGCCGGGCCGCCGCAGCCGGTTCCCTCGCCGACGGCCGCCGGGGAAGCAAGCGGTGAGTGTGAACGCCCCGGCTTTTTTTTAATATATAAACGAAGGCACGGCCAGCCGCCCTTATCGTTGAGTTGACAGAGGCCAGGCAGGTGACAAGTCTATCTAAATTCAATTCAAATTTGGAGTATGATTTGGTCCAACCTACTAAAGTATCACTAGACATGATTGATCCTAAATAATATAACCGAAGTCTAGATAATCTTTAAAATATTTCTTAGTTTAGTTTACCCCTAAACTATATATACTACGTCCAGTTCATAATATTTGATGCTGGTTATTAATGTTCATTTTTAAGTAACCAACGTCAGATAAAAAGATATTCAGGCCGCAGTACCATCTAGTTGACTAGTTCAATTTATCTTTTAATAGAATTTATCCTTTTAATTAGTTCGTCATGCAGAGTCTCGCATTAAAATTTTGTAAGTTGATAGCAACATCATGAGTCAGGTTAAATATATAATTTTTATATTATTAGTTTAATAGGAGTAGGATATCTATATAACCTATATAAATGATCATCAATAAAGATATTCTCTCAACATGCAAGTTGTCCATGTCACCATCCACTACAACCATCAATTTATGTCTTCTATTAATTTTCTACGACTAATAACATTCATGCATGCGATGTGTTAATCTTTGCAAGTATCCATACTACAAAATTTCCAAGCCATTCCCTCAAATTAATGAACGTGTTTTTATGAATAATGTTATTAGCAAAAAGAATATTTTGATGCAATCACCTTTGGTGTTTCTACTTTCAAATTTCATCTTCAATTTTTGTAAAAATTCCCGCAGCAATAGGCGAAGTATCACCTAGTTTAATAATATATTTATGCAAACATAAAATTTTTTGAAAAATAAAAATGAAAAATTATAATCCATTTTAAACATAGATCTAATGTCTACTACAACCATGCAAAAACTTAAATCAAAATTCAACTTGTATATGGAAAAATAAAAAAATTACATATGGGTAAATGGAACCAAATAGCTTAGCATAGCTTGCGAGGTAAACCGAATCAAGAAATAATTAGGAGCTATACTTGAGGGCAATGATTTGGATATTTTTTCTAGTTTTTAAATGTCTCTTTAGTTAGGCTATTTTGTGCTTTGGCTTTAAGAAAAACCAAAAGCCCAACCAAAGAGATTGGTTGCTAACAAAAGTCACAACCAAAAGCAACTTTTTGTTAGTTTATTTTTGAAAGTATGTAGGGATGTGCTTTTTTTGGGCTTTGCTTTTCACAATTTTGAAGAAATTACCCATAGTTATGTTGTATCGATTTGTTTTTTTTTCTTTCTTTCCTCTTCTCCGACAGGACTTGTTTGCTTTCAACCCTGGTAAACCTGCTTGAGTCAGGCAGTGCCCTCAGGTGTTGGATTTCGTCCGCCTAGGGTTGGATCGATCTGCCTGGGCAAACAACAACAAACAAGCCCGGTAGGTGAGTGGCCCTGCCAAAGCTCGCTGGCGAGTGGAGCTCCTCCACCGGTAGGCGACGCCTCTCCTCCTCGTCCCCAGCCCGATGGCAGCGCATCACTCCTCATTCTCCCTTCTCTCCGAGCCGCAGAGGCCCTCCTGCTCCACCGTGACTATACATCTGCGGGACCCACCTGTCAGGTTCGTCGTCCTCCTCTGCCGCCGGGGCTACCGGGTGAGGGTTTCGGGTTGGGGGTTGCCGGGGTGCGCCATCGCCGCCGCTGTCGAGGTTAGGGTTTCAGGGCTGCCGGGTTAGGGTTTCGGGTTGGGGGTTGCCGAGGTGCTCTGTTCGCCGGCGGACATAGAAACAGGAGTGGGGGTTGGAGGGAAGCCCGGTGGTGGAGGCGGGTTGCGGGGCAGGGCAGCTGTCGGGGTTCTCTACCACCGACAGTAAATTTGTATCGGATCGTGTGTCGGACCCGGATGGTTAGCACAAGAGACACAAGGGTTTTATACTGGTTCGGGTCTCCGGAGAGTAATACCCTACGTCCAATTCCGAGTAGTTGTGTTCCTATGCTAGGGATGTCTGTAGTAGGGGTTACAAACTAGTTCATCAATCAGCCCCTCAAACGGTTGCACTCCTCCCCCTTTTATAGACACAAGGGTAAGGGGCAAAGAGGGAATACAAAAATGTGCTACAGTGCTACGGTATTGGGAAGTCTTTTCCGTCATCAATGTTCGTTAGGGGGCATTGAAGGGCGCTGAGCTGTAGTGGCGTCGGTGGCTGCCGCGTGTGCAGGCGGCACTGTACATTCCGAGTACCTGGCGCCTTCTCCGAGTCCCTCCTTAGATGACTCAGCTCCCTTGAGAGTTGGTTAGGCCCGCCACGTTATGGCCTAAGTGTAGGTAGGCGTCGCCCGTAGATGGTAATTGAGTACCTGTTCTGACGGGGTGGCGTGCAGCAGGGGTTGGACGGGACGGCTTGTTGGAGGCCGCACGGGCGTACAGTGCGTCATTACGGCCTCTGTCAGAACAAGCCACCCTCGCGTACCGCTAGCTGTGGTGTTTGCATGGCGTGGAGAACTAGAGTCTTGCGTGTGGTTGCGGGGGAGTTCGAGCGTCGGGGCAGCACCACGTTTGTGTTGGGCCCCAGATTCCACGCTCCGACCTCCACGTGTGGGCCCTACCCTAGTCAGAGACGGGAACTACTCGTGCGAACGAGTACTCGGAGGCGAGGTGGAAAGTAATCGTGCGAGGCAGAGTGTCCTCGTGCGAGGCGGAGAGTACTCGTGCGAGGCGGAGAGTACTCGGAGACGAGGCGGAGAGTACTCGGAGACGAGGAAGTCTTGTCAGTGAGGGTCTTGACGAAGATCTGCATGCTTCCCTGTCCTGGATCTTAGCCTTGATGTTGTCAATGGTGTCAGAAGACTCCATCTCAAAGGTGATTATCTTGTCGCTTAGGGGGCCCTAATCCAAGCCCTCGTCAGTAGCCCCCGAACCTGGGGTGGGAGTCAAGGACTCGCTCACAGGTTCAGAGACGAAGGAGTGTTGTGGTAGTTTTTGCTTCTCTATTTGCTCGGTGGGTGCGCACGAGCGCATCCACCGGATGTAGCCCCCGAGCCGACTAGGGAGTTGTAGACTCGCTTGTGGGGTTTTAATCTTGAACTATTGTTGTCGTTTTGAAAACTCCAGTCAGGGCGGTCGTGGCTGCTTCGGTGGTTGCGCCCGTCGTGGGGGTCGTGGCTGATGTGGCTGATATGACGGGTTGAGGGGACGGCGCACTGTTGGTTCAGACTCACGGGCCCACCTGGCATCGAACCGTCATGCAAGCGTGCCCCAGTTGCATCGGGGGGCGCACCCTCTGAGCAGACGGCTTTTTGGCTTAGTGGGGCTAGCAGTTAAGGTCGGCACCCTCATCCGTTCCTTATTAACCGTGCGCCAGTTGGACTTCAAACCATTTGCTCCCCCGATTTCTTTCCATAGCCAGCGCTGCCCGCTCCTCCGCTCTTCACATCCGTTGCGCCGCCGCCGCCGGTTCTTTCGTCCATGCCACGCTCCGAAGCTTGATGGTGCCATGTCGAACTGGACTCGCTCCAACGTCACCCGCGTGACCCTCCAGTGTCTCGTCGCCGCCGGTCAGCTGCCAGAGCCCACCGCTGCCGAGGAGTGGAAGGTGCCGGGTAGCGAGTCCGTCCCGCATACACCACCGGGCTACATCGTCTTGTTCGTGGCATTACACGAGCGCGGCTTCTCCGTCCCCGCCGGGCGATTCATCCGCGCGGTTCTCTCGGAGTACCGGCTTCAACTCCAGCACCTCAACCCGAACAGCATCCAACATATGAGTACCTAGGAGTGGGAGCTCACTGGCACCTCTTCCGACACTTCTTCAAGTTCGTCTGCTTGAAGGATAACGGGATCCTGGTGACGATCGGATGCGCCAACCTCCGGATGAAGCTGGGCAGAGGGGAGGAGTACATCCCCTAAACGTTGATGAGTTCCAACAGCGACTAGCACAAGGGCTGGTTCTACCTCAAGAACAACCCTGAGCACCTGCTGCCGGAGTACACCGGTGCTTCCATCGCCGAGGCATTGAAGAGTTGGAGCTACGGGCCCCCGGTGGAGGAGCAGGAGAAGCTGCTCAAGGATTGTTGGGCGGTCCTGACCCGGTTGCGCGACGCTGTGATCGACTTGGAGGCCATCAACGGCAAGTACCATGCATTGGGGATCGTCCCGCTCCGGCGGCGGTCCCTGCGCATCTGCCAGATGACGCCCAACAGGGCTCCCGTCGAAGGGACCATGACGGTGCCCGTGCTACCCCACTGGATGAGATCCAGCGCTGCGTGGGGCTGGCCATCAGTAGGGCATCGTACTCGTGGCCTCTGTCCTGGCTTCTGCCCATACTCCCCCAAGAGGGGACCAAAAAATACGTAAGTTTTTCTCCCTTCCGACTAGTTTTGGGATTCTTTGGTAGTCAGCATCTTCTCGGAGCTTTTGTCCCTCGTATTGATTTCTTTTCTTTTACTTGCTCTTAGCTGAGGCCCGCGGAACCTACCCCCGTGAAGCCTCCTCTCCCCCAGGATGCGATACGGAATCGCTCCACCGCCGCTGCGGAGAAGAGGAGGGTCGATCGCAAGGCCAAGCACAAGGAAAAGGAGATCGCGAAGCGCGAGCGGAACGACCGTCGCGCCAAGCGTCGGAGGCTGAACGAGATTGCCGTCTCCTTGGACGAGGACCCTTCGTCGTCGCCACTATGGTCCGGCGATGATGGGAGTGCTGGTGTCGACTGGAGCACTCTGTCGACGCCATCTGCGTCGCCTCCTCCTCAGCGACAGGCCTCGGAGGCCAGCTCAAGACGGCGGTCGGAGCCGACCGTCCATGAGCAAGGGATGAGCTCCAGCTCGCATCCGCCTCCACGCCCCGTCCAAGAGGACCGGAGGGTGACCCGCTCTCAGTAGGGCCCCGTCAGCCAACAGCCTCCGGTGGAGAGGAGGAACTCTCCGCGGCGGGACGACTCGTCCATGTGGCCGGCAGACCGCGATTCATCCTCCCGTCGTTCCTCTAGCGACACAACGTGGCAGGAGCTGTGTTCCCGAGGAGGCGGTCACCGTCCGAGGTGAGATCAACACCGCCGGCGTCTTCTCCGAGTGCGCCGCAGGGGGAGAATACGAACGTACCCCCGCGGCGCCTTCAGTCCTTGGTCATCCGGGGCGGCAGGGCCCCGCCTATGCAGGTCCCCCTCGCCCCAGGTGGAGGTCAGAGTCCGCCCTCCGACGCAGCGGCAGGCAAGAGACTAGCCCCCAAGTCGTCGGGCGCGGCTCCTAGGCCCATCAAGCGGGCCCGCATCACTTCTTCCACGTAAGTTTCACTTCGTAGCATCTTGTCGTTTTGTTTCTGATTTTTTTTGTTCGCCTTTTGATTTGCTTTCTCGTGCCAAGCGTTCCAACACCGGTACGCTCAGCCTTGCGCCCCAGAAGTGTGCAGTCCTGAGCACACGTAATCATCCATCTGACCCCCGCCCGGTGACTTCTCCGCTTGTGCCGGCGACGACACAGGTCGAGAGCAGGACCGTCGAAGAGGCGGCACCTCCACCGGCACCGGAGGAGGATGGAGTGGTCGGAGGGCAAACAGCCCCCGAGGAGATCGGGCCCCCAGCGGCGGCCACTGTCGATCGTGATGCCGGTGCGTCGGCGACTCCCGAAGCAGGCGTGCCGCCATCGCCGCATGCCGGCGGAGGCGAGGCCGAGACGCTGGCAGCCCCCGAGGTGTCCGACCGGCCCCAGGAGGCTACCGACCCTGAAGGACTCGGCCTCTCGGGCGATGATGTTGTCGCCTTTGGGACCGAGCTGGAACGCTGCCTGTCGGGGCCGGAGGCGCCAGCAGCTGAGGCGTCCGCGCCGCCCACCTCCGCAAATGCGGCCGCGGTCGAGGTGGCCGGGGCCAACCCCAAGGAGTATACGACCAAGGCGGCGGAGGAGGAGGCGGACTCCGTCGTGCCCCCAACGCCTTCCTAGAGTGTGGCGGCGTCCCCTACGAACGTGGTGGTGTCGGCCGCCAGTTCACTAGTGGAGCCGTCGCTCCAGCCCGTCGTCCCCGATGTGGAGGTGGTGGTGGTTGCTGACTCGCCCTACTCAGATCCGCAGGTGCCTGCCGCTCCCGAAGATGTGGCGGCCAGCTTCTCCCCGGAGACAGTCTGAGAAGTCGGGGAGAGCTTGGGAGCTCGCCCCTTCCCAGCCGCTGTGGGGGAGGAGCACCACCTCGGCCTTGGGCACTCCTCATGGACCGGGTCCCGCGGGGCCGAGGCGCACGACGACGAGGACGAAGAGGCCACGGCCTGTCACCGCCTCGAATGGGGCTTAAGGTTGGCGGAACAAGCGGTCAACGAGCTCGTCCTCCCTACTACAATGGTGAGTTTGCCGAGCCCGATCTTGGTTTTGTCTCTTTGTTTTTGCAGATGTCGCCGTAAGTAACATTCTGCTTGGTACAGGTGCTCACGAGCTATAGCGCCAGGAAGGCGCGCACCATCGAGGAGCTCCGAGCCGAGAAGCTCCAGTTGGAGACGCAGTTGGTGGCCGCCCGACTGGTTGCTACATGGGTGGCGGTGAATGAGGCGTCAACGAGGTCCGCGCTCGAAGCCGCGGCAAAGTTCGCGGAGGACCGTGTCGTGGTTGCGCAGTTGGCTGCTGACGCCGTTGTATCGGAGAGGGCGGTCCTTGAGGCGAAGCTTGCCCAGGCAGAGACCACGACCACGGAGCTGTGTACCGCCACTGCGTCTGCCGCTGAGGCCGCTCGGACTGCTACCGCTGTAGCCACTGCCGCTGAAGCCGCTTCCCAGGTCGCCGTCCAGGAGAAGGCGGCGCTCGAGAAGAAGGTGGCCGAGTTGCAGCAGGACTTGATCCACGACAGGGTGGACCTCAAGATGGCCAACAAACAGGTGGGTGACCTCGCTGCCAAGCTGCAGGAGGCCAATGACGAGGGGACCCGGCTCCGCGACGGCAATGCCAAGCTGGCGCAAGATCTTGATGGTGAGCAACTGATCAGCTTCACTTTCCATAGTGCGTTTTTCTTTGTGTTGCTGGTTGATGATGTTGACTCGTCTTCTCGTGTTGGTAGGGCTCCGCTTGTCTCGTGCCGCATTGGCCAAGAGGCTCATGGAAGAGGCGAAAAAGGTCACCGTCGCCGAGCTCAAGATCCACGAGATGACCGGGATGGCCAAGAACTTGTCGGATTAGCTCTCGAGTACGATCTTTTTACCTCGTCCCTTCCTTCTTCCTCTTGTGCTCCTCATAGCTGACCTCTGGCTCGCTTTCTCTCTTCAGAAGTCAAGGCTGAGCTCGAGGAGTCCAGGAAGGCCCAGCGCGAGGCGGAGGAGATACGTAAGAAGGACCTCGTAGACCACACCAAATTTCGCCGATTTGTTGAGCAGGTCCTGTCAGGCCTTGGCGTTCCTTCCGTCATCTATGCCTCCCCACACTCTTGCAAATCGAGTGGGGCTTCTCCCGGGTGTAGTCAAGGAACAAGAGCTGGCAACGTCTCGGAAGGTGGTGCACCGGGTCCTCGCCATGTTCAACTCGCATTACCAGGGGTTGGACCGCAAGGCGTCGGCGGTTGGGCCCCCGGCTACTCGGACGAGGAGTACAACAAGATCGAGGAGGACTGCAACGCCTTCACCCGCACCATGGCAGATGCAGCGATGAAGGACCTGTACCTGATTCCAAAAGACACACCAGAAGTCGAAGACGGCTTCGGGCCTTCTAGTTAGATGTATCGATCTGTAATGATAGATAACAAGACAAACTTGTATGTGTGCTGCCTTGAATAGTTTTCATTTTGTTCAAACCTGTCACATCTGACACATCCCCGAGTACTTGGGGACGACTGCAGAACAAAGTAGAAGCACTTAGAAACTTAGGCCGATCGAACTTTACTCTAGAGCCGCGGGGGCGTAGGAGTCTGAGAGCTCGACCAACCTGAGCTCCAAACTAACACCACGAGTTCGCAGCCCCCGAGTACTTAGGGACATTCAGAAGTGACTTGCGCATTTTTCATCAAAATTGTTTTGGCCGGAGCCCGAGCGGTCTACCCGAGTACTTTTTGAAAGAGGTCGGACGGTGACCTGCGGGCCTGTGGCGTGCTCGCAAGTCTTCACACCGTAGCCGCGGGGGCGTAGGTGCTAGGAGCTTTGAACGAGTGCGACGCCGAGACGCACACAGATCAACATCTTTTTCCTTTCACAAGATAGGGCATTCCGCGAAAAAACCGTTCGCGCGTGCGATTGGTTTCGACAAGTTCGTGGGAGAACTTTGTTTTAAAAATGGGAAAACGAAAGGAGGGCATCGTGCCCCGGGTAGCCCCCGAGCGGTGAGCGTTTCTGCATGGGTGCAGAGACGCTTGCCGCTCAGCCTTAGAAAAATGTTGATGCATGTAGAGAAGATGCCAACATGAAAGATTGCGAACTTATGAAAATGTGAACAAAGGCACATGGCATTATTCATTGATCATAAGATAAAACGGGGAACATTACTCAAGGGTAAAAACGGCGTAGGTGTTCTATGTTCCATGCATTGGAGATGATTGTGTTGTCATCGTGCCGAAGCTTGAATGTCCCTGGTCAGAGCACTTGATCAACGATGTATGGCCCCTCCCATGGGGGCGCGAGCTTATGTCGATCCTTGTTGCTCAGAACTCGTCGGAGTACTAGGTCTCCGACCTGGAACTGGCGGTCGCACATGTTGTGCTTGTGATAACATCGCAGAGCTTGCTGGTATCGAGCTGAGTGTAGGAGCGCCACGTCGCGTGCTTCATCAAGCTGATCGATAGCATCTTCGAGTGCGACCTGATTCCCCTCCTCGGTATATGCTCGAACTCTTGGGCTGCCGTAGTCGATATCCGTCGGGAGGACAGCTTCTGACCCATGCACCATGAAGAACGGTGTAGAGCCGGTGGCTCGACTTGGTGTGGTGCGCAGGCTCTAGAGAACAGATGGCAACTCAACGACCCATCTTGCCCGAAACTTCTCGAGTCGTTTGAAGATCCGGGGCTTCAATCCTTGCAGGATCATACCATTGGCCCTCTCGACCTGCCCGTTGGTCCTCGGGTGTGCAACAGCGGCCCAGTCCACGCGGATGTTGTTGTCATCGCAGAATCTGAGGAACTTCTTTCCCGTGAACTGTGTGTCGTTGTCGGTGATGATTGAGTTTGGGATCCCGAAGCGATAAATGATGTCGGTGAAGAATGCCACGGCCTCCTCGGAGCGGACCTTTTCTACGGGTCGGGCTTCGATCCACTTGGAAAATTTGTCGACAGCCACGAGTAGGTGTGTGAAGCCCCCGGGCGCTTGCTTGAATGGCCCGACTATGTCCAGCCCCCACACAGCGAAAGGCCAAGTGATGGGGATGGTTTGGAGCGCTTGCACCGGGAGGTGGGTTTGCCGAGCGTAGAACTGACAACCTTCACAGCGTCGCACGATGTCCTTGGCGTTGGCCAATGCAGTTGGCCAGTAGAAACCTTGTCAGAATGCCTTTCCGACAAGAGTCCTTGGGGCGGCATGATGTCCGCATGTGCCGACGTGGATTTCTTGGAGCAACTCTCTGCCTTCGTCCCTCAAAACACAGCTCATGAATATGTTTGCCACGCCTCGCTTGTGGAGCTCGCCGTCGATAAGGACGAATGCCTTGGCTCACCGCGAGATGCGGCGTGCCTCCGTCTGGTCGGAAGGCAACTTTCCCTCGACTAGCCACTCGAGGATCGAGAACCGCCAGTTTGAATCTTCTAAGTTTGGCTCTTGTGGTTGATCGATCTCCATGACTTCTGGCGCCTCTGGTTCTTGCGGTTGCTCTTCATCGATCCGGACGGATGGTCCATGCTGGTCGCTAGCAAACATAGCGTGGGGTACAGGCTTGCGGCTTGATGCTGCCTTGGCGAGGATATTAGCAGCTTTGTTGTAGTCGCGCAGCACGTGATGGAGCTCGAGCCCGTGGAATTTGTCTTCCAGCTGACGCACGGTCCGACAATAAGCCGCCATTTTCGGATCAATGCAATTTTTCTCCTTCATGACTTGATCTACGACAAGCTCGGAGTATCCACGGATCTCGAGACGGTAGATCCCGAGCTCGATCACGATTCGAAGGCTGTTGACGAGCACTTCATACTCGGCGACATTGTTGGATGCGGGAAAGTACAGTCGAACCATGTACTCCATACGCACGCCCAGAGGCGAGATGAAGACAAGGACTGCCCCCGCTCCTTCCTTCATGATGGATCCATCGAAGTACATTGTCCATGTCTCGTACTCGATTGGCGCCGGCGGAGTTTGGATTTATGTCCATTCAGCAACAAAGTCCGCCAACACTTGTGACTTGATGGCACTACGCGGTGCATACGATACATTCTGTCCCATCAACTCAAGAGCCCACTTGGCTATCCTTCCCTCAGCCTCAGGATTTTGGATCACTTCCCCGAGCAGATACTTGGACACCACCGTGATGGGATGCGTGTCAGAGTAGTGTCAAAGCTTGTGCTTGGTGATCAAGACAACATACACTAGTTTCTGAATTTGCGAGTAGCGGGTTTTCGAATCGGAGAGTACCTCGCTTACGAAATAGACCGACCGCTGCACCTTGAGCGACCTTCCAGGCTCTTCTCGTTCAACCACTAGTGCAGCGCTCACCACTTGGGTCATCGCGGCCACGTACAGGAGCATCGGTTCTTCTGGCATCAGTGTTGTGAGCACTGGAGGACTCTTCAGGAGGTTCTTGAGTGAGTCGAGCGCTTTCTGAGCTTTGGGTCTCCATGTAAAGTGGTCAGACTTCTTCAACAGGCGGTACAATGGCAAGCTGCGCTCCCTGAGTCGCGATGAAACGACTGAGAGCCGCGAGGCAACCTGTGACGCGTTGTACACCTTTCAGATTTTGGATTGGTCCCACATCAGTGATGGCTGAGATCTTCTCGAGATTAGCCTCAATGCCGTGCTCCGACACGACAAAGCTGAGGAGCATGTCCCTCAGAACCCCAAAAACGCATTTCTCGGGATTAAGCTTCACCATGTGTTCTCTCAGCTTCACAAACACTTCCGTGAGATCGAGGATCAGATCACCCGTCTTCTTTGACTTGACCATGATGTCATCGACGTACGCCTCGATTATCCGCCCTATAACATCTCCAAAGATGTGTCGCATGCATCTTTGGAACGTGGCGCCCGCGTTCTTCAGTCCGAAAGGCATCGAACTATTGCAGTAAGCGCCAAACGGACTGATGAAGGACGTTGCGAGTTGATCCGCTATGCACATCGCAATCTGGTGGTACCCAGAGTACGCATCGAGAAAACAGAGGGTTTCGCACCCTGCCGTTGAATCGACTACTGTTGACGGTCGATATTTGCAATTTTCAAGGCCATCAACTCCTGTAAACTTGAGCATGAATTGCACATCCACACTAGAATAGGTGCTTAAACTCATACTTTCCACCAGTGTCGATGTCTATTCGAATGCAAGTACTTAGCATAAGAAATGGGAGGAATCCATGCACTTTCACTCCACTCCAATCCAAGGCACTCAAATGCTGGCCAATCAGGGGCTGCCACATGGATTCTCCTAGATCCATGATGTGACCAATCCATGTGAAGGACTCTCGACGAATCATATGCTGCCACGTCAGCATCACATGGATCCATGGGCCTACTTTGCCAACTAAACCGCCAGGAAACGTGCCATGCACGGAGGAGAGGCATTAGGGCCCACATGGAAGCGAGCCAGATGAAGCACACCCTAGATGGAGGGCCAGAGGTTTCGGTCGACCCTAGGATCGGCCGAACCGACCTAGGGTTGGTTGATCCTCCCCCTCCACATGCTACTTGCTCATTGGCTCTTGGCTGCATTCCCGGGTGTTTAGGGGCACTTTAAGCCCCGGAGCAAGCCTCCTCCTTGTCTATAAATAGGAGGGGAGGGGCTCCATTTCTCACACACCACCAAGCTCTCAAGTTCCACTTCTCTCTTGTGTAGCTCTCTCCCTCTGTCCAATTCTGCCCATGAGAGGTGATTCTCACCTCTTTGTGGTAGAATGGTGATGAGGAGAGATCTAGATTAGGATTAGTTGAGAGGTAGAGTAGGGGTAAGGAGTGAGTTGATGTCCTCGTGGATGCTCGTTCTTCATTTAGATCAAAGTGAGTATTTCAGCATTTCTTATTTAGACTATAGTGGACATCATGCATGATTGATTTGTTCTTGTGTTCGTGGCTCGCTCATAAGTTAGAGGCTTGTGTTCTTCATGACAAAAGGCTTCGATCCTTTAGAGCCAGAGCCGTAGTTCATTTACTTGTTTGCCTGCTCTGATCCTATTTAGTTCAGTAAGTCCGCTGTATCTCGTTTAGCTGCATCCATAGCTTCCTTTCTGCTCCTAGTTCAATGATATGATCTGATTCCGATCTTTCCCTTGTTCGTGGGACCGTATCTATACGGTTGCTATAGTGTAATTGCGGGTCGACAGACGTAACCGCATTATAGTATTTATCTGGGGTACAGACGTGGTGTCTGGACCTTGGTTTTCCTGCGAAGACCACATACGATCGTAGCGTAGAGGTAGGTTGCAGTGGTGACAGCCTGTTGGACCCTTTGTCAACCCTCTTACGTCGCGTACTGAGTTGGGCTCGCTTGCCAGCACCTTGGAGTGTTGTCGCCCCGCGGGGATGACTAAGACCTGATAGTATAACATCTTGAGAGCTAAGTCCCTTAAGGAAGTGCTTCTTGTATCCCGATCTTTCCCAGCGAAAGCTGGTGTCCTTGGATAGATCCTCTCTGGTTACTCTCCGTCCTAAGGGAACGAAACCCGATGAGAATACTCATTCCCCTAGGGAGAAGTGCTACAACGGTGTATCCGTGCGCTTGCGGATTCATTCGCACTCGTCAGTGTACCCGGGAGTTTCTTACACGCTCACACTGCCACGGCGCCCAGTGGTGACGTTAAGAAACGCCAACAAGCATTTCTGGCGCTGTTGCCGGGGACGGCTGTTGTTAACCTTCGAGCTCGTCTATCCTCGTATTTATCTTTTTCCTTTTTCTTCTACCTTCACTCCCGTTACCCTTTTTTGAGATATCCCTTTTTGTTTTCTTTACTTCTACCTCTACCCCCGCTACCCATGGAAGGTTATCCTTGTAAACACGTTCCGCCCTCGAGGAGTGAACCCTCAGAGCCATCTTCGTCAAGATCCACTCTTACATCTGGCCTTTGGATTCACCCCTCTCTCATGAAGCTAATTCAGGACCTATCCTTCTTGGGGTTAAGTCATGAGAACCCCTTTGATCATGTGAGAGACTATGAGCGTCTGATTGAAACTCAGGGTAAAACCGGAGAATCACCGGATGCTCGGAAAAGAGAGTGTTTCCCGCTATCCCTCTCCGGGGAAGCACAGGATTGGCACCGTTGCTTTGGTAGAGACTACCTTACTTGGGAAAGGTTGAGAGCAGCTTTTTGCTCCCACTTCTTCCCAATATGACGTGTCATCTCGTTAAGGGCAAAGATTCTCTGTTTCAAGCAATGTGAGGAGGAATCACTATGAATGGCATGGAATCGTTTCACCTCCGCGGTGGAAGATTGCCCAGTCCTCTACATTCCCGATTGGATGTTGCTTAAGCACTTCTGGTTTGGATTACGGAAGGACGATGCCATGGGACTTAATGCTCTCTCCGGAGGATCCTTTGTGCACCTAGATGCTGGAGAGGGAAAAGAGATCCTGGATAACCTCCGAGATTTCAGCTCCCTTGTATCCCGGTCAACGAGGCACCCACCAGAGGGAATGTTGAGCCACCTAGAACCATCGTTAGCCGAGTCTGAGGTTTCATATCCATTCTTTCTGAGCTCTGGCTGAAGATGTCATTCCTGAATAGCAGGAATCTAAGGGAAAGATTTCATGGCGCGAGATCTACCCTTGGGTTCCCCTCTCGTGCATCTTCTTAGACCTTCTCCCTGAGACTTTGTCTCGTGGGAGGACGGAGAAAGTAGTCCGGAAAGAATGACCATTCCCGGCCAGGATGACTTGTTCGATCCTCACTACTATCTCCTAAGGAGGGTATGAGAGGCCTATCGTGTTTCTACGTCAAGGTTTGAGCTGAAGTGCTTTGCACTGAAGTTTCGTATAAACCGAGACATCGGTCTCTGCTTTATAATCCATTGGATTCATCCATCAGACCGAAGGAGCATGATCATTTACCGATCGAATGGAGTGCATTCACCTTCTATCTCAAGCACATCGATCGATGCCGATCAGTCAGGAGAAGCTCGCACTTCGTATTTTATGCCTGACTTGATTGATGCCCAATGGGAGGTGCACTTTCCAGATTATCCATAACCCCCCATTGGAAGCTTAGGCTAGGCTTCGAAATGTTTCCATCGCCCCGATGAGAACATCGAACCCTCTGCCTAAGGTAAGAGCAAGTTAAATCTTGCTCTTCGTCCGAACTCTAGTTCCTGATCGTACACCGGCCTCTGGAAGTCCACGCTCTATCCTCTTTGAGAGCCGAGTGTCTTTCCGAGCTTGAGTTTACTCGGAGATCGGTACCTATTGGTGAAGCTCTAGCCTCAGTGCTTGATCTTTTCGTCTCCGAGTTTCCGCGACCCCAGTGCTATAGTCCTCGAGTCCCATGACCACCCCAGGGAATGCCTCGGCCTCTCTGGGATGATCATGCTTGCTTTCAACTTTGATATACCTTTTTGGGCTCGAGTTCGTATATGCACTAACCTTGCAGATCAGAGCTTATCCTCATATCAGCATTGTCTGCAAGGAGATGGTCGTAAGTTGAGACAGGAGATCACAAGACACCCTCATCCTGAGTACTCTTGGGACTCATCTCGTTTCCCCAGGAGGAATTATCCTTTGGGTATCTTGTGGACCGTGGTCATGCAGGAGAAAAAGTTGCCAAGATTAAGAGAAGTAGGCAAAGAACCACAGGAAGGCAGCACCATTGTGGCGACCCGAACGCTTCGTGACTACCGTTGGAGGTGCCTACACTTTTGACGAACCGAGTTTGTCACCAAGGTGATATCCCCCAGATTCTCTATGGATATATCATGGTTTGGCCAAGGTTGGTATATAGTGGAGGATGAATTTTCAACCTCAACCTTATCTTAGCCTTAAGCCTAAGCCAATCTTTCCATCTCGGGGAATCCACCTAGGCCGTCGATCCTGAGACTTGCTAGAGCCCACACAAGAAAGGGGAGGACCAGAGGGGCCCACAGGGGGCGGCCGAACCCAGGTTCGGCCGAAACCCTGGTGCCGCCTCTCCCCTTCTTCTTTCGCGTGTGCGTCTCATTCTCCTCCAGAAACCTTCTCCCTGCCGCCCGATGAGTTTTCGCATCGCGAAATACATCTCCTCCACCTCACCATCCTCAGCATCACCACATTCATGGTCGGCTATGGTTTCGCTCAGCTCCGTAGAGAGGCCTCGCCTCTCGCTTCAGGGGGAGGGAGCCCCTCTCATCTCATCGACCTCAGCAACCTGGATGAGGTGATGGGGTCGCCGAAGGCCATGACTCCCGAGAAAGGCAGGAGTGTAGAGAGCACTCGCAGGATGCACACCGACTCCCCAGTGCAGTCGTCCCGACGAGGCTCCTCCTCCCCGCCTTCTTTCCCGGCCCGGATGGCCACCATGGGGAACAAGACCGCTGTCAAGTGCGTCTTGTTCGACGATCCCCCTGGGCCATCTTTGAAGCCAGGAGAGCGCTACATTGGGTCTGACTTCAACAGCTACAGAGAGGCCTTCTGCCATACTTATGAGCAGGATGTGTGGGACGAGTTCCCGCTTCCACAGACCCGGTGCAAAATCTTCAGAGTGAAGACGGCCATTAGAGGCTATGGTACACCCTACCATAAGCCGCCTCAGTGGGAGCGAGTCCTCACCAAGATCATTGTAGACATCCGGGTAAATGGCACCAAGAAGACCCCGGCCCTAGCGAAGCTAGCAGACAGACTAGCTGAACTGTTCTTGGAACATGAGAAGCTAGTTGAGGAGCTGGCTAAGCAGAGGGACGAGTACTGTGAGCTCAGGCTTGAGTATCGCCAGCTGGAAGAGGACATGACCCAGAAGCTGCAGAGGTTGGTAGTAGCTGAGGGAGAGGAGTAGATCCTCTCCGAGTAGTGGGGATTAGCCCCAGCTTTAGTTCATTAGGCGCTAGTCTAGGTCTAGGTTTGATTTCCCTTTATTTCCCTTCATTTCATTTATTTCCTTTGCATGTGTGTAAGCGCCTAATCATTTTGTTTGAAACATTTGAATTTGAATAAAGTGGCTCACCGGTCATGTAACCCGGTTTAGCCACCCTTTGTGTCATTACTTTAGTCTCTTTGATTTAAAGGACATCTAGGTTCGAGACAGTGTGGGGGAAGAGCCAGGACTCTCCCAATGCAGGCACGACGTTTCCGTACGTACCCACTGCGAGCACTCCGCGCTAGCCGACCGATCACTACCGAGAACCTGAACAGGACCCGCACGAGTTCACTCCTGTGGAGAGCCTCTAACTGTTCATCTCTCATGCATAGCGCCGGTTTGCATCTCGACAACTCACTCTCTTTCATTCCTGAGTTTTATAAGCTATATATGCCTATCTCTAAACTAAAACTCGAATGATGATGCTAAAGATCACCCAGCTCGTTTGTACCTGAGTAGACTCACATATGTTTTATTCCTTGTTATCTGCCTGATGCTTGTGAACCATAATCTCCTTAAGGACAAGCATGTTCACCTAAGTAATTGATGAGTATGATATGGCCGGATGATATGATCTTTTGCTCTGATGACTAACTCTCTTGGGGAATTTATTTTTGAAAACTCAAAACCTCTTGGAAAGGCTCCTCTTTGATATGCCTCCTTCCCATTAGAGCCATCTGATCTTTGTAGGTAAAAACCTTTGATTCATATGCTGCTTGTTATTACTTTGAGCTTTGTCAAATTTTGTGACCCTTGTGAGAATTCACTTCATTACTTTCATGATCAAGATTTATGTGCACCCCACCTATTTCCCCTTGCTATACTTCTACACTGGAAGTTAGCATTGTATCATTTATCCATTTCATAAAAATAAAGCTCCATATGTGGTGTGACATCTCTCTCCAGAAGTGTCCTTCAAAAGAGACATGGGCTATGAAATATATATATATATATATATATATATACATGCTCAAGGCATGATAAAAAAAGGAGAGAAAAGAAAAATAGCCCATGTCCAAAATAAAGGAGGAATAGGGGAGAGATGAGATCATGCAAAAGGAGTTCCATATCATAGATGGTAATAACTAGTGTCCATTCCGGGCCTAGTATCCACCTTACCATACACACCATAGCTATACTAGTGCACATCTTGATCTGATAGTATGATTTGATTTTCTCTGTGGATCCAGTCTTTGACTTTGCAAAATATGTGATGCAAGTATGCTTTCTCTTTATCCTACCCTGAGCTCCACATATAGCCATCATTAGAAGTAGGATGAAGAAAGGAAAATGCCTTAGTGAGGACATATACACATTGAGCGATCTGAGAGAATCAAATGAGAAAGCCACCAAGAGTTTTGTTTATGAAAATCTTGCAAAACCCCAAGGTGTTTATCATCAGGTGCATAAGTGACTTGATTCACAGCTATTCTAGTCGTCAATCACCCAAGGGAACATGATAGCCACTACACAGAGGTTCACAGGAGCAAGGTATGACTTTGAATATCTCTTATGTTTGTCTTACTCTTTGGTATTCGTGACCCACTTGGCTTTGTTTCCCCTTCACTCAGGACGAGCAAAGGTCAAGTGTGGGGGTGTTGTTGACGGTCGATATTTGCCATTTTCAAGGCCGTCAACTCCTGCAAACTTGAGCATGAATTGCACATCCACACTAGAATAGGTGCTTAAACTCATACTTTCCACCAGTGTCGATGTCTATTCGAATGCAGGTACTTAGCATAAGAAATGCGAGGAATCCATGCACTTTCACTCCACTCCAATCCAAGGCACTCAAATGCTGGCCAATCAGGGGCTGCCACATGGATTCTCCTAGATCCATGATGTGACCAATCCATGTGAAGGACTCTCGACGAATCATACACTACCACGTCAGCATCACATGGATCCATGGGCCCACTTTGCCAACTAAACCGCCAGGAAACGTGCCATGCACGGAGGAGAGGCATTAGGGCCCACATGGAAGCGAGCCAGATGAAGCACACCCTAGATGGAGGGCCAGAGGTTTCGGTCGACCCTTGGATCGGTCGAACCAACCTAGGGTCGGTTGATCCTCCCCCTCCACGTGCTACTTGCTCATTGGCTCTTGGCTGCATTCCCGGGTGTTTAGGGGCACTTTGAGCCCCGGAGCAAGCCTCCTCCTTGTCTATAAATAGGAGGGGAGGGGCTCCATTTCTCACACACCACCAAGCTCTCAAGTTCCACTTCTCTCTTGTGTAGCTCTCTCCCTCTCTCCAATTCTGCCCATGAGAGGTGATTCTCACCTCTTTGTGGTAGAATGGTGATGAGGAGAGATCTAGATTAGGATTAGTTGAGAGGTAGAGTAGGGGTAAGGAGTGAGTTGATGTCCTCGTGGATGCTCGTTCTTCATTTAGATCAAAGTGAGTATTTCAGCATTTCTTATTTAGACTATAGTGGACATCATGCATGATTGATTTGTTCTTGTGTTCGTGGCTCATTCATAAGTTAGAGGCTTGTGTTCTTCATGACAAAAGGCTTCGATCCTTTAGAGCCAGAGCCATAGTTCATTTACTTGTTTGCATGCTCTGATCCTGTTTAGTTAAGTAAGTCCGTTGTATCTCGTTTAGCTGCATCCATAGCTTCCTTTCTGCTCCTAGTTCAATGATATGATCTGATTCCGATCTTTCCCTTGTTCGTGGGACCGTATCTATACGGTTGCTATAGTGTAGTTGCGGGTCGACAGACGTAACCGCATTATAGTATTTATCTGGGGTACAGACGTGGTGTCTGGACCTTGGTTTTCCTACGAAGACCACGTACGATCGTAGCAGTGGTGACAGCCTGTTGGACCCTTTATCCACCCTCTTACGTCGTGTGCCGAGTTGGGCTCGCTTGCTAGCACCTTGGAGTGACGTCGCCCCGCGGGGATGACTAAGGCCTGACAGTATAACATCTTGAGAGCTAAGTCCCTTAAGGAAGTGCTTCTTGTATCCCGACCTATCCTAGTGAAAGCTGGTGTCTTTGTATAGATCTGGTTACTCTCCTTCCTAAGGGAACGAAACCCGACGGGAATACTCATTCCCCTAGGGAGAAGTGCTACAACGGTGTATCCGTGCGCTTGCGGATTCGTTCGCACTCGTCAGTGTACCCGGGAGTTTCTTACATGCTCACGCTGCCACGGCACCCAATGGTGACGTTAAGAAACGCCAACAACTACCTGATCTATGCGAGGCAAAGGGAACGGGTCCTCGGGACATGCCTTGTTAAGGTTCGTGTAGTCAACACACATCCTACATTTCTTATTCTTCTTCTTTGCAAGTACAGGGTTAACAAGCCACTCAAGGTGGAACACGACCTGAATGAACCCTGCACCAAGAAGTTTCTTGATCTCCTCGCCGATGGCCTTGCACTTGTCGTCGTTGAAGCGGCGTGGGTGTTGCTTGACCAGTTTCGATCCCGACTTGATGTTCAGTTTGTGCTCGGTAACCTTTCTCGGGATTCCCTTCATGTCAGAGGGTTTCCATGCGAACACGTTGAGGTTCGCTTTGAGGAAGTCGACGAGCACGCTTTCCTATTTAGGATCGAGCACCGTCCCGATACGGAGCGTGCGTCCATCATCGGAGACAGCCACATCCTTGACGTCCTTGGCAGGCTCGAAAGAGCAGGCCGCTAGCTTGGACGACTCGGAGATGTCTTGGTCCTCGGAGGGAGGCTCGGCGTGGAGCCTCTCGGACCGGATGAGCGTCTCAGTGAACTGAAAACACTCTGCATCGCATTCGTATGCGTACTGGAACGTAGTCCCCTCTGTGATGACCCCCTTCGGACTAGGGATCTTCAGCTTGAGATACGTGTAGTTGGGCACGGCCATAAACTTCGCGTAGGCCGGCCTCCCGAGGATGGCGTGGTACGTCCCCGAGAACCCCACCACTTCGAAGGTGAGGGTTTCTGTGCGGAAGTTCCACAAAGTCCCGAACATGACGAGCAGATTGATCTGCCCTAACGGGAGTGCGTCCTTCCTGGGGATGACCCCATGGAAAGGTGTAGGCGATGGGCGCAGTCGGGACCGCGGAATGCCCATGCTGTCGAGCGTCGTCATGTTCAAGATGTTGAGGCCGCTTCCCCCATCCATCAGCACCTTGTGGACCCGCTTTCTCCCGATCAATGGAGCCACCACGAGTGGGTAGCATCCTGGCTGCAGCACGTGGTCGGGGTGGTCTGTTCGGTCGAAAGTGATCGGAGTCTCCGACCACTTGAGGTACGACGGCGTTGCGGGGTCGGTGTTGTAGACCTCACGCCTGATCAGCTTCTCCTGCGCTTCGAGGGTCGTGCCGGCGTCCCGCCAAAGATCATGTGCACGGCATCGTCCTCGCGGGGGAACACAGGCTCCGCTTCATTGTCGTCGTCGTCAGGGAGAGGCACGGCCTTTTTCGGAGGGTTCGCCGTCTTGGGCTTGAGCGTGCCGTTGACGTAGTTCTTCATCAGGCGGAAGTCCTTGAGCGCGTGCTTGATGGGCGTCTCGTGGTGGGTGCACGGCGCCTCCAAGATTCTCTCGAAATGATCCTTCGGGGGACCACTCTAATTGTTCTTGGGCTGGGTGGCCTTGCGCTCGACCTCCGCGACGAGGTTATCATCATGGCCATGCTTGTCGTTCTTCTTCTTCTTCTTGGACCGCGAGGAGGGCCCCTCGCCATTGTCAACAACTTGTTTCCCCTTGCCCTGAGGGGTGTTCAGCATCGCCGCGACTGCCTCCTCCCCGTCAGCATGGTTGGTCGCGATGTCGAGGACCTCCCGAGTGGTCCTCGGGGTCCTGCGGCCTAGCCGAAGGATGAGGGAGGTGCAGGTGGTGCCGTTCTGGAACGCCGAGATGGTGTTGTTGTCGGGCGCGGCAGGGAGCTCGGTGCAGCGCTTGGAGAAGCGCCTGATGTAGTCGCGCAGGCTCTCGCCCGGCTTCTGCTTGCAGTTCCGTAGCTCCCATTGCTTGCCGGGGCGGGCTTACGTGCCTTGAAAGTTACCGATGAAGGTCTGTCGTAGCTCCGCCCAACTAGTGATCCTGCCACGTGGCAGGTGCTCGAGCTAGGTTCGCACGGAGTCGGTAAGGTAGAGCGGTAAGTTCTTGATGAAGAGATCATCCGTCGCTCCGCCCGCGTGACACGCGAGTCTGTAGTCCTCCAACCAGATGCTAGGGTTGGTCTCCCCATTGTACCTAGGGACTGTCGTCGGCGCCCGGAAATGCGCGGGGAAGCGCGCGTCTCGCACCCTCTGGCCGAAGGCGCAAGGTCCTTTCGGATCCGGCGACAAACTGCGGTCACGATCCTCCTTGCTATTATAGCACCCACCGCGCCTCTGACTATACCGCCAGTGAGAGTGGTGCTCGTCTCGGTGGTCGCGCTCGTCATCTTGGTTGTTGTCGTAGTCGTACTCGTAGTCGTCAGCGCTAGTGGCTCCGCGGCGGGCTCGGAGCGTGTCGCGAGCGTCGCGGTTGGGTCCCAGGCGCGTCTTGACCGTCGCCTCGCCTGCCTCCCTCTCGTGGCTGTGATGCCTCGACGGGGATGGGTCCTGGCGCCTCACGGATGGTGTCTCTCACACCTCACGTGCCGAGCGCTGGCGTGACGCTGAGCTTTTTGCCTGCTGGGTGGCCGCCGTCTCAAGGAGGGTCTTGAGCTGCTGGCGAACCCTTTTCTCCTCGAGGGTGGCCGGTTCGGGGCAGCCACGTAGGAGCATGGCTGCGGCCGCAAGGTTCTGCGACGCGCGCCTGAAGAGTGGCGTGTCGCCGCCGTCGACGGCGGCGTCCTCGTTGATGCGCCGGTTCACATCACGCGCACGCACGTGAGCCTGCGAAACCGGCTGCTCAGCTTCTTGCTCGCGGTGTTGTTCACGCCGCTGGTCACGCTGAGGGTCGCGTGGCTCGTCCTCCACTCCGAGTGCTTGGTGGAGGTTTTCCAGCTCTTCGTCGAGCTGGCGCTTGGCCTCGGTGATCTCATCGAGGCGCGCCTGACACTGGGCGTCCACGGCGTGGTGACGAGGGTTTTCCTCGCCTTCCGTCGAGCTGCTGGCGGTCCGGGCTTCGATGACGTCGCATTCACGCATGAAGTCCGGCAAAGGCGCCGGTGGCCTCCGCCGCGCGACCGTGGAGCCCGGGGCGACGTAGGAGGCCCGCAGCGTGTCCACGTAGGCCGTCACCGGGTCGTCCGGGAGGCCCTGCTACCCGTGGGGGTACATGGCGCTGTACTGCTCCATGAACTCGCTCCAAGTCAGCGGCTCGGACCTGCTGGCTTGGAAGGTGAGGTCGGTGAGGTAGTAGGCCGCGAGCCTAAAACACTCATGTGTTGGGTTTGGCCCCAACATGGCCATGATCGACTCGTCCGTGAAGCCACGGACGAAAGCGGCGCGTCCCGCTGACGCCGTCGAGGCAGTGGGACCCGCGGGTCGGGTGAAGGTCCTCCCAATGACGGACTCCGCCGGCCCGGTGTAGACGAAGCCGAAAGAGCCGAAGAGCATTGTGGCGCCGGGAGTCAGCGAAACTCCGCAGCCCTCCATCCGGATCGCTGATGAAGTTCGGCGAGACACACGATGTGCCCCTACCTGGCGCGCCAACTGTCGGGGTTCTCTACCGCCGGCAGTAAATTTGTATCGGATCGTGTGTCGGACCCGGATGGTTAGCACAAGAGACACAAGGGTTTTATACTGGTTCGGGCCTCCAGAGAGTAATACCCTACGTCTAGTTCTGAGTAGTCGTGTTCCTATGCTAGGAATGTCTGTAGTAGGGGTTACAAACTAGTTCATCGGTCAGCCCCTCAAACGGTTGCACTCCTCCCCCTTTTATAGACACAAGGGTAAGGGGCAAAGAGGGAATACAAAAATGTGCTACAGTGCTACGGTATTTGGAAGTCTTTTCCGTCATCAATGTCCGTCAGGGGGCATTGAAGGGCGCTGAGCTGTAGTGGCGTTGGTGGCTGCCGTGTGTGCAGGCGGCACTATACATTCCGAGTACATGGCGCCTTCTCCGAGTCCCTCCTTGGATGACTCAGCTCCCTTGAGAGTTGGTTAGGCCCGCCACGTTATGGCCTAAGTGTAGGTAGGCGCCGCCCATAGATGGTAATTGAGTACCTGTTCTGACGGGGTGGTGTGCAGCAAGGGTTGGACGGGGCGGCTTGTTGGAGGCCGCACGGGCGTACAGTGCGTCATTACGGCCTTTGTCAGAACAAGCCACCCTCGCGTACCGTCAGCTGTGGTGTTTGCATGGCGTGGAGAACTGGAGCCTTGCGTATCGTTGCGGGGGAGTTCGAGCATCGGGGCAGCACCACGTTTGTGTGGGGCCCCAGATCCCGCGCTCCGACCTCCACGTGTGGGCTCCGCCCTAGTCGGAGATGGAAACTACTCGTGCGAACGAGTAGTCGGAGGCGAGGCGGAGAGTCCTCGTGCGAGGCGGAGAGTACTCGTGCGAGGCGGAGAGTACTCGAAGACGAGGCGGAGAGTACTCGGAGACGAGGAAGTCTTGTCAGTGAGGGTCTTGACGAAGATCTGCATGCCTCCCTGTCCTGGATCTTAGCCTTGACTTTGTCAATGGTGTCAGAAGACTCCATCTCAAAGGTGATTATCTTGTCGCTTAGGAGCCCCTAATCCAGGCCCTCGTCAGTCGGCAGCGGGGTCGCCGCCAGCCGGGGCCAGCGGCTTGACAGCCGGTGGGCCAGGTACCGGGGGCGGGGTGGAGCTTGAACTTTCTCCGGCGAGAGGCCACCAGATCCGGCGGCGGGAGCCGCCGGAGACAGAGGAGGAGGGCGGCGCGGGGGTGAGAAGGAGAGGGAAGGTGCGAGGAGGAAGAAGGAGAGGGGCAGACGGGTTAGCGCGGGGGAGGGGAGTGGTCGTCGGATCTGGCGGCAGGAGCCGCCGGAGACGGAGGTGGAGGGCGGCACGGGGGCGAGCGTTGCGACGTGCGCGAGGAAGAAGAAGCGTCGGTGCGAGTTGGAACGGCGGTGCAGGGAGGAAGAAGCCCCTCCCGTGGGCTTTGTTGTGCCGGTTCCCTCGCGTGGGTCGTTGTGGGCCGGCGTGATGGAATGTTATTCATCACTTTGACGATAGCTAATCGCATCCCTCATGCTCCTCTCCCTGCCGTGGGTACATGTCGCATCACTTTAAAGATCAATCTCTGCTACAACTCGCTGCAGTGGGTACATGTCGCCGGAGTACGCGTACTACGGGCATGTCTCGACCAAGTTGGACATGTTCAGCTTCGGGGTGATCGTCCTCGAGATCCTCACCGGTCGAAAGAACACTAGCCCGCCGTCAGCTGTCGGAGAAGATGGTGGCAGCGGCCACAATCTGCTGAGCTACGTGAGTAATTAACGACTGGCTCGTCAGACAGAAGCTGTTCCTAGTAGCCTCCATAAAGTTTCAAGCAAAGGGAATTCTGCTGCAGGTATGGGAGAAGTGGAGGCGCGGGTCGGTGCAGGAGATCGTGGACGCGACGCTGGGCGGGCAGTACGCTCCGGCGGAGGCGCTCGCTTGCGCTCAGGTCGGACTCGTGTGCGTGCAGGAGGACCCCGGCTCCAGGCCCGACGCGTCGGCCGTCATCCTCATGCTGGACGGCCAGTCGGCGATCCAGCAGAGGCCCTTCCCCCCGGCCTTCTGCGCCGTGTCCATGAGCAGCGAGCCGGCGACGCCTCGTCGCGTGCTGCTAGTGCTAGCGGAGATGGAGTGCGCTACGGGCGCCGTTCCGCGGCACATCATGTGTCGGTGAACGGCGTGACGGTTTCGGAGGTCGACCCGAGGTAGGCGGCAGGGGGGGTGGTCCAGACCAGCACGACGCAGATCTGTGCTGCTGCCGCCGCCGCCGCCCTGGAAAGTACTCCGTCCGTCCTTTTTTGTTGGTCGAAAAAAATAGTGATTCCCTTCACAGACACGCATTCCAAACGATCATCAATAAGGGACGGAGGGAGTAGTGCGTAAAAACATGTCCTCGTCCTATTGAGTGACTACATCAGACCCGGGCACGAGTCGCACTCGCAAGTTGCACGAGCCGTCCTATTGAGTGCAATTGAGCATAGTGATATTGATCACGCTACGATTCGTACACCTTGTGAATTGTGATTGATTTCCATAAGATCTGAACTGTTGTCAAAACCAACAAACCATTTAAAAGAATATTTTCCAGTTTCATTTACAAAACATTTCTAACTAAACAATTTACCACCTGTTGTTTATAGGCAATCGCAGGATGGTGTGTTGTACTAGAACCATCAGAAATAAAATTGTGCCTCAGCTCTGTGCTCGACTCCTCTTTGTTAGACTATATTGGTAGTTGTAGATATACGTATTGTAGACTACTATGAGTATGCTTGGATGGTGGTGTTAGTGTTAGTTTGGTGCAAATTAACACCAAAACTAACACTTTGCTCCCAAACAACACCTCTAAAAAAACTAACCCCTCCAAGAGGTGGTAATTGGTGTTATTTTGGTGAACCCCACCCCAATTTACTCCTTCTTCCTCTCTCTCCATAGCAAATGATTGCAAAAGAAGTATTAAATACAAACTAACACATGAAACCAAGCATCTAAAGGTATTAGTTTGTTAGGTGTTATTTGAGGGTGAAAAAACTACCACTAACACTAGAGAACCAAGCAAGACCATGATGTATCCGGGGTGTCTTACACCCCAAGCCTTGTACTTTTATATACACCGGCCGAGACATCAATGCAAATCATCCATTCAGTTAAACCAATCCTACCTTTCTACATGGTATCACGAGATTAGGGTTTGAGATCTTAGGCTAATCTTTTGCTGCCGCCGGCCACGCCACTGCCTCCCGTGCGCCGCCGGTCGTCTCCCTCGGCGCACCTTCAGGGCGCCCCATTGACGGCCTCGTAGCGCGCCCCCGGGGGAGGTTGCCTATGACCTCTACCGGGGGCAGCGCCATCCTCCGCGGCAGATCGAGTTAATCCGCCGCCGTCTTGCGTCCAACAGCAGTAGATCGAAGTACCTCGCCACCAGCCATCCGCCGGGGAAGCTGTCGATGACGACCTCGACCCGCGCTGCCGTGGTGGCGGTCGCGGTCTGCGGCGTCCGTGCTCGACCCCGCGCTGCTGTGGTGGTAGCAGGGGCCTCTGCGCGGTGCGCCACCTCGTCGCCAACGGATTGACTGGCGGGCCTCCGCTCCGCCTCCATCCCCTACCCGGCGACCTCTCCTCGGCGGATCCGGATCTTGCTTGCTTGTGGCATACTCCTTCGTCGACGTGGTGCGCCACTTCGTCGCCGACGGATTGCCTGGCGGGCCTTCGCTTCCCCTCCGTCCCCTATCCGGCGACCTCTCCTCGGCGGATCCGGGTCCTGCCCGCTTGTGGCAGACTCCTTCGTCGCCGCTGATCCGCGTCGACTGGTGCGGCCCGCCACCGTCCCGGGCTGGGACCCGTTCGCCGCAAGGACTCGCGTTACTGGATCCGCCGCCGCCGGTCCGAACTCGCACCGGCGGATTACTCCTCTGCCCTGGCGGATTCCTCCGCGTCTGCCTGCTGGACGAGCCGCCCAGATGCCGATCCGCCGGCGGCGGCCGGGATCCGCCCGCCCGGCCTGGCAGACGGCGTGTTCGCTTGGCTGGTTGTTGGTGGCTAGTGCTGGTTTATTCTGAGAGAAAAGTACTGCTGACTGATCGCTGATGGCTAGTTTTTTCTGATAGAAAAGTAATCCAGACTTGCCGCTACCGCCGCTGCCGCCGCCGGCCGGACCCGCGTCGACCGTCCGCCTGTCCCCATCGCCTTCCGCCTGGCACTTCTCTCGAGCCTCTGTTTCTTCCTCTCTCAGATGCAATTGCGTGTTTTGACCGTGCGGGTAGGGAAGAGATTAAAGGAATGAGGGACTTCTGCTAGGCGTACCCCAGAGGTGCTACACGAGCTACTACTGCTGATATGTTTTTGGTAATTTCTCTAATTTTTACTCGATCACTGATCGAGATTGAGTCGCCCACCGCCCGTCGACTGCATGCCTCTTCTTCGACATCGTCACCGGTTGTTCTTTGTCAACACCCGTGTCGCCGAGCTGGCATGCGGTGCGCTCAGGGGCCCCTCCCGTAGCGCCGCCAGACCCCTCTGCAACACGGTCTCCCCGCCGGTCATCTCCGACTTCTCCGCCATGACTCCGATCTGCGCGGCTCCGTCGTTCGTCGTCTCGCACGTGCGCCCACGGCCTGATCAGCCGATTAGCGTGCGATTGTGACACGTACGGATCCGGGACACCGTGTCTTCAGTACGCATGCAGCTTCACCGACATGAGGGTTGCGGCTGCGTCGCCTCTTCGGGCAGCAGCGCCGCACTCCTTGGTCCTCCGCCGTTGCACCTTCATCGCCGTCGACTTCGTCCACGACTACGTCATTGTGCGCTTTGCGCGCATGGTCTTCATCAAGCTGTTCGAGTTCTTCGCCGTCTCCTTCGAGCCCCGCCACCGCGTCATCCGGATCATCAGGCTTCGTGCCAGATCGTCCGAGTTCACCTCTTCGCTTCGTCCAGCACCACCTCGTCGCCAGTGTTGCCGTCTCGTTCTACCCCTTCGTCTACTCCGACAACAGTGGGCTGCATCGACATCTTCTACCCCGCCATTGTGCGCCTACGACTGTCGTGGAGGCCTTCTCTGCTAGTCCTTCAGACGACAGCGCCTGGTGGTGCACCCTCCGTCGCATGTCCGGTATTGGCAACACCGGTTCGTGCCATCGTCCCCGAAGCTTTTTTGGGCCTGGCAAACCCGAGAATGTTTCGCCCGTTGGCTCCTGACTGCATCGACTTCGGCATCGACCTTCTCTTCGACTGCCTCGACGCGTCGCCGACTTCGTCCTTGGTGGCTTCCCTTCGTGCCACCATCCTCACGGCGCCTCCTCGAGCGCCCACGGCTTCCTGTGCGGCTCCTTACCCTCGGCAACCTCGACAGCTCCACGTCGACCACGGCTACCCTACGCACGACATCATCAACCACTGCTATTCACCCTCCAGTTCGGCTTCATCAACATCGGCACAAAGGGCTACCATCCGCATGAGTTACTCATCAGTTTTCTCTCCAGTCGCTGCGTCTACACCGCACCGACATTCCAACTGCAGGGTGATGTCAGTCCGTCGGCTCCTGCCTTCGGCTTCTTCCCCAGTCTCACCATCTACGGTGTTCCCGCTGTGACGGGGGGATGTTAGAGTATATTGGTAGTTGTAGATATACGTATTGTAGACTATCATATGTATCCGGGGTGTCTTACACCCCAAGCCTTATTTGTACTCTTATATATACCGGCCGAGACATCAATGCAAATCATCCATTCAGTTAAACCAATCCCACCTTTCTACACTCTTACTGCAGTATCCACTGCGCGTGCTCTTTTTTTTTTAACGGAGTGAAAAGCCTGTGAACCTTAAGTCCTGAACTGTAGTCAACTAGTAGATCCAACTCATGAGCCTTTGATTAGACAATGACAGTAAGTATGGTACATACATTGCGCACGTGAACAACAAGTTTAACATGTTTGGCTGGCAAAATCGTGAAATGATACAAAGCTACAGTCCTAAAACAAATGATACAGGATATATACCGTGTGAAATGCTTTACACTCTACAGGGAGGCCTATACTTCTGTAAATACAATCAAGGCTGGTTGATCTTCACTGACTAGCCTTGTGCCGTAATGTTATAAACAAAGCGATTGTCGTACAATGTACATAAAAAGGGGGAAAACAATGCCCTCGATCCAATCATGCAGCAGAACCAACAGTTTGCTGCATAAAAGCATCCTCCACGACATGGAGTTGCTCTAATTAGTTTTTGCTCGCTTCCAAACAATAACTGTACCATCTGAATCAAAGGAGGCCAGTAAATTCTCCCCATGGCTCCAGGCAACTCCAATTACTGGAGAACCATGTCCCTTCAGGAGTACAAACGGTCTCGTTGGTGCATCAATGATGGAAAAATAAAAGCTTAACATGTTGGCAAATTTATTAAGCATGGCACATACCTGTAGTTTATTCACACACGAGTTCTTTGGGCGTGCCAAATCATAGAAGCAAACATTTGCATCTTCGCTACCAGTAACTTCATGTTCAGAAGAAAATGTGTCAGTAACGATCTTTTCAAAACCACAAGAGGAGATACTTTTATTACTTAAAAGATAAACATCATGTTTCTCTGCAATTTTCAATCTTCAATCGAACAGTAAAAAAATGACTAACATTTGTTCCAGAAAACTTATAATCAAGTGTGGTGAGTGATTGTCTTAGTGCTGAACACAAACAAGGTCGCAAGTCTTGCAGTTACAACGGCGTTGTAATTGGACTTGGACCCTATTTTTATTTCTTAATATAAACAAGCAATTCTCCCGCGATTCAGTAAAAAAAATAGTTGAAACTGATGATAAGCAGTGCAAAGGAAAGTGTGGCAGAGTGCTAGTGGCAGAAGAATACAGACATACTCCTGAGACACTGGGTCACCAACAGCTTCAAGGTTTAGGTAATCAGCAGGAAATAGCCACAAACATTAGATCAAGTTTTGATTCCCACTCACCTATGAACTCTCCTTTCTCAAGGGAAAGAAGCGGACAGAAGGAAGCACGAATAGTCTGCACCCGCGATGCCAGTTTTAAAGAGCATATGAGAGTCAAGTATCCCTTAGCATCTGTAGTGATGCTGAAATGTGAATAACACAAATGGTTATATAAAGTAAAATCTTCCACATAATGGACTGTTATAAAGTTAACACACCTGAAGAAAGATAGTTTCCATCTTGAGCACAAGAAAGAAGTACGGGACAACGTGCTACCAGAGAAAAGGTGCGATATTGGATGGTTGAAATAGGAGATTTGCTCTTACTGCTCTTGTTCTTGTGAGTTCTAGATAGTGACCCTGTATGTGAGTTCATGTGTAGATATTTATCATGTGTATTCCATTTTACATTGATATTGTAGATATTTTCATCTGTTATACCTTTCCTAGTTATGGAAAATCCAAAATTCAGTTAGTATATGTATACTTCTGCACACGGATTTATATGCTCAGGAATATAGGTATTATTAATAGTGTGAAATCAACATTCAGTGAACTAGTGATTTTCTGAAATGGGATGGGAAATATTTGGGCATGTGAAGCCTTTGTTAACCTTTACTGTGGTAACTGAAGGTAAATACAAAAGAATAGCTTTACTGGAACAATTATGTGTAATCTAACCTGTGATATTTTTAGAGTGTCCTATCAATTTTTGAAGAATAGATGGTGGCTCAGAAACCTGGCAGACTGTCAGACTGCCATCTGCTGCACCATATGAAAGCACATCAGAACTTGCCCGGCCAAATTTCAATACCGTAACTGCCAAGAGAAAAAACAGTCCTAAATGAGAACTCTAGCAAATCAATCAGACAAGAACATCAGATGATCACTGAAAGAAGAGAAATGCATAGCATGGCCATAAGAACTAACCTGAGGTTTTGCAGCTGTCAAAAATGCAATGCATTCCAACAAATGAGTAAGCAGGCTCAGCGAATCTGACATGGTGCTCACTATCACCTTGCTTTGAGCTGATACTACGGTACGGCTTAACCCGCTGTTAGTTCTCAATTCCTGCATCAAACATGATATATTAGGAATCAAAGCAGCATGTGTAGCCATGCCTTGCGTGAAGCTATGCACAACAATCTCTTGGTGCAGGATCTAATAATATGAAACATGAAGTATGAGGAGAAATAGGGAGAAAGTGTTAAATGACACGAACCCGGGTAGAGCCCCAGCTATCTGCCTCAGAGAGTGCAGGGCCAGAAGAGGGAGCCCACCTTCCACTGTTCAATTGCAAAATAATCACGTTGTTAGATTGCACAAAATTAACTTTCCTATCATACAACATGTTGAAAGGATCTTGCTTGTAGTAAAATACTAGTACTAGTGAACAAGTACGGCCACAATCTAAGAAAAGCAATTAGCACGCCTCAGAAGCATAGCAACATTGCTCTCATTTTGTTAGGTGTACAGGAAGAGGCGGGGCAGGGCAGGTAACTAGACACCGAAAAGGAAAATTAAGGCGCGCACCAACCTGTTGCTGGGCGTGCTGTGGGCGCTGCCGCCGTCGATGCGACGGAGGAGGAAGTCGCGGTAGGCGACGTATCCCTTGCCGTTGCACCGTCACTCCTGCACGCAGCAAAAGCATCCCCCGAGCACCAATGAATTCGACCCATCCATTCCCCCAAAGCAAAATGCGGTGCCGACGAGGGGATCTAATCGGGGGGGGGGGGGGGGGGGGGGGGGCGGGGGAGGGCGTCGGGGGCTGGAGGACGCAGCTGAGGAAGTCCGGGTCCGTCGGCATGGAGGGGGCGGCGGGGCGCTCCAGGGAGGAGGTGGCGACGCCGCAGGAGGCGGAGTCCGCGGTGGTCATCGCCTCCGTCTCGCCGGCAGCGCGGCGCGTCGTTCGCGCGCGCTCCGGGGAGAGATCGATCAGGGAGGGACGAGACGGGGCGGGGGCGCTTGGATCTCGGGCACTATCAGGCGTCGTGCGGGGATGGGTGAACTGGCAAAAGGTGGGTCGTTTTTCCATGTCCGTGCGCACGCGGGCGTGGGACGCCGGAGTTCGGATGGTTTGGTCTGAACTCCGATGGTGGTGGCACGCTGCATTTGCAAGCGTCTACGAAAAATGTATCCAGCAATTCAGAGTGTATTTAGATTCAGATGAATTGATTGAATTGGAGGGGAATTATGAAAGAATTGGTGTAAATACAGATGAGTAGTAAGAGGTGATGTGATAGATGATGAGATGTTTTTTTAAACTTTTGATCTAAACACACCCTCAGTAGCGAGCGGATCAATGAGAAATTAATGTCGACTCAAAAAAATAGAAATGAATCAACCTTGACCGCGCGTGGATTTGCACTAGCTCATGGTCAACTCTGTGTGACTCTATCCCAGGTTGGACAGAGATTTCAAGTAGCACAAACTCCATCTTTTCGTCATTTCGTGTAGCGTTTTAGCATACCAACCCTTCTGTGATATCTTCGTCAGCATGCTAAAGGTTTTGGTGTCTGCCTTCTTCGTTCCTTATAGTCGTTTTAAGAGCAACTTCAGCAGATGGAGTAAATTTGATCCTCTATATAAAGTTATTGGGGGTTGAGTAAAAATATTTTTATCCCTAAAACATAATTTGCTCCAGTAGTTTCCCTATTTTGCTTCCTTAATTTGGGGAGTAGAGGAGAGATCCCCTCTACAAAGGGGATGGAGAGGATTTTTAGTCAATAGAGAAAAAAAGAGAGGCTATAGGAAAATCTGCTGGAGAGTTTTTTTTTGCATTTCATCCCCTATATCACTATTTTTTTTGCTATTGGGGAGGGGATAGGGAAGCCGCTGAAGTTGCTCTAAGTCCTGAAATAATGTTGACAGAGGTCATGGAAATCTGTTTGTGTGTTCTAACCAATGTTTATATGCGCTAATGAATGTAATATTTGTGTTATTAGAACCATGTCAAATATAAGTTTCTTACGTGTCAGTCAAACTATTGTAAGAATCATATGAATCAGTATCATTAATAATTGTAATAATATCCAATTGTTTTGAAATTATTTATGTTTATTGCATGCATATATTATTAAGGGACATTTACAAAAGCAGACACCCTACCCTCTTTAACAACAGTGTCTCATTCTCACATAGCCTACTACTTAATTATAAAAGCATACACCTTACCCTCTTTAACAGTAGGGTCTCATTCTCATATAGCCTACTGCTTAATTACAAAAGCATACATTGTACCCTCTTTAACAGTAGTGTCTCATTCTCATATAGCCTACTGCGTAATTACAAAAGCATACAGTTAGTTCCTACAAGATTCCATCACATATAGTTAGTTCCTTAAAGATTCCATCACATTCGCATATAGCTGCTGGTCAACGCTAAGGCTTTTCGGCAACATTCCTAGTGCCTCAAGTCTATCCTTGTTCATGTGAGGAAGCTTGTATCTATTTCCGTCACCATCTTTCATCACCTCAATCAAACATGCTTGTAGTGTTAGGAAAATCATGTTTAAAGCAGGTGGGTCGTATTCATCAAATTCTTTTTGTACATTCTCAATCAGCTCATCCACATTCCTAGAGATTGTACCATCTGCTACACTACGTAAAAACCTCAAATAGGCCACACAGCATTTGTAACGGGCCCTTAACACCCGTTACATGGACCCTATCTGTAACGGTTGTTGTTTGGTGCCCGTTACGCATAAGCGTGGCAGGCTCGACCCCGACATGGCCAACACAGCGCCTGTTACCAATGAGGACTTCCAGTAACGGACTTCTTAAACGCCCGTTACAGTTATTCTTTGTAACGGAAGTTAAAATGCGACCATTACGAAAGTTAAACCTATCGGTAACGGGCTCTTTAAGTCCGTTACCGATCACTGCCATATCGGTAACGTGCTTTTAAGTCCGTTACTGATGACAATTTGATGCTCGTTGTTAGACTCGGAGCTCAATAATTGAAGTCCATTAGCACTCTCACTGCCGTCAAATATTTGACTATGTCATCATAGCAAATATTGGATATCACACAAACATATAATCATGTCTCTTAATAAGATGCAAAACCACAAGTACACATAGATAGTAGTCATAAGAGCATATTCTACATATTTAAGATGCATATATAGCTAGCATCACATGTTCACATATGACATGCATAATGTTCAGAACAAACAGATTCACATGATCACATCTGACGTGCATAAGCAGGGGCACTAGTTAGATGGCTTCTTTTGTGCTACAGCCTCAAGTTCAGCTATCTTTGCCTCTAGTTTTACAAGTCTTTCTTGCAGCTCAGCATTCTTCTTTGCAGGTTCGGCAAGTTCAATATCCTTCATCTTCTGTGCGTCTTTAAGCTTCTCCACCTCAGATTCTAGTATTTTCTGGCCATTTGCTAGGAGACTTATGTCATCCACAGCCTTGTCATCCATCCTTCTATCCACCTTGTCGAGTACTTTCCAGATGCAGTGAAGATCCTCCCGAGTAACAACATATTTCTACAACAAAGGTAAATTGATGCAAGTTTCATAATCAGATTGCCAAGTTTAATATCATGAAAGATGTAACTGGTCAAACAAGAAAGTTGTTTAGCTGTAACTGGGTTCAGAGCTTGGTTGATCCTGTGGATTTGTTTCCAGATCATGTCAATGTCCTCCCAAGCTACAATACCTCCCTAAAACAAAGGCACTGGATGTTCAGTTAATAAAAGTCGATGTAGCATGGAGATTCAGAAATTGAAGTAGTATATAGAATAAGTTCAACAATTTTGTGAGCAGCATATGATGAGTACCATGTATTAAATTTCAAGCATAACAAAATTTCTACTCGAAAGATTAATATTTTTCCTCCCGAGTAACAACACATTTCCAAAACAAAGGCAAATTGAAGCAAGCTTCACAATTAGATTGCCAAGTTTAATATCATAAAGTTGTAACCGGTCAAACAAGAAAGTTGTTTAGCTGTAACTAGGTTCAGAACTTGCCTGCTGCTTCTCTTTACTAATGTCATCCTTCTTCATTCTTTCCATCCTGTTTAGGAATGTGCAGATGTAGTCTAAGGTTTTCTTGAGCCTGTCGATTTCTGTCCAGATCCTGACAATGTCATGTGCTGGTACAACAACTTGCTAAAACAATGGAAAATTGATGCATTGGAACCATTGATCAGTGAAGGCACTGGATGTTCAGTTAATAAAAGTCGCTGAGCATGAAGATTCAGAAATTGAAGCAGTATACAGAATGAGTTCAATATTTTTGTGAGCAGCATATGATGAGTACCAGGATATCAATTTCAAGCATAAATCTAACTTCTAGCATACCAAACTCGAGGAAGCCTCGGCCTCTGCCTGCCGGGCGTCACCGGAGTGCACCCCATTGGCGCTTGCGCGCGTGTACGGCCTCCTCCCCCTGGCTGACGAAGAACCGACCTCTTCGCTGCGGAACCTCACTCTCTTGGCGGGGGCGGCTGGCGGGGCCTTCTCCTCCTCGCTACAGAACCTCCCTCTTGAGTCACGGCGGCGGAACGACTACTTTCCGCCGGCCATCTCTGCGACGGAGACGAGGAAGGAGAAGGGGATCGGAGAGAAGGCGACGGAGATGAGGAAGGCAGAAGGTTTGAGAAGGAAGGCATAATGGCAGAGTGGCAGGGGAGAGTGGCTTTGGTCAAACATTGGGAACAAAGGATACGTGGATAAGCCAAACCTCGTCTCCAATGCACGGGGGCGGCGCGTGGGGCCGGCTCCTCCTCGTCGATTTGGAGGGGCAAATGCGACGCAGAATAACCATCCCGCGTAGTCTCCTTTGTATCTGTCTTGATTGACAGGTCAGCCCGATCTCTCAGGGCTCCCATTTCGACATACAGGCATAATCAACAAAAAATCTTTTGAGACAAAACAGACATAATATATATAAAGATAACTTGTCCACATATATAGATAAAGATTACTTGTCCACAAAGATCCACACAGATATACATAATTATTACAAATAGTTAACTTGTCCATCTAGCTAGGCCTTAACTTGCCCGTCACATTTTTACAATGGTCATGCTATCTGACCATGCACATCAACAAAAGCATGTCCCCTTCAACATCAACAAAAGCATGGTATCTTCAACTAAGGTTTGCTTTTTTTTGCAGCCTCTTCAAATGCAACCAAGGTATCTTGAAACACATCGAGCGCATCTTCCATGGGCTGCAGATTTTGTTCAGCCACAAACTTGTACCGCCTCATGAATGCAACCTTTGTGAGGAGGATGTGCATTTCTTCCTTAATATTATTGTCGGGGTTTGTTACCACCGGCAATAAATTTATACGAGGGGAGGCGTGTTTCTGATCTGCACGGTAGCACAGGAGACACACAGAGTTATACTGGTTCGGGCCTCCGGAGAGTAATACCCTACGTCCAGTGAGAGGGGGGTGTTCCTTATGCTCGAAGGCTTGCAACAGAGAGTACAAACAGGTCGGGAGAGGGTGAAGGACCCATGTCCCTGGAGTGCTAGTGGTTCAAGTAGCAGGTGTGTGAACGTGGATGTATGAGATGGGATATCGATGCTAAGTGCTCATGGAGGTGGTGATGAACCTGTGTGCGTGGGTGCCCTGCCTTTCCCTTTTATAGTCTCAAGGGATGGGTCAAGGGCGGTTACATTTGGTCATGTGTGAGCTAACCTACAGTGCGAGAGCGTCCTTCTCTGCTCCGGGTTGTCAGATGGTAGGATCGGCGATGCACTGTTACGGGGCCTTGGGTGACGGTGCAGATCCCGTGCCCCCAAGGTTCCGTCCCGCCCCCCCCCCCCCGTTCCCTCCTCCGAGTAGTTAGTCGGGTACGGGAGACAGTGTACGTGCCCTGACTCCATCAGTGGATCAGGGGCTTATCTCTTCTTGAGGTCGTAGGGCAGGAGTAGCCTGTTCCACGGATAGGTGACGGCTTGCACTATGCCGTTGGTGGCACAGCGTTTCCCGTGCCCTCCGTGGTACGATGCGCACCACCTCAGCTGGGAGATGGCAGGAGGATTTGTCCCCTGACACAGGATCGACCTGGTCAGGGAGGACCCGTGTGGGAAAGCCAACACGTGGCGGACCGCGTACTGGGGCGTTACGGTGCGCCCACGGGGCCTGTGTACTTGTAATCTTGACGGTCAAGGCTTGAACTGGTCGGAGACGGGAAACCGCTCGGGTGAGTGGGCGGTCTACACCGCATCTCCCAATGCTTAGGGCGTAGTGTGTACTGTACCGTACACCTCCAGTGTCCATTACGCCGCCCATGGTACGGCGGCCACTGTGCCGTTGGTGGCAGGGTTTGACGAATCCGTCCCCTGACACCGAATCGACCTGGCCCTGGCGGGCCGCTGCGGCGAGGCGGACGCGTGGAGGTTTGTGGGAGAGCGTGCGCGGAGATCACGGGATCCCGATCTGGTGGGCCCGCGCGCCCCGTGCCTTCCCTGCGAAGCCTGCTTTGGCGGATGGCGGAAACTACTCGTGCGAATGAGTAGTCATGACTGCTGTGACGGAAACTACTCGTGCGAGTGGGCTTCCGCGTTTGAGAGACGGAAACTACTCGTACGGGTCGAGTAGTCAGGAGCGGGGACGGAAACTTGTCGTACGAGTCGCCGCCCGCTCGGGGAAGAGGCATGGGCGGCCGTGGGCCCCAGATACCTTGGCCCATGGCCGAAACTAGTCGTACGGATTCTCACGGACTTGGGCTGTGCAACACTCGTTGCGTTAGCCGCCGAAAAGTGCCGTATTGTGGGCCCGTGCTGCGTTTTTCAGGGGTCTTGGTGGGCCCTGGTCCATGGCCTCGTCAGTAGCCCCCGAGCCCACGGACAAGTCGGAGACTTGTGTGTGGGGTTAAATGTCACGGAGATGAGGAGGTTCTTGTTGTGCCTTCTTTGGCGGGGACGCGCGAGCAGACCCGCGCGTAGTAGTCCCCGAGCCCACGGACAAGTCGGAGACTTGTGCGTGGGGTTAAATATTGGAATACTTGAACAAGTCGGAGATTAGTGTCTTGCCATGTGGCGTGAGTCGTGGGGTGAGTGGTAGAGATTTCACGCTCGTCACGAGATTACCGGGACCCACGTTCCGTGACGTGGCGGCTCGATCATGGGCGGTGAGCGGTAGCGGGGCGCGCCTTTTGAGGGGCGACCCTTCGGTAGGTGAGGGACTTGACCCGAGGTGACGCGGGCATTGATTGCGGGACAGGGGAAAACCTTCCCCTGCTTATATACCGCGGCCGCTGGCCAGTTTTCACTTCTTCCACTCTCTTGTGATTTCCGGCGCCGTCTCTTGCCTTCGTCTCCACACTTAACGCGCCCTCTGCAAAGCTTGCAGCGTCCTCTCTTTGCTAGCTAGAGGCACTTGCCATCGCCATCCCCGCCGCCAACGAGATGTCGAACTGGTCCCCATCGTCGGTGACCTAGGCCGAGCTCGACCGCCTGGCCTCTGACGGCATGCTGCCGCCGCTGACCGCGGCGGAGGAGTGGAAGGTTCCCAGGTCGGAGGCCCGTCCCCAACCCACGGCGAGGTACATGGTCTCGTTCGTGTTGTTCCACGAACGGGCCTTCTCCGTCCCGGCGGGAAGATTCATCCGAGCCGTGCTCCAGGAGTACGGCTTGGAGCTGCAGAACCTCAACCCGAACGGCGTCCAGCAAATGGCGGCGTTCGAGGCCCTGTGCGAGGGGTATCTAGAGATGGGAGCCCACTGGGACCTCTTCAGATATTTCTACAAGTTCATCGTGGTCACAGACAACAATTCCGCGGCGGCCATCGGGTGCGCCGGACTGCGCGGGAAGCAGGGGAGGATGGAGGAGTACATCCAGACCAACCTACCTACTTCCAACAGCGGGTGGCACAAGAGGTGGTTCTATCTCAAGAACGACCCTGAGGGCCCGCTGCCAGAGTTCACTGGCGGGTGGTACGATCGGGCGCCGTCGTCGTGGAGCTATGGGCCGGAGAAGAAAGATCGCCCCAGGTTTCTTGATGACGCCCTCAATGCCCTCGCGAGGCTCCGTGCAAATGGAGTGAATTTCATCACAGTGATTGGGAGCTACCATACCTGGGGGGTCGTCCCGCTCCGTCGCCGGGCACTACGCCTCTGGGAGATGACGGAAGACCGGGCCCCGTTCGTGGGGACCGTGACCGCTCGACAGCTGCCCTCGCCGGATGAGGTTCAGCGGTGGGTGATCCAGGCCACTGGGGTCGCCCACATATTCTGGCCACCGCCGGGCTGTTGCCAATGCTCCCGGTTGAGGCCGCCGTGGAACTGGTATGTTGTTTCCCGACCTCTTTTTGATTTGCTTGTTTCAGTTGTGGATGGTAACTGTTCGTGCTTGTGCAGATGCGGGACGTGCGCCTCCTTCAATCCTGTCCTCCATTGGAGGAAGACCGAATGATCACCCGGGACACCGCCGCGCGGCAGCAGCGGCGAGGGGAGCACAGGAGAGCGTACCAGCAGAGGGAGATCGCGAGGAGGGAGAGGAATGACAAGCGCGCCTCGCGCCGGCGCAACAGGGAGAGGGACGTCTCCGAGGATGATGACCCCTCGCCGGCGCCATCAGACACGGAGGAGGAGGAGTCCCTGTTCGAGTGGACCGACGACGTGGCGGGGACGTCTTCACAGCCTCGCGGCGGGTCGGCGTCCGCCTCGGCTGCCGCCGGCACAAGTTCAAGCCGGCAGCTGCCGCCCTCCTCGTCCTGGGCTGACCAGCCCGGAACCAGCAGCCATGTCCCGCGGCTGGAACGCCGCGAGAGGGGCACGGGCTCCCCGCGGCGTGGCGGCTCCGGCCACCTCGAGTCGAGGCGCGACAGCTTGCGCCACCACTCCGCACGTCGGGGGTCTCGCTCGCCCTCCGTGCCCCCACTTCGAGAGCCACGGGGGGTGCCGTCGGCCTCCCCTCCTCCAGCAGCCCAGAGCGGGGCGCCGCCTTCGACCCGGCCGCGCCTTGCTTCGATCGTCGTGGTTGGAGGTGGAGCGACCTCATCTCCGGCCGCGGCTCCGTCGTCGAGGGGCAAAAGGAGGGCCCCGCCGCGCGACTCCACAGCCGGCCCCAAGCGGCCTCGTCGTGTCGCGGAAGAGTAAGTCCTGGGTCGTGGTTATTTGTTTTGTTTTCTCCGTTCGTCGTCTTGACATTCTTTTTGATTTAGGATGCTCGGCCGCCATACCATGAGGCCGGCGCCTGTCAAGGCGTTGCGCCGCCCTGCTCCGGCGGCCGTCGACGTGCCGGCGACGAGCAACCCGCCACCCTCCCTTCAGTCGGGGGCGGCGACAGAAGAAGTAAGCGGGTCTGGGACCCAGGTGACAACCGCCCCTTCACAGAGAGCTGCGAGCCCGGCTCGCAGCGACCTGTCGCTGGGGACGATGGGTTTGGGGGGCGAAGCCCCCACGGAAGAAGCGCTCTCGGGCCACGCGGCCGAGTTGGCGAGGTGCCTGTCTGACGCCTTGGGGCAGGACCAGGAGGACCCTGCTCCAGAGGTGCAGGCGGGCGACGATGGACAGCCAGCCCTCGAGTCATCAGCGGGGGCGGGTGATGATACAGGTGCTGGTCGGCCGCCCCCGAGTTGTTGGAGGGGGTGGCCGCTGACACCGCGGGTTCCGAGGCCCCAGCCCCCGAGTCGTTGAGGGGAGTGGGGAGCGGCGCCGCGGAGACAGAGATGGAGCCCCGAGCCCCTGAGTCGGCAGGCGGCTCGAAGGACGTTGTTATGGGGGAGGCGAGGACGGGCAATCGTGCCCTCGCGGATGCTTCCACCACGAGCGGCCACGGTGACCGAGGGGGTCGTCCCTATTTCATCGGCCGCCGTGTCGGACACCGCCCCCGCGGACGTGATCGTCATCCCGGCATCGCACTCACCGGCTGCCTCTCCAGCTGCAACGGCGGATGAGCAGCCACCTCCCCCAGTCATGGAGATTGGGGAGAGCTCGAGGGGGCCGAGGCCGGCCACGTCGATGGCGGCGGAGGAGGAGGTGACGGGAACCCTGCCGCTCTGGCTGGTGCCCGTGTCGTCGGTTCAGGCCTCCGTGGGCCTGGACCTTGACAGTGACGCCGAGCTGGCGGCCCGCCACCGGTTGGAGCACGGCCTGCGTCTGGTTGAGATGGCGCAGCGCCGATCGGAGCGGGCGATCGAGAACCTGGTTCTCGCCTCGAGGGTGAGTCTCCCTTCTTCCTCGTCCTTGCTTATGCTTGTTGTTCTTCGTTCTCAGCTGTGCGACTTGTGTGTGTGTGTCTCAGGAGCTCGTCGGGCGCTCCGCGGACAGAGCTCAGGCCTTTGAAGCGCTCCGTGCGGAGAAGGTCTGACTAGAGACGCAGCTGGCCGCGGCCCGCCTTGCGGCGGCGGACAACGGGGCCGGCCGGGCTGCGGAGCGAGCATCCCTCGAGGCGAGGACGAAGGCCGCTGAGGATAGCACGACCATCGCTCAAGCGGAGAAGGCCACGCTCGAGGAAAAACTGGCCGCGGCGGAGCAGGCGGCGGCGACGTCTTGTTCTACTACTGAGGCCACTGTCTGCGCTGCCCATCAAGAGAAGGCGGACCTCGAAGCCAGGGCAGGCCGGGCCGAGTCTGACCTCTAGTTGGCTCGCGGGTGGGTGACGACGCTCGAGGCTCAGGTTGGCACCGTCATCGCCGAGAGGGATTGCCAGGGGGATATTGCCCAGAAGCGCGAGAATGAGATCCTTAGTGAGTTTTCATCGACTTGTTTTCTTTCGCATTCTACTTCTGTGCGGTTTCTCTGACTTTGGGGTGGTGTTTTCCTTCTGGGCGTACAGCTCTTCGCGTGGAGCGTACCAACCTACAGAAACAAGTCGCGGGCCTCGAGAGTACTGCAACCACCCGCCTCGTCGAGAATCAGAAGTTGGTGGAGCTGCTCAAGGAGGCCAACGAGAGGCTCGGCAGTAAGAGCTGTGTTCTCTTCGTCTTTTGTTCTTCCTTGGGCTGGTTTATTTCTGCTGACGTCGGCTTCCTTGCTTTTCTCCAGAGGCTGTGGCCGAGCTCGAGCTAGAGCGGAAGTCGCTCGGGGAGGCCCAGGGCGAGCTCAAGCAGGCGGAGGCGATTCGGCAAGGCATGGGCGCGGCCATCATGAAGATGTGCAATGAGATCGGCGTCCCTCCGGGCAAGATAAAAGACCGCTTGGAGTCGGCCCCTGCGACAGCTCGTCAACGGGAGATGGATACAGCTCGTGACGCCGTCCACAAGGTGGTATCGATCTTCTTGTCGCATTATCTAGACCTGGACAGAAGGCTGCTCGGCCAAGGGTGGTGCCCGGGCTACACCAACGAGCAATACGACGAGATCGAAGAAGGTGCTGTCGACTTTTCCAGAACCATGTTGAATCACGCCTTTTATGACCTGGGCCTGTAAAAAGGAACAAGAGGCCTCGCCGAGGATTTTTAAGTATGCTTGTAAAAGACTTATGAGCCAAGTGTTTGTGGCAAACTTCGAGGGTTAAGAACCCGTCATTGTTTCAAGTTTTAAGCATTTTGACTTGTTTGTTGTCCTTCCCTTGAGTAACTAGAGGATTTGCGCGCCGAGTAGAGTCACTTAAAACTTTTGCTGACGGTGCCTCGCTCCGTAGCCGCGGAGGCGTGGGAACTAGTCGACCCGACCGAGCTTAGTTTGGGAGTGTTACTACTCGAGCAGGCAGCCCCCGAGTACTTCGGAGAGAAACAGGTGCGTGTGCATGTTTTTGCAAACAAGATAACTCTTGAGAGTTTGAAACGGTTGCTCAGAGTTCCTTGGAAAGGGCGAGCGACCGACAACTCGAGATCACAAACTTTGCTTGTAGGTCTTTGTACCGTAGTCGCGGGGGCGTAAGTACTCGGGGCCCGGACGAGCGCAGGTTCGTGACCGCTAGAATCATCGTTCGTCTCCCTATAAGGAAAATGAGTGTACCGCGGCGATCATATGAGAAACCATGGATGGTTTTTGATCGAAAAAAGCTTTTGCACTGAGAGTTTGAAACAGTTACTCGGAGTCCTTTGAAAAGGGCGGGTGACCAATAACTCGGGATCACGGACTTTGCTTGTGGGTCTTTGTACCGTAGCCGTAGGGGCGTAAGTACTCAGGGCCCGGACGAGCGCAGGTTGGTGACCGTCGGGATCATCGTTCATCTCTCTTTTAAGGAACGTGAGTGTAGCGCACCGATCATACGGGAAACCATGGGCGGTTTCTGATCGAAAAAAGGTTTTGTGACGATCGGGGTAGGGGGGCCGTAGCCCCCGGGTAGCCCCCGAGCCCATGGACAAGTCGGAGACTTGCCCATGGGGTGAGACAAGCGTAAAGACGTTTCACTTAAGTAAAAGATGTACACATGTGAAAAGATGCCATTTCATGAAGAAAAAGTAGCACAGGGTTCTTGCATTATCATAAAGCGCGAACAAAGTAAATGCTTAAGGGTAAAAAATGGTATAGCTGCTTTATTTTCCAGGCGTTGGGGATGATCCTGCCGTGCTTGTGCACAAGCTTCAAGGTTTGAGAGCCAGGTGTGGTTCGAGGACCGGTGGATGGTCGCTTCCTGGTGTGATGAGTGATTGACAACGTGGTGTGGACTGATTCTTGGCTAAGTATTGCAGGTGCAGGTTGCGGCTTGACTGGTGCAGGTGTAGGTGAAGAACAAGCGCGAAAGGTCGTTGCCGGTGAGGCCTCCAGGTGTGGAGAAGACAAGTAGGCTTGGTTCGAGGGACCCGGTGGCCAGCGGGGTCAAGTGCGGGCCGCATGGTGGCAAGAACGGCAAGATGAAGTCATGGACGGTTTCTTGGTTGAGCCTCAAAACCAAGGTCGAGCCGGGACTACGTGGGAGCCGAGTCATGAGTGGTGATTGGCGGAGGCTACACCGAGTTCGCGGGGTTTCCGGTGGTTCACCAGAAAACCACTGGGTTCCTTGGTTGATCCACAAAGCCAAGACCGAAGAACCAAAGACGGAGGTGCAGCAGCATCGGACCGGTCTGACCGGTGGGTCTGACCGGTCTGATCGGTGGGTACCGGTCTGACCGGTGAGGAGCACCGGTCTGACCGGTGTGCGACGACGCAGTCCGAAATCTTCGAAGCGGAGGACACGCGTCGGGATCGCAAGGCTTGCGTCGAGGCTAAGCAAGTTTGCGGTCGCTGGGCATCCGTCCGATGGAGCGAAGACAAAGATTTCCGAATTCGCCCTTGAGGGGCATGTATCCCTAGTTAGCTAGTAAGGGTATTTTCGTCTTTCGGTTGCCTCCATATAACCCAAGTGGTGAGAGGATGGCAGCCATCTCTTGGAACCCTAGCTCATTTGGTTTTTCCTTTTTCCCTTCCTATTTTCCTTAGGATTTTCGTAGGACTAGCTTGAGAGCTTCATGGTGAGATCTTGTGAGAGGGAAGGATGATCGGGCGGCAAGCTAGACCTTGTATGAACCTCTTTGGTATGTATAGATGATTCGGCGTGGTTCCTCAAGGCTTGGATGTGTCTTTCCCGTTTCTCCTTTTTGGTGATTTTCGGAGCCCTTTCTTGGCGATTTTCTTGGAGCGATTTCGAGGCCTTTCTCTTTGGGATTTGGTAGGGGATGTATGTGTGAACCCTTCGTGGTTCTTTTCCCTTTGATTCCCCTCCCAAATCCGTGAGCAAAGGGGCTCGATTTTGGGGTTTTCTTGGCTCTAGGGTTAGAGGCGTTCTTGGTGGGATTTCCTCGATTCCTCTTGTTTTAGCAAGTTTTGGTGGACCAAATCTTGGCTATGGAGTGCCCATGAGGTGTTCCTACTATCCCCAAAGTCTTGTGCAAAACCGTGGAGCGATTCGGGAGATCGGGAGTTGGATTTGGGGGAGTTGACCCGCGGGCGCTGTTCATCCCGAGAGCTCAGGTCACACCGGTCTGACCGGTGCAGACTCTCTGTTGAGTTTTCCTCGGGTGAACGTCTTGGTGAGTTCCCTGTTGTCCTGTGTTGCAGCTGTTTCGAGTTTGGTCCTGTTTGGAGCTCGGTAGGTCAGTTTGGTGGATTTGGGATTTCCTGGCTTGGACCGGTCTGACCGGCGAGCTACACCGGCCTGACTGGTGTAGAGGCCTTCTGTGGAAGTTCTCAGATTTTGCCAGTAGGGACCAGTTTGACCGGTGCTGCTCACCGGCCTGACCGGTGTAGCCCAGTAGCTGCTCGAGTTGGTTTTTCCGCTGCGTTCTCGAGTAGGTGTAGGTAGCTGTTGGTTCCTAGGACCAGTAGCACTCCAATGGCTGCGTGGTCTTGGCCAACTTGGGTAGTTGAGTCGGAGACGTGTTTTGGAAGCCGTGTTCGACTTGTTGGAGTTCTCATCTCCTTCGAGAAGAATTTTTATCGGCTCCCATTCACTCCCCCCTCTCTGGTTCGCCTAATCGGTCCTTCAATCGATATCAGAGCTGGTTCGGGTCTTCATTGACTCTTACCAGTCTAAGATCCAAAGATGGCATACCAGGAACGGGGTTCGGGTCCTCCGCACTTTGATGGGAAGAACTACCAGATGTGGCAGAGGCGGATGGCGGCGTTCCTCCGCGGAAAGGGTCAGATCCTTTGGGACGTTACGGTGAACACAGCTTATGTTCATCCGATTAACTTCCTTGCTCCAGGATCGAGGGATATGTTCGAAGCAAACAACAAGGTGGTCGACTACTTGTTTCGTGCTCTGTGTCAGTCCGAATTCGATCGGGTTCAGACAGAGGACTTAGCTTGTAGGATTTGGGAGCAGTTGAAGGATGCCCATGCTGGGAATGCTCAGGTTCAGGCTCGGATGTACGCGACTTACCGGAGAGAGTACGAGAACTTCACTCATCTCCCCGGCGAGTCCGTCGATGCCCTTTTCCAGCGGTTTACGATCGTAGTGAACAACATGAGAGCCAATGTGGCCGTGCTCCCATACGATCATCATGATAGAGCCGTGAAGCTCTTGCACTCGTTGGATCGTACCGTATGGGACGGGAAGTTTGAGGCTATCATTGAGTCCGAGAAGTATGACACCTTGACCGTGAACGAGCTGTTCTCGAAGCTCAAGTCGGCTGAGTTGGACTATGGTATGACAGCCAAGATCGAGAGCCCGACTGATTCTCATAGTCTCGCTCTCGTTGGTAGCAAAGGAGCTAAGTCTAACGCTAATGCATCCTCTAGGATGTACTCTCTGTCTTCTTTGATGTCTTTGCCAGACGAGGAGTTCGACGTGCTTGGAGAGGACGAGCTGGCATTGCTGACCAGGCGGTTCGAGAGGCTGCACGAGAACCAAGTGAACACGAGGAGGACAGCACGGACGTGCTTTCAGTGCGGCAAGCCAGGACACTTCGTTGCCGACTGCCTGGAGAAGACGGAGAACAAGGATGGCTACAGGCACCGGTCGAGCAAGGACGGCTAGTACCGATCGAGGCACGATCACAAGCACAAGAACAAGTACAAGGACGAGCGACGGTCGAGGAAGAAGGATGGCCGCGGCAGGAAGGCCCGAGCGATGGTCGGAGTGAGCGACGTCGACTCCAGCTCCGCCTACAATTCCTCGAGCTCGAGTAGCAGCGAAGATGAAGGTGATCGGTGCAAGAATAAGAAGTCATCCAAGAACTTGAGCGGGCTGAGTTGCTTCGCATGAGATGGCTTTTGCGGCATGGCTCGTAGCTCTGACAGCAAGAAGAGTCACCAGAGCAACTCGGACTCCGACTCCGAGGATGAGGTATGTGATGAGCTCTCTTCTTTGCGCAAGGAGAATGAGGAGTTGGTTGACTTGCTTGATAATCACGATCACATGCTTAGAGAGGCCAAGAAGATGAGGAAAGAGCTTAGGGCCTCACTAGAAGATGCTAGGAACCGTGTGGCTGAGCTAGAAACCCAGAACCTAGATGCTAAGCTTGAGATTGATTCGCTTAAGGCTTCTCCTGTGGTTTCTGATGAGATTGATTGTTGTGATTGCTCTGTGTACCTAGCTGATCTTACTGCTCTTAAGGATAAGCATGCCTCTACTTGTGATGAACTAGATATGCTTAGGGTTGAAGTGGCTGAGCTTAAGTCTAGACCTGCTTTGCTAGGTGCTTGCACTTCTTGCCCCATTTTGCATGGAAAGATTGATGAGATGCATGCTTACACTGTTTCGCTTGAGGCTAAGTTGAAAGAGCCTGTTCCTACTTCTTGCTCTACATGTGAAGTGCATGCTTTGAAAAATCTGGAACTTGCACACTATGTGAATCGCTTGCAGGATGAGAATGATGAGTTGAGAAAAATGATGGGTTGGTTGTCGGGACATGAACCTCAGCTTAGGATGATGATAGAGGCATACAAACCTCCCCAAGCCGGAACCGTCCTCACAATCGCCTTGGCCCTGGGCATCTGCATACGAGGCTCAGGTACACCATTAGAGGGGTGGTACCTGTCCCTGTTAGCCCACTCTCTAGCCATTCTCTCCTCACGCTTCCTCTTGAAGCAAAACTCATCCTTGTGACCATCTCTCCCACAATACCCACAATGGAACTTTATGGGCTGTGGCTTAGGCTTAGGCTTGGGTTGGGGCTGCCCACTCGGCTTCTCACCCTTCTTCTCTCCTTCCTCACCTCCCTTTGGGCTCACAAACTTCACCGGTTTCTGAAAATCATTTGTTGGGTGAGGGAATATGGGTGGATCTGGAGTAGTGTCAAGTTTGTTTCTGAGATGGTTGGGCTTGGGCTCAAACTTGTTCTTGTGTCGGTTTGGTGGTGGGATAGGAATCTCTCCAACTCTCTCAGCTCCCTCACCACGGTTCTCTCCAAGCTTGTCAGCCCCAAGTGCCTGACCATCATAGCGTTTGAAAGCCGCTATCATGATACCGAGCTGAGGCTCCTGACCCGACAACCAGCTCATACATTTTCTCAGCTCATCATTTTCATCCTGCAGGCGATCAACATAATGTGCAAGCTCCAAATTCTTAACCGCATGCAATTCACAAGTAGAGCAAGACGTGGGAATAGGCTCTTTCAACTTAGCCTCAAGCGAAACAGTGTAAGCATGCATCTCATCAATCTTTCCATGCAAAACAGGGCAAGAAGTGCAAGCACCTAGCAAAGCAGATCTAGACTTAAGCTCAGCCACTTCAACCCTAAGCATATCTAGTTCATCACAAGTAGAAGCATGCTTATCCTTAAGAGCAGTAAGATCAGCTAGGTACACAGAGCAATCACAGCAATCAATCTCATCAGAAACCACAGGAGAAGCCTTAAGCGAATCAATCTCAAGCTTAGCATCTAGGTTCTGGGTTTCTAGCTCAGCCACACGGTTCCTAGCATCTTCTAGTGAGGCCCTAAGCTCTTTCCTCATCTTCTTGGCCTCTCTAAGCATGTGATCGCGGTTATCAAGCAAGTCAACCAACTCATCATTCTCCTTGCGCAAAGAGGAGAGCTCATCACATACCTCATCCTCGGAGTCAGAGTCCGAGTCACTCTGGTGGCTCTTCTTGCTGCCGGAGCTACGAGCCATGCCGCAGAAGCCATCTCTCGCGAAGCAGCTCAACCCGCTCAAGTTCCTGGATGACTTCTTGTTCTTGCGCCGATCACCTTCATCTTCACTGCTACTCGAGCTTGAGGAAGAGTAGGCGGAGCTGGAGTCGACGTCGCTCGCTCCGACCATTGCTCGGGCCTTCCTGCCGCGGCCATCCTTCTTCCTCGACCGTCGCTCGTCCTTGTGCTTGTTCTTGTGCTTGTGATCGCGCCTCGATCGGTACTTGCCGTCCTTGCTCGATCGGTGCCTGTAGCCGTCCTTGTAGCCGTCCTTGTTCTCCATCTTCTCCGGGCAGTCGGCAACGAAGTGTCCTGGCTTGCCGCACTGAAAGCACGTCCGTGCTGTCCTCCTCGTGTTCACCCGGTTCTCGTGCAGCCTCTCGAACCGCCTGGTCAGCAACGCCAGCTCGTCCTCTCCAAGCACGTCGAACTCCTCATCTGGCAAAGACATCAAAGAAGACAGAGAGTACATCCTGGAAGATGCGTTAGCGTTAGACTTAGCTCCTTTGCCACTGACGAGAGCGAGACTATGAGAATCAGTCGGGCTCTCGATCTTGGCTGTCATACCACGGTCCAACTCAGCCGACTTGAGCTTCGAGAACAGCTCGTTCACCGTCAAGGTGTCATACTTCTCGGACTCAACAATAGCCTCAAACTTCCCGTCCCATACGGTACGATCCAACGAGTGCAAAAGCTTCACGGCTCTATCATGATCATTGTACGGGAGGACGTCCACATTGGCTCTCATGTTGTTCACAACGACCGTAAATCGCTGGAAAAGGGCATCGACGGACTCGCCGGGGAGATGAGTGAAGTTCTCGTACTCTCTCCGGTAAGTCGCGTACATCCGAGCCTGAACCTGAGCATTCCCAGCATGAGCATCCTTCAACTGCTCCCAAATCCTACAAGCTAAGTCCTCTGTCTGAACCCGATCGAATTCAGGTGGACACAGGGCACGAAACAAGTAGTCGACAGCCTTGTTGTTGGCTTCGAACATATCCCTCGATCCTGGAGCAAGGAAGTTCATCGGATGAACATAAGCTGTGTTCACCGTGACATCCCAAAGGATCTGACCCTTTCCGCGGAGGAACGCCGCCATCCGCCTTTGCCACATCTGGTAGTTCTTCCCATCGAAGTGCGGAGGACCCGAACCCCGTTCCTGGTACGCCATCTTTGGATCTTAGACTGGTAAGAGTCAATAAAGACCCGAACCGGCTCTGATACCAATTGAAGGACCGATTAGGCGAACCAGAGAGGGGGGGAGTGAATGGGAGCCGATAAAAATTCTTTTCGAAGGAGATGGGAACTCCAACAAGACGAACACGGCTTCCAACTCACGTCTCCGACCCAACTACCCAAGTTGGTCAAGACCACGCAGCCACTAGAGTGCTACTGGTCCTAGGAACCAACACTCAACCTTCCTAGCCAAAACTCACCAAAACACACAGCGGAAACTTGCACGGCTTGCTGCCTGTGCTACACCGGTCAGACCGATGGCCTGCGCCGGTCAGACCGGTGACACCGGTCAGACCGGTGGACAGAGCCGGTCAGGCCGGTGGCTACAGCAGCCGCACAGCAAACGTTCCAGGAAGCCTCAGTGAATCCTCTAGGCCCTGGAACAAAAACCACCACGAAACACAACCTGTGAGGAAGAAGAACCTCTCACAAATCCTAGCAAAACAACTCCAAACACTCCAAGAACTGAATAGCAGGACCACGGGACAAAACCACACGGACAAGGCTGTTCCCCGAGACAAAAACCCACCAAGGGCTAGCACCGGTCAGACCGGTCAAGAGCACCGGTCAGACCGGTCGTGCCTGGGCAGCTCGGGATGAACAGCGCCCGCGAGTCAACTCCTCCAAATCCAACTCCCGATCTCCCGATCCGCTCCACGGTTTTGCACAAGACTTTGGGGATAGTAGGAACACCTCATGGGTACTCCATAGCCAAGATTTGGTCCACCAAAACTTGTCAAATCAAGAGGAATCGAAGAAATCCCACCAAGAACGCCTCTAACCCTAGAGCCACGAAAACCCCAAAATCGAGCCCCTTTGCTCACGGATTTGGAAGGGGAATCAAAGGAAAAAGAACCACGAAGGGTTCATGCATACATCCCCCACCAAATCCCAAAGAGAAAGGCCTCGAAATCGCTCCAAGAAAATCGCCAAGAAAAGGCTCCGAAAATCACCAAAAAGGAGAAACGGGAAAGACACATCCAAGCCTTGAGGAACCACGCCGAATCATCTATACATACCAAAGAGGTTCATACAAGGTCTAGCTTGCCGCCCGATCATCCTTCCCTCTCACAAGATCTCACCATGAAGCTCTCAAGCTAGTCCTACGAAAATCCTAAGAAAATAGGAAGGAAAATAGGAAAACCAAATGAGCTAGGGTTCCAAGAGATGGCTGCCATCCTCTCACCACTTGGGTTATATGGAGGCAACCGAAAGACTAAAATACCCTTACTAGCTAACTAGGGATACATGCCCCTCGAGGGCGAAATTGGAAGTCTTTGTCTTCGCACCATCGGACGGATGCCCAGCGACCGCAAACTTGCTTAGCCTCGACGCAAGCCTTGCGATCCCGACGCGTGTCCTCCGCTTCGAAGATTCCGGACTGCGTCGTCGCACACCGGTCAGACCGGTGCTCCTCACCGGTCAGACCGGTACCCACCGGTCAGACCGGTCAGACCCACCGGTCAGACCGGTCTGGAGCTGCTGCACCTCCGTCTTCGGTTCTTCGGTCTTGGCTTTGTGGATCAACCAAGGAACCCAGTGGTTTTCTGGTGAACCACCGGAAACCCCGCGAACTCGGTGTAGCCTCCGCCAATCACCACTCATGACTCGGCTCCCACGTAGTCCCGGCTCGACCTTGGTTTTGAGGCTCAACCAAGAAACCGTCCATGACTTCATCTTGCCGTTCTTGCCACCATGCGGCCCGCACTTGACCCCGCTGGCCACCGGGTCCCTCGAACTAAGCCTACTTGTCTTCTCCACACCTGGAGGCCTCACCGGCAACGACCTTTCACGCTTGTTCTTCACCTGCACCTGCACCAGTCAAGCCGCAACCTGCACCTGCAATACTTAGCCAAGAATCAGTCCACACCACGTTGTCAATCACTCATCACACCAGGAAGCGACCATCCACCGGTCCTCGAACCACACCTGGCTCTCAAGATTGATTCGCTTAAGGCTTCACCTGTGGTTTCTGATGAGGTTGATTGTTGTGATTGCTCTGTGTACCTAGCTGACCTTACTGCTCTTAAGGATAAGCATGCATCTACTTGTGATGAACTAGATGTGCTTAGGGTTGAAGTGGCTGAGGTTAAGTCTAGACCTGCTTTGCTAGGTGATTGCACTTCTTGCCCTGTTTTACATGGAAAGATTAATGAGATGCATGCTTATACTGTTTTGCTTGAGGCTAAGTTGAAAGAACCTGTTCCTACTTCTTGCTCTACTTGTGAAGTACATGCTTTGAAAAATCTGGAACTTGCACATTATGTGGATCACTTGCAGGATGAGAACGATGAGTTGAGGAAAATGATGGGTCGGTTGTCGGGTCATGAACCGCAGCTTAGGATGATGATTGAGGCATACAAGCGCTATGATGGGCAAGCGCTTGGCTCGGAGAAAGTTGGAGAGTCTAGTGGTGAGGGAGGAGAGAAGATTGGTGATATCCAAGCTCCACCAAAAACCTTCCACAAAAATGCCTATGCTCCTAAGCCCAACCCACTGAGAAACAAACTTGACACAACCCCAGATCCTCCCATATTTCCCCACTCCACAAATGATTTCCAGAAACCTATCAAGTTCAAGAGCAACTTGGGGAATGTGTTCTTTGGGAAAGAGAGTGAGAAGCCTAGTGAGGAGAAATCGGTTGAGCAACCGAGTGGAGAGAAACCAAGTGAGCAGCCTCAACCCAAACCTAAACCTAAGCCCGTGCGGTTTCATTGTGACTATTGTGGGAGAGATGGTCACAAGGGCGAGTTTTGCTTCAAGAGGAAGCGTGAGGAGAGAATGGCTAGAGAGTGGGCTAACAAGGACAGGTACCACCCCTCTAATGGTGTACCTGAGCCTCGTATGCAGATGCCCAGGGCCAAGGTGATTGTGAGGATGGTTCCGGCTTGGGGAGATCAGAAGGTAGCAGGTGGTGCTGCTGGTCGGGCTACACCGGTCAGACCGGTGCAGGTCTGGGCAGACAGGGGTCTAGTTTTCGTGCTCATGTGGATGCTCGGTTCGGTTCTGGTGGTTGGTCTGGAGAGTTTGCAGGTGGTCAGTTTGCTAGGCGTTCTCCACCTCGTGCTCAATACGAGGGTGGGAGGAGTCGTAGCTTTGAGATGGGGAGGAGGAACGGTCCACGGTTTTCCTTTCATGGCTTTCGTCCTCCTCCAGCTAGAGAGGGTTGGTTCCCTCGTAGTGGATACCGTGGTGGTGTTCGTGGAGGTAGCTTTGATAGGCGTGATGATTTGGTTTGTGCTAACCCCACTTTGGAGCAAATGGCTCGGCACTGGTTTTACTCTTTTTGTACTAACCCCAGTGCTGAGTCATTTGTTCACTCACGTGCTCGCTTTTGAATTTCAGGTGGGAGACTTGAGGAACGTTTGGTTGATTGACTCCGGTTGCTCAAGGCATATGACCGGGGACAAGGGGTGGTTCTCAAGTCTCGTCCCGGTGGTGTCCAGGACATACATCACCTTTGGGGACAATGGGCGAGGGCGTGTGCTATCAGATGGTGAGATCAAGGTAAGTGACAAGGTCACTCTCAGGCGTGTTGCTCTTGTTCAATCGCTGGGGTTCAATTTGCTTTCTGTGTCCCAGTTGTTGGATGAGGGTTTTGAGGTGTTGTTTCGGCCTGGTGGTTCTCGGATTTTAGATTCTCGAGGGGACCTAGTTTGCATGGTCGTTCCCGAGGGTCAAGTGTTTCGAGCTGATTTCTCTCAGTCTTCTGGTGTGGAGCGTTGCTTTTTGGCTGGTTCTTCGAGTAAGTTGTGGAAGTGGCATAGGAAGTTGGGTCACTTGAGCTTTGACCTTTTGTCTCGCTTGAGTAAACTCAATTTGGTCCGAGGATTGCCACGGTTGAGGTTTGAGAAAGAGTTGGTTTGTGCGCCGTGTAGGCATGCCAAGATGGTGGCCTCTTCTCACCCGCCTCTCACCGATGTGATGACAGAAAGTCCATGCGAGCTGCTCCATATGGACCTTGTTGGCCCAGCTCGTGTGCGATCTGCGGGTGGGAAGAGGTACGTCCTTGTTGTGGTGGACGACTACTCTCAGTATGCGTGGGTGTTCTTTCTTGAGGAGAAAGGGGAGACGTTTGGTTTTGTTCGAGATCTTGTCTTGAGGTTAAGAAACGAGAGGCACGGAGATGCCATACGAGCAATCCGCAGTGACAATGGCTCGGAATTCAAAAACTCTCGCTTCGAAACCTTTGCCATGACTTGGGTCTTGAACACCAGTTTTTGAGTCTGTATACGCCTCCCCAGAATGGCGTGGTGGAAAGGAAAAACAGGACCTTGTGCGAGATGGCTCGAACGATGCTCGATGAGCATAGGACTCCGAGAAGGTTCTGGGCTGCAGCGGTCAATACCGCATGCTATGTGTCGAACAGGATCTACCTCAGGGTTCACAAGAAGAAAACCTGTTACGAGTTGATGCACGGTCGCACACCCAAGGTGAGTCACTTCCATGTCTTTGGTTGTAAATGCTTCATTCTTAAGAAAGGGAAGAAGTTGGACAAGTTCGAGGCTAGGTCTGTCGATGACATTTTCTTTGGTTACGCATCTTATTCGAGAGCATTTCGTGTGCTCAATCTTGAAACTAACCAAATCGTGGAGACTTGCGTGGTAAGCTTCGACGAGACACATCCACGTAGTCAGCTTGTTTTTGAGTGTGCAGGTGACGACGAACTTGGCGAGGAGATCTTTCAGGAGGAGGAGCAAGAACATGGAGATGATGAAGATGGCGGTGTGGTGCCCGCGGCTGAACATGTACCTACTACTTCGACGACGATCGAGAACGGGCCCTCTCCCACACCTACAACGACAAACCTGGATCAAGGCGAAGCTGCCGTCGAGGGGGAGGTAGCATCAAGGCGAGAACCTCCCCGGCGAGTGCAAGTGGATCACCCAGCTTCGAGAATCATCGGCGACATGAATGAACGTACTACACGGTCGAGGGTTCGGAACAATTCTCATTTCGCTCATGCTGCTTTTGTTGCCACCTTTGAGCCCAAAGACATTGGACACGCGCTATCTGATCATAATTGGGTTAATTCGATGCATGAGGAGTTGGAGAATTTTGAGAGGAACCAAGTTTAGGTGTTGGTTGACCCTCCCCCAGGGTGTAAGCCGATTGGGACAAAATGGGTGTGGAAGAACAAAGAGGGAGAGAAAGGAGAAGTGGTGAGAAACAAGTCAAGGCTTGTTGCTCAAGGGTATAGTCAGAAAGAGGGGATCGACTACGAGGAGACTTTTGCTCCCGTAGCTCGTTTGGAGGTGATCAGGATCCTTCTAGCCTTTTCCGTGGCTAAAGGATTCAAGTTGTACCAGATGGATGTCAAGAGTGCTTTCCTAAATGGTGTTTTGGAGGAAGTAGTGTATGTGAGGCAACCACCGGGGTTTGAGAGTGAGAAGTACCCCCACCGGGTGTACAAGTTGAGGAAGGCGCTGTATGGGTTGAAGCAGGCACCTAGAGCTTGGTATGGTAGATTGAGGGGGTTCCTGTTTGAGCGAGGCTTTGAGATGGGGAAGGTCGATCAGACCTTGTTTCTCCTCAGGCAGGGCAGAGATATCCTGATTGTGCAGGTGTACGTGGATGATATTGTCTTTGGTGGCTCGTCTAACTCTCTTGTTGCAAGGTTTGCAGAAGACATGAGCAGGGAATTTGAGATGAGCATGATGGGTGAGTTGCAGTTCTTCCTCGGGCTACAGATCAAGCAATCAAAGGAAGGAACATTCGTGCACCAAGCCAAGTACACCAAGGACATTGTGAGGAAGTTCAAGATGGAGGACTCCAAGGCCATGGCGACGCCTATGAGTATGACTACAGCTCTTGATGCGGACGAGGAAGGTGAACACGTGGACCAGAAGGAGTACCGGAGCATGATTGGGTCACTCCTTTACTTGACGGCGACGAGGCCGGACATCCAATTCTCGGTATGCCTGTGCGCTCGTTTTCAAGCGTCTCCGAGGACATCGCATCGGCAAGCAGTCAAGCGCATATTCAGGTATTTGCGACATACTCCCGACTTCGACCTTTGGTACTCCGCGTCTTCTTCTTTGGCTCTTCATGGATTTTCAGACGCGGATTTTGCCAGGTGTCGGTTGGATAGGAAGTCCACTTCTGGGACTTGCCAGTTCTTGGGTTCTTCTTTGGTGTCTTGGTCTTCCCGCAAACAGTCGAGTGTTGCTCAATCCACTACCGAGGCAGAGTATGTGGCCGCAGCTAGTTGTTGCTCTCAGCTCCTTTGGATCACATACACCATGAGTGACTTTGGTGAGGAGTATACCCATGTCCCACTTCAATGTGACAGCACCAGTGCCATAAGCGTTGCAAAGAACCCAGTGCTCCATTCCAAAACCAAGCACATAGAAGTGAGGTATCATTTCCTGAGAGACAACGTAGAGAAAGGGAAGATAGCTTTGATCCACATACCCACACATGACCAACTAGCCGATATTTTCACCAAACCCCTAGATCAAGCAACTTTCACTCGTTTGCGGGGGGAGCTTGGTGTTTGTTTGATTTCTTGAGTTGGGTGTGTGGGAGCTCCTTTGTAGCATATGTATAGCTTTCCTTTGTGCATTTCTTGCTTTTGGCATGGCATATGTAACATGATGTATGGGCATCTTTGTATCTTAGGTTGCATGCATTTTGTATCATATGCATTGTGTAGGAAAAGCTTCTCCTATATACATGGTTCACCATGGAATGATATGTATGTCTTTGTGAGCTAGTTTGGTAAGCTATGGTAAGTTTGGCTTAGCTCTTGATGATCTTGATTTATATCCATGGTTGATGGCTATGTTTTTCAAAAATGTCACATGTATGCTCTCTTGTGAGTAAATGCCTTTATATGATCTTGACATGTTTTAGTGGCTTGGCTATGCTTAATTTGTGGTTGGATAGCTTATTTTGATCATATGGGGCCAAAGGCTCATTTGCCATCATGAATGTTTAGCCCCCATGCTTAATCTTGTGGAGGGGCATAAGTTCCTTTTTGTCGCAAAGACATTTCATGTACCAATTTCAAATCTGAAAATGAAATGTAAATTGCTTGGAAAATGTGCTCCCATGTCATATGTGCTATATTTAATTTGCTTTGGGTGCTAAACCGTTGCATGATGCCTACCAATGAGAAGTCTCATACATAGAAGTAGGCACATGGCTCGGTGGCTTTGACATGACATGAGGTGCTTGTGGGTGTTTATGATGGTCTTATGATTAGAATGGTTGTCCTAGCATGAAGTTTGTGTGGCTTTGCCATTTTGACATGTTTTGATCATGCTTAGGACTTTGCTCATGAGAGGCTAAATTTTTGCAAAATTGCTCAATTCTATCTTAGCTTCGTCCAATGGTTGTGAAACTTGGTGATCGTGTAGTTGATGTCATTACGAAGCTATAGAGTATCTAACTTGCTCATTTGTAAATGTGTAGCATTCTATGTTGAATTTTGTCTATTTGAGAAGCTCTAGGTTGCATTTTTTTGCATTTTTGACTTGATTCATGCATTGTCAACAAGGGGGAGAAGTTTGAGCAAGTTTTGGCTTGCTGCATGCATTTAGGAGGTTTCCAAGTGGTTTCGAGCTAGTTTTGAGCTCGTGCAGTTCCCAGTTTTTCCCAGGTGGTCATCGGCCTGACCGGTGAGGTACACCAGTCTGACCGGTGTGAGGTTCAGGTGCTGGGCGATCTAGCACACCAGACTGACCGGTGTGGTTGACCGGTCTGACCGGTCCAGAGCAAAGCTGAAGCAGCTGCTCTGTTTTGCGAGGTGGTTTGCATGCATTCGTCCAGGGGGAGTTGCATTGGTTCAGGGGGAGCTTGCATGTGTGCAGGGGGAGCTCTTTGTGGTTTTCGAGCTTTGGATTGTTGGCTTGTGCTCTTTGCTTGAGCATGGTTTTGTCTCGGATGTGTCGAGCCGTTGCCCTTGCCTAAGGGGTCCGAGACTTGTCTTCTTCAAGTGATCTTGCTCTTTGCCTTTCTTTGGCTTTCGATCGCTTGTTGGAGTTTCTTTTAGTCGTTTCTTTTCTTTTCCTTTTCTCTTGGTTACCAAAACGTGTGTGTTGTCAATGCACTCATCAAGGGGGAGATTGAGAGCCAGGTGTGGTTCGAGGACCGGTGGATGGTCGCTTCCTGGTGTGATGAGTGATTGACAACGTGGTGTGGACTGATTCTTGGCTAAGTATTGCAGGTGCAGGTTGCGGCTTGACTGGTGCAGGTGCAGGTGAAGAACAAGCGCGAAAGGTCGTTGCCGGTGAGGCCTCCAGGTGTGGGGGAGACAAGTAGGCTTGGTTCGAGGGACCCGGTGGCCAGCGGGGTCAAGTGCGGGCCGCAAGGTGGCAAGAACGGCAAGATGAAGTCATGGACAGTTTCTTGGTTGAGCCTCAAAACGAAGGTCGAGCCGGGACTACGTGGGAGCCGAGTCATGAGTGGTGATTGGCGGAGGCTACACCGAGTTCGCGGGGTTTCCGGTGGTTCACCAGAAAACCACTGGGTTCCTTGGTTGATCCACAAAGCCAAGACCGAAGAAACGAAAACGGAGGTGCAACAGCATCGGACTGGTCTGACCGGTGGGTCTGACCGGTGGGTACCGGTCTGACCGGTGAGGAGCACCGGTCTGACCGGTGTGCGACGACGCAGTCCGGAATCTTCGAAGCGGAGGACACGCGGCGGGATCGCAAGGCTTGCGTCGAGGCTAAGCAAGTTTGCGGTCGCTGGGCATCCGTCTGATAGAGCGAAGACAAAGATTTCCGAATTCGCCGTTGAGGGGCATGTGTCCCTAGTTAGCTAGTAAGGTTATTTTCGTCTTTCGGTTGCCTCCATATAACCCAAGTGGTGAGAGGATGGCAGCCATCTCTTGGAACCCTAGCTCATTTGGTTTTTCCTTTTTCCCTTCCTATTTTCCTTAGGATTTTCATAGGACTAGCTTGAGAGTTTCATGGTGAGATCTTGTGAGAGGGAAGGATGATCGGGCGGCAAGCTAGACCTTGTATGAACCTCTTTGGTATGTATAGATGATTCGGCGTGGTTCCTCAAGGGTTGGATGCGTCTTTCCCGTTTCTCCTTTTTGGTGATTTTCGGAGCCCTTTCTTGGCGATTTTCTTGGAGCGATTTCGAGGCCTTTCTCTTTGGGATTTGGTAGGGGATGTATGTGTGAACCCTTCGTGGTTCTTTTCCCTTTGATTCCCCTCCCAAATCCGTGTGCAAAGGGCCTCGATTTTGGGGTTTTCTTGGCTCTAGGGTTAGAGGCGTTCTTGGTGGGATTTCCTCGATTCCTCTTGTTTTAGCAAGTTTTGGTGGACCAAATCTTGGCTATGGAGTGCCCATGAGGTGTTCCTACTATCCCCAAAGTCTTGTGCAAAACCGTGGAGCGATTCGGGAGATCGGGAGTTGGATTTGGGGGAGTTGACCCGCGGGCGCTGTTCATCCCGAGAGCTCAGGTCACACCGGTCTGACCGGTGCCTCTCACCGGTCTGACCGGTGCAGACTCTCTGTTGAGTTTTGCTCGGGTGAACGTCTTGGTGAGTTCCCTGTTGTCCTGTGTTGCAGCTGTTTCGAGTTTGGTCCTGTTTGGAGCTCGGTAGGTCAGTTTGGTGGATTTGGGATTTCCTGGCTTGGACTGGTATGACCGGCGAGCTACACCAGCCTGACCGGTATAGAGGCCTTCTGTGGAAGTTCTCAGATTTTGCTAGCAGGGACCGGTCTGACCGGTGCTGCTCACCGGCCTGACCGGTGTAGCCCAGTAGCTGCTCGAGTTGGTTTTTCCACTGCGTTCTCGAGTAGGTGTAGGTAGCTGTTGGTTCCTAGGACTAGTAGTACTCCAGTGGCTGCGTGGTCTTGGCCAACTTGGGTAGTTGAGTCGGAGACGTGTTTTGGAAGTCGTGTTCGACTTGTTGGAGTTCTCATCTCCTTCGAGAAGAATTTTTATCGGCTCCCATTCACTCCCCCCCTCTCTGGTTCGCCTAATCGGTCCTTCAAGGTTCCTAGGCGGGGCACTTGGTCGACGACGCGTGGCCCCTCGCGCGGAGGTGAGAGCTCGTTTCAGCAACGAGCCTTTCAGACCAGATCAATGCCACAGCGAACTGGAAGCACTCATCATCGCATTCGTATGCGTGCTGGAAAGTTGTTCCAGCTGTGATGATGCCTTTCGGGTTGGGCATCTTCAGCTTGAGGTATGCGTAGTTGGGAACGGCCATGAACTTAGCGTAAGCTGGCCTTCCGAGTACCGCGTGATACGTCCCCAGGAACCCCACCACCTCGAAGGTGAGGGTTTCCGTTCGGAAATTGTTCGGGGCTCCGAACGTGACGGGCAGATCGATCTGCCCGAGTGGGACCGCCTCCATTCCGGGTACGACCCCATGGAAAGGCGCCTTAGACGGCCGCAGTCGGGACTGCGGAATCCCCATGTCGTCCAGAGTCGACATGTAGATGACGTTGAGGCCGCTGCCTCCGTCCATCAAAACCTTGTGCACACACTTGGTGCCGAACAAGGGTGACACGACAAGCGGGTAGCTACCCAGTCGCGGTATGTGATCAGGGTGATCATGACGGTCAAATGTGACCGGTGTCTCCGACCACTTCAGGTAGGTCGGAGTAGCGTGCTCGAGCTGGTAGACTTCTCGCCGCTCCAGCTTCTCCTGTCGCCTGGGTAGTCGTGCCTCCGAGCCTCCGAAGATCATCATCACGGCTCCGTCCTCCTGGGGGTAGGTGGCGTCGCCGTCGCCCTTGTCCTTCCCTCCGTCGCCAGTCGGAGTGTCGTTCTGCTTCTTGAGCGTGCCAGCGAGGTAGGCCTTCATCATGTTGCAATCCTTGAAGGTGTGCTTGACTGGGCCCTCGTGGTTAGGGCACGGGGCGTTCAGCAGCTTCTCGAAGTGGCCCGTCAGAGGGTTGCCTCTAGGTTTCACTGTCTTTCGGTCGACAGCTGCCACCAAGGCATCCTCACGGTACCTCTTGTCCTTGCCCTTCTTCTTCTTGACTGGGGCAGACGGACCTTCTCCAGCTTCGGCCGGCTGCTTCCCCTTGCTCGTGCCAGGACTTAGTGTTGCGGCCACGGCCTCCTCTCCGTTGGTGTGGTCGGTGGCGATGTCGAGCAGTTCCCGAGTAGATTGCGGCTTCCGCCGTCCGATCCGATGGATTAGCTTGGCACACGTGGTGCCGTTCTGGAAGGCGGAGATGATGTCTGTGTCGGTGGTGTTGGGTAGCTCGGTACACCGCTTGGAGAAGCGCCGGATGTAGTCGCGCAAGCTTTCGCCCTTCATCTGCTTGCAGTTGCGCAGATCCCAGGGGGTCCCTGGTCGGGCGTACGTGCCTTGGAAGTTGCCGATGAAGGTGTCGCGTAGTTGCGGCCAACTGTCCATCTTGCCGCGTGGCAAGGGCTCCAGCCACGTGCGGGCCGAGTCCGCGAGGTGCAGTGGCAGGTTCTTGATGATGAACAAGTCGTCGCGCGCTCCGCCGGCATTGCACGCCAGTCGGTAATCCTCCAACCAGACGCTGGGGTTGGTCTCGCCATCGTACTTGGGTATGGAGGTCGGAGCTCTGAAGCACGAAGGGAAGCGGGCGCTGAGCACATTCTTCCTGAAGGCGCGTGGCCCTTGGGCATCAGGCGAGCCGCTCCTGCTCCGGTCCTCGTCGCTGTCGTACCGGCCTCTGTGTCGCCTGTTGTATTCCTTGTGAGGACGCTCCTCGTGGTCATCGTGCTGAATCACGTCGACCTTCCGCTGCGCCTTGATGGTGTCGCGCGCGTCGCGGTGGGGTCCCAGTCGGCTCTTGACAGGTACGTTGACCTCCTCGGACCGTTGCGGTTGTCGTGACGGTGCTGCGGGCCGCCGTTGCTCGGAGTGCACGCGACCCTGCGAGCCCCGCTGTCGAGAAGCGGAGCTCTCTGCCTACTGTACGGCTGCAGTCTCGAGGAGAGTCTTTATCTGCTTGTGCATCTCCTTTTCTTGAGGCGTGGCAGGTTCCGGCACCTTCCGGAGAAGGATCGCTGCTGCCGCCAGATTTTGCGACGCCCTCTTCAAGACGGGAGTGCCGTCAACAACATCTCAGTCGTCGTTGATGATGCGCTGTTGGACATCTCTGGCCCGCACGCGAGCGGGGGTTGGGTTCGGGTCCTGCCCTGCGCCCGCTCGCTGTCGAGCTGGCGCTGAGCCTCCTCCAACTCGTCCAACCGGGCGCGTTGCGCGGTGGGGTTGGGAGGAACTGGGGCCTCCGCCACGCTATCTGCCGTCGAGCTGTGGGCGGAGTGAAGCGCTCCATCTGGCGTGTGGGCTGGTGCCGGTGCCACTGGGGCATTGATGACGAAGCACTCGCGTGAGGGGTCGTAGCCCCCGTCGTCCGAGTTGTCGGAGTAGCCGAAGCAGTAGTCGGCCGACGCTTGAAAGCGACGGAACGCGTCGGGGTCACGAAGCCCAGAGCGATCCCAGTCTGGACCCGATATGTCATCGGTGCCGTCGGTCACGAGGTACTGCTCGTCGGGCGAGGTTTCCGGCAGCTTCATGTTGCCCAGCAAGCGGTGGCGTGGATAGTTGTGGTACACGGCTGGGTCCGTGCTTGACGAGGAAGTATATGCCGCCGTCGTGTCGGCGGTTTGTGACGCGCCACCCTCGATCCGTGAAGGAGAGCTAGCGTGGGTCGCCTTATGTCACCCCGCCCTGGCACGCTTCGAGCGCTTGCCTGAGCGCTTCTCGCGTCGAGGTGGGCGACGCCGGACGGTCGGAGCGGGTGTTGGAGCAGATGCGCTAGTGACCTCGCTGACGAGGTGCATGTTGTAGCCGTCTCCGGTCGCTTGGAAGTTCAGACTCCTGAACCGGAGCTCGAGCCCCACCATGAGCGACTCCGGTGACCCCACGGGGGAGTCCATCAGCGGCGATTTGGTGAAGGCTTTTGTCGAAAAGGAGAATGACAGGGCCGTGCGGACCCTAGAAAATCGTCGAAAACACGCGAGGCCCCTACCAGGCGCGCCAACTGTCGGGGTTTGTTACCGCCGGCAATAAATTTATACGAGGGGAGGCGTGTTTCTGATCCGCACGGTAGCACAGGAGACACACGGAGTTATACTGGTTCGGGCCTCCGAAGAGTAATACCCTATGTCCAGTGAGAGGGGGGTGTTCCTTATGCTCGAAGGCTTGCAACAGAGAGTACAAACAGGTCGGGAGAGGGTGAAGGACCCAAGTCCCTGGAGTGCTAGTGGTTCAAGTAGCAGGTGTGTGAACGTGGATGTATGAGATGGGATATCGATGCTAAGTGCGCATGGAGGTGGTGATGAACCTGTGTGCGTGGGTGCCCTGCCTCTCCCTTTTATAGTCTCAAGGGATGGGTCAAGGGCGGTTACATTTGGTCATGTGTGAGCTAACCTACAGTGCGAGAGCGTCCTTCTCTGCTCTGGGTTGTCAGACGGCAGGATCGGCGATGCACTATTACGGGGCCTTGGGTGACGGTGCAGATCCCGTGCCCCCCAAGGTTCCGTCCCGAGGCCCCCCGTTCCCTCCTCCGAGTAGTTAGTCGGGTACGGGGGACAGTGTACGTTCCCTGACTCCGTCAGTGGATCAGGGGCTTGTCTCTTCTTGAGGTCGTAGGGCAGGAGTAGCCTGTTCCATGGATAGGTGATGGCTTGCACTGTGCCGTTGGTGGCACAGCGTTTCCCGTGCCCTTCGTGGTACGATGCGCACCGCCTCAGCTGGGAGATGGCAGGAGGATCTGTCCCCTGACACAGGATCGACCTGGTCAGGGAGGACCTGTGTGGGAAAGCTAACACGTGGCGGACCGCGTACTGGGGCGTTACAGTGCGCCCACAGGGCCTGTGTACTTGTAATCTTGACGGTCAAGGCTTGAACTAGTCGGAGACGGGAAACCGCTCAGGTGAGTGGGCGGTCTACACCGCGTCTCCCAATGCTTAGGGCGTAGTGTGTATTGTACCATACACCATCCAGCATCCATTACGCCGCCCATGGTACGGCGGCCACTGTGCCGTTGGTGGCAGGGTTTGACGAATCCGTCCCCTGACACCGAATTGACCTGGCCCTGGCGGGCCACTGCGGCGAGGCGGACGCGTGGCGGTTCGTGGGAGAGCGTGCGCGGAGATCACGGGATCCCGATCTGGTGGGCCCGCGCGCCTCGTGCCTTCCCTGCGAAGTCTGCTTGGGCGGATGGCGGAAACTACTCGTGCGAACGAGTAGTCATGACTGCTGTGACGGAAACTACTCGTGCGAGTGGGCTTCCGCGTTTGAGAGATGGAAACTACTCGTACGGGTCGAGTAGTCGGGAGCGGGGACGGAAACTTGTCGTACCAGTCGCCGCCCGCTCGGGGAAGAGGCATGGGCGGTCGTGGGCCCCAGATACCTTGGCCCATGGCCGAAACTAGTCGTACGGATCCCCACGGACTTGGGCTGTGCAACACTCATTGCGTTAGCCGCCGAAAAGTGCCTTATTGTAGGCCCGTGCTGCGTTTTTCAAGATCCTGGTGGACCCTGGTCCATGGCCTCGTCAATTATCAACCCCAGGTTTCACATATTCCCAGACAGTGTCATGCCATATTGATTCCTATGGAATGAAAAACATAGGAAAGTTGCTACATTAATCATTTGAATGAACCATAGGAATGAGAAGATTGAGATAGACAAAGGAACAAGCTAGCCATTTCATAAGAACAAGTTGCTACATTGATCATGTTAGAAATCCTACAAAATCTCTATGGAACAAGCCATTTCATAGGAACAAGTAGATCAAGCTCAAGCTCAAGCTGCTCCATTTATAGAACAAGTAAAAGGCACTGTGATTCAGAGAAACTTGCCTCGCCGTCGTCATGGTAATTGCCAGCGTCAGATATGAGGTCCTCTACACCTTCACCGCTCCCTCGACCCCTCGCCGTCGTTGCAAGACATTTGCCGTCGCAGACGTGAGGCAGGCGCCTTGCCCTCTTCGCTGCCCCCTTGCCGGCACACTCCTCCCTACCGTTGCTTGGCCCCTCGTCGGAACCCGAGAGGATCCAGTCGATGACGCTCATCTCCAGCTTTGGGTTCGCTGCACCGCCACTTGGCCCCTCTCCGACAGTCATCGTTGTCTCTATCTTCGCCGCAATCTCGCCGGCACGCGCACGGATCACGTTCGGCTTCTCGTCGATCCACGGTGCGCGGGGTCGTCCGCTGCTTGGCCCCTCGCCGGCGCTCATCGTCGTGTCCCCGCCTTCGCTCACCTCGCCGGTGCCGCCTCTGTCAGTGTTTTAGACACCGAGCCTACGACGGGGTACCCGAAGTAGTAGATTGTGCGGTGGGGCTCACCGAGATCAGGAACACTATTGACACTTCTGAACGTCGATCACTTAAGAACAGATTTGGGATCCATCCTTAGCATCGGCGCTAGAAGCGTCTATTGGCATTTCCCAATGTCACAACTAACTGGCGCATATTAGCGTGAACATTGAGAGTTGCCATAGGTTTAATCTAAACGATCATGAATGAATCCGCAAGCGCACAGATAAACCATTGTAGCATTTCCCCAAGGAAGGAGAGTATTCCAAGGGTATCGAATCCGTGGAAGGCAATGGCGGATATCTTAGACTTATGCTTTTGCTCTGAATATAAACCAAGAGATAGATATAGGAAAAACAACACACTCAAAGGGAGGGGTAAGATAAATGATATAAAGGGGTAGTCTGACACACACACCTCAAATCTACCTCTACTCTAGCACACTACGGCTTAGGGGGAACATACGAGTTAGCTCTAGGTTCTAATGTACTAAACATACAAAGCTAGAAGATACAAGAGATAGGCATGAGTATTGCATGAGGGAAACATGGTTCAGCACCCAGGTACAAACGGGGAGCTAGCCCGCGACGACCAGCACTCTGCGAAACTAGACTTTAGACTCCTACAGCAGGTACCCCAACGCGGAGGTTGCCCTAGGATCCAACAGGACTGTCACCACCTAAGGACCGACCTCTCGCTACGGGGGGTATGCTCATAACTATCGTAGCCAGACAACCCAGGCACCATGCCCACGTTGCTGCTAGACCTCACCCGGCCCGAGCTATTGTGACCCAGGGTGAGAGCCACCAGAAGACTGGTCAACTAGACCGAGTAGCGTAGCTTGAACATAGACCCCATGCAACACTCTCATGCCATCTAACAAGATCAACTAAGGCTAGACATACGAACATATATGAACTCTCTTATGTCTAATCAACAAGATCAAAGGGTCGTGTTCGTGAAGAACACGAGCCTCTAACTTATGAACAAACACATAAGGAAGGAGTTTATCATCCTTCAAGTGGATCAAAAGGTAGTGTTCATGAAGAACACGAGCCTCTAAATGATGAACAGAGGATGAACTCAGGAACATATCAAGAATATGATCTACTATGACTTTATATGAAATAGCTGAATAACTGAAGTAGATCAAAGTCATACAAAGAAATAAAGATAAAAGAGAACTCATACCTAAACTTCCAAGAGGACTTGGAACCTGAAGAAGAGCTACTCTAGCCTACCCCCTAGCCTTGGAAACTAAAAGTGAGAGGAGAATGAGAGAGTGGTGTGTGAGAAATGGGAGCCCCTCCCCTCCTATTTATAGAGGGAAACAAGGCTTGCTCGGACACCCAAATGGCCCCTAAACACCCGGGACTGCAGCAAGTGACCAATAAGGAGCAACCACGTGGAAGGCCAGGATGGGACGCCACTAAGGCGGTTCGGCCGATCCTAGGATTGGCCGACCCCCTAGGGCGGCCCCACCTGGTGTGCTTCCTCTGGTAGACTGCCTTGTGGGCCCTCTGATCCATCCCCGGTGCATGGCTTGATTTGGTATCCGAGGTGGGCCCTTTGATCCATGTGACGTCCATGTGGCATCCTCTGATTCGTCGGTGAGTGCCTCCCCTAGATCGATGACGTGTCATGCCATGTTTCCCTTGGTGGCAGCCACCTCCTCAGCTGAGTTGGCATGGTTTCTTCATAGGAGTTGAGTTTCCATATCTTTTAAGGGGTAAATCATCTACATACAAATAATCTCCAAGGACAAGTGGAACTACATTATTCATACCTAAATGCTAGTAAATAATGCATATGCCTCCATTTATGTGAGAATATTGAGGGTTGGAAATGGTGAATTTCCACTGTCAACAAACACGATGGTGAGACACGGGGCACACAATTAGACAGGTTCGGGCCGCAATGTGCGTAATACCCTACGTCCTGTATGCTGCGTGGCTCTGTATTGATTGCGTATGTTTCGAGAGGGGTCCCTGCCTCGCCTTATATGCCATGGGAGGTAGGGTTACAAGTCGGATTGGTACAAGGGTACTATTCGAGTAGGACCCGGAGTAGCCTATACAAGGTATGGAAAGCTATCCTAGTCTTAGTACAAGTCCTTGTCTGCCTTGTCTTGCCTTGTGATCCACGGTACCAGCACCGTGGCCCACTAGTCAAGTAGTCTAGGTGTACAGGAACTCATCTCCCGGGTATAACCCACAGTGTGTTGGTGGGCCCATGGATGCCCGGTCGACAACCCCCGAGTACTTTGTAGTCGAGTGCAATGCTCCAAGTAGTCTTGAAGGTCTCCACGAGTAGTTCCCAAGCATCCCCGAATTCTACAAGCTTCAATCTTCAATAGTACTTGAATCATCACGAGGCTGGAAGGTACTCCAGCTAACTCCACGAGTAGTCTTGAAGTTTTCTCGAGTTGTTCCCAAGCGTCCCTGAGTACTTCCCTTGAAGGTCTTCAATAATACCCGCTTCGTTCTTGAAATCTTTGCATCAAAGATCCATATGGAAATGCGATTACTGAAATCGCATTCCATATGGAATGTAGCCCCCGAGCCTTAGGTCGAATCCAGGATTCAAGCTGAGGGTCAATCTTGAACTCTTTGATCTTGCTCCGAAAAATCCGTAGACAATCCGAAGAAATAATATAGGAATGCGATTTGAAAAATCGCATCCTATATGGATGTAGCCCCCGAGCCTTAGTTCGAATTGACAATTCAAGCTGAGGGTCAATCAGTAGTCTTCGTCAAATAATCCCACAAAATCCTGAGAAAAACTGAAGGACACGTGGCACGGAGCCCCCGAGCCTTGAGTCGAGTACTTTCTCGAATTGAAGGATCCAATCTGACTGTAGAATAGTGGCCTGAATTCAGTGAACTGTAGCTGAGTGAAATCCAATTCCATCGAGTAGTCGAGCCCCCGAGATAGAGCCGAGCAGGTCTTGGATTTTAGTCCTCTGACTTAGCCAAATGTTTGCCTGTGTGAAAACCATTTGTTGAATACGAAGGGTCACCAGGTCTAACCGTTAGGGTTTTGGTTTTATAAATACCCAAAGGGGTATCCCTTAGGGTTTCACTGCTTCCATTCGCCCTTAGATCCAGAACGCCTTAGCATCCATAGCCGCCGCAGAGTTCGAGCACCCATAGTGCCAAGAGTGCACACCTCCATCTCTTCGCCGTCCTCCGGTCAATGCGAAAGAAGACCCTCGTGACAGGAAGGATGAAGCCTGCGCCGTCCAAGGGACAGAAGAGGAAATCTGGCCGCGACAAAAATGAGTTGCCGGAGCCCAAGTACAAGATGGTGGTCATCACGAAGCCCCCGAGCCAGGCTGTCTCTTGGAAGAAGTCCAAGATGAGGGAGGAAGATATCCAAGCCCTCGAAGCCGGCGGGTTATTGCGCGAGAAGGCCATTGCTGGTTGGAGCTCTACCGCCGGTGATGCGTGGCTGATGGAGAAGAGCCCGGATGAAATCCCAATGTTCGGGCACTTCGTCGAGCGTGGATTGATGCTGCCGTCATCAGATTTCTTCCGCGACTTCCTCGACTTCTTCAAGTTGGAGCACGTACACCTCAACCCCAACAACATCTTCCAGATTGCAGTGTATGTGCACTTCTGCGAAGCCTTCCTCAGTATCCGCCCTCACTGGGCCTTGTTCAGGAAGATCTTCCGGTTGAAGCCGCAGCCCAACACCAACTTCCCGGTTGTAGTCGGTGGGGCCGGTGTGCAGATGCGCCAGAAGGCACAAGAGTTGTACTTCAAGTACGACTTGATAGATTCAAATCAAGACTGGAAGAACAAGTGGTTCTACATAGAGAATGCCCCGCCGCAGCTGCCGAAGCCAAGCATGTTTGCGCCAGTTTACGACAGGCTCTGGAAGGATGAACCCACAATGCAAGAGTGCATCCAGATCCCCGAGTTACTGGCAAAGATTGCGCAGAAGAAGGCGCAAGGCTTGACAGCAGAGCGAGTAGCCTTCAGCTTCATGAAGCGACAGGTACAACCCTTGATGCAGCGGGAGCATCTTGGGTTCGAGTACACTGGAGCGGATGACGGCTCCAGGCTATCTGCTGAAGAGATCAGCGATGATCTTGTGATGGAGCGGCTGTAGAAGATCTTCAAGAATCTTCACGGAATTCCTGCAGCCGTTCAGGAATACGGTGCAGACAACCCTCCGCGTCTGGTAAGTCTCCAAGTACTTAGCCCCCGAGTACTTTGTTGAAAGTAGTCGAGTAACTAAAATTTGCCTTGTGCTTCGCAGGAGGATGTCTTGAAGTTTGTATCTGATCCTCCTCCTCGTCCTAAGGACCCACTCCAAGCGCCAGAAGAAGAGGCACCAGGAGCGGAAGCTCAAGCCCCCGAGAGTAGTCAAACTGCTCAAGGGGAAGAAGAAGTCTTGGTGGAGGATGCCTCCTCAAGCGACGATGACGGCTTAACACTTCAATAGCGCTTTGAAGTGAAGAGCCACTATGGATACTCTGGGGTGCCCATCCCCAGTGGCCTTGCCGCGAGATCGTCGAAAAGGCCAACATCATCTCTCGCAGATGATGTGACTCTACCACCGCGGAAGAAGAGGACCACGGTGGGAAAGCGGGCCCTGAAGAAGATGACAAGCCTCCCCTCCATTATAGTAAGTGTTGGAGAACCTTGTAAGTAGTCGATGTGCATTGAGTACTTGTTCTCTACTGTAATGGCTTGTTTTTTGTCTTGCGCGGGTTATCGAGAGTGCAGCTAGTGTACCCTCGAGTAGCCATCCAAGAATAACAGAACCCGAGGTGGTTCCAGAGTCAGCCGTGGAGACGGTGGTGCATGAGCAACAAGAAGCCGCGGTACCAGGAAGTGTGCCGCCAGTGGAGAGTGTGCCAGAGATGCCGGCAGCGCCCTCCTTCTTCGACATGCTGGGGCCGAAAGTATTGGTGCCTCGTGCTGCTCTGTAAGTACCTGAGTACTTGAGTACTTATTATGAATATGTACTCTACTTTTGCTGACCAACTTGTTGTATGTAGGAAATCCACTGATGTGAAGTGGGGCGCCTCTGGAAGTGGTGCTGCTGGAGGAGACCAGACTCCTCAAGAGCAACAAGAAGACGTACTCCCAGAGTGCCAAGAAGTACCCGCAGAAGCTGAGGCTGCTCAAGCGTTGTGGACTCTTTGGAGCGACGTGGTCAAGGCAGCGGTGGAGGCAACTTCTAGGCCTAGGGCTCAACAACTCGAGGATATTGAAGCCGTGGTAAATCAAGCCTTAGAGGTTGATCCTGAAGCTGTGCTGCGCCACAAAGAAGTCCCAGCTGCTGAAGCCCCCGTGCATCATGTTGATGCACATCTGGCGCTGGAAGAACAGCCAGAGAACCGCATGGTGCCGCATGAGACACAAATTGAAGACCCGACTCCACTGCGTAGTGCTGCGAGGTACTATGCAGCCAGCACAAGTACCCAGTCCATGGCAGAGAACTTGATGCCATACGATGACTCCTGCCTGGACGAGGACAACTTGCATGCTCATGCAAAGATGTTCTGCGGCATAGAAAAGCTCCTTGCGGTAAGTTCGTGTAGTCTCTTATAGAGTACTTGTAGTCACAGATATCTTGTTTCTGACTCATAGGTTAATGTTGCCCTTGCAGGAAGTAGTCAAGCAGTTGAAACGCAAGACTCGGTTGCTTGAGCAACACGCGGCTGACATTGAGGAAGTCTCGCAGCTCAGAGAAGAACTGAAGCAACAAAAAGCCTTGTCTCTGAAGCTGCAGGAGAAACTTGATGCCAACGCCGCCGAGTACCACAACGAAATCCAGAAGCTGACGGCGAAGAAGGATGAAGTTGTTGGTAAGAACAAATCCCTGCGCCTGAAGAATAAAGGTAATCTCCCCTTCTGAAATCATTATTGAGTACTTTTGCTCTTGCACACCACATCTGATAAGTAGCCTTGATCCTTTGTAGAGCTGACAGAAGAAGTCGACAAGTTCAAGAACAAGGTGCTAGACTGGCAGTGAGCCTTCAACCATGAAGAAGCAGCTCATATGGATCTGAAGGAAGACTATAAGGTGCGGTGTTTCAAACTTGAGCGCGAAATGGACATCCGCATTGTCGGCTGGACTGATTTGCTCCGTTGCATGCAGTCACTCAAGGAAAAGATTGAAGAAGCCGAGGGCCTATGCTCAGAGCTGAAGGCCTTGACAGAGGCGGCCGAGCCAGCGGCAAATCTATTCGAGCCCAGAGTCGCTGGAGTTCAACCTCGTCCACTTGTGGATAGATTGAAGGACACGCCGAAGAAGATTCTAGAGTATGCTCAAAGGCTGGCCTGCACAATCCCAAATCAAGTCCTGAGCTTCATCAAGTCTTTCTACGCCGAGGCGGATCTCACGATCATCATGAACAGCAGATCTGGAGATTGTTCCGACGATCGACTCAATGAGTTGATGCAACAGACTTCTCCAATTGCGAAAGCAGTCTCCAAGTTCATCGATCTCCGTTAAATGTACCTGTAGAGTAGAAAGACTAGAGAGAAAACAAGTGTAATCTCGAACAAGTGTTTATGTAATATAATTGAAAACTTGAAGAAATCAATTATCTGGATCCCTTGGATGCATATGTGTTGGCCAAGTACTCGAGTTGATATTGAGTGTGTGGCTGCAAAAAAGAGATACGATACACGAGTAGGAGTACTCAAGTGTAAACATGTTCCAAAGAACGTTAGCTTAATCATGACGCGTTGAACACCTTAGCTGTAGCAGCGTAAAAAAGGCTTTGTCATGAAATAAGCTAAGAGTAGTAACAAGTCGATATAGAGTAGCGGCTTGTACTAAACACATTGTATAGAGTTTACAATGTCTTAAGTACCTCTGAGGCTAACAAGCCTAGTGAGAGAGTGCTCGAAAAGAACTTATTCATAACGAGTTGAACACCTTAGCTGTAGCAGCGTAAAGAAGGCTTTGTTATGAACAAGTAAAGGACAGTAACAAGTCGGTATAGAGTAGCAACTTTATTACTGAATACATTGTACAGTGTTTACAATGTCTTAAGTACCTCTGAGGCTATGAGCCTAGTGAGAGAGTACTCGCAAGAATGTTCCGAAGAACGAGTAAGACCGTAGGGGACAGTGTGATGAACTCATCCTTGCTGTAGCAGCAACTTGTATGAGAGTTCCACTGAGACCCTACCAGCAGGGTGTTACTCTAGGCCGCAGCCTCTTATTGAAAAATAAGAACATGGACATCATGTGCCACTTATTGCCCTACACGATACAGGATCGTCTGGAGAGAGTTATCTTGACTCCCTACAAGGTCGCAGAATGAGACTGCCTGGAGAGGGTTGATGAAGCCCCCTGCGGGTGCTCGTAGCTAAAAGCCATGAGAAGATACAGCCAAAACTGCCTGGAGAGGATTATCTTGATCCCCTACGAGTGGTGACAACCGTAGCTGTCTATTGAGTGGTTGCAACCGAAGCTACCTGGAAAGGGTTGTTGAAACCCAATACGAGTTGTTTTACAACCGTAGCTGTCTGGAGAGGGTTGTTAAGACCCCCTACGGGTAGAAACGACAAAGCTGGTCGATGTTCCAAGAGTTGTCGACTTCCTCGCCTTCTAGAGTTTGAAGACGATATGAGCCTGGGCCAGTAACCTTTGCAATAGAGAAAGGACCTTCCCATGGCGAGTTGAGCTTGTGTAGTCCTGCCGTATTCTGGATGCGACGAAGGACTAAGTCACCAACGTTGAAGGAGCGTTCCTTAACGTTGCTATCATGATAGTGGCAAATCCTCTTAAGGTATCGAGCGGATTGAACAAGTGCATTGCAGCGAGCTTCCTCGAGACTGTCGACATCTGTCTGTCTTGTTTCTTCAGCTACACCTTCTTCGTACTGATCAACTGTCGGAGAACGCCACATGACATCAGCAGGCAAAACGGCTTCAGAGCCGTAGACCAGGAAGTAAGGTGACTGCCCTGTGGGGGTCGTAGGCCGAGTGCGTAGCCCCCAGAGTGCATTGGGTAGTTCCCGAGTACGATACTCACGAGTAGTAACCGCATCCAGAGCCTCTTGAAGATTACGGGTAGGTAGAGCTTCCGCGAGTTCCCGACGAAGGGTTGCACGATCAGCATTGCGTTGGTGATGTGCAGCCTTGACCTCTGCGGTTTCATTAGCAGGAGCATTAGCAGAGAGTTCATCATCAGATATATCATCCGGATAGCGATAATTGGCACGATGCCCTTGCAGAGTAGATGCATCAACGACAAACACTTCTCGATGCGATGAATAAGTACCCATGCTCTGGATGAGCTCAGTATCAGTAACATAATCAACAAGCTTGACGCCTTCCTGGAAGGGCAAGCTGTCGAGACAGGTGATAAAGCGCTCCTGACCATCTAGAGTAAGATCAGTAGGCACATGCTCAGGCCAGTAGACGAATCTACCCTCAGGTGTCGATGTGATCACCAGTCCGTGAGCAGGGCTAGACAGTTGTTGTACTTCAGCATAATCCGAACCATAGTCGAACTCAAACTCAGAAGAATTTGAAGAGTAGTCGAAGTTGTCGTTTGAATCTAAAGAGTACTCGAGCACGATCTTCGGGCCAAGGCACATGAGGCGCTTCAATGCGGCTTGGTAAGCGGCACTGACATGGCGATGACCGAAGAGAGGTGGTGCTAGAATGTTATCCAGGCTGAGCGCAAGCTGTGAAGCTGAAGAAGGCAACTCAGGCTAGATAAGAGGCGAAGTCGAGTTGTACTCGGACTCCGACTCGAGTTCTCTGATTGGGTCAGAGATCGAAATTTCACCGAAATTTTCGACGAGATTCTCCATCAAAGCTTGCGTAAGCATCCAGGACTTGAGCTTTGACTTCGGAGTTGGCGCTAGGAAACGCAGGAACGATCCGGTGCCATCAGCAACGCAAACCCAGGAGCCGAAAACGAAGGTGTCGCCTTGATGGAAAGCGATGATCGGCTTGATGGTGACGAGAGCCATCGAGTTCGCTAGTGGATCAATGACGAGATCCCCTACCTGGCACGCCAGCTGTCAGTGTTTTAGACACCGAGCCTACGACGGGGTACCCGAAGTAGTAGATTGTGCGGTGGGGCTCGCCGAGATCAGGAACACGATGGTGAGACACAGGGCACACAATTAGACAGGTTCAGGCCGCAATGTGCGTAATACCCTACGTCCTGTATGCTGCGTGGCTCTGCATTGATTGTGTATGTTTCGAGAGGGGTCCCTGCCTCGCCTTATATGCCACGGGAGGCAGGGTTACAAGTCGGATTGGTACAAGGGTACTATTCAAGTAGGACCCGGAGTAGCCTATACAGGGCCGGCTCTACAATTTTGGGTGCCCATGAGCGAACCGGACATTATGTGCCCCCTAGTTCTAAGCTATGTTTTCATTTGTAATGTTATACAAAGGAGACAATATCACTAATAATATATATTTAATTCTTGAAAAACAATACCGATAGTATAATCTAAAAGAGTCTTAAAATAAAACTAATATGATTACCTGAAATAATAGCTAAGCTCCATGACTCCATCAACAATAAATTAAAGCTTCAGTCGTTCAAAAAAAAACTCCGAGCATTTCTTGAAGCAAAATCATTAAGAACAGTATCAAGATTAATTTTGTCTAAGATCTCCTTCTCAATGCTGCACATAGCCAAGCCATTCAATCTTTGTTGTAACATAGTTGACCTCAAGCAATTTTTCATTATTTTCAATTTTGAGAAGCTTCTTTCAGCCGAGGCCACTGTCACAGGTACTGTTAAGAGGATCTGATATGCAATAGAGACATTTGGATAGCAATCTACAATTGTAACAAACTCAAGAATCTCATCTGCAGACATTAAACCATCGGGCAAAGTCACTTGCAATACTTTTAATTCAGAGAAAAAATCATCTAAATCAACATCAGATGAGTTATCATGAGAAAAAACTTCTGCAAAAGTAGTGCAATGTTCTCGTAGATCATTATCATCCAAGGACTTCAAATTTTCCGAGTTGAAGAGGAAACCAAACACTTTTTCAAATGTTTTCAGCTGCTCAAATCGGCTGGTCAGTGAAGCAATTGCAGCATCAACAATGACAATAAAATAATTAACTCTAAAGGATTCCCTGGCTGTCAATTGTATCTCTTCTTCATCATCATTTATTTCATCAAAATGCTTCTTCCTTTTACTTTGGCGTTTTGTAGGAAATTTTGGCTCTATATCCATATCAGATGCAATGGCTTTTGCGACCTTAATACTAGAGTCAAAACCTTCATTTCTGTACTTTTGAAAAAATGAGACAGTCCCTTCAATTTGTTTCAGAGTTGCATCCATACACACCATCTTAGATTGCAACTTTTTGCTCACCAAGTTTATGGAAAATAAAATATCATGCCAAATAACCATACCAACTAGAAATTAAAAATTCTCAAGTGTACTAAGCAAAGATTGAGCATCACTTACTCCTGTTGCATCAACATCAACAGTACAGATCTCCACCACTTTCTGCAAGGCTGATCTTATTTCTGGAGTTTGGTACCGAAGAGGTTGCACACTCTTTATCCGACTCTCCCAACGAGTATCAGATACAGGTTTAAGAGTCAGTTTTGGAACATGGTCAAGCAAAACCTTCCACTTTTTAGTAGAACGTGCAAATAATGCATATATCCATTGTATAACACCGAAGAATGAAATAGCTTGCCTGCAAGATTTCGCCATATCACATAGAGTAAGATTCAGACTATGACATGCACATGGCATATATAATGCTTTGGGTTGATTTGAAGCAAACAATTCTGGACACCTTTGTTGCGTCCCTTCATATTGGAACCATTGTCATAACCTTGACCTCTCACATCAGCAACATTCAAACCTAGATTAGCCAATGTATCCATCAATACATTAAAAAGGCCTAATCCTGAGGTGTCATCAACCTTTAAGAACCCTAGAAAAAACTCTTCCACTCTTGGAATGCGACTTTCCATATTGACACAACGCACAATTAAAGTCATTTGTTCTTCATGGCTCGCATCTGGGGTACAATCCAAGATGATAGAGAAATACTTAGCATCCTTGACAATCTTTAAGATATGCTCCTTCACGGTATCAGCAAGAATAGAAATTACCTCATTTTGAATATTGTGACCAAGATAATGATGATGAATTTCATTACTTTGAATGCGCCTAATGTGTTCTTGCATCACAGGATCAAACTCAGCAATCATTTCAATTGTGCCTAGAAAATTACCATTATTATCTTGATAAATCTTCTCATTTGATCCTCGGAAAGCCAAATTATTTCTAGCAAGAAACTTCACAGCAGAAACTATTCTGATCAAAACTTGCCTCCAACGCTCTTTTTCCGTTGTGATTTCCCGTTGCATATCATCATCAATTGTTTGATTTTTGCTTAACCTCAATCTAAGTTCATTCCATTTACTCATGTTTGTCAAATGTTCAAAACTGCTCTCATGGTCTTTGAGTCTCCTACTAAGACGCTGCCAGTCCCTCACTCCATCAGATGCTAACATAGACTTGCTTCTATTGGATTTGAACATCTTGCAACAAAAACAATATACTTTATCCACATGTTTAGAGTAAACCAACCACCTTCTATCAACAGACTCACCATTAGATAAATTTCTAGAGTAGTAAGAATATGAAAAATGTCTACCAATAGCATCCTTAGGAAACTCCAGATTCAATTCTCTCACAGGCCCCTTTTCAATTAAAATACCCCTTTTGCAATTATCAAGATTATCCCATGTTCTTGGATCATAAATAGATAAACCAGAACCATCTTGTTCATCATCATTTGAATTTTCATGATCAGATGAGAGATGAAAATTTCCCCCCCTCATATCCTCAGGGACATCATTTTCTTCATTTTCGATGACCTCAACATCTGCATTTAAGTCATGATCATGTGACTGCCCATGATCAGCTTCCTGCTCTGGAGCGTCATTATTGACATCAATATTACTTGAAGATGGGAAGAATCTGTGTAAAGCACCCCTTTGTGATTCAACTATTTGATCATCTTGTTTTCTTTTCTTTCTTTTCTGAGCACCCGACAATTGTTTCTTGGGCAACATCTAAGACCTAAATTATGCATAAAAGTATACAATTACTACTGAATCTCAATGTTTAAAACTAAAGAATAAATCAGCAAGACTGATGAACAGCGAACTGACCGAGGAGGCGAGAATCGAGATCGAGATGCAGTCTGGTCGCAATCTCGCATATCGCCGGCCGAAGTCCAGACCGATGGCACAGCAGGGGGCACGGCGGCAGATGGTCTCCTCGTCTCCTTTGTTATGGCGGCAGAATTTGACGAACAAAGAGATTGGTGACGATTCACGTTCCTGCCGTCATGATGGACCCTTGTGCGCTGTTGCGGTGTTGCCCTCGTTTCCTTTTTGTTTAATTCCTTCCTTTCTTTATTGCTGCGCACGGCCAGAGGCCTTTCCCTTCCTTGCTTGGTTCCGTTCAGCACCCTGCAGGCCTGCTGCCCATAGTATTGCTGTTGGCTTGTTGGGCCCCCGGCCGTCGCCAAGGCTGCATAGGCTTAGAGCCGGGCCTGAGCCTATACAAGGTATGGAAAGCTATCCTAGTCCTAGTACAAGTCCTTGTCTGCCTTGTCTTGCCTTGTGATCCATGGTACCAGCACCGTGGCCCACTAGTCGAGTAGTCCAGGTGTACAGGAACTCATCTCCCGGGTATGGCCCACAGTGTGTTGGTGGGCCCAGGGATGCCCGGTCGACAGCCTCCGCTCACCTCCGCTAATCTCTAGTGAGAAATTAGGAAAGCGTCGTGTGTGCTGCGCTTATCCATTCGGGATCTTATATTCATTTTCCAAAATGGAGAGCCATTGCCAATGCAAGTTCGAGAACCCACGTCACATTAGTTGTCACGTGGGGGCGGGCAGGCAATGGTTATCTTTTTTATATAGTCTGCTGATGCTGACACGTGGGCCCGACACTATTTTTTTGAAATGAAACTTGCTTCCCTCAAATATTAGAGCCCATAAAACAGCACCTATAAATTTATTAAAAATACGAACAATTAGTAGTTGGTCATTTAGTATTCGAATAAAATATCAGCAGGCACACTTGTGTAACCAAAATTATCAAAATTTGAATTTTTATCACGTGTTTGGGATATAATAATTCTAATAACGTATTAGGTTCGTCTAAAAATTCTACAAATTGAGTTGGCAACATAATTTGGGCCCCTATACTTGTCATAAAAATTTCAAGTGGTTTCTAAAAAGGAAGATCATACTTGTGTACAAATGTGTACATCTCTCACATAGTTTCCTAGAATGTTACTTCAACACTGAAGTTTTCCACACTTTACAACATGTTCGAACTCATATACATTTGAAAATTTAACACAACCTTGTGTCGACCTTAACAATACGAAATACAAAGTTTCATTAGTAATGGTTGTGTAAAACAAATATTATTTCTATGTTCTACTTATCAAGTACAAGATAAGGCATAAAAACATTACTAACGAAAAGGAAATATACACCAAACAATGAAATTAATGAAAAGATGGCGATTTTAGAAAAAAATAAGAAAAAACATTCATCAAATTTGGATTACGTATGACCGAGAAATACGTGACACAAAATTTGGTTCCAGATTGAAAGGAGAAAGGAGAACTGTTTCCTTTGTGGTCAGTTTCCAGCGAATAGAGGTATTAATAAATTAAAATAAGCTATATGAACAGTCTTTGCATTGGAACTTGAAAAGAGGTATTAAAATAAGATATATGAACAGTCTTTGCGGGACGGAGGGAGTAAAAGTCTTTTGTCAAATGCGACGCTGGTTAGTGGACACGCGTCGCCGCAGTGTACCGCGTTCCGAGGCGTAGTGGCGTGTTGCAATGGGAAGACTGGCCGCCTGACGGTTCCCCGTCTTGTCATATAAATGCCCGGCCGGCCAAGAGCTTTCTTCCATAAGCTTTACTCAAGCGCGCCACCAAGAAAACCCCAGCACCACCGTCTCTGGTCACCAAGAGCTTCTTCTTCCTCAAGCGCGCGCATGGCATCGTCGTCGAGCGAGCCATCGAGGAAGCGGGGAAGGGAGGAGGACGACAACGATGAAAGCCGCCGCCGTCGGCTCATCTAGGAGACGCCAGCGCCGCTGGCCGAGGAGGCACAGGCGCCGCCGCCCGTGGAGCCCTCCTCTTTGAGTTCTCAACTAGTTTTGGACAACATTTGGTCCGTCCAACTCTTGGCCGAAGCTTTCAGGAAGCTTCAACAGGTGGGCGTTATGCTCGGCTTGCCACGACCCAACGATCCGCTGCAGAGGTCCGTGAAGGATTTCGCCTTCAAGATTCATTGGTTGGCTGGGGACCTTCAGAGAGTCGTGGTCTGGGGCGACGGCGACAACCACGGCGACGGCGACGATGGCGGCGACGGCGACAATGGCGGCTTTGACGGCGGTGACGAACGTGGCCTCGGCGGCTCCGACTCCGACTCCGACGGTGGGGCTCCTCTGGCGGCGGCGACAAGTCTTCCTATCTTAGCTTAATTAATTTGTTCCTCCTCTGTGTGTTCATCCTCCTCTGTTTGTTCGTGGAACTCTGCTTGTTCCTCCTGTGTGTTTGTTGGACTTGTGATGAACTACATCTAAGTGGCAGGGGAGAGTGGCTTTTGGTCAAACATTGGGAACTCTGCTTGTTTGTCATGAACATGTTCCTCTGTTAATATGTGTTCCTCCTGTGTGTTTGTTAAACTTGTGATGAACTACATATAACAATGGCAGAGTGGCAGGGCAGAGTGGCAGCGGGGCAACAATGAATTGCAATGTTTGTTACTCTATTTGTTAGTGAAAAGATTTTGAGTTTCGAAAAACTCTGTATAAAATTATTGGAGACGCGGGTGCAGGCTGATTAATTTCACACTGAAATGTCAACACAGATGAATTGATGAAATTTGTAATATGTGACACATTAAGATTCGTGACCCAATTGTCATTCCATTCCATTTTCTTCATTCATACATTTAAGTTTGTCATCTATGACAAAATTTTCATTCCTCAAAATTCCATCACTAAAAATTTGCTTAAGCAACATAGTGTTCTAGATTTAGTCTTAAGGATTTAATTAATTTGCTAATTAATTTGAGCTCTAAAGTAATTTAATTTAATTAATTTAGAGACAACAAGTGTATGTGCATCATTATTTTGGCTTTGCATGATTTTTGGTTGATTGTGCGAAGTTTTCAAAGTTTATAAAATTTTGAGAAAAGTTTGGAAAAAAGTTTGAAAGGTTTTTGAGTTGAAAAAGTTTGAATAAAGGTGTTTGAAAAAGAAAAGAAAAAAAACAAACCAAACTCTTCCTAACCCCTACCTCCCTTTCAGCCCAGGCCGGCCCAACACCGCCGCGGCCCATCTCTTTCTCCTCTCCCTTCCCCGCGCCCGCTGACACGCCGGGCCCGCATGTCGGCACCGTCTCCCTCCTCTCGCCTCCCCTCCCCTGCTTCGCTGCCGTGATGGCCGCCGCCTGCCCCGCGCCTTCCCCGCTCCCTCCCTTCCATCTTTAAGCCCCAATCAAGAGCCATAAACCCCGCATCCATGATCCCCTTCATTTTCCTTCCGTTTCCCCATTTCTTGACCTCTTTAAGCCCGGGACGGCCGCCGGCCATCAATGGAAATTTCCACCGCCGCCGGAGCTCTTTCCCTTCCCCTTCTCCCCTCTCTGTCCACATATAAGGCCGTGCTCGAGCTCTTGCCCCTCGCTTTGCATCGACATGTCTTGCTTAGCTTCCTCGACTTCGCTCGTGCTCAGCCACCAAGTTTCGTCGCCGCCTCTGTTTCCGCCGCCGCTGGAGGAGCACGCCGTCGGTGAAGTGCCCTCGGCCTTTCTCCTTTCTCCGTTGCGATCAATCGTTCACACGTGTCACTCTTTGTCCAGGAAAGCTGACGCCGAACCGTGCATCGCCCGGAGCGCCGCCCGAGCTCACCGCCGTGGTCGATCTCCGCCGTCGTTTCGTCCCCACCGTCCATCTTCTCGACCGAAGCTCCTCTGCAGGGTGAGGAAGTCACCGCTCCCTCTTCTTCCTTGAACCCTTGCACCAAGTTGCGTAGCCGCGGTGTGCCACCGTCGTCGGCTGCCTTGCCGGTCATGGCATCCTTGTAAAGGCTTCATAGTGAACCCCTAGCCACTCACCTCGGAAGTGTTTAAGGGTCTAGCTAATCCGGGCAACATGGGGAACACGAGCTGTGGTGAAAGTGTACAATCTCTGCAGAGTTAAAACTGATCGATCAGCCGTGCTCACGATCAAGAGCGGCTTGGACCCTCACATGATAATTGAACTTAAAGATAAATCTAAATTGTGGTTTCATATGGTTTTTGAGATATGGTTACAAATGTTTAATCTTTTGGGATTGGTATAAACTTACACCTAGTAATAGGTTTGCTAATAAAACTTGATCAACATTAAAATGCTAACCGCTGCAAAACCTTAGCCTATCCTTGATAGCCTTGCATGTTTCCCCCACTTGCTGAGCTCCAACCGTAAGAGTGCTCACACTTGCTTACCGCTGTTCAGATGAGAACAACGGTGAGGAGTACTGGAGCGACTTTGAAGAGTTCTATGGCATGCGATCCCCCAGTCATGTGCCTGTGGAAGATGAAGATGAAGTCACTCGTTTAGCTATCGTTTGTTTTATTGGACCTTCGTGTCCCCTGCCTGAGTGTAATAAATGAATATTGTAATGGTTAAACTCTTGTACGTTTGATTACAGTTATGGTATTACACTCTTTTGTCTATCGTATGTGTGTAATTTGATCCTGGCGCACATATGAGATGCATTTGGTTTCGTTTCGGAAATCGGATGTGACAAAGTGGTATCAGAGCAGTAATGACTGTAGGACGCAGTCTTAAGTTAGAAATGGTCGAAAATTAAGGATTCATGATCTAGAAGCCATATCATCATTCAAAATTTACTTAATTATGTATAAAAGCTAATTTATTCAGTTTTATTTTATTTCATACTATCATTTTGTTTTATCTATGCTGAGTCTCTTTTTTGCTTGTCAGATGACCAGAACAAAGTACACTGCACGCAAGAGCACTGGTGGCCGTGTTCCCCGTGGTCAGTTGGCACCCCGCTACCCGGTGATTGCGCCAGAGCCAGAGCCGCAGCCTGACGTTCAGGTGGAGGTTCAGGTGGAGGATGAGGTTGAGGAGGATCCTACGGAGAGGATACTCTAAGAAGATGCCGAAGATCACTGCGGGATACCACAGCTGTACGACGACACCTACCTGGAGGTGGATGCCGATGGTGATGTTGTGATTCCGCCAGCTGCCCCTGCACCTGATGCTCCTACACAAGATGCTGCTGGAGGTGATCCAGATGACTCTGAGGACGACAGCAGTGACAATGATGGTGAAGACAGCAGCAGTGGAGACGGCAGAAATGAGGGTGATGATGGCAGCAATGGTAATGATGAGACTGAGACTGCTAACAGTGCTACAAATGTTAATCAGCTGGATGAAGACACTCGCTTCCATGGAGCGACATATGATTATCATCATGCTGAGGATGTCGAGGGTCAGTTTGTGGTTCTGTTGGAGGAGACCCTGCAGTATCTCGATTTCACTACAAGGCCTCTCTACGTCACCAGGCACTACACGGAGCCTGGGATGGAGGATTATTACACCACTAAAGTTGAGATTTGTGTGCCTATTCATGGAGGTGGGCATCGTGTGCACTCTTCTCACTACAGCTCGGCTCCTTTGACTGAGGAAGCTGCTTCAGTGAATGATGCGATGAGGAGAGCTCTATGGTCCATCAGCAACAGATACCGCGAGCAGCTGCATGAGTCTGATTTTCACCATGTTCTTAGCCGTCCTTGAGCTAGCTCCAACACTGTTGTTCCTGTGGGGAATAACAGAAATGGTCGTGTGGACATTCTAGCCCGTGTTGCTTCAGCACTCAACACGGATCTAGAAGGTTCTTATGATGAGATAGATCGTCTACATGATCAGCTCCAGAGGGCGCAGACACGAATTGCACAGCTGGAAGCTCAAGTTGCCGGGCGACGTCCTCCTGAGGAAGAAGCACCATTCTATCCTCCAGAGTCTCCGCCTCGCAAGAGGACCCGATATGGCACTGATGAAGCTACGACCAGCGTGCGCCAGGAGTAGAGTTTAGAAAGACTCACCTTTTACTTTTTGTCATCGTTAGAACGCTCCTGTGAGGGCGATTCTTGTAATAATGCTTGTTGCTTGAGAACTTGGATGTTTTGCTTCTTTGTTTGAGTGTGTTGATTTGTGGAGTGATGGACACAAAGCAACAAGAACAAAAATCATTTAGTAATAAAGGGTTTGGGTTATCTTTATCTGTGATGTTTCCTTATCTAATCTGGATGATGCAAAATCTGTTTACATAACTCTCTGACTGAGCAGTCAAGTTTGAATTTTATCTCGAACTACAGAACTCCATTTGATGTGAAACTAGTTGGGTTAGTTCACAAATTTTATGAGTAGACTCCTGGAAAATTTTCAGCATTTTTGAATAAGTAATCACGGGGTTATGAATGAAACTTGAGGGATGTCAGAATCTGTCAAACTCTGCTGACACAGTGGTCTTGTTTATTTCATATCTCGAGTTGTATAACTTCAATTGAGACAAAATCAGTTGGGATGGCTTTGAAATTTTATATTGCATATGCTGAATTATTTTCATAATTTTTGGATAATATCACCGAGAGTTACACATGATCTTTTGAGGCTAACAGAATCTGTTCAAATTAAGAATTCAAGCATTCTTATCCATTAAGTCTATTCTTTATGCATCACTTATCTGAAATGCATTTCTCTAACAATCAGATGGTACAAACCAGGTCTGGAGGAGGTCAAGATGTCCCGCCTGTGATACGTGCTCATATCGCTAACCAACAAGCTCAAGCACCACCACCTCCACCCCCACTCAATCAAATAGATCCAGCAATGCTGCAGTTCATCGCTGCTCAAACCCAGCTGTTGCAGAACCTCACTGCAACTGTTCAAAACCTCCAAGCTCAGCAAAACTAGCCAGCACCACCTCCCCCACCTCACCCACAGCCGAGGGATAAGCACAAGGAATTCATGAGCCACAACCCTCCTACCTACTCTCATTCAACTGATCTGCTAGATGCAGATGATTGGTTGAAGACAGTTACGAAGAAACTGGAGATTGTTCAGTGTACTGACAGGGAAATGGTCTTATATGCTGCTGGTAGACTGGTTGGACAGGCTGGTGATTGGTGGGATGCGTATTCAACTGCTCATCCCAATAGGAACAACATTACTTGGCAAGAGTTCCGGGACAATTTCCGTACTTATCACATTCCTTCAGGAGTAATCAAGCTTAAGCAGAAGGAGTTCCTAGCACTGAAGCAAGGGAACATGTCCGTCACTGAATATCTTGACAAGTTCACTCATCTGTCTCGGTATGCTCCGGATGAAGTCAGCACCGATCCTAAGAGGCAGGAAAGGTTTCTGGATGGATTGATTGGGCCTCTCAATTATCAGCTACAGAGTCATACCTTTCCAGATTTCCAGACACTGTTGAACAAGGCTATTGTGTTGGAAAGCAAAAGGAAGGAACTGGGCGAGCAGAAACGCAAGTTCCAGTCACATGGGCAGTCTAGCAGTAACACTCTTCCTCGCTACAGTTCACAGCAGGGCTCATCTCAATATCGTCCTGATGGTCAAGGAGGAAAGTATCCACAGAACTTACAGCTGCAGCGCTCATTTCAACCACAGCGCTTCTATCCTCAGACACCACGAACTCCTACACCTTAGCAGAATCACTCCAACAATGGCTCTGGGGCACCTGTCAGAAACACTACCCCTGTTCCGCCCAGTGGGTGTTTCAAGTGTGGAGAGCTGGGGCACTATGCTAACAACTGTCCTAAGAGAGGAATGCAGACCCCTCAGAGGGATAATGGTCAGAGGCCTGGGCAGTCATCTTCTTAGCCTCGTACTCCGCAAGCTCCTAACAAGAGAGGGCAACAGAACTATGTGCGTGGCCGGGTGAATCATGTATCTGTGGAGCAAGCCCAGAATGACTCCAGCGTGGTACTGGGTACGTTTCCCGTCAACTCTATACCTGCTACAGTTTTGTTTGATTCGGGAGCATCACATTCATTCGTAACTGATCAATTTGTGACAAAACATAACTTATCTATGAGTCCCATGAAGATACCACTGATAGTTAGTTCCCCGGGAGGAGAAATGAAAACTGGTTATATATGCCCACGAGTGAAAATTAACATCATGGGGGTAGACTTTCTGGCTAACCTGGTAGTCTTAAAGTCATGGGGAATAGATGTGATCCTAGGGATGGATTGGTTACGAAGTTGTGATGGAGTTATTCAGTGCCGAAAGAAATCAGTATTGTTAACTAGTCCACAAGGAGAAAGAATAGAATATGTGGGTACTCCCTCATCCAACAGTGATATTGTGAATTCAGTTAAAGGCAAGGCCTTGGAGGATATAAAAGTAGTAAATGAATTTCCTGATGTGTTTCCAGATGATCTGCCAGGTATGCCACCTGACTGTGACATTGAATTCAGTATTGAACTTATACCTGGTACTGCTCCTATATCAAAAAGACCTTATAGAATGGATGTTAAAGATCTAGCTGAATTAAAGAAACAAATAGAGGAATTACTCAGTAAAGGGTTTATCCGTCCTAGTTCTTCACCATGGGGAGCCCCCACACTCTTCGTAGATAAAAAGGATGGATCTAGGAGATTATGTATAGATTATCGATCTCTTAATGAGGTCACTATCAAGAACAAATACCCTTTACCCAGGATCGAGGATTTGTTCGATCCGATGAGAGGAGCAAAAGTTTTCTCCAAGATAGATCTTCGATCAGGTTATCATCAGTTGAAAATCCGACTGGAGGATATTCCAAAAACAGCATTTACATCTAGGTATGGGTTATATGAGTTCACTGTGATGTCTTTTGGCTTGACCAATGCTCCAGCATACTTCATGCATTTTATGAACAAAGTGTTTATGGAGTATCTTGATAAGTTTGTTGTGGTATTCATTGATGATATTCTGGTGTTCTCTCGGAGTGAGGAAGAACATGAAGAGCACTTGAGACTTGTGTTGCAGAAACTTTGGGAACATCAACTGTATGCCAAGTTTAGCAAGTGTGATTTCTGGTTGAAGGAGGTCTCCTTTCTCGGACACATTATCACTGGTGGTGGGATTGCAGTGGATCCAAGCAAGGTTCGGGATGTGTTGAACTGGAGTCCGCCTAAGAATGTACCGGAGATCAGAAGTTTCCTTGGACTAGTAGGATACTATCGTAGATTCATCGAGGGATTCTCGAAGATTGTGAAACCCCTTACAACTTTACTTGAGAAGGGTAAAGAGTTTAAGTGGGATGAAAAGTGTCAAGCTAGTTTTGAGGAATTAAAGAAAAGATTGACTACAGCTCCTGTATTGATAATGCTAGATATACACAAAGGGTTTGATGTGTATTGTGATGCTTCTCGGCAAGGATTAGGTTGTGTGTTGATGCAGGAAGGAAAAGTTATAGCATATGCTTCAAGACAGTTAAGGAAACATGAGCAGAACTATCCTACACATGATCTCGAGTTAGCTGCAGTCGTGCATTCTTAAAAATTTGGAGGCATTATATGATAGGAAATAAGTGTCAGATTTTCACCGATCATAAGAGTCTGAAGTACATCTTTACACAGAAGGATCTTAATCTAAGGCAGCGAAGATGGTTAGAATTAATCAAGGATTCTGATCTGGATATTCAGTATCACCCTGGTAAAGCCAATGTTGTAGCAGACGCTTTGAGTTAGAAGAGTCAGGCCAACATGCTGATAGGTCGCTTGTTACCTCAGGAGTTATGTTGGGAAATGGCACAGCTTAACTTGGGAATAGTTGCTTAGAGTGAAACCTTAACATTGGAAATTGAGTCGACTCTTGAGCAGGATATTACAAAAGGTCAATTGACTGATGAAAAGATTATGGAATACAAGAAGTTGATAAAGTTGGGTAAAGTTCCAGAGTTCAGAGAAGATGAACAAGGAACTGTGTGGTTCAAGAACAGAATCTGTGTATCCGAGATTAAAGAGCTGAGAGAAACCATATTAAAGGAAGCACACGATTCAGCCTACTCTATTCATCCTGGAAGTACTAAGATGTATCAAGATCTAAAACAAAGATATTGGTGGTATGGGATGAAAAAGGATGTAGCAGCTCATGTAGCTTTGTGTGACACATGCCAAAGAGTCAAAGCCGAGTATCAAAGACCAGCAAGGTTGCTTCAACCTTTGAAGATACCTGAGTGGAAATGGGAAGAGATTGGCATGGATTTCATTGTGGGTCTACCTCGTACTCGTGATGGGTATGACTCCATATGGGTTATTGTGGATCGGTTAACCAAGGTAGCACACTTTATTCCAGTGAAGACGACTTATACGGGAGTCAAGCTGGCAGAGTTATATAATTCAAGAATAGTGTGTCTACATGGAGTTCCGAAGAAGATAGTGTCAGATCGAGGCACTCAGTTCACTTCACGGTTTTAGCAGAAGTTACATGAATCAATGGATACAAAGCTAAATTTCAGTTCAGCATATCATCCTCAAACGGATGGACAGACAGAAAGAACAAATCAGATTCTTGAGGATATGTTAAGGGCTTGTGCTTTGAAGCATGGTGGTAGCTGGGATAAGAGTTTGCCTTATGCAGAGTTTGCTTATAATAACAGCTATCAATCCAGCATTAAGATGGCACCATTTGAAGCTTTGTATGGAAGAAAGTGCAGAACACCCTTGTTTTGGAACTAGACTAGAGAGAGTCAGCTCTTTCGACCGAACAGTATAAGAGAAGCAGAAAAGCAGGTTGAGATAATTAGGGAAAATCTCAAAGCTGCACAGTCACGCCAGAAGAGTTATGCTGACCCTCGTAGAAGGGAAGTAGTATTGGAAGTGGGTGACTATGCTTATCTTAGAGTGTCACCTATCTAAGGTTTGCGAAGGTTTAATGTCAGAGGGAAGTTGTCACCTCATTTTATTGGACCTTTTAAGATCGTGGAAAGAAGAGGAGAAGTAGCTTACCAGCTGGAACTGCCAGCACAATTGTCAGGAGTACATGATGTGTTTCATGTATCGCAATTAAAGAAATGTACGAGTGAGGTCAGGATAGAACCGGTACAACTGGAAGACATTGAGATGGAGAAAGATTTGACTTACAAAGAATATCCTGTCAAAATCTTGGATACCTCAGAAAGGGTTACTAGGAGCAAGGTCATCAGAATGTGTAAGGTACAGTGGAGTCATCATACAGAAGAAGAGGCAACCTGGGAAAGAGAGGATAAACTCATGGAAGACTTTCCTCAGCTGTTCTCTAAACCTTCTGAATCTCGGGACGACATTCTCTTTAAGGGGGTAGGATTTGTGACACCCTAAAATTCCATCACTAAAAATTTGCTTAAGCAACATAGTGTTCTAGATTTAGTCTTAAGGATTTAATTAATTTGCTAATTAATTTGAGCTCTAAAGTAATTTAATTTAATTTAATTAATTTAGAGACAACAAGTGTATGTGCATCATTATTTTGGCTTTGCATGATTTTTGGTTGATTGTGTGAAGTTTTAAAAGTCTATAAAATTTTGAGAAAAGTTTGGAAAAAAGTTTGAAAGGTTTTTGAGTTGAAAAAGTTTGAATAAAGGTGTTTGAAAAAGAAAAGAAAAAAACAAACCAAACTCTTCCTAACCCCTACCTCCCTTTCAGCCCAGGCCGGCCCAACACCACCGCGGCCCATCTCTTTCTCCTCTCCCTTCCCCGCGCCTGCTGACATGCCGGGCCCGCATGTCGGCACCGTCTCCCTCCTCTCGCCTCCCCTCCCCTGCTTCGTTGCCGTGATGGCCGCCGCCTGCCCCGCGCCTTCCCCGCTCCCTCCCTTCCATCTGTAAGCCCCAATCAAGAGCCATAAACCTCGCGTCCATGATCCCCTTCATTTTCCTTCCATTTCCCCATTTCTTGCCCTCTTTAAGCCCGGGACGTCCGCCGGCCATCAATGGAAATTTCCACCGCCGCCGGAGCTCTTTCCCTTCCCCTTCTCCCCTCTCTGTCCACATATAAGGCCGTGCTCGAGCTCTTGCCCCTCCCTTTGCATCGACATGTCTTACTTAGCTTCCTCGCCTTCGCTCGTGCTCAGCCACCAAGTTTCGCCGCCGCCGCTGGAGGAGCACGCCGTCGGTGAAGTGCCCTCGGCCTTTCTCCTTTCTCCGTCGTGATCAATCGTTCACACGTGTCACTCTTTGTCCAGGAAAGCCGACGCCGAACCGTGCAGCGCCCAGAGCTCCTGTCCCCGTCTGCCAGAGCGCCGCCCGAGCTCACCGTCGTGGATGATCTCTACCGTCGTTTCGTCCCCGCCGTCCATCTTCTCGACCGAAGCTCCTCTGCAGGGTGAGGAAGTAACCGCTCCCTCTTCTTCCTTGAACCCATGCACCAAGTTGCGTAGCCGTGGTGTGCCACCGTCGCTGGCCGCCTTGCCGGTCATGGCATCCTTGCCGCCGGCCGAGTCGCTTCTCTTGACCCGTGGTCGAGTTCACCGTCGCCATATATTTGTGTAGAGCCGCTTAGTTTGCGAAACCAGGGCCCGTGGTGCGGTTTCGCTCGTCGCCGCCGCACGCCGGCAAGCTCCCGTCTGCCGCCGGCCATAGCTTCTCGTCGCTGTTGCCCGTGGCATCTTCCCGACCCCCTGGTCATGTGCGCGTGCTCCTTAGCGTTGCATAGCACTCATCCGCACTCAAATCCGTGCACGGGAGGCGGCGTTTGGTCGTCGCCGGCGAAGCTCCGGCGAGATCGCCGCTCGGCGCCGCCGCACATCGCGCCCCGCCGCTTGCCGTTCACGTGGACCGCCAGATCAAAAACGTGTGGCCCAGATCTATTCAGCTTCGAGTCAAAAGGGCCCCGTACCGGTCAACTGGGGCAAATTTGTTTAAGAGCCCCTGAGTTCCCTTGTATTCGCAAGTCGGTCCTCCCACCTATAAGAAACCTTTCAAACAGGTCCTGATTTTTATGCTTTAGCCCCTGTCTTCTCTGGATTCTTCCACCAGAGGTCCTTTTCACTCCTTTTCACATATAAACCCCTCTGTTTGTATATGAAATTTTGTATCAAGTCCCTGGCTTCTTTCAAATAAACCCTGTGAACCTAGTTTTCTTGCAGAAAGGTCCCTGAGTTTTGTTTTAATCATATCTTTCGCGTTTTAACTCCGTTTTTCGCGTATAATATATCAAAATGTTCGTATCAGCGAGTAGAACCTTTTAATCAGCATGTTTTTAGCATATAGAAATGTTTGGTGTATTGTTTTATTTATTTATTGTTTGTATATGCCTGTGCGTAGATATCGTGCCTGTTTCGACTAAGCACCCCATTGGAGAAGATCAAGAAGAGCCTATCTTCGAATAGGAGGTTCCTCAGTTCGTAGAAGAAGGCAAGTGGACTTCTCCCTCTGCATATTCTTCTTGGACCTATATAACTGTATATTTAAATAATGTTTACCTTTACATGTTGCTATGCATTAACTTGATGGGAAATCACTTTTTTAAGGACATGACTAGAGTTTCACCCCTGTCACCTTGATCAACCCTTTTTAATAAATGTTTTGGGTAGATGAATGCTTAGTTGCTATACAAGGGTTAGATACAAATGGTTTTATGATACAGACTTTCATGTTATGGAATGTTGGTTATGTTTTAAGACAAGATCATTGAGATTTAATTGGAACATGGAGAACCACCCAAGAAAACAGTACAACCATAGTCAAAATGGCTCTGGCTTAGCCAATTAATTAGGCGTGTGAATGTTCTGATAGCCTTTCGCACAAGGGGCACAGGGGGCCGGAGTTGTAGGGGTATAGCCGGTTCTTTCGGAGTAGCAGCCTTTGCTAAGGTGCTGACCACTAGGAAGGGTTATGGTCCGCTCCGCTGCTGTAACTGTCGTAGGTTGTTGGTCTTTTGCATTGCCTTTGTAAAGGCTTCATAGTGAACCCCTATCCACTCACCTCAGAAGTGTTTAAGGGTCAAGCTAACACGGGCAACATGGGGAACACGAGCTGTGGTGAAAGTGTACAACCTCTGCAGAGTTAAAACTGATCGATCAGCCGTGCTCACGGTCAAGAGCGGCTTGGACCCTCACATGATAATTGAACTTAAAGATAAATCTAAATTGTGGTTTCGTATGGTTTTTGAGATATGGTTACAAATGTTTAATCTTTTGGGGTTGGTATAAACTTACACCTAGTAATAGGTTTCCTAATGAAACTTGATCAACATTAAAATGCTAACCGCTGCAAAACCTTAGCCTATCCTTGATAGCCTTGCATGTTTCCCCCACTTGCTGAGCTCCAACCATAAGAGTGCTCACCCTTGCTTACCGCTGTTCAGATGAGAACAACGGTGAGGAGTACTAGAGCGACTTTGAAGAGTTCTGAGGCATGCGATCCCCCAGTCATGTGCCGGTGGAAGATGAAGATGAAGTCACTCGTTTAGCTATCGTTTGTTTTATTGGACCTTCGTGTCCCCTGCCTAAGTGTAATAAATGAATATTGTAATGGTTAAACTCTTGTACGTTTGATTACAGTTATGGTATTACACTCTTTTGTCTATCGTATGTGTGTAATTTGATCCTGGCGCACATATGAGATGCATTTGGTTTCGTTTCGGAAATCGGATGTGACAACTACTTCATCGATCACATCTGCCCAGTTCGACGGTCGAAAAGATATGACGCCAGCATCCTTCAGCATCTGGAGATACTCCTTCTCGAAACGGTAATATCCACAAAGCTTGGGGAACTGTGCAAATCAAAAGCACATAAGAACCCTAACTCAGATTTGGGAAATCACAGCTCAGACTACTCACTGTGTTCCTCACACACTTGAAATAAAGACGACCGTGGTTTTCACCTTCCTTCTGCGTCCTCCCCTCCACCACCCGAGCCATACCACAGTCTGGGCAAGGGACCAGTGGGAAGCCGCTTAGCTCACCGACTGGATCCAAGCTGATGGAGTGAATGCGACTGCCCCGGCCACCTTGAAACTTGCTCCTGCCACGTCCACCTCCAGACGAATCGACGTAGTGCGACATGTGCGCGATGGTGGGGGAAAGGAAGGGCGGGCGGCGGTGGAGCTCAGAGCGGGGAAGAAGTAGGGAGCTCAGAGGTCAGAGCGTCGTGTGTGCTATGCTTATCCCATTTGGGATGTTATATTCATTTCCAAAATCGAGAGTCATTTCTGACGCGGGTTCGAGACCCCGCGTCTCATTTGTTGTCAGGTGGGTTCGATCGGCCAGGCAACGGTTATCTTTTTTATATAGGCTGCTGACACTGACATGTGGGCCCGACACTAATTTTTTTGAAATGAAACTTGCTTCCCTCAAATATTAGAGCCCATTAAACATCACCTAAAAATTCATTAAAAATATGAACAATTCGTAGTTGATCATCTAGTATTCGAATAAAATATCAGCAGGCACACTTGTGTAACCAAAATTATCAAAATTCGAATTTTTGTCTCATGGTTGGGATATAATAATTGTAATAACATCTTAGGTTGGTCTAAAAATTCTACAAATTGACTTGGCAACATAATTTGGGTCCGTAAACTCGTCATAAAAATTTCGAATGGTTTCTCAAAAGGAAGATCATACTTGTGTACAAATGTGTACATCTCTCACATAGTTTCCTAGAATGTTATACTTCCACACTGAAGTTTTCCATACTTCACAACATGTTCGAACTCATATACATTTGAAATTTTAACACAACCTTGTGTTCACCTTAACATTACGAAATACAAAGTTTCATTAGTAATGATTGTGTAAAACAAATATTATTTCTATGTTGTACTTGTAAGAAAACAAGATAAAGGTGTATAAACAACATCTAGGAAATGAATGAAGTTATATACGAAACAATGTCATAGATGAATAGAAGTTGATTTTAGAAAAAATTAGAAACAAATATCATCAAATTTGGGTTACGAATGACGGAGAAATACGTGATTCAAATCTTGATTGCAAATTAAAAGGGGAAAAGCGATCTGTTCTTCATTCGAATATTACTGGATCCGCGTCTCCTTTGCTCTTCCATAAATTCACACAGATAATACGAGCAACATAGATTTAATTTGCAGGTGCAAAAGGAAAACATAGATTTAGTTTCCTATTGCCCATTCGAGCTTCACCATTTCACGACGGAGCCTACAGGCTTTGGTGCAATACAGAGCAATTTCCTCAAATCCTTTATCCACGCCGCAGCCGTTTCCTGCGCACGGCTGATCTCCGCGCACCTGTGCCGGCGGCGACAGCAGGTCTCCCCAAATGCGCCACGTCGTCCTCCAAATAGCTTTCACAACCTTCTTGCGCAAAGGCACACAACCCTCGTTGCTCACCCGTGTCGTCGTCCTGCCGCCGCCCACGACCCGCCTCATGTACCGCTTCGCGGTGTCGTCGGCGGCAGCACTGCCATTGTCCCTGTATAGCAAGATGGCGTACAGATAGGCCGCCGCATCATGCCCACCATCGGCGGCGCGCCGGAGATCATCACTTTGCCTGTTTTTCATGAACACGACGTTGATCCGGAGTAGAAGCAAGCCCCCGGATTGTCGAGATTGGTCAGGATAGCAAGGAAGGTTGTGTAAGCGGTGAGGTCCCACATCCAAGCAATCTCATCTCTTATCGCCTCTATCGACAAACACCGGCCGACGTCGCGGTGGCTGCACAGGTGACGCATGGTTGAGCAGGTACCTCGTAGGCTGCGGAGGTAAGCCAAGGGCCACTCCGAGGTCGCACCGACGAGCGCCGCAATCTCAATGTGGACCTCCTGAGGGAGGTCCTCCAGCAGCGACGGCTGGTGCGGCCTGCTAGGCATCTCCGGGAAAAATGGCAACCACCGTCTTCTCGTCCCTAATCTCCTGCCCCCGCGTAGAGAGAGAACGTGCCGAGGAATGAGGACGATGAGGAGTGTATGCAGTTGTGGTTTTTTCGCGGGTAGATGAAGGGGCCAGCAGGGCAACAGTTTTTATCGAGGAGTCAAACTCTTTGAAGTTGGACCAAATATAAACCAAATAATAACATTTTGCACAATGGAGAGTTGTTGGCGACGCGGGTTGGTGAACCTGCGTATTCTTTGTTGGGCGGGTAGGGTTATCTTTTTTATATAGGTTGCTGACGCTGACGTGTGGGCCCAACACTATTTTTTTTTGAAATGAAACTTGCTTCCCTCAAATATTAGAGCCCATTAAATAGCACCTAAAAATTCATTAAAAATACGAACAATTCATAGTCGGTCATTTAGTATTCGAATAAAATATTAGCAGTGAGAGACATGCGTACCCATGGGTCCCCACCGGCCAGGGTCCCAGAAGCCCCTGACAAGTGGGCCCGACCTTCCAGAAGACTCGCCGACCTTACAAGTGGGCCCAGTGACCTGATCAAGCTCCCGGAAGACCAGCGAAGCCTTGGCGTGCAAGACAAGACACGGTGACCTGGCGTGCCGCCGCCTGTAGCTCAGAGTATCACGCGATACTCCTTGTAATCCGGGAGATAATCCTCCCACAGTTGTAACCAACCCCGACACGGGTCAACCGACCTGCGCATGCAAACCCTAGCCCGTCCTCCCCATATAAGGCGGCTTAGGGCTCCATGCACAGGACAACTCATCTTTATCCTCGCATAATCCACCACAACTGGACGTAGGGTTTTACTCTCCGGAGGCCTGAACCAGTATAAACCCTTGTCTCCCTGTTCTTCGCCATACTCGCCTAGTTCCATGTGCACCACGTGCATAACCACCTACGCTCTTAGGTCCCGATCCTCCATTAACCTGCAAACCTCAAGGGTAACCCACTAGCAGATCTGTCCAGGTCTCACCCCCTGACAGTTGGCGTGCCAGGTAGGGGCGATCGGGAACTCACTGTACAGCATGGTGGCCCAATCTGGCGTCGTCTTCCCGGCGAGCATGGCGGCCTTCCTCGTCGACCCCGTGGAGATCTACTTTGGATCTTTCACGGCGACCTCACCTGCTCCGGCAGCCTCGACTCCTCCAGTGACCTCTGAGAAGGTCGTCACGGCGTTCGCCGCTGTCCCTGTTCCTGATCTAGTATCAGAGACCCACCCACCCAAACCCTATGACCTTGTCCAGGGGATGGACAACATCATCGGCTCGATGAGGGAAACTTTGGAGATCTACGAACGAGCTCAACGCTCAGTGCAGACAGCGCTGCACCACAACGCCTTCCCCTTCGACCTGAAGTCTACGCCCGGCCTTCGCCTGAGCAAACTTTCCACGCCTCCTCAGATCCAATCTGGGCGGCGACCTTCGTGCAACCCAAGGCCTGCGCCTCGCGCCCGGCGCAACCCCCTCGACGTGCCCTACACCTACCACAAGGGTGCAAAGCACACCCTCTGTGGGTGTCGCCTGCGGAAGAAGATCGACAACGAGCTCCCCCACTGAGCCAAGTGACCTACCCAGTCTCCGGACTGCGGGAAGTTCCAGAAGGTCCGGGTTCGCATCGCCCCGAACGACCCGGAAGTCATCTTCCGTCAGGTGATGGTGCTCTCGGAGAACGAACCACCATGCGTGGGTGCGACCAACTCCCAGGAGGCGGCTCGTATCCAAGCAAACGCCCGCCACGCTGAGCGACATGCGAAAGAGCAGTGGTGTGCCTTGCCCTGCGCTCGTGATCTGCGCCTGGAGTTCGAGGAAGCTGGGATCGCGACCTTCAATAGCCCCCAGGCCAACCTGGCCGCGGCCATTACCCGGCTCCAGCAAGTCCAATCGCCTGAAGCTGAGCAGGCCCTTGCGTACCATCGAGTCGCCAACGCCTTGGTGGAAGAGAAGAGCGCGACCTCTAGGTCCGCTGCGTCATCCTCTACCCGCCACTCACGCAGTCGATCTCATCAACCTACGCGTAGCCATCTCTCCCCCGTCCAGGAGGAGGTCGCTCAGCACAACCCTGAGCAACCCGCCCAGTAGACCGTTGCTGCCCGCGACCTTCGCTTCAACCTCGACGCCAACAGGCGCGCTCGCGACGCCCGCACCGTTGTCGACCAACGCCACCGGGAGCGCGAGGAGCGCGAGCTCTGCCGCCGCCTGGACTACGACCGCGAGTACGGCGCGCCCGCCGGTGTCCATCGCATCATGGAGCGCGAGCTCCGCGATCAGCACGAGATCGAGAACCAGCGACGGGCCAAGTACAATGCTGATCACGGCGATCCCGCCATCATCCAGCTCGACCGGGACCGGCAGCCATGTTCCCAGGTTGTCGTCCCGGAGCGCAGTGTCCACTCCGCGCCACAAGATGCCGCTACGGCAAGAGGCACCAGCGAAGACCTTGCGCTCAACGCCTTCCCAGCGCTGGATGCCCGCTTCAAGAGGGTGGAGTACCCCGACAACTTTAAGCCCAACATCAAACCATATGATGGGCGCTCCGACCCTAACATCTGGTTGTCGACCTACTACGTCGCCGTCAAGGCGGCCGGTGGTAGTTTCGACCACATGACGGCCTACTTCCCGTTGGTCATGGGCAAGTCCCCTTCGCTGTGGCTCAACATCCTTGAGCCCGGCAGCATCAAGACCTGGGTCGATCTGTCCCAGGCCTTCACATCGAACTTGCTGGCGACCTACAATCACCCTGGGAACGCCTTCAGCCTGGGGCGGGTCGTGCAGAAGCCTAAGGAGCGGCTCTGTGACTACAATAACCGGTTCTTCGAGAACCGGAACGAGTGCGTTGGCGTCAGGGACGACCAGATCGTCGACAGCTACAAAAAGGGCATCAAAGACCCCAAGGTCTTCAAGAAGATCCATGAGTCCGGCGCCACCAATGTCAAGGAGCTGATGATCGTCGTCAACAAGCTGATGGACACGGAAGACGCACTCCAGAACCAGTTCGACGCTGGTAACGCTTGTACATCTGGCACCGCAGCAGACAAGCTCTGCAAGCGACCTTCCAAGGTCCTGGCGGTCGAGGGGCGGCGAGGCTCGTCCTTCAACTAAGCGGAGTTCGACCTGGCGCTCGACAGCATCTGCGGGTTCCATGAGGGGGCCACCCACACTCTCCGCGACTGCTCCCAGTTCAAGAGAGCCTTCAGCACCTCTGCGGACCCCAAGCGACCCAGGAACGACAGCGGGTAGCGCGACAACCGCCCCTACAACAACAACTACCGCCGTGACGACCGGCGAGATCGCCGCGATGAGCGATACGACGATCGCCGCGAGCCACCTCGCAACGACCCTGCTCCAGCGGCTCCCCGTGATGAGACGAACCTGCCCCCTCCGCCAGCATCGGGCAACCCCAATGGGCCATTCCAGGCCGCTACCCGCGCGATCAACATGATCGTCGATGGAATCAAGTCCAGCACCAGCAGGAGGCGCTACCAGAAGGACAAGCGCGACGTCCACCTCGTCCACACTCATCCAATCGTGCCCCTACGATGGTCTGAGCAGCCGATCACGTTCTCCAGAGCTGATCACTGGGTTCATATCCCAGACCCCGGGTCCTACCCGCTCATCGTCGAGCCTACAGTGGATGGAACCCTGCTCTCCCAGACCCTGGTTGACGGAGGTAGTGGGCTCAACATCATCTTTGTTGATACCCTCAAGAAGATGAGCTTCGACTTCAACAAGATGACGGAGTTGAGAGCCAGGTGTGGTTCGAGGACCGGTGGATGGTCGCTTCCTGGTGTGATGAGTGATTGACAACGTGGTGTGGACTGATTCTTGGCTAAGTATTGCAGATGCAGGTTGCGGCTTGACTGGTGCAGGTGCAGGTGAAGAACAAGCGTGAAAGGTCGTTGCCGGTGAGGCCTCCAGGTGTGGAGAAGACAAGTAGGCTTGGTTCGAGGGACCCGGTGGCCAGCGGGGTCAAGTGCGGGCCACATGGTGGCAAGAACGGCAAGATGAAGTCATGGACGGTTTCTTGGTTGAGCCTCAAAACCAAGGTCGAGCCGGGACTACGTGGGAGCCGAGTCATGAGTGGTGATTGGCGGAGGCTACACCGAGTTCGCGGGGTTTCCGGTGGTTCACCAGAAAATCACTGGGTTCCTTGGTTGATCCACAAAGCCAAGACCGAAGAACCGAAGACGGAGGTGCAGCAGCTCCAGACCGGTCTGACTGGTGGGTCTGACCGGTCTGACCGGTGGGTACCGGTCTGACCGGTGAGGAGCACCGGTCTGACCGGTGTGCGACGACGTAGTCCGGAATCTTCGAAGCGGAGGACACGCGTCGGGATCGCAAGGCTTGCGTCGAGGTTAAGCAAGTTTGCGGTCGCTGGGCATCCGTCCGATGGTGCGAAGACAAAGACTTCCATTTTCGCCCTTGAGGGGCATGTATCCCTAGTTAGCTAGTAAGGGTATTTTCGTCTTTCGGTTGCCTCCATATAACCCAAGTGGTGAGAGGATGGCAGCCATCTCTTGGAACCCTAGCTCATTTGGTTTTCCTATTTTTCCTTCCTATTTTCTTAGGATTTTCGTAGGACTAGCTTGAGAGCTTCATGGTGAGATCTTGTGAGAGGGAAGGATGATCGGGCGGCAAGCTAGACCTTGTATGAACCTCTTTGGTATGTATAGATGATTCGGCGTGGTTCCTCAAGGCTTGGATGTGTCTTTCCCGTTTCTCCTTTTTGGTGATTTTCGGAGCCCTTTCTTGGCGATTTTCTTGGAGCGATTTCGAGGCCTTTCTCTTTGGGATTTGGTGGGGGATGTATGCATGAACCCTTCGTGGTTCTTTTCCCTTTGATTCCCCTTCCAAATCCGTGAGCAAAGGGGCTCGATTTTGGGGTTTTCGTGGCTCTAGGGTTAGAGGCGTTCTTGGTGGGATTTCTTCGATTCCTCTTGATTTGACAAGTTTTGGTGGACCAAATCTTGGCTATGGAGTACCCATGAGGTGTTCCTACTATCCCCAAAGTCTTGTGCAAAACTGTGGAGCGAATCGGGAGATCGGGAGTTGGATTCGGAGGAGTTGACTCGCGGGCGCTGTTCATCCCGAGCTGCCCAGGCACGACCGGTCTGACCGGTGCTATTGACCGGTCTGACTGGTGCTAAGCCCTTGGTGGGTTTTTGTCTCGGGGAATAGCCTTGTCCGTGTGGTTTTGTCCCGTGGTCCTGCTGATCAGTTCTTGGCGTGTTTGGAGTTGTTTTGCTAGGCTTTGTGAGGGGTTCTTCTTCCTCACAGGTTGTGTTTCGTGGTGGTTTTTGTTCCAGGGCCTAGAGGAGTCACTGAGGCTTCCTGGAACGTTTGCTGTGCGGCTGCTGTAGCCACCGGCCTGACCGGCTCTGTCCACCGGTCTGACCGGTGTCACCGGTCTGACCGGCGCAGGCCATCGGTCTGACCGGTGTAGCACAGGCAGCAAGCCGTGCAAGTTTCCGCTGTGTGGTTCGGTGAGTTTTGGCTCGGAAGGTTGAGTGTTGGTTCCTAGGACCAGTAGCACTCCAGTGGCTGTGTGGTCTTGACCAACTTGGGTAGTTGAGTCGGAGACGTGAGTTGGAAGCTGTGTTCGTCTTGTTGGAGTTCTCATCTCCTTCGAGAAGAATTTTTATCGGCTCACATTCACTCCCCCCCCTCTCTGGTTCGCCTAATCGGTCCTTCAATTGGTATCAGAGCCGGTTTGGGTCTTTATTGACTCTTACCAGTCTAAGATCCAAAGATGGCGTACCAGGAATGGGGTTCGGGTCCTCCGCACTTCGATGGGAAGAACTACCAGACGTGGCAAAGGCGGATGGCGGCGTTCCTCCGCAGAAAGGGTCAGATCCTTTGGGATATCACTGTGAACACAGCTTATGTTCATCCGATGAACTTCCTTGCTCCAGGATCGAGGGATATGTTCGGAGCCAACAACAAGGCTGTCGACTACTTGTTTCGTGCTCTGTGTCAGCCTGAATTCGATCGGGTTCAGACAGAGGACTTAGCCTGTAGGATTTGGGAGCAGTTGAAGGATGCTCATGCTGGGAATGCTCAGGTTCAGGCTCGGATGTACGCGACTTACCAGAGAGAGTACGAGAACTTCACTCATCTCCCTGGCGAGTCCGTCGATGCCCTTTTCCAGCGATTTACGGTCGTTGTGAACAACATGAGAGCCAATGTGGACGTCCTCCAATACAATGATCATGATAGAGCCGTGAAGCTCTTGCACTCGTTGGATCGTACCATATGGGACGGGAAGTTTGAGGCTATTGTTGAGTCCGAGAAGTATGACACCTTGACGGTGAATGAACTATTCTCGAAGCTCAAGTCGGCTGAGTTGGACCGTGGTATGACAGCCAAGATCGAGAGCCCGACTGATTCTCATAGTCTCTCTCTCGTTAGTGGCAAAGGAGCTAAGTCTAACGCTAACGCATCCTCCAGGATGTACTCTCTGTCTTCTTTGATGTCTTTGCCAGATGAGGAGTTCGACGTGCTTGGAGAGGACGAGCTGGCGTTGTTGACCAGGCGGTTCGAGAGGCTGCACGAGAACCGGGTGAACACGAGGAGGACAGCACGGACGTGCTTTCAGTGCGGCAAGCCAGGACACTTCGTCGCCGACTGCCCGGAGAAGACGGAGAACAAGGACGGTTACAAGGACGGCTACAGGCACCGATCGAGCAAGGATGGCAAGTACCGATCGAGGCGCGATCACAAGCACAAGAACAAGCACAAGGACGAGCGACGGTCGAGGAAGAAGGATGGCCGCGGCAGGAAGGCCCGAGCAATGGTCGGAGCGAGCGACGTCGACTCCAGCTCCGCCTACTCTTCCTCGAGCTCGAGTAGCAGTGAAGATGAAGGTGATCGGCGCAAGAACAAGAAGTCATCCAGGAACTTGAGCGGGTTGAGCTGCTTCGCGGGAGATGGCTTCTGCGGCATGGCCCGTAGCTCCGGCAGCAAGAAGAGCCACCAGAGTGACTCGGACTCTGACTCCGAGGATGAGGTATGTGATGAGCTCTCTTCTTTGCGCAAGGAGAATGATGAGTTGGTTGACTTGCTTGATAACCGCGATCACATGCTTAGAGAGGCCAAGAAGATGAGGAAAGAACTTAGGGCCTCACTAGAAGATGCTAGGAACCGTGTGGCTGAGCTAGAAACCCAGAACCTAGATGCTAAGCTTGAGATTGATTCGCTTAAGGCTTCTCCTGTGATTTCTGATGAGATTGATTGCTGTGATTGCTCTGTGTACCTAGCTGATCTTACTGCTCTTAAGGATAAGCATGCTTCTACTTGTGATGAACTAGATATGCTTAGGGTTGAAGTGGCTGAGCTTAAGTCTAGACCTGCTTTGCTAGGTGCTTGCACTTCTTGCCCTGTTTTGCATGGAAAGATTGATGAGTTGCATGCTTACACTGTTTCGCTTGAGGCTAAGTTGAAAGAGCCTATTCCCACTTCTTGCTCTACTTGTGAATTGCATGCGGTTAAGAATTTGGAGCTTGCACATTATGTTGATCGCTTGCAGGATGAGAATGATGAGCTGAGAAAATGTATGAGCTGGTTGTCGGTTCAGGAGCCTCAGCTTGGTATCATGATAGCGGCTTTCAAACGCTATAATGGTCAGGCACTTGGGGCTGACAAGCTTGGAGAGAACTGTGGTGAGGGAGTTGAGAGAGTTGGAGAGATTCCTATCCCACCACCAAACAGACACAAGAACAAGTTTGAGCCCAAGCCTAACCATCTCAGAAACAAACTTGACACTACTCCAGATCCACCCATATTCCCTCACCCAACAAATGATTTTCAGAAACCGGTGAAGTTTGTGAGCCCAAAGGGAGGTGAGGAAGGAGAGAAGAAGGGTGAGAAGCCGAGTAGGCAGCCTCAACCCAAGCCTAAGCCTAAGCCACAGCCCATAAAGTTCCATTGTGGGTATTGTGGGAGAGATGGTCACAAGGATGAGTTTTGCTTCAAGAGGAAGCGTGAGGAGAGAATGGCTAGAGAGTGGGCTAACAAGGACAGGTACCACCCCTCTAATGGTGTACCTGAGCCTCGTATGCTGATGCCCAGGGCCAAGGCGATTGTGAGGAAGGTTCCGGCTTGGGGAGACCTGAAGGCTGCAGGTGCTGCTGCTGGCCGAGCTACACCGGTCAGACCGGTGCAGGTCTGGGCAGACAGCGAGCCGGGTTTCGTGCTCGTGAGGATGCTCGATTTGGTTCTGGAGGTCGTGGTTCTGGAAAGTTGGCAGGTGGTCAGTTTGCTAGGCGTTCTCCACCTCGTGCTCAATACGAGGGTGGGAGGAGTCGTAGCTTTGAGATGGAGAGGAGGAACGATCCACGGTTTACCTTTCGTGGTTTTCGTCCTCCTCCAGCTAGAGAGGGTTGGTTCCCTCGTGGTGGTCACCGTGGTGGTAGCTTTGATAGGCGTGATGATTTGGTTTGTGCTAACCCCACTTTGGAGCAAATGGCTCAGCACTGGTTTTACTCTTTTGGTACTAACCCCAGTGCTGAGTCGTTTGTTCACTCACGTGCTCGCTTTTGAATTTCAGGTGGGAGACTTGAAGAACATTTGGTTGATTGACTCCGGTTGCTCGAGGCATATGACCGGAGACAAGGGGTGGTTCTCAAGTCTCGTCCCGGTGGTGACAAAGAAGTACATCACCATTGGGGACAATGGGCGAGGGCGTGTGCTGTCAGAAGGTGAGATTAAGGTAAGTGACAAGATCACTCTCAGGCGTGTTGCTCTTGTTCAATCGCTTGGATACAATTTGCTTTCTGTGTCCCAGTTGTTGGATGAGGGTTTTGAGGTGTTGTTTCGGCCTGGTGGTTCTCGGATTTTAGATTCTCGGGGGGATCTTGTTTGCATGGTCGTTCCCGAGGGTCAAGTGTTCCGAGCTGATTTTTCTCAGTCTTCTGGTGTGGAGCGTTGCTTTTTGTCTGGTTCTTCGAGTGAGTTGTGGAAGTGGCATAGGAAGTTGGGTCACTTGAGTTTTGACCTTTTGTCTCGCTTGAGTAAACTCAATTTGGTCCGAGGATTGCCACGGTTGAGGTTTGAGAAAGAGTTGGTTTGTGCGCCGTGTAGGCATGCCAAGATGGTAGCCTCTTCTCACCCGCCTCTCACTGATGTGATGACTGAGCATCCATGCGAGCTGCTCCATATGGACCTTGTTGGCCCAGCTCGTGTGCGATCTGCGGGTGGGAAGTGGTACGTCCTTGTTGTGGTGGACGACTACTCTCGGTATGCGTGGGTGTTCTTTCTTGAGGAGAACGGGGAGACGTTTGGTTTTGTTCGAGATCTTGTCTTGAGGTTAAGAAATGAGAGGCACGGAGATGCCATACGAGCGATCCGCAGTGACAATGGCTCGGAATTCAAAAACTCTCGCTTCGAAACCTTTTGCCATGACTTGGGTCTTGAACATCAGTTTTCGAGTCCGTATACGCCTCCCCAGAATGGCGTGGTGGAAAGGAAAAACAGGACCTTGTGCGAGATGGCTCGGACGATGCTCGACGAGCATAGGACTCCGAGAAGGTTCTGGGCTGAGGCGGTCAATACTGCATGCCATGTGTCGAACAGGATCTACCTCAGGGTTCACAAGAAGAAAACCTGTTACGAGTTTATGCACGGTCGCACACCCAAGGTGAGTCACTTCCATGTCTTTGGTTGTAAATGCTTCTTTCTGAAGAAAGGGAAGAAGTTGGACAAGTTCGAGGCTAGGTCTGTCGATGGCATTTTCTTTGGTTATGCATCTCATTCTAGAGCATTTCGTGTGCTCAATCTTGAAACTAACCAAATCGTGGAGACTTGCGAGGTAACCTTCGACGAGACACAGCCACGTAGTCAGCTTGTTTTTGAGTGTGCAGGTGACGACGAACTTGGCGAGGAGATCTTTCAGGAGGAGGAGCATGAACATGGAGATGATGAAGATGGTGGTGTGATGCCCGCACTTGAACATGTACCTACTACTTCGACGACGATCGAGAATGGACCCTCTCCCACACCTACAACGACAAACCCAGATCAAGGCGAAGCTGCTGTTGAGGGGGAGGTAGCATCAAGGCGAGAACCTCCCCGGCGAGTGCAAATGGATCACCCAGCTTCGAGAATCATCGGTGACATGAATGAACGTACTACACGGTCGAGGGTTCGGAACAATTCTCATTTCGCTCATGCTGCTTTTGTTGCCACCTTTGAGCCCAAAGACATTGGACACGTGTTATCTGATCATAATTGGGTTAACTCAATGCATGAGGAGTTGGAGAATTTTGAGAGGAACCAAGTTTGGATGTTGGTTGACCCTCCCCCAGGGTGTAAGCCGATTGGGACAAAATGGGTGTGGAAAAATAAAGAGGGAGAGAAAGGAGAAGTGGTGAGGAACAAGTCGAGACTTGTTGCTCAGGGGTACAGTCAGAAAGAGGGGATCGACTACGAGGAGACTTTCGCTCCTGTAGCTCGTTTGGAGGCGATCAGGATCCTTCTAGCCTTTTCCGTGGCTAAAGGATTCAAGTTGTACCAGATGGATGTGAAGAGTGCTTTTCTGAACGGTGTGTTGGAGGAAGAGGTGTTTGTGAGGCAACCACCGGGGTTTGAGAGTGAGAAGTACCCTCACCGGGTGTACAAGTTGAGGAAGGCGCTGTATGGGTTGAAACAGGCGCCTAGAGCTTGGTATGGTAGGTTGAGGGGGTTCCTGTTTGAGAGAGGGTTTGAGATGGGGAAGGTCGACCAGACCTTGTTTCTCCTCAGGCAGGGCAGAGATATCCTAATTGTGCAGGTATACGTGGATGATATTGTCTTTAGTGGCTCGTCTAACTCTCTTGTTGCAAGGTTTGCAGAAGACATGAGCAGGGAATTTGAGATGAGCATGATGGGCGAGTTGCAGTTCTTCCTTGGGCTACAAATCAAGCAATCAAAGGAAGGAACATTTGTGCACCAAGCTAAGTACACCAAGGACATTGTGAGGAAGTTCAAGATGGAGGACTCCAAGGCCATGGCGACGCCTATGAGTACGACTACAGCTCTCGATGCGGACGAGGAAGGTGAACACGTGGACCAGAAGGAGTACCGGAGCATGATCGGGTCACTCCTCTACTTGACGGCGACGAGGCCGGACATTCAATTCTCGGTGTGTCTGTGCGCTCGTTTTCAAGCTTCTCCGAGGACTTCGCATCGGCAAGCAGTCAAGCGCATTTTCAGGTATTTGCGACACACTCCCGACTTCGGCCTTTGGTACTCTGCGTCTTCTTCTTTGGCGCTTCATGGATTTTCAGACGCGAACTTTGCCGGGTGTCGGTTGGATAGGAAGTCCACTTCTGGGACTTGCCATTTCTTGGGTTTTTCTTTGGTGTCTTGGTCTTCCCGCAAACAGTCGAGTGTTGCTCAATCCACTACCGAGGCAGAGTATGTGGCCGCAGCTAGTTGTTGCTCTCAGCTCCTTTGGATCACATACACCATGAGTGACTTTGGTGAGGAGTATACTCATGTCCCACTTCAATGTGATAGCACCAGTGTCATAAGCGTTGCAAAGAACCCAGTGCTCCATTCCAAAACCAAGCACATAGAAGTGAGGTATCATTTTCTGAGAGACAACGTAGAGAAAGGGAAGATAGCTTTGATCCATGTACCCACACATGAACAACTACCCGATATTTTCACCAAACCCCTAGATCAAGCAACTTTCACTCGTTTGCGGGGGGAGCTTGGTGTTTGTTTGATTTCTTGAGTTGGTGTGTGGGAGCTCCTTTGTAGCATATGTATAGCTTTCTTTTGTGCATTTCTTGCATTTGGCATGGCATATGTAACATGATGTATAGGCATCTTTGTATCTTAGGTTGCATGCATTTTTATCATATGCATTGTTTAGGAAAGGCTTCTCCTATATACATTGTTCACCATGGAATGATATATATGTCTTTGTGAGCTAATTTGGTAAGCTATGGTTAGTTTGGCTTAGCTCTTGATAATCTTGGTTTGTATCCATGGTTGATGGCTATGTTTTTTGAAAATTTCATATGTATGCTCTCTTGTGAGTAAATGCCTTTACATGATCTTGACATGTTTTTGTGGCTTGGCTATGCTTAATTTGTGGTTGGATAGCTTATTTTGATCATATGGGGCCAAAGGCTCATTTGCCATCATGAATGTTTAGCCTCCATGCTTCATCTTGTGGAGGGGCATAAGTTCCTTTTTGTCGCACAGACATTTCATGTACCAATTATAAATCTGAAAAATGAAATGTAAATTGCTTGAAAAATGTGCTCCCATGTCATATGTGCTAATTTTAATTTGCTTTGGGTGCTAAATCGTTGCATGATGCCTACCAATGAGAAGTCTCATATATAGAAGTAGGCACATGGCTCGATGGCTTTGACATGACATGAGGTGCTTGTGGGTGTTTATGATGGTCTTATGCTTAGAATGGTTGTCCTAGCATGAAGTTTGTGTGGCTTTGCCATTTTGACATGTTTTGCTCATGTTTAGGACTTTGCTCATGAGAGGGTGATTTTTCGCAAAATTGCTAAATTCTATCTTAGCTTCGCCCAATGGTTGTGAAACTTGGTGATCATGAAGTTTATGTCATTACGAAGCTATAGAGTATCTAACTTGCTCGTTTGGACATGTGTAGCACCCTATGTTGAATTTTGTCTATTTGAGAAGCTCTAGGTTGCATTTTTTGCATTTTTGGCTTGATTCATGCATTGTCAACAAGGGGGAGAAGTTTGAGCATGTTTTGGCCTACTGAATGCATTTGGAAGGTTTTCAGGTGGTTTCGAGCCATTTTTGGGCTCTGTTGTGCACCGGTCTGACCGGTTGAGGTCACCGGTCTGACCGGTCAGAGTGCTGGTCCTGTTCACATGTTGCGCACCGGTCTGACCGGTGGTGTCGACCGGTCTGACCGGTCAGAGCTGAGCTGTTGCAGCTGCTCTGTTTCGTGAAGTGGTTCGCATGCATTTGTCCAGGGGGAGTTGCATTGGTTCAGGGGGAGCTTGCATGTGTGCAGGGGGAGCTCTTTGTGGTTTTCGAGCTTTGGTTTGATGGTTTGTGCTCTTTGCTTGAGCATGTTTTGTCTCGGATGTGTCGAGCCATTGCCCTTGCCTAAGGGGTCCGAGACTTGTCTTCTTCAAGTGATCTTGCTCTTTGCCTTTTCTTTGGCTTTCGATCGCTTGTTGGAGTTTCTTTTAGTCGTTTCTTTTCTTTTCCTTTTCTCTTGGTTACCAAAACGTGTGTGTTGTCAATGCACTCATCAAGGGGGAGATTGAGAGCCAGGTGTGGTTCGAGGACCGGTGGATGGTCGCTTCCTGGTGTGATGAGTGATTGACAACGTGGTGTGGACTGATTCTTGGCTAAGTATTGCAGATGCAGGTTGCGGCTTGACTGGTGCTGGTGCAGGTGAAGAACAAGCGTGAAAGGTCGTTGCCGGTGAGGCCTCCAGGTGTGGAGAAGACAAGTAGGCTTGGTTCGAGGGACCCGGTGGCCAGCGGGGTCAAGTGCGGGCCGCATGGTGGTAAGAACGGCAAGATGAAGTCATGGACGGTTTCTTGGTTGAGCCTCAAAACCAAGGTCGACCCGGGACTACGTGGGAGCCGAGTCATGAGTGGTGATTGGCGGAGGCTACACCGAGTTCGCGGGGTTTCCGGTGGTTCACCAGAAAATCACTGGGTTCCTTGGTTGATCCACAAAGCCAAGACCGAAGAACCGAAGACGGAGGTGCAGCAGCTCCAGACCGGTCTGACCGGTGGGTCTGACCGGTCTGACCGGTGGGTCTGACCGGTCTGACCGGTGAGGAGCACCGGTCTGACCGGTGTGTGACGACGCAGTCCGGAATCTTCGAAGCGGAGGACACGCGTCGGGATCGCAAGGCTTGCGTCGAGGTTAAGAAAGTTTGCGGTCGCTGGGCATCCGTCCGATGGTGCGAAGACAAAGACTTCCATTTTCGCCCTCGAGGGGCATGTATCCCTAGTTAGCTAGTAAGGGTATTTTCGTCTTTCGGTTGCCTCCATATAACCCAAGTGGTGAGAGGATGGCAGCCATCTCTTGGAACCCTAGCTCATTTGGTTTTCCTATTTTTCCTTCCTATTTTCTTAGGATTTTCGTAGGACTAGCTTGAGAGCTTCATGGTGAGATCTTGTGAGAGGGAAGGATGATCGGGCGGCAAGCTAGACCTTGTATGAACCTCTTTGGTATGTATAGATGATTCAGCGTGGTTCCTCAAGGCTTGGATGTGTCTTTCCCGTTTCTCCTTTTTGGTGATTTTCGGAGCCCTTTCTTGGCGATTTTCTTGGAGCGATTTCGAGGCCTTTCTCTTTGGGATTTGGTGGGGGATGTATGCATGAACCCTTCGTGGTTCTTTTCCCTTTGATTCCCCTTCCAAATCCGTGAGCAAAGGGGCTCGATTTTGGGGTTTTCGTGGCTCTAGGGTTAGAGGCGTTCTTGGTGGGATTTCTTCGATTCCTCTTGATTTGACAAGTTTTGGTGGACCAAATCTTGGCTATGGAGTACCCATGAGGTGTTCCTACTATCCCCAAAGTCTTGTGCAAAACCGTGGAGCGAATCGGGAGATCGGGAGTTGGATTCGGAGGAGTTGACTCGCGGGCGCTGTTCATCCCGAGCTGCCTAGGCACGACCGGTCTGACCGGTGCTATTGACCGGTCTGACCGGTGCTAAGCCCTTGGTGGGTTTTTGTCTCGGGGAATAGCCTTGTCCGTGTGGTTTTGTCCCGTGGTCCTGCTGATCAGTTATTGGCGTGTTTGGAGTTGTTTTGCTAGGCTTTGTGAGGGGTTCTTCTTCCTCACAGGTTGTGTTTCGTGGTGGTTTTTGTTCCAGGGCCTAGAGGAGTCACTGAGGCTTCCTGGAACATTTGCTGTGCGGCTGCTGTAGCCACCGGCCTGACCGGCTCTGTCCACCGGTCTGACCGGTGTCACCGGTCTGACCGGCGCAGGCCATCGGTCTGACCGGTGTAGCACAGGCAGCAAGCCGTGCAAGTTTCCGCTGTGTGGTTCGATGAGTTTTGGCTCGGAAGGTTGAGTGTTGGTTCCTAGGACCAGTAGCACTCCAGTGGCTGTGTGGTCTTGACCAACTTGGGTAGTTGAGTCGGAGACGTGAGTTGGAAGGCGTGTTCGTCTTGTTGGAGTTCTCATCTCCTTCGAGAAGAATTTTTATCGGCTCACATTCACTCCCCCCCTCTTTGGTTCGCCTAATCGGTCCTTCAGGAGTGCGACGAGCCTTTCTATGGCATCATCCCTGGGAAGGCGGCCCAACCCCTGGGTCGAGTCTCCCTCCCGGTCACTTTCGGTACGGAGGCAAACTTCCGCACGGAGTACCTCAACTTCGAGGTCGCCAACTTCAAGTCCTCCTACCACGCGATCCTAGGTCGCCCAATGCTGGCCAGATTCATGGCCATCCCGCACTACACCTACTTGGTGTTGAAGATGCCAGCTCCGCATGGAGTCCTCTCTGTCAAAGGGGACCTCATCATCTCCTTCAGGTGCAACACAGAGGCTCTTGACCTCGCCGCGACCTCTGCTGCCGCCGAGGCCTCTGCGGTCTTGGTAGCTGAGGCCGCAAAAGTCGACCCTGTCGACCAATCCGTCCCGGAGCAGAAGCGCACCGACACCGCCCTAGACGCGGCTCCCTCGACGAAGAAGGTCTGTCTCGGCCTTGCCGACCCAGAGAAGACGGTGGTGATCGGCGACAGGCTTGATCCCAAATAGGAACTTGCGCTCACCAGCTTCCTCCGGGATAACGCCGACATATTCGCTTGGAGTCCATCAGATATGCCAGGTGTTCCTAGGGAGCTGGCTGAGCACGCCTTGGATGTATGCAAGACGGCCAAGCCTGTCAAGCAAAAGCTTCACCGCTTTGCGAAAGATCGCAAGGACGTCATTAGGGTAGAGCTAGTGTAAAAACCCGATTTGGCTCGCCAACCCGGTTCTTGTACCAAAGAAAACCGGTCAATGGAGAATGTGTATCGACTACACCGATCTCAACAGGCACTGCCCTAAAGACCCCTTCCCTCTTCCGCGTATCGACCAGGTCGTGGACTCCACGGCCGGGAGCGTCCTCCTATGCTTCCTCGACTACTACTCAGGGTATCACCAGATAGCCCTGAAGGTCTCCGACCAAGACAAGACCGCATTCATAACGCCCCATGGCATCTATTGCTATACGGCCATGACCTTTGGCCTCAAGAATGCTGGTGCGACCTACCAGAAGGCAATACAGAAGTGTCTGGTCAGCCAGATCAACAAGAACGTAGAAGCCTACGTCGACGACGTGGTCGTCAAGACCACCCACGAGGACAAGCTCATAGCTGACCTCGCGGAGACCTTCGCCAACCTTCGCACTTACCGCTAGAAGCTTAACCCAGAGAAGTGCGTCTTCGGTGTCCCATCCGGCAAGCTCCTGGGCTTCATGGTCAGCAACCGGGGCATCGAATCCAATCCCACCAAGGTGGATGCCATCCTCAAGATGAAGCGACCTACTGGCAAGAAGGACGTCATGAAGCTCACAGGCATGATGGCGGCCTTAGGCCGATTCATTAGCAAGCTCGGAGAGAAAGGCCCGCCCTTCTTCAAGCTGCTAAAAAAGGCGGACAAGTTCGTCTGGACCAAGGAGGCGGACCAAGCTCTTGAGCAACTCAAGACCTCCCTCACGACGCCCCTGGTGATGGTGCCCCCGACGCCCAAGGAGCCCTTACTGCTCTACATCTCGGCGACCACCCTGGTGGTCAGCGCCGTCCTGGTGGCTGAACGACCTAAAGAGGGGCGACCTTACCCTATCCAGCAACCTATCTACTACGTCAGCGAGGTCCTGTCTGACAGCAAGACCAAGTACAGCCAGCCCCAAAAGATGCTTTATGCGCTACTCATGACTTCGCGAAAGCTCCGGCACTACTTCCAATCCTACAAGATCAAGGTCGTCTCGGCCTTTCCCCTTGGCGAGATTCTACGGAGACGTGACACCTCTGGGCACGTCGTCAAGTGGTCTATCGAACTAGGTGAGTTCGACCTAGAGTTCTGCCCCAGGCAGGCCATCAAGTCCCAAGTCATCACAGACTTCATCTCGGAGTGGACAGAGATCCAGCAGCCTCCGCCGCCGGAGCGACCTGAGCATTGGAAGATGTACTTCGATGGTTCCCTGAACCTCGAAGGAGCCAGCGCGGGCGTTCTATTCATCTCCCATAAGGGTGACTACCTTAAGTACATCCTGCAGATCCACTACAAGGCGTCCAACAACGACGCCGAGTACAAGGCCCTCATCCACGGGCTTCGCATCGCCGTCTCCCTTGGGATCAAGCGCCTCCTGGCCTACGACGATTCCAAGGTCATCATCGACCAAGTCAGCAAAGACTCCGAAGCCAGGAAGGATACGATGGATGCCTACTGTGCTGAGGTGCGCAAGCTCGAGCGTCACTTCGAGGGGCTCGAGTTCCACCACGTCTGCCGCAACAACAACGTCGCGGCCGATGTCCTCTCCAAGCTTGGCTCCAAGCGCGCACTGGTTCCGGCCGGTGTGTTCGTCCAGGATCTACGCAAGCCGTCCATCAAGCTCATCCCCAACTTAGAGTCACCCGATGACGAGGTTACCTCGCCTACAGGCCGCGTGATCCTCATGATCGATGCAGAAGATGACTGGCGCCTCGACTTCATTGCCTTCCTCCTCGAGCATCGGGTACCTGAGGACAAGGCAGAGTGAGAAAAGATCACGAGGCGTAGCGCCAACTACGTCATCATCGGCAAGGAAGTCTACCGGAGGTCTGCCTCTACTGGAGTACTGATGAAGTGCATCCTACGATCTGAGGGCCTCAGGCTCTTGGATGGGATCCACGGCGGTGAGTGCGGCAATCACGCCGCCTCTTCCAACCTGGTGGGCAAGGCCTTCAGGTCTGGCTTCTACTGGCCCACGGCCTTGGCTGATGCCCAAGAACTTGTACGTCGTTGCAAGGGGTGCCAGTTCTTCGCTAAGCAGCAGCACCTCCCGGCTCAGGCCCTCAGGACCATCCCTCCGTCGTGGCCCTTCGTAGTTTGGGGTCTTGACTCTGTGGGACCTTTCAAGACCGCCCCCGGCGGCTACAAGCACATACTTGTGGCGGTGGATAAGTTCACCAAGTGGATCGAGGTCCGTCCCGTATCCAGCGTCACGTCGAAAGAGGCGGCCAAATTCATCGAGGAGATTACCCATCGCTTCGGGGTGCCAAATAGGATCGTCACCGACCTTGGCACGACCTTCACAGGAGCCGAATTCTGGGACTTCTGTCAAGACAGCCTGATCGACGTATACTACTCCTCGGTGGCACACCCATGGTGCAACGGCCAGGTCGAGCGGGCCAACAGCATGGTCCTACAGGCCATAAAAGACCGCATCTTCGACGGCTCAGCGCCTTACGCCACCAGGTGGCTCTCAGAGCTCCCTCACATCCTCTGGGGTCTCAGGACCCAGGTCAGCTCAGCTACAGGGTACTCACCCTTCTTCCTGGTCTATGGATCAGAGGCTATCCTCCCCACCGATGTGGCCTTCGGTGCTCCTCGCATCCAGCACCTCGACGAAGGAGAAGTAGAGCAAACACGCCGCCTCGACCTCGACAGCGTCAAGGAACACCGTGTGGCTGCGCTCATGCGCCACACCCGCCACGAGCAGTAGCTACGTCACTACCACGACTGCAACGTGTGGGAGCGTTCCTTCAATGTTGGCGACCTAGTCCTGCGGCGGATCCAGAACACCAAGGACATGCACAAGCTCTCTGCGCCTTGGGAAGGCCCCTTCATAGTTAAGGAGGTCATTGGACCGGCGACCTATCGCCTCCAATGGGCCGATGGTCAGGGTGTCTCGAACCCCTAGAACATCGAGCACTTACGTCGCTTCTATCCTTAGGAGCCTTGTATCACAATAAAGCTATGTACTCTACCCCTTGTAATTCGATATATATATAAAGTTCCCTCTTTCAACCTGTTTGTTTCATGTTCACCCCTCCCCTTCGGCACGCTCGGGGGCTTGGCCTAAAAACCGACCCCTCACGCTCGGGGGCTTGGCTTTAAGCTCGGCCCTTCACGCTCGGGGGCTTGGCTTCGCCAACCTAAGGGTCGCTCGACCTGGGGTCTTCACCTCTCTCTTTCTAGTGTTCCCTTACTATAGCTTCTTATGCATTTTATAAGTATTCTTAGGTCGTGGGGTTGATTGATCTTGGGTCCCTGACCCCCTCCGCGTGCCGGCCACACCTAAGCCTCCAATGTCGAGCCATGTGGTCGGTAAGCCGTTTCTCCACTGACTTGGGTTAGCGGAGGAAAAGGGGTCTCGCAACTTCATTACCTTTGCGTCCTTATAAAGAGTATACAAAGTCAAATAAGGGATCACAGGACATGCCTTTTTCATTCATGCAATGTTTATATTATATTAAAAGGTGTTACTAACTGTTTGTCAGTTCTAAGCTACCTCTACAGGTCTATTTTCTTCATGATATCCTCCGCGGCGGCCTGAATCTCCTCGCTGGCCACCAGCTGCACCAAGTCCAGTTCCTCCTTGACCTTCTCAAGGTTGAACGATGGCTCATGGTGCTTCACCGTGGCCAGCGCGGTAGTAGCAGCGAGCTTGCCGCCGTCCATCAGCAAGGTCTTTATGCGACCTACCGCGCCCTCCAACCGCTCGACAAGCCCTTGTGCATCGCCCTCGACCTTAGGGGCGTACACGTCCACAAGGTACTCGGCGGCCTCCTTGAGGTCGTCCAGCTCCTTCTCCAGATCTGCAATCATCTCTTGATGATCAATAAGGGTTTGCATCACCCGGCCAAGGTCGATCTCTAGATCCCTGCGCACCCCAAATTCATAAGCAGCTTTACGGGTGAAGTAAGACTCACTGGCGACGACCTCCTTGAGCTTCTCCTTGAGGACCTTCACCTGCTCCTTCGACTCCTTGATGTCCTTCTTCAAGGTAGTCTCCCTCTTCTTGGCCTCTGCAAGTGCCGAGGTCAAGAGCGTGTCACCACGACGGATAAACAAAAAAGACCAAAAGGGCGTCCCTCCACGTACCTGCAGAGGTGTTCTTCAGATCGTCCTCCGCTTCCTTCGCCTTCAGCTTTGTAGCTTCAAGCTCTCACATCAGGGCCTCGATGGCCTGGTCCTTCAAGATCGCCTCGTCCTTGAGGCTCCTTACTTCCTTCGCGGCCTCCATCCTGGCCTGAAGCACGGCCTCCCAGGTCGTTGCCAGCTCCGCGTGAAGGTTGGCGCCCTCCTTTAGCAGGTTCGCCCTCTTCTACGAGCGCTCGGCAAGAGTCTGCAACAACACATCAAGATCGTCAAAACATTGCGCCTCGGCAAACCTAAGATGCAGCCCCAAAATTAATACCAGCTCACCATGAGCGTCCTGCCGATGGTCTTCGCCGCCTCCGTGATGGTCGCCTGCGCCGCCTTGAAGTCATCAAGGTCCTTGGCGTCGGCCCAGACGTCGTTCTCCCACGAAGTACCCTCATAGAGGCAGGGTTGCTGCTCGGCTTCCCCGCTTGCACCTCCGGTTTCCGCCTCCCGCGTTCCCGGAAGACTTGACTCAGGTAGGTCTTGCTGGCGCGGGCCCTCCACCTGCTGGGCGTCCTCAGCAGCGACTTTGGCTGCCGCCGACGGTGTTGTCTCCACGATCTCAGGGGCCGTACTGGTAAAGTCCCCGCCTGAGGTCGCTGGCGACTGCCCCACCGGCAACTTCTCGACCTTCCGCCCAAAGGCCTCCTGGCCTGAGGCGTTCTTGCTACTACCAGAAGCAGCAGGAGTGCCCCTACCCAAGGTGCACGTGTTCGTCAGCACCGACCTACTCAACAGAACCGCATAGATGAAGAACAACATAAATCAAGCTCGGTAACATACCCGCTGCCGGTCTTCAGCTTAAGCGACATCGGCCTGGGTGGCGCCCACCTCGGCTTCTTTTGCGACCCCTGGTCGCTCGCGCCCTCCGCGCTCACCTTTTGCTGCTCGCCGGTAACCGTGGGTGGGGTGTTGCTTTCTCCTACGGCCGCTATGTCGCCCGACCCTCCGGCGACATCACGCGACCCCGCATTGTCATGCTCCTCGAAGACGACCTCGGTGTTAGTCATTGCCGTCTCCGATGACGCAGTGACGTCCTTCCTCTTCAACTTCTTCTTCTCCGCCTCAATGGTGGCGGAGATGATCTTGACGCCCTTTTGCACCAGGATCTTACCAACAACAAACCGCGTCCGCTGGGTCATCGGCGCGAAGCTCGCCATGAGCGGATCTTCATCATCACTACCCACCGACGAGTCAAAGAGGTTGTTCTCCAATAACTCCGGCGGCGGGGCCTACACCTCCTCCGCCGCCCGGACCTTAAAACTACGCTCGCCTTCATCTGCGAGCGGAGCCAGGCTCCAAAACAAGCCCTCACGACCCTGCCACAGGCGACCTTCGTCTCAAAAGCAGGGAAGTACAAAAGTAGCAAAGGAATTAAGGTCGATCATCGACGTACCACTTCGGCGGGCCGCTTGAGGGAGAACACCTTGGGGCATGTCCGGTTTCGGATCACCCCGTTGAAGAGCTCCTTCACCCGTGCCACCATCTCCTCCTTAGAGACCTTGCGCTGTGCTACTCGGGTCGGGTTGGTCTGGCCCCAGTACTCGTAGGCCGGGTGCACCTGATCCTGGATCGGTTGCAGTAGCCTACGACTGAAACTGATGGCCACCGCGCCACACGTCAGCCCCTCCTCCTTCCTCGTCTTGAGGTCCTCTAGTAGCGGCTTGATGGTGTCCATCTCCCACGACGTAAGCTGGTTGGTCCACTCAGGCACTGGGATCGGCGCGAGCCCCGACCTGGTTGCCAGCGCTGGCTTGGGGTTGTCGATGTAGAACCAGCCCCGCCGCCAGCCCTGGGTGTTATCCGGCAGCTCCATGTCGATGTACACCGTCTTCATGTGACGGTGTAGCATGAAGCCGACGGCGCTGACGACGCCATTCTTCCCCGTCTTCTTCACCTCGAAGAAATACCGCCACAGGTCGAAATGTGGCGGTATCCCCAGGTACGCCTCGTACAGGTGGATGAATGAGGATACCGTGGTGATGGCGTTGGGGAAGAGATGCGTGAAGTCGATGCGGTAGAAGTGCAGCAGTCCGCAGAAGAAGTCGCCTGCCGGGACTCCAAAGCCGCGCTTGACGTGCGCGATGAAGGCGACAGTCTCCCCAGTTTCCTCAGAGGGGAACGCTTCACCGGCGGTGGGCCTCCAACCCACCTGCTCCCTGGGCTTCAGCAGCCCGCGCTACACCAGCTCCTTGAGCTGCGCCTCCATCACCGTCGAGTGCTCCCACACCTTCTCTGGGGCCGGCACAAGCTCTGGGGCCATTTCCTCTTCCTCGAAGCCTGTGGATCTAGCTCTAAACACCACCAGGGACTTTTGGCACATACGGCAGCACTGGGCGCGGTGGATCTAGGCACGGCGGCGCCGGCGAATCTATGTGCTAGAGCTCCTAGCAGCGGATTGGAAACCCTAGCTGCTGCGGGGAATGGAAGCGAGTGGAGTCCTCGACCCTTCACTTGGCCTTTTATAACTGAGCCACCTCAGTGCGGTGGGCCGCGGCGCCCTAAACGTCCCTTCGAATTCAGCAGCATCACCGGTGACCCAACGGATAAATTGCCTAACGGCTCCTTCGGCCTAACGGCTACAGGCAGTGACGGCTCGAGCCGTGCAGGAATCCATGCCTGTTGGTTTTCTGCCCAACGGCCCGGTGTCCATGGACTCGTTATGCCCTACTTCAAGCCCCCTCCCCATCATTTTCTTCAAGGTCTCTTGGCCTCTGACGACCTCCGGGTCCATGACAACACCTTAACAAGGTCGACAGGTACTACCGCTTGGTAGGTCGCCTCAGCTCTCACTATCAGGCTCGCACCCCTGGGCTCCTAGGTCCTGCTACCAACTGGATCGCCTTAGCCTCTATGGCTGGTTTTGTACCAACGACCCCGTGCTTAAAGGCTCCACTACCCGTTGGCGGCCTCCGGGTCAAGTAGCACCTCCTTGAGGTCGCTAAGGTCCTGCCACCTATTACATTGCCTCCACGGCTACACCGACGGCCCCGTGCTTAATGGCTCCACTGCCCGTTGGCGACCTCTTGGTCAAGTAGCACCTTCCCGAGGTCGCTAAGGCCCTGCTGCCTTCTAGGTCGTTTAGACCTAGGATTTTCAGGTTGACTACCTGTGTTGTGTCACTGCACAACGGCCGTGCCGACCCAGGTCGACACGGGTTCCTTGTCTCTACGGAAGGCCTCCCGAAGGTCGGCGTGCTATTACAGCTCCGCTGGGACCTTGGTATCCGTACCATTGCAGCCCGGGCGCCCTTTACAAACTACTAAAGTCATGACACTGCTCATGCAAAACTATATTTACAGCTTCATAAGCTACAAGGAGTTTGGCCCTTGGCCAAATTACAAGATACAAAGATCTTAAAGATCCTGAATTACCTTCCAAAGTGCTTACGACTCAGTCTACACTAATAAGGCTTGTCGCAAGCTTTCTTCTAGCTTCAGGACCTACTCGACGACCTCTACAGCTACTGTGGAGGCAGCTGTCACACAACCACCTCTACTCGCGCACCAACCGGTCTCTTGCAGCGCCCAACATCAAGTCTGAGCTGCGCCGCAAGATTGCAGAAGGTTCGAGTTTTAACACCAACCTCGCCGGGTGGAGCGCGGTGCTCACCAGCATCACATCAGGCCTGAAAGTGTCAGGGCCGACGATGCAACTACTGCTTCATACTCCTTCCGGGCTCCTCGGTGAGGCTGGGAGAAGAAGCCAATCGAGTTCTTCGAGCCTCGCAAGCATTCTTCTAGCTCCAAGCATGCACTACATCACCTCTACACTCTGGTGGGCGGACAGAAGCCCACGGCGTGGCAATATTACTACACTGGGTCATCCTGGATCCTCTCTGAAGATTGGTGCGGTTTGCTTCAAGCCTTGGGTACCTATTTATACCAACATGCATCTGCATTCAAGTCTTACTCGCAAGGCCAACTTGCGTGGCGTCCTTATCCCCGAAGACACTGTACCCTCGTGGAGCACGAGGTCACTGTTCGCTTGTGAAAGCCATCGGCGCACCTGACCCCTACCTAACTGCACACTGAGGCACCTTTGTCTTTTGCAGGTGGCAGCAACCTGTGCTTCATGAGTATGCTGGCCCGTGACCGTACAGTGCACTTGTGACTCTGGTTATGACAGACCTATCGCCTGCTACCCTCTGCAAGATTCTAGAGCTCTTGTCCTTTAGCGTCGACCCTACAAGAGCATCAGTTTCCTAAACAGAAGGTCGTAGGTTCAGATTATTTTTCTCTTCTTCTTTGGAGCATCAAACCGGCCATTCTGGTCGCTTTACTGCTCGGGGGCTACTACACTAGTGCGTCTTTGATGCACTATTTTCTTTAGGTCACCTCAACCTAATGGAAGCCCGCTTCCATCACACCTCTGCTCGACCTACCCCTGGAAGGCTTGTTGACCTTTCTGAAGGTCATGGCTGCTACTACAACATTCCTGACTCAGGTCAGGTCGGCGGTTCTGCAAGATCTATGCCTCGTCTTCACTTCGACCTCATGGTCCTTCAATCCAGAAGCTCGACGTTCAACTTTGTGTGCGCATCGGAGGGGTTTCTTTTCTTTTTGATCCCCGTGCACCCTTCACAACCTTGACAGTGCCGCGCCTATGCTACTCTTCGACACGACCTCGCCTCGGCCACTATGCCTACATGTCGATCGGGGGCTTGAGAGACATGAGTACCCATGGGTCCCCACCGGCCAGGATCCCAGAAGCCCCTGACAAGTGGGCCCAACCTTCCAGAAGACTCGCCGACCTTACAAGTGGGCCCAGCAACCTGATCAAGCTCCCGGAAGACCCGTGAAGCCTTGGTGTGCAAGACAAGACACGACGACCTGGCGCACCACCGCTTGTAGCTCTGAGTATCACGGGATACTCCTTGTAATCCGGGAGATAATCCTCCCACAGTTGTAACCGACCCAGCGCTAAAAAACCTACTTTCTTACGATTACAGGGTTTATTCGAAGATGAATTTTCATCCTGTAACCACCCGACACCGGTCAACTGACCTGCGCATGCAAACCCTAGCCCGTCCTCCCCATATAAGGCGGCCTAGGTGTAACACCCTAATTTTGCAAAAAATTGTTTTAATAAAATTTTTTAGAAACAATGCTTTTATATTAAGGATCATAAGGTGTGTGTGAATTTTTAGGCATTTAAATATATTTTTGAAAAATAAAATAAATAAATATAGGAGTTTAAGTGTTGCATACATGCTGGAGCATTGTTTTTGTTTGGTTGAATTCAAATTTGAGTTTGAATTCAGAGTGTTTGAGTGGTTTTAAAATTTTAAAAGCTTTTTCCTTTTTCCATAAATCCTATCCACCTTTCTGGCCTATTCCTTGTTTCGGCCCAACCCCCCGCAGAAGTCCATCCGTGCCCCTCCTTTTCCTTCCGGCGTCCGTCGTTTGCATCCGGCCCAGCAAGGAACGGCCCAAGGCCGGCCTGCGAACACCGCCTCCGCCTGCAGCCTCTGGCATGTGGGGCCGCCCCATCATCCCCAAGCTTTCGCTCCGCCCGGACTCCTCTTCAGCGCCGCCAGGACGGAGTTGGAGACCCAGTCATCTTCGCCTCAGAGTCGCCCTACTCCTGCATGCCAAGGCACGTGCCAACTTATTTAAAGGCGTTGCAACCCGGCCTCGAACCCTAGCCGAAACCTTAGCCGTCCTCCGCGCCACCGGAAACCCTCGACGTCGCCGTCCCTGATCTGCTGGTCTGCCGTCTTCTCGTCAACAAGAAGTACCCTGGGAGCTTCACAAGGAGGTAGGGAAGTCACCCGTGCTGCTTATAGTTGAAATCGTGCCTTGTTTCGCTCGGTAGCGCTCGCCGGAGTGGAAGCTCCGCCTCGCCGAGCCGCGAGACGCCGTCGCTGCCCGTCTGGTCTCCTCGAGCTCCTAGTTGGATCCACCGACATGCCAGCTTTCTTCTCGGCCAATCCGCGCAGTCAACCGAGCCCTGTACCTCGATTCCGCTCTGCGCCGGTGATGATCCGGCCGTGCGCCGCTGCTCGACGCCTCCAGCGCTGCCGCGGGCCGCTTATCGATCTTCTCAGCCGTCCGATTCCAACCCAGCGGCCCAGATCGACATGACCGAAGTCAGCGTACCGTTTAACTAGCTTATATCCCATTTGACCATGCTGTTTTGCAGAAAAGCCCTAGACCTTTTTAAATTTACAAGCCGGTCCTTCCACCGTTCAAAGACCCTTCCACATAAATCCTTTTCTTCATGTTTTAGACCCCGAGGTTTTTAGTTTTAGTAGCCGAGGTCCAGTCTTAAGTTTTTCCATCTAAGCCCTCCAGTTTATACGTTTAATTATGTAATAGCCCCTGTTTTCTTACAGTTAGGCCCCTGGAACCTTAGATTCTTCACAGATAGACCCCTGTACCTTCTTCTAGCCATATCTTTTCCATTTTAACTCCGTTTTTAGCGTTCTTTATGTCCAAACGATCGTATCGAAGAGTAGAATAGCTTTTCACCCCTGTCTTGCTTTGATCTTACTGTTTGGTGATTGTTTCATATTTTATTCCATTGTTTGCTTGTATGTACTTGGTGTGATGTGTAGAGAACGTTTGGGCTGAAGGATTTGAAGACCAAGAAGCTCAAGTGTCTGAACAGCAACAGGGATTTGTTGAAGGCAAGTCCACCTTGATGCATACCTGTTTATCTGTACAACATGCATTTAATTCATTGTTCTTACTTTTGCCTGCATTAAATTGATGGGACCCATTTTAAAGACATGACTAGATTATCTTTACCCCTGTACCTTGAACAACCTGGGTATTTACTTTATTGTTGGGTAGCTCTCGCTATGCTTAACTTGGTGGATGGTATTAATGAAACTTTATGAAACTTGATTTACTTATGCTATATCTTCATTAATACAAGAACACCTTGTTTAAATGGAACATGGAGCGACCACCCAGGATAACAGTGCAACCACAACGGTACATGGCTCTGCCTTGGCTAATTAATTAGTGACTCTAGTATTGGGGTGATCTTACCTGATAAGGGCAAGGGGGAGTGCCAGTGGGGTATAGACTCACTCTAGTAGGGAGTGGGCTTTGCTAAGACACGGTCCTACTAGGGGACTTTATACTCTGCAACGACTCGGATCCTTCGCGGGTTGCTTCACACTGGGGAAACTTTGTAAAGGCCTCGTAGCGTCCCTATGCGATCACACCTCGGTAGTGTGGTATGATGCCTAGCTAGCATCGCGTGGTTGGGTTTAAAGTTCCTAGAACTTTTACGCGACTTGTGGTGAAAGTGTACAACCTCTGCAGAGTGTAAAACTAATCGATTAGCCGTGCTCATGGTTATGAGCGGCCTGGACCCTCACATGATTCACTTATGGAAGTCAATGATTAAATTGATGCATCCATCTTTATTTATGTTGTTTATGCTAATTGTGGGTTTGGTATAAACTTACACTTGTTAGTAATTATGTTGCTAATAAAACTTGACCAACTAAAATGCTGAATGCTTAACCCTATCAGCCTCCACTATAAAGCCTTGCATGTTATATGATGTTTTCCGCTTGCTGAGTATGGCATGTGCTCATGCTTGTTTTATTATTGCAACGACACAACCCGGATTGCTGCTCAGACCTGAAGATTGATGAGAAGTACTAGGCGTATGTGCCACCAGTCAGCTGCCTGTGGAGTTACCATCTGAAGATCCGCTGCTAGTTGTTCGCTCTGATGATACATCAATGAGACATTCGGTCATGTAATGGTTATAATACTCTCTTTTGCGCTTTGGCACTGTGTTTTGGGTTATCACTGAGTCGTTATATGTGTGAACTTTGATCCTGGCGCACATATAATATGAGCATTCGAATTGGCCTTTAATTCGCGTGTGACACTAGGGCTCCATGCACAGGACAACTCATCTTCATCCTCGCATAATCCACCACAACTGGACGTAGGGTTTTACTCTCTGGAGGCCTGAACCAGTATAAACCCTTGTCTCCTTGTTCTTTGCCACCATACTCACGTAGCTCCGTGTGCACCACGTGCATAACCACCTACACTCTTAGGTCCCGATCCTCCATTAACCTGCAAACCTCTAGGGTAACCCCCTAGCGGATCTGTCCAGGTCTCACGCCCTGACAAGCAGTCACACTTGTGTAACCAAAATTATCAAAATTTGAATTTTTATCTCATGGTTGGGATATAATAATTGTAGTAACGTCTTAGGTTGGTCTAAAAATTCTACAAATTGACTTGGAAACATAATTTGGGTCCCTAAACTTGTCATAAAAATTTCAAATGGTTTCTCAAAAGGAAGATCATACTTGTGTACAAATGTGTACATCTCTCACATAGTTTCCTAGAATGTTATACTTCAACACTGAAGTTTTCCATACTTCACAACATGTTCGAACTCATATACATTTGAAATTTTAACACAACCTTGTGTTCACCTTAACATTATGAAATACAAAGTTTCATTAGTAATGGTTGTGTAAAACATATATTATTTCTATGTTACTTGTAAGAAACAAGATAAAGGCGTATAAACAACATCCAGGAAATGAAGTTATATACGAAACAATGTCATAAATGAATAGAAGTTTATTTTAGAAAAAATCAGAAACAAATATCATCAAATTTGGATTACGAATGACAGAGAAATACGTGATTCAAATCTTTGATTACAGATTAAAAGGGGAAAATGAAGCGAACCATTCTTCATTCGAATAGACCTAGTCCCGGCCTGACGCGTTTTCCTAATAATATTGGGCCTTTCAATTTTAAGGCCCACACATGCCCACTCGCGCTAGGGTTAGTAGGGAAAGACGCCTCCCTCACGCAGTCGCCTCCTCACTCTCCCCTCGCGTCGTCGCCTTTCTCCCCCTCGCGCCGCCGCCGCTTCCTCCCCCCCACCCCCTCCGACGCCGCTTCCTCACCCTCGCCTTCCTCCCCTCACCCCCTCCCCCCGCGACACGACGCACGCTACACACCTTCGCTGAGACGCGCGCCACACCACCCCTCACCTTGCAGCGACGACGACTAGGAGGAGGAGGAGGGATCCAGCCACGAGGTCGACGCGAGGACGTGGCGACTAGAGATCCCTCCGCTCCGACAGTGACAAGGTGAACTGCATGCTAGAAATCCCTCCTACATCATTAAGATACATTCTTGACTATGCTCACCAGTAGCGTAGCCACATTGGGGCCAGCTGGGGCAGCTGTCCCAGCTAATCTGCCCTAACTCGACTATGTTCCTTCCTTCTCTGACGATATTTTAAAGCTTCGATAGTATTTCTAGATGGCGCCATAACTCATAGGACCTTAGTACTTGCTAATTTGTGTCGTTGTTCTTCAAATTTAAGACTACATTTTGAAAATTTTCGCTAAAATTTGTGCAACTGTAGCATATAGATGTGTGAATTGGTGTGTGTTTCATTTTGGTTTGGTCCGTCATTAGGTGTCGCCCCGGCTAATTTTTTTTCTGGCTCCGCCACTGATGCTCAGTTATGGTTTCGAGTTTCAAAACATATACTTAGCATTTTCCTTTGACTCACTCTTATATTTGGTTTTGCTCTTGTTCCATATGTACATTTGGACATTCTCTCCAAGTTGAATAAGTACCTCATCAGCAATAGAGGCAGCGAGCATCTTCCTCTTTAAAATGGTAAGGTCGTATTGCCTAAACTAATTTTTTGGTTTCTGAATATTGCATTTATGTTAATGGTTTACCGTAGAACCAATGAGATTATAGTGGGCTAAACTAGTTACTGTAATTATTTTCTCATTTGTATGGTCTTGTACATAGTTCTGTGGGTGTTGATTAGATAAACGCTTAGTTGTTATGCATGGTTAACTAAAAATGTGCTCTACTTGTCTCCTGTTGTAGCATGTCTCCTGGGAGAGCTAGCAGTATGGTCTACTTTTTGTGCTATTCTTGGACACTGAGCTGACCTTTCTCATAATCCCTTGACAATTAATTCACAGGATAACTCTGTCGAGGACTGCCGACATGGGCAATTTGAAGAAGATGCATATAATGAAGAAGATGGATATGCTAGTGCTAGTGAAGAACAAGAGTAGGTGGGTGGGGCTACGGGCCGAGCCAGAGTGCCAAGGACAGCGACAAAGTGGCCAAGAGACAAAATGGTAGTCACTGAGGTTGAGAGAGGGGGGATGCCAGTACCACTGACACAAAAGCGCAGGTTCAGGGCGCTTGCAGGGCTCATTGCTAGACAAAAGATACCTTTGGATTTGCCAGAAATAAAAAAACTAAGCGATGAACAAAAGTGGTACTTGTTTGAAACCTATATGCAGAAACACTTGAAGTTCCAGGAAGACATGAAAGAGCAGGCATTCAAGCTTTTGTGGAAGATTGCAGCCAAGGCATGGAGACAATTCAGATTTTAGCTTAGGCGAGATTTTGTCAGAAAAGGACTCGAGCCATTTGGAAAGCACGACTTTATCAAGTCGGAAGAGTGGACAGAGTTTGTGAAACAGCAGGAAACCGAGGAAGCCTCATCTCTTAGTGGCAAGTTCAAGTCACTTCAAAGCCTGAACACAAATGAGCACAGCATGGGTCCAGCTGGTTATTGTGGAAAACTACCACTGTGGGAGGAAGAGGACAGGAAATTAGCAGCGGCTGGGATCACCAACCCATATGATGCCATCACTGATGATCGTTCTAGGAATTGGATGCGAGCAAGGAGTAAACTAGTGGTGAAAGACGGTGTTGCCGAGGTAGTGTTCAACAAAGTAGCAAATGAAAGTGTGGCTGCAGACATCATGAAAAAGAATGCACATGCAGAATCTTCAGGAATGACTTCATGGCTGAGGGAGAATGATGTGCTAAGTCAGTGTTTGGGCCGCCCCGAACAATCAGGTCGCGTGCGTGGTGTCTCCAGCTACCAGGGCTGGAAGTTTGCATGGCCTCAGCACGCTTCCATGTACAGGAAGAGGAAGAGGGCCAGTACTGACTCATTAGTTGATAAGCAACAGATGAAGGAAGAAATCAAGCAAGAACTCAAGGCTGAGATGGAGAAGGATATGCTTGACATGATGGCACGAGGGTACCAGGTGGTGTTTGCACCAGTGTCCAATCGCACAAGCCCTTCACCCGCCGGACTGAAGAGCAGTTGTGCGTCTGCAGATAATGTAGGTTTGATCAACGGTACTACAGAGTTGTCGACAGAGGTAGTGCACATCGCTTCCCCCACACAGGAAGACCTTATAGGCACGTTGACTGAACCCACAGACTGTGGCCTATGGATCATATTTCACGGTGTTGAATGTGAAGCTGCAATTGGTGTGGTTCAACCAGAGCAGACTACGCTACACACAGTCCCGATTCATGAAGACTGTGCTGTGGTCGAAGTGCTGCATGTATATTTTGTCTTTAGGGACCACGTGCTGGAACACCCTCCTAATGACGAGGTGACAACACTTGGACAAGATCTACACCAGAGGATACAGTGGAAGAGGTGTCACATTCACATCAAGGGAGCACCAATTGCAAAATCTTATTCGCACACTATGGTACAGTTTCCTTCTGGTTCACAGACTACAGGACAAAACCCAAACCCAGAAACGCAAATTACAGAACAAAATTCCCCACCTGGTAACCCACCTCCTTCTCCTCATCCACACCAAGAAACGCAAATTACAGAACAGATTCATTCCCAACCTGGTAACCCACCTCTTCCTCCTCCAGACCCAGAAACGCAAATTACATCCCCACCTTCTCATGAAAGGACAAAACCTCCATCCCCAAAAGAAAGTGCTCAAAACAATGATGCAAAAGCAGGAGCCCAGAGTCATGTGTTGGCTGATGCTGAGAAATCTGTCGACGACAGTTCGAAGAAAGCTGCAGGTACATCTGGACCCAATATCTCTGCAATAGCTTCTGGTCAGACACCACCTGAGAAACCTTCTTCAGCCATCTCAAAGCAGCAGAAAAAGAAACTCGCTAAAAATAAAAGGTCTACCAGAAAGCGATCTGAAAAACCTTCTTCAGCCATCTCAAAGCAGCAGCAGCAGCAGCAGAAAATTGCTGAAAATAAAAGGTCTCAGAAGCCTACCACAAAGCCTTCTTCAGCCATCTCAAAGCAGGAGGAAAAGAAGCCTTCCAGAAAGCCATCTGAGAGAAACGCTAAGAAGAAGGCGGCAAATGTTGCTATGACTCATATTAATCCAAACTACAAATTTGGAAATGCAATGCTCAGTGCTGCTGAACTCAACCATCCAGATACTGCTCCTTCTATCACTAATCTCTATAATTTCTACATGGGACGTTGTAAGGACAATGATGAGTCTCTGATTTAGGGCATAATATGGCCCAAGCACGGCTGGTGGCCTGTGAGAGAAGATGAAAAATACGAGCTGTTGTCTATGATCATCAGCGACTTGTACGATCTATTCAACTTGGATGCTTTGGATATGGGACTTCTCCGCTGTTTCATCCTGTAAGTTGCTTGAAAATTTAATCTGCTTCTCACTAATCATTTTCTATCTAAATGTACTTTCTGCCTCAGTTCATCTTTACTATGTATTTTGCCTCCTTACACTTTGTTTTTTCTTAATATTAGGAATATGGCTGTAGAAGTACGGCAAAAGAAGGAACCTGTTGCCTTCCTTGATCCTGAATGCTTTAGCCAGTCAAATATACAAAATAATAGGGACTTTTTTTGTGTCCTATACGAATCGTGCCTACCAGTCATATGCTAAAAAGAGAGTCATCATTTCCTGCTATAACACTGGGGAGCACTGGACTGCAGTGGTGATCTTTCCAAAGCAGAAGACGGTCTTGTATCTTGATTCATATAGGATCCTAGACACTAATTTCTCTCAGTTGGTACTTGCCCATTGATGAGTAAGTTCTTTTTCTTTCTTAACCTACAAACTTCCTCAACAAACTCTGCGGAGTTTATTAATGGTGCCCTAACCATTGTTGCATGTTTTGTTGTAGTGCTTGGAATAGTTACTGTGATGACAACAAGTTGCCCCGCTGCGCCTTGAACCATGAGAAGGCTTTTGATGTATGTATTACTTAGTATTTCCTGCCTGTGGAAGCTAGTACTAAAGCTTGAGTTTATTTCTTCTCACCACTGTTTGTCTATGTATATTTATCGCAGTGCCACCAACAACCTTACAAATCCAGAGTCTGCGGCTTCTATTGTGTCTATCACATGCTTAGAGTGAAAAATAAATTGAAGGACCCTGAGGTACTTTCTTGGGATCTGCAATTGTAACACCTGCAACTGAGCACAGTTCTTGCTTATTAGCACTGCACATGTTTGGTAACCACCTGTGTGCTGATTGCTGACATTATTATATTCAGGCATTTCGCATACCTACTTGTCAACTACACCGAGTCACGCTGCTCCACATTAGGGAAAGAACTACCTCATTCCTCATGGACCAGGTGATCACACCCTCAGGAAAATTTCACATTAATGATGCTATGATGGCTCGCATTGTATTAGATACCAATCCTCATGGCCAGTGATGATATTGTTGTGAACCTTACTTAGCTTGTTAGAAGAGGATACTGAATGCCTGAATTTTGACAGATTATGCATGTGAATCTTGTGGATTTCTATTCAGTTTGTGGAGTTTTGTGAATGTGGATGCTGGACCTAATTTTTGTGAAAGTAGACAATGCGTCTCCTTTAGTCGAGACAGAGGAGACGCAAGTTCACAGTACTCGTCTCCTTTGGTCGATTAGAGGAGATGCACGTACACAGTAGGCGTCTCCTTTGGTCCAGACAGAGAAGACGCACGTACACAGTACGTGTCTCCTTTGGTCGAGACAGACAGAGACGCGTACTGACAAGATGCATCTCCTTTGGTCGAGACAGAGAGAGACGCGGGTTCACAGCAGGCGTCTCCTTTCGTCGAGACATAGGAGACGTGCACTGACAAGACGCATCTCCTTTTGTCTAGACAGAGGAGACGCACACTGAGGAGACGCATCTCCTTTCATCCAAACGGAGGAGACGCGCACTTAAACGACGCATCTCCTTTCATCAAGACAGAGGAGACGCGTCATTTTCCGCGTCTTCGATGTTGAGTTCATGTAACGGGCTCGGTTTCTGTGGCCGTTACCAAAGGTCCATGTGGGCCCAGAGAAACAGACATTTCTGGTGATCGGTAACTAGTTTCGGTAACGGTCTTTGTTAGACACCCGTTACTAATACGTGTTATGAGTAACGGGCTCAGTGTCTGCACCCGTTACCAAAGGCTCCGGTGGGCCCGGAGAAACAGCCATTTTAGGTGACCGGTAAGTAGTTGTGGTAACAGTCTGTGTTCGATGCCCGTTACAATTACGTGTCATTAGTAACGGGCATCAGCCTGTTACCTTTGTTGGCTTATTTGCCTGTTACCAATAGCCATCCGCACCCGTTACCAATGTTTGTTTTTCATGTAGTGCTAGTGATTTAAGAGAAGCAAAGAATCATAGCTCAAGTACATTCATATGCGGGGAGTAGGGTGGTTGATTGATGATCCGTATGTCTAGCCCTGTTTGTGCTACAACAACAACAAATTGTTCATCGTATGGTGGCACATGTGTCACACCCGGCCCAATTTGGATGGCTCATGAGTGGCCCATGCCCGCATGTGCGCGTGTTTAGTGACACATTGCTAGTTGAGCACGGGTGGAGCCAACTTATAAGTTTTTGTCCACCAGCCATAACACCTTCGGGTTAACCCTTTTACACGAAGCGAGGATGAAAGTGTAAGTAGGGTGCTATGTGTATGCGTGCCCGCCCCTATGGAAGGGCTGGGTGGTGCGGCTTTGGTGGGCAGGGTGTTACAAATGGTATTAGAACCGACCCTCGCGGTTGCGCGTACGGGTCAGTGTGCGGACATAGGGCGCATGTCATGTGTGGGCCTGAGATGGGACACACGACATGGCATATGGGTCGGCCCTGGACGTACGGTCGTGCGCTAAGGGGGAAGGTTCCTGGACGTTTGCCCGTGCCAGTGTGCGGACATATGCATGCATGTATGGGTCTGGGATGGGACACACGGTATGGCATATGGGTCAGCACTGGACGAGTGAGTTGGACCGATGAGGATATCGGGTTCTTTGAGGGGGGTGTATGTCACACCCGGCCCAATTTGAATGGCCCATGAGTGGCCCATGACCGCATGTGCACGTGTTTAGTGCCACATTACTAGTTGAGCAAGGGTGGAGCCAACTTATAAGTCTTTGTCCACCAGCCATAGCACCTTCGGGTTAACCCTTTTACACAAAGTGAGGATGAAAGTGTAAGTAGGGTGCTATGTGTATGCGTGCCTGGCCCTATGGAAGGGCTGGGTGGTGTGGCTTTGGTGGGCGGGGTGTTACAACATGAGAAGGGGCATTATCTTGTTGGATCCAAATGGTCTTTCCTGCATCTTCTCGAGGCCATCTTGCAACAGTAGCTGGCAGAACTTTAGCAATCATGTACGACCTCATAATATCCTCATCTACCTTGATAGGCTTGGTGACTAGGGTTCCCCTTCCTCTATTATTGAAAGGACCTTGTGATGCCTAGAGAGAGGGGGTGTGAATAGGATCACTTCAAATTTCTAAAAAAATTGCAGTAGTTAAATCACAGGTCGGTACTTTCGGTGTTGTGTCAGAACTACTGAGGGGGCTTGGTACTACCGGCACAGGGGCGGAACTACCGACGAGACAGAGTTGACTAAAATGAAATTCGAAAGCGAAAGCGATTCTAGCAATTCTACTTGAATCAAGAGTTGAGTTTAGATGCTAAGAACCTCCTGCAACCAAAGATACGAGTTGTAACACTACAAATATATAGATCAGGCCAAAACAAGCTTCTAAGGTTAGTGAATTGAGAAGAACTCAAACAAGCAAGAGACAAGGGGCTTAATCCGAAGTTCACTTCCACCAAGGAAGCTACGTCTCTGTTGAGGATCCCACAAAGGGAGGGCTATCACCAAGAGCCTCTTGTTAATGTTTTAGACACCGAGCCTACCACGGGGTACCCGAAGTAGTAGGTTGTGTGGTGGGGCTCACCGAGATCAGGAATATGATGGTGAGACATGGGGCACACAATTAGACAGGTTCAGGCCGCAATTTGCGTAATACCCTACGTCCTGTATGCTGTGTGGCTCTGTATTGATTGCGTATGTTTTGAGAGGGGTCCTTGCCTCGCCTTATATGTCACGGGAGGTAGGGTTACAAGTCGGATTGGTACAAGAGTACTATTCGAGTAGGACTAGGAGTAGCCTATAACGAGTAAAAAAAGCTATCCTAATCTTAGTACAAGTTCTTGTCCGCCTTGTCTTGCCTTGTGGCCCACGGTAATCTGGCACTGTGGCCCACTAGTCGAGTATTCCTGGTGTGCAGGCCTTATATCCCAAGTATGGCCCACATGTGTGGTGGGCCCAGGGATGCCCGGTCGACAAGCCCCCGAGTACTTTGTAGTCGAGTGTGATGCGTCCAAGTAGTCTTGAAGGTCTCCATGAGCAGTTCCCAAGCGTCCCCGAGTTCTGCAAGCTTCGATCTTCAATAATACTTGAATCATCACAAGGCTGGAAGGTACTCCAGCTAACTCCACGAGTAGTCTTGAAGTCTTCTCGAGTTGTTCCCAAGCGTCCCCGAGTACTTCCCTTGAAGGTCTTCAATAATACCCGCTTCATTCTTGAAATCTTTGCATCAAAGATCCATATGGAAATACGATTACTAAAATCGCATTCCATATGGAATGTAGCCCCCGAGCCTTAGGTCGAATCCAGGATTCAAGCTGAGGGTCAATCTTTTAGCACTTTGATCTTGCTCCGAAAAATCCGTAGAAATCCCAAAGAAATCATATGGGAATGCGATTACTAAAATCGCATCCCATATGGATGTAGCCCCCGAGCCTTAGTTCGAATTGTAAATTCAAGCTGAGGGTCAATCTGAAGTCTTCATCAAATAATCCCGTAAAATCCTGAGAAAAACGAAGGACACTTGGCACGGAGTCCCCGAGCCTTGAGTCGAGTACTTCTCGAATTGAAGGATCCAATCTGACTGTAGAAAAGTGGCCTGAGTTCAGTGTACTATAGCTGAGTGAAATCCAATCCCACTGAGTAGTCGAGCCCTCGAGATGGAGCCGAGCAGGTCTTGGAATTTGTAAAAAGCCCACTGCCTTAGCCGAAAATATTTTCTCTGTGTGAAACCAATCTGTTGAATACGAAGGGTCACTAGGTTGAACCATTAGGGTTTTGGCTTATAAATACCAGAGGGGGTATCCCCTGGGGTTTCATTGCTTCCATTCGCCCTTAGATCCAGAAAAGCCTTAGCCATGATAGCTGCCACAGAGTTTGAGCGCCTACGCCGCCAAGTGCCACCACCTCCACTCCCTCGCAGCCCCCCGAGCAGATGCGAAAGAAGACTCTCATGACTGGAAGAATGAAGACTGCGCCATCCAAGGGACAGATGGAGAAAAAGAAATCTGTCCGCGACAAAAATCAGTTGCCAGAGCTAAAATACAAGACGGTGGTGATTGAAAAGCCACCGAGCCAGACGCCTCTTGGAATAAGTCCAAAATGAAGGAATAGGACATCAAGGCCCTTGAGGTTGCTGGCTTGCTACGCGAGAAGGCAGTCGCAAGTTGGAAGTCCACTGCTGGGGATGCGTGGCTCAAGGAGAAGAATCCAGATGAAATCCCAATGTTCGGCCACTTCGTCGAGCGTGGGTTGACTCTGCTGGCTTCAGATTTCTTCAGAGGGTTCCTCAACTTCTTCAAGCTGGAGTATGTACACTTGAATCCAAACAGCATCTTCCAAATCACAGTGTATGTACACTTCTGCGAAGCTTTTCTTGGAATCCGCCCGCATTGAGCGCTGTTCAGAAAAATATTCCGGTTGAAGCCGCAGCCCAACGCCAACTTCCCAGTAGTAGTCGGTGGAGCTGGTCTTCAGATGCGCTAGAAAGCGCAGGAGTTGTATTTCAAGTATGATCTGATAGACTCCAACCATGATTGGAAAACCAAGTGGTTTTATATTGACAACGCTCCGCCTCAACTACCCAAGCCTAGTATGTTTGCGCTAGTATACGAGAAAATCCGGAAGGACGAACCATCAATGCAAGAGTGCATCCAGATCCCTAAATTGCTGGCGTAGATTGCCCAGAAGAAGGCACAAGGCTTGACAGCTGAGAGGGTAGCCTTCAACTTCATGAAGCGCTGGGTACAACCCTTGATGCAAAGGGAGCATCTTGGGTATGAGTACAAGGGTCTTGGTCGTAGTTCAAGGATGTCTGCAGAGGGGATCAATGATGATCTCGTGATGGAGAGGCTGCAGAAGATCTTTAAGAACCTTCATGGAATACCAGCAGCTGTTACGGAGTTCAGCGCTGATAATCCTCCATGTATGGTGAGTACTTGAATCAGCCCCCGAGTACTTATTATGGTAGTAGTCGTAGACTGAATATTTGTCATATTGTATATAGGAGGATGTCGAGAAGTTTATCTCCATCCCACCTCCTCCTTCCCGTGAACCGGAGCAGGTGCGAGAAGCAGAGCCATCACAAGTTGAGGCTCAAACCCCTGAGAGTGGTCGTCCTACTCAAGGGTGTTGACGGCTGTTAAGTACTACTTTCAACCCTCAATATTCTCACATAAATGGAGGCATATGCATTATTTACTTGCATTTTGGTTTTAATAATGTAGTTCCACTTGTCCTTGGAGATTATTTGTATGTAGGTAAAATACCCATTAAAAGAGATGGAAACCCACCTTCTATGGAGAAACCATGCCAACTCAGCTGAGGAGGTGGCTGCCACCAAGGAAACACATGGCATTCCACGTCATTGGTCTAAGGGAGGCACTCGCCAACGAATCAGAGAGCGTCACATGGACTTCACATGGATCAAGGGGCCCACCTCGGATACCAAATCAAGCCATGCACCGGGAAAGGGTCAAAGGGCCCACTAGTCAGCCACCTGGAGGAAGCACAACCGAGATGGCCGCCCTAGGGGTTCGGCCGGCCCTTGGATCAGCCGAACCGACCTAGGGTCGGTTCATCTCGGCCTTCCACGTGTTGGTTGCTCATTGGTCCATTGCCTCACTCCCGGGTGTTTTGGTGGAGTTTGAGCCCCGAAGCAAGCCTCCTCCTTGCTTATAAATAGAAGGGGAGCGGCTCCCATTTCTCACACACCACTCTCTCATTCTCCTCTCACTTTTAGTTTCCAAGGCTAGAGTAGCTCTTCTTCAGGTTCCAAGTCCACTTTGGAGTCTAGGTATGAGTTCTCTTTTATCTTTATTTCATTGTATGACTTTGATCTACTTCAGTTATTAAGCTATTTCATATAAAGTCATGGTAGATCATATGCTTGATATGTTCTTGAGTTCATCCTTTGTTCATCATTTAGAGGCTTGTGTTCTTCATGAACACTACCTTTTGATCCACTTGAAGGATGATAAGCTCATTCCTTATGTGTTTGTTCATAAGTTAGAGGCTCGTGTTCTTCACGAACACGACCCTTTGATCTTATTGACTAGACATAAGAGAGTTCGTATCCGTTTATATGTCTAGCCTTAGTTGATCTTATTAGATGGCATGAGAGTGTTGCATGAGGTTTGTGTTCAAGCTACGGTACTCGGTCTAAGTTGACTAGTCTTCTGGTGGCTCTCACCCTGGGTCACAATAGCTCGGGCCGGGTGGAGTCTAGTAGCAACGCAGGCATGGTGCCTGGGTTGTGTGGCTATGTTAGTTATGAGCATACCCCCCATAACGATAGATGTAGGCCACAGTGGTGACAGTTGTTGGACCCTTTGGAACCCTCTGCGCTGGGGTACTTGTTGTAGGAGTCTAAAGTCTAGTTTCGCAGAGTGCTGGTCGTCGCGGGCTAGCTCCCCGTTTGTACCTGGGTGCTGAACCTTACCCTCTCATGCAATGCTCACGCCTATCTCTTGTATCTTCTAGCTTTGTATGTTTAGTACATTAGAACCTAGAGCTAACTCGTATGTTCCCCCTAAGCCGTAGTGTGCTAGAGTAGAGGTAGATCTACGTGTGTGTCACACTACCCTTTCATATCTTTATCTTACCCCTGCCTTTGAGTTTGTTTTTTCCTATATCTATCTCTTAGTTTACATTCAGTGCAAAAGCATAAGTCTATGATATCCGCCATTGCCTTCCATAGATACGATACCCTTGGAATATTCTCCTTCCTTGGGAAAAATGCTACAATGGTTTATCTATGCACTTGCGGATTCGTTCATGATCGTTTAGATTTACCTTTGGCAAGTCTTGATGTTCACGCTAACTCGGCGTTGTTAGTTGTGACGTTAAGAAATGCCAACACGCATTTCTGGCATTGTCACTAAGGATGGATTCTAAATCTATTCTTAAAGTGACGGTGTTAAGAAATGTCAACAAAGGGGAAAATGAAGTGCTGGTGGAGGATGCCTCCTCAAGCGATGACGACGAGCAGACACTTCAACAGCGTTTTGAAGTGAAGGCTCGTTATGGGTACTCTGGAGCGCCCATCTCTAGTAGTATTTCCGCAGATGAGGCCAGCTTCATCTCTTGCAGATGATGTGACGCAGCCACCGCGGAAGAAAAGGACCACAGTTTGGAACGTGCTGTGAAGAAGGTCGCAGCCTTGCCATCCATTACGGTTAGTTTCATGAACTAAGTAGCCAATATTTTGTTGGATACTTGTAACTTTTGTAATGGCTTGTAAATTTGACTATGCATGTTATCGAGAGTACTACTCATGTACCCGCGAGTAGCCTTGCAAGGCCAACAGAACCTGAGACGGCTCAAACATCGTCCATTGAGACGGTGATGCCTGAGCAACAAGAAGCCGCAGTGCCGGGAAGCGTGCCACCGGTAGAGAGTGTCCTAGTGGTGCCGGCAGTGCCCACATTCTTTGATATGCTGGGACCAAGAACTGTGGTTCCGCGTGCTGCTCTGTAAGTTCCCGAGTACTTCTTGGAGTTGATAATTTTGAATATGCTGTCCGACTTGTTGATGCAGGAAATCCACTGATGTGAAGGGAACTTCAGGAAGTAGTTCTGCTAGGGGTAATCAGAACCCTCCAGCGGAACAAGAAGATGTTCTTCCAGAACCCCAAGTGGTAGCTGCTGAAGCCGATGCCGCACAGTCACTGCGCCTACTTTGGAGTGATATAGTGAAGGCAGCGGTGTATGCAGCTTCCAAGCCAAGGAGTCAGCAACCAGAAGACATAGAGGCGGTGGTGAATGAAGGCCTGAAATTGATCCAGAAGCCGGATTACGCCATGAAGATGCCTTAGTTGCTGAAGCCCCCGTGCATCAGATAGATGCACGACTAGTACGGGAAGGCAGCCCGGAAGGCCGTATAGTGCCGCACGAGCCAGAAATTGAAGACCCGGCTCCTCTGCATAGTGCTGCAATGAACTCGGAGGCGGGAACAAGTACTCAATCCAAAGTTGAAGGTTTAATGTCATATGATGACTCTGCATGGATGAGGATAACCTGCTGGCACACTCTGAGATGTTTCGCAGTGTAGAGAAACTTTTTGCGGTAAGTTTCGACAACATAGCCCCTTGTAGAGTAGTTGTGGCCAAGGATAACTTGCATCTGACCCTTGAGTTGTTTGCTTTTTCAGGAAGTTGTCAAGCAGTCGAAGTGGAAAACTAGGCTGCTTGAGCAATATGCAGCGGACATAGAAGAAGTCTCGCAATTAAGAGAAGAGCTCAACAGGCAAAAAGCATTGTCTCTAAGGCTGCAAGAGAAGCTTGACGGCAATGCCGCCGAGTGCCACAATGAAATCCAGAAGCTGACGGCACAGAAGGATGACATTGTCAGGAAGAACAAGTCACTGCGCCAGAAGAATAAAGGTATTCCCCCTTTCTGAACTTGTTTTCGAGTACTTATTTCTTGCAAACTTCATCCTTATAAGTTGTCTTGGTCTATTGCAGAGCTGGCTGAAGAGGTTGAGAGGCACAAGAAGAAGTCTCTTGACTGGCAGTTGGCCTTTAACCATGAAGAATCAACTCATCTTGACCTCGAGGTAGATTATAAGGTGCGCTGTATGGAACTTGAGTGTGAAATGCAGATTCGTCTTGACGGTTGGAATGACCTGCTGACTTGCATGCAGTCGCTCAAGATCAAAATTGAAGAATCTGAGTGTCTGTGTGAAGAACTGTAGGTCTTGATGGAAGCGGCCGAACCAGTAGCTAGTCTTTTGAACCCAGAGTGGTAGGAGTGGAACCCCGTCCTCTTGTGGAGAGGTTAAAGGATGTGTCGAAAAAGATACTGGAGTATGCTCAGTGGCTGGCTTGCACAATTCCCAATCAAGTGCTGAGCTTCATCAAGTCCTTCTACGCAGACGCGGATCTGACGGTCATCATGTGAGGAAGATCTGCAGATTGTACCGACGACAGGCTAAACAAGTTGATGCAGCAGACATCTCCTATCACGGAAGCCGTCTCCAAGTTCATTGATCTGCGCTATATGAACCTGTAGGATAAAAACAATATGAAAAAAACAAGTGTAATTCCAAAGAAGTGTTTTATGTAATATAATTGAAAACTTGAGTAAGTCAATTATCTGGATCCCTTGTTTGCTTGTGTGAATGCCATGTACTTGAGTTTGAGGACCAGGTGTGTCCGAAGACCAGTGAAAGGTCGCTCCTTAGTGATGAGTGATTGACAACATTGTGTGGACTGATGCTTGGCTATGTGTGCAGGTACAGGTTGCGGCTTGACTCGTGTCGGTGCAGGTGAAGAACAAGCGCGAAAGGCCTTAGCCATGGCGGCCTCCGGGTGATGGAGAGGCAAGTAGGCTTGGTTCGATGGACCCGGTGGCCGATGGGGTCAAGTGCGAGCCGTGCGGTGCAAGACTAGCGGGCTGAAGTCGTGAACATGGACCGGTGCAAGGTAGCGGATGGAGCCCAAAGCTTGCACACGGGGTTTGGTGGTTTGCCCACAAAACCATCGGTGGACAGTTTCTTGGTTTGGGCCGCAAAACCAAGCCCGGAGGCCCGAGGCGACGGAGATGGTGATCTAGGAGCTTCGGGAAGCTTCGAAGTGGAGGGCACGTGGCGTGATCGTGGGGTTTGCATCGAGGTGAAGCGAAGCCGCGGTGGAAGCGTGTCTGTCTGATGAAGACTTGACCAAAATGCCCCTGAGGGGTTGTATCTTCATTTCAAGCAGTAGGGGTAGCGTGGTCCTTTACCTCCCTCCGATGGACTTCGTATAAATAGCGGAGAGGTGGATGGCATCTCTCTCTCTTGGACTCTAGGTTTTCCTCCCCCGGTAGATTGCTCTGAACTGCTTCTTTTCCCTCTGTATTCCTTAGGCTAGATTCTTGTATAGACTCTGACCTCTGGTTGTATGGAAGCATTCGGCATTGCGGTGATCTCCTAGTCCTCTGTGATTTTCGTGTCATTTTCAGGGCTATTTTTGGGGAGTTTCGTTCTTCGCTCGATTTGGGGATTTGAGGGCGTTTTCCTTCGGTTTTCTTTGAGGAGATCATGGGTGGATGCCTTCCGCATCTTTGTGTGTGATCTTGACTCCTCAAACGACGTGGAGAGCCTTCGATTTGTGAGTTTTTGGCCGGAGTTCTAGTTCTTGGTGGAGTTCGTGTGATCCGCGATTCCCGGCAATTTAGTGGCTTAGAGGTCGAGATTTTTGGGGCATAGCTTCATCTTGTGTTGCTTATCATCTCCCCCAAATCTTGTCTCAAGAGCTTTTGGCATTTGGGAGATCCGGTAATGGATTTGGAGAGTTGACTTCGCGAGCTCGGGCTCGAGCAGATCTGTCCGGGGCTAGCGGACAGTCCGTGAGGACCCCGCGGACAGTCCGCGCGTCTAGGGTTTGTCGCGTGTTCTTCGTGTTCTTGCGCGTCTTCATTTCGATCCGTTTCGGCCCTAGGGTTTTGTTGCGCGAGGTTTGGCGGACAGTCCGTGAGTGCTTCATAGATGGTCCGCGCAGCCGAGATTTTGTCTGGGGTGCCTCGAGGTCTGTCTGGGGTTTTCAGCGAGGTTGGCGGACAGTCCGCCTAGGCCTCTTGGACGGTCTGCGACACTGGTGGACTGTCCGCGTGGCCTCTTCGGACGGTCCGAATTTCGGCTTGCATCTCTGGTGGTTCTATTGTTCATTTCGGACGGTCCGCGAGGCAGGTCCGGACAGTTCGCCGTACACTAGCGGACGGTCCGCCCGTACCAGCCGGACAGTCCGCGCCTGGAGTTTCCAGATTGTGCCAAGTGCTTTGATTCTTGTCTAGTTGCTTCCGCTCTTTGCTCCTAGGCTTGTCTCTTGATCTTCTAGGCTTGTGTGTGCCTTCTTTGGAGCTTCCTTGGTGCGCACGAGTACTTGGAGTGGCAATCGGGGTATAGGCCAAATTTGACCTTAGGGAAGAATATTTATTGGCTCCCATTCACTCCCCTCCTCTCTAGTCGCCCTATTCAGTCCTTCAATTGGTATCAGAGCCGGTTACGGATCTTCTTGATTCTAACCAGTCTAAGATCCAAAGATGAGTGATTACGGCAAGGGTTCGGGTCCTCCGCACTTTGATGGCAAGAATTACCCGATGTGGGAGAGGCGCATGGGCGCGTTTTTGCGAGGGAAGGGAACTCTTATCTGGGAGGTCACTCAAAATCCTCAATATGTCATCCCAGATAGTTTTCTGCTTCCAGGATCGCGGGACATGTTTGAGGCTAACAGCAAGGCCGTTGATTACTTGTTCCGTGCTCTATGTGCCTCAGAGTTCGAGCGAGTGTACGGAGAGAATGTGGCCGGAAAGATTTGGCTCAAGTTGAGAAATGCTCATGTTGGCAATGCCCAAGTGCAAGCCCGTTTGTTTTCCACTTACCGGAGAGAGTACGAGAACTTCACTCATCTCCTCGGCGAGTCGACCGATGCGATGTTCCAGCGCTTCACTAGCATAGTCAACAACATGAGGGCCAATGTGACAGTGCTCCCATACACGGATCATGATCAAGCTATCAAGCTTTTGCATGCCCTGGACAGGTCTGTGTGGAGTACCAAGGTCGAGGCCATTGCGAAGTCGAGCGTGTATGATACTCTTATGCTGGATGAGCTGTTTTCCAAGCTCAGGTCTTCAGAGGTTGACCGTGGCTTGAGAGCCAAGAGCGAGAGCCCCACTGATCCTCATAGTTTGGCTCTTGTCTCCGGGTCAAGGTCTAATGCTAACTCCGGTGGTTTCTCTTTGTCTTGTCTTGTGTCTTTGCCAGATGAGGACTTTGAGGTGTTGAGTGAGGACGATCTCGCTTTGTTGAGCAAGAGGTTTGGGCGGATGTACGAGAACCGCAAGAATGCAAGGCAGAGCTCAGGGATGTGCTATCGGTGCAGGAAGCACAGGCACTTTATCGCTGAATGCCCTAAAGCCATGGAGATCAACAACAACTACAAGGGCAAGCCCAAGCACGACTACAACAAGCACCGCTCCCGGAACGACTACAAGGACAAGCACAAGGACAAGGGCGAGAGAAGGCACAAGAAGAGTGGCGGCCACAAGAAGAAGACCGCTCGAGCGATGGTGGCCGAAACGTGCGACATCAACTCGACATCAAGCGACGCTTCGCCCGACTCGAGCAGCGAGGAAGAGCAAGAAAGGCACAAGGACAAGCGGTACACGGGCAAGAACTTCACCGGCTTGAGCTTCGTCGCACAAGGAGGATTTTGTGGCATGGCGCACTCCAAGAAGGGTGGGAAGCACAGCTCGGATTCAAACTCTGACTCCGATGAAGAGGTACAACAAGATCCCAACTTCTTGCTAGAGGAGAATGCTAGGCTCAATGAGTTGCTTGATAACCGTGATGATGTGCTTAGAAAGACCAACAAGGAGAAGAGGGAATTTAGGTCTTTGTTGGGTGATGCTAAGGATAAGATAGCCGAGCTTGAATCCTTGCTTGTGGATGCTAGAAATGAGATAGGCTCTTTGAAATCTACCCTTGTGGTGTCAGATGAGATTGATTGTGGTGACTGCTCAGTTTTTCTTGCTGATTTGACTGCTCTCAAGGAGAAGCATGCCTCTACTTTGGAGGAACTAGATGTGATTAGGATTGAGTGTGATGAATTGAAGTCTAGGCCAGCCATGTTGGGCGCTTGTACCTCATGTCCTGTTTTGCATGCTAGGCTAGATGAGTCTCACACTAGAATTGTTTCTCTTGAGGCAGCATTGAAAGCTCCTCTTCCTACATCATGTTCAACCTGTGAAATGCATGCTTTGAAAAACATGGAACTTGCACACTATGTTGATCATCTGCAGGATGAAAATGATGAATTGAGAAAAATGATGGGGTGGTTGTCTGAGCATGAGCCACAATTGAGTTTGATGTTGGCTCAGTTTAAGAGGTTTGATGGTCAGGCGTTGGGCGCTGACAAGTGTGGTGAGAAGAGTGGTGAGGGAGAAAAGAAAGTCGGACAGATCCCCATTCCACCACATACCACACCACTGAACAAATTTGCACCCAAACCAAACCACCTCAGAAACAAACTAGACACAACACCAGATCCACCAGTGTTCCCCCATAAAGCTGAAAACAACCAAAAACCCATCAAGTTTGTGAGCACCCAGGGGAGTGTCTTTGATGGGAAGACAGGAGAGAAAGCTGGAGAGAAGCTTGTAGAGAAGCCACAGCCTAAGCCAGTGCCAATCCGCTTCCATTATGAGTATTGTGGGAGGGATGGGCATAAGGATGAGTTCTATTTTCGGAGGACGAGGGATGAGAGGTTTGCTAGGGAGATGGCAAACAAGGATAGGTACCACCTTGCTCGTGGTGTGCCTGAGCCTCGTAGAGGGCCTCTACCTAGGGGTGAGGTGTATGTGCGTACAGTTCCCACTCGTGGAGGTGGAGGTGGAGGTGGAGGTGTGTTTCCTCAGAGAGATAGGCGTGTTGGGTTTGGGCGTGGTGAGTTGGCTCGACGTGCTCCTTCTCGTGACCGTTACGAGTTTGGGAGGCACGATCAGAGCTTTGGGTCTAAGATGGACTACGGGCCACGTTTTCCCCCTCGTGGTTCGTGTACTCCTCCAGTGAGACGTGACAGGTCCTTTGGTGGTAGGCATGAGAGGGCTCCGCCTCGGGGTGTTGGTAGAATGGACTTTGCTAACCCTTCTTTTGAGTAAATGGCTCGACACTGGTTTGACTCTTTTGGTACTAAGCCAAGTGTTGAGTCGCTTGCTCATTCTCGTTCTCGTTTTTGATTGCAGGTGGGAGGCTTGGAGAACTTTTGGTTGATCGACTCCGGTTGCTCAAGAAACATGACCGGAGATCGTGGGTGGTTCTCCAGCCTCACCCCGGTGAGTACGAGGGAGTACATCACTTTCGGGGACAATGGGAGAGGGCGAGTGCTTACTGAAGGTATGGTGAAGGTGAGTAGCAAGGTGACCTTAAGAAGTGTGGCCCTGGTCAAGTCACTTGGTTTTAACCTGTTGTCAGTATCTCAGTTACTGGACGAAGGTTTTGAGGTTCGTTTTAAGTCAGGTGCTTCTCGTGTGCTTGATTCTCGAGGTGATCTTGTCTGTACGATCGTCCCTGAGGGTCAAATCTTTCGTGCCAATTTTTCCTAGTCTGTTGGTCCTCCTCGATGCTTTGTTGCTGGCGTTTCGACCGAGCTTTGGAAATGGCATAGGAGGTTGGGACACTTGAGCTTTGAGTTGCTTTCCCGCTTGAGTGGTCTTGATCTTGTCCGAGGATTGCCTAAATTCACATTCGAGAAGGATTTGGTTTGTGCTTTTTGTCGGCATGGAAAGATGGTTGCTGCTTCTCACGCCCCTCTGACTGCGGTCATGACCGAGCGACATTGTGAGCTGTTGCACATGGATTTGGTTGGGCCAGCTTGGGTTCGCTCTGCTGGTGGGAAGTGGTATGTTCTTATGGTTGTTGATGATTTTTCGAGGTACTCTTGGGTTTTCTTTTTGGAGGATAAGAGCGAGACATTTGGCTTTGTTCGAGACTTGATCTTGATGTTGAAGAATGAGACATATGGTGATGGTATTCGAGCTATACGTAGTGACAATGGCACAGAGTTTAAGAACTCTCATTTCGATGCCTTTTGCAGTGATCTTGGTCTTGATCATCAGTATTCTTCTCCATACATCGCTTGTCAAAATGGCGTAGTGGAGAGGAAGAACCGAACCCTTTGTGAGATGGCCAGGCTGATGCTCGATGAGCATAGGACTCCTAGGCGTTTCTGGGCCAAGGCGGTCAATACCGCTTGCTATGTCTCAAATCGCATCTTCCTTCGAGCTTTCCAGAAGAAGACCTCTTACGAGCTGATGCATGGACGACAACCCAAGGTGAGTCATGTTAGAGCCTTTGGATGCAAGTGTTTCATTCTGAAGAAGGGCAAGTTGGATAAGTTTGAGTCTAGATGTTCGGATGGTGTTTTCCTTGGTTATGCGATTCATTCTAGAGCATATCGTGTGCTCAACCTTGACACTAACCGAATCATGGAGACTTGCGAGGTTACCTTCGACGAGACACATCCATGTAGCTCTTCTGCTTTTGAGTGTGCAGGTGATGAGGAGATTGGAGCGAGGATCTTTGAGGATGAGAAGGATGGAGATGGAGATGAAGACGATGATGGTGGTGATGCTCCCATGGCTGATCGTGTACATGCTACTTCCACTACTACGACGACGATCGAGGATGGACCATCCCCTACACCCACTACGACTGAGGCTGTTCGAGTGGAGGCTGCTGCTGAGGGGGAGGTTGTGTCCAGGCGAGAGGCTCCCCGGTGTGTACAGATTGATCACCCACCAGTGACGATCGTAGGTGACCTTCATGAACGCACTACACAGTCGAGGTCAAGGAACACTTCTCATTTTGCTCACTCTACTTTTGTCGCTTCTTTCGAGCCCAAATATATTCGACACGCTTTGTCTGACGAGAATTGGGTGAATTCCATGCATGAGGAGTTGGAGAACTTTGAGAGAAACCAAGTCTGGGTGTTAGTCGATCCACCACCAAATTGCCATCCCATAGGTACGAAGTGGGTGTGGAAGAACAAAGAGGGTGAGAATGGGATGGTTGTGAGAAACAAGTCGAGGTTGGTGCCTCAGGGGTTAAACCAGAAGGAGGGGATAGATTATGAGGAGACATTTGCTCCGGTGGCCCGTTTGGAGGCAATTAGGATCCTTCTAGCCTTTGCCGTGGCTAAAGGGTTCAAGTTGTACCAAATGGATGTCAAGAGTGCTTTCTTGAATGGGGTGATAGAGGAAGAAGTGTATGTGAGGCAACCCCCGGGGTTTGAGAGCGAGAAATACCCACACCGTGTATACAAACTCCAGAGAGCGCTCTATGGGTTGAAACAGGCACCTAGAGCTTGGTATGGCAGGTTGAGAGGGTTTTTGCTGAGTAAGGGGTTTGTGATGGGCACAGTTGATAAGACCCTGTTTCTCCTTAAGTATGGAAATGACCTTTTGATTGTTCAGATATACGTGGATGACATAATCTTTGGTGGCTATTCTCATGATCTTGTTGCCAGATTTGCAGATGACATGAGTAGGGAATTTGAGATGTCCATGATGGGAGAGCTGCAGTTTTTCTTGGGCCTCCAGATCAAGCAGTGCAAGGACGGGATGTTTGTACATCAGGCGAAGTACACCAGGGACATGGTGAAGAAGTTTGGCATGAACGACTCCAAGCCGCTGACTACACCGATGAGTACCACTACGGCTTTGGACGCGGACGAGGACGGCGAACCCGTGGACCAGAAGGAGTACTGGAGCATGATCGACTCTCTCCTCTACTTGACGGCGACGAGGCCGGACATACAGTTCAGTGTGTGTCTGTGCGCTCGTTTTCAGGCTTCACCGAGGACTTCACATCGGCAAGCCGTCAAGCGGATTTTCAGGTACTTGAACTACACTCCTGAGTTTGGTCTTTGGTATTCTGCCTCCTCGACACTCAGACTTCACGGGTACTCCGATGCTGATTTTGCTAGGTGTCGATTGGACCGCAAGTCTACCTCTAGGTGTTGTCAGTTCCTTGGTTCTTCTTTGGTCTCTTGGTCATCTCGCAAGCAATCCATTGTAGCCCAGTCCACTACAGAGGCCGAGTATGTAGCTGCTGCTAGTTGTTGTTCCCAGCTGCTTTGGATGACCTATACCATGAGTGATTTTGGTGAGGAGTGCTCCTAGGTTCCACTTTTCTGTGACAGCACCAGTGCCATAAGCGTAGCCAAAAATCTTGTCCTCCACTCCAAAACGAAACACATAGAAGTGAGGTACCACTTTCTGAGGGACAATGTTGAGAAGGGAAACATATCTTTGTCCTATGTCCCTACCCAAGACCAGCTAGCCGACATATTCACCAAACCGCTTGATCAAGTCACTTTCACTCGCTTGCGGGGTGAGCTTGGGGTGTGCTTTCCTTTCTAGCTGAGTCTTGGAGCTTCTCATGTATATATGTGTCATATGTTCATTTTGTTGCATTGCATTCATGCATTTTACCTTCTGTACAAAACCTGGTAGGATAGCCATCTTTGGATCACTTGTGCTAGGAATGAGCTTCTCTTATATACATTGATCACTGATGTGCTATTTGTGAGAAATGTGCATGTTTGGTAAATTGTGGATGTGAATGCTATGCTCTTGATGGTTTTGCCATATATTTGTGTTGAGATAGCTTCATGTTTGTGAAAATGCTAAAATTGATGTCTCTCATGAGTAGATGCTTGTCTATGCTCATTTTGTGCTTAAATGCCTATATCATGTTTAGTTTATGCTTGAGTATCATGTTCTCTTTGCTTGGGGTCAAAGACCTTTTGTCATTGTAAATGTTTAGCCCTTTTGCTTGCTTGGGGAGGAGCATAAGCTTCTTTTTGCCGCAAAGGCATTTCATGTACCATGTTTAATCTTGAAAATGAAATTGGTGTATGAATTGCCTTATTCTTGAAAAATGAGCTCTAAGTCATGTCTTTATGTTTTGATAATCATATCTTGGGTGCTAAACCGTAGCATGTTGTCTACCATAAGAAGTCTCATTTTAAGAAGTAGACACATGGCTCGGTGGCTTTAACATGACTTGAGTAGCTTGTGGGCGTTTATAATGATCTTGTGATGAGAATCTGTGATCTTGCATAAACTTTGGATGATCTAGTGTATTTGTGCTCAAATTGCCATGGATAGGATCTTGCTCATGAGATGAATGTTTCTTTGAGAAAATTGCTTAAAATTGCTTTTAGCCATGTCACATGCTTATATGTCTCTACCTTCTTGATGGCAATGTGCTAACTACACCATATTTACTTTGCTTGCTCTATGTCTCATGTGTAGCATTTTGTTGTGCTTTTTGTATATTTGAGAAGCTTGGTAGATTGTATATAAGCTTTGACATGCATTTTCCATGAAAACAAGAGGGAGAGTTTCATGATATCTTGATTCATACATTGTCAACAAGGGGGAGAATGTGTATGGTAAGGGGAGATTTTTTTTATGCATTTTGGGAGAATTTTGTGGAAAATTGGTATGCATTTGTGAGATGTTGCACGTGAGGAGAAAAATGGAGAAGAAGAGGTTGCATTTGCTCAGGTGGAGTTTACATATGTGCAGGGGGAGCTCCTTTGCTTTGTGCCTGAAGTTTTGGCTTTGTGATGTGCTCTTTGTGAGCTTTGTTTTGTCTCGGCTGTGTTGAGTCATTGCCCTTATCTTAGGGGGTCGAGACTTGGTCTGGCGAGTGATCTTGTTTTCGCTTGTTCTTTGGCTTTGGATCACTTGTTGGAGGTTTGTGTTCGTGGCTGTTTTTCTTTTCCTTTTCTCTATGTGATTTCTATGGGTGCTGTCAATGCACTCATCAAGGGGGAGATTGAGGACCAGGTGTGTCCGAAGACCAGTGGAAGGTTGCTCCTTAGTGATGAGTGATTGGCAACGTTGTGTGGACTGATGCTTGGCTAAGTTTGGAGGTACAGGTTGCGGCTTGACTCGTGTCGGTGCAGGTGAAGAACAAGCGCGAAAGGCCTTAGCCATGGCGGCCTCCAAGTGATGGAGATGCAAGTAGGCTTGGTTTGATGGACCCGGTGGCCGATGGGGTCAAGTGCGAGCCGTGCGGTGCAAGACTGGCAGGCTGAAGTCGTGAACATGGGTCAGTGCAAGGTAGCGGATGGAGCCCGAAGCTTGCACGCGGGGTTTGGTGGTTTGCCCACAAAACCATCGGTGGACGGTTTCTTGGTTTGGGCCGCAAAACCAATCCTGTAGGCCCGAGGCGACGGAGACGGTGATCCGGGAGCTTCGGGAAGCTTCGAGGCGGAGGGCACGTGGCGTGATCGCGGGGTTTGTGTCGAGGTGAAGCGAAGCTGCGGTGGAAGCGTGTCCGTCCGATGAAGACTTGACCAAAATGCCCCTGAGGGGTTGTATCTTCATTTCAAGCAGTAGGGGTAGCGTGGTCATTTACCTCCCTCCTTTGGACTTCGTATAAATAGCGGAGAGGTGGATGACATCTCTCTCTCTCTTGGACTCTAGGTTTTCCTCCCCCGGTAGATTGCTCTGAACTGCTTCTTTTCCCTCTGTATTCCTTAGGCTAGATTCTTGTATAGACACTGACCTCTGGATGTATGGAAGCATTCAGGGTTGCGGTGATCTCCTAGTCCTCTATGATTTTCGTGTCATTTTCGGGGCTATTTTTGGGGAGTTTCGTTCTTCGCTCGATTTGGGGATTTGAGGGCGTTTTCCTTCGGTTTTCTTTGAGGAGATCATGGGTGGATGCCTTGCGCATCTTTGTGTGTGATCTTAACTCCTCAAACGCCATGGAGAGCCTTCGATTCGTGAGTTTTTGGCCAGAGTTCTAGTTCTTGGTGGAGTTCGTGTGATCCGCGATTCTCGGCGATTTAGTGGCTTAGAGGTCGAGATTTTTGGGGCATAGCTTCATCTTGTGTTGCTTATCATCTCCCCCAAATCTTGTCTCAAGAGCTTTTGGCGTTTGGGAGATCCGGTGATGGATTTGGAGAGTTGACTTCGTGAGCTCGGGCTCGAGCAGCTCTGTCCGGGGCTAGCGGACAGTCCGCGAGGACCCCGCGGACAGTCCGCGCGTCTAGGGTTCGTCGCGTGTTCTTCGTGTTCTTGCGCGTCTTTGTTTCGATCCGTTTCGGCCCTAGGGTTTTGTTGTGCGAGGTTTGGCGGACAGTCCGCGAGTGCTTCACGGACGGTCCATGCGGCCGAGATTTTGTCTGGTGTGCCTCGAGGTCTGTCTGGGGTTTTCAGCGAGGTTGGCGGACAGTCCGCCTAGGCCTCACGGACGGTCCGCGACACTGGCGGACAGTCCACGTGGCCTCTTCGGACGGTCCGAATTTCGGCTTGCATCTCTGGTGGTTCTGTTGTTCATTTCGGACGGTCCGCGAGGCAGGTCTGGACAGTCCACCGTACACTAGCGGACGGTCCGCCCGTACCAGCCGGACAGTCCGCGCCTGGCGTTTCGAGATCGTGCCAAGTGCTTTGATTCTTGTCTAGTTGCTTCCGCTCTTTGCTGCTAGGCTTGTCTCTTGATCTTCTAGGCTTGTGTGTGCCTTCTTTGGAGCTTCCTTTGTGCACGCGAGTACTTGGAGTGGCAATCAGGGTATAGGCCAAATTCGACCTTAGGGAAGAATTTTTATCGGCTCCCATTCACTCCCCCCCTCTCTGGTCGCCCTATTCGGTCCTTCAGAGTTCATGATCAATGAGTGTATGGCTGCAAAAAGAGATACGTTACTCGAGTAAAAAGTACTCAAGTCTGGATGTGTTCGAAGAACGTTAGCTTAATCACAATAAATAAAAAACCTTAGCTGTAGCTGCGTAAAAGAAGGCTTTGTTGTGAAATAAGCAAAGACATAGTAACAAGTCGATATATAGAATAACCACTTTATTACTGTTTTGATAAATGTGTACATTGTATTGAGTTTACAATGTCTGGATACACTATTGAGTAATAGTGCCTTAAGTACCTCTGAGGCTATGAGCCTAGTGAGAGAGTACTCACAAGGATGTTCCGAACAACGAGTAAGACCGTAGGAGACAGTGTGATGAACTCGTCTTGCTGTAGCAGCAACTTGTGTAAGAGTTCCACTAAGACCCTACTATGAAAGGTGTTACTCTAGGCCGCAGCCTCTTATTGAAAATAAAAACAAGGACAACAAGTGCCACTTATTGTTCTATATGACACGGAGTCATCTGGAGAGGGTTGTCATGACCCCCTACGAGTTGTTGCAGAATGAGACTGCCTGGAGAGGATTATCGTGATCCCTGTTGGGTATTTTAGCGACACACGAAATAAATCTGCAAGCGCATGGATATCGTTGTAGCTTTCACCTCAGAGTATTCCAAGGGTATCGAATCCAAGGGAATGTGTGTGCACTAACTTCGTGCTAGTCGGTCTAAGGACACACCTAGATAAAAGGCAACGATAGAGAGGATTCCTAAAGATAGAACTATAGATGAGATTAAAGGTCGACCTCTAGATAGAACTTGGCTTTGGGTACCGATAGCCCTGACTTAACAGGCGACTTCGGCATGCGGATATATGTGGAACGAAGCTTAGACTATATCCAGCCACAGAGGATCAACGAGGGCCAGAAGGGTTGTCACCACCTCCCGAACTGCCTCTACCTAACCTTGGGATAAGCCGAACGAATGATAACCGGTAGCGTGACACAACGTCTACGCTGTGGTTACTGCCGTAGCCAACGGACTACGGCACTCTGTACTGATAGAACTACGACCACAGAAGAGAACTGATCTCACTCACTATAGGCACTACTAGCTTATACTATAGGCATGCAAGAGAGCACTTGACCCTGTACTATGCTTCAAATGTATACGAACGACTTGCAGTAGACGAACACATAAACCCAAGATCTACGCACTAGCAGAGGAAAAAGACTACTCATGCAACCAAGCATAAAGCTAGAAGGAATAACAAATGTCACTTTGGTCCAAATGGAACATGCAGGAATATCCACTATATTCTAATTGACGAACACACATACAAACGGATATGAGAACTATGAACTTGTGCCACAAGATCAAAGGGTTGTGTTCACGAAGAACACAAGCCTCTAAATCAAGAACACGCGAAGAACACAAGAACATATCACCTATGCATGAATGCTACTTTAGTCTAATAAGAACAATACAAGAATACTCACTTTAGTCTAAATGAAGAACATCAACATCGTAGAGGCACATGCCTCTCTCTCTCCCTCTCTACTCTAAGCACTAGCTAGGAGTGGAGCCTTGGATGGGTGAAGTGTGTCTCATTTCCTACCCCCTCCCCTTCTATTTATAGGCAAGGGGGTGGCTTGCTCGAAGTGCCAAATGACTCCAAAACACACTTGAATGCCTTGAGGAACCAATGGAGAGCTGCCACGCATCGGCTGGGGACGAGGGGAGCTCTGAAAGCTTCGGCCGAACTAGGGATCGGTCGATCCCCAGGTCGGTTCGTTTCCACCGCCTTTCGTCCAGGTGACTGCCAGGTGGGTCCTCAGGTGTGTATGGGTGTGTATGTGGTGTTTTTAGCTCGTTTCTGTGCGGATGTGGGCCCTTGAATCCACATACTGGCTCCTGTTTGGTCGAAGGTGTGTTTCCTTAGATTGGTGATGTGTCACGAACACATGGCATCCTACATGGCAACACGTCGCCACGTGGCCTCATGTGGTTCCCACCAGGCCCACATGATGTGATCTTGTGAGTCGCATATCTCCTTCATACGAACTCCGACATAGGCAAACAATATATCCATTTCGATCGTCTCGACGAGCCCGTTGCAAAGCTGCAGTCCAAATTGGCATTTGAGATTGCTATGGATGATGCCCTATTGGTGCCATTGACTCACTTGCTCTCAAACATATCATTTCATGTGCATTTTGGTGCATCCTACAACAAAAGCTAGAAACACCAACACCTGTGGAAATTGTCAGTATAAAGCCCTATTCTAGTGTTGATGTCTAGTTTCTATTTATTTTATACAGGAGTTGACAGCATAAAAGTAGCACTTAACAGCCGTCAACAACACCCCCACACTTGACCTTTGCTCGTCCCGAGTAATGGGGAACAGATCAAGGTGAGACATGATATCCAAAGGTATGAAACGAGCATAAGAGATATTCCAAACCATACCTTGTACATGTGAACTTTGTGGAGTGTCTATCATGTCATCTTGGGTAGTTGAGGAATGGAACAGTCATGAATCAAATCACTCCTGCTCATCATGTTAAGTAACTTGGGGTTTTGCAATAAATTTTCAAAACAGACCTTGCTTAGCTCCTCATTTGATTCTCTCAGATCGCTCAATGTGTATATGTCCTCACCAAGGCATTAGATTTGCCTTTCTCTCATCCTACTTCTAATGATGGCTATATGTGGAGGTCAGAGTAGGATAAAAGATAAAGCATACTTGTATCACATATATTGCAAAGTCAAAAACCGGATCCAAAGAGAAAATCAAGTCATACAATCAGATCAAGATGTGCATGTGTATGGATATGGTAATGTGGATACTAGTCTCGGAATGGGTGCTAGTTATTACCATATATATCTGATGAATGTTGTGGTGATGGTAAGGTGGACACTAGGCCCGGATCGGGTACTAGTTATTACCATCAAATTCATTGGAACTCCTTTTTGCATGATTCCATCTCTCTCCTTTTTCTTCTTTCTTTTGGACATGGGCTATCTTTTTCTTTCTTTTTATTTTTTCTCATGCCTTGGGCATTTTTTCACTCAGCTTTGACCATGGTTTTTTTCTCTTTTTTTTGCATAGCCCATGTCCTTTTTTCGAAGATACTTTTGGAGAGAGAGGTCACACCACACATGGAGCTTTATTTTTATGGAATGGATCGATGATACAATGCTAACTTCTAGTGTAGAAGCATAGCAAGGGGATATGGTGTGTGTTGGTGTTTCTCAACGTCACCACTAGTTGTACACCTAGAGGGAGCGTATAAGAACAACCGGGTATACCGCAAGCGCAGGTAAATACCGTTGTAGCACTTCCCCAAGGAAGGAGAGTATTCCAAGGGTATCGAATCCAAGGAACGGTGTGCACTATCTCCTACTCTAGTATAGATGATCCAAGGACACAACACTGATTGATAGGATAGGTAGAAAGGATCTGCCTCGACCGAGCGCAGAGTCTAGTTACGGTCTCTCAGGTATATCACTCACTTCGGGCACCAAGCACAAGGCCAATGTGTTGGCTCGATCCCAACTCGGTACGCGACGTAGAGGGTTGACAAAGGGTCCAACAAGCTGTCACCACTGCGGCCTACCTCTACGCTATGATCGTACGTGGTCTTTGAAGGGTAGCTTATGGTCCAGACACCTAGTCTACACCACTTACTATTCCTACGAATCCGCGAGGGAGATACTGGCACTAGCTCAAGGTATGCTCTATCACTCATGCAAGATCACGAATGCACTTTGATCTAACTAGAGACATGCAGGAGCTTCACTTTACTCTAATAGACAAGCTGGCAAACTAGATGCAAACTTATGAGCTAAGTCTACTGGATCAAAAGGGTTGTATTCAAAGAACACAAGCCTCTAAACCAAGAACAAACGAAGAACACAAGAACAAAGCAACTAAGCATGCATACGACTTTAGTCTAAATACGAAATATCGAAATACTCACTTTAGTCTAGTTGAAGAACAAAGGCACCGCTGAGGATCGTTCTTGAGGAAGATGTCATGAAAAACATGACATGGCCTCAAGCCTCCCACCTCACTTCCTAGCACTAATCCTATACAAAGAGCTCTCCTCTCCTAAAGAGAGAGGCTCCAAGCCAAAATTAAGAGGAGGAGGAGAAGTGTGTGTCTCAAATGGGAGCCCCTCCCCTCCTATTTATAGAGGAGGGGTGGCTTGCTCGGAGGTTCAAAGTGCCCCAAAACACTCGGGATCGCAGCAAGTGACCAATCAGGCAGCAGCACGTGGAAGGTGGGGATCAACCGACCCTAGGTCGGTTCGACCGATCCTAGGGTCGGCCGAAACCCCTGGGAGGCCTTCTGCGTTGTGTTTTCTCAGGGTGGCTGCCATGTGGGCCCTAATGCTTGTCCTCCGTGCATGCCAAGTTTCCTGGCCGTTTGGGTACTGAGTGGGCCCTTGGATCCAAGTGATGTCGACATAGCGATTCATGATTCATCGGGCTTGCCTCTCTTGGATTGATGACGTCAGTGATCCACGGGAATCCTATGTGGCATCTCCTCATTGGCTGAGCTTGAAGTGCTTGGATCAAAGACTTGTGCTTTTACTCCTCTTTCAAGTGCTAATTACCTGTATTTGCATAATCACCAACACTTGTGGAAATGGTTAGTTTAAGCCCTATTCTAGTGTTGATAATCATTTTCCATGCCAAAAGGTACATATTTGACGGGTAAGAAGTGAGTGAAAAATAGCCGTCAACAAATACCCTCACACTCGACCTTTGCTCGTCCCGAGTGAAGGGAAGAACAAGATCAAAGTGAGACATGATATCTGTTGACGGTGGAAATTCACCATTTCCAACCCTCAATATTCTCACATAAATGGAGGCATATGCATTATTTACTAGCATTTAGGTTTGAATAATGTAGTTCCACTTGTCCTTGGAGATTATTTGTATGTAGGTGATTTACCCTTTAAAAGAGATGGAAACTCCACTTCTATGAAGAAACCATGCCAACTCAGCTGAGGAGGTGGCTGCCACCAAGGGAAACATGGCAAGACACGTCATCGATCCAGGGGAGGCACTCACCGACGAATCAGAGGACGCCACATGGACTTCACATGGATCAAAGGACCCACCTCGGATACCAAATCAAGCCATGCACCGGGGATGGATCATAGGGCCCACAGGGCAGCCACCCAGAGAAAGGCCACCAGGTGGGGCCAACCTAGGGGGCTGGCCGATCCCAGGATCGGCCGAACCGACCTAGGGGGCTCCATCCTGGCCCTCCGTGTGGCAGCTCCCTATTGGTCACTTACTTCACTCCCGGGTGTTTAGGGGCCATTTGGGCGTCCGAGCAAGCCTTGTCCTTGCCTATAAATAGAAGGGGAGGGGCTCCCATTTCTCACACACCACTCTCTCATTCTCCTGTCACTTTTAGTTTCCAAGGCTAGGGGGTAGGCTAGAGTAGCTCTTCATCAGGTTCCAAGTCCTCTTGGAAGTTTAGTTATGAGTTCTCTTTTATCTTTATTTCTTTGTATGACTTTGATCTACTTCAGTTATTCAGCTATTTCATATAAAGTCATGGTAGATTATATTCTTGATATGTTCTTGAGTTCATCCTCTGTTCATCATTTAGAGGCTCGTGTTCTTCGTGAACACTACCTTTTGATCCACTTGAATGGTGATAAACTCCTTCCTTATGTGTTTGTTCATAAATTAGAGGCTCGTGTTCTTCACGAACACGACCCTTTGATCTTGTTGATTAGACATAAGAGAGTTCATATCTGTTCGTATGTCTAGCCTTAGTTGATCTTGTTAGATGGCATGAGAGTGTTGCATGGGGTCTGTGTTCAAGCTACGGTACTCGGTCTAGTTGACCAGTCTTCTAGTGGCTCTCACCCTGGGTCACAATAGCCCGGGCCGGGTGAGGTCTAGCAGCAACATAGGCATGATGCCTGGGTTGTCTGGCTACGATAGTTATGAGCATACCCCCCGTAACGAGAGGTTGGTCCTCAGGTGGTGACAGCCATGTTGGATCCTAGGGCAACCTCTGCGTTGGGGTACCTACTGTAGGAGTCTAAAGTCTAGTTTCGCAGAGTGCTGGTCGTCACGGGCTAGCTCCCCGTTTGTACCTGGGTGTTGAACCATGTTTTCCTCATGCAATACTCATGCCTATCTCTTGTATCTTCTAACTTTGTATGTTTAGTACATTAGAACCTAGAGCTAACTCGTATGTTCCCCCTAAGCCGTAGTGTGCTAGAGTAGAGGTAGATTTGAGGTGTGTGTGTCACACTACCCCTATTATCTTTTATCTTACCCCTGCCTTTGAGTGTGTTGTTTCCTATATCTATCTCTTGGTTTACATTCAGAGCAAAAGCATAAGTCTAAGATATCCGCCATTGCCTTCCTTGGATTCGATACCCTTGAAATACTCTCCTTCCTTGGGGAAATGCTACAATGGTTTATCTGTGCGCTTGCGGATTCGTTCATGATCATTTAGATTAACCTATGGCAACTCTCAATGTTCACGCTAACTTGCGCTATTAGTTGTGACATTGGGAAATGCAACAAGCATTTCTAGTGCCGACGCTAAGGATGGATTCCAAATATGTTCTAAAGTGATCGATGTTTAGAAATGCCAACAAGCATTTCTAGCGCTGACGCTAAGGATGGATTCCAAATCTGTTCTAAAGTGATCGACGTTTAGAAATGTCAACAAGCATTTCTGGCGCCGTTGCCGGGGAAGGCACATGATTATCTTGACTATGCTTTGCATCTGTTTATAAACTCTGAGTAGGTTAGGATAACCCTCAATGCAGGCTAACCTTGATTGTCTTCTTTTATCTTTGGATGATGAAGACAGGTAGTGTATGACTGGTTTCGACCTACCGGGAAATTTTACTGAAGATCCCGAGTCACTTGTGAGGAAAGCTCAAATTCATTTCGGCTCACCTCGTCATACTCGTCCGGAGGACGAACCAACTTCCTTTGTACCATCCACGTCCAACGCTATGGCCCAAAAGACACTTCGTGAGTACTCAGCTCCTTCTGCTGACCAGGTGCTGTAAGGTCTTGAGGTGGCAATGGGGACTGAAAATTTCGAGATCAAGATGGGTTTAATCACGATGGTACAGGCTAGCCCATTCTGTGGCAAGCCAAATGAGGATGCCAATGCTCATCTGCAGCAATTCCTAGAGCTGTGCAGCACTTTCATCATCAGGGGTGCAAATATGGATGCTGTTCGTTTACGGCTATTTCCATTCTCCCTCTTGGGAAAGGCTAAGCAATGGTTCTACGCGAACCGGGAATCTATTGACACTTGGAGCAAGTGTTCACAGGCATTTCTCAAGAAGTTCTTCCCATTGGGTAAAACCAATGCTCTTCGTGGAAGGATTTCTAGTTTTCAGCAAGCAGCAAGTGAATCTATTCCAGAGGCTTGGGAGAGGCTTCAGGAGTATGTTCTGGCCTGTCCTCATCATGGAATGGAAGATTGGCTCATTCTTCAAAGTTTCTATAATGGGTTGACTCCGACAGCCCGAGGCCATATTGATGCTGCTGCTCAAGGAGCATTCTTCTCACTCACGGTCGATAATGCTAAATTACTCATGGAGAAGATGGTCTCCAACCAAGGGTGGAGTGATGAAAGACTCCAACCACGACCGAGGGGTACTCATACTGTCAAGGAAGCAGACATGATTACCGCCAAGATGGATCTTCTTATGAAGAGATTGGATGACTACACCAGCGAGAAGGCTACCATGGCGACTACTTCTTTGCCTATGGACTCTCACATGACTTGTGAAGTCTGTGGCAACACTGGGCACTCAGGAAATTATTGTCCGGAGACTCAAGAGGAAGTGATGTACATGAATGGCAATAACAATGGTTATCGTCTACCTCAACAAGGAGGCCAATCGTGGAATCAACAACGCCCTTATTATCAAGGAGGTAACCAAGGTAATTCTTACAATCCTAACCAACCTTCCTTGAGAGATCTTGTTTTTGGGCAAGCTAAGATTAATGAAGGTATTAACAAGAAGCTAGCTGCCCTTGATAAAACTGTGGAAAGCCTCAACGTTAAGTTTGATAGTTTTTCTTCTGCTCAGAAGAGTCAGCTGAGTTTCAACAAAATGTTAGAAACTCAGTTGGCTCAGCTGGCTGCTTTGGTTCCATCTCCTGATAACAGGAGGATCCCGGGGCAACCCGTATCCTCTTGTGAAAATGTTAGTGTAGTGTCAGCCAGGTGGGGTAAGCCACCTAGGAGGACACATGCTTCTGACTATGCAGGAAAGCCCATTCAACAAATTCTTGATCCATGGGAGGAATCAGCAGTGCTGCACAAGAAAGATCCAGGCTACCCAACTATCACGTGCACAATCTATTACAAGAAGATCAGGCATGCTCTTTGTGACCTTGGTGCAAGTGGTAATCTCATGTCCAAGGCCATGTTCGAGCAACTAGGATATCCAGCTCTCTCTCCAACAGCACGGACTATCCAACTCGCCGATTCAACGATCCGATATCCAGAAGGAATTGCTGAGAGTTTATTGGTTAAGGTCAAGAGCTCTTATGTCTTTGCGGATTTCGTGGTCCTTGATATGGATGACGAGGGAGGAATGCCACTCATCCTTGGGCAACCATTTCTCAGTGATGTCCGAGCTAGAATCAATGTGGGATCCGGTATCATCTGTTTCCGCATTGGGGAGAGTAACTTGAAGTTCAAGTTTTAGGACAAAGAAGAGCAATGCTATTTGGTGCAAGATAGTGTTGAGCAGCTTGGGGGAAGGACGGAGCCTTCACCCCCAAGGAAGAAATCTCCGTCAAAAAGGCTAAAGAAAATTCGAAAAGAATGACGGAAAATTGAGATGGCACCAACCTCTACTTCTCAGGAGTGGGGTGCTGAATGGAATTGATCGCGGAGAAGAGTCCAACTCGTCAGACTAAAAATGATGGGTCCTTTCTACCAAAAAGGTTAAAGCTGGTATTTATCTCATATTTCCCTTTCCAAAATTTTATTTCCAAAATTGCATATTTGATTTTCCAAAACTCTGCATTTGCATGCTAGATTTATCTAGCCTTTTCCCTTTTCCAAATAAAATTCTGAAAATCATTTCTGAGTTTGAAAACCATAGAAAATTTATTTGGGCAATTTCTGGAGTAAACTTTGGCCGGTGCACCTTGGCATATCTTCATATAGCCGTTGGTGGCACACCTGCTAAAGGGGGCTAGCACCGGGCCCACCACTGGGCTGGCCAAACCAGGGTTCGGCCGAACCTTGGTAACGGTCAAGTGGGCCCAGCCTTGGCCAACGGCTCCTAGCCGTTGCCCAATGGCTATCCCGCGGTGTGCTGCCCCTTTGCTCTATAAAAATGACCCGAGAGGGGTGTTCTGCACCCATTCAACACTCTTCACTCACACTCCCCTCTCTACTCCTTGCTCTCTTGGTTTTCTTGGATTTCTTGCTCGAGATTGGATCATCAAGTGGTCTCTCTAGTGTGTTGCTGAAAATATTGCTATTGGTGGAGCAAACTCGGTAAGAACTTCATTCGATTCCACTAACCCATCACCGAGTTGCTCTTGTTGTCCCTTGTTGTTGTGCTAGCATGAATTGGGCGGCGAACACTCTCTGGAGGGTGACGCGCTCACGCTCCCGTTCACGGGCAAGCACGAGTGCATCCGCCCTCACTGAGCCGACGCCGAGCCCATCAGCGATGGATTATGAAGAAGAGCAAGAAGAGCAAGCCGAGCCACAAGCCGCGGAGGAGGTCAACGATGACACCCCCTACCTCAGCTTGCGGGGCGATCGAGAGGAGTAAGCCTATGCTCTCTTGAAGGACCGAGTCTTCGCCCACACCAGGGACTTTGACCCGGCTCTCATGGAGAAAACAGGTATGAATCTCGAGTTCGTTTCCATTTGGAATGCTCTTGGTTGGGAGGAGTTTGCGCCGGTCACAAAGCTTGGCTCTTGGCCTCTCACCATCCAGTTTCTTTGCTCTCTTACCGAGATCCCGGATGGCATTGAGTTTCGTCTTTTTGGGACCGATTATCGTCTTTCTTGGAAGGATCTTAGTCGTCTTCTTTGTTTTAGTCCTCGTTGTGCTGTCTCTTTGAAGTGAGCTTGTGAGGGTTATGTTCGGGAATCTTTTTGGGCAGATATCTCTGGTCTTGTTTACAGTGCAAGTTTGTACCTTCGTGCAACGATATTGTGCATCCCACTCTCCGCCTGTGGCACAAGTGGCTCGCCATTACTCTCTTTACACGAGAGGATGTTCGGCCCATGCGCAGCGATGAGATGATGCTATTATACACCGCTGTCAACTGGATCAAGGTCTCTCCCGTTAAAGCTATGATTCGACAGTGGATGACGAATTTCAAGATGATAGGTCCTATTGAGTGTACGGCTTTGGTGACTCGTATTGCCCTCAGACTCGGGGTTCTTAGCGGGAATCCCGTACCCTTCATCGGGATGCCCCGAGTTCTCATTGATGAGGCATACCTGATCCAGAGACATATACTCAAGAGGGGCCCAAATGATTCTTTGACTTTCTTCTTCCCGGGCTATACAAATCAAATCCTGTTACCTAACCTGGGGGTTGGATTGTATAACTCGGAGTCACTCACCATTCCCCTTGTTACACAAGAGGAAAGCCGTCGTGCTAGTGTTTCAGGTAGGTCCACCAGGAGCGCGGCGAAGAGAGCACACATGCAGCAGCAGCAGTCACAGTCGACACCACCACCATAGCCTCAGCCACAGCCTGTTACACCACCGATGGCAGGAGGGGCCCCTACGGGGTACATGTCTGGGGTTACCCCTGGGTATGCACCTGGTTGGGATCAGCCCACCTACCAGCCGAGTGCGAGTGGCACGGCTTGGGCAGGCGCGAGCAGAGCTCAGTGGGCCACACTCGCTAGTTCCAGCTCCGGTGGTCCACCTCCGTCTTCGTCCTTCCGGCGACACTCCTCCGCCTCTACACGCGATGCTCAGCTCGCGCAGCAGATGGGAGAGCTCACCGTCCAGGTCACGGGATTGGAGGAGACGCTGAACACCCGCGTCGAGTCTACCTCAGCGTGGCAGCGTCAGGCTGGTGAGAGGATTGCAGCCATGCAGCAAGATTAGCGGCAGTACATGGAGGCGCAGAGGGCTTACCACGCGAGTCAGGGTTTCTTCTTCCCTCCTCCGCAGTGAGCCTGAAGCTAGCTTGGGGGAGGACCCCCATTCTGAGGTAACTTGTATCTTCCTTCATTTTCAGAATATCTTATAAATGAAAATCCAAAAAAATCTGCAAAATAAAAAGACCAAAAATATTTATTTGCTTCCATCATCATCATTTGCTTAGTATGCTTTGATATGCTAGTAAGAATGCTTTGCCTCTATGGTTGAAATGATGAATAGTTGCTCTATTTATTCTCCTCGTATGTCTTGCCTACAACTTTGTATCCTACCTAAGTTTTGAGTTTGTTGGCTTGTATGTTCAAACCTTAGCTTGAAAACTGTGGGTAGCAAAAAGCATGATCCTTGCCTAAGTTGTTGTGAGACATGATATGGTAGAATAGAGTGCTATGATCTTGTGTTTAGTGATGCTTGGCATCCGGAGTTTTCCTTTTTGAAAAATCAAAACATGATGAGTTCCTCAATGATGAGAATTTCCCATCCAAGGCCATATGTAGATTCTAGTTCTTAGCCTCCACATATGCAGCTTGTTCTCTCATTGAGCTTTGTCAAATTGTTGTGACCCTTGTTAGAACTCATACTCCCCTGATCAAGATCACGTACACGTTCATGCTAAACTTCTACACTGGAAGTTAAGCATTCATCATTTACTCCATACTGCTTATGCATTCTTCCGCAAATAAAACTCTATGTATCTTTGCATCATTCGTCCCTCTCCAAATATCTCCAATAGAGACAAAGGGCTAGCTAAAAAAAGAGAAAAAGAAAAGCATGGCAAAAATACATAAAGAGAGCTAGCCCAAGTCTCGAAAAATTTCAAAAAGGAGAAAAAGAGATTGATATGTGCAAGAAAAAGAGTTCCACCATATATATGGTAATAACTAGTACCTACTCCGGGGTTAGTGTCCACCTTACCATCAATCCCTCATTCCCTCATATAAAACATGGCAATATCTAGCACCCATTTCCGGGCCTAGTATCCACCTTGCCATGCTCATATCATCACACACATATGCACATCTTGATCAGGATGTATGTTTGTTTCTTCCAAGGATCCGGTTTTTGACTTAGCAAAACATCAAAGACAAGTATGCCACATCTTCCCTACCTACAGCTACACATAAAGTCTATTAGGAGTAGGATGTGAAGAAAGGCAACATTGATGCCTTGGTGAGGAATCATACACCTTTGAGCGATCCGAGAGTATCATCTGAGCAACTCTGATTTTCTTTTTAAAAATTTGCAAAACCTCCGGATTGCTAAGCTGATCAAGGTATGAGTGATTATGCATTGTCTATATAACCATTCTGTCTCTCAACCGCCCAAGGTAGGTGAAGCTATATGCCCCATGTATCAGGCAAAAGGTAAGAACATTGCCAACTTGTTCAACTCTTGGTAGAGTACTTTGCTGTATGTTTGCCATAAGTTGAGAATATAACATTGTAGCAACTCCTGATCAACCAACCTAAGTCTCTAATGTCTTGCTTCGAGATGAGCAAGAGGTGAGCTTGGGGGAGTTTGTTGACGGTGGAAATTCACCATTTCCAACCCTCAATATTCTCACATAAATGGAGGCATATGCATTATTTACTAGCATTTAGGTTTGAATAATGTAGTTCCACTTGTCCTTGGAGATTATTTGTATGTAAGTGATTTACCCTTTAAAAGAGATGGAAACTCCACTTCTATGACTTTTAGTTTCCAAGGCTAGGGGGTAGGCTAGAGTAGCTCTTCTTCAGGTTCCAAGTCCTCTTGGAAGTTTAGGTATGAGTTCTCTTTTATCTTTATTTCTTTGTATGACTTTGATCTACTTCAGTCATTCAGCTATTTCATATAAAGTCATGGTAGATTATATTCTTGATATGTTCTTGAGTTCATCCTCTGTTCATCATTTAGAGGCTCATGTTCTTCGTGAACACTACCTTTTGATCCACTTGAAGGGTGATAAACTCCTTCCTTATGTGTTTGTTCATAAGTTAGAGGCTCGTGTTCTTCACGAACACGACCTTTGATCTTGTTGATTAGACATAAGAGAGTTCATATCTGTTCGTATGTCTAGCCTTAGTTGATCTTGTTAGATGGCATGAGAGTGTTGCATGGGGTATGTGTTCAAGCTACGGTACTCGGTCTAGTTGACCAGTCTTCTGGTGGCTCTCACCCTGGGTCACAATAGCCCGGGCCGGGTGAGGTCTAGCAGCAACGTAGGCATGGTGCCTGGGTTGTCTGGCTACGATAGTTATGAGCATACCCCCCGTAACGAGAGGTCGGTCCTCAGGTGGTGACAGCCTGTTGGATCCTAGGGCAACCTCCGCGTTGGGGTACCTGCTGTAGGAGTCTAAAGTCTAGTTTTGCAGAGTGCTGGTCGTCGCGGGCTAGGTCCCCGTTTGTACCTGGGTGCTGAACCATGTTTCCCTAATGCAATACTCATGCCTATCTCTTGTTTCTTCTAGCTTTGTATGTTTAGTACATTAGAACCTAGAGCTAACTCGTATGTTCCCCCTAAGCCGTAGTGTGCTAGAGTAGAGGTAGATTTGAGGTATGTGTGTCACACTACCCCTATTATCTTTTATCTTACCCCTGCCTTTGAGTGTGTTGTTTCCTATATCTATCTCTTGGTTTACATTCAGAGCAAAAGCATAAGTCTAAGATATCCGCCATTGCCTTCCTTGGATTCGATACCCTTGGAATACTCTCCTTCCTTGGGGAAATGCTACAATGGCTTATCTGTGCGCTTGCGGATTCGTTCATGATTGTTTAGATTAACCTATGGCAACTCTCAATGTTCACGCTAACCTGCGACATTAGTTGTGACATTGGGAAATGCCAACAAGCATTTCTAGCACTGACGCTAAGGATGGATTCCAAATCTGTTCTAAAGTGATCGACGTTTAGAAATGCCAACAAGCATTTCTAGTGCCGACGCTAAGGATGGATTCCAAATCTGTTCTAAAGTGATCGACGTTTAGAAATGTCAATAATATCCATAGGTATGAAACAAGCATAAGAGATATTCCGAACCATACCTTGTACTTGTGAACTCTGAAGTGTCTATCATGCTATCTTGGATGGTTGAAGAATGGAATAGTCATGAATCAAATCACTCCTGCTCATCATGTCACGAAACTTGGGGTTTTGTAATAAGTTTTCAAAACAAACTTTGCTTAGCTCCTCATTTGATTCTCTCAGATCGCTCAATGTGTATATGTCCTCACCAAGGCATTAGATTGCCTTTCTTCATCCTACTTCTAATGATGGCTATATGTGGAGCTCAGGGTAGGATAAAGGATAAGGCGTACTTGCATCACATATATTGCAAAGTCAAAAACTAGATCCACAGAGAAAATCAGATCACACAATCAGATCAAGATGTGCACGTGTATGGATATGGTGAGTATGGTAAGGTGGATACTAGGCCCGGAATGGGTGCTAGATATTACCATACATGTATGATGAATGTGGGTTGATGGTAAGGTGGACACTAGCCCCGGAATGGATACTAGTTATTACCATCAAGATTATAGAACTCCTTTTTGCATGATCTCATCTCTCTCGTATTTCTCCTTTATTTTGGACATGGGCTATTCTCTCTTCTCTTTTTTTCCTTTTTTTCATCATGCTTTGAGCATGTGTCTTTCTTTTTTTTCTTTTTTTCATAGCCCAAGTCTCTTTTGAAGGATACTTTTGGAGAGAGATATCACACCACATATGGAGCTTTATTTATATGAGATGGATGAATGATACAATGCTAACTTCCAGTGTAGAAGCATAGCAAGGGGAAATAGGTGGTGTGCACATGAATCTTGATCATGAAAGTAGTGAAAAGAATTCTCACAAGGGTCACAGAATTTGACAAAGCTCAATGCAATAACAAGCAGCATATGAGTAAAAGGTTTTCAACTATGAATATCATATGGCTCTAGTGGGACGGTGGCATATCAAAGAGGAGCTTTGCAAGGGGTTTTCATGATTTTCAAATAAAATTCCCAAGCACTCGAACATAAAGAGCGAAGATCATATCATCAAACCATATCACAAACACCAACTACTTAGATGAGCACGAGTTCCCTATTGATATTTGTTCACAAGCATCAAGATGATGAGTGAGGAATAAAACATATGCAAGCCAACCACATGAATCATGTAGAGCAAGCATAGCACAAATTGCTGAGTTTGATTTCAAATGATACAAGACGTAGGGTATTACGCACATTGCGGCCCGAACCTGTCTAATTGTGTGCCCCGTGTCTCACCATCGTGTTCCTGATCTCAGCGAGCCCCACCGCACAATCTACTACTTCAGGTACCCCGTCGTAGGCTCGGTGTCTAAAACACTGACAATAGAGGGTGCACATACCATCACTTATGAAGGATAATAGGTCAAGGAGCACTAGTGATGATTCGGCTGACCATAAGGCAGCCACTTCAGTCTAGTTTACCTTGCTCTTATCATGAAGGTGTAGTCGATGTTATGCAGCGCCTGTGTGGGAGTTCTCGAGTGGATATGTCGATGATGAGCTTGAGAGAACTCCCCCACACTGGTGGTTGATCCTGGTGCTATTCTTCAAACAAAAAGTGGAAACAAAAGAGGGACTCTACTGGTTCAACAACCGTAGAGCCTTTATTCAAATTGAAATAATTTTGGGTTTTTTTATTATTGTCACCATGTCATTTTCTCGAAAGGGTTAGACCAAAATTACACTTCATACGCAAAGGGGAATATGCTTACCTTGGACCTTTGAGAGGTCATGTGTACCACCTATGGATGTTGTGCAACATGAATCTGACACCTCAACTTACCTTCCCATTTGAATTTAGCTCAATGACTTACCCATTCAAATTTGACAATTTTCTGCAGGGGTTAGTCCACATACATGCAACCAAAATCTATGAAAATATAACTCAAAGGTTCATCAATCAAAACTCGACACCATGTCTTGTTTTGACTGAAGAAGATAGTTTTAACCTAAGCACCACGCTTAATCTAAAACAGTCTATGAACATTTGTTAACAAACATTCAAACCAGAGCATATGAACATAGATAAGGGAAGCATGAAAGTATGATCAAGCTATCATCAACAAGGGACGTAAGCATGAGCATAAGACAGTGAACCTCGGGAACCTCCCGGAAGGGCTTTGTTTAATGTCAAAGCAGGACTTACCTAGCTAGTGGGCAAGATGCAGGAGCTATCATCATTTCCACACCAGGATAAGATTTGGTAGAGGAGGAACTTTACTCAGGATGCTCACATACCTCCCCCACACTTGAAGTTTGCATTGCTAGGCAACAAAACTCAAGTGTGTGGTGATCAAGCTTCCTTTTGTAAATGTTCCCTCACCAAAGCTTATATAGGTGTTGCAGCTGATGTGGCTGACATGTTCATAGGCATCACCTGTCCATCTTTCTTTTCAATCTCTACCTGAAAGGTTAGTGACCAAAAATACCCGAAGGACAACTTATCCTAAAAACATGTTCTTGCTTTTATTCGAAAAGGGAAATAAAAACCTATGCTAATCCAGGCTATCTCCTGGGAGTGCTTTATTTATTTAAGGTCATAAGCTCGACCATGGGAACTTCATCTTGCCGCTATCGTTGGTGGTGTCATTCCCGTCTCACCACCAATGCTTGATGTATAGTGAAGCTTCAGCTCCAAGGTTAGTGCCACAGTGCACACACGAAATCTGCAATGCTTATGGTAAACATATGCATCTACAATCAACCTTCCAAACGTTTTGCAAAAGAGGACCAGGAGGTGGTTGTAGCCCTCGTATGTGCTCAGCGCACTAAGCATGGCTGACCCTAGAGAGGCATGATGTGAGCATGGTTTATGTGATAGATCAGGAATGAAACTACCATGCTCGTCAATGAAGTCTTTTCCTCCAAACTCCGGAGTCAGTGCCTCGAAAGGTTCTGTGGCCCATGAATTCTCCATCTCAAGAGAGTCATTGTGGAAGCTTGATGTTGACTCTCGATCATGATCGAAAGCAACATGATACGGACCAGCGGGAAGAGGCTGAAACTCGGTCGAGGGTGATGACGATCGTTCCCCTTCACAAAGGTGAGGAGGGTCTTCCGAGTCGTACTCATGAGGAGTAGAAATTTCTACACCCTCAATGAGAACATGCTCGGATGACATGAATGGGGGTATACACGTCGTCTTCTCGAGCAGGTTTTGCGGGGGGAGAGGCTTTGCCATAGGATGTCCCAAACAAGGGGTAGCAGTGGCAGAAGTGGCTTCCCCAAGATTACCAACTAGGCTCCCTATGGATTCCTCAAAGAATTTATCTAGCGGGGAGCCTAGGAGTAGATCAGGATCGAGGACATCGAAGATGTGAAAGTCTAAGCTAGCTCCGATCCTGTCTATGATGAGCAGCACGGCACTCGCGATCCCCCGACATTCAAGAACGTGCCCAAAGGGACAAGTCTCAAGGAGCATGTCAGATGGTGCTAGCGGAACTTTGCCTAAAAGAGTTTCCGCTAAGTGCCATGGCATGATGTTAACCTCCATGATGGGGTCACAGTGGGCCTCTACAGTAATCCCTCTAACAGAACAAGGAATAACCAGAGAGGGTGTACTATCCCAAAATGCTTTGGAAAAGCATATCGCTCCATCTGGCCATTACTTTGTCACACCTGTTTTTCCATAGAAAACCAGATGCAGTTCTATATGCATGCCAAGATCAAGTTTCATGCATATAGTAGACATAAGTGAATAACAGAAACAATATCACGTAAGAAAAACAAAGATTATCAGAGTATTACGCTAAATCCTGGAAACGAAGGCTCCAAACAGCACAGGCAGACGACTGGGGGCTGCGTACGCCTAGCAACAACACCATCTTCAACAGCTTCACACATCTTCTCCTTCTGAGCAGCAGTTTAGCAAGGATGAGTACACTTATGGTTGGTACTCAGCAAGGCCACAAGAAATAACCAGAAATGATTTAAAATCCATCTTTAAGTTTATTAATCATGTGAGGGTCCAGTCCGCTCCATGACCGAGAGCACGGCTAATCGATTAGATTTACACTCTGCAGAGGTTGTACACTTTACCCACAAGTCGTGTCCCCCATATATGTCCGGGTTTGCAAAGCCCTTAAACACTTCCGAGGTGAGTGGCATGGGTTTCACTACGAGGCCTTTACAAAGATTCCCTAGTGTGGATGTCACACCCGAATTTAAAGGCAAATTCGAATGCTCATTTTATATGTGTGCCAGGGTCAAGTTTCACACATATAACATCTCAGTGATAACCAAAACACAATGCCAAAGCGCAAAAGAGAGTATTATAACCATTACATGACCGAATGTCTCATAGACGACTCATCAGAGTGAACAACTAGCAGCGGATCTTCAGATGGCAACTCCACAAGCAGCTAACTGGTGGAACTAACGCCTAGTACTTCTCATCAATCTTCAAGTCTGAGGAGCAATCCGGTTTGTGTCATTGCAATAAGAAAACAAGCGTGAGCACATGCTGTACTCAGCAAGTGGAAACATCATATAACATGCAAGGCTTTTTAGTGGAGGCTGACAGGGTTAAGCATTCAGCATTTTAGTTGGTCAGCTTTTATTAGCAACATAATTACTAGCAAGTATAAGTTTATACCAAACCCACCATTAGCATGATCAACATAAATAAAAATGGATGCATCAAGTTAATCATTGTCTTCCATAGATTACTCATGTGAGGGTCCAGGCCGCTCTTGACCGTGAGCACGGCTAATCGATTAGTTTTAAACTCTGCAGAGGTTGTACACTTTCACCACAAGTCACGTAAAAGTTCTAGGAACTTTAAACCCAACCACGTGATGCTAGCTAGGCATCATACCACACTACCGAGGTGTCATCGCATAGGGACGCTATGAGGCCTTTACAAAGTTTCCCCAATGTGAAGCAAACCCGCGAAGGATCCAAGTCGTTACAGAGTATAAAGTCCCCTAGCAGGATCGTGCCATAGCCAAGAACACTCCCCGCTAGAGCGAGTCTATACCCCACTGGTGCTTCCCCTTGCCCTTATCAGGTAAGGTCACCCCAACACCAGAGTCCCTAATTAATTAGCCAAGACAGAGCCATGTATCCTTGTGGTTGCACTATTTTCCTGGGTGGTCGCTCCATGTTCCAATTAACAAGGTGATCTTGTATTAATGAAGGTATAGCATAAATAAATCAAGTTTCATAAAGTTTCATTAATTCCATCTACCAAGTTAAGCATAGCGAGAGCTACCCAATAATAAATTAAATACCCAGGTTGATCAAGGTATAGGGGTAAAAATAATCTAGTCATGTCCTTAAAAAGGGTCCCATCAATTTGATGCAAGCAAAAGTAAGAACAGTGAATTAAATGCATGTTGTATAGGTAAACGGGTATGCATCAAGGTAGACTTGCCTTCAACAAATCCCCGTTGCTGTTCAGACTCTTGAGCTTCTTGGTCTTCAAATTCTTTAGCCCAAACGTTCTCTACGCATCACATCGAGTACATACAAGCAAACAATGGAATAAAATAAGGAACAATCACCAAATAGAAAGATCAAAGCAAAACAAGGGTGAAAAGCTATTCTACTCTTCGATACGATCGTTTGGACATAAAGAACGCTAAAAACGGAGTTAAAACGGAGAAGATATGGCTTATCAAAGGTTCAAGGGTATATCTGTGAAAAGACTGAGGTTCCAGGGGTTAAAACAAAAGAAAACGGACCAAACCGTAACGATCTTTCAAGGTGGAAGGACCGGGTTGCTATTTTAGAAAGCTCAGGATTGTTTTTGCAAAACAGCGCAGTCAACCGGGACTTTGGACCTGTTGACCGTTATGCTGGACTGGTTGACTTGATCTGGGGCGCCGGATCTGAAACGGATGGTCACGATCGTGTGCGAGCAGCTGACGATGGTGCGGACGCCGGCGAGCGGCGGCGCTGCGGCTAAACACGCCGGCAAGCTGCTGATCTCGAGCTGGGGTGCTCAAACGACGATGGCAAGCGGCCGGGAAGGTAGAGAGGACGACAGCGAGTCTAACTAGGGCTTCGAGGAGGCGTCTCGATGAACGACGGCGGTGCATGGCTGAAGGGGGCGGCCGGCGGCGACAAGGAAACTCTGGCGAGCTCAAACACACACGTTGGAGCTCCGGGATGAAAAGAAGCGGCACCAGGGCGTTCCTTACCCTCTTGCGGTTCTTCTAGTGATCTTCTAGTCGAGGAAGCGGCGGCGCTCCGGCGGATTAGCTTGCGGCGGCGCTAGGGTTTCGGAGGGCGGTGCTGCGCGCGAGCTTCAAGGCGGTAGCTGGCTCAGGATTGAGAGGGGCGCGAGCTTCTGCGGCTTAAGAAGGGCGGGCGGACGCGTACAGCCCAGGGAGACTCGGAAGCGGGGTCGTGCTTCACCGGGTCACGGCCACGGCGGCGGCGGGATCGTGCCCGGGGCAGACTCGAGGAAGAAGATGACACGGTGGGGCCCAGGCGTCAGCGGGAGCGGGTGGAAGGGGATCAAGGTGGGCTGCTGTGGGCCGAATTCAAGGTGGGCTAGAAGAAAGAGCGGACGGGGAGGGAAAAAGAGGGAGCACGGGTGGACTTTTGCTGTTTGGGCTTGAAACAAAGGGTGGGCCAGAAAGGTTAGGAGGGTTAGAAGATTTAAAAGAAGGCTTTTGATTTTTTTTTAAAACCACTCAAACTTTATGAATTCAAATTCAAATTTGAATTCAACCAAACAAAAGAGATGCTCCAGCATGTATGCAACATAAAACTCCTAAATTTATTTATTTTATTTTTATAAATACATTAAATGCCTAGAAACTCACACACACTTTATATTCCTTAATTTCAAAGCATTGTTTCTATCAAATTTTTATTGAAAACATATTTTTGCATAATTAGGGTGTTACAAATCCTACCCCCCTTAAGAAGAATCTCTTCCTCGAGATTCGGATGGAGCATCGAAGAGATGGGGATAATCTTCCTTCAAGTCATCCTCTCTTTCCCAAGTTGCCTCATCCTCTGCATGATTTCTCCATTGTACCTTGCACATCTTAATCACCCGATTCCTTGTAACTCGTGTTAAAGTATCCAAAATCTTGATAGGATGTTCAGTATAGGTGAGATCTTCCTTAACTTACAATCCATCCATAGGCAATGGCTCTTTATCATGCGGTTGAAATCCCTTCTTTAACTGTGAGATATGGAACACATCGTGCACATCTGAGAGCTGATTTGGTAACTCCAATCTGTAAGCTACCTCTCCCACTCTCTCAGAGATACTGAAGGGTCCGATAAATCATGGTGACAACTTCCCTTTAACCTTGAATCTGCGTAGACCTCTGATTGGTGATACTTTGAGATACACATAATCGCCTTCGTCAAAAACCACATCTCTCCTCTTTGTGTCAGCGTACTTCTTCTGCCTAGATTGAGCAGCTCTTAAGTTGTCTCTGATGATCTGAACTTGCCTTTCTTCTTCCTTGATAATGTCAGTTCCAAACAACTGACTTTCTCCTGTCTCACTCCAATACAATGGAGTTCTGCACTTTCTCCCATACAATGCCTCGAAAGGTGCCATCTTAAGACTAGCTTGATAACTATTGTTATAGGAGAACTCAGTATAGGGCAGGCTCTTATCCCAACTTCCTCCATGCTTTAGAGCACAAGCTCTCAAGATATCCTCTAGAATTTGATTAGTCCTCTCAGTCTATCCATCTGTCTGTGGATGATAAGCTGAGCTGAAATTCAACTTCGTATCCAAGGCCTCGTGAAGCTTTTCCCAAAAACGATATGTGAACTGTGTACCTCTATCAGACACTATCTTCTTGGGTACACCATGCAAACACACAATTCTGGACATATATAGTTCTGCCAATCTAGCACCTGAGTGAGTAGTCTTTACTGGAATGAAGTGAGCTACTTTCGTCAATCGGTCCACTATTACCCATATAGAATCATACCCAGCTGGTGTTCGTGGTAATCCCACTATGAAATCCATACTAATCTCTTCCCACTTCCATTCAGGTACTTTCAATGGTTGAAGTAATCCAGCTGGTCTCTGATGCTCAGCTTTCACTCGATGACATGTGTCACACAAAGCTACATGAGCGGCAACATCTCTCTTCATCCCATACCACCAATACCTCTGCTTGAGATCCTGGTACATCTTGGTACTACCGGGGTGAATGGAATAAGCTGAATCATGAGCTTCTCTTAGGATAGTCTCCCTAATATCTCCCACATCTGGCACACAAATCCTGTTTCTAAACCATATTGTTCCCTGATCATCCTCTTTGAAATCTGGAGCTTTGCCTTTCTCCATAGTTTCCTTGATTTCCTTAATCTCCGTATCCTCCAATTGTCCTTTATGTATTTCCTGCTCCAATGTAGACTCTATCTCTAAGGTAACTTCCTGAGTATGAGCAACCATCCCTAAGTTGAGCTTCTCAAACTCTTTCATCAATTCATCAGGCAACTGGAATGCTAATGCCATGTTAGCTTGTCCCTTCCGACTCAAGGCATCTGCAACCAAGTTTATCTTCCCAGGATGATAGTGTACCTCCAAATTATAATCCTTGATTAGCTCTAACCAGCGGCGTTGTCTCAGATTCAAGTCCTTCTGAGTGAAAATGTACTTCAACCTCTTATGATCAGTATATATCTGGCACTTGGTTCCCATAACGTAATGCCTCCAAATCTTCAAAGCATGAACCACTGCTGCTAATTCCAGATCATGTGTAGGATAATTCAGCTCATGCTTCCTCAACTGTCTCGATACATAGGCTATAACATGTCCCTCCTACATAAGAACACAACCAAGACCATGTCGAGATGCATCACAATAGATATCAAAACTCTTCTGCAGATCTGGCATTACTAGCACTAGGGCTGTGGTTAACCTCTTTTTCAACACCTCAAAACTCGCCTGACATGCTTCAGTCCATTTGAATTCTTTATCTTTCTCCAATAAGGATGTGAGAGGCTTCGCTAGCTTAGAAAATCCTTCAATGAACCGATGATAATATCCTGCAAGGCCAAGAAAACTCCTGATCTCCTTGACTGTTCGAGGCGGTTCCCATTTCAACACATCACTGACTTTGCTAGGATCGACTACAATTCCTCCATCAGTGATGATGTGACCAAGGAAAGAGACTTCCTTCAACCAGAAATCACACTTGCTGAATTTAGCATGCAATTGATGCTCTCTAAGTTTCTGCAGCACAAGCCTCAAGTGCTCCTCATGCTCCTCCTCATTCTTGGAGTATATCAAAATATCATCAATGAACACCACAACGAACTTATCCAGATACTCCATAAACACCATGTTCATCAGATACATAAAGTAGGCGGGTGCATTAGTCAATCCGAACGACATGACGGTATACTCATAGAGTCCATATCTAGTGGTGAATGTAGTCTTAGGAATATCTGATAATCTGATCTTCATCTGATGATAACCAGAATGCAAATCAATCTTTGAGAATACCTTAGCACCTCTCATCTGGTCAAACAAATCCTCAATACGAGGCAATGGGTACTTATTCTTGATGGTGACATCATTAAGCGATCTGTAGTCCACACACATCCTCTGAGTACCATCTTTCTTCTCCACAAAGATGACTGGTGCCCCCCCAAGGTGATGAACTAGGACTAATGAATCCTTTTTCCATCAACTCTTTAATCTGCTTCTTAAGCTCAAGTAATTAATCACTAGACATTCTGTATGGACGCTTAGAAATAGGAGCAGTGCCTGGTAAAAGATCAATATCAAACTCAACATCTCGATCAGGCGGCATACCCGGCAGTTCGTCTGGAAACACATCTGGAAACTCACATACAACCTTGATTTCTCCCAGAACTTTACCCCTCAACTGATTTACTGTAACATCTATTCTTGGGGGTAGAGCTCCTGCTAATTCAATCCTTTCCCCATCTGGGCTAGTGAGAAGAACTGACTTCTTGGCACTTTGAATTACTCCATCAAACTTGCTTAACCATCCCCTTCCGAGTATCACATCAGTACCATTAGAATCCAACACTATAAGATTAGCCCAAAAATCCTTCTCCAAAATCTGAAGTTTGACATTATTACACATATATAGTGCATCCAGGTTCCCTTTTGCTGAACTGACTAGCATGGGTCGTGGCATGATATTCATGGGAATATTATGTTTAGCTGCATACTGGGAAGTGATGAAAGAATGGGATGCTCCTGAATTGAATAAAACTGAGGCAGGGGTGAAGTTGATAAGACATGTGCTGAGAATTACTCGTGGATTCTCCTGAGCGGTCTCAACACTCATGTGATTCACCTTGCCACGTGCATAACTTTGTTTTCCCTGTGGGGTCGGTTGACTCTGTACAGGAGTGTTGGGAGCATTCCTCTTAGGACACGTATTTGCATAATGCCCAATCTCTCCACACTTGAAGCAAGCAGTACTTTCTGGTACTTTCTGACGATCCTGGTGAAAACCTTGACATGGAGTCTGCTGCACTGGCTGCCCAAAGTTCTCACTCAGACCTTCAGAATGGAGTGGTGTCTCTTGTGTTGAAGTAAAACGGAGACGAGTGTTACTCCCAGACGGTTCAGGGGTGGTGGCCTTCCTTTTCAGATCTTCCAACTCTCTGCGCTTATGCTCCAAGCCAATGGCCTTGTCTACCAGATCCAGGAAGGACGGAAAGCTATGAGACGTAAGCTGATACTGGAGTGGTCCAGCCAACCCTTCCAAAAACAACTCCTCCTTCTTCTTATCGTCAGCAACATCCTCCGGAGCATAATGAGACAACTCAATGAACTTGTCCATGTACTCTATCACTGTCATCTCTTCCTGCTTGAGAGCCAGGAACCCATTCTTCTTTAACTTCATAAGACTGGCAGGTATATGGTGGTTCTTGAAGCTGGTGGTGAACTCCTGCCAAGTGATAGCATCAAGGGTGGCATGAGCAGCAATGTAGGCATCCCACCAAGCTGACGCTGTCCCACGAAGTCAGCCTGAAGCATACAAGACCTTCTCCCTATCATTGCACTGTGTAATGGTGAGCATCTTCTCCACTGTCTTCAGCCAATCTTCTGCTTCCAAGGGATCAGCTGCATGAGAGAACACCGGGGGATCATGGCTCATAAACTCTCGATGCTTATTCCAAGGCGGTTGATTCTGATTCATGTTCTGGTTTATCTGGACTTGCATGCTTGCCATATTGGTGGACATGTTCTGGAGAATCTGCATCTGTGCTGCCTGGAACTGCTGTACTGCAGGATCCATCTGACTTTGTTGTTGTCGGGACTACCACTCCTCCTTTGATGGATTACTAAAGGACCGATATTAAGATTAGAGTTGGTTGAGAAGGATATAAGCCCCAACTAAACAAACTAGCCACTAAAAACTGATGTCACTGTGGTCATTACTTCCACAGCACACCGCACTCAAAACAAAGATTCAAATCAAGCATTTATCAGAAGAACAAGCATTCAAGCACACCTCTAGTCTAAGCACACGCTAAGATGTTCGCATCTATCGATTACTAGGATAGAACTTAAAGATCCTATATCCTATTAAGAGAGATCTTTGGACAGGGTAAGGTGAAGACAGAGAAAGATTAGAGGGAGTAGAGCAAATGCTAAAGATTCCTTATAGCAAGATTATCAAGGACGGGGTAAAAGCAAGGATAAGTATATATGAATAGAATTAAAGCATAGCATGAAGTGAGAAGGCTTCTAAGATATTATAATCCTTAAATCTAACCATTTTCTAACTAGGCTAACGTCCTGCAGTCAACACGGCTCTGGTACCACTTTGTCACACCCGAATTTAAAGGCAAATTCGAATGCTCATATTATATGTGTGCCAAGATCAAGTTTCACACATATAACGTCTCAGTGATAACCAAAACACAATGCCAAAGCGCAAAAGAGAGTATTATAACCATTACATGACCGAATGTCTCATAGACGACTCATCAGAGCGAACAACTAGCAGCGGATCTTCAGATGGCAACTCCACAGGCAGCTGACTGGTGGAACTAACGCCTAGTACTTCTCATCAATCTTCAAGTCTGAGCAGCAATCCAGTTTGTGTAATTGCAATAAGAAAACAAGCGTGAGCACATGCCGTACTCAGCAAGCGGAAACATCATATAACATGCAAGGCTTTTTAGTGGAGGCTGACAGGGTTAAGCATTCAACATTTTAGTTGGTCAGCTTTTATTAGCAACATAATTACTAGCAAGTATAAGTTTATACCAAACCCACCATTAGCATGATCAATATAAATAAAAATGGATGCATCAAGTTAATCATTGTCTTCCATAGATTACTCATGTGAGGGTCCAGGCCGCTCTTGACCGTGAGCACGGCTAATCGATTAGTTTTAAACTCTGCAGAGGTTGTACACTTTCACCACAAGTCGTGTAAAAGTTCTAGGAACTTTAAACCCAACCACGCGATGCTAGCTAGGCATCATACCACACTACCGAGGTGTGATCGCATAGGGACGCTACGAGGCCTTTACAAAGTTTCCCCAATGTGAAGCAAACCCGCGAAGGATCCAAGTCGTTGCAGAGTATAAAGTCCCCTAGCAGGACCGTGCCTTAGCCAAGAACACTCCCCACTAGAGCGAGTCTATACCCCACTGGTGCTTCCCCTTGCCCTTATCAGGTAAGGTCACCCCAACACCAGAGTCCCTAATTAATTAGCCAAGACAGAGCCATGTATCCTTGTGGTTGCACTGTTTTCCTGGGTGGTTGCTCCATGTTCCAATTAACAAGGTGATCTTGTATTAATGAAGGTATAGCATAAATAAATCAAGTTTCATAAAGTTTCATTAATACCATCTACCAAGTTAAGCATAGCGAGAGCTACCCAATAATAAATTAAATACCCAGGTTGATCAAGGTATAGGGGTAAAAATAATCTAGTCATGTCCTTAAAAAGGGTCCCATCAATTTGATGCAAGCAAAAGTAAGAACAGTGAATTAAATGCATGTTGTATAGGTAAACGGGTATGCATCAAGGTAGACTTGCCTTCAACAGATCCCCGTTGCTGTTCAGACTCTTGAGCTTCTTGGTCTTCAAATTCTTCAGCCCAAACGTTCTCTACGCATCACATCAAGTACATACAAGCAAACAATGGAATAAAATAAGGAACAATCACCAAATAGAAAGATCAAAGCAAGACAGGGGTGAAAAGCTATTCTACTCTTCGATACGATCGTTTGGACATAAAGAACGCTAAAAACGGAGTTAAAATGGAGAAGATATGGCTTATCAAAGGTTCAAGGGTATATCTGTGAAAAGACTGAGGTTCCAGGGGTTAAAACAAAAGAAAACGGACCAAACCGTAAAGATCTTTCAAGGTGGAAGGACCGAGTTGCTATTTTGGAAAGCTCAGGGTTGTTTTTGCAAAACGGCGCAGTCAACCGGGACTTTGGACCTGTTGACCGTTATGCTGGACTGGTTGACTTGATCTGGGGTGCCGGATATGAAACGGACGTTCACGATCGCGTGCGAGCAGCTGATGACGGTGCGGACGCCGGCGAGCGGCGGCGCTGCGGCTAAACACACCGGCAAGCTGCTGATCTCGAGCTGGGGTGCTCAAATGACAACGACAAGCGGCCGGGAAGGTAGAGAGGACGACGGCGAGTCTAACTAGGGCTTCGAGGAGGCATCTCGATGAACGACAGCGACGCAGGGCTGAAGGGGGCGGCCGGCGGCGAAAAGGAAACTCCGGCGAGCTCAAACACACGCGTTGGAGCTCCGGGACGAAAACAAGCGGCACCAGGATGTTCCTTACCCTCTTGCGGTTCTTCTAGTGATCTTCTCATCGATGAAGTGGTGGTGCTCCAGCGGATTAGCTTGCGGCGGCGCTAGGGTTTCGGAGGGCAGTGCTGCGCGCGAGCTTCAAGGCGGCGGCTGGCTCGGGATTGAGGGGGGCGCGAGCATTTGTGGCTTAAGAAGGGCAGGCGGACGCGTACAGCCTAGGGTGACTCGGAAGCGGGGTCGTGCTTCACCGGGTCACGGCCACGGCGGTGGCGGGATCGTGCCCGTGGTGGAGTCGAGGAAGAAGATGACACGGTGGGGCCCAGGCATCAGCGGGAGCGGTTGGAAGGGGATGAAGGTGGGCTGCTGTGGGCCGAATTCAAGGTGGGCCGGAAGAAAGAGTGGACGGGGAGGGAAAAAGAGGGAGCACGGGTGGACTTTTGCTGTTTGGGCTTGAAACAAAGGGTGGGCCAGAAAGGTTAGGAGGGTTAGAAGATTTAAAAGAAGGCTTTTGATTTTTTTTTAAAACCACTCAAACTTTATGAATTCAAATTCAAATTTGAATTCAACCAAACAAAAGAGATGCTCCAGCATGTATGCAACATAAAATTCCTAAATTTATTTATTTTATTTTTATAAATACATTAAATGCCTAGAAACTCACACACACTTTATATTCCTTAATTTCAAAGCATTGTTTCTATCAAATTTTTATTGAAAATATATTTTTGCATAATTAGGGTGTTACAGTGGGCGGCTCGCTAGGTTTCATGACAGCGCAATGCATAACTCTCTCTCGAGACTGCGAAGCTACCACAGAGCAGATCAGCCTGAGGGCCGGGCTATACACCAACTACCGGCACCCCCTAACCCTTATCAGGTAAAGCATACCACACACTAAATTTTCTAATTAATTAGCCAAGACAGAGCCATATGTCTTGTGGTTGCACCTGGTTCCTGGGTGGTTCTCCATGTTCCAATTATAACATGGTAATCTTGTAAATAAAGCATAGGTAGAAGGATGGTTAGGGACACTTGCCTTTCTCCAACGAAAAGCTACTCTTACTGCTCTTCAGCTCTTGCTTTCTTGGAACTCTTTATCTTCAAAGCAAACGAACAACGATCCTTCTACTCGAAGCAAACATCGAGCACAAACATACAAAGCAAATAAACAAATACAACTAAGAACAAGGCACCAATCGAAAGAAAAGCTTTAAAAGAACGCACTAAAGGATAGGCTCAATTCTATGGTCGCGCAAACGTAAGAAACGTTGAAAACGGAACTACGGTCGAAAAGACAAAGCTATCGAGAGATTATTATCAAACAACAAGAGACTAGATGCTGGATTTATTTTAATGAGAAATCATGTGAAAGAATATTTCAGAGAAATACTCTATGTTACAATTAAGCAAAGTTATATTTAAGTATAGAAAACACGATAAACCTAATCATATTTTATTTGCAGATATTTAAGTACAAGTTATATCAAATTAACAATTAACATTAGAAAGACAAAGCATGTGCAAGATATCTAACCAAATAACTTTATATCTCGTGTTCAACTAAACATATTAACATTAAAAAGGCATTTATAATAACATTACGCATATTAACTTTATTATGAAAACCGTTGTATCTAACATTTTTTTATTTGACAAAAACTATTTATAAATAAGAATTAACCCATTTACATCATGATTAAAGAAAATCGGAATAGAACCTAATCACTTTTATTTAAAAAAAACAATGGAATAATAATTAATCAAGATTAACATGCAACTTTAGTGTTAAAAACATGTAACAGGTGATACACATGCTAACGTACAAGTTAAGGTGAAACGAACGAGAACGGTAGAAACGAACTATAACACACATGCAAACCTTAGGCTAGGGTCTAGGAGAACTAGTCTACAAAGAGAGCTAGGCTGAATGACTAACACATTAACCAAAGGTAAACTGATCTGGTAGGAGAAATAGTTAACAAGGTAAGCTCTAAAGAAAGGTAGCTATGAAAGATTAGGCACAAGAACATAGCTGATTCATAAAGAGACAACCTAACTGAGATAGGATAGACATGAACTAGATATTGATAAACGAGATTCTAAGACAAACATGAAACAATCATGATATGATTACCTGACAGAGAAATGCAAAATAGAAGCTCTAAGATATCTATCTATTCGGATCACCAAAGCACACAAACTGTGCTTAAAAGGAAAAGGCTCGGCTAGATGTAGAAAAAAAACTTGATTTGAGCTAGAGCTGGATTTGGAAAGGTCCAAAGCTTACACAAGGCTAGATACACAAAAGAAAGATACTGAGATAAAGCTGGCATAACGTCTAACGGACACTTTGCATTTATGAACATGGAAGACTATAAGCTTAGGTTCATTTTAATTAACAAAACATATGAACATACTCTAAGTTGGAATTAATGCAAGTTAAGCTTTATTTACAAAACCGACGTAAAGAACTAGTCAAGTTTTATTTATAAATGTTTATGTATAAATTATACCAATTAAGCATTTAACTTAGAAAGGTTAAAACAACTACTCGAATTAAAACATATGTCGTGTTGAGCTAGACAAACTTTATTTAGAAAACACATGCACGTTGGCATTAGTCATTTTAACAAATAATTATGAAAACCGAGTTATAGCTTAACCATATTTTAATTAGAAAGATCAAAGTATAAATTATACATTTTTAAGCATTTAACTTTGAAAAGGCTAAACTATGTGAGAAATCTAAACACCACTTTATGATTCAAGTGGATCATATTATTATTACTGAAAACAACATTATATTGATATTAATCAATTAATATTTGTTATGAAAGCCGGTGTAAAAGCCTATGCAACTTTTAATTATGAAAGGTTAATTAAATATTAAACAAATTAACATTTGATTTATGAAAAACCAAAGTAAAGATCTTATTAGATTTTATTTATGAAAGCATGTGAAATAATCATTAATCAAATTAATATAAATTATGAAAAACGGTGTACAACACTATATTGCTTTTATTTATAAAAGGCATGTATAACTAAGCATTAATCAAAATTAATATTAAATTTATTTTTCAGAAGACAAACATGATGAAAACTCACCACTAACGTGTACTTTACATTATTATGAACCTAACGCAACTTGAATGGATTAAAACGGATCTAAAACAAGAAAGATATGAATAAACGAAGCTCTAGGGACTTGCTGGCAAAGATTAGAAACTTCCAGGGGCATAACTGCGAAAAACCAGGGGCATATACATAATTATGTATATAAACTCGAGGTTTTACTTACAAGAATCTCAGGGTGGATTGGATCTAGGGAATCTAATCTTTCTAGGAGGTTTTCTGCAAGATTGCCAAGACATAAGAAAAAGATCTAAGATTTATTGGAAAAGACAGGGGTCTAGATGCAAAACGGCCAGGTGGGATTTATGTGTGAAAGGTGGGATTTTCGTAGGGGGTTTTCCACAAAAGATACAAGACACATAAACTAACCTACTCAAAATAGATTTCCCCAGGGACCTAATCGCAAGATGGGCATCTTCTTCTTCTTCCTTCGATCTGGAACGGACGGAACGACAGGGCTCCTGGCCGCTCGGCTCGATCTTCACGCACGAGCGGTGGCTGCAGCGCAGGAAGCCAGAGAGGAGCAGAGCACAGGAACAGGGACACGTGCACGACGAGCAGGGCGAGCAGGGAGACACCGGAGGGGTGCACGTGCGAGACCTGGACGGGATGAAGCTAGTAGACGTACACGAACAGAAAACAACCTGCTAGATTGATTGGCGGAGTTTCGGTTCACGAAACAGAAGGATAAGCGGCAAAACGGAACGACATCGACAAGGCAAACACGATGGTGTGCTCACCTTCGGCCAGGGATGAACAATGGTGACGAAAGGACTCGCCGGAGTTGGAGAGAAGTCGCCGGAGTTGAGGAAGACGACGGAGTTGACATCGGAATTGACCAATCAACCACACCACGGCGTTTAGCTCGACGAGACAAACTCCATGGTGGTGTCCGTTCGCACCGAAAGTCCACGATTTCACCGGAAAAGCTCGCCGGAGAGTTCACCGGAATTAAGTAGATGCGAAAGTTCGGCGGCGGTTTGTGGAAGCTAGGGTTATCAAAACGGGATGAGGTTGGCGGCGTTGGAAAGAGGACGCGAAGGAGATCACCGGCAACTATTTATTGGCTGAGATAGAGTCCGGTTTCATTTTCCCTTCTTTTTCTTATTTTGGGAATTAATTTCGGATCAAAAACAATTCCAGAAAATCCTGAAATCATAATTAAATCACGAAAAATACTCCGAAAGCTCAGAAAATTTTAGGAAAATTACTAAAGATGATTTGGGACACGAGGAATCCAAATAAAATATTTGGAGCTCATGAAAAAGGATTTTAGAGCATTCTAATAAATAGAAATAGCTCACAGAAAGTGAGAATAAATTCCAGAAAAAGCTGGAAAATTCTCGGAAGAGTTTGGTCAGCACCTAGGCGTATTTTAAAACCTTTTGCACTCATAAACACCGAGATGCATCGGCATGAAAGCAACATTCCATAACCATTTATTTGATTCAGAAAAACAATAAATGGCTTTTTCCTATACTATATTTCCTGTAAAGAAAATAAATGTTGGAAAATTTTAAAATTGAGAGAAAATTATTGTTTAATTATTCTTCCTATTCATATCCTGAAATTGGAAATTTCAGGGTGTGACATACTTCTTCATGGCCTCCTTAGGAAATGCTTCGTCAGGAGGATCGGGAGGTAAAGGAGATACCGTAGGTCTAGGGAAAGGTTCTGTCAAAGGATGTCTAGATGATCCAGCATGGACAGAAACAGTTTCCCTAAGCTCTTCTTCTTCTGGGTTTCCTTGAGATTTAGCAAGAAGTTTTTCTAAGGGGAAACCTAGGAGAAGATCAAAATCCACGATGTCATAGACGTGGAAATCTAATCGCACCTCTATGTCATCAATGGTGATCGGCACGCCCCTAGCAATCCCTCGACATGGAAAAACACAACGCCACCTGGGACTATGGAAAAGTCTATCAGTCGAGATCAAGGGCACGTCACCGACCAGAGTATCCAAAAGGGTCTCTGGTATGATGCAAGCCCCAACAGTAGGGTCATGGACAGCATCTACGGTGTTTCCTCTCATGGAACAGTGGATGATCGTAGAAGTCGAGCTAACCCGAATTGCTTCGGATGTATGCTTCTGAGGTGACCAATCCACTATCGTCCCATGATTCCAAACTTCATCGAGGACCTCATAAAGGTTCAACGATGCCGTAGCCTTCTCGTGCCAAGAGTGATCTGAGGTATTTCTGATGTTTTGAGAAGGATCATCCTCAAATCGAGAAGAGAACTCCGAAGGTTGAATTTCTTCTTCCTTCGATGTTCGTGGTTCGGGAGAGGGCTCAACAGAGGAATCAAGGAATTCAGAGAATGAAAGCTCAGATTCGGCTATTGAGACTCTCATGGACCAACTCAGACTCCAGATGGGGTTCGTTGTAAACGATATGGGAAGAAGAGGTTTCTAAGAAGAATTCTAGGATCTCTCTTCTTTCCACTAGAGTTTGGTTTTCGAACGAACCTCCAGCTAAAAGGTTGAGCTCTTGTGCAGATTCCATGTCTATATGAGTATAAAAGGTATACGTCGCTATATCATCGGGTATAGACATGTCTGGGCTAGATGTCATAAGATGTAGGAACCTAGCCCAAGCTGCACCTATGGACTCACCCTCTAATTGCTCAAAGTCAAGGAGTTCACATGGCAAGAGCTCTATGCGTTCATAAAGGGAGAACGAGTCACAAAAGTTTTCTCATAGTTCTCCCCAATTATTCACATGCTCTGTTGTGTGGGTGTACCATTACTCCGCTCTATCTACGAGAGACAAAGGGAACAATTTCCACCTCAAAGTTTCCTGTGTCATGCCTGGAATTGCCAAGCATGAACACAAGTCCTCGAAATCCTCTAAATGAACATTAGGATCATCACTGATCGCTCCAGAGAAAGGTCGATTCCGAACCATGGCTATAAAGCCGGGATGAAGCTCGCAGCAAGATGAGGAAGTTGATGGTTGCTCTAAGACGAACTCGCCCCTAGGGGTAGAGAGGCTTTGACAGGAAGGCATCTCAAAGGGTAGCGGGGGTAAAGGTAGAAGAAAAGAAACAAAAAAGGATAACTCGATGGGTAACGGGGGTGAAGGTAGAAGAAAACGAAAAGGATAAATACGAGGACCACTAGGTTCTAAGATAGATACAACAACCATTCCCCAGCAACAGCTCCAGAAATGCTTGTTGGCGTTTCTCAACGTCACCACTAGTTGTACACCTAGAGGGAGCGTATAAGAACAACCGGGTATATCGCAAGCGCACGGAAATACCGCTGTAGCACTTCCTCAAGGAAGGAGAGTATTCCAAGGGTATCGAATCCAAGGAACGGTGTGCACTATCTCCTACTCTAGTATAGATGATCCAAGGACACAACACTGATTGATAGGATAGGTAGAAAGGATCTGCCTCAACCGAGCGCAGAGTCTAGTTACGGTCTCTCAGGTATAGCACTCACTTCGGGCACCAAGCACAAGGCCAATGTGTTGGCTCGAGCCCAACTCGGTACGCGACGTAGAGGGTTGACAAAGGGTCCAACAGGCTGTCACCACTGCAGCCTACCTCTACGCTACGATCGTACGTGGTCTTTGAAGGGTAGCTTATGGTTCAGACACCTCATCTACACCACTTACTATTCCTACGAATCTGTGAGGGAGATACTGGCACTAGCTCAAGGTATGCTCTATCACTCATGCAAGATCACGAATGCACTTTGATCTAACTAGAGACATGCAGGAGCTTCACTTTACTCTAATAGACAAGCTGGCAAACTAGATGCAAACTTATGATCTAAGTCTACTGGATCAAAAGGGTTGTATTCGAAGAACACAAGCCTCTAAACCAAGAACAAACGAAGAACACAAGAACAAAGCAACTAAGCATGCATACGACTTTAGTCTAAATAGGAAATATCGAAATACTCACTTTAGTCTAGTTGAAGAACAAAGGCACCGCTGAGGATCGTTCTTGAGGAAGATGTCATGAAAAACATGACATGGCCTCAAGCCTCCCACCTCACTTCCTAGCACTAATCCTATACAAAGATCTCTCCTCTCCTAAAGAGAGAGGCTCACGCCAAAATGAAGAGGATGAGGAGAAGTGTGTGTCTCAAATGGGAGACCCTCCCCTCCTATTTATAGAGGAGGGGGTGGCTTGCTCGGAGGCTCAAAGTGCCCCAAAACGCCCGGGATCGCAGCAAGTGACCAATCAGGCAGCAACACGTGGAAGGTGGGGATCAACCGACCTTAGGTCGGTTCGGTCGATCCTAGGGTCGGTCGAAACCCTCGGGAGGCCTTCTGCGTTGTGTTTTCTCAGGGTGGCTGCTATGTGGGCCCTGATGCTTGTCCTCCGTGCATGCCAAGTTTCCTGGCGGTTTGGGTACTGAGTGGGCCCTTGGATCCATGTGATGTCCACGTGGCGATTCGTGATTCGTCGGGCTTGCCTCTCTTGGATTGATGACGTCAGTGATCCAGGGGAATCCTATGTGGCATCCCCTCATTAGCTGAGCTTGAAGTGCTTGGGTCAAAGACTTGTGCTTTTACTCCTCTTTCTAGTGCTAATTACCTGTATTTGCATAATCACCAACACTTGTGGAAATGGATAGTTTAAGCCCTATTCTAGTGTTGATAATCATTTTCCATGCCAAAAGGTACATATTTGACAGGTAAGAAGGGAGTGAAAAATAGCCGTCAACAGTGTGCACATGAATCTTGATCATGAAAGCAAGAAAAGAATTCTCACAAGGGTCACAACGATTTGACAAAATTCAATGCAAATACAAGCAGCATATGTGTATAAGGTTTTCAAGAAAACTAATCATATGGCTTTGGTAGGACTTTGGCATGTCAAAGAGGAGCTTTGCAAAGGGTTTTTAGTTTTTTTTTCAAATAAAATTCCCAAGCACTCAAACATTCAGAGAGAAGATCATATCATCAAATCATATCACAAACGCCAACTACTTAGATGAGCATGAGTTCCCTAATGATATTTGTTCACAAGCATCAAGATGATAAGCATGGAACAAAACATATGCAATCCAACCATAGGAAACATGTAGAGCAAAACGAGCATGGTTCCATGAGTTGATTTAGCAGATAAGAATTGAAACTCATTCAAACTCATAAATTAGGAAGAGTGAGATAAAGGGTGCACATACCATCGCTCCTGAAGAAAAGGGGATCAAGGAGGACTAGCAGTAGTTCAGCTGACCCATGGGGCAATCGGCTCACTCTAATTTACCTTGTCCATTGTCATGAAAGTGCAGTCGAGGTTGTGCAACGCCTATGTGGGAGATCTCAAGTGTGTATGTCGATGATAAGTTGGGAGATCTCCCCCACACTTGTTCATGTACCTATTGATGTCTTCAAACCAAAAGAGGAAAAAATAGGGACTCCACCGGTTTGAGAACCAGGGGGTCTTTATTCGAAAGCAAACATATATTTTTTTGTTTTTTATTCACTACGAACCTAGCTCAATAAGACTAACAGGTCTTGGCTTACTTTCCCTTTTGAATGAAGCTCGATAACTTACCCCATTTGGATTCGGTTCCTACAAGGGTTAGTCTGCATATACAACCAATATCCATGCAAGCATTTAACTATAAGGTTCATCAACCAAACTCGACACCATGTCTTATTTGATTGAAGAAGACATTTTTAACCTAAGCACCATGCTTAATTTAAAACAACATATGAATCCACATAGCTAAACATACACTCAAACCATAGCATTACAAACATAGATAAAGAAAGCATGAAAGTATGACCAAGCATTTCCAAAGGGATATAAACATGAGCATATGATGGTGAACATCGGGCAACCTCCCAGAAGGGCTTTGTTTAAAGTCAAAAGTAGGACATACCTAACTGGACAAGACGCAGGAGCTAACATCATCTTCAAACCAGAATAAGATTTGGATGAGAGGAACTTTACTTGCCAAGGTGTTGTAGGTGATGTAGCTCACATGTTCTTAGGCATCACCTGTCCACCGTTCTTTTCAATCTCCACCTGAAAGGTTAGTGACCAAAAAAATACCTGAAGGACAACCTTATCCTAGAAACATGCTCTTGCTTTTTATTCAAAAGGGAAATAAAACAACCCTATGCTAATCCAGGATATCTCCTGGTAGTGCTTTGTTTACGGTCATAAGCTCGACCCTTGGGAACTTCTTCCTGCAGCTATCATTGGTGATGTCATTCCCGTCTCACCACCAATTTTTAATGTATCATGGAAGCTTCAGCTGCAAGGTTAGTGCCACAGTGCATACATGAAATCTACAATGCTTATGGTAAACATATGCATCTACAACCTTCCTTCTATACTTTTTACAAAAGAGGACCATAAGGAGGTTGTAGTCCTTGTGCGTGCTTTGTGCACTAAGCATGGCTGACTCTGAGAGGCATGATGCAAGCATGGTTCCTGAGGTATATCAAGAGTGAAGCTACCATGCTTGTCAATGGAATCCTTTCCTTCAAACTTCAGAGTCAGTGCCTCATAGATTTCCATGGCCCAAGAATTCTCCATCTCAAGAGATTCATCATGTAAGTTTGCTGTTGATTCTCGATCGAGGTCGAGAGCAACATAGTACGGCCCAGTGGGAAGAGGCTCAAACTCGATCGAGGGTGATGATGATCGTTCGTCTTCACAAAGGTGAATAGGATCTTCCGAGTCGTACTCCTGAGGAGTAGAAAATTCTACACCCTCAACGAGAACGGGCTCGGATGATGTGAACGGAGATACATGCACTGTCTCCTCAAGCTGGTTTTGCTTGGGAAGAGGCTTCTCCATAGAATTTTCTGAAAACAAGGGAGTGGTGGCAGAAGCGGCTTCCCTAAGCTTTTCATCTAGGCTCCCTTGAGATGTATCGAGAAGTTTTTTCGCAAGGGAGCCTAGGAGGAGATTAAAGATGTGGAAATCTAGATTAATCTTGACCTTGTCTACTAGGAGCGGCACAGCACAAGCAACCCCGACACTCAAGAATGTGTCCGGAGGGACAACTCTTGAGGAGCTTGTCGTATGGTCTTAGCCTAACATTGCCCAACAAAGTGTACGCTAGGTGCCATGGCATAATATTAACCTCCATAGTAGGGTTAAGATGGGCTTCTACGATAATTCCCCTTATGGAACAAGAAATGATCGTAGAGGGTGAACAAATCCAAAGTGCTTCAGAAAAGTTTCCCATTCCAATCGACCACTTCTTCTCCATAGCCTCCATGATAGATGTTTTGTTTGGAGGATCGGGAGGCAAAGGAGGTACGGTAGGCCTAGGGGAAGGTTCTGTCAAAAGATTTCTAGCTGGATGGATTTGGACAGAAGAGGGTTCCTTCCCTTGTTGGGAATTGTTGGTGTTTCTTAACGTCACCACTAGTTGTACACCTAGAGGGAGCGTATAAGAGCGACCGGGTATACCGCAAGCACACGGAAATACCGTTGTAGCACTTCCCCAAGGAAGAAGAGTATTCCAAGGGTATCGAATCCAAGGAACAGTGTGCACTATCTTCTACTCTAGTATAGATGGTCCAAGGACACAACACTGATTGATAGGATAGGTAGAAAGGATCTGCCTTGACCGAGCGCAGAGTCTATGACGTCTCTCAGGTATAACACTCGCTTTGGGCGCCAACCCACCCTAGCTGTTTAAGGCTAGGCAAAATGTTTTGGCAACGGGGCCCTACTCGGTACACAGGCGCGGAGGGTTCCAAAGGGTCCAACAGGCTGTCACCACTGTGGCCTACCTCTATCGTTACGCGAATGTACTTGGTATTTGCAGGATAACCTATGGTCCAGACACCACATCTACACCACTGACTACTACTATAGCCGGACACCGTCTGACATCCCGATAGCCCGACTATTGCACCCTGTATAAATATGGAACTACGAATCCGCGAGGGAGATACTAGCACTAGCTCAAGGTATACTCTATCACTTATGCACGATCACGAATGCACTTTGATCTAACTAGAGATATGCAGGAGCATCAACTTTACTCTAATAGACAAGCTAGCAAACTAGATGCAAACTTATGATCTAAGTCTACTAGATCGAAAGGGTTGTATTTGAAGAACACAAGCCTCTAAACTAAGAACAAACGAAGAACACAAGAACAAAGCAACTAAGCATGCATACGACTTTAGTCTAAATAGAAAATGTCGAAATACTCACTTTAGTCTAGATGAAGAACAAAGGCACCGCTGAGGATCGTTCTTGAGGAAGATGTCATGAACATGACATGGCCCCAAGCCTCCCACCTCACTTCCTAGCAGTAATCCTATACAAAGATCTCTCCTCTCCTAAAGAGAGAGGCTCCAAGGCCAAAATGAAGAGGAGGAGGAGAAGTGTGTGTCTCAAATGGGAGCCCCTCCCCTCCTATTTATAGAGGAGGGAGTGGCTTGCTTCGGGGCTCCAAGTGCTCCAAAATGCCCGGGATAGCAGCAAGGGACCAATCAGGAGCTGACACATGGAGGGCCGAGATCAGCCGAACCAAAGTCGGTTCGGCTGATCTAGGGTTCGGCTGAACCATCGGGGCCACGTGTCGCCTTGTGTTTCCTCTAGGTGGCTGACAAGTGGGCCCTGAGGTCACTCCCCCGTGCATGCCAAGTTTCTTGACGGTTTTGGGGGGTAAGTGGGCCATTGAATCCATGTGATGTCCATGTGGCGATACGTGATTCGTCGGGCTTGCCTCTCTTGGATTGATGATGTCAGTGATCCAGGTGAATCCTATGTGGCATCCCCTCATTGGCTGAGCTTGAAGTACTGTTGGGTATTTTAGCATCACATGAAATAAATCCGCAAGCACACGGATACCGTTGTAGCTTTCACCTCATAGTATTCCAAGGGTATCGAATCCAAGGGAACGTGTGTGCACTAACTTCGTACTAGTTGGTCCAAGGACACACCCAGATAAGAGGCAAGGATAGAGAGGATTCCTAAAGATAGAACTATAGATGAGATTAAAGGTCGATCTCTTGATAGAACTTGTCTTAGGGTACCGATAGCCCTGACTTAACAGGAGACTCCGGTACGCGGATCTATGTGGAACGGAGCTCTGACTATATCCAGCTACAGAGGATCAACAAGGGCCAGGCGGGCTGTCACCACCACCTGGACTGCCTTTACCTAACCTTGGGATAAGCCGAACGAATGATAACCGGTAGCGTGACACAACGTCTACGCTGTGGTTACTGCCGTAGCCAACGGACTACGACACTCTGTACTTATAGAACTACGACCACGGAAGAGAACTGATCTCACTCACTATAGGTACTACTAGCTTATACTAGAGGCATGCAAGAGAGCACTCGACCCCGTACTGTGCTACCAACGTATACGAACGACTTGCAGCAGACGAATGCATAAACCCAGGATCTATGCACTAGCAGAGGAAAAAGTCTACTCATGCAACCATGCATAAACTATTAGAAAGGAATCACAAACACACTTTATTCTAATCAGAGCATGCAAGCATTTCCACTTTACTCTAATAGACAAGTCATGCAAACGGGATACAAACTTGTGCACCTAATCAACTAGATCGAGGGGGCGTGTTCGTGAAGAACACGTGCCTCTAAATGATGAACAGGCGAAGAACACAAGAACATATCACTCAAGTATGAATAACACTTTAGTCTAAATAGAAAATGCAGAAATACTCACTTTACTCTAATTGAAGAACGAAGCATTCATGGAGATACAAATCCCTCTCTCACTCTCCTACTCTCTAATCTACCAAGGAGAGGCCTCTCCTTTGAAGGGAAGCTCTCATCCTTGGGTGAAGTGATGTGTCCTTTCCTACCTCCTCCCCTTCTATTTATAGGTAAGGGGTGGCTTGCTCGGAGTGCCAAACGACTCCAAAACACCCCGGGATGCCTTGAGGAACCAATGGAGAGCTGCCACGCGTCGGCTGGGGACAAGGGGACCTCTAAAGGATTCGGCCGAACTGGGCTTCGGCCGACCCCCCAGGTGGGTCTGTTTCCACAGCCTTTCATCCAGGTGACTGCCAGGTGGGTCCTCAGGTGTGTATGGGTGTGTATGGGGTGTTTTTAGCTTGTTTCCGTGGGGATGTGGGCCCTTGAATCCGCGTACTGGCTCCTGATTGGTTGAAGTCTGTTTCCTTGGATTGGTGATGTGTCATGGACACATGGCATCCAATGTGGCAACACGTCGCCACATGGTCTGGTGTGGGTCCCACCGGGCCCACATATCAAAATGGTGATCTTGTCTTGTGCATATCTCTTTCATCCAGACTCAGAAGTAGACAAATGATATATCCATTTTGATCGTCTCGACGAGCCCGTTGCAATGGTGCAGTCCAAATTGGTATTTGAGGTTGTTATGGACGACGTACTATATAAGCCATTGGATCACTTGCTCTCAATTGTATCATTTATCACGTATTCCGGTGCATCCTGCAACAAAAGCTAGAAACACCAACACTTGTGGAACTTGTTAGTATAAAGCCCTATTCTAGTGTTGATGGTCACTTTTCATTCATTTTATGCAGGAGTTGACGGCATAAAAGTAGCACTTAACAGCCGTTGTTGACGGTCAATATTTGCCATTTTCAAGGCCGTCAACTCCTGCAAATTGGAACATGAATTGTGCATCCACACTAGAATAGGTGCTTAAACTCATACTTTCCACCAGTGTCGATGTCTATTCGAATGCAGGTATTTAGCATAAGAAATGGGAGGAATCCAAGCACATTCACTCCACTCCAATCCAAGGCACTCAAATGTTGGCTAATCAGGGGCTGCCACATGGATTCTCCAGGATCCATGATGTCACCAATCCATGTGAAGGACTTTCAACGAATCATACGCTGCCACGTCAGCATCACATGGATCCATGGGCCCACTTTGGCAACTAAACCACCAGGAAACATGCCATGCACATAGGAGAGGCACCAGGGCCCACATGGAAGCGAGCCAGAGGAAGCACGGGCCAGGGGGCCGGCCGACCCTAGGTTCGGCCGAACCGACCTAGGGTCGGTTCATCATGGCCCTCCACGTGTTGTCCTCCCATTGGCTCCTTGCTGCATTCCCGGGCGTTCAGGGGCACTTTGAGCCCCGGAGCAAGCCTCCTCCTTGTCTATAAATAGGAGGGGAGGGGCTCCATTTCTCACACACCACCTAGCTCTCAAGTTCCACTTCTCTCTTGTGTAGCCCCCTCTCCCTCTCTCCAATTCTGCCCATGAGAGGTGATTCTCACCTCTTTGTGGTAGAATGGTGATGAGGAGAGATCTAGATTAGGATTAGTGAGAGGAAGAGGAGGGGTAAAGAGTGAGTTGATGTCCTCGTGGATGCTTGTTCTTCATTTAGATCAAAGTGAGTATTTCAGCATTTCTTATTTAGACTATAGTGGACATCATGCATGATTGATTTGTTCTTGTGTTCGTGGCTCGTTCATAAGTTAGAGGCTTGTGTTCTTCATGACACAAGGCTTCGATCCTTTAGAGCCAGAGCCGTAGTTCATTTACATGTTTGCATGCTCTGATCCTGCTTAGTTAAGTAAGTTCACTGTATCTCGTTCAGCTGCATCCATAGCTTCCTTTCTGCTCCCAGTTCAATAATATGATCTGATTCTGATCTTTCCCTTGTTTGTGGGACCGTATTTATATGGTTGCTATAGTGTAGTTAGCGGGCTAGCATACGCCGCACTATAGTATTTATCTAGGGTACAGACGTGGTGTCTGGGCCTTGGTTTTCCTACCAAGACCACGTACAATCGTAGCGTAGAGGTAGGCCGCAGTGGTGATAGCCTGTTTTACCCTTTGTCAACCCTCTTATGTCACATACTGAGTTCGGCTCGCTTGCCAGCACCTTGGAGTGTTGTCGCCCCGCGGGGATGACTAAGACCCGACAGAAATACATCTTGAGAGCTAAGTCCCTTAAGGAAGTGCTTCTTGTATCCCAACCTATCCCAGCGAAAGTTGGTGTCCTTGGATAGACCCTCTTTGGTTACTCTCCGTCCATGGATTCAATACCCGACGGGAATACTCATTCTCCTAGGGAGAAGTGCTACAACGGTGTATCCGTGCGATTGCGGATTCGTTCGCACTCATTAGTGTACCCGGGAGTTTCTTACACGATCACACTAGTGCGCCAGTGGTGGTGACGTTAAGAAACGCCAACAAGCATTTCTGGCGCCGTTGCCGGGGACGGCTGTTGTTAACCTTCGAGCCCGTCTATCCTCGTATTTATCTTTTTCCTTTTTTTTCTTCTACCTTCACCCCTGTTACCCTTTTTGAGATATCCCTTTTTGTTTTCTTTACTTCTACCTCGAGCCCCGCTACCCATGGAAGGTTATCCTTGTAAACACCTTCTGCCCTCGAGGAGTGAACCCTGAGAGCCATCTTCGTCAAGATCCACTATTACATCTGGCCTTTGGATTCACCCCTCTCTCATGAAGCTAATTCAGGACCTATCCTTCTCGGGGTTAAGTCATGAGAACCCCTTTGACCATGTGAGAGACTACGAGCATCTGATTGAAACTCAGGGTAAAATCGGAGAATCACCGGATGCTCGGAAAAGAGAGTTTTTCCCGCTATCCCTCTCCAAGGAAGCTCAGAATTAGCACCGTTATTTTGGTAGAGACTACTGTTGATGACTGTTAAGTACCTACTTTAGCCATCAATATACTCATGAATAAAGGAGCATAAGGCATTTCTTACACGTATTTAGTTAAGAATAATGTAGTTCCACTTGTCCTTGGAGATTATTTGATTGCAGGAAAATAAGCAAGAAAAGAGAGTTAAACTCACCTTCTATGGTCCATGCCACATCACCTCATCCTAGTGGGCTGCCAACAAGGATGCCATGCATGCAAACCTGCCAACTAGGGAGCCATGCATGCATGCCATGTGAGCAATCCAAGTGAAGCAACTCCCGACGAATCAGAGTGTGACACGTGGACTTCACATGGATCCATGGGCCCACAAAGGCATGCAAACCGCGCCAAAACAGGGTGGACACCGGGAACCGACTTAAGGACCCATAGGGCAGCCACCAGGAAAAAGCACGAGCCAGGGGGCCCACCAGGGGGTCGGCCGACCCCACAGGTCGGCCGAACCGACCTTGGCTCGGCCTCTCCTGTGCTTCCACGTGGTGGCTCCCCATTGGTCCTAGGCTCCAACCCCGGGGTGTTTTCCTCCATTCCACGCCGGTGCAGGGGCCTATAAATAGATGGAGAGGGGGTTCTCTAAGGGATCATCCACACTTGCAACACCTCTCTCACTTTTAGTCTCAAGGCTAGGAGGTTGGCTAGAGTAGTTCTAATTCAGGTTCTAAGTCTCCTTTGGGATCTAGGTATGAGTTGTCTTGTATCTTATTTCATTTGTATGACTTTGATCTACTTCAGTTATTTATCTATTTCATATAAAGTTGTGTAAGTATGCATGAGTGATTTGTTCATATGTTCTTCACCTGTTCATCATTTAGAAGCTCCTGTTCTTGATGAACAAGGCCTTTCGATCCACTTGACGGGTGACTTTTACATGTTTCTGGTGTTTGTTCATAAGTTAGAGGCTCGTGTTCTTCGCGAACACGACCCTTTGATCCAGTTGAACAGACATAGGAAAACGCGAATCCGTTTGTGTACTTAACCTGGTTTGATTTGGTTAGATGACATGATTGCGTTGTATGAAGTCTGTGCTTGAGCTATGGTACTCGGTGTAATTGGCCGATTTATCTGGTGGCTTGACCTGGGTCACAATAGCCCGAGCCGGTCAAGTCCGGCTAACAATGTAAGCATGGTGCTTGGGTTGCATAGCTACCTTACTTATGAGTTTATCCCACAGTTTGTCTTGGGGTAGGCCGCGGTAGTGACATCCGTTGGTCCTCTGTAATCCCCACGTTCGGATAAGCTGTAGGAGTCTAAAATATAACAACCGGAGTTGTGCGAAAGCAACGCGGGAGGTTATCTCCCTGTGGTACCTGGGTGCTCAAGTCAATGTTCTTCAACGCTAGTGTATCTAACTCGTTCCTTCCAGCTTTGTATGTATAGTACATTAGAACCTAGAACTAACTCGTGTGTCGCCTCCTATGCCTAGGACCCTTTAGAGAGAGAGTGAGTGTGTGTGATCACACTACCCCTATTATCATATCTTTACCCCTGCACTTGAGTGTCTGGTTTGTTTCCGTCTATGATCTATACTCATTGCAATAGAGTTGATCTTGTCATTCCACCAATGCCTTCCTTGGATTCGATACCCTTTGGAATACTCCTTTGGGGAAATGCTACAATGGTACTTCCGTGCGCTTGTGGATCTCTGTAACATTAAGATTTACCAACCAGCATTTCTGGTGCTATTACTAGGATGGGTTCCAAACCTATTCTTAGGTGATTGCGTTAAGAAATGTCAACAAGCATTTCTGGCGCCGTTGCCGGGGTAGGCTTAAGGATGACATATCAACGCTTTGCATTTGTTTATAATCATGACATGAATAAAACAGTGCTCAATGCAGGCTAACTTGGATTGTCTTCTTTGTCTATTGATGATGAAGATAGGTAGTGCATGACTGGTTTTGACTTGCCATCGAATTTTACTGAAGATCCTGAGTCACACGTAAGGAAGGCATGAAATCATTTCGGCTCTCCTTCTCGTGAACATCCAGAAGTCGATCCAGTTTCCTTCGTACCATCCACATCAACTTCCATGACCAACCTTGTCGAGAAGACTCTTCGCGAGTATTCTGCTCCCTCTGCTGACCAGGTACCGACAGGCCCCGTGATCAACACTAGGAATGGAAACTTCGAGATCAAGATTGGCTTAATTACGATGGTACAGGCTAGCCCATTCTGTGGCAAGCCTAATGAAGACGCGAGCGCCCACCTGCAGTAGTTCCTGGAACTATGCAGTACCTTCACTATATGAGGAGTGGAGGAAGATGCTATTCGTCTGCGACTGTTTCCCTTCTCCCTCTTGGGAAAGGCAAAGCAGTGGTTTTATGCTAACCGTGCAGAGATTAACACTTGGGTAAAGTGCTCTGCAGCATTCCTCATGAAATTTTTTCCGTTGGCCAAAACCAATGTCCTTCGGGGGTGAATTTCAAGTTTCCAGCAGGCAGCAAATGAGATTATCCCTGAAGCTTGGGAGAGACTCCAGGAGTACATCCTGGCTTGTCCTCATCATGGGATGGACAACTGGCTTATTCTTCAGAGTTTCTATAATGGGCTGACTCCGACAGCCCGAGGCCATATTGATGCTGCAGCTGGAGGGGCTTTCTTCTCTCTTACTATTACTGAAGCTACTACATTGATTGAGAAGATGGTTACCAATCAAGGGTGGAGTGATGATCGACTCCAGCCACGTCAAAGGGGTACACATACCGTCAAGGAAGCGGATATGTTACACGCCAAGATGGACCTAATGATGAAGAGAATGGATGATCTAGCCAATGAGAAGGCCGCCATGGCCACCACTACTCAAGCTATGGATGCTCGCATGACTTGCAAAATCTGTGGTAATACTGGGCATTCAGGGAATTACTGCCTGACTACTCAGGAGGATGTGATGTACATGAACGGCAACAACAGCGGTTATCGTCCACAAGGAGGTCAAACGTGCAATCAATCACGCCCTTACTATCAAGGAGGTAATCAAGGTAATTCTTTCAACCCAAACCAACCTTCCTTGAAAGATCTAGTTTTTGGGCAAGCTAAGATTAACGAAGGCTTTAATAAGAAAACAACTGCCTACGGTAAGGCTTTCGAGAGCCTTAATGTTAAAATTGATAGCCTTTCTTCTACTCTTAAGAACCAGTTGAGCTTTAATAAGATGATAGAAACCCAGTTGGCTCAGTTAGCTGCTTTGGTTCCCTCTGCTGAAGACGGGAAGATCCCGGGGCAACCTGTATCTTCCTATGAAAATGTTTGTGTAGTGTCCACCAGGTGGGGTAAGCCTTCTTGACGGACACGAGCCACTGACTATGCAGGGAAACCTATACAGCAAGCACTTGATCCATGGGAATCTTCAACAATTACACACAAGAAAGATCCTGGTTATCCGGCTATCACCTGCAAGATATATTATCAAAAGATTAAGCATGCTCTTTGCGACCTTGGTGGAAGTGTTAACCTCATGTCCAAGGCCATGTTTGAACAATTGGGGTATCCGGCTCTAACTCCAACTGCGACCGTCGTCCAACTTGCTGATACATCGATCCAATATCCAGAAGGGACAGTAGAGAATTTATTGGTTTTTGTCCAAGGTTCATGCATCTTTGCGGATTTCGTGGTCCTTGATATGCAAGATGATGAGGGAATGCCTCTCATTCTTGGGAGACCATTCCTGAGTGACGCCAACACAAGGATCAATGGGGGAGCCGGAACGATCTGTTTCCGCATTGGGAAGAGGAACTTGATGTTCTGATTTCAAACACCAAAAGAGAAATGCTATACACTGCAGGGCAAAAATGAGCGATCAGGGGCAGGGACGGAGCCACAGCCCCTGCGACTTCCCACCACTCCAACAAAATCTAAGAAATCAAGAAGAGTGTGGCGAGAAATACAGAAGTCATCTCCATCAATTTCTCGGGAATGGGGTGACGAGTGGAATTAATCGCCGAGAAAAGTCTCGCTCTCAAACTTAAAAGGTGAGTCCTTTTTGCCAAAAGGTAAAATTGATATTTATCTCATATTTCCCTTCCAAAGTTTTATTTGATTTTTCCAAATGCATATTTAATCTTTCCAACCTTGCATCTACATGCTAGATCTTTCTAGCCAATTTCCCTTTTCAAAATAAAATTCTGAAAATAATATCTCGAGTGGGAGATCAAGGAATAATTTTTTCGAGCAACATTTTGGGTGAATCTGGACCTAGGCATCTGGGCAGGACATCATGTAGCCGTTAGAGAGCCGTTGCAAAAAGTTGGAAGCAGGCGGGCCCGGCAGGGGTTCGGCCGACCCCAGGGGTCGGCCGACCCTGGCCAACGGTCATGTGGGCCCCGCCTCTTCCAACGGCTCCTAGCCGTTGCCCTTGTCCTCTACCCCAGTGCCTGGCTCGGTTACCTATAAATAGAGGGGGATTGAGGGATTTCTTCAACTATTCACTCATTTCCATCACCCTCTCACCTTTTTTGCTCTTGCTCTTTGGTTTTCTTGGATTTCTTGCTCAAGTGGAAGTGTCAAGCACTCTCTCAAATTTGTCTCTGAGCATTGAATATTGGTGGAGTAGGCTCGGTAAGGATTTCATTTTGATTTCACTAACCCATCACCGAGTTGCTTGTGTTATCCCATTATTGTGCAAGATGAGTTGGATTGCCGGTACGTACCGGAAGGTGACCCGCTCACGCCGTTCTAGAGACGGAGAGGGCTTGTCTCACCACTCTGGAGCGACACCGAGTCCAATGTCAACCGACCGTGAAGAAGAGGAGGAGGAGGAGCTACCCACGCCACGAGCCGAAGGGGTGATCAACACCGATGCCGCCTTCATCGACTTGAGGGACGACCGGGAGAGACAGGCCTATGCTCTCATCAAGGATCGAGTCTTCGCCAACACCAAGGAGTTCGACTCGGCCCTTCTTGAGAAAACAGGTATGGACTCCGAGTTCGATTCCATTTGGCATGCTCTTGCTTGGGAGAACTTTGTTCCGGTGTGGGAGATCGGTTCTAGGCTTCTCACCATTCAGTTCCTCTGTACTCTTCAGGAGGATGAGACCCGTATTACGTTTCGTTTCCATGGAATGTCGTATCAAGTCTCATGGCATGATCTTAGTCATGCTCTTGGTTTTCATCATCGTTATGTTATTTCTCTTGATCAAGCTTGCAGCGATTTTATTCGAGATAATTTTTGGGAAGAGATTTCTGGTCGGCCTGTCCGTGGCAAGTTAGCACCTCGGTGCAATGATATCTTGCATCCCACTCTCCGACTATGGCACAAGTGGCTCGCCATCACTCTCTTTTCGAGGGATGACGTTCAACCCGTGCGCACTAACGAGATGAGGATATTATATACCGCGGTCAGACGAATCAAAATCGCCCCAGTGCAAGCTATGATTCGGCAGTGGTTGACAAATTTCAGGATGACGGGTTCTATTGAGTGTACGTCCCTGATCACACGTATCATTTCGAGTCTTGGGGTTTCAATAGGGGCTAATGTTCCCTACATTGATACTCCCCGGGCCATGATAGATGAGGCGTACCTGATTCAAGGACATACTCTTAAGAAGGGTCCGGATGATTCCTTGGTTTTCTTTTACCCTGGCCACGCAAACCAGATTCGGTTACCTAACCCGGATTTCCATTTGTACGGCCAAGGGTCACTGAACGTTCCTCTTGAGGAACCTCGTCATTCTAGTGTTTCTGACAGGGTCACTAGGAGTGCATCGAGGAGGGTAGCGACAGCACAGCAACCGCCACAACATCCGCTGCCATAGCCATCACCTCAACCACAGCCTCAGCCTACGCCACCGATGTCTGGCGCATGGGCCTCGGCCGGGTACATGTCTGGAGTTACACCCGGATATGCCCCCGGTTGGGATCAACCCATGCGTCAGCCGAGTGCGAGTAGCTCGACTTGGGCTAGTGCAGGGAGTGGCGAGTGGGTTCGGCCCGCCAGTGCTACATACGGAGACTCGTCTTCATCGTCCGGGTTGCGCTCGTCATCTCGAGGGGCCACCCTCACTCAGCAGATGGGCGAGCTCAACATCCGTGTCAGTACCATCGAGGAGATGATGCATGAGTAGGCTGAGTCCACTCGAGACTGGCAGCGTATGACAGGCGAGAGGATTCACACCATGGAGCAGAGACAGCTGCGACAGATAGAGGAGCAGAGGGCTTACTACGCGTGATTGGGATACCACCCTCCACAGCAGTGAGCCTGAAGCTAGCTTGGGGGAGGACCCCCTTTCTGAGGTAACTTGTATCTTTCATTGTTTTCAGAACCCCATATGCTAAAAACCCATAAAAATCTGAAAAGGTTAAAAAAACCAAAAATATTTATTTTCTTTCTTAAATTAGTTTGTTTTCATATACGCGGTAAGAGTGTTCTTATTCTCCATGGTTGAAATGATGAATAGTTGCTCTGTTTATTCCCCTTGTATGCCTTGTTTACAACTTAGTATCCTATCCAAGTTTTGAGTTTGTTAGCTAGTATGATCAAACCTGAGCTTGAAATTTGTGGGTAGCAAAAAGCATGATCTTTGCCTAAGTTGTTGCGAGATATGATATGGTATAATAGAGTTGCTATGAGCTAGTACTAAGTGATGTTTGATATCCGGAGTTTCCTTTTGAAAAATGTTAAAATGATAAGTTCCTCAATGATAAGAAATTCCTATCCAAGGCCATATGTAGAATTTAGCTTATGTTAAACCTCCACATATGCTACTTGATTTCTTCATTGAGTTTTGTCGAATTGTTGAGACCCTCGGCGAGTAACTTGTCATAATCCTATGATCAAGATCACGTACACCCCACCATATGCGAAACTTCTACACTGGGAGTTAGCAATCATCATTTCATCCATTTTCCATCCATTCCACAAAATAAAGCTCCGCACATGTTCCATGATTACTCTCCCTCCAAAAATATTCAGCAAGGACTATGGGCTATGTAAAAAAAGATAGCGTGCTCAAGGGCGTGCATATATATATAAAAGAGAATAGAGAGATATAGCCCAAGTCTCAAAAATTTCAAAAAGGAGGAGAGTAAATCATGCAAAGAGGAGTTCATTATCCATCCACCATACACACACTTTTGCACATCTTGATTAGGGTGTATGACTTGTTCTCCCAAGGATCCGGTCTTCGACTCAACAATACATGAGAAACAGGTATGCCACATGTTTTCCCTACCTATAGCTCCACATATCAGCTTATTAGGAGTAGGTAGTGAAAGAAGGCAAATCAACGCCTTGGTGAGGAATCATACACATTGAGCGATCCGAGAGTATCATTTGAGGAACTTTGATTTTCTTTTTGAAAAACCTGCAAAACCTCCGGATTGATAACTGATCAAGGTACAAGTGAGTGGTAATCTTTATATAACCATTCTATCTTTCAACCGCCCAAGGCAGGTGAAGCTACACGCCCCATATCAATCAAGTGAAACGTAAGATCAATGCCAACTTCTTCAACTCTTGATAGAGTACATAGCTGTATCCTGTTATACATTAGGAATACAACATCGTGGCAACTCCTGATCAACCAACCTAAGTCCTTAATCTCTTGCTCGGGACAAGCAAGAGGCTAGCTTGGGGGAGTTGTTGACGGCTGTTAAGTACCTACTTTAGCCGTCAATATACTCATGAATAAAGGAGCATAAGGCATTTCTTACACGTATTTAGTTAAGAATAATGTAGTTCCACTTGTCCTTGGAGATTATTTGATTGCAGGAAAATAAGCAAGAAAAGAGAGTTAAACTCACCTTCTATGGTCCATGCCACATCACCTCATCCTAGTGGGCTGCCAACAAGGATGCCATGCATGCAAACCTGCCAACTAGGGAGCCATGCATGCATGCCATGTGAGCAATCCAAGTGAAGCAACTCCCGACGAATCAGAGTGTGACACGTAGACTTCACATGGATCCATGGGCCCACAAAGGCATGCAAACCACGCCAAAATAGGGTGGACACCGGGAACCGACTTAAGGACCCATAGGGCAGCCACCAGGAGAAAGCACGAGCCAGGGGGGCCCACCAACCTTGGCTCGGCCTCTCTTGTGCTTCCACGTGGTGGCTCCCTATTGGTCCTAGGCTCCATCCCCGGGGTGTTTGCCTCCATTCCTCACCGGTGCAGGGGCCTATAAATAGATGGAGAGGGGGCTCTCTAAGGGATCATCCACACTTGCAACACCTCTCTCACTATTAGTCTCAAGTCTAGGAGGTAGGCTAGAGTAGTTCTAATTCAGGTTCCAAGTCTCCTTTGGGATCTAGGTATGAGTTGTCTTGTATCTTATTTCATTTGTATGACTTTGATCTACTTCAGTTATTTATCTATTTCATATAAAGTTGTGTTAGTATGCATGAGTGATTTGTTCATGTGTTCTTCACCTGTTCATCATTTAGAGGCTCCTGTTCTTGATGAACAAGGCCTTTCGATCCACTTGACGGGTGACTTTTACATGTTTCTGGTGTTTGTTCATAAGTTAGAGGCTCGTGTTCTTCGCGAACACGACCCTTTGATCTAGTTGAATAGACATAGGAAAACACGAATCCGTTTGTGTACTTAACCTGGTTTGATCTGGTTAGATGACATGATTGCATTGTATGAAGTCTGTGCTTGAGCTATGGTACTTGGTGTAATTGGCTAGTTTATCTGGTGGCTTGACCTGGGTCACAATAGCCCGGGCCGGTCAAGTCTGGCTAACAACGTAAGCATGGTGCTTGGGTTGCGTAGCTACCTTACTTATGAGTTTATCCCACGGTTTGTCTTGGGGTAGGCCGCGGTAGTGACAGCTGTTGGTCCTCTGTAATCCCCCACGTTCGGATAAGCTGTAGGAGTCTAAAATATAACAACCGGAGTTGTGCGGAAGCAACGCGGGAGGTTATCTCCCCGTGGTACCTGGGTGCTCAAGTCAATGTTCTTCAACGCTAGTGTATCTAACTCGTTCCTTCCAGCTTTGTATGTATAGTACATTAGAACCTAGAACTAACTCGTGTGTCACCTCCTATGCCTAGGACCCTTTAGAGAGAGAGTGAGTGTGTGTGTGATCACACTACCCCTATTATCATATCTTTACCCCTGCACTTGAGTGTCTGGTTTGTTTGCGTCTATGATCTATACTCATTGCAATAGAGTTGATCTTGTTATTCCGCCAATGCCTTCCTTGGATTCGATACCCTTTGGAATACTCCTTTGGGGAAATGCTACAATGGTACTTCCGTGCGCTTGCGGATCTCTGTAACGTTAAGATTTACCAACCAACATTTCTAACGCTATTACCTGGATGGGTTCCAAACCTGTTCTTAGGTGATTGCGTTAAGAAATGTCAACAACTACCTTACTTGGGAAAGGTTGAGAGTAGCTTTTTGCTCTCACTTCTTCCCAATATGACATGTCATCTCGTTAAGGGTGAGGATTCTCTGTTTCAAGCAATGTGAGGAGGAATCACTAGGAATGGCATGGAATCGTTTCGCCTCCGCGGTGCAAGATTGCCCAGTCCTCCACATTCCTGATTGGATGTTGCTTCAGCACTTCTGGTTTAGATTGCGGAAGGATGCTGCCATGAGGCTTAATACTCTCTCCGGAGGATCCTTTGTGCACCTAGGTGCTGTCGAGGGAAAAGAGATCATGGATAATCTCTGAGATTTCAGCTCCCCTTGCATCCCAGTCAATTAGGCACCCACCAGAGGAATTGTTGAGCCACCTAGAACCATCGTCAGCCGAGTCTGAGGTTTCATATCCATTCTTTCTGAGCTCTGGCTGAAGATATCATTCCTGAATAGCAGGAGTCTAAGGGAAAGATTTCATGGCGCGAGATGTGCCCTTGGGTTTCCCTCTCGTGCATCTTCTTAGACCTTCTCCCCGAGACTTTGTCTCGTGGGAGGACGGAGAGAGTAGTTCGGAGAGAACGACAATTCCTGGCTAGGATGACTTGTTCGATCCTCACTACTATCTCCTGAGGAGGGAATGAGAGGCCCATCGTGTTTCTACGTCGAGGTTTGAGCTGAAGTGCTTTGCACTGAAGTTTTGTATAAACCGAGACATCGGTCTCTGCTTTATAATTCATTGCATTCATCCATCAGACCGAAGGAGCACGATCATTTACCAGTCGAATGGAGTGCACTCACTTTCCATCTCAAGGACATCGATCGATGCCGATCAGTCAGGAGAAGCTTTCATTTCGTATCTTATGCCTGACTTGATCGATGCCCAATGGGAGGTGCAGTTTCCAGCTTATCCATAACCCCCCATTGGAAGCTTAGGCCAGACTTGGGAATGTTTTCATCACTTTGATGAGAACATCGAACCCTCTGCCTAAGGTGAGAGCGAGTTAAATCTTGCTCTTCGGAACTCTAGTTCCTGATAGTACACCGGCCTCTGGAAGTCCACGCTCTATCCTCTTGAAGGCCGAGTGTCTTTCCGAGCTTGAGTTCACTCAGAGATCGGTGCATATTGATGAAGCACTAGCCTCAGTGCTCGATCTTTTCATCTCCGAGTTCCGCGACCCTAGTGCTATAGTCCTCGAGTCCCATGACCACCTCAGGGAATGCCTCGGCCTCCCTGGGATGATCATGCTTATCCTCAGCCTCGATGTACCCTTTTTGGGCTCGAGTTCGTATACGTACTACCCTTGCAGAGCAGAGCTTATCATCATATCAACATCATCTGCAAGGAGACGGTCATAAGTTGAGACAGGAGATCACAAGACACCCACACCGTGAGTATTCCTAGGACTCATCTCGTTTCCCCAGGAAGAATTATCCTTTGGGTATCTTGTGGACCGTGGTCACACAGGAGAAAAAGTTGCCAAGATTAAGAGAAGTAGGCAAAGGACCACAGGAAGGCAGCACCATTGTGGCAACCCGAACACTTCGTGACTACTGCCAGAAGTGCCTACACTTCTGACGAACCCAGTGTGTCGCCAAGGTGATATCCCCCAGATTCTCTATGGATATATCATGGTTTGGCCAAGGTTGGTATATAGTTGAGGATGAATTTTCAACCTCAACCTTATCTTAGCCTTAAGCCTAAGCCAATCTTTCCATCTCGGGGAATTCACCTGGGCCGTCGATCTTGAGACTTGCTAGAGCCCACACGAGAAAGGGGAGGACCAGAGGGGCCCACAGGGGGCCGACCGAACCCTGGTTCGGCCAAAACCCTTGTGCCGCCTCTCCCCTTCTTCTTTTGCGTGTGCATCTCATTCTCCTCCAGAAACATTCTCCCTGCCGCCCGACGAGTTTTCACATCGCGAAATCCATCTCCTCCACCTCACCATCCTCAGCATCACCGCATCCATGACCGGCAATGGTTTCGCTCCGTAGGGAGGCCTCGCCTCTCACTTCAGGAGGAGGGAGCCCCTCTCATCTCATCGACCTCAGCAACCTGGATGAGGTGATGGGGTCGCCGGAGGCCATGACTCCCGGGAGGGGCAGGAGTGTAGAGAGCACTCACAGGATACGCACCGACTCCCCGGTGCAGTCGTCTCGGCGAGGCTCCTCCTACCCGCCTTCTTTCCCGGCCAGGATGGCCACCATGGGGAACAAGACCGCTGCCAAGCGCGTCTTGTTTGACGATCCCCCTGGGCCACCCTTGAAGCCAGGAGAGCGTTATATTGGGTCTGACTTCAACAGCTACGGAGAAGCCTTCTACCATACTTATGAGCAGGATGTGTGGGATGAGTTCCCGCTTCCACAGACCCGGTGCAAGATCTTCGGAGTGAAGACGGCCACTGGAGGCTATGGTACACCCTACCATAAGCCACCTTAGTGGGAGCGAGTCCTCACCAAGATCATTGCAGACATCCGGGCAAATGGTGCCGAGAAGACCCCGACCCCGGCAAAGCTAGCATACAGACTGGTTGAACTGTTCTTAGAACATGAGAAGCTAGTCGAAGAGCTGGCTAAGCAGAGGGACGAGTACCACGGGCTCATGCTTGAGTATCGCCAGCTGGAGGAAGACATGACCCAGAAGCTGCAGAGGTTGGCAGTTGCTGAGGGAGAGGAGCAGATCCTCTCTGAGTAGTGGGGATTAGCCCCAGCTTTAGTTCATTAGGCGCTAGTCTAGGTCTAGGTTTGATTTCCCTTTGTTTCCCTTCATTCCATTTATTTCCTTTGCATGTGTGTAAGCGCCTAATCTTTTCATTTAAAACATTTGGATTTGAATAAAGTGGCTCACCAGTCATGTAACCCGGTTTAGCCACCCTTTGTGTCATTACTTTAGTCTCTGTGATTTAGAAGACATCTAGGTTCAAGACAGTGTGGGGGAAGAGCCACGACTCTCCCAATGCAGGCACGACGTTTCCGTACGTACCCACTGCGAGCACTCCGCGCTAGCCGATCGAGCACCTACCGAGAACCCGAACAGGACCCGCATGAGTTCACTCCTGTGGAGAGCCTCTTACGGTTCATCTCTCATGCATAGCACCAGTTTGTATCTCGACAACTCACTCTCTTTCATTCCTGAGTTTTATAAGCTATATCTGTCTATCTCTAAACTAAAACTCGAATGATAATGTTAAAGATCACCCAACTCATTTGTACCTGAGTAGACTTACATATGTTTTATTCCTTGTTACCTGCCTGATGCTTGTGAACCATAATCTTCTTAAGGACAAGCATGTTCACCTAAGTAATTGATGAGTATGATATGGCTGGATGATATGATCTATTGCTCTGATGACTAACTCTCTTGGGGAATTTATTTTTTGAAAACTCAAAACCTCTTGGAAAGGCTTCTCTTTGATATGCCTCTGTCCCATTAGAGCCATATGATCTCTGTAGGTAAAAGCCTTCGATTCATATGCTGCTTGTTATTACTTTGAGCTCTGTCAAATTCTGTGACCCTTGTGAGAATTCTTTTCACTACTTTCATGATCAAGATTTATGTGCACCCAACCTATTTCCCCTTGCTATGCTTCTACACTGGAAGTAGCATTGTATCATTTATCCATTTCATAAAAATAAAGCTCCATATGTGGTGTGACATCTCTCTCCAGAAGTCCTTCAAAAAGAGACATGGGCTATGAAAAAAAAATATACATGCTCAAGGCATGATTAAAAGAGAGAGAGAGAGAGAGAGAAAAGAAAAATAGCCCATGTCCAAAATAAAGGAGGAATAGGGGAGAGATAGATCATGCTAAAAGGAGTTCCATATCATAGATGGTAATAACTAGTGTCCATTCCGGGGCTAGTGTCCACCTTACCATCAACCCGCAGTTCTCACCTTATATATGTATGGTAATATCTAGCACCCATTCCGGGCCTAGTATCCACCTTACCATACACACCATAGCCATACCGTTGCACATCTTGATCTGATGGTATGATTTGATTTTCTCTATGGATCTAGTCTTTGACTCTGCAAAATATGTGATGCAAGTATGCTTTCTCTTTATCCTACCCTGAGCTCCACATATAGCCATCATTAGAAGTAGGATGAAGAAAGGCAAATGCCTTAGTGAGGACATATACACATTGAGCGATTTGAGAGAATCAAATGAGAAAGCAACCAAGAGTTTTGTTTATGAAAATCTTGCAAAACCCCAAGGTGTTTATCATCAGGTGCATAAGTGACTTGAATCACAGCTGTTCTACTTTTCAATCACTCAAGGGAACATGATAGCCACTACACAGAGGTTCACAAGAGCAAGGTATGACTTGGAATATCTCTTATGTCTATCTTACTTATCGGTATATATGACCCGCTTGGCTTTATTTCCCCTTCACTCGGGACGAGCAAAGGTCAAGTGTGGGGGTGTTGTTGACGGTCAATATTTGCCATTTTCAAGGCCGTCAACTCCTGCAAATTGGAACATGAATTGTGCATCCACACTAGAATAGGTGCTTAAACTCATACTTTCCACTAGTGTCGATGTCTATTCGAATGCAGGTATTTAGCATAAGAAATGGGAGGAATCCAAGCACATTCACTCCACTCCAATCCAAGGCACTCAAATGCTGGCCAATCAGGGGCTGCCACATGGATTCTCCTGGATCCATGATGTCACCAATCCATGTGAAGGACTTTCGACGAATCATACGCTGCCACGTCAGCATCACATGGATCCATGGGCCCACTTTGCCAACTAAACCGCCAGGAAACATGCCATGCACGGAGGAGAGGCATCAGGGCCCACATGGAAGCGAGCCAGAGGAAGCACGGGCCAGGGGGCCACCCGAGGGGGCCGGCCGACCCTAGGTTCGGCCGAACCGACCTAGGGTCGGTTCATCCTGGCCCTCCACATGTTGTCCTCCCATTGGCTCCTTGCTGCATTCCTGGGCATTTAGGGGCACTTTGAGCCCCGGAGCAAGCCTCCTCCTTGTCTATAAATAGGAGGGGAGGGGCTCCATTTCTCACACACCACCTAGCTCTCAAGTTGCACTTCTCTCTTGTGTAGCTCCCTCTCCCTCTCTCCAATTCTGCCCATGAGAGGTGATTCTCACCTCTTTGTGGTAGAATGGTGATGAGGAGAGATCTAGATTAGGATTAGTGAGAGGTAGAGGAGGGGTAAGGAGTGAGTTGATGTCCTCGTGGATGCTTGTTCTTCATTTAGATCAAAGTGAGTATTTCAGCATTTCTTATTTAGACTATAGTGGACATCATGCATGATTGATTTGTTGTTGTGTTCGTGGCTCGTTCATAAGTTAGAGGCTTGTGTTCTTCATGACACAAGGCTTCAATCCTTTAGAGCCAGAGCCGTAGTTCATTTACATGTTTGCATGCTCTGATCCTGTTTAGTTAAATAAGTTCGTTGTATATCGTTCAGCTGCATCCATAGCTTCCTTTTGCTCCTAGTTCAATGATATGATCTGATTCTGATCTTTCCCTTGTTTGTGGGACCGTATTTATACGGTTGCTATAGTGTAGTTAGCGGGCTAGCATACGCCGCACTATAGTATTTATCTGGGGTACAGACGTGGTGTCTGGGCCTTGGTTTTCCTACCAAGACCACGTACGATCACAGCGTAGAGGTAGGCCGCAGTGGTGACAGCCTGTTGGACCTTTTGTCAACCCTCTTACGTCGCGTACCGAGTTGGGCTCGCTTGCCAGCACCTTGGAGTGTTATCGCCCCACGGGGATGACTAAGACCTGACATAAATACATCTTGAGAGCTAAGTCCCTTAAGGAAGTGCTTCTTGTATCCCAACCTATCCTAGCAAAAGCTGGTGTCCTTGGATAGACCCTCTCTGGTTACTCTCTGTCCTTGGATTTGATACCTGACGGGAATACTCATTCTCCTAGGGGGAAGTGCTACAACGGTGTATCCGTGCGCTTGCGGATTCGTTCGCACTCGTTAGTGTACCCAGGAGTTTCTTACACGATCACGCTAGTGCGCCAGTGGTGGTGATGTTAAGAAATGCCAACAGCCGTCAACAACACCCCACACTAGACCTTTGCTCATCTTGAGTAAAGGGGAACAGATCAAGGTGAGACGTGATATCCAAAGGTTTAAGCGATTATAAGAGATATTCCAAACCATACCTTGTACTTGTGAACTCTGTGGAGTGTCTATCATGCCATCTTGGGTAGTTGAGGAATGGAACGGTCATGACTCAAATCACTTCTATTCCTCATGTCAAGTAACTTGGGGTTTTGGAATAAGTTTTCAAAAACAAAACCTTACTTAGCTCCTCATTTGATTCTCTCAGATTGCTGAATGTGAATATGTCCTCACCAAGGCATTAGATTTTCCTTTCTTTCATCCTACTTCTAATGATGGCTATATGTGGAGCTCAAGGTAACGGGTAGTACGACTGAACCCAAAGGAACAACTGCATTGCCCGGGATGATACCATAGAACGGCGAGTTGCTCTTGGTAAGCATGTTGGTGATATCCAGTCCCATCTTCTTTAAGGTCTTGGCAAATAGGACATTGAGACCGCTGCCACCATCAATAAGAACCTTGGTAAGCCTAGAGCCTGCCACCACTGGATCCAGAACGAGAGGATATCGCCCTGGCTCAGAAAAACTAGTCCATTGACCCACCCTTGAGAAGGTGATGGGGGTTTCATACTATTGGTGTTTCTTAATCTCAATGCTCGGCGCCTTTGTAGCGTGAGACAAGTAAGAAACTCCCGGGTACACTGACGAGTGCGAACGAATCTGCAAGCACACGAATACACCGCTGTAGCACTTCTCCCTAGGAGAATGAGTACTCCCTTCGGGTTTCGTTCCTAGGACGGAGAGTAACTAGAGAGAGCCTATCCAAGGACACCAGCTTTCGCTGGGATAGGTCGGGATACAAGAAGCACTTCCTTAAGGGACTTAGCTCTCAAGATGTATTCCTGTCAGACCTCTGTTGTCCCTGTGGGGTGACAACACTCAGAGGTGCTGTCCTGCGAGCCCAACTCGGTACGCGACATAGTGGGATACAAAGGGTCCAACAGGCTGTCACCACTGCGGCCTTCCTCTACGCTACGATCGTACGTGGTCTCCGTAGGAAACCCAAGGCCCAGACACCGCGTCTGCACCCCAGATAAACACTATAGTGCGGCGTATGCTAGCCCACCAACTACACTATAGCCACCGTATAAATATGGTCCTACGAACAAGGGAAAGATACGAAGCAGATCATATCATTGAACTGGGAGCAGAAAGGAAGCTATGGATGCAGCTAAACGAGATACAACAAACTTACTTAACTAAACAGGATCAAAGCATGCTAAACAAGTAAATGAACTATGGTTCTAGCTCTAAAGGATCAAAGCCTTGTGTCACGAAGAACACAAGCTCTAACTTATGAACGAGCCAAGAACACAAGAACAAAGCAACCACGCATGATGTCCACTATAGTCTAAATAAGAAATGCTGAAATACTCACTTTGATCTAAATGAAGAACAAGCATCCACGAGGACATCAACTCACTCCTTACCCCTCCTCTACCTCACACTCATCCTAATCTAGATCCCTCCTCATCACCATTCTACCACAAAGAGGTGAGAATCACCTCTCATGGGTAGAATTGGAGAGAGGGAGAGAGAGCTACACAAGAGAAAGTGAAACTTGAGAGCTAGGTGGTGTGTGAGAAATGGAGCCCCTCCCCTCCTATTTATAGACAAGGAGGAGGCTTGCTCCGGGGCTCAAAGTGCCCCTAAACACCCGGGAATGCAGCCAAGAGCCAATGAGTAAGTGACACGTGGAGGGGGAGGATCAACCGACCCTAGGTCGGTTCGGCCGATCCTAGGGTTGGCCGAAGCCTTCTCCCCTCCATTTGTGGTGTGCTTCCTCTGGCTCGCTTCCATGTGGGCCCTGATGCCTCTCCTCTGTGCATGGCACGTTTCCTGGTGGTTTAGTTGGTAATGTGGGCCCATGGATCCATGTGATGCTGACGTGGTAGCATGTGATTCGTCGATAGTCCTTCACATGGATTGGTGACATCATGGATCCAGGAGAATCCATGTGGCAGCCCCTGATTGGCTAGCATTTAAGCGCCTTGGATTGGAGTGGAGTGAATGTGCATGAATTCTTCTCATTTCCTATGCTAAATACCTGCATTCAAATAGACATCGACACTGGTGGAAAGTGTGAGTTTATGCACCTGTTCTAGTGTGGATGTTCACTTCATGCTCAAATTTGCAGGAGTTGACGGCCTTAAAAATGGCAAATATTGACTGTCAACACATACCACTTTAGAAAAGTTGGAGCTGCTGGTTCAATGGACATAATCTCCCTGAGAGCAAGTTTCTGCATGCGCTTGGTTGGAATCCCACCGAAGACGACATTGACAGTGTTGGATGGGTCTTGAAACCCAGTGTCTTTGCCTGTGTTAGCCTTCTTCCCCTTGTTCTTGCGAAACCTTGGGTTTGGGTGCACCGGTTCTGGTGCGTTCTTCAGTGCACGACGAAGTTGGTAACACTGCTCTGTAGTGTGATCGCCCTCTGGGTGCCATGGGCATTTCTGCTTGGTTAATGTTGCCCAGTGAGAATCTTCTTCAGGCTTGGCGGTGGTTTCCATGGCTGTAACAGTATTTTCTGGCTTGCACTTGCGATTAGGATTGCTCGAGTAGTTATTACCCGTGCGATTGCCCTACTGTTGCTTGCCATTATTGTTTCCACCAGCATTATTGTTGTTGTTGTTCTGGTTGTTGTTAAGATGCTTGAACCGGTTCCGAGCCTTGTCTTCCTCGTCCGCCCAGTGAGTAATCATCTCCTTGAGTTTGGTGATGTTGGCTGGGCGAGCACGACCGAAGTCTTGGAATAGTCTGTCATCATAGAAACCGTCATGGAAGGTGTCTATGACTTCTTTCTCGGTAACATCACCAACAGTGGCTCTTTTTTCAAAGAAGCGGCGCATGTACTCGTAAAGAGACTCGCCTTGCTTTTGCTTGATCAACACGAGGTCCATACGAGTACCATGACGGCCTAAAGATCCCGCGAAGTTGCTGGTGAAGCGTTGCTTGAGTTGTCCCCAGTTGTCGATGGAACCTCGCTTAAGAGATTCGAACGATGTGAGGGGTTCTTGCTCCAAACTAAAAGGGAAATAGATACATTTAGTATCATCATTGCCCCCGGCATTAGTGATAGACAGAGCATAACAGCGCAACCACTGCCTTGGATCTTGCCTACCATCATTCTTGGAAATACCATAGGGCTCAAATTTCTCCGGAAGAAATAGAGCTTGAAGTCGAGTGTTGACACTTCTGAACGTCGATCACTTAAGGACAGATTTGGGATCCATCCTTAGCGTCAAGCGTCAACGCTAGAAGTGTCTTGTTGGCATTTCCCAATGTCACAACTAACTGGCACTTATTAGCGTGAGCATTGAGAGTTGCCAAAGGTTTAATCTAAACGATCATGAACGAATCCGCAAACGCACAGATAAACCATTGTAGCATTTCTCCAAGCAAGGAGAGTATTCCAAGGGTATCGATTCCGTGGAAGGCAATGGCGGATATCTTAGACTTATGCTTTTGCTCTGAATGTAAACCAAGAGAAAGATATAGGAAAAACACACTCAAAGGCAGGGGTAAGATAATGATATAAAAGGGGTAGTGTGACACACACACCTCAAATCTACCTCTACTCTAGAACACTACGGCTTAGGGGGAACATACGAGTTAGCTCTAGGTTCTAATGTACTAATCATACAAAGCTAGAAGATACAAGAGATAGGCATGAGTATTGCATGAGGGAAACATGGTTCAGCACCCAGGTACAAACGGGGAGCTAGCCCACGACGACCAGCACTCTGCGAAACTAGACTTTAGACTCCTACAGCAGGTACCCCAGCGCGGAGGTTGCCCTAGGATCCAACAGGGCTGTCACCACCTGAGGACCGACCTCTCGTTACGGGGGGTATGCTCATAACTATCATAGCCAGACAACCCAGGCACCATGCCTACGTTGCTGCTACACTTCACCCGGCCCGGGCTATTGTGACTCAGGATGAGAGCCACCAGATGACTAGTCAACTAGACTGAGTACCGTAGCATGAACACAGACCCCATGCAACACTCTCATGCCATCTAACAAGATCTACTAAGGCTAGACATACGAACAGATATGAACTCTCTTATGTCTAATCAACAATATCAAAGGGTCGTGTTCGTGAAGAACACGAGGCTCTAACTTATGAACAAACTCATAAGGAAGGAGTTTATTATCCTTCAAGTGGATCAAAAGGTAGTGTTCACGAAGAACACGAGCATCTAAATGATGAACAGAGGATGAACTCAAGAACATATCAAGAATATGATCTACCATGACTTTATATGAAATAGCTGAATAACTGAAGTAGAGCTAAGTCATACAAAGAAATAAAGATACAAGAGAACTCATACCTAGATTTCCAAGAGGACTTGGAACCTGAATAAGAGCTACTCTAGCCTACCCCCTAGCCTTGGAAACTAAAAGTGAGAGGAGAATGAGAGAGTGGTGTGTGTGAAATGGGAGCCCCTCCCCTCCTATTTATAGAGGGAGACAAGGCTTGCTCGGACGCCCAAATGGCCCCTAAACACCCGGGACTGCAGCAAGTGACCAATAAGGAGCAACTACGTGGAAGGCCAGGATGGGACGCCACTAAGGCAGTTCGGCCGATCCTAGGATCGGCCGACCCCCTAGGGCGGCCCCACCTAGTGTGCTTCCTCTGGTAGACTACCTTGTGGGCCCTCTGATCCATCCCCGGTGCATGGCTTGATTTGGTATCAGAGGTGGGCCCTTTGATCCATGTGAAGTCCATGTGGCGTCCTCTGATTCGTCGGTGAGTGCCTCCCCTGGATCGATGACGTGTCTTGCCATGTTTCCCTTGGTTGCAGCCACCTCCTCAGCTGAGTTGGCATGGTTGCTTCATAGGAGTGGAGTTTCCATCTATTTTAAAGGGTAATTCACCTACATACAAATAATCTCCAAGAACAAGTGGAACTACATTATTCATACCTAAATGCTAGTAAATAATGCATATGCCTCCATTTATGTGAGAATATTGATAGTTGGAAATGGTGAATTTCCACCGTCAACAAATTCCCCCAAGCTAACCTCTTGCTTATCTCGAAGCAAGACAATAGAGACTTAGGTTGGTTGATCAGGAGTTGCTTCAATGTTGTATCCTCAACTTATGGCAAACATACAGCAAAGTACTCTACCAAGAGTTGAACAAGTTGGCAATGTTCTTACCTTTCACCTGATTCGTGGGGCATATAGCTTTACCTGCCTTGGGAAGTTGAGAGACAGAATGGTTATATAGAGAACGCATAATCACTCATACCTTGATCAGCTTAGCAATCAGGAGGTTTTGCAAATTTTTCAAAAGAAAATCAGAGTTCCTCAAATGATACTCTCGGATCGCTCAAAGTGTATGATTCCTCACCAAGGCATCAATGTTGCCCTTCTTCACATCCTACTCCTAATAGGCTTTATGTGGAGCTGTAGGTAGGGAAGATGTGGCATACTTGTCTCTCATATTTTGCTAAGTCCAAAACCAGATCCTTGGAAGAAACAAACATACACCCTGATCAAGATGTGCATATGTGTGTGATGGATATGAACATGGCAAGGTGGATACTAGGCCCGGAAATGGGTGCTAGATATTGCCATGTTTTTATATGAGGGAATGGGGGTTTGATGGTAAGGTGGACACTAGCCTTGGAGTAGGTACTAGTTATTACTATCTATATGGTGGAACTCTTTCTCTTGCACATATCAATCCCTTTTTCTCCTTTTGAAATTTTTTCGAGACTTGGGCTAGCTCTCTTTATTTATTTTTGCCATGCTTTTTAAGCATGCTTTTCTTTTTCTCTTCTTTTTTTAGCTAGCCCTTTGTCTCTATTGGAGATATTTGGAGAGGGATGAACGATGCAAAGATACATAGAGTTTTATTTATGGGAGAATGCATAAGCATATGGAACAAATGATGAATGCTAACTTCCAGTGTAGAAGTTTAGCATGAACGTGTACGTGATCTTGATCAAGGGAGTATGAGTTCTAACAAGGGTCACAACAATTTGACAAAGCTCAATGAGAGAACAAGCTGCATATGTGGAAGCTAAGAACTAGAATCTACATATGGCCTTGGATGGGAAATTCTCATCATTGAGAAACTCATCATATTTTGATTTTTCAAAAAGGAAAATTCCGGAAGTCAAGCATCACTAAGCACAAGATCATAGCACTCTATTCTACCATATCATGTCTCACAACAACTTAGGCAAGGATCATGCTTTCTGCTACCCACAGTTTTCAAGCTAAGGTTTGAACATACAAGCCAACAAACTCAAAACTTAGGTAGGATACTGAGTTGTAAGCAAGACATACAAGGAGAATAAACAGAGCAACTATTCATCATTTCAACCATAGAGACAAAGCATTCTTACTAAGCATATCAAAGCAAACTAAGCAAACGATGATGAAAGCAAATAAATATTTTTGGTCTTTTTTATTTTGCAGATTTTTTTTGAATTTTCATTTATAAGATATTCTAAAAATGAAGGAAGATACAAGTTACCTCAGGATGGGGGTCCTCCCCCAAGCTAGCTTCAGGCTCACTGCGGAGGAGGGTAAAAGAAACCGTGACTCGCGTAGTAAGTCCTCTGCGCCTCCATGTACTGCCGCTGATCCTGCTGCATGGCTACTATCCTCTCACCAGCCTGACGCTGCCACGCTGAGGTAGACTCGACGTGGGTGTTCAGCGTCTCCCCCAAATCCGTAACCTGGACGGTGAGCTCTCCCAACTGCTGTGCGAGCTGAGCATCGCGTGCAGAAGCGGAAGAGTGCCGTCGGAAGGACGAGGACGGAGGTGGACCACTGGAGCTAGAACTAGCGGGTGTGGCCCACTGAGCTCTGCTCGCGCCCGCCCAAGCCGTGCCACTCGCACTCGGCTGGTAGGTGGGCAGGTCCCAACCAGGTGCATATCCAGGGGTAACCCCGGACATGTACCCCGCAGGGGCCCCTCTTGCCACTGGTGGTGTAGCAGGCTGTGGCTGTGGTGGTGGTGTCGGCTGTGACTGCTGCTGCTGCATGTGTGCTCTCTTCGCCGCGCTCCTGGTAGACCTGCCTGAAACACTAGCACGACGGCTTTCCTCTTGCATAACAAGGGCAATGGTGAGTGACTCCGAGTTATACAATCCAAACCCCGGGTTAGGTAACGGGATTTGGTTTGCATAGCCCGGAAAGAAGAAAGTCAAAGAATCATTTGGGCCCCTCTTGAGTATATGCCCCTGGATCAAGTATGCCTCATCAATGAGAACTCGGGGCATCCCGATGAAGGGTACGGGATTCCCGCTAAGAACCCCGAGTCTGAGAGCAATACGAGTCACCAAAGCCGTACACTCAATAGGACATATCATCTTGAAATTCGTCATCCACTGCCGAATCATTGCTTTAACGGGAGCGGTCTTGATCTGGTTGACAGCGGCGTATAATAGCATCACCTCATCGCTGCGCACGAGCCGAACATCCTCTCGTGGAAAGAGAGTAATGGCGAGCCACTTGTGCCACAGTCAGAGAGTGGGATGCACAATATCGTTGCACCGAGGTACAAACTTGCCACTGTAAACAAGACCAGAGATATCTACCCAGAAAGATTCCTGAACAAAACCCTCACAAGCTCGCTTCAAAGAGACAGCACAACGAGGACTAAAACCAAGAAGACGACTAAGATCCTTCAAAGAAAGACGCTAATCGGTCCCGAAAAGACGAAACTCAACGCCATCCGGGGTCTCGGTAAGAGAGCAAAGAAACTGGATCGTGAGGGGCCGAGAGCCAAGCTCTGTGACCGGCACAAACTCCTCCCAACCAAGAGCATTCCAAATAGAAGCAAACTCGAGATTCATACCTGTTTTCTCCATAAGAGCCGGGTCGAAGTCCCTGGTGTGGGCGAAGACTCGGTCCTTCAGGAGAGCATAGGCTTGCTGCTCTCGATCGCCCCGCAAGCTGAGGTAGGAGGTGTCATCGACGACCTCCTCCGGGGCTTGTGGCTCAGCTTGCTCCTCTTGCTCTTCTTCATAGTCCATCGTTGATGGGCTCGGCGGGGGTGGATGCACTCGTGCTTGCCCGCGAACGGGAGCGTGAGCGTGTCACCCTCTGGAGAGTGTTCGCCGCCCAATTCATGCTAGCACAACAACAAGGAACAAGAGCAACTCAGTGATGGGTTAGTGAAATCAAATGAAGTACTTACCGAGTTTGCTCCACCAACAACAATATTTTCAGCAACACACTTAGGGAGATCACTTGATGATCCAATCTCGAGCAAGAAATCCAAGAAAACCAAGAGAGCAAGGAGTAGAGAGGGGAGTGTAAGTGAATGGGTGAAGAACACCCCCTCTCGGGTCAAATTTATAGAGCAAAGGGGCAGCACACAGCGGACTAGCCGTTGGGCAACGGCTAGGAGCCGTTGGCCAAAGCTGGGCCCACATGACCATTACTAGGGTTCGGCCGAACCCTGGTTCGGCCGGGGCCCGGTGCTGGCCCCATTTGGCAGGTGTGCCACTAACGGCTATATCAAGATATGCCATGGTGCACCGGCCAAAGTTTACTCCAGAAATTGCCCAAATAAATTTTCTATGGTTTTCAAACTCAGAAATGATTTTCAGAAATTTTATTTTGGAAAGGAAAAAAGGCTAGATAAATCTAGCATGCAAATGCAAGGTTTTGGAAAATCAAATATGCAATTTTGGAAATGAAAATTTTTGGAAAGGGAAATATGAGATAAATACCAGCTTTAACCTTTTTGGTAGAAATGATCCATCATTTTTAGTCCGACGAGCGGGACTCTTCTCAGCGATCAATTCCATTCAGCACCCCACTCCTGAGAAGTAGAGGTTGGTGCCATCTCAATCTTCCGTCATTCTTTCCGAATTTTCTTTACCCTTTTTGATGGAGATTTCTTCCTTGGGGGTGAAGGCTCCGTCCTTCCCCCAAGCTGCTCAACACTATCTTGCACCAAATAGCATTGCTCTTCCTTGTCCTGAAACTTGAACTTCAGGTTCCTCTCCCCAATGCGGAAACGGATGATACCGGATCCCACATTGATTCTGGCTCGGACATCACTGAGGAATGGTCGCCCAAGGATGAGCGGCATTCCTCCTTCATCATCCATATCCAGGACCACGAAATCCGCAAAGACGTAAGAGCTCTTGACCTTAACCAATAAACTCTCAACAATTCCTTCTGGATATCGGATCGTTGAATCGGTGAGTTGGATAGTCCGTGTTGTTGGAGAGAGAGCCGGATATCCCAGTTGCTCGAACATGGCCTTGGACATGAGATTGTGCACATGATTGTTGGGTAGCCTGGATCTTTCTTATGCAATACTGTTGATTCCTCCCATGGATCAAGGATTTGTTGAATGGGCTTTCCTGCATAGTCAGAAGCACGTGTCTTCCTAGGTGGCTTACCCCACCTGGTCGACACTATACTAACATTTTCACAAGAGGATACGGGTTGCCCCGGGATCCTCCCGTTATCAGGAGATGGAACCAAAGCAGCCAGCTGAGCCAACTGGGTTTCTAGCATCTTGTTGAAACTCAGCTGACTCTTCTGGGCAGAAGAAAAACTATCAAGCTTAGCATTGAGACTTTCCACAGTTTTATCAAGGGCAGCTAACTTCTTGTTAATAACTTCATTAATCTTAGCTTTCCCAAACACAAGATCTCTCAAGGAGGGTTGGTTAGGATTGAAAGAATTACCTTGGTTACCTCCTTGATAATAAGGGCGTTGTTGATTCCACGGTTGGCCTCCTTGTTGAGGTGGACGATAACAGTTGTTATTGCCATTCATGTACATCACTTCCTCCTGAGTTTCCGGACAATAATTGCCTGAATGCCCAGTGTTGCCACAGACCTCACAAGTCATGTGAGAGTCCATGGGCAGTGAAGTAGTGGCCATGGCAGCCTTCTCGCTGGTATAGTCATCCAATCTCTTCATAAGAAGATCCATCTTGGCAGTAATCATATCTGCTTCCTTAACAGTATGAGTACCCCTCGGTCGTGGTTGGAGTCTTTCTTCACTCCACCCTTGGTTGGAAACCATCTTCTCCATAAGCAATTTAGCATTGTCAACAGTAAGTGAGAAGAATGCTCCTTGAGCAGCAGCATCAATATGGCCTCGAGCTATTGGAGTCAACCCATTATAGAAACTTTGAAGAATAAGCCAATCTTCCATCCCATGATGAGGACAGGCCAGGACATACTCCTGAAGCCTCTCCCAAGCCTCTGGGATAGATTCACTTGCTGCTTGCTGAAAACCAGAAATCCTTCCACGAAGAGCATTGGTTTACCCAATGGGAAGAACTTCTTGAGAAATGCCTGTGAACACTTGCTCCAAGTGTCAATAGATTCCCGGTTCGCGTAGAACCATTGCTTAGCCTTTCCCAAGAGGGAGAATGGAAATAGCCGTAAACGAACAACATCCACATTCGCACCCCTGATGACGAAAGTGCTACACAGGTCTAGGAATTGCTGCAGATGAGCATTGGCATCCACATTTGGCTTGCCACAGAATGGGCTAGCCTGTACCATCGTGATTAGACCCGTCTTGATATCAAAGTTTTCAGTCCCCATTGCCACATCGGGGCCTTGCAGCACCTGGTCAGCAGAAGGAGCTGAGTACTCACGAAGTGTCTTCTGGGCCATAGCGTTGGACGTGGATGGTACAAAGGAAGCTGGTTTGTCCTCCGGACGAGTATGACGAGGTGAGCCGAAATGAATTCGAGCTTTCCTCACAAGTGACTCGGGATCTTCAGTAAAATTCCCCGGTAGGTCGAAACCAGCCATACACTACCTGTCTTCATCATCCAAAGATAAAAGAAGACAATCAAGGTTAGCCTGCATTGAGGGTTGTCCTAACCTACTCGGGGTTTATAAACAGATGCAAAGCATAGTCAAGATAATCCTGTGCCTTCCCCGGCAACGGCGCCAGAAATGTTTGTTGACACTTCTGAACGTCGATCACTTAAGGACAGATTTGGGATCCATCCTTAGCGTCAAGCGTCAACGCTAGAAGTGTCTTGTTGGCATTTCCCAATGTCACAACTAGCTGGCGCTTATTAGCGTGAGCATTGAGAGTTGCCAAAGGTTTAATCTAAACGATCATGAACGAATCCGCAAGCGCACAGATAAACCATTGTAGCATTTCCCCAAGGAAGGAGAGTATTCCAAGGGTATCAAATCCGTGGAAGGCAATGGCGGATATCTTAGACTTATGCTTTTGCTCTGAATGTATACCAAGAGATAGATATAGGAAAAACACACTCAAAGGCAGGGGTAAGATAATGATATAAAAGGGGTAGTGTGACACACACACCTCAAATCTACCTCTACTCTAGAACAAGACGGCTTAGGGGGAACATACAAGTTAGCTCTAGGTTCTAATGTACTAATCGTACAAAGCTAGAAGATACAAGAGATAGGCATGAGTATTGCATGAGGGAAACATGGTTCAGCACCCAGGTACAAACGGGGAGCTAGCCCGCGACGACCAGCACTCCTACAGCAGGTACCCCAGCGTGGAGGTTGCCCAAGGATCCAACAGGGCTGTCACCACCTGAGGACCGACCTCTCGTTATGAGGGGTATGCTCATAACTATCGTAGCCAGACAACCCAGGCACCATGCCTACATTGCTGCAAGACTTCACCGGCCCGGGCTATTGTGACCCAGGGTGAGAGCCACCAGATGACTGGTCAACTAGACCGAGTACCGTAGCATGAACACAGACCCCATGCAACACTCTCATGCCATCTAACAAGATCTACTAAGGCTAGACATACGAACAGATATGAACTCTCTTATGTCTAATCAACAATATCAAAGGTTCGTGTTCGTGAAAAACACGAGCCTCTAACTTATGAACAAACTCATAAGGAAGGAGTTTATCATCCTTCAAGTGGATCAAAAGGTAGTGTTCATGAAGAACACGAGCCTCTAAATGATGAATAGAGGATGAACTCAAGAACATATCAAAAATATGATCTACCATGACTTTATATGAAATAGCTGAATAACTGAAGTAGAGAAAGTCATACAAAGAAATGAAGATACAAGAGAACTCGTACCTAGATTTCCAAGCGGACTTGGAACCTGAATAAGAGCTACTCTAGCCTACCCCCTAGCCTTGGAAACTAAAAGTGAGAGGAGAATGAGAGAGTGGTGTGTGTGAAATGGGAGCCCTTCCCCTCCTATTTATAGAGGGAGACAAGGCTTGCTCGGACGCCCAAATGGCCCCTAAACACCCGGGACTGCAGCAAGTGACCAATAAGGAGCAACCACGTGGAAGGCCAGGATGGGACGCCACTAAGGCGGTTCGGCCGATCCTAGGATCGATCGACCCCCTAGGGCGGCCCCACCTGGTGTGCTTCCTCTAGTAGACTGCCTTGTGGGCCCTCTGATCCATCCCCGTTGCATGGCTTGATTTGGTATCCGAGGTGGGCCCTTTGATCCATGTGAAGTCCATGTGGCGTCCTCTAATTCGTTGGTGAGTGCCTCCCCTGGATCGATGACGTGTCTTGCCATGTTTACCTTGGTGGCGGCCACCTCCTCGGCTGAGTTGGCATGGTTGCTTCATAGGAGTGGAGTTTCCATCTCTTTTAAAGGGTAATTCACCTACATACAAATAATCTCCAAGGACAAGTGGAACTACATTATTCATACCTAAATGCTAGTAAATAATGCATATGCCTCCATTTATGTGAGAATATTGATGGTTGGAAATGGTGAAGTTCCACCATCAACATCGAGCAAAGAAAGCAGGGAAGGAATCAGAGTCAGCATCATTTTGCTTCTCACGCTCAGCACGCCTGGCGTTGATTGTTGTGCGAGCATCATAGCGAGAGTCTCTCGACTTGCTATTGACACTGCCATCACCGCCGTGGCCCTTGTTGCTAGCTTCCGGACGTGTGCGATTAGGAGTATGAGTGTCGCGATGAGCACCTCCACTGCTGCAATGGTGACTAGGAGTATTGGTGCCTTGACGTAGCATAGTGTAGGCTAGTTCAGCCAGCTTCACGACTTCTGCAGCCACCCTGCCACGAGGCATAGAACGACCAAGCAAGTGGATCGCGCTGATAGCTTCCTCCGGAGTGCGATATTGTCGAGTAGCAACCGCATCCAGAGCCTCTTGCAAGTTATGAGTAGGTAGAGCTTCTGCGAGTTCACGACGAAGGGTTGAACGATCAGTATTGCATTGATGACGTGCAGTCTTGGCCTCCGCAGTTTCATCAATAGGAGCATTAACAGAGAGTTCATCATCAGAGACATCATCCGGAAAGCGATAATTGGCGCGATACCCTTGCGGAGTAGATGCATCGACGACGAAAACTTCTCGATAGGACGAGTGAGTACCCGTACTCTCTATGAGCTCCACATTGGGTCATAGTCAACAAGCTTGGCACCTTCCTGGAAGGGTAATTTGTCGAGACAAGCGATAAAGTGCTCTTGACCATCCAAGGTGAGATCAGCAAGCACATGCTCACGCCAGTAGATGAATCTACCCTCAGGTGTCGATGTGATCACCAGTCCTTGAGTAGGGCCAGACAGTTGTTGTGCTTTAGTAGAATCTGAACCCTAGTCAAACTCGAACTCACATGAATCTGAATCGAAGTAGTTGAGGTTGACTTCTGAATCCGAAGAGTACACAAGCACGGTCTTCGAACCAGGGCGCATGAGGATCTCCAACGCAGCTTGGTAAGCAACGCTGACATGGTGGTGGTCGAAGAGGGGTGGTGTTGGAAGACAATCCAGACTGAGCGCAGGTTGAGTAGCCAAGGAAAGTGACTCAGGTTGAATTGTAGGCGAAGTTGAGTTGTACTCGGACTCTGACTTGAGCTCTCTGACTGGGTCAGAAAGCGAAATTTTGACGAAATTCTCGATGAATTCTTCCATCGAGGCTTGCGTAAGCGTCGAGGACTTGAGCTTCGACTCCGAAATTGATGCCAGGAAATGCAGGAACGATCCAGCGTCGTCAGGAACACAAACCCAGGAGCTAAAGATGAAGGTGTTGCCTTGCTGGAAAGCGACGATCGGCTTGATGATGACAGTAGCCATCAAGTTCACTAGCGGATCAGCGACGAGATCCCCTACCTGGCACGCCAGCTGTCAGTGTTTTAGTCATCGAGCCTACCACGGGGTACCTCAAGTAGTAGATTGTGCGGTGGGGCTCGCTGAGATCAGGAACACGATGGTGAGATATGGGCACACAATTGGACAGGTTCGGGCCGCAATGTGTGTAATACCCTACGTCCTGTATGTTGCGTGGCTCTGTATTGATTGCGTATGTTCTTGAGGGGCGCCCCTGCCTCGCCTTATATGCCACGGGAGGCAGGGTTACAAGTCGGATTGGTACAAGAGTACTATTCGAGTAGGACTAGGAGTAGCCTATAACGAGTAATGAGAAGCTATCCTAATCTTAGTACAAGTCCTTGTCCGTCTTGTCTTGCCATGTGACCCACGGTAATCTTGCACCATGGCCCACTAGTCGAGTAGTCCAGGTGTGCAGGTCTTATCTCCCGGGTATGGCCCACATGTGTGGTGGGCCCAGGGATGCCTGGTCAACAAGTATAGATTATCTCCTTTTTCTTTCTATATGGCTATACGTATTCTGTATTCATGTTCATTTCCCCAGTAACAATGTTACAATACTGTACGGAGTACTCTCACTGTTTCAGTTTTGACCACGTGCAAGGAGATGGCGTTGGTTTCTTTTGTTCTTTTGATACATTGTGGTTGGTCACGTTGGTGAATTAGATGAGGTATGGAATTGCCATCTTTGACTGTGAAGTCATCCATTTTTCACCAAGAATCACCTTACAGAGTATCGCTTTTTCGTGGGGACATCGCTTCGCTCCACTGTCAAGCCGCTGCACTTACAGTCGAAGACTTTGACATCGAGCTCCACCACGCCGCCGGCCGCCGCTGTTGCTCCGCTCCGACGAGGCGACGACAAAGTGGTCACGGAGCCGCTCCGACAACCCCACGCCGCCGCCCCCTCACCCCTGTCCCAGTGCTTCCGCGTGCGACCGCGCCCGGGTACAGGACAGGGATGATCACGTCTGCGCGGTCAACACACGTGTTGCACGGATGGAGGGTGAGGTTGAACGACAGTGAGAGCACCACCGTCGTAGCTGACGAGGTGGGCGGTGATTCAGAGAAGGAGGAGAGGCTCAGGTACTTCAAGGCGACGGGGAAGCATGACGTGGCTAAGGATGGCAGTTTTACCCATGCGTAAGGGTACCTGCGGGTATCCTACCTTGTTGGGTAAGGGTAATGTAACGACCCGAGTTTTCAGAGGGGAAAACCCGTCATCCTGTACCTTGCGATAGTCCCTGGATCAGACGCTATCACGTACAGATTTCCATCACAGATAAATAACACAACCATACAGCAAAAATAAGCATCAAAAGTATTAATTTTAATACAAGTCCATTAAAGGAGTACATCATAACATGCCTCTTGGCGGAATAACATGAATAAGAGCCTACGCAGCGGTAGCTATCTTCCAGAAGATGTCTCCAGCATTATCCTTCTCTCCCACAGGCATCCTTGAGCGTAGCATCACACAGTTGTACCAACCATCGGTGTTGTTGTCGAAGTCTGACTTGTACCCTGTAAGCTCAGGGGCTATCCCCAAGGATTGGGATAGGTCCACGTCACCAACCGCATGCAAGTTTTAAGTGGCCTACTTCTAATGGTATAAAAAGTATCAAGGTAAAAGCTGGGGTTTCTTAAGCAGCAGCATCTCATAAAGGGTAACATCTCCATATCCCACCATTTCCCAAGTCACTCATACACAATCGGTTACATCTGGATACCCAGATCACCGTCACCAAGTCCTATCTCCATCTAGGGTCGGTGCGAGAACTCCCACTCCTCGCACGTCAATGATTGCACTCGGATCCGCGAGGCAGAGGGAGCAACTCTCCTCTCCCTGAATGCAACCACGGCTCACCACACTCAAATCCTATAAGGGGAGGTAGAAATACCAAAACATGAGAACAGAGCTGACACGGGCATGTCCGTGACCGAGGACATGGCTATACGTATAGTCAGACCATTATAGAAACTTTGAAGAATAAGCCGGTTGTCCATCCCATGATGAGGGCAAGCCAGGATGTACTCCTGGAGCCTCTCCCAAGCTTCTGGGATAGTCTCATTTGCTGCTTGCTGGAAACTTGAAATTCGCCCCCGAAGGACATTGGTTTTGCCCAACGGGAAGAACTTCACGAGGAATGCTGCGGAGCACTTTGCCCAAGTGTTAATGTCTGCACGGTTACCATAGAACCATTGCTTCGCCTTTCCCAGGAGTGAGAAGGGAAACAGTCGCAGACGAATAGCATCTTCCTCCACTCCTCTTATAGTGAAGGTACTGCACAGTTCCAGGAACTGCTGCAGGTGGGCGCTCGCGTCTTCATTAGGCTTGCCACAGAATGGGCTAGCATGTACCATCATCATTAGGCCAGTCTTGATCTCGAAGTTTCCATTCCCGGTGTTGATCGCAGGGCCTGTCAGCACCTGGTCAGCAGAGGGAGCGGAGTACTCGCGGAGAGTCTTCTCGACAGGGTTGGCCATGGAAGTTGATGCGGGTGGCACAAAGGAAGCTGGATCGACTTCCGAACGTTCACGCAAAGGAGAACCGAACTGAGTTCGTGCCTTCCTTACGAGTGACTCAGGATCTTCAGTAAAATTCGGTGGTAAGTCAAAACCAGTCATGCACTACCTGTCTTCATCATCAATAGACAAAGAAGACAATCCAAGTTAGCCTGCATTGAGAACTGTTTTGTTCCTGTCATGATTATAAACATATGCAAAGTGTTGATATGTCATCCTTAAGCCTTCCCCGGCAACGATGCTAGAAATGCTTGTTGACATTTCTTAACGCAATCACCTAAGAACGGGTTTGGAACCCATCCTGGTAATAGCACCAGAAATGCTGGTTGGTAATTCTTAATGTTACAGGAGTCCGCAAGCGCACAGAAGTACCATTGTAGCATTTCCCCAAAGGAGTATTCCAAAGGGTATCGAATCCAAGGAAGGCATTGGTGGATTGACAAGCTCAACACTATTGCAATGAGTATAGATCATAGACGGAAATAAATCAGGAACTCAAGTGCAGGGGTAAGATAATGATAATAGGGGTAGTGTGATCACACACACACTCACTCTCTCTCTAAGGGTCCTAGGCATAGGAGGCAACATACGAGTTAGTTCTAAGTTCTTATGTACTATAGACATAAAGCTGGTAGGAACGAGCTAGATACACTACCGTTGAAAAACATTGACTTAAGCACCTAGGTACCACTGGGAGCTAACCTCCCGCATTGCTTCTGCACAACTCCGGTTGTTAGATTTTAGACTCCTACAGCTTATCCGAATGTGTGGGATTTCAGAGGGACCAACAGCTGTCACTACCGCGGCCTACCCCAAGACAAACCGTGGGATAAGCTCATAAGTAAGGTAGCTACGCAACCCAAGCACCATGCTTACGTTGTTAACCGGACTTGACCGGCCCGGGCTATTGTGACCCAGGTCAAACCACCAGATAAACCAGCCAATTACACCGAGTACCGTAGCTTAAACACAGACTTCATACAACGTAGTCATGTCATCTAACTAGATCAAACCAGGTCAGGTACACAAACGTATTTGTGTTTTCCTATGTTTGTTCAACTGGATCAAAGGGTCGTGTTCGCGAAGAACACGAGCCTGTAACTTATGAACAAACACCAGAAACATGTGAAAGACAACCGTCAAGTGGATCGAAAGGCCTTGTTCATCAAGAACAGGAGCCTCTAAATGATGAACAGGTGAAGAACACATGAACAAATCACTCATGTATACTAACACAACTTTATCTGAAATAGCTGAATAACTGAAGTAGATCAAAGTCATACAAATGAAATAAGATACAAGAGAACTCATACCTAGATCCCAAAGTAGACTTGGAACCTGAATTAGAACTACTCTAGCCTACCTCCTAGCCTTGAGACTAAAAGTGAGAGAGGTGTTGCAAGTGTGGATGTCTCATAAGTGAGCCCCCTCTCCTTCCATTTATAGGCCCGGGCACCGGTGAGGAATTGATGCAAACACCCCGGGAATGGCGCCTAGGACTAATAGGGAAACACCACGTGGAAGGCCCTGAGTGGCGGCCACAAGGTCGGTTCGGCCGACTTGTGGGGTCGGCCGACCCCCTGTGGGCCCCACTCGGGGTGTGCTTCCTCCTGGTGGCTGCCCTGTGGGTCCTTAGGTCGGTTCCCAGTGTTCACCCTGTTTTGGCGCGATTTGCATGCCTTTGTGGGCCCATGGATCCATGTGACGTCCACGTGTCACGCTCTGATTCATCGGGGGTTGCTTCACTTGGATTGCTTGCATGGCATGCATGCATGGCGCCCTGGTTGGCAGCTTTGCATGCATGGCATCCTTGTTGGCAGCCCACCTCGGATAAGGTGATGTGGCATGGATCATAGAAGGTGAGTTTGCCACTCTTTTCCTGCTTCTTTTCCTGCAATCAAATAATCTCCAAGGACAAGTGGAACTACATTATTCTTAACTAAATACGTGTAAGAAATGCCTTATGCTCCTTTATTCATGAGTATATTGACGGCTAATGTAGGCACTTAATAGCCGTCAACAACTCCCCCAAGCTAGCCTCTTGCTCGTCCCGAGCAAGAGATTAAGGACTTAGGTTGGTTGATCAGGACTTGCTACGATGTTGTATTCCTAATGTATAACAAGATACAGCTAGGTACTCTATCAAGGGTTGAAGAAGTTGGCATTGATCTTACCTTACACTCGATTAGTATGGGGCGTGTAGCTTCACCTGCCTTGGGCGATCGAAAGATAGAATGGTTGTATAAAGATTGCCAATCACATGTACCTTGATCAGTTATCAATCCGAAGGTTTTGCAGGTTTTTCAAAAAGAAATGAAAGTTCCTCAAATGATACTCTCGGATCACTCAATGTGTATGATTCCTCACCAAGGCATTATTTTGCCTTCTTTCACCACCTACTTCTAATAAGCTGATATGTGGAGCTGTAGGTAGGGAAAACATGTGGCATACCTGTTTCTCATGTATTGTCGAGTCGAAAACCGGATCCTTGGGAGAACAAGTCATACACCCTGATCAAGATGTGCAAAAGTGTGTGTATGGTGGATGGATGATGAACTCCTTTTTGCATGATTTTACTCTCCTCTTTGAAATTTTTGAGACTTGGGCTATGTCTCTTTATTCTTTCTCTCTTTTTTTAACATAGCACATAATCCTTGCTGAATATTTTTGGAGGGAGAATAATCATGGAACAATGCGCGGAGCTTTATTTTGTGGAATGGATGGGATGGATGGAATGATGGATGCTAACTTCCAGTGTAGAAGTTTTGCATATGGTGGTGTGTACGTGATCTTGATCATGGGAGTAATGACAAGTTACTCGCCGAGGGTCACAACAATTCGACAAGACTCAATGAAGAAATCAGGTAGCAAATGTGGAGGATAACAGAAGCTAAGATCTACATATGGCCTTGGATAGGAATTTCTTATCATTGAGGAACTTATCATTTTAACATTTTTCGAAAGAAAACTCTGGATATCAAACATCACTTAGTACTAGCTCATAGCAACTCTATTATACCATATCAGACCTCACAACAACTTAGGCAAAGATCATGCTTTTGCTACCCACAAATTTCAAGCTCAGGTTCGATCATACTAGCCAACAAACTCAAAACTTAGATAGGGTACTAAGTTGTAAACAAGGCATACAAGAGGAATAAATAGAGCAACTATTCATCATTTCAACCATGGAGAATAAGAACACTCTTACCACACATATGAAAACAAACTAATTTAAGAAAGCAAATAAAATTTTTTGGGTCTTTTTAACTTTTCAGATTTTTATGTGTTTTTAGCATATGGGGTTCTGAAAACAATAGAAGATACAAGTTACCTCAGAATGGGGGTCCTCCCCCAAGCTAGCTTCAGGCTCACTGCTGTGGAGGGTGGTATCCCATCCACGCGTAGTAAGCCCTATGCTCCTCCAGCTGTCGCTGCTGTCTCTGCTCCATGGTGTGAAGTCTCTCGCCAGTCATACGCTGCCAGTCTCGAGTGGACTCAGCCTGCTGGTGCATTGTCTCCATGGTACTAACATGGATGTTGAGCTCGCTCATCTGCTGAGTGAGGGTGGCCCCACGAGATGACGAGCGCAACCCGGAAGATGAGGACGAGTCCCCGTAGGTGTTGACGGTCAATATTTGCCATTTTCAAGACCGTCAACTCCTGCAAATCTGAGCATGAATTGAACATCCACACTAGAATAAGTGCTTAAACTCATACTTTCCACCAGTGTCGATGTCTATTTGAATGCAGTTATTTAGCATAAGAAATGAGAGGAATTCATACACATTCACTCCACTCCAATCCATGGCACTCAAATGTTGGCCAATCAGGGGCTGCCACATGGATTCTCCTGGATCCATGATGTCACCAATCCATGTGAAGGACTTTCGACGAATCATACGCTGCCACGTCAGCATCACATGGATCCATGGGTCCACATTACCAACTAAACCGCCAGGAAACGTGCCATGCACGGAGGAGAGGCATCAGGGCCCACATGGAAGTGAGCCAGAGGAAGCTCACCCCAAATGGAGGGGAGAAGGTGTTGGCCGACCCTAGGATCGGCCGAACCGACCTAGGGTCGGTTGATCCTCCCCCTCCACTTGTCACTTGCTCATTGGCTCCCTGCTGCAGTCCCGGGTGTTTAGGGGCACTTTGAGCCCCAAAGCAAGCCTCCTCCTTGTCTATAAATAGGAGGGGAGGGGCTCCATTTCACACACACCACCTAGCTCTCAAGTTTCACTTTCTCTTGTGTAGCTCTCTCTCCCTCTCTCCAATTCTGCCAATGAGAGGTGATTCTCACCACTTTGTGGTAGAATGGTGATGAGGAGGGATCTAGATTAGGATTAGTGTGAGGTAGAGGAGGGGTAAGGAGTGAGTTGATGTCCTCGTGGATGCTTGTTCTTCATTTAGATCAAAGTGAGTATTTCAGCATTTCTTATTTAGACTATAGTGGACATCATGCATGGTTGCTTTGTTCTTGTGTTCTTGGCTCGTTCATAAGTTAGAGGCTTGTGTTCTTTGTAACACAAGGCTTCGATCCTTTAGAGCTAGAACCATAGTTTATTTACTTGTTTAGCAAGCTCTGATCCTGTTTAGTTAAGTAAGTTTGCTGTATCTCGTTCAGCTGCATCCATAGTTTCCTTTCTGCTCCCAGTTCAATGATACTAGGCCCGGAATGGGTGCTAGATATTACCATACATATATAAGGTAAAAATGTGGGTTGATGGTAAGGTGGACACTAGCCTCGGAATGGACACTAGTTATTACCATCTATGATATGGAACTCCTTTTTGCATGATCTATCTCTCCCCTATTCCTCCTTTATTTTGGACATGGGCTACTCTTTCTCTTTTTTTTCATCATGCCTTAAGCATGTATATATATTATATTTTTTTCATAGCCCATGTCTCTTCATTTGAAGGATACTTCTGGAGAGAGATGTCACACCACATATGGAGCTTTATTTTTATGAAATGGATAAATGATACAATGATAACTTCCAGAGTAGAAGCATAGCAAGGGGAAATAGATGGGGTGCACAAAAATCTTGATCATGAAAGTAATGAAAGGAATTCTAACAAGGGTCACAGAATTTGACAAAGCTCAAAGTAATGACAAGCAGCATATGAATCGAAGGTTTTTACCAACAGAGATCATATGGCTCTAATGGGATGGAGGTATATCAAAGAGGAGCCTTCCCAAGAGGTTTTGAGTTTTCAAAAATAAATTCCCCAAGAGAGTTAGTCATCAGAGCAAAAGATCAAATCATCCATCCATATCGTACTAATCAATTACTCAGGTAAACATGCTTGTCCTTAAGAAGAATTTGGTTCACAAGCATCAGGCAGATAACAAGGAATAAAACATATGTAAGTATACTCAGGTACAAATGAGTGGGTGATATTTAGCATCATCATTCGAGTTTTAGTTTAGAGGTAGACAGATAAAGCTTATAAAACTCAGGAATGAAAGAGAGTGAGTTGTCGAGATGCAAACTGACGCTATGCATAGAAGATGAACCGTGAGAGGCTCTCCACAGGAGTGAACTCGTGCAGGTCCATTCAGGTTCTCGGTCGGTGATCGTTCGGCTAGCGCGGAGTGCTCATAGTGGGTACGTACGGAAACGTCGCTCTGGCATTGGGAGAGTCGTGGCTCTTCCCCCACACTGTCTCGAACCTAGATGTCTTCTAAAACAAAAAGACCAAAGTAACGACACAAAGGGTGGCTAAACCGGGTTACATGACCGGTGAGCCACTTTATTCAAGTCCAAATGTTTTAAACCAAATGATTAGGCGCTTACACACATGCAAAGGGAAATAAATGAAATAAAGGGAAATAAAAGGGAAATCAAACCTAGACCTAGACTAGCGCCTAATGAACTAAAGCTGGGGCTAATCCCCACTACTTAGCATCATAGAGGGCTGCGTGCCCTGTAGCCGAGAACAGCCTCCTCATCTTCGCACAAAGGCCACGGCGGAGGTCGCGGATGTCGTCTCTGAGCTCGGCTAGGTCCAACTTCTGCTCCGAGTAAGCAGCCCTGAGCTTCTCGTTGCTGGCCTCCAGTTCCTTCATCAGTGGGGTTAGCTTGGCCACTGAGGAGAGTTTAGGGGGCTGCTCGGTTTCCCGAGTCCTCTCCCTGGACCTCCTAGTGTAGGGCAGCGGTGGAAACCCGTCGTCCAGGCCAATGTCTTCCTCCTCTTCTGGCAGAACTGGAGCTGGGCGCCCTGTGGGAGCCTTCTCCTTGGGCAGCGCCGGCCTGATGGTCGCCGGCGGCTGTGGTGAAGGAGCAGACTGTGATGAGCTCGTCTGCCCTCCAGCAAGCGACGATCCAAGTGTGCTAGGAGGAGCGAGCGGCAACCCCCTAGGGCGAAGCTGAGTCATGGTTGGCCTGCCGTAGGGGCTGGCCGCCCGTCTCATGTGCCTCTTCCCAGGCGAGGGTGGTGTGCCTGGAATCCTCCCGCTCGGCAGGATGGTGGCGAGCGGCGGAACATCCAAGACACCGGCCACCATTGCGAGGTCCGCAGCGGGGGTGGCAACAATGGAAGGGGTGCCTCCTGCCCCGGGGCCAGTGGACGAGGTGGAGCCATCGAAGGGGACAACGCTCCTTCCAGGCATGAATGCGGCGATGCTGAGGAGTTGAGGTGGAGGAGATGGGTTTCGTGATACAAAAACTCGTCGGGCGGCAGAGAGAAGGGTTCTGGAGGAGAATGAGGTGCACACGCGAAAAAAGAAGGGGAGAGGAGGCTCCAGGGTTTCGGTCAAACCAGGGTACGGTCGGCCCCCTGTGGGCCCCTCTGGTCCTCCCCCTTCTCGTGTGGGCTCAAACAGGTCTCAGGATCGACGGCCCAGGTGGATTCCCCGAGATGGAAGGATTGGCTTAGACTTAAGGCTAAGATAAGGTTGAGGTTGAGAATTCCACCTTCAACTTTATACGAACCTTGGCCAAACCATGATATGTCCAAAAGAATCTGGGGAAATCACCTTGGCGACACACTAGGTTTGTCAGAAGTGTAAGCACTTCCGGCGGTAGTCACGAAGTATCCGTGTCACCACAAAGGTGCTGCCTTCCTATAGACCCTTGCCTCCTCCTCTTAATCTTTCTCCAGCATGTCCACGGTCCACAAGATACCCAAAAGATAATTCATCTGGGGGAAATGAGACGAGTCCCCGGAGTACTCAGGGTGTGGGTGTCTTGTGATCTCCAGTCTCAACTTATGACCGTCTGCTTGCAGATGATGTTGATATGATGATACGCTTGCTCTGCAAGGGTAGTGCGTATACAAACCCGAGCCCAGAAGGGTATATCAAGGCTGAGAGCAAGCATGATCATCCCAGAGAGGCTGAGGCCTTCCCCGAGGTGGTCATGGGACTCGAGGATTATAGCACTGGGGTCGTGGAACTCGGAGATGAAAAGATCGAGCACTAAGGCTAGTGCTTCAACAATAGGTACCGATCTCCGAGTGAACTCAAGCTCAGAAGGACACCCGGCTCTCAAAAGGATAAAGCGTGGACCTCCAGAGGCCGGTGTACGATCAAGAACTAGAGTTCGAATGAAGAGCAAGATTTACTCGCTCTTGCCTTAGGCAGAGGGTTCGATGTTCCCATCAAAGTGACGAAAACATTCCCAAATCTAGCCTAAGCTTCCAATGGGGGATTTTGGATAAACTGGAAAGCGCACCTCCCATTGGGCATCGATCAAATCAGGCATAGGATACATAGAGCAAGCTTCTCCTGATTGATTGGCATCGATCTATGTGCTTGAGATGGAAAGTGAGTGCACTCCATTCGATCGGTAAATGATCGTGATCCTTTGGTCTGATGGATGAATCCAATGGATTATAGAGCAGAGACCGATGTCTCAGTTTATACGAGACTTCAGTGCAAGGCACCTCAGCTCAAACCTCGACGTAGAAACACGATGGGCCTCTCATTCCCTCCTCAGGAGATAGTAGTGAGGATCGAACAAGTCATCCTGGCCGGGAATGGTCGTTCACTCCGAACTACTCTCTCCGTCCTCCCACGAGACAAAGTCTCAGGGAGAAGGTCTAAGAAGATGCACAAGAGGGGAACCCAAGGGTGGATCTCGTGCCACGAAATCTTTTCCTTAGACTCCTGCTATTCAGGAATGACATCTTTAGCCAGAGCTCAGAAAGAGTGGACAGAAGTCCCGGACTCGGCTGACGATGGATCTAGGTGGCTCAACAATTCCTTTGGTGGGTGCCTCAGTGACCAGGATGCAAGGGGAGCTGAAATCTCGGAGATTTTCCAGGATCTCTTTTCCCTCGACAACACTCAGGTGCACAAAGGATCCTCCAGGGAGAGCATTAAGCCTCATGGCATCATCCTTCTATAATCCAAACCAGAAGTGCTGAAGCAGCATCCAATCGGGAATGCGGAGGACTGGGCAATCTTCCACCGCGGAGGCGAAACGATTCCATGCATTCCTAGTGATTCCTCCTCACATTGCTTGAAACAAAGAATCTTTGCCCTTAACGAGATGACGCGTCGTATTGGGAAGAAGTGGGAGCAAAAAGCTGCCCTCAACATTTCCCAAGTAAGGCAGCCCTTACCAAAACAACGGTGCCAATCCCGAGCTTCCCCAGAGAGGGATAGCGGGAAAAACTCTCTTTTTCGAGCACCTGGTGATTCTCCGGTTTTACCCTGAGTTTCAATCAGACACTCGTAGTCTCTCACATGATCAAAAGGGTTCTCATGACTTAACCCCGAGAAGGATAGGTCCTGAATTAGCTTCATGAGAGAGGGGCGAATCCATAAGCCAGATGTAAGAGTGGTTCTTGAAAAGGATGGCTCTGAGGGTTCACTCCTCGAAGGCGGAAGGTGTTTATAAGGATAACCTTCCATGGGTAGCGGGGGTAGGGGTAGAAAGAAAAACAAAAACAGATAGTTCAAAAAGGGTAACGGGGGTAAAGGTAGAATAAAAAGGAAAAAGATAAATACGAGGATAGACGGGCTCGAAGGTTAACAACAGCCGTCCCCGGTAACAGCGCCAGAAATGCTTGTTGGCGTTTCTTAATCTCAATGCTCAGTGCCTTTGTAGCGTGAGACAAGTAAGAACCTCCTGGGTACACTGACGAGTGCGAACTAATCCGCAAGCGCACGGATACACCGCTGTAGCACTTCTCCCTAGGAGAATGAGTATTCCCGTCGGGTTTCGTTCCTAGGACGGAGAGTAACCAGAGAGAGTCTATCCAAGGACACCAGCTTTCGCTGGGATAGGTCGGGATACAAGAAGCACTTCCTTAAGGAACTTAGCTCTCAAGATGTATTCCTGTCAGATCTCAGTCTTCCCCGCAGGGCGACAACACTCAGAGGTGCTGTCCTGCGAGCCCAACTCGGTACGCGACGTAGTGGGATACAAAGGGTCCAACAGGCTGTCACCACTGCGGCCTACCTCTACACTACGATCGTACATGGTCTCTGTAGGAAACCCAAGGCCCAGACACCACGTCTGCACCCTAGATAAACACTATAGCGCGGCGTATGCTAGCCCGCCAACTACACTATAGCCACCGTATAAATACGGTCCTACGAACAAGGGAAAGATCCGAACCAGATCATATCATTGAACTGGGAGCAGAAAGGAAGCTATGGATGCAGCTGAACGAGATACAGCAAACTTACTTAACTAAACAGGATCAGAGCATGCTAAACAAGTAAATGAACTATGGTTCTAGCTCTAAAGGATCAAAGCCTTGTGTCACGAAGAACACAAGCTCTAACTTATGAACGAGCCAAGAACACAAGAACAAAGCAACCACGCATGATGTCCACTATAGTCTAAATAAGAAATGCTGAAATACTCACTTTGATCTAAATGAAGAACAAGCATCCACGAGGACATCAACTCACTCCTTACCCCTCCTCTACCACACACTCATCCTAATCTAGATCCCTCCTCATCACCATTCTACCACAAAGAGGTGAGAATCACCTCTCATGGGCAGAATTGGAGAGAGGGAGAGAGAGCTACACAAGAGAAAGTGAAACTTGAGAGCTAGGTGGTGTGTGAGAAAAGGAGCCCCTCCCCTCCTATTTATAGACAAGGAGGAGGCTTGCTCCGGGGCTCAAAGTGCCCCTAAACACCCGGGAATGCAGCCAAGAGCCAATGAGCAAGTGACACATGGAGGGGGAGGATCAACCGACCCTAGGTCGGTTCGGCCGATCCTAGGGTCGACCGAAGCCTTCTCCCCTCCATTCGGGGTGTGCTTCCTCTGGCTCGCTTCCATGTGGGCCCTAATGCCTCTCCTCCATGCATGGCACGTTTCCTGGCGATTTAGTTGGTAATGTGGGCCCATGGATCCATGTGATGCTGATGTGGTAGCGTGTGATTAGTATGATATGGCTGGATGATATGATCTTTTGCTCTGATGACTAACTCTCTTGGGGAATTTATTTTTGAAAACTCAAAACCTTTTGGAAAGGCTCCTCTTTGATATGCCTCCATCCCATTAGAGCCATATCATCTCTGTAGGTAAAAAACCTTTGATTCATATGCTGCTTGTCATTACTTTGAGCTTTGTCAAATTTTGTGACCCTCGTGAGAATTCTTTTCACTAATTTCATGATCAAGATTTATGTGCACCCCACCTATTTTCCCCTTGCTATGCTTCTACACTGGAAGTTAGCATTGTATCATTTATCCATTCCATAAAAAAACTCCATATGTGGTGTGACATCTCTCTCCAAAGTGTCCTTCAAGAAGAGACATGGGCTATGAAAAAAATACATGCTCAAGGCATGATAAAAAAAGAGAGAAAGAATAGCCCATGTCCAAAATAACGGAGGAATAGGGGAGAGATAGATCATGCAAAAAGGAGTTCCATATCATAGATGGTAATAACTAGTGTCCATTCCGGGGCTAGTGTCCACCTTACCATCAACCCACATTTTCACCATATATATGTATGGTAATATCTAGCACCCATTCCGGGCCTAGTATCCACCTTACCATACACACCATAGCTATACCGGTGCACATCTTGATCTGATGGTATGATTTGATTTTCTTTGTGGATCCAGTCTTTGACTTTGCAAAATATGTGATGCAAGTATGATTTCTCTTTATCCTACCCTGAGCTCCACATATAGCCATCATTAGAAGTAGGATGAAGAAAGGCAAAATGCCTTAGTGAGGACATATACACGTTGAGCGATTTGAGAGAATCAAATGAGAAGCCGCCAAGAGTTTTGTTTATGAAAATCTTGCAGAACTCCCAAGGTGTTTATCATCAGGTGCATAAGTGACTTGATCCACAGTTGTTCTACTTTTTAATCACCCAAGGGAACATGATAGCCACTACACGGAGGTTCACAGGAGTAAGTATGGCTTGGAATATCTCTTATGTCTGTCTTACCTTTTCGGTATTCATGACCCGCTTGGCTTTGTTTCCCCTTCACACGGGACGAGCAAAGGTCAAGCGTGGGGGTGTTGTTGACGGTCAATATTTGCCATTTTCAAGACCGTCAACTCCTGCAATTCTGAGCATGAATTGAACATCCACACTAGAATAGGTGCTTAAACTCATACTTTCCACCAGTGTCGATGTCTATTTGAATGCAGGTATTTAGCATAAGAAATGAGAGGAATTCATGCACATTCACTCTACTCCAATCCATGGCACTCAAATGCTGGCCAATCAGGGGCTGCCACATGGATTCTCCTGGATCCATGATGTCACCAATCCATGTGAAGGACTTTTGACGAATCATACGCTGCCACGTCAACATCACATGGATCCATGGGCCCACATTACCAACTAAACCATAAGGAAACGTGCCATGCACGGAGGAGAGGCATCGGGGCCCACATGGAAGTGAGCCAGAGGAAGCTCACCCCAAATGGAGGAGAGAAGGTGTCGGCCGACCCTAGGATCGGCCGAACCAACCTAGGGTCGGTTGATCCTCCCCCTCCACTTGTCACTTGCTCATTGGCTCCCTGCTGCAGTCCTGGGTGTTTAGGGGCACTTTGAGCCCCGAAGCAAGCCTCCTCCTTGTCTATAAATAGGAGGGGAGGGGCTCCATTTCACACACACCACCTAGCTCTCAAGTTTCACTTTCTCTTGTGTAGCTCTCTCTCCCTCTCTCCAAGTCTGCCCATGAGAGGTGATTCTCTCCTCTTTGTGGTAGAATGGTGATGAGGAGGGATCTAGATTAGGATTAGTGTGAGGTAGAGGAGGGGTAAGGAGTGAGTTGATGTCCTCATGGATGCTTGTTCTTCATTTAGATCAAAGTGAGTATTTCAGCATTTCTTATTTAGACTATAGTAGACATCATGCATGGTTGCTTTGTTCTTGTGTTCTTGGCTCGTTCATAAGTTAGAGGCTTGTGTTCTTTGTAACACAAGGCTTCGTTCCTTTAGAGCTAGAACCATAGTTCATTTACTTGTTTAGCATGCTCTGATCCTGTTTAGTTAACTAAGTTTGCTGTATCTCGTTCAGTTGCATCCATAGTTTCCTTTCTGCTCCCTGTTCAATGATATGATCTGATTCGGATCTCTCCCTTGTTCGTGGGACCGTATTTATATGGTTGCTATTGTGTAGTTAGCGGGCTAGCATACGCCGCACTAGTGTTTATCTGGGGTACAGATGTGATGTCTGGGCCTTGGGTTTCCTACGGAGACCACGTACGATCGTAGCATAGAGGTAGGCCGCAGTGGTGACAGCCTGTTGGACCCTTTGCAACCCTCTACGTCGCGTACCGATTTGGGCTTGCAGGACAGCACCTCTGAGTGTTGTCGCCCCGCGGGGACGACTGAGATCTGACAGGAATACATCTTGAGAGCTAAGTCCCTTAAGGAAGTGCTTCTTGTATCCCGACCTATCCCAACGAAAGCTGGTGTCCTTGGATAGGCCCTCTCTGGTTACTCTCCGTCCTAGGAACAAAACCCGAAGGGAGTACTCATTCTCCTAGGGAGAAGTGTTGCAGCGGTGTATCCGTGCGCTTGCGGATTCGTTCGCACTCGTCAGTGTACCCAGGAGTTTCTTACTGGTCTCACGCTACAAAGGCGCCAGTGTTGAGGATAAGAAACGCCAACAGTAGGTCGCACCGACGGGCCTAACCCACTCACCACTCCCTGCACTAGCCCAAGTCGAGCTACTCGCACCTGGCTGACTCATGGGCTGGTCCCAACCGGGGGCATATCCGAGTGTAACTCCAGACATGTACCCGGCCGAGGCCCATGCGCCAGTCGGTGGCACGATATGCTGAGGCTATGGCTGAGGTGACGGCTGTGGTGACGGCTATGGCAGCGGATGCTGTGGCGGTTGCTGTGCTGTCGTTGCCCTCCTCGATGCACTCCTAGTGACCCTGTCTCCAGAAACACTAGAACGACGAGGTTCCTCACGAGGAACGGTCAGTGGCCCCGTACAAACGGAAATCTGGGTTAGGTAACCGAATCTGGTTTGCATGACCAGGGTAAAAGAAAACCAATGAATCATCCGGGCCCTTCTTAAGAATATGTCATTGAATCAAATACGCCTCATCTATCACGGCCCGGGGAGAATCAATGTAGGGAACATTAGCCGCTTGAGTAATCCCGAGACTCGAAATGATACGTGTGATCAAAGACGTACACTCAATAGAACCCGTCATCCTAAAATTTGTCAACCACTGCCGAATCATAGCTTGCACTGGGGAGATTCTGATCCGTCTGACTGCGGCATATAATATCCTCATCTCGTCCGTGCGCACGGTCCGAACGTCATCCCTTGGAAAGAGAGTGACGGCGAGCCACTTGTGCCACAGTCGGAGAGTGGGAAGTGTGATATCGTTGCACCGAGGTGCTAACTTGCCACAGACAAGCCGACCAGAAAGTTCTTCCCAAAAATTATCTCAAATAAAATCGCTGCAAGCTTGATCGAGAGAAATAACACAACGACGATGAAAACCGAGAGTGCGACTAAGATCAGGCCATGAGACTTGATACGATGTTCCATGGAAACGAAACGTAATACCAGTCTCATCCTCCTGAAGAGTACAGAGGAACTGGATGGTGAGAGGCTGAGAACCGATCTCCCACACCGGAACAAAGTTCTCCCAACCAAGAGCATGCCAAATGGAATCAAACTCGGAGTCCATACCTGTTTTCTCGAGAAGGGCCGAGTCGAACTCCTTGGTGTTGGCGAAGACTCAATCCTTGATGAGAGCGTAGGCTTGTTTCTCCCGGTCGTCCCTCAAGTTGATGAAAGCGGCATCAGCGTCGAACACTCCTTCAGCTTATGGCGTGGATAGCTCCTCTTCTTCCTCTTCTTCACGGTCAGTTGACATTGGACTCGGTGTAGCTCCGGAGTGGTGAGACGAGCCCTCCCCGTCTCTCGAACGGTGTGAGCGGGTCACCTTCCGGTACGCACTGGCGATCCAACTCATCTTGCACAATAATGGGACGACACAAGCAACTCGGTGATGGGTTAGTGAAATCGAAATGAAATCCTTACCGAGCTTGCTCCACCAATATTCAATATTCAGCAACAAATTGGAGAGAGTCCTTGACACTTCCACTTGAGCAAGAAATCCAAGAAAACAAAAGAGCAAGAGCAAAGAGGGAGAGAGGGTGATGGAAATGAGTGAATGGGTGAAGAAACCCCTCAATCCCCCTTCTATTTATAGGCAACCGAGCCAGGCACCGCGGGAGAGGACAAGAGCAACAGCTAGGAGCCGTTGGAGGAGGCTGGGCCCACATGATCGTTGGCCAGGGTCGGCCGACCCCCTGCCGGGCCCGCCTGCCTCCAACTTTTTGCAACAGCTCTCTAACGGCTACCTGATGTCCTGCCCAGATGTCTAGGTCTAGATTCACCCAAAATTTTGCTCGAACAATTTTTCTAGGATTTTCCAACTCAAAAATTTATTTTCAGAATTTTTATTTGAAAAGGGAAATTTGGCTAGAAAAATCTAGCATGCAGATGCAAGGTTGGAAAATTCAAATATGCATTTGGAGAAATCAAATAAAATTTTGAAAGGGAAATATGAGATAACTACCAATTTTACCTTTTGGCAAAAAGGACTCATCTTTTTAAGTTTGAGAGCGAGACTTTTCTCGGCGATCAATTCTACTCGTCACCCCATTCCCGAGAAATAGATGGAGATGACTTCTGTATTTCCCGCCACACCTTTCTTGTTTTCTTAGGCTTTATTGGAGTGGTGGGAAGTCGTTGGGGCTGTGGCTCCGTCCATGCCCCTGATTCCTCATTTTTACCCTGCAGTATATAACATTTCTCTTCTGCTGCCTGAAATCGAAACATCAAGTTCCTCCTCCCAATGCGGAATCAGATCATTTAGGCTCCGACATTGATCCTTGTGTTGGCGTCACTTAGGAACGGTCTCCCAAGAATGAGGGGCAATCCCTCATCATCTTGCATATCAAGGACCACGAAATCCGCAAAGATGCATGAACCTTGGATGAATACCAATAAGTTCTCTACTATCCCCTCTAGATATCGGATCGATGCATCAGCAAGTTGGATGGTCGTCGCAGTTGGAGTTAGAGCTGGATATCCCAATTGTTCAAACACGGCCTTGGACATAAGATTAACACTTGCACCAAGGTCACAGAGAGCATGCTTAATCTTCTGGTAATATATCTTGTAGGTGATAGCCGGATAACCAAGATCTTTCTTGTGTGTGATTGTTGAAGTTTCCCATGGGTCAAGTACTTGCTGTATAGGCTTCCCTGCATAGTCAGTGGCTCGTGCCCACCCAGATGGCTTACCCCATCTGGTGGACACTGCACAAACATTTTCGCAGGAAGATACGGGTTGCCCTGGAATCTTCCCGTCTTCAGCAGAGGGAACCAAAGCATCTAATTGAGCCAACTGGGTTTCTATCATCTTATTAAAACTCAGCTGGTTTTTAAGAGCAGACGAAAGGCTATCAATTTTAACATTAAGGCTCTCGAAAGCCTTATTATAGGCAGTTGTTTTCTTATTAATACCTTCATTAGTCTTAGCTTGCCCAAAGACTAGATCTTTCAAGGAAGGTTGGTTTCGGTTGAAAGAATTACCTTGATTACCTCCTTGATAATAAGGGCGTGATTGATTCCACGTTTGACCTCCTTGTGGACGATAACCGTTGTTGTTGCCGTTCAAGTAGATCACATCCTCCTGAGTAACAGGGTAGTAATTCCCTGAATGCCCAGTATTACCACAGACTTCGCAAGTCATGCGAGCATCCATAGCTTGAGTAGTGGTGGCCATGGCGGCCTTCTTATTGGCTAGATCATCCATTCTCTTCATCATTAGGTCCATCTTGGCGTGCAACATATCCGCTTCCTTGACGGTATGTGTACCCCTCTGACGTGGCTGCAGTCGATCATCACTCCACCCTTGATTAGTAACCATCTTCTCAATCAGTGTAGTAGCTTCAGTAATAGTAAGAGAGAAGAAGGCTCCTCCAGCTGCAGCATCAATATGGCCTCGGGCTGTCGGAGTCAGCCCATTATAGAAACTCTGAAGAATAAGCTAGTTGTCCATCCCATGATGAGGGCAAGCCAGGATGTACTCCTGGAGCCTCTCCCAAGCTTCTGGGATAGTCTCATTTGCTGCTTGCTAGAAACTTGAAATTCGCCCCCGAAGGACATTGGTTTTGCCCAACGGGAAGAACTTCGCGAGGAATGCTGCGCAGCACTTTGCCCAAGTGTTAATGTCTGCACGGTTAGCATAGAACCACTGCTTCGCCTTTCCCAGGAGTGAGAAGGGAAATAGTCGCAGATGAATAGCATCTTCCTCCACTCCCCGTATAGTGAAGGTACTGCACAGTTCTAGGAACTGCTGCAGGTGGGCGCTCGCGTCTTCATTAGGCTTGCCACAGAATGGGCTAGCCTGTACCATCGTGATTAGGCTAGTCTTGATCTCGAAGTTTCCATTCCCGGTGTTGATCGTAGGGCCTGTCGGCACCTGGTCAGTAGAGGGAGCGGAGTACTCGCGGAGAGTCTTCTCGACAGGGTTGGCCATGGAAGTTGATGCGGATGGCACAAAGGAAGCTGGATCGACTTCCGAACGTTCACGCAAAGGAGAACCGAACTGAGTTCGTGCCTTCCTTACGAGTGACTCAGGATCTTCAGTAAAATTCGGCGGTAAGTCGAAACCAGTCATGCACTACCTGTCTTCATCATCAATAGACAAAGAAGACAATCCAAGTTAGCCTGCATTGAGAACTGCTTTATTCCTGTCGTGATTATAAACATATGCAAAGTGTTGATATGTCACCCTTAAGCCTTCCCCGGCAACGGCGCCAGAAATGCTTGTTGACATTTCTTAACGCAATCACCTAATAAGAACGGGTTTGGAACCCATCCTGGTAATAGCACCAGAAATGATGGTTGGTAATTCTTAATGTTACAGGAGTCCGCAAGCGCACAGAAGTACCATTGTAGCATTTCCCCAAAGGAGTATTCCAAAGGGTATCAAATCCAAGGAAGGCATTGGTGGACTGACAAGCTCAACACTATTGCAATGAGTATAGATCATAGACGGAAATAAATCAGGCACTCAAGTGCAGGGGTAAGATAATGATAATAGGGGTAGTGTGATCACACACACACTCACTCTCTCTCTAAGGGGTCCTAGGCATAGGAGGCAACATACGAGTTAGTTCTAAGTTCTTATGAACTATAGACATAAAGCTGGTAGGAACGAGTTAGATACACTAGCGTTGAAAAACATTGACTTAAGCACCCAGGTACCACGGGGAGCTAACCTCCCGCGTTGCTTCTGCACAACTCCGGTTGTTAGATTTTAGACTCCTACAGCTTATCCGAACGTGGGGGATTTCAGAGGGACCAACGGCTGTCACTACCGCGGCCTACCCCAGGACAAACCATGGGATAAGCTCATAAGTAAGGTAGCTACGCAACCCAAGCACCATGCTTATGTTGTTAGCCGGACTTGACCGGCCCGGGCTATTGTGACCCAGGTCAAGCCACCAGATAAACCAGCCAATTACACCGAGTACCATAGCTTAAGCACAGACTTCATACAACGTAGTCATGTCATCTAATTAGATCAAACCAGGTCAGGTACACAAACGTATTTGTGTTTTCCTATGTTTGTTCAAATGGATCAAAGGGTCGTGTTCGCGAAGAACACGAGCCTGTAACTTATGAACAAACACCAGAAACATGTGAAAGACACCCGTCAAGTGGATCGAAAGGCCTTGTTCATCAAGAACAGGAGCCTCTAAATGATGAACAGGTGAAGAACACATGAACAAATTACTCATGTATACTAACACAACTTTATATGAAATAGCTGAATAACTGAAGTAGATCAAAGTCATACAAATGAAATAAGATACAAGAGAACTCTTACCTAGATCCCAAAGTAGACTTGGAACCTGAATTAGAACTACTCCAGCCTACCTCCTAGCCTTGAGACTAAAAGTGAGAGAGGTGTTGCAAGTGTGGATGTCTCATAAGTGAGCCCCCTCTCCTTCTATTCATAGGCCCGGGTACTGGCGAGGAATGGATGCAAACACCCCGGGAATGGCGCCTAGGACCAATAGGGAAACACCACGTGGAAGGCCCTGAGTGGCGGCCACAAGGTCGGTTCGGCCGACCTGTGGGTTCGGCCGACCCCCTGTGGGCCCCACTCGGGGTGTGCTTCCTCCTGGTGGCTGTCCTGTGGGTCCTTAGGTCGGTTCCCAGTGTCCACCCTGTTTTGGTGTGATTTGCATGCCTTTGTGGGCCCATGGATCCATGTGACGTCCATGTGTCACGCTCTGATTCGTCGGGGGTTGCTTCACTTGGACTGCTTGCATGGCATGCATGCATGGCGCCCTGGTTGGCAGCTTTGCATGCATGGCATCCTTGTTGGCAGCCCACCTAGGATGAGGTGATGTGGCATGGATCATAGAAGGTGAGTTTGCCACTCTTTTCATGCTTATTTTCCTGCAATCAAATAATCTCCAAGGACAAGTGGAACCACATTATTCTTAACTAAATACGTGTAAGAAATGCCTTATGCTCCTTTATTCATGAGTATATTGACGGCTAAAGTAGGCACTTAACAGCCGTCAACACCAACTCGGAATGGCACACAGTGGTGATCAGCCAACCGAACCCATCCTACCGGACGAACACCTTGGAGTTACGATTCCACCGTGCATCCGGGTCTTGACGTGGTCCCCCACAGAAGACCACCCCGGAACTGTGAACATACCCCCGTGTGGCCACACGGGGAGTGCCTACAAAGGGAAGGGGTCCTCACCCACTTCCCTCCCTCTGATACCCTTTATCCTACTAGCAGGTATGGTATCGCACTTGCCAGGGTCGACCCGACCCTATCCCCACTCTCGGCGAGGTGGTGTGTACGTAAGTCCCGTGAAGAAGGTCTGTCCACTCGCTTTCAGACCGGGGTGAGCTCCTATCCTCCAAAGTACCACAAAACCCCAACACTTGTGCTCTGAAAACATTGTACCCGCCATAGGCACGAAATGGGAAACACTCGAGAAGACGAACCCCTAGCCCCCGATCCCAGATCGGGTTGTCTTGAGCTCACCCCCGCGAAGTCACCCAAAAACACCTTCTCCTGCCAGTTTTCCCCCACACACCTCATGAATCCACCACATATCCCATACACATGCATAGCGAAGCTCAGCGTATATACACGCGTATATTTATAGTAGTAGTAGTAGGGCAATCAAGGACAAGGTATATAAAGAAGGCAGTGCAAGGTTTATCATATCCATCATCATGCAATAAGTAAAGCGCTAGCAGTTCTACTTAGCAATGCCTAATGGGAGTTAAAAATCGGTCGGGCGTGAACCTGCGAGCGGGTAGTCGTCGAAGGCGAAGTCGTCGTCGTAGTCCTGGGTCGACTCTCCGGCTCCGGTAGCTCCTAGATTCACGAACATAAATAATTACTAGTGCTAATTGCAAATAACACCAAATGAAGAAGCAATAAGAGCCCAAACGAGAGGAAACACCTAACTAACAGGTGCATCATGATTTTAGAAAAGTTATGAAAGTGGTTTCATATTTTTCTGAGCTCAAATGAATTAGTTATGAATTTTCAAAGGTTAAAACCATTTCTGAATTTTAATTATGCATACACAATACATTCATCTCTTAGCTAGCTATAGGCTAGCTTTTCCTAGTTGCAAGGTAGCTCTAGGCCGGCTGTATGCTAGCTACAGCCGTCCACATGGATGCCACACGGCGGGCTATAAGCCAGCTTCTAGAGGACGTGGCAGCCACATGGCTGCTGACTGGTGTGGCACACGATATCCGGTGTGGCCCAGGTGCGTGTGGACGATCGTGTGGCTTAGCAGGGAGTGGAGGCGGTGCACGGGATCCAACGAATCCACTACAGTCGGTCGCTGTGTGTGCTGGTGTGTGGCAAGGCCCCAAGGTCTCGGTTTGGGATGCACCAAAGGTGCTCGACGTAATGCGACAAAGGCATCCCGCAGTGACTAGGTGGCCGGCCGGTGGTGGTTTGGATGGTGACCGGCAAGAGGAAACGACGGCAAGGTTCTAGACATCCTAGGGTTTCGTTTAGGGCCAAGAGAGGTGCAGGCTCGGCCAGCTTCGGTGGAGGCGCACACAGCAGTGAGAAGCGGAGCGGCGGCGCGGTGGTTCGCAGCTCCGGCGCGTTGGCTCCTGTGCGTCAGCGCGGCTGGTGCGAGCGCGTGTTCGTGAAAAGCATCGAAGGCCTAAAGGTCCGGGCTTGGAGGGTTAAAGGTCCAGGATTGGCCATCCCTTGGGCGCGGTGCACCCCACGACCGGCAGCTCGAACAGAGGACGGCGGCGCGACGAGTGCGCATGTGCGCATCGGGTGCGTGCGCTGGGCTTGGCGAGGTGCTTGGGTGAGGCGAAGGCGAGGCTTTGCCTCTCTGTGTGGTTGTGCAAGCATGGGCGAGCCCGTGGCTCTCCGTGGTTACGACACGGCTACGCCCGCGCGCGGCGTGAACACACGGCGGCGGGCTTTGGGTGCGCGTGAGCAGGAAGGCGGGGCACGGCCTAGCATGTGGCTAATAGGCGAAGGCGCACGCGGTTGAGAAAGGCGGTGGCACCTGCAAAGGAAATGCACAGCTCGAAGGCTGGCTCATAGAGGCGACGGCGTTTTGCACGGCAGCACGATGCAGAGCAGGCAGGTGTGCGGGTTCAAGGGCATGCCCTGGCGGCCACCCAGCGAAACAGCTCGAAGGTCGGTCATCATCTTCAGCCGAGCGGGGAGGAAAGCTCACCAGGGGGTCAAGACGGGCGGAGCTCGGCGGCGATGGCGCGGTGGTGAAGAGGAGTAGAGGAAGGAGAGCAGGTGTGCGGCGGCGTCGACGTCCTTAGCACAGGCGGCTCGAGCTCCGGGACGGTGACGTGGCACACGGCGGTCTCCGGTGTTCACAGGAGCTCCTGGACGGCAGCGGGCTCCTTCTCCCTCTTCTCTTCTTCTCCTCCTACTCCTTCTGCCTTCACCTCCTCTGCCTCTGGGCCGCGGCGGCGGATTTGGGGGGAAAGTTCCCCTTGGGCGGCTAGGCCAGGGAGGCTGGGCGGAAGGGATTTTATTCCTGTGGCTAGGGTTTGGTGCCCAGGACGGACGGTGGGGATCCTTGGCATCCATGCCATGGCCACGTGGTGTGCATCCGGGTGTGCGAGGCAGAGGGCAGAGGGGCAGCTGTGGTGCGTCACCCGTCCGTTCCCATCGCGTGCGTCAGTGAGGAAGAAAGGGGAACAGCGACCCTAGAGCTGACGTGCGGGACCCACTTGGCGGTGACAGCGGCTGTTGGGTAGGTGGGAGACAGGTCGGATGGGCTGGAAGAGCTAAGCAGGCCGGAAGAGTTTAGCGGGCCGGCGAACTCTGCGAAAAGGTCAAGGAGGACTTCCAGACTTTGCCGACGAGAAACGGCCCAAAGGGCACAGGGTGCTTATCCTATTTCTAGCATCCTACAAACCTTATAGATCTAAATTCAAATTTGAATTCTAAATTCAAATTTGAACACACTCAATTAAGATCCAATTAAAAGCAATAAACTCCAAAATTTATCACACTAGCATTATAACTCCTAAAAATTATTATTTAGCTCAAATTAAATCTAGGAATTAGGGAAGGATCAAAGAAGGCATCCTTATAAATTAATCAAGCACTCAATTTCAACCAAAAATTTTGAAATCCTCGTTTTTGCATAAATTAACATTCTGGAAAACTCCGGGATGTTACAGGCAAGGGTATAGAATTCTACCCGTGGGCAAGGATACGGCGTACGGGTATAAAATTCTACCCACGGGCAGGACTAAGGGTATGGAATTCTACTCGTGGGTTACCCAAGGGTAACCCGCACTAAAGAAGCCCATACAAATATTTGACCAGGCTCATATATTCTAACCTTAGCAACTCGCAAGACTAAAGTATAACTTGAATTAATATAATATCTATTATTTTGTGTTCTCAGGATGATGTTGAGTCCGACATCATTGATCCATGACTCGCAACTCACAAGATAGACATCACAATTTGATCTTATTTCTTATGTTGAGATATTGTAATTTCTCATTTGACTTGTGCTAGTGCTAGTTTGGACTTTGGAACTTTATGCATGTCAGCATATGTGAGTGTGTGAAAGTTTGAGAGTTGAGAATTTGAGACTTATTTATGTCAGTATCAATATGTGTGTGATTATGAAGTTTGAGACTTATTTAGCTATCAAATTATTATTGTACTCTTGGATATGAACTTATTGAGATGTTTATATTAATACCCAGTGGGTACCTTGTTACTCGGAGGGTACCCGACGGAGAAGGGTACGGGTAAGGATTCTTACCCGTTACGCTTGGCAAGTAAAGGTACAAAAGAGATAGACGGGTATGCCTACGGGCGGGTAAATGCTATACCCTTACCCTACCGTGCTCATTGCCATCCCTAGCCGTGGCGCAAGTGACAACGAGCGTGACCGGATCCGGAGCAGGTGGAGCGCCTAGCAGCCACGCCGGCACCTCGACCGGACTCAGCTCATGCGGATCACGCGTAATCTTTCTGGAAGCTGATTCGACGTAATTAACCTAGGCTCTTGTTGGCAATGACTTTGAGAAAACTGCCAGCGCGCATACGTGATCTACCATCTTTGGGCGATCAATGGGTTAGGGCCCATCATTGTACCGTGTGTTTGGTTGCGGGTTGGGTGGGTCGGAGCCACCCCAACCCAGGTTTTAGGGATGACTCCCACCCACTCTCATGTTTGGTTGAGTTTGTTAGGATGGGTTGGCTCAAACCCTTAATCTGTGTTTAGTTGGAGGAATTGGAAAATGAATGGATGACAAATTCACTCCGTTAGTAGGTTTCACGTGTCATTCTCCTCTCTCATGTATTTTGCATCAGGAACCTTGCGGATCTCAGAAACTAACAGGGCCTATATATGTAAATCATTCACTCTGGCAGTTTTACAAAATGAACACGCAAAATTTTTGTATTTGCATTTCACTCTCTTCTTCAACCTTCATCCTCACGAGACGGAGCAGGTGAGGTCCAACGCGAGCTTCGCAAGCCGTCGCGGGCGCCAGCTCCGTAGGGCACCGCATGCGCAAGCCACCGCGTGCGCGAGCCGTCGGGCGAGCTCTGCCGCAGGCGCGAGCAGCCGGGGGCGACCTCCGTCGCGAGCTCCACAGGCTACCTAGGGGCGAGCTCTGCCGCTAGGGCTCCATGCCACTGGCGCTTGGTCGAACGGCGAGACGGACGGACGAGACGACGAGGACGAAACCCGGACGGGTTGGCTCCGTCCCTCAAATTTTGAGGGACGGGGTGACCCCGGATCTTGCGTGAATATTTCTCCCGAGAGCTGCTCCGCTCCCTCCGCTCCTCATCCAAATAGCTTAAAAGTGGGTCGGCTCCATTCCTCCAACCAAACACACGGGTAGTGATCAGATTTCCATCCATTCGCATCGAGGGCCAGCGGCGAGAGGGCTCTCTGCTGGTGGGCTACTGCTTGACGTTCTTCGACGTCTGGCTGGGCTTCGGAGTCTTCGTGGTCTACATCTTCGAGCGCCTCACCTTGCACCACACGCCCGAGTTCAAGGAATCAAGGCTACTGTGTGCTCATGGATAATCTTAAAGTTGAAGCAAATTGCACGTTTAAAGTCAATTTTCTCAGGTAAATGATCTGGACTTTGGGAGCTGCATCACACGTTGTACAAGTATGACTAGAGCATTAGCTTACGCGGCGTTAAGTTCGGTGAGAATTTGGGATGTAGGCAAAGAATTTTGGAATCTCAGCACTTTGCAACTAAACGGGTTCCAGAAATTTTTGGGACTGTCACCTAACAGGGTGCCAGGAAGTCCAAATCTCAGATTTGCCCATATTAAATGCATGCCATGCACAAGAGTATTGGTCAAACATTAAACTATGGCACCACACATGCAGCCATGCATCACAAAGTCACCAACAGACCACAAATACATCCAGCCATGCATAACAAATTACATCCAGCAGGCAACCAATTATTCAACAACCATTAATCTCAAAACTGTTGTAAAACTTACATGACTGACACCATACACAGAATTGTGCTTGCAAAAAAAATAACTCTAGTTCATACAACCGGTTTCCAGAACCAGCCACACATCACACTTCAAACCGTATGCAGAGCTGGTGGGATTCACATGGCTCGCCCATATACACACATGTCCAGTATCACTCAGCCAAATCCAGTAGCAGTCCTCGAACCAATCATAGTATGCGCAAAGAAACGATTGCAAGTGCACAAGACGTAAAGTAAACAAAGCAGTCAAGAATAGTGAAGAAAACCAAGTGCAATAGACTCACGAAAGGCATTCATCAGCTCACAATCATCGGCGGCTACTTCCTCCAGCTCCTCCTCATCGGGCACATCACTTTATCCTTCAGCCTCATAGTGCTCAGTGCTCGAACCCTTCTCAAAGTGCTTATCTCGTATGCCAGCATTTCTAATCAAATTGTGAAGTGCACAGCAGGCAAGTATGATTTTGCTTTGGTTACGGGGTTCATAGCTAGGGATACTTCTCAGGATTTGCCACTTCATTTTCAAAACTCCAAATGATCTTTCTATTACGTTCCTAAGAGAGGAGTGAGCATAGTTGAATGTTTCCTCCTTACCATCTGGTGGAGGTCCAGCAATGAACTCTAGGACATGATATTTGCTTCCTTTGTACGGCGCCAGGTATCCTTTTCAATTGGAGTACCCCGAGTCAACTAGGTAGTACTTGCCTATCCAAACAGTTCACAGTTGCATTAGTTACAATAATTTTAAAGGAAAAGGCTTCAAGTAGAACACAAGCATGAGTACGAGCAGATCGAAAGAAGAGGTATTGCAGTGCTGGTTCACACGTACCTTCTGGTGGGTGTGGGAAGTGGGCAGAGTGCGTCGTTCTAGCATCATCCAATACTCGCATGTCGTGTGCTGACCTAGGCCGCCCAGGTAGAACAAATGTGAACCTCATGTTAGATTGCCAGCACATTTTGTGAGGTTGTGCCCTTACGTGACAAATACGGCAGCATCTTTGGAGCAGGCACGACACACTCGATATGGGTCCCATCCAATGCTCTGATGCAGTCCTTGAACTATGGATAGAACCTAGCATTCCTCAGCCATGGATGTAATTCCTTGTATGCTGGATCTGCTGGCTTGATGAGGTCCGCAATGAGCTTCACGACAGATGTCAACACTTTGTCAAACAGGCGGTTGATTGTGCCCATTGACCTCTCCATTCTGTCCTCAGCAGCCCTAAATGACTCTGGGCCTCCCACCATCCAAGAACATCCCTAGAGCCTTAATGGAGGTTGACTTGGTACTTGATTTGAGGTCATATTTGGTCACCAGGAGGTCATGCAGCTGTAGAAATTGGTGGGCAGGCATTCTGAACAATCTGTAACACCTGACTGGCATCCTCAGCCTTGACTCAACCCACTGCAGCCCACTAGGACCTTCTATAGTTCTGTACGGACCTCTACTGAGATGCTTCTGTACATGCTCTGTCATTTGCATCATCAGCAGGTTCTGCCGTTGGATGTCATTGGCGATGTCCAGCAAAGCAGCTTGAAACAACTCCTAAATCCCAGGAGGCCACCGATTTCCAGGAAGCTGAGGTGCTATTGCCAGTGGTACATGATGTTCTGGTTCTTGTGCTTCCATTGCTTGATCAGCTACTGCTACTTCACTTGGGCCTCTTACTTCTGCAGATCCCTGAAACGTAAACAAAGGAAGGACATTAGTAACCTCTTTTGTTAGAAATGAGAAGAAACCACTGCCTTTGGAACACCAAACTTATGAACAACAATTGAACATGCACAGATGAAACAAGACTTGAACAAGCACATACGACAAATATTACAAATTGATCAAATATGTTCTACTACTGCTGTTGCAACCCTTCACACACAACCACTAGTGCCTAACAGACTCATAGGTAGCTAAAAGAGGCCATGGTTGCAGCTCTAGACCGTTGGAGGTGGCATATTCGCTTGCAGCTGCTCTGCCATGCGTGCATGCAGTTGAATAGCACCCAGCCTTCCGTGAGGTGTGCTGACGATGAAGTTGTCAATCATGTTCTCCTTGGTGAGAAGGAGCACAAGTCCCTGGAACAGCCGCATGTTGCCCTCCGCGGTGACACCTATCTCTGTCGCATACTGATGGCACAACCTGTTCTTGTCCAGATTAGACGTGCTTGACTTCTCCACTATGGTGCTGAGCTGAGAGAATTTGTCACGTATCATGTCGGTGTTCTCACGGTACAAGGACGCTATGGTTGCTAGGGTTGGACTCTTAGTCTTTTTGGTGGCGGTGGATGCTGCAGTGCTTGAGCTGCTACCCCTTTTGTTCCCTGTACTAGCAGGAGAACACACGACAGGCATGTTGGGTGCGACAGCAGGTGGGTCATCATCGTCCATGCCCTCTCCGTCACTGTCAACCTCTACAGCAGCACTAGCATTAGCAGCTACAAAAGAAAGGGAGCCATCTGCATGTCTCCCTTCGAACATCCTGTCCAGGGTGGCCAAATACTTAGGCATCCCCTCATGTTGCATCTTCTTGAGATATGCCTTGCCCTGACAAAAAGGAGCAAGGTATATCGCTCATCAGAGGTAACAAGCAGGGGAAGCAGTACACTATGGATAATATCACATAGAGGTACCTTGGCAGCAGTGGTATACCACTCATCGTCAGCATTAGGTTGACCGGTGGTGGGGTTCATGCCTAAACTGCTGCCATACCACAACTTGTTGCAAAAATCCCGGACCTCCTTTAGCTGTCGGTGGATGAACTGGAACTGGTCCATGTCGTGGAGTAGACCAGTTCCAGCAAGGTACCTTTGGGTGAGGTCCTTCCACGCTCTAGCGTTTAGTCCACCTTGAATTGTGTTCTTGCTGTCGATTTGCTTCATCCAGTAAGCTATGAACAGACTCACATGTGCCTTAGACCAGTTGGCCTTGTCTTTGTCTTTGCCGACCTATGGTGCACATGGCATGAAGGACATATGGGTGTGAAACAAGGTTGGCAAACTACAACTTCTATAACACCTTATGGTAATATGGATTATACAACGACCTTGCTAACACATCTATAACACATCTATTACTTCTATGTACATACTTTCCTTGTTGGATGCAGCAAATGGACAGCAAGAACACAATCTATAACACATCTATTACTTCTATGTACCCTAAACACATCAGCAGTATACAACGACCTTGCTACGAAACAAGGAATGTATGCACAACCAAACAAGCAAAGCATGTAGAAGCAAACAAGGAAAGCAGATGTTGACACAAAAGTAGCAGATCTTGACACGAAAGTAGGAGATCTTCACACAAAAGTAGCAGATCTTGGGAGTAGGACAAGACTCTTATCGGGAGCTCCATTGGCTCGGGTACAGGAGGAAGTTGACACGATGCTGGAGGCGGGGGAGGCGGGGGATTCAGATAAGCTGGCCGAGCTCGCCGGCATCCGCTGCGAGTCCTGGGACGACGGTCGCGCCCTTCATCGGCCACGCTCCAGGAAGGAAGCCGCCTGACCGAGCCGTCGCCTTCGACACCTGGGTTCGCGCTCCACGACGGTGCGCGGCTCCCGGAGGCTGCGCCTTCAGATCCACGGTCGTCGCTCCAGGATGGCCGTCCGACGGTAAGGGTGGCCGCACGCGGGGAAGCTTGCAGCGGACGAAGGATGCTTGTGTAGTGCTCCATTCCCGCCCACGCTCCGCCGTCGTTGAGGTCGAAGGAGTCGACTCCAAGGTGACGATGCGGAAGCCCGTTGGTCGAGAATGGAGCCGCCGATCGGGGATACTCGCTGGCACCCAACGACAAGCCCCAACCGTCTCCTTGGTGCGCGTACTCCCTCGTCTAGTCGGCGGACCGGAACCATTCGAGTTCCGGCTGCACCCGCTTCCGTCACTGTTGTAGCCGTCACCGTCGTTTCCTCCGAAGTTCCAGCTCGCCATCACGGCTGTCGGTATGGAGGAAGCAGATCTAGCAGAGGAGGGGCTGGATCTGTGCGGGAGGGTGGGGAAGGGCGAGCAGCGGTGGAGGGAGCCCGGCGGCACCGAATCGCTAGGGTTCGAGAGGGGAGGGAGACGGGGGCGGCGAGGGGCGCCGAATGGATAGGGTTGCAGGGGTGGGCGTCGGTGCGCGAGGGGTATACCCCGTCCGCCGCGTGCTGGGCCTAAAATCTCAGCAGCCTGTTTAGTTGCCAAAATTTTTGGCCCAAAATTTTTGGGACCAGCCCAAAATTTTCAGTGAACTAAACGCTGCCTTAGAGTGAGGGTCCTTCCGTCTCAAGCAGCCTTCGATATTTTAACATTATCTAAGGTTACCTACCTGTTTTTTCTCTCCCATGCACCATGACCAAGCACCAATCTTTTGTGACACCAGGCTGTTCGGCTGGCTGTTCTCGGTTTGTTACGGCTTATTTCGGCTTATTTCTCTCTCACATAACACTATTCAATCTACCAGTCAAACACTATGTTTACTACCAGCCGAACAGCATGACATTTGCCATGCCCATGTGTCAATAATTGAACCAACCATCAACTTCATGCCATCATGTGGCACTTGGCCGGACATGAATGCACTCATGCTGTGTGATCTATCTCAAATACCTTAAGTTTGTTTTTATTCTTATAGAAAAAGTTAAATATACCCGTTTTAAAATATATAAATCAATCATATCAAGAAGTAAAACATAAAACAAACCTAAGGTATAGATCAAATGATATTAGTTTAACATGGTTAATATTATATTTTTTATAATCTTAGTCAAATCAAATAATTTGAATTAGGTCCTTATCATATTTAGTAACTAGGTGATTCCCCGCGCGTTGCAGCGGGATTTGAGACAGAGGCTCCCGACAAAGTATAAATCACTACCATTTATGATTAATACAAAACAAAAAACATTCAAAATTAAATCTAACATTGTGATAAATCAAGATTTGACAGAAGAGGATCGGTGACAAAAAATGATCATGAGATATCACTGTAGGAAAGACTTTCAAGATTGAGCGGCATCAGGAAGCCTATTATGCTCTCCCGAGTATCATATATTTTCCATACCTATGCACCCTTGCAGCCTGCGAGAGACACACTGCTAGTTGTTGTCTCGGAGTTTCGTACCTGCCAGATCGCGGTTGCCTCATCAGTCATCATCATAAGTCATCACGGAAGGCAGATGTTGACGCCTTTTCGGAGCCAAGCACGCGGAGGAACTCCTTGCTATCCCTCTGCGCAGGGCGGTCAGACCGCTATGGTAGGCCGGTCAGACCGGTCTCGCCGGGAGATCCGGCGAGAAGACCAATGAACGCTCGCCCGGGAGGGACCCCGTCAGGGCAAGTGCACCTTGGTTTGTCCTAGACTCGGCAGGCCAGTTAGGACGTCTTCAAACGTCATGGAGACGAGAGAAGAACAGCATGGTAGGTTGGAAAAGTAAGGAAACGAGGAAGAAAGGTAAAAATGATAAAAGATAAATATGATAGATTCGATTGTAGATGCTTTCAATCGGCCATGGCCCTTTATATTTATAGGGAGGGGAGGTCTTGCCCCATTAGGAGTCGAAACCCTTACAAAATCCTGTCAAAATACAACTCCTAACATGTATTTGGCAGGGCAGGGCGGTCTAACAGCCATGGGGACGCGGTCTGACCGCGTGTCCGACGTGCAGATCTTCCATAGGTCATATCTCTTTCATCTGGACTCCGAATTGGACGTTCTATATATGGATTTTGATGTACTCGACGAGACCTATCCAATGGTGAAGTCCAAATTGCCTTTTGAGGTTTTTGACCAGGGCAGTCAGACCGCCTATGTAGGGCGGTCAAACCGGTTTTACCCGGTCCTGCCAATTTTGGGTGTCAACATATGCCCCCTATTTTCTAGCAAAGTATACATGCTAGAAAACATTCTGAATATACAAAATAATCTAAAGATGATGATAATAACACATCACCCATGTGATGGTCTCTAGATTCTTTATGATGCCATTGTAGCCGAAATAAAATCCTAATAAATACAACATGTATTAAACTACTATTTCGGCATCTAAACAGCATATCTAATAACTGAAGTCCTGATGCGGTCATGGTGGCCAACCATAGCTCCTTGGTGCATCACAAGCATAATATTGATAATTGCAAAAATAAGATCAAGGATTATACCAAAATCATGGATTGGAATTGTTTATACCTGAATAAGCATTCCATGGCACATGCATCGATGGGACGAATGATGAAGACCAATGTGACGACCGTCGACGCTTCTTTACTCTTGGTGATGAAGAATTACTATTTTGATCATCTCCTAACCGATTTCTTTTCTTTTGCTCGGCTATCTTCTGATACTTATGCAACAACTCAGCAAAACTTGGCTTGTTCCTCATCACCTTGCTATTTGGGGAGATACTCTCGACTCTACCAGAATTTCTGGCGAGACCGGTCAGACCAGTTGGTTCACCGGTTAGACCGGTGCCTTGAGGACCGACCACTTTGAGATCATGTTGCCCCCCAGCCGAACACGATTGTTGTTCCGCTATATTATTTGTGACATATTTATCATTGAGGACAATTTGATAAGTAGATCGAGCCGATGATTTTTCAATAATCAGCTTTTCTATGTCTAGTGTCAAATCTGAATTTTTATTTAATCTACCATCTTTTTTGACACGATAGACTTGTTTGATCACCTTTCGCTTATTTTTCTGTGTTGACCGATTCTTTTGATCAAAACAGTCATTATGCATAGGTGATGACTCATTAATTACCAACTTTCTATGATTACTACAATTAGGACATAAGTAACTATGAGAAGACGGCATATATGAATTATAATACCAAGGAGAATAAGAATAATGCATATTAAAGTAAGGTTCCCATGGCGTAGGCATTGATGATCCATATGGAGGAAACGGCATTGATTTGTGAGAGTAACTCCATTGACGATTCTCATTATGGAACTTCTCTCTAGGAGAAGATTTTGAGCGTTTAGAATTTTTAGACCGACTAGCATCATTGACATTATTTTGTCTTTGAGACTTAGCCGGAAGTTTCTCATTAGACTTCGGCTTTTCTCGTTGATGCTTACGGCCTTTAGATTCAACAGTTTTCCAAACACCAATCTCAGGCTTTTTGGGTTTAACCATCTTTGGTTTTGATTTATTTTTCAAACTTTGGAAGAGGCGGTTAGACCGGCTTGAGAAGCGGTCAGACCGGTGTTGACACAACCGGTACCTTTGCCTTTGTTTTGTTGCCCCCCGAGAGTACTAGGGGGTTTTGGGTCAACAATTTCGGCTAGAGACGGCCGACTTGTTTTTTGACCAACAACATCACAAGTTGGCAAAACTATGCAAGGATCAATAATATCATTGGTCGGCTTTTCAATAACCGACTCCCGATTAAAAGGAATCAGATCTACACTATTTTTCTTATTAAGTAAGTCATCCACAAATGCAAGTAAACTGCTTATAAGATTAGCAAAGGACTTACGATGCCTCGGTAGATCATACATCCTCAACTCGTCGATGACAGCTATATTCATCATGCTGACACCTTGTTCTGCAACCTGATAACAGTGAGGAAGTATTTCTTCGTGGATGCCCTTGCATAGATCTTCAGGTAATCCTTCAAGTGCCATCAAATTGCTAGAGCTTCATAGATCGGCCATGATAGCCAGATTTCTCGTTCCCCAGCGGAGTCACCAATTTGTTGACGCCTTTTCGGAGCCAACAAGCACACGGAGGAGCTCCTTGCTAACCCTCTGCGCAGGGCGGTCAGACCGCTATGGTAGGCCGGTCAGACCGGTCTCGCCGGGAGATCCGGCGAGAAGACCAACGAACGCTCGCCCGGGAGGGACCCCGTCGGGGGCAAGCACACCTTGGGTTGTCCTAGGCTCGGCATGCTAGCTAGGACGTCCTCAAACGCCATGGAGATGAGAAAAGAACAGCATGGTAGGTTGGAAAAGTAAGAGAACGAGGAAGAAAGGTAAAAATGATAAAAGATAAATATGATAGATTCGATTGTAGATGCTTTCAATCGGCCATGGACCTTTATATTTATAGGGAGGGAAGGTCTTGCCCCATTAGGAGTCGAAACCCTTACAAAATCCTGTCAAACTACAACTCCTAACACGTATTTGGCAGGGCAGGGCGGTCTAACCGCCATGGGGACGTGGTCTGACCGCGTGTCCGACGTGCAGATCTTCCATAAGCCATATCTCTTTCATCCGGACTCCGAATTGGACGTTCTATATATGGATTTTGATGTACTCGACGAGACCTATCCAATGGTGAAGTTCAAATTGCCTTTTGAGGTTTTTGACCAGGGCAATCAGACCGCCTATGTAGGGCGGTCAAACCGGTTTTACCCGGTCCTGCCAATTTTGGGTGTCAACAGCAGATAAAGGCAAACCGACAGAACATGCACCAAATGACCTCTCGCAGAGGGGCTTGGACGGCGACGTGCGAAGGGCTTGCGGGTTGCTCTCGCACCTGTGGCAGAATGACAATGGAGGCCAGCGGCTGCAGGAATGGATGTTGGATGGCGGAGGTGTCTGCCTTTTATTTGGACTGCACGGAGGCTCTTCATCTACCATCATTGTGAGCCTGTGGAGGTGCCAGAGCCGGTTGAGTTGCTGAGAGCTGTCGTGCTGGGTAATAAAGAAGCTATAGCTTTTTTTAAGACGTGCAAAGCACGTTTCTCATTAAGAGAGAAGAAAAAGTATCTGGTTTAGGTTACAACCAGGCACAGGGCCCAACAAAGAGGAAGCAAAAAGGTTCACACCGCCCTGACCGGGCGAACCCCTAACAACCTAGCGAGCGGGAGGAAGCCCGCGCGTGCCCAAGACCTAGCCTCCTCTAGAATCGCTGGAACGAGCGCCACCGGCATGAGAGCTTCCTTGTCATGAATATGGTTGTTCCGCTCCCTCCAAAGCGACCAAGCGACCAGCCAAACGAAGGAGTCGAAGCCTTTCCTCCGTGCTTTAGCGACCTGTTTCCTGGCGGAGCACCACCACTCTGCGAACCTCACCGGGTGATCTGAGGCCAGATTCTAAAGGAGAATATGCCTGAGAGTCAAGAACCAGGCCTCTCTAGAGAAGGCGCAGTCCACAATCAGGTGGTCTAGCATTTCAGATTCCTGTGCGCAGAGCGCGCAGGTGTCCGAATCCCTTAGCCCGCAACGGTGGAGTTGATCGGAGGTCCAGCAGCGGTCGTGCAAAGACCAGCCATGTGAAGAACTTGCACTTCCCCAGCATGTGGACCTTCCAGATCTAGCGTGCTCTGAGGATCTCCACGCGACCAAGAAAGAGAGCGGAGTAGGCCGAAGCCGAGGAGTAAACTCCGCTAGGTGACCACTTCCAGATGAACCGGTCAGGCTCGGATGTGAGCCTGACCTCCTGCAGTAGGTCCCAGATGACAAGGTACTGCAAGACCACCTACACAGTCCGAGCGTGGGTGACATCCGCGACCCAACGAATCCCGGCCGCCCCCACCTGCGGGGCCTCCACGACAGTGTGGGACCGCCGCACCCTCGGCGAGACCGCGGCACAGAGGTTGGGTGCCAAGGACTTGACGGAGCACCCGGAGATCAAGCTGTCCTCCCAGAATAGTGCATAGGTACCGTCCCCAACCTCCACGGAGATGGAGGCATTGAAGAAGGCTTGAGTGGCCTGGTCAATAGGGAAGCGGAACGTCGCCCAAGTCTTATCCGGGTCGGTCCTAGCCAGCCAGAGCCAACGAAGGCGCAGCGCCGTACCAAAGACACGGAGGTTGGGCAGGCCGAGCCCTCCGCAGCGTGTGGGGCAGGTGACATTCACCCAAGCGACCAGACAGCGACCGCCCGAGGCCACCTCTGTGCCGGAATAGAGGAAGCCACGGATGAGAGTTTCGACCGCGCATAGTGCCCAAGGGGAGATGGAGACCGCCATCGAAATATGAATCGGGATGGCAGAGAGGGTGGATTTGGCGAGGACTAGGCGACCGCTACAGCTCAAAAGTCTGGCCTGCCAAGGAGGCAGGCGTCTAGCGACTTTATCGACCAGCGGCTGCAAAGCCGCCTTGGGTAGTCTTTTGATAGAAAGGGGTACCCCAAGGTAGGTGCAAGGGAAGTCAGCGTTGTGCAGGAGAGAATAGAGCGGACCAATGACAAGTGATCCTCGGAGCAGTTTATGGGGTAGACCTAGCTCTTGGTGTAGTTCGCCGCCAAGCCAGCCACACTCTCGAAGAGCGACAACACTGCTTTGACAACCCGTAGATCGAGCTCGACCGGAGAGAAGAAAGCGACCACATCGTCTGCGTGGTAAAGAGAGGCACGAAAGCGGAAGTTCCTCCCTAGGTCCCAAAGAAGACCACGGGATTCCGCCTTGCGGAAAAGGGCATGGAAGCATTCCATGACCAGCACGAAGAGCATGGGGGAAAGGGTGTCTCCCTGGCGTAGGCCTCGACCGTGGCAGATCCGCTGCCCAGGGACGCCATTAAGCAGAACCCTGGTGCTAGTAGTGGACAGAATAACGGAGATCCAATCGGTCCACCTGCGGGGGCAGCCAACTGCCGAAAGGAGCTCAAGAAGAAAAACCCAACCGATCGAGTCGAAAGCTTTGGCCAGATCAATTTTGAACATGATCCTAGGAAGCTTCCGACAAGAGAGTGTTCTCGCTGTGCCAAGAACGTAGTGGAAGTTATCATGGATGAGGCGACCTTTGATGAAAGCACTTTGGTTGGGCGAGATTAGAGAGGAGAGGTGCAGGGCAAAACGGTTAGCAGCTGCCTTGGAAAAATTTTTCCCAAAGCTATGAATTAGACTGATGGGTCGGAAATCAGAGAGAGCGACCGGGTCTGGCTTTTTGGGTAAGAGCGTGAGGAGAGCACCGTTCAGGTGGTGGAAGTTGCGGACATCCAAATCAAAGAGAGCGTTGAACGCCCGTAGCACATCACCCCTGATGATCGACCAGCAAGATCTATAGAAGCGACCTGTGAACCCATCTGGGCCGGGGGCCTTGTCCAGCGGGAGGTCTTTGACCACCTCCCAGACCTCGGCCTCAGAGAAGGGAAGGGTGAGGTCCTCCAGGTCTAGCCGTGGGAGTCCCAGCTCCTCAAAGTTGAGGGCGCAGGAACGCTCATGGTAGGAATCCAGAATTCTGTCAAAGTAGTCAAAAGCTGTCGTGGCCTTATCCTCTTCCCGAAAAATAGGGCGACCATCGACCAGAAGGGAGGGGATGAAATTTTTTCTCCTGCGGTGGTTGGCATGGAGGTGGAAAAGTTTAGTGTTAGCGTCCCCCTCACGGAGCCACCTAAGGCTAGACTTTTGCCGAGTGATCATTCGCTGCAGCGAAGTCAGTCCTAAGTAGCGAAGTTTGAGGAATCGCCGCAGAGAAAGCTCCTCAGGAAAGAGTGACCGAGAATCCTGTGCGACCTCAAGATGGAAAATGACCTTCTTGGCAATCTAGATCTGCAGGCGAATGCTACCAATCGCCTTGGAGCTCCATTTTACCAGCGCTTTCACTGTCTCACGAAGCAGGTGCTCGATCAAACGGAGCGGGTCTGCATCAGGGCGCGGCCCTGACCAGACTGCCTTGATGTTGTCCAAGAAGCCTTCGACCTTGGGCCAGAAGGCCTGGAAGGTGAAGCGTTTCTTGGAGTGCACCCCACAGTCGAGCAGGAGGAGGAGGGGGCATGATCGGGGCACCTAGAAGAGACAGCATGCAGGGCGGAGGAGGGGAAAAGGAGCTCCCAGTCCTGGGAGACAAAGACACAGTCAATACGCTCCAACGTAGGATGCGACCTCTCGTTGCGCCAGGTGAAGAGACGGCCCTGGAGGTGTAGTTCAAGAAGCTCGAGGTCGTTAAGGAAACAGCGGAAGCGACCCATCATTCTGCGCGAAAGGCGGCCATTGTTCTTGTCGGCCGCCTGATAGATGAGGTTGAAGTCCCTGCAGAGAACCCACGGTCCAGAGAGCATCGGACGGAGGGTACGAAGCTCTGCCAAGAAGGAGACTCTATCCTCATCGGATTGCGGGCCATAAACGGACGAGAGCCACCAAGACTGAGAGGGTGCGGCGAGCAGTGTGACCTTCATCATAACGTGGTAAAGGCCAAAGAAGGGGGAGGAGACGAGCCAAGTGTCTTTGCGCCAAGCGACCAAAATGCCCCCCGGGAGCCCACAGCCGGCAACGCAACATAATCAAAGTCGAGGCCTAACATATCAAGCATGAAAGAAGGGGGAACAACCGTGAGCTTAATCTCTTGCAGACAAAGAAGAGAGACACGCTCAGAAACTACCAACTCGCGGACTGTTGACACTTCTGAACGTCGATCACTTAAGAACAGATTTGGGATCCATCCTTAGCATCGGCGCTAGAAACGTCTGTTGGCATTTCCCAATGTCACAACTAACTGGCGCATATTAGCGTGAACATTGAGAGATGCCATAGGTTTAATCTAAACGATCATGAACAAATCTGCAAGCGCACAGATAAACCATTGTAGCATTTCCCCAAGGAAGGAGAGTATTCCAAGGGTATCGAATCCGTGGAAGGCAATGGCAGATATCTTAGACTTATGCTTTTGCTCTGAATGTAAACCAACAGATAGATATAGGGAAAACAACACACTCAAAGGCAGGGGTAAGATAAATGATATAAAGGGGTAGTGTGACACACACACCTCAAATCTACCTCTACTCTAGCACACTACGGCTTAGGGGGAACATATGAGTTAGCTCTAGGTTCTAATGTACTAAACATACAAAGCTAGAAGATACAAGAGATAGGCATGAATATTGCATGAGGGAAACATGGTTCAGCACCCAGGTACAAACGGGGAGCTTGCCCGCGAGGACCAGCACTCTGCGAAACTAGACTTTAGACTCCTACAGCATGTACCCCAGCGCGGAGGTTGCCCTAGGATCCAACAGGGCTGTCACCACCTGAGGACCGACCTCTCGTTACGGGGGGTATGCTCATAACTATCGTAGCCAGACAACCCATGCACCATGCCTACGTTGCTGCTAGACTTCACCCGGCCCGGGCTATTGTGACCCAGGGTGAGAGCCACCAGAAGACTGGTCAACTAGACCGAGTACCGTAGCTTGAACACAGACCCCATGCAACACTCCCATGCCATCTAACAAGATCTACTAAGGCTAGACATACGAACAGATATGAACTCTCTTATGTCTAATCAACAAGATCAAAGGGTCGTGTTCGTGAAGAACACGAGCCTCTTACTTATGGACAAACACATAAGGAAGGAGTTTATCATCCTTCAAGTGGATCAAAAGGTAGTGTTCACGAAGAACACGAGCCTCTAAATGATGAACAAAGGATGAACTCAAGAACATATCAAGAATATGATCTACCATGACTTTATATGAAATAGCTGAATAACTGAAGTAGATCAAAGTCATACAAAGAAATAAAGATAAAAGAGAACTCATACCTAAACTTCCAAGAGGACTTGGAACCTGAAGAAGAGCTACTCTAGCCTACCCCCTAGCCTTGGAAACTAAAAGTGAGAGGAGAATGAGAGAGTGGTGTGTGAGAAATGGGAGCCCCTCCCCTCCTATTTATAGAGGGAGACAAGGCTTGTTCGGACGCCCAAATGGCCCCTAAACACCCGGGACTGCAGCAAGTGACCAATAAGGAGCAACCACGTGGAAGGCCAGGATGGGACGCCACTAAGGCGGTTCGGCTGATCCTAGGATCGGCCGACCCCCTAGGGCGGCCCCACCTGGTGTGCTTCCTCTGGTAGACTGCCTTGTGGGCCCTCTGATCCATCCCCGGTGCATGGCTTGATTTGGTATCCAAGGTGGGTCTTTTGATCCATGTGAAGTCCATGTGGCGTCCTCTGATTCGTCGGTGAGTGCCTCCCCTGGATCGATGACGTGTCTTGCCATGTTTCCCTTGGTGGTAACCACCTCCTCAGCTGAGTTGGCACGGTTTCTTCATAGGAGTTGAGTTTCCATCTCTTTTAAGGGGTAAATCACCTACATACAAATAATCTCCAAGGACAAGTGGAACTACATTATTCATACCTAAATGCTAGTAAATAATGCATATGCCTCCATTTATGTGAGAATGTTGAGGGTTGGAAATGGTGAATTTCCACCGTCAACAAACTCCCCCAAGCTAACCTCTTGCTCGTCTCGAAGCAAGACATTAGAGACTTAGGTTGGTTGATCAGGAGTTGCTACAATGTTGTATTCTCAACTTATGGCAAACATACAGCAAAGTACTCTACCAAGAGTTGAACACGTTGGCAATGTTCTTACCTTTCACCTGATACGTGGGGAATATAGCTTCACCTGCCTTGGGCGGTTGAGAGACAGAATGGTTATATAGTATGTGCATAATCACTCATACCTTGATCAGCTTAGCAATCCGGAGGTTTTGCAAATTTTTCAAAAGAAAATCAGAGTTCCTCAAATGATACTCTCGGATCGCTCAAAGGTGTATGGTTCCTCACCAAGGCATCAATGTTGCCTTTCTTCACATCCTACTCCTAATAGGCTTTATGTGGAGCTGTAGGTAGGGAAGATGTGACATACTTGTCTCTCATATTTTGCTAAGTCAAAAACTGGATCCTTGGAAGAAACAAACATACATCCTGATCAAGATGTGCATATGTGTGTGATGGATATGAACATGGCAAGGTGGATACTAGGCCCAGAAATGGGTGCTAGATATTGCCATGTTTTATATGAGGAAATGAGGGATTTATGGTAAGGTGGACACTAGCCCCGGAGTAGGTACTAGTTATTACCATCTATGTGATGGAACTCTTTCTCTTGCACCTATCAATCCCTTTTTTCTCCTTTGAAATTTTTTCGAGACTTGGGCTAGCTCTCTTTATTTATTTTTGCCATTCTTTTGAGCATGCTTTTCTTTTTCTCCCTTTTTTTAGCTAGCCCTTTGTCTCTATTGGAGATATTTGGAGAGGGATGAATGATGCAAAGATACCTAGAGTTTTATTTATGGAAGAATGCATAAGCAGTATGGAGCAAATGATGAATGCTAACTTCCAGTGTAGAAGTTCTAGCATGAACGTGTACGTGATCATGATCAAGGGAGTATGAGTTCTAACAAGGCTCACAACAATTTGACAAAGCTCAATGAGAGAACAAGCTGCATATGTGGAGGCTAAGAACTAGAATCTACATATGGCCTTGGATGGGAATTTCTCATCATTGAGGAACTCATCATGTTTTGATTTTTCAAAAAGGAAAACTCCGGATGTCAAGCATCACCAAGCACAAGATCATAGCACTCTATTCTACCATATCATGTCTCACAACAACTTAGGCAAGGATCATGCTTTCTGCTACCCACAGTTTTCAAGCTAAGGTTTGAACATATAAGCCAACAAACTCAAAACTTAGGTAGGATACGAAGTTGTAAGCAAGACATACGAGGAGAATAAACAGAGCAACTATTCATCATTTCAACCATAGGGGCAAAGCATTCTTACTAAGCATATCAAAGCAAACTAAGTAAATCATGATGATGAAAGCAAATAAATCTTTTTGGTGTTTTTATTTTGCAGATTTTTTTTGGATTTTCATTTATAAGATATTCTGAAAAATGAAGGAAGATACAAGTTACCTCAGGATGGGGGTCCTCCCCCAAGCTAGCTTCAGGCTCACTGCGGAGGAGGGTAGAAGAAACCCTGACTCGCGTAGTAAGCCCTCTGCGCATCCAAGTACTGCCGCTGATCTTGCTGCATGGCTGCTATCCTCTCACCAGCCTGACGCTGCCACGCAGAGGTAGACTCAACGTGGGTGTTCAGCATCTCCTCAAATCTCGTGACCTGAACGGTGAGCTCTCCCAACTGCTATGTGAGCTGAGCGTCGCGCGCAGAGGCTGAGGAGTGCCGTCGAAAGGACGAAGACGGAGGAGGACCACCGGAGCTGGAACTAGCGGGTGTGGCCCACTAAGCTCTGGTCGCATCCGCCCAAGCCGTGCCACTCGCACTCGGCTGGTAGGTGGGCTGATCCCAACCAGGTGCATATCCAGGGGTAACCCCGGACATGTACCCCGCAGGGCTCCTCCTGCCACCGGTGGTGTAGCAGGCTGTGGCTGAGGATGTGGTGGTGATGTCAGCTGTGACAAGTTAGTACCATGGAACATACTCAAGGAATGTCCGGATGGACATCACTCCTGAGCTCGCCCCAGCGAGAATGCAGAGAACACAAAGCAGAAATAGATTGCTTTTCCTTAACCAGAATTTTATTATGCAGAAAATAAAGATAACTTACCGAACTTTCCTGTTGGTGTAGGGCTCATTATTTTGAGTCTGTAGAGCTAGACTTGGTTCCAAAGTTCTTACCTGGGCAGTGGGGCAACCGTTTCCCTCGGAATAGAAGTCGGCTTCCTATTCACCCTCCGCCACATCTTCTGAGAGTTGTGTGGGTCGTGACGTGTAGGAGGTGATTTCTTGGACCGGGACTGAGATTTCCAATATTGTTTCCTTCCCGTGTCCATGAGTTGGCGTTCTTCCTTCCAAAAATTCTTCATGAATGCAATGAGGCTGTCCACTTGCCGTGGCGGCACTTCGACCTTCCGTACTGGGGTGTCGGAAGTTGGTAAACCCTTGATCATCGAGCATTGTTCTTTTCTTGGACGAAACTCGAACCTCTCCTCTTTGCCATTGATGTAGAGACGGATCACACCCGCCCCCACATCAATTTGTGCATCAGCTGTACTCAGAAATGGTCGCCCAAGTATGAGCGGCACCTCCTTGGCGATCTCCATGTCCAGCACCACAAAGTCAACGAGAATAAAATAATCTCGGACTTTCACTGGAATGTCCTCAGCTATCCCCGCTGGGTATCGGACTGAAGAATCGGCCAGCTGCAGCTGCAAAGTGGTTGGAGATAAACTTGTGTGGTTAAGTTGATCAAAGACTACCTTAGGCATGACGCTGACACTGGCCCCTAAGTCACAGAGAGCATGGTCGAAGCGTTGGGTCCCAATCATACAGGTGATTGTGGGACACCTTGGATCCTTCTTCTTCTCAGGAAGGCGGTTGAGTATAGCAGCACTGCACTCCTCTGTGAGTCGTACTACTTCAGTTGTGGGAAGAGCTCGCTTCTTGGTTACAATGTCCTTGAGATAACGCGCGTAAGTGGGAACGCGTATTGCCTCAAGTAATGGGACGTTGATATAGACTTTCTGAATCATGTCCACGAAGCGATTAAACTGCTCATCTATTGTTGCCTTCCTGCTCTTTTGAGGGAACGGCATCACATTAGCTTCTACGAAACCCGGATGTGCCGTCACTCCTACAGGTGCTTTATCTGTTGGTGGCACCCTCCTTACCTGAGGGGATTCTTCCGAGTCGGATGAATCCTCATGGATATTCCCAACTTCTGTTATACCTTTCTTCTTTGTCCCTGCATGGTTAGGATACGATGGATCCCGAGTGGATTTACCTCCTCTTGTGGTCACCGCATTTGCAATTTCAACAGAGGGAACAGAAGCGACCAGCTGGGCCAACTGAGTTTCTAACATCTTGTTGAAACTCAGCTGACTCTTCTGGGCTGAAGAAAAGCTATCAAGTTTAATGCTGAGACTTTCCATAGTTTTATCAAGGGCAGCTAGCTTTTTGTTAAAACCTTTATTAATCTTAGCTTGCCCAAACACAAGATCTCTCAAGGAAGGTTGGTTAGGATTATAAGAATTTCCTTGGTTACCTCCTTGATAATAAGGGCGTTGTTGATTCCACGATTGGCCTCCTTGTTGAGGTGGACGATAACCATTGTTATTGCCATTCATGTATATCACTTCCTCCTGAGTCTCCGGACAATAGTTGCCTGAGTGCCCAGTGTTGCCACAGACTTCGCAAGTCATGTGAGAGTCCATAGGCAAAGAAGTAGTGGCCATGGCAGCCTTCTCGCTGGTGTAGTCATCCAATCTCTTCATAAGAAGATCCATCTTGGCAGTAATCATGTCTGCTTCCTTGACAGTATGAGTACCCCTCGGTCGTGGTTGGAGTCTTTCATCACTCCACCCTTGGTTGGAGACCATCTTCTCCATGAGCAATTTAGCATTGTCAACAGTAAGTGAGAAGAATGCTCCTTGAGCAGCAGCATCAATATGGCCTCAGGCTGTCAGAGTCAACCCATTATAAAAACTTTGAAGAATGAGCCAATCTTCCATCCCATGATGAGGACAGGCCAGGACATATTCCTGAAGCCTCTCCCAAGCCTTTGCGATAGATTCACTTACTGCTTGCTGAAAACCAGAAATCCTTCCACGAAGAGAATTGGTTTTACCCAATGGGAAGAACTTCTTGAGAAATGCCTGTGAACACTTGCTCCAAGTGTCAATAGATTCCCGGTTCGAGTAGAACCATTACTTAGCCTTTCCCAATAGGGAGAATGGAAATAGCCGTAGACGAACAGCATCCATATTTGCACCCCTGATGATGAAAGTGCTACACAGCTCTAGGAATTGCTGCAGATGAGCATTGGCATCCTCATTTGGCTTGCCACAGAATGGGCTAGCCTGTACCATTGTGATTAAACCCGTCTTGATCTCAAAGTTTTTAGCCCCCATTGCCACCTCAGGGCCTTGCAGCACCTGGTCAGCAGAAGGAGCTGAGTACTCACGAAGTGTCTTCTGGGCCATAGCGTTGGACGTGGATGGTACAAAGGAAGCTGGTTCGTCCTCCGAAGGAGTATGACGAGGTGAGCCGAAATGAATTTGAGCTTTTCTCACAAGAGACTCGGGATCTTCAGTAAAATTTCCCGGTAGGTCGAAACCAGTCATACACTACCTGTCTTCATCATCCAAAGATAAAAGAAGACAATCAAGGTTAGCCTGCATTGAGGGTTGTCCTAACCTACTCAGAGTTTATAAACAGATGCAAAGCATTGTCATGATAATCCTGTGCCTTCCCCGGCAACGGCGCCAGAAATGCTTGTTGACACTTCTGAACGTCGATCACTTAAGAACAGATTTGGGATCCAACCTTAGCGTCAGCGCTAGAAGCGTCTGTTGGCATTTCCCAATGTCACAACTAACAGGCGCATATTAGCGTGAACATTGAGAGTTGCCATAGGTTTAATCTAAACGATCAGGAACGAATCTGCAAGCGCACAGATAAACCATTGTAGCATTTCCCCAAGGAATGAGAGTATTCCAAGGGTATCAAATCCGTGGAAGGCAATGGTGGATATCTTAGACTTATGCTTTTGCTCTGAATGTAAACCAACAGATAGATATAGGGAAAACAACACACTCAAAGGCAGGGGTAAGATAAATGATATACAGGGGTAGTGTGACACACACACCTCAAATCTACCTCTACTCTAGCACACTACGGCTTAGGGGGAACATACGAGTTAGCTCTAGGTTCTAATGTACTAAACATACAAAGTTAGAAGATACAAGAGATAGGCATGAGTATTGCATGAGGGAAACATGGTTCAGCACCCAGGTACAAATGGGGAGCTAGCCCGCGACGACCAGCACTCTGCGAAATTAGACTTTAGACTCTTACAGTAGGTACCCCAGCGCGGAGGTTGCCCTAGGATCCAACAGGGCTGTCACCACCTGAGGACCGACCTCTCGTTACGGGGGGTATGCTCATAACTATCATAGCCAGACAACATAGGCACCATGCCTACATTGTTGCTAGACTTCACCCGGCCCGGGCTATTGTGACCCAGGGTGAGAGCCACCAGAAGACTGGTCAACTAGACCGAGTACCGTAGCTTCAACACAGACCCCATGCAACACTCTCATGCCATCTAACAAGATCTACTAAGCCTGGACATACGAACAGATATGAACTCTCTTATGTCTAATCAACAAGATCAAAGGGTCGTGTTCGTGAAGAACACGAGCCTCTAACTTATGGACAAACAAATAAGGAAGGAGTTTATCATCCTTCAAGTGGATCAAAAGGTAGTGTTCACGAAGAACACGAGCCTCTAAATGATGAACAGAGGATGAACTCAAGAACATATCAAGAATATGATCTACCATGAATTTATATGAAATAGCTGAATAACTGAAGTAGATCAAAGTCATACAAAGAAATAAAGATAAAAGAGAACTCATACCTAAACTTCCAAGAGGACTTGGAACCTGAAGAAGAGCTACTCTAGCCTACCCCCTAGCCTTGGAAACTAAAAGTGAGAGGAGAATGAGAGAGTGGTGTGTGAGAAATGGGAGCCCCTCCCCTCCTATTTACAGAGGGAGACAAGGCTTGCTCGGACACCCAAATGGCCCCTAAACACTCGGGACAGTAGCAAGTGACCAATAAGGAGCAACCACGTGGAAGGCCAGGATGGGACGCCACTAAGGCGGGTCGGCCGATCCCCTAGGGCGGCCCCACCTGGTGTGCTTCCTCTGGTAGACTACCTTGTGGGCCCTCTGATCCATCCCTGGTGTATGGCTTGATTTGGTATCCGAGGTGGGCCCTTTGATCCATGTGAAGTCCATGTGGCGTCCTCTGATTCGTCGGTGAGTGCCTCCCTAGGATCGATGACGTGTCTTGCCATGTTTCCCTTGGTGGCAGCCACCTCCTCAGCTGAGTTGGCATGGTTTCTTCATAGGAGTTGAGTTTGCATCTCTTTTAAGGGGTAAATCACCTACATACAAATAATCTCCAAGGACAAGTGGAACTACATTATTCATACCTAAATGCTAGTAAATAATGTATATGCCTCCATTTATGTGAGAATATTGAGGGTTGGAAATGGTGAATTTCCACCGTCAACACAAACCGCTGAGCGTCTAGCACGCTGGTTAAGTCTGCGGACATTCCAAACAGCTAGGTTTACATCCATTAAAACATGAAAAGAGACGACCACGCGACTAACGCAGACTCAGGCCTGCGCGTCGACGACCAACTGCTCCTCAGGGAGGAGCTCTCGAACTGCCGCCTGAAACTCGTCGTCCTCCAGCACGGAGCACTGGAACGACCCCTCGACCTGGGCACCGAAGAGCTCTCAAATAGCTCTGCAGTGCTCCTCCGACAGGCCCACCGCGAAGAGCCTCGTGTAACGCTGGAACGCGTCAGCGTCCGGTGCCTCGCACGGTCCGACGATCCCCAGCTTCCTCATCAGTAGGTTCTGCCCCACAGTGACCGGGTTAGGGCCCCGGGCCTTCGAAACCGCGGCGAGGCGACTGCTGCGGCGTAGCGTGGCGAGCGGAGGGCAAACCTTCGCTCAGTGACGGCGCAGAGCCCCCAGAACCGGAGGCGGAGGTGGTTGCTGCAGAGAGGCACAGAAGTCCGCCACCAGCAACTCGAGGTCGCCCTGAGAGTGTCCCTCAGCCGCAGCGGTGGGTGGGGAGCGCGACCCAAGCGCCGGGGAGGAAGGAGCAACTCCGCGGCCACCGAAGAGACGTCCGGTGGTCCAGCGGGGGTCGGAGAAGAAGAAGGCGACCGGAGTGAAGGCGGGGCGACCACAAGGGAGGAGCCGGACAAAGAAACCTCGGCTAGTCCATCCGGCAACCGCAGCTGGCGGGCCGACAGTGGGGAGAGCAACCTGCGGAAGACATCCGCCACCGGCACCACACGTGCAGAGGCAGAAGAGCGAGCGACCAAGGCGGAGCTCTCCACCCCGCGCGCGGAGGCTGCCACCGCGGCACCCCTGTCAAGGCCGCAGCAAGCGGTGGCCGGCGAGGGGGGAGTGGTGGCCAGGCTGCTGCCAACCCTGGCCGGGACGCGGCCAGCCGCAGTCGCGTCGTGTCCAGCCGTGTCCCGGCCGGGGGCAGCAGCAGGCCGGCCGTGTCCAGCCGCGGCCAGCCCGTGGCCGGCGGCTACCGGGCCGCAGCCGGCAGCGGCCAGGCTGTGGCGAGCAACGGCCAGGCAGCGGTCGGCAGCAGCCAGGCTACAGCCAGCTGCGGCCAGGCTGCGGCCAGCAGCCGCCGGGCCCTAGCTGGCAGCGGCCAAGACGTGGCGAGCTGTGGCCGGGCCCTGGCTGGCTGCGTCGACGCCATGGCCGGCGGCGGCTAGGTCGCGGCTGACGGCGGCCGAGTCCGAAGCCGCACTCACGGCACGTGACGGCGAAGCGCAAGACGCGAACAAAAGCGCCACCTCAAGAAGCATCGGGTCGTCGGAGAAGTCCCTGGGTGGCGTCGACTCACGAAGAGGAGGGAGGTGCTCCGGCCGCAGCCTCTCGCCACGGCAAAAGGTGCCACGCGACCGGAACAGAAGAGGAGGCGGAGGAGGCCCTAGCGAGCGGGGCCGCCACCGTCGGCGCACGTACCTCGGCCGCCGGAGCATAGGAGGACGCGGCACGGGCGACGAACGGCGCAGTGGCGGCAGAGAGGCGAGACGACCAAGGCGGGACAACAGGCAAGCAGTGAATACCCTACAGCACCCAGTAGGGGTATGAAGAAGCCGGAGGGACGAGCAGAGGAGTAGGGGTGGGGGCACCCCAGCAGGCGGGTCCCCGCCCTCCCCCAGTCGCGCGACCAGACTGTCCGCCGGACGAAGCTAGAGGCCCCCCTCGGGGCTTGCGAGGGCAGAGTGGCACCCCCGGCGGCTGAGGGCCCCGGCTGCGGAGGAGCAAAAGAGCGACCAGAAGTACCAGAAGGGCCACCGTCCGACCCTCCCGACTAGGAGGCACCGTCAGCGGGGAGAGCCTGAGTGTCGATGATCTTGACGATGTCGATCGTCGCCCGGTAGCGCAGGCAGGGCTGGGAAGCGCCCAACCCGGGGAACTCGATCGGTGCCAGCATGTCCTTCTGCACCGGGATCAAGTCCGGGTCGATGCAGCCTGCCAGGACGAAGAGCTCCTTGAGGTTGGCCTTCGACTCCGACTCAGGAGCCAGAGTGATGACCGCGCATGAGGAGCCGAGGATGTCCTGCACTGTGGTTTGTAGCCACAGGTGTGCAGGCATGTCCTTGATGCCCACCCGCACCTGGTAGCGCATCGGCGCGTCGACCGCCCAGTTCTCCCGCCGCCACCGGCGGAAGGTGAGGCGAAAGGGCCCATCCGGGATGGGCTCCTGGAGAACCCGTAGCATCTCAGAGGAGTCCTGGAAGATGATGAGGAAGTCCTCACGGTGGTAGGGGTAGGGCATGAACAACCCCGGCTGAACGCCCAAGAGACCGGTGAGGTAGGCAACCACGTCCGTCGTAGAGGCGAACGGACGAGTGCCCACAACCATCACGACCAGAGCGCGCTCCAAAACGACCTCGTTCGCCACGACATCAGGAATGCGTGGGACGATGCACCTCTCTAGCTGCGGGCGATGCGAAGGGTGTCCCAGGGGCGCCGGGGGGAGGGGCGGAGAGCGACGATCCGCGGCACCGAATGCGGGGGCACCAGCGGAGGCTCCCGCAGGGAGCGGAGGAGGGGGCGGCGCCCCCCAGGCCACCTCGCCCGCCCTGGCCACGTCGTGACGAGGCGGCGGCGGTGGCGTCGCCCCCACCCGGGGTGCCGCGACGGGGTGCGCCACTGTTGACAGTTGAAATTCACCATTTCCAACCCTCAATATACTCACATAAATGGAGGCATATGCATTATTTACTAGCATTTTGGTTTGAATAATGTAGTTCCACTTGTCCTTGGAGATTATTTGTATGTAGGTGATTTACCCCTTAAAAGAGATGGAAACTCACCTTCTATGAAGAAACCATGCCAACTCAGCTGAGGAGGTGGCTGCCACCAAGGGAAACATGGCATTCCACATCATCGATCCAGGGGAGGCACTCACCGACGAATCAGAGGACGCCACATGGACTTCACATGGATCAAAGGGCCCACCTCGGATACCAAATCAAGCCATGCACCGGGGATGGATCAGAGGGCCCACAAGGCAGCCACCCAGAGGAAGCACACCAGGTGGGGCCGTCCTAGGGGCTAGCCGATCCTAGGATCGGCCGAACAGCCTTAGTGGCGCCCCATCTGGCCCCTACACATGGCAGCTCCCTATTGGTCCATTGCCTCACTCCCGGGTGTTTAGGAGCACTTTGAGCCTCCGAGCAAGCCTGGTCCTTGCCTATAAATAGAAGGGGAGGGGCTCTCATTTCTCACACACCACTCTCTCATTCTCCTCTCACTTTTAGTTTCCAAGGCTAGGGATAGGCTAGAGTAGCTCTTATTTAGGTTCCAAGTCCTCTTGGAAGTCTAGGTATGAGTTCTCTTTTATCTTTATTTCTCTGTATGACTCTGATCTACTTCAGTTATTCAGCTATTTCATATAAAGTCATGGTAGATCATATGTTTGATATGTTCTTGAGTTCATCCTCTGTTCATCATTTAGAGGCTTGTGTTCTTCATGAACACTACCTTTTGATCCACTTGAAGGGTGATAAACTCCTTCCTTATGTGTTTGTTCATAAGATAGAGGCTCGTGTTCTTCACGACCACGACCCATTGATCTTATTGATTAGACATAAGAGAGTTCATATATGTTTGTATGTCTAGCCTTAGTTGATCTTGTTAGATGGCATGAGAGTGTTGCATGGGGTCTGTGTTCGAGCTACGGTACTCAGTCTAGTTGACCAGTCTTCTGGTGGCTCTCACCCCGGGTCACAATAGCCCGGGCCGGGTGGAGTTTAGCAGCAACGTAGGCATGGTGACTGGGTTGTCTGGCTACGATAGTTATGAGCATACCCCCCGTAATGATAGAGGTCGGTCCTCAGGTGGTGACTGCCCTATTGGATCCTTGGGCAACCTCCGCGCTGGGGTACCTGCTGTAGGAGTCTAAAGTCTAGTTTCGCAGAGTGCTGGTCGTCGCGGGCTAGCTCCCCGTTTGTACCTGGGTGCTGAACCTTATCTCTCTCATGCAATACTCATGCCCATCTCTTGTATCTTCTAGCTTTGTATGTTTAGTACATTAGAACCTAGAGCTAACTCGTATGTTCCCCCTAAGCCGTAGTGTGCTAGAGTAGAGGTAGATTTGAGTGTGTGTGTCACACTACCCCTTATATCTTTTATCTTACCCCTGTCTTTGAGTATGTTGTTCCCTATATCTATCTCTTGGTTTACATTCAGAGCAAAAGCATAAGTCTAAGATATCCACCATTGCCTTCTACGGATACGATACCCTTGGAATACTCTCCTTCCTTGGGGAAATGCTACAATGGTTTATCTGTGTGCTTGCGGATTCGTTCATGATCGTTTAGATTAACCTTTGGCAAGTCTCGATGTTCACGCTAACCCGGTGCCATTAGTTGTGACATTGAGAGGAGCCTAAAAGGTGTTTCCTGGTGTTGTCACTAAGGACGGGTCCGAGATCTGTTCTTAAGATGACGGCGCTACGAAATGCCAACAACAGCGGAGGGGGTACGCCCGCGGCCCGCCTGCGGCGGTGGAGGCGGGGCGTCACGGGCCGCCGGAGGGGGACGACGACGCCCCTTCGGCGGCGAATGCGGCTGCGCATCGCGGGCTGCTGGAGCAGGGCGACGACGGGGCTCCAGAGGCGGCGGCGGCCGCGCCTCCCTCCTCTGCCGAGGTGGCGGAGGCGGAGGTGATCGGGCGCCTCTCCCCGGCACAGCCATAGGTGGTGGCGGGGATCGGCCGGCAGGGCGCGAAGCGACCAGGGGTGGGGAGGGGGTGTGACCTCCCGGACGTGGGCGGGCGCCCACCACCGTCACCAGGCAAACCTTCAGGTGTCCGCACGAGCTCTCGTGGTGGCCAAGCTGGTGGCACCGGAAGCAGCGTGGCGCGTGAGGGCAGGAGGCGGCGATTTGATCTTCCCCAAAGCAGTTGAAGCATTTCCCCACCAGATCCGGGGGAACAGAGGACGGAGGTGGAGGCGGCAGTGGCGGCGGCGACCGCTCCGCACGCAGCTGCTTGCGCGACCGCACCTCGACGAAGCCATCGGCGTCCACCCGGGGCCCCCGGGTGTGCCCGCCGGGAGACGGTGGCAGCCCCACGGCTGCCCCCCAGCACGACGGGGCACGGCCGCGGGCGGCCCAGAAGGACGGCCAGCACGACCACCCCCCCCCCACCTTGGCGCGCCGACGTGGAGGGGGCGGAGGTAGGCACAGCGGCCGCTTGCCCAGGATCCCCCTAGCGGAAGCGACCACGGGCCGCGGCGCGGCCGTCGACGAAAGCTCGGCAGCAGCGGAGTTGACCAGGGCGGGGGGAGCACAGAGGAGCGACCGAGACGGGTGCGGAGGCGGGGAGGGGGTACGCCCTAGCACCGAGATGCTAGCCGCCCGCACCTGCTCCGAGAAGGTGGGAGAGGGGGAGCGACCGCACGGCACCGGGGAGTACAAGCCCGAGGTAGAGGAGCCCGAAGCCTCAAGGTCCCAAAGCTCCTGGACGGAGGGGATGGAGGGGCCGGGCTCCGCCGAGCCCGGCTCGACCATCTCCACCAGCGCGACCGGTGCCAAGCGAGACAGGGAGCCTGCGGCGGGGAGGCGGTCGCCGCCTGGCCGCTCCAGGGGCCGCGGCCCGGTGGAGAGGCGGGAGGGTGTGGCCACGAAGCCACCGCCCAGGCTGCCACCCACCGCCACACCGTGGCAAGTAGGCGCCAGGTCGTGGCCGGCCGCGGCCAGCTCAGGGCGAGCAGTGGCCTGGCCGTGGCTGGCCGCGACCAACCCGGAGCGAGCAGCAGCCACCACCGCGCCAGGGCCAGCCTCGGGCAGGCCGCGGCTAGTAGGCGCCAGGCCGTGGCCGGCCGCGGCCAGCGTGGGACGAGTAGCAGCCAGGCTGTGGCTGGCCGCGACCGGCCCGGAGCGGCCAGCGTTGGCCCGGCCCTCACCACCGACCCTAGGTCCCGCACAGGCCTCTAGCACGCGAAGGGCGGAGGCGACGGCGGCCGGCCTGGCGGCGGCCGTGGCGGGGGAGAGACCCGGGACGGTGGCGAGGGCGGCGAGGGCATCCACCGCGCCCGCGTGCGCCACCACCGGAGAGGAGAGGTCCGGGTCGGCGGTGAGGGGGAGAGGGGCGACCGAGAGTAGCAGGGGCGAGGGGGAGGGGACTGCCTCAACCAGTGGCGGCGATTCCACATCGAGGCCGTCGTCGAGCTCGTCGAAGCGGGACGAAGCAGGTGCGGCGGAACCCCGCAGACCGGCCAAGGCGGAGGCAGGCAGCCCGGTGCCCACAGCCGCCGGAGGGGGGCTGGCGCGCCTGCTGCTGCTGCCACCGGGAGTCCCACAGCAGGGGGCGGCGCGCCCACCACCGCAGGGAGCGGGAGGCCCCCGGCCGCCGGAGGGGGGCAACAGGGGCACCCCTACGGGCCGTGCGGCGGCCGGCGAGCCCCTGGCAGGCCGTGCGGCTGTCGGCGAGCCCGCGGGCATGGCCTCGCCGCTGCGGCCACGAGCCGACGCGAGCAGGCAGTCCGGCGCCGGGGCACGCCGGGGCACAGGGTCAGGGGACAGGTCCTCGGCCTCTCGGAGCTCGAGGTGAACCATGGGGGGAGGAAGGAGGGGAGGGACGGGGAGGCGACCAGGCGAGGCGGCGGGAAGGCGAGGGCGGCGGCGGACGGCCGCAGCCGGGCACCGGCGGCCGGCGGCGGCCCCGGGGAGCGCCGGAGGACCGACCGGCGGGCGGATGTGCCCCGGCCCGATCTCCCTGCATGGTTGACGAGGAGGCACGAGGAGGGTACGAACGGAGAGAGGGAGCCGAGGTGGTCGCGGATCCGGTCTTGGCTCGGGCGGAGGTCGCCGGAGGAGGCCGGAGACCGCCGGCGACGGCAGCGGGCGGGCAGGCGCGAGCGGCGCCCGCGGGGTCGGGTCACCAAGGTGGAGCCGCGTCAGATCGTACAATTGACATCTGAGATCGTACAAAGAAGCTATAGCTGGTTGAGCTGTTGTGCACGCTGGCCGGTTCAGCTGCTGTGCGGTTGCGGGTGGATGGGTGGTCGGGGGAGTAAATGGCCATGAGGTGGTGATGTGGGGATGAGATGACGTGGCACTCTAAGAATCGAGAGAATGGTACCGATTATATAGTTTTGTATGATTAGGGACGGAGAATAGCAGCAGTTCCTTTTACCTTCGACACAAAATCCTGAAACTAACAGCCCACCCAACTAGGCACCAACATGGCCACTTTCTCACCCACTGACAAACCGCCCCACCGTTACCGAACACAAATCCACAAGGCTCCCAGCACTCGGTCCACCACGCCTTCCCTCGCTGACTTACGAGGCCCACTCTTGACTAATGATCGGCCTCACCAAACACCCTCCTTCCACCTCGTTCTGCTAACTCAGAGATATTTCGAAATTTAACCCTAAGTTCGTAGGCCTCACGCGATATAACATTAAGTTCGCATGTCTTTCAAAATATAACATCGGGGCATACAAATTCTTTGATTTGGGGGTTTCTGAACTTTTTTATGGAGTTCAGGATTTTCTTTTTACTTTTGCTTTCCCAAACAATGTGAACGGACGATTTTGCCCTCTTCTTATCCCCTCCCTCCACCACTAACGTGTGGGGCCCACTTAAAGTGGGTCTTCTTCAACCTCTGCTCATCTCCGTGGCCGCCGGGAGGGACGCTCGCCTGGCTGCCAGGCTGCGCCCTGGCTCCGCCGCGCCGGCCGTGCACACCGCCAGGTCGGGGGTCGCCATGCCGTGGCCGCCGCGCCACCAGCCCCGTCTTGTGCTCCGCCGACCCTATGAAGCCCGCCGAGAGGAGCTCTGCCGGCCCCATGGCGCCCACCGGGAGTGTCGCCGCCGGCCCCATGGCGCAGCAACCGGGAGGGGCGCCGCCGGCGCTGGCGCCCTCGCTCTTGACGTCGCACGGTAGCGCCCGACCGCGAGCACCGCCGGAGCTCCGCTGGCCCTGCGCGCGCTCGGCTGTGGGGACCAAAATCGGCAGCCCGACGAGTAGCAGCTCGCTCTGTCCGGAGGTTGAAGAAGACCCAAAAAGTGGAGTTATATCGCGTTAGGTGTGCGAACATAGGGTTAAATTTCGAAATATCTCGCGAACTCAAATGAACGTGCCCCTTCCACCTCGTCCTGCCGAGGAGCTGTTCCGCACCAAGCGCATCCCGGAGATCCGCGTGGCGGAGGGCGCCACCCGCCGCGAGATCTCCGCCAAGGAGGAGGAGCTCCGGCAGCTCGTCGGCCGCAGCTACCGTGACCTGCTCGACTCCGCGGACTCCATCCTCCTCATCAAGCAATCCTCCGACTCCATCAGTCCATCTCCGAAAACCTCTCCCGCATCTCCGGCTCCCTCTCGTCGCTATCGCCACCGCCTGAGCCCTCCCCCGCCGCAAGCACCGCCGGGGGGGGGGGCGAGGCTCTACGCGCTTGCGGCTCGCGCCAAGTACCTGGTCGACGCGCCCGAGCACATCTGGGGCCGGCTCGACGAGGGCCACCTCCTGGAGGCGGCGGGGCGGTACCTGCGGGCTCAGGTCGTGCATGGGCGCCTCTCCCGGGACGCCGCGGCCGCCGCGCGTTTCCCGCTCCTCACGCACCAGGCGCAGCTCGTGGAGGCGTTCCGGCCGCAGATCGCCCAGCGCGCGCGCGAGCGTCGCGCCGACCGCCTCCTCCCTGTAGCCGGCCACGCGGCCGTGGCTGCGATCGACGCCCCGTCGCTCTCCCCGGCCCAGGCACTCCTCCTCTTCCTTAACTCGCGCCGCACTTGGATCACCCATGCCCTAACCGGGCTCGCCTCGGATCTGTCATCCTACACCTCCGTGCTGTGCGATGTTGCAAGGATCGTGCGTATCACGCTTGGCCACGTTGGGCAGTTGTTTTTGCCTGCACTCAGTGATATGCTGCTGTTCTTCAAGACGGTGCTTGAGAAGACGCCGCCTGAGCAGCTGTTTGGCGGCCTCCCGGACCAGATGAGGAAGCACAATTTTGGAAGGAGCACATGGACCAGCTCGAGGCTACAATGGTGCTGCTTGAACCAGATGTCATAGCACGGGCCTGTACAGATTGGCTCAAGGAATGTTGTGCTGAAATTTTTGGTGTAATTGCCGGGGGTCAAAAGTTGGTTGATGCCATTAGGAATGGGGAGCTACTTGGATCAGTGCAAAGGTTTGTTCGTGATGCACTAGATGGGAGGGATGGATTGGAGGGGAGTTTGGAACAGTGGCTTAAGAGTGTCTTTGGGTCGGATACTGAATCGCCATGGGATCAGATCCGTGGGTTGATTTTGAGGGACGGTAAGGATATTTTTGAGGACTGGATGGAGGAAGCATTTGTGCAGCGGATGAAGGACATTTTGCATTCAGACCTTGATAGTTTGGGTGATAGTGTTAATGTGAAGGAAACAATTTACGCTATTGGCGCCAGTGCTGATCCGAAGGATGCTGGGGATTTCCTTGCATACCTGCGGAAATCTTCAAATGGTGGTGGTTTCTGGTTCAGTCCAAGATCAAGAAAGGAGGAATTTTGGCACACTTGAAACCAATTGCTGATGAGAATGGTTTCCATAGCTGCTTAACCTCGTATTTTGGACCAGAAGTTAGTCGGATCAGGAATGCAATTGACAGCAAATGCAAGAGTATTCTGGATGATCTGTTATGCTTTGTGGAGTCACATAATTCAGTCCCAAGACTAAAGGAATTAGTGCCATTCCTCCAAGAGAAATGCTATAGGACCATCTCCGGAGTACTGAAATAATTAGAAGCTGAGCTTAGAAAACTCTCTGCTTTGTTGGGGACCAAAAAGGAGGATAATGGCATAGCTGCAGCATCTATTATAGCGGAGAGGGCTCTATTCATTGGCCGTCTCTTGTTTGCACTGAGATACCACTCAAGTCATGTACCTCTAATACTAGGTTCCCCAAGGGAGTGGGTGAAGGAGGCTGGTGGTGCAGCATTTGCCAGGTTATCATCACCTACACCAAGACATTCAAGGGCATCTTTTGATTCTTCGTCTTTTACCCCCAGAAGGCGCACATTTGATAGTCCCAAGAGCCCTGGAATTCCGTTCTCGGATAGCCCTAGGAGACAAACTATTGCTGCTGCCATATCTTTGTTTGGAGCTGATGATAGATCCAACCCAAGACTCGATGAACTCAACAAGACCCTGCAGTCACTTTGCATCATGGCTCATAGCGTATGGATATCTTGGGTGTCCACTGAATTATCTCGTAGTCTTTCATACGATCTCAATAAAGATGATTCACTATCCTCTTCAACTCCTTTGAGGGTATGCCTTCAAACCCACTTGTTCTGATCTTTGTTAGAGTTTCACGGTAGCGTTGAATTACACACCTGCGATTTATTCATATTCATATTATCATTAAGACATCAACAGATGCTGATAAGGACATCTAGTGTAGTTTATTGGACATCTCTGAACAGATAGAAGCCAATGTCCCATTGTACCTAGAAAGGCTAGGGGAATTAAGGAAAATAGCAGCTATGTGTTGTTTATGTAGTTTTGGTCTTGCCTGACGAAGGGACAGCAACTTTGGAAGTCTCATGAGATGTCCAAGAGTGAATTTTATAGGTGCACCTTTCTCTGAGTTTGATTGAGGAGATAGAAAAATATGTGCCACTATTTTAAAAGACTGTCACCTTGCCCACTTAGGCAATGACTAGATCACTAGGCTCAACACCATCATTCGTATCTCTTAATTGCCACCTAGCCTGCCTATGTGGCTATGCCTGCTGTTGGTGTAAATTGGGACCGAAGGGGGCACCAACACCACAGTACTCTTCTCCTCCGAAGGGGCAAAGAACCGAAGGCCCTTCGGAGGACTACTCCTTCTTCCTTCACTACTGCTACAACTATCTCTTCTACTTCTACTTCTATTGCTACTATGCAGAAAATAGAGAACGAAACAGTACCTTGGAATTCTCTCCCCATTCAATGCTTGTCCCATCAATTACAATGACCCTCCTATATATAGGGATGGGGGTAGCTGGCAATTTTCCCCCAAGCCCCTGTAAGTTATTTTCTTCCGAGCCCCTGACAGATACAATATTTACAAGAAGCCCCTCAAGCTCATACAAAGGCCCACTAACCCTTAAATGGGCTGGGCCACTCCCCCAACACCTGCTTAGGAGGTACCAGGTGGTTATCATCACTGGTATGCACTTGCCTAAGTCAGTTACAAAATTTTACTATTTTAGCCACACCATCAATCTCAAGCTATTTAGTGTACCAAAATCCCATTGTTTTTGTTGGTATGGAATTCTAGTGGTTTTAATTCTGATTTGATTGCCTTGTCAGGGTTGGGAGGTCACTGTCATCAAACAAGAGGAAACAACTGAGGGTCCCTTGGAGATGAAAATAGCTCTTCCATCAATGCCTTCATTGTACATCATATCATTTCTTTATCAAGCATGTTTGGAGATTCATAAAGTTGGAGGGCACATTCTGGACCGAATTATTTTGCATGGGAGTTACTGCAGAAGGTATGTCCCTGTTACAGTCCACAAACAGTTATGGTGTATTGGACCAAAACTGGAGGATTTATCAAACCTTTAGTCAGTAATCCAAGTGTTCAACTTTGATTTACTTGTAACTAAGATGTTTCTTCTTTGGTCTCCATAAACCACAAAATAGCTTCTTAGCTGGTTTAGTTTGTTACAATCGACTTTTTTTTTGGAAGTTATAACTTTGTTTGCAGATTCTTTATCGAGGAACTCAGCATGATGAATGTTGGATTTTAGATGTCTCACGCTAGAATGATAAATTTACAACAACACTGCCACATATAAGAAACAAAACTCTTTGTCATGTTCTGTTATTTGTTCTGGGAAAGTTTAATTCGTATTTGTCCAGTACTGGAATAGATTATTAGTCAAACTATTGCAATTTAAGAAAGATTTTTCTTCTTTTTTAATATAAATATTAACCTTCTATTTAGGTGGCAATGTTGTGTCCAAACTGGAACTAGTGCCTTTATCTAGACAATATGTATTACGGCATTAGTACTTGAGCTCCATAAATCTTCCAAGTGAATTTGATTTGTAGACAACCCATTCTCAATCGGTGCTGATGATTGATTCCGTATGAACCTGGCAGTATAGGTCTTTCATGTAACATGATCAGTGAATCTTACTTTTATTTAAATGTATGCAGGTAATCAATATTTATGAAAACTTCCTTGTGTCTATTGAATCTGGGAATTCTCAGGTTTCAGAGAAAGGAGTTCTGCAAATACTGCTAGACCTCCGTTTTGTTGGTGATGTCCTATCTGGAGGCAAAAATTCTTCCACCATCACTACTGAAATGCAGACAAAACAGGATTCTTTACCAAGCACCATCTCCAAGTCTTCCTTCAGGAGAAAACAGTCACAATCACAGTCAGATTCAGCTGCCATAGAACCTATAAACAAGTTAATTAATAAGCTCTCACAGAGACTGGATCCAATAGACTGGGCCACGTAAGAACTTTTCCAATTTAAATTGTTATACCTGTCAAGTCATTAGAATATGTGAGAAATAAACTACGACTCTGCATTAGATTCCTACCAACTGAAACAAAATATCTTGAAACAGGTATGAACCTTACCTGTGGGAGAACGAGAAGCAATCTTACAAGCGCTATGTTGTTCTTTTTGGTTTTTTGGTCCAGTTGAATCACATGTACACTGGTACTTCACAAAAGTAACCAACAAAGTCAAATACAGATTCGAGTATCATGAGGTGCTCTCAGGTTCCAAGATTCAAGTACCTACCGATCAGGTAAATAATCAGTGTCAATATAAGTAACTAAATATAGATTTATATATCGTTGCAAAGTGCGTGTTTCTTAGTCAAGTTTGAAAGATGCTATTTTCATGCTCAAACTAGTTTATCAGCTTTGTACCCACCAGTGCCATGAGCAGAAATATCTATGATAAAATAATAAGAAAAGTATGCTTAACATTATTTGTTGATAAGACATGGATGGTAGTAAAACCTGATGTATTTCTATGCCATTATTCTGGAACAACAGGCAGTGATCTTGATAGCAGTCTGCAAAATGGTTAATCTGCTAAATGCCAAGGCAGCATTTTCGTTTAGGAACCCATATTAGGAGTTCTAATTTCTAAGAGGGATTTTGGGTGGCCTGAGAAGAGGAATGCATTAGCTTGTTTGTTGATTCTAATCAGTTTCTTATTTGTCTTTTTTTGCCTGCAGTGCCCCAGCTATATCATCAAGATCACACAAAACATCACTGCAGTCACCTTCTGGTGACAACGCATCTAAAGGTCCTTGGAAATCATATTCAAATTGTGATAGATCTACTGCACCAGAGTTTGACAATAACACAAGTCTTGTAGGTGCTGCTCCATTGCTTAAGTCATTTGTTACCCAGGTGAGTAACTGGCTTCAATTTTATACCCTTTAAACTTCAATTCATAAGCTAAACAAATCAACAATCATGAAATTTGTCCAACAGTATTCATTCCGCTTGGTTGGGAAGTTTTTGGTCATCATGATAGGAAATGCTTAGGAAACCATCCTAGTGAAACAGCAAAATGAATCCAGCACCAACTGCTCTATACATTGTTCTTATCACTAGGACATACCATTTCTTTGTGAAGTAAACATTGTCCTGTCTTCTGATTTTTCATGTAGTCCTTGAGCTTGGAAATGGGAAGACATCTTTTTTAACGAAATCCAAATTCTGATGTTCTATCAACATTTGCAAATCTTATTGACACAACCTAAACCTGGAATGCTTCTTTAACTGATACGAATATTCAGCTAAGTATCTTCATGTCTGCTATTTATCAGGTCGGGAGCAAATTTGGGGAGAACACATCAAGATGGGGGTCGATGCTTTCTGATGGTCAGGTCGGTAAGCTAAGTGACATTCTTCCTGGACTAGCAGCTGGGTTTTTCTCTTCTTTCACATCTGGAGTTTGATATGATTCTTAGTTGCGGTACCCTGAGCCTTGATCTTCAGCCTATACTTACTATACGTTAAATGGAAATCCACATATGTCATCAAGAGATCGTCACAACTGTTGGCAGTTTGCTTCTGCCATTGGAAATCTGTTGGTTACAGAATGATGCCACATAGTTGGCTCGGCATTGCTCGGCTTATCCTTGCTGTGTCTCTTCACATTCCTTGTGATTCGACAGTTTCATGGAGAAGCTCGTGTAAACATGATGGCAGAAGACAGGATCTTTTCAGTCTGGTGACTGGACACAGGTTTAGAGGGGGTGGTTAAGGGAATCGATGGGATTTCAGTGTGTTTCCTGCTTGCGACTTGACACAGTACATAGGGCAAAGCAAGTGCTGATATCGGTTGACATTTTTTGCGGACTCAGTCAGACCATGTTGTGGATACTCGAAACATGAAGTTATGAAAAGAATTTTTGGGGGCCATTCTTTCTTTCTTTTCGTTTTCTTTGTCTTGATGACAAGTCTGAGGAATTTTTCGGAACGGTGCTGAAACTGCAAGGTTCGTGGTTTTTCCATGGGCAAAGTTGCTGATGTGTACAATGGAAAGTATAGCAAATAAAGTCTGTATTATTGTCCCATTTGAACCTTGCGCTCATTTCTACAGTAAAAAGCTGTTGCAACACCTGTTGTTGCTGATTCTGTACGTGGCTAATTAGTGAGCAGAAATCACAGCAAAAACAATCAGTATCCAGTGCAAGCTAGACCACGGAAGAGAAAAGTTGGCGCCTGGCAGGCGTCAGGATGCGGTGTGTCATGTGTGTGTGTCCGCAGCTGGCGCGCATCGAGCCGCTGCGCCGGTGGACAACGAGAGACGTTACCAGTGGCCGCTGCCGCTGCCATGGATTGGAAGGTTTCGTGCTGGAAAGGTGCCCGCCCTTTCCCTGCTGATGCGTATGCGAGTGCTGGAAAGGTGCCCGCCCTTTCCCTGCTGATGCGTATGCGAGTGATGGTCCGTGGACCATGGCGTGCCGCGTGCGCCGATGGCGAACCGCCAACGACCGCTTCGACCTGCAGACGATCTCCTTCCTTCGACCGACCCTGTTCGAAACGAGACCGCGCGGAGTGACGCCGTGGTGTGGTTTATTGATTTTTGATGGACAATGAGAGGAAAAATCAACGATGTACATCTTGGACATAATCATGTGTTCTATCCGTGTTTATTGCTAACCGTCAGTTAGTTAGGTGAGGCTCGTCTTGTTTATTTATTTCCTCTTACCATTTTTTCTTCGAAGGCTCGGTTACGCAGAGCGTTGAATGGATTGCGCAGACGCCAGGGCACACGATGGCGCAACAGTCAGAGTCAACAATGGGTTCTTGCTCTCGGTTTCTAGAAGGAAGCCTGCCGGCCAAGCTTTTTGTTTTCCTTTAAAAAAAAGAGATGCGAGAAGATACGTTATACTTTAGGCACACTGATTCGACGTCACCAACACCAACTCGATCGTAATTTATGCTACTATAGATCAGCAAGCCTGAAGATGCACGTCCTGTTGTTTCCGGGCTTCTGGATGACCGTGGTGGGGAACGATCGGGAAAAGATCATATCCACTTTCATTTTCATATTTTTATTCGGGAACGGGAATGAAATCGGTAGAGTTTTTCTAAGACGTGCAAAGTATATTTTTTATTAAGAGAGAAGAAAAAACATCCGTTTTCGAATACAACAGGCACGGGGCCTAACGAAAAGAAGAGAGGACGAAAACATTACATCGTCCACACCGGGCGAACACCTAACAGCCTAGCGAGCGGGAGGAAGCCCGCACGTGCCCAAGTCCTAGCCTCCTCCAGGATTGCCGGAACGAGCGCCACCGGCATGAGAGCTTCCTTGTCATGGACGCGCCGGTTCCGCTCTTTCCACAGCGACCAAGCGACCAACCAGACGAAAGAGTCGAAACCTTTCCTCCATGCTTTAGCGACCTGTTTCCTGGGGGAGCACCACCACTCGGCGAACTTCACCGGGCGATCCGGAACCAGGTTCGGAAGGAGAATATGTCTGAGGGCCATAAGCCAGGTCTCTCCAGAGAAGACACAGTCCACCGTCAGATGGTCCAGTATTTCGGATTCCTGGGCGTACAGCGCGCAAGTGTTCGAGTCCCTAAGCCCGTGACGGTGCAGCCGGTCTGACGTCCAGCAACGGCCGTGCAAGACCAGCCAAGCAAAGAACTTGCACTACCCCGGCATGTGAACCTTCTAGATCTGCCGTGCCCCGAGGATGTCGACGCGACCAAGAAAAAGGGCGGAGTAGGCCGAAGCCGAGGAGTAGACTCCGCTAGGCGACCATTTCCAGATGAACCGGTCAGGTTCGGACGTGAGGCTGACCTCCTGCAGTAGGTCCCAGATGACAAGGTACTGCAAGACCACCTGCACAGTCCGGGCGTGGGTTACGTCAGCGACCCAACGGATCCCGGCCGCCCTGGTCTGCATTGCCTCAGCGACAGTGCAGGCCCGACGCACCCTTGGCGAGACCGCGGTCCAGAGGTTAGGTGCCAGGGATTTGATGGAGCACCCGGAGATCCAGCTGTCCTCCCAGAAAAGCGCACGTGTACCGTCCCCCACCTCCACGGAGATGGAGGCGTTGAAGAAAGCCTGGGTGGCCTTGTCCACGGGGAAGCGGAACGCCGCCCAAGTCCTGTTCGGGTCAGTCCTCGCCAGCCACAACCAACGTAGGTGCAGCGCGGTGCCAAAGACACGAAGGTTGGGCAGGCCGAGTCCACCGCAGCGAGTGGGGCAGGTGGCGTTCACCCAAGCGACCAGATAGCGACCGCCCGAGGCCACCTCTGTGCCGAACCAGAGGAAGCCACGGATGAGAGTTTTGACCGCGCGCAGTGCCCAGGGGGAGATGGAAATCGCCATCGAGATGTGAATCGGGATGGCAGAGAGGGTGGATTTGGCAAGCACGAGGCGGCCACTACGGCTCAACAGTCTGCCCTAGCAAGGGGGCAGGCACCTAGCAACCTTATCGACCAACGGCTGCATCACCGCTTTGGGTGGCCTCTTGATAGAAAGGGGGACCCCGAGGTAGGTGCAAGGGAAGTCGGCGATCGTGCAGGAGAGAATGGATCGGACCAGGGACAAGTGACCTTCAGAGCAGTTGATGGGGTAGACCTGGCTTTTGGTGTAGTTTGCCGCCAAGCCGGCCGCGCTTTCGAAAAACGACAAGACCGCCTTGACAACCTGCAGATCTAGCTCGACCGGAGAGAAGAAAGCGACCACATCGTCAACGTAGAGAGAGGCGCGAAAGCGGATACTCCTCCCTAGATCTAGAAGGAGACCACGGGATTCCGCCTTGCGGAAGAGGGCATGGAAGCATTCCATGACCAGCACGAAGAGCATGGGGGAAAGGGGATCGCCTTGACGTAGGCCTCGACCGTGGCAGATCCGCTGGCCAGGGGCACCGTTAAGCAACACCCTGGTACTGGCAGTGGACAGAATGACTGAGATCCAGTCAGTCCATCTGCGAGGGCATCCGACAGCCGAGAGGAGCTCAAGAAGAAAACTCCAGCCGACCGAGTCGAAAGCTTTGGCTAGATCAATTTTGAACATGATCCTAGGGAGCTTCCGACTAGAAAGCGCTCTCGCCGTGCCAAGGACGTAGCGGAAGTTGTCATGGATGAGGCGACCTTTGATGAAGGCACTTTGGTTGGGCGAGATTAGAGAAGAGAGGTGTGGGGCGAAACGATTGGCGGCCGCTTTGGAGAAAAGTTTCCCAAAGCTATGGATTAGACTGATGGGTCGGTAATCCGAAAGACCGACCTGGTCTGGTTTTTTAGGCAAGAGGGTGAGTAGGGCACCGTTCAGGTGGTGGAAGCTGCGGAAGTCCATGTCAGAGAGGGCGTTGAACGCCCGCAACACATCACCCCTGATGATCGACCAGCAAGATCGGTAGAAGCGACCCGTGAAACCATCCGGGCCGGGGGCCTTGTCCAGTGGTAGGTCCCTGATCACCTCCCAGACCTCGGCCTCCGAGAAGGGAAGAGCGAGGCCCTCCAGGTCCATCCGCGGGAGTCCCAACTCCTCAAAATCGAGGGCGCAGGAACGCTCATGATGTGCACCCAGAATACGATCGAAGTAGACAAAGGCTGCCGAAGCCTTGTCCTCTTCCCGAAAAACTGAACGACCATCGACCAGAAGGGAGGGGATGAAATTTTTTCTCCTACGGTGGTTGGCATGTAGGTGGAAAAGTTTAGTGTTGGCGTCCCCCTCACGCAGCCACCTGAGGCTGGACTTTTGCCGAGCGATCGTTCGCTGCAGCGAGGTCAGGCCTAGGTAGCGTAGTTTTAGGAAACACCGTAAGGAGATCTCCTCGGGAGAGAGCAACCCTGAGTCCTGTGCGACCTCAAGGCGGAAGATGACCTCCTTGGCAATCTGGATCTGCAGGCGAATGCTGCCGACCGCCATGAAGCTCCACTTTACGAGCGCCTTCGCTGTCTCACGAAGGAGGTGGTCGATCATACGGAGCGGATCAGCATCAGGGCGCGGCCCCGACCAGACCGCCTTGACTGTGTCCAAGAAGCCTTCGACCTTAGGCCAAAAGGCCTGAAAGGTGAAGTGTTTCTTAGAGTGCACCCCACAGTCGAGAAGGAGGAGGAGGGGAGCATGATCAGAACACCTAGAGGAGACAGCATGCAGAGCAGAGGAGGGAAAAAGAAACTCCCAGTCCTGGGAGACAAAAACTCTATCGATACGCTCCAAGGTGGGATGCGACCTCTCGTTGCTCCAAGTGAAGAGACGGCCTTGGAGATGCAGCTCAAGAAGCTCAAGGTCGTTAAGGAAACGACGGAAGCGACCCATCATTCTGCGCGAGAGGCGGCCGTTATTCTTATCGACCGCCTGGTAGATGAGGTTGAAGTCCCCGCAGAGAACCCAAGGTCCAGAGAGCATCGGACGGAGGGTACGGATCTCAGCGAGAAAGGAGACTTTATCCGCATCGGACTGCGGACCGTAAACAGAGGAGAGCCATCAGGACTGAGAGGAAGCGGAGAGCAGCGCGACCTTCACCGTAACGTGGTGAGTGCCAAAGGAGGGGGAGGAGACGAGCCAGGTGTCTTTGCGCCAAGCGACCAGAATTCCACCGCGGGAGCCCGCAGCCGGCAACGCAACATAATTAAAATCGAGCCCTAACATATCAAGCATGAAGGAGGGGTGTCACACCCTGAAATTTCTAATTTTAGGATGTGAATAGAAAGAATAATTAAAACAACAATTTTCTCTCAATTTTAAAATTTTTCCAACATTTATTTTCTTTACAGGAAATATAGTATAGGAAACAGCCATTGATTGTTTTTCTGAATCAAATAAATGGTTATGTGTGAGTGTTGCATTCATGCTGATGCATCTCGGTGTTTATGAGTGCAAAAGGTTTTAAAATAAGCTTAGGTGCTGACCAAAACCTTCTGAGAATTTTCCAGCTTTTTCTGGAATTTATTCTCACTTTCCGTGAGCTATTTCTATTTATTAGAATGCTCTAAAATCCTTTTTCATGAGCTCCAAATATTTTATTTGGATTCCTCGTGTCCCAAATCATCTCTAGTAATTTTCCTAAAATTTTCTGAGCTTTCGGAGTATTTTTCGTGATTTAATTATGATTTCAGAATTTCCTAGAATTGTTTTTAATCCGAAATTAATTCCCGAAATTAGAAAAAGAAGGGAAAATAAATCGGAATCTATCTCGGCTAATAAATAGTTGCCGGTTATCTCCTTCACGTCCTCTTTCCAACGCCGCCAACCTCATCACGTTTCGAGAACCCTAGCTCCCACAAACCGCCGCCGAACTTTTGGATCTACTAAATTCCGGCGAACTCTCCGGCGAGCTTTTCCGGCGAAACCGTGGACTTCCGGTGCAAACGAACACCACCATGGAGTTTCTCTCGTCGAGCTCAACGCTGTGGTGTGGTGGATTGCTCGATTCCGATGTCGGCTCCATCGTCTTCCCCAACTCCGGCGATCTCCTCTCCAACTCCGGTGAGCTCTTCCGTCGCCATTGTTCATCTATGGCCGAAGGTGAGCACACCATCGCGTTCACCTCGTCGTTTCCTTTCCGTTTTTCCGTTCCCGTGCACGTTTGGAGGTCAATCACATCTAATACCCTAGTCTCTCTTCCTCTCCCCTCTCCTGTAGCAGTCCGCTGTAGGTCTCTGTTCGGTCGGCTCTGTGGACCGAGGTAGAAGAAGACCCTCTTTTTGCACATAGATCCCTGGAAAACTATGTAATTTTTAGCCTATCTTTTGTGTCTTTGTCAATCTATGGATAACCCCTCTACAAAAATCCCACCTTTCACACATATTGCCCACCCGAACGTTTTATAGATCTAACCCTATCTTTTATTCTTTTCGCGAGCACTGTTTGATGTGTCTTGTGAATCTTTTCTGTCAGCCCTTCAACTTTATAAATAATCGCAATTAGGTCCTTTCAATCTTGTTTTCTCCATACCTTTCTTGTTTTAGCTCCGTTTTAATCCGTTCAAGTTGCGTTAGGTTCATAATGACATGAAGTACACGTTAGTGATGTGCTTTTCATCATGTTTTTTTTCTAAAAATAAATTTAATATTAATTTTGATTAATGCTTAGTTATACATGCCTTTTATAAATAAAAGCAATATAGTGTTGTACACCGTTTTTCATAATTTATATTAATTTGATTAATGATTATTTCACAAGCTTTTGTAAATAAAATCTAATTAGATCTTTACCTCGGCTTTTCATAAACCAAATGTTAATTTGATTAATATTTAATTAACCTTTCATAATTAAAAGTTGATTAGGCTTTTACACCGGCTTTATAAATAATGTTAATGTGATTAATACCAATGCAAAGATGTTTTCAATAATAATATGATCCACTTGAATCATAAAGTTGCGTTTAGATGTCTCACATAGTTTAGCCTTTTCAAAGCAAAATGCTTAAAAAGGTATAACTTGTACTTTAATATTTCTAATTAAAATATGGTTAAGCTATAACTCGGTTTTCATAATTATTTGCTAAAATGACTAATGTCAACGTGCATGTGTTTTCTAAATAAAGTTTGTCTAGCTCAACACGACATATGTTTTAATTCGAGTAGTTGTTTTAACCTTTCTAAGTTAAATGTTTAATTGGTATAATTTATACATAAACATTTATAAATAAAAGTTGACTAGTTCTTTACACCGGTTTTGTAAATAAAGTTTAATTTGCTTTAAGTACAACTTAGGGTATTTTCTTTATGAAATATCCTTTACATTTGTTTTGCTAATTAAAATAGACCTAAGCTTATAGTCTTTCATGTTCATATATGCAAATCGTTCGTTAGACATTCTCTATCAGCTCTATCTCAGTGTGTCTCTGTTGTAGAGCTAGTCTTCTTTCAAGCTCTATATCTCTCCGATCGTAGTTCATGTCACCCTCTCATAGATGTCTTTTTGTAAATCAGACATACCCTATCAGTTCTAGTTCGTGCTCAAACCTAGTGTCTTCAATAAAGCTAACCCAGCCTTAGAGTTCCTGTTCTGCTTTATAGCCTTGTTTGTGTGAGTAGTTTGCACTGCTCATTTGCCTACCAAGTAATCATATCATGTTTCTCTTAGAATATCGTTTATCAATATATAGTTCATGCCTATCCTATCTCAGTTAGGTTGTCTCCTTACGAATCAGATGTGTTCTTGTGCAGCTATCTTTCTTAGAATCAATCTTGTTAGTATCTCTGCCATCTAGCTGTTCTCCCTTCAGCCCAGTTCTCTTCGTAGACTAGTTCTCCTAGACTCTAGCCTAAGGTTTGCATGTGCGTTATAGTTCGTTTCTACCATCCTCGTTCGTTTCATCTTAACTTGTACGTTAGCATGTGTATCACCTGTTACATGTTTTTAACACTAAAGTTGCATGTTAATCTTGACTAATTCTTATTCCATTGCTTTTCTAAATAAAAGTGATTAGGTTCTATTCTGGTTTTCTTTAATCATGATGTAAATGGGTTAATTCTTATTTATAACTATTTTTTGTTAAATAAAAGATGTTAGATACAACAGTTGTCATAATAAAGTTAATATGCTTAATGATATTATAAATGCCTTTTTAATGTTTATATGCTTAGTTGAACACGTCATACAAAGTTATTCGATTAGATGTTTATACATGCTTCATGTTTCTAAAGTAACTGTTAATTTGATATAACTTGTACTTAAATATTTGCAAATAAAATATGATTAGGTTTATCGTGTTTCTATAATTAAATGTAACTTGTTTAATGGTAACATAGAGTATTTCTCTGAAATATTCTTTCCACATGATTTCTCATTAAAAGAAATCCAGCATCTAGTCTCTAGTTGTTTGATAATATCTCGATAGCTTTGTCTTTTCGATCGTAGTTTCGTTTTCAGCGTTCCTTGCATTTGCGTAACCATAAAATCGAGCCTATCCTTAGTGCGTTCTTTTAAAGCTTTTCTTTTGATTGGTGCCTTGTTCTTAGTTGCACTTGTTTGTTTTCCTTGTATGTTTGTGCCTGACGTTTGCTTCAAGTAGAAGAAGTGTTGTTCCTTCGCTTTGAAGATAAAGAGTTCCAAGAAAGCAAGAGTTGAATAGCAGTAAGAGTAGCTTTTCGTTGGAGAAAGGCAAGTGTCCCTAACCACCTTCTACCTATGCTTTATTTACAAGATTACTTTGTTATAATTGGAACATGGAGTGACCACCCAGGAACCAGGTGCAACCACAAGACAAATGGCTCTGTCTTGGCTGAATAATTAGAAACTTTAGTGTGTGGTATGCTTTACCTGATAAGGGTTAGGGGGTGCCGGTAGTTGGTGTATAGCCCGGCTCTCAAGCTGATCTGCTCTGTGGTAGCTTCGCAGTCTTGAGAGAGGGTTATGCATTACGCTGTCATGAAACCTAGCGAGCAGCCCATACTAGAGAATCTTTGTAAAGGCCTCGTAGTGAAACCCATGCCACTCACCTCGGAAGTGTTTAAGGGAGTAATTAACCCGGGCATATATGGGGGACACGACTTGTGGGTAAAGTGTACAACCTCTGCAGAGTGTTAAATCTAATCGATTAGCCGTGCTCTCGGTCATGGAGCGGCCTGGACCCTCACATGATTAATAAACTTAAAGAGTAATTTAATTTGTTTTTGGTTATTTCTTGTGGCCTTGCTGAGTACCAACCATAAGTGTACTCAACCTTGCTAAACTGCTGCTCAGAAGGAGAAGAGGTGTGAAGCTGTTGAAGATGGTGTTGTTGCTAGGCGTATGCAGCCCCCAGTCGTCTGCCTGTGAAGTTTGGTGCCTTTGTTTCCAGGATAAAGCGTAAACCTCTGATAATCTTTGTTTTTCTTACATGATATTATTTCTGTTATTCACTTATGTCAACTATATGCATGAAACTTGATACTGGCATGCATATAGAACTGCATCTGGTTTTCTTTGGAAAAACAGGTGTGACAAGGGGGTACAACCGCGAGCTTAGTCTTTTGCAGACAAAGAAGAGAGACACGCTCAGAAGCAACCAACTCGCGGACCGTCGAGCGTCTAGCACGCTGGTTAAGTCCACGGACATTCCAAACAGTAATGTTTACATCCATTTAAACACAAAAAGAGACGACCTCTTGACTAGCACAGACTCAGGCCTGCGCGTCGACGACTAGCTGCTCCTCGGGGAAGAGCTCACGAACCGCCGCCTGGAACTCGTCGTCTTCCAGCACAGAGCACAGGAAGGACCCCTCGACCTGGGCACCGAAGAGCTCTCGGATAGCTCTGCAGTGCTCCTCCGACAGGCCAACAGCGAAGAGCCTGGTGTAGCACTGGAACGCGGCAGCGTCAGGTGCCTCGCGCGGCCCCACGACTCCCAACTTCCGCATCAGCAGGTTCTGGCCCGCGGTGACCGGGTTCGGACCCCGGGCCCTGGAAACCGCAGCGAGACGGCTGCTGCGGTGAAGCGTGGTGAGTGGCGGGCAGGCCTTCGCCCGGCGACGGTGCGGCGCCCCCAGAACCGGGGGAGGAGGAGGCCGCTGCAAAGAGGCGCAGAAGTCCGCCACCAACGACTCGAGGTCGCCCTGAGAAGGCCCCTCAGTCACAGCAGAGGGTGGGGAGTGCGACCTGAGAGCCTGGGAAGGGGTAGCCAGCTCCGCGGCCAACGGAGGGACGTCCAGCGAGTGCCGAGGGTAGAGGGACACGACTCGGCGGGGGTCGGAGAGGCAGAAGGTGACCGGCATGGAGGCGGGGCGACCACGAGGGAAGAGCCCGGCAAGGGGGCCGCGGGCAACGCCAGCTGGCGGGCCGCCAGGGGGGAGAGCAACCTGCGGAAGACGTCCGCCACCGGCACCACGCAAGGTGGGGCAGTGCTCCCCCCCACGCGCGGAGGCAGCGTCAGGCACGGCAGAGACGAGCGCAGTCGTCGTCACAGGAAGCCCAGAGGACGGCGGGCCACCAAGGTCGACCGCGGCCAGACCGAAGGCGGTGGCCGGGCCGCGGCCGGCAGCGGCCAAGCTGCCCCGAGCAGCGGCCAGGCAATGGCTAGGCTGCGGCCAGCAGCAGCCAGGCAACAGCCAGCAGTGACCGGGCGACGGCCCGCGGCGGCCGGGCGGAAGCCAGCCGCAGCCAAGCTGTGGCGTGCTGCGGCCAGGCTGAGGCTGGCGGTGGCCAGGCTGCTGCCGGCCGGCAGCGGCCGGGCAACGGCCAGCAGAGGCCTGGTCGAGGCTGGCCGGCCTGAGGCTGGCAGCAGGAGGAGCCTGGCTGGCGATGGCCAGGTCGGCGTGAGCAGGCGAAGCAGAAGGGGCGACCAGAAGCTCCGCCTCAAGAAGCATCGGGTCGTCGGCTAGGATCCTGGGTGGCGTCGACTCACGAAGAGGAGGGAGGTGCTCCGGCGGCATGAACTCATCACAGCCGAAGTGCCGCGCGACCGGAGCCGAAGAGGAAGTAGAGGAAGCCCGGGCGAGTGGGGCCGCCATCGGCGACGCACGTACCTCAGCTGCCCGCGTAGAGGAGGGGGCAGCCGGGCGCGAAACGGCGTAGCTGCGGCGGAGAGACGAGACGACCGAGGCGGGACGGCCGGAGGGCGGTGGATGCCCTGCAGCGCCCAGTAGGGGTAGGAGGGAGCCGGAAGGACCGGCGGAGGTGCAGAAGTTGGGGCACCCCAACAGGAGGCTCCCTACCCACCCCCTGCGGCACGACCAGACCGCCCGCCGAAAGCGAGTGGAGGCCCCCCCTCGGGACCCGTGACGGCGCGGCAGCAGCGCCCCCGATGGCCGAGGGCCCCAGCAGAGGAGGGGCAAAAGAGCAACCCGAAGAGCCAGAAGGGCCACCCTCCGACCCCCCCCCGACTGGGAAGCCCCATCAGCCGGGGGAGTCAGAGTGTCGATGATCTGGGCGATGTCGACCGTCGCCCGGTAGCGCAGGCAGGGCTGGCCGGCGCCCAGCCCGGGGAACTCGATCGATGCCAGCATGTCCATCTGCACCAGGATCAAGTCCGGATCGACGCAGCTGGCCAGGACGACGAGCTCCTTGAGGTTGGCCTTCGACTCTGACTCAGGAGCCAGGTTGATGACCGCGCACGAGGAGCCGAGGACGCCGTGCGCCGTGGAACGCAGCCACAGGTGCAGAGGCATGCCCTTGATGCCCACCCGCACCTGGTAGCGCAGCACTGTGTCGACCGCCCAGTTCTCCCGCCGCCACCGGCGGAAGGTGAGGCGAAAGGGGCCGTCCGGGGTGGGTGCCTGGAGAACCCGCAGCATCTCAGGGCCGTCCTGGAAGACGATGAGGAAGTCCTTCGGGTGAAAAGGGTAGGCCATGAACGTCCCCGGCTGTACGCCCAAGCGACCGGTGAGGTAGACAACCACATCCGCCGTAGTGGCGGACGGACGAGTGCCCGCGACCATGGCGACCAGAGCGCGCTCCGAAGCGACCTCGTTGGCTTCGACCTCAGGAGTGCGTGCGACAATGCACGTCTCCAGCTGCGGGTGGCGCGAGGGGTGCCCCAGGGGCGCCGGGGTGGGAGAGAGTGGAGGCGGAGGGGCCACGGCCCCGAGAGCGGGGACCGCAGCGGAGGCCCCCGCGAGAAGCGAAGGAGGGGGCGGCGCCCCCCAGGCCACCTCGTGCACCCCGGCCGCGGCACGGCGAGGCGGCAGAGGAGCGTCGTCCCGAGGCGCTGAGTCGTGAGGCGTCGCGCCGTGGCGCACCGCAGAGGGGGGCACGCCCGCGGGCCACCTGCGGCGGAGGCAGCGGGGCGTCACAGGCCGCCGGAGGTGGGCGACAACGCCCCTCCGGTCGAGGAGGTGATGGGTCACAGGCCGCTGGAGCAGGGCGACGACGGGGCTCCGGGGGCGGCGGCGGCCGCGCCTCCTGCCTCTGCCGAAGAGGTGGAGGTGGAGGCGGACAAGCACCCCTCCCCTGCACAGCGTGAGGCGGGGGCGGGGAGCGGCCGGCTGGGCGCGGAGCGACCAGGACTGGGGAGGGGGTGCGACCTCCCAGACGAGGATGGGCGCCCTCCACCATCACCAGGCAGACCTTCGGGCGCCCGCACGAGCTTTCGTGGTGCCCGAGCTGGTGGCACTGGAAGCAGCACGGCGCGTGAGGGCAGGAGGCGGCGATGTGGTCCTCCCCGAAGCAGTTGAAACATTTCCCCACCAGATCCGGGGGGACGGAGGACGGAGGTGGAGGTGGCGGCGACGGCGGCGACCGCTCCGCACGCAGCTGCTTGCGCGACCGAACCTCGACGAAGCCATCGGCGTCCACCCGTGGGCCCCGGGCGTGCCCGCCAGGAGGCGGCGGCAGTCCCACGGCCGTCCCCCCAGCACAGCGAGGCTCGGCCGCGGGCGGACCAGCAGGGCGGCTGCCTCCTACCTTGGCATGCCGCCGAGGAGGGGGCGGAGGCGGTCGCGGTGGCGACAGCAGCTGCTTGCCCAGGATCCCCCTGGCTGAAGCAGCCACGGGTCGCGGTGTAGTCGTCGACGACAGCTCGGCAGTGGCGGAGGCAACGAGGGCGGGGGGAGCACGGAGTAGCGACCGAGACGGGTGCAGAGGCGGGGAGGGGGAGCGCCCGGGCACCGGAATGCCGGCCGCCCGCACCTACTCCGAGAAGGTGGGAGACGGGAGCGACCACGCGGCACCGGGGAGTAGGAGCCCGAGGCGGAGGAGCCCGAAGCCTCGGGGTCCCAGAGCTCCCGAGAGGAGGGAATGGAGATGCCGGGCTCTGCCGAGCTAGGCTCCAACCTCCCCGCCAGCGCGACCGGAGGCGGACGGGGGCCAGAGGGGCTGCCACCCACAGGCCCTGCAAACCGCGCCCCAGCATCTGCAGCAGAGGCAGGCGGCAGGCGGTCGGTGCCCGGCATCTCCAGGGGACGCGGCCAGGCGGTGGTGGTGGAGGGGGAGTGCGGCGCCTTGCCGCCGACGAGTCCCGCGCACGCCTCCAGCTCACGGAGAGGACGCGGCTAGGCAGAGGGGTGGAGGGGGCGGGCGGCACCTTGCCGCCGCCAAGGCCCGCACACGCCTCGAGCGCGCGGAGGGCGGAGGCAACCGTAGCCAGCCCGACCGCTGCGAGTGCAGCAGCCGTGGCAGGGGAGAGGCCCAGGACGGCGGCGAGCGTGGCGAGGGCGTCGACCTCGCCCATGGGCGACACCACCGAGGGAGAGCCTACCGGCCCGACGGCCGGGGGTAGAGGGACGACCGTGAGGAGGAGGGACGAGGGGGAGGGGATGGCCTCGACCGGCGGTGGCACGTCGAGGCCATCATCGAGTTCATCGAAGCGAGACGAGGCAGCAGCGGCAGCCGGCGCGCCGTCCAAGCCGTCCCGCGATAGCCCACACGCAGCGGTAGCGGCGGCCGGCCGGCCTTGGCTGGCAGCAGCCGGCAGGGCAGAGCTGCCCGGCCGTTCCCCCACCGCGGTCGCAGCGGGCAGGGCAGCGCCCGGCTGCTGGCCGCCGCGGCCACAGGGGAGGCCCCGGCGCAGGCCGACCGAGGAGGCGGCGGCCGGCCGCGGTGAGGCCTCCCGCCCCAGACCGGAGTGGCCAGCGGGTCGGCGCGCGGCAGCCACGGCCGGTCGGGCGGGGGCCGCAGGCATAGCGGCGGAGCGGCCTGCTGGCCGGCGCGCGGCGGCGGAGCGGCCTGCTGGCCGGGCGAAGTCCGCGGGCGCGGCGGCCACGGCAGCGGCCGGCCGGGCCGGGGCCGGACCACCCACACCGGGGCGGCCGCCGACAGGAGGCGCCACCCCAGTGGCGGAGTGGCCGGGCGCCCCGAGGAGGAGGGGGCGGTGCGCGGCAGCCGAGGAGGGGTGGTCGGAGAGGGGCGCCGAGTCAAGGAGCTCCTCCCCAAGGAGGTCGTCACCGTCCATGGCTTCTTGGAGCTCAAGAACCACCATTGGAGCCCCGCGCCGATCTCCCTGTAGAGGGCACGAGAGGGGAAGAGAGGGGGTGGGATGGGACGAGCACACAGAGGAGGTTCCGGATCCGACGGCGGGGAGGGCCGCGCCGCCCGGAGTAGGGAGATCCTGCTCCGGCAGCCGGCGGGGAGGAGGGAGCGGGGGAGGGGTCGGGGAGGGAGACGGGTCACGGGAGGGGTCTCATCTCCTGCCTTAGTTCGAGAGTATGCGCCTTTGTTTGTTCCTTCCCGAAATCGGTAGAGCTCGGTGGGAAATCGAACTTGGACAAGAGTACGTGCGAAATGCGTCGCTCATGCATGACTCGTCAGTTGATCGGTGTGGCGTACCAGGTACCAGCACCACCACGACTCCCCATATCGAGACGTTAACCAATCGCAAATATATATATATATATATATATATTTCTTGATTTTTGAAAAATAAATGACGCAAACAAATTTTATGAAAAATATACCACTGCCGCCGTACCACAAGGCAGTAGGGGTGCCGCCAACGGTCGGGGGGACTGGCAGTGGGGCCAGGCTCCTACCGCCGTATCACACGGTGGCAGGAACCCTACCGCCGTGCCACACAGCGACAGGAGCCTGCCGCCGTGGGGTACGGCGGCAGCCTCACCACTATATAAACGGTTATGGCTGCCGCCAACACCTCCCCCCTCCTTCCCTCTCTCTCCTCCTAAATCTTCGGCTTTCAACCCTTCGGAGCACTTTTGACTTAGGTATGTTTCTAACTTTAGTTAGTTTAGTTTAGTTTAGTTAGTGTAGTTTAGTTAGTTAGTGTAGTTTAGTTAGTTAGTTAGTGTAGTTTAGTTAGTTTAGTTAATTTAGTTTAGAAATATATAGTTTAGAAAATTTAAAAATTTTAGAAATAGTTATAATTCAAATAAAATTTGTAGAAAATAGTTATGATTCATCAAATTTGTTTAAATTGATATAAATTTAGTAGAAAATGGTTATAATTAAAAAAAATTGTTTAAATTCATATAAATTTCGTAGAAAATAGTTATAATTCGAATAATTAGATTAAATTGATATAAAATTCCTAGAAAATAATTAAACTTGATATAAAATTCTTAGAAAATGGTTATAATTCATATAATTAGATTAAATTGATACAAAATTCATAGAAAATAGTTGTACTTCAAATAATTCGTTTAAATTGATATAAAATTCATAGAAAATGTTTATAATTCAAAAAAATTAGATTAAATTGATTCAAAATTCGTAGAAAATAGTTATAATTCAAAAAATTCATTTAAATTGATATAATTCAACTAATTGGTTAAAATTTGTTTTTTTGCAGCTATGGCTCAGGCACTGTTAGAGTACGTATGGCCGGAGTTGTTTGAGGAGGCGGTGGACCGGCACCACCGCTCGTACGTCTCGGCCGTTCTTGGATAGACGCCCGGCAGTTTACATTGTCGGACCACCCGCACGTTGATGCCGATACACCAGCACTGGATTCCAAAGTACGTAATTCATTTGTTTTATTTATTTCTATTTCTTTACAATAGTAATTGCGTTAAGTAAATTGTTTATGTTTTTTTGTTTCAGGCTACGCGCTGCAGGACTTCTGCCTTTCGCGCGGTTGGTCGAGGGGGACAAGCTACAAGCTCAGGTTCCCCAGGCAGAGCGGTTGACGCGATTCAGCTACGACACCCCTCTGATTGCCGTGTTTATGGACCGGTGGCGACCAGAGACGCATACCTTCCACTTCCCCGTCGGCGAGATGGCGCTCACTCTAGAGGACGCCGCGGTTTTGGGAGGACTCCCGTTTGCTGGCGAGGTGATGGGGCCTATCGACATCCCCGCGACGTGGCAGGCTGACTTCCTTACTCGGTTCACGAACGTTCCTCGGAACGATCGCGCGCCTCAGCCATACGAGCCTTTCGCCAACTCCCATGGTCCCAACTGGACTTGGATCCAGCAGTTCAGCGCACGTGCTTCTAACGTTTGTATGCATTTAAAACGAATGTGGCGATCGACCTTTGTGTGCAGGCTGACTACATGGCGGACGAGGCCGAGAACCAGACATCGGACAGGTTTCTGGAGGTGTACCTGCTCTGGCTGTTCGGGTGGGTGATGTGCGGGAGACTTGGTGTCGAGGTACCTGCTCCCCTGGGCTCAGAGGATCACCGACTCCCCTCTCGACGAGATGCCCCAGATTAGCTGGGGCAGCGCTGGTCTGGCCACTACCTACAGGGGGTGTTCGGGCGTGGTGAAGCCGGTGAGTAAGGAGGGGATCCTCCTAGGTTGTCCTCTCCTCCTGCAGATGTGGATCCACGAGCGGTTCGATATCGGTCGGCCCAAGGCCGACCTCACCGAGTACGACCTGCTGCCAGCGGACCTCCCCACCATGGGTTCTCTGTGGTGCCTCCAGAAGGTAATGACCTCCCTTATCGTTTTCTTCGCTTAATGAGTTCCTTAGTTTGATTGAATTAATTTTTCATGTTATGTGCAGCATGTTTGGGCTGGGGAGCAGGCGAAGAAGGTGTACAAGGACTTCGTGGGTCAGATCGACCGGATGGTCGATGCCCAGGTCCGGTGGACGCCGTACACTCCTGCCATAGTCGCTGCCCGTGCACCACAGGGCCTCTCGTCACTGTGCTTGCGAGACCAGGCATACTGGATGACGTGGCGACGATTGGTGTTTGATGTTTATGTCGAGGAGTACACGGTCCTCGTGTGATGAAGCAGTCCGGCCTCTACCAGGAGTTGCCTGTACCTGTTGCGCCACGTCTACCGCCCACAGCGCATAGGTGAGCTATCATGAGCCATTTATCATTTTTTCTGTTACAAGTAGTCAGTTGCAAATAATTTTTTGTTTCATCTATGCTAGGTGGTCGCGTAAGGGCGTGTCTACGGCGACGTCATTCGTCGACAGGTTGCACTCGTACGTGGACGAGTGGGCATCCTCGGCGCATGAGGATAACGTCGTCACCGAGCACTGCCTTCACGACGGCGCGGCCTCGGTGCGGAGGCCTCGGCGCGGAGAGCGCTGAAGCCCCGTTGGCCCCTGGCGCGAGGCCTCGGTGCGGAGAGCGCGGCGGCCCCAACCGTAGCAATGCGAGGGCGCGGCGGTCCCGACCGGCCCCGGCGTGAGGGCGCAGCACGGAGGGGGCGCAGCGGCCCCGTCCAGCCCCGGTGTGAGGGTGCGGCGTCCTCGAGCAGGCCTGCAGCGTGTGCTAGCTTCGTCTCCCCTCCCCATGCTCGGATCTAGCGGCGGCGCAGTTCCCTCCGTGGTTGACCTGCGGAATCCAGTGGCGGCGGATCTCGGTGGCACTTCTTCGCGAGCGGCGACGAGTTCCTTCCCTCGGCAGGCGGGCGCCTCCGCTTGACCACCATCCTTGGCCTCCATCGCTCCCGTCCATCCTCCACGGAAACGCGGGAGCCAACCACTGACACCGACGCAGGGATGAGCGCAAGGATGCGCAACAGTGCTGGAGTCCATCTTCTTTTGCGGGAGGAAATCCATCTCTTTCTTCTCTTCATACCGGATACAGATGGAGAACCTTGTTGGAGTCGGTCTTTAGGGGCCAGAGCACTGTGTATGTTTTCGCTGGATGGAGTTGTGATCACTTCTCCGGCCGTTCCCTCCTTTCACCATCAGGATGGTAGGCCTGAGTACACTCACTTTTGTCATTTTGTTACTACAGGGATGAGCGAGTGAACAACAACGGTCAAAAACGTTACTGTACCTGTACGTGTCCAGTGTGCTCGATCGACACGCGGCTTGTTATTTGCAAATTTGAACGGGAGCGAGTGCTTGTTGTTGTCGATCAAAAGAGGCGCCTATAGTAGGGAAGCATGGGATCTTTTCCAGCACGCAAAAAAAGGAGCAGTTGAAGTGAAAGGTTGCTGCAACTTGTAAGTTTGCAAGCTGATGGGTGCGGGGATATAGCTGGTAGGGACTAGCTTAGGAGCTACTCTCCCCGTTTCAAAATACTTGTGATTCTAGGTTTTCTAGATACATTCTCTTTATTATTATGTATGTGGACATACTAACTACTCCCTCTGTTCCATTATAGTAGACGTTTTAAATTAGAATCATGTGCAACATTTATTATCTGAACTAGTATATTAAATATGACTAGGTGCATGGAACATTGAGTGAAGCTAGACATACAAATGAAGTGCTAGAACGACAAGTAAAATGGGAGAGTATCTAAGTGCACAACTGTTGGCGGTTGATTTTCACTCACTTCTTACCCGTCAAACATATACCTTTTGGCATGGAAAATGATCATCAACACTAGAATAGGGCTTAAACTAATCATTTCCACAAGTGTTGGTGATTATGCAAATACAGGTGAATAGCACTAGAAAGAGGAGTAAAAGCACAAGTCTTTGATCCAAGCACTTCAAGTCCAGCCAATGAGGGGATGCCACCTAGGATTCCCCTGGATCACTGACGTCATCAATCCAAGAGAAGCAAGCCGACGAATCATGAAGCGCCACATGGGCATCACATGGATTCAAGGGCCCACTTATCCCCAAAACCGTCGGGAAACTTGGCATGCACGGAGGACAGGCACCAGGGCCCACCAGTAAGCCACCACGAGGAAGCACAGGGTGCCACGTGGCCCCCTGGCTTCGGCCGAACCCTAGATCGGCCGAACCGACCTTGGTTCGGCTGATCTAGGCCCTCCACGTGTCATCTCCTGATTGGCTCCTGGTTGCAGTTCCGGGCATTTAGGGGCACTTGGAGCCCCGAAGCAAGTCTCTCCCTCCTCTATAAATAGGAGGGGAGGGGCTCCATTTTGGAACACACTCTTCTCCTCCTCCTCTTCATTTTGGCTTGAAGCCTCTCTCTTTAGGAGAGGAGAGCTCTTTGTATAGGATTAGTGCTAGGAAGTGAGGTGGGAGGCTTGAGGCTATGTCATGTTCATGACATCTTCCTCAAGAACGATCCTCAGCGGTGCCTTTGTTCTTCAACTTGACTAAAGTGAGTATTTCGACATTTCATATTTAGACTAAAGTCGTATGCATGCTTAGTTGCTGTGTTCTTGTGTTCTTCGTTTGTTCTTGGTTTAGAGGCTTGTGTTCTTCGAACACAACCCTTTCGATCCAGTAGACTTAGATCATAAGTTTGCATCTAGTTTGCCAGCTTGTCTATTAGAGTAAAGTGAAGCTCCTGCATGTCTCTAGTTAGATCAAAGTGCATTCGTGATCTTGCATGAGTGATAGAGCATACCTTGAGCTAGTGCCAGTATCTCCCTCGCGGATTCATAGGAATAGTGAGTAGTGTAGACGAGGTGTCTGGACCATAAGCTACCCTTCGAAGACCACGTACGATCATAGTATAGAGGTAGGCTGTAGTGGTGACAGCCTGTTGGACCCTTTGTCAACCCTCTTACGTCGCGTACCGAGTTGGGCTCGAGCCAGCACAAAGGCCTTGTGTTTGGTGCCCAAAGTGAGTGTTATACCTGAGAGAACGTAACTAGACTCTGCGCTCGGTCCGAGCAGATCCTTTCTACCTATCCTATCCATCAGAGTTGTGTCCTTGGATCATTTATACTGGAGTAGGAGATAGTGCACATCGTTCCTTGGATTCGATACCCTTGGAATACACTCCTTCCTTGGGGAAGTGCTACAGCGGTATTTCCGTGCACTTGCGGTATACCCGGTTATTCTTATACGCTCCTTCTAGGTGTACAACTAGTGGTGACGTTGAGAAACACCAACAAGCATTTCTGGCGCCGTTGCCGGGGAACGGTTGTTGTATCTATCTTCGAACCTAGTGGTCCTCATATTTATCTTTTTCGTTTTCTTCTACCTTCACCCCCGTTACCCTTCGTCGTATCCTTTTTGTTTCTTTCCTTCTATCTTTACCCTAGTCACCATGGAGCAAACTTCTATCCAAAATCTTTCTGCTGCCAAACCTGAGTTGTTAGAGCCTCCACCTTCGGAACACCTAATTACCACATCTAGCTATCAACTCAGTACCGATCTTATCTCTTTGATTGGGAAATCGTATTCCTTTTCCGGGGACCGTCAAAACCCCTATGATCATTTGCAAGAATTTGAGCATCTGTGTTCATGTTACGCCTTTGCTGGCATGACACATGGTACCGTTCGTTGGAAATTGTTTCCTTTTTCCCTCACGGGAAGCGCGAGGCAATGGTACAACGATCGCGCAAGTGAAGTGGGCGGCAGCTGGCCGAATCTGGTCGGAGAATTCTGCCGACGGTTTTTCCCACCTGCACGGCTCATTGCCCTGCGGAAGGATGTGCTCGGATTCAAGCAAAATGATAAGGAAACCTTGGGTGCGGCGTGGGAAAGATTCTTACATTTAGTAAAATTGGGCCCCACGCTGTCGATACCCGACCATGTGCTCTATCAGCATTTCTATGCGGGGTTGGACGCCAAGTCCACCTGGCACCTTGACGATGCCTCAGGAGGTTCCTTTCCGGATAAAACTCCAAGCGAGGGGAGGAAGATCCTTGATTATATAGCAGCCAATGCCTCCTTCACAGTCGAGCCGGAAGAGCCTCAAGAGGAATGCACACCCAAAAAAGAGATTACCCCTGAACCTGAGCCTGAACGTTCATCACCCAATTCCATAAGCTCAGTTTAGGAGGTCACGACACTGGAGGAAGAAGCGATTCAACCTCTGGAGTCTCTTCTAAAGTTTGAGGATGAAATAATAGGTGATTATGGAAACACCTCGAACTATGGTTGCGAGAGAAAACCACCTTCACCCGTGAGTTCCCCAGATCCCTTGGATGTCGCTTTTCTCAGGGACAATGTTCGGGAATTAATGGCCATCATGACCCAAGAATGGTCGAAGGAGTCAGAATCAATAGCCAGAATTTTTCAGCTCCTCCCGCCTCGATCAACCCTTCCTTGTGTCATGAATGGGAGGGTAGTGAAAGTTCTCTACAACCCTCTGGTGGGAGTCAATATCATGTCCAGCACTTATGCTCTGAGGAACTTTGCGGACGAACCTCTGACTCCTACCCAGACGTCTATCAGGACTCCTAAAGGGGAAATCCTAGAAGGAGTAGGGATCTTGAAGGCTATCCCTATCAAGTATAAGGAGGCCGACTTTGCTCTTGACTTCCACACCTATGACGTCCTTAGCTTCGACCTCATGGTAGGATTGCCCCTCGAAAAATTTCTCCTAGAGGCCCCTACCCAAGGAAAGCTTAACGTTAGCCTAGGGAAGGAGGTTTTCTCTGTAGAAATCTCGAGAGCGAAAAACACAAGAACTGATCCCCCTGATGATGCTACACATATTGAGGAGGTTAGGGCAATCATTCCAGGAGATTCGCCGGAATCCCTCCTCGACGAGTGGGCACCCGAGTTCATAGATGAGATAGAGGAGCCTGATGAGCCTATAGATATATCTGAATTCCAGGCTCCACCTAAGCCTCCTCTTGAGCTCAAGCCTTTGCCCGCTGGCCTTCGGTATGTCTTCCTCCATGGGGACACTGAGTCCCCAGTGATCATTAACGACAATCTCTCTGACGAGGAATCCAGAAGGCTCATCTCTATCCTAGAGAAACACCGATCAGTGTTCGGTTACTCTCTTCAGGATCTAAAAGGAATCAGCCCGAATCTCTGCACCCATCGCATCCCTATAGATTCAGATATTCCACCAACAAGGGAGCCACAGAGAAGGCTGAACAACGCGATGAGAGAAGTCATGAAGAAAGAAGTTCTTAAACTTCTTCACGCAGGGATCATTTACCCAGTCCCTTATAGTGAATGGGTGAGCCCCGTTCAATGTGTACCCAAGAAGGGAGGTATGACGACAACCCCCAACGAGTTCGGCGAGCAGATTGCTCAACGCCTTCCCACAGGGTGGAGGATGTGCATAGATTATAGAAAGCTCAACAAGGCTACGAAGAAGGATCACTTTCCGCTCCCATTCATCGACGAGATGCTCGAACGGCTGGCGAATCACTCCTTCTTCTGTTTCCTTGATGGGTATTCTGGCTACCATCAAATCCCTATCCACCCTGATGACTAGAACAAGACCACTTTCACCTGCCCTTACGGAACCTATGCCTATCGGAGAATGTCTTTCGGGTTGTGCAATGCACCCGCATCATTCCAAAGGTGCATGATGTCTATCTTCTCAGACATGATTGAGCAAATCATGGAGGTTTTCATGGACGATTTCTCTGTCTATGGTAAAACTTTCGATGAATGTCTTAGAAATTTAGACAGGGTCTTGCAAAGGTGTCATGAGAAGGACTTAGTCCTAAATTGGGAGAAGTGCCATTTTATGGTTCGAGAGGGCATCGTGTTAGGACACCTGGTGTCTGAACGAGGGATAGAAGTGGATCGCGCCAAGATTGAGGTAATAGAAAAGCTCCCTCCTCCTGTAAATGTCAAGGGCATCCGTAGCTTCCTCAGCCATGCTGGGTTCTACCGACGGTTCATTAAGGACTTCTCACAGGTAGCTAGACCCCTTACCAATCTCTTATCCAAGGATGCGCCCTTCGAATTTATAGAGGAATGTATGGAATCTTTCCTTACCCTCAAGAATGCACTCATCTCTGCCCCAGTCATCCAGCCTCCCAACTGGACGCTGCCTTTTGAGATCATGTGTGATGCTAGTGACTACGCTGTAGGAGCCGTCCTAGGCCAAACTAAGGATAAGAAACATCATGCTATAGCCTACGCTAGCAAAACCATGACAGAAGCCCAGTTGAATTATGCCACTACTGAGAAAGAGCTCCTTGCTGTTGTCTTTGCCATAGATAAGTTTAGATCTTACTTGGTGGGAGCCAAGGTAATAGTTTACACTGATCATGCTGCTCTTAAATACCTGCTCACTAAGAAAGATGCTAAACCCCACTTGATTAGATGGATTCTGCTCCTTCAAGAATTTGATTTAGAAATAAGGGATAAAAAGGGAGTCAAAAACTCTGTTGCAGATCATTTGTCTCGTATGCGTATTACTAACCTGCAGGAAGCACCTATCAATGACTCTCTACGAGACGACATGTTGCTGAAGGTCACGGATAGTAACCCCTGGTATGCAAACATTGTAAATTATCTGGTGACAGGGTATATACCCCCTGGAGCCGATAAGAAGAAACTGGTTCATGAAGCAAAGAAACACATATGGGATGATCCGTACCTCTATAAAGTCTGTGCTGATGGGTTATTAAGAAGATGTGTGCAGCATAATGAAGGAATACAAATCATTGAGAAGTGCCATTCCGGACCGTACGGTGGCCACTATGGCACTTATCGTACACATGCGAAGATATGGCAAAGTGGATTCTTCTGGCCGACTACGTATGATGACACAAGGAATTTCATCCGAAAATGCAAAGCTTGCCAGAAGCATGGAGGAATTACTGCCAGAGACGCAATGCCCTTACATGATAAACTGCAAGTTGAGCTCTTTGATGTATGGGGTATTGATTTTATGGGCCCATTTCCAAAGTTCGATGGAGCTGAATACATCTTGGTGGCAGTCGACTATGTGTCAAAATGGCTAGAAGCCATAGCCTGCAAGTCGGCCGATGCCAGACATTCCAAAAAGATGTTCAAGGAGGTGATATTCCCTCGTTTCGGCATTCCCAGGATGGTAATCAGTGATGGGGGATCCCACTTCACTGATACCGATTTCAGAAGATTCCTGAAGAATCAAAGGATCCAACACAGTGTTGCCACTCCGTACCATCCCCAAACTAATGGACAAGCAGAAACCTCCAATAAGCAGATCAAGAATATTCTACAAAAAATAGTACAGGAGACTGACCGAAATTGGAAGAGGCATCTTGATGAAGCCCTATGGGCCTATCGAACAGCTTACAAAACTCCACTGGGAATGTCCCCATATCAATTGATATACGGAAAAACGTGCCATCTACCAGTAGAAGTGGAGCATAAAGCTCATTGGGCAATCAAAAGGTTCAATTTGGATTTCCTGAAGTCTGGAAGAAACAGGCAAAAGCAGTTAGCAGAATTGGAAGAATGGAGAGAAAAAGCCTATCATAGTGCAAAGATCTATAAAGAAAGGACCAAGAGGTGGCACGATAAGAAGATCAAGAAAAAAGAATTTGCACCAGGTGATAAAATGCTACTTTTCAACTCTCGATTCAAGCTATTCGGAAGAGGGAAATTGCACAGCAAATGGGAAGGACCATTCACAGTAGTGGAGGTAGCTCCTCACGGAGCTATCACTCTGCAAAATGATGAAGGCAACTGTTTTAAATTGAATGGTCATCGATTGAAAATCTTCCCCAAGCCGGACAACATCGAATATGAAGTGATCAACTTCATCGAGGATGGGTAAAATAAGTAAGAGCATGCCCAACACTAGGTAAGTCATCTCTCCCTTATATTCGTTATCCCTTTTAGCTTATTTTCATTTCTTAGAAAAAGACAGTGTGGGGCAAATCCCCACCCTGCAGAATAAAAAGAAGGACCCGAGGTACGCAACTTCCCTATCTCACTTCCATGTACCTTTGAGTTTGTTTTGAATCTTGAAGTCAATCTTTTATATCAAACTCAGGAGGTAATTTCCTATGTCATACATGATTCCTATGGTTGGCTTGCATATGTTTTATTCCTTACTCATCATCTTGATGCTTGTGAACAAATATCATTAGGGAACTCATGCTTATCTAAGTAGTTGGTGTCTGTGATATGGTTTGATGATATGATCTTCGCTCTTTATGTTTGAGTGCTTGGGAATTTTATTTGAAAATCATGAAAACCCACTGCAAAGCTCCTCTTTGATATGCCACTGTCCTACTAGAGCCATATGATGTTCATAGTTAAAAACCTTTTACTCATATGCTGCTTGTTATTACATTGAGCTTTGTCAAATCCTGTGACCCTTGTGAGAATTATTTTCACTACTTTCATGATCAAGATTCATGTGCACACCATCATATCCCCCTTGCTATGCTTCTACACTAGAAGTTAGCATTGTATCATTCATCCGTTTCATGAAATAAAGCTCCATATGTGGTGTGACATCTCTCTCCAAAAGTATCCTTCAAAAAGAGACATGGGCTATGAAAAAAAAGAGAAAAAAAGGACATGCTCAAAAAGCATGATGAAAAAAAAGAATAGCCCATGTCCAAAATAAAGCAGAAATAAGAGAGAGATGGTCATACAAAAAGGAGTTCCATATCTTAGATGGTAATAACTAGTGTCCATTCCGGAGCTAGTGTCCACCTTACCATCTACCAACTTTCATCATATATGTATGGTAATATCTAGCACCCATTCCGGGCCTAGTATCCACCTTACCATACTCATCATTCTCATACATATGCACATCTTGATCTGATTGTGTGATTTGATTTTCTCTGTGGATCCAGTCTTTGACTTTGCAATATGTGTGATACAAGTATGCCTTATCCTTTATCCTACCCTGAGCTCCACATATAGCCATCATTAGAAGTAGGGTGAAGAAAGGCAATCTAATGCCTTGGTGAGGACATATACACATTGAGTGATCTGAGAGAATCAAATGAGGAGCTAAGCAAGGTTTGTTTTGAAAATTTATTGCAAAACCCCAAGTTACTTAACATGATGAGCAGGAGTGACTTGATTCATGACCGTTCCATCCCTCAACTGCCCAAGATAGCATGATAGACACATCAGAGTTCACAAGTGTAAGGTATGGTTTGGAATATCTCTTATGCTTGTTTCATACCTTTGGATATCATGTCTCACTTTGATCTTGTTCTTCCCTTCACTCGGGACGAGCAAAGGTCGAGTATGGGGGTATTTGTTGGCGGCTGATTTTCACTCATTTCTTACCCGTCAAACATATACCTTTTGGCATGGAAAATGATCATCAACACTAGAATAGGGCTTAAACTAATCATTTCCACAAGTGTTGGTGATTATGTAAATACAGGTGAATAGCACTAGAAAGAGGAGTAAAAGCATAAGTCTTTGATCCAAGCACTTCAAGTCCAGCCAATGAGGGGATGCCACCTAGGATTCCCCTGGATCACTGATGCCATCAATCCAAGAGAAGCAAGCTCGACGAATCACGAAGCGCCACATGGGCATCACATGGATTCAAGGGCCCACTTATCCCCAAAACCGTCGGGAAACTTGGCATGCACGGAGGACAGGCACCAGGGCCCACCAGTCAGCCACCACGAGGAAGCACAGGGTGCCACGTGGCCCCCTGGCTTCGGCCGAACCCTAGATCGGCCGAACCGACCTTGGTTCGGCTGATCTAGGCCCTCCACGTGTCATCTCCTGATTGGCTCCTGGTTGCAGTTCCGGGCATTTAGGGGCACTTGGAGCCCCGAAGCAAGCCTCTCCCTCCTCTATAAATAGGAGGGGAGGGGCTCCATTTTGGAACACACTCTTCTCCTCCTCCTCTTCATTTTGGCTTGAAGCCTCTCTCTTTAGGAGAGGAGAGCTCTTTGTATAGGATTAGTGCTAGGAAGTGAGGTGGGAGGCTTCAGGCTATGTCATGCTCATGACATCTTCCTCAAGAACGATCCTCAGCGGTACCTTTGTTCTTCAACTAGACTAAAGTTAGTATTTCGACATTTCCTAGTTAGACTAAAGTCGTATGCATGCTTAGTTGTTGTGTTCTTGTGTTCTTCGTTTGTTCTTGGTTTAGAGGCTTGTGTTCTTCGAACACAACCCTTTCGATCTAGTAGACTTAGATCATAAGTTTGCATCTAGTTTGACAGCTTGTCTATTAGAGTAATGTGAAGCTCCTGCATGTCTCTAGTTAGATCAAAGTGCATTCGTGATCTTGCATGAGTGATAGAGCATACCTTGAGCTAGTGCCAGTATCTCCCTCGCGGATTCGTAGGTATAGTGAGTGGTGTAGACGAGGTGTCTGGACCATAAGCTACCCTTCGAAGACCACGCACGATTGTAGCGTAGAGGTAGGCCGCAGTGGTGACAGTCTGTTGGACCCTTTGTCAACCCTCTTACGTCGCGTACCCAGTTGGGCTCGAGCCAGCACAAAGGCCTTGTGTTTGGTGCCCGAAGTGAGTGTTATACCTGATAGAACGTAACTAGACTCTGCGCTCGGTCCGAGCAGATCCTTTCTACCTATCCTATCCATCAGAGTTGTGTCCTTGGATCATCTATACTGGAGTAGGAGATAGTGCACACCGTTCCTTGGATTCGATACCCTTGGAATACTCTCCTTCCTTGGGGAAGTACTACAGCGGTATTTCCATACGCTTGCGGTATACCCGGTTGTTCTTATACGCTCCCTCTAGGTGTACAACTAGTGGTGACATTGAGAAACGCCAACAACAACAAACAGAATGTATTTAGAAAAATTCAGAATGAAAGTATTTTGAAATGGAGGGAGTATATAGGATCACGACCAGTTAATCCTGTTAGATTTGTTAAGTGTTCGGGCTATGTCACTCGCATGATCATTTCATCTTAGGCCTTTTCATCCACCCAACTAAAATTAAGCTAGCTAAGGATGTCTGGATCCACTAGCTAAGTGGTAGTTAAATTGTACCTGTTGGAAATTCCGAAATCTCCAGACAAAAGGTGGAAGTTAACAGACAAAAGCTTCTGATGTCTCTCTGAAAAAGCTGACCCCTTTACACTGAGGCATGGGGGCTCCTTTTATAGTGTCCGAGGGTCACTTTTACATTCTGAAACTACCCTTTGTAAAGTTACATATACATGGAAATGTTGGGGGTACATAAGTCCGCGGTAATCACGAGGATCCTTTCTAATTTACAAATGTGCCATTGCGTGTTCCAGCTTCTTTCTTCTTTCGTAGCCAAGCTTCTCACATCTCTTTGTATCTTCCTTGATACGCTGTTGACTGAGTCAGCCTCGGTTCCTAGGAATCTCATCGTGATCTTCGGAAATCTTTATTGAGCAGCCTCAGTCAGGTCTTCCCCTTTTGCACTGTTCCTTCGTTCTTTCCTGAAATCTTTGCCGCAGTGAAGATTTCCCAGAACTCTCGGATGCCTGAATATCACAATATACATGTGAGAGAAATGAATCATAATTTCTCTGGAATTCCGAGGGTCAGCAATTTACGTATGAAACAACATTTCATTCAACTATTTGGTTCACCAGAAAACTTTCTCCAATCATAAAAAGTGATGCCTTTAGATTTGTTCACAGATCTGAAAAACTTCAGAACCTTCGGGGGATTCCTAAAACTGCCGACACGTGTCTTCTTGGGAAGATTCCGAGGAAGATGATTTTAAGCTGATCCCCAACAGTAGCCCCTCGGGGAAGCGGGTTGACTCCGACGACTCGTTTCCACGAAAAAGTTTCTTAGGATTGGCTAAAAATGTCACCCTCAGGCATCGGAGGAGACACGCGTCGGCTCTTTACAGGGTGGTGGTTCGTTTATCGAGGTGCCTTCTCGATGGATCCCTTTGTTCCTATAAATAGGGGGCTTGCGGTGGCTTTCGTTTTCCCCGTTTGCCTGCTTTCGAATCTTCTTGGAATTTTTCTCAAATTCTTTGAAGACTCTTTTGGCGCCCTGCTTCCTGAGTTCTGCTCTTCTTCTTCTCCGAAGGTAATTTTTGAATTCCTTGTTTCTTTAGTTCTGTTCTTCGGTGTAGGAGATTAATTTTTGATTTTGTATCTTCCTGATATTTTTGGCTTTCAGGTGGCTCGGGTGAGACACACTACCAAGCCGATGACGGAGGAGGAAATTGCCCAGGCTGCCGCCGCCCTAGGTTCCGAAATTTCGCAATCTTCTGAAGTTCCTTCTTCAAGTGCCGCTCCTCTGGTTCCGGGTCCTGAGGATACAACTCTTGAGGAGGGAGAGGTGAATTCGGGCGAAGACTCTGGAACTGAAGAGGACATTTCTCAGGTTGAAGTTGAGATGGACGAGTTAATGCCCCCGAAGGTGGCATACCCTCCCACTTTTGTTTTTGGAAAATCACTAGTGACCCCTGATCTGATCAAAGATTTTGAGGATGCAAACTTTTTTCCTTCTGGTTGTGGTCGTTCGCCAACAAGCGAAGAAGTTCCTCAGCCTCAACCTGATGAGGTGGTTGTCTTCAGAGATTTTTTCACTGCTGGTCTCAGATTTCCGTGCGATGAGCGTCTTCCTGCGATCTTAAATCGATTTCAAGTGAAGATCCACCATCTTACGCCCAACTCTTTTCTGGAACTATCAAAAATTTTCTAGATTCAGAAAACTTTCGAGGGTCATATAAGTGCAGATGTTTTCGCTTGACTTTTTGAGCTTCATATACAGCGGAAAATTATCAAACTTGATGACGATAAATTGTACGAAGCTCACTATGGCTGCAGTACTTTCAACACTAGTCGGAAGAATGCAAGTCAGAAAATCGAAAGGATTCAGCTTGCTCCTTGCAGCAATGACAAGTGGGCAGATGACTGGCAGAGATTTTGGTTCTATGTCAAGGTTGATATGTCAAAAGAGATGGGTCTCGCCGGCCCTCTAAATCCTTTCTTTACACCCATCGGACCGATGACGGCTGTGTCTACTGCTTCTTTCAGTAGGAAGTCCCAGGATTTCAAGAAGGGTGAGGATATGTTCTACTTCGCTTGCACCATCCTTGGTGGGCGAGATGTGATCGAAGAATATGTTGCTGCCAGCGTATGGCCGTTGTCTTTCGGGTGGCAACCCAAGAAGATTGTGTACCTTTCCGTGGACTGGGCGCCGTGCAAAGTTCCCTTTCCAAGATTTGATCTTCGCCTCTCCGAAGGTCAAAGTTTAGATGATTTTATCTTCCTTGCTGAGGAATTGGTGGTTGATATGGTTGGGAAGTGCTACTTGAGCGAGTATAAACAATTCAAGAATATTGTGAAACACAAACGCCGAGTGAACCGTGTTTTCTCGGAACTTGGCGCGGACCCGGCTTTACGCCCGAGGCCTCCTAGCCCAAAAAAGTTGATGCAGGCGCCTGGCGTTACTGGGTCGATTGCTATTGGAGTTCCCACGAAGGCTCGGAAGAGAAAGAGCCCCAAGGTTTTGGCAATTTCTGAGAAACCTTTCGCACCCAGCAAGACTTCTGAGAAGACACAAACTTTGGAAATGTCTAAGAAGAGAAAGCTGACTTCCGGGAGCTCATCCTCGCCTCCTCGCAGTTCTGAAGCTGAAAGAACTGCAGCGGCCGCCTTGGCAGATTTGAAGTAAAAGAAAGGAAATAAAAAGGTTATTTCCTCCAAGCCTCGTGCTCGAGTCGCGCCTGCTTTGTCAGACGAGGATGATGATGACAACCAGAAATCAGGTGATTATTTGTTCTGTTGTGAGGTGGTTCCAGGCCGTGTGCTGTGTTCTCCTTCCTCAGAGAGTACTTTTGTTGATATTGAATCTCTTTCAGATAAGGAACCTACAGTTGCTGAGAAACTTGAAGCATCCAAGGTCTCTGAAGCTTCATCCTTGGAGAAGGGGATTGTTCTCTTAGAAGACAAGACAAATGACGGTGATGCTTCTCTTAAATTCATGGCTGATCTTGACAAAATCGTGCAGCGAGGTCCTCCTTCTCACTTTCCGCTTCTTATTCAAGGTCGGCAAGATGTTCCTGAAAGTGGGGGAGTTTCGGCCGAGACCTACGGATACAACCAGACCTTTGGAACAAACCTGAAGGGTAAGTTAATGTTTGTTGGTGGTGCTGGGATTGAGAGGGATGATGATCCTTATAGCTTTGAAATGCTATGGAATGCTCCAGGATCGCTTGCCTCCTTCGTGAGCTTATCTGGAGGTGAAGCTTTGAAGAAGCCTTCTTTTTCTGTTCAAGACTTAGAAAAAATTCCGGAATCTCGGATAGAGATGGTTCAAGATGATGCTCATGCGATTGTGAGATCAGCGCATGAAGATGTTGGTAACTACTTTGATCCTGCAGGTACGTTGGTTTTGACTTGCGTTCACTTTTCCTTCACTTTTCTTTTAGTTTTGCTTATTATGCCTTTTGCTGTGTGTAGTTTTTGAAGACTCTCTGCGGAAACTTCCTGCTAGAGATTTGTCAATGATCAGCACCACCCTCGGCCTGAAATCCGTGATTGCTGGAAAAATCTCTTCTAAGAACACCAGTGCTGATAAGAACCATGCTCTTTCGCTACAAGGCAGGATTCTTAACATTGAGCAAGAACTATCTTCTTCGAAGAAACTTTCTCAGGAACTTGAAGTTCATAACAAGACTTTGAAGGAGATGGTGGAACTTGCTAAGGAAGGAAGAAAACATGCTGATGATGCCTATAAGAGTTTAGAAATTGAGCATGCGAAGCTTCAAAAATCTCATGAGGATGACTTAAAAATTATTGAAGAACTGCGCGGGACAATTGAGCGTGATGCTAACAAAATTTCGGATCTTAAGGTTAAAAATGTCGAAGCTGTGAAGCAGAATGCAGATCTTGCAAAAGCCAATGGTGAGAAAGATCTTAGGATTATTTCTTTGGAAAAAGATCTTGCTGAACACTTGAAAGTTATGAGGGATGGAGAAAAGAAGATTAAGAATAATTTTGAATTTTCATTTGAGAAATATAGCGAAGGTCTTGGTGAGTATGGAGCTAGACTGAACCCTTTTCCTGATGCTCAGGATCCAGTAGCAATTATTAACTGGCTTGTTGAAGAATTCGAAAGTCTTCCCTAACTTATTGGCTCTGCCAGTGATTTTGTTGCTGCGTTCTGCTCCGAGAGTCTTCTAAAGCTGTTGGAAATTAAAGATTGTGCTGATCTTGGGAAGTTTTGCTCTTCTGGTCTTGAATTTCCCTCGGCATCTAGTGTTTCCATGATTCGTGCAAATGAGGATGTAAAGAATATTAAGAAGAATTTTGTTAAGAAGTTTTGGATGGTTGGTGGCAAGGAATTTGCCAAAGAAATTGCCCGTGCGAAGCTTGCTAAGGTACTTTTCTTCTTCATGATATTCTTGAGAATGGCTTGGTTTCTTCATTTGTCTGCGCCATTGTTTGCTTATGGGCACTTTTGTTTGTCTCTTTCAGATTTTAGAAGATGAGGCGCAAGAAGAGCTTCGAGCGGCGTTGGAGATGAATCCCGATGATGGTGCTGCTGCAGAAGCTGGTGACAAGAGTGCTGAAGACGTGAATGCTACTGATCCTGCCGCGGCTCCGGCTGACACAGAGCAGGTTTAGGATTTAGGATGTTCCTGACTTTAAAGACTTTGAGATGGTTGTGAAAAGATTTGTAACACACTATTCCTTCGTAGGTCCTTGAAGGGGGGCCTGCGCAGGACATTATTCCTGTTCGTATGTATCATGAACGTATTATGGCCAGCGGTGCCTCCTGGCGTCTGTATAAAGAAGCTTTCCCTGAAAAATCTTTTAGAGATTTTTGGATGTTCTGCTGCGAATACTTCTTGACAGAGGCGGAGGGAGGGGGGTTGGGGGGGGCCTGGCACCCCCCAACACTCCACTAAATTCTCTAATACCTCTTTATAATTTAGCCCAAAAAGATCATTAGCTCATTTAGCTATGTTTGAGGCCCAGTTGACTAGTGGCCCAGTCGTCCATAATACCAAGCGTTAGCACCGCCGCCGGCACGCGTGGCCGCGTCTGTTCAATTTCCCCGCGTCGACGGGTCACGCGACGACTGTCGACGGCGGCACAACACTGCACTCCCGCTGGCCGCTACTCAAACGCAAGTCTGCACGCACGCGGCGCGGCACGCCGGTCGCCGGCAGCACGCGCACGACGCACCTGTGAGGCTGTGACCTGCCTGCGGCCTGCCGGACGGAGGAGGAGCTACGTCCTGGCCTCCTGCAGTCCTGCCAATCTGCAGATGAGCAAATCTGCAATGACAAGAGGTAAGGTGCTATTCAGATTTCAGAGTCTCGTATCGTACTCACGTCTCTTGCCGGTTGCTACTTGCTAATTTCCATTACTAGTCAATAATCTTTATCTAAGTTTCTCGTTTCTGATTTTAGATAGTATGAAAAAGAGAAAGACAATCGATTAGTACTCATGAAATTATTGAAGCCTATGCTTTAGCCGCTAGTCGTAGAGCTAATTTTAAGCTGATAGATATGCAAATTTATTTTGGTCAAAACTTCTGAAACATACCACTATTATAAATGATTAAAATCATGTGGCATAACCATTAGTTCTATGTTATTTTGTCCACTGTCCCCCCTATACTTGAATCCTGGCTCCGCCCCTGCTTCTTGATGCATAGCTTTCCTCTGGGTTGGTTTTTTACTTCTCGAGATGATTTTGCCGTTTCGACGCTTGAAGAAGACACAACACGCTTTGTGAAGACGGAGCCCCTCAACCCCTTAGCCGCGGATGACGATTTCGCGTATGTTTGCGATATTGCTGAACAGCAAGGTTCAAAGCCTGGCCATGTACTGGAACTTCCTCTGTAAAATATTCTTTTTGATCCTTGTACTGTAAGAATTTGTTGTAATGACACGCTGTCCCTTGTGATGCGAAGAAGCAATTTAAGAAATGTTTTTGCAAAAAACGCCACCCTCCCTACCTTGAGTTTTGTAGCACGAGGGCGTGTCATTTTCTCAGAAGTCTCGATATTTTACTTCGGTATTTTCAAATAAGTTTTCTAAGGATAAGTCGATAAAACTTTGTAAACAGTTTTATGGACTTAAGATGGAAATTGTGTTGATATGACAACTCTTGGTTGTGTTCAACACACCTTGTGAATTTTGCTTCTGATAAACCTTTGTGAATCTCATCTAATTGGCACCATGCCTTTGTATACTTTTGATGAGAGGTGGAATATAATCCGTACCCTCTTGGAAAAATTAAATAATCACTTGGCCATTCTTTTTGGATTTTGGCTGCAACCTTCCGTTGCCCTTGGTCCTTGTGATTTTCGTGGGGAATCACATTTTTTGGAACATGGCCGCAACCTTTTGTTGCCTCGGCCTCAGTGATTTTTCTTGGATAATCACTATTTTTTTGGAATATGGCCGCAACTTTCCGTTGCCTCGGCCTTCGTAATTTTCTTGGATAATCTCACTTTTGGAATATGGCCCTCGGCCTTCGTGATTTTCTTGGATAATCACTGTTTTTTGGAATATGGCCGCAACTTTCTGTTGCCTCGGCCTTCGTGATTTTCTTGGATAATCACACTTTTGGAATATGGCCCCCGGCCTTCGTGATTTTCTTGGATAATCACACTTTTGGAATATGGCCCTTGGCCTTCGTTTGTTTGGATTTTGCAAGAATAAAGAAACAATATAAACATAAATGCAGGAATTTTAGGGGAATACTTCTTTCATTAATGATAGAAAGGAAATTTACACGAGACTCGCCTCATTAAAAACCTTGCCTCCATGGTAGAGTTCCCCTTGCAAGGAAAAGAGTACGGTCCCTTTAGGTAAAGTAAAAATGCAGGAAAGGTAAAGCTATTTTTCTCCCTCGGCACTGTTTATAGATCCACATATCGAGGTTTTTTTTACAATTTTTCTTAATTTAAATGTGACCTAGCTAAACTTATAATTCTATCTTTTCTTAAGGATAATACCTCTTTAAGCTTTCCATGTTCCATGAATGTGGTAGCTCCATTCCCAGTTCATCAGTTAGGCGGAAAGAACCCGACCTGTTGCTTTCTTTCACTATGTATGGCCCCTCCCAAGTTTCTTGTAGCTTCCCCGGATTTTCCCAATCATTTTCTTCTTGATGACCAAGTCTCCGACTCAGATTTCCTTCCTTACAATTTTCTTGTCTTTCCACTTTCTGGTTTCTTGCTGATACTTTTCTAAGTTCTGGGCTGCTTCTAGAATATCTAATTTGATCATGTCTTTCTCTAACTTTTCTGTTTCTTGAGAATCTACGGCTTTTCTATTGGCTCTTAGGCTTCCGTTCTTGATTTCTTCTGGTGTCATGGCTTCAGTACCGTATAGTAGTCGAAAAGGTGTGAACCCCGTAGCTCTTGAAGTAGTTGTATTGTGAGACCAGATAACTCTAGGTAACTCATCCACCCATTTCCCTTCTTTTGATCGAATAAGCACTGCTTGACACCCATGAATATGATTCCATTTGCCCTTTCCACCGCTCCGTTTGATTGAGGGTGGTAAACTGAGGAAAACTTGACATGTGTGCCTATAGTTCCACAGAATTCCTTGAAAGTGTAGCAGTCAAATTGCTTTCCATTGTCCACTGTGAGTTCCCTTGGAACTCCAAATCTGCAGATTATGTTCTGCCAAAAGAACTTCTGAACAGTTGCTAGTGATGTTTGCTAGTGGCTTTGCTTCAATCCATTTTGTGAAATAATCAACAGCTACCGCTGCAAATTTGCAATTGCCCTAAGCTGTGGGTAGTGGTCCCACTAGATCCATTCCCCATCTTTGCAATGGTCATGATGGTGAAATGAGTCGAATTGGGAGCGAAGATGCTTTTTGATGTCTTGCTATTTTTTGGCATGTCTCGCATTCTTGAACTAGCTTTCTCGCATCAATAATCATGGATGGCCAAAAGAATCTTTGTTTTACTGCCTTCCCTGCAAGCCCCCTTGCACCAATGTGGGCTCCGCAGAATCCGCTATGAATTTCTGCTAGAAGTTCCTTCCCTTTTTCGGAAGTGATGCACCTTAGCCAGGGCTCACAAATTCTAGATTTATACAACTCTCCATCTACTATGGCATAGCCCCTTGCCCTTTGCCTGAGTCTGTTTAACTCGGTTTCATCTGTTGGTTCATAATGGTCTCTTAGAAATGCCATGATTTGAGCTCTCCAGTCGACATTTTCTATGACATTCACCATTCTCTCTTCTTGCTCTTTTACCGAAGGAGAACTGATAATTTCAAAGAAAACATCTGGGGGTAGAGGTTGATTCTGGGCTGCTGCTTTTGCTAGCTTGTCTGCTTCGCCATTTTCAGCCCTTGGGATATGTTGCACAGTATAGCCCTTGAAATATTTTTCCATTTCTCGAACTTTCTTCAGATACTTGATAAGTTCTGGATTTCTTGCTTCGCTTTCTTTCTCAATGTGTTCTTGAATCACTTTGGAGTCTGATTTGATGACGAAAGTTTGCTGGCCCAAGGCCTTCATTTTTCTTAGGGCTAGTAGCAGAGCTTCATATTCCGTGGTATTGTTGGTGGAGACTGCTTCATCTAGGAAGTCTAGTCTTGCTGCATACCTTATTTTGATACCCGAGGGTGATGTTACTATTGCTGAAATTCCCACACCTTTTCCACACCAGGCTCCGTCACAATAAATTATCCATGGCACATGTTCGCAGCTGTTGCTTTCCATGATCGGTGAAGTCCAGTCCACGACGAAGTCAGCCAAGACTTGGGATTTTATAGTGTTCCTTCTTTCAAAGTCGACCACGTATCCAGACAATTCCGCAGCCCATTTGCAATTCTTCCCGTTGCATCTTTGTTTGTGAAGAGGTCGTTTAGAGGCTGGTTCGTGATAACACGAATCTGGTGTCCTTCAAAATAGTGTCTGAGTTTTCTTGCTGCCATGACAACTGCATAGGCAATCTTCTCTAGCTCTGAATAAAATAGTTTTGATCCTGATAGAGCTTCGGAGGCGAAGTAGACTGGTACTTGCCTTAATTTCCCGTTTTCTTCTTTCTCTTGAACAAGAACCGCACTTACGGCTGAGTTGGAAGCTGCGAGGTATAGGAGGAGAGGTGACTTTGGCTCTGGCGGGCATAGCTTTATCATATTTGCCAGATATTCCTTGAGTTCCTTGAATGCTTGGCTTTGAGCTTCGCTCCATTGAAAGTTCTTGGAGCTTCGGAGGAGCTGGAAGAATGGTAAACTTCTTTCCGCTGCTCTGGGAATGAACCTGTTTAGCGCCGCCACTCTCCCTATTAATTTTTGTATATCCTTTACCAAGGCTGGTTCTTGCATTTCCATGATTGCTTTGATTTTTTCAGGATTGGCTTCAATACCTTTTGTTGACACTAGGCATCCCAAAACCTTTCCCTTCTGAATGATAAATACGCATTTCTCTGGGTTCAATTTGAGGTTCACTGCCCTTAAATTTGCGAATGTTTCTGCGAAATCTCTGATGTGATCACATCTTCCGATGCTTTTGACGATGATGTCGTCGACATATGCTAGGATATTTCTTCAAAGCTGATAATGTAGTACAATTGCTATCATTCTTGAGAATGTTAATCCTGCGTTCTTCAGCCCTTCGGGCATTCTCACGAAACAATACATTCCGAATGGAGTTATGAAACTAGTTTTCTCCTCGTCTTCTTTTCTCACCTTGACTTGATGATATCCGAAAAACATGTCCAGGGGTGACAACATTTCGCTGTTTGCAGCATCATCCACTACTCTGTCCACTCTTTCTAGCGGGTAGTCATCTTTTTTGCAGGCCTTGTTCAAATCCGTGAAATCTACACACATTCTCCATCATCCGTTCTTTTTCTTGACCGGTACTGTGTTGGCCAGCCATACTGGGTAGATTACTTCTCGGATGACCTGAGCATCTTGTAATCTTTGAACTTCTGCTTCCACGGCCTTTGCTTTTTCTTCTGACATTTTCCTGAGTTTTTGTTTCTTCGGATGAATTTTGTCATCTGTGTCAAACTTGTGTTCAATGATGTCTCGGTCAACACCCTGCCGATCCTTTGCTGACCAGGCAAAGACATCCTTGTTTTGATTTAAGAAATAGATTAGTTCTTCTTCTTCTTGAGGGCTTAGGTCTGCCCCAATTGTTACTGCTCTGTCTGGCATGTCATCTAAGAATACTTTCTTTGTTTCTCCATCTGCACTTATTTCAATTTTCTCTTTATCTCTTTTTGCTTCGGAGTATGGTTGTTGCCTTTCTTGATCATCTGCTAGATGATGGATGTTTTGTTGCCCAGGAGTGTTTCCTCGTTCTATTCTTCTTGCTTCATTCTGATCTCTGAAGATTGTGATTACTCCGTGAGGAGCTGGGATTTTCATGCATAGGAAAAGTTGTCTGAATACAGCATCGAATCTATTGATGAATCCTCTTTCGAAGATGGCATTGTATGGATAATACATGTCAACAACGTCGAACATGATATGTTCTATTCTTGCGTTGTCCAGATCTCCAAATGACACCGGTAAAGAGATTTTTCCGCTGGATCTGATTGGTTTTCCTCCGAAACCAACCAATGGTTTCTCTGGCGGTGCTAACATATGAGGAGCGAGGCCCATGCATTGGAAGGTGCTGGTGAAAATAATATCTGCTGAACTTCCATTGTCTATCAAGACATTTCCTATAATCCACCCAGCAACGTTAACTTCGACGACCATTGCGTCATTGTGGGAAACTGGTTTCAGCCTGAAATCTTCTTTAGTGAAAGTTATTGGAACCATTGCCCATTCTGGCCTTGCTGCTGGACCGTCGTCAATGATTACATTGATCTGTCTGTAGTAATCGTTTCATTGCTTCTTGGTTTCGAATTCCATAGATGAACCTCTGGTTATTGGCAAGATCATGCCGAAGGATGGTAAGGCCCTTGAAATGTTTTGGGAATTGTTTTCCTCGGTTTTTGGAACTTGGGCTGGGGGTGGTGGCAGAGTTTCTTTTGCTTGGATTGGCTGAGCTTGTTCGATGACTTGTATGGCTTGGGTTTGTGGGAAGGTTTGTTGCGGAGTTTGGTTTTGCGGAATTGAGGGTTGATGGAAAAATTGTTGCGAAGGTTGTGGTGGCGGAAAATGAGTTTGTGGATAGAATTGTGGCGAGGGTTGCCAAGCTGTCTGATGTGGTTGAATAAAAGGTTGGGTTTGAGGAAAGGATTGGTGTTGCCAGTAAGTGTGTTGCACTGGTTTGGGTTGCATGGCTGTTATTTGGGCTACGCGCTGCTGATCCTGGATTCTTTGGAAGTTCTTCTGGGTTTCTGGGCATGCTTCTGTGTTATGGCCCCTACCATGATATATGCACTGAAAGTGTGGATCACTGCTGTCATGGTTTTGGAGTTTTGAAGGTGTTCTTCCTCGACCTCTTCCTCTTCCAGAATGGCCTCCTTGCATGTTGTTTTGATTGTGATATTCCTGAGTTTGAGCTAGGTTGCTTGGTGCATTGTCTTGCACATTCATGATGGGTTGATGCCCCATCCAGTTATTTCCTTTTTGGGATTACCTTTGCTGATATCTTTCTGCCACCCTTCTTCTGTGATCTTCCTCAGATTTGCAATATTTCTCCAATTCTTCAAACAGCTCATCCATGGATTTAGGATCCAATCTATTGAAGTGACCGGCTGTCTGCCCCGGAGTTAGACCGCTTATGACAGCAGATATTGTTGCTTTATCATCAGCATCTGGAGTTTGAGATTTCAATTGCATGAACCTTCTCACAAATTCAGCTAAAGGTTCCTTGTCTCTCTGCTTACATTGATATAGATCTGCTGTTCTTGTGGTAGAATGGTGAAAAGCTTGGAATACTTGAAGGAACTTGGCTTTTAGGTCTAGCCAGCTGTAGATTGAGTGAGGTGGCAGAAGTGAATACCAATTGAGCACCGGGCCTTCGCATGTGATGATGAAAGATTTTGCTAAGGCAACATCATCTCCTCCTGCCGAGGCCACTGCCGCTTCATAACTTATGAGGAATTGTCTGGAATTACCGAAGCCATTGAATTTTGGAAGTGAGACTGGCTTATATTTGGATGGCCAAGAAGCTGTTTGAAGACCCACGGATAGCGGAGAGTTTAGATCATTGAATTGAGCAATTCCATTGTTTGCTGGTTCAGGGATTTCTGTGAAGATGAGATTTTCTTTAATGGACTGATCCTTGTTTGCAGAGTTTGGATCTGGTGTGAATCTCCTGAAGGAATTGTCCTCTGAGTCGTTCATTTCATCCAGCTCTTTTTGAAGTTGCATTATCTCTTTCTTTGCTTGCTCTAGCTTCTGAAGTTTATCTGTTGCTTGGTTCTTTGCTTTGAGTTGTATGGCCATCTTCTCTTTCTGCCTTTTCAAAGTTTGTACTTGTTTTAGAGCTGCCTCTAACTCTTTGTCTGGTGCTTCGTTCTCATTGTGCTCGTTGCAGGCTTCTGGTGTTCCTTCTGGTTCCTTCCGTTTCTCATTTTTGTCACTCTGTGAATCTTGGGGTAGTTCTGGGTCTTGAGTGGTATTGGCCTTAGGATGAAGGACGAGACCTTGTTCTGTGCTTTCTTGGTTATCTTCGCTCTCGGGATCCTGTGCGGTGGGTTTCTTAACTTTCTTCGGTGGTGCCATCGTGGGTTTCTGACGGCTAAGAACACGGTGGGCGCCAACGTTGGAAATTCCGAAATCTCCAGACAAAAGGTGGAAGTGAACTGACAAAAGCTTCTGATGTCTCTCTGAAAAAGCTGACCCCTTTACACCGAGGCATGGGGCTCCTTTTATAGTGCCCAAGGGTCACTTTTACATTCTGAAACTACCCTTTGTAAAGTTACATATACATGGAAATGTTGGGGGAACATAAGTCCGCGGTAATCACAGGGATCCTTTCTAATTTACAAATGTGTCATTGCGTGTTCCAACTTCTTTCTTCTTCCGTAGTCAAGCTTCTCACGTCTCTTTGTATCTTCCTTGATACATTGTTGACTAAGTCAGCCTCGGTTCCTAGGAATCTCATCGTGATCTTCGGAAATCTTTATTGAGCAGCCTCTGTCAGGTCTTCTCCTTTTGCACCGTTCCTTCGTTCTTTCCTGAAATCTTTGCCGCAGTGAAGATTTCCCAGAACTCTCAGATGTCTGAATATCACAATATACATGGGAGAGAAAGTAATAATAATTTCTCTGGAATTCCGAGGGTCAGCGATATGTTTACGTATGAAACAACATTTCATTCAACTATTTGGTTCACCAGAAAACTTTCTCCAATCATAAAAAGTGATGTCTTTAGATTCGTTCACAGATTTGAAAACTTCAGAACCTTCGGGGGATTCCTAAAACTGCCGACGTGTGTCTTCTTGGGAAGATTCTGAGGAAGATGATTTTAAGCCGATCCCCAACAGTACCCTCCCACATTTAATCTGTCTACCTTGTCTTTTACCGGTTCATCTAAGTTCAACCAGCTAAAGGAATTTTTAGCCAGCTAAACTTTACATGAGTTCTGTTTGGGTTCATAGCAGCTAACTTAGTTTTTTTTAATGTGTTTCACACAAAATAAAATACTCTTATTAGTTGTACTTGTAAGGGATGGTAACTCATGGTCCTTCCCTCTTGGCAATCTATAACTAATAATCATTTATCCATTGCTAGTTAAAAAAATCCAATATTTTAGTACTATTCTTTATCCTGATCCTCTAAATTGTTAGCCTAATTTTTTAGGCCCCTTTACTAACCCTTGATAGTGAGCTTATATTTGGTTCAGGCTTGCTGTTACATTTATGAGAACTTGCAAAATACATGTTACAACAGCACATAAAATCAAAAATTGCATGAGCACGTTTCAAAAAAAATGCACAAACATATGTTTTTTAAACGAACGGTCACAAGACAATGCCTATTTATTGTAAAGAAGAGAATTACAGCCGGCTAGCCAGACAAATCTAGAGGTACTAACTACACTCACACGATCAGGCGCGCCAAGCTCTTGTGCACAAACATACATATGTAGTTTCATATGAACATGGTATTACAAAGAAAATACAAATGACTCATGAGTTGTGCACAAACATATGTAGTTTCATATCTAGAGGTATTATTTTTTTAGCTGAGTGCTTGAGTCTAACTAAGTTCAACTAGCTAAAGGAATATTTAATCAGCTGAACTTTACCTTGATCTTCTTTAGGTTCATATATAGCAGTTAAATTTAACCAGTTAAATACAATTTAGCTTTTGGATCCAAATAGGCACTTAATTTTTTACATGAGTTTTGCATAGAATAAAATGCTCTTGATTGTACATGTAAGGGGTGGTAATGACTCATGGTCCTTATCCTACCCCTCTTGACAATCTAACTAATAATCATTTATCCATTTTTAGCTAAAAAAATACAATATTTTAGTACTATCCTTACCAACCCTTTATAGTGAGCTTATATTTGGTTTAGGCTTGCTATTACATTTATGAGAACTAGCAAAATTGCATGTTACAATGGCACATCAAATCAAACAATTGCATGAGCGTGTTACAATTTTTTTTTGCACGAACATATGTAGTTAGATGACAAAGATGCAGTGTATATAAGATAGTTGTCACACCTGATTTTCCGAAGAAAACCAAATGCATCTCATATGTGCGCCAGGATCAAGTTTACACACATATGATAGACGTCATGAGTGAAATATCAGTAAACAGCAATAAAAACGTACAAGAGTTAAACCATTACATTATCTTTTTATTACACTCAGACGTTAGACTCGAAGGTCTTTACAACGAACAAACGATAACTAGACGAAGCGACTCCGTCTTCAGCTTCCACAGGCACATGACTGGGGGCACACAAGCCTCAGAACTCATCGTAGTCGCTGAAGTACTCTTCTCCAGTGTTCTCCTCTGAACAGCGGGTAAGCAAGGGTGAGCACACTTATGGTTGGAGCTCAGCAAGTGGGGGAAAGATGCAAGGCTATCAAGGATAGGCTAAGAGTTTGCTGCGATTAGCATTTTAATGTTGGCCAAATTTTATTAGCAAGCACCTATTTACTAGGTGTAAGTTTATACCAACCCACTTAAAAAGACTTTAGAAAACTTTCCATCTCAAACCATACATAAACCACAATTTAATTCCATCTTCAAGTTTATTAATCATGTGAGGGTCCAGGCCGCTCTTGACCGTGAGCACAGCTGATCGATCAGTTTTTAACTCTGCAGAGGTTGTACACTTTCACCACAGCTCGCGTAAAAGTTCCGAAGAACTTTGAACCCAACCACGCATGTGCTGATCAGGCACAATACCACACTTCCGAGGTGTGATTGCATAGGGACGCTACGAAGCCTTTACAAAGGTATGCAGAAGACCAACAACCCGCGACAGTTACAGCAGCGGAGCGGACCATAACCCTCCCTAGTGGACAGCACCTTAGCAAAGGCTGCGGCCAAGAGGACCGGGCTATACCCCTTCAACTCCGGCCCCCTGTGCTCCTTTCGGATAAGGCTATCAGATAATTCCACACTCCTAATTAATTGGCTAAGCCAGAGCCATATGGACTGTGGTTGCACTATTTTCCTGGGTGGTTCTCCATGTTCCGATTAAACCATATGATCTTGTTATTAACCATAAGCACACACATATATATCACCAAAGTTATCATGATCAACATTCATCATATTGTAAAAGATTCATTTTAACCATCCCAAGTTATAGCAACTAAGCATTTCTACCCAAAACATTTATTTAAAAGGGTTGTTCAAGGTAATGGGGATAAAAATCTAGTCATGTCCTTAAAAAGGTAATTTCCCATCAAATTTATGCAATACAACATTTAAATGTAAACTTAGTTATCATGCAAGTTGTGTGGGACAAAATAGAATATGCAGGGGGAGAAGTCCACTTGCCTTCCTTGCTTAAACACTAGGGTCCTTCTTCTTCAAAAATTTGCTCTTGATCCACTTCAACTGGCTGCTCACTTGAAACTGGCACGTTGTCTACGAGCACACAAGAATACATACAATAAACAAAATAATACACCAAGCATGAAAAACTTAAAGAGAGAACAAGGTTTGGCTCTAGGAACGCGAACTCAAAAACACTCGGAACTATCGGGAGCTTTGGATGATCACATACAAGAGCAAGCTATGTGCTTGGTATATTTTAATTTAATAAAGATGTGCATAGGTTATTTCAAAGAAATACCCTATTTATAATTAAGCAAGTTATTTTATACTTAAAAGTCGATGTAAGCCTAGTCCAATTTTATTTATAAATATTCAAGTATGAATTATGCAAATTAAACTTTTAATTTAAAAGAAGCATGTAAAGGCATCTAGGCGTTTATCTTTATATTTCGAGTTATACTAATCAAATTATAACTTAAAAACACATTTATATTCATATTAATCAAATTAACAATTTAATTAAGAAAACTCGGGACATAGCCTATGTTGCTTTTATTTAGAAGGCAAATTGCATAATCATTAATCAATTTAAGTTTGATTATGAAAACCGAGGTATACATCTAATTAACTTTTAATTAAAGGAAATATTTAATTAATATTAATCATATTAACTTTCTTATGAAAACACGTGTTGAACTCTAATTAGATTTTAATTAGAAAAACATGTGCATAAGGATTTAATCATATTTAATATTTAAACAAATTATAAAATAAAGAACATGTTCAACATTGGTCCTATCACGTAGTTTGAGTTGATATGAACCTAACGCAACTTGAAACGGTAAAAACGGAGCTAAAACGCAAAAGATACGGCCAGAACAAGGTTCAGGGGCTTTTCTGTGAAGAAACAGGGCTTCCAGGGGCTTATCTGCAAGAAACCAGGGACTAAAACATAATTACGCATATAACCCAAAGGGTTTATGCGCAAAAGAACCTATAAGGGCTTTCGGGCGCTAAAACAGGAAAGGTTAGGGACTTGAACAGAAGAAACAGGACCTGGTTGTAAAGGTTTTATAAGGTGGAAGGACCGACTTGCAAAAGAAAGGAAACCCGGGGGTTCTTTAGGAAAAACGACGGCGGGCGGCTCTGTGTTGACCGGTATCTTCCGGTTGACTCCGGGCCGAACAGATCTAAGCCGTTGATCAGGACATGGACGGTCGAGGAAAAACTAAAAGCTCGAGGGTCTAAACGTAAAGAAAAGGGACCTGATTGAAAGGGTTTATCCCGATGGAAGGGTATGGTTATGATATTAGAAACTTCAGGGTTCTTTTTGCAAAACGTCCACAGCAGGCGCGGGTGTTGACCGGTATGTGGCCGGATTGACTTGGGCGCCGGCTGATCTGGGCCGTCAGATCTGGATCAAGCGACGGCCGGCGACGGCAAGCGGCGGGGACGGCAGGCGCGGCGGCGCACGGCGGTGGACCTCGCCGGCGAAGCTCGAAAACGAGCTCCCGGCCTCGGTTTTGCACGCGGAAAAGCCCTACGCAGAGCTGGAACGACGACGAAGCTAACCATGGGCATATGGAGGTGAAACGGGCGACGACCGGCGCATTGCGCCCATGGGGGCGGACGACGGTCGGCCGGCGCGCGGCGGCGAGGGCTACAGCTCGGGTTAAAAGAAAAAGATGGCGGGGGATGGTTTTGCTCACCCCACGGCGACGGGTTGGAGATGGATTGGGCGACGGGGAGGCGGCGACGGGTGAGATCGACGCCGGCGGGTGCGGTCGGGGTGCTCCGGCGGCGGGTCGGTTCGGCGAGGGAAGGAGAAGCTCCGGGCGCAGGATCCTCGTGCGGGCGGAGCGGACGGCGAAGGAAGACGCAAGTAGGCCGAGGAGATGCTCACCGGCGACGAGGGGACGTTGATGAGGAAGATCGAGAATGACGGGTCCAACGGCGTGCGGTTCGGCTACGGGCGGCGCACAATGCTGCTCGGTCCGGCGACGGGAGGGATGCCCTGGTACAGAAGTAAGCTCGAGTGAGCATTGATCACGAAGAAGAGGGAGGGAGAGAGAGTCAGGGGCACTCCACCGACGGCGGGAGAGCTTGGGCGGCCTGCAATGGCTCGGCGGCCGGAAACCTTCAGGCGGCGGCGCTTGCGCGAGATGGAGGGGTGCGGGGCTCAAGCGGATGCGGAAAAGGAGGCGCACAGGGCTCGAGCTCGGTTTATATACATCAGAGAGGGAGGGGGAGCGACGGCCAGGGGCGGAGAGAGAGAGAGATGAGGGGAAGGTGGAGCTGGGCCGCGCGGAACAGGTGGGCCGGAAGGAGAAGTTGGGCCGGCGGCCTGTGCGGAAAAAGAAAAGGGAGAGGGAACCGGGCCGCTGCGAGCTGCTGGGCTGCAGGCTGTTGGGCCGCGGGGAAGAAGAAAAGAGGCCACTGCCTGCTCGGCTTTGCGGGCCGGATCCTTACACATAGATCTTTTTCTATTACATACGAGTCATTTTCAACCGGTGGTACAGGTAGGGATGAAAACGGATCGGATACGAACGGATATAGTTCGATACGGATACAAATAGTTATGTTTTTTCGGACTCGAATTCGAATACAGATAGTGTCAGATAAAGATACGAATACAGATAAAGCACAAATAGTCTCAATGTACGGATGCGGATCGAATACATGATAAGTCGAATACGAGTAGTGTCGATTACGAATATTTTCTCTGATATTGAGTAAAAGCTATATTACCACATTTACAAATATTGTACATGTTAATATGTTATGATCATTTAAGGGCTTCGTGAATGAATAAACATAATACATCCGCTTTAAATTATAAATTGTTAATACGTTATGATCATTTGAGGACTTCGTGAATGAGTAAGCATAATACCTCTCTTTAAATCATAAATTATTTTAGGTTCAAAAATATGCACAGCACAAATATCCAGCCACGTTTTAATTACAAATTGTTTTATGTTCAAAAATATCCACAACACAACTACGGCAGCCACGTCACAAAAATGGTAAAAAAAAGAGTCACGACGGTTCGAACTCAACCAGGGCGCCTCACAGCCCAACATATAGACCACCACACCACCTCTTCATTCATACTCAGCTTTGTTATTTTACCGTACTTAGATGTATGAATGCCACTTGGCGACGAGCTATTGACTGAGCGGTGTCACCACGGATCCCGCAATGCGCAAAGGGCGATCCGCGTGCGCCAGGTTTAGCCAATCATAATGCGCCACGTGGCTTGTCTAAATGAAGAACACATAAAGCACTAGCTTTCTCTTTTTAATCCGGATTTAAATTTTGTAACTGGTATTTCTCCAGTATAAAGACTCCAAATTTGATGGTTTTTCTTTCTGTTTTTTTTTCTAAAATCATGCACTGTCATTAAATTATATTTTTGATGTCAATTAGTAATTTTGGATGTTTTTACATATGACTTGTTTTTCTTCCACCTAAATAGAGAAAAGAAAACGTATTTTTGTACATAGCAATTGCTAATGTAACTTAATATTTTCTAATATTATGCTTAACATAAGGTTGTGTCCAAATCTGAGGTTCATACAAGTTCGAAAATGTTTTGAGGCATTCAAATCTCAAAGTTTGACTTTGAGTTATAAGAAACAATGTGTGTGATGTGTTCTTTTGTGAACAATGTATGGTTCATTTGTAGAAAACATTTAAGATTTTTATGGCAAGATTATTGACCAAGAATATGTTGTCACATCAATTTTTAGAATTTTATAATCAAATTGAGATATTATTTTAATTACTATATGGTAATTTGGGGATAGAAGTTTGAATTGTCCCTAGAAGACAATTGAAATTTTCATTCATTTCTAAGAAATGGGCTATAATGGAACAAAGGAGATTAAATATAATTTTTGTGCAAATTTTTTTATCATATTAGATGCACATGTAGTTCAATTTGAAATTAATTTCGATAACCATGTAGAAATTCATTTAACGTATAGAAAGTAGTAAATCAGTCTAAATTTTTTGAAACTCATATGCAACAATATATATGTGGTCTACTGCATGTAAAAAATTATTAGAGACATAGAAGACAAATATTTGTATATTTACTCTTTAATTTTCTTTCTTCATTTGTAGTTCTTGAATAAATGTTAAATTTCGTTAACAGGGCAAAAGACCTTAATATGGGCCATTTTTCGGCTGGGCCGCCACAGCCCAATTCCTTTTGTTTTGTTTGCTGCCCTTATCTTCTTCGTGAAGCTGACGCTGGCAGTTCGCACCTGTGGCCGCGCCGAGCGGCCTCCCCGAGCTCAATCCGCCATGCTGGACGCGGAGGCCGGCCCACGATCCGGAGCTCGCTCCGCCGGCTAGGGAGGCCGCACCGCCCGGAGTTCACATCGCCGAGACGCCGACCATGGAAGCCCCCGCACCAGAGGCCGCCGCGCCCGGACCTGGAAGCTGCCGCGCTCGGAGCTCGCTTCGCCGTTACTTGAAGGCATGCCCCTGACCTCCTCCGTGTCGTCGTCCTCGCGCATCGTCCTGTTTCTTGGATCTGGGAGTCGGAGGATGGAGGAGGCGAGGCCGCGAGGTAGTGAGGACTGGAGGGCGGCGGCAGCCATGTGCACGGAGCCATGGAGGAACGACCGGCTGGGGCTGCAACTGCGTGGTCGCGACTCGCGAGGTCGTCCGGGGTTGCTGACGTGCGGCCGAGGGCGCCGGGCTCACGAAGGATCGAAGAGGCTTCGAGGGAGGGGGTCACGGTCGCGCGGGGCCGCGGTCCGCGGCTGCGGGGGTCACGGCCTCACGGAGCGTCGACGGATATTTAAGCGGAGGGATTGAGGGAAAATTGGTCTCCACTGAAAGATCCCGCCGTCGGAAAATACCACTGAAAGGTTCAAACGTTACCGTGATTTAGCATTCAGTTATATTTTGTTCAGTAGCACCTTGTTTTGTACCTCTTCGTTAGACATAATGCTAGGGTTGAATGACATTCCTGCCCTCAAGACCTTATCCTCTCACAATCGGGCTTCCCAGCCACCCTCTCGCAGGCCTCCCTCTCCCAGGCCGCGACGCCGACCCCGTCGCGCCTCGCGTCACATCGCCGCCGGCCCCTTCGCACCTGAGCACCGCAGGACTGCCCCTCCCCCACGCACGCAAGCCACCGCCGCCCCCTGAGGCACGCAAGCCACCGCCGCCCCCTGAGGCACGCGCGCAAGCCGCCGCCGCCCCCTCCTGCACGCACGCACGCCGGCACCCCCCTGCACGCAGCGCCCGTCGCGCCGTCCCCTGCACCGCGGAGAGAGCATGAAGCTTTGAGCAGAGGTGGAAGAATGCCTCCATTCGAGATCCCAGATGGGTAAGTCCAAGTCTGAAACCCTAGCTTAGAAATTCATGTATTGTTAGGAGATGGCGATTTGTGTCTGGCCAGTGTTGGTGAAGCGAGAATTACAACAACCAGTGTTGTTAACTCTCTACAATGCAATTATTTTCAGGATCGATGAGAACAATAGCTATAGAGTAGTGATTGATATCTGCTCATTCTCAACTGTCGATGGTGGTCGATCTGTGTACCACAAGGGCAAATCTTTGGAGTGGTGGGTGGATCCAGAGGAGTACTCTATCATTGACATGGAGAAAGATGTTGGACATCACTTTAGTTGGACAATTAATCAAGAGCCAAACTTTTGGTTTGATGATCCTCATAATGGTCAGACAGTTCGTCTTGCTACTGATCAGGAGCTTCTAACATTGCTGCGTGCTTCAAATCTTGTGAAGTTTATCATGACAGTAGATAGATGTGAGCATGTAGATGTTGCTGTGAGTTTGTCTCAAAGGGAGGATCAAAGCCAAGTAATAGATGAAGAGAATGGGCTGTAGATTTTGGTCAGAAATCAAAGTGAAGCTGCTGTTTTTGATGGTCAAGAATGGGCAGAGGAACCAGAATTTGGTATTACGGCAGCTGGGTCTGAAAGAGTAGAGGAGGAAGAGAAAGAGCACTGCATGGATCCTGGTGACCCTGAGGGAGATGACCCAATTGGAGCAAATGAAGAATGGAGGTATTTCAAGAAGCAAAAGAAGGTACCAACTGCAGCAGAAAATGGAGATAATGAGACTGTGAGGCCGGAAAAAAGCAGAGTGGAGAAGAAAGGTAGTGCATATGAACCTACAGATCCTGATGTTGTCCCAAGCGATGAAGCCACTATGCTTCGGGGCATATGTTGCACAAACTACATATGATAGAGATAATCCTGAGATTAAGGAAGGATCCACATTTGTTGACAAAGATGCATTCCTGCTGGTCCTCAGGCAATATGCCATAAGAAGAGAGTTTCAGACTTTTGTAGAGCACAGTGACAAATCAAGATACAGGGCAAAGTGTGCAGATTCAGAGTGTGATTGGAAAATTCATGCAAAGAAACTACTTGGTTGTCCTACCTTCATGGTATATATATGTTGACAATTTTCTTTGTATTTTCAGATAATTTTCAGATTGCTTATGATGCCTATTGTTCACAAATCTTTGTATTTTCAAACAATTTCAGATTGCTTATGATGCCTATTGTTCACAAATCTTTGTATTTTCAAACAATTTCAGATTGCTTATGATGCCTATTGTTCACAAATCTTTGTATTTTCAGACAATTTCAGATTGCTTATGATGCCTATTGTTCACAAATCTTTATATTTTCAGACAATTTCAGATTGCTTAAGATGCCTATTGTTCACAAAATTTTCAGGTTGTTTCCATTTCAGAAGGACATACATGCGCTAGCACAAGCCAAGTGAGGGGTAAGGAGGCAACAAAAAGTTGGATTGCCGATAGAGCAAAAGATATACTTATGGCTAAACCAAAAATGGGTGCAAAGAAACTGCAAGAACATCTAGAACATCAATTCCCAGTCAAACTTTCATACAGTAAGGTGTGGGAAGGGCAACAACTTGCATTAAATGGACTCCTTGGCACTTGGGAGGACAGCTTCAGAAACTTGTGGAGATTCAAAGCAGAGCTAGAAGCTACATGTCCTGGAAGCATTGTAGAGATTGATTGCAAGAAGAAAAAGGATGGTCGAGTCTATTTCTCTAGGATGTTTGTGGCCATCAAAGCATGTGTAGATGGATTTCTTGCTGGATGCAGGCCTTACCTAGGAGTTGACTCTACTCACCTCACTGGTAAATACAATGGACAGCTTGCTGCAGCAACAGGAATTGATGGCCATAACTGGATGTATCCAGTAGCATATGGGATTTTTTACAAGGAAACCAAAGCTGACTGGACCTGGTTTTTGAGGCAATTGAAGAGGGCCATTGGGACTCCACATGGACTTACAATCCACACTGATGCTTGCAAAGGTTTAGAGACAGCAGTCCACAAAGTCTTCCAAGGTGAAGTTGAGCACAGAGAGTGTTTTAGACACCTTATGCAGAATTTTAGGAAGTATTTTCAAGGAGATGTGCTAAAGTACATGTGGCCTTGTGCTTAGGCATGTACTACTCGGAAGCATCAATGGCTTTGGAACAAAATTCTTGAAACATGTCCAGAAGCAATTCCTTACTTGGAAGCTGAGCACAAACAAATCTGGTCACGAGCTAAGTTCTCAGGGGAGTGCAAGGTTGACTATGTGAACAACAACATATCAGAGTGTTCCAACAATTGGATTAAGGAGGCCAAAGGTTTGCATGTGGATGCCCTCGTGGACACCATTAGGGGGATGATCATGGAAAAGATAGTGATGAGGAAGCACATCGCTAGTAGGCTTGAAGGGCCAATTCTTACTAGTGTGATCTATGAGCTCAAGATGAAGAGTAGAAATTTGAAGTACACAATCAAGGGGAGCGGTGGACTCAAGGCTGAGATATCTGGATTGACTGAGGACAACTATCCTTGGAGGCAAGCTGTGGACCTAGCATTCAAAACATGCTCATGTGGCCAGTGGCAAATTTCTGGTAAACCTTGTCCCCATGCTCTTTGTTTCATATTTTCATTGAGACAAGTCAAACTAGAGGACTATGTGCATGAGTACTACTCACTTGACCGTTTCAAGGCTGCTTATCAATTTGAAATCAATCCAATGGTTGACAAGTCACAATGGCATGATATTGATCCTGGGTTTGAGATGTTGCCTCCAAAGCTAGAAAGGGCTGCAGGTAGGCCAAGAGTGAAAAGGATCAAGAGTAGAGGTGAGCCAGGAAAAAGGGGCCCTTACCAATGCAAAAGATGCTTCAGATTTGGACATATTGAGAAGGGATGCAGTGAACCCCCAACTGAACTTAGTGCTGAATTACCACCTTCACTTCCTTCCAAACCTGGGTAAATTAAGCTACCTATTGTCATTTTGTTATTGAGCTTCTCTTATTTCACCAATATTTTTTTGGACAATAGCTTTATTAAATGGGATGCTGTTGTGCATGAAAAGGAAAGGAGATGCTGGTACTTCAAAATCCAAGAAAACATCTAAGAAGTCCAAGTCTGCTGCAGCAAACACCTCAACCTCCTTAGTTGCCCAACATCCTGTTAGTCCAGGAGTAGTAACAAGAAGGATGGCGTCTTCTACTTCTACTCCAACAAGTCCAGGGCCTACAACAAGGAGAATGGCAGCTCAACATGACGTTTCACCAGGAGGAATTGCTAGGAGGCTGATTATAAACTAGCTGGTTTCCCTTGGTTGTAAAAGCTTATTTTGTGTTGTGTGTGCTAATGTCATGCTTAAGTAGACCATGTTGAACTATTTGTTGTGCTGAATTAGTGATGTATGAATAGCTTCTATGCTGCTATGAGACTTGAATGTTGCTGTTTGCTTCCCTTTGCTTTATGAAATTGGACCAGCACATGTTGAAATGTTGCCTTTCTGTTGTTGATCAATATTTAGTGCCATGGATGGTATGTTTATGATGAAATATTGTCAAATTTGTCGACTGAGCTGTTGTGGATGTCTTATTATGTGTTGTAACGGTTTGGGGGTATTATTGTCCAAGATAACAGAGCTGCTGGCCAAATCTCACAGAATGCTAAATCACGGTAACGTTTGAACCTTTCAGTGGTATTTTCCGGCGGCGGGATCTTTCAGTGGTATTTTCGGGAGATCGTGATCTTTTAGTGCTATGAGACCAATTTTCCATTAAGCGGATACCACTGTTGTATCCGATCGGATACATACCATATCCGATATCCGATGTAGTATTCGGTATCCGTATTGGTATCCGAGTAATGTATCCGGATACTCCAGTTTACCACCAAATTGCTGAAAAATCTCTTCGATCGGTCGGTCGGGAAATATCCGTACCACTTTCATCCCTACAGGGTGGTATTGTGTACCAAAAAAACCTCATCATCATTGGGTAGAAATAGGAACATTCCCAGCTCATTTCACAAGTTTCTTCCCCCAGTCATGAACATTTTTTACTCCTTGTTTTTTTAACCCTCAGGCTTTGTTTAGCCCTGTTTAGTTCATCAAAAGTTCCCAAAATTTTCACATTGTAGACCGTGCCACCTCTCACAGAACACGTTTTCTAAGCAAAAATTTCACCACTTTCACTAAAATTTCACCAACTAAACGAGGTCTAAGTTGGCTGAAATTTTAGTGAAATGAGTGAAATTTTTTGCATTAGATTGCGTGCACAGAAAGAAGAAATGTGTGAAATTTTGGTGAAATGGGTGAAAACTTTGAAATCTTTGGGAACTAAACTTTGAAATCTTTTGGTGAAATGTGCACAGAGAGAAGAACTGTGTGAAATGTGTGAAATTCAACTTCTGCACTCGCTTTCTATGAGCACCCAATAGCTGAACATGCTGTTGAAGACTCTGAAGAAAGTCTACATCGATGGAGGAAAAAAATGTATATATATTCTAATATAGCAGTCTACATTAGACACCCGAAGTGTGCCAACTGCCAATTGCCAAATGACAATCAGTAAAGGCTGTTCATGTTATAATTCTTTTATTTTTGTTGGGAGAACTCCTTTGTTAGCCTAGGATAGTAGGATCACTTGTTTAGGATGCCACATTTGGCACCTATCGATCTAACATTGGCTCCATGAAAATGCTGGCTACAGCCAAACGAAGAAGAAGAGGCAAGTAAAATATTGTAGCAAAGATATTGAGCTTAGTTTAATTGCATGGATCTATTGAATATAAACTCCGTCACATCCAAATTAAGACAGATCTATCTTCAAAACATGAATTAAAATTTCAAATCCATGATCTCATCATTTTAGAAGCCCCTCTTTGAATAATTCAGACTGTTACTGAAAACCAAACCAAACCCATCACTTTGGTCAAAAGGCAGGAAAGAAAAGGAAGCAGAGGAGTAGAGAGAGGCCATGCCAAAGAAGGAAACAAATGTTGGTATGGTTAAATAAACTTCTCTCACCCCCTCAAGCATCTCTGACCCCCCATCCTCTCCTCTCCGGTGCTTGAGCTGCTCCGCCGCCGCCGCCGATCCGGTCGGTTTTGTGGCTCCTCCTGGTCCGTCTTGTTTTGATCCGATTCCCCTTTGGGTGGATCTGGATCTGACGAGGGTTCTAGGTTGTGGTCCTTCCTCGACTGTGTTTGCTGACGGCGTCCTCATCTCCGCTGCCCACATCTGCCTTCATTGCCTGCAAGCAGCCTTGAAGCAAGAACTTCAAGTTCACCACGGCGCAACGTCTCCTGGTGGTGCCGACACGACGAACTCGCTTCCCCCTGGGTATCGACTCCGAGCATCTCATTTTACTGCCGACGACGAACTTCCAACATATTCTTCGGTCGCTCGGTATGGACTACAATGACGGCTTCGTCGACCCTTTTTCAACCGACGCTCTGCGCGGTTCTCCCATCCAGCTGTCCTCGCCTATGGTGAAACATCAGCTCATCGCCGGTGTGTTCGTCTCCGTCGCCGCCACTTTCTCTGTTGCATTTTGGTCGGTGGACCACCTTGTAATTCAGCCTTCTTTGAAGGACTGTTTTGTAAACTGGCTGCTTAATATATAAAGTTGCTCTTTGTCAAAAAAAATGTTGTGCGCGCGGTGCGCACGGGGCGCCGCGCCCCCGCACTATGTCCCTATCAGGTGGGGTTCCTGGTGCGCAGGGTGTTCTATGCAAATAAATGTAGGATGCTCTGTACAAATCAGGCTAGAGTGCTCCATACAAGTGGAAATCACCGTAGAAACCCGGATCTTATGCAAATCAGCGCGCGGAGGCGCGCACGCGGCGCTCCGGGCGCACCGCGCCTACCCACTTTTTTCCCCAAAGAAGGGGGAAAAGGAGTCCACCATATAAAGCGGCAGAAGGCAACCGAAAAAACAGAGAGGGAGAGGCGGAGGCGCTCACACAGCAGCAGCCCACACGTAATCCTTTCCCTTCCTTTCACACTTGCCCCCCTCAACTACTTTCCCGTTCACACATCCGGGCCTCGAGGAGGGGGTTATATACGCCGCGCCAACAAATTAGCGGCTCTTCCGAGGAGCTCAGCGCGAAAAAAAAGAGAGCCGCAAGTTTGGCTACGGCCACCACGCGCAGCCGCCGCGCCACGACGCGCTCGCTCCTTCTCGCCGCGTCTGGTGTCGGGCCCCGCCACGTCCCCTCTCCCGGCAGCAGCCGCCTGCCCCGATGAGGCCGCCGGAGGTGGCGGTGGCGGTGGCCGTTGTCGCGGCCGTTGCAGTGGCGGCGGCGGCTTCGGTGCCGTTGCTGCCGGCGGCGCTAACGCTGCAGCGCGCGGTGCCGCACAAGGGGGTGGCACTGGATGAGCTGAAGCGGCGGGACTGGGCGCGGCACCGGAGCTCCAGGAGGGGGCTGCTCGGGGGCGTCGCCGGCGTGGTGGACTTCCCCGTCGAGGGCTCCGCCAACCCGTACATGGTCGGGTGGGTGAGCTGCCGCCTTGCTTTTCCTTCCTGTTTTCTCGTGGTATTTTCGATTCGGTTGGGGTTGTGTCGGCCGTTTGATGGATGGAAGCGTGTGAAATTCGAGCCTCGTTTTTGGTTTCTTGGTTCGGGCGGTGAGCTGAAATCGCTGCTTTGGCTGAAAATAATTGATCTGCTGGAAGTTCGTCGGGCTTTTCCCAGTCGAATGAGCGATGCTGATTCGACTGCCTACGCCGTTTCTCGGTGACTTTTTGCTGCTGGGTTCCGCGTGCATTCCGCCAAGCTCTTTCAATCATTTTTCCTTTCCTTTTATTAGTTTTACTGTTTTTGCGAGTCTTGTTGGATTTTGCTTCAACTGGTAGATTCGTTCTCTTCACCGCCAGTAATGCAGATATCATGTAAATTAACTCTCGCGTGGTGCATTTCATTGCTCTACTCTTGTCAATCCTCTTCTTACTGAGGAATCCAATCCTAGTGAATTCACTTGTGAAAGAAATAATACCAGAAGAATCCATCTTATTGCGTTTTGTTTTTTCTCGATCGTATGTTTGGAGAGTTGGTTCCAGACTACAGCTTCCATTGGACGCAATCCTTGCTTTATTTCATAATTATCCCCTGTAGCTTTTGCTTAAGGTCAATTCCTTCATAAGGGAAAAAAGTATGGTTTTTTTAGTCTGCAATTTAGTATTTCCCTCTGCTCTAGGTTTCTTGTCCTATATTGCTTACGCGTTCAATTCAAAGTAGGAAAGGTACTTTGTGCAGCAGTAACCCAGCAAGCTGTACAAATAGAGTTATTTAAAGGGACCTTGGTAATTTTCAGCCATTAATCATGGAGAGATAGACAACTAATGCCTGGCGAATACCCTTTGGTTTCCATTTTCTATCTTATATTCTTGCTTTGATGATATTTCTTGCTTATATTTCTGACAATGCTTGCAGTGTGCAGGTTTAGACTTGCCCCCCTTATACCATATTCCTGATTGTATAAGTAGTAGAATATCCTGTATTCATCATTGAATTTGGTAATCAACACAAGCATGCCATTCCTTCCCATCGTCGAATCGATTAGGATACACATTTCAATCTGTTACCCAGCACATACCAATTTGTTGTGATTGATCAACATGCTGTTGCATTATCGTTTCACCACTTCATACATATTAGTAACAACTTAAGAAGGATACATTTTTTATTTTACTCTATTAATCAATACTCTTGTTTACTATTGTATCATAATGTTTGACTTTGAACTTGTAGGCTCTATTTTACCCGTGTGAAATTGGGAAACCCGGCAAAGGAATTCTTTGTCCAGATTGACACTGGCAGTGATATATTGTGGGTAACTTGCAGTCCTTGTACTGGTTGCCCGACATCAAGTGGACTCAATGTGAGACCAACTTCTTATATTTGACTTAACAAATGCATATATTTTCAACCAATGTTACATGTTAGACTAGGGAGCTCCTTTTGATTAATACATTTCTATTTTTGTCCTTCAGATCCAGTTGGAGTCCTTCAGTCCTGACTTGTCATCAACATCATCCAGAATAACATGCTCTGATGATAGATGTACAGCTGCACTTCAAACAGGGGAAGCAGTCTGCGAAACCTCAGGTTCCTCAAGCAGCCCTTGTGGGTACACTTTCACCTATGGTGATGGGAGTGGAACATCAGGGTACTATGTGTCTGATACAATGTATTTTGATACTGTCATGGGAAATGAGCAGATTGCCAGTTCATCCGCCTCTATTGTTTTCAGGTACAGTTTCCTTGGAGCCCTATTTCATTTTAAGTAATTGAAACTTACAATTAGTACCTGATGATAATTTTAGCCGAGATGCCTCTAGAAACCTTGTTAGAGAGGTCCAAGTGTAGGTATGGTGGCCATTAGCAATTTAACATGGTGTTGGTTCTCAATAATGTGAATTTTTTGTTTATTGGGTTGGTTCAAATGACAGATTAAGTGGCAACAATGTTTCAATGTCCTGAACCAGTAGATTGCTTGTCACATTTGCCTGCATACTTCCTTTTCTTATTTTTGTCCTGCGGTCCAAGGCGAAAAAGGAGGAAAAACCTTCCTTGTTGTTCAACCTGAACAATGTGTTATAATTATTCCTTCGATTCTGCAGCCACAGGATGCTGGCATGTTGCTAGAACAATGTGTTATAATTATTCCTTTGATCAGATGGTCTTATTGTTATGTGCCATAAAGCTTAACCTCACAGTTGTGTCCAAAATCTTTGAGTAGTTGGAGTTGATAGTTTTGTTCTTGTTCTCTTGGTCTATGCATCAGGTTCAAATGTAGCTATATTTCTTGATTGCATATTTGTTACTCATTTCCCTTAACTTTCAATTTTGCTGCCAAACATTGTTATAGAAATTCTTTACCAGCTTTTGAATGTTTCATTTCCTTCCAAGCAGATGTAGCAACTCACAGTCAGGAGACCTGACGAAGGCAGATAGAGCAGTTGATGGGATTTTTGGGTTTGGACAGCAAAAATTGTCTGTTATCTCACAACCAAATTCACTTGGAGTGTCCCCTAGGGTATTTTCTCATTGCCTGAAAGGTTCTGACAATGGTGGTGGTATTCTTGTGCTTGGTGAAATTGTGGAGCCAGGCTTAGTCTATACTCCACTGGTTCCATCACAGTAAGTTTCATCCCTGGAATTACTTTGGGTGTAAAAACTGCAGAAATCTGCACTGCTATCTTATGTTTCAGTAGCCATTCTACTGTGACTGTTGTGATAAATTCGACATATACAAATATACTTATGAGTTAGACAGGTTTTATATAAAGTTTATGTTCCATTGACTCTTGAACAACCATTTCCTGTGTTGAGAAGTTGTGAACCTCCTGTATTCCTGACACTTACCGTTGCTTATAACAATACTTTAAATGAAATATAGGCCTCATTACAACTTGAATCTGGAAAGCATCGCTGTCAATGGTCAAAAGCTATCCATTGATTCCTCCTTGTTTTACAACATCAAATACACAAGGAACAATTGTGGATTCAGGGACAACATTGGCATATCTTGCAGATGGAGCCTATGATCCATTTGTTACGGCGGTGAGTCTCATATGACACTTTTTTTCTTCATAGAATAAGCAATGCTCGGTTATGTACATTATCTGCTTATTTTGTGACGTGATTGTTAGTTGCCATTATTTTCATACCTGCAGATAGCTGCCGCAGTCTCTCCATCTGTACATTCTCTTGTCAGCAAAGGGAACCAATGCTTTATTACTTCCAGCAGGTTTTATTCTTCTTTCTGGGAATGAAGTTAACAGCTTTGTCCTTTGATACCCGAATTCCTTACAAGTTCTCTTACCATTTGGCAGTGTTGACTCATCGTTTCCAACCGTGACCCTTTATTTTATGGGTGATGTTGCGATGACGGTGAAGCCTGAGAACTATCTTTTGCAGCAGGCTTCTGTTGTAAGTCAGCCAGCTGTATATCTGATTATATGCTTCTAGGAGACTCTCTCAAGTTTTATAATATCATGTAATCATGGTTGCAGGACAACAATGTATTGTGGTGCATTGGCTGGCAAAGGAACCAGGGCCAAGATATAACTATACTCGGAGGTTAGTCAATCTAACTCTAGACACAATTAGCCAATTTCGATTGGAAACACGCTATTAAGTTTGAGGATCTGTTGCACAATATGGCTATATGAAATTAACAAAGCATAAGCACATGTTTAGGTGTTGAGACTTGAGACAAGGGCACTCAAGTTTAATAATGTTTTGACTTCTGACTGCATAGTTTTTTACCCTTTATGCTTTGCTGTTGCTCCTATTTCTAATGCAAACATGGACTTGCCAGTAACTCCTATTAGGTTCCAGCTTTATACTGATAGCCATTGGTGTGCATAGTGTCCAAGCATGCAAACCTCCCGGGAGCCTAATTGTTTTTGTTTTTAATGCTAACTGTGTGGCCCTTCTTGTTGCAGATCTTGTCTTGAAGGATAAGATATTCGTGTACGACTTGGCGAGCATGCGCATGGGCTGGGCCGATTACGATTGTAAGTGGACATTCATTGAGTCCATTTCAACCACCAGTTCTTCTAGTTTCTTTTCCAGAGCCATCTTCACTTTCTTGTTTGTGACTAACACTATCCCTCTTGTCAGGTTCCATGTCGGTGAACGTCACCACGTCGTCGGGGAAGAACCAGTTCATGAACACCGGGCAGTACAACGTGAACGCCTCCACGCGGCGCGTATCGATCGAGAGCTTGATACCGGCTGGGATCGCCGCCATGCTTGTGCATATGCTCGTTCTCGGCAGCGGCGTCTCGCGTAGATTGGCGTTGGTGTGTTCAGAGCTCTGTGGGGGGCGTTGGCGTCCCCACCTAGTGAGTCAGTCGTCAGTGCCACGGGCGGCGAATAGCTGCCATGACCTGAGCATTCTTACTGTACATACAGAAAATGAAAAGGTCCATGATCATGGAGCACGGCCTCCTTTCTCTCAGATTACACCCCGTTCTTCCTGTCTCTCATTTTGGTCGTTCTCTTCGATTTGGAACTGAAAAAAGATGGATGTTATACGAACGTGGACAGCGCGGATGGTCGGATGGACCGATGGAGCTGGGTGGGCAGCGCTGGCGGAGCCAAAAAAAAAAAAAGCTGGGGGCGACTCCTAACTCTGGACCAAATCAAAATGAAACACACACCAATTCACACATCCATATACTGCAATTGCACAAATTTTATGTGAAGTTTAAAGATGTAGTCTTAAATTTGAAGAATAAAGACTAAAATTATCAAGTACTAAGAAGCTACAAGTCGTAACGTCAGGAGTGCTGCCGGAGTTTGGAAATATCGTCGAAGAAGAAAGAACGAACTCGAGCGCGCAGATCTAGCTGGGACAGCCGCCCCACCTAGACCCAATGTGGCTACACCACTGCTGGCGGGCGACCCCGCATCGCCAACTCCGGCGGGGGCAGTCCTTCGCTGGTGAGGGAGGGGTACACGTGAGTATACACGCGATTAGCGATGAAAACGGACGGAAACGGACAGAAAACCTTCTATCCGTGTCCCGTTTCATATTTTTTCACGGTAACGGGAGCGGGAGCGGAAAAGTCGGGAACGGGACGAGAAGCAGAATAAACAGGTATACGAAAATGAACAGAACGAAAATATAACGGAAACGGACAGGAACCCGACTATACACCGGGATGACACATTTCTAACTTGCTGCTGGGCGCTATCTTGTGGCTTGCTGCTGCTTTGCAAGGTACAAGCAGGCAGAAGTATTATATTTGCAGGCTTGCAGGCGCACACTTTTGACACTAGCAAAGCAAGCGAGCATGGGCCAAGCAGGCAGCTACGTACGCGTGCATGCGCAGCAGCTAGCCTAGCAGCAAGCTGCAAGGATTACTGATTAGGTACTAGGTCTGTACTCTTGAACGCTTGGGCTATGGCCATATGGGCCTCCTGTACGCAGAGTAAGGCAGCAGGTTCTATCCCCGTTGCATCGTATACGGGACAAAAACGGGATGATACCGGTTTAAAACGGGATACCGTAAATACGGGTGGGATACCCCCTCAATCGTATCCCGTCCCGTTATCGGATACTTCATCCTGTTTCTCGTCCCGTTACCGGTGTTTACCGTCCCGTTTTCATATAGCTCAAAATATGGGTCAAATACGGGAAAACAGACGGACGGAAACGGGATTTTGTCCGTCCGTTTTCATCCCTACACGCGATGTTTAAGAACGTGAAGGCATCCCAAAAATCAACCGCACATCCACTCCCAGGTCTCAAAGTTCAACTCATACTCAACATGATTCACCACCTGATATGCATACTACAGTCCTCAACACCTACAGTTCACCTGCCTCACCTCAATTTACCAACTTTTGGAACCCAGATCCCTCCACTGCCCTTCAACCAGGGGTTTATTGCTATACTGATGCTTCTACCACTCCAGATCAACTGCAACCATCCCTTAGAACGGCTGGTCTTGGAATTTTTATTGCTAATTTGCAGGCTCATCCGGTGACCTACTACATACGATCACATTTGGATCATACTCATTCAGTTCTTGCAGCTGAGGCAGTGGTCATGGCTCTTGCAGCTGATCTGCTGCACCATATGGATATGAATAATGTGCATTTCTTATCAGATTGTGCTCAGTTGGTGAACTTCATCAACACTCCTGATCATGCAGACCCCCCGGATTGGCGAATGAAGATTCATACCCAGCTGTTTGATGCTGCTACTGCCAATCACAATTCTTCAGTGGAAATAATTGATAGATCTTTCAACTCTACAACCCACTCTTTAGCTCACTTAGTTTTCTCCTCTCCGGCTGTACAATATGATCTTTATGTTCCTTCTTGCTCCTTTAAACACCTTATAAATCAGTATCCACTTATGGAAGCACTGACCCATGTAACCCTTGTTAACACAAGGATTCTAGCAGTTTCATGCTGCTAATCAATGGAAGCCTGTTGTAAAAAAAAAAAGAACTAGAGAAGTTACGTGCCAATTTTTTCTCACGTAGTGTTCGTACGCATTTGTGCGTTCTCACAAATTTTTTTTTGAAATTCCTGTGCCGAGCGTGGGTACATATAGAGAAAACAACTTTCAGAATTTTGGGTGTTTAGTTGATTGGGTGAAAATTTTGAGATCTTTTTAAATGTCTATTCGAGGTAATAATCATAGACTACTTACAAAAACTAATTATATGTATGGACGTGAAATCCCGAGACGAATCCATTAAACATAATTAATTTATTATCAGAGATCATTTACTGTAGCATGATGTTGTCTAATCATGACATAATTATGCTCATTAGATTCGTCTCAAAAATTAAGGTAGAGGTCATGGAATGAGTTTTGTTATTAATTTACATTTAATACTTAATTAGTGTTCAAAGATTGATGTGACGGGTAGTTGGTGAAAATTCCGGAACTATTTTTGCGCTTGGTTCGAAAAGCTCAACCGTTCGATCAGAAAGCGGTCGAGTTTTTCTTCACGAATCCCATGTGTTCGCATCGATGTAGTAATAAATAAATAACAATTGAAATAATGAAAAAACGTGCCCTTCGTTTTGCCCCCAGTCTTTCTGCTTCGGTGCTTCCCGCCCTCTCCTCTCACAAAAATCCCTCCGCATTCCTGCGTTCCATCCGCATTCCTGAGAGAGAGAGAGAGAGGCGAAGGAGGCGAAGGGGAGGGACTGAGGGAGGGTGCGGAGGGTGCGGCGGCGGAATGGGGATCCAGGGGTTGCTGCCGCAGCTGAAGTCGATCATGGCGCCCATCAAGGTGGAGGAGCTTCGGGGTGAAGGACCGATTAGGCGAACCAGAGAGGGGGGAGTGAATGGGAGCCGATAAAAATTCTTCTCGAAGGAGATGAGAACTCCAACAAGATGAACACAGCTTCCAACACACGTCTCCGACTCAACTACCCAAGCTGGTCAAGACCACATAGCCACTGGAGTGCTACTGGTCCTAGGAACCAACACTCAACCTTCTGAGCCAAAACTCACCAAACCACACAGCGGAAACTTGCACGGCTTGCTGCCTGTGCTACACCGGTCAGACCGATGGCCTGCGCCGGTCAGACCGGTGACACCGGTCAGACCGGTGGACAGAGCCGGTCAGGCCGGTGGCTACAGCAGCCGCACAGCAAACGTTCCAGGAAGCCTCAGTGACTCCTCTAGGCCCTGGAACAAAAACCACCACGAAACACAACCTGTGAGGAAGAAAACCCCTCACAAAACCTAGCAAAACAACTCCAAACACGCCAAGAACTGATCAGCAGGACCACGGGACAAAACCACACGGACAAAGCTATTCCCCGAGACAAAAACCCACCAAGGGCTAGCACCGGTCAGACCGGTTAAGAGCACCGGTCAGACCGGTCGTGCCTGGGCAGCTCGGGATGAACAGCGCCCGCGAGTCAACTCCCCCAAATCCAACTCCCGATCTCCCGATTCACTCCACGGATTCGCACAAGACTTTGGGGATAGTAGGAACACCTCATGGGTACTACATAGCCAAGATTTGGTCCACCAAAACTTGTTGAATCAAGAGGAATCGAAGGATTTCCGCCAAGAACACCACGAACCCTAGAACCACGAAAACCCCAAAATTGAGCCCCTTTACTCACGGATTTGGGAGGGAGATCAAAGAGAAAAGAACCACGAGGGGTTCATGCATCCATCCCCCACCAAATCCCAAAGAGAAAGGTCTCAAAACCGCCACAAGAAATTCGACAAGAAAAGCCTCCGAAAATCACCAAAAAGGAGAAACGGGAAAGACACATCCAAGCCTTGAGGAACCACGCCGAATCATCTATACATAGCAAAGAGGTTCATACAAGGACTAGCTTGCCGCTCGATCATCCTTCCCTCTCACAAGATCTCACCATGAAGCTCTCAAGCTAGTCCTACGAAGATCCTAAGGAAAATAGGAAGGAAAATAGGAAAACCAAATAAGCTAGGGTTCCAAGCGATGGCTGCCATCCTCTCACCCCTTGGGTTATATGGAGGCAACCGAAAGACGAAAATATCCTTACTAGCTAACTAGGGATACATGCCCCTCGAGGGCGAAATTGGAAGTCTTTGTCTTCGCACCATCGGACGGATGCCCAGCGACCGCAAACTTGCTTAGCCTCGACGCAAGCCTTGCGATCCCGACGCGTGTCCTCCGCTTCGAAGATTCCGGACTGCGTCGTCGCACACCGGTCAGACCGGTGCTCCTCACCGGTCAGACCGGTACCCACCGGTCAGACCGGTCAGACGCACCGGTCAGACCGGTCTGGAGCTGCTGCACCTCCGTTTTCGGTTCTTCGGTCTTGGCTTTGTGGATCAACCAAGGAACCCAGTGGTTTTCTGGTGAACCACCGGAAACCCCGCGAACTCGGTGTAGCCTCCGCCAATCACCACTCATGACTCGGCTCCCACGTAGTCCCGGCTCGACCTTGGTTTTGAGGCTCAACCAAGAAACCGTCCATGACTTCATCTTGCCGTTCTTGCCACCATGTGGCCCGCACTTGACCCCGCTGGCCACCGGGTCCCTCGAACCAAGCCTACTTGTCTTCTCCACACCTGTAGGCCTCACCGGCAACGACCTTTCGCGCTTGTTCTTCACCTGCACCTGTACCAGTCAAGCCGCAACCTGCACCTGCAATACTTAGCCAAGAATCAGTCCACACCGCGTTGTCAATCACTCATCACACCAGGAAACGACCATCCACCGGTCCTCGAACCACATCTAGCTCTCAATCTCCCCCTTGATGAGTGCATTGACAACACACACGTTTTGGTAACCAAGAGAAAAGGAAAAGAAAAGAAACGACTAAAAGAAATTCCAACAAGCGATCGAAAGCCAAAGAAAAGGCAAAGAGCAAGATCACTTGAAGAAGAGAAGTCTCGGACCCCTTAGGCAAGGGCAACGGCTCGACACATCCGAGACAAAACATGCTCAAGCAAAGAGCACAAACCATCAAACCAAAGCTCGAAAACCACAAAGAGCTCCCCCTGCACACATGCAAGCTCCCCCTGAACCAATGCAACTCCCCCTGGACAAATGCATGCGAACCACTTCACGAAACAGAGCAGCTGCAACAGCTCAGCTCTGACCGGTCAGACCGGTCGACACCACCGGTCAGACCGGTGCTCAACATGTGAACAGGACCAGCACTCTGACCGGTCAGACCGGTGACCTCAACCGGTCAGACCGGTGCACAACAGAGCCCAGAAATGGCTCGAAACCACCTGAAAACCTTCCAAATGCATTCAGTAGGCCAAAACATGCTCAAACTTCTCCCCCTTGTTGACAATGCATGAATCAAGCCAAAAATGCAAAAAATGCAACCTAGAGCTTCTCAAATAGACAAAATTCAACATAGAATGCTACACATGTCCAAATGAGCAAGTTAGATACTCTATAGCTTCGTAATGACATAAACTTCATGATCACCAAGTTTCACAACCATTGGGCGAAGCTAAGATAGAATTAAGCAATTTTGCGAAAAATCACCCTCTCATGAGCAAAGTCCTAAACATGAGCAAAACATGTCAAAATGACAAAGCCACACAAACTTCATGCTAGGACAACCATTCTAAGCATAAGACCATCATAAACACCCACAAGCACCTCATGTCATGTCAAAGCCACCGAGCCATGTGCCTACTTCTATATATGAGACTTCTCATTGGTAGGCATCATGCAACGACTTAGCACCCAAAGCAAATTAAAATTAGCATATATGACATGGGAGCACATTTTTCAAGCAATTTACATTTCATTTTCAGATTTATAATTGGTACATGAAATGTCTTTGCGACAAAAAGGAACTTATGCCCCTCCACAAGATGAAGCATGGGGGCTAAACATTCATGATGGCAAATGAGCCTTTGGCCCCATATGATCAAAATAAGCTATCCAACCACAAATTAAGCATAGCCAAGCCACAAAAACATGTCAAGATCATGTAAAGGCATTTACTCACAAGAGAGCATACAAGTGACATTTTTCAAAAGCATAGCCATCAACCATGGATATAAATCAAGATTATCAAGAGCTAAGCCAAACTAACCATAGCTTACCAAATTAGCTCACAAAGACATATATATCATTCCATGGTGAACAATGTATATAGGAGAAGCCTTTCCTAAACAATGCATATGATACAAAATGCATGCAACCTAAGATACAAAGATGCCTATACATCATGTTACATATGCCATGCCAAATGTAAGAAATGCACAAAGGAAAGTTATACATATGCTACAAAAGAGCTCCCACACGCCAACTCAAGAAATCAAACAAATACCAAGCTCCCCCCGCAAACGAGTGAAAGTTGCTTGATCTAGGGGTTTGGTGAAAATATCGGCTAGTTGGTCATGTGTGGGTACATGGATCAAAGCGATTTTTCCTTTCTCTACGTTGTCTCTCAGAAAATGATACCTCACTTCTATGTGCTTGGTTTTGGAATGGAGCACTGGGTTCTTTGCAACGCTTATGGCACTGGTGCTATCACATTGAAGTGGGACATGGGTATACTCCTCACCAAAGTCACTCATGGTGTATGTGATCCAAAGGAGCTGAGAGCAACAACTAGCTGCGGCCACATACTCTGCCTCGGTAGTGGATTGAGCAACACTCAACTGTTTGCGGGAAGACCAAGACACCAAAGAAGAACCCAAGAACTGGCAAGTCCCAGAAGTGGACTTCCTATCCAACCGACACCCGGCAAAATCCGCGTCTGAAAAACCATGAAGCGCCAAAGAAGAAGACGCAGAGTACCAAAGGCCGAAGTCGGGAGTGTGTCGCAAATACCTGAAAATGCGCTTGACTGCTTGCCGATGCGAAGTCCTCGGAGACGCTTGAAAACGCACGCACAGACACACCGAGAATTGAATGTCCGGCCTCGTCGCCGTCAAGTAGAGGAGTGACCCGATCATGCTCCGGTACTCCTTCTGGTCCACGTGTTCACCTTCCTCGTCCGCATCAAGAGCTGTAGTCGTACTCATAGGCGTCGCCATGGCCTTGGAGTCCTCCATCTTGAACTTCCTCACAATGTCCTTGGTGTACTTAGCTTGGTGCACAAATGTTCCTTCCTTTGATTGCTTGATTTGTAGCCCAAGGAAGAACTGCAACTCGCCCATCATGCTCATCTCAAATTCCCTGCTCATGTCTTCCGCAAACCTTGCAACAAGAGAGTTAGACGAGCCACCAAAGACAATATCATCCACGTATACCTGCACAATCAGGATATCTCTGCCCTGCCTGAGGAGAAACAAGGTCTGGTCGACCTTCCCTATCTCAAACCCTCTCTCAAACAGGAACCCCCTCAACCTACCATACCAAGCTCTAGGTGCCTGCTTCAACCCATACAGCGCCTTCCTCAACTTGTACACCCAGTGGGGGTACTTCTCACTCTCAAACCCCGGTGGTTGCCTCACAAACACCTCTTCCTCCAACACACCGTTCAGGAAAGCACTCTTCACATCCATCTGGTACAACTTGAACCCTTTAGCCACGGAAAAGGCTAGAAGGATCCTGATCGCCTCCAAACGAGCTACAGGAGCAAAAGTCTCCTCGTAGTCGATCCCCTCTTTCTGACTGTACCCCTGAGCAACAAGTCTCGACTTGTTCCTCACCACTTCTCCTTTCTCTCCCTCTTTATTTTTCCACACCCATTTTGTCCCAATCGGCTTACACCCTGGGGGAGGGTCAACCAACACCCAAACTTGGTTCCTCTCAAAATTCTCCAACTCCTCATGCATCGAGTTAACCCAATTATGATCAGATAACGCGTGTCAAATGTCTTTGGGCTCAAAGGTGGCAACAAAAGCAGCATGAGCGAAATGAGAATTGTTCCGAACCCTCGACCGTGTAGTACGTTCATTCATGTCGCCGATGATTCTCGAAGCTGGGTGATCCACTTGCACTCGCCGGGGAGGTTCTCGCCTTGATGCTACCTCCCCCTCAACAGCAGCTTCGCCTTGATCTGGGTTTGTCGTTGTAGGTGTGGGAGAGGGTCCATTCTCGATCATCGTCGAAGTAGTAGGTACATGTTCAGCCGCGGGCATCACACCGCCATCTTCATCATCTCCATGTTCATGCTCCTCCTCCTGAAAGATCTCCTCGCCAAGTTCGTCGTCACCTGCACACTCAAAAACAAGCTGACTACGTGGCTGTGTCTCGTCGAAGGTTACCTCGCAAGTCTCCACGATTTGGTTAGTTTCAAGATTGAGCACACGAAATGCTCTAGAATGAGATGCATAACCAAAGAAAATGCCATCGACAGACCTAGCCTCGAACTTGTCCAACTTCTTCCCTTTCTTCAGAATGAAGCATTTACAACCAAAGACATGGAAGTGACTCACCTTGGGTGTGCGACCGTGCATCAACTCGTAACAGGTTTTCTTCTTATGGACCCTGAGGTAGATCCTGTTCGACACATAGCACGCGGTATTGACCGCCTCAGCTCAGAACCTTCTCGGAGTCCTATGCTCGTCGAGCATCGTCCGAGCCATCTCGCACAAGGTCCTATTTTTCCTTTCCACCACGCGATTCTGGGGAGGTGTATACAGACTCGAAAACTGGTGTTCAAGACCCAGGTCATGGCAAAAGGTTTCGAAACAAGAGTTTTTGAATTCCGAGCCATTGTCACTGCGGATCGCTCGTATGGCATCTCCGTGCCTCTCGTTTCTTAACCTCAAGACAAGATCTCGAACAAAACCAAACGTCTCCCCCTTCTCCTCAAGAAAGAACACCCACGCATACCGAGAGTAGTCGTCCACCACAACAAGGACATACCACTTCCCACCCGCAGATCGCACACGAGCTGGGCCAACAAGGTCCCTATGGAGCAGCTCACGTGGACGCTCAGTCATCACATCGGTGAGAGGCGGGTGAGAGGAGGCTACCATCTTGGCATGCCTACACGGCGCACAAACCAACTCTTTCTCAAACCTCAACCGTGGCAATCCTCGGACCAAATTGAGTTTACTCAAGCGAGACAAAAGGTCAAAGCTCAAGTGACCCAACTTCCTATGCCACTTCCACAACTCACTCGAAGAACCAGCCAAAAAGCAACGCTCCACACCTAAAGACTGAGAGAAATCAGCTCAGAACACTTGACCCTCGGGAACGACCATGCAAACAAGATCCCCCCGAGAATCTAAAATCCGAGAACCACCAGGTCGAAACAACACCTTAAAGCCCTCATCCAACAACTGGGACACAGAAAGCAAATTGTATCCAAGCGATTGAACAAGAGCAACACGCCTGAGAGTGATCTTGTCACTTACCTTAATCTCACCTTCTGACAGCACACGCCCTCGCCCATTGTCCCCAAAGGTGATGTACTTCTTTGTCACCACCGGGACGAGACTTGAGAACCACCCCTTGTCTCCGGTCATATGCCTCGAGCAACCGGAGTCAATCAACCAAATGTTCTTTAAGTCTCCCACTTGAAATTCAAAAGCGAGCACGTGAGTGAACAAACGACTCAGCACTGGGGTTAGTACCAAAAGAGTAAAACCAGTGCCGAGCCATTTGCTCCAAAGTGGGGTTAGCACAAACCAAATCATCACGCCTATCAAAGCTACCACCACGAACACCACCACGGTAACCACCACGAGGGAACCAACCCTCTCTAGCTGGAGGAGGACGAAAGCCACGAAAGGGAAACCGTGGATCGTTCCTCCTCTCCATCTCAAAGCTACGACTCCTCCCACCCCCGTATTGAGCACGAGGTGGAGAACGCCTAGCAAACTGACCACCTGCAAACTTTCCAGACCAACCACCAGAACCACGACCTCCAGAACCAAACCGGGCATCCTCACGAGCACGAAACCCGACTCGCTGTCTGCCCAGACCTGCACCGGTCTGACCGGTGTAGTACATCGGTCTGACCGGTGTAGCTCGGCCAGCAGCAGCACCTGCAGCCTTCCGGTCTCCCCAAGCCGGAACCGTCCTCACAATCGCCTTGGCTCTGGGCATCTGCATACGAGGCTCAGGTACACCATTAGAGGGGTGGTACCTGTCCTTGTTAGCCCACTCTCTAGCCATTCTCTCCTCACGCTTCCTCTTGAAGCAAAACTCATCCTTGTGACCATATCTCCCACAATACCCACAATGGAACTTTATGGGCTGTGGCTTAGGTTTAGGCTTGGGTTGGGGCTGCCCACTCGGCTTCTCACCCTTCTTCTCTCCTTCCTCACCTCCCTTTGGGCTCACAAACTTCACCGGTTTCTGAAAATCATTTGTTGGGTGAGAGAATATGGGTGGATCTGGAGTAGTGTCAAGTTTGTTTCTGAGATGGTTAGGCTTGGGCACAAACTTGTTCTTGTGTCTGTTTGGAGTTGGGATAGGAATCTCTCCAACTCTCTCAACTCCCTCACCACTGTTCTCTCCAAGCTTGTCAGCCCCAAGTGCCTGACCATCATAGCGTTTGAAAGCCGCTATCATGATACCAAGCTGAGGCTCCTGACCCGACAACCAGCTCATACATTTTCTCAGCTCATCATTCTCATCCTGCAAGCGATCAACATAATGTGTAAGCTCCAAATTCTTAACCGCATGCAATTCACAAGTAGAGCAAGAAGTGGGAATAGGCTCTTTCAACTTAGCCTCAAGCGAAACAGTGTAAGCATGCATCTCATCAATCTTTCCATGCAAAACAGGGCAAGAAGTGCAAGCACCTAGCAAAGCAGGTCTAGACTTAAGCTCAGCCACTTCAACCCTAAGCATATCTAGTTCATCACAAGTAGAAGCATGCTTATCCTTAAGAGCAGTAAGATCAGCTAGGTACACAGAGCAATCACAGCAATCAATCTCATCAGAAACCACAGGAGAAGCCTTAAGCGAATCAATCTCAAGCTTAGCATCTAGGTTCTGGGTTTCTAGCTCAGCCACACGGTTCCTAGCATCTTCTAGTGAGGCCCTAAGCTCTTTCCTCATCTTCTTGGCCTCTCTAAGCATGTGATCGCGGTTATCAAGCAAGTCAACCAACTCATCATTCTCCTTGCGCAAAGAAGAGAGCTCATCACATACCTCATCCTCGGAGTCAGAGTCCGAGTCACTCTGGTGGCTCTTCTTGCTGCCGGAGCTGCGAGCCATGCCGCAGAAGCTATCTCCCGCGAAGCAGCTCAACCCGCTCAAGTTCCTGGATGACTTCTTGTTCTTGCGCCGATCACCTTCATCTTCACTGCTACTCGAGCTCGAGGAAGAGTAGGCGGAGCTGGAGTCGACGTCGCTCGCTCCGACCATTGCTCGGGCCTTCCTGCCGCGGCCATCCTTCTTCCTCGACCGTCGCTCGTCCTTGTGCTTGTTCTTGGGCTTGTGATCGCGCCTCGATCAGTACTTGCCATCCTTGCTCGATCGGTGCCTGTAGCCGTCCTTGTTCTCCGTCTTCTCCGGGCAGTCGGCGACGAAGTGTCCTGGCTTGCCGCACTGAAAGCACGTCCGTGCTGTCCTCCTCGTGTTCACCCAGTTCTCGTGCAGCCTCTCGAACCGCCTGGTCAGCAACGCCATCTCGTCCTCTCCAAGCACGTCGAACTCCTCGTCTGGCAAAGACATCAAAGAAGACAGAGAGTACATCCTGGAGGATGCGTTAGCGTTAGACTTAGCTCCTTTGCCACTAACGAGAGCGAGACTATGAGAATCAGTCGGGCTCTTGATCTTGGCTGTCATACCACGGTCCAACTCAGCCGACTTGAGCTTCGAGAACAACTCGTTCACCGTCAAGGTGTCATACTTCTCGGACTCAACAATAGCCTCAAACTTCCCGTCCCATACGGTACGATCCAACGAGTGCAAGAGCTTCACGGCTCTATCATGATCATTGTATGGGAGGACGTCCACATTGGCTCTCATGTTGTTCACAACGACCGTAAATCGCTGGAAAAGGGCATCGACGGACTCGCCGGGGAGATGAGTGAAGTTCTCGTACTCTCTCCGGTAAGTTGCGTACATCCGTGCCTGAACCTGAGCATTCCCAGCATGAGCATCCTTCAACTGCTCCCAAATCCTACAAGCTAAGTCCTCTGTCTGAACCCGATCGAATTCAGGCTGACACAGAGCACGGAACAAGTAGTCGACAGCCTTGTTGTTGGCTTCGAACATATCCCTCGATCCTGGAGCAAGGAAGTTCATCGGATGAACATAAGTTGTGTTCACCGTGACATCCCAAAGGATCTGACCCTTTCCGCGGAGGAACGCCGCCATCCGCCTTTGCCACATCTGGTAGTTCTTCCCATCGAAGTGCGGAGGACCCGAACCCCGTTCCTGGTACGCCATCATTGGATCTTAGACTGGTAAGAGTCAATAAAGACCCGAACCGGCTCTGGTACCAATTGAAGGACCGATTAGGCGAATCAGAGAGGGGGGAGTGAATGGGAGCCGATAAAAATTCTTCTCGAAGGAGATGGGAACTCCAACAAGACGAACACGGCTTCCAACACACGTCTCCGACTCAACTACCCAAGTTGGTCAAGACCACATAGCCACTTGAGTGCTACTGGTCCTAGGAACCAACACTCAACCTTCCGAGCCAAAACTCACCAAACCACACAGCGGAAACTTGCACGGCTTGCTGCCTGTGCTACACCGGTCAGACCGATGGCCTGCGCCGGTCAGACCGATGGCCTGCGCCGGTCAGACCGGTGACACCGGTCAGACTGGTGGACAGAGCCGGTCAGGCCGGTGGCTACAGCAGCCGCACAGCAAACGTTCCAGGAAGCCTCAGTGACTCCTCTAGGCCCTGGAACAAAAACCACCACGAAACACAACCTGTGAGGAAGAAGAACCCCTCACAAAACCTAGCAAAACAACTCCAAACACGCCAAGAACTGATCAGCAGGACCACGGGACAAAACCACACGAACAAGGCTATTCCCCGAGATAAAAACCCACCAAGGGCTAGCACCGGTCAGACCGGTTAAGAGCACCGGTCAGACCGGTCGTGCCTGGGCAGCTCGGGATGAACAGCGCCCGCGAGTCAACTCCCCCAAATCCAACTCCCGATCTCCCGATTCACTCCACGGATTCGCACAAGACTTTGGGGATAGTAGGAACACCTCATGGGTACTCCATAGCCAAGATTTGGTCCACCAAAACTTGTTGAATCAAGAGGAATCGAAGGATTTCCGCCAAGAACACCACGAACCCTAGAACCACGAAAACCCCAAAATTGAGCCCCTTTACTCACGGATTTGGGAGGGAGATCAAAGAGAAAAGAACCACGAGGGGTTCATGCATCCATCCCCCACCAAATCCCAAAGAGAAAGGTCTCAAAACCACCACAAAAATTCGCCAAGAAAAGCCTCCGAAAATCACCAAAAAGGAGAAACGGGAAAGACACATCCAAGCCTTGAGGAACCACGCCGAATCATCTATACATAGCAAAGAGGTTCATACAAGGTCTAGCTTGCCGCCCGATCATCCTTCCCTCCCACAAGATCTCACCATGAAGCTCTCAAGCTAGTCCTACGAAGATCCTAAGGAAAATAGGAAGGAAAATAGGAAAACCAAATGAGCTAGGGTTCCAAGCGATGGCTGCCATCCTCTCACCCCTTGGGTTATATGGAGGCAGCCGAAAGACGAAAATACCCTTACTAGCTAACTAGGGATACATGCCCCTCGAGGGCGAAATTGGAAGTCTTTGTCTTCGCACCATCGGACGGATGCCCAGCGACCGCAAACTTGCTTAGCCTCGACGCAAGCCTTGCGATCCCGACGCGTGTCCTCCGCTTCGAAGATTCCGGACTGCGTCGTCGCACACCGGTCAGACCGGTGCTCCTCACCGGTCAGACCGGTCAGACTCACCGGTCAGACCGGTCTGGAGCTGCTGCACCTCCGTCTTCGGTTCTTCGGTCTTGGCTTTGTGGATCAACCAAGGAACCCAGTGGTTTTCTGGTGAACCACTGGAAACCCCGCGAACTCGGTGTAGCCTCCGCCAATCACCACTCATGACTCGGCTCCCACGTAGTCCCGGCTCGACCTTGGTTTTGAGGCTCAACCAAGAAACCGTCCATGACTTCATCTTGCCGTTCTTGCCACCATGCGGCCCGCACTTGACCCCGCTGGCCACCGGGTCCCTCGAACCAAGCCTACTTGTCTTCTCCATACCTGGAGGCCTCACCGGCAACGACCTTTCGCGCTTGTTCTTCACCTGCACCTGCACCAGTCAAGCCGCAACCTGCACCTGCAATACTTAGCCAAGAATCCATCCACACCACGTTGTCAATCACTCATCACACCAGGAAGCGACCATCCACCGGTCCTCGAACCACACCTGGCTCTCACGGGGCCAGACGGTGGCCGTCGACACCTACTCCTGGCTCCACAAGGGTGCCCTCTCCTGCATCGACCGCCTCTGCAAGGGCATCTCCACCACCAGGTCCGCCCTCCCGCCTGGCCGCCCCTTTCTTGGACAAATTTCCTCCCGATGGGGTTTCTTGAGCCGTTTCACCGGTCAGGTGAACCTGATAAGTGAATCGGGGAAATGTGACTCTTTCCGATGGATTTCGCACCTAAGCCCTTTGATGTCGTGGCCGCCGAAGGGAGCGATTGCTCGGTTTCGGTCTTGTGGTTCGGGTCTCGATTGGTGAGACCTTGTCCAGGTGCAAGACAAAGGGGAGGACTTGCTCGCGATTCCTCAAGATTTTGTGACATTGTGAGAGAGATCCATTGTTTGCTTTCTCTCAGGGAGCAGAATCTAAATGTATTGTGTCCAATTCCCCCCTAGTCAATTTGCTGGACCTTTATTCTTCCTTGGTGCCAAGATTTCTTGTATGCTTATGTTGGACCACTGATACCAATTAGGGGAACATCTTTTGATCATTTGACTTGATTGCTGTCTGTTACTGCTCTAGTTCACATAACACCATTTCCATTTACAGAAGTTACTCCAAATGTTCTATGTACAGACAAATCCAAAGACACTATCAACGTTGCTGCTTTTCTTTGTTACTAGTGTTTCTTTGGCCACATGGTTCTTCAACGATACAAAACGCTTAAATGACATAGTGGATCAGAGTATAAATTCTCATTTTTGGTGTCTTCCCATAAACCACCCTATGCTCCTTAGAAACCTGTCTAGCACAATTATGAGCCACCCTATTACATAGTCTGCTTGCATACACAAGGGAAAACCCATCAAAGTTCCTAGAGATCTCCTTTATGTCAAGGAGAATTGGATTGATCACTGATCTCTGGGAATTGAGTTTCTCCCAGAGCTGCACCATCTCAAGACAGTCAGTTTCAGCACACACCTGACGAACCCGACACTGCTGTGCAAGCAAAAGGCCATCTTTCAGTGCAAGTGCCTCCATAGTGGTCGCATCTGGGACATGATCTTGCCAAACCGCACGTCCCTGAACAAAGCACCCGAGATGATCACGTAATACAACTCCCGTCGCACCTTCACTCTTTGCATTATCAAAGGCACAATCAACATTGCATTTGATCCATCCCGGGTTAGGCTGTTTCCACACACTTGAGTGTTGATGCTTCTTCTCCTTCTTCATGTGCACGATGTGCCAAAGGTCTGTTGCAGTATCCCGGACCCATTCAACCACTTTCAAGACGGGGAGCTGGTCTTCTCCATGGCGGCGTTTGTTGCGCTGCATCCACAAGGACCACATGCCACACAAGATCAGTGCCGCCTCCTTCCTTGAACATAGCCCGTCCTGAAGCAGGTCCCGAGCCCAAGAGACCTCATGCAGCTTAGGTAGTTTGACTCCAGTGCTTGCTTTCGTGATCTCCCAAAAGGTCCTTGCAACTGAACAATCCAACAGTACATGGATACTCTCTTCAGGTGCTCCACATACATCACAATTTGGAATTCTCTCAATGTGGCGTCGATGGAGAATTTGTTTTGCCGGTAAGAATTCATGCAACTCTCTCCACCAGAATACTCTCACTTTCGGCGGCACCTCCAATTTCCAGAGCAATTTCCAATCAGTGTCACCTGAGGAGCTTGGCTGAGCATTGCCTGTTTGCTGTTGTCGGACGGCGTACAGTAACCTGTAAGCTGATTTCACTGAATAAATCCCATGCTTCTCAGGCTCCCAGGCCCAGATTCTTCAGAGCCAACACGAAGGGGTAATTTGAGGATATCCTCCGCATCAACTGGGAAAAAACTGATAAACTCCGCATTCCACTGACCACTAGCTGTTAGAAGGTCTGAAACATAGATAGCTTCCTGAGCAGCAGGTGGCGTGAGTGGTTTTCCATTGAAGTGATTTGGGATCCACCTATCCTCCCAAATCTTTGTTAACTCCCCAGAACCCAGTCTCTTAATTAGTCCTTGCTGCAGAACATCCCGGCCTGCTAATATAGCCCTCCAAGTCTGGCTCGCATGCTTCCTCCTTGTTGCTGAAAGAAACTCTGAATCATGGTAATATCTCCCTTTCAGAAAACGCGCACATAGCGAATCCGGTCGATCAATCAATCTCCAAGCTTGCTTCCCTAGCATCGCTCTGTTAAAAAGAGGAAGGTCACGAAAGCCCATACCCCCTTGAACCTTTGGATCAGGTAGCCTCTCCCATTTCACCCAGTGCATATGTCTACTATCAGCTGAACTTCCCCACCAATAGTTTGCAATAGTAGTCTTCATCTTCTTGCAAGTTTTGTTTGGGAGAAGAAAACAGCTCATTGGGTAGCGGTGACGTGGGGTTGTGCGACGGTGGTCGTGTGGTTTCAAGCTATACGAAAACCGGACGGTAAAGTCCGGTTCCGAAAATGGGACCCGGGATGGAAGTGTCCGAAAATGGGACGAGATACGAAAATGGGACCCGGGATGGAAGTGTTCGAAAATGGGACGGGATACGATTGAGAGGTTATCCCACTTGCATTTGTGGTTAACTGGTTATCCCGTTTATGCTAAAAAAAACTGGTTATCCCGTTTCTAGACGGGATGGTCCGTATTCATCCCATTTTTATTTACCGGAATAGACCAAATCTAACAGCCTAATTTCTCAGGCCTCAGCTGGGAATTTTTTTTGGTATTTTTTCCAATTTGCAAAATTGTACCACCGTTTTGAAATTTTACAAAAATATACCACCAACACCGTGAGCACGGCGGATAGGCCCAACCGTCGTGGCCCACGGCGGCAGGCAGTCTAAACGCTGTAGCCCACGGCGGTTGGGCTACCGCCAACAGTCTGATGCCGGCTGTGGGGCCCGCGGCAACTTACCGCCGTGGGCCACGGCGGTAGAAGTTACTACCGCCGTAGGCCACGACGGTAGGACCTAATCACCGTAGCCCACGGCGGCTGGCGCACCTATATAAAGGGGCGATGGCAGCCGCCGTCCCCCCACCCCTACCGCCGCAGTCTCTCTCCCTCATCTCTCAGGTTCATTTTCTTTCTTTATTTAATTAGTTTAATTACTGTAATTAGTGTAGAAAATTAGATTTTAGTTTAGAAAATTTAGAAATTAGTTTAGAAAATTTAGCTTTTAGTTTAGAAAATTTAGAAATTAGTTTAGAAAATTTAGAAATTAGTTTAGAAAATTTAGATTTTAGTTTAGAAAATTTTGAAATTAGTTTAGAAAATTAAGATTTAGTTTAGAAAATTTAAAAATTAGTTTAGAAAATTTAGAAATTTAGAAAAATATTTTAAAAATTTAGGAAATTACTTTATCTTGTTTAGAAATTCTAGAAAATTACTTTATCTCTTCTAGAAAATGTAGAAAAATAGTTTCTATGTTGTAGAAATTGTAGAAAATTACTTTATCTTGTTTAGAATTTCTAAAAATTACTTTATCTGTTTTAGAAAATGTAGAAAATGTAGAAAAATAGTTTTCATGTTGTAGAAATTATAGAAAATTACTTTATCCTGTTTAGAAATTCTAAAACATTACTTTATCTGTTCTAGAAAATGTAGAAAAATAGTTTTCATGTTGTAGAAATTGTAGAAAATTACTTTATCTTGTTTAGAAATTTTAGAAAATTCCTTTATCTGTTAGAAAATGTAGAAAATATGGAAAAATAGTTTTCATATTGTAGAAATTGTAGAAAATTACTTTACCTTGTTTAGAAATTCTAGAAAATTACTTTATCTGTTCTAGAAAATGTAGAAAATAGTTTCCATGTTGTAGAAATTGTAGAAAATTACTTTATCTTGGTTAGAAATTTTAGAAAATGACTTTATCTGTTCTAGAAAATGTAGAAAAATAGTTTTCATGTTGTAGAAATTGTAGAAAATTACTTTATTTTGTTTAGAAATTCTAGAAAATTACATTATCTATTCTATAAATGTAGAAAATGTATAAAAATTGTTTCCATGTTGTAGAAATTGTAGAAAATTACTTTATTTTGTTTAGAAATTCTAGAAAATTACTTTATCTATTCTAGAAAATGTAGAAAATGTAAAAAATTGTTTTCATGTTGCAGAAATTGTAGAAAATTACTTTATCTTGTTTAGAAATTCTAGAAAATTATTTTATCTGTTCTAGAAAATGTAGAAAATTAGTTGATCTGTTCTAGAAAATATAAAAAATATAGAGATTACTTTATCTAGTTTTTTAAATTGTTCATTTAATTTTTGTATGCAGCTGCAGCTATGCATCAGGCTCAGGCTCAGGCTCGGGCTGCGGCGTACGTGACGCCCGAGTTGTTGGAGGCTCAGGTTGACCGCAAGCACCGCTCGTACCTGTCCGCTGTCCTCGGAGAGGATCTTGGACACGTACGTTCTCGCACTACGCGGACGTTGTTGCCGATCCACGACTGTTGGGTTCCCAAGTACGTGAAATTACCATTGTTATATGTACCTTTGTTTATACTTTTGTTATTAACTAATAAATTTACCTTATTTGTTTCAGGCTACACGCTGCAGGACTACTGCCTGTAGCGCGGTTAGTCGAGGGGGACAGGCTGCGCGACACGATTCCTCGTAAGGATCGCATCACGCGGTTCCAGTTCGACTTCTCCCTCTTATACGCGCTTCTGGACCACTGGAGGCCAGTTCCAGTTGGAGCCTAGACGACTTCGACTTCTTGCACGGTGCATCGACGCAGGAGGAGCTCGGAGGGTCGCAGCTAGGAGGCGCGCCAGCCACGTGGACACATGAGGGAGGATGCACGCAGGATGCACGCAGCCAGGAGGGTCGCAGCTACGACCCACAGGCACACAGATGAGCGGGTTGCCTGGGTCGTCCCACCAGGTTGCAGGGTCACCGGCGACGATGGCGACACTGGATGCCGCTGCTGATGCTAGGCGTCGGCAGATCCACCCACCTGACCCGTTGACGTACCCTCGCGACCATACGTGGGCCGCAACGCGAGCAGATAGGCTGCACCACAAGAAGAGGCGTTGCTAGATTAGGTTGCATATTATTTAGACAACAACACTCTTATTTGTGATGATGACTACTTTTTATTATGTCACTTTGCTTTTCGTTATTACCTACTCGTTTTCTTTGTCATAAAGTTAAAAAAATCATTGCGACCGCCGTGGGCCACGGCGGTAGGTTCCAACCGCCGTGGCGGACGGCGGCTGCCGCGCTTATATAAAGGGCGACGGTTCCAACCAGTAGTCCTGCCCCACCATACCGCCAGAATACCTCCCTCTCCCCTCTGGCTGCTACTCTCTCTTAGGTATGTTTCCTCTATTTATTTTATGTAATTAGTTAAATTAGTTTGGAATAGTGTAATTAATTTAGATATTTTGTAACAGTAACTAGAGATGTCTACTGTTGCTGCCGGAGGGGGTGAGGATGGTAATGGTGGTGGAGATCGTGATTCCTCACACCACAAGGGGAAAAACACAAATACACCACCTGACCCGAAGAAAATGAGCACGTTGGGAAGAGGTATGCTTCGTTATTTTCAAGGAAAAACTGTCGATGCCATTGCAAGAGGAGAGAAACCTCCTTGGGATGCTCTTTATGCTCCACCAGACATGCATCATTATTTGCAAGAAAAAACTGCAGATGCCATTGCAAGAGGAGAGGAACCTCCTTGGGGTGGTCGTTATGCTCCACCAGCAGACCCGTGTGTTGCTAATCCACCTACTATAAAAGCTACCAAGAAAGCTAAATCTTCGTTGTCACATCGCAAGAATGGCTGAAGTTTGTCATTTTGTATGATGTTGTAGACTTTCCTGCAGTACTGTAATATTTGAACTACTATTTCATTTGAATCATGGTACTGTAATATTTGAACTGGATCTTATTGTGATTGTGTTCTTAATAATTGAACCAATATTCCTCAATTTCCTTTTTTACTAAATAAAAAAAACTAAATGACCTTAACCGCTGTGGGCCACGGCGGCTGGTCCTAGCCGCCGTGGCCCACGACGGCTAGGACAAATCGCCGTGGCACACGGCGGTTAGGTCTAACCGCCGTGGACTCCCCCCAACCATTGTCGACGCCCTACAACCGCCATGGGCCACGGCGGTTGCAGACTAACCACCGTGGCGTACGGCGTTTAGTCTCCAACGCCGTACGCCACAGCGGTTAGACTGCAACCACCGTGGCCCACGGCGTTGGTGGTATATTTTTGTAAAATTTCAAAATGGTGGTATAATTTTGCAAATTGGAAAAAAAATTCCTCAGCTGGTCAGCCCAATTGGCCCAGGAGCTGCTTTCGGCCCGTCGTCACCCTCCCCCGGAATATATATATATATATATATTCTACGATTTTGCGAAAATAAATAACTGTTTGAAACATTTGCAAAAGTAGTTGCGAACCGCCGTTTCAAACGGCGGCAGGCCCTTGCCGCCAATTGAAACGGCGGCAGGTCCGGTAACCGCCGTTTTAAATGGTGTTGGTGACGTGGCCATAGAGGCGCGGCAACCAACCGCCATAAACAAAGGCAGTTGGAGCAACCGCCGTTTGACACGGTGGTTGACTGCCCAACTGCCATTTCATATGGCGGCTAGTCAAACCGCCGCATTCGCTGACGACTGGGAGTACCAGTCCTACAGAAGAGGGACTTTCGTTCCATGCGTGAAGTTAGAAGCTACGCACCCAACAAACCGGTGTTGTGGACAACATATTCACACGGTGAGCGTTGCGTGATGCAAGTCTACGAGGGCTGGGACAACTACGGTCGTCGCTTCTGGCACTACCCACGAGCAAGGGTAAGCTATGAAAATGATATTTGTTCATCAACTTTTTTTGGTTTTTAAACATTTTTTTGGGTATTTTTCAGTTCTTCGATGAGAACGACAACTGTGGCTTCTCACAATGGGTGGATCCCCCAGCCACTGAGCCCTATCAGAATTACATCAACTACCTCCACGAAATCGTCATCTACAACCTGAAGCGGCGCCTGGACGAAGCACTTGCTTCCATAGATCCACCATCTCCTCCGACCGACAATCAGTGCTGCCCTTGTGCGACTTGCACTTGTGAATGCCACGCGAAGATTACGCCACCTCCACCTCCACCACCGCGCTACTACATGCCGTCTCAGGAGTCCTCCGGCGCTGGCTCCTTGCTCTTCGGCCAGTTCTCATACAACTAGATACGAATGTTGTAATCCAGTATCTAAATTCCCTAAGGCATGTTAGGATTAGAAACGGCGCATTGTTAGGTTAGAGTTGTGTCGTGCATGCCATTGCAATTTCGTTGGTGATTTATCTTAATTTAAATGATGTCATTTAAAATTCCTTAGTTCTATTTCAATTTCAAAAAAAAACCCTACCGCCGTTGTGCAAGGCGGTTAGCCTTACTGTCGGTGTCCGGATTAGCTAGCCTTACTGTCGGTGTCCGGATTAGCTCCGACACTAACTAGTGATTAGCGTTGTGATCAGTCTCTCGATGGTCAGTGCTAAGCTAAAGGGAGACGAGGGTTTATCCTGGTTCCGGCCACGGGGCCGTACGTCCAGCAGGGTGTGCTTGCGCATTGTATTAGCTTGCACCGGCGGTGCTCGTAGAAGGGGGCTAGAAGCAAGGCGGGAGAGAAGGCACGTCCTCCAGGTCCCAACTATGATGATTGAGGCAAGTGCTAATATCGGGAATGGTGAAATGTGGAGTGAGTGAGTGCGGGTCAGGAGTCTGCGAGCCTGTCCGTGCAGGGGCATCTGCCTCTCCCTTTTATAGACCAAGGGAGGGCAGCTACAGTAGAGCTGCACAATGATCTGTACAGTAGTCGTGTACTAGCAGGTGTGGCGCCAGGGGTCTTGTCCTCGCACGTCCTTGCTCCTGGCGCGAGTAGGTGACGAGCTCCGGCTTCCGCGGGTGGCGTGGCGACTCCTGTTGCTTGTCTGGGCATGACTTCGAGGGTGTGCGCCTGCCGATTCGAGGGTCCGGTCGCAGGGGAGAGGACGGAGTTGGTAGTACAGGACCGTGGAACATCATCGGCCTATCCGCACAGTGTGGTGCAGTCCATTGCACAGCGGCGGGGATGGTGGCACAACACCAGGGATGGCGGCACAGTGCCGGGGATGGCTGTATGACATTGGAGTTGACGGAGGAGATGCGGTGCACGCCGTCCGTATGATGGCTCCGGTCAGCACGCGCACCTGCACGCCGCCCGTACACCCTTCGAGGGTGTCCCCATGCCCATTCGAGGGCCTCGCTGCTGGGGGAGGACGGGAGCAGGTGGCACAGTAGCGTGGAATGATGTCGGCCTGTCCGCACAGTGCCGCGCAGCGCCCGCACAGGGCCAGGAGTGGCTACACTGTGGCGGGTTAGGCCGCACAGTGGTAGTATCAGATGCTCAGGCTGTGTCAGCCTTGCGGCGTGGTGGAGGATTTGCCTTTGACTTTGGCGCCCTGCCGCGGAACCGGGCATTGAATGCCGTTGTCAGACGGAGTGGAGGAGCGGGACGCTATTGGTCGAGGGATTGCCTCAAGTGAGGCAGAGTTGGTTGCCCACTCGAGGGGGGTCGAGCCCCTCGAGCGAGACGGAAACCCACTCGAGGGGCTAGGACCCTCGAGCGAGACGGAAACCCTGCTCGAGGGGCCGGGACCCACGAGCGAGGCAGAAGCCTGCTTGAGGGGCCGGGACCCTCGAGCGAGGCGTAGGACGGGGCGCGCGAGTGGGCTTCTTCGACGAGGAACCCTAGGCTGTTGCTGGGCCGTAGCAGGCTTATGGGCCTGACACGTGTCGTGATCCCTTTTTTTGGGTCTGCGGGGGATTAGTCCGTACGTGATTGCGTTTAACGAGGGTGATTATCCCCTTAGTTAGGGTAACTCTCATGACCGTCACCGACAGTAGCCCCCGAGCCTTTGCGGGAATGAGAACCAGTCTGGCAAAGGATGCAGGTCCTGAGGCGACGTCCGTAGATGCTAAGTGTGGGACTTTTCCCTTTGATCATGCGTGTTTTTCCATGGGGGCGCGCTAGCGCACCCGCGGGTGTAAGCCCCCGAAGCCCTGCAGGAGTGTGTGCACTCGTGCAGGGGTTAAAAGCGTCGAGTGACGGGCTCGTCTCGCGTTTGTTTCGGCCGGCCTCAGTGATATTTCAGCCGACATCGTCGATCTACACGGGCGGAGCAGTGTCGAGTTTGCCCGAGGCGCCCTTAGACGGGTTTGCTTGCTTGTTCGGGGCTTAACCCTCCACAGATCAGCACAACTAAGCGAGACGATCATTGGCATGGTCGTGGTGCGAGGAGCTCCTGAGCCCTGGCCCAATCAGGGACGATCAGGTAAAGTCCTCGGCTTCGTGTTACGACCCTCGTCGCCCTTCCGAGGGAGGAGGGGTGAGATGACCAACGCTTCCCTCGAGCGGGCAACGAGTCATGGATGCCTCGGCGAGCTGTTAACGGATAGTTCAAGGGGACGTCCGTGCTCCGTTCGATAGGGGTCGGCTCGTGGTCTGGAGACACGTCCCTGTGAGCGCTTGCAAAGATTTGCTAAGCAGGGCTCGGTCCCGTTCGATAGGGGCCGAGGGCACGGAAGCACTCCCTCGATGGGATCCCTCAATTAGCTGCTTTGTCTTGGCCTTGAACATGATATGTGGGGCGCCCCCGAACTTCGCGTTCGGGGATAGGCTCGATTGCGCGCGCCCTGATCGTTCCTGACTCTGTTGATCTGAGGCGCCTGTTCGAACCCTTCGAGGGTCAGGCTTCATACCCCTGATCAGTAGGGCTTTTGCGGGGAGCATCGCGCGTCCCTGTCTTAGTACATCTGTGGCGCCTGTCGAACCCTTGCCGGGCCAAGCTACGAACCACTGATCAGTAAGTCCTCGCAACGAGGCACATCTGCGGCGCCCGTCGTATCCTCAGTAGGCCGGGCCTCGAGCCACTGATTAGTAACGGTTTGGGGAGTGAGCTCTGAGTGCCCCTCGAATTCCGCTTTCGAGGGTATGCTCGATCGAGCGCGTTTCAGTGTTTTTAACTCCCTCGAACCGGGGTGCCCGTCGAACCCTTTCGTAGGGCCAGGCCTCGAACCCCTGGTTTAGCGGGCTCAAGGGGTCTTCCTTATGCGAGAAGGAACCGCTTGACGTTTGAAATCCGGCCGTGGACCAGTTGGTTGCCGCGCCCGTGCGGTCGTGGCTGATGTGGCACGGGGCAGGTGGAGTGGGTGCGCCTTTTCAGGCGAGATGGTGTGGGCGGCGGGCGAATATGAAAGGGAGTGACACAGTTCCCACTGGTTTACCGTGCAGTGATAATTATGCCCACGCACGCGTGTGGTGGTTTCAGGGTGGTGGGGCCCTGCTGTCAGTGACAGGTGGCACCCACCGCATTTACTGCGGTTGCCCGCTGCGCCACCGGGTAACCCATCCCCTCCCTATCCTATAAAAATAGGAGGTGTGGGAAGGAGATTTTTACCTTAGCCATTCGCAAGCGCTTCTCCCACTTCGCCCTTTCCGTTGCCGCGTGCTCCGCCGTTCCAGATCCGTCCACGCACACCCGCTCCACTTCGCCCCAGCATCCACCTTTTCCTTCCACCTAGAGCCATGATCAAGATATTGGAGGCCGCGCCGTGGTTCCTGTCGTCGGTGGATGAGCAAACCATGCAGGGGCTTGTCCTCGGCGGTCAGCTGGCGCTGGCTGGTGACGAGGTGAACCCGGCGTGGATAATCCCGTCAGCGTCGCACTGGGAGCCGTCTCCACCGCCGGGCTACGTCGCGAGCTTCGTGTGGCTGCACGAGCGTGGGTTCAACGCCCCCGCAAGCAAGTTCATGCGGGGGTTGTGCTACCACTACAGGGTGGAGCTCCACAACTTCGCCCCCAACACCATCTCGCAGGTGGTGTCCTTCGTCACTGTTTGTGAGGGATTCCTGGGAATCCAGACACACTGGGACCTGTGGATTCATCTCTTTCGAGGTGAACTCCACACGGTCGCCACTGGGGAGAGGAGGACGCGCAGGGCCGTCTGCACCGGCGGCCTCATGTTCGCGGCGCACGAGTCCAGGAGGGATCTCTACCTGCCCTGCACCATGACGTCGAACAACTCCGACTGGGAGAAAGGGTGGTTCTACCTGCGCAACGACGGTGCCGGGCTCCCGCCGTATACCGGGAAGGTGTTGACGGCGAAGCCGGACGCGTGGTCGCACGGGGTGGCGCCTCCAGCGAGGCAAAAGAAGCTCGAGCCCCTCACAGATGCCCTACGCAAGTTGTCAGATGCTGGGTTGACCGTGGCGGCTGCCATCACGAACTTCCACCACCGACGGGTGATCCCCCTCATGGAGAGGGTGCTCCCCATCTACGCGATGAGGAGCGATGCCGATGCCGCGGCCCTGGCGGGCTCGCGGTTGCTGTAGGAGCCGCTCGCCAAGGTGTACGCGGCCATGAGGGCGAGGCACGCGGTGAACCTCAAGACAGTGGCTCACAGCGACGGCGACTTGTGGTCGTTCGCGATGTGCCCCGATCCGGACCACCGCTCGTTGGTAAGATCTGATTCCTCACTCTGTTCACTTTGTTATGGTGTTTGCTTTAATTGTGATTGTGGTGACAGGGAGTGCGCCTCGACGTCCCCACATCGGACCCTCCAACGCCCAGATCTCGCATCGCCAATCGCGCCGAGCAGCAGAGGCGGAAGGAGAAGGCGGACCGAGCAAGGGTGAGGAAGACGAGGAGCCAGGAGCGGATAGACGCATTCAACGAGGAGTACCAGCGGCGGGAGCAGCTGGGCTTCTCTTCCCCGTCGCATCTGATACACTCGGATTCAGACGAGGATGACAGCGACGGGGAGCTGTCGACAGTTGATATTTTCCATTTTTATGACCATCAACTCCTGCAAATTGGAGCATGAATTGCACATTCACACTAGAATAGGAGCTTAAACTCATACTTTCCACCAGTGTCGATGTCTATTCGAATGCAGGTATTTAGCATAAGAAATGGGAGGAATCCATGCACTTTCACTCCACTCCAATCCAAGGCACTCAAATGCTGGCCAATCAGGGGCTGCCACATGGATTCTCCTGGATCCATGATGTCACCAATCCATGTGAGGGACTCTCGACGAATCATACGCTGCCACGTCAGCATCACATGGATCCAAGGGCCCACTTTGCCAACTAAACCGCCAGTAAACGTGCCATGCATGGAGGAGAGGCACTAGGGCCCACATGGAAGCGAGCTAGAGGAAGCACGGGCCAGATGGCCAGCCGAGGGTTTCGGCCGACCCTAGGATCGGCCGAACCGACCTAGGGTCGGTTGATCCCCCCTACACGTGTTGCTCGCTCATTGGTCCTTGGCTGCATTCCCGGGTGTTTTGGAGCACTTGGAGCCTCGGAGCAAGCCTCCTCCTTGTCTATAAATAGGAGGGGAGGGGCTTCATTTCACACACACCACCAAGCTCTTAAGTTTCTCTTCTCTCTTGTGTAGCTCTCTCTCCCTGTTGATGGTGGAAATTCACCATTTCCAACCCTCAATATTCTCACATAAATGGAGGCATATGCATTATTTACTAGCATTTAGGTTTGAATAATGTAGTTCCACTTGTCCTTGGAGATTATTTGTATGTAGGTGATTTACCCCTAAAAAGAGAAGGAAACCCATCTTCTATGAAGAAACCATGCCAACTCAGCTAAGGAGGTGGCTGCCACCAAGGGAAACATGGCATTCCACGTCATCAATCCTGGGGAGACACTCACCGACAAATCAGAGGACACCACATGGACTTCACATGGATCAAAGGGCCCACCTCAGATACCAAATCAAGCCATGCACCGGGGATGGATCATAGGGCCCACAGGGCAGCCACCCAGAGGAGGCCACCAGGTGGGGCCACCCTAGGGGGCCGACCGGTCCTAGGATCGGCCGAACCGACCTAGGGGGCTCCATCCTGGCCCTCCACATGGCAGCTCCCTATTGGTCACTTGCTTCACTCCTGGGTGTTTAGGGGCCATTTGGGCGTCCGAGCAAGCCTTGTCCTTGCCTATAAATAGAAGGGGAGGGGCTCCCATTTCTCACACACCACTCTCTCATTCTCCTCTCACTTTTAGTTTCCAAGGCTAGGGGGTAGGCTAGAGTAGCTCTTCTTCAGGTTCCAAGTCCTCTTGGAAGTTTAGGTATGAGTTCTCTTTTATCTTTATTTCTTTGTATGACTTTGATCTACTTCAGTTATTCAGCTATTTCATATAAAGTCATGGTAGATCATATTCTTGATATGTTCTTGAGTTCATCCTCTGTTCATCATTTAGAGACTCGTGTTCTTCGTGAACACTACCTTTTGATCCACTTGAAGGGTGATAAACTCCTTCCTTATGTGTTTGTTCATAAGTTAGAGGCTCGTGTTCTTCACGAACACGACACTTTGATCTTGTTGATTAGACATAAGAGAGTTCATATCTGTTCGTATGTCTAGCCTTAGTTGATCTTGTTAGATGGCATGAGAGTGTTGCATGGGGTCTGTGTTCAAGCTACGGTACTCGGTCTAGTTGACCAGTCTTTTGGTGGCTCTCACCCTGGGTCACAATAGCCCGAGCCGGGTGAGGTCTAGCAGCAACGTAGGCATGGTGCCTGGGTTGTCTGGCTACGATAGTTATGAGCATACTCCCCGTAACGAGAGGTTGGTCTTCAGGTGGTGACAGCCCTGTTGGATCCTAGGGCAACCTCCGCGTTGGGGTACCTGCTGTAGGAGTCTAAAGTCTAGTTTCGCAGAGTGCTGGTCGTCGCGGGCTAGGTCCGACAGCGTGAGGCCATATTGATGCTGCTGCCCAAGGAGCATTCTTCTCACTCACGATTGATAATGCTAAATTACTCATGGAGAAGATGGTCTCCAACCAACGGTGGAGTGATGAATGACTCCAACCATGACCGAGGGGTACTCATACTGTCAGGGAAGCAGACATGATTACTGCCAAGATGGATCGTCTTATGAAGAGACTGGATGACTACACCAGCGAGAAGGCTGCCATGGCCACTACTTCTCTGCCCATGGACTCTCACATGACTTGTGAAGTCTGTGGCAACACTGGGCACTCAGGCAACTATTGTCCGGAGACTCAGGAGGAAGTGATGTACATGAATGGCAATAATAATGGTTATCATCCACCTCAACAAGGAGGCCAATCGTGGAATCAACAACGCCCTTACTATCAAGGAGGTAACCAAGGTAACTCGTACAATCCTAACCAACCTTCCTTGAGAGATCTTGTTTTTGGGCAAGCTAAGATTAATGAAGGCATTAACAAGAAGCTAGCTGCCCTTGATAAAACTGTGGAAAGTCTCAACGTTAAGCTTGATAGTTTTTCTTCTGCCCAGAAGAGTCAGCTGAGTTTCAACAAGATGTTAGAAACTCAGTTGGCTCAGCTGGCTGCTTTGGTTCCATCTCCTGATAACGGGAGGATCCCGGGCAACCCGTATCCTCTTGTGAAAATGTTAGTGTAGTGTCGACCAGGTGGGGTAAGCCACCTAGGATGACACATGCTTCTGACTATGCAGGAAAGCCCATTCAACAAATTCTTGATCCATGGGAGGAATCAGCAGTGGTGCACAAGAAAGATCCAGGCTACCCAGCTATCACGTGCACAATCTATTACAAGAAGATCAGGCATGCTCTTTGTGACCTTGGTGCAAGTGTTAATCTCATGTCCAAGGCCATGTTCGAGCAACTGGGATATCCAGCTCTCTCTCCAATAGCACAGACTATCCAACTCGCCGATTCAATGATCCGATATCCAGAAGGAATTGCTGAGAGTTTATTGGTTAAGGTCAAGAGCTCTTATGTCTTCGCGGATTTCGTGGTCCTTGATATGGATGACGAGGGAGGAATGCCGCTCATCCTTGGGCGACCATTTCTTAGTGATGTCTGAGCTAGAATCAATGTGGGATCCAGTATCATCCGTTTCCGCATTGGGGAGAGGAACTTGAAGTTCAAGTTTCAGGACAAGGAAGAGTAATGCTATTTGGTGCAAGATAGTGTTGAGCAACTTGGGGGAAGGACGGAGCCTTCACCCCCAAGGAAGAAATCTCCGTCAAAGAGGTTAAAGAAAATTCAGAAAGAATGGCTGAAGATTGAGATGGCACCAACCTCTACTTCTCAGGAGTGGGGTGCTGAATGGAATTGATCGTTGAGAAGAGTCCAACTCGTCGGACTAAAAAAATGATGGGTCCTTTCTACCAAAAAGGTTAAAGTTGGTATTTATCTCATATTTCCCTTTCCAAAATTTTATTTCCAAAATTGCATATTTGATTTTCCAAAACTCTGCATCTGCATGCTAGATTTTTGAAAATCATTTTTGTGTTTGAAACCATAGAAAATTTATTTGGGCAATTTCTGGAGTAAACTTTGGCTAGTGCACCTTGGCATATCTTCATATAGCCGTTGGTGGCACACCTGCCAAAGGGGGCCAGCACCGGGCCCACCACTGGGCTGGCCGAACCAGGGTTCAGCCGAACCCTAGCGACGGTCAAGTGGGCCCAGCCTTGGCCAACGGCTCCTAGCCGTTGCCCAACGGCTATCCCACGGTGTGCTGCCCCTTTGCTCTATAAATTGGACCCGAGAGGGGGTGTTCTTCACCCATTCAACTCATTTCATTCACACTCCCCTCTCTACTCCTTGCTCTCTTGGTTTTCTTAGATTTCTTGCTCGAGATTGGATCATCAAGTGGTCTCTCTATTGTGTTGCTGAAAATATTGTTGTTGGTAGAGCAAACTCGGTAAGAACTTAATTCGATTTCACTAACCCATCACCGAGTTGCTCTTGTTGTTTCTTGTTGTTGTGCTAGCATGAATTGGGCGGCGAACACTCTCCGGAGGGTGACACGCTCACGCTCCCGTTCACGGGCAAGCACGAGTGCATCCACCTCCGCCGAGCCGACGCCGAGCCCATCAACGATGGATTATGAAGAAGAGCAAGAAGAGCAAGCCGAGCCACAAGCCACGGATGAGGTCATCGACGACACCCCCTACCTCAGCTTGCGGGGCGATCGAGGTGCAACCTGAAAATCACCACTTTAAAACAACTTTGTCAGCAAAGTCCGGATACTCCGGAGAAATGTCCGGAGTTTCTAGAAAGTCCGTAGATTCTGGAGAAATCTCCGGATACTCTGGACAAGCGTCTGCGCAGCGGAATATGCACACTGCCCAAAACCGGTACTACCGGTTTTGCAAATCCGGTGCCTCCAGATTTAGCTGGCAGTGTTTCCCTTCTTTCCTCCTTCTTGTTTTGTTGCTTGAAATCGACTCAAACTGGGGGAGTAGAACAGAGTGAAGTTCTTGGTACAATATTCAATGCCTGCACTTCACAAACACTAACACCCGAGTAGATCCACAAATACTAAGAGCAAGCAAGCTAGGAAGGTAAATGCAAGGTAACCAACAAGAGACTCTGAGATTTGTTTTACCGAAGTTCGGATTCACCACCGTGTGAATCCTAGTCTCCGTTGGGTGCTTCTCCTACCGAAGCCGGGTTGCATTCAACCCTTTTCCCGATCTACTAGATTGCTTCTTCCCTTTCGGAAGTGAAGCAAGACCTTCACAAACTGTCCCACAGCTCACCACACCTTGGGAGCTTGTGGGCGACGCCTAGCCGTCTAGGAGGGTTGACCTCCAAGAGTAACAAATGCCACGAAGATCTCTTGCTATGAACTCAAGTGCTCAAGGATGGATTAGCTCAACTTTCACTCAATATTTCAATCCCTCACCCAAATCTCTTCTCTTCTCAAATCTCTTGCAAAACTAGAGATGGGAGGGCTTAAAAGGGCTGTGGAGATGTGTTTTTCAAGTGGGGAACCAGCAGCCACAAATGGGAGAGGGTGAGGGGTATTTATACCCACCATTCAAAAACTAGCCGTTGGCTGTTAAGACCCGGAGTCTCCGGAAAAACCCCCGGATACTCCGGAATCCCCAAAACTAGCTGTTAGGTTCAAAAGTTCCAGATAATCCAGACATTTTTCCGGAGTCTCTGGAAAACCCGGAGTCTCCGGGAAATTTCCCGGAATGTCCGGAGCTTCACTGGACAGCATAGGTCACCTTGGAGAAAAGCCATAACTTTTTACTCCGGACTCCGAATTCGATGATCTTGGACTCTATGGAAAGCTTATTTAGAGTAGCATCCATTCCAACTGAAAACAAGCTCAAAAACCACCAGGTGCAAGTGTTTCTCTCATGATAGCACTTGGGAGGTTAGGTTTGAGCACCGAGACATAAGCAAAGCTATCCACGTTGCATCCCTCTTGATAGTACGACATACCTATACTCAAGATCAGATATAAATGCAATATTAGAACTCTTGAGATTTATCTTCACGAATAGCCATACTTGGTCAATATATCCACTTGAGAGATTCATCCATCAATGTCTCATTGATTTGAGCACTTCACCCTTGAGCTAGTGACTTGGATCAATATTCAACATATATCAATGAAATTCACTTCTAGTTGCCAAGTCACACTTCACATGATCCAAACAATGTTTGATGCATCATCATTGCTTCACTTGATTAGGCTCGACTTGATACCTCAAAATTCTCTAAGCTATAGCCACTTCACCCTAGCCAAGCACATGGTCCAAGTCACTACTTGGCCAACCTTAGTTCAGTACCTCATTGCTAATCCCTTTCTTGATTTCTTCATCCATTCGATGCCAATTTGAGTTTAGCTTTGATTCAACATTAAGAGTGAAATCCAATTTAGATCATGCCTTCTTTGATTCTATAGTCCCATTTGATCATAACAAGCCTTCCCATTTATTTGGAGACCATCCAATATTCCAATATCACTATATCTCTTTCTTCACCTTCATTGGCTTGTATGTATATCAAGTATACACCATGGGATCACACATATCACAAATCATGACTTTCAATCTTATATAGAGCCATTTCACAATGTGAGGCAATAACCTATTCCTTAACTTATCTTGTACAACAATGGTTTGTCTTCACATATGGATGTTCAATGTCATACATCATGCTTTGTCATTTATATGTAACAACCTCCTCACATGCTTAACAAAGGCATTAGATCTTTAATCTAGTTGTCAATCAATTCACCAAAACCCACTTAGGGCCTTGATGTCTTTCAATCTCCCCCTTTTTGGTGATGGATGACAACCTCGATTAAAGCTTACAAGATATGTATAATAAAGTTTTAAAACAACGGATTTAGTTTGAGCTCCCCCTTAATATGTGCTATGAATGGAATTCATAATATTTGGCCTTAAATGCCATTTTGCACATTTTCAAGAAAACATGGAGCTCCCCCTAAATCCCTGCAACAGTGGGCACTACATGAAAAACAGCCATTGGTAACGGGCGCAGATGGCCATTGGTAACGGGAAAAACGCCCGTTACCGATTAAGCATTACAAATAAGCCAAGAAAGGTAACGGGCGGATGCCCGTTACTGATAACACGTAATTGTAACGGGCGTCTAACAAAGGTCGTTACCGAAACAAGTTACCGGTCACCTGAAATGTCTGTTTCTCTGGGCCCACATGGACCTTTGGTAACGGGCATAGAAACCTAACCCGTTACATGAACTCACTATCGGAGACGTTTGCTGTGGACATGCATTTGCACGTAAGGAGGCGCATTTTTTGTACGCGCATCTTCTCTGTATGGACGACAGGAGACGCGTGCTCTGGACGCACGTCTCGCCTGTCTCCACGAAAGGAGAGGTGTGCTCTGGACACGCGTCACGTCTGTCTCGATGACTGGAGACACGTGCTCTGGATGCGCGTCTCCTCTGTTTCGACGAAAGCAACAACTTGTAGGGCCCACCGGTCAGTATTAGTAACGGGCCTTTATGCGGCCCGTTACAGTGTTGTCATACTTGTAACAGACGTTCCAAGTGAAGCCCGTTACTCACGGATCTGTTTTTGTAACGTGCCTTACTTAACGCCCATGACTGATACGTAAGGCACCTACAATAACCTGCCCGTTTTCTGGCTGCATCCCAGAACCAGCCAGGATTTGGCAGCCACCAGATCAGGGGCTGCATCCTGGAAACAGCCAGGATTTGGCAGCCACCACAGCAATGCTAGGAGACATCCCAAACACATTCTCATCACATATATACACAAGAAAGATCACATATATATACACAATAATGCGAGATCACATCAAGTTCCTCATCAGATCGACATGCATGCTAAAGTTTCAAGTTTGTCATCGGTGCTTTGTTTGGATGGAGTCCTGAGAAAACTGCCTAAACCAGGCAACATCTGACCCCAGCCAAGCAGGTTTCTCAGGTAGTACTAAACTAGCCTGAATGCAGCAAGCTACTTTCAAGTTTGTCAGGCAGTACAATGAACTCACGGTGCACCATTATAGAGGTTGCCGTTTCGGTCGAGGATCTCCTTAACAATGTACTCGCACAGCATCTCCCGCACCAGCTTTAGATCTTCTATAGAAACATTAAGGGCAGGTTTGAAATCCTGCAAAATAAAATAATTATGAGAATACAAGTACAAACCAGTTTCTAAAATCAAATGGAGAATATACGAGCAGAGACAAGGGTGAGAGCATTATCTACTTACAGCAGCCTTCTTGATGTGAGGTATGTCTTCAAGTAGTTTGAACATATTGAGTGCCACATGGAATCCATGCAAAAAGGACCCCGATGGCTGCTGAGCACATTGCGCATCGAGGTACCAAAATGACAAGTTAATGCAGTACCAAATTGGTATGAAGGGACCATAAAAAAACCTCGGTCTTACAGTGGTATTTGGCTTGTGCTTGAATGTCTGATTGGATTTTAGCTTTGTCTTCTTTCCTTTCATCCCTTTGTCCTTTGGGCATATATCTTCGGAGGCCCTGCATGATCAGCAATACCGATTAGAAACACTAAGAGATTGAATTTTGTGAACAAAACCTACAAGGTACGGACATAGTCACAAGCGCTCGGAGGTCTTCGAACTTTCGCGGGGGATGATGTTTAGCAGAATCTAGATACCAAACCTCTTTGAACTTCATACAGATGATCAGTGTGACATAGTGGCCACCGGTGCCGAAGGCACCCACCATGTAGTCATTCGTCATTGCATTTCTCAATGCTTTTATTACAAGGCTAGACTCCTTATGAATCTTTGTGGTCGTGAGAACCTGTGGATCCAAAAACCCAACACTGATCTTCATCTCCGCTGCCTTGTCCTTCATTTTCCTACAAAAAATCCAAATGTTAGCATGCATGAACTTTGTGGTCAAAATTAAAGAAATATCTATTTTGGTTTTAAGGCACTTACAATGTCCACAACCTCAAGAAGGTCTCATCCAGAGCAACTAGGGTTATAAGGTCATACACGTTACTAAATGCAATGTTTAACATTAAATCACCAGCACCATGAAAGGAGTCTTCAGGCAACTTTGCTGGAAAACTAAGTTTATCCTTACTGTGTTCCATGGCGTAAGCATGCAACCTGGCACAATTCGGTCCAGCAGCCTGTAAGTCCGCTTCTGACAACATAGGCACAACAGGTTTGTATTTTGGATCCTGTTTTGTCCAAAAACAGTTAAGAAGCTCATCTCTAGGCAGAGGTTTCCTAGCCCCCTTCTTCTGCGGTGGCTGCTGCTCAGGCGGAGATTGCCTGTCCTCCGCCTGTCGCTGCTGCTGCTGTTGTTGTTGCTGCTTAGGTGGAGATTGCCTGGGTTCCTCCTGCTGTTGTCGATGCTCCTGCTGCGTAGTTTTGCTGATCTGCTGCTGCTTCTTAGGCGGAGATTGCCTATCCTCCTCCTGCTGTTGTCGATGCTCCTGCTGTGTAGTTTTGCTGATCTACGGCTGCTGCTGCTACTGAGCTTTCTCTTGCTGATGCTAAGCTGTAGTACCTCCATCTGATGATGTACCCCTGCTACCTGATGTGGGAGCAGGGTTGGTATTTCTCGTAATAGGTGGTACATGGATCCTGTTCTTTGACCATTGGATCCTTATACAGAGAGCCTCAGCTAGGGTTGTTACTTCATCCCCCCCAATTGGTGCAGGCAAAGGGTAGTGACCCGTATTGCCCCACACATAACTAGGTTGCACCACAGCATACCCATCCTGCACCGGTACTGTATGGAGAGTCTTTTGCAATGGAAAGACAGTGGCTAGTGCGAGCTCCACTTTATTCCCGGAGCCATCCAAAAGGCTACACTTGGTTGGCTCTGTCAGCTTATCTATTGTGTCCAGCATAGGTGATCGACTATCAATGTGCTGTTGACTACCTTCGTCCTCGCTGACATGCCAATGGTCTTCATCTCTGCCACGTGCTTCTTCTTCCTCACTGCCATGCACATCTTCTTCCTCGAGGCCATGCACATCTTCTTCCTCGAGGTCATGCACATCTTCTTCCTTGCTGCTACTGACAGGTGGTGATTGGGGAGGATGAAGTCCCTTTTTCCTTATTTCAAAGCCTGATTCTTGTAGAATGGAGACAACTCTGGTGACTGCTTCAACAACTAGGTGTTCCATCTGCAGTTCAGCCTTCTTGTTCCTCTTCTTCCTGTACATTCCAGCAAACTCTTCACCAAACCCTATACCCCAGCCAAGTGAACTAGACACGCCTCGGACCCGACCTCGATGCTCTGGAGTCTCAAGTGCTGCGGTGAGGATATCATTCTCCCTAACCCTGAAAGAACCATCGCTAGCCTGAGATGCAAGTGTTTTCACCCTAGTTGCTACCCCCACCACCACAGGGTTACTGAATGTTATGTCCCCGCTTCCTTCACTAGTGGTCTTCCTCTTCCCTACCCTTGCCCGTAGATAAGGCCTCAAACGTCCAAGAAATTGGTCCCAAGGGTTCTGTTTTCCTTCTTCAGCTAGCTTTGCATCCTCCTCCTCCCACTCTTTCATTTTACGAACATAACCTTTTCTGCCCGTCCTGTGTGGCTTATCATGCAATGCTCTCTTTTCTTTCATCCCCTGGCTCAATCGTTGAAATCTTGGAGAATTGGTTTCCTGCACAAACACAGTCCAGTCTTCTGGCTGCAAAAAGGCATGCTTCACAAAGGGAGTCTCCTCTTGGCTCACAAATTTTTTTCTTAAATGGGTCTTGAACCGCCGTTGCAAGGTTCCAATCTCTGACATAGCTGCCTTAACTGCCTTCTTGCGAACAGATTGAGCCAGATTGGCTGGGTAATCTAGCTTTTCCACTGAAATTGTGAACATCTCTTCCTTCTCAATTGGTGAGAGATCTTCAACTGCCCTGTTGATTGACACCCTCTCTCGAGAAATGAGGCCACAGACCAATACAAATCTATCTCTCGCAGCATCTGGGGTAGGCCAATAATTGTTATCAAGTCCAGTTGCGGTCAACTTGTCTTCTGGCCATTTGGTTTGTGTCCTTGACCCGCGGGATCGAGTACTACTCGCAGCAGTATGTGCTGATTGACCCTGTGAAGAAGGATCACCGTTGATAGGCTGTGAACAAGGTATACCGTCGATGGGCGGCTGTGATGGTGCACTGGAGGTAGAGGAGTTTGGTGTTGTGGGAGACTGCATAGATGATATGTCAGGTCGTCAGTAGAGCAACATAAGCTAGACTGAAAACCTAAACAAAATAAGATAAATTCTTATTCTCTGACAGGCAAAATAGTTGATATTAGCATACAGGTTGGGGATAGGTGCTAACCATTTTGACAGGGTGAAGCAATATGCTTATATATCAAAGCAGAGACTAAATTCCTTCAACTGCTTCCTTGTCCAACTTCAGCAGCAATGAATTGTGTGTTCCATGTGTACATGCAACAAGAGGACAAAGCAATTAGAACTAAAGTATGCTAACAGGTCCAAAGCATAACTGTCGATATGGTACATTCGAAGCATAACAGAATTTGAACAGTTCATATAAGTTCATCTGTTAGCAACAATTTATTCAAACAGACTTGGAGGAACAAAATTCATCCGTCAAATCCACAGCCAATCAATTAAAAAAGAACTATTAAGGCATGCTGTACTAATGCAGGGAATTCCAGGAGAATAATCCTATGTGAACAACCGTAAAGTTGCATGTCTCCCTAATCAGTGGCGTAGCCAAGGGCTGGGGGGGCTGGCAGGGGCCATGGCCCCCCCTATGGCTTGCAAATCTCCACTAAAACTTCAATTTTGATCAAATTTTTTAGATAAATTAGCATTATTGGCCCCCCTCAATGATGAAAAAAATCAATTCCTGACTACGCCACTGTCCCTAATCCACCTTGACAGGAATAGCAGATTGGGTGGCCGAGCACAGAGAGGGTGTTGGGGGTTCAAGCAGCACTAACCTCTGTCGCGAATGAAGGAGTTGTTCTCGTGGTGGTCAGAGAGGCTCGATCCGTGTCGCCTCGTTGCCTGAGGTGGCCGGCTCGTCGTTGTGGCAGGGGATGCCGGATCCGCGTCACCGTCTCTAGGTTTGCCGGGACGCCGTCCGCACGCCAGTAACCGCGTCCTCGTCACCGTCGTCACGGCTGGAGCCGCTTCGCCGACGTCACGCCAGGAACGGTGGGGCTGGAGAAGAGCAGGGCTACGGCGGGGAGAGTGGCGGCAGCGGGCTAGGGCTGGAGAAGGAGCAGGGCGCGGCGGTGGGGAGACTGAGGGCGTGGTGGATCTATCTGAATTAGACTCCTGGATCTGTCTGAATTAGACTCCCGAGTATATATATGTCCCCTGCGCGTGCGTTACTATGTTCACGGAAATTACTGGCGTGCTCTTGAACGGCTCTCTGGTGGAATTGGAATTCTATGGGCATTATAGTCAATATAGGTGGGAATTTTTAAACAGAGCGCGCAAGGTTTGCCTGCTGACGCTGACAATGGATAGTCATCGCCGACGCTAGTTAGTAAACCCGCGTCGGCTTCGTCGGCAGGTATCTTCTTTATATAGGCTGCTGACACTGACGCATGGGCCCGACACTATTTTTTAGAAATGAAACTCGCATCCATCAAATATTAGAGCCAGTAAAACAGCACCTAAAAATTCATTAAAAATAACATCAATTCATATTTGGACATTTAGTATTTTAATAAAATATCAACAGTCACACTTGTGTACCCAACATTCTTATAATTCGAATATACATCTCATGCTTGTGATATAATAATTCTAATAACATCTTAGTTTGCTCCAAAAATTCTACAAATTGACGTGGCAACATAAATTGGGTACCTAAACTTGTCATAAAAAATTCAAATGATTTCGATAAAGGAAGAATATACTTGTGTACAAATGGCTATATCTCTCACATAGTTTCTTAGAATGTTGCTTGAACATTGAAGTTTTCCACACTTTGCAACATGTTCGATCTCGTACGCATTTGAAATTTTTACACAAGCTTGTGTTCACCTTAAGATTACGAAATGCAAAGTTTCATTACTAATGGCTGTGGAAAACAAATATTTTTTCTATGTTGTACTTACAAAGAACAAGATAAAGGCATATAAACATTATTCACGAAACGGAATATACACTAAACAATGAAATTAATGAAAATAGGGGGATTTTAGAAAAAAATAGGGAAAAATCATCAAATTTGGACTAAGTACGACGGAGAAATACATGTTACAAAATTTGACTGCAGATTAAAAGGAGAAATGATAACTGTTCTTCATTCCAATAGAACAGAGGGGGTGGTTAACCTGCATCTCATTTGCCCCTCCAATCCTCGTCTCCTACGCCCATCCAATAGAATAGAGGAGGAAGCAGACTAGCAGAGGTCACCGCTGCCGCCGCCGTGCCCGCTTTGACATCCAAGAGGGCACCCTAGGCCTCTAATGCGGCAAATGAGACCACCACAACCTTCGATTTGACTCAGAAACGTGACAAATCAAATCTTGTGGATGTGACACAGAATATGTAATAATTTACATTCAAGATACATAATTTTTCACCCGCAAAAAAAAAGATACATAATTTTTATCGATGCTTCTGCCTACATCCTGATGTTCATCCTGCTGACGGCGCACTCCACCGCGGCGCTGAATTCACGCGTCCAGAGGTCGAACTCATGACGGATGCGACACTCGGCGCTGCAGTAGTGGATGATCCCTGGGGTCTCCGACCCGTAGCGCCTACATCCCGCTGCCCAAATGCAGACGTGGGGATTCTGGACGGGCAGCAACGGAATGTCATCATCGCCGTCACGAAGCCAGTACCACCACGCAATGTTCTTGAGATCCCGGCGGACGAGGTAGCGCAGCCGGTGCAGGTTGTGGTTCTTCCACCACCCGTCAGGGGGCGACGGCCCGCCGCTGATTTCGTGGAGCAGTGCCATCGCTTCGGGGTCTGCAGGGTTGCGACGGTACTTCAGCATCGCTAAGAAGTACTTCGCACCGGCGTCTTTGGTAGTGGCCTTTCTGACGAGCTCCAGACCCTCATCGGGAATCCGCCGCCTCATCAACCTCTCCATCCCCTCGAAGCACAATGCCTCCGGATGTTTGGCTTGGCGGAAGCGCTCCTCCATGAAGGACCTGACGTAGCGATTCTTACAGACTTGACGAAGCTCATGCAGCGACACCTGCAGGAGTACCTCATCCGAGTTGCAGATGCGCCGGAAGGTGCCGCAGACCCGATTACAAAGGATCAGGAAACGAATGACGGGCTCACCCTTGATGCAGCGGAGGATGATCTGGGTGACCAGTTCATTTGGCAGTAGCTCCATGAAGCACACCGCGGCCATGAAGGAAATGGAAATGCGATAGGATCTGGAAATTGAAATGCGACGGGGTTTGGAAATTGAAATGCGACGCGACCATTTATGGAACTTGAAATGCGACGCGGTTTGGCTGCTGATGCGTGGGACCGACAACTGCCCCTGCCCCTCCACCTTCCCACGAAATTGAAATGCGACGCGTGTTTTTGGACGGTTTTGCTCCCAAAAAGGTTCCCGAGGCGTAGGGGGACGTGGCGCGTAGGGAGGAGAGGCGCCCTGACGGTTCACGTCTTGCCATCATAAATCCCCGACGACTGCTGGTTGCTCCATAATCATATCATTTCTTTCGCTTCATCTTCTTCCCCCTCGCCATCAAAAAACCACAAACTCCGGTCAACGAGAGATCACACCAACAAGGAGCAAGAAGAGCATGGCGTCGAGTGACCCGTCGGCGAAGCGGGGACGAAGAGAGGATGACGACGACGAAAGCCGCCGTCGGAGGAAGTTGACCATCAAGGAGAAGGGGAAGGAGCCGATGGCGCCCAAGGAGAAGAAGGAGAAGAATTCGGAGGCCGCCGACATCAGCTTCGCCGTCGAACTGCTCCAGGGTGCGTTCATGAAGCTTCGAGAAGTTGGCGCAGCGTTCAAGATCGAGGCGCCTGCTGATGATTACAAGGATCGCAGCCTCAAGGGTCTCACCTTCAGGATCCACGTGTTGGCTGAAAAGTTTGAGAAGCTTCCCGTGGTCCAGCGGTCTCTCCTCGGCGCCGACGGCGGCTCCGACGGCGGCGGCGACGACGGCTCCGACGGCGGCGGGACTCCGACAGTGGCGAGTGACTAATTGATCCACTCCTGTACCATTAATAATGTGTTTGTGATTATTGTGTGTTCGTCAGTTTGTTCTCGTCAGGTTGTTGGATTGCTTAGTGTGTCGATCATGAACTGCTTATAGTTTGTTTGTCGATCATGAACTGGTTAGTTTGGTTGTTGGATTTTGTATACATGTCGCGGGCAGATCTGTCAGCATCGCCTACAGTATCTGTTCCTCCTGTGATGAACTCGATCTTGGAGACAATGGATAGTCATCTCCGACGCCGGTTAGTAAACTCGCGTCGCCTTCGTTGGCAGATTGGTCCGGATTGCTGACACTGACGCATGGGCCCGACACTGTTTTTTAGAACTGAAACTCGCATCCATCAAATATTAGAGCCGGTAAAACAGCGCCTAAAAATTCATTAAAAATAACATCAATTCATATTTGGACATTTAGTATTTTAATAAAATATCAGCAGTCACACTTGTATAACTAACATTCTTATAATTCCAATATACATCTCATGCTTGTGATATAATAATTCTAATAACATCTTAGTTTGCTCCAAAAATTCTACAAATTTATGTAAAAACATAATTTGGGTACCTAAACTTGTCATAAAAAATTCAAATGGTTTCGATAAAGGAAGAAAATACTTGTGTACAAATGGCTACATCTCTCACATAGTTTCCTAGAATGTTGCTTGAACATTGAAGTTTTCCACACTTTGCAACATGTTCAATCTCGTACGCATTTGAAATTTTAACACAAGCATGTGTTCACCTTAAGATCACGAAATGTAAAGTTTCATTACTAATAGTTGTGGAAAACAAATAATATTTCTATGTTGGACTTACAAAGAACAAGATAAGGCATATAAACATTATTCACGAAACAGAATATACACTAAATAATGAAATTAATGAAAAGATGGGGATTTTAGAGAAAACTAGGAAAAAAATCATCAAATTTGGACTAAGCACGACGGAGAAATACATGTTACAAAATTTGACTGCAGATTAAAAGGAGAAATGAGAACTGTTCTTCGTTCCAATAGAACTGGGCCCCACCCTAATTAGAGACGCGGGATGGTTAATCCTCGTCTCATTTTCCCACACAAACTGTTCTTCATTCCAATAGAACAAAGGAGGAAGCAGAGGGCGCCACAACCTTGGATTTGACTCAGAAATGTGAGAAATCAAATCTTGTCTATCAATAACCGATTGGACGATACTTTACATGATAGAAGATGACATTACATTCGTAACGAAGCCTACATTCATCACTACAGAAATACATGCAAAACCCCCTCCGGCTCGGCGCCGTATCGCAGAATCCTTTGCCTGCGCAATGTTGAATGTTGCCTCGCGCCACCGCCGTTGGCATCGTCGGCCGGCCGAGACCACGGCGGAGGGCGACACTCCTAATTTGCCAAGCCAGATTGACCCCATGATGCCGGAAATCTAGGGATTGCACATTGCTGATCAAACGCGGACGCCACTGTCCTTGCTCCTCGCCCTCAACCTGTTTCATGTACGCAATTGCAGTGGCGTCGGCGTCGGCCCCGCTGTTGGCTCTGTAGAGGAAGACGGCGGCCACATAGGCCGCCCCTCTGTGCCCGTCCTTGGCAGCGTGGTGGAGCTCGTCGAGGGGAGGCTGAGGGCTGCGGTTCCTGCCGAAGATGTCGTCCATCCCGGTGAGGAAGCAGGCCACCGGGTTGCCGGCTACAGCCAGGCTACGAAGGAAGACGTCATAGCTGACGGGGTCGTTGTTCTGCATCTGCTCCACCGGGTTGCCGGCTACAGCCAGGCGCCTACCGACGTCTCTGTCGCGGCAGGGGCGGAGCATGTCCTTGCAGGTTGCCCGTAGGCTGCAGAGGTCCTCCATAGGCCGATTCGATGTCGCACCGACTCGGCCAACGATGATCACCAGCACCTCCGCCGGGAGTTCCGCGAGGGACCGCGGGTGCTCCCTCGATGCCATGAGCGTCGACGATGATCGCGGAGGAGGCACGACGAGGAGTGTATGGGCAGTTGTGGTTTTCTCGCTGGTAGATGAAGGGGATGGGGTGGTTTCACGGTTATTTATTTTGGAGAGAAGATACAGGAGATGCGTCTCCGATGAGTGGATACTACTAATTGCACATCTTGCTTATCGAGGAGTCAAACTCTTTGAAGTTTGACGAAATGTTAGACAAAATACTAATTGCACATCTCGCTTATAGGCATCTTATGCAGTATCTTAGGCATCTTAGGCAGTATCTTAGGCAAAATATATAGGCATCTTAGGCAGTATCTTAGGCATCATATATATTACAAAAAGGATTCTATTTCCAGCAACAGACATCCCTGCATTTTACAAAAAGGACCGGATTCAGCAGAAATCAATCTTGCTTCTTTTTCTTCTTTGATTTTTGTATATGGATCTTTTCACGATGGTCGCTTCGCAAGTATGGTGTTTTATTAGCTTCCAAGACTCGGGGCATGTATGAAGTGTGAAAGGATGGACTTTCATCAAACTGGTTGTATTCCTCCTCCTCAACAACATTTTCAACCCCAACAATCCTTTTTTTTCCAGGCAAAACCACACTCCAGTTATTCTTTGCAAGGTCAGGTACATAGAACACTTGCTCAATATCCTTGGCGAAGACAAACGGTTCGGTTTTGTAACCAAAGACCCGAAGGTCAACACTAACATAACCAAATTTGTCCTTGATCATAGCTCTCTTCGCATTGGTGACCCATCTACACCGAAACAAGGCTACCTTGAATCCTACATAATCAAGCTCCCAAATTTCCTCTATTTGATCATAATATGTGGCTGTGTTCTTCTTATTGTCGATGGCCCGTACACGCACACCACTATTTTGATAGACGCTCTTGGCATCCTGGGCCATGGTGTAGAATGTGTATCCATTGATATCCATTGCTTGATATGTTGTAACAGTGAATAATGGCCCTGCTGCTAGTTTTCTTATATCGTCGGTTATAGCAGCGCTGCCACTCTGCTGAACATAATCTCGGAGCCAGCTGTTGAAGCATTGCATGTGCCTCTTTGCAACCCAATCCTCAGTACATCCAGGGTTTTGTTCACGTAGTTGTTGCTTGTGCTCATTGCCAAATGGTGTAACCTCTACGCTCTGTTCTGTCACGGTGAAATGAGCCTTCCTGAAGTCCTCTGGGTGCGGAGTGATTGACTTTTTCCCCAGGGTCCCAACACCTGAAAGCCTACCTTCATGCCGTGAACGAGGCACACCAATGGGGTTTTAGGGATCCATATAACCCATGGCCCACTCCACTGCTTCAATGGTCTCATAGCCACGAATAATGGCTCCCTCCGGAAATGACCTGTTATGTACCAATGATTTGAGGAATCCAAAGTACCTCTCATATGGAAACATCTGATGAAGGTAAGATGGGCCAAGGTACCAGATCTCCCTTGCGAGGTGTGTTGTTAGATGCAGCATGAGATCAAAGAATGATGGTGGGAAGGTAGCTTCAAGCAGGCATAGGGTCTCAAAATGTCTCCTCTCTAAGGCCAATAGTTTTTCCTCATCAATCACCTTCTGTTCTATTTCATTGAAGAATAAACACAAGCTAGTGACTGCGTCGCGAACCAGTTCTGTCTTGATACCTCTTAGTGCAACAGGAAGAATAGATGTCATCAACACATGGCAATCATGAGATTTCATCAAGTTGAAATTCATTTTCATGTCCTTCACCGACACTTGCCTCTTGAAGTTCGATGAGTAGCCTGAAGGTACTTTCAAACCATGCAAAAACTCACAGAATTCTTTTCTCTCTGCCTTTGACAAGGTGGTTGCAGCAATGGGAAGGTCCATCCCTGTGTCTGTTTCCTCTGCATAGAGCTCCGACCTAATGCCCATTTCTTTAAGATCATCCCTTGCATTTTTATGATCTTTTCCTTTCGACTTCTGTTGTAGCAATGTTTCCAAAGTAGCTTCACACACATTCTTCTTGACGTCCATGTTGTCAATCGAATGACGCACATCCAAAAGCGGCCAATACTCTAGCTCCCATAGAATTGATTTCTTGTTCCACATTCCTCGCCCATCTTCTTCTTCTTCTTCTTCTTCACCATCTCGCTTCTTTCTTTTGCAAAGTTTCTTTTTAGACAATTTGGGTAACTCCTCGATAGTTTTGACGTCCTTGACTTGCAAGTGGAGTAGATCTCCAGTCACATGCATTGGCGCCTGTCGATTCTCCTTTTCCCCATTAAATTGACAATCCATGTCCCGGTAGGCATGTTTCTTGCTGAGGAAATGACGGTGCCCCATAAATGAGAATTTCTTTGAATTTCTTATCCACACTGCACAAGTTTCTTCCAAGCAGTGTGGGCAAGCTGCACCTTTCCTTTTACTCTGGCCAGAAAGGTTGCGATGAGCCGGGTTGTCGTTGATGGTGGTGAACAACATGGCGTGCAATGTGAACTCCTCACGGCCGAACTCATCCCAAACCTCCTTCACACCAGGCTTCCAAAGTATCTTCAAGTCATCAACTAGTGGCCTCAAGTAGACATCAATATGGTCGCCAGGTTGCTTTGGCCCGGAGACCAATATTGTCAGCATCATGTATTTTCATTTCTTGCATAGCCAGGGTGGAAGGTTGTACATTGACAGCACGACAGGCCAGGTGCTATGTGTTGAGCTCTGGTTACCGAATGGGTTCACACCATCTGTGCTCATAGCGAACCGAATGTTCCTGCTTTCACCGGCAAAATCCTTGAAGTGGGAATCAATGTTTTGCCATTGTTGGCCATCTGCGGGGTGCTTAATCTTTCCAACTTCCTTCGTTCGTGTCTTATGCCAACGCAAGAGTTGGGCCTCCTTTTGTGTGGCGAACCATCTTCTCTACCGAGGAATGATGCAAAAATACCATGCTACCCTCACAGGAGCCCCTTTAACCTTCTTCTTCTTCTTCTTCTTCTTCTTCTTCTTGCCTGTGATCTCCATAGGCTCGTTCTCGTCATCATCAGCATTGTTATCGTCACCACCATCTTTTTTCCTCTTGTACCGATCGAACCCACACTTGGGGCACTTGTCAAGGTCTGCATAATCTCCACGGAACAATACACAACTGTTCTTGCAAGCATGAATTTTTTCAACCTCTATTCCCAGAGGACAAATTATCTTCTTTGCCTCATAGACAGACTCGGCTATTTGGTTTCCCTCGGGTAGCATGTCCTTAAGGAGATCCAATAGTTGTTTGAAACTTTTGTTGCTCCAACCATGATCTGCCTTAAGCTGCAGAAGTTTTAGATCACCAAAAAGGCGAGAGTACTTCTTGCAACCAGGATAGAGGGCTTTCTTTGAATCTTCAACGAACTGCTTCAGCCTCGCTAATTCAAAAGCTGTATACACTCCTTGAAACTCAACATCCCGCAACATTTGATCAACATTGTGCACACATTGCAACAACTCACCATCATTGAAGCCCGTAACTTCTTGATCAGTGATATCCTCAGGCCTCATCACAATTGGTGGGAATAATGGTTCATTTTCCTCATCAAAAACTCCACCTTCATCAGGCTCTTCATCATGGCATCCTGTAGCATGGTGTCGCGCTTCACCTTCATTTAGGCATCCTGTTTCGACTTCATTAAGCCCTTCCTCACCATGTTTATTCCAACACGTGTAATTTTCTTTAAAACCACGTGTGATCAAATGATGAAAAATGTTATCCCGTTGTCCGAACTTCTTCTCGTTGAGACAATCTTTACAGGGGCAAAGTATTGCCTGAACACCACGGTTTCTCATATTCGCCTCTACTTGATCTAGAAAACCATTGACCCCCATTAAGAATCTGGCCCAATCATCTCGGGACTTAATACTGTACATCCAAGCCTGAGCAGCAGCAGCCATCTGCAATTTTCATACATCAAATGAGCATAATGCATCACCAAAATCGATGAGTAATAGGATTAGGACAGCGAAGTTCAATAAAAGGGGGCAATTTCTACCTTGACGAGGACTGTCTACGAGGCGAGCGCTTCCGAGGAGGAGGACGAGGCGTCGCGGCCGCGGCGACGGTGACGGCGCGGAGGACGGCGTCGAGCCCGAGGAGGAGGATAAGCTGCTGCTTTGGATGACGTACGGCGCGGAGGGACGCCGCGCCGCGGTCGACGTCCGCCGGCACCTTTCGCCGTCGCGCACGCGGCCGGCCGGCCGGCCTGCTGCAGCGCCGGCTTTCTGAAGAGAGAGAGAGTGCACGCAGCGAGTGGGGCCTTCAGAGAGCGCGCGCGCAGCGAGTGGGGCTCTAGAAAGCGTGCGAAAATGCTGCTGTAGCAATGGCGGGGAGGGAGCGAGTGGGGCCCTCAGAGGAGAGAGAGCGAGTGTAGTTGTCCAAGATAGCAGAGTGGTCGGAACACAAAAACAACGACGCGTAATAACAACACGCGTCTCTATTGTGAGAAAACAAAGGAGATGCTAGCTCCAAACAAGCGTCGCCAATTGGGTCGTCAAAAAATGAGACGTGTCCTAAAAACAACGCGTCTCCAATAGGAAAGTCATCGGTAACGGACTTAAAGAGCCCGTTACCGATAGGTTTTACTTTCGTAACGGACGCATGTTAACGTCCGTTACAAAGAAAACATGTAACGGGCGTTTAAGAAGTCCGTTACCAGAAGTCATCATTGGTAACGGGTGTTATGGTGGCGAGGTCAGGGCGAGGTCGTGGTCGACCCTGCCGCGCTTATGCGTAACGGGCGCCAAACAACAACCGTTACAGATGGGGTCCATGTAACGGGTGTTAAGGGCCCATTATAAGTGCTGCGTGACCTATTTGAGGTTTTCACGTAGTGGGGGTGCAGAACTAGTGTGTGAATAAATAAACCATGATGCATGCACAAGATAAGCACTTCAATAAATAAAAACAGAGAATGGCAGTGCTGTCTGGCCAAACCCGGGGCCACCGAGTTGCCAAACTCGGTGCCACCGGTTTTGTCCAGGCAGCCCTGTCAAACAGCAATACATCACCCAAAAGAGTCACACTAAGATGCATATGAGTCTTAATAAGCATAAATAAGTTCAACACACATTAAAGCACACAACACAAAGGTTCTCAAGTTCAACTGAAGCTAAAGAGAATTTTATTACATGGGCCTATTGCATTCAACAGCCAAAACCGGTGCCACCGGTTTTGGAAACTCGATGCCACCGAGTTTGCCAGTAGAACCAACAGAGAGCAGCCACTTCAGAAATCTGGTGCCACTGAGATCTGAATCCTCACTCTAGATTTGTCTTCCTCACCAAATCCAAGTAGAGAGGCAAATTGGGTATAGGACGTACCAAACCACTTTCCCTCTGTCATCCAATGCACAATCCTCTCATCATTTCTAGAAGTGAAGTAACAAGTGGCATAGAATTGTGCGATTACTTCATTGTTCCATGACTTTCTAAAACCCATGATTCCGTAAATGTTTTTTCTTTTGCACTCACGAATAATTTCAGCAATTCTAGGGTCTTGTAAGTTGGTCAAGAACTCCCAATCAATGTATTCTGAGCGAGCTATGGGATAGTCCTTCTTGAGTATTGCACTTGCATAATAGTCTTGATGAAACTTGGTACCAAATCGGTAGTCCAAGTTTCTCCCACCCACCTCTATGGGATTCTTTTCTCTCTCTTTTCTTGCCTTCTCTGTCATGCCCCTTGCCTTGTAGTTGATCACATTGGGGTGCTCGGGATCAAATGGTGGCCTTGTTTTGATGTTGAAGTAGGTCTCTTCATCACTGTCAGGTATCTGAGGTCCAATGACTGAAATAAAAATGGCCTCATCACTGTCATCATCCCCGGTGCCCGACTGTGCTCATGGCTAGCTGTGCGGATATTTTTGCCCTTTCTCTTGCACTGAGCTACTGCTGTAGGAGAGTCTGGGGGAGTGGGTTCCTTCCTATATGGGCTCTCCTCATCATCATCACTAGAGGTTTCCTCATTCTCTGAGTCTTCAATGCGCAAGGTACCCCTAGGAAGATTTATTCTTCCAGATGCTCTTTTGGACCTTCTATGCGGCACTGGTACTTCTTCTTCAATCTCAGGATTGCTGCTAGGTCCTTCTCTCCTTCTCAACTCATATTGAGCATTCTTTGTTCGTCGAGGTCTTCTCCCATAAACTTGCTCAAATGATGGATCTGGAACACAGAGAGACACAAACAGGTACACAAGTGTTTTAGAAGCATGTCCCTGCCAAGTATATATCCATTTGATTTTTGTAGAGCAGAATTTGCAAACTTGACAGAGCCTCAGCGTCGAAACCGGTGCCACCGGGTTGAGAAATCCGGTGCCACCGGGTTCAGTATGAACCCTAGGTTATGCCCCAACAATGCAGCCATGAAAACTTTAAACCACTGATTGGAATTTGTTATAGGACCATATTGATGCCATTCTACCAAAGGAATCCAAGAGATAGTCCCTAGAAAAGTATATCGGGCAAAACCAAGACATGGGGTACCTCCCGACATGGTTGAAGAGTTGCTGCAGTCCTAGAACAGAGGGGAATCCGATCCCACCGGGTTGGAGAACCGAAATCTTGCCTCAAGCCTTGAATCTCACGGTTGAATTCTCAAATTGCCATGAGGTCGCCCCTTTTTCCTCTCCCTGTCCTGTTCTGAGTCGTGGGGGTGAATGGAGGTGAAGGGGTAACTGTGAAGGGGTAAGTCACGGGTACATCCTGTGCTGCGACAGAAACCGGTGCCACCGGTTTGTGAAAACCAGTGCCACCGGGTTTCACCTGACCCGTGGACTTTTGTCCATATTTTCAAATCTGCACTTCCTTTTCCTTCTTATTCTGTTTCTCTGCCCTTTATATCCATTTTCACACAGCCCTTGTACACAGATATGGATTTTGACAGAATTTGATGAATTTTGAGAAATCCAATGTTTGCAAGCCCTTGAGATAAGGAGTAGCTTCCTTTGAACTTGAGAGAATCTTGCCATTTATGGTTAGCCAGCAATTAAATAGGAGTAACAATAACCATAAATAACAAGACGTAATCTAAAAAGATCAAGACTCAAAGATTTTGCAAAAAGCACACCACCTACACATGCTAGTATATTTTGAAAATCTATTCTAGGTCACCAAGAGTATGCAAAGGTTACTAGCTGAAATAAGTCTTAGCATATTTAGCTCATGCCTCTACTAAAATTTCAACTACGGTTAGAAGACAAAATTTCCAATAATTAATTTGTGAGGCATCAACTAAATATCCAAAACTTATTACTATCACCATGAAACAAATCCAAGGTGACACTAGGCATCTTTGCACACCAAAACTCACACTAGCAAGAATAAGGCCTAGATGCTTGAAATAATTGTTTGAATTTAGAATTGCATACCTTGGTCTCTATTACAAAGAATTCTCACATAGAGGAACTCACAGGAGAGCTTGCACTCATTTTGGTCTTTCAATAAGGTTATCTTGTCACTCTTGATAAGATGAAGCCATATGAAAGATGAGCTTGAATTCTCTATTGATATTTCCATCTTCATCATTTTGACAATTTTAGATGTGAAATACCCATGATAGATGAGAAGGACAAGAGTGCATACATGTTAGAATGACAAGCTCAAGTTTCACATTGGATGACCCTTTGAATGTGGAGGGGGAATGAATCAACCAACATGAAACCTCATAGTATAGGTCAAATTCCTCAAGAGTATGGTGCATACATGAGAATGTGGATGGATGAGATATATGCACCATTTTGGTTAGTCAAGTCCAAATCAAGGAATTTAAGCTATACTATGGAGAGTAGCTAGAAACAAATATAATTCAATCCATAAATGAAGAGAGAGATACAATTACAGAGATGGATTGATGACCTCCTTGTCATGTGGCTTACTCACAACCAACACCCTTGCCATAAGGTATATTCAAGTGTAGAGAGTATGGATATATAAATGAAGCACCTCATACTTGAACTACACACATGAGGCCTTGCAAGTGGTGTTAGTACCAAGAGACACAAAATGTGAAGTGAGCTCCCCCTAAATAGGTGCATCAAGTATTTGAATCTTGAGAAATGCACTTTTAGCTCAATTAGGGCACTAGGGTAGCAAGCTCCACATTTTGGTCCAAACATATGAGCAAATAAGCATTGATGAATATGATCAAGAAAAGCTCACAAATAATTCTGAGGTAGGTCCATGAGAATGTTGCTTAAGACATTTGAATTATTTTCTTCTTCTTTTTGCTGATCCTGACAAACTCGGTGCCACCGAGTTTGCCAATCCGGTGTCACCGGATTCTCCCAGAGTATTGCACTTTTGTATTTCCTAGAGATGCAAATGATTTTTCTTGATCCTTTATTTTAATTTTGCTCACATCTATGCTCCTGCATGCAACAACCACTCAAAGCTTCTAGATGAAGCGGTTAATAGCATCGAATGGTATTTGACATAATTTTGCTAGAGAGAGCATAGGTAGCTTGTTCAACTCATATGATTAACTAGCACATGAGCATGTTTCACATATGAGTATGAGCAGCTATAGAGAGAGGTACTTATCATTTGAGAGGCATTGAATAAGATTTCTTCCATATATTTCACTTGGTTCTTTTCTAGAGATGAATCACACAATTTCCCTTGAGATATAGATGAACAAAAATAAATATCTTCTCAAGTGAACCAAGCTTCCAATGCTGCTCAAAGTACCTGCAAAGTCCTTTTAGGCATGTTTTGGTACCCAACGTGCATTGGGTCCATCAAGGTTAGTTATCAAGGACTTAGGTACCCAAATGGCCTTTGTGCCTCTTCTTTGTGACACAACCACTCTAGGAGCACATTGGTCATTTGAGTTCATCCTAAGCAATTTATCTTCATTGTGAACATGAATAGGCTTAGGGTTTTTACCCATAGGACAATCTTTACCAAAATGTCCCTTTTGACGACAAGTGTAGCAAATCTTGTGCTTAATGTTGCTAGACTTTTTCACACTTGTCTTGGAGCCATTCTTCTCCTTGTATTTAGCTTGAGCCTTCATAAATCCCTTGTTGAGCTTCTCTTGAGGTTTCTCAGTGGAAACCGGTTCCACCGGTTTGGCAAATCAGGTGCCACCGGTTTTCCCTGAGGAAACCTTTGACCGGTTGATACAAGCCTCAATCTTGTGCCCTTTCTCATGACAACCAAAGCATCTTCTCTGAGCAAGACTTCTTTGCCTCTTTGACTGATTTGGAATGTCTTCTTGCTTGAATGAGCACATGGATGCATAATGTCCCATGTGTGAGCACTTGTAGCACTTGATGTGATCTAGCTTCTCTTTGTTGCTAATATTGTGATCATTGATCTTGTGGCTTTGTTGAGAGATTGATCTAGTGACGATTATCCTCTTCTCAAGCTTCTTCACCATGAGCTCACGGTTATCTTGAGAAGGTTGCACTTTTTCTTTTCCCTTCAACTTAGCCACCTCTTTCTTGAGTCTTTCGACCTCATGCATAAGATCATCATTTTCTTGAGCAATGGAGTCATCACAAGATTCTACAACCACACAATCATACCAAGAAGGTTTGCCTTTTGGGCCACATAGGTTAGCACAAGATATATCATTTTCAATTTGAGTACATGTGCTAGTTGTGCAATGAGGTGTATAAGACTTAACTGAGTTTACCAAAACCTCATTTGTCACTTCTAGCAAAGAGTGATTCTACAAGCTTCTCATGAGAATATTCAAGTTCTACGTGAGTGCCTTGTAGTTTCACAAACTTGCAAGTGATTTCCTCAAGTTGATCCTTGAGAGCTTGATTCTCCTTTTCTAGGGATGCTGCACAAGATAGAGAGTTAGTAGCCTTGGTGATATCCTCCTTACACTTGCTAGACAAGACATCATTTGACTCCTTAAGCTTCTTCAATTCTTCTTCAAAGGAGTCACGATAAGCTTGTTGTCTTGTGAGCTCATCTTCTTGCCTTCTCACTCTCTTGATGAGCTCTAGCACATTCTTTCTATCTTTCTTGGTCATCTTATCGAGTTCAAGGTCAAATTGCTCAACTTGGCTTCCTTTCTTCTTTTTACCTTTAGTCACTTGAGACTTGACATTGTTAGTACATAGAAAGGAAGTACTAGGATTTGTGTTCACCTCATTGGGTTGATGAGGTGTTGCATTGATGCTCGATGAAGTGCTGCAACTCTGATTACCCAAACCAGTGCCACCGGTTTCCAAACCCGGTTCCACCGAGTTTTCCTGGTCAGTGGCAGTGGCATTGGTGTTGCAGCTCTTTTGCTTCAAGAATGAGGTCTCTAGAGAGGAGATGCAAGATGTTGAAGTTGAGCACTCCTCTAGTGCCTCTTCTTCTTCTTCATCATCCTCATCATCAGCACCAGTATACAAGTCTCTGAGTGCCACCCAAATATGATGTGCATCATCACAAATGTCTTCATTGTTGAAGATGAACTCTTGAATAACCTTGCTCACATTATTGTACATGAGGTTAGTAATGGAGGAATTGCGATGCACACAATCCTTTTCCTCTCTTGATAGATTGGATGAGTCCTCACTATCAAAGTCATCGGGAAGGATGCTAGCAACCACAGCTTGATACATGAAGAACGTGAGCGGACCAAGAAGAGTAGTTTGAGCCATCAAACCGAAGAGGCTCAAACGATACCTCACAAATAGTCGACATCCTTTTAACTCCAAGCGGTTAAGCTCGAATCGGAGCACCAGGCTCTGATACCAACTGAAAGGATATTGATGTCGCCTAGAGGGGGGGGTGAATAGGTGTAACCTGAAAATCACCACTTTAAAACAACTTTGTCAGCAAAGTCCGGATACTCCGGAGAAATGTCCGGAGTTTCTGGAAAGTCCGGAGATTCTGGAGAAATCTCAGGATACTCTGGACAAGCGTCTGCACAGCGGAATATGCATTTTGCAAATCCGGTGCCACCAGATTTAGCTGGCGGTGTTTCCCCTCTTTCCTCCTTCTTGTTTTCTTGCTTGAAATCAACTCAAACTAGGGGAGTAGCACAGAGTGAAGTTCTTGGTACAATATTCAATGTCTGCACTTCACAAACACTAACACCCAAGTAGATCCACAAATACTAAGAGCAAGCAAGCTAGGAAGGTAAATGCAAGGTAACCAACAAGAGACTCTGAGATTTGTTTTACCGAAGTTCGGATTCACCACCGTGTGAATCCTAGTCTCCGTTGGGTGCTTCTCCTACCGAAGCCGGGTTGCATTCAACCCTTTTCCCGATCCACTAGATTGCTTCTTCCCTTTCGAAGGTGAAGCAAGACCTTCACAAACTGTCCCACAGCTCACCACACCTTGGGAGCTTGTGGGCGATGCCTAGCCGTCTAGGAGGGTTGACCTCCAAGAGTAACAAACGCCACGAAGATCTCTTGCTATGAACTCAAGTGCTCAAGGATGGATTAGCTCAACTTTCACTCAATATTTCAATCCCTCACCCAAATCTCTTCTGTTCTCAAATCTCTTACAAAACTAGAGATGGGAGGGCTTACAAGGGCTGTGGAGATGTGTTTTTCAAGTGGGGAACCAGTAGCCACAAATGGGACAGGGTGAGGGGTATTTATACCCACCATTCAAAAACTAATCGTTGGCTGTTAAGACCCGGAGTCTCCGGAAAAACCCCCGAATACTCCAGAATCCCCAAAACTAGCCGTTAGGTTCAAAAGTTCCGGATAATCTGGACATTTTTCCGGAGTCTCCGGGAAATTTCCCGGAATGTCTGGAGCTTCAGTGGACATCATAGGTCACCTTGGAGAAAAAGCCATAACTTTTTACTCCGAACTCCGAATTCGATGATCTTGGACTCTATGGAAAGCTTATTCAGAGTAGCATCCATTCCAACTGAAAACAAGCTCAAAAACCACCAGGTGCAAGTGTTGTGGTAAGTGTTTCTCTAATGATAGCACTTGGGAGGTTAGGTTTGAGCACCGAGACATAAGCAAAGCTATCCACGTTGCATCCCTCTTGATAGTACGACATACCTATACTCAAGATCAGATATAAATGCAATATTAGAACTCTTGAGATTTATCTTCACGAATAGCCATACTTGGTCAATATATCCACTTGAGAGATTCATCCATCAATGTCTCATTGATTTGAGCACTTCACCCTTGAGCTAGTGACTTGGATCAATATTCAACATATATGAATGAAATTCACTTCTAGTTGCCAAGTCACACTTCACATGATCCAAACAATGTTTGATGCATCCTCATTGCTTCACTTGATTAGGCTCGACTTGATACCTCGAAATTCTCCAAGCCATAGCCACTTCACCCTAGCCAAGCACATGGTCCAAGTCACTACTTGGCCAACCTTAGCTTAGTACCTCGTTGCTAATCCTTTGCTTGATTTCTTCATCCATTCGATGCCAATTTGAGTTTAGCTTTGATTCAACATTAAGAGTGAAATCCAATTGAGATCATGCCTTCTTTGATTCTATAGTCCCATTTGATCATAACAAGCCTTCCCATTTATTTGGAGACCATCCAATATTCTAATATCACTATATCTCTTTCTTCACCTTCATTGGCTTGTATGTATATCAAGTATACACCAAGGGATCACACATATCACAAATCATGACTTTCAATCTTATATAGAGCCATTTCACAATGTGAGGCAATAACCCATTCCTCAACTTATCTTGTACAACAATGGTTTGTCTTCACATATGGATGTTCAATGTCATACATCATGCTTTGTTATTTATATGTAACAACCTGCTCACATGCTTAACAAAGGCATTAGATCTTTAATCTAGTTGTCAATCGATTCACCAAAACCCACTTAGGGCCTAGATGTCTTTCAAGGAGCAAGCATATGCTCTCTTGAAGGACCGAGTCTTCGCCCACACCAGGGACTTCGACCCGGCTCTCATGGAGAAGACAGGTATGAATCTCAAGTTCGCTTCCATTTGGAATGCTCTTGGTTGGGAGGAGTTTGTGCCGGTCACAGAGCTTGGCTCTCAGCCCCTCACCATCTAGTTTCTTTGCTCTCTTACCGAGATCCCGGATGGCATTGAGTTTCGTCTTTTCAGGACTGATTATCGTCTTTCTTGGAAGGATCTTAGTCGTCTTCTTGGTTTTAGTCCTCGTTGTGCTATCTCTTTGAAGCGAGCTTGTGAAGGTTTTGTTCGGGAATCTTTCTGGGCAGATATCTCTGGTCTTGTTTACAGTGGCAAGTTTGTACCTCGGTGCAACGATATTGTGCATCCCACTCTCCGTCTGTGGCACAAGTGGCTCGCCATTACTCTCTTCCCACGAGAGGATGTTCGGCCCGTGCGCAGCAATGAGATGATGCTATTATACGCCGCTATTAACCAGATCAAGGTCTCTCCCGTTAAAGCTATGATTCGGCAGTGGTTGACGAATTTCAAGATTATAGGTCCTATTGAGTGTACGGCTTTGGTGACTCGTATTGCTCTCAGACTCAGGGTTCTTAGCGGGAATCTCGTACCCTTCATCGGGACGCCCCGAGTTCTCATTGATGAGGCATACTTGATCCAGGGGCATATACTCAAGTGGGGCACAAATGATTCTTTGACTTTCTTCTTTTCGGGCTATGCAAATCAAATCCTGTTACCTAACCCGGGGTTTGGATTGTATAACTCGGAGTCACTCACTATTCCCCTTGTTACACAAGAGGAAAGCCGTCGTGCTAGTGTTTCTGGCAGGTCCACCAGGAGCGCGGCGAAGAGAGCACACATGCAGTAGCAGCAGTCACAGCCGACACCACCACCACAGCCTCAGCCACAGCCTGTTACACCACCGGTGGCAGGAGGGGCCCCTGCGGGGTACTTGTCCGGGGTTACCCCTGGATATGCACCTGGTTGGGATCAGCCCACCTACCAGCCGAGTGCGAGTGGCACGGCTTGGGCAGGCGCGAGCAGAGCTCAGTGGGCCACACCCGCTAGTTCCAGCTCCGGTGGTCCACCTCCGTCTTCGTCCTTCCGGCGACACTCCTCCGCCTCTGCACGCGATGCTCAGCTCGCACAGCAGATGGGTGAGCTCACCGTCCAGGTCACGGAATTGGAGGAGTCGCTGAACACCCACGTCGAGTCTACCTCAGCGTGACAGCGTCAGGGTGGTGAAAGGATAGCAGCCATGCAGCAGGATCAGCAGCAGTGCATGGAGGCGCAGAGGGCTTACTACGCGAGTCAGGGTTTCTTCTTCCCTCCTCCGCAGTGAGCCTGAAGCTAGCTTGGGGGAGGACCCCCATTCTGAGGTAACTTGTATCTTCCTTCATTTTCAGAATATCTTATAAATGAAAATTCCAAAAAAATCTGCAAAATAAAAAGACCAAAAATATTTATTTGCTTTCATCATCATCATTTGCTTAGTTTGCTTTGATATGCTTAGTAAGAATGCTTTTTCTCTATGGTTGAAATGATGAATAGTTACTCTATTTATTCTCCTCATATGTCTTGCCTACAACTTTGTATCCTACCTAAGTTTTGAGTTTGTTGGCTTGTATGTTCAAACCTTAGCTTGAAAACTGTGGGTAGCAGAAAGCATGATCCTTACCTAAGTTGTTGTGAGACATGATATGGTAGAATAGAGTGCTATGATCTTGTGCTTAGTGATGCTTGACATCCGGAGTTTTCCTTTTTGAAAAAATCAAAACATGATGAGTTCCTCAATGATGAGAATTTCCCATCCAAGGCCATATGTAGATTCTAGTTCTTAGCCTCCACATATGCAGCTTGTTCTCTCATTGAGCTTTGTCAAATTGTTGTGACCCTTGTTAGAACTTATACTCCCCTGATCAAGATCACGTACACGTTCATGCTAAACTTCTACACTGGAAGTTAAACATTCATCATTTACTCCATACTGCTTATGCATTCTTCCGCAAATAAAACTCTATGTATCTTTGCATCATTCATCCCTCTCCAAATATCTCCAATAGAGACAAAGGGCTAGCTAAAAAAAGGGAGAAAAAGAAAAGCATGCTCAAAAGCATGGCAAAAATAAATATAGAGAGCTAGCCCAAGTCTTGAAAAATTTCAAAGGAGAAAAAGGGATTGATATGTGCAAGAGAAAGAGTTCCACCATATAGATGGTAATAACTAGTACCTACTCCGGGGCTAGTGTCCACCTTACCAACAATCCCTCATTCCCTCATATAAAACATGGCAATATCTAGCACCCATTTCCGGGCCTAGTATCCACCTTGCCATGCTCATATCCATCACACACATATGCACATCTTGATCAGGATGTATGTTTGTTTCTTCCAAGGATTCGGTTTTTGACTTAGCAAAACATGAGAGACAAGTATGCCACATCTTCCCTACCTACAGCTCCACATAAAGCCTATTAGGAGTAGGATGTGAAGAAGGGCAACATTGATGCCTTGGTGAGGAATCAGACACCTTTGAGCGATCCGAGAGTATCATTTGAGGAACTCTGATTTTCTTTTGAAAAATTTGCAAAACCTCTGGATTGCTAAGCTGATCAAGGTGTGAGTGATTATGCATTCTCTATATAACCATTCTGTCTCTCAACCGCCCAAGGCAGGTGAAGCTATATGCCCCACGTATCAGGCGAAAGGTAAGAACATTGCCAACTTGTTCAACTCTTGGTAGAGTACTTTGCTGTATGTTTGCCATAAGTTGAGAATACAACATTGTAGCAACTCCTGATCAACCAACCTAAGTCTCTAATGTCTTGCTTCAAGACGAGCAAGAGGTTAGCTTGGGGGAGTTTGTTGACGGTGGAAATTCACCATTTCCAACCCTCAACATTCTCACATAAATGGAGGCATATGCATTATTTACTAGCATTTAGCTTTGAATAATGTAGTTCCACTTGTCCTTGGAGATTATTTGTATTTAGGTGATTTACCCTTTAAAAGAGATGGAAACTCCACTTCTATGAAGAAACCATGCCAACTCAGCTGAGGAGGTGGCTGCCACCAAGGGAAACGTGGCAAGACACGTCATCGATCCAGGGGAGGCACTCACCGACGAATCAGAGGACGCCACATGGACTTCACATGGATCAAAGGGCCCACCTCGGATACCAAATCAAGCCATGCACTGGGGATGGATTAGAGGGCCCACAGGGCAGCCACCCAGAGGAAGGCCACCAGGTCGGGCCACCCTAGGGGGCCGGTCGATCCTAGGATCGGCCGAAGTGCCTTAGGGGGGCTCCATCCTGGCCCTCCACATGGCAGCTCCCTATTGGTCACTTGCTTCACTCCTGGGTGTTTAGGGGCCATTTGGGCGTCTGAGCAAGCCTTGTCCTTACCTATAAATAGAAGGGGAGGGGCTCCCATTTCTCACACACCACTCTCTCATTCTCCTCTCACTTTTAGTTTCCAAGGCTAGGGGGTAGGCTAGAGTAGCTCTTCTTCAGGTTCCAAGTCCTCTTGGAAGTTTAGGTATGAGTTCTCTTTTATCTTTATTTCTTTGTATGACTTTGATCTACTTCAGTTATTCAGCTATTTCATATAAAGTCATGGTAGATCATATTCTTGATATGTTCTTGAGTTCATCCTCTGTTCATCATTTAGAGACTCGTGTTCTTCGTGAACACTACCTTTTGATCCACTTGAAGGGTGATAAACTCCTTCCTTATGTGTTTGTTCATAAGTTAGAGGCTCGTGTTCTTCACGAACACGACACTTTGATCTTGTTTATTAGACATAAGAGAGTTCATATCTGTTCGTATGTCTAGCCTTTGTTGATCTTGTTAGATGGCATGAGAGTGTTGCATGGGGTTTATGTTCAAGCTACGGTACTCGGTCTAGTTGACTAGTCTTCTGGTGGCTCTCACCCTGGGTCACAATAGCCCGGGCCGGGTGAGGTCTAGCAGCAACGTAGGCATGGTGCCTGGGTTGTCTGGCTACGATAGTTATGAGCATACCCCCCGTAACGAGAGGTTGGTCTTCAGGTGGTGACAGCCCTGTTGGATCCTAGGGCAACCTCCGCATTGGGGTACCTGCTGTAGGAGTCTGAAGTCTAGTTTCGCAGAGTGCTGGTCGTCGCGGGCTAGCTCCCCGTTTTGACCTGGGTGCTGAACCATGTTTCCCTCATGCAATACTCTTGCCTATCTCTTGTATTTTCTAGCTTTGTATGTTTAGTACATTAGAACCTAGAGCTAACTCGTATGTTCCCCCTAAGCCATAGTGTCCTAGAGTAGAGGTAGATTTGAGGTGTGTGTGTCACACTACCCATATTATCTTTTATCTTACCCCTGCCTTTGAGTGTGTTGTTTTCTATATCTATCTCTTGGTTTACATTCAGAGCAAAAGCATAAGTCTAAGATATCCGCCATTGCCTTCCTTGGATTCGATACCCTTGGAATACTCTCCTTCCTCGGGGAAATGCTACAATGGTTTATTTGTGTGCTTGCGGATTCGTCCATGATCGTTTAGATTAACCTATGGCAACTCTCAATGTTCACGCTAACCTGCGCCATTAGTTGTGACATTGGGAAATGCCAACAAGCATTTCTAGCGCTAACGCTAAGGATGGATTCCCAAATCTGTTCTTAAGTGATCGACATTTAGAAATGTCAACACTCCCTGTCTCCAATTCTGCCCATGAGAGGTGATTCTCACCTCTATGTGGTAGAATGGTGATGAGGAGAGATCTAGATTAGGATTAGTTGAGAGGTATAGTAGGGGTGAGGAGTGAGTTGATGTCCTCGTGGATGCTTGTTCTTCATTTAGATCAAAGTGAGTATTTCAGCATTTCTTATTTAGACTATAGTGGACATCATGCATGATTGATTTGTTCTTGTGTTCGTGGCTCGTTCATAAGTTAGAGGCTTGTGTTCTTCATGACACAAGGCTTCGATCCTTTAGAGCTAGAGCCGTAGTTCATTTACTTGTTTGCATGCTCTGATCCTGTTTAGTTAAGTAAGCCCGCTGTATCTCGTTCAGCTGCATCCAAAGCTTCCTTTCTGCTCCGTAGTTCAATGAATGATAAGATGATCTGATTCCGATCTTTCCCTTGTTCGTGGGACCGTATCTATACAGTTGCTATAGTGTATTTAGCAGGTCGACAGACGTAACTGCACTATAGTATTTTATCTGGGGTACAGACGTGGTGTCTGGACCCTGGTTTTCCTACGAAGACCACATACGATCGTAGCGTAGAGGTAGGCCGTAGTGGTGACAGCCTGTTGGACCCTTTTTGTCAACCCTCTACGTCGCGTACCGAGTTGGGCTCACTTGCCAGTACCTTGTTGTGCTGTCGCCCCATGGGGACGACTGAGATCTGACAGAAGACATCTTGAGAGCTAAGTCCCTTAAGGAAGTGCTTCTTGTATCCCGACCTATCCCAGCGAAAGCTGGTGTCCTTGGATAGACCCTCTCTGGTTACCCACCGTCCTAAGGGAACGAAACCCGACGGGAATACTCATTCTCCTAGGGAGAAGTGCTACAGCAGTGTATCCGTGCGCTTGCGGATTTGTTCGCACTCATCAGTGTACCCGGGAGTTTCTTACATGCTCACACTACCACGGCGCCCAGTGTTGAGATTAAGAAACACCAACAAGCATTTCTTGCGCTGTTGCCGGGGACGACTGTTGTTAACCTTCGAGCCCGTCTATCCTCGTATTTATTTTTTTCTTTTTCTTCTACCTTCACCCCCGTTACCCTTTTTGAGATATCCCCTTTTGTTTTCTTACTTCTACCTCTACCCCCACTACCCATGGAAGGTTATCCTTGTAAACACCTTCCGCCTTCGAGGAGTGAACCCTCAGATCCATCTTCGTCAAGACCCACTCTTACATCTGGCTTTTGGTTTCGCCCCTCTCTCATGAAGCTAATTCAGGACCTATCCTTCTCGGGGTTAAGTCATGAGAACCCCTTTGATCATGTGAGAGACTACGAGCGTCTGATTGAAACTCAGGGTAAAACCGGAGAATCACCGGATGTTCGGAAAATAGAGTGTTTCCCGCTATCCCTCTCCGGGGAAGCACGGGATTGGCACCGTTGTTTTGGTAGAGACTACCTTACTTGGGAAAGGTTGAGAGCAGCTTTTTGCTCCCACTTCTTCCTAATACGACGTGTCATCTCGTTAAGGGCAAATATTCTCTATTTCAAGAAATGTGAGGAGGAATCACTAGGAATGGCATGGAATCGTTTCGCCTCCGCGGTGGAAGATTGCCCAGTCCTCTACATTCCCGATTGGATGTTGCTTCAGCACTTCTAGTTTGGATTGCAGAAGGATGATGCCATGAGGCTTAATGCTCTCTCCGGAGGATCCTTTGTGCACCTAGATGCTGTCGAGGGAAAAGAGATCGTGGATAATCTCTGAGATTTCAGCTTCCCTTGCATCCCGGTCAATGAGGCACCCACCAGAGGAAATGTTAAGCCACCTAGATCCATCATCAGCCAAGCCCGAGATTTCATATCCATTCTTTTTGAGCTCTGGTTGAAGATGTCATTCCTGAATGGCAGGAGTCTAAGGGAAAGATTTCGTGGTGCGAGATCTACCCTTGGGTTCCCCTCTCATGCATCTTCTTAGACCTTCTCCCCGAGACTTTGTCTCGTGGGAGGACGGAGAGAGTAGTTCGGAAAGAACGACCATTCCCGGCCAGGATGACTTGTTCGATCCTCACTACTATCTCCTAAGGAGGGTATGGGAGGCCTATCATGTTTCTACGTCGAGGTTTGAGCTGAAGTGCTTTGCACTGAAGTTTCGTATAAACCAAGACATCAGTCTCTGCTTTATAATCCATTGGATTCATCCATCAGACCGAAGGAACACGATCATTTACCGATCAAATGGAGTGCATTCACTTTTATCTCAAGCACATCGATCGATGCCGATCAATCAGGAGAAGCTCGCACTTCGTATCTTATGCCCGATTTGATCGATGCCCAATGGGAGGTGCACTTTCCAGCTTATCCATAACCCCCCATTGGAAGCTTAGGCTAGGCTTTGGAATGTTTCCATCACCCCGATGAGAACATCGAACCCTCTGCCTAAGGTAAGAGCGAGTTAAACCTTGCTCTTCGTCCGAACTCTGGTTCCTAATCGTACACCGGCCTCTGGAAGTCCACGCTCTATCCTCTTTGAGAGCCGAGTGTCTTTCTGAGCTTGAATTCACTCGGAGATCGGTACCTATCGGTGAACCACTAGCCTCAGTGCTCAACCTTTTCGTCTCTGAGTTCCACAACCCTAGTGTTATAGTCCTCGAGTCCCGTGACCACCTCAGGGAATGCCTCGGCCTCTCTAGGATGATCATGCTTGCCCTCATCCTCGATACACCTTTTTGGGCTCGAGTTCGTATATGCACTAAGCTTATCCTCATATCAACATCATCTGCAAGGAGATGGTCATAAGTTGAGACAGGAGATCACAAGACATCCACATCCTGAGTACTCCTGGGACTCATCTCGTTTCCCCAGGAAGAATTATCCCTCGGGTATCTTGTGGACCTTGCTCATGCAGGAGAAAGAAAGTGCCAAGATAAAGAGGAGTAGGCAAAAGGTCCACAAGAAGGCAGCACTGTTGTGGCGACATGAACGCTTCGTGACTACCGTCAGAGGTGCTTACACTTTTGACGAACCCAGTATGTCGCCAAGGTGACTTCCCCCAGATTCTCTATGGTTATATCATGGTTTGTCCAAGGTTGGTATAGAGTGGAGGATGAATTTTCAACCTCAACCTTATCCTAGCCTTAAGCCTAAGCCAATATTTCCATCTCGGGGAATCCACCTGGGCTGTCGATCCTGAGACTTGCTGGAGCCCACACGAGAAAGGGGAGGACCAGAGGGGCCCACCTGGGGCCGGCCGAACCCTGGTTCGGCCGAAACCCTGGTGCCGCCTTTCCCCTTCTTCTTTTGCGTGTGTGTCTCATTCTCCTCTGGAAACCTTCTCTCTACCGCCCGACGAGTTTTCGCATTGCGAAATCCATCTCCTCCACCTCACCATCCTCAGCTCATCACCGCATCCATGGCCGGAAGGAGTGTTGACCCCTTCGACGGCTCCACCTCGTCCACATGTCTCGGGGCAGGAGGCAACCCCTCTGTCATTGCCGCCCCCGCTGCGGACCTCACGATGGTGGCCGGTGTCCTGGATGTTCCTCTGCTCGCCACCATCCCGCCGGGCGGGAGGATTCTAGGCACACCGCCCTCAAGGCACTCTGCCTCACCTGGGAAGAGGCACATGAAACGGGCGGCCAACCCCTATGGCAGGCCGACCACGGCTCAGCTTCGCCCCAGGGGGTTGCCGCTCGCTCCACCTAGCACACATGGATCATCACTACCTGGAGGGCAGACGAGCTCAGCGCAGTCCGCTCCTTCACCGCAGCCGCCGGTGACCATAAAGCCGGCACTGCCTAAGGAGAAGGCCCCTGAGGCACGCCCAGCTCCAGTTCTACCAGAAGAGGAGGAAGACTTTGGCCTGGACAACGGGTTTCCACCGCCACCCTACACTAGGAGGTCCAGGGAGAGGACTCGGGAAATCGAGCAACTCCCTAAGATCTCCTCAGTGGCCAAACTGACCCCGCTGATGAAGGAATTGGAGTCCAGCAACGAGAAGCTCAGAACTGCTTACTCAGAGCAGAAGTTGGACCTGGCCGAGCTGAGAGACGACATTCGTGACCTTCGCTGTGGCCTTTGTGCGAAGATGAGGAGGCTGTTCTCGGCTACAGGGCATGCAGCCCTCTTTGATGCCGAGTAGTGGGGATTAACCCCAGCTTTAGTTCATTAGGCACTAGTCTAGGTCTTGGTTTGATTTCCCTTTATTTCATTTATTTCTTTTGCATGAGTGTAAGTGCCTAATCTTTTCGTTTGAAACATTTGGATTTGAATAAAGTGGCTCACCGGTCATGTAACCCGGTTTAGCCATTTATTGTGTTATTACTTTGGTCTCTTTGATTTAGAGGACATCTAGGTTCGAGACAGTGTGGGGGAAGAGCCACGACTCTCCCAATGCAGGCACGACATTTTTCCGTACGTACCCACTGCGAGCACTCCGTGCTAGCCGATCGATCACCTACCGCGAACCTGAACGGGACCCACATGAGTTCACTCCTGTGGAGAGCCTCTCATGGTTCATCTCCCATGCATAGCGTCGGTTTGCATCTTGACAATTCACTCTCTTTCATTCCTGAGTTTTATAAGCTATATCTGTCTATCTCTAAACTAAAACTCGAATGATGATGCTAAAGATCACCCAGCTCGCTTGTACCTGAGTAGACTTACATATGTTTTATTCCTTGTTATCTACCTGATGCTTGTGAACCATAACCTCCTTAAGGACAAACATGTTCACCTAAGTAATTGACAAGTATGATATGGCTGGATGATATGATCTATTGCTCTGATGACTAACTCTCTTGGGAAATTTATTTTTGAAAACTCAAAACCTCTTGGAAAGGCTCCTCTTTGATATGCCTCCCTCCCATTAGAGCCATATGATCTTTGTAGGTAAAAACCTTCGGTTCATATGCTGCTTGTTATTGCTTTGAGCTTTGTCAAATTCTGTGACCCTTGTGAGAATTCTTCTCATTACTTTCATGATCAAGATTATTGTGCACCCCACCTATTTCCCCTTGCTATGCTTCTACACTGGAAGTTAGCATTGTATCATTCATACCACAAAAGTAAAAGCTCTATATGTGGTATGACTGCTCTCTCTAAAAGTATCCTTCAAGGAAGAGATATGGGCTATGAAAAAAAAGAGAGAGAGAAAGAAATCTATACATATGCCCAGAGCATGTTTTGAAAAAAAGAGAGAAAGGATAGCCCATATCCAAAATAAAGAAGGAAAAAAGGAGAGGGATGGTCATGCAAAAGGAGTTCCATGATTTTTGATGGTAATAACTAGTGTCCATTCCGAGGCTAGTGTCCACCTTACCATCAACCCACAGTTCTCATCATATATATGTATGGTAATATCTAGCACCCATTCCGAGCCTAGTATCCACCTTACCATACACACCATAGCCATACCGGTGCACATCTTGATCTGATGGTATGATTTGATTTTCTTTGTAGATCCAGTCTTTGACTTTGCAAAATATGTAATGCAAGTATGCTTTCTCTTTATCCTACCCTGAGCTCCACATATAGCCATCATTAGAAGTAGGATAAAGAAGGGCAAATGCCTTAGTGAGGACATATACACATTGAGCGATCTGAGAGAATCAAATGAGGAAGCCACCAAGAATTTTGTTTAAGAAAATCTTGCAAAACCCCAAGGTGTTTATCATCAGGTGCATAAGTGACTTGATTCACAACTATTCCACTTTTCAATCACCCAAGGGAATATGATAGCCACTACACAGAGGTTCACAGGAGCAAGGTATGACTTGGAATATCTCTTACGTTTGTCTTACTCTTTGGTATTCATGACCCACTTGGCTTTGTTTCCCTTCACTCGGGACGAGCAAAGGTCAAGTGTGGGGGTGTTGTTGACGGTTGATATTTGCCATTTTTATGACCGTCAACTCCTGCAAATTGGAGCATGAATTGGACATTCACACTAGAATAGGAGCTTAAACTCATACTTTCCACCAGTGTCGATGTCTATTCGAATGTAGGTATTTAGCATAAGAAATGGGAGGAATCCATGCACTTTCACTCCACTCCAATCCAAGGCACTCAAATGCTGGCCAATCAGGGGCTGCCACATGGATTCTCCTGGATCCATGATGTCACCAATCCATGTGAGGGACTCTCGACGAATCATACGCTGCCACGTCAGCATCACATGGATCCATGGGCCCACTTTTCCAACTAAACCGCCAGGAAACATGCCATGCACGGAGGAGATGCACTAGGGCCCACATGGAAGCGAGCCAGAGGAAGCACAGGCCAGTACCTTGTTGTGCTGTCACCCCACGGGGACGACTGAGATCTGACAGAAGACATCTTGAGAGCTAAGTCCCTTAAGGAAGTGCTTCTTGTATCCCGACCTATCCCAGCGAAAGCTGGTGTCCTTGGATAGACCCTCTCTGGTTACCCACCGTCCTAAGGGAACGAAACCCGACGGGAATACTCATTCTCCTAGGGAGAAGTGCTACAACGGTGTATCCATGCGCTTGCGGATTTGTTCGCACTCATCAGTGTACCCGGGAGTTTCTTACATGCTCACACTGCCACGGCGCCCAGTGTTGAGATTAAGAAATGCCAACATGAGCGGACCGTCTCGAACAGGGAGGCGGAAGCACCGACCTCAACGTCAAGGGGCTAGGAGACCCTCGCTGTGCCCACCTTTGGGGCGGATTCAGTGTTCCTTGACGAGGGTGCGTCGTCGAGGGCGCCAACCGATTCAGGGGCTGTGTGAAAGTGCATCTAGACTCCTAATTATTTTGGTGATAATGACAATACAATTTGGATGATTTAATGCTTTCAATGAGATGTGTGTAGGGATTAAATGGATAAAATTCGTATTTAATCAAAAGAAGCCCCTCATACCTTCTATTCGGTGTTGAAACTCAATTAGAGGTTTAAATTGATTTATATTTCGAATTTGAGTATAGGAAACACCGTACTATAAAGAGGGATGCGAATTGACCATCTAGAGATGGTAAAAGTGCTTAGAAAAGTGAATCAAGAAAACCAAGAGAGACACAAAGCCTACACGTACACATACCTTTGTATCCTCCCTGTTCTGTCCTTTGTCGGTAGTACCAGCCCTGGGTCGGTAGTACCGATAAGAGGTTTGTGTCTGGTTTTCTCTTGCCCTTCGGTAGTACCGACCCCATGCCGGTACTATCGAGAAAGGTGTTCTGGTTCTTTTCAGGGGGCCCTCGATAGTTCCGACCCCAGGTCGGTACTATTGATAAAGTTGTTCTGTTTCTTTTTTCGGAGCCCCTCGGTAGTACCGACCTGAGGTCGGTAGTACCGATAAAACTTGTTTCAGCTAGACCTGATCATGGGCTGCCCGACCCGTCTGAAAAAAACCTGACCCGACCCGACCCGAAAGTGCGACGGGTCGGGTGTGGGCCGAAATTTTCACCCGAACTAGAAAAAAAACCCGACACAACCCGACGCAACCCGAAAAATATAACTAAAAAACCCGAACCCGACCCGACCCGACCTAACCCAACCGTGTCACGGGTCGGGCGCGGGCCATGATTTTTGACCCGGTAAGCCGACACGACCCGACCCGAACCCGACCTGACCCGACCCATGATCAGGTCTAGTTTCAGCATAGTAACGACTAGTTTTGGAGGGTGTCTATTTATACCCCCTCTTCTCCCCCTTCATTTGCTGCTGACCTAACCCGAGACAAACACACCCAAGAGCATTCACTCCCCTTCTCCAATCCTCCCTAGAGCCAATCCTTGATCCTTTGAGCTAGGGTATGAGTGTGGAAGAGATTCTTGGTGTGAGATTGAGAAGCTTTGAGTGTCCCATCCATCTCCTTCATCTCAAGAGCACTTGAAGCTTCTCTAGGCATCGATTCGTGTTTATTACTCTTGAAGCTTGCTTCTAGACGGTTAGGCGTCACCCGTTGAGTGCCCTCTTCATGTGAAGCACCCGGGATCATTTTTATTACCCCTCCATGGTGGAGAATTCTTAGTGAGCACCAATCTTCCTTTGTGGGGATTGAGTGAGGCAAGAGGTTCTTGATGATAGCCCTCCCTTTGTGAGATCCTCAACGGAGACGTAGCTTCCTTTGTGGAAGTGAACTTCGGATTAAACCTCTTGTCTATTGCTTCTTTGAGTTCTTCTAATTTCTCTAACCCTAGAAGTGTGTATTGGCCCGATCTATATATTTGTTGTGTTCCAACTCGTATCTTTGGTTGCAGGAGGTTCTTAGCTTCTTAACTCAACTCTTGATTCAAGTAGAATTGCTAGAATCGTTTTAGTTTTCGAATTTCGTCTTAGTCATCTCTGGCTGGTCGGTAGTACCGCCCCAGTGCCGGTAGTACCGAGACCCTCGGTAGTACCGACACAGCACCGGTAGTACCGACCTGTGTTTTAACCACTGCATTTGTTTCAAAAATTCGAAGTGATCCTATTCACCCCCCCTCTAGGCATCACAAGGTCCTTTCAATTGGTATCAGAGCCTAATCTCTTGATTTAGGCTTAACCGCTAAGGGATCAAGATGTCAGAGAATGGTGATGATATCGCCGCTCAAGAACTCGCCGCCGAGGAAGCTCAAGAGAGAGAGCTCAAGGCCGCTCAAGACCAAGCTGCAGCTCTAGAGCTAATGGGGAAGGCCCCAAGCCGTACACCAACCCACATCGCGAGCTCCGGTGACTCCTCCTTCGATTCTGACTCGGACTCGGATTCAAGTGATGAAGACGTCAAGGATGGTGACAATGACGCAAAGAAAGCGGCGAAGAAAAAAGGAAAGCCAAGAAGAAGAAGAAGGCAAAGAAGATGACCAAGAAGCTCCTCAAGAAGATGATCAAGAAGGAGCAAGTAAAGCACTCTCATTCCGGCTACTATGAAGTGCCATTCCACTACGGACACATCTCGGGCAACAATCCTAACGAAAAATTCTATTCCATACATTTGGGAAAGCCTCCACACTTCAATGGGAAAGACTATCCCAAATGGGCCTATGATATGCAAATGCACCTTTACGGGCCTCACCGTTCTCTTTGGAAGATTGTGTGTGTAGGTGTGACAATTCCCGCCGAAGGTGAAGCTCTCACAATAGAGCATGAACAAGACCTCCACCGCAATGTTCAAGCAACAAGAGTCATCATGAGATCCTTGTGTGCTCAAGAGTTCAACAAAGTCCGTAACATCCAAATTGCTAAGGTAATTTGGGACAGACTCAAGGAAGCACATCAGGGTATTGATCATGTGAGAAGAGGCAAGATTGACTTGATTCACGGAGAGCTTGAGCTATTCATCATGAAGGATGGAGAAACCATGAGGCAAATGTATGATCGGCTAATGCTCCTTGTCTTGGACATTAGAGCACTAGGAAGAAATGATTGGGAAGATGAGAAGGTCACAAAGAAGTTGCTAAGAGCTTTCACACCGAAGAACCCAAACCTAGCAACCATGATAATAAGAGACCCAAACTACTATAACTTTACTCCCAATCAACTTCTTGGTGAAATCTTGCATGAAGAGCTAGTTGATCAAGACGTGGAGAAGTCACTTAGCTTGAAGGTGAATAAGAGTCTAGCCCTCAATGCTAGCTCTAGTGAAGTGGTGGAGGTGAAGCCCAAGACTTCCAAGACCAAGAACAATGATTCAAGTGAAGAAGGAAGCACCGATGAAGAAATCACTTTTGCCATAAGGAAGTACAAGAAGTTCTTGAAGTTCAAGGCATCAAGCAAAGGTGGTGATGATAGAAAGAAGAAGTCACAAAGAAAATGCTATGAGTGTGGAGAATATGGACATTTCATTGCCGAGTGTCCCAAGAACAAGAACAAGAATGAGGAAGAGAAGAAGTACAAGGAGAAGAGCAAAGAGTACAAGAACAAGTACCAAGGGCGTGCTCACGTGGGTCAACAATGGGACTCAAGTGATGAGGATGAAGCACCAAAGAAGCAAGGCATGGCAACACTTGCCATGGCACAAGGAGCATCTTCACCATGCCTCTTCAACAACCTCTCCGACGATGAGGACAACTCTCACTTTTGCCTCATGGCAAGAGGGAGCAAGGTACAAGAGTCAACCACCTCATCCTCTCTCACCTCGTCATCGTCCACACCCAGTAATGATATAGACAACCTAGATGAGGAAAAAGAAATTGAGGCCAACATGATAAAGCAATTTGGTAAAAAAGGCCATAAAGAAATTAAAAAGTTTTTGGACAAATTAGAGGAAAAGAAGGAGATTCTCCATGAGCAAGAAGACTTGCTTATCCGTGAAAAGGAAAGAAACCTTGCTCTAGAGAAAACCATTGCCGAGGAGAAAGCTAAGGTGGAGAAGTTGACCGTAGGTTTGTCCTTGGCCAATGACTCTAACAAGAGGATGCTATAGGACTACTCTTTGAATCTTTAGCTTCCCTAAAGGCTACTCATAGTGAGCTTCAAACAAGCTTCTCATGGTTGACGGGTAAATACAAAAATCTTGAAGCAAACTATAGTGCTCTTTGGGAAAGCACCAAGGCTGACCCGAAGGCAAACTCTGACTCTAATGCCTCCACTAGCAAAGGTTGCTCTATATGTTCTAATGTTGATATAAATGCTCTTAAGACTAACCTTGCAAAGCTAGAGGAAACAACTAAGAGCAAGGATAAGGAGATTGCCCGGTTGAACATGTAGATCAACCAAGGTAAGTTGGGTGCCAAGTCAATTCCCAAGGCAATTGACACAACAGGACTTGGGCACTACAAGGTCAATGGAAGAAGGGTGGTGAAAGGGCATGAGATCCCCTTGAGGAACAAGGGAGGCTACCTCAACACTATTATGGATATTGCCCATATAGTAACCACCTCTACCGCAACACAAGAGAAGCCAAAGGTTGTGAAAATGACAAAAGGAAATGGTGGGGTTAAGTCTCCACCAAAGGCATCGAAGAATGTGGTGGAACACAAGCCTTCTCCCAACTACACTTGTGACTATGTTGTGACCTTGGACCACAATGGTAAAATGGTGATCAAGTATGTTGGAGCCTATGCCAAGAAGGCCATGAGGAAGAGTGTGTGGGTTCCAAAAGTTTATACTTCTAACCTCCAAGGACCCAAATCTTTTTGGGTACCTAAACCAAAAGCTTAAACTTGTTTTGTAGGCCTACTCCTCCGGTGGAACCGCATGGTTGATTGATAGTGGTGCCACTAATCATATGATCGGAGATGAAGGCTTGTTTGCATCCCTTGAGCATTATGACACCCCTACGGAAACTATCATATATGGAGATAATGGTCAAGGAGATGTGATTGGTCTAGGTAAAATTGCTATCTCAACAACAAATTAAATTGAAGATGTTTTCCATGTTCAAGGTTTAGGGTAGAACGTGTTGTCGGTTTCACAACTTTGTGAGAAAGGCTACAATTGTCTCTTTACCAAAGTAGGTGTGACCGTCTCGAGAAGTGAGGATTCCTCTATTGTCTTTACGGGTCACCTAAGGGGAAAGCTTTACTATGTGGATTTCACAAAAGTAAAGGTGGACCCTAAGGCTTGCTTAGTGGCAAAATCCGACATGGGTTGGCTATGGCATCACCGACTAGCCCATGTTGGCATGAGGAACTTGGCCAAACTTCAAAAGGACGAGCACATCCTAGGACTAACAAATGTAGTTTTTGAGAAAGATATGTTATGTAGTGCATGTCAAGCGGGAAAGCAAGTTGGAGCACATCATCCCGCCAAGAACATCCTTTCAACATCAAGACCGTTGAAGCTACTACACATGGACTTGTTTGGACCAATTGCCTACATAAGCATCAATGGTAACAAATATGGTTTAGTAATTGTTGATGACTTTTCCCATTTCACTTGGGTATTCTTTTTGCAAGATAAAAGTGAAGAAAAGGGAGTGGTCAAGAAGTTCATAAGAAGAGTTCAAAATGAGTTCGAGCTAAAGGTCAAGAACATAAGAAGTGACAATGGCTCGGAGTTTAGGAACACTCAAGTTGAAGAATTTCTTGATGAAGAATGCATCAAGCTTGAACTCTCTGCTCTATACACTCCTCAACAAAATGGTGTCGTTGAGAGGAAGAACCGTACGTTGATTGAAGTGGCAAGAACAATGCTTGATGAGTACAAGACTCCGGACTCATTTTGGGCGGATGCCATCAACACCGCGTGCCATGCCGCCAACCGCCTCTACCTCCATAAGTACTTGAACAAGACTCCCTACGAGATCATCACCGGTAAGAAACCTAGTGTGCACTACTTTAGGGTCTTTGGGTGTAAGTGTTTCATACTTAACAAGAAACCCAAAGCCTCAAAGTTTGCATCCAAGGTTGATGAAGGTTTTCTCATTGGTTATGGAACTAACAAACATGCCTATCGTGTCTTCAACAAGACCACCGGTTGTGTTGAGACCACGGTAGATGTGAAATTTGATGAATCTAACAGCTCTCAAGGAGAGCAAGTTAGTGAAAACCTTGTAGATGATGAAGAACCTCCAAGTATATCCATCTTTAGAATGGGAACCGGTGAAGTGATGCCAAGGGAAGTTCAAGTTCAAGCTCCGGTTGACACAAGCAACCAAGATCCACCAACATCAACAAGAGTTGAACCACCTAGTTCTCAAGTTCATCAAGATGAAAGTCAAGCTCATGGTGACGATCATGGAAGTGGCTTTGATCAAAGGGAAGAACAAGGAGGTGATGCTCATGAACAAGCACCTCAAGCTAAAGATGATGATGATGGACCTATTCAACGTCAATCTCAAGCACCACATCCAAGAGTTCATTAAATGGTTCAACGGGATCACCCCGTTGACAACATCCTTGGGAGCATCCAAAGAGGGGTAACAACTCGCTCAAGATTGTCAAACTTTTGTGTGCTTTACTCGTTTGTTTCCTCTTTGGAACCTCTTATTGTGGAACAAGCTCTTGAGGACCCAGATTGGATTATTGCTATGGAGGATGAGTTGAACAACTTCAAGAGGAATGAAGTTTGGGAGTTGGTTCCAAGACCCAAGCAAAATGTGATCGGCACCAAATGGGTTTTTAGGAACAAGCAAGATGAATTTGGTGTCGTCACAAAGAACAAGGCAAGGCTCGTGGGCAAAGGCTATACTCAAGTTGAAGGCTTGGACTTTGGAGAGACTTATGCTCCGGTAGCAAGGCTTGAGTCAATTCGTAAACTCTTGGCCTATGCTGCCCATCATGACTTCAAGCTTCATCAAATGGATGTGAAGAGCGCTTTCTTGAATGGACCTCTCCAAGAAGAAGTTTATATTGATCAACCACCGGGCTTTGAAGATCCAAACTTCCCCAACCATGTGTACAAACTCCATAAGGCGCTCTATGGGCTTAAGCAAGCTCCTAGAGCATGGTATGAATGCCTTAAGGATTTTCTTCTCAAGAACGGCTTTGAGATAGGCAAAGTCGATTCTACTCTCTTCATTCAAAGAACGGGAAAAGATATCTTTGTTTGTCAAATTTATGTTGATGACATTATCTTTGGCTCTACTAATGATAAGTTTTGTGAAGAGTTTAGTAGGATTATGACCAAGAGATTCGAGATGTCTATGATAGGTGAATTGAAATTCTTCCTTGGGTTTCAAATCAAGCAATTGAAGGAAGGGACTTTCTTATGTCAAACCAAGTATGTGAAGGATATGCTCCAGAGGTTTGACATGACCGATTCAAAGCCCATCAAGACTCACATGGCATTAAATGGACATCTTGATCTCAATGAAGAAGGGAAGTCGGTCGACCAAAAGGTATTTCGCTCCATGATTGGCTCCCTCCTTTACCTTTGTGCATCTAGGCCCGATATAATGCTTAGTGTGTGCATGTGTGCAAGATTTCAAGCTAATCCTAAGGAGTGTCATCTAATGGCTGTTAAGAGAATCTTTAGATATTTGGTTCACACTCCTATCCTAGGCTTATGGTATCCCAAGGGCTCCACTTTTGATTTACTTGGCTATTCCGATTCGGACTATGCCGTTTGCAAAGTAGATCGAAAGAGCACAACGGGGACTTGCCAATTTCTTCGTAGGTCTTTGGTGTCATGGAGTTCTAAGAAACAAAATTCGGTTGCTTTATCCACAGCCGAAGCCGAGTATGTTGCGGCCGGTGCTTGTTGTGCACAACTTTTATGGATGAAGCAAACGTTGAGTGATTACGGTTGTGTGTTTAGTAAGATTCCACTCTTGTGTGACAATAAGTGTGCTATCAAGTTAGCAAACAATCCGGTGCAACACTCTAGAACAAAGCACATAGATATTCGACAACATTTCTTAAGAGATCATGAGGCTAAGGGAGATATTGCTCTACGTCATGTAAGCACAGAGAGGCAACTTGCCGATATCTTCACTAAGCCTCTAGATAAGCAAAGGTTTTGTGCTTTGAGGAGTGAGCTAAATATCTTGGATTCTCGTAACTTGGCTTGACTTGTTGCACACAATTGTTTGTTGCCTAGATAGAGAGAAAAATGTTTTATTATCTTAATTTTGTGTGAGTCTTACAAAATTGGTTCTTCCCATAGACTTTGGTGATTATTGCTTTGCTTGATTGATTGTGCATAATCACCAAATACTATGGTTGTTCTACATGTCTATAGCCTATTCTCTCTACCTCTTTCAGCTCACACTCTAAATCTATCTCGAAACCTATCAAATCCATCGGTAGTACCGACACAAGGCCGTAACTACCGAGAAAGCCTTACTGTTGGATTTTTGCAAAACCCTGGTAGTACCGACACAAGGCCGGTACTACCGAGAAAGGCTTACTGACAGGATTTTCCAGACCCCCGGTAGTACCGACCCCACGCCGGTACTACCGATAAGCTTCTTCTGTCTAATTTAATCTAGGGCTCGGTAGTACCGACGTTGGTCCGGTACTACCGATAAATGACTCACGGGTATAAATACCCCGCGGGGGACGGCCAAACCCAAACAACTCCTATCCAACCATTGCTGCCCCTCCCTTCTCCTCTCTCAAATCCGGCAAAGGGAACTCATGTTTCAACCATTGAATCTTGAAGCTTTGGGGATTTTCGGATTCTCCATCTCGTGGGGACTCTTTTCCTCCCCAACTTCTCTTCGATCTTGCATGGGAAGAGCTCAAGGTATTGATTCAAAATCTCAAATCCCGATCTCTCAATGCCGTTGTTTCTAGGACCAATGCTTTAGGGAATCATCTCCATACTAGTCCTAGAACTCATGCCTATGATCCTAGAAACTTTAGTTGGTGGAATCTCTTGATTCTTGGATTATTGTCACGACTCGACATTTATCGGTACTACCGGCTTGGACTCGGAAGTACCGACCCCCTCTGTACTACCGACCCTGGTCCGGTAGTACTGACATTTGCCACAACAGTGACTCGATTCAAGGCATATCTCCTATCTTTGATTCAAGAATCCTTTCATGCCATCTCATTCTAGCACTCTATATCTCACAGATGGCGCATGAAGGCAAGCAAGTGGTGGAAGAGCAATCCGATGATGATATCCCCATTGCTCAAAGGAAGAGGAAGGTTGCAAAGGGCTCTCAACACCCTCATGGTCGTGGTCGCACTAATCCTCCCACCGCTCCTCGTCGCTCCAATGAGCAAGGTCATCGAGCCTGCACCAAGCGTGCACATGAACCGAATGATCATTATGATTACTATGAGGATATATCTTTGGACTCTCCAAAGGGATTCACTTTGAGGCCTTGCAAGCCTCCTCGCTCAGGGATTGTGCGTATGGTGGACTACACCAAGGGCACTCATGATGTCTACAGGGAAAGGTACGATGACCCCGCTCAATACCAAAAGGAGTACACCGACGACATTCATTTTTGGCTTAAGTTTCATGCAGATTGGTACGAGTCGGTCATCCTATCTAAGGCAAATCTCACAGTTGATATGAATTCTATTCATTAGGATCATTTGAGGTCACTTAGGATTTTGGCTGTGAATGAGGCTATTGATGTTTCATGCAGATTGGTACGAGTCGGTCATCCTATCTAAGGCAAATCTCACAGTTGATATGAATTCTATTCATTAGGATCATTTGAGGTCACTTAGGATTTTGGCTGTGAATGAGGCTATTGATGTTTGCTTTGCTAAGGGTATGGATCATATCATGGTTATGAATCTTGATTGGAATGAAGAAGTGGTTGCCCAGTTCTATGCAAATCTCTATGTCAAGCGTGAGACCAAGACTTTCTATTGGACTATTCAGGGAAAGCCCCTCTCTGTCACCTATGAGAGGTTTGCGGAGATACTTGGCTTTAGCCCACAGGATCTTGGATATGGGAAAATTCATGGTGGTGATATTTCTCTTGACAGTGAGATGGCCTTCATGTATGACACAGCTTATGGCAACATTGAGTTTGGGACTACTCATGGAATGAAACCCCTCTATAGCATGTTGAACCAATTCTTCCGCTATACTTTGAGTCCTAAGATGGGTGACAACTACAACATCTCCAACATCTAAAAAGAACTTGCTAGTGAAGATGGCTCCCGGTCAAGAGCCTTTCAGTGTGTTTGATTTCATATGGGAGGAGATCATAGTGAACTCTGTGTCCGCCAACATGTCTTGCAAGTATGCTCCTTGGATTTTCAAGATGATATGTGAGGTCACTGGAGTGGATATTATGGCAGACAAGGTTCACACCTTCTATAGGCCAAACAAGGGCAACATTGAGCGTCTACTCAAGTTGAGCAAGCATGCCCCTCCGAGGCCACACTCCTCTGCAGGACCTTCCTCAACTGGCCCATCCTCCTATGATGCACCATCATCTGATCAGGGACCTTCTTGCTCTAAGGGTCTTCCTCCATCCGGTAGCAAGAAGAAGAGCGTTCTCAACTTTCTATCTCAGGGACTCTTTGCTTGCTTCCATGTGGGAAGGCACAATGCTCAGGAGATCCGTGCTCATAGGCAGCATACAGAGGAGCAGCTCATTAGGTTGGAGACCCGTCAGAAGGCCTTGCTTGCACGAGCCGACATTGAGCACTCTCCCGTTCGTGAGCCCATGGACTTTCCTCCTCCACCAGTCTTCTACAATCCTTGGGAGGCGTATGGTGAGGTCTCTATAATGTATGGAAAGCTTCCGGCTGATATTGATGATGAGGACTTTGGTGGCGGCGAGACCGACAAAGAAGAAGACTCTCCTCCGGCTGTCCACTCTCCACATGATGACGACAATTGAAGGGCCTCCTCTTTTTGGCGCTTGATGCCAAAGGGGGAGTGAGCTCACTTATTTGGTTCATGTGAGAGATGTGATGTATCCTATCTATCTATCTATCTATCTATCTATCTATCTATCTTAGGCTTATGGACATGTATGAACTTACTTGTGTGGTGTGATGGATGTTGATGTGCCAAGTGAACCTATTTAAATTTGTAAGACTTATGAATGCTAGTGTGATGTAAGAACCTATTTTTCTATTTGTGATGCTATGTATGTGTGTTGGATGTTATTTCTCACTTTATTGTTGTGATATATCTTGTCATATGCATCACGGGAATTTGTTTATCACACTTATGCACCATGTGTTGAATGCAAAGATTTAGGGGGAGCTCTTGCTAAATTTTGTGCAAAAGGCATTTGAGGCCTCTCATAGTTGACATTGCACACATTTAGGGGGAGTATTTACCTAACTCCTTGCATACACACATCTCTTTTATATAACCAAGTTGTGTTGTCATCAATCACCAAAAAGGGGGAGATTGAAAGTGCATCCAGGCTCCTAATTATTTTGGTGATAATGACAATACAATTTGGATGATTTAATGCTTTCAATGGGATGTGTGCAGGGATTAAAAGGATAAAATTTGTATTTAATCAAAAAAGCCCCTCATACCTTCTATTCGGTGTTGAAGCTCAATTGGAGGTTTAAATTGATTTATATTTCGAATTTGAGTATAGGAAACACTGTACTATAAAGAGGGATGCGAATTGACCTTCTAGAGATGCTAAAAGTGCTTAGAAAAGTGAATCAAGAAAACCAAGAGAGACACAAAGCCTACACATACACATACCTTTGTATCCTCCCTGTTCTGCCCTTTGTCGGTAGTACTGGGTCGGTTGTACCGATAAGGGGTTTTTGTCTGGTTTTCTCGAGCCCCTCGGTAGTACCGACCCCATGCCGGTACTACCGAGAAAGGTGTTCTGGTTCTTTTCAGGGGGGCCTCGGTAGTTCCGACCCCAGGTCGGTACTACCGATAAAGCTGTTCTGTTTCTTTTTTCGGAGCCCCTCGGTAGTACCGACCTCAGGTCGGTAGTACCGATAAAACTCGTTTCAGCACAGTAACGGCTAGTTTTGGAGGGTGAGTATTTATACCCCCTCTTCTCCTCCTCCATTTGCTGCTGACCTAACCCGAGACAAACACACCCAAGAGCATTCACTCCCCTTCTCCAATCCTTCCTAGAGCCAATCCTTGATCCTTTGAGCTAGGGTTTGAGTGAGGAAGAGATTCTTGGTGTGAGATTGAGAAGCTTTGAGTGCCCATCCATCTCCTTCATCTCAAGAGCACTTGAAGCATCTCCGGGCATCGGTTCGCGTTTGTTACTCTTGAAGCTTGCTTCTAGACAGTTAGGCGTCGCCCATTGAGTGCCCTCTTCGTGTGGAGCACCCGGGATCGTTTGTATTACCCCTCCTTGGTGGAGAATTCTTAGTGAGCACCAATCTTCCTTCGTGGGGATTGGGTGAGGTAAGAGGCTCTTGGTGATAGCCCTCCCTTTGTGGGATCCTCAACGGAGACGTAGCTTCCTTTGTGGAAGTGAACTTCGGATTAAACCTCTTGTCTATTGCTTGTTTGAGTTCTTCTAATTTCTCTAACCCTAGAAGTGTGTATTGGCCCGATCTATATATTTGTTGTGTTCCAACTCGTATCTTTGTTTGCAGGAGTTTCTTAGCATCTTAACTCAACTCTTGGTTCAAGTAGAATTGCTAGAATCGTTTTAGTTTTCGAATTTCATCTTAGTCATCTCTGGCTGGTCGGTAGTACCGCCCCTGTGCCGGTAGTACCGAGACCCTCGGTAGTACCGACACAGTGCCGGTAGTACCAACCTATGTTTTAACTGCTGCATTTGTTTCAAAAATTCGAAGTGATCCTATTCACCCCCCCTCTAGGCATCACAAGGTCCTTTCAATTGGTATCAGAGCCTAATCCCTTGATTTAGGCTTAACAGCTAAGGGATCAAGATGTCGGGGAATGGTGATGATATCACCGCTCAAGAACTCGCTGCCGAGGAAGCTCAAGAGAGAGAGCTCAAGGCCGCTCAAGACCAAGCTGCAGCTCTAGAGCTAATGGGGAAGGCCCCAAGCCGTACACCATCCCACATCGCGAGCTCCAGTGAATCCTCCTCCGATTCCGACTCAGACTCCAATTCAAGTGATGAAGACGTCAAGGATGGTGACAATGACGCAAAGAAAGCAGCGAAGAAAAGAAGTAAAGCCTAGAAGAAGAAGAAGGCAAAGAAGATGGCCAAGAAGCTCCTCAAGAAGATGATCAAGAAGGAGCAAGCAAAGCACTCTCATTCCGGCTACTATGAAGTGCCATTCCACTACGGACACATCTCGGGCAACAATCCTAACGAAAAATTCTATTCCGTACATTTGGGAAAGCCTCCCCACTTCGATGGGAAAGACTATCCCAAATGGGCTTATGATATGCAAATGCACCTTTACGGGCCTCACCCTTCTCTTTGGAAGATTGTGTGTGTAGGTGTGACAATCCCCGCCGAAGGTGAAGCTCTCACAATAGAGCATGAACAAGACCTCCACCGTAATGTTCAAGCAACAAGAGTCATCATGGGATCCTTGTGTGCTCAAGAGTTCAACAAAGTCCAGAACATCCAAATTTCCAAGGTAATTTGGGACACACTCAAGGAAGCACATGAGGGTATCAATCATGTGAGAAGAGGCAAGATGGACTTGATTCACGGAGAGGTTGAGCTATTCATCATGAAGGATGGAGAAACTGTGAGGCAAATGTATGATCGGCTAATGCTCCTTGTCTTGGACATTGGAGCACTAGGAAGCAATGATTGGGAAGATGAGAAGGTCACAAAGAAGTTGCTAAGAGCTTTCACACCGAAGAACCCAAACCTAGCAACCATGATAAGAAGAGACCCAAACTACTATAACTTGACTCCCAATCAACTTCTTGGTGAAATCTTGCATGAAGAGCTAGTTGATCAAGACGTGGAGAAGTCACTTAGCTTGAACGTGAACAAGAGTCTTGCCCTCAATGCTAGCTCTAGTGAAGTGGTGGAGGCGAAGCCCAAGACTTCCAAGACCAAGAACAATGATTCAAGTGAAGAAGGAAGCACCGATCAAGAAACCGCTTTTGCCATAAGGAAGTACAAGAAGTTCTTGAAGTTCAAGGCATCAAGCAAAGGTGGTGATGACAGAAAGAAGAAGTCACAAAGAAAATGCTATGAGTGTGGAGAATATGGATATTTCATTGCCGAGTGTCCCAAGAACAAGAACAAGAATGAGGAATAGAAGAAGTACAAGGAGAAGAGCAAAGAGTACAAGAACAAGTACCAAGGGCGTGCTCACGTGGGTCAACAATGGGACTCAAGTGATGAGGATGAAGCACCAAAGAAGCAAGGCATGGCAACACTTGCCATGGCACAAGGAGCGTCTTCACCACGCCTCTTCAACACCCTCTCCGACGATGAGGACAACTCTCACTTTTGCCTCATGGCAAGAGGGAGCAAGGTACAAGAGTCAACCACCACATCCTCTCTCACCTCATCATCATCCACACCTAGTAATGATATAGACAACCTAGATGAGGAAAAAGAAATGGAGGCCAACATGATAAAGCAATTTGGTAAAAAGGGCCATAAAGAAATTAAAAAGCTTTTGGACAAATTAGAGGAAAAGAAGGAGATTCTCCATGAGCAAGAAGACTTGCTTATCTGTGAAAAGGAAAGAAACCTTGCTCTAGAGAAAACCCTTGTTGAGGAGAAAGCTAAGATAGAGAAGTTGACCGTAGGCTTGTCCTTGGCCAATGACTCTAACAAGAGGATGCTAAAGGACTACTCTTTGAATCTTTAGCTTCCCTAAAGGCCACTCATAGTGAGCTTCAAACAAGCTTCTCATGGTTGACAGATAAATACAAAAATCTTGAAGCAAACTATAGTGCTCTTTGGGAAAGCACCAAGGCCGACCCGAAGGCAAACTTTGACTCTAATGCCTCCACTGGCAAAGGTTGCTCTATATGTTCTAATGTTGATATAAATGCTCTTAAGACTAACCTTGCAAAGCTAGAGGAAACAACTAAGAGCAAGGATAAAGAGATTGTCTGGTTGAACATGTTGATCAACCAAGGTAAGTTGGGTGCCAAGTCAATACCCAAGGCAATTGACGCAAGAGGACTTGGGCACTACAAGGACAACAATGTCAATGGAAGAAGGGTGGTGAAAGGGCATGAGATCCGCTTGTGGAACAAGGGAGGCTACCTCAACACTATTATGGATATTGCCTATGGAGTAACCACCTCTACCACAACACAAGAGAAGCCAAAGGTTGTGAACATCACAAAAGGAAATGGTGGTGTTAAGTCTCCACCAAAGGCATCGAAGAATGTGGTGGAACACAAGTCTTCTCCCAACTACACTTGTGACTATGTTGTGACCTTGGACCATAATGGTAAAATGGTGGTCAAGTATGTTGGAGCCTATGCCAAGAAGGCCATGAGGAAGAGTGTATGGGTTCCAAAAGTTTATGCTTCTAACCTCCACGGACCCAAATATTTTTGGGTACCTAAACCAAAAGCTTAAACTTGTTTTGTAGGCCTACTCCTCTGGTGGAACCGCATGGTTGATTAATAGTGGTGCCACTAATCATATGACTGGAGATGAAGGCTTGTTTGCATCCCTTGAGCATTATGACACCCCTACGGAAACTATCATATATGGAGATAATGGTCAAGAAGATGTGATTGGTCTAGGTAAAATTGTTATCTCAACAACAAATTCAATTGAAGATGTTTTCCATGTTCAAGGTTTAGGGTACAACGTGTTGTCGGTTTCACAACTTTGTGAGAAAGGCTACAATTGTCTCTTTACCAAAGAGGTTGTGACTGTCTTGAGAAGTGAGGATTCCTCTATTGTCTTTGCGGGTCACCTAAGGGGAAAGCTTTACTATGTGGATTTCACAAAAGTAATGGTGGATCCTAAGGCTTGCTTAGTGGCTAAATCCGACATGGGTTGGCTATGGCATCGCTGACTAGCCCATGTTGGCATGAGGAACTTGGCCAAACTTCAAAAGGACGAGCACATCCTAGGACTAACAAATGTTGTTTTTAAGAAAGATAGGTTATGTAGTGCATGTCAAGCGGGAAAGCAAGTTGGAGCACATCATCCCGCCAAGAACATCCTTTCAACATCAAGACCGTTGAAGCTACTACACATGGACTTGTTTGGACCAATTGCCTACATAAGCATCAGTGGTAATTGTTGGTGTTTCTTAACGTCACCACTAGTTGTACACCTAGAGGGAACGTATAAGAGCAACCGGGTATACCGCAAGCGCACGGAAATACCGCTATAGCACTTCCCTAAGGCAGGAGAGTATTCCAAGGGTATCGAATCCAAGGAACGATGTGCGCTATCTTCTACTCTAGTATAGATGGTCCAAGGACACCAGACCCCTACTAAGGTTGAGAGGAAGATGGAAAGGATCCTGCTAATAGCGCGCAGAGTTGAGAACAACCTCTCGATTAGAAACTCTCATTTCGGACACCGATCCCTCCTGGCTATAACAGTTGGTTATTAACGGTGGAAATTCACCATTTCCAACCCTCAATATTCTCACATAAATGGAGGCATATGCATTATTTACTAGCATTTTGGTTTGAATAATCTATTCATTAGGATCATTTGAGGTCACTTAGGATTCCGGTTGTGAATGAGGCTATTGATGTTTGCTTTGCTAAGGGTATGGATCATATCATGGCTATGAATCTTGATTGGAATGAAGAAGTGGTTGCCCAGTTCTATGCAAATCTCTATGTCAAGCGTGAGACCAAGACTTTCTATTGGACTATTCAGGGAAAGTCCCTCTCTGTCACCTATGAGAGGTTTGCGGAGATACTTGGCTTTAGCCCACAGGATCTTGGATATGGGAAAATTCAATTGTGGTGATATTTCTCTTGACAGTGAGATGGCCTTCATGTAAGACACTGCTTATGGCAACATTGAATTTGGGACTACTCATGGAATGAAACCCCTCTATAGGATGTTGAACCAATTCTTACGCTATACTTTGAGTCCTAAGAAGGGTGACAACTACAACATCTCCAACATCTCCAAGAACTTGCTAGTGAAGATGGCTCTCGGTCAAGAGCCTTTCAGTATGTTTGATTTCATATGGGAGGAGATCATAGTGAACTCTGTGTCCGCCAACATGTCTTGCAAGTATGCTCCTTGGATTTCAAGATGATAAGAGGTCACTGGAGTGGATATTATGGCAGACAAGGTTCACACCTTCTATAGGCCAAACAAGGGCAACATGAGCGTCTACTCAAGTTGGGCAAGCATGCCCCTCCGAGGCCACACTCCTCTGTAGGACCCTCCTCAGCTGGCCCATCCTCCTATGATGCACCATCATCTTCTCAGGGACCTTCTAGCTCTAAGGGTCTTCCTCCATCCGGTAGCAAGAAGAAGAGCGTTCTCAACTTTCTATCTCAGGGACTCTTTGCATGCTTCAATGTGGGAAGGCACAATGCTCAGGAGATCCGTGCTCACAGGCAGCATACAGAGGAGCAGCTCATTAGGTTGGAGACCCGTCAGAAGGCCTTGCTTGCACGAGCCGACATTGAGCACTCTCCCGTTCATGAGCCCATGGACTTTCCTCCTCCACTAGTCTTCTACAATCCTTGGGAGGCGTATGGTGAGGCCTCTATGATGTATGGAGAGCCTCCGACTGATATTGATGATGAGGACTTTGGTGGCGGCGAGACCGACGAAGAAGAAGACTCTCCTCCGGCTGTGCACTCTCCACACGATGACGACGATTGAAGGGCGTCCTCTTTTTGGCGCTTGATGCCAAAGGGGGAGTGAGCTCACTTATTTGGTTCATGTGAGAGATGTGATCTATCTATCTATCTATCTATCTTAGGCTTATGGACATGTATGAACTTACTTGTGTGGTGTGATGGATGTTGATGTGCCAAGTGAACCTATTTAAATTTGTAAGACTTATGAATGCTAGTGTGATGTAAGAACCTATTTATCTATGTGTGATGCTATGTATGTGTGTTGGATGTTATTTCTCACCTTGTTGTTGTGATATATCTTGTCATATGCACCATGGGAATTTGTTTATCACACTTATGCACCATGTGTTGAATGCAAAGATTTAGGGGGAGCTCTTGCTAAATTTTGTGCAAAAGGCATTTGAGGCCTCTCATAGTTGACATTGCACACATTTAGGGGGAGTCTTTACCTAACTCATTGCATACAAACATCTCTTTTATATAACCAAGTTGTGTCGTCATCAATCACCAAAAAGGGGATTGAAAGTGCATCTAGGCTCCTAATTATTTTGGTGATAATGACAATACAATTTGGATGATTTAATGCTTTCAGTGGGATGTGTGCAGGGATTAAAAGGATAAAATTCGTATTTAATCAAAAGAAGCCCCTCATACCTTCTATTCGGTGTTGAAGCTCAATTGGAGGTTTAAATTGATTTATATTTCAAATTTGAGTATAGGAAACACCGTACTATAAAGAGGGATGCGAATTGACCGTCTAGAGATGCTAAAAGTGCTTAGAAAAGTGAATCAAGAAAACCAAGAGAGACACAAAGCCTACACGTACACATACCTTTGTATCCTCCCTGTTCTGCCCTTTGTCGGTAGTACTGGGTCGGTAGTACCTGTCAGGGGGTGAGACCTGGATAGATCCGCTAGGGGGTTGCCCTAGTGGTTTGCAGGTTAATGGAGGATCGGGACCTAAGAGCGTAGGTGGTTATGCACGGGGTGCACATGGAGCTAGGCGAGTACGGCGGCGAGGAACAAGGAGACAAGGGTTTATACTAGTTCGGGCCTCTGGAGAGTAATACCCTACGTCTAGTTGTGGTGGATTATGCGAGGATGAAGATGAGTTGTCCCTGTGCATGGAGCCCTAGGCCGCCTTATATGGGGGGACGGGCAAGGGTTTGCATGTGCAGGTCAGTTGACCCGTGTCGGGGTTGGTTACAACTGTGGGAAGCTTATCTCCCGGATTACAAGGAGTATCCCATGATACTCGGAGCTACAGGTGGCGGTGCACCAGGTCGCCGTGTCTTGACTTGCACGCCAAGGCTTCGCGGGTCTTCGGAGGTGTGGATAAGGTCGCTGGGCCTACTTGTAAGGTCGGCGGGTCTTCTGGAAGGTTGGGCCCACTTGTCAGGGGCCCCTGGGACCCTGGCTGGTGGGGACCCATGGGTACCCATGTCTCTCAACCCCCCGATCGACGTGTAGGCACAGCGGCCGAGGTGGGGTCGTGTCGAAGAGTAGTGAGGTGCGGCACCATCGAGGTCGTGAAGGGTGCACGAGGATCAAAAAAGAAAAGAAACCCCTCCGATGCGCGCACGAAGTTGAACGTCGAGCTTCTGGGTCGAAGGTCCATGAGGTCGAAGTGAAGACGAGGTGTAGATCTTATAGAACCACCGACCTGACCTGAGTCAGGCATATTATGGTAGCAGTCACGACCTACAGAAAGGTCATCAAGCCTACCAAGGGTAGGTCGAGCAGAGATGTGATGGAAGTGGGCTTCCATTAGGTCGAGGCGACATGAAAAAAATAGGGCGTCGAAGACGCACTAGTGTAGTAGCCCCCGAGCAGTAAAGCGACCAAGATGGCCAGTTTGATGCTCCAAAGAAGAAGAGAAAAATAATCCGAACCTACAACCTTCTGCTTAGGAAACAGATGCTTTTGTAGGGTCAACGCTAGAGGACAAGAGCTCCAGAATCTTGCAGAGGGCAGCAGGCGACAGGTCTGGCGCAACCAGAGTCACGCGTGCACTGTACGGTCATGGGCCGGCTTCCAGTCGTAGCACAGGTCACAATCACCCGCAAAAAACAAAAGGTGCTCCAGTATGCGGTCAGGTAGGGGACAAGCGCGCCAATGCCTCCCACGGGTGAATAGTGACCTCGTGCTCCGCGAGGGTACAGTGATCTTGGAGATAAGGATGCCACACAAGTTGGCTTGCGGTTAAGACTGAATGGCAGGTGCTTGATGGTATATATAGGTACCCAAGGCTTGAAGCAAACCGTACTAATCTTCAGAGGTGATCCAGGATGTCCCAATGTAGTAATACTACCATGCCAGGGGCTTGTGTCCGCCCACCAGAGTATGGGGTTGATGTAGTTCATGCTTGGAGCTAGAAGAATGCTTGCGAGGCTCGAAGAACTCGATTGGCCTCTTCTCCCAGTCCCGCCGAGGAACCCAGGAGGAGAATGAAGCAGCAGCTGCATCGTCGGCCCTGACACTTTCAGGCCTAAGGTGATGCTGGTGAGCGCTGCGCTCCACCCGGCGAGGTTGGTGTTAAATCTCGGACCTTCTGCAATCTTGCGGGGGAGCTCAGACTTGATGCTGGGCGCCGCAGGAGACCGGTTGGTGCGTGAGTAGAGGTGGTTGTGTGGCAGCCGCCTCCATAATGGTTGTGGAGGTCGTTGAGTAGGTCCTGAAGCTAGAAGAAAGCTTGAGACAAGCCTTATTAGTGTAGACTGAGTCGTAAGCACTTTGGAAGGTAATTCAGGACCTTTAAGATCTTTGTATCTTATAATTTGGCCAAGGGCCAAACTCCTTGTAGCTTATGAAGCTGTAAATATAGTTGTACATGAGCAATGTCATGATTTTGGTAGTTGTAAGGGCACCCAGGCTGTAATCGTACGGATACCAAGGTCCCAGTAGGGCTGTAATAGCACGCCGATCTTCAGGAGGCCTTTCGTAGAGACAAGAAGCCTGTGTCGACCTGGGTCGGCACGGCCGTTGTGCAGTGACACAACGCAGGTAGTCAGCTTAAAAATCCTAGGTCTAAACGACCTAGAAGGCAGTGGGGCCTTAGCGACCTCGGGGAGGTGCTACTTGACCAAGAGGTCGCCAACGGGTACTGGATCCATTAAGCACAGGGCCGTGGGTATAGCCCATTAAGGCAACGTTAGTAGGTAGCAGGACCTTAGCGGCCTTAGGGAGGTGCTACTTGACCCGAAGGTCGCCAACGGGTAGTGGAGCCATTAAGCGCAGGGCCGTTGGTATGGCCCTTAAGGCAATTTAGTAGGTAACAAGACCTTAGGGGCCTCAGAGAGGTGCTACTTGACCCGGAGGTCGTCAATGAGTAAACGAGGGTGTGAACCCATGAATGAAAACTGGGGCGACCTACCAAGCGGTAGTGCCTGTCGACCTTGTGAAGGTAACGTTATAGACCCGTAGGTCGTCAGAGGCCAAGAGACCTTGAAGAAGATGATGGGGAAGGGGCTTGAAGTAGGGCATAACGAGTCCATGGACGCCGGGCCGTTGGGCAGAAAGCCAACGGGCATGGATTCCCGCACGGCACGAGCCATTACTGCCTGTAGCCGTTAGGCCGAAAGAGCTGTTGGGCGATGTATCCGTTGGGTCACCGGTAATGTCACCGAATCCGACGGGACGTTTTGGGGTACCGCGGCCCACCGCACTGATGCGGCCCAGTTATAAAAGGCCGAGTGAAGGGTCGAGGACCCCACTCACTTCTATTCCCCGCAGCAACTAGGGTTTCAAATCCGCCACCAGGAGCCTTAGAGCGCAGATTCGCCAGCGCCGTCGTGCTTAGATTCACCGCACCAAGCGCCACCGCATGCGCCAGAAGTCCCTGGTGGTGTTTAGAGCTAGATCCACCGGCTTCGAGGAAGAAGAAATGGCCCCAGAGCAAGCGCCGGCCCCGGAGGTCGTCTGGGAACGCTCGACGGTGACGGAGGCGCAACTCAAGGATCTGGTGGAGCGTGGGCTGCTGAAGCCCAGGGAGCAGGTTGGCTGGAGGCCAGCCGCCGGCGAAGCGTTCCCCTCCGAGGGGACCGGGGAGATCGTCGCCTTCGTTGCGCACGTCGAGCGCGGTTTTGGAGTCCCGGCGGGTGACTTCTTCCGCGGGCTGCTCCACTTCTACCGCATCGACCTGGTGCACCTCGTCCCCAACGCTGTCACCACAGTCTCCTCGTTCATTCATCCATGCGAGGCGTACTTGGGGATGCCGCCGCACTTCGACCTGTGGCGGTACTACTTCGAGGTGAAGAAGACGGGGAAGAATGACGTCATCGGCGCCATCGGCTTCTTGCTGCGCCGTAATATGAAGACGGTGTACATCGACATGGAGCTGCCGGACAACACCCAGGGGTGGAGGCGGGGGTGGTTCTACATCGACAACCCCAAGCTAGCGCTAGCGACTAGGTCGGGGTTCGCGCCCGTCCCGGTGCCAGAGTGTAGTAACCAATTGACGTCGAGGGAGACGGACAGCATCAAGACGCTGATGGAGGATCTCGTGATGCTGAAGTCGGAGGAGCTGACGGGTGGCTGTTGACGGTCAATATTTGCCATTTTCAAGACCGTCAACTCCTGCAAATCTGAGCATGATATGAACATCCACACTAGAATAGGTGCTTAAACTCATACTTTCCACCAGTGTCGATGTCTATTTGAATGCAGGTATTTAGTACAAGAAATGAGAGGAATTCATGCACTTTCACTCCACTCCAATCCAAGGCACTCAAATGCTGACCAATCAGGGGCTGCCACATGGATTCTCCTGGATCCATGATGTCACCAATCCATGTGAAGAACTTTCGACGAATCACACGCTGCCACGTCAGCATCACATGGATCCATGGGCCCACATTACCAACTAAACCGCCAGGAAACGTGCCATGCACGGAGGAGAGGCATCAGGGCCTACATGGAAGCGAGCCAGAGGAAGCCCTGGCCAAGAGGCCACCCGAGGGGGTCGGCCGACCCTAGGTTCGGTCGAACCGACCTAGGGTCGGTTCATCCTGGCCCTCCACGTGTTGTCCTCCCATTGGCTCTTGGCTGCATTCCTGGGTATTTAGGGGCACTTTGAGCCCCGGAGCAAGCCTCCTCCTTGTCTATAAATAGGAGGGGAGGGGCTCCATTTCACACACGCCACCTAGCTCTCAAGTTTCACTTCCTTTTGTGTAGCTCTCTCCCCCTCTCTCCAATTCTGCCCATGAGAGGTGATTCTCACCTCTTTGTGGTAGAATGGTGATGAGGAGAGATCTAGATTAGGATTAGTGTGAGGTAGAGGAGGGGTAAGGAGTGAGTTGATGTCCTCGTGGATGCTTGTTCTTCATTTAGATCAAAGTGAGTATTTCAGCATTTCTTATTTAGACTATAGTGGACATCATGCGTGGTTGCTTTGTTCTTGTGTTCTTGGCTCGTTCATAAGTTAGAGGCTTGTGTTCTTCGTGACACAAGGCTTCGATCCTTTAGAGCTAGAACCATAGTTCATTTACTTGTTTAGCATGCTCTGATCCTGTTTAGTTAAGTAAGTTTGTTGTATCTCGTTCAGCTGCATCCATAGCTTCCTTTCTGCTCCCAGTTCAACGATATGATCTGATTCGGATCTTTCCCTTGTTCGTGGGACCGTATTTATACGGTTGCTATAGTGTAGTTAGCAGGCTAGCATACGCCGCACTATAGTATTTATCTGGGGTATAGACGTGGTGTCTGGGCCTTGGGTTTCCTACGGAGACCACGTACGATCGTAGCGTAGAGGTAGGCCGCAGTGGTGACAGCCTGTTGGACCCTTTGTCAACCCTCTTACGTCGTGTACTGAGTTGGGCTCGCAGGACAGCACCTCTGAGTGTTGTCGCCCCGCGGGGACGACTGAGATCTGACAGGAATACATCTTGAGAGCTAAGTCCCTTAAGGAAGTGCTTCTTGTATCCCGACCCATCCCAACGAAAGCTGGTGTCCTTGGATAGACCCTCTCTAGTTACTCTCCGTCCTAGGAACGAAACCCGAAGGGAGTACTCATTCTCCTAGGGAGAAGTGCTACAGCGGTGTATCCGTGCGCTTGCGGATTCGTTCGCACTCGTCAGTGTACCTGGGAGTTTCTTATACATCTCACGCTACAAAGGCGCCAGCGTTGAGGATAAGAAATGCCAACAGTGGCGCAGTGGCCATCAGTTTCAGCCGGAGGCTGCTGTAGCTGATTCAAGATCGGGTGCATCCGGCCTACGAGTACTGGGGCCAGGCCGACCCGACCCGCGTAGCGAATCGCAAGGTCTCCAAGCAGGAGATGGTGGCGTGGGTGAAGGAACTCTTCATTGGGGTGATCCGGAACCGGACGTGCCCCAAGGCATTCTCCCTCAAGCGGCCCGCCGAAGTGGTACGTCGCTGATAGATCTTGAGTCCTTTGTTTTCATTGAGTTTGCATTCCCCTGTTTCTTAGACGAAGGTCGCCTGTTGCAGGGTCGTGAGGGCTTGTTCTGGAGCCCGGCTCCCCTCGCAGATGAGGGTGAGCGAAGCTTCAAGGTCCGGGCGGCGGAGGACATCCGGGTTCCGCCGCAAGAATACGTCGACAACTACCTCTCCGACTAGTCGGTGGGGGGTAGTGATGATGAGGATCCGCCTGTGGCAAGCTCCGTGCCGATGACTCGACAGACACGACAGGTCACCGCCAAGATCCCGGCGCACCAGGGCGCCAAGATCATCTCCACCACCATCGAGGCAGAGAAGAAGAGGAAGAGGAAGGACACCACTGAATCATCGGAGATGGCAACAACTAACACCGAGGTCATCTTCGAGGAGCAGGATGATGCGCGGTCGCGCGACGTCGCGGTAGGGTCGGGCAACGTGGTAGCCGCGGGAGAAGATGACGCCGCCCTCGGTGTTGTAGGCGAGCAACAGCCGAAACCGAGCGCTGAAGGCGTGAGCGACCAAGGGTCACAGAAGAAGCCCAGGCAGGCGCCGCCCAGGCCGTTTCAGGTTCCGCTAAAATCCAGTAGCGGGTACATCGTGGAACTTGATTTTCCTGCTTTTCTCAACCTTCGCACATTGCTAGGTACGTCGTTCTGACGATTTTGTGCATCTTTGGCAGGGGGACTCCCGCTGCATCAGGTACAGGCAAGGATGCCTCAGGCCAAGAGGCCTTGTCTCGGAAGCTCGAGAAGTTGCCGGTGGGGCAGTCGCCGGCGACCTCAGTCTAGGATGTTACTAGCGGAACCCCAGAGACCATGGGGGGAGCATCGTTGGAAGCAGCCAAGGTCACTACTGATAGCGCTCAGCAGGAAGAAGGCCTGCGCCAGCAAGACCCACCCGAATCAAGTCTGCTAGAGACATGGTTGGCGGAGACCAGAGGTGGAAGTGGGGAGTACGAGTGGCATCAGTGCCTCTACACCGGCACTCCGTGGGAGGATGATGTCATCACCGACGCCAAAGACCTTGCCGACTTCAAGGAGGTGCAGGCGACCATCACGGAGGTGGCGAAGACAATCGGCCGGACACTCATGGTGAGCTGATGTTACCTTTGGGGCTACATCTGTAGTTCATTCAGGTGCCTTGATGTGACGATCTTTCTTGATGTGTTGGTGTAGCCTCTTGCCGCGCGCTCGCAGGCGAGGGCGAACCTGCTAACAGAGGGCGCCAAGCTTCACGCGGAGCTGGCCACGACGCGAGAGGCCGTGCTTCAGGCCAAGACTGAGGCCGCGAAGGAAACAAGGAGCCTCAAGGATGAGGCGATCTTGAAGGACCAAGCTATCGAGGCCTTGAAGCGGGAGCTTGAAGCTACAAAGCTGAAGGCGAAGGAAGCGGAGGACGATCTTAAGGTCGCCGCCACAGGTACGTCGTAAGACACCCTTGGTCTTTATGTTTGTACGCCGTGGTGAATCAATCCTGACCTTGACTTTCACAGATGCCAAGAAGAAGGAGACTGCCTTGAAGAAGGACCTCAAGGAGTCGAAGGAACAGGTGAAGGTCCTCAAGGAGAAGCACAAGGAGGTCGTCGCCAGTGAGTCTTACTTCACCCGTAAAGCTGCTTATGAATTTGGGGCTCGCAGGGATCTAGAGATCGACCTTGGCCGGGCGATGCAAACCCTCATTGACCATCAAGAGATGACTGCAGATCTTCAGAAGGAACTAGACGACCTCAAGGAGGAGGCCGCCGAGTACCTTGTGGACGTCTATGTCCCCAAGGTCGAAGGTGGGCCGCAGGAGCTCGTCGCGCGGCTGGATGCGGCGGAAGGCCGCGTGAAGACCTTGTTGGTGGACAACTGCAAGCTCGCCGCCGGTACCACACTGGCCATGGTGAAGCACCACGAACCGTCGTTCGACCTTGAGAAGGTCAAGGAGGAGCTCAACTTGTCATAGCTGGTGGACAGCAAAGAGATTCAGGCCGCCACGGAGGAGGTTATGAACAAAATAGACCTGTAGATGCAACTTAGGTCGTAGCAAACAGTTAGTAACAATGGGTCGCAGACCCTTTTGATGTAATATAAATCTTGCATGAATGAAGAAGGCATGTTTTTAACGTGATCCCTTATTTGACTTCGTATACTCCTTATAAGAACGCAAAGGTAACGAAGTTGCGAGACCCCTTTTCCCCTGCTAACCCAACTCAGTGGAGGAACGGCTTACCGACTACATGGCTCGGCGTGGAGGCTTATGTGCAGCCGGCGCACGGAGGGGGGTCGGGGACCTAAGGTCAAGCAACCCCACGACCTAGGAATGCTTATAAAATGCACAAGAAGTTGTGGTAAGGGAACACGGGTAAAAAAGAAAGATAGAAACCCCAGGTCGGAAGACCCTTAGGTTGGCAAAGCCAAGCCCCCGAGTGTGAAGGGCCGACCTTAAAGCCAAGCCCCCTAGTGTGAGGGGTCCGGTTTTAAACCAAGCCCCCGAGCATGTCGAAGGGGAGGGGTGAACAGAAAACAAGCAGGTCGAAAGAGGAAACTTTATATATATTGAATTACAAAGGATAGAGTACATATCTTTTTATTGATACAAAGCTCCTAAGGATAGAAGCGACGTAAGTGCTCGATGTTCCAGGGGTTCGGAACGCCCTGGCCATCGGCCCATTGGAGGCAATAGGTTGCCAGTCCAATGACCTCCTTAACTATGAAGGGGCCTTCCCAAGGCGCAGAGAGCTTGTGCATGTCCTTGGTGTTCTGGATCCGCCGTAAGACTAGGTCACCAAAGTTGAAGGAACGTTCCCGCACATTGCGGTCGTGGTAGTGACGTAGTTGTTGTTCGTGGCGGGTGTGGCGCATGAGAGAGGCCACACGATGTTTCTCGATGCTGTCGAGGTCAAGCCGGCGTGTTTGCTCTACTTCTCCTTCATCAAAGTTCTGGATGCGAGGAGCACCGAAGGCCACGTCGGTGGGGAGGATAGCCTCTGACCCGTAGACCAAGAAGAAGGGTGAGTACCCTGTAGCTGAGCTGACCTGGGTCCTGAGACCCTAGAGGATGTGAGGGAGCTCTGAGAGCCACCTGGTGGCGTAGGGCGCTGAGCCGTCGAAGATACGGTCTTTGACGGCCTGTAGGACCATGCCGTTGGCCCGCTCGACCTGGCCATTGCACCGCGGGTGCACCACCGAGGAGTAGTATACGTCGATCAGGCTGTCTTGACAGAAGTCCCAGAATTTGGCTCCTGTGAAAGCCGTAACAAGGTCGGTGACGATCCTGTTTGGCACCCCAAAGCGGTGGGTGATTTCCTCGATGAATTTGGCCGCCTCTTTCGATGTGACGCTGGATACGGGACGGACCTCGATCCACTTGGTGAACTTATCCACCGCCAGGATGATGTGCTTGTGGCCGCTAGGGGCAGTCTTGAAAGGTCCCACAGAGTCGAGACCCCAAACTGCGAAGGGCCATGACGGAGGGATGGTCCTCAGGGCCTGAGCCGGGAGGTGCTGCTGCTTAGCGACGAACTGGCACCCCTTGAAGCGACGTACAAGTTCCTGGGCATCAGCCATGGCCGTGGGCTAGTAGAAGCCAGTCCTAAAGACCTTGCCCACCAGGTTGGAAGAGGCAGCATGGTTGCTGCACTCACCGCCGTGAATCTCATCCAAGAGCCTCAGGCCCTCAGATTGTAGGATGCACCTCATCAGTACTCCGGTGGAGGCAGCCCTCTGGTAGAGTTCCTTGCCGACGACGACGTATTTGGCTATTGACGGTGGAAATTCACCATTTCCAACCCTCAATATTCTCACATAAATGGAGGCATATGCATTATTTACTAGCATTTAGGTTTGAATAATGTAGTTCCACTTGTCCTTGGAGATTATTTGTATGTAGGTGATTTACCCCTAAAAAGAGAAGGAAACCCACCTTCTATGAAGAAACCATGCCAACTCAGCTGAGGAGGTGGCTACCACCAAGGGAAACATGGCATTCCACGTCATCGATCCAGGGGAGACACTCACCGACGAATCAGAGGATGCCACATGGACTTCCACTATGTGAAAAACAGCCATTGGTAACGGGCGCGGATGGCCATTGGTAACGGGCAAAACGCCCATTACCGATCAAGCGTTACAAATAAGCCAAGAAAGGTAATGGGCGGATGCCCATTACTGATAACACGTAATTGTAACGGGCGTCTAACAAAGGTCATTACCGAAACAAGTTACCGGTCACTTGAAATGTCTATTTCTCTGGGCCCACATGGACCTTTGGTAACAGGCATAGAAACCTAGCCCGTTACATGAACTCACTATCGGAGACGTTTGCTGTGGACACGCGTCTGCACGTAAGGAGAAGCATTTTTTGTACGCGCATCTTCTCTGTCTGGATGACAGGAGACGTGTGCTCTGGACGCGCGTCTCGCCTGTCTCCACGAAAGGAGACGTGTGCTCTGGACGCGCGTCACGTCTGTCTCGATGACCAGAGACGCGTGCTCTGGACGTGCGTCTCTTCTGTCTCGACGAAAGCAACAACTTGTAGGGCCCACCGGTCAGTATTAGTAACGGGCCTTTATGCGGCCCGTTACAGTGTTGTCATACTTGTAACAGGCATTCCAAGTGAAGCCCGTTACTCACGGATCTATTTTTGTAACGTGCCTTACTTAACGCCCGTGACCGATACGTAGGGCACCTACAGTAACCTGCCCGTTTTCTGGCTGCATCCCGGAACCAGCCAGGATTTGGCAGCCACCAGATCAGGGGCTGCATCCTGGAAACAGCCAGGATTTGGCAGCCACCACAGCAATGCTAGGAGACATCACAAACACATTATCATCACATATATACACAAGCAAGATCACATATATATGCACAATAATGCGAGATCACATCAAGTTCCTCATCAGATCGACATGCATGCTAAAGTTTCAAGTTTGTCATCGGTGCTTTGTTTGGATGGAGTCCTGAGAAAACTGCCTAAACCAGGCAACATCTGACCCCAGCCAAGCAGGTTTCTCAGGTAGTACTAAACTAGCCTGAATGCAGCAAGCTAGTTTCAAGTTTGTCAGGCAGTACAATGAACTCACGGTGCACCATTATAGAGGTTACGTTTCAGTCGAGGATCTCCTTAACAATGTACTCGCACAGCATCTCCCGCACTGGCTTTAGATCTTCTGTAGAAACATTAAGGGCAGGTTTGAAATCCTGCAAAATAAAATAATTATGAGAATACAAGTACAAATCAGTTTCTGAAATCAAATGGAGAATATATGAGCAGAGACAAGGGTGAGAGCATTATCTACTTACAGCAGCCTTCTTGATGTGAGGTATGTCTTGAAGTAGTTTGAACATATTGAGTGCCACATGGAATCCATGCAAAAAGGACCCCGATGGCTGCTGAGCACACTGCGCATCGAGGTACCAAAATGACAAGTTAATGCAGTACCAAATTGATATGAAGGGACCATAAAAAACCTCGGTCTTACAGTGGTATTTGGCTTGTGCTTGAATGTCTGATTGGATTTTAGCTTTGTCTTCTTTCCTTTCATCCCTTCGTCCTTTGGGCATATATCTTCAGAGGCCCTGCATGATCAACAATACCGATTAGAAACACTAAGAGATTGAATTTTGTGAACAAAACCTACAAGTTACGGACATAGTCACAAGCGCTCGGAGGTCTTCGAACTTTCGCGGGGGATGATGTTTAGCAGAATCTAGATACCAAACCTCTTTGAACTTCATACAGATGATCAGTGTGACATAGTGGCCACCGGTGCCGAAGGCACCCACCACGTAGTCATTCATCATTGCATTTCTCAATGCTTTTATTACAAGGCTAGACTCCTTATGAATCTTTGTGGTCGTGAGAACCTGTGGATCCAAAAACCCAACACTGATCTTCATCTCCGTTGCCTTCTCCTTCATTTTCCTACAAAAAATCCAAATGTTAGCATGCATGAACTTTGTGGTCAAAATTAAAGAAATATCTATTTTGGTTTTAAGGCACTTACAATGTCCACAACCTCAAGAAGGTCTCATCCAGAGCAACCAGGGTTATAAGGTCATACACGTTACTGAATGCAATGTTTAACATTAAATCACCAGCACCATGAAAGGAGTCTTCAGGCAACTTTGCTGGAAAACTAAGTTTATCCTTACTATGTTCCATGGCGTAAGCATGCAACCTAGCACAATTCGGTCCAGTAGCCTGTAAGTTCGCTTCTGACAACATAGGCACAACAGGTTTGTATTTTAGATCCTGTTTTGTCCAAAAACAGTTAAGAAGCTCATCTCTAGGCAGAGGTTTCCTGGCCCCCTTCTTTTGCGGTGGCTGCTGCTCAGGCGGAGATTGCCTGTCCTCCGCCTGTCGCTGCTGCTGCTGTTGCTGCTGCTGCTTAGGTGGAGATTGCCTGGGTTCCTCCTGCTATTGTCGATGCTCCTGCTGCGTAGTTTTGCTGATCTGCTGCTGCTTCTTAGGCGGAGATTGCATGTCCTCCTCCTGCTGTTGTCGATGCTCCTGCTACGTAGTTTTGCTGATCTGCGGCTCCTGCTGCTGCTGCTGCTGAGCTTTCTCTTGCTGACGCTGAGCTGCAGTACCTCCATCAGATGTTGTACCCCTGCTACCTGATGTGGGAGCAGGGTTGGTATTTCTCGTAATGGGTGGTACATGGATCCTGTTCTTTGACCATTGGATCCTTATACAGAGAGCCTCAGCTAGGGTTGTTACTTCATCCCCCGCAATTGGTACAGGCAGAGGGTAGTGACCCGTATTGCCCTACACATAACTAGGTTGCACCACAACATACCCATCCTGCACCAGTACTGTATGGAGAGTCTTTTGCAATGGAAAGACAGTGGCTAGTGCGAGCTCCACTTTATTCCTGGAGCCACCCAAAAGGCAGCACTTGGTTGGCTCTATCAGCTTATCTATTGTGTCCAACATAGGTGATCGACTATCATTGTGCTGTTGACTACCTTCGTCCTCACTGACATGCCAATGGTCTTCATCTCTGCCACGTGCTTCTTCTTCCTCACTGCCATGCACATCTTCTTCCTCGAGGCCATGCACATCTTCTTCCTCGAGGTCATGCACATCTTCTTCCTCGCTGTTACTGACAGGTGGTGATTGGGGAGGATGAAGTCCCTTTTTCCTTATTTCAAAGCCTGATTCTTGTAGAATGGAGACAACTCTGGTGACTGCTTCAACAACTAGGTGTTCCATCTGCGGTTCAGCCTTCTTGGTCCTCTTATTCCTGTACATTCCAGCAAACTCTTCACCAAACCCTTTACCCCAGCCAAGTGAACTAGACATGCCTCGGACCCGACCTCGATGCTCTGGAGTCTCAAGTGCTACGGTGAGGATATCATTCTCCCTAACCCCGAAAGAACCATCGCTAGCCTGAGATGCAAGTGTTTTCACCCTAGTTGCTACCCCCACCACCGTAGGGTTACTGAATGTTATGTCCCCGCTTCCTTCACTAGTGGTCTTCCTCTTCCCTACCCTTGCCCGCAGATAAGGCCTCGAACGTCCAGGAAATTAGTCCCAAGGGTTCTGTTTTCCTTCTTCAGCTAGGTTTGCATCCTCCTCCTCCCACTCTTTCCTTTTACGAACATAACCTTTTCTGCCCGCCCTGTGTGGCTTATCATGCAATGCTCTCTTTCCTTTCATCCCCTGGCTCAATCGCTGAAATCTAGGAGAATTGGTTTCCTGCACAAACACGGTCCAGTCTTCTGGCTGCAAAAAGGCATGCTTCACAAAGGGAGTCTCCTCTTGGCTCACAAATTTTTTTCTTAAATGGGTCTTGAACCGCCGTTGCAAGGTTCCAATCTCTGACATAGCTGCCTTAACTGCCTTCTTGCGAACAGATTCAGCCAGATTGGCTGGGTAATCTAGCTTTTCCTCTAAAACTGTGAACAGCTCTTCCTTCTCAATTGGTGAGAGATCTTCAACTGCCCTGTTGATTGACACCCTCTCTTGAGCAATGAGGCCACAGACCAATACAAATCTATCCCTCGCAGCATCTGGGGTAGGCCAATAATTGTTATCAAGTCTAGTTACGGTCAACTTGTCTTCTGGCCATTTGGTTTATGTCCTTGACCCGCGGGATCGAGTACTACTCGCAGCAGTATGTGCTGATTGACCCTGTGAAGAAGGATCATCGTTGATAGGCTGTGAACAAGGTTCACCGTCGATGGGCGGCTGTGATGGTGCACTGGAGGTAGAGGAGTTTGGTGTTGTGGGAGACTGCATAGATGATAGGTCAGGTTGTCAGTAGAGCAACATAAGCTAGACTGAAAACCTAAACAAAATAAGATAAATTCTTATTCTCTGACAGGCAAAATAGTTGATATTAGCATACAGGTTGGGGATAGGTGCTAACCATTTTGACAGGGTGAAGCAATATGCTTATATATCAAAGCAGAGACTAAATTCCTTCAACTGCTTCCTTGTCCAACTTCAGCAGCAATGAATTGTGTGTTCCATGTGTACATGCAACAAGAGGACAAAGCAATTAGAACTAAAGTATGCTAATAGGTCCAAAGCATAACTGTCGATCTGGTACATTCGAAGCATAATAGAATTTGAACAGTTCATATAAGTTCATCTGTTAGCAACAATTTATTCAAACAGACTTGGAGGAACAAAATTCATCCGTCAAATCCACAGCCAATCAATTAAAAATGAACTATTAAGGCATGCTGTACTAATGCAGGGAATTCCAGGAGAATAATCCTATGTGAACAACCGTAAAGTTGCATGTCTCCCTAATCAGTGGCGTAGCCAAGGGCCGGGGGGCTGGCAGGGGCCATGGCCCCCCCTATGGCTTGCAAATTCTCATGGTGGTCGGAGAGGCCCGATCCGCGTCGCCTCGTTGCCTGAGGTGGCCGGCTCGTCGTCGTGGCCGGGGATGCCAGATCCGCGTCACCGTCTCTAGGTTGGCCGGGACATCGTCCTCACGCCAGTAACCGCGTCCTCATCACTGTCGTCACGGCTGGAGCTGCTTCACCGACGTCACGCCGAGAACGGTGGGGCTGGAGAAGAGCAGGGCTGCGGCGGGGAGAGCGGTGGCGGTGGGCTAGGGCTAGAGAAGGAGCAGGGCGCGGCGGCGGGGAGACTGCGGGCGTGGTGGATCTGTCTGAATTAGACTTCTGGATCTGTCTGAATTAGACTCCCGAGTATATATATGTCCCCTGCGCACGCGTTACTATGTTCACGGAAATTACTGGCGTGCCCTTGAACGGCTCTCTAGTGGAATTGGAATTCCATGGGCATTGTAGTCAATATAGGTGGGAATTTTTGAACAGCGCGCGCAAGGTTTGCCTGCTGACGCTGACAATGGATAGTCATCGCCGACGCTGGTTAGTAAACCCGCGTCGGCTAGATAGTCATCGCCGACGCTAGTTATTAAACCCGCGTCGGCTTCGTCGGCAGGTATCTTCTTTATATAGGCTGCTGGCACTGACGCGTGGGCCCGACACTATTTTTTAGAAATGAAACTCGCATCCATCAAATATTAGAGCTGGTAAAACAGCACCTAAAAATTCATTAAAAATAACATCAATTCATATTTGGACATTTAGTATTTTAATAAAATATCAACAGTCACACTTGTGTACCCAACATTCTTATAATTCGAATATACATCTCATGCTTGTGATATAATAATTCTAATAACATCTTAGTTTGCTCCAAAAATTCTACAAATTGACGTGACAATATAAATTGGGTACCTAAACTTGTCATAAAAAATTCAAATGGTTTCGATAAAGGAAGAATATACTTGTGTACAAATGGCTATATCTCTCACATAGTTTCTTAGAATGTTGCTTGAACATTGAAGTTTTCCAGACTTTGCAACATGTTCGATCTCGTACGCATTTGAAATTTTTACACAACCTTGTGTTCACCTTAAGATTACGAAATGCACAGTTTCATTACTAATGGTTGTGGAAAACAAATATTTTTTCTATGTTGTACTTACAAAGAACAAGATAAAGGCATATAAATATTATTCACGAAACAGAATATACACTAAACAATGAAATTAATGAAAATATGGGGATTTTAGAAAAAAATAGGAAAAAATCATCAAATTTGGACTAAGTACGACGGAGAAATACATGTTACAAAATTTGACTGCAGATTAAAAGGAGAAATGATAACTGTTCTTCATTCCAATAGAACAGAGGGGGTGGTTAACCCACGTCTCATTTGTCCCTCCAATCCTCGTCTCCTACGCCCACCCAATGGAACAGAGGAGGAAGCAGACTAGCAGAGGCCACCGCCGCTGCCGCCGTGCCCGCTTTGACATCCAAGAGGGCACCCTAGGCCTCTAATGTGGCAAATGAGACCACCGCAACCTTCGATTTGACTCAGAAATGTGACAAATCAAATCTTGTGGATGCGACACAGAATATGTAATAATTTACATTCAAGATACATAATTTTTCACCCGCAAAAAAAAGATACATAATTTTTATTGATGCTTCCGCCTACATCCCGATGTTCATCCTGCTGACGGCGTACTCCACCGCAGTGCTGAATTCACGCGTCCAGAGGTCGAACTCATGACAGATGCGACACTCGGCGCTGCAGTAGTGGATGATCCCTGGGGTCTCCGGCCCGTAGCGCCTACATCCCGCTGCCCAAATGCAGACGTGGGGATTCTGGAGGGGCAGCAACGGAATGTCATCGTCGCCGTCACGAAGACAGTACCACCACGCAATGTTCTTGAGATCCCAGCGGACGAGGTAGCGCAGCCGGTGCAGGTTGTGGTTCTTCCACCGCCCGTCAGGGGGCGACAGCCCACCGCTGATTTCGTGGAGCAGTGCCATCACTTTGGGGTCCGCAGGGTTGCGACGGTACTTCGGCATCGCTAAGAAGTACTTCGCACCGGCGTCTTTGGCAGCGGCCTTTCTGACGAGCTCCAGACCCTCATCGGGATTCCGCCGCCTCATCAACCTCTCCATCCCCTCGAAGCATAATGCCTCCGGATGTTTGGCGAGGCGGAAGCGCTCCTCCATCAAGGACCTGACGTAGCGATTCTTGCAGACTTGACGAAGCTCACGCAGCGACACCTACAGGAGTACCTCATCCGAGTCGCAGATGCGCCGGAAGGTGCCGCAGACCCGATTACGAAGGATCAGGAAATGAATGACGGGCTCACCCTTGATGCAGCGGAGGATGATCTGGGTGACCAGTTCATTTGGCAGCAGCTCCATGAAGCACACCGCGGCCAGGAAGGAAATGGAAATGCGACGGGATCTGGAAATTGAAATGCGACGGGGTTTGGAAATTGAAATGCGACGCGTCCATTTATTGAACTGAAATGCGACGCGGTTTGGCTACTGACGCGTGGGTCCGACAACTGCCCCTGCCCCTCCACCTTCCCGCGAAATTGAAATGCGGCGCGTGTTTTTGGACGGTTTTGCTCCCAAAAATGGTTCCCGAGGAGAAGGGGAAGGAGCCGATTGTGCCCAAGGAGAAGAAGGAGAAGAATTCGGAGGCCGCCGACATCAGGTTCGCCGTCGAACTGCTCCAGGGCGCGTTCATGAAGCTTCGAGAAGTTGGCGCAGCATTCAAGATCGAGGCGCCTGCTGACGATTACAAGGATCACAGCCTCAAGGGTCTCGCCTTCAGGATCCACGTGTTGGCTGAAAAGTTTGAGAAGCTCCCTGTGGTCCAGCGGTCTCTCCTCAGCAACGACGACGGCTCCGACGGCGACGATGGCGACGACGACAGCTCTGACGGCGGCGACGGCGGTGGGACTCCGACAGCGGCGAGCGACTAATTGATCCACTCTTGTACCATTAATAATGTGTTTGTGATTATTGTGTGTTCGTCAGTTTGTTCTCGTCAGGTTGTTGGACTGCTTAGTGTGTCGATCATGAACTGCTTATAGTTTGTTTGTCGATCATGAACTGGTTAGTTTGGTTGTTGGATTTTGTATACATGTCGCATGAACTCGATCTAAGAGATGCGGGCAGATCCGTCAGCATCGCATACAGTATCTGTTCCTCCTGTGATGAACTCGATCTTGGAGACAATGGATAGTCATCTCCGACGCCGGTTAGTAAACTCGCGTCGCCTTCGTTGGCAGATTGGTCCGGACTGCTGACACTGACGTGTGGGCCCGACACTATTTTTTAGAACTGAAACTCGCATCCATCAAATATTAGAGCCGGTAAAACAGCACCTAAAAATTCATTAAAAATAACATCAATTCATATTTGGATATTTAGTATTTTAATAAAATATCAACAGTCACACTTGTAGAACTAACATTCTTATAATTCGAATATACATCTCATGCTTGTGATATAATAATTCTAATAACATCTTAGTTTGCTCCAAAAATTCTACAAATTTACGTGGAAACATAATTTGGGTACCTAAACTTGTCATAAAAAATTCAAATAGTTTCGATAAAGGAAGAATATACTTGTGTACAAATGGCTACATCTCTCACATAGTTTCCTAGAATGTTGCTTGAACATTGAAGTTTTCCACACTTTGCAACATGTTCGATCTCGTACGCATTTGAAATTTTAACACAAGCATGTGTTCACCTTAAGATCACAAAATGTAAAGTTTCATTACTAATGGTTGTGGAAAACAAATAATATTTCTATGTTGGACTTACAAAGAACAAGATAAGGCATATAAACATTATTCACGAAACGGAATATACACTAAACAATGAAATTAATGAAAAGATGGGGATTTTAGAAAAAACTAGGAAAAAATCATCAAATTTGGACTAAGCACGACGGAGAAATACATGTTACAAAATTTGACTGCGGATTAAAAGGAGAAATGAGAACTGTTCCTCGTTCCAATAGAACTGGGCCCCACCCTAATTAGAGACGCGGGATGGTTAATCCTCGTCTCATTTTCCCACACAAACTGTTCTTCATTCCAATAGAACAGAGGAGGAAGCAGAGGGCGCCGCAACCTTGGATTTGACTCAGAAATGTGAAAAATCAAATCTTGTCTATCAATAACCGATTGGACGATACTTTACACGATAGAAGAAGACATTACAATCGTAACGAAGCCTACATTCATCACTACAGAAATACATGCAAAACCCCCTCCGGCTCGATGTCGTACCGCAGAATCCTTTGCCTGCGCAATGTTGAATGTTGCCTCGCGCCACCGCTGTTGGCAGCGTTGGCCGGCCGAGGCCGCGGCGGAGGGCGACACTCCTAATTTGCCAAGCCAGATTCACCCCACGATGCTGAAAATCTAGGGATTGCACATTGCTGATCAAACGCGGACGCCACTGTCCTTGCTCCTCACCCTCAACCTGTTTCATGTACGCAATTGCAGTGGCGTCGGCCCCGATGTTGGCTCTGTAGAGGAAGACGATGGCCACATAGGCCGCCCCTCTGTGCCCGTCCTTGGTAGCGCAGTGGAGCTCGTCGAGGGGAGGTTGAGGGCGGTGGTTCCTGACGAAGATGTCGACCATCCCGGTGAGGAAGCAGGCCACCGGGTTGCCGGCTACAGCCAGGCTATGAAGGAAGACGTCGTAGTCGACGGGGTCGTTGTTCTGCATCTGCTCGACTGGAACCCGATCCAGTGCCAGGCGCCTACCGACATCTCTGTCGCGGCAGGGGCGGAGCATGTCCTTGCAGGTTGCCCGTAGGCTGCAGAGGTCCTCCATAGGCCGATTCGATGTCGCACCGACTCGGCCAACGATGATCGCCAGCACCTCCACCGGGAGTTTCGCGAGCGACCGCGGGTGCTCCCTTGATGCCATGAGTGCCGACGATGATCGCGGAGGAGGCACGACGAGGAGTGTATAGGCAGTTGTGGTTTTCTCGCGGGTAGATGAAGGGGATGGGGTGGTTTCGCGGTTATTTATTTTGGAGAGACGATACAGGAGACGCGTTGTAACACCCCGTGTTTTTGCTTAGTGTCAACTAGTGCTAATGATCATCTTAATCAAGTCTTTAGCTATCCATGGTCAACACTTGGTCAAACCCTAGCCCAAAACCCTAGTCAACCTCTTGACCTCTCTAACTCTTCTAGAACTTTTGCCGTGTTCTCCAAAATTCACCTAAACACTTCATTTTCTCCCAATGTAAAAGTTGTGCAGTTTGTCGAGGCACACAACTTTCATGTTGAGTGGCATTGCCAATTCGAAAGGGAAAATGGTGAAAAATGTGAGTCAACGCCAGTAAGTACTGTTGGTCGGCGCCGAGCAGATCCATATCTTGGCGTGTAGTTCATGCAAAATCAGTTGATCAAAACACCCTTGGGCCTTTGTAAAACTTGTAGAGGGTTAGTAGATCTACAAGTTTGGTATTTGCAGCTGGTAGCACTTTGGTTACGAAAAACTGAGAAAAGGCGAGTCAAACAGTGGTACTTTGAAACAAGCAGGCTGGAACGCGCGCCCGCGCGCGCAACGTCGCACCGCGTCGGCCTTCGCCGCCGTACGCACGCGCACGCACGCCGAGGCCGCGAAAGGGACCACCGGTCCAAAGCCGGGCATCGCGGGCACTATGTGCTAGAGGAGGGTGACGAGCGCCTGGTCGTAGGCCGGTGCCACGTGGCATGTCCACACACACCGTTCGCCGCACGCGTGTGCCGCCATTGGCCAGAGCTCCGCCACACGTCGACCACCCCCTGTAGCCATCCCGCGACCTCGTGCACCGCCTAGTCGTGGCCGGTTACTGCCTCTCCACACTCGGCCGCCTATAAAACCCCCTCCCCTTTCTTCCTTGCGCGAGCCAACAGCGCCGCCGCCCGCCATTACCACCGCCGCGGTGAACCTCCCCCTCCGCTTGCTACCCGAGCCGTCCAAGCACCTGAGCTTCCTCCCTAGACCTCACTCGTGCCCCCACACGGGCACTTGGCCTAGCTCCGCCTCGCGTTGCGTCAAATTCCGGGCCGCCGCGGCTCTACCGCCGCGACCTTGCCGCCGCCGCTCGTCGGACCCCTCTCCGGCCAAACCACCGGTACCAATCGTCTCAGGGTGAGCTAAATCGATGAACCCCCTTGCTTGTCTGCCTGCATTGGCCCCACCTCGCCGGCGGCGAACTTGCCCCGCCGCCGGAGGGCACATCTGTGAAGGCTAAATACCCTCAAGGACCCCTGTACTAAACCCGAGGGTATATCTGTGAAGTGTCCAAAAGTTCTAGGGTCTGAACTAGAAATAGATTCTTGTTTCTTTTGCCCATAGGTCCAGTGGCTTGGAAAATTCATATAAATTCACAGAAAAATCGTAAAAATGCAAAAACAATTTTGTTGGTTTCCATGTGAGCAGACCTACATCTTTTGCAAAGCATTACCATGCTTTTGAGTGACAGTTTTTGCATGAAAAATTGAAATCAGTTTAACCTAGATTGGTTGTAGTTCAAAATCTATATGGGATCATGAGCTGATTTTTGGATATGTTGTTGTAGATACCATGTGTAGGCTCTGGACAAAATTTTGCTCAAAGTTACTAAGTAAATCTTTTATTTTGTTTTATCTTGTATTTATGCCATATCTGCCATAATGATTTTTGTAGTAAAAGTTAAATATATTTTTGAGCTCAACTTCTGAGTATAGTCTTGAAATGTCTAGATGCACCTTTCCTGAATTAATCATGATTTTTGGACTACTCCAAATATTTGTTCCTGATTTATGCTTGTTTTAAATCATAAATGCTTAGTTCAAGATCTAAAATAGCTCTTGATGTGTTTGTTGGTTTCATAGCCTTGTTTTAGTTCAGAGATGGTGTAGGAGAAAGTTTGGATCCAGAAGTGGCTTATTTATTTTTGTATGCATTTATCTCATTTGTGGTAGCTAGAAATGTTATTTTTGGTGTATTTATTTTCATAGCTCATATAAATGTGCTTGCTGGTTCAGTGGCTTGAATTAGAGTTAGGAAGATCAGTGAGCACCACCCATGGCTTTTTATGAGTTATTTTGATGAATAAATATGAGAAAGCCATTCTAAGCTTGATAATAAGTTTAATTGGAAAATCATCCCTTTTATCTTTATGAACCCTATGAGTGTGTTGTGGAAATGGTTTAGGAGTTGAAAACCACCCCTTGCTGTTTTGTGCAAATAAATAAATTTATTTATTAAATATGTACACAATCACTATAAGGAGAAGAATAAATAATAAAGCCCTTCATAATTTTCCTTGAAAAAAAGAGTTTGATGAATACATTTTTGTTAAGGTGAATTGGGTCAACCATGTGCTTCTTGTTGTCATGTGTTGCTGTTTTTATTTAAATTAAATTAATCTCACCGCTAATTGTTGCATATGCATCCTCCGTGTAGAAGTTCTCGACGGTAGCTACACGCTCGTACCGGCTGACGAGGACGAGGGAGCAGGAGGAGAAGTGCACTACATGTCCGTAGATCAAAACCCGGACCAAAGTCCGGAAGTTTGTTTGACTGCTTGTGCTGACGAAGGCAAGCCCCGGTTTAAACATTAACCTATGTGTTTATTTTTAAGCTTCTGAATTTATCTTTGATTATCTATGTGCATTTACGTTCAGGAGTTGATTTGAAACCCTAGTTGCATGATCCCTAAGTACCTACGATCTTTTACTAGCATGCTAGGTCTCTAGTTGCTATGCTCTAAGGATCCGGTACAAGTCGAGTGATGTTCGTCACTCGCGAGAATAGGATCTCCTTTATGGAATCACCATATTTATTAATGGATTGCTCATGTGGTAAGAGCATGGGATTTGGGCTCCGGTCCAGTGGCTTCGTTGGCTAAGTGTTTGAACGTACTAAGCACTTGTCGGAAATGGGCACGGTTAGCCTAGTACCTAAATGAGGCGGTACGGGATTTTACTATCACTAGTCTTAGGGTTCCGGCCCCGGGCTCGCCACCTGAGTACATGCGTGAGGCTGGGTGACCTTGGTGGCGTAGCCCAGATAAACCTTGTACTTAAGACTGTGAGCTATTATTCCCAAACTGAAGAATGACGGGAACCGCCTGGTTGGTGAACTCTTAGTGAGGACACCTCCCGTGTGTTTAGGTCTACCTTGCAAGGTTTAAATCAATCAATTGTCGGCCTCTCACCGTTATCTGAGACTACTTAATCTACTGGCCATGATATCCCTTATGATGGAACTTTGTGAATATTGTTATTTGATTAATTGCTTTGTACAACTCATGATTGCAATAGTTGCTTATCTAGTAATGATTACTCCTACTAGAACTTGAGCTAAAATGTGAAAGTAAGAATTCACTACTTAGTAGCTTTTTGGCAAAACAAACCCACTAGCCAAAAGCCTTGCATGATTAGAGGTAAAGTCTTTTATTTTAGACGGGTAAGCCTTGCTGAGTATTAGTATACTCAGCCTTGCTATTTAAATGTTGTTTCTAGGTAATGCATGTGATGTGTGGCCTAGAGAGATTCCACCCGGCTGGGAGCTGGAATGGGTGGATGATGACGAATGATTGCATCATGGACGGCCTCCTATGATGCTTATCGTACCGTGTAGTTATTTCCGCTGTTTTAATAAACTCTGAACCATCTACTTTCATGTCAAGAACCATGGTTTATAATAATGAACCCTACGGGGAAGATTTACTTTAATTTGTAAGGCACTCTGGACTCTCCTTCGTGGGAGTTTTAATGTATACGTTTCGATCCTCTATGTGTGATTCAAGTGATTTACCGGTACTATGACCCGGCAACACTCAACGGGATGATTCTTTATTATCGCTTAATGACCAAATGGAGTGGTTTAGGCGATAGTACGGAATTATCTCGGATGGGGTTGTCACACGCGTCTCCGATGAGTGGATACTACTAATTGCACATCTCGCTTATCGAGGAGTCAAACTCTTTGAAGTTTGAAGAAATGTTAGACAAAATACTAATTGCACATCTCGCTTATAGGCATCTTAGGCAGTATCTTAGGCATCTTAGGTAGTATCTTAGGCAGAATATATAGGCATCTTAGGCAGTATCTTAGGCATCATACATATTACAAAAAGGATTCCATTTCCAGCAATAGACATCCCTGCATTTTACAAAAAGGATCAGATTCAGCAGAAATCAATCTTGCTTCTTTTTCTTCTTTGATTTTTGTATACGGATCTTTTCACGATGGTCGCTTCGCAAGTATGGTGTTTTGTTAGCTCCCAAGACTCGGGGCATGTATGAAGTGTGAAAGGATGGACTTTCGTCAAACTGGTTGTATTCCTCCTCCTCAACAACATTTTCAACCCCAACAATCCTTTTTTTCCAGGCAAAACCACACTCCAGTTATTCTTTGCAAGGTCAGGTACATAGAACACTTGCTCAACATCCTTGGTGAAGACAAACGGTTCGGTTTTGTAACCAAAGACCCGAAGATCAACACTAACATAACCAAATTTGTCCTTGATCATAGCTCTCTTCGCATTGGTGATCCATCTACACCGAAACAAGGCTACCTTGAATCCTACATAATCAAGCTCCCAAATTTCCTCTATTTGACCATAATATGTGGCTGTGTTCTTCTTATTGTCGACGGCCCATACACGCACACCACTATTTTGATAGACGCTCTTGGCATCCTGGGCCATGGTGTAGAACGTGTATCCATTGATATCCATTGCTTGATATGTTGTAACAGTGAATAATGGCCCTGCTGCTAGTTTTCTTATATCGTCGGTTATAGTAGCGCTGCCACTCTGCTGGACATAATCTCGGAGCCAGCTGTTGAAGCATTGCATGTGCCTCTTTGCAACCCAATCCTCAGTACAGCCAGGGTTTTGTTCACGTAGTTGTTGCTTGTGCTCATCGCCAAATGGTGTAACCTCTACGCTCTGTTCTATCACGGTGAAATGAGCCTTCCTGAAGTCCTCTGGGTGCGGAGTGATTGACTTTTTCCCTAGGGTCCCAACACCTGAAAGCCTACCTTCATGCCGTGAACGATACACACCAATGGGGTTTTGAGGGTCCATATAACCCATGGCCCACTCCACTGCTTCCATGGTCTCATAGCCACGAACAATGGCTCCCTCCGGAAATGACCTGTTATGTACCAATGATTTGAGGAATCCAAATTACCTCTCATATGGAAACATCTGATGAAGGTAAGATGGGCCAAGGTACCAGATCTCTCTTGCGAGGTGTGTTGTTAGATGCAGCATGAGATCAAAGAATGATGGTGGGAAAGTAGCTTCAAGCAGGCATAGGGTCTCGAAATGTCTCCTCTGTAAGACCAAAGTTCTTCCTCATCAATCACCTTCTGTTCTATTTCATTGAAGAATAAACACAAGCTTGTGACCGCGTCGCGAACCAGTTCTGTCTTGATACCTCTTAGTGCAACAGGAAGAATAGATGTCATCAACACATGGTAATCATGAGATTTCATCAAGTTGAAATTCATTTTCATGTCCTTCACCGACACTAGCCTCTTGAAGTTCGATGAGTAGCCTGAAGGTACTTTCAAACCATACAAAAACTCACAGAATTCTTTTCTCTCTGCCTTTGACAAGGTGGTTGCAGCAACGGGAAGGTCCATCCCTATGTCTGTTTCCTCTGCATAGAGCTCCGGCCTAATGCCCATTTCTTTAAGATCATCCCTTGCATTTTTATGATCTTTTCCTTTCGACTTCTGTTGTAGCAATGTTCCCAAAGTAGCTTCACACACATTCTTCTTGACGTGCATGTTGTCAATCGAATGACGCACATCCAAAAGCAGCCAATACTCTAGCTCCTATAGAATTGATTTCTTGTTCCACATTCCTCGCCCATCTTCTTCTTCTTCTTCTTCACCATCTCGCTTCTTTCTTTTGCGAAGTTTCTTTTCAGACAATTTGGGTAACTCCTCGATAGTTTCGACGTCCTTGACTTGCAAGTGGAGCAGATCTCCAGTCACATGTATTGGCGCCTGTCGATTCTCCTTTTCCCCATTAAATTGACAATCCATGTCCCGGTAGGCATGTTTCTTGCTGAGAAAACGACAGTGCCCCATAAATGAGAATTTCTTTGAATTTCTTAGCCACACTGCACAAGTTTCTTCCAAGCAGTGTGGGTAAGCTGCACCTTTCCTTTTACTCTGGCCAGAAAGGTTGCGATGAGCCGGGTTGTCGTTGATGGTGGTGAACAACATGGCGTGCAATGTGAACTCCTCACGGCCGAACTCATCCCAAACCTCCTTCACACCAGGCTTCCAAAGTATCTTCAAGTCATCAACTAGTGGCCTCAAGTAGACATCAATACGGTCGCCAGGTTGCTTTGGCCCGGAGACCAATATTGTCAGCATCATGTATTTTCATTTCTTGCATAGCCAGGGTGGAAGGTTGTACATTGACAGCACGACAGGCCAGGTGCTATGTGTTGAGCTCTGGTTGCCGAATGGGTTCACGCCATCTGTGCTCATAGCGAACTGAATGTTCCTGCTTTCACCGGCAAAATCCTTGAAGTGGGAATCAATGATTTGCCATTGTTGGCCATCTGCGGGGTGCTTAATCTTTCCAACTTCCTTCGTTCGTGTCATATGCCAATGCAAGAGTTGGGCCTCCTTTCGTGTGGCGAACCATCTTCTCAACCAAGGAATGATGCAAAAATACCATGCTACCCTCACAGGAGCCCCTTTAACCTTCTTCTTCTTCTTCTTCTTGCCTGTGATCTCCACAGGCTCGTTCTCGTCATCATCAGCATTGTTATCATCACCACCATCTTTTTTCCTCTTGTACTGATCGAACCCACACTTGGGGCACTTGTCAAGGTCTGCATAATCTCCACGGAACAAGACACAACTGTTCTTGCAAGCATTAATTTTTTCAACCTCTATTCCCAGAGGACAAATTATCTTATTTGCCTCATAGACAGACTTGGCTATTTGGTTTCCCTCGGGTAGCATGTCCTTAAGGAGATCCAATAGTTGTTTGAAACTTTTGTTGCTCCAACCATGATCTGCCTTAAGCTGCAGAAGTTTTAGATCACCAGAAAGGCAAGAGTACTTCTTGCAACTAGGATAGAGGGCTTTCTTTGAATCTTCAACGAACTGCTTCAGCCTCGCTAATTCAGAAGCTGTATACACTCCTTGAAACTCAACATCCCGCAACATTTGATCAACATTGTGCACACGTTGCAACAACTCACCATCATTGAAGCCCGTAACTTCTTGATCAGTGATATCCTCAGGCCTCATCACAATTGGTGGGAATAATGGTTCATTTTCCTCATCAAAAACTCCACCTTCATCAGGCTCTTCATCATGGCATCTTGTAGCATGGTGTCGCGCTTCACCTTCATTTAGGCATCCTATTTCGACTTTATTAAGCCCTTCCTCACCATGTTTATTCCAACACGTGTAATTTTCTTTGAAACCACATGTGATCAAATGATGAAAAATGTTATCCCGTTGTCCGAACTTCTTCTCGTTGAGACAATCTTTACAGGGGCAAAGCATTACCTGAACACCACGGTTTCTCATATCTACCTCTGCTTGATCTAGAAAACCATTGACCCCCATTAAGAATCTGGCCTAATCATCTCAGGACTTAATATTGTACATCCAAGCCCGAGCAGCAGCAGCCATCTGCAATTTTCATACATCAAATGAGCATAATGCATCACCAAAACCGATGAGTAACAGGATTAGGACAGCGAAGTTCAATAAAAGGGGGCAATTTCTACCTTGATGAGGACTGTCTACGAGGCGAGCGCTTCCGAGGAGGAGGACGAGGCGTCGCGGCCGCGGCGATGGCGACGGCGACGGCGACGGCGCGGAGGACGGCACCGAGCCCGAGGAGGAGGATAAGCTGCTGCTTTGGATGACGTACGGCGCAGCGAGTGGGGCCTTCAGAGAGCGTGCGCGTAGCGAGTGGGGCGTTCAGAAAGCGTGCGAAAATGCTGCTGCAGCAACGGCAGGGAGGGAGTGAGTGGGGCCCTCAGAGGAGAGAGAGCGAGTGTAGTTGTCCGAGATAGCAGAGTGGTCGAAACACAAAAACAACGACGTGTAATAACAACACGCGTCTCTATTGTGAGAAAACAAAGGAGATGCTAGCTCCAAACAAGCGTCGTCAAAAAATGAGATGCATCCTAAAAACAACGCATCTCCAATAGGAAAGTCATCGGTAACGGACTTAAAGAGCCCGTTACCGATAGGTTTTACTTTCGTAACGGACGCATGTTAACATCCGTTACAAAGAAAACATGTAACGGGCGTTTAAGAAGTCCGTTTCCAGAAGTCATCATTGGTAACGGGCGTTATGGTGGTGAGGTCAGGGCGAGGTCGTGGTCGACCCAGCCGCGCTTATGCGTAACGGGCGCCAAACAACAACTATTATAGATGGGGTCCATGTAACGGGTGTTAAGGGCCCATTACAAATGCTGCGTGACCTATTTGAGGTTTTCACGTAGTGTTCACATGGATCAAAGGGCCCACCTCGGATACCAAATTAAAGCATAAATCGGGGATGGATCAGAGAGCCCACAGGGCAGCCACCCAGTGGAAAACCACCAGGTGGGGCCACCCTAGGGGGATGGCCGACCCTGGGATCGGCCGAACCGGCCTAGGGGGCCCCATCCTGGCCCTCCACGTGGCAGCTCCCTATTGGCCCATTGCCTCACTCCCGGGTGTTTAGGGGTCATTTAGGCGTCCGAGCAAGCCTTGTCCTTGCCTATAAATAGAAGGGGATGGGCTCCCATTTCTCACACACCACTCTCTCATTCTCCTCTCACTTTTAGTTTCCAAGGCTAAGTGGTAGGCTAGAGTAGCTCTTATTCATGTTCCAAGTCCTCTTGGAAGTCTAGGTATGAGTTCTCTTTTATCTTTATTTCTTTGTATGACTTTGATCTACTTCAGTTATTCAGCTATTTCATATAAAGTCATGGTAGATCATATTCTTGATATGTTCTTGAGTTCATCCTCTGTTCATCATTTAGAGTCTTGTGTTCTTCGTGAACATTACCTTTTGATCCACTTGAAGGGTGATAAACTCCTTCCTTATGTGTTTGTTCATAAGTTAGAGGCTCGTGTTCTTCACGAACACGACCCTTTGATCTTGTTGATTAGACATAAGAGAGTTCATATCTGTTCGTATGTCTAGCCTTAGTTGATCTTGTTAGATGGCATGAGAGTGTTGCATGAGGTCTGTGTTCAAGCTACGGTAATCGGTCTAGTTGACCAGTCTTCTGGTGGCTCTCACCTTGGGTCACAATAGCCCGGGCTGGGTGGAGTCTAGCAGCAACGTAGGCATGGTGCCTGGGTTGTCTGGCTATGATAGTTATGAGCATACCCCCCGTAACGAGAGGTCGGTCCTCAGGTGGTGACAGCCCTGTTGGATCCTTGGGCAACCTCCGCGTTGGGGTACCTGCTGTAGGAGTCTAAAGTCTAGTTTCACAGAGTGCTGGTCGTCGCGGGCTAGCTCCCCGTTTGTACCTGGGTGCTGAACCTTATCTCTCTCATGCAATACTCATGCCCATCTCTTGTATCTTCTAGCTTTGTATGTTTAGTACATTAGAACCTAGAGCTAACTCGTATGTTCCCCTTAAGTCGTAGTGTGCTAGAGTAGAGGTAGATTTGAGGTGTGTGTGTACACTACCCCGTATATCTTTTATCTTACCCCTACCTTTGAGTGTGTTGTTCCCTATATCTATCTCTTGGTTTACATTCAGAGCAAAAGCATAAAGATATCTGCCATTGCCTTCCACGAATTCGATACCCTTGGAATACTCTCCTTCCTTGGGGAAATGCTACAATGGTTTATCTGTGCGCTTGCTACAATGATGAAGACAGGTAGTGTATGACTGATTTTGACCTACCTGGGAATTTTACTGAAGATCCCGAGTCACTTGTGAGGAAAGCTCCAATTCATTTCGGCTCACCTCGTCGTACTCGTCCGGAAGGCGAACCAGCTTCCTTTGTACCATCCACGTCCAACTCTATGGCCCAGAAGACACTTCGTGAGTACTCAGCTCCTTCCGCTGACCAGGTGCTGCATGGCCCTGAGGTGGCAATAGGGACTGAAAATTTTGAGATTAAGACAGGTCTAATTACAATGGTACAGGCTAGCCCATTCTGTGGCAAGCCAAATGAGGATGCCAATGCTCATCTACAACAATTCCTAGAGCTATGCAGCACTTTCGTCATCAGGGGTGCCAATATGGATGCTGTTCGTTTACGGCTATTTCCATTCTCCCTCCTGGGGAAAGCTAAACAATGGTTCTATGCGAATCGTGAAGCTATTGACACTTGGAGTAAGTGTTCAGAGGCATTTCTCAAGAAGTTATTCCCATTGGGTAAAACCAATGCTCTTCATGGAAGGATTTCTGGTTTCCAGCAAGCAGCAAGTGAATCTATTCTAGAGGCTTGGGAAAGGCTTTAGGAGTATGTCCTGGCCTGTCCTCACCATGGGATGGAGGATTGGCTTATTCTTCAAAGCTTCTATAATGAGTTGACTCCGACAGCCCGAGGCCATATTGATGCTGCTGCTCAAGGAGCATTCTTCTCACTCACTGTTGATGATGCTAAATTACTCATGGAGAAGATGGTCTCCACCCAAGGGTGGAGTGATGAAAGACTCCAACCACGACCGAGGGGTACTCATACTGTCAAAGAAGCAGACATGATTACTGCCAAAATGGATCTTCTTATGAAGCGATTGGATGACTACACCAGCGAGAAGGCTGCCATGGCCACCACTACTCTGCCTATGGACTCTCACATGACTTGTGAAGTCTGTGGCAACACTGGGCACTCAGGCAACTATTGTCCAGAGACTCAAGTGATGTACATGAATGACAATAAAAATGGTTATCATCCACCTCAACAAGGAGGCCAATCGTGGAATCAACAACGCCCTTATTATCAAGGAGGTAACCAAGGTAATTCTTACAATCCTAACCAACCTTCCTTGAGAGATCTTGTTTTTGGGCAAGCTAAGATTAATGAAGGTATTAACAAGAAGTTAGCTACCCTTGATAAAACTATGGAAAGCCTCAACGTTAAACTTGATAGTTTTTCTTCTGCTCAGAAGAGTCAGCTGAGTTTCAACAAAATGTTAGAAACCCAGTTGGCTCAGCTGGCTGCTTTGGTTCCATCTCCTAATAACGGGAGGATCCCGGGGCAACCCGTATCCTCTTGTGAGAATGTTAGTGTAGTGTCAACCAGGTGGGGTAAGCCACCCAGGAAGACACATGCTTCTGACTATGCAGGAAAGCCCATACAACAAATTCTTGATCCATGGGAGGAATCAGCAGTGGTCCACAAGAAAGATCCTGGCTACCCGACTATTACTTGCACAATCTATTACAAGAAGATCAGGCATGCCCTTTGTGACCTTGGTGCAAGTGTTAATCTCATGTCCAAGGCCATGTTCGAGCAACTGGGATATCCAGCTCTTTCTCCAACAGCACGGACTATCCAACTCGCTGATTCAACGATACGATATCCAGAAGGAATTGTTGAGAGCTTATTGGTTAAGGTCAAAAGTTCTTATGTCTTCGCGGATTTCGTGGTCCTTGATATGGATGACGAGGGAGGAATGCCGCTCATCCTCGGGCGACCATTCCTCAGTGATGTCCGAGCTAGGATCAATGTGGGGTCCGGAATCATCCGTTTCTACATTGGGAAGAGGAACTTGAAGTTCAAGTTTCAGGACAAAGAAGAGCAATGCTATTTGGTGTAAGATAGTGTTGAGCAGCTTGGGGGAAGGACAGAGCCTTCACCCCTAAGGAAGAAATCTCCGTCGAAGAGGTTAAAGAAAATTCGGAAAGAATGGCAGAAGATTGAGATGGCACCAACCTCTACTTCTCAGGAGAGGGGTGCTGAATGGAATTTATCACTGAGAAGAGACCAACTCGTCAGACTAAAAATGATGGGTCCTTTCTACTAAAAAGGTTAAAGCTGGTACTTATCTCATATTTCCCTTTCCAAAATTTTATTTCCGAAAATTGCATATTTGATTTTCCAAAACTCTGCATTTGCATGCTAGATTTATCTAGCCTTTTTCCCTTTCCAAATAAAATTTCTGAAAATCATTTCTGAGTTTGAAAATTAAAGAAAAATCATTTGAAAAATATTTTGAGGGAATTTGGGTCGAGGCACTCAGGGAGGCCCCCAGCTAGCCGTTGGGGAGCCACTAACCAGGGTAGAGGGCAGGTGGGCCCGGCCTGGGGTCGGCCGACCCCAGGTTCGGCCGAAGCAGCCCAACGGTTTCTTCATAGAAGTGGAGTTTCCATCTCTTTTAAAGGGTAAATCACCTACATACAAATAATCTCCAAGGACAAGTGGAACTACATTATTCAAACCTAAATGCCAGTAAATAATGCATATGCCTCCATTTATGTGAGAATATTGAGGGTTGGAAAAGGTGAATTTCCACCGTCAACATCGATCACTTTAGAACAGATTTGGAATCCATCCTTAGCGTCGGCGCTAGAAATGCTTGTTGGCATTTCCCAATGTCACAACTAATGGCGCAGTTTAGCGTGAACATTGAGAGTTGCCATAGGTTAATCTAAACGATCATGAACGAATCCGCAAGCACACAGATAAACCATTGTAGCATTTCCCCATGGAAGGAGAGTATTCCAAGGGTATCGAATCCAAGGAAGGCAATGGCGGATATCTTAGACTTATGCTTTTGCTCTGAATGTAAACCAAGAGATAGATATAGGGAACAACACACTCAAAGGCAGGGGTAAGATAAAAGATAATAGGGGTAGTGTGACAGACACACCTCAAATATACCTCTACTCTAGCACACTACGGCTTAGGGGGAACATACGAGTTAGCTCTAGGTTCTAATGTACTAAACATACAAAGCTAGAAGATACAAGAGATAGGCATGAGTATTACATGAGGGAAACATGGTTCAGCACCCAGGTACAAACGGGGAGCTAGCCTGCGACGACCAGCACTCTGCGAAACTAGACTTTAGACTCCTACAGCAGGTACCCCAACACGGAGGTTGCCCAAGGATCCAACAGGGCTGTCACCACCTGAGGACCGACCTCTCGTTACGGGGGGTATGCTCATAACTATCATAGCCAGACAACCCAGGCACCATGCCTACGTTGCTGCTAGACCTCACCCGGCCCGGGCTATTGTGACCCAGGGTGAGAGCCACTAGAAGACTGGACAACTAGACCGAGTACCATAGCTTGAACACAGACCCTATGCAACACTCTCATGCCATCTAACAAGATCAACTAAGGCTAGACATACGAACAGATATGAACTCTCTTATGTCTAATCAACAAGATCAAAGGGTCGTGTTCGTGAAGAACACGAGCCTCTAACTTATGTACAAACACATAAGGAAGGAGTTTATGACCTTCAAGTGGATCAAAAGGTAGTGTTCACGAAGAACATGAGCCTCTAAATGATGAACAGAGGATGAACTCAAGAACATATCAAGAATATGATCTACCATGACTTTATATGAAATAGCTGAATAACTGAATTAGATCAGAGTCATTCAAAGAAATAAAGATAAAAGAGAACTCATACATAAACTTCCAAGAGGACTTGAAACCTGAAGAAGAGCTACTCTAGCCTACCCCCTAGCCTTGGAAACTAAAAGTGAGAGGAGAATGAGAGAGTGGTGTGTGAGAAATGGGAGCCCCTCCCCTTCTATTTATAGGCAAGGACAAGGCTTGCTCGGACGCCCAAATGGCCCCTAAACACCCGGGAGTGAAGCAAGTGACCAATAGGGAGCTGCCACAAGGAGGGCCAGGATGGAGCCCCCTAGATATTGCACTATTTTATATGAGGGAATGAGGGATTGATGGTAAGGTGGACACTAGCCCCGGAGTAGGTACTAGTTATTACCATCTATATGGTGGAACTCTTTCTATTGCACATATCAATCTCTTTTTCTCCTTTTGAAATTTTTCGAGACTTGGGCTAGCTCTCTTTATTTATTTTTGCTATGCTTTTGAGCATACTTTTCTTTTTCTATTTTTTTTAGCTAGCCTTTTGTCTCTATTGGAGATATTTGGAGAGGGATGAATGATGCAAAGATACATAGAGTTTTATTTGCGGAAGAATGCATAAGCAGTATGGAGTAAATGATGAATGCTTAACTTCCAGTGTAGAAGTTTAGCATGAATGTGTACGTGATCTTGATCAGGGGAGTATGAGTTCTAACAAGGGTCACAACAATTTGACAAAGCTCAATGAGAGAACAAGCTGCATATGTGGAGGCTAAGAACTAGAATCTACATATGGCCTTGGATGGGAAATTCTCATCATTGAGGAACTCATCATGTTTTGATTTTTCAAAAAGGAAAACTCCGAATGTCAAGCATCACTAAGCACAAGATCATAGCACTCTATTCTACCATATCATGTCTCACAACAACTTAGGCAAGGATCATGCTTTTTGCTACCCATAGTTTTCATGCTAAGGTTTGAACATACAAGCCAACAAACTCAAAACTTAGGTAGGATGCAAAGTTGTAGGCAAGACATACGAGGAGAATAAACAGAGCAACTATTCATCATTTCAACCATAGCGGCAAAGCATTCTTACTAAGCATATCAAAGCAAACTAAGCAAATGATGATGATAGAAGCAAATAAATATTTTTGGTCTTTTTATTTTGCAGATTTTTTTTGGATTTTCATTTATAAGATATTCTGAAAATGAAGGAAGATACAAGTTACCTCAGAATGGGGGTCCTCCCCCAAGCTAGCTTCAGGCTCACTGCGGAGGAGGGAAGAAGAAACCCTGACTCGCGTGGTAAGCCCTCTGCGCCTCCATGTACTGCCGCTGATCTTGCTGCATGGCTGCTATCCTCTCACCAGCCTAACGCTGCCACGTTGAGGTAGACTCGATGTGGGTGTTCAGCGTCTCCTCCAATCCCGTGACCTGGACGGTGAGCTCTCCCATCTGCTGCGCGAGCTGAGCATCGCTTGTAGAGGCGGAGGAGTGTCGCCGGAAGGACGAAGATGGAGGTGGACCACCAGAGCTGGAACTAGCAGGTGTGGCCCACTGAGCTCTGCTCGCGCCTGCCCAAGCCGTGCCACTCGCACTCGGCTGGTAGGTGGGCTGATCCCAACCAGTTGCATACCCAAGGGTAACCCCGGACATGTACCCCGTAGGGGCCCCTCCTGCCATCGGTGGTGTAACAGGCTGTGGTGGTGGTGTCGGCTGTGACTGCTGCTGCTGCTGCATGTGTGCTCTCTTCGCCGCGCTCCTGGTGGACCTGCCTGAAACACTAGCACGACGGCTTTCCTCTTGTGTAACAAGGGGAATGGTGAGTGACTCCGAGTTATACAGTCCAAACCCCGGGTTAGGTAACAGGATTTGATTTGTATAGCCCGGGAAGAAGAAAGTCAAAGAATCATTTGGGCCCCTCTTGAGTATATGTCCCTGGATCAGGTATGCCTCATCAATGAGAACTCGGGGCGTCCCGATGAAGGGTACGGGATTCCCGCTAAGAACCCCGAGTCTGAGAGCAATACGAGTCACCAAAGCCGTATACTCAATAGGACCTATCATCTTGAAATTCGTCATCCACTGCCGAATCATAGCTTTAATGGGAGAGACCTTGATCCGGTTGACAGCGGCGTATAATAGCATCATCTCATCGCTGCGCACGGGCCGAACATCCTCCCGTGGAAAGAGAGTAATGGCGAGCCACTTGTGCCACAGACGGAGAGTGGGATGCACAATATCGTTGCACCGAGGTACAAACTTGCCACTGTAAACAAGACCAGAGATATCTGCCCAAAAAGATTCCCGAACATAACCCTCACAAGCTCGCTTCAAAGAGACAGCACAACGAGGACTAAAACCAAGAAGATGACTAAGATCCTTCCAAGAAAGACGATAATCGGTCCCGAAAAGATGAAACTCAATGCCATCCAGGATCTCGGTAAGAGAGCAAAGAAACTGGATGGTGAGGGGCCAAGAGCCAAGCTCTGTGACCAGCGCAAACTCCTCCCAACCAAGAGCATTTCAAATGGAAACGAACTCGAGATTCATACCTGTTTTCTCCATGAGAGCCGGGTCGAAGTCCCTGGTGTGGGCGAAGACTCGGTCCTTCAAGAGAGCATAGGCTTGCTCCTCTCGATCGCCCTGCAAGCTGAGGTAGGGGTGTCGTCAATGACCTCCTCCGCGGCTTGTGGCTCAGCTTGCTCTTATTGCTCTTCTTCATAATCCATCGTTGATGGGCTCGGCGTCGGCTCGGCGGGGGCGGATGCACTCGTGCTTGCCCGTGAATGAGAGTGTGAGCGCATCACCTTCCAGAGAGTGTTCGCTGCCCAATTCATGCTAGCACAACAACAAGAAACAACAAGAGCAACTTGGTGATGGGATAGTGGAATCGAATGAAGTTCTTACCGAGTTTGCTCCACCAATAGCAATATTTTCAGCAACACACTAGAGAGACCACTTGATGATCCAATCTCGAGCAAGAAATCTAAGAAAACCAAGAGAGCAAGGAGTAGAGAGGGGAGTGTGAGTGAAGAGTGTTGAATGGGTGAAGAACACCCCCTCTCGGGTCCAATTTATAGAGCAAAGGGGCAGCACACCGCGGGATAGCCGTTGGGCAACGGCTAGGAGCCGTTGGCCGAGGCTAGGCCCACTTGACCGTTACCAGGGTTCGGCCGAGCCCTGGTTCGACCGGCCCAGTGGTGGGCCCGGTGCTAGCCCCCTTTGGCAGGTGTGCCACCAACGGCTATATGAAGATATTCCAAGGTGCACCGGCCAAAGTTTACTCCAGAAATTGCCCAAATAAATTTTCTATGGTTTTCAAACTCACAAATGATTTTCAGAATTTTATTTGGAAAAGGGAAAAGGCTAGATAAATCTAGCATGCAAATGCAAAGTTTTGGAAAATAAAATATGCAATTTTGGAAATAAAATTTTGGAAGGGAAATATGAGATAAATACCAGCTTTAACCTTTTTGGTAGAAAGGACTCATCATTTTTAGTCCGACGAGTTGGACTCTTCTCCGCGATCAATTCCATTCAGCACCCCTCTCCTGAGAAGTAGAGGTTGGTGTCATCTCAATCTTCTGCCATTCTTTCCGAATTTTCTTTAGCCTTTTTGACGGAGATTTCTTCCTTGGGGGTGAAGGCTCTGTCCTTCCCCCAAGCTGCTCAACACTATCTTGCACCAAATAGCATTGCTCTTCTTTGTCCTGAAACTTGAACTTCAAGTTCCTCTCCCCAATGCGGAAACGGATGATACCAGATCCCACATTGATTCTAGCTCGGACATCACTGAGAAATGGTCGCCCAAGGAAGAGTGGCATTCCTCCCTCGTCATCCCTATCAAGGACCACGAAATACGCGAAGACATAAGAGCTCTTGACCTTAACCAATAAACTCTCAGCAATTCCTTCTGGATATCGGATTCTTGAATCGGCGAGTTGGATAGTCCGTGCTGTTGGAGAGAGAGCTGGATATCCCAGTTGCTCGAACATGACCTTAGACATGAGATTAACACTTGCACCAAGGTCACAAAGAGCATGCCTGATCTTCTTGTAATATATTGTGCACGTGATAGTTGGGTAGCCTGGATCTTTCTTGTGCACCACTGCTGATTCCTCCCGTGGATCAAGAATTTGTTGAATGGGCTTTCCTGCATAGTCAGAAGCACGTGTCCTCCTAGGTGGCTTACCCCACCTGGCTGACACTACACTAACATTTTCACAAGAGGATACGGGTTGCCCCGGGATCCTCCCGTTATCAGGAGATGGAACCAAAGCAGCCAGCTGAGCCAACTGAGTTTCTAACATTTTGTTGAAACTCAGCTGACTCTTCTCAGCAGAAGAAAAACAATCAAGCTTAACGTTGAGGCTTTCCATAGTTTTATCAAGGGCACCTAGCTTCTTGTTAATACCTTCATTAATCTTAGCTTGCCCAAAAACAAGATCTCTCAAGGAAGGTTGGTTAGGATTGTAAGAATTACCTTGGTTACCTCCTTGATAATAAGGGTGTTGTTGATTCCATGATTGGCCTCCTTGTTGAGGTGGACGATAACCATTGTTATTGCCATTCATGTACATCACTTCCTCCTGAGTCTCCGGACAATAATTGCTTGAGTGCCTAGTGTTGCCACAGACTTCACAAGTCATGTGAGAGTCCATAGGCAAAGAAGTAGTGGCCATGGCAGCCTTCTCGCTGGTGTAGTCATCCAATCTCTTCATAAGAAGATCCATCTTGGCGGTAATCATGTCTGCTTCCTTGACAGTATGAGTACCCCTCGGTCGTGGTTGGAGTCTTTCATCACTCCACCCTTGGTTGGAGACCATCTTCTCCATGAGTAATTTAGCATTATCGACCGTGAGTGAGAAGAATGCTCCTTGAGCAGCAGCATCAATATGGCCTTGGGCTGTCGGAGTCAACCCATTATAGAAACTTTGAAGAATGAGCCAATCTTCCATCTCATGATGAGGACAGGCCAGGACATACTCCTGATGCCTCTCCCAAGCCTCTGGAATAGATTCACTTACTGCTTGCTGAAAACCAGAAATCCTTCCACGAAGACCATTGGTTTTACCCAATGGGAAGAACTTCTTGAGAAATGCCTTTGAACACTTACTCCAAGTGTCAATAGATTCCCATTTCGCGTAGAACCATTGCTTAGCCTTTCCCAAGAGGGAGAATGGAAATAGCCGTAAACGAACAGCATCCATATTTGCACCCCTGATGACGAAAGTGCTGCACAGCTCTAGGAATTGATGCAGATGAGCATTGGCATCCTCATTTGGCTTGCCACAGAATGGGCTAGCCTGTACCATTGTAATTAGACCCGTCTTAATCTCAAAATTTTCAGTCCCTATTGCCACCTCAGGGCCTCGCAGCACCTGGTCAGCAGAAGGAGCTGAGTACTCACGAAGTGTCTTCTGGGCCATAGCGTTGGACGTCGATGGTACAAAGGAAGCTGGTTCGCCCTCCGGACGAGTACGACGAGGTGAGCCGAAATGAATTCGAGCTTTCCTCACAAGTGACTCGGGATCTTCAATAAAATTTCCCGGTAGGTCAAAACCAGTCAAACACTACCTGTCTTCATCATCCAAAGACAAAAGAAGACAATCAAGGTTAGCCTGCATTGAGGGTTGTCCTAACCTACTCAGAGTTTATAAACAGATGCAAAGCATAGTCAAGATAATCCTGTGCCTTCCCCGGCAACGGTGCCAGAAATGCTTGTTGACATTTCTAAACGTCGATTGTGGACATTTCTAAACGTCGATCACTTAAGAACAGATTTGGGAATCCATCCTTAGCGTCAGCGCTAGAAATGCTTGTTGGCATTTCCCAATGTCACAACTAATGGCGCAGGTTAGCGTGAACATTGATAGTTGCCATAGGTTAATCTAAACGATCATGAATGAATCCGCAAGCGCACAGATAAACCATTGTAGCATTTCCCCAAGGAAGGAGAGTATTCCAAGGGTATCGAATCCAAGGAAGGCAATGGCGGATATCTTAGACTTATGCTTTTGCTCTGAATGTAAACCAAGAGATAGATATAGGGAACAACACACTCAAAGGCAGGGGTAAGATAAAAGATAATAGGGGTAGTGTGACACACACACTTCAAATCAACCTCGACTCTAGCACACTACGGCTTAGGGGGAACATACGAGTTAGCTCTAGGTACTAATGTACTAAACATACAAAGCTAGAAGATACAAGAGATAGGCATGAGTATTGCATGAGGGAAACATGGTTCAGCACCCAAGTACAAACGGGGAGCTAGCCCGCGACTACCAGCACTCTGCGAAACTAGACTTTAGACTCCTACAGCAGGTACCCCAATGCGGAGGTTGCCCAAGGATCCAACAGGGTTGTCACCACCTAAGGACTGACCTCTCGTTACGGGGGGTATGCTCATAACGATCGTAGCCAGACAACCCAGGAATCGTGCCTACGTTGCTGCTAGACCTCACCCGGCCCGGGCTGTTGTGACCCAGGGTGAGAGCCACCAGAAGACTGGTCAACTAGACCGAGTACCGTAGCTTGAACACAGACCCCATGCAACACTCTCATGCCATCTAACAAGATCAACTAAGGCTAGACATACGAACAGATATGAACTCTCTTGTGTCTAATCAACAAGATCAAAGGGTCGTGTTCGTGAAGAACGCGAGCCTCTAACTTATGAACAAACACATAAGGAAGGAGTTTATCACCCTTCAAGTGGATCAAAAGGTAGTGTTCACGAAGAACACGAGCCTCTAAATGATGAACAGAGGATGAACTCAAGAACATATCAAGAATGTAATCTACCATGACTTTATATGAAATAGCTGAATAACTGAAGTAGATCAAAGTCATACAAAGAAATAAAGATAAAAGAGAACTCATACCTAAACATCCAAGAGGACTTGGAACCTGAAGAAGAGCTACTCTAGCCTACCCCCTAGCCTTGGAAACTAAAAGTGAGAGGAGAATGAGAGAGTGGTGTGTGAGAAATGGGAGCCCCTCCCCTTCTCTTTATAGGCAAGGACAAGGTTTGCTCGGGCGCCCAAATGGCCCCTAAACACCCGGGAGTGAAGCAAGTGACCAATGAGCAACCAACACGTGGAGGGACGAGATGGGCGCCCCCTAGGTCGGTTCGAACGATCCTAGGATCGGCCGGCCCCCTAGGGTGGCCCCACCTGGTGTGCTTCCTCTGAGTGGCAGCCCTGTGGGCCCTATGATCCATCCCCGGTGCATGACTTGATTTGGTATCCGAGGTGGGCCCTCTGATCCATGTGAAGTCCATGTGGCGTCCTCTGATTCATCGGTGAGTGCCTCCCCTGGATCGATGACGTGTCTTGCCATGTTTCCCTTGGTGGCAGCCACCTCGTCAGCTGAGTTGGCATGGTTTCTTCATAGAAGTGGAGTTTCCATCTCTTTTAAAGGGTAAATCACCTACATACAAATAATCTCCAAGGACAAGTGGAACTACATTATTCAAACCTAAATGCTAGTAAATAATGCATATGCCTCCATTTATGTGAGAATATTGAGGGTTGGAAATGGTGAATTTCCACCGTCAACAAACTCCCCCAAGCTAACCTCTTGCTCGTCTCGAAGCAAGACATTAGAGACTTAGGTTGGTTGATCAGGAGTTGCTACAATATTGTATTCTCAACTTATGGCAAACATACAGCAAAGTACTCTACCAAGAGTTGAACAAGTTGGCAATGTTCTTACCATTCGCCTGATACGTGGGGCATATAGCTTCACCTGCCTTGGGCGGTTGAGAGACAGAATGGTTATATAGAGAATGCATAATCACTCATACCTTGATCAGCTTAGCAATCCGGAGGTTTTGCAAAATTTTCAAAAGAAAATCAGAGTTCCTCAAATGATACTCTCAGATCGCTCAAAGGTGTATGATTCCTCACCAAGGCATCAATGTTGCCCTTCTTCACATCCTACTCCTAATAGGCTTTATGTGGAGCTGTAGGTAGGGAAGATGTGGCATACTTGTCTCTCATGTTTTGCTAAGTCAAAGACCGGATCCTTGGAAGAAACAAACATACATCCTGATCAAGATGTGCATATGTGTGTGATGGATATGAGCATGGCAAGGTGGATACTAGGCCCGGAAATGGGTGCTAGATATTGCCATGTTTTATATGAGGGAATGAGGGATTGATGGTAAGGTGGACATTAGCCCCGCAGTAGGTACTAGTTATTACCATCTATATGGTGGAACTCTTTCTCTTGCACATATCAGTCTCTTTTTCTCCTTTGAAATTTTTCGAGACTTGGGCTAGCTCTCTTTATTTATTTTTGCCATGCTTTTGAGCATGCTTTTCTTTTTCTCCTTTTTTTAGCTAGCCCTTTGTCTCTATTGGAGATATTTGGAGAGGGATGAATGATGCAAAGATACATAGAGTTTTATTTGCGGAAGAATGCATAAGCAGTATGGAGTAAATGATGAATGCTTAACTTCCAGTGTAGAAGTTTAGCATGAACATGTACATCATCTTGATCAGGGGAGTATGAGTTCTAACAAGGGTCACAACAATTTGACAAAGCTCAATGAGAGAACAAGCTGCATATGTGGAGGCTAAGAACTAGAATCTACATATGGCCTTGGATGGGAAATTCTCATCCTTGAGGAACTCATCATGTTTTGATTTTTTCAAAAAGGAAAACTCCGGATGTCAAGCATCACTAAGCACAAGATCATAGCACTCTATTCTACCATATCATGTCTCACAACAACTTAGGCAAGGATCTTGCTTTCTACTACCCACAGTTTTCAAGCTAAGGTTTGAACATACAAGCCAACAAACTCAGAACTTAGGTAGGATACAAAGTTGAAGGCAAGACATATGAGGAGAATAAACAGAGCAACTATTCATCATTTCAACCATAGAGGCAAAGCATTCTTACTAAGCATATCAAAGCAAACTAAGCAAATGATGATGATGGAAGCAAATAAATATTTTTGGTCTTTTTATTTTGCAGATTTTTTTTGGATTTTTCATTTATAAGATATTCTGAAAATGAAGGAAGATACAAGTTACCTCAGAATGGGGGTCCTCCCCCAAGCTAGCTTCAAGCTCACTGCGGAGGAGGGAAGAAGAAACCCTGACTCGCATAGTAAGCCCTCTGCGCCTCCATGTACTGCCGCTGATCCTGCTGCATGGCTGCTATCCTCTCACCAGCCTGACGTTGCCACGCTGAGGTAGACTCGACGTGGGTGTTCAGCGTCTCCTCCAATCCCGTGACCTGGACGGTGAGCTCTCCCATCTGATGTGTGAGCTGAGCATCGCGTGCAGAGGCGGAGGAGTGTCGCCGGAAGGACGAAGACGAAGGTGGACCACCGGAGCTGGAACTAGTGGGTGTGGCCCACTGAGCTCTGCTCGCGCCTGCCCAAGCCGTGCCACTAGCACTCGGCTGGTAGGTGGGCTGATCCCAACCAGGTGCATATCCAGGGGTAACCCCGGACATGTACCCCGCAGGGGCCCCTCCTGCCACCGGTGGTGTAACAGGCTGTGGCTGAGGCTATGGTGGTGGTGTCGGCTGTGACAAGTTAGTATCATGGGACAAGCTCAAGGAATGTCTGGATGGACATCACTCCTGAGCTCGCCCCAGCGAGAATGCAGAAAACACAAAGCAGAAGTGGATTGCTTTTCCTTAACCAGAATTTTATTGTGCAGAAAATAAAGATAACTTACCGAACTTACCTGTTGCTGTAGAGCTCATTATTTTGAGTCTGTAGAGTTAGACTTGGTTCCAAAGTTCTCACCTGGGCAGTGGGGCAGCCGTTTCCTTCGGAATAGAAGTCGGCTTCCTATTCACCCTCCGCCACATCTTCTGAGTGTTGTGTGGGTTGTGACGTGTGGGAGGTGATTTCTTGGACCGGGACTGAGATTTCCAATATTGTTTCCTTCCCGTGCCCATGAGTTGGCGTTCTTCCTTCCAAAAATTCTTCATGAATGCAATGAGGTTGTCCACTTGCCGTGGTAGCACTTCGACCTCTCGTGCTGGGGTGTCGGAAGTTGGTAAACCTTTGATCATCGAGCATTGTTCTTTTCTTGGACGAAACTCGAACCTCTCCTCTTTGCCATTGATGTAGAGACGGATCACACCAGCCCTCACATCAATTTGTGCATCAACTGTACTCAGAAATGGTCACCCAAGTATGAGCGGCACCTCCTTGGCGATCTCCATGTCCAACACCACAAAGTCAACGGGAATGAAGCAATCTCGGACTTTCACTGGAATGTCCTCAGCTATCCCCGCTGGGTATCGGACTGAAGAATCGGCCAGCTGCAGCTGCAAAGTGGTTGGAGATAAACTTGTGTAGTTAAGTTGATCAAAGACTACCTTAGGCATGACGCTGACACTGGCCCCTAAGTCACAGAGAGCATGGTCGAAGCGTTGGGTCCCAATCATACAAGTGATTGTGAGACACCCTGGATCCTTCTTCTTCTCAGGAAGGCGTTTGAGTATAGCAGCACTGCACTCCTCCGTGAGTCGTACTACTTCAGTTGTGGGAAGAGCTCGCTTCTTGGTTAGAATGTCCTTGAGATAATGCGCGTAAGTGGGAACGCGTATTGCCTCAAGCAATGGGACATTGATATAGACTTTCTGAATCATATCCACGAAGCGATTGAATTGTTCATCTATTGCTGCCTTCCTGCTCTTTTGAGGGAATGGCATCACATTGGCTTCTACGAAACCCGGATGTGCTGTCACTCCTACCGGTGCTTTATCTGTTGGTGGCACCCTCCTTACCTGAGGGGATTCTTCCGAGTCGGATGAATCCTCATGGATATTCCCAGCATCTGTTATACCTTTCTTATCTGTCCCTGCATAGTTAGGATACGGTGGATCTCGAGTGGATTTACCTCCTCTTGTGGTCACCGCATTAGCATTTTCAACAGAGGGAACAGAAGCAGCCAGCTGAGCCAACTGGGTTTCCAACATTTTGTTGAAACTCAGCTGACTCTTCTGAGCAGAAGAAAGGCTATCAAGATTAACGTTGAGGCTTTCCATAGTTTTATCGAGGGCAGCTAGCTTCTTGTTAATACATTCATTAATCTTAGCTTGCCCAAGAACAAGATCTCTCAAGGAAGGTTGGTTAGGATTGTAAGAATTACCTTGGTTACCTCCTTGATAATAAGGGTGTTGTTGATTCCATGATTGGCCTCCTTGTTGAGGTGGATGATAACCATTGTTATTGTCATTCATGTACATCACTTCCTCCTAAGTCTCCAGACAATAGTTGCCTGAGTGCCTAGTGTTGCCACAGACTTCACAAGTCATGTGAGAGTCCATGGGCAGAGAAGTAGTGGCCATGGCAGCCTTCTCGCTGGTGTAGTCATCCAGTCTCTTCATAAGAAGATCGATCTTGGCATTAATCATGTCTCCTTCCTTGACAGTATGAGTACCCCTCGGTCGTGGTTGGAGTCTTTCATCACTCCACCCTTGGTTGGAGACCATCTTCTCCATGAGTGATTTAGCATTATCAACAGTGAGTGAGAAGAATGCTCCTTGAGCAGCAGCATCAATATGGCTTCGGGCTGTCAGAGTCAACCCATTATAGAAACTTTGAAGAATGAGCCAATCTTCCATTCCATGATGAGGACAGGCCAGGACATACTCCTGAAGCCTCTCCCAAGCCTCTGGAATAGATTCACTTGCTACTTGCTGAAAACTAGAAATCCTTCCACGAAGAGCATTGGTTTTACCTAATGGGAAGAACTTCTTGAGAAATGCCTGTGAACACTAGCTCCAAGTGTCAATAGATTCCCGGTTCGCGTAGAACCATTGCTTAGCCTTTCCCAAGAGGGAGAATGGAAATAGCCGTAGACGAACAGCATCCACATTTGCACCCCTGATGACGAAAGTGCTACACAGCTCTAGGAATTGCTGCAGATGAGCATTGGCATCCTCATTTGGCCTGCCACAGAATGGGCTAGCCTGTACCATCGTGATTAAACCCGTCTTGATCTCGAAATTTTCAGTCCCCATTGCCACCTCAGGGCCTTGCAGCACCTGGTTAGCAGAAAGAGCTGAGTACTCACGAAGTGTCTTCTGGGCCATAGCGTTGGACGTGGATGGTACAAAGGAAGTTGGTTCGTCCTCCGGACGAGTACGACGAGGTGAACCGAAATGAAGTCGAGCTTTCCTCACAAGTGACTCGGGATCTTCAGTAAAATTCCCGGTAGGTCGAAACCAGTCATACACTACCTGTCTTCATCATCCAAAGATAAAAGAAGACAATCAAGGTTAGCCTGCATTGAGGGTTGTCCTAACCTACTCAGAGTTTATAAACAGATGCAGAGCATAGTCAAGATAATCATGTGCCGTCCCCGGTAATGGCGCCAGAAATGCTTGTTGACATTTCTAAACGTCAATCACTTAAGAATAGATTTGGGAATCCATCCTTAGCGTCTGCGCTAGAAATGCTTGTTGGCATTTCCCAATGTCACAACTAATGGCGCAGGTTAGTGTGAACATTGAGAGTTGCCATAGGTTAATCTTTTGAAAAATTTGTAAAACCTCCGGATTGATAAGCTGATCAAGGTACGAGTGATTATGCACATGCTATATAACCATTCTGTCTCTCAACTGCCCAAGGCAGGTGAAGCTATATGCCCCACGTATCAGGTGAAAGGTAAGAACATTACCAACTTGTTCAACTCTTGGTAGAGTACTTTGCTGTATGTTTGCCATAAGTTGAGAATACAACATTGTAGCAACTCCTGATCAACCAACCTGAGTCTCTAATGTCTTGCTTCAAGATGAGCAAGAGGTTAGCTTGGGGGAGTTTATTGACGGTGGAAATTCACTATTTCCAACCCTCAATATTCTCACATAAATGGAGGCATATGCATTATTTACTAGCATTTAGGTTTGAATAATGTAGTTCCACTTGTCCTTGGAGATTATTTGTATGTAGGTGATTTACCCCTAAAAAGAGAAGGAAACCCATCTTCTATGAAGAATCCATGCCAACTCAGCTGAGGAGGTGGCTGCCACCAAGGGAAACATGGCATTCCACGTCATCGATCCTGGGGAGACACTCACCGACGAATCAGAGGACGCCACATGGACTTCACATGGATCAAAGGGCCCACCTCAGATACCAAATCAAGCCATGCACCGGGGATGGATCAGAGAGCCCACAGGGCAGCCACCTAGTGGAAAACCACCAGGTGGGGCCACCCTAGGGGGCCGGCCGACCCTGGGATCGGCCGACCCGACCTAGGGGGCCCCATCCTGGCCCTCCACGTGGCAGCTCCCTATTGGCCCATTGCCTCACTCCCGGGTGTTTAGGGGTCATTTGGGCGTCCGAGCAAGCCTTGTCCTTGCCTATAAATAGAAGGGGAGGGGCTCCCATTTCTCACACACCACTCTCTCATTCTCCTCTCACTTTTAGTTTCCAAGGCTAAGGGGTAGGCTAGAGTAGCTCTTATTCAGGTTCCAAGTCCTCTTGGAAGTCTAGGTATGAGTTCTCTTTTATCTTTATTTTTTTGTATGACTTTGATCTACTCGGTTATTCAGCTATTTCATATAAAGTCATGGTAATCGGTCTAGTTGACAAGTCTTCTGGTGGCTCTCACCCTGGGTCACAATAGCCCGGGCCGGGTGGAGTCTAGCAGCAACGTAGGCATGGTGCCTGGGTTGTCTGGCTACGATAGTTATAAGCATACCCCCCGTAACAAGAGGTCGGTCCTCAGGTGGTGACAGCCCTTTTGGATCCTTGGGCAACCTCCGCGTTGGGGTACCTCCTGTAGGAGTCTAAAGTCTAGTTTCGTAGAGTGCTGGTCGTCACGGGCTAGCTCCCCGTTTGTACCTGGGTGCTGAACCTTATCTCTCTCATGCAATACTCATGCCCATCTCTTGTATCTTCCAGCTTTGTATGTTTAGTATATTAGAACCTAGTGCTAACACGTATGTTCCCTCTAAGCCGTAGTGTGCTAGAGTAGAGGTAGATTTGAGGTGTGTGTGTCACACTACCCCGTATATCTTTTATCTTACCCCTGCCTTTGAGTATGTTGTTCCCTATATCTATCTCTTGGTTTACATTCAGAGCAAAAGCATAAGTCTAAGATATCCGCCATTGCCTTCCACGGATTCCATACCCTTGGAATATGTCACACCCGAATTAAAGGCCAATTCGAATGCTCATATTATATGTGCGCCAGGATCAAAGTTCACACATATAACGACTCAGTGATAACCAAAACATAGTGCCAAAACTTAAAGAGAGTATTAAACTTTATTACAAACCAAAATGTCTCATAAAACGAACAAATTATTAACAAGTAGCAACGCAGCGGATGGGGTCAACACCACAGGCAGCTGACTGGTGGCACGCCCGCCTAGAATTCGTCGAAGTCTCCAGGGAAATCTTCAAATCTCTCCAAGTCTGAACAGCATCCGAATAGTGTCGTTGCAATAGTGAAAACAAGTGTGAGCACATGCCGTACTCAGCAAGCGCAAACATAATATAACATGCAAGGCTTTATAGTGGAGGCTGATAGGTTAAGCATTCAGCATTTTAGTTGGTCAAATTTTATTAGCAACATAATTACTAGCAAGTGTAAGTTTATACCAAACCCACAATTAACATAAGAGATTAATAACATAAATAAAGATAGATGCATCAAGTTAATCATTGACTTCCATAGATTAATCATGTGAGGGTCCAGGCCGCTCTTGACCGTGAGCATGGCTAATCGATTAGTTTTACACTCTGCAGAGGTTGTACACTTTCACCACAAGTCGCGTAAAAGTTCTAGGAACTTTAAACCCAACCACGCGATGCCGGCCAAGCATCATACCACACTACCTAGATGTCATTGCATAGGGACTCTACGAGGCCTTTACAAAGTTTCCCCAGTGTGAAGCAACCCGCGAAGGTTCCGAGTCGTTGCAGAGTATAAAGTCCCCTAGTAGGTACCGTGTCTTAGCAAAGCCCAACTCCCTACTAGAGCGAGTCTATACCCCACTGGCGCTCCCCCTTGCCCTTATCAAGTAAGGCCACCACAACACTAGAGTCACTAATTAATTAGCCAAGGCAGAGCCATATACCCTTGTGGTTGCACTGTTGTCCTGGGTGGTCGCTCCATGTTCCAATTAAACAAGGTGATCTTGTATTAATGAAGGTATAACATAAATAAATCAAGTTTCATAAAGTTTTATTAATACCATCCACCAAGTTAAGCATAGCGAGAGCTACCCAACAATAAATTAAATACCCAGGTTGATCAAGGTAAAGGGATAAAAAAAATAATATAGTCATGTCCTTAAAAAGGGTCCCATCAATTTAATGCAAGCAAAAGTAAGAACAGTGAATTAAATGCATGTTGTATAGGTAAACAGGTATGCATCAAGGTGGACTTGCCTTCGACAGATCCTTGTTGTTGTTCAGACACTTGAGCTTCTTGGTCTTCAAATCCTTCAGCCCAAACGTTCTCTACGCATCACATCAAGTACATACAAGCAAACAATGGAATAAAATAAGAAACAATCACCAAACAGTAAGATCAAAGCAAAACAGAGGCAAAAAGCTATTCTACTCTTCGATATAACCGTTTGGACATAAAGAACGCGAAAAACAGAGTTAAAACGGAGAAGATATGGCTAGAAGAAGGTTTAAGGGTCTATCTGTGAAGATTCTAAGGTTCCAGGGACCTATCTGCAAGAAACCGAGGGCTAAAGCGTAAAGAAACTTAAAAACACAGGGGTTTGGTTGAAAAACTAAGGCTTAGGACCTCGGGCGCTATTTTCATAAAAACCAGGGGCTAAAACAAAAGGAAAAGGACTGATCTGCAAGGGTTTTCATAAGGTGGGAGGACCGGCTTGGAATTTTAGAAAGCGCAGGGGCTTTTATGAAAAACGGCACGGTCAACCGGGGAGTTAGACCTGTTGACCGGTATTGACTCCGGATCGAACTGATCTGGACTGTCAGATTTGGAACGGAGGGCCGAGAACACGTGCGAGCGACGGGGCGGCGAGCTAACGGCGGCGAGCGGCGGCGCTGCGGCAAGGCACGCCGGCGAGCAGGAGACCTCGAGCTGGGGTGCTCAGATGACAACGGGATCTGGCTGGGAAGGAAGCGGGCACAACGGCGAACTCAACTAGGCCTTCGGGGAGGCGGCTCGGCGACTGGCGACGGCACACAGCTCGGAGAAGCGGCCGGCGACGGACTTCCAACTCCGGCGAGCTCGATCTCGCTCTGTGGGGCACCAGGACGTAAACGCATGGCACCGAGGGGCTCCTTACCTCCACGCAGATCTCCGGAGGGTCTTCTCGTCGAGGGAGCGGCGGTGGACCGGCGGATCGACTGCGGTGGGGCTAGGGTTTCGATGCGGGTTGCGGTTGAGCTCGAGGCGGCGGCTTGGAGCTGGATTGGGGGAAGCGACGGGGCTCCGGGGGTTTATAAAGCCGGGCGCAGGCGTGCGGAGCATGGCGACTCGGAGACGGGGCGGAGCTGGACTCCTGCTCAGTCGCGGCCATGGCGGAGAGTCCGGGTATGGGACGGAGGAAGGAGATGACAAACCGGCCCCACATGGCAGAGACTGCTTGCGGAGGTGGCGTTCGCGTGCCGACACGGGCCAAAACAGGAGCTGGGCCGGGGCGAGCTACGGACGGGCGGAAAGAACAGGGGCGTCCAGCAGACTTCCAGGGCTGGGCCGAAAACAAAAACAGGCCGAAAGAGGAAGGTATAGGGAGATTAAAAGAAAGATCTTTTGAATTTTTGAAAAGGAACTTCAACACATGAATTCAAACTTGAATTTGAATCCAATCAAACATAAATAATGCTCCAGCATGAAATACAACAAATAAATCCTATATTTATTTATTTAATTTTCAAAAATATATAAAATGCCTAAAAATTCAAACACACCTTATGATCCTTAATATCAAAGCCTTGTTTCTAATCAAATTTTATTAAAACAAATTTTTGTAAAATTAGGGTGTTACAGAATACTCTCCTTCCTTGGGGAAATTCTACAATGGTTTATCTGTGCGCTTGCGGATTCGTTCATAATCGTTTAGATTAACCTATGGCAAGTCTCGATGTTCACGCTAACTTGCGCCATTAGTTGTGACATTGAGAAATGCCAACAGGCATTTCTAGCGCCGACGCTAAGGATGGATTCCAAATCTGTTCTTAAGTTATCGACGTTAAGAAATGTCAACATTGGCGCTACGCCTCGTGATCTTTTCTCGCTCCACCTTATCCTTAGGCACTCGATGCTCGAGGAGGAAGGCAATGAAGTCGAGGCGTCAGTCTTCTTCTGCGTCGATCATGAGGATCTCGCGACCTGCAGGCGAGGTCACCTCGTCTGCAGCCTACTCTAGGTCGGGGATGAGCTTGATGGACGGCTTGTGTAGGTCCTGGACGAACACACCGGCCGGAACCAATGCGCGTTTGGATCCAAGCTTGGAGAGGACATCGGCCGCGACATTGTTGTTGCGGCAGACATGGTGGAACTCGAGCCCTTCGAAGTGACGCTCGAGCTTGCACACCTCAGCACAATAGGCATCCATCGTGTCCTTCCTAGCTTCGGAGTCCTTGCTGACTTGGTCGATGACGACCTTGGAATCGCCGTAGGCCATGAGGCGCTTGATCCCGAGGGAGACAGTGATGCGTAGCCCGTGGATGATGGCCTCGTACTCAGCGCCGTTGTTGGACGCCTTGTAGTGGATCTGCAAGACGTATTTGAGGTAATCGCCCTGAGAAGAGATAAATAGGACGCCCACGCCGGCTCCTTCGAGGTTCAGGGAACCATCGAAGTACATCTTCTAATGCTCAGGTCGCTCCAACGGTGGAGGCTGCTGGATCTCTGTCCACTCCGAGACAAAGTCTGCGATGACTTGGGACTTGATGGCCTGCCTGGGGCAGAACTCTAGGTCGAACTCGCCTAGTTCGATGGACCACTTGACGATGCGCCCAGTGGTGTCGCGACTCCGCAGGATCTCGCCAAGGGGGGAGGCCGAGACGACCTTGATCTTGTGGGATTGGAAGTAATGCCAGAGCTTGCGGGAGGTCATGAGTAGCGCGTAGAGCATCTTCTGGGGCTGGTTGTACCTGGTCTTGCTGTCAGACTGAAGGACCGATTAGGCGAACCAGAGAGGGGGGGAGTGAATGGGAGCCGATAAAAATTCTTCTCGAAGGAGATAGGAACTCCAACAAGATGAACACGGCTTCCAAAACACGTCTCCGACTCAACTACCCAAGTTGGTCAAGACCACGCAGCCACTGAAGTGCTACTGGTCCTAGGAACCAACAACCACCTACACCTACTCCAGAACGCAGCGGAACTAGCAACTCGAGCACCACTGGGCTACACCGGTCAGGCCGGTGAGCAGCACCGGTCAGACCGGTCCCTGTTGGCAAAATCTGAGAACTTCCACAGAAGGCCTCTACACCGGTTAGGCCGGTGTAGCTCGCCGGTCAGACCGGTCCAAGCCAGGAAATCCCAAATCCACCAAACTGACCTACCGAGCTCCAAACAGGACCAAACTCGAAACAACTGCAACACAGGACAACAGGGAACTCACCAAGACGTTCACCCGAGCAAAACTCAATAGAGAGTCTGCACCGGTCAGACCGGTGAGAGGCACCGGTCAGACCGGTGTGACCTGAGCTCTCGGGATGAATAGCGCCCGCGGGTCAACTCCCCCAAATCCAACTCCCGATCTCCCGAATCGCTCCACGGTTTTGCACAAGACTTTGGGGATAGTAGGAACACCTCATGGGCACTCCATAGCCAAGATTTGGTCCACCAAAACTTGCTAAAACAAGAGGAATCGAGGAAATCCCACCAAGAACACCTCTAACCCTAGAGCCAAGAAAACCCCAAAATCGAGCCCCTTTGCTCACGGATTTGGGAAGGGAATCAAAGGGAAAAGAACCACGAAGGGTTCACACATACATCCCCTACCAAATCCCAAAGAGAAAGGCCTCGAAATCGCTCTAAGAAAATCGCCAAGAAAGGGCTCCGAAAATCACCAAAAAGGAGAAACGGGAAAGACACATCCAAGCCTTGAGGAACCACGCCGAATCATCTATACATACAAAAGAGGTTCATACAAGGTCTAGCTTGCCGCCCGATCATCCTTTCCTCTCACAAGATCTCACCATGAAGCTCTCAAGCTAGTCCTATGAAAATCCTAAGGAAAATAGGAAAACCAAATGAGCTAGGGTTCCAAGAGATGGCTGCCATCCTCTCACCACTTGGGTTATATGGAGGCAACCGAAAGACGAAACTACCCCTAAGTCCTAACACTAGGATACACGCCCCCGAAGGGCACTTTGGGAATCTTTGTCTTCGCACCATCGGACGGATGCCCAGCGACCGCAAACTTGCTTAGCCTCAACGCAAGCCTTGTGATCCCGACGCCTGTCCTCCGCTTCGAAGATTCCGGACTGCGTCGTCGCACACCGGTCAGACCGATGCTCCTCACCGGTCAGACCGGTACCCACCGGTCAGACCGGTCAGACCCACCGGTCAGACCGGTCCGATGCTACTGCACCTCCGTCTTCGGTTCTTCGGTCTTGGCTTTGTGGATCAACCAAGGAACCCAGTGGTTTTCTGGTGAACCACCGGAAACCGTGCGAACTCGGTGTAGCCTCCGCCAATCACCACTCATGACTCGGCTCCCACGTAGTCCCGGCTCGACCTTGGTTTTGAGGCTCAACCAAGAAACCGTCCATGACTTCATCTTGCCGTTCTTGCCACCATGCGGCCCGCACTTGACCCCGCTGGCCACCGGGTCCCTCGAACCATGCCTACTTGTCTTCTCCACACCTGGAGGCCTCACCGGCAACGACCTTTCGCGCTTGTTCTTCACCTGCACCTGCACCAGTCAAGCCGCAACCTGCACCTGCAATACTTAGCCAAGAATCAGTCCACACCACGTTGTCAATCACTCATCACACCAGAAAGCGACCATCCACCGGTCCTCGAACCACACCTGGCTCTCACAGACAGAACCTCACTGACGTAGTATATAGGTCGCTGGACGGGGTAAGGTTGCCCCTCTTCAGGTCGCTCAACCACCAGAACGGTGCTGACCACGAGGGTGGTCGCCGAGATGTAGAGCAGTAAGGGCTCCTTAGGCACCGGGGGCACCATCACCGGGGGCGTCGTGAGGAAGGTCTTGAGTTGCTCAAGAGCTTGGTCTGCCTTCTCGGTCCATACGAACTTGTCTGCCTTTTTTAGCAGCTTGAAGAAGGGCAAGCCTTTCTCTCCGAGCTTGCTAATGAATCGGCCTAAGGCTGCCATCATGCTAGTGAGCTTCATGACGTCCTTCTTGCCAGTGGGTCGCTTCATCCTGAGGATGGCATCCACCTTGGTGGGATTGGCTTCGATGCCCCGGTTGCTGACCATGAAGCCCAGGAGCTTGCCGGACGGGACACCGAAGACGCACTTCTCTGGATTGAGTTTCCAGCGGTAAGTGCGGAGGTTGGCGAAGGTCTCCGCGAGGTCAGCTATGAGCTTGTCCTCGTGGGTGGTCTTGACGACCACGTCATCGACGTAGGCTTCTACGTTCTTGCTGATCTGGCTGGCCAGACACTTCTGTATGGCCTTCTGGTAGGTCGCGCCAGCGTTCTTGAGGCCGAAGGACATGGTCGTATAGCAGTAGATGCCATGGGGCGTTATGAACGCTGCCTTGTCTTGGTCAGAGACCTTCAGGGCTATCTGGTGATACCCTGAGTAGCAGTCGAGAAAGCAGAGGAGGACGCTTCCAACCGTGGAGTCCACGACCTGGTCGATGCGCGAAAGAGGGAAGGGGTCTTTAGGGCAGTGCCTGTTGAGATCAGTGTAGTCGATACACATTCTCCATTGACCGGTTTTCTTTGGTACAAGAACCGGGTTGGCGAGCCAAACCGGGTTTTTACACTCTCGGATAAATCCGGCAGCTAGGAGCTTCATTAGCTCTACCCTAATGACGTCCTTGCGATCTTTCGCAAAGCGGCGAAGCTTCTGCTTGACAGGCTTGGCCGTCTTGCTTACATCCAAGGCGTGCTCAGCCAGCTCCCTGGGGACACCCGGCATATCCGATGGACTCCATGCGAATATGTCAGCGTTTTCCCGGAGGAAACTGGTGAGCGTGAGTTCCTATTTGGCGTCGAGCCCGTCGCCGATCACCACCGTCTTCTCTGGGTCGGCAAGGCCGAGGCAGACCTTTATCGAGGGAGCCGCGTCTAGGGCGGTGTCGGTGCGCTTCTGCTCCGGGACAGACTGGTCGACAGGGTCGACTTTGGTGGCCTCAGCGACCAAGACCGCGGAGGCGTCGGCGGCAGCGGAGGTCGCAGCGAGGTCGAGGGCCTCCGTGTTACACCTGAAGGAGATGATGAGGTCCCCTTTGACGGAGAGGACCCCATGCGGAACCGGCATCTTCAGAACCAAGTAGGTGTAGTGCGGGATGGCCATGAATCTGGCCAACATCGGGCGACCTAGAATCGCAGGAGGACTTGAAGTTGGCGACCTCGAAGTTGAGGTATTTTGTGCGGAAGTTCGCCTCCGTACCAAAAGTGACGGGGAGGGAGACACGACCCAGGGGGTAGGCCGTCTTCTCGGGGACGATGCCGTAGAAGGGCTCGTCGCTCTCCGTGAGCTTGTTGAAGTCGAAGCCCATCTTCTTGAGGGTGTCGACGAAGATGATGTTAAGCCCACTTCCACCATCAATCAAGGTCTGGGAGAGTAGGGTCCCGTCCACCGTGGGCTAGATGACGAGCGGGTAGGACCCGGGATCTGGGATGTGGACCCAGTGATCAGCCCTGGAGAACATGATCGGCTGCTCAGACCAACGCAGAGGCACGGTTCGCTGATTATGGACGAGGTGGACGTCGCACTTGTCCTTTTGGTAGTGCCTCCTACTGGCGCTGGACTTGATTCCGCCGATGATCATGTTGATCGCGCGGGTTGTGGCCTGGAAAGGCCCATTGGGGTTGCCCGATGCCGGTGGAGGGGGCAGGTTCGTCTCGTCGCGGGGAGCCGCTAGAGGAGGGTCACTGCGAGGTGGCTCGCGGCGATCGTCGTATCGCTCCTTGCGGCGGTCGTCGCGGCGGTAGTTGTTGTTGCAGGGGCGGGTGTCGCGGCGCCTGCCGTCGTTCCTGGGTCGCTTAGGGTCCGCGGGGGCGCTGAAGGCCCTCTTGAACTAGGAGCACTCGCGGAGAGTGTGGGTGGCCCCCTCGTGGAACCCGCAAATGTTGTCGAGCGCCAGGTCGAACTCCTCCTGGTTGAAGGTCGAACCGCAGCGCCCATCAACCGCTAGGACCTCGGAAGGTCGCTTGCGGAGCTTGTCTGCTGCAGTGCCAGATGCACCAGCGGCATCAGCGTCGAACTGGTTCTGGAGCACGTCCTCCCTGTCCATCAGCTTGTTGACGATGACCATGAGCTCCTTGACGTTGGTCGGGCCAGCCTCATGGATCTTCTCAAAGATCTTGCGATCTTTGATGCCCATCTTGTAGCTGTCTACGATCTGGTCGTCCCTGACACCAACGCACTCGTTCCGGTTCTCGAAGAACCGGGTGTTGTAGTCGCGGAGCCCCCCTTAGGCTTCTGCACGACCCGCCCCAGGCTGAAAGCATTTCCAGGATGATCGTAGGTCGCCTGGAAGTTGGATGTGAAGGCCTGGGACAGATCCGCCCATGTCTTGATGCAGCAGGGCCCCTTGATGAGTGCATTGACAACACACACGTTTTGGTAACCAAGAGAAAAGGAAAAGAAAAGAAACGACTAAAAGAAACTCCAACAAGCGATCGAAAGCCCAAGAAAGGCAAAGAACAAGATCACTTGAAGGAGACAAATCTCGGACCCCTTAGGCAAGGGCAACGGCTCGACACATCCGAGACAAAAACATGCTCAAGCAAAGAGCACAAAACACCAATCCAAAGCTCGAAAACCACAAAGAGCTCCCCCTGCACACATGCAAGCTCCCCCTGAACCAATGCAACTCCCCCTGGACGAATGCATGCAAACCACCTCGCAAAACAGAGCAGTTGCTTCAGCTTTGCTCTGGACCGGTCAGACCGGTCAACCACACCGGTCAGACCAATGTGCTAGATCGCCCAGCACCTGAACCTCACATCGGTCAGACCGGTGTACCTCACCGGTTAGGCCGATGACCACCTAGAAAAAACTGGGAACTACCTGAGCTCAAAACTAGCTCGAAACCACTTGGAAACCTTCTAAATACATGCAGCAAGCCAAAACATGCTCAAAGTTCTCCCCCTTGTTGACAATGCATGAATCAAGCCAAAAATGCAAAAAAAAATGCAACCTAGAGCTTCTCAAATAGACAAAATTCAACATAGGATGGTACACATGTCCAAATGAGCAAGTTAGATACTCTATAGCTTCGTAATGACATCAACCACATGATCACCAAGTTTCACAACCATTGGGCGAAGCTAAGATAGAATTGAGCAATTTTGCAAAAAATTTACCCTCTCATGAGCAAAGTCCTAAACATGAGCAAAACAAGTCAAAATGGCAAAGCCACACAAACTTCATGCTAGGACAACCATTCTAATCATAAGACCATCATAAACACCCACAAGCACCTCATGTCATGTCAAAGCCACCGAGCCATGTGCCTACTTCTATATATGATACTTCTCATTGGTAGGCATCATGCAACGGTTTAGCACCCAAAGCAAATTAACATTAGCACATATGACATGGGAGCACATTTTCCAAGCAATTCACATTTCATTTTCAGATTTGAAATTGGTACATGAAATGTTTTTGCGACAACAAGGAACTTATGCCCCTCCACAAGATCAAGCTTGGGGGCTAAACATTCATGATGGCAAATGAGCCTTTGGCCCCATATGATCAAAATAAGCTATCCAACCACAAATTAAGCATAGCCAAGCCACTAAAACATATCAAGATCATATAAAGGCTTTTACTCACAAGAGAGCATACAAGTGACATTTTTCAAAAACATAGCCATCAACTATGGATATAAACCAAGATTATCAAGAGCTAAGCCAAACTAACCATAGCTTACCAAACTAGCTCACAAAGACATACATATCATTCCATGGTGAAACAATGTATATAGGAGAAGCTTTTCCTAAACAATGCATATGATACAAAATGCATGCAACCTAAGATACAAAGATGCCTATACATCATGTTACATATGCCATGCCAAATGCAAGAAATGCACAAAAGGAAGCTATACATATGCTACAAAGGAGCTCCCACACACCCAACTCAAGAAATCAAACAGACACCAAGCTCCCCCCGCAAACGAGTGAAAGTTGCTTGATCTAGGGGTTTGGTGAAAATATCGACTAGTTGGTCATGTGTGGGTACATGGATCAAAGCTATCTTCCCTTTCTCTATGTTGTCTCTCAGGAAATGATACCTCACTTCTATGTGCTTGGTTTTGGAATGGAGCACTGGGTTCTTTGCAACGCTTATGGCACTGGTGCTGTCACATTGAAGTGGGACATGGTATACTCCTCACCAAAGTCACTCATGGTGTATGTGATCCAAAGGAGCTGAGAGCAACAACTAGCTGCGGCCACATACTCTGCCTCGGTAGTGGATTGAGCAACACTCGACTGTTTGCGGGAAGACCAAGACACCAAGGAGGAACCCAAAAACTGGCAAGTCCCAGAAGTGGACTTCCTATCCAACCGACACCCGGCAAAATCCGCATCCGAAAAACCATGAAGAGCCAAAGAAGAGGACGCGGAGTACCAAAGGCCGAAGTCGGGAGTATGACGCAAATACCTGAAAATGCGCTTGACTGCTTGCCGATGCGAAGTCCTCGGAGATGCTTGAAAACAAGCGCACAGACATACCGAGAACTGGATGTCCAGCCTCGTCGCCGTCAGGTACAGGAGTGATCCGATCATGCTTCGGTACTCCTTCTGGTCCACGTGTTCACCTTCCTCGTCCGCATCAAGAGTTGTGGTCGTACTGATAGGCGTCGCCATAGCCTTGGAGTCCTCCATCTTGAACTTCCTCACAATGTCCTTGGTGTACTTAGCTTGGTGCACGAATGTTCCTTCCTTTGATTGCTTGATTTGTAGCCCGAGGAAGAACTGTAACTCTCCCATCATGCTCATCTCAAATTCCCTGCTCATGTCTTCTGCAAACCTTGCAACAAGAGAGTTAGACAAGCCACCAAAGACAATATCATCCATGTACACCTGCACAATCAGGATATCTCTGCCCTGCCTAAGGAGAAACAAGGTCTGATCGACCTTCCCCATCTCAAACCCTCTCTCAAACAGGAACCCCCTCAACCTACCGTACCAAGCTCTAGGCGCCTGCTTCGGCCCATACAGCGCCTTCCTCAACTTGTACACCCGGTGGGGGTACTTCTCACTCTCAAACCCCGGTGGTTGCCTCACATACACTACTTCCTCCAAAACACCATTTAGGAAAGCACTCTTGACATCCATCTGGTACAACTTGAATTCTTTAGCCACGGAAAAGGCTAGAAGGATCCTGATCGCCTCCAAACGAGCTACGGGAGCAAAGGTCTCCTCGTAGTCGATCCCCTCTTTCTGACTGAACCCCTGAGCAACAAGCCTTGACTTGTTCCTCACCACTTCTCCTTTCTCTCCCTCTTTGTTCTTCCACACCCATTTCGTCCCAATCGGCTTACACCCTGGGGGTGGGTCAACCAATTCCCAAACTTGGTTCCTCTCGAAATTCTCTAACTCCTCATGCATCGAATTCACCCAATTATGATCAGATAGTGCGTGTCCAATGTCTTTGGGCTCAAAGGTGGCAACAAAAGTAGCATGAGCGAAATGAGAATTGTTCCGAACCCTCGACCGTGTAGTACGTTCATTCATGTCGCCGATGATTCTCGAAGCTGGGTGATCCACTTGCACTCGCCGGGGAGGTTCTCGCCTTGATGCTACCTCCCCCTCAACAGCAGCTTCGCCTTGATCTGGGTTTGTCATTGCAGGTGTGGGAGAGGACCCGTTCTCGATCGTCGTCGAAGTAGTAGGTACATGTTCAGCCGTGGGCACCACACCGCCATCTTCATCATCTCCATGTTCATGCTCCTCCTCCTGAAAGATCTCCTCGCCAAGTTCGTCGTCACCTGCACACTCAAAAACAAGCTGACTACGTGGCTGTGTCTCGTCGAAGGTTACCTCGCAAGTCTCCACGATTTGGTTAGTTTCAAGATTGCGCACACGAAATGCTCTAGAATGAGATGCGTAACCAAAGAAAATGCCATCGACAGACCTAGCCTCGAACTTGTCCAACTTCTTCCCTTTCTTCAGAATGAAGCATTTACAACCAAAGACATGGAAGTGACTCACCTTGGGTGTGCGACCGTGCATCAACTCGTAACAGGTTCTCTTCTTGTGAACCCTGAGGTAGATCCTGTTTGACACATAGCACGCGGTATTGACCGCCTCAGCCCAGAACCTTCTCGGAGTCCTATGCTCATCGAGCATCGTCCGAGCCATCTCGCACAAGGTCCTGTTTTTCCTTTCCACCACGCCATTCTGGGGAGGCGTATACGGACTCGAAAACTGGTGTTCAAGACCCAAGTCATGGCAAAAGGTTTCGAAGTGAGAGTTTTTGAATTCCGTGCCATTGTCACTGCGGATCGCTCGTATGGCATCTCCGTGCCTCTCGTTTCTTAACCTCAAGACAAGATCTCGAACAAAACCAAATGTCTCCCCTTTCTCCTCAAGAAAGAACACCCACGCATACCGAGAGTAGTCGTCCACCACAACAAGGACGTACCACTTCCCACCCGCAGATCGCACACGAGCTGGGCCAACAAGGTCCATATGGAGCAGCTCGCATGGACGCTCAGTCATCACATCAGTGAGAGGCGGGTGTGAAGAGGCTACCATCTTGGCATGCCTACACGGCGCACAAACCAACTCTTTCTCAAACCGCAACCGTGGCAATCCTCTGACCAAATTGAGTTTACTCAAGCGAGACAAAAGGTCAAAGCTCAAGTGACCCAACTTCTTATGCCACTTCCACAACTCACTCGAAGAACCAGCCAAGAAACAACGCTCCACACCAGAAGACTGAGAAAAATCAGCTCGGAACACTTGACCCTCGGGAACGACCATGCAAACTAGGTCCCCTCGAGAATCTAAAATCTGAGAACCACCAGGCCGAAACAACACCTCAAAGCCCTCATCCAACAACTGGGACATAGAAAGCAAATTGAACCCCAGCGATTGAACAAGAGCAACACGCCTGAGAGTGACCTTGTCACTTACCTTAATCTCACCTTCTGATAGCACACGCCCTCGCCCATTGTCCCCAAAGGTGATGTATGTCCTAGACACCACCGGGACGAGACTTGAGAACCACCCCTTGTCCCCGGTCATATGCCTCGAGCAACCGGAGTCAATCAACCAAACGTTCCTCAAGTCTCCCACCTGAAATTCAAAAGCGAGCACGTGAGTGAACAAACGACTCAGCACTGGGATTAGTACCAAAAGAATAAAACCAGTGCCGAGCCATTTGCTCCAAAGTGGGGTTAGCACAAACCATACCATCACGCCTATCAAAGCTACCTTCACGAACACCACCACAGTAACCACTACGAGGGAACCAACCCTCTCTAGCTGGAGGAGGAGGAAAGCCACAAAAGGAAAACCGTGGACCGTTCCTCCTCTCCATCTCAAAGCTACGACTCCTCCCACCCTCGTATTGAGCACGAGGTGGAGAACGCCTAGCAAACTGACCACCTGAAAACTCTCCAGACCAACCACCAGAACCACGACCACCAGAACCGAACCGAGCATCCGCACGAGCACGGAAACCAGACCCCTGTCTGCCCAGACCTGCACCGGTCTGACCGGTGTAGTGCACCGGTCTGACCGGTGTAGCCCGGCCAGCAGCACCACCTGCTACCTTCTGATCACCCCAAGCCGGAACCGTCCTCACAATCGCCTTGGCCCTGGGCATCTGCATACGAGGCTCAGGTACACCATTAGAGGGGTGGTACCTGTCCTTGTTAGCCCACTCTCTAGCCATTCTCTCCTCACGCTTCCTCTTGAAGCAAAACTCGCCCTTGTGACCATCTCTCCCACAATAGTCATAATGAAACCGCACGGGCTTAGGTTTAGGCTTGGGTTGGGGCTGCTCACTTGGTTTCTCTCCACTCGGTTGCTCAACCGGTTTCTCCTCACTAGGCTTCTCACTCTCTTTCCCAAAGAACACATTCCCCAAGTTGCTCTTGAACTTGATAGGTTTCTGGAAATCATTTGTGGAGTGGGGAAATATGGGAGGATCTGGGGTTGTGTCAACTTTGTTTCTCAGTGGGTTGGGCTTAGGTGCATAGGCATTTTTGTGGAAAGTTTTTGGTGGAGCTTGGATATCACCAATCTTCTCTCCTCCCTCACCACTAGACTCTCCAACTTTCTCCGAGCCAAGCGCTTGCCCATCATAGCGCTTGTATGCCTCTATCATCATCCTAAGCTGAGGTTCATGCCCCGACAACCAACCCATCATTTTTCTCAACTCATCATTCTCATCCTGCAAGCGATTCACATAGTGTGCAAGTTCCAGATTTTTCAAAGCATGCACATCACATGTAGAGCAAGAAGTAGGAACAGGCTCTTTCAACTTAGCATCAAGCGAAACAGTGTAAGCATGCATCTCATCAATCTTTCCATGCAAAACAGGGCAAGAAGTGCAAGCACCTAGCAAAGCAGGTCTAGACTTAAGCTCAGCCACTTCAACCCTAAGCATATCTAGTTTATCACAAGTAGAGGCATGCTTATCCTTAAGAGCAGTAAGATCAGCTAGGTACACAGAGCAATCACAGCAATCAATCTCATCAGAAACCACAGGAGAAGCCTTAAGCGAATCAATCTCAAGCTTAGCATCTAGGTTCTGGGTTTCTAGCTCAGCCACACGGTTCCTAGCATCTTCTAGTGAGGCCCTAAGCTCTTTCCTCATCTTCTTGGCCTCTCTAAGCATGTGATCGCGATTATCAAGCAAGTCAACCAACTCCTCATTCTCCTTACGCAAAGAAGAGAGCTCATCACATACCTCATCCTCGGAGTCGGAGTCCGAGTCGCTCTGGTGACTCTTCTTGCTGTCGGAGCTACGAGCCATGCCCGCGAAGCAGCTCAACCCACTCAAGTTCTTGGACGCCCTCTTGTTCTTGCGCCGATCACCTTCATCTTCACTGCTACTCGAGCTCGAGGAAGAGTAGGCAGAGCTGGAGTCGACGTCGCTCGCTCCGACCATCGCTCGGGCCTTCCTGCCGCGGCCATCCTTCTTCCTCGACCGTCGCTCGTCCTTGTACTTGTTCTTGTGCTTGTGATCGCGCCTCGATCGGTACTTGCCGTCCTTGCTCGACCGGTGCCTGTAGCCGTCCTTGTAACCGTCCTTATTCTCCGTCTTCTCCGGGCAGTCGGCGACGAAGTGTCCAGGCTTGCCGCACTGAAAGCACGTCCGTGTTGTCCTCCTCGTGTTCACCCGGTTCTCGTGTAGCCTCTCGAACCGCCTGGTCAGCAACGCCAGCTCGTCCTCTCCAAGCACGTCGAACTCCTCGTCTGGCAAAGACATCAAAGAAGACGGAGAGTACATCCTGGAGGATGCGTTAGCGTTAGACTTAGCTCCTTTGCTACCAACGAGAGTGAGACTATGAGAATCAGTCGGGCTCTCGATCTTGGCTGTCATACCACGGTCCAACTCAGCCGACTTGAGCTTCGAGAACAGCTCGTTCACGGTCAAGGTGTCATACTTCTCGGACTCAACGATAGCCTCAAACTTGCCGTCCCATACGGTACGATCCAACGAGTGCAAGAGCTTCACGGCTCTATCATGGTCATCATATGGGAGCACGGCCACATTGGCTCTCATGTTGTTCACTACGACCGTAAACCGCTAGATGAGTGAAGTTCTCGTACTCTCTCCGGTAAGTCGCGTACATCCGAGCCTGAACCTGAGCATTCCCAGCATGGGCATCCTTCAACTGCTCTCAAATCCTACAAGCTAAGTCCTCTGTCTGAACCCGATTGAATTCGGACTGACACAGAGCACGAAACAAGTAGTCGACCGCCTTGTTGTTGGCCTCGAACATATCCCTCGATTCTGGAGCAAGGAAGTTAATCGGATGAACATAAGCTGTGTTCACTGTAACGTCCCAAAGGATCTGACCCTTTCCGCGGAGGAACGCCGCCATCCGCCTCTGCCACATCTGGTAGTTCTTCCCATCGAAGTGCGGAGGACCCAAACCCCGTTCCTGGTACGCCATCTTTGGATCTTAGACTGGCTAGAGTCAATAAAGACCCGAACCAGCTCTGAAACCAATTGAAGGACCGATTAGGCGAACCAGAGAGGGGGGAGTGAATGGGAGCCGATAAAAATTCTTCTCGAAGGAGATAGGAACTCCAACAAGATGAACACGGCTTCCAAAACACGTCTCCGACTCAACTACCCAAGTTGGTCAAGACCACGCAGCCACTGAAGTGCTACTGGTCCTAGGAACCAACAACCACCTACACCTACTCCAGAACGCAGCGGAACTAGCAACTCGAGCACCACTGGGCTACACCAGTCAGGCCGGTGAGCAGCACCGGTCAGACCGGTCCCTGCTGGCAAAATCTGAGAACTTCCACAGAAGGCCTCTACACCGGTCAGGCCGGTGTAGCTCGCCGGTCAGACCGGTCCAAGCCAGGAAATCCCAAATCCACCAAACTGACCTACCGAGCTCCAAACAGGACCAAACTCGAAACAGCTCAACACAAGACAACAGGGAACTCACCAAAACGTTCACCCAAGCAAAACTCAACAGAGAGTCAGCACCGGTCAGACCGGTGAGAGGCACCGGTCAGACCGGTGTGACCTGAGCTCTCGGGATGAACAGCGCCCGCGGGTCAACTCCCCCAAATCCAACTCCCGATCTCCCGAATCGCTCCACGGTTTTGCACAAGACTTTGGGGATAGTAGGAACACCTCATGGGCACTCCATAGCCAAGATTTGGTCCGCCAAAACTTGCTAAAACAAGAGGAATCGAGAAAATCCTACCAAGAACGCCTCTAACCCTAGAGACAAGAAAACCCCAAAATCGAGCCCCTTTGCTCACGGATTTGGGAAGGGAATCAAAGGGAAAAGAACCACGAAGGGTTCACACATACATCCCCTACTAAATCCCAAAGAGAAAGGCCTCGAAATCGCTCCAAGAAAATCGCCAAGAAAGGGCTCCGAAAATCACCAAAAAGGAGAAACGGGAAAGACACATCCAAGCCTTGAGGAACCACGCCGAATCATCTATACATACAAAAGAGGTTCATACAAGGTCTAGCTTGCCGCCCGATCATCCTTCCCTCTCACAAGATCTCACCATGAAGCTCTCAAGCTAGTCCTATGAAAATCCTAAGGAAAACAGGAAGGAAAATAGGAAAACCAAATGAGCTAGGGTTCCAAGAGATGGCTGCCATCCTCTCACCACTTGGGTTATATGGAGGCAACCGAAAGACGAAACTACCCCTAAGTCCTAACACTAGGATACACGCCCCCGAAGGGCACTTTGGGAATCTTTGTCTTCGCACCATCAGACGGATGCCCAGCGACCGCAAACTTGCTTAGCCTCAACGCAAGCCTTGCGATCCCGACGCGTGTCCTCCGCTTCGAAGATTCCGGACTGCGTCATCGCACACCGGTCAGACCGGTGCTCCTCACCGGTCAGATTGGTACCCACCGGTCAGACCGGTCAGACCCACCGGTTAGACCGGTCCGATGCTGCTGCACCTCCGTCTTCGGTTCTTCGGTCTTGGCTTTGTGGATCACCAAGGAACCCAGTGGTTTTCTAGTGAACCACCGGAAACCCCGCGAACTCGGTGTAGCCTCCGCCAATCACCACTCATGACTCGGCTCCCACGTAGTCCCGGCTCGACCTTGGTTTTGAGGCTCAACCATGAAACCGTCCATGACTTCATCTTGCCGTTCTTGCCACCTACGGCCCGCACTTGACCCCGCTGGCCACCGGGTCCCTCGAACCATGCCTACTTGTCTTCTCCACACCTGGAGGCCTCACCGGCAACGACCTTTCGCGCTTGTTCTTCACCTGCACCTGCACCAGTCAAGCCGCAACCTGCACCTGCAATACTTAGCGAAGAATCAGTCCACACCACGTTGTCAATCACTCATCACACCAGGAAGCGACCATCCACCAGTCCTCGAACCGCACCTGGCTCTCACAGACAGAACCTCACTGACGTAGTATATAGGTCGCTGGACGGGGTAAGGTTGCCCCTCTTCAGGTCGCTCAACCACCAGAACGGCGCTGACCACGAGGGTGGTCGCCGAGATGTAGAGCAGCAAGGGCTCCTTAGGCACCAGGGGCACCATCATCGGGGGCGTCGTGAGGAAGGTCTTGAGTTGCTCAAGAGCTTGGTCTGCCTTCTCGGTCCATACGAACTTGTCTGCCTTTTTTAGCAGCTTGAAGAAGGGCAAGCCTTTCTCTCCGAGCTTGCTAATGAATCGGCCTAAGGCTGCCATCATGCTAGTGAGCTTCATGACGTCCTTCTTGCCAGTAGGTCGCTTCATCCTGAGGATGGCATCCACCTTGGTGGGATTGGCTTCGATGCCCCGGTTGCTGACCATGAAGCCCAGGAGCTTGCCGGACGGGACACCGAAGACGCACTTCTCTGGATTGAGTTTCCAGCGGTAAGTGCTGAGGTTGGCGAAGGTCTCTGCGAGGTCAGCTATGAGCTTGTCCTCGTGGGTGGTCTTGACGACCACGTCGTCGACGTAGGCTTCTACGTTCTTGCTGATCTGTCTGGCCAGACACTTCTGTATGGCCTTCTGGTAGGTCGCGCCAGCGTTCTTGAGGCCGAAGGTCATGGCCGTATAGCAGTAGATACCATGGGGCGTTATGAACGCTGCCTTGTCTTGGTCAGAGACCTTCAGGGCTATCTGGTGATACCCTGAGTAGCAGTCGAGAAAGCAGAGGAGGACGCTTCCAATCGTGGAGTCCACGACCTGGTCGATGCGCGAAAGAGGGAAGGGGTCTTTAGGGCAGTGCCTGTTGAGATCGGTGTAGTCGATACACATTCTCCATTGACCAGTTTTCTTTGGTACAAGAACCGGGTTGGCGAGCCAAACCGGGTTTTTACACTCTCGGATAAACCCGGCAGCTAGGATCTTCATTAGCTCTACCCTAATGACGTCCTTGCGATCTTTCGCAAAGCGGCGAAGCTTCTGCTTAACAGGCTTGGCCGTCTTGCTTACATCCAAGGCGTGCTCAGCCAGCTCCCTGGGGACACCCGGCATATCCGATGGACTCCATGCGAATATGTCAGCATTTTCCCGAAGGAAACTGGTGAGCGCGAGTTCCTATTTGGGGTCGAGCCCGTCGCCGATCACCACCGTCTTCTCTGGGTCGGCAAGGCCGAGGCAGACCTTCTTTATCGAGGGAGCCGCGTCTAGGGCGGTGTCGGTGCGCTTCTGCTCCGGGACAGACTGGTCGACAGGGTCGACTTTGTTGGCCTCAGCGACCAAGACCGCGGAGGCGTCGGCGGCAGCGGAGGTCGCAGCGAGGTCAAGGGCCTCCGTGTTACACCTGAAGGAGATGATGAGGTCCCCTTTGACGGAGAGGACCCCATGCGGAACCAGCATCTTCAGCACCAAGTAGGTGTAGTGCGGGATGGCCATGAATCTGGCCAACATCGGGCGACCTAGAATCACAGGAGGACTTGAAGTTGGCGACCTCGAAGTTGAGGTATTCTGTGCGGAAGTTCGCCTCCGTACCAAAAGTGACGGGGAGGGAGACCCGACCCAGGGGGTAGGCCGTCTTCCCGGGGACGATGCCGTAGAAGGGCTCGTCGCTCTCCGTGAGCTTGTTGAAGTCGAAGCCCATCTTCTTGAGGGTGTCGACGAAGATGATGTTGAGCCCACTTCCCCCATCAATCAAGGTCTGGGAGAGTAGGGCCCCGTCCACCGTGGGCTAGACGACGAGCGGGTAGGACCCGGGATCTGGGATGTGGACCCAGTGATCAGCCCTGGAGAACATGATCGGCTGCTCAGACCAACGCAGAGGCACGATTGGCTGAGTATGGATGAGGTGGACGTCGCACTTGTCCTTCTGGTAGTGCCTCCTACTGGCGCTGGACTTGATTCCGCCGATGATCATGTTGATCACGCGGGTTGCGGCCTGGAAAGGCCCATTGGGGTTGCCCGATGCCGGTGGAGGGGGCAGGTTCGTCTCATCGCGGGGAGCCGCTGGAGGAGGGTCGCTGCGAGGTGGCTCGCGGCGATGGTCGTATCGCTACTCGCGGCGGTCGTCACACCGATCTCGCCGGTCGTCGCGGCGGTAGTTGTTGTTGTAGGGGCGGTTGTCGCGGCGCCTGCCGTCGCTTAGGGTCCGCGGGGGCACTGAAGGCCCTCTTGAACTAGGAGCACTCGCGGAGAGTGTGGGTGGCCCCCTCGTGGAACCTGCAAATGTTGTCGAGCGCCAGGTCGAACTCCTCCTAGTTGAAGGTCGAACCACAGCGCCCATCAACCGCTAGGACCTCGGAAGGTCGCTTGCGGAGCTTGTCTGCTGCAGTGCCAGATGCACCAGCGGCATCAGCGTCGAACTGGTTCTGGAGCACGTCCTCCCTGTCCATCAGCTTGTTGACGATGACCATGAGCTCCTTAACGTTGGTCGGGCCAGCCTCATGGATCTTCTCAAAGATCTTACGACGACGAAGGAGGAGCTCCGGCAGGCACACACGGCTCTTGCCGAGGCCCAGTCCCTGCTCGCGCAGAAGGACACGACCCTTACCTAGGCACAAGCTCAACTTCAGTAGGATCGCGCGACCCCCGAGGGCTGGGTGCTGCTCTGCGGGAGAAGGGTGAGGCGCTCACAGGGGTTGAGAGCCAGCTCCAGCAGGAGCGCGCAGCGCGCAAGGAGGCGTAGACCCAGCTCCAACAAGAGCGTGCGGCGCTTGAGAAGGTCATGTCCATGCCCCAGCAGCAAGATGCGGAGGCAGCAGCGGTGAGCTCCCAGCTCCAAATCCGACAGGTGACGGCCGAGCTGCTCACCGGGGCTCTGGTCCGGGAGGGCATCGCTGTCGAGACCCTGCAGGCCGCCGTCGAAGAGAAGGATGCCTCGATCGTGCAGCTGTAGCAAGAGGTCGGAGCCATGCGTGCAGAGCTCGAGACGGAGAAGAGGCAGACCGAGGGTAAACCACAGCCCCGGGGCCCTTGATTATCTTAAGTTTGTCAAGATTCGCTCTTGACGCCCTTTTCCTTGTTTCAGGCCTGCGGAAAGCCCTAGAGGAGTCGTCGACGCAGGCGGAGACTCTCCAGGTCACCTATACCTCAGCTCAGCGTAAGCTCGAGGCCTTGGAGGGAGCGGCCCTCGACGTGTGCTGGGAGATCGAGGGGGGTGCTGGCTCGTCGGGGAGCTCGTTGGCAAGCCGCCTTAGGGCTCTGGGCGGCCGCGTTATTGAGCGTGTAAAAGGCTCTCTTTGACTTGGCGTCCAGAAGGCCTTGGGTGTGATGTCGATGCACTACATCGTCGAGTTCGAAGCTTTGGCGACGGGCTAAATCATTGCTGATGATATTGATGATGACGGGATGAACGCCGCAATGGATCAAGCCGACACTGCTGCTGCTGGTGCTGCTACCGAGCTCGCTGACATGTTCGAGGAGGACCTCTTCCCTGGCACTGCTGAGGGTGGGGACACCGCCACTGCAAACCCCCGTGTGCCCTGAAAGAGGCTGGGCGCGAAAGCCCGTAGGTTGTAATTAGGAATTAAGCCAAGTGGCTGTTGTAATCGAACAAGTTGCTTCCTAAGTGTGTGAACTTGTGCATAATTTGTTTGTGTATGCTATTGTGTTTTCCTCGTAGCTTAGAGAAATTTTAGACGGGGATGATCATACTCGTGAGTAACTTGGGGGTAGAGTGGTGAGAGAGAAGCCATATCCTACTGGAGGTGTAGGTAGTCTCAGACTCAGCCGACCCTAGTCTTGGTTATTCACGCCCTGCTTCCACTTTTCTAAGCGTTCGAGGCCTAACAAGTTTATCATTTTTGAAAAAAAAGGTATTTGCGAAAAAATGGGACTGTTTAGGGGGTACCCCCCATAGTAGCCCCCGAGGGGGACTTGGTTTTTAGAAGAAAGCCGAGTCTCCCTAACTTTTATTCACAACCTTAGTGTATCTACAACTGACTCGGGCGTCAGACATGTACAAAACGACTTGGAATTTCAGAGATAGAAACGATGTAGCTGTTGAATGTTCCAAGCGTTGGTGAAGATTTCGCCCTTCTCGTTTGCGAGCTTGTACGTGCCGGGCTTGAGGACTTCGACGATGATGTATGGCCCTTCCCACGGTGGCGTGAGTTTGTGACGGCCTTCGCTCTTCTGCCGAAGCCTGAGCACCAGGTCTCCCATACTAAGGTCTCGAGGCCGGACCTTTCACGCTTGATATCACTGCAGGGATTGCTGGTACTTCTTTGAGTGTAGGATCGCCACGTCCCGGGCCTCGTCGATGCAGTCTAGCGAGTCTTCGCGATTTTGCTGGTTCTGCTCCCCTTGGTAGGCTTCGACCCTCGGGAATCCATAATCCAAGTCTGTGGGGAGGACGGCCTTGGCACCATAGACAAGAAAGAACAGGGTGAAACCCGTGGCTCTGCTTGGGGTCTTCTTGAGACTCCAAATGACCGACGGCAGCTCCTGGATCCATCTCCGGCCAAATTGATTGAGCTTGTTGAAGATTCTTGGCTTTAGGCCTTATAAAATCATGTCGTTGGCATGTTCTACTTGACCATTGGTCTGTGGGTGTGCTACGGCTGACCAATCCACGCGGATGTGGTAGCTGTCACAGAATTCCAGGAACTTCTTGCTAGTGAACTGGGTGCCGTTGTCCGTTATGATGGAGTTTGGTACTCCGAACCGGTGGACGATGTCCGTGAAGAACAACACGGCCTGCTCAGACCTAAGGCTGCTAATGGGGCAGACCTCGATCCATTTGGAGAACTTGTCGATGGCCACCAATACGTGGGTGAAGCCCCCGGGTGCCTTCCGCAAGGGCTCGACCATGTCCAGTCCCCACACAGCGAAAGGCCACGTGATGGGCATGGTTTGTAGCGCGTGAGATGGAAGATGAGTCTTGCGGGCGTAGTACTGGCACCCTTCGTAGGTGTGCACGACCTTGTTGGCGTCAGCGACCGCCGTTGGCTAGTAGAAACGCTGGTGGAATGCCTTGCCCACGAGGGTGCGCGGTGCAGCGTGGTGGCCGCACTCACCGGCATGGACGTCTTGAATCAACTCCTGACCTCCAGGGATGGAGATGCACCGCTGCATGATCCCCGAGGCACTGCGCTTGTATAGCTCGCCGTCGATGACGATGAAGGACTTAGCCTTCCTGGCGATACGTCTTGCCTCGGTTCGATCGGGGGTAACCCCCCCTGGTCGAGCCAGGCAAGATACTCGTCGCGCCAGTCCCACGGAGGGGGCGGGAGCTCGTCGATCTCCATGGCCTCGGCTTCATCCGCCTGGGACCCTTCGAGGTCCGAGGTCTCGAGTTCCCCATTTGAGTGGTCCTCGTCCATGGGCTCGGTGCCCGCGGCCTTCGAGGGACCAGCCCCCAGGGCCTTGCCAGAAACCTTGGCAGGTTTGTTGAGGTCGATGGAGGGCTCAGTGAGGTCGCAGGCAAAGACGTTCGGGGGAACGGTGATTCGCCCCGACGCGATCTTGGCCAGCTCGTCCGCTTCCTCGTTGTACTTGCACGCGATGTGGTTGAGCTCGAGGCCAAGGAACTTGTCCTCCAGCTTGCGCACCGCACCGTAGTATGCCTCCATCTTCTCGTCGTGGCAGCTTGCGTCCTTCATCACCTGGTCTATGACCAGCTGAGAGTCCCCCGGATATCGTGGCGCTTGATGCCGAGCTCGATGGTGATGCGGAGGCCGCTGAGAAGGGCCTCGTACTCCGCCATGTTGTTCGACGCGGGAAAGTGCAAGCGCACCAAGTAGCGCATGTGTTCTCCGAGGGGTGAAACAAAGAGCAGGCCCGCACCTGCGCTCGTTTGCATCACCGAACCATCGAAGTACATGGTCTAGCACTCAGCCTGGATCTTGGGCGTGGGCAGCTGAATGTCGGTCCATTCAGCCACGAAATCTGCCAAGACTTGTGATTTTATCGCCTTGCGTGACGTGTAGGTGAGAGCTTCACCCATGAGCTCTACTGACCACTTCGCTATCCTACCCGAGACGTCCTGATTGTGAACTATCTCTCCCAGGGGGAAAGAGGAGACCACGGTGACAGGGTGTGCCTCGAAGTAGTACCGCAGCTTGCGCTGCACGAACACCACCATGTAGAGCAGCTTCTGGATCTGTGGATATCGCATCTTGGTTTCGGACAACACTTAGATAATGTAGTACACCAGCCTCTGGACAGGCAAAGCGTGCCCCTCCTCCGCTCTCTCCACGACGATGACTGCGCTGACCACCTGGGTTGTCGCAGCTACGTAGAGATATAGGGGCTCGCCTTTCTAGGGCGGTGTCAGTATCGGAGCGTGGGTGAGTGTTGCCTTCAGCTTGTCGAGAGCCTCCTGGACCTCTGTGGTCCAGGAAAAACGCTTATTCTTCTTCAGGAATCGATACAGGGGTAAGCCCTTCTCACCGAGGCGTGAGATAAAGCGACTCAAAGCTGCCAAGCAGCCCAGGACCCTATGTACCCCCTTCAGATCACGTATCGGTCCCATCCGCTCGAGGTCTGATACTTTCTCTGGGTTGGGTTCGATGCCCCAGTGGGAGACGATGAAGCCCAAGAGCATGCCATGCGGCACTCCAAAGATGCATTTTTGGGATTTAACTTCACCCCGTTTGCCCGAAGGTAATCGAACGCAATGCATAAATCATTCACTAGGTCGTCCGCCTTCCAGGATTTTACTACGATATCATCGACGTATGCCTCAACGGTCCGCCCGATGTGATCCCTGAAGACATGGAGCATACATCGCTGGTATGTTGCCCCGGCGTTTCGGAGACCAAATGTCATTGTCACGTAGCAAAACATACCAAATGGCATGATAAAAGAGGTCGTGAGCTGGTCGGACTCTTTCATCTTGATTTGGTGATAACCGGAATAAGCATCAAGGAAGCATAATAATTCGTACCCCACAGTAGAATCTACTATTTGATCGATACGTGGCAAAGGAAAAGAAACTTTGGGACATACCTTATTTAAACCAGTGTAATCTACGCACATCCTCCACTTCCCATTCTTTTTCTTAACTAGTACAGGATTAGCTAGCCACTCAGGATGGAATACCTCCTTGATGAATCCGCTCCAAGAGCTTGCGCAGCTCCTCTCCAATCGCCCGCCGCTTCTCTTTGTCGAATCGTCGCAGACGCTGAGACACCGGCTTGGAGTTGGGCAGGATATCAAGTGAGTGCTTGGTGACCTCCCTCTGAATGCCCGGCATGTCCGCGGGACTTCACGCAAAGATGTCAGTGTTGGCGCGAAGAAAGTCGACGAGCACCACTTCCTATTTCGGGTCGAGGGTGGAGCTGACCCTCAACACCTTGCCCTCGGGGGCACTAGGGTGAGGGGTACAGCCTTGGTGTGCTCCGCGGTCTCGAAGTTGCCGGCGTGCTTGTTGGGGGAGTCGAGGACCTCGTTGGCCATCTTCTCCAGGTCCGCCACGAGGGTCTCGTCATGTGCAAGCGCCTCGGCGCGCTCAACACACTCGACGTCACACTCGAACATGTGTTCGAATGACTGGCTCACCGTGATGATACCTTTTGGCCCCGGCATCTTGAGCTTGAGGTAGGTGTAGTTCGGGCCGCCATGAACTTGGCGTAGCACGGACGACCAAGGATTGTGTGGTACGCTCCCCGAAATCCCACCACTTCAAAGGTGAGGACTTCCTTGCTGAAGTTGCTTGGTGTGCCGAAGCAAATAGGCAGATCGATCTGCCCGAGCGGCTGGACTCGCTCGCTCGGCGCAACGCCATGGAATGGCGACTTGCTGGGCCACAACTTGTCCAGACCGATCCCCATGAGCTCCAAGGTGGAGGAATACATGATGTTGAGGCTGCTGCCCCTGTCCATCAACACCTTAGAGAACCGCGTGTTGCCGATGATAGGATCGACAACAAGCGGATACTACCCCGGATTAGGGATGTGATCTGGGTGGTCTTCGCGGCCAAAGGAGATCGTCTCCTCCGACCAGTCGAGATACGACGGCACGACCGGGTGAATGGAGTAGACCTCTTGACGTTCACGCCTGCGCTGCCGGGACGTCATATCGACCATCGGCCCCCCGAAGATGAACAACACGTTCTCCACCTCTGGGAAGTCGTCTTTGCCCCCGTCGCCCGCATCCTTCTTGGCATTGTCCTTCTTCACGGCGACTCGGTTGTAGTACTTCTTGAGCATGTCGCACTGCTCGAGGGTGTGAGCGACCGAGGTCTTGTGGTACGGGCAGGGCTTCTTCAGCATGTCATCGAACACACCACCTCGAGGGGGGCCTCGAGCCCCCTTGTTGGCTGCATCGACCGCGTGGACTTCATCAGAGCCCTCCCCTTGATCCATGAGCTTCTTGCCCATGTTCTTCTTGCCTTTCTTGCTCTGCTTCTGCTTCTTTGAGGCATCCTTGGGCTTGCTGCCCTCCGCGGGCGCATCCTTTGCTCACTTGCCCTTCTTGCTATCGAAGATCGCCCCCACTGCCTCTTTCCAGAGGCGTAGCTGGTGGCGATGTCGAACAGCTTGTTGACGCTGGCGGGAGGGTTCCGCCCCAACTCGCGTACTAGGTCCCGGCAAGTCGTGCCCTCCAGGAAGGCATGCACAACCTCGGACTCACCGACACTCAGGAGCTCAGTGCGGCGCTTGGAGAAACGGCGGATGAAGTCCCTCAAGGACTCGCCATTCTTCTGGGTACATCCTCGAAGGACCCAGGAGTTTCCAGGGCGCACGTATGTGCCCTGGAAATTGCCCACGAACGCCCTAACCAAGTCGTCCCAGACGTAGATTTGGTTTGCAGGCAGGTGTTCGAGCCACGTCCGCGCAGAGTCTGCAAGGTGCAGTGGCAGGTTGCGGATGATCATGGCATCGTCGGTGGCGCCGTCCAGCTGGCATGCTAGGCGGTAGTCGTTGAGCCATACCCGGGGGTCCGTCTCCCCCGAGTACTTGTTCACGGTCGTAGGTTGCCGGAAGCGCGGGGGATTGGCACCGTGCGGATCGCTCGGCCGAACACACGCGTGCCCGGTGGCTCCGGCGTCGGGCTCCTATCCTCTTGGCTGTCGTAACGACCACCACGTCGAGGATGGTAGCCGTGTGATGCCGTAACGTCCTGCTTCTTCTTGTTCAGGATGTTGCAGGTGTCGCCATCGTCGGCCTTGCCACGCGTATCCTGAATCCGCTCCTTAGCGGGCTTCCTCTGGTTGCCTTCGTGGATTGTGAGCGCCCGGTGTAGGGTGTGGACCGATGCCTCTGGATCCCGGCTGCCTCCACCAGTTTTCACACTGGACTGGTGGTGCATGCGGGATGCGGAGCTTACGGCTTGTTGCACCGCGACTTGCTCGATGAGGGCCTGCGCCTCGCGGCGCAGGTTGCGTCCTTCGGGCGTCGATGGCTCAGGCATGACCCGAATCAAAGTCGTCGCAGCTACGAGCTTCTGACTGGCTCTTGCCAAGTTTGGCAGGCCATCCACGTCGGCGTCGGCGTTGATACGTTCGCGGGCTACGCACCCCGCGGCGCGTGCCCTATGTGATGAGGGTCTGGATTTGTCCTTCTCGAGCGTGGCCTTCAGCTGCCGCACTTGCTCGCGCTTTGCGTTGAGCTTCGCCTCCAGCTCGCGGACCTAGGCCACATTGGCGGCAGCGTCCCCATTGGCGGGTTTGCCACCAAGTTGTTGTGAGCCGCTGCGTCGCCTGCTCCTCCTCCTCCGTCTTCGCCCTCGCCGATGACGACGACGAAGCACTCACTGGTGGGATCATAATCCCCCTCGCTAGAATCGTCGGAGCAAGTGAGGCAGTAGTCCGCCGCGGCCTGAAACCGCCTAAGAGCGTCAGGGTCTCGGAGTCCGGAGTAATCCCACTCCAGCCCCTCGCGCCCGTACTCGCTGTCGGAGTCGCGGTAGGACTCGCCGAGCGAGGTAGCGATGAGGTTCCAGATCGACATGAAGTGGTGACTCGGAAGGTCCTCGTACGCGACCAGATCAGTGCCGACTGATGAGGAGTTTGCTATGGATGCGCTACGCATCTCGTAGGGAATCTGCGGCCGCGCGGCCACGGCTTCCCCGACGCGACGCGATGCGCCGCTGATTTCGCCGGTGGAGGTGCGTCTCCTTGTGCTGCGACAACAGGCGGGAGCTCACCGGCTTCGACCCGCTAGGGGGAGCCGGCGCACGCTGCCCTGCGTCGCTCCGCGCGCGCTCGTCGTGAGCGCTTGCCCGAACTCTTACGACGTCAGGGAGGCAGTGGAGCTGGCGCCGCTGATGGCGCAGCTGGCGTCCCTAGTGGTGCCGCCATGATTGCGTCCCTGTTAAGGATACGCATGTGGTAGCCGTTGCTGGTCGCCTGATACTGGATGCTCCCGAACCAGATCTCGTATCCAGCCGGGAACGGGTCGGAGCAACCCCAGGCGAACCTCTCCGACGTGTGCTCGGTGATGACCACCATCGAGAGAATGGGTAGATGATCTCAGCGCAGCCCCCTACCTGGCGCGCCAACTGTCGGTGTCCGGATTAGCTCCGGCACTAACTAGTGATTAGCGCTGCGATCAGTCTCTCGATGGTCGGTGCTAAGCTAAAGGGAGACGAGGGTTTATCCTGGTTCCGACCACGGGGCCATACGTCCAGCAGAGTGTGCTTGCACACTGTATTAGTTTGCACCAGTAGTGCTCGTAGAGTGGGGCTACAAGCAAGGCGGGAGAGGAGGCACGTCCTCCAGGTCCCAACTACGATGATTGAGGCAAGTGCCAATATCGGGAATGGTGAAATGTGGAGTGAGTGAGTGCGGGCCGGGAGTCTGCGAGCCTGTCCGCGCAAGGGCGTCTGCCTCTCCCTTTTATAGACCAAGGGAGGGTAGCTACAGTAGAGCCGCACAGTGATCTGTACAGTAGTCGTGTACTAGCAGGTGTGGCGCCAAGGGTCTTGTCCTCGCACGTCCTTACTCCTGGCGCGAGTAGGTGACGAGCTCCGGCTTCCGCGGGCGGCGTGGCGACTCCTGTTGCTTGTCCGGGCATGACTTCGAGGGTGTGCGCCTGCCGATTCGAGGGTCCGGTCGCAGGGGAGAGGACGGGAGTTGGCGGTACAGGACCGTGGAACATCATCGGCCTGTCCGCACAATGCGGTGCAGTCCGTTGCACAGCGACGGGGATGGTGGCACAACACCGGGGATGGCGGCACAGTGCCGCGGATGTCTGTATGACGTCGGAGTTGGCGGAGGAGACGCGGTGCACGCCGTCCGTACGGCGGCTCCAGTCAGCACGCGCGCATGCACGCCGCCCGTACACCCTTCGAGGGTGCCCCCATGCCCATTCGAGGGCCTCGCTGCTGAGGGAGGACGGGAGCAGTTGGCATAGTGGCGTGGAATGACGCCGGTCTGTCCGCATAGTGCCGCGCAGCGCCCGCACAGGGCCAGGAGTGGCTACATAGTGGCGGGTTAGACCGCACAGTGGCGGTGTCAGATGCTTAGGCTGTGTCAGCCATGCGGCGTGGTGGAGGATTTGTCTTTGACTTTGGCGCCCCGCCGCGGACCCGGGCATTGAATGCCGTTGTCAGACGCAGTGGAGGAGCGGGGGCGCTGTTGGTCGAGAGATGGCCTCATGCGAGGCGGAGTTGGTCGCCCGCTCAAGGGGGGTCGAGCCCCTCGAGCGAGACGGAAACTCTGCTCGAGGGGCCGGGACCCTCGAGCGAGGCGTAGGACGGGGCGCCTGAGTGGGCTTCTTCGACGAGGAACCCTAGGCCGTTGCTGGGCCGTAGCAGGCTTATGGGCCCGACACGTGTTGTGATCCCTTTTTTGGGTCTGCGGGGGATTAGTCCGTACGTGATTGCGTTTAACGAGGATGATTATCTCATTAGTTAGGGGACCCCTCATGACCGTCCCCGACACTTACCGCCTTGCACAGCGGGGTAAGGCCCAACCTAACCACCACATGGGTTGGCGGTTGACCGCCAACTCCAGCTGTCGGCGGGCAGGCACCTACCGCCGCTGCCTTAAGAAATAACCGCCGCACCAAATGGCGGCTACGACTGCCGCCTTTTCCAGTGGCGGCAGGTCCTTAACGCCGTTTAAACCTGCCGCCGTTTCAATCGGCGGCAAAGGCCTGCCGCCGTTTGAAACGGCGATTCGCGACTACTTTTGCAAATGTTTCAAACAGCTATTTATTTTCGCAAAATCGTAGAAATTTTTTTTAAAAAAAATTCGCTCCCCCCGCGCCATCATTGCGCCCAGGCTGGTAGGAGGCCCACGCCACCGTGCAGTTGGTTCTCCCGTCGACGACGAACGGACCCTGTCACGGCAGTGTTTGGTAGGGAGTGAAAAAATTTTCACCCCCTAATAAATGCAACTTTAACCAATAATTACGAGTATTAAATAAAGTCAGTTTCAAAATTACCTTCACAACCCTGAGCAAAATCGCGAGACGAACTTAATAAGGTATTACTGTGGTATTACTGTAGCAAATCACTAATTAATTATGCTCATTAGATTCGTCATGCAAAGTTGCACTCATCTGTGAAAAGATTTTGCAAATAAACTCCATTTGGTACTTCATACGTGCAAGATTCCCTTTGCATGAAATTTTTTTTCACCCTAACCAAACACGGCCGGAGCCTACGTCGGCCGTGCAATCTGACGGACGGGCCCCCCACGCCGATCGGGTCAGACCGCACCAGTTCGCACGCACCGACCGGACCGGGCCGGCCCGTCTCGGCGTCGCGCACACCACCTCCTCCCTCCCTCTTCTTCCCCAGGGAAAACACCTCGCCTGCATACGTACGACGCACCACCCCCTGCTCCCGCAACCCCGCACCACCGCGCCCCGATCTCCGGCGTCGACACCGCCGCCTCCGGCGAGCCTCCTCCCGCGCTCCTGAGGCCTCCAAAGGAGCCCCTCAGGCCGCCGCGGCCCTCTCCGTGGGCTCCCGTGGCCTCCCCTGCCCCAAACCCTAACCCTAGCTCCCGGCGCGGGGTCGTGCAGGTGCGTCCCCTGCTCCATCGGGCGCTTCGTGCGGCCTCCCTCTGGCCTCCATGGCACCGTAGGGTAAGCGCCGGCCTCCCTCTGGCCTCCATGGCACCGTAGGGTCGCAATTGAGGTACGCAGAGTGCCGCACGGTGGTGTGGGTGGGAGTTCTGAGTGGTCAGTTCGGGGAGACTGCGCCAGCGGCTGCTGAATTGTGCTGCATTTGGGCTGGGCGGGCCTGGGATGGTACGTGCGCGGGTCCTCTCCACGTAGTAGTAGCTGTGCCAGGGTTAACTGGTAACGTGCATGCCTAAAAGTGCGTTATGTCACTTTTCAGTGCGGGAAATGGTGTGGGCGTGCTCAAAAACGTGATTTTTTTTGTCTGTACTTGTTCTTATGGCTGCGGATTTTCTTTTAATATGGAAACTGATGACATCATTTATGCAGCCTGTCAGTACGTGTGTTTTGTTTGATTACTCGATAAGGCAAACACTGCTATTCCTCGGCGCGCCTTTGTTAATTTGGGCAAGGGGTGTCATGTCATTTGAGGTGCTTGCTCTTGTTTGTTCGGCACAGGCTGTTGTGTCGTCGCATGTGCTTATGTGTTATTGTGCAAAGGCTGTCATTGTGTTATTGCAGTTAGAGTTCTTTTTAACTTTTTTCACAGCCTTCTTTTGCCTGTGCTTTTATGGCACTGTATTGCTTGTTTGAAACTTAAGATGGCTTGTTGTTTCTGGTAGAATCAGTTAGTTGTCTTATGTCAGACTGATTTCTGGCTTGCAGGAAGCAGCGTGTCTGTTTTCTGGACTTGAGAATCGTGCAGTTTGATGGCACACGCTGCTGAGTAGGTGTGCATACAATGATGCATGGGCAAAGCCTGTTTCTGTGGTCCAGTGGCTATTGAGCTGTGCTCTATGGGAGGAATTGCTGAATGTGGTGTGAATGTTGACACTAAAGCTTCACCACGTCGTGTGGCCATAGAGAAAGCTCAGGAGGAGCTGAGGTACATAAACTGATACAACTTGCTTATGCTTGTCTGCATACCTGATGCTCAGCAATGCAAACTCCAGGCAGGAATACGATGTCCGTGAAGAGCGAAGGAGGGAGCTTGAATTTCTGGAGAAGGTACATTGCATTGGCATCCTTATGGTTTTGCACCATGAATTTGCACCGGAACTTTTTCCTTGTTTATTAACTTACTGTTGCAGGGAGGCAATCCCTTGGATTTCAAACTCAGCCATGTAGCATCACTCAGTGTACAGTCCACTTCTGTGACAGACCAGATAGCTGAACAAAATGTGATAAGGTGACAACTAGTTCCTGATCTACCAATAAAAAAACATTTTTTTATTCATCTAAGCCTTTTGAACCTCTTGCACTGCAGCGAGGCTAAAGGTAGTTTTGCATTTGCCACATCACCTCATGGGGATTCTGTCGAAAGCAGTGGCAAGCCAGGAAATTTATTGTGCCGTGAAGGCAATACAGCTGATAATCTTATGCTTTTGGATGGAGATACCAGCAACACAGGTGAGGAGAAAATTGTGAAACGTGGAACTAAAAGAGCTAATGCAACTCAAGCCGATCAGATCCTGCACTGCGATGGCCAGAATAATGCAAAAGAAGGAGAAGATTCTGGTTTGTTCCGACTTGGGCCAAAGAGCCAAGCATACGCTCGACGTAGATCAAAGTCAATCAGAGACAATGCAAATAATGCATTTGTTAAGCATCCACCAGTTCCTCCAACAAGTTCTCAGAAAAAAGATGCCACAGGGTTAATGCCAGAAGCCAAGACTGAGGATAATGGCATTTCATCCGTTTGTGATTCAAAGCCGACTAGTCCTAACTGTCAAAATATGCTGAAGAATGCACCATTAAATGATAATGTCGAAATGGAGATGGCCGGTGTCCAACCAATTCATGAAGGCAACCAAACATCCAAGAATGAGTTATCAAACATCAACAATGGCCGTCAAGCTATGGAAATTTCACCAAACAGTGTGACTGATAATTCACATCTTACTGTAGGTGATCAGATGGCTACTGCAACTGCTTCTGCAGTATCCCCAGATGCTATTTCAAAAGAAGTTGCTTCAAATTTAGTTTGTTCTCTGCCATCTATTTCCAATGAAATCTTGAAAGAAGCACAAACTCCTGAGAAGGCAGGTAATAGCCCATCCATTGTAAGTGCGGTCGACATACATGCAGATAGTATGGATAACAAGGGTGCTACTCCTCATTCTGCTGTTGAAAGTGCTAGTTTAAATGAGAATGAAGTGGATCGAACTCATGCATCTGCCACCAATGCTGCTAATGAACATCCAGGGCAAAGTGAGAATCTTACACAGCTGAAGGTCAGTGAAATGGTTGATGAAGGCTTGAATAAGATTCTACCTGAGGACACGGATGGCAAGAAAGATAGTCAACTGGAAGTTAGTAGCCACCCTGTCGTTTTAGATGATAGTTGCAGACAAATGGAACCTAGTTGTTCTGTTTGTGTGAAAGATGAAAGAGAAGTTTGTAACAATGCAGTAGATGCACAAAAGGATACAGAACAGCTTGCTACTTCAACTCAGGATAACAGGAACAAGGAGGAATGTTCAGGTTCCCATGGAAACAACTCGAGTGAATCAAGTGTTGCTGAAAAGCCAGCTTCTGTTACTGTGCCTCCTGCCTCACTCACAGGTGATGTGACTAACCCTACAGAAAATGATGTCGAGAAATCTAGCGGGAATCAGGAGAAGATAGCAAAGAAGGAATGTGAAGATTCTATTGTTGCAAAGAAGGATCGTGAAGATGCTATCCTCAGAAGGGCACGGTATATAGAGGTATACCTAGTTTATAATGCTCTCCTTTCTGATAGTGATCTTGCTTCTAAAAAAGAAAACTCATTACTTGGCAGGCAAACATTAAGAGGGCTGGTGAACGGTCTCTCTGCAATGTTTCTTTGGAGAAGAAGCGAAAGAGCCACTGGGATTTTGTTCTAGAGGAGATGATCTGGATGGCAAATGACTTCATGCAGGTACTTTGTCAAGTGTTCTTTTTAGTTTTCACAAACTGAAATGTTTTTGCTATATTGCTCCCCATTATCAGCTCTACCAACTTATTGGAATATCTTGTAACTTGACCGTGCATAATAGGAGCGCCTGTGGAAAAGTGCAGCCGCAGCACAGATGTCCCACTGGATTTCTTCTAGTGGCCGAGCGGTATTTGAAGAAGCAAGCATTCGGAGAAAGCAGAAATCTGTTGCCAGAATTCTTGCGAATGGTATTATGAATTTTTGGCATTCAGTCGATACTTCACGAGTGAGTGGTGGTATGTCTAAACCAATGCAAATAGAGCAATCAAACAAGCTAGAAGAAAAGCTGAGTGGGGTCAAAGATGGGAAACAAGAGGTCAGCAAAATGAATATGCCAATTAATTCTTTTCATAGCATGTCAGAATGCTTTAGGGCTTCATGTTTATATTTAGAAACCTCCTAGTTGAGTGGAATAGCTGAGAATAGCTCTCTTATGTTTCAACTTCATGCTTTAACTTGATGTATTTGCCATTTGATATTGAGGTGATATGTGAATTTTTACAGGATGAAGAAAATTTGGAGCAAGATAAGCCTAGGAAGTCTCAGCAGTCTCCTATTCACATCTATGCACTTCGACTTCTTGAGTACAACAGTAATGCATCCGATTGTCTGTCATTAGCTGAGGCACCACCAACTCCTGACAGGCTTAATGATTTTGGCATTTTGAAAGTACCCGATCAACTTTCAGAAGTAATCTATCTGAACACTGTTTGTTTTGATAACCCATTTATCTGTTTACACCATTTTTCTCATTGTTTCTTGTATTCTAAGTGATAGTAAACCTGATACAGGAACTGAGCCTAGCTTAGTTCGTGTGAGTGTGGGTTAACACCTCCCAGGTTCTGAGTCCTCTTGGACTTGAATTTGAGTGCCTATTCTTATGTACAATGCCTCTAGATCCTCTTAGGTTGATCGAGTTTTTATTCATCTATCTATTTTGAATAGTAAAATTAATGCCACACCAACACTTCAAGTAACACTAACTTTCCTTTCGGTCAGCAGAAACTGCAAAAAATCTGCTAATGATCCCCCCTCTAATCTCAGGCAAACCTCTTTTACGGTGTGGCACCTGCTGCAATGCAAGCATACAGGGAGTCTATGGAGCGTCTCTTTGTTTATAACAAGGTAATAAGGAGATGCCCCGGTACTATGATGACCACTATGCTCTGCTCTTATACTTTTTTGATCATCATGTGGTTTTGTTAAATGTTGAAAATTTGAGTATACACTTAGATATGTGTATGTTCTGTAGAGTGTTTCACTTGTGTATGAGTGTATCTATGTGTATAATCAGTAATACTATCTTTCGTTTTCTCTCTTTTGTTTGTATGACTCTTGTTGGGTTTCAGTCTGTAGCAAACCTCAACTTGCTTCGGACTAAAGGCTTTGGTGCTGTTGTCGTTTCAGTTGTTATTGCTCTTCAATCGCCAATGTGTAGGAAAGCTTCAGGTGTTAAGCAGTGGGGATTACAATTACAACAATGGACTAATTTCTTTCCAAGTATCTGCATATATTTTTGTAGGGCATTATGGGCCAGAGAAACATTTGTAGTACTATAGGATATATGATACATGTTAACACAATACTGTTGTGTTCATTGACATTTCTGTCCTTTTCTTGGTGAGAAAAGTGGACTTAAAACTTAATATCCTCTTATTCCAGAAAAGTGGTAACACAGTACTCAAGGATGATTATGAGCCATCAACATATGCTTCTGTTTCAGGTAAATTGTTATGTGTGTCATATTCTTTCAATATGTACTGCATACCATAATTCTCCAGTTACCTATATTATTATGCTTTCATGTTCTTACCAACAGTTTAATTTTGTGTAGATGTGCCTGTGGAAAATGTATATGGAGACGATGAAGGCAAGGCGCGCACCTATGTACTTCCTGGAGCTTATGATGGTGGTTTGGCATCAAAATTAAATCACAAAAAGAAACACCCTGTGCCGCAGAGGATGAATGGCGCAAGACCATATGAAATTGGTTCTGACATGCCTTATGAACCATTCTTGGAAAGCAAACCAGGAAACCAGCAATTTGTATCAAATGGCAAACGAACAACAGACTTCCTTTCCATTCCTATAAAACGCATCCGCACAGCAGCAAGACAGCGGGTTGTGAGTCCATTTCCTGCTGGTGTTTCTGGGACCCCTCACTTCACAAGTAAAACAGACGCTTCTAGTGGAGAAACAAACTCCTGTCAAGATGATCAAAGTTCGTTACATGGAGGATCATTTTCCCGGAAGAATGCAGATATAGAGTCCACAGTTGATTTTGACAGACAATTGTTGTATGATGCTAGCGAGGTGTCTACAAAGTCTAAAAAGAAGAAAAAGCCTAAGCACCCAGGATACAAGGCACCACCAAGTGTGGCCGAGTCTTGTTCCGTGATGGCACCTGGAAAGGTTAATTCTTCATGCAAAATTCTCATCCTTTTGTTGTTGGCTTTGTTTGATGGACAAGTTTCTGGTGATTTTTCAGGGCACATATGATCCTAGACCTCAGGCCGATTTGGTTACTCAATATGAGCAGGTATTTTGTTTTCATAAATTATCTGCTATGTTTGATTATATCATCTGAATTGACCTTTGCAACTATTTTTTTTAAGATCTTAGCTTTAAGGTGGCTATCCATACAATTTTTTTAATAACGGTCTGAAATTCTTAAGAGTTTGCAAACAAATAATGCTCTAAACGAATCTTGCATCCATCAAGTAGTATTAGCGCTCTTTTGTGTTTTTCTAATGACGGAACCAGGGATTGTCACAAGATATACCAACCACACCCCATATTCAGTATCTGATGCATGCTTTTTTCTTCCTGTACCAGAAGGATTATATGAAAAAGAGATTGGACATTCATCAATTCGACTCAAATGGAAATTTTGGTACTCCCTTTATCTATTCTTCAGTTTGCATATTTTGCCATCTTATATTGTCACCAATGCCACATGAGAACTAGTTCTTATTGTTGGAACATGAAATAGCTCTTCACATCTTAGGTGTTATTGATTTATCAACAGTGGTTAATGGTCAACATGCTTCTAAGAAGCCTAAACTGATGAATCAAGCACCGGATATTTCACTGGAAGCTCTTGCACCAATTGGTCCAACAGCATCTCCTGCTGCATCACAAATGAGCAACATGGCAAACCCTAAGATAAAGATTAACACTCGTGGAAGAAAAAGTAAAGGACTCAAGGTATTCATATCTTTTTGTAATTACCATTCTGGTCATACAATTGTGTGTACCCCACTTGAATCTTTTCGTGAACATAAGCGTTACTTTGGCTTACAAGTGATCAATTAATTTTGGATTCATGTTTTGCAACATAAAATGGATGCCCTGCACATCCATGTAGGTCAGAGTCAGACTATAATGTATTCACAGTGAGAAGCGCTAATGAATGTACTAACAAATTCATTTCATGCTATTTCTGGACCCTCTGTTGTCTACAGCAACTGAATGTACTACTGATTAAAAGCTCGTACCTTGTTTTTGGTCACTTAATATAGTGTCTCCTTTACTGGTAATTCTAGGAACAAGCTGATTCAATAAAATAAAGCCATACTTAAAAGGAACTTACTCCAATTTTCACATTCTTGTTTGATTGAAGTGTTTGAGCTGTCAAGCACGGCTAGAGGGAGGCTTGATCAACTTTGTACACCAGTTAAATTGGCTCAAAAACTTGTTCCAGGCTTCATAATTTGAGTTAAGCCAAAATCTGAGCCGATTGTGAGCTTTGAAAGTTCAAATTCGTTTGAATAGTCCAACATTTTCTGATTTATGTTAAGATATCAGCATTCTATGTTGCTTCTTGCTTCTTGTAATTTATGCTTATTGAACAGAAAAACAGTTTTCTAAACTTCTGATCTTTTTGTTAGGTGGCAGCTGGTCATTCTGGTCCTGGAAGTCCATGGTCAAGTTTTGAGGACCAGGTTATTGTCTTTGAAATAGTTGTATCTCTTATTTTTCATTGGTTGACATTATCCTAATGTCCTGTTGCACCAGGCTCTTGTTGTCCTTGTACATGATATGGGTGAAAACTGGGAATTGGTGAGTGATGCCCTTAATAGCATCATCCAATTGAAGGTAATATTCTATTCAGGATAACCCTTTATGATTGGTATCAGCTATTTATTTTTCTCCCAATTCATGAGAACGTGTCATGCAAACTTTTTCATTGCAACCTTTATGTTTACGTTTTTCATTTAGCACCTTATACTTTTTGTGAGTAACAGAGTAAGTTCAAGTTTTTTTTTCATTTTGTAATTGATTTATATATACGGTTCTTTGGATCATATTTCTTGCAATAATCCGGTGCTAATTTAAAAAGATATTCAATTTTATTATTTAATTGAAAATTCTAGTATCTCATGCGCAGTGTATATATAGAAGGCCTAATGAGTGTAAGGAACGCCATAAACTTTTGACGGATAAAAGTTCTGGTGATGGTGCTGACAGTGCTGATGACTCAGGCTCATCTCAACACTATCCATCTGCATTGCCTGGCATTCCAAAGGTTATTCCCCATTTGTTCTTCTATTTTACTTCTCGGCATGTATGGAAATGACATTGAAGATCTTTCTAGATCTAATCTAATCTGTTGCAACAAAAGCGACCAATTTTTCTCTTAAGCAGTGTGCAACATGTAAAAATTTTCAATGCATAGTCTTTAATACTATGACCCTCTGCATGTGCACATCAGGGTAGCGCCAGGCAGCTGTTTCAGCGCCTTCAAGGACCGTTTGAGGAAGAGACTCTCAAGACACACTTTGAGAAAATAATATTCCTTGGACAAAAATTGCATCAAAGTCGTAGAAAGGTTAGTATTATGGTTCGAAAAATATCATGTTACTTAATTCTCAGCACAACATGTTTGTAATCTTTTGCTTGCATCTACTTCTTCAATTGAAAATATTTATCAAGAGTTTTGACAATTTTTATGTACTAAAAACATAAAATTAATGTTGCTAGAATAATCACTAAGCATGTTTCATAAAATACATCATTTTTTCCTTATTAGCATATTTTGATAGAAACTGTCAGTCCAAGTGTCATCTTGTAGACTAAGTCAGTGTCCTAACAATTTGGTTTTCGATCAGAGGGAGTAATAGCCAAACGTTCATTTACTGATTGCTAATTCTTTCATGCTTTTTTTCTGTTTCTTGATGAACTATTCTCCCTACTGTTAGATATGACAACTCAGCAAGTTTTAGGTATGTACAAGGAAAGTAACAGCCTAACAGAGGTGCTATCTGCATGTTAGTGTGCAATGACATCAATCTTTTATCATGTCCTCTGTAGCTTATGTGCTTTTATTTATTTTTGGACTACAATAAAATTATCCCCACTTACATTGGGAACAAAATGTTTTTGGATTCTAATAAAACTACTCTCTCAATAAGATGCCACTTTGCTAATCTTATTACTGTGTACCCAAACTGTAAGGAGTGTAACATCATAATATCACAACTGTTTTTTAACTCATGCTATACACTGTAGATGTTATTTGTGGTAAAAAAAAAACTCGACCTGCGAGGGGCGAGCCCCCCCCCCCGGCATGACCTTCTCACGCAGGCCGAGAAAACCCCCAAACCCCTACCCCACCCTTACACGGAGGCACCGTAACCCTGTGAGCACGGGCCGGGACCTACTACGTGCTTTGGGAATCGGTGGTAGGTGAGGGGATTTTTTCCCTCTAGCCCGAAAATTCGCTCCCACCGGGAGTCGAACTCAGGACCTAGAGGGGTGCCTTGCACTCCTCTAACCAGTCGGCCAGAGGAGGCTTGGCGTGGTCAAAATGAATACAATTTGATTGCATGCTTTTGTATTGTTTCATTTTTTTCGTTCGGATAGAAGAGGGAATGTGTATTGACCAAAAATGCTACCTCCGTTGTTTCTTCAGCAAGAATACCAGTATGAATATAAACTCTTATATTATTGACAGTTTCTTATGGTGATTAGAATGAAAATTGAACTTACAGTCCAATTCTTATATGATCTAAGTATCTAACCATGTTTATTTTCGGTTAATTTGAATAATGAATCATTTGATTTGCAATCCAAGTCAGGTTACAACCCATCATCTGATGTATGGTGACACAGAATTTCTTTTTCTGAATATTCACATTTATTTCAGTTAATTTGAAAAATTATATCATGGTTTTTAAAGCGTTAAGGCGAGGCAAGTCACCCTTGCCTTATTGCCTAGGCGGGCTATGGTAGGCTAGGCGAGTCGAGCCACCACCGCCTTGTCGCCTAGGCGATGCCTCAAAAACACAATTATATCTAATGTTTCTTCCAATTTGGATTTTTTTAAAAAAAATTATTGATATATGCTCACAGCGATTTTCTTGTATCTGTTTTTTCTTATTAGGTTGAGATCCAGGAGCTGAGGCACATACATCCACTTCATGCTTCTCATGTTTTTGCACTTTCTCAAGCATGTCCAGGCAACTTATCTGGTGTACTTTTAACGTATGAACTACACACTTAGAAGTTTGAGATCTCTCTTATCTAATCCTGCTATGAACTTATAACTTGCTAATTGTCCTTATCAACTGCCATGTTCTTTCTAATTTTAACTTTTTATAGGCCACTTGATCTTTGTGATGGACCTTCAAACTCGGATACACTTTCTATTGGTTACCAAGGATCTCACACAAGTGGTTTAGCTTTTCAAAACAATCATGGTTCTACTCTTCCTACCTCAAATGTGAATTCCAGATTACCAGGTTCTCCTGGTATGGTTCTAGGAAGCAATTCGCCATTGCCTTTGAATGCTCCCTCCAGGTAAAGCCGTGCGATTATCCTCTATAGCTGATATATAACACATTCCATATTTATATTTGTTTCTGCAAAATTTTATTGCAGGGATGCTCAGAGGTATAGTATGCCTAGACCAACCTTGTTACAGGGTGATGAACAATCAAGAATTCATTATAGCCAGATGGTCAATGGCAGAATTCTTCAGCAATCTGGAGTTCCTGTTCCTGGTGTATTGCCATCTGGAGTTGATCGGGGTGCCCGAATGATGCCACCAGCTCATGGTGTCGGAATTATGACTGGACTAAATCGAGGTCCACCAACTAGGCCGGGTTTTCCAAGGGTTGGTTCCCCTGTAATGGCAAATGCAGTTCCACATGGAAACATGTCACCCAACAATGGGCAAGGCTTACAAAATACAGTGAATGTTCATCCTGGTGCCATACCTGGTCCTGGAAATACGATGTTGAGGCCTCGTGATCCAGTGCAGATGCTTCGGGTAAGCATTCAAATTTTTATACGCATCATTCAAAATTTTATATGCATTAAGATTTTTCAATTTCAGCATTTCTTTGCTCTTTGTTGATTCTTGTGACAGCAGTACATAATATTGTGGGTCCACCTATCGTTTTGTTTTATCATATGGAAACAACATGATTTCAGACTAGTACAAAAGCAGATGTTTACGTAGCTATGGCATGGAACTAGTTCAAAATTTCCTGGTTTTCCCTTGTTCAATGGCTTGTCTGTCCTCTGGGTAATTCTAGATGGCTGAAGGCTGATAATGTTGGAAATTGTCTTGGAACCTACAGGAGAATGCATGTCACTGCATTAATAATAATGAATAAGTTACAGAAATTTGTCTGGTTTTAAGTATTACATTCGCGCCATTGAACAATTTTGATTATCAAAGCAAGCTCTCTATAGACAACTACTGCACTGAGACTTGGCTCGCCAGTCACCATAGGTACACTTCTTTTGCAACCTGGAGCAATCGCTGAACAGACGGCCAGCCTCTGTTGCGTTCCTTCACTTCCAGATGAGCCAGGTGCCTAAAATAACCAGAGATAAATCTCTTGCGGCTCGCTGTGTTCACCATGGCTCTCTGTGTTCAGAGCTTTATGGGGAGACATCTGGCAGCCCAAACTACGTGAATTGGAACAAAATTTCCCTGGCAACTCACACATTGAGTGAATAATGTTGCAAAAATGTAATGATTAGGTCTAGAAGCTTGAACAATGGGAGCAACGGGGATGAATCGCCTAATTAATCCCATATATATTGAAGTTTTTTAAATAACACTAGACAAATTAGCTCTCTTATCCGTTTTGAGTATGATGACCAACTTCATAACGTGACTTAATGAAAGGTTTAAAGTAACACCAAAAGTATTTGCAGTGAGATACTTGTGAGTCAGACATCAATGGAATATATTCAAATGCTGGCATTTAGAGCGGCCAAATTTCGCAAGTCCCTCATCCATCATGCAGTTCGAATAATGTCCTTGGAGAATGTAATTATTGAGTTGCATGCACCAACCAGTTCAACCCAAAAGCTGATAGGGAAAGGTGGGTAATTCACTTATACTCCAACACTCCCCCTCACGTGCAGGCTCCCCCAGGCCACATATGTGAATATTGGAGTGAGTTGCGATTATTTTATTTAATCGCACCCGCCAGGATTCAAACTCGGGATATCTGGCCTGATACCATATTGGGTTGCATGCACCAACCAGTTCAACCCAAAAGCTTAAGCTGATAGGGAAAGGTGGGCAATTCACTTATACTCCAACAATAATATTCCTGGGTATCATGGAAAGAAATTTTTTATCGTGTCATAGAGGTGACAGCCTTTGCTTGGTAGCTGTACAACTGCTGTAGTGTGATAGTTGGGTACCTCAGAAGTGAAGTTCTATAAGACGGTGATCAGGCTTGGGGTGTTGTATGGTTCAAAATGTCCTATTAAAGTTTAGCTGAGATGCATATTTTTAGTGAAGATGGTTGGGCATGGCACTCAGAGAAAAAAAGGCAAACCTAAGATGATAATGGATGTCGTACTTTGGTTTTGTGTGTGTGTGGGGGGGTGTGGGGGGCGGGGGGGTCGATTGAATTGAAGAAAAGCTTAGCAGATGCTGTTTGAGATGGTCTGTTTGCCTCAAGAGTCACCAATGCATAGCAGAATTCTGATGCATGCTGGTAGTACTAGGAGAGGCTGGTTAACTGAACCTGTCATGGAGGAAGCAGCATTTAAGAGATGTTTGAAGAAATGGAATGTATCTAAGGAGATGTTTGGAGGAGGCAGCATTTATGTGTCAGGAAATTAGCAATTCCCATGCTAGAGCCATGTCCTAGGATATCAATTTTCTTTTGCCATTACTAACTGATATGGAAGTGATGGTTATATGAAATGTTTTCATTTGTGTGTTTTTTAATTACTAATGCTATGGCTTGTTTGTTGTAGCCTGTCCAGAATTCGGAAGAGCATAGACAGATGATGATGCCGGAGTTTCAGTTACAAGTCTCACAGGGAAATAACCAGGCTGTTCATTTTAGTGGCCCACCATTTTCCAGTGCTGGAGGATCTTCACCTGTTCAGTCTTTCCCTGTTCAGCAATCCCAACCACATCAGATGTCGCAACAGTCACACATGTATGGAAACACACACCTTTCTCATACCCAAGGAACAAACCAGTCAAACCCACAGCAGCAGCAGGCTTATGCTATGCGCTTGCCTAAAGAGAGACATATTCAACAAATGGTGCCTCAGCAACAGCGCCCACTACCTGGAACCAGTGCAGTGCCAACTGTGCAGAATGGCTCACAAATGCAACAGCAGAGTCAAGGATGTGCGGCTGGTGTAATCCCAGCTTCACAGCCACAGCATAAGCAGCAACATCCTGCACAAAATCCATTAGGTAACCCAATGCTTCCCCATCAGCCTTCTGCCAATACATCACATAAACAGAAGAAGCAACAGGGCCAGCAGCAACCTAGGCAAAATCAACAGCAACGAAATCAAGGTAGTCAGCAAGCTAAGCTTATGAAGAGCTTAGGCCGAGGGAACATGATGCTCCAGACTCCTGTGGATGTTAGTCGAGCCAGTGGCATTTCTGCAAACTGTAAAAACCAAGTCCCTGATAAGAATGTGATGCAACAGGGTCCAGGGCATCTTGTTGGCAGTAAAGGTTCAATTCCATTGATACCTCAACCTGGGAGTCAACCAAAGATATATACTTCTCAGATGCCTTTGTCACCAATGCAGGCTCCAGATGTTAGTAATCCGGGTGCAGTTAAGGGTTCTTCCAACCATACCTTGTTAACTTCCCAACAAGGTCAACTTCATTCACCATCGCAGTTGGCTACACAGCAGCAGCAGCAGCAGCAGCTACGGTACATGAATCCATCAATGAATAATATCCAAAGATTGATGATGCAACAAAGTCGCCATATGAACACAGATGGAAGGACTGAATTACCTGTTGACCAAGTACAACATAACCAGGTCATATCATCTGCATCACTCGCTAGAAGTACAGATTCAGGTAGCCCAGGCATCTCATCTATGAGCCAGCAGAAACAAGAGTCATCCCATGATCCAACTGCAGTTACCTCGGCCCCACAGCTAGCCAGCTCACCTCAAGACACCTTTGTTGGAAGTGATAAGCTTTTGCCATCATCCAGCCAAAGCATGCTGCAAAGGCAAATGTCTGGTGGTATGCCTATTCATGGACATGCCATTGGTGGCCAGCTGCAGCAACAGCAGTCTCGACAGCAACTGCAGTCTCAGCACCTGCAGCAGCAGCAGCAGCAGCATCAGAGGCCTGTTGTTCAAGGCAGTGTATATGCTCATCCTTCAAATTCAGGTCCGGGATGATGCTGGGCTATGCTGGGCTGATATTTATGCAGAGCATCCCTTCCCTTTGTAAAGTTACTGTACAGGTATATACTCTATGAACTTTCCTTGATGTTGGCTACAATTTTTATGTGCTTGGATGTGGCTCAAGAAATTTGAGTTAAAACCATGAGGGGACTTCAGTTGTTTATTCTTTCATTTCTAATGTAGACTACTCTATCCATGCACCAGCACAAGTGTTTTTAGGAATTTTAGAACAAATTTAGGAATCGTCAATGCAATAATTTGCACTGCCTTTTCAGCTAATTGATGATAAATGGAGCCTCTACTGAACCTCCAAGTTGCTTTTTTCAGCAAATAAGGAAACTAATTATTAATGATGTGTGAGTGATGAGTAAATTAAGCCAGGAATGCTAGCCTGTGCGGTCCAATTTTGAATGCTAGAAATGCTTACACTTGTGGAAGGAGGGAGTATCACTCTATTTTTGTTTTCCCATAATTTCTGCATGTCTTTTTTTATCAATCTTTATGGGACCAAATAGCTTTGTGTTCTTGCCTTGTATGTTGCTGGGGCATCAATAAATGATAGTTTTTCGTTTTCTGATATCTCGCATTCTATCTTTTTCTAGGCGTCCGTGCTGTGGAAGATGTGCGGATGATAGCACTCTTTATTCTCCAACTTTGAGCTAATTGTAGCCACCTCAGTGTCAGGTAGATAATTATTTTCCGTACCATTTTGGTGCCACACTGCTACCTTCCAAGTAGTTTGACCCTAGATTGCTGGAGGTGGTTCTTGTGAGGGCAGAATTCCTTTTGTTGTCGAATTGTAACCCGACACTGGACCCAATTGTATAGTTTTGCCTTTGAGGTCCATGTTGTTAGAGACATTCTCTTTTGTATAAGCCTGTATATTCAGCTCACAAGTCAATGAATGCAAAAGCTTTTCTTTGCGTCAAACCAGATCATGTGGTTAGCAGTTTGAGTCCCGCGTTGCACTGATAAGGTGAAACAAGGCTGGTGGTTTTCATTCTTTGCTCTTTGTATTCTTTTGTCAGTGTATTTTATATCCTTTGCTCTAACTGTTGTGCTCTATGTTAGAATTCGTTTGTGATCTGTTAAACAAATGGTGTGCCACATCGGGTTTCCTTTGTGTGCGTGAAGACACAGTCTTCCTATTGGGTTGCACAGCTGCTTGACCCTACACGGACATGTTTAGTGTGATTGCGAAATTCATGTGGTATACACGATGCATGGTTGCGCATGATACACATTTCTTTCACATATGCACTTCTTGATTTTTGGAGGCGAGTGTAAAGCCCATTTCCCCCTTCTTTTATTTGGCAACTAGATAGGGGTCGCCTTGTTCAAAGTTGGCTTATGCTGGTTATGATCTTCCGGTGCAAACTGGCAAGCAAATAGGTCCATGGATGATGCAGTGGTTGGAGCACAAAGATATATTCAATGTTGATCATGCTAGGAGTTTGGTTGTCTTCTCATTGTGCTAGCTGTGCTTTTGTTCTCCTCTCGTTCATGTAGGTCACTGTGGCTGGCCAATAGAGTAGAGGGTACAAAAAGGTAACGAGGTACATGACATATAGCTACACGGTTCATGAGCATTCAAGTACCAAAACTCGAAACAAGATTTTTGCTTTCGAAATTTAAGAGAAATCTCTTCCTTGTACTATGAAAATTCACTCATCTCTGTACACTTGTAGAATGATTAAGAAATATCTTGAAGGTTTGTTGTGAATTAATCATATATGAGTCGTTGCCCGGTTATTTTCATGTGTAGTGGAGATTGTAATTTTGTTTCATCTTGTATTGTGTTATAGAAACTAAGTTGGGGGGTAAGACCGCCCCATGGTTTTCATTAAGAAGAAGAAATCTTCTCCTGGCTTAGAAAAACTTCATTAAGAAGAAGAAATCTTCTCCCTGACTTAGAAAAAACACCTCATCTCCTCTAACCAACTACGCTACAGGGCTTTGGTTGTATTGTGTTACAGAGTTGCCGTTGGTGAGGTGTGATGTTGGTGATGCTGGATTTGCTGCTCTCCTCGAGCTCCAGTGGTGACAGGGTTGCCGTCCTTAGCAGCGTTGAGGTGGAACCATGCATGGGAGAAGGATCGGGGAGCAGGACGACACAGAGGGAGTACTCAGTATTGATGATGGGCTTGGTGGTGAAGAGACCATGGTGATTTCTTTTTTTGAAAGGTTATTGAAAGTATGTGAATTCGTCTAAAAGTTACACTGCCTGATCTATTTACGAAAGTCTAAAAATGAACACGCGATAAAGTGTTAACAGTTTTGAGCTCTACACGACTACACATAGTACCATTTCTTCTTCCCTTTTTCCCGTGCGAACTCAATAAAAACGTGTACATATAACTTTTAACATAGGGACAAAGTATGTTCGAATGATGGCCACATAAACAAATTACCACTAAAATGCGAATGTATGTATGTATGCTGCTAAATGTTCTATTTTTATAAGCAAAAAAGTGTGGTACGTGTAGCCCACTTTTTTTTAGATAATGACGTGTAGCCCACTTGCCGTTGTGCTCCCCTTTGCCACACTGCCAGGCCACCAAGAACTCCATTCGCTCGTTAGCACTAAAAACACACTAGCATCACTTGCTCGCCCACTGATGATGGATTAAATAAAAGAAAGAAAAGCTTGGCGGCGATCAGAAAACCCGATCCCCTTTCTCGATCTCCTCCTCTGCATGCCATCGCCACCGGCTTTGTTTAAACCTGCCAGTGTGCCCTTAAAGCGGCGCACGATCGGCACGAGCCACCGGGAGCGGCAGGCTTTCCAGTTCATCCGATTCTCCATGGACTCGAGCTTTTCCGGCTTCCGATTCTCCTGATCCGAGGACACGGCAGCAATTGTTGAGTTTCTTCCGAGTCCAATTCTGCTTCGATCATTCTCCCCGTGGCTGCCCGTTGATCTCGGGTTTAATTCGATGATGCTGACGATTGACGAGTACTCCTACTATATACGTACCTGTGTGGGGAAATTATGGTTGTAGATCTTCAAACTATACAGGGACAACATAATGGTTGCTTTCGGCCACATGCCCGGTACAACAACATGCGACGCCAAAAAACCCCATGAGAGACGGTGCACGGGCGCGATGCGATGGGGGATTGTTGTTCAGGCGTTCCCGTGCTACCAACTCGCAGGCACACTCCTAAATGTACATAACAATCGATCTAAATACAAGTAAATTATCTTGTCATCTTCTACCATCATCAAGATAAATAAAAATTTGCGCAATAAAAATAATGAATGAAAAAGAGAATTCGGAGCATGAATAGTAGTGCAGGTTAAGAAATACTCTTAGAGCAACTCCAACAGTTTGCTATCTTAGATTGGCATCTATCTAATTTTGACAAAATATGAAAAATTAGCCTTCAACAATTTGGTAAAACAACTTGGCATCCCTCCCCTCCCCGCGCGCATATATGCGCGCAGCTATCCGCGGCGCATCCTTCCGTAACACAAGAGGTGGAAGGGTTTAAAAATAATTTTATTTTTTTCTCAGGGTTCCTGATTTAAGTTTTAAAAGGTGGAAGGGTAGAAACATATTTTTGTTTGTCTCTCAGGTTCCTGATGTAAGTTAAATCTAGATTTGGTAAATGAATTATGCCAAACAGTTGGAGATTAACTCTTTTTTTACTTGGCATATCGTTTTAGAAGTTGGCAAAACACCGGATTTGCCAAGTAAAATTTGGCAAACTCTTGGAGATAGCATATCCAACAGTTTGCCAAATCGGATTGGCATCTTTGAGTTTTGGCAAAAATGCTGAAAATACTTCTTCAATAGTTTGGTAAAAGATTTAGCAATGTTTGGCAACTTGGAAAAAACGGGACTCCGGCGCGTAAATATACTCCGCTTGCCATTGACGTTTCTCTTCCCACCGTGAGAGGGTGAAAAAAGAAATAAATAATAGAGTAGGGTTCCTGATGTAAATATATAAGAGAGAAACAAAGATTTGACAAGTTAAAAATAGCAAACTATTAGAGATGCATTTTTTTTAGCTTAGCAAATTTTTAAGAAGTTGAACAATTACGTTTGCAGTTGTTCTTTCGCTGATTTCTATTTCTTCCGGAATAAATTTTGCTTTTCTTCAATTTTTGCATGATAGTAATAAAAGATGATAAGATACATCTATTCCTGTATTTTTTTCGATGTATATCTAAGGGTGCTTCCGTGGGTAGGGATGGCAATGGGCAGGGTAAGGTAAAGGTAAAGTATTTACCCGCTCGTTGGTATACCTGTCTATCTCCATTATACTCTTACTCGCCAAATGTAACGGGTAAGAAAGCTTACCCGTACCCTTACCCGCAGGGTAACAGGGTACTCGCTGGGTATTGAACATAAAGTCTCAATGAGTTCATATCCAATAGTAAAATAATAATTTGGTTGCTAAACAAGTCTCAAACTTCACAATCACACACATACTGACATAAATAAGTCTCAAATTTTAACTCTCAAAATGTCACATATGCTGACATGCAGCGGGGCATGGGGATCTGGCCGGAGGAGGTGGCTGTCAAGTGGTGGGACGCGGGGCTCCGGCCGGAGGACACGGCGTGCCGACTTGGGGTTGGCGGGAGCAGCGAGGCGCGGGGATCCGGCTGGAGGAGGCGGAGTGGCAATCTGAGCAAAGGAGGCGGCGTTGGTCGCCGCGTGGCCAACGTTGGTAGATAGGGTGGTGTGCTTGGGTTTGTATATATTGACTTGGGTCAAATGTTTGTATGAACTTCTTTAATAAAGGTACCCACGGGTAGAAATTCATACCGATAGCTCTACCTGTGGGTAGAATTCTATACCTTTATCCATAGGTAAAACTGCCATCTTTATCCGTGGGGTTAAGAGTATGGGAACACCTTACACCTCAATCCATCCCTCGGGATGGACCGGTACATGTAATAACATGTGGAAATGTGGAATCGAAATCAAACTTCAAAGAAAGATCGAATCATGTGACCTCCAGCTAAATAAAAATACTCCGTAGCAATGGAGGACATGTGCGTCAGGTGCATGCGCAGCTCCAAGTCTCTAACTACCTAGATTATACTCTCTCTGTCTCATAAAGATTGCAATTCTAGTTTCTAGATTATACTCCCTCTGTCTCATAAAGATTACACTTCTAGTTTTTTAAGTTAGATTAGTGGTGGTATGAAAAAACTCTAATACCCTCATTTGTTTGCCAATTTGACATGCAAATCAGATCTGACCACTTAAGTAGGAAGATAATTAAATTTATTTTTTTAAATTACATTCTTTGTGGGATTTTTTTTTTCAAAAACTAGGATTGCACTTTTCATGGGATGGAGGGAGTAGTTTTTTGTTCCACTGTGCCCAACTATCAACACAACACTTGAGACAAACAATAGTACGAGAAATATGGAAAGTGGTTAATTAGATTTCTCATAGTCTTGGATCAACCGATTCAATCTTGTTGGATTAGCTGGTTTAGTCTCGTGGTCTCGTGGATGTGCTCATCAAGATATTTTTGTTTCAAAACTATATTCAATATACTTGATGAACAATGGTAAATATGTTTCTCGTGATAGAACCTACCCATACTGGTTTGAGCACTCGATTTATTCTAAAAATTGTTGGCGCTATACTTTCAAGTTTCAATGCTAGACACCATGTCATCTGGCTGCAATATTGATGACTTCACCTATCATAAGGTTTGACATCTCAACGTTGTGAAGGTACTCATATCATATGCTAGTATTATGTGCACGTGTATGTTTATGAGCATCTACATTTGCACTATGATTTGAAAAAGAAAATACAATGATATATAGGTTGGTACGTACTAGATGAGGCACAACTGCTAAATCATTTTTAAACCTTGCCTAATTGTTGCGTGAAAAGATCCATCTGTTGTGAATCTGTGATTGGATTTTGATCCAACGGCACGGGAAATTGGCCGCTCAATACACAATTTCAGGATACTTGAAACTTTTGAGCCCCACATTAGAGAAGCGACCATCGAGCTATAAACTTTTGTTAATATAAAACCCACCGGACCCGCTCATGGTGGAGTTGTGAGCAAACAAAAGGCAGCTGCCCCTCACATCCAGCTGAGCATTCATTTTTTTATGGAAAAAGTTCATTCGGGGTACCTCAACTCTTGATCGCGTCCACGCTTGGTACCTTGTTTCGAAAACCAGACACACGCGGTACCTCAACTGCTGAAACCAGACACGCGCGGCCCCCGAGCGGGTTTTAAAGCGGTTTAGGCTGACGTGGAGCCAACGTGGACCCACGTAATCGAAAGTGACGTGTTTGTAGTGTGAGTTGGCTACCACGTAGGATGCCGACCAGCTCGTATTAATCATTCACTCGTCCCCTTCGTCACTCTCTCGTGTGGCATTACAAATCTGGCATTACATAGATTAAACCACAAGTCTGGCATTACAAACATTAAACCACAAGTTTGACAGCACAAGTCTTGCAACAAACCACAAGTTTGACAGGACTACATAGGATAGCATTATGCCATTAGTCTGGCAGTACAAACCATGAGTTTGACAACATAAATGACATCACATTTGTTGACTAACATCACAGCTTATCAGACTCCCCTGGAGGTAGCATTAACAGGGGAGCTGCTGGCTTCTTTGCTGGTTCTTTGGCTGAGACCTGTGCAGCTGCTTTGCCAGACTTGATGTTTGTGCAGCGTCACTTTCGATTACGTGGGTCCACGTTGGCTCCACGTCAGCTTAAACCGCTTTAAAACCCGCTCGGGGGCCGCGCGTGTCTGGTTTCAGCAGTTGAGGTACCGCGCGTGTCTGGTTTTCGAAATAAGGTACCAAGCGTGGACGCGATCAAGAGTTGAGGTACCACGAATGGACTTTTTCCTTTTTTTATTAACGAAACATTGAAGAATGTTCTTTCACCGATGCCAACAAATTTCTTCCGAGAGCATCGCCTCCTGAAGCTTCTCTTTCTTGATCGGTTTTTGTTTAACCGGCAAATGAGCCCTTAAGGAGACGCACGATTGGCACGGGCTACCGGGGGTCGGCACAGACACGCCGCAAGCTTTCCAGTGCATCGGATCCGCGGCCACGGGCGGCCATTCACCATGGACCCGCGCTTCGGCTTCCGATTCTCTGTTAGCAACCAGCAAGGGATAGAGGATAGAAGCACTAGAATCAGAGGTAGGAAGCAGAGAACATGGGAGAGGAAGAACAGATCACGGCACCATGGCCGGTTTCTTGAGGAGGAAGAAGAATAGTATTGTGATACAATGATATTCGATACCTCTCTCTGTCTCTCCTCTCAGCATAAGTAGTAGACGAATTGGCACACAGGCCAAACCGGAGACAGGCTCGCAGGCCCAACCAGAGGCAGCACACAGGCCCGCTTCCTAATACAGCCCAGTACGAGGTAGGGTCCTAACACTCCCCCCTTATTAAAGATGCAGCTTGCCCCCAAGCTGCTTAACTCCTTTATAAGCATGATGCTCTGAACTGGTTATCACCATATGCTGTTGTGTGAAATTGAGGTCTTCAAGGATCTTCTACAATTTGACTGTAAAACTGAAGTAACCAGAGCACTAGGATGAACAGGATACTTGATTTAGTTGCATGCAGCTTATCCCTGGCTTCGAAATAGATGTAGAGCAAGTCTGGCACCAGTGGAACATTTCGTTTGACCAACATCCTTCCAGTTATGCTGAGCTCCACAATTTGAGTTCCTGAGTACAGGTGGTGGCCAAGGAGGTGCAAGAAATTCCCCATTGAACAAATGTTCAAGCAGCATCAGTATGTTGCAGAGCTGCAAGATTTGCATGTGCTTACTTCCACACCCAATTGTTTGCAAGATGACATAGAGATGCACAAGAGATAGATAATGTGTTGTGTCATTGAAGTCCAAGAACCCCTCATAGAAATGAGAATTATCAGGTCTATAGAATATGACACAGTTGCAGCACACCATCAGAGTGACCACCACTCTTGCCTTACTGAACATAGAATAGAGACCTCCAAAAATTGTTTTACTGAACACATGCATGACAATAATGGGCAAGAAAAGCACAGAACCTGGTGTATGACCAACCCACTGAAATAGCCGGAGGACAATCTGTCCAATTGCAAGGTTCAGCTCATTGCCTTTCTTCTGTGGCACCAAGAGACTCACACACATGTCCAGAGCCAACAAACAATCGAAAGAAGTATATCCATCAAGAGAATAAGGAGCACCACCTGGATCCCAAGTAATTTGCTGCAGATGCATAGTTACATATGTTTGTTGGCGCCTGATAAATAGCAGTTGCACTAGACTTGCAGGAAAAGCCCAACAGTATGTCTTCTGAAGCGGACATACCATTCTCATGTGTCCGAGTGAAAGCTCCGCCGCAGAGGCATATCCCAGTAGCTTGAAACAGATGGGTCGCCTGTCAGTGGTCCCTAGCGATTGTGCAATACCAACTGTACCATATGAGCTACATCTCCAAATAGCTGGCCATTCGTGAACAAGCGAGTTATCTTGAGATCTCATCTGAATGATAGCAGAGCAGTGTTGCACTGGTATAGAATCAGTAGCTAGACGGGCAGAATAATGGAAATCCTCTAACTGCATGACTGTGAAGTTAGCCATAGGCACAGGTGCTGCTGCTGGCCCAGTAGTAGTGCTTATTATGCCACTAAAGACACCAATCAGCATAGCAGACTTAGCACTTTCAATATTGCAGCACCAGTGAGTCCACAACTTGCCACCACGCTTCAGCTGTGCTGGAACTATATTCCCAACGACTGTTGTTACAGGCTCCATGTAAACTGTTTTCAGCATCCACTGAACTGGCTTATGAAGACAATTGATTAACAGCCAATACTCATTTCTGAATTTAAGGAAATCTCTTGATTGCAATGCAACTGTATAATAACCAACAGGAAGCCAAGGTATTGGTCTGAATTGAGCACTAGTACTTTGCTTCCAAAACTGCAGATACAGTGGCCCTAGTCCTTTGTCAAATTCAAACACCTGAACAGGTAATAGACCCAACATAATTGTACTCTAGGCAAGCAATTTCTTCCACACCTTCTGGGCATCACGAATTTTGGTGGTTTGACTTAGCAGAACAATACCAGCCGAGTATGCAGGGGTGGAGTTGGTAGAGTACCTTCGTTGCATCTCATCTGATAACAGTTGAACACCCACTGAACTGGACAGAGTCTTGCTTGAAATAGCCATTGCATCAACTGGTAGGAGCTTGGCATGCTTGGGGACGACGAGGTTGACGCGGCACGGCGGCGTCAGGTCGAGGTCGTCCCAGGGAAGGTTGTGGAGGCCGAGCCCCTTGAAGAACTGCTCCACGGGCACCTGGTCCGCCAACAGCCTGTAGCCGCGAGCATGGGTTGAGCCGTCGACGCTGCGCTTGCTGATGTTGGGGTTGGCGAGCTCGATGGAGATGGCGCACGGTGTGGTTGTGTACCCGGTCAGCGAGGTCGACGTAAGGGCCGGCGCAGCGCTCACACGAACAAGAGTGCTCTCGCCATGGGTGAGACCCAGTGTCGAACACCTTGCGGGCGGCGGTTGCAGGGGCTTCCTGGTGGTGGTGGAGCTGAGCATCGCGGAGTCCTTGCTGCCGGAGCTGATGAAGACGGACTCGCAGGACGCCGTGGTGGAGGTGGCTGCTGCGGAAGACGACACGGTGCTAGGCGATGGAGCGCGCCGCGGTCGCCGGAGTTGAAGCACACGGAGACGAGCTCGCCGCGGACGTCGAGGACGAGGCGCACGCAGTGAAGCTCGCCGCGGACGTCCAGGGTGAGGCGCTCGCAGTGGAGTCCGCCGCGGACGCCGAGGATGAGACGTGCGTGGAGGAGCTCGACGCGGACGCGAAGCAGCGAGGCCACCCTTGATGAACTCATCCACCTCCTCCTCGAGATCCCCTACGCCCTCCTGGATCCGGATCGGGAGCACCGCGGAGGCCGTAGTGTCGACGGCAAACACAGTGGCCAGGGCGTCGATGCAGACGGAAGGAGCAGGCGCGGTGACGACCGAGGCGACGGCCGTGGCGGATGCTGGCGTGATGGAGACCGTTGCGCCGGCAGCCGGAGTGGTCGTGGCCGAAGCGGCTGCGGAGGGAGCCGCCGCTGGCGCACCCACGGCGGAGGCAGGGGCGGGTGCCGCCGAGGTCGCAGCTGCTGGTACGGGTCCTGTTGCGGGGACGACAGAGGCGGCGGCGGAGGACACGGACATGCGCGCGCTCGACGCGGCAAACCGCCGACTGAGCCACTCGCTCTGCTCAGCGAAGAGCTTCCGCCTCTCGTCGAGTAGGAACTGGGTGGAATGGGAGATCTCAGAAGGTGAATCCATGGTGCTAGGAGTGAAATTGGGAGCCAAAATCGATGGCTCTGATACCAGATGTTAGCAACCAGCAAGGGATAGAGGATAGAAGCACTAGAATAAGAGTCAGGAAGCAGGGAACATGGGAGAGGAAGAACAGATCACGGCACCATGGCCGCCTTGAGGAGGAAGAAGAATAGTGTTGTGATACAATGATATTCGATACCTCTTTCTGTCTCTCCTCTCAACATAAGTAGTAGACGAATTGGCGCACAGGCCAAACTGGAGACAGGCTCGCAGGCCCAACCAGAGGCAGCACACAGGCCCGCTTCCTAACATTCTCCTCCGGCGACATGGTGGGTACTGGTTGCAATTGTTTCTCTGAGTCCAATTCTGCTTCTCTTGATTAATCTTGGGTTTCTTGGTTCCGGCGGCGGTGGGTTGGCGCGCGTCAGCAGCAGTCGGGGAGCTCGCTGTCGCTCGGGGAGCGCCTCTGCGCGGTCTTCTTCCCCTTCATCGCCATCGCCGAGGCCGTCCTATTCACCCTCACAGATTGCCTCGCCGACCTCTGTCCCGGCTCCGACTCCTCGACCTCGCGCCGCTACGGCGCCGGCCCGTCCTCCTCCAGCGCCACCTTCGCCGCCGCCAAGAAGAAAAGGAGCCACGGCCACTTCGGACCCTTCCTACGCCGGGGCGGCTGGACCTCCCTCGACCTTGGTCAGCTCGCGCACCTCGCCGACGAATCCCAATGCTGTATAATCCTATCCTTTTCCCCGCCCTCATGGCTGGATGGTTCGTCCGCCATTTTTCTCGCAATGCCGTTCGATCTGACACCCTCTTGCTCGCATTGAATTGAGCCTAGTCTCCGTGAACGAGGTGGAGGCCCTCTTCGAGCTCTACAAGAAGATCAGCTGCTCCATCATCGACGACGGCCTCATCCACAAGGTGCATCCAACAAAATCCTTCTTGAATTCCTGCGTCTCTATCCATGTTCTTGCCTTCATCACGGGATTTGGTTAATTTGGAGATTAATTACTTCCAGTCGTTTCTTTGAGTGAAATATTCCTCGCAGAACTTCGATCTAATGGATTTTTTTCTTTGGTTACGGATGATTGGATTTAAATGTGAAAGGAATGGGTATGCTTATGACTTGAGCATGGACATTGCCACTGTCATTCCTTATCCCTGCATGACTGAACAGTATTCGGTCATTGAGAACGATGTGGAACTTAGTACCTAGAGTACCTCGAATTATAGCACAGCACGCATGAATTGGATGATTTCCACACGGCTGTATTAGTTAGACATTGTTTTTGTTCTGATTGGACACTGTCATGTGACAGGCACACATGAGAGCATTATAAAAATTTATTTGACAGCCCATAGGATTGATTATCTGAAATTTCCCATGTTGCCTGTTTCATTTGGCCAAAGGATAATACCAGCATCACCGTAGGCTTGGTTGGCGTGTTCCTTCCTCTGCCATCCCAAGGTTGTATTTAATTGGTGAAACATTGAATCACCAATTTTTAGTTAAGCTGGTTCGGTAGTGATTCTTTGTGTTTATTTTTTGACTGATGTAAGGCTAAATAATATTCAGGCCTCTCAGAAGCATCTCTTATGCGTGCACAATGACACTTTGGGATGAACAATGGTTGAATAAGAGGATACATAGAATAGTGAACAAAATTGGAATGCCCTTTCTCTTTGCATACCATTAGAACGGTTTCTGAAGAATAACAAAAAAGAAACCTGGAGTGGTCATAAAATATTTTTCGTAACCGTTCCTCTGTTGAATCGTTCCTCAGGAAGAGCTCCAGCTCGCTTTGTTCAAAACTCCAAGTGGCCAGAATCTTTTTCTTGATAGGGTGAGTCCTTACTTTACTTTGCTCTTTTCAAAATGTTTTTAAGTTCTTGATATATTTACCATGTCATACTCTATTTTCTCATAATTATCCTCAAAACATTTTACATTGCATGAGGCGTCCTTAAATAATGACATGAAACAAAGATTGTCCCCGTGATACAGGTTTTTGATTTGTTTGATGAGAAGAAAAATGGTGTAATAGAGTTTGATGAGTTCATTCATGCTCTTAGTGTCTTCCATCCATTGGCACCTATGGAAGATAAGATCAAATGTATGTAAGCTACTCGCAAGAACTGATTTCTCTATACTTATGTATTTATGTATTTATTTGTTGAGATCTTTCTGGATTGTTTCAGTTGCATTTAGGTTGTATGACTTGAGGCAAACTGGTTTTATTGAGCGTGAGGAGGTTAGTTAACAAAGTTTTTCTCTGTATACTCTGGCATCTTGGATGCAGTTTCTTGTCAAGTATTTTGCCACTAAGAATGACAAATCAGCATGGCTTATTTTATAGGTTAAGCAAATGGTCATTGCTATTTTGATGGAATCTTGTGTGGACTTATCAGATGACCTTCTTGAGGCCATTATAGATAAGGTAGGCAATAATCAACTGAAAATTTTGTTATTTCTTTACTGCTATATATTGCATGAACATAACTTTGGATGTATTTTCCCAGACATTTGAAGATGCTGATGCCGATAGGGATGGAAAAATAAATCAAGAAGAATGGAAAGAATTTGTATTACGCCACCCTAACCTGTTAAAGAACATGACACTGCCCTATCTAAGGTTTGTATCTGTTCTTGTGATCTTTAAGGAAGTAGGTATATCATGATGTTTTGTCAAACACGCTAATATTCGGAATCCATGCAAAAATCTTATCTGCAGAGTAGTGCAGCAAAAGTGATCCATAAATACAAGCTAGGACTCTAGTATTGTTTACTGATTTCTTACCCCTCAAAAATTCAGGGACATCACAACTGTCTTCCCTAGTTTCATCTTCAACACTGCAGTGGAAGATTAAGGAGTATTGGGGTTGCTCGAGCTGAATCCTGATGACTGGTGTCTGCCGATTAAAGTCAACGTTCTCGTTGATAGCCGTCCCACCTACTGAGAAAAATATGTGATCCATCATGAGCACTTGCTGAAGAAAAAATCACCATTGACGGCTTAACATTAAAGCCTCCACCTGACCACCTAGCAAAGGCTCATCCAGGGTGGTGAATCAGCAATAGGTCTACCTATTCTAATTTCTTGTCGCCAATTTTTGTCCATGTGCATGGAGTTGGCAACTCTAAATACAGCAAGCATTCCTTCAGTTCTCAGAAATTCAGGAGCAACTGTACATATGTTAGATTGTACCAGAAAAGTGAAAATGTTCCCGTGCTCTCTTCTGAAATACGCATTCTCAAGACTGGTTGGGTTAGAAAGAATGAAGGATACCTTTCACCCTTTGACGTCAAGATCAATCTTATCCGTTGTCAAAACAAAATGGAGCAATCTTATTCTATCAGAAAAACAGGTAAGCCGGCATTCGTGTCTGCTTCTTGCAAGGGACAGAAACAATGGTGTCACCTCAGCTTTTTTTTTTTTTTTTTTTGATAAAGGGGTGTCACCTCAGCTTGGCCGCTAGCGAAACATTTCCTTGCTTTTTCTGATGGTAATCATGGCCGTAATGAACTGATTTGAAATAAAGTCTCTTTCGGTTAGGCTCAGACAGAAGTCATCAGTTTGCCTAGGTGGGCCCCCTTCCAGGAGGTTCCTTATCGTACTACCGAATGAAACGGGTAGGAGTTGGGGCTTGTCATGCCTATGAATATGATGGTTGTAATGACGGGATCTCTCTGACAGCATAGTATGCTAGTGGTGCACTAGCACAGGCGATGGACCAGCTCTTGTTTACTTATCGGCAGCGTATCTATTTGAGATTTTGAGCTCCTTGTCAAGCTCTGAGAGTTGAAATAAATCATGGGCAACTTGATATCACAAGTAATCTGGGAACAAATTAAAGTCTGAGTAAACACACACCATACTCTTGAAATGGTCCTGGTGTATGCACGGAAATGCTCCTATCATACAAATTCATATGATGTTTTGACAACGTAATTTCATAATTTAGAGGTGATGCATAATTTCAACTATTAGCAGTTGGCTCATAATTTTAGATTCATTTTCATGTCATGTGCTACAAGTTTAAGGAGCTGAGGTGTGCTTCTTGGGTAACTGAGTTAACAAGATCAAGCATGCTGGAAAATAGAGTACTATTATAATACTTTATGGCAACAGAAATGGTAGAAAAAAAAATGAGTGCATCAGCACACTACTTCAGCTTGGGGGTCAGCTCATTACATCTCGGTATATCAAATTAGTTTGATCGATCAAGCTGTTTACCAATTTCACCATACTTTAGCTTCTTCACAATTGACTTGACAACCTAATTTCCTTTGTGATGTCAGTTCACAAAAGTGTACTTTTAAACTGGTTGTTTAACTGGCAAAAAAATTTATAGAAAAAATGAGTAAATATGTGCCAGGACAAAATTTTAGTTTGCTCGGGCGAGCTGTTTACCAATTTGATCATCAACGGTTTCTCATGACAGAGGTAGGGTAACTTTTTTGGGGAGAATGTTTGTTCGCTCCCACGATAAGCACCATGAGGCAGCGCTGCATCTCCTAGACAGAATGGTTCTCAGTTTTTTCTCCGGTAAAAAAAGAGCTTTATTAACTAGACCGGAGGATTACAATCATTGGTGATCAGGTCTAATACGCACGCATGCCCATCCCCCAACCACACTGCCATATGAGCATTCGTTGGGTTGCGTGAAATGGGTTGGTGATCAACTTGATTACTCTCTCTTTACCTGACTTACCTTCCACTCTACCAGTAGATGCGCTTGTTCCTTGGCGTCAGCCACACTGAAGCTTACTCCTTCCGTCTGTCATTTTTACTCTTCAGAAACAATTTTGACTAAATATATATATATATATATATATATATTAATGTTTAAGATACAAAATTGATATAGTTCGATAGATATTTGAATCAAATTTTTTTAACAATTTTTTGAGATACAAATGTTACCCGCATTTTTTAGAGATGTGGTCAAATTTGTGACACTTTTTTAGGAACGGAGGAGGTATCTCCGATCTAGCTATCTCTAGCTCGTCCCCTGCAGGCTGCACTCAAGCCATCGCTTCTGCTCCCACCGCATGCGCACACCTAAACAGGCCTCGCCAAGCAGTAAACACAACTTTCCCATTGTTGTCCCTCGCATCAGCCTCCCGATTGCAGATAGGACAGCAGTCATCCGACTAAAAATCCCCTCCTGAACTTATTCTTTCTGGTGGGTAGAGCACCCCGACAAAGCTTCCATGCAAATGTTCACTTTCGGTTGCACTTGCACGCTACCCTCAAATATGGGACTACGCTTGTTCACTAAACTGTTTAATGACTGTTGTTAGAAAGAATGAATAAGACTTTCACTTCTTTTATTATGGCTGCTTTGTCATGGAATCTTATTCTATCACAAAAACAGATAACCCGCCATTTGTGTCTATTTCTTGGAAGAGACATAAATAATGGTGTCACCGCAGCTTGGTGCCAGCGAAACATTTCCTAGTCGGAAGTAGGTCGCTAAAGTGCGGAGGAAATGTTTTGATGTGTTCGTCTGGTTAGTCGCTTGGTCGCTTTGGAAGGAGCGCAATAGGCGTGTGCACGAGAGAGGTGCTTATGCTCGTGGCGCTCGCACCGGCAATCTTAGAGGAGGCCAAAACCTGGACGTGCGTGGGATTCCTTCCTCTAGCCCGTCTGCTTGGCGTTCGGCCTCTAAGGCCGTTGTAATTTCTGTTTTAGCCTTCTGTTTGTTTTTTCGGCAGGTGCGTCCTTGTTGTTGTTTACTCTCGAACAAACAAACTTTGTTCTCTCTTCTCTTAATGAAAAACATGCTTTGCACGTCTTAAAAAAAAGTATTTCCTAGCTTTTCCTAGTGGTAATCAATCAAATCTCTTTCTTGGCGGTAATCATGGCCGTAATAAACTGAAATGAAATCTCTTCCGATCAAGATAAGATTTGCATGCAGATGTGGATGGTTCAGTCGTTCACAGCCAGAAGTCATTTGTAAGAGTTCCACCATCCATTACTCTCTCTATTTCAAATTACTTGTCGTTTTAGATTTTATAGATACATTTCTTATCTTATGTATCTAGACATAAATATATATCTAGGTGCATAACAAAACGAATATGTCTAGAAAAGTCAAAACGATGTTGATGGCGTTATTGGCGTCATGTCCTTCCTGAAGGCGACATCGGGCATCTCAGATGCAGATCTTGGCTCTTGTCCGGGGCCAACAGCTTGGATGCCGGTCTTCCTTGTCGGATGAGGTGGGTGAAAGACCAACCCAGTTTGGGCTGTCATCGACAACGTCTTTGACGGTGTATCCTTCTTAAAAGGTGATGTCAGGCAATTCCTGCAGGAAGGCTTCTTCGGTGGTGGCGGCTTCCAATAGGGTGCTCTTCTTTCTTTCCTTCCCTTAAAAACAAAAAAGAAAAGAAAAAAAGAAGTGAGTTGTGTAGTGGCTCGCAACATCCCAATCTATCGTGGAGGCTCGGGTCGATGCTCCAAAACGACTGGACAGAATTTCGTTGAGTCTCATGTCGATGTCCCAATTCGACCGCAGAGTCGAGAGAGATCTGGTTGATGTTCCAATCCAACCAGTTGATGATGTGTGAGAGTTGAGTTGAGTAGTGTGGTGGCGTGATGCGGCACGGGTTGAGGTCCCAATCCAACGAGCTCATGTTGTTATTTTTGTTTTGCCCAGTCTGGGTTTATCCTTCTTTTTATTTAATATAATCGGCAGCTTTCCTGTCAAGTTCGTTTAAAACAAAGAAAAAAATTAAAACGACAAGTAATTGATTTGGAACGGAGGGAATACTTCGTAAGGAAAACCTATTGAAATAGGTCACATTTGTAAGAGCTCCACCATCACTGATTCTTTACATGATGATTTACACTATCAAATTCATATTCACTTTTTCGATGCTATGCTAACAAAGTTTCATTGAATTGTCAAGCTAAACAGAGAACATCTCCTGCGGTACCACCTATTAGTGTGTCACCATATTACGAAATGCAAAATGCATGTCTACGATAATGGAAAAATTCCAACAATAGTATGAATTGTACAAAAATATGTGTCACTCATATTGATGGAGGATGACCAAATCCATATTGCTAGAAATATGGATGATCCGAAAATATGTGTCCTCCCTAGCTTAGAAACAGGTGTGTGCGGCTGTGCGCTAACATCTTATTTTCTTTATATTGGTGAATGTTCTCCTAAGATCTTGTTTGGGTCAGGTTTTGAATAATGTCGGCAAAACCAGTGAATCTCGATCTACTCTATATTCAACAATAAATTGACATAGGAGCAATCTTAGTATATTTTTGAAAGAATCTAATTAAATAGTTTCAAACAATTTAGTAAACATGAAAATTTTAAAAATGTGGCTGAAATTTTGGCCGATTTCAACCTAATGGTGTTACCATCCCTTCCGATATTTAGAAAACAATAGAGTTAAATATACTAGTGGCTCATAAACTTATCCTGATAGGCCACCACTTAGATCCATGAACTCGTAAAATTGAAATCTAGTATCATAAACTTGTTAAGTTGTACTACTTAATTAGGTCCCTACACCTTTGAAATTTGATGTGATGTACCAACATGGAACATGGACAAGGAAGCAGCACCGAGTGCAGAGGGGGGCCGTCGCTGGGATGGGCAGCCCCTACACTCACGTTGGAGTCTGCCCCCCTACGCCTAGCACATGGCCTACCGCTGACGTCGACCGAACCAGCACCGAGTGCAGAGGGCCTGTCGTTGGGATGGGCAGCCCCCACACTCATGTTGGAGTCTGCCGCCTACGTCTAGCACATGACCTACCATTGACGTCGACCGAACCTAGGTCACAGAGAAGAGAGGTGGAGGCGTCCGCCGACTTTGGGATGACATTGGCGTCTCGTTGCGCATAACACTAGTAAATTCTGAAAAATCCCCAAAAAATGAGAGTACTAAGATTTGAATCCTGGTGAGTAGCGTCCCACCATTGAACTACAAACCAATTCACATTGCTTGTTTTTCTTTAACTTTGTGTTTAGACATGGTATGTATAATATATTCATGGGCAACTCCAAAATTACGTAAGTAGAAAAGCCAAAATGCATAGTAATCCCCGGAGGGTTTATTTTGTAATTCAACTCATTTCATATGGATTGCGAGGGGGTGAGTTTATTAAAACAAAGTCTTATTATCGAGCAAATGATTTTGTGACGAAGAGATTTGAACGGCAAGAGAGAGGGGAAAAGGGTAAAAGAGGCAAAAGGTAAATCTTCATCAGGCCTCCTCCAACGGCAGACTTTTACACCAGCTCATAAGTTTTTTAATCCCTGAACAGTGCTGAAAAGAAGAGCCGAGCGCGCTGCTCCGCGGTTAGCTCGCTCAGTTCTCGAGGCCGCTCCCTCTCTCGCGCAGCAATACCAAGGTCGTGTTTGGTTGGCTATGAAAAAAATTTCATAAAAAGGGAATCTTGCACGCATGGAGTACCAAATGAAGTTTATTTGCAAAACATTTTCACATATGAGTGTAACTTTGCGTGACAAATCTAATGAGCATAATTAATTAGCGATTTGCTACAGTAATGACAAATCTAATGAGCATAATTAATTAACGATTTGCTACAGTAATGCTCTAATTATGCGGTCAAAGACCTCATAAGGTTCGTCTCGCGATTTTGCTCAGGATTGTGAAGGTAGTTTTGAAACTGACTTTATTTAATACTCGTAATTAGTGGTCAAAGTAGCATTTAATAGGGGGTGAAAATTTTTTCACCCCCTAGCAAACACGGCCCAAAGGACTGAAAACTACTGTACCAGTTCAAAATTCCTGTAGCTATGAGTCACTACTATCTCGGACGGTTGGAGCAGGGTTTTAATTACCGTTGGTAACCGGCCGGTTTACCGCGGTAACCGGTGTTACCGGTCCGGACCGGTAACGGTACCGGCCGGTTACTAACCGGTGGTTTTCAAATTTTTTGAATTTGTATTCAAAAAATTGAAAAATGAAAGAAAATTTCTAAAAATACTTCAAGGTGTGTAGAATCTAATGGTGTCAAAAATTTTCAAATATTAGTTCATTTAGTATTTTTTCCGGACATTAGAAGTTCAACCAAAAAAGAAAAAGAAAAAAAATTCAGCCGGTTAAACTTGTAATGCCAACAAAAAATACTAAATGCACTAATATTTGAAAATTTTTGACACCATTAGATTCCACACACCTTTTTCAATTTTTTAATTCAAATTTGAAAATATACCAAATTCTTCATTGATTCGGTAATTTGTGTTTACCGACCGGTTACCGCCGCAACCGGACCGGTATACCGTTATTACCGACCGGTATACCGGTAGCAACCATACAAAGAGCACTGGTAATTTGCCTTTTCAACCGGTAATCGTCGCAACCGGTTCGGTATACCGTTATTACCGAACGGTATACCTGTCGCTACCGATTGAACAGAGAGTTTTGTTTGAGAATTTGAATTTGAGCGGTATACCGGCGGCGGTAGCACCGCAAGTGTCGGTAATTAAAACCCTGGGTTGGAGAGGGCCTCAGTGGTCCACGCAATCGTCTCGCCGCCGCCGACCCCGCCTCCCCGGGCCGTCATCGATCTTCCCTCCCGGAGCCCGTCGCGACTCGCGATGGCCACCGGCGGCAAGCCTGACTCTGCCGCGCCGCCGCAGGCGCCTTCGGCGGCGAAGGGGGTCTTCATGCGCCGCATCTTCCCCTTCCTCCTCGCCACCAACGTCTTCATCGGAGGTGAGAGAGAGGAAACCCATATCGACCGATCTCTCCCCTTTGTACTCTTGTACTCGATGTGCTCGCTGCAGTTCGTTTGATTCGATTTTAAGCTGCGATGTGTGTCTCCTAGGGTTCTGCGGCCCTTCCTGTGTGATTATGCTCGAGAAAGATCGCATATGGTCGATTTGCAGTAAATATTAGTGATTAAATGCTACAAATAATTTGAAACCATTCATGCTAGTTTTAGTCGTGGCATTGATGGTTGTGACCCCAGTTTGGTACCCCAGTTTGGTCTTGGTGTTTTCATGGAAAGATGCGGCATTTTACTTGTATAAATGGTAGTGTTGGATGACCTGCCATGTGGTGGCTGGTTTTGTAGTTGATGGTAAACAGGTGTGGATAGATCTATCTTGTGATGTACTAGATGTCAAAGGGATATGTTTACCTGTAAGATCTGAATGGTTGTGTTGTGGAAATATGCATTTTTCTGTATTGTGTCAGAGTAGAGAATTATTCAGAGAGTGAAAATAAGGCATGTGTTGGACTTTTTAAATTGCTAAACAGAAGGATAGGTGAAGGAGTTTCCACACTGATCGTTATATGAACTTAGTGATGGATGTACTCATTGATTGGAATTTATTGGTACCAGTGGTAGACATGCTATTGTGGAGGTGGGGAGCGGTTGAAATCAACATAGAAATTAATCATGTGCTCACGGGCATTTATAATTTAGATGGAATGCTTCTGCAGTGGTAGGGAATTTCTAGAAAAAAATGGTCCCGCGCATAGTAGGTGTTGTATGCTCCTGTTTAGTAGGAAACGGATGAGATAGACCAAGAGCCTGTTTAGTTCCCAAAAATTTTCCCAACTACCCGTCACATCAATCTTCCGACACTGATTAGGAGTATTAAATGTGGATTAATGACAAAACCCATTCCATAACCCCGACCTAATTTTTCGATACGAATCTAACGAGCCTAGTTATGCCATGATTAGACAACATCGTGCTACAGTAAACAATCTCTAATGATGGATTAATTAGGCTTAATGGATTCGTCTCGCGATTTCCCGTCCATTCGTGTAATTAGTTTTGTAATTAGTCTACATTTTTTACCTCTAATAGACCTTCGAGGGGGGCTCAAAAATTTTTGCCAAAATTTTTGGCCAACTAAACAGGCCCCAAGTGAACTCCATTTAGGGCACAGTGGGTGCCTCTACAGAATTTCAGCCCCTTATCTGTCGCAAAAGGAAGTTCAACAGTTCTTACAGCTACACTTGCTATGTAATAAAGATATGTGCAAGTCATTCTAGGAGTTCAAAAGGCGTGAATATAGTGTATTCACAACTCTATTTGACGGCTAGTCATCTGGGTATGTGCCAGGTTGACAATCACAAGCTTGATTTAACCTGTACTGTCGATTAAGGTGAGCAGATCCATAGAGTTCACATGAGATAGGATGTAATTATTTTTGTCTATTTGGTTTATTACATTTAAAAAAAGGAAAGTACTGTAGGTGCACATCAGGATCTAATAGATATATATGGGCACGCAGCGAAAACAATTTACATCAGCTAAAATTTGAACTTGATACGTGGTTGACACTAATATTAGTGTGGTGATTTTTTTTTTGGTCACCCACTTAATCTTTCACTGCTGTTTCCATGCTTGCATCACTCACTGTACAATGCAAGGAAGTACTACTGAAGTACTGATTGAGGCATGCAAAAGAACTTAACTAGCTAACATATGATCTGTTAAATTAATGTAGGCATGCCTGCCACACTATCATTAGAGTTAATCCATGTAGGAATGCCCGCCATGCTGAGCATTGTATTGTTGACTATGCGGTGATCTATATTGGTCTTTGATGCACTGAAAGCTGTTGCAAAATGCATCCTGCACTTGTCTAGCACTCCTTTTTTTTCAATCTTGTGTGTGTTCACATGCTGCAGTAAGTTAACATCCACTTTCCATGCAGTTTATGTTTTTGCCAAGACCTACAAAAGAGACCAGGACAAGAAAAATGCTGAGGCTGCCGCTGCATCTGCTGCTGTTGCAGCATTGTCGTCCCCAGCAAGCGCAACTGCGAAGGCTACAGATCCAGCTCCTGCCCCTGCCCCTGCACCCAAAAGGATTCTCCCACCACTATCTGAAGATGAGCAGCGGCAGCTCTTCAGATGGATGCTGGAGGAGAAGCGGAAGATCAAACCACGTGATTCCTCTGAGAAAAACAAGATCAATGAGGAGAAAGCTCTTCTCAAGGAGTTCATTCGTGCAGAGTCAAACCCCGGTTTGTAATGATTGCATCGGCTGTCCTGCTGGTCTTGAATTTTTTCTACACCTGCCGTCCTGTTAGGACGTGCTCTGAAACTACGGAGTACTTGCCTTATGTAGCTGATGAAACCCCGGTCTTGAATTTTTTTGTGCCGTCACTCTCTTCCCTTGACAAAGAAAAGGTCCGAGTGGTTCCAGTAGTCAGGAAACTGTTTTGTGCTGATGATGACTTGTCGTGAGTTCGTGACCAGGCTACTCGGGAGATGTTTTCCAAGAAGCTTTATCTTATGGGCCTTATCTTATTGCTGCTGCAATGCGTTTATTTTATTTTGGTCTACTTGACCTGCTATTATTGACTCCATCCAGTTGTGCATTGCTATTCATATGCAAGATGATTTCAGGTATTCAACTGCTGGGGTCATATGTTTCTGGTCCCTCTGTATATGTTCAGCTGGCTGGTGGTTGATGGCTGGCGCTGATTGTTCTGAGAGAAAAGTACCGCTGGCCGGTAGCTGGTGGCTGATTTGTTCTGAGCAGCTGGCTGGTGGCTGATAAGCCAAACGAACAGAGCGGTAGATTGCGGTGTTTCAGCGGTAGATTTGAGCTTCAGTGGGGCTGATGGCTACCAGAATAAGACGACCCACGGGGAAGGAGGGAGCCGCAGCCACCACGCGCAGGCGCCCAGGCCAGTGTCCAGGAGGAAGGAGCAGCGTCGTAGGCTCAACAGCCATGCCTTTGGCCCCGGGGAGGACCCAAGAGGTTGAAGACGGCCCTTACATGTGGGTCCCACGTGTCAGTGGTGAAAGAGAGAGGAGTGTAGGATAAAGCAGGGGCATCTTCGTCTTTTCACGTCTCCGATCCACGCTGGACGGGGAAGCTGGCTTGCCACGTCGGACAAAATGGCAATTGTGTTACCTCAGACGAACGACGATGGCAAAAACGTAGAAACCAACGTAAAAGTCCTATCTCAAGAAACGTCATTTGTAAAAGTGGCAAATAGTTAAATATCTCCCAAATATGATCCCCACCACCGGGGCGCAAGGTCACCGTCGACAGACAGACATGGCCCACCAGCCCGTCTCCCCCAAAGATGCCCCCAGTCCCCGTGAGCGCCTCTCTATCCCTGGAATTCTTCCGCATTGTTGTCTCCGAATAGCTGACTCGATGTCGTTTTCTGAACAGCCGCACCTCAACAGAGGGCGGTGGTAGCGAACAAGCATGGCGAGAATCTTGTGGGGATGCTGCATCACGCGGGGTCGAACAAGGTTGTTGTCCTGTGCCACGGCTTCGCGGCTTGCAAGGTACATATGGGCATGCATGCCACCATCTGAACAAGAAGCTTTGGCTTTCCTCTGCAGGACATGGTTATCTTTATCAGTTGCACGTTTATGTGCAAGTTGTAGAAAATTACAAAAATTGTCTTTTTGCAGAATACATATATTGTTTCCCGATTTAATCAAATGTAACACTCTTTTTCAGGATGATAGCATCATGATTGATCTTGTGGCTGCCTTGACAAAGCAAGGGATTAGTGCCTTTCGCTTTGATTTCAGTGGAAATGGGTAAATTGCTCGTGTAATCATTTATCTTGCTGATGGTTCCTGACTAAACTGGAGCACCGCTTTGGTTCCAGATTTTACATTTACCTTAGACCTGCATTTTGTATAAACATTTGCATAACGGTTTTTCTGTCTTGCATCGAAACTGTCTGAATTAGTATTTACTTAGCTCATTGTTTTGTACTGTCTATTTTAACTTTGAATAGCAAAACCTGGTCCATAGCTTACATCCACATTTTGCCCTTGATCATGCTTTTCAGAGAAAGTGAAGGTGAAATCCAGTATGGCAACTACAAGAAGGAGGCTGACGACTTGCATTCTGTAATCTCATATCTTTACCAGGAGAAGTATGATGTAACTGCAATTGTTGGTCACAGCAAAGGTGGGTTGTTATCGCCCTTTAGTGTTAAGTTGCTATAGTTGTGCAATTTATTACTTTTGCTGTGAAGTTCTTCTGTTGATTCTGTGAATTAGGCAGGTTAAAAGAATGTGCTAAATTCAACAAGATTATGCATAGGAGTCAAACTTGGAGGACTTTCCTGTATATTTGTGCATAAAATTATTTGAGTTCAGAACAAAAAAAAAACTGTAGCTTCAGTCAACTGGCAATTTATCGATTTAGTTTTCATATTGTTAGGAAGATTCGATATCATTTGAGGCAAGCTAGAAAATAAACAAGTTCATGATATGTGCTAAATTCAACAAGAACATGTATAGGAGCCAAACTTGGAGGACTTTTTGGTGTATTTGTGTGCATAACATTATTTAAGTTCAGAACAAAAATGTGTATCTTCACTCACTGGCATTCAGTTATAATTTATCAATTCAGTTTTTGTATTATTAGGAAGGTTCGATATCATTTGATATAAGCTAGAAAATAAACAATTTCATGCTCTCCATAGTCTCGTCTCTCCAAAAACATGCTCTAGCCACCCCAGACATCCTTGTAACCATCTAGGCAATTTGGAAAAGTCATTAAATCTGTATTTATTTACCTTCAGGTGGAAGTGTGGTGGTTCTATATGCCGCCATCTACGGCGATGTTCCCATGGTTGTGAACCTTTCTGGTCGATTTTATTTGGAGAAAGGCATTGAAGAACGTCTATGCAAAGAATTTATGGATAGAATAAACATAGAGGGCTATATTGACGTCATGAACAAATCAGGTAAGGAAACATGCATCACCTTTTTATATGCACAACAACTTTCTTAACAACTCATATATTCCATATGCGTACCCTATTTCAATTCATGGATATCTACTGATCATCTGTTTGATTCCAATGTAGGAAAGGTTTTGTACAGAGTAACAAAAGAGAGCCTGATGGAACGGTTGAATACTGATATGCATGCAGCAAGTCTATCCATCAGCAAGGAATGCAGGTTAAGAAATTAATCTAAGCATAATTTTTCCCTTCCTGCGAATCAACAATTAAAGCAACCAGCCGCATACAGTTTTCATGTTAAACTTATCATTTCCATGCACTCTTACAGAAGCCAGTTCATTTCTTGCATGTTTGGCTAACTATATGGATGTGCTAGAACAGAATTTTTCTCATGCAAATTGTTGATCGACTCTCTGTCCAGGTTCTTCACTATTCATGGTTCAGCTGATAAGATCATACCTGTGGAAGATGCATATGAGTTTGCAAGGCTTGTACCTAACCACAAACTGCATGTCATCAAGAGAGCAAATCATGGATATACTTCTCATCGTAAACAGCTCTGTGATGCTGTAATAAACTGTATCACATCCAACGAGGTACAGAGAAACTGCAATTCGCCTCTAATTCTCTTGGTAATAAGTGATGCAATGTGTTTCAGCACTGCTATTTCTTTGTGCAGGCAGGGAACACCCCACCCTAGAGCAGAGCATCCCCCGCGTCGCCTCCTTCCAGATCGCCCTTCGTGCCCGTCACCTTAAACAGACTTACTTTTAGGTCATTTTTCTAGTTGTAGTCGTAGAGACCTAGGCAGTGTTGACCTTGATTGTGGCATGTGCCCCTGGAGAATATTAGGCAAGGTACGAGAAAGTAGAAAGAGCCAAGTTCAGGTTTGGAAATCATCCAAGAATTTGAACATGCCCTCTCAGATTGTTAAGTAGGATGGTTGTAGACATGACCTTTCATGGATAGTGCAGTGGGTATCAGAAAAATCCCATCTGTTAATTTCAGAAAAAGAAAAGAAAAAAGAAAAATCCCATCTGCTATGGCTTTATGGAAGAATGAGGGAAGATGGAATTGTTTGTCACAAACTCACAATGCAATGCAGCCATGGTTACACACTTACACTGCTTAGTCTCTAGAGCACATACATAGAGAGTGCATGATCAAGTCAAGGCTCCAAAGAAAAGGGAATCGTAAGGCACAAGATCTGTCTTGTAGGGGATTTAATTCCTCCTAATCCCTTTCCATCTTCTTCAACCTCATTCAAACCGAACAAGACATGGAAGAAACTTTTGGTAACCCTTTGTTGTAGTTTGTAGCCACTAGTATCCATCATGACCTGTAGGATGGATACTATGGATAATAAAACTAAATAATGCTGTAATTTTCGGAATGTAGTTTGCAAAATGTAGTTTTCCGAATGTTTTCCTAGCAACCGCAAGTCTTGTGTAGGTCGAACTAAGCTCATCTCAATCAGTTTATGACAATCCTTGTTAAATACAAAATGCGTTTCAACTTGTAGGTCGTTTGACTTTTTTAATTCTAAATTTGATCACTTGTCTTATTCAAAAAAATTGTGCAAAATATCATTTCTTTTTGTTGCATCTTGCTTTATTAATAAAAGTTTTTTTTGAGAATAACTTAAATTTAATTATACTTGATATTTTTTAATATAAGACAAGTGGTCAAATATTAGGTTTTAAAAAATCAAAACGACCTACAATTTGAAACTGAGGGAGAATATAACACCTCCGAGTAGCCTTTCTAATGAAATGAAAGGACCAAAGTGTAACAGAGATATTATCTAAATATTCCACGTGAATGACCTCCGTTTGACGCAAGGTATTATCTAAATATTATGAAAATGTTACTTATATAAATCTACCAAAATCAATATCATCTTATCTGATTTTCTGATAAATATGCAAATCAGTTTTGAATTGTAGTTCGTTGTTACATTTCTAAATTTCATATCTTTTACTATGTGCCGTATTGTGTATAACAAAAGTTATAAATGTAGAAATGACAAAACAATTAAGATAACTACGGCTAATTTGGAATTGAGGGACTATTATTGTTGTATTTGGATAAGAGGAAAACTTTGTGGGGATTCAGTAGTATCCCGTCCGATGGCTTCAATCACTGCCCTGCAAACTCACGATTGCAGTTCATGCCGAGCAAAACAAATTCCTCTCCCAGTTCTATTCAACTAGTAAAATGCGCGTGCGACACGCACGTGTTTCAATATAATTTTACTGGTACTAAATAGTAAAATCACATAGTTTGTCTGAACTCGTTATTGAGTTAGTTTAAATTCGGTATATTAAGTGCACTTCAAAACCATCATGTTCGCTTTAGCTTTTGGAATTGCTCAAGTGTTTAAATTTTTTAGAATGAATTTATATTCATAGAAAAACTTATTAACAAGACTTTTTTTGCATAAAGTAATTCTATTATAGAAGTTTCCCAAATAAATCAATAAATTATGTAGCCTCAACATTTTAAAAAATATATAGTTGACATTGGTCCATTAATTTAATGACAATTGACAAGTACCATAGTTACCATTAATTAACAATTAAAGTTGTAAAACAGTGCTAAGAAAAAAAAATCACCTTCAACCCAACACTGTTGTCAACAGGGTCGCCCCTCGGGCACCTGCCATGCATGAGGCTGCTGCCCTCCTTTGCCGCCTCCACCGATGAGAGCATCAAAGCCATGTGGCAGAGCTTGAAATTCGCACTGCTGCCATGCTCGACGACGACCAACATCACCAGGATCTCATCGTGCGACACCGCCTAAAGTATTGACGCGTGTCCCGTGCTGAGTCCCGAGCAGTGTCACACGGAACGCGGGACGGTGCCGCGTTCCGCGTCCCCAGTACATACGTACCGAACGCGGATCGGGATCGATAGGGAACGTTCCTGGGTTCGATACGTGGTACGGTAGTAGGGACGTCGTCCCGTCCGAATTGGTGGTCGTTGGGCCGCTACCGCTAGCTGCCTTTGTCCCGTGCGTGCATCTGATCCTTTTCACAAAAGCCCGCATAGCAAGGTGAATAGCAGGAAAAAGCAGCCCAAGCTACGCATCACAAATAAAAATGTGTATGTAGAAAAATAAATAGTAGATTCTAAAAGGAAATTATGATATACCAACAAAATATTAGAATTGTTGACCTCATTCGGATGGATCGTCCCAAGCTAACGTACCGAAAATAGTTGGTTCACGTTCCAAGTTTCGAACCATAGTTCCGAAGAGCTATACCCCGTCTCGAACCGAGAACTTTGAAAGTATCGATCCATGTTTCACGTACCCGTTCCTCGACCCCGACGTATCGGGAAATTTGTGACAATGGTCCCGAGTGAGCCGACTCTCCCGCTGGCCGTTGCGTGAGCGAGCCACTTATATGCAGCATCATATATTCATATCAAGTTTGAAGCCTCCACCGCCGCCGCCGCCAGGTTGTTCTTGACCAGCCCACCTTCGGCAAGAAGGGAAGCAAGGTGTGTGCCTCCCATCTTTGCCAAAGAATCAGCTTTTGTTTGAGTCAAATGGAGCAGCAAGAAGCAAGGCAGCAAGCATGGACGAGAGGTGTGCATGTCGTCCAGATGTGCGGCTCGAGCAGGGGTGCGCGGGTCGTCGAGCTGTGCGGCATGAGTGTTTGGTCATCGACCTGCAAGTATGCAGGAAACCACGAAGCTTAATGGTCTCCACATCGACCTTGTGATAGGTCATCAAAATGTAATTTCAGAGTAGCACTTGTTCCATGGCTTTCGGACACCTCTGAAGTCAAGCAAATTTTTTTGGAGCTGCATCTCCATCATGGTTGTGATTGTGGAAGCACCAGTAACCGATTCAATGGTGGGAGCGAGGCAAGGAAGGATCTCGATGATGAATTAATAGAAGCTGCTGCCTCAGTAACGAGGGTTGATGGCAGAAGGGTATGAACCATGTTCCCAGCACCTGCATTTGCACGTCCGGTCGCAGAGTTTTCCATCGATTCCAACTTTTTTTTCAAGACGTGCAAAGCACGTTTTTCATTAAGAGATCAGAGAAAAGTTACACAAATGCCGCTTTAGGGGGGGTCCTAAAATGCACCACAACAGGAGAACAAACCGGCCTTAGCCGAAGGGAAAGCAAGCAGGGGAAGGGAAGGATCCACACCAACACCACGCACCACACATAAGACAGAGAGGCAAAGCCAGCCGCTAAGAAGAGCGCCAATGACACCTGCTCGTCACCGGACGCCTAGAGACCGATGCCGTGAAGGGGGCCGAACGAGGAAGTCATGCAGGACGAAGCCGCCAAGGGGGGAACGACGAGGTCGCCGCCAACATCCGTCTCTCCGCGAGGGGAGAGAGCAGGTTTTCACCTTGCAGACCACGCGCGGGTCGGAGCCGAGTGACAACACCTCCAGCGAGGAACGCTACGCCAGCAGACGCAACCGTTGTCAGCCCAGAGTTCGGGCGAGGCTTTCGCCAAGCCCCGAACCGGCTCCACGCAGACCCCCCGGAAGGCAAGGGGCAAGAGGGCCGGTGGAGAAGCAGCAAGTCTCCCGAGGCGCTAGCACAATGAAAAGATAGCAGCAGACCAGCGACGAACGACCCGACGATCCTTAGGCTAGGCGAAGAAGACGACACCGGCGAAGAGGAAGAGGAGGCGGAAGTGGCAGGTAGTCGGCAGGTCCGGCGAAGAGGCGGGGACGAAGACCGGCGGCCGGCGGCAGCGGCGCCGGCATCATCCTCCCCGCGTCGGCCGCTGCGGCGGCGGCGCAGGAGGAGGGGCCGCAGGCACCGGCAGCCGGCAGGGAGGAGCGGGTGGCACCCGCCGCGGCGGTCGAGGTGGCGGCGGCGCAGGAGGAGGGGCCGCGGCCACCGGCCGGCGAGGGGGGCGGGCACCCGCGGCGGCGGCGGAGGCCCCCGCACCGCCCAGAGCAAGGGACAGGGCAGCCGGGGGCGGATAGCCGGGAAGGAGGACGGGCCGGAACTGCCGGGGTGGGAGCGTCGTCGGGGAGGGGGTGTCGGCGTCGGAGCGTCGTCGGGGAGGGGGTAGCGCTAGCGAAAGGGGACGTCGGGCGGCGCGGTCGGGGAGGAGGGCCTACGTCGGGGAGGAGTCGAGGAGCGCCTGCGGGGCACGCCGGAGGCAGGGGGGTCGACGACAGCAGCCCAGGCCCGGATCCAGGGTCGGTGGGGGCACCGGTGACGTCAGCACAGGTGGAGGGGTCGGTGTCGCCGGGCCCACGGAGCCCAGATCTAGGGTTCGGCCCATCCGCGCCGCCCGCACAGGGAGCGAGATCCCCACCGGTGAGCGGACGAAGCGGAGGCGGCGGGGGTCGCGGTGGAGGTGCACCTCGCGTCGCCGCTGGCGGACCGGCCCAACGGCAATGCCCAGGCAGGGATCCGGCAGCAGCACAGGGCGCCCTGGGAGAAGCCCTGCACCTGCCGTCGCGGCCACTGCCGACAGCAGCAGAGCGGCGGCGGCGGCGGCACCGGGCGCCAGGCCAGCAGCAGCAGCGGCACCCCCCGACGTGGCGCGGCGCATCTCGCCGGCATCGGGGCAGATAGGCCGCGGCCAGGGAGAGCCCGGCGACGGAGCAGGCCGACCGGCCGTCGACGAAGGTGGCCGCGGACGCCGTCTGGGGCAGGCGGAGTGGCGCTCCTCGCGGCCTACCAACGCGCCAGGCCGCCGCCGCCGTCGCCACCCTGGACCTAGGGTTGGGGGCGGGGGGTGCGACGGCGATGAGGGGGAGCGGGGCACGCCGGGAGAGGCGGCGAGACAACGGCACGGGCCAGAACGGGGGAAGGATCGGCCGGCACTGCCGGCCGGTGGCGACGAGGGCAGTGGGGTGGCGTGGAGGGAACAGGGGGAGGCAGGAGGGAGAGGAAGAGGGAGAGAAGGGGGGAGGAGTGGGGGCCGCCGGCGGCGGCGGAGGTGGCGACAGCGCCCAGCAGGCGCAGCGGCGGGGGGCGCTCGACGGCGCGGCGGGGGCCCCCGGGTCGCCCTCCAGGAGGAGAGAGACACGAGGGAACGTGTTCCAGCTCGAATGCAACGGAAATAAGGACATCAGATTGCATGGGGCGGCTGCAGAACTCTTCATGCCATGAGCAGAGGGGCGACGGGTGTTCGGCTTGTTTGCGGCTCTTGTTCGGCTCGACGAAAGATGATGACGGGCGAGCCTGCTTTGGATTGGGGTTGTGGGACACGCTTTGGAATCCTGGGCAGTCACACGGTTAAATCAATTTAGCATATTGATGATTTGATCACATGGATTCATCGGCGAGAAAAGGAAAATATGCACATGCAGGACAGAAGGCACGCAAATCAACATGTAGTTGATGACTTAACGAACTTGCCGGCAAGCGCACATGCAGCACGCCAAAGCATCTGCTTGTGGCCAGGCCACCCACATGTAGCTTGTGCAGTCAAGATCGCACGCAGTCACGCACGGGATAACTTTTGTAGTGCCGCATGATTTACTCGAGTCGCGCCCATAGCAGACTCATCGCCGCCCATCCATGAAAGCAGGTATGGCTGCTAAAACCATCTCGCAGCAGAGTCGCCCTAAACACGAATGAGTTCCGCCCGGCGCCCGCGGTTGGAGCTCGGAGGAGTCCCAACGCCGCCGTACATCACCACCCGATAGAAAAAAAACGAAAGAGCTAGTTTAAATAATCCTCAGTCGGAGGAGTCCCGACGCCGTACATCACCACCCGATCGAAGTCGGACCGCCGACGCAGGGTGTGTGGGGTGGGTAACGCGGGTGGGCCCAGCGGGTACAAAGGGGCGGGTACGCGCGGGGTGGGTGAAAAAAATAATTCGTTTTTGGCAGAAACACTCCCCAAATTACGATTTTTTTATAGTTGTTCCACCTTTTTGGTCATCATGCAACCTGACGGGAGGGTTCGGCGTGAGGGGTAAGGTGGGTCCGAATTAGGTGAGAAAAATTTTCAATTGTTTTCGCTCCTTATAGTATAGATATAAATGTGGATTAATGATAATCTCATTCCACATCTCCTATCTTAATTTTTTAATCTAACAAACTTAATTACGACATGATCGTGCTACAGTAACCAATCTCTAATGACAGATTATTAATTATACTTAATAGATTCGTCTCGCAATTTCTAATCTATTCGTGTAATTATTGTTATAACTAATCTAGGTTTAATACTTCTAATATACTTTGAAAGAGAATCAAAAAATTTTACCTCCCTATCTAAACGGGCCCTCGACACACCGAACCGCTGCCATCGAATCGCATCCGCGGGTGGCTGTAGCAGTGTAGGTGTAGCCTGTAGGCCTCCCGGGATTCCTTTCCCACCCAATCCACGCAGGAGCCCAGAGATCACCTGACCCCTGCCACTCCTCCGCTTTGCTGCGGCCGGCTCCGATTCGATCCCAACCGGCGTTCTCCCCGGCGGGTAGCCATGGCGGAGCCGCTCAGCTCATCCCAAGACGCGCCCAATCCCCGTGAGCGCCTTTCTTCCCCCTGATCTCGTATCACTACCGCTTGCTCTGAATTCTGATTGCCAGTAACACTTCGCCGTAGAGATGGGGGGCGAAGTAGTACATATCCTGCCTCGGAATGCCTTATTGAATCCATGTGGTTTGATTTCTGAACAGACGCTACGGCGCAGAGAGTACTGGTGACGAACAAGCACGGGGAGAATCTTGTGGGCCTGCTGCACCACACGGGGTCGAACAAGGTTGTGGTGCTCTGCCATGGCTTTACGGCTTCCAAGGTATACGAATACTTCAGTCGTTATCTTTTTTTTAAAAAAAAAATTGACCTTCTTCTCGAAGGACATGGCCTACAAGTTAATTTACATGTTTTGTTACGTCTTTTTTTAGAAAGTAAGCCTTTTTTTAGAGATGTGCAGTGGTTAGGGATGTAATGAAATTTAGTGCTCGTTTTCAGGACGACGGAATCATTGTTGATCTTGCCGATGCAATTACAAAGCAAGGGATTAGTGTGTTTCGCTTTGATTTCAGCGGAAATGGGTAAGTCACTTGTGGATTTGTCCTTTCATCAGTTGCTTTTACTTTTCTTTTTCTAAAGAAGCGTTGGATTGGAAATGTTGAACTAAACTAGCTAAAGCTTACTAATTGTCTGTATTACCACAGTACTGCTTGGGTTGGATTAGTGATTACTTTTCTATTTGACCTGCGTTATTTTCAGCTAAATAAGCATAGTATATACTACTAATTACTGTTTGAATATTCTTTGTTGCATCCAATGGTTTGAATTCATATTGTCTACTGCATTATATTGCAGGATCTATCTTCAATTTTCAATTAGCATGGTCCATCGCCTTACCCTTATTTCATATGGTGCCTTTGGTCTTATGCTTTTCAGGGAAAGCGAAGGTGAATTCCAGTACGGTAACTATAGGAAGGAAGCTGATGGCCTGCATTCTGTTGTTTCATATCTTTACCAGGAGAAGTTTGATGTAGCAGCTATTGTTGGTCACAGCAAAGGTGGGTTATAATCTTAGTTTGGTTTATTATAGTCATGCAATTTATTGTTTATGTTATTATGTTGTTCAATTGAACAAGAACTCATACATGGAGGAAATTTCCAGTATATTTGTGTATAATCATGCACTGCATTACTCAGGTCTCAGAGTTCTGTTTTCAAAAAGTGCAGCTGCAAATAAAATGGCAATCAGTTAGGACATATCGGCTCTGTTTGTTAAGGACTCTTCTTTGATTGGAGGGGGCTTGTTATCCTTTGAAATAACAAACAAAGAATAAAATCATCCTTGTCTCTCCCAGAGCAAGCTGTAGCCGCGGGGCCATCCTTATGACATTACCTTCAATAGTCTAGCAAATTTTGGAATATCAGTCATTATTTCATTAAGTCTATTGTTTTTCTTCAGGTGGAGATGTGGTGGTTCTGTATGCCTCTATGTACAATGATGTCCCCATGGTGGTTAACCTTTCTGGTCGATTTGATTTAAAGAAAGGTGTTGAAGAGCGTCTAGGCAAAGAATTTATAGATAGAATAAACAAAGAAGGCTACATTGATGCCACAAACAAATCAGGTAAGGAAATATGTCTGACCTTTTTATATTCAAGTCTACATGATAAACAAATCATTTATGGGAGCGGCAGCTTACTGTTTCTCTTTCATGTGCTTCTTGCAATGTAGGAGAGTTTTTGTACAGAGTAACCAAAGAGAGCTTGATGGAACGTCTGAACACTGATATGCATGCAGCAAGCCTTTCCATCAGCAAAGAATGCAGGTAAATAAATTAATTTAGGCTTAATTTTCCCTTTTTATTACCTGCCTAGAATAAAAAATAGTACACATATAACATTTTTGGCTATGCTCATTGATGTTCTAGCATAAAATCTTCACAGAAATTATTATTTGACACTTTGTCCAGGTTCTTTACAATTCATGGTTCAGCTGATGAGGTCATACCAGTAGAAGATGCATATGAGTTTGCAAAGCTTATTCCGAACCACAAGCTGCGTGTCATTGAAGGAGCAAACCACTGCTACACTGCTCATCGTAAAGAACTTTCTGATGCCGTAGTAGAATGCATCACATCCAACGAGGTATAGATTAAGCGCAACTGATCAGCGTTGTTTATTGCAGTTGGTGCTTTGCAATCTGTTTCACCAATGATTTCATGCCTGTGATGACTGATTTCCTATGCAGGCTGGGGATATCCCACGCTAGAGCCGCACATCCCCCACTGCAGTTACCGGCTCATGGCTCCCTCTTATATTTTTGGGAAACCGACTCTCCGTGCCTCTCCACGCTGCTACAGTCACCTAAAGAATTACACAGACATACCCCAGTTTTGCTTTTTATTCGTTATCTTGGATTGTGTTCGGACATTGGTGTAATGGTGTTTGGCATTTCTTGCTTGCAATCAATGGATTCCGTTAGCACACTGATCTGCACACATCCTGGCACAAAACTCAGTGTGCCAGCAGGAGTATGCGACCAGCGTCCAAGCCTATCCGGCTCAAAGAAGACGTCCTCGTCGGCTGGATCACTGCCAAGCGGTCATCGTGCAAATGATGCATCGCTGCAGAGAAGATCATATTGCCAAGGACAGATTGGGGGTAGTTGCAAACCAAGGATTAAACGACCTTTTCGTGCACATGTTAGGACAGATGGGAGTTTTTGGATGCTGCTACGATCTGAATCGGTAACGAAAAGAGCTTTATTCTCCGCTATAAAAGGTTGTATGAGAATCAGGTAGCAGGAAACACCAAAGTTCTTGACAGTCCATCCATCATTGCATTTGGAGTTCTTTAGTGTCATGCTGTAACCACGAGTTCTTGGCGATAACTTGTAAACGTACAAGAAAATCCCCAGTTGATTCAGTTTCAGCGATTCTGAACAAATAACTCAAATGTTGCAATGTCCTTATATGCTATTTGTGTTGAACCACCACCACACGATAGGCAATAAATAACATTTGGCCAAAAAAAAAAAAACTGTGACAAAGTCCACACACATTAGCAATTTACTGATCCTGAACGCATCAGGGGGAGTAGAGCCTGCTCAAACAGAAGTCATCCAGTATACAAATGTGACATACAAGTCCTACCATGACTTCGATATTTACATGTATGCCTTAAGAGCGTACTAGTAACATACAAGTCTTATCAGAGCTGTTTGACATCTTTGGTCAAGAAGACAATCCACACCTATTACCTCTCAAGGCTTTGTTGCTTACTGACGCCCCCATAATGGAAGAATCTGCCCCGCTCACTTACAATAATGGGCACAGATGTGCAGCCAAAGATTAAACGGTCTGAAATAATGGCCATTCATATCTTGGTGATGTGGTGTCTGTCCCCTATCTTCATTGCAAATAAGGAAACTCCTGTCATATGGAATACCTGGACCCACAAAAAACAACACAAATGGTAAAAGTTTAATTGTTTAAATACCTTATAACCCATTTGACGTGATGAAATCCAATACAGCATCGGCAACTTCTTTGCGATGTACAGTGTAGTTATGATTGGCTCCCTCTATGATGTGGAGTTTATGGTTGGGTATAAGCTTTGCAAACTCATAGGCATCTTCTACAGGTATGGTCTTGTCGGCTGAACCATCGACAGTTAGGAACCTGAATACAGATAGTAACATGTCTGAGAAGCTGAAAAATATGTGAGCTATTCTAGCACAACTGGACCTTAATGAGAAAAACTTGAACTTTTATTGTGCCCAGATGGAACGCTAATGCTCAAGAAACTCATCCTTTTCAGTCTGGAGTATAAACACGAGATACTATAATGTCTGAAATAGTTTTTGTACCTGCATTCGTTGCTAATAGAAACACTTGCAGCACGCATATCAGTGTTAAGCCGTTCCATCAGACTCTCTTTTGTTACCCTGTAGTTGAAATTTTCTACATTGGTTCGAACACAGTCAAAAGATGCCCTTGAAAGTTATTACAAAGGAACAGCTACCAAAGCCTTATTCATACCGAATTTGTCATTGATGTCAAGATAGCCTTCTTTATTTATTCTATCGATAGAGCCTTCCCCTATACGCTCTTCAATGCCTTTCTTTAAATCAAATCGGCCTGACAGATTAATAATTTTCCGGACGTCGTCATAAATAGAAGCATATAGAACGACTACATCACCTCCTAAAAAAACACAATGCAGTTTTAATGAGTTAAATCTCCAAACCGATATGTTAACCATTCAATAAGATATGGCAGCATAAGTCACAAAAGAAATTTATGGTGATACAGGAAATAACATTCACATGCAACGCACGGCAAAATAGAATAGCACTAACAAAAGAATCTCGTGGGTTGGCTTCAATTACTTGCTAATACTGGAAATCAAAACAAATATTAATTGTTAAGGGAGAAAAGCAACACACCGCATAAAATATCTTCGATGCATCGAACAGAACAATAATACACCGTAAAGAAAGTGAGAACCAAATAACATCAAACTCCTCAGTTTCAAACAAGTGCAAACCCATAAAAAGTTACAAGGTCCAAATATGTGGCACAACTAGGTTTTTGTGTGATCACAATTTTAATAGTATGAGTGCAAGTTCTTGTTTAACTGAACAAACTATACACTTTGATATGTTAATTCAGAAAATTCAAAGGAAATCAACAGCAAAAATGATCCATGACCAAACTGTATTAAAAGGGTATATATCTCTAACCTTTGCTATGACCAACAACTGCTGTTATATCATATTGCTTTTGATAGAGATATAATACAACAGAATGCAAATCATCAGCCTCCTTCCTGTAGTTACCATACTCAAACTGACCTTCACTTTCTCTGAGATGTATAATTTTTTTCAAAAAAAAGGTCACTCGAAGTGGGGTTTAAATAGAGTGCATTCATGTTAAATATAATGTGGTACTGGAGTCATTTAAAAAATGGTTACTGCAACATCCTATATCAAGAAGCAGCAACTTAAACGACTGAGAATGCAATATAAAGAACACATATGACAAAAGCCTGCAGGGCACATCCCTTGATAATTTACTAAGGACACCTGACAAAGATTAACGAATGTATATGTATTACTTAACATAACAAACATATAGGACCTTAACTCATCAACGAGTAATAACTACTAGGCCAAAATTTTGGAAAGGATTTGATTTTGTAAATAACAGGATGATATCACAATAGAACATAATTTCTTTAACTTCTTCAACAAATTGACTGGCATTGCTGGTGACTGCTGACTACACAGTTCTGTTGGTGCAGCTCACCCATTTCCACTGAAATCAAAGCGGAAGACACTGATCTCTTTCTTGGTTAATGCCGCCGTCAGGTCCAGAATGAGACCGTCATTCTGGAAATTAGCAATAAATTCCATGAGGCAGCAGTAATTATATTATCAACATTAAATAACTCGCATTTCGTCTCAAACATATTAGTTGGCTTGCGATTAAGGGGTATAAGGTATGGTCTTGATATCCTGAAGATGACAGGGTACATTAAGTCTGGCGCTAAAGAGTTACATACCTTGGTAGCTATAAAACCATGGCACAAGATCACAATCTTGTTGGAACCAGTGTGATGCAGCAACCCCACAAGTCTCTCCTCATGCTTGTTAGTTATCTCAACTCTTTGTTCGGAAGAAGCTGCACATATGTGGCAGTGTGGTTTAGAGTTCAACAACTCTCACTCACGACTCGTCTTCATCTACAGTACAGTTATTAGCATAATGATTCCTAAGAATTCTTTCTGTAGCTTTAAAAATATTCAGTTATATCCCAAACTGTACAATTTGAAGGCCCAATGGAACAATAACATCAATTCGAAGCCCCCAACTCTGAATCCTACAAGATTTGCTTGCTGGATGGCTCAAAAACAGGAAGCAGGAGGCAGGGTCTTACGGGGACTGAAGGCGCCATGGGTCTGCGCCATCGCCTGGAAGGGCCTCCGTCTGCCTTGGCGTCTGGGATTGGCTTGGTCGGAGCAGAGGAGGGGCTCCGGCGCCGACCGCGGGAGCGGTAGGGGTTCGTCTCTCGCGAGGACGATTGGAAGGTGGGGGAATAGCCTGGGACTGCTCTCTTGAAATGTATACCAACTTTCACTAAAAAATTATTCCTTGTACCATAGGACTACAATTATTCCTTGTACCATTTGACCTGTTTACTATTCATATGTCACATTCTCGTCATACCAAATCACACCTTCTCACAGTACGCATCTGACGCATATTTTTTTTTCATTCTAACGAACTATTCTAGCACTATTTATTCACGTAAATTTGTGTAACTAACACTTAGGCAAAACTGCTCATGCGTTTCTACAAGTAGTGAAAATCACTAGTAAAACGAGTTGGAGTAGTGAAAGAGAGAACTCAAGAATCTGGTGATATGAAAGGTTCGAAGGCTATTTAGTTTCATAAATTTGCGCAAATAAATAGTGCATTTACGTGTTCATTTGGTAAATTGTGAAAAAATGTACGTTAGGAGTAGATCGCGTGCTGTGAGAGAAGATGTGACTTGATGATCAGTGTATAGTGAATTGAGGAAGGAGTTAAAAGAACTAAACATATATGAATAAACCTTTCGATTGGTTCAATTCTGATAAAATTAATCATATAATTAACAACGATTAACAACGGCTAGGCCTAGACCATTATCTACAATGCCACAAATCTTGTAGGCCTTGGTTTCTAAGCTTTACTCAGAAGCTTCACAGCCAAAGGTCGCAGCAAGTGAGAGAAATTAGTTGGAAGTTAAATCCCTAAAGCGATAAAAATTGTATTCCAAATACCCCTAGCCATATGGCATTCCAAATGTATTGTTGGAGCAACTGCTCTTTGTTGGGCTTTATAGTTGAATGAAGTGGTGTTCCAAAGAGCAATTCTTAACTCTTTTTTCAAGTATTTTTCAGAGGGATGTATGGAACAAGATGCTGGTCGCTGCTATCCAGTGAGGAAGAGAAAGCTGCTATGAAAGAGAACTGTCATGTACTGGAGGTTGTGTCATGAAAATTTATAGAGAAAATTGATCTCATAACATCAAAAAGATCCCGACGTCCGGAAAATACCATAAAAACTTGACATTTCGTAAAATAACATCGAAGAAAGAATGCAACGTTATCCGGAAATACCATTCCGTCACAGATCGACCAAACGCCGTCGCCTCCGTCAAAATGAACTCCCGGTGTCTCGCACTCTGTCGCCGCGCCGCCGTACATGCTCTTCAACTGCCGTCCGCGCAGTCCAGCGTGCGATGCCTCACCGTGGCCTCCCGTGGTTGGATCCGTGGCGTCGGCGTGCTTGGACTGCTGACTGGATCCGTGGTGTACGTCTCCTTTGGGAGCGCCGGATTGTTGCTACTTGTATGTGGAGCAGATGGCCGAGCTTGCTGCTGAGCTTGAGGACAGGGGCCATTGGTTCCTCTGAGTCATGCGCATGGCAAGCTTGGAGTAAAAAGGAATACGCATGCCAAGCCTGGACGGTGAAAACTCTGACTAGGGAGCAGCCACCGTCGAGCCGAGGACGACCCACTTGCTTGGCTTCCCGACGGGACGTGGCCTCACCGCGACGGCATGGACACCGCAGGTGCGCATGCTCTCCCACTCGGCGATGGCGTGTCGCGCGCGCGGCGGGTGGAACTCGACGCTACAGAGCATGGCGGCCGGCGTTGCAATGGTCGCGTGGCCGCTTTACTCGGAGCAGAGGGTGAACGCCGCCGTCTTGTCGGCGAACATGGGCATGGCGCTGCGGCCACGCGCGACGCGAACGGACGGTCTAATCACTCGCTACTCGGCAGGAGATAGCGGCGGCCATGTGAGAGACTGGGAGCGCTGATGGATGGGGAGGGGAAAGGGGCGTGCCGTGCGCCGGGCCGAACATCTGCAGGAGGCGGCGACGCGAGCAGGAGCGCCTGGGGGTCGTGCAGGCAGCACCCGGCCGCAAGTCTAGTTTTTCTAATGAAGTAATTTTGGTGGAAGCTTAGAAACAGAATCCAAGCATAGAGTTCTCGGTTCAAGTCTAGTTGGGTTGTCTTTCTGAATTTTGTTGAAGTCGAATTCTTCCTTTTACAAGTCTGGACGTTTTGTCTGTCGGTTCTTTGTTGAAGTCTAGTCACTCGAGGGGTGGTCTGAGTGCTTCCCGTTTGATGTCTGTAATTGGCTGTACTCATTCTCTTTTGAATGTGGAGGCCGGATAATTATCTTTAATCTAAAAAACAAATCTTGTAGGCCATCTCAACGCTCGGTCGTGTGTTGGGTACGGTCCCTATGTGCAGGGAAGAATGTCAACATAGATTAGTTGTTGCTCGTTGGTAATGTCTTCTGAAATACTGATTGTGTGTGACTTTAAATTCTGTCTTGATTTGCTCCTTGCGTCTCCGTCACATGTAAGCAGGGGAGTATAGAAGCTCGTTAGCGGTGGCGGATTCCCGTCCGTCTTTAACATGAAACGTTGCTCTATTTCTTTACAAACATGGCAAGCAGCCTCTATTCGAAAACACCAGCCACCAAAATTTAGCGTGATCGGTCATTGTAAGTCAGGCTTAGCTTGGGTATATGTTCCGTGCAGCTTTTGTCGATGAGCTAGATTGGCATTATCACAAACACCTGCAGGGCACACCAAGTCTAAGGCTATCCGTCTTCGTCAAACTCCAAATTCATCTCTAAAAGAAATATTCTTGCCCGGTCATCAAGATTTTATAGTCCAACACAAATTTTCTCGCACCCGTCATCCTCTATATCTCATACTCCATACCAACTACTATCTACCGGGCCCGCTTGTCAGATTTATTTTATCCCCCTGCCGGTCCCCTCTCCCCCCACGCTCTCCTTCCTCGCTCACTCTGCCCGCACGGCCTGCTCCGCCAGTGGAGGTCCCGCCTCGGCGACCGTGGAGCAGAGAAGACCGTGAACAGCGGCGGCGGCGGCGGCTCGGTCCGACCGCGACGGAGCAGGGTGGAGGACGGCGTTGGCTCCGCCCTACCTTTGCTCTCTGCTCCACGGCAGCCTTGAGGGCGCGCGGCAGGCGGAGGCCTCGAGGGCGAGTTGGGGTTGACCGGCGACGGCGAAGGAAGGGAACAACGACTGTGGAGGGCCGCAACGGCAAAGGAGGGCGCGGCGTCGCGGGCTTCCTCGCCGGACGGCCCCTGGCGCCTCCCTCCCCCATCGCGTGAACGCGAAGTAGATCGGGACGGCGTGGCAGAGCCGGAGACGCGACGCCGGCTGCGTATCTGTGGTGAGGAGCTGCTGCGCCGGCCTCCTCCACCCCTCTCCTCCGACATCCGCGCCGGCCCCTCGTCCTTGATCTCCTGTAGAGCAGCGGGGCGCCCCTCTCCCTCCCCTGCAGCAGCGCCTCGGATCCCGGTGGTGAGGAAGAGGGGAATCGAGGGGTGGCCGACTCCCCTGCTTCCTCCGCCACATCAATGGCCGGTGGCGCGGGGCCATGGGCGACCGCCTCGACTCCTCCGCCGCGGAGGCCGTCTTCCAGTGCCGGTGCGAGATTTTGTGGGGCGGAAGGCGGAGATGGTCGGCCGCACGACGCTGCCCCTCCTCTCCGCCGCCAAATTCGAGCGCGCGCCACCCTAGAGGACGAAGCTCCTGGAGGCCGCGACGGCAGCACAGGGACGATGCGTGGAGGTGGATTCTTGGCGGCAACGAGAGGAAGGTGTAGCTCAGTGGTGAGGTGGCGGCCTCCATCTCCTCTCCCTCCCTACGCTCCCCGGATCGACCGACCTCGAGCTCGGGATCGTGGCGGCGGCGGGAGGACCAGGTCTCGATCTCACAGTCCTGGCTCCTTCTCTTCTCCTTCGGCTCCTTCTCTCCTCCCCTGCCTCGAGCTCGCAGTCCCGGCGGTGGCAACAGTTGCTCCGGACTTCCGAGGACGAGCGGGAGGGCAGTGGTGGTTGGGGCATACGGCGGCGGGAGGCAAGTGGGACCCGCGTGAGGGTGCCATCGCGTATCCGGGGAGGACGCCAGCAATGGCGTCTCTGCGGCCGAATGCCACGGTTCTGTGGCCTTTACCGTCCCCTACTGCGGGGAAAGGAACGGTAAAGGGCGACACCACCGGCCACATTGTCCCGTCGCGTGCCTTTTACGGCACCCAGTGCGGACAGCCTAAAGCCTTTCTTTTACAGGTTGTGCCATCATCCTCATCCGTTCCTTTTGTTCTCGAAAGAAGCCACATATTTCTTTTCTCGTCTGTCGTCTCCCCTCATCGCAGACGAGATTGGCTGTGCCTGCCTGCCTGGGGATGAAAGTGGTACGTATATTATCCTTTTTCGTCCAATCGAAGATGCTCAAACACTAAAATTATATATGCAAGCGGGACGGTCAGCGGCTGTCCTCCCCGCGGCCGCATAAGCCGCACATGATGTTGTGGGCACACGCGGCTACCCGCATAATGCTGCTTGATTTATGCGGACACCACGACAGCCCGCAAGCGCCCGCCTACCCCTCGCAGCTCGCACTGTTGTGGCACAAAGCTCGCCAGCCAGGTTGTGGGGACCCACCTTCGGGATTCCCGCTAAGCACTTGTGCTAATCCCTGGATCGGGTAGGTTAGCACAATACTTATCAGAGTTAAGTATAGAGGCAATAAATAACGTATATTCAAAGAAATACCTCAATGCAGCGTTGGGAAGCGCAGGTGCCCATCCACTATCTGGATGGTCTATAACACCCGGAACCCGCGTAGTCTACCTGCAAAAGTATAAGTTTGACAAGGCTGAGTACACATCAACGTACTTAGCAAATCCCAACGTATAAGTAATTTTTCCTATTAACTACATGTAAGGTTCCAAGAGAAGGAAGCAGGTGTTGATTAATATAAACAATCCAATGCACGTGAAGTAAATTTCAGAGAAACTGAAAGTAAAGCAAATATAATATATGTAGGGTGATCCTGGAGGGGGAACACATAGTGAAACGAACCGGGTTTCCAAAGAAGGGAACCCGATCCCTGCACCTCTGCGATAGTCTCAGGAGGCTATCACGTGCAAATCCCTGTCTCAGAAAGTAACGCGAAAACCGTACAACAAGAGTAAATACATGAGGGTCTATATAATAATATAATAATTAAGCATCTGAGTACATCATTTCGGCTCATGCCGGGTACAAGTCCAACAGGACTGAATCAAACAGAGTAAACATCTACGCAGCGGCTCTCATGTAGCGAAGTAGACACCATGTCCGCAGGCAACTCAAGTGTAGGGCGAGCCTCAGTCCTCCCATCCGTCGTGCTCGAAGTCGTAGTCCGGCTCCTGGTCTGAAATCCCGTCATCTACTCGATAAGCGAGTAGGTCATGTCAGCTTCCCAACAAAGAGCATAAGCGAAAGAGAAATGATTCTAATATGCATGAGTAATCCTATTTATGACTGTAGAAGGTTATGCAAGCAGCGGTAGCAACATCAAGGTAAGCAGAATAGCCGAGAGGTCTCTGTCTCCGAAGAGATCCACACCTCCGAGGACAACGCCTCCGGGGTCAACACCCCAACAAGGTAAGAAACACCAAACACTGGATCTCAACCGAGATACAGCATCCTCACACTCATCTACGACGTGGGGTCTCCAACTCCTATCCCCACGTCTCAACGGCACGAAGCCGGGCTCACAACACACAGGGGAGAGAAAGCAGCACAAGAAGAGACTAGCCAGGTGAGAGATCGGAAGGGCTGTCCATACCAGTGGACACGGACTATAGCTATAGGTTTAACACTCTACAGAAGTTGTACAACTGGACCCGCCGAGTAGAGCAGAACCGAGTGCCCCGATCCACCTCTCTACCTAACGGCCGGAGACCTAGCAGTGGACGGCACTCTCCTGCCTCTCCGAGCCTGACTTGTCCTAACTGGGGCGCGAAACTTGCCAGCAGGGCCTCGAAGCTGTGAAACCATCCCCGGAGGAGCCGGGGCGACGTCTACTCGGGGGGTATAACCCGTCCCCCTCACACGACCACACCGGTCCGCCTACAGGCTGGATGCCATCCACCTACTAGTTCTCGGACTGAACCCCGCCCATAACAAGGCGAGCGGTTTGTACGAAAATAGCCCAAAGATCAAGGTCACACAGACGATCGGTTCTTAATTGCAAGAGCAAGCACTCACCAACTCCAACCGTACAACACGCCGCTAGGGCGGGAGGCCAGGTCGCATCTCCCCTAGACAGGCGTTCACAAGTATCCAAGTCGGCTCCCTCCCGCGGTAACACGTCAAGGGTACACACTCACCCAAAACACACGCAAGAGTTCCGAAGTATCCCAACCTCGGTCCAAACCTGAGATCCATCCATATCTAAGGGTAAAATATATGGATAGAGTAGTGCCGGGAACTAGCTAGGGGTCTGTAGCTAGTTCCAAAAGTAGGTATTCCAAGGACAGGATAAACAATTCCAAGGCATGGCTAATCAATTGTCTATGCAATTCAAAATCTTGCATCAAAAGTAATTAAGCACTAGCAACTAAAGCAAGCATAGGATCTATATGGTTGGGAGTGACATGACACCTAGCTGGCGTCCGAAGTCCTGGTCTGGGTTGTAGTCGGGGTCGTAAGCCTCCTCCTGGTCGTAGCTCGGGTCTGTGCAGCACGAGATACGAGACACTAAGATACCGGCAATCAACTAAGCATAAATCCAAAGAAACCCAATTTTAGAAGATCCAAATAGAACCAAACTACCTACAAACAGCACTGTCTTATTTTTAGAAAAATATAGAAACTGGTTTCATATTTTTCGGAGTTGTAAATAATTAGTTATGATTTTTCAAAAGTTAAAGGTTTTATAAATTAATTTCGAAATTCATTTATAAACAGAAAAGAGATTTTTATTTTGAAAATAGGGATGACGTCCGCATGACGTCATCGTGACGTCATCGTTACCGGTTAGTGGGCCTTGGTGGGCCGAAAGAGTTAGTGGGCCAGATTCGGCCCAAAGGACTTAGCTCGTTGGGCTGAAACGACCAAGTCTATTCGTCCACCCTGAACAAAAATTCAGAGCTCACAGGAAAAAGGAAGAAGGGCCGGCGCTGGGCTGTACTGGGCTACGGCCCATGCGGCACCTCTTCCATAGACAACCAAGAAGTTTGCTCCTGCCCCTTGAGCTAAACTGGGGATCAGCGGCCGCCCTTGCCATCCGAGCACGCGCCGGCGCGTCCCGGTGTGCGCCCGGTGGTGACGGCGGGCGGCATTCTGCGGCCGCGGTGGCTCGGCCAGGCAAGCAAGCACAGCGCAAGGTTCGCTAGGATCAGGAGGGTACTCCTACGTGGTCACGGCCCTGAAGCTTGGATCCTGTGGCGGCATGCATCGCGACACCGACGCGTTCCCGGCGTGGCGCGGTTCAAGGTAGCGGTGACGTGGTGTGAGGCACAATTTCGCGGCGCAGCAGCCTTGCAAGGGGGAGTGCGTGGCCAGACGCGTGAACGTGCGCCGGACATGCGCATGCGCGAACCAGGACGCATTAGTGTGGCCCAGGAGTCCGGAACGGGGTGTCCGAGAATCCACAGCCGCGGCGTGGCGGAAGGCGACGGCGCGGTTAAGCAGGGTTAGCAGCAAGATCGTGCGAGGCTACCGGCGATCCAAGCGCGTGGGTGCGCTCGTGCTCGCACATCAGCAGCGAGTGGTGGCGCGGTAAGGCTTGCGTTCACGGACACGCGCGGCACGGCGGGGCCACGGCGTGGCGCAGCGGTGTCGGTGACGACAGGTTAGTGCCCGAAGGCCGAGCCAGCACGCGCGCAGGTGCACGGCGGCATCGCGGGGCTTGGGTTCCTGCAGACAAGGGCGCGGGGTGAAGCCCAGTACACAGACGGCGGCGATGGCCGAAGTTAGTGCGCGGCGCGGTGGCCGGCGCGGCGTATCGCAGGGGTACACTCCCAGGGGTCAGCGAGGTCAGGGGAGAAGGCGGAACTCTAGCTCACCGAGGGGCGGAGGTGTAGGCGTTGCAGAGACGGCCGCGTCGGGGAAGATCTCGACGGTGACGGCGAGGTGTGGCGGTGGCGCGGCGGGTTCCTCTGCTCCGGCTTCCGCCCGCTCGTGGACGGCCTTCCTCCGGGTCACGGACGGCTCCGGCTTCTAGCTTCTCGACTTCGTCTTCACGGTGCGGAGGTGAAGCGCCCCCAACACCCTCTCTTCCTCCCTTCTCCTCCTCCTTCCCCTCCTCTCCTCTCTCGGCGGCGGACAGGGGACCAAAGGGGGAAGACCCCAAATGCGATACGCCTTGTGACAGGGGTTTCACCTGGGGGATTAGAAGCTCGAGCACGTCGAGGGAAGGGCAGAAGGGTCACGGATGGGTCCCTATTGGTTTGCTATGGCGTGGACGCCGACGTGGAGGCACGGGTGTGGCTGGCGGACGCGGGAGCGCGTCGATGGGCGAGGGTAAAAAGGGAAAAGCCTGGGTGGCGCGCTGGCCCGGCTGCCTGGCTCGACGTCCGTGCGGCAGGTGCGGTCGGGGTCTTGTCCCCTGGCCGGGGTGGGCGCGCGCACAGGTGTGGCGGTGCGGTGCGGCCTGGTCAAGATGGCCACGGGGGAAGAAGACCAGTGCCCCCGGTCGGTCCCACCTGTCGGCGTAACACGGACGGCGGGCGCGAAGCGATGCTGGGCTGGGCCGCCTGGTGGGCCGCGTGCTGGAAGGAGGTGCGGGGTTGTTCGCGGGCTGAGAATAAGAGGGGCATGGGTAGACCTCCGGTTAGGTTAGTTGGCCCAGGTTAGCTAGAAGAGTTTTTGAATTTAGTTTGAATATAGGTTTAAACTTTAAGTTTGAATTTGAATCTATTCAAATTCAAAACACACTCAATTAAAATCCAAATAAAATCCATAAAATCCAAATCACTAACATTACCATATTTTGAATTTATATTTTTATATTCTTGGTATTTATTTATATGGAATTAAGAGAAGATGCTAGAAGGGGTTTAAATATGGGTGACACTTCATCAAAACATAGAAAGTTCAAATTTCCTCACATTTTCATAACTTAAATTTCTGGGTTGTTACATTCTCCCACACCACCGGGAATCTCGTCCTCGAGATTTAAGCTCCATCCTCTCCCTCGAACAAGTGAGGGAACTCTCTCCTGAGGTCGGCTTCTTTCTCCCAGGTTGCCTCTCGCTCCGTGTGGTGACTCCACAACACTTTGCAGTAAGGAATTGTGGTCCTCCTGGTTTCCTTTGTTGCTTTGCCCAAGATCTTCTTGGGGTACTCTGCATACTCCAGGGTGTCCTGCAGGTCAAGTATCTCCACTGGGACTTGCTTTGCTTCCACTTCCTTTTCACTCTTCTTCAACTGTGACACGTGGAACACAGGGTGTACAGCGGACATCTCTTCTGGTAGTGCGAGCCTGTAAGCGAGCTTCCCAACTCTCTGAGTGATCCGGTATGGTCCCATGTACCTTGGGGCAAGCTTTCCCTTCACAGCAAACCTCTTGGTTCCTCTCATCGGTGACACTTTCAGGTAGACGAAGTCACCTACCTCAAACGACAAGTCTCTCCTGTGTCGGTCGGCGTAGCTCTTCTGTCTGCTCTGGGCAATCTTTAGGTTGTCTCGAACCTTCTCCACTTTCTTCTCAGCTTCCTGGATAGCATCTGCTCCAAAGACCATCCTCTCACCCACCTCTGACCACATCAAAGGTGTCCTGCACTTCCTCCCGTAGAGTGCCTCGAAAGGTGCCATCTTGAGACTTGCTTGGAAGCTGTTGTTGTACGAGAACTCTACATAAGCCAAACTGCTCTCCCAATCTGTGCCGTAGGTCAAAGCGCAAGCTCTCAGCATATCCTCCAACACTTGGTTTACTCTCTCTGTCTGCCCGTCAGTCTGAGGGTGAAAAGCTGTGCTGTAGCTGAGTGTAGTCCCCATCCTACCGTGAAAGCTCTGCCAGAACCACTCTACGAACTGGGGACCTCTATCAGACACTATGCTCCTCGGTGCCCCGTGTAACCTGAGTATGTGACCCACGTACAAGTCTGCCAACTGGTCTGTCGAGTAGCGGATCTTCACTGGTACGAAGTGAGCAACCTTTGTCAGCTGATCCACTATAACCCAAACGGAATCGTTGCCTTTCTGTGTCCTGGGTAGCCCCACCACGAAGTCCATGGAAATGTCATCCCACTTCCACTGAGGAATATCCAACGGTTTCAGCAGTCCTGCCGGTTTCTGGTGCTCGATCTTCACTCGGCTGCAAGTGTCACAACAGGCCACATAGTAGGCTATGTCCTTCTTCATGTCTTTCCACCAGAACCTCTGTTTCAAATCTTGGTACATCTTTGTGCTTCCTGGGTGAATGGAGTACCTTGAATCATGGGCTTCTCTCAGAATCTGCTCTCAGAGCTCCTTGTTCTGCGGGACACAGATCCGACCTTCCAACCATACGGTTCCTTGCTCATCGATCCGGTAATCCTCAGCTTTTCCTTCCAACATCAGCTCTCGAAGGGCTCCAACCTCCTTGCAATCTTTCTGAGCTTCCCGAATTCTGCCTTCCAAGTCGTAGGTCACTTGCAGTGCGTTGAGTTGTCCCTGCTCCACAATCTCAACCTGAAGCTGCTCTAGCTCGTCGTGAAGTGCTGGCTGCTCCTGCCTCACCATCAAGTTGTTGCAATAGGACTTTCTGCTCAGTGCATCTGCCACAACGTTTGCCTTGCCAGGGTGGTAGTGAATCCCCAAGTCGTAGTCCTTGATCAGCTCTAGCCACCTCCTCTGCCTCATGTTCAACTCCGACTGAGTAAAGAAGTACTTCAGACTCTTGTGATCAATGTACAGCTCACACTTGTTACTGATCAAGTAGTGCCTCCAAATCTTCAAAGCGTGAACGACTGTTGCTAGCTCCAAGTCGTGAGTGGGGTAGTTCTCTTCGTGCTTCTTGAGCTGCCTCGACGCGTAAGCAACAACTTTGCCTTCCTGCATCAACACACATCCCAAACCTTACTTCGAGGCGTCACAGTACACCACGAAATCCTTCTTGATATCTGGCAGGGTAAGAATCGGAGCTGTCGTGAGCATCTTCTTCAACTCCTGGAAACTCATCTCACAGGCCTCTGACCACACGAACTTCTTGTCGTTCTTCAACAGCTCTGTCATTAGCTTTGCTATCTTGGAGAAGTTTTCTATGAACCTCCTGTAGTATCCTGCCAACCCGAGAAAGCTCCGAATATCTGTCACTGTGAGTGGCTGCTCCCACTTGGTAACTACCTCTACTTTCGAAGGGTCGACTGCAACTCCCTCTGCTGACAACACGTGTCCCAATAAAGCAACTTCCTCCATCCAGAACTCACACTTGCTGAACTTTGCGTACAACTTCTGCTGTCTCAGCCTTTCCATCACAATCCGAAGGTGCTCCTCGTGCTCCTCTGCTGTCTCTGAGAAGATCAGAATGTCATCTATGAACACTACCACGAACTTGTCCAGCTCTTCCATGAAGACCTTGTTCATTATGTTCATGAAGTAGGCAGGTGCGTTGGTCAGTCCGAAGGAAACCACTATGAACTCGTACAGGCCGTACCGAGTCGTGAAAGCTGTCTTCGGGATGTCCTGATCCCGAATCTTCATCTGGTAGTAGCCTGACCTCAAGTCAATCTTGAAAAAGAACTTTGCCTTCCGCAGCCTGTCTAGCAAATCGTCAATCCTGGGCAGAGGATATCTGTTCTTGATTGTCATCGAGTTGAGTGTTCGGTAGTCCACACACATCCTCTTAGTGCCATCCTTCTTGTCCACAAACAGAACTGGTGAACCCCAAGGTGAGGCACTCGGTCGAATAAACCCTTGCTCTTGCAGTTTCTTGAGTTGCTTCTTCAGCTCATCGAGTTCATCCGCGGACATCCTGTACGGGCTCTTGGCCACTGGTCCAGCTCCTGGCATCAGCTCAATCACGAACTCAATATCACTGTCTGGTGGTAACTCGGTCAACTCCTCTGGAAACACGTCGGGGTACTCCCTCACCACCGGAATCTCCTCCAAATCCTTTCCTTTCATCTTGCATAGCATCGGTGAAGATCTCTGGCTCTGTGGCTTGATCAACACTCTAGCTCCGCTGGGGTGCTCCAACTGCACGTACACTGGATTGCAGTTCACCAATCCTTTGTGCTGAGCTAACCACTCCATCCCAAGTATCACGTCGACCCCGGTCGACTCTAGAACGGTCAGGTCCGCCATGAACAACTACTTCTTGAACACCATGTTCACTCCTCTACACTCCAGCGTACTCCGCTTCTCACCTAGCGGGGAGCTGGTAACTATAGGCCGTGGTCTGGGCTTAGTTGGTAATGACCTTTCCTTTACAAACTTGGTAGAGATGTACGAAAACTGAGCACCGGTGTCAAACAGAATGGAAGCCATAACTGAGTCGACTAAAAACTCACCGAGGGCCACGTCTGGCGCTGCAGCTGCCTCCTCGCGGTTAGGTGGTTCAGTCTGCCTCGAGTCGGTGGGAGAGCGCTCCTCTGCAGGTTCTGCTGGGGCTATCCTCCTGGAACTGGTGCCTTCGCCGGTGTCTGGTATGGAGTGTTCCTGCTCTGACCTCCCTGTTGAAGCTTCTGAGGGCACACGTTGGACTTGTGGCCTAGCTGACGGCAGTGGTAGCAGGTGACCTGTGAGCTGTCGTAAGCTAGCGGCTGCTGCGGCCTGGGCTTCCACTGACTCGAACAGTGGCGGATGCAAGCCAAATTACCATCTTAGCACATTTTACCCTAATTATAAAACAGTGGCGGAAGTATGATCAAGGAGGGGTGCTGGGACTTGCATTTATACTTGCTTTCCTAGGTTGACCAAGTCTTGTCTTCTCGATCCTTGGGGACTTGGTCGGCTAGCGTGTCTTACGGACGTCCTGAGCTCTGACTTCATGTCCTTCTTGGTCCTTGGCTTCGGGAGGGAGCTCAGGCGTCTACCGAGTATAATAACGTATAAAATAATAGTCAATAAAACAATTCACTAATCAATAAAGGAAAGCAGACAAAGAATCGATCCTATCGTTTAACGGTGCCTAAGGGTGGATATGGTGGTGGCTAAGATGACGGGGATGTGCAGGGTTTGGAATTGGGTATCGATTAGGTGGAAAGGGCACTTTTGATGAATAGGCTGAAGGAATATCTAACATAATGGCTATGAAAAAGTGGTTCCCGTGGCGGAATCATAGCGATTATGTTAGGAAGATGCTTATGGTAAAGATAGCTAGGGTATAAAATCAGGCAGAGTAACGGCGGGGTTTTCGGGAAAGATCAGGGGGCTAAACAAATCCTTACGGCTCAAAGGGGTGTGAAAGTAGATACAAGGTTTGGAAAAAGGCTCGGATAACCCTATGGTAAATCTAGGAATTTTCCTAGGGTTTTTGGAGCTAAGATATGTGTTACGCGGAATCCTGGGTACACTTAAATATGATTTTCTATTTACCCGGGTAGGGCAAAAATGAAAAAGGACATTAGGAAGATCAATTATGGAAAAGGTGGGCATGAATAGGTGTAGAATAATACCTAATATTTTTAGGAATTTTCTTGGAATTTTAAGAATTATCTAGATATCCTTAATGGAAATTGGGGTACACTTATCGGGTGCACCTTGCACTTTGGTAGGGGTGGCCGCGCGTGGTGTGGGTGCCTGGCGCACTGTTCTGTGCGCCAACTTCTTGGACTCGTGAATGCAGCGGCTTATGAGCCGTTGGTCCACGTGGACCGTGCTCACGCTGGGCCGGACCGTGTACCTAACGGCATGGGGGTGACGTTGTCCCGCCGTGTGGGGCCCACCAGCAAGGTATAGAGGAGGGGCGGACGGAGAGACACCGGGGCCAAACGGCGCCCGGGTCTTCTTCTTCCCCGTGCCTGTCCCCATGGGGAATAGCAGGGGCGGCGCCGGGAGCTCCCGATCCCGTGGCTCCGGTGGCCTAGGGGCTGGGCGGAGGAGGCTAGGAGGTGGATGAGGGGTTGAGGGACTCTGGTGAGGCGACTATTTTGTCGGGGAGAGGGCAGCGGCGTGCTGTGGCAAAAGGGGCTAGTGGCGGCGGTGGGCGTGTGTGTGTGCGTTCCGGCGCTAGGAGGAGTGGGGGTGGTCTATTTATACTCGTGGGCAGTGCTCGGGATGGGGATGGCGAGGGAGAGCACCGGGGGATAAGGATGGCGGGGCGGCCATTATTGGCGCGGCCGGTGATAATTGGTGGCCGAGGTCGGATTGCGGCTGGGGCTTGGGCTAGCCGTGAGCGTGCCTAGTGCTTGTGTGCGTACGACGCTCGTAGGCACGCTTGATTTGCAGGTGAGCGAGCGCGGCTGCGGTATGGCGGGTGCTCGGTTCCTTGGCGTCAAAAGTTGCGGCGGCGCGAGGAGGAGAGGAGGTCGTGTACGGCGCGGGTGGAGGTGATTTGGCGGATTGCGGCGCAAGGGCGAGCGGGTAGAGCCGGAGGTACGGCCGTGGCGCCGGGAGTAGGGCAAGGGAGGGTTGTGCGGTGGCGTGCGGAGGCAAAGGCGGTCGGGCTCTGCTCCTGGGCGAGCAAAAGTTGCGGCGGCGTGCGGCGGTCACGTGGGCGAAGCCGAGAGGACTGCGTCGTGCGCGCGTTCGGGTGAGGTTTGCGGCTGCATACGGCGGAGTGTAAGGAATCAGATGCTCATAGCCTAAGAGGGGGATGGGTGAATTAGGCAACTTAAAACCTCAAGCCTAGGGTTATCACTATTTGCATAAAACATAAATTAGAACGTACTATCTAGATGTGCAACTATAGTTGTTCTAGTGTGAAACTCTCATCCCAAAACAAGTTTTGCAACCTATAGCCAATCCTAGCATGATACTACTCTATGAAAGTAAAGGCAAACAAGGATTGCAAGAGAGTAATGCGGAAACGTAAAGGGGGATGAGTGGAAGCAAACTCTTGATACGCGATTTATCCCGTGGTATCGGTAGGCACTAAGCCACCCCTAGTCCACGTTGTTGAAGCACTCCACACAAGAGTATTGCTTCCCAGTCACCAAGTCTCTCCCAAAAGCACCACTTGACTTGCCACAAAGGCTCTCGTCAAGTTCCCTTGGTCACCTTGATGCCGCCTCCACTAAGGAGCTTCTCCACCAAAGGAAGGGGGTCTCCACGCCCCCCCACACAAAGTGTCCTCGCCGCTCCACACCAAGCCGGAGGGTCGAAGACGTTTACCGGAGAGCCACCTAGGCTTGAAGGCTTCCAGCGCACCTTGTACAGCTTGATCCACTCGAGAATCACCTCACAAGGTAGGCACACCTTGCACTCACTCAGCTCTAAGCTAGGCCTAACACTAAGCACACACACAAAGCATGTGCAAGTCTATGGATGAGAAATTTAACACTTGGATGGCTTGGATATGATCTTCTATGTGTGTCACACTCCTCTGATCTTCCTCAACATCTAGCAACTTCAAATGGGTGAGTGGAGGGGGTACAAATAGCCCAGGCCAACAAGCTAGCCGTTGGCTAACGGCTACTGAAAACCGTACCGTCGGATGAACCGATGGTCTCTTTTCCATAGGTGTCGGTTCAATCGGTGCCCTCCACGTCATCTAGTCGTTGCATCCCCACTGACACATATCCTCCGACGCTTGCACCGACGGTCTCCTCACTTAACCGTCGGTTCATCCGGTGCTGATAGGTCCGTGGCCAAAACCTCTCTGTTAGCAAACACGAGGCCGCCGGATGAACTGTTGCTGACCCACCGGTTCATCCGGTGCTACTGCTGTTCCAACTTGCTGCTCTTTGTCTCGATTTATCTGATCATCAGATAAACTGATGGTGCCTGTCAACAGACCGTCGGTTCATCCGGTGCTCCTGTCTCAGCTGCTTATTCACTAGCAATCATCTGGTGCAACTAAAAAACCCCCTGTCAGTTCATCCGGTGGTCTTCAAGTTAACTCGAGTCTTCATGCACCGACGCTTGCTTCCTATGTACCGTCGGTTCATCTGACAGTGCTCTTTTCTTCTTTTTCTTCTTGTCGATTTTGCCTCAAAATATATACTATCTTCTCATTTTGGCATATAGTATTTTTGCATTCATGGGACCTAGAAATGTCTACAAAGACATACTCAACAATATAGTTAGTCCCATTGATCATGTTATCATTAATCACGAAAATCAAACTTGAACAAATAGCATATGAGGCCATGTTCGCTACACGGAGCGGGGTTGGATTGCGGCGTATGATGACGATAGTGATGTCACAGCGAGGCGGAGGGGCACGGTGCGTGTCGGGCGGTGGCATGGCGTGCTTGTGGGTGCGCCGGCGGGCTGCGGGCGGCTGTGGCGATGTATGCTGCGCCGGCGCAACGGGCTGAGCCGGTGAGGAAGTTGCGCGACGGCAATGGCACGGTGCGGCAGAGAAGGCCAGTGGCGCAGGGTTCTGGAGCTATGGCGCGACGTGGCGGCAACGTCGTGCGCGTGTGGGAGGCGAGCCAGCGGCGTGTGCAGGTGTGCTCATCCGTGCTCGGAACACGGTGGCAAGCAGGGCAGCGCAAGGCGGCGTGGTGTTGTGGTGTGCATGGAGCAAGGCAGCGAGCCTCGGTGTCGCGGTGACGTGAGATGGTCGGTGAAGGTGCATTGGTGAGGTGGCCGGGTCGCTGGTGGGCGGCTGCCGATGACAGAGCAGAGCGGCGGCGCGCGGCGTGCAAGGAGCTCTGGGGATGGCGTAGTACGACGAGGCGGTAGCGGTGCGCTCGCCATTCCAGCGAGGGGCGGCCGGAGCGAGGAGATTGACTCGGTGGCAGCCGGCAGTGGTGCTCTCGGAGTGTGGCGCGGCGGTGCGGCTGCGGGCTATGGCGAAGCAGGGAAGATGCCCGGAGAAGAACTCCATGGGCGCGGCGTCCCGCAGCGGTGGCGATTCTCGCCCAAACTCAGCGGGAGGTGGCCGGAGCTGGCGGTTCAAGTGACGGCGGCCGGCGGCGGCGTCACAAGGCAGAGGAGAGCGAGAGGAGGAAGAAGGAGGTGTTAGCGGGTTGGGCCAGGCTGGGCCGCGCGCGTGCGAGGCAGGCCGGGCGAGTCGGGCCGCGAGGAATTTTTTTTATATATTTTTTCTTTGATTTTCGAAAAATAAATGGTCGAACCAAAAATTTCGAGAAATATACATCTGCCGCCGTACCCCACGGCGGGTGGCACGGCGGTAGGGGTGCCGCCCACGGTCGGCTGACTTGCCAGGTGGGGCCAGCTTCCTGCCGCCATGGGGTACGGCGGTAGGAGCCTGCCGCCGTGGGCTACGGCGGCAGCGTCACCCCTATATAAGGGGGCGACGGCTGCCGCCACCCACTCCTCCCTCCCTCACTCTCTCCTCTAAATCTTCGGCTTTCAACCCTTCGGAGCACTTTTGACTAAGGTATGTTTCTAAATTTAGTTTAGTTAGTGTAGTTAGTTTAGTTAACTTAGTTTAGGTTAGTTAGTTTAGAAATTTCAAAAATGTTAGAAATAATTATAATTCAAATAATTAGATTAAATTAATATAAAAGTATTAAAAAATTGTTTTAATTAACATAATTCGTTTAAATTGGTTTTAAACTTTTAGAAAATAGTTTAAATTCACATAATTCGTTTTAATTCATTTAAAATTCCTAGAAAATGGTTATAATTCACAAAATTAGATTAAGTTGATATAAAATTCGTAGAAAATATTTTTAATTCACATAATTAGTTTGAATTCATTTAAAATTCCTAGAAAATGGTTATAATTCACATAATTAGATTAAATTGATATAAAATTAGTAGAAAATAGTTTAATTTCACATAATTCGTTTTAATTTATTTAAAATTTCTAGAAAATGGTTATAATTGACATAATTAGATTAAATTAATGTAAAATTTTTAGAAAATATTTTTAATTCACATAATTCGTTTTAATTAGTATAATTCGACTAATTGATTAAATTATGTTATTTTTTGCAGCTATGGCTGGACCGTTGGAGTACGTACGGCCGGAGTTGTTCGACGAGGCGGTGGACCGGCACCACCGCTCGTACGTGTCGGCTGTTCTTGGACGTTCGACCGGCAGTATACGTTTCCGGACCACCCGCACGTTGATGCCGATACACCAGCGGTGGATTCCGAAGTACGTAATTCATTTTTACTATTTATTTCTGTTTCTTTACAATAGTAATTGCGTTAAGTAAATTAATTTTGTTTTTTTTTCAGGCTACGCGCTGCAGGACTTCTCCCTTTCGCGCGGTTGGTCGAGGGGGACAGGCTACGAGCTGAGGTTCCCCGGGCGGAGCGGTTGACGCGGTTCAGCTACGACGCCCCGCTGATCGCCGCGTTCATGGACCGGTGGCGACCAGAGACGCACACCTTCCACTTCCCCGTCGGCGAGATGGCGCTCAGTCTGGAGGATGCCGCGATGTTGGGAGGACTGCCGTGTGCTGGCGATGCGATGGGGCCGATCAACATCCCCGCGACGTGGCACGCCGACTTTCTTGCTCGGTTCGCGAACGTTCCACGGAACGATCGCGCGCCTCAGCCGTACGTGCCCTTCGCCAACAACCACGGGTCCACCTGGACTTGGATCCAGCAGTTCAGCGTACGTGATTCTAACTCTTATTTTCAACATTTGTATGCATTTTAAACGAATGTGACGATGAACCTTTGTGTGTGTGCAGGCTGACTACATGGCGAACGAGGTCGACGACCCGACGTCGGACAGGTTTTTGGAGGTCTACTTGCTCTGGCTGTTCGGGTGGGTACTGTTCTGCGAGTCAGCGGGGGACTCAGTGTCGAGATACCTGCTCCCCTGGGCTCAGCGGATCGCCGACTCCCCTGTCGAGGAGATGCCCTAGATCAGTTGGGGCAGCGCTGTTCTGACCGCTACCTACAGGGGGCTGTGTTTGGCAGTGTCAAGGCCGGCGAGTAAGGAGGGGATCCTCCTGGGGTGCCCTCTCCTGCTGCAGATGTGGATCCACGAGCGGTTCGACATCGGTCGGCCCAAGGCCGACCTCTCGAAGTACGTGCCGTTGCCAGAAGACATCGACCCCGCGGACCTCCCCACCATGGGTTCTCTGTGGTGCCTCCGGAAGGTAATGACCTCCCTTATTGTTTTATTCGCTCAATGAGTTCTTTAGTTTGATTCAATCAACTTTTCATGTTATGTGCAGCACGTTTGGGCTGGGGAGCAGGCGAAGAAGGCGTACAAGGACTTCGTGGGTCAGATCGACCGGATGGTCGATGTCCAGGTCCGGTGGACGCCGTACGCTACTGCCATGGTCGCTGCCCGCGCACCACAGGGCCTCTCGTCCCTGTGCTACCGAGACCAGGCGTACTGTATGACGCGGCGACGATTGGTCTTCGACGTCTACGTCGAGGAGTACGCCGTCCACCGGGTGATGGGGCAGTTTGGCCTCTTCCAGGAGTCGTCAGTACCCGCTGCGCCACGTCTGCCGCCCACAGCACACAGGTGAGCTACCATTTGCCAGTTATAATTATTTTCCGTTACAAATAGTCAGTTGCAAATAATTTTCTGTTTCATCTATGCTAGGTGGACGCGTAAGGGCGTGTCTGCGGCGACGTCGTTCGTCGACAAGCTGCAGCCGTACGTGGACGAGTGGGCGTCCGCGGCGCACGAAGAGAACGTCGTCACCGAGCACCGCCTTCACGACGGCGCGGCTTGGGTAGCGTACCTTCAGTGGTACCTCCCGAGGACGCGGACGCGGGTGACGTACGTGCCTGCTACCCCGCCACCGCCACCGGTCCCGGACCACGACAGGATCCTGTCGGACACCATGTACCCGGTGCGCCGAGACCAGACCGCCGACACAGCGGTAAGCTACGATACTGCAAACATATTTAATTCATATGACTTTTCATTATAACATGTGTTACTAATTTTGTGAGCAGCACGACGTGCTTGCTGAGATCGTGCGGCTCGCAGCGTTCGCGAGGGGGCAGTGTTTTACCTGGGGGCCTCACTAGCACCAGGGCACGTACGACAGGATCCTCGATGCTGCCACGAGGTACTCCGCCGTCGTGAACTACGCTGGGGCCGCAGAGATTCCTCTCCTTCCACGCCACCCAGCGTCGTCCTCGAGCTCTGCCTCGACAGCGGCTTCGCAGCCGACGCCTTCCACCTTTGCCGGCGGCTTCTCGGCTCCGACGGCACAGCAGCAGCCACAGGCGCAGGGCTCGCACACCTACGTTTGTTTCCCCCGGCGCAGGTACTTTCAGTGGACCTTATTTTCAACTAAAGCACGGAATTGTTGTGTGTTTGTGTTATACTATATTCTAATCGTACAGGGCGACCGCCGCTCTTTCCGACAGGCGAGCCTCGACAGCCGGAGACGACGGCACCTAGAGCGCCGATCTTTCCGCTAGGAGGTTTCAGACCGCCGGTCTTTCAGTTTGCGGTGGCAGATATTCCTTCCTCGTCCACTCCGCCTATGTTCCAGCCTGGTAACGACCTTAACTTTACAGTAAAATTCGTTAAGTACGATACGTTTTGGAGAACTAATACTATTCGTTGCAGCTGGTTTCGACGCGACCACCGTCCAGACTCCTGACGAGCACCTGGGCTGGGATGAGTTTGGGTACGGCGACATTCTCGCGGCCATGAATGCCCCGCAGGCCGAGGAGGTTGGCCCGTCACAGTTCACACAGGCACCGCCTGTTGGGACTCAGGAGACACAGCCAGTGGGCGGAGCGACCCCGGCGGCTGGCGGAGCGACACCGGCTGGTGCAGGGTCGTCGTTGGCGGGCGGAGGGACACCGACGGGCGGAGCGACACCGGCCGGCGGAGGGACACCGGATGCTGCAGGCTCGTCGCAGGCGGCCATGGTGACACCGTCTCCCGACCAGCTCGGACCGCGGGTGGTCAGGGCACCTGACCCCTGGACGTACGCCCGGGACCACACCTGGGCTGGCGCTAGAGCTGTTAGGCCGAAGAGGCACCGGCGCATTTAGATGTAGTACTACTTTTACCATGATTTTGTATAAACTATTTGCATCTACTTGTTGATTATGATATGATCTTGTGATTATGCTTACACTTATCAGTTTCTTGTTTTTTAAAAAGGTTAAAAGTGTTTTAAAAATGAAAAATTTAAAAACAAATAAAAATGGTCTTACCGCCGTGTGGCACGGCGGTAGGGTCCTATCGCCGTGGCGCACGACGGCAGGGGCCTGGCGCAGTGCCACGCGGCCCTGCCGCCAGAGGTGCTCTCCTGCCGCCGTACCCCACGGCGGCAGGGACTTAACGCCGTGGGGCACGGCGGCAGGTGTATATTTCTCGAAATTTTTGGTTTGACCATTTATTTTTCGAAAATCAAAGAAAAAAAATATATAAAAAAATTTCGGCCGCGAGCGGTGGCGATGTTGGATCAGGCCGCATGGGCCACGGAAGATGGCCGGCTTGGTAGGCTGGGTTGGGCCGGCTAGGCTGGTGGGCTGCTGGGCTGTGCAAGGGAAGGGAAGGGAGCAAGCCGGTTGCTAGGGGAAGAGTCAAGGGCCTAAAGATGGACTTAGGTGTTTATGGACCTCCTATAGGGTTTGAAAACTGAATTTGAATAGGAATTCAAATGAAATTTTCAAACCAAATTCCTTAGGAGCTTTTCTAGGGTTTGAAAAGTAAATTTTGAAATAAAATTTTCAAACTTATTTTCCCACCCAAAATCCTTAGGTGGAGAAAATGTAATTTGACTATAGTTTGAAAGAGGAATTTGAAATGTGGTTTCAAATTCGAATTGAAACGAAATTCCTTAATGGATCACTCAGCAATCAAATGCAACATAATTTATTTTAAATGCAAAATTATTTATAGAAAACTTTAAAATAATCTAGATAAAAGAAAGTTAGCCTATAATTAGAGAAAATTTTTAATAAGTTGGTATTTTTAAAATGCCTTAAAAATCAGGATGTGACACAGGCAGCTACTCGTTTGCCGCACAATTAGCTTTTTGTAAAAAGCATTTGTTCAACCATACAGAGTGTCACAAACTCACAAACAAACTATGCAATTAAAATCCAAAAAATGGAAAACACAATCTCTATCTGTATCTTTATCTCTATCTCTACTTCTATACCAATCTATTATTTGTGGTGATGTCGTTCACCCCCCTCCCCTTAACCCGTCGCGACCGTCGAGCGCCGTCGCCCGCCCCTCGGTCCCACCGTCCCTCCGCTCGCCCCCTCGCCCGCGCGTCGCCTCCGTCCACCGACGACAGATCGGATCGCGCCTCCGCCACGCCGTCGCCGTCCTCGCAGCGACGCCCCGCCGTCGTCGTCGATCGCGCCGTCGTCGATCGTGCCGCCGGGCCATCCCCGCTGCCGACGCCCCGCCGCCGTCGATCGTGCCGCCGCGAACGCCCTGAAGGACTTTCCTCTCTGCTAGCCTCCGTTACCACGCAGGGACGTGAGAAGGTTCGCCCTCAACATCCAGTAAGTTTTCTCCATGACAATAACCACTTGCGCCGTCTGAACACTCATCTCATCATCGTCGGAACTGCCAGGAAACCACGTCGCTGCATCTTGTCGTCATTCTGCAGAAGAAACGAGCCCAGAACGAAGCACTGGCCGTTGTTGCACCTCTCGCCGTCCCCTCCGTCTCGAGCCAGAGCTACACCGACGCCGCCCTCAAAACACCCTAGGTGAGATCCCCATATCATGTGCTTTCCGTTTCACCGCTTCCCGTCAAATTCCATGCACCGTAGGCCGATCTGGCATTTTCCGGTGAACTTCCGGCCGTTCCGAGGAACACATGCATGGCGCCACCGTGATTCAACATTGTTGTCCTGTGCCCAGGGAAGGAGATGATCCGGTGGCCCTTAGACCCGAGATCCATGGTCCATATTAGATGCACTAGATACCCCTTCATGTGGACTTGGTTCACGGTGGACTGCATATCAAACACCGCTGGTTCATGAGCTTGTAGACCGAGCCTGCAGAACAGTAGCCACCACATCATCGGCAGCAGCCCAGTCAACCCCCTTTTGCACTCTAGCCCCTATCCTTTTTGGTAATTACTTTAGATTTATTCATTGCATGTTAATCTTGCACTCTGGCACCTAAATGCCTTGATAATTTTATCCTGAACCTATAACTTGTACTTTAACAAAAAAATCTTTGTTCTAGAACCATTTAATTGTATGGTTGCAAAAGTTCCAGAGTTTGATTCATAGGACAATATTTCAGACATTCACAAGGTCCATTACTCCATAATCGCCAGTTCATAATTTAGATAAAAAAACAAAAGGTAAATATTTTCAAGGCCAGAGGATTAGTAAAATCCCACGAGCTGAGCTGTATATCCTCGTTCATCACTCCCTGTCTCTGCAAAAGCTACATACGTAAACTACATAATTACTATATTCTTGAATCAGACAAAATGAGACTAATCTGTTCCTACGAAAGGAAAGCACTATTTTGTGGATAAATTCCACTATTTCTTGAATAAAGATCCAAGCAGATAAAATATTGTAGTGTACTGGCATGTCATGTATATTGTCAAGAAATCTTTGTATTGTGATTTAAATTTTTTATCGATGATGTAATATTGTTTGAATGGTGATATGTGTTTTTCAGCAGTATTGATTAACATTTAGTATTTACATTTATTAATATTTGTTGCCCATAGCAACACCCCTTCATAGTTGAAACTGTCTAATGACAAAAATCGGTTTCAGACTTTCAGTGATCCTGCATGCCAGATGGTTTTGGCGGAGTAGAGATACTGCCTAATATATTGTCTTGGTTTCATGCAGACTGTTCCACTCCGCTGATGGATAGTTCAACCCCGTTTGCAGATCTCACAAACACTATAAGTCAAGGTTAGATCACACGAGCACTTGAAAGCATCTCATTATATTTGAACGACATCACCACAAATAATAGATTGGTATAGATTATGCAATTTGTACTGCATATTTTATTGTTTGATTTCGTGATTAGTGTTATGTATCTGTGTACGGTGTATTGGTTGATTGTCCTGTCTATGCATGGCCGTGTGTGTGGTTAACTGGTTGTGTGATTGTGTTGTTGTTGGGCTCAACTATGTTCTACGGGTCGGTGTTTCCAATTTGCTTTTTCGTATTCCGACCGTGTTCGACATGTTCCCGATCGAATTAGTTCGTTTCCGAATCGTTTGATATCCCGCAAGTTCGTTTTCGTTTACGACCTTTCCGAATTCTATTTCGTTTTCGTAACCAAATGTGAAAGTGAAAACAATATTGGGGTTATCCCGACCGAGTTCGACCGCTTTCAATCCTACTCCTAACTTCAAAAACTTACTGCATCAAGTCCAAATGACTTCAAATGACCGATCGTTGCTGCCTGAAGATATCAAAGGACTTCTTTCACGCATCAAGTTCAAGAAGATGTAAAATACTAGAACATTAGAAAATAATATTAATTTGGTCTCTTGTACAACAAAAGCATATTAATTTAAATATGTATTTGCGATGAAAGAAATGCTTCATTTAATTTAAGTACATAAGAAGCTACAATCATTTAGTGTCTAATGCCCGTGGTAACACACGGGCACTTCGCTAGTACTCGAATGAAAGTACGTTGTTCTCCGGTCCGTCGCACGTACGTCGCCCGCCCGCGACTCCTCTGCCGTGTCCCCCCACCCACCCCCCAAATCCCTATTCGGATCCGCCGCCTCCCGCGCCTCCTCGACCCCGTCCGCGCCGCCAACCCTAACCTCCCGCGCCTCCGCGACCCCCTCTCCCGTGCACCACCTCCCGCGCGCCATCCCCCACCCTCCTCCCGCGCCGTCTCCTCCGCCATCGCTGACGACCCGCGCTGTCGCCGTCTTCTCCGACCGCGCCCCCATCTTCTCCGACCAACACCACCGCCCTCGCCTCCCCATCCGCACCTCACCGCTGCCACACCAGCCCCCGCCTCCGCCGGATCCGGATCATCTCCTTCTCCTCGCCCTCGACGTCGTGCCCGTGTGTTGCGCACCCTCGTTGTCTGCGGCGCCCCCGTCGTCCGTGCCGCCGAGCCGCCCCCGGAGTTCCACGACGCACCAGTCCTCCACGTCGTCGCGGTGCCGCCTTCGTCGGCCGCGGAACCCCCGGAGTCCGTGCCGCCCGTCGTCCACACCGCCGCGCTGCCACCGGTTGCTCCTCCACGTCGTGCCCCTGGCCAGCTAGCTCTCCATATCGGCGCCACCACTGACTGCTCCTCCACACCGTCCCCCTCTGCATCTCCACGACGGGGCGCCCCCCTGCCTGCCCCTCGATGCAAGTGCCGCCACCGGCTGCTCCTCCACGCCCCCACAGTAACTTCTCTTGTCACCAGACCTTCACCCCCTGCTCAAATTAACCGTCGTGCATCCTGATGATGTTTGCCTCTGCGTGGTCCAAGTCTCAAGAGGATACTTGGGCCACCCTGGTGTCAGTGAGAGGATGGTGATTGTCTTGCAACAAGAGGATACCGGTTCATGGGGATCCTAGCTTTCCATTGATTCCAGAGGTGGAAGATACCGGTTCATGGGGATCCTAGCTTTCCATTGATTCCAGAGGTGGAAGAACAACATGAAGATCAGAAAGGTAAGCGGATTATTTTCTCTATCTTTCATTTTTTCCCTTAATTCTTTCATATCACCAAAACAATGCCTGTGACCTCAGTATACATATTACATCACGAAAGCAGTTCTTCCTATTCTCTAACGAATTCAATAGAACCTATGAACTTTATTATACAAGCTTTAGTTTTTTTAATTCTAGGAATGGTTATTTCATTGCCATAATGAGTGCATATAGGCCAAAAAAGCAATTCTGATAGCAATAATGTATGGGAAGAAGGCAACAGTTCAGAAAGGAAGTGCTGGTGCTTTTTTTTGTCACAAGGCAACATGCTTCAGTTCACAATTCTGATAGCATTAGAGTATTCTTCTGCTCGGGAACCCATCTGAAATCAAGGGCTCATATCATGGTGATAAGCTAATTATTAATTTCGCTTGTTCCCTTTGAATCTCTGTTGAGTAATCAAGCAATGGATTGTTCTTCAGTATTTGTGAGTGACAAAAACAAAACTCATGAGTGCAAAACTTGACACACTAAAGTGCTAACAGTATTGAATGGCAAGTACGTACAGACTGTAATGGTTATTTGGAGTGAAATTCATTTCAAGATAGGCTACCATCACTAATTTCATTTTTATGCAGGAAACTATTAAATGGATGCCAATGGAGTTGATGCAGTCCTAGAACACTCTTTCATGAACTGCCAGCTACTGGCAACCAAGGTAGCTTGCCCTACTATTTGCTGCCTTCTCATATAGCCAGGTAATCAATTCTACTATTTGGTGTCATTGTAGGAAATCATAATGCAATTAATTGGAGACTACAACCCTTAGATCCCAAGGACTTCAAGAGGTCATCTTCGTATTGATATACTTTGCTTTCAAGTACTTCCAGGTCCTCAAATCTTCTTGTGTTCAGTACGTTCACCACGACGGATGTCTCAATTACTATTTTGGCATGTATCTTTTTTAAGTTTTAGTGCTCTTTGTTTTGCCGTGGTGATGAAAAGTGGGAACGTTGCTGGAGCAATTTTAATGTCTTACTGCAGATCCTTTAATACTCTAAATGGAAAACAACTTTAATGTCTTAACTCACTGTGATCCTTTAATTCTCTGAATGAAAAACATTTTCTTTTGTGCCACCATTTCAGGGCAGTATGACGGTTTGTAGTGTAACCTAACATGCATAATTCCCATTTATCTGAAACCATTCTTAAGAATCCATCCTGCACTGTCTACCTGTAGAATAAGATGAATATTACCAATTTCCCTCTGAAAACACTCTCCCTTCAAAATTAATCTTTGCATATACCTGTACAATTTACACATTTGTATGTTTTGATCAGAGCATCAAACAGAAGAGAAGGACATATCATATTTGGGATTGTAGGTCAAATTGCATCTATACTTCTGAATTTATATCACGTGCCCATATATATATCTGCAGTATCTTCAGAAAATGTGTCTTGGATGATTCATTTTTTATGGTACAAATGATCCAGCTATAAAAACATGAAATGGATAAAATGTACAACCAATGGAATCGATGGCATATTGTTGGCTGGTGTTAATTGGAATCAAATGGAAGTTCTGAACTTGTGATTAAATTGAAAGTTGTCATCATGGCAAGAATAATTAGACCTGGCGGTGATTTTCACACATTGGAGGCAGACATGAAGGTAGTCACACCATACTTGAAATGTTGATTTTAGCATGGATACAATTGCCTTGCTCAAATGTTATCATGCATTTTGGATAAAATTCTACAAAGGTGTCGTCTCTCAGTGTTTGGTGAAGTTCAATTTGGGTTAATGGTGGTAATCAAGCTACCGTGCTTTCCGTTCTATGAGACACCATTGTGTCAATGACTGGAGCTCTTATGTATTCGGTTCCTGCTAATTTATTTTCTCTCTTTCCTTTTTCACTTTATTCTTATTTATTTTGGTAAGCCCTATTTATTTCCGAATGTCAAAGGTTTCTCTCTTTACTTATAGCACAAGTTAGAATAGCTTCCATAAGGTCCAGAAATAAATCTGATGGATTTCAGGAATAATGCACATAGTTGTTAGGTATACTATATATGCTCCCCAGTAATAAAATAGGAACACCAACATTTTCCTGTATTTCCTATCTGACATTGTTAAATTTAATCGGGTTCTATCTTCTATGCATGCCTCCAGATGCTAGCAAGGTCTTGCGCTATTTTCATCAAGGAGTATAACAATAAGGTCTTCAACTGGTTGGTGATATTCTCCCTAGCCATGATTGTCATCGGGCGTTTCATGGTTAAGTTCTTCCTGCTTGAGATTGTTGCATGGGTGATGCTTACCTTCCTGGAGATGTACACGAGGCTGTTCTGATCCACAGAACCTCTATTACAATCCTGTTTGGCACTTAGCCATCTCAACTTAGGATACCATCATCTACAACCCTATTCTTGATCTTGACAAGTATGCATTCTTACTCCCTGTAACAATACAACGCCAACCGATCGTTGATGTATTTAATCTCTTCTACGTTCTTTCTCTTATATGCTTCTGATCTTGATGCACGGATTGGTGATACCGATCGTTCTGGTGCTGCTTCGGTGGAAGGAAAGGAATTGCGCTATTGTTGCTGCCTCTGTACAATGTCTTGAAGCTCCAGTCGTCCAAGAACTGACTAAAAATGACTGGTCCATCAAGGATACAAAAACAATAGCAATGGCATACTCCGCCTGTGAATGGGAATTATTAGATTGGGTTGGCAGTAGTAGGCAAGGTGAATTATCAGGTTGGCAATGGTAATCCTTCATTTCTTTGTGATAAATGAATGGCCAAATAATTTATTTGTTGCACTGCCCATTCATTCTATTCAAATTATCAGTGACCAATGTATGATCAAACAATTTGCTGTTACATTACACATCCCTTCTATTAAAATAGCAGCAGTCAGTTGTGGCTTGGTACTTTTCTAAATGCAGATGGAGAAGCAAACATTTGTGTTAGAATATATATTTTTTAATTATCTTTTTAAGTGTATCAAGCTTCTAATATATACAATGTGTTAGAATAAATATATTCTGAATTATCTTTTTCAAGTGTAACAAGCTTCTAATATGTATCTGTTTTGCATATTGCAGAAGGACTAATTTTCAAAGTGTGTGGACATACAGTCCAACTCTGCAAAGGAAAGTATAATGTATTAATCATCCTACCATTGCAAATATTCTAATGATGGGCACTAGATTTACTAGAACCATATTTACATCCAGTCCTGGCAATTTCTTTAATATTGATATATCTTCAATAGCTATGTGAGTGCAAAACCATTTCAGTTCTATTAGCAGCGCATTGACCCAAAGCTGCTTCTAAGCCATTGGGTGCACCCCTCCTCTGATTACCCTTTCATAAGGAACATATATACATATGAAACTTGCAGCAGTTGGAGATCAAGTCATCGCTACTCCATAACCGAAAGGTTATGATTTTGCCGGTCACCTTATGTTGCATGGTTTGGTCTCTTAATGGAATAAGCAGGTCCTCCATTTTCCTCATTGATGAAGGTCGAAACTGAAGATGCAATCAAATAAAGGAACATCACATTGAATTTTGTTATATGTTGTACAGTACTCAGTAGAATATATAGTTCCTATTTAGTAGATCAGTGTGACAAATATGTATATGCAAGGGGTACAATTTAATTTATTAATAAAATAGCTTTTGAAAAGCTAGCATGTTCCTCTTGACATGTGTTACATCTAAACCGTGTAGTTTTGTAGTCACGAAAATGCATATGCATCTAAAGTAAATAATAATATGACTAACGTAATGAAAATATGCAATATTGCACTTATTTTGACCCTATTATTGTCATATTGGATAGATGCCCAACATGTTGCAATATCAATATTGTGTAGCCCGTAGCAACGCACGGGTACCATCCTAGTCTAAAAATAAAACTGAACATGACAAGAACATTTCGGTCTCAAATCTATATGTTTCTACTACAGTAGTTATAAATTATATTAAATTAACTACAAAACAGAGTTTGTCTTGTGAGCTAAGTAAAAATCAGCAATCCTATTATCAGTCATCAGCCGCTAGGCCTCCTTACTCCTTTTAAAAGAGATCATTGGCTTATCTTGGCCTCATTGTAGAACCACCTGAAACACATAAACTCATGTTATAAATCAGAAAAAATAACACAATAGGGTAAATCATTCGGTCATCAGTTCATGCAAATTCCACTGCAACTTAATAAAAGAAATGCAAGGGTTCAGCTATCATATTGCTGCCGATTGCACTTAACTGAACAAAACTATGGCATGCAATTCACAAATAAGCATATCATGTCACCCAAGAAGATCAACACCAATTGGTAGAATGCTATCAATTGATGGTGGTAGAACAAACAGAGCAGAGAAAACTTGAGCAAACTCATGCGATTAATGGGGGGAAATATAGGAAAATCAGGATGCTATTCATTCACGTTATCCTTCAGGCAAGCAGTTCAATTCAAAACTTCCATTCCATAGGACTAAGGAATTGGTAGACTGAGATAAATGTGTATTCCGTATATATGAAATTGGGAGCAGATAACAAGCACCAGCTTAACTGTTAATCATGTTAGTAAATTGATTTCATGGTTTTTGTCAGAGTATGGCACACATTTTAGAGAGGGACTTGTTACCGTAAGCCGATGACAGCCACATATTCAGACATCGTAAGCAGAGAACAACGATATATCCGAGTTAGATTTCATCCTCCTCATCTCCAATTATACATCTAGCTATATCATCATGAGTGAGAGCATCTGAAACAATTGAAAATAGATCAAACATGCAGTAAATATATTAACACTCATACACACACATCCGAGAGTAAACATACTGTTTCCCCTAATACAATCTTGGAGACAGACAAGTGCTTCCACAGTCTCACTAGTCAACCCGCTTCTATACTCACTTATAATTTTCTCCCCACTAGAAAATGTTGATTCAGATGCCACCGTTGACGCTGGAATGGCCAATATATCTCGCACCATGTTTGCAAGTACAGGATATGTGGTGGAGGACTTCCAATATTTCAGGATGTCAAAAGGACCGCCTACAGGAATTGTTTCCTCTTCCAAATACTTATCCAGTTCGCTCACCCTTCTTCTTTGCACCAAATTCTAATGTTGGCTCCAATCTGGCCAAGGATTGGTTCTACCAAGATAGGTTTCAACCGTACCAACTGATCGTGCAAAATCAGGGATTAACTCACCAGACTGCAAGCTATATTCATTGAATAGTTCCTTGAATTAATGTGTTCTCAATTGTAGTGAAGTATTGCGCTTCATTACCAAAACCTTGTCTTAGACGAAACTTGAGATAGCCCAACTTGAATCTAGGGTCAAGAATGACAGGAACACAAATCTGCAAGAAAGATAGATCCCATTATTTCTAAAATTTTTCCTTCATCTCATATATCATGGCTCTGATCAAAACATCTGAATTAGTGGATTCCTTTTCCAAAAGTAGGTTGATCTCCCAAATCTAATTGAAATACAATCTTGAAGTTGGGTACTTCGAACCTGAGAGGAGTTCAGTAGCATCACAGAATAACTTTAAGATGCCACAAAGCTTCTTAGCCATTTGCCATTCCTCGACTAAGGGTTCATGTACATAAAGAATGTCTTCATGGGTCAAAGCTTTAAATGCCCTCTCATACTCCACAGCACACTTGAGCATGTGATAAGTAGAATTCCACCGCGTCACAACATCAAGTGGAGGTTGTTTTTCACAAGATATCCCTACTTCTCTAATCTTCTTCTCAAACCTCTATTTGCGCCCTTGTGAGCTCTTCACATACTTGACGCTGTCTCTAATGCTTGTGAAAGCACCACTCATTGCAAGCAAACCTTCTTGAACTATCAAGTTTAAAACATGGGCAACACATCGGCAATGGAACATTTTTCCCTTCACCTAGAAGCAAATGCTTGCCAACTAGATTTTCCCTCAATGCACTCACAAAGTTGTTGTTGTTAGAGGCATTATCTAGGGTGATTGCAAAGATATTATCTTCTATATTCCACTCATTCAAGGTCTTATGCATGGTGTTGAATAAGTTCCTACCATCATGAGGGGTTTCTACAAGACCCAACTTTATGATACTTTTGTGCAGTATCCAATCACTATCGATGTAATGGCAAGTGACACACAAGTAACCTAGAGTTTTCTTGGACGTCCACAAATCTGTGGTAAGGGAAACTCTAGAAGTTGAATTTTTCAACAACTCATGCAATAGTGCTTCCCTTCCTCATATGTTCTAATGCAATCAGACTTGATAGTGGTTCTCGACACATGTGTGAACCATGGATTAAGACTGGTAACAAAACTTGAACTTCGGATACTCAACAAGGCTAAAAGGTACTGAATGACAAACAATTAGACTGACCAACTCTTACCGAGATGTTTCCTGATCAAATTTCTAGTCTTTTAATGAAGCATCACGTAAGGATAGATCACTGGAATTCATCTGATTAAGCATTTGATCCAATCTTGCTTTGCCCTCACAAGTACACAAATGCCTACGACAAGTGCTTGTGCCAACATCACGTGCTACTTTAATTCTTTTGTGGCAATGTATGCACCGAGCTTCAGCAACAGAATCACCTTCATATATAGCCTAAAAATCTTTCCATATTTCTGATGTAAGTTTGTGTCTCCTACGTAATCTCCCTAGCCATGGATATTTAAATATTTTTAGGACATGATCAATATAGTCAAAGCAGAATAGTATTTGAAGGACTGGTATATCATAAAAAAACAATAAGATGATAGTACAAATGACATCACTTACTAGGAAGCATCGCAGATGTGGATGGGGATGGCAATGGAGAATTGATCCTTGGTGACAATAGAATTTTGATCCCCAATGATTTTATAGAAAATGTTAACATTGGTGATCTTAATCTTTGTGATCTTGATACCCTTTCTCATGTTTCCATAGAGGCATTCCCCTTCCTCACTGACGATAGCACCTCTCCCTCTTTGGCCTACACAGAGAACCAAATGTACAGGTATCAACAGTAACTTCAACTTGAAGGACATTTTTCTGGAAGTTGACTGATATGTCTAGTGCTTGAACAAGAAAATGCAGCATTGGCAAGTTTTGCATATTACAGAAAGAGAAAGCATCAACAAAGGTCATCCATAATTAAAGAATTTTGTTCATCTGATTTTCGGCAGTTCTACAATACTTTAATTTCGATCACAGAGAGTGTAATGAATTGATAACTAGCATTAATCTGTACCAAGAACAAAATATTGATGATCCTGCAGGTCATGACATATTTGCTTCAATGTATGCTAACAGGGAATGTAACTATGGCTGCTTTAGCTCTTCGACATCAAATTGCACTAGGCAGGAATTGACACAACAACAAAAATCAGAGGTATCAGGCTTGCATTTGAAACAATTTCAGATAGAACTTAGAAGTGAGGATAGCTAGACTGACAAGGACGTTGCTGTTAATCGCCATGGCCACCTTCAATATCTGGTTTGCACAGTCCCTGCTCTATTCTAGTGGAGAGGATGGAGTATGAGTGGTGGCAATATGGGATGAGCCAACAACCTGTGCATGCAAAGAGAGTACGAGACCTATAGAGCTATTCAAGAATTTGCACCATCTGCTATTTAGACTGACCTGTTTTTCTTTGCGTGAAGCTTGTTCTCTTCGATCTTGCGACCACTGCTTTCGATGATGGTGGTTGGGCTTTCTTCCCCTTGTATGGCACAATCACCTTCAACTCCAACTGTAGGGGCGGGGAGACCGCCGCGAGGGCTCCAGGCACGGCCTCCGGGGCAGGCCGCCGCCGGCTCCCACGGGGCGCAGCCGGACAGGTATGTTTCCCTCTCTTATTCACTGCATGGCCGCCGGAGATCGACATACCTGGGCGCGGGGGGGGGGGGGGTGTTGGCGCACAACATCGCTGTTGTCCCTGCTGATTGCTTGTTGATCTTGCGGATGGGGTTGGGGAATCGGAGGGTGAAGAGAGGGAGGAAGGGAGGTGGATTCGCTAGCGACCATTGGCGGCGGCGCGCAAACTGACGGCGATGCCATGGGCAACACGGCGCGTGCGACGATGGCGGCGGCGCAACGCCCCTCTCCTCTGATCCCCTTTCTGCCAACAAATCCTCTCTCGCGCGCGATTTTTCTTTTTGCGGGCTTGCGACACTGTCGGGCCCCGTTGGCTGGGCCGCATAGCACCGCTACACTACGCGGGCTTAATCAAGGCCGGATCCAGCCTATGTCATCAGGGTTAGCTGACCCCGATAATTTCTCATAAATTCCAAAGAAATCACTATTCGTTACTGTTCATTAACACTAATGACCCCATCTCCTAATGAAGCTGACCCCGATGCTCTAGTTTCCTAGATCCGCCCCTAGGCTTAATTGAAGCTGTCCGCTGGGCTTGCGGCGAAACCCGTGCCCCTTGCATATATAACTAAAATTGTAAATTTGTATTCAAATTCAGACTTTCATTACCCACAAACATTCATACTATATCCGAATTCGGATAGTCAAGTTGCATTTCTATGATCTGAATAGGATGCATATCAATATTCAATACATCTTTTTTTTGGTAAATATTCGACACATCTTATCACTATTCGTATCTGAATTCAATTCAAGAAAACAAATAACCATCTATATTTGTATCCATAATATTCGTTTTTATCCGATTCGTTTTTATTGCTACCTGCAGCACCCATCTATGCCCTCACGTCGTGCAACAAAATGTGACAAAATCACAAGTGCCCGATGAGAAAGTTCCGATCGAACATCCAAAGCTCTTTGCTTAAAGATGCGAGGCTATTGACTCAATATCCGAGTTTGACATTTGAGGATGCTCATCCGGCGATCCCGAACACGTCCCACTTCAAACTTTGGAACAATCCACATATGGGTTTGGGGATGGAACCGTGCGGAAAGTCTTACTGTCGAGTGTCGAGATGTGATGATTCACCACGCCCACCCCTAGATAGAAGTCAATTGTCATCGCTGGAATTTCAAACACACTATTAACAATCGTTACTTGCACCATGGATTGCACTGCAAAATACAAATGTAATTTGATGAATGAACTGCTGCATTGACTTTTTTTTAAGGAAAATTGAAATTTCGCAAAAGTAAATATGACAGTTGATCTGCAGGCTTTTCCGTATGTTGGTCTGAACATGTGCAAAATACACCAAAATGTTAGAGTGAGCATATGTTGGTCTGAATTTTCTGTACGTCAGTCTATATGTAGCATAATTTCTGAAAGCTTCGCTACATTATTGGTATTCCGTGCGCTGCTGGCTCTCCATAGCAAAAATAGTATTAGTCAATGACCGTTGTCAGATGGTCAAATATTTATTGCCCGACGGGGTAAGGGTAACTACTACTCCTAGTTACTGTGGAGCAGAGCGGGAGGTGGAAGGAGGAGGCAGGGAGCAATGCCGCCGCCACCGGAAGGACACCCCGCGAAATGCGACGACCGGATCGACGCGGCCATCAACCATTTCGTCCCCATGGGCTACGCCGCGCGCGACGTCCGCAGCGCGGTCGAGGCGCTCCTCGAGGTGACCAACGCTGCCCCCTTTCTGGCTCCCTCGTTCCTTCTTCCTCCTGTATAGCCACCAGTCGAGATCTTGATGTGAACTGTAAACTGTTTGCTGTGGGGATTAGGTGCACGGCGGCGCTGCTGGGTGGCCATTCCTGGAGCAAGGCTCCTACCAGGTTGTGCAGGACTTGCTGTTGGAGAAGGAGGAGGAGGAGGTGAAGCTGCTGCTGCTGCAGGATGCGGAGCTAGAGCCTCAAGTCAGCATCGACCTCTGTTGATATCTGTTCACTATTCTTCCATACTTTTGCAGACGAAATGCCTCAATGTAGGCACACTAAACAAAAACATTAGATGCTGGAACATTGCCAATATGAAATACTACCTATACTAGCACTGTGCCAACTTTTGAAATTGAAATACCATGGTTTGTCAGATTTATCTTACTGCTACCAAACCAATCTTGTTCTCACTCAGTGTGGACATATCACTCAGACGGGTTTATCATCTGATGCTTAAAAAATTGCTGAAATTGCACCATTTCTTCTTGACGAAATACTCTGTTGTTTCTTTTTTATTTTCTTGTTTGTTAGAGTTCCTATCATTATTGTCATAAGGAACAAATGCCTCTGGTTCAGTTCACAGCATAGAGTCTACAAGCCTCGTATGCAAATTGCGAAAGGATCTAGCACGCAGGCCTGTTACATTTTGTACGCATAGATAGAAAGTTCAATCCTGCCCTTGAGAAACAACCACTGAAAAGGCACAACTTTTGCACCTGTCGAGTTTCCAACATGTACCAATTCTACCATAGATTTCCACTCACCTCCATCAACCGTCCAGGTGAGCCTTGCTCTCCATGCTGGCTTCAATGTCCCATCATTGTGAATCACCCAGTGAGATAATCTCTGGTTCTCGGCCATATCCTTCAGTGTCAAGGACCAGTCCTTGGCTCAAGATGTTTTGCCAGGCATAGCAGCTCCAAGTTTTTTTTTAATGATGCAGAGAATGGTTGCCGTTGCTGCGACAAACAGCTCTATCTGCCATTCTGCAAATACTCTGTTGTTTCTCTATTTCCCGATATGCTAATCTGTTTAGTTCCGTAAAGTTTCACCAAAATTCTCACCTAGAGGACCGTGTCAGTTCATTTCTTCTCTCTGCGCACGCGGTCCAATGCAAAAACTTTCACTCCTTTTCACCAAACTAGTCGCTACTGTATCAATGACCCTTTCCCTTTTTCTTTTGGAACCTGTCCCAACCAGTTTTAACTGATTCACGTGAGCACATCCTGGTGGTGTGTAATGCTGAAACAACTGATATTTGGCCAACAATCAACTTGATGTTAATCATGGTTTCAATCCAGTGAACTTTCCAGAGGTGTAAAATGTCTAAAATGACTTCTTTTTTCTATTTGAATGTTTAAACTGTTTAGTCAAATATAGAAGTGATGTTTGCACAGAATCCATCTTGAGTATTACCATGCATTGTTAACAGCCACATTAGCAGATTACCTGCTCACAATAACAAGTCGACACACAAAGAATCTATAGAAAGAAGAAGATTTCTTCTCATTGTAACCAACATTCTTATTGTGACTGTTTTGTCATCCAATCATAATTCATGTTGGCTGACTTTTCTGTCTGCACTCTGCAGCAACCAGAAACAGCAGGGTCGAACCAAGTATCACCAGAACATGGCATGCAAATATCACAAGAGTATAGTGAACCACCACCAGAAACTAGTGCAGTGCTTGAAAAGTCCAAGCTGCTAGCTTCGCCTAACAAATCACCTGTTCACAAAGCAGTACTACCATTCCCTACTGCTACAAGCACTGCTCGTCTAAGGCCTCCCACCCATGGATGGATTAGCACCGAGAGTGAGTCAAGTGAATCAGATGACGGAGAAATACTGTCTGCTGAACCGAATCTTGCGGAAACCTTGCTTTCTAAGAGGAAGCGACCATGTAGATCGCATGAGCACTCCAAATGGTAAAGATTCTAAACCTCAAACCGTGTAATCTACTTGCTCTTTCTAGGAACACCAAACATATAATTTCAATTTGAGGTACGATAAATGTTTGGCACATTAGATCTATTTATCCAAACATTCCACAAGTTCAATAGTATCTTTCTGTAAGAACAACTGTAAAGTTTTGCTGAATATGCAAAAAAGGAGGAAAATGGGCTATCATTATATGCCCTTGCTGCCTTGACATCAATGTATCCATGTTTTTAAAGCTCATGACTCAAATCAGAAGGCAGATAACTTCTTAAAAAAGTTCACATAATGATTTCATAGATTGGAACAATGAAGTCTAGCAGAACCTTCAGTATATTAGTGGGAATGAGCCTACGCTTGCGCAAAGGATTGCCCTTCGAAATAGTTTCCATACTATTTATCCATATTACGGCCACATGAAATGTGTACTGCATATATATGAATTCTTAAGCTTTCATCCTTAATTTAATCCCTGATGAATTGTTATCTTTTAACCTCACAGAAAGGCTGATATGAAGCTTGCAAGATAGTGCTGGAGTTATACTGCTGGGAGATGCTATGGTCCATGAATCGATTTGCACCTTTATTTTGTATGTAATCTAGTAGAATTATCAAGGAGAGCAAACAGATCGAAATGGACCTGTTGTTTGGTTGCATAACACAACAGAGGAACATATGCTTACTAACATGGATACATCTCTATGTTGTTTATCTACTATTACATTGCAAAGCTCATTAGATGGAGGACCGAATAGACGACCAAAAAAGAGGGTTGAATGAGAGCCTTGAGCTTTTAAAAATTCTCCGATGAGAATAAGATTCATGCCTCAAATTTGTCCAACGAACCTTTCTTCTAGATTGCCAAGCCCACATAGCCATATGAGATACGACTTAGGAACAATACCGGAAACCTTCGAAAGCAAAATGGAAGCAAACACAACAAATGATACTCTGAAGCAAATTCGGAACTGGATCTGGAACTTCTGAGTTCAAATCCGGAACCCAATTCTTTGTTCTAACCCAGAACCCAAATCTGGAACTTTCGGGTTTCAAAATCAGAACTTTTGGGTTGGTCAAACAGCCACGACACGACGCGAGAAAATGAAGAACTTAACCAAATAACCTCCAAACTCAGTGAAAATTTAACCAGAGTTTCGCTAGTTTGTTTTTTGAAAGAAAACTGTAGAGAAGTACCCCACAACGTAAATGGTGTCACACCTAGGATTCAACCCTTAGCCAGTGGTCTTTACCACTCCAACTGTGAGCCCCTTTTCATGGTAAGTCTATCTCAAAAGCTCTCCCCAGCTAATTCAACACCAACTTTCCAAACCTGGAATTTTCGGATTTACCGGCAGCACCCAAGAAATACTTGGAAATAAGTGATCTTTCAACTCACGCAATGGATCAAGATGAAATTTGATGGGGAGATGGAGTACCCCAAGGGCAAATAGATATGAGAAGATCAACTCCTCAAACCAAACATCTAGTACAGAATCGAGAGTCAAATCGACAAACACAAAGAACTCGAGGCAAAAAGATGAACTTTAAATCCGAGGCAAATTAGTGGGTTTGAGGGGGAAAGGTCATAAGGAGAATGATCACAAATAACCTATAAGTGATCCCCTCAAAGAAATCTCACTCGAAATGACCTCAAATCCGACGAACCAAAAATTAGAGGAAAATTTTGTGAAATTCTAGAAAAAGAAAACCAACGGGGTTAGAGATTTAAGCACAAGATTAAGACCACAAAATCACTAAGCCATGAGGCCAGATTATTTACAACAAGAGGACTAGCCTCCCCCTTCGTCCACCCGCTATGATGGGGAATATCAAAAGGTGGAGGTGCTAAGCACCCTCTCCTTTCTTCTCTCCCAACTTGAAGCACTTGGCTAGCCTCTCCAAAATGACTAGGGTTCCAAGTGTTACCCATCCATCCATCCACTACTCATATATATAGTCTCAGGCTGATGACCATACTACCCCTCGTACATAAATTAGGATACACACCATCTGAGGGGTAAAGGTGAATCAGACGGACATGACGCCTCCGCAACTTCACTTCATCTTGACGCAAACCCCATGATGAAAACACGTGCCCTCCATCTTGAAGATTCTGGCCGCCCCTGGACTCCTCGCCCAAGTCGCACCAGGCTCCCCCGTGTTTTGAGGCCCATTTTTAACCCGAACCACAAACTAGTGATGCGCGACGTGTCTGGCATTTGTCGTTGTTGAAATTCCGATAGATGATACATTGTGCCCTTGTACGGTGCAAGATAACCCGGTCCTAGTCCTTAATGATCTTGAGTTGGTTCGCCATAGCCATTAGCTAGTATATGCATGGACTTTGTCCATCAACTGCAATACCTTGCTACATCCTATGTATGATATCAATGTAGTAAGGTGTCCCATCTCTAAACTTAGTGTAGCACTCTGCCTTCCCCTAAACAATAACAATCAGTCAAAGGTATTAGTATTTGTTGCTGAAAACAATAACAATGAGGATGTTCATCAAGTATTGCACCTGAAGGACCTTGTTGGTGTTTCTTAACGTCACCACTAATGGCGTCTTGTTAGCGTCAGAGTAAGATCACCTGGGTACACCTATGACCTTAAACGAATCTGCAAGCGCACAGATATACTCCCTCCATTCCTTTATGCAAGGCCTATTATGAAATCTGAAAAGTTCTCTTTTGAAGGCCTATTCTCATTTTTTCTTGGGAGTGGTACTTCGGGAATTGTTGCAGCAGTAATTCATCTCATGCACACCTCGGGAGTGAAGTACATGCAGAGAGTAATCGAATCAGTAATAAATGTTGGTTGTTGTTTTCCAAGAAAAAACTAATGACAGGAGTGCTTCTCTTGGTCTTTGAGCCAAGCAAAAATAGGCCTTGCATATAGGAACGGAGGGAGTACTGTTGTAGCACTTCACCTAAGGAGTATTTTGAAGGGTATCGGATCCAAGGAATGGGTGAGATCTAACTCCTGACCTAGTTATGGTCTACGGACACCACTCTATAGGATGGAATGGATCCTGCGGGTAGAAACAGTGTCTACAATGGCTTCTCTGACATGGTCACTCACTTTGTGCACCGGCCCCTCCTAGCTCTAACAGTTGGTTCCAACCTTTGGCTCTATGTTGTATCCGAACACGGAGGAATACGAAGGGTCCAACGGCTGTCACTACCACGGCCTACCTCTATCTAAACGTGGGATACAGAGCAAACGAAGGATAACTTGTAGTCTAGACACCACGTCTACACTACTGACTACTACTATAGCACGGCAACATCTGTATACCCGTAGCAATACTATAGCACTCCATATAAATACGAAGCGACAAACCTGTGAGGGAGAAACTAGAACTAGCTCAGATAAACACTACCACTTGCAAGGATCACGGATGCAACTTTGATCTAAATAGAGGAATGCATGAGCTGTCACTATACTCTAATTGACAAACAGCCATACAAACAAATATATGAACTTATGAACCTACTCCACAGGATCAAAGGGTTGTGTTCGCAAGAACACAAGCCTCTAAATCAAGAACAGGATATGAACACAAGAAAAAACTCACCTATGTATGAATGTCACTTTAGTCTAATCAGAATATACAGAAATACTCACTTTGCTCTAAATGAACAACATCATTCATAGAGGTTCGTTCTTGGGGAAAGGTGCCAACAAGCATGGCACGGCCCCAAGACACCCCCTCACTCTCCTCCTAATCTCTAAAGCACTAAGAAGCTAGCACTAATCCTATGCAAAGAAGCTCTCCTCTCCTAAAGAGAGAAGCCAAAAGGAAAAAACTGAGAATGAGGAGAAGAAGTGTGCGTCTCATTTCCTCCCATCTCCCCTTCTATTTATAGGTGGGGAGCACCCTATGTCCGCGCCTGAGAACGCCTTGCGCACCACGAGAAAAAACTTGAGAGCCAATAGGACGCCACCACGTGGAAGGCCAGGATCAGCCGACACTATGTCTGTTCGGCCGAACCCACGGTTCTGCCGAACCAGTGTGGGGCCCACTCGGCTCCTCCTTTCTCCTGGTGACTGGTGTGTGCGCCCTTGGGTAGGTTCTAGGTGCACGTAACATTTTGAGTCGGTTTGGACGACGAGTGAGCCCTTCAATCCATGTGATGTTGATGTGGCAGCGCGTGATTCGCTAGGGTTGCTTCACTTGGATTGATGAGGTCATGGATCCAAGGGGTTACATGTGGCAGCCTCTCATTGACTGAGCCTGAAGTGCTTGGATTGATTAGGTGTGCTTTTCCTCTCATTTCTTGTGCTAATTGCTTGCATTCGAATATACATCACCACTTGTGGAAATTGTTAGTTTAAGCTCCTATTCTAGTGTGGATGCATGTTTCACACGATAAAATGTAGGAGTTGACGGCCGTAAAATGGGTACTTAACAGCTGTTAACAACACCCCCACACTTGACCTTTGCTCGTCCCGAGTGATGGAGAGCAGATCAAGGTGAGACATTATATCTAAAGGTATGAAGCGAGCACAAGAGATATTCCAGACCATACCTTGCACTTGTGAACTCTGTGGAGTGGCTATCATGCCACCTTGGGTAGTTGAGGAATGGAAGGATCATGAATTAAATCACTCCCGCTCTTCATGTCAAGTAACTTGGGGTTTCACAAATAAGTTTTCAAAACAAACTTTGCTTAGCTTCCTCATTTGTTCTCTCAGATCGCTCAATGTGTATATATGTCCTCACCAAGGCATTAGAATTGTATTTCTTCATCCTACTTCTAATGATGGCTATATGTGGAGCTCGGGTTAGGATAAAAGATAAAGCATACTTGTTTCACATATATTGCAAAGTCAAAAATCGGATCCAAGGAGAAAATCAAATCATACAATCAGATCAAGATGTGCACATATATGGATATGATGGATATGGTAAGGTGGGCACTAGGCCTAGAGCGGGTGCTCGTTATTACCATATACGATGAATGTTGTGTTGATGGTAAGGTGAACACTAGGTCCAGAGCAGGTGCTACTTATTACCATCAAATTTATTGAAATTTCTTTTTACATGATTTTCTCCTCTATCATTTTTGAAACTTTCGAGACTTGAGCTATATTTCTCTTTTTTATCATGCTTGTGAGCATGTATCCTCTCTCTCTCTCTCTCTCTCTCTCTGCATAGCCCAGTCTCTTTTGGAGACATTTGGAGAGGGATAAATTATAGAACAACACATGGAGCTTTATTTAGTAGAATCGATGGATGATACAATGATAACTTCTAGTATAGAAGCATAGCAAGGGGAATATGGTGGTGTGCATATGAATCTTGATCACACAAGCATGAAAAGAATTATCATAAGGGTCACAACAATTTGACAAAGCTCAATGCAGAGACAAGCAACATATGACTATAAGGTTTTCAAGAAATCTCATCATATGGCTTTGGTGGGACTTGCATATCAACAAGGAGCTTTGCAAAGGGTTTTCAGAATTTTCAAAATAAAATCTCCCAAGCACTCAAACATTAAGAGCGAAGATCATATCATTAAACCATATCACAAACTCCAACTACTTAGATGAGCATGCTTTCCTAAAGATATTTGTTCACAAGCATCAAGATGATAGGCAAGGAATAAAAATATATGCAAGCCAACCATAGGAAACATGTAGAGCAAGCGGAGCATAATTCCTTGAGTTTGATTTTAAAGGATAATAGTTGAAACTCATTCAAACTCATGCATTAGGGAGAGTGATATAAAGGGTGCACATACCATCGCTCCTGAAGGATATGGGGATCAAGGAGGACCCGCGGAGGTTCGGCTAACCCATGGGCCAACCGGCTCACTCTAGTTTACATGGTCCCTTATCATGAAAGCGCATTTGATGTTGTGCAACACATGTGTGGGAGTTCTCGAGTGGATGTGTCGATGATGAGCTCGAGAGAACTCTCCCACACTGGTGCTTGTACCGGTGCTGTCTTCAAACAAAAGTGGAAACGAAAGAGGGACTCTGCTGGTTCGAGAACCAGGGAGTCTTTATTCGAATTCAAATAATTCTTTGGTTTTTTATTTTATTGTCACCATGTCATCTGCTCAAACAAGGTTAGACGTACTTCATAAACAAAGGAGCGTATACTTACCTTGGACCCTTGAGGGATCATACGTACCTCATTTGTATGTCGTGCAATATTAATCTGACACCTTGACTTACCTCCCTAGTTGAATCTAGCTCAATGACTTACCCATTCGAATTTGATGATTTCCTACAGGGGTTAGTCCACATATATGCAACCAAGATCTCTGAAAGCATAATCCTAAGGTTCATCAATCAAAACTCGACACCATGTCTTGTTTTGACTGAAGAAAACAGTTTTAGTCTAAGCAACACGCTTAATTTAAAGTAGCCTATGAATGTGTGCTCACAAAACATACATTCAAACTAGATCATACGAACATAAATGAAGGAAGCATGTAAGCATGATCAAACTATTTTCAAAAGGACATAAGCATAAGCACATGATGATGACCATCAGACAACCTCTCGAAAGGGCTTTGTTTAAAGTCAAAACAGGACATACCTAGCTAGTTGGGCAAGATGCAAGAGCTAACATCATCTCCAGACTAGGATAAGATTTGGCAGGAGATAGGGATGGCAGCGGGTCGGGCAAGTGCGGGTATCGTGTTTACCTGCCCGAAAGCGTGCCCGCGTCCTAAGCCTTTTCCTGCCCACCAGCTTGCTCACGGGCAAAAATCTCTGCTCGTGCCCGTGCCCGACGGATATCCACGGGTACACGGGCAACCCGCCACCCGCAAGAACCGCCTACCCAGACCACCGTGGAGCTACAGACCGTCACCGCGCCCGGCAGAGGCAGAGGCCGAGGTGACGCCTGCCGCCGTGGAGCGATGTGCCGCCAGCCCGCCGCCCTCCCACGCCACTATGTTGTGTGCCCTGTGACGTTGGGGAGTAGCGGTGCCGGAGAGCCCCTTGCTGGGAGTCGTCGCACCACCGGGGAGCCGCGCGCTTGGAGCCGTCGCACCACCGGGGAGCCCCGCGCTGGCAGCTGTCACGCCGCCGGAGAGCCGTCCCGCCTTTGGGAGACCCGCGATGGGGAGTCACCGCGCCGTCAAAGAGCCCCTCACCGGGAGCCGTCGCGCCGCCGGGAGCCCCGCTGCGGAGACGATAAGAATAAGAGATGTGGCGGCAGACCGATGGATAAGGAGGCAGACGGATGGGTTGATTGTTCTGACGATTCCTAGGGTTGTTTTTTGGGCTTGGGCCAATTATTGATGTACTTTGATGGGCCTTGTGTTGTTTGCGGGTAATGGGCAGTGCCCGCAGGCGAGGTTTTGTGCCTGTGACGTGCCCGCGAGCGAGATTTTGTGCCTGTGCCCGTGTCTGCGGGCAAAAACTACTATCCATATATGTGCCTGTCGGGTCGGGTATCCACGGATATCCGCACTCGCAGGTAGAATTGCCATCCCTAGCAGGAGAGGAACTTTACTTAGGATTTGGCAAGAAAACTCAAGTGTGTGAAGATCAAGCTTCCTTTTGTAAATGTTCCCTCACCAAAACTTACCAAGGTGTTGTAGCGGATGTAGCTCACATGTTCTTAGGCATCACCTACCCATCTTTCTTTTCAATCTCTACATGAAAGGTTAGTGACAAAAAATACCCGAAGGACAACTTATGTAAAAACATGTTCTTGCTTTTATTCTAATAGGGAAATAAAACCTATGCTAATCCAAGCTATCTCCTGGGAGTGCTTGGTTTACAGTCATAAGCTCGATCATGGGAACTTCATCTTGCAGCTCTCATTGGTGGTGTCATTCCCGTCTCACCACCAATCTTTGATGTATCAGTGAAGCTTTATCTACAAGGTTAGTGCCACAATGCATACACGAAACCTACAATGCTTATGATAAACATATGCATCTACAATTAACCTTCTAAACTTCTTGCAAAAGAGGACCAGAAAGTGGTTGTAGCCCTCATGCCTGCTTAGTGCACTAAGCGTGGCCAACTCTAGAAAGGCATGATGCAATCATGGTTCATGTGGTGTATCAAGAATGAAGCTACCGTGCTTGTCAGTGGAATCCATTCCTATGAATTCTAGAGTCGACGCCTCACAAGATTTCATGGCCCATGAGTTCTCCATCTCAAGAGATCCATCATGAAAGCTTGATGTTGACTCTGATCATGGTCGAAAGCAACATAGTACGGACCAGCGGGAAGAGGCTCAAACTCGGTCGAGAGTGATGAAGATCATTCACCTTCACAAAGGTGAAGAGTGTCTTCCAAGTCGTATTCATGAGGAGTAGAAAATTCTTCAACCTCAATGAGAAACAGCTCGGATGGTGCGAATAGAGATACATGCATCATTTCCTTGAACGAGTTTTGCCTGGGAAGAGGTTCTACCAAAAGATGTCCTAAACATGAGGTAGTGGTAGCAGAAGCGGCTTCCCTAAGCTTATCATCTAGGCTCCCTAAGGATGTATCAAAGAGTTGCTCTAACATGAGCGGCATGACATGTACAAGGATATCGAAGATATGGAAGTCCAGATTAATCTCGATCGTGTCTATCATGAACGGCATGGCACGTACAACCCCCCAACATTCAAGAATGTGCCCAAAGGGACAGCTCTTGAGAAGCATGTCAGACGGTCCTAGCGGAATATCACCCAAAAGAGCTTCCGCTAAACGCCATGACATGATGTCAACCTCCATGATGGGGTTACAATGGGCTTCTACGACAATTCCTCTAATGGAGCAAGGAACAATCAAAGAAGGGGAGCTATTCCAAATTGCTTCGGAAAAGTGTGCCACTCCATACCATTTCTCCATGGCCTCCTCAAAGATGCCTCGTTAGGAGGATCAGGAGGCAAAGGAGGTACCATAGGCCTATAGTGGAAGATTCTATCAAAGGATTCCTAGGATGATCAGTGTGGACAGAACAAGGTTCCCTAAATTCTCATCTAGGCTTCATTGAGGTGCTCCTCCTCTAAGAAGTTCTTCTAATGGGAAGCCTAGAAGAAGATCAAAATCGATGATGGGATAGATGTGAAAATCTAAGCACACCTCAATCTCATCTATGATGATTGGCACGTCCCTAACAATCCCCCAACATGGGAAAAAGTAGCCCCATGAAGGACTTTGGAAATGTCTATCCGTCGGGGTCAGGGGCATGTCACCCATCAGAGTGTCCAAAAGGCACTCGGGTATGAAACAAGCACCAGTAGTAGGGTCATGGACAACATCTATGGTGTTTCCCCTCATGGAACAATGGATGGTCGTGGAAATCGAGCTAACCTGAATTTCTTCGGATGTATGCTTTAATCCCTGAGGCGACCAATCCACTATGGTTCCATGATTCCAAACTTCATCGAGGACCTTGTAAAGACACATCAATGTTGTAGGCTTCTCGTGCCTAAAGTGATTCGAGGCATTTATAATGTCTCTAGAAGAAGCATCCTCGAATCGAGAAGAGAACTCCGAAGGTTGAATTTCTTCTTCCTTCGGTGTTCGTGGTTTGGGAGAACACTTGATAGAGGAATCAAGGAATATGACAGGTGAAAGCTCAGATTCGGCTATTGAGAGACTCTCATGAATTGATCCGGACTCTTGGTGGAGTTCATTGTGACTAGTATGGGAAGAAGAGGCTTCTAAGAAGTATTTTAGGATATCTCTTCTTTCCACAGGAGTTTGGTGCTCAAACAAACCTCCAGCTACGATGTCGAGCTCTTGTGCAGATTCCATATTTATATGCATGTAAAAGATGTATGTTGATACGTCATCGGGTATAGACAAGTCTGGGCTATGTCAAAAGACATGATAACTTAGCCCATGCTGCACCTATGGATTCACCCTCTAGTTGCTCAAGGTCAAGGAAGTCACATGGTAGTAAATCTAAGCGTTCCAAAGAGGAGAATGAGTAACAAAAGTCATCTCGTAGTTCTTCACAATTGTCTACACTCTCTATCGTGCGGGCGTACCACTGCTCTACTATATCTACAAGAGAGAAATGGAACAACTTCCACCTCAAAGTTTCTTGTGTCATGCTTGGAATTACCAAGAACGAACACAGTTCTTAAAATTTCTTTAAAAGATCATGAGGATTGTCACTAATCGCTCTAGAGAAAGATCGATTCTGAACCATGGCTATAAAGTCGGGACGAAGTTCGCAGCTAGATGAGGAAGTTGATGGTCACTCTAAAATGAACTCGACCCTAGGGGTAGAGAGGCTATGACAGGAAAGCTTCTCCATGGGTAGCGTGGGTAATGGTAGAACAAAAGAAAAGATAAAAGATATGAAGACCACTAGGCTCGAAGATAGATACAACAACTTTTCCCCGACAACGGCGCCAGAAATGCTTGTTGGCGTTTCTTAATGTCACCACTAAAGGCGCCTGGTTAGCATGAGCGTAAGATCACCTGGGTACACCTATGACCACGAACGAATCCACAAGCGCATGGATATAACGCTGTAGCACTTCACCTAAGAAGTATTTTGAAGGGTATCGAATCCAAGGAACGGGTGAGATCTAACTTTTGACCCAACTATGGTCTACGGAGACCACTCTATAGGATGGAATGGATGGAAAGGATCCTACGAGTAGAAACAGAGTCTAGAACGACTTCTCTGGTATGGTCACTCACTTTGGGCATCGGCCCCTCTTGGCTCTAACAGTTGGTTCAGACCTTTGGCTGTACGCTGTATCCGAACGCGAAGGAGTACGAAGGGTCCAACGGCTATCACTATCACGACCTACCTCTATCTAAATGTGGGATACAGGGCGAATGAAGGATAACCCGTAGTCTAGACACCACGTCTACACTATAGACTAATACTATAGCACGACAACATCTGTATACCCGTAGCAATACTATAGCACTCCATATAAATACGAAGTGACGAACCTGTGAGGGAGAAACTAGAACTAGATCAAATAAACACTACCACATGCAAGGATCACAGATGCAACTTTATTTAGATAGAGGAATGCATGAGCTCTCACTATACTCTAATTGGCAAACATTCGTACAAACAGATATGTGAACTTATGAACCTACTACACAAGATCAAAGGGTTGTGTTCACAAGAACACAAGCCTCTAAATCAAGAACATGTTATAAACACAAGAACACAATCACCTATGTATGAGTGTCACTTTAGTCTAATCAGAATATACAAAAATACTCACTTTGCTCTAAATAAAGAACAACAACACCCGTAGACGTTCGTTCTTGGGGAAAGGTGCCAACAAGCATGGCATGGCCCCAAGACACCCCCTCACTCTCCTCCTAATCTCTAAAGCACTAAGAAACCAGCACTAATCCTATGCAAAGAAGCTCTCCTCTCCTAAAGAGAGAAGCCAAAAGGCAAAAGCGAGAATGAGGAGAAAAAGTTTGTGTCTCATTTCCTCCCATCTCCCCTTTTATTTATAGGTGGGGAGCACCATGTATCCATGCTTGAGAGCGCCTTGTGCACCCCAGTAAAACACTTGAGAGCCAATAGGACGCCACCACGTGGAAGGCTAGGATCAACCAACACTATGTCCGTTTGGCCGAACCCACAGTTCGACTGAACTAGTGTGGGCCCCACTCGACTCCTCCTTTCTCCTGGTGACTGGTGTGTGGGGCCTTGGGGTAGGTTCTAGGTGCACGTAACATTTTGAGTCGGTTGGACGGTGAGTGAGCCCTTCAATCCATGTGATGTTGTGGCGTGGCAGCGCGTGATTCGTCATTGTTGCTTCACTTGGATTGATGAGGTCATGGATCCAGGGGGTTACATGTGGCAGCCTGTCATTAGCTGAGCCTGAAGTGCTTGTATTGATGAGGTGTGCTTTTCCTCTCATTTCTTGTGCTAATTGCCTGCATTCGAATATACATCACCACTAGTGGAAATTGTTAGTTTAAGCTTCTATTCTAGTGTGGATGCATGTTTCACATGATAAAATGTAGGAGTTGACGGCCCTAAAATGGGTACATAACAGCCATCAGCAGACCTTCTTTACACTTTTGCTACTTTCACTGGTCTTAAAGTTAATTTCCACAAATCTCAGATGACCCCAATCAATGTGGCTACAGATAAACTGGCGTTTCTGGCTTAAGCTCTTGAGTGTGCCATAGGCTCCATGCCATTTACCTGTCTTGGCCTACCAATGGGGACAACCAAGCCAAGAATGGAAGATATGACTCCTTTGATGAATAAAGTGGAAAGAAGACTTGGTGCATGCTCTTTTCTGTTATCTTATACAGGGTGATTGTAAATGGTTAACTTTGTCATAACTCCCATCACTACATATGCTATGTGTTCCATTAAGCTACCCATTGGTGTTATTAACAATATTGATAGAGCCCGAGGATAGTGCATTTGGATAGGCAATAACTCAAATAATATAGGAGGCAACTTAGTGGCATGGGAGCATCTCATTATGCCATCTCATTAAGCCCAAGGATAAAGGGGGTCTTCGGGTACTGAATTTGAGACTTCAAAATTATGCTCTGCTTCTAAAGCAACTCCATAAATTCTACTCCAAGGCTAACATTCCTTGGGTACATTTAATTTGGTCAAGAACTCAAGATACTACTCTAATAGAGTACCTCATGGTTCTAGAGAAGTAGGTTCCTTCTGGTGGAAGGATATCCTAAGACTTAACATCCTATTCAGGTGAGTGGCAAAATGTTCCCTTGGGGATGGGTCAACTGTGCTCTTTTGGGATGACTTGTGGAGTGACAAAATCTTATCGTGCCAATACCCTTTGCTTCATTCCTTTGCTAAAAATAAGCTCATTTCAGTTAAACAAGTAGTGGAGCTCCCTGATTTGGATTCAGTTTTCTTTTTGCCTCTGTCATAGCAAGCCTACGCAGAACTACAAGATTTAAACATCTTTCTACAGACCATTGACATGGACCCTTCAGGTGCTGACTCTTGGTCATTTCTTTGGGGATCAAATGAATACTCTTTCAGGAAGTTCTATGCCTTAGCTTTCAAGCATCTGCAAGCACCACCAACCTTTAAAAGGATCTATATCACGAAATGCACACGACGAATCTGCTTCTTTTTTTGGCCCATTCTAATGGACAAACTTATTACAAAAACCATGCTCGGAAGGAGAAACTGTAATGTTCAGCCCGATGTGCTTTGTGTCATGTGCAATGATAGAGTGGATTATATTAAGACATCAATCACCTATTCTTCACTTGTCCCTTTGCATTGGCCTGTTGGAATAAACTGGGAATATCTTGGCAAAATGGATCTTCCATTTCTGATTGTTTTGAGAGAATCCGAGCACATGATCATCACCCATACTTCACTGTAATTTCCATCATTGCTGCATGGGAAATCTGGTGCATGACGAACATGAAGATCTTTGATGGGGCCAGGCTTCTACTAATCTACCGTGAGGTTTAAAGAGCAAGTTTTGCTTCAACTACATAGAGTTAAAGATGATGATAGGCCTATAGTGTTATCCTGGCTTGCTACGCTTATGTAACTTCCCCCTCTAATCCCCTCCCTCCCTGCTCTCCCTAGTTGTAAGTATTTCTAACTTTTGAATTGTTGACTGCCTACTAACTTTAATTTAAAAGCGTCGTGGAGAACTCCTCCACAGTTTTCAGTTCAAAAAAAAACAAAGAGGACGTTCATGTACCTTTGTCTCTCTTATCCACCAATCTTCGCCAGCATCAATTGATCCATCTGATCTCTTACCTAGTCCTGTATCTTTCATGGTTTTGTCATAAAAAAGACCAAAGAGCCTTCGCAGTTGTGTGTCTATTTATGAGTTGTTTGACTTGATGTTTCATGCTTGTATTTTTGTAGAATTCTTTGACATGTTCTTGTAACCGATAGTTTTCATAACTCCATTAGGGAAATTGCCAACATTCATTTCTTCGACATATGTGTGTGCTTCTGTTGTTCCAATTGGCCTTGTGACAATCAATCTGATGAAAAAATACACATGCTATTTTCTTCTATTAGAGGCTCTAACAGATGTAACCCAAGTACAAACAGAAAATGGAAAAATCCTCCAATGTAAAACAAAAGCTATAAGGTGCACCCCAATCTAATGCAGCTAGCAGACGTAACAAGACATAGCATCAATGTAAAACAAAAGTTGAATCAAGACAGGTACACTCAAGCTTTCAATTTCAATTTTCAGTTCAAAATAAGCAAATGTTGTACTTGTCACAGATAATACAAGACAAGATGTAGATTTAACTGATGTGTAGTCTTCCTTCTCATCTTCCTCATCATCGCTGTCCAAATCCTCCACTATATGTTCACCAATTGGTCCACGGGCATTAGGGTTGACCATGGATCTGGCACAACCTCTGCCTACCACTAGAGAAGAACCGTGTGATCCAGGTTGAGGGTTGCCTGATCCACGTCCATTGACACCGGATCTACCTTGTAGTTGGTTGGATCTGGCACCAATGTTGATGGATGTAGACCGGCAACATACTTCCTGGGCTCTTGGATTTTTTCAATGGTCGAAACCTATCTGGGTTGCCTTCGAGCGAGGAGGCTACAACGCGGTGCCTCTGCCCTGAGGTGGTAAGCCTATTCCTTCTCCTTGAAGAATGTTGGAGTAGCCTTGGAGGAAGGAGAAAGCCTGACCTTGGGAGTTGAGGTCCAAGTTCTCATGTAGAACTCTACATTCCGAGATGGTGGGTGCCGGTGGCGGTGGAACCAACAGCGCTTGTGACAGAAGATTGAGTCTGTCATCATCCAAGACCGTAGACGCAAATCAGCGAAGGCCGGAGCAGAGGAGGGAGAACCGGCCTGGCTCATGTAGTCCTGGTAGTAGGGGAATCTGTTGTCGTCCATGGTGGATCCGGCGACGGCACCGTGGAACGCAGTGGCGAAGCCGTGGGGCAGTGGCACACGGCTGTGGCAGCGGAAGGAAAGCACGAGAGGAGGAGAGACCAAGAGAGCGAGGAGTGCGGGAGGAGGGGTGGTTGGGTTATGCGAAGCGGGCAGGCGGATGGATGGGCCCAGTACTCATTGGAGGTAGTGGGCTAGTGGCTGGAAAAGGGAGAATAAGTCTCAATAAGCAACCTTTTGGTAATTTATGAACTTATGGATGTAATTTAGTCTCAATGAGGTGTTTGGCTAAAAAAAAAGAATTAATTGGAACTAAATTTAGACTTGCTAAATTTAGCAGCTCCAATCCAAACACACTTGTACGGTGCAACATGTTGGTGTACACGCTTGTGTGACTGCCACGACCACGTTCGAGCATAAAAATCAATGGTCGATCATTTCTGGCAAGGTAGCGACAGGGACAGCAGTTCATGGGCCAGACTGAGCACGCATGCTATTGCTGTTGGTGGTCAACAAAAGCAACGCGCAAACATGAATTTTTTATATATTTTTTATTCTAATTTGCAAAATTATACCACCGTTTTGAAATTTAACAAAAATATACTACCAACGCCGTGGGTCACGGCGGTTGCAGACTAACCGCCGTGGGCCACGGCGGCGGAGACTAACCGCCGTACGCCATGGCGGTTAGCCTATAACCGCCGTGGGTCACGGCGGTTGGAGGTCGTCCACGGCGGTTGGGGGGACTCCACGGCGGTTCGGCCTAGCCGCCGTGGCGTACGGCGGTTTGGCCCAGCCGTCGTGGCCCATGACGATTAGGGTCATTTAGTTTTTTTTTTACTTTATGAAAGTAAAAAAAGGAAATCGAGGAATATTGGTTCAATTATTAACAACACAATCACAATAAGATCCAGTTCAAATATTACAGTATCATGATTCAAATGAAATAGTAGTTCAAATATTACAACACTGCAGGAAAGACTACAACATCATACCAAATGACAAACTTCAGCCATTCTTTCGATGTGACGACGAAAGTTTAGCTTTCTTGGTAGCTTTTATAGTTGGTGGATTAGCAACACAGGGGTCTGCTGGTGGAGCATAAAGACCACCCCAAAGAGGTTCCTCTCCTCTTGCAATGGCATCTGCAGTTTTTCCTTGCAAAAAATGATGCATGTTTGGTGGAGCATAAAGAGCATCCCAAGGAGGTTCCTCTCCTCTTGCAATGGCATCTGCAGTTTTTCCTTGCAAGTAACGAAGCATACATCTTCCCAACGTGCTCATTTTCTTCAGATCAGGTGCTGCATTTGTGTTTTTCCCCTTGTGGTGTGAGGAATCACGATCACCACCACCATTACCGTCCTCACCCCCTCCGGCAGCAGCAGTAGACATCTCTAGTTACTGTTACAAAATATCTAAACTAATTACACTATTCTTGACGAGGCCATGGACCAAGGCCCACCAGGACCTCTAAAAAATGCAGTACGGACCCACGTATGGTATACTTTGGCGGCTAATACAACGAGTGTTAGGCCCCTGAGTACCCGAGTGCCCGTACGACTTGTTTCCGTCATGGGCCGGAAGGCAGGCGGCCCACGACCACCAGCACCCTCTCCTCCGAGTACATGGCGGCCCGTACGACAAGTTTTCACCTCCGCCTTCGACTACTTACTCGTACGAGTAGTCTCCACTTCCCGTTCCCGACTACTCGTTCGCACGAGTAGCTTCCGTCACCGCCCCGCGCGGGCTTCGTGCAGAAGGCAAAGAGCGCGTGGCCCCCTCCTGGTAGAGATCCCGGGATCTCCGCGCACGATCCCCCGCGCACGATCCTCCGCGCACCTTTGCGTGTCCGCTCCACCGCAGCGGTCCGCCCGGCCCTGGCCGATTCGGTGTCAGGGGACGGATCCGTCAAACCCTACCACGAACGGCACAGTAGCTGTCGTACTGCGAACGGCGTAAGAAGTGCTGGGCAAACGCACGGTACAGTACACGCTACGCCCTAAGCATCGGAAGGCGCGGCATAGACCACTTACTCGCACGAGTAGTTTTCCATCTCCGACTAGTTCAAGACTTCAACGTCAAGGCTGCGGGTACACGGGCCCCGTCCGGATTCCGTAATATCCGGGCGTGACAACCCGCTCCTCACCACGTGCCGGCCCCTCCGTGTCGGTCCACCCTGACCACATTGATCTGGTGTCAAAGGGCAGATCCGTCTGCAGCTCCACGAATGGGGCAGCACGCGTCGTACTACGAACGGCACGGGAAACGCTGTGCCGCAAACTGCACAGTGTGCACCGCTCCCTATCCCTCGAACGCCGTGGCATGGACCACTCCATCTCTACAGTAATTGGAAAGAACAAGCTCCTGTTCTACTGACAAGGGTAGGATACGAATCCTACTCCCCGTACCCGACTAACTACTCGGAGAAGGGTGCGGGAAGCCCCGGAAACGGCTACTTCGGACGCATGATTCCAGGAAGGTCTACACTGTTACCTGTGGTGCCGCAACAGTGCTTCGCCGCTCCGCCTGACGGCCCCGACGCGGGAGGAGGACGTCCTACGCTATAGACTAGCCTACACCCTCGATGTAATCCCCCTAAGCCTCTCCCTTGTGACTATAAAAGGGGAGGATGAGAGCACCTGCAAGGACACATTCGTTTCCACCCCACACGCACTTAGTATCGATATCTCATCTCATACACCCACACAGACGCTCACACACTCACGTACGTAGAATCCTACTACAAGAACCACTTACACGCCAGGGACTTAGGCTCGAAACCCTCTCCCGACTTGTTTGTATCCCCTACTACAAACCCCAGAGCATAATGAACACCTCTTCTCAGACTGGACGTAGGGTATTACTCTCCGGAGGCCCGAACCAGTATAATCTCGAGTGTCTCTTGTGCCACCGTGTGGATCAGTACACACGTTCTTATAAATTTACTTGCCGGTGGTAACAAACCCCGACAGTTGGCGCGCCAGGTAGGGGCCTTCGCGTGTGTTCGACATTCTTTTTAGGGTTCGCACGGCCCTCCCGTCATTTGCTTCGACCCAAGCCATCGCCAAGACGTCGCTGATGAGCTCCCCCATGGGATCGTCCGACCCGCTCCTGGCTGGGCTCGAGATCTGTTTCAGGAGCCTGAACTTCCGGGCGACTGGAGACGGCTACCTCATGCACCTCGTCGACGAGGTCACCGACGCACCTACGCCGGCTCCTGCTCCGGCCACCGCCCCACGATCGCCCCGACATAAGAAGCGCTCTAGCAAGCGCTCGCGACGGGCCAAGGTGGAGCGACGCAGGACGGCACGTGCTAGCTCCCCACCGCGGGTCGAAGCTGGCGCATCGCTGCCCGTCGACGCAGCAGAAGACTCCCTACCGTCGGACTCAACGGAGCGCATTGCCAGGGAAAGCGCGCTGATGCCGTCGCTCTACCGAGGGACGCCCTACACGGCGGCAGCATACACCTCTTCATCGAGCACGGACCGGGCCACATATGATAATTACCCAAGCCATCGTCTCTAGTGTAACATGAAGCTTCCGGCAACCTCGCCCGACGAGCAGTACCTCGTAACCGACGGTACGGATGACATCTTGGATTTGGAGTGGGATTGCTCTGGGCTTCGAGATGCCGGCACCTTCCGTCGTTTCCAAACGGCGGCAGACTACTGCTTCGGCTACTCTGACGACTCCGACGACGGGGGATACGACCCCTCACGCGAGTGCTTCATCGTCGGCAACACCCCGGTCGCACTGGCTCCGGCCCACACTCCGGAGGGGGCGGTTCACTCCGCCCACAGCTTGACGACGGATAGCGCGGCCAAGGTGCGAGACTCGCCCAATGGCGCCGCACAACGGGCCCGACTAGACGAATTGGAGGACGCGCAGTGCCAGCTCGACGACGAGCGGGCTCAGCTCCACCAACAACTCGGACAGGACCCAAATCCTACTCCCGCCCGCGTTCGCACGAGAGATGTCCAGCAGCGCATCGTCAACGACGATCGAGACGTCGTCGACGGCATGCCCGTCTTCAAGAGGGCATCGGAAAACCTGGCGGCAGTTGCAGTTCTTCTCCGGAAGATACCAGAGCCTGCCACCCCTCAGGAGAAGGAGATGCACAAGCAAATCAAGACACTCCTCGACGCTGCTACCGTGCAGCAGGCGGAAAGCTCCACTTCTCGTCAGCGGGGCTCGCAGGGTCGCGGGCACTCTGAGCCATGACAACTTGCAGCTCCGTCGCAACAGCCGCGACGGTCTAAGGAGGTCAACGTGCCGGTCAAAAGCCGCTTGTGTCACACCCGAATTTAAAGGCAAATTCGAATGCTCATATTACATGTGTGCCAGGATCAAGTTTCACACATATAACGACTCAGTGATAACCAAAACACAATGCCATAACGTTAAGAGAGTATTAAACTTTATTACAGACCAAAATGTCTCATAAACGAACTAATTATTAACGAGTATCAACGCAGCGGATGGGGTCAACACCACAGGCAGCTGACTGGTGGCACGCCCGCCTAGAATTCGTCGGAGTCTCCAGGGAAATCTTCAAATCTCTCCAAATCTGAACAGCGTCCGGATTGTGTCGTTGCAATAATGAAAACAAGCGTGAGCACATGCCGTACTCAGCAAGTGGAAATATAACATAACATGCAAGGCTTTATAGTGGAGGCTGTTGGTTTAAGCATTCAGCATTTTAGTTGGTCAAATTTTATTAGCAACATAAATACTAGCAAGTGTAAGTTTATACCAACCCACAATTAACATAAGAGAATAAACAACATAAGTAAAGATAGATGCATCAAGTTAATCATTGACTTCCATAGATTAATCATGTGAGGGTCCAGGCCGCTCTTGACCGTGAGCACGGCTAATCGATCAGTTTTACACTCTGCAGAGGTTGTACACTTTCACCACAAGTCGCGTAAAAGTTCTAGGAACTTTAAACCCAACCACACGATGCCGGCCAAGCATCATACCACACTACCAAGGTGTGATTGCATAGAGATGCTACGAGGCTTTTACAAAGTTTCCCCAGTGTGAAGCAACCCGTGAAGGTTCCGAGCCGCCGCAAAGCATAAAGTCCCCTAGTAGGTACCGTGTCTTAGCAAAGCCCACTCCCTACTAGAGCGAGTCTATACCTCAACTAACGCTCCCCCTTGCCCTTATTAGGTAAGATCACCCCAACACTAGAGTCACTAATTAATTAGCCAAGGCAGAGCCATGTACCCTTGTGGTTGCACTGTTATCCTGGGTGGTCACTCCATGTTCCAATTAAACAAGGTGATCTTGTACTAATGAAGGTATAGCATAAATAAATCAAGTTTCATAAAGTTTCATTAATACCATCCACCAAGTTAAGCATAGCGAGAGATACCCAACAAATAAATTAAAAACCCTGGTTGATCAAGGTAAAGGGATAAAAATAATCTAGTCATGTCCTTAAAAAGGGTCCCATCAATTTAATGCAAGCAAAAGTAAGAATAGTGAATCAAATGCATGTTGTATAGGTAAACGGGTATGCATCAAGGTAGACTTGCCTTCAGCCCAAACGTTCTCTATGCATCACATCAAGTACATACAAGCAAACAATGGAATAAAATAAGAAACAATCACCAAATAGTAAGATCAAAGAAAAACAGGGGTGAAAAACTATTCTACTCTTCGATACGATCGTTTGGACATAAAGAACGCGAAAAACGGAGTTAAAACGACGAAGATATGGCTAGAAGAAGGTTCAAGGGCATAACTGTGAAGAATCTAAGGTTCCAGGGGTCTAACTGCAAGAAACCAAGGGATAAAGCGTGAAGAAACTTAAAAACAGAGGGCTTTGGGTGAAAAACTAGAGTTTTGGACCTCGACAGCTATTTTTATGAAAACCAGGGGCTAAAACAAAAGAAAAAGGACTGATCTGAAAGGGTTTCTATGTGGTGGAAGGACCGGCTTGGAATTTTAAAGAACTCAGGGTTGTTTTTGCAAAACTGCACAGTCAACCGGGGAGTTAGACTTGTTGACTGGTATTGACTCAAGCTGGAGCAGATCAGGACCGCTGGATCTTGATCGAACGGCCGAGGAGATCTGCGAGCGGCCAGCGGCGGTGCGAGCGACGGCGAGCGGCGGCGCTGCGGAGATAACTCGCCGGCGAGATGGGATCTCGAGCTGGGGGGGCTCGTTCGGCGACGGAAGGTGGCCGGGAAGATTGCTGGGGCTATGGCGACCACATCTAGGGTTTCAAGGAGAGCAGATGGCCGGCGACGGCGACGCAAGGCTCTGCGCAGCGGCGGCGGCGCAAAAGATGTCTCCGGCGAGCTCTATCTCGTGGTGTAGAGCGCTTGGACGTGAACAAGCGGCTTTGGAAGGATTCTCACCTCCTAGCGGTCCTCTGGAGCGGCTTCTCGTCGAAGGAGCGGCGGCGGTCCGCTGAGACAGCAACGGCGCGGGTTAGGGTTTCTGGGCGGCGCTGCGAGGCTCGAAGGCGATGGTAGACTCGATTTGGAAGGAGGCGGGGTACTCCGGTGCTTATAAAGGGGCCGGCGGGGTCCTGTCGTCCGGCGCTGGGTGACTCGGAGGCGGGGCAGAGCTGGATTCGGGCTCGGCGGCGCGGAAAAGGAGTCCGGGGCGGAGCGAGAGCTCGGGGATGACAAGCGGGGCCCAGGGGTCAGCGGCTGAAGGCGGAGGGGGTGAAGACGGGCCGGCCGTGGGCCGCTTCTTTGCTGGGCTGCGACGCGAAGCAGACGGTGGGAAAGAAAAGGGGGTTGCGGCGAACTTCTGCGGACTGGGCCGAAACAGGAGCTGGGCCGGGGCGACAGCAGACAGCGGAAGGAGAGCAGGGGCGTCCAGCGGACTTCGTCTGCTGGGCTAAAACAAAAGAACAGGCCGGATTGGGTAGAAAGGGTTAGGGATAAAAAGGAAAAGCTTTTCGAATTTTTGAAAAAGGATTCAAACATCTAGAATTCAAATTCAAATTTAAACTCCACCAAACAAAAACAATGCTCCAGCATGTATGCAACATTAAACTCCTATATTTATTTATTTTATTTTTAAAAATATATTTAAATGCCTAAAAATTCACATACTCCCTTATGATCCTTAATATCAAAGCCTTGTTTCTAAAAAAAATTTATTGAAACAAATTTTTGTAAAAATTAGGGTGTTACATCTTGGGTTCTCACCGCGACCCCCGCGACACCATCAAGGCGCGGCGGAGGGTGGATGCGGGTCAAGACGACGATTACAAGCAACAGCCTCGCAAGGAGTACAGTCGGCGGCGCGGCGGCCATTACGACGGCGATAAAGATCGAAGCCGGAGCAACTCGCCTGACGCCCTAGGATGTCGCGGTTTCAGGAAGAATGTGCGCAACGCTCGTTTCCCTTCGCGTTTCAGAGCTCCGACCTCCATACCTAAGTACCATGGTGAAACCAACCCCAGCGTCTGGTTAGAAGACTACCGGCTAGCATGCAATGCCGGCGGAGCACGGGACGACCTGTTCATCATCAAGAATCTCCCGCTACATCTCGTGGACTCAGCTCGCACGTGGCTCGAGCACTTGCCACGAGGCAAGATTGACAGCTGGTCGCAGCTACGCGACGCCTTCATCGGAAACTTCCAAGGCACGTACGCCCGACCAGGGAACCCCTGGGACTTGCGCAACTGCAAGCAGATGAAGGGCGAGAGCTTACGTGATTACATCCGGCACTTCTCCAAGCGATGCACCGAGTTGCCCAGCACCACCGACACGGACATCGTCTCGGCCTTCCAGAATGGCACCACGTATGCCACGCTGATCCACCGGATCGGGCGACGGAAACCGCGAACTACTCGGGAGCTGCTCGACATCGCGACCGACCACACCAAGGGGGAGGAAGCTGTGGCCGTGACGCTCAGTCCCGGCACCAGCAAGGGGAAGCAGCCGGCCGAAGCTGACGGCGGTCCGTCTGCGACAACCAATAAGAAAAAGAAAAAGAAAGATAAGCGATACCGAGATGACACCTTGGTGGCTGCTGTCGACCGAAAGACAGCAAGACCCAGGAGTGACCCACCGAAGGATCACTTCGAGATGCTGTTGGAGGCCCCGTGCCCCAACCACAAGGGCCCGGTCAAGCACGCCTTCAAGGACTGCAACTTGATGAAGTCCTACCTCTCCGGCACGTTGAAGAAGCGAAACACTACTCCGACCAGTGATGGAGGGAAGGACAAGGGCAACGACGAAGGGGCCTACCCCCGTGAAGACGGAGCCGTCATGATGATCTTCAGAGGTTCGGAGGCGCGGCCACCCAGACGCCAGGAGAAGCTGATCCGGTGAGAAGTTTACCATGCTGAGCGCGCAGCTCCGACGTACTTGAAGTGGTCGGAGACACCGGTCACGTTCGACCGGCGTGATCACGCCGACCACGTCCCACGTCCAGGCAACTACCCACTAGTCGTGTCACCCTTGTTCGGCACCAAGCGCGTGCACAAGGTGCTGATGGACGGTGGTAGCGGCCTCAACGTCATCTACATGTCGACCCTCGACGACATGGAGATCCCGCAGTCCCGACTGCGGCCGTCAACGGCGCCTTTCCACGGGGTCGTACCTGGGATGGAGACGGTCCCCCTTAGGTAGATCGATCTGCCTGTCACGTTCGGAACTCCGAACAACTTTTGAAAGGAGACCCTCACCTTCGAAGTGGTAGGGTTCCCGGGGATGTATCACGCGATACTCGGAAGGCCAGCTTATGCGAAGTTCATGGCCGTCCCCAACTACACGTACCTCAAGCTAAAGATGCCCGGCCCGAAGGGCATCATCACAGCGAGTACAACTTTCCAGTACGCGTACAAATGCGATGCTGAGTGCTTCCAGTTCACTGAAGCACAGATCCGATCCGAGAAGCTCTCCGCTGAGCCCCCCTCTGAGGACCAAGATATCCCCGAGTCGTCCAGGTGAGCGGCCTGCTCTTTCGAGCCCGCCAAGGACGCCAAGGAAGTGCCCGTCTCCGAGGACGGCCGCACGATCTGTATCGGGACGGCGCTCGGTTCCGACTAGGAAAGCGTGCTCGTCGACTTCCTCCGCGCGAACCTCGATGTGTTCGCATGGAAACCCTCCGACATGCCGGGGATTCCAAGGGAGGTCGCCGAGCACAAGCTTAACATTAAACCCGGCTCGAAGCCGATCAAGTAGCGTCTGCGCTGCTTCAACTCCGACAAGTGCAAGGCCATCGGCGTGGAAATCAAGAAGCTCCTTAGTGCAGGGTTCATTCGTGAAGTGTACCACCACGAGTGGTTAGCAAACCCTGTACTCGTTAAGAAGAAGAATGGAAAATGGAGGATGTGCGTTGATTACACGAGCCTGAACAAGGCATGCCCAAAAGATCCATTTCCTTTACCACGTATAGATCAAGTAGTCGATTCAACGGCCGGGTGCGAAACCCTCTGTTTTCTCGACGCTTACTGCGGGTACCACCAAATCGCAATGAGTCTGATCGACCAGCTCGCGACCTCGTTCATCACCCCGTTCGGCGCGTACTGTTAGCTTCCATGTCGTTCGGGCTGAAGAATGCAGGGGCCACGTTTCAGAGATGCATGCGACGCGTCTTTGGAGATCTCATCGGACGGCTAATCGAGGCCTATGTAGATGATATTGTGGTCAAGTCGAAAAAGGTGGGCGACCTGATCCCCGACCTCACTGCGGTCTCCGAGAAGTTGAGGGAGCACGGTGTGAAGTTAAACCCCGAGAAGTGTGTTTTTGGGGTCCCTAGGGGCATGCTACTCGGTTTCGTCGTATCGGAACGCGGCATCGAGGCCAACCCCGAGAAGATCTCGGCGATCACGAGCATGGGGCCCATCAAAAATCTGAAGTGAGTGCAACACGTCACCGGATGCCTCACTGCTCTCAACAGGTTCATCGCTCGACTAGGTGAACGCAGCTTGCCACTGTACAAGCTCATGAAGAAGTCGGAACATTTCGTGTGGACACCAAAAGCGCAGGAAGCACTCGACTCGCTCAAGAAACTACTCAAGAGCCCGCAAGTGCTCACCGCACCAACGGAGGGAGAGCCGATGCTCCTATACATCGCCGCAACGACCCAGGTCATGAGCGCTGCGTTGGTTGTCGAGCGAGACGAGCCAGGGAAAACGTAGAAAGTACAACGCCCAGTCTACTTCGTAAGTGAGGTCCTCTCTGACTCGAAGACACGCTACCCGTAAATCCAAAAGCTGATCCATGCTATCCTCATCACCAAACGGAAGCTCCGGCACTATTTTGACTCGCACCGCATCACGGTGGTGTACAAATACCCGCTTGGCGAGGTCATACGGAGCCCGGAAGCAGAAGGGAGAATTGCTAAGTGGGCCCTCGAGCTGATGGGATAGAACATCGAGTACGCACCCCGTACCGCCATCAAGTCGCAGGCATTGGCCGACTTCGTCACCGAATGGACGGAGATCCAAACTCCTCCTGCTCCCATCGAGCACGAGACGTGGCTCATGTACTTCGACGGGTCCCTCATGAAGGAAGGAGCTGGGGTCGGACTTGTCTTCATCTCGCCTCTGGGCGTGCGTATGGAGTACATGGTCTGACTGCATTTCATGGCCTCCAACAACGTCACGGAGTACGAGGCGCTCATCAACGGCCTCCGGATTGCTCTTGAGTTAGGAATCTGACGCCTCGAGATCAGAGGAGACTCTGACTTGGTCGTGGGGCAGGTGATGAAGGAGAAGAATTGTTTAAGCTCGAAGATGGCTGCGTACTGCCGGGTAGTGCGCGAATTAGAGGACAAGTTTCATGGGCTCGAGCTCAATCATGTACTGCGAGAGTACAACAAGGCCGCTGATACCCTCGCCAAGGCGGTATCAAATCAAAAACCCGTTCCACACGGGGTATTTGCCAGCGACCAGTACGAGCCGTCCGTCTGTTCCGAGGAGGACAAGCCGCTAGAGCCACCGACACAAGAGGTCATGGAGATTGACGAGGTGCGGGAGCCCAACCTTGAAGACCCAGACTGGAGGATCTCGATCCTTGAGTGGATGGTGGAAGGGAAATTGCCGCCCGACAAGGAAACAGCTTGACGGATCACTCGCATGACCAAGTCATACAAATTGGTCGACGGTGAGCTGCGACGAAAGGGCGCAGAGGGCATACTCATGCGTTATATTCTGGCTGACCAAGGCAAGGAGCTGCTACAAGAAATTCACGCAGGCATGTGCGGGCATCACGCCTGCTTGAAGACCATTGTCGGGAAGGCTTTCCGACAAGGGTTTTACTGGCCAAACGCAGTCGCCGACGCGACTCGGATCGTGCATAGCTGCAAAGGTTGTCAATTCTACACACGACAAACTCACCTCCCGGCACAAGCACTGCAAACCATTCCTATCACCTGGCCTTTCGCGGTCTGGGGGTTAGACATGGTCAGACCTCTGAGAAAAGCACTCGGGGGCTACACCCATGTGCTCGTCGCCATCGACAAGTTTTCAAAGTGGATCGAGGCCAAGCCCATAACTAATGTCCGCTCCGAGGAGGCCATTGCGTTCTTCACCGATATCATCTACCGCTTCGGGATTTCGAATTCTATCATTACCGATAACGGTACCCAGTTCACCAGCAAGAAATTCCTCAAGTTCTGTGACGACAACAACATTCGTGTGGACTGGGCCACTGTCAGTCATCCAAGGACCAATGGGCAAGTGGAGAGGGCCAACGACATGATCTTGCAAGGTCTGAAGCCGCGGATATTCAAGCACCTCGAGAAGTTTCGGGCAACGTGGGCTGCAGAGCTCCCGTCCGTCCTGTGGAGCCTACGCACCACGCCTAGTCGAGCTACTGGCTGCACGCCTTTCTTCCTGGTCCACGGGTCGGAGGCAATCCTCCCGACGGACATCGACTATGGCAGCCCACGAGTTCAAGCCTTCACCGAAGAAGGCAACCAGGTCGCCCTCGAAAACGCCATCGACCAGTTGGACGAGGCGCGCAGCGTTGCTCTTCTCCACTCGGCACAATATCAACAAGCTCTACGTCGCTACCACGAGCGAAACATACGGGAATGTGAGTTCCAAGTCGGCGACCTCGTCCTCCGACGAGTTCAAAGCAACGAAGGGCGACACAAGCTCTCACCACCATGGGAGAGCCCATTCATCGTCGACCAAATACTCCGTCCGGGAACTTTCAAGCTCAAGTACGAGGACGGCAGGGTTATCTCCAACGCCTGGAACATAGAGCAGCTACACCATTTTTACCCTTAAGTATTTTACTTTATTTCATCTTATGATAATGCAAGAGCTCCGAGCTACTTTTCTTTCTTTCGTGAGATGATATCTTCTTCAAGCTTGCGCTTTTTACTCGAGTAAAATGTCTTTATGCTTGTCTCATCCCATGGGCAAGTCTCCGACTTGTCCACGGGCTTGGGGGCTACCCGGGGCCACGACACCCCTCCCCTACGCGTTTCGAAATCTTTTTTCGATCAAAAACTGTCTATGGTTTCTCGTATGATCGTCACAGTGCGCTTGCACTCCTTAGAGGGAGATGAACGACGGCCCTAGCGGTTACGAACCTGCGCTCGTCCGGGCCCTGAATACTTACGCTCCCGTGGCTACAGTACAAAGACCCACGAGCAAAGTTCGTAACCTCAAGTTGTCGTTCATTCGCCCCCTCGAAAGGTTGCCGGATAACCGTCTGAGTTGTGAACTCTGAAGAGTTTTCTTGTTTGCAAACATACGCACACACCTATCCCTCTCAAAAGTACTCGGGGGCTGCCCGCCCAAGTAGTACCGCTTCAAAACCACGCTCGGTCGAGTCGCCAGGTTCCTACGCCCCCGCGGCTACGGAGCGAGACACTGCCAGCAAGGTCTTAAGCTATACCGCTTGGGCTCGCAAGTTCCCTAACTACTCGGGAGAAGGTTAACAAACAAACGAAATGCTTAACTTGAAATAAAAACGGGTACTTGACCCACGAGTTCGCCACAAGTGCTCGATCCGTAAGTTTATTACAAGTTACCACCAGCATAATCAAAAGCCTCAGCGAGGCGACTCTGTTTTTCCTTCCTCACAGGCCCAGGTCGTGGAGGGCATGATTCATCATGGTTTCGGCGAAGTCGACGGTGTCTTCCTCGATGCGATCGTACCCGTCGTTGTCGTAACCCGGACACCATCCTTGGCCCAGCAGCTCCCTGTCCATTTCTGGATAATGCGACAGGAAGATGGCCACCACCTTGCGGACGATGTCGCGAGCTACATCCATCGACTGTCGGCGAGCTGTCGAGGAAGCCTGCTCCAAACGATCCTTCATGTTGATGCCGGAAGGAACTCCAAGGTCATCCATCGCCATGGTGATGACCATCGCCATCCTGTCGCGAATCGTCTGCACTTGCATGAGTTTGGACTGGGTCGCCCCGTGCAGTCTCCGTTCTTGTTCCAGCTCTGACACGACCTCTGAAGAAAAAGAGGGACCGATGTTAGCAAAGGACATCCTGATTCAAAGAAGGCAAAGCATGAAGGGGACATGGCTCTTACTGTTGAGTTTTTGTTAGCCTCACAAGCAAGCTCCACCAGCTTCTCATTCTCGACGAGGCGGGTGGCTGTGGCGCTCTCCTGATCCGCGACCTTCTTCTCCAAGTCTGTGCGGACCACACAGAGAGCTGTCCACTCCAAAAAACAAGATGGTGTCATGAATCAAGTAACCACACGCGAGCAAAAAGCGAAGGCAACAGGTCGTGAAGTGCTCACCGATGATCTCCTCTTCACGCTTCTTGGCGACTTCCTCGAGTCGGCCCTTCTCGGTGGTAACGCTGCCGACCTGGGCCTCGAGCACCGTCACCCTCTCGCGAGCTGTATGGAGGTCGGACTCGGCCCAGATCGCCCTGGCTTCAAGCTCAGTCCTCTCTTGATAGGTGGCACGGGCAGCGGCCTCGGCATTGGAACGCAGCTCCGCCGCGGCAAGTTTTTCCTCCAGGGCGGCCTTCTCCGTCTGCGCCACGGCCACGCGGTCCTCGATAGCTTTCGCCCTCCCCTCGAGGGTCGCGTGCTCAGCCGTCCGGTCAACCTCGCTGGCCGCCACCGCAAGGCAGGTCATGGCCAGCTGCGCCTCCAGCTCGGTCTTCTCCGCGCGGAGTGCCTCGAGGGCCCGCGACTTGTCATCACAGCACCCGACAAGCTCCTGGACCACACGTAAGATTCACGGTCAGGGAAGACGAGAAAACAAGCATGAAAATCGAAAAGGTGGAAAAAGAGGGCTATGACTCACCCTCGAGGTGGGCAGGACCAGATCCCTAATCGCCCGCTCTGACTGACGCAGTGCCAGTTCACTCAGGCGCAGGCCTCGCTCCAAGTTGCGACGGGCCAGGAGCTCCGCGTCGGTGTCAACATCCGAGCCGACGGAGGCCTGAACTCGCGAGACAGGCACCAGCTAGAGCGGCGAAACCTCCGTCTCCTCCTCCACCGTCGATGAGGTCGGCCCCGGTCCCCTCGAGCTCTCCCCGACCTCCAAGGTCGGTGGTGGCATCTGTTCGTCCGACACCGCGACAGGAGAGGCGACCGGAGAGGGTGACTCCGGGATGACGACCACCTCCGCAGGGCTCGGCCAAGGAGCGGCGTCCGATGCGGCAACCGACGAGATCGGGACGGCCTCCTCGGTCACTACAATGACCGCCGCGGCAGGGACCTCCTCAGAGTCAAGGGTGGCCGTCTCCACCTCTGCCGCAGCACTCCCCGTTCCCGCCAGCAACTCGGGGGCTGGGGTCTCGGAGCCAGCCGCGGCACTGCCTGTCCCCTCGAACGACTCGGGGGCTGGCCGCTCAGCGTTTGCGGTATCGTCTCCCGCCCCCATCGACGACTCGGGGGCTGGTTGTTCAGCGTCGCCTGCCCGCACCTCAGGAACAGCGTCTTCATGAGTTTGCTTCGGGGCTCCGGACATGCACCTTGCCAACTCGGCCACACGGGCCGAGAGCGCTTCATCCATGGGGGCCTCACCCCCCAAACCCATCGTACCCATCGATAGGTCGCTGCGAGCCGGGCTCCCAGCTCCCTGTGGTGGGACTGTCATCACTTGGGTCCCAGACCCTCCTGTCTCTTCAACCGCCGCCCCCGACTGGAGGGAGGGTAGTGGACCGCCTGACAACGACGTGTCCCCGACTACCTGAGCAGGGCGGCGCAGCGACTTCACAGGCGCCGGCTTCATGGTACGGCGGTCGGGCACCCTGAAACGAGAAAAATGTCACAATGGCAACAAGCAAAAGGCATACTTCCCATGAATACGGAGAGGTAATCAAAAGATTGCAACTCGGAGCTTACCTCTCTGCGATACGACGGGGCCGCTTGGAGCCGAAAGTCAGGTTAAGGGGGGATGCCGCCCTTTTGCTCCCCGTAGACGGAGCAGAGGTCGGAGAAGACGTCGCTCTGCCCCCGGCAACGACAATTGACGGAAGGCGTCGTGGGGACAGGGCTAGCCCCCCGCTCTGGACCGCGGGCGGAGAAGAAACCACCGGCTCACTCCATCACTCCCGTGATGAACGCGCCGAGGGCGAATGTGACCTTCGGCGTGAAGAGTGGTGGCGCGAGGTGTCACGCCCCGACGTATGGCGAGCGGGATCGCTACGCAGCGGAGAACTCCTACTCCTCTCGCGGTGACCCTGCTGAGAGGTGCGACTGCTCAATCCGGGCTGATCAGCCCGGGAGGACTGGGGCGGCACCTGCTGGCTCGAGCCGGCACCCACCGTGGTCAAAGCGGGCACCGTCCCGCCGCGTGGCTGCGACGTCGCCACCGCCACGTCGTCAGTCCACTCGAACTCAGACTCGGCCTCGCCCGTGTCCGGTGGCGCCAATGAAGGGTCCTCGTTCTCGAAGACGTTAGCCTCCCCAGCCCGCCGGCGCGAAGCGCGGGCGTCGTTCCTCGACCGTTTGTCGATCTCCTTTTGCTGGTGGGCCCTCCTGCGTTCCCCCCGCCGCTGCTGCCGCGTGGTGATCTCCCGAGTAAGTGCCCGGTCCTCTTCCAGCGGAGGATGCGAGGTGAGGATGTGCACCGACACCATCTGGGTAGACACAGGAAAGTCGTCACCCACAGTCGCAGGAAACAAATCGAAAAGAAGTCGGGAGAGGCGTACCAGGGCTGCGGTGATCAGAGAAGGGAGCATCAGCAGCGCGTCCGGCGGCGGCCAGAACAAGTGAGTGACCCCAGTAGCTTGGATCACCTGGCATGGACCTCGTCCATCGAGGGCAGGGGGTTCGCCGTCACCGTCCCCACAAAGGGAGCTCGGTCCTCCGTCATCTGACAGAGGCGCAGAGCACGACGGCGGAGGGGGACGATCCCTCTAGCGTGGTAGCCGCCAATCACGGTGATGAAGCTCACCCTATTGTCGCGGAGTATCTTGAGGGTGCTGAGGGCGTCGTCAAGGAACCGGGGCTGATCCTTCTTCTCCGGCCTGTACCTCCACTTTGTCGGCGCCCGGTCGTACCAGCGGTTGGTAAACCTGGGCAGCGGGTTCTCGAGATCATTCTTGAGGTAGAACCAATCTCGGTGCCACCCACTGTTGGAGCTTGTCAGGCTGGTAGGGATGTACTCATCCAACCACCCCTGCTTCCCGCGGAGCCCGGCGCACCCAATCACCGCCGCAGTGCGATCGTCCTTCAGGCAGACAAACTTGTAGAAGTACCAGAACAGGTCCCAGTGGGCTCCTTGTCCCAAATACCCTTCGCACAGAGCTTCGAATGCCGCCATCTGCTGGACGCCGTTCGGGTTCAGGTTGTGGAGCTCGAGGCCGTACTCCTCGAGTACGGCGCGGATGAACCGCCCCGTCGGAACGGAGAAGCCGCGCTCGTGGAAGACCACGAATGAGACCACGTATCCCTCCGGGGGCTGGGGGCGGCTCTCAGGTCCAGGAACCTTCCACTCCTCCGCTTCAGTCAGCGGCGGCAGCATGCCGTCGGCAGCGAGACGGTCTAGCTTGGACCAGGTCGCTGTTGAGGACGCCCAGTTCGACATAGCGTCGGTCGTGGTGGCAGCGGCGGACGGAGCTGGTTTGCAATTGAAGGCGAGAAGGGCTTGGTGGCTTGCGCGCGGCAGGTGCGGAGGCAAAGGCAGAAGCGACGGCGGTGAAGTGCACGAGAAGGAAGAAGGTGGAAAAGATTTAGGCCGGCGGTATAAGAGGGGGGGGGAAATGATTACCCCCTAGCAGTTAATGCCCGGGCTACCTCGGGCCACGTCCTCCACCTGCCGAATTGTCCCCCCTCAAAAGACGCGCCCGCTAGTGTCAGCCGCCCACGACTGTGCCGCCACGTCATCTAGAACGGGCCCCACAAATCTTGCAATCGGCGCGGGATCTCTGCCATTCATCCCGCGGCGCACGCTGTGCAGCGAACAGCAAACTTTCCCAATTTCAAGAGTTCCACATTTAACCCCACGCAGAAGTCTCCGACTTGTTCGTGGGCTCGGGGGCTACTACCCGCGGGTCCGCTCGCGCATCTCCGCCGGAGAAAACACGACTGGCTTCCTCATCTCCATGGCAATTAAGCCTGGGAGCGAGTCCTTGACTCCCTCACCAGGCTCGGGGGCTACCACGAGGCCATGGACCAGGGCCCACTAGGACCTCTAAAAAACGCAGTACGGACCCACGTACGGTATACTTTGGCGGCTAATACAACGAGTATTAGGCCCTTGAGTACCCGAGGGCCCGTACGACTTGTTTCCATCATGGGCTGGAAGGTAGGCGGCCCACGGCCACCAGCACCCTCTCCTCCGAGTACATGGCAGCCCGTACAACAAGTTTTCACCTCTGCCTCCGACTACTTACTCGTACGAGTAGTCTCCGCTTCCCTTTCCCAACTTCACATTCGCACGAGTAGCTTCCGTCACCGCCCCGGGCGGGCTTCGCTCAGAAGGCAAAGAGCGCGTGGCCCTCTCCTGGTAGAGATCCCGGGAATCCGCGCATGATCCCCCGCGCACCGCCACGTGTCCGCTCCACCGCAGCGGTCCGCCGGGCCCTGGCCGATTCGGTGTCAGGGGATGGATCCGTCAAACCCTGCCACGAACGTCACAGTGGCTGTCGTACTGCGAACGGCGTAAGAAGTGCTGGGCAAATGCACGGTACAGTACATGCTATGCCCTAAGCATCGGAAGACGCGGCATAGACCACCTACTCGCACGAGTAGTTTTCCGTCTCCGACTAGTTCAAGACTTCACCGTCAAGGCTGCGGGTACACGGGCCCCGTCCGGATTCCGTAATATACGGGCGTGACAACTCGCTCCTCACCACGTGCCGGCCCCTCTGTGTCGGTCCACCCTGACCAGATCGATCTGGTGTCAGAGGGCAGATCCGTCTGCAGCTCCGCGAATGGGGTAGCATGCGTCGTACTACGGACGGCACGGGAAACGCTGTGCCACGAACTGCACAGTGTGCACCGCTCCCTATCCCTCGAACGCCGTGGCATAGACCATTCCATCTCTACAGTAATTGGAAAGGACAAGCTCCTGTTCTACTGACAGGGGTAGGAAACGAATCCTACTCCCCGTACCCGACTAACTACTCGAAGAAGGGTGCGGGAAGCCCCAGAAATGGCTACTTGGGACGCACGATTCCAGGAAGGTCTAAACCGTTACCTGTGGCTCCGCAACAGTGCTTCGCCGCTCCGCCTGATGGCCCCGACGCGGGAGGAGGACGTCCTACGCTATAGACTAGCCTACACCCTCGATGTAATCCCCCTAAGCCTCTCCCTTGTGACTATAAAAGGGGAGGAGGGGAGAACTTGCAAGGACACATTTGTTTCCACCCCCACATGCACTTAGTATCAATATCTCATCTCATACACCCAGACAGACGCTCACACACTCACGTACGCAGAATCGTGCTACAAGAACCACTTACACGCCAGGGACTTGGGCTCGAAACCCTCTCCCGACTTGTTTGTATCCCCTACTACAAACCCCAGAGCATAAATAACACCTCTTCTCAGACTGGACGTAGGGTATAACTCTCCGGAGACCCGAACCAGTATAATCTCGAGTGTCTCTTGTGCCATCGTGCGGATCAGTACACGCGTTCTTATAAATTTACTTGCCGGCGGTAACAAACCCCGACAATTCTATACTAATTTAACTAATTACATAAAATAAATAAAGAGATGAAACTTACCTAAGAGGGAGTAGCAGCCCGTGGGGAGAGGGTGACGACGGTAGGGTGGGGCGGGACGGCTGCTGCCGTCGCCCTTTATATAAGCGCGGCAGCCGCCGTCCGCCACGACGGTTGGAACCTACCGTCGTGGCCCACGACGGTCGCAAGGATTTTTTAACTTAATGATTTATTTCTAACTTTATGACAAAGAAAACAAGCTGGTAATAACGAAAAGCAAAGTGACATAATAAAAAGTAAAGTGACATAATAAAAAGTAGTCATGATCACATATAAGAGTGTTGCTGTCTAAGCAATATGCAACTTAATCTAGCAACGTCTCCTCTTGTGGTGCAGCCTGTCTGCTCGCGCTGCGGCCCGCGTCTGGTCGCGAGGGTACGTCAACGGGTCAGGTAGGTGGATCTGTCGACGCCTAGCATCAGCAGCGGCCTCCGGTGTCGCCATCACCGCCGACGACCCTGCAACCTGGTGGGACGACCCTACCAACCCTCCTAGAGACGGGTGCGTCCCTCCGCTCGCCTGTGTGCCTGTGGGTCACGCACCTGGTAGCTGCGACCCTCCTGGCTGCGTGCATCCTCCTTCCTGTGTCCACGTGGCTGGCGCGCCTCGTAGCTGCGACCCTCTGAGCTCCTCCTGCGTCGACACACTCTGCAAGAAGTCGAAGTCGCCCAGGTCGAAGTCGTCGAACCCTCCCGTCTGGTCGTCTAGGGTGGAGTCAGAAGGGTCGCCGGTGCTAACGTAATCTGGAACAAATAGCATTATTAAATTATGGAATCATAATTAATAAATTTTTGTATTTGTATATAGTTAGAGATATAATTGTGGTCATTACCTGTGTGAAGACCAGCGCCAGTGGACGAGGAAGGAACAACTGCTGGTGGTACTACTGGTGGTGCTCGTGCTGGTGCTGCTGTAGGTCCTCATGGTACTGGTGGTGCTGCTGCTGCTCTGGGAACTAGTCCTCCTAGAGGATGCATCCTCCAGGGGGGACGATGCACTAGAGGGCGCACCACGTAGAAAGTGGCTGGGAAGGGTGGTCGTGACGAGGACGACGGTGCCTGGTACGAGCGACCAGTCGAGGCGGAGCTGGAGGACGACTGGGGGTACCATGGAAACAGTGGTAGAGCCGTGTTACCGTGGTAGTTGACCACGGTAAGGAACCTCGTGATGATGCCCTGCATCCTCTCCCACGTCTGCTCGATATCCTGGTGTGTCATGAGGTGCAGCCTCGCCCTCGACTCCGCTAGAATTTGCGACATGTCCTCACTCACGTCGTACTACAAAAAAAATTATTAGTAAATATTACAATTGATGAGGACATCACCACACTGGATACGCGCACGCCACGTCCTTCCCCATGCTACAAGTCGTCTCCAACTCAGCTGCCACGTTCGGTTGGGATTCAGCCGACATCCCTGCACGGTTTCGGCGATATCTCTCTCATCCGGCATCAAAACGAGGCGTATAAGGATGCGTTGGAAAGGGGACGATGACGCCGTCATTTTGGTTCTGGTCCCAGCTCCAGAAGGTTCATGGATCATGCTGTGTGACCACGACAAGGTGCTGCGTCACCTTTTTGGGCCATTTGGGTCGTGTATCGTGTCGGGCCTTAAGCCCAGGTTGAGGACGCCCCCCCTGGTCGCCCCCTCAACCCTAGGTCGCCCCTTAGGGGTTAAAACTCAGTAACCGCCGTCGTTTAGACTTGGGTTTTGTTTAATAGGTTTGTGATTTCCGTCGAGGATCAAACTTTCGTCATAGCCACTGTACCGCCGAGGTCTTTTGCTGTGATTCAGGGCCCCCGTTCTTGTTCGTCACCACTGTGTTGATTAGTCCTTTTGTGATCAGAACTTGAACCCCATACCCTTTCGCTTCAATCCATATTTGCAATTGTCAGATTGTGTGCTTTACTTTCTTGCTTGTGTTGTCTTTTGCTGTCAACTAACCATGTCAAGTAAAGAGAAAGGAAAGGAGTCTCCCACAGACATTAATGAGTGTGTCTCCAAGGACGAGCTTACGCGGCTTGTTACTGAGCAGTGTACCTACATGCAAGGACAGTTTGATGCATTGCCTCGACAGATCAACGGTCTGGTGACCCGGATTGAACATGTTGAGCAACGACCTCCACCAGTTCAACCTGAGGATGATGATGAGTTTGAGGATGTTGATCCTGATGAGGAGCGTCTCCGACGTAATTGTTTTCAGATGGGAGGAGGTAATCGCAATCGTGGAGGAGGTAATCAAAATCGTGATAATAATGATCCTTTTGCTAAAGTTAAAATTACCATGATTCCTTTTACTGGTAGTGCTGATCCTGAGGCTTATTTAGATTGGGAACTAGCTGTTGAACAAAAATTTAATTCCCATCAAGTTCCTGAGGAGCATAGAGTTAGGCTTGCTACTAGTGAGTTTACTAGTTTCGCTCTCTTTTGGTGGAATGATCTGTACAATGCTTATGCTAATAATAATGCTGCTCCACTTATACCTCAGACTTGGAATGCTTTGAAACAACGTATGAAATCTCACTTTGTTCCTCCATATTATCAACGTGATTTGCGTATGAAACTGCAAACTTTAAAACAAGGTGATAAAAGTGTTGAGGCTTATTATCAAGAATTGCTTATTTCTTTGTCACGTTGTGGCATACATGAGGATAATCAGGCTCTTTCTGTTAGATTTTTTGGTGGTTTGAACCGTGATATACAGGATATTCTTGATTACAGAGATTGGACAAGGTTCAACCAATTGTACCATCTTGCTATTAAGGCTGAACGTGAGGTACAGGGACGTCGCCAGCAATTTTCTTTCAGGTCCAACACTAGGAGAACTTTTCAGTAGCGTCCAGATGTTGACAAGTCCAAGGCCGCCGCTACTCCTAAGGCGCCATCACCTACACCATCTACTACACCAACTTCCGAGGTGAGCAATTTGTCTCCTGTGTAGGTCCAGTCGCATAAGAATCTTTTTACTCCAGGTGTGTCCTCGAGTAGTTCCGCTAGCATCCAGTGCCACCGCTGTAAGGCATGGGGCACGTGTCGAAGGAATGCCCAAGTCGCCGTGCTTTCATCGCTGCCCCTGATGGTAATGGTTATATTAGTGCTAGTGATGTGGAAGAAGATTCTTTGGCTCTTGCTACTAATCTTGTTGCAGATTCTTCGGTTGAGCAAGAGGAGGATACCATTGATTCTGATGCTGCAGCCGCGGGCTTCCCTAGCCTTCTTGTGCAGCGTGTATTGGCCGCTCAATTGGCTGATGAGGAGGACACAAAGGTACAATGTAACAATTTGTTCCATATGTTTCTCTTTGTCCAGGAGCGTCGTGTTCTCACCATAATTGATACCGGGAGCTGCAACAACTTGGTGAGTTCAGATCTGGTCCGAAAGCTTGGTTTGACCACTCGTGAACTACGTCACTCATATCACATACAATGGTTCAACAATAGTGGTAAGGCAAAGGTAACACACTCAGCGCGCATCCATTTTTCGGTGGGTTCTTATACCGACTATGCTGATTTTGATGTTGTGCCAATGGAAGCATGTTCACTTTTATTAGGACGACCATGGGAATATGATAGAGATGCTGCACACCATGGTAGAACTAATACTTACACTTTCATGCATAAGAATAAAAACATTACTTTGCTTTCTTTATCACCTGCTGATGTTAGGAAACATTTTAAAGAGCTTGCTGAAAATAAAATGAAACAACCTGCTATGAGTGATTCTAATGTTGATAAACATGAGGGTATTAAATTAAAAGGAGGTGCTTTTATTGCTACTACATCTGCTACTGCTGAACTTTGTGAAAATCATGATGCACCTTGTTATACTATGCTGTCCCAAGATGTTCATATTCTTGATGCTACTATGTCTTGTATGCATTCTGCTGTCACTAACCTTTTGCAGGAGGTTGATGATGGGATGGAATCGAGGATGACTCCAATTCAAGAAGGGAAGGATGATGAGGACATCGCCACGCTGGATACGCGCACGCCACGTCCTTCCCCACGCTACAAGTTGTCTCCAACTCAGCTGCCACGTTCGGTTCGGATTCAGCCGACATCCCTGCACGGTTTCGGCGATATCTCTCTCATCTGGCATCAAAACGAGGCGTATAAGGATGCGTTGGAAAGGGGACGACGACGCCGTCATTTTGGTTCTGGTCCCAGCTCCAGAAGGTTCGTGGATCATGTTGTGTGACCATGACAAGCCCAAGTTGAGGATGCCCCCTAGTCGCCCCCTCAACCCTAGGTCGCCCCTTAGGGGTTAAAACTTAGTAGCCGCTGTCGTTTAGACTTGGGTTTTGTTTAATAGGTTTGTGATTTCCGTCGAGGATCAAACTTTCGTCATAGCCACTGTACCGCTGAGGTCTTTTGCTGTGATTCAGGGCCCCCGTTCTTGTTCGTCACCACTGTGTCGATTAGTCCTTTTGTGATCAGAACTTGAACCCCATACTCTTTCACTTCAATCCATATTTGCAATTGTCAGATTGTGTGCTTTACTTTCTTGCTTGTGTCCTCGATTCGCTTGCAGGGAAAAGCCTTCGTGGCGAGGTCAATCAAGTTGTTCTTGGTTGATAACCAACGGAGCAGTGGTGTAACGGTTGCGGGGTCCGAATCGTGTGTTGATTCGAAGCCAAGATCGTCAACGTCGAGTCTCCACCAATCGACTTATCCTCTACCTCTCGGAAGATCGGGCCATCGCCTATCAACAATGTTTAGTACCATAAGAAAATTTAGTTGCATTTTCAAACTCACCACCGAGTCGTAGTGCTGATCCCGTCGCACTAGGCAGGTGACAGTAGGAACGATCACCCTTGCTGCGTCCGGAACCAGCGCTGGTGGCTATGGTGGAACGAACATCACACGCGTCCGAGTTCTCAGGGTGTACCACTGGATGTACGCCTCCCATGCCGTGTCGTCGTGGGGCCGGTCCTCGGTGATGGCGTTCTCCGTCGCTGTAGCCCAATCGTCCACGTATGGCTGCACCCTTTTAACCCAAGAAACACGTCCCAGGACTCCCTTCCGAGACCACCTACCACAAATTAAACATATTCGTCAGCGGCTCAATCTTTGAACGCGGAATTAAATTTAGAAATCGATGAGAACTCACCTATGGGCGTCCGGCGGAACAGTGTGCACCACAGGCAGAGACGACTCCTGGTACAGGCCGAACTACCTCATCACCCTGTGGACGGCGTACTCCTCCACGTACATGTTGAACACCAACGGCGTCTTCGTCTTCCAGTAGTGCTGGTCTCGGAAGCAAAAAGACGAGAGGCCCCGTGGTGCGCGGGCCGCGATAACCGCATCTGAGTACGGCATCCACCTGACGTCCACGTCTGTCAGAGAGTCGAACTGTCCGACGAAGTCTTGTACGCCCTCTTCGTCTGCTCGTGAGCGTACGAGGTCTGCATACAAACGAAATGTAAATTGACCAAACTAGACCAAATGGAGAGACAAATTAAAAGTAAAAGTTAAGAAATTACCGTCCGCAGGCACCAGAGCGATCCCATGGTGAAACGGTCGCTGGGGTCGTGACCCTCTGGCAGGGGCTCGTACGGCTCGTGGGAGACGCAGGGTCGACCAATCAGAAACCGCTCGTGGCACCAGAGCTGAAGAAGAAGAGGGTAGCCGAGAAGGATCGCCTGGTCAAAACGACCCTTCAACACCCCCGACCACAAGCCCCTGTACGTGCAGGCAAGAACAGCGTTCCCCCAACTGATTTGGGGCACCTCGTCCAAGGGCGCGTCGGCGATCCTCCGAGCGTGGGGGAGCAAGTACCTCGACACCGCGTCTCCCTGTGAACTGCAGAACAAGACGAACCCAAACAGCCACAACAGGTACGCCTCGAAGAACCTGTCGACTGTCTCGGCCTCGGCCTCATCTGGTAGGTAATCAGCCTACACAAACAAAATCAAATGTTACTAACATTGTCTCCATATATTCAGAAACGAAGAAAAATATAAGGTCAAGGTACGTACACTGAACTGGTACAACCAGGTCAAGGTGGGTCCATGAGCGTTCGTGAACTCCTGGTACGGGGAGGGGGCGCGTTCGTTCCGAGGAACGTTCGCGAACTGAGCAAGGAACTCAGTACGCCAGTCAGCCGAGATAACCACAGGCCCCATCAGCTCGTCCTCACAAGGAAGGCCCATCAACAGGGACGTGTCCTGAAGAGTCACCGTCAGCTCGCCGATGGTGAAGTGAAACGTGTGGGTCTCCCGCCTCTAGTGGTCCAGAAGCGCGCAGAGGAGGGAGAAGTCGAACTGGAACCGTGTCATGCGATCCTTCTGAGGAATCGCGTCCCGCAGCCTGTCCCCCTCGACTAACCGCGCTACAGGTAGTAGTCCTGCATTGCGCAGCCTGAAACAAATAAGGTAAATTTATTAGTTAAAACAAAATTATAAATAAAGATACATATAATAAAGGTAAATTCACGTACTTGGGAACCCAACGGTCGTGGATCGGCACAATGTCCGCGTAGTGCGAGAACGTACGTGTCCAAGATCCTCTGCGAGGACGGCGTACAGGTACGAGCGGTGCCTGCAGTCGACCTGAGCCTCCAACAACTCGGGCGTCACGTACGTCGCAGCCCGAGCTTGAGCCTCAGCCCGAGCCTGATCCTGAGTGTGATCCATAGTTGCAGCTGCATACAAAAATTAAATGAACAATTAAAAAATCAGATAAAGTAATTTCTACAATTTTTTATATTTTCTAGAACAGATAACTAATTTTCTAGAATTTCTAAACAAGATAAAGTAATTTTCTACAATTTCTAAACAAGATAAACTAATTTTCTACAATTTGTAAAACTAAAAACTATTTTTCTACATTTTCTAGAACAGATAAAGTAATTTCTAAATTTCTAAAATATTTTTCTAAATTTCTAAATTTCATAAACTAATTTCTAAATTTCATAAACTAAAACTAATTTTCTACACTAATTAAACTAATTAAATAAAGAAAGAAAATTTACCTGAGAGAGAAGAGGGAGAGGAGGCTGCGGCGGTAGGTGGGGGCGGACGGCGGCCGCCGTCGCCCTTTATATAGGTGCGCCAGCCGCCGTCCGCCACGACGATTAGGTCCTACCGCCGTGGCGCACGGCGGTAAGTTGCCGCGGGCCCACAGCCGACATCCGACCGTTGGCGGTAGCCCAACCGCTGTGGGCCATGACGTTTGGACAACCTGCCGTGGGCCACGGCGGTTGGGCCTATCCGTCGTGATCCACGGCGTTGGTGGTATATTTTTGTTAAATTTCAAAACGGTGGTATAATTTTGCAAATTGGAATAAAAAATATAAAAAAAACCTCAAACAGCAGCTAGCCTACTCATCACAGCTTTGCATTTGGGCCAGAAAAATAAATCAGAGATCTTCAGAGATGGCATGTGTTGCGCCTGTTTCAGCGAAACACTCCCATCTCTCCACCGAGCAACACCCACATCGCCGTCGCAAATGATCCTTACCTTGGAGGGACCGAGACACCGGCGGGACCGACGTGAACGGAGCTTTTTCGTTGCGAGAAATGGTGCTGTCCCATGGTACGTGCGGTGCGCAGCGCACGCAGCACGGCAGCGGCAGGTGGGATCGATCAGATCGGAGGAAAGGATGAGTTTGTGATGTGTGCACCGAATTATTGTACTGGTGCCACTCGGCGGTCGGTTAGATTGAGATCCCCTGCAGTCTACTGCAGCTGTGTCCGCGTGCAGTGGTAGCTCGTCTCTGCAGTGGACTACAGAGGCGCGGACGCTGCGAAGGCCTTCGGCGCAAATGCGGGAGCCCGCGGAGCTGTGGAGGAGCAGCGGCGGCGCGCTGCTGCGATGAAGAGGTCAGTGGTGGCGCGCGGCTGCGCCTACGGTGGAGAGGTTAGGGACCAGGGACCGGGAGGATGGGCCCCTCACCAACGAGCTGGACCACAGAGGTGGGGCGGTGCATGGGGCGAGTAGGGCCCGTCGGCGCAACGCTGTTGTTGTGGGAAGTGGCGGCGCCGGTGGAGATGAGCAGAGGGAGGCGAGGGGGGAGGGATAAGCATACCTAGACCCAATATGTCGCTCGAACGCGTTCAACTGAGTTGCAAGCTCAGTGACGGTGATGGGTTCGACACGCGCAAGAACGGCCGACACCACCGGGTTGAACTCAATGTCGAGGCCGGTGCAGATGTAGGAGACGAGCTCTTCATCATCAATGGGCTTCCCTGCCGACGCCATCTCATCAGCCAGGGAGCGCATCTTGCCGACGTACTCGTCGACCGTCATGGAACCCTTCTTGGTGGTGGCGAGCGCGATCCGAGTATTGACTTTGCGCGCCCGGGTTTGGGAGGCGCCCATCTCCTCAAGCGCCTTCCACAGCTCTTGTGCGGTGGCGCAGCTAGCGACCTGCTTCAGGACGTCCTTGGTGAGGGAGGCGACGATGTAGCTGAACACTTGTTGATCAAGCGCTAGCCAAGTCGCGCACGCCGGGTTCGCCTCTTGCTTGGCGTCGGCGCCGGTGCCGGTGGTGATCTCCTTATCAGGAGCCGGCGAGGTGCCGTCGATGAAACCAACAAGGCGTGCTCCACGGATGGCAGGAAGGACCTGCAGCTTCCACAAGGCATAATTAGCCTTGGTGAGCTTCTCGGTCACGGGGTGGCCGAAGGTGAACTGGAGCGCGGCATTGCTGGAGCTCGACATGGCAAGGAGTTGAAGATTAGATTGGTTGTGTGTAGAGGATGGCTCTGATGACCATGTGAAAATAATTAGGAAGGGTTTAACCTCCCGTAGGAGGCCGCACCTTTGTTAAATAGAGCAAGGAAGAGCCCCTTGCGTGGCTTACAAGCTTTAGATCCAAGTTTGTTAAGATAGAGCCAAATCCTAATGGTTACAACAACTTACAGATAATCTACAATAGAATAATCTATGCGGCTTTATCTAAACAAACTAGGATAGCTACGTACATGTTTAACGTCTCATGGACGATTACAACTTGACACGTTAACAAGGTATGCATATCAATTCACCGAGCTCACCAAATGTTATCAGAGCTCAGTCAGGCTCATGGGCTACAAATTTGTCAAACATATTTTTTGCATTTCATGGGCCTGCCCCATCTCAGTCGGGCCTAGCTCATGAGCCGGGTGGAGCCAGGCCAGGTCGACCAACACACCCTAATAATTTAGCCTGCTGCTGGCTGCAAGCAATGGCCATGTCACTTACAACCGATACATAAAGCCAACTCATATAATAGGCTGGCTATTACTTAGCTAAGAGACTGATTATATTAAAGATACAAATACTTCATACTTACAGGTGCATACCATATTTGTGGTCTACATATTTGTGGTCATTTATCAAACATAAAGCTAAATTTTTCAGCACATAAATTTGACAACTAAAATTTCAAGAACTCAATAGAACCAGCCGGAGTTTTATCCCTTTTCTTTTTTTTCTCGAATACGCGCGGAGTGTATCATTGTATTAAGCAGAAAAAGAATTGGTACAGTGTTTGGTTACAACCCAAATGAAACGGACTCCAGATGGACACAAGCTGACAAACCAGCTGAACACAACCCGAAACAAAAGCTCTAACATGAACTACTCACATCTCACGCAACCACAACCTAAACGACTGGCTCTAAGCCTAGCCCGCAGTCGACGCTCCATCCCACACGGGAGAGATCTTGGTCTTATTCCTCAACATCGGGAATAAGGCTTGCAGTGCTTCCATGCGGCGCGGCGGAGGCCCTTTACGAAAGAAGTTGTCCACCGCTTCCTCTGCCGCAACCACCGAAGCCGGAGGCGCGCCAACCTCACCTAGTGTGCCAACCTCACCGAGCCGCCACGCCAAAAGCACCGTCCCTCGCTTAACCGGCCTGACGACCGAGAGGGGATCCAAGGCTTGGCGACGGCTTCGCCTGAGGCCAGATGCCTCCGATGAAGGCAGCTAAGGAGGCGCGTCAACGAGGACAGGGTCAACTCGACGACGACGAGGCGGCATGTCTAGAAGAGGCATCAGAATGGCCTTCGTGACATTAGCGACGAAGGCTTCCAGCTTATCTGCTGCTGGATCATGGTGGTCCGAGACATCGGTGGCGCCCGTGGCGGCAGCGGGACCCCGCAGCGGAGTAAATGGCCGAGGCGGAGTGAAGCCCGGGGGGTGTCATCGTCGGTCAGTAGTGGGGCGAGCTGTAGGCCGCCGTCCACCGCGCAGGGTTCAAGTGGCGGGTGATCGTCCATTGCGGTGACCGAGTCGACCGCCGGGATCACCGCGATCTGATGTGCGTGGGGTGGCGGTGTGTCCACCGCTGGGGTCACCTAACCCCCCGTCACAGCAGTTGTAGCCTCCAGCTCGAGCGTATCCTCCTGGCCCACAGTATCGTCGAGGCACAACGCGGTGCTGATGAAGTAGACAGGTCGTGGGCAGCGAGGGCAATCATCCGTCGCGGAGATCAAGTCAACCGCCGGGATCGCCACCACAGGGAGAGAGTTCCTCCCGTCCTCAGCAAAGGCAACAACGAACTCGAGAAGTATTGGATCCAGCTCCCTCTGAGGTCGGTCCTCACTGCTTCGCTCCACAAAGCAGCACTTCGGTTCCGGCACCGAAGCATCTGAACTCGTCGAAGCGCTGATTCTGCGGGAGCGTCATTCCCCATCAGCGCCCTTGCTATCCACAACAATGCCCCTGCTGGCCGCATCAGTCACCGCCTGGATACGCTGAGACCCGCACCCATGTTGAGGCTGCGCGCCCTCACACGTGGTACCGGCAGCCGCACGACCAGGAGAGTCCGATGGATGTTGGAGGCTAGCCGAGGGCGCCGACAGTCCCGCGCGAGGTGGCGGAACCCATGGTAGCAGAGGTATCATCGAGGGAGGCGACAGGTGGCGACACAGTAGTTGTAGGACATACAGTTGAGGCAGCTGTGGGGATGAAAGGCTTAATGCAAGTGGCCTAGAGGGGGGTCAATAGGCCTACAAAACAAATTCAAACTTTTCTGCCAAATTTCTGTCAGTGTCCGGAACCTCCGGGAAAAATCCGGAACCTCCGGGAAAATGCACAGATAGTGAATTTTCCTGGAGCTTCTGATTTTTCAAACTTGCACGAGTTAGATAGCTAAGAGCTGATTTCACAAGCAAGAGACAGATAAATGAGGCTATGAATTTGAAGTATAAGCTACTAAACAACCTTAGAGCAAGATAACTTATAGATCTAGAGCAAACCCTAATAGATCTAGTTGAAAGCAAACAAGAACAAACAAGCAATGTAGGTAAAGGATGTAAGGCACAAGATATACTAATTTAACCCGTGGTTCAGCTCACCACAAAGGTTAGCCTACATCCACGTTGTTGAGGTAAGCCACAAAGGCTTTGGGATCTCTCTAGATCCACTCCTCTCTCACACCTATCACCAAGGTAATAGATGGAGTGCTCCACTAGTCACAAAGGGTAATACAAACAACTTGGGGCAGCCACACAAAGTTAGGAAGTTCCCAAGTAACCTCTAGCCGTCTAGGAGTAAGACTCCAAGAGTAATAGATCCACCAAGTAAGTTAGGGTTTCACAAAGTGCACTAGAACTTCAAGAGAGTGAAAGGATTTGCGTCTTCGCACAAGGAATCACTCAAGACTTGAATGCTAAGGATAGATTTTGGATTCAAGTAGGTGGGAGTGAATGCTATGAGTGAGAGAGAGGCAAATGCTACTGTTTCGGCGTAGGGAAGAAGAAGAGGACCGTTGGGGGTCAAGGGGTATAAATACCTTCAGATCTAGATCTGCAACGGCTCTTTTCGAAAACCCAGAACCTCCGGAAAAATCCTGGAACTTTCGAGGTCTGGGAGTCTTCAGCTAGCAGACAGAATGCTTTCCGAAACTTTCGGGAAAAATGCGGAGGTTCTGGGAACAGAGAAAACAGAGCTGCAGCTGAAAGGACATTTGTGGCTGGGATGTTTTTGTTGGTTTGTAAAGAACTTAATGCACTTGGTTCTACCCAAAAGCCACTATTAGTATCCCTCTTAATAGTACGGCTTGTCCTATACTTAATTTCCAAATGAAAATAAATTAAACTATTATCCTTGGACAAGGGCAAGCCTTCCCTTTTTGAATTAGGGGTCTCCTTTTGTTCCTTTGCACCTTATATAAATCATTAACCTGAAACATACACTTAGAGGCTCATTAGACCTTTAATTGGGTGGTCAACATCACCAAAACCCACTTAGGGCTTGATTGCACTTACAATCTCCCCTTTTTGGTAAATGTTGGCAACCTAATTAAAGCATACATTTAATTAAAAGATTGAGCTTTTGATGGTGTGAATACATAGCTCCCCCTTAATGTATGCCTTTATCATTTTGAATAAAGTGGAAATATCTTCTCAAGATATGTAGGCATACATTAAAAGCATGTGAAACAATTGCAGTGTATTCAACTCATCGTGGGGTGCAAAGAAAAGTGTAACAGGTATATGTGATGCATATGACAGTTTAAAATCAACTAGGGAGCTGATTGTGACTAGACCTCGGAACTTCTGGGAAAAATCCGGAACCTCCGAGTTCTGGTACCACAGCCCGGAACCTCCGGGAAAATCCCGGAACCTCCGAGCTCTGATTACACAGCAGCTCTCAATCATCAATCAACACAGGCATGGATTAATAAACCAACAGCAACAGAACTAGATTAAGATAAGCATCTTAAAGCACATCTAGCCTATTACATTACATCACATCATCAAGTGTTTAAAGTTTTCAAATCCCACAAATGTTGTCCATGACCAAATCCACCACTTGCCAACAGAGGCAAGCACATAAGTACCAATATATTACAGACCATAACAAAATGAGTTCAGCTGAGATAGATAAAGCAAAAGCAGCAGCAACATCTCTCACAACTCACAAAAGCACAGTCATCTCAATCTTTCCTCTTCTCCCCCTTTGTAAACATGTTAACAAAAAGAAAAGAAGAGAAAGGAGAGGAATTCATTCATCCCAAGTGCTGTCAGAGGTCTCAGGCTCTTCATCAGAGGGAGGCTTTTTGCCTCTACTAGCTGCAGCCTTGTAGTTTTTCTTGGGAGGAACCTTGGGACTCTTGGATTGGGGCTTCATCTTCTTTATCTTGGCAGCCAGAGTCTCTTGGTCACTCTCATCATCAGATTGTGCATCACTAGGCTGATCAGGATAAGCCTTAGAATATGTCCTAGGCTGAGTATGGAAATCATCCTCATCACTGGATATGTCCACATAAAAATTAGGAGGAGATACAGAGGGCTGGACAGCAAGACCATTGTGAGCAAGCAGCCTATTCATGTCCTTCCTAGTCTCATAAGCCTGATTTGCTGAATATGTACAGAGCATAAGGCTGTACTTAAGCAATTTCTTCATCTTGTCAAGCTCAGACTCCTTGTCCTTGGTGCTGCTGGGGCCAGCCTCATGATCATGTGCTGCTGGAGTGGCTGCTGGTGTAGAGGGGGTGCCAGCCTCAGTCCCAAGAACTTGCCTCACAGCTGCATCAATTTTTTGGTGCTTCCACTGCTTGACCTAGTATGAGCAATGCTCACAATCTTTCTTGAAGATCTTGCCAGTGACAATTTCAATGATGTACATGACATAGGGGGCATATGGGAAGTTGTCCACCCCATTTTCCATACTGGTGATGATATCCAACCAAATGAACTTGCTAACAGAGAAGGGAGTGGCTTCTGGGAGCATTCTGAAGATCAGATTTGTTGCAAGGCTCCTCAAAGAGGTGGAGTCACTACCGGCCTTGGGATAGATAGTTTGCCTGAGCATGTTGTTGAGCACATAGTAAACTGGTTTGAGCCCCACAGTAGAACCAGTAGCCAACTCATCTACATAGTATGCATCTGCAATCTGATTTGGCTTCATGTGACTCTCAAAATTGATAGTGTCCCTGTCCCTGTCTTCCTTGTTGAAGCCCAACAGCCTAGCAAAAGTCACAAAGTCAAGCTTGTAGTGCACTCCTTGGGTCATCCAATGTATGGTGTCCTTTGTATCATTATAGAAGAAAGTGGCATGGAATTAAGCAATGATCTCTGTATTCCAGTCATACTTGAATCCCATCAAGTCCTTCATATCATATTTGTTGACTATCTCAAGCACCTCTTCCACTTCAGGCCTGTCAATCTCCTCAAAGTGCTGCCAGTCCACCCATTGCATTTTTCTGATCTTAGGCATGCTTATCAACACAGAGCTGTAGTAATTGAAGTGGAATACAGACCAAAACCTTTTGTCAATAGCTGCAAGCTTGGGTAGGAGATAAGGGTTTTGCTCTCTAGCTGTCCTAACAGGCTGATTGACACCCTCATAATTCTGATATTCCAAAGACATTGTGCTGTCATTCTTTGTGGGTGGCCTCTTCATTGGCATGATCTCAACATGCACCAAGTAGGAAGTGTCCAACTCTCTAGGCTTGACAGCCTCTGTCACCTCTATGGGAATGGTCTTCCCTTCTGTTCCCCCATTGTCAAAGACATGAGCAGCAGCTCCAGATCCTCTGCCTCCTGTCATACTACCAGACCCTCTCCCTCTCTTGAGTGTTGCCTTTTTGGATGCAATTGTCCTGACAGCGATGTTGAAAGCTTCTTCACCCTCTGAGTCCTCAAACTGCATGGGCCTCTTGTCCCTTTTCCTTGAAGAGTCCCTAGCCATCTACATAAAGAGATGTGTAGATAGATAAGAAAATGATGAAAGAATGAACTAGAAACAGAATGTACAAGAGTTCAATTGAACTTTGAATCAGAATCAGAGTTGCTGTTGCTGCAGACCCCGGAACCTCCTGGTTCTTTAGTGACAGTGGTTAATTCAGCTTTCAATTGAAACCTCAACATAATGCATCTAAACCTTCTGTGACGAACTTATGACGATTCTAAAAATCGTCATAGAACACGCGTCACATTTGACGCACCGTGACGAATCGGTCAATTTCGTCACAGAACTGCTCATTTTCCGTGACGAGCACGTTTTTCGTCACGCAACCGCTTGTCTTCTATGACTAAGGACTATCGTCACTGATTTCGTCATGGAAATGACTGCCACGTGGCGCCGTGCATGCTGGCAGCTGACGTGGCTCGGTGCCACACTGGCTGCTGACGTTGCTCATTGCCACGCTGGCCACTGACGTGGCTCGGTGCCACGCTGGCTACTTACGTGGACGATGACGTGGCTGCCTACGTGGACGATGACGTAGCTGCCTATGTGGACGATGATGTGGCAGCTGATGTGGCAATGATGACATCATCACCACATACACAATTCAAAATTGGGCCTAAATTGGGCTGATTATTTCACTGATTCAATTTTTTATTCCACTCATTCAGCAATACCAAAAATTCAGCCCACCAAAATTTACAAAATTTAAGCCCACTTATTACAAAACACGTTACAACCCATGATACACATAATTTCAGCAAATTACAAAGCCCAGATCACATACATGCTCACAACAGATCCACAATTGCACATTCACCATCACAAACATGCACAACATATAGTTATCATGGCACATCCATGTTTTCATCTAGCATCAGAAGCTACCATGATAGAAGCTCCAATTTTACCTCGAACTCAGCATGCTTGGAAGTGAGTCTTAAGCCACCTGCTGATGCAATGGAAGTGAGAAGCATGATTGCAGACACCTGTAGCATGCAAAAGCACACCTTGTTAGACCCAATGAAGCTGAAGTGTCAACTAAGCCAAATATCATCATCATATAATGGAAAACAATGACTAAAAAGCTTGACAATCATATGGAAAACAATGACTAAAAAGCACACCTTGTTAGTAAGAAAGAATCATATGGAATGTTCTAATAATTCATTTGTACAGATAATATATATACAAAAGACAAAATGTAGACTGTACATGCTTGAGATTTTTATTTTTATGTTTTGAGCCACCAGCAATTTTTTTCATTTCCAACTGTAAACATGGGCAAGCTAAGTCTCTAACATTAATCAATGCTATAATCAGTAAAAAGTTCCACTGCACAGGACCTCAAGCGGAACATTCAAAGAAGAGTAGAGTCTTCAAAACACAAGCACAAACATGCTGATGCAGCTGTTACAGGATGGCAAGACTATTTTTAGGGAGATAAGTTAGCTGCAGTGTATGTGGTTTCATTTACATAAATGGCCAGAACTCACATCTTCATTTAATCCAAAAATCATAAGAGATGTCAAGGAAAAAGCAGTACAGATAAAGCACATTACTTATTTTCTAATCAGATCATTCTGATTTTCTGGAGGATCAGCCCGATTTAAATCAGAGAATCATACCTTAATAATGGAAAACAAGTCATGGACGTGAAAACAAGTTAGAGAATAGATAATAACTTGGAATTCATTAGTTGTTTTTTAGGGCAGGAATTCATTGGTTGTTGACGCAGGTCAACAGAGACAGGGTAGTGTGCGACTATTTAGTACTGCATAGATGCATAGGGACATATATTAAACTAACCTGTGTAATATCAGTAATGTTAGGAGTCATCTTTGCCCAAACAGGCACAGTGGCATTCTCATTTATCCAGCCACAAACTTCCTCTAGCAAATCACAGTCTTGTCCCACAGCAGCACCCATTTTTCTCTCTGACATGCCATGTGGACATGAGAAATTAATCTCAAGAGCATCCTAACAAAAAAACAAATATCAGTAATCAGTTGCATTCAATTATGATGAAGTACGCAGATGCACCAAAATAAACAAGTGAAAAAGGGTACCACTCCCAATTCTTCAACACGTTCAATAAGCTCATGCCATGCAGCTTTGTTGTACTCCTCCATAATTGAGCCAATTAGTATCCTGTCAGGATACTCTTTCTTCAATTGCTTGAACTCTTTCAGCATGGTCTCCAGAGGTCTGTCACTGATGAGTTCAATGTTCTGCCATCCAATGATGCGCCCCATGGCAGCCCCATTTGGTTCTGCCCGAAGTTTTGCATAACGAGGAGTTACGTTGATACATTTGTGACATAGTTTCTAATAACTCAACACAGACTTTGAGATTTGAGTGGCGATTTACATTTTCAAAGTCATATGCATCTCAAACTTGGCTACAACCTCATGTTTATCATAATATTAGAAAATATGAAGTTATGTTACCATTTGTTATGCCAAAAATATCTTTTATTTATTCTCTTTCAGTACAAGAAAAGAAGTTGTATAAAAAGATAAATGAAATAGCAATTAATATACAAACGAACGATATTACATGAAAGATCATGATTTTACAAAAAAAATAGAAAAAAGAATCATTGAAATTGGAGTTATTATGACCGAGAAACACTAGTTTTAAATTTTAATTATAGATTAAAAAGAAAAAACGATGGGGAAAACGAGCTCAATGTGCGCCACGTGGTCTTGGCGAAGCAACTCGACCAACCCAGTGCTGCCACGTGGTCCCGACGAAGCTTCATCACTCGGTATATAAAACACTATTATAAATGTTTATTGTCATTCCAAATCACAAACATGATCATAGCGCAGTGGTAAAGCGCCGCAACCTTGTCTCCGCCACCTGGGTTCGAATCCCATCCTCACCTCATTTTTTGTGTCTCGGGTTATATTCTGCAGCTGGGTCATTAAAGTGTTTAATAAAAAAAGACCAAATACACCAAAAAGACACAAACTGTGTTACAACTCAGTGGTATAAGTCCCTCCCTTCCCACTGAGAAGACCAGGGTTCGAATCCTCGCCCACCCTTTTTTTTGCGCAGAATTAACTTGTAGCTAGGAGAAGGTGGAGGCGCTGACAGATGGGTCCCAGCCGCGGTGAGAGAGGGGGGGGTTGGTGTTGCGGGCCAAGCTGGGCCAGCCTGGTGTGGAGGGGAGAGAAAGGTGGGCTGGAGAACAAGGGGGTAGCTGGGCTGTGAGCATCAATTTTTTTGCGTCTTGATTCATCACACAAAAAGTATAGATAAAGAAACACAATCAAACCTACCACAAACAACCGGCGCCAGATTTTTTTGCAATTTTTTGGTGAGGGTGCTCGGCTGGCTAGTGTCCTGTTGATGTGGCGGCCGTTGCTGGTGACGTAAGCGCCAGTACCAAAAAAATTGTACTAGTGATGTAAGCGCCACTACCAAAAAAATTGTATATAAATAAATAAAATTCATAGAATAGGGGCAAAAGAAGAGAGCCACCTTGGTGGTAAAGTTTCCTCCTTTCCTCCCTTGAGGTGCATGGTTCAAATTCCAACTTTTGCATATTTTTTAACATTCATGAGGTCTCAGGTTTTTTACATATTCATGAGGTCCTAGAGTTTTTCGAAGTTGTGGGACCAGATCCTTGTTTTCTTGTGACAATAACGTTGTTGTTCTGTGACGCCTATTTGTGTTCGTCATTGGTTCCTCATGGGTGGAACTGGAATGATTCATCTGTGACGAAATAGGTTCGTTGTTCGGTGACCATCCTCTGAGTTTCGTCATTATTTTGAGTGGCTTGACACCGTCACTCGTTATCTGTGACGAAGTTATAAAATTCGTCATGGTAGAGACCACTTCCATGACGAATAAACAAAACATCACTACCAAATCGTCATAGATATTAACATTTCTACTAGTGACAGGGTTTTCGATGGACGGCATAACGTCATGATTTGGATAGAATTATGCCGGTGATCAGACGGCATGCCGGCTAGGCAGGGTGATAACTCAGTGTTCCTATTTGGCGACATGTCGGCTAGATGAGGTAGATTTCTAGGTTTTCCGTTGGGCAGCACAATGGCTAGGGTGGTGGAGGTGGACCCCAGATCCGGGCAGCACAACGACGGGGTTTCAGGAAAGATCGGGGGCTAGATAAAATCCTTACGGGCTCAAGGAGGTGTGAAAGGTGGCGAAAAGGTTGGAATATGTTTAGATATACCTAGAATAATTCTAGGAATTTTCCTAGGATTTTTGGAGCTAAGACAGAGAAAGTGCGGAATCCCGGTTACATTTCTATAGACTTTTCTATTTACCCGGGGAGGGGCTAAAATTAAAAAGGGTTTTTAGGAAGGTCAACTATGGAAACAAGTGGTACCACTAGGTTTAGAATAATTCCTAATATTTTTAGGAATTTTCTTGGAATTTTTGGAAGTGGCTAAGACCTAGAAACAAGAATTGGTGTGCAAAAGGGGTGTACCTAGCAATTTTCCAGGGGAAAATTCAGAAAAGGGGTGGCTACTGTGCGCGTGGGCTGAAACCCAGCCGGCTTAGCAGGTCGGCCTGGTACGGCGCAAAAGGCCGGCGGCCATAGGCGGCCCATGCGGCCAGGGAAAAGAGGGGAAAGGGGAAGAGGGGCTGACGGGTGGGGGCCACTTGTCACGGCGCACCCCTTCTTCAACCTCTGGCCAGTGGCCATGGGAGAAGGAGGGGGAGCTCCTGGAGCTTCGGGGGAAGGGGCTAGGGATCTCTAGGGGCTAATCCGAGGGCACTACGACAGAGAGGAGAGACAGGGCGACCGATTCTTGTGCCTAGTTGGGGGAGAGGAGGAGAGGAAGGGGCCAGCCATGGGAGGCGGGTGAGCTCCTGAGCTCGGGGGTGTGTGGAGCTCGGGAGGGGGGGTGGTGCCCCTCTATTTATAGGCGGCCGGGGCGCCACGTCTCGGCTCTGGGAGGATAAGGCCGGGGTGGAGCTCGCCAGCGGAAAAGCTGCAGGCTTTTCCGTCTTCGTCGTCCATGGCGGTCGGCAGTGTGGCAGTGGGGGGGCCAAATGGCAGCACCTTTTCGTGCGATTGCGGTGGAAGCTTGGCACGAAATGGCAGTGGCCAAAAAGGCGCAGGCTTTTCCGCCTTTTTCCCTGGTGGTGGCGCGCTACGGCGGCGTACGGTAGTGGCGACGGCGCGGCGGCGGCACGGCGACGTGCGATGGCGGCGGTGCTCGCAGCGGTGGCAGTGGTGCTATGCGGCAGCGGCGACACGCGTGCGTGTGCGGAGCGGCGCGCCCGGGGAGGCCAGGTACCGGCGGCGCGGCGTGCGGCGGCGGTGCGGCGTGCAGCGGCGCGGCGGCGCGCTAGGGTTGGCGGGCGCGGAGCAGGCCGGCTGGGCTGCGTGCGCGCGTGGGCCAGCAGCAGGCGTGCTGGGCCGGTGCGGCGGGTGGGCCACGCAGCTGTGGTGGTGGGCTGGGTCGCGGGCGTTGGGCTGGCTTGTCTAAAGAGGCTTTTTCCAATGTTTAAAAAGTGAATTTGAAATAGAATTTCAAAATCAATTTCAAACTTAAATTCTTAAGAGTTTAATCTAGGGTTTGAAAGGTCAATTTGAAATATTTCAAATTTATTTTCAAACCACAAATCCTTATAGGTTTATTCTAGGGTTTTAAAAAGCAAATTTGAAATAAAATTTTCAAATTAACTTTAATCCAAAATCCTTAGAAAAAGAGAGATTTTGGCCATAGTTTGAAAGGTGAATTTGAAATGTGATTTCAAATTCAAATACAAACGAAAATCCTTAGGGGTTCAACTAGGGTTTTAAATTTCAAATTCGTTTTTAACCCAAAATCCTTAAAGATTTTTAGGGTTTTTGGAAAATAAATTTTAAATGGAATTTCAGATTTATTTCCATCCCAAAATCCTTAAGAGAAGAAAAGGGGATTTGACTATTGTTTGAATGAGGAATGTGAAATGTGATTTCAAATTCAAATTTCAAACAAAAAATTCCTTAAAGGATCACTCAGCAAACAAATGCATCACAAATGTCGGTTTAAATGCAAAAAATTATTTATGGAAATTTTGGAATATCTAAAGAAAAGAAAATTAAGCCTATAATTAGAGAAAATTTTTAATAAGTTCGTGTTTTTAAAAATACCTTAAAAGAGTGAGATGCGACAACAGCGGTCCGCCAACTCGGGAGGGATGCGCCGAGTTGCCTGTGGTGGGGCGTGTCGGGCCCTGGCCACGGCCTCAGCACGACAGAAGTGACACCGCGAGGCACGCGACAAGACCTCCCGGAAGCCATCCTTGTCGACGCTAGGGTGGCGACGGCCCTCCGACGGTGGAGGGGAAGCTCGGACCACCACCACCGGAGAAGGACGGGCTCTCCACACGGAGCTGACGCCCGAAGCGGCGGAGGTGGACGGTGCTTGCGGGTGCGGCGCGAAGGATGGCGGCCACCTCGTTCCCCCGCTGGTGTTGGGGAAGCCGACAGGTGGTCGCCCGTCGGAGCCGCCGACGCAGGAGGTGGTGTCACACCCTGAAATTTCCCAATTTCAGGATGTGAATAGAAAGAATAATTAAGCAACGGGTTTCACTCAATTTTAAAATTTTTCCAACATTTATTTTATTTACAGGAAATATAGTATAAGAAAAAGGCTTTTGTTTGTTTTCTAAAATTAAATAAAAGGATTGTGTGAGTGTTGCATTCATGCCGATGCATTTGGTGTTTCATGAGTGCAAAATGTTTTTAAAATGTGTTTAGATGCTAACCAAATCCTTCCGAGAATTTTCCAGCCTTTTCTGGAATTTATTCTCATTTTTCTGGAGCTATTTCTATTTATTAGAAGGCTCTAAAATCCTTTTTATGAGCTCCAAATATTTTATTTGGATTGTTCGTGTCTCAATCTATCTCTGGGAATTTTCTGAGTATTTTTCGTGCTTCTAAAACATTTTCTACACTTTCTGGAATTGTTTTCGCACTGAAAATTTATTTCGGAAAATTAAATCTAAAACCTATTCTTTCCTTCTGGGCCGAGCCCGTGGGCCCGACCCAATCCACTGTGACCCGCACCCCACCGGCTCAAGCGCGAGCCCAGCTGAGCCCGGCCACCATGGCCATGGCGTACACGGTCAGGGCAGCGGCGCTGGTTTTCTTGCCGTGCGTGCCACGCGGGGCCGCCTCCTGCGCGCCCATGAAAGGCATGCACCACAGCCTCGCGCGCCCTAGCTGCCTCCGCCTCGCGCCCCTGCTCCTCGCCTACGTAGCACCACCGCCCGGAGCTCTACGCCACCGACCGCCGCTCCGATTCGCCGCGCCGGGACGCCGACGAACGAGGCCGAGCCCTTCCCGCGACGAAGCTGCCGCACCCCTTCCGGTCGTCGGGGAGCCACCGGAGCGCCGCCACCAGTGGAGATCGAGCCGGCCGCTCAAGCTCCGCCCGCTGCCGGATTCTGGCCGCATCCGTGCATCTCCGCCGTCGTTGAGCACACCATCGCGATCCCCGCGTCCTCCTCTCTTCGTTTCGTGCTTAAGTCGAGCTCAAAGCCGCTCGAAGCCTGGGCGACCGGAAGGGCCAGGAGCTTCTGTACGCTCCAGCCATGGATCAAACTGAGGTTGAAGATAAAAGGATGTTTTGCATCTAGGTCATATTTAGGCTTTTCGGATAATTTTCCAAGTCTCTCTAAAATTTATTCTCTTTTTTTCTAGAGCTAAATCTATTTACTAGAAAGCTCTATAATTCTTTGCACAAGCTCCAAGTATTTTATTTGGTTCTACCGTGTTCTATATCATCTGAGCATTTTGCTACTTTCGTTACCTTTTCAAATATCTTATACAACAATATCTGTAGCTATCCAAATCTACTTGCATTAATTATCTTTCTGTCTTTTTTTATCTCTTTTTATCATGTCAAGCTGCTGGTTGGCCAGCACCTTAACGGAAGACGCTCTTTTTTTTCCTGGTTTATCTTTGCGTCTCGGTGACAACTAGCTGGTCCCCTGAAGCATCTCGTTTTTCCTGGTTGTAGCCGAACGTGACATGAAGTCGAACTTGGACTCCTGACGACGGACGCCAACAAGTCGATCGAGCCTGCGCGCCCTCTAATATCTCAGCAAGCCGTATCTACCGTGGTTCCTTTTCTGCATCTAATCGCAGAGCCCCTTCATGCCCTAGTGTGCGCGCTATCCAGATCAAGATGCAGGCTGGCGCCGGCGATCTCAACCGCACGAGCAGTTCCGTCGTCGTCGCCAAGAGCAGCACCACGGCCATCCGCAGCATCGTATGTTGTCGTGGATCCATCACTGCAGCAAGCCGTCCACCGTCCACGAGTTCATGTATGCCGGCCGTCGGGAAGGACATCACCACGAGCTGAGGAGAGCCAGCGAGGTGATCCAGGAGCTCGAGGTTGTCGACCTTTGATCGAAGCAGAAGCATGTCCCGACCATATCTCTCGCCGTCGAGTTCGATCGGATCGATCTGCTCGTTGCCGGCCATGCAACGTGAGTAAGCACTCCATCAAATTTCTCATCTCTTCCTTGGTTCCGTTTTTCTGTTGATCGGTGCCTCTCGTGTCTCCCTTGCCTGATCACCTATATATTTTTTCTGTGCAACATGTGTTTGCTGCTATATACATCGACCACTCCATCGGGCTGCCGACATGGAAACTAGTCGCACCGTGCCTGGATCTCTGCCGTGCCGGCCGTGCAGCATGCACGCTCCGTATCTCGTTGAAGCCGGTGGTTCCTGGTGAGAACCTTCGCACGCACTCTACCGTCCCTCTCTCACCAATGCAAGCCAACAGTACCATGCATGCATCTACGTATATGGCCATGACTACTATCAATTCCATGTTGCATTGCCGTATTCTTTTATTGCTTAAGCACTTGGTGATGTCATGCCTATGCAATAAGTGAGACCTTTTCTTCTAGAAAAATAACTAGGATGCTTGTTTATCGTATTTCCTTTCCATAAATCTTTTAGCTTTCACTTTGTTTATCATTGATCTATATAATAATTCTTTATTCATCTGTAAAATCTTTGCTCACGTCAGTCAATCTATCTATCATTTAATTTCTTTTCTTGATTATTGCTCATGGTGACATCATCCTTGCATCATGTTCAATCATCTATCTTTTTCTTGTTAAAATCTATATCATTCACGTTTTAGCTCCGTTTTAATCTGTTCAAGTTGTGTTAGGTTCATAATGACATGAAGTACACGTTAGTGGTGACTTTTGATCATGTTTGTTTTCTGAAAATAAATTTAATATTAATTTTGATTAATACGTATTAAACATATCTTTTCTAAATAAAAGCTATATAGTGTTATACACCGTTTTTCATAATCAATGTTAATTTGATTAATGATTATTTTATATTTTTTTTAAATAAAATCTAATTAGTGTTACATCCCGGTTTTTCGTATATCAAATATTAATTTGATTAATGTTTACTTAACTTTTCTAATTAAAAGTTGATTAGGCTTTTACACCGGTTTTATAAATAAATATTAATTTGATTAATGCCAATGCCATCATGTTCTTCATAATAATATGATCTACTCGAATCATAAAGTTACGTTTAGATGATTCATATAGCTTAGCTTTTCTAAATTAAATGTTTAATTGGTATAATCTATATATGAATCTTTATAAATAAAATTTGACTAGTTCTTTACTCCGGTCTTTTGCAAATAAAATATAATGTTGTATTAGTTTCAACTTAGGGTATTTTCTTTATAAAATATCCTTTACATATTTCTGTTAATTAAAATAAACCAAGCTCATAGTCTCTTGTTGTTTGATAAAAATCCCTCGATAGCTTTTGTCTCTTCAACCTTAGTTACGTTCTCAACGTTGCGTAACCATAGAATCGAGCCTATCTTTTAGCATGCTCTTTTAATGCTTTTCTTTTGATTGGTGCATTGTTCTTAGTTGTACTTGTCTGTTTGCTTTGTATGTTTGTGCCGATGATTGCCTCGAGTAGAAGAAGTGTTGTTCGTTTGCTTTGAAGATAAAGAGTTCCAAAAAAGCAAGAGCTGAAGAGCAGTAAGAGTAGTTTTTCGTTGGAGAAAGGCAAGTGTCCCTAACCATCCTTCTACCTATGCTTTATTTACAAGATTACCATGTTATAATTGGAACATGGAGAACCACCCAGGAACCAGGTGCAACCACAAGACATATGGTTCTGTCTTGGCTAATTAATTAGAAACTTTAGTGTGTGGTATGCTTTACCTGATAAGGGTTAGGGGGTGCCGGTAGTTGGTGTATAGCCCGGCCCTCAGGTTGATCTGCTATGTGGTAGGTTCGCAGTCTCGAGAGAGGGTTATGCATTGCGCTGTCATGAAACCTAGCGAGCAGCCCACACTAGGGAATCTTTGTAAAGGCCTCGTAGTGAAACCCATGCCACTCACCTCGCAAGTGTTAAGGGCTTTGCAAACCCAGACATATATGGGGGACACGACTTGTGGGTAAAGTGTACAACCTCTGCAGAGTGTAAATCTAATCGATTAACCGTGCTCTCGGTCATAGAGCGGCCTGGACCCTCACATGATTAATAAACTTAAAGATGGACTTTAAATCATTTCTGATTATTTTTGTGGCCTTGTTGAGTACCAACCATAAGTGTACTCAACCTTGCTAAACTGCTGCTCAGAAGAAGAAGAAGTGTGAAGCTGTTGAAGATGGTGTTGTTGCTAGGCGTACACAGCCCCCAGTCATCTGCCTGTGAAGTTTGGTGCCTTCGTTTCCAGGATAAAGCGGAAATCTCTGATAATCTTTGTTTTTCTTACGTGATATTGTTTCTGTTATTCACTTATGTCAACTATATGCATGAAACTTGATCCTGACATGCATATAGATTTGCACTTGGTTTTCTTTGGAAAAACAGGTGGGAAGGAGGGGCACTGAACAATGGCGTCGCGGTAGCTTGCCGGACGTGGAGACGAAGAGAAGGAGGGCGTCGGCGAGAATTCGTAGTCGACACAGTCCAGCTCCGCCTCGCCATCCTCGTCCCCTAAGAGATCTCCGCGGCGGCCAGTGGAGGATTCCCCTGGTAGAAGGGGCGCGCCGTCAGGGAGAGGGGAGGTGAGCGCCGCCCGGCTCCTAGAGGTGGCGCCGTGGCGGAGAGGTAGGTCCAGCCACCGCCGGGAGGGGAACGTTGGTGGAAGGGCTGACGGCGGCCGCCTGTGGAGGGGGTGCTCACCGCCATAGGGGTAGCGGCATGAGCGGAGAGGGGGCCCTCGTCATCGAGGAGGTCGTCGTCGTCCTCCACAAGCCCGCGGAGCTCCGGCATGGCGGCGCGACGGGACGGGGCGGCAGCCGACGTCGATCTCCTCGCACACCGCACGAGGGGAGACGAGACCAGGCCGGATGGAGAGAGGGCGCCGAGAGGATACCGGATCTGGGCTTGGAAGAGGAGGGGAACGCCGGAGCCGGGAGATCCGCCGGCGGCGGCGGCGCAAGGTTGGAGTCGCGGTCGCCTCTCACATCGCCTCGGGGGTGGGGTAACACTTCATTAATCATTCCCCATCTCTCCCTTTTTCATTGTTCTTTAGCTTCCATCTGTTGGATTTCCAAACGAAAGCACCTCTTCCAACTTCTCAATCGTAGCTACCTAATCGACAAACACTAGCAAGCTTTTTTGGAAGAAAAAAGTTGCTAATCCCGCATCCACTGCGTCACCACAAACGGCTTGGACCAAAGCGGAGACGCAGCTGCGCTTGCATGGTAGCGTCGCAGCTGGTAGCTGCTACTGCTAGCACTTCGCACGTCGGACCATGGCTGCTGGCAGAGAAGACGTGCGGTAGGAGGAAGAGGCACGGCAAGACAAGACAAGGGAGGGCGCACCGGATCAGGACGGAGGAAGGCGGTCTGTGGTGTGGTTACGCCGGCTCCGTGGCTCGCATCGGGCTGTAACTGTAAGCGGGCTTTTTTCCGGGATTCCTATATATCTTCCGGAAGGCAGTAACCACTTGAAACTTCCATGCTTTAAGATTCGTGCGGTCACTGTGGACCGCACGATCTCCTTCTTCTCCCCGCCGTCATCTCCTCCGCGTCACATGCGCGCGCCGCCGCTGCATGCCGAGGAGGGTGGGAGGTGGGCGGGGCGGTCGGCGGCGGGTCGCCGCCGGCCGGGGGCGGCGGTCGAGGCGGCGGCAGTTAGGGTTTCGGGGTTCGGGGCTCGGGGCTCGAGTTCTTGGTTCCATGGCCGGCGGACCTGGAAGGGGGAGGTGGGGGGAGCCGGAGGACCGCCGGCGGCGGCGGACCGGCGGCGGCGGCGGAGGCGAGGCGGCGCGGTAGCGCCGCCGGCTGGGCGGGGTCGGACCGGCGGTGGGCCGGTGACCGGCGGCGGGGGCGGCGAGTCGCGCCGGGTTAGGAAGGGCGGGCTCGCCGGCGGCGGTGGGTCGCGGGTGGGCAGGGCGGCGGCGGGGAGCCGCCGGCCGGGGTGGAGGACGAGGTGGCGGGGACGGCGGCGGCGGGTGTCTTCGTGGAGAAGAAGGGGTGAGGAAGATGAAGGTGGAGGAAGTTGGGCCGGCGGTGGGCTGGAAGTTTCCCTTCTTATGCATATTCCAGAAGCCATATAGGATCTCGGCTTTTTTCTCGTTTCGCGTGATTTAGCCGGGCGAACAATCAGACGCCCGCTAGGATTTTTCTTTCCTCTTACCTCTCTCCTCCAGCTAGGATTTTTCTGACGTGGACAAATTTACAGCCCGCCTAGTATAGGACTAGTTGCTCTGATGGATACCTCGGTTGCTGAGCCATCCCTTTCGACTTTTGGCGAAACTTTTAGTGAAAATGGTGAAATTTTTGCATTGAGAAACGTATTTTGTGAGAGGTGACACGATCTGCGAGACGAAAATTTTGGTAACTTTTGATAAACTAAACAGGAGCTTTCCTACAATTCTTTTGTCATTGGTCGACACCAACCTAGAGTACGGGAGGTCAAGCTTCGTAACCATGAATACAATGAGGCTCGGATTAGAATTCTCACCTAGGGATCGTGTCAGCTCATTTCTTCTCTTAGTGCACGCAACCCAATGCAAAAATTTTACCTATTTCACCAAAGTTTCAACCAACTAAGGGCCTGTTTAGTTCCCTAAAATTTCACTACCTACCCGTCACATCAAACTTCGGACACTAATTAGGAGTATTAAATGTAGATTAACGACAAAACCCATTCCACAACTCCTATCTTAATTTTCGAGATGAATCTGATGAGCCTAATTATGTCATGATTAGACAATGTCGTGTTACAGTAAACAATCTCTAATGACGGATTAATTAGACTTAATGGATTCGTCTCGGAATTTCCCGTTCATTCATGTAATTAGTTTTATAATTAGTCGATGTTTACTACCTCTAATAAAGCTGAAAAGGCATCCCTAAAATTTTGACCCCAAAATTTTAGAGAACTAAACACATCCTAAATAGGACATGAATGATAAACCTATAATACTCTGTTCGTGAGTGAATTTGCTCCCCTTTGCCTTGCCAACATGTATGCTCCAGGCGGAGCTTGAGGAAGATAGGGGAGTGGGGGTGTAAGAAATTATTCCAAATACGTAGAGAAATTGATGTCCTTGTTAGTTGATCTGTAGTTGAACTTACTGTTTTGTAAAGGAATCTCTCATACACACATAAAAAAACATGTATGCTCCAGATGTCAGCACTGCTACTGTGTAAACAACAGTCGAGTGCTCGATCGTGTGCCGTGTTTCGTGCAGCTCCTGACGATTCCCCTTGCCGCCGTGGGTACGTACATACTGTAGATGAATGTGGGCGCTCTGGGATCTGCTGGCTCTCCAAGCATGTCTAGCTCGAAGTAGGCGCCTAAAGTTAGTTATAGCACAGCTGTCGTACGTATGCACGTACCGTGCTCATAAAACTTTTGTCACTATTGAACACTGGACAGGGACCGACCATGCCACCTTTCACGTGATGCCACGCTATTACGCTAAGGCTGTTAGCACTCGCCATACTTCATTTACAGTACTCTAAAGAGAATATTCTGCCTAGTCATCAAGAAGCTCGTCGTCCTCGGCATCCTTCTCGCGCGCGACTCTTCTCCTCCCCCGGCGGCCAGCGCAGCGCGGGGACCCAGGCCGGCGCACCGCAGGGAGCCAGGCCGCAGGCTTGCTGGCCGGTGGCGCGGCGAAGCTCGCCCGGCCCAGCGCGGCGGTGAAGGGGCGGAGGAGCTCCAGCGCGGCCTCGAGCCAAGCTCCGGCGCGACGACATCCCACGTCGGCCCCTCGTCGCGCGTCGATGGAGCTCCATGGTAGGCGCAGCAGGGGACGGAGCTCCCTCCTCTGCTCGGCGGCCACCGATTCGCGACGAGGAGCGACGTCGCGGTGACTCCGAGCTCCGGCAACAGGACGACGGGACGGCGGGCTCTGCGTGGCGGACAACTCCGAGCTCCGGCGGCAGCACGACGGGACGGCGGGCTCTGCGTGGCGGACAACTCCGAGCTCCGGCGGCAGCACGACGGGACGGCGGGCTCTGCGTGGCGGACGACTACTAGCTCCGGCAGCAGGACGACAGGACGGCGGGCTCTGCGCGGCGCCTCCCGCCGGCGGACCTCCTCCCCACGGCACGTCACCCCTCCGGCGAGCAGCGCGAGGTGGTGCAGGGGACCCGCGGCCGACCAAATCCGTGGCGCGGCTGACCTGCGATGGCGCGAAGCACCAACAGCCAGACCCGAGGTGGGCCAACACGGGGGCGTAGCGCACGCGCCATACCGCGCTGTATTTGGCGCTCCCCTGCTGCGAATGGGACATCCCGCATGGTTTGGTGTCCCCCGGTGCGGGGGAAAAAACGCCACAACGCGTACTGGACTGTCCACCTGGTCCCGTAGTGTGCGTCGTAGCGCACCCAGTGCGACCAGTCTAATGCATGCCAAAACAGCACCAGCACCGATACCTGCCGTTGGGGAGGGTACGGGGATTTCTGCACTTGCCCATATCCATACCCAGGAGTCAATTACCCATTCTATACCCTCCCCGTATTTCCCCATACCCATTTCCCCATATCCACCGGATAACAGACAATCAATTGGGTAAAACTCAGCTGCGCAAAGCCGTGGTCAAGGCGGTAGGCCGCCGGCTTTGACTGCCAGTTTCTTCACCGGTGGCTAGCTGGCTGGCAGCGGGGCTTGCAGCTAGAGCATCAGCGACGCACGGTGCTGCTACTCATCTACTCATTGCGCACGGATTCCGGCCAAAACATGGCCGGCAGCGAGGGGTTACGAGACAGAGGCGGCGGCGGCGGCGCGAATGAGCGCAGAAAAATGGATGCCGGCTGCCGCTGCAGAACGAGGAGGTCTTGAGCACAAGAGGCTCACCGTGGTTCAGTTTTTGTAGTTAGTTGGTGGATACGGTGGCCGAAGGGGTGTCGTCGATGTGGGATTGGAGCTTTGGTAGTCGAGGGGAATGGCTGCCGCGAGATACACGATTCCCGCCGCGGGGAGGCTCGGCTGCACCCATGGATTGATCGTCGATGGAGCTGGGAAGGTTGTGATTCTGTGGGTGAGAGGAATCGACCGAAAATTATGTGTGGCCGGCGAATTTTGGCTGGAGAAACTATCGGCTTGATTATTTGGTTCCTGTCCTGACTCCTCATTAAGAAGAGCAACAACGAGAGGCTGAAGCAGAAGCAGCACCACGACCATGGAGTCTTTTCGGCGTCGGCGTCAGCGCCGGCTCGTGCTCACCTGTCTCTGCTCCACAAGGACGGGCGGCTCCCGGTGCCCGGGAAAGTGGCCCACAGGTGAGAGCCCGGTGTGGTTCGAGGACCGGTGGATGGTCGCTTCCTGGTGTGATGAGTGATTGACAACGTGGTGTGGACTGATTCTTGGCTAAGTATTGCAGGTGCAGGTTGCGGCTTGACTGGTGCAGGTGCAGGTGAAGAACAAGCGTGAAAGGTCGTTGCCGGTGAGGCCTCCAGGTGTGGAGAAGACAAGTAGGGTTGGTTCGAGGGACCCGGTGGCCAGCGGGGTCAAGTGCGGGCCGCATGGTGGCAAGAACGGCAAGATGAAGCCATGGACGGTTTCTTGGTTGAGCCTCAAAACCAAGGTCGAGCCGGGACTACGTGGGAGCCGAGTCATGAGTGGTGATTGGCGGAGGCTACACCGAGTTCGCGGGGTTTCCGGTGGTTCACCAGAAAACCACTGGGTTCCTTGGTTGATCCACAAAGCCAAGACCGAAGAACCGAAGACGGAGGTGCAGCAGCTACAGACCGGTCTGACCGGTGGGTCTGACCGGTCTGACCGGTGGGTACCGGTCTGACCGGTGAGGAGCACCGGTCTGACCGGTGTGCGACGACGCAGTCCGGAATCTTCGAAGCGGAGGACACGTGTCGGGATCGCAAGGCTTGCGTTGAGGCTAAGCAAGTTTGCGGTCGCTGGGCATCCGTCCGATGGTGCGAAGACAAAGACTTCCAATTTCGCCCTCGAGGGGCATGTATCCCTAGTTAGCTAGTAAGGGTATTTTAGTCTTTCGGTTGCCTCCATATAACCCAAGTGGTGAGAGGATGGCAGCCATCTCTTGGAACCCTAGCTCATTTGGTTTTCCTATTTTCCTTCCTATTTTCTTAGGATTTTCGTAGGACTAGCTTGAGAGCTTCATGGTGAGATCTTATGAGAGGGAAGGATGATCGGGCGGCAAGCTAGACCTTGTATGAACCTCTTTGGTATGTATAGATGATTCGGCGTGGTTCCTCAAGGCTTGGATGTGTCTTTCCCGTTTCTCCTTTTTGGCGATTTTCTTGGAGCGATTTCGAGGCCTTTCTCTTTGGGATTTGGTGGGGGATGTATGCATGAACCCTTCGTGGTTCTTTTCCCTTTGATTCCCCTTCCAAATCCGTGAGCAAAGGGGCTCGATTTTGGGGTTTTCGTGGCTCTAGGGTTAGAGGCGTTCTTGGTGGGATTTCTTCGATTCCTCTTGATTTGACAAGTTTTGGTGGACCAAATCTTGGCTATGGAGTACCCATGAGGTGTTCCTACTATCCCCAAAGTCTTGTGCAAAACCGTGGAGCGGATCGAGAGATCGGGAGTTGGATTTGGAGGAGTTGACTCGCGGGCGCTGTTCATCCCGAGCTGCCCAGGCACGACCGGTCTGACCGGTGCTCTTGACCGGTCTGACCGGTGCTAGCCCTTGGTGGGTTTTTGTCTCGGGGAACAGCCTTGTCCGTGTGGTTTTGTCCCTTGGTCCTGCTGATCAGTTCTTGGCGTGTTTGGAGTTGTTTTGCTAGGCTTTGTGAGGGGTTCTTCTTCCTCACAGGTTGTGTTTCGTGGAGGTTTTTATTCCAGGGCCTAGAGGAGTCACTGAGGCTTCCTGGAACGTTTGCTGTGCGGCTGCTGTAGCCACCGGCCTGACCAGCTCTGTCCACCGGTCTGACCGGTGTCACCGGTCTGACCGGCGCAGGCCATCGGTCTGACCGGTGTAGCACAGGCAGCAAGCCGTGCAAGTTTCCGTTGTGTGGTTCGGTGAGTTTTGGCTCGGAAGGTTGAGTGTTGGTTCCTAGGACCAGTAGCACTCCAGTGGCTGTGTGGTCTTGACCAACTCGGGTAGTTGAGTCGGAGACGTGAGTTGGAAGCCTTATTCGTCTTGTTGGAGTTCTCATCTCCTTCGAGAAGAATTTTTATTGGCTCCCATTCACTCCCCCCCTCTCTGGTTCGCCTAATCGGTCCTTCAATTGGTATCAGAGCCGGTTCGGGTCTTTATTGACTCTTACCAGTCTAAGATCCAAATATGGCGTACCAGGAACGGGGTTCGGGTCCTCCGCACTTCGATGGGAAGAACTACCAGATGTGGCAAAGGCGGATGGCGGCGTTCCTCCGCGGAAAGGGTCAGATCCTTTGGGATGTCACGGTGAACACAGCTTATGTTCATCTGATGAACTTCCTTGCTCCAGGATCGAGGGATATGTTCGAAGTCAACAACAAGGCTGTCGACTACTTGTTTCGTGCTCTGTGTCCACCTGAATTCGATCGGGTTCAGACAGAGGACTTAGCTTGTAGGATTTGGGAGCAGTTGAAGGATGCTCATGCTGGGAATGCTCAGGTTCAGGCTCGGATGTACGCGACTTACCGGAGAGAGTACGAGAACTTCACTCATCTCCCCGGCGAGTCCGTCGATGCCCTTTTCCAGCGATTCACGGTCGTTGTGAACAACATGAGAGCCAATGTGGACGTCCTCCCATACAATGATCATGATAGAGCCGTGAAGCTCTTGCACTCGTTGGATCGTACCGTATGGGACGGGAAGTTTGAGGCTATTGTTGAGTCCGAGAAGTATGACACCTTGACGGTGAACGAGCTGTTCTCGAAGCTCAAGTCGGCTGAGTTGGACCGTGGTATGACAGCCAAGATCGAGAGCCCGACTGATTCTCATAGTCTCGCTCTCGTTAGTGGCAAAGGAGCTAAGTCTAACGCTAACGCATCCTCAAGGATGTACTCTCTGTCCTCTTTGATGTCTTTGCCAGACGAGGAGTTCGACGTGCTTGGAGAGGACGAGCTGGCGTTGCTGACCAGGCGGTTCGAGAGGATGCACGAGAACCGGGTGAACTCAAGGAGGAACTCGAGGGCATGTTTCAAGTGCGGCAAGACCGGACACTTTTTCGCAGAGTGTCCGAAGGTGAACAGCCACGACAAGCACAAGTCCAAGGACAAAGGAAGAAGATCCAAGAAGAAGGAACATGAACATGGGAGGAAGATACGGACCCGAGAGAAGATCAAGAGATCGAGCGACATCGACTCCGACTCTGAGGATGTGTCATCAAGCTCGAGTGAAGAAGAAGAAGAAGAGGATAGCAAGAGGAAGCACAGAAAGAAGAAGAAAGACTTCGGCAAGTACTTGAACGGCCTTTGCTGTACCGCAAGCAAGACCTCGAGAGGCTGCAACAAGAAGGATGGGATTTGCGGCATGGCACGCAGCTCCGGCAGCAAGAGAAGCCAGAAGAATGCCTCGGAATCAGACTCCGACTTTGAGGATGAGGTATGTGATGAGCTCTCTTCTTTGCGCAAGGAGAATGAGGAGTTGGTTGACTTGCTTGATAATCGCGATCACATGCTTAGAGAGGCTAAGAAGCTTAGGAAGGAGCTTAGGGTTTTGCTTGAAGATGCTAGGAATAGAGTGGCTGAGCTGAAAACACAGAACCTTGATGCCAAGCTTGAGATAGATTCGCTTAAGGCTAGTCCTGTTGTTTCTGATGAAGTTGATTGTGCTGATTGCTCTGTTTTCCTAGCTGATTTGACTGCTCTTAGGGAAAAGCATGCCTCCAAGTGTGAGGAACTAGATGTGCTTAGGGTTGAGTTGGCTGAGCTGCAATCTAGACCCACTTTGCTTGGTGCATGTACTTCTTGCCCTGGTTTGCATGAAAAAATTGCTGAGCTTCGTTCTCGCATTGTTTCGTTTGAGGATGATTTGAAAGTGCCTATTCCTACTTCCTGTTCTACCTGTCAATTGCATGTTGTGAAGAATTTGGAACTTGCACAATGCATTGATCGTTTGCAGGATGAGAACAGTAAGGTGCGTGAGGTGTTGAGTTGGGTGTCCAGTCATGAGCCTCAGCTGGGTGTGTTAATTGCCAGTTGTAAGCGCTTTGATGGTTGGGCTTTGGGATCTGATAAGTTTGGTGAGAGCAGTGGTGTGAGAGAAGGGAAATTTGGGAATATTCCAGTTCCACCACAACCAACACCCAAAGACAAGTTTGCACCCAAGCCAAACCAGTTGCTTAAATCGAGAGAAAAACCAAGTGAGAAGCCTAGTGAGAAACCTAGTGAGAAGCCTTGTGAAGAGCCACACCCGAAACCTAAGCCAAGACCAATTCGTTTCCATTGTGAGTTTTGTGGAAAGGATGGTCATAAGAGAGAGTTTTGCTTTAAGAAAAGAAGAGAGGCGAGATTGGCTAAGGAGTGGGCGAACAAGGACAGGTACCACCCTTCTCATGGTGTGCCTGAGCCTCGTATGCCACTACCTAAGGGAAAGGGTGTTGTGCATATGGTTCCAGCATGGAGAGATAGGAGAGCTTCAGGTGGAGGCAGGTTTGCTGGCCGAGGACCACCGGCCAGACCGGTCAGAGTGACCAGTCAGACCGGTGCTAGGCAGAGTGCTGGACAGTTTGGTTTCCGGGGTTGTGAAGCTAGAGGGTTCAACCTGTTTGGTCGTGGAACAGGTGGTAGGCGCTTTGAGTCTGGTGGTGTTGAGTTTGCTGGACGTTCTCCACCTCGTGATCAATACGAGTTTGGGAGAGGTCGCAGCTTTGAGTCTCAGAGGGGCTACGGACCACGGTTTCCCTTTCGTGGTACTCGTACTCCTCCAGTGAGACGGGAGTGGTTTTCCCATGGTGGTTCCAGGTTTGATAGGTTAGACGGGATGGATCGCAGTTTTGATAGGCGCGGTAGGATGGATGTTACTAACCCTACTTTTGAGGAAATGGCCCGGCACTGGTTTGACACCTTTGGTACTAACCCCAGTGTTGAGTCGTTTGCTCGCTCTCGTTCTTGGTTTTGAGTTGCAGGTGGGAGGCCTGGAGAACATTTGGTTGATATCGGGGGTGGTTCTCCGGCCTCATACCCCGGTGATGACATGGAGGTACATCACTTTCGGGGATGGTGGACAAGGACGGGTGAATTCTGAAGAAATGATAAAGGTAAGTGAATTTGTGTCCTTCAAGTGTGTGGCCTTGGTCAAGCCACTTGGTTCGTTTCGCTCCTTGCCCTATCTCATGTGTGTAAGGTGAGCTTTGTATGCTCTTTGACCTTAATGCATGAGTTTAGGGGGAGTCTGTGTGTTTAGTATGCTCTTTACTCTATCATGTGTACTAAGGGTGAGCTTTGTATGCTTTTTAGCCCTAGTGCATGTGTTTAGGGGGAGCTTGTGAGTTTTGCGCTCCTTTGCTCTTTTGCCGGAGGTGTCGAGCCTTTTTGCCTCCCCTCGAGGAGCCGGTCGTTTGTGAGCTTTGTGTGTGGGAGCTCCTTTGTAGCGTATGTATAGCTTTCCTTTGTGCATTTCTTGCATTTGGCATGGCATATGTAACATGATGTATAGGCATCTTTGTATCTTAGGTTGCATGCATTTTTGTATCATATGCATTGTTTAGGAAAGGCTTCTCCTATACACATTGTTCACCATGGAATGACATATATGTCTTTGTGAGCTAATTTGGTAAGCTATGGTTAGTTTGGCTTAGCTCTTGATAATCTTGGTTTGTATCCATGATTGATGGCTATGTTTTTGAAAAATTTCATATATATGCTCTCTTGTGAGTAAATGCCTTTACATGATCTTGACATGTTTTAGTGGCTTGACTATGCTTAATTTGTGGTTGGATAGCTTATTTTGATCATATGGGGCCAAAGGCTCATTTGCCATCATGAATGTTTAGCCCCCATGCTTCATCTTGTGGAGGGGCATAAGTTCCTTTTTGTCGCAAAGACATTTCATGTACCAATTATAAATCTGAAAATGAAATGTAAATTGCTTGAAAAATGTGCTCTCATGTCATATGTGCTAATTTTAATTTGCTTTGGGTGCTAAATCGTTGCATGATGCCTACCAATGAGAAGTCTCATATATAGAAGTAGGCACATGGCTCGGTGGCTTTGACATGACATGAGGTGCTTGTGGGTGTTTATGATGGTCTTATGCTTAGAATGGTTGTCCTAGCATGAAGTTTGTGTGGTTTTGCCATTTTGACATGTTTTGCTCATGTTTAGGACTTTGCTCATGAGAGGGTGATTTTTCGCAAAATTGCTTAATTCGATCTTAGCTTCGCCCAATGGTTATGAAACTTGGTGATCATGAAGTTTATGTCATTACGAAGCTATAGAGTATCTAACTTGCTCGTTTGGACATGTGTAGCATCCTATGTTGAATTTTGTCTATTTGAGAAGCTCTAGGTTGCATTTTTTTGCATTTTTGGCTTGATTCATGCATTGTCAACAAGGGGGAGAAGTTTGAGCATGTTTTGGCCTACTGAATGCATTTGGAAGGTTTTCAGGTGGTTTCGAGCCATTTTTGGGCTCTGTTGTGCACCGGTCTGACCGGTTGAGGTCACCGGTCTGACCGGTCAGAGTGCTGGTCCTGTTCACATGTTGCGCACCGGTCTGACCGGTGGTGTCGACCGGTCTGACCGGTCAGAGCTGAGCTGTTGCAGCTGCTCTGTTTCGTGAAGTGGTTCGCATGCATTTGTCCAGGGGGAGTTGCATTGGTTCAGGGGGAGCTTGCATGTGTGCAGGGGGAGCTCTTTGTGGTTTTCGAGCTTTGGTTTGATGGTTTGTGCTCTTTGCTTGAGCATGTTTTGTCTCGGATGTGTCGAGCCGTTGCCCTTGCCTAAGGGGTCCGAGACTTGTCTTCTTCAAGTGATCTTGCTCTTTGCCTTTTCTTTGGCTTTCGATCGCTTGTTGGAGTTTCTTTTAGTCGTTTCTTTTCTTTTCCTTTTCTCTTGGTTACCAAAACGTGTGTGTTGTCAATGCACTCATCAAGGGGGAGATTGAGAGCCAGGTGTGGTTCGAGGACCGGTGGATGGTCGCTTCCTGGTGTGATGAGTGATTGACAACGTGGTGTGGACTGATTCTTGGCTAAGTATTGCAGGTGCAGGTTGCGGCTTGACTGGTGCAGGTGCAGGTGAAGAACAAGCGTGAAAGGTCGTTGCCGGTGAGGCCTCCAGGTGTGGAGAAGACAAGTAAGCTTGGTTCGAGGGACCCGGTGGCCAGCGGGGTCAAGTGCGGGCCGCATGGTGGCAAGAACGGCAAGATGAAGCCATGGACGGTTTCTTGGTTGAGCCTCAAAACCAAGGTCGAGCCGGGACTACGTGGGAGCCGAGTCATGAGTGGTGATTGGCGGAGGCTACACCGAGTTCGCGGGGTTTCCGGTGGTTCACCAGAAAACCACTGGGTTCCTTGGTTGATCCACAAAGCCAAGACCGAAGAACCGAAGACGGAGGTGCAGCAGCTACAGACCGGTCTGACCGGTCTGACCGGTGGGTACCGGTCTGACCGGTGAGGAGCACCGGTCTGACCGGTGTGCGACGACGCAGTCCGGAATCTTCGAAGCGGAGGACACGCGTCGGGATCGCAAGGCTTGCGTCGAGGCTAAGCAAGTTTGCGGTCGCTGGGCATCCGTCCGATGGTGCGAAGACAAAGACTTCCAATTTCGCCCTCGAGGGGCATGTATCCCTAGTTAGCTAGTAAGGGTATTTTAGTCTTTCGGTTGCCTCCATATAACCCAAGTGGTGAGAGGATGGCAGCCATCTCTTGGAACCCTAGCTCATTTGGTTTTCCTATTTTCCTTCCTATTTTCTTAGGATTTTCGTAGGACTAGCTTGAGAGCTTCATGGTGAGATCTTGTGAGAGGGAAGGATGATCGGGCGGCAAGCTAGACCTTGTATGAACCTCTTTGGTATGTATAGATGATTCGGCGTGGTTCCTCAAGGCTTGGATGTGTCTTTCCCGTTTCTCCTTTTTGGCGATTTTCTTGGAGCGATTTCGAGGCCTTTCTCTTTGGGATTTGGTGGGGGATGTATGCATGAACCCTTCGTGGTTCTTTTCCCTTTGATTCCCCTTCCAAATCCGTGAGCAAAGGGGCTCGATTTTGGGGTTTTCGTGGCTCTAGGGTTAGAGGCGTTCTTGGTGGGATTTCTTCGATTCCTCTTGATTTGACAAGTTTTGGTGGACCAAATCTTGGCTATGGAGTACCCATGAGGTGTTCCTACTATCCCCAAAGTCTTGTGCAAAACCGTGGAGCGGATCGAGAGATCGGGAGTTGGATTTGGAGGAGTTGACTCGCGGGCGCTGTTCATCCCGAGCTGCCCAGGCACGACCGGTCTGACCGGTGCTCTTGACCGGTCTGACCGGTGCTAGCCCTTGGTGGGTTTTTGTCTCGGGGAACAGCCTTGTCCGTGTGGTTTTGTCCCTTGGTCCTGCTGATCAGTTCTTGGCGTGTTTGGAGTTGTTTTGCTAGGCTTTGTGAGGGGTTCTTCTTCCTCACAGGTTGTGTTTCGTGGAGGTTTTTGTTCCAGGGCCTAGAGGAGTCACTGAGGCTTCCTGGAACGTTTGCTGTGCGGCTGCTGTAGCCACCGGCCTGACCGGCTCTGTCCACCGGTCTGACCGGTGTCACCGGTCTGACCGGCGCAGGCCATCGGTCTGACCGGTGTAGCACAGGCAGCAAGTCGTGCAAGTTTCTGCTATGTGATTCGGTGAGTTTTGGCTCGGAAGGTTGAGTGTTGGTTCCTAGGACCAGTAGCACTCCAGTGGCTGTGTGGTCTTGACCAACTCGGGTAGTTGAGTCGGAGACGTGAGTTGGAAGCCTTGTTCGTCTTGTTGGAGTTCTCATCTCCTTCGAGAAGAATTTTTATCGGCTCCCATTCACTCCCCCCCTCTCTGGTTCGCCTAATCGGTCCTTCAACAGGCCACAAGGGAAGGAATGCAACGGAGCCGAGGCAGAGCCTGCCGCGGCACGGTGGGTGAGGCGATGGCGTCCGCGGGAGCACGAAGAAAGCATGTAGCCGGTCGTCGTCGCCGCGACGGCTGCACTGTTAGCGGCGGCGTTGGTGCTCCTCGCCGTCCAGGTAGAAAGGGATGGCGCAGCGTGCAGAAACGGGGATACCCTCCCCATACCCGGTATTTGATGGGTATACCCATATCCTACCCGTGTACGAACGGGTGGAGAATTTCCTGTCCATACCCTCCCCGTTTCACCGGGTGTGGATATGGGGAACGGGTAAGGGTATCCAACAGCAAGTAAGCACCGCTCATCACTTGAGAGCCGACCGTAACAGTTGCAGAGCCTGTTAGAGAGCAATTATCTAACTCTCCAAATCAAAATTTGACAAGTGAGTAAGAAAGTTGTGGTCCAACAGAACTGCTATGAGTTTCTCCATCTCATCCGACGACTTACCAAACTTCCTCAAACTTGGCAAACCAATTTGTCTCGCCAAATTGTGAGCCCCGTGTGCAAAAAATGTCAGAATGGGTAGTGCAAAATGGAGATATTGTTGTAGTACAAAATAGAAAGGTTGTTGGAGTGGAAAGATAGTGTGGATTTTTAGAAAGAAAACTGCTGTTGGGATTTGGAGAGTGGGAAATAGGTAATCTAATTGAACGAGCTATTCAATATAAAGCCTTAACCCTATAATGAATTTGTAGCTTCTTATATATACTTGTCTTAGATGAGTGTTTTTCTTTGTTATAAGTGCCACCGTATGGAGTATGTTTTATACACACCAGCATGACAAAAAGCCTTGACCCCTTTTTTAAAGCGCACATATTTTTACTATAAATAAAAAAACACAGGTATCATATTATTTTCTACCTTAATCTGTAAATAAATACTTTAACATGCTGATCTCGTATATGAGGTGAGGTCCACATCAGGTATCCGAAGCGCACTACTGTGCGTTTTAGTAATGTGAAATATTATGGCCGTAGGATGCTTTAATTTGCTTTTATGTAACAATAAATATAGCACATGATGGAATCAGTGAAAAAGGTTACGGCAGTTCGATAAATGAATCGTGGGCAACACATGTATGCTAAGACCAGTCTCAGTGGAGGTTTCATGAACATTAAATAGCCTATCATGTAAGCACTTTTGATGATGTGGTAGTGTATTAATGAAGAGAGAGGTAAAATAAGTTTCATGAGGATGAAATCCTCCCTACACAGTTACCTAGACAACTTGTGTCTAGCATGCAACCTAGAAAACAACAATAGATGAAACTATGCATTGAGATGGAGATGTTTCATTATAGTTTCAAATATTTTTAGATGATGTGTCGCTCTAGATAATCGTGTTCATGACATCTCTACTTAGACTGGCCTAACACGCGTAGTGCATCACACGAGACGTTTTGGCGGTCGTTGAGCCAGCCACTTGCCTATACACGTGACATGACACGCATTAACACGGCCGAGGAAATCCTATTCATTTTTTTTTTTGACAAAGAGGAAATCCTATTCATTACCATCCAAAGTGGTGTCAATTTGGTGATGTTCTTGAATTCTTAGAAGAATTCGAGAACACACACCAAGATCTGGTCTCTAGTCGATCTATCTATAAATTTACTCCATATAACGGTTCTCTTATTGGTTCATTTTTTTTCAAAACAAAAAGTACGTGTGAAAAGCACTACGTATAGTTCTCCTATCCATTCAGGTTGAGTGCTCGACTTGGCACTGCTTGGCGCAGATGCTCGTATTTTTTATTTATGCTCGAAATTAACGACGTTATTTTTCATTACTAGACGCCCATAGAAATGCACTTGTGATGCCATATTTGAACCTTAAAACTGGTGGTAATGAATGTTCTAGCTCATATACGCATGATTGTGTGTGAATATTCGTATACTCCGTCCCAAAATAAGTGTCACTATGGTATTCGCGACGGTCACACATTCTCAATTTTGACTACATTTGTAGAAAAATGTTAGTAATATTTGTATATCTGAATAAGTCTATTATGAAAATAGATTCAAGAATCTATCTAATGATACTAATTATGTACTATAAATACTAATATTTTCTTATCTATAATTGGTCAAAATTGAACTCGTTTGACTTCTCAGGAAGTGAGAATGACACTTATTTTGAGACAAAGGGAGTAGTTCGCAATGCAGTGAGTGCATAGTAGTCCACGTCAGCGAAACCGAACCCACCTTCTATAAGTTGATATGCAAATCTATATTTCAATCCATGCATGTAAGCACGCAAAATTAAAATGGAGTCGTCATTAGGATATTTTACGGAAAAACATGCATTGTTGTTGGAATATGAAATGGTCCCTTTACTACAGGAAAAATTACATAGTAAATTTAAATCGTGGAATTATTTTCTGCATGTTATACTAGACACGATTTTTCTTCTAAAAATGAAATCATCAGGGTATAAACCTTTGCTTGTTTGGCGGAGACGGTTGGTAGAGCAGTCGGCCACCTCAACTGGCAACCCCCACCAAGATTTGACCTCTCATATAGGGTGCGTTTGGTAGAGCTCCGGCTGTGGCTGTGGCAGCTCCGACTACGGCTGTGCTGGTGGAGCGGATTCTGTGGAGGAGTTGAAGCAGTTTTGGAGAAACGTTTGGCAAAACAGCTTCTCTGGTACGTGTAAATGGTGAAATGTCCCTAATACCCCTCTCTTTTTCTTTTTTTTCCTTTTTCTTTTTTTTCCTCTTATCCTTCCTCTCCTCCTCCTTATCCATCCGGCGCCTCCTCATCTCCCCCGCCGAATCCCCATCTTCCCCGCGCCGCCCGCCTCAGCTGCACTGGCAGCTCCCTCCGCCGCTGGCCACCGCCCACCTCCAGCTCCCCCCTATCTTGCCGCCCTCCATCTCGCCGGAGGCCACCACGCAGGAGGTCGGGCGCGTCGTGCGCCGACAGCCTCCTCTACGCCGCGCCGCCGCCGGCCGGCCTCCCGGCTCCACCAGCGTCGCCGCGGGTCTCTCCCGCTGGTGGAGCGTGCCGGAGGCGAGGGTGGCGCCGAGCATCTGCATCCAGGAGAGGGGGCCCCGCGGAGATCCTCGCCGCACCACCATCTTCCCCGACTCCGACCGCATCCGTGCCGCCATCTTCCGCCTCGACCTCGTCGGCGCTCCCACCTCCTCCACTCCGCCCAGCAGCGCCCGCCGCTTGCTTCCTCTGCCCCGCCGGTCACCGCTTGCCTCGTCTGCAGCGCGCACGCGGGCCCCTCCCTCGAGGGCAAAGGGGAAAGGGGAGGGCGAAGCCGCCGGGGGAGCGGGCGGAGCTACGTTTTTCAGCTCCCTCCCGCCCCAACCGCGCTAGAGAGCGCATTTTGCGGCCGCTCCCGTGCAGAAGCGGTTTTCCTTACGCGTTTGGTAGCGCTTCGTCGAAAACAGCTCCTAGAGCGGCAGGAGGAGCGCTACCAAACGCACCCATAAATTCGACCTCCCTGCCTCATCTTGATTCTTGACGACACCAGTCCCACGCTGTGGGCCCACCATGCAGTCACATTCTCTTTCTTCTCAATGCCCTCTCTCTCTAATTAACAACGCTAGTTGGACTCTCACTCCTCCACTGCTCTCAGACGTCTCCTAGATCCTCGCGACCCTTTTCTTGTGCGAACAAATTTTTTATTCAGATCAACTGGTAATCACCCTCCCTTCCCTCTCCGATCCCAAAGGCCAAATCTAGAGAGAGAGGGGTTAGTGACCACTGTCCACTGTCCTCACTCAAGTGAAGGCGTGAAGCGGCGCCTCACTAGTCCGACCGTCCGGTGGCCCGACCTGTTTCCAGTGGAGGGAAAGCACCGAAAGGCGCGGCCTTTTCCTCGCGTAGTTTCCTTCCTCTTTTCACTTCCCTCCCTTTCCTTTCCTCCTCCTTCCCCCTTCCATGGCGCCGCCGGCTCTCGCCTACGCGGCGGTGGCGGTGGCGGTGCTCGCCGCGGCGGCGTCGGCGGCCGTCACCTACGACCGCAAGGCCGTGGTGGTCAACGGCCAGCGCCGCATCCTGCTCTCCGGCTCCATCCACTACCCAAGGAGCGTCCCCGAGGTGCGTCCCCCACACACTCCCTTCTTGCACTTCATCTTCCTCCTCCGGCAGTCCGGCGCCTCGCGTTCCTTCTCCCCCTTCAAAATGCCGGCTCGCCGCACTGCCGCCGCACTTCGCGGAGCGTGTCTCTCTGACTCTCTTGCTTGCGTTGCGTGATTGCTTCTCCTGGCGTGCAGATGTGGCCGGATCTGATACAGAAGGCCAAGGACGGCGGCCTCGACGTGGTGCAGACGTACGTCTTCTGGAACGGCCACGAGCCCTCCCCTGGACAGGTAGTTACCCTTGCTGGAACACAAATTGTTGGTTAAGAAGCAGTTGGTTCCCCCCAACTTCCCCTGCTGGTCGCCTGTTTGTTCCTGATGTGGTGGTTGGTTCCCCTTGCCCATCCACAGTACTACTTCGAGGGGCGGTATGATCTGGTGCACTTCATCAAGCTGGTGAAGCAGGCCGGACTCTACGTGCACCTCCGCATTGGCCCCTACGTCTGCGCCGAGTGGAATTTTGGGTAAGGGGAACTTGCTTGCTTTTGCTCTATTTCTGTGTGAAATGTTTTGGGCCACATTGATGGTCTTGCTGTGACCATTGGTATTTCTTGAACGTAGAGTGTATAAGTTTCAAGTGAAGAAAAAAAAAGGAGATTTAGTAGTTGATTCGGTTTTTGAGTACCTTTCATGCTCTTTTAGTTGACAGTGAGTGTAATTGTAGTCCTGTGCTTTGAATTTGGCCAGTGAGAAATAATTAATATAGATCCATTGATGTCAAGGTGATGTGAAGTATGCTAAACTATGCTCCTTGCCCACTTTTTGGTTGCAGTGGTTTCCCTGTTTGGCTTAAGTATGTCCCAGGCATCAGGTTTAGGACAGATAATGAGCCGTTCAAGGCAAGAATCATTGACCGATCTTCTTTTCAAGTGTTTCTCCTTTCTAAAATTATCTCAAACTCAGTAATTTTTTTTTAACCGTGGGGTCAATCTTGAACAGGCTGAGATGCAGAAGTTCACAACAAAGATTGTTGACATGATGAAGTCAGAAGGGCTCTTTGAATGGCAGGGAGGACCAATCATCCTCTCCCAGGTATGTTTGCAACTCATACATTCTTGGTCTATATTGAGCCATGCTTTTGAATGCAACCTACCTTTGGATCCCGCTGTCCTTGTAGATTGAGAATGAGTTTGGGCCCTTGGAGTGGGATCAGGGCGAACCTGCCCAGGCCTACGCGTCATGGGCAGCTAGCATGGCTGTTGCGCTCAACACGGGTGTCCCATGGATCATGTGCAAAGAAGATGATGCCCCAGATCCAATTGTATGCACTGTACATAACACATCTTGGGCAGCATTTCCTTAATGTGCTTGGGTCTGACCTTGTGACCATTGTTCAAGAAAGGAAACTAGTCATGTATTGGATGGTTTAACATTTGGTTTCCATCTCTTTGTTCACTTAACAAGAACTCGCTCTGATCTAATGGTTGCAGATTAATACGTGCAATGGATTTTACTGTGACTGGTTCTCCCCTAATAAACCTCACAAGCCTACCATGTGGACTGAGGCTTGGACAGCTTGGTAATTGAGTTTGCTTTCTTTTTTTTCTTAACCCAAGAAGCTAGGCACTTGTAGTTTCTTTTTTTAGAAAAAATCTCTCCTCATGTGTCTCCTGTATTTTCTCTTGGGCATAGGTATACAGGCTTTGGTATTCCAGTTCCACATAGACCAGTAGAGGATCTAGCATATGGTGTTGCCAAATTTATTGAGAAGGGTGGCTCTTTTGTTAATTATTACATGGTAACTCCCACGATTTATGCTTTGCAACTGAGCCTTATTACCAAATTATTGATTGAATAAAGTTCCCACACCACCTTCCAGTATCATGGAGGAACAAACTTTGGGCGAACAGCTGGTGGTCCATTCATTGCAACTAGCTATGACTATGATGCTCCTATTGATGAGTATGGTGAGTTGAACACATTACACATTCTACTTTGGCAAAGGCATTTAATGTTACAAGGTGGATTTAATGTTGCTCCAGTAAACAAAGGCACATGTATTTTCTGATAAGTTTTCAGTTTTCTATTGGCAATGACTACATCATATGAGCTGAAGTGGTTTAAAATTTCAAATTGACAGATATAAAAGTAACCTGTATTCTCCTTAATCATTAAAAGATTTTTAGTGGGGTAAGACATTGTGTCGGCAATCAAAAGCACAGGCAACATACATTTTTTAAAATACTTTGATAGGATATGATGGGGGCATCTAGTGCCAAATGAGAAGTGGTTATGTTTCAACTGTTTATGATTTAACAATCCTTCTGTTGACCAAATTGATCTGAGTCCACCCACACTTCCTCAGGCTTGTTGAGAGAACCAAAATGGGGTCACTTGAAGGAGTTGCATAAAGCTATCAAGCTATGCGAACCAGCCTTGGTTGCAGGAGATCCTATTGTTACTTCACTTGGCAATGCTCAGCAGGTTGTTAATTATTAACATTATGTTCGTTCTTCTTCTTGGATCATATATATTTTATTCAGGACTGACTTCTTGATAATTTCCTGTCTAGGCGTCTGTTTTTAGATCAAGCACAGGCGCTTGTGTGGCCTTCCTTGAGAACAAGGATAAAGTATCTTATGCTAGGGTAGCATTCAATGGAATGCATTATGGTCTACCTCCCTGGTCTATAAGTATTCTCCCAGACTGCAAAACAACTGTGTACAACACTGCCAGGGTGAGATTGAGTCTTTTTTGTTCATTCTGCAACTTCCTCTTGTTCTTGCTCAAAATGAGTTGCTTGCTTAAATTAGATGTTTATCATATCAATTAGTTCATGCAGCATTTTCCTTATACTGGGCACCTTATTATTTGGGAAAATAATTTTTGTACTGATATGTTTATACAGGTTGGGAGTCAGATTTCACAAATGAAAATGGAATGGGCTGGAGGATTGACATGGCAATCATACAATGAGGATATAAACTCCTTGGGTGAAGAATCATTTACAACAATAGGGTTACTCGAACAGATAAACATGACAAGGGATAAAACAGACTACTTATGGTATACAACATAGTGAGTACTCTTAACACAGAAAATCTATTATTTGTTTTTGCAATTCGAAGATGCTGAAGGTTTCACTTTCAGTGTTGAAATTGCTCAGGATGAGCAATTCCTGAGTACTGGGAAGAATCCAACGCTAACTGTTATGTCAGCTGGCCATGCTTTGCATATTTTCATTAATGGACAACTAACAGGTAAAACAAATGAGTCTCTCTCTTTCTCTCTCTACCTCACTTCCCCTCTCTACCCCGGTTCCCCTGTCCCTCTCATGCTCTCCAATTCATTGGCAGGAACTGTCTATGGAAATGTAGAAGACCCAAGATTGACATATAGGGGAAGCCTGAAACTTTGGCCAGGCAGTAACACCATTTCATGCTTAAGTATAGCAGTAGGCCTCCCGGTAAGTGGACATTTTCCTTAACAACTGATAGTACTCTACTACTGATTGTGAGATGTACAAGTGTCTTGAGATTCATTATTTTAACCTTCACTGCAGAATGTGGGAGAGCATTTTGAGACTTGGAATGCAGGAATTCTAGGTCCCGTGACACTGGATGGCCTGAATGAGGGAAGAAGAGATCTCACATGGCAGAAATGGACCTATCAGGTTATTTCTGTTATTGTTATGAACCTTAATCTTATGTGTGATGTGTTTAAGACTTGAACCTAAACAGCTCTATACTTGTGCAGGTTGGTCTGAAAGGTGAGACTTTGAGTCTTCATTCACTTAGTGGAAGCTCATCAGTAGAGTGGGGAGAACCTGTGCAGAAACAGCCTCTAACATGGTACAAGGTATGGAAGAAATTCACAAGTTTGATTTCTTTCCATGTGGAACAAAATGTTGTTTTTCAAAAAGATCATTCATTTATTATCTTTTGTGCAGGCTTTCTTCAACGCACCAGATGGCGACGAGCCCTTGGCTTTGGATATGAGTACCATGGGTAAAGGGCAAATCTGGATAAATGGAGAAGGTATCGGGCGGTATTGGCCTGGCTACAAAGCCTCAGGAACCTGTGGAAACTGTGATTATCGTGGAGAGTATGATGAGAAAAAGTGTCAAACTAACTGTGGTGACTCTTCGCAGAGATGGTAGGCACTTCATAGGTTACTGCAGCAATATCTGTGAAAAGTTGACAATTGAAGCTCTTACTTTCACATCATGCTTGTTCAGGTACCATGTTCCTCGTTCATGGCTTAATCCTACAGGGAACCTTTTGGTTATATTTGAGGAGTGGGGTGGCGATCCTACCGGAATCTCAATGGTGAAAAGAACCACAGGGAGTATCTGTGCTGATGTCTCTGAATGGCAGCCATCAATGAAGAACTGGCATACAAAAGACTATGAGAAAGCCAAGGTCCACCTCGAGTGTGATCATGGACGGAAGATAACTGATATAAAATTCGCCAGCTTTGGCACACCACAGGGCTCCTGCGGCAGCTACTCTGAAGGAGCTTGCCATGCACACAAGTCATACGACATATTTTGGAAGGTAAATGCTCCGCAAACACTTGTAGACCAAGGAAAATTCTGAAATTTTATTGGTGCTTACGCTACAATTAAAATTGGTGTTTCTTGCAGAACTGCTTTGGTCAAGAACGCTGTGTGGTGAGCGTGGTTCCGGATGTATTTGGTGGGGATCCATGCCCAGGGACTATGAAAAGGGCTGTTGTTGAGGCTATATGCGGTTGAGTCATACAAGACATTGGTTTCTACAATAACGCCGTCTTATCAACCTTCTGTCAGGACGTGAAAGTCGCAAGCAACCGTGACGCAGACTGTCAGGAATTACAGGAATTAGTTGTATGTTAGATTTAAGCATCGATATCTGTATGTAATTTAGCCTGCCGACACAAGAATTTTGCATGGAAGAAATGGTTAGGATTCTAGGTGTGAGAAATTTAAGGGTTGTGGCCCTCTAGACATTAGGCCCGATAGATTGATTTGGCTGGGGGGTAGGGCGCAGATGAGACTCTGCTTGTACCTGAGTCCATGTGCGTGGTGGCTCTTGGGTTGGAGGACGCCAAGAAGCACACCATTGGTTTTGCATTCCTGATTACTCACTCATTTTAGCTCATTGGACTATTGGAGGGTGCAATGTGATGTTCAGGACCCATCATTCAGGTACTATGTCCTTGCTAGTAATCAAGCAGCCAAGAATATCTGGTTCGGATTATAAATGAGTACTGTGTCCTGTTTTGTTCCTGTTCACTTGGGTGAAAAGGAATAGTGAAGTTGCAAATGTATAGCGTGTTTTTCACTATTCCTTTTCAACGAAGAGAACAGGGTCGCGCTTTTCTGCGCGTGGTTTACATGAATACCATCTTGCTGGATGCTTTTGTATCACGATGCTGTAGTGTTAGATTGATCTCCTTCTCATTGGGCCCAACAGTCTATTGGGTTCTTAATCTTGCGCCCTGATCAAGGGGTGCCTAACCCTAAATGGTTGGCGGGTCCTTATCACACTATGCTATATAAAGAGGTGGAGGCTGCAGACTCGCGTCACGAGGTTCATTGATCTAGAGGGTTGCAGTAGTGACGAGAAGTTCCGCCATCATCGACGCCCCGACCTCTGCACCGTCTGTCGCTGCCCTAGCGCAAGTCCTTGCACTGATCTTCCCCGACAGAACCTGCGATGGTCACAAGCTCTACCACCTCAGTTAATACCCAACTAGATGTATGTACACCTAGTAGATCTTTATAATCTATCACATACCACATGATTTGCTTCTGATAAATTGAGAATGACATGACTATATATTTTCTAAATGCTTACATCAGAGATGACCCACGAGATTGAGTGGCACTGAATCTAGTGCGATAGGGCTGGCACGGTCAAAAAAGCCTCCGCCCCGCCCCCGCGTGGTCCTGAATGTGCGCGCAGGCGGCACGTTGACGGTCGCAGATTGACTACTGATGATCAGGGTTGAGGTCCAGGAAACGCACAAACGCGACGCATGATAGGAGAGCTAGCGGCACCACCATACCACTAGCTGGTGATGTGTTCCGGCAACCGGCATGTGCTGCTGCTGTGCTCGATCACGCTCGCAGTTTCCAGGGGAACCCGTGTGCGGTGTGCCGGGGCTCGGCCGAAGAAACCGCCGCCGGTGGCCGTGCAGCTGCCTGGTATGTTCCTTCAGGTCTTCACTGCAGCTGCAGGCAACACAGCCGCGAGCTGTCAAAAAGTAAAGCCGATCGCTTTCGGTGGATGTCGTCTGGTGGTCGTCTCTACTCTCTAGACTAGGAGTAGGATGATGTGTGCTTGCTGAAATCTGGTTTGGTGGTGAATTCAGTGTGCCCGGTGGAAAAACCGCGCGATCGAGCACACGGCGGCGTCTGACCGGCCGAAGCAGATCGACAGCATTGCCGGCGGCCGGTCGGTTGGAAGATCCGGCAGGATCTGCAGGCCCCCGGCGTAGGGCGTACGAGACCACGGCGCGAAGCAAAAATGCTTTGACGACGCCGCGGTTGCATCGGATCCACGCATCGCAACATCGGTTACTCGTCAGGGTCAATCCAGTGCACTTGGCCTCCGCCGCGTCCTTCACTTAGATCGCATCAGATTCGATCCTTCAGAGTCAGAGCTCAATAATTGATTAATACTCCACTTATACTAGAACAGACGATCGATCAGCTCGATCGGTGTCGTACGCTACGCTGCATACGGCCGGCCGGCGCGCGGTGTGTCCGGCGAAGACTGAACCTCTGCTGCCATTCCAAACCAAGCAACTGAAACCGCGGGAAGCCAGCGGCTTAGCTGCCTAGTCATCAGCCTGCAAGTTGTTGGCACCGTCCAGCTGGTAATCTGGAAGGTTAGATCACGACACCACAACTGGATTTGTTCATATGCACCTACCATACATGTTGGAAGCACTATAAATAGCAGCAGCCAAGGCACCTCCACCTCACGAATGCAGCAAACACAACTTCAGAGTTCAGACAAAGCAAGGAGGTACGAGTACACTAGTGTCGTGTTCCAAAACGAGGAGATGACGGGTCCTATGGAGATTCCGGTGATCGACCTCGGTGGCCTCAACGGCGGCGACGAGCAGAGGTTGCGGACCATGGCGCAGCTCCACGAGGCCTGCAAGGACTGGGGCTTCTTCTGGGTAATTATTAAGCAACAATGCATCGTGCATTTCCTGTACAGTGATTTGTTTCTACTTTCTAGTGCAACGCATCTCGTGGTATAGCTTGGCAAAAAGATTTGACGCGTGCTCACGGGGCGGCGCAGGTGGAGAACCACGGCGTGGACGCGGCGCTAATGGACGAGGTCAAGCGCTTCGTCTACGGCCACTATGAGGAGCACCTCGAGGCCAAGTTCTACGCCTCCGACGCCGCCAGGAACCTGCCGGCGGCCGAAGACGAGCCCTCCGACGAGGTGGACTGGGAGTCCACCTACTTCATCCAGCACCGCCCCAGGAACAATGCCGCCGACTTCCCGGAGATCGCGCCGGCAGCAAGGGAGGCCCTGGACGCGTACATCGCCCAGATGGCGTCCCTCGCGGAGCGCCTCGCCGAGTGCGTCAGCCTCAACCTGGGCCTCCCCGGCGGCCACGTCGCCGCCGCCTTCGCGCCGCCGTTCGTCGGCACCAAGTTCGCCATGTACCCGCCCTGCCCGCGCCCGGACCGGGTGTGGGGCCTCCGCGCGCACTCCGACGCGGGGGGGATCATCCTGCTCCTCCAGGACGACGTCGTCGGCGGGCTCGAGTTCCTCAAGGGCGGCGCCGAGTGGGTCCCCGTCGGACCCACCAAGGGCGGCAGGCTCTTCGTCAACATCGGGGACCAGATCGAGGTCATCAGCGGCGGCGCGTACCGGAGCGTCGTGCACCGCGTCGCGGCGGGGAACGAGGGACGCCGCCTCTCCGTCGCCACGTTCTACAACCCCGGGCCCGACGCCGTGGTGGCGCCGGCCGCGAGGGGGGACGCGGCGGCGCTGGCATACCCCGGGCCCTACAGGTTCGGGGACTACCTCGACTACTACCAGGGCACCAAGTTCGGCGACAAGGACGCCAGGTTCCAGGCCGTCAAGAAGCTGCTCGGCTAAGCCAGCAACCAAGCTTTCGTTCATGGATTGTTCTCCGGGCGTCTCGATTCCGTTCTTTGCTTGTTGATCCATGGGCCTGCATCGGTGTTAGTTGCGTGTTTGTTTTAGCAAATCTTTTTACAAGATGCTTAGAGCAACTCCAGCAGATGGAGTAAATTTCATCCCCTATATAAATTTATTGAGGGTGGAGTAAAAATATTTTCATCCCTAAAACACAATTTGCTTCAGCAGTTCCCCTATTCTCCTTCCCAACTCGTGGGACCCACCGCGCCACGTCATCCTTTCTCCCCCTCCCCCAAATCTTGGATCTTTGGAAGATCCAGTCCGCTGTCCGCCGCTTGTTCTGCTGAGCTCCGGCAAGCTAATGCCGCGGGTTGGCTTCGGCACGGCGACGCCAACGATGGGCCAGGCCTTCCTCGCTACCGGCAGGTCGTCGACAGAGGAGAGCTGCCCCGTGCATCCTCGCTCCGCCGCCGCAGCCGCCGCCGCCCTGTCCGCCGGGACGTCGTCAAGCACCAGTGCCCGCCCGCCGTACACGATGGTCAGCTGCGCCGCGGGCGCGGGCGCTGGCCCGGCTTCGTCGGACTCCTCGTCGACGTCGGCGCCCGGCATGAGGGGGAGTGACCGCGGATCTGCAAGACCCCGCCGGCCCCGAGCGGGAGGCCAATTGGGGGGCGGCCGGCGAGATCCAGCCGAGGCCGATCGGCTGCTGATGCTTGCTGGCGTTGGAGTGGACGACCTGGAACGTCTCCGCGCGGGGGAAGTCGTCGGCTGCTCCTGCCTGCTCTTCTCGCCCTGTCCAAGCAGAGTCTCATTTAGCGCACCACCCACTCAGGCCAAGCCCCCGGGACCTTCGTCCTCGAGCACCAAGTTACTCCGGTACGCGCTGCCCTCCCTCTCCCTCGCTCCCTCGCTCCCTCTCCCCCTCTGCTTGGGCGGCGTGGCTTGCAGTTGCAGCTTATGCTTCCATGCATGTTGCTTGTTCTTCTAGCCGCCGGTAGGTGACGGGATCTTTTGCTGACCCTGAGGATTTGAGGAACCGCCGCTCCTCGGGTGTAGTCCTCTCCTCCTGCATTGCCTGTCCGTCTGAATGGGCCTCAGTTCCTTGGTTCTTTGCCTGCACACAGGCTCTCCCAAGCCCCAATTCGATGAATTTCCACTAGTTTTTTTTCTAGAGTAATGCTCAACGCCGAAGCGAAATCGATGGTGGTTCCCTTTGTAGGTCGCTGAAATAAGCTTCTTGGGTGCCAATTTTGAGCTCGAGCCCATGCTTCCGCCGCATCGAGAGCCTTTCATTTAGCTGATTCCATCTGTTCCCCTCTGATAATTTTTTTCCTTGCTGAATCGATCGACCTTCTCCCCCCTTTCACTTAACGATTGTGGATCGATCGATCGTAAAGTCAAAAGCTGACGAGAGAGACTCTGTATGCTGCAGGCTGCGTTTGGGCTGCGGCGGTGGCGCTTCGGTGGCGTACAGCCGGCGGAGGGCGCCGCAGCGGGCGACGAGCTTGAGGCTCATCCACGCCAGGATCCACGCGCAGGCGCTCACCCTCGCCGTACTCGGGGGAGCGGCCGCGTTCGTGCACTACCGCAGCAGCAAGACCAGCAAGACGGCGGCGGCGAGCGGGCAGTGCCACGGCGGTAGGAGCGCGAGCGGGGAGGCGCGCGGCGAGGGCGAGAGCTGGATGGAGAGGTCCGGGGACGGGGGCGCGACAGTGGAGGCGGCGCGCGAGGAGGGAGTGGCGGCGGGACCCGCGGCCGCGCGGGGGGCGAGCGCCGCGGTGGCCGTCATGCCCGGCCGCGGCGGGGAGGCAGGAGGAGGCTGGTGCGAGGGGGTGGGGGGGCGAGTGGGCCCCACGGATAGGGGATGGAGGAGAGGTGCCCTCTATAGAGGGGATGGAGAGAGGTTTTTAGTCCATGGAGAAAAAAAGGGGGGCTATAGGGGATCTGCTGGAGATGATTTCATCCCCTATATGACTATTTTTTTGCTATTGGGGAGGGCATAGGGAAGCTGCTGAAGTTGCTCTTAGAGCAACTCCAGCAAGAGCCTTCATATGGGTCTCTACTCTAAAATTTGGAGGTTTGGTGAAAAAAATCAACTCCAGCAGATCCTCCAAATGAACCTCCATTTTGCATGACCCTCCAAATTTTTCATCTCAACCTCCATTCCTGGAGGCCCTCCAAACCCACCTCCAAAACGTGAGTCCCACCATTTCTCTTTTTCTTTCTTATTTTTCTTTCCTTTTCCTCTCCTCACTTCTTTCCCAACCAGTCGTCCCGTCCTCCCTCTGCACACCGCCGCCGAGCCATGGCTGCCGTGGTGGTGCTCCTCCGGCGCCCTTCTTCGCCATGTTGCACCGCCGCCCGATGATCTCTCTCCTTCCCTGGGCCCCGCGTCCATGGAGGCGTCCCTCCCTCCCCGGTAGCATCTCCCCTCCCTCACGGCGCGCGTAAGCCCACGGCGGCGGCACAACAACCGAGCGGACCCAGCGTCTCGGGGTCACGAAGGCCGGCATGGCCCCGGCCTCCCGCAGGGCGTACGGCGGCCGGAGGCACGGCCGCCCAGGTCTCTCGCAGTGGCGTGCGGCGCCCGTCACGGCGAGGCTCTTGTGGCAGCACGCGTCGTTCGGCATGGCGGAGCACGCGCACGACGGGCACAACACCGGGAGGTGGAACGCCTGCGTGTGCAGCGACAAGAACGCCAGCGGCCAGAGCTCCGTCACCCTGCCCTGGTCGCGCTCCCGCCTGCGTCGAGCTGGGAGGAGGGGATGGAAATGCGGCGGCGGACAGGGAAGCCGGCGACAGAGGTACAGGCGGTGGAGCAAGGCCGATTTCTTCCTGGAGCCGTTGTTCGGGTCCGGAGCTGGCGCGCGTCCTCACTGGTCAGGAGGCGCGACTCGACGCCGGCGGACGGGGGTGGAGCTCCCGCGGCGAATGGGGGTCGCGCGGCCTCGGTGGCGGCAGAGCTCCCACGGCGGACGGGGGGCGCGCGGCCTCAGTGGCAGTCGCACCGGCAGCTGGCGGTCGCGACCGCGGCGTCACGCCTCGGCGTCCATCCGCGCGAAGCATCGTTCCATCACCACGGTCTTGGCCGCGGGCTCACCCCCTCGCCCTGCTCTGCGTCGAGGTCGCCACCGCGTCGTCCTCGGCCTACTGCGGCGCCGTCGACCACACACCTCCTCGCAACTCGCGACCGCGCGGCGCTCGCCGCCGAGGTCCTCCCTCCGCGGCGATGCTCCCTCATGAGCGGCGAATTCGAAACAACCAGATGAGGACAAGCTATTGGATAAGGAAAACAAGAACTGACGGACGGACCTAGCAAGGCAGAAGCTTGGATCCTTTGCTCGAAGCGAGGGGAGCAGATCGAGAGCAGAGCAACAGCCACACACTCGCACGCACGCTTGCCGCTGCAGCCCTCGTGGCGCTGGAGCTGCGAGGTGGGCAGGGTCGAGCGGGTGGGCAGGGTCCAGGAACGCCGCCGCCTCAGCAGGGTGGGCAGCCGCTGCCGTGTGACGCTGAGCAAGAAGCAGCAAGAAGCTGAGGTCCGCGGCTGCACGTACACGCACCGCACACGCATGGGGAACTGCTGCTTCAACCCGCGGCGTGCGGCGATGTGGGCAGACGGCGACGAGTGGGAGGAGTTCGCAGCGGAGAGCAAGGCCGTGCGGCTACTGCCGCGGCACAGGCGGCGCCCGGATGGGTCGGCGCCGGCGGTGGCGTGCAGGCCACCCGCGGACATGCTCGCGCACGCGCGGCAGGCATGGGCGTCCTGCGGAGCACGCAGAGCATGCGGGCGGAGGTGGACGAGCTACGCGCCGCGCTCCCGGGCGGAGGCGGCGGGCCACGCTGGCGCCATGTGCGCCCCGGGGTCGGCGCCGGCGAGGCCGAGGCTCGCACCATCTGCGTCACGAGCGGCATCTCCTTCGTCGGTTTCGCCGTCGTCGTCGGGTTCGCCGTCGTCGACCGCCGCCGTCGTTGGGTTCGCCGTCGTCGCTTGACCCACCGCGCCAGTACTGCGGGGTCGGTGGGCGCCAGCGCCGCGGCATCCGCTTCCTCCCCGCCCCGCAGCGAGACGGACGACGCCCTCTCTCTCTCAGACGGGGTCCACAAAATAGAGGTTTAAAAATAGAGGTCTCCACTGGATTTGATGGTTAAAATTAGACCTCTATTTTTTGCAGTTAGACCTGCAAATAGATTTTGGAAGTCTCAATTTGCAGACCCTTGTTGGAGTTGCTCTTACATCTCCAAGCTTTGGTAAAATTGGACCTAAAATTTGTTTGGGAATGACTCCATAACAATTGATGTTGAATCGGTCAATTTTCTAGCCAATGATGTTCGGCCACGTGGCCAAGCGCAGGCACAGTAAAAGAATAAAAATTTGAATCCATAACATCAAAAAATTTATCAATAGATATGTATATCATCAAAAGAACTCTAAATGATACCATTACTAGTGAGACGGCGGGGAGGGAGGGATGCCGATCGGAGGGTCAAAAATCGTGCAAGGGACAACCCAAGGGTGAGAGTTTTTTTTTACAGACCAAAAAATTACATCCTCTTCGATTTTAATTCCAAATTGGCGCGCTATGCACACCTATAAAAAATTTGAGTTATCTTATACTATATTTAAAACAATATTGTATCAATATATTGAATCAAATTTAAAAGTTAAAATAAATAAGCATAGTAGTTTGAAGTCTTAGAGTGCGCCAATCTCAAGCATTAGAGGTAGATACAACTGATGGATTGGCTTAAAAATTCACTGATTTTTTTGGTATTATTAGTAGATACAACTGATGGATTGGCTTACATTGTTTTTTTGGACAGAACACAATATTAGCATTGAATCAATAATTCAATTATATTTATTCAAGTTTACGAAATGAGAGTAAAGTCCAAGAGTAGGGTTACCACATGTGTGTAGTTATTATTTTAGTGTATAATTTTTAAAAAGACATGGCCCTGAGCGGGTCCCACCAAACAATGTGTGTGGGTCCCAACTAAATAGCACGTGCATCTCACGCAGGTCCCACATGAGTCCCACCTGAAGAAATGTGTGTGTTGCTCTTATAACTAATATTAATTGTGATTTGAAAATCATATTATCATTTAGTTTTCTAAACCCTGAATAAATGCACGTGCATTAGAACCATAGAAATAAGATCATTTGATTGGCTCTACATATTTTTTAATATATTTTTCTTTGTTGGTGCAAGTGTTTCTTTAATTAGGTGATGTTTACTAAGAGATTAAATGACGAGGTTAAATGACACTTTGTGGGATAAATTTTAGAGTTTAAATGGTCACTTTAAAGTCCAAATTAGTACATCAAGTACAGCAAAAGTCCATATAACACCTAAATTATGTATTGGTTTATTGAGGCGAGCACTTAGCTCGGGTGGTCGGGAGTGCGGTTGTGCGCTCCGCTTTTTGTTTCTCCATACACAAGTTAATTTTTAATTTGAGACTTTGCAAGATGGTAGTGGATGTCATAATCTATATTAGAAAAACATTTTATGATTTTTTCATCATTAGTTTTATATATTTTTGTACCTCAATGATAAATTTTATTATTATATATCCTACATATCAAAATAGTGATGAAAAATTCATGATATATTTTTTAAACATACCTTATGTTATCTGCTATCATCTTGTAAAATTTGAACATAAAACTTCACTTGTGCATAGAGAAAAACAAAGAAATTATGTTAAGACTTAAGAGGTAGAACCAAATGGTATAGTTTAGAAGGTGAACTGAACTAAGAAATATTTTAGGAGGTTATCCAAACTTTGGTTATATTTGAAGGGAATAATTTGAACGTTTTCCTAAATTTTAATAGTAGAAATCATCGTGCAAAGAATCAATGATGGTGTGTCTCTTACAAAAGTAACCTATTGCAATAGGTTTTCCTTACAAAGTATGCATCAAAGTTAGAAGGACAGGATTAGAGGTATCTAATCAGAAAAGGCCAAAACTAGTGTTAACTAGATCATCCACTTAACCGATTATTAGGAATTACAACAAAGGAAATCCGCACCTGACTGCATTTGCTATACCTCTAACTAGAACTTGTAGTTTGCCTATGCACAACACCATCAGTGGCATACTTTGCTGTCAGAGATCCCGTCTTAATAACCACCATATTCATAGGCATGACAAGCCGCAACTCCTATCCGTTTCATTCAGTAGTACGGCAAGGAACCGCCTGGAAGGGGGCCCACCTAGGCAAACTGATGGCTAATGACCTCTGTGAACGGCTGAACCATCCACATCTGCATGCTAATCTTATCTTAACCGAAAGAGATTTTATTTCAGTTTATTACGGCCATGATTACCACCAGTAAAGAGATTTGATTTCAGTTCAGTAATTAAGGCCATGATTACCACCAGGAAAAGCAAAGAAATGCTTTTTGTGATACCACCAGGCCAAGCTGAGGTGACACCATTCTTTCCATCCCTTCCAAGAAACACACCAATGGCGGGTTACCTGTTTTTGTGATAGATACGATTCCATTATGAAGCAGCCATAATATAAGAAGTGAATGTCTTACTCATTCTTTCGAACAACAGACATTAAACAATTTAGTGAATCTCATCTATCTATTAGTTGCAGCGAATAGAAAGTTCAGAGAACTGACCGAGGGAGTCCACTTCAGTCTTGAGAATGTGTATATCATATGTCTGTGTTCAGAAGCAGGGCGCCAAAACAATTGCCGATTACAGATCTGGCTGGCGTACTGGGAACTTTTCAATTTCCTCGTAAAATCTACCATATACACAGTTGCTTCTGAATTTCTGAGAACTGAAGGAATGCTTGCTGTACTTACAGTTTCCAACTCCATGCACATGGACAAAAATGGCAACAAGAAATTAGAATAGGTAGATCTATTGCTGATTCACCACCCTAGATGAGCCTTTGTTTGTGGTCAGGTGACAGATTTAACGTTAAGCCATCAATGGTGATTTTTCTTCAGCAATTGCTCAGGATGGTCACATATTTTTCTCAGTAGGTGGGATGGCAATATCAATAACGTTGACATAATCAGCAGCCACCAGTCATCAGGGGTACGTTTGGATTCTGCCACACGCTAACCCTGCCAAAGTAGCGGAACAGCCAAAATTCGGCAGCTGATTCAGCCATCCCGATTTGGCCGGCCAAAGTGCACCAAAATGAACTACTGGAGGCCAGACCTGCAAAATCATGGCCAGAGTCCAAACACGGCTGAATCAACAGCCAGCTGCCAAATTTTGGCCTGGCTCATATCGGCACTCATCCAAACGTGCCCCTGGATTCAGCTCAAGCAACCCCAATACTGCTTAATCTTCCACTGCAGTGTTGAAGATGAAACTAGGGAAGACGGTTGTGATGTCCCTGAATTTTAGGGGTAAGAAATCAGTAAGCAATACTAGAGTCCTGGCTTGTATTTATGGATTACTTTTGCTGTACTACTTTGCTGATAAGATTTTTCATGGATTCCAAATATTAGTGTCATTGACAAAACATCATGATATACCTACTTCCATAAAGATCACAAGAACAGATGCAAACCTTAGATAGGGCAGTGTCATGTTCTTTAACAGGTTAGGGTGTCGTAATACAAATTCTTTCCATTCTTCTTGATTTATTTTTCCATCCCTATCGGCATCAACATCTTCAAATGTCTGGGAAAATACATCCCAAGTTACATTCATGCAATAACAGTAAAGAATAACAAAAAATAAATCAAGTTTATTATTGTGTACCTTATCTATAATGGCCTCAAGATGGTCATCTGATAAGTCCACATAAGATTCCATCAAAATAGAACTGACCATTTGCTTAACCTAAAAAATAAACCATGCTTATTTGTTATTATTGTGGCAAAATACTAGACAAGAAACCACATCCAAGATATCAATACACACAGAGAAAACTTTGTTAACTAACCTCCTCACGCTGAATGAAACCAGTTTGCCTCAAGTCATACAACCTAAATGCAACTGAAACAATACAGAAAGATAGATCTCAACATAAAAATAGATAAATACATGAACATAGAGAAATCAGTTCCTGCGAGTAGCTTAAATACATTTGATCTTATCTTCCATAGGTGCCAACGGATGGAAGACACTAAGAGCATGAATGAAATCATCAAACTCTATTACACCATTTTTCTTCTCATCAAACAAATCAAAAACCTGTATCATGGGGACAATCTTAGTTTCATGTCATTATTTAAGGAGGCCTCATGCAATGTAAATTGTTTTGATGATAATCAGGATAAAATAGAGTATGCTGTGGTAAATATATCAAGAACTTAAAATATTTTGAAAAGAGCAAAGTAAGGACTTACCCTATCAAGAAAAAGATTCTCGCCACTTGCAGTCTTGAACATAGCGAGCTGGAGCTCTTCCTGAGGAATTCAACAGAGCAACAGTTACGAAAATAATATTTTATGACCTGCTTTTTTTGTTGTTGTTGTTCAGAAACTGATTGTATGTGAAGAGAAAGGGCACTCCAATCTTGTTCACTACTCTATGTGTTCTCTTATTCAACTATTGTTCATCCCAACGTGTCAGTGCACACACCTAAGAGATGCTGCTTAGAGGCCTGAATACTGACTGACATCAGTAAAAAAAACGCAAAGGATCACTACTGTACCAGCTTAACTAAAAATATCGGTGATTCAATCATTCAATGTTTCACCTATTAAAACACAACCTTGGGATGGCAGAGGAAGGAACATGCCAACCAAGCCTACCGTGGTGTTGGGGAAATTCAGGCAATCGATCCTATGGGATATCAAACAAATTTTTATAATGCTCTAATGCGTGTCTGTCACATGACAGTGTCCAATCAATTAAAAAACAAGAAGATGCAGTGTCTAACTAATCCAGCCGTGTGGGAATCATCCAAACCATTGAGTGATGTGCAACAATTCGAGATGGATCTTATGTACTAAGTTGGACATCGCTCTCAATGACCAAATACTATTCAATCATGCAGGGATGAAAGAGTGGTAATGTCTGGCTCATAAGAATACCCATTTCTTTCATGTTTAAATCCAATCCATGACCAAAGAAAAAAAAGCATCCTTTATATCGAAGAACTGCGAGGAGTGTTTGTTTGAAAGAAACGACGGAAAGAAATCGATGCAAAATTAAACAAACCCCGTCATGAAGGCAAGAACATGCATAGAGATGCAGGAATTCAAGAGGGATTTTGTTGGATGCACCTTGTGGATGAGGCCGTCGTCGACGATGGAGCAGCTGATCTTCTTGTAGAGCTCGAAGAGGGCCTCCACCTCGTTCACCGAGACTTGGCTCAGTTCAATGCGCGCAAGAGGGCGTCAGATCGAACATTCAAACGGCATTCCGAGAAAAATGGCGGACGAAGCAGCCAGCCATGAGTTAGGCGGGGAAAAGATATGACTCTTACAGCATCGGGACTCATCGGCGATGTGCGCGAGCTGACGGAGGTCGAGGGAGGTCCAGCGCCCCCGGTGCAGGAAGGGTCGGTAGTGGTAGTGGCGGTAGCTCTCTTTCTTCTTCGCTGCGACGAAGGTGGCTCCGGAGGTGGACGGGCCGGCGCGGTAGCGGCGCGAGGCCGAGGAGTCCGAGCCGGGGCAGATGTCGGCGAGGCAGTTCGTGAGCGCGAAGAGGACGGCCTCGGCGATGGCGACGAAGGGGAAGAAGACCGCGCAGAGGCGCTCCCCCAGCGACAGCGAGCTCGCCGACTGCTGCTGACGCGCCGGCCCACCGCCGGAACCAAGAAACCCAAGATCAATCGAGAGAAGCAGAATTGGACTCAGAGAAGCAATTGCAACCAGTACCCACCATTTCAGAGGAGGAGAGTGGGAAGCCGAAGCGCGGGTCCATGGCGAATGGGTGCCCCTGGTTCGCCCGCCGCGGATCGGATGAACTGGAAAGCTTGCGGCGAGTGTGCCACCCCCTGTGGTCCGTGCCAAATCCTGCGTCTTTTTATAAAGGGTGCATTTACCGCTTTAAAAAAAGTCCGTTGGGCAGCACTGCAGGTCTGCAGCAGAAAAGGGTATCGGTGGATAATTCAATCCCGAAGTTGTGGACCGGGCGGCCATTTTCGGTGCCGTTGGATGAAAATAAAGCCGCGGCGGATGGATCTCTTTATGAAACAATTTAGGGAAAGTTTAAAAATGATTTAGCAGTTGTGGTACTCTGTTCGGATGACGGGTGGCTGGTGCTGATTTGTGTTGAGAGAAAATTATCGCTGGTTGGTGACTGGTGACTAGTACTGATTTGTTCTGAGAGAAAAGTACTGCTGGTTGGTGACTGATAATCCAGACGAACAGAACAACGCTACAATACGCACCAGTCAATGCATCACTCCATTTATATCTTTTTAAAGATATGATGCTCAGGCGTAACCAATGAGTACCTTTAAAACACTGAGCTGTCAAATCTTGAGATCGATGTAGCCATCAACAGTACAATCAAAAGACATTGTAACAAGTTTGTGAGAAAACTCATGGAGCATCCCACACCATTCTTTTGAGACATAATATCATTAAATTAAATAAAGCACATGAGTGGGTCAACATATTAGCCAAGCAGGATTAACTGAAATGCCAAGTTAACTGGTACCTGAAAGCACTTGCAGTATTTTTTACGGCAAGAAGATTTCTTGCAATTGCAGCCTCTTTTATGCCGAGCCGAAGCAGTATTGTTAGAGTTACCCTAATCACATATTAAAGCACCTAACTGAATAGGACTTACCCAAGAAATGCAAATTGCCATATTAGAACCAATGATAGATTTATCTGCATCTCGCACCGCTAATCCTCGAGGAGGCACGACGATAGGGTCGTGCTGGGTTGTTCTAGATTGTCTTCCTATTTCTTGGACTCGGGTCTATTTCAGCTTTGTGTCTTTGTAGTTGTTCTTGTGTTAAGACTTTGTAACCAAACTTCTACTCTTCTTAAAAAAAGCAGGGAATCTCATATTTATTTATTAACGAAACCTCTAGTCATCACAAAGCAGGGAATCTCATGTTCTGAATAAAAAAGCAGGGTACCTCAGATGCTACGAGCATCTCCTATTGGCCTACTGCGAAGTCAAACCACTTCAAAAGTTCAAATACATACATACATGTTGTAGAGGACATCCAACAAATCATTAACATAAATCAGGACCGCTCAAATTCTCTAGCTTCTCAGTCTGCGGGATAGAGCAGCCGAATTTTTTCAAATGCATCCCGACGCCCATGACTGTCAAGATGAAGACGAAGGACGCTGCCTGGCAGAGGTGGATCTGGGTGCTTTGTGACAGGCCGCGGATGAGCAAGCTGCAGAGCAAGAACCCGATAGCAAGCGAGAGCTCGAGGCTGAAAAGTAGGAGATTCAGCTTGAATTCCTTGGCGAGTTCCTGTTGATCCTCCACGGTCCGCGTCATCTCTTCTACCGCCGCCGCGACTACCTAGTTTCGACAGTTTCTTTTCTGTTGAAAAAGAAAATTCCTCTGTACCCACTAGCAATGACGCACGTGCGGCACGTGTCTATCAAATATTTTAGTATTTAATGATTTAAAACCAACAAGTTTTCAAGAATCTAAAATGAAGAAGTTTTTTTGAAATCACAAATTGTGAAGTTATCGTGTATGTTCATGTTACAATCAGATTTGGAGGACAATATTAAGATGATTGAGCAAAAAAAAAAACAAATACGCTTGGACCAGATAAATTACATTATCAGACAAACATGAACTGTTTAAATGTGATAGCTCTTTCTTTTGTTCTTTTCCAATTTGTTTACTTTCCAAAAATGCATTCCGATGTTCGAAGTAAGACCACGTCTCAGCGCACAAAAACGACCCACCAACCACTTTTTTTTTTCACATACAAAACTACAAAATCAATCAGTGTAATTACTCACAGATGTGCACTTACCGAAGAGAGTATACATTGGACAGGAGTTAGTAGTAATTGAGAAGGTATCTTTGGCAGACTGAATTCGCATATGATTGCTTGAGTGGTGCTGGAATGGTGCCTCAGATGCGTTGTGTATCCACCATTATTTGCACTCCTTTGACAGCTAATATGTAAATGAAAATGGCAACACCGTGTCAGACATTCGATCGAGCAAGCATGGCTAGCTGCAGAGCTTTCAGGCAACGCCTCTGCACGACGAGGCCAAAGAATTCACAAATCTAGAATCTGAATAATCATTATTTTTACCTAAACCAAATTGAAGGTGCAAATTTTGACAGGTAATGGATGAACCGAAGAATAATGCTCTGCATGCATGAGATTGTCGATCTTCCAGAGTAGCCGGGGGAGAGACCAGGATGAGAACCACCATGGTGAATTGGTGATTGCCTGATTGGTGGCAGCTGACATATGCACTTTTCTTATTTCAAAAAAAAAAAGAAAGACATATGCACTTTTGCCAGAAGCATGCGCAGGAGCAGGAATCCTTGCAGCAGCCCAGCAGGAGTAGGAAACCTAGCAGCAGCCCATCAGAATCGTCGGCGCATTGCTGGCGCTCGCCAGGGGCCGGACGTCGGCGTGACGAGTGGCCGGCGCTACCTGTGGGCGAGCCGCCGCCGCCGGTCATCGTGGCTGGCACTCCCCTAGGCTTGGCTCCTTGCCCCCGAAGCCGTCTCATCTCGTCGGAAACAAAAGAGGCGGCAGCTCACGCAGAAACAGAGGAGGTGGAGTCCGGGAACAATCGGAACACGGAGGAAGAGAGAGAGGAGAAGGGGATAGGGCCGGTCCGACGCGGATTTTTGCAAACGTCACTATGACCCTGTTTGGCAGGGCTCCACGAGCGGCTCCGGCCGGAGCCCTGCCAAACGGTAGATTTTGCACCGGCTCCAGGCGTGGAGCTGCTGCTGGAGCCCCTCACGGCTTCCGAAGGGGAGGCGGAGCCACGAAAACGTGGCTCCACCCGGCTCCGCCCTCCTTTTCCCACCGTTGCCCTCGGGTGGCGCCCGTGGCTGCCGCAGCGGCCGGCGGCAAGAGCGAGGAGGCGGCGGCGGACGCGGGGCGGAGGCCCCGGCGGAGGCGCCGGCCGTGGCGCAGGCGAGGCGGAGGAGGGGAGCAGGCGCCGGCGGGGCGGTGGCGTCGACGGAGGCGGGCGGGGCGGGACGACGGCGGACGCGGGGCGGAGGCGCCGGCCGAGGTGCAGGCGAGGCGGAGGAGGGGAGCAGGCGGAGGCGGGCGGGGCGGGGCGGATCTCCGCCGTCGAGGCGGACGCCGGGCGGAGGCGGTGGGAGCTGGGAGCTCGGGACCTCGCGTCGCGGATGGATAGGCAGCAGACCGTGAGGGCAAATGGATAAGGAGAGGAGAGGGAAAAAGAAGGGGAAAAAGAAAATAAATAAAAGAAAAAAAGAAGGGTAATTTAGACATTTTACAACCTCAATCCAACAGGTGAAGCCGTTTTGCCAAACGTTTTCCAAAACGACTTCAGCTCCATCAGAAAAGCCACTCCACCGGAGGAGCCAGAGCCGTTTTTGGAGGAGCCGGAGCCCTGCCAAACAGACCCTATATGTGTTTAGGGGGGAGCCGCGGATACACGCCGCGAGGTGAGAAAAAAAAAGCAAATCACATGTGGGTCCAGAGGTGGGTACACCACGTGGGTATGCGTGTGTAGGGTGAGAAAAATAAGTCATTTTTGGCAGAAACGCTCCCCAAATTATGATTTTTATAATTGTTCCACCTTTTTGGTTATCATGCAACCTGACGGGTGAGTCCGACATGAAGGGTATGATGAACCCGAATTAGGTGAGAAAAAATTTCAATTATCTTCGCTTGTTGCAGTATAGATATCACGAGGCCAAGCGGCACCCGGGTCGGAGTCGGAACCGTTTCGTATACGTGGGCTCTGGCCGGGTCGGAGTCGGCATACGTGGGCCCTGCGCTGGTGGAGATGGGCCGATGGTACCGAATTCGATAAGGAAAAAAACTGGTCCGAGCTTACCGCGCGCCTCCAGCTGTTTGTTTTCCCAGCATCTGTCGCCCCACGAACTGACAGCACATGATCGCTGAATAAAAGGGAAAAAGGAATACTGTGATGCAGAACACGATTACTCTATGTAAACTATGTACACTTTAGTGTCTAGTTTAGGTGAGGATTACATGAGTAATCAATAGAACCACCGGCAGGTACATATACAGTTTCTTTGTCGTGGTCGTAAAATCCTGGAAAGAAGAAAACTGAATTATGCAGCTTTGACATTGCAGAATGATAATAGGAGTACTATAAAACAACGTGTGGTCATAAAAATGGTATGAAAACATGAGTAAATGGACTACCATTAGGTCACACTCACATGTTCATAATGAACATGACAATATCCCTGGGTAGTATGCAAGAATAGTGCAGGACTGTCCATAGGCACACTCGATGCAGGCTTTGGCGGCCTTCAGTGCCTGGGCAGCTGCAACGCATATAATAAGACTGAAATTACACAGAACATCAGTGCCTGGGCAGCTGACAGCCTGTGGATAGCTAGAGGTGCCCAGAGGCAGAGAAATCAGGCTCCCAAATTGTGCAGACATGAACAGATTGATGTTATAACAACACAGAACATCTATTTTCTTCTTTATTACGAATAATTATCTCTGCCATCAAGCATCAGTCTGATCACATATTCGCAATCTAGATCAATGTCCTGATAACCGAATAGTGCACAAAGTAAAAGTAAAAGGCTATAAATTGGTAGCTCGCCTCGCCGACGGCCGCAGCGACACGCCAGCACGACCCGCCGACCGCTGCCGTGAGAGTGAGTGAGAGAGATGTGTACCCAGGGAGGTCCAAAACGCGCCGGCCTTCGTTGCTTCTTGTGCGCTCATATTAGCAGGACGTCGTCGGGCGTCAGCGGAGAAGGCAGGCGCGGCGAGGCCACCTCAGCTCTGGCACCGGCGGCAGAGGAGGAAGGCGCGGCATGGGCAGGTCGGCCCCAGCCCCCCGTCCAGACGGCGGAGGAGGGAGCCGCGGCGCGGCCAGCTCTGCTCTCGTGGCCACCTCGGCCCTTGCCGTGCGACGATGGAGGCGGCCTGCGCGACCCAACGGAGCCACCCGACAGCCCCAAGCGACGCGGCGTTGACGGCTAGCTTCTCCACGCCGGCGACGCGAGCGAGGCCGACCACAGCGGAGGCCGACCGACGCGATCCCGGCGGCATGGACCTTGACGGGCCGGCGGACCCCAACAGCGCGGGTGACTGGCCGGCTCCATCCTGGCAGTGGATCCGGAAGTGGCCCGACCTAGCGGCCGTCCAACGGCGTCGTCCCTGTCGGTGGAGGGAATGGAGGGGAGGGCAGCTGTCAGCAACCTAGCTGACCAGGCAGCCCAATGGCCCAGCCCAAGACTGAAGCGGGTCATCAAGCCCAACTCGTCTGTAAGCGGCCCAGAGTGGAGCAAGTAGAATGACTATATGTATCTCAAGAAGAGGGAGAGGAAAGATATGCTAGATGAACAAACTATTCTATCTGAATCAACCTTCCTCTTTCCTTCCTAACCTGTTCTTCTGCTTCCTCTCGCCTCCCTTCCCCTCTGCTTCCCGATCCGTGAATTCCGGTGCTAACATTTGGTATCATAGCCAGCGAATTCTGGGTGATTCCCGCCCATCTGGGTCTGCCTCGTTTAGGTTGTGCTCCTTGGCAGGATTCGGTGAGCGCAATTCGTCGTGGCCGATCCGTTCGCCTTGAGTCCGATCTGTTCTAGCGCTTTGATTCGGGTCTAGATCACCATAATCCCCATTTCACCTGCTTCCAGAAGAAGTTCCACGACGCCATGGACTCTACCTCCAAGTTGTTGCTCGATGAGATGAAGAAGATCGGCCAGCGTCTCGACGGCTCCGATGGCCGCTTTGCCAAACTCTAGTCCAGCGTCGATGCCTTGAGCATTCGCCTCAAGCCCATGGAGGATCGAGCAGAGGAGGCCTCGGAGTGGAAGAAGGAGGTTGACTCCTCCGTCGCAGATCTCGTCGGCAAGGTCGACGCCGTCGAACAACGCGTCGGCAAGGCTGACTTCGTCGACGAGCTCAAGCAGCAGATCTCCAACCTCAACAACAAAATCGATCGAGTGGTGCTCGACCGAGCGGGATCTGCGCATGGGATCCTGCCCAAGTCGGAGATGGGCGCAGCGACTCCACCTGCCGGTAACCCACCCGTCGGCCCTGACGGGCACCGCTTTGACAACCACCTCAGGGAGAACATGTTTGGGTCTGTCATGGCCAATACCCAACTCCCAGTAAAGAGTACGTATCCTGATTCTCAGTTCAAGTTCAATTCCCATCGATTTCAGGGTTCCTCTAGTTCTGCCATAGTTAATACTTCTGGTCAGTGGCCTAAACTTCCTTTTCCTAAGTTTGATGGCGACAATCCTAAGCTCTGGCAGTCCTGTTGTGAGAATTACTTTGAGATGCCAGGTGTTGATAAGTCTAATTGGGTTCGTATTTCCACCATGTATTTTGATGGGCCTGCGGCTAGATGGTTGCAATATGTAGAACATAAAGCTAGTTCTGCTAGTTGGGGCACCTTTTGTAGACTTGTTCATGATAGATTTGGTAGGGATCAGCATGAAACTTTGATTAGGCAGTTATTTCATATCAGACAAACCGGTTCAGTTAGTGATTATGTGGAACAATTTGCAGAGCTTGTTGATCAGTTAGCTGCCTACACCTCCACCACTGATCCCCTGTACTACACCCTAAGATTTATTGATGGCCTTAGAGAAGATATCAGATCCATTGTACTTGTTCAGCGTCCCCAAGACCTCGATACTGCTTGTGTCCTTACTGCCTTGCAGGAAGAACCTGGCGAATCATATAAACGCAAAGACTACAAGAAGTCTGACACAAGTTTCACCTCCAAGCAAGCATTCAAGAATCCCGTGCCATTACCTGCACCCCCACTTCGTGATAAGCAAGCATCGACATCATCTGCAAATGATAACCGGCCTTTGGAAACTAATAGGGTTGTTTCTTCTGTGGATGCTAAAGCTTCTGCTCTTCATGCTTATCGCCGTGCCATGGGATTGTGTTATAAATGCAATGACAAATGGATTAAGGACCATAAATGTTCTCCTGTGGTACAATTTCATGTTGTTCAAGAGCTTTGGTAACTCTTCCGGTTGGAGGATGAGGGTGTCAGCCAGTCTTTAACTAGTGATACCTCTGAACAATTATTTCTTGCTATTTCCAAGGCAGCATTACATGGTGTTGAAGCTCCAAGGGCAGTGAAGTTTCTGGGCTCTATCCAGCATCAATCAGTAACTATCCTGGTCGACTCAAGCAGTTCAAGCCCGTTCATCAGTAACTCCTTAGCTGCCAAACTTTCTGGTTGTTGGGGATATGGGGAGGGCCCCCCCTCCGGACTGGGCCCCCGCCAGGGGCGAAGGTACGGCCCCCACACGAGGGCTCGTGCGTAGGGCTGCCAGGGAGAAGACAATCCTTTCGGAAGAAGGCAGCGCTACGGCCGGGCTGGGGAAGGTTGCGGGGAGGAAGACCGGAACGCGAGGGGACCCCGCGTTCGGCACCCGGGAGGGTGCCGAGGGCCGAAGGAGCCCCGGAAGGAGGAGGACACGTGGCAAGAAGGTCGACCCTAGGGTTTGTAGTGACGCAGGATCCGTCGTCACGTAGCGAGAGGGAGATTGTACTAAAATGCTCTCGTTCGGGCATTAGGGGTGGCGCGTCCGTACCGAGGGCAGGATGGACTTTGTATCAGAACGGCCTCGAAGGCCTATAAAAGAGGGCGCCGACCCTATGTATTGAGTTCAGTGAAATCTATGCCCACAATTCTCTCTACTAGTCACTCAGTCCTCTAGTAGCTCTTCTGAGCCGTACGATCTGACTCAAGGGCCCCACCTTTACTGTTTGGGCTATTGTAACTACCAACACTGGTGTTGTGCCTTTACAAGCTGACTTGTTTGTCCAAGTGGCTGGTGGTAGTTCCTTGTCCTGCAACTCCATGTTACCTCAGGCTATCTAGTTCATTGGTGATTTGGCATTTCAGTCTAATCTCAAGGTTTTACCACTGACTGCTTATGATGTCATTATTGGTATGGACTGGCTGGAGTGCTATAGCCCAATGAGAGTGCATTAGAAACACAAATGGATGGAAATCCCATATGGTGATCAGATGGTCAAGCTTCAGGGGGTTGCACCTACTGTACTAGAGGAGATCTTGGTGCAGTTATATATAATATCTCCGCAGGGCACTCATTCTTCTGAGGTACAGTTGTTGCCTGCTGAAATCAAGTCCCTCATTGATCCGTTTGGGATTCTGTTTGAGGAGCCTCATGGTCTGCCTCCTTCTCGCACCTGTGATCATGAGATCCCTCTCATTCCCGGTGCTAGGCCAGTCAACATTCGACCCTGTCGCTACCCTCCTGCTATGAAAACTAAGATTGAGAAACAAGTAGCTGAGATGGTAGCTCAGGGGCTTATTCAGCCGAGTGCTAGTTTATTTTCATCCCCAGTTTTGCTTGTCAGAAAGAAAGATGGTACATAGAACTTTTGTGCGGACTTCTGCCATCTTAATGCTCTCACTTTGAAGTCCAAGTTTCCTGTACATGTTTTTGACCAGTTAGTGGATAAGCTCTCTCAAGCTTCTTGGTTTTCTTGTCTTGACTTGAGAGCCGAATTTCATCAAATATTGCTCAAGGCTGGTGAAGAGTACAAGATGGCATTTCAAACTCATTTCGGTCAATTTGAATTTCGAGTCATGGCTTTTGGCCTCACCGGCGCTCCAGGCACATTTCAGGGTGCAATGAACATCACATTGGCTCCGAGCTTGAGGAAGTTTGTTATTGTCTTCTTCGATGATATTCTTATCTATAGCCAGTCTTATGAGGAGCACCTGATCCATCTGCAGTTGGTGTTCCAGTGGTTGTCACAAGATGAATGGAAGCTCAAACTCTCAAAGTGTAAGTTTGCTTGGTGATCTATTTCATACTTGGGGCATATTATGAGTGAACAAGGAGTAGCAAACGATCTAGCCAAAGTTCAAGCAATAGTTGAATGGCCAATTCCGAAATCAGTGAAAGAGTTGTGGAGTTTCTTGGGTCTTGCTGGCTACTACAGGAAGTTCGTTAAGCATTTTGGCATCATTACAAGTCCCTTAACCAATCTGCTAAAGAAGAATACTCTCTTTGTTTGGACTTCTAAGCACAACCAGGCATTTGCTACTCTGAAAATAGCCATGGCCACTGCTCCTGTTTTGGCCCTTCCTAATTTTGAGCTACCTTTTGCTATGGAAACCGATGCTTGTGACAGTGGTGTGGGTACGATTCTTATGCAGCAAGGGCATCCACTAGCTTTCATGAGCAAGGCCTTAGGACCTAAAAAACAGAGGCTTATCCACATACCAAAAGGAGTACTTAGCTATTTTAGTTGTGGTGGATCAGTGGAGACATTACTTGCAGTGCAGCCTAATACATCTCAATGAACAACGACTTCATACTCCTTGGCAACAAAAGGTTTTTACCAAACTTCTGGGACTTCAGTACCGAGTTGTTTATAAGAAAGGCGCAAACAATTGTGTGGCTGATGCCTTGTCCAGGAGAGGCCGTGGGGAGCAAGTGCTAGCACAGTCTACTGCGACACCTTAGTGGCTTGATGCTGTAGTTGCTTCATATGCCCAAGATACTAAAACTACAGAGCTGCTCACCAAGCTATCCCTGAAAGCCGATGTTGTTCCACATTATACTCTGGTTAATGGGGTGTTGCGATTCAAGAACAGAGTATGACTGGGACATAACGCTGTACTACAACGACAGGTGATTGCTCCCATGCATAATAGCGCCTTGGGTGTTCATTCAGGGTTTCTAGTGACTTATAGCAAACTGAAGCAATTCTTCTACTGGCCTGGTATGAAAGCAGAAGTTCAACGTTATGTACAGTCTTGTTCCACCTATCAACAGGCTAAGCCGGATCGCTCCCGCTACCCAGGGTTACTCGAGGGAGCATGGGAAATGGTTTCGCTGGACTTTGTTGAGGGCTTGCCACAATCTAGCCAATATAACTGCATACTTGTTGTGGTCGATAAATTCTCAAAGTTTGCTCACTTTGTACCTCTCAGTCATCCATTCACTGCACTGTCAGTGGCCAAGTCTTACATGGACAACATTTACAAACCTCATGGATCGTGACGGAGTCTTTACCAGCAATCTGTGGAAGGAATTATTTGGGTTAACTGGTGTCACACTTCGCATGAGTTCGGCCTGCCATCCGCAAATGGATGGTCAGACGGAGCACGTAAATCAGTGCCTGGAGACTTATCTCTGTTGTTTCGTCCATGATTGCCCTTCTAAGTGGCTCAGTTGGTGTAACACCCCAGGTGTTTATTAACCTTGACAACATGATTAATAGCTTAATTACCTTCATTAGGGACTTTGACACCAAGTTGACTTTGGTCAAAGCCTCCAACTCTTAGTCAAACCCCTAGTTTCTAAACCCCTTTCTAGAGCTTTTGGCCATATCTTCGAATTTCACTTAAACACTAGAAATCAGTAAATACGAAAGTTGTTCGTTATCTCCGAGAACACATTTTTTCCCATTGGCGGCATTGCAAATTTTGAGTGCAAGACCTTCAACATTTTGGTCAAAGCAGATTTGCACAGTTTCACCGAGCTCTGCATCCTTCCAACATCAACAGGCGTTCCCAGCCAAATCATAGCTCAAACACCATGTTGCCCTTTGTAAAAGTTGTAGGCTATACTTCAATCTACAACTTTGGTTTTTGGAGATTTTGAACTTTAGTTGAAATTTCGGGAGTTATAGCTAGTCAAACACGCGTTGACTGCACGCTCCCGCGCGCTTTGCGCGCTCCAGAGTGCCAAACCGCGCCGGCGCCTGCGCGTCATCCGTGCCGTCCACCTGGCACGGACGCCGAGGGGGAGGGCCCATGCTGCCCTTGTCATGCGCGCCACTCCGCCCGTTTCCCGTCGCCCACCACTGTTGTCCGCGCCCTATCCCCTGACGCCACGCGCACACGGGCCGCGCCGCACCGACCATTACCGCCCAACCAACCGCGTCGCTGCCGTACTCTACCCCCCGCACGTCACCATGCCACATTGCTCCCTTGGCATTGCCTTGGCCGCTGATAAAAGGCGAGCTCCTGGAGTTTCCACGCGCGTGCACGCACAGACTGCCGTCGCTGCTCCATTGTCGTCTGCCCAAGCTCCACGGCAAGCTCCCCCTCTCGAACCACCTCCTGGCCGTCGAAGGGAACCATAGCCGCGCCAAGACTCCACCGCACCTTCCCGGCCCTTCAGCCTGTCTTTCACGACGTCCTGTTCGCCGGAGACGGAGCTCCCGCAGCCGCAGAACCACGGCGCCGCCATGGACCACCGCCAGCACCTCCTCCGGTCCCTCCAAACCTCAGAATGGAGCCCTAGGTGAGCCTACATCACCCCTAGCCCCTTTACCGGCCAAGCCCGGCCTTCCCCTCGCCGGATTCCGGCCATCTCCACCGCTGCCCACATCCAGGGACCACATTGCGATTTGAGTTTTCGTTCTGAGGACCTATCTGCGAAATTCGAGGACCTCTTTGTAATCTGTATCTTCCAGATGTAGGGTCTCCAGGCTGAATCTTGTAAAATCTTTAGAAAATTGTAGACAAATCAGAAAAATGCAAATCTAAATGTTTTGGAATCCTTGTGAAGAAACCTATCTTTTCTAGAAAGGTGGTATAGTGTTTTGGTGCTTTGTTTTTGAATGAAAATTGAATCTTAGTTTGAATGTGTTTTGCTATAACTTGAAATGTACAACTACTCTGGATCTAATTTTTAGATATGTTGTGTGTGATGATACGAATAAGCTTGTATCCAAAGATTGCATGTGTAGTGTTTCCTGTATGATTAAATCTTGCTTTTGCTAGCTATAACTTGTCGTATTTTTCATGCTTAGGATATAGCTTAGTTGGTTGTGAATTTTTGGCAGTGGTTCATTTGTCCCACTGTGAGCTTGTATAAAATTTCTCACTATGAAATCATGCCTGGTTTAAACAGGATTAATTTTCGAAGAAAGTAAGTGTTATAGAAAGGAAATAAAGAAGTAACTCTTTAATCCTAACTATATCTTTAACCCTAAGTTAAAGCTTTTTGATTCACCTTTAACCAACCTTGTTTCTTTGTGTAGAAAAATAAATGTAATTAAATAAATGTGCACACAATCACCATCGAGCAATAAATAAACAACACCCCTTTTCACCTTTTCTTTTATAAAGAAAATGGTGTTAAATCTTTATCTAGGTGAATGTGACCAACCATGCACTTCATGTTTGTCATGTGTTGTTTTGTAATTAATTAAATTAATTTCACCAACTAATTCTTGCATATGCATCCTTCGTATAGAAATCTCTGACGGTAGCTACATACTCGTGCCAAGTGGAGAATACGAGGACGTTGTCGGTGAAGTGAACTACGTGGCAGTAGATCAAGACCTGGACCAAAGTCCAGAAGAGCCACAGGCTAGCTTTGCTGGCGAAGGCAAGCCCCGGTTCATCATTGACCTATTTTGTTTCTTTTTAACTTCTGAATTTATCATTGATTATTTATGTGCATGTACGTTTAGGAGTTGAATTGAAACCCTAGTTGCATGATCCTTAGGTGCCTATGTTCTTTTACTAGTATGCTAGGTCGCTAGTTGCTATGCACTAAGGACCCGATACAAGTCGAGTGATGTTCGTCACTCGCGAGAATAGGTTCTTATGTTGGAATCATAAGACTTGATAAACTGGATTGCTCACGTGGTAAGAGCATGGGATTTTGGGCTCCGGCCCAGTAGTTGGTAGGTTAAGCGTTTGAACGTACTAAACATTTGTCAGGAATGGGACCAGTAAGCCTAGTACCTACATGAGCCGGTGTGGGAACTTTGCGCTACTAATCTTGAGATGCGTCTCCAGGCTAGCTACCTGTGGTACATGTGTGAAGCTGGACGCTAGTGTGAGGCGTACCAGATAATCCTTGTACCTAGGACTGTGGCATCCGATCCTAATCCGAGGAATGACGGGAAATGCCTGGTTGGTGAACTCTTGTGAGGACACTCTTCCGTGTGTTTAGGTCCACCTTGCAAGGTTATTAATCGATCGATCGTCAGCCTCTCACTGTTATCCGGGATTGCTTAACCAACAGACCATGATGATCCCTTTATGATGGAATATGGATAAACTTGATGTTTGATTAATTGTATTGCACAACTCATGTTGGCAATAGTTGCTTATATAGTAATGATTTAATTCACTAGAACTTGAGCTAAAATATTGAAAGTAAGGATTCACTTCTTAGTAGCTTTTTGGCAAAACAAACCCATCAGCCAAAAGCCTTGTATTATTAGAGGTAAAGTCTTTTATTTTAGACGGGTAAGTCTTGCTGAGAATTAGTATACTCAGCCTTGCTATATATGTTGTTTTCAGGTGAAGTTGTTTGGCCTGGTGAGATACCCCACGGCTGGGAGCTGCAGTGGGTGTCGGGCGATGAGTAAGATCATCAAGGACGGCCTGCTATGATGATTATCGCGTCGCTTAGTTTATTTCCGCTGTTTCAAACTCTGAACCTTTTTATTTATCATCTCATGAACCATGGTTTGTAATAAATCACCCTTATGAGAAGATTTGGATTTAATTTGTAAGGTACTTTGGACTCGCCTTCGTGTGAAAGGACCTTGTGATGCCTAGAGGGGGCGTGAATAGGATCACTTCAAATTTCTGAAATAAATGCAGCGGTTAAATACAGGTCGGTACTACCGGCACTGTGTCGGTTCTACCGAGGGGCTCGGTACTACCGGCACAGGGGCGGTACTACCGACCTAGCAGAGATGGTTAAGATGAAATTCAAAAGCGATAACGATTCTAGCAATTCTACTTGGATCAAGAGTTGAGTTTAGATGCTAAGAACCTCCTGCAACCAAAGATACAAGTTGGAACACAACCAATAAGTAGATCGGGCCAAAACACACTTCTAGGGTTAGAGAAAAAGGGAGAACTCAAACAAGCAATTGACAAGAGAATTAATCCGAAGTTCACTTCCACGAAGGAAGCTACGTCTCCGTTGAGGATCCCACAAAGTGAGGGCTATCACCAATAGCCTCTTGCCTCACCCAATCCCCACAAAGGAAGATTGGTGCTCACTAAGAATTCTCCACAAAGGAGGGGTAATACAAACATTCCCGGGTGCACCACACGGAGAGGGCACTCAACGGGCGACGCCTAACCGTCTAGAAGCAAGCTTCAAGAGTAACAAACGCGAATCGATGCCTGGAGATGCTTCAAGTGCTCTTGAGGTGAAGGAGATGGAAGGGTCACTCAAAGATTCTCAATCTCACACCAAGAATCTCTTCCTCACTCAAGCCCTAGCTCAAAGGATCAAAGGATTAGCTCTAGGGAGGAGTGGAGAAGGGGAGTGAATGCTCTTGGGTGTGTTTGTCTCGGGTTAGGTCAGCAGCAAAAGAAGGGAGTGAAGAGGGGGTATAAATACCCACCCTCCAAAACTAGCTGTTACTGTGCTGAGAACGCAGGTTATCGGTACTACCGACCTCAAGTCGGTACTACCGGGGGGCTCAGGAAAGGGAGACAGAAACCCTTCATCGGTAGTACCGACCTGGGGTCGGAACTACCGAGGAACTGTCACACCCTGAAATTTCTGAATTTCAGGATGTGAATTAGAAGAAAAGTTTAACAACAATTTTCAGTGAATTTTAAAATTTTCTCCACATTTATTTTCTTTACAGGAAATACAGTATAAGAAAAATCTATTGTTTGATTTTCCAAATTAAATAAAATGATTATGTGAGTGTTGCATTCATGCTGGTGCATCTTGGTGTTCATGAGTGTAAAATGTTTTTAAAATGCGTTTAGGTGCTGACCAAACCCTTCCGAGAATTTTCCAGCTTTTTCTGGAATTTATTCTCATTTGTCTTGAGCTATTTCTATTTATTAGAAGGCTCTAAAATCCTTTTCATGAGCTCCAAATATTTTATTTGGGTTGTTCGTGTCTCAATCTATCTGTGGAAATTTTCCTGAAGTTTTGAGAATTTTCTGAGTATTTTTCGTGCTTCTAAAACATTTTCTAGACTTTCTGGAATTGTTTTTACACTAAAAATTTATTTAGGAAAATTAAATCTAAAACCTATTCTTTCCTTCTGGGCCGAACCTGTGGGCCTGACCCAGTCCACCGCGACCCGCACCCCTCCGGCCCAAGCGCGAGCTCAGCTGAGCCGGGCCACCATGGCCATGGCGTACACGGCCAGGGCAGCGGCACTGGTTTTCTTGGCGTGCGTGCCACGCCGGACCGCCACCTGTGCGCCCATAAAAGGCATGCGCCGCAGCCTCGCGCTCTCTTGCTACCTCCGCCGCCTCACGTCCTCGCCGGAGCAGCTCCGCCGTCGCGCGCGCCGCTGAGTCGAGCGCCGCCGTCGGCCGCTCGCCTGTTTTCGCCGCGTCCGTCGGTCCCCGGACGAAGCGCCGCCCCGGCTTGAACCGTGTCGACCGCGTCCGCCGTCGTCCGCCGGTCAACCGTCCGCCGCCCTTCGAATTCCGGTCGTCTCCGTCCTTCTTCCCCGCTGGTGAGCAGCTCCTCGCGATCCTCACGTCTTCCTCTTCCATTTCCGCACCCTAGCCGAGCACCAAGTAAATTATTTGACTCTACCATATTTTCTATCAACTCAACATATCTGCTAATTTCTTTATCTTCTCTTTTTCCTTCGTACTACTTGTTTTCTTTCTTTTCATCATATACCATGTCGTTGCATATATATATCTCAAAGTGAAGCTCCTGCACATGTACGGAAGGCACATACCACTTTCCCTGTTTTATCTTTGCCGTATCCTATTCCATCTTTGTATCGGTATCAAGCTGGTCTCTCGCCTCTAACGAGAGTTCAATCTTGAACGAGTTTGTTTCCAACCTAACCAGGGCCGGATATATCTGCAGCACGCACGGGTCCTTTAAGCAGCAAGCTAGATATATACATCTTTTTCCATCTATATTGCTGTTCCGGCCACCTGCCCTAGGTCCTTGGCAAGCTGCCGCCGGCGCCCGCCAACCTCGTCCGAGGCCTAGCGCTGCACCATACAGCCGACCATCAGTGCTCCGGCCGCCGCACCGTGTACGAGTTGGCCATGGAGCTCACCGCCAGGAGCATCACCGCAGCACCAGGAAGCTGTTCGATGGATGTCGTCGTCGCCGTCGATCCATCACTGCAGCAAGCCGTCCACCGTCTACGAGTTCATGTATGCCGGCCGCCGGGAAGGACATCACCACGAGGAGAGCCAGCGAGGTGATCCGGGAGCTCGAGGTTGTTGACCCTTGATCGAAGCAGAAGCATGTCCCAACCATATATCTTTCGCCATCGAGTTCTATGATCGATTTGCTCGTTGCCGGCCATGCAACGTGAGTGAGCACTCCATCAAATTTCTCATCTCTTTCTTGGTTCCGTTTTTCCGTTGATCCGTACCTCTCGTGTCTCCCTTGCCTGATCACCTAAATAGTTTTATGTGTGTCAGATCGTGACGAACCTCTCCATATATGTTCTCGATTGGCAGCGGCTGCCCTGCTGCTGCTGCTATCTGCACGGTGATCATCTTGCCAAGCCAGATCGACTTCTTTCAGAAGCTACATCCATACATCCACCGGCCATGCAAATCTACACGTGGTAATTTGCAATGCTCTTAGTAATGTTGTTAATAGCTGCTACTCCGATCCTTTCTACGCCCTTGGATGAGTTATGTACGTATATACATGTCTGTTCATACGCATGAGAGCAATGAGGCCATAATCAATTCCTTTGCCATAATCAATTCCTTTGCCACATTATTTTATTGCTTAAATACCTTGGTGATATCATGCTTACATCATGCTTAAGCAATAATCATTCTTTTTATCTTAATTTGCATGCACGTTCACCAACGTGCTTAATTAATAGCTAATCCTTTAATTCTTGAAATCCATATCTTATCCAATTCAATTCTGATTTCAGCCATTCTTTCGCCCATGTGTTCATCTCAATGTGTAGATTAGTTTTGTATCATTCTTAGCACGTTTTATGATGATTGGTGTACTGTTTTTAATTTATTTCATTTATTTGCTTGTATGTGTGTGCTTCGGATGTTTGCTTCCGATGATTAATAATGCGAGTAGAATGAACGTTGCTCGAGAGTTTTGAAGAGTATGAAGATGAAGATATTCTGAGCAACAACATTACTTTGATTAAAGGCAAGTGTGTCCTTGTTCTTTTGTCTCAATAATTATTTAATCACACATTGCATTGCTTGCATTAACTTTGATGGGTTCCTATTAAGGATGATGACTAGTATTCTTTTTACCATGGCCTTGTATAGCCAGGTTGCTTAATTAATTTTGATGGTAGATGTTGCTTAGCTTGCTTAACTGGGATGGTGTTAATCAACATGGTTACCTTTTATGCTCTATGTTCATTTATGTTAATTTTAATTGCAAGACCACCTTTGCTATGCTAATCGGAACATGGAGAACCACCCAGGAAAACAGTACAACCACAAGAACTAAACGGGCAATGGTCTTGGCCAAGTAATTAGGAACTTTAGCTTGGGGTGATCTTACCTGATAAGGACAAGGGATCGGCGGTACTGCGGGGTATGGACTCGCTCTAGTAGGGGGTTGTGTGAGTTCTTTCTATGGTGGGGTATTGACCTGCTAGGGAACTTTATACCTTGCTAACTGATCCGGACCTTGTGGGTCACAACTTGCTGGGGAACCTTTGTAAAGGCCTCGTAGCGTCCCTATGCAATCACACCTCGGTAGTGTGGTATGGTGCCTAGCTAGCATCGCATGGTTGGGTTCAAAGTTCTTCGGAGCTTTTACGCTGTTTGTGGTGAAAGTGTACAACCTCTGCAGAGTGTAAAACTAATCAATTAGCCATGCTCACGGTCAAGAGTGGCTTGGACCCTCACATGATAATTGAATTTGAAGATGGACTTAAATTGTGGTTATGGCTATGCTTGCCATGTTCTTCTGGTATATCTCTTACCTTTATGCTTAATTGAGGGATGGTATATACTTATACTTGCTAGTAAATAGTTGTTTAATAAAATTGGAACAACTAAAATGCTAAATGCTTAGAGCCCAGTCCACTATAAAGCCTTTGCATTCATTCTTTCCTCACACTTGCTGAGTACGATAAGTGCTCACCCTTGCTATATACGTTGCTCAGAAAGAGGAAGCTGCTACATGAAGATGACGTGAAGATATTGTGGAGTTCTAAGCGTACGCAACCCCCAGTCGATTGCTTGTGGAGTTTGGTGCCTTCGTTTCCAGGATTAAGCATAAACTCTGATAATCTCCCTTTTTCTTACGTGATACTGTTTCTGTATTCACTTATATGTCACTATATGTATGAAAATAGATCTTGGCATACATATAGTTATGCACTTGGTTTTCTTTGGAAAAACAGGTGTGACAGGAACCCCAGAAACGAAACAGAAGGTCTTTATCGGTAGTACCGGCATAGGGTCGGTACTACCGAGGGTTCCGAGAAAACCAGACAGAAACCCTTTATCGGTACTACCGACCCAGGGCCGGTACTACCGACAAGAGGCAGACAGGGAGTAGAAGCAAGGGATGTGTATGTGTAGGCTTTGTGTCTCTCTAGGTTTTCTTGATTCACCTTTTTAAGCACTTTTAGCATCTCTAGACGGTCAAACCGCATCCCTCTTAATAGTATGGTGTTTCCTATACTCAAATTCAAAATAAAAAGAATTTAAACCTCCAATTGAGCTTCAACACCGAATAGAAGGTATGAGGGGCTTCTTTTGATTAAATTTGAAATTTATCTCTTTAATCCCTGCACACATCTCATCAAAAGCATTAAATCATCCAAATTGTATTGTCATTATCACCAAAAATAATTAGGAGCCTATATGCACTTTCAATCTCCCCCTTTTTGGTGATTGATGACAACACAACTTGGTTAAATAAAAGAGATGTGTGTATGCAATGAGTTAGGTAAAGACTCCCCCTAAATAAGTGCAATGTCAAGTATGAGAGGCCTCAAATGCCTTTTGCACAAAATTTAGCAAGAGCTCCCCCTAAATCTTTGCATTTAACACAAGGTGCAAAAAGTGTGATACACAAATTTTCGTGATGCATATGACAAGATATATCACAACAATAAAGTGAGAAATAACATCCAACACACATACATAGCATCACACATAGATAAAAGGTTCTTACATCACACTAGCATTCATAAGTCTTACAAATTTAAATGAGTTCACGTGGCACATCACCATCCATCACACCACACAAATAAGTTCATACATGTCCATAAGCTAAGATAGATAACGATAGATAACTTGATACACATCTTCTTCCCGTCTTCAAGAGTGAGCTCACTCCCCCTTTGGCATCAAACGCCAAAAAGGAGAGGCCCTTCAATCAACGCTCTCACGGGGAGATTGGACAGCCAGAGGTGAGTCTTCATCGGTCTCGCCGCCACCAAAGTCCTCATCATCAATATCACCCGGAGGCTCTCCATACATCATGGAGGCCTCACCATACGCCTCCCAAGGGTTGTAGAAGACCGGTGGAGGAGGAAAGTCCATAGGCTCACAAACGGGAGAGTGCTCAATGTCAGCTCGTGCAAGCAAGGCCTTCTGACGGGTCTCCAACCTAATGAGCTGCTCCTCTGTGTGCTGCCTGTGGGCACGAATCTCCTGCCCACATTGAAGCAAGCAAAGAGTCCCTGAGATAGAAAGTTGAGAACGCTCTTCTTCTTGCTACTGGATGGAGGAAGACCCTTAGAGCTAGATGGCCCCTGAGAAGATGAAGGTGCATCATGAGAGGATGGGCCAGCTGAGGAGGGTCCAGCTGAGGAGTGTGGCCTCGGAGGGGCATGCTTGCCCAACTTGAGCAGACGCTCAATGTTGCCCTTGTTTGGCTTGTAGAAAGTGTGAACCTTGTCTGACATGATGTCCACTCCGGTGGCCTCACATATCATCTTGAAAATCCAAGGAGCATACTTGCAAGACATGTTGGTAGACACTGAGTTCACTATGATCTCCTCCCAAATGAAGTCAAACACACTAAAAGGCTCTTGACCGGGAGCCATCTTCACAAGCAAGTTCTTGGAGATGTTGGAGATATTGTAGTTGTCACCCATCTTAGGACTCAAAGTGTATCGGAAGAATTGGTTCAACATCCTGTAGAGGGGTTTCATCCCATGAGTAGTCCCAAACTCAATGTTGCCATAAGCACGGTCATACATGAAAGCCATCTCACTGTCAAGAGAAATGTCACCACCATGAATTTTTTCATAACCAAGGTCCTGTGGGCTAAAGCCAAGTATCTGTGCAAACCTCTCATAGGTGATAGAGAGGGGCTTTCCCTGAATAGTCCAATAAAAGGTCTTGGTCTCACGCTTGATATAGAGGTTGGCATAAAATTGCGCGACCACTTCCTCATTCCAATCCATATTTAAAGCCATGATGCGATCCATACCCTTAGCAAAGCAAACATCAATAGCCTCATCCACCGCCGGTATCCTAAGTGACCTCAAATGGTCCCAATGAATGGACTTCATATCAACAGTGATATTGGCCTTAGAGAGGATGACCGACTCATACCAATCCGCATTAAACTTGAGCCAAAAGCAGATGTCTATGGTATACTCCTTTTGGTATTGAGCGGGGTCATCGTACCTTTCCTTGTACACATTGTGAGTCCCATTTGTGTAGTCCACCATGCACACAATCCCTACGCGAGGAGGCTTGCACGGCCTCAAAGTGAATTCCTCAAGAGAGTCCAAGGAGATGTCCTCATAGTCATCATAGTGATCATCCGGTTCATGTGCATGCTTGGTGCGGGCTTGATGACCTTGGTCGGTGGATCGACGAGGAGCAGGAGGAGGATTGGTGCGTCCACGACCACGAGGGCGTTGAGAGACCTTTGCACCCTTCCTCTTCCTTTGAGCAATGGGAATATCATCATCGGAATCCCCTTCCACCACTTGCTTGCCTTCATGTGCCATCTGTGAGATAAGGATTACTGGAATGAGATGACATGACGAATTGATTGGAACTGAAAAGATTGACATGCCTCGAATTAGGTCACTGCTGTGGCATCTGTCGGTACTTCCGGACCAGGGTCGGTAGTACGGAGGGGGTCGGTACTTCTGGCACTGGGTCGGTAGTACCGATATATGCCGAGCCGTGACACAAATCCAAGAAACGGGAGAATCCACCAACTAAAGTCTCTAAGATCATAGGCATGAGTTCTAGGACTAGTATGGAGATGATTCCCTAAAGCATTGGTCCTAGAAACAACAGCATTGAGAGATCGGAATTTGAGATTTTGAATCAATACCTTGAGCTTTTCCTTTGCAAGATCGAGGAGAGGATGGGGAGGAAGTGAATCCCCACGAGGTGGAGGATCCAAGTATCCCCAAAGCTTCAAGATTCCACAGTTGAATCACGAGTTCTTCTCACGGATTTGAGAGAGAGAGAGAGGAGGAGAGGGGCGACAACGGTTAGAAGAGATAGACTTAGGGTTCTGTCCGTTCGTGGGGTACTTATACCCCAGAGTTGACTATCGGTAGTACCGAGGTCAGGTCGGTACTACTGAGCCCCAGATTAAATTCAAACAGAAGAGGCTTATCGGTAGTACCGGTGTCAGGTCGGTACTACCGGGGGTCCAGAGAACCTTTATCGGAAGTACCGGCCTTGTGCCGGTACTACCGCTGATTTTCAAAATTCCAACAGAAAGGCTTTTTCGGTAGTTCCGGCCTTGTGCCGGTACTACCGACAATCTTCTAAGATTTGAGAGACATATGAGTGTGAGCTGAGGAAGATATATAGAGAAACGGCTATAGACATGTAGAACAACCATGGTATTTGGTGATTAGGCACAATCAATCAATTCAAAGCAATAATCACCAAACACTATGGGAAGAACCAATTTTGTAAGACTCACACAAAATTAAGAAAATAAATCATTTTCCTCTCTATCTAGGCAACAATCAATTGTGTGCAATAAGTCAAGCCAAGTTACGAGAATCCAAGATATTTAGCTCACTGCTCAAAGCACAAAACCTTTGCTCATCTAGAGGCTTAGTGAAGATATCAGCAAGTTGCCTCTCTGTGTTTACATGACGTAAAGTAATATCTCCCTTAGCTTCATGATCCCTTAAGAAATGATGTCGAATATCTATGTGCTTTGTTCTAGAGTGTTGCACCGGATTGTTTGCTAGCTTGATAGCACTCTCATTGTCACACAAGAGTGGAATCTTACTAAACACACAACCGTAATCACTCAACGTTTGCTTCATCCACAAGAGTTGTGCACAACAAGCACCGGCCGCCACGTATTCAGCTTCGGTCGTGGATAAAGCAACCGAATTTTGTTTCTTAGAACTCCATGACACCAAAGACCTGCCAAGAAATTGGCAAGTCCCCGTTGTGCTCTTTCGATCTACTTTACAACCGGCATAGTCCGAATCGGAGTAGCCAAGTAAATCAAAAGTGGAGCCCTTGGGATACCATAAGCCTATGTTAGGAGTGTGAACCAAGTATCTAAAGATTCTCTTAACGGCCATTAGATGACACTCCTTAGGATTAGCTTGAAATCTTGCACACATGCACACACTAAGCATTATGTCGGGCCTAGATGCACAAAGGTAAAGGAGGGAGCCAATCATGGAGCGAAATACCTTTTGGTCGACCGACTTCCCTTCTTCATTGAGATCAAGATGTCCATTTAATGCCATAGGAGTCTTGATGGGCTTAGAATCGGCTATGTCAAACCTCTTGAGCATATCCTTCACATACTTGGTTTGACATAAGAAAGTCCCTTCCTTCATTTGCTTGATTTGAAACCCAAGAAAGAACTTCAATTCACCCATCATAGACATCTCGAATCTCTTGGTCATGATCCTACTAAACTCTTCACAAAACTTATCATTAGTAGAACCAAAGATAATGTCATCAACATAAATTTGACAAACAAAGATATCTTTTCCCGTTCTTTGAATGAAGAGAGTAGAATCGACTTTGCCTACCTCAAAGCCGTTCTTGAGAAGAAAATCCTTAAGGCATTCATACCATGCTCTAGGAGCTTGCTTGAGCCCATAGAGCGCCTTATGGAGCTTGTACACATGGTTGGGGAAGTTTGGATCTTCAAAGCCTGGTGGTTGTTCAACATAAACTTCTTCTTGAAGAGGTCCATTTAAGAATGCGCTCTTCACATCCATTTGATGAAGCTTGAAGTCATGATGGGTAGCATAGGCCAAGAGTATACGAATTGACTCAAGCCTTGCTACCGGAGCATAAGTCTCTCCAAAGTCCAAGCCTTCAACTTGAGTGTAGCCTTTGCCCACGAGCCTTACCTTGTTCTTTGTGACGACACCAAATTCATCTTGCTTGTTCCGATAAACCCACTTGGTGCCGATCACATTTTGCTTGGGTCTTGGCACCAACTCCCAAACTTCATTCCTCTTGAAGTTGTTCAACTCTTCCTCCATAGCAATAATCCAATCCGGGTCCTCAAGAGCTTGTTCCACACTAAGAGGTTCCAAAGAAGAGACAAACGAGTAAAACACACAAAAGTTTGACAATCTTGAGTGAGTTGTTACCCCTCTTTGGATGCTTCCATGGATGTTGTCAACAGGGTGATCCCGTTGAACCATTTGATGAACTCTTGGATGTGGTGCTTGAGATTGACGTTGAATGGGTCCATCATCATCATCTTCAACTTGAGGTGCTTGTTCATGAGCTTCACCACCTTGTTCTTCCCTTTGATCAAAGCCACTCCCATGATCATCACCATGAGCTTGACCTTCATCTTGATGAACTTGAGAACTAGGTGGTTCAACTCTTATTGATGATGGTGGATCTTGATTGCTTGTGTCAACCGGAGCTTGAACTTGAACTTCCCTTGGCATAACTTCACCGATGCCCATTCTAAAGATGGAGACACTTGGAGGTTCTTCATCATCTACAAGGTTTTCACTAACTCGCTCTCCTTGAGAGCCGTTGGATTCATCAAATTTCACATCTACCATGGTCTCAACACAACCGGTGGTTTTGTTAAAAACGCGATAGGCATGTTCGTTAGTTCCATAACCAATGAGGAAACCTTCATCAACCTTGGATGCAAACTTTGAGGCTTTGGGTTTCTTGTTAAGTATGAAACACTTACACCCAAAGACCCTAATGTAGTGCACACTAGGTTTCTTACCGGTGATGATCTCGTAGGGAGTCTTGTTCAAGTACTTGTGGAGGTAGAGGCGGTTGGCGGTATGGCACGCGGTGTTGATGGCATCCGCCCAAAAAGAGTCTGGAGTCTTGTACTCATCAAGCATTGTTCTTGCCGCTTCAATCAATGTGCGGTTCTTCCTCTCAACAACGCCATTTTGTTGAGGAGTGTATGGAGCGGAAAGTTCATGCTTGATGCCTTCTTCATCAAGGAATTCTTCAACTTGAGTGTTCCTAAACTCCGAGCCATTGTCACTTCTTATGTTCTTGACCTTTAGCTCGAACTCATTTTGAACCCTTCTTATGAACTTCTTGACCACTCCCTTTGCTTCACTTTTATCTTGCAAAAAGAATACCCAAGTGAAACGGGAAAAGTCATCAACAATTACTAAACCATATTTGTTACCACTGATGCTTATGTAGGCAATAGGCCCAAACAAGTCCATGTGTAGAAGCTTCAACGGTCTTGATGTTGAAAGGATGTTCTTGGCGGGATGATGCGCTCCAACTTGCTTTCCCGCTTGACAAGCACTACATAACCTATCTTTCTCAAAAACAACATTTGTTAGTCCTAGGATGTGCTCGTCCTTTTGAAGTTTGGCCAAGTTCCTCATGCCAACATGAGCTAGTCGGTGATGCCATAGCCAACCCATGTCGGATTTTGCTACTAAGCAAGCCTTAGGGTACACCTTTACTTTTGTGAAATCCACATAGTAAAGCTTTCCCCTTAGGTGACCCGCAAAGACAATAGAGGAATCCTCACTTCTAGAGATGGTCACACCCTCTTTGATAAAGAGACAATTGTAGCCTTTCTCACAAAGTTGTGAAACCGACAACAAGTTGTACCCCAAACCTTGCACATGAAAAACATCTTCAATTGAATTTGTTGTTGAGATAGCAATTTTACCTAAACCAACCACATCTCCTTGACCATTATCTCCATATATGATAGTTTCGGTAGGGGTGTCATAATGCTCTAGGGATGCAAACAAGCCTTCATCTCCGGTCATATGATTAGTGGCACCACTATCAATTAGCCATGCGGTTCCACCGGAGGAGTAGGCCTACAAAATAAATTTAAGCTTTTGGTTTAGGTACCCAAAATGATTTGGGTCCTTGGAGGTTAGAAGCATAAATTTTAGGAACCCACACACTCTTCCTCATAGCCTTCTTGCCATAGGCTCCAACATACTTGACCATCATTTTACCATTGTGGTCCAAGGTCACAACATAGTCACACGTGTAGTTGGGAGAGGGTTTGTGTTCCACCACATTCTTCGATGCCTTTGGTGGAGACTTAACCCCACCATTTCCTTTTGTGATGTTCACCACCTTTGGCTTATCTTGTGTTGTGGTAGAGGTGGTCACTCCATGGGTAATATCTATAATAGTATTGAGGTAGCCACCCTTGTTCCACAAGGGGATCTCATGCCCTTTCACCACCCTTCTACCATTGACCTTGTTGTCCTTGTAGTGCCCAAGTCCTCTTGTGTCAATTGCCTTTGGAATGGACTTGGCACCTAACTTACCTTGGTTGATCAACATGTTCAAACGGGCAATCTCCTTATCTTTGCTCTTAATTGTTTCTTCTCCCCTTGCAAGGTTAGTCTTAAGAGCATTTATATCAACATTAGAACATATGGAGCAACCTTTGCTAGTGGAGGCATTAGAGTCAAAGTTTGCTTTAGGGTCGGCCTTGGTGCTTTCCCAAAGAGCACTATAGTTTGCTTCAAGATTTTTGTATTTATCCGACGAGCATGAGAAGCTTGTTTGAAGCTCACTATGAGTGGCCTTTAGGGCCGCTAAAGATTCATTTGCCAAAGAGTAGTCCTTTAGCATCCTCTTATTAGAGTCATTGGCCAAGGACAAGCCTACGGTCAACTTCTCCACCTTAGCTTTCTCTTCGGCAAGAGATTTCTCTAGAGCAAGGTTTCTTTCCTTTTCACGGATAAGCAAGTCTTCTTGCTCATGAAGAATCTCCTTCTTTTCCTCTAATTTTTCCAAAAGCTTTTTAATTTCTTTATGGCCCTTTTTACCAAATTGCTTTATCATGTTTGCCTCCATTTCCTTTTCCTCATCTATGTTGTCTATGTCACTACTAGGTGTGGATGACGATGAGGTGAGAGAGGATGAGGTGGTTGACTCTTGTACCTTGCTCTCTCTTGCCATAAGACAAAAGTGAGAGTTGTCCTCATCATCGGAGATGCTGTTGTAGAGGCGTGGTGAAGATGCTCCTTGTGCCATGGCAAGTGTTGCCATGCCTTTCTTCTTTGGTGCTTCATCTTCATCACTTGAGTCCCATTGTTGACCCACGTGAGCACACCCATGGTACTTGTTCTTGTACTCTTTGCTCTTCTCCTTGTACTTCTTCTCTTCCTCATTCTTGTCCTTGTTCTTGTTCTTGGGACACTCGGTAGTGAAGTGTCCATACTCTCCACATTCATAACACTTTCTTTGTGACTTCTTCTTTCTATCATCACCACCTTTCCTTGATGCCTTGAACTTCAAGAACTTTTTGTACTTCCTTATGGCAAAGGCGGTTTCTTCATCCGTACTTCCTTCTTCACTTGAATGTTCATTCTTGGTCTTGGAAGTCTTGGGCTTTGCTTCCACAACTTCACTAGAGCTAGCATTGAGAGCTAGACTCTTATTCACTTTCAAGCTAAGTGACTTCTCCACATCTTGATCAACTAGCTCTTGATGCAAGATCTCACCAAGAAGTTGATTGGGAGTCATTTTGTGGTAGTTTGGGTCTCTTCTTATCATGGTTGCTAGGTTCGGGTTCTTCGGTGTGAAAGCTCTTAGAAACTTCTTTGTGACCTTCTCATCGTCCCAATCATTGCTTCCTAGTGCTTTGATGTCCGAGACAAGAAGCATTAGTCGATCATACATTTGCCTCACGGTTTCTCCATCCTTCATGATGAATAGCTCAAGCTCTCCATGTATCAAGTCAATCTTCCCTCTTCTCACATGATCGGACCCTCATGTGCCTCCTTGAGTGTATCCCAAATTACCTAGGCAATTTGGATGTTCCGGACTTTGTTGAACTCTTGAGCACACAAGGATGATGTGATGACTCTTGTTGCATGAACATTGCGGTGGAGGTCTTGTTCATGCTCGATCGTCATAGCTTCACCTTCGGTGGGTATTGTCACACCTACACACACAATCTTCCAAAGAGAAGGGTGAAGCCCGTAAAGGTGCATTTGCATATCATAAGCCCATTTGGGATAGTCTTTCCCATTGAAGTGGGGAGACTTTCCCAAATGTACGGAATAAAATTTTTCGTTAGGGTTGTTGCCCGATATGTGTCCGTAGTGGAATGTCACTTCATAGTAGCCGGAATGAGAGTGCTTTGCTTGCTCCTTCTTGATCATCTTCTTGAGGAGCTTCTTGGCCATCTTCTTTGCCACCTTATTCTTCTTGGCTTTTCTTCTTTTCTTGGCCGCTTTCTTTGCCTCAACGTCACCATCCTTGACATCTTCATCGCTTGAATCGGAGTCCGAGTCGGAATCGTCGGAGCTTGCGACATTAGATGGTGTACGGCTTGGGGCTTTCCCCATTAGCTCTAGAGCTTTAGCTTGATCTTGAGCGGCCTTGAGCTCTCTCTCTTGAGCTTCCTTGGCGGTGAGTTCTTGAGCGGCGATTTCTTGAGCGGAGAGGTCTCCACCACTCCCCGACATCTTGATCCCTTAGCGGTTAAGCCTAAATCAAGGGATTAGGCTCTGATACCAATTGAAAGGACCTTATGATGCCTAGAGGGGGGTGAATAGGATCACTTCAAATTTCTAAAATAAATGCAGCGGTTAAATACAGGTCGGTACTACCGGCACTGTGTCGGTTCTACCGAGGGGCTCGGTACTACCGGCACAGGGGTGGTACTACCGACCTAGCAAAGATGGTTTTGACGAAATTCAAAAGCGATAACGATTCTAGCAATTCTACTTGAATCAAGAGTTGAGTTTAGATGCTCAGAACCTCTTGCAACCAAAGATACAAGTTGGAACACAACCAATAAGTAGATCGAGCCAAAACACACTTCTAGGGTTAGAGAAAAAGGGAGAACTCAAACAAGTAATTGACAAGAGAATTAATCTGAAGTTCACTTCCACGAAGGAAGCTACGTCTCCGTCGAGGATCCCACAAAGGGAGGGCTATCACCAAGAGCCTCTTGCCTCACCCAATCCCCACAAAGGAAGATTGGTGCTCACTAAGAATTCTCCACAAAGGAGGGGTAATACAAACGTTCCCGGGTGCACCACACGAATAGGGCACTTAACAGGCGACGCCTAACCATCTAGAAGCAAGCTTCAAGAGTAACAAACGCGAATCGATGCCCGGAGATGCTTCAAGTGCTCTTGAGGTGAAGGAGATGGAAGGGTCACTCAAAGCTTCTCAATCTCACACCAAGAATCTCTTCCTCACTCAAGCCCTAGCTCAAAGGATAAAAGGATTAGCTCTAGGGAGGAGTGGAGAAGGGGAGTGAATGCTCTTGGGTGTGTTTGTCTCAGGTTAGGTCAGCAGCAAAAGAAGGGAGTGAAGAGGGGGTATAAATACCCACCCTCCAAAACTAGCCGTTACTGTGCTGAGAACGCAGGTTATCGGTACTACCGACCTCAGGTCGGTACTACCAGGGGGCTCAGGAAAGGGAGACAGAAACCCTTCATCGGTAGTACCGACCTAGGGTCGGAACTACCGAGGAACCCCAGAAACGAAATAGAAGGTCTTTATCAGTAGTACCGGCGTAGGGTCGGTACTACCGAGGGTTCCGAAAAAACTAGACAGAAACCCTTTATCGGTACTACCGACCCAGGGCCGGTACTACCGACAAAAGGCAGACAGGGAGTAGAAGCAAGAGATGTGTACGTGTAGGCTTTGTGTCTCTCTAGGTTTTCTTGATTCACCTTTTTAAGCACTTTTAGCATCTCTAGACGGTCAAACCACACCCCTCTTAATAGTACGGTGTTTCCTATACTCAAATTCAAAATAAAAAGAATTTAAACCTCCAATTGAGCTTCAACATCGAATAGAAGGTATGAGGGGCTTCTTTTGATTAAATACGAAATTTATCTCTTTAATCCCTACACACATCTCATCAAAAGCATTAAATCATCCAAATTGTATTGTCATTATCACCAAAATAATTAGGAGCCTAGATGCACTTTCATCGTGTGAGTTGTAATGTATATGTTTCGATCCTCTATGTGCTTTGTAAGTGATTTACCGGGCTTCGACCCGGCAACACTCGATGGGATGGTTCCTTATTATCGCTTAATGACCAAATGGAGTGATTTAGGTGATAGTACGGAATTATCTTGGGTGGGGTTGTCACAGTTGTCTGTCTCTCGCGGAATTCTGGTACAACACGAGTATTCATTCGGCTCTCGATCGCTCTCCATTTGAGGTGCTATATGGCAGGTCACCACGTCATTTTGGTATTCAGTCAGTTGTTGTTTGTTCCGTATCTGACCTGCATACATGGATGCAAGAGCGTGAGACGATGCAAGCTTTAGTTAAACAACATTTGTTTCGTAGAGTCTGGCCGACAAAGGGCATTCTGAGAGGGAGTTTCACATTGGTGATCAAGTTTATCTTAAGTTGCAGCCATATGTCCAATCATCTCTTGATGCTCGTGCTAACCAGAATCTTTCTTTCAAGTTCTTTGGCCCTTTCATGGTGCTTGCAAAGATTGGTGATGTTGCATATAAGCTGAAGCTGTCTCCTTCATCTTCCATTCATCTGATCTTCCATGTATCCCAGTTGAAGAAGGCCATCGGCGACCATCTTGTTTCTGCTGACCTCCCAGGTGATATTGTGATGTTTCTGGTACCGGAACGCATTCTGGAGCGTCGTACGACTTTAGGTGATTGTCCAGTGGTCCAAGGACTGATCAAGTGGTCGGGTATGCCTTCTAGCCTTGCTACTTGGGAGGATCTGTAAGCTCTACAAAGTCGATTCCCACATGCGTCGACTTGGGGTCAAGTCGAGTCTCAAGAGGGGAAGAATGTCAGCAACCCAGCTGACCAGGTAGCCCAACAGCCCAGCCCAAGACTGAAGCGGGTCATCAAGCCCAAATCATTTGTAAGCGGCCCAGAGTGGAGCAAGTAGAATGAGTATATGTATCTCAAGGAGAGGGAGAGGAAAGATATGCTGGATGAACAATCTATTCTCTTTGAATCAACCTTCCTCTTTCCTTCCTGACCTGTTCTTCTGCTTCCTCTCGCCTCCCTTCCCCTCTGCTTCCCAATCCATGAATTCCGGTGCTAACAGCAGCACACGTCGTTGGAGGAGGGAAGAGGAGCGCACTGCAGTTCGTCGGAGGCGGAAGAGGGAGGGCCCCGGCCTAGCGCGCGGGGTGGCCCGTGCGGGCCCCACAGCAGAGGCAGCGCAGGCGGTGGGCGAGCGGCAATTCTTTCCCGCCACGTGGGTGAGCGCTGGGGCCTGAGAGACCGTAATAGTGACTTTTAAATTTCACCCCCCAAACAATATTTGGAGCCTCCTCCAACAAATTCCACTATTACATGATATTATGCTGCAACAATGCCTTCTATTTTCCACCCTCTAAAAGGAATATTTCAGGTCCAATCCATCCAACTCCCCCCGAACCACACCGCATTTTTTTATTTTTAACTTTTTTAAAGAAAGTTTTTAAAATAACCCCTCTCAAACTTTATTTGCACCACATAACTTTTTACCCACGCCGGCCCACGTAGCGCGGCATCCCACTTTGCCGCGCCACATGTAGTAGCGCGGCGAGCCCGCCACGCTGGCACGGTGGGTTGACGAGGCCTCCTCCTGCCACGCCACATGCATGGGCCACGGCAATGTGATGGTGTCGCGCGCCCACACCATTTTGGCTAGCATGACCGGAGGTTCTCCAATTCAATTTATCAACTTTGAATGATCCAAATAAAATAATATTTGAACTTTAAATGTTACAAAATTTGACATGCATGTTATATAAGGACCGAACATTCCATTTTAGCAACATGTACAAGACCGAATATTACATATTTTAAAATTTTTAATTCCAAAGTAGCCTATATATTATCCATATATCTCACTTAGGGCTCTCGTTAAATGATTATCTACTTAGGATAATCTCAATTACATAACATTTAAACATTGAATGTCACGAAACTTAACATGCACACGGTAAAAGATGTTACGATCTCATTTTACTGATATATAGGAAGTCAAGTACTACATATTTTAGAAATACATAATTTCAAAGTAAGATATGTATTATTCCTTTATCTCCCTTAGATAGTTTCTAAGTGTTACTTTCTTTCAATTTTATAACTTAGTGAACAATAAATATTTTTAAACTTTAAGTAGGGTACATCACAATATATATGAACTTCAAACATCATGAAACTCGATAGATATATTATACTATACAATATACACATTGATCATGAGATACATTTTTGTAGGCACATCACTCCTTTGTACACACCTTTCTCTTGATCATAAGATACTTTAGAGATGAAGAAGCTTCTCGACTTAATCAAACTATATGTTTATATCTATTATTGTACCAACTAGTTTATTATATCATTTTCGAAGCCTTCATATTATATGAAGAGCTAACTTGTTTTTATACTTATTCATATCCATTAGCCTAAATAAAATTAAATAAGGTTAGTATTCCATTAGCTTAATTCAAAACTGAATAAGGTCAACTGTATATTGATTGATGGAAGCCCACACACCTTTGAAGTTTTTAGTAGAATTGAATATAGTTAAAATGAATAAATGTATCTTATGATGTAGCCTTTTAGAATTTTAAAACTAGTTAGGGTTCATTAAATTATTATATTCAATGAAGTAAATGGCAAAGTTAATTATTATATTCAAAACTATTTAGAATTATTATGATGTATCTTATGATGGAACACTGAAACTGAGAACACCAACTGCATGAAGCGAGACTACCACTTTCTCGATATTTTTCTAGCAGTGGACCTATGGCGTGGTGTTGAATCTTCCTCATATGAACTTACCACAGCTATCCAAACTTCTTCAATATTACCAGTGCTCTCATCCTTATCTTTTACAATGGGATTCTTCAAATTCCTCTGCATCCTGTACCTGAAACCAAATGCAGCAGGCACACAACCTCCCTCAGACCATATTCTTTCTTTTTCATCATACTGATTGTGAAGTGAACTGGATCTCCATGAGGATGATGACGGAGCCAGCTCGCTCACATCAGTACAAGTTGTCAATGAGCAAGGGCTTGTAGAAGACGAGGTTTGTGTCACCTGCAAATTTTCAAAATATTGGTAAGTAAACTGTCGAACTAATATGAATGTTTCCCCCCTGCAAATGACATACCAAGTTATATGGTCTTTTCAAAAAGATAAAGAAACATGCAGATAACAACTCTTATGATGTCTAAATGTGCATATATAAGAAGTCCCAATAGTAGATAGAAAACGCAAGCCATAGGTCCTCATCAGCATAGTGAGACATCATTAGACCCAATGCACATAAACCAATATAGCAAGGTCATAATGAAGATCCCGATAAAAGACAAGCAATATCAATTCAAATCGTAGCGCCACCTAGCAACTTCCAAAGAACTCAAATACACACTGATAGGAAACATGCTGTTACTAACTAAAAAGCACACAAAGAGTGCATGGTACATCAAGAATAACACTATATTTGCAAAAGCTGACTTGCAAAAAAAGTGTAAGAATTCATCACCATCAAATCATTTCTTAAAATTTAGTACGAAATGGGCATGATTGTAAATCCACACAGGGCAATCACATGTAACACAAAAATTACTTGAAATAAACTGCAACCTTCAGTCAAGACAGGTTTAAATCAAACCAAACCGAGTCACGATTCCTGTTTTTTTTCTACCAATTTAAGCACTGCCTCTAACCCCAAACGTGTTTCGATCCAGAAATAAATCAGATAAAATTTAATACACTAGATGATGAATAAGTCTTCTCACCAAGTTATGTGTGTCGGAGAATTGCTCCTTCCCAATCTCGGCCAGTTTCTTTAGTGGCTCCATGATTGTTTCCTTCTTTGTTGGCTCTGAGATTGCTTTCTCTTCATTGGGTAGCTTGGGAAGCACATTATCATCCTTGCACAGCCAGGAGCCTGCCTCATGAGCCTGTCTGTTTTGCGTCGCCACTTAAAAAGTGTCTGTGAATGGTTCAGCTTCTTGTAAAAAAACATTTGTGTGGAGTTCGATCATGGATGTTCTGCGTGAGCTATGATTAGGCCCTGTTTAGTTGAAGAAGTGAAATTTTTGAATTCTCTTTCAAGGTCTATTAGGAATATTGAATGTAGACTATTTACAAAAATAATTACACGAATGAACCAGAAATTGTGAGACAAATCCATTAAGACTAATTAATCCCTCATTAGATATTGGTTACTATAGCATGACATTGTCTAATCATGACATAATTAGGCTCGTTAGATTAGTCTCGAAAATTAAAGTAAAGGTTGTAAAATGAGTTTTGTCATTAATTCATATTTAATACTCCTAATTAGTGTCTAGAGATGAATGTGACGGGTATTTGATGAAATTTTTGAGAACTAAATGAGACCTTAGTACTGGATGGAGCCGTCAAAACTCAAAAGCGTGCATGAACTTTCTCCAGATTATTGCAGAAAAGCGTGCCTTGAGTCCTCACGATCAGACAGGCTTGCAACGCAAACATTATTGCCTCGGAATCCGCACATCCTTTTGGAAATCCTCCGATCAAGCCGGCTAATTGGATGAACGTGGACGGTAGAGGAAGGATAACAATACAACTCTGTCCTAGGAAGGAGTAGATGTTTATATACATCTGAACATATATGTGCTCCCTTCGTATCGAAATATTTGTCGTTATTGATTTTTTCTTACAACTTTGACCATTCGTCTTATTCAAAAATTATTATAAATATGTAAAAAGATAAAAACAAGCTTAAAATACTTACAATAATAAAGCATGTAGTAAACAAAATATGTGGCATTTGCATAAAAATTTGAATAAGACGTCAAAGTCATAATAAAAAGTCAATGGCGACAAATATTTTGATACTTAGGGAGTACTCCCTCTGGCTCTCGCATCTCAAGGAGTCAAACAATTTCAACTTTGACCAAATTTATAAAAAATAGGTTCTGTCATTAGAAACCTAACCAACTTTCGTATCTCTCTCACCATTGTTTTTCTTGAGTACGATTTTAGATAGGGATGGCCGTGGATCGGATTTGGAGTGGATATCTGCGGATTTTGGGTTTGTAGGTTGCGGGTTTGGTTCAGATTTTCGCCCACAAGTTCGCGGATTCGGATATCCGCAACACTGCGGGTTTGGGGTGGACCTTAGATTTCACCCGCGGATGCCCATTGGAGCTCCGAAATTTGAGTCCAATAAGCCCACATAAGAAACCCTAACTATTTAAGTAATTTGCAATTCTATTTTTATTTCTCAGTGTGAAGATGATTCTACCATAATTGATGAATGATAAACTGTTCATTTGGAGGATTATGGATGTTGATTTGTGTTGTTTTTCACTTATATTGAATCTGTAGTGTGCTGAATTGCATATTTTGAAATAATCTGGACAATGTGTGTGATGTACTCTTGTTTGCAATAATCAAAATTGTGTGTGTGTTGTTTTTTATTTTGGAATCTCAAATTTGAATACGTTATGCAATTGTTGATTTATGAAGTTTTTTTTCTTAATTTTGGATTATCCGTTGGGTTTTGAATATGCGCGGGTTTGGGTTTGGATCTGATTTTAACCCGAACTAGTTTTTGGGTTGGATCTGGATTTTAGGTTTGGGTTATGAATTTGGGTGCCCTGACACTACACCCAATCCGGATCCGAATCCGAATCCGATCCATTGTCATCCCTAATTTTAGAGCAGCCACACCTCTAATTTCTATAAGTACTTCCGAAATACTGAATATTTAGTTGCTTGGAGTAAGGCGAGCACTAAATCCTTTGTTCGCTCTTCTCATCAATCATATCAGAGCAAAAGTGAAAAGAGCCAATCCAGTTATGGGCCCTGTTCGTCTAGCTGACGGCAGGTGGCTGGTGCTGATTTGTTCTGAGAGAAAAGTACCGCTGGCTGGTAGTTGGTGGCTGATTTGTTTTGAGAGAAAAATACTGCTGGCTGGTGGCTGATAAGCCAGACGAACAGAGCCATGGTTGCTTCTATTATCTGTAGTCTACATCACTTTTGTTGCTTGTAAATCATATCATGGTCGTCGTAGTATTTATTTTTCCCTTCACCTAGGCCAGCCTGTGAGATATGAGGTGAGGGTTTAGTGGTTGTCTTATTCTAAGCTTTGTGCCATGCTTTTCAAAAGCAAAGGTGAAAAGAGCCAATCCAGGTGCTGGTTGCTTTTATTTATTGATAATGCTACCGTTCGGGCGTCCGGCATCGGACGAGGTCAACAAATATCTACACGTGGGACCCATAATCATCACAGCCACACAAATGTTTCTCCAACTTTTCTTCTTTCTCGTGACCAAGAGCATCTTCCCATGCAAACAGCTACTGCGCGCCCGTGAGAGCCCAGAGCTCCACCGTGCACAGCCTGGGGAGTGCGGCGGGCGTGGGGTTCCTCCCGGCGCACAGGCATGCTAACCGCAGAGCTCGTCGGTGACGCCAACTGCTGCTCCGTCGTCGGTCTGGCGCGAGCGGGCGCGGGCTTCCTCCCGGTGCAGGAGCCTGCTGGCCACAGAGCTCGCTGCCAACGCGAGCTGCTCCTCCCCGCGGCCAAGGGCGACACGACCGAGGGAGCTATGAAGCTCGCCGACAACGCAGGGAGAGGGGGTCGTGAGCTGCTCCCCCACGGTCTAGGACGAGCTACGCCGGGTGCCGGGGCGCCGCCGAGCGCAGAGGAGGGCGCGCGGGCCGCACGTCGCCGAGCGCGGAGGAGGGGGTGCTGGGGTAGGGGTGAGATGTGCAGGCCGCGGCGCTCCCTAGCGGATGGGGGCAAGCCGCGCCGTGCCGCACCGCCGTCGAGGACCTACTCCGAAGTGAGGATGTCAGGTTTGACGCCCATGTTGCAAGTGAAATGTCTGATGTGTTTCAATGGTTTTGGAAAAATATTGCAAATATTTCATGACGATATTGTAAAAGTAGATCTTAATGTTTTTTTAGCAAGCTCGAAGCTTTCATTCATTGGCAAGATCATTACAATCCCGAAGGACAATCTCCTACAGCCACGACGGAGCATAACCTAACCAAGAATGCGACGGGGAGGAAATTGAGGCCATCTTTGCACATGTGTGTGCTGCCCCATTCACCTCCCGTCCAATTACAGAGATACGAAAATCAACTAGCAAAGAAGACAAATCCCTAACTTCATACCAAATCCCTGCGATCGGGCTTCTGAAACCCTCGGCAGCACCTAAGAGACACGCCACCGAGGTGTTATCCACCTCCAAACAGACTCGTTGTGCCCCATTCTCCACAGCAAGCTTCAAGCCATCTCTGGCCGCCAATGCTTCAGCCGTCAGTACATCTGGAATATATCCATAGGCTTGTGCTAGCGCCACAACAAAATGCCCCCCGTCATCACGAAGCACTGCACCACTAGCACCATATCCGGTCTCCACGGTGAAAGCCGCATCAATGTTAACTTTGACCCAGCCCGTGTCCAGTTTCATCCACCGCGCTCTGGGCGGTCTTGGCCTGGGCGCCAGCGAGACATCCCCTGGCCAGAACAGATCATGTCCTCCAGCATTGCGATGTTGCATATGTGCCTCGCATGTGTTGCAAGTGTGTTATCTGAATGTTGCATTTTTCATCGAGACATTTGAATGTTTCAATCAATATGAAACATATGTTGTGGCGGGTTTTCACCTCATTTTTCAATGGATGATTATCAACATTTTTTTTACATATTTTGATGTTACAAACATTGATTTTTGATGTTGCGGATGTTGAGTTGATGTTAGGTGTTGTGTCGATGGGGGAGGAGAGTTCCTGATGTTGGATGTTGCACGCAACATAAGTCGTAACATGAGTCGTCTAGACTATGATCTGACGGCTGAGCTGCTTCGAATCATACGGCTGCGCAGGTGTCCTTGGAAGTGCCCGGAACGGACGTCCGGGAACTAGCAGTTCTATTTATTTATTGGTAGTCTTACGACCATTTAGTGTTGCCTGAAATAATATCATTGTCTTACTATTTATTCTTTTTTTCTTCATCGAGCCAGCCTGTGAGATATGAGGTACGACCAGACGACTCACCTTCTTTGTAAGGAAGTGCCCTCCTCCGTGCGACCGTGCTACTGCTAAGTGCTTCTATAATTTAATCTTAGAGGTATGTTACATGTTACAACCTAAAATATCTAAAGAAAATTGGTTATATATTTGCAACCAGTGTTATCTAATACTAACTAAAAATATAAAATGAGTATTCTAATTAATCTTTCAGAGTATCTGTCTTGACCGATGTTGCCTTTCCGGTGAGCAAAGAGAAGCTGTCTACTGTTTGTTTATTGTTAGGTGTAGATAAGTAGAGTTCATTTGCTTCTTTATTTTCTTTTTTTGTTTGTATACCATAAGAGTCGATTTCAAACACATCGGATAGTATTACTATTTCATATATATACATATATAATTTTTTTAGAAGCAAAGGCTCGAGGTTAAGCAGATTATAGCAATATGACCCCCTTTTGGTTTCAATCCTAACTCCACTATTGCTAACATGCTGGGACGTATATATGTGTCAGATAAATGTGAAGATATATCCGACAACAATGAAGCATATATCCGATCAAGCACATATGGTTCAGTCGTCAGTGTCAAACGCATATACTCTAGTATCGCAATCGCACGTATGACTGTATGAGGTGTCCAAACAGTGGCCTCCATGCCCCACAGAACCTCACCGGAATTGCATTCCTCACTTGTGTCTTTCCTCTTCGCCCGCGTGCAGAGTAAGACTAACAGAGATAGGTAAACGTATTTTTTCCTCTCCATCTGTACTGTTCACACGAGGAAACCTCTCCAGCAGAGGCAAATGCGGAAGGTAAATTGACTTCGAGGAGAAAAGTGATGCAAAATTGTAATCTCTCTCTCCTCGAATGCATATCGGCGGTTAAGGACGCCATCGGGGCTGGGAGGTTGGTCGGGGGAGGAGGGAGCTCCAGTGGCAGGGAGGAGGGGCACAGGCCACGCGTGCGGCCGTTGGAAGGAGCGGGGATGGGTGCTGGTTGGCCGACGGAGGGAGCGACGAGGAGCGTCGGTCGGGAGGGGGAGAGAATATGAGAGAGAGAGCTCTGCTCTGTGCCACTGAAAATCCACGTGAGGGGAGCAGAGGAGAGAAAAAGAGAGCTCCGACGGTCCACGTGGGGAGGGAGGGCGGAGCTCCACCGCCGCCAGGTAGGAGAGAGCATGGCGCTCCTCTCACACTATTAGGGAATGAGGTTTTTGTCCCAGAGCAATTTTCACATTAGTACCGGTTTTTTTGGCACCCGGTACTAATGTGAACAAGAACCGGTACTAATGTATGGGTGAAAAGAGAGAGCCTCGCCGCGCCCTCGTGAGGGCACATTAGTACCGGGTGGAAACTAGCCCCGGTACTAATGTGTCCACGTTAATACCGGGGCTAGTTCCCACCCGGTACTAATGCAACCCACATTAGTACTGGGTGGGAATTAGCTCCGGTATTAACGTGGACACATTAGTACCGGGGCAAAACAACCCCGGTACTAAAGGAGCTCCCTCTCCGCGCACTCCAACACCGTCCGCATCGCCGCTATTTTTTTTCCTGCCATCCGCGTCGTGCCCCACGTACCGCTCTGCCTTATCTATTGATGCTCTCTCGTTCTCATCCACACCCACATCTCCATTCTGTTCTATCTCTTCCCAATCTCTAACTTCTCATCTTCTCCTTCTCTCTATCTGATCCAGGGACACATGTGGCCGGCGGGGAGGCAGACCGGGGACGGCGGCGCACGGCCGCTCCGGCGCGAGGGCGTGAGCGGGGAGGCAGGTCGCGACCACGACAGCGCGCCGGCGTGGCGGCCATGGCTCGCGCGGGAAGGCTGGGGACGCGGCGACCTGGCCGGCAGGGGGCACGCGGAGGCCCTGGCGGCCGGCTCCGGCGGTCGGGAGCGGGGCCGCCGGACATGGCCGCCGACCAGGACGGCGCCGGACATGGCCGCTGGCCAGGACAGGGCGTGCAGGACTGCCAGCCAGGACGGCGCGCGGTCAAGATCTGCCGCCGACCTAATTTCGCTTCTCTTTTCCTCTAGTGATGAATGTGATTTGGAACACATCTCTGTTGTTGAATGTGTGATTTTTGAGAAATGTATTTTGTGATTCATGTGATTGTGATGTAATTGTGAAAGAAGTTAAAAGTTTGTGATTAATTTTTGAACAAGTATTGAAGAAAGGATAAATAAAGAAAAGAATTGAGAAAAAAAGAAGAAGAGAGGACGGGACGGAGTGGAGGTAGACAGACGGAGAGGAGGGAGGTAGAGTGGTAGACAAACACATGACGGAGAGAGAACATTAGTACCGGGTATGTAACCCGGTATTAATGTCTCTTTCACATTAGTACTTGAAGAACAATACCGGTTTGAAAACCGGTACTAAAAGGGTTCTCAACCGGTACAAAAGAAGGTTTCCTTAGTAGTGTCACTACGTCTTTTCCTCCCTCGCGCGACACTGCCCCTCCTCTCCCTGCGGTTGCGTCTTGGTGTATGCCTTCCTTGTTGGAGAGACAAAGGTTTTGCTTCTCCAACCTCTACCGTACACACTTCTTGTTGGAGACAAAGTTTTTACCTCTGCAACCTCTACTATACACACAACTACACGAGTTTGCCCTCTCAAAACTGCCTCTCATTCTTGAGGTCAGTGTAACCGTGCTAGCTTCCTTTCCTGCATCGTAGCCGCCGCCCGCCGGGGCAGCTCCCCACCCTCCATGTGCGCAAATAAGCGAGCGCTGCTCCAGAATCTGTGGAGGCGAGATGTCCTACGCATGACGCGGAGGCGAGCACATCGCAGGCAGGATGGCGAGCCTCCGCGCTCCGCCACCGGCTTCTACGTGCGTCTGTCACGGGGATGGAAGAAGTCTTGGACGAGAAGCGAATAAGGATGGAAAACGGTGGGAGCTGGGAGGAGTTGGGAACCACAGACAGTAACAAAACAGTGGATCCGAGGATCTCTAATTATTTCACCGTTTTGACGATGAAACTGAAATAAAATCTCCATTAACAATGGGCCGAGAAGACCGGAGGTTGTTAAGTTTCTGGTTTTTTTTTTAGGAGGTGTTAGGTTTCTGGTGGTCGTGCACTTCGTTGAGACTGAACGCCCAAAGAAAAGATATCTGTCTGGTGAGAGACTACTGCTGGTTTCTTCTCTCTCGTTGTGTTTGCGTAATTGCGTCTCAGACATTTGGTGGGTTGCTTTTTTTTTCTGTTTCGTTTCTGTTGTACTACGCTCGAATTTATATGTCCATCAGTATTTTGGGCCTTCTGCCTCTATACGGGCTGGCTGTCCGGTCCGTTTCGGCTTGCCGCCTGAGGCCCGACATCGTCGTGTGAGTCATCTGGCCCTGAGGGCGTGCCAGCCAATCAAACGGGCGGCCGGAGGCCGTGCGTGAGTGACTGGCTACTAGATTCATAATTTGCTCATTTTGGCATATCCAATCCATTTACAATTTTAATTAAAACAATGTTACTTTTAAAAAAGTATATATACTCCATATAACCATATAAACACTAAACACCTTCCGGGAAGAATAGGATGTGTGTTTCCCTAAAATAAAAAGAACAGGAGGCGCGAGCGTGACAAATTGAAGGAAACAGAAACAAAAAAAAAAGTGAGAAAATGGTGGAGAAAACTACAAAAAGTTGTTATCATCATTCATCCATACATGACGCGGATCTTCTCTTACATCGTCTTTTATCGACTCATCACCATTGACACTTTCTCGATCTTGAGTACAAAACTACAAATATTCACAAGAAAAACCCTGCCTTCTGCCTACCTGTTTTTCTCCCGATAAGCCAGTCCCCCCCCCCCCCCTGAAGTGTTTCGAAAAAAAAAAAGCCAGTCCCCCTGTTAATGCGACCAGGTTCAATTTCAATTCTAATGCATGCCCCCTGTCCTCATCACGCCACCGCCGTCCGCCGGGCTCCTCAGCTCCTCCGACCGCCTCCTCGCCTGACGTTTCTCCGGCGCACGGAACCCGTCCGGCTCGACCCCGCCGCCGGCCGGGTGGTCCGGCCTGAGCGCGTGGTACCGGCTCGCCTCCCGCCCGTACGACCTGCCGGCGTCGCTCTTGGACCGTGCCATCGTCGGCTCCACCTCCAGCCCCGGCTGCGTCGTCGTCTCCCCCGCGCGCTCGCTGTGGCCGCCGCGGGCGCGCGAGTCCGCTGTCGTGGCGGTCGTCACGCTGCTCAGCGGCGAGCGCGCGCACGATGACAGCGGCGTGCTCTCGTACGAGTAGTGGTCGCCGCCGTCGAGCACGTCGTGGGCCGACAGCCACCGCATGGCCTTCTCGACGTACTCGTCGCTCTGCGGCGCCGGCGCCTTCTTCCTGCTGCTGTCGCGGCCGGCGTGCCCGTGGCTCGAGTGGCCTCTCTTGCCGCCTGGGAGCAGCTTCTTGATGTTGCCCAGGAACTTGAGCTTGCGCGGCCCGGCCTTCTTCCCAGGCGCCGCCGCCTCCGCGCCACCGGCAGAGGCGGCCATCGTCTTCTCCGACGTAGCATAAGGGCTCCACTCGGGCTCGTAGTAGCTGCGCGCCGGCGAGCGCCCGTCGCCGTCGCCGTCGCCGTCGACTGACTCGTGCAGGGGGGAGAAGATGGCGGGGTCGAAGCCTTCGAGGCCGGGGTGCCCGTACCGGAGCATCAGCTGCTTGGCCCTCTCGCTGGAGCGGAAGCTCATGCTCTTGCTCAGCTCCAGAGCCGACGACAGGTCTCCGGCGCCGGTGTTGTCGTCGTGGTGGTCCTGTTGCTCGGCGACGGGGTGGCCGTCATGGTCGCGGAGTTCGTGGCGGAGGCAGGCGTTGACCCACTTGAGGTAGACGAGCTCCTCGACGTGCGCGCAGTGGTCGTTGTGAAGCTGCTCGATCTGCCTCGTCAGCTTCTCATTGCTCTCCTTCAGGTACCTCGTCTCCTCAGCCATGTCCTGCATCTGCGGACAAAATGACAAGATTAGCCTCATGCGATGGCACGTCCACAAGATTACGAGTGCAGAAATGTTTTGAGATTACCACTTGAACAAGCTTAGGATGTTTCCAGAGATAGCAATTTGGGAAGCTTATGAACAACTTTTGAACAGAGCCGTATGGCACTAAAGTGGCACGTTGCTTGACTACACGTGCTTCTTTCTGGTGTCGGAACGTTTCTCATTTCATTTGGTGTGTGCTTATAATTTCTTTAATCCTGATATCTGGGATGTGAAATCTACAAAACATATTTCTATTTCTTCAATTGGGAATATAAAAAAAATTTATAAGAAAAGTGAATGTACTAGTTGCGAGGGAGTCATCTGCATGCTTTGACAATTTTGCAAGCATAAAGAAAGGGAATGTCCCCAACCCCGTGCTAGAACTATGGAAGAATTGTATGCTAGAACTATGGAAGAATTGCAAGCATAACTGAAAAAAGCTCTCATGTTTAGTTCGCAAAAAATTCTCCAAAAATTTCTCCATCAATCTTCAGACACTAATTAAGAGTATTAAACGTAGATTAATGACAAAACATATTTCATAACCCTCCTAATTTTTCGAGACGAATCTAAAGAGCCTAATTATGTCATGATTAGACAACGTATTGCTACATTAAACAATTTTTAATAACATATTAATTAGTCTTAATGAATTCGTCTCGTGATTTCCCGTTCATCCGTGTAATTAATTTTGTAATTAGTTCACGTTTAATACTTATAATAGACTTTGAAAGAAGCTTCCAAAAGTTTCTACGGAACCAACAGACGGAATGGATCTGCACTCCATTATACCCTTCCCCGCAGATCTGAATTTTAAATACTTGATCTTTGAATCAAAGGAAAAGTCAGGTATGTGTAGAATAGTAAAAAAAGCAATTTCTATGGCTTTTGGGCATTTGAAAGGCGGTCTTGAACGAGTTACAACCTAACAACTCTTCGATTGAGCAAGGTGCACGGAGAAGTTTATGACCCATCACGTTCAGCATATGCTGGTCAGGAAAAGTACCATTGAAACAATGATCAAGCAAAAAGCAGATTAATTTGTTTAAGCAATACAAATTCAAAGGCGAAAATGACTAAGTTCAACGCCAACAATTCTTTCGTTAAAAAAGTGCTCACAATTCAGCAGCAGAAGGTTCTAAGCATGACTTTAGCATCTGAATAACAAACCCACCCAGGATGAGGTAGTCCAGTTTGTTTAAGCCATCCCAAAGTCAAATTAAAGCTACGACAGCGACATGGCGAACTTGGCACAAATTTCAGCCTCTGCTTTCTTAGGGGGCTTTATTCCCAACATAAGGGAATGACAAAGGGCATTTCACCAGCATAGATGCAAAATCACATAAATAAGGCATTGTTGGCACTATTCCTGAATGCAAGCATCCATATGAACCTCGTGGACCAAATTACTTCCATTAATTATATGTTACTTTTTTTTTTCAATCATTTTCAAGGTATCATCTTCAAAAGGGTTTATCACGCTATTATGACTAATAAGATAGCATCCAATAATTCAGAAAAGAAATTAATAACTAGATAATGTATTATGTGAAAGATTAAATTTTACTGCAGACATGAGTTAAGCCAATTACCTCAAGAACAGGATCAAGAGAGGACGCAGCCTGTTGTGCATCCTGCAGCCTGAGGGCCAGCTCCAAGTTCTCCTCCAGCGCGGCGTTCGCCTTCCGCAGCTCGGCGATCTCGGCAGCCAGCGCGCCGGCCGTCTCCTCGCCGCCCCTCTCCAGCTCCGCCACCCTCGCCCGGAGCGCCGCCGCCTCGCGCCGCGCCTCCTCCTGCTCGGCCTGCACCCGCGCCTTGATCGCGCGCAGCTTCTCCTTGGCGCGCGCCAGCTCGGCGCGGGCGGTGCCGAGCTCCTCCACCTGCGCCCTGAGCCTCCCGTTCTCCTCCTGCAGCGTGGAGACCTTGAGCTGCAGGAGCCGCTCCTCCACGGCGGCGGCGGCGACGCGGCCCTCGAGCTCCCGCACGGTAGCCTCCTGCGCCCGGAGGCCCTCCAGCTCCTGCAGCCGGAGCTCCAGCCTCTGCTCCCGCTCCAGCAGCGACTGCCACAGCTCCCGCAGCCCCTCGTGCTCCTGCCGCTCATCCTGTTCTTGCTCCGAAGGGTTTTGCTCTGTTTCGTCGTCGGCATTTGCTCCGACGATTTCGGCCGGCGTAGTATCCATCAGCACTCGCGCGACAATATCCGGCTCGTCGTCGTCTCCGGCGCCGATGGACGCGCCGTGGATCACGTTTTCCAAAGATTCATCCTTTTCACGAGGAAGTGGGAGGATCAGTCATCCTTTTACGTACGAGTCGTCTCCAAAAAGGCGGTGCGGAGCTGGCACGATCAAGAAACGGAAAGTAGTTGGATCGAGAACTCACGTTTGAGTTTGACGACAGAATCCTGAGCCCATCGTCGGGCGCAGGCAGAGCACGAAGCCTAGTAGCTGCAACAAAAATCCACCAAAAAAGATATATTCAGAACCACCATCGAATCGATACCCAAACGAAACAAACGGAGCACTCGAATCGCGCACCTGAATCCGGCGCCGGCAGGCCGCGCCGCCGCCGCCGCGGCAGCTTTGGAGCGCGGCGAGACCGCTGGTCAGACGCGTACATCGCCGCGAGGCAGAGAGAAACCGCCGCGGCAAGCGCGGCGGCGGACACGGCTGCGTTCCCGGAGCCGCCGCCGCCACAACCACCACCACCTTCCTCCCCCGCGATCGCCAGAGACCCTCTCCCCCGACCGCCGCCGTCCTTGCTCCATCCGAGAAGGCGGCTGAGCAGCGCGGAGAGAGAGACGCCGAGCAGGGTGCGGTCGAATCCGGGCCTTCCCGGATCGAACTGGAGGAGGAACCTCAGCCCGGCCCCGGCTCCTCCGCCGTCGCCCGTCTCCACGCCCTCCATCCCGTCAGTCGACGACGCGCTGTGCGAGCTCTGCCCCTGCTCTCCGATTCCCCATGACCAGGAGGAGGGGCGCCGAAACAGAGCCCTTGCGGAGGTTGAGGAGGCGGCGCCGGCCCCATGGGTATATATGTCAACTCGTTCACCAATTTTTTTGGTCAAAGAAAGAGAAAAAAAATTGGAGAGGAATTGGTGTCAAAGGAATTTGATTAAGGTTTGATTCCTTGTTGCATGGATGGAAGATGGGCGATGTGGGGAAGAAAGCATCAGGGAGAAGAGCGAGCCCCACACGAAAAGCAGAGGTCGGTGTCTCTTGATCCCTTCTGCAATTGAGTATTTGGGTTGAACTTGTGTGTATATGCAATTTTGCTGGGGCGCAGACACACCGACTGCCATTTATGCACAGTGCTGCTAGGACGCGGAGATTGGTATGCACAGGAGGTAGGTGGATGCATGACGTGGAATTATCAGGATGTTTCCACGAAATATGGCTTGCGTTTGCAAAAGTTTGGGTGTTTTGGGAGGTATAGGACAAATGACGTGGAATTATCGTGCTGCTAATAATGTCTAAACAAAGGGGATGGATGCAATACTGTGGGCCACAAAACCATGTACCCATCTTGTCTGACATGGGCAATTTGACGATTAGTTGATCACTGTCTTCGGGTGTGTTTAGAAGTTCAAATTTTTTCAAAAAACATCCCATCATCTATCCTATCACATCACATCTCACTATTTATCTGATGCTACAGTGTATTTTGTACCAATTTTGGTCAGAATTGCTAAACTTTGCCCAAACATTTGGACTCTAAACACACCCTTCGTCATAACACGGTTGTTTAGTATTATCTTGTTTCCATCGGCGGTCTGGAATCGGGTGTGTTTAGATCCCAAAAATTTTGCAAAAAACATCCCATCATCTATCACATTACCTCACATCACCTCTCACTATTCATCTGCATTTACACTAATTCTTTCCTAATTCTTTTCCAATTCAGCCAATTCATCTGGATCTAAACACACCCTAGATGCCAACTGTCGTACGGGCATCTCGGGTGTCAGAGTCAGTGACAAGTTGTAGACCGGAGGAAATAGTAGGATCGTTGCCCCCAGCCAACTGCGATCACAGCACTTGTTGAAATCCCCGTTTGGAAACGGGACATCTTATTTTTCCACGGCTTTGACCACATACATGATCAAGCGTGGTTCTGTGGGCTGTGGCTGCTTGCTGCCGGTCTCAGCGAATCTAGGATTTGAACTTAGGGTACGCCGCTTCAAAAATTTTATATACAAATAACTGTAAAATAGACTTGATATAGATGCACTGAGTAACACAATAATGTTTAAATTCATGGATTAAGTTGAAACTATCCAATACAATTAGTTTCACAAGCCACACGGATAATTGATATATAGGCATAATACAGTACCAGAGACTTACAATATAATGTTATTTTGCTGACAATTTTATTCGACGCTTTCGAAGGGACATAATTGTGTTGAATTATCGTCTTCATCAACTTGAAAGAAAATATCTCTCTTAATGGAAGTGACTAGACAATCATCCAAAAGACTATCTCTCATCTTATTTCATAACTTTGTTTTCACTAAAACCATTGCAGAAAACATCTTTTCAACACTTGCCATTACCATGGGTAGGCAATACCTATCTGAGAAGCTCATAAATCATATCATACACTTTGTGCCTTTTTATTTTGAATAAGCTTAACCGATAGATCAACAATATTCTCTAGATCATTGAATTCATCATCCTGTGTGTGTGCTTTCCTTTCCTTGGCTGGGCTCGACTTCAGGTAATCAGGCCAAGCGAGCGTATGCAGAACAGGTTCAGGTAATCAAGTATGCAGTAAATGCGTGAGTGTGCTTTCGTTTCTCTAAAAATATGTATAAATATACTTGCACTTGCCGGAATTACAGGGTATGCCGGTGCGCATACCGTGTGGCTCCGCCACCGGGTCCACCACTTCGTCCGTCGTAGCCTTTTCTCGCTTTTCTTTCAGCCCACATGATGCATACAAAAGCTACTCTATGCATGCTCTACGCAGACTACAACTCTTTTTTTCCTGGGCTATGACTGCTACTCTAATCCATGTGTACTGTTATGCAGTGCTAATTAATTTGTTGAGTGCTACTTCTAGTGAAAACCAATTTAATTAGTTGGTTATAAGCTGATGAGTCGTGTTGCACCCCTGGTTTTCTGGTAACGGCCGCGGTATTCAGGCCGCAAGGCAAGGGTCAGAGTCAGACCAGGACGCTTGACATCTGCTAGTGCGGCAGCACCGCAGCGGCCACCGAATCACCGATCCAACGAACTGGCTCTCGTCATGGCCTCCTCTGACGACTGGAGTCTGGAGTGATGGCAAGTGCAGCTGCTGTGTAAAAGGCGAGGTAGCGACAAGCGGCTACGGCTACGAGCGCGTCTTTCCTGGCCGTATCCCTCTCCCCTTTTCTTCTTTCCCTCGTCGTCGTTCGCAGGGTAGCGCTCGTCTTTCGTGGCCGTGACCCACCCCCATGGGCCATGGCCGCCGAGCCGACCGCCGGCGTTGCTCTCGAGGCTGATCTCTCTGTGCTGCGGCCACTGAAAGCGAGGAAAAGCTACCGCAGGCACGGCAAGCCGGCGTGTCACTGTCGTGCCAGCGTTCTTCTCTAGGCAGTAGGCACACAAGAAGATGATGCTGCTGTTTCAATTGAAAGCGTGCAGCAATGCAAGTGCAACCCTCCTTTCGCTTCGTGCGGAATGGCTGGAGTTTGGGATGCTTCTGATTCCGACTCCATCTTTCATTATACGGAGTAGTTTTCAATTTCATCGGTGGTGGACTGGTGATCTTGACTAAACTAAAAACATGAATCCACTGGAAATGTGCTGACGGCACCGGTGAGTCTGAAGGTATGGGCTATGGCCCAAAAGGACTGACATATGGAAGGCCACGAAAATGTTTCGTCGTTTGAGCGGAATAACAGTTTAGTTTTCAGATTCACATTCAAACTGATTTTTTTAATTACACATTACAACACGCTCACAACACGCACACACACTCACCCCTATGAACACACATACGCAAACCCTACCCTATGAGCACATTCGAAGGACTGAGCACCGGCAGATCTAGAGATTCCCGAAGTCACCACTGGCGCCTTGTCGTCGACGGGAACATCGCTTACCACTTAAAGCATAACGCCGTAAAATCTCGGAATAAATTCAGAAAAATGTGCGAGCACCAGAATCTGAACCGTGGTGGGTAACGTCCCACTGGACCGTCCTACCATTGGACTACAAGCCCATTCGCTCAGATTCAAACTAATTAATCGCCCTCTCATCCCTCTCTTCTAATCGAATTATTATAGCAACGTTATGGTTATGGAAGCTTAAATCCTACCGAAGCTGATGGATACAAAGTAAGGCCCAACTAGGCATGGGTAGCACCCAACGGGGGCTCCTATCTAGCTACCGTCAGAAGCGAATGGGCTTGTAGTCCAATGGTAGGACGGTCCAGTGGGACGCTACCCTCCAGGGTTCAAATCCTGGTGCTCGCACATTTTCCTGGATTTATTCCGGGATTTTCCGGCATTAAGTGGTAAGCGACGTTCCCGTCGACAACGAGGCGCCAGTGGTGACTTCGAGAATCTCCAGATCTGCCGATGCTCAGTCCTTCGGAGGTGCTCATAGGGGTAGGGTTTGCGTACGTGTATTCATAGGGGTGAGTGTGCGTGCGTGTTGTGAGCGTCTGCGTTGTACTGTGTAATTCTCAAAAAAAAAAGCTACCGCCGGAAGGTAGACAAGGTTGAAACTTCCAGCCCACCAAAACCTATCTAACATTACTAGCTAATTGTTCCAGCACACCAAAATTCATGACTATTAAATAAAAAATATTGATTTTTTTCAATATTTTCTAAAAATGTTACAACATTTTTTTTCAACATTTTTAGTCATTTTTTTCAACATTTTACAAAAATGTTGCAACATTTTTTGAAAATGTTGAAAATAATTTCAACATTTTTTTTACCTTAGGCATGGGTAGCACCCAACGGGGGCTCCTATCTAGCTACCATCGGAAGGTAGACAAGGTTGAAACTTCCAGCCCACCAAAACTCATCTAACATTGCTAGTTAATGGTTCTAGCCCACCAAAATTCCTGACTATTAAATAAAAAATATTGATTTTTTTCAACATTTTCTAAAAATGTTACAACATTTTTTTTCAACATTTTTAGTCATTTTAAAACGTTGCAACATTTTTTGAACATGTTGAAAATAATTTCAACATTTTTTTACCTTCTCTGGCGCCAGCGCCGGCACGCCGGCCGGAGCTCGCGCGCGCTATGGCGGTGGCCGTGGAGCTCCAGTGCCGCGCCCCCGGGAGGCCACGGCGGCCGGCGCAGGGGAGGCCGACGAGGGTGCGGGGAGGCCGTCCGTGGCAGATGGTGGCGCGGGGTGGCGGGTGCACGACGACGCTCGGGAGGAAGGGGGCGCGCCGTGCAGGAGGTGGAAGAAAGGGTTGGGGCTTTGGGTTCACTTTGTTGGGCTGGGTAGGCTATTAAATGAGCCACTGGTGAGTTATAGTTTCATAAGAAACTTTCTTCCGGAAAGGTATATAGGATTTCCGGCACCCAACATAGCTTTGATGTTGGGCCCATCCCGCTTTGATAGAATAGGCTACCACCCAAGCCCGTAAAATCGTGGCGTCTTCTAAATAAAAGCATGATTTTTAGCTTAAAGGGAGTAGGGCTCTGAATTCTTTCTTGACAATTTATGTAACTAGCAAAATGCATGTGCGGCAGGAGCATGTTGGTAAATTAACAATCACATACTTAGAGCATCTCCAGCAATTTGTTAAATCAAGTTGGCATCTTTGATTTTTGACAAAAATATTAAAAAAATACTTCTCCAACAGTTTAGCAAAAGGCTTAGCAATTTTTGGCAACTCGGGGAAAAACCAACCACCGACGCGCAAATATACGCGCGCGGCGCGCGCTTGGCATCGTCGTTTCTAGACAGGTGGGAGGATGAAAAAGGACATAAATAACATAGAAGGATTCTCGATGTAAATTTTCAAGAGGTGGAAGGGTGTAAACATAATTTTGTTTCTCTCTCAGAGTTCCTGGTGTAAGTTAGATATGAGTTTGGCAAGTGAATTATACCAAACTGTTGGAGATGAGTTCTTTTTTTACTTAGCATATCTTTTTAGAAGTTGGCAAAACACAAGATTTGCCAAATAAAATTTGACAAACTCTTGGAGATGCTCTTAGCTTCTAATCCAACAAATACCACATAAAACTAAATTCATTGTGTTCTTAGAGGAGATGTATTGGCTATTTACCTTAGGTCATATACCCATTTACCCTGTCATATTTTCTGGTGCATTCTATTAGAATAAATGGGCTTTGAACCATTTATTTTAATTAAAAGAATTAAAATTCTATTGGTTTAATGTTAGGGAAAATAAAAGTGAATAATACTGTACAGGTATTTGAGGATGCTTTTATTCAACTTATGTGGTAGACCAAGCGTGCATCATTTGTGATGTTGAATAAAGGTAAAAAGTGTGCCACACGTGTGCGCTCGCTCGCCGCGCCGAGGTCGTGGGCTTGTGGAGACAAGATGAAACAGACGTGATGTGTTGCGGGACGAGAGCACCTTTTGCCGTTGGAGGGAATAATCCCCGCAGTGCGGACGGACGTGATGTGTTGCGGAACGGGATCACCTTTTGCCGTTGGAGGGAATAATTCTTAGAATATTCCTAATGGTGATTTGCTTACCTTAAACCGCACCCGTCTAGGTTCATCCCACTGCGTCCTCTCCACGTCCCAGATCCAGATCTGGGGGCGCCTCCCGCACCCGCTCTGCCTATATAAGGAGGCTTCCTCCTCCTCCCCTTCCTCAACTCGCCAATTCACAACCCCAGATACTCCTGCTTAGGAGATCTCTCCCTTTCTCCCTTTGTTCATTGCTTTCTTGCATTCCCATCGTCTGCACCATGCGCACGGTACTGGCGAGAGCAGAGCCTCCAGAACCATGACCGCTGCCGAGTTCCTACTCGGGGATAGGCAGGCGCTAGGGTTTTTGGGGAGCGTTCGACATGACTGCTCGCTCCCTGTACAACTACTTTGACTACTTCCAGAAGGCCATTCGTGTTCTACACTGCGAACATCTTCCTGCATCGACTCTTGTACGGCAACATCGACTAAGATTCTCCTACAATTAGTATGACTAATCTAGAGAACAACGGCGCATCGGGTGCCTCCGGCACCCGCCCTGCCTTTGGGTACAGACTAAACTCTCTATGTTTGTTCATGCTTAATTGTTGTTTAATCATGAACATGTTTATGTTTGATCGTTGTTTAAACATGAACACTCTCACATGCTTTGTATTACTCATGATCCTCATATTAGTGAAATACCTATTTAATTGTGGAATTAAAATATACCAAAATCTTGCTTATTATCTAACAATTCAAAAACCTTATATTAATGATAGGATGATTCCGGTAGCTAGCTTTGCATCTGCAATCAAGCCTAGGGCTTTTGATAGTTCCAACTATAAAAGGTGGCGTGAGTTGGTCACCCTTTTGAGACGTTTGAGGCTGCTGATAGCTTCTTCCGGGGTGCCATCATTAGTGTTCTAACTGACAACCTGATCGACACCTATCTCCGAATGAAGTCGGGGAAGGAGATCTGGGATGCTCTTGAGGCTTAGTTCGGAGTTTCTGACGCTGGTAGTGAGCTGTACATCATGAAACAGTTCCTAGACTACAGGATGGTTGAAGACCATCCTGTGGTGCAATAGACCCATGAGATATAGGCACTGGCTAAAGATCTCAGGGACTGCAACAAAGAGACTCCATGTGTGTTGCCCGACAAGTTTGTGGCCGGAGCTATTATCTCCAAGTTATCACACTCTTGGAGAGATTTTGCTACAACTCTAAAACACAAGAGACATGTGTTTACGTTTGATGATCTTGTCACGACTCTTAATGTTGAGGAGAAGGCGAGAGCAAAAGACACACGTGGAAAGGCAGTGGTCGGGCCCTTGAGCGCAAACTTTGTGGAGAGGCAATCCCAAACCTCAAAACAAGAGGAAGAAGCCTCCACAAAACCCACCCAAGGCTAAGCAAGCCAACAGGCCAGCAAAGAAGAATAATACCGTATGGGTATTTGAGGAGGCTTTTATTCGATTTATGTGGTAGACCAAGCGTGCACCACTTGTGAAGTTGAATAAAGGTGAAAGGCATGCCACACGCACACGCACGCTGTTTCGCCTCGCCGAGCCCCATCCTGGTTCATCCCACCATGTCCTCTCCGTGTCCTAGATCCACTAGGGGCGCCTCTCACCCTGCTCCGCCTATATAAGGAGCCGTTGTTGAGATCCTGCTCGCTAAGGTTTTTGGGGGAGCATTCGACGCGACTGCTCGCACCCTGTACAACTACTTCGACTACTTGCAGAAGGTCGTCCGTGATCTACACTGCGAACATCTTCCTGCATCGACTCTTGTACGACTACATTGACTAAGGTTCTCCTACGATTAGTATGACTAATCCAGAGAACAACTGTGCATCGGGTGCCTCCAGCACCCGCCTCGCCTTTAGGTACAAACTAAACTCTCTATGTTTGTTCATGCTTAATTGTTGTTTAATCATGAACATGTTTATGTTTGATCGTTGTTTAAACATGAACACTTGCACAAATAACACTCGCACATGCTTTGTATTACTCACGATCCTCATATTAGGGGAAATACCTATTTAATTGTGGAATTAAAATATACCAAAATCTTACCTATTCTCTAACCCATTGTTAGGGGTGCTAATTGGAAAGTTTTTTGTTGCTTGATTAGGGGAAGGAAATTAATTAGAGGTGCTGTGACCAGGGCAAGACAATTAGAGGAGGACGCGGATAGGATTAGAAGGAGTACACATGGTGGGTACAAATGGTGATGGTGTGAAAAGAAAACTAGAGAGGGTGGAAATATTTTAGAAAACACGATTTTGGGTGTTTCTCCATCCTTCTTATCCTCATTTGTACTGTGCGGTGGTCTAACGTGAGAGGTAAGGTGAGCCTAATCTGGATGAGAATGTTTTCTATTATTTTCAATTCCTATAGTATAGATATCGATAGATAAACAAATAAAAATGAAATAAAAATACCAAGAATGTAAATCTTATGTTGGTGAGTATACTCTTTAACATTTACTTTTAATACGACTGAGGAATTCCATATTTGAAACTAACGATGCTGGCTACAAAATTTCGGTATATGCAACGTAGTTAAGGATGCAAGTTTTATTTTTTAGTCGCAACATACACTCAGAACTCGTCATCATGAATTAATTAACTACCCAATGCTCTTGGACATCAACTTGATTTCAATGGCGGAGGCAAGATCAAAAGTTAGGGGAACCTGTGCTTCCTCTTCCCTCTCCATCACTACCGGAATCACACCCTTTGCCGAGAGTCAGATGCTCTCGGTAAAGGTCGGTTTGCCGAGAGGAAACCCTCAGCAAAGCGCTCTCAGCACATCTGGACGGGCAAAGAGCTCTTTGCCGAGAGCCACGGACCACCCTCTCGGCAAAGATATACCGAGAGCCCCACCTGGCTCTCGGCAAAGGCGCGGCCAGGGGTCCGCCGTCAGGCCCCGGTCCCACTTCTTTGCCGAGAGCCACATGACAGGCTCTCGGCAAAGAACACCCCTGTGCCGAGAGATGCATCTACTAGGATATGAACCCTTTATTCCTCTTTTTTCTTCTTTTCCCTCTCGTCTATATGAACACGAGTTTATAAAATACAACCGTGCTCATTACAATATCCATAAAAATAAATTATTTTAAACAGAAAAAGTTGCATATTATATATTCTGAAAACTGGTTTCACATGTTGAATCTTTATAAATCTTTTTTAACGTTAACCATGCAAAAGATTTATGTTATCAATCTTTATAAATCTTTTGCATAGTTAGTTAAAAAAAAGATTTAGAGGAGGTAGATCACAAATAAGTGGATACGGCTTATGGAAAGAGATAAAAGAAAGGAGGTGACAGGAAGAGAAGTGTAGCTCCAAGCATGAGAAATATGTACATGCAGGGAAGCGACCACGTGTGCTCACTCTCTTCTGTCACCTTCACGCCAAACCTTTTGAGCCGATCGAGTCTCCTGTATATGCTTCTCGTCCAGCTAGCAGCAGGTGTCATGCTGCATATATGCTTCAGAGCTCCGACCTTCACGCAGCTTTCCCGCTGCATCAATTCCACTGCGCGCCTGGTAAAGTGGTAACTGGTAAATATTAGCTTTAATTGCCTCTCCTTGCCTGTCTTGTTCATGCGTACGGTAATAAGCCTGTGTTAGTGACGGAATGGGTGTTCTACATGTGTGTGCTTAAGACAAATGGAGAACACAGAGGGGGTTCATATATAGCTGGGCAACCTCATTAGTTTATTTACCTTAATTGATTTTCATTCATTGGCGGCCGCGTGATTCTTCTCGAAATATTTAGTCTTCTACACATACAATAAAATATGCATAGCACCACAGATCACATTTATTCCCAGGCTCTACTAGACGCAGCTAGTAGCCACCCATTTTCGACACTTTAATTTTTTTTCCAACATTATAATTTCTCGACGTCTTTACATGCATGATAACAAGTCTCGCTCGTCATGTCACATCGAATAATGCTTACTCCCTCCGTCCCTTAATCTTTGTCGCGGAAGCTACAGCTCTTTGTCCTATAATGATTGTCGCTCCCTACTAGCAGGTAGTCCTAGCCACTAGGTCCTAGCTATACAATAGTGCTACCTTGTCCATTTCACTCCCCTGGCTACCCTCCCAGCCGCAGGAACAGACACGGGACAGGCCATAAAAGTAGGGGTGTTATTATCTTTAAGCTATTGTATTGGTACCCGAATTATTTCTCCAGCGATCATCAATACAGGAGGGAAGGAGTAAGATACCACGAGATGACAGCACTACTGACTCCTAAATTGCCTACATGTACTCTTATTTTTATGATGTCATTATTCAGATGCTTAGGCTCTTCGGGCATATATATAAAAAAAAAAGCTCATGTAAGATAGAGATGTATCGTCCACGTCGGAGATCGACAAATATGGTGCTCCCAACCTTTATGCGCTCCGTGTGTCCATACTTTAAAAAGTTGTGAAAATGGTTAAAAAGAGAGCGATAGCATGGCATTGTTCCAAACTCGATCTGCCATGTGTTCTCCTTTAATATGTGCAGCTATTCAAAATTTACCATATTTCTCTTTGCACAAACTTTTATTCAAGATCAAATTCTGCATGATGATAGATACTTTCTCGATCCATCAATATATTTTAGATAAACCTTCCATTTACACTAATTCAAGAGATAACATATTTGATATCACAGTATAGCAGCACATGGTAGCACAGGGTATGCACTCCTTTAATTAATATCGAGAGCTAATTCACCGAATAAACTGACCATCAATCAGAAAAAAAAACTGATTATCGTTGAAGAACATGCATATCAAGTTGCTTGAAATTAGAAATATAGTTTTGATTTCGTGTTTTGCTCCAAATTTCTGGATAATGTATATTAATGTTGGATCACTAATGAATGGACAGCTAAACACTGTCATATTCTGTTATTCTGACCAAAACATGCAAACGGTGAAGTAGATACGCGCATGTTGTCAGCAAAAACTGAGTTGTGGCATCTGATGCAAATAAATGATCACTCCATTATGCAAGGGAGCACTTCCTACAACATGTCAATATTTTAACGAGGAAGGAAAATGAGCAGAAAAGTAACAAGTACTGGCCTGGTGGTCTCTACAATAATTCTTGTGCTGTACGAATTCTTGCTTTCTTTTCTCTGTCACAACAACATTAGGGTGTGTTTAGAAACCCAACTTCCCCAAAATTCACTATGCAAAAAGAAGATTTCTCATCACATCACATCAAAAATGCCGGCACATGCATGGAGTACTAAATGTAGATGAAATCAAAAACTAATTACACAGTTTGGATGTACTTTGCGAGACGAATCTTTTGAGCCTAGTTAGGCCATGGTAGGACAATATTTACCACAAACAAACGAAAAGTGCTATAGTGCTTTTCAGTTCGGAACAGTACTTTTCAACTCAAAATCCATGTAAAATCCAGAATTTTGCATCCCAATTCAGGAAACTAAACAGACCCTTAGTCGCTTCTACTTTGGAGCTTCTGTTCATGGATTTCTATATGATCAAGCATCGGTGCCTGATAAGACTGGACACAGAGTCAGCTTTCAGAATCCAGCATGTTTCTGGAACGAATCTCTTGTCTGAACTAATGGCAAACAGTTAGAGGTTTTCCGATATGGGTAATCTGGTGGCCCAGAAAGAGCACGCGCTAGATATGGGTCCAAGCATTATTCGATATCCCTGGGCTAGCTCCTAAGATGACTGAGGTTAGTTGGTGGGCACTACATATATATATTTAATGAACTACGGCCATTTATATATCTGGGATGAGGAAAATTGGATTGGATGATATTAGTGTTACTAATTGAAGGTTCTTTTTCCATATATAAGATGCCAACTAGAATCCAAGTGGACATAAATTCTAGAAATTTCTCAAAAAAGAAAAACATCTAGCCATGAATTGGTAGACTCAAGTTGTCATAAATTCATAACCATTGGATCTGATGTGCTTTCCAAAAAAAAATGTGCTTTCCAAAAAAAAATTACTTGATGCAGGATGTTGTTAGATTTGCCCGATCTTCTCATCGTACGATCCTGGGGATAACTTGACCCATGCAATCTAACGAACGGATGACACCGACAGCTGCTCGAGTAGCCATTTGTGGCAAATGATTTTGTGTCCAACCACACTATTTGGTTGGTGTCTACCTGAGAGACATGGGTACCCATGGGTCCCCACCGGCCAGGGTCCCTGAGGCCCCTGACAAGTGGACCCGACCTTCTAGAAGACTCGCCGACCTTACAAGTGGGCCCAGCGACCTGATCAAGCTCCCGGAAGACCCGCGAAGCCTTGGCGTGCAAGACAAGACACGGCGACCTGGCGCGCCGCCGCCTGTAGCTCCGAGTATCACGAGATACTCCTTGTAATCCGGGAGATAGGCTTCCCACAGTTGTAACCGACCCCGACACGGGTCAACCGACCTGCGCATGCAAACCCTAGCCCGTCCTCCCCATATAAGGCGGCCTAGGGCTCCATGCATAGGACAACTCATCTTCATCCTCGCATAATCCACCACAACTGGACGTAGGGTTTTACTCTCCGGAGGCCTGAACCAGTATAAACCCTTGTCTCCCTGTCCTTCGCCGCCATACTCGCCTAGCTCCGTGTGCACCACGTGCATAACCACCTATGCTCTTAGGTCCCGATCCTCCATTAACCTGCAAACCACTAGGGCAACCCCCTAGCGGATCTGTCCAGGTCTCACCCCTGACAGTTGGCGCGCCAAGTAGGGGCGATCGGGAACTCGCTGTGTAGCATGGTGGCCCAATCTGGCGTCGTCTTCCCGGCGAGCATGGCGGCCTTCCTCGCCGACCCCGTGGAGATCTGCTTTGGATCTTTCACGGCGACCTCACCTGCTCCGGCAGCTTCGACTCCCCCATCGACCCCCGAGAAGGTCGTTACGGCGTCCACCGCCGTCCCTGTTCCCGATCTAGTATCGGAGACCCACCCACCCAAACCCTGTGACCTTGTCCAGGGGATGGAAAACGTCATCGGCTCCATGAGGGAAACCTTGGAGATCTGTGAACGAGCTCAAGGCTCGGCGCAGACAGTGCTATGCCACGACGCGTTCCCCTTCGGCCTGAAGTCTGCGCCCGGTCTTCGCCTGAGCCAACTCTCCACGCCTCCTCAGATCCAATCTGGGCGGCGACCTTCGCGCGACCCAAGGCCTGCGCCTCGTGTTCGGCGCGACCCCCTTGATGTGCCCTGCACCTACCACAAGGGTGCAAAGCACACCCTCCGCGGGTGCCGCCTGCGGAAGAAGATCGACAACGAGCTCCCTCACCGAGCTAAGCGACCTACCCAGTCTCCGGACTGCGGGAAGTTCCAGAAGGTCCGGGTTCGCATCTCCCCGAACGACCTGGAAGTCATCTTCCGTCAGGTGATGGTGATCTCGGAGAACGAGCCACCACGCGTGGGTGCGACCGACTCCCAGGAGGCGGCTCGTATCCAAGCAAACGCCCGCGGCGCTGAGCGACGTGCGGAAGAGCAGCGGCGTGCCTTGCCCTGCGCTCGTGATCTGCGCCTGGAGTTCGAGGAAGCTGGGATCGCGACCTTCAACAGCCCCCAGGCCAACCTGGGCGCGGCCATTACCCGGCTCTAGCAAGTCCAGTCGCCTGAAGCTGAGCAGGCCCTCGCGTACCTCCGGGTCGCCAATGCCTTGGTGGAAGAGAAGAGCGCGGCCTCCAGGTCCGCCGCATCATCCTCAACCCGCCACTCGCGCAGTCGATCTCATCGACCTGCGTGTAGCCATCTCTCCCCCGTCCAGTAGGAGGTCGCTCAGCACAACCCCGAGCAGCCCGCCCAGCAGCCCGCTGCTGCCCGCGACCTTCGCGTCAACCTCGACGCCAACAGGTGTGCTCGCGACGCCCGCACCGTCGTCGACCAACACCACCGGGAGCGCGAGGAGCGCGAGCTCCGCCGCCGCCTAGACTACGACCGCGAGTACGGCCCGCCCGGCGGCGTCCACCGCATCATGGAGCGCGAGCTCCGTGATCAGCACGAGATCGAGAACCAGCGACGGGCCAAGTACAACGCTGATCACGGCGATCTCGCCATCGTTTAGCTCGACCGGGACCGGCAGCCATGTTCCCAGGTTGTCGTCCCGGAGCGCAGCGTCCACACCGCGTCATGAGATGCCGCCCCGGCAAGAGGCACCAGCGACGACCTTGCGCTCAATGCCTTCCCAGCGCTGGATGCCCGCTTCAAGAGGGTGGAGTACCCCGACAACTTCAAGCCCAACATCAAGCCGTATGATGGGCGCTCCGACCCTAACATCTGGCTGTCGACCTACTACGTCGCCGTCAAGGCGGCCGGTGGTAGCTTCGACCACATGACGGCCTACTTCCCACTGGTGATGGGCAAGGCCCCTTCGCTCTGGCTCAACAACCTTGTGCCTGGCAGCATCAAGACCTGGGCCGATCTGTCCCAGGCCTTCATGTCGAACTTCCAGGCGACCTACGATCACCCAGGGAACGCCTTCAGCCTGGGGTGGGTCGTGCAGAAGCCTAAGGAGCGGCTCCGCAACTACAATACTCGGTTCTTCGAGAACCGTAATGAGTGCGTTGGCGTCTGGGATGACCAGATCGTCGACAGCTACAAGAAAGGCATCAAAGACCGCAAGGTCTTCGAGAAGATCCATGAGTGCGGTGCCACCAACGTCAAGGAGCTGATGATCGTCGTCAACAAGCTCATGGACACAGAAGACGCGCTCCAGAATCAGTTCGACGCTGATAACGCCGGTACATCTGGCACTGCAGCGCACAAGCTCCACAAACGACCTTCCGAGGTCCTGGCGGCCGCAGGGCGGCGAGGTTCGTCCTTCAACCAAGCGGAGTTCGACCTGGCGCTCGACAGCATCTGCGGGTTCCATGAGGGGGCCACCCACACTCTCCGCGAGTGCTCCCAGTTCAAGAGGGCCTTCAGCGCCTCCGCGGACCCCAAGCGACCCAGGAACGACGGCGGGCGATGCGACAACCGCCCCTACAACAACAACTACCGCCGTGACGACCGGCGAGATCGGCGCGACGACCGCCGGGATGGTCGGTATGACGATCGCCGCGAGCCACCTCGCAGCGACCCGCCTCGCAATGACCCTGCTCTAGCAGCTGCCCGCAATGAGACGAACCTGCCCCCTCCACCAGCATCGGGCAACCCCAATGGGCCTTTCCAGACCGCAACCCGCGCGATCAACATGATCGTCGGCGGAATCAAGTCCAGCGCCAGCAGGAGGCGCTACCAGAAGGACAAGCGCGACGTTCACCTCGTCCACACTCATCCAATCGTGCCCCTACGATGGTCTGAGCAGCCTATCATGTTCTCTAGAGCTGATCACTGGGTCCATATCCCAGACCCCGGGTCCTACCCGCTCGTTGTCGAGCCTACAGTGGATGGAGCCTTGCTCTCCCAGACCCTGGTTGACGGAGGCAGTGGGCTCAACATCATCTTCGTTGATACCCTCAATAAAATGGGCTTCGACTTCAACAAGATGACGGAGTGCGACGAGCCCTTCTATGGCATCGTCCCCGGGAAGGCGGCCCAACCCCTGGGTCGAGTCTCCCTCCCAGTCACTTTTGGTACGGAGGTGAACTTCCGCACGGAATACCTCAGCTTCGAGGTCGCCAACTTCAAGTCCTCCTACCACACGATCCTAGGTCGTCCGATGCTGGCCAGATTTATGGCCATCCCGCACTACACCTACTTTGTGTTGAAGATGCCGACTCCGCATGGGGTCCTCTCTGTCAAAGGGGACCTCGTCATCTCCTTCAGGTGCAACACGGAGGCTCTCGACCTCGCTGCGACCTCCGCCGCTGCCGAGGCCTCCGCGGTCTTGGTGGCTGAGGCCGAAAAAGTCGACCCTCTCGACTAGTCCGTCCCGGAGCAGAAGCGCACCGAGACCACCCTAGACGCGGCTCCATCGACGAAGAAGGTCTGCCTCGGCCTTGCCGACCCAGAGAAGACGGTGGTGATCGGCGACAGGCTCGACCCCAAATAGGAACTCACGCTCACCAGCTTCCTCCGGGATAATGCTGACATATTCGCATGGAGTCCATCGGATATGCCGGGTGTTCCCAGGGAGCTGGCTGAGCACGCCTTGGATGTGAGCAAGACAGCCAAGCCTGTCAAGTAGAAGCTTCGCCACTTTGCGAAAGATCGCAAGGACGTCATTAGGGTAGAGCTAATAAAGCTTCTAGCTGCCGGATTTATCCGAGAGTGTAAAAACCCGGTTTGGCTCGCCAACCCGGTTCTTGTACCAAAGAAAACCGGTCAATGGAGAATGTGTATCGACTACACCGATCTCAACAGGCATTGCCCTAAAGACCCTTTCCCTCTTCCGCGCATCGACCGGGTCGTGGACTCCACGGCCGGAAGCGTCCTCCTCTGCTTTCTCGATTGCTACTCAGGGTATCACGAGATAGCCCTGAAGGTCTCTGACCAAGACAAGACGGCGTTCATAATGTCCCATGGCATCTACTGCTATACGGCCATGACCTTCGGCCTCAAGAACGCGGGTGCGACCTATCAAAAGGCCATCCAAAAGGGCCTTGCTAGCCAGATTAGCAAGAACGTAGAAGCCTACGTCGACGATGGGGTCGTCAAGACCACCCATGAGGACAAGCTCATAGCTGACCTCGCGGAGACCTTCGCCAACCTCCGCACCTATCGTAGGAAACTCAATCCAGAGAAGTGCGTCTTCGGTGTCCCGTCCGGCAAGCTCCTGGGCTTCATGGTCAGCAACCGGGGCATCGAAGCCAATCCCACCAAGGTGGATGCCATCCTCAAGATGATGCGACCTACTGACAAGAAGAACGTCATGAAGCTCACAGGCATGATGGCGGCCTTAGGCCGATTCATTAGCAAGCTCGGAGAGAAAGGCCTGCCCTTCTTCAAGCTGCTAAAAAAGGCGGACAAGTTCGCCTAGACCGAGGAGGCGGACCAAGCTCTTGAGCAACTCAAGACCTTCCTCACGACGCCCCGGTTATGGTGCCCCCGGCACCCAAGGAGCCCTTACTGCTCTACATCTCGGCGACCACCCTCGTGGTCAGCGCTATCCTGGTGGCTGAGCGACCTGAAGAGGGACACCCTTACCCCGTCCAGCGACCTATTTACTATGTCAGCGAGGTCCTGTCTGACAGCAAGACTAAGTACAGCCAGCCCCAGAAGATGCTCTACGCGCTACTCATGACTTCTCGAAAGCTCCGGCACTACTTCCAATCCCACAAGATCATGGTCGTCTCGGCCTTCCCCCTTGGCGAGATCCTGCGGAGTCGTGACACCTCTGGGCGCGTCGTCAAGTGGTCTATCGAGCTAGGCGAGTTCGACCTGGAGTTCTGCCCCAGGCAGGCCATCAAGTCCCAAGTCATTGCAGACTTCGTCTCAGAGTGGACAGAGATCCAGTAGCCTCCGCCGCCGGAGCGACCTGAGCATTGGAAGATGTACTTCGATGGTTCCCCGAACCTCCAAGGAGCCAGCGCGGGTGTCTTGTTCATCTCTCCTAAGGGCGACTACCTCAAGTACGTCCTGCAGATCCACTACAAGGCGTCCAATAATGGCGCTGAGTACGAGGCCCTCATCCACGGGCTCCGCATCGCCGTCTCCCTCGGGATCAAGCGCCTCCTGGCCTACGGTGACTCCAAGGTCGTCATCGATCAAGTCAGCAAGGACTCTGAAGCTAGAAAGGATACGATGGATGCATACTGTGCTGAGGTGCGCAAGCTCGAGCGTCACTTCGAAGGGCTCGAGTTCCACCACATCTACCGCAACAACAATGTCGCTGCGGATGTCCTCTCCAAGCTTGGCTCCAAGCGCACACTGGTTCCGGCCGGTGTGTTCGTCCAGGACCTATGCAAGCCGTCCATCAAGCTCATCCCCGACCCAGAGTCGCCTGATGACGAGCTTACCTCGCCTAAAGGTCGCGAGATCCTCATGATCGACGCAGAAGATGACTGGCGCCTCGACTTCATTACCTTCCTCCTCGAGCATCGAGTACCTGAGGACAAGGCAGAGCGAGAAAAGATCACGAGGCGTAGCGCCAACTACGTCATCATTGGCAAGGAACTCTACCGGAGGTCCGCCTCCACCGGAGTACTGATGAGGTGCATCCTGCGATCTGAGGGCCTCAAGCTCTTGGACGAGATCCACGGTGGTGAGTGCGGCAACCACGCCGCCTCTTCCAACCTGGTGGGCAAGGCCTTCAGGTCTGGCTTCTACTGGCCCACGGCCTTGGCTGATGCCCAAGAACTTGTACGTCGTTGCAAGGGGTGCCAGTTCTTCGCTAAGCAGCAGCACCTCCCGGCTCAGGCCCTCAGGACCATCCCTCCGTCGTGGCCCTTCGCAGTTTGGGGTCTCGACTCTGTGGGACCTTTCAAGACCGCCCCCGGTGGCTACAAGCACATCCTCGTGGTGGTGGATAAGTTCACCAAGTGGATCGAGGTCCACCCCGTATCCAGCGTCACGTCGAAAGAGGCGGCCAAATTCATCGAGGAGATCACCCATCGCTTTGGGGTGCCAAATAGGATTGTCACCGACCTTGGCACGGCCTTCACAGGAGCCGAATTCTGGGACTTCTGTCAAGACAGCCTGATCGACGTATACTACTCCTCGGTGGCACATCCGCGGTGCAACGGCCAGGTCGAGCGGGCCAACGGCATGGTTCTACAGGCCATAAAAGATCGTATCTTCGACGGCTCAGCGCCTTACGCCACCAGGTGGCTCTCAGAGCTCCCTCACGTCCTCTGGGGTCTCAGGACCCAGGTCAGCTCGGCTACAGGGTACTCACCCTTCTTCCTGGTCTATGGATCAGAGGCTATCCTCCCCACCGATGTGGCCTTTGGTGCTCCTCGCATCCAGCACTTCGACAAAGGAGAAGTAGAGCAAACACGCTGGCTCGACCTCGACACCGTCGAGGAACACCGTGTGGCTGCGCTCATGCATCATACTTGCCACGAGCAGCAGCTACGTCGCTACCACGACCGCAACGTGTGGGAACGTTCCTTCAACGTTGGCGACCTAGTCTTGCGGCGGATCCAGAACACCAAGGATATGCACAAGCTCTCTGCGCCTTGGGAAGGCCCCTTCATAGTTAAGGAGGTCATTGGACCGGTGACCTATCGCCTCCAATGGGCCGATGGCCAGGGTGTTCCTAACCCCTGGAACATCAAGCACTTGCGTCGCTTCTATCCTTAGGAACCTTGTATCACAATAAAGCTATGTACTCTATCCTTTGTAATTCAATATAAAAATAAAGATTTCTCTTTCAACCTGCTTGTTTTCTATTCACCCCTCCCCTTCAACACGCTTGGGGGCTTGGCCTAAAACCGACCCCTCACGCTCGGGGGCTTGGCTTTAAGCTCGGCCCTTCACGCTCGGGGGCTTGGCTTTGCCAACCTAAGGGTCGCTCGACCTGAGGTTTTCACCTCTCTCTTTACAAAGTGTTCCCCTACCACAGCTTCCTATGCATTTTATAAGTATTCTAGGTCGCGGGGTTGCTTGATCTTGGGTCCTCGACCCTCCTCCGCGCGTCGGCCGCACTTAAGCCTCCAACGTCGAGCCGTGTGGTCGGCAAGCCGTTCTTCCACTGAGTTGGGTTAGCGGAGGAAAAGGGGTCTCGCAACTTCGTTACCTTTGCGTTCTTATAAAGAGTATACAAAGTCAAACAAGGGATCACGTGACATGCCTTTTTCATTCATGCAATGTTTATATTACATCAAAAGGGTCCGTGACCCATTGTTACTAACTGTTTGCCAGTTCTGAGCTACGTCTACAGGTCTATTTTCTTCATGATCTCCTCCGCGGCGGTCTGAATCTCTTCACTGGCCACCAGCTGCGACAAGGCGAGCTCCTCCTTGACCTTCTCCAGGTCGAACGACGGCTCATGATGCTTCACCGTGGCCAGCACCGTAGCAGCAGCAAGCTTGCCGCTGTCCACTAGCAAGGTTTTTATGCGACCTTCCGCGTCCTCCAACCGCGCGACGAGCTCCTGTGGACCACCCTCGACCTTCGGGGTGTACATGTCCACAAGATACTCGGCGGCCTCCTTGAGGTCGTCCAGCTCCTTCTCAAGATCTGCAGTCATCTCTTGATGATCAATAAGGGTTTGCATCGCCCGGCCAAGGTCGATCTCTAGATCCCTGCGCGCCCCAAATTCATAAGCAGCTTTACGAGCAAAGTAAGACTCACTGGCGACGACCTCCTTGTGCTTCTCCTTGAGGATCTTCACCTGCCCATTGGACTCCGTGAGGTCCTTCTTCAAGGTGGCCTCCCTCTTCTTGGCATCTACAAACGTCAAGGCTAGGATGGGTTCACCACGGCCTAAAGAACATAAAGATCAAGGGCGTCCTACGACGTACCTACGGCGGCGACCTTTAGTTCGTCCTCCACCTCTTTCGCCTTTAGCTTCGCAGCTTCCAGCTCTTGCTTTAAGGCCTCCATCGCCTTGTCCTTCGAGGCCGCCTCATCCTTGAGGCGCTGTACATCCTTCGCGACCTCAATCTTGGCCTGAAGCACAGCCTCCCGCATCGCGGTCAGCTCCGCGTCAAGCTTGGCACCCTCCGTCAGCAGGGTCGCTCTACCCTACGCCCGTTCGGCAAGGGTCTGCATCCACACATTATGAAAGATCGTCAAATCAGTGCGCTTTGGGGAATTAAAAAGTCTTAGCCCTAAAGGTAACACCAGCTCACCATGAGTGTGCGGCCGATCGTCTTCGCCGCCTCCGTGATGGTCGCCTGCGCTGCCTTAAAGTCATCAAGGTCCTTGGCGTCGGCCCAGACATCATCCTCCCACGGAGTGCCGATGTAGAGGCACTGTTGTCGCTCGGCTTCCCCGCTTCCACCTCCGGTTTCCGCCGGTGGCGTCTCCAGCAGATTTGACTCCGGCGGGTCTTGCTGGCGCGGGCCCTCCTCCTGCTGTGCACTCTCAGCAGCGACCTTGGCTGCCGCTGACGGTGTTGTCCCCACGGTCTCCGGGACCTCGCTGGTGACGTCCCCGCCTGAGGTCGTCGGCGACTGCCCCACCGGCACCTTCTCAACCTTCCGCCCGGAGGCCTCTTGGCCCGAGGCATTCTTGCTGCTGCCTGATGCAGCAGGAGCCCCGCTGCCCAAAGTACACAAAGCTTGTCAGCACTGACGTACTCAACAAGCACCACAGATGAAGAAAAGCATACAATCAAGCTCTGTAACATACCTACTGTCGGCCTTCAACTTCAATGACATCGGCCTGGGCGGCGCCCGCCTTGGCTTCTTCTGCGACACTTGGTCGCTCACGCCTCCCGCACTCGGCTTCGGCTGTTGCTCACTTACAACACCGAGCGTGGTGCCGTCTCCTCCCACGGCCGCTACGTCGCCCGATCCTGTGGCGACGTCGCGCGCCCGTGCATCATCCTGCTCCTCGTAAACGACCTCGGTGTTAGTCGTTGCCGTCTCCGACGAAGCTGTGTTGTCCTTCCTCTTCCTCTTCTTCTTCTCCACCTCAACGGTGGCGGAGATGATGTTGACGCCCTTGTGCGCCGGGATCTTGCCAGCGACGGATCGCGTCCGCCGGGTTGTTGGCACGGAGCTCGCCACGGGCGGATCCTCATCATCACTATCCCCCACCGATGAGTCGGAGAGGTAGTTCTCCAATAATTCCGGCAGCGGAGCCCTCACGTCCTCCGCTGCCCGGACCTTGAAGCTGCGCTCTCCCTCGTCCGCGAGGGGAGCCAGGCTCCAGAACAAACCTTCACGACCCTGCAGACAGTCGACCTTCGTTTCAGAAAAAGGGGAATGCAACAACAACAGAGAAATCATGGTCGATCAGCGACATACCACGTCCGCGGGCCGTGTGAGGGAGAATGCCTTGGGACATGTCCGGTTTCGGATCACCCCGTTGAAGAGCTCCCTCACTCGCGCCACCATCTCCTGCTTGGAGACCTTGCGCTGCTGTACGCGGGTTGGGTCGGTCTGACCCCAGTACTCGTAGGCTGGGTGCACCCGATCTTGGATCGGCTGCAGCAGCCTCCGACTGAAACTGATGGCCACCGCCCCGCCGGTCAGCCCTTCTTCCTTCTGTGTCTTGAGGTCCTCCAGTAGCGGTTTGATGGCGTCCATCTCCCGCGACGTTAGCTGGTCGGACCACCCTGGCACCGGGACTAGCGCGAGCCCTGACCTGGTTGCCAGCACTGGTTTGGGGTTGTCGATGTAGAACCAGCCCCACCTCCAACCTTGGGTGTTGTCCGGCAGCTCCATGTCGATGTACACCGTCTTCATGTGGCGGCGTAGCATGAAGCCGACGGCGCCGACGACGCCGTTCTTCCCCGTCTTCTTCACCTCGAAGAAATACCGCCACAGGTCGAAATGTGGCGGTATCCCCAGGTACGCCTCGCACAGGTGGATGAACGAGGATACCGTGGTGACGGTGTTGGGGACGAGATGCACCAGGTCGATGCGGTAGAAGTGGAGAAGCCCGCGGAAGAAGTCGCCCGCCGGGACTCCAAAGCCGCGCTCGACATACGAGACGAAGGCGACGGTCTCCCCAGTTCCCTCGGAGGGGAACGCTTCGCCGGTGGCGGGCCTCCAGCCCACCTGCTCCCTAGGCTTTAGCAGCCCGCGCTCCACCAGCTCCTTGAGTTGCGCCTCCGTCACCGTCGAGTGCTCCCACACCTTCTCCGGGGCCGGCGCAAGCTCTGGGGCCATTTCCTCTTCCTCGAAGTCGGTGGATCTAGCTCTAAATACCACCAGGGACTTTTGGCGCATACGGCGGCAGTGGGCGCGGTGGATCTAAGCACGGTGGCGCCGGCGAATCTATGCGCTAGAGCTTCTGGCGGCGGATTGGAAACCCTAGCTACTGCGGGGAATGGAAGCGAGTAGGGTCCTCGGCCCTTCACTCGGCCTTTTATAACTGGGCCGCCTCAGTGCGCTGGGCCGCGGCGCCCTAAACGTCCCCTTGGATTCGGCGACATCAACGGCGACCCAACGGATACATTGCCTAACAGCTCTTTCGGCCTAATGGCTATGGGCAGTGACGGCTCGAGCCGTGCGGGAATCCATGCCCGTTGGTTTTCTGCCCAACGGCCCGGCGTCCATGGACTCGCTATGCCTTACTTCAAGCCCCCTCCCAATCATTGTCCTCAAGGCTTCTTGGCCTCTGACGACCTCCGGGTCTACAACATTACCTTCACAAGATCGACAGGGACTACCGCTTGGTAGGTCGCCCCAGTCTTCAATCACGGGCTCGTACCCATATTTACTTATTAACGACCTCCGGGTCAAGAAGCACCTCCCCGAGGTCGCTAAGGTCCTGCTACCTATTAACGTTGCCTTAAATGGCTGCACCAACGGCCCCGTGCTTAATGGCTCTACTGCCCGTTGGCGACCTCTTGGTCAAGTAGCACCTCCCCGAGGTTGCTAAGGCCCTGCTACCTTCTAGGTCGTTTAAGACCTAGGATTTTTCAGGTTGACTACCTGCGTTGTGCCACTGCACAACGGCCGTGCCGACCCAGGTCGACACGGGTCCCTTGTCTCTATGGAAGGCCTCCTGAAGGTCGGCGTGCTATTACAGCCCCGCTGGAACCTTGGTATCCGTACCATTGCAGCCCGGGCACCCTTACAAACTACTAAAGCCATGACACTGCTCATGCAAATCTATATTTACAGCTTCATAAGCTACAAGGAGTTTAGCCCTTGGCCAAATTATAAGATACAAAGATCTTAAAGGTCCTGAATTAGCTTCCAAAGTGCTTACGACTCAATCTACACTAATGAGGCTTGTCGCAAGCTTTCTTCTGGCTTTAGGACCTACTCGATGACCTCTACAGCCACTGTGGAGGCAGCTGCCACACAGCCACCTCTACTCGCGCACCAACTGGTCTCCTACGGTGCCCAGCATCAAGTCTGAGCTTCACCACAAGATTGCAGAAGGTCCGAGCTTTAACACCAACCTCGCCGGGTGGAGCGCGGTGCTCACCCGCATCACATCAGGCCTGAAAGTGTCAGGGCCGATGATGTAACTGCTGCTTCATACTCCTTCCGGGCTCCTCGGTGAGGCTGGGAGAAGAGGCCAATCGAGTTCTTCGAGCCTCGCAAGCATTCTTCTAGCTCCAAGCATGAACTACATCACCTCTACACTCTGGTGGGCGGACACAAGCCCACGGTGTGGCAATATTACTACACCGGGTCATCTTGAATCCCCTCTGAAGATTGGTGCGGTTTCCTTCAAAGCCTTGGGCACCTATTTATACCACCAAGCACATGCCATCTAGTCTTACTTGCAAGGCCAACTTGCATGGCGTCCTTATCCTCGAAGACACTGTACCCTCGTGGAGCACGAGGTCACTGTTCGCCTGTGAAAAGGCATCGGCGCGCCTGACCCCTACCTGACTGCACGCTGGGGCACCTTTGTCTTTTGCGGGTGGCAGCAACCTGTGCTTCATGAGTATGCTGGCCGGTGACCATACAGTACACTTGTGACTCTGATTGTGACAGACCTGTCGCCTGCTACCCTCTGCAAGATTCTGGATCTCTTGTCTTCTAGCGTCGACCCTACAAGAGCGTCTGTTTCCTAAGCAGAAGGTCGTAGGTTCGGCTAGTTCTTCTTCTTCTTCTTTGGAGCATCAAACCGGCTATACTGGTCGCTTTACTACTCGGGGGCTACTACACTAGTGCGTCTTCGACGCCCTATTTTCTTTGGGTCGCCTCGACCTAATGGGAGCCTGCTTCCATCACATCTCGGCTCGACCTACCCTTGGTAGGCTTGTTGACCTTTCTAAAGGTCGTGACTGCTACTACAACATGCTTGATTCAGGTCAGGTCAGCGGTTCTGCAAGATCTACACCTCGTCTTCACTTCGACCTTATGGTCCTTCGACCCAGAAGCTCGACGTTCAACTTCGTGCGAGCATCGGAGGGGTTTTCTTTTCTTTTTTGATCCCCGTGCACCCTTCACGACCTCGACGGTGCCGCGCCTCTGCTACTCTTCGACACGACCTCGCCTCGGCCGCTACGCCTACACATCGATCGGGGGCTTGAGAGACATGGGTACCCATGGGTCCCCACCGGCCAGGGTCCCTGAGGCCCCTGACAAGTGGACCCGACCTTCCAGAAGACTCGCCGACCTTACAAGTGGGCCCAGCGACCTGATCAAGCTCCCGGAAGACCCGCGAAGTCTTGGCGTGCAAGACAAGACACGACGACCTGGCGCGCCGCCGCCTGTAGCTCCGAGTATCATGGGATACTCCTTGTAATCCGGGAGATAAGCTTCCCACAGTTGTAACCGACCCCGACACGGGTCAACCGACCTGCGCATGCAAACCCTAGCCCGTCCTCCCCATATAAGGCGGCCTAGGGCTCCATGCATAGGACAACTCATCTTCATCCTCGCATAATCCACCACAACTGGACGTAGGGTTTTACTCTCCGGAGGCCTGAACCAGTATAAACCCTTGTCTCCTTGTCCTTCGCCGCCATACTCGCCTAGCTCTGTGTGCACCACGTGCATAACCACCTACGCTCTTAGGTCCTGGTCCTCCATTAACCTGCAAACCACTAGGGCAACCCCCTAGCGGATCTGTCCAGGTCTCACCCCCTGACACTACCTGAACCACAAGATGGAGATAGAAGCTCTTGCGAATCATAAGGAAAATACAAGAACTAATGGGAGGGAAAACTTCCAATCCTCAAGGGGTAGCTATGGCACAACCCTAAGAATAAGACTGTAGAATTTAATAACCATAACCATTGGTCTATTATATTTTTCAGAAAATTACCCACCACTATCATTATGAAAATATTTTGAATGGACCCGTAAACTTATATCTAAATTACACACATCTACCACTATAAATAATAATATATAGTAACTCATAATCTTTATTTAAATTGCACATGCATATAATTATAAAAATAACTTAAATATTCTTCTAAATTTGTATCTAAACTACCCATATATGTCATTATTAAAAATAACCTAGAGCAAACACCTGAATCTTGATCTAGTTATCTACATGTTCATTTTATAGAATAAAGTAAATTGATGTATGATTCTAAATTATATATTTATGTCATTATTAATTAGACAAATTAAATTAAGCTATATGTTCATGAAGGGTGTTACGATGTAGACCAATTATACATTTATGAGAGAAGGCTATGAAAAATATTGATTTTAATTTCATTTTAATCACAATGTGTGGATGTACAATGCAAAGTGAAAAATGTATGAATGCAGATGAAAATGTGTATAGAATAATTACTAATTAAAATAAATCATAAATGAACAAATATAGTGGTCTAATTTTAAGACAACTTTCTAGTGCAAGGGTTGTTAAAATCATTAGCCCGTGAGCACGAGTTGATGGACTAGTGTTATTTTTTTTATCATTGTCTTAAAAAAGGTATGAATGGACAACTAAATTAACTCATGAAAACATTCTTATGCCACTATAATCGACACAGAGGGGAACAACATATGGTTGATGTCATGGCTGTGATGGACGTGGAGTTTTGTAAAAGTTGATCACAATTTTATTTTCTTATTTCTTTTCTTAAGATAAATAAGATATGAGGATAAGGATGTCTTTTGTATAAAGAAACCGAGCCTCTCTAAAAATCACTAGCTAAAATCCTGATTTAGTTAGTACGTAAAATGAAATAGCTAGTAAAAAATTGTTGACATCCAACAGTCTCTCTAAACTGAACTCTCTATGTGCTTCACCGCTAGTGAGTCCCGCCTGTCATACTCATGAAAATCAGGATAGCTAGTCACTAGCCACTAGCCAAAGATAGCTAGCGGGGCAACGAATTTAGCTAGTCAGGATAGCTAGTTGGGCAGATAGCTAGTCTGTTGGAAGAGTGTTTTTGAGATTTTTTTTCAAAATTTAGCTAGCCAAGTCATTTTAGCTAGTCTCTTGGAGTTGCTCTGCCAAAAAAAACTATCAATACTAGACTACTGCATGTTTGGATCTACTTAGATTATGATATTTAGCTTTTAAAAGCTACATCTAGTCCAAAATAGACTATCAGGATGGATCCATCACCTTAAGGTACGAGGAGCTTATCTTCCTCTTCTTCCTCCTTATTATATTCATCATTTTTTCATAAGGAATTATATCGTAGTCATCCATTTTATAATCACATGGACTTTGTTAAGCCAGGTGCAATTTTTTCGTGCACAATTAGATGCAACATGCGGATCGATATCCATGCAATCTAAGAGCATCTCCAATAGGTTGCTCATATAAGGAGAACTCCAGCAAACTACTACCAATTGGATCTCCAATACCAAAAAATTTTCAGCAATTACCTATAACTCAACTCCTCTCCCATCCATATAGGGGAATGCAAGCATCTTCACTATCAGGTTTCATGTGAGTCTATGCGTTGGGAGGAGGTATCGGAGATCGGTTTTTGGTAGTCTGTTGTAGCCATGATCACAAAAATACAAAACTAACTATTGGAGATGGAGTGAGAAGATATTTTGATAGTAGTGGATGAGTAATCTGCCGAAGATGCTCAGCATCTTTAAGAGACTTTTTATATTCTTTCTAAATGGTAGAAATATAGATTTTGGTGAAAAATGCCTTCCAACAACTTATCTGAATGGTCATCTAAATATAGCCATCGTCTATTCCATATTTTTTGCTAGTCAAATATAGAAGACGGGAATGGCTCTCTAGAATGCGCATAAGAAATAGAAAACCTATTGGAAAGTGAAAATATATCCAGAACGATATTTTTGCAAATGGCTCTAAATGATGATTTAAAGAGTAAATTTAGAAAGACTCTTGGAGATGCTCTAACGTAGCATGCAGATTCATCTATGTCTAAAGAATAAGATATAATGTGAGCCACTGCTGCGACCACTAATTAATTCTTGGGAAAGAGTGTCTGTTTTCTTTTTCGTAAGGAATTATGAATACAATTCACATTTTTGAACTACCTGTTTCGTGCTGCGCAGTTGCAGCCCACGTTGGATTCCATATGGCAAAACTTCTGCCACGTCACCCTGTTGAACAAAATGTTGGATATATATATATTTCTTGATTTCCGAAAAATAAATGACGTAAACAAATTTTATGAAAAATATACCACTGCCGCCGTACCACACGGCGACAGGGGGCCGCCAACGGTCGGGTGCACTGGCAGTGGGGCCAGGCTCCTACCGCCGTATCACACGGCGGCAGGAAACCCTACCGCCGTGCCACACGGCGGCAGGAGCCTACCGCTGCGGGATACGGCGGCAACCTCAAGGCTATATAAGCAGCCTGAGGCTGCCGCCAGCCCTCCTCCCTCCTTCACTCTCTCCTCCTAAATCTTCGGTTTTCAACTCTTCGGAGCACTTTTGACTCAGGTATGTTTCTAACTTTAGTTAGTTTAGTTAGTGAAGTTTAGTTAGTTAGTTAGTGTAGTTTAGTTAGTTTAGAAAAATTAGAAATTTTAGAAATAGTTATAATTCGAATAATTCGTTGAAATTGAAATAAAATTCAATTTGTAGAAAATAGTTTTAATTCAAAAAATTTGTTTAAATTGATATAAAATTTCTAGAAAATAGTTATAATGCAAATAATTAGATTAAATTGGTATAAAATTCTTAAAAAATGGTTATAATTAAAAAAATTCGTTTAAATTCATATAAATTTCGTAGATAATAGTTATAATTCAAATAATTCGTTTAAATTCATATAAAATTTTTAGAAAAAAATTATAATTCAAATAATTACATTAAATTGGTATAAAATTCCTAGAAAATTGTTATAATTCAAAAAATTCGTTTAAATTCATGTAAGTTTAGTAGAAAATAGTTATAATTCAAATAATTCGTTTAAATTCATATAAAATTCCTAGAAAATAATTATAATTCAAATAATTAGATTAACTTGATATAAAATTCTAAGAAAATAGTTATAATTCAAATAATTCGTTTAAATTGATATAAAATTCCTAGAAAATGGTTATAATTCAAATAATTAGATTAAATTGATACAAAATTCTTAGAAAATAGTTGTAATTCAAATAATTCGTTTAAATGGATATAAAATTCGTAGAAAATGGTTATAATTCAAATAATTTGTTTAAATTGATTTAAATTTCGTAGAAAATGGTTATAATTCAAAAAAATTAGATTAAATTGATACAAAATTCGTAGAAAATAGGTATAATTCAAAAAATTCATTTGAATTGATATAATTCAACTAATTGATTAAAATTTGTTTTTTTGCAGCTATGGTTCAGGCACCGTTAGAGTACGTACGACCGGAGTTGTTCGAGGAGGCGGTGGACCGGCACCACCGCTCGTACGTCTCGGCCGTTCTTGGACAGACGCCCGGCAGTTTACGTTGCAGGACCACCCGCACGTTGATGCCGATACACCAGCGCTGGATTCCAAAGTACGTAATTCATTTGTTATATTTATTTCTGTTTCTTTACGATAGTAATTGCGTTAAGTAAATTGTTTTTGTTTTTTTGTTTCAGGCTACGCGCTGCAGGACTTCTGCCTTTCGCGCGGTTGGTCGAGGGGGACAAGCTACGAGTTCAGGTTCCCCAGGCAGAGCGGTTGACACGGTTCAACTACGACACCCCTCTGATCACCGCGTTTATGGACCGGTGGCGACCAGAGACGCACACCTTCCACTTCCCCGTCGGCGAGATGGCGCTCACTCTGGAGGACGCCGCGCTTTTGGGAGGACTCCCTTGTGCTGGCGAGGCGATGGGGCCTATCGACATCCCCGCGATGTGGCAGACCGACTTCCTTGCTCGGTTCGCGAACGTTCCTCGGAACGATCGCGCGCCTCAGCCATACGTGCCTTTCGCCAACTCCCACGGTCCCACCTGGACTTGAATCCAGCAGTTCAGCGTACGTGGTTCTAACTCTTATTTTCAATATTTGTATGCATTTAAAACGAATGTGACGATCGACCTTTTTGTGCAGGTTGACTACATGGCAGACGAGGCCGAGGACCAGACGTCGGACAAGTTTCTGGAGGTGTACCTGCTCTGGCTGTTCGGGTGGGTGATGTTCTGCGAGTCAGCGGGAGACTCGGTGTCGAGGTACCTGCTCCCCTGGGCTCAGAGGATCGCCGACTCCCCCCTCGACGAGATACCCCAGATCAACTGGGGCAGCGCTGTTCTGGCCGCTACCTACAGGGGGTTGTGTTCGGGCGTGGCGAAGTCGGCGAGTAAGGAGGGGATCCTCCTGGGTTGTCCTCTCCTCCTGCAGACGTGGATCCACGAGCGGTTCGACATCGGTCGGCCCAAGGCCGACCTCTCCGAGTACGACCTGCTGCTAGCTGACACTGACCTAGCGGACCTCCCCACCATGGGTTCTCTGTGGTGCCTCCGGAAGGTAATGACCTCCCTTATCGTTTTCTTCGCTTAATGAGTTTCTTAGTTCGATTGAATTAACTTTTCATATTCTGTGCAGCACGTTTGGGCTGGGGAGCAGGCGAAGAAGGCGTACAAGGACTTCGTGGGTCAGATCGACCGGATGGTCGATGCCCAGGTCCGGTGGACGCCGTACACTCCTGCCATGGTGGCTGGCCGCGCACCACAGGGCCTCTCGTCGTTGTGCTTGCGAGACCAGACGTACTGGATGACGAAGAGACGATTGGTGTTCGACATCTACGTCAAGGAGTACGCGGTCCACCGGGTGATGAGGCAGTTCGGCCTCTACCAGGAGTCGCCTGTACCTGTTGTGCCACGTCTACCGCCCACAACGCATAGGTGAGATATCATGAGCCGGTTATAATTTTTTTTCCGTTACAAGTAGTCAGTTGCAAATAATTTTTTGTTTCATCTATGCTAGGTAGTCGTGTAAGGGCGTGTCTGCGGTGACGTCGTTCATCGACAGGTTGCAGTCGTACGTGGACGAGTGGGCATCCGCGACGCATGAGGATAACGTCGTCACCGAGCACCGCCTTCACGACGTCGCGACCTGGGTAGCGTACCTTAAGTGGTACCTCCCGAGGACGCGAACGCGGGTGACGTACGTCGCTGCTGCCCTGCCACCGCCACCGTCCCGGACCACGACAGGCTACTGCCAGACGGCACGTACCCGGTGCGACGAGATCAGACTACCGACACAGCGGTAAGATACGATACTGCAATCATATTTAATTCATGTTACTATTCATTATAACATGTGCTACTAATTTCGTGAGCAGCACGACGCGCTTGCTGAGATCGTGCGGATCGCAGCGGCCGCGAAGGAGGTGTTAAACACCTGGGGACCTCAGCAGCACCGCTAGACGTACGACAGGATCCTCGAGGTTGCCACGAGGTACACCGCCGTCGTTAACTACGCCGGGGCCGCAGACATTCCTCTTTTTCCGCGCCACCCCGCGTCGTCCTCGAGCTCCACCTCGACAGGTCGTTCGTACCAGGCGCCTTCCTCCTTTGCATGTGCTGCTTTCTCGGCTCTGACGGCATAGCAGCAACCACAGCCGCAGGCTCCGCACACCTACGTGCAGCGGCCGTTTGTTTTCCCCGGCTCAGGTACATTCATTGGACCTTCTTTTCAACTAATGCACGGAGTTGTTGTGTGTGTTTTTTATATTATCTTTTAATCGTACAGGGCGACCGCCGGTCTTTCCGACGGGACTCGGAGCTTTCCCCTGGGCTCGACCGGCACCTAGACCAGCAGTAGCAGCTGCAGATATTCCTTCCTCGTCCACTGCACCTATTTTCCAGCATGGTAACGACCTTAACTATTATAGTAATATTCGATAAGTACGATACGTGGAAAACTAATACTATTCGTTGCAGGTTTCGACCCGACCGCGGCCTCGATGGAGTCCCCTGACGATCAGCTGCCATGGGATGAGTGTAGGCTCGAGGACTTGCTCACGCCCATGGATGCGGCGGAGGTCGAGGAGCTTGGCGCGTCACAGTTCACACAGGCGCCGCCTCTTGGGACGCAGGAGACACAACTGCCTTTTGGATGGTCCCAAGCGGCTGGCGGAGCGACAGAGGCACGCCCGGCGGGCAGAGCGACACCGGCTGGTGCAGGCGGCTCGTCGCAGGCGGTTGCAGGGTCGTCGCAGGCGGCCATGGTGACACTGTCTGCCGACGAGCTCGGACCCCGGGTCATCAGGGCACCTGAGCCCTTGACGTAGGCCCAGGACCACACCAGGGTTGGTGCTAGAGCTATTAGGCCGAAGAGGGGCTGGTAGATTTAGATGTATTAGTGTTTTGTGTCACAGTAGTATTTTGACCATGATCTTTTATAAACTATTTTGCATCTACTCGTTGATTATAATCTTTTCTTTTATATATGTCAATTTGTGATTGTGATTATGTTTAAATTTATCATTTATTTGTTTTGAAAAATGAAAAAAGTGTTTTACAAAATGAAAAATTCTAAAAAATGAAAAAGGGTGCTACCGCCGTGTGGCAGGGCGGCAGGCCCCTTCCGCCATGTGGCACGGCGCTAGGACCCTGCCGCCGTGCCACACGGACGTGCCGTTATAGGTACTGTCCTGCCGCCGTGTGCCACGACGGCTGAGGTATATTTTTGGTAAAATTTGTTTGTGTCATTTATTTTTCGGAAATCAACTAAAAAAATATATATATAAAAATCCAAAATGTTGTTCAACAGTTTTCAACAGCCCAATAAATAACCCAAGTACAAAGTATAAACAAAGTACCCCACCAGCCCAAGGGTTCAGCCCAAATCACAATACAGGCCCCTTTTATCCAGCCCAGGTCAGCTCTGGAAAGCACCACGTCACTGACACGCGGGACGGGCAGCTCAGCCGAAGAGTCACGCGCCCCGGCGCCCTCCTCCCGAAAAGCGAAAACCATATCCACGCCGCGTGGGCCCGCGACTAATCTGCATCCGCCACGTGCCATATCCGAGATACCCCTCCTCTCCCACCCCCACCACAACGGCTCAGCCGCAGCGGTCACCTCCTCCTCTGCTAGTCTCTCTTCGCCGCCGCCTCCTCCGACGAACCACCGCGCCATTTGAAGTAACAGAGCAGCGCCGGGAGTGGAGGTAGTGGGTGAGAGCCCGAGGAGGGGCGGCGCAATGGGGCTCTCGGGCGCGGCGATCTCCGCGCCGCTCGGCTGCCGCGCCCTGCCGCGCGGGGTGGTCGGCGGAGGCAGCAAGGTTCGGAGGTCAGAGGCAGAGAGGTGGAGGCGGCGGGAGGGCGCGGGCCGGTGCGTGTCCGGAGCGAAGGTGAGGTGCGTGGCGACCGAGAAGCACGACGAGACGGCGGCGGTAAGGGCGGCGGCGGTCGGGGTGGAGTTCGCGGACGAGGAGGACTACCGCAAGGGCGGCGGCGGCGAGCTTCTCTACGTGCAAATGCAGGCCACCAAGCCCATGGAAAGTCAGTCCAAGATCGCCTCCAAGGTGATTATATTTAGATACTATTACTTCTCAAATCAATTTCCGTGCTTGTTCTAATGATTTTGACTATAGATTTCGTCCCCTTTTCTTGTACTAGTATTTTGGGATTTACTGGACATGAAATCCATAACATCTGCCACTATAGACTTTGATTAACATGTATAGGATAAAATTCGTGTACATCAAGTTTTCTGATTCTCTTTTTTGTTTGTAGCCACACGCTTTGGCATCCTAAAGTACAATCGTAACAATTCTTCTACTGCAATATTCTCCATCCATCAGCAATCGAACTTTATCTTTTTCAAGAGAAATAACCCCAGCCAAGTAGGTTAGGGTAATCTTTTAAGAGCATAATAAAATACTGCACAATTCAGTATGGAATCACACGTGCCGTACTTCACGTGCTTTGGCTAAGGACGTCCGTGGAAACGGGCGGTGATGATTTGCACATCTCATCTCCGGTTGGTTGACACAGTTTATCACTGTTTATGTCCAATTGGAAGTGTATACCGCAGTTTAAAAGTTCTGAAATGCATTTTGTCATGAAAATGGATGTAGCTTATCAGCTTTGTACTATTACAAATTGAACACCTGGCTGCAATTTTGAAAAAGTTTTTTTTTACTATTTTTGTAGTTCCACTGACAGTATGATGTTGCCTGATTGCACAGTAATGTTGAATTCACTGGATTGTACACACATGGGCATGACATTTACAGTCTAATGTCACATGGTATGACTTTGCTTTAATTTAAGCAGTCAAGTGGGTAGTCTAGGCGTAATCCCGCAAAATCATGCCATTTTTCCTAGGACTGATCAAAACTTTGACCGAAACCTTTGTGCTGTTAAAAACTATGTGCACATGAACAATGTTCTAGTTCTTGTTTCATGGAACCTATTTTCTTTGGGAATGAAGTGTTTTCTTACAGGATGAAGTAGCTAAAAATTGTACTGGCATAAGTTCATTGTATGGTTCAGGAAAATGAAAAATGTACTGGCATAAGTTTCTTACAGAATGTGGTCTTTTCTCTTTTGCAGCTGCTGCCCATATCTGATGAAAAATCAATACTTGATCTGGTTATCATTGGCTGTGGTCCTGCCGGCCTTTCTCTAGCTTCAGAGTCAGCCAAACAAGGCCTCACTGTTGGTCTTATTGGCCCTGACCTTCCGTTCACGAATAACTATGGTGTGTGGGAGGATGAATTCAAAGGTATTATATTATTTGCATTGCTACGATGAAGAGTTTATGCATAATATCTTTATCAACATAATTTACTAATTTTTTACTTCTGTCTTTTGCTGTCCAGATCTTGGTCTAGCGAGCTGTATTGAGCATGTCTGGAAGGATACTATTGTCTATCTAGACAATAATAAACCAATACTGATTGGCCGTCCATATGGCAGGGTTCACCGTGACCTACTACATGAGGAGTTGCTGAGAAGGTAAATTCATATGTACCCATATTGATATTTGGATTCAAAAGTATGAAATATCAAGCAACGTGATATAATATGATTGACAAGTAGCAACACTTGAATCATTGGCAGATGCTATGAAGCTGGTGTTACATACCTCAACTCAAAAGTTGACAAGATCATCGAATCTCCAGATGGTCACAGAGTAGTCTGTTGTGAAAGGGGACGTGAGATACTCTGTAGGCTTGCGATTGTTGCTTCGGGGGCAGCATCCGGTCGGCTTCTAGAATATGAGGTTGGAGGTCCCCGTGTCTGTGTGCAGACTGCATATGGAGTAGAAGTTGAGGTACACAAAAAAGCTGTTACTTTTAATTCATGAATTCATTTGTTTTATCCTCCATTTCATAATTTGCATAATATCAGTGCTCGTTCTCGTTCTTGATGAAACTTTGAACCTAGCATTTGGGTACTAGTTGTTTGTTCTTTCAAAATGATTTGAATTTTTCAGGTGGAAAACAATCCATATGATCCCAGTTTAATGGTTTTCATGGACTACAGAGATTGTTTCAAAGAGAAATTCTCGCACTCTGAACAAGAAAATCCAACATTCCTGTATGCTATGCCTATGTCATCCACACGAGTTTTCTTTGAGGTCTGTATGGAACTTCCATTACATTGTGATTCTCCAACCAGTACTTCCATGCTTCAAAGTTGCCGATCAAATCCTTTGTCACAGGAAACATGCTTAGCCTCTAAAGATGCGATGCCTTTTGATGTACTTAAGAAAAGGTTGATGTATCGGTTGGATGCAATGGGAGTTCGGATCCTTAAAGTTCATGAGGAGGTAAGAAGTTAAGGATCACTAGCATGTTAATTTCTCATTCATATGTACTGTGAACATGAACTGAAATGCTGAAGCTTGGTTTCAGGAATGGTCCTACATTCCTGTTGGAGGTTCCTTACCAAATACAGATCAGAAAAATCTTGCATTTGGTGCTGCAGCAAGTATGGTGCATCCTGCAACTGGTATGGCCAAATCCTTAATTTTTATACACCATGTCCTTCCTTGCAGTCTAGCTGATATTCACATAGTGTTGGAAAATTCATAGGCTACTCAGTGGTCAGATCTTTGTCTGAGGCTCCAAGATATGCCTCTGTTATATCAGATATCTTAAGGAATCGAGTTCCTGTGCAATATTTACCAGGAACTTCTCAAAATTACAGTCCGTCAATGCTTGGTAAGTATTCTGCTGATTTTTACTCGACTGATAGTACTACTGCACTATGACATGACTTCTGGACAAGTACAGCTTCACTCTTTTTAAATTTTAGACCAGTGAGCAAAACCTTCTGCTTCTAATTGTTATATGATGTTGCAGCTTGGAGAACACTATGGCCTCAAGAAAGGAAACGGCAACGCTCATTCTTCCTTTTCGGATTGGCATTGATCATCCAACTGAATAATGAAGGCATACAAACATTCTTCGAAGCCTTCTTCAGAGTGCCGAAATGGTAAGTTTCACTTTTGCCCTGTTTCTATTTTCACTTTTCAGAGAGATTCAGTGTACTGAAGGTAACAATTTCCAAAAAAAAAAAATTACAACTATTGTTTTTGTCAACAGGATGTGGCGAGGGTTTCTGGGCTCGACCCTTTCATCGGCAGATCTAATACTATTTTCATTCTACATGTTTGCAATAGCTCCGAATCAATTGCGAATGAACCTTGTCAGACATCTCCTCTCTGACCCGACTGGCTCAACAATGATCAAGACCTACCTGAGCTTGTAAAACCATGTCACCAGTCCGCAAGAACTCTAGAAACTGTACAGTTTTGTAGTTGTATATAACTTAGAGGGGATCTGAAGGGTTACTTTTTCTTTTTGTCGTTTGACGGCGGGTCTCAGGGTCACATAAACTGTTTATGTTTGCTATGTTGATGGGATAGGGAATCACATGGTGTTGTGCATTCTGGAAGATCACAAGTAGAAAGATCAACTGATGGTCATGGTTCCTGGATTGGCCAGTTTTAGGCCTTCTGTCTCTTGTATTTGTTTCCATCCCTGTCTTTGCTGTTTCAAGGCTTTTTACATGCATGCCCAATGAATTACACCCTTATTTTAGGTTGCTCAATTCCAAGGCAAAATGTTTTTCTTTTGCAACCATATTTGCAAAAAAAAAAAGAAAAATATTTTTTCCTTAAAAAAGTTGTGCAAGAATAGTATGAGGCTGTGCTTGCTCCTGTCCTGTGCCATGGCATTTAGCCGCAAGATGGAGAGGAAGGATAGGACGAGGTCTGTTAGAGACAGAGGTTGGAGGCGAGGGGGAGAGAGGAGCAAGGGCAGGAGGGGAGAGGCGGAACACCCCGTCTCCCTCCACCTCTCTGCCTTCTTCTCCCGCGCCCCCATCCTCCCCCATCGACCGCACGACCCACCAACCGGCCAGTCACCGGCGTCCGTCTCGGTAGGTGTGGCCGCGGCGGCTTGCCACAATCACCGGACGGTGGCGGCGCGATGCAAGGGGGCCCTCTGAGTCCGGACGAGTACCGGGTCGCATCGCCGCCGGCGCTTCTGCACCAGCCGGCGCTCACCATCGTCGTGGCCATCGACCGGGACCGGAACAGCCAGATGGCCGTGAAGTGGGTCGTGGACCACCTCCTCTCCAGCGCCTCCCACGTCATCCTCCTCCACGTCGCCGCCCACTACCCCGCCGCCACCCGTACGTCGTCGTTCGTTCTCGTCGCCGCCGTAGCCATCGCCGGCCGGGCGGTGTTCCTTGATTGCGGCGGCTGAGCTATGGGTCCCTTTTCGTTTGGTGATGTGCAGATGGATTCGCCGTGGCAGAGACGACGCAGGGCGCGCTGGAGGCTGAAATGAAGGAGATCTTTGCCCCTTACAGAGGATTCTTCAACCGGAATCCTGTAATGACAAATTTGACAGTAAAAAGCGTCCAAATTTCATTTACGATTTTGTGCCTGATGGCCGCATTCGTGTTTACATACAGCAGGTGGAAGTTTCCGAGGTGATACTGGAGGATGCAGACGTGCCCAAGGCCATTCTAGGCTACATCACTGCAAACAAGATCCAGAGCATCGCGCTCGGAGGATCTTGCAGAAATGCATTCACCAAGTAACTCAATTTTTTTCCATAAATTTTTCTTCCTGATTGTAAATATGAATCATCGACAGACACTAATCTTAACGCCCTGAAATGGAACAATGTCTTCTCTGTAATTCGGGCAGGAAATTCAAGAACGCGGACGTGCCGTCGACCCTGATGAAGTGCGCGCCAGACTACTGCAACATCTACGTGGTGGCCAAGGGCAAGTCCGTCAACGTCAGGCTCGCCAAGTGCGGCGTTCCGGCCGTCACCGGCGCCGACACTCTTCCGGACGGCGAGTCCCTCCGGGGAGCTGCTGGGGCGTACTCTCGGCGCGGCTCCAGGGGGCTTCAGCCGCCGGCGATGCCCGACGGTCGGCGCTCCGTCGACGGCCGCTCCACCCTGCCGGAGCTCACGACGCGGCCGCCGTTCCGCGAGCGGTCGCTCCCGTCATCAGCCAGGCACGGGATACCGGCCGGCAAGGACCACTCCGACGCGTCCTCCCGGTCGGCGCGGCAGGAGTCCCTCGGCGACCTCGACTTCGCGCAGAGCATGCGCTTCTCCTCCATCGACTTCGGCGAGAACCTCGACATGTCCGCCAGCCCCGGCGGGGAGCCCATGTCGCCGGCCACCTGCCAGGCGCAGCGGGAGGTGGAGGCCGAAATGCGGCGCCTCCGGCTGGAGCTGAAGCAGACGATGGACATGTACAACGCAGCGTGCCGGGAGGCCATCAACGCCAAGCACCGCGCCAAGGAGATGCAGATGCTGAAGCTGGAGGACGCGCGGCGGCTGGAGGAGGCCCGGCACGCGGAGGAGTCGGCGCTGGCGGTGGCCGAGATGGAGAAGGCCAAGTGCCGCGCGGCCATGGAGGCGGCCGAGGCGGCGCAGCGGCTGGCCGACCTGGAGGCGCAGAGGCGGCGCAACGCCGAGGTGCGCGCGCGACGGGAGGCCGACGAGAAGGTCCGCGCCCTGGACGCCATCACCAACCACGACTTCCGGTACCGTCGGTACCACATCGACGAGATCGAGATGTCCACCGAGCGCTTCTCCGACGAGCTCAAGATCGGCGAGGGCGGGTACGGCCCCGTGTACCGCGCCTCCCTCGACCACACCCCCGTCGCCATCAAGGTACTCCGCCCCGACGCGCACCAGGGCCGGAAGCAGTTCCAGCAGGAGGTGGAGGTGCTCAGCTGCATCCGCCACCCAAACATGGTGCTCCTCCTTGGCGCTTGCCCCGAGTACGGCTGCCTCGTCTACGAGTACATGGACAACGGCAGCCTCGAGGACCGCCTCTACCGGCGCGGCGGCACGCCGCCGATCCCGTGGAGCCAGCGGTTCCGGATCGCGGCGGAGATCTCGACGGCGCTGCTGTTCCTGCACCAGGCCAAGCCGGAGCCGCTGGTGCACCGGGACCTGAAGCCGGCCAACATCCTGCTGGACCGCAACTACGTGAGCAAGATCAGCGACGTCGGGCTGGCACGCCTCGTGCCGCCGGCGATGGCGGACAGCGTCACGCGGTACCGGCTGACGGCGACGGCGGGCACCTTCTGCTACATCGACCCGGAGTACCAGCAGACGGGCAAGCTCGGGGTCAAGTCGGACATCTATTCCCTCGGCGTGCTCCTACTGCAGGTGGTCACCGCGCGCCCGCCCATGGGGCTCACGCACCACGTCGAGAAGGCCATCGACGCCGGCACCTTCCACCAGATGCTCGACATCACCGTCAAGGACTGGCCCGTCGACGAGGCGCTCGGATTCGCCAAGCTCGCGCTCAAGTGCACGGAGATGCGGCGGAGGGACCGGCCCGACCTCGCCACCGTCATCCTGCCGGAGCTCAACCGGCTCAGGAACCTCGGCTTCGCCTACGAAGCAGCGCGCGCTGCGGCAGGGCCCGGCAGTGGCGGCGGCGACGGTGGCGTGCAGACAACCGTCAGCTCCCCAACAGTGGGTGCTGGTGGTTCGGCCTGGAAAACGGCGGAGAGCTAGCGGCGGCGCCGCGCGGTCCTGTCCTGTATCAGTTAGAGAGCGAGCTTTTCATACGGGGAGAAGTATACGGGGAGAAGACTCTTCCTTCCTTTTCTTTTTGCCGAGGGTTCAATCCAAAAATCTTGGTGTATGTACAGTTTTCTGAGTATGAGAAATACAAACACGTCTTGCAGTGCTCTGGAGCCTCTCTCTCTCATCGCTTCGATTTGATTTCTGCAAGCGTATTAAATAAGATTTTCGATCAAAAGGCTGCCTACACAATCCCTTGATGAAAGTATTTTCGATCAAAAGCAGTATGTCAACATGCGAGAAAGTTGCTGGCCATGTACCATCTTGATCTTGACTCTTTGCTCAGTATCCACAGCTTATTAAAATCTCGAAACCGTCACTACCGGAATCTGCACCTTTGCCGAGAGTCAAAATCTTTGCTGAAACTGTCTCCAGCAATCTGGAGCATCTACATCTGCAAAATCGTGTATTGAGAGAAAGAGAGAGATGGAAACAGTGGCCGAAACAAATGAGCGCTCCAGCAGCCACCCGTTCCCCTTGCGCATCCAGCGCCAGCCGTTGGCTCCCGCGACGGGTCGGAGAAACCGCAGCTTTGCCCCCGCCGCAGGGGCCGGAGCTCCCTGTCGCCGTCACAGCTCACATCGAGCAGCTCGCGGGAGGAGGGAGCTCGAGCAGCAGCTCGGGGAGGAGGGAGCTCGAGCGGCCGCGAGGATGGCCGGCGCGGGAAGAGGGCGAGGAGCAGAAGGGCGCCGGCGGATCCGGATGGACGCGCACGGGATGGTTGGGGATGGTGGAGCTGCGTCCTCGGCGACCCGGCGCGGCTCGCCTCTGCTCGTTGGCAGCGAGGGACGGCTGGATCTGCTCGACCTCCCCGACGACGTGCGCCGGCCGTGGAGCTCCGCCTCCGCGCCCCTGCTCCGCACCTCTGCGCCGACACGGTGGAGGAGACGGCGACCTCGACCTCCGCGGCTACGGGCTACCTCGAGCTCGACGGCGACCTCAACCTCCACCGGGGAGCTCCGCCTCTCGCTACCCCGCCTCCAGCTCCGTTGGCACCTCCGGCTCTCCGCCTCCAGCTCCGTCGCCGCCTCGGCCGCCAGATCCAGGCCTGAGAAGGGGAGAGGCGTAGAGGAGGCGGCCGGATCTGCCTCGCCGTGGAGGAGACGGGGAGGTGCGGCCGTGTGGGTCCCTGGAGACCGCCGTCGCAGGTCGTCGCCGGCGAAGGAGACAGAGGGAGGAGACGGAGCGAAGCAAGGGCAGGCAGCGCCGCAGCGGGCTCGCGCGCGCGAGGGAAGAGGGCGTGTGGGCGGCCGCGGGGCGGAGGGAGACGAGGCAGGCGGGCGGATCAGGGGAGACGGAGGAGGCGACGGAGGAGGCCGAGACGGGTGGGGCCCGCAGGCGGTTGGGATGGGGAAAGGTCCAGACCCCCTGAGAATGCGCTTGAGCGGGGGCATCACTGCAAAATGCAGCACATGTTGCAGCACCGGCTGGAGCCGGAACAGTGCTCGTGCGATCTGCATTTTGCAGATGCAGATCATGATGGGTCAGTTGCTGGAGACAGTCTGAGAGCCTCTCCTTGGGCTCTCGGCAAAGAAGGTCTTTGTTGAGAACCACATAGAAAACTCTCGGCAAAGACTAAACACTCGGCAAATCGTCTCTTTGCCGAGAGCCAGTCGAAGAGTGCATTTCTTCGGCACTTGCAAAGAAATTAAAAAAAATCACTTTTTTACCTCCAAACTTTTTCCTTCCTCAACATACCCTTATACAAAATTTATGCTCAAATTTGGCACAATTTTAGCTCTGTTTGCTATATTTAAAAATTTTACTTCTTTCTAAGTATTTTTTTCGTATAAGTCCGATATGAACTGCAAGTGCATGAAATCATAGAGTAAAGTTGGTAAAAAAAATGATATTCATGTTTATGAGACATATCTAAGACCATGTACATGAAATAAAACTAAATTTCAAGCATTTTGTTCTCTGATCACGATGAAGATCGTGAGGTAGAAAGATTTTAAAATTGTATAAAATTCAAATGAAGTTTGAAAATAACGAAATTTGTCTAGTGACCGTGATATTATATGTGGAGGTTGTGGTAAAAAATCGAGAATATTTTGAATACTTCGACACGTACACTGTTTAGAAACCTGAACATCTCACGAGATATTTATAAGAATTTGAACTAATGTCATTATATTTGATGTCTTAAAGAAATTCAAATTTGGATTTAACAACAAAAAATTTTTATAAGTAATATACAACATAATTGGTGTCATGTTAAAATTTGAAAAAGTTTCCTATCTGTTTGCTATTTTTAATAATTAATTTGATTAAAATTGTCTTTGTCGAGGGCTCGGCTCTCGGCAAAGAGGATGGTGGGCTCACAGCAAAGTAATTTCGGCCCACCACGACCCACCTCTGGCCCACCTCCCCGTCTCCCTATATAACGCCACCTCCCCCAAACCCTAGCCCTCTGCCTCCCTCCCCAGCCGCGCAGCCACCTCCCTCCCCAACCGACAGCCTCACCTCCCTCCGCCCCCGTCCTCCGCCGGCACCACACCGGCCATGGAAGCCGCGAGCGCCCAGAGCCTCGTTGTCCCCCTCCTCCCCCCTCCGCTCGCCCCTCACTTCGTGGCGAGGAGTAGCGGCGAGGCGTGGCGCGGTAGCGGCGAATCCGGCCCCGCGTGCCTCACCCCCTCCTCCCTCGTCCAGCCGCCGTCGTCGTCAGATCCGCCGCCGGGGGATGACCTCGAGGCCGGACGACGGCGGCGGGATCTACGAGGCCGGACGATGGCAGGACGGCGACACCGACGTGACCTCGAGGCCGGGTTCTCTCCCTCCCCCTCGCGCGCTCTCTCTCTCTCTCTCTCTGTTTTGGTGTGTGCGGCGGCGGCCGGGTGGTGGTGTCAGTGGTGGTGGTGGTGGTGGCGGCTATAGCGGTGGAGGGCCACACGGCTGGCGGTGGGGGTGGCGTTGGTGGTTGCAGCGGTGGCCGTGCTGGTGCTGGTGGTGGTGCTGGGGTGGCGGCGGTGGTGGCGGCGGCGGCGGTGGCCAGTCGGTGGGGGCCGCGGTGCCTGGCTGGTGGGGGCCGTGGTGGCTGGCTGGGCTTTTTTGTGTTTTAAAAAAAATTCTTGCCGAGAGCCAGCTAGGCCTCTCAGCACACCTTTGTCGAGAGGGCATGACGTGGCTCTCAGCAAAGATTTCTTTGCCGGTCAAATTTTGCCGAGAGGCTTTGCCGAGTGTTTCCTCTCGGCAAAGTCTGTGCCGAGAGGAAACAAGCCTTTGACGAGAGCATCTGGCTCTTGGCAAAGGTGCGGATTCCGGTAGTGTGCTCATTAAAATCTCAAAATAGAAAAATTGCACATCATCATCTTCTATCTCATATACAATAAGTTTTTTTTGACATTAATGAACCAGTTGAACAAATCAATTATGAACTTCATTGATTTAAGAAGGTGCAAAGTTCAAACTATGAGAGAACTTGTGAATTTAATTGGCATATGACAATAAACAATAGTTCAAGCTTCTGCTTGTGTGCATGAGTTGGAAGATTGTGCTCACTAGGTGGATAAACTAACGATCATGTTCGCATTCAGTATTTTCCACGAGGTTTTGTTTAGCTTGATGGTACACTTAAATACATGCAGCTCCAATAACAATTTAACACCCTTACCTTATAGGGTGTATACACTACACATAATATTTCCTCCATATATTTTTTCTTGTTGGGGTCACTTCTTCAGCATATAGTAGCCAATAGCTCCCAAAAGCTGTATAGTGGAAGAGTTAATGAAATGGGCAAGATGGGATGAAGACTAATTAACAAGATATAAGAAATCAGCCAACTTGAGAATCGGTGATATCAATTGTCTTCATCTATCTTCTGAAATTCTGCATGATAGATAAATGTTTGCATGATAAAGAAAAATAATGTCAAAAAACACAGAATGACAAATGGCGGGGCTTAAATACAATGATTAGAACATATGGTAGCAGCATGGAATACACTCTAAAGAGTTATTGTTAGACATGCAAAATAATTAGGCACCACAAATTTCACACCAACTAAAATTAGGCACAACAAATATTGAAGAAGCAATATAATAGATATTAATGCCCCCTAACCTAAGGCATGTTAAATTATTGATAACAAAATTTTTTTGACAAATAACAACTTTGGATACAAATAAACACTCACAAGAGAGCGACACAAAAGAGAGATAGAGAAAGATGACGACAAAAAGAAGAATGAACAACGAACCACCGATTGAATTAACAAAAAGAGAAGCAATATAAGCAAAGAGATGCTACGATGATAGTCCAATATGAATAGGAGAAAATTATAAACAAAAGCTAGAATATATGCATAACTGGACCGTATAGATTTACTTACCCTATATGCAAACAATATCAATTGTTTGCAAAATTTATTGTAAGACTTATATGAAGACTAACCAACATGAACAAAGCCAAATAGTATAGTAGCAAGCCATTTCTTACTGGTGAGTAACAAATAATAAATATTAATAGGCACAACAACTCGTATAAATATTGGCTCACATATCATACTTTGTTTAAAGCATGATGGTTTAGTATATTCACATGAAAATTAATTATAAAATCATAACAAAAAACAATAACAAACATCGAAAAATTAGAATTTACAGTCTAGAACAAATTTTACACGAGCAAATATACTACAATTTCAGAAAAAAGTAATCTATAAATAGTGTACAATATTAGAATAAGTGCACATGATAGATTGAATAAAGAAGAAACCATATGCAGGTTGACTTCACTATAATACTTAAATATCTCAATTTCACAGCACACATAAATTCAACCCAAACAAGAATGACAATTATACCCAGCATCCCCTGATCTAAGCACCTCCAAATCACAACAGAAAAATCAAAAGGAAATGGTTACCTGCTGGCACTGGGTGGTTGGCTGGGAAGTTAATCTAGGATGAGTCCAACGAGTAGCCTCAGAAATCCTTCTCCAACATATGAACAAAACAGAACATATACATACACAAAAAATGAATAGCAATGGGTAAGGAAACATCAAACAAAATGGAACTAGAAAATAATAAATTAAATGTGTCAATCATTACAAATAAAATGGATATACACAAAAAATCATTTACAATTCTCATGAATATATACTGTCACACCCAGTTTTGGAAGCAAAACCAGATCATAAGCTTACATGTGTCCAGGATCATGTTCACACATGCAAACGACATAGTGGAATACCAAATCACAGTGTCACAGCATTATTATTATTACAGACCGATTGTCCAATAGTCTAACACACAGTACGAGTAGCTAACAGTGAAAAAACGAAGTCATCTACCACAGGTAGTCGTCCGGAGAAACGCGCCTAGACCTCTTCAAAGTCTTCAGGGAAGTCGTCAAAGCGTCTGTCTGAGCAGCAGTGCGAGTAGTGTAGTTGCAAGAATAAAAATCAACAAGCGTGAGCACATGTCGTACTCAACAAGGGAATATAACTATAACAACATGCAAGGCTCTTTGGGTGGATGGCTGACATGGTTAAAGCGGTAAGCAATTTTAGTTGGTCAGATTTTATTAAGCAACTGATTACTAGCAATGTAAGTGTATACCATCCCAAAGATTAATAAACGCAACCGTAATAAGATGCAATGCACAAAATTAAGTCCATGTTCCATAAGTTACTCATGTGAGGGTCCAGGCCGCTCGTGACCGTGAGCACGACTGATCGATCAGTTTATACACTCTGCAGAGGTGGCACATCTTTACCCACAAGTCGTGTTTCCCATGTCACCCGGGTTAGCTAGACCCTTAAACACTACCTTTGGTGAGTGGCTAGGGATTCACTACGAGGCCTTTACAAAGATTCCCTAGTATGGGCTGCTCGCTAGGTTACATGGTCAGTGCAACGCATAACCCTCTCTCAAACTGCGAAGCAACCACAGAGCAGATTAGGTTGAGGGCCAGGCTATAAATCATCTACCGCCACCCCCTCGCCCTTATTAGGTAAAGCATACCACACACTAAGGTTTCTAATTAATTGGCCAAGACAGAGCCATTTGTCTTGTGATAGCACTGTTGTCCTGGGTGGTCGCTCCATGTTCCGATTAATAAGAGTAGTCTTGTTTAATGATGGTGGAGCATAAAATAAATCAAGTTCACTTTGTGTTCAATAAAAACCACCCTCATTCCCATAGTTAGCGACTAAGCATGAGCTACCCAACATAAATAAAATACCCAGGTTATCAAGGACATGGTAAACAACACTAGTCAATCCTTAATCATAGGGTCCCATCATATTAATGCAAAGCAATACAGTAAACAATGTAATTAAAATGCAGTTGTATAGGAAAAAGGGCATGCAGCAAGGACTTGCCTTCCACAAATTCGGATGACTGCTCAAGATCTTCAAATCCTTCAACAGCAGCGTAGTCCAAGTAACGATCGTCCTCTACGCACCACATCAATCACATACAGGCAAACAATAGAATAAAATAAGAAACATGCATCAAACAGAATTAATAGAGCAAAACAATGGCATAAACGATTCTACTCTTCGATACGATCATTTGGACATAAAGAACGCTAAAAACGGAGCTATAACGAAGAAGATACAGCTTAAACAAGGTATAAGGGCCAAACTGCGAGAAAACTAGGGTTCCAGGGGCTTATCTGCTAAAAACCGAGGGCTAAAACATAGTTAAGTGTATAAACACAAGGTCTAAGGTGTAAAACTATAAGGATAAGACCTCGGGCACTAAAACCAGGGAGTTCAGGGTCTAAACCGTAAAGAAAAGGACCTATAGGTAACGTTCTTCAGGGGTGGAAGGACCGGCATGCAAAACCAAAAACAACAGGGGCTCTTTTGCAAAACAACGACGAACTCAGCGGGGTTGACTGGTATGCGGCTGGTTTGACCGAGGCTAGATCTGATCTGGACCGTTGACTGGCGATCAGATGGTCCAGGAGCAACGCACGCGCGAGCGGCGGCGGGACGCGACGGCGAGTGGTGGCGCGCGGCACACAGGACGGCTAGGGTTTCGGGGACGTGGGGGTCCCAGGGTGCGGCGGCGTGGCTTATAAAGGCCAGGGGGTCCCTTGGCGTGCGGGCCATGAAGGGGAGCGGCTCGGACGTGGAGACGAGGCCGGACGGGGTCGGACTCGTGCTTGGGTCCGGCTCCGGTGCGGGAGGTTGGGGATGACGCGGGGGCCCCGCCTGTCCACGTCCGCGCGCGAAGGGAGGTGGGATGGGCCGAAGTTGGGCCGGTATCGCTGCTGGGCTGCACGCAGAAGAGGAGGGGAGGGGGGAACGAGGGAGCTGGGCTGGGGACTTGAGGGGGCTCCGGCGGACTATGGCTTGCAGACCGAAACAAAATAGAAGGAAGGGGAAAGAGGGAAAAGAAAAACCTTTTGGGATTTTTGAAAAGGAAACCAACAAATTGAATTCAAAGCACCCAAAATAAATGCACCAGCATGTATGCAACAAACATCAAGCCACATATTTAATTTAGAAAAAGAAATAAAATAATGTTTTTTCTTTTCTTTTCTATACTATATTCCCTATAAAGAATTAAAAGGTTGGAAAAATTTTAAAAATTGAGAGAAAATCATTGCTTAATTTATTCTCCTACTCACATCTTCAATTTCAGGGTGTGACAAATCTACCCCCTTAAAAGAATCTCGTCCTCGAGATTCAGATAGATTTAGCAAGATTGAGAAAACTAGACTCCCAGTCCAAGAGTGAAAGATAAGGAATTAAGCATGATCAAGGACATAACAAGCTGATTGGATACTCTCTGAGTGGTCCCAGCATTCACTTGGTTCAGCTTCCCACACATGTAGTTCTGTCGTCCCTTGTTGCTCGGAGGGGTCTGGTTCCCATTCCTCATCTGCTGACTCTGTATTGGAGTATTCTGAACACTTCTCTAAGGACAATGGTTGGCAAAGTGACCAATCTCTCCACACTTGAAGCATGAATTGCCAACAGGGGTGTTAGGCACACTAGATCTCACTGGGGGTTCCTGCAGGGGTATTCTGACTAGTCTGCTGATCATTGGGACGTGGAGTATGTGGAGTAGATTGTTGTAACTGCTGAATGGGGTGCTTGAATGGTTGATTGTTACGGTGTACCTGATTCTGGCTAGTATTACCACTCAGACCTCCAAAGCGGAACGGTGCTCCCTACTGTGGATCGAAACAGGGGCGGGTGATGTTCCCAGACTGTCCATAAGTGGTATCCTTCCTCTTGAGATCTCCCAATTCCCTACGCTTGTACTCCAAGCCTATGGCCTTATCAATAAGATCCTGGAAGGTAGGGAAAGTGTGGGACATAAGCTGGTACTGAAGTGGTCCAGCTAGCCCTTCCAAGAACAGCTCTTGCTTCTTCCTGTCCTCATCAGTATCCTCAGGAGCATAGCGTGATAGTTCAGTGAATTTGTCTCTGAACTCTATCACAGACATCCCTCCCTGCTTGAGAGCAAGGAACTCCTTCTTCTTCAGCTTCATGACATCGGCAGGGATGTGGTGGCTTCTGAAGTTAGTAGTAAACTCCTGCCAAGTAATAGCATTCTGATTGGCATGAGCGGCGACAAAAGCATCCCACCATGCTGAAGCTGATCCCTAGAGTCTCCCAGAAGCAGGACTTTCTCTCTGTCATTGCATTGAGCTATAGTGAGCATCTTCTCAATGGTCTTCAACCAGTCTTCAGCTTCCAACGGATCCGCTGCATGAGAGAACACTGGAGGCTGATGACTCATGAACACCCTGTGCCTGTTCACTGGAGCTTGCTGCTGAGCATGGGGTGGGTTGTTGGCTTGGGCCTGCATATTGGCCACTGTGTTGGTCAGTTTCTGGAGGAGCTGCGTCTGAGCTTGCAGAAACTGCTACATGACTGGATCCATCTGCGGTTGTCGAGGTACACTGCTGGAACTACTGCCTCGCCTTGGATGGGTCACTGGTGGTTGATCAACTCCTGATCCTGACCTGGTTTCCACCATCTGAGTGTTAGGGACATAGTTTTAGATGATGGAATCAAGAGAAAAGCTTAAAAGTTTATGCAATGCAGATTTCCAGATTAAGACAGATTATGTTGATCTCAAAGAACTAGTTGTAACTCTCTACGTGAACAGCCAAAATTGTGCAAATATTCTGAGATAAAGTATACATAATTACTGAACCAACCCAATTGGAATCAACTCAATTGGATGTCTATAGCCCGAGATATAAAATAATTAAGGTGACTGTGTCAGCAGAAATTTACAGATTCAGATAGCTTCAATACTTCGTGCATAACTCCCAGAATATATACCCCAAAATTCTGAATTTTTTACAGAAAATCATATACAAAATTTATGAACTAACCCAACTAGATTTGCATCAAATGGATTTCTGTAGCTCGAGATAAAATTAAAATAGTGCGGCTGTATCAGAGGGCTGCGTGAACAGATTTGGAACCACGGGATTGCACTAGGGATGGAATTAAGAGAAGCAAAGGATTATGGTAGAAGAAAGATTAATTGAGACAAGGATAAACCCAACTAAACACCTCATTAATAAACCAATGTCATTGTGGTCATTACTCCACAACACATTGCACTCAATACAAAAGATCCAACTCAATCATTATCATAAGAACAACTGAACAAGCATTCAAACACACCACTAAGCTAAGCACACTTATACGATCGTTTCGAAACTAATGATTACATAGATCTTAAGCTTAGAACTCCTAGATCCTAAGGAAGCTGTTCAGTGCGGGCGTCTGGGGAGTTGTAGCGGGGTCTCTTTGGTGTTGGAGAGTGATGAGCTTCTATTCCACCGTCTTGGATCACAGGGGGTTCCCTTCCCTCCAGAGTAGCTTCTAGCTGACACTTCTATACCTCTATTGTATAGATCCTCTGTTGAGCTGTGACAAGCATGTTGTTGGTGTTATCCAAAGCGGTGTTGACAGCGGCCAGCAATTCACGGAGGTTGTCCAAGGTGGGGTTGTGGCCATTAGTTGATGCGATGTAGGTCTTGGCTTCACCACTAGCTCTGTAAGGGGTGTACAAACTGCGAGTGCGTGCCAACTCAGAACGCTCCCTGTGAGAGAGAACATAGAGTGCTCTCCTAGCAGCTTCGGCAATCCCAGCTTCCATAGTATCTCTAGTAGCAACATCGTTGTGCCTGGATATCTCCATAGGTCCATAGTGTTGAACTCTCTTATAAACGATTACTGTTACGTCCCAGTGAGGCTCAAACCAAGGATGGGTACACATCTCACACTGGCAGATTGGATCTTCACCATAGCCCAAACGGTACACTGTCCTCCTTAGATTGTCAGCCATGAGAATGTCTCTCCCATCTTTCTTGTACGAGCTCACTGTCCAGACTACCTCTTCAGCTGGCTCTCTTTCTGCTTCAGCTTGTTCTTCCAGCTCCTCTGCTGGGTCTTGATGGTCACCATGATCATCCTCTTGTGCCTGCTCTTCTTCCTCTTCTTCTGAAACTACTTCTTCTGTCTCATCATCGGACTGGTAGTGATAATAGTCTTCCTGCGGCCTGTACTGAGGAACTGAGCTCTTTCGGGCAGTCTTCAGGCGTCGAACCATCTAGAGATAAAGAAGACAGGTGCCAAGTGAGACCAAAAGCAAGGATGAGAATGATAGCCAAAATGAAGGTAGAGAGCCAAAAGATAGCTAAAGATGAGATGAAAATCAAAGATGAGCATTATAGAATATTTTTAAAGCAAGCATAAAGAATGTGTGGCTTCTAAAATATTATAATCCTTAATTTCAACCATTACTAACTAGGTTAACGTCCTACAGTCAACACGGCTCTGGTACCACTTTGTCACACCCAGTTTTGGAAGCAAAACCAGATCATAAGCTTACATGTGTCCAAGATCATGTTCACACATGCAAACGACACAGTGGAATACCAAATCACAGTGTCACAACGTTATTATTATTACAGACCGATTGTCCAATAGTCTAACACACTGTACGAGTAGCTAACAGCGGAAAAAGATGAAGTCGTCCACCACAGGCAGTCGACGGGAGAAACGCGCCTAGACCTCTTCAAAGTCTTCAGGGAAGTCTTCAAAGCGTCCGTCTGAGCAGTAGTGCGAGTAGTGTAGTTGCAAGAATAAAAATCAACAAGCGTGAGCACATGTCGTACTCAACAAGAGAGTATAACTATAACAACATGCAAGGCTCTTTGGGTGGATGGCTGACATGGTTAAAGCGGTAAGCAATTTTAGTTGGTCAGATTTTATTAAGCAACTGATTACTAGCAATGTAAGTGTATACCATCCCAAAGATTAATAAATGCAACAGTAATAAGATGCAATGCACAAAATTAAGTCCATGTTCCATAAGTTACTCATGTGAGGGTCCAGGCCACTCGTGACCATGAGCACGGCTGATCGATCAGTTTATACACGCTGCAGAGGTGGCACATCTTTACCCACAAGTCGTGTTTCCCATATCACCTGGGTTAGCTAGACCCTTTAACACTGCCTTTGGTGAGTGGCTAGGGATTCACTATGAGGCCTTTACAAAGATTCCCTAGTATGGGCTGCTCGCTAGGTTACATGGTCAGTGCAACGCATAACCCTCTCTCAAACTGCGAAGCTACCACAGAGCAGATCAGGTTGAGGGCCGGGCTATACATCATCTACCGCCACCCCCTCGCCCATATCAGGTAAAGCATACCACACACTAAGGTTTCTAATTAACTGGCCAAGACAGAGCCATTTGTCTTGTGGTTGCACTGTTGTCCTGGGTGGTCGCTCCATGTTCCGATTAATAAGAGTAGTCTTGTTTAATGATGGTGGAGCATAAAATAAATCAAGTTCACTTTGTGTTCAATAAAAACCACCCTCAATCCCGTAGTTAGCGACTAAGCATGAGCTACCCAACATAAATAAAATACCCAGGTTATCAAGGACATGGTAAACAACACTAGTCAATCCTTAATCATAGGGTCCCATCATATTAATGCAAAGCAATAAAGTAAACAATGTAATTAAAATATAGTTGTATTGGAAAAAGGGCATGCAGCAAGGACTTGCCTTCCACAAATTCAGATGACTGCTCAAGATCTTCAAATCCTTCAACAGCAGCGTAGTCCAAGTAACGATCGTCCTCTACGCACCACATCATTCACATACAGGCAAACAATATAATAAAATAAGAAATAGGCATCAAACAGAATTAACATAGCAAAACAATGGCATAAAACTATTCTACTCTTCGATATGATCGTTTGGACATAAAGAACGCTAAAAACGGAGCTATAACAAAGAAGATAGGGCTTAAACAAGGTATATGGGCCAAACTGCGAGAAAACTAGGGTTCCAGGGGCTTATCTGCTGAAAACTGAGGGCTAAAACATAATTAAGCATATAAACACAAGGTCTAAGGTGTAAAACTATAAGGATAGGACCTCGGGCACTAAAACCAGGGAGTTTAGGGTCTAAACCGTAAAGAAAAGGACCTATATGTAACGTTCTTCAGGGGTGGAAGGACCGGCATGCAAAACCAAAAACAACAGGGGCTCTTTTGCAAAACGACGACGAACTCAGCAGGGTTGACCGGTATGCGGCTGGTTTGACCGAGGCTAGATCTGATCTGGACCGTTGACTGGCGATCAGACGGTCCAGGAGCAACGCACGCGCGAGGGGCGGCGGGATGCGATGGCGAGCGGCGGCGCGCGGCACATAGGATGGCTAGGGTTTCGGGGACGTGGGGTCCCAGGGTGCGGCGGCGCGGCTTATAAAGGCCAGGGGGTCCCTTGGCATGCGGGCCACGAAGGGGAGTGTCACACCTGATTTCCGAAGAGAAATCAAATGCATCTCATATGTACGCCATGATCAAATTACACAGATACGATAGACAAAAGAGTGTAATACCATAAATAGTAATAAAAACGTACGAGAGTTAAACCATTACATAATCTCTTTATTACACTCAGACGATGGACTCGAAGGTCCGATAAAACGAACAAACGATAACTAGATGATCAACTTCGTCTTCAGCTTCCACAGGCACATGACTGGGGGATCGTATGCCTCAAAACTCCTCGAAGTAGCTGAAGTACTCCTCACTGTTGTTCTCCTCTGAACAGCGGTAAGCAAGGGTGAGCACACTTATGGTTGGAGCTCAACAAGTGGGGGAAAGTATGCAAGGCTGTCAAGGATAGGCCAAGGGTTTACAGCGGTTAGCATTTTAATGTTGGTCAAGTTTTATTAGCAAGCCTATTACTAAGTGTAAGTTAATACCAACCCAAAAATTAAGCATTTGTAACAATATCTCAAAACCATAAGAAACCATGATGTGAATTCATCTTCAAGTTAAGTATCATGTGAGGGTCCATGCCGCTTTTAACCGTGATCACGACTGATCGACTAGTTTTCACTCTGCAGAGGTCGTACACTTTACCCACAGCTCGTGTTCCCCATGTTGCCCGGGTTAGCTAGACCCTTAAACACTTTCGAGGTGAGTGGCTAGGGGTCCACTACGAAGCCTTTACAAAGGTATGCAAAAGACCAACAACCTGCATAGTTACAGATCAGGGCGGACCATAACCCTCCCTAGTGGTCAGCACCTTAGCAAAGGCTGCTACCCCAAAAGGACCGGGCTATACCCTGCAACCCCAACCCGCCTCTACTCCTTTCGGATAAGGTCATCAGTTCATTCACACACACCTAATTAATTGGCTAAGGGCAGAGCCATGTGCCACTGTGGTTGCACTGTTTTCTTGGGAAGTTCTCCATGTTCCAATTAAATCTTAGTGTTCTTGTGTTAAACAAAACCATCATCGCTTAAGCATGAAAGTCTTTATCAATAAACCACTTCTAACCAACCGATGTAAAGCAACTAAGCAATTATCTACCCAAAACATTTATTAAAAAGGGTTGATCAAGGTGATAGGGGTAAAGCTCTAGTCATGTCCTTAAAAAGGTAGTTTTCCCATCAATTTATGCATAGCAACAAATAAAAGTAAATATTATTTAATATGCAGTTATTTAGGACAAAGAGGAAAATGCAGAGGGGGGAAGTCCACTTGCCTTCGTCTACAAACTGGGAATCCTCTTCTGAAAAGAAAGGTTCTTCTTGATATTCTCCGAGAGGTTGCTCAGTTGAAACAGGCACGAGATCTATGCACAAGCATGAGCATACAATAAATAAATAAAACAGTACACCCAACAATGCTATATGTTAAGAACACACTAATAAAAAGGTTCTACGCACTGATACGATCATTTTGATATATTATACGCGAAAAACAGAGTTAAAACATGAAAGATATGATTAAAACAAAAGTCAGGGGCCTTTCTGTAAGAAAACTAGGCTCTCTGGGCTTATTTGAATGAAACCAGGGACCTAGAACATAATTATACATAAAAACAGGAGGTCTATCTTGCAAAAAGGTGATGATGGGCTGCGGGAGATAAAAACCTAAGAAGCCAGGGGCTAAACTGAGAAAACTAGGACCTAGATATAAGGATCTTTGATGGTGGAAGGGTATGGTTGTGATATTAAAGAGTACAGGGTTTTTTCGCAAAGTGGCAGGGGCCGGCTCTGGGTTGACCGGTACACGGTCGTTTTGACTCGGCATGGCGCAGATCTGAGCCGTTGATCCAAGATCGGACGACCCTCGTGATGCACATGCGAGGGGCGGCGGTGATGGTCGCCGGATGGTGGTGGTGCGCGGCGGCGCGCGGCGGCGGACTCACCGGCGCGGCTCGGGACAGGGTTCCCGGGCACCAATTCGAGCGCGGGCGGTTGCTATGCAGAGCTGTGGAGCATGCACACCAGATCGGGGGGTCAGGGAGACGTCTCCGGCGACGGCGGCGAGATGTCGTGGCCAGCGGCGGACGGTGGCTCACCGGCGTGTGGCGGCGACGTGCGAGATGGCACCTCGGGCCCTAGTTTGGCACGCTAAGCGGCTCAACGTGTCGCCAAGGTGACGGTGAACACATCCATGGATATAGGACGGTGACCCGGCCGGCGGTAATGCTGCCATGGCTGGCGAGGCGGCCGGCGGCCACTGCGTGCCGCGGCGACGCAACCAGGCGCACGGGCCAAAGGAAAAAGAGGGGGCGGTGGCCTTCTCACCATGCAGTGAAGCTACGGCCGAGGAGAGGGACGGCGGGGACGAAGCAGTGGCAGAGTTCGTCAGCGGCGGCGCTCCGGCGGTGAAACAGGGGCGCAGCACCGTCAGGCGACGAGGACGGGGACCTAGAGCAAGAAGAGCTCGATGAGCAACAGGCGCAACACAGGAGAGAGAGAAAGGAGAGAGGGACCCTTCACCGGTGACGGAAGGCTCCGACGGTGGCAATGGCACGGCGGCACAGGGGATTCCCGAGCAGCGGCGCTGCGCGAGAGTGGGGGGGGAACTGTAGGGGCGCGTATGGGCAAAGGGGCTAAGCAGGAGCTCGTGCTCGTCTTTATACAGGGCAAGAGAGGGGGAGGGGAAGCGGAAGGAGCTCCGGTGGCAGAGGTAATTGCCATCAACGGCCGGCACTCAACAGATTGGTTATGGCGGCAAGTTGAAGAAGAAACAGAAGGGGAAATGTGGCGGCGGGGATTACGGGCTTAACCACTCCTTAATCGCGGCTCCAGGAAGGAAGGGGGAGGCAGGAAGGCGTGGGAGCGGGCGGCGGATACTGCAGCGGCGAAGCAGGGGAGGGGGCGCGAGGAAGGGGACGAGACTGACATGCGGGGCCCGCCGGGCAGTGAGAGAAGGAGAGGGGAAGGAGGAGTGCGCCGCAGGCGGGAGCTGGGCCAGAGCGGGCCGAAAGGGAAGGAAGGGAGGGAGTTTGTTTTTTTTCTTTTCTTTTTCAAACCTTTTATTTCAAAACTTTTCAAACTCAAACACTTTTCAAACTTTTCCAAGTTTTCAAATTATTTTGTAAACTTTTAAACTACACTCAAATCAAACAAAATCCATGCATTAGCAAAACATGATGCACAAGCACTTGTTGTTTCTATATTATTTAAATTAAAATTTAATTACCTTAGAGCCCAAATTAATTAGCTATTTAATTAAGTCCTTAAGACTAATCCTAAAACACTATGTTTCTTAAGATAATTTTGGTGATGGAATTTTAGGGTGTTACAAATCCTACCTAGAGATGGCAATCGGTACCCGAAACCCGAGTACCCGACGGGTTTTACCCGATAAGAAGCCGGGTACGGAAACATATCTCTACCCATGGGTAGACAAATGGGCAATATCATGTACCCATCGGGTAAGCGGGTGCGGGTACGAGTGCATACTACCCATACCCGCATACTCGCGGGTAAAATATACTGGTCTACAATATGTGATAAACTTGTAAATTTGCACATTGTTAGTGAAGGATAGCTTAATATTGATAACTAACTAATAATTTTATGCTCCATTAGACTATTGATTGGTTTAGAATTATAATTTATCTTTTTTATTTATTCCAATTTGTTGATATATGCACTTTCTTATGTGATATGTTCCCAATTATACAGATTACAGTGGGTATGCTATCGGGTACGGGTTACCCGACGGGTAAAAAAACCCGCGCGGGTGCGGGTATGGGTAAGAACTTGTACCCGCATGCGGGTATGGGTTTTTTAACGGGTAGAGTTAGAGTTGATGGGTGCGGGTATGGAATGGTACTACTCGACAGGTTTTTACCCGTTGCCATCTCTAATCCTACCCCCTTAAAGAGAATCTCGTCCCGAGATTCAGAAGGATTAGAGAACAGCTGAGGAAAATCTTCCATGAGTTCATCCTCTCTTTCCCAAGTTGCCTCTTCCTCTGTATGATGACTCCATTGCACTTTACACATCTTGATAACCTTGCTCCGAGTAACCCTTTAAGAGGTATCCAAGATTTTGATAGGATAGTCTTTATAAGTCAAATCTTTTTCCATCTCAATATCTTCCAACTATACCAGTTCTATTCTGACCTCACTTGTGCACTTCTTTAATTGTGATACGTGAAATACGTCATGAACTCTCGACAACTGTGCTGGCAATTCCAACTGATAAGCTACCTCTCCTCTCCTTTCCAAGATCCGAAAAGGTCCAATAAAACGAGGTGACAACTTTCCTCTGACATTAAACCTTCGCAGACCTCGGATAGGTGACACCCTAAGATATGCATAATCACCCACTTCAAATACCACTTCTCTTCTACGAGGATCGACATAACTCTTCTGTCGTGATTGTGCAGCTTTGAGATTTTCCCGAATTATCTCAACCTACTTTTCAGCTTCTCTTATACTATCTGGTCCAAAGAGCTGATTTTCCCCAGTTTGATTCCAGAACAAGGGTGTTCTGCATTTTCTCCCGTACAAAGCTTCAAAAGGTGCCATTTTTATGCTAGACTGATAGCTGTTATTATAAGCAAACTCTGCATAAGGCAAACTCTTGTCCCAACTATCTCCATGTTTCAAAGCACAAGCCCTTAACATATCCTCTAGGATCTGATTTGTTCTTTCAGTTTGTCCATCTGTTTGAGGGTGATATGCCGAACTAAAATTTAACTTTGTATCCATCGATTCATGTAACTTCTGCCAAAAACGTGAGGTGAATTGAGTGCCTCGATCTGATACTATCTTCTTCGGAACTCCATGTAAATACACTATTCTTGAATTGTATAGCTCTGCTAACTTGACCCCAGTGTATGTCGTCTTCACTGGTATAAAGTGTGAAACCTTGGTTAACCTATCCACAATAACCCATATAGAGTCATATCCATCACGAGTACGAGGTAAACTCACAATGAAATCCATGCTAATCTCTTCCCATTTCCACTCAAGTATTTTCAAAGGTTGAAGCAATCCTGCTGGTCTTTGATACTCGGCTTTTACTCTCTGGCATGTGTCACACAAAGCTACGTGAGCTGCTACATCCTTTTTCATCCCGTACCACCAATACCTTTGTTTTAAATCTTGGTACATCTTAGTACTTCCAAGATGAATAGAATAAGCTGAATCGTGTGCTTCCTTCAATATGGTCTCACACAACTCTTTAATCTCGGGCACACAAATTCTATTCTTGAACCACACCGTTCCTTGTTCATCTTCCCTAAATTCTGGAACTTTACCCAACTTTATCAATTTCTTGTACTCCATAATCTTTTCATCTGCCAACTGCCCTTTTCTAATCTCCTGCTCAAGTGTTGATTCCATCTCTAATGTTAAGGTCTCATTCTGAGCAACAATTCCCAAATTAAGTTGTGCCATCTCCCAACATAATTCCTGAGGCATCAAACGACCTATTAACATATTGGCCTGATTTTTCCGACTTAACGTGTCTGCTACAACGTTTGCTTTTCCAGGGTGATATTGAATATCCAGATCATAATCCTTGATTAATTCTAACCATCTTCGTTGTCTTAGATTAAGATCCTTTTGTGTAAAGATATACTTCAAACTCTTATGGTTGGTGAAAATCTGACACTTATGTCCAATCATATAATGCCTTCAGATTTTGAGAGCATGCACAACTGCAGCTAGCTCGAGATCATGAGTAGGATAATTCTGCTCATGTTTCCTTAATTGTCTTGAAGCATAAGCTACGACCTTTCCTTCCTGCATCAACACACAACCTAGTCCTTGCCGAGAAGCATCACAATACACATCAAATCCTTTGTGAATATCCGGCATTATCAGCACAGGAGCTGTGGTCAATCTTTTCTTCAATTCTTCAAAACTGGCTTGACACTTGTCATCCCACTTAAACTCTTTACCCTTCTCTAGTAACGTTGTAAGAGGTTTCACAATCTTCGAGAATCCCTTGATAAATCTGCGATAGTATCCTGCAAGTCCAAGGAAACTTCTGATCTCCGGTACATTCTTAGGCGGACTCCAGTTCAACACATCCCGAACTTTACTTGGATCCACTACAATCCCACCATCAGTGATAATGTGTCCGAGAAAAGAGACCTCCTTTAACCAGAAATCACACTTGCTAAACTTGGCATAAAGTTGATGTTCCCGAAGCTTTTGCAATACGAGTCTCAAGTGTTCTTCATGTTCTTCCTCACTCCGAGAAAACACTAGAATATCATCAATAAATACCACGATGAACTTGTCAAAATACTCCATAAACACTTTGTTCATCAAGTACATGAAGTATGCTGGAGCATTGGTCATGCCAAACGACATCACAGTGAACTCATACAACCCATACCTAGACGTGAATGCCGTCTTTGGAATATCCTCCATTAGAATTTTCAACTGATGGTAACCCGATCGAAGATCTATTTTAGAGAAAACTTTTGCTCCTCTCATTTGATCAAACAAATCCTCGATCCGGGGTAAAGGGTATTTATTTTTGATGGTAACTTCATTAAGAGATCGATAATCTATACACAACCTCCTAGATCCATCCTTTTTATCCACGAAGAGAGTGGGGGCTCCCCATGGTGAAGAACTAGGACGGATAAACCCTTTACTGAGTAATTCTTCTATTTGTTTCTTTAGTTCAGCTAAGTCTTTAACATCCATTCTATATGGTCTTTTTGATATAGGAGCAGTACCAGGTATAAGTTCAATACTGAATTCAATGTCATGGTCAGGTGGCATACCTGATAAATCATCCGGAAACACATCAGGATACTCATTTACTACTTTTATGTCTTCCAAGGCTTTGCCTTCAGCTGAATTATGGTGCCACTATTGGATGAGGGGGTACCCACATATTCTATTCTTTCTCCTTGTGGACTGGTTAATAATACTGACTTCTTACGACACTGTATAACTCCATCATATTTCTGTAACCAATCCATACCTAAGATCACATCTATTCCCCATGACTTTAAGACTACTAGGTTAGCCAGAAAGTCTACTCCCATGATATTAATATTCACTCGTGGGCATATATGACCAGTTCTCATTTCACCTCCCGGGGAACTAACTATCAATGGTGTCTTCATAGGACTCATAGGTATGTTATGTTTTGCCACAAATTGATCAGTAACGAATGAATGCGATGCTCCCGAATCAAATAAAACTGTAGTAGGTATAGAATTGACGGGAAACGTACCCAGCACAACGCCGGAGTCATTTTGGGCTTGCTCCACTGATACATGATTCACTCTGCCACGCATGAAGTTCTGCTGGCCTCTCTTGTTTGGAGCTTATGGAGTGCGAGGCTGAGACGATGGCTGACCAGGCCTCTGGCCATTGTCCTTCTGAGGAGTCTGCATCACTCTTTTGGGATAATTGTTGGCATAATGTCCCAGGTCACCACACTTGAAACATCCACTGGGCTGAACAGGAGTGGTATTTCTGACAGGTGCTCCAGAACCATTGTTAGAGCGATTCTGTTGAGGAGTGGGAGTTCGTGGTGTCTGCGGATTGAAGCATTGTGGTTGGAATGATCGCTGCAACTGCAAGTTCTGAGGATATTTCCCTCCTTGACCACCAGAACGATACTGGGAAGAGCCTTGCTGTGAACTATAGCGGGGACGGGTGTTACTACTGGATTGCCCATGAGATTGGAACTTGCGTTTTTGTTCACCTAGTTCCTTCCTCTTACTCTCCAGTCCAATAGCTTTATTGAGCAATGTCTGGAAATCTGGGAAAGTATGGCTCTGTAGTTGATAGTTAAGTGGCCCAATCAAGCCATCCAGGAACCCTTCCTGCCTCTTGGGATCAGTGTTGACTTCATCAGGAGCATAACGGAACAAGTGAGTGAACTTGTCGAGATACTCTGTGACAGACATATTCCCTTGCTTCAGTGTAAGAAATTCCTTTTGCTTAAGTTTTATCACTCCCGAAGGAATGTGGTATGCACGGAAGTTGTCTCGGAACTCTTGCCAAGTAATATTGTTTCTAGCAGGATGTGCAGTTGAATAAGCATCCCACCAATCACTAGCTTGCCCTGTTAGTCTGCCTGCAGCATACAGGACCATCTCTCGGTCAGTGTATTGAACAATCTCAAGCTTCTTGGTAACCGTCTTCAACCAGTCATCGGCATCCAACGGATCAGTGGAATGGGAGTAGGTGGGAGGGTTGTGACTCATAAACTCCTTATGCTTATCCTTCGGCTGTGGGTGAGGTGGGGGAGGTGGTGCTGGTTGATTTTGTTGAGCTTGTAGGTTCTGGACTGTAGCAGTGAGGTTCTGCAGCAGCTGGGTTTGGGTGGTAAGGAATTGCAGCATAGCCGGATCCATTTGGTTAAGTGGTGGGGGTGGAGGTGGTGGTGCTTGAGCTTGTTGATTGGCTATGTGAGCACGAATCACTGGCGGAACGTCTTGACCTCCTCCTGACCTGGTTTGTACCATCTGATTGTTAGAGAAATATATTTCAGATAAGCACATGATAGTGATGCATGAAGAGTAAACTCAATGGATAAGGATGCTTGAACTTTTAATTTGAACAGATTCTGTTAGTCTCAATAAATCACGTGTATCTCCCGGTGATGTTGTCCAAAAATTATGAAAATGTTTCAGTATATGTAGTATGAAATTTCAAAGCCAACCCAACTAGTTTCATCTCAATTGGAGATCTATAACTTGAGATATAAATTAAACAAGATCACTGTGTCAGCAGAGTTTTACAGTTTCTGATATCCCCAAAGTTTTGTACATAACTCCGTGAATACTTATTATTTACTGCTGAATTTTTGCCAAAAATTTGATCATAAAATTTGTGAACTAACCCAACTGGTTTTACATCAAACGGAGTTCGGTAGGTCAAGATAAAATTCAAACTTGACTGCTGTGTCAGAGAGCTGCGTGAATAGATTTTGTATCAACCGAACTTGATAAAGAAATATCAAAGATAAGGATAACCCAACCCTTCCTTAACTAAATGATTTTTGTTCTCGTCGCATTTTGGCCATCACTCCACAATACAACACACTCAAACAAAGAACCAAATCAAACATGTTTGCATGCAACAACCATTATTACAAGAATCGTTCTCGAAGGAACGCTCTATCGATAACAAAAGTAAAGGTGGGTCTCCTAATATCCTAATCCTGCTGCACGCTGGTAGTGGCCTCGTCGGAACCGTAGCGAGTCCTCTTGTGAGGTGGAGACTCCGGAGGACAGAAGGGTGCTTCCTCCTCTGGAGGACGTCGCGCAGCAACCTGCGCCTTAAGCTGAGCGATCCGAGCCTGAGCCCTCCGAAGCTGCACGTGGAGACGATCCACCTTGTCGTATGATCTCTCCAAGTCCGTGTTGAGTGCTGAAGCAACACGGGCCAATATATCCATGCGACCATCCCTGTTATTCCCCACGAGAACAACGGTGTTCGCGCTGCCTCTAGGACGGCTGAGGACGTGGCGGAAGTCAGAGTCATGCTGCCGCTCTTGATATTTGTGACTGATGGACCACAGGGTCCTCCTTGCTGCATCGTTCACCGAAGCAGCCTGCACTGACGTGGGAGCTGAGCTGAAGTGCGAAGAGTGAATATTGTGCCTGATGCCTCCACGAAGAGGCACACGGATGTGAACCTCAGTGGTGTAGTAATCCTCCAAACCAGGCTCCGAGTAGTGCTTGGTGACATAGATGGGCCTCTCCGTGAAGTCTAGGTGCTGTAAGGTCTCCTCCAGTAGGACAACAAACTGTCCCTCATCCTCAACGGTATGGTGGTAGTGGTATGTCGCTCCATGAAAGTGAGGGTCATCATCCACCTCATTATCATTCACAGGACTGTTGTCATCCTCGTGCCCATCGACGTCAACCTCCTCATCTTCATTCTCGTTGTTGCCATCACTACCGTCATCATCGCCACTACTATCTCCACTGTTGTCATCACTGCTGTCGTCCCCGGAATCATCCGGGTCCCCTCCAGCAGCCTCCTGTGCGGGGGCATCCTGCACAAGATCCGCTGGCGGTGACGGAGGAGCATCAGGGGCAGGGGCAGCTGGAGGTATCACCATGTCGCCATCTGCATTCACCACCAAGTAGGTGCCATCATACAGCTGTGGCTGTCCACGGTGATCCTCAGCGTCATCCTCGAATATACTCTCTTTTGGATCTTCCTCAACCTGATTTTCCATCTGAACCTCAGGTTGCTCCTCTGGCTCAACAAGTGGGTAGCGAGGTGCCAGCTGACCAGTAGGGACACGGCCTCCAGTGCTCTTGCGTGTTGTGTTCTTGGTCCTGGCCATCTGATAAGTAAAAAGGAGACTCAGCATAGATAAAACAAAATGATAGCATTTAATAAAAGAAAACTGAATAAATTAGTTTTTATGCATAAATAAGAAAATTTTGAAAGATGACATGGCTCTCTAGATCATGAATCCTTAATTTTCGACCATTTCTAACTTAAGGCTATGTCCTACAGTCATTACTGCTTTGATACCACTTTGTCACACCTGATTTCCGAAGAGAAACCAAATGCATCTCATATGTTGTGACAACCCGCCCAGGAAAATACCGTACTATCGCCTAAGCCAATCCACTTTGGCCATTAAGCGACAGTAAAGTATCATCCTGTTGTTAGTTGCCGGGTTAACGCCCGGTAAATCACTTGGAGTTCACACAGAGGATCGAACATATATGCATTAAAACTCAGGCGAAGGCGGGTCCAGAGTACAACACAAACTAAATCCAATTTGCCCCGAAGGGTTTAATTATTACAAACCATTGTTCATGACATGATAAGTAAAGGTTCAGAGTTTTAAAACAGCAGAAATTAAACTACGGTAAGATAGACATCACAGGAGGCCGTCCGTGATGCCATCACTCGTCATCATCCACCCATTCCAGCTCCCAGCCGGGTGGACACTCTCCAGGCTAAACAACACATGCAACAACATTTTTAAAGCAAGGCTGAGTATACTAATACTCAGCGAGACTTAACCGTCAGGTGATAACTACATCACCAAACTCTAGACATGAGAGGCTTTTTGGCCGGTGGAGTTCTTTTGCTAAAAAGCAACAAAGAGTATGTCCTTACTTTCAATATTTTAGCACAAATTCTAGTTAATTACCATTTCTAGGTGTGCCAACTAATTGAATCAAGAATTGTACAATACAATTAATTCAAGCAGTAATATTCACCAAGTTCCATCATTAAGGGATATCATGGCCAGTTGATTAAGCAGTCTTAGATAACGGTGAGAGGCCGACAATCGATTGATTTATAACCTTGCAAGGTAAACCGAAACACACGGTAGGGTGCCCTCACATGGACAACCACCAGGCAGTTCCCAAAAGTCCTCAGCTTGAGATCGAATCTTACTGTCCCGGCTACACGGCAATCTGGCGTACCCCGCAAGGCACCCAGCTTCACACATGTACCCCCCTCTCCCGGTAGCTAGCCGGGCAGGTGATTACTCGAGATTAGTAATAGTAAGTTCCCGTACCGTCTTATTAAGGTACTAGGGTTACCGGTCCCATTCCCGACAAGTGCTTAGTACGTTCAAAAGCTTAGCCCACGAAAGCCACTGGACCGGAGCCCAATCCCATGCTCTTACCACATGAGCAATCCATTTAAAAAGATCATATGATTCCAACATAAGGACCTATTCTCGCGAGTGACGAACATCACTCGACTTGTACCGGTCCTATAGCATAGCAGCTATCGACCTAGCATACTAGTAAAAGAGCATAGGTACCTAGGGATCATGCATCTAGGGTTTCAATTCAACTCCTGAAACGTAAATGCACAATCATAGCAAAGATAATTGCATAATTTTAAAAAGAAAGGGTTAATGATCCGGGGCTTGCCTTTGCTGCCAAGGTTGGCCTTGGGCCCTTCTGGACTTTGGTCCAAGTCCTGAGCTACGTCCACGTACTGCAGCTCACCGACAGCACCTTCGTCTCCTCCTTCCGGCACGAGCGTATATCTACCGTCGGGAAGATCTACACGAGGATGCAAATGCAAGATTTAATTAATGGTTTTAATTTAATTAATTACAAACAACAAATGACAACCATGGGGTGCATGGTTGACCACATTCACCTAGATAAACATACATTCAGCATACTCTTCCAATAAAGGAACAATATGCGGTTCTTTATTAATTAGTCTTTTTGATAGTGACTGTGTACATATTTATGTAAATAAATTAATTTAAATTTCACAAACAGCAAGGGGTTGGTCTTAAGCTTTTTAAAATGATTTACATCACATACATAGGGTCATTTAGTGTGGATGTGGTGATTTTCCCATTTAACTTTAATATTAAGCTTAAAATGGCTTCCTTAGCTTTTATTCATAAAATAATTTAATAAAATTCAGTGGGGTGTTTTATGAAGCACTACAAACCTAAACAAAGCCACTGCACACACATGCACACTTAGGAGAGCTATGAAATTAAGTATACCGAAAATAACAAAAGCTAGCTACCAAAACATGATAAATGCATATAAAAATAAATAAGCATCAAATGGATCCCAACTTTCTCACACATGGCTTCTGGTCTAAAACTAATCTAGGCATGCAACATATACACCTAGATCTACTATAGATCTTGAGCTATGCATTTACAAAGAAAATTAGGCATAAAACAAGATTAAATATTTCTGTCAGATATAAAATTGTGATTCATTCACCAGGGGTGAATTTAGGCATAACAAGATCACATGCAGAAGTTGAGCACAAAAATATCTTTATTTTTAGCTACAAAAATCATTTAGACAGAATCAGCATAAATACCAAACAATTCATAATAAAATATCTACAGCATAACTTTGTGCAATTTCTGGTACAAAAGCTAGACATGACATAACACACAACATATCCAAAATTCAGCTACAGAGAACTTGTGGATTTTGAACTACACCAGATCTAGTTTTAACAGATTTGTATTTTTCATGCAAAAACTAGCAGGAAAAAGTATGATCAAGCTTTACAAAAGTTGTAGTGTTTTACGCAAGGAATCCAACAAAATTGAGATTGCAGTTTTCTGATTTTTCTACAATTTTCTATGAATTTTATAAGATTCAGCAAAACTACCACCACTATTCAAGAATCAAGTTTCGAAGAGGTCCCTGGAAAGTTTTTCAGGTTCACAAATATGCCCCTGGTTTGCAGATTGGCCCCTAGAAAGATTTACCAGCTCGCAATGTGGCCCTTGGCCATGGTCGGCGGCGGTTCCGGCCAAAATCCGGCGAGCCGGCGGCGCGGATGGCAGGGGAAAAGGTGGGGAAGTTCACGATGCTCACCTAGGGGTCGATTTGCACCGGAGTTGGAGGTCGAGGCGGCTCCGGCGAGCGAGCTCGGCGGCGCCAGGCGGCGGCGGGCGCTGCGGGCTGATTTCCGGCGAGGTGCGAGGTGGGGCTGAGCAATGTGTGGGTGCTCGAGCTTCGGTGGGTCCTAGAGGAGAGCTTAGGGTGGCCGGTCGGCACTGGGTGCGAGCGCAGGGGCAGGCTTGGCTACGGCGGCATCGATGGCGTGCGGCGGCGCTCGGGTTAGTCGGCGGAGCGTGCACGCGCGTGAGGGGAAGGATGACGGCCTTTTATAGCTGGGCTCCCTTTGCTTCGAAGCAACAAGGAAGGGCGAGGGGGGACCCAGACGCCGAGGCTGGGGGCGGCCGCGTGGCCGTGCGCGCGCGCTGGAGCGCGACGTCGCGGCGCGACGCGGCATGGCCCAAATTTTGTTCCACTTAACTGCTTTTGACCGGATTTTTCTCCAAAAACTTGAACTAAAGTGCACCCAAGTGCCAATAGCAAAGTTGTAGATCAAAGGTCCCTCTACAACTTTTACAAAGGCCGACCTATGTTTTGCTCAATGGTTTGAGCACAAACTGCAGGCAAAGTTCCTGTTTTTCATGGCGCTGGTGAATAGTAAAAGCTGCAGTTGACCAAGTTTTCACCCTTTTCCACTCAAAATTTGAAATGCCACCCAACAGCAAAGTTGTGTCCCTCGAAAAACTGGACAACTTTTATATTGGGAGATTTTGAAGTGTTTAGGTGAAATTTGGAGAACGCGGCAAAAGTTCTAGAGTGGCCAAGGAAGTCAAAGGGTTTGACTAGGGTTTTAGCTAGGGTTTGACCCAGCTTTGACCACAAGGGCGTGTTGACTTGATTAAGAGGGTCATTAGTGATTGTTGACTAGGTTTCCGAGGTGTTGACCCAGGTTGACCGAGGTTTGACTAAGTCAACGGGCTTGGCTCGGTCATTAGCACTAATGACGCTAATTAAAAACCTGGGGCGTCACAGCCTACCCCCCTTAAAAAGAATCTCGTCCCGAGATTCGAAAATCCAAGGACAAGGTAGGGGAAATGGTTTTCTAAGATTTCTGAAATTACTCCGAGGGAGCAAACACGATGTGATTATCGGTCAAAGAGTATAACCATCATCGGTTCAAGGTTAGCCCATAAGAGTAGTCAAAGGTGACAAGTCATGGAGAGCTTTTGCAGGGAGTTTGCTTGCGGATGCAAGAGGGAAGTATGAAGAGATAAATCGGTATAGGAATTTCAGAACAATCTTGCTCACATGTTATTTATCTGGTGAATTTAGGTGGTATTGCTTCGTTACATTAACGGTGTAATGATTTTAAAAGTTGGGTGTGATGCACATGCTTATGGAGACATGATGCGCATGCTCATGCGGTATGGTGCTCAGGATGCATGTTAGAATGACTCGATTACCCACAAAATGAGTTAGCGATTGAGAGGACAATCATAGGTTGAGAAGGAGTATATGAGTGGTGAGTCGTATTCTCACAACCAAGATACCTAGCGCGCTCCTAGTGGTAATCATATGGCTGCAGCGCACATGATGCCCTAGGTTCTGTCGCGGCACCTTTGGTTATGGGACAACATCACCGATCATAAGATGGATAGAGAAGGAATATTGAAATCTTCCATGCGTATGCATGTTAGTTCACCCAAGGTTCCCAAATGCACGTGCTATGCAAATGCATACCCAAACGTGACACATTTTTTTATTCAAAATATTGTGAGCAAGATCAAGAAGAATAAGTTCATGATTGAAAGATCGAAGTAATCATGACAAGGATATCAATACAAGGAGTAGTTTAGTGCTCCAACATGCATAAACACAAGGGGGTTTGGAAGGGATACATGTTGATAGGAGAAGATCACAACTGACGATTGAACTCTAAGATCAAGACATTACCCAACTGACACGGTAGAATCGAAAAAGTTCTTTTCTCATGCTGGGCAAAACTGGGGTAGTCATGTGTACAATGGTACAAGTGTATGTTAGAACTCGAGACGAGCATACATACGTAATGACGTAAAGTTCTGGCAGTTGTGAATAAAAATTCATAACTTAAAAACCAGAGCTCCAAAAATTCCCAAATTTCTGTAGCAACTCAGCAAGGTTTTGAGGCACAATATTGGTATACAAAGGTTGATCTAGAAAGGTTAGGAAGATGCTCAACTAAGCGAGGTTTCAGATTGGTTCCTGGAAAAACAGCAGGACAGAGGTTCACTAATTTGGGCATAACTTGAGATATACCAAAGCTAAGACCGTGAATTTTTGCGAGCAGAAACTGGATTAGATATGGAGCAACTTTGGTAGAGATCATCTGGTCAAATTGATTCTTGAACAGGGTGCAAAAACCTAAGCAAACAGTCACACTAGATTTTTGGACAGCAACACATCTACACACGAGAGGCTATGCAAGAAAATGCACACTAGCAAAACTTCACCTTAGAGAGCACATAAAACATACAGGGGTTCAGTTTTAAGTTTCCACAATTTTTAGCATGATGCACAACGTCCTATTCGTCCTCACAAGGCAATCAAGCCAAAAATCGAAGTTAGTGCCGGTGGCAAGGCATATACACGTTCTCCCTATAATAATTAGTTGAGAACTAGTCGGTGCTCACTTAGCGACTTACGAAACGTGGTTAGTGTACCTGCAAAAGATCACAGAACACATCGAACCTTTCGTGCTAGCACTCACGAAAGCGTCCACATACATTACTGTTCACTATAGAAATGGTATCCATGCATCAAGCCGCTGCATGGACAGCGTCCAACCTCAGACACTCTCCTTTTGAATGGAGTGCATCCTTGCCTCGCATATTCACAATGCGGAACGTCCACGTATGGCAAAACGTGGCGAGACACAGACGCGATGGTGGGTTCCCTTTGGATTAGGTCTCATCCATCCCTCACATGACTTCCATGCGGTACCACCACGTATGGCAAAATGTGATGAGACCAGACGCGACGTGGGTTTCCATTAGAATAGGTCCCATACATCCCTCACAGGACTTTCCTGTGGCACCACCACGTATGGCAAAACATGATGAACTAGTATGGTTGTACAGAAAGTAAGTTCTGACAAGAATAAAATGTGCTGTAAGTTAGCAAAATAAACCATAGATTTTTAAGCCACCTAAAAAGAATCCAAAAGTTCCCTCTAGGGCCTCTCGGTCTAAATCCATCCTTAACGGACCAATGTATTTTGCAAATCCAAACAATCTTGGCAAATTTTAGTCAAAAACCAGTGATTAAGGTTGTTAATTAAACTCTGGTGCATATAATCGCTCTGGTACCAGCTATGACAACCGGCCTAGGAAAATACCGTACTATCGCCTAAGCCAATCCACTTTGGTCATTAAGCGACAGTAAAGTATCATCCTGTCGTTAGTTGCCGGGTTAACGCCGGGTAAATCACTTAGAGTTCACACAGAGGATCGAACATATATGCATTAAAACTCACGCGAAGGCGAGTCCAGAGTACAACACAAACTAAATCCAATTTGCCCCGAAGGGTTTAATTATTATAAACCATTGTTCATGACATGATAAGTAAAGGTTCAGAGTTTTAAAACAGCGGAAATTAAACTACGGTAAGATAGACATCACAGGAGGCCGTCCGTGATGCCATCACTCGTCATCATCCACCCATTCCAGCTCCCAGCCGGGTGGACACTCTCCAGGCCAAACAACACCTGCAACAACATTTTTAAAGCAAGGCTGAGTATACTAATACTCAGCAAGACTTAACCATGGGGTGATAACTACATCACCAAACTCTAGACATGAGAGGCTTTTTGGCCGGTGGAGTTCTTTTGCTGAAAAGCAACAAAGAGTATGTCCTTACTTTCAATATTTTAGCACAAATTCTAGTTAATTACCATTTCTAGGTGTGCCAACTAATTCAATCAAGAATTGTACAATACAATTAATTCAAGCAGTAATATTCACCAAGTTCCATCATTAAGGGATATCATGACCAGTTGATTAAGCAGTCTCAGATAACGGTGAGAGGCCGACAATCGATTGATTTATAACCTTGCAAGGTAAACCGAAACACACGGTAGGGTGCCCTCACATGGACAACCACCAGGCGGTTCCCAAAAGTCCTCGGCTTGGGATCGAATTTTACTGTCTCGGGTACACGGCTATCTGGCGTACCCCGCAAGGCACCCAGCTTCACACATGTACCCCCTCTCCTGGTAGCTAGCCGGGCAGGTGATTACTCGAGATTAGTAATAGTAAGTTCCCGCACCATCTTATTAAGGTACTAGGGTTACCGGTCCCATTCCCGACAAGTGCTTAGTACGTTCAAAAGCTTAGCCCACGAAAGCCACTGGACCGGAGCCCAATCCCATGCTCTTACCACATGAGCAATCCATTTAAAAAGATCATATGATTCCAACATAAGGACCTATTCTCGCGAGTGACGAACATCACTCGACTTGTACCGGTCCTATAGCATAGCAGCTATCGACCTAGCATACTAGTAAAAGAGCATAGGTACCTACGGATCATGCATCTAGGGTTTCAATTCAACTCCTGAACGTAAATGCACAATCATAGCAAAGATAATTGCATAATTTTAAAAAGAAAGGGTTAGTGATCCGGGGCTTGCCTTTGCTGCCAAGGTTGGCCTTGGACCCTTCTGGACTTTGGTCCAAGTCCTGAGCTACGTCCACGTACTGCAGCTCACCGACAGCACCTTCGTCTCCTCCTTCGGGCACGAGCGTATATCTACCGTCGGGAAGATCTACACGAGGATGCAAATGTAAAATTTAATTAATGGTTTTAATTTAATTAATTACAAACAACAAATGACAACCATGGGGTGCATGGTTGACCACATTCACCTAGATAAACATACATTCAGCATACTCTTCCAATAAAGGAACAATATGCGGTTCTTTATTAATTAGTCTTTTTGATAGTGACTGTGTACATATTTATGTAAATAAATTAATTTAAATTTCACAAACAGCTAGGGGTTGGTCTTAAGCTTTTTAAAAGGATTTACATCACATACATAGGGTCATTTAGTGTGGATGTGGTGATTTTCCCATTTAACTTTAATATTAAGCTTAAAATGGCTTCCTTAGCTTTTATTCATAAAATAATTTAATAAAATTCAGTGGGGTGTTTTATGAAGTACTACAAACCTAAACAAAGCCAGTGCACACACATGCACACTTAGGAGAGCTATGAAATTATGTATACCGAATATAACAAAAGCTAGCTACCAAAACATGATAAATGCATATAAAAATAAATAAGCATAAAATGGATCCCAACTTTCTCACACATGGCCCCTGGTCCAAAACTAAGCTAGGCATGCAACATATACACCAAGAGCTACTATAGATCTTGATCTATGCATTTACAAAGAAAATTAGGCATAAAACAAGATTAAAATTTTCTGACAGATATAAAATTTTGATTAATTCACCAGAGGTGCATCTAGGTATAACAAGATCACATGCAGAAGTTTAGCACAAACATCTCTATATTTTTAGCTACAAAAATCATTTAGACAGAATCATCATAAATACCAAACAATTCATAATAAAAGATCTACAGCATAACTTTGTGCAATTTCTGGTACAAAAGCTAGGCATGACATAACACACAACATATCCAAAATTCAGCTACAGAGCACTTGTGGATTTTGAACTACACCAGATCTAGTTTTAACAGATTTGTATTTTTCATGCAAAAACTATCAGGAAAAGGTATGGTCAAGCTTTACAACAGTTGTAGTGTTTTACACAATGAATCCAACAAAATTGAGTTTGCATTTTTCTGATTTTTCTACAATTTTCTATGAATTTTACAAGATTCAGCAAAACTGCCACCACTATTCAAGAATCAAGTTTCGAAGAGGTCCCTGGAAAGTTTTTCAGGTTCACAAATATGCCCCTGGTTTGCAGATTGGCCCCTAGAAAGATTTACCAGCTCGCAATGTGGCCCTTGGCTATGGCCGGCGGCGGTTCCGGCCAAAATCCGGCGAGTCGGCGGCACGGATGGCCGGGAAGAAGGTGGGGAAGTTCACGGTGCTCACCTAGGGGTCGATTTGCGCCGGAGTTGGCGGTCGGGGCGGCTCCGGCGAGCGAGCTCGGCGGCGCCAGGCGGCGCCAGGCGCTGCGGGCTGATTTCCGGTGAGGTGCGAGGCGGGGCTGAGCAATGTGTGGGTGCTCGAGCTTCGGTGGGTCCTAGAGGAGAGCTTAGGGTGGCCGGTCGGCACTGGGTGCGAGCGCAGGGGCGGGCTTGGCTACGGTGGCGTCGATGGCGTGCGGCGGTGCTCGGGTTAGTCGGCGGAGCGTGCACGCGCGCGAGGGGAAGGATGACGACCTTTTATAGCTGGGCTCCCTTTGCTTCGAAGCAACAAGGAAGGGCGAGGGGGGGACCCGGACGCCGAGGCTGGGGGTGGCCGCGTGGCCGTGCGCGCGCGCTGGAGCGCGACGTCGCGGCATGGCCCAAATTTTGTTCCACTTAACTGCTTTTGACCGGATTTTTCTCCAAAAACTTGAACTAAAGTGCACCCAAGTGCCAATAGCAAAGTTGTAGATCAAAGGTCCCTCTACAACTTTTACAAAGGCCGACCTATGTTTTGCTCAATTGTTTGAGCACAAACTGCAGGCAAAGTTCCTATTTTTCATGGCACTGGTGAATAGTAAAAGCTGCAGTTGACCAAGTTTTTCACCCTTTTCCACTCAAAATTTGAAATGCCACCCAAAAGCAAAGTTGTGTCCCTCGAAAAACTGGACAACTTTTATATTGGGAGATTTTGAAGTGTTTAGGTGAAATTTGGAGAACACGGCAAAAGTTCTAGTGTGGCCAAGGAAGTCAAAGGGTTTGACTAGGGTTTTAGCTATGGTTTGACCCAGCTTTGACCACAAGGGCGTGTTGACTTGATTAAGAGGGTCATTAGTGATTGTTGACTAGGTTTCCGAGGTGATGACCCAGGTTGACCAAGGTTGACTAAGTCAACGGGCTTGGCTCGGTCATTAGCACTAATGACGCTAATTAAAAACCTGGGGCGTCACATATGTGCGCCAGGATCAAATTACACACATACGATAGTCAAAAGAGTGTAATATCATAAACAGTAATAAAAAATGTACAAGAGTTAAACCATTACATTATCTCTTTATTATACTCAGACGATGGACTCGAAGGTCCGATAAAACGAACAAACGATAACTAGACGATCAACTTCGTCTTCAGCTTCCACATGCACATGACTGGGGGATCGCATGCCTCAGAACTCCTCGAAGTCGCTGAAGTACTCATCACCGTTGTTCTCCTCTGAACAGCGGTAAGCAAGGGTGAGCACACTTATGGTTGGAGCTTAGCAAGTGGGGGAAAGTATGCAAGGCTGTCAAGGATAGGCTAAGCGTTTACAGCGGTTAGCATTTTAATGTTGGTCAAGTTTTATTAGCAAGCCTATTACTAAGTGTAAGTTTATACCAACCCAAAAATTAAGCATTTGTAACAATATCTCAAAACCATAAGAAACCATGATTTGAATTCATCTTCAAGTTTAATTATCATGTGAGGGTCCAAGCCGCTCTTAACCGTGAGCACGGCTTATCGATCAGTTTTCACTCTGCAGAGGTTGTACACTTTACCCACAGCTCGTGTTCCCCATGTTGCCCGGGTTAGCTAGACCCTTAAACACTTCCGAGGTGAGTGGCTAGGGTCCACTACGAAGCCTTTACAAAGACATGCAAAAGACCAACGACCCGCATAGTTACAGATCAGGGTGGACCATAACCCTCCCTAGTGGTCGGCACCTTAGCAAAGGCTGCTACCCCAAAAGGACCGGGCTATACCCCTGCAACCCCAACCCCCCTCTGCTCCTTTCGGATAAGGTCATCAGTTCATTCACACACCTAATTAATTGGCTAAGGGCAGAGCCATATGCCACTATGGTTGCACTATTTTCTTGGGTGGTTCTCCATGTTCCAATTAAATCTTAGTGTTCTTGTGTTAAACAAAACCATCATCGCTTAAGCATGAAAGTCTTTATCAATAAACCACTTCTAACCAACCCATGTAAAGCAACTAAGCAATTATATACCCAAAACATTTATTAAAAAGGGTTGACCAAGGTGATAGGGGTAAAGCTCTAGTCATGTCCTTAAAAAGGTAGTTTTCCCATCAATTTATGCATAGCAACAAATAAAAGTAAATATTATTTAATATGCAGTTATTTAGGACAAAGAGGAAAATGCAGAGGGGGAAGTCCACTTGCCTTCCTCTACAAACTGGGAATCCTCTTCTTCAAAGAAAGGTTCTTCTTGATCTTCTCCGAGAGGTTGCTCAGTTGAAACAGGCACGAGATCTACACACAAGCATGAGCATACAATAAATAAATAAAACAGTATACCAAACAATGCTATATGTTAAGAACACACTGATAAAACGCACTGGTACAATCATTTTGATATATTATACGTGAAAAACGGAGTTAAAACATGAAAGATATGATTAAAACAAAAGTCAGGGGCCTTTCTGTAAGAAAATTAGGCTCTCTTGGCTTATTTGAAAGAAACCACGGACCTAGAACATAATTATACATAAAAACAGGAGGTCTATCTTGCAAAAAGGTGAAGATGGACTGCGAGAGATAAAAACCTAAGAAGCTTGGGGCTAAACTGAGAAAACTAGGACCTAGATGTAAGGATCTTTGATGGTGGAACGGTATGGTTGTGATATTAAAGAGTATAGGGGCTTTTTCGCAAAGTGATTGGGGCTGGCTCTGGGTTGACCGGTACGCGGTCGTTTTGACTCGGCGGGGCACGTATCTGAGCCATTGATCCAAGATCGGACGGCCCTCGTGATGCACATGCGAGGGGCGGCGGTGATGGTCGCCGGAGGGTGGCGGTGCGTGGCGGCGCGCGGCGGCGGACTCGCCGGCGCGGCTTGGGATAGGGTTCCCGGGCACCAATTCGAGCGCGGGCGGTTGCTATGTAGAGCTGAGGAGCATGCGCACCAGATCGGGGGGTCAGGGAGACGTCTCCGGCGATGGCGGCAAGATGCCGTGGCCGGCGGCGGACGGTGGCTCGCCGACGTGTGGCGGCGACGTGCGAGATGGCACCTCGGGCCCTGGTTTGGCACGCTAAGCGGCTCAACGCATCGCCAAGGTGATGGTGAACACATCCGTGTATATAGGGAGGTGACCCGCCCGGCGGCAATGCTGCCATGGTCGGCGAGGCAGCCGGCGGCCACTGCGTGCCGCGGTGATGCAACCAGGCGCACGGGCCAAAGGAAAAAGAAGGGGCGGTGGCCTTCTCACCATGCTGTGAAGCTACAGCCGAGGAGAGGGACGGCGGGGACGAAGCGGTGGCGGAGTTCGTCAGTGGCGGCGTTCCGGCAGAGAAACAGGGGCGCAACACCGTCAGGTGACGAGGACGGGGACCTGGAGCAAGAAGAGCTCCGGCGGCGGCAATGGCACGGCGGTGCAGGGGATTCCCGAGCGGCGGCGCTGCGCGAGAGTGGGGAGTGGGAAACTGTAGGGGTGCGTCTGGGCAAAGGGGCTACGCAGGAGCTTGTGCTCGGCTTTATACAGGGCAAGAGAGGGGGAGGGGAAGCGGAAGGAGCTCCGGTGGCGGCGGTAATTGCCATCAATGGCTGGTGCTCAACAGAGTGGTTATGGCGGCAAGTTGAAGAAGAAACGGAAGGGGGAAATGATGGCGGCAGGGATTACGGGCTTAACCGCTCCTTAATCGCGGCTCAAGGAAGGAAGGGGGAGGCAGGAAGGCGCGGGAGCGGGCGGCGGATACTGCGGCGGCGAAGCAGGGGAGGGGGCACGAGGAAGGGGACGGGACTGACGTGCGGGGCCCGCCGGGCAGTGAGAGAAGGAGAGTGGAAGGAGGAGTGGGCCGCGGGCGGGAGCTGGGCCAGAGCGGGCCGAAAGGGAAGGAAGGGAGGAAGTTTGTTTTTTTCTTTTTCTTTTTCAAACCTTTTATTTCAAAACTTTTCAAACTCAAACACTTTTCAAACTTTTCCAAGTTTTCAAATTATTTTGTAAACTTTTAAACTACACTCAAATCAAACAAAATCCATGCATTAGCAAAACATGATGCACAAGCACTTATTGTTTCTATATTATTTAATTTAAATTTTAATTACCTTAGAGGCCAAATTAATTAGCTATTTAATTAAGTCCTTAAGACTAATCCTAAAACACTATGTTGCTTAAGATAATTTTGGTGATGGAATTTTAGGGTGTTACAGGGAGCGGCTCGGACGCGGAGACGAGGCCGGGCGGGGCCGGACTCGTGCTTGGGTCCGGCTCCGGTGCGGGAGGTTGGGGATGACGCGGGGGCCCCGCCTGTCGGTGTCCGCGCGCGAAGGGAGGTGGGATGGGCCGAAGCTGGGCCGGTATCGCTGCTGGGCTGCGCGCAAAAGAGGAGGGGAGGGGGGAACGAGGGAGCTGGGCCGGGGACTTGAGGTGGCTCCGGCAGACTATGGCTTGCAGACCGAAACAAAAGAGAAGGAAGGGGAAAGAGGGAAAAGAAAAACCTTTTGGGATTTTTGAAAAGGCAACCAACAAATTGAATTCAAAACACCCAAAATAAATGCACCAGCATGTATGCAACAAACATCAAGCCACATATTTAATTTAGAAAAAGAAATAAAATAATGTTTTTTATTTTCTTTTCTATACTATATTCCCTATAAAGAATTAAAAGGTTGGAAAAATTTAAAAAATTGAGAGAAAATCATTGCTTAATTTCTTCTCCTACTCACATCCTGAAATTGAAAATTCCAGGGTGTGACATATATGCCATCTTCAATCCACAAGACAAGATTCTTGCACAAATATACAAATTCACTCTTGGAGCATATACATACAAATAAGATCAGGCTCACACAAAATTTAGGATGCAACTAAATAGTATGAACTTAACTATGAGCTGCAACTACGAACACTTTCACTAAAAGAAATCATTTAATCTGTGACGTAATCATTCTGTCGCGGATTAAATAAAATTCGTCGCAAATCAGCATCCGCGACGATTTAAATTTTCATGGTGGAATGAGCGTCATTGATTAAATCTGTCGACGTTCCTTACTAAATGTCGCAGTCCGTGACGTATCTGGATCGTCACGAAGTAGCCCGAGGCCCATGCAGCCCAACCCAAAGCCCACTACCCATGCTGTTGACTTGGATGTGATGTGGCTGCTGACTTGGATGCTAGTTGATGACATGGACATTGATGTGGCGTGCTGACGTGGCGTTCTAGGTTGACGATGACGTGGCTGCCTAGTTGGACGGTGACGTGGCTGCCTAGTTGGACGGTGACGTGGCAGCCTAGTTGAACGGTGACATGGCAGCTTAGTTGGACGGTGACATGGCAGCCTAGTTGGACGGTGACGTGGCATCCCACGTGTATGATGACGTGGCCATATTTCCAGCCCAGTAAATATACAGCCCATAAAAAAATCAAGCCCACCAATTATAATAGGTTTTTCATCTCATTTCAAGCTTACAATTCCAAAGAGGTACATTTAAAATTTCAAGCTTACAAAACTAGCATCACATCAAATACCTTTAAATTGTCATCCAGGATTACATCACAAAGAGGATCCAACACATCAGGTACAAGTTTTCATCCAGCAAGAGCTTTACCTCAGTCCTAATTCTCCATTTTTTTCTGAAATTAAGAGAACAAATGTAATATCAGTGTTTATCACATGAGCTTGAATCTAGTAAGAGTTTGTCGTGCATAACAAAAGGAACAGAGAAATCTTTGCAATGGCTAATACAAGCAATCTCTTAAAGAATTAATACTAGTAACAGAAAACACACAAGGCAAGCTATACTACTAACAAGAACAAAAGAAAACAGGAACATACAAGTAGTCATTCAGATATTTCAAAGTTCCACCTCACAAAGACAGTAGGTTACCTCCAGACAATAAGCTAGTGCAGTCCTATGTTGAAAATAACGAAATCATATGAACTGTGAACTAACCTAGGAACACATAGCCTAGTGGATACTATGTAAAGACATGTATGATAGGAGCTTGAAAAGAAAAGACCAATTCACCTCATCTTATAGATATATCATATGCCCAGGAGTCTAGGAAAACTCATTTTTGTTATGAGGAGACATTCAAACTTATTTTTCTTGAAAAATTGAGGCAAGAAAATGTATGCAAAGGAACTACTAGCACTCTGGAACAAAACAAAGGGCAGCAGTGGAAGCCTGTGATACAGAATCCCACCAATAAATCACCAAGCAATGCAACCGTAGCAGGGAAAAATTCAATTGGATGCTATGGATTATCATAGCCTCTGTCACACAGGCTCACAGCAAATCCAGCCTGCAGATCCCTACTATTGCATCAGCATTATCTTGCATTTGTTTACAAGAATCAATACACAAATATGAGGGACAAAGCTTAATCAAGTCTCTCACCATGTGTAGTCTAGCCACTCAGGTGGGCTAACCCAGAGAAACATAATAAAAAAAAACTTCACTCTGCATTCTACAAGGCAGAACTCAAGTTCAGGTTTAATTACCTACTATTACCTTGATGTAGACATTCTCCAGGACTCATCAGACAGGATGTCTGGTGTTGCTAGATCTAGTATTCCATGTTAAACCTATCAGTTCAGTTTTGAACGGGGTTCCGAAATTAGGAAAAACAAGCATCTTCTGACTAAGCTAGCAGTAGCAGGTCGTTAATTAAGTGCATTACCTTTTCCTTCTACCATGGGTGCATTTAACATTACTCACATTAGTCAGAACAGAAAGGCGTGTAGATGCACAATATATGTCATTCCCTTTCCTTATCTAATATAATTGAGTTATCTCCGTGCATTAGCAACTAGAGCAGGCGAACTATACACTTATTTCACTTGAGAAATGTGATGATAAATTACCCTATCGTATCCTAGAACATGTTCCTAATCCTATTCAGACAGTGCGGAAACCAGGCATGGTGGCAGGTATGGCAAGCTCCATGATCCAGAAAAGTAGCACGACAACCATGAATTGCTTACGCAGCACACTCAATTATGCCAACCACCAGCACTACCATGAGCTCGCAATCTGAGATGGGGAGAGGAGGGGGAAAATCCCATCACCTTTGGGAGTAGACTCCCGAGCAGCTTCCACAGAGGCCTAGCCGCCGCCGTCCTTGGCGCCTCCTTCGGTGCAGCCGAGATGCCCTCGTGGCGCAGCGACGACGCCATCGCGATGGCGCCGGGCCGCGCCGACTGCAGCAACCGCAGCCGGGGCCATGACACGGCGGGGAGGCGCTGGGAGGGGAGGAGAGGAGAGCCGCCCTGCAGGCGGATCTGGGTCCGCGATGGGGACGAGGTCGGGGTGGGGGAGGCGGCAGACGTGGAGATGAGCGGGGCAGCGTGGCTCATCGCAGAGGAGGCAGGAGGAGCGGCGCAGCTAGGAGGTCGGCCTGACCCCACGCCGCCGGGAGCCCGACCTGGCCACGCACTCGCGCCGCAGCCAGGAGGCCGCCTGGCCGCGTGCCACCGCGCGCTGTGGGGCCGGCCTGGCCCCACGCCCGTGCCGCCCGCGGGACTGCCGGGAAGGGGCAGCAGAGGCGAGGTGGGGCGCGGCCGAACGCGGAGGAGAAGATCTGAGGGAGCAGATCTAAGGGGTGGTAGAGGCAGAGTGGAGAGTTCGCGGGGGAAGAAGAGGAGCTAGGTGGCGGCGGCCGACATGATTGGGAGTGGAGGGGCGGTACGACGGCCGGCGGGATTGGGAGGTGATTGGGAGGGATAGGAGAGGGGAAGGGAGGATGGGGCTGCGGCTGGAAGGGAGGGAGAGGATAGGGGAGGGGAGGAGGCAGGCGGTGCAGCAGCCGGCGTCATTGGGAGGGGATTGAGAAGCTAGGGTTTTGGGAAAGCAGCAGGGAGAAGGGGGTGGAGGGAAGGAGGGTGAGGGTGCGCCGGGAGGGGAGGGGAAGAGAAGAGGCTTGGGGAGGGTTAGGGTTTCAGCTTCATTTATACTATGGAAGTGCGATTAGAGTCGTCGAATCAGAGATGGACGGTTAGAGATTGTTGGGCTATTTGGGCTGAATTGAGACTTCCTTCATTTCTTGTCTAATCAATGTTTTTCTTTTTCTTTTTTGATTTATTGAACCATTGTGAAGTAACACGCAAAAATAAAAATCTTATATGAACCAATACATTTTTATATGTTATAAACTCCATATAAGTTGTCTATGAAGAGTTTCAAGAGTTTTTGAATAAATTTAGTATTTTCTATCATATAAATGAATTTCTACATGTTTACCGAAAGTAATTCCAAATTGACCTATATGTACCTCTAATGGGATTCAAACAAATTCAAAAAAACTATATTTAGGTGCTTATGATCCATTCTAGGCCACATCTAGGAGATTGACGAACAATTCAATTGAATTGTAGGGAAAACTCGAACTTCTACTAATCACCTTGTTATAAAATAATGATAATAATACCTAAATCTTATCCAAAAATTATGTAAATTGGCATAGAATCATTTTATGGATGTACAAGCTTGACGAAAAAGTTTCATAAGATTTTGAGAACATTTGAGTATACATTATTCATAAACTAGATAGTTCATCACATTGTTTCATACAACTCAACTTAAACTTCAAAGTTTCTACACACTCAAGTACTTTCCAACCCAATGGACACCTCAAATTTGGATGCAACCTTACCCTTACTCTCCTATTAGTATTTGGAGATTTAGATTTCCAATTATCATACGAAAAAGTCATTTTTCTATTTTTTCTAAAACCTAATTAAGACACCCTTATGAAGTAACCTGCAAAAACATTATCTTAAATACCACCAATCTATTTTTCACATGTAGCAGACAACATATAAGATGCAATCTAGGAGTTTCAGAATTTTTGGAATAGATTTGTTATTTTCTATCATTTATATGAATTTCTACATGCTTACCAAAAGTATTTCCAAGTTGACCTATGTGTACCTCCAATAAAACTAGAAAAATTTCACAAAAAACATATTTAGGCTTCTATGTTCCATTCTAGGCCATGTTTTAGAGATTGATGGCAAATTCAATTTGAGTTCTAAGGAACATTCAAACTTTTATGTCAGAAGTACAACATAATAATCACAATAATATTTGAATTTGGTCAAAAAATTCTACAAATTTGCATAACAACATGATTTTGGTCCATCTTGCCATAAAAAATTTAAGTGATTTCTAGGAAGTGACCACATACACTGCTCACAAATGGATACATGTGTGACATAGTTTCTAATAACTCAACACAAACTTTGAGATTTGAGTGGTGATTTACATTTTCAAAATCGTATGCATCTCAAACTTGGCTACAACCTTATATTTATCATAACATTAGAAAATATGAAATTATGTTACCATTTGTTATTGAAAAATATCTTTTATTTATTCTCTTTGGGTATAAGAAAATAAGTTGTATAAAAAAGATAAATGAAATAGCAATTAATATGAAAACGAACGATCACTACTAGAAAAGTGATTATCAGTGACGATTTGCTCGTAACGCTGCTTACTTTGGTCACAGAATGGTATGTATTCCATGACGAAATGTCTGTCTTCGTCATAAGTTGCAAGTGACGATGATTTGGGTGAAAGAATAGTGACGAAAATATAATTTACGTCACAAAACAGATTAAGGAGATCGTCATAGATTATGTTTTGGTATGGCATATGGTAATGATGAAACCTAGTGGTCACAAATTAGATTAGATATCGTCATAATTTATTTGAATCATTTGGCACAACTAATGATGAATCAAATTGGTCACAAATTAGTAGTGGACTTAACGACGTGGGATGTGTCTGCCACACGGCCCATCATCTTTTTTTGTGTCGGCCCATCATCTAATTGTGTTTCACAAAAATAAAAGGCTCCTGCGGAGTATCGAACCAGGGACCTGGTGATACATAGGTAGGAGCTCTACCACTGCGCTACGTGGTCTTTCATGTTCTAAGTATGCTGTTTTTTTATTTGTCACTTTATTAATGAATAATGGGCCTTTACCTGCATCGATGCGAAGTTGGGCCAAGTACCCTATATTACGGCCAGATGTTGCCTTTCGTAGCGATCGCGGCCAGATCGTCTTGGCCAGGGTTTATTTGTGTCACGCTTGTGATCATCGAGGCTAGATCGTCTCCGGCGGCAGCAGGCCGGCAGGTGATCCAGGGCGTCGAGCTTTTCTCCATCGACGCGGCGGCGACGTAGGAGAGCAGAGCCAGCACGCGAGACGAGGGCAGAGGAGGCGTTTGCAAGGTTTGATGAATTTGATGTTTAAATTTTTTGTTTAAAAATTCATATGTGTTTGAAGGGTTTGTTCATATATGCATGAATGGTTTTAGTTTTTTTGATCCTATATGCATCTGATTATCAATTAATTGTTCAAATATGCAATTTTTTGTATTGTGTTCAGTTTAATCTCTGTTTGGCTATTTTTAAAATTTTTGATCTGTTTGTCAAAATAGATGGATAGAAGCTGGATATTTGGGAAACAATTCACACCTGCATATTTGAAAGGAGTTGAAGAGTTTATGAAATTTGTTAGAGAAAGATACCCCGAAGACACTGACATACGTTGTCCTTGCCGCACTTGTCTTAATCAAAGGGTGTGACAGCAGAGTGATGTAGAAAACCATATACACATCTTTGGAATGTCAGCCACATATACCAGGTGGATTCATCATGGGGAGTCAGGAGATACTATTGAAGTTGAGAATACAGAGCACCAGGATGTTGAAGGTGATCATGAGTATGGGATACATGTGGATGTGGGTGATGATGGTGATCTTGACGATGATCTTGGAGTACCAGAGATGATTGGAGATCTATATGCTCAAGCAGAGGCTGATGGAGAACAACCAAGGTTTGCAAGAGTCCTTGAAGATGCCAAGAAGGCACTTAGCCCGGGATCTAGCCATTCGAAATTCTCTTTTATGGTGAGGATGTTGTATATCAAGTCTCGTTATCGAATCAGCAATGCAGGATTTTCCACGATGATGAACTTGATCTCATCTAGATACCCTAAGAGTAAGTTGCCAAAATCTTATGATGAGACAAAGAAATACCTTCAAGAGTTGGGCCTTGGATATGAAAATATACATGTGTACAAGAACAATTGTGTGTTGTTTCGGGATTCGAAAACATCAAAGTATGCTAAGTTGAATGTGTGCCCAATATGCAAGGAGTCTAGATGGCAAGATGAGACTGGGACCAAGCAGGTTCCACATAAGGTATTAAGGCATTTTCCACTTTTGCATAGGTTGAAGAGAATATATGCTTCAAAGCGTACTTCTAAGGAAACTACATGGCATGCGAAGGTGAGGACGCCAGTGGACAATGTAATGAGCCATCCAGCTGATGGGGATGCATGGAAATACTTCGATAGTAAGGAAAAAGACTTTGCAGCTGACCCGAGGAACTTGAGGCTTGCCTTGGCTACAGATGGGTTCAATCCATTTGGCAACATGAGTACCCAGTACAGTATGTGGCCAGTGCTGCTGACTCCACTAAATCTCCCACCATGGGAATGTGTGAATCCAGCAAATTGTTTTATGTCTTTACTCATCCCAGGTCCAAAATCTCAAGGAAAGGATTTTGATGTTTTCCTTGAGCCCCTAATTGAAGAACTGCTAGAGCTATGGAAGGGTGTCAGTACCTATGATGCATGTACTGGTAGGAAGTTTGACCTTCGTGCTGCTGTGCTATGGTGTATACATGATTTTCCAGCTTTGAGCATGTTGTCTGGGAGAACAACAAAAGGGTATTATGCATGTATTCACTGCGACAAGGATCCGTTGTCTCGGGCAATAAGGAATAAGATATGTTACATTGGACATCGTTGATATCTTCCAAGGACACATGCATGGAGGAGAAGCTTGGCTTTTGATGGTAAGCGTGAAAACAAAGATGCACCACAGAAGTTCACTTTGGGTGAGGTCCTAGTGGAGCTAGAGAAGGTGAAAAATGTTAGGCCAGGGAAGCAAGTGAAGGAACCTGAAATCACTAGTAAAAAAAAGGAAGCATGATGTGGGTCCAAAGATTTATACCCGCAAATCTGCGTTGTGGAGATTGCCTTATTGGGAACATTTGAAGCTTCCACATAATCTTGATGTGATGCACATAGAGAAAAACGTATGTGAAAACATTCTATGCACATTACTCAATGTACCGGGGAAGACAAAGGACACACATAATGCTAGGCTAGATCTGTACGATATGGGCATCAGACATCATTTGCACTTACAGGAGAAAGGCAACAACTCAGTCAGTGCTCCACCTACTCCTTATGTCTTGGGGAAGGAGCAAAAAGTCCAGTTTTGCAAGTTTCTAAAAGGTATCAAGTTTCCTGATGGATATGCTGCTAACCTAGCAAGATACATAAGTGAAGACGGTTCGAGGGTGGTTGGAAAGCTCAAGACACATTCTTGCCACATACTCCTGCAAAGAATCATACCTGCTGGACTTAGAGGACTGGTGCCTAAGGATGTGTATGAAGCAATTGCAGAGCTGGGGACATTTTTTAGGGAGCTATGCAGTAGAAATCTAAGGATTGATGTTGTGAAGCGGCTGAAGGAACAAATTCCATTGATCCTATGCAAGCTTGAGAAAATATTTCCCCCTACATTCTTTGATGTCATGGTGCACTTGTGTGTCCATATACCAGACGAGGCACTGCTGAGAGGTCCTGTTCAGTATGGCTGGATGTACCCAATAGAAAGGCAACTAGGCACTTTGAAGAATTTTGTAAGGAACAGGGCCAAGCCAGAAGGATCAATTGCTGAGGCATATGTGGCAAGTGACACCTTGACCTTTTGTTCTAGGTACATGGAGGATATGGACACTAGATTCAACATGGAGGATGATAGTGGTGGAGAGGTGCCATTGCCTAATGACATCTCTGTTTTAAGCATGGTGTTACTCTTGTTGGAGGTAATAGGGTCCAGTATATTGATGATGATGTCATGGATAAGTTAGTTTGGTATGTCCTACATAATTGTGAAGAAGCTGATGAATATAAGGAGTAAGTATGAGTTTTATTACTATCTGAATTGTTTTTGATTATACAAAATTTTAATTTGACTAAACTTGTCCTTGCAGGTTGTACAGAGACGAGCTGTTGCAGGAAGGTGCACATCTAAGTAATGTTGATAAAATGGTTGAACAAGGTTTTGCCAAGTGGTTTAGGCACCACGTAAGTAACTACACATATTTAGTAATTAAATGCATATGTAATTGTTGAATTAATTATTTCTATTGGTACAGATTGAGATGAAACGCAAGGATAATCTAGATTCGGTTAGCGAAGGATTGTGGGCACTGTCTTGTGGACCATGTCTATGAGTTAAGTTTTCTGCAGCTTGCAAGATTAATGGTGTTCGGTATAGCACAGCGGATCGCGAAAAGTTCCTGCAGACACAAAATAGTGGTGTGATGACTCCAGGTGAACATAATAACAACATCATAGATTTTTATGGAGTCCTTAAAGAGGTAATTGAGTTGCAGTATAACTCGAATCTTCAAGTTTGTCGCACTGTGGTTATATTTCGATGTGATTGGTACAGCTAAGAAGGCAGGGGAAAAGGCCTTCAAGATGACGGACATTTCAAATCCATCAATGTGCAGTCATTATGGTACAAGACCGATCCTTTCATCCTATCATCTCAATTGAAAAAGATATTTTACATTGAAGATACATCTTTAGGTAAAGGTTGGCAGGTTGTGCAGAAATTTGAACATAGGAATATTTATAATGTGGCTGAAAAAGATGAGGCCGGTCATGATGTGCATCAGGATGATTACCATTCAGATACTGAGCATGTGGTGCAAGAAGGTGACGATAACGTGCCATTGCCAAATATTCAAGGTGGGAAATCCACTATAATTGAAGGCAATTTGCAACAATTTATAAGAAACAAGAAGCAAGCTGCAATTATTGATGAAGGTAGTGAGGATGAGGAGGAGGATGAGACAGTGCTGCAGTACTGTAGTGATGATGGCAATGATAACAATGATGACATGTCCCCAGATGATGAAGGTGAAGATTTGTAGTATAATAATTGTGTTTATCCAAGTATAAGTAGTTGATATCATTTATACTATTTGTTTCGAACAGCCAGAGTTTGTTTGAGATTTCAAAAATTTGTTATGACATTATGGATTTCATATGTATAAATGCTTCAGGCACCAAATTTATGTATAAATGCACATGAACAAGTTTAACTTAGATTTTAAAAGCTCGAAATCCATAAAAACAGATTGATGATCACTAATGATAGGGATTAACAAGCTAATATCATATATTTATAGGCATGTACATGCCACCAGATGAAGGTTACTTGTCTTGTTGCCACATAAGGCAATACTAACTAGGCACATTTGAGTGAGTATTCAAATTTACAAGCTAAAGCAAGCGAGGCACAAAATAATCAAGCCTTCCAGCCTGCTACGGCACAACTAAGTAAGAGGTTCATGTTTCCATCTGTTGGCATACAGAGGTTCCACCAACATTCAAAATCATCCATCACTGACAAGCCTAAAGCCTAAAACCACTTGAACCCTAAAGCCTTCTCAGCAGCAGCTATGAGCGCAGCTTGCAGTCTTGCTTTCCTTTTCTTCTCCGCATTGAGCTCACCCTCAAGCCACTTGACATTTTCCTGAGACTCTGCCACCGCTTTTTGTAACTGCCAGAAGTCCATCTGTTGAAAAATGAGCAGCATGCATATGTAAGTACAACATTACTGGACATATATACTAAGCATGCATATAATTCAACATGCTTAGCATGTATACTGGACATTACTAAAAGAACAGTTTATGGATACACTTAAACAAGCATACTGAAGCAAATTTAAGCTTTGCCAGTTATAGATTATGGATGACTATAGCAGTTAGTCGAAGTTAAAAAAAAGTTGATGACTGCAGCAGTCAACTCACCTTCTTCTCCTTCCCCCCTCAGCTCTGAGGTCATCTATGACAGTGGCTCCTTCCCCTTCTCCTCTATCTTGACCTCTGTCAGCAGCTCCTTTCCCTTGTCCTCTATCTTGACCTCTGGCAGCGTCTCCTTGCCCTTTTTGAGGCGCTCGCTGCGTCTCAGCACACGCTCGGCGGTGCTGGACGAGATCCCTCGGCGCGCGCTGGCCTGCAAATTTGATAAGCAAGACCATGAATCAGCCTAGTCAAATTCTGAAATTTGATAAAGAAGACCATATTGTAAACTAGCCAATCAATAATCTTTCAAAAGAATATTAATGCAGAACACTACCTCAACCATATTGTTTGGATCATATTGCAAACTGGGTACTAAGTTATCATGAATAATTTCTACACTACCTAAACCATTGTTTGGACAATATTTTAAACTGGACACTAATTGAGCATGACTAATTTCTACACTTCCTAAAATTTCTTAATTAATCCAGCAAAAGGAAACCCACAAATCATATAATAACTTTGCACATTTCATTTCCCACAATCTCTGTACTGCATGAACATGTGCCTGATATGAACTATGCATAAAACTAAATCTGTGATTCCATATCTTCTACTGACAAATGCAAGCGTCTCATTCAGTGACTAATTGAAAACCCTCTCGTACAATTTGCAGACCCACAAATCATTTCCCACACTCTGTACAGCATCAACATCAGCTGATCTAGGGCTAACTCTTTTTCAGTGACTAATCGAACTATAAAATAATCTACATAATCTCCTTCATTTGTTCAGCAGCTGCACTACATAATCAACATCATCTCCAAATGAACTGGGAAAGGCAAGAGATGGAACCTCAGGTTGTGCAGACGAAAATGTAGATCCGCCGGCGCGATTGGGATCGTTCCTGACCCTCTCGTAGCCTGGTGAGACGTCAGGAATGATGTCCACGACGCCGGCGGAGGCGGCGGAGCCCCGGCGCAGCACCACGCCACGGCGAGCCTTGGTGAACCTCCCGGTCGCAGGGTCCCGCTTCTGGTTGCTCGCACGGGCGGACTGCACCGGGTTCTTCTTCGTCATCTTCGCTCCGGCGGCGACTGCGGCGGCACAAGCTGCGGGATGTGGTTTTGGCGCACGCGGGAGAGGAAGCGGAGGAGACGAGGTGGTGTGTGTGTGTGTGACGATTTGGGGGAAAACCGCTTTAATAGATAGATCTGGTGGTGTGAAACTGTGCGTGACGATTCGGGTGATAGACGGCCTTTTAACATTTTAAATTGAATATAACCTCACATCGAACGTATACACCTTCCTGGCCCAATGGCAATGCGCTCTGAATCTAACACCACAGCTCCCAAGTTTGAATCCTGTGGGAGCCTTTTTTTTGTTTTATTTTTATTTTATTTTATCTCAGAATCACTTGAAACTTTTTTGACAACATAATAGACCAAAAGGAGGAGCTCCTGCAAGTTTTGAGATTTTTTAAGCAAGATTACAAGTTTTTAACATTTATTCTTTATTAAATCAACAAATATTTACAATAATAGGCAAACTTGGTCTGAAAATTCCAAAACTTCACCCAACATCATAGATTGCATCCATAAGCATCCCAAAAAAGTTTCAAATGATTTCGAGCAACAGGTACTATACATCCCACATAGGGATGAACATCTCCTGGTGAGTGACAATGACATGTGTGAGACATGTATGCTTTAGTGGCGAAGTGCATCATCACTTTCTCAGAATCACTTGAAACTTTTTTGACAATATAATAGACCAAAAGGAGGATCTCCTGCAAGTTTTGAGATTTTTTAAGCAAGATTACAAGTTTTTAACATTTATTCTTTATTAAATCAACAAATATTTACAATAATAGGCAAACTTGGTCTGAAAATTCCAAAACTTCACCCAACATCATAGATTGCATCCATAAGCATCCCAAAAAAGTTTCAAATGATTTCGAGCAACAGGTACTATACATCTCACATAGGGATGAACATCTCCCGGTGAGTGACAATGACATGTGTGAGACATGTATGCTTTAGTGGGGAAGTGCATCATCACTTTCTCAGAATCACTTGAAACTTTTTTGACAACATAATAGACCAAAAGGAGGAGCTCCTGCAAGTTTTGAGATTTTTTAAGCAAGATTACAAGTTTTTAACATTCATTCTTTATTAAATCAACAAATATTTACAATAATAGGCAAACTTGGTCTGAAAATTCCAAAACTTCACCCAACATCATAGATTGCATCCATAAGCATCCCAAAAAAGTTTTAAATGATTTCAACCAATAGGTACTACACATCCTCACAACGGCTTACATATCTAACTAAGACCTATGTGACTATGTGAGACTATGGCCCCCTTTGTGAGATATTCGTATCAACACCATCTCCAAATCATTTTCAACTTTAATAGGGTGTTCATGGACACAAACTAAGAGGTTTTCTGAAAAAAAATGAAAAAAATAAACAACATAGAAACAAACGTCTTTTTATAAAGTATAATAAATAAAAACACTGTCCAAAAAATACGGGCCCCTTAGGATTCGAACCCGGGAGCCAAGTCTTGGCAGTCAATTGGCCTTACCATTGGGCTATTTCAGTTTGTTCGTTATGAGTCAGGAGACAGTTTACTTAAACAATAGGCGCAGACTGACAAAAAACAGGGCGCCAAGATTGGCGCCAAATGTTTTCGGTGCCTTTTGTCCCGAAAAAAATTGCGCCTAATCGTAGATTATTAACCTCCCTCCACCACTTCTCGTCAAACCTCCCCCAAACTTTCTATCTTCTCCCCTCCCCATTCCTCGAACAGGAGAAGCCGCCGCCGCCACAGGACCCCATCGCCGGCGACGACCTCCTTGCTCATCCCAGGTAAGTTGGTTCCACCCCGCCTCCACCTATCCCTCTCTCTCAACGACCCACCTACGTATCTCTCCCCATCAAACCTCTCACTCACAACAACGAAACCCTAACCACAGGCGCCCCAAAATTCGATTTGGCTACACACCGCCCCCCTATCCCTCTCTATCACCTACATTTCTCTCCCCATTCCACCTCTTTTGATTCCCGAACCTAACCCTAAGCACATCTGCAGGTCTCAATTCCCAACTTGGCCACAAGCTCAATGGTGGCCACTAGGGGTCAACGTAAGAACGCACCTACAGGTATGTGGAATACTACAACTTTATTTTTTAAACGAGATCTACAATTTCGTTCAAGTACAACTGCAATTTTGTTGAAATTGTTGAGGACTTGTCTGCGCAGTACCATTATGTTTACTTTATATTGTTGCAATTGCTTGTGTCAAACCAATCTAGTTCTAGATAATAGAATTTGTGAAATTGCTTCAGTCTATGATTCTTATTCAATTCTATTTGTCTAGCCATTATAATTGCATTTGTCTGATTCATGGGTCCATTCTGAAGTTCAGTGTGTGCTAATAGAATTTTTCGTCTATGTATGTTGATACGAAAATAGTAGTTCAGTCCCATCTATGTACATACTTTTTTCATAGAGTTATAAGAGTGTTTGGTTCAGTGTCATAACCAGGGGATTTAATAACTAGGACTCCATAAATTGTTGTACCTCTTATCTCAGACCTTAGACCTCTGAAGTAGTCTTATTACCTCTAACCTATTAGTTGAAGCCTTTTAAAATTTCTAATACACCCAATTTCTTGTCCTTCAAAGAACCTACAATAGCTGAGGACTATGAGAGAATCCGAGATAGACAAGTTGCGGAGAATCAAAAGATCTTTGAAGAGCTCGGATTGAATACAATAGCTTCTGACCTTAATAACTCCTTGCCCCAATCTGCACAAAAGAAGGGGAAAAAACAGCAAACAAGGGAACAGATAATGAAGATTCATCATCATCGGAGTATCTCGTTGATGCGGATGATCAAAGGAGATAGTACTGATGATGATGACACTGAATCTAATGAGCAGCCACAACCCATGGCAAATGAGGTGCTTCTTCTATCTTCAATGTAGTCCATGGGCCATACTAGCATTGCAATTACATGTTTCTGTTCTAAAGTATGCTATAGGATTTAGATGCACATTCTTTGAAACATACATCTTGTTTAATATATGCTACTCGTTATTAATGCACATGACTTACCTAAGTTTCTTTTCCACACAGATTCCCTCACCGCGTAGTCACAAAATTATCTCTTCAAAGATCAAGAAGTCTAATCCCACAATGGCACCTGGGGTTAGATATAGTAAGAGAGTGAGGGCAACTCCTGAAGCTGAAGTGCAGCCTTCTGCATCCGAAATATCAAGGTCAAAAAGGTAGCATGTGCAGGAGCCTACAGCTGCTAATGATGACACTACACCTGCAGAAGAAGCCAATGGAACAGCGGGGCATGACAACACAGCATCAGAGGAAGCCAATGACACAGCTGGTCATGACAATGCAGATGTAGAGGAAGACATTGTAGCTGCTGATGACAATACACTTGCTGAAGGCAAGTTCTATTTTTCCAGTCAGTTATGACATCTCTTTTGTTCATCTTGTAGAAATTACTTCATTTAACCAAATGCAATTTCTATTTTGTAGTTTCTCAACAGAGACGTCCAAGGAGGCCCAGACCAGCTACTGTTGGAAAACAGCTGGATAGGATGACTAAAGCTATGGGAAGAAGATTGCCCATAGTTGTTCATGAAGGAAAAAAAGGCCACATGAACCTATTCAAGCTGCCAAGTTAGCTTCAGAGGCCGGCGTCATCATTCGGGAAAGCATTCCTGTCCTTCCACATTGGAAGGATTACAAGAAAGACGACAAACACTTCAAGACCTTTGAGGGGCAGCTAGCTGTAAGTGCATAATTGTTCCTATTTCAAACTTTCATACATGCTTAACCTTATTTGTCTAACTAAGTATTGAACTAACATTTGCCTAGGGTCGCTTGGCTGTTAACACAAACCATGCCCCAACAAAAGTTGCTATGACCGATTTGATGCGCGTTGCGATAAAGAACCAACATTATCGCCTCAAGAAGCGATACTTCATGGTGTACCTGCAAATGAGGTTCGGACAACTTCTCCTGTTGGTTACATGACTGATGCAGAATGGAGGGCACTTGTTGCAAAGTGGTCTGATCCAAAGAATGTGGTATGGGTATAATGCAATATATTCTTCATTCACTTATTTTCCAAAGACTCTTAACATTCTGAACTTGTGATATCATCTCACATGTTGAATCTCTTGTAGGAAACATGTGAAAAGAACAAGCACAACCACAGTCAAGTCAAGTATCATCAGGCTACAGGTTCTTGCTGCTATGTGGCACACTTACATGCATATGTAAGTAAAACATTACCTTCTTCACTTAAATGCACATTGGTACTGAACAAATTCATTTTCATTTCATCTGAGATTACTTTGCTGTGATTTTTAACCACTATACAGAAGAAGAATAGAATCATAGACGACCCCGACCTAGATCAGAATGAAGTAATAGATGCGGTGGAGGCCTTCAAGTACCAGCTCCAAACGTGGCATGAGTGAGCCGGCAAGAGAGGCACTTGTAAGTGCATAGGGTCTATCTCTACTAGTTGATATTTAATTCTAATTGCATTGGTTGTTGGTCTTATCAATTATCATCTTACTGTTGCTAAAGGTATTTACATGTAACTGTTTTATGTTCATAAATTTCAGGATAATATGGAAGCTTTGAGGGCTCAACCTGTTCCTGAAGATGAGATGCCTGCATCAAGTGTGCAAGTCGTGTCCAAGGTGCTCTCCCAGAACAGGTCCAACCATTTCCTGAAGAGTGTTGTCTTCCAAACACCGCCATCCACCAAGTCAGGTTCATCAAATGACAATGAGCTTCGGGAACAACTTGCAGCTGAAGCGACGACAGCTGTTCAAGGTGAACTAGACGACCTCAGGAAGAAAATTCAAGAAGCTGAGGAAGAGCGGGGAAGACACAAAAGGAGCTGGAGGAGTACAAGAAGATTACAGAGAAGAACACCAAGGAGATGGCAGAGACCAATTTGCTCCTCAAGAAGCTCTTGTCCCTCCATGGAAATAGTTCTTCATCCCCATGAATAGATCTGCTGTGAACTTGGTTTGGTCGTGTTTGAAACTTTTAGTTATGTTTGGTCTTGATTTCTGAAATGTGATGTCAAGTGGTGTTGGCCACTCAGTTGTATGCACACTTGAATACTACTTTTAATCTTATGGAATGGTGTTCCCATTCTAGTATCATCTGCAAATTACAATTCCATTATAAATTGCAATATATCTGTGACCAAAGTGATGTCACATTTGTGACCATAGTTATGTTATATCTGTGACCAAATCAAGTCCAATCTGTGACCATTTATATGGCAAATTTGTGACCAAATTACTTCAAAGTGTGACGATGGGAAATAGTATTCTGTGACAATGCGAACATGTATTCAATGACGATTAGAAAATGATGACGTCACCTGCCACGTCAGCAATGTCGTCACCTGCCACGTCAGCAATGACGTCACCTGCCACGTCAGCAATGACGTCAGCTGCCAGCGTGGCATACGCCGTCGCCGCTCCCAAACGGCAGGTTATGACGAAACAAAACGAAGCTCCATGACCAAATTGATCGTCACAAAAAAATAAACGCCGTTAACGGCGCCGTCAGCACGTCAGGCAGACGACCGATTGTGACGAAAACAGGGATTCATCTGTGACCAAAAGCTTTCGTCATAGATAGAAATCAATTCTATGACGACGGAAAAATCATCACAAAATGGAAACACATCTATGACGAAAAATTTTGTTTCATCACGGATGACCAAATGTGACGCGACCTTTTTGACGAAACCCAAATCGTCACAAATGAACATCAGTGACGATTACGGCATCTTCAATGACGTTATGTCAACGTCATGGATGACAACATCCCTACTAGTGGATGTTACATGAAAGATCGTGATTTTACAAAAAATCAGAAAATAGAATCAATGAATTTGGAGTTACTATGACCGAGAAACACTAGTTTCAAATTTTAATTATAGATTAAAAAGAAAAAATGACGGGGCAAACGAGCTCAGCGTGCGCCACGAGGTCGCGGCGAAGCAACTCGACCAACCCATTGCTGCCACGTGGTCCCGAAGTTCAAACGATTCAAACGATATGTATATAAACTAAATTATCCTCAATTTACCACAACTCATGAAGTGTCCTAGTGGTAGCAAATGCGCTCTTGATGCGTGAGGTCGTGGGTTATAATCCCATCCTCGCGTGCTATTTTTTTCAACTTTCCTAGAGGCGATGGGTGAAAGGATATGGAAATAAACTTCTGCAAAGACATGTAACTTCACTTGTAGCTTAGTGGTAACACATCCTCCTCCTTTCCCCCACGTCGCGGGTTCGAGTCCCTTGTCCACTCCAATTTTTTTGCAGTGCCGGATTATTTTTTGGAGGCGATGGGCCATTGGGCTAGCGGCCCGGGCCAGCATGGCTTGCAAGTGGCTGGGTGCGGCCGGCCGCGGCTGTGGTGCAGCCGGCTGCAGCCGGGGTGCGGCCGGCCGCGGCTGTGGCTGGCCGGCTGCGGCCGGCCATGGCCAGCTGGGGCACGGCCGCGGCTGGCCGGGGCGTGGCTGCAACTGACCGCTGCCACTTTTTTTTCAATTTTTCAATTTTTTCCGTTCATAACATGACTATTTTTTATTTGTTGATCTTTTCAGTTTTTTTTTCATTTTTTTCCATTCATAACATGACAATTTGTTATTTGTTGATCGTGACGAATCTGCTAAAACGTCGCAGTGTTTGGGCCGGATTGTGACGAATTTAACAAATCGTCGTAGTGTTCTGGGCTTCAATATCCATCAGTGCACATCCGTGACGAAAAACAGGAATACGTCGCAGACGCAGTGCTCTTCGTGATGTTCTCTGAGAACGTCGCAGAAAGTTCGTCGCAGATTAAATAGTTTCTTGTAGTGTTTCAACCTCAAGATAACACAAATAGGTGCGCAAATAAAAATAATAATAAATAAAACATTATTTCATTTAAAAAATTGAGACCCAACGTCATGCCATCAAAAGAGAAAGCTAATTCTCCAAATGATAGAGACAAAAAAGTATGAAAAAAGAACAAATACCTTGATGCAGAAGGTAAGAGTTTAACACAAAGAACTGGGTGTGCCACAGTTGTATGTAGAATGTAGATGCCAAATACCTTAAAAATATGGAGGAGACTATTGGAGGAATTATCACATATAATAACCCTAGAGCTCAAAACAGGCAAATAAGAGAAAAAGGTAACACTGAAGACATGTCACTTAAAGTTCAGGTCAATGAAACATAACAAAACATACAGAAGCAATTTGATGCCATTTTCCACTTTTAACTATGTAAATTATGATATCTGATTTTTTTGTGATTGGTGAACGACCAATTGAAGAAATGAATTATGCTTGACAAAGTGCATATGGGATTGGAATCAGGCAATCAACAGTATTTCAAAAGTACTAGTTGTCAATACTAGAAAGACTGCCTTTCGTGTGTGACCTCAGATCAGTACCGGTTGCATTTTGACCCGGTACTAATATGAGTATTAGTACCAGTTGCATGACTTTGGAAAGTTGTGATAACTGTACGTGGACAAACTATATCAATAGAAGAACCAAGTTCCTGTTCAGTATTTTCCATGAACTTTTAATTTGACTTGATAGTGCACTTAAACACGTGCAGATCCAATAATAATAATATTAACACAGTCATCTTATAGGCCCTGTTTGGATCCATAGCATAGAGATAGTTTGGGCTAGTTTAGCACCAACTAGCCCTAAAAGATCCAAACAGGTTGGTTAGATTTGGCTAGATGGAACCGTCCCACCGATGAGGTGCTAATTGGGGCTAGTTCTCGTGAGGTCCACTCTTTTCTCTCCTCCTCCCTCCCGCACGCCGCGCCCACATGCCACACCCATCTATCACCGGCCCCATCACTTTCCCCATCCCCAAAACAAATCGCACCCATCCGCCGCCGACTCTAGCCGCGATGCGCCGTCGGCCCCCAGGTGCTCCCTCCCGGTCTCCCTCGCGGCCTCGGCCTTCGCTCCCTCGAAGACGACGGTGTGCGGTGGAAAGCGCGGCCTTGAAGGCGAGCGACGAGGCGGGAAGCGCGGCCTCACTGCCCAGCTCATGTCCGTCGGCGGCGAGCTCACCCGCGCCCTCCAGTGGCCACTGTGGTCGTCCGCGTGGAGCAGGAAGGCTCGCCGTGGCCGTCCTCTAATGACCGTCGTGGCTGTACGCTTGGGCGCACGAGAGGCCGGCAAGGCTGCACCCTTGCCTCGGGGCCCTACAGGCCGTCAACGTGCTCGTGTCGGGCACCACCGTATGCCACAGAACTCCAACTCCCTCGAGGCCGTCGTGGACGGCGGCGTGGAGCAGAGGAGGGGTGAAGAAGGGGCCGCGGCGAGCAGCGCGGATCTCCGCCGGCCTACTCGACCAAGGAGCAAGGACGGGGCAGGGAGCTCCACCGGCCCGCCCAGCCGCTGGAGCTCCGCACCGGAGGAAGCCGCGTCCTACTCCGCGCTGCCTTGCTCCCCCCGGCCGCGGGCCCCTGCTATTCCGCTGGCCACTCTGTGTCCTCGAGTTGCACACCATGCCAGGCCGCCAGCGGATCTGGGAGAGCTCCAGGGCGGAGAGGAAGGAGGGGCCCTGCGGTGCCGGCGGAAGGAGGGGTGTCGCGGCGCTGATGGGGAGGAGGAGAGAGGGGCGCCGCAGGTGGGTGCGGTGGGGAGCAGAGAGGCACGCGGCGCCGGTAGATGCGGGGGGAGGAAAGGGATGTGTTTGTGTGAAAATTGAGTCAAATGATTGAAAAGTATATTTATTGTCAATCTAACCTAGTCTAACTCTTGGATCCAAACACCTCTAGAGCTAGAGTTAGTTTAGGGATAGAGTTAGAGTTAGAAACTAACTCTATCTCTAACCCTGTTAGAGTATCCAAACAGGGCCATAGTGTGTACGCACTATGCAGATATTTTCCTGCATATATATCATTTTTTATTGGGGTCACTTCTTCCGTGTAGTAGTCCATGTATAACTCCCAACAGATCTATAGTGGAAGGCTTAATGAAATGGGCCAGATGCATGAAGGCTAACGAGATCAATAGGAGAAACCAGTCAAGGTATTATTAGTCTTCTTCGTCTACATTATGAAATTCTACATATATACTGCAGTTCATTATTTTGTAATGAGAAAATCATATATAATATGTAATATTGAACCAAATCTTGTTACACTCATCAGTTGAACTGAAAATAAGCCAATGTAATAGCTAATATAAACCAACAAATATTCATTAGGTGAGACTCACATATATATACTGTAGTAACAAGCTAGTAATTCAAGTAATAACCAAGTCTCTTCCTGCTGTCAGCTTATTAGGATAATCGAATATTCCAAAATTCATTCATCAATAAAATGAAGAACCCCTGAAACTTTAAGGAAAACATTCGGTGTTCCCTACATAAGTCATCTACAGAAGCTTCATCTTAGAGATGATATTATTCAACATTTACCAGTTTTTTTGTGTCTTGAGTCGCCAAGTCTAGTTTTTGGTCTTAAATAATCTAAATTTGTCTCCTTTAGCACCCACATTGATGGCAACTCGGTTCTCTAGTTGGTGGGGAAATTTTAGAGGTGTGACAAAGGATTTGATAAAAGGGCTTAATTCTCTCATCACCTTGTGGCGTGAGACTTGGAAACACAGGAATTCTTGTGTGTTTGAGGGGAGACACGCCTAATAACCTTCTTGCTCTGATGAATGCACCTTGTAGTGTGTATAGCAGGTGCCTCTAATCTCCAAAATATCTTTGCAAAGAACCAAGACCAACAAACAGCTCCAACACAAAAGAAGATGTTTCTGATTTATATTTGTCATTCCGCTGTGTTGCATCATGTATAAGATCAAACAGTCAAAAAAATGCAAGATAGGATTAAACATGGGCACATGGGGAAATGTATAAAAGATTTTGCAACTCTACACTAGATTATTCTACAAACAAATTTGCATGATCTCATCGGAGTACACATAATACCAAATATCATATCATGGGAGATCGAGACTAAAAAATGTCACACTTATTAGTGCTTATCACTAGCTGAAAACATCTAATGGAACTACATATACCAAATATCTAGATAGTATGTGTGATGTATCTATATGAAACTGTAATGCAACATTATAGGACGGTATAGTGCTAAGGATTATATTGATGGAGAATCATTTGGGAATTCAACCGGAGCAGTTCTGGCCAATATACCCAAATTTCTTGCTGGGTGGAAAGCCCTACCCCTAGTGATATATAGTTCCTTGCTATTTAAGGCACTAATGTTACCGATATTTTGTTGAGTCAATAACTTTTGCAATCTGAAGTTTCATATTAGACTTGAAACACCAATATTTGGTAAGCTTCTTTCACGATTGAAATTACATGTATATATGTCTACATTTTTCAGATATTAAAAGACATATATGTGGGTTCAATTCATCAACATGTCCACAAAGTTAGACTGGAATTTATCTCTAGCCACTCAAATACTACCTCTGTTCTTAAATATATGACGTTTAGGACAAGAAAATTAGTTCAAAATGAACTAAATTTCTTGTCATAAACGTTATATATTTAAGAACGGAGGAAGTATTATGGTAGCAGTATATTACACATATATAATTGATGAGAATCATGTCGAAAAAGCTCTTATTATGGTAGCAGTATATTACAGACCCTATAAATCACTGGTGGAAAAACGACCTTTGTTCCTACACATTAGTCCCGGTTGAATTTTGGAGCCGAGACTAAAGGTTTTGGGGCGACGTGGCCATGAGTGGTAGGAGATCTCCGACCCTTTAGTCTCGGTTCGTAACATAGTCTAGGTTGGTGTTACAAACCGAGACTAAAGGACCCCCCTTTAGTCTCGGTTCGTAACACGAACCTAGACTAAAGGGTCTCGGGCCTTTAGTCTCGGTTGGTGTTACGAACCGAGACTAAAGGGTCTCCCACGAGTTACTATAAGAGGATTGCATTCTCTACTTAATCACATGTGTTGTATAGGTGAGATGGTAAGGAAGCTACACGTGAGGCTACAGGTCACGAGTTCGAATCCCCGCACCGCGCACGCGTATATTTCGCGTGAAAAAATCGCGTGACTTGTGACTTGCGCGTGTGTAGGGGCCTCCCAGGAATTTCCAAAATTTTTTTGACGTTGGCGTACCCCTCCCCCCTTTAGTCCCGGTTGGTAATACCAACCGGGACTAAATGCCCCCCTTTAGTCCCGGTTGGGCACCCGGTAAGAAAGAGGGGGGCCTTTTGTCTCTATGAATTAGTCTCTAGAGGTCTTTAGAGAGATATTGTTCTTACCAACCAGGACCGAATGCTCTTTTTCCACCAGTGAATTGTTATGCTTTCTACATCTTAGAGATTGGAAACAGCCTTTAAACTGCACGATTTATAAAATTTTTTTGGCCAAACTATAGAATTTATATCTTGTTGTTACTCACGGGCAAAGGGGGGTTTGAATGCAACCGGGCTAGCCATGAAATCACATACACGAATCACCTTCATACAAATTGATAGACATGATTTATCTGCTATTCAACATATATAATTTAAAGAGTCTCAGAGAGAGGAAACAAACATGCAATTGGATATGTTCTAGAAGAAAACTAATTTGGGAAAACAAAAACATGCTGCTACGATACCGCACCCTCTTCCTAAATTATATGCACGATGCATAAAATGAATTCAAAAGCCAAACATTGGCTGGCCAAATTAAACATATGATACTCGATCATAACATGCATGCATGACTCATGACACTCATTCCCGATGTCTAGTACTTGAAAGTTGGCAGAAACCACTTGCCGGGCTTCTGCTGTTCCCAGGCCCCAGGGACCTTCTCCACGACGGTGGCAACACGCCCGACCATGTCCCACTTGCACAAGAAGTACCCAAAAGGGTTTCCGTCACCGACACTGCCGTCTTCATCCACCTCCTCCTGGCGCTGCCAGCTGAGGAAGTACACGAAGTTGCCGGCGTAGTGGTCGCTCGCCGGCAGCACGTAGCAGCTGCTGTCCTGGCCCTGGAAGATAGCCTTCCCGTGCAACTCCGGCGCGTTCGCCCAGTCTATGGTCTCCCCCTCGGCGTAAAGTGTGTTGCGCAGCTCGAAGGACACCCGTGGGAGCGCGTCGCCTAGCCTCACCGGCTCCTCCGCCGGCGCGGCACCGGCGGGGACCACCGCCGGTGACTGTTCCAGCCGGACGAGAACGCGCACCTGGCCCTCGTGCTCGACGATGTGCGCGTCGCGCATACCAGGGAGCCATTCCACGTGACCGTGGGCGTGGCCGTTCACGGCGGCGATGGCGGCTTCCTCGCCCTCCAGCACGTGGGGCCCGTGGGTGAGCAGACGGGATCTGAGCTGCGGCATGCGCATCCAGAACGTCTCCGCGGGCACCGTGGCCCAACCGGCGACGTCGCGGCGGCGCCACAGGGCGACGCGGCCGCGCTCCTGGCCGGCCGGCCGGTTGTACACCACGGCGACGACCTCGTCGTCCTCGCCACCCGTCATGTCGGGGTCCGTGGCAAAGCCGTAAGTGGGCGTGCCACGGAAGCACTCCGGCAGGCGCGGCGCCAGGGTGCTTTCCGCGGTCAGCGGGTTCACAAGCACGGCCGCCGGCAGCTCGTCCTCCGAGTCGATCCCGAGGAGGAGGCCGGCGCCGTACCCGGCAACCCTCTTGCTGAGGAGTGCCGCGAGGTGGATCACGTGGTACTCACCGGAGGCCGGAGAGTAGAAGAAGACGTTGCCCGAGTCGTCGGTAGGGTCGCTCTCCACGATCCACGGCTGGAAGCGCTGGTGGGCGTCGGGTGGGACGGCGGAACGCCACTCCGGACTGGTAGCGCGGAAACGGACGAAATCTTGAGGGCCGGCGAGGCGGTCGGAGACGAACCTGAGGAAGTTCGCCGGGAGGCGGGTCCAATCCATGGACAGGGAGCCCTCCATCGCCATGCTCTCCGGCCAACAAAGCTAACAGGGGAATTGATCCGATCGGATCTGAAGGCTGAGCGCGTATGTGACTTGTGGGTTGCGAGTTCAAGGGAAGGAGCCAAGGGGGATGGAGGCATGTATAGTGTGAGGGTTTTTTTTTATTCATTTCATGAGAGAGTTTAATTGCCATGCAATGCGTGAGTTCATCGTAAACAGCTGTGTAGTTTGCCAGTTTTGTAACGTTCAATTCCCAGCCAGCCGGCCAGCCAGCCTACTCATTAAAAATCGTAATATATGATTTTGTACTTTGTGGGTCTCTGGTAGTTGTCTTTGTCCACTGATTTTCTTTTCTATTACTTGTATAACCATATGAAAGAAGACTCATAAGCATGCACAACACGATTAATATTGGTTCCTCATGAGTAATATTATTTTTTTTGCGAAAATGAGTGATATTAAATTAGAGTGAATTGTGGTTTTAAAAAAGTAAAGAAATAACAAACAGCAGCAACACAGCAAGAATACAGTATTTCCTCAAAAAAAAAACAGCAAGAATACAGTAGTTCTTGCAACAATTGTATTATGTTTCATATTCGATGGAACCTTTTTCATGTACATTTTGCTAATAGTGGAGAATTTGCCCCCATAAAGATTTGTTTATTTAGAATCTGGTAGAACATATAAAGGGATGGCTCATGAAGAAACTAAAGCAGTGATCGAAGACTAGTGTCCAAGTTGGACGTCAAGTTTCTAATTAAGCAGACTTGATGGATGTATTGACGCTACAAAAGAAAGTTTGAAGGCTAGATGGAGGAAAAGAACAAAGTTTAGCCCTCTTTTTTTTCTTATTGCTCTTTTAATTTCTTTGTATCTTTGATTTCGCCTAAAACTCTTTGTAATGTTTGGCTGTATATATCCACAAGTTGGATATAGTTGCTGGATTTTAATCCTAAATCTAAAAAAAATGAAGAAACTAAAGCAATGACAAACAGATTGATTATTAACTGAAGGATACGAACACTATATTCACACACTGCACAACACACAAACTATACATAAGGTCGATACAGATGTGTATACATTGCCCCCCCCCCCTCATATACACATTTTCTAGCAGTGGATTACCACATGAAAGGAAAGGCCCCAAAACAAAATCAAAATCACTAAGATAATACAAGCTAGCTGAACTCTAATCCCTCATATCCATTTTTCAACATGATGGATCAAAACATAACCTGACCAAAGTACACAACAACAAACAAATTTCTTTATTTATGGAACAAGTCCAACAAACAGATTTCATAATAAGATAGTAGCCAAGGCATTCATAACACTACTGGAAAAACAACTATCTGTACCGGTTCCAAAACCCCATTAGTACCGGTTTTGGAACCGGTACAGGCCAGTCGGTACTAATGTGGAGGCCACATTAGTACCGGTTCTCTTTACCCGGTACTAATGTGGCCTCCCCCTGGCGACGTGGCGGCCTCCACATTAGTACCGGTTGGTATAGCCAACCGGTACTAATGTACTTTTTCTTAATTTCCTATTTCCATTTCTTTTTAGTTGCTTTCGTATTTGAACGTATTTAGACGTATTTGTTTGGTTCGTTTATACTAATCAAATACGCAGCGTTATAAAGTCGTTTGTGCATATATAAAGTGACATCATACATATATATATATATGTGTGTGTGTGTGTGTGTGTGTATATATACACACACAGAATCAAATGTTAGAAGTATAACGTCATCGTTTTAAGCCCCTCCTCGTCGCTGATGTGCTCTCGTAGTGACCCTAGAAGAAGCTCCTACTTTCTCGACGTTTTTCTTCTTGTCCTTAGAAGAAGTTTCTTCTTTGTCGTCCTCCTTCTTCTTGTCCTTGGAAGAAGTTGCTTCTTTCTCGCCCTCCTTCTTATTGTCCTTAGCAGAAGTTGCTTCTTTCTCGACATCTTTGTCCTTGTCCTTAGAACAAGATCCTTCTTTATCGACGTCTTTGTTCTTGTTCTTGTCGGTGCTTTGCTGAGCTTCATTAGCAATGCTAGCAGTGTCTTCTTTGCTCACTGTTACCATTGAGTCACCGGCATGAAACTCTCCTGCAGGATTAATCACATCATCTAGAATAAATCTGCAGAGTTGTTCTTGAATTAACCAGATTCTTTGCGTCTCGAGTAATCCTTCCTTGATGTTAGAAATCTACAGAAGAAGTTATTAATTGTTAGAAAAAAGAATATGAACAATAAGAACGAGGGATATGTTTGTCTGCATTTTTGTGTACGCACCTTCTCAGTGAAGGGGCCCAAGCTACCACTTGCAAAGTGATGGATGAACTCACATACATAGAATCCGCATAGATTGGTACCTGGTGGCTGTTTCAGGCACTGCACATATGTGAAAATAAAAGTTAAGATATATTTGTTAACTTGTATTGAAAAAGATCAGCAAAGAAAACACGTACCGGGAAATCATGGTAGAATTGAAGTTTCTCTTTCAAGGGGCCCCCCACTTTACATGGAACATATCCCATGCAGCATTCAACAATTCTACTAGAGGTTCGTACCATTCACTATATCCACCAATAGAGTCAAAGACGTGGGCAAGACTTAAATCAGGTACAATAATAATGAGAATCCAGTGGAAGCTATCAATACATTTTAGGGAAGAATCAGTTAATTGAAATATTGAATGTATTTTGAAAAAGATAAACAATTGAGAAAAATGTTGCTCACTGGCAGTTGTATGGAATAAGTATGCAGTCCTTGAAGCGTTGACGGTCCAGAAATGTGAATAAGGTCTCCACAGTAGGCGCAGGGAAATCACGGACAAGCGTCTCGTTTAGCATTTGAGGATCCATGAAGCCGATGCCGTGCATTCCAAGCCTCCGGCAATCTTGCATCTCCATGCTGCATGATACAAAATAAAGAAGTTCACGTATGGTCTAAAATGGCTAGAGCGGTGATTCTAAGATTATGGTACAACAAATACTTACAGAACCCAGCAAGTGACGAAGGAGACGTCCACTGCATCCATATTGAATAGGAACCAGAACTCCTTCATGGGAATAGGGAAAGTGCTACGACCTCAGAAAAAATGATGGTCTTCAATTCTAACTTCGATAAATTCAACCCCTCATCCCGCCGTTTGCATGTGCCATTTGTGCAAAGCATACATCCTAGTTGGAAGGTCCTGCAACAATCACTCCCAGAGAAGCGGCATCCCAGGCACATAATCATGTCTACCTGACCCTGGGTGCTTTTCAATTTGAGCAATGCCTAGGATTTGAGCAGGTGTCAGTTTTGCGTCCAAACCGAATTCAAGCAATCCACGCTCCGCATCTGAGAGCACCCATAGGTCTGGGACAGATTGCTTTGATTAGGTCCCTAGTTGTGGAACAGTTTTCCCAACTTTCTGAGCCTTATTGGCTTTATGGAATTTGAGCGCCGTGCGATCATAGTCAGACAACGTAGGTCGCTCCGGCTTTTTCCTTTATTTCTTCCTCCATTTTTTTCGTGAAGCGGTGAAATTTGTACATGTCAAATGGTTTCTCAGGTGCAGGCGTCTTCTTTTTGAATATTTGTCTGTCCAGCTCCTCCCGCACTGACGCATCTAGTTCCTCTTGCATCTTCTCGTAAGATAATTTCGGTGGAGGTGGCTTCTCCTTGGGTATCCTCTGCTTCTTTGGAGGAGGAGGAGGAGGATGTCCTCGTCTGGAACCCTACTTCTTTGGAAGAGGTGAAGGATGTCCTTGTTTCGAGGCCTGCTTCTTTGGAGGAGAAGGAGGAGGAGGAGTAGCATGTTCCGGACTGCCCCTGTCAGTTGCATCATGTTCTGGACTGCTGCTGCTTTCCCTTCTAGCTGGGGAAGGTGGTACTTGATATTGGACTGCGGTTGTGTTCTCTTCCGTTATCTCTATGAGATCCTTGGGCCACAAAATCCAAGTGTGCAATGCATCCCCTAGAGTATTTGCATCATCAGCTCCCGGGAACTCCAAGTTGAGGTCATCCCAGGTATCAACCACTCGATCCAGAAAGACTTTGGCGCACCTGTGACTGGAATAATCGACGTTCAAAAATAATTCCCCTAGCTGTGGTACCTCAGCCACACCGTACACCACCAGAATCCTCTTGTTTCTGACTTGAAAAAAATGTCACATGCGGACCTCGCAGTGATGTCGTCCACGGGGTAGCGGTGTTGTTCTAATGGGGCAGCTGCTTCCGTGGCTGTTGGAGATGCTTCTGTGGAAGTGACGCTACTTTTACGCTTGTTGGATGGGCTGGCTTCATCATGATGCGGCCCTGAAGCTGCAGGTGCTTACTGACTTGATTGATTGCTAAGAGCAAGCGCCACACGCTCGTCAATGATGTCTTCCATTTTTTTCTCATTCATAAAGACCCGTTGTTGCAGCTCTCGTATCTGTCGTGCATGTTGTTCCTTAGTTCTTTGACGACTTCTGTAGGAATCAAGGTGCTCCTGAAATGCATATTTCCATGGAATAACACCTTTGCCTCTGCAACATCCAGGGTGTTCTCTTATACCTAGTGCCGTAGTAAGCTCGTCATTCTCTCGATCAGGCACAAAAGTTCCTTCTGCCACTTGCCGTATTAACTCAACAAGCCTTGCAGCTGTCTCTCTTATTTGATCGCCCGGCAACAAAGATCCACCTTCAGGATTGAGCTTGCCACCATGTGCAAAATAATAATGCTTTGCCCGCTCGGCCCACTCTAGTGTTGCGGGTACGATTCCTCTAGCTACTAGTTCTTGTTCCTCCCGCTCCCATTTGGGAATGGCCTTCTTGTAACCTCCGGGCCCGAGCGTATGAAATTCTTTTTTCTTCCGTGCATTGACGGTGTTGGTTTCAATCATCTTGATGGTGTCTGCCGATTCCTTGTGCCGCACAAATGCATCCCAGTGATCTCTTAACTTCCCCAATCCCTTCTGTTGGAAATCAGGTGTAATCCCCTTCTTAATGTAGTCTTTGGTCAGACGCTTCTTGTAGAACTGGAAGGCAATTGAACCCTTTTGCATCGCCCAATAACGCACGGTTGCCAGCCGGTCTTCATTCAAGTCTAGGAATGCAAAGTGAGCTAACACTTGTTTCCAAATCATGTCCTTGTCCGTGTCTGCGACCACATCTTCCCGCACGACCGGTTCCTGTTCATCATTCTCATCATCACCTTCCAATACTTCAGGTAACGGAGTTGGAGGAGCATCAGGAGCTTTCCAATACGGAATGCTTATTGGGATGTGATCCCTGACAAGAGCTCCAATGTGGTTCACCAATTTGGTCACGACATGTTCCGGAGCCACAGGTTTCCCAGCATCATCGACTTCTGTTATGATGAAGCGACCCTCTAGGGGCTTCTTCGGCCCGCGTTTCCCTTGGCGCTTCTTGGAGCTCGAAGATGAAGGAAACTGGAGAATGGAAAAACTACTATTAATATATGAAAACTCCTGAAGAAAACTCAGGATGCAAATGTTTAGGGCCATCATTATACCTCTTGTTGTTCCACATCGTTGCTTTCCTGGGCAATTGGTTGCTCTTCTGCATGTTCTTGCCCATCACCTTCCATGTTGAGGAAGCTTTCAGCCTCCCTGTTGAGTACTTCTTTGTTTTGAGGCTGCTCGGGCGCAGATTGACCGATTATATTTAAGATCATTTCCTCATCTTCTTGTTCCCTCTCTGATAGAACCATCGTAACTAAAACAAGTGTACATGAATTTATGAGTACATAAATGAATTTCTGAGTCTATATATGAATTTCTGAGTACATAAATGAATTTCTGAGTATATAAGTGAATTTTTGAGTATATAAATGAATTTCAGTGTATATAAATGAATTTCTAAGTGTTGGGTGAGAATCGAGCAAGCGAGTCGAGCGAGAATGGATCATGTAGAGCGATACTAGCTAAGTGTCGGGCGGGGTCGAGCGAGCGAGTCGGACGAGAATGGAGAGTGTCGAGCGAGAATTGAGCGTGTCGAGCGATACTAGCTAAGTGTAGGTGGGGTCGAGCGAGCGAGTCGGGCGAGAATCGAGCGTGTCGAGCGAGAATCGAGCGTGTCGAGCGATACTAGCTAAGTGTAGGCGGGGTCGAGCGAGCGAGTCGGGCGAGAATCGAGCGTGTCATATTTCTACTCTAAATACATATTTCATCTCTAAATACATATTTCATCTCTAAATACATATATCTACTCTAAATACAGATTTCATCTCTAAATACATATTTCATCTCTAAATACATATTAAATCTAAAATCCCAAATTAAATCTAAAACTAATTAATTGAAACTAAAATCACTAATTAAATCTAAAATGACAAATTAAATCTAAAACTAATTAATTGAAACTAAAATCACTAATTAATTCTAAAATCTCTAATTAAATCTCAAATCATAAATAAAATCTAAAACTAATTAATTAAAACTAAAATCAGTAATTAATTGAAATAAAAAAAAGTTGCTGACGTCAGCCGCTGCGGGCTGATGTCAGCACCTAACAGGGCCTCACCGGCTGGCGGCGTTGCGTCGGGCGAGGCCGGGGCGGGCGGCGCGCGCGGAGGAGGGTGAGGCCGGGGCGGGTGGCGCTTCGCGCAGGAGGGCCGCGGCGTGGAGGAGGGCGCGGCCGGGCGGGGGGACGTCGACGCCGGCGACGACGAGGAGGGGCACGGCGCGGCACGGAGGGCACGGCCAGGGCGGCGGCGCGGAATCGGAGGAGGGCCGCGGCGGAGGAGGGCACGACGTCGATGTCGTCACGCAGGAGGGCCACGGCGTGGAGGAGGGCGCGGCCGGCGACGACGTGGAGGGCACGGCGCGGCGCGCGGATGTGCGAAGGGCACGACGCGGTGCGCGGCGGTGCGGAGGGGCACGGCCGGGGGCAGCGCGGATCAGAGGAGGGCACGGCGGCGGTGCGGAGGAGGGCACGACGGCGGCGCGAAGGAGGTCACGGCGGCGGCGATGGGGCGTCGATGGCGGCGAGGAGCGCTGGAGAGACGAGGGCGAGGCGGCGGCTAAGTGTTGGAGAGGGAGGAGAGGGGGAAGGCTTATATACCACCCCCCACATTAGTACCGGGCCTCGTCTGGCACCGGTACTAATGCGACATTAGTACCGGGCCTAGAAAGGACCCGGTACTAATGTGCATATTAGTACCGGTGCCAGACAGGACTCGGTACTAATGTGCATTCCATCTGGCGCGAAAACGAAAAGCACATTAGTACCGGGTCCTATCTAGGCCCGGTACTAATGTGATTTTCATTTACTTTCCTTTTGAATTTCCCAATTTACAGTTTAATTTATTATAAATCATATTTGACACGGAGAAATGCAAAAACAGATCCTATTGTGCTTAATGTAGGTATATAGTATGGAATGTGAAGTTAGATCTCGAACTTACCAAATTTATTAATTAAACTTAGTAATAGGTTATTTTGGTCATAAATTCATGTTGAATTTTTAAATCGAACGAGAATATATTTTTACCATGCAAAATTATATATAACTTGTACATGTCGTGTTATTAACATGTATACCTCGATTTAGTATTGTTTGTTTATATTTTCACGTTAAATTATTAATTTAATAATAAATTATGTTTATAAAATTAAAATAATTAATATTTTCACCGATAAAACACAATTTCTTGTTACTAAATATTACAGTACTTTGTTACAAAACCATAAGTTAATAAAACTTATTATACATCATCATCATTATCTAACGGCACGTTAATAACCTTCCTCTTCATGAACGTCCCCTACTTGTGATCGTGGCGTAAATATGAAGCGTCCTCTTGTGCTAACAGGATGCTTGGGTCAACCTTGACTGAAAATGGAGGAAGATCATCGAATTGGTCATAATCATCTGAAATGTCATTCTTGTCCTCAACTCTAATGATTTTTCTTTTTCCTGGTAGAACTATGTGACGCTTCGGCTCGTCAGCAACCGACTCCTCGATACCCTTCTTTATCGGTGGTTTGCTCGACATGTCTTTCACATAGAAAACTTGTGTCACATCATTGGCTAGGACGAATGGTTCGTCTTTGTATCCAATCTTGTTGAGATCCACAACTGTCATCCCAAATTTGTCTGTTGTTAAACCTCCTCCGGTATTGTTAACCCACTGGCACTTGAGAAGAGGAACTTTTAAAGCTCCGTAGTCCAATTCCTATATCTCTTCAATGAAACCATAGTATGTTTGTACGTTCCCTTCCTTGTCTACTGCATCCATACGAACACCACTGTTTTGGTTTACGCTCTTCTTGTCTTGGGCTCTCGTGTAGAATGTGTAGCCGTTTATCTCATATCCTTGGAATGTATCTACTGTGATAGATGTCCTCCTAGCCAACCATAACAGTATCTCATCAACCGTTTTATCACCCCTCACTTTTTTCCACAGCCAGGACGCGAAGTTATCAATGTGGTGTCGTGTAATCCAGGGTTTAGACTTCCCTTCATTTGCAGCACGAAGAATGGACTTGTGCTCTTCCAAGTATGGAGCCACATGTGATGATTGATGCAGGACAGTATAATGTGCTTGATCATATAACATTGCATACATGTCCATCCGAGATTTTTTTCCCTATTGTGCCCTTTCCTCTGAGCCTCCCCTCATGGCGTGATACAGGAAGTCCAATCGGACACATGTCATCCATAAAGTCGACACAAAACTCTATGACCTCCTCTGTAGCATATCCCTTTGCGATGCTTCCTTCGGGGCGTGCACGATTGCGAACATACTTCTTAAAATAAGACATCAACCTCTCAAAAGGGAACATGTTGTGCAGATATACAGGCCCGAGGATAATAACCTCTTGAACCAGATGGACCAAAAGGTGGGTCATGATATTAAAGAATGAAGGTGGAAAGATCATCTCAAAAATGACGAGGCATTGCACGACATCATTCTGCATCTTCACTAGAGTTTCTGGACGGATTGCCTTCTGACAAAGCTGGTTGAGGAATGCACACAACTTAGTGATTGCTAATCTCACATTCTCTGGCAGAATACCCCTTAGTGCAACAGGCAGCAGTTGTGTCATCAACACGTGGCAGTCATGAGCCTTCAGATTTATGAATTTCTTCCCTTTCATATTTATTATTCATTGTATGTTTGAGGAGTAGCCTGTTGGGACCTTCATACTATTCAAGCAATCGAACATTTTCTGCTTCTCTTCCTTGCTTAGGGTGTAACTAGCAGGATCTAAGTAATTACCTTTTTCTCTCTTTTCGGGATGTAGGCCTTTTCGTTGGTTCATAGCTTTCAGATCCCTACGTGCTTAAATTGTATCTTTTGTCTTTCCATATACACCTAGGTGGCCAAGTAAGTTCACGCAGAAATTCTTTGTCACATGCATCACATCAATTGCATTGCGAACCTCAAGAATTTCCCAATAAGGTAGCTCCCAAAATATCGACTTCTTCTTCCACATAGGTGCATGTCCAGTGGCGTCCTTTGGGACTTGTACACTACCAGAACCCTTGCCAAACACTACCTTCAAATCTTTCACCATGGCAAATACGAGTTTACCACCACGGTGAATGGGCTTCTTACGTTTTTCTCCGACACCATCAAAGTGTTTTCCTTTTTCTCTTAACGGGTGTTTAGGAGGAAGAAAGTGACGATGGCCCAAATACACTACCTTTTTACTGTGTTTTAGATACACGCAGCAAGTATCATCTAGACAGTGCTTGCATGCTCCGTATCCCTTGTTTGATTGTCCTGATAGATTACCAAGTGCCGGCCAATCATTGATGGTGACGAACAACAATGCTCGTAGATTGAAGGTCTCCTGTTTGTCCTCATCCCACATGGGTACACCTTCTTTCTTCCATAATGTTTTAAGATCCTCAATCAATGGTCTTAGATACACATCGATGTCATTACCTGGCTGCTTTGGGCCTTGGATGATTATTAACATCATAATGAACTTCCGCTTCATGCACAACCAGGGAGGAAGGTTGAACATACATAAGGTGACAGGCCAAGTGCTATGACCGCTACTAAACTCACCGAATGGATTGAATCCATCCGTACTTAAACCAAACCGAATGTTCCTTGGATCCCCTGCAAATTCCTTACATTCTTCAGATCTGTCAATTAGTCTCCACTGGGACCCATCAGCGGGGTGCCTAATATGGTCATCTTGTTTGCGTTCTTCTTTGTGCCAACGCATCAACTTTGCGTTGGTCTTGCACCTAAATAAACGCTTCAGTCGTGGTATCACTGAAAATACCACATTACCTTCGTAGGAATTTTTTTTCTTCTTCTGCCCACCCTGAACTTCATTAGCCTCATTGCGTGGGATCTTATAACACTGCACTTCGCACACAGGACAAGCCTCCAAATTTTCATATTCATCACCTAGGTAGAGGATACAGTCATTAGGACATGCATGTATCTTTTCTACCTCCAAACCTAGAGGACAGACAACCTTTTTAGCTTCGTACGTGGACTCCGGCAATTCATTCCCCTCGGGAAGCATGTCCTTGACGATCATCATCAACTCATAAAATCCCTTGTCTGAAAGTCCATGTTTAGCCTTCCATTGCAGCATTTCCAAAGTGGTACCCAACTTCTTCTGCCCCTCTTTGCAACCTGGGAACAACGGTTTCTTGTGATCTTCCAACATACGTTCAAACTTCTTTGACTCCTTCACCTTTTCGCAATCTCCCTTTGCATCGTGCAACACCCAACCTAGATCGTCGAGAGGTTCATCTGCAGTTGTTCGAGCTTCTTGAGTCTCTTGCATGTGATCCTCTCCCATTGGATCATCTGCAAAGGCACCTTCTTGATTCCAATCTGGAATACGATCATCTTCCTCTTCATCGTCTTCCATTATAACCCCCCTTTCCCCATGCTTTGTCCAAACAAAATAATTTGGCATGAATCCCCATTTGTATAGGTGATCGTGAAGACTCTTTATCGATGAGAAATCCTTCTCATTTTTGCACATTTTGCATGGACAAATAATGAAACCAGACGGCTGCTTGTTTGCTTCCACGACATCTAGAAATCCACGCAACCCATTAATGTATTCACTGGAAATTCTCTTGTCGGGGTACATCCATTGTCGATTCATCTATAAAGCACCACCAAACAATTTTTAAGTATTTCGTAACAAAAGTCATACACAAATTTAAAGTCTTCATTTACAATCCATGTTATACAATATGACAAACTTAAATAGAGAAACTTAAGTCAATGTCTTACATAAATTTAAAGTATGACATATGAAACACTACTAATACATGATACAATACGAGAAACTTTAGCCATTCTTGTGACGTGATGACGAAGGTTTAGCTTTCTTGGAATCGCCCTGTGGTTTAGTACTAATCGGTGGATCTCCAACAACAGGGTCTGCTGGTGGAGCATAAATGCCACCAAAAGGAGGTCCTGCGCCGCTGCAACAGCATCTATATGTTTTCCTTGCAAATAACGAAGTATTCCTCTAGCCAACGTGCTCATTTTCTTCGGTTTATCAGGAGGTCCTACTTTGGTTTTCTCCTAACTGTGTGAAGAACGACGATCACCACTACCGTCATCTCCATTCCCTCCGGCAGCAGTAGACATCTATACTAATGACAATAAATTATTTGACCCATCTATGAAATTCTAGCATTTGTAATAATTTTAAAACTATTTCTACTAATTCTAAAACAAATTCTATGACTAGTAATTCTAAAATCAATTCTAAAATTCCTAGCCTTTCTAGTAATTCTAATACTATTTATATATTTAATTATGACATATGCTCAAATAAATAATTATTATTAAAAAAATTATCACATACAACATCTCATCCAACTAACACGGCACATCCTTTCCAATCAACTATATAAAACGTATAAACAATGCATATAAACAGAAAAAAAACCTCATTCCTAGCTCATTATAAAGTGCCAAAATACTCCAATTTCAACCGATTAAACTCAACAAAATAAGCATGAATCAAGGGAGGATGAAGTAACTAACCTCTACACCACTTCAATAAGTTAAATCATTGAGAAATCGTCGCAAATCGGGCAAAAACTCCCCTAGGGCGCCATGGATGAGTGAGAGCTCGAGTTGGAGAGTGGAGAGGGGAGTGGCTCGGGGAGGAAGAAGGAGCTGGCTTTTTATGCGGGAGACATTAGTACCGGCTCCTGGCTGGAGCCGGTACTAATGTGTCACACTGGCGGGCGGCTAGGGGACCCCCCTTCCGAGCTGGTACTAATGTACACATTAGTACCGGTTCCAATAGAAATCGGTACTAATGTGTTTTTTGCTGGGACAAAAGGTTCATTCCCTAGTAGTGTAAGCTTGTTCCAGTGTTTTTTTTGGATAAAACAAATTTCATTTATCATTGGCCGAGTGCAGTTTCCCACTATTAAGATCACAAAACCTACAGATGGATCCATATGTTCTTTCACAACCAGCGTTTGTTGGAACAGCACCTTTTGAAACTCTCATGAAATGATTGTTTGCTACTGCATCATGCATTGTGAGCACACACACACACACACACACACACACACACACACACACACACACACACACACACACACACACACACACATATATATATATATATATATATATATATATATATATATATATAACAACTCAAGAAGAGGACTTGAGCAACAGAGCAAGCTCGATCCCTTCAGGATTTATTGACCATGTGTTACAAAGATACAGTTCTCACATTAATTGGGCATGGTTAATTTCTTACCAATCTTCCAAACATTAGCACACAAATTAAATGGATTGAGATATCCATTGTCTGGCAAAAAGAAGTACACATGAGATAAATCAAAGATGCATTTGATCGATTTCTTGATGGAAGAATATATTGGGGAAATCAAACATGGTACATATGCATGAAATCTGAACAGCCGAAATGATCAACAGAAAATTAAAGCCACACATTGGCTGACTACATGATGCACCTCGATCGAGCATTAGGCCAACACACTCTGGCCTAGAACTTGAAGGAGGGCACGAACCACGTAGTGTTCTCATCCCATGCCCGGCATTTAGTGTTAGGGACCTGCTTCACGATGGTGTCGACGCCCTCTAGCATGTCCACCTTGCACACGCAGAACACCTCATCAGTCCTGCCGCCGCCGACCTCCTCCTCTCCTAGCTGCCGCCAGTCGAAGTAGTACACGGCGTTCTTGCTAAGCCCGACGTCATCGCTCGCCGGGATCACGTAGCAGGCGCCGTCCGTGCCACTGCGAAAGATTGCCTTGTCCTGCAGCTCTGGCGCGTCGGCCCAGTCCACGATCTCCATGCCGGTGTCGCCGACCATTTCTTTCAGGGCGAAGGTCACATGTGGTCCTGCAGGCATTTCGAAGAGGAAGCGCACCTTGCCCTCATTCTCGACCAGGTACACTGCAATGCTTCCTGGGAGGAACGCAACGCCGCCGCCGTTGGTGAGCTCCTTCTCGTCATTGTCGGCGGCTAGCTCGCCTTCGAGAACATGGGGCCCGTGGGTGACGAGCCGATTCCAGTGCCGCGGCAACAACGCCCAAAACCTCTCGATATCGGCGTCATGTGTCATGGCCCAGCCGTCGTCGCTGCCGCGGCGCCATAGCGCCACGGTGGGCCCCGGGCTGATCGCCCAGACCCAGACGACGACGATGACCTCCACTTCGCCGTTGATCTTCTGATCAGTTACGAAGCCCGAGGTGACCGTGACGCCGCCATGGAAGCAATCGGGCAGGCGCGGCAGCGCGGTGCTCTTCCCGGTCATCGGGTTCACCAGCACGCCCGAGAGGTCGTCGCCCTGGTCGATGCCGATGAGTAGGCCGGCGCCGGAGCCGACTACCCTCTTGCTCTGCAGCGCTGCCAGTTGGATCAGATTGGATTCGTCGGAGCTCACCGGGTGGAATAGAACTCTACCGGAGTAGTCCTCGTCGCTAGGGCCTTCAGTGACCATGATCCACGGCTGGAAGAGCCCGTGGGCAGTGGGACGGATGGCATCACGCCACTTCGGGCACACAGAGCGGATGTGGACGAAATCCTTAGGGTCGGTGAGGTTGTCGGCGACCCGCTCGAGGATGAGCCACGGGAGGCTAGCCCAGTCGTTGGATCCCTCCATGAGAGCTCGCTGACTATCTAGCAGGGAGATATCAGAGATGAACTTGAAGAGGATATGAGTGTAGGAAAAGCTATGGCGCAATGGATTTCTTGAGGGCTTTATTGCACTCTGTAAAATCAGGCTCCGTGATGTATTTTTATGTAGTGGTTTTGCACGGCGCACAATTCAGGAAAGAAAAAGGAATGCTAGGGTTATGTAGTTGTGTTCACACTTTGGTGCGTTGGGTTTATTTGTCTAGCGTTGGCCTGCTCCAAAATAGAATGTTTTAAAAAATCTCTTGATTTTAATTGCTAATCTGTCATGCGTTTAAGCTTTGCCTATCTTTTATGAAACGGCGGCCTTGATTAATTTGGCAGTTTTGTATCTTGCAATTTGAACCCAATGCAAACCATGGACCAGAAGTTTGTGTTTCCACTGTTTGGTTTGGCGGCCAGATTTTGGGTAACGTTCCAATGCCCTTTATTAAATTCAAATATTTTTGAAATGTTTCCATTATCTTCTAAGTACTTCCTCAATTTCAAATTTTAGGTCGTTTGATTTTTCTAAGTACATAGATATTATTATTCATCTAGACACAGAGTATGTCTAGATGCATACGTCTATATGCATAATAATATTTATAAATGTAGAAAAGCTAAATACGAACTCTAATTTGAAACAGAGGAAGTAGGAATTGCCTTGGTCCAACTGGTTCTTCTAGTAAATGACTAAATGAAGGAGATAGAGGGTACTTACACAAATGAGTTGATCATTTCCATTACACAAATGAGTTCACCGTTAAGCATTACAGTGTAAACATTAAAAACTCCCTTCGTGAGAAAGTTCCTTTATCATGGTCGTGTACAGTGTCTCTTCATTTCGCAGCAATATTCTTTGGGTCAACTTTGACAGCGAACGGAGGCATGTCATCAAACTGATCATAATCATCTGAGTGGTCTGTATTGTCCTCGACTCCCACGATTGCTCTGTTACCTAGAAGAACTATATAGGTGACACTTTGGCTCTTGTGATCTTCATTCTGGATTTGTATTCTTGGGTTTGTTGGACATGTCATTCACATAGAAAACCTGATGCACATCATTGGCTAGAATGCATGGTTCATCTTTGTATCCAATCTTGGTCAGGTCCACAATTGTCATTCCATTTTGATCTTTCGTTACGTCACCTCCACTCAGCTTTACACATTGGCAAAGAAATAGAGGGATGTTCAACAGCCCGTACTCGAGTTCTCATATCTCCTCTATGATACCATAATAAGAGTTCTTGCACCTGTTATTGTCGATGACATCTATACGGACACCACTGTTTTGGTTTGTGCTTTTTCGATCTTACGCACTTGTGTAAAAAGTGTAGCCATTTATATCGTAACCTTAGAATTTCATAATTGTGCTAGAAGGTCCCCAGGCTAACAAAGCAAGTTGTGGATGAATCGTGGAGTTACCCATAACAGATGTTAACTCAACCATCAGGGAAATGTTTCCAAGTGATGGCGTATAATCCAGGCATCGGATTTGGTTGGGTTTTCAGAAGAAAGAATATGCTTGTGGGTCCTTGATATATGGAGTCACTAAGGATGATTGTTGCAGAACAGCTAGGTGGGCTTTCTGGAACAAATCAGTATCATTGCTCAAACTTGATTTTCTTCCAATGGTGCCCTTTCCTCGTAGCATCCCCTCGTGACGTGATACTGGAACCCCAGTCAAGTTAATTGAGTTGATAAAATCAATGGAAAACTAAATAACCTCCTCAGTTACGTATCCCTTGGCGATGCATCCTTTCGGACAGGCGCAATTAAGAACATATTTCTTGAGTACTGACATGAACCTCTCGAATGGCCACATGTTGTGCAGGAATACTGGACCTAAATAGTAATCTCTTTCACAAGGTGAACTAGGAGGTGCGTCATGACATTGAAGATGGAAGGTGGAAATACCAACTCAAATCCAACAAGACATTGCACCACATCATTTTGTAGCTTTGTTAGGTTGGTTGGATTGATTTCCATCGGCGAAATTGCATTGAGAAACGTACAAAGCTTTACGAGCGCTAATCATAGATTCTTTTGTAGAACACCCCTCAGAGCAACTAGAAGCAACTGTGTCATCAACATGTGGAAGCCATAGGCCTTATCTTTCATATTTGTGATTCCCTTTATATTCGACGAGTAGCCAAATTGAAACTTGATATTATTCATGCAATCAAACATGTTGTCCTTCTCTTCCTTGCTGATAGTGTAACTAGTAGGGCGTAAGTAATGATGTCCTTCATCAACCTCTTCTAGATGCAAGCCATCTCTTTCCTTCATTTGTTTCAGATCTCATCGTGATTCCAATGTATCCTTTGAGTTACCATAACAACCCATGAAGCCTAGCACGTTCACATAAAGATTCTTCGTCAGGTGCATCACGTCAACCTGCTTCGCTTCATATGTTGTGGACGATAATTTCATTTTTATCGGGAAGCATGTCCTTCACAATTTTTATCATGCCCTCAAATGTCTTATCAAACACACCAAGTTTTTCCTTCCATTGCAACATTTCCAGTATACTACCAAGCTTCTTGTGCCTCTGCTTGTAATCTAGGTACAACAAATTTTGGTGATCATCTATCATGTGCTGCAACTTTGCCTTTTCTTTGTCATTTTCGCAGTCTCTTTGTGCATCCTGTAGAACCTAACCCATATCATCAGTAGGGCTGTCTTCTGGTAACTCTTCTACATCAGCATCTTCCATTGTAGTATCTGCAAAAGCTATCTCGTGGCCCAGTTCGGAATGTTGTTGTCATCCTCCTCTTCTTCGTCGTCTTCCATCACAACCCCTCTTTCGCCATGCTTGGTCCAAACCACATAGTTCACCATGAATCTGTTTTCATCAAGTGGAGGTGAAGAGTCCCCCAGTCCGAGTAGTCTTGAATGTTTCTGTATTGGGAGCGTGGACAACACATGAATCCCTTCGCTGACCTGTTGGCTTTGGTCACTTCGAGAAAGAATGCATGACATCAATGTACTCTTTGGTTCGTCTGTCGGCATTGTACATCCATTTGTTCATCTAAATCATATTAAGTGAAAATAGAATTACGATCATAATACCTAAATTTTAATCCATAATAATAAAACTTTTGATAAATAAACAAGACGAGCATAAATTAAATTACAAATGGTACATAGGGTTTGTTATTCCTTCAAACAAAGTAATTTGAAAAAAAAACACCAGCATGGATCAAATTATGACAAGCATACTACAATAGAGGTATATTTTAAGCATCCTTGGGCGTATTGTTTGTGTCAAGAGGTGGAGTTATTAGACCCAGAACTGGCGGTGGAGCATAAAGACCACCAAATGGAGGTTATGCGTCCGCCACAACAACATCTTCATGTTTACCTTGCAAATATTGAATCATTGCTCCCTCCGACGCTCCTTTTTTCTTTGACTTCGGTTGAGGGTTGACTTGAGTTTTCCCCTTACCAGCAGAGGAACGACGATTACCCCTACTATCATCACCACTCCCTCTAGCAGCAGTATCCATGTTGATTCTAGAACACTTGATTTTTGTTAATTTTGACATAACATATTAGTATATTATGAATGAACATTTTCTCTATCTCTAAAGTGTAGTATCAAAAAAACTATCCATTATCCCTAGGTCTCATTTTGTAATAATTACAAAGTAAAATTCTATTTTCTCATCTTCTTAGGATTAAGTTGCCCCTCTGATCACCAAGATCTTCTTCTCGCTGAATCTTGTACCACAGAGGTCCGCACATAGGACAAGCATCCAAATTCTCGTAATCCTTACCACGATAGGATACAATCATTAGGGTATGCATGTATCTTCTGAACCTCCAACCCCATAGGGCAACCAACCTACTTCGCTTCACATGTTGTGGACGATAATTCATTTTTATCAGGAAGCATGTCCTTCACAATTTTTAGCATGCCCTCAAATGCCTTATCAGACACACCAAGTTTTGTCTTCCATTGCAACGTTTCTAGTGTACTACCAAGCTTCTTGTGCCTCTGCTTGCAATCTGGGTACAACAATTTTTGGTGGTCATCTACCATGCGCTGCAACTTTGCCTTTCTTGGTCATTTTCCCAATCCCTCTATGCATCCTGTAGAACCTGACCTAAATCATCAGCAAGACCATCTTCTGGTTACTCTTCTTCATCAACATCTTCTATTGTAGTATCTGCAAAAGCTTGCATCATGGCCCAGTCCGAAATGTTGTTGTCATGCTCCTCCTCTTCTTCATCGTTTTCCATCACAACCCCTCTTTCACTGTGCTTGGTACAAACCACATAGTTTGGCATGAATCCGTTTTCATCAAGTGGAGGTGAAGAGTCCCCCAGTCAGAGTAGTCTTGGACGTTTCTGCATTGGGAGTATAGACAACACATAAATCCCTTCACTCACATGTTGGCTTTGGTCACTTTGAGAAAAGAATGCATGACATCAATGTACTCTTTGGTTCATCTGTGTACATCCATTGCAAGTTCATCTAAATCATATTAAGTGAAAATAGAATTACGATCACAGTACCCAAAATTTTATTCATAATAATACAACTTTTGATAAATAAACAAGACATGAGCCTAACTTCAATTACAAATGGAACATAGGTTGTTCTTCCTTCAGACAAACTAATTTGAAAAAGCACCAGCATGGATCAAATTATGTCAAGCATACTACAATAGAGATATTTTAAGCATCCTTGGGCGTATTGTTTGTGTCCGGAGGTGGAGTTGTTGGACCTGGAACTGGCGGTGGAGCATAAAGACCACCAAACGCAGGTTCTTCGCCCGACACAACATCATCTTCATGTTTCCCTTACAAATATAGAATAATTGCTCTCTCCAACTCTCTTTTTTTTCTTTGGCTTCGGTTGAGGGTTGACCTGAATTTTCCCCTTGCCAGCAGAGTAATGACGATCCCCTTACCACCATCACCACTACATCTAGCGGCACTATACATGTTGATTCTAAAACACTTGAATTTTTAATTTTGACATAACATATGAGTATATTACGAATGACCTAAAATTACAAACGAATGACCATTTTATCTATCTCTAAAGTGTAGTAACAAAAAACTATCCATTATCCCTAGGTGTCATTTTCTAATAACTAAAAAGTAAAATCTATTTTCTATAATTGTAAAGCACAAAATAATGGTTAATAAAAATACATGAAGAAAAAACAATGCAAGTAGGTAGTCCATTTTTTATATAAACAACCAATTTTCTCTAGCTAGTTATAAATTTATTGCATGGTACTAATAAATTAAATTATCATTTTCTCTATCTCAAAATAACTTTATTGTTTTCTTTAAATCATAATACGGAAAAATTAAAGAAAATTAAATGACCATTATTTGCATGGTACTGATCAATTTTCTTTACTCTATTATTTTCTTTATTTCATTTTGTAATGAGCATATTTTCGATAAACTAACTTCAAATAAAACTAGCTTGCTCAAAGTAAAATTCTAGCTCTCATTCTACCTAAAAGTAAAATTCAATTGTCTCTATCTCAAAAACAAAAATGTTTAATATAAATAAATGAAAGAAAAAACAATGCTAGTAGCTACCAAACTACTTCTCTAAATCCAAAGTATATAAAAAATTTAATCTCTTAGCTCTTCCTACCTAGAAATTAAAATCTATATTTTCTCTATCTCTAAACCATGAAACAAAGCTTAATCACAAAACATCAAGGGAGGATGAAGAATCAAACCTTAGCAACACTTGCAAGGAGTAAAATCTCCACGAATTGGTAAAGAAAAATTTGGCAGCACCTCCATATGCTTGAGGCACCATGGAGAGGAGGAGCTTGAGCTCTCGGTGTTGAATGGCTTGGGCAGGGGAGAAAGAAGGGCTGGCGATTTTATAGGCGCCGAGCTTTAGTCCCGAGTGGTAACACCACCCGAGACTAAATCCCGGCGCCAATTTGCGGCATTGTAGCCGTTGGACGCCTAGCCCACTCAATGTCACGTCGACGAAAATCCTTTAGTCCCGGCCCGGCTCCAAGTTTGAAATGGGACTAAAGCCCCGTACCAAAAGTCGTTCCTGTACTAGTGAACAGCCGCAACATATATTTGCCATTCCGTGGTTTTCATCATATATATAAGAACAATCAGGAAAAAATGCAAGAGATGATTGGACATGGCCGCATGGGGAAATGTATAGAAGATTTTGCAACTCTACACTGGATTCTTTTATAAACAAATTTGCAACATCTCATGGGAGTACATAATACCAAATATCATATCATGGGAGATCGAGATAAAAAAATGAGCACACACTGAGTGCTTTACAACTAGGTTACATGCATAATACCAAATATCATATCACCAAGGCTATCTAGACAGTATGCGTTGTGGATCTATATGAAATAGTAATACAACATCATAGGACGACAATATAGTGCTGATGACTGATGAAGAATCATTTGGGTATACAGCTGGGCAGCTATCTGCCATGAAATCACATACACGAATCATCTTCATACAAATTGATAGACCTGATTTATCTACTATCAAACATAATTTAAAGATTCTCAGGGAGAGGAAACAAACATGCAATTGGATAATCCTAGAAGAAAACTAATTTGGGAAAACAAACATGCCACTATATGATACCACACCCTCTCCCTAAATTAGATGAACCCAAGGTTCATCGTACCGAACCGGAGGGTCGAACTGCCGCCCTCCGGTACCGGTATACCGAGTGGTATACCACAGAAACCGCTCAAAACCGGACAAATTCGAAAAACTAAATTTGAACCCCTGTTCATTCGGTACGAATCGGTATACCGAGCGGTTTGAGCGGTATGCCGGCCGGTTTCAGTGGTTTACCAGTGAATTAGCCTAAATTACTGAATCAATGAAAAATTTAGCATGTTTTCAAATTTGAATTGAAAAATTGAAAAATAAAAGAAAAATTCCTAAAAATATTTCAAGGTGCTTAGAATCTAATGGTGTCAAAATTTTTGGAATATTAGTGCATTTAGTATTTTTTGCGTTCATTAGAAGTTCAACCAGTCGAATTTTTTTCTTTTTCTTTTTTGGTTGAACTTCTAATGCCCACAAAAAATACTAAATGAACTAATATTTGAAAATTTTTGACACCATTAAATTCTATAAATCTTGAAGTATTTTAAAGAATTTTTGTTTCATTTTTCAATTTTTTGAATTCAAATTCAATTTTTTTGAAAACCGACAGTTTCGAAACCAGTGTGAACCGGTGCCACCAACCGGAGGTACCACCGGTAACCGCAGTATACCGGCCGGTTCACACCGGTTTGGTGAACCCTGGATGCACCATGCATCAAATGAAATCAAAAGCCAAACATTGGCTGCCAAAACATGATACTTGATGATAACATGACATAAGCTACTCGAACTGCAACTCAAGCCTAGATCAGCTACTAGGATCTCATTCCCGATGTCTAGTACTTGAAAGTTGGCAGAAACCACCTGCCGGGCTTCAGCTGTTCTCCACGACAGTGGCGACACACCCGATAATGTCCCACTTGCACAAGAAGTGCCCTAAAGGGTTTCGGTCACTGACATTGCCGTCTTCGTCAACCTCCTCCTGGCGCTGCCAGCTGAGGAAGTACACGAAGTTGCCAGCGAAGTGGTCGCTCGCCGGGAGCACATAGTTGTTAGAAATAAACTTGACATGGTTGTGTTTGTTGTTGGCATCGTGTCTGTCTATGTGTGTTCGACGTATGTGCGTCGAGGTTTATGTACAAGTTAAAGTCCAGATAAGTGTAGGTTGATCGAGTCCAGAGGCCAAGTCTTGGCAGTTGAGCGCATGCAGGAGCACGCCAGACAATAAGGATGGATACATGTTCATGCGGAGGAGTATGCGGCTCAGGAACGCATGAAACTAGGTCGTCCAGGCTGCCATATGTACGTGCGCGTGAAGTTTGCTAAGTGGTGCGTGTGCACTGCATCGATGTGGGCATAAACTGGCTGTGTGTACGCGTGGTTTGAGTGAGCTGAGTCCCTTGAGATGGAATAGAAGCCAACATGCAGGCCGTTCGTGCGGCCGGGGCGTTCGTCGCTGATATCATGTGTGTGCAGTGTTCATCGTCTTCCACCTCCGTCCATGCATGAGAGAGTGAAGAATCTGAGTGTATCATGGGCCAGTTCCAACAATTGGTATCAAGAGCAAGGTTCAGTCGTCAAGGGATTTGTTTTTTCGTCAGAGGCGTACTAGCGGTGCTCGATGACAGCTGCGATGCGTGAAGCTCCGAGCCGTGTGTCGGCCTATGGAGGTGTGCGGCGTGCTGGAAGTTGTCGTCTCGTGTGTCGGCCTGTGTGTGGTCGCCAATGGTGATGCTGTGGCAGTGGATCGTGTGTCGATCCTACCAGGCGTTATGTGCTCGACGGCGTGTGTCGCCAGAGTCATAGACGACGGCGTGTGCCAACGTCAAGCATGTGTCACCGGTGTCGATGGAGTCGGCGTGTGTCACTGAGGGAGAAGAAGGCCACATTGTTCGCACGAAGGCATGCTATGTGGTTCGCATCAGGTTTGATGGCTGTAGCGGCCGCCGCGGGATGACGATGACAATGACAATGGGAGCTACAACATTGAAGCATCAAAGCGACGGTGAGCATGCGACGACGAGCGTGTGGCGGCTCAGTGACAAAGAAGAACATTATGACATTGGTGCGAGCAGCATGCAGCGGTGGTCGCGTCAGGAAGCCATAGCAGCGGTCGTGGCGACGACAATGATGGGAGCTGTAGCTTCAACCTCGGCAATGGCGAGCGCACAATAGCCTCGAAGAGAAGGAGGCTCTTCTCGTGAACGCCGGCGAGGAACCATGTCTGTAGTGAGTCTGCACTCATGATGATGTCAAGTTTAGGGGGTGATTGTTAGAAATAAACTTGTCATGGTTGTGTGCGTTGTAGGCGTCGTGTTTGTCTGTGTGTGTGTTTGACATATGTGCATCGAGGTTTAGGTACAAGTTGAAGTCCAGTTAGGTGTAGGCTGATCGAGTCCAGAGGCCAAGTCTTGGTAGTTGAGCGCATGTAGGAGCACGCCACATGAGAAAGATGGAGACCCGTTCATGTGGAAGAGTATCCGGCTCAGGAACGCATGAAACCAGGTCGTCCAGGCTGCCATGCGTACGTGCGTATGAAGCTCGCCAAGTGGGTGCGTGGGCGCTACATCACTGTGGGTATAAACTAGTTGTGTAGGTGTGGTTTGAGTGAGCCGAGTCCCTTGAGATGGAATAGAAGCCAACATACAAGCTGTTCATGCGGCCGGGGCGTTCGTCACCTATATCATGTGTGTGCACTGTTCATCATCTTCCACCTCCGTCCGTGCGTGAGGGAGTGAAGAATCTGAGTGTATCAAGGGCCAATTCCAACAGTAGCAGCTGGTGTCCTGGCCTTGCAAGATTACCTTCCCCTGTAGCTCCAGCGCATTCACCCAGTTGATGACCTCCCCCTCGGTGTCAAGCGTGTTGTGCAGCTCGAAGGACACCCGCGGGAGTGCATCACCTAGATTCACCGGCTCCTCCGGCGCCACGGCACCAGCAGGGACCACCGGTGGTTGGTTGTTCTAGGCAGACAAAGATGCAGACCCTCGCCCTCGACGACGTGTGCGTCGCGCATGCCAGGGAGCCATTCCACATGACTGTGGGTGTATCCGTTCACGACGGTGATGGCGGCCTCGTCACCCTCTAACACACGGGGCCTGTGTGCGAACAGACAGGACCTAAGTTGCGGCATGTGCATCCAGAACGTCTCTGTGGGCAGCATGGCCCAACCGGTGATGATATCGCAGTGGAGCCAGTAAGCGACACGGCTGCACACCTGGCCAGCCGTCCAGTTGTACATGACGGTGACAACCTTGCCGTCCTCGCCGCCCGGCACGCCGACGTCCGTGGTGAAGCTGTAGGTGGTCGTGCCGCGGAAGCACTCCGGTAGGCACAGCACTGGGGGTGCTTTCCATGGTCAGTGGTTTCACGAGCACAACCGACAGTTCATCCTCAGAGTCGATCCTAAGGAGGAGGCCAGCGCTGTACCCGGCCACCCTCCTGCCCTCAAGCGCCACGAGGTGGATCAACGTGGTACTTGCTGGAGGTCGGTGAGTTGAAGAGAATGTTGTCTGAGTCGTCGTTGGGGTCACCCTCCACGACCCATGGCTGGAAGCACTGGTGAGTGTCGGGCGGCACGCCAGAACGCCACTCTAGACAGGTAGGGTGGAAACAGACGAAATCTTGAGGTCGGCGAGACGTTCGGAGACAATCCTGAGGAAGTTTGCCGAGAGGCGGGTCCAATCTGTGGCGCCCTCCATCACCATGCTCTCCGAACAACAAGCTGACAGTGGAATTGATCAGATCGGATCTGAAGCCGAGCACGTATATATGCTATAGGTGGTGTGAGGTTTCTTGTGAGTGAAGGAGCCAAGGAGGACGGCGGCATGTATAGCTAGCGTGGTTGTTTTTTTACTCATTCAGGAGAGAGTTTAATTGACATGCAATATGTGAGCTCATCGTAAACTGCTGTAGTTTGCCAGTTTTGTAACTTTCCCAACCAGCCAGCCTACTCATTAAATTCATAATGGTTTTGTACTTTATGACACTACGGTTGACGCCTGTGAAGTACCACTTTCAACCATCAATATTCTCACATAAATGGAGGCATATGCATTATTTACTTGCATTTTGGTTTGAATAATGTAGTTCCACTTGTCCTTGGAGATTATTTGTATGTAGGTGAAATAAGCATGAAAAGAGATGGAAACCCACCTTCTATGGAATGATCCATGCCAACTTAGCTGAGGAGATGGCTGCCACCTAGGAAACATGTGGCAATCCACGTCACTGATCCAAGGAAGGCACTCACCGACAAATCAGAGAGCGACACATGGACTTCACAAGGATCCATGGGCCCACCTAGGATTCCAAAACAAGGTATGCACGGGAAGTCACCAGAGGGCCCACCTAGAGGCCACCCAGAGGAAGCACACCACGAGAGGAGGGTCCCAAACCGCCTTTGCTCCCTCTCATCTCAGCCCTCCACGTGGTGCTTGCTCATTGGTCACTTGCTACATCCCCGGGTGTTTCGAGGCCATTTGGTGCCCGAAGCAAGCCTGGTTCTTGCCTATAAATAGAAGGGGAGGGGCTCCATTTCTCACACACCACTCTCTCCATTCTCCTCTCACTTTTAGTTTCTAAGGCTAGGGGTAGGCTAGAGTAGCTCTTATTCAGGTTCCAAGTCTACTTTGGAGTCTAGGTATGAGTTCTCTTGTATCTTTATTTCTATGTATGACTTTGATCTACTTCAGTTATTCAGCTATTTCAAATAAAGTTGTGGTAGACCATATGATTGATATGTTCTTGAGTTCACCCATTGTTAATCATTTAGAGGCTCGTGTTCTTCGTGAACACTACCTTTCGATCCAGTTGAAGGATGATTTACTCATTCCTTATGTGTTTGTTCATAAGTTAGAGGCTCGTGTTCTTCACGAACATGACCCTTTGATCTTGTTGACTAGACATAAGAGAGTTCGTATCCGTTCGTATGACTAGCCCTAGTTTGATCTTGTTTGATAGCATGTTTGTGTTGCATGAAGTTTGTGTTTAAGCTACGGTACTCAGTCTAAGTTGACCAGTCTTCTGGTGGCCTCACCTTGGGTCACAATAGCCCGGGCCGGGTGAAGTCTAGCAGCAACGCAGGCATGGTGCCTGGGTTGTGTGTCTACATTAGTTATGAGCTTGCCCCCCGTAATGATTGAGGTAGGCCGCAGTGGTGACAACTGTTGGACCCTTTGAAACCCTCCGTGCTGCGCTGTAGGAGTCTAAAGGATAGTTTCGCAGAGTGCTGGTCATCGCGGGCTATCTCCTCGTTTGTACCTGGGTGCTGAACCTTACCTTTCATGCAATGCTTTATGCTTATCTCTTGTATCATCTAACTTTGTATGCTTAGTAGCATAGAACCTAGAGCTAGCTTCGTATGTCCCCCCAAAGCCGTAGTGTGCTAGAGTAGAGGTAGATCTGAATGTGTGTCACACTACCCCTATCATTTCATTTATCTTACCCCTGTCTTTGAGCTGTTGTCTTCTATATCTATCTCTTGGTTTACATTCAGTGCAAAAGCATAAGTCTTGATATCCGCCATTGCCTTCCACGGATACGATACCCTTGGAACACTCACTTCCCTGGGGAAATGCTACAAGGGTTTATCTATGTGCTTGCGGATTCGTTCATGATTGTTAGATTTACCTATGGCAAGTCTTCATGCTCACGCTAACTCAGCGTCGTTAGTAGTGACGTTAAGAAATGCCAACAACTACTAGGGAAACACACATTTGTATCGGTTCTAAACCCCCATTTGCACCGGTTTTGAAACCGGTATTGTTCTTCCGGTACTAATGTGGGGGGAAACATTAGTACCGGGCCATATACCCGGTACTAATGTCCCTTCTCCGTCACATCTGTTTGCCTCCCTCCTCTCCGTCAGGTCCCGTTCGTCCCTGTCACCCTTTTTTCGTTTTTTCTATTCTTTTCTCTTTTTTCACATATTCATAATCATAGATATATTCACAAACATATTTACAAAGAATCACATATATCCAACTACACAGATTCAAACAACAACTACACAAATCAGATACAGGCGGTCTCATCCTCAAAAATCACATACAACATTGGCAAAAAGAAATCACAAGAAAAAATTTGCAACTAGGCGTGTGTTGACGGTGGAAATTCACCATTTCCAACCCTCAATATTCTCACATAAATGGAGGCATATGCATATTTCACTAGCATTTAGGTTTGAATAATGTAGTTCCACTTGTCCTTGGAGATTATTTGTATGTAGGTGATTTACCCCTTTAAAGAGATGGAAACTCAACTTCTATGAAGAAATCATGCCAACTCAGCTGAGGAGGTGGCTGCCACCAAGGGAAACATGGCAATCCATGTCATCGATCTAGGGGAGGCATTCACCGACAAATCAGAGGACGCCACATGGACTTCACATGGATCAAAGGGCCCACCTCGGATACCAAATCAAGCCATGTACCGAGGGAGGATCAAAGGGCCCACAGGGCAGCCACCCAGAGGAAGGCCACCAGGTGGGGCCACCCTAAGGGGCCGGCCGATCCTAGGATCGGCCGAACCGCCTTAGTGGCGCCCCATCTGGTCCCTACACGTGGCAGCTGCTCATTGGTCCATTGCCTCACTCCCGGGTGTTTAGGGGTCATTTGGGCGTCCGAGCAAGCCTTGTCCTCGCCTATAAATAGAAGGGGAGGGGCTCCCATTTCTCACACACCTCTCTCTCATTCTCCTCTCACTTTTAGTTTCCAAGGCTAGGGGGTAGGCTAGAGTAGCTCTTATTCAGGTTCCAAGTCCTCTTGGAAGTCTAGGTATGAGTTCTCTTTTATCTTTATTTCTTTGTATGACTTTGATCTACTTCAGTTATTCAGCTATTTCATATAAAGTCATGGTAGATCATATTCTTGATATGTTCTTGAGTTCATCCTCTGTTCATCATTTAGAGGCTTGTGTTCTTCGTGAACACTACCTTTTGATCCACTTGAAGGGTGATAAACTCCTTCCTTATGTGTTTGTTCATAAGTTAGAGGCTCGTGTTCTTCATGAACATGACCCTTTGATCTTATTGATTAGACATAAGAGAGTTCATATCTGTTTGTATGTCTAGCCTTAGTCAATCTTGTTAGATGGCATGAGAGTGTTGCATGAGGTCTGTGTTCAAGCTACAGTACTCGGTCTAGTTGACCAGTCTTCTGGTGGCTCTCACCCTGGGTCACAATAGCCCGGGCCGAGTGGAGTCTAGCAGCAACGTAGGCATGGTGCCTGGGTTGTCTGGCTACGATAGTTATGAGCATACCCCCCGTAACGATAGAGGTCGGTCCTCGGGTGGTGACAGCCCCGTTGGATCCTAGGGCAACCTCCGCGCTGGGGTACCAGCTGTAGGAGTCTAAAGTCTAGTTTCGCAGAGTGTTGGTCGTCGCGGGCTAGCTCCCTGTTTGTACCTGGGTGCTGAACCTTATCTCTCTCATGCAATACTCATGCCCATCTCTTGTATCTTCTAGCTTTGTATGTTTAGTACATTAGAACCTAGAGCTAACTCGTATGTTCCCCCTAAGCCATAGTGTGCTAGAGTAGAGGTAGATTTGAGTGTGTGTGTCACACTACCCCGTATATTTTTTATCTTACCCCTGCCTTTGAGTATGTTGTTCCCTATATCTATCTCTTGGTTTACATTCAGAGCAAAAGCATAAGTCTAAGATATCCGTCATTGCCTTCCACGGATTCGATACCCTTGGAATACTCTCCTTCCTTGGGGAAATGCTATAATGGTTTATCTGTGCGCTTGCGGATTCGTTCATGGTCGTTTAGATTAACCTTTGGCAAGTCTCGATGTTCACGCTAAACGCGCCATTAGTTGTGACATTGAGAGGTGCCTACAAGGCGTTTCCTGGTGTTGTCACTAAGGACGGGTCCCAGATCTGTTCTTAAGATGACGGCACTACGAAACGCTAATAGTGTGCACGACTGCGCCGCCGGGCCACCGCGCGTCGCTCTGCCACTCTAGGCCGCGCGCGCCTGCGCCGTCGGGGCAGGCCGCCTCCGTGCCGCCGGCGGGCCGCGCCCGCGCCGCCGGGGCAGGCCGCGCCGAGTCCGGTTGCGCGCGCCTGCGCCGTCGGGGCAGGCCGCGCTGAGGCCGGCCGCGTGCGCCTGCGCCGCTAGGGCAGGCGTCCTCCGCGCCATCGGCCGGCCGTGCGTACGTGTGCCGCTGCCTCCGCCGCGCCTAGAGAAAAAGGAGGAGGATGTGAGATCGAGAAAGAAAGGGATAAGAGAAGAAAGGAGAAGAGGGGTGCTATGCATGTGGTGGAGAATATAGATAAGGGGTGGTGTGGCGCGTGGGGTGGTGGGCGGGTCCCGCGTGCGTGGCCGCGTGGGTGTGGCTGACGGCACTGTTTGGAGGCGCGACATTAGTACCGGGGCTATTTTTGACCTGGTACGAATGTCCAACCTTTTTATACCGGGTGGAATTCAGCCCCGGTACTAATGTGGCGGCCTCACATTAGTACCGGTTTGTAATACGCACCGATATTAATGTGACACATTAATACCTGTGCGTATTACAAACCGGTACTAATGTGGGTCATGCATGGCGCGGCGGGGCTCTGTCGGGGTTTGTTTTCGCTGGCAAGTGAATTTATACGATCGCGTGTCGAGAACCGCACGGTGGCACAAGAGACACAAGGGATTATACTGGTTCGGGCCTCCGGAGACTAATACCCTATGTCCAGTCTGAGGAGGAGTGTTCTTTATGCTCAAGAGTTCGTAGTAGGGGTTACAAACTGGTCGGGAGAGGGTCTCTGAGCCCAAGTCCCTGGTGCGCGTGCACGTGGTTCTCGTAGCAGAGTTCTGCGTATGTGTGAGTGTGTGAACGACTATGGGATGTTATGAGATGAGATATCAATCGGTGTGTGTGGTCGTGTGCTCGTCCCCTCCTTCCCCTTTTATAGTTGCAAGGGGGAGGCCTACAGGGGGTAAAAACAGGAATGGAAACTAGATTACAGCGTAGGGCGTTCTTCTCCACGTCAGGCGGTATGGTGAGGCGGCTGGAACAGATAGGGACTGTAGCAGAGTAAATGTTGAAGGTATAGGCCTCCCAGAGCAGGCTCTGAGTAGTTGTCGCTGGGACTCCTTGAGCTCGTCTCCGCGTAGTCTGGTTGTCGAGGGTCGCAGACTCCGTACCATGCTCCTATCAGCGGAGTAGGTACGCGTCTTTCCCGGGTACTGTGGGGCCTCTGTGTGGACGGAGTGGCCTGCACTATGCCGTTCGTGGTATAGTGGGCGGCGCGCACTGTGCCGTTCGTGGCACAGTGGGCGGCCATACCTCCTGACACCGGACACCCCCTGTCAGTACGACCCGGCATGGAAGGGGGCTGCACGTGGCAGTGTGGGAGCGGGCGTGCGCGGAAGGCCCGTCATATCAGGAGCGGGCCCTGGCTGCAGATGCCTTCGCCGCGAAGGCTAGGCTTGCCGGGGACGGAAACTACTCGTGCGAGCGAGTAGTTGGAGGCGGGACGGAAACTACTTGTGCGAACGAGTAGTCGTGGTGGGGGGGACTTGTCGTTCGAGCCGCCACGCGGTTCGAAACTTGTCGGGCGGACCCCCAAGTGCTCGGAGACTTTTCGGATGGGCCGCCAAGTACTGGAGGCAGGTGGTGCCCGCACGTGTAGGCCGCCAAGCACTCGGTCTTGACGGAAACTGGTCGTACAGGCTGCCAAGTGCTCGGGGACGTAGTACTCATTGTACAGGCCGCCCAGTACCCGGCGTGTTAGCTCGCACTACTCCTTTTGGTAGTCGTGGTGTGCCCTGGTCTAGACCCCTCGTCAGGCTCTCTCTTCCCACTCTCACATTAGTACCGGTTTGTGTGTACATTAGTACTGGACGCCAAAAAAACCGGTACTAATGTGAAAATTGCGCTGGGATGGAAGCCTCATTCTCTAGTAGTGTGTGGGTCTGGTAGTTGTCAGTCCACATATTTTCTCGGTCAAAATCTGTCAAGTTTTCTATTTCTTATATAACCATATGAAAGAAGACTCATAAAGAATAAAGAATAACAAACAGCATCTGCAGCAAGAATACAATAGTTTTTATATTATATTTGTTATTTGATGGGACCTTTTCGTTAGCAACCGACTTCTCGGTACCCTTCTTTATCGGTGGTTTGCTCGACATGTCTTTCACGTAGAAAACTTGTGTCACATCATTGGCTAGGACGAATGGTTCATCTTTGTATCCAATCTTGTTGAGATCCACAACTGTCATCCCAAATTTGTCTGTTGTTAAACCTCCTGCGGTATTGTTGACCCACTGGCACTTGAGAAGAGGGACTTTTAAAGCTCCGTAGTCCAATTCCTATATCTCTTCAATGAAACCATAGTATGTTTGTACGTTCCCTTCCTTGTCTACTACATCCATACGAACACCACTATTTTGGTTTACGCTCTTCTTGTCTAGGGCTCTCGTGTAGAATATGTAGCCGTTTATCTTGTATCCTTGGAATGTATCTACTGTGATAGATGTCCTCCTAGCCAACCATAATAATATCTCATCAACAGTTTTATCACCCCTCACTTTTTTCCACAGCTAGGACACGAAGTTATCAATGTGGTGTCGTGTAATCCAGGGTTCAGACTTCCCTTCATTTGCAGCACGAAGAATGGACTTGTGCTCTTCCAAGTATGGAGCCACATGTGATGATTGATGCAGGACAGTATAATGTGCTTGATCATATAACATTGCATCCATGTCCATCCGAGATTTTTTCCCTGTTGTGCCCTTTCCTCTGAGCCTCCCCACAGGGCGTGATACAGGAAGTCCAATCGGACACATGTCATCCATAAAGTCGACACAAAACTCTATGACCTCCTCTGTAGCATATCCCTTTGCGATGCTTCCTTCGGGGCGTGCACGATTGCGAACATACTTCTTAAAATAAGACATCAACCTCTCAAAAGGGAACATGTTGTGCAGATATACAGGCCCGAGGATAATAACCTCTTGAACCAGATGGACCAAAATGTGGGTCATGATATTAAAGAATGAAGGTGGAAAGATCATCTCAAAAATGACGAGGCATTGCACACATCATTCTGCATCTTCACTAGAGTTTCTGGACGGATTGCCTTCTGACAAAGCTGGTTGAGGAATGCACACAACTTAGTGATTGCTAATCTCACATTCTCTGGCAGAATACCCCTTAGTGCAACAGGCAGCAGTTGTGTCATCAACACGTGGCAGTCATGAGCCTTCAGATTTATGAATTTCTTCTCTTTCATATTTATTATTCGTTGTATGTTTGAGGAGTAGCCCGTTGGGACCTTCATACTATTCAAGCAATCGAACATTCTCTGCTTCTCTTCCTTGCTTAGGGTGTAACTAGCAGGAGCCAAGTAATTACCTTTTTCTCTCTTTTCGGGATGTAGGCCTTTTCGTTGGTTCATAGCTTTCAGATCCCTACGTGCTTAAATTGTATCTTTTATCTTTCCATATACACCTAGGTGCCCAAGTAAGTTCACGCAGAAATTCTTCGTCACATGCATCACATCAATTGCATTGCGAACCTCAAGAATTTCCCAATAAGGTAGCTCCCAAAATATCGACTTCTTCTTCCACATAGGTGCATGTCCAGCGGCGTCCTTTGGGACTTGTACACTACCAGAACCCTTGCCAAACACTACCTTCAAATCTTTCACCATGGCGAATACGAGTTTACCACCATGGTGAATGGGCTTCTTACGTTTTTATCTGACACCTTCAAACTGTTTTCCTTTTTCTCTTAACGGGTGTTTAGGAGGAAGAAAGCGACGATGGCCCAAATACACTACCTTTTTACTGTGTTTTAGATACACGCAGCAAGTATCATCTAGACAGTGCGTGCAAGCTCCGTATCCCTTGTTTGATTGTCCTGATAGATTACCAAGTGCCGGCCAATCATTGATGGTGACGAACAACAATGCTCGTAGATTGAAGGTCTCCAGTTTGTCCTCATCCCACACGGGTACACCTTCTTTCTTCCATAATGTTTTAAGATCCTCAATCAATGGTCTTAAATACACATCGATGTCATTACCTGGCTGCTTTGGGCCTTGGATGATCATTGGCATCATAATGAACTTCCGCTTCATGCACAACCAGGGAGGAAGGTTGAACATACATAAGGTGACAGGCCAAGTGCTATGACCGCTACTAAACTCACTGAATGGATTGAATCCATCCGTACTTAAACCAAACCGAATGTTCCTTGGATCCCCTGCAAATTCCTTACATTCTTCAGATCTGTCAATTAGTCTCCACTGGGACCCATCAGCAGGGTGCCTGATATGGTCATCTTGTTTGTGTTCTTCTTTGTGCCAACACATCAACTTTGCATTGGTCTTGCACCTAAATAAACGCTTCAGTTGTGGTATCACTGGAAAATACCACATTACCTTCGCAGGAATTTTCTTCTTCTTCTGCCCACCCTGAACTTCATTAGCCTCATTGCGTGGGATCTTATAACACTGCACTTCGCACACAAGACAAGCCTCCAAATTTTCATATTCATCACCTAGGTAGAGGATACAGTCATTAGGACATGCATGTATCTTTTCTACCTCCAAACCTAGAGGACAGACAACCTTTTTAGCTTCGTACGTGGACTCCGGCAATTCATTCCCCTCGGGAAGCATGTCCTTGACGATCATCATCAACTCATAAAATCCCTTGTCTGAAAGTCCATGTTTAGCCTTCCATTACAGCATTTCCAAAGTGGTACCCAACTTCTTCTGCCCCTCTTTGCAACTTGGGAACAACGGTTTCTTGTGATCTTCCAACATACGTTCAAACTTCTTTGACTCCTTCACCTTTTCGCAATCTCCCTTTGCATCGTGCAACACCCGACCTAGATCGTCGAGAGGTTCATCTGCAGTTGTTCGAGCTTCTTGAGTCTCTTGCATGTGATCCTCTCCCATTGGATCATCTGCAAAGGCACCTTCTTGAGTCCAATCTGGAATACGATCATCTTCCTCTTCATCATCTTCCATTATATCCCCCTTTCCCCATGCTTTGTCCAAACAAAATAATTTGGCATGAATCCCCTTTTGTATAGGTGATCGTGAAGACTCTTTATCGATGAGAAATCCTTCTCATTTTTGCACATTTTGCATGGACAAATAATGAACCCAGACGGCTGCTTGTTTGCTTCCGCGACATCTAGAAATCCACGCAACCCATTAATGTATTCACTGGAAATTCTCTTGTCGGGGTACATCCATTGCCGATTCATCTATAAAGCACCACCAAACAATTTTTAAGTATTTCGTAACAAATGTCATACACAAATTTGAAGTCTTCATTTACAATCCACATTATACAATATGACAAACTTAAATAGAGAAACTTAAGTCAATGTCTTACATAAATTTAAAGTACGACATATGAAACACTACTAATACATGATACAATACGAGAAACTTTAGCCATTCTTGTGACGTGACGACGAAGGTTTAGCTTTCTTGGAATCGCCCTGTGGTTTAGTACTAATCGGTGGATCTCCAACAACAAGGTCTGCTGGTGGAGCATAAATGCCACCAAAAGGAGGTTCCTGCGCCGCTGCAACAGCATCTATATGTTTTCCTTGCAAATAACGAAGCATTCCTCTAGCCAACGTGCTCATTTTCTTTGGTTTATCAGGAGGTCCGACTTTGGTTTTCTCCTGACTGTGTGAAGCACGACAATCACCACTACCGTCATCTCCGTTCCCTCCGGCAGCAGTAGACATCTATACTAATGGCAATAAATTATTTGACCCATCTATGAAATTCTAGCATTTGTAATAATTTTAAAACTATTTCTACTAATTCTAAAACAAATTCTATGTCTAGTAATTCTAAAATTAATTCTAAAATTCCTAGCCTTTCTAGTAATTCTAATACTATTCATATATTTAATTATAACATATGCTCAAATAAATAATTATTATTAAAAAAATAAATTATCACATACAACATCTCATCCAACTAACACGGCACATCCTTTCCAATCAACTATATAAAACGTATAAACAATGCATATAAATAGAAAAAAAACCTCATTCCTAGCTCATTATAAAGTGCCAAAATACTCCAATTTCAACCGATTAAACTCAACAAAATAAGCATGAATCAAGGGAGGATGAAGTAACTAACCTCTACACCACTTCAATGAGTTAAATCATTGAGAAATCGTCGCAAATCGGGCAAAAACTCCCCTAGGGCGCCATGGATGAGTGAGAGCTCGAGTTGGAGAGTGGAGGGGGGAGTGGCTCGGGGAGGAAGAAGGAGCTGGCTTTTTATGCAAGGGACATTAGTACCGGCTCCTGGCTGGAGCCGGTACTAATGTGTCACACTGGCGGGCGGCTAGGGGACCCCCCTTCCGAGCCGGTACTAATGTACACATTAGTACCGGTTCCAATAGAAACCGGTACTAATGTGTTTTTTGCTGGGACAAAAGATTCATTCCCTAGTAGTGTAAGCTTGTTCCAGTGTTTTTTTTTTGGATAAAACAAATTTCATTTATCATTGGCCGAGTGCAGTTTCCCACTATTAAGATCACAAAACCTACAGATGGGTCCATATGTTCTTTCACAACCAGCGTTTGTTGGAACAGCACCTTTTGAAACTCTCATGAAATGATTGTTTGCTACTGCATCATCCATTGTGAGCATATATATATATATATATATATATGTGTGTGTGTGTGTGTGTGTGTGTGTGTGTGTGTGTACATACTACAACAAATCAAGAAGAGGACTTGAGCAACAGAGCAAGTTCGATCCCTTCAGGATTTATTGACCATGTGTTACAAAGATACAGTTCTCACATTAATTGGGCATGGTTAATTTCTTACCAATCTTCCAAACATTAGCACACAAATTAAATGGATTGAGATATCCATTGTCTGGCAAAAAGAAGTACACATGAGATAAATCAAAGATGCATTTGATCGATTTCTTGATGGAAGAATATATTGGGGAAATCAAACATGGTACATATGCATGAAATCTGAACAGCCGAAATGATCAACAGAAAATTAAAGCCACACATTGGCTGACTACATGATGCACCTCGATCGAGCATTAGGCCAACACACTCTGGCCTAGAACTTGAAGGAGGGCACGAACCACGTAGTGTTCTCATCCCATGCCCGGCATTTAGTGTTAGGGACCTGCTTCACGATGGTGTCGACGCCCTCCAGCATGTCCACCTTGCGCGCACACGCAGAACACCTCATCAGTCCTGCCGCCGCCGACCGCCTCCTCTCCTAGCTGCCGCCAGTCGAAGTAGTACACGGCGTTCTTGCTAAGCCCGACGTCATCGCTCGCCGGGATCACGTAGCAGGCGCCGTCCGTGCCACTGCGAAAGATTGCCTTGTCCTGCAGCTCTGGCGTGTCGGCCCAGTCCACGATCTCCATGCCGGTGTCGCCGACCATTTCTTTCAGGGCGAAGGTCACATGTGGTCCTGCAGGCATTTCGAAGAGGAAGCCCACCTTGCCCTCATTCTCGACCAGGTACACTGCAATGCTTCCTGGGAGGAACGCAACGCCGCCGCCGTTGGTGAGCTCCTTCTCGTCATTGTCGGCGGCTAGCTCGCCTTCGAGAACATGGGGCCCGTGGGTGACAAGCCGATTCCAGTGCCGCGGCAACAACGCCCAAAACCTCTCGATATCGGCGTCATGTGTCGTGGCCCAGCCGTCGTCGCTGCCGCGGCGCCATAGCGCCACAGTGGGCCCCGGGCTGATCGCCCAGACCCAGACGACGACGATGACCTCCACTTCGCCGTTGATCTTCTGATCAGTTACGAAGCCCGAGGTGACCGTGACGCCGCCATGGAAGCAATCGGGCAGGCGCGGCAGCGCGGTGCTCTTCCCGGTCATCGGGTTCACCAGCACGCCCTAGAGGTCGTCGCCCTGGTCGATGCCGATGAGTAGGACGGCGCCGGAGCCGACTACCCTCTTGCCCTGCAGCGCTGCCAGTTGGATCAGATTGGATTCGTCGGAGCTCACCGGGTGGAATAGAACTCTGCCGGAGTAGTCCTCGTCGGTAGGGCCTTCAGTGACCATGATCCACGGCTGGAAGAGCCCGTGGGCAGTGGGACGGATGGCATCACGCCACTTCGGGCACACAGAGCGGATGTGGACGAAATCCTTAGGGTCGGTGAGGTTGTCGGCGACCCGCTCGAGGATGAGCCACGGGAGGCTAGCCCAGTCGTTGGATCCCTCCATGAGAGCTCGCTGACTATCTAGCAGGGAGATATCAGAGATGAACTTGAAGAGGGTATGAGTGTAGGAAAAGCTATGGCGCAATGGATTTCTTGAGGGCTTTGCACTCTGTAAAATCAGGCTCCGTGATGTATTTTTATGTAGTGGTTTTGCACGGCGCACAATTCAGGAAAGAAAAAGGAATGCTAGGGTTATGTAGTTGTGTTCACACTTTGGTGCGTTGGGTTTATTTGTCTAGCGTTGGCCTGCACCAAAATAGAATGTTTTAAAAAATCTCTTGATTTTAATTGCTAATCTGTCATGCGTTTAAGCTTTGCCTATTTTTTATGAAACGGCGGCCTTGATTAATTTGGCAGTTTTGTATCTTGCAATTTGAACCCAATGCAAACCATGGACCAGAAGTTTGTGTTTCCACTGTTTGGTTTGGCGGCCAGATTTTGGGTAACGTTCCAATGCCCTTTATTAAATTCAAATATTTTTGAAATGTTTCCATTATCTTCTAAGTACTTCCTCAATTTCAAATTTTTGGTTGTTTGATTTTTCTAAGTACATAGATATTATTATTCATCTAGACACAGAGTATGTCTAGATGCATACGTCTATATGCATAATAATATTTATAAATGTAGAAAAGCTAAATACGAACTCTAATTTGAAACAGAGGAAGTAGGAATTGCCTTGGTCCAACTGGTTCTTCTAGTAAATGACTAAATGAAGGAGATAGAGGGTACTTACACAAATGAGTTGATCATTTCCATTACACAAATGAGTTCACCGTTAAGCATTACAGTGTAACATTAAAAACTCCCTTCTTGAGAAAGTTCCTTTATCATGGTCGTGTACAGTGTCTCTTCATTTCGCAGCAATATGCTTTGGGTCAACTTTGACAGCGAACGGAGGCATGCCATCAAACTGATCATAATCATCTGAGTGGTCTGTATTGTCCTCGACTCCCACGATTGCTCTTTTACCTAGAAGAACTATATATGTGACACTTTGGCTCTTGTGATCTTCCTCCTGGATTTGTATTCTTGGGTTTGTTGGACATGTCATTCACATAGAAAACCTGATGCACATCATTGGCTAGAACGCATGGTTCATCTTTGTATCCAATCTTGGTCAGGTCCACAATTGTCATTCCATTTTGATCTTTCGTTACATCACCTCCACTCAGCTTTACACATTGGCAAAGAAATAGAGGGATGTTCAACAGCCGGTACTCGAGTTCTCATATCTCCTCTGTGATACCATAATAAGAGTTCTTGCACCTATTATTGTCGATGACATCTATACAGACACCACTGTTTTGGTTTGTGCTTTTCGATCTTGCGCACTTGTGTAAAAAGTGTAGCCATTTATATCGTAACCTTAGAATTTCATAATTGTGGTCCCCTGGCTAACAAAGCAAGTTGTGGATGAATCGTGGAGTTACCCATAATAGATGTTAACTCAACCATCAGGGAAATGTTTCCAAGTGACGGCGTATAATCCAGGCATCGGATTTGGTTGGGTTTTCGGAAGAAAGAATATGCTTGTGGGTCCTCGATATATGGAGTCACCAAGGATGATTGTTGTAGAATAGCTAGGTGGGCTTTCTGGAACAAATCAGTATCATTGCTCAAACTTGATTTTCTTCCAATGGTGCCCTTTCCTCGTAGCATCCCCTTGTGACGTGATACTGGAACCCCAGTCAAGTTAATTGAGTTGATAAAATCAATGCAAAACTAAATAACCTCCTTAGTTACATATCCCTTGGCGATGAATCCTTTCGGACAGGTGCAGTTAAGAACATATTTCTTGAGTACTGACATGAACCTCTCGAATGGCCACATGTTGTGCAGGAATACTGGACCTAAATAGTAATCTCTTTCACAAGGTGAACTAGGAGGTGCATCATGACATTGAAGATGGAAGGTGGAAATACCAACTCAAATCCGACAAGACATTGTACCACATCATTATGTAGCTTTGTCAGGTTGGTTGGATCGATTTCCTTCAGCGAAATTACGTTGAGAAATGTACAAAGTTTTACGAGCGCTAATCGTAGATTCTTTTGTAGAACACCACTTAGATCAACTAGAACCAACTAAGTCATCAACATGTGGAAGTCGTGGGCCTTAAGATTTGTGAACTTCTTATCTTTCATATTTGTGATTCCCTTTATATTCGACGAGTAGCCAAATGGAACTTTGATATTATTCATGCAATCAAACATGTTGTCCTTCTCTTCCTTGCTGAGAGTGTAACTAGTAGGGCGTAAGTAATGATGTCCTCCATCAACCTCTTCCAGATGCAAGCCATCTCTTTCCTTCATTTGTTTCAGATCCTGTCGTGTTCCAATGTATCCTTTGAGTTACCGTAACAACCCATGAAGCCCAGCACATTCACGAAAACATTCTTCATCATGTCAACCTGCTTCGCTTCATTGCTGTGGATGATAATTCATTTTTATTAGGAAGCATGTCCTTCACAGTTTTTAGCATGCCCTCAAATGTCTTATCAAACACACCAAGTTTTTCCTACTATTGCAACATTTCCAGTGTTACCAAGCTTCTCGTGCCTCTGCTTGCAATATGGGTACAACAAAATTTGGTGATCATCTATCATGCGCTGCAACTTTGCCTTTTCTATGTCATTTTTGTAGTCTCTCTGTGCATCTTGTAGAACCTGACCCATATCATCAGCAGGGCCGTCTTCTGGTAACTCTTCTTCATCAGCATCTTCCATTGTAGTATCTGCAAAAGCTTTCCCGTGTCCCAGTCCAGAATGTTGTTGTCATCCTTCTCCTCTTCTTCATCATCTTTCATCACAACCCCTCTTTCGCCGTGTTTGGTCCAAACCACATAGTTTGCCATGAATCTGTTTTCATCAAGTGGAGGTGAAGAGTCCCCTAGTCCGAGTAGTCTTGGATGTTTCTGCATTGGGAGCGTGGACAACACATGAATCCCTTCGCTGACCTGTTGGCTTTGGTCACTTCGAGAAAAGAATGCATGACATCAATGTACTCTTTGGTTCGTCTATCGGCATTGTACATCCATTGCCAGTTCATGTAAATCATATTAAGTGAAAATAAGATTACGATCAGAATATCTAAATTTTAATCCATAACAATACAACTTTCGATAAATAAACAAGACAGGCATAAATTAAATTACAAATGGTACATAGGTTTTGTTCTTCCTTCAAACAAAGTAATTTGACAAAAAACATCAGCATGGATCAAATTATGACAAGCTTACTACAATAGAGGTATTTGAAGCATCCTTGGGCGTATTGTTTGTGTCCGGAGGTGGAGTTGTTGGAACCAGAACTGGCGGTGGAGCATAAAGACCACCAAACGGAGGTTCTGCACCCGCCGCAACAACATCTTCATGTTTCCCTTGCAAATATCGAATCATTGTCTCTTCTACGCTCCTTTTTTTTCTTTGACTTCGGTTGAGACCACTCCCTCCAGCAGCAGTATCCATGTTGATTCTAGAACACTTGATTTTTTAATTTTGACATAACATATTAGTATATTACAAATGACCATTTTCTCTATCTCTGAAGTGTAGTAACAAAAAACTATCCATTATTCCTAGGTCTCATTTTCTAATAACTACAAAGTAAAATTTTATTTTCTCTAATTGTAAAGCACAAAATAATGGTTAATAAAAATAAATGAAGTAAAAACAATGCAAGTAGGTAGTTTATTTTTTATATAAACAATCAATTTTCTCTAGCTAGTTATAAATTTATTGCATGGTACTAATAAATTAAATTACCATTTCTCTATTTCAAAATAACTTTATTATTTTATTTAAATCATAATACTAGAAATGAAAGGAAAATTAAATAACCATTATTTTCATGGTACTAATCCATTTTCTTTATCTCTATTATTTTCTTTATCTCATTTTGTAAATACGATATTTTCTGTAAACTAACTTCAAATGAAACTAGCGCTCAAAGTAAAATTCTAGCTCTCATTCTACCTAAAAGTAAAATACAATTTTCTCTATTTCAAAAACAAAAAATGTTTAATATAAATGAATGAAAGAAAAACAATGCTAGTAGATATCTAACTACTTCTCTAAATCTAAAGTATATAAAAAAATAATCTCTTAGCTTTAACTACCTAGAAATTAAAATCTCTATTTTCTCTATCTCTAAACCATGAAACAAAGGTTAATCATAACAAATCAAAGGGAGGATGAAGAATCAATCCTTAGCAACAATTGGAAGGAGTAAAATATCTAGGAATTGATGAGGAAAAAAGTTGGCAGCACCTCCCTATGCTTGAGGCACCATGGAGAGGAGGAGCTTGAGCTCTCAGTGTTGAATGGCTCGGGCTGGGGAGGAAGAAGGAGTGGTGATTTAAGCGCTGAGTTTTAGTCCCGAGTGATGTTACCACCATGGACTAAAGGATACTCTTTAGTCTCGGGTGGTAACACCACCCGAGACTAAAGCCCCGCGTCAATTATTGCGGAGAAATCAAATCATACAATTAAATCAAGTTGTGCACAAGGATGGATATGGTGAATATGGTAAGGTGGATACTAGGCCCGGAATGGGTGCTAGATATTACATATATATATATGATGAATGCGGTGATGGTGGTAAGGTGGACACTAGGTCCGGAATGGGTGCTAGTTATTACCATATAATTTATTGGTTCTCCTTTTTACATGATCTCACCTCTCTCCCCTTTTCTCCTTTATTTTAGACATGGGCTATCCTTTCTTCTTTTTTTATCATGCATTTGAGCATGTCTCTCTCTTTTTTTTGAATATCCCATGCCTCTTTTCCAAAGACTTTTGGAGAGAGAGCGGTCACACCACATATGGAGCTTTATTTGAATGGAATGAATGGATGGTACAATGCTAACTTCCAATGTAGAAGCATAGCAAGGGGAACATGGTGGTGTGCACATGAATCTTGATCATGAAAGCAAGAAAAGAATTCTCACAAGGGTCACAACAATTTGACAAAGCTCAATGCAAAGACAAGCAGTATATGAGTATAAGGTTTTTCAACTAAATCATCATATGCCTTTGGTAGGACTGTGGCATATCAAAGAGGAGCTTTGCAAAGGGTTTTCAGAATTTTCAAAATAAAATTTCCCAAGCACTCAAACATTAAGAGCAAAGATCATATCATCAAACCATATCACAAACTCCAACTACTTAGATGAGCATGGCTTCCCTAATGATATTTGTTCACAAGCATCAAGATGATAAGTAAGGAATAAAACTTATACAATCCAACCATAGGAAACATGTAAAGCACATGGAGCATGATGATACATTTTTTCTGAGTTTGATTTTAAAGGATAAGAATTGAAACTCATTCAAACTCATGGATCAGGGAGAGTGAGGTAAAGGTTGCACATACCATCACTCCTGAAAGATATGGGGGTCAAGGAGGACCAGTGGTGACTCAGCTGACCCATGGAGGTAGCCAACCCACTCTAGTTCACCTTGCCCATTATCATGAAGGTCGTGGTCGAGGTTGTGCAACGCCTGTGTGGGAGTTCTCGAGTGGATATGTCGATGATGAGCTTGAGAGAACTCCCCCACACTGGTGCTTGTACTAGTGTTGTTTTTCAGACAAAGAGTGGACACAAAAGATGGACTCTACTGGTTCGAGAATCATAGAGTCTTTATTCGAAATCGAATATTTTTGGGTTTTTTTATTATTATCACCATGTCATTTACTCAAACATGCATAGATTAAGATTACACCTCATAAACAAAGGAGGGTATACTTACCTCAGACCTCTAAGAGGTCATATGTACCTCCTTTGTATGTTGTGCAACATGAATTCGACGCCTTGACTTACCTTCCCATTTGAATATAGCTCAATGACTTACCCATTTGGATTTGATAATTTTTTGCAGGGGTTAGTCCACATATATGCAACCAAGATCTATGAAAGCATAACTCTAAGGTTCATCAATCAAAACTCGACACCATGTCTTGTTTTGACTGAAGAAGACAATTTTAACCTAAGCACCATGCTTAATTTAAAAGGTCTATGAACGCATGCCTAGGAACATACATTCAAACTAGATCATATGAACATAAATGAAAGAAGAATGTAAGCATGATTAAGCTATTTCCACAAGGGACATAAGGATGAGCAAAAGATGGTGAACCTCGGGCAACCTCCCGGAAGGGCTTTGTTTAAAGTCAAAAGCAGGACATACCTAGCTAGTTGGGCAAGATGCAAGAGATAACATCATCTCCAAACCAGGATAAGATTTGGTAGCAGAGGAACTTTCACTTGGGATGCTCACACACCTCCCCCACACTTGAAGTTTGCATTGTTGGGCAACAAAACTCAAGTGTGTGGAGATCAAGCTTTCCTTTGTAAATGTTCCCTCACCAAATCTTACCAAGGTGTTATAGGTGATGCAGCTCACATGTTCTTAGGTGTCACCTGTCCATCATTCTTTTCAATCTCCACCTGAAAGGTTAGCGACCAAAAATACTCGAAGGACAACTTATCCTAAAAACATGCTCTTGCTTTTTTTCAAAACGAAAATAAAACCTATGCTAATCCAGGCTATCTCCTAGGAGTGCTTTGGTTAAGGTCATAAGCTCGACTATGGGAATTTCATCTTGCAGCCATCATTGGTGGTGTCATTCCCGTCTCACCACAAATTATTGATGTATCAGTGAAGCTTCAACTACAAGGTTAGTGCCATAGTGCACACACGAAATCGGATATGCTTATGATAAACATAGGCATCTACAATCAACCTTCTAAACTTTTTGCAAAAGAGGGCCAGAAGGTGGTTCTAGCCCTCGTGTGTGCTCAGTGCACTAAGTATGGCCGACTCTGGAAAGGTGTGATGCAAGCATGGTTCATCTGGTGTATCAAGAATGAAGCTACCATGCTTGTCAGTGAAATCCTTTTCTATATATTCCAGAGTCGGTGCCTCAAAAGATTCCATGGCCCATGAATTCTCCATCTCAAGAGATCCATCATGGAAGCTCACTGTTGACTGTCGATCATGGTCGAGAGCAATGAGGTATAGGCCAGCAGGAAGAGGCTCAAACTCAGTCGAGGGTGATGATGATCATTCGCCTTCACAAAGATGAAGAGAGTCTTCTGAGTCATACTCATGAGGAGTAGAAAATTCTACACCCTCCATGAGAACAGGCTCTGTTGGCGGTCGATTTCCGTCAACCTAGCCACTTGTTTACCTTCTATGTTGGTATTAATTTGATACTCACACTAACGATCCTAACCCCCATTATATGTTAAGTTCGCACTCGTGAATGGTTTTTGGAGTTTATTGTTTACACAGGAATCAAGAGCCTAAATGAGGACTTCCGGGTAAAGTTCATCAAGAGTTTTACAAGAAGATCATGGACCCCGGGACAAGTCAAGATACAAGATGAACATGACTCCGAATGAACCAAGGACTAAAGCGTGAAGCCGAGAAGTGCTGAGGACCTAGACGAAAGATGTGAGAGTTCATACACCAAGCACCCTTATCTAAACCGCGAGGAAAATGACGTCAAGGACCCACATGCAACTCGGCAAAAACTCAAGAAGTCGTGAGAAGCTTCGGGAAGAAAACCAGGGACGAACCGGGCCGACAAGGCCCTGGGCCCAGACCGGCCGGCCTGGCCCCTTTTCATGCCGGTTCGCCGCCCCCTTTGACCTAGATGATCCTCGGGCTATTTATAGCCCCCGTGCGAAGTTGCAACCATCAAGCCATTCGTCATTCGCAGCCGAGGAGCAGAGGAGCTTGAGGGACACCACCCCGGAGAGGAGGGTCATGTTAGTCGTCTAGGGTTTACCTAGCTGACGTGGGAACCTTGCAAGGAAGACCACGTCGGAGTTCCGGAGGTGTGAATCAAGATCAAGGTAGGATCCCGGTTGGATCTTATTCATGTATACACTTTTGATGGAGTTTTAATGGATCCGAATCCTAGTGATCGAGTACCTTTGTTTGCAATTCTTGTTCTTGCTTGGGTGTTCTCTTCCTCAATCTATTCTCGAGATAGATTGCATGGGATGTTCTTGTAGCCGCGGTGGCTAGAGGTGCATACTCGATCTACCAAGTAGTTCAACGCACTCCTTACGAGTGTGCTCTAAGATTCGACCGCGAAGAAAGGGGAACATCGTGATAGGATGTTGACACCGAGTACGGCGGGGCGACTTAGGGGGTTTGACCGAAGGTCAAGGTTTAAAGACGCTTTCAATGATATTCGTTTTGCTCTCTCTTCTATCTTGCTCGGAATTACGACATATACACGATCTAGATCCCTCTAGATCGGTACCTCAATGCTTTCTCTTGCTACCTCTCTTGATCTTAGTAGATTAGATGCATTCAAAACTTCTTCAAGATGCAAGTGTTTCTCGGTTATTAGATTGAGTCTTGTGTTACACACTGTTGCATGGATTCGATACCTTGGGTGATACTCGAGGGGAAAAGGTACTACATGATCCGTAAGGTTACGGTGAACCTTGGCACGTTATTGAACTGTCAACAGGCTTGGATGACGCAAACAGAGATATATGCGTCGTCTTCTTGAGCGGGTTTTGCTGGGAAAGAGGCTTCACCATAGGATGTACTAAACATGATGTGGTGGTGGTGGAAACGTCTCCCCTAAGCTTTCTATCTAGGCTCCCTAAAGATGTATCAAAGAGTTTCTCTAGCAGGTAGCCTAGAAGAAGATCAAGATCGAGGATATCAAAGATGTGGAAATCTAAGCTTGTATCGATCCCATCTATGCTGAGCAGCATGGCACTTGCGATTCCCTGACATTCAAGAACGTGTCCAAAGGGACAGCTCTTGAGGAGTGTGTTGGATGGTCCTAGCGGAACATTGCCCAAAAGAGTTAACCTCCATGATAGGGTTAAAATGGGCCTCTATGGCAATCCCTCTCACATAACAAGGAATAACCAGAGACGGTGAACTATCCCAAATTGCTTCGGAAAGACGTGTCACTCCACCTGGCCATTCCTCCTTCGTGGCCTCCTCAAAAGATGATTCATTAGGAGGATCAGGAGGCAAAGGAGGTACCATAGGTCTAGGGGAAAGCTCTATCGAGGGATTTATGGAAGGATCGATGTGGATAGAATAAGGTTCCCTAAGATTTTCATCTAGGCTTCCTTGAGATTTATCAAGAAGTTTTTCCAACGGGAAGCCTAGGAGAATACCAAAATCCATGATGTCATAGATGTGAAAATCTAAGAACACCTCAATCTTGTCTATGGTGATCGGCACATACCTAATGATCCCCCGACATGGGAAGTAGCCCCATGAAGGCCTCTGGTGTCTATCAATCGGGGTAAGAGGCATGTGACCCACCAGAGTATCCAAAAGGCAGTCCGATATGATGCAAGCTCCTGTAGTAGGGTCATGAACAACATCTATGGTGTTTCCCCTCATGTAACAATGGATGGTCGTGGAAATCGAGCTAACCCGAATTGCTTTGGATGTATGCTTTGATCCCTGAGGCGACAAATCCACTTTGGTCCCATGATTCCAAACTTCATCGAGGACCTCATAAAGGAACATCGATGTTGTAGGCTTTTTGTGCCCAAAGTGACTCGAAGTATTTCTAATGTCTCTAGAAGGATCATCCTCGAGTTGGCGAGAGAACTCCGGAGGTTGAATTTCTTCTTCCTTCGGTGTTCAGGGTTCGGAAGAGGGCTCCCTAGACGAATCAAGGGATGTGCAAGGTGAAAGCTCAAGTTCGTATATTAAGAGACTCTCATGAATCAACCCAGGCTCTTGGTGGGGTTCATTGTGATTGGTATGGGAAGATGAGGCTTCTAAAAAGAAATCTAGGATCTTATCTCCCGGGTATGGCCCACATGTGTGGTGGGCCCAGGGATGCCCGATCGACAATGCACAAGAGCTCGATATCTTGGCTGGAGGTTCGTTTGAGCACCAAACTCCAGAGGCCACGGTGGCACACCTGGACTACTCGACTAGTGGGCCACGGTGCAAGATTACCGTGGACCACAAGGCAAGACAAGATGGGCAAGGACTTGTACTAAGACTAGGATAGCTTTCCATAACTCGTATAGGCTACTCTGAGTCCTACTCAAATAGTACTCTTGTACCAATCCGACTTGTAACCCTGCCTCCCGTGGCATATAAGGCGAGGCAGGGACCCCTCTCAATATATACGCAATCAATACAGAGCCACACAGCATACAGGACGTAGGGTATTACGCACATTGCGGCCCAAACCTGTCTAATTGTGTGCCCTGTGTCTCACCATCGTGTTCCAGATCTCGGCGAGCCCCACCGCACAATCTACTACTTCGGGTACCCTGTGGTAGGCTCGGTGTCTAAAACACTGACAACTGGCGTGCCAGCTAAGGGATCTCGTCGTTGATCCGCTGGCGAACTCGATGGCTCTCGTCATCATCAAGCCAACCGTCGCTTTCCAGCAAGGCGATACGTTCATTTTTGGCTCCTGGGTTTGCGTTGCTGATGGCGCCGGATCGTTCCTGCGTTTCTTAGCATCAATTCCGGAGTCAAAGCTCAAGTCCTTGACGCTCTCGCAAGCTTCGATGGAGGAACTCGTCGAAAATTTTGGCGAAATTTCGATCTTTGACCCGCTCAGAGAACTCGAGTCGAAGTCCGAGTACAACTCGACTTCGTCTCCTATTCAGCCTGAGTTGCTCTCTTCAGCTTCACAACTTATGCTCAGCCTGGATAACATCTCAACACCACCTTTCTTCGGCCATCGCCATGTCAGTGCCGCTTACCAAGCCGCGCTGAAGCGCCTCATGTGCCCTGGCTCGAAGATCGTGCTCGAGTACTCTTCGGATTCGGAAGTCAACCTCGACTACTTTGATTCGGATTCGTCTGAATTCGAGTTTGACTACGGTTCGGATTCTACTGAAGCACAACAACTGACCGGCCCTGCTCAGGGACTGGTGATCACGTCGACACCTGAGGGTAGATTCGTCTACTGGCCTGAGCATGTGCCTGCTGATCTCACTTTTGATGATCAGGAGCGCTTTATCGCCTGTCTCGACAACTTACCCTTCCAGGAAGGCGCCAAGCTTGTTGATTATGACACCAATACCGAGCTCATTGAGAGTACGGGTACTCACTCATCTTATCGAGAAGTTTTCGTCGTCAATACTCCGCAAGGGCACCGTGCAAACTATCGCTTCCCTGATGATGTATCTGATGATGAACTCTCTGTTAATGCTCCTACTAATGAAACTGCGGAGGCCAAGACTGCACGTCATCAATGCAACACTGATCGTGCAACCCTTCGTCGTGAACTCGCGGAAGCTTTGCCTACCTGTAATCTTCAAGAGGCTCTGGATGCAGTAGCTACTCGTCAATATCATACTCCAGAGGAAGCCATTAATGCGATCAACTTGCTTGGTCGTTCTATGCCTCGTGACAGGGCGGCTGCTGAAGTCGCGAAGCTGGCTGAACTAGCATACACTATGCTACGTCAAAATACCAGTACTCCTAGTCACCATGGCAGCAGTGGAGGTGTTCATCACACTACGTACACTCCTCAATGCACACGTCTGGAAGCTAGCAACAGGGACAAAGGTGGTGAGGGCAGCGTTAATAGCAAGTCGGGAGACTCTCATTACGATGCTCGCACAACAATCAACGCTAGACGTGTTGAGCGTGAGAAGCAAAAGGATGTTGACTCTGATTCTTTTCCTGCTTTCTCTGCTCGACTTCAAGCTCTGCTTCTTTCGGAGAAATTCAAGCCCTATGGTATTTCTAATTATGATGGCAAGCCAGATCCAAGGTAGTGGTTGCGCTGTTATGCTCTGTCCATCACTAATGCTGGGGCTAATGATGATACTAAATGTATCTACTTCCCTTTTTGTCTGGAGCAAGAACCCCTCACATGGTTCGAGTCCCTCAAGCGAGGCTCCATCGACAACTAGGGACAACTCAAACAATGCTTCACCAGCAACTTCGCAGGTTCTTTAGGCTGTCATGGTACTTAGATGGACCTTGCGCTGATCAAACAGAAACAAGGCAAGACTCTTCGCGAGTACTGTTGACGGTTGTTAAGTGCTACTTTTACACCGTCAATACCTACATAAAATAAATGTAAAAGGATCATCAACACTAGAATAGGGCTTGATACTAATAATTTCCACAAGTGTTGGTGTTTCTGGCTTTTGTTGCAGGATGCACCGAAATACGTGTTAAATGACACAGTTGAGAGCAAGTGCACCAATGGCATAGATATGGCATCATCATAAACAATGACAAATTCCAAATTGGTCTGCACCACTGCGCTGGGCTCGTCAAGACGATCGAAATGGATATATCATTTGCCTACTTTGGAGTTCGGATGAAGGAGATATGCACAAGATAACATGTGGGCCCGGTGGGACCCACACCAAGCCACATGGCGACGTGCTGTCACACAGGAGTCCACGTGTCCATGACACATCATTGATCTAAAGAAACACACTCTAGACCAATCAGGAACCAGTACGCGGATCCAAGGGCCCACAACCACGAGATAAATGGCCAAAAATACCGCATGCACCCCCATACCCACCTTGGGACCCACCTGGTAGTCACTTGGACGAAAGGCGGCGCGTGGGGAGCTACCCGGGGGTCGGCCGACCCCCCAGGTCGCCCGACCCCATTTTGCGGCCCCTCGTGTTTCCCTTCCATGTGTCGGCTTGTCGTGAAGAAGCAAAGGCGGTTCTAGGTGTGTGCCCGAATATTCCCTCAGGATCCTGCCGGAAAGCTCCTTCTCTTGCAAGCTACTTGGCCTCCACTCCTCTTTGCCACATGTCACCACCCTATTGGTGGTGCCCAAGGCAGCCAAGGGAGCTCCTCCTACCCCCATTGGCCTATAAATATGAGGAGAGGGGGCTAGAATAGAGATACATCTCATTCCTCCCTCTCTCTCTTTAGAAACACTTGTTTCTCCTCTCATTTGATCTCTCATGGATCAAATGAGTTGAGGGGGTGGGTATGTAGATGGTGATGTGGGTGAGATCCCGACTTGTTCTTCATTTAGATCAAAGTGAGTATTCTTGTATTTTCCAATTAGACTAAAGTGATGTTCATGCATGAGTGACATGTTCTTGAGTTCTTCGTTCGTTCATCATTTAGAGGCTCTTGTTCTTCATGAATGCGCTTCCTCGATCTAGTTGACGAACAAGTTACTCACACTTTTATGTTTGTTCATAAGTTAGAGGCTCATGTTCTTCACAAACACGACCCTTGATCTTTTGTTATAAGCGCATAAGTTTGCATTCTGTTTGTGTGAATTATCCCGTTAGATCTTGTTGGGATACATGAATCGGTGACTAGTCGTTCTTCCTCACGCCAATCGATTCAATGACGAGTAAGGTCTAGCTCAACCTTGCGAGTTCGTCACTCCGTATTTATATGGAGTGCTACAGTGTTTCTACGGGATATCAGACGTAGCCGTGCTATAGTAGTAATCGGTGGTGTAGACGTGGTGTCTAGACTACGGGTTATCCTTCGAATGCCCTGTATCCCACAGTTTGTCTTGGGGTAGGCCGCGGTAGTGACAGCTGTTGGACCCTCTGAAATCCCCCACGTTCGGATACAGCGTGTAGGCAACCATTTGCCGTGAACCAACTGTTATAGCCAGGAGGGGCCGGTGTCTGAAGCGAGATTCTTATCCGAGCTTGTTCCCCTCTAGAATCGAGTACCTACAGGAAGCACCCCGTCATCTCCCTACCATAGCTGGGGCTTGGTGTCCTTGGACCGCTCATCTAGGATAGAAGGTAGTGCACATCGTTTCTTGGATTCGATACCCTTTGGAATACTCCTAAGGTGAAGTGGTATAGCGGTATTTTCGTGCGCTTGTGGATTCTTTTGTACCCGTCAGTATACCCAGGTGGATCTTACGCTCACGCTAGGGGCGCAACTAGTGGTGATGTTAAGAAATACCAACAAGTACATGTGCCGCTTCTTTGAAAAAAGGGCTACTGTTGTTGATGTTACCGAGAAAGAAGTCATAGATACCTTCCAGGACGGTTTTCATGATGACAGGCTTTTCCAAGACTTCGGTCGGGCTCGCCCAGCAAACATCACTAAACTCAAGGAGATGATCACTCACTGAGCGAACGAGGAAGACAAGGCTCGAAATCGGTTCAAGCATCTTCGCAATAACCAGAACAACAACAACAACAATAATAATATTGGTGGAAGCAACAGTGGCAAGCAACAGCAGGGCAATCGCACCGGTAATAACTACTCGAGCAATCCTAATCGCAAGCGCAAGCCCGACAACACTGTTGCAGCCATGGAAACTACTACCAAGCCTGAAGATGATTCTCACTGGGCAACATTGACCAAGCAGAAATGCCCATGGCACCCAGAGGGCGATCATACTACAGAGCAGTTTTACCAACTTCGCCGTGCACTGAAAAATACACCCGAACCAGCGCACCCAAACCCAAGGTTTCGTAAACACAAGGGGAAGAAGGCTAACACAGACAAAGACACTGGGTTTCAGAACCCCTCCAATACTATCAATGTCATCTTTGGTGGGATTCCAACCAAGCGCATGCAGAAACTTACACTCAGGGAGATTATGTCCATACAACCAGCAGCTCCAACTTTTCTAAAGTGGTCTGAAACCCCCATTACTTTCTCAAGGGCGGATCAATGGACTAGTTTCTTTGAGCTGGGACGATATCCTCTCGTTCTGGATCTAGTGGTGGCAGGCTCCAGGCTTATTAAGGTTCTTATTGATGGTGGCAGCAGTCTCAATGTCCTGTTTGCCAAGACCTTGAAGAAGATGGGCCTGGATATCACCAATATGCTTACCAAGACCAACTCGCCGTTCTATGGTATCATCCCGGGAAACGCAGCTATTCCTTTGGGTTCAGTTCTACTACCCGTTACCTTTGGGACTAAGGATCACTATCGCACCGAGTACATTAAGTTTGAGGTTGCTGACTTCGAGACTTCTTATCATGCTATTCTCGGCAGACCTGGTCTCGCCAAGTTCATGGCTATTCCACATTATGTGTACCTTGTACTCAAGATGTCGAGCCCCAAAGGAGTTCTTTCATTGCAAGGGGATTTGAAGCGTTCTTACGACTGCGATACTGAAGCTGTAGAACTTGCTTCGACAACTCAAGTACCCAATGCTATGATAGAAGTCTTCACTGCAGCTAAAAAGCTTGCTCCGAGCGAGCTGGAGGCTCCTGAGAAGACGGACACTAACAACAATCCTGCACTGATTGGTGACGTCCTGCTCAAAGCCATTGACCTCGGTACTGGTGACAGTAGCAAGACGACCATGATCAGTGCACAGCTTGATCCTAAATAGGAAGATGCACTCGTCAACTTCCTTCGGGCTAACCGTGATATCTTTGCGTGGAAACCATATGACATGCCAAGTGTGCCCAGGAGGTTCATCGAGCACTCACTCAACGTTGATCCTAATGCTACCCCCAAGAGACAACACCTTCGTCGCTTTGCTGATGACCGCAGGGCTGCTATCAAGAAAGAGCTCGCCAAACTACTTGCGACTGGCTTCATCCGGGAACTTTTCCACCCACAATGGCGTTCTAACCCTGTGCTTGTCAGAAAGAAGAACTCTAATGATTGGAGGATGTGTGTTGACTACACTGATCTTAACAAGCATTGCCCCAAGGATCCTTTCGGGTTGCCGCGCATTGATCAAGTCATTGACTCCACGGCGGGTTGTGCTCTACTCTGTTTCCTGGATTGCTACTCCGGCTATCATCAAATTGCAATCAAGGAATCTGATCAAGAGAAGACTGCATTCATCACCCCGTTTGGTGCTTATTGTTACACAACAATGTCCTTCGGGTTGAAAAATGCTGGTGCTACTTATCAAAGAGCTATCCAAGTGTGCTTCAAGAAGCAGCTTCACAAGAACGTGGAAGCATACGTGGATGATGTCATTGTAAAGACTAGGGATCCAGACATGCTTATCGCGGATCTTGAGGAAACTTTTGCTTCACTACGGGAGTACCAATGGAAGCTCAACCCCAACAAATGCGTCTTTGGCGTACCATCGGGAAAACTACTTGGGTTCATCATCAACCATCATGGCATTGAAGCAAACCCCGAGAAGATTACCGCCATCTCCAACATGCAAGCTCCGACTACTATCAAATATGTCCAGAAGCTTACTGGATGTATGGCATCACTCAATCGCTTCATCTCACGACTTGGAGAACGGGGTCTACCTTTCTTCAAGCTACTCAAGCGGCAAGAGAAGTTTATGTGGACAACTGAAGCTGATCAAGCTCTTTCTCAACTCAAGGAGTTCTTATCCAAGCCTCCAGTCCTCACAGCTCCTTTGCCCAATGAAGAGCTCTTGCTCTACATCGCTGCAACTACTAATGTTGTCAGCACTGCTATTATCGTTGAATGGCAGGAAGAAGGCCACGGTTACCCTGTCCAGAAGCCAGTTTATTTCGTCAGTGAAGTACTCTCAGAATCCAAGGCTCGCTACCCTCTGGTACAGAAGCTACTCTATGCGGTTCTGATCACTTCACGGAAGCTCCACCACTACTTCGACGAGTACAAGATTTCTGTGGTTACTAGCTACCCGCTTGGCGAGATATTGCACAACAGGGATTCCACAGGAAGGATTTCTAAATGGGTTGTAGAGCTTGGCGCTCTATCGCTTGAGTTCAAGTCTCGCACTACTATCAAGTCTCAAGCTTTGGTTGATTTCATGGCTAAGTGGCGGGAAAATCAAGTCCCAACTCCAATTGAGCGACCAGAACATTGGGTCATGTACTTTGATGGTTCACTCAAGTTGGAAGGCGCTGGTGCCGGGGTACTTCTGATTTCTCCCAAGGGCGAGCAACTCAAATATGTTTTGCAGATCTTCTGGAAGGTCTCAAACAATGAAGCTGAATATGAAGCTCTACTGCATGGTCTTCGCCTTGCAGTCTCTCTTGGCATTACACGACTACTTGTCTATGGCGATTCTTTGGTCGTCATCAATCAAGTCAACGATTCTTGGGATCGTAATGCTGAGAATATGGATGCGTACTGTCAGGAGGTATGCAAACTTGAGAACAAATTTCATGGTCTCGAGTTCCATCATGTTGTTCGCGACAACAATGTTGCTGCGGATGTCTTGTCGAACCTGGAATCTACACGAGCTCAAGTGCCAGCAGGGATCTTCGTCCATGAACTCCACAAACCATCAATTCCGGAGCAATCATCTGCACCTGCGACTAGCATTCCAAAGGGAGAACGAGTAACAAAAGTCATCTCGTAGTTCCTCCCAATTGTATAGACTTTCTACCGTGCGGGTGTACCACTGCTTTGCTCTATCTACAAGAGAGAAAGGGAACAACTTCCACCTCAAGGTTTCCTGTGTCATGCCTGGGATTACCAAACACGAACACAAATCCTCGAACTCCTCTAAATGAACATGAGGATCATCACTGATCGATCCAGAGAAAGATCAATTTTGAACCATGGCTATAAAGCCGGGACGGAGTTTGTAGCTAGATGAAGAAGTTGATGGTTGCTCTTGCTCTAAGACGAACTCGCCCCTAGGGATAGTGATGCTATGACAGGAAAGCTTTTCCATGGGTAGTGAGGGTAAAGGTAGAATAAAGAAAAGATAAAAGATATGAAGACCGCTAGGCTCGAAGATAGAAATAGCAACCGTCCCCGACAATGGCGCCAGAAATGCTTGTTGGTATTTCTTACCGTCACCACTAACAACGCCTTGTTAGCGTGAATGCCAGAATCACCTAGGTACACCTATGTGTTACAAAAGAGTCCGCAAGCACACAGATATACCGATGTAGCACTTCACCTAAGGAGTATTCTAAAGGGTATCGAATCCAAGGACGAAAGGGACCTAGCTCCAGGCCTAGCTGTGGTCTAAGGACACCACTCTATAGGATAGGATTTGGGTAGAGAGGATCCGGCAGGTAGAAACAGAGTCTAGAACGACTTCACTGGTAAGAACACTCACTTCGGGCACCGACCCCGCCTGGCTCTAACAGTTGGTTCCGATATGTGGCTCTACGTCGTATCCAAACGCGGAAGAGTAACAGGTATCACTACCGCGACCTACCTCTATCTAAACGTGGGATACGGGGCAAATGAAGAATAACATGTAGTCTGGACACCACGTCCACACCACCGACTACTACTATAATGAACTACGTCTAGTACTCTCATAGCCCTACTATAGCACTCTGTATAAATACGAAGCGACGAACCCATGAGGGAGAAGACAGAACTAGCTCAGATAAACTCTACAACTAGCAAGGATCACAGATGCAACTTTGATCTAGTTAAGAAATGTAGGCACTCTCACTATGCTCTAGTAGACAAGCAACATCATAAACTGATGCAAACTTATGAACCTGATCAACTGGATCAGAAGGATTGTGTTGGAAGTACACAAACCTCTAAATGATGAACAGGAAAAGAACATAAGAAAACAAACAACAAGGCAAGAATATCACTTTAGTCTAAATAGAGAATATGGAAATACTCACTTTATTCTAGATGAAGAACAACAACATCCGTAGAGGTTTGTTCTTGAGGAATGTTTCCAAAGATCATGGCAAGGCCCCAAGAATCCACCTCACTCTCCTCCTAAATCTCTAAAAGCACTAGCAAGCCAGCACTAATCATATGCTATGAAGCTCTCCTCTCCTAAAGAGAGTAGCCAAAGGCTAAAGTGAAGAATGAGAAGAAGAAGTGTGTGTCTCTAAAATGAGATGTGCTTATTCTATTTATAGGCCAAGTGGTTCACTGAAGATCACCGAAAGCACCCCGGGAACAGAGCCTTGGACCAATGAGAGATCACCACGTGTAAGGCCAGGATGAGCCGACCCTAAGGCGGTTCGACCGAACCAATGGTTCGGCCGACCCCTTGTGGGCCTGGCTGGCTTCCATCCTTTTCGTAGTGACTTCCATGTGGGCCCTTGGGTACATTCTGGGTGTGTGTAGAATTTTGAGTCACCGAGTAGGCCCATGGATCCTTGTGACAGCCACGTGGTGCATTCTGATTCACTTGGACTTGCCTCTCTTGGATTGATGACATGGCTTGTACATGTAGGATCTGGTGTGGCAAGACCTCATCAGCTGAGGTGGCGAGGAATAGTCCAAATATCTGTGATTTCCCTCCATTTCTTGTGGTAAATGCCTGCATTCAAATATTCATCGACACTTGTGAAAATTGTCAGTATAAACCCCTATTCTAGTGTTGATGATCACATTTCATGAATTTTATGCAGGAGTTGATGGCCTAAAAGAGGTACTTAACAGCCGTCAACAATAGGCTTGCTGGCTGGGAAAGTTACAAAACTGGCAAACTGCATGTGTTTAAGATGAGCTCACACATTGCATGGCAATTAAACTCTCTCCTAAAATGCATCAAAAAAACAACCACGCTAGCTATACATGCCGCCATCCTTGGCTCCTTCACTCACAAGAAACCTCACACCGCCTATAGCATATATACGTGCTTGGCTTCAGATCCAATCTGATCAATTCCCATATTAGCTTGTTGGTCGGAGAGCATGGAGATGGAGGGCGCCACAGATTGGACACGCCTCTTGGCAAACTTCCTTAGGTTTGTCTCTGACCGCCCTGCCAACCCTCATGATTTTGTCTGTTTCCGCGCTACCTGTCCGGAGTGGCGTTCCGTCGTGTCGCCCGTTGCTCACCAGTGCTTCCAGCCATGAGTCATGGAGGGCGACCCCAACAATGACTCGGGCAACATTCTCTTCAACTCGCCGGCATCTAGCGAGTATCACGTTGATCCACCTCATGGCGCTTGAGGGCAGGAGGGTGGCCGGGTACAGCATCGGCCTCCTCCTCAGGATTGACTCTGAGGACGAGTTGTTGGTCGTGCTCATGAAACCACTGACCACGGAAAGCACCCCGGCGCCGTGCCTACTGAAGTGCTTCCGCGGCACGCCCACTTACAGCTTCACCGTGAACCCCGACATGCCGGGCGGCAAGGATGGCGAGGTCGTCACCGTCGTGTCCAACCGGTCGGCCGGCCAGGCGTGCGGCCGCGTTGCCCAGTGGCACCACTGCAATGTCGTTGCCGGTTGGGCCACGCTACCCACCGAGACGTTCTGGATGTGCATACCGCAACTCAGGTCCCATTTATTCTCACAGAAGCCCCACGTGCTAGAGGGTGATGAGGCCGCCATCGCCACCATGGATGGCCACACCCATGGTCACGTGGAATGGCTTCCTGGCATGCGTGACGCACATGTCGTCAAGCACGAGGGTCAGGTGTGCGTCTTTTTCTGGCTGGAATAGCCACCGGTGGTCCCTGCCGGTGTCGTGGTGCTGGAGGAGCCGGTGAGGCCAGGAGACGCACTTCCGCTGGTGTCCTTTGAGTTGTGCAATACACTTGACACCGAGGGGGGCCATCAACTGGGCAAACGCGCCAGAGCTGCAGCGGAAGGTAATTTTCTAGGGCCAGGACAACGACTGCTATTATTGGAAACTGGCCCTTGATACACTCGGATCTTCACTCTCTCATACACAGATGGAGGTGGAAGACGATGAACAGTGCACACACGATATTGGTGATGAACGCCCAGCTGCACAACCAGCCTGTATGTTGGCTTCTATTCCAACTCAAGGGACTCGACTCACTCAAACCATGCCTACACAGCCAGTTTATACCCACAGCGACACAGCACTCACGCACCCACTTAGCGAGCTTTACACGCACGTATGCATGGCAGCCTAGATGATCTGATTTCATGCGTTCCTAAGCTGCATACTCCTCCACATGAACGGGTCTCCATCCTTCTCACATGGCATGCTCCTGTATGCGCTCAACTGCCAAGACTTGGCCTCTGGACTCGATCAGCCTACACCTATCTGGACTTCAACGTGTACCAAAATATCGACGCGCATACGTTAAAAACACACAAACACAGACACGATGCCTATTGACATTTCGTAGCGTGATCACTTAAGAACAGATTTAGAATCCATCCTTAGCGACAGCGCCATAAATGCTTGTTGGCATTTCTTAACTCACTACTAACGACGCCGAGTTAGCGTGAGCATCAAGACTTGCCAAAGGTAAATCTAATGATCATGAAGGAATCCGCAAGCGCACAGATAAATCATTATAGCAGTTACCCAAGGAAGGAGAATATTCCAAGGGTATCGTATCTGTGGAAGGCAATGGCGGAATCAAGACTTATGCTTTTGCACTAAATGTAAACCAAGAGATAGATATAGAAGACAACAACTCAAAGACAGGGGTAAGAGAAATGATATGATAGGGTAGTGTGACACACACCCTTATCTACCTCTACTCTAGTACACTACGGCTTAGGGGGAACATACGAGCTAGCTCTAGGTTCTAATGTACTAAACATACAAAGCTAGAAGATACAAGAGATAAGCATAAAGCATTGCATCAAAGGGTAAGGTTCAGCACCCAGGTACAAACGGGGAGATAGCCCGCGACGACCAGCACTATGCGAAACTACACTTTAGACTCCTACAACAATACCCCAGCACGGAGGGTTTCAAAGGGTCCAACAGCTGTCACCACTGCGGCCTACCTCAATCGTTATGGGGGGCATGCTCATAACTAACGTAGCCACACAACCCAGGCACCATGCCTGCGTTGCTGGTAGACTCCACCCGACCTGGGCTATTGTGACCCAGGGTGAGAGCCACCAGAAGACTAGTCAACTTAGACCGAGTACCGTAGCTTGAACACAAACTACATGCAACACTATCATACCATCTAACAAGATCAAACTAAGGCTAGACATACAAACGGATAAGAACTCTCTTATGTCTAGTCAACAAGATCAGAGGGTCGTGTTCGTGAAGAACACGAGCCTCTAACTTATGAACAAACACATAAGGAATGAGTAAATCATCCTTCAAGTGGATCAAAAGGTAGTGTTCACGAAGAACACGAGCCTCTAAATGATGAACAAGAGATGAACTCAAGAACATATCAATCATATGATCTACCACTACTTTGTATGAAGTAGTTGAATAACTCAAGTAGATCAAAGTCATACAAAGAAATAGAGATACAAGAGAACTCATACCTAGACTCCAAAGTAGACTTGGAACCTGAATAAGAGCTACTCTAGCCTACCCCCTAGCCTTGGAAACTAAAAGTGAGAGGAGAATGGAGAGAGTGGTGTGTGAGAAATTGAGCCCCTCCCCTTCTATTTATAGGCAAGGAGGAGGCTTGCTTCGGGGCTCAAACTCCACCAAAACACACGGGAATGCAGCAAGTGACCAATGGGGAAGCACCATGTGGAGGGCCAGGATCAGAGGCTACTAAGGCGGTTCGGCCGATCCTAGGATCGGCCGGCCCCCTAGGGTGGTCCCCTGGCCTGTGCTTCCTCTGGGTGGTTGCCCTGTGGGCCCTTTGATCCTTCCCCCGTGCATGCCTCGTTTTGGAATCCTGGGTGGGCCCATGGATCCATGTGAAGTCCATGTGTCACTCTCTGATTCATCTGTGAGTGCCTCCCTTAGATCAGTGATGTGGATTTCCACGTGTTTCCTTGGTGGCAGCCACCTCCTCAGCTGAGTTGGCATGGATCTTCCATAGAAGGTGGGTTTCCATCTCTTTTCATGCTTATTCCACCTACATACAAATAATCTCCAAGGACAAGTGGAACTACATTATTCAAACCAAAATGCAAGTAAATAATGCATATGCCTCCATTTATGTGAGAATATTGATGGCTGAAAGTAGTACTTAACAACCGTCAACAAACTCCCCCCAGCTAACCTCTTGCTCGTCTCGAAGCAAGACATTAGAGACTTAGGTTGGTTGATCAGGAGTTGCTACGATGGTGTATTCTTAACTTATGGCAAACATACAACAAAGTACTCTACCAAGAGTTGAACAAGTTGATAATGTTCTTACCATTCACTTGATGACATGGGGCATATAGCTTTACCTTCCTTAGGCGGTTGAGAGACAGAATGGTTATATAGTAAATGCAAAATCACTCATACCTTGATCAGCTATCAATCCGGAGGATTTGCAAAAATTTTCAAAAGAAAATCAGAGTTCCTCAAATGATACTCTCAGATCGCTCAAAGTGTATGGTTCCTCACCAAGGCATTAGGTTGCCTTGCTAAGTCAAAAACAGGATCCTTGGAGGAAACAAACATACATCCTGATCAAGATGTGCATATGTGTGTGATGGTAATGAGCATGGTAAGGTGTATACTAGGCCCGGAAATGGGTGCTAGATATTACCATGCTTTATATGGGAAATGAGGGATTGATGGTAAGGTGGACACTAGCCCCGGAGTGGGTACTAGTTATTACCATCTATATGGTGGAACTCTTTTTCTTGCACATATCAATCCCTTTCTCCTTTTGGAATTTTTCGAGACTTGGGCTAGCTCTCTTTATTTTATTTTTGCCATGCTTTTGGGCATGCTTTTCTTTTTTTAGCTAGCCCTTTTCTCTATTGGAGATATTCGGAGAGGGATGCACTACGTGAAAAACAGACATTGGTAACGGGCGCGGATGACTATTGGTAACAGGCAAAACGCCCGTTACCTATCAAGCGTTACAAATAAGCCAACAAAGGTAATGGGCCGATGCCCGTTACTGATGACACGTAATTGTAACGGGCGTCGAACAAAGACCGTTACCACAACTACTTACCGGTCACTTGAAATGGTTGTTTCTCCGGGCCCACCGGAGCCTTTGGTAACGGGCGCAGAAACTGAGCCCGTTACTCATAACACGTATTAGTAACGGGTGTCTAACCAAGACCGTTACCGAAACTAGTTACCGGTCACCTGAAATGTCTGTTTCTCTGGGCCCACATGGACCTTTGGTAACGGGTACAGAAACTGAGCCCGTTACATGAACTCAATATCGGAGACGTTTGCTGTGGACATGCGTATGCACGTAAGGAGACACATTTTTTGTACGTGTGTCTTCTCTGTCTGGACGAAAGGAGACGCGTGCTCTGGACGTGCGTCTCGCCTGTCTCCACGAAAGGAGATGTGTGCTCTGGATGCGCGTCACCTCTGTCTCGACGACAGGAGACGCGTGGTCTGGAAGCGCGTCTCCTCTGTCTCGACAAAAGCATCAACTTATAGGGCCCACCAGTCAGTATTAGTAACGGGCCTTTATGCGGCCCGTTACAGTTTTGTCATACTTGTATCGGGCATTCCAAGTGAAGCCCGTTACTCACGGATCATTTTTTGTAACGTGCCTTACTTAACGCCCGTGACCGATACGTAGGGCACCTACAGTAACCTGCCTATTTTCTGGCTGCATCCCGGAACCAGCCAGGATTTGGCAGCCACCAGATCAGGGGCTGCATCCTAGAAACAGCCAGGATTTGGCAGCCACCACAGCAATGCAACGAGACATCACAAACACATTCTCATCACATATATACACAAGCAAGATCACATATATATACACAATGCGAGATGGTGTAATCTCTACGCTCTGTTCTATCACAGTGAAATGAGCCTTCCTGAAGTCCTCTGGGTGCGGAGTGATTGACTTTTTCCCTAGGGTCCCAACACCTGAAAGCCTACCTTCATGCCGTGAACGAGGCACACCAATGGGGTTTTGGGGGTCCATATAACCCATGGCCCACTCCACTGCTTCGATGGTCTCATAGCCACAAACAATGGCTCCCTCCGGAAATGACCTGTTATGTACCAATGATTTGAGGAATCCAAAGTACCTCTCATATGGAAACATCTGATGAAGGTAAGATGGGCCAAGGTACCAGATCTCCCTCGCGAGGTGTGTTGTTAGATGCAGCATGAGATCAAAGAATGATGGTGGGAAGGTAGCTTCAAGCAGGCATAGGGTCTCGAAATGCCTCCTCTCTAAGTCTAATAGTTTTTCCTCATCAATCACCTTCTGTTCTATTTCATTGAAGAATAAACACAAGCTCGTGACCGCGTCGCGAACCAATTCTGTCTTGATACCTCTTAGTGCAACAGGAAGAATAGATGTCATCAACACATGGCAAACATGAGATTTCATCAAGTTGAAATTCATTTTCATGTCCTTCACCGACACTAGCCTCTTGAAGTTCGATGAGTAGCTTGGAGGTACTTTCAAACCATGCAAAAACTCACAGAATTCTTTTCTCTCTATCTTTGACAAGGTGGTTGCAGCAACAGGAAGGTCCATCCCCGTGTCTGTTTCCTCTGCATAGAGCTCCAGCCTAATGCCCATTTCTTTAAGATCCTCCCTTGCATTTTTATGATCTTTTCCTTTCGACTTCTGTTGTAGCAATGTTCCCAAAGTAGCTTCACACACATTCTTCTTGACGTGCATGTTGTCAATCGAATGACGCACATCCAAAAGCGGCCAATACTCTAACTCCCATAGAATTGATTTCTTGTTCCACATTCCTCGCCCATCTTCTTCTTCTTCTTCACCATCTCGCTTCTTTCTTTTGTGAAGTTTCTTTTCAGACAATTTGGGTAACTCCTTGATAGTTTCGACGTCCTTGACTTGCAATTGGAGCAGATCTCCAGTCACATGCATTGGCGCCTGTCGATTCTCCTTTTCCCCATTAAACAGACAATCCATGTCCCGATAGGCATGTTTCTTGCTAAGGAAACGACGGTGCCCCATAAATGAGAATTTCTTTGAATTTCTTAGCCACACTGCACAAGTTTCTTCCAAGCAGTGTGGGCAAGCTGCACCTTTCCTTTTACTCTGGCCAGCAAGGTTGCGATGAGCCAGGTTGTCGTTGATGGTGGTGAACAACATGGCGTGCAATGTGAACTCCTCACGACCGAACTCATCCCAAACCTCCTTCACACCAGGCTTCCAAAGTCTCTTCAAGTCATCAACTAGTGGCCTCAAGTAGACATCAATACGGTCGCCAGGTTGCTTTGGCCCGGAGACCAATATTGTCAGCATCATGTATTTTCGTTTCTTGCATAGCCAGGGTGGAAGGTTGTACATTGACAGCACGACAGGCCAGGTGCTATGTGTTGAGCTCTGGTTACCGAATGGGTTCACGCCATCTGTGCTCATAGCGAACCGAATGTTCCTGCTTTCACCGGCAAATTCCTCAAAGTGGGAATCAATGTTTTGCCATTGTTGGCCATCTGTCGGGTGCTTAATCTTGCCAACTTCCTTCGTTCATGTCTTATGCCAACGCAAGAGTTGGGCCTCCTTTCGTGTGGCGAACCATCTTCTCAACCGAGGAATGATGCAAAAATACCATGCTACCCTCACAGGAGCACCTTTAACCTTCTTCTTCTTCTTCTTCTTCTTGCTTGTGATCTCCACGGGCTCGTTCTCGTCATCATCAGCATTGTTATCATCACCACCATCTTTTTTCCTCTTGTACCGATCGAACCCACACTTGGGGCACTTGTCAAGGTCTGCATAATCTCCATGGAACAATACACAACTATTCTTGCAAGCATGAATTTTTTCAACCTCTATTCCAGAGGACAAATTATCTTCTTTGCCTCATAGACAGACTCGGCTATTTGGTTTCCCTCGGGTAGCATGTCCTTAAGGAGATCCAATAGTTGTTTGAAACTTTTGTTGCTCCAACCATGATCTGCCTTAAGCTGCAGAAGTTTTAGATCACCAGAAAGGTGAGAGTACTTCTTGCAACCAGGATACAGAAGTTTCTTTGAATCTTCAACAAACTGCTTCAGCCTCGCTAATTCAGCAGCTGTATAGACTCGTTGAAACTCAACATCCCACAACATTTGAACAACATTGTGCACACATTGCAACAACTCACCATCATTGAAGCCCATAACTTCTTGATCAGTGATATCCTCAGGCCATATCACAATTGGTGGGAATGGTTCATTTTCCTCATCAAAAACTCCACCTTCATCAAGCTCTTCATCATGGCATAGCGCTGCCCCTTCATTATTAAGGCCCGTAGCATGGTGTCACGCTTCACCTTCATTTAGGCATCCTACTTCGACTTCATTAAGCCCTTCCTCACCATGTTTATTCCAACACGTGTAATTTTCTTTGAAACCACGTGTGATCAAATGATGAAAAATGTTATCCCGTTGTCCGAACTTCTTCCGGTTGAGATAATCTATACAGGGGCAAAGCATTGCCTGAACACCACGGTTTCTCATATCTGCCTCTGCTTGATCTAGAAAACCTTTGACCCCCTCTTAAGAAATTACTGTCCCAATCTCGGGTCTTACTGTACATCCAAGCCCGAGCAGCAGCAGCCATCTGGTGAGCATCAAATGAGCATAATGCATCACCAAAACTGATGAGTAAGAGGATTAGGACAGCGAAGTTCAATAAAAGGGGGCAATTTCCACCTTGACGAGGACTGTCTACGAGGCGAGCGCTTCCGAGGAGGAGGACGAGGCGTCGCGGCCGTGGCGACGGCAACGGCGCGGAGGATGGTGCCGAGCACGAGGATGAGGATAAGCTGCTGCTTTGGAGGACGTACGGGGACGTACGGCGCGGAGGGACGTCGTGCCGCGGTCGACGTCTGCCGGCACCTTACGCCGTCGCGCACGCGGCCGGCCGGCCTGCTGCAGCGCCGGCTTTTCTGAGGAGAGAGAGCGCACGCAGCGAGTGGGGCCTTCAAAGAGAGCACGCGCAGTGAGTGGGGCCTTCAGAGAGCGCGCGAAAATGCTGCTGCAGCAACGGCGGGGAGAGAGTGAGTGGGGCCCTCAGAGGAGAGAGAGTGAGTGTAGTTGTCGGAGATAGCAGAGTGGTCAGAACGCAAAGACAACGACGCGTAATAACAACACGCATCTCTATTGTGAGAAAACAAAGGAGATGCTAGGTCCAAACAAGCGTCGCCAATTGGGTCGTCATAAAATGAGACGCGTCCTAAAAACCACGCGTCTCCATTAGGAAAGTCATCAGTAACGGACGCATGCTAACGTCCATTACAAAGAAAACATGTAACGGGCATTTAAGAAGTTTGTTACCAGAAGTCCTCATTGGTAATGGGCGTTGTGGTGGCGAGGTCAGGGCGAGGTCGGGGTCGAGCCTGCCGCGCTTATGCGTAACGGGCGCCAAACAACAACCGTTACAGATGGGGTCTATGTAACGGGTGTTAAGGGCCCGTTACAAATGTTGTGTGACCTATTTGAGGTTTTCACGTAGTGATGAATGATAGAAATATGCATAGAGTTTTATTTGTGGAAGAATGCGTAAGCAAATGGAGCAAATGATGAATGCTAACTTCCGGTGTAGAAGTTTAGCATGAACGTGTACGTGATCTTGATAAGGGGAGTATGAGTTCTAACAAGGGTCACAACAATTTAACAAAGCTCAATGAGAGAACAAGCTGCATATGTGGAGGCTAACACGAGCTAGAATCTACATATGGCCTTGGATAGGAAATGCTCATCATTGAGGAACTCATCATGTTTAGATTTTTCAAAAAGGAAAACTCTGGATGTCAAGCATCACTAGGTACAAGATCATAGCACTCTATTATACCATATCATGTCTCACAACAACTTAGGCATGGATCATGCTTTTTGCTACCCACAGTTTTCAAGCTAAGGTTCGAACATGCAAGCCAACAAACTCAAGACTTAGGTAGGATACAAAGTTGTAAGAAAGACATACGAGAAGAATAAACAGAGCAACTATTCATCATTTTAACCATAGAGGCAAAGCATTCTTACTATGCATATCAAAGCAAACTAAGCAAACTTGATGATGAAAGCAAATAAATCTTTTTGGTCTTTTTATTTTTGCAGATTTTTATGGGTTTTCATTATAAGATATTGTGAAAACAAAGAAAGATACAAGTTACCTCAGGATGGGGGTCCTCCCCCAAGCTAGCTTCAGGGTCACTGCTGAGGAGGGTAGAAGAAGCCCTGGCTCGCATAGAAAGCCCTCTGCTCCTCTATCTGTCGCTGCTGTGCCTACAGCATGGCGTCAATCCTCTCGCCAGTCTGACGCTGCCACGCTGAGGTAGACTCGACGTGTGTGTTCAGCGTCTCCTCCAATCCCGTGACTTGAACGGTGAGCTCTCCCAGCTGCTGCGCGAGCTGAGCATCTCGTACAGAGGCCGAAGAGTGCTGCCTAAAGGACGAAGAAGGAGGCAGACCACCGGAGCTCGAACTAGCAGGTGTAGCCCACTAGTCCCTGCTCGCGCTCGCCCAAGCCGTGTCACTCGCACTCGGCAGGTAGGCAGGCTGGTCCCAACCAGGTGCATCTCCAGGGGTAACCTCGAACATGTACTCCGCAGGGGCCCCTCCTGCCACCGGTGGTGTAGTAGGATGTGGCTGTGGCTGTGGTGGAGGTTGTGACTGCTACTGCTACTGCATGTGTGCTCTCTTTGCCGCGCTTCTGGTGGACCTGCCTGAAACACTAGCACGACGGTTTTCCTATTGTGTAACAAGGGGAATGGTTAATGACTCCGAGCTATACAATCGAAACCCTGGGTTATGTAACGGGATTTGATTTGCATAACCCGGGAAGAAGAAAGTCAAAGAATCATTTGGGCCTCTCTTAAGTGTATGCACTTGGATCAAGTACACCTCATCAATGAGAACTCGGGGCATCCCAATGATGGGTACGGGATTCCCGCTAAGAACCTCGAGTCTAAGAGCAATACGAGTCACCAAAGATGTACACTCAATAGGGCCTATCATCTTAAAATTCGCCAACCACTGCCGAATCATAGATTTAACGGGGGAGACCTTGATCTGTTTAGTAGCGGCATATAGAAGCATCAACTCATCGTTGCGCATAGGCCGAACATCCTCTCGTGGAAAGAGAGTAATGGCGAGCCACTTGTGCCACAAACGGAGAGTGGGATGCACAATATCATTGCACCGAGGTACAAATTTACCACTATAAACTAGACCGGAAATGTCTCCCCAGAAAGAGTTTCGAACAAAACCCTCACAAGCCTTCTTCAAAGAAAGAGCACAACGGTGATTAAAACCAAGGAGACGACTAAGATCTTTCCATGAAACTCGGTAATCGGTCCCGAAAAGACGAAACTCAATACCATCGGGCACCTCGGTAAGAGAGAAAGGAAATTGGATGGTGAGGGGCCGAGAGCCATGCTCTGTAACCAGTGCAAACTCCTCCCAACCAAGAGCATACCAAATGGAAGCGAACTCGAGGTTCATACCAGTTTTCTCCATAAGTGCCGGGTCGAAGTCCCGGGTGTAGGCGAAGACTCGGTCCTTTAGGAGAGCGTAGGCTTGCTCCTCTCGAGTGCCCCGCAAGCTGAGGTAGGCGGTGTCATCGACGACCTCCTCCTCTGCTTGTGGATCGGCTTGCTCTTGTTGCTCTTCCTCATAGTCCATCGTTGATGGGCTCGGCGTCGGCTCGGCGGGGACGGATGAACTTGTGCTTGCCTGTGAATGGGAGCGTGTCACCCTCCGGAGAGTGTTCGCCGCCCAACTCATGCTAGCACACAACGGGACAACAAGAGCAACTCGGTGATGGATTAGTGAAATCGAATGAAATTCTTACCGAGCTTGCTCCACCAATAGCAATACTTGCAACAACACAATAGAGAGAGTACTTGATGAATCCAAACTTGAGCAAGAAATCCAAGAAAACCAAGAGAGCAAGGAGTAGAGGGGGGAGTGTGAGTGAAATGAGGTGATTTGGTGAAGAACACCCCCTATCCCCCTGCAATTTGTAGGCAAATGTGTCGGGCATCCAGACATAGCCGTTGGGCAACGGCTAGGAGCCGTTGGAGCAAGGTGGGGCCCAGCAGCCGTTGGGATGCTTCGGCCGAACCTGAGGTCGGCCGACCCCAGGCCGGGCCCACCTGCCCCCTGCTTTGGCCAGTGGCTCCCCAACGGCTAGCTGGGGGCCTGCCTGAGTGCCTCAGCCCAAATTCGCCCAAAATATTTTTTAAATGATTTTTCTAGAATTTTCAAACTCAGAAATTATTTTCTGAAATTTTATTTAAAAAGGGAAAAGGGGCTAGATAAATATAGCATGCTGATGCAAGGTTTGGGAAAAATCAAATATGCAATTTGGAAAATTAAATAAAATTTTGGAAAGGGAAATATGAGATAAATACCATCTTTAACCTTTTTGGTAGAAAGGACTCATCCTTTTTAGTCCGACGAGTTGGACTCTTCTCAGGGGTTAATACCACTCGGCATCCCACTCCTGAGAAGTAGAGGGTGATGCCTTCTCAACCTTCCGCCATTCTTTACGAATTTTCTTTTGCTTCAATTTTGACGGAGATTTCTTCTTCGGGGATGAAGGCTCCGTCCTTCCCCCAAGCTGCTCAACACTATCTTGCACCAAATAGCATTGCTCTTCTTTATCTTGAAACCTGAATACCAAGTTCCTCTTCCCAATGCGGAAACGGATCACTCCGGCCCCCACATTGATTCTAGCTCGGACATCACTGAGAAATGGTCGCCCAAGGATGAGCGGCATTCCTCCCTCGTTGTCCATATCAAGGACCACGAAATCCGTGAAGACATAAGAGTTCTTGACCTTGACCAATAGACTCTCAACAATTCCTTCTGGATATCGTATCATTGAATCAGCAAGTTGGACAGTCTGTGCTGTTGGAGGGAGAGCTGGATATCCCTGTTGCTCGAACATGGCCTTGGACATGAGATTGACACTTGCCCCAAGGTCACAAAGGGCATGCTTGATCGTCTTGTAATAGATTGTGCATGTGATAGCTGGATAGCAAGGGTCTCTTTTGTGCACAACTGTTGATTCCTCCCATGGATCTAGAATTTGTTGTATGGGCTTTCCTGCATAGTTAGGGGCATATGTCTTCCTAGGTGGCTTACCCCACCTAGTCAACACTACACTAACATTTTCACAAGAGGACACAGGTTGCCCCGGGATCCTCCCGTTATTAGTAGACAGAACCAAAGCAGCTAACCGAGCTAACTGAGTTTCTAACATTTTGTTAAAACTCAGCTGGCTCTTCTAAGCAGAAGAAAAACTTTCAAGCTTAACGTTGAGACTTTCCAAGGTTTTATCAAGGGTAGCTAACTTTTTATTAACACCTTCATTGATTTTAGCCTGCCCGAAAACAAGATCTCTCAAGGAGGGTTGGTTAGAGTCGTACGTGTTACCTTGGTTACCTCCTTGATAATAAGGGCATGGTTGATTCCATGTTTGGCCTCCTTGTTGATGTGGACGATAACCATTGTTATTGCCGTTCATGTACATCACTTCCTCCTGAGTTTCAGGATAGTAATTTCCCGAATGCCCAGTGTTACCATAGACTTCACAAGTCATATGAGAGTCCATAGGCAGAGTAGTGGTGGCCATGGCAGCCTTCTCACTGGTATAGTCATCCAATCTCTTCATAAGAAGGTCCAACTTGGCAGTAATCATATCTACTTCCTTGACAGTATGAGTACCCCTCGGACGTGGTTGGAGTCGTTCATCGCTCCACCCTTGGTTGGATACCATCTTCTCAATAAGTAGTTTAGCATTATCAACAGTGAGTGAGAAGAATGCTCCCTGAGCAGCAGCATCAATATGGCCTCGGCCTGTCGGAGTCAACCCATTATAGAAGCTTTGAAGAATAAGCCAATCCTCCATCCCATGGTGAGGACAGGCCAGGACATACTCCTGAAGCCTTTCCCAAGCCTCTGGAATAGATTCACTTACTACTTGTTGGAAACTAGAAATCTTTCCACGAAGAGCATTGCTTTTACCCAATGGGAAGAACTTCTTGAGGAATGCCTCTGAACACTTATCCCAAGTATTGATAGCATCATGATTTGCATAGAACCATTGCTTGGCTTTCCCCAGGAGAGAAAATGGAAACAGTCAAAGACGAACAGCACCCATATTTGCACCCCTGATGATGAAAGTGTTGCATAGCTCTAGGAATTGCTGCAGATGGGCATTAGCATCCTCATTTGGCTTGCCACAAAATGGGCTAGCCTGTACCATCATAATTAGACCCGTCTTGATCTCAAAATTTTTAGTCCCCATTGCCACCTCAGGGCCTTGCAGCACCTGGTTAGCAGAAGGAGCTGAATACTCACGAAGCATCTTCTGGGCCATAGCGTTTGACGTGGATGGTACAAAGGAAGTTGGATCGCCTTCTGGACGAGTATGATGAGGTGAGTCGAAATGAATTCGAGCTTTCCTCACTAGTGACTCAGGATCTTCTGTGAAATTCTCCTGTAAGTCAAAACCAGTCATACACTACCTGTCTTTATCATCCAAAGATAAAAGAAGACAATCAAGATTAGCCTGCATTGAGAGTTTCTCTAACCTACTCATGATTTATAAATAGATGCAAAGCATAGTCATGATAATCCTGTGCCTTCCCCGGCAATGGTGCCAGAAATGCTTGTTGACATTTCGTAGCGCGATCACTTAAGAACAGATTTAGAATCCATCCTTAGCGACAGTGCCAGAAATGCTTGTTGGCATTTCTTAACGTCACTACTAACGATGTCGAGTTAGCGTGAGCATCAAGACTTGTCAAAGGTAAATCTAACGATCATGAATGAATCCGCAAGTGCACAGATAAACCATTGTAGCATTTCCCCAAGGAAGGAGAATATTCCAAGGGTATCGTATCCGTGGAAGGCAATGGCGGATATCAAGACTTATGCTTTTGCACTGAATGTAAACCAAGAGATAGATATAGAAGACAACAACTCAAAGATAGGGGTAAGAGAAATGATATGATAGGGTAGTGTGACACACACTCTCATCTACCTCTACTCTAGTACACTACAGCTTAGGGGGAACATACGAGCTAGCTGTAGGTTCTAATGTACTAAACATACAAAGCTAGAAGATACAAGAGATAAGCATAAAGCATTGCATGAAAGGGTAAGGTTCAGCACCCAGGTACAAACGGGGAGATAGCCCGCGATGACCAGCACTCTGCAAAACTACACTTTAGACTCCTACAGCAATACCCCAGCGCGGAGGGTTTCAAAGGGTCCAACAGCTGTCACCACTGCGGCCTACCTCAATCGTTATGGGGGGCATGCTCATAACTAACGTAGCCACACAACCCAGGCACCATGCCTGCATTATTGCTAGACTCCACCCGGCCGGGCTATTGTGACCCAGGGTGAGAGCCACCAGAAGACTGGTCAACTTAGACCGAGTACCGTAGCTTGAACACGAACTTCATGCAACACTATCATGCCATCTAACAAGATCAAACTAGGGCTAGACATACGAACAGATACGAACTCTCTTATGTCTAGTCAACAAGATCAAAGGGTCGTGTTCGTGAAGAACACGAGCGTCTAACTTATGAACAAACACATAAGGAATGAGTTTATCATCCTTCAAGTGGATCAAAAGGTAGTGTTCACGAAGAACATGAGCCTCTAAATGATGAACAAGAGATGAACTCAAGAACATATCAATCATATGATCTACCATTACTTTATATGAAATAGCTGAATAATTGAAGTAGATCAAAGTCATACAAAGAAATAAAGATACAAGAGAACTCATACCTAGACTCCAAAGTAGACTTGGAACCTGAATAAGAGCTACTGTAGCCTACCCCCTAGCCTTGGAAACTAAAAGTGAGAGGAGAATGGAGAGAGTGGTGTGTGAGAAATTGAGCCCCTCCCGTTCTATTTATAGGCAAGGAGGAGGATTGCTTCGGGGCTCAAACTCCACCAAAACACCAGGGGATGCAGCAAGTGACCAATGGGGAAGCACCACATGGAGGGCCAGGATCAGAGGCCACTAAGGCGGTTCGGCCAATCCTAGGACCGACCGGCCCCCTAGGGTGGCCCCCTGGCCTGTGCTTCCTCTGGGTGGCTGCCCTGTGGGCCCTTTGATCCTTCCCCTGTGCATGCCTCATTTTGGAATCCTAGGTGGGCCCATGGATCCATGTGAAGTCCATGTGTCACTCTTTGATTCGTCGGTGAGTGCCTTCCTTGGATCAGTGACATGGATTGCCACGTGTTTCCTTGGTGGCAGCCACCTCCTCAGCTGAGTTGGCATGGATCTTCCATAGAAGGTGGGTTTCCATCTCTTTTCATACTTATTCCACCTACATACAAATAATCTCCAAGGACAAGTGGAACTACATTATTCAAACCAAAATGCAAGTAAGTAATGCATATGCCTCCATTTATGTGAGAATATTGATGGCTGAAAGTAGTACTTAACAGCCGTCAATAATGCCTACAACACACACAACCATGTCAAGTTTATTTCTAATAGCTACGTGCTCCCGGCGAGCGACCACATCACCGGCAACTTCATGTACTTCCTTAGCAGGCAGCGCCAGGAGGAAGTTGATGAAGATGGCAGTGTCAGTGATGGAAACCCTTCAAGGTACTTCTTGTGCAAGTCGGACATTACTGGGTGTGCCGCCACCATCGTGGAGAGCAGCTGAGATAGTCCAACGTGATGGTTGGAACGTACTGTGGATGGGGCTGTAGTTAATGGCGACACGGGTATGGGTGAAGGCGTCGACGGCGGCACGGGGATGGGGAAGGAGACAACGCTGTCGGCGGCTGGTTTCGATCTTAAGTGAGAAAGAAGATAGTCAGCGGTGCCTGGCTCCGATCATTGATCGGTGTTGACGGGTTTCAATCACCGAGGCTCTATTGTATTGACGGAGGCAAGACTGGTGAGATCGACGCCGGAGTGCTGGATGGATCGTAGGAGAGGGGCGGGATGGGACAGGGTGAGGTGTGCAAAGGAAAAAGGAAAGAAAACCCTCGCTGATGCAGAGCCACGGGGGAAGGGTAGAATTAGGGACCCAAACTCCTCATTACCTCTTAAGCATAGCTTGATCTTTGCTAAACACCATGGGAGTGTTACACTAATGTCAGTCACGAGTGTAGTGAACATGGCCTTATTGCCGAATGTTCAAGTATGATTTTGGTGATTCATGGCAACATGATCAATGGGACTAACCATTGTTGTTGAGCATGTCTTCGTAGACATTTCTAGGTCCCATGGATGCAACCATAATCAAAGTTAACATACCATGAGTTGGACATAGCAAAAATCCAGAGTTAGTATATATTTTGAATGTCCAATGATGATATGTTAAGTTCGAGTGATGGCAAGTTGAAAGAAAAGAAAAAGGCACTGTCGGATCAACTGACAGTACTCTAGAGAGGCAGAGGTACAAGTGTCAGAGTAATTGGTGCACTGCGGGAAAGGTCCAATCAACATGGACCACCAGATGAACTGATGGCCCTATTTTTAGAAGTGCCGGAGTAATTTGGCGCGTGCAGGAAGCTGAGAGGACACCATCGGATCCACCGACGGTACTTGGGAAAGGGCAGCAGTGCAAGCGTCGGAACAAATTTTGTGCGTAGAGGCAAAGGTGTAGTGGATCACCGGATGAACCGACAGTCAAGCGAGCGAGGCGTCGGTGTAAGAATATTTTCAATATCAAGATAGAGAGGTTTTGGCAGCGGAGGTAGAAGCACCGGATGAACCGACGGTCAAGCGAGTGAGGCGTCGGTGTAAGCATATTTTCAATATCGCGAGACAGAGAGGTTTTGGCCACGGAGGTATCAGCACCAGATGAACCGATGGTCAAGCGAGGGAGGCGTCGGTGCAAGCGTCGGATCAATTTTGTCAGCAGAGTGCAACGGCTATGAGACGTGGAGGGGCACCGGATGAACTGTTGTCTTGAAAATTATAGCATCAGTTCATCCGATGGTATACTTTTCAACAACCTTTAGCCAATGGCTAGTTTGTTGCCTTGGGCTATTTATACCCCTCTCACCCGGCCATTTGACGTGGCTGGATTGTGTGGAAGTGCACAGGAGTCTAAGACACATTGAAGATCATATCCAAGCCATACAAGTGCTCAAGTGTTCATCCAAAGGCTTTGCACATGCTTGGTGTGTGTGCTTAGTGCTAGGTTTATCTTAGAGCTGAGTGAGTGCAAGGTGATCCTACCTTGTGAGGTGATTCTTGAGTGGATCAAGATGTACAAGGTGCACCAGAAGCCTTGGGTCCTAAGCCGGCAAATGTCTTCGACCCTTCGGCTTGGTGTGGAGCGGCGAGGACATTTTAATTTGTGCGGGGGACATGGAGACCCTCTTCCTGGTGGAGAAGCTCCTTAGTGGAGGCGCCATCAAGGTGACCAAGGGAGCTTGGTGAGTGCCTTCGTGCCGAGCCTTTGTGACTAGTCAAGTGGTGCTCTTGGGAGAGACTTGGTGACCCGGAAGTAATACTCTTGTGTGGAGTGCTTCAACAACATGTACTAAAAGTGGCTTAGTGTCTACCGATACCACGAGATAAATCATTTGTCAAGAGTTTGCTTCCTCTCATCTCTCTTTACGTTTCTGCATTACATTCTTGCAATTATTGCTTGCCTTTACTTTTCTAGAGTAGTATCTTGCTAGGATTGGCTATATGTTGCAAAACTTGTTTTGAGATGAGGCTTCCACACTAGATCAACCATAGCGAGATTGATACGGATGTTGTCCTGATCTTCATGACGTAGGATCTTGAACAAGATAACTAGCTCAAATTCAACCAAGATAAATAGCTGCGAACAGCCAGATAGGTACTGCAACCTGACGACACGCACAAGAAGCCAACCATCGTCTATATACGGCAGCCTGAATCAAGGATTTGCCCAATCTGAACACAAAGTAGCAGGAGCACGGATTGGGTGCCGATGAAGCGGCCGCCTATGTAATCCCACAGGGAAATCACAAGAGCAAAGGGGTAGAGAATCACTCTCTGAATTTGTTAGCACACAGCTGAACAAAGAGGGTTCTATTTCATTATCAAAGTCTTCATTATTTCAGAGATACATAGGGGGTATTTATACTAGGAACATCCCTCCTAGTTGGGTGTGAAATGGAAGTGGAATATCTAGAGATAAGCTATGTGAAAGATCTTCCCGAGAGGTAACTCCCGTCAGTTCCCGCGGGTCTTTTCAGCTTCTAGCACTGGTCACTAAAATGACCATTACTCCTTAATGAGAAGTCGAAATGACAAACGGTTTCTTGCATCGAAATCTTGACTTGATGGAGCTCCCAACAATGTATATCATGCACCACGAATCTTGGCATATGGGTACAGAATTGCACGAAAAGTTGAAGCATCTGCGGTGTAACCCAAGGTCTTGTGCACGTAACCTTCCTTGGCTTGGACAGCAACCTTGTTCGTCTTCACGTAACTTGTCCTTGACTTTATGTAACCTACTCCTTTGTGCACGTACTCCTTCTCTACTTGAATGTAGTCCATATCTTCATGTGTAAACCTTAACACAATAAGAGTACAACACTTAGGTAGTAAACAATTCGCATTTGTATGTAACTGAAATTCAGCAAAGAGAGAATTCACCTCTTGTTGTAGTTTCTTGGCACGACTTCGTGTATCCGGTCATTGATTTACATTGCTTGGTGTAGATTCTTCTTGTGTAACCTTCATTGGTGGGGATCTCCGCATCATCCTCCCCCTCTTGAAAAGGAGTCGTCCTCGACTCTGATTCTTCATTGCTAAAGTATGGTGCTAAGTCAGCAACATTGAATGTTGTGCTAACACCATAGTCTTGAGGAAGTTTGTTGACAGTTCAATAACGCGCCAAGGTTCACCGCAAGCTTACGGATCATGTAGTACCTTTTTCCCTCGAGTATCACCCAAGGTATCGAATCTGTGGAACATGTGCAATGCAAGATTCAATTTAATAACCGAGATAACACTTCCATCTTGAAGAGGTTTTGAATGCATCTAATCAACTAAACACGAGAGGTAGCGAGAGAAAGCGTAGAGATAACTGATCTAGAGAGCCTAGATCATACTTATGTTGTAGCTCCGAACAAGATAGATGAAGAAAACCAAACGAATCTCATAAAAAACGTCTTTAAATCTTGACCTTCGGTCAAACCCCCTAAGTCGCCCCGTCGTACTCGGTGCAACATCCTGTCACAATGTTCCTCTTTCTTTTGCGATCGAATCTTAGTGCACGCTCACAAGGAACACGTTGAACCACTTGGTAGATCGGGTATGCACCTCTAGCCACCGCGCCTACAAGAACATCCCGTTTAATCTATCTCGAGAATAGATTGAGGAAGAAACACACCCAAGCAAGAACAAGAATCATAAAATAAAGCATTTGATCGTGAGAAATCGAATTCATAAAGACTTCACAATGAATGTTTAGATGAACAAGATCACCACCGGGATCCTACCTCGATCTTGATCCAAGCTCCGGAACTCCGACGTGGTCTTCCTTACAAGGTTCCCACGGCGGCTAGGGTAACCCTAGACAACTAGCACGACCCTCCTCTCCGAGATGGTGTCCCTCTAGCTTCTCTGCTCCTCAGCGGCGAATGACGAATGGCTTGATGCGTGGCACTTCAGACAGGACTATAAAGAGCCCAAAGGGGTGCTAGGTCTAAGGGGGGACGAACGGGGCCCGAAGTGGGCTGGGCCGGCCGGCCTGGGCCCACCTCGGCCCAGTTCGTCCCTGGATTTCTTCCCGAAGCTTCTCGCATCTTCCTGAGTTTTTGTCGAACTGCATGTGGGTCCTTGACGTTGTTTTCCCCGCGGTTTGGATAAGAGTGCTTGGCACGCAAACTCCCGCATCTTCTGTCTAGGGCCTCGATGTTTCCAGGCTTCACGCTTCACTCCTTGGCTCGTTTGGAGTCATGTCCACCTTGTGTCTTGACTTGTGTTGGGCTTCATGATCTTCTCGTAAAGTACTCGATGAACTTTACCCGGAAGTCCTCATTTAGGTTCTTAATTCCTGCGTAAACAATAAACTCCAAAAACCACATGCAAGTGCGAACTTGACATATAATGGGGGTTAGGATCGTTAGTGTGAATATCAAATTAATACCAACATTGAAGGTAAACTCATGGCTAGGTTGACGGAAATCGACCGCCAACATCCCCCCATGCTTAAACCTTGCTCGTCCTCGAGTAAGCCTTCAATGGATATCAGTGTTGCCCTTCGATGTTCATTCCCTGCACTTGATCATACATGAGAAAACATAATGCTCTCAAAATTTATATTCGTTGAAGTTCCATAATGTAACCAGCTTTAATCTCTATGGAGGGTAGATATCATTTAAGCTCTTTTCCACAAGTAATTAAACATGCTCTCAAATTTTTTAACAAATCTCAGAAATTTTGAAAATGAAGAGTGAGATAAAGAAAAATTTCTTCACCAAGATCAAAAATAACCTTCTTGCATCTTGCTCATGAACTCTCATCTCATCTTGTCTCTCAAGCCTACTTGTTCTACTCCTTTCCTCTCTCAAAGTATTTAGTGGAAGGATTTATATGGAGCTTATGGGAAAGTTTAGTCCTACCAAGATATTATAGTTGAGATATTATCAAAACAAGACTATAGCTTCTCATGGTCTTAGCGAGACTCGTCAAAAAGTTCATTGGAAAAATAATGTTCTCCAGGAGGGGGAGAGATGAACGCACACTTTTTGAGATAGGTGGACATGTGCAAATGGCAAAGAGTGATCCCAAGGCACAAATGAAGTCCTTGTTATCGGATTGCACACGATGGGAGAGATGAGTATGGGTCTTGATCTTGAATCCTCTTGAAAACTCAAATGTACTAAATATAGCTAGAGAGTCGGAGAGCTTTATTATTTATTTTGTCTTTCTTTTTTCTTTTTTTGTCATCATATTTTTTCCTCTTTCTCATTTTTTCCTTTTTCTTTCAACACACTTTTTTATTACTCCCCTTGAACTCTAGACTATACTAGCACTTCCTTGGCAACCCCTCTCCCCCCCCATGCTTAGACGTTTGCTCATCCTCGGGCAAAGAGGTGATAATTATGCCAAGGTAAATATTGAAATTCTCATATTTGCTTGGAGAGAGATACTCGAAATCTTCTAGGGATCCTTTTGGAGGTCTCCCAAAGTCTTGCTCCACTTGACGGCACCTTCCTTGTAATCTTCCTCGAAATTTTCATCCATACTCATAATTTTGGGTTGTGATCAAGGAGGTGAACACAAAAAGATATTTTTGGGTTTTGTGGGTAGATATCCGGCGAGGTTTGTGAAATTCCCAATATGCAAACTCACAATGCACGGATAGAAGAAGAGGGTAGCATAAAGATAGATACGTAAAAATGGAATGACCAGCTTCTTAGTCTCAGGCCAGAGAAATCAGGCCTTGAATTAATGCACCCAAAAAAATAAATATTGTATACTAAAGTTTTGCACTCAAATAAATGTAAGGCTTTGGATAGGTAGAGCAAAATTCAAGCGGTATTTATGACAAGGTTAGCATAACTTTTAAGAACAAAAATGAAAGTTCTTTGATTCATTCAAAAATTGAGAACAAAAATGGGACTTAAGTTATCATAACCTCCACACAAGATTAGGCTAGCATTTAAATTAATTTTCAGTTCATGTTAAAAGAGAGCACTAGCTTAGTCACATATAAATCAAGCATAGGAACGAGCAAAGCGGCAACGATCATCACATATCAGCATGGTACAATTTTCCATCCATATTAAAGATCATAAAAATGATGGTGAAACTAATTCATGGTGATGGAAAACAAAACTACTACTACCACACACATGCTGAAAATAAATAAAACAAGAAAATACTACGCATATATAAACGCACACAAGCTGAAAAATAAAGAAAAGGAAAAGGAAAAATCAAACCAAACTTAAAAAGCATCATTCCTTCCTCCTTTCTTCATTCCTCCTCCGATGGATCATCCTCCGCCGGTTGACTCTCGTTAAATCCTTGCTCATAATATGTTTGTATGGCTTCTCCATGAAATTGATCCGGTGGCACAATTTGAAGGCGTCCTAGTAGATGGGTGATCCCCGTTGTTCCTTCTTGCCATTGATTGACATGTGTCTGGATGCTCTCGGCGTCTTGCACATTTCTTTGCATATATGCCCCGATGATGGTTGTACTTTGTTGGGGCTGAGGCATGCTTGCATACGGTGCCACAAACACTGCATTAGGTACCACAAAGGTCGGTGGATAATATGTTAGAGGTGGTGGCATGGCCGCACCACTCTCCCATGCTTGCGTTGGCACACTTCCGTAGTAGGGTGGCAGCATAGGAATACCTCCATATGGTTGATGATATGCAGCCCCTCCTTGATCTTGAGCTGCGGAGGATGATCCGTCTTCTACAATTCTCCCTCTTTTGTTCTTCTTGGCCGGCACAAGAAGTCCTTCTTCTAACCAATTTTCTCTCCCTTCAATAAATAATTTCAGCCTCATATTTGGGAGAGGAACATTAACTTTGGTCACCTTATAACAACTCTCCTCATCTCCACTTATATATTTCCCTTGTTTCATATACTCAATTCCAAGGGAAGTCCCAGCAAGGAGGAGTTTTGGGTTTCTTGAAATTCCCGGCTTCAAAGAAATTGCGATCATAGAGAGATAGCATTCTGAACCAATATCTCTGGTTCCCGAAATCGCTTCACAACACCATTGATTGATCATGATATAGGAAGGATCAATAGCTTGCCTAACAATCATTGCTGAATAAAGCCAATTTAATTCTGTGTCGGTGATCTTGGACTCTCTCATCCTTCCCAAAATCCTTTTGCTCATCCATGAGTGAAATATTCTGATGATAGGATTCCGGATGCTATTTCTTTGCTGGTTGTCTTCTCCCGAAATCATACCCCAAAATCCTTCTAACACATTTTCTTGAACATCCACTTGTTCCGGGGCCTCCTTCTTGAACCCGAGCAACTCTCTAATATGCTCATAATGAACTAGTTGCTCATCATCTTTGAGTCGAAATGAGAGGGGTGGCACCCCATCATTAATGACCGGTGCCATCGTCATGAGAATCTCCAAGGCAAGCTCCAAATGAGTGCTCACCCCAACTCCATTGGAAAAATGTCCCCAACCAAGGTGACTCAATAATTGATAAATATCTGGATGAAATCCCAATGCTTGGAGAGCATTGTCATTGAAGTCAGTGTTAGGCACAATCCTCTTCTCGAGATGAACAAGCCTCTACTCCTCCTCCTCCTCCGTCATCATGATAAATCCATACTTGGAATGCCTCGGAGTGTATAGCGGTGGAGCGGATGAACGAGTCGAACGACGAGGTTGAACAGGTGGCTCCTCCATACACCCTTGCGGTTTGGTGTACCGCATGGACGAGCTTCACGCGCCCCTCATACCACTAAGGAGCATGGTGCCACTCGTCGGTGGTACCACGTCCTCCTCCATGCTTCGCGGGGACTCAACGATAGAGTGCCTCCGTGAAGAGCTTGTTGATGGCGCATTCGACGATGATGATTGTGTCTTCTTCCCAAAGGCCTTGTTGTTCCTCATTGTTCCTTGCTACACAAATTCACAAACAAACTCTCCCGGGGGTTTCTTGCCGGTAGAAAGATGCACAATGGAAGTATATGGAAGGGCAAGAATTATGACGAATTTTTCAGGATTTTTGGACTTAGGATTGGAGGTCAAATTTTTCGGAGATGTTTCTGGAGGTTTTGGACTGAGAACTCAAGAACATGAACTAGCAATGGGGCGAGTGACTTACCTGAGGAAGATGAACACCGGGGAGCAAATAAATAGGCCAGGCCGGCCGTCCTGGGCCGACCGGCCTAGGGTCCCTGCCCCCTGCTTTGGCTCCTGTTTTCTCCCACTTGTTCTTGGTTGCATCATGGCTCTGTGTACTCGTGCTCCACGCGGTTCACCGTCCAAACTCTCTCAGCCACTCCTTTTATTTGCATGATTAAGTCCTCCACCTTGATCATTTGCTTTGTGTCACTTCCATGCTTCCTTGCCTCCCATGCTTTCACTCATATCCTGCAAAACAAAACATTGCTGCCCCCCCATGCTTGTCCTTTGCATGTGCTCAAGATGCTTTGATGATAAGGCCTTCTCGTGATGCATCATGGAGCACTAGATGTTTAATTAAGCTCAAAACCTTCCCTTAAACATGTTTATATGCTAATTACTCCTCTAATTTTGAAAATTAAAAATTAACTCAAAGACATTAATGAGTTCAAATGTATTTTTAGAGGAGTTTTTAGGTATCAAAAACATTTGTAAGTCGAAATTTTCCGACTACATTAATTTTGGTTACACCAGGATCACTTGCTTTCATTGATTGATAGCGAGCTCCTCCGGCTTGACTGTGGGGGTATGGGTTTAGATTCTAATTTTTGCCAAAAATGAGAGAGATGTTTTGAATAAACAAAAATAATTGAGGCTTGGAAAAATTCTAAGTCTAGAGAAACCGGTGATATCGAGTTGAATGAAACCAAAAATCAAATTTCCTAGGTTTATGTGAGTCCTACCATGCGTCAAAGACTAAAAATCATTAAGGAATAATACAGGGCTCTACCCGTGTGTTTTTAACATGTAAAACAAGTCAGCCTTATCATCATGAAGAGGATGAAAGGTTTGGGTAGGTTATGAATTTTTGGTACTAGTTTCTCGATAAGAGGTAAATAAATCATAAGATGGCTCATGTCAATGGTTTACGATCAAATAAAATCCAAATGAAACATCCGAGCAAATTAAATGTCTCAAAAATAAGTTCAACCACTTAAGAGTTTATACCATGTCTTGCGTAGCAAATTCTATAACCAACTTACTTGAAATCAGAAATTTTCCGGGTTGCCCTCCCGGCAGCTTTATTCTTGATCGGGTTGTCCTCCTGATAGCTTATTCTTAACTTGACGAACGGGTTGCCTCCCGCCTAGCGCTTCGTTTATAGTCCATGGCTAGACTTCTTCTCGTCTTCACTTCGGATCAACGCTCTTTGCGGACATTGCAATCTTGGGTACCACTTCCGCACCATCTTGGGGCGGGCTTATCTCCAGCTTAGTCATCTTTTTGGTCTTCACAGGCGGCTTTTGTTCTTTGGTCTTGACGGATGCAACAACTTCTTTGATCTCCTTCGCTTCCTTCTTCTTTGGCTCTTCTTTCTTCTTCGGCTCTTCCTTGCTAAAGCGATGATGAGGTGGAACATATTTAACATTGATCATGTTGCATACCTCGAAACGTGGACGAAACTTGAATATGCTCCTTGTGCCATTGACGTCGAACTTGATCTCTCCCTTGTCAACGTCGATCGTTGCTCCGACGGTCATGAGGAAAGGCCATCCAAGGATGAGAGGCGGCTTCTCCCTTTCTCCCATCTCGAGCACCACAAAATCAACGGGGACGAAGTGATCTCCAACTCTTACGGGCACATCTTCGGCGATTCCCACGGGATAGCGAATAGAGTTGTCACCCAACTCTAAGCACATACCCGTAGGCTCAAGTGGTAGGCATAACTTCTCAAACACATCTCTTGGCGTGACACTCACACTTGCTCCAAGGTCGCATAATGCCTTCTCGAACGTGAACGAGACAATAGAACATGGGATGGTTGGACATCCGGGGTCTCTTTGCTTCTCGGGCCCTTGATTTGCGATGGTGGCACTACATTGTTCAGACATCTTGACGTGATCTGCCCCGAGTGTTGCCATCTCATACTTGTTGGTAAGTATATCTTTGAAGTAGCGAGAGTATGTAGGAACTTGGAGAGCGTCCAATAGCGGCATGTTGATGCTTAACATGCGCACCACTTCCACAAACTTTTCAAAATGACTATCAACTTTACCTCAAAAGTAGTGTGTCTTAAGTGGAGGCATCTTCATGTCATCACTTGGCATCTCGAATTCCTGCTCTTCGGTAGCAATCTCCAGAATAGTAGTCACCTTGTCCTTAGTGTGATCCTCCGCCTCGATGGTTGGCTTAGGCTTCCTTACTCCGGCTGAAAATTCTGGATCCTCTGTCTCCTTTCCCGAGCAAGTTTGAATAGCCTTTGACATCTCGGGACCTTGGGGCTACCCCGGCAATCTTCCTTCATTAGCGGTTAGGCGCCGAGCAAGTTGTCCCACTTGTGTTTCCAATATCTTCATCATGTTGAGCACTTGATGGTTGGAGCTTCCGACCTCCGTCACCTTGCCATCGATATTCTCCAACACTTTGTCCATAGCCTTGAACTTAGTGATGGTGTCCTTGTTGATCTTAGCTTGCTCGTCCATGAAATCCTTCAATTGTATACGAAGAGGAACTGTATTTTGAATGGACGAACTTGCATTAAATTGAGGTCTACCTTGCCCGTAGCGGAAGTTTGGCAAATCTCCTTTCCTCATGTAGTCGAGCACCTTTGCTTCCTCTGGACAATCTTTTTGGACATGGTCGTACTCCCCCACACTCTTCACACGTGGATCTTGGGCTGCTTTCTTTTCTAGCTCCATCTTCTCCAACCTCCATATGAGTGAGTCTAGAAGTTCCTCCTTTTCAACCTGCAAAACACCTTTAACATTTCCCATGGGTTGAACCGGAAGTAAGCGTCCGGATGACACCCATGTGTCATTATCAGCAACCTTCTTGAAAAGAGTGAGTGCTTCGGTCGGAGTAAGCTCGATAATGGATCCTCCCGCCGATGCGTCAATCACGGTCCTTGATGCTAAATTGAGCCCTTGATAGAACTTTTGAATGAGGTCCTCCTTCGGTAACTTGTGATGTGGCACGGCTCGGGTGTACTCATTGAAACACTCAAAAGCTTCCGCGATAGTCTCTGTCGGATATTGAGCAAATGTAGTAATCTTGTTACACAAGCTTTGAGTCTTACCCGGTGAATAATACTCGTTCATGAAAGCTCTCATCAACACTTCCCAATTTTGCACCGTCTCCGCCGGTAAAGTGTAGAACCATTGCAAGGCTTTTCCAAGTAGCAAGAACGGAAAAAGCCTCACCCTCAATTGATTTTGATCCAGCCCTTCCATTGTGAATGTTTGACAAAGTTGCACGAACGCTTGAATGTGAAGGTTAGGATCCTCTTTACGTACCGGTGAAAGATGAATGTTGCACCAAGCAGATGGTTGAAATCTTGATCTCGAACGGTCTTTTGATGTCGGCTAGGTTGAGGATGGGTAGATCAACGAGCTCCGGAATGCATAGCTCACCGATCTTGCGCTCCGGCTGCAGTTGTCCCATGGGTGGCGGTTGAAGTTGATCTCCCTTCGGACTTGGAGGTGGTGATTCCTTTGGAGATTCCGACGATCCTTCGGCTTCGGTTTTGGATCTACAATCTCCAGCTTCCTAGCTTGTGCTTCACATTTCCTTTGCCTGTAAAGTTTTTTTGGATCATCCACAAAATTTTTTGGTTTGTTGGAGAGGAAGCCGTCCATCTCCTGTTAGGGTTAGCAATAAACAAAATATACAAAGATCCAAAAAAAACTATAAACAAAAAGTTAGTCAAAAACTAGATTGGATTGATTTTTTTAGGATGATCAAAGTTTAATAGATGCAAAAGAAAATATAAAAGAAAACTGAAAATACTTACAAACGAGATACTAGATTGGATCTTGATTACTTGTTCTCCGGCAACGACGCTAGAAAAAGGGCTTGTTGACGGTTCAATAACGTGCCAAGGTTCACCGCAAACTTACGGATCATGTAGTACCTTTTTCCCTCGAGTATCACCCAAGATATCGAATCCGTGGAACATGTGCAACGCAAGATTCAATCTAATAACCAAGAGCACTTTCATCTTGAAGAGGTTTCGAATGCATCTAATCTCCTAAACAAGAGAGGTAGCGAGAGAAAGCGTAGAGATAATCGATCTAGAGAGCCTATATCATGCTTATGTTGTAGCTCCGAACAAGATAGATGAAGAAAAACAAACGAATCTCATAAAAAGCATCGTTAAATCTTGACCTTTGATCAAACCCCCTAAGTCGCCCCGTCGTACTCAGTGTCTACATCATGTCATGATGTTCCCCTTTCTTTTGCAGTCGAATCTTAGAGCACGCTCACAAGGAACGCGTTGAACCACTTGGTAGATCGGGTATGCACCTCTAGCCACCGCGCCTACAAGAACATCCCATGCAATCTATCTCGGGAATAGATTGAGGAAGAAACACACCCAAGCAAGAACAAGAATCATAAAAGAAGGCACTTGATCGCTAAAAATCGGATTCATAAAGACTTCACCATGAATGTTTACATGAACAAGATCACCACTGGGATCCTACCTCGATCTTGATCCAAGCTCTGGAACTCCGACGCAGTCTTCCTTGCAAGGTTCCCACGCCGGCTAGGGTAACCCTAGACAACTAGCACGACCCTCCTCTCCGAGATGTTGTCCCTCTAGCTTCTTTGCTCCTCGGCGGCGAATGACGAATGGCTTGATGTGTGACACTTCGCACGAGGACTATAAATAGCTTGAAGGGGTGCTAGATCAAAGGGGGTGACGAACGGGGCCCGAAGTGGGCTGGCCTGGCCGGCCTGGGCCCACCTCGGCCCGGTTTGTCCCCGGTTTTCTTCCCGAAGCTTCTCGCATCTTCCTGAGTTTTTGCCGAACTGTATGTGGGTCCTTGGCGTCGTTTTCCCTGCGGTTTGGATAAGGGTGCTTAGCGCGCAAACTCCCGCATCTTCCGTCTAGGTCCTCGGTGTTTCCACTACTAGATTTTCCCCTTAATACAACGCACAAAATGTGTTACAATATGCCATATTTGGTTGCAATAGTCGCAATTACAACCAAATTTTTTCGTCAACCTTGTGATGCGAAAGGTGGCGTTGCATTAGCCTGTAGCAACCGAGGTCATTTTTTGGTTGCAAAAGGTTTTCTATTGCAACGCAATACGGCGTTGCAACTAGCATCTTAGACCGCGCTCGTGTTGGTTGCAAATTATTCTATTGCGACGCATCTGGTGTTGCCATAGGTGCAATTGCATCGTACCAATCGCGTTGCAATTCAAAAAAACTTGCGTTGCAAAGTCTTGTATTGCTACGCTCTGTTTCTGGTTGCTATAGGGGGAACCACCTCTATTACCACGAAAGTTATTTGGGTGCAATATGTGATTTCCTGTATTACCGCAAAATTTTGATTTCGATGCTATAGATAGTATTGTCTGATACCACGAAATTGGTTACGTTGCTATAGGTGGTATCTTCTATTGCCACGCAGCATATGGATGGTGATTATAGGTGCAACATTCTATTACCACCAAAATCATTTGGAAGCTATAGGTGAAGCACACTATTACCACCATGTTTGATTGGTTGTTAGATATTTTCTTCGTTATTGCTTCGAAAAAATTTTGCCATGCTTATTTATCTATATTACTAATAATTTAAAACAACATAATACATGATCAATAATAATTACGCATTTATCATTCATGAAACAAGATTCAACCATTCACTGTACAATTCCATGATACACGAAGTACTAAAATAGTATTAAGTTTACAACACATAATAGATTAATTTGATAAGAAATGAAGAACTTGATCAGCAAAGGGCGACTTCAAGACGATCCCATCACTTGATGACTTCAAGAAGGTCCCATCACTTGTTTGCTCCATTCGAACGGCCTAAATTTGTTGAAAAGAATGAATAACTCGACCAGATTGATTCATGGTAGACCTGCACAAGGTATATAGCACATGGATGGTGAGTTCAACTAGTGCAGTACTTTCCTCAACAAGAATTGAGTTTCATCCATCTTTGTTGAAAGAATAGCCTTAAACTAAATATGGCAAAAGAAGATATATACAGGCACTAAATATATGCAACTTCACATGTGTACCACAAGCCTGAGCATATAATATGGGTAATGTAACAGTAGATGATAATTCTGCGGTGAAATGTGGGTGCTTAGTTACTCAAACTTACATAAATTGCTTGTTTATCTGGATAAGAAAACAACCAACATAAATTGCTGCTGAATTACGTGATCAATGGTGACAGAAGCAACCAAGCAGAGCTGAAAGTCACTTAGCTATTACAGAGCTACAAGGGATCGACCAAACATGCATGAGGTAGCAGCTAAAAGAAATAAACTAACTGTGTATGCAAACTACTACCGACGGCCAAAACAACCAAGGCAAACAATGAATAGTTAAATGAGTATGCACTATAGTAGGAAAGTGATATCTCCTAAGCTTGAATTTTAAAGGAACAAGCTTTTTCTCACTACCGAAAAGCAAAGCACAACTACAGAGTCTGAACAATAGGTAGTTATAGCACATGCAATTCGCTAAATATTGATCTTGTGTGAAACAAGAGCAGTCAAGATATTTCAGCCATTGCCATAGTTCAATCGAAATGCACAGAGCAAAGATTGCTATCCTCACAAGTACAGATCCGGTTCAGCAAACCTGCAGTTGCTTGGCAAATAAAATGCCAAGCTTGAGCAGAAACAAAGCTGCGCTGGTGGTGTTGCCTTATTGCCATCACCGAACTGTTGTTGTCTGAACCTGCACATAGAAAACACAGAGCAAAGAACATAGGAGTACGCACTGATGCAGGAACAGAGAGAGTGAAGAACAGTTGCTGCTCCTATGAATCGCTTAAAGCTCAACCGAGCAGGCAACTAGAGAATTTCAGTGTGAGCAAAAATAGAACCAGAGGAGCATACGAAGGCTAGGACCAAAGCAATGACATGCTAATTCAGAAAGACAATCAATAGTATGTTACATCTCGGAAGGCTTTCTGTACTTCCAGCAGACCATTGCAGGTTTTAGGTGTGCCGCCACTGCGTAAAAATAATCAGTACAACGAATAAGTTAATAATACAGCTGGGAGAAGATCTGCAAACTAATCAAATTTGGGATTATTCGGTACCTTAGAAATGACAATTACAAGAGTAGTCCCAAGTTCAGGTCCTAGTTGAGCAATTTGATGATTCTCAGCAGGATTGGTGTTGTCAATAAACATATCTGAGAAATCAGCATAATAAGAGGTATATCTTTCTCAGCATAATAAGAGGTATATGTTACAACTAAGATGATTCTCAGCAGGATCGGTGTTGTCAATAAACATATCTGAGAAATCAGCATAATAAGAGGTATATCTTTCTCAGCATAATAAGAGGTATATCTTACAACTGAGAACTGACGGACATCTTAAATCCAGATGACAAGACTAATGCAATTAAAGTGCATTGCTTAGATTATGAATAGGGACGTACCTTCAGCGGAGGGTTATCAGGTGCAAGTGCCTCAGCGACAAATTGAGGGCCCAAAGCTCTGATCCTCCTATACATTAAGCCTGCAAATGGGGACTAACCCGCCCCAAACCCACCCCTACCCGCAAAGAATAACATGCCCCCGGGTTGGTCAACCCACCCACCCAGCAGAAGTAAAAAACCCACCAAGCCCCACCCCGTCTGTGCGGGTCTGTGCGGGTTTGCTGTCAGAATTGTCGCTGTCGCTGTGTGGGTCTGGGCAGGTAGAACAGAACTGTCGCTATCTCAGAACAGTTGTTGGGTTATAAAATCACACCTGTAGTTCATCACTGTCCGTGCGAGTTACATCACAAGACAGAACAGAGTTGAAAATCTCACCGCCACATTACTGGAATCCATCTCAAATTACACATTGCAGGGGGAAAACTAAAAATTAAACAGAACATGACGAGTTAAATCAAAGTTTCTATCCATTTTTTGGATAACAAGTCCAGTAGCATGATGAGCAGTGCAGTAGTTCAACACAATGCTATCAGAAACCTGAAGTAGCAGTCAGCAAAGCACATCAGCAGAAGCTTGTCTTCCTCTATCAACGTGCTGCCAATAAGAAGCAATGCAATCAGTTACTCAGTTCGGCAGAAAGTAACCTGTTAATCTGTTGCACAACATACATGTGTATTCAGTATCAAGGTAATGGCTCAAACTCTAGATATAGTAGCACTCTAGATAACTAATCTTTATGTCACCTTTAATTCCAAAGTTGATTGGTCATTTTCAAGATTTATTTTGCACAGACAAGAACATAAGAAAACAAAGGCATTCATGGCTTATCCAGTAACAGATCATAGGGAATTGGAGAGATAAGAGAAGGAGGCGCACCTTGATTTATCGAAGGGGCCTGATGCAGGTCTAATTTAAATAATCACCCCAACCTACATGCATAAAGCATATCAGCTAATACTCAGATTAGGAATCCATACATGTTAAATTCAGCAACAGGTGAGAAATCATTTTTTAGAATATGCACATTAGTTTCCAGATATTCAGAGATGAATATGCACATTAACTATCTTAATTTGATGGATATTTAAACTGTACTCTTCTGATGCACAAACAAAGGTCTAATTTCATTCTACGAATGTTAGTGCTCTCAGTGGGAACATAAAATTCATTTAGGCTGTTAATTTGCAAGCAGAACTTTAAAAGCGCAAAACTACATTTGGATCTCATTGTTGACTGCTGTGTTGGGCCAATTGTAGAAAGGGCAATGTCAAATTAGTTTTGCATTGTCTAAGGGACCAGAGGTCCATAACTAATTAAGTGCTCCACACCCCACATCCAGAGGCCGTTTTGCACCTGCACGAGCACAGAACACAGAGAGGATTCCAGTCCCACACCCCACATCCAGCACAACCTGCAAAATTTTGGAACCCGTCACCAAAATTCAGTAATCCAGACCTCCGATAGAATGTGGAACACTTGGTCAACCCTCGATTCAGACTCACAGCCAACTATCAACCATGATTTGTTTTACAAAGAAGCACAAGTAACGAGGAAAGAAGCTGATATAGAAAACAGACCGTAGGGATTGGACAGAGAAGGGAAGGAGGCGCACCTTGATTTATCGAAGGGACCTGATCCGGTCGGCGGCGGCTTGGCCGTGATGCCGTCGGCGCTCAGTATGGAGGCCTACGACTACGACACCTGCTCCACAGATCTTGCAAGAAGAGGAAGGGAGTGAGCCGTTGAGGAAGAGGAAGATGCGGAGGAGATGGAGAGGCGAGCCGGAAGATGAGTACCTGATCCGTGGATGTCGGAGGAGGGGAGGTGCGCCGGCGACGGCGACCCGCGACATCGACAGCGACGGCGGCCGACGGCAACGGCGGTGCCTTCTTGCGGCGGTGTGGCCGGGAGCGACAACGCGAACCACGACCGCGAGGCGAGATCTCGATCTGTTCTTTTTTTTTGAGAGCCGCCTCCTCGCTCAGGAGAAGCCCTCGAGAAAATCCAAACACGATAAAAATCCCCCCTCTCTTACAAGGAACGATGGTTCCCATCATATGTGCGCGCAGGCGCAAAGGACTTATTGTTAGGCCCACTTACCTCCTAAACAGGCTCGACATAAACAATCAGGTCCACTTCAGCCATAGAGAAAATATAAACTCTACTGTAAAGCTACCAAACATTATGACGCTAGAACTCACACGAAAGAACTAATATAATAATCCGGCAAGGTGCTAATCACGTCATTAGCGAGAGATGTTCATCCCTACGTGGGATGTGTAGTACCAGTTGCTCGAAATTATTTGAAACTTTTTTGAGATGCTTATGGATCCAAACTATGATGTGTGAAGTTTTGGAATTTTCAGACCAAGTTTGTCTATTATGGTAAATATTTATTGATTTAATAAAGAATAAATGTTAAAAACATCTAATCTTGCTTAAAAAATCTGAAAACTTGCATAAGCTCCACCTTTTGGTGTATTATGTTGTCAAAAAAGTTTTAAGTGATTCTGAGAAAGTGATGATGCACATCAGCACTAAAGCATACATGTATCACACATGTCATTGTCACTTAGCGAGAGATGTTCATCCCTACGTGAGATGTATAATACCAGTTGCTCGAAATCATTTGAAACTTTTTTGGGGTGCTTATGGATCCAAACTATGATGTTGTGTGAAGTTTTGTAATTTTCAGACCAAGTTTTCCTATTATTGTAAATTTTTGTTGATTTAATAAAGAATAAATGTTAAAAATATCTAATCTTTCTTTAAAAATCTGAAAACTTGCATAATCTCCACCTTTTGGTGTATTATGTTGTCAAAAAAGTTTCAAGTGATTTTGAGAAAGGAATGATGCACATCAGCACTAAAGCATACATGTCTCACACATGCCATTGACACTTAGTGAGAGTTGTTGATCCCTATGTGGGATGTATAGTACCAGTTACTCGAAATCATTTGAAACTTTTTTGATATGCTTATGGATCCAAACTATGATGTTTTGTGAAGTTTTGGAATTTTTCAGACCAAGTTTGCATATTATTGTAATTATTTGTTGATTTAATAAAGAATAAATGTTAAAATCATCTAATCTTTCTTAGAAAAAATATGAAAACTTGCATGAGCTCCACATTTTGGTGTATTATGTTGTAAAAAAAGTTTCAAGTGATTTTGATAAAGTGATGATGCACATCCCCACTAAAGCATACATCTCTCACACATGCCATTGACACTTAGCGAGAATGGTTGATCCCCATGTGGGATGTATAGTACCAGTTACTCGAAATCATTTGAAACTTTTTTGAGATGCTTATGGATCCAAACTATGATGTCTTGTGAAGTTTTGGAATTTTCAGACCAAGTTTGCATATTAGTGTAATTATTTGTTGATTTAATAAAGAATAAATGTTAAAATCATCTAATATTGTTCAAAAAATCTTAAAACTTGCATGAGCTACTCCTTTTGGTGTATTATGTTGTCAAAAAAGTTTCAAGTGATTCCGACACCCTCGTCGCGCCATTGACACGCCTCGATCACCAACCGGCCGGATGCCGCAGAAAAAACGATATGGCCTCGACGACCAAAACCCTGGTCGAGACGATCTGGACGCGATATGATCGACGTGGGCGACGTGTGAGGGCGATGAGACGGGGCGCTGCGTCCCTTGGATTACCGTGCGGTAATCATGGCGCACGCGCATGCGCGCGGCAGTTTCGGCGCGGTGGGGCCCCGCCGTCAGCGACGAGGGGCGCCGGCCGCATTAACTGCCGCCGCCCGCTGCGCTTCCGGGGGCTCCGCCCCTTCCGATTCTAAAAAAGCAGGGATCGCAGGGGAAACTCCTTACCTCTGCCATTCGCACCCGTCCCTCGCTCTTCGTCTCCCTCAGCGCTACGCGCCTCACTGCTCCAGATTCGCCTGTGCTCCGCCGTTTCCGCAGTCACTTGCGCTCCACCACCCTCTCCGCCATGTCTTCGATCCGAGTGCTGGAGGCGTTCCTGTGGCCCCGGTCAACGGTGGATCGGCGGTCATTGGAGGCGCTGGTGATCGGCGGTCAGCTGGCGCCGGCCAGCGATGGGGCGAACCCGGCGTGGATGATCCCGTCGTCATCGCACCAGTAACCGAATCCTCCGCCGGGTTATGTCGTCAGCTTCCTCCGGCTACACGAGCGTGGCTTCAACGCCCCCGTGAGCAAGTTCATGTGGGGACTGTGCTACCACTACGGGGTGGAGCTCCATAACTTCGCCCGCAACGCCATCTCGCAGGCGGCCTCCTTCGTCGCCGTCTGCGAGGGATTCTTAGGAATCCCGGCGCATTGGGACCTGTGGGTCCACCTTTTCCGCGACGAGCTTCACACGCTCACCACGGGGGAGAGGAGGACGCGCCGAGCGGTCCGTGCCGGCGGCCTCATGCTCTCGGTGCGTGACTCCCAGAAGGAGTTGTACCTGCCGTGTACAATGATGTCGAACAACTCCGACTGGGAGAAGGGGTGGTTCTACCTTCGCAACGACGACGCCGGCCTTCCGCCGTACACCGGGAAGGTGCTAACAGAGAGGCCGATCTCATGGACGCACAGGGTGTCGCCCCCATCGAGGCAGAGGAGGCTCGAGCCTCTCACCGACGCCCTGAGTCAGTTGGCGAACGCCGGGCTGACCGTGGCGTCCGTCATCGCCAACTTCCACTGCCGGTGGGTGATTCCTCTCATGGAGAGGGAGCTCCCCATCTTCGAGATGGGGAGCGAGGCCAACCCTGTGGCCCTGGCACTCTCGCGGTTGCTAGAGGAGCTGCTCGCCCAGGCGTACGCGGCCACGAGGGCGAGGCGCGCGGTGAACCCCAGAGTGGTGCCGAACAGCGACGACGACCTGTGGTCGTTTGCAATGCTCCCAGACGCCGATCAGGTGAGTGTCGATTCTTTTGCTTTCTTTATCCCCATGCTTGATCTGACAGTGGTTGCTGGCGGTAGGGGGTGAATGTCGATGTCCCCACATCGGATCCGCCAACACCTCGGTCGCAGGCCGCCAATCGCGCCAGGCAGCAGAGGCAGAAGGACCAGGCGGCCCAGGCGAAGGAGAAGAGGATCAGGAGGCAAGAGCGCCTCAACAGGTACAACGAGGATTACCTGTTGCGGGAGCAGCAGGGCCTCTCCCCACCGCTGGAGCTGGTAAACACGTCTTCGGACGAGGAGGAGAGCGAGGGGGAGCGGACCACCTCCGACAGGTGGGAAGCGGCGCCACCCCCGTCACCGGGGGTCGAGGGGGTCCCCGCGGAGCCGACCCTCAAGGCGGATATGGTGCCGCCCGTCGCGGGGTCACCACCGAGGACGTCAGCAGGCTCTGCGGAGGTGCCCCCAGAACCCTCAAGGAAGCGCAAGTGGGGTTATTCCAGCATAAGGTGAGTTGTTTTTGCCCTCTGTGTTCTTGATATCATATGTCTGGTCACCCACCCTTCCTCCCTTCCATTGTCAGGACGGCGCCCGCTGTCCCTGGCCTTGCGCCTGTCAAGGCGCTCAAGCTGGGGGCGCTGGATGCGCCACGTGTGACGAGACCCCGCTCGGAGAGGGCGCCACGGGTGGCGGCGGGCACGGCGGCGACGGCCGAGGCGCCGCGTGTCACGACCGTGGCCGCAGGGCCACGGCGGTGGAGGCCATGCGGGCGACGATGACCCGCGGTGCCTAGCAAGGGCGAGAGCGGGCCCGCACGGTGAGTCGGGAGGTCGAGGGCCGCGGGACGGCCGAGGCCCCTACTAATGGTGATTCTACCCCAGAGGGGGTCGGGTGGAAGCAGCGGTCGGATCCGCCCCCGGGCCTGTGCCCGGGGTGCTGGTGGTGCGATCCGACGGCTGCGTGATGTCGCAGCAGCCGGCATCAGGTGCCGGGGCGTCGATGTCCGGCGTCGCGGTCCCGGCGCCCGGCGCCGACGTTCCACAGTAGGAGCAGAGGCTCCGTCTCCCTAGGGTGCCGCGGAGCTTGCTGGAAGAGGCGAGGTCCGAGAGGGCACTATGGCAGGAGTTCCGTGCCGACGGCGCTTCTCATCACACCGCTCTGGCCGAAGTGGTCCGACTCCATGGAGGCAGGTCGTTCTAGATGTTCCAGGTAAGGATGCTCGCTTGATTGCCGTTCGTTCCTCTGTTTCCCTGTTTGAGTGTTTCTCGTTTGATTCTTACTCCCTGCTTTCCCTTCACTACCCGCAGGAGCTGCAGGGCCAGGCGGGCGAGAAATTTGCTCGCATTGCCAAACTGAGCTCCGACCTCGCCTGGTACCAGACGCAGTACGAGGCTCTGGACGTGATGGTGGAGGCCCTGCGGGCGGACAACGGTTGGCTGGAGTATAACCTCATGGGCACAGAGGATGCTCTCACCGACCAGCGTTCCTTGGCGGCACAAAAGACCAAGGAGGCCGAGGAGATGAAGGCCGCGCTCCAGGGGAAGGAGGAGGCACTGGCGGTGGCGAACGACGAGCTGCGGAGGGCGTGTGAGGCTCTTGCCGAGGTTCAGGCCGCGCTGGCGCAGAAGGGGACGGCTCTTGCCGAGGCGTAGACCCAACTCCTGCAGGATCGTACGACCCTCGAGGGGGCGCGGTCCTGGCAGACCCAGGCCGAGCAGAAGACCCAGGAGGCTGAGAAGCTGAGTGCTGCTCTGCAGGAGAAGGCCGAGGCGCTCTCCGGGGCGGAGGGCCAGCTTCAGCACGAACGCACCGCGCGCGCGGAGGCGGAGACCCAGCTCCAGTAGGAGCGTGTCGTGCTCGAGGATGTTCGGTCCGCCCTCCAGCGCGAATGCTCAGCGCGGGAGGGGGCGCAGTCCTAGCTCCACCAGGAGCACGCCGCACTCGCGGAGGCCAGGGCTACGCTTCAGCTTCGAGAGGCGGAGACCGAGCGGCTCACCGGGTAGTTCGTCCAGGAGGGTGCCACTGTCGAGGCCCTGAGGACCGCTGGCGCGGAGAAGGACGCTTCGATGCTGCAGCTGCAGCAGGAGGCTGGAGCCGCACGTATGGAGCTCGAGAAGGAGAGGAAGCAGGTTGAGGGTAAGTCACAGCCCCCGAGCCTTTTATTTGTTATTCAAGTTCGTCGAGATTCGCTCTCGACTCACCCTTTTCTCCCCCCAGGATTGCGGAAAGCTCTGGGGGAGTCGGCGACGCAGGTGGAAGTGCTCCAGGCAGCCTACACCTCGTCCCAGCAAGAGCTGGGCCTTCTGGAGCAGGCGGCCCTCGAAGCGTGCCAGAGCATCGACGAGGGCACCGGTTTGTCGGGGAGCTCGCTGGCGAGCCACCTTCGGGCTCTGAGCGGTCATGTCGTCGAGCGCGTGAAGGGCGCCCTCCGCCTCGGCATCCGGAAGACCCTCGGCGTGGTGTCGACACATTACATCGTCGACCTTGCGGCGTTGGCCACGGGATACGTCATCGCGGACGACCTTGATGATGACGGGGCGCAGGACGCCGTGAACCAGGTCGACGCTGCCGCTGCGGACGCCGCTGCCGGCCTTGCTGACGCATTCGAGGAAGACCTCTTCCCGAATGCTCCCCCCGCGGGTCCCCTCGAGCCCTGAAAGTAGTCGGGCGCCGAAGCCCTTAAGTCATGGTCAGGATTCGAGCCAGGTGGCTCATGTAACAAAACAATCCACCCTTTTGAAGTTTGTAACTTAAGTGTGACTCGTTTTACGTATGTCGTTGGGTCCTTCCCCGTCACCCAGGCAGATTTCAGCTGGGATCGATCGTTTTCGCGAGTAACTTGAAGGTGAAGTGGTATGAGAGAGGGTAGCCGTATCCTGCTGGAGGCGTAGGCTGTTCCTAGCTCGCCCGGCTTTACCTTTTAGCTACTCACGCCCTGCTTATTCCTGTCTGGGCTTCCGAGGCATGATGCGCTTAGCATTTTCAGGAAAAAAGGTTTTTTGTGAAAAAAATTGGACCGTTTAGGGGGGGTGCCCCCCGTAGTAGCCCCCGAGGGGGACTTGGTTTTCAGAGGAAAGCCGAGTCTCCCTTGTCTTTATTCACAACCTTAACATATATACAACCGACTGGGGTGCCGAATATGCACAAAACGACTTGCAACTTAAGGGTAAAAGCGACGTAGCTGTTGGATGTTCCAAGCATTGGCGAAGACTTCGCCTTTCTCGTTTGCGAGCTTGTACGTGCCGGGCTTGAGGACCTCGGCAACGATGTATGGCCCCTCCCACGGCGGCGTGAGTTTGTGGCGTCCTTCATTCTTCTGTCGGAGTCAGGGCACCAAATCCATCTTGTTGAGGTCTCGGGGCCGGACCTTGCTCGCTTGGTAGCGTCGCAGGGATTGCTGATACTTCTTGGAGTGTAGGACCGCCTCGTCTCGGGCCTCGTCAATGCAGTCCAACGCGTCTTTGCGATCTTGTTGGTTCTGTCCCTCCTGGTAGGCTTTGACCCTTGGGGACCCGTAGTCCAAATCCGTGGGGAGTACAGCTTCCGCGCCGTAGACCAAGAAGAATGGGGTGAGACCCGTGGCCCTGCTCGGGGTGTTCCCGAGGCTCCAAACGACTGACGGCAGCTCCTGAATCCACTTCCGGCCAAACTGGTTGAGTTTGTTGAAGATCCTTGGTTTCAAGCCTTGCAAGATCATGCCGTTGGCACACTCTACTTGGCCATTAGTCTGTGGGTGTGCCACGGCAGACCAATCCACGCGGATGTGGTAGCTGTCGCAGAACTCCAAGAACTTCTTGCCGGTAAATTGGGTGCTGTTGTCCGTTATGATGGAGTTGGGTACCCCAAAGCGGTGCATGATGTCTGTGAAGAATAGCACCGCCTGCTCGGACCTGAGGCTGCTGATGGGACGGACCTCCATCCACTTCGAGAATTTGTCGATGGCTACGAGTATGTGGGTGAAGCCCCCGGGCGCTTTTCGCAAGGTCCCGACCATATCCAGCCCCCACACAGCAAAAGGCCACGTGATGGGGATGGTTTGTAGCGCGTGAGCTGGGAGGTGGCTCTTCCGTGCGTAGTACTGGCACCCTTCGCAGGTGCGAACAACCTCGTTGGCGTCGGCTACCGCCGTCGGCCAATAGAAGCGCTGGCGGAACGCTTTGCCCACGAGGGTACGCGGAGCGGCGTGGTGACCGCACTCGCCCGCGTGGACATCCTGGATCGGCTCCCGTCCCTCAGGGATGGAGATGCAACACCGCATGACCCCCGAGGCGCTGCGTTTGTATAGTTCACCGTCGATGACGACGAAGGACTTGGCCTTCCTGGCGACACGCCTTGCCTCGGTTCGGTCCGGAGGGAGTTCCCCCCGATCCAACCATGCGAGGTACTCATCGCGCCAGTCCTGCGGAGGGGGCGGGAGGTTGTCAATTTCCATCGCCTCGGCCTCGTCTGCCTGGGACCCTTCGAGGTCCGAGGCCTCGAGTTCCCCGTTCGAGGGGTCCTCATCCATGGGCTCGGTGCCCGTGTGTCTCATGGGGTCGGCTCCTGAGGTTTTCCCGGGAGCGCCGGCGGGTTTGTCGAGGTTGATAGAGGGTTTGGCGAGGTCGCGGGCGAAGACATTCGGAGGAACGGTGATTCACCCCGAAGCGATCTTTGCCAGCTCGTCCGCCTCCTCGTTGTACTTGCGCGTGATGTGGTTGAGCTCAAATCCAAAGAACCTATCCTCGAGCTTGCGTACCTCGGCGCAGTACACCTCCATCTTCTCATTGTGGTAGCTCACGTTTTTCATCAGCTGGTCAATGACCAGCTGAGAATCTCCCCGGATGTCAAGGCGCTTGATGCCGAGCTCGATGGCGATGCGGAGGCCACCGAGGAGGGCCTCGTACTCTGCCATATTGTTCGATGCGGGGAAGTGCAAGTGCACCAAGTACCGCATGTGCTCCCCAAAGGGTGAAACGAAGAGCAGGCCTGCGCCTGCGCCCATTTTCATTACTGAACCATCGAAGTACATGGTCCAGCACTCAGCTTGGATCTGAGGGGTGGGTAACTGAATGTCAGTCCACTCAGCTACGAAGTCTGCCAAGATCTGCGATTTGATCGCCTTTCGTGGTGCGTAGGTGAGGGCTTCACCCATGAGCTCCACGGACCACTTAGCAATCCTACCCGAGACATCCTGATTGTGCACGATCTCCCCTAAAGGGAAGGAAGACACCACAGTGACGGGATGGGCTTCAAAATAATGCCGCAGCTTGCGCCGCGTGAGCACCACCGCGTAAAGTAACTTCTGGATCTGGGGGTATCGCGTCTTGGTGTCTGACAACACTTCGCTGATGTAGTAGACCAGCCTCTGGACCGGCAGGGCGTGGCCCTCCTCCGCTCTTTCCACCACGATGACCGCGCTGACCACTTGGGTTGTGGCGGCGACGTAGAGATACAGAGGTTCGCCTTCCTAAGGTGGGGTCAGTACCGGGGCGTGGGCAAGTGTTGCCTTTAACTTGTCGAGGGCCTCTTGGGCCTCGGCGGTCCAGGAGAAACGCTCGCTTTTCCGAAGAAGTCGGTACAGGGGTAAGCCTTTCTCACCGAGACGTGAGATGAAGCGACTCAGAGTCGCGAGGCAGCCTAGGACCCTTTGTACTCCCTTCAGATCGCGTATCGGCCCCATCCGCTCAAGGGCCGACACCTTCTCCGGGTTGGGCTCTATGCCTCGCTGGGAGACAATGTAACCCAAAAGCATGCCCCGCGGCACCCCGAAGACGCATTTTTCGGGGTTTAACTTAACCCCGTTTGCTCGGAGGCAATCGAACGCAATGCGCAAGTCGTTCACCAGGTCGTCCGCCTTCCTGGATTTTACTACGATATCGTCGACGTATGCCTCAACGGTCCGCCCGATGTGATCCCCGAAAACGTGGAGCATACACCGCTGGTAAGTCACCCCAGCATTTCGGAGACCGAATGGCATCATTACGTAGCAAAACATACCGAACGGCGTGATAAAGGAGGTCGCGAGCTGGTCGGACTCCTTCATCTTAATTTGGTGATAACCAGAGTACGCGTCAAGGAAGCATAGCAACTCACACCCCGCAGTGGAATCAACTATCTGATCGATCCGTGGCAAAGGAAAAGGAACTTTAGGACATGCTTTATTCAAACCGGTATAGTCAATGCACATCCGCCACTTCACATTCTTTTTCTTAACTAGTACAGGATTGGCTAGCCGCACTGGATGAAACACTTCCTTGATGAACCCGGCCTCTAGGAGCTTTCGCAGCTCCTCTCCAATCGCCCAGCGTTTCTCCTCGTCAAATCGTCGCAGACGCTGAGAGACCGGCTTGGAGTTGGGCAGGATATCAAGTGAGTGCTCGGCGACTTCCCTCGGAATGCCCGGCATGTCCGCGGGACTCCACGCAAAGATGTCAGCATTGGCGCGGAGAAAGTCGACGAGCACCACTTCCTATTTTGGGTTGAGGGTGGAGCTGACCCTCAGTGTCTTGCCTTCAGGGGCACTAGGGTCGAGGGGCACGGCCTTGGTGTGCTCCGCGGCCTCGAAGCTGCCGGCGTGCTTGCTGGTGGAGTCGAGGGCCTCGTTGGCCAGCTTCTCCAGGTCCGCCACGAGGGCCTCGTCATGCGCAAGCGCCTCAGCGCGCTCAACGCACTCGACGTCACACTCGAACGCGTGCTCAAATGAAGGGCCCACCGTGATGACGCCTTTGGGCCCCGGCATCTTGAGCTTTAGGTAAGTGTAGTTCGGGATCGCCATGAACTTGGCATAGCAGGGCCGGCCAAGGATGGCGTGGTACGTTCCCCGAAACCCCACCACCTCGAAGGTGAGGACCTCCTTGCGGAAGTTGCTTGGTGTGCCGAAGCAGACGGGCAGGTCGATCTGCCCGAGAGGCTGGACTCGCTTGCCCGGCGCAACGCCGTGGAACGACGACTTGCTGGGCCGCAGCTTGTCCAAGCCGATCCCCATGAGCTCCAAGGTGGAGGAGTACATGATGTTGAGGCTGCTGCCTCCGTCCATCAACACCTTGGAAAACCGTGTGTTGCCGATGATGGGGTCGACAACAAGAGGGTACTGCCCCGGATTGGGGTTATGATCCGGGTGGTCTTCTCGGCCGAAGGAGATCGTCTCCTCCGACCAGTCGAGGTATGATGACACGGCCGGGTGAACGGAGTAGACCTCTCGACATTCACGCCTGCGCTGCCGCGATGTCATATCGACGGTGGGCCCCCCGAAGATGAAGAACACGTTCTCCACCTCCGGGAAACCATCCTTGCCCCCGTCACTCGCATCCTTCTTGGTGTTGTCCTCTTTCGCGGCGACACGGCTGTAGTACTTCTTGAGCATGTCGCACTGCTCGAGGGTATGAGCGACGGGGGTCTTGTGATACGGGCAGGGCTTCTTCAGCATGTCGTCGAAGACCCCACCTCGAGGGGGACCTCGAGCCCCCTTGTTGGCGGAGTCGATCGCGTTGACCTCCTCGGGGCCCTCATCTTGTTCCATGGGCTTCTTGCACAGGTTCTTCTTGCCCTTCTTGCCCTGTTTCTGCTTCTTCGAGGGCTCCTTGGGCTTGCTGCCCTCCGCGGGCGCCTCCTCGGCCCGCTTGCCCTTTTTGCCGTCGAAGATCGCCCCTACTGCCTCCTCGCCGGAGGCATAGCTTGTGGCGATGTCGAACAGCTCGTTGACGCTGATGGGAGGGTTCCGCCCCAACTCGCGCACGAGGTCCCGGCAAGTCGTGCCCTCCAAGAAGGCATGCACGACCTCGGACTCACCGACGCTCGGAATCTCGGTGCAGCGCTTGGAGAAGCGGCGGATGAAGTCCCTCAAGGACTCACCAGCCTTCTGGGAGCAACCTCGGAGGTCCCAGTAGTTCCCGGGGTGCACGTATGTGCCCTGGAAGTTGCCCACGAATGTCCTGACCAGGTCATCCCAGTCGTGGATCTGGTTCGCGGGCAGGTGCTCAAGCCACGTCCGCGCGGAGTCTACCAGGTGCAGCGGCAAGTTGCGTATGATCATGGCATCGTCGGTGGCGCCGCCCAGCTGACATGCCAGGCGGTAGTCGTTGAGCCACACCCAGGGGTCCGTCTCCCCCGAGTACTTGTTCACGGTCGTCGGCTGGCGAAAGTGCGGGGGGATCGAGGCCGTGCGGATCGCTCGACCAAACACACGCGTGCCCGGCGGCTCTGACGACGGGCTCTTGTCCTCCCGGTTGTCGTATCGCCCGCCGCGCCGTGGGTTGTAGCCGTGCGACTGAGTGGCGTCCGGCTTCTTCCTGTTCAGGATGTTGCGGGCGTCGCCGTCGTTGAGCGCGCCGCGCGTATCCCGAATCCGATCCTTGGCAGGGGTCCTATTGTTGCCTTCGTGGACAGTAGGCGCCCGGTGCGGAGTGTGGACCGATGCCTCTTGGTCCCGTCCGCCCCCACTAGCCTTCGTTGCAGACTGATGGCGCATGCGGGACGGGGAGCTTTCGGCTTGCTGCACCGGTGCCTGCTCGATGAGGGCCTGCGCCTCGCGGCGCAAGTTACGTCCTTCGGGCGTCGATGGCTCGGGCATGGCCCGAATCAAAGTCGCCGCGGCCATGAGCTTCTGGCTGGCCCTTGCCAGGTTTGGCATTTCGTCCACGTCGACGTCGGCGTTGATGCGCTCGCGGGCCACGCGACCCGCAGCGCGCGCTCCCTGGGTTGAGGGGCCGGCTCTATCCCTCTCGAGCGTGGCCTTCAGCTGCCGCAGCTGCTTGCGCTCTGCGTTCAGCTTCGCCTCCAGCTCGCGGAGCTGGGCCATCTGCGTGGCACGCGCAGCGTCAGACGGCGGTGGCGTCGCCCCCACCGGCGGGGTGACAGCCACGTTGTTGCGGACCGCAGTGTCGCCTGCTCGGCCTTCCTCGCCTTCGCCCTCGCCGAGGACGACGACGAAGCATTCACGAGTGGGATCGTAATCCCCCTCGCTGGAGTCGTTGGAGCAGGTGAGACAGTAAGTTGCTGCAGACTGGAATCGCCTGAAAGCGTCAGGGTCCCGCAGTCCGGAGTAGTCCCACTCCGGCACCCTACGCCCGTACCCGTAATCCTCACTGTCGGTGTCACGGTAGGACTCGTCGGGCGAGGTGACGACAAGGTTCCGGATGGACATGTAGTGGTGGTCCGAAAGATCCTCGTACGCAGCCAGGTCGGTGCCGACCGACGAAGAATACACCATGGCGGCGCTGCGCATTCCGTGGGGGTATCGCGGCTGCGCAGCCACGGCCCTTTCCGCGGGGCGCGCCGTGGAGTTCGCCGGTGGAAGTGCGCCGCCTTGGTCTGCCCCGACAGGTGGGAGCTCGCCGGCTTCGACCCCCTGGGGGAGCCAGCGTTCGCCGCTTGGCATCGCGCCGTGCGCGCTCGCCGTGAGCGCTTCCCCGAACGCTTGCGGTGTCGAGGTGGCGGGGGGAACACTGCTGGCATTGGGGCTGCCGACGTCCCGGGCGGCGCCGCCCTGAGCGCATCCCTGTTGAGGATACGCATGTGGTACCCGTTGCCAGTCGCCTGGTAGTGGATGCTCCCAAACCAGATCTCGAATCCGGCCGGGAACGAGTCGGATTCGCCCCAGGCGGGCCTCTCCGACGTCTGCTCGGTGACGGTCACCATCGAAAGAGCGGGTTGGATGATCACAGCGCAGCCCCCTACCTGGCGCGCCAACTGTCGGTGTCCGGATTAGCACCGGCACCAACTTGTGATTCGCGCTGAGATCAGCTCCTCGATGGTCGGTGCTAAGCTAAGATGACTCGGGGGGTTTATCCTGTTTCCGACCACGCGGTCGTACGTCCAGCAGGGTGTGCTTTCGCACTTGTATTAGCTTGCACCGGAGGTGCTTGTAGAGGGGGCTACAAGCACGGTGGGAGAGGAGGAAATTCCCCCAAGTCCCGGCTAGGTGATTGAGGCAAGTGCCAATATCTAGAACAGGGTGGCGAGTTGTGCGTGAGTGAGTGTGTCGCGTCCTCCTTGCGTAGAGGGCTCCGCCTCTCCCTTTTATAGGCCAAGGGAGGGCGGTTACTGGGTGCTGCCTGGCAGCCCGCATGGTGGCTGTGTACTAGTAAGTAAGGCGCCGACGGTCTTGTTCCGCGCGTCATGGTCCCTGGCGCGAGCTGGTGGCGGCCTCCGGCTTCTGCGGGCGGCGTGGCAGTCACTGTGACCTGTCCTGCTTTGACTTCGAGGGGCTGCCCCTGCTGGATCGAGGGCCTAACCGTCGGGGGAAGGACCGAAGTTGGTGGCGCGGGACTGCAGCGCGTCAGCGGCCTGTCCGCATAGTGCCGCGTGTGTTGTCGCACAGTGGCGGGAGTGGTGGCGCAGCGCCGTGGATGGCCGGACAGCGCCCGGGATGGCCATGCTGCGCCGGAGTTGGCGGAGGGGACATGGCACACGTCGTCCGTACGGCGACGTCAGTCAGGGCGCGCGCCCGCTCGCCGTCCGTACACCCTTCGAGGGTGCCCCCATGCCTGTTCGAGGGTCTTGCTGTAGGGGAGGACGGGGGCAGGTGGTACAGCGTCAAGGAACGACCCCTGCCTGTCCGCACAGGATCGCGCGGCGCCCGCACAGTGCCAGGGATGGCTACACAGTGGCGGGTTAGGCCACACTGTGGCGGTGTCAGGCGCTCTGACTGTGTCAGGTGCGCGGCGTGGGGGAAGGTTCCCCCTTGACTTTGGCGTCCCGCCGTGGGGCCGGGAATTAAATGCCGCTATCGAGCGGAGCGGGGGCGGTTGCCCGCTCGAGGGGGTCCGAACCCCTCGAGCGAAGCGGAGATCTGCTCGAGGGGCCGGGGCCCCCGAGTGTGGCGCAGATCCGCTCGAAGGACTGGAGCCCTCGAGCGAGGCAGAGATCCGCTCGAGGGATTGGAGCCCTCGAGCGAGGCGGCCAAACGGGCCCTTCCCGGCCGCTGCTGGGCCGTGGCAGGCTGTGGGCCCGTGCAGTCCAGTGGCCAAGGATAAATAGTCCCCGGGCGGTTTTGCGTTTAACGAGGGTGATTTCCCCTTAGTTAGGAGACCCCTAATGACCGTCCCCGACAGGTAGCTTCGCAGTTTGAGAGAAGGTTATGCGTTGCACTGACCATGTAACCTAGTGAGCAGTGCACACTAGGGAACCTTTGTAAATACCTCATAGCGTCCCTATGCAATCACACCTTGGTAGTGTGGTATGATGCTTGGCCGGCATCGCATGGTTGGGTTCAAAGTTCCTAGAACTTTTACGCGACTTGTGGGTAAAGATGTGCCATCTCTGCAGAGTGTAAAACTAACCTGTTAGTCGTGCTCACGGTTACGAGCGGCCTGGAACCTCACATGATTAAACTATGGAAGATGGACTCTAAACTTGTGCGTTTCATTTTATGGTACTGATGCATATGTTAAGTGGGTTTGGTATATACTTACACTTGCTAGTAAATAGTTGCATAATAAAACTTTGACCAACTAAAAGTGCTTATCGCTTCAACCTTCTCAGCCATCCACTATAAAGCCTTGCATGTTGTTTATGTATTATTCCTTTGCTGAGCACGACATGTGCTCACGCTTGTTGTTTATTTATCTTGCATGTACACTACTCGGTCTGCTGCTCAGACGGAAGATTTGAAGATTTTCCGGAAGATTTCGACGAGTTCTAGGCGTGCGTTCCACCAGTCGACTACCTGTGGAGGACATCTGTGCTTTATTTTCCGCTGTTAGCTACTCGCTCCGTGTGTTAAAATAAAAGACTATCGGTCATGTAATAATGATACTACTCTCTTTATGCTATGACATTGTGTTTTGGTATTCACTGAGTCGTTTGCATGTGTAAACTTGATCCTGGACACATGTAAATTACGCATATGGTTTTGCCTTTAAAACCGGGTGTGACGGAGACCGTTCAACATTTGTCCTTTGATTGTGATCTTGTTAAGTTCATCTGGAGATTAGTTCAAGTTTCCTTCAATTTATCTCCGCCAACTAGTATGCATCACTTGCTTAATGACTGGTTGGGTGGGATAAATAGAAAACTGAAGCGTCAGATACTAGCAGGAGCAATTGTTATGTGTTGGGCAATTTGGATATCCAGAAATGATGTTGTTTTTGACAAGGGCATAGTGCCTTCATACTTACAGGTACTCTTAGGGAGACGCACTGGATTCGGTTCTGGTCGCTGCTTCATAAGGAGGAGGATCGTCCGTCATTCAAGACGGGTTGTAGACTTATTGAGTCTGCGGTCATGGAGGTCTTTGCCGCTCATGGATGGAGTTTCAGAAATAGGATTGCCTTTTGATTTTCTTTCTTAAAGAAGATGGAGAGATGTATTTATTTATGGACCAGCACTTTGTGTTTTTCTTTCCCGTGGATTTTAAGTATAAGCGTGTAATAAGAAACAGCTATATGCATTGGTCGATGCAGAGACTGAGATATTAATATATATTCTCTTTTCTAAAATATCTCTCCCAACTTTGATGAGTCTCTAACAAACTAGTTCCTTGTTTGGGGATGGTCAGTTTTGGCAGCTATAGAGAGAGGGACGAGGTGGGCAACAGTGCTGTACCAAGGGTTTTTGAAGCCCTGGGCCGTGTCCACCGTGCGAAACACAAAATTGGGCCTTTATTACATTAGGGAAATATAACAAAAAATGTGCATTTTGATTCCACTATGGGTCTGTTTAGTCCCCAAAAATTTTCCCAACTACCCGTCACATCAATCTTCTGACACTGATTAGGAGTATTAAATGTGAATTAATGACAAAACCCATTCCATAACCCCTATATAATTTTTCGATACGAATCTAACGAGCCTAATTATGCCATGATTAGACAACGTCATGCTACAGTAAACAGTCTCTAATGATGAATTAATTAGGCTTAATGGATTCGTCTCGCGATTTCTTGTCCATTCGTGTAATTAGTTTTGTAATTAGTCTACATTTTTTACCTCTAATAGACATTCGAAGGGACTGCCAAAATTTTTTGCCAAAAATTTTTGGCAACTAAACAGGCTCTATATCATTGCGTGCTATTTTTCAATACTAAGAGCCACAATAAGCATTCATGCAAAGGAGTGCGTATGGATACCATCTCTGTAGGATTGTTTTCTAGCTATACTCCCTACGTTGGTTGTCACTCAGCCACTCCTAATCCACACGCCGTTTCCGTGTGTACCTATGGTCATGTTTAGTTCCTCAAAAATTCTAAAAATTTTCGTATTGCAGACCGTGTCACCTCTCACAGAACATGTTTCCCAATGTAAAAATTTTACCACTTTCATCAAAAAATTTACCAACTAAATGGGGCCATGTGGCACATGATGAGTGCATTACAAATTTCAAAAGTTATCTTTATATATAACCTCCACAAATTTAAGAGGCTACCTCTTGATGGAAACATGCCTGGCCTTACGTCGTTCTGTTTTCATGGCATCAGGTCTGCTCGGTGGTGAGGCCCACCAGTAAGTTCAACAATGAGCCCAACAAAAACTTCGGAAGAAGACCCTATTGCAGGCCCATACCCAAATGTAAGTCCGTCAAGCAGGCCCATATGTACCCTATTCAGAGCTTGCTCAAGAAAATATTCAGAGTTTCCCTAAAAGTATGAAAATAATTATTCAGAGCCCTCCAGTCTCTAGGAACCTTTTTTCTCTCCCCCTGCGAGCTTCGCCGTCAGGGTTCAGCATAAATTGATTCGTAAAAAAAAAGGTTGAGCTTAAATTTGCTCTCACGTCACGTGCCTTAAGCGAAATGAGAGAGAATCGCATACGTTTTTATTTCGACCAGTGGAAGTGCACGTGCGATACGCATGTGATATAAAAAGAATTGAATACAAATCAGCATTTTTGCCCACTCTTCTATGCAGTGGCGGAGGAGAGGCTAAGGCCACTAAGGCCATGACCTTATACGTGAGCCAAATTTTACCATGTTGTAGCACACTGTTACAAACAAGTTCATGAATGCTGCTAAGGCCTACATGAATGCTGGAAACCTATGTGGCACTACACAGAATTGACCACTCAAACAAACCAGTTCACAAAAATCAAAGACATATTATATTGTTTTCGACAAGGGAACTTTCTCTATATATAACATTGGCTTCAATTGTAGCATTTGGTTCAAACAAATATAAGTAAAAATATATATACTTAAGATTTTCATACAATCTAATTGGATGGCATGCTAATATTTTGGTAAATTTGAACTCAATATTTCTTGGCCATCAGTAAATGATTAACATGAAAAAATCAATTCATTTTTATTATATTATATTATGATACAATATATATGTTTGTAGTGTCTACATAGATGTACTGTGAACTTACCTTGTCCCTAACAACCATGAAGACCCTAGAGCCATTATTGCACTGGTCGCGGCTGACCTCCATGCCGGAGTTGCCGCAGCCGACGAAGAGCACATTATTGCCCCTGAAATCGTCCCCTTTCTTGTAGCTGCTCGTGTGCACGGCCACGCCGCGGTACCCGTCCATCTCCTCAACACCCTTAGGCCACGTCGGCTCTGCATTCTCTCAGGTAGCCACGACGAGCCACCGCGACACGAACTCTGTGGTGGTGGTGGCCGTGTCGTCACCCTCGTCGATGGTGACCCTACTGAACCCGATGGCAGCGTCGTAGGTGGCGCTGTGGACACGCACACCGAGGTGGGGCTTGATGCCGAATGCTCACGCGTAGTCGTCGAGGTAGGCTGCGAAGTGGTCCTGCGTCGGGTACGGCGCGAGCGGGAGCTCACAGAAGCAGTGGGGCAGGTGGAGCTGGGGCCGCTCGTACGTGCTGTGGCACCACGACGACGCCACGTAGCAGGGCCTTGAGGCACGCCGCCGTGGCAAGACCCGACCCGACAAGGCGGCGCTGACGATGATCGGGCTAGGCACACACACCTCCCTTGTCGACGTCGCTCCGCCGCTATCACCATCGCCGGAGGCCTCGTCCCTAATGCCACTGTTGTCGCCCTCACCGCGGTGTAGGATGGTGGTGGTGGTGGGGTGGTCGGGTTCTTGTTCTACCACGGGAAGGGAGCAGTCGGCAGCGGCGGCGCGAGGAGGACCTGCGGTGGCGACATGGCCGTGGGGGCAACCTGCGGCCTAATCTTCTTCAATTACGGGGATGAGGTCGGAAGTCGGAAACAGGCCAGGTTTAGCACCGGGGAGGATTGGAGCATCTCCTGCAGCGAGAATGTGGTAAGCATGATAGAGGGGCGTGACTGGTGTGCGGGCGGCGACGGTGACGGCATAGGGTAACATGAGGAGGATGTTGGGAGTCTGCTCGCCTAGGGTGTTGACCTGGTGAGGTATGATGAAGTCCATGACGACAGTGGGGTAGACGCTGGAGACAATAGCGGTGGGGTAGCCACTGGAGACGACGGTGGCATCCACGGGCAAAGGAGGCGGTCGACGGCGGCGTCCATGAGCGATGGTGGTGGGCGACGGGGCTCTCCAGCTTCCTCTCCACGTCCTCGTCGGCCGACCAAGCAAGGCGCCACCACCCATCCGCTCTGCTCTGAGCTACCATGCCGCCAAACATCAAGACCACCACACAGATGGGGACAGAGGCAGATAAAGGTGTGATGCGTCGGACGGACGCGAAAGAGAAGGAAAGAAACAGAGAGAGAAGAGGGATTGAAGGTCACGGGCGCGCGCCCGGGTAAGCAAAGCAGCATGCAAGGAAAAGAATGGGAAGGAGGCATGATTCATTGTGCTATTTTTTTACCACCCGCCATGCATACCCCACATCACCAATCAGCGTTATGTTTCCAACTGCAAGGCCTTTTATTTCTCTCATAATTCCTTTCCATCAAAGGCTTTTATTTCTTTCCTAATTCCTTTCCATCCAAAAAGCTAGCGATATGTTTCCAATTGCGAGACATTATATATTTTTTTTCATAATTCCTTTCCATCGAGGTTATTATTTCTTTCCTAATTCATTTCCGTAAGCAATGCAGCAGGCAAGGAAACAAATGGGAAGGAGGCTTTGATTGATCGTGCTAAAAAAAGAAACACATCTTTGCAGCTGTTCTCCTCTATAAATTAAAAGGAAACACACAGAGGTGTGCGTGCTAAAAAAGAAAGAGAACCGAAGTTTGGGCGTCATGGTTGACGTGGACACGAGTGGGTCCGACGGGTACACTTTGGGTGAAAAAAAAGTTTTGAGGTGGGAGGCGATTTACACATGAAAGACGACGAAATGACCCCCCCACCCTTCGTCGACGAAAACCTTCCTTGTATGGGGATTGACAGGTGGGGCGCGCGTGGCATGTGGGTCACTCTGTGAGGAAGGATGTGTGACCTACAGTTGGTGAGAATTGATATCAATTCTTTCGTTTCTTTATAGTAGAGATATAGCTTTTCTGTTAGCTCATTTGGTAAACTCTTGACAACAGATTGTCTTTACAAATGGATTCTTGAGGTCTAAAAAGTATTTTCGTTGTTGTTGGCCCATCCTCTCTTGGGCTTCCCCTGATGAGGTCTAAAAAGATCAGTTATCTCTTTTTTGCGACTGATGATGATACGGTACGTGTAACATTGGCCGATCTAGTCTTATCACACTGCTACTGTGAGTCCAAAGTATTTTTTTTTTCCATTGTAGTATGACAATTGACACATGCAGCAATTTCCGTGAATTACGTGCACTGGAAATTGTTCTCACCAGCGTCAGTGAAAGATACCTGTGCCAACTGACATTGTGGCATATTGGCATGGTGGCTACTAGGCACTGGCTAGTCCAAAAGAAGTACGAAGTTTGCACAAGTCTAGAGTTGTCTGTAGCCAAAAAGCAATTTCCTTGACATATCCCCCGTACTTCAAATACTGTACCACCATCACAAGAAAGCATTTACGTGGAAACAGTGCCGACCTCAATAATCAAGGTCATATTCACTCCTCGCACATCGTACTAGCAACTTCTCTAACACATGTCCTAACAATTAACAACGTCACGTTGCAAATTGTGAGATCCAAATCATACATTAAAGTTGGAGACCGTGATATACAGCTTTTCCAGCTGAGATTTCACACGAAACAGTTTATTTCAACAATCAGTGCGATAAATACATCGTTTGATGCTAGAGTAGTACTCGACCGGATCACTGACGCCATGCCGTCTTGCATTGCTTCACCAAACAACAATGTCCATCCATGTGTATTACGCAAATGAACAACAAAACGTTCACACACAAACAACTGTGTGTGTACACTATCCAAGAGGTCCATGATTACCAAACCATACTTGAAACACAGGGTCAGCAGGGGACGCCAGGTCACAGCAGGTCAGATCAAATTTGGCCATCCATCCATTATGTATCTAAAAATGTAGCATGCATACACTCCTGTCAGCCAGCATCGACGACGCGAAGGATCGGGGTTGCTGTCGCCGTCGTCACCAATACTAGCTGCCGGATTTGCTGTCGCCGTCAGCAATAGAGCTGCCTTCCCTTCCAGACACGATCGCGACGCTATAAGTCGCTAACCACCCGGACCCACCGGCCCAACTTGTCGTATTTCTTTTTCGAAAGTAGAACTTGTCATATTTCGAGCAGGCCCGAAGCGTGACGAGCCTCGCTCGTGTCACGCTGACGAGCACGTGACGCGGCGGCGGCCGCGGCCGGGGAAGCGAAGCGTCTGATGATTTTTCACCAATCTTCCCATTTTGGTAAGCCGTCAAAAGCATATCAGAGATTTGCTACCTCGGTTGGTTCGGATCGTGCCATCAGTGCTTGAGATTTGGCGGAGAACGATTCAGGTTTGGCTCCGCTCCCTGCCGCTGACCACGAATTTGGAATTCGCATCGGAGACCCTTGCGTATTCACGGCACTGCATGCTCGTGAATACCCCCGAATCTGATGCATCCCATCCAGATCCAGGCACGTCACGAATTCACGATGAGTGACCATTCGCCTAGGATCTCCAACCCAGAGCCAGGCTTCTGCCTCGGAGATTCCGAAGCCATTATTTCCGGATGGCCCCCGGCCGTGGGTGCTCGGCGGAAGTCAGAACAAACCCGACGATTTTGACCACCAGGAACGCGATATCCCATCACGACATACGTGGCCTTTTTCTCTGCCTTGACCACGTCAACAAACAATTTCGTGGCTTGATGAGACTCATCGTACCACCTACTCCTACCTACCGTGAGCACGGCCTCGCTTTTGTTGCTGTGCTTTTGACTTTTGTCACCCGGCCGAATTGTTAGAACATGCTTGCGCGCGCCTGCTGGTTGGCTTGCATTGGAAATAATTCCATCTAGCTGCTCATATTTTCACTATCCGGTCCTTTTTGCCCCCTTCAAACCAGTTACTAGCTGTAGCACCACGTTTATAAATTATAATTGACCTCAGAAGGTAGATCCGTGTATATGGGCTTCAACATTGTGTTCAGTTCCTCCAATTTGGACACCAATTCACTATTCACTCATCACATCAAACCACATTTTCTCTTACAGTACGCGTCTCAATGTGTATTCTTTCCACAATTTTTCACCCTAATGCACTATTTATTATGCATAGCATGGACAGTGTATATCTTCTTCTTTTTTGAGAATAGACAGTGTATATCATTAGGAAGAGAAGAACATTGCAAACTGGAGGGGTCAAACAAGAAAGAAAAAGGAAAGAAAAAAATGACACCCTATATTTAGTAGGGTTAAACAAAAGTTGTATTGCCCTCCAAACGTTCTAGTGTCCGGTTGTTGTCCACTTGTTGTAAAGAAAGCGAGAAAGATTCAAAGAATTCTTTGGATCGGAGGAAATTTGAGAAATGGGTACCTAGAACAAGCCTAAGATCAACCACGAACTAAATATATGTGTGCATCAAAATATGACGTTCGTCTGGATTATCAGCCATCAGCTAGCGGTATTTTTTTCTCAAAACAAATCAGCACCAGCCATCAACCACGGGCCAGACAGCGGAATTTTTCTCGTAGATTAAATCAGCATCAACCACCAACCATCAGCCAACTGAACAGTGTTCTTTCACTAACATGTGAGTGAGTCATACAAAGATAGCATAGAGGTACAAGTTACAGATATTATGTATTGAGAGCATTGTACTTGTCATTCAGAAAAATAAACTGCAGATAACATGCATTTGGAGGCCCTCTCAATGCATGATATACTGGTAGCCTATCATAAATATCCTGTTGGGATTCCATCGCATTCTCAGAATCCAACTTCTAGAATCTAGATGGGATCCAATCACTCCATATTCTGTCTCCAATTTTGAAATCGAGAAGCTAGATTATCAAAGATAGAATCTATGGATCCAAACCATCTCTTCAGATTCCATCCAAAATCTAGCATTTGGGATTTATCCTAAAAATCCAGCTTTTGAAAATCTAAAAGCTAATCCAAATGGGGTCTAGATTAGCAGGCATTATGAACACACGAAGTTCTTGTAGAATGACTTATTAAAAAAAGATTTGGAAGGATTAAGGCACTTGAAATGGCTACTTCTGCAATTTCATCCTTTTGAATTAATGCATTTGCATCTTCCAATCCTACCAAAACATCAATTATTCCTTAACAAAAAATCAAAGTGCTAGCATATAAAAAAAATAACAATACAAACTATTACGAGCTTTGGTTTTGCCCTTTTTTTAAGTTGACCTTTTCGAGGTCTCCCATGCCCAATGTTATCGCGTGGGATCGGTTTGACTTGTACCTAAAGTCGTCCACGTCCTCTCTTGTTGTTCATACTGGATTCCAACCTTTTCTTTTCCTTTTGCTAGCTTTTGTCATCTTCAAACTTTAGTACGGGTAGCAATATACTTTTTTTTATCACTACTACTACCACCACTAACATCGTACCAGTGACATATATACTTTCTTCTACGATCAAAAAGAAGATAAAAAAAGAAGAGAGAACCCGTCATGATTCTAATTATAAAATAATTACACATATGATGAAAAATTGCGAGACAAATTTATGAAGTCTAATTAATCTGTCATCACAGATTGATTAATCATGGTGTAATTAGACTCTTTAGTTCGGTTCACGAATTAGACGGAGTTTATGAAATGAGTTATGCATTAATCTATATTTAATACTTCTAATTTGTGTGATTAGTTTCAATATGACGGTGATAGTGATAATTTGACGAACGCACTTGCAAGTTGCAACCCATTCATGTTGGAGATATTTTATTTTTTATCCACAGTCCACACTCCATGCTGCCGTACAATTTCGAGTGAACTAAAAATTTGGGTAGTTGGGAAGATTTGGGAACTAAATTTCCAATGAGAACGTACATACAAGTCCACGCAGATCTCGTAGAATCATACTATCATACTGTGCCTTTTGCAGCAGAAGTAGGCTAGCAGTAGCGTTCATACCCGGGCCTTGTTTAGTTCGGTGAAAAATTTACCTTTTCAACGTTTCGAACTCCTGTAGCACACTGTAGCACGTTTCGTTTGTTTGTGGTAAATATTATCCTACCATGGCCTAACTAGACTGGCCTAACTAGACTCAAAAGATTCGTGTCGCAAAGTACATCAAAACTGTGTAATTAATTATTTTTTTACATATATTTAATACTCTCAACATATGTCTTTTAGCGTATTTAATGTGATGGGATGGAGAGAGTGGAGAAAAGGTTAGAAAGTTTAGCAAACTAAACAAGGCCACTCCTGTGCTACGATCTTCACCGGGTCCCGCTCACGAGAGAAGCAGCAGCACGAGAGGAGGCACCGTTTGTCGCCGCCGCCTGCAGCGAAACAGATCGGGCGTCGCCGCGTTTGTCGCCGCCGGGCCCGGTGCGCGGCGCGGCGGCGTGCGCGCCGCCATCGCCCACATCCCGCGCGCCTCGAAACGTCACCCACCGCCTCTGGTCAGGGTCAGGGCCAGGCGGGCATGTCGGCTCGGAAGGCAGAAGAAGAACGCGAGTACGCGACGCCACCGCGTTGCGTTCCCCTCGGGTCCCGTCGCGCTCGCTCGTCCTCACCCGCGGCCGCGCGCCACTTGCGGATTCCCCATCCCATCCCACCGTTGGGCCCTGTTTAGTTGGGCAAAATTTCCTCCTTTCCACTCTCTCTCACCACATTAAATACGTCAAAAGATATATGTTCGGAGTACTAAATGTAGATGAAATCAAAAACTAATTACACAGTTTGGATGGCTTTTGCGACACGCATCTTTTGAGCCTAGTTAGGCCATGATAGGACAATATTTACCACAAAAAGCCGAAACATACCTTTTGCTACAGTGTGTTGAAAAGGCAAATTTTTCTACCAACTAAACACAGTGGTTGGCCGCCGCCGTTACGGGCGCTGTCCGCGCACGCGAATCCGGCCACGCCACGCCGCGCCAGCTCTCTCGGCATGCGGAACATGCCCACGCCGCAGCCCACAGGTCGCCCATTGACCACCGCCGAGGAGAGCGGACCCGGTGGTGGTGTGGTGGCCCCCTCCTGGTCCACGCGGTGTCGTGCCGCGCCAGCCTACCCACCACCACCTTCCCCTCCGGCCTCCGGGGCTCTCTCCCTTCCTCCGCCCGCGGTCGGTCCCACCTGCCGCCTGCGCGAAACCGCGTAATCCCGCGCCGCGGCACGCACCCCCACGCATGCTGTCAGAGAGAGGCAGGCCGCCGGTCCTTCCTTCCCCCTACCCTTTCCTTGTCCAAAAAGCAACGCCCGCCACGTTCACACCGCACCGCGCGCGCGCGCTTCCTCATCACATCAGACCACGGACCAAAAGGGTATTTATATCCCCCGCTCCCCATTCACACCAGTCTTCCTCCCCAAAGGCCAAAATCGCCACGGCGCTGCTGCTGCTTCCGCACCAATCGCAAGGGAGACGGAGGACTCGCTGCGCTCGGCTTCCATTTTCGCTCGCCTGCCTGCTGCCTTTGACGCGCACCCACCACCACCAGCACGCGAGGTCGACCCGCCTGCGTCTAGCTGCTGCCTTTGTGTGTGTGGTGGCGACACAGGCCAACACGGAGTATATGAGATCCCCATCCAACGGCCGCCCACCAAGCATCGGTGGGGGAGCTCCAGCAGCCGGTGCAGCTCCAGCTCCAGCAGGGGACGACGACTTCGCCTTCTACTACTCCTTCCTCCAGGACGCCGCTCCGCTCGCGCTCGATGACCCCGGCGGCAACGCCAACGCCGCCGCCGCCGCCGCGATGACCAACGGCCGGCGCCGGAAGCCGCAGCAGCGCGGGGCGGGCGACGAGGACGGGGGCAACGCCGCCGCCCCCACCGCCGACGCCAAGAAGGACGGCAACGGCAAGAAGCGGTCCATCGCCCGGATACTCACCTCGCTGGCGGCGCTGGAGGCGGAGGAGCACGCGGACCGCGCGGGCGCCGCGGACGCGTCAAGGCGGGAGCTTGCGCTGCTCGAGTCCAACGCCGACACCCGCTCCCAGGCCATGATGGACTACTACACCAAGATGGAGGGCAGCTTCGACGCCGCCGCCGACTCCGAGGCTGCCGCCAGGTCCAAGCGCTCCAGGCTAGCCGCGTCGGCCGCCGCGGCCGCCGTCGTGTCCGCCGAGGAGTCGGCGTCCGCGTCGGCGGGGTCGCCGACCCTCGCCGTCGTGGTGCATGGCGGCGGCGGACACCACCAGCGCCGGCTCTGGGTCAAGGACCGGTCCCGCGACTGGTGGGACAAGTGCAGCAGCCCCGACTACCCGGAGGAGGACTTCCGGCGCGCGTTCCGGATGGGGCGGGAGACGTTCGACATGATCTGCGAAGCACTGGGCTCCGCGGTGGCCAAGGAGGACACTATGCTCCGCGCTGCCATCCCAGTCCGCCAGCGCGTCGCCGTCTGCATCTGGCGCCTCGCCACGGGCGAGCCCCTCCGCCTCGTCTCCAAGCGCTTTGGCCTCGGCATCTCCACCTGCCACAAGCTCGTACTCGAGGTCTGCTCCGCCATCAAGTCCGTGCTGATGCCCCGGTTCCTGCAGTGGCCCGACGAGGCCGCGGCGGCGCGGTTCAAGACCAGCTTCGAGCGCACCTCAGGCGTCCCCGGCGTGGTGGGCGCCATGTACACGACCCACATCCCCATCATCGCGCCCAAGATCTCGGTGGCGGCCTACTTCAACCGGCGGCACACGGAGCGGAACCAGAAGACGTCCTACTCCATCACGCTGCAGGGCGTGGTGGGCCCTGACGGCGCCTTCACCGACGTGTGCATCGGGTGGCCGGGCTCCATGCCGGACGACCAGGTGCTGGAGAAGTCGATGCTCCATCAGCGCGCGGCGGCCGGGATGATGCGGGAGTCGTGGCTGGTGGGCGGCGCCAGCTACCCGCTCATGGACTGGGTGCTGGTGCCGTACACGCACCCGAACCTGACATGGACGCAGCACGCCTTCAACGAGAAGGTCGGGGAGCTCCGACGCGTGGCCGTGGAGGCGTTCGCGCGGCTCAAGGCGCGGTGGGCGTGCCTGCAGAAACGGACGGAGGTGAAGCTGCAGGACCTCCCCGTGGTGCTGGGCGCCTGCTGCGTGCTGCACAACATCTGCGAGCTCCGCGGCGAGGAGGTGGACCCGGCCATCCGGTGCGAGCTGGTGGACGACGAGACCACGCCGGAGAACCCCGTGCGCTCCGAGGCCGCCAAGCGCGCCAGGGACGGCATCGCGCACAACCTGCTCCACCGCGGCTTCGCCGGCACCACATTCTTCTGATCGCCGGGTTTGGGTTTCTCTTGTTTGGTAGTAGTACAGACTGAAACTGAACCGGTACAAAAGCAAGTAGCCATTCTTTTAGCCTAGAAGAAGATTTTTGTAGGATTGATTGATGCAAGTAGCAGCTGTCATTAAGGGATGCTTGATCTAGACGGGAAAACAACCAACACAAGGCGGGTGTAATTAATTTAAGGGATGTGATGTAAACATCTGGTGGAAATTTTTGTGCTCCAAGTTCATCTTCCCAAAATTTTCCTATGTTGCATTATATACAGTTTAATTCAGACAAAAAAGTTGACGATGATGATTGATGAACATCATTTCCATTTTGTGTGCTGTGTTCTGCGATTTGGTTTCAGTATGTGCGGCGCCAACCATTGTATCCTTGGTAGCGGGGCGGCTTGTCAATTGCTGCACCTCCTCCGTTGCAGGACGGTGTGCAGTGCAGAACTGAAGATGTGGTTGATTGTAAGCCTCGTCTTGCACCAAAAAATGTGGATGTGGATGACTCATCCTAGTATAGATGATGCGAGAATCGTAAGCTGAATTGCTCACTTCGTTGGAGGGTGCAGTGCAGAACCGCGGATGTGGTTGATTGAACGCCTCATCTTTCGTTGCAGCCCAATGTGGATCGTGTCCTATCTACGACACGCCTGGACCATTACGAGTTTACGACACGACGACGCGATTTACTAGCGGTACGAAATCCATTGTCCCGATCCGAAGCTGAACCGCTCACTTGAAAGCCTGCCCAATCGTTTCTGAATACTGATCGGGGGCCCTTGCCCCCCTTTAATCACGCGTTAATGTTTGTACTAGCCGCGCCGAAGACCTGATCAAGGTCTTGCCTCATCAGTCATCACTCTGTATCCTCGGCTCCTCGCAGAGGCAGTAGGGGCAAATGGTGACCATGACAAACCGGAAGGTCACAGGGCATGTCTCTCGACCTTGACCTTTGCTTTGCTGGATCGATGTTTCATGGAAAGAGCTTGCAGCTTCTGTGCAAAGCGCCATTTCTGATGCGCTGTTTAGTTCCCCAAAGATTCCAAAAATTTTCGCATCGCAGACCGTGCCACCTCTCACAGAATACGCTTTCCAATACAAAATTTTCACCACTTTTTCCAAAATTTCACCGAGCTAAACGGTGCCTGAATTCCAGATTTCTCCGAATGCATCATCCTCTGCGACTCCATGAGCATGGCTGCAGACTGCAGGCATTTCCGGGAACGATCCTTTCAAAAACCTACCCCTCAGGAAGCTTGGCAGGAAAGTTTGCAGATAACCAAAAGGTCGCGCCCAACTTGGGCAGCAAGTGTGTTGTGTTCAGATGACAGGCAGGAGCACGAACCCTAAATCCTAAATCTTAAACCTGTATTGGGAAGTGTGTTCTGTGAAATTTTGAGAAAAGTGGTGAAAATTTTGCATTGAGAAGCGTGTTCTATGAGAGGAAGTACGGTTTGCTTAGCGAAAATTTTTAGGACTTTTAGAAAACTAAACTAGGCCTGCTCTCTGCTCAGCTGTACGCCGTGCTGCATGTGAGGCGCCACCTGGGCCCATTGCTGCCACCGCCGGATTGGCTGACCGACGGTCGACAGGCCAGTTGGATGCTTGTGCCTTCCCCCGCCTCCCTCCCCTCATGGGTCGGTTGCCGGGCTGGCTGCTGCGGCGGCCTACGGAGCCCAGCTGCCTGCCTGCCATTTGTGAGTCTTGGCCGGCGCCGGCCGGCTGTCAAGGGGGACGGCGCACGGCGACTTGTTCACGCCGCCACGGACATGGGTGGGGGAAAAGATTACGGACAGTATAAAGCAGAAAGCAAGAGTTTAGCCAATCTCTGCAGCAGTATACAGCAGCCCAATCTCAGTAGCAGTATACACAACAGCTTTGCAAGTTGTACGTCTCATCACCGAGTGCAAGCTCGGTCAATCCTGCCACCACACACTGGCATTGCACATTTGCACTGCTTTGCACAAACGACGGTGCACAGCTAGCAGGAATTAGCAACAAAACGTTGCATTGCTGGTGAAAACTCGCCAGTCGCCACCAATCTTCGGTGGAGAGGCGTTGGTTGTGGATCCAGCTTTAAGGATGTGTTTAGATCCAGATGAATTGGCTGAATTGGGGAAGAATTGAGGAAGAATTGGTGTAAATGCAGATGAATAGTGAGAAGTGATGTAAGGTGATGTGATAGATGATGAGATGTTTTTTGCAAACTTTTTGAGATCTAAACACACGGCCCAATTTGTAATGCACGTTGAAACTACTAGTGACAAGCCCAATTGCCAAGCTTGTAAGGGCACTCACAGTGCAGACTCCATGGTAGAGTCTATAATCATTAATTATAATGTCATGTAAGCAATTTGATGATGTGACAGGGTATTTATTGCGGAAAGAGGGAGAAGATTCAAGAAACGACGCCTAAAGAAGAAACGACGTCCACACGCCCATCGAGATCCTCAGCCGCCCCCAACTGATCCCGTGCGCCCACCAACGCCTTCGACCGCACCGCGCGATGCTAGCTCTGGCAGCGGCTTGCCACCGCCGCGGGGGCCATCCTTGCCGCGCCGCCGTCGCGTCCTCCCCGTCGATCGCTGTGCGTATCGCATCGCCGCCCCTGGATCTCGCACGACCGCTGCCGTGCCGCACGTCGAGGTCGCCGTGGTCGGTAGAACCTCGCCCCTGACATCCTCGCACTGCCGCACCTCGTGCATGACCTTCGCAGCGCCATGTCGCACTGCCGTCTGGCTGTGAGGCCTTGCTCGCTTGATGCGGCCTCCTTTTTGGTCCCGGCCGCTCGCTTGCCGAAGCGGCCAGCATGCCCTCAGCTTCGCCGGCCGCAGCACTCCCTTGACCTCACTATGGACTAGGCTGAGATTCGAACAGGTGGTGAGTCCTGTTTTTCGTGTTCGATTAACTAGCTATTGTTTGATTAACTAGCTATTGTTTGATTAACTAGTTGCACATTCTCAAAATTAACTAATTGATAGAGGAAGAAATCTGGTACTACTTCAGAAGAGATGGATGCAGCTAATGACGGAGAAGGTTTAAGGCCAATGGTACCTCGCCTCCAGAAAATTCACATCGGCATGCTTGTGATCTGAGAGAGACGGTCAGATTCCGAGGCAATACTGGAGAAGAATTCAGCGATTTTACTCCCTGCCTAGCCCGGTAGAGTAGGAGAAAAATGCACAGCAGCAGACACAGAGGATCCCGTATGTGTGGAAGAAGGATTGCTTGATTTTTCTTTGGTGCAACATCCAAGATTATAGAAACTGACGAGGGTCTGGATTACGACCTCCTAAGCAATGAGATAATCACTTTGAAGATGGAGTCCTCTGACACCATTGACAATGTAAAGGCTAAGATCCAGGACGGGGAGGGATGCAGATCTTCGTCAACACCCTCACTGACAAGACTTCCCCACTCTCGAGTATCTTCCGCCTCGCACGAGTACGCCTCGGCTCCGAGTACCCTCCGATTCGCACGAGTACTCTTCGCCTCGCGCGAGAGCGCGTTGTTTCCGAGTACGCCCCGCCTCGTCTCCGACTACTCGTTCGCTCGAGTAATCTCCGTCTCCGTCTCCGACTAAGGTGGGGTCCACACGGGGGAGCCGGAGCGCAGGTCAGGGCCCCACACGAACGTGGCGCCGTCCCAGCCCCCCAAGCTTCTCCGCGACGACACGCGTGACACCGTTTTTCACGCCATGCAAAGACCACAGCTGGCGCGATGGGCGGACGGCCGGGTCTGACCGGGGCTATAATGGCGCACAGTACACCCCCACGACCTCCGACACGCCGTCACATCCAACACCAGCTGCACGCCACCCCGTCAGAATGCGCACTCGATTACCACCTGCTGATGCTTAGGCCATAACGTGGCAGGCCTAAGCTGCGCTCAAGAAGCCTGAGTCACCATATGAACTACTTGGAGGAGGTACCAAGTGCCCGGAACGAACAGTGGCAACAGCACACGCGGCGCCTTTCGACGACACCACAACTCAGCGCCCTCCCACACCGCCTGACGGACGTCAATGACGGAAAAGACTTCACAACACCATAGCACTGTAGCTTATTTTCGTTTTCCCTCTTTACCCCTCGCCCTTGTGACTATAAAAGGGGGAGGGGTGCAACGTACATAAGGGCTGACCGATCACCAAGTTTGTAACCCCTACTACAGACATTCCCGGCATAGGAACACGAGTACTCAGAACTGGACGTAGGGTATTACTCTCCGGAGGCCCGAACCAGTATAAAATCCTTGTGTCTCCCGTGTCAACCATCCGGATCCGACACACGATTCGAGACAAATCTACTGCCAGCGGTTGAGAACCCCGACAGTTGGCGCGCCAGGTAGGGGCACATCGTGTGTCTCGCCGAACTTCACCAGCGATCCAGATGGAGGGCCGCGGAGTCTCGCTGACTCCCGGCACGACCGTGCATTTCGGCTCCCTCGACTTCGTCTTCACCGGGCCGGTGGAGTCCGTCGTCAGGAGGACTTTCTCCCGACCCGCGCGACCCACCGCCATGACGGTGGCGACGGCGCGAGCAGCTTTCATCCGTGGCTTCACGGATGAATCGATCATGGTCCTGCTAGGGCCAAATCCGACGCAGGAGCGCTTCAGGCTCGCTGCCTTCCACCTCACCGACCTCGCCTTCCAGGCCAGCGGGTCCGAGCCGCTGACCTGGGGGGAATTCATGGAGCGGTACGACGTCTTGTACCCTCGAGGGCAGCCAGGCCTCCCAAACAACCCGGTGAGGGCCTACGTAAACGAGCTGCGGGCATCGTACGTCGCCCCAGGCTCCGCGGCCCCACGGCGAGGGCCGCTGACACCCCTCCCGGACTTCACGCGAGAGTGCAACGTCCTAGAGGCCCACACCGCCGCCAGCTCGATGGACGGCGAGGAGAACCCTCGTCACCGCAACGGGGACGCCCAGCGTCGGACGCGCCTCGACGAGATCACCGAGGCCCAGCGCCAGCTCGACGAAGAGCTTGCAAACCTTCACCGAGCGCTCGGCGAAGAGAACGAGCCATGAGACCCTCCGCGTGACCAGCGGCGGGAGCAACATCGTGAGCAAGAAGCGAAGCAGCCGGCACCGCAAGCTCGCGCTCGGGCACGAGATGTAAACTAGCACATCAACGAGGATGCCCCCGTCGACGATGACGGCACACCGCGCTTCAGGCGCGCGTCGCAGAATCTCGCAGCAGCAGCCATGCTCCTGCGTGGCTGCCCCGAGCCGGCCACGCCCGAGGAGAAGAGGGTCCGTCAACAGCTCAAAACCCTCCTCGAGACAGCGGCCGCGCAGCAGGCCGAGAGCTCGACGTCACGTGCGCGCGAGGCACGAGGTGCACCATCTGTGCGGTGCCAAGATCGATCCCCGTCAAGGCACCGAGCCGCTGGCGAACCGTCAGTCAAGTCGCGACTGGGGGCCAACCGTGATGCTCGCGACATGCTCAAGGCTCGTCATCAGGCTGCAGGCGACGACAACTACGACTACGGCTATGGCAGCAACGACGATGGTCGTGACAAGCGTGACGAGCACCGCTCACGCCGGCGTCATAACCAGAGGCGTAGCGGACGCTACGACAGCGATGAAGATCGTGACCGAAGCTGGTCACCCGATCCAAAGGGCCCACGCGCTTTTGGTCGGAAGGTGCAGGATGCTAAGCCCCCCTCGCGTTTCCGGGCTCCGACAGCAGTGCCAAGATATGACGGAGAGACCAACCCGAGCGTGTGGTTGGAGGACTACCGGCTCGCGTGTCGAGCGGGCGGGGCAACGGACGATCTGTTCATCATCAAGAACCTGCCGCTCCACCTCGCCGACTCTGCGCGGACCTGGCTCGAGCACCTGCCACGTGGCAGGATCAACAGCTGGAAGGACTTATGGGAGACGTTCATCGGCAACTTCCAGGGCACGTACGCCCGGCCCGGCAAGCAGTGGGAGCTGGCAACTGCAAGCAGCAGCCAGGGAAGAGCCTGCGCGACTACATCAGGCGTTTCTCCAAGCGCTGCACCGAGTTTCCCACCGCGACGGACAACGACGCCATCTCGGTGTTCCAGAACGGCACCACCTGCACCACCCTCATCCACCGGCTAGGGCGGAGGACCCCGAGGACTACTCGGGAGCTTCTGGACATCGCAACCAACCACACCAACGGGGAGGAGGCGGTCACAGCAACATTGGTTCCCCCACCGAGCAAGGGAAAGAAAGTCATGGATGCCAGTGAGGGGCCCTCCTCGCGGTCCAAGAAGAAGAAGAAGGGCGACAAGTGTGGCCGTGACAACAACGTCGTGGCAGCGGTCGAGCGCAAGGCGACGCGTCCCAAGAACAATCAAGGTGGACCCCCAAGGGATCACTTTGAGAGGCTCTTAGAGGCGCCATGCACCCATCACGAGACGCCCGTCAAGCATGCACTCAAAGACTGCTGGCTGATGAAGAACTACGTCAACGGCACGCTCAAGCCCAAGATGGTGGAACCTCCAAAGAAGGCGGCACCACCCCCCGATAACGACGACGATGAGGAGGAGGTGGTCTTCCCCCGAGAAGATGGCGCGGTCATGATCTTTGGCGGGGCACCAGCACGACCATCAAGGCGCAAGGAGAAGTTGATCTGGCGCGAAGTCTACAACACCGAGCCTGCAACACCAACGTACCTCAAGTGGTCGGAGACTCCGATCACCTTCGACCGAGAGGACCACCCCAACCACGTACCGCAGCCAGGGTGCTACCCCCTCGTGGTGGCCCCACTGATCGGGACCAAACGGGTCCACAAGGTGCTGATGGACGGAGGGAGTGGGCTCAACATCCTGTACGCGACGACGCTCGACAGCATGGGCATCTCGCGGTCGAGACTACGCCCATCGCCAACTCCTTTCCACGGGGTCATTGTCACACCCTGAAATTTCCAATTTCAGCATGTGAATAGAAAGAATAATTAAATAACGATTTTCTCATAATTTTAAAAAATTTTCCAACATTTATTTTTCTTTACAGGAAATATAGTATAGGAAAAATCCTTGTTTGATTTTCTGAATCAAATAAAAAGTTGTGAGTGTTGCATTCATGCCGTTGCATCTTGGTGCTTCTTGAGTGCAAAAGGTTTCAAAAATGCGTTTAGGTGCTGTCCAAATCCTCCCGAGAATTTTCCGGATTTTTCTGGAGTTTATTCTCATTTTCTCTGAGCATTTTCTATTTATTAGAAGGCTCTAAAATCTTTTTCATGAGCTCTAAATATTTTATTTGGATTGTTCGTGTCTCAATCTATCTCTGGGAATTTTCCTAGAATTTTTGGAATTTTTAGAATATTTTTCGTGACTTTTATGAATTATCTAGCTATTTCTAGATTATTCTTTTCCCGAAAATAAATTCTGAAAATAAAAAAAATTCTTTTCCTTTTTCTTTTTCTTCCTCCCTTTGGGCCTAGCAAGCCTTATCAGCCTAGCTTTTCAAAGTCTGTTGCTGCCCCTTCGTTTCCTCGGCTCTGATCGCCCGCCATCCCTCAACTCCGTTGCAGCTCATGGGCCATCTCGCTTGGACGGCCCGTCCGTGAAGTTCACTGCCGCTCCTCAAACTCCCTCCGTGGTCTAAAAGTGCATCGCAGCCCACCTTCCTTGCTCCGGTCCACCCATCGTCTCAGCCCACGCCCTAACCCTGCTCCAACCCGCCAGCCCGCCGGAGCCCATCCGAGCCCGCACTTCGGCGTGCGTGCCAGGCGTGGCTGGTGACCGTGCCACCGCCGGATTCTGCCCTCGGCGTCCGTGCCGTACCCACCCCGGACTCTCCCGCACCACGTCCCCATATAAACCCAGCCTCCGCACGCGCCTGCTCCTCGTCCCTGCGCGCCGTGCCTCGCGCCGCCTTGCGCCACCGCCTGCAGTGCGCCGCCGGCCATGGCCAAAGCTCCACCGCCGCACAATTCCACCGCTCGGACCGCCGCAGTCGAAGCCGACGAGTCCAAGAGCTCCGCCGCATCGAGCTGCGCATCCTCCGCCTCTTCCCATCGTCAGTCAAGCACTGGAGTACCGCCGCTGTCTAGGGCCACCACCGGCCGACCCTGCTCCACGTCGTCGGCCGCTTGCCGTCTTTCCCCCTCCAAGGTGAGCACGCCCTTGAGTCCCCCTCGAGCTCCTCTTCGTTTTCCCCTTCTTACCCGAGCACCTGGCAACCTAGGATGCCGGCGCCGCCATCCTCCAGAGCCGCCGGAGTAGCCCCTGGCCGCTGTGCGGTTTCTGTCCAAAGGAAGAAGAAGATAGGGCGACTTTGCGGATAACCCCCTGCGAAAACACCACCTTTCACACATAAACCCCCTGAAGATCTTGCAAGTAAATCCCTGAGTTTATATACATAATTATGTATATGCCCCTGTCTTTTCACAGTTAAGCCCCTGAAAGTTTCCAATCTCTGCAGTTAGGTCCATACACCTTTAAAAGTCCATATCTTTCATGTTTTTGCTCCGTTTTCATCCGTTCAAGTTGCGTTAGATTCATAATAATGTAAAGTACACGTTAGTAGTGAGTTATCATGTATGTTTTCTGAAAATTAATTTGCTATTAATTTTGCTAATGCCTTATTAAACATGCTTTTTCTAAATAAAAGCAATATAGTGTTATACACCGTTTTTTTCTCTAATCAATGTTAATTTGAGTAATATTTATTTCATATGCTTTGTAAATAAAAGCTAATTAGTGCCACATCTCGGTTTTATTAAACTAATGTTAATCTTGCTTAATGTTTAACATTTAATTAACTTTTCTAATTAAAAGTTTATTAGGCTTTTACACCGTCTTTTATAATAAATGTTAACTGGACTAATGTCAACATGCATGTGTTTTCTAAATAAAGTTTGCTTAGCTCAACACGGCATATGTTTTCATTCGATTAGTTGTTTGCTTTTTCTAAATAAATGTTTAATTGGTATAATTGATACATGAACTTTTATAAATAAAATTTGATTAGTTCTTCACTTCGGTTTTGCAAATAAAATGTAATTTGCATTAATGTCAACATAGGGTATTTTATTTCTGAAATATCCTTACATATGATTTGTTAATTAAAACGAACCTAAGCTTGTAGTCTTTTATGTTCATAAATGCAACTCGATCGTAGTCGTTCTCTATCAGCTCTATCTCAGTATCTCTTTTGATCAAGTCTATCTGAAGCTCTAAATCTTTCTAGTGTTAGCTCAAGCTCAAACCTTGTGCAGCTAATCAGACCTTTCCCTTCTAAGCATGTTTTGTGTGCTTTAGGTGATCCATAGAATTGAGCCTATCCTTTAGTGCGTTCTTTTAAAGTTTTTCTTTTGATTGGTGTATTGTTCTTAGTTGCTTGTTTGTTTGCTTTATATGCTTGTGCCGATGATTGAGGCGAGTAGAACGAACGTGGTTCGAGAGCTTTGAAGAGCACGAAGTGAAGACACTCTGAGCAACAACATTACTCTAGTTAAAGGCAAGTGTGTCCTTGTTCTTATCCTAATAACTTTATTAATCACTATTGCATTGCTTTGCATTAATTTTGATGGGTTCCTATTAAGGATGTTGACTAGTTTCTTTTTACTATTGCCTTGTTTAACTGGATTGTTTAATTAATCTTGATGGTAGATGTTGCTTAGTTTGCTCAACTGGGTTGGTAATAATCAACATGGTTATCTATTTATGCTCTATGTTCCTTTATGATAATTTTAATACAAGATCACTGTGCATTAATCGGAACATGGAGAACCACCCAGGAAAACAGTACAACCACAAGAACTAAACGGGCACTGGTCTTGGCCAATTAATTAGGAACTTTAGCTTGGGGTGACCTTACCTGATAAGGACAAGGGATCGGCGGTACTGTGGGGTATGGACTCGCTCTAGCAGGGGGTTGGGTGAGTTATTCTTTTTATGGTGGGGTATCGACCTGCTAGGGGACTTTATACCTTGCTAACTGATCCGGACCTTGTGGGTCACAACTTGTTGGGGAACCTTTGTAAAGGCCATGTAGCGTCCCTATGCAACCACACCTTGGTAGTGTGGTATGGTGCCTAGCTAGCATCGCATGGTTGGGTTCAAAGTTCTTCGGAGCTTTTACGCTGCTTGTGGTGAAAGTGTACAACCTCTGCAGAGTGTAAAACTAATCGATTAGCCGTGCTCACGGTCAAGAGCGGCCTGGACCCTCACATGATAATTGAACTTGAAGATGTACTTAAATCGTGCTCTTTGATTATGCTTGCCATGTGCTTATGGCGTATCTCTTATCTTTATGCTTAATGTGGGTTGGTATAAACTTATACTTTATTAGTAATCAGGTGCTAATAAAACTTGACCAACTAAAATGCTAAATGCCCATAGCCCAGTCCACTATAAAGCCTTTGCATTCATATCTTTCCTCACACTTGCTGAGTACGACAAGTGCTCACCCTTGCTATAAATAATGATGCTCAGAAGGAGGAAGCTGCTCTGAAGTCTTGTGAAGGTGTTGCTGGTGCTAGGCGTACGCAACCCCCAGTCGACTGCCTGTGATGTTTGGTGTCTTCGTTTCCAGGATAAAGCGTAAAACTCTGATAATCTCCCTTTTTCTTACGTGATATTGTTTCTGTTATTCACTTATGTCAACTATATGCATGAAAATTGATCCTGGCATGCATATAGGTTTGCACTTGGTTTTCTTTGGAAAAACAGGTGTCACAGTCATCCCCGGGAAAGATGCACTCCCGTTAGGGCAGATCGATCTGCCCGTCACGTTCAGGACGTCGCGGAACTTCCGCACAGAAACCCTCACCTTCGAAGTGGTGGGGTTCTCGGGGACGTACCACGCCATCCTCGGGAGGCCAGCCTACGCGAAGTTTATGGCCGTGCCCAACTACACGTATCACAAGTTGAAGATCCCCGGTCCGAAGGGGGTCATCATAGAGGGGACTACGTTCCAGTACGCATACGAATACGATACTGAGTGCTTTCAATTCGCTGAAACACTCATTCGGTCCGAGAAGCTCCACGCCGAGCCTCCCTCCGAGGACCGAGATATCCCCGAGTCGTCCAAGTGAGCGGCCTGCTCTTTCGAGCCCGCCAAGGATCTCAAGGATGTGGCTGTCACCGATAATGGCCGCACGCTCCGTATCGGGACGACACTCGATCCTAAATAGGAAAGCACACTCGTCGACTTCCTCAAAGCGAACCTCGACGTGTTCGCATGGAAACCCTCCGACATTAAAGGGATCCCGAGAGAAGTTGCCGAGCACAAACTCAACATCAAGCCGGAATCGAAACCGGTCAAGCAGCGTCTGCGCCGCTTCAACGACGACAAGTGCAAGGCCATAGGCGAGGAGATCAAGAAACTCCTTAGTGCAGGGTTCATCCAAGAAGTATTCCACCCCGAGTGGCTAGCTAACCCTGTACTTGTAAAGAAGAAGAATAAGAAATGGAGGATGTGTGTTGACTACACGAGCCTTAACAAGGCATGTCCCAAGGATCTGTTTCCTTTGCCTCGCATAGATCAGGTAGTCGATTCAACGGTGCGAAACCCTCTGTTTTCTCGATGCGTACTCCGGGTACCACCAGATCGCGATGTGCATAGCGGACCAACTCGCAACGTCTTTCATCACTCCCTTTGGTGCTTATTGTTACAACTCAATGTCGTTCGGGCTCAAGAACGCGGGCGCTACGTTTCAGAGATGCATATGACGCATTTTCGGCGGCCTCATAGGACAAATAATCGAGGCATATGTCGATGACATCGTGGTCGAGTCAAAGAAGACGGGCGATCTGATCCCCGATCTTACGGAAGTGTTCGCGAAGCTGAGAAAGCACGGGGTGAAGCTAAATCCCGAAAAATGTGTTTTCAGGGTTCCAAGGGGCATGCTCCTTGGCTTTGTCGTGTCTGAACGCGGCATTGAGGCTAATCCCGAGAAGATCTCATCCATCACTAATATGGGGCCGATCCAGAACCTGAAGGGCGTGCGGCGCATCACATGTTGCCTCGCCGCTCTCAGTAGGTTCATTGCCCGACTCGGAGAGCGTAGCCTGCCACTGTACCGCCTGATGAAAAAGTCCGACCACTTCACCTGGACGCCCGAGGCTCAGGAAGCTCTAGACAAACTCAAGAATCTCCTGAAGAGTCCACCAGTGCTCACGGCACCAATGCCAGAAGAGCAAATGCTCTTGTACGTGGCTGCAACGACGCAGGTCGTGAGCGCCGCTCTGGTCGTTGAACGAGAAGAGCCTGGGAAGTCACTTAAGGTGCAGCGGCCCGTCTATTTCATAAGTGAAGTTCTCTCCGACTCGAAGACCCGCTACTCTCAAATTCAGAAGCTCGTGTACGCCGTCTTGATCACCAAACGCAAGCTCCGACATTACTTCGACCAGCACCCCATCACAGTGGTGTCCAAGTATCCCCTCGGGGAGGTGATCCACTGAGGCCGAGGGGAGGATAGCTAAGTGGGCCCTCGAGCTGATGGGGTAGAACGTGACTTATGCATCGCGCATTGCCATTAAGTCACAGGTATTGGCAGATTTCGTCGCTGAATGGATGGAGATTCAGACTCTGCCGGCACCAATCGAGCACGAGACATGGACAATGTACTTCGACAGCTCAGTCATGAAGGAGGGAGCAGGGGCAGGCCTTGTCTTCATCTCGCCCCTGGGCATGTGTATGGAGTACATGGTCCGACTGCACTTTCCTGCCTCCAACAACATGGCCGAGTATGAAGCACTTATCAACGGCCTTCGGATCGCGGTCGAACTCGGAATCTGCCATCTCGAGATTCGTGGGGACTCAGAGCTCGTCGTAGACCAAGTGATGAAAGAGAAGAATTGTGTTGACCCCAAGATGGCGGCCTATTGTCGAGCTGTGCGTCAGCTGAAAGACAAGTTCCACGGGCTCGAGCTTCATCATGTGTTGCGCGACAACAACAAAGCTGCGGACATCCTCGCCAAGGCAGCATCAAGCCGCAAGCCCGTACCGCACGGTGTGATCGCTAGCGTTCAGCACGCACTGTCCGTCCGAGTAGATGGGGAGCAACAACCAGAGTCGGAGGAACCAGAAGTCATGGAGATTGATCAAGAGCCAAACTTAGAAGATCCTGACTGGCGTTTCCCAATCCTCGAATGGCTAGTCGAGGGGAGGTTGCCCTCAGACCAAACAGAAGCACGTCGCATCTCACGGCGAGACAAATCTTATGTCCTTATCGACGGCGAGCTCCACAAGCGAGGTACAGCCGATATACTCATGCGCTGCATTCAGAGAGATCAAGGCCGAGACCTGCTTCAGGAAATTCAAGCAGGCACATGCGGACACCACGCCGCAGCCAGAACCCAAGTCAGAAAAGCATTCCGACAAGGTTTCTACTGGCCCACGGCACTGGCGGACGCCAAAGATATCGTGCGACGCTGTGCGGGTTGCCAGTTCTACGCTCGACAGACTCATCTCCCGGCGCAAGCACTTCAGAACATCCCTATCACGTGGTCGTTCGCCGTATGGGGGCTGGACTTAGTCGGACCATTCAAGCAAGCGCCCGGGGGCTTCACACACCTGCTCGTCGCCGTTGATAAGTTTTCAAAATGGATTGAAGCTCGGCCTGTGACCAAGATCCGTTCTGAAGAAGCCGTGGTATTTTTCACCGATATCATTTACCGCTTCGGGATACCGAATTCGATCATCACTGACAACGGCACATAGTTCACAGGAAAGAAGTTCCTCAAGTTCTGCGATGATAACAACATCCGCGTGGACTGGACTGCTGTTGCACACCCGAGGGCCAACGGGCAGGCTGAGAGGGCCAATGGTATGATCCTACAAGGATTAAAGCCTCGAATCTTCAGACGGCTTGAGAAGTTTCGAGCAAGATGGGTCGCCGAGTTGCCATCCGTTTTGTGGAGCCTGCGCACTACACCGAGTCGGTCCACCGGTGCAACACCTTTCTTCATGGTGCATGGGTCGGAAGCAGTTCTCCCGACGGATATCGACTACGGCAGCCCAAGAGTCCAGGCGTACACCGAAGAAGGGAATCAAGTCGCACTCGAAGATGCGATCGACCAACTTGATGAAGCTCGCGATGTGGCACTCCTACACTCAGCACGGTACCAGCAAGCTCTACGGCGCTATCACAAGCGCAACATCCACGAACGACAGTTCCAAGTCGGAGATCTAGTACTCCGACGGGTCATGAGCAACAAGGACCGGCACAAGCTTGCGCCCCCATGGGAGGGACCGTACATCGTCGACCAGGTGCTCCGACCAGGAACATTCAAGCTCCGGCACGACGACGGCACGATCATCGCCAACGCATGGAACATAGAACATCTACGATGTTTTTACCCTTAAGTAACTTTCTTTGTTTCAGCTTATGATCAATGAATAATGCCATGTGTTTTTGTTCTCGTTTCATAAGCTTCTCGATATACTTGTGTTGGCATCTTTTATTTGTTTCAACGCTGTTTAAAGGCTGAGTGGCAAGTGTCCTTGCACCCATGCAAAAACACTTGCCGCTCGGGGGCTACCCGGGGCACGATGCCCCCCTTTCGTTTTCCCGTTTTCAAAACAAAAACTCTCCGACAACTTTGTCGTGACCAATCGCACGAGCGAACGGTTCTTTTTGGCGGAACACCTTTTACCTCGCGAGGGGAAAGGATGTTGATCTTCCAACATTTCGATGTTGTTGTTTGTCCAAGTCTTTAAGCACCTACGCCCCCGCGGCTACAGTACGAAAACTTGCAAGCGCAGCTCGGACCTACAGGTCGATGTCTGACTACTTTCAGAAGGAACACGGGTAACCGCTTGGGCTACAGCTCAAAATGTCTTTTATGAAAAGCATGCGAGTCTTTTCCTGAATGTTTCTAAGTACTTGGGGGCTACGAACACATGGCGTCACTTCGTGGCTCAGGTCGAGCTTTCCGACTCTTACACCCCCGCGGCTCCAGAGAAAAGTTCGATCGGCTTGAGCGCCTAAGTGCCGCCACTTCGTTCTACAGTCATCCGCGGGTACTCGGGGAATGCTTCAGGAGGCGACGGTTTCAAAACAAAACGAAAGCTGTTTAGTACGGTGCGCATACAAGTTTTGTTTAAACTGTTATACAACTTAATACATCTAATGGGAAGGCCCAGAGCCGTCTTCTGGTGTGTCTTTTGGAATCAGCTCCAGGTCCTTCATCGCGGTGTCGGCCATGGCTTGGGCAAGGGCGGCGCAATCCTCTTCGATCTTATCGAGCTCCTCGTTCGTGTAGCCGGGGGCCCAGCCACCACTCAGCGCCTGAAAGTCCAGACACTGGTAGTGCGAGCTGAACATGGAGAGGACCCGGTGCACCACTTGCCGAGAGGTCGACAGCTCTCTCTCCTTAACGAAGCTCGGCAGAAGATTGAGCCGATCGCCGAGTACCTGGGGAGGCATTTGCACGGGCGGCGCGCCGATCTCTGTCAAGATCATGTCAATGTGTCGGCCGAGCTTGGCGCGGTCCAGTATGTTCTTTTTGAGCGCCTCCTTCGTCTCGTGCTGAGCCTTCCAAGAATCCTCCAGCTCGGCTTTGACCTCTGGAAATAGAGAACGAGTTAGAGTTGAGCCATGAGAAGCACAGTCAAGAAGGAGTAAGGAGCCGGGGTGAAAAGAACGTTACTCGAAAGCTTGTCCGCCAAGTTCTTGGCCGTCTCGGACATCTCGTGGAGCTTGAGTTCAGCAGCGATGACCTCCTGAGCCTTCTCCGCCAGCTTGGCAGCCTGAGCAGTACGAGCTATGCGAATCCCTGAGAGAAGCAGCGTCAACAACGATTAATGCAGGGAAGAAAACATCATGAAAGTTGAGAACGCAAAGATGCTCACCCTGGATTTCCCGTGCCATCTGGCTGTTCTCCTCACGGAGCCGGGTCCCCTCGTCGGTGGCCTCCTGCAGCTTGGAAGAGAGGTTGTAGACCTGATTGTTCGCCGTCTTCAGGTCCGCCTCATAGTGCGCCAGGTTTTGCTGCAGGTCCGCCGCCCTCTTGTCAAGCGTCGCCTTCTCTTCGGCGGCGGTCTGGGATGCAGCCTCAGTAGCAGCAGCAGCTGCTGCTGCTGTGTTCTGAGCTATCTCGGCAGTAGTTGTGGCGGCGGTTCGAAGCTCTGCGGCGGTGGCTTCCGACTGGGCAAGCTTGGCCTCGAGGGCTGCTTTCTCTGACATGGCGGCATCCGCGGCAGACTGCGCGGCGACTGCGCGGTCCTCCGCCGACTTTGCCGCAGCCTTGAGAGCGGTCCTCACCGACGCCTCGCCCGCCACCGCTCCCACAGCCGCCAGTCGGGCGGCGACCAGCAGCATCTTCAGCTGGGTCTTCTCGGCCTGGAGCTCCTCGATGGTACGCGTCTTCCTAGCGCTGCAGCTGGCGAGCACCTGGGTCGAGAAGAAGGTCGATCACAGAAACAATCCAGAAATCAAAACACAGAATCAAGGATTGAGCACGACCAACTCACCGACGAGGCCGGAACGACGAGTTCATTGATCACCTGCTCCGCCCACTGTAAACCCCACCAGAGGCTGTGACGGGCCGTGGCTTCCTCGTCGTCGTGCGCCTCGGTGTCATGGGTTCCGGCCCACGAGGCGCGCCTGAGGCCAAGGCCATGTTCACCCCCTCGGGGGCCGAGAAGGGATGGGCTCCCGAGCTCTCGCCAACCTCTCGGACGGTGGTTGGAGAAGCGCACCCCATCGCGTCCTCGAGGGAAGCAGGCGCCTGCAAGTCGGGAAGTGGCGAGTCCGCAATCTCGACCACCTCTGTGACAACAGTGGCAGGCTGGCGTGGCGGCTCCGGCAGCGCAACGGAGTCCGGCACCACTTCTGCCATCTGGGTCCGGGACGCCTCAGGGCTCGCCGCGACCTCCTCGACCGCCACGACGACCTCCGGGGCGGGCGGCACGGGTGCCTCAGCTGCCAGCTCCTCCGACGCCAGCAGGCTCTGTTCCAGCTCAGCCGCGTAGGCGGCTGCATCACCGCCTAGGAGGTTTTGACCCCCCATATCGGTGGCCTCCGGGAGCTGCGAGGACGACGAGGGGGCCGCCACCTCCACACTCTTGCCGTCGTCGGTGCCCGACGCCTGGGGTAGGCCCACCTCTGGAGCCGCCTGCGCAACGACACCCTGATCAACGATAGGCGCTGCCGGGGGCTCGGATTGCTCGGGGTCTGCTTGCCCCCCGACCACGCCACCGTCCCCCAACGAAGGAAGGGGCGTCGCCGCTTCATGAGTCTCTGGCGCCGCCACTGCTTGCTCGGGGGCTGTCTCTGGCGCGGACGGGGGAGTCGAAGAGCGGGGAATGGACGAAGGAGTGCGTGCGCTTAGGGCCGCGCGCTTCCGCAGCGCGAGGCTGAGCGCACCAATGTCGTAGCGGCTGACCCAAGAAGGGCAAATCAAGAAAACAAATGAAAATCGAAAAACAGTATAACGAGATAGCGCAAAGCAACACTTACACAGAGGAGGTGATGCGGACCCGCTTGACGGGCCTGGAGGCTACGCCCGATGACTCGGGGGCTGACCTCTTTCCCCCCGGCAGGTCGGAGGCGGGTTTCGGCTGTCGCTCTGGGTGAGGAGGACCTGCACGGGCGGGGCCCCGCCGCCGCGGATGACCAACGACTGGAGATGTCGTGGAGGTGCATTCACGTTCTCCCCCGGCGGCGTGGACGGAGCGAGCGCCGGCGATGTCGATCTTGCTTTGGGGGCGACCGCCTCCTCGGGGAGCGCGACCCCCGCCGCGATGAGTCGCTAGAGGGACGGCGAGCGGGCGGATCACGGTCCGCCGGATGCCTGGACGAGTCGTCTCGCCGCGGGGACCTCCTCCTCTCCCTCTGCTGCTCTTGGCCGCCGGGGCTCGATCGGGAACGAGTCACCCTCCGATCCTCCTGGTCCGGGCGTGGAGGCGGGCGCGAGTGGAGCTCGTTCCCTGTTCGTGGGCAGCGGGCTCCGGCCGCTACCTCGAGCTGGACCCCGCGGCCTTCCACTGGGGAGGGGGTGATGGAGATGACAGGGCATTCCAGTCGACACCGGCATCACCACCGCCACCGGACCACAGTGGTGACGATGAGGGATCCTCATCCGAGGAGACAGCGAGCTCCTCCATCTTCCTGCGCTTGGCGCGGCTGTCGTTCCGCTCGCGCTTCGCGATCTCCTTGTCCTTGTGCTGGGCCTTACGGGTAGCCCTCCTCCTATCCGCGGCGGCCTGGGCGTGATTCGGCATCGCATCCTCAGGAAGAGGCGGCTTCGCGGGGCGAGGGTCCGCGAGCCTCAACTGAAAGCAAGGAAGAAGATGAGAATCAACACAAGGGATACAAGATAGTCGGAGCGTTAGTCGGAGGGAAAAAAGACTTACAAAATTTTTGGTCCCCTCGTGGGGGAGCATGGGTCGGAGTTGGGGCGACGGCCATGAGTAGCTGGCCTTCCCGATTGCCTGCCCCACGCAACGCTGGATCTCATCCAACGAAGGGAGCCGAGGCGCCGACACGGTCCCGACGAAGGGAGCCCTGTCCGGCGTCATCTGGCAGATGCGCAGGCGGCGCCGCTGGAGCGGGATGACCCCTAGCGCGTGATATTGGCCGATGACGGCCGCCAAGTCAACTCCGGCGTCACGCAGCTTGGCCAGCACCGTCCAGCAGTCCCTGAGAAGCCTATCTTGCTCCGTCTTCGGGGGCCCGTAGCTCCAGTTCGCCGGCGCCTCGGCGATTGAGGAGCCGGTATACTTCGGCAGTGGGAACTCGGGGCAGTCCTTGAGGTAGAACCACCTCTTGTGCTAGCCGCTGTTGGAGCTCGTCAACGTGCCGGAGATGTACTCCTCGCTCCTCTTCGTCTTCATCCGAAGATTGGCACACCCAATGGTGGCCGGGAGCGACTTGTCCTTCAGGCACACGAACTTGAAGAAGTACCAGAAGAGGTGCCAGAGGGCACCCACTCCCAAGTACCCTTCACACAGCACCTCGAATGCCGCCATTTGTTGGATGGTGTTGGGGTTGAGGTGGTGGAGTTGCAGCCGGTACTCCGCAAGAACGGCGCGGATGAATCGGCCAGCTGGAATGGTAAAGCCCCACTCGTAGAACATCACGAACAAGACGACGTAGCCATCCGGCGGATGCGGCACCGACTCATTGCCCGGGACCCTCCACTCCTCAGCGGCGGTGAGGACCGGCAGCTGGCCGACGACGACGAGCCGCTGGAGGATCGAGCGGGAGACATTGGAGCGCGTCCAGTTCGACATGGCGTCTGTCGAGCTCGAGGACGTGAGGCGGATTGAAGAAGCAGTGCTGGCAAGGGCAAGGAATCGAGGGGAAAAAGTGCGGAGTTCAACCGGCATGCGGTTTATAAGGAGCAAACGTGGCCGCTAGCATTTAATGCCGGCCCCACTACGCTGTAAAACCGCCCGCTCGGTGGGCGCATCCCCCGAGGCGACAAAGGCACGCCCGCGTGACGGTTCGATACCGGGCGGGCCACACGTCTGAACCTGCACCGCACCATCCCCTCCAACCGTCACGATCGCCACGTCAGCCACGACCGGCGCAGCGGACACAATTACCGATACGGCCGCGGACGCCACGACCAGAGTTTTTTAAGGCAAAGACAACATTTCAAAATTCAAAACCCCATAAACGAGTCTACAACTCCTTCATGGGCTCGGAGGCTACATCCGGCGAATGTGCTCGCGCGCACCCACTGAGTAAATCAAAGAACAAAAACTACAACATTTCCCCAACACTGAGCCTGCGAGCGAGTCCTTGACTCCCACCACAGGCTCGGGGGCTACTGACGAGGGCCTAGATTAGGCCCCCCTAAGCAACGAGATAATCACCTTGAAGATGGAGTCCTCTGACACCATTGACAATGTGAAGGCTAAGATCCAGGACGGGGAGGGATGCAGATCTTCGTCAAGACCCTCACTGACAAGACTTCCCCACTCTCGAGTATCTTCCGCCTCGCACGAGTACACCTCGGCTCCGAGTACCCTCCGATTCGCACGAGTACTCTCCACCTCGCGCGAGAGCGTGTTGTCTCCGAGTACGCCCCGCCTCGCCTCCGACTACTCGTTCGCTCGAGTAATCTCTGTCTCCGACTAAGGCGGTGTCCACACGGGGGAGCCGGAGCGCGGGTCAGGGGCCCCACACGAACGTGGTGCCGCCCCAGCCCCCCAAGCTTCTACGCGACGACACGCGTGACGTCATTTTCCACGCCAAGCAAAGACCACAGCTAGCGCGACGGGAGGACGGCCGGGTCTGACAGGGGCTGTAATGGCGCACAGTACACCCCCACGACCTCCGACATGCCATCACATCCAACACCAGCTGCACGCCACACCGTCAGAACGTGCACTCGATTACCACCTACTGATGCTTAGGCCATAACATGGCAGGCCTAAGCTGCGCTCAAGAAGCCTGAGTCAACATATGAACTACTCGGAGGAGGTGCCAAGTGCCCGGAACGAACAGTGGCAACAGCACACGCGGCGCCTTCTGATGACACCACAACTCAGCACCCTCCCACGCCGCCTGACGGACATCAATGACGGAAAAGACTTCACAACGCCATAGCACTGTAGCTTATTTTCGTTTTCCCTCTTTGCCCCTCTCCCTTGTGACTATAAAAGGGGGAGGGGTGCAACGTACATAAGGGATGACCGATCACCAAGTTTGTAACCCCTACTACAGACATTCCCGGCATAGGAACCCGAGTACTCGGAACTGGACGTAGGGTATTACTCTCCGGAGGCCCGAACCAGTATAAAACCCTTGTGTCTCCCGTGTCAACCATCCGGATCCGACACACGATTCGATACAAATCTACTGCCGGTGGTTGAGAACCCCGACATAAACTATAGGTAGTTTCTGCATTGGGAGTGCCCTAAGGAGGTAGGATGACGACGATGACGGAAGTTTGCCCCTCTTCTGCGTCACTACTGTACTGACCAGAATTAGTGGCAGCACTGAATTGAGGAGGATGAGTCCTTTTGTCCATTGTTAATGCTTGCTACTGTAGGAGGCTTTCAGAGCATCTTCTCCAGCAGCATACCTAAAACCGGTGACTTATATTTCGTTCAAGGACTAATATGTGAATGGAACACTTTCCTCAGGGGGAAAACTACAAAATGACATAATCTTATTCTCTCGTCCCCTATCCTCGTCCCCTCCGCTTATATACACCCTGCCTCCTCTTCTTCTTCCTGCAACAGCGCCCTCCTCTCTGCTCTTCCTACCGGCCTGCCCACGTTGTCCCGCCGGCCGCCGCTACCTACCTCTCAGCGCCAGCCTGCCGCTACCCTTTCCCGAAAGAAGGGCAGCCAACTGCGCGACTGGAGGTAGAGACATGGCCAGCGGCGCGGGGCTGTGGTCAGTGGCGCCAGCGTGACTAGAGGTGTGCGCGGGGCCGTGGTCGACGTCGCGACTGGTGGGGATGGATTAGCTCCGAATCGAGCTGGAACATATCTCCTCCGCCGGCCTCCATCGTGATTTGATGACGTACTTGCTCCTTCGCCATCCTCCAACTCCCTCCCCTGCGTCACGACGCTCACACGACCCGTCACTACCCACCTCCCTACACTAGCCACACGCTCCTCTGCCGCTCTTTCCGGTCGTGTGCTCCTCCGGTTGCATGGATTGGTGGTGTGGCGGTGAGATCTGCGACGGCTCCAGGCCAAATCGGCGCCCGGGCTGTGCAGTGGTGGTCAGATCCTCTACACCTCCTATCGCCGGCCGCCTCCCCATGTCCCCTCGCTGGCGACCTTCCACCCTCCCTCGGCACCCTCTATCCTCCCTCCCATGGCCGGCTCGACGACCACGACACCATCTCTCCTTCCTCTCGGTAGGGTCATGGAAGGACAGGGAGGTCCGACGGCGCTCCGTCGCGCGGCGACTTCCGACGTGGTTGGGCAGAGCGCATCAGGAGTGGTGGCGCAAAAGCGTCTTGGCACTGGTAGTTGGCTCTCCCGCTAGTGCAAGGAGGATATGCATATCCTGAAGTTGGGTATGTATATTTACATATAGGAGAGAGAAATTTTGGTCATGAGTTCAAAATTTTAGGTATAGGTATCCAATATAGGTCTTATGCTGGAGCAAGTGTTTTGACTATTTTTAGGTATTTTGATAGTTTTTAGGTATTAATCAATTTAAGTCATCTACTAGAGATGCTCTTAGACCGTCTCCAGTGGTCACCTCATCCAGGTCTCCATCTGCAAAATGCAGAATGAAAACGCACTGTAGCGCCTCCAGCAGTTCGCACATCACGGTCTGCATTTTGCACTCGCCACCCTGTCGTGCTGCATTCCTGGAACATTCCGTTCCTTCTGCATCCCAACCGCTCCGCCTCTCTCCACTCGCGCTCGGACTCTCTGCTAGGGATGGATTCGGATGTCTGGATATCCGAATTATCCGAATCCGTATTCGATGCGAATTATAATATGGATATTCATATTCGTTTTTAATATGAATGTTAGATGGATGTATTCGTATTCGATTTCTAATTTTTTCTCTATCTGGTTCCAGATTCGTATTCGACATGAATGTGGACTATCCGACACTATCCGGTATCCGTGTAGAACAAAGTACTCATGAAAACTTCTAAAACTCATCGATTTTTAGAGTTGTTTGGCTTTTTTCACTTTAATTTGGTATTGTAAGCTTTGTTTTAAACTGGATTTGGTACACTATTTTCTATGTACTTGGCGCTATCTTATTACCTTATTGGTCTTAGCTAAATTTTAAAATATCAATTTCGAGTTGACCTGAGTAAATATCCGAATGTGAATTCGAATTATTCATTTTGCATTCGTATTCGAAAAGATTCGTATTCGTATTCGAATTCGATTTAAAATGTGGTAAATAGTGACATTCGGATTCGATTCCATGGATATCCGATCCGAATCCATCCTTACTCTCTGCCCCCGCCTCTCTCTCCCCTCGCGAAGAGGTCCACTCCACCAGGCGGGACCGCATGTCACCGGATCCACCCCCGCCGGATCTCCTTCCTCCACCCCCGTCGGCGGTCTTGGGCTCCTGCGGTGGAGGAGAGCTGCGACGGCGACAGACTCCGGCCGGTGGTGCGGGCCGCGGTCGCATAGGCGCTGGAGGCGGCCAGGTTCGACTACGCGCATCACTCGGCGGTGGACGTCCTCCTGCGCTACATCACCTACATCGGCCGGTCCGCGGCCTTCAACACCAACCTTGTCGACCGCTGCGGCGGAGGGGAGCTGCGTCGACGGGGACATGTGGCGGCGACGGGCTCCGGCCGGCGGTGCCTTCTCCCTGCTGCCGCGAAGATGGAGGAGGCGGCAGCCTCACCGGCCCTCAATTTTTTTGGCCGCACGCGACCTAGGCCGCCCCTCCCCGGTCCGGCGGCGCCCAGGCGGCCAGCTCCAGACTTCGGCGGCCTCGGGGGCGGAGCTCGTCGGCGCGGAGGAGCTCCATGAGCGGCCGCGGTCCTCTCCCTCTCCTCGCGGGAATCAACTGCCGCCGGGGATGCACGCGGGGTTGCAAGATGTTGTTGGAGGCCTCTTGCTTTTGCAGCGTCTACTCTTTCTCTCTCCTAAGTGCAGCCCGGGTGCAAATGGGCAATATTGAGATAGGGATGAAAAGTGGTACGTGGTTATCTGAAATATCCGAATTCGTATCCGCTAAAATGTAAATGTGGTTAGAATCCGCGTCCGATTGCTAATATGGATACAGAAATGGATGTATTCGAATTCGTTTTCATTATTTTTCTCTATCCAAATCCATATCCGTATTCGAAATAATTGTGTCTATCCGACAATTATTCGTATCTGCGAAGAGCAAAGTAAAATTACCTTTATGATTAATGCCTAATAATATTAATTTTAATATTACAAATGATATAAAAAAATTTAAGTTTAATACATTTTAATATAATATAGTATTTAAATAAATATATTATTTTGATTTAGTCAGAAAATGATGTATTTGTTGAAATAAATTATTTTATTTAATCATTGATGTAAATTATTTCATGTATTTTAATTTTATTTGTTTCTTCTAAATAATAATATATTTATTTGTAATATCTATTTATTATTTATATATTTATTTATTAAAATAATTATAGATAAATATGTTCTTTTTGACAAGCTATCTTTTGTTTACATGTTCGTACTTTAATTTCTATCTCTTAAATGATTTTGTTTTTTCTAAAATTATCACTAAACAAATAAAAAATTGCTATTTGCAAATCGAGTAGATATCCGAATGCGAATTCGAACTACTATTTGTTTTGTATTCGCATTCGATTATATTCGAATCCGAATTCGTATCCGGCAAAAAATGTAAATATCCGACTAAAAGTATTCGAATGGTATCCGTATCCGCGTCATTTCCATCTCTAGCTGGAGATGGTCTCAAGGGCACCTCTCCTCCAACATTATGCTGGAACGTGACCCGTGCACTGCACCGTACTGTTGGTCATGTCCGGTACCCAGCACCCAGCAGGATCTGCAGCTCCTTTTTCTTTTCTCTCATCAGTTGGAAATGGCTTTGGCTGAAAAGAGGGAGGGATCCGCCGTTGGCGGTGGAGTCTGTACTCTGGAGTGGAGCTGAGCTGCGAAAGGTGCCGGCCAGGAGATTCCTGCCGGATGCTTCCTGGAAAAAGGAGGGAGGCCCTAGCAGCCTAATGACCATGTAATAATCAGATTATTAAGAATCTGAGATCCACACGCCATATCATATCGCTAGCTTAAGTAGTGTTGCTGTCTAGCTGGTCTGACTATAATCCACCGGCATGATTGCTACTACTGCGCATTAGATTATGGAGATTGGATCATCATTATATCATATAGTTGCTGCATGTCTTGTCAAAATACTCCATCCGTTCTTAAATATATGACGTTTAGGAAAAAAAATTAGTTCAAAATGAACTAATTTTATTGTTCTAAACGTCATATATTTAAGGACGAAGGTAGTACTCTACTACTGATATTTCCTCCGTTTCAAAATACTTATCATTCTGAGATTTTTAGATAGATTCTCTTTATTATGTATGTGGACATACTAACTATCCAGGTGTATAATAAAGAGAATGTATTAAAAATATTTTGAAAACAGAAGGAATAGATTGCTTTGGCATTTTGGGATCTGAAATCATGGTCTTCCTCCACCAGCTCTCTCCTGCTCCACAGCGCCTCCGATGGCGACCGGAGTACCAAAACCAGTGGATCTGGATGCATGAACGAAAGCTGTCGAGCACGCTTTCGCTGGGAGACGGGAATGGAATGGCAGAGCCCGCGGCTGCTCTGCACCGGACGCCACCATCAAAGGCAAAGGGAGGACGCGACGCGACGCGACGCAACGCAACGCGAAAGCCAAAAGCTCCGCGCCGCACCGGCGTCGACGCGTTCCCCGTCCGACCCTCACAGGCTCGACCAGAATACGTACTTACGTTATTAGCTGTAAATTTTCAAAAAAAAAAAACGTACGTTAGCTGTACCGTGCCTCTGGCGTGCGCCGATCGTATGCGTATCCGCTCGGGGGAGCGCGACGCGTGCGCTGGCTGTGGCCGGGGGTGTCACCGTCCGGTGGCGTACGGCGCGGCGGGGAAGCCGCGCACCGGCCTTGCCGAGCGGATCCGCGCCAAATCTGGAGGGGGCCCAGGACTCGCGCCACTCGGTGTGGTGTGGTGCCGATCCGGCGATCCCGATCCCACTTCTGGCATACGAGCGGGCAGCAGCTACTTGAGGCTACGCTGTTCGCGTCATGTGGATGGGAGCGGAGCAGATTCTGTTGCGCACATACGGGAGATACGTTTTTGTTTTTGATGGTCTCTTTTTGAAATACGTACAGTACTATGACAGCACGTAGAGATGAGGTCCAAAATCATTCCCTCTCTCTTTCACACACACACTCAAAATATCCCCTTTCTCCCTTCCAGCACCATTATAAACTCGTATGTAATCCCCTGTTCCTTGAATCATCTCGAGTCCCTTTCAAACTGAATAAGCAAATAAGAAATTAAGCTAAAACAACGATTGTAAACGGCAAGGAGCCAAAACAAGTACACAAAGAAAGTAATACCTCTCTATTTTTTTAAAAAAAAACTAAAGATAGGAGAGTTGCCGATTATGTTAAAAAGAGATCCATATTGAAAAAAATACAAAGTACCAAATGGTGTTAGGAACAACTAATTACAGTCTAAAACTATTATCCTCTAGCTTGCTAAATTCATGGATGTTTAGTACCAAGCACACTGCCTCGCATAGGCATCGATGGATCCTTAATTATTTGGCTATTACTTGGAGTAGTTGATAACTTAACTACCGCTTCAATTGTTGAAGGTCATTTAGCCGTTAGCGCACAAACAATTTGGAACAAATGGAGTAGTATCTAAACATTCTTCACGATGTGCTAATAAAAAGTATGATGATATCAATAATATTCTTGGTGATAAGGATTGCCAGAAAGTGTCTCCCTAATGAAATTACAACCGTATTTTCACTTTCACAACTTATCCCTTTTATTTATTATTTTTTTTGAAAAATATGGCTACCATGCTGGCATGCTAAGCTTGTGCAAAATTATTTTATATACCACCGCGCGTCGTGACCCAGTTAGGCAAAATATCACCAAATTTTATACTCTCTCTTTACCTTTTAACTCATGATTTAGTAAGAAACTTATCGTTTGGAGTACCTTTTAAGTTGTGGTGAGCGAGTTCTCCTAAACCATTGTGTAGCTAAATAATACTCCTTGCATCCTAAATTATGAGTCAGTTCGACTTTGTAAGGTTTATAGATTTTACTATACACTTAGATACACACTATGTCTAGATGTATAGCAAAATCTATAATTCAGAAAAATTAAAACGGCTTATAATTTGAGACAAAAGGACTACATAGGAATACTAAATTGTATATTAGCAAATGACGTGCACTTAGGAATTTTGAATGACAAATGCCTCTTCAATAGCCATCGAGTGCACTACAGCTACGGACCACTAGTTTTTTTTTTTCATTTCGATCTGTTTGATGACACAATATTTTTTGTCTAATTACGTATTTCAGTTCAATTCGTTGGATTAGACGAGATGCGGGTGCATGTGCATATTCCATGAGCTTTCGTACCTGTATACTAACGTATTTTTTTTAAAAAAAGAAAAGAGCATTACAGTTCGGCTGGTTGGACCGTTGGGCCTCTTTGACGATGGTCCGTCCGAAACCCAAAACACAGAATATATATATATATATATATATATATATATATATATATGGTAGAACGGTCCAGTGGGACACGACCCACCAGGGTTTAAATCCTGGTGCTCGCACCTTTTTCGGGATTTTCCGGCGTTATGCTTTAAGTGGTAAGCGATGTTCCCGTCGACGACGAGGCGCCAGTGGTGACTTCGAGAATCTCCAGATCTGCCGGTGCTCAGTCCTTCGGAGGTGCTCATAGGGGTAGGGTTTGCGTACGTGTATTCATAGGGGTGAGTGTGCGTTCGTGTTGTGAGCGTCTGCGTTGTACTGTGTAATCTCAAATATATATATATATATATATATATATATATATATATATATATATATATATATATATATATATATATATATATATATATATATATATATATATATCGTTGATTTTCGAAAAATAAATGACAAAAAAAATTACGAGAAATATACATTTGCCGCCGTACCACACGGCGGTAGGGGCCTGCCGCCGTGCCACATGGCGGTAACTACCTTTTTATTTTTTTGAGATTTTTTCATTTTGTAAAACACTTTTTCAGTTTTTTTAAACAAGAAACTGATAAATCTAAACATAATCACAAGATCATAATCAACGAGTAGATGCAAAATAGTTTATACAAGACCATGGTAACAGTACTGCTGTGACAGAAAACACTAATACATCTAAATCCGCCGGCTCCTCTTCGGCCTAACAGTTCTAGCACCAGCCCAGGTGTGGTCCCGGGTGTACGTCAAGGGGTCAGGTGGCCTGATGACCCGGGGTCCGAGCTGGTCGGGAGACGGTGCCGCCATGGCCGTCTGCGACGAGCCTGCAACAGCCGGTGTCGCTCCGCCCGCCGGCGACGACCCTGCACCAGCCGGTGTCCTTCCGCCGGCCACCGGGGTCGCTCCGCCCACCAGCTGTGTCTCCTGCGTCCCAAGAGGCGGTGCCTATGTGAACTGTGATGCGCCAAGCTCCTCGCCCTCCGCCGCATCCATGGGTGCGAGAAAGTCGTTGAACCTAAACTCGTCCCAGTCCAGCTGGTCGTCAGGGGACTCCGTCGCGACCGCAGTCGGGTCGAAACCTGCAACGAATACTATTAGTTTTCCACATATCGTACTTATCAAATTTTACTGTAATAGTTAAGGTCGTTACCATGCTGGAAGACAGGTGGAGTGGACGAGGAAGGAATATCTGCCGCCGGAAAGACCGGCGGTCTAAAACCTTCTAGTCCCGTCGGAAAGACCGGCGGTCTAGGTGCCGTCGTCTCCGGCTGTCGAGCCCCGGTGAAACCTCCTGGTCCCGTCGGAAAGACCGACGGTCGCCCTGTACGATTAGAATATAGTATAACAAAAACACACAACAACTCCGTGCATTAGTTGAAAATAAGGTCCGGTGAAAGTACCTGCGCCGGGGAAAACTAACGGCCGCTACACGTAGGTGTGCGGGCCCTGCGGCTGTGGCTGCTGCTGTGCCGTCGGAGCCAAGAAAGCCGCATGTGCAAAGGTGGAAGGCGCCGGCTGCGAACGAGCTGTCGAGGCGGAGCTCGAGGACGACGCTGGGTGGCGCGGAAGAAGACGAATGTCTGCGGCCCCGGCGTAGCTCACGACGGCGGTGTACCTCGTGGCAACATCGAGGATCCTGTCGTACGTGTGGCGGTGCTGCTAAGGTCCCCAGGTAAAACACGCCTCCCTCGCGGCCGCTGCGAGCCGCACGATCTCAGCAAGCGCGTCGTGCTGCTCACGAAATTAGTAGCACATGTTATAATGAATAGTAATATGAATTAAATATGATTGCAGTATCGTAGCTTACCGCTGTGTCGGCGATCTGGTCTCGTCGCAACGGGTACGTGGCGTCCGGCAGTAGCCTGTCGTGGTCCGGGACCGGTGGCGGTGGCGGGGCAGCAGAGACGTACGTCACCCGCGTCCGTGTCCTCGGGAGGTACCACTTAAGGTACGCTACCCAGGCCGCGCTGTCGTGAAGGTGGATGCTCGGTGACGACGTTATCCTCATGCGCCGCGGATGCCCACTCGTCCACGTACGGCTGCAACCTGTTGACGAACGACGTCGCCGCAGACACACCCTTACGCGTCCACCTAGCATAGATGAAACAAAAAATTATTTGTAATTGACTACTTGTAACAGAAAATAATTATAACTGACTAATGGTAGCTCACCTGTGCGCTGTGGGCGGTAGACGTGGCGCAACAGGTACAGGCGACTCTTGGTAGAGGCCGAACTGCCTCATCACCCAGTGGACCGCATACTCCTCGACGTAGACATCGAACACCAATCGTCGCCGCGTCATCCAGTACGCCTGGTCTCGCAAGCACAATGACGAGAGGCCCTGTGGTGCGCGGGCAGCGACCATGGCAGGAGTGTACGACGTCCACCGGACCTGGGCATCGACCATCCGGTCGATCTGACCCACGAAGTCCTTGTACGCCTTCTTCGCCTGCTCCCCAGCCCAAACGTGCTGCACAGAACATGAAAAGTTAATTGAATCGAACTAAAGAACTCATTAAGCGAAGAAAATGATAAGGGAGGTCATTACCTTCGGTAGGCACCACAGAGAACCCATGGTGGGGAGGCCCGCTGGGTCGGTGTCAGCTGGTAGCGGCTCGTACTCCGAGAGGTCAGCCTTGGGCTGACCGATGTCAAACCGCTCGTGGATCCACATCTGCAGCAGGAGAGGACAACCCAGGAGGATCACGCCCGAACACAACCCCCTGTAGGTAGCGGCCAGAACAGCGCTGCCCCAGCTGATCCGAGGCACCTCGTCGAGGGGGGAGTCGGCGATCCTCTGAGCCCAGGGGAGCAGGTACCTCGACACCGAGTCTCCCGCTGACTCGCAGAACATCACCCACCCGAACAGCCAGAGCAGGTACACCTCCAGAAACCTATCCGACGTCTGGTCCTCGGCCTCGTCTGCCATGTAGTCAGCCCGCACACACACAAAGGTCCATCGTCACATTCATTTAAAATGCATACAAATGTTGAAAATAAGAGTTAGAAGCACGTACGCTGAACTGCTGGATCCAAGTCCAGGTGGGACCGTGGGTGTTGGCGAAAGGCACGTACGGCTGAGGCGCGCGATCGTTCCGAGGAACGTTCGCGAACCGAGCAAGGAAGTCGGCCTGCCACGTCCCGGGGATGTCGATAGGCCCCATCGCCTCGCCAGCACACGGGAGTCCTCCCAAAAACGCGGCGTCCTCCTGACTGAGCGCCATCTCGCCGACGGGGAAGTAGAAGGTGTGCGTCTCTGGTCGCCACCGATCCATAAACGCGGCGATTAGAGGGGCGTCGTAGCGGAACCGCGTCAACCGCTCTGCTCGGGGAACCTCAGCTCGTAGCTTGTCACCCTCGACCAACCGCGCGAAAGGCAGAAGTCCTGCAGCGCGTAGCCTGTAACAAAAAAACAAAAAATAATTTACTTAACGCAATTACTATTGTAAAGAAACAGAAATAAATATAACAAATGAATTACGTACTTCGGAATCCAAAGCTGGTGTATCGGCATCAACGTGCGGGTGGTCCGGCAACGTATACTGCCGGGCGTACGTCCAAGAATGGCCGAGACATACGAGCGGTTGTGCCGGTCCACCGCCTCCTCGAACAACTCCGGCCGTACGTACTCTAACGGTGCCTGAGCAATAGCTAAAAAAACAAATTTTAATCAATTAGTTGAATTATATCAATTTAAACGAATTATGTGAATTAAAACTATTTCCTAAGAATTTTAAATCAATTTAATCTAATTATGTGAATTATAACCATTTTCTAGGAATTTTATATCAATTTAAATGAATTATTTGAATTATAACTATTTTCTAAAAATTTTATATCAATTTAATCTAATTATTTGACTTAAAACTATTTTGTACGAATTTTATATGAAGGTAAACGAATTATGTGAATTACAACTATTTTCTAAGAATTTTATGTCAATTTAATCTAATTATTTGAATATAACCATTTTCTAGTAATTATATATCAATTTAAACGAGTTATTTGAATTACAAATATTTTTTAAGAATTTTATGTCAATTCAATCTAATTATTTGAATTATAACCATTTTCTAGTAATTTTATATCAATTTAAACGAATTATTTGAATTACAAATTTTTAAGAATTTTATGTCAATTTAATCAAATTATTTGAATTATAAACATTTTCTAGGAATTTTATATCAATTTAAACGCATTATTTGAATTATAACTATTTTTACGAATTTGATATCAATTTAAACAAATTTTATGAATTATAACTATTTTTACGAATTTTATTTGAATTTAAACGAATTATTTGAATTATAACTATTTTCTACGAATTTTATATCAATTTAAACAAATTTTATGAATTATAACTATTTTCTACAAATTTTATTTGAATTATAACTATTTCTAAAATTTCTAAACTAAGTTAACTAAACTACACTAACTAACTATACTAACTAAACTAAACTAACTAACTACACTAACTAACTAAACTACACTAAAGTTAGAAACATACTTGAGTCAAAAGTGCTCCGAAGCGTTGAAAGCCGAAGATTTAGGAGAAGAGAGGGAGGGAGGGAGGAGGGGTGGCGGCAGCCGTCGACCCCTTATATAGAGGTGAGGCTGCCGCCGTACCCCACGGCGGCAGGCTCCTGCCGCCCTGTGGCACGGCGGTAGGATTCCTGCCGCCGTAGGGCACGACGGTAGGAGTCCCTGCCGCCGTACCGGCACATGTATATTTCTCGTAATTGTTTTTCGTCGTTTATTTTTCAGAAATCAATGAAAAATATATATATATATAATTCCAAAACACAAGGCATCTGGAAAGAAGAAAAATCAGTCAGACACAGTTGACTGATATCGACCCCGTCAAAAAAAAATTGACTGACTTCGACGAGAGGCGTCCGGGGGGTCCGGTGTGCACGTACTGTAGCCATTCCCGACCGTCCGATGGTGACGCGCTGGCTTCTTGGTCGACGCGTCGGGCGCACGGCTTCTTGGATCATCCAAATGCCGTCGCGTCGGGCTGTACGGCGGCCCCACCACATCACCCGCTGATTTTGACGCACCGGAGGAAACCCACGTGCCCAGATGGACGGCCGCGATCGTCACCCGCCACGAAGCTGGGCCCACCACCGGTAGCATTAACGCGGAGGATCCCGTTCCTCACGTGGGTGTTTCCTCCGGGATCCGGCGCTGTGCTGATTACTGCTGAAAACGCCACCTCACCAAGGGGCCTTTCACTGACGCGTGGGCCGCTCCGGCTTCCTCCACCCTTTCCCCGTTTACTGGCGACTTTTGCCGCGGCTTCTGTTTTCACCGTGCCTGCCGGACGCGGCCACGGGGAATGGGACCCGGCCGGTCGGCGTCTGGGGCCCCGGCACGGCAGGTTCGTGTCGCACTGTTGCGCGCCCGTCACGTTGCCAGGCCTCGGCCTCACCACGTGGCAGCGCTGATAGCTGGCGTGTCATTTTCGGCGTCTTTCTTTTTCGCCCGCCCGCTAGCTCCCCACTTTTCCCCGAAAAGATGTATACTTGCGCCGCTCACGCAACCAGCAGCAGCAAGGGCCAGCGCATCTTGGCCACAAGTTTTTCAGGTGTAAATTGTGCAGCGCTACTGCACATGGCAGGCGGGTTAATTAATTCATAAGGAGTTTAGAGGTTTTCATATTCTTATGTAATCACAACTTTGTATTGAACCGTATGCTTTTCCTTCTTATATGACATAGCAGTACTTCTGCTTTCACTTAAAAAAATATATACTTTTTTTAAATGTGGCGATGTGTATTTCATGCTACACTTTCTGAAGGGTTTTCCATATGATTCCCAAACACTATATATATATATATAATATTAATGGAGGAAGTGTTAATCAATACTACCAAATTCGTTATTAAAAATAATTGGTTTTTTGAGCACCATTAATAATTGATCGGACAGCAACATCTCGCCCAGAGCGTGGCACTGCGGGTGTGTTTAGAGTTCAAACGTTTAGACAAAGTTTGACAATTCTGATCAAAATTAGTGTAAAATACACTGTAGTATCAGATGAATAATGAGAGGTGATGTGATGCGACGTGATAAATGATGAGATATTTTTTAGAAAAATTTAAGCTTCTAGACACACCCTGCGTCGAGCGAGCAATAGGGAACAGCATCATCCGTGAGAGGACATATGGCCAACGCACCATCGGCCTGACAAGCAAGGCGATGATAGCCAAGCCGTACGCCTCCTCCCATCCCTCCACCTCGCACTCGCAGTCCGCTGTCCGCTGCGTCCTCGCCGCCGCGGGGCCCCCCGCCCCCGGCCTCGCCTCCACGCGCCCCTCGCCGCGCCTCGACACGCGCCCCCTAGCCCCGCCGCTGCCGGGTGCTCGCGGCGGCGCACCCGATCCCCGCGCGCGTCCCATCCCCACCTGGCGGCCTCGACGACACCTGTCCCCCACGCACGGCACGGGGAAGTGCACGTAGCTTTCCTCCCCTTTCCCCTGTCTCTCCCCTCCTTCCTTTCTGCTGGTAAACTCCCGGAGCCCCAGCAATTACCTTTAACCCAACGGCTGCGTGCCAAATCTCCCTCCGCAGCTCCGCTTCCGCCCCCCAGGGTCGAGGGCGCGTGGTGCTCGCTCGCCCCAGCTTGCTTCGACGCAGCGCCTGGTGGTTCTCCCGCTACAGTATCCTTCCTGGGTTGCTCTTCCTCACGAGGGGAGGGCGTTGCCTGCCTGTGGCCTGTGGACTTGGCGGTTCGGAGGACTTGGGACTCGGATCCGCGCCGCGCGGGGCGCCTGCCTCGGGAGCTGTGCGAGGACAGGGCGCCGGGTTCGGGGGGCGGATCGGCGCAGCGCAGATCTGGAGGCACATGAGGAGGCGGCGGCGGAGGGGTAGCTGGAGCGATGCGGTGCTGCTGCGGCGGGGGAAGGCCTGAGCCGGCGTGGGAAGGTGATCCTGGAGGAGGTGGCGGCGGCCGCGGAGGTGGAGGCTGGAGGTGGGATGGAGGACGTCGTGGCGGTCGTTGCCCCGCTCGCCGCGCCGCCGGCGCCGGCGTTTAGCCCCGCCGCGGCGGGGCTCACGCTGATCGCCGCCGCGGCCGCGGACCCGATCGCGGCTGCGGCCGTCGCGGGGGCCATGGAGGGGGTCTCCGTGCCCCCCGTCAGGACGGCGTCGGCGGTGGAGGACGACAACGCGCTCGCGCCGGAAGGGGAAGAAGGGGGAGAGGCGTCGGTGGCGGGGAGCCCGTGCTCGGTGGCCAGCGACTGCAGCAGCGTCGCGAGCGCCGACTTCGAAGGGGTCGGCCTGGGCTTCTTCGCCGCTGCGGACGGCGGCGGGCCCATGGTGTTCGAGGACTCGGCCGCGTCGGCGGCCACAGTCGAGGCCGAGGCCAGGGTCGCGGCTGGCGGGAGGAGCGTTTTTGCTGTCGACTGTGTGCCGCTGTGGGGGTACACGTCCATATGCGGCCGCAGGCCGGAGATGGAGGATGCCGTCGCCACAGTGCCACGATTCTTCGACGTCCCGCTATGGATGCTCACCGGCAATGCAGCGATCGATGGGCTCGATCCCATGACGTTCCGCCTGCCTGCACATTTCTTCGGTGTGTATGACGGCCACGGTGGTGCGCAGGTACGCTCACAGTCATAGTTCATCAATGCCTTTCTACTAACAGCCTGATTTTTGTTTCCCAACTTGGAACTGTATGTGCAAATCAAGCAGTTTGTTGTTGGTACACCTACATTGAGTGCATTTTCCTCAATTGACCATAGGTTGCAAATTACTGTCGGGAACGCCTCCATGTGGCACTAGTGGAGCAGCTGAGCAGGATAGAGGGGACCGTGTGTGCAGCTAACTTGGAAGGCTTGGAATTTAAGAAACAGTGGGAAAATGCCTTTGTGGATTGTTTCGCTAGAGTGGATGAAGAGGTTGGGGCTAAGGCAAGCAGAGGAGGTGGTGGTGGCACAGATACAAGTGATGCTGCCGCGGCAGTTGTGCCAGAACCTGTGGCACCTGAGACCGTGGGTTCGACGGCGGTGGTCACTGTCATCTGCTCCTCACATATCATTGTCAGCAATTGCGGTGATTCAAGGGCTGTGCTTTGCCGTGGCAAGCAACCCGTGCCTCTGTCAGTAGATCATAAAGTAAGCTTGCTTGCGATGCTGCCCTTTTCTTTTTTGCATGACCTTTTAGTTCACATGTCAATTGGATGTTGACTTCTATGATCTCTGTTTGTGCTTTAGCCTAACAGAGAGGATGAGTATGCAAGGATTGAGGCAGAGGGTGGCAAGGTCATACAATGGAATGGTTATCGAGTTTTCGGTGTTCTAGCAATGTCGCGATCAATTGGTATGCCTGTCCAGCACATTGCCTTACTATAGAAGTCACCATGGTACTGTACATTGTGAAAATGGAAAATTCAAAATTTCTGTTAAAGAAGTACTACATGATTTACTAGTTCACCACCATCTCTGTACCACTTTAGGTTTTGGTTACAGGGAAGTGCTGGTTATTATTAATTTTTTTTACATGGTGATTTTACAATTCCTGGGTAATGGTTCACAAAAGCTCAGAAATACATTGAAAGACCGTTACATAAAAGGTATCTATGCTTATTATGCATTATTGTTGTCTTAACAAAATCACAAAACCTATTTGGACAAATTAGCTGCCTAAGGTCATGTTATCTGGCGAAACACGAAGGTTATATGAGAGCTGATTTATTTTTTTCACTTGTCAAATATTTCCGGTTTTCTGTGTTTATTAAGTAGCAAGGAACAATTTTGTTCATGTTAGTGTTACTCAAAATGGTATATTACACAATTTTCATACTTCCTACGCTTTCCAGCATTGTACTTTGTTTTTGTAAGTTCGAAGCACTGTATTCCCTAGAATTCTCAAATTCAAGAAAATCATTAAAAAGTGGATTGTGCCCTTTGTTATGTAGTACATGGCACTAAATTCAGATTCTATTGAAATAGTCATCATGCCTTGATGTCATGTACCACAAGACCTTTAGCAGGCGCCCAAGGCAACAGGAAGACAGGGCCGGCAGGCCTTAGAGATAGAATTAGTTAAGATTGGAATAGAGTTTGTTTGGGACATAAGTTAGTTAGAGTTTGTTAGCAAATGGATTGGTTAGCCGGCATAATATAAGCCGAGGTAGATTAGCAGATTGAATCAGGCTTAGAAGATTGTACCTTGGCCTCTCGTGTCCTGCCTCCCCTGGCGCGTCGTGAGCTCCCTGTTGCTCCGCCGCGCCGTCGAGGTCCAGGGCCACGTCCGGCCACCTCTTTTGAATACAATCTCCGCCAAATTCCTTCCACCAATCTCCCTGCGCCCATCTCCCATAACACTTGAGCATCCAAAGATTGGATCTTTGTTATGGAAGTCCTGTCTGCAAAGTAGCTTGTGCTCTGAAAATTCTGATTCTGACTCCACTAGTTGATTCTGTCTCAAGTTTCTATTGGCAAATAAAGATCAGAGGGTCCTACCACAGTTGAACCCAATTTTTTTTTAAATTATATAGGAACACTAGTGTAGAGGAAAACAAATCCTACCTATCCTGAATCATCATGGCCCCCAATGGCTCGTGATCCTTAGTTGGTTTCATACATGGTTGATAGGCACCAAGGCCTGGTAGTTGCTGCATAGTTTGGTCATGCCCATTTGTATGCTCTCCTGTGGAGTAGATAGGTGAAGGTCTGTTCTGTAATATGCTGAAGCCGTTGGTTGTTTTGCGTGCCTGGGGGAACAGCTAGGTCATGGTCACGAATGACTTTTTCCCCCTGAAATAATTCTCTTTTTGGATGTTTGTGCATTAGAGAACAGCACAAGGGGAATTTGTACACTACATGATCGAGTAGGGGTGATGGAAATCCTCGTATATTCTATATCCTTCTGCAAGGACAGTCTCTCGCACACCATTGCTGTTTCTTTCAGGTCTTGCTGCTTCGTGTTTTTGATGCAATTACTATTGAAAAACTGCTTACTGATACCTTTTAGCTGGTTTTTATAAAATCTAACAGTACCACTGAACATGGTTTTGTATAGCTTTGATTGGGTGCTTTCATCCCTTTCCTTTTTGAAATTTGAATCAAGCTCCTAATGAGATACCATTAAACCAGCAATCATACGGTTGTCTATGAGTGTTTTTTCAAGCTCATATATGGCAGAAAACTCGAAGATATGATGTTGCATATACAGTAGTTTATCCTCTCCTTTTTTTTCCTGCTAAAAGTCAAGCTCTTTGCATGTCAGCATGCACTGAAGTGATAGCTACATCCTATATATGAGTAATTTGGGCTAAATTAGGATTTTGAGTCTGGTATCCTCAAATACAATATCTAAGTTTCCAGATGGATCGTTAAATTTGTCATTATGGAGAGGCAAATTCAAACAATTGGTTCAATGCCTAAGGTTCTGGTCATATTATATAGCTGAAGTTGCTTTCCCTTCCACTTTGGGAGCCATTGTGCCCATAGCATGATGCATTCAACTATTGGAGCTTTGGCAAGTTATTGGGTTGCTTCGGAACATCCTTGAGTACATTGATCTATGGTCATTCTTCACTTTACTGTTGTTCTTTTAAGTTATGGCTTGGTCACTAGTTTGCTGTTTTAGTTTCTATGTATTTGTACAAGCATAGATCTTTGACCATTGTGTAGCTTATAAAACTTACACTAATTTGGGAATTTGTCCACTCTTATCTACCATGAACTTTAGCTTTGTGGAAGTGAGTGTGTATGTTACTAGGTTTCTTCAGTTAATTAGTGATGACCTCAGTTGAACCTTTTCTTTTCATTGAGATTACAACATTACGTTACACTAAGTGAACTACACTAGGTGTTGCGAGTCAAGTATTTTCAAATATGCTTGTAAAATAATACTCTGAGCTTGCTAGTTTTGGTTGTTTTGTAACTATATATTTTTTATTTACTTTAATCAAGAAATCCAAGATACAGGACATGTATGATACAATCTGAACATGGCTTCTATGTGTCGCAGGTGACAGATATCTGAAGCCATGGATAATTCCAGTCCCAGAGGTAACAATAGTTCCTAGGGCAAAGGATGATGAGTGTCTCGTTCTTGCTAGCGATGGCCTCTGGGACGTAATGTCAAACGAAGAGGTATGTGACATTGCCCGCAAGAGAATACTTCTGTGGCACAAAAAGAATGGGACAAGCTTATCATCAGCCCCACGGGTCGGTGATTCCGCTGACCCAGCTGCTCAAGCGGCTGCTGAATGCTTGTCAAAGCTTGCTCTTCAGAAGGGGAGCAAAGACAACATCACCGTCGTTGTAGTTGACCTGAAAGCACAGCGTAAGTTCAAGAGCAAAACCTAACCTTGGATGGCTTGATGAACAACTGCAGCAACAAGTTGGTAGGAACAACCTAGATTTGGAGAATCCAAATTTGGTCAGTTTTAGTCACTGCCGTAGTACATTACTTAGCCCAGTTCTTTATTTTCTCAGTTTTTTAAGCCATTTGGGCTGCCAAGGGCTGTATCCCCATGTATATGGTACAGATTGCGACCATCAGGGTTTATGTTTCCTGGTCGCAGTGATGGTCCTATTTTCCATTCTTACTTTGTTGCCCTGTATTCTTTTTGTTGTCCATGTATCTGGCAATATGTATATTTGAGCTTGTAGGGTACAAAAGAAACAAGTGTTATAAAGGGTTCTGTATCCTGCATGCCTGAATGAATCTGTCGATTGCATCAGCTGGTATATCTTCACTGTGGAGCCTGCTAATGTCATTGCCATAGAGATGCTAAAAAAGTCATTGCCAGAGAGTACCTTTCATTCGGTGAATACTGAACAGGTTTAGTGACCAATACACCAGTTGCAGCTAATCCATTCCATTCGCAAGCTAGCGCGGACAGCGGAGTTTGACAATTCATCTAATATAATTATCGTATAGAAATAGGGGTTCTTTTTTTTAACTGGAAAATGATTATGTGGCTTCTGTTACTGAGCAACCAAAAACAAGCGAAGGCACAAACTTTTATTTACTCAAATTGTGACTAATAATAATTAATTAATTAGTTTGGTAAGTGAAATACCTTGCTTGTTTCTCGCAAACGGATTTGAGCACATGATAAAGTTACAGAAACTAAAAATACTAAAACGCTCGAGAAACCTGATGGTTAAGGCTGAAGACAGCCTCCCAGCCCCAGGTGCGCCAAGCTCCATTTCAACAATTCTGCTCCATTTCAACAATTCTACCGGGGCAGGGCGGTTGCGTTGGCCGTCCAGACCCTCGTTTTAATGTGATTGTGGATTTATATCAAACAAAGTGCACCGTCGCTTGGAGTTAAAAGTTCTACTTTCACCCATGAACTAATCTGCACGGCTATGCCACTGCATGCCTGCAAATTTCTCTTCCTTGCTTCGAATGTCATACCATCATGGCATAATGATATTGGCATGCCAACAAACAAAACATGCTGCTGAGGCTACTGCTAGGTTGCTCTATTCGTAATAGGTGCACGACTTCAGCAACCACATAGCTCTAGTACACTGTAAAGCCATACCAAAATTAAATCATAACATAGCGTCAGCGTGTCAGCGTGCGAGAGTACACTTCATCAGCCTGAACCCTTGCATTCAGTTTCACCTTTAAAATTACAATCCCAACGTCGTAAAGTCAACTCTATAGAGCTCTTTGTATTTACCAATTCCACGGATGCACAAAATTCTGACTTTCCCAAGGTCTATACTACAACGAATCCATTTGAATAGCTTGTAGGGCGAGGAGCAAAAGGAAGCTGAAGTACTCGCTTGAATGGGCAGATACGGGATACAAGTCACCAAAGCATCTCTTGATCCAGAATCAACCAGCCAGATTTTCATCTGTTCTCCAGTCAAATGGGCCACGGCTTCCTTTGTATATTATATTCACCATATCTTGTTTTTGAGCCAAAAGAGAATGAAGACCACCCCAATCACAATCGCAACAGGAGCATACTTCCGAATCAAGGCCTGGTATTTGAAAGATTGCATGTCAAAGAAATGAAACTTTCAAAATAAGACTTCTAGCTCTGGTACTCAACTAGCAATGAACAAAGCAGATGAAAAACTGAACAGACACTATGTCACCAGTAAACTTACTCCAATATTTGAATCACAGTACCCCACAAACAGTTTTAGTAACTAAAATAAGGCTAGTGAATAGTTCTACGCAAATAAGATCCGTTTAGTAAAATTATATGTCAGGTGCTGTTCAAGAAAAATCCAATAAGCATTACATGTATTAGATGGAAAATGCTATACTCAGCACAGCAGGCAAGTGTGTAAGCCATGAATTGTATTGTGCAACTGTAAATATGGAATACCTGCCGATTGAGGTCCTTTGCCTTATTTGCATAAACTCTCGTGTCAGATGTCAATCTACTTGACATTTCACTGACCTCTGCACAGGATGTAAATTTTGTTATTAATAATATAGGCAACCTTATGTAACGCAATGAAAAGGGAAAAATAAGTAGGAAGAATCAGAAAATGGCAGTTCAAAATGCAGTAATTCATTCAGTCTAATAGGAAAACAAAAAAGAAAGGGCTTTAGAAAGACTTAAGAGGGAACATACTTCTAAAAAAATAAAACACCAATTTAAAGAAAAAAAAACACCTTGGTTAGACACAATTTGATTTTGGATTCATGTCACAGTGCATGATGAAACATTTGTGAGAAATGATAGGGGTCTTACGGTCTAGCTTTTCACCAACACCAAGCACCTCTTGAACATTGCGGGTCATAATTTGATGCACCTCATAGAGTTCATCATTCAGTTTTGCAAGGTTCCTTTGAGTTCTTGTATCCAAATACAGCTTCTTAGTCTTCTGGATGAATGTATCTAACAGAAAAAAAAAAGCACACATGCTATCAAGCAGTACAATCTGAAGTAAGAATGAAAACAACGCTGGTGAGTGAACTCAGGAGAAATAGAATGAAAGCAATGCTGGCAAGTGAGCTCAGGAACCATACCAAACTTGATAAAAGCATACGGCCTGGCAGCAGTTTCTATTTGATTTCCGTTGACCCTCTCAAATTCATTTTTCAGATCTTCCAGGTACTGAAATGCAAGTTTCTTCGGATAAGAGCGGTCACACATAGTCAAATAACATACTCGGCCTTCAATGATGTAGCTACACATTCGAATTAAGGGACCCAAAAGATTTTCACAAAGCACCATAACAGGAGATAAACAAACAAACATGATTACCAGAGTGCTGATTCTTCCTTAACAGCTTGACAAACAACCAACTAATGAAAGTACAAGCTACAAAAATTTAATAAAGAGAAAATTGGTTTAGGCAAGTAGCCTTGTTAGTAGCCATTTTTGGAGCAACAGGGCACAGATCCTTTTGACATAAGGGGTCTTTTTTTATGTTTCAAGGCTGTACATTTCCCACTTTTGTTTAGCTGATATATTGGTCATCACTCATCAGAACTATATAAATGCAATGTGCAGTGGCTTGATGCGCATCACATAAAGCATATGGCTTTCATGACATGCAGAAGCAAGCCTCAATCACTCAATCAGAATACAAAGACTGTATGGCATAAGGATACTGGAAATAGTATGCCCCCGTCTCAATTGACATCCGGGAAGCTTCATGATGCCCTTTTGACAAGTTCTTGAAAATGAGTTTAGCTTGCTGCTTGTAGAAATCAGCGTCCTTCTGATCTCGCCCATCATCCAACCCTTCTGCCAGCGGAAGGCCGTCAGTAACACGTGCTATCATTGTCAGCTTCACCATTGTGTCAAGAAAGCCAGAACCACTAAAAAATATAGTATAAACCTACAAGTAAGCTGCAACAAAAAAAAAAGAGATTGGTAATTCAGAAGCAGATCCACTTCAATAAGTCAGTATTTTTTGTAATTATGTGTCAGCAGCAACAGTAACAGAAGACAGCAAAGCTAAATGGCATATCATCCACCCAATAAGCAATTCATGACATTTACAAGATCAGATATCACAAAACACCAAACCTAGAAAAATCAAGATCTCAAGTGCTCCTAGCTTCAGAACCAGTACTATCTTATAGCATAGAAACAAAACAGCATAGGTAACAACGCACATAAAAGAAATATACTAATATACCTCACAAATGCATTAATCCACCCTAAATCTGTGGTCCTCGAAGATAACACAAGTAAGAATGCATAATGCTTCATTTTCTTTTTTGAGACAGTATGCACAATGCTTCATTTGAGATGTATATCAGAGTATATGTTATATGTGCATTTGCTGAATCTTCTTCTGATAGCTTACAAAGCCAATAGCCATGACACACATGCAATTTCAGTTAAGGTGAAGCCAAATGAAACGAGAAGGGGAAGAACAAGACAGCAAGAAAAAAAAGATGTTCTAATTCATCCTTCCCATCACAGCTAACAAGACATGATCTACAGATTTTCCCATCACTGAATCTTTCATGAGATGGCAATACAAGGTTCTAGTAACATATAGGTATGAAAATGCATACCTTGTTGTGAAAGTACCGTAGATTAGTCCAGAGCTTACAAATATCGGATCAACTCAACAGGGTTGAATCTTTCCTAGTAGTTACAATTTTCTCAATCTAAAGAAATATGAACAAGTAACAATAAATAAACCAAGTAATAAATTCATAGTAGAAATCTTAAAGTAACACATTTCAACAAACAAAAATTCCAGCAACATGCATATGTTTGGCCATTTTCCTAACATCCAATTATAAGTTCTTGTTGCAAACAAAGTAATATGCTTACTTTGTCAGTATAGAATAAAAGGTTAGTGAGTTAGTCAATTAATGGATGGCATGTTTACACTGATTCAGGCTAAGGAACAACATCAGATCAGCACACAGCAATGATGCAATGAAATTCCACACCGAAGGCTCTGGTTCAACTTTTTTGGGCTCATGCTACACAGAATGTGAAAGCCAATTGAGGCCATCACTGTTGAAAATAATCTGCACACACAAACCTAGCCACCTAGGTGTAACTTTGCTGCAATGTTGGACTAGCTCTATGATGCATTAGGCACCTTAATAAGTGCCACATCACTAGAAGGTGCTGGAATGTAAATTTGTGGTCCAAACACTGAGTGTTGGAATTGTGGTTGAATAATACGACAATGTAAACTTGGTACATTCAATGGAAAATGGTGTTAGTGTGGATGTTTAATCAACTTATGTTTGTTGAATTCTACAAATGAATTAGTTAGCAACATTCTTGATTGAACATATTCCACAATGATAACTCCGGAACCGGAATTCATGTACAACAGTTTGGTTACTACGGTACATAAGAACAGCCAAACTCCTAGAAATTCCATAGCTACTATAATAAGTGTTGCCAACAAATTTTGTTTCATAAATCCAAGAAAGACGTGGGGAGATCCTCCACACTTCAGCCTTGTCATGATAAAACAAATATCTAGATCTAGTCTAGAAACAACAAGTTTATAAGACTGAAAAGGCAAAGCCATCTCGGCTGCTGATCACTTTGGGAGTCACAGACGAATCTAACAAATTTAGATAACAAGCATACGGATCAAGAACCATAGATCCAAGAAGGGGAGAAGGGGTGGGATCAGACTTACCCCGTTGCTGAACGCGTTCTGAGTTTGATGGCGGAGGATGCGCGGACGGGCAGGAGACGGAAGAGCCGTACGGGAGCCTGCCTCTATCTCGTCGCCGCCTTGATGATTCACCAGCGCAGCGCCCTCGCTCGCCCTCAAGTCTTCTTCTGACCTGACGCGGAACGATAACCCACCACGAAGGCTGAGCCCTTTTGGATCCCGGGCTGGGCAATCAATCGTCGAAAGGAACAGCCCGTGCCTGCCCTTTTGAAGAGCCCAAAACATAGGCCCATTTAGTTTCACTTAGGCCCACTGGGGCATCTCCGGTTCGTTCCAGGTTTTTGGAAAATGGGAGTACAAACCATCTGTTTTCTTTTAAAAAAATTGCACAAGCACTACATTGTTACCCCTCCGATTTTAAATATATGATGTTTATGATAAGAAAATTAGTTTATTTTGAACTAATTTTTTTTCCTAAACGTCATATATTCAAGGACAGAGGTAGTATTTAAGAAGAGAGTACAAACCATTTACATAGTTCGATATTTTAAAAATATTAAAATCCTCTAAAAAACAAGATTTAGCATAAGAAACTAAGAAATTCGAAACCGGGTGGGAAATGAAAGAGAAATAAGAAATGTTGGATTTAATATGGACCAAGCTCAAAATTTTATCTAATTAAATTAAATAATTCTAAGGCTCATATTATATATTGTGTGTACTATTTTGTTTAGAATCACAAGAGATTTTGACTTGAAATATATCTGTTTATATTGAGAAGTCAATAAAAAAGATGAAGGCGTGCCGCACACCGTGGCGTGGGGAGCGAGCTGTGCCATGCCTGCGACATCAAATGTCAGCGTACATGATTATTCAAAAAAAAAATGTCAGCGTACAAACCATGGGTTGTTTCAACCAGTCGGAATTTTCATTCTGTAACATGAATGTGAAAATCGACTTTTCCGTTTCACCAGTAACATTTTTCACCACCAAAACTTCAAAAAAACAATGACTTAAAGCTATTGTTAGGCAATCAAAAAGCGACACGTACACCAGCTTACCAAAGAAAAGACCGTTGCATACATTATCCCAGTGATCTTCTGTCTAATCCAAAATAGATGCAAGCAATCAAATACAACCAGGTTATGCTCTGTCCAAACTCCAGTCTCCTATGACAAGCTCCAGGTTATTATTTAGCAGCATAAAGAATATATGGTCTGGAGACGAAATACCTAAACCTTTCCCTAAACCGGTGATAGCTACATCTGTTGTTTTCAATGATCGTTGATTTACAATTTTTTTTAAAGCATGTACTCCTCGGTTCTTAAACTATCCACTTTCTAATAAAATATTTTTACTTAACAAAACAAAGTGAGTACTACTTCGGAAAAAATAAAGAATTTGATTGATGCCTCGCTTCAGAAACAGAGAGCAACATTACAATATAATGAAGAAAAAGTTCATTTGATCGTCTCAACTGAAATATGCTTCTTCACCTCCAGAACGAGAAACCAGGTTTCAAACCTGCCCACTAGGGATCAAATAAAAGCAAGAGAAGGAAATATATCCAAATCACAAGCAAAATGTATCAGCACTGATGGACTCTAGTCAACCAGGTTGCTAAATTCTCCATGCCTGGTGTGCAAATCCCCGTGGAATGTCCCCAGGAGTATAGCCCCCAAAAGGCAAAAGCAACAACTCTGTGTTAATTAGCAAGCACTGGCAACTCCGAGTAATAGGGAACATACGGTGTACAAAACCCGTAGCTGTGTCTGAAAGTGTGGAGGGCATGCACTTTCTTACTGTCCATGTCGTATGCTATCAGCTTCCGGTTGCGGTGATGAACAAGGAAAACCCAATTGCAATCCGGATGAATGGCGACGACATTGTAGTCAACATGGATTCGGCACTTGTTCAGTCCAAACAGCTTCAAGAAGCTCACATTGTGCTTGAGGACCCATCCTTCTGCAGCGTAATCCTGAAGAACCCAAATGGAAATTCCACCACTCTGGTAAAAGCCTTCTACTTCTTGATATCCGCTCATGCAGTACAAGTGCCCTTGGGATTGGCCAAGAAAAAGAGCACCTGTGCCATGGTTATCTGGCCAACTAATGATCCTGCACGTCTTCCCTTCCCAACCCACCCCAGCTATCAGATACTGCGGCTGCCCCATGTTACGGTGAAAGATGATAAAATGCAGCATGCCATTGACAAAGGTATTGCCCATAAATTTGGCTGCGCCCTTTAGCGGCCATTGTTTCCATCCACTTCCCTCTTGCCATAGCCTCTGTTCGCTTGTAGCGATCCACACCCCAGATTCAGACGAATAGATGTGTGCCTCAATCAAGTCTTCATCCCCATTGTGCCACAAGCGGAACAATTGGAAGTGCGGCGAGACAGCTGGGTCAAAGATGATATAGGTAGGCGTGCAGTCTGCTGGCGAAAGAATACCAGCGCCGGGCACGGCCACCCATTGCTCGGTGGCGGGGTTGCAGACAATGTAACCTGCGCTGTGTCCGAAGAGGAGGAGCCCATGGCAGGAATGCAGGAGCCTGATGTTCTTGTGCTGCCCGGGCTGCTTCGTCAGGAAGGAGAAGGAAAGGTCGAAGAGGGGCGCAGTTATCCCCGGCAGGACGACGAACTCGCCGTAGTAGTAGTTCTCGGCGTCGCTGCAGAAGAAGCCCTCCAGGGTCTGGGGGAGCCGCCTGCGGTTGACGGGGTCGGCGATGAGGTCGCACCAGCGCTGTGAGACGCACTTGAATCGGTGGACGGATCTGGCGGGGACGCGCGCGAGGATCTCCAAGATGGCGTCTTCTGGGAGGCGCGGCGGCACCGCCGCCGGGATTCTCTTGGGGTTAGGGCAGTCCATATCACTGTAAATCGGCGGATCAGGCGGGCGGAGGTAAGTGGACGAGCCAGCGAGAGAAGATGAAGAGGATGTAGGGGCGGACCGGAGCGTACCAGACACCGGAGACGGCCGGGATCGCCGAACGCGGCGCCGCCTCGCCTGGGTCGCCGGAGTTGTGCGGAGGCGCCGGCCGTGTTGTTGTTGGTCCGAGACGAACGAGTAGTCGAGTACAGATACCTGAACAAAAGAGGCCCGGCCCGAAAGTCTGGAGAATTAGGCCCGAAAGTATAATCGAGCAGGTGAGTGTATGCGACTTCGACGAAGTCTAATGTGGATTTCTTGTGGCTACATTGAGATTATGACATTTGGGCTGTTGTTATATATACGTTCAAATTCAAATTATAGTTTTCAGGTGTGTCACCAATGTTACCACACACTTCATCTGACGATAATACAATTCGGTCCGTATTTGTCTTTAGTCAAATCTTTTAATTTTGGTCATCAATATCTAAAATGTTACAATACTAATATTTTAAGATAATGGTCAGCTTCACGCACACACTTCCAACGATACATCTGACAAAGATTATTATAGGTAGTAGAAACACAAAAATAATAAATAAAATGTACAAAATCAAAATCTCCAATGTGCAGCTTACTCTTTTTCTTTGTTTCGTAATGTCCACTTTAGATGAACTACTCTCTTCATTCCAAATTATAGTTCGTTTGACTTTTTTTAATTCTAAATTTAACCACTCGTGTTATTCAAAAAATTGTAAAAAGTGTTTTTTTTGTTACGGCTATTAATAAAATTATTTAAGAATGTTGCAAAATTTTTGAATAAGACGAAATTATTTAAGAATGGTCAAACTTGAGATTAAAAAGCCAAACGATGTATAATTTGGGACGTAGGGAGTAACTTCTTAAATTAGGTATAAATGGAATCGGGGTATGAGCCAAATCAAAGGTTAAAAGAGAAACTCCTTCGGTTGGTTGAAGCTAGAACCAACAAAAGAAAAAAAAACATCATATTTACTTGCCTCATGCTTGTTCAACCAACGTGGTGTTATTAATCATAAAGACATTTGCGGGCTCCTGAAGACTCTGATTTGGGATAAGAGCATCTTCAGCAGTCTCCCAATAATTAGTTAATATGCATATTTCATTATTATTGGGAGAGTTGCTTTTACAATCTTCCAATAATCTTTTCAATCCAACTTCGTATTGAGAGAGTCACATTTGGTGTTTTGCCAACTTCTAAAAAGATATGCCAAGTAAAAAAAGAGTTCAACTTCAACAGTCTGGCATAATTCACTTACCAAATCTAGATTTAACTTATATCAGGAACATTGAGAGAGAAACAAAAATATGTTTCTACCCTTCCACCTCTTAAAACTTAAATCAGGGACCCTGAGAAAAATATAAAATTATTTTTATACCCTTCCAGATGTGCTGCGGATAACTGCGCGCATATATACGCGCGGCGAGGGGAGGGATGTCAAGTTGCTATTGATGCCAAGTTGTTTTACCAAACTGTTGGAGTCTAATTTTTCATGTTTTGCCAAAATTAGATGGATGCCAAACTAAGATAACAAACTATTAGAATTGCTCTTATCAGACTGTCTCTAGCAACATACTCGTTCCCCATCTGCAAAATTCCCTTTTGAGAGAAGGAAAAAGAAGAAAAACAACCTTAAAAAATGGGACCTTCCAGCAATATCACGCATCCCCTCCCCTCATTCCAACGACTCCAGCGCCACCGCCTCCTCCCTCCTCCGCGCTGCGCCACTTCTTCTCCCCTTCCTTCCTCTCCTCCGCAGATTCTTCTGCTCCTCTCCTCCTCCTCCTCTCGGGCGGATTCTGCTCCTCCTCCTCTAGGGCGGCCGCCTCCTCCTCCCCTCCCTTTGTCTCCTCCGCGGCTCCACCTCGTCGGCGCGCGGCTTCGAGGCCTGCCGCCTGCTCCCCGACCTCGAGCTCCTCCTCGGCGGCGATAGGGTCGAGGCCCTACCTCCCCAAGTCCCCGCCGCGGTGGCGGCAGGGTCGACCCAAGTCCCCCGCGTGGTGGCGGCGAGGTAGAGGCCCTGCCTCCCTAAGTCCCCGGCGTGGCGGCGGCGGGGTCGAGGCCCTGCCTCCCTGAGTCCCCGACCAGGGAATCGAGCGGCGGCGCGGCGACTTCCTCAACTCGCCTTCCCCGCAGCTGATTGGCAGCGGGGGTGAGACGGCGGGGAGGAGGGATGAACGAGCACGGCGGTGGTGGCGGATCTGGCGCTGGGGACGCGGTCGTCTCTCCGGCTCTCGACCGTCCGCACCGCCCTCGGTCGTCGTCGTCGTCTTTGTGCTCTGCTCCCCAACCAAAGCACCACCACCTCGCGCTCGCCGTTGCAACTGCTCCTCTCGGACCTCACCACCACGTCGTCCTTCCGTGGGATGGCGCGAGAGGGAGATGTCGTTGTGTCCCTCGATGCAGTGAGGAGAAAGAATCCCGAGTTTGGGGGAAAGAAGGTCGGCGTCTGCATACTGCAGATCCAGATGCGGTGATTGCTGGAGTCGCTACAGTGACTCCCAGTCACCTCATTTTGCGATTTTTTGCGGTTGCGGGAAGGGATGTGGTGACCGCTGGAGATAGTCTCAACTCCCCAATGCACTAATTGAATTGGGATGATATTATTGTGAGACTGCAAAAGTAATTTATAACGGTGAAAGTGGTATTGAAATATCCTTATTAACTAGTTATTGGAAAAATTATCAGGAATTTGTTGGGATGCTCTAAGTATGTTTTAATGTAATGAACATAACTGTTGACGCTTTTTATGGCCAACACACGAGAGCACTAGAGCGTGCGGATCACGAACGAACCAAAAAGGCAAAGATGCTGCCTAGGGAGGTTAGACCGCCCCGGCAAGGAGGTTAGACCGCCCCCTAGGGTTTTGGCTCGGGATGGTCGTTCGGGAAGGTAAATACCACGCTTACGTGATGGCAGACGGCTAGGTTTACGAGCAAACCAGCAAAGAGATAAACAACGCACTTACGTGGCGAAGAACGACTAGTTTACGAGCAAACTAGCAAAGGCCGTCGAAGCTCTCGCCCGGGAGGGACCCCGTCAGGGCGTGGACGTCACCGGCGTGCCCTAGGTCGACCAGCAAGCCTTAGGACGTCATCTATGACCGTGGAGATCAGTAGAGGAACAGCATGGAGGTTGGAAAAGGTGTTGAGAGGATAAAAAGTAGAAGGTAATGATAGATTCGATTGTCTTTTTCTCAATCGGCCGTGGCCCTTCATAAATATAGGGTGGGGAGGTCTTGCCCCAGTAGGAGTCGAAGCCTATACAAATTCCATGTCGAAATACAACTCCTAGCTCGGATTTGGCAGGATAGGGCGGTCTAACCGGGTCCCAGGGGCGGTTAGACCGCGTGTCCGACTTGCAGATCTTCTCGAAGCCATATCTCCCTCATCCGGAGTCCGAATCGGACGTTCTACATATGCATCTTGATCTACTCGACGAGAACTATCCAATGGTGAAGTCCAAATTGCCTTTTGAGGACTTTAACCAAGGCGGTCAAACCGCCCTAGGGACGAGGTCTGACCTCCTGTTGCCAGACCGACTACAGGGCACGCGGTCAGACCGCCTTAGCCACCCGGTCTGACCGCCTGGCCCAGCCTGATCTGGCTTAGCTGCCAATTTTGAGTGTCAACATATGCCCCCCTGTTTCTTAGTAAAGCTTGCGTACTAAGAAATACTTATCAACACCAAAACTGCACAGGAACAATGTTAAGCACAAGAATAGCAAACAAGTTTTACTTTTCAAGAACGATAGAATCTATCGGCCATATTACTTGATTTGTGGAATATGAAGAATGCAACTTGTTGCTGTTGTTTATGCATATTGTGTGAATTAAACAAACCTGAGCACACTAGCTCGGTTGTGGGGTATTGAAATATTAATTCAAACTCATTTCACACTTGCAAGTTTTTATGGATGCTTAAAGCGACCAAATTACTTTTATGTCAATTGGTCGTTGCAACACTTCTCAATTTAACAATAGAGAAGGATAAAAGAATTCAGTATTACATCCATAATTAATTTTAACCATAAGCGAAGTAAGGTGAGTAATCAGCCCCAAAAATATGAATATGATACAATTACCTCAGAATTGGTAATGGCCAGATTACCCTCGAACTCCTCTTGCTTTTATTTTAATGCATCTTGATTTATACAAATATCCGACAAGAAACTCCAGCAGCTACCAATCTTGGCTTAATCAAGTGCAGAAACTTCAAAGTCATAATTGTAGCCATACCGGTCAGAACGGTTCCCATTGGCGGTCAGACCGGTGCCATGCGGTTAGACCGGTCACAGTGGCGGTCAGACCGGCTGGTCCAGGATGTGGCTCAATATTCTTTAAACATCGACTTCTCTCATGTAAATACCCCTTTTGAACATAGCTTGATGTTATTGTTTCAGAATATTGATCATGAACTTTTTGTGTCTAGATAGATGATGGATATAGAATTGAGATAATCATCTAGACATCTATTGATAAATATATATATATATGGTGACTCATTTTAATGTAAATATTTGTTGCACTTCCAATAACAAGTCACCAAATGCCTCTGCATGAATTTAAAACCCCAAATCTAGCCAGAATAGAAAAAATTCACATTCGGCTTGTTAATTGAGGCTAAATATACCAACCGGCTAAAAATCTCAAAACGCCATTATTTAGTGAAATAAGGACATCACCAACATTCTAAGAAATCTTGCAAGCCGATTTTAGTAAATAGAAATTCCATAGTGATAAATTACTCTTTTTGCTTAAGTCTTGCCCCCCGAGTACTTAAGGCACCAAAAAGGTTATAAGCAACCTCTCATCGGGAAGCTATCACTTTAGGACGATGATCTAAGAGATTCATCGGCCATGTATGTTGTCAAAGATGATAACTCAATATCATCCATAAAGAATTCATCCATAAGAATATGCACAACCGAAATAAAAGACTAGAGATATATAAATTCAGAAATTAAAACCATCTCTAAGGACTAAATATTTCGGCTATTGTTATTGATCAATATGCATAGCAATATGGTGATGACCCTCTATGATATAAATATGATCTATGTGGAACCCAAGGACCAAAGTATGAGGGATAATCAAGCATATCTAAGGATGAATTCCGAAACATAGGCATATGTGGCATTTGTAAAGTAAATGAAGTAGGTAATGACCAATAATTTTGATGGTTTGGTGCAAACCTCAATTTTGAAGACCGTCTCTCATATCTTTTCTTCTCCTTCAACTGTGTTGCACCTTTTGCTTGATCATTACCCATGTCTTGAGTCCGAATGCTTCCTTTAGGAATCCATGCCATGCCTTTCTTCCTCAACTCTTGAGCACTAAGCTTTTGTAGCTTCTTCTTCTGCCAATTTGATAAACCAAGCGGATGACTTGACTTTGCTTCAATTTTGGACAGCAGTGCTCCTCTCTTGTTTTTTGACCTCTTCAACTCCTTTCGCTCAAATTTGGCACTTGGAGGATCAACAGATGATTTTTCCCTCCGTTTGCCACCAACAGCTGAAGTGATCAACACATTAATCGGCTTTTCATTAATTGAATTCAGATCTGAACTTTTATCCTTGCGACCATCTCTTTTCACTCGGTAAACTTGCTTGACAACCTTTTTCTTGTTTTGAACACTAGACCGATCTTTATACTCAAAACGGTCACTTTCAACATATGGCTGCCTTGCATGTGATGGTCGTCTTGGAGCTGCATACTCAACATGATATGGTCTGAAATATGAAGGAGTATGTGTCGATGAATCGCTCCACCCCCATGATGAATAAGGATGAGCACTAGTGGAATATGGAGCATATGAAACCGGCATTGATGGCTCAAAAGGAGAATATGTTGTCGCTGAATGAAAACCCTTTCTTTGCCGATTCCAATTCCCATAATTATATCTAGGAGGCAATCTTGAATATTTAGCATCATTTGACCGATTAGCACGCTTGGCCTCATTATCTTTTTGATATTTAGCCAGAAGTTCAGCAAAGGTGAGCTTCGGCTTCTTACCATTGTGCTTGACATGGTCTTTACCTCCATTACCTACAGGACGTTCAGGTCTCAACATTTTTTGATCTTTCAAACCTGACCCGGTTTGACCGACTTGGGAAGCCGGTCTGACCTGTTGGTCCAACCCGGTTAGACCTCCTCGCCTAGGCGGTCTAACCGCCTGTCCTAGCACAGCGGCTGCAACAGGTTCTTGGTTTGATGGAGAAAAGTCCATTTGCCCCCCAGTAACCTCTGGGATTTTGACAAGCTCATCGTCCTCAATAATTGCTTGATCTTGCAGTCATGGACGACGTCTTTCTCATCACTTGGGAGCTTTGAATCTTCCTCTTTGGCAATTAAATTCGGATCTTTGGATAAATCAGCTGATGCTAACCGATTTAATAATCCTTTGCCATCAAAACCAATTGTGGCCAACTGGTCCTCCCCTTGTGTTTGAGCAAACCTTAATCGTCCAGAATCAATGGCCGATTGTATGAATTGACGAAAAATATTGCAATCACTAGTATTATGATTAAAAGAATTATGCCACTTGCAATATTTTCGATCTCCTAGCTCAAGGGGTGATGGACTAACTTTGTGATCAAAGAGTTTAATAAAATTATTCTCTAGCAAGATATCAAATAAATTATCACACAAAGTTAAATCAAAGGTGTATTTAATTTTTTCCAACCGATGCTTTTGTGGAGAAGGCTTTAAGGCCAAGCAAATGAATGATTCAGGTTTCTCATCGACCCATTCGGTTATACCTTTTTTAGCACTTCCCATACCCGATGCTTTAGAGTTGATCTCTATATTAGCATCGGACTTCACAATCGCTCTCAGATTTGATCTCTTGCATTTAAGTCCAGAATAACCATAAGCACACCATGAAGAGAAAAACTTTGACAATGATGATGTAGAAAATTTAAATGTCAAAGTATTTTTATGATCGGCCTTTTTAATTTTCACAATGCATTGGCTGGTTGAATCTGAAGGTATACTATTACTAGCAAGTAAACTACCATCCTCAATCGATCTCTTAGAACTATTTATGATACAATCATTAACAGAAGAATTAATTGAAAATGTAGGATCTGATTGGGAATTACTTGCAAAACATACCTTATCAAATAAATTGGAGAGGCGAGGAAGCTTGATGTGGATGATGTCATACTTCTCCTCCAGATGGCAGCCAACAGTCACACTCTGTATAGGCCGGTCAGACCGGGTCATGGGGCCGGTTAGACCGGGTCTTCCAGGTTTGCTGGAAATCACCTCGTGTCGACATGCCAATGTTTTCTTCTCGCCTCCTTTGTCTTGGTTTTCAACAATTTGATTTTCTGAATTTTTCTAAGCCTGAACTTGTCGTCCAATGATATGATAATCACTAGAAAAGTGCACGACACCTTCGGCTTTAGAAAAATCAAGTATTGCTGTTTTGTTATGCTTAACATGCTCTTGTGCAGCAAGACTTGACTCTTTTGACGTAACAAATTCAGATTGTACATTCATCAAATTCGAATTGTTTTCATCTTCTTTTTTCATTCTTAGTTCATGTGCCATAGCCCTTACCAGCACACTAGCGAGCGAATGAAACTCTATGCCTTTCAAACTATCTCTAAGGGATGATTTTAAACCTCTAAAAGCAAGATTAGCTAGATCTGAATCAGAAATAGATAAATTAAAATATTGACTCTTTATTTCTTTGAATCGTTCTAAATACTTAAAAACTGATTCATCTCTACCTTGCTGAATATTATAGAGATTGGTGGCACATGATGTTTGAGAATAGCTGGTCGGATGGCTAGAATTAGCATAACCAACTTTCTCATTCATCGGCAAGTTTTGTGGCATAATCATATACATTGAATTTCCAGCCGATGAATGCATAGATGAAACACCTTGCTGAATATTAGTAAAATTACTAGTATGTGGTGTTCCATAATATTTGGCCGAACTCACCATGTTAGTTTGTCCTTGATACATGTTAATCGACTTTTGAACTTGTTGCACAGTCGGTGTGTGAGTGTAATGTTGTATGTTGCTAGTATCATTAAAACTCAAAGCATGCATATTATTTGACAATGGCTTTTGGATATAAAATTCAGAATTATAATTTGCATAATTAACACCATCTGAATAAGTACTAGCCGATGCAATATGCCTACTATTATCAAATCTAGCAACATCAACATGAGGATTTATGGTACTTGCAAAATAATTACTAACATTAGACATAGGCAATGTATTTGCAAATTGTACCTTGGGCTCGTTGTAGTTGAATTGATTTGAAGTATAAGAATAGCCCGCCATAATAAGTCTTGATGCTTCAGATCTTGTAATATAGATAAATCCAGATATCCTCAAAAATCCAAGCAATCAATGACTAAAGTCTCGCTTCTCTTCTAATCTTCAATATGTAGTAGCAAGCAAGACAAAACACAACGCACACAGCTTGAGCAGCCTGATGCAATGTGATAATTATAGATGTAATCGGTCCCGAAAGACCTGATTCAACTATAGCAGCGAATCAAGATAATAATAGATCAATTAGGTGAAAGGCTATGGATCGATAGAACGGTCTGAACAACCTGATCTTTCTTCCCCAGCGGAGTCGCCAAAATGTGTTGACGCTTTTTATGGCCAACACACGAGAGCACTAGAGCGTGCGGATCACGAACGAACCAAAAAGGCAAAGATGCTGCCTAGGGAGGTTAGACCGCCCTGGCAAGGAGGTTAGACCGCCCCCTAGGGTTTTGGCTCGGGATGGTCGTTCGGGAAGGTAAATACCACGCTTACGTGATGGCAGACGGCTAGGTTTACGAGCAAACCAGCAAAGAGATAAACAACGCACTTACGTGGCGAAGAACGACTAGTTTACGAGCAAACTAGCAAAGGCCGTCGAAGCTCTCGCCCGGGAGGGACCCCGTCAGGGCGTGGACGTCACCGGCGTGCCCTAGGTCGACCAACAAGCCTTAGGACGTCATCTATGACCGTGGAGATCAGTAGAGGAACAGCATGGAGGTTGGAAAAGGTGTTGAGAGGATAAAAAGTAGAAGGTAATGATAGATTCGATTGTCTTTTTCTCAATCGGCCGTGGCCCTTCATAAATATAGGGTGGGGAGGTCTTACCCCAGTAGGAGTCGAAGCCTATACAAATTCCATGTCGAAATACAACTCCTAGCTCGGATTTGGCAGGGTAGGGCGGTCTAACCGGGTCCCAGGGGCGGTTAGACCGCGTGTCCGACTTGCAGATCTTCTCGAAGCCATATCTCCCTCATCCGGAGTCCGAATCGGACGTTCTACATATGCATCTTGATCTACTCGACGAGAACTATCCAATGGTGAAGTCCAAATTGCCTTTTGAGGACTTTAACAAAGGCGGTCAAACCGCCCTAGGGATGAGGTCTGACCTCCTGTTGCCAGACCGACTACAGGGCACGCGGTCAGACCGCCTTAGCCACCCGGTCTGACCGCCTGGCCCAGCCTGATCTGGCTTAGCTGCCAATTTTGAGTGTCAACAATAACCATCCACAAACAAAGCCATTCATGCAAGTGGAATTAGGTTTTCATTGGATAATTTGCAAATCATAACATCACGACGACTGATGACACCCCGGTCCCAAGAGAACGAGGTAGGCTCACATCGCCGTCCATGATAGAAGGTTAGGCAAAACTTTTGCCCGATATTACTTTTTTTCTTTGAACGAACGCCCGATATTACTAGATTAACTATAAAAACATCTCATTTAATTTAAGATTACAAGTACATTTTTATATATGTTCCTAGTCAAACTAAACATATACTACCTCCATTCTTAAATATATGATACCATTGATTTTTTTTGTTCGTTTGACTATTCGTCTTTTCTGCAAATATTTTTGCAAATCGATAAAACTATAAGTTAAATCTAAAGTATATTTGACAATAAATATAATGATACATGTTTTACTTTAGTTAACTAACTTGTTCAATGTATATTGATGGTTAAAGTTGGAGTAAAAAGTCAACGTTGTCGTATATTTAAGAAGAAGAAGTATGATTATTAGTATTACGCTACTCTTTTGAAGTTAAGCATATGCGGAATCCAATGCTACGGATTATTTCCAAACTGTTTTTTTTTTAATTTGAAATGTTATAGCAAGCGCCAACACCGCAGCTGGTTCGGATACGGAAGAGCAAAAAGTACGCCGCGGTAAACTCAAATCTCCGTATGATCTGAAGCCTTTTCCTTCTTTGTTTCTGGTATATGAGACGCGCAGGAACTGCTTATATATATATACATACTCCATCGCTGAATATACTTTGCATCGTCCGGCACATTGATTGATCGGATTGGATTCGACCATGGAGCTCCTCCCTCCGTGCGCAGACAGGCTCATCATGTTGCCTGACGACGTCCTCGTGCTCATCTTGGAGAAGCTGGGTAGCACACGCGACGCCTTCCGGGCCTGCAGCCTCGTGTCAAGACGGTGGTCACGGCTGCCATGGCTGCTCCCCGAGCCCAAGATCAGCGTAGGGGATTTCCTCCCGGCGGAGACAGAGCTCTACCAATTGGACGACGCCGAGCTGGCCCGGGCCATGGGAGCCTTCCGCCGGGCCGTCACAAGCTTCCTGTCCAATGCCGCCACCGATAGGACGCCGAGATGCCTCAGCCTCGAGTTCTGCCCGACCAACGGGTGCATGCAGACCGTCCAGCGGCTCCTCGGCGGCGCCGGCGCTGCCGGGACGACGGGGAAGAAGGTCAGCGCGCTGCAGCTCGCCATCAGGACGGCGGTGCACGAGACGGACTGCCGCGACGCCTAGAGGCGCCGCTACGCGCGGCGCTTCAAGCGCTTCATGGTCGCGTCCCCCGGCGCGTTCAGCCTGCTCACGGGGCTGGAGCTGTGGAACCTGTGGCTCGGCGGCGCCGGCGTGGTGGCCGTATTGTCCGCGTGCCCGCGGCTGGAGCGCCTCGCGCTGCACCACTGCCACACCGCGAGCAGCGGCGGCCGCCGCCGCCGCGGCGAGGTGCTCGTGATCGACGCGCCGCCGCCGTCAGAACTCAGGGAGCTGGTGCTGGACCTGTGCTTCTGCCGCCTGGTCGTGGTGCGGAGCGCCCCCAAGCTGGCACGGCTCACCTGCGACATCTGGAGCGCCATCCGCACCCCGCTCTCCCTACGCGATGTCCCTCGCCTCGACACGCTCGTCCTCGCGAACCCGGCGTCACCAGCGGCTCAGGGGTTCAAGCTCAGCAACCTCCTGGCAAACGCCACGAGCCTGCGCTGCCTCTCCCTAAACTTCCACGGCGAGAAGGTATAGTATCTAGCTAAACCTAACCCACCAGTCTCCATCGCTTATTCGATCGCGTACAGTCTGTTATTTGTTTTCCTTTCAGATTTGGATACATGAGGAGCCCCTAAGGCTGCTCTGTTCTGCATTTGGCAAGCTAAGACTGTCTCCAGCGGTTGCCGTAAACCCATCTTCAAAATGAAGAAGGGACGGGTACTGTAGCAGCTACAGCGGGAGCCGCAATGATTGCCGCATTTTGCGGTGACCTCCCCGCGCAATCGCATTCTTGGGATTCTCTCCCTTCGCCGCATCCGTTCCCACCCGTCAGACAACGGCATCGTGCTCTCGCGACATCACAAGGAAGGAGGGAGCGACGGACGCAGAGACCCGCAGGTGAGAGAGGGCGCCGACGAGGAGGGAGCCCAGCACGGCGGAGGTCGCAAGGCGGGCCACTGCAGTAGCTGGAGGAGGACCTCGCCGCCGGAGAGGAGGAGGTCACGTCCGCCGGGGAGGAGGCAGCGGTCGCGGCGGCCGGATCTTGCGGGAGGAGGCCGCGCCCGCCCAGGAGGAGGCGGCGGCCGCGACGGCCGGATCTCGCGGGAGGAGGCCGCGCCCGCCCAGGAGGAGGCGGCGGCGGAGGCCCAAGAAGAGGAGCTCGCACCTGCGCTGTCGAAGACGGCGACGAGGAACGTGCCGGCGGCCCAGAGGAAGGCCCCTGCGGCGACGACGCGAGCGGGTAGCAGGCGGCCTGCACGTGAGGGCCCCGAGCACCGCGGGAATTGAAGAAGCGCCTCCCCGACCTCCCGGTACACTGCGGGAATTGAAGAAGCGCCTCGTCGGCGCGCTCCAGGATGGACGCCAGGTTCACCAGCAGCAGCGTCCGTCTCCCCATCACGTCCCCATCACCAGCAGGCAGCGGGCAGGAATGTCGGAGAGGCCTTCCTCTGCCCGCTCGATGATGCCGCGGTTGTTGGCGGCCGATCGCGCGCGCTCGGGGCAACAGTCCCGGATGCCAGAACGAAAGGTCGCGGATTGTCCGGGGAGGCGGAGGAATTGGGGGAAGAGGGAGAGACGTAGGCGGAGCCGAGAGGTACGCTGCGCAATGGGATGCGCCCAACCGCCGGAAGGCAGACTCTTTTGCGAGTTTGATTCATTCTCTCTCTTTTCTTCATAACAACCTCTTTGCAGATGCATACCGGGCAATTGCTGGAGACAGTCTAACTGCCTCTCCGTTAGCAGGGTCCCTGCACAGTGCAACCTACTGTTCACCATGTTCCTCCTTGAAGCCGCGCCATTCCTGCAGGAATTCAGCGTTGCGGACTTGCGGTATGCATATGTGGTTTTCATTTCTTTTCTTTCGCTTTGCATCAACGTTCAGTTCATTTAGATTATGCACAAACATGACATTCCAGTAATTATTATAGGTCCAGAAGCACTTCTGCGAAGGAGAGGATTATAGCGACGAAAGAAAATACAAGATGCAATGGACACACTATAATTTCAGCCCTGCCTTTCAGGCACGACCATTTGAAGAATCTGCAGGTTTTTGGCTTTGAGATGGAAGATAAATACTTACGTTTGTTAGATCGGTCACAGAGCGACCAATGCGATTGACCCGACTTTATCAAGGTACCCAAAGAACAACGATGAGAAATGATCTACAGTGACACGACTCAAGGATGAGTTATCCTCGTCTGTTGAAATATACATCCGATGATGATTGTACTAATTTTCTAACAGTGCTGCCTGTGCAGATCTGTTTCTATGTCACTTGGATTGAAATTTTAGTAACTTGTTTCATATTGTTGAATGATGATCCAAATTAATATTACCAAGAGAGAGGTTTACTTCTGACGAAGCGGAGCAGAGGCCTGTCGCCGGAGGTTTTGGCCGGAGCGAACCAAACTCGTAGCATAAGATAAATCCGGACGAGAGCAAACCATAGCATATATCAAATAACCAACAGCACTACAGTAGAAACTTTTGACATGCACTCAATATCTTCATCTGACTTAGCACACTGCTCAGTAGACAATTTAAAATGAGGTGCAATAGGAGTACTAACAGGCTTTGCATCATGCATGTTGAAACGGTCAAGAACTTTCTTAATGTAACCTTACTGACTAAGAAACAACAAACTAGATTTTCTGTCTCTAGTAATTTTCATACCTAGAATTTTCTTCGCAGCACCAAGGTCCTTCATGTCGAACTCACTACTCAACAATTTCTTCAATGTAATGATCTCTTTCCTTCTCTTGGCAGCAATCAACATATCATCGACATATAATAGCAAGTATATAGGTGATCTATTAACATACTTGATGTAAACCAAACTATCATATTTTGATATCTTAAAGCTATGTGACAACATAAATGAAACAAACATTTTATACCACTGTCGAGGAGACAAACCATACAAGGATCTCTCCAACTTACAGACGTAATCCTCCTTGTCAGGTAGAACGAAACCTTCAGGTTGGTCCATGTAAATCTCCTCCTCAAGCTCTCCATGTAAGAATGCAGTCTTAACATCTAACTGCACAAGCTCAAGATCATATGAAGCAACAATACTAAAGAATGTGTGAATTGAGCTATGCTTTACAACTGGAGAGAACACATCATTATAATCAACACCAAGAATCTGACTGAAGCTTTTTACAACTAACCTTCCCTTAAACTTTAGAGGCTCACTAGGAGATAAATCCTCATTTTTCTTGTAGATCCACTTGCAACGAACAGGCAAAGGAACAACATCCCAAGTGCAATTCTTCTCGAGAGACTACATCTCACCCTGCATAGCTGCAATCCACTTCTCACGATCACTACAAGCAATGGCTTCAATATACGTTGCCGGCTCATAACTGCTATCAACTTGTTCAGGACAACTCAAAGCATAATAAGTCATATTACACTCCTCAATAAGACGGCATGGTCGTCCACAACCCCTCTTAGAATTGCGAGTAGCAATAGGTAAATCATCATCTAGCTGAAAACAGGGGGTAAGTGCTGAACATCATCATGAGCATTATTATCAACAGCTTCATTTTCCTGATCATCCACAGACGGCTCCACCTGCTCGCATGTATCATCATGCACATGTTGCTGCACATGCACACCTTCCTCATCATCCACATGCTCCACCTGCACGCTCATATGCTGCAGCTCTTTATCAAAATTATCTAGAACACGATCTGAGGACAAGTTGTCATTAAGCATCACAGATTCATTAAAAACAACACTCCTGCTCATGAAAATCTTTCCTGTTTCGGGATTTCACAACTTATATCCTTTAACTCCTGAACCATAACCAAGAAAAAGATATTTAATAGCTCTAGGCTCTAATTTTCCATTATCAACATGAGCATAAGCAATGCAGCCAAAAACTTTCAACTGTGAATAATCAGCGTGTGTGCCAGACCATACCTCAATGGGTGTTTTCTTATTCAATGGGATAGAAGGCGACCTGTTTATCAAGTAGCATGTGGTGTAGCAGCTTCAACCCAAAAACGCTTACTCATCCGTGCGTTGGACAACATGCAACGAGCCTTCGAGATGATGGTCCTTTTCAGGCGCTTAGCTACATCGTTTTGTTGCGGAGTATATGGTATGATGTGATGTCTGACAATGCCTTCCTGCCTACAAAAATCATTAAATGCAGCAAAACAAAATTCTCCACCATTATCAGTACGAAGCACCTTCACCTTCCTATCAGTTTGCCTTTCTATCATCACTTTTCAATCTTTAAATGCAGCAAAGGTATCCTTTTTATGTTTCATAAAGTAAGGTCATACTTTTCTAGAGTAGTCATCAATAATAGTAAACATGTAACGAGCACCACCATAAAAAGGCTTACGAGAAGGACCCTGACGGGACCCAATATTATGGGTACCCGATGACAGCGATTACGAGCGACAATCGCGGCCACGATGGCCTCCGGGCTATTTTTTGGTGGTTTTCTGGATTTATTCTCATGCAGGAAAGCGTCCCACAAACCAAGTGGTATTCCCGGGGTTTATTTCTGTGAGAGAAAACGGCCATAAAGGCAAGCCATGGCATCACGTGACGTAGAGACATGCAACTTTCGACTAGTTGGGTTCCCCCGAGTAGTTTTGCATCCCTCATTGACCATGCATGTGACAGATGTTGGAGGATTTATTTTCATGCAGAAAAACGGCCATAAATCAACTCCATGGCGTCATGTGCTCTCCAACCATGTGACTTCCGACTAGTTGGCATCCCTCCCGAGTAGTTGTGGGTCCTTATTTCCCATGCATGTGTTAGGTGTTGGAGGCGTTCATTACTCCAACCACTTGCATGTGAAGAAGCGACACCAGGGCAGGCAACCACATGCAGCAACAGCAGCAAACAGGGACAGCGGGACACGCGGCGCGAGTGAAGAGCTCCCCCTACACCTGTTGTGCATGCACAGCCCCTCTTCCTCTTTCTCTCTCTTCATCAATGTAACCTGCTCCCCTTGTCTGATAAAAGGGAGAGCAGGGTCCTCTCGAGTCTGAGAGCTGACTTTTTACTTTTTCCTTCTCTCTTCTCCTCGGAGGGAAAGGCTCTCTCATTTTTTCCTTCTTCTACCTTCAGCCATCCGTGGCTCAAAATCTACAGAGACTTGGGACCAAACTCCCTCTCTCGCCCATTTGTAACCCCTACTACAAATCAGCGCAAATAACACAGCAGCACGAACTGGACGTAGGGTGTTAATCTCCGGAGGCCCGAACCAGTATAAATCCTGTGTGCCCCCTGTTTGCGCAACCGTCCGAGGCCCGGCACGCAATCCGAGAAATTTATTGCCGGCGGTTACAGAACCCCGACAGTTTGGCGCGCCAGGTAGGGGTCTTTTGTGTGTCTCGACGTTTTTTGCAGATCTCGGACGGCCAACTACGACGACAACGGCAACGGTGGTTGCGACTCTGACGCCCGCGACTCCACCGGCAATGACGACGGTAGCCGCGGCACCAACAGCTGCATCAACGACAGCGGCAACCACGACATCGTCGGCTACGACTACGACGGCACCGAGGACCACGATAATGCAGACGGCAACTACAGCTCTTCCACCTTCGAAGCCCAGCTAGCAGTCTGAAGCTATTCCCCTGCTCCTTTCTTCACAGAGCAATATATGCCACCGCAAGCTTTGACTCCCTGACTCCCTCTCTGGTACTAATCCACGCAAGAAAAGAAAAAAAAATCAGTGTCTTCCAATCGCAGATACTTGCAGCGGCAAGCAGCTGAGCGGATCGGCAGCCACGAGCCCTGACGGAACCACCTGCGGCTGCAATTTTCTCCAGACGCGGAGTTCGTCTCGCCGAGGCCGCGACCACCCGGCGGCCGGCGCCGATGCGGGAGGCTGGCGAGTCGCCGCGGCACCTCCGGTCTCCCCATCTACATGCAATAGTGTGGCCGTGAGTCACATTTTCGTCTCCACCGAGGGTCAACGGGCGGCATCTCTCTCCGAGCCGCGGATCACAGCGTACTCCTCCTCCCTCGACGAAGCGGCGGCGTGGGTCATCTCCGCCCGCGACGCAATGGGGCGGACTTGTCTGCTCCAACCCGCAGCGCCCCGACCACTACAGCGGCGCGGCGCCCGCTCCCTTCCCCGAACGGCGACTCGACGCGGGGCCCGCCATCCGCACCCGTACGGCGTCCGCAACTCGTTCCTCCTCGGCGCTCGCGACGGCACCCGCGGCTCGCGCCCTCTCCCCCTCGCGAGATGGAGCCCGACGCGCACCGTCCCGACTCCATCTCCTCCACAGGAGCGCGGCCACCCAGGCGCGACGTTCGCCTTCTACTCCGCCGCACGGCAGTCCCGTCGCCCGCCTCCGCCTCTTCAGGACGCGGTCCCCCGGCGCGGCCCGACGGCCCGGCTGCTGCCTCCGCACCCTCACGCCGCGGCCCGACGCGGGTCCAAGCTAACGGCGGCGGGGCGCCCGTGGCCCCCTCCTTGCTCGGCGACCGGACGCGGCCCGCGCCTCCTGCTCCGACCACAGCCGCGCCCGTCGCGCGCCCATCCTGCTCTCTGCACTCGGCGCCCGCCACCTCTTCACCGCGCGGCAGGGTCCCACTACGACTTCCTCAACGCGCGGCGCCCTACCCGCGCCGCCTCCTCCTTGAGCCTCGATGCATTCGCCGCGGAACGGCTCCGGCGACCGTCTCCTCCAGTTCGGCTGTCGCGGAGGACCTACAACGGCGCTGTCGATGGAGGCCGGGACGCTGGCGCTAATGGCGGCGGACGACACCGCCACGCTCGCCGACGGGGCCCTCTGCCGGGCCGCGCTCCTCTACGTCCGCAGCCTCCCGGCGCCGCGTCGGCCGAGCAGATGGCGTCTCGGCACGACGGCCCCCCGTACCTTCGCCCCAGTGCGACGAGCGAAGCGGCAGGCGGACGGCGTCTCGACCTCAGCGACGGTCGGCGCAACTTTTTCTCTCCCCCCCTCTTTCCTGTGCAGGCCTGTCGCGGCAACGTGTACGGCGGAGACAGAAGACGCAGCATACGCGGCGGCCGCGGGCGGAACAGTACGGCCGTCGGGCGGGGCGAGCCGACATTGGACGAGGAGCAGGTCCTCGGCGGTTTCGCGGCGTGTGACGGCAGCGGCTCACCGGCAACAGCATCCTGGTAGCCGGCTCCGGGCCGATTCGACGCACGGCGACATGACGATTCGCCCCGATCTTCTCCACCTCTCCGACTTCGGCAGCGCGCCGCCTCCCTCTTCTCGCCACTGACGCGACCTTCGACTCCGCCTCCTCCCAGTCGCCTGGCGACGCAACGCCTCCTCTGCCCCGTCGCGCAGCGGCTCTGCGCGCCGCCTCCTGCTCGTCTGCTGGCGGCCCGGCGCCCGCCGCTCGCCGCTTCGTGCCCCCCAAGATCCAAGGCTGGACAGGAGCAAGACCCCGGCGGCCGGTGAACTCGCGTCTGCATCGGCCCTGCGGCGGGTTCGCCTCCCCACGGGAGAAGAGTTTCTGTCTCTTTTTTTTTCTTTTTTGCAGGATTATGCTCGGGCATCACGGCAAAACTACTCGGAGACGGAGCGTTCTCGTGCGAGGCGGAAACTCCTCGGAGTGGCTTCTCGGAGGAACTTCTCGTGCGAGGCGGAAACTCCTCGGAGTGGCTTCTCGGAGGAACTACTCGTGCGAGGCAGAAACTCCTCGGAGGGGCTTCTCAGAGGAACTCCTCGGAGGGTCTTCTCGTGCGAGGCGGAGAGTACTCGTGCGAGGCGGAAGGAAGTCGTGCGAACGAGTCTGCACTGAGAAACTCCTCGGGAACGGAAAAACAACTGCGACGAGTGAAGTTCCCACTCGGGAACATCACCTCCCAGACCTAAAGACATGATTTTATTATCTGTACCCAAGTTTTCTTGTGTAGGCAACGAACTGCAACATCGTCTGCCCGCCGCCCTGATCTGGACAAAGCCGTTTCGAGCAACACGATGGGCGGCGGCAAGCCGAGACTGATCGCTGCGTAGCTGCTCGTCGTCGTACCTCGTCCTTCCTCGCCGGCGCCGCCATCAACAACAACGCCGTCCGCTCGACCACCGCGAGCGACACGAAGCTCGAGGGCTGGTCAGGACGGGCCCGCGAATGACGCGCCGACTCCCCCGACGCGAACAGAAATCGAGCTAAGCGTACTTTTAGCACCACCGTTTCTCAGTTATAACACACCCTGGCATGCGTCGCCGGAACATATCAACACATGTCTTTTTCCTCTCTGACACAAGTCGCTAAAAGTACTCGGGAAGCACACGCCTTAAATCGTGAAACCTCGACCCCACGCCTACACTTCCTACGCGTGCACGCGGCCTGCTCCCTGTGCTACGGATGCGGCTGTCGGGGGTCAGGTGCTTAAACGCAACAGGAACACTTCCCGAGGAAATTAAATAGACTGAAAAGAGTTGGACTTAGATTTCTTGTTGTAAACTGTCAAATGCTTTTTCTTCAAAATTGGAATTTGTCGCACCATGTACTGTTGTCCCCCGATTTCCTTTTGCAGGAACACAACCGCAGACTCGGCTCTCGCACTCGGGGGCTGGGGGACGGCGACTACCACCTGGCCCTCACGCTCGGGGGCTAGACGACTACTACTGACGGTCGCGACGACAGCAGCGCACTCTTCCGGTGGCCCCGGCGGCTCCTCGCGGCTCTGCACCCGAAGGTCGGCGCCACACACCGACGACAGGGAGTTCGAAGGTTGGCCCGTCTAAGGGTTCGACAGCCGCTCCCGAAAACCCGAGCGAGGGGCGGCGAGGGATGGGCCCCAGCGGCCGGAACCCGGACGCACGAGCGTCGCGGGCATCCTGAACTGCGTTCGAGTCTTGATGGAAAAAGAGGTCATGGTTTTTCCCCCCGACGGAAAGGCGACGAGCCGCCGAGCCTAACCGAACGGGCTCGGTAACTAGATGACTTCACCATCAGGAATCTGAGGTCGATCACCAGCTGATCCATTCGGAGCCCGGCGAATGGGGCTCCGAGGCTTCACTCGAACTCACCCGCATGCAGCTCACCGGGTACCGAGGCTCGGCCAACGAGGCAAGCTTCGAAGTCACCCAACCCCACCTTCCTGACGAAAAGGAAGCGTGAGGGAGACGCAACGAAAAGGGACACCGACTCCCCGACTTGTGCCTCGCGCCGTGCGAGGTCACCAAAAATTCATCATCCTCCCGCAAACTCGGGTGCAACTACACCTCTAACGAACGATGTTCGGTTCTAAAATCGTTAACCCCGCGAGCGAATCTTCGACTCCCCCGCAGGCTCGGGGGCTACATCCGGCGGATGCGCTCGCGCGCACCCATCGGGAAAATCAAGAACAACACTAACACCAAACACTCTCGACTGAGCCTGGGAACGAGTCTACAACTCCCTCCCAGGCTCGGGGGCTACTGACGGGACCCAATATTATGGGTACCCGATGACAGCGATTACGAGCGACAATCGCGGCCACGATGGCCTCCGGGCTATTTTTTGGTGGTTTTCTGGATTTATTCTCATGCAGGAAAGCGTCCCACAAACCAAGTGGTATTCCCGGGGTTTATTTCTGTGAGAGAAAACGGCCATAAAGGCAAGCCATGGCATCACGTGACGTAGAGACATGCAACTTTCGACTAGTTGGGTTCCCCCGAGTAGTTTTGCATCCCTCATTGACCATGCATGTGACAGATGTTGGAGGATTTATTTTCATGCAGAAAAACGGCCATAAATCAACTCCATGGCGTCATGTGCTCTCCAACCATGTGACTTCCGACTAGTTGGCATCCCTCCCGAGTAGTTGTGGGTCCTTATTTCCCATGCATGTGTTAGGTGTTGGAGGCGTTCATTACTCCAACCACTTGCATGTGAAGAAGCGACACCAGGGCAGGCAACCACATGCAGCAACAGCAGCAAACAGGGACAGCGGGACACGCGGCGCGAGTGAAGAGCTCCCCCTACACCTGTTGTGCATGCACAGCCCCTCTTCCTCTTTCTCTCTCTTCATCAATGTAACCTGCTCCCCTTGTCTGATAAAAGGGAGAGCAGGGTCCTCTCGAGTCTTGGGAGCTGACTTTTTACTTTTTCCTTCTCTCTTCTCCTCGGAGGGAAAGGCTCTCTCATTTTTTCCTTCTTCTACCTTCAGCCATCCGTGGCTCAAAAGCTACAGAGACTTGGGACCAAGCTCCCTCTCTCGCCCATTTGTAACCCCTACTACAAATCAGCGCAAATAACACAGCAGCACGAACTGGACGTAGGGTGTTACTCTCCGGAGGCCCGAACCAGTATAAATCCTGTGTGCCCCCTGTTTGCGCAACCGTCCGAGGCCCGGCACGCAATCCGAGAAATTTATTGCCGGCGGTTACAGAACCCCGACAGACCCCATAAGTCAGCATGTACATAAACGAGAGTACCTTTGGTGGTATGAACAGTGGTATTGAACTTTACCCTTTTATGCTTCCCGAAGATACAATGCTCACAGAACTTCTTGCTACTCAAAGTACAACCATCCAGTAGGTTTCTCCTCATCAATTCTGCCATACCAAGTTCACTCATATGTCCAAGACGCATATGCCAAAGGTTAGTCTCACTAGGTTCAACATTAGTAACAACAGCAGCAGCGGAAACAGAACCATGTAAAGTACTACCTTGTAGGACATATAACTTTGTAGAATTCATATTACCTACCAAACAAACAAGAGAGCCTTTTGATACCTTTAATACTACACCAGAACTGGAGTATTTAAATCCTTCTGCATCAAGCGTGCTGAGAGAAATCAGATTTCTGCTCATCCCTGGTATGTATCTCACATTCTGCAGCGTGCGTGTCATGCCATCACGAGCCTTGATCTGAACTGAGCCGATCCTCTTAATGTAGCACGGGTTATTGCCTCCCATACGCACAACATCTCCTTTTTGCACAAGCTTAAACGAGCTAAACCAATCTGCGTTAATGCAGATATGAAAAGAGCATGCAGAATCAAGTATCCACTCTTCATGACCAGAAACATAACCAGCAAGAACTACCAGGCAATCTCCAGTATCAGAACTAACACCAGAGACAACAGATGCCTTACCATTAGGATTATTTTTCATTTTCTCCTTGTTCTTTAGCTTCAAACAGTCCTCAAAAAAATGAGTTTTCCCCTTATAGTACTTACAGAATTTCTTCTGATGTCTGGGTTTTGAACGGCCTCTTCTTTCTTGGCTCTTGTAACGATTGTTGCCTTCATAATTGGAGGATCTATGTTCAGCTCTGCCTCTTACTTGCAATGCATCGCCCTTTGAAGACGACCCATCAGAGCGCACCATGCCTTTCATCTTCTCCCTGGATTGGAGTGCCTCATAAACATCTGTGACGGTTAGTTCATCATGGCTCAAAAGTATGGTGTCACGAAAAGATGCAAACGAACTAGGCAGTGAACATAACAGTAAAAGGCCTAAATCTTCATCCTCATACTCCACCTCCATCGACACTAGGTCGGCAACAATCTCCTTGAAAACAGATATGTGGCTCAACACCAAACCACCCTCCTCCATCTTAAGGGTGAACAGCTTCATCTTCATATGCATCTTACTGGTTAGATCTTTAGACATGCAGATCGATTCCAGTTTAAGCCAGAGTGTTGCAGCAGTTTTCCTGTAGACACTCTTGCAGAATATCATTACATAGATGAAGCTGAATTAGGGACAAAGCCTTACGATCTTTGTGCTTCTCCTCTTCTGTCCAATCAGCCACGAGTTTATTCCCGAACTTATCCAGCGCCTCATCAAGGTCCTGAGTTTGCGCTAGAACAGCCTGCATCTTCACTTGCCACAGCGAGAACCTCGTCTTGTAGTCCAACAGTGGTAGATCAAACTTCATCATCAGTGCCATCGCGGAACCCTAGTCTTGAACAGGTTCTGGTACCACTTGTTATAAAACAATGACAAGTAATCGACGAAAGTAAGGAAATCAAACTGCAAGGGAAACATGAGATTTAACGTGGAAAACCCTCCCAACACGAGAGGGAAAAACCACAGGCGCCAGCCAGCAAGAACTTCACTATGATCGGAGTCGGATTACAAACGGCAATGGCAGCGACTTACAAGAAGACGAGAAAATCAATCTCCAATGCAAAACCCTAACGGGGTTATATGACCCGTACCGTATCGCGGGGGGGGGGGGCACCCCCAGTCGCAATTTGGGCAAAAGGGGTGCAACCCAATGGGTCAACTTCTGCCTCTGCTCCGCTCCGTCAGAAGTAAGCCTTCTCTCTTGGCAATATTAATTTGGATCATCATTTAACAAAAGTAATAGCTTACTTAGCTTGTCAGGTCACAATCCAACTTCTGGAATGCAGGAGGTGAGAATTCTTCTTTATCCTTTAAGAGGAAAAAAGGAAAATATTTAAGATTGCTTCAACAATGTATAAATAGAGAAAAAGAGTTGATGATAAAAGATTGGTCACTTCATTGTTGAACCCTTCAGAGACAAATGAACAAATAATGTTCAAAGGAAATGCTAAATTTTGCCAAGTCACACAAATTCATAATTGCAGAGAAAATAGTTTGGTACGATAAGTTATGTACAGTAACAATTATTCAGAGCTCTGCCTTACCCATCTGTGAGGGGGGAAAATCATACTTGCCCTTGCAAGACATAAATTCCCTTCTGGGTTCATGGGTTGTATATAACACAAACTATTGTGAGCCAATGACAACCAAAAGCCACAACAACAATGCTTCACACTGGGCTACACAACACATACTACGTAAATCAAAACAAATGCGTTCAATATCTGTATATGGAAGCACTACTGAATATGAGCCAAGTAATCAGCATATCATTTTCCAATCGCCATGAAGTACACAAACCTTATTACTTAACCTGTAAGTTCAGAAACAAACCTCTGGAATGCAGGAGATGGAAGTTCTCTATTGTGGAAAGGCAAAAAGAAAATATTTAGGATTTGGTCCAACAAAGGACGAAGAGTTAATTCCAACCGAGGAAGATAAATAAAAGCTTGGTCGCATTTATTTTTTGTTTATCCTCAGAGACAAAAAACACTTTTCAAGGGAAATTGTGCATATTTGCCAATCCTCACAAAGTCAGTGTCGCAAAGAAAATAGGTTGGCATTCTTTGTTACACACACAAACATTTCTGCAGACAAATCCTAGAGTAAAAGAGTATGTCACACACAACCATAAAACATAACTGGAAGTTCGAAATGGCAATCTTGACACAAATTTAAAACAGCCTTGGAACCAAAGGATCAAACACCCCTCCTTCACAACAAAAAGTTAACATCACAATTTTTTTTGACTATTTTGTATATCTAATGAGCTATACGTTGTTTAACTCTACAATGCCAAGAAAAATATTTCATCTAGCAACTATCTCCCATCCCATGTGCTGGTGAAATCTATTCATTATGCATCACAAGAACCAAGTATTGTAGTTATGTTAAATGTGACAAAGATATATATAGCAGGAAAAAAGCAAAAGATATGTTACCGACCAGTTATCCTCTGTAAGACCCAAATGACAATCTTCAACAAGAAAACAACTTTTCAAACTCACTATAGTTGTATGAAAAAATAACCCAAGAAGGCAGAACCAAAAGCATGCAATAGACATACATCTATCATTCGATTTTGCACTTTAGCTAGCAAGACCATACCAATTCATGGGAATAAATATAACATGGATGGTCATATGATATTATACATAAGGTAATATCATGATGTCCACAGAAATATAGCATAAATAACATCTAGCATGTAGCGACCACAGTTTTTGCATGGCATCCCAAGAATTTATCAAGCACTTGTAGAGCCACATAGTTATGTTCCACTAAATCAGCATAAGCAGATGAAACCATAAACACTATTCTCTTTCTTGATGCAATGACACATAGTTCTCCTGCATGTTTTTAAAAAAAGTTTGTTCCACTAAACAACACTAACTTTAAGTTCAAATAGGAGAACACTATACTGAATGTTGCAAGTGGCAAAATAAAAGAATGTAAAACAAGAAGTTAACATATAGCCTCTAAATGCATTTTATGGTTATGCGAACGGATTGACTCAAAAATTTGAATTGTGATTTCCTGCAAAGCACCTCATGATAAGGAACCATAGATCACTGAACTACAAAAATAACATATAAAACGAATATTCCATAGTTACAAATTTTCAATATCACGAAACACATCAGGTGAATCGCACTGTTTCAATAAGCAATGCGCATATACAAACTTACTAGCATTTACCAATTATACTTTTTTATATATGTAAATTTATGGGCAACAAAAATGTAAAGGAAAGAATTAACAAGGTTACGAACCATGTCTGGAAAGGGACAAGCACGCACACGCTAATCAGTGAATAAAGAACAAATTGCCAAGTAGTAGCATTGAACATGACATGACCACATACGGTGCATTACGACAATAGAGTCCTCAGGTCCTTCGCTCAAGCAATGCACCAGAGCTTGGTCTCATCCAGGATACCACAGAACAGATGGCACGCTTTGAGCGTCAACATTGACATTGAACTTGAACAAGCCGCCATTATGGTGTTTCCAAAGCCGCTAAGAAGTTAGCAATGAGAGAATTGATCCCTTTGCTTCTCAGCCTAAAAGTACAATTAGGAGCACCTTACAACCTATGATAATAAAAGGAATTCAGAATATACAATGTCCTAAATAGGATAAGGATTGAGCCTGGCCAAATGGATCTGAAGGAAAACATTCATACATACAGGCCAAATGGATCTGATCACAGTGGGGCATTGATCTTAAACATGACCCAACACCCTATAATTTGACTGAACTTTCCAAACAAAACATCAAACATACCTATCAAAACCCAAAGATACCAATATGTGTAGTAATTTCATTTGGATTGCTACAGGAAACAAGCCTTGGAAGTTGCAAATAAATCAAATTTAGGTTAATTTATAAATGAATTCTCAAAGAGTCCAAGAAAAAAGGTTAAAATCTGTTAATTTACAAGAACTTTAGGATAGAAGTTCACCATGTTAATTACCCAATAGGAAAACAATCAATTCTCGTCACAAAAAAAGTATCTTTAATTGGAGCATGTTTGCTACTCTAATGCTTAACTAAACAGAATAGGTTGTAATAGACATAAATGCCTTACCGCTTAGCTTAACAAATGCACAAATTCTGAAGCCAAAAGGTTAGAAGGGATAAAAGAGACACACAAATATTATAACATATTCAAAACACAAATTTTTGAGGAAAACTACAGCAGGCGAAATGCCAACCTGAACAATTGGACTTAGCTTAACAAATACTCCCTCTGTCCCAAAAAGAATGTCGTTTTAGGATTGTCCTAAGTCAAACTTTTTTAACTTTGATCAAGATTATAGAAAAAAACTACATATATTTATGGTATGGAATAATTATCATTAGATTCATCATCAGATCTATTTTTATAATATATCCATTTGATGTCATAAACAATGATATTTCTCTATATAAATTTGGTCAAAGTTGAGAAAGTTTGACTTAGGACAATCCTAAAACGTCATTATTTTTGGGACGGAGGGAGTACACAAATTTCTGAGGCCTAGCACAGGTGACCTGCCATTTATGCTCAGAAAGATATGGTCGGAAGCTATCATATACATATAACCTGGTCCCAACAAACAAATTCATTTATGGAGATTAATAAATTCCACGAAAGCACCATTCTAGATGGGGAAAATAGATAAATTACACTGTTGAAAATAGCAATGCATACTTGGAACATTCTAGAAGGTTATGTAATGTGGACATTGCTACCTTCGATACAACCACACCTATGAGGCACTGAAGTTACATGTTTTATTCCCAGGATCTTGGGACATGAACCTGATTGGAGGAAGGGCAACCATGAGAATGAACAAGTGGAAGACACACCAAGCAAAGGGAGTAACAGAACAGAGGAATGTGAGACAAGTTCGGAACTTGCAAGTTCAGATGACCAGTTCGGACCACGAGTTCGGTCCAACAGGGATGGGCAACTTCGAAACACCATAACTCCTTGCTCCGATCTTTGTTTGAGGCATATGAGTACTCGTTGGAAAGCTCTTGAAGTCAGTTTTCAGATGGTTCAAATCTCACATCCAGATTTGGTCGGAGCTGGGAGAAATTGACAAATGAACGATCGTACCTCTTGGCTGAAGACAACCTCACCTTTCTTAGCTTTTGGGCCTTGTTTTCAGTTAGGGCCATGAGGAGGGCGTCCTAGGGTTAGGAAAGCGCTCCTCCAGGACGTCCTGGTTGCAGCCGTCATATAAATAGAAGTAGCAACCCTCCTTTTCAAACTTAGGTTTTGTTTAGTTGAAAGTTTAGCTCCTGCTACTTCCTAGTAACTCACGTGTGTCGATTATACCACCTGATTACTTCTATCCAGAACCTCAAATTCGTGTGGATCAGATCCATCTCTTGGGCAAGGTCTGTGTGTTGTTTGCTTGTCCACTTGTTCTCACTTGTTCTTCGATTTACTTGCAGGTTCAAGGTTGTTCTTAGCACGACAAGAACAGCAACAAATCGGAGACGGTGTAACTGTTGCATTGGCGCATCCTCTGTTGGTGTTGTAGTCGGATAGCCAACGTCGAATCCACCACCAAATCGAGTTTATCCCCAGCTCTCATCGAAGGTCGGGAGCAAACCCTAGCGAGTTCCATCATTATGGAAGATACAAACTTTGCCATGCATGAGAGGATAAAGATCATGGCAAAGAAAGGAGTTTCTAAAAGATTGGAGAGACTACATGAGCCATAGTTGCCATGCTTCATGGCAAGTATAGAAGTCTCTAGAGTTAGATATTTATATGGTAGGATAAGGATGAGAGAAAGTTCTAGAGTTAGATATTTTGTATGGAAGAGTTTGGAAGTTGCCACATGGCAACATCACAATGATCATGAGCACCTATAAATAGAGGTGCTTCCCTCCCTCCTAGCCATACCATGACATAGGAAGAGTCAAGTAGGGGGTGTTAAGGTTGCAATGTAGTGGAGTGGTGTCATGGTAGGATAGCCACACAAAGAGTGTAAGAGCGAGTGGTGTATAAAGTTGTGTTGTGAATAAAGAAGTTGAGTTCCAAAAAGAGAGTTGGTCTCCCATATTAGTGTCGGTACGAAGGTCTTCTCGAAGTATTGTGGGTATAGGGTCCACTGAAGAAGTGGTATCATACTAGTTTGGTACTACTTCTAGGAAGTCGGTGTCGAGGTCTGAGGCACTGATTTCTCAACATACACTTAGGTCAAGTTAGTGAACTTATTTTTCCTAGGAAACCACAAAGTAGAGTTCGAAAGACCAAATTTTTAGATGACTGCAGGTTTAAGGCTTTAAGCATGAGTCCACACCAAATAGATTAAGCATAAGCTAAAATAAAAAATTGAAACATGGGTGATGCGCTACTTCTGCCAATATGCAGCTATGGATGATTGCTCCAAAACTGATTGTACAAGAATAAATGAAATGCAGGAAGCAAGAAATTAGGACGAAACTCCTACCTTGATCGATGTGCACTCACCGTGCCTTTTCCAATTACCCTAGAATTTACCTCCTCTCCTGAATGAACAAATAAACTAAAGGAAAAAACTGATTGGGCAGAAAGAACATGGATTGAGCAAAAGAAGAACATGCAGCAAGCCAGCAAGTGATAGCATCACTGAAGATGGACGAACCTCTCAACAACTTTGATGATGGACTCTCCCAGCGGTGGCGTCTCTGACGGCGGGGGTTTTCTTTGCTGGCCATCTCACCACCGCACCCTACCTGTGGAGGAAGCTCTGTGTGGAGTGGAAAGATGTGCAATCCGGATCATGGACCCAGACTGCTCGGCCTGCATAACAAAGCACAACCAATCTTGATGGGCCTCAACAGTCAACAACAATTACAAGGCACACACAAATCACAAACAATGAACCAAACTGATCGAATCGGCCATGCATGCTAGCTCGAAATACGATGATCCAACATGGATAGTGTCTTTAGGTACAATAAAGATCAAGTCTTTCTGCAAACAACATGAAAAGTTTTTATTCACGGGAGTCCTACTCCTTCTGATTCCATACGCACTTAGTCTTAATAATCTGCCCCGGAGCCCATGGCGAGAGACACGTGCAGATCCCTCATGCACCGCATAGGCCCCTGGTACTTCTTGCCACCAGTGGATTGCTTGATCACCTTCTTCGAAGGCTTGGCAACGATGGCCTTCTCCGGAGAAGATTTCTATTGCCACTGATCGACTTGACGCGGCGAGGGTGCGCACGGCGAGGAGTCTCTGCTCTGTACTCCCCGCCCGCCAGCGGCGCCGCCTCCTCACCGAAACCCTCTGCATCGCCGAAGAGGAGATCGAGGCAGAAGCTGCCGTCTGCAAAAGGTACATTAGTAGCAAGCAATCAAGCACTAGATTGAAGAGCAAAAAATGATTTGCCTCACCGAAAGCATCCATCTCCGGCGAGGGTGCGGTCGGCGTGCTTGGAGGAGGAGTCTGGCGTCTGGGCGGAGGCTGCCTCGGTGCGGGGCGCTCGCGTACGTACGTACGTACGGAGGTGGTGGCAGGGTTTTTTTCCAACCGGTAGAACCAAACCGCCGGCCACCGGTTCCAGTTTATCGGTCCGGTTAGACCGGTAACCGGTAAAAACCGGTTGAATTCGAATTTTGAATTCAAACCCACAGTGCAAGCGGTTTCGATCGGGTTTTCTGGTATTTTTCCAGAAAAAACTAACGACCAAAAAAATGCATAAAAGTGTGAAATAAATGAAAATTTTGTCATGAGCTAAGCACATATTAATGTAAAAGACCACATCAAAGTACAACAACTGATAAACATGCATACAAATACAAGAGTAAGCATACAAATACCATAGTGCTTAGAGTGCATACAATTACAGGTACACATCAATAAAAGTTCAACGTAAGAATGGGAAGACCCCCATTTGGGACGCCATTTGGTATTCAGCCACGGACATCAAATTCAAACCTCGCACTCTAAGCAGCTCAGCCTTGTAGTCTTGCCAAGTTTGGCCCGTCCACGCCGATGTTGTCTCCCATTCCTGCACCAACATAGAGTAGAAATGGGGGTCTTCCCATTCGTACACCCATCTCGTCGGTGGCTGCATGCTCATGTCAGGTATGGGATAGGGACAAGACTGTAAGGTATCACTATACGAGGTGGAAGAGTACTGTGGAGCGTCGTCGTCCCTCGGTCCAACCCTTTTCCTCTGAGATTCCGGTGCTCCATGGTCTTGATCCTGAGTAGCATGCGTGTACTGAGTCTCTCCTGCAATGAACCATATATCATAATTAGTACTCGGAGTGAGAAACATAAGTGCATATGTACATGCAATTGATACCTGTGAAATAAACTGCAGCACCACCACCACCACCGCTACCACCAGCACCACCACCGCTAACACCAAGTGAGAAACTTACCCCACTTCTGTGTCTCTCTAACGACACTGACAAAGTATGAATTGTCAGCCTGTCTTCTAAGTACTCCTGCAATATGGAAAAACTTGGACCAAGCTTTGCCAATAGCCTCCTTTGCATTCTTACCCTTCTCCGTCCAATGGCCTGTATCAATCCTTGGTTGAGTCATTCCTCTTCTCCCACCGGATGCCAAGTTATAGTTGGCCACCGCAGGACTCTCCCTCCTCGAAGTTGCTCTTTGAAACAACTTCACCATGATACCCCCTAGCCGAACCACTACCCCCTCCACGCTCATATGCACCTCCTCTCTCTTCCACCCTCTGTTGGTACTCTGCTTCCGCTCTTGATAGCTCCATGGCACGTTGCAGTTGAGCCTCCACATCATATTGCTCACCGGGATTGTTTCCCTCCGCTGCAGCCTGCTCTCGTGCCAACCTCTCTCGAGCCCGATCAGTAGTTGCCTTCTTAGCCCTCTCAATTTCGCGTTGAAAGTAATCCTGTACATCTAGTGGCACATTCATGCAATGGACCACCTCCGCCCCGCGCCCAACCAAATGTTGTTTCAATCTAGTTGCACCACCTCCTCCTTTCTGCGCATTACAATACTTGTAACACCATCCGGGATAAAGATTTTCACCATGTTCCCATACAATATCTTTATTTTTACCTGATATTGTCTATTTGCATAAATGGACAATAACATATCAAAAACACACAAATAAAATGTACGTAAATCTACCTAAGTACGTAACTCATATAGTCGTTTAAGACCGAACTCAAAATCTACACCTAAAAGCTAAATCAAATCTACATATAAAATGTACATATAAAATCTACCTAAATCACATATTCACTTTAATATTCACATCTACCTATATCCTAATATTCAAATGTACCTAAATCCTAAATATACATCTAATGAAATGTACCTAAATCCTAAGTCATGCCTACATCCTAATACATATAAATCAAATCCCACCTAAATCAGCTATCCAATCAATTATAGATACATCAAATCGTACCTAAATCGGAGATTCGGTTGCTTACCTTCAAGTGGGTGACCTTAGCACCTCCGGTCAGCCGGCAGACCCGCCTGGCTAACCGACGCTCCGGAGCGGCTAGCCGCTCTGCGAGCACGGCTTACCGCCACGAGGCGGTAGATCCGGCGTCCGCCTGGCTTACCGCACCGGTGGCTCGGCTTACCGGCCAGGGGCGACAGTTACGCATCGGCGCGGGGCGGACAGGGCTCCTGTCGCCTTTGAAAGTGCATCTAGGCCCCTAAGTGGATTTTGGTGAATTGAATGACAAAGCGATTAATGAACTAACTTGTTTGTTTAAGAATGTGAGCAAGTTTTTATTTAATTATTCATGAGTTAATATTGCTAATATTTGAGGATGAATATTGTATGGCTCACATGAAGAAACCAAGCAAGTGTGTGGTCCTTTGATAAGAAGTGATAAATGTCAAGCGATCAAATAAAGATAAATATTGGGGATATTTTGCAAAGACCAATTCCGAGTCTCCAATGATTGTGGTAGCTTGATTTAAAAATCAATAGGATCACAAGAAGAGAAATGGTGTTCTCTACTAAAATATAAATGCAAGGCTTCATGTGGTGATTGGGAAAGGATACAAGAATGAGTGTATATTTGATGATCCTAAATTGGAAGCTTGTATGTTCGTTGTCAATCAAGAAAAAACATTTCAAGCAGTATTTCAAATGAAGATCTAATATGGATGAAGCAAAGTTGAACTCAATGTGGTTTGAGTAAGTGATGAAGAGATCAACCGAGATGACTAGGGTGAGGGACAAAGCAATCTTTGGGGGTCCTAGCTAGTCCGCCATTTGTGTTTTGCTAAGGTGAAGTTCTAGTATCCGTGGGGTCTCGAAGTATCATACTCAAGCCTTAACCGAGGGAAGTAATGCAACTCATCTACAAGTTATGTTTGGCAATATGGAGTGACTTAAGGATCTAAGTGTGCATTCCTATGCTATGTTGAAAGATCTTAAGTTGCTAGCTCAAGTATGAATGTGCTCATGAAGATAACAATTGTTGGAAGCCCTCAAGTTCAAGTTGTTCAAGTATGGCAAGATGAAAGATATACAAGCTCAAGAGATTGATTAGGTATTTACTTTCGTTCTTAAGTATAGGAATGTCGTACTATCAAGAGGGATGCAACATTAGCTTTATGACAAATATCAAAAGTGCTCATTAGTTGACCTATGTGAGAAATAACCTTGAGGGAGTCCCTGAGTGATCTAACAAACCTCTAACCCAACCTTAGCCACTTCAACTCGTCTTGAAGTGTTTGTGAGAAGAGAAAAAGGGTTTTGGGCTCTCTCTGCCCAGGGCGGTCTAACCGCCTCTGGGGGCGGTCTGACCGCCCCATGCAGCCAACGACTAGTTTTTCAAACTGGCCGGGGGCAGGCGGTCTAACCGCTTTGACCAGGCGGTCTAACCGCCCTGGCTGCTTTTCTAACGGCTAGTTTTCCTTGAGTGGGATATAAGTACCCCACGAGTTCCACTTGTTGGTGCTGCTGATTCTAGGGTTGTTGGTGTGCTTCCCCTGCTGTTTTTGCTGAGCCAAAACCATAGAACCTCTCCCCAACCATCTCTTTGTGAGATTCAAACTCTATCCTTGAGTTGGGTTGAGAAATTGAGTTTGTGTGAGCTTTGTGAGCTGTTAAGAGCCTTCCATAGCTTGAGCACTTGTGATTCGCATCTACAAGTCTTGAAGCATTTCTTACTCTTTGAGGTTTGCCTCCTAGACGGCTAGGCGTCGCCGGCTAGCTCCCAAGTTGTGGTGAGCAGCGGCAAGTTTGTGAGGGCTGTGATCTTGCCTCTTCGTGGAAAAGATCACCTTAGTGGAATCGAGGAAAGTGGTTGAAAGAGACCCGGCTTGTTGTGGGAAGAGTTAGTTGAGAACTCGAATCCCTTACAAGCTCCTCAACGGAGACGTAGCTTCCTTGGTGGAAGTGAACTTCGGGAAACAAATCTTTGTGTCTTCACTTGTGATTTTCTAGCATATTACTATTTGCTTCCACTTCGATCTACTTGGGTGTGCTTGTCTTTATGTGCAGGGATCATTACCCTACTTGTGACCATCTTCCAAGGTCACTCACCAAGTTTGGTTCGTGCTAGAAGTCAAGAGGAGTTTGATCCATCCTTTGCTGGCTTTCTGCGTGGATGCGGTCTAACCACGTCCAGGGGGCGGTCAAACCGCCCTCCCCCAACAGAAAGCAGCAGGGCGGTCTAACCGCCCTGTGAAGGTGGTCTGACCGCCTGTGCCAGGAAGCTCAAGTTTTTGGGAGAAAAGTTTTATTTGGTCGACTCGCCTATTCACTCCACTCTAGGCGACATCAAGGTCCTTTCAGCCTTGCCATGGAGCGGACAGGGAAGAGGAGGTAGAATAGAGGCAGGATTCGCAAGGGCATGGGTGATTGGCAGATATTTTGACCCTCTCCCTTTGGGTCGAACTAGACCTTAAGGGGCTGGTGTCTTTTTTTTTCTTTTTCTTTTTTGGTTTAACTTCTAATGCTCGTTGAATATGCTAAATGAACAAAATTTTTAAAACATTTGGCACCATTAGATTCGTCGCTCGTCGCAACTTGAAGTGTTTTTAGAAAAAAAATTAGGATTTTTTCGTTTTTTGAATTCAAATTTGAAATTTTTAATGAGGCTGGTTTGTAACCGACCGGAACCGGTACTGGACCGGACCGGTTGGACCGGTTATCGCGGTTTCCGGACCGGTTCCGATCGGTAAAAAAACCTTGGGTGGTGGTGTTTTTTTAGAATTACACAGTACAACGCAGACGCTCACAACACGTATGCACACTCATCTCTATGAACACACGTACGCAAACCCTACCTCTATGACCGGTTCCGAAGGACTGAGCACCGATAGATCTAAAGATTCTCGAAGTCACCACTGGCGCCTCGTCGTCGACGGAACGTCGCTTACCACTTAATGCATAACGCCGGAAAGGTGCGAGCACGGGGATTTCTAAGTCGCTGTCGTGGGCTGAGCGTAAAAAAATAAGGGAATTGCCCCTCGGGCCCAACTTTCTCTCATTGGGCTGCCTCCAGTCATGCTTGGGCCTTCTTCTGCAAGTTTCCCATTCCCAAATCCACGGCCCTGACAAAAATCCTCAGGCGACTGCTCCTCGCCGCCGCTCTTCCCCTCTCCCAGCCAAAACCCTAGCTCACACTTCGTCTTCCAAGGACGCGGCGCCTCCTGCCTGCAGAAACTTCCGGGACCGGGAGGGAGGAGGCGCAGCGATGGTGTGGTTCCAGTGTGAAACCTGTGGCGAGAACCTCAAGAAGCCCAAGCTCGCCGGCCACTTCCGGTCCTGCTCCGCCTGGAAGGTGAGCAAGCACGACACCCATCCTTCTTTTCCCCTGTTTAACTGTTTTGGTTCTGGATCGACCGTTGGCTCCGCGTCTCACGGCTTACGAGTGGTTGATTATTGATTGGGTTGTTTTGCGAGGCGGCAGCTGTCATGCATCGATTGCGGCGAGTCCTTCAGCCAGGAAACCGTGCAGGGGCACACCCAGTGCATCTCCGAGGCCGTAAGTTCCTCCGCCAGTATCTCCGTCACTTTATTGTGCAATTCCAATGTAGTGTCATTGTTTGACAGCTCAATCGGTTCATATCCTGTAATCCTTGCAGCCTGCATATGTACTGGTGTTGCATTGGATTGGGGATGTTCTTTTTTGTTCTGCTCCTCTGTTGCTACTGTACTGAAGCTAGGCAATGTTGCTCAGCAACTATAATTTTCAGAGTGCATATACATGTTCAGTTGGTTGATAGAGTGGGAATTTTTTTCGGGTCATTTCTTGCAGTTGCCTTGTTGGTAAGTTATATGGAGAGGTTACTGCCTTCAGGATTCTTTGCCATTCAATTAGGATTAGTCTTTAGTAGTGGAGGAGTATGTTAGAATGTCTGGGGACTTCAATTTGTAATCAAGCCATTTCTTTTGTGTACAGAGTATGTTATAGGAGTCTTCAGAGTGTGTTCTCCAGAGTCTTGTAGGTTCAGTAGCTATTTAGAGTTCTGTAAAGTTAATTTACATTGAGATCATCCAGCTGGTTACTGTGGCTGGTATTATATTTCAAATTGTAGTTTTCGGAGTGTGTTCTCCATAGTTTAGTAGGTTCAGGATCTATACAGGGCTTTGTAAAGTTTTAAATGTACATTAAGACTATAACATCTGGTTGCTGTTGTTATTGTTACATGTTGACATTATGGTATTCCATCCAATGCTCATTTCTTCCATACTTGTTTTCAGGAGAAATATGGTCCCAAGGGACAGAACAAGCCATCCAATGGTGCCCAGGGTAAGCCAGATAAACCAAAGCCAAATGCAGATGTTGATATCAATGTTGGCCTGTCGAAACGTCCTCCTTGGTTGTGCAGGTGTGTCAATGTGATCCATATGTGCAATGATCTTAGCTGTTGCTTATGTTGTAACAGTGCTGATCCATGAGAGCCTTAAGCGATCTAGAATCCTAACCAAAGAGCTGTTGGTTATGATTGATGTTTATATCTTAATTTTATGCTTACTAATATCACCACTCACAAAATCTTGCTTAGAACCGTTTAGGTGATTTAAATTAATATTCACATGGAATGCAAGTACATACATGTAGGCAACTAGACATGGTACAGTGGTTAACCAAGAGGTTGCTGTTATGTTTTAAGTCACAAATACCTATGATTAGTTCAATTTTTGTACCTTATTTTGTTTACGATTAGACAAGCTTACCTGGAACCATTACAATGGTTTGTATTACATATTGCGATGAAGCACTCTTTAGCTTCACACATATGCATTCTGTTTGTGGATTTGAAGTGTTTATATCTTAATTTGGCTTATTCTAGACCTTGCTTAGATACATTGGAGTATATCTAGGAACTTGTTTACTTACTGTGAATTTCTGTCACAGCCTATGCAATACCACTACGACTAGCCAGCAAACTCTCTTACTGCATGCTGATGGAAAGAAGCATAGGGCAAAAGCAAAAGCCTTCCATGCTTCCCAGAAGCAAGCAAATGGAGCTGAACAAACTGCAGATGTGAAGGAAACCGGGGCTGTGCCCCCAAAAGATTCTGCTCAAGTAAATGGTGGTGAGAGTGGTGATCATGAAAGAGATGAAGAAAAAGATGCTGGCAAAAGAAAGAGAATTGATGACATGGCCATAGAGGAGCCAGATAACACAAAAAGACAGCATTTAACAAGTTCGAGCATTGGAGAGGTAATAAAATCTAAAGATGGGAAGTCAGAAAACAAGACAAAGGGTACTGCAGATGAACTCGCAGGTGGTGCCGACTGTAAAAGTGTTAAGAAACATAAGATCAACTGGAAGAAGATTATTACTAAAACACTGAAGACAGTGAGTCATCTGTACACAAACTGTTGATCTTTTCTCATATCATTCCATCCTTGAAATTAATCCGTATTGATGGGGTTTAACTGTTTTCTTTCAGAATCCTATGAAGCTTAAGAAGCTACAGAAGCTAGTCATCAAGGAGCTGCAGGAATGTGGTGTGACTGAAGATAAGGACAGCCTCCGTGCTACATTGATGGATAAAGTAATTGTCATGAAAGAATGCTAACTAATTTACCTGTTCCCCTCCTTTGATTCCTGTTTCATACCATCTTGCTGACCGATGCATGATGTTGGACCGTTTCTTATTTGCAGATAGCTTCAAGCTCCAGATTTTCTGTTGATGGCAAACGCGTTAAATTGGTGACAAAGAATGAAGAAGAAACTTAGAAGGTGGTTGGCAGTCCATTTTTGGCATTGTTGGTGGTCTTGTTCTTCGGTGCCTACTTCCTGATGGCTTGTAGTTGTAGCCAAGTTTTGGTTGGACGCATATGGATTCTCAACGAAATCCGAGAATTTTCTGACGTTATGGGATCTTGGCATCTGAATTTTCTTGGCGACCACCTTGAAGTGAATTTGTTACTAGTTACGCTGTCAAGGAATGATGTTGGTCGTATATTACTGTCATATTGACAACAGATTTTTGTTATCGCAAACTCCTACATTTTGGCAATATATAGAGGAACGAACTTCATTCACTCCGAGGCCAACTAGTTTGTTTTAGGGGGGCAAGGCCCAACTTGTTGGCTCATTCATTCAAGCACGCTTTGCTGAAGTGAGTGGGGCACTCCGAAGGCCCAACGTGTCAAGGGAAATAGCTTATGGAATTGGTATGCGGTACCTGGAAATAGCTTATGGACGCTCTTTTTTTCTTTGGGTGTGTTTAGATCTAGATGAATTAGCTGAATTGGGGAAGAATTAGGGAAAAATTGGTGTAAATGCAGATGAATAGTGAGAGGTGATGTGAGGTGATGTGATAGATGATGGGATGTTTTTTCAAACTTTTTGGGATCTAAACTTTGCGTTCAACATCAAACTTATGGTTGAATTTTTGATGCTACGGTTTGAATTTGTTAGCAAAGTACTCCCTCCGTTCTTAAATATATGACATTGTTAACTTTTTACTCCAACTTTAACCACTAATATATGTTGAACAAATTAGTTAATTAAAGTAAAATATATATCATTATATCTATTATCTAACGTACTTTAAATTTAATTAGTTAGTTTATCGATTTGCAAAAAAAATTGTAGAAAAGACGAATAGTTAAACGAACAGAAAAAATTAATGATGTCATATATTTAATAACGAAGGTAGTAGTACAAAACTCGCGGTAGCACTGGACATCAGGGTTTATTTTCTCGGTGAAAAAAAACGAGAAACACGAAAATCACGTTCCTCGGTTGGGAGCGATTTTTTATTTTATCACCGAAAATCATCCGAACCAATTAATACTACCTCCCGACCTTCCATAACTCTAAAACTTATCTCATTTCTATGCATTGCTTTCATGTTAGGTTGTTTGGAAACAATCTAGGTTGTTTTGTGTATAAATTGAAGATTTTTTTCTCTAAATTTTATCCGAAAGGAAAATGAAGAATCCTAAAAATTTCCGAGAAATCCGATAAACGCGTTTCTCACCAACCTCCGGTTTTTTTTCTTACCGGTAAAATAAACCCTGCTGGACATGCGACATGCGAGTCATCGAGAAGATGAACACAGGGCGGAGGGTCAGCGAGACGCGGCGCAACCACGCAGGCGCGGGAGATGAAGAAAGGGGAGGAGGGGCCGCCGCCGGGCCGGCCTGGCTATGTGGCTCGCGGTGCGCGCGCGTGGCTAACCGACGCGGGCTCACCGGCTAGTCTTCCGCCTCCCTCGTCTCGTCGTCGTATCATACCCCCGTTGTACGGCTCTGCTTCTCTCTACTCTACCCACACCGACGTGGCAGCTACCCAGTCAATGCGAGCTTCATGTTTATTGATGAAATTTTTAATGAAAATGGTGAAATTTTTGCATTGGGAAACGTGTTCTATGAGAGGTGACACGATCTGCGATGCGAAAAATTTTGAGAACTTTGGAAAACTAAACAGGACTTTTAAATACACGTCGCTTCCCCGGCCTCCACACGCTAATCAGACACGCTGGCACGCTTGTGCCTGCTTGACTTTGAAGGCAGCTAAAAAAACCACAGCGTTCTGCATTCACATAGTACACACACGGATGATACGTCTGCAGATTACGTACCTGTCAATCGTTGTGTGGTCGTATTATACTAGTAGTAGCATCTGATTATACCGGGCCTGGAATGGATTATTCCTGGACCACCAATCATCTGCTGCGCTGAAAAGCAGCAGCCTCCTGGAAAATGCACGGCAACCACCGGTTAACTCCTGAAAAGGGCAGAGAACTTGTCACACTCTCCTCCTTTGACTCGAGTTCGATGGTATTCGTCCACAGGCTGTCTGTCAGGTTTGCAATGGCTCACACAGATCCTTTCTCCTGTGATCCTGTCGGATCACTGGACCGTAACGTTGAATCGCTGAGGATGGAGCAATGCCCATCGGGACGGCTGCGGTTGCCGCGGCGCCATCGGTCGGTCTCTCACTGTGCCTGTGCGTGCGTGGACCATCCCTTGACAGCACCCTCTGCCGGGTGTGGGAGGAGAGACTACGACCAGGGTCCCTACAGGCCCCCGGATCACACCACCGCCCACACACCTGTCCTCCTCCATGTATGGAATGAGATCCTCTGCAGTTAACTTCTCTGCAGTTGAGTCACTGACATGTGGGCCCCAGCGACTCCGGGCCCACATGTCATCCACCCAACTGCAGAGCCTCAACTGCAGAGGATCCGGTTCCCCATATATATCTATCTACCCCTCTCCATCATCGCCAAACCAAACGCAAAAGATATATCAAATAATGGTAAGCACGGGCCGCAGCTGCAGCTGGACAGATTAACGACCAACAAAAATATTAAAAAGAATCGAGCGTTGAACCATGTAATGACAGTTTTTTTTTGAAAGAAAGTAATGACAGATTATGCTTGTGGTGAAGTGGGACATATATATTGGGCCTTTGCTGCTGTGTAATTTCTCCTCGATACCGTCAGAATTAAATTCCAGGGATAATCAAAACGCAGCTGATCTCTACTACCCCTCCGACCCTAAATGATTGTATCTAGAAAACCGTGTTTCCCTCACAAACACGCTTCCCGGACAACTATCATTTAGGGACTGAGGGAGTAGACTCGATGCAAGTCAACAGAAAGCAACTGCGGCAGCAGAGAATGCAGGCGTGCGACGCCAAAGGAAGAAAAAGCTGTGGTTTGGACAGTAGCCGGGCACGAGAGGAGAAAAGCAGCAAAGCTATCGTATCGTGGCTTCCAAACCAGACTACAGTCGCGTGCTTAGGTACCCTCCTGATTGGCTGATTCCCTGCAGCTCAAGCTGAACTACCAATCCCAAATCAGAGATACGACACACGGCACGGTACGTTATCCCTGGAATTTCGTTTCAATTTTTTTTTTTGATTTTGGACCTGCATAAATCCTAGCTTTCAGTGCTAGTAGCAAATTAGTTCACCAAAAGTCTCCAAAATTTTCGCATCGCAGACCGTGTCACCTCTCACAGAACACGTTTCCCAATGCAAAGATTTCACCACTTTCACTCAAAATTTCATGAACTAAACGGTGAGCAATGTGCGTGGCGGCCGTTTTGTTCCTCGTTGCACAGGTCAGGGCCGTGCCTAGCAACCTGTCGAGTCGGAGAAGGTTCGACTGGACGCCACATGCTGATCACGCTTATAGTTGCAGCGAAGCTTGTAGCATCGGCTCGATCGCCTGATGACCACTCCCAACCAGGGTTCGCCAAACCGCTGGTAACCGCACGGTTTACCACGGTTATCACGCGAACCGCTGCGGCACGGTTCAAAAAACCGTGATAAACCGAATCTAACCGACCCTAACAAACCGCGCGGTTCGACCGGTTACCGGCCCGTTTTTTTTAGCTTCAAAAACCGGCCGGTTTGCGGTTTGATGAACCCTGCTCCCAACCCGTACGCGGCTGCGGTTCCCATCCAAATCAAAACACAGTCGGTCGGTTTCTCGTGGCATAGGAGAGACCTCCTTTGCTGTCCGTGATTCTACTACTCTCGTCTCGTGGCCGACTCCCGGGACAAAGGACTTGCATTGCAACTTGCAAGCCGGTAGATGCACGCAGGCGTATATGTACGCAACCGTCAGGCGTTAGTACTGATAGTGTGTACATTTATTTGATGATACTCCCTCGGGTTCTATATTAGAAGTCGTTTAGGACAGTGACACGGTCACCAAAGCACAACTTTGACTTCTCGTTTCTATAAAAATCTTTATTGAAAAGTTATATATGTGTAATCTTATGAAAGTAATTTTCAAGACAAATCTATTTATATGATTTTCACATTTTCAAACTCAACGACTTAAAAGTTATTCATGAATTATATTCCTAATATTTAACTCAAACCTTGTCCAAAACGACTTCTGATAGGGAACTGGAGGGAGTACCTGCCCCTGGAGACTGGTGGAGTCCGGGCCAATGATTTGCACTGAAAGCCTCCTGGAAAGTGCACACCGACCATGGCAACCACCGGGTCCCAGACCACGGTCTACAGTCCTCCACTCCCTGTTTTTTTGGAACGACGACAACAATAAAGGGTGAAAGGGAAGCAAAACTCACGCAGAATCTTCCCTCCCCTGGCCTTTCCGCATCAACGAACGGATGGTGGTGAACTGGTGATCGGTGATGAAGCAGAAGCACCCTAGCGGAATGTAGTTACAGCCGTACGATGCAAGGACCAGCACGCCCTTTAGTTTGTTTTTGTAGTGACACGGTTTGAAAACCCTAGAACATGTTGAGGTCGATCCGATCCCTAAAATCCTACACCAGTCGTTGGAATCAACGGAGCAGCTCCTTTGAATCGCTGAGCAGTACGTGTCCGTGTCAAGAGGCTCCCGTTGCCGCGGCGCCATCGAACGCGCTCACACCAGCACCGCCCACACCCACCACCCCTCTGACCTGCTCCTCCGTCTCCCTGTCGTCTCATCGCCATCAACGGCCTGTTCGCTTGGTTGGTTGCTGGTGGCTGGTGCTGGTTTGTTCTGAGAGAAAAGTGCTGCTATCTGATTGCTGGTGGCTGGTTTTTTCTGAGAGAAAAGTACTGCTGACTGGTGGCTGATAAGCCAGACGAACAGAGCGGATGTCGCATGCATGAACCGTGCACGGTAATAATTTCCCTCTGTCTCACTCTCAGCAGGATCCCATCTCTCATTGTCATGGATTAGGCTTGATGAGTTCATCATATCTAATTACACATGATGTGCCATTTGTGCATATAATTCAGGCAGTGCATGTGACCTGGGATTCATGAGACATACGCTACGCTTGGGCTTTGGATGTTTCGGCTTTCCTTCTTGTGGGATTCCGTTATACTCCCACTACTACCTACGTGATTCCAAGGAGACATACACTATTCCCGCACTGTGCTGCGCTTGTTCCTTTCTCCGATCCGGCGATTGCTAATCCAGCACATCATTCCCGCGCGCCCTGGAATCAGGGTACCAGAGCACACCATGCCATGCGTGTAGGGCTGCATACCTCTGCTGGTACCACACACTACGGCCTAATTCCATCCGAAGCATCATGTGCTTTTGAAGCGACCATACCTTGCTTTCTGTCTGATGCAAGCCACAGCTGCGTTCCCGGCTAGTGCCCAAATCACAGCTTTTCTCTTACCCTTTCTTGGCTTCATTCCAGCATCCCGCTGCTGCTGATGCCGCCGCTGCTTTGTGCGGACTCCAGCTGCTTTAATTTGTTCAGGTCAGGTGCCTTTTGGATCTGGGATCCAACTCAAAGCCTAATGGACCAGTAGACTAGAGAGTTGCAACTTGTGTGTTCCGGTTTTGATGCCAGATATCAGGTGTTGTAAGCTTCACAGCCATACACCATTCGCCTATAAAAAAAAAGCACAGTCAAATGGCAAAAGGATTAAGAGATTACTACTATTGTAGCACATCTCAGTGAGCGGCGTGTAGAGTTTTCAGGAGGGATTCTGCTGCGGGTTAGTACGTTTTGAAATCAACAAATCATATGCGCGTCCACGCATATACTAGATACCTTTGTGCCCAAGCGTTTGAACTTTGAACGAGATGCTACTGCTTGTGCTGATAATACGGGACGGGGATGAGATGAGGATGATGCTACGCTGGGGCGCCGGATATCAGGAAAGGGAAAGAATTAAAGTGTACGTGCCCAGTTGTTGAGGCCCTGTGTAGTTCCAGATTTTTCACCAACTACCCGTCACATTAATCTCCGAACACTAATTAGGAGTATTAAATGTGAATTAATGAGAAAACCTATTTCACGACCCCTACCTTAATTTTCGAGACGAGTCTAATGAGTCTAATTATAATATGATTAGACAACGTTGTGCTACAGTAACCAATCTCTAATGACAGATTAATTAAGCTTAATGGATTCAGCTCGCAATTTCTAGGTCATTCGTGTAGTTAGTTTTGTAAATAGTCTACATTTAATACTCTTAATAGATCTTGGAAGGGAACTCCAAAAATTTTCTCCAAAATCTTTCAACGAACTAAATAGTCTACATTTAATACTCTAATGAGTGAAGTAGTACGCACTCCTGCGCGTTTGGTCTCCTGAGAAACGTAAACAAAACTTGTTTCTCGCGGGCCTGGCTCGCGGGGGACGGAAGGGAGGGTCCTGGTAACTAACTTATGCACTTTTATCTACTTCATGCAGTCATCCAAACATCTGCTGACTAGATCCAGATTATATTCATGCAGTTAACCAAACCTATACCCCTTGCGTACTCGTAGCCAGGCCCTCTTCAACCTGGCTGGTTTGATGCAAGCCAGGTAAGCTGTGCAAGAAACCAATCGCGCTCTATATGTATGTGTGGTGGTCAATGATGAGCCAACAAGAGCGAAGGAGAGAGGGTCCCCGTGCTCCACTACTATTTCTGCCCCGTGTTCATCTCTGCTCGGCTGGAACCCAAACGGCAGCGGATCGCCGCTCGCCGATGAATGCCCCCGGGCCCCGGAGGCCAAAAAGGGCATGATGACTACACGTTGGAGGAACCGAAAGACGCAACAGCTAGCCCAATTGGCATCTGGACACCGGCCAGTCAGAGTGTGGACGAGACGCTCGTTCTCCTTCCTCGGCTCCTCCCTGATTCAAGTTCGCACGAATTTGGGATTTTTGCAGTTTCCATCTGGCTGGATCAATCAGAATGAGCAATGGGTTTGCAGTTGCTCGACCATGTCACGGGATATGCGTGCAAGGAGAACAATGCTTCTGGAAGTCGTGCGCGCGGAGGAGCCAGCAGCTGCCAGCCCGGATTCGGTTACGTTTTGCCGTTGCCGCCGGCGCCCGGTCCGGTCGACACCAGCTCGACGCGTGACTGCCCCGAACGCCGGCCCGGCGGTTTCAAATTTTGTTCAGGAGCTCCCTCCTCCTCCTACTCCTTCGCCGCCGCAGGAAGAAATCGCTCCGGAGACGCTACCACGAGGAGCACGCATCGCTTGCTCGCGCACACCAGGTCATCATCGGGAGCGCACGGGATTGTTGTCACCGCCACGCTAATCACCGCCTCCTCTCCTCCTACTGCCTGTCAGCTCGGCAAAATATCAATACGGTGTGCTGATGACACGAGCTGCTGCGGCTGCTTGGCAGCGAAGCTTCGGTGCGCACAAGCGCGTGAGTGACCGACCGGTGGACCTGACCAGCATTGTTTAATAAGCAGAGGAGATTAAGAAAGCGATTTATGTGGGGGAGTTGAGGAGATTACTGTAGCGGTGGCTCGCCTAATCATTCCACGATCGTACCGTACGCGGCCTTTCCTCCAGCCAAATCATGGCGTCATTTCTCGTTTCGTGCCACATAGTATAACCGAGACCAGCGATCAAGCACACATCACCCAACCCAAACCTCACCTGCTGTGCAGCTCAGAGACAGAGAAGCAGGGCAGAAGCAGAACAGCAAGCGAGAGCGAGAGAAATCGATCAACCAAAAAGCGAAAGCCAACAGCAAACGTCACCGCTCGGTGAGACGTGGGAGCTAGCGCTTTGCCCTTTCGCCGTTTTGGATTCGCATCCATCTCCGCGCCGGGCGAGCGGCAACGACGGCGGCGAGGCGCCGCGATGGACGCCCACGTGAGGAGCTCTTCGGCTGCGGATGCCGGCGCGCCCAGCACCAGCGGTAGCGGCGGGGCGGCGGCGTCGTACCACTACGCCGGCGGCGGGGGCGGCGACGGGGACGACAATGCGGGCGCCGGCGGGGCCAAGGTCTGGGTCCTCGTGCTCCTCTTCGCGCTGCTCCTGCTACCGTTCCTGCCCTCCGCGGTGCGGCGCGGCGGCCCGACGCCATGGGCGGGCGGAGGAGGAGGCGGCGGCGGAGGAGGGGGAGGCGGGGGAAGCCAAGGGTACCGCCGCGGCGGGATCAGCTTCAAGAGCGGCTGGGACGTGGTCAACCTCTGCCTCGTGCTCTTCGCCATCCTCTGCGGCCTCCTCGGCCGCGGCGGCGGCGGCGACGGGGAGTCCTCCTCCGGTGCGGCTTCGGGGTCCGCGGCGGCGGCGAAGGGCGACCGGCAGGACGCGTCTCTCGCGCCACGCTCGGGGGACGTCGTCACGGCGGCGAGGACGGACTCGGGGGACTGGGGGGAGGGCTACGACTCCTTCTCCAGCGTCTACGCCAGCCTGCCCCGCACCACCAGCAACCACGCGCAGCACACGGCGGGGATCCGACGGATGAAGAGCAGCAGCTCCTACCCGGAGCTCCGCCTCGGCAGCGACGGCGTCTGGAGCCTCGCGTCGCCGGAGGCGGCGTGGCGGTCCTACGACGACGCCGACCTGTACCGGAACCGCCGCCCGGAGCGGCAGGAGAGGAGCTGGGACGTCGACCCGCAGGGGAGGGCGACGGAGGTGAAGACGATCCCCGTCGACACGTTCGTCGAGCGGGGGCGGAGGTCGCCGCCGCCTCGGGAGCCGCGGAGGCGGAGGAAGAGCGTCGAGAGGGTCCCCGAGGTGGTGGAGGAGGAGAGGCCGCAGCCAAGGGAGGCGGTGATCACGCCGGCGAGGAGCAGGAGGTGGAGCGCGGAGGCGGAGGACGTGAGACCGGAGCAGGAGGTGCGGGTGGCGCCGGCGAGGATTAGGAGGTGGAACTCCGAGTCGTTGGACGCGTTTCTGGACCAGGAGGCGGCCCCGGCGAGGAGCAGCAGGTGGAACGCCACGGAGGTGGTGGACGCCATACCGGAGCAGGAGGAGCGGGTGGCGCCGGCGAGGATCAGGAGGTGGAATTCGGAGTCGTTGGATACATTTCTGGAGCAGGAGGCAGCGGTGGCTCGGGCAAGGAGCAGCAGGTGGAGCTCGGAGGCGGTGGACGTGATACCGGAGCAGGTGGCTCCGGCGAGGCTCAGAAGGTGGAACTCGGAGTCGTTGGATGCGATTCTGGCGCAGGAAGCAGCTGTGGCTCGGGCGAGGAGCAGCAGGTGGAGCGCCGAGCCGGTGGACATGATACCGGAGCAGCAGGAGGCTCCGGTGGTGATGGCGCCTGCTGCCCCACCGCCTCCGCCTCCGCCGCCGGCGCATCACCGACGGCGACGGCGCAGCGTCGAGAAGCTGCCGAGGCCAGAGGACCTGGAGCAAGAGATAGTAGTGGAAGAGGTCAGGAACCCGATGCCGCCGCCAACGTCGTCCATGTTCCCGCCTGGGACGCCGCCCCCGCCGCCACCTCCACCGCCTCCGTCGACGGTGCCGCGCGGCAAGAAGAAGCGGGGCGGCAGCGTCGGCGGCGCCAAGGAGCTGGCGTCCGCCATTGCTCTGTTCTATCAGAAGAAGCGCAAGAGCATTACCATGAAGGCCAAGAGGAGGCCCCACCACCACCACCACCATTCCGACGACCACTACTCGTCGCCGTCGTCCGACGCGTCGGCGAGCCCCAACTCCAGTGTCCGCACCACCAACGCCGCGCCGCCGCCGCCGCCGCCGCCACCTCCCCCGCCCCCACCATCCTCAATCTTCTCCAACCTTTTCAAGAACAAGAAGGGCGGCAGCAAGAGCCGCCGCATCCACTCCGTCGCGCCACCGCAGCCGCCACCCCCGCCTCCACCCACTCGCCGATCCAAGAAGCCACCCCCGCCTCCGTCTCGCCCCGCTCCTCCAGCACCATCGCCGCCACCGGTCAGTGGGCGCCCGCCGCGCGCCCGCGTGCACACGCACACGCACACGCACGCGCAGCAGCCGCCATTGTACCCCATTCCCAAGCGCGTGTACTACACCTACTACCCGCTCCCGCCGCCGTCACCGCCGCTACCGCCACCTCCGCCGCCGCCACCACCGCCGGTGTCCGAGGGCGACGGTGATACTCCTTCCGTGCCGGCCTCACCGGCGCCCTCGTACTGCGCGAGCCCCGACGTGAACACCAAGGCGGACAGGTTCATCGAGAGCTTCCGCGAGGGGCTGAAGCTGGAGAAGCTCAACTCGTACCGGGAGAAGTGGCAGAGGCACATCCAAGAGGACGCCGCCGTCGAGATTGAGGAGGAGGGGGAGTTCATGGTGATCGGGTCGCTCTTCGGCAGCGATGATGAGGACGATGACGGCATCTCGTTGCCGGAGACGCCGGCGACTGCTGCTGTCGCCGTCGGCTTCTAACGACACTGACATTGAAGGGAAAAAAAGGAAAAAGGAAAAAGAAAGAAAATAATCCCACAAAAATGGAGGGAAAAAGATGCCACAAGAGAAGAGACCAGTATTTCTTCTTGCTGCTAAATACCGGTTTGCGTGCAGTACAGTATTCTTTGTGAATGATTTTCCTTTTTCGCTAATATTCGGTAGTTAGCTGATGGACAGTGATATCTATTTGTGTGTGAGAGGGAGCCCATTTTAGGCTTATTTTAAAATGGCTAAAAAAGCTCTCTTTGGGTGTTGCATTAGGTGATCCGATGTGAATTTCATGTCGATTGCACTTTGGAAAGCTTTTGCACTTTGGAAAGTACATCATGAGAAAGTTACAACTCTTTCGCTTTTTCCCTTTCTACTTTTCGTTCCCGTATGCATTCGTGTACGTGTACATGTACTCGTACGTATGTACGGCCGGTGTGGATAACGTGCTGTTGGTGATACCTGGGCCTTGTTTAGTTTGCTAAAGTTTCTGACGTTTTCTCCACTCTCTTTCCATCATATCACATTAAATACGTCAAAAGACATATGTTCGGAGTATTAAATATAGGTAAAAAAAATAACTAATTACACAGTTTTGATGTACTTCGCGACACGAATCTTTTGAGCCTAGTTAGACCATGGTAGGATAATATTTACCACAAACAAACGAAACGTGCTACAGTGTACTACAGGAGTTCGAAACGTTGAAAAGTCAAATTTTTCCAACAACTAAACAAGGCCCTGCTCTGATCCTAGTTCTTGCATTGCACGAGAGGATTGAGAGCAGTGGCAGCAAGCTGTCAAGCATGATGATTCCAGTGTGCGTTTGGTGCGGTATTGCATAGCTAGATGATTCGCTTGAATAATAATGAATGAATGTGTCCGGTTGTATTTGTATGATTAGCTTTATTGGATTGGGCCTCGAGTGGTTGAGCACCACCCATCACGACTACGAAACGCCACAATGCGCGTCACCAACCTGACAACCAAAAACATCTCCTGCTACCCTTTTTTAGGAACATCTACTGCTGCTAGCAAGTACGGCCGCTAACCGTAATTAACCAAACAATAATGGTTATACTCGCCCTGTTGGCTTGGCTTATCAGCCACCAACCAATAGTACTTTTCTCTCAGAACAAACCAGCCACCAGCAACCAGTCAGCAGTACTTTTCTCTCAGAACAAACCAGCACCAGCCATCAGCCACCAGCCAAACGAACAGGCTGACTACTTGACAGGAAGTGTGCCTTTCTGTTTGTCAGGTCGAATGTTTGACCCTAATTAGAACTACACATGAGCTAATCATAAAACTAATTGTACAAGTTTTGAACTAACTCGCGAGACAAATCTATTAAACTTAATCAATTCATCATTAGCAAATGGTTACCGTAGCACCGTATTGTTCAATCATGAACTAATTAGGTTTAATAGATTCATCATGTGAATTAACCCCTATGTGTGCAATTAGTTATACTCTTAGTATCCAATATCCGATGTGGCGGGGTTAAAATTTAGCAACCGGTATCCAAACACCCACTCAGAGTTACGATGAAGCGAAAAGAAAAACAATTGTGCTGTAGCTCTCAAATATCATGCACATTAATCTAATCCTACTGTGCTGGTGGATGCGGTTCCATGGAGTTTATAGTATCTTGGGAATCATGATACATTATACTAGTGCTAATGGAGTAATGGGTTCCTAGATGAGCCCCTCAATCCATCCACCTTTCAAGCATACTCATGGGGCCTCCCAAGCTCCATGATTGTTATGAGTGCAAGCAAGCCGCTTTCATGTCCTAATCTTGCTGTTGGGGGCACCGCACTTGGACTATTCTCCTGCGTTTGAATTCCTGGTTCTGTTACGCTATGTTTTTTCAAACACGAGGAAATACTTTAACTACTATGTGTCCATCGGACAGATATTGAGATATAGATGTGTTTATGTCTGTTTTTTTATTCATTGTGAAAAGGGCTTGTCCATGAATTTGAACCGAGGAATATCTTAAGGTTATTTGTTTAAGGGGAAGCCATAGTGAGGTGTCAAGCTCAAATGTAATCAGTGTGCTTTTTTTATATAAATCCTTCTCGTGATAAGTTTCCGCGCAAATCTTTTCTCCACTTCTACATCACAATATCTTCTTGGACTTTCAATATTTTCTTTTTCCGTAGGATATTGTGTTGCACATATACTGGTGCTCCATGTGTAGTTTGCACGTACTTCCTCCAGTCCAAATTATTGTTTATTTTGTTTTTCTAAACACACACATTTTGATATGCATCTAATGATCTAAATAGCACATTCGTTGAACACATCAAAATTCGAACCAAGGAGAGAACTATCATTGGTTTTGATTGGAACACAAATTAGCTCAAATGATCATTTTGCCTGCCCTACAAACCCTGATCCTATGGCATATCTGGAAAGCACTGAATGCACTAATCTTTGACCACATCACCTCCTCGGCTACCTTAATACTCAGGCGGACGCTGCAAGATATGGATAGGTGGAGCTGGTGCTACAAGAAGATGTTTCACCATTGGCAGGCTTGGATTGCCTATTTGCGCTCTCGTGTGTAACATGTACCTCTCCCATCCCCCTCTGTTTTTTCCCTTTTTTTTGCGAAAAGATGTGAGTTTTATTAAGGACCCTCTGTTTTTTCTTTACTCTCCTTGTATTCTGGCTGACGTGCTTAGTCATTCTTTCGGACATTGTACTACTTCGATCAATGAAATATAAGTAAGTGGGGAACCCCACACACACACACGATATTGTTTGGGAAAAAAATTACACTACTAGGGAATGAACCTTTTGTCCCAGCCAAAAAAACACATTAGTACCGGCTCGTAAGGGGTTCCCCTAGTCGCCCGACAGTGTGCTACATTAGTACCGGTTCCTGGCTGGAGCCGGTACTAATGTACGACATTAATACCGGTCCTGGACAGGAGCCAATACTAATGTGCGGCAGCCACATTAGTACCGGCTCGTGTCCAGGCCCGGTACTAATGTTGCGACATTAGTACCGGCTCCAGCCAGAAACCGGTACTAATGTCCCCCGCATAAAAATCCAGCTCCTTCTTCCTCCCCGAGCCACTCTCCCCTCCACTCTCCAACTCGAGCTCTCACTCATCCATGGCGCCCTAGTGGAGTTTTTGCGCGATTTGCGACGATTTCTCGACGATTTGACTCATTGAAGTGGTCTAGAGGTTAGTTACTTCATCCTCCCTTGATTCATGCTTATTTTGTTGAGTTTTATCGGTTGAAATTGGGGTATTTTGGCACTTTATAATGAGCTAGGAATGAGGTTTTTTTTTCTATTTATATATATTGTTTATACGTTTTATATAGTTGATTGGAAAGGATGTGCCGTGTTAATTGGATGAGATGTTGCATGTGACAATTTTTTTAATAATAATTATTTATTTGAGCATATGTCATAATTAAATATATAAATAGTATTAGAATTACTAGAAAGGCTAGAAATTTTAGAATTGATTTTAGAATTACTAGACATAGTTTTAGAATTGATTTTTTCGAAATAATTTTTTATTTGAGCATAAGACATAATTAAATATTTAAATAATTTTAAAATTACTCAAAATGCTAGACCTGCTAGGAATCATAGAATTTGTTTTAGAAATAGTAGAAATAGTTTTAAAATTATTACAAATGCTAGAATTTCATAGATGGGTCAAATAATTTATTGTCATTAGTATAGATGTCTACTGCTGCCGGAGGGAATGGAGATGACGGTAGTGGTGATCGTCGTTCTTCACACAGTCAGGAGAAAACCAAAGTAGGACCTCCTGATAAACCGAAGAAAATGAGCATGTTGGCTAGAGGAATGCTTCGTTATTTGCAAGGAAAACATATAGATGCTGTTGCAGCGGGGCAGGAACCTCCTTTTGGTGGCATTTATGCTCCACCAGCAGACCCTGTTGTTGGAGATCCACCGATTAGTACTAAACCACAGGGCAATTCCAAGAAAGCTAAACCTTCGTCGTCACGTCACAAGAATGGCTAAAGTTTCTCGTATTGTATCATGTATTAGCAGTGTTTCATATGTCGTACTTTAAATTTATGTAAGACATTGACTTAAGTTTCTCTATTTAAGTTTGTCATATTGTATAACGTGGATTGTAAATGAAGACTTTAAATTTGTGTATGACTTTTGTTACGAAATACTTAAAAATTGTTTGGTGATGCTTTATAGATGAATCGGCAATGGATGTACCCCGACAAGAGAATTTCCAGTGAATACATTAATGGGTTGCGTGGATTTCTAGATGTCGCGGAAGCAAACAAGCAGTCGTCTGGTTTCATTATTTGTCCATGCAAAATGTGCAAAAATGAGAAGGATTTCTCATCGATAAAGAGTCTTCACGATCACCTATACAAATGGGGATTCATACCAAATTATTTTGTTTGGACAAATCATGGGGAAAGGGGGGTTATAATGGAAGACGATGAAGAGGAAGATGATCGTATTCCAGATTGGACTCAAGAAGGTGCCTTTGCAGATGATCCAATGGGAGAGAATCACATGCAAGAGACTCAAGAAGCTCCAACAACTGCAGATGAACCTCTCGACGATCTAGGTCGGTTGTTGCACGATGCAAAGGGAGATTGCGAAAAGGTGAAGGAGTCAAAGAAGTTTGAACGTATCTTGAAAGATCACAAGAAACCGTTGTTCCCAGGTTGCAAAGAGGGGCAGAAGAAGTTGGGTACCACTTTGGAAATACTGCAATGGAAGGCTAAACATGGACTTTCAGACAAGGGATTTGATGAGTTGATGATGATCGTCAAGGACATGCTTCCCGAGGAGAATGAATTGCCGGAGTTCACGTACGAAGCTAAAAAGGTTGTCTGTCCTCTAGGTTTGGAGGTAGAAAAGATACATGCATGTCCTAATGACTGTATCCTCTACCGAGGTGATGAATATGAAAATTTGGAGGCTTGTCCTGTGTGCGAAGCGCAGCGTTATAAGATCCCACGCAATGAGGCTAATGAAGTTCAGGGTGGGCAGAAGAAGAAGAAAATTCCTGCGAAGGTAATGTGGTATTTTCCAGTGATACCACGACTGAAGCGTTTATTTAGGTGCAAGACCAACGCAAAGTTGATGCGTTGGCATAAAGAAGAACGCAAACAAGATGACCATATCAGGCACCCCGCTGATGGGTCCCAGTGGAGACTAATTGACAGATCTGAAGAATGTAAGGAATTTGCAGGGGATCCAAGGAACATTCGGTTTGGTTTAAGGACGGATGGATTCAATCCATTCGGTGAGTTTAGTAACGGTCATAGCACTTGGCCTGTCACGTTATGTATGTTCAACCTTCCTCCCTGGTTGTGCATGAAGCGGAAGTTCATTATGATGCCAATAATCATCCAAGGCCCAAAGCAGCCAGGCAATGACAACGATGTGTATCTAAGACCATTGATTGAGGATCTTAAAACATTATGGAAGAAAGAAGGTGTACCCGTGTGGGATGAGGACAAACATGAGACCTTCAATCTACGAGCATTGTTGTTCGTCACCATCAATGATTGGCCGACACTTGGTAATCTATCAGGACAATCAAACAAGGGATACGGAGCATGCACGCACTGTCTAGATGATACTTGCTGCGTGTATCTAAAACACAGTAAAAAGGTAGTGTATTTGGGCCATCGTCGCTTTCTTCCTCCTAAACACCTGTTAAGAGAAAAAGGAAAACACTTTGAAGGTGTCAGAGAAAAACGTAAGAAGCCCATTCACCGTGGTGGTAAACTCGTATTCGCCATGGTGAAAGATTTGAAGGTAGTGTTTGGCAAGGGTTCTGGTAGTGTACAAGTCCCAAAGGACGCCGCTGGACATGCACCTATGTGGAAGAAGAAGTCGATATTTTGGGAGCTACCTTATTGGGAAATTCTTGAGGTTCGCAATGCAATTGATGTGATGCATGTGACAAAGAATTTCTGCGTGAACTTACTTGGCCACCTAGGTGTATATGGAAAGACAAAAGATACAATTGAAGCACGTAAGGATCTGAAAGCTATGAACCAACGAAAAGGCCTACATCCCGAAAAGAGAGAAAAAGGTAATTACTTGGCTCCTGCTAGTTACACCCTAAGCAAGGAAGAGAAACAGAGAATGTTCGATTGCTTAAATAGTATGAAGGTCCCAACGGGCTACTCCTCAAACATACAACGAATAATAAATATGAAAGAGAAGAAATTCATAAATCTAAAGGCTCATGATTGCCACGTGTTGATGACACAACTGCTGCCTGTTGCACTAAGGGGTATTCTGCCAGAGAATGTGAGATTAGCAATCACTAAGTTGTGTGCATTCCTCAACCAGCTTTGTCAGAAGGCAATCCGTCCAGAAAATCTAGTGAAGATGCAGAATGATGTCATGCAATGCCTCGTCAGTTTTGAGATGATCTTTCCACCTTCATTCTTTAATATCATGACCCACCTTTTGGTCCATCTGGTTCAAGAGGTTATTATCCTCGGGCATATATATCTGCACAACATGTTCCCTTTTGAGAGGTTGATGTCTTATTTTAAGAAGTATGTTCGCAATCGTGCACGCCCCGAAGGAAGCATCGCAAAGGGATATGCTACAGAGGAGGTCATAGAGTTTTGTGTCGACTTTATGGATGACATGTGTCCGATTGGACTTCCTGTATCACGCCATGAGGGGAGGCTCGGAGGAAAGGGCACAATAGGGAAAAAATCTCGGATGGACATGGATGCAATGTTATATGATCAAGCACATTACAATATCCTGCATCAATCATCACATGTGGCTCCATACTTGGAAGAGCACAAGTCTATTCTTCGTGCTGCAAATGAAGGGAAGTCTGAACCCTGGATTATACGACACCACATTGATAACTTCGTGTCCTGCCTGTGGAAAAAAGTGAGGGGTGATAAAACTGTTGATGAGATACTGCTATAGTTGGCTAGGAGGCCATCTATCACAGTAGATACATTCCAAGGATACGAAATAAACGGCTACACATTCTACACGAGAGCCCAAGACAAGAAGAGCGTAAACCAAAATAGTGGTATTCGTATGGATGTAGTAGACAAGGAAGGGAACGTACAAACATACTATGGTTTCATTGAAGAGATATGAGAATTGGACTACGGAGCTTTAAAAGTCCCTCTTCTCAAGTGCTAGTGGGTCAACAATACCGGAGGAGGTTTAACAATAGACAGATTTGGGATGACAGTTGTGGATCTCAACAAAGATTGGATACAAAGACGAACCATTCGTCCTAGCCAATGATGTGACACAAGTTTTCTACGTGAAAGACATGTCGAGCAAACCACCGATAAAGAAGGGCACCGAGAAAGCGGTTGCTGACGAGCCGAAGCGTCACATAGTTCTACCAGGAAAAAGAAAAATCGTTGGAGTTGAGGACAAGACTGACATTTCAGATGATTATGACCAATTCGATGATCTTCCTCCATTTTCAGTCAAGATTGACCCAAGCACCCTGTTAGCACAAGAGGACGCTCTATATTTACGCCACGATCACAAGCAGGGGACGTTCATGAAGAGGAAGGTTATTAACGTGCCGTTAGATAATGATGATGATGTATAATAAGTTTTATTAACTTATGATCCTGTAACAAAGTATTGTAATATTTATCGGTGAAAATAATATTTATTTTAGTTTTATATACATCATTTAGTATTAAATAAATAATTTAATGTGAAAATATACACAAGCAATACTAGATCGAGATAAACATGATTATAACACGACATTTACTGCTCATATAAATTTTTGCATGGCAAAAATGTATTTTGGTTCGATTTTTAAATTCAACATAAGATTTTTGACCAAAACAACTTATTACTAAGTTAAGTAAATAAGTTTGATAATTTTTAGATCTAACTTCACATTCTATAATGTATAACTAAATTAAGTATAATAGAATTTGTTCAGTAATTTCACCGTGTTCAATATGATTTATAATTAATTTAACAACAATTTGAAATAGATTTGCAAATTAAAAAAACAAAAGGAAAAACACATTAGTACCGGGCCTAGATAGGACCCGGTACTAATGTGTATTTCGTTTTGGCGCCTAAGTGTACGCACATTAGTACCGGGCCTTCTCTGGCACCGGTACTAATGCGCACATTAGTACCGGGTGCAGTCTGGCACCGGTACTAATGCGCACATTAGTACCGGGTGCAGTCTGGCACCGGTACTAATGTGGCATTAGTACCGGGCGGCGTTGAGCCCCGGTACTAATGTGGGGGGCTGGTATATAAGCCCCCTTTCTTCTTCCTTTCTCTTCTTCTTCCCCTCTTCCTCTCCCGGCCCTTAACCGCCGCCGTCCCTGAGCTGCGCCGTGCGCCGTCGCTGCCCCGCGCCCGGCCGCCATCCCAGCCACGCCCGGCCGCTGTCCTCTGCCGCGCCCTGCCGCCGTCCGCCGCGCCGCGCGTGCGTCGTCCCCGCTGCGCCGCCGCACCCGGGCCGTCGCCCCTCCTCCGCCGCGCCCGACCGGGCGCCCTTGTCGGCCCGCGCGCTGTCCCGGCCCCGCGCCGGCCGCCACCCTGCATCCCGCCGAGCCAGGCCGGCCCCGCCCTCGCGCCGGCCGCCGCCACTGCACGCCCTCGCCGGCCACTACACGCCCTCGCCGGCCGCCGCCACACTGCACGCCCTCGCCGGCGCGGTGAGCACCATTTGGGTGCTGACGTCAGCCCGCAGCGGCTGACGTCAGCACCCTTTTTTTAATTTTTTTGTAATTAGTGATTTACTTTTAATTAGAGATTTAGTTTTAATTAGTGATTTAGTTTTAATTAGTGATTTATATTTCATTAGTTATTTTAGATTTCATTAGTGATTTTAATTTTAATTTAGGATTTTAGTTTTAATTAGTGATTTTAGATGAAATGTGTATTTATTGAGATAAGAAATATGTATTTAGAGATGAGATATTTATCGCTCGACACTTAGCTAGTATCGCTCGACACGCTGTATTGTCGCCCGACTCGCTCGCTCGACACGCTGTATTGTCGCCCGACTCGCTCGCTCGACACGCTCTATTGTCGCCCGACTCGCTCGCTCGACACGCTCTATTATTGCCCGACTCTCTCGCTCGACACGCTCTATTGTCGCTCGACTCGCTCGCTCGACACGCTCTATTCTTGTCCGACTCCCTCGCTCGACAAGCTCTATTGTCGCCCGACTCGCTCGCTCGACACGCTCTATTCTCGCCCGACTCGCTCGCCCGACACGCTCTATTCTCGCCCTACTCACTCGCTCGCTCGACCCCGCCTGACACTTAGATAGTATCGTAGAAATTCATTTATGTACTCAGAAATTCTTTTATGTTCTCAGAAATTCTTTTATATACACAGAAATTATTTTATGTTCTCAGAAATTCTTTTATATACACAGAAATTGTTTTATGTTCTCAACAATTCTTTTATATACACAGAAACTCATTTACAATGGTTCGATCAGAGAGGGAACAAGAAGATGAGGAAATGATCTTAAATATAATTGGTCAATCTGTGCCCGAGCAGCCTCAAAACGAAGAAGTACTCAACAGGGAGGCTGACAGCTTCCTCAACATGGAAGGTGATGGGCAAGAACATGTAGAAGAGCAACCAATTGCCCAGGAAAGCAACGATGTGCAACAACAAGAGGTATAATAATGGCCCTCAAGATTTGCATCCTGAGTTTTTCTTCAGGAGTTTTCATATATTAATAGTAGTTTTTCCATTCTCCAGGTTCCTTCATCTTCGAGCTCCAAGAAGCGCCAAGGGAAACGCGGGCCGAAGAAGCCCCTAGAGGGTCGCTTCATCATAACAGAAGTCGATGATGCTGGGAAACCTGTGGCTCCAGAACATGTCGTGACCAAATTGGTGAACCACATTGGAGCTCTTGTCAGGGACACATTCCAATAAGCATTCCGTATTGGAAAGCTTCTGATGCTCCTCCAGCTCCGTTACCTGAAGTATTGGAAGGTGATGATGAGAATGCAGAACAGAAACCGGTTGTGCGGGAAGATGTGGTCGCAGACACGGACAAGGACATGATTTGGAAACAAGTGTTAGCTCACTTTGCATTCCTGGACTTGAATGAAGAGCGGCTGGCAACCGTGCGTTATTGGGCGATGCAGAAGGGTGCAATTGCCTTCCAGTCGTACAAGAAGCGTCTGACCAAAGACTACATTAAGAAGGGGATTACACCTGATTTCCAACAGAAGGGATTGGGGAAATTAAGAGATCACTGGGATGCATTTGTGCGGCACAAGGAATCGGCAGACACCATCAAGATGATTGAAACCAACACCGTCAATGCACGGAAGAAAAAAAAATTTCATACGCTCGGGCCTGGAGGTTACAAGAAAGCCATTCCCAAATGGGATCGGGAGGAACAAGAACTAGTAGCTAGAGGAATCGTACCCGCAACTCTAGAGTGGGCCGAGCGGGCAAAGCATTATTATTTTACACATGGTGGCAAGCTCAATCCCGAAGATGAATCTTTGTTGCTGGGCGATCAAATAAGAGAGACAGCTGCAAGGCTTGTTGAGTTCATACGGCAAGTGGCAGAAGGAATTTTAGTTCCTGATCGAGAGAATGACGAGCTTACTATGGCACTAGGTACAAGAGAACACCCTGGACGTTGCAGAGGTAAAGGTGTTATTCCATGGAAATATGCATTTCAGGAGCACCTTGATTCCTACAGAAGTCGTCAAAGAACTAAGGAACAACATGCATGACAGATACGAGAGCTGCAGCAACGGGTCTTTATGAATGAGAAAAAAATGGAAGACATCATCGACGAGAAAAAAATGGAAGACGCTTGTCCGTGATTTCCCTGCGCCTACTGTGGAGACCTTATTCACATTTCTGGACCTTCAACGCTTCAAGGACTGCATACTTATTCCATACAACTGCCAGTGAGCAACGTTTTTCTCAACTGTTTATCTTTTTCAAAATACATTCAATATTTCAATTAACTGGTTCTTCCCTAAAATGTTTTGACAGCTTCCACTGGATTCTCATTATTATTGTACCTGATTTAAGTCTTGCCCACGTCTTTGACTCTATTAGCGGATATAGTGAATGGTACGAACCTCTAGTAGAATTGTTGAATGTTGCATGGGATATGTTCCGTGTAAAGTGGGGGGGGGGGGCTGAAAGATAAACTTCAATTCTACCATGATTTCCCGGTATGTGTTTTCTTTGCTGATCTTTTTCAATACAAGTTAACAAATATATCTTAACTTTTATTTTCACATATGTGCAGTGCCTGAAACAGCCACCCGGTACCAATCTATGCGGATTCTATGTATGTGAGTTCATCCATCACTTTGCAAGTGGTAGCTTGGGCCCCTTCACTGAGAAGGTACGTACACAAAAATGCAGACAAACATATCTCTCGTTCTTATTGTTCATATTCTTTTTTCTAACAATCAATAACTTCTTTTGTAGATTTCTAACATCAAGGAAGGATTACTCGAGACGCAAAGAATCCGGTTAATTCAAGAACAACTCTGCAGATTTATTCTAGACGAGGTGATTAATCCCGCAGGAGAGTTTCATGCCGGTGACTCAATGGTAACAGTGAGCAAAGAAGACACTACAAGCATTGCTAATGAAACTCAGCAAAGCACCGACAAAAACAAGAACAAAGACGTCGATAAAGAAGGATCTTCTTCTAAGGACAAGGACAAAGATGTCGAGAAAGAAGCAACTTCTGCTAAGGACAATAAGAAGGAGGGCGAGAAAGAAGCAACTTCTGCTAAGGACAATAAGAAAGAGGGCGAGAAAGAAGCAACTTCTTCTAAGGACAAGAAGGAGGACGACAAAGAAGCAACTTCTTCTAAGGACAAGAAGAAAAACGTCGAGAAAGTAGGAGCTTCTTCTAGGTCACTACGAGAGCACATCAGCGACGAGGAGGGGCTTAAAACGATGACGTTACACTTCTAACATTTGATTCCGTGTATGTATATATATGTATGATGTCACTTTATATATGCACAAACGACTTTATAACGCTGCGTATTTGATTAGTATAAACGAACCAAACAAATACGTCTAAATACATTCAAATACGGAAAAAACAAAAAAGAAATGGAAACAGGAAAATAAGAAAAAGTGCATTAGTACCGGTTAGCTATACCAACCGGTACTAAATGTGGAGGCCGCCACGTCGCCGGGGGGAGGCCACATTATTAGTACCGGTTGGTCTCCCCAACCGGTACTAATACGGCATTAGTACCGGGTAAAGAGAACCGGTACTAATGTGGCCTCCACATTAGTACCGGCTGGCCTGTACCGGTTCCAAAACCGGTACTAATGGAGTTTTGGAACCGGTACAGAAAGTCGTTTTTCCTGTAGTGATAGAACCCTGATCCTAATGATCGGCTTGGACCTCACTAAAAATCACAAACACATCGATCCAGCTGAAGAACAAGATCAATCATGCACATACTAAAACAGTCGACAAAATCAATCAAAGATGTTTCATCATTTAAGCTGAACACTTAGTAGCTCGGCCGCTGATCCACAGTCCACATCACAACAATTCTACACAAATCTAGCTAGTTCCCCAGTGAGTTCACAATGCTACTTCCGGGTACGGTTGATGTTGATTGGCTCATAATGTCTTTCGTTTTCAACAGAATTTGTCATTTGGCCTTCTAACTTGGCCCCAAACTGAACCAATCACACTGACGTAGCCACGTAGGAGATTACTAGCTGCAGAAGCTGATCAGTTCATCGATTTCAGACTTTCAGTCGGAGGTGATAGTGGGCATCTGCTTGCCACACCAATTTGGTGCCAAAGCATTCAAAAGTTCAAGCTCACATTGCCACGCCATACAGATGACATATTTGCTTTCATTTTCCACCACAGTTGGAGCACCACGCTTGACTACATATATTCCTATCCTTTGCATTTGAATTCTTGTTTCGGTTGCCAGGAAGGACTGAAGACGACTTGTCCATGAATTTGAACCATGTATTAATTTATGGTTTAAATGTGGACGATTGGTTAAAAGTGAAGCTTCATTAATTTGTCAAGCTCACACTTATCATTGCGTGTTCTAAGTAAAACGAATTGCCCAGACAAGTTTTCTCGTAAATCTTTTCTCCACTGCAACTTGGCGATCTTGTCTTGTTGGACCAATATTTCTATATTTATTTGTCTAACTAAGAATAGTGTTAGTTCGTGTTGACACATTTTTACGGGATCAACAAGCACGGGGCGGTCAGACCGCCTGCGGGGGGCGGTTAGACCGGGTAGAGCGGTCAGACCGCCTGTATGGGGCGGTTAGACCGGGGTGCCGGGATAAAACCGGCGGTAGGCCTACGAACGTCGACTCGGGAGGGACCCCGTCGGAGTTGATGCACGTAGGGTTGCTCTAGGATCGGCAGGCCACCTAGAACGCCTTCGGTCATCGCGGAGACGAAGGAAGAACAGCAGATCGAGGTTGGAAGAGCTTGGGTAAAGAGATAAAAGTAAAGGCAAAACAATAAAGAGTAGATGTATTTGATCGATTGGATGATTCTCAATCGGCCGTGGCCCTTTATATTTATAGGGAGGGGAGGTCTTGCCCCCATTAGGAGTCGAAACCCTTACAAAAACGTGTTAAAATACAACTCCTAACCGGTTTTGACAGGGTAGGGTGGTCTAACCGCCTCGGGGACGCGGTCTGACCGCGTGTCCGAGGTGTAAATCTTTCATAGGCCATATCTCTTTCATCCGGACTCCGAATTGGACGTTCTATATATAGATCTTGATATACTCGACGAGACCTATCCAATGGTGAAGTCCAAATTGCCTTTTGAGAACTTTGACCAGGGCAGTCTGACCGGGTGGGCCCACCGATTAGACCGGCCTACCTAGTCTTGCCAATTTTGGGTGTCAACATATGCCCCCCTGTTTTATGGCAAAACTTGCGTGCCAGAAAACATCTATAATGATTAAAATTGGCAGAAAACGATGATTAACAATACATCGTCCATATTTTTGCTCTTAAGGGCGATAATTGCTTTATCGGCCATGAACTTGCTATGAACTCAAGGAACAACTTGTTTTGGTCTCCATACCTGCTTAGTAGTTGCTAACCTTGCCGGTGTGACCACTGTAGGTTGCTCCATTGATCTTTGCTTTCGCATCCGCTGTAATCTCCTTTTTTTGAGTGCGGGATAAGCCTGAGGGACACCACCTCGGCTGCATACCCTTAGAATTTTGCTCGTTGCTATCTTGACCTTGCTTGATAGTAGCACATACATTATTTTTGACCAGATTGTTGTTGAAAACAATCGGACTTTGCAATGCACCATAACTTGAGTATGCAATAGGATATTGAATCATATACGAGTTCATATACAAACTACTATAATCAGCAGGTGAATAATAGCAAGGATAATACCAAGATGATGGCATAACAGATCCAACAAAAGGATATTGTGAAGAAACAAAATTACCTCGTTGGTGATGAATATCTTCATGTCTTGGTGGTGCTCTTACGCCCTTAGCACCGTTCGGCTGATTTCTTCTCTTCTTTGTAGCTCCCTTCCTCTTATATTTGGCCAGGAGTTCTTCAAAACTCGGTCTTACCTTTTTCTTGGGAGCATCTCCACTTTTTCTGAAAATAGCGGTTAGACCGCCCCGGGACGCGGTTAGACCGCCCCTGGACCTGGTTAGACCGCCCTGGGCCGTAGCCAGACCGGTCGATGCACCGTCAGCTTTTTCTGCAGTGCCTTGCCCCCCGAGCATTGAAGCCTTCGCTGCAATCTTGGGGGTCTCCTCCAGTGACAGCTTCTCGTCAGGCCTTTGCTCTCCGATGATTATGTTCTTCCCCTTAGCTTTATCGGCTTGATCCGGCCGAATGCGTACCTTGGGATTTAACAACTCAAGAGTATTCATAAAAGCATTAACAGGGAAAGGATTTTGGTCGACTTGCATCTTATGAAGTACTAAATGGCCTTCATTAATGGCCGATTGTATTTACCGACGAAAACTATTACAATCATTAATAGCATAGGAATAAGAATGATGAAATTTACAATATGCATGCTTCTTTATTTCATCAGGTGGTGGCAAAGTGTGTGATATTTTAATCTTACCTAGTTTTAATAATTCATCAAAGATCCTATCACACTTAGCCACATCAAAAGTAAATTTTACTTCCTCTTGCCGACTCTTATGGGCTGGCTTGAGAGAAGCACAAGTATTTGCTTTATCATCAGATGACTATGTAAATTCAGCAGCATATACTTCTTTACTCTCATCGTCCGATGATTCATAATCTAGCATATGTATGTTAGAACGATCAGATTTGAGCCGAGTATCTTTGCTTCGGCTTTCATGAGCTAGAGCTCTTACTAGGACTTGGGCAACATCAATAAATTCATGACCCTCTAATTTTTCTTTAATATGGGATCGCAAACCATTAAAAGCTAATTCAGCAAGATCCCTTTCAGAGATAACAAGATTATAACAACGGTTTTTGGTTTCTCTAAACCTTCTAATGTAGCTAGTAACAGGTTCATCATGCTTTTGCTTAACCGATGTTAAATGACTCAATCTCAACTCATTATCTCCACTATAAAAGTGATCATGAAATTTCTGTTCTAATTGTTCCCAAGTACGAATAGAGTTAACAGGTAATGAAGCAAACCATGAAAAAACATTGCCAGTTAAAGATAAAGAAAATAATCGCACTTTTATTTCTTCTATGGCACTAGCTTCTCCTAATTGAGCAAGATATTGACTAACATGCTCCCAAGTTGTTTTGCTATCATCCCCGTTAAACTTCACAAATTCAGGACAACGCCAACCAATAGGATAGGGAACCGAATCAAAACTAGAAGGATACGGTTTTCGATATGAAAGATTTTTATTTTTTACTTCTATCCCATAGTCATCCCTCATTTGTTTAGCAAGATTAGCATTAAACCTATCGATGACTTCTTGGATGGTGGTTGGCATTGGTGTGGTAGAAGCATTCGATTGCTCCACATTCGGCTGTGTGTATGAGCCAGAAGTATTGTGTTGCAAACGGCTATTAATTTGGAGATTAGGTGCGTAACCATACCCAATGCCTGTTTCAAACGGAACCATAAATGGAATACCTTGAGCTACTGAAGTATTCCCACCGGATCGGCCAGAAGCGGCCTGAACGGGAGGAATAATAACTATAGTTTCCGGAGACGAGGGAAAAGGCACTATAGCACCAGGGCCGGTCTGACCGGTCGGACCAAGCGGTCTGACCGGCCTGTTCTGACCAGACAGCGGCGGTGGTGTTTGTCCCGCGAAATAATTCAATGGCATGCCAAACTGAGGATTAACCGTGCATGCAGCCGATGAATTAATAGATGGGGTCTGAGGTGCCACAGTTTTAGAACCAGATGCAACATTATCATCACCCTCTACCCGTTTACCGAGACTCTTATCTATCATGTTTTGCATATTTTCAATCATTGATAAACGAAAGCTATCCATCACGGTAGTAAGATCATTAACGGTAACAAAAGAGGATGAAGACGATGATGTGCTCACATTGGGTGGTACCTCAGGCGGTGGAGTGTCGAAGGTGATGTCCTTGATCTTCTTCACCTTGCCTTCGCGATTCTTCCTGAAGTGCGACAAGTAGTGAAGCCGATCCTCTTCAGCCTTCTTCTTCATGCGCTCTTCTAATTCTTGGCGATCTTGTTCGGCCTTTTGCTTCAATAAGTCCTCCATGGCTTGACGATCTTCAGGTGAAAGCTCTTCATCCGTGAAGTCGACGATGTTGTTTTTGTCTAGCTCACACCGAGACATGTCGCCGGAATTGGATAGATCGGTTAAGATAGCCAGATCTTCTTCCCCAGTGGAGTCGCCAATTTGTTGACACCTTTTTACGGGATCAACAAGCACGGGGCGGTCAGACCGCCTGCGGGGGGCGGTTAGACCGGGTAGGGCGGTCAGACCGCCTGTATGGGGCGATTAGACTGGGGTGCGGGGATAAAACCGGCGGTAGGCCTACGAACGTCGACTCGGGAGGGACCCCGTCGGAGTTGATGCACGTAGGGTTGCTTTAGGATCGGCAGGCCACCTAGAACGCCTTCGGTCGTCGCGGAGACGAAGGAAGAACAGCAGATCGAGGTTGGAAGAGCTTGGGTAAAGAGATAAAAGTAAAGGCAAAACAATAAAGAGTAGATGTATTTGATCGATTGGATGATTCTCAATCGGCCGTGGCCCTTTATATTTATAGGGAGGGGAGGTCTCGCCCCATTAGGAGTCGAAACCCTTACAAAAACGTGTTAAAATACAACTCCTAACCGGTTTTGACAGGGTAGGGCGGTCTAACCGCCCTGGGGACGCGGTCTGACCGTGTGTCCGAGGTGCAGATCTTCCATAGGCCATATCTCTTTCATCCGGACTCCGAATTGGACGTTCTATATATGGATCTTGATGTACTCGACGAGACCTATCCAATTGTGAAGTCCAAATTGCCTTTTGAGAACTTTGACCAGGGCGGTCTGACCGGGTGGGCCCACCGATTAGACCGGCCTACCTAGTCTTGCTAATTTTGGGTGTCAACAATTCGTTAGTTCCTAACAAATCATAGTAATAGTCCAGCTGATCCGTGAAAAATTTAGAGTTATAGGATAAAATATAAGTGGTTTAAAGACGTACTCCCTCTGTATTGGAATTAGATGATATTTTGGACAATGTTTGGGTTAAATATTGGGAATATAAATCATGAATAACTTTTAAGTCATTAAGTTTGAAGATGTGAAAATCATATCAATAGATTTGTTTTAAAATTTATTTTCATAATAATATACATTTATAACTTTTCAATAAATATTTTTATAGAATAGAGAGGTCAAAGCTGTACTTTGAAGACCGTGTCGCTATCCTAAATATTATCTAATTGTAATATGGAGGGAGTATGCTTAATCTAAAGTAGCAATAAAATTACTCAACCAAATACGAAACCTATAGCTCCGGCTCCAATAATTTCTAGAGATAGGGAACTCCAACAAGAAAAAGCTCATGGTTGAGATCTACAAGGCAAAATTTAGACGTGTCTGCAATGCTTGAGCATATGGGCGAAACAAACTACTCCCTCCATTTCAAATTATAGTTCTCGTTTGATTTTATATCCTCAAATTTGATCACTCATCTTATTCAAAAAATTGTTAAAAATATCATTTTTTTTGTTATGACTTGCTTTATTTTTTTTGACGGGAATCAGCAGAGGAGGCCCCTACCTCTATTTATATATATATATAGAAAGAAAAGTTATGTACAAGTTTACAAAGCCCAAGGCCCAAAGAAAAAGAGACAAAACTGCAAGAGACTACTCAGCCAAACATCAATTTTCTCACACAACTGTGACTTAGCCCTAAGGGTGACCACCTTTAACTCCTTAACAAAAAATCTTCTCCAGTTATCAAACGAAAGAGAGGCAGCATCAAAGATAATATCGTTTCTGTGGCACCACAGAGACCAGCAGCCAAAAATGAAAATTTCTCTGAAGATTACCGAATTAAAACTGAGTCTTGCATTAAGCACTAAAAGGACAGGGGGGAAAGCACTAAAACTTATTTCTCTTGCATTTACTTACATTATTTATAATATATATTGTAATAACTAGTAGAGGAAAAACCTCTATTTAGAATATATATAGTAATAACTATATAATATTACTAAAACAAGGATGCAACACTAGGTTTATTGCAAGATTGAAGCAAGAGTATGGAAGAAGTTTGAAGTTTAGTCTTTTTAGCTTTCTTTCTTAGTCTCTTTCATGTTATCTTTGTCTCTCGCTCTAGAAGCGTGGAGTCTGAGTACTCATGTATTTTCTGGCTTTGTGGCCGGATTGGTTTCGTTGTGGTCGTAGACATTCACTTGTGAATGCTCGAGACCGGATAATTTCCTTAATCTAAAAAAATATTACTAAAACAAGCTGACCAATTCAACTTCAATGTTGAAAGCCACAAGGGCTTGCAAGTGAAGAAGCTTTACCAGGAAGTACAAACTCCCGGGTTATCCTGGACGCAAAAACCTGATGAGAGATAATGAAAATGACTCATCACTGGCTGCCCATGATTGAAACACAAAGCAAAACACTCTGATCCTACATGCACAAAGATAGACCCCGTTCCGTCTGAAGACTTAATATATGAAACATTCGCACATTCATCAAAGACAAATTCATCACTTTGCAACGAATCAGACGTGTGTCACAATTTAAGCTCAACAAAACAGTAAAACAAAGAGAGACAAGAGAGTAGATTGTTTCCAGCAGGTTCACCGGCCTCTGATTCACAGCACTGTAATTTCTAAACTGCATCAAACTGATTTATGAGATCATCAGCAGGTGTTCAGTTCAAGCGGATCGGTTTCAGTTAGTTGTTGTGATTGGTAGCTGTTTGCTAGCCAACCTCATGCGTAATGTGTTCGATGAGGGAGGAATCGAACCGTTTCATGTAAAATTCATCGAGGAAAGATTACGGCAGCCAGAGTTTGAGGATCTTATCTCACCTGCTTTGCACACTTGCTGGTTGCTGCATGACACACATCCATGGTCGTATCTCACACTGCTGTCTTACATGTGGCTCTGATAGAGTGATAGATGGTATCTTCGCTTGGGGTTGCAACGACGAACTGTACAAGGTAATTCCTTGTATTGCAGATCAAAAGTAAATAAAAACCTCTTGTGCAAATAAACAGAATCAAATCGGTGCATCTTTGTGGATTATTCATTTTTGTGGAAATCACGTGAACAACGTGCTGCTAAGTGCTAACGTTGATTAGCAAAAGCTGTGCTATGGAGACACAGATGTTTTAGGTATCTTGTCCCTCTTTTTCTCAGACAACTGTGTTGCCGACAAAGATATGATTGAGCAGTCATTGTTCTTGACCTGTATATTACACTGTTACGTCTTTGTCAGTGACCCTGTTCTAACCCTAAGAGGAGTGGCTATGGTTTAAACTCCTTGTCATGGTCACTTCCTTATCCATGAGCTGGCCACGGCCAGATCCAAATCACACAGCCAGCGGGGGCAATCAGAGGCAATAAGGATAGACAAGTCACCAATTCCAGAATTTTTTTTCTCGGACACGCTGGAGAGCTGTGCATCAATATATTAAGAAGAAAAGTCACCAATTCTAGTGACTGATGCTCACCAGTGGTTTTTGTTTTTATCATTATTGAGAGAAAGTGACAGATGCTCAGCAGTTGAATGGCAGTTAAAAAACGAGTAAAGATTAAACAAGTGTATACCAATTCAGCAGCCTAACACACATGGCAAAATATAGCAGGAAAGCTTGGCTTGCAAGCATCTACCACTCTGAAAAATCAAGCACAAAGCCCTTCTTTGCTTCCATTACTTACATTACATGCCAGCTCAGTTCTGTGCAATGATGCACACACAACCCAATCAGAAACTCACTCAGGGGGGAAGAGAAACGAAGACCAGTCGAAGAAGAAAAAAACCAAAACCATATATGCAACAAAAAAAAACTCAAATCTCAAAACTGTGGTATGTTATATATCACACGCTATGTACATCACCGCAACACGAAAAAAGAAGTGTATTGTCGATCAGTTCAACGTTCAGTTCGGTGTCCCAATTTGGTGCCATTGTTCTCTTGAATCAGTGGCGGGAGGTCCATATCCGCTACATCCACATGCACCATCAGCTTGGCAATGTCATCGACAGAGAACGGTATGCTGCAATCAGAAATGCAGTCTTGATGAGGATAAATGTATCATCAGGCAACTGAGATGTGGGGTCAAGATTGAAGAAAGAGAAGAAACAATACCTAAAGTCATCATCCAACAAGAACGAGTTGATGTCGTCGTGAGCGGATGGACTGCTAGAGCCCTCGATCATGTTGGTCCTCATGCTCGAGATGACCTGAGGTTAGTTCAGAGAGAATTAAGTCCAAGAAGTGAACAAGTAGAAAACAAGTTCTTGACATAAATGTTCTGGAATTGGCTCACTTCTGATGGAATGCCCAGGGTTCCATACTTGTCGTCGCAATACATCGTACTGATCCGGTATAATTGCTGCATGCTCAGCGCCTGTCGGTACCACAGAACACTCCCAACTTTGTCACTAACTTGAGAATGGTGGTATCAAGAGCATGTAGTAGTTTGCAAGATTCAGAAACTTACTGGGCAAAAGTCGTCTGTGATCTCTGAGAGACTCCTGCTGTGCTTTTCTTCGAGTATCAAGAGTGTGACTGCTTGCCTAATATGCTTCAACTCATCCCAGGCAGAGCCTGCATACTGTTTAGAATTACAGGTGAAAAAGGTTAGCAAATGCTTTCTCAAAGTTTTTTTTTAAGCTGTCTGAAGATGCAATCACCTCTTCAGTCAGCCAAAAGCACCAATGCTCTAGCTCATCCAGCCCAGCTTTGAGATACTCTCCGTTACTAAATGAACAGCATTCGCGACGTAGCAGAAGACTACAATTGAACAAATTTTGCATGAGGTCATGGAGCTAGGTTTGAAAGTTGAGTGAACAATAAGTAAGAGCCTACCTGTTAAACAGTTGCACATTGATAAATGAAAAAACTTGAGTGAACAGCTTGCAGATCAGGAATGGAGGCACCTGCAGTGCAACTAGGCTTCAGTGATGCGTGTTTCAAAAGACAACAGTAGCTAATACTGAATTTTTTGGAACATACATAATTGGATTTCATAACATTGAGAGAATTCGTGAGGATTTTGATGATGCTCTGCCAATGTGCCATGGAAGCTTGCTGTGCCAAATCTGTTCCTTGAGAACATGATCCTCTGGGGCTGACAACAAACGTTCTTGGTGCCTACAGAAGATTTTAGGTCGATGCCTTAATTTCAGCAAAGATGGCTGAGAAATACAACATGCAGCAGAATACTACCTGAATACACAGGCTGAGAAGTGGGGAAAGTTCCTTCTTCAGGTTGTGCCTGATTATTCCATAAACCTTCTCCAACAATGCTGTGAGCTGCTGCTTGAATGCAATAGCTGGATACTTGGCCTCAACTTGATAAACTTCAGCTAGCCCACCGATCAACCGTCCATCAGAAAGTGTACGGTCATGATGACTAGGATCTTCATTTTCCTGCAGTGAGATGAGACTTTAGAATGTACAAGCGCAGTGGCAAAATCATTTGAAGTTACTGAGCAGACAAAGTTAGTTTCTGCACATTACCTGTGGAACCTTGAAGGGTGATGCTCTTCGCCTCTGACGAGCCAAAGCAGCTACCCCGTTGATTTTCAGTGTCCTTTGCAGAAGAACCAGCAGTGTGCATGAATTGGACAGCCAATACGCTAATATGTCATTGTTGTCTCGACCCTACAAGAGAAAAATATAAGAAATATGTTTCATTTCTTACTAATTACTAATCATAAAAATCATATAATCTGCCAGATACCTCAAGGGCAGCAGTAATCTTCTGCATAATCCGGTCAAAGACCAGGGTCCTCTCCTCTTCAAATGTTCTCCAATGGACCAAACATCGGTAGATGAGATATGCAGCAATAGGCCTACCGATTGAGAAACCCAGATCTTCAGATAGACACTTGATCAGAAGCTCCTGAATGTTTTGAGATGTAGAAAAAATGCTCAGAACGCATCACGTCAACTCGTCAATAGAAAACCACCAAAATTGAGAAGTTCAGGCCAGTGTCATACTTGTTGTTGCTTCTCAGCTTCATTACCATTTGAGCTAGGTTGTTCAGCACTCTTCTCCTAGTTAGAAATCCATAATGCCAAGTCAGCAATGTATACACAGCCAACAAAAGTATTTATTGATCTAAGTGGCTGTAGGCTCATACATACATGGATATTTCCCTCCTTATCCACTATGATGGGCTTCACTGCACCATTTGGTGTTTTCTCATTATCAGGAGTCTCCTGTAATCATAGATATGCACAACTATTATTACTTTATTAGCAGCTGCAGGCTCATACATACATGGTTTGGCGATGCTAACAGCAGGTACCTGAATATTAGGCACTTCACGCTCACGGTTTTCGGTTGATGGTGACTTGATGGTAGGAATTGAGGCAACAGCCTGTCGAAGCATTTTGTTTTCTTCATCTAGATTGGAAGCCTTCTCCTCCATCCTAGGTAACAACCGTGCAAAACACCAGAATTTGCATCGTGAATTCACAGAAAATGCACAGTGCGCTACAAGATGAGCATTATCTAATTCTGAACTTTCAATAAAACCTTTTCAGGGAATCTTGCAACCGTTTGTTCTTAACCTCCTCAACTCCAAGAAGTCTGGCCAGTTTCTCATTCCTCAACTCAGCTTCAGCAAGCGCCTTCTTCGTGGCAAACGTTTCCTTCATTTCAGCTCCCAGCAAATCCTGCAAGCCACAAAGCGAAAACCGGTTGAAGTTGAATGTTCAGAGATAAGATAAGATTCCAAACCATTCCACATTGCTCAATCTCTGAATCGAGCTGGTGTCAATGACAGACCTTCAGGCGGTCAACTTCGGCATTCAACGAGTTAACCTTCTCAGTGTCCTCAACCATCACCACAGTCTCCTTGATCACCGGGGCCACCTCTGATTCCGCTATCACCTTCTTCGCCGCCTCCCTCTCATTAACGGCCCTCGTCTCTGCATCATTGACGGCCTGCTGGAGCACGTCCACCATCTCACGCAACCTGCACATCTCAGCCAGCATCTCCACCTCAAGATCTTCCTGCACATTGCCCATATATCAAGCAGAGAACACAACAAAAACCATTCCACATTGCAGCATGTATAGAATATGATGTTCCGAGTTCCGACCATTCTGAGGTTCCTGAGCTCCTTGATCGCCATGCTCTGCCTCCAAGAACGCTGGCAGATCAGGGCGGCTCTCTTCGTCGTCAGGTAGCTCAACACTGCCCTGTGCGCACGCCATTGCGCCTTTTTTTTTATCCGACACGATGAGAAATTAGAGTCCACTTTTTTTCTTTTTGCGAATAATTAGAGTCCACTACCGGAGTGTGTGGCAACAATCTGATGATGCTACAGTTGATGACCGTATGATACCTGGATGCGCGTGGCTGCTCTGATCTGCTTCCGGAGCGAGAGCTCGCGGCGGGCCCCCATGGCCCTGACGGCCGCCTGCACGGTGACGGCGGCGGCCCGCAGCCGCAGCCGCGACGACTCCTTCCATGACAGGTACCGGCGGCGCAGGGTCCTCTGGAGGAGGAACGCCGCGAGGACGACGAGCACGGGGCGCCCCGCCGCCGCCGCGTCCCAGCTCGCGAGCTTGCCGTACCTCTGAACGAACGCCCCTGCACGTACAGAATCCGAAGCGCCGGCGGATCGGATCACGATCGGATCGAGCTCGCCTGTGATCTTTCCACGACGGATGGGAATGGACGAGAGAAAGGAACGGGGGTTGGCACTCACGGAAGAGAAGCTGCAGCCAGGCGATCAGGCGCCGCGCCGGGCTGTCCTGCGCGCGCGCCGCCCGAGCGACGGTGACCACGGCGGCGGCTGGCCTCCTCTGATCTCCATCCATGGACGGCCTTGACCTTGACGGGGCTTCTGCTGTACTGCCCACTGCAGGCAAACGGATGTGAAACCTTTGGGATCGGATTAGCGGAGAAACAAGTTAGGATAATTAGAGAAAGCGAAGCATGATCAAGCTCGTTACCGATTTGCTCATGAGCAGAGATCACAGCTGCTCGCGGTTGGCATCTCTGCTTCCTTGCTCCCTAGCTGGCTTGGTACTTTCCCCTGTCTCGCCCTGCCTATTCGTTCCTTCTCCTCTTTTTTTTTTTTGGAAGTTATTCGTTCCTTCTCCTCCCTTTTGATTTTCTTCGGCCTAACAATGACGTGTCACCCTCAAAATATTACTAGATGGGACAATGACACTAGAGAGAAAATAAATCATAAACTAAATATCTGATGGTCATTTCATCAACAAAAAAAATTGGTTTAATTCAGTGCTACCGACAACGAAATCCTCAGGTCAAGAGAGGCGGATTCTGTGCATCATTTTTTTTAAAAAAAATACATACGGGGCAAATTAAAGCGCAGCACAATTTGGTAGCGAAGTAATAGTAGGAAATGGTTGGGCATTAGTGGAGAAAATAATGCAATTTCAACATTTTAAATTTTGCTGCAACTGCAGTGGACGGAGAGGTAGACCCCTCACATCATCTGCAACAGCTGGAAGGCATCGGTAAAAGATGGCATTGTTTCTTTTTACGGTTATCTGATTATTTGTTGTGAGAATAATTAGGAGAGAGAGAAGCAACGTGCAGCCTACTACGCGTACACTCTGTAAAGTGGGCCCCGGGGAAGACCAGAGGTGGGGTGGGGTCGGAGCCAGAGAAACAGGACACGGACAGCGCAGGTTAGTGTAGGAGTGACACTGTAAGCTGGGCCCGGGAAACGGGAACGGCGGGAAGGTAACGGAAAAAACTACGCCCGCGCGCAGTGGTACGGTGGAATTGAAACGAAAATGGGCCGGGCCGAGAAGGACTGAAGGAGCCGAACACTGTCTGTGCTCATGAGTCCACTCGTCCCACCGACCTTCCTTTTCCGGTAGGACTTCATGCTTCTCCGCTAGATCATGAATTTTTTTATATATATATTTTTTAATCATTTTGCAAAAATATACGACGGTTTCAAAATTTTACAGTTTTGACAACCATTCACCGTGGCCCACGGCGGCCGCCGTGGCCCACGGCGGTTTCAAGTCTAACCGCCGTGGTCCACGGCGGTTCGGCAGTCGCCCGTGGGCCCCAACGGGCGTGGAGGTCAGCCGCTGTGGGCCACGGCGGTTGACGACAAACCGTCGTGCGCTACGGCGGCAAGGCCAACCGCCGTAGCCCACGGCGGTAAGGTCTGTGCAACCGCCGTGGCGTACGGCGACAGGTTTGCCACCTCTATATAAGCCGAAAATTAGCCCGGAAATGTCATAAAAATTCGGAAAAAAAGAAAGAGAGGGTTGGGAAGGAGAGGGGAGGAGAGTGAGGGGGCGGAGTAGCGAAGCTCTGTCGGTTCTTCGCTTCATTGTAAGTATTTCGTCGATTTAAACTCTTTTAGCAACTACTTAGAAACCGTATTTAGTGATTCACTCTGTTTCTTTAGATCTGTAGTATTAAAAATGTCCTGTTTGTAGGGTTAGGGTTGAGGAGGAGAAGAGGGGAGGTGGAGGGTGCGGAGCAGTGAAGCTCTGCTACTTCTTCGCTTCATTGCAGGTATTTCACTGATTTCACTAATTCCAGTAATTTCTATTTCGGTGTACTGTAGATATGTAGTTGTAGTTTAGTTTATAGATCTGTAGTTGTAGTTTATAGATCTGTAGTTGTAGTTTATATTACGTAACATATTTACTGTTAAGTGTGTAGATTGCGGCTGATTAGTTTGTTAATGTAGTTTAGATAAGTTTATTTGTTTCTTAGTCCCTGGATGTAGCATTTGATAGTAGTTATTGCTTTTTATTACGAATCAGACATGTCGGATCAGTCACAATCAAAATATATTATGGAATTGGAGAGATTATATATGGTCCACAAGGAGTTGACTTGTCAAATTATAGTTCAGTTGAGAAAAATGTTCCAAGAGCAGGAGAAAGAACTTGGGAGGCTATAACCAACTGGCTGGTTAAGGCATTTTCAGTAGATTTAGAGCACCAATCCATGTCGGTGATGGCACTAATCAACAGAAGTACACCAGTGTATTGGGAGCTCGTGGCACTTGAAGGGACTCCACGATGGAGGGGTTTTATCAGAAATGCATGCCGAGTTGGTTTGCCTGTGATTTTGTTTGTCCAAGTTTACCAGAAGGGTGGGTCTAGCAGTCAAGTGCATGAGGAAGCTGAGGATGTGGACGAGGGGGGAGGTGGTGAAGAAGGGGAAGGTGCTGAAGAAGGGGAAGGTGCTGAAGATGCTGAAGAAGGTGAACAAGAAGAGGAGGAAAAAGGGATTCTGAGGGTGAGCAGGCATCTAGAGGTTATGTTGTCACTGGTGTTATTGATGAGGGAGAAGTAAACCCAGAGATGATGAGACAATATCAGAGAGAGTTGGAAGCTGATGAACGTGCATTGGAAGAGGACTCTTCAGATGATGATTATGATGATGATGATGATGATGATGAGTCTGAGGATCATGTGCTCTTGCATTGGCGGAACTACGATTTCTCCCGGTGTACTGTTAATACTGGTGAGAATGTGCCATGGGAGTACACGGAGAATGAGGTTTGTGTAGGCGCTATGTACCCCAGTACTGCACATCTGAAGGATGCAGTGAAGCAGTGGTCCACCTTGACTCTACACAGGGAGTTCAGGGTAGTCAAGAGCTCTCCTAGGATATATGATGTGTGTTGCATCAAGGATGATTGTTCTTTTCGAGTGTATGCATATATGGGGAAGTGGGACAATTACATACAGGTGAAAGAAGTGAAAGGACACACTTGTACCCTTGATCGTATTGATGCAAGACACCAAAACATTTCAGCCGATTTTGTTGCAAGCCACATGTACCCTCACATAGTGAATAGCCCTGAATATGCACCGAAGGCAATTATCGGTGCAATTGAGGAAAAGTTTGGGTACACCATCGGTTACGGCAAGGCATACCAAGCAAAGAAGAAGATGTTGGAGCATAGGTGGGGTACTTATGAAGCATCCTACCACAATTTGCCTAGCTTGCTACACACAATAGTTCAGATGAATCCTGGCAGCTACTATGATATCAAGGACTATCCTTGTGTGGAGAAACCAGGCAAGCTTGTGCTTCAGCGGTCATTCTTGGCATTAGGTGCCTGCGTTGAGGCTTTCAAATTGTGTCGACCGGTCATTTGCATAGGTGGCACTTTTCTCACAGGCAAATACAAAGGAACAATCCTGACAGCTGTGGCAGCTGATAGTAACAATCAGTTGCTTCCTTTGGTCATTGCATTTGCTGAGGGGGAGAACAGTGACAGTTGGTACTGGTTCCTTGAGAGGTTGAAGAACATGGTGGTCCAGGATGTGCAGAATGTGTGTGTGATACACGATAGGCACAAAGGTATTTTGCAAGCAATCAATGACATGAAAGAGGGCAGCACAGAGCGATACATAGCTCCATTGTGGCCAGATGTTAAGAGCAGGTGGTGCGTTAGGCACATGAAAGCAAACTTCCACAGCCAGTTCAAGAACAAGACCCTGGCTAAATTGTTTGAGCGGTTGTGTGAGCAGACTCAGCAGAAGAAGTTTGATGCCATCTGGAAGAAATTAGATGAGCTAACAAAGAAGGCATCAGAGGAGATAGCAAAGAGGCCAGTGAATCCCGAACCTGGAGAGGAGCCAATTTCTCTCCAGGATGTGGGATTAGATGGCCCTCAAGTCAGGTGCAGAAGAGGGCGTGCTGTGAAGACCTTCAGCCAGTGGATTCAGAATGAGCCTAAGGAGAAGTGGTGTCTCATGTTTGACGAGGGCGGAGCAAGACATGGAATAAAGACCACTAATTTTGCTGAGTCTTACAACTGTGTGCTCCGCGGTGCAAGACCTCTTCCTCTAGTTGGCATCATTGAGTTCTTTCTGTATCGTACAATGTTGTACTTTCACACTAGGAGCCAGATAGCGGATGAGGTTATGAGGAACACTCAAATGAGATACTGCACAAAAATGACTGAGTATCTGACCAAGGCTCAGGACAAAGCACTTAAACACAAGGTCACAGCGCAGCCTTTGCACCAGTCTGATGACAATGAAATTATGTGGAACTATGAGGTTGAGTGCGAAGGGAAAATGCGTCTAGGCCCGCAGCGTGAAAAGACGTTTCAAATTGCTGAAGTTGGCAACCAAATATGCAGATGTACATGCCGGAAGCCACTGTTACTACACATCTCCTGCTCACATGTGGTCGCCGTATGCTATGAACTGCAACAATTCAGCTTCCATAGGTACGTGCCATGGTACTACAACAAGCAAACTGTTCGGAACATTTGGAACCAAACAATTCAGGGTTACCTCGTGCAGGGTTCTTTTACTGAGAACCCCAAAGAAAATGCTGTGCACATACCAAATCCAGATCCTCAGTTGTGCCAAGGCGTTGGAAGACGGAAGAAGAAGAGGATTAGGAACAACATAGATGAAGCAGAAGCTGGAGCTGCAGTAGTGATGTGCTACAAGTGCCTCAACACGGGTCACACATACAAGAGGTGCACAGCCACAAGTTATGCTTGCAACGCACCACCTACGGCCAGTGTGGGCTCATCAGCAACTTCAGGACCATCCCAACCCCCATCCGGACGTGGACGCGGACGCGGACGTGGGCGTAGGACCAACGCAGGATTCAGATGATCACAATTGCTTGTAATGTTAGGGCATTTAATTTCGGAATTTGTAATATTTGAACTATATTTGTTGTATGAACTTATGCATGGTACTGTATTGTAATAATTGAACTTCTATTTGTATTATTTTGCTGGTGATTGTTCTATTCTTTTTTAATAATTTATGCCGATTTCAGTCGTATTATTTTTGGCCTCTGATTGTTCTAATCTTGTTTTGCAGGTTTGCAATGGCCTCATCAGGTCCTGAGTTGGACTTGGACTTCCTCACGAAGAGGAAGGACAATGTCGAGGTGCCACAGGGGATCGACACTCCTATGTGCTTCTGCGGTGACAATTACAAGCTTGTTAGGTGCAAGGTTCTGGGGTACACCTACGGGATGAGGTTCTTCATGTGCGCTAACTATGCGCACGGCCCTATCCAGCCATTCGACCGTAACCTTAGAGCCAAAGTAAAGACTTACTACATTTCTCAATTATTCATTTGTCATTTGTGATTTAATATTTGCTAACATGTCTTTGGAAAAAGACTCCACCTCCTCTTTGTGATTTCATGCAGTGGCTAGATACCGAGCAGTCCGACTTCGACAAGAGCTACGTCGAGGGAGAAGCCCGTGATGCAAGGGAGAGGTGGTTGCGCATGGTTGAGTGGGAAAAGAGAGAGGAAAAAAAGGAGGAGCAGAAGGAAATGCGCCATCGTCAGGAGATGAGAGAACGTGAAGCGGCCCAGGCCCGTGAAGCTGACAGAGAGAGGAAGAGGGAGAGGGCTCGCCGGGCCAAGGCAGCTGGGCCGGATGCCATCAGGAAGGGGAAATACCCCCGTTGTACTCAGTAGACCTAGAGTATTAGCCGGACTGTATCAAATAATGTCGGATTTCATGACATCGTCAACTAGGGTCCTCGGTTTGTATCGTTAAGAACTTTAATCGAACATCATTAGAGTGTGTGTTTATCCGTTATGTGTGTTTCGTTACAGTGACTGTAATATGCAGAGTCGTTGTGTTTCCTCTGAGTCACTGACGCGTTCCCCTCCCACGGATCGTCTGCCCCCACAAAGCGACAGTGCCCTAGTACTAGGGTGTGTTTTCTCCGAGTCACTGCTTCGTTTCCCTTCCCACGGATCGAAGGGCCCACCACCCAGGCAGCCACCTTCTATATATACCACCATTCACTCCATTGCCTTCTTCTCACAGCACTCAACAATGGCTTCGTGGAGTGGGGATGGACACAGTTTCGGTCCTGAGTTGTGGCATCAGCAATCAGAAGATTTCGAAACCAATTTCCCACTGAAAGGTAAGAGTGACTTCAGATCGATACGTGATGTTAGAAGCTACGCACCGAAGCAAACGGTGTTGTGGCCTAGGTGTTCACATGGTGAGTTCTGCGTGATGCAAGTGTACCAGGGATGGAACAACTCCGGTCGTCGCTTCTGGCACTGCCCATATGCATGGGTAAGCAATGTCCACAAATTTCCTCATCATCTTTCTTTCGTTTGGTAACGTTTTGTTGCCTTTTGCAGTACTCCACCCAAGCTGAGAACTGCGGTTTCTCGCAATGGGTGGATCCACCAGCTATTGATCCCTATCAACAGTACATCGACTACCTCGAGGACGTCGTCATCTACAACCTGAAGCGGGAGCTGTCGGAGGCATTGGCTTCTCCAGATCCATCGTCTAGCGCAGGAGAAGACCGGTGCTGCAAATGTTCGACCTGCACATGTGAATGCCACAAGAAAGATTGGTCCCCTCTACCTTCACCACCTCCACCCCCATCGGGGTACTACATGCCGTCGCAACACTCCGACGGCTCTATGCTCTCTGGGCAGTTCTCGTACAACTAGATTCATTAGGAATGTTGCAATGAAATTTCTAAATTCCCTAAGGCATGTTATCTGTACGTAAGGTGCTTCGTTAGGGTACTAGCACCGTACATGCCATTGCAAATGTGTGTGTTTTCTCTCGTTAATTAAAAAAAAAACTAACCGTCGTGGCCCACGGTGGTTGGCCACATGCAACCGCCGTGGCCCACGGCGGTTGCAAGGCGGCTTCATGCCGCCGTGGGGGCACTGCAACCGCCGTAGGCCACAGCGACTGCCGAACCGCCGTGGGCCACGGCGGTTAGACCTGAAACCACCGTGGGCCACGGCGAATGGTTGTCAAAACTGTAAAATTTTGAAACTGTCGTATATTTTTGCAAAATGATTAAAAAAATATATAAAAAAAATTCCTTGATCATCTTTACCATTAGTAGGAATGGAGCCAACGGCAAAAGGATGACAACAATATTAAACTAATCTTAAGTTCATTGCACATTTAAATTCAATATATTCAAGCTGCAACATACTACCTTCATTCTTAAATATATCATGTTCAGGACAAGCTAGTTTATTAAAAAATGAACTAATTTATTCATCCTAAATATCATATATTTTAAAATAGAGAGAGTAAATGTTATTTTGGTGCAATATGTAGTACAAATAAAGGAAAGAACGGGAAACAACACTAGTTACACAAGGATGGGTAATTTATTCTGATGACCACAAAAAAGAAAACAACAAAACACGTTACGTCCCCAACCCAGAGATGATATATATAGATGGAACATATTTTGGATTGGTCGAGGCTATTTCCACAATGTGTAGAAAGGTAAGGTAACAACAAAGTGGAAATGCAGGCTACGAACAATTGAAGATAGATCGAGACGATGACGCTAGACGGTGAGACCGGAGCCCCCGAACTTGGAACGGGTGATGTCGTCGATGCGCCGCGCCGTCTCCGGTGAGAGGTGGTTCACCCAGTCCCCCACCACACCGCGCCTGAAGAAGATGCTGTTCTCCGTCGAGCCGATCCCGAGCACCGTCCTGCCGCTTTTCGTCGCCTCAAGCCCGCACATGCGCTCGAACGAGCACAGCCTGGCGATGGCGTCCGCCGCGCCGTCGTCCTCGCCGGCGCCGCCGAACGGGAGCCCCACGAACTCCGCCAGCCGCCGGACGTGCGCCGTGGGGTCCATCTGCATCTCCTCGTACCGGAAGAAGAGCACCCGGTCGGGCTGCGCCTGGTGCGCGCGCCAGTACCCGAGCACGTGCTCCCAGTACGGGCCGAACGCAGACTCGCCGGCGCAGAACATGTCAGCGGCGGCCTCGGCGGAGAGGAGGTCCATCCCCTCCCTGGCCCTGAACTTGTTTATGAAATGCCATAGAGAGACCAGGGTGTCCTTGGGGTTGCGGCACACGTACACGACCTTGCAGCCGCCGCCGGCGACGGACCCCGGCAGCGCCGCGAAAGGGAGGTGTGTGGCGAAGAGCCTCGGGTCCGGGAGGTCGCCGAGGTCGGGGACCTTGCCGTGCACGTAGACCTGGTACTCCAAGGTCTGGACGCACTCGTGGGGGCCGAGGAAATGGAAAGGGTGGTCGGCGGCGTCCGGAGGGTGCTCCCGCCGGCGCACGGTGGCGTAGAGGAGCGCCTTGGTCCACGTAGTGCCCGTTTTGGGCAGGCTGGCGAGGACGACGTCCGTAGGCCGCGCGGCGAAGCGGGCGCCGGCGACCATGGCGCCGACCATGGGCACCTGGCTGGCGCGCCAGCCTTGGCCGTGGAGGTGGAGACGCAGGTGCGAGATGCCATCGGAGCTCGGTAGGGTGGAGACTAGGTCGGTGTAACGCTGGTAGAGTTGCTGGTTGGTTTCCTCCGGTTGCGCATCGGCTTCTTGCTGGGGAACGGTTTGCACGGGGGACGACATGGCGACGCGCCGACGCTGTCTAAACTCGTGTAGTCGTGGCACCTTTGATTCTTTGTGTGTATATAGACGCAAAGGGAGTAAACTTTTAGAACGAAATTGGCAAAACGATAACGATTGCTGACCGTTCGTGTCGCAATCGCGATCTCGAAATAATGGTGGTTAGGTGGTGCGATGGGACAAGATCTCATGCATTGTAAAGGCAGCCCCAGAGTATGGGTTTTGTTTCGAGAGGCAAATGCCGTGGAGTGAATAATGAAAATTTGAAAGGTGTTTAGTTTGGAAAAACCAATGGAGATGTGATGAGGTGAATAACACATGAACCGCGTGCTATGAGAGAGAATGTGATGGGTGAAAAGATGATGAATAGAGAAAATTTGTAAAGAGTGTTTACTTTGGAAAAAGTGTTAGAGATGTGATAGAGTAAATAATTGATTGGAGTAAAAATTTGATGAACTAAACAAGACTAAATAGTGGATGGTTCAAACCGAACCATACACATAGTGGCGGTCGACCATTAGTTGTCAGAGTTGAAATCGACCACAAAACAAGATCGAAACCAAGAACCAAATTGATCCGAGTGCTAAACCAACTAATAAAAAAATGAAAGATATAGATCACTTGAGTGATTCGGAGGTCCTCCTCATCTAAATTTTTCTTCACCCCATCTTCACCTTTTCTTCTCCAACTGCGGCTAAGTTAGGGTCACCGGAGTAAGGGTTCGGAGGTTTCAGGGTTACGCTTAAGGATTTTCGGGATGGCTTGGAAACTCATCGGCGGACCTTGGAGGGAGGGCAGGTGGTGGTAGGTCGGCCTGGCAGCGATGGCACCACCGACCAGGTGGTGGAGGAGCGAGGTTGGTTGGGTGGTGCTGAGGCGGGGGATGGCATCCGCGACGACAGTAGCGTGGGAGGTGGCAGTGGGAGAGCTCGATGGCAAGGCCGTCCCTTGGCCCGTGCGGGCCGTGCAATTGTACAGGGCTCTCAAATTTCAAGGGTGTATAACCATATGTAGAGTATTTTTGTTGTTGTTTTGAAGCTCAGGACGCACCATAGTTGGTCCAATTGCCTTCTGGACGGTGGATGATTTGTCTTTGTCTCCTAATTTTCTTTGAGTATGTCCCGTCCAATCTACTAGTCATCATCCATTTTTCCTTTTTGTCACCCTTGTGAGTGTCGTGCTGCCTTCATCTAGAGATGGCTAGAGGTGTGTCATCTGGCCCCTACCAGGTAAAGGATTACACATACAGGGGCACAACGCAATATAGAGTGACAATATTTTTTGTTCTTAAAAAATTCTTATTTCATTGAACAATTAAAGAGTTGATTGGAACTACATAAATTAATTTTTAACACTCCAATTTAGAACCCATTTAGTTTCGTACAGAACCTCCAATTTTTTCGAGACGACCCTGCTTGACAGCCTAGCGACGGTCACGATGGGTGGGCGGGACAGGGAGATGGTGAGGGTGCCGCCCACCGTGGTGGATGAAGCGCACATGGGTAACCACCTTCGACTGATTAGTCTTCGCGGCGGAGGCGGCGACAACGAGGTAGCTTGGCCGACGACGAAGAAGATGGGGGAGCGGCGGTGTTGCGGGGTGGGGGGGAGTCAGGGGGTGGTCGGTTGGCGGAGGAGAAAAGAGATAGGGTAGAGAGAGAGAGGTAAGGGAGGGGAGTTGATCCGAACCGCTGATTGCAAATATGATGTTTGAGAAATTCGAGTGAAAGAAATCCTCCATTTCACTTGGATAAGGAATATATACTTAAAAAAAAGAAAATCCATCTGAATGTTTCATATGGAAAAGAAAAAAAGCAATTCAGACCTGCATAGAAATCGACCCAGAACCACCTTGACGCACATGCCATGGCAGAATCTTCTGCTCAGCAGCCATAACTTGCTAAACCAATTCACCAAATCCTTTTTATAACCAATCCGTGGAGTTCCCAGCGAAGAGGCTCCTAGGCAGCTAGGCGCAAACATATCAAAGTGCTCCCAAAGCAAGCAGTGAGACTGTAAGAGCTTATGGTTTGCTAACAGATTTGCCTCCTCTTAGACAAATTAATTTTTTTTCCATCAGAATTGTGGCTTGGGATTTACCAAACTTTGCCAATCAAAATTAACTACGACGGCCAAAAGAGACATCAACCAAGAAAAAATAATAATAATGGCACACGACCACCTGCTGCGCTGGCCCTCGCTCTGCTCGAGCAACAGCCAACAGCCCGGCCCCGCAGCGCGACCGCTCGCTGGCACCGCGCACCACGCGAACCACGCGAGATCGCCCGCCCCTGCTGATCCCTGTCGCTCCATATTTATGATCACCACGCGAACCACGAAAGAATTGGCGGTATAGATTGAAACACCAAGTAACGTTGGTTTGAACTAAGGAGAGATTTATTAATTATTACCGAGAATTTATTTTATTCAGAGATTTTTATTACAACATACTGTACATGTTTCTTAGTAGATACTCCCTCTGTTATCTTATACTCACGTCCGTTAGCTCAAATTTATGCCATCCAGCATCAAAGAACGAAGGTAGTATATTGTGATCCAAATACTCCAGACCTCAAGATTACAAAATTCTCGGCCCCAATATCTCCTACAAAAACTGGCTGGGATTAATTTCAATCATCCAACAGTAACAGCATAGAAAAATAAACGTCAAACACATAGATGGATTCTATAAACATAAATAAATATGATGCATGGCAAGATGATGCACCAGATCCAGAGACGTGCATCAGCTGTCAGATTCACTTATCGCTTGCGTACCTTCCCAATAGAGCGTTTCCCAGAGAATAGATGCTTCGGTTTCAAAGTGGGAATGACACGATCAGCCTCTCCACGGCGAGCCTGCTTGTTCCTGTTCCTTGTGGAGTCCCTTGCCTTCTTGATTGCCTTCTTCTTCTGCTCGGAGTCCCTGAATCCTTCTCCAGGTGTGACCTCCTCAGGTGCACGTGATTTCGACCTGGATCTCGATCTTGTCCGCAGTTTCTTGTTGGACTGCTGGCCATCTATCTCCATACCATCAACATCAACATTACCAGCGGCTCTGCTCAATGACCTTTCACGCTTGCGGCCTCTTGATCGACTACAAGCTCGGTCTAAGGCTGCACTAGGATCCAGGCCCATAGTGGAAAGCTGCCGTCCCATTCTATCAGTTGTGAATTTCCTGTCTTTGTCAAACTTTCTATCAGTTAATTCGCTGCCATCAATCTGGAAAGCACCTTGTGCAGCTTGCTCTTCCAGACGAAGCCCCTCCTCTCTTTCCAACTCTTCACACCTTTCCAGAATATCAGGATCCATTAAATCAGTAACATTATGGCCATCCAATATCTCAGGCAGAATATCTTCCTTCCATTCATTGTTGGCCAATATGTAGTGTTTCTTAAGACTTGCAGAGTACACCCCAGCACCTCCATTCTCATTCTCAAGGTCCTTCTCTAGTTTCTTCTTTTCCTTCACAGCAGCAGCAATTGCCTTAGCTTCCAGGACAGCTGCAGGGATGCAAACAGGCCTCTCGTTGTCCAGAGGCTTTGGCATAGCAACATGAAACCTATTCAAGCAGTTGACCATCTCCTTTGATTGCATCTTTATATCCACTCTCTGCTCAAGAAGCCTCTCACATGCAGCATTTTTAACAACCATAACACCATCATCAGTTAAAGTGCTCATAGTCAACAAAACACCCTCTTCATTAGAATCTCCAGCTGGAGCAATAGTCTTCGTAGCCTCTGCCTTCATCTCCATGACAAGCTTCATGTCCTCCTCAGAAAGACGTTCTAGAGGCTGCAAGTCAGTCTTGTTGCACACAATGACCAGAGGCTTATTCATGAATAAGGACTTGATGCTGTGAAACAAGGCTGCCTGCTGTGCAATACTGTACCCACAAGATCCAGATATGTCTAGAAAGAACAGCACCGCAGCTCTCAAGTGTGCAAGAGCGGCGCAGCTCTCAAGTGTGCAAGAGCGGTGATGCTGCACATTTCTACGATGTTCCTATCCTCAAAAGGTCGGTCAAGGATCCCTGGAGTATCAATCACCTGGTACCACAGGTACTTGTAATCTGTGTGGCCAACAAACAGGGATTTCGTTGTAAAAGCATAAGGCTGGACATCCACATCTGCCCTTGTAACCTTATTCATGAAAGAGCTCTTCCCCACATTTGGATAGCCACAAATCAAAATAGTCCGGGTGTTTGGGTCTATGGACGGAAGCCTAGCCATGTGCTGCCTGGTCTGCTCCAAATATGCCAGACTAGGACTGATTTTCTTTATAACAGTACACATGCGACCTAGTGCAGCTACCTTCAGACACTTGCAACGGTATAAGGAGTCCCCATACTTGAGCAGCCTCAAATAGTCATTGCAGATCTTTGCAACAATGTTCCTGGCAGTGTTAATCTGGCCCAAAGCAAGTTTATAGTGATCCTTGTTATAGAGCACGTGGAGGAGATCGCCATAGAAAGGGTGGATCTCATCTAGCGGAGGGAACTCTTTGATGATGATGGATAGCTTTTTGTAGAAGTTCTGCTGGGAATACCTAACCTTGCGCATATAAAATTGGCGAATGCGAGAGATAGCATATCCCTTGTGGACAACAGTTGGTGTCTGCCTATGAGTGCGGGACAAGATAATGTCAGTGAAGTCTTTCCCAGGAGGGACAATAGTGATTTTCTTGAAATTGTACTGCACCATCTTCTTGATATAAGATTCCGCAACCTATTCCTATAATACAAAAGATCATGAGAATCTTATACGTATTATTAAGAAACAAGAACATTCCTAACAAAGTCAATTCTACCAGTAATTCCCCTTGAAATAATAATTAATTACAGGAAGTTCCAGAAACTCGATCGTATGAATTAGACAAAGGGGAACAGTCGGTTAATTTAATGAGACCTAAAATGGCTTTCAGCGCAAGTGCAGCAGCGTTTTTGCATCGACCCTTAAGAGAAACACAATCTTGTTCGGCTACATAAACATCAATCCCAAAAGGCACATAGCAGCATTAGAATGACATTCATGGACTACAAATCCTTAAGGAAAGGTAGTCGGTCGCAGAAACATTCATGGACTGAATAACTTAGCGCACGATCGCTACATATTACTGACGATAACGATTGCAAACAGAGCAGAACAAGCTTGCTACGTTGCACTGCGAAACGAATTCCGGGGCCAGCTTCGATTAAGAACAGTATGTAGCACACCCAGGACAAGCGCGCGCAAGCAGCGAACCAGCGGAGGAAGAGATGGCCATTTACTCACGTTGCAAGCGATCCGTAAAGGAGGAGGACCCGGCGGGGCTGCGGCGGCGGCCGGAGATTGCGAAGGTGAAGGCGGGTGTCGGCGCCGGTCGTTCGTCCCCGTCTGGGCGGCGGCGGGCGGTGGATTGGGAAGGGCCGGAGGGAGGAGGTTTTAGGGCGCGGTTATCACGGAGAAGTCTTGGCATGGGCCCGGTACGGAATGGCCGAGGTAGGGTCTCTCTTTTTTAATTTTAATCTAAAGAAAAAGACCCTCTGTATTTTTCAAGTACGAAGTCCATGTCTGTCTCTAGTTGCATTTGCATTGCATGTGAGTCATTTCTTTCGTCGTGAATTGAGAGATGTCTACCTTCCGTACCTCAATACCTCCAGCTACCCCGATCGAGGACCAATCCGCTGAGCTCCTTCAACTGCTCCCTGCCTCGACCATTACCCGGAAGGAAGCATCCAGCACTGGTGTTGGTGAAGGTCTCCGTCTTCGACCTCCAGGTTAGTCATCAATCGATTTCATGCCAAACTAACGCTCTCAATCATCCAACGATCCATGCGTGCTGCTCTTGGGAACATCGCTGCTTCGGTATCGCTCTACGCCAGATGAGGTTTTGCGGATCTGGATGCCATCGCAGGTCTGCAAATCCTTTTCAAACTTTTGTAATCATAGTTTTGTAACTGTTTTTCATTCATCGACCGCATAACTAGTTTCTGGTTTAATTTCTTCTCTCTTTTTTTCGAGAAGGAAGCTTACATCGAGATGATACAAATCTTAAAAAACACTCAGATTCTTCTCTGATTGAATGATACAGTTACAGCGGCTATAAATGGCCTCTGAAACCAGTAAGGGCAATATATTGGAGCGCATCCTAAATGATCCAAGTGCACAGCCAACGAACCTGCCACTATCACTTCTAGAAGACATCACGGATAATTTCTCTGAAGTTCAGAAAATCGGAACTGGCGGGTTTGCACATGTTTACAAGGTACGAGTAACTCTGATCAACATTGGTCACAGTTGATCCAAAAGCTCATGTTCGTGCTGACAAGGCAACCTTTTGACTGCAGGGATCACTTCAGAATGGGAAAATGCGCACGGTGGCTGTGAAAAAGCTATCCAAACTGTTTGTGGTGGATGATAAGACATTTTACCAAGAGGTTCACAGTCTGATGAAGGTGAAGCATAAGAACATAGTACGATTCCTGGGATACTGTGCAAACACAGAAGAGAAATTTTGCACCTAAGAGGGGAAGAATGTCATGGCAGATATACGACAAAAAATGCTCTGCTTTGAGTTTGTGCCAAAAGGAAGTCTTGATCAGTATATCACCGGTATGTTTCTTCCCACTTTATGGAAAATGGAATAATTTGATGCATGCCATTAGCTAGTATCTACTAATTTGTTCAAGGAACTGAATGTCTATTCCTAGCAGGCATAACTTAGGAATAACTTACTTATTAACATCTACTCTATTCCTCTTTTGTTCTTTATATTCATGGTCATGGAGCAAGTAGTGTTGAAACAATAAGGAGTCCAAGTATTCTAATAACCATGGCCCCTTGCAGATGCATGTCAGGGACTTGAATGGAAGACGCGCTATCGAATAATAAAGGGGATTTGTGAGGGTTTACATTATCTTCACAATATGAGTATTCTTCCTTTGGATCTCAAACCTGCAAATATACTATTGAATGATTACATGGAACCAAAAATAGCTGATTTTGGTCTCTCAAGGTTCTTTGATGAAAAACAAAGCAAAATTGTAACTTTAAAACCTTCTGGATCAGTGTAAGCTAGCTGAGCACCTCAAAAACATAATATATATTTTTATAACCTTGCATTTGCTTTTTTATCTTGAATTGCTCAGAGCACAAATTATCAATGCAGGGGATACATGGCACCAGAACGCTTTGGTGGAGTAATTACACTCAAGTTAGACATATATAGTCTTGGTGTCATAATCTTAGAGATCTTGACAGGGCAGAAGGGGCATGCTGAGGTCGAGGATGTAAGAACAATCAACATGACCATTCAGAATAACTCTCAATGCTGAACGTAACTGGCTGATTAGCCCCAGAAGTATGGTTGTGCAACACTAAGCCTAATAAAATGCATTTTGCTATAAAAATAATATCTGTTAAATAGAAATCATAGATGTATTTAGCATGCAACTGTATCCTACACAATTAATCGACATAGTTATCATCTAACTCCATAAACAAAATAGCACGGGCCTTCCTCTTCTTTTTCGATTACCGAGAGAATCTATGTTTTCTCCATAATTTATCTGACATTTCTGAACGAAGTCATCAAATTGGTTGAACGATAAAAGAATTATATTTATATACACTAACTTAAACATGAGTGTTCATTATACTATGGAGTAGCTAGTAATGCAAATCATAAATTGATACGGGGATGGAAACTAATTTGATTGTTGCCTTAAGAGACATAGTGCATAAATTAAGATTGGCACACAGATTGTTATTTGCAGTGTATAAAGTCTAACTGTGTTTCTCCTTATGCTGATAGAATGTGGAAATGCAATGAAGCATCACACCAAATTGTGTTTACAATTTTGTTCTTATAGTTTGATGTATATGGAATTTTTTTAAATAGCAATGAGTTTCTGTTTACATGTGCTTTTTCATTTTCCTTTTGAAGAAGGGATAGTCTATTTCATTAAGCAAATGAAAGAGGTCCCAGCCTTCGTATCCTTCAATACATCTGGCTTGACTCATTAATTTTCTATTTCATCTATAAAGCCTAACTTTTTTTGAATAGAATCTATAAAGCCTAACTCATGTTTGCAATTCCATAGGTACTTGAAAGTTGGAAAACTAGGTTCAAAGCTTCACAAGGTGACACATGGTTGGAACATGTAAGAGTATGCACTGAGATAGGTATAAAGTGCATTGACTCTAATCCAAAAAGGAGACCAGAGACACAGCACATAATTGAGACTCTTGATGAAACCGAACGTACATATGGTTTTATTGAAACTGACTGCTGTACTTCATCGGCAACACATGTAAGTTCAGTTATGGCGCATAGAATACTTCCACTTTTAAGCATCACATAGAATATTTCCACTTGAAAGCATTACCTTTAATTAGCCAAAAAAAAAAAAGGGTGCAACATTTAATCCGTTCAAATTTGTTTTTTTACTCTCACAGTCCAACCAAAATCCAATATAACATGATGGCGTTGTGGCTTACTTTCACTGAAACTTAAAGCAAATTTTGTCACTCCCAGGAACATTGAAGCTATACAGTGTCTCAAATTCTCAGATCTCCCTTGTCCATCTTAAGTCTTTAGCATGAGAGCACACACATGTGTTCATACCCTTGGTGATAAGAACAGGGGATGAAGACATAAGGCTTGAGGAAGACAACATGGAAAACATTATGTATCCGGGCACGTGGTGGCAAGTCCAGGCGATATGCCACTGACCCAATCCTGTCCAGCACCTTGAAAGGCCCGTAATAGCGAGGCGCGAGCTTCCGAGCAGACTTGTCCGTGATGGCCGCAGCGAGGCGCTGATGCAGGCGAAGCAGGACCCAATCGCCCACTGCAAACTCGACGAAGCGGTGCTTGGCGTCATGCTGTACTTTCATGAGCTGCTGAGCATGGATGAGACGATCCCTGATTTGAGCCAGGAACGTCTCCCTGTCCTGCAGCTGCTGGTCCAACGCCTGAACCCGCGATGCACCTGGCTGATAAGGAAGCAGAGCCGGCGGATCCCTGCCATAAACCACCCTGAATGGAGTCGTACGCAAGGCCGTCTGATATGAAGTATTATAGCAGTACTCCGCCCACGGCAACCAACGCAGCCACCCCTTTGGACGGTCCCCAGCAAGACACCTGAGATAGACACCCAGAATTCTGTTTGTGACCTCCGACTGGCCATCTGTTTGGGGGTGAAAAGCCGTGCTGAGACGTAGAGTGACCCCAGCGAGTTTGAAGAGCTCAGTCCAGAATGCGCTTGTGAACACTGGGTCACGATCGCTGACTATGGAACAGGGAAACCCATGGAGGCGGACAATGGAGTCGAAGAATGCCTGAGCGACAGAGATGGTGGTGTATGGGTGGCCCAGGGGGATGAAGTGCGCATACTTGGAGAATCGGTCGACGACGGTGAGGACAACTGATTTGCCACCAACCCGCGGAAACCCTTCAACGAAATCCATGGCGATGTCCGCCCAAACTGCACTGGGAACTTCCAGGGGCTGCAGTAGTCCCGCCGGGTGTAGGTGCTCTGATTTGTTTCGCTGGCATGTGGTGCAGCTCTTGATGTAGTCCTTGACCAAGCGCACAGCGTTGGGGACGAAAAAGGACGCCCGCAGCCGCTGCAATGTCTTCTGAACGCCTTCATGCCCGGCGCCATAGGCTGTGGCCAGTAGCTGGGGGCACAGCGTGGAGAGGGAGGCACGAAGACGCGGCCCTCATGGAGGACAAGGCCATCGACGACAGTCCATGCAGCAGTGGCTGTGCCCTTTGTGATTTCCTCCTTGATCTGTATCACCTCCGGCAGCGTGTCCGCCTCACGGCGGAACTCCTCGTAGATGGCGAACGTCGGGGACGACATAGCATAAGACGCCCCCATCTCCTCGTCGCGCCGCAATAGTGCGTCGGCGGCTGTGTTGCTCTTCCCGGGCTGGAACTCCACACTGAAATCATAACCAAACAGCTTGCTTACCCACGTGTGCTGCGGGATGGTGGAAAGGTGTTGATCCAGCAAGAACTTGAGCGAGTAGTGATCCGTGCGCACGACGAATGGCCGCGCCCACAGGTATGGCCGCCAATGCCGGACCGCCTTGACGAGGCCAATAAGCTCACGCTCGTAGGCCGCCAGTTTGGCATGCTGCGGCGCCACTGGCCTGCTGTAGTAAGCAATGGGCCCGCCGTCCTGGTGAAGCACCGCGCCGAAGCCGCTGCCCGACGCGTCACAATTGACAATGAACGGCTTGTCAAAATCTGGAAGCTGGAGAGGTGGCCCCGAAGTGAGCACCCGCTTGAGTGCCAGGAACGCGTCGTTCGCCGCCGGCGACCAAACGAACGCCTCGCGTTTCAGCAGCTGGGTCAAGGGACGCGCGATGGTACCGTAGTCTTGGATGAACTTGCGATAATATCCGGTGAGGCCGAGAAAACCCCGGAGCGCGCGGACCGTTGTTGGAGTAGGCCATGATTGCACCGCGTCGATCTTGGCAGGATCCATGGCAACCCCGCTGTTGCTGATGATGTGGCCCAGGTAGGACACCTCCTGAGCGCCAAAGGAGCACTTGCTCTGCTTGAGGGCGAGCTTGTTGTCGCGCAACACCTGGAACACGGCGCGAACGTGCTGCAAGTGCTCGGTCCACGTCGGGCTGTAGATGAGGATGTCGTCGAAGAAGACGAGGACGAAGCGGCGCAAGAAGTTGTGGAGGACGTCGTTCATGAGTGCCTGGAACGTCGACGGCGCGTTGGTGAGGCCGAACGCCATGACCACGAACTCAAAGTGGCCGTGGTGGGTGCGGAACGCCGTCTTGGCGATGTCCTCGGTGTGCATGCGGACTTGATGGTAGCCGCTGCGGAGATCCAGCTTGGTGAAGAAACGTGCGCCGCGTAGCTCGTCCAACAGCTCGTCGACGACCGGGATGGGGAATTTGTCCTTGACGGTCTGAGCGTTGAGAGCACGGTAGTCGACGCAGAACCTCCAGGTGTCGTCTTTCTTGCGGACGAGGAGCACCGGCGATGAGAAGGGCGAGGTGCTGGGCCGGATGATGCCTTGCTGCAGCATGTCGGCGCATTGCTTCTCGATCTCGTCCTTCAGCAGCTGCGAGTAGCGGTAAGGGCGTACCGCCACTGGAGGAGTGCCTGGAAGCAAGTGAATGCGGTGATCAGCCCGCCGAGGAGGAGGTAGGCCCTGAGGCTCGGCGAAGATGGCCGCGAACTCGGCGATGAGGAGCTGCATCAGGGCGCCGTTGTCGATGGTGCGGATGTGGGTGCCGGCTGGAGCGTCGATGCCGCGCCAAGACACGCGGTGATCGCCCCACCAGAACGACATAGACAAGCGGTCGAAGTCCCACAGGATGGGGCCGAGGGTGCGCAGCCACTGACACCCCAGCACCACCTCGTAGCCGCCGAGGGAGATGACGTAGAAGTCGATCCGGAAGTATTCGCCACCAATCTGGACCGGAACATCGGGGTAGAGTCCAGTGCACGCCACGTGGTCTCCGTTGGCCAGGCCGACTGTGAGGCCGGGCTGCGCGAGCGGCACCAGCCCGAGGCGCTGCGCCGTGGTGTCATGGACGAAGCAATGTGTGGAACCTGAGTCCACCAGGGCGCGAACAGAGGCACCGGCCAGCGTGATGCCCAGGTGCATCGTTGCCGACGAGGAGATGCCGGTGATGGCGTTGACGGAGACGCGCGGCTCGTCGACGGTGTCGTCCGTTGGAGCGTCGTCAGGTATCTCCAGGAGGTAGATCCCCTTCATGGTGCACTCCTTGAGGTGCTCTTTGGAGTATTTTGCCGGGCAATTGTAGCAGAGCCTGGCCTCTCGGCGCTGCGCCATCTCCTCCGCCGTGAGCCTGGTGAAGCGTGTTCCCGCAGGCGGTCGCTGGCGCTGTGGAGCGCCTGGTGTAGATGCGGCCGGCGGTGTCGGTGTGGGCACCGGTGTGATGGGCGCCGGCGCAGCAGAGGAGGCGCGTGTGGAGGTACGGGACGGGGGGCGGCCAGAGGCAGGCGGGTGCTCGACAGGTGCGTTCCGCCGCTCGAACGCCCGGGAGAGGCTCATGGCGTCCTCCAGCGTGACGGGCCGCTGTAGCTCGACGTGGACGCGCAGGGGGTCGCCGAGGCCCGCGGTGTAGATGGCGATCTGTTGCTGCTCTGTGACGCCGTCGCAGCGAGCTAGGAGACGAAGGAATTGGTCCTGGAACTCGGCGACGGAGCCCGCGCGCTGGAGCTTGATGAGCTCGCCGAGCGGATTGCTGCGCTCCGGCGGGCCGAAGCGGCGGCTCACCAAGTCGACGAATCGATCCCACGTCGGCACGCCCTGGTTGCGCTCGAGGCGGAAGTACCATTGCTGGGCATCCCCCTCCAGGTAGTAGGCGGCGTACCAGGTCTTCTCCTCGTCCGGCGTGCGTGCGGCCCGGAAGAACTGGTCACACTTGTGGAGCCAGGCGAGGGGGTCGGTCCCGCCGTCGTACGTGGGAAAGCGGAGCTTGTGGGTGGCCGTCGCCGGGCCGCCCGCGGTGCCGTCGCCGGCGACAACTTTGCCTTTGCCGCCAGAGGAAGACGAGCCGTCGCCCACCACGTCTGACTGAACTTTGTTGACGGCGACATGGAGGCGTGCCTGATCCGCCTTAATGGTGGAGACATCAGCCGCCAAGGTTGTGACGTCGGTGGATAGCGCGGTGATGAGCTGCTTCAGCTCGTCGAGGGTGGTGGAATCCCCCATGGCGGCGGGAGGCGGGCGTGTTGCGGCGGCGCCGACGGAAGGATTGGCGGCGGCGCGGTGGGAAACAGAGGCGGGTGTGGGTGGGGGATTGGGCGGTGGGCGGAGGGCGGTGGGAGGCGGTGCTACCGGACGGAGCTCGGCGGCGCGGGAGGGAAAGGAGCGGCGGCGCAGGGGAGATGCTACGGCGCCGAAACAGGGGAGGGATGGGTAGGCACACACACGGGCGCAGGTGGTTTTGGCTCTGAATACCAAAGATGATAAGAACAGGGGATGAAGCTTTGTTGATACGATGGCAAAGATTACAGAGGTAAGATTCGCCCTCTTCTTGAGGCTCTGAATCAAATCAACCCTAATCTCTGCTTAATCTCTAATCAAATCTCTAGCCAGTTTATATAACACCGGCACTAACCAATCTGCTAACAACTCCTCCTAACCAATCGACTAACAACCAAATCTCCTAATGCTTATCCCCTCCCTAACAAACTCTGGCACCTAACCGGCTGGGGCCTGCTTCTTGCGCCGGCTGAACTGCTGGCCATAGAAAGCGTCCACAACACTTGGCTAATTCTACTGCATTTATCATGCACATTAAACAAGCACCATGTAGAATGTTTTGGTGACATAGCACAGTATTAAAGAAGAGGGTGAATCAAGCTGTATCATTGTGGACACACCTCATAGTCATAGCCATTCCTTTCAAAGATACAAATAAGGACCATATTGATTAATAATTTAAACTGATGCTACTTTGTTAGCTAGAAATTATGGAGAGCAGGAATGCTATGAACAGGGAAGTAAAGCCATCATAAAGTGAAAAGAACATTGTAAATTTCCTACAAAAACAGTGTCAAAAAAACCAAAGCATCTGTTCTAAAAGTAAATAATGTCAGGTGATTAGAAAATTTTATTTTGAAATCTTTACATAGGATGTCAACCCTATCTCACTAAACCCCAAGGAGCTTGAAGCTGAAGAGAAGCCAAAAAAATTACTTAGCGAGAAGCAGCAGGTTTGCATTTTGTTGACTACTCCTTTGTTCACTCTATATTTATTCCCTAAAATAATGCACCAGCTTTGGTTTGATCCTGAAGTTATATCAGTTGTTGTGGTTTCATTTCATCCTATATGAATTTTGTGTTCCAGGAAAATCAAGACCTGTTGATCAAGTGTGTATCACAGGATCTGGGATTCTCCAGCGGCAAACCTATTGCAGCTTGCCTTATCTACAGGTGTCTTCTACACTGGGGATCATTTGAAGTTGAAAGAACTGGTGTTTTCGATGGTATTATTTGAACAATTGGCTCTGCTATTGAGGTAATGAACTGTGCCTGTTTGTTTGACTTTTCTCCCTTTTTCTCAGAGAACTGCACTTTACAATTTTCTTGCCTAGTATATTCTGACTAGAGACTGATATATTATGCTTTCCGTGGTACAACTTGAAAGATAGAAACAATGTCGTTGCAGCTACAGTACACATGAAAAAATTCTTGTATTTGTGGTATTACTACACACCTAAGTTCAAATTCTGTCCCAGGACAACAAGGACAAGTTAGCATATTGGCTCTCGAATTCATCTACACTACTGCTGCTGCTGCAACGAACACTGAAAACAACTGGAGCAGCTGGACTCAACCCTCGAAGACGCAGATCATCTGCTGCTTCATTTGGGAGGGTGCTTTCGGTAAACATTTTTTCTTCACCACTTGGCATTCTAGTTTTATAGTGAGAAAAACACTGAATTCGCTATTTCTGAAACACGAAGGGGATGCGAGCCTCACCTCAAAGTGCTGCTGGGCGTGCTTTTCTGGGAAGTCGCGTGATTGGAGGCCTAGGCCATCTTCGTCAAGTTGAAGCCAAGTCTCCTGCCCTGCTTTTCAAGCAGCAGCTTACAGCTTTCCTTGAGAAGATCTATGGAATGATAAGAGACAACATGAAGAAGGAGATATCTCCTCTGCTTGGTCTTTGCATCCAGGTATTAATCTCTGTTGCTATACTATCTGTTATTTGAGTAGTGAACCTCATGGTTTATATTTTTCTTGCTTCTTAATTTTTCAGGCACCGAGAACATCTCGCGCAAGTCTAATTGAAGGATCACGTTCTCAAGTAAATGCCTTAGCTCAGCGAACTCTGATTGCCCACTGGCAGAGCATTGTGAAGATATTGACAAATAACTTGAACGTTTTGAAAGCCAATTATGTATGTTACCTAAAACTAAGTTCCTACTTTTTGAAGTAAAAATATGCATTGACCCGACTTACACTGATATTGACAGGTCCCTGCAATCTTAATCAGCAAAGTGTTCACTCAAATCTTTTCATTTATTAACGTTCAGTTATTTAATAGGTACAATTTCCATAGGTGGTCTACCTGTGTTACATTAGGTTCTCTTTCCATTTTTTGGGTTTTAAAACTCCTTGTATTGGAGTAGTCTGCTTCTTCGACGGGAGTGTTGTTCATTTAGGAATGGAGAATACGTGGAAGCTGGGCTGGCAGAATTAGAGCAGTGGTGCATTTATGCAACTGAAGAGGTAAGAATAGTCACGTTCCTTTTTTATTTTGGACAATATGTTAGAGCTCTTTTACGGTGCGCAATACTACCAGTGGTAGTATGGAGTATTATCTTTTTTTATATGGGTAAAATTGTGATTTACACGAGTAAAAGGAATGAAAATAGTATAATTAATAAAGATTAGAAATATTTCAACAATGTCATTTAGCATTTTTTCAATCATACCACTATACCATTCATACTTCCTATACGACGGGTGTGTTTAGTTTATGAAAATTTTTGGAAGAAAATTTTGGGGTCTCTTTGAAGGTTTATTATTACGTGAGTGGACGAGAAATCTCGAGTCCATTAAGCCTAATTAAGCTGTCATTAGATATTGTTTACTGTAGCACGCCATTTAGATTCGTCTAAAAAATTAAGATAGGGGTTATGAAATGGGTCTTGTCATTAATCCACATTTAATACTTCTAATTAGTGCCTGAAGATAGTTCATCTGAAGATTTCAGTAGTATACAATTAATCTCAATAGTTCATCTGAAGATTTCAGTAGTATACAATTAATCTCAACCGTCAGGTCTTTTTATACGAGTTCTTTTCAAACGGTAGTATAAAGTAGTATTGTGCGCTGTAAAAATCCTTTTATTTTATCTATATGCTAATATCATGTGGCACAAACAGTATGCAGGTTATTCTCGGGAGGAATTAGACCATATTAGGCAGACGGTTGGATTCCTCGTATGTATTGTATGCAAATCATATGTTTTATTTGCAACTCTTTGAGTCAAAATCAGATATTCTTATATTTTATATTATAGGTAATGCATGAAAAGCCAAAAAAAACGTTGAAAGAATTTACCCACGATTTGTGCCCTGTAAGTGATCTGTAAACTTAGTTAACTCCTGGTACTCAGCAGCACTTGTTGGTTATGAATGACTTGTGACTTATGGCTTGTTACCCGTTTTGCCAACTTCAGGTCCTTAGCATACAACAGCTATATCGAATCAGTACAATGTATTGGGATGATAAGTACGGAACCCACACCGTTTCGTCAGATGTAAGCTTCTTGTACTTGATTTAGGCGCCGTTAAGATCGGTGAAATTTTGGAAGAAATTTTTGGGACTCTTTCAAGTTTTATTAAGAGTATCAAATGTAGACTAATTACAAAACTAATTATACGGATAGACGAGAAATCGTGAGACATATCCATTAAGCTTAATTAATCTGTTATTAGAGATCGTTACTGTAGCACGATGTTGTATAATCATAGTATAATAGACTTGCTAGATTCATCTCGAAAATTAAAAAGAGTTATGGAATAGGTTTTGTCATTACTTCATGTTTAATACTCCTAAGACCAGTCTCAGTGGAAGGGGTCATGGGGGAGTTTTCAAGAATGACACATCACCTTTACTGTATTGGTTCGCGGGATGACCTACCATCTCTCAATGCACAGGGTCATAACACAGTTTCATAGGTTCCTGTAGATATTTAATTACTTCATATTAGTTGGTCAATTGTGCTTAAAAATTGTGTCAACTTGTCTCAGTGGGAGGGTCATGGGGGTGTCACTCCTAGGACTCCGCGCCGACCCAGAGTCATGAGGATGACCCTGGTTTCCTCTCTCTCCTATTAAATATCATAACATGTCATCTTATTTGCATATGTGGCACTCTATTTAATGCCTATGACCCTCCCATTGAGACTGGCTTAATTAGTGTCTCAAGATTGATGTGACGAGTAGTTGGAGAACAATTGTGAGAACTAAACATAGCCTTAGCTGTTACCCAGCTCAAATTCCTGATGTATATGGTGTTGTTTTGTTTCTAATGCCAAAACAAAATGATTGTAGGTCATCTCAAGTATGAAAGCAATGCTGGCAGAAGATTCTAATGATGCCGTCAGCAGTTCTTTCTTGTTGGACGATGATTCCAGGTTAATTTTCCTTACCCATGTGATTAATATCTACTCATTCCCTTCCAAATTACTTGTCACTGTTGATTTTTTAATTATAGCATTTGATCATTTTGTCTTATTCAAAAAATTATGCATAAACCATTTTTATTTGTGACTTACTTTATCATCAAAGTTATTTTAAGTATAACTTAGCGTTTTGCATATTTGTATCAATTTTTTTAATAAGACGAATAGTCTGTTATAATCAAAAGTTGACAGTAACAAGTAATTTGAAATGGAGAGAGTAGTTGACTATTACTTCAACCTGACATCTAACGGTGTACTCTAAAAAATAATCTTCAAAATCATCAAATTAGTCTACAACAGATGGAGAAAGAGGAGTACACAGTCTGTTTATTTTCCTTAATATTATTCCAACTCCATTGTCGCGGCTTGACTACATTTAGCAGAAGAATGTTATGTGACACGTGACAGGATGCTCCTAATTGCAGCATTCCGTTTTCGGTGGATGACATCTCGAAATCGATGACTGAAGTCAAGGTAGCAGATGTCGATATGCCACGTTTTATACTGGAGAACTCCGGGTTTGCCTTCCTGCACAAACGAGAGGACTAGACGGTTGGTCCTTTCAGTTTCAGCTGCAAGTCTATCTCCTCTGCTCGACATGTGGATCTCATGCCTTTGCAAGTCTATCTCCTCTGCTCGACATGTGGATCTCATGCCTTTTGCTCTCCGGTCTGTCAGGATATCACTGGTGCGCAGCTCGTCTAAAGTGTACTAGAGTCTGAGGCGCGTCTCCGGCGCACCATTATTTCGCACAAATCGAAACTGCTATAAGTACATTACTATATTATAGATAATAGCTTCGATGAATAAGTGACAATACAAATGTCAAATGATGTATAATGATTGGCAACCACTACATTTCACGGTCATGTTGTTGCTTATTCTCTTCAAAAGAAACTTGATGTCTTCTCTATCTGGGCCACTCCTAAATTTAAAATAACATTACCACGCAACAAATGAGTAACTTTTGTATATGAACATGGTTGCACTGATGACAGTCAAAGAGCATAAATGATTACAGGAGACAATAATGTATTCACGTGCACATATTTGTGCTATTCCTGAAATGACAGTAACATACATAGCAAATGTGTTGTAAACCATTTGTTCAGCCAAACTAAAAGCTAAGTACCTCAAGCACATCACCAGAGATTACATAACAATGGTCTCAGAGGGAAGCTAGAGAGTAACATGATCAAATTTCTGTTCACGAGCTAATTACCAGCAATTGAACCACTGCCTTCACCAATAACTATTTGCAAAAACTCCTCCCTAGTTTGGCGAATAGAAGAAACAGACCGTCAGGAAAAAGCACAATCCAATTGTTTGTTCCTATTCCTCTTGATCAAATGATCTTTCATTAACTTGCTGTGAGATAACATCCATATGTGGTGGTATGGTATATCAAACTTCTATGCAAGATATGGATGCGCACAGGTTAAAGTTTCTAATAGCATATAAAAATTGGCTGCAACATTGATCATTGGAATCATATTGCAAAACAATGTTCAGTTCAGACCATTTGGGAAGAGGTCTTGTCAATGAAATTTTAACCCCACTGCAGGTGTGTGAATGATAGTTGGTCAACCCATGCAAATGGCAACGGCTTAACAATTATTTAATTCTTATAAAGCAAAGAATTTGATCTGTCACGGGAATTTAGTCAACTCGAAACTGCATGCTGCAATGTGGGGAAATCAACTATCAATCCACATAAGGCAATGAGAAAAGATATAAATATATATACAACCCATCTATTGATGTTTTGAATGTTTTTTTTCATATTAAAATGACACTTGCTCATGTACATCACACTTAATCATTATATGTGCATGCAACAGTGGCAAAAGGTAAGCTTAAAATATTATAGCCACACCTATTTTTTCTGTATTTTTCGCACCCTGTAAATTTTGATGCATGTGCAAGCTATGAATAAGCAATACCAATAGCATCGTCTAAAATTATAGCTGCCATGACCAATTATGAACTTTGTTACCTCAACCTAGAATTAAGAAGACATGGGGTTTTTTTCAGAATATCTATCGGTTGGAATACCTTCACATTGTCTCCAATTCAAGCATTGTTGTCAATAATTACTTATTGTGAATTCTTCCCAATACCAATGCGAATGCCACCTTTTCAGCAAGGAGTTCCTTGTCAGATTCAGTCTGCAAAAAAAACACCAAGTTTGAGTTCTCTTATTGTTCTCAATAGTATACACTTACACCTGTATAAATTTTACATTTTCACCTCATAGAAGTCAGCACTCATTAGTAAAGTGTCCTCTCTGATGGCACCTTCAGATATGCAAGATCAGAGTCCAACAATAGAATGGTGTATCTTGCAGTTCTTCATGCACAAAAATGAAGGCATAAAAGATTTACCAAATGAAGTATGCAAAAATAATTTGGCAAAGATATAAAAAGCATCATTAGTAAAGTGTCCTCTCTGATGGCACCTTCAGATATGCAAGATCGGAGTCCAACAACAGAATGGTGTATCTTGCAGTTCTACATGCACAAAAATGAAGGCATAAAAGATTTACCAGATGAAGTATGCAAAAATAATTTGGCAAAGATACAAAAAGCATATAGAAAGGTAAAATATTCTGTAGTAAAATTAAAAACACTACTTACCTTAAGAACACTGCCAATGGCATCAGCATCAAGAATCTTAGAAAGTGGTAGGTGTCAAAGTTGTGTATAAATTCGAGCAGAACAATCACAAAAGCTGCATTTATATTGAAGGCAAACAAACACTATCAGAAAAGGCTAATTGAAATTGTAGGAAGTGACAGGCATGCAGCCTTGTAATCGACGATTGTAGCACAGTGAGAAGAGAAAGCATACCTGAAATCTGGGATTGGTTTCTTGATTATTCCCAAGTTTGCATTATAGAATGCCTCAATGGTGCCAATATCTCAGGCAGAATGGTCATAGAAGCTGCATTCAGATTGAAAGCAAACAAACACTATCAGAAAAGGCTAACTGAAATTGTAAGAATTGGCAGGCATGCAGGCTAGTAATCGACGACTGCAACACAGTGAGAAGAGAAAGCATACCTGAAATCTGGGATTGGCTTCTTGATTATTCCCAAATTTGCATTATAGAATGCCTCAATGGTGCAAATATCAACCTAGTAACCATCATACAGATAAGCTTGCACCTGCAGACAACAATAATAAATTTTAAGAATAGTTCTAAAAGGTAGACCCAGAGCCAACATAAGAGTTATGTATCACCCTATGTCCTCGCACCTGATGACTTCATACCTAGCCTATTTGATGACCAAGCATAGGTGTGAACCGCACCTGCCTACCATCCAGTGCTTTATAGCACACTGCTGAAATCTGGGATTGGCTTCTTGATTATTCCCAAATTTGCATTATAGAATGCCTCAATGGTGCAAATATCAACCTAGTAACCATCATACAGATAAGCTTGCACCTGCAGACAACAATAACAAATTTTAAGAATAGTTCTAAAAGGTGGACCCAGAGCCAACATAAGAGTTATGTATCACCCTATGTCCTCGCACCTGATGGCTATTTGATGACCGAGCATAGGTGTCAACCACACCTGCCTAGCATCCAGTGCTTTATAGCACACTGCTCTTAAGCAGCACATAAACGCATATGAACTACACATATGTATGTACTCCAATGTATCTACATAATACTATAATAGCATGCTTCTTCAAAAAGAAAAAGAATTATCGGGTTACCAACTTATGGCATAATGGCATTTCTATGAAAGAACATCAACTGCCATAATAATAACTTTTAACAACACATCAGTAAACTGAAGAAAACAAATAGCTAAAGATTCAATTGTCTTTCCATACCCTCTTTGTAATGCTTGTTGCAGTTGGAATAACCTCACTTCCAAAGTCATTGGCTCCGGGAAATGTTTCACAAGAGGAGCTGAAGCATCACATATTTGCTGATAACATAAATACCCATGCTAGCTTCCTTTGCCCTCACATTATGAAGGCCAAGTACGGTGGTATCAACTCAACTTAAACTGATCAGTAAGATGTATGGTGTGAAGGCATTTTAAAGAATAACGTTTTAGCTGTACCCAATGGTTATCCAGAAATGTATATCTCAAGTTAGATAGAAAGGAAACGTGCAACATGTGTACCATTGCTTTCAACTGATCTCCTTTCGGCTTCTCTGCAAATTTAATGATCCTTCCTTCTTTGTTGCTTTTAATCAGACCGAATGCAGTTGCACATTTCTCATCCATTGGTCGGGCAGCAACAGTAATATCAGCATCCCTTCTGCTGTCTGCTGCTTCCAGATGCAAAGGCAAAATATGAAATCTGGAAAATGAGAATACGTTGCTAAATGTGCTGGTTATTTTAGGGGAAGAAACATCACTATGTACCCACACAATAGACATGTTCAAAAAAAATATTAGCCTTAACTATATGACACAATGCAATTGTCCGGCAAATTTAGGCATATAAAGTTAAAAAGATATACTTTCCATCCACTGCATAGTCATAACATTTATACCCTTTTATTTCATATACCCTATGAAATTGAGTGCAGAATGACCATAGAAGGATCTTTTTGTTTCTCTCTAAATTCATTCACAGAATAAAGTAGAACATCCCATGTTAGAAACCCCCTAACGTGCAAGGTACTAAATGGCACATTTCACATAGAGGAAATCAGAGAAGACGTAGTATCAGTAGGGATAACTGAGGTGCCCATTTCATCGAACATATTCAAGGCATCCATGGAAACGTGCTCATTAGGGTCGAGGGAGCACACGGGAAAACAACGAGCATGGATGTTGCAGCTGCTGGTGGCCCAAAAGGAGGAAGAGGGAGGAACACACCTTGCTGGGAGCTGAGCTGAGGGGCAGTGCCGAGGCGGAGCTACATGGCAACTCAGGGTCGTGGGCGGTAGGAAGCAAGGATGAAGATGACCACGACCTGAGCCGTCGGACGCTGTGCTGCCGCTGCTACCCATCCTACACTGACGAACACTCGCGCCGCCCGCGTCGATTTGCCGCTGCCTCGCCCGATTAGCCGGCTCCCGCACCAGATCCGCGCCGAGGGAAGGGTGAAGGGGCCGGGGGGCCGTCGGCGCACAAGCGGGCGTCGGGGGCGGCGGAGGTGACTGGCGTCGGGCCGTCGAGGTCAAGGGAGCCACTTCTGCCGCAGCTCCCTCGCGGCGACCACGGCTCCTCCCTCCTCGCGCCACCGCCGAGCACGCCAACAGCCACCAGAGTCGCCACGCTGCCTCCCAGATCTACGGACACCAAAATGCATTAGAGCAAGACAGGGCCACGGGAGATTGGAAAAAGGGGATCAAACCTGCGCGAGCCGAGAATCGAAGCTCTTGTCCCTCAGATCCGCCTCATTGCCCATCCCCTCCCTCCTCCTCTTCGCCGGCGTCGATGCGCCCGGCCTGGGCGATGGGGTGGGCGGGAGAAGAAGGCGGGCAGACCACGTGGAAGGGGAGGCCCGGAGACCGGCGATGGAGGGAGGACGACGGGGCACCAACAACGGCGGCACGCTCGCGGCGGGGAAGGAGGAGGGAGACGATGGGCGGGGAGGGGCACGCCGCTGCCGGGGAGGGACGCGCCGACGGCTAGGGTTTCCCTACGGGTTCGGGAGGGAGAGTGCGGACGGCGGGCGGCGCCATGAACGAGCGGGCGGAGGGAAGGGATAAGACGGGAGAGGGGGCGGCGGACGATACGGCGGGGGGTTTCCCGTAAATGTGCAGGCGGGCGGTTTTATGCAAAATGACAGCGAAATCGGAATTTCATCTTCTTGGTAGACAAATATTTTGGAGTTCGGAGCGTTTTTTGCAAACAAAATGACCGCGATTCTTGTAGTTGGAGGGACCTCCGGGACACGAAACCGAATTACGCACGAACCAAAGGGGTTTTTCGGAAATTTCCACGCGTCGCTGGCGGGTTCCTGGCCGTCGGATGGACGCGATCGGACGGACGCGAAATGCGGGCGACGTAGACACGCTAGGAGGCCGCGAAATCCGGACCGAATGATGGGTTGGATGTATAATGCTTCGACGGCTTCTTCACCTTCGTCCATTCACCATCCAACGGCGGAGAGCGATTTCAGTTTACCAAGTGTATGTAAGGCCTTCACATGGTCCGGAAGGGCATCGAACTTGTATCAGGCATAAGCAAAACCTAGATAGCTTTTAGCTGTAGTTCCTGTCGTCCTCCCTGGTCGGCAGCCGGATTGGTGAACTCATCTGTAGTTTGATTCCGTTTGGTTATACAGCTATTCGTTGTATTTTTCTCTCAGAACAAATCAGCACTAGTTACTAGTCGTCAGCCAGACGAACAGAGTACCATTACTTGGTTCGAGTTCCTATATCCTTGATGTTTCTGTTCGTTCTTGCTTTTCCTTGTCTCCCTTGTTCGGTTCCTCACACGATCATGTGTCCCTTCTTTTTCTATTTGGCGGCAGATCACCACACCGATGTCTAGAGCTGGGACTTGGGCCGTGCTATTTATAGGCCGCACGAAGCACGATATTTTGGCACGACTCAAAGCACGACACGACATGATAAATTTTGGGCCGTGCTGGCACGACACGAATGCGAGGGCCGTGTTATGCCTAAGATCTCGTCAGCACGATGAGCGGCACGGCACGACACGTATTTTGGACCGTACTTGGGCCGGCACGGCACGAAAATAGCCCATTTGCAAATCTATAGGTTATTCTTTCCAGATAGCATGCGTTATATGCATTATATAGCCTAATATAACTAATAGTATAGAAATAGATCACAAAATCTAACTTACATGTATGAAATTGTGTTAATCATCATTCATATCATAATAAGGTTGTGTTCTCGTATGGTCAGAAGTAGTCACATCACGAGGACCGTGCTTGGGCCGGCACGGCACGAAGACGTGCCGCCGTGCCATGGGCCGTGCTTGGACCTAGTAAAAAATTTGTCGTGTCATGCCGGCACGGCACGACGTGCCTCGCGTGCCTAGAAGTCTAAGCACGAGGCGGCACAAGGCACGAGAGTGCCGGGCCGGGTCGGCACAGCACGGCCCAAGTCCCAGCACTACCGATGTCCAGGTCAACATATACAACAACTTAATCTGACGTGCACGTCCCTACCTCTGCGCGGTGGCAAGTGGCACTCACGGTGCATTTGATAGGAGTATGCATGGAACCTGTATTTTTCTCAAGAACAAGAGCACGCGGGAAAAAAAATTTCATCACGTACTCCCTTCGTCTCAAAATAAGTGCTCATCTCGCATTCCGAAGAGTCAACAAATTTTAAGTTTGACTGGATATATAGAGAAATAATATTAACATTTATCTCTCTAAACAAGTTTGTTATGAAAATATATGACATGATTAATCTAATAATGTTTATTTAGTATCATAATTATTAATATTTTTTAATATATATTAGGTCAAATTTTAAAATATTTGACTTCTCAACGTACGAGATGGACACTTATTCTGGGACGGATGGGACGGAGGGAGTAGAAACGATATGCAGAAATGGCAATCGACGTTAAACGCACGCTGCTCTGATACTATGACTGTTGGACCTGACACTAATATATTCTACTGACAAATTATGATTAACATGAGAGCAGGATTCTAAAGTTTTTTTTTCTGGAGAACTGTGACACATCTTACCTTTTTACATATCTAACATGTAGTGTCATATTGTGAATTTGGGCAATTGTTTTGGCCATGGCAATCATCATTCCAAATTGTTAATTTAAAACCTGCTTATTTTGCATTTCATGGCAAAATCACCTTCGTTATTTCCCCCCCTTTACCTTGTTACAGTTATGGTTTTTGAAAACAAATGACATTCTTGCTCGGCCCCTCTAGCTTTGCCAGATTTATTTGTGTGTTAACTTTTTTTTTTTGACAAATACCACATATATTATATTATAGCAGCAAGATTACATGTAGGCCCTTGTGAAAGGAGCCAATTACAACCAAGACCTTAGGTCTAAATCCAAAGTCGCCGCCGGTGAGCAGGACGCCGATGGGCTGCAGCAGGGGCGCCGAAGACGCATGGTTGCAGTGGTGCGGAAGGGCCTCGCAAAGCGTAGGCTTGAAGTGGTTGAAGACTCTGTCATGGGAGAGCATCGCGGACAACCCAAAGATGAAGATGAAGCCGGTGTCTGCAGGTAGGAGGTCGTCGTCTTCAGAGCCGGTGGGTGGCTCGCTGCCAAACCGATGGCGGAGGATCTTGAGGGGTCTTGAAATTGATTGGATCCGAGCTGCTTTGAGGGTAGGGGTTTGGGCGGAGGCGAACGGACGAGGGGAAGATTTGGGGCGATCCGGCTCAGATCTGTGGAGTGGTGGAGGGGAAAAGGGAAATCCGAGCCAGGGGAGGTGGGAAGGGAGCAGGGGAAGTCGACTGTGGAGGCGAGGGCGGGCGGTGGTGATGACGAAGCGAAGGAGTAGCAGATCCCAGCGATGGCGAGAAGGAGTGGCGGAGGGGAGGGGCGAAAGGGAATCTGCTACGGGAAGGCGGAAGTTTATTTTATTGTCGCTTACCTGAACTCCGGCGGAGACGACGGCGGAGAGGGAGCCAAGGAAGATCTCCACGGCAAGCACACCGGCGACGGCGACGACGAAGAGGCGCGAGGAAGCCATACGGCAACTACTACTAGGAGCTATTACTACTAAGAGCTGGGGCGAGCAGAGGCCGGGGGGGCCCGCTCCCTACCCGCTGCGGCGAGGCTAGCTCGCCGGAGCCGGGAGGGAGGGGGCCGAAGGGAGGCGGATCTGAGGGAGCAAGCACCCCGAGGGAGCAATTCATTTGTGTGTTAACTTAGCGTTGGCATGGGCATGCATTGCAGGAAGCCAGAGTTGGATGCCCAAATTTATAGTACTGCTGGTGCAGATCCTAAGAGGCAGAAGACTGAATCAACAACGGCTGTCCAAGACAATGGCAAAGCACCAGTAGGAGATCAAAGGAGTGAACCTGTAATGCAAAATGTCCTCTAGTCCCTTTGCCAGAACTACGATAGTGAGGACAGCCCTTGAAGCCACAGTAGTTTCTGATTGTATTACTGTAACAATATTGCACCCGAGGAAGTTGACATGTAGTTCTCACAAATCTGGCAGTCAATGGCTCACCTGCCGCGTAGACTGTTCTGTTGTTTGACAAAAAATGATAAGTTATTTGGATCGGTACTATTACAATTTTCCAAAGTTGGAGATATACCACTACAATTCACCTATTTGGAAGCATACCATTACAATTCTTTGATTCCCACAAAAATGTCATAGAATACGTATGAAGCTAACTTAGGCCCAGCTACAGGTGTATACAAATACGTATATACTTTGCTGCAGCTTCTCCCCCTATCAATGATGTGTGGGCCCCTCTTGTCATCATCTTCTCCTTACTCTGGCCGGCCCTGCTCTCCTCTCTCCCGTGACCGGATTGGATCCTCGGCACCGGGGCCGTGCGGGCGGGGACGGGTAGGGCGAGCGGACGGAGAGGTGGTCGCCATGGAGGACCATCCCGACGACCCCGCTCTCACAATCTCACCCGCGGCGACCTAGAGGCCAAGGTGCGCAAAGATCGAGTGTTGTTGGGGGAGCCGACAACCATGGTGGTGGAATCGGATCCGGAGTGCTGCTGGGGGAGCCGGCGCCCTCAGCCTGTGGGCGCTGCTGAGACCCGCAGCCGGCCATTCGGGCAGTGTCGTGCCCCGTCGCCTGCGCGCTGGCCGGCCCTGGCGGACACCGACGTGCCCCGCAGCCTGTGCATCGGCCGACCCTGGCGGACACCGCCATGCCCCGCAGTCTGCGCAGGCCGGTAGGCGGCTGCTCCAATTTGGTGTCGTGGCAGTGCCCTGCAACCTGCACGCGGTCGGCGCTGCGCCGGGCACCGCCATGTCATGTGCCCATCCCTTGCGCCGCCGGGGGCTGCGGCAATGCTCGTGGACCTACTTCGCCGGTCAAGAAGGGAGAGAAGACAGATTAACTGGCAGGCGAGCGGCGGACGCTCGGGAGAGAGAGGAGGAGAGTAGGGCCGGCCAGAGCAAGAGGAAGAAGATGACAAGTGGGACCCACACGTCATTGATAGGGGAGAGAAATTGCAACAAAGTATACGTATTTGTATACACCTGCAGCTGGGCCCAAGTTAGCTTCATACGTATTCTGTGGCATTTTTGTGGGAATCAAAAAATTGTAATGGTATGCTTCCAAATAGGTGAATTGTAGTGGTATATCTCCAATTTTGAAAAATTGTAATGATACCGATCTAAATAACCCAAAAATGATCTGTTGTTTGACAAGCTACATTATGACCGACCAGAAAAGTCGTTCATCGGATAACACACCGTCTTAGTGAAATAACCCAACATCAATTCCATTTTCAAGCCAATTGTAAGGATCCATGCTTTCCCCTCCAATGGAACAGAGTAGATACAACAACTATTTCTGATCTAATAAAATAAACTAACAGTTGCAGTGCTCATACATGGATTCACATAATTAGTTCAGATTATTCTACTGTAATTAGTACTCTAAAGAACTATTATGTCATAAATCGAACTCATACTTTAGTTGTAGACATATAAAAAATGATTTAGGAACTATAACAAATATATAACCGAGGATGAGACAAGTCTGAAAAAAATGAGCAAATCTTGACACTTTACTAAATCAGAGAGGAACATAGATGGAGCCGTCAGGGAGACGACTGCGCTACAGATATATTGTCTGGCTGACGGCTGGTGGCTGGTGCTGATTTGTTCTAAGAGAAAAATACCGCTGGCTTGTAGCTAGTAGCTGATTTGTTCGGAGAGAAAAGTATCACTGGCTGGTGGCTGATAAGCGAGATAAACAGGTACGCTATGGTTCAGTCCTCGATACGCATTGCAGCAAAAGTATAAACTCTTTACAGAGCGATCAACTAAATTAACTAATTTATTGTTTATTCCCTAAAAAACTAATTTACTGTTTACAGAGTGATCAACAATCAGAAAGACAATGAAGTGTAGCATAGCTGAAGTTGGTGTGTGTGGGTGGGGAGGGGGGGACTCGATCCCCCTACCCACCGAAACCCCATGTAGTTTTCTAAATCCATCTTGCAAATTTGAGGAAGGAGGAAAGAAGAGGTTGGAGGAGAAAGAAGGAGAGGAGAGAAGAGCACCCTAAACTAGGTAGGCATGAGGGCATATGCGGCATCGAGGATCCTAGTAATGCTGATGACTGTGCGAGTCACCGCTTGAGTGACAACGCTCGTAAGCTATGGTCGGCCACCCACACCCTCTGCGGCAGGCGGTGGAGCAGCGACGCGAAAGCCCGGGATAGTCAGTAGCTGGTCCTTGATGAGGAGTTCCACTTCATGGATGCGCTGATGGTCAAGCTCACGAGCCATGTTGGCCCGCCCGAGAGCCGAATGTTGACCTCACGTGTAGACAATGACGACAAGAAGGACGATGGCGGCCACAAGAAGTGTCGTCGCCAACGCCATGTCCATGTCAGATGCTTGTGTGGGAGCTGTGGAAGATGAGGGCACATGTGTGGAAGATGAGTGTGAAGGCGTAGGCTAATCGGCCGCTAAACTGTCAGAAGCATAGCAGGGGAAACAAAGAATGAAGCAGAGCCAACAAAGGTAGTTTATATAGCGGTGGGAGGGAGGAAGAGAGGGGATGGGACATTGTGAAGTTTCTTCGCAGTTGGACTGATAGGTGATGCAGTCTTTTCCTAGTCGGAGTAGAACAGTAGGTGGCGGTGTGAATTTGAATCGACCCGATTTGAACGCATAGAAGGGAAAAGGTTGTGTGTGAGCTCCCCCCTCCCCACCCACCCAGCCACACACACATGCTGCAACTCCAGAATGAAAATGAACCAGAAATTGTTTTTTTTTCATTCTAATTTATTTTAAATTTTGATCGAAATCAAAATTTTCAGTGAAGATATGTAAACCATAGGGGGGCTATGGCCCCCGCCAGTCCCCCTCCCCTTGGCTACGCCATTGAATGAGCGGGGGAAAATCGTGAGACAAATCTATTAAGTCTAATTAATTCATCATTAGAGATTGTTTACTGTAGCACGATGTTGTCCGATCATGATCTAATTAGGCTCATTAGATTTGTCTTGCAATTTCACCTGAGGCTATATATGGAATGACAAAAACTCATTAATTCATATTCAGTACTCTTAATTAGTATGGTCAGTTTCGATGTGACCTGTGAATAGTGAAAAGTTGTTGAATTTGCCTATAACTAAACAAGGCCTCTACTTCAGATTGCTGGTAGTAAAGATGTGACCAAGAGAATCTTTGTTGTCAGTGAGTTAACTGTAACACCCAACCCAATATACCTTGTTGCTAAAGTTGTTGGTCCATGTGGTCCAACTGAGGTTGTAGTGGGTGGATTTAGTACCACCTTGAAAGTTTACAGAGGGTGAGAATCATTTTCATTCCAAACATAGAACCTTCGAATTGACCTTTTTACATGAAACGAGAACGAAAATGTAAAAAATGTGCTATGCATGTGCGACTGTGCGAGTATGGAGTGGCGAAGCCAGCAATGGCCGGCAGGGAGGCCTTCTTCCTCTTCTTCCACCTCTAGCTCCTCCTTTCCTCTTCTTTCTTCTCAAAATTTTAGGAAGGACTTCGGTAAGGCTGCTATATGGTGGTGCCGGCGGTAGGGGGCTCCAGACCCCCGACCCAACGCTGAATTCGCCCCTGCGAGCATGTTCCACGTGAGAAGCTATGCCGTAAGCAGATTTTAGAACGGTCTGGTACAGATATCCATTATGCGTTCTGCTGCGTACGTGGTGAACAGCTGCTGAGGGCTAAGAGACGTGTTATGCGTTCTGCTGCGCATAGGTGCATGGATCATGTAATCCACCCAATCCTCCTATCATAAATCCAACCCAATCCATGAAAATTTTTAATCTATAGGATGAGTGGATCTGGGTAAAACCCAGCTGACCCATGGATCAGCTGTCCTTCAACCAGGACACGCTGCAGCAGCACCTGCAGGCCATGATTGACGGCTCCAGGGAGACCTGGACCTACGCCATCTTCTGGCAGTCCTTCGTCGACGCCGCCACCGGCGCCTCGCGGCTCGGCTAGGGGACGGCTACTACAAGCAAGGGCCGCGACGATGACAAGTGCAAGCGGAAGCCGCTCACCCCCGACGCCCAGGCCGAGCAGGAGCACCGCGAGCTCAGTTCGCTCATCTCCGGCGCCGCCTCGGAGCCAGACGAGGCCGTCGAGGAGGAGTTCACCGACACCGAGTGCCGAGTGGTTCTTCTTCTTCTTCCTCCTCGTCTCCTTACGCAGTTGTTCCTCAACAGCGCGGCTCCGGCCTCCCGGGGCAGGTGCTCTGCCGCTCTTCACGGAGCAGCTCACCTAGATCGCCTCCGCCTTCTCCTCCGCGCCGTGTGAGCGCGCGCGCCTGGCCTACACCTTCGGCCTCCGCACCATGCATGGTCCGTGTTTCGAGCAGCAGATCAGACATGGCGAGCTAACAAGTAGCAGCTCTGCGTGCATGCATCAGATAGCAGCGACGGCGACCGTGGGCGAGTACGACAGCGGCGGCGGCGGCGGCCATGAGCGGTGAGCGCGACGGGGTAGCAGCAGCACAACGACGGCCGCGAGCGACGAGCACACCGCAACGGCAGCGGTTGAGGAACGAGCGACCAGCGAGCGGCCTCGTGAGGGCGGCAAGCGCGGTGACCAGACCGACATCGGCAACAGAGGCCGACGCCCGAGCGCAATGGCCGTGAGCACGCAACAGCAATTCGTTGTGGGCTTTGGTTTTCGGAACCAGCTAACCCACCCAATCCAATACTCCTACTATCCAACCCATTTAAATCATTATTAAATAGGTGGGTAAGAAAATATTAAGTTGCATGCACCAACTAGTTCAACTCAAAAACTTAATCTGATAGGGAAATGTTAAGTTTTTGGGTTGAACTTAACCCAAAAACTTCACACTCTCCCTCACGTGCAGACTCACCAGGCCGCACACATAGATATTGGAGTTAGATATTAAAGTGAGGCTGTAATTAATTTAATTAACGCGTCCGCCAGAATTCAAACTCGAGACCTGGCTTTGATACCATCCTGAGTTGCACCAACCAGTTCAACCCAAAAATTTAAACTGATAGGGAAAGGTGAGCATTTCACTCGTACTCCAACAGAAAACCACCCAAATCCGTATAAACCCACCCGTGCTATGCTTATACGAACATGTTCCATGTCAAGAGCTAGATCGTAAGCAAATTTTGAACGGAGTTGCTAGCGCCCGGACGTCCGTTCCGGGCGTTAGCAACGGACGGGTCTGCAGCCGTCAGATCGCGCCACTGTAGCTATCAGATCTATTTAAAGCAAAAAAAAATTTCCGTCGCAACATCAGCAACACAGACCATGTTGCGCGCAACATAGAGAAGAAATTCCGTAACATTCAAAAATAACGTCCACAATATTCGAAAATAACGTCACAACATTGAGATCTATTTTTGCAACATCAAGATCTGTTTTTGCAACATCGACATGAAAATATTTGCAATACTCCCTCAAATCCTCTGGAACACCCACAACATTCAAAAATAACGCCCACAACATTCGAAAACAACGTCCGCAACATCGAGATCTACTTTTGCAACATGCAACATCGAGATCTTCTTTTTTACAACATCTGCACGAAACACTTGCAACATACTTCTAAAACATCTGAAACACGTGGAACACACAATTGCAACATGCAACAAAACTCGGTAAAAAGGAAGCTCTGCACAAAGTGAAGGGAGGGAGAAGAGGAGGATGACAAGCCAAATGCCAGGAAGCTCACCGTCGGGGAGCCGTCAGCGGAAACTCGCTCGCACCGGTGGGGGAGCTCGCGCACGGGAGGCCGCGAGCCGCGCCCCTGGCCGCGGGGAGCGCCGTCCTGCGGCCATGGATCCCGCGCCCATCGTCGCCGCCGCCGGAGGAGGAGAGGCCGTGGATGGGGTGCGGGGCCGCCCTCGCCTGCGCCCGTCGTTGCCACCGCTGGTGGCCGTTGGCCTGCTCTCCGGCAGCCATGGATCCCGCGCCCCGTCACCGCCACCGCCGGAGGAGAGACCGGGGATGGGGGCAGGGCCGCCCTCGCCTGCGCCCGTCGCTGCCGGTGGCCGCTGGCCTGCTCCTCCCGAAGACCAGCGCTCGGCTCCTCGTCCTGCACGTGAATGGATAATAATGCAAAGGAGGCTGGTGGAGGGGCGTGAGGATGTGTGGTGGTAGACAAGCACGGACCCACGTGACCAGACGTCCGGAAAAATTTCCCGCATCGGATGTTCGGGTCCAAGCATTTCCGAATTTTGAAACAAGATGTTAGAGCAACTCCAACAGTTTATGTATAATCTTAGCTAAATTAGGAGATTTTGAAGAACTCTAAAATATAGAAAACTTCATAGATGGTGAGGTAAATCAAAAGACTCTCCAAATCTTAATTATCTATATTCAAATAAGAGCCACGTCATCTAGTTTCTTGATGATTTTTCTCTCGTCGATCCGTCCGACGGCACCGCGGAGGCGCGGACTAGCCTGGACGCCGACGAGACCTAGACGCCGACGCACGTGAGCGAGAGCCCTGGACCGCGTCATGGTCGTGACTGCGAGGATGAGGTGGGCCGCGGCACTCACGCCGTGGAGGAACAGCGGTTGCAGGAACAAATCGAGGGGTTGCTCACCGGCCGGCGTTGCCGCCATCGCGGCTGAGGCAGTCGAGGCCATGGGCGCCTGCAACGAGTGGCCCAGCAGTGAGGCGCGTGACGGGATTTGCGAGGGCTCATATAGTCAACAGTGCGATGGTGCACGGGTTGTCGTGACGCCGCCGGCGACGCGGCCATGGCGGTCAAGCACCATTGGTAGACTCAGTGACTGACAGGGCTCATCTTTCCATTCGCCAGACAGCGACGGAGAACAAGAAAGCAGGGATTGCCTCCGCCTGGCTCTGGTGCACCCGCAGTGGAGCACGCCGCCGCCGGGACCCCGCCGCGTCGTCGCAGGGGAGGGCGCCGCCGCCGGGACCCCGCCGCATCGTCACAGGGGAGGGCGCCGCCGCTGGCTGCCGTAACTTCGCGCAGTCGCAAGGGAGGCTGCTCCTCCGCACCTCCGCGCCGTCGCAGGGGAGTGCGCCTGCAGGGGAGGCTGCTCTGCCGCCGGGCTCCCGCGCGCTCGCAGGGGAGCGCGTTGTCACCGCCACCTCCGCGCGGCCACCGCCGCCCGTCGCAGGCGGGAGCGCCTCTGTGTCGCTGCCGCCGCCAGTCGCAGGGGAGCGCGCCCACGGAGCCAGGAGGACGGCCTGCCCACACGCCGTCAGGAGGGCGCACGACATAGCCCGGTATGGCCGGAAATTACGGGAGCGGAAGCCGCGGGAGCACGCGAGGAACTTGGCGAGCGGAATTGCTCGCCAAAGATCGCGAGCGGGCGGGCCGGGATGACGAGCAAGATCGCGAGGGGGAAGATAGCGAGGCTCTTGGAAGCGACGATATCAGTGTTTTTCATTTTTTACCGATACAAAATGATTTAGAATGTCTGTTGGAGTTGCTCTTACATTAACCTTTCCCACAACATTGCACTGAGGAAAATTCTCAACTAAACCAGTTGACAAAATCCTCAAACCCATCTTTCTGTTCATTCATTTCCCCCGACCGAGATGAAACACCCATCCTTCGCCAAGAGATCTGAAATCCAGATCGTAGTGCATTTCTAAAAAGAGGTCACACAAGAAACTTTGCTGTCACTGTAATTTTTTTAAAGCTATAAACTTCTTTGCAATTTACAATATGTTGACGATCCATATGAACGACAACACAAAGACCACCTCGTCGCTATGGAAAACCTTTTCCACGCGCTGAAGACCCACGAGCTTTTCCAATAGCAGCTCAGGGACCTGACCAGGGGGCATCCGACCCCTTCACTACAATATAATATGAACGGAGGACCCTTCCCCCAAAAAAAGGGAGCGAGGAGATTGAAGAAAGAATTAATCAAACCAAACACCTAATGAAAAACAACAAATACATCTAACAAATACCCTGACCAGAGAGCAAAAGGCATGTGTATGTACATGAGTTATGCACAGGTTGAGCAGAGAAAAGAATGAAGAGCAGACTTGCAGCTGCAAGGACCGCCCAGTTAGTCCTTTCTTTGGTGTAGGAATGTAAACCCAGAGTTCTCCCGGATCAAAGGCGGCATATCGACATCTGTTACCTCGATTTCTGTCATTGATTTCGAGATGTCATCCACCGAAAATGGAATGCTGAGATAAGGAGTACACTGTTAGATGGCAGGTTTCAAGTAAACGTAGCTATTTATATACAGCGTAGGAATAAGGAAAATCACCTGGAATCATCGTCCAACAAGAAAGAACTGCTCACTGCATTATTAGAATCCTCCGTCATCATTATTCTCATACTTGAGATGACCTACAATCATTTTGTTTCAGCATCAGAAACAAAATAGCACCATACACACAATAAGGAATTTGAGCTGAGTAGCAACTAAATCAAGTTCAAGAAGCTTACATCTGAGGAAACGGTATGGGTACCATACTTATCATCCCAATACATTGTACTGATTCGATATAGCTGTTGTATGCTAAGGACCTAAAGTTGGCAAAACGGGTGACAAGCTGTAAGTCATAACTAACAAATGCAGCCGTGTAGCAAGAGTTAACTAGGTTTACAAATCACTTACAGGGCACAAATCGTTGGTAATTTCTTTCAAAGTTTTCTTCGGCTTTTGGTGAATTACCTATAATATGAATTGTTAAAATATCTGATTTTGACTCAGAAAGTTGCAAATAAAACATCATTATGCACAGAATACATACAAGGAATCCAACAGCCTGCCGAATATGTTTTAATTCTTCCCAAGAAGAACCTGCATACTGTTTGTGCCACATGACATTAGCATACAGATCAAATATTGTCCAAAATAACGAAAAGAGACTATCTTTACCTCTTCGGTTGCATAAATGCACCACTGTTCTAATTCTGCCAGCCCAGCTTTCACATATTCTCCATTGCTAAATGAACAGCACTCCCGTCGAAGAAGCAGACTACAATACAAGTAGTTTCTTAAAACCCAAATGGAAAGAGTACCTAGTGTACCACAGGTAGAGCAACTATTGAAATCGTACCTATTAAATAACTGAACATTAATAAATGAAAAGATTTGAGTGAACACTTTGCTGATTAAGAATGAAGGGACCTGTCAATATCAATGTAAATCAGGTCAATGCATATTTTTACTTCAAAAGGTAGGATGTGAACTTAGTTTTAGGTAACATACATAATTGGCTTTCAAAACGTTCAAGTAATTTGTCAATATCTTCACAATGCTCTGCCAATGGGCAATAAGAGTTTGCTGAGCCAAGGCATTTGCTTGAGAACGTGATCCTTTAATTAGACTTGCGCGAGATGTTCTTGGTGCCTGAAATTTAAGAAACGAGAAAAAAATAAAAATAATAAACCATGAGGTCTACTCCTGAAATTAAAGATAGAATAACAACAGTGATAGATACCTGGATGCAAAGACCAAGCAAAGGAGATATCTCCTTCTTCAAGTTGTCTCTTATCATTCCATAGATCTTCTCAAGGAAAGCTGTAAGCTGCTGCTTGAAAAGCAGGGCAGGATACTTGGCTTCAACTTGACGAAGATCACCTAGGCCTCCAATCAAGCGACTTCCCAGAAAAGCACGCCCAGCACTTTGAGGTGAGGCTCGCATCCCCTTCATATTTCAGAAATATTGATTTCAGTGTCTTTCTCACTACAGAACTAGAATGCCAAGAAATAATACCAGGGTAAAGAAAATTTGATTACCGAAAACACCCTCCCAAAAGATGCAGCAGATGACCTGCGCCTTTGAGGAGTGAGTCCAGCTGCTCCAGTTGTTTTCAGTGTTCGTTGTAGCAGCAACAGTAGTGTAGATGAATTCGACAGCCAATATGCTAACTTGTCATTATTGTCCTGGGACTTCAGTAAGACAGAATTTGAACTTAGGTGTATACCAGTACACAAATAACCAAAAATTATAATAAACTTTTTTGTCCACATGTAATACCAATATCCAGAACTTTTTAATATGTACTGTAACTACGATACATTGTTTCTATCTTTCCAGTTGTACCATGGAAGCATTTATACCAGTTTGAGTCAGAATATACTAGGCAAGCGAACTGTAGAGTGTAGGGTGGGGGTGGGGGGTCAAACAAGCAAGCAAAGTTCATTACCTCAATTGCAGAGCCAATTGTTTGAATAATGCGGTCAAAAACACCAGTTCTTTCAACTTCAAATGATCTCCAGTGTAGAAGACATCTGTAGATGAGGCAAGCTGCAATAGGTTTGCCAGTGGAAAATCCCAGATCTTGTGATACACACTTGATCAACAGGTCTTGATTTTCCTGGAACAAAATCCATATATCATGAAACGAAATCACTACTGATATAACTTCACAAAGCTGGTGCATTATTTTAGGGAATAAAGGTAGAATGAACAAAAGAGTAGTCAACAAAATGCAAACCTGCTGCTTCTCGTTAAGTGATTTTTGTGGCTTCTCTTCAGCTTCAAGCTCCTTGGGGTTTAGTGAGATAGGGGTGACATCCTATGTAAAGATTTTAAGATATATAGATGTCAACAACTAATATCAGTTACTTCAAAATTGTATGTCAAATGTTTTTAACACTGTTCTTTTCACTTACTGGTGATGACTTCACTTCTCCATTTAGAGCATTTCCATTCTCAGGAGTTTTCAGCTAACAAGGTAGCATTAGATTGAAAATTATTAGGTCACCCCAAGGAAAGTACGTATGAATGTACAGAATGCCTGTAGTGTGTGGGAACCTAGCATACCTGGAAAGGTGACTTAGGATATGCAGCTAATGATTTTGCTGTAGGAGATATTGCAACAGCCTGTTGGCGGAGCACCTTGTTCTCAGATTCCATGTTGGTCGCTTTCTCCTCCAGCCTGTTTTTATTTTTAACGAAAATACATTAGGTATTTATTTGTTAACAAAAAAAGTGTGATGAATCAAAATATTAGATAGGTGAGAGTGAAAGTGAGAACAATGATATTCTGAAACTTTATTCAGACTATACCTCTGGACAGTGTCCTGAAGTTGCTCAATCTTTTTCTCTGCACCCTCAAACTTCTTAATTAGTTCTTCATTTCTTCGTTCAGATTCAGCATGTTCTCTTTTGGCAGCTTCTGTTGCTTGCCTTTCAGTTTGCAGCAAAGCCTGCAATAATTTAAAAAAGAATCGGTATAACTTCAACTAGATCATGCAACAAGCACATGATTTCAGATTAGTGGGGGTCTCCCCTGTTGTACAGTTTTGAAAAAAACACAAAGCATCGTTTAGTTCATATCTGAACAAATCACAAACTGTGAAACAGAAACGATTAACAATGTTTTTGTACTTTTATTCATATGGTGAGCAGCAAGTGAGATCCAAAGAAATGCAGCAATTACTGTAGTTGCCAACGAAAAGCGTCGCAACGAAAGATCAGCTGCCAACGTACCTTTAACTGTTCAACTTCGGTTGTCAGTGAATTAATCTTTTCAGTGTCTTCGACTATGACAGGTGTCTCTTTGATTACTGGAGGTGCTTCTTCAATTGCCTTTCTAGCAGCTTCTCTTTCCTTAACAACCAATGCCTTTGCTTCTTCAACTTGAAGCTGCATGTCATGCAACGTCTCTTGCAGCTTAGCAATTTCCTGGGCTTTTGCTTCCTCAAGGTCAGTCTGCAAATTAAGAACATCAGAACAGGCCCACAATTACCAAATTTCATGCAGTGTCATGATAAGAAGTGAAATAAAAAAGTGCAGGTACAGTACCCTTAATCGCTTCTCCAATCCCAAGCGCCACGTTAGTTCTTCAACACGCTTCTCAAGTTTATCCTTGGCTTCTTTAAGGGCCCCTGTTTCTCTCGCGGCCTGCAGATGGTTCATGGTATACAGAGCTGATGTTTGTGCCATAGTATAGAAAAGTGGAGGACTGCAGAGGGTAAGAGATACAAATATACCATCTTGAGCTTTCTGAGCTCTCTTCTCGCAAGCCTTTGTCTCCAGGCACACTGGTAAGTAAGAGTTGCACCTTGCAGATTCTTGTAATGTGAGTAGTCTCTGTGGCAGCGCCATCGAGCCTGTGTTGAAAATATCATGTCAGTTAAATTATCATTAAACTAAACAAAATAAGGAGCACTGAAGAAGGAAACAGTAGTGTAAAATTCTGAAATTTGAATAGCAACTTAATGAAAGGGTCATACTTGGATGTGGACAGCTGCTTTTGTTTCCTTCCTGAATCTAAATTCTTTGCGAGCAGACATTGCCCTTAAGCCTGTCTGCAGTGTGATTGCAGCTGCTTGCATTTGTAAATAAGACTCTCGTGCTTTGTGGCGACGCATATTCTTTTGTATTTTCGCTGCTGCTGCTTCCCGCCTCATGCACTCATACAGCTTACGAGCCAAGGTTCCTGTATTCCGAGAGGGAAAAAAATAGGTGTGTCAAGTCTGAAGAATGCCATAGAAACCCACATTCATTCAACATTATAATATACTTGAGAAGAGAATATAGACATCAGCATTGCTTCTGCCTAACACTTAACATAAAGAAAGAGAAGAATGGGCACCTCTGGCAAAAGATTGCAGCTGTGTTGCTGATTTTTTAAGCTCAATAAACTGTTTCTTTGCAATATATGTACATATTTGTCTCTGTATGATCCTTGCTGCTCTTCCTAATACTTCAGCTCTACGTGCATCCAAATCAGCCATCTGTCCAGCTCTCAGAAACACTTTTGTTTTTCCAATCTGGAAAAAAAATAGCAAGAGACCAGCTAAGAACTATGAATGGATAGTGACAATGAAAAGTACAAATATGAAGGACAGAATTTGTATGTTTCGCAAATAGAATAATGCAAGCCTGAAACCTAGAGCACAGACATTTGCCTGAAAAGCAAATCCACTTCTAAAAGACAGAAGCAGCTATCAAGTCTCAAGGATTTCTTTTCTTTGTTGTCAAAGATACAAGAAAAGGTTGTCATGGATAGGCCAGCAAAGATCAATTTAAGAAACATATGTGTTTGACAATTTTAGTATGTCATGAAACAAATATAAGAATAAAAATTCAGTTAAGAAAAACTCTAATTCAGATCACTAAAATCCTACGTTTGCTTTGATTACAAGCGCCTAAGGTTCCAAGGCTATATGAAACAACATGAAAAAGTCAGCAGTGATGAGATAATAGTAGCATTTCCATGTGTTACCTGGTAGTTCTCCAGACCCATTTTTTCCAAAATCTTCTGGCACGCAATCTTATCATCATTGCTAAGCACACCAATACAAAGGAAAAAGTAAAAGGCAATGAATAACTGAATTTCAGAAATAAATGCTGGAAAATGGGCATAAAACTCCATTTTGCTTTCTTCATGGATTTCCTACCTCCCTTCTAAAACTTCAGGAGCAAGGACACCAAAACGATTGACAAATTCATAAAATGTTTTTCTTGTGGGGTATCCGGCACAACTGATCCTGATTGCTTCAAGAACACCCTGTGATACATCTTAATTAGTTCAACTCATGCTACCCACAATTATACTAATAGAGTTTTAAGAATCTTACTCCACATCGCAGTTGCTGGATAACATTTGCATTCTCAAAAACCGCTGGCTTGAGGAGATTATTTGGCTTGACACATCTAATATAGTGGGGTTCAGTAGAGCTCAAAGTTTCCATGAGAGATTGAAGTTGCAGCTGAAAATTGTAAGAATAATGTCAGCTATCAACAAGTAGAGAGAACGTTAAGGAGAATCAACAAACTTGCTTTCCCATTTTGATGTACCGGAACATAATAAACAAATAGTTGTATTGGTGAAAATGATAGCTACTAAAGAAACCTATTTTATTCATATATGAGCAACAGATAAAGTAAGATGTTTGAATTAGCAACAAATAAAACAGAATTTCACACCTTGAAACGTGATCCAATAGATGAAAATTTTGAAGACTTCGCTGCCTCCTGAGGGAGTGGAGGGAATAAACAAGCTACGAATGGGCATGAAGAAGCATTCAACAGATCCTGATGTTCAGCCACTACATAATCTTTGTTCTTGTCTATGAATTGATCAGCCTGGTATGTCACCTGTGTATGGTACAAAAATAATTTGGTAGCATACTCACATTTTTTGTACAAGAATATACATATCCTTTTATGAAGAAGACTTACATTGCCAGCATAATGTACAACTGTAAAATCAGTACGTGAAAGCTTTGGTTTGGCAAACCGCTTGTTATTCTTAAATGTTGTGTATAGCTTCTGCGCAAACGTCTCATGTGTTGATCTAGGAAACATACTGCACAGATTTTTTACGGTAGTCAATTTAGCGTCGGATAACAGAGAATTCAAATAGCTATAACAACTAGTTGCCATGGTAATTGGAGGATTCTATGTTGCTTGCAAGTGGGAATTCCCCAAAACATACCATGCTTCATCCAGAAGTGCAATCAATCCACCTTTCTGAAAACATAGGAATACATGTCACCAGTGTCATACACAATTCTAAAACAAAATTTGAGCCTAACAATATTTTATTTCCGATTTCCATTAGACGATTACCAAATACAAAAAAAAAATGTTTCACCAATCTATTTTTTTCTCGAACATGCAGGAGAGCTGTGTATCTTTATACTAAGAGAGAAAGAGTTGTCCAAACTCGGGCTCATATTGATAATAAAACTATCATAAATGAGGATTTAGCTGTAGACCCAGGTCTTCCATTTTTAGTATCTATGCTCTTTAAGAGGTTACATTATGACTCTAGTGCATTGTGTCTGCCATGTCATAGTATGTAGCATGTACCTTTTCTATCAAGTCTAGCACATCTTGATTATCAACAAACTCAATGTAACTCCAGTTTATCGCTTCTCTGGTATACTCTTCTTGTTCCATTTTGAACACATGCTGCACGACAAATGTCACATGTTTATTTAAGGTACGGAATCTCATGAATAAAGTGATATCATTGAGTAAAAATACAGGACATACCTGGTTAAAATGTTGTTGCAGCTTCTCATTTGTATAATTGATACATAGCTGTTCAAAACTGTTCAGAGCAATCCAACAGCTCTGTTTAGCACATTCTATTATGTGGGGGGTTTTTTATCTAGTCCATGAGTTACAAAACACTAACCTGTTAACTTTGAAGCTCTCAAAACCATAGATATCAAGAACACCAATCAATTGTTTTGAGTTTGGGTCCTGTCCAATTGAGACGTTAATTTTCTCAACAATCCTGTGTGCAAGACCACAGTAAGATATCAGGATATAAACACTGAAATCTAATTATGATTGTCTGACAGGTCAGGAAGGATCATTACCAATCAAACAATCTGGAGTATACTGTTTTAGCTAATGCATCTCTGCTTGCAATTGCAGAAGCAGGATCAAGTGTTCTAGTAATAATTTCTTCAGGCGTGACTATAACTCGTGTTATCAGCGCCTTTTCCAAATTCTTGCAATCACATCTGCAAGGAAATTTAGTGCTTAGCATCTTTATGGTCACACTCAACAAATAGAAAAATTAAGCACCCTTCATAAGGAGAAACATGAACTCACTTCAAAAGTTCCGCTGCAGTATTAAGGTGGAACCTGGACTTATCATCCTTGATTTCAGATGAATCAATTTCTGCTCCCTTGGCAAAATCTATATTTCCAAGATGAAGTACAGCTGCTACAACCCTGAATATAGCTTCCTGTAAAACAAATGAATTATGATGGTTGTTGTTAATCCTTAAACTAACATTCTAGTAACTTCACAATAACAAGAGACACACCTGCTCTTCCTCATTGATTCCAACTATGTCCATGGCCCTTCTTGTTGCTAAATACTCTTCAGCGTCATTAATTCCGTCCACCTCGATACAGCTTGACTGGTTGAGGTAATGGAAGGATCTAGGATCAGATAGCTTATACCTCTGAATGTCCTGCAGGTTACAAAAATCCAACCGTAAGGGATAAGCCTTTTCAACCATGTTGAGTTACATGCCCAAAATATCAATTATCAAGAACCGCATAGTAATAGCAAGTCAATCTGAAAATGTACCTCAGGTGGTGCAGCACAAAGGAAGTAAAAGCAATGATAATTTCTTTCTGGGGCATTAATTTGGCACACGCGTGATCTTTCCAGCAAGTAAGTTCTGATGGCAGCTCCTGAGATCCGTCCAGTCTTGTCAAATTGGATCTCAACAAACTTGCCGAAGCGACTTTACCCGAAATTGAAAGCATATGTGAACATCAAACAACCATTTGATAATATCCAAAAAGAGAAATAGAGAGTAACCAATCAAATACTTACCTGGAGTTGTTGTTTCGCACAGTTTTTGCGTTACCAAAAGCTTCAAGAACTGGATTGGACTGAAATTGTGTATGGTATAACAATATAAGACAAACAATCAGCACAAGTTTTTATTAAAAAGATACATTTTAGCAAGCAGATCAAAAAAGGGGTAAAATGGCCTTGCCTCTAGGACTTGTTGTTCTACTGTACGTCCTTCTACTCCAGATCTCCCACCTAAGTGTGCTAGATACCTCATAAGCATCTTCGTTGTCTCAGTCTTGCCAGCACCACTTTCACCACTGACCAATATAGAGTTGCTTTTCCCTTCATTTATCATTGCCCTGGTTTTGCACATTCATAGGTTGCATCAAAGTAATGCAGTCATGTAAATTAGTCGATGAATGCCATATTGCCATATATATAAATATTTACACAGCAAGAATTCACCTGTAAGCAACATCCGCAATAGCAAAGACATGGGGACTCAATTCCCCAAAATCTGCACCCTTGTATTGTTCCATCATGTGGGTATCATAAAGATGTGGCAATCTTTGAAATGGATTTACAGCAATCAAAATGCTGCCAGTGTAAGTCTGAGAGTGCAAAAGTAATCGTTGTCATGAGCCACTTGAGCAATTTATTTGGTGAAAGATTTTAGGCAAAAAAGGTTAAGGAGCTCACATATATTTCATTCAGTTCATAGCGGGTAGCAAGATTCTGAAGAACACCAGGTTCGTGTAAGTATGACAGTCTTGTCATATCATCAACTCCTCCAGGTGGAGCTTCCATATCCTTGGGAAAAACTTTTGATCTGTCTGTGGTAACCTGTGCAAAAGCATTACTTGTAATGAAATTCAGAATCCATTTATGTCAAAAGATACAACCTTCATTTTTAGAATAGTACCAATAGTCCTAAGGAAATGCCAAGAAAAATACCAACATAAGATGATGTAGATCTTATTTTGACAGCATGAGAAGAAACAGAATGGTACCTTTTTTCCGTTCGATGTCTGCACATGGACTTCATTGTTTTTAATGCTAACAACCTCCCCATCTATCCAAGCTAGAGTTGGGTCTTCTACCCAAACATGAGAGCCAACGGTGATGTTAACTGGAGTTCCCTGTAAGACAAATAGTGAAATAATCAAAAGAGATGTCAAGAAAACAGAGTTAAGGAGTAACCTGATGCTAAAGCACTGTTTGACTTTCACTTCCTTGCTCTTATGCACTATGTCAGTGAATTCAACACACCTTTGCTGAATTGCAATGGATGTTGTCCATGAAATGAGTGTGCAATGCTGTGATTTATATGATGAAAGAAACAGTATTCTAATGACACTATGAGTTAGGCTCTGAACCTAAAGGGTGAAGTAAGAATAGCAATACTGCTGCGTGAATGTGGTACAAGCAATTCATTAACTAACCGTGCTATCTATCCAAATTCCACAAGAGGATAAAAACGGTCCTCTAAAAGCGGCACGCACAGCAAATTAGCAAACTCCAAAAATAGCAGCGAAGCTCGCTCCAAAGCTGTAGCTACTCTACTGAGAGCAGCAGCTTGCTGTGTAAAAAAAAACCTTATACGGCTAGGGTTGGTAATTTTATTATTGACTAAGGCTTCCAAATGCGCAAGCAAACCAGGCATCTCAATTAAGCCATCATAACCAATCCAGAGCCGCCAATTCCCGCGAAACATGATCCGATCCGCCGCCACCCGGAGCGAAACGCGCCCAGTACACAAGCTAGTAGCAGTAGTTGGGAAAGCAAATGGCTAAACAAGCAAAGGATCCGGAACAGTACCATGGGCGGATCAGGCTCGGATCAGAGGGGGCCACGGATCCGTCGGCTCGAGCTGAGGGGACCCCGCCGCCGGCGAGGTCAGCGGCCGTCGAGGCGGCGAATTGAACTGCCTCTGCTCCGTTCCCCCACACCAACCCCCCACGCTGCTGCTTGCTGTTGCTTCTCGCGCTCCTCCTGTTTCTTTTCTTTGTTTTTTTACTTCCCTTCCGTGAGGTCGCTTCACGATTGATTCCACCACCGCACGTGGTGGATGCCGCCGGTGATGCTGGCGCGGCGGTTCCGTGCGTGTGCGGCGACGGCGAGTTGGGGAGGGGAGGGGAGACGGCGGAGGGCAGAAATGGTAATTACGTGCTGCTTAGTTTTCTCGCGGTTTGAAAGAATCGAGGAATTCTGCTCTGTTCCTGAAATGCGCTGTTTCCGGACGGCAAAAGGCAATTAAATAGCTGCGCTTTCTGCTTCAAGTACCTGTGCTTCTTCTTATTTTCATGCGACCCCTTTCTATGGTTTACATTCATGTCCTGAGCTAAAATACAGAACACAGCTGGCGGTTTTTAGACTATGCTTAGAGCAACTCTAGCAGCTTCCCTATCTCTTCTTCAATAGTAAAAAATAGTCATATAGGGGATGAAATGCCAAAAAATCTTCTCCAGCAGATTCCCTATAGTCCTCCCTTCTTTCCTCTATTGACTAAAAATCCCTCTCCATCCCCTTTATAAAGGGTATCTCTCCTCCACCCTCTATCTGTGGGAGGGAAAATAGGGAAACTGCTGGAGTAAATTATGCTTTAGGGATGAAAATATTTTTACTCCACCCCCAATAACTTTATATAGGGGATCAAATTTACTCAAGCTGCTAGAGTTGCTCTTACTCCTTGTTAGCTGTGTCTTCTTTCAAAAAAAAATGGTCAGCTTTGTTGTAGCTCTAATTCAATATTGTTAATATTGTTTGTACAAACGATTGTTCGGGATATCAGAATCATAACTGTAACTCTAAAAAAATCATAACTGTTCCAAATCTAGGTTCATTGATATGGTAGATATTTAATAAGATGGAAACAAAACACAGTAGCAGTACTCTACAGCTTGATATGCCCACTCCTACTCCATATCAGAATCGATTTACAGTATTTAATACAGTATTTATTTAGTTAAGAGAATTCACATTGCAGTTTTGTGATCAGCCACCGGAAAGGTAGCACACAATATTTTTCTCCCCCTTGCCCGTGAGGACGGCGGCCTTTCGGCCACCAGCCGCTTGCCGTTCCGGCTGCGTGCTCGTCCTTTTCTTCCCTCGGCGGTGACGAAACTGCCCCTCGGCCTATTTGTGTGGCGCAGAATACGCTGTCGCTGGGGAGTCGCACCGCCCTGGACAAGCTGGAGAGGGCTCGGAGCTGCTTTTGAGGCCAGGATGTCGCGGCCGTCGCGGCGACGACTGCTTCTAGTTCTAGCTGGCTGTGGGGGCCACGCCACCTAGGGCCCACCACTGCCCATCCACCGTGCGCAAAGATCTTGTGATCAAAAGTGCACCGGATGACTGGCCGGGAGCCCGGGACAAGAAAATATACTACGGAGACGGAGTAAGCAAATTACTTGAGGAGGCGTAAGGGACTCTTCTGTTCGGTGAAAAAGAATAGAAAAATTGTAAATAAATAGTGTTGAAATAGTGTTTCTTGTGAGAGATAATGTGATGAATGTGATAAGTGAATAATGTTATTCATTGTTCCTTTTAAAGGAAAAGAACAAACCCTAATTGTCATTCTTGCAAACTTCTATGGCTATCTTCGTCTTTCTTCTGACCAATCCTGAAGGTGCCACCGCGCTCAATCTCCTTCGTTTCAATCGGGTCAGGATAAAAAATGGAGATGTCTGTTTGGGTGGGCGGCACGTGCGACTTGACAATTAGCTCCCTGATTAGACTCACGCCTAGAGGGTTAATCTAATATAATAGGTTGATTGGTCCAAAACAAAGCTAATACTAGTTGTTAACTCAAGATTTTCTATGCCTCTATTTGTACAAATAGAAAAACCAAATAGTAGAACTAAAAAAAAATCGATAGGTACATACTTCCTCCATCCCAGATTAATTTTGTTTTTAGATACATAGCTTTTGCTATGTTTCTAGAGATATATAGACATATATACATCTAGATCCTATCAAAAGTTTTATATCTAGGAAGCAAAAATTAAATAGTAATTTAGAATTAACTATGTACTAATAATATTCTTGGTTCTTGTAGGTGAATACGATAAACGCCTACTATTTGTTTCATTCTCTGCTAATATTTAAGCTAGTGCCTAGCAGGTGTTTGGAGATTCGCATAGATGTGATTTCATCCCTTATACTCAGGCATAAAAACTCAACAGTGCAACCAATACTATTGGAATGAGAAGCAAGTTTGAACCAAATGCTAAAACTTATTATTACCACAATTTGCCACATATGTTTAGCGATGACTAGACAGTGTTTCGCGCGGGTTACATGTCGTAAATATTATATACACATGTTAAATAGAAAAGTTTATGATTTTGCTTATGGGCTACAAAGTAGTACTTGGTATTCTTTAATAAATAGCTACTGAACACATCTCAAGGCCCATAAGCTAATGTCGTATCACTGTTTCTATATGAAAGAGCATGCAACCAAAAATCTCCCAATCCTGCATTGAACAGTTTAAATTATTGAAATGGTATGCGCTATCTTTACCCTATGTGACAAATGTATGCTTATGACATTCGTGATTAATGGGCGGGTGAGGCAGTAATTTTTCTTAATTAATGGCTTGAGGATGGGAAAGTTTCCAACATGGAGTCCGGAGGTTGGGCCCATGACGTGGGTACATAATGTGGTAACTCTTAACTATTTCTAGGAGGTGGAAACATGTTAGAAAACATGATTTTGAGTGTTTCTCCATCCTTCTCGTCCTCTACCGGACTGTGTAGTGGGTCCAATGTGAGGAGAATGGTAGATCTATAACCTATTCTAAGGTAAGAAAATTTTTTAATCGTTTTCGATCTTTTTTATAACCACTTCGATAAATTCTCTGGAGAGTTGGAGGACAGGTGGTGGTAGCCCACAGGCCAGACAAATTCGGCCTGCGAAACTTAGTAGGCCGAGATCAAATTCCGTGTCACCAATCCAGCCAGCCCGCTACATGCCTGCTGGCGGCCACACGGCCCACACCACTACACCAGCCAGCAGCCAGGCACTTCCCCATCACGCCATTCATCGACACCACCACGCCGCGCGCTGGCGCCGCCATTTCGTTGAACACCTGGTTGGCGGCCGTCCTGCGGAGCACCACCGCTCCCGCGTCGGCGGCTCGGCGCGGCCGCACGATGCCGCCGCTGGCAATTGGGAAGGACCGGACCAGGACCGAGGCAGAACAAAGTATGTAGAAGATGAGGGACAACGAGGCCAGGGGGAAGAGGTCAGCGCGTCACTGGGGCACAAAAGCGGCGGCGCCGCGGCGGGCGGGCGGGGGCGAGCGAGATCGTTTGGGCATTTCCGTGGAACACCATCCATCCTGGGCGTGACATGGCATTCCCAAATCAGCAAGCCGCCGTAACCGCTTCCGGGCCGTCCTGACCCCGACCCCCTCCTATAAATCCTCGAACCATCTCCGCGCCGGCAGCAACCGCTTCCTGGCACGACACCGCAGGCGAAAAATTCGAAATCCCGAAGGGTTCGGCCAGTTGCCCCTGAGGAGAGGATGGAGGAGGGACGTGGGTTCACCTTCTCCACGGCGACTCCGGAGCCACGCACCTCCCCCCGACAAGCTGCTGCGGCGGCGGCGGCGGCCGTGGCGGCCGAGGAAGCTGCTGCGGCGCCGCCGTCGTTGGGGGACGTCCCCGACAACATCCCCGTCACCATCTTCGCCTTCTTCCGCTGCCGCGCCGACCGCGTCAACTTGGCCTGCGTCAACCGGCTGTGGAGGAGAGCCGTGCGGGGCGTGGGGCGCCCGCCGCCGCCGGTGCTGCCCCCGCTGCCCGCCCTGCCGCCCCAGCTCCCGTGGCTCATCTTCCCCAACACCCAGATGCCCACCTTCTACAGCCCGATCACCCGCCGCCACCACCTCCTCCAGCTCCCGCTCTACGTCCGCTGCTCGCGCTTCCGCGGCTCGGGCGATGGCGGTTGGCTCGTCCTCAAGCAAGAGTCGCGGCACCACGCGCACGCGCTCTACAACCTCAACTCCGGCCAGTGCATCCTGCTCCCGCCAAGGTTGACGGCCGCGTCGGCCAGGAACGTCCCGCTGGTCATCCACGCCGCCACGTTCTCCGCCCCACCGTCCGGGCCGCCCAACCAGTGCGTGGTCGCCGCCATCGTGCTCGTCGGCCTCCGCCCCACCGCCGCGTTCTGGACCGAGGGCAGCGCGCGCTGGATCTCTCCCTCCATGGGGGCTCTGCTCGAGGCGGGGGCGCAGGATGTCATCTACTACGGGGACGCCTTCTACTTCGTCACGTCCCGCGAGGACGTCGTCTCGTTCCAGCCGGTGTTCCGGGGCTGGAACAGCAACGTCGGCCTCACCCGCGTGGACTACGACATGCAGCCGCGGGCGGACCTCGCCGCCGACGTCGACGTCTACGAAGGGATGGGCGTGGGCGTGATCAGGCGCTACCTCGTGGAGTCCCGGGGGCGCCTGCTCATGGTCGTGAGCTACTTCAACAACCTGGGCGGGAGGACGGAGCAGATCCGGGTCTTCCAGTCAGTGTTCACATTCCCGGCCGAAATTTCGCGGGAAATCCGGAATTTCGGACTTCTCGGTGGGTCCCGAAAAAATGTGTCCCGGTCAAATATTTTCAGCCGAATTTAGACTTCCCGCGCGCGCGTGATTCACAGGCCGAAATTGGCCCAAATTGGCGCCCACCGCAGCCGGATATACCCCCCAGGAGCCCAACGAAACCCTAAATCGACTCCAAAATTCCCCATCTGCAGCACCGGCGGGCGGCGGCTGCTCGAGCCTCTTGACTCAACGCCGACGACCACTCTGGCCGCAAGCCCTCCAGGCTCCAGCCTCCAGAAGGTCTCCACCACTCCCTCCTCCTGCCATTCCATCTTGTTGCTGGCCGATGGAGGTTCGCGCCGGCCGTTGAAGCCTTGCCGTCTGCTCGTCTGTGAGTGGCCGGCTCGTCCATGTGCGTGCAGGGCTCCGGAACCAGCAGCTCAGATGTGCCCGGCCACGGCATAGCCTGCATCCAGGCAAGCTTTTCGTAGTTTCAGATGTCATATTCTTGTTCTTGCTTCAGCTGTTGGCTAGCTTATTTGCTCTTAATGGAATTAACTGTATTTTAAATAATCGGCATGATGCATGGTAATTGTTCTCTGATTGGTTAGGCAGGATATACGATTTGGGGTTCCTACCAATTTGTTCCTTTTCAAGAACCGGCAATTATCTGAATATTGTGCCGTGCAAATTAATAAAGTAGCCTGCTATTAGTTCTGAGTTAGCTTGGGACTGCAACATATTTGCTTGAGTATAAAAATTCATATTACAATAATTATTTGGTTATCTTGTACTGTGAAAGATTGGGTCAAAATCTTGGACAACATAGGCTTGTACTTAACTATTTCACAATATTCCTGCTACTCCATATTGGATAGTAGAACCAAGTATTTAACCATAGAGCATGATGATGAATGTTGCTTTGTTTGATGAAGACAATCCAATTATGGACTGGCTGTCCAACTCAAGGAGTGAATCTATACCAATTTTGGATGAATATGATGACGATGATGATGAATGGACCACACCTGGTGGCTTCCTCATTGATGAGTTAAATATGCAGCCAGAAGAAGTTTCCGGATTCAAGAGAAAACTTTCTTTTAGCAGAAAGGGTAGTAAGAAGAAAGGAAAGCGGGTGGGACTAGAAGATGAAGAGGAAGAATTCTTTGAAGATGACAATGAGTCGGATTCTTCACATGGTAGCCCAGTGTATGCCGAGTCAGGGGATAGCAGCTCTGCCTCTGATGAGGAAGTTGGTGAGTTTCTGTTAAATTAAGCAATTGTGATAGATGTTCAGCAGCATGTAACATTTTTCTTGGTTGCTGCATAATAGGTGTTGATGATGTGGGACGAGATGGATTTGGTGGAGGCAACACTTGCGGTGAGGCTAGTGGGAGTTGTGTCCGTAATCTTAAACCTCACAGTTCAGGTGCTACTATCCGTCCCAGATCGACAAGAATCAAGAAACCAACAGTCAAGAAACTCTCCCAACTCTAGAAGGTTAGTTCAAAATTTCTGTTATTGCACATGTCCTTGTTCTGTACATATGTAGTCTGTACATTCAAAATGCTAGTGAAAATAATAATATCATACTTGGAACATTTATGTTTATCAGGTTTTAGATATATTTTTGCAGTTGATGACTTGATGCATGCCTGAAGAAGGTGATGGGGGCAATGGTCATGTGCTGGCCTAAGTGTTGCACTACTGTCTGTTGGTTGTGGCACTCTTTTGGTGGAAGATGTATATTTTGGATTGCATGGAGATGTATATTTTGGACTGCATGGATATGCATACTTTGGACTGTTGATTATTGCAATCTAAAGGATTGTAGATTGCAATAATTTGGAATTTAGGATAGATGTCATTGACTACATGCTAGCTCATGAGTGTCATTGTGTACTGTAAGCCTGTAAACTTGTGATGTTGGGTCTTATTGTTCATTTTTGACATGCAGCTATAATGTATGGTAGTTTAGAGGCAGTTTGCAGCTAAGTTCTGTCAAAATTTTTAAAAAGTTTTGAATTTATTTGAATTTGACCCGAAATTCCCGGAATTTTGGGTTTCCCGAGGGGTCCCGAAATTTTTTCTTTCCCGGAAGAAAAAACCCTGCTTCCAGTTACAAGTCATGCCTCCGGACGCGGCGGCCGGCGGACAACGGCCTCGCGCGGCCTGGGAGAACCTCGGCAATCAGCTGGATGGCCGGATGCTGTTCCTGGGGCGGGGCTGCTCCAGGTCCTTGGAGGTCGCTGACTACAATGGGATCCAGGGACAGGAAGAGTTCAAGGAGTCCATGATCTACTTCATCGACGAAAGCATGGCCTACCAGCTATCGCCAGAAGGCGGGACTCTGTACACATTCACCGACATGGGCAGGTACGACATGGAGCAGATCGCCACCGCGCACTGGCCTGAGGGTCTCTACCCGAATGTGTCCGACATCGCTCCCCTAGCCTGGTGGCTCCATTGACCTTATGATTACGGCACCAATCGTGGCTACGATCTTCCCTTAGCGACTTGTGCATGCTATGCTGCCTTAGGTCTGAGTCTTTTCTGTCCTATCGTTCTGAGTCTTCCGAGCGGTGCTGAGACATTTTGCATGGTTAATTGTGGTATGTGAGATGCTAACAGCAGATGTATGAGAGAAGGATACCAACTCTTTTGTTTTTTGATGAGGTCGAGATTTTTGCTGAGTATCTGCATCTGATGAACCCGCTACATGTTCTAAACTTCTACTAGTATTCTTGGCATGTTACCATGATCTTAATTTGGCATCACCTTGTCAATTTGTATTTGCCTCATGTTCTCATATTTGTTCAGGTTGCTGACTGCTTTTTAGTAGTTTAGTGTACATCAATTGTGAGCCTATCAGTAGTGCAGTTACTTGTTTTTGCAGTATCAATCACAACTGGAAAATCACCATTTGATTTCTGACATTCTGCACATGTTGCGCCAAGTTCTTGGTCTTTGCCAGCTTACTGTCAGATATCATGTTTTCATCGTTCATCACGTCGGTATACTCTGTTCATGGCAGGTAATGCAGGCGTTATTATTGCAGCTAAAAATTCTGAGTTCAGTTCGTGCGCATATATGGTACCGCAAGTCCGCAACAACATGATTTGACACTTTGATCTCTTTAATTAACCAAATTTCAATGATTTATTCAGTCGGCCATAACATTTCACAACCGGAACAGTGTCGGATTGGTCGTGAGGCGAGCTATGTATTGCAGGTTTTGGCTATCTTCGCTCCAAATCGCGTCACAGGATCCAAGCATTCAGACTTCAGAGTACATTTTTCTAGCCAGTTGTTCACGGATTATTGCATTTTGCTTTTGGACTTGGGTTGCAAAATGTCAGTACGTAGACCCATTCATGGTGTACTAAATATTTTCTTCCATCGAAGTGGTGTAATCCTTCCAGTGTTTGTATTTTTTTTTGAACGCCAATAATGTTAGTGATTTCATGAGAACGGAAACCCAAGATCACGACATGGAACTCCAAAACCAATGGGAACGCCTTGCAGACTTGCAGTGGCATACTGGCATGTGGCATGTCAGGCCATTCTCTATTTCTCCTCCTCCGGCTCGTATCGCCGGCTCGCCGCCCGTGTCAACATCTGGTGGTTCAAACCCTCCCTATGCACTGAGACACGACGTCCCCGGCAGCATCCTCGTTCGCGTCTCCACCTTCCTCCGCGCGCAGATTCCGTGGCTCGTCTTCCCCATCAGCTCGGCGGCGGCCACCTTCTACAGCCCGATCGCCCGCCGCAACCAACGCCTCCTCCGCGCGCGCTCTGCCGCCGCTCGGGCGACAGCGGCTGCTGGCTTGTCCTCTCACCCCACGCGCTCGCGCTCTACAACCTTGACTCCGGCCAGCATGTTGGAACGTGACGATGTCTGCGACGCGGCGATCACGACGCGGCGGGAACACACGATGCTATGTTCACGCTGATCAGGACAGTTGTCGACGGAAACTAGTTAAGCAACAATATGAAGATATGACGCCGCCCAACCTTGCGACTTTTTGTGTTTATTGGTGGCTGGTTTTATACACACCCGATACATGTCCCTCGCCGTGTCGTACACGAACGTCGACCGACCCGGACTCCGTTACATGCGCGAGATACGCCACGGCGTGAACCACCTGAACACCTAGGATTAGTTCTGGACAGGCACGCCTCTACCCAGACTATCCACCTCTAGCTAAACCGACTAGGACTCAATCTAATACCTGAATTACACAAGGACTCAATTGTAGAGTTTGGCTAACAATTCTCCCCCTAAACTCTACTGCACCTTGTAGACACCAAGTGAGCTTCGATGTTCCACAAACTTCACTCGTCCAAGAGCCTTTGTGAAGATGTCAGCAACTTGATCACCAGTCCCGACATGTTCCACCTTCACCTTGCCCTCCTCAATACACTCACGAAGGAAGTGATACCTCATGTCGATGTGTTTGCTTCGATCGTGATGTACTGGATTTTTACTGAGTGCAATGGCTGACATATTGTCCATCAACAATCTCACTGGTTCCTCCTTAATTCCCATCAGACTTGAAATCAAACGGCTTAGCCATAATCCCTGACACGCTGCTGCAGCTGCTGCTACATACTCAGCCTCACATGAAGATAAGGCAACGATCCTTTGCTTCTGTGACGCCCATGTGACTGCACTATCACCAAGAAAATACACTACTCCCGTCGTGCTCTTCCTGTCATCGGCATCACCCGCAAAATCACTGTCACTGAAGCCTTGTAATACAATCTTCAGACTAGTGTTTCGCCCATAGCAGCAACCATACCCAACTGTTCCTTTCAGATATCGGAGTATCCTTTTCACAGCGTTCCAGTGTTCCTTCCTTGGACCCTCCATATGACGACTGACAACCCCAACCGCGTAAGCTAGATCAGGTCGAGTGTTGACAATGTACCTGAGGCTTCCAATGATGCTTCTGTATGCTGTACAGTCAATGGCTCCCTCCTTTTCCTGCTTCATCAGCTTGAGTCTTTCTTCCATTGGAGTATCACAAGGATTACAATCCTGCATCCCTGCCGATTCCAATACTTTCAGTGCATAGGCACCTTGACTCAACGTGATCCCCTCCTGTGTTTGCTTCACCTCTATACCTAGGTAATAGCTTAAGAGCCCGAGATCACTCATACTAAAACGCCTCTTCATCTCTGCCTTAAACCCCATGATATCTTCGGTTCTTGGCCCTGTGATGATGAGATCGTCCACATACACACCAACAATCAAGAAAGAGGTCTTTTCTGCCCTTCTATACACTGCATTATCCAGCTTGCTTCTCGAAAAACCGAGAATCACAAGTTCTCTGTCAAGCTTCGCGTTCCAAGCTCGCGGTGCTTGCTTCAACCCGTACAAGGCTTTCCGTAGCTTCAACACTTTGTCACCTGTGCCAACTATGAACCCCGGTGGTTGCTTGACATAAACGGATTCTGAAAGATCTCCATTCAAGAACGCTGACTTCACGTCCATATGGTGTACCTCCCAGCCTCCTTGCGCTGCCAAGGCTAATAAAACCTGGACGGTTTCAATCCTTGTCACTGGTGCAAAAACCTCGTCGAAGTCTACCCCTTGCTGTTGTGCATAGCCCTTCGCGACGAGTCTTGCTTTATGCTTGACGACTTTCCCATTGGGATCCTTTTTAACCTTATAAACCCACTTAAGCCCTATGGCCTTTTGTCGTGGTGGTAAGTCACAAACATCCCAAGTCCGATTGTCTTCTATGGACTTCATCTCAGCTTGCATTGCCTGCCTCCAACAGTGCTGTTTGAGTGCATCTTCTACGGATCGAGGCTCTTCTGCAGCGACCAGACACAGCCCGCTATACTCTAGCTCAATCGGTTCAGTGGAGTCGAGTAGGTCTGTCATCATTCTGAAACGCTGAGGATTTCCATCCGTGTCTACTGATGCGCCTGTTGGTGGCGTTGCCCACTGAATAGGCGTCACTTGAGATGATCCCATGCTTGCAGGAGTCGACGAGAGAGGTGTGCTAGGAGCTTGAATTGATTCACTGTCATCAGGTGCTGTAGTTCCAATCTCTGAACCCGATATGACAACAGACTCTATTGCCGGATCAGAAACAGTGTCATCGTCAGAGTAGTGAACTGAAAAACGCTCTGAAGCATCATCTCCCGAGCTGCTGTCTTCTCTCCCCCAATTCCAAGCCTTCTTCTCGTCGAAAATAACATCGCGTGATATTATCACACGACCTGTTGCAGGATCAAATACTCGAAACCCCTTGGATCCTAGTTCATAACCGATGAACACGCCCTGTGTGGATCGATCATCAAGTTTGCTTATCCCCGGGCCATTGTTCTTGGCATATGCAGTACACCCAAACGTTCGTAGGTGACGGATCCCTGGTTTCCTGCCGTACCATGCTTCATACGGAGTTTTCCCACTCAGGCTTTTTGTAGGCGACCGGTTCAGTAAGTACACCGCTGTGTGCACAGCTTCTCCCCAAAAACGTCTTGGTACTTTCATGCTTTTCAGCAAGCAACGCGCCATCTCAACCACCATCTGGTTGCGCCGTTCTACCACTCCGTTCTGTTGTGGGGTATAGGGTGTGGTGGTGTTGTGTTTTATGCCTCCTTGATTGCAGAAAATCACAAACGCCTTTGAGTTAAATTCCCCACCCCGGTCTGATCGTAGTGCTTTAAGCCGGTGTCCACTTTCCACTTCAGCTGCCGCTTTTATCTTCTGAAAGTATGTGAGCGCTTGATCTTTGGAGGACAAGAGCTCTAGCCACATGTATCGAGTATGGTCATCAACCACCAGTAAGAAATATGATTTCTTCCCTGGTGTGGCCGGCTGAATTGGCCCGCACAAATCTGTGTGCACAAGGTCCAGATGTTCAGTTGCACGGTAGGATGATGCTTGCGGAAAGGGCTTCCTGTGCTGTTTGCCTAGAGCACAGCCATCACAAACTTCCTCTGCTTTCTTGATCAACGGCAGCCCCTCCACCATCTTCTTACTGCTCAACTCTTGCAGTGACTTGAAATTCAAGTGACCATACCTCGCATGCCGCAACCATGCTTGTTCATCCATCTTGGTTAGTAGGCAAATAGGTGATGTCAGGTTGACCTTCATGGTGTACAGTCTGTTCTTTCTTTCTGCACGAATCAACACCCTTCGCTTTTTATTTGCCTCCACCAGCTGCTTGCGCTCAAAGACTTCCATCACCCCATCATCGATCTCGACACGGCATCCTCCCTCTTCTAGCTGTCCAAGACTGATTATATTGCATTTGAGAGAAGGTATGAAGTATACCTCGGTGAGTACATGATGGTTCTGATCCTTTCCGGCGATTGTGACAGCTCCAATCCCTTGAATTGTGACCACGGATCCATCACCGAACCGCACTGCTCCTCGCACGTCTCATCAATGCTAGCCAAAACATCTCGGCAGCCTGTCATATGGTTGGTTGCTCCTGTGTCGAGTACCCATGTACCTTGTGTGTATTCCCTGGGAAAGACACGCTCTTGATTCAGGAATACACAGTGGGGATCTTGCACTTTGGTCTGTGCCAAGTTGCATACTTCTGCAATCATCAGTGCTCCGTTTTCACTATCCTGATTTACATGATGAGCCACCTCCTGTCTTTCTCCTTTCTGCTCGGTCTTGCACTCTTTAGCATAGTGGCCATAGATGCCACACTTGTTGCAGCGGCCTTTGCGACGTGGAGTCCCCATGGAGGTGAGTCTCCTGCCGGAATTGCGAGTATCACCCCGCGCCCCAGCCTTCTCCTTCTGCTTGAAAGATTTCTTTCCGCCCTTGTTGTCGGATGACTGTTGTCCATCCGACAACAGCCGGCTCCTATTCTTTGCAAGCCACTCGTCTTCAGTTAACAGGAGTCGCCCGGCTTTCTCCGGAACTTCTTCCTCCTTCAACTCAAAACGGTCTTCTGCAGATCGAATTCGACCGACTAAATCTTCTACGGTCAACTTTTTCATATCTGCAAACATCTCGATAGACACGGCTATCTGATTATAGCGCGGTGGCAAGACTCTGAGAAATTTCCTGACCACCCTGACGTCTTCGATCGTCTCTCTAAGACCTTTCAGCTCTGTCACCAACTTGGTGATTCTTATAGCAAAGTCGTCAACTAACTCTCCAGATTTGAAAGTGATTGTCTCGAACTCTGCCATAAGCTTCTATGCAGTAACCTCCTTGACGCGTTCGGCCCCGAGTCGCATTGTCTTGATTGCTTCCCAGGCCTCATTCGCTGACTTCTTGTTCAGCAGCATGGAGTGGAACTCCGGTGGCACGCCACGCATCAGTGCCCCTAGGGCCAACCGATCTTTGCGTCTCTCCACCTTATCCGACTCCATTGCATCCCACAAGCACATGCCTTCGAGATTACATTGCACCAACGCTGACCACTCTTGGTAGTTCGTGCGCGAGAGCATGGGCCAGACAAGATTGCTGGCAGCCAAGTTCATCGCACGCTCCTCACGGTCCTTGTCATCCATGGCGCTAGTTGCGTTCCTGTCTTCTTCTTCGCTTAGCCAGCGATCTGAGTCACCCTGTCTCCTCTACGACACTTCCTTTCCACCGAACGTAGCCTGCCTCGTCGAACCTGGCTCTGGTACCAGTTGTTGGAACGTGACGATGTCTGCGATGCGGCGATCACGACGCGGCGGGAACACACGATGCTATGTTCATGCTGATCAGGACAGTTGTCGACGGAAACTAGTTAAGCAACAATATGAAGATATGACGCCGCCCAACCTTGCGACTTTTTGTGTTTATTGGTGGCTGGTTTTATACACACCCGATACATGTCCCTCGCCGTGTCGTACACGAACGTCGACCGACCCGGACTCCGTTACATGCGCGAGATACGCCAGGGCGTGAACCACCTGAACACCTAGGATTAGTTCTGGACAGGCAGGCCTCTACCCAGACTATCCACCTCTAGCTAAACCGACTAGGACTCAATCTAATACCTGAATTACACAAGGACTCAATTGTAGAGTTTGGCTAACACAGCGGCCCGGCGCATCCCGCTCCGGCCCGACCCCGAGGCGCGGACCGAGTTCCTGCTCGACGTGCGCACCGTCCCTGGACCCCAGACGCGCAAGTCACGGCTCCGGCTGGATGGCCACCTGGTCGCTACTACTACCCGTCCTTGCCCAACAACGCTCCACCGCCAACCTGGTGGTGGCTCCCTCACATGACGATTCTTGCGTTGTGCTTACGATTTTCTATTACTGAACGTTCTTGCATTGCTGGCTCTATTTTGTTTCGAGCACTGTGCGACGGTCGCCAAAACGGCAAAGCGTGTGTTTAGTTCTCTGAATTGGGATGCAAAATTCTGGATTTTGCACGGATTTTGGGCTGAAAAGCACTGTTCCGAACTGAAAAACACTATAGCACTTTTCGTTTGTTTGTGGTAAATATTGTCCTACCATGACCTAACTAGGCTCGAAAGATTCGTCTCGCAAAGTACATCCAAATTGTGTAATTAGTTTTTGATTTCATCTACATTTAGTACTCCATGTATGTGCCGGCATTTTTGATGTGATGATGAATCTTCTTTTTGCATAGTGAATTTTGGGGAAGTTGGGCTTCTAAACACACTCAAATTAAAGCTAGGAGATCTTTGCATTCGGCTCCCTGGGCTTTTCGATATCATCGGATCGGGCTTGACTTTCAAATAGTTTTAGGGTCGCTTCTGTGTACCACCAACTTCCATTTTTATTCGAAAAAAATGCTAGGACATTTGTGAGATACCCACTTTTTTGCATGATAACGTGTGTGGGTGTTCCACAAAAAATATCTATAGAAAAGAAACAATAGCATCATTTTGTTCGAAACTAAGTAATAGACAATACACAACCAGACACTCAAATGTCCTGAAGAAAATGAAGATTATCTACCAAAATCTTCTCGACACCTCTGGGACCCATCACTTCTACAATCTCGACAAGAGTTTTCGTAAACATGCTATGCTTTGTATGGTCGGTCTCTTCTTACATATGACTTTTGACTTTGTGATGGCTTTGTACTCGATTAGCTTGGGTATACTTTTGTCCAACTAGCTATGCTTTTATATTCATGCCATAAGTCTACAAATCTTGATTCGCAAAAGTAACTATTTATTGTATGCAAGTAGATGTGCCGCCTATTCTAGTGCTAATTGATGTCAAACTTAAACCGCCGCGAAAATGCTGCTCGAGATGTTGCGGCGGTTACACATCATCTTTCAGTACTTTGTGATGGTTGGGATTTCGGCTCCTCCTATTGCTTCCGGACGAAGTCCTACCAAAGAGTTTGGTTTAAAATAGCTCCACCCTAAAATATAAGAGAAATCGAAACCATTTTATACGTAGAAGTAGGAGAAAAAAATGACTTCTTCGGCTCACCTCATTTTAGAGGAGCCGGACCATTACCAAAGAAGATATAACGGTATCGAACTCAATCCGGAAATTCATCAAATACTAGTGTTCTAAAAATTATCACCGACTTTGATTTCGTCGCTTTTGCAGCGCGGCATTGCTGGCTGCGTCAGTTCGCCACAAGCAGCAGCTGTGTGCGAGCAACATTACGGGTCCCTTTGGCACAACTTAACTAGCAGCTTAAGGAGTTGTTTTTGGCACAGCTGTGCCAAACGGGTCGTAAAAATAGATTCTCCGTGGAATCGCTGCCTCCCTCTCCGTAAAATATGCTCTCTAGAGCCGAAACCGCGTGCGGCAGCCAAAAATCTCAGGGTGCGTTTGGTAGGGCTTCTCCAGCAGCTCTGGGAGCTGTTTTGGACGGAGCCCTACCAAACGGCCTCCAGAAACGGCTCCGCGGGAGAAGCGTCTCGGGAACCCCGACTCTGGAGCGGGGAGGTCGGGGCGGAGCTGAAAAAACCAGCTCCCCCGCAGCTCCGCGACTCCTCCCCTCCTTTTGCCAGGCGTGCCCCCGGCGGTTGCAGGGGCGCGGGAAGGAGTCCGGCGGTTGGGCACGGGAAGGAGGTGACCGGCGGCGTACCTGACACGGGCGGCGCCGCGGAGGAGGCCGCCGGCGATGGAGACGGACGGCGACGGCTCTGGATGCCGGCGGCAGAGCCCCTGTGGTAGATGGCGTCAGCTCTGGATGCCGGCGCGGAGCTAGACGGCGACGGCTTTGGATGCCGGCGGCAGAGTTGGATGCCTACCCGCTCCCGCGCCAAGTGGTCGCCGGCGCCTGTTGCTCGATCCCGCGCGCCACCGGCTCCGCGCTGCGCTGGAGGCCCACCACGCTCCTGCGCGGCTCTCGTCGTGCCCCTCCTCCTCCGCTGCCCCAGATCGAGGGGCCTGCCACCGTGCCTTGCAGCCGCCGCGAGCAGGGGATGGGTGGAGGATGCAGTGGAGATCCCCTGTGAGGGGAGGGGCTCAGGCGCGTAGGGGCGGATGGGAGAAGGGGCAAGCGCCGCCGGAGCTCCATCCTCGACACCGGGGCGCTCGGGCGCGCCAGCCGCCGTGGACGTCAGCCTGGGGAGGCGGAGGAGCAGAGGGGATCTCAGAGCATAGACGGAAAGAATGGAGAAGCAGAGGAGCAGTGGGGATCCCGAAGCAGAGGAGGGAGGCTGGGGGCCTGGGGCGCAGCGCGGTGGAGGCTGGGCCGCCGCCAGGGATTGGCGCCGCCGGGGGAGGTGGGAGCGGACGGCCGATGGCGGAGAGCTCGTGAGCTCCCTGGGTTGGGATCGGATGATTGGGGATAAGGTAGGATAAGGAGAAAAAAAAAGAATAAAAAGGAAGGGGAAAAGGAAAAAACAAAAGAAAAGGCAAAGGAAAAATAAAAAAGGAAATACTAGAAAAAAAAGAAAATAGAAGGGTAGTATAGACATTTCATCTTCTTATCCACGTTACACAGTCAGGAGAAGCTGTTTTGCCAAACGTTTTCCTGAAACGGATTCAACTCCTCTACAGAATCCGCTCCACCAGCACAGCCACAACCGGAGCTGCCACAGCCGCAGCCGGAGCCCTGCCAAACGCACCCAATGCTCTCCCGCTTGCTTCGTGTGCGCACCTGCCACATGCGGGTACCAAATTACCCCTATTGTTGACTGGAATTACCACCAAATTGCCATCGTGGCCCACAACATCGGATTCCCTGGTTCCCAGACCGCGCACCCGGACGCGACTACGCGACCCGCATCGCTTCGCCCGCCCCTCGCGTGTCGCGTCGCTTTCATCCCCACGCAGCCGCGCAGAACCAGAGACGGCGGCGACGGATGGATGGCCGCGACCCGGCGTCCCGTCCCGGAGAAGGAGTCCCGGCGGCCGGAAATAGCAGATCCGGTGCATGTCAACAAGAAGCGACCGACGGCAGGGCTGGTGGTGGCCAGGTTGGTGCCGCTCCATTCATGTGGCCGGGAGGTTCCCTTGCCGCCCTGCTTGCCGCCACCGGGGTGCCTCCCGGCGTGCCTGCCGGCGCATGGCCCAGCCTCGGGGGAGCGGCCGGAGGAGCAAGCGCGGGGCCCGAGAGTGCTGCACAGGTTGCTGCGTTGTGGAGAGGCGTCCCAGGCAGGGTTGATTCCGGCGTGGTGGCCGGGACATGGCCCGGAGCGGATGGAGGCGCGAGCTCGGTGCAGGACGGCGCTGCCCACGGTGCCGCATCGTGGGGTGGCATCCCAGCTGCGTCGGGCATGACAGGCGACGTTGCAGGCACCTCTGGCCATGGAGGTTGGCCGGACTTCTTGGCCACAGCAGCAGCTACGCTGGCCACTTCCCGCGTCGTCCCTGGAGCGGCGCCGGAAACCGGCAACGAGACGGCCTCACAGGAGGTTCGTGATGATGCACGACACATGGAGCGGTTTGAGGTTCCGGCCGCCTCTCGTCGAGTTCGGGGCTCGACAGGTCGCCAGAGAGGTGGCAACGCACCAAGGCCGCCACCGGCAGCTAGAAATGCTCGTGCTCCTTCACCACCAGTGGACGTCGACCTTACTGATTCTGGGTATAAACTACTGCTCTTGCTCCATTGATCTACCGGTTTTGATTACTTGTGCCATGAATTAGCAGTAGTATACAAGAAACAGTTCAAAGCATACAAGAGCAACAAAAATTGATGTGATAATATAGCTGTCATGAATTTGTGAAATGGAACTGCCTGTGCCATGAATTAGCAGTAGTATGTTTGTGAAATTGATGTCATAATATAGCTACTATGAATTTGTGAAATGGAACTGTGTGTGCCATGAATTAGCAGTAGTGTGTTTGTGAATTTGATGGCTGTCATGAATTTGTTAGTGAAATTGAACTATACCAGTAGCTTCCTTATGATCTGATCTTGCTTGTTGGCAACAGTTTGCCTGATTGGAGTGATGACAACAGTAGAATAGTTTGTTAAATTTTTGCCGATGAAGTTATCAAAGGAAATAGATCCAGTACTCACTTGAATAAAACTGAGTACAAAAATGTGATAGCAAGATTTAAAGAGAGGACTGGGATTGTTTACACTAGAATGCAATTCAAGAATAGATGGGACAAGTTGAAGCAAGATTATGGTATTCGGAAGAAATTAAAACGGAAGGAGACTGGTCTTGGATGGGATGAATCTGGGAAGAATATTGTGATGCCCGAAGATTGGTGGAAAAAACAACAAAAGTAAGTGGAATTATTATTGGGGTTGTTTCTATTTTTTACTTGTACACCACCGCAAATTACTGATATTTGAATAACTAATTTCAGGATATAAAGGGCTCTACCAGATTCAAGCACAGAGGACTACAACATGAAGAGCAATTAGAGATTATGTTTGAAGACATTAGGAACACCGGTGATGAGCATTGGTCTGCTTCGAGTGGCATAGCACCTTCCCCAGCAAACTTGTCTCATCACACTTCTCCAATTCCTGTTGAAGACGAAGATGAAGCAGAGAATGACAATGAGAGTGAGCCGGAGGAGGTGACTCCCACAAATGTGCAAGGCTTAAAGAGAGGTGGAGGGGCTAGTAACATGAAGGGTAAGAAACCAAAGACAAGTGGTGGTATTTGGTTTCATGAACAAATGGGAAAGATTGTGGAGATGAATGAGAGGACAACTGCATCTTGTGAGTCTATCGCAAAGAGGGAGGATTTATCTGGTTGTTCCATTCAGGATGTCATGGCTTTGGTCAAGGATTGTGGGGCCGTTCCATCAACCAATGAGCATTTTGCTGCAACTCTAGCTTTTATCAAGAAAGCAGTGTCAGATGTTTATGACTATGGATACTCCTGAGGAGAGGTTTGATTGGTTGAGGAGGAAGTATGAATGGATAACTAAAAATGATGTGCCTAAGTAGTTTGTGCAGTACCATGCAACAATCTTGTATCCTTCGATTTATGTTACATTTTTGTTGCTCTTTGAACTATTGTATGCCTTCCCTGCTTTGAACTATTGTATGTCTTCCCTGCTTTGAACTATTGTATGACTTTTATGCTTTGAACTATGTAATATTTGTACGACTTTAATAAATTCATGAGTGATGTTTGTGTGATGTACAGATCTGATGATGACACCTCTGATGATGAGTGGGTTACAAAATCTTTGTCTGTGTTGCGGTAGCTCAAAATTGTCAATTTGCAACTGCTCTTCTTTGTGGCCAGTACTTCATGACATACCATGATAAGCATCCTGTTAGAACTCCTTATCAAAGTGGACATGGTTGGACATTGGAAAAACTAAACACTCCAGGTGAAAGTCATAAGCAATTTCGAATGAATGCACATCTATTTTACATGTTGCATGATCTGTTAGTTGATAAATATGGACTAAAATCAACTATTCATATGAGTTCTATTGAATCACTGGCTATTTTTCTTCTTGTGTGTGGCCAAGCTATGTCCAACAGTGGTATAGATGGAATATTTAAGCATTCTTCAGAAACAATTAGCAGAAAATTTGAGGAGGTGTTGATCTGTATGGTGTCTATGAGTGCAGACTACATAAGGCCAGTTGACCCTAATTTCTCTAATACTCATCCTAGGATTACTAATGATAGAAGAATGATGCCACATTTTAAAGATTGCATTGGAGCTTTAGATGGTACTCACATTTCAGCGACACCACGTCCTAATGACCTTGTTAGATACATTGGTCGGAGTGGCACTGCTACACAAAATGTTCTTGCTATAGTTGATTTTGACATGAGGTTCACTTATGCATCTGTTGGGCAGCCCGGGTCTATGCATGACACAAATGTGCTCTTTCATGCCCTCGAACTTGATGCCAACATATTTCCACACCCTCCTCTAGGTATGTAGGGTCATTTAATTCCTTTTTTCTCATGTTTATACATATGTGCATGTGGCTTATACAACCTTCATTTTTGACATGTGTGTGCAGGCAAATATTATATGGTTGATGCCGGGTACCCAAATAGACCTGGATACTTGTCACCATACAAGGGTCAGCGGTATCATGTGCTAGATTGGAGGAGAGGGCCAACTCCAAATGGTGAGCAAGAGCATTTCAACCATTTGCATTCAAGTATTCGCAATGTGGTAAAGCGCTCTTTTGGTGTGTTGAAACAGAAGTGGAGAATACTATACAGGATGCCGAGTTACCCAATGGAGAAGCAAATGATGATTGTTGCCGCAACCATGTGTCTCCATAATTTCATTCGTGAGAATCATGCAGAGGATAAACATTTCGTCAAATGTGACCGGAATCCTGATTATATACCCACTATACCTAAAAGATATAGAAGGCACCGTATTTCTCAAGCTCGTGGAGATACATCGAGTGCGGAATCGGATGATGGATAGATTCCGAGATGATCTTGCTAGAGCCATCCATATTTCTAGATCATCTTGAGCATACGAGTTAGCTTGCATGAGACAATGTAATGAACATATTATGCCTATTTTATTTTGTTAATGAACTTAAATTAATTTAAATTATGATGTTATCTTCAATTTTTAATTTAAATTATGATTTACAACGTCATGTCTAACAACCCACATGACCAAGGGCATCTAGGACATTTCACCTCTTACATTATTGTTACAAATACAGGAGCAGCTGTTTTGCCAAATGCTATTAAAAACGGATTCAGTTTCATCAGCTAATCCGCTTCACCAGCACAGCCACAGCTGAAGCTGTCACAACCACAGTCACAGTCGTGCCAAACGCACCCTACCTGTGTGCTTGTGGGCTTGAGGCGTTTCCATTTTTCGCAGCACCCAAGGGCCCAACCGCCCACAAAGAAAGCACCGCGTGCTGCCTGACCGGCCGGCCCCTTCCTTAAATTCTCGAACCATCGCCCGCCCCCGGCCGCAACCGCTTCCTGGAAACGCCACCGCAGCCGGAAAATTCGGAATCCACAGCCAGTTGGCCGTGAGGAGAGGATGGAGGAGGGAGGAGAGTTCACCTTCTCCACGGCGACTCCGGAGCCACGCACCTCCCCCCGACGAGCTGCTGCTGCTGCTGCTGCTGCGGCGGCGGCGGCCGAGGAAGCTGCGGCGCCGCCTCCATCGTTGGCGGACGTCCCCGACAACATCCACGTCACCATCTCCGCCTTCCTCCGCTGCCGCGCCGACCGCGTCCACTTGGCCTGCGTCAACCGGCTGTGGAGCAGAGCCGTGCGGGGCGTGGGGCGCCCGCCGCCGCCGGTGCTGCGCCCGCTGCCCCCCCTGTCGCCCCAGCTCCCGTGGCTCATCTTCCCCAACACCGAGACGCCCACCTTCTACAGACCGATCACCCGCCGCTACCACCGCCTCTGCCGGCTCCCGCCCGACGTCCGCGGCGCGCGCTTCTGCGGCTCGGCCGACGGCGGCTGGCTCGTCCTCGCGCTCGACTCGTGCAACGCGCACGCGCTCTACAACCTCAACTCCGGCGAGCGCATCACGCTCCCTGCGGGGTTCAGGAACCCGAGGGACGCCCACTTCCCGCTCGTCGTGCGCGCCGTCACGCTCTCCGCCCCGCCGTCCCTCGGCGTGCCCTACATGGTCGGCGCCATCGTGCTCGCCGCTTCCGGCTACACCGCCGCGTTCTGGACCCCGGGCAACGACGCCTGGTACTCGCCGGGGGGCCTGCGCGCGATGCGGCCGCTGGATGTTATCTTCCACCAGGGCGCCTTCATCTTCGTCGGGGCCGACGAGCGAGTCGTCATGTTCTGGCCGCTCTATGGCCTCGAAGGCGACGTGTCCTTTGGCCGCGTGGACTACGACATGCCGCAGCGCGAGGACTACGCCGAGGACCTCGACTTCGTGCACGGCGGCCTTGGCACGATGAGGCGCTACCTCGTCGCGTCCCGGGGCCGCCTGCTTATGGTGGTCAGGTACATCTACGAGGATGCCACGATGACGCTCCGGGTCTTTGGGTTCCTTGTCACGGCACAAGCATTGGCCGACGGCACACCCCCTCGCGCAATCTGGGAGAACCTCGGCAATCACCTGGATGGCCGGATGCTCTTCCTGGGGAGGGGCTGCACCAGGTCCCTGGAGGTCGCTGACTACGATGGGTTCCAGGAGTCCATGATCTACTTCCTCGACGAACGCATGGCCTCCGAGCCAACGCCAGACGGCAGGAGTCGTCTCTACTCCTTCACCGACATGGGCAGGTACGACATGGAGGGGATCGACGTCGCGCCATGGCCTGAGGGTGTCTACCCGTCCTGGTCCGACCAAGCTCCCCCAACCTGGTGGCTCCATTGACCTGATCTTCGCGTGCTATCGTGTGCATTGCGAGCGGGGGCTGAAACATTTGGTCGATCTTGCTAATTCTTGCTAACTGCAGTTGTAGGGAAGAGCTCCCATGTTTTTGCAAGTATCGCTACTGAAAACCTCCACTGAATTTCTGATATTCTTTCATGTTGACACCGATTCCTTTATGCGCCTTGGTACTTGTGTTTCTTTCGTGTTAATTCGGTTCAGGTTGCTTACTGCTTTGGTAGAAAATGTGATTCATCACTAGGACACTTTTGCAGGTATTGCAAGCGATGACATTTTGTGATCTGCTTGTTTTGCCACAATCTCTCTGTTCTGCTATGCTCTTCAGAAGCAAATGTCAGATCTCTGTCATGTACTTTTCTTTGAACTTTCCAAACTGGATACTCTATGCTTGCATGAATATATGAAACATGAGTTTTAACAGTTTCTTCAGAACGGCATAGCAGTTTTTCCAGTTACCACTAACCAGCTTACTGCTGCTCCAAATATCAATGCTCAGGGTCACCATTGTTACACGGCAAGTTATGTTTTGTGCTCTTTGTAGGTCTTCCCTAGATTTCTCAAGAATTGTAAATATACCATCAGCTGAGTGAGTGACAGGTAGGGTCCACCTCAATCACTGACAATGGCATTTATCAAATTATTGAAAATTGTAATGGCATGTATCAAATTATTCCATACTTATGTATGCGATATGTTGCTGGTCAGATGTTCGTCGGCACATGTCGCTTCTGGCTTGCCGTTGCCAACCAATACTTCCTTCCACACGAGTACACAACCATACAAATTCTAGAATCAAACCAATGAACTTGCAACTCTTGGTCTTCAGTAAAAATATAGTGCGTTCAGCCCAAAATCTTATGTAGTTTAAAGATGAGTGCTGATCAGGATTCAGTGGTAAGTTTGGTTGAATGCAAAATTCACAAGGGCTTAGGCCCTGTTTTCTTCTCAAAAATTTCACCAACTACGCGTCACATCGAACGAACGAATATTAATTAGAAGTATTAAATGTGAGTTAATGACAAAACTCATTTCATAACTCCTACCCTAATTTTCGATACGAATCTAACGAGTCTAATTATGCCACGATTAGACAATGTCGTGCTACAGTAAATAATCTCTAATGACAGATTAATTAGACTTAATGGATTCGTCTCGAGATTTCCCGTCCATTCATATAATTAGTTTTGTAAGTAATCTATGTTTAATACTTTTAATAGACGTTGAAACAGACCCCAAAATTTTATCTGCCGAACTAAACACGACCTTAGGAATTTAGTCTTTTTTACCATTCTGTACACATTTTATACAATATGAGAGATTTATCCAACTTTGGCTTCAATGCCATATTAAAACATTTGTATTGATAAACTAAATTTAAATTCAAAATATGAATTATCAATCCAACCATTTTTTTCTTCAAAACAACATGAAAATTGCCAGGTTCTACGATACTGACGGAGGCCACATAAAGTGAAAATGTGACGGGCCCTTAGTAGGGGAAGCGGGCTCGCGGCCTATTCTCTTTATATGGAAGGACTTGTGAAATATGTTTGGACCGGGCCCTGGAATTGCGAGATAGCCAGATGGCCAAACAAGAAAGGAGCAACATGCTATGTGTAAATTGTCAATCTCTAAACCCCCAAACACCACTCATTCCCCCAATTTCGACCCAAGTCCATGTGCCTTTCCTCCCTCCTCAGGGCTTGTTTGGGTAGAAAAGTATTGGATTGAAATGAAAGTAATTGAATCTAAAATGAACTAATTTCCCCTCGATTCCCTCTCATTCCACTTCAACCCACCAATACCCAAAGAAACCCTCAGATGCCAGACCACAATGGCATGGATGGGCGTGGCGAGAACGGAAGCAACTTCTGAGGGTACGATGTTGAGGACTGCGGACGTCTGCTCGTCTGTCAGGGGTTGAGACCTGGACAGATCTGCTAGGGGGCTACCCAAGCAATTTGCAGGTTAAGGAGATGATCGGAAACGAAGAGCGTAGGTGGTAGTCCACGTGGTGAACTCGGAACGGGGCGAGTATGGTGATGAACACGAGGAGACAAGGGTTTGGACTGGTTCAGGCCTCCGGAGAGTAAAACCCTACGTCCCGTTGTGGTGGTGGATTATGCGAGAGAGATGAAGGTGTTCCCTTGAATGGAGCCCTAGTCCACCTTATATGGGGAGGACGGACTAGGGTTTCCATTCAAAGTTGGTGGACCCATGTCCGGGTCGGTTGCAATTTGGGAAGCTATCCTTCCGGATTATAAGGAGTATCCCGTGATACTCAGACCTACAGGCGGCGGTGCGCCGCGTCCTAATGTCTTGACTTGCACGCCAAGTTCTGCGGGTCTTCCGGGATCTTGATAAGGTCGCCCGGAGTTGTCGGAGTTGTGGATAAGGTCGCTGGGCCCACTTGCAGGTAGGCGGGACTTCTGGAAGATCGGGTCCACTTGTCAGTGACCTCTGGGACACTAGCCGGTGGGGACCCAGGGGTACCCATGTCTCTCAAGCTCCCGATCGACGATTAACGAAGGCCGAGACGAGGTCGTGTCGAAGATTAATGAAGGCGCGACACCTTCGAGGTCGTGTAGGGTGCATGAGGATCCAAAAAATAAAAACCCCTCCAATGCGCGCACAAAGACGAACATCGAGCTCATGGAATGAAAGGCCAGAAGGTCGAAGTGAAGGCAAGATGTCGATCTTGAAGAACTGCCGACCTGACCTGGGTCAGGTAACATATCGTAGGTAGGTCGAGCAGAGGAGTAGTGGAAGCAAGCTTCTAGTAGGTCGATGCGACCTAGGGGAAATAGGGCGTCGCAAGACGCACTAGTGTAGTAGCCCTCGAGCAGTAAATGGCCGGTTTGATGCTCTGAAGAAAAAGAAGGAAAATGAGAACCTACGGCCTTCTGTTGGATCAACACGATGCACTGACAAACCAACTGAGGCAATAGGACAAAACCTCTGGAATCTTTTGCAGAAGACGCCAGACACCAAAGGCTGATGTGACCTGAATCATAAGCCCACTGTACGGTCATGAGCCGGCTCCTAGGCGAAGCACAGGTCGCTATCCACTCGCAAGAGACAAAAATGCTCCAGAATGTAGTCTGGTAGGGGAAAGGCTTGCCAATGCCTCCCACAGGTGAATAGTAACCTCGTGCTCCACGCGGGTACAATGACCTTGAGGATAAGGATGCCGCGCAAGCTGAGTTGCGGATAAGATCAAAGGCCAAGTGCTGCGGGTATAAATAGGTACCCACACCGTGGAGCAAAGCACCCAAGCCACTTGAGGGAACCATGGCAGAGCTGTGTAGTAATATTTCTATGTCAGGGACTTGCGTCCGCCCACCAGAGCATAGAGCTAGTGCTGTTCATGCTTGGAGCTAGAAGAATGCTTGCGAAGCGGGAAGAACTCGATTAGCCTCTTCTCCCGGGCCCACCGAGGAATCCAGGTGCAGCATGGGGCAGTACATGCATCGCCGAGCCTTACATGTTGAGGCCTGATGTGATGCTGGAGAACACCACGCTCCACCCAGAGAGGCCCGAGATGATGCTGGTTCCATTTGGAATCTTGTGGTGAAACTCAAACTTGATGCTGGGTACCACAGGAAACCTGCTGGAGCTCAAGTAGAGGTGGCTGTGTGGCAGCTGCCTCTACAACGGCTGTAGAGGTCTTCAGCTAGGTCCTGGAGCTAGAAGAAAACTTGCGACGCACCTTATTAGTGTAGACTGCGTCGCAAACCTTATGTAGGGTAGCTCAGGGCCATAAATGTCTTTGTATCTTGTAATTGGCCGAGGGTCAAACTCTTTGTAGCTTATGAAGCTGTATATACTCATTTATATGATAAATGGCATGTCCCAAGTAGATGTAGAGGCGTCCAGGCGGCAATGGTATGGCTACCAAGGTCCCAGCGAGCTATATTAGCACGCTGACCTTCGAGAGGCCTTAAGAAGCGACAAGTAGCCCGTGTCGACCTGGATCAACACGACCATTGTGCAGTGACACAACGCAGGTCATCAACCTAAAAACCATAGGTCTAGGCGACCTAGAAGGCAGTGGAGCCTTAGCGACCTCGAGGAGGAGCTGTAGTCATGACCAAGAGGCCGCCAATGGGCAGTGGAGCTATTAAGCACGGAGCCGTCAGTGTAAACCTGCCGTTTTAGGCTGAGGCGACCTAGTAGGCAGCAGGGCCCAGGAGCCATGGTGTGAACCCGCCATTGTAGGCTAAGGCAACCTAGCAGGCAGCAGGGCCCAGGAGCCGTGGTGTGAACCCGCCGTTGTAGGTTGAGGCGACCTAGCAGGCAGCAGGGCCTTGTCAACCTTGTAAAGGCGATATGATAGACCCGAAGGTCATCCAGCAGTCAAGAGACCTTGAAGTAGATGTCAGTTGTAGTAAGGTTTGGGGGCTTGAAGTAGGGCATGACAAGTTTATGGACGCCAAGCCGTCGACCAGAGGGCCAACAGGCATAGATTCCCGCACGGCACCCGCCGTTACTACCTGTGACCGTTAGGCCGAAAGAGCCGTTGGACAATAGATCCGTTGGGTCGCCGAAAATTCCGTCGAACCCTAGAGACGTTGGGCGCCACGACCCAAAGCGTCGTTGAGGCACAGTTATAAAAGGCCGAGTGAAGGGTCGGGGACCCCACTCACTTTCATTTCCGTGCAGACTTAGGGTTTCACTGCTACCACTTAGAGCTTTCTGCACGAATCCGCCGGCACCGCCGCGCTCAGATCCGCCGCACCGCACGCTGCTGCATACGCATGAAATCCCTAGTGGTTTTTAGAGCTAGATCCACCGGTTTCGAAGAAGAGGAGACGACTCCCGAACTTGCGCCGCCGCCGGAGACCATCTGGGAGCCCTTGACGGTAACCGAGGAGCAGCTCCTAGGTCTTGTGGAGCACGGGCTGTTGAAGCCCAAAGGGCAGGTGGGCTGGAGGCCGGCTGCCGGCGAAGCCTTCCCCACCGAGGGGACCGGGGAGACCGTGGCCTTCATCACGCACGTCGAGCGCGGGTTCAGAGTCCCCACGGGTGATTTCTTTGGCGGGCTCCTCCACTACTACCGGATCGACCTGGTACATCTTGTTCCCAACATCATCACCACCGTTTCCTCCTTCGTGCACCTGTGCGAGGCGTACTTGGGGATACCGCCACACTTCGGCTTGTGGTGGTACTTCTTCGAGCTGAAGAAGACGGGGAAATCAGAGGTCGTCGGGTGCATCGGCTTCATGCTTCGCCACCACATGAAGCCGGTGTACATTGAGATGGTGTTGCCGGACAACACCCAAGGCTGGAGGCAAGGGTGGTTCTACATTGACAACCTGAAGCCAGCGCTGGCGACAAGGTCGGGATTCGCACCGGTTCCGGAGTGGAACCATCAGCTGACGTCGTGGGAGGCCGACGCCATCAAACCACTGCTGGACAACCTGGTGCAATTGAAGGCGGGAGGGCTGACGGGCGACATGGTGGCCATCAGCTTCAGCCGGAGGCTCCTGTAGCTGATCCAAGATCGGGTGCATCCAGCCTACGTGTACTGGGGCCAGGCCGACCCTACCCGTGTGGCGCAACGCAAGGTCTCCAAGGAGGAGATGGTGGCTCAGGTGAAGGAGCTATTCGCTGGGCAGATCCGAAACCAGACGTGCCCCAAGGCACTGTGCCTGAAGCGCCCCACCGAAGCTGTAAGTCATCTGTCGCTTATCGACCTTGATTACTTGCTTGTGTATGTATTTGCTAGCTTGTGACGAAGGTCGCCTGATGCAGGGCCGTGAAGGTGTGTACTGGAGCCCAGCTTCTCTCCCTAACGAGGGTGAGCGAAACTTCAAGGTCCGAGCCGTGGAGGACATCTAGGTGCCTCCTCAGCAGTACATCGACGACTACCTCTCTGACTCGTTGGTGGGAGGTAGCGACGATGAGGATCCCACCGCAGGAACTCCCGCGCCAACGACCCGGCGCACACGGCAGGTCGCCGGCAATATGGTGGCCTCCAAAGCCGCCAAAGTGGTCACCTCCACCTAGATGGCGGAGTAGAAGAAAAGGAAGAGGAAGGATACCACCGCGTCGTCGGAGACGGTGACCGCTAGCGCTGAGGTCGGGACGGGCGCTTGTGAAGAAGATGACGCAAGGTCGCTGACGCTGACGCAAGGTCAGTCGAGCAGGAGAAGGAGACACTCCTCGGGGTTGTTGATGAAGAGCGCCCGAAGCCGAGTGCTGAAGGGGCGAACGACCAAGGGTCGTAGAAGAAGCAGAGGAAGGCTCTGCCCAGGCCAATAAAGATCGGGTTGAAGCTTGGTGGCAGGCACGTCGTCGAACTTGATCCCTTTATGCTCGACCTTGCATGTTTTGTATACATCGCTGTTGACGAAATCTGCTTTTTGACAGGGGGACCCCTGCTACATCGGAAAGTGGTAAGAATGCCTCAGGCCAGGAGTCCTTTGAGCACAAGGCAGGGAAGGCGCCGGTGGAGCAATCACCGGTGACGTCGGCCGGAGACGTCACAAGCCAGGCCCTTGGGGCCAAGGGTACGACAACATCGGTGGCGACCAAGGTCACCTCCGATGATGTGCAACAGGTCAAAGGTCTTCAACAAGAGGACCCGCTTGTGTCAGACCCACCGCAGACGCAGGAGGCGGAGGCTGGAGGAGGGAGCAGACCTGGCGAGAAGGACGACAACAACAGGTGCCTCTACTCCGGCACCCCGTGGGAGGACGACATCCTTGCTGACCGCTGGGACCTTGATGAGTTCAAGGAGGCGCAACAAGCGATTGGGAGGATACTTATTGTAAGTTTTGCCTTTGCCCAGGAGCTAGTTCTTCAACTTGTTCTCACAACTTGTGGATTTTGACATTCTGTTGATGCAGTCGCTCGCTGGGCGAGCACAGGCCAGGGCAGACCTGGTGAAGAAAGGCGCTAAGCTTCACGCGGAGGCCACCACGGCCCGGGAGGCCGTGCTGCAGGCCAAGATTGAAGCTGCGGCGGAGATCCGGTGCCTTAAGGACGACATGGCCCAGAAGGACAGGGCAATGGCCGCTCTGAAGGAGGAGCTTGAAACTGCCAAGGTGAAGGAGAAGGATGCTGAGGACGAACTCAGGATCGTCACGGAAGGTATGCCTGGATACACTCCTGACCTTAATATATGGAGTTTGCAGTGCGTGCCGACCTTGATCTTGTTGATTTTAGATGCGAAGAAGAAGGAGGCCGCCTTGAATAAGGCGCTCAAGGAGTCGAAGGACCAGGTCAAGAGCCTCAAGGAGAAGACCAAAGAGGCCCAAGACAGTGAGTATTACTTTTCCTGGAAGGCTGCATATGAGTGTGGTGTCCGCCAGGACCTGGAGATCGATCTCTCCCGGGTCATGCAGACTCTCATTGACCATCAAGAAATGACTGCAGATCTTAAGAAGGAGATGGACGACCTTAAGGAGGCCGCTGAGTACTTGATAGACGTCTATGTCCCTCAAGTGGATGGGGAGCCCAAGGAGCTCATTGCTTGCCTGGAGGAAGCGGAAGGTCGGATGAAGACCTTGCTGTTGGACACCGGCAAGCTCTCCGCGGCCACAGCACTGGCCACGGTGAAGTTCCACGAGCCAGCATTCGACCTACAGGAGGTCGCGGAGGAAATCAACCTAGCGACACTGGTGGGCTCTGAAGACATCCAGGCCACCGCAGAGGAGGTCATCAAGAAATTGGAACTCTGAAATTTTAACTCAGGGTGTATCAGACTGTCAATGTAAATAGGTCGTGGACCCTTTTGACGATGTAAATAAACTTGCATGAATGAAAAGGTCACTTTTAATTAAATAGTGTGATCCCTTGTTCGGCAAAAAGACTCGTTATGAGAACGCAAAAGTAATGAAGCTGCGAAACCATCCCCTCCGCTAACCCAACTTAGTGGAGGAATGACTTACCGACTGTACGGCTCAGCGTGGAGGCTTAGGTTCAACCGGTGTGCGGAGGGGGGGGGGGGCTTGGACCCAATGTCTCGTAGCCACACGACTTAAGAATACACATAAAAAGCATAAGGGTTGTGGTAAGGGAAAACACTTTTTAAAAGGAAAGGTGAAACCCCTCAGGTCATAAGACCCTTAGATTGGCAAAGCCAAGCCCCCGAGCGTGTCGGGCCTGGCTTTAGTCCAAGCCCCCGAGCGTGTCGGGTCCCGCTAAAGGCCAAGCCCCTGAGCATGTCGAGGGAGAGGGATGAATAGAAAGTAAAGAGAGACCCAAAAAGTAGGTTGACATAAAGACTGCCGAAGGGGAATCTTTATATTTATTGACTATGAATTACAAAGGATAGAGTACATAGCTTTTTATTGTGATACAAGGCTCCTAAGGATAGAAGGGACGTAAGTGCTCAATATTCCAGGGGTTCGGGACGCCTTGGCCATCGGCCCAATAGAGATGATAGGTCGCCGGTCCAATGACCTCCTTTATTATGAAGGGGCCTTCCCAAGGTGCCGAGAGCTTGTGCATGTCCTTGGTGTTCTGAATCCGCCGTAGGACTAGGTCGCCAACGTTGAAGGAATGTTCCCGCACGTTGCGGCCGTGGTAGCGACGTAGCTGCTGCTCGTGGCGGGTGTGGCGCATGAGCGTAGCCACACGATGCTCTTCGAGGCTGTCGAGGTCGACCTTGCGTGTTTGCTCTGCTTCGCCCTCGTTGAAGTGCTGGATGCGAGGAGCCCCGAAGGCAACATCGGTGGAGAGGATGGCTTCTGATCCGTAGATCAGGAAGAACGGAGAGTACCCTGTGGCCGAGCTGACCTGAGTCCGGAGACCCCAGATGACGTGAGGGAGCTCTGCAAGCCACCTGGTTGCATAGGGTGACGCATCGTCGAAGATGCGGTCCTTGACGGCCTGCAGTACCATGCCATTGGCACGCTCGACCTGGCTGTTGCACCGTGGGTGTGCCACCGAGGAGGAGTATACATCGATCAGGCTGTCTTGGTAGAAGTCCCAAAAGTTAGCCCTTGTGAAGGCTGTGCCAAGGTCGGTGACGATCCTGTTGGGGATCCCAAAGCGGTGGGTGATCTCCTCAATGAACTTGACCGCCCCTTTCGACGTGACGCTGGATACGGGCCTGACTTCGATCCATTTGGTAAACTTGTCCACCACCATGATGATGTGCTTGTACCCACCAGGAGCGGTCTTGAAAGGTCCCACGGAGTCAAGGCCCCATACTGCGAAAGGCCAAGATGGCGGGATGGTTCGCAGGGCCTGTGCCGGCACGTGCTGCTGCTTGGCGAAGAACTGGCACCCCTTGCATCGTCGGACAAGGTCCTGAGCGTCTGCCATGGCTGTAGGCCAGTAGAAGCCAGACCTGAAGGCCTTCCCCACCAAGTTAGCAGAAGCGGCATGGTTGCCGCACTCACCGTTGTGGATTTCATCTAAGAGCCTGTGGCCCTCGGATCGCAGGATGCATTTCATCAGCACTCCGTTGGAGGTGGACCTCCGGTAGAGCTCTGTGCCAACGACGACGTAGTTGGTGCTACGCCTCGTGATCTTCTCGCGCTCCGCTTTCTCCTCAGGGACCCGGTGCTCGAGGATGAAGGTGAGGATGTCAAGGCACCAATCATCTTCAGCCTCGGTCATGAGGACATCGCAGCCTCCAGGCGGGGTCGCGTCATCGGCTGGTGACTCTAGCTCGGAGAGTAGCTTGATCGTAGGCTTGCATAGGTCTTGGACAAATACGCCGGCCGGGACCAGCACGCGCTTGGAGCCTAGCTTGGAGAGGACGCCAGCCGCGATATTGTTGTTGCGACAGACGTGATGGAACTCGATTCCCTCGAAGTGACCCTCGAGCTTGTGCACCTCAGCGCAGTAGGCATCTATCGTATCCTTCTTGGCTTCAGAGTCCTTACTGACTCGGTCGATGACGACCTTGGAGTCACCGTACGCTATATGGCGCTTGATCCCCAGGGAGATGGCGATGAGTAGCCCATGGATGAGGGCTTCATACTCGGTGCTGTTGTTAGACGCTTTGTAGTGGATCTGCAGGACCTACTTCAGGTGGTCGCCTTGGGGGGAGATAAAGAGCACACTTGTGCCGGCCCCTTCGAGGTTCAGGGAACCGTCGAAGTACATCTTCCAATGCTTGGGTCGCTCTGATGGTGGAGGCTGCTGGATCTCTGTCCACTCCGAGACGAAGTTAGCGATGACTTGGGACTTGATGGCCTGCCGTGGGCAAAACTCCAGGTCGAATTCGCCTAGCTCGAGGGACAACTTGACGATGCGTCTAGTGGTGTTGCGGCTGCGTAGGATCTCGCCAAGGGGGAAGGCCGAGACGACCTTGATCTTGTGCGACTGGAAGTAATGCCGGAGCTTACGCGAGGTGACGAGGAGGGCATAGAGCATCTTCTACGGCTGGGTGTACCTAGTCTTGCTTTCCGACAAGACCTCACTGACGTAGTAAATAGGTCGCTGGACAGGGTAAGGCTTACCCTCTTCAGGTCGCTCTGCCACTAGAACCGAACTGACCACCAGGGTGGTCGCGGAGATGTAGAGCAGTAGTGTTTCCTTCAGTGCCGGGGGCACCATCATCGGGGGTGACGTAAGGAAGGTCTTGAGTTGCTCTAGGGCTTGGTCTGCCTCCTCTGTCTAGACGAACTTGTCCGCCTTCTTCAGCAGCTTGAAGAAGGGCATGCCTTTCCCTCCAAGTTTGCTGATGAATCGACCTAGAGCCGCCATCATGCCGGTGAGCTTCATGACGTCCTTCTTCCCGGTAGGTAGCTTCATCTTGCAGATGGCATCCACCTTGGTGGGGTTCGCCTCCCCAGTTGCTTACCATGAAGCCCAGAAGCTTGCCAGACGGGACACCAAAGACACACTTGTCTGGATTAAGCTTCCAGCGATAGTAGCGAAGGTTGGCGAAGGTCTATACGAGGTCAGCTATGAGCTTGTCCTCTTGGGTGGTCTTGATGACCACATCGTCGATGTAGGCTTCTACATTTTTGCCGATCTGAGACTCCAGACACTTCTAGATGGCCTTCTGGTAGGTCGTGCCAGCGTTCTTGAGACCGAAGGTCATGGTCGTGTAGCAGTAGATGGCGTGCGGTGTTATGAACGCCGTCTTCTCTGCGTCGGACAGGCCGAGGTAGACTTTCTTCGTGGAGGGCGCGGCGTCCAGGGCGGTGTCGGTACGCTTGTGCTCCGGGATGGTTAGGTCGCTCGAAGCGACCTTCTTGGCCTCAGCGACCAAGACTGCGGAGGCGTCGACGTAGGCGGAGGTCACAATGATGTCGAGGGCCTCGGAGTCGCACTTAAAGGAGATCATGAGGTCCCCGAGGATGGAGAGGACCCCGTTTGGAGTAGGCATCTTTAACACCAAGTAGGTGTAGTGTGGGATGGCCATGAACCTGGCCAGTATGGGGCGACCTAGGATCACATGGTAGGAGGACTTGAAGTTAGCAACCTCAAAGTTGAGGTACTCTGTGCGGAAGTTGTCCTCAGTGCCAAAGGTGACGAGGAGGGAGACCCGACCCAGGGGGTAGGCCGCCTTCCCTGGGACGATGCCGTAGAAGGGCTCGTCGCACGCCGTGAGCTTGTCGAAGTCGAACTTCATCTTCTTGAGGGTCTCAACGAAGATAATATTTAGCCCGCTCCCCCGATCAATGAGAGTCTGGGAGAGTAGGGCCCTGTCCACCGTGGGCTGGACGACGAGTGGGTAGGACCCAGGGTTTGGGATGTGGACCTAGTGATCAGCTCTAGAGAACGTGATCGCCTGCTCAGACCAACGCAGAGGCGCAGTTGGCTGAGTGTGGATGAGGTGGACCTCGCACTTGTCCTTGCGGTAGCGCCTCCTGCTGACGTGGGATTTGAAGCCGCTAACGATCATGTTGATCGTGTGGGGGCGCGGGCTGGAAAGGCCCGTTGGGGTTGCCTGGCGGAGGTGGAGGCGGTAGGTCGCGCTCGTCGCGGCGAACTTCAGGAGGTGGGTCGTCACGACGGTTATCGCAGCGATCGTCACATCGGTCGTCGTGGGGGTTCCGGTTGTCGCGATCGTTGCGTCGGTCCCGCTGGTCATTGCGGCAGTAGTTGTTGTTGTAGCGGTGGTTGTCGCGGCGATTGCCGTCTTTCCTGGAGCGCTTGGGGTCCTCAAGGGTGCTGAAGGCCTTCTTGAATTGCGAGCACTCATGGAGGGTGTGAGTAGATCCCTCGTGGAACCTGCAGAGACTGTCGAGCATCGTGTCGAAGTCCTCCTGGTTGAACGTCGAAGGTTGACGCCCCTCAGCCGCCAGGACCTTGGAAGTTTGCTTGCGCAGCTTGGAACCGGAGTCCCATGCTGCGCCAGATGTGCCGGCAGCGTCGGCGTCGAATTGGTTCACCATCACCTCTTCTGTGTCCATGAGTTTGTTGACGACGTCCATGAGGTCCTTGACGGTGGTGGCACCAGATTCGTGGATCTTCTCAAAGAGCTTGCGATCTTTGATGCCCTTCTTGTAGCTTTCGACGATCTCGTCGTCTCTGACACCGACGCATTTGTTGCGGTTCTCGAAGAACCAGTTGTTGTAGTCGTGGAGCCGCTCCTTGGGCTTCATGACAACCCTCCCGAGGTTGAAGGCATTCCCAGGGCGATCATAGGTCGTCTGGAAGTTGGACGTGAAGGCCTGGGATAGGTCGGCTCAGGATTTGATGCTGCCTGCCGGGAGGCTGTTGAGCCATAGCGAGGGGGCCTTGCCCATGACCAACGGGAAGTAGGCCGCCATGTGGTTGAAGCTGCCGCCAGCCGCCTTGACGGCGACATAGTAGGTCGACAGCCAGATGTTGGGGTCGGAGCGCCCATCGTGCTGCTTGATGTTGGGCTTGAAGTTCTCGAGGTTGTCCACCGACCTGAGTCGAGGAGCCAGTGCGGGAAAGGCGGTGGCGGCTAGGTCATCACCGGTGCCTCCAGCCGGAGCGGCGTCTCTGGGGGCGGAGTGGATGCTGCGCTCCGGAATGACGACATGGGAGCGCGGTTGCTGATCTCGGTTGCCTTGGGCGACCTCCGGGTTGCCATGCTCGGCCTCGTACACGGCATGTCGCTGGTTCTCAATGTCGTGGCGGTCGCGCTGCTCGCGCTCCATGATGTGATGGACGACGCTAGGGGGGCGTACTCGCGATCGTACTCTGCGCGACGGCGCAGCTCCCGCTCCTCGCGCTCGCGGTGGCGCTAGTCGACGTAGCCACGCACGTCGCGGGTGCGCCTGTTGGCGTCGAGGTTGTCGCGAAGGTCACCGACGTTGGCGGCATTGGGCTGCTCCGAGTTGTGTTGGGCGACCTCCCCCCGGATTGGGGGAGATGGCTCTGCCTAGGTTGAAGGGATCGACTGCGCGAGTGATGCGTTGATGAAGAAGTGGCAGACTTGGAGGCCGTGCTCTTTTCTTCCACCAAACCGTTGGTGACCCGGAGGTAGGCGATGGCCTCCTCGGCCTCGGGCGTCAGCTAAGCTTGCTGGAGTTGCGTGATGGCAGCGCCCAGGTTGGCCTGGGGGCTGTTGAACGTTGGGATCCCGGCCTCCTCGAACTCGATACGCAGGTCTCGAGCGCAAGGAGGGACTGCGCGACGCTGTTCTTCCGCACGTCGTTGGGCACGCAGGGTGTTGCCTTGGATGCACGCCGCCTCCTCGGAGTGCGTCGCACCGTGACAGGGTGGCTCGTTCTCGGAGATCACGAGCACCTGGCGGAAGACGATGTCCGAGTCATTGGGGGAGACGCGGACCCGGACCTTCTGGAAGTCACCACAGTCCGGAGATTGGGGAGGTCATGTAGCACGACAGGGGTGCTCTTGGTCGATCTTCTTTCGCAGGCGGCATCCGCGGAGAGTGTGCTTCGCACCCTTGTGGTAGGTGCAAGGCACGTCAAGAGGGTCGCGCCGAGTGCGATGTACATGCCTTAGGTCGCCGGATGGCCTCCGACCAGATTGGATCTTGGAGGACGTGGACAGCTGGCTGAGGCGAAGGCCAGGCGAAGACTGCAGGCCGGAGGGGAAGGTATCATGGCGTAGCGCCATCTGCACCGAGCGTTGAGCTCGCTCGCAGATCTCCAAGGTCTCCTTCGTCATGCTGATGACGTGCTCCATCCCCTGAACAAGGTCATAGGGTCTGGGCGGGTGGGTCTCCGATACTAGATCGGAAACGGGGGTGGCGACAGGCGCCGTCGCGACCTGCCCTGCGGCCGCTGGAGGAGCTGCGACCGCCGGAACAGGGGAGGTCGTCGTGAAGGATCCAAAGCAGATCTCCACAGGGTTGACGAGGATGGCCGCCATGCTCGCCGGGAAGATAGCACCAGATCGGGCCACCATGCTGCACAACGAGTTCCCGATCGCCCCTACATGGTGCGCCAACTGTCAGGGGTTGAGACCTGGACAGATCTGCTAGGAGGCTACCCAAGCAGTTTACAGGTTAAGAAGAGGATCAGAAACTAAGAGTGCAGGTGGTAGTCCACGTGGTGAACTCGGAACGGGGCGAGTATGGTGATAAACACGGGGAGACAAGGGTTTAGACTGGTTCAGGCTTCCGGAGAATAAAACCCTACATCTAGTTGTGATGGTAGATTATGTGAGAGAGATGAAGGTGTCCCCTTGAATGGAGCCCTAGGCCGCCTTATATGGGGAGGACGGACTAGGGTTTCCATTCAAGGTCGGTGGACCCATGTCCGGGTCGGTTACAATTTGGGAAGCTATCCTTCCGGATTACAAGGAGTATCCCGTGATACTCGGACCTACAGGCGGCGGCGCGCCGCGTCCTAATGTCTTGACTTGCACACCAAGTTCTGCGGGTCTTCCGGGATCTTGATAAGGTCGCCCGGAGTCGTCGGAGTTGTGGATAAGATCGCTGGGCCCACTTGCAGGTCGGCGGGGCTTCTGGAAGGTCGGGTCCACTTGTCAGGGACCTCTGGGACACTGGCCGGTGGGGACCCAGGGGTACCCATGTCTCTCACTTGTGGACCTACAACTGCGAACATCGTATCTGTTTAGATTGATCATTTGGAATTTCTTTGTAAATTTGTGCGATTGCGTCTGCTTTGGTACTAGTGCTTAGGGGTGCCTGGCTACATCTGTTTAGATCGATCTTTAGGAATTTCTCTCTAAATTTGTGCGATTGCGTCTTCTTGTGAGGAGGAAGTTGTTGGTACTAGTGCGTAGGGATGCCTGACGAGCCAGCTCAGCTCACATTATGGCTCAACTCATTTTGGCTTGTTTTGTAATGAGCTAGCTTAACTCAGCTCGTTAAAGTTGATGAGCTAAACATGAAGTTTGGCTCAATTAGTTTAATTTGAAAGTTCGAACCGACTATCACGAGTCTAGCATTTTTAACATTAATGTTACAATCAAGATTATATCAACCAATATATGATAGTTTAAATATCCTAACAATGTTTAACAGTTTAATTTTTGATGAACTTATGAAAATAAATAACACAAGTCAATAAATTAGGGTAATGTAGGTGCTTGGAGACTCAAACTAGACTTAATTAGTACGTAGATTTGACTTTCAAGTTGAATAAGAACTTTATTTTTACAAAATAATAATAATAATAACTATATTGATGCAAACTATTTCTGACGCTTTCATTTTTATTGAGCTTAATGAGCTAATCGAACATCTCATAAGTTGTTCACGAGCTAGCTCGTTGAGAAAATGAGCTGAAATTGAGGCTTGACTCGGTACATTTAAAGATCGAACTGAGCCGAGCCGAGCAAACCATATGAGCGAGTTGAGTAAGCACATGAGCCTCGAGCTTTTCTGCCAGCCCTACTAGTTCTACTCTGCTATGGATGACCTGTTCAGCCTGATTGGTGGTCACAATTTGATGTTCTGACAGATCATGCGTTATTGTTTTGATGAAACATTGATTCTAGGTTAATTATCCTTACTGTAAAATCACTGAATTAGGATAAAAGCGAGTACACATTGTGTGTATTTATAATAATTAATGACTTTTTGTGGATAAAGAAAGCAGATGAGGGGAGGTCGTGCCAACACTTGCGAATACATGGCATGAGAGTACTAATGTTGAGCTTGGAGCTCACTTACACTCACTTTGAAAAAGATCACTTTTGTCATTTGGTCACGTACATTTATATGATGATACATGATACATAATATTTTATAAAAAAGTCTATATATGAGCAACATAAATAGGACAAAGTATTTGACTTTTTTCCTTCACAAATGTGAGAAAAGCTCACCCAAAAAGTGCATATTTAAAAATCGGTGTAGGTGAGCCCATACTCACTCAGATCTTTCTTTGCTTGTCATCTGCATAACATTACCCTGTTCTTTCTTGTGACTTGACATACTAATTTTTATTTTGCATATCATATTTTGTGCATGGTTTTTATTTTAACAATCATCTATCTACTATGTCCAGTTGCATCCCACGTGGGCATGTATAAGGTAGATCTTGCTTACAAATTTATATAGAAATATGATAGGTTTAGTTCATAATAATAGATACTCATGAAATTTCTTGACTCCTATCCACATGACCATTCTTTGCAGTGTCCTAGTGCAAGAATAAATTTGCGTACAGGGATATTATCAATCTCTTTGCCAATGAGAGTATGTTTTTAGAACGAATGTAGTACACTTGATGGTTGTCCGATACATGTTCACTTTCCTCCCTCTAGTGGAAGTCTTTCTTATAATTTCTCGCATTTGCATATTCATATTGGATTATCTTTTGTTGAACACATCCTACTCATGTTCCTTACACTTGAATCGGGGGCTTATATTAAGAGGTAGATGACTGCTCAAGTTGATGTAGGCATTATATTCTAAAGCTAGATGAACGGATGGAGATAAGGAAAGGGGTACCTATCGGTTGTGGGAAGGATTTTTCATTTGGCAAATTAAAGATGACGGAGTCTAGACCTCTGCAATCCCGTCGACCTAGTTCGATTTTTTCCTGTTTTTTCTGCGGAGAAGTATATGGTTTTTTTTCGAGCCGCAGGGTTGACGTCGAACAGCACAACATTGCACAATTGTGGAGCACGTCAAGTTTGAACTTGCTGAAGAGAAGACCAGGTTGGTAAAAGAATTACGAGTGGAATTTACTGAGAAATTAAAGCAATAAATGATGGAAGTTCAGATGAGCCTTGGTGCATATGGGCAGTAGCAGTTAGGAACATGGAATTAGGAAGATTGCAAAATTGTGTTGAGATAGATGATGTTATGCCTTAGCTACGGAACATGTGTAGTACTAAAGAAGAATCTTTCTAGTCTCTTTTAAACATCCTGGTATGTATTTGCATTATGGGCTACCTCGATGGTGTGGAAAAGCTCAAAAAATTAACAATTTTAGTGTTGATAAACTATCGATTCCATATGTGACAAAATGTCGAGAATAATGAACAACTAATATCATATTCATCTAACAAGTCATGCGTCATTTCGTAGTTCACTTCAGTTTTAATAGATTCAAAAATTTTTTGTTGAGAGATCGACGCTCCAACCTTATTAGCACCGACTTGCTAGAAGTAGTACCAATGTACTGTGATACTACTTCTTTTGTGAACCCTATACACACACTATTTTCACATTGACACCAACACAAGTGACCAACTCTCTACAAGGGGATTGAAATCTTTATTCTCCACTACTAGAACTTGACACAATACTAAACTCTTACACTCTATTAATTATGTGGCTACCCTACCACACTCATTGTACTCATGACATTCTACCATGAAATGTCACTCTTCTTGGTGGCTACCTATATCATCTCCATATGGCCTTTACTTGACTCTACTTGGCATGACTACCTTGGGGTGAAGGGCACCCCTATTTATAAGAGTTCATGTGGCTCATGTGATGTGGTCATGTGACATCCTTCCACACATTGTTATCTAATTCTAGAGTATTCCACATTTCTGCATCAAGCACGACAACTATGACTCATGCATGCTCTCCAATCTTCTAGAAGATTCCTCAAGTATGCATTATATTGTATATTTCACACTTTTCTTAAACTTTACTACCAAATGCATGCACTTGTATAGGAATTATGCAATTCAACATCTACAATTTTTTACCCTTTGAAGTTCTTTGTGCACATCAAATTTCTATTTTACTACTATCTTGACTAAAATCAAGTTAAAGCAGTCAAGGAAGAAGTGATAACTAGGTAGATATTCCCAAGACACTTAGCTCCTAAAAATTAAAATGCATTCTTTGGCTATGCCTCTGTAATTGAGATGATTAATTCTATATTCCCTACTACAACTAGGACCCATAGTTCAAGCAAAAATGAAATTAGAAAGTGGAAAATGATTTACTTAAATGTAATAGAAAAAATACATTCAGCTAATCAGCTTAGCAAATTTATGTACTTCTCCAACATTTTTAGGAAGAGCCTGACAATCTAAGATTCTATTAGAAGTAAAAAACAAAATATAGTAAAATGCTTAATTAAAAATATCAACTATATTTTTGGGTCAACTAGTCTTGTAGTAGCCAATGGATCACCATGACATAGTTTGCAATCACATTAAGGCAATGTTTAGATTCCTTCTAAATTTTTTTTGAGAAAAGGAATCTTGTATGCATGAAGTACTAAATGAAGTTTATATGCAAAACCTTTTCACAGATGAGTGCAATTTTCCACGACGAATCTAATGAGCATAATTAATCCATGATTTGCTATAGTAATGCTACAGTGATCATCCTCTAATCATGTGGTCAAAGACCTCATTAGATTCGTCTCGCGAATTACCGCAAAGTTGTGAAGGTAGTTTTGTAAACTGCCTTTATTTAATACCCCTAATTAGGGGTGTGACAACCCCACCCGAAATAAGTTCGTACTATCACCTAAACCAATCCACTTTGGTCATTAAGTGATAATAAAGAATCATCCCGTTGAGTGTTGCCGGGTCATAGCCCGGTAAATCACTTGTAATCCACACAGAGGATCGAACACGCATACATTAAAACCCCCACGAAGGAGAGTCCAGAGTACCTTACACATTAATCCAAATTTCTCCGTAGGGTCAAATTATTACAACAATTGTTCCCACATGAAAGATAAATGGTTCAGAGTTTTAAAGACAGCGAAAAAAAACTAAACGATAACTTGGCATCATGGGAGGCCACCCATAACGCCATTACTCCTCATCATCCACCCATTCCAGCTCCCAGCCGGGTGGGATTTCACTAGGCCAAACATTATCACTTCTCCCTCGAACGGTCCGTCACCTCGTTCCAGGACGAACTCATAGTTAACGCCAGACGATTCTACACGTAGGATGCATATGCAAGACTTAGTTGGTGAAGTCAAGTGATTTAATTACGAAGCATCACATGACAAGCATAGTGTGTCAAGTTGACCACATTCATCTAAACATGAATATATTCAGCATACTCTTCCATAAAGATAAATCAAGCAATCATTTATTAATCATTATTTTGATAGTGATTGTGTGCACATCTATACAAATAAATTAGAAACACTTCACAAACCACCAAGTTATTTTTCAGGGGTCTAACAGTAGCATTTCCTACAGTGAAATACACACAAGTCTATAAAGAAGTGATTTCTTTATTTCTCTTTTTAATATACTTAGTTTCTTCCAAAAATCTTTCTGGTAAAACCATGCAGTAACTTATAGTGAAAAGTTTTTGTACAAGCACACAGTACTACAACAGAGCTACTGTCGAAATTTCATAGCAAACAGAGTTACCTTCTAAGCATGAAAAATACGACAATTTAACACAAGCAAAAGCAAGAATATTCAATACAGAGAAAACTACTCATGCACTGGAGCTCAAATTTTACACAGAGCCTCTATTGACTACATCTAGCCTACACACCAAAAATTAGCTCCAGAAACTATTTCTATCAAGCTACACAAAAATAACCATTTTTAGCCTAGTTATTCATAAAATATTTATATAGAGAAATACATAACTGAAATGTAGCTCAAATTTCTCCTACCGCATAAACATGGTATAAACATCAACTAGCCCAAAGATAAGCATTACTGGATCAACAGAAACTGAACTATATATTTAACTTTATAAACAAGCATCATTCAAAAATAGATATATAGGCAATTCATAAGTACATGATAAAATCACCAAGAGTACATCTAAGCCTAACAAGATGATATCCACAAGATGAGTCACATAAAGCATTAACATGAAGCTGTACAAAATATATCTACAGATCTAGCATAAATACAAAATAAATCATAACTAGACATTCACTCAGTAACTTTGTGCAAAAACTTAGATATAGCCTATGCTAGCCATGACTAACAACATATCAAAAGATCAAGCCTAGCACTGGAGTACAACTCAAGTTATGAACAACCCTATTCAAACTGTGTTTGAATTTTTATTTAAAATATACACATCAAAAGTATATACAGCCTTTCTAAAAGATGTAGACCTACTCACAAGGAAACCAGCAAAATTGCTTTTGCATTTTTCTGATTTTCTGTGAATTTCTACGATTTTTCAAAGATCTGGCAAACACCCTAAAAAGGAGAAGAATCTTTTTACGTAAAGGCCCTCAGCTCAACTTTTCCTTTCACACAAAAGCCCTCAGTATTTACAACATGGCCCCGAGAAGAATGAAATCTTCACCTAGAGGTCCCTGGCGGCGCAGGGGAGTTCGCCGCTGGCGAGGGGCGGTCGGGCTGGGTCAACGGGCGAGCCAGGCTGACGTGTGAGCTCACCTAGAGTTGATTAGGGGCGTTGACTGAGGCAGTGGAAGCTCTGGTGTGCTCTGGCGGTGAGGCCGCGGTGGCGCGCCCGCCACAGCTCGAATTCTGGTGAGGAGAGGGGCTGTGCAGGGCAATGTGCTGCTCGGTCAGCTGGGATGGGGTGCGGAGAGGGTTTTGGGGGTCTCGGGAGGTGACGAGAGGAGTCAGAGAAGGGCACTCTGCGGCGGCGGTGGCAATGGCGCACGGCGGTGACGGAAGCAGAGCAAGCAGTGGCGGTTCGTGCGCGTGCGAGGAAGCTCCGGGGGGTCTCTTATACTCGTGCGCACGATGACTCGACGACTGGGACGCGTTGACGGGGTGGGGTCGGTCGCGGCATGGCGGCGTACGGTGGTGATGTCGTTGGCTGGGCGGCGGTTTGGGCGACGCGGCTCGGCTGATGTTCGCGCAACACATGTCGGCCTGGCAAAGGGGCGGGAACGTCGGTTTGCCCGTGGGGTCCACGCGCACACGTGGTGAGGTGCTTGCCTCGGCGTCCAGGCCTAGTCGTGGCATGGGCGCATGGCCTGGCGCCGTCGGCGCGGCATCGCACGGGGCGCGCATGCCAGAGCGCCGGCTCCATAACTTTTCGGTGTGCCCCTGTTTGACCACTTCAAACTCAAATTTTTGCAACTAAAGTGCACTGTGTGGTAATAAGCAAAGTTGGAGATCTCGCGCTCCTCTACAACATTTACAAAGGCACTAAGGGGTTTTGATCAACTGATTTCGCACAAACTTCCTACCAACTTGGGCATTTGCTCGGTGCTGGTGAACAGTACTTTCTGCTGTTGACCACGGGTTTAACCATCTTCCACTCAAAATCAGCAATGCCGCCAATTATGAAAGTTGTGTCCCATGAAAAGATGAACAACTTTTATTTTGGCAGATTTTGAAGTGTTTAGATGAAATTTGGAGAACACGACCAAGGTTCTAGGCAGAGCAAGGTGTCGAAGGGGTTAACTAGGGGTTTTGACCAAGGTTTGACCAAAATTTGACCAAGCTTTGACCATTAGGGTTTGTTGGCTAGGTTTTCGAGGTGATGACCCAGGTTTACCAAGGTTTGACCAAAGTCAACGTGTTTGACTTGGTTGACCAGTCATTAGCGTTAAATTAACCCTAATTGAAAACCTAGGGCGTCACAGCCTACCCCCCTTAAACAGAATCTCGTCCCGAGATTCGCAGTTTTAAACAAGGATAGGGGAATAGCGGTGTCAAGAGGGATGTACCTGTGGTTCCATTGTTCCTTCCGGAAGGTCAACTGTTGTTGTGATTTCGGCTGTGCTCTTCTTGGCTTGGGCGAGTTGTCTCTTGCGCTTCTTTTTCTCATTCCATTCATTCTGGTCCTGCTGAGGTTTTATGCACTCTCTGGCCATATGCCCACGTTGTCTACAATTGTAACAAAGGTGATAACTATGATCGCGTGGAGGTGGGGGTGCATTGGTCTTTGGGGCCTGCTGAGCTTTGTTGCTCTGCTTTCTAGCACATGGCTTGAATTCGGTGCAGATAATTTCCCATTCACTTAAATCCAATTCCGGTAAAATTTTCTTGGGATTCTCACTCCTTCTCTCTTCCTTCCTGAGATCCATGGGTAGTTTTGATGGTGGTAGTAGAGAGTCGGAGGTGTTGAATTGACCCTGATTCATATGACACACCAATATATTGCAGAAACGAGCCTGTTCGGCTGCCGATGCAGACAACGATTGAGTGAAGCTGACAGTTAAACTAGTTTGAGACAACCCTTGATAAAGACAATGGATAACACTGTGCACTACCTGACTAAGCACTACATTCTGTTCTTCCAACATCTGGATCGCGTCAGCGATGGTATCAATATCAGCTTGGGTAGGTACTTGGAGTGAGCCATACTCATAGGGTCGAGGTTTTGCTGGCTTTGCTCCGGTAGAGTTCATGGTCTCTGTGTCCAATTTTGGTCTATCTGAAATGGCACCAATGGTAGATTGCGGTTGTAGCATCTGAAAGATTTGCTACTGCATCTAGAGGATTTGGCGTATCACTTCTGTTTGAGTAGATGTGAAACCTTCTGGTATTGTCATGGGAGGTGGCGGTGGTAGATTCCTACCACTCATTCACCGAAATTATTGGGAATGTTGCGTGTCGGTCCCACAATCTAAAAGATTGAGTTTTCATTAAACACATATTCATAAGCTTGCTCATAAACATTAACAAGTAGAATATGTACAACAAAAGCTCATTCATGGCAAGTTTTTCGAGATCAGATAGCAATGGCCATAAATATAAATTTTTACATCTCTCCTCACTAACTCAACGCCGCTCATGAGGAAGCGGGCGATGAATGTGTACATGAAAAACTAAGAGCAGGCAGATTTTGCCTGCGATGCAGAGATACATTCCCACCAGCGTCCAGCGAAGTGACTCGTACACCTCCGGGAACGGAGCCATGGTCGACGGTGTAGGCTTGGGTTCTTCTTCTGACCTACCTCCGCACTTCTTCTTGGTGTCGTCGAAGAAGACGGAGGAGAAGCTTGTTCGCCAAAAATCAAAGTACCTGGCCGAGATGGGCTGATGGCGGGTTGGCCAAAGAACAGCCGGAGGAAAGGAAGAGCGACAGTGATGTCGAACTCAACTGGGAGGCGAGATTTGGAAATGGCGATGTCGAGGAAGGGCTTCCTTTTTATGCTGCTGCGGAATTGCAACGGTCGTCCAAGATCATCTGCGACAGGGGCTGGCGGAATGATCCGGTGGTGACGGCATGTGTCTCGATAGTGCTCGGCCTGAGAGAGCTCAGCGACGTGACCGTGGCTGCGGAAAAGAGATGGCAGGGCGACGCTACGACGTCGTGCGTTCATGGCGTGGAAAAGGATGAAGTTCAACGGTCCGAAGAAATGACCGTGATGATGGGGAAAACGAGAAGAGCTCAGGATAACCACCATCAAGGTTTGAAATCATCGCGAGGAGAAATTTCGCCAGAGATTCTACTTGTCCTTCGTTAGTTTGTTTCTTGATTCCTAAGATTTGGAGGGTATGATCGACAGATCCTGGATTAAGAAGTGAGGGAAACTCTCAGATCTTTGACTTTTAGAGAACCTTGACTGCTCAGGAAAACTCTGCTCCTTCTCCTTCCACTTAGCCGGTTGATTTGAATTGCTATTCATATATCTTTGAGATTGAACAGACAGAGAAATCAAGTTGACAAGTTCCATAGTGATTTTGATGAAGAAAAGGAAAGCTAGTAAAAAAATGTTAGTAACTTTGTTTACTCTAATCTCTGAAGTTGTTTCAGAAGAGCAATTAAGGGTGATGATGGATCAAGGGTTCCCCCATCGTAAGTCCGAGGTCAGCTGTCCATAACAACACTGAAAGATGGCAAGGCCATAGAGAGCAGTTGCATGGAGTTGTTCAAGGTTATCAGACGACAACGACTTGGCCAAGATAGGCTGATACAGAAATTTCCGAAGAGACTTGCTCACAGGTTACTTAGATGGTGAGTTTTGATGACATCACTTCTCGCATTACTGATGCAATGATTTTCTTAACTTGATGGGCTATGCACTAAAGAAACATATGGTTGCAATGCCAATGCATGCGGGACACTTGGTGCAACAGTGGAATGGTGCACCTGTTGATGCTCATGACGTGGTGCATAGGGTAGAATGCACGTGTGGGTTAGCATGTGATGCTCATGCATATGGCATATGGTGCATATGACATGATGCATAGTGCAGGATGCGGTGTATGCATGATGCACATGTTTATGAAGGCACAATGCACGTGCTCATGATACAAGGTTAGTGTGACATGTTTTATCTTTCTAAACAGTCAAACGGGGGAAACAACGTCAAGTGGGAAAAAAAATCTGCGGTACGTTTCATTCTCATAATCGAGATACCTAGCGCGCACCTAATGGTAATCACATGGCTGTAGCACACATGATACCCTAGGCTCCGACGCGGCACCTTTGGTCATGAAATAACAATGTTACCGATCAAACGGGGATAGGGTAGAGAGGTTGATATCCTCAGTGCATATGCATGTTAGTCCTCCAAGGTTTACCATGCATATGTTGTGCAATGCATGATCATGCTCGTGAGTGATTTCATTAAGGGTGCAACATCTACCAAAGATTATGAAGCTACTACAACTTAAGAGACCTTGGATGCCCTTTATTCATGTTTTATTTATTCCACAATTCTGTGAGCAAGCTAAGAATAGAAGCTCAAGGTAGGTGAGATCAAGCGGGAGCACGGCAATGGGATCTTATCAAGGAAAAGCTGAGTACTCCAGATTTTTTTAACCAAAAACTCTCATTTTCGGTTAGAGATAAAATCCTTCACATGATCTGACTTTGGTATGCAACTTGATTCTAGAATGGATCACAACAAGGTCAAACATTCAGCCGTCAGAATGCTGCGATAAGGGTTTCATCCATAACATTACATGATACTGAGTTCGGAAACACCATAACACATGGGGGTACAATGCAGCCTTGCTGCACAAGAGCGTACTCCTAGGTCAGCCTACCACAAAACCATCCAAAAGCGACTGCGCACCCTAGAGTATGCCCATCCTACTACACACTCGTACACCTCCTTACTCTATTACAAGCATACCGGCTTCCACTGCAACTAGCTAGTCTTAGCCTCACTTTCTACTACTTGGCCTACCCAAGATGAAGAAAACTCAAGGTGAGGCAGATCCAGACTCTACTCCAGACTCTCCTTGAATGTCCTCTGGATTTTCTTCCTCTGCTGGTCCAGGAATGACCAGTGGCGCTGCTACAGCTTCCATCTGATTCTCTAGTTCCAACATATACTGATCGTTATGCTGTAACATGAAGTTCTGTTCGAGAATGGTTTGACCCAAGTCACATATTCTTGCCTTATCCTTGCGTCTTCTTTTCTTGAGAGTGGTGATCAGTGCTCGGGCTTCTTCCAACTCTTGTGTAGTATCCTTCACTTCCTTAACTTGTTGCCTATAAACTTGGTGTCTATAGAATACACTTTTTCCAACCATCAGTTGATAGGTATCATACATAGCTTTGGAGAAACAAACTGATGTGACAAGAGCAGGACTATAGTGAGCGTTGCCCTAAGCAGAGAGAAAAGCTTCACGTTCAACCCATTGTCCAGGGTGTTCTTCTCCTATGGGAATCACCTTGGCTGTAGTACCAGCTACCGAGGCAGAATGCTTCCCACAAAAGGTGGCGAGGGCATCAAGAGCGGCCTTTTGCATGGTGCTAGCCAGTGTCAAGCCTTGGGCTTTACATTCCCATGTTTCCCAATCGGGATTCAACGGGCAAGTGGGAATCTTCACCTTCACTTCCCAAAGAAGGATCTGTCCCGAGGTCATGAACTCACGCTCCTTGTACTCTGGATAAATGGAATAACCAAAATCCTTCAGGGTGTCCCACATAAGTGCAAGAAATCCACCCTCCTCGAGGCAGTTGAAGTGAGTCCACGCATGCACATCAGCGGTCATGGATCCGGAGTTGGACATCTAGATAAAGTAACGAATGTAAGAATCCAGACGAATGAAAGTGCACAAGAAAGGACTTTCATAGCGCTAGACAGAAAGTTGCATACAAAGTCATACTAAAGATTCCAACTTTCGCAAAACTGTAGGTAGGTACCGAGGAACAAGTCTGATCCTCATGTGGGTAAAACTGGGGGTAGCCATCTATACAAAGGTACAGAGTATGCCTGAACCCGATCGAGCGTGACATACATACGGCAAAAAGTTCTGACAATCGTGAACAAAAATTCATAACTCAGAAACTACAACCCAAAAAATTCCCAAATTTTTGTAGCAACTCAGCAAGGTTATGAGACACATTTTTGGTATTCAGAGGTTGACCTAGAAAGATTTGGAAGGTGCTCAAAAGATACAAGTTCAGAGTGAGGTACCCAGGAGAAAACAGCATGACAGAGTGTCACTATTTTGGGCATAACTTGAGATCTATAGGAGCTATGACCATGAGATTTTGGCAGCACAAACTAGATTAGATATAAAGAAACTTTGGTATAGATCATATAGTCACTTTATTTTTAGAATAGGGGGTAAAAATTAAGCAAATAGACGTATCAACTCGATGACTAAGCAACAAGCAAGCTATACATTGAATCTATACTAAAACATCAAGATAGCAAGGTAGGACCTAGAGAGCATACAAACTTGGTTGATTGCAACATTTTAGGGTTCAATACTGTTGACATTTCTTAACGCAATCACCTAAGAACAGGTTTGGAACCCATCCTGGTAACAGCGCCAGAAATGCTGGTTGGTAATTCTCAACGTTACAGGAATCCGCAAGCACACGGAAGTACTATTGTAGCATTTCCCCAAAGGAGTATTCCAAAGGGTATCGAATCCAAGGAAGGCATTGGCGGAATGACAAGATCAACTCTATTGCAATGAGTATAGATCATAGACGGAAATAAATCAGACACTCAAGTGCAGGGGTAAAATATGATAATGGGGGTAGTGTGATCACACACACACTCTCTCTCTCTCTCTCTCTCTCTAAAGGGTCCTAGGCATAGGAGGCGACATACGAGTTAGTTCTAGGTTCTTATGTACTATACACATAAAGCTGGTAGGAACGAGTTAGATACACTAGCATTGAAGAACATTGACTTAAGCACCCAGGTACCACGGGGAGATAACCTCCCGCGTTGCTTCCGCACAACTCCGGTTGTTATATTTTAGACTCCTACAGCTTATCCGAACGTGGGGGATTTCAGAGGGACCAACGACTGTCACTACCGCGGCCTACCCCAAGACAAACCGTGGGATAAACTCATAAGTAATGTAGCTATGCAACCCAAGCACCATGCTTATGTTGTTAGCCGGACTTGACCGGCCCGGGCTATTGTGACCCAGGTCAAGCCACCAGATAAACCAGCCAATTACACCGAGTACCGTAGCTTAAGCACAGACTTCATACAATGCAATCATGTCATCTAATTAGATCAAACCAGGTTAGGTACACAAACGGATTCATGTTTTCCTATGTCTGTTCAACTGGATCAAAGGGTCGTGTTCGCGAAGAACACGAGCCTCTAACTTATGAACAAACACTAGAAACATGTGAAAGCCACCCGTCAAGTGGATCGAAAGGCCTTGTTCATCAAGAACAGGAGCCTCTAAATGATGAACAGATGAAGAACACATGAACAAATCACTCGTGTATACTAACACAACTTTATATGAAATAGATAAATAACTGAAGTAGATCAAAGTCATACAAATGAAATAAGATACAAGAGAACTCATACCTAGATTCCAAAGTAGACTTGGAACCTGAATTAGAACTACTCTAGCCTACCTCCTAGTCTTGAGACTAAAATTGAGAGAGGTGTTGCAAGTGTGGATGGTTCATAAGTGAGCCCCCTCTCCTTCTATTTATAGGCCCGGGCACCAGCGAGGAATGGATGCAAACACCTCGGGGATGGCGCCTAGGACCAATGGGGAGACACCATGTGGAAGCACAGGAGAGGCCGAGCCAAGGTCGGTTCGGCCGACCTGTGGGGTCGGCCGACCCCCTGGTGGGCCCCCTGGCTCGTGCTTTCTCCTGGTGGCTGTCCTGTGGGTCCTTAGGTCGGTTCCCGGTGTCCACCCTGTTTTGGCGCGGTTTGCATGCCTTTGTGGGCCATGGATCCATGTGATGTCTACATGTCACACTCTGATTCGTCGGGGGTTGCTTCACTTGGATTGCTTGCATGGCATTCATGCATGGCTCCCTAGTTGGTAGGTGTGCATGCATGGCATCCTTGTTGGCAGCCCACCTAGGATGAGGTGATGTGGCATGGACCATAGAAGGTGAGTTTGTCACTCTTTTCCTGCTTATTTTCCTGCAATCAAATAATCTCCAAGGACAAGTGGAACTATATTATTCTTAACTAAATACGTGTAAGAAATGCCTTATGCTCCTTTATTCATGAGTATATTGATGGCTAAAGTAGGCAGTTAACAGCCGTCAACAACTCCCCCAAGCTAGCCTCTTGCTCGTCCCGAGCAAGAGATCAAGGACTTAGGTTGGTTGATCAGGAGTTGCTACGATGTTGTATTCCTAATGTATGACAAGATACAACTAGGTACTCTATCAAGAGTTGAAGAAGTTGGCATTGATCTTACCTTACACTCAATTGATATGGGGCATGTAGCTTCACCTGCCTTGGGCGGTTGAAAGATAGAATGGTTGTATAAAGATTACTAATCACATGTACCTTGATCAGTTATCAATCCGAAGGTTTTGCAGGTTTTTCAAAAAGAAATCAAAGTTCCTCAAATGATACTCTCGGATCGCTCAATGTGTATGATTCCTCACCAAGGCTTTGATTTTCCTTATTTCACTTCCTACTCCTAATAAGCCGATATGTGGAGCTGTAGGTAGGGAAAATATGTGGCATACCTGTTTCTCATGTATTGTCGAGTCGAAAACCGGATCCTTGGGAGAACAAGTTATACACCCTAATCAAGATGTGCAAAAGTGTGTATATGGTGGATGGATAATGAACTCCTATTTGCATGATTTTACTCTCCTCCTTTTCGAAATTTTTGAGACTTGGGCTATGTCTCTTTATTCTTTCTCTCTTTTTTTATGCATGCCCTTGAGCATGTTTCTTTTCTTCTCTTTTTTTAACATAGCCCATAGTCCTTGCTGAATATATATTTTTTTCGAAGGGAGAGTAATCATGGAACATGCGCAGAGCTTTATTTTGTGGAATGGATGGGAAATGGATGAAATGATGGTTACTAACTTCCAGTGTAGAAGTTTTGCATATGGTGGTGTGTACGTGATCTTGATCATAGGAGTATGACAAGTTTACTCGCCGAGGGTCACAACAATTCGACAAGACTCAATGGAGAAATCAAGTAGCATATGTGGAGGTTTAACAGAAGCTAAAATATACATATGGCCTTGGATAGGAATTTCTTATCATTGAGGAACTTATCATTTTATCATTTTCAAAAGAAAACTCCGGATATCAAACATCACTTAGTACTAGCTCATAGCAACTCTATTATACCATATCATACCTCGCAACAACTTAGGCAAAGATCATGCTTTTTGCTACCCACAACTTTCAAGCTCAGGTTTGATCATACTAGCCAACAAACTCAAAACTTGGATAGGATACTAAGTTGTAAACAAGGCATACAAGAGGAATAAACAGAGCAACTATTCATCATTTCAACCATGGAGAATAAGAACACTCTTACTGCGCATATGAAAACAAACTAATTTAAGAAAGCAAATACATATTTTTGGTCTTTTTAACTTTTTTCAGATTTTTCTGTGTTTTTAGCATATGGGGTTCTGAAAACAATAGAAGATACAAGTTACCTCAGAATGGGGGTCCTCCCCCAAGCTAGCTTCAGGCTCACTGCTGTGGAGGGTGGTATCCCAACCACGTGTAGTAAGCCCTCTGCTCCATGGTGTGAATCCTCTCGCCAGTCATACGCTGCCAGTCCCGAGTGGACTCAGCCTACTGGTGCATTGTCTCCTCCATGGTACCGACACGGATGTTGAGCTCTCATCTGCTGAGTGAGGGTGGCCCCACGAGATGACGAGCGCAACCCGGACGATGAGGACGAGTCCCCGTAGGTAGCACCGGCGGGCCGAACCCACTCGCCACTCCCTGCACTAGCCCAGGTCGAGCTACTCGCACCCGGCTGACTCATGGGTGTAACTCCAGACATGTACCCGGCCGAGGCCCATGCGCCAGACAGCGGTGGTGTAGGCTGAGGCTGTGGCTGCGGTGACGGCTGCGATGATGGCTGTGGCGGTGGATGTTGTGGCGGTTGCTGTGCTGTCGCTGCCCTCCTCGATGCACTCCTAGTGACCCTGTCTCCGAAAACACTAGAACGACGAGGTTCCTCAAGAGTAACGGTCAGTGGCCCTTGGCCGTACAAACAGAAATCCGGGTTAGGTAACCGAATCTGGTTTGCGTGGCCAGGGTAAAAGAAAACCAAGGAATCATCCGGGCCCTTTTTAAGAGTATGTCCTTGAATCAGATACGCCTCATTTATCATGGCTCAGGGAGAATCAATGTAGGGAACGTTAGCCCCTATTGAAATCCCAAGACTCGAAATGATATGTGTGATCAGGGACGTACACTCAATAGAACCCGTCATCCTAAAATTTGTCAACCACTGCCGAATTATAGCTTGCACTGGGGAGATTTTGATTCGTCTGACCGCGGCGTATAGTATCCTCATCTCGTCCGTGCGCACGATTCAAACATCATCCCTCAGAAAGAGAGTGATGGCGAGCCACTTGTGCCACAGTCAGAGAGTAGGATGCGTGATATTGTTGCACCGAGGTGCTAACTTGCCACAGACAGGCCGACCAGAAATCTCTTCCCAAAAATTATCTCGAATAAAATCACTGCAAGCTTGATCGGGAGAAATAGCACAACAACGATGAAAACCGAGAGCTCGACTAAGATCTTGCCATGAGACTCGATACGACGTTCCATGGAAACAAAACGTAATACCGGTCTCATCCTCCCGAAGAGTACAGAGGAACTGAATGGTGAGAGGCCTAGAACCGATCTCCTACACCGGAACAAAGTTCTCCCAACCAAGAGCATGCCAAATGGAATCGAACTCGGAGTCCATACCTGTTTTCTCGAGAAGGGCCGAGTCGAACTCCTTGGTGTTGGCGAAGACTCGATCGTTGATGAGAGCATAGGCCTGTCTCTCCCGGTTGTCCCTCAAGTCGATGAAGGCAGCATCGGTGTTGATCACCCCTTCGGCTCGTGGCGTGGGTAGCTCCTCCTCTTCCTCTTCTTCACAGTCGGTTGACATTGGACTTGGCGTAGCTCCGGAGTGGTGAGACGAGCCCTCTCTGTCTCTAGAACGGCGTGAGCGGGTCACCTTCCGGTATGCACCGGCAATCCAACTCATCTTGCACAACAATGGGACAACACGAGCAACTCGGTGATGGGTTAGTGAAATCGAAATGAAATCCTTACCGAGCTTGCTCCACCAATATTCAATACTCAGCGACAGATTGGAGAGAGTGCTTGACACTTTCACTTGAGCAAGAAATCCAAGAAAACCAAAGAGCAAGAGCAAAGAGGGAGAGGGGGTGATAGAAATGAGTGAATGGGTGAAGAAACCCCTCAATCCCACTTCTATTTATAGGCAACCGAGCCAGGCACTGGGGTAGAGGACAAGGGCAACGGCTAGGAGCCGTTGGAAGAGGCGGGGCCCACTTGACCGTTGGCCTAGGTCGGCCGACCCCCTGCCGGGCCCGCCTGCTTCCAGCTTTTTGCAATGGCTCTCTAACGGCTACCTAATGTCCTGCCCAGATGTCTAGGTCCAGATTCGCCCAAAATGTTGCTCGAAAAATTTTTCTATGACTTTCCACTCAAGAATTTATTTTTAGAATTTTATTTGAAAAGGGAAATTTGCTAGAAAAAAATCTAGCATGCAGATGCAAGGTTGGAAAAATTCAAATATGCATTTGGAAAAATCAAATAAAATTTTGGAAGGGAAATATGAGATAAATACCAATTTTACCTTTTGGCAAAAAGGACTCATCTTTTTAAGTCTGAGAGCGAGACTTTTCTTGGCGATCAATTCCATTCGTCACCCCATTCCCGAGAAATTGATGGAGATGACTTTTGTATTTCCCGCCACACCCTTCTTGTTTTCTTAGGCTTTGTTGGCGTGGTGGGAAGTCGCGGGGGCTGTGGCTCCGTCCATGCCCCTGATTGCTCATTTTTGCCCTGTAGTGTATAGCATTTCTCTTTTGTTGCCTGAAATCGGAACATCAAGTTCCTCTTCCCAATGCGGAATCGGATCGTTCTGGCTCCCACATTGATCCTTGTGTTGGCGTCACTCAGGAACGGTCTCCCAAGAATGAGAGGCATTCCCCCATCATCTTGCATATCAAGGACCACGAAATCCGCAAAGATGCATGAACCTTGGATGAATACCAATAAGTTCTCTACTATCCCCTCTGGATGTCGGATCGATGCATCAGCAAGTTGGACGGCCGTCGCAGTTGGAGTTAGAGCTGGATACCCCAATTGTTCAAACATGGCCTTGGACATAAGGTTAACACTTGCACCAAGGTCACATAGAGCATGCTTAATCTTCTGGTAATATATCTTGCAGGTGATAGCCGGATAACGAGGATCTTTCTTGTGTGTGATTGTTGAAGATTCCCATGGGTCAAGTATTTGCTGTATAGGTCTCCCTGCATAGTCAGTGGTTTGTGCCCGCCCAGAATGCTTACCCTATCTGGTGGACACTACACAAACATTTTCACAAGAAGATACGGGTTGCCCCGGAATCTTCCCGTCTTCAGCAGAGGGAACCAAAGCTGCTAATTGAGCCAACTGGGTTTCTATCATCTTATTAAAACTCAACTGCTTTTTAAGAGCAGAAGAAAGGCTATCGATTTTAACATTAAGGCTCTCGAAAGCCTTATCATAGGCAGCTGTTTTCTTATTAAAACCTTCATTAATCTTAGCTTGCCCAAAGACTAGATCTTTCAAGGAAGGTTGGTTTGGGTTGAAAGAATTACCTTGATTACCTCCTTGATAATAAGGGCGCGATTGATTCCATGTTTGACCTCCTTGTGGACGATAACCGTTGTTGTTGCCGTTCATGTACATCACATCCTCCTGAGTAGTAGGGCAGTAATTCCCTGAATGCCCAGTATTACCACAGACTTCGCAAGTCATGCGAGCATCCATAGCTTGAGTAGTGGTGGCCATGGCGGCCTTCTCATTGGCTAGATCATCCATTCTCTTCATCATTAGGTCCATCTTGACGTGCAACATATCCGCTTCCTTGACGGTATGTGTACCCCTTTGACGTGGCTGGAGTCGATCATCACTCCACCCTTGATTGGTAACCATCTTCTCAATCAATATAGTAGCTTCAGTGATAGTAAGAGAGAAGAAAGCCCCTCCAGCTGCAGCATCAATATGGCCTCGGGCTGTCGGAGTCAGCCCATTATAGAAACTCTGAAGAGTAAGCTAGTTGTCCATCCCATGATGAGGACAAGCCAGGATATACTCCTGGAGTCTCTCCCAAGCTTCGGGGATAGTCTCATTTGCTGCTTGCTGGAAACTCGAAATTCGCCCCCGAAGGACATTGGTTTTGCCCAACGGAGCACTTTGCCGAAGTGTTAATCTCTGCACGGTTAGCATAGAACCACTGCTTCACCTTTCCCAAGAGGGAGAAGGGAAACAGTCGCAGACGAATAGCATCTTCCTCCACTCCTCGTATAGTGAAGGTACTGCATAGTTCCAGGAACTACTGCAGGTGGGCGCTCGCGTCTTCATTAGGCTTGCCACAGAATGGGTTAGCCTATACCATCGTAATTAAGCCAGTCTTGATCTCGAAGTTTCCATTCCCAGTGTTGATCACAGGGCCTATCGGCACCTGGTCAGTAGAGGGAGCAGAGTACTCGCGGAGAGTCTTCTCGACAGGATTGGCCATGGAAGTTGATGCGGATGGCACAAAGGAAGTTGGATCGACTTCCGAACGTTCACGCGAAGGAGAGCCGAAATGATTTCGTGCCTTCCTTACGAGTGACTCAGGATCTTCAGTAAAATTCGATGGTAAGTCGAAACCAGTCATGCACTACCTGTCTTCATCATCAATAGAGAAAGAAGACAATCCAAGTTAGCATGCATTGAGAACTGTTTTATTCCTGTCATGATTATAAACATATGCAGAGTGTTGATATGTCATCCTTAAGCCTTCCCCGGCAACGGCACCAGAAATGCTTGTTGACATTTCTTAACGCAATCACCTAAGAACAGGTTTGGAACCCATCCTGGTAACTGCGCCAGAAATACTAGTTGGTAATTCTTAATGTTACAGGAATCCGCAAGCACACGGAAGTACCATTGTAGCATTTCCCCAAAGGAGTATTCCAAAGGGTATAGAATCCAAGGAAGGCATTGGCGGAATGACAAGATCAACTCTATTGCAATGAGTATAGATCATAGATGGAAATAAATCAGACACTCAAGTGCAGGGGTAAAATATGATAATGGGGGTAGTGTGATCACACACACACACTCACTCTCTCTCTAAAGGGTCCTAGGCATAGGAGGCGACATACGAGTTAGTTCTAGGTTCTTATGTACTATACACATAAAGCTGGTAGGAACGAGTTAGATACACTAGCGTTGAAGAACATTGACTTAAGCACCCAAGTACCACGGGGAAATAACCTCCCGCGTTGCTTCCGCACAACTCCGGTTGTTATATTTTAGACTCCTACAGCTTATCCGAACGTGGGGGATTTCAGAGGGACCAACAGCTGTCACTACCACGGCCTACCCCAAGACAAACCATGGGATAAACTCATAAGTAAGGTAGCTATGCAACCCAAGCACTATGCTTACGTTGTTAGCTGGACTTGATCGGCCCAGGCTATTGTGACCCAGGTCAAGCCACCAGATAAACCAGCCGATTACACTGAGTACCGTAGATTAAGCACAGACTTCATACAACACAATCATGTCATCTAATTAGATCAAATCAGGTTAGGTACACAAACGGATTCGTGTTTTCCTATGTCTGTTCAACTGGATCAAAGGGTCGTGTTCGCGAAGAACACGAGCTTCTAACTTATGAACAAACACTGGAAACATGTGAAAGTCACCCGTCAAGTGGATCGAAAGGCCTTGTTCATCAAGAACAAGAGCCTCTAAATGATGAACAGATGAAGAACACATGAACAAATCACTCGTGTATACTAACAGAACTTTATATGAAATAGATAAATAACTGAAGTAGATCAAAGTCATACAAATGAAATAAGATACAAGAGAACATATACCTAGATCCCAAAGTAGACTTGGGACCTGAATTAGAACTACTCTAGCCTACCTCCTAGCCTTGAGACTAAAAGTGAGAGAGGTGTTGCAAGTGTGGATGGTTCATAAGTGAGCCCCCTCTCCTTCTATTTATAGGCCCGGGCACTAGCGAGGAATGGCTGCAAACACCCCGGGGATGGCGCCTAGGACCAATGGGGAGACACCACGTGGAAGCACAGGAGAGGCCGAGCCAAGGTCGGTTCGGCCGACCTGTGGGGTCGGCCGACCCCCTAGTGGGTCCCCTGGCTCGTACTTTCTCCTGGTGGCTGTCCTGTGGGTCCTTAGGTTGGTTCCCGGTGTCCACCCTATTTTGGCGTGGTTTGCATGCCTTTGTGGGCCATGGATCCATGTGATGTCCACGTGTCACACCCTGATTCGTCGGGGGTTGCTTCACTTGGATTGCTTGCATGGTATGCATGCATGGCTCCCTAGTTGGTAGGTGTGCATGCATGGTATCCTTGTTGGCAGCCCACCTAGGATGAGGTGATGTGGCATGGACCATAGAAGGTGAGTTTGTCACTCTTTTCCTGCTTATTTTCCTGGAATCAAATAATCTCCAAGGACAAGTGGAACTACATTATTCTTAACTAAATACGTGTAAGAAATGCCTTATGCTCCTTTATTCATGAGTATATTGACGGCTAAAGTAGGCACTTAACAGCCGTCAACAAATACTTTTTAGCATGATGCAAAAAGTGGTGCATACGACCTCACACAGCGATCAAGCCAAAAATCAAAGTTAGTGCCGGTGGCAAGGCTTATATACTTCTCTCCCTATAATAACTAGTCGGAGCTACATTTCGGTCACATAACGATCGTACGAAACGTGGTTAGTGTACCTTCAGAAAAGAACCTTCTGTGCTAGCACATCACGGGAGCGTCCCCATACATTACCATTCACTATAAAAATGGTACCCATACATTTTGCACTGCATGGACATCGCCCAACCTGAGACGCCCTTTTTGAATGGTGGGTGTCCCCCTTCGCATGTTCGTAATGCGGGATCATGCACATGTATATCAAAATGTGGCGACATCACAACCCATGATATGTTCATCTTGAATAGAACATGACATCCTTCGTATGACTTGCATACAGTAGCACACGTATAAAACACGTGCACATCCAACCGAGAAGATAGGATCCGTTGAATGGATTGCCCTATCAACTCTCGCATACTCGTGATGCGGCACAACACACGTATGAAACACGTGGCTTAAGAAGTGCTGGAAGTTAGGATAAATAAACCATAAATACTTAGTCACCTTAAAAGAACCCAAAAATTCCATCTAGAACCTTTCAGTCTAATCATTCCTTAACGATCTAACGTATTTTCAAAATCTAATCAATCTTGGCAAGTTTTAATTGTAAATTGTGTAATTTGTATTAAACTAATTACTCTGGTGTATACGGATGCTCTGATACCAACTGTGACAACCCCACTCGAAATAAGTCTGTACTATCACCTAAACCAATGCACTTTGGTCATTAAGTGATAATAAAGAATCATCCCGTTGAGTGTTGCTGGGTCATAGCCCGGTAAATCACTTGTAATCCACACAGAGGATCAAACACGTATACATTAAAACCCCCACGAAGGAGAGTCCAGAGTACCTTACACATTAATCCAAATTTCTCTGTAGGGTCGAATTATTACAACCATTGTTCCCACATGAAGGATAAATGGTTCAGAGTTTTAAAGATAGCAGAAATAAACTAAACGATAACTTGGCATCATGGGAGGCCACCCATAACGCCATTACTCCTCGTCATGCACCCATTCCAGCTCCCAGCCGGGTGGGATTTCTCCAGGCCAAACATTATCACCTGAAAACAACATTTATAGCAAGGCTGGGTATACTAATACTCAGCAAGGCTTACCCGTCTAAAATGAAAGACTTAACCTCTAATCATGCTTGGCTTTTGGCTAGTGGGTTTGTTTTACCAAAAAGCGACTAAGGAGTTAATCCTTACTTTCAATATTTTAGCTCAAGTTCTAGTAGATCAAGTTATTGCTAGATATGTAACTATTGCAAAAATAATTGTGCAAATAATTAATCAAACATCAAGTTTATCAACATTTCATCATAGAGGGATTATCATGGCCAGATAATTAAGCACTCCCGGATAACGGTGAGAGGCCGACGATCGATCAATTAATAACCTTGCAAGGTGGACCTAAACATACGGGAGAAAGTACTCACAATGAGTGCATTCAACCAAACAGTTACCGTCATTCCTCGGATTAGAATCTGATGCCACAGTCCTAGGTACAAGGCTAGCTGGCACGCCTCACACTAGTGTCCAGTGTCACACATGCACCACAGGTAGCCAGCCTGGGGCCACAACCCAAGATTAGTAACCCAAGATTAGTAGCCTAAAGTTCCTGCACCGCATCATTCAGGTACTAGGCTTACCGTACCCATTTTTGACAAATGTTTAGTACGTTCAAATGCTTAATTTCTTAACCACTGGATCGGAGCCCAAAATCCCATGCTCTTACTATGTGAGCAATGCAATTTAACAATCTTATGATTCCAACATAAGAACCTATTCTTGCGAGCGAAGTACATCACTCGACTTGTACCGGGTCCTTAGTGCATAGCAACTAGCGACCTAGCATACTAGTAAAAGATCATAGGTACTTATGGATCATGCAACTAGGGTTTCAATTCAACTCCTGAATGTAAATGCACATAGATATTCAAACATAAATTCAGAAGTTAAAAAAAAACATATAGGTAAATGATAAACCGGGGCTTGCCATCACTAGCAAGTTAGTAGGAAAGTCTTCCGAACTTTGGTCCGGGTCTTGTTGCACATCCATGTAGTTCACTTCTCCCTCGAACGGTCCGTCACCTCATTCCGGGACGAACTTGTAGTTAATATCAGACGGTTCTACACGTAGGATGCATATGCAAGACTTAGTTGGTGAAGTCAAGTGATTTAATTACAAAGCATCACATGACAAGCATAGTGTGTCAAGTTGACCACATTCATCTAAACATGGATATATTCAGCATACTCTTCCATAATGATAAATCAAGCAATCAATTATTAATCATTATTTTGATAGTGATTGTGTGCACATCTATACAAATAAATTAGAAACACTTCACAAACCACCAAGTTATTTTTCAGGGGTCCAACAGTAGCATTTCCTACAGTGAAATACACACAAGTCTATAAAGAAGTGATTTCTTTATTTCTCTTTTTAATATACTTAGTTTCTTCCAAAAATCTTTCTGGTAAAACCATGCAGTAACTTATAGTGAAAATTTTTCGTACAAGCACACAGTACTACAACAGAGCTACTGCCGAAATTTCATAGCAAACAGAGCTACCTTCTAAGCATGAAAAATACGACAATTTAACACAGGCAAAAGCAAGAATATTTAATATAGAGAAAACTACTCATGCACTCGAGCTCAAATTTTACACAGAGCCTCTATTGACTACATCTAGCCTACACACCAAAACTTAGCTCTAGAAACTATTTCTATCAAGCTACACAAAAATAACCATTTTCAGCCTAGTTATTCATAAAACATTTATACAGAGAAATACATAACAGAAATGTAGCTCAAATTTCTCCTACCGCATAAACATGGTATAAGCATCAGCTAGCCCAAAGATAAGCCTTACTTGATCAACAGAAACTGAACTATATATTTAACTTTATAAAGAAGCATCATTCAGAAACAGGTATATAGATAGTTCATAAATACATGATAAAATCACCAGGAGTACATCTAAGCCTAAAAAGATGATACCACAAGATGAGCCACAGAAAGCGTTCACATGACGCTGTACAAAATATATCTACAGATCTAGCTTAAATACAAAATAAATCATAACTAGAGATTCACTCAGTAACTTTGTGCAAAAACTTAGATATAGCCTATGCTAGCCACGACTAACAACATATCCAAAGATAAAGCCTAGCACTGGAGTATAACTCAAGTTATGAACAACCCTATTCAAATTGTGTTTGAATTTTCATTTAAAATCTACACATCAAAAGTATATACAACCTTTCTAAAAGATGTGGATCTACTCATAAGGAAACCAACAAAATTGCTTTTACATATTTCTGATTTTTCTGTGAATTTCTACGATTTTTCAAAGATCTGGTAAACACCCTAAAAAGGAGAAGAATCTTTTTACAGAAAGACCCTCAGCTTAACTTTTCCTTTCACACAAAAGCCCTCAATATTTACAACATGGCCCCGGGATGAATGAAATCTTCACCCAAAGGTCCCCGGCGGCGTAGGGGAGTTCGCAGCCGGCGAGGGGCGGTCGAGCTGGGTCAACGAGCAAGCCAGGGCGACGTGTGAGCTCACCTGGTGTTGATTGGGGGCGTTGACCGAGGCAGCGGAAGCTCCGGTGAGCTCCGGCGGTGAGGCCTCGGCGGCGCGCCCGCCATAGCTCGAATTCCGGCGAGGAGAGGGGCTGTGCAGGGCAATGTGCTGCTCGGTCAGTTGGGATGGGGTGCGGAGAGGGTTTTGGGGGTCTCGGAAGGTGACGGGAGGAGTCGGAGAAGGGCACTCCGCGGTGGCGATGGTAATGGCGCACGGCGGCGGCAGAAGCAGAGAAAGCAGCGGCGGTTCGTGCGCGTGCGAGGAAGCTCCGGGGGGTCTCTTATACTCGTGCGCATGATGACTCGATGACTAGGACGCATTGACGGGGTGGGGTCGGTCGCGGCATGGCGGTGTACGGCGGCGACGTCGTTGGCTGGGTGGCGGTTTGGGCGGCGCGGCTCGGCTGGTGTTCGCACGACACATGTTGGCCGGTCAAAGGGGCGTAGAACGTCGGTTCGCCTGTGGGGAGGCACGTGCCTCGGCGTCCGGGCCCAGCCGTGGCATGGGCGCGCGGCCTGGCGCCGTCGGCACGACGTCACGCGAGGCGCGCGTGCCATAGCGTCGGCTCCAGAACTTTTCGGTCTGCCCCTGTTTGACCACTTCAAACTCAAATTTTTGCAACTAAAGTACACTATGTGGTAATAAGCAAAGTTGGAGATCTCGCGATCCTCTACAACATTTACAAAGGCACTAAGGGGTTTTGATCAACTGATTTCGCACAAACTTCTTGCCAACTTGGGCATTTGCTCGGCGCTGGTGAACAGTGCTTTCTGCCGTTGACCACAGGTTTAACCATCTTCCACTCAAAATCAACAATGCCGCCAATTATGAAAGTTGTGTCCCATGAAAAGATGAACAACTTTTATTTTGGTAGATTTTGAAGTGTTTAGATGAACTTTGGAGAACACGGCGAAGGTTCTAGGTAGAGCAAGGTGTCAACGGGGTTAACTAGGGGTTTTGAGCAAGGTTTGACCAAGCTTTGACCATTAGGGTTTGTTGGCTAGGTTTTCAAGGTGATGACATAGGTTGACCAAGGTTTGACCAAAGTCAACATGTTTGACTTGGTTGACCAGTCATTAGCGTTAAATTAACCCTAATTGAAAACCTGGGGCGTCACAAGTGGTCAAAGGGGACTGGAATTTTTTCAGCATCTATCTAAACATTGCCTTAGCTACTATGAGTTAGGATATGGGGTGTTTATGAGAAACACCACAAGGGCTTCGTGGTTTGGTAGATTTGGAAACATAGGAATGCTTATTTGTTAGATGGGGCCTCACACGTCTCACCTAGTGCGAACGGGGTTAGAGGTCATGTAGACAACACTGATATCGCTGCAGAATGAACAAATTAGCCTAGCCTAGAGGAGTGTGTAGCTCATACAAAAGCTGGCAAAGCCAAGAAGCTTCAACAGTAGCATTAGAACTACAAGGATACTCCGCCTCAACAGTAGAGCAAGAGATAACATTCGAATGCTTGGAGGACATAGTTGTTGTCGAATAAGATAGCATATCCTGAGGTGGACTTGTGTGTTTTCAGGACAACCGCCCCAGTCAACATAGAAAATAGACCACAAGGTCGGTATGAGTACATGTCCGCAAGAGTAAGCCCATATTATGAGTCCTATGAATACCAACAAATCTGCTTCATGAAGCTAGGTGTGGCTCACGAGGATTATGCATGTAGAAGCATACTTACTAAAAAGCATAGGCAATGTTAGGCCAAGTGATGGTGATGTAGTGGTTAGAACGTGGAGATGATGAATCAAACAAGAGGCACACGAACAAGACAGAAATCTAGATGGAATTGCAACTCACAAATTCCTTCTAGTATTCACCAACAAATAGTGGTTGTATTATTCATTCCCTCCTCCTAAAATGAAGAGTCTTTACATATATAGAGACCACACTGGTGGATCAAACCAGTAGGTGAAAAGATTTATTAAAACTGAAACACTAACATAAGGCTCTTAAGTTCCTTATTTAATCAAATAAATACTTAAGCCATTGGACTTCCTTGTGTGGTTATGGCCGCTCGTCACCTCTTCATGAATGCTGGTATTATTTGCCTGCATCATCCTCCCCGAGTGCAGAAGAACTCGACCACAAGTTCAAGTTATTTTGTTCCAATAGTTCTCCCTGATATGGCATAAGATGCTTCACATTGAACACATCAGACGTCCGCAGGTGGCTAGGCAATTGTAGCTGATATGCATTATCATTTATCTTTTTTAGAACCTTGCATGGCCCAACCTTCTGCTGACTTAACTTATTATATTGCCCAGTGGGAAAACGATCTTTAGTTAAGACAGCCCACACAAAATCTCCAACGTCGAACACAAGGTGTCGACGATGTCGATCAGCGGCAGCCTTGTATTTAGCATTGCTTTCATGGATTCACTGTTGAACTAACTTGTGAATCACACCCATCTCAGCAACCAGTTCATCTGCTTGTTGGCTTTTGTTCCCAGCAAAAGGAATAGGTTCTAACTCAAGCACACCACTTGGTACTCGACCATATACTATTTCGAACGGACAAAATCCAGTAGAGCGATTCAGAGTGCGGTTGAAGGAGAATTCAGCATATGACAAAATTTGATCCCAGTGTTTTTGGTTTATCACCAACAAGAGCTCGTAACATATTTCCCAAGTTTCGATTCACAACCTCCGTTTGACCATCTGTTTGCGGATGGTAAGCTGTACTGAAATTCAATGTTGTTCCCATTTTCCTCCACAAGGCTCGCCAAAAGTGAGACATGAACTTTGTCTCACGATCAGAAGTAATGCTCTGTGGGATTCCATGGAGACGCACGATCTCGCGGAAGAATAGATGAGAAATTTGACTTGCATCTGATGTCTTTCGACAAGGAATGAAATGGGCCATCTTGCTGAAACGATCCACAACAACAAAGATAGAATCCACATGACGCTGTGTTCGTGGAAGGCCTAGGACAAAATCCATACTGATATCAGTCCAAGGTCCGATAGGTGTAGGTAAGGGCATATACAACCCAGCGTTGGTAGCAACTCCTTTGGATACTAGGCATGTGTGACATCTTGCAACAAATCTTTCCATATCTCGACGAGCATGAGGCCAAAAGTATTGTCGCAATAATAATTCAATGGATTTGTCTCATCCATGGTGACCTTGATTGTGGATTTCCTTGATAATCATATCTCGGATAGAACAATCAGGAATACAAAGTTGAGTGCCACGAAAAAGAAATCCCTCTTGTACTGTATACTCTGCTGATTTCTTTGCTTGGGCTGCTTCATAAATTTTATTGAAGAAAGAATCAGTAGCATACAACTCAGGAATATTATCAAAATCAACAGCTTGGATTCGTGTTATACTGAGGCAGTGCATTCTACGGCTCAATGAATCAGCCACTTTATTTTGTGTGCCACACTTGTATCTTAAAACAAAGTTGTACTCCTCAAGAAAATTTGCCCAGCGTGCATGTTTATGGTTCAGATTAGCTTGACTTTGGATATGTTTCAATGCCTCATGATCACTATAGAGAACAAATTCTTGATGTAACAAGTAATGGTGCCAATGTTGCAAAGGTCTAACAACAACATATAATTCAGTTTCATAAGTGGAATACTGCAGTTGTGTTCTAGTTAATTTTTCACTGAAGAAAGCCACAGGGCGATTCCCTTGACTAAGAACAGCACCAATTCCAATTCCTAAAGCATCACAATTGACCTCGAATAATTTGTCAAAATCAGGTAAGGCTAAACAACCTGCTGAAGCAATCTGCATCTTAATCTCTTCAAAGGCTTCAAGTGCATCTTTTGTTAATGTAAATATGCCACTATGTTTCATGCAATCAGTAAAAGGTGCCATGATGGTGCTGAAATTTTGAATGAATCGGCGATAGAAAGAAGCAAGGCCATGAAAGCAATGAGCTTCAGTTAGAGTACAAGGAGATTGCCAATTGATAATTGCTGCTACCTTGCTTGGATCTGGTTGTAAGCCATTGTCTGACACAATGAAACCCAAAAAATTTACAGAGGTGGTCATAAACTCACACTTGTTTGGATTTGCATATAATTGCTCATGCCTTAGTGCAGACAAGACTTCTCTTAGATGCTGCAAATGTTGGGACATGTTGTTACTGTAGACTAGTATATCATCAAAATATACTACAACAAACTTGCCAATGAAAGGTTGCAAGACATGATTCATCAACCTCATGAATGTACTAGGAGCATTAGAAAGGCCAAAAGGCATGACCAGCCACTCTAAAAGACCATCTCTTGTCTTGAAAGCGGTCTTCCACTCGTCTCCTGGACGAATTCGCAATTGATGATAACCGCTCTTTAAATCAATCTTGGAAAATATGAGAGCCCCAGCTAACATATCATCCAATCGAGGAATTGGAAATCGATACTTGATGGTGATCTTGTTGATGGCTCGACAATCCACGCACATACTCCAAGATCCATCTTTTTTTGGTGTCAATAATACTGGAACAGCACGAGGACTCAAACTAGGGTGAATAAACCCCTTGTCTAGCAGTTCTTGCACTTGTCTATTCAGCTCCTTATATTCGGTTGAATTCATGCGATAAGCTAGACGATTTGGCAAACTAGCTCCTGGTACAAAATCAATGCAGTGTTGAATGTCTCTCATAGGAGGTAATACAGATGGGAGCTCTTTGGGAAAACATAAAAAAATTCATGAACCAACTCTTGCGCTTCTTTGGGTACTGTGATGTCATCTTTCTGTTCTGTAACTAACAGCAAGTAAATATCTCCTCCGGGTTAATCATGCATAAATTGATTGAAAGATACTAGAGTTGCAACCCCAGATGATTTGCCACCACTTGATGAAGAGAGATCATCCATGTTTACTGGATTTAACACAAACTTTTGCCCATTCTTCATGACAGTATATGTGTGCTTGTGGCCATCATGTATTGCATGTCGATCATACTGCCATGGTCACCCCAAAATAAGATGACTGACATCCATATCAACAACATCACATTCAACCTCATCAAAAAATTTATTACCAATTGAGAAGGATACCAAACAACGAAATTTGACCTTTGATACTTTATCAGATTTGAACCACCTCAAATTATAAGGATGAGGATGCTTTATTTTCTGGAGCCCAAGTTTATTAATAGCATCTTCAGATATTGTGTTCTCCCAACTGCCATTATCTATAATGACATGGCAAACTTTACCGCCCATGGTGCACTGAGTGTGAAATAAACTCCGACGACGCCAATCTTCTCCATCACAACTTCACAAGCATCGCCCCTGAATCTCCTTCTAACTCAACCTCATCCTCCTGCTCACTAGGATAATTGTCATAGACAGGCTTGCTTTGCTGCTCCTCTTCACAATCAAATTCAGCCATCAATCCTTTGCCATCCATGCTGTTGTTCTTTGGACGGTCCCTTTGCAAATGTTCCGATGAACCACACTTAAAACAACAACCATTTCTTGACTTGGATGCTTCTGCAGTAACTTTCAGCTTAGGTGCAGAATTTATTTGTTGTATATCTCTACTTCCCGTAGCCTCTGTCATTGCCCCAGATGGAGAATTATTGGAACGCCATGTTCTTTGCTGTTGTTTTTCAATCGCTACAGCCTGTTGGTATGCTTCTGAAACTGTGAAGTTTATATGCAAAGCTAACACATCTTGAATAGATTTACGAAGGCCACTAACATATCTTGCAACTAACTGACTTTTGGAATCACTCAAATTATTTCACGAAACTAATTGATAGAACTCATCTGTGTATTCACTCACACTCTTACTGCCCTGACGTAGATTTTGGAGCTGCATAAACAAGGCCTCCTCATAATTAAACGGTAGAAACTCACGCTGTAATTTTTCTTTCATGACATTCCATGAATCAATCTTTCTCTTGCCACGAACTCGGCGACTCTTCTCAAGATTCTTCCACCAAACTGATGCACGCCCTTTCAGACGCATTGCCACTGCAGGGACACACTCATCATCTGGGATATCTGCATATTCAAATATACGCTCGACCTGATCAACCCAATCAACAAAATTTTCAGCAGAGAGACCTCCAGAAAACTCCGGTAAATTAACTCGAAAGCAACGATGTCGATTGTCATCATGTTCACCAGCAGCTCGATTATGTACACGGTGATGTCTTGCAAAAGGATTGACTTCATGACGCCTCAGGTCACTTTCTGAAGAACCATCACTCTCATGAGAGGAATCTTCATCTTCCTGATCTTCTGGCCTGTCCCTTCGTCGCCTAGTGTTAGCAATTTCAGCCATATGGGTCTGCATGGCTGCCATCTGCTTTACTAGGGTGTGTACTTGATGTCTCAACTCTCGATCTTGATCCCTCAATCTTGCATCGATGTCCCGCAGGTCGCGATGGCGGCGGGGAGTCTCATAATGAGACTCCTCTCCCTCAGCGTCACCATCCCGAGCATCTCGCTGGGGTGGACGACCTCGATTCCTTTGAACCTCCGCTCTGAATACCAACTGATGTAGTGGTTAGAACGTGGAGATGATGAATCCAACAAGAGGCACACGAACAAGACAGAAATCTAGATGGAATTGCAACTCACAAATTCCTTCTAGTATTCACCAACAAATAGTGGTTGTATTATTCATTCCCTCCTCCTGAAATGAAGAGTCTTTACATATATAGAGACCACACTGGTCGATCAAACCAGTAGGTGAAAAGATTTATTAAAACTGAAACACTAACATAAGGCTCTTAAGTTCCTTATTTAATCAAAAAAATACTTAAGCCATTGGACTTCCTTGTGTGGTTGTGGCCGCTCGTCACCTCTTCATGAATGCTGCTATTATTTGCCTGCATCAGATGGTGAGAAAATTTTGAGAGACTAAAAATCCGTGGAGTCTGAAACTGGGTGCCAACATTGATGGAGAGTTTTGCATTCATGTTGACAGGACTAGACTACAGCTTGCGATCTGATATATCAGCATGACTCAAGATCTCAAGAAAACGCTAGATGAGAAAAAGTAAGCCATTTGAAGTGAGTTGAACCTGCATTCTCAAGAAGTGATGTAGCACGATGAGGTATTTCATGGAGAACTCGATATGAAGGGAAGTAATGCTACACCGAACCAAAGGAGGTGAAGGGGTTTTCAAAATAATGTCATCCACGTAGAGCAACAAGTAGATAATATCACTGTTGCAATGGTAGACAAATACGATCATGTTCGATTTGGCCTCCACAAAGTCGGTCTTTAGAAGATATGTGGCAAAGAATTTGTACCAAGGGGTAGAATGCCTATTTTAATTTATAGGGGGAGCGGTTATGCCAACAAACAAAGTCCGAATGCACGTAATCCTTGAGACTAGTGGACTAAGCACAATATTCAGTCTCACCCTCACTCAGAGTCCTGTAAATAAAGGTGCTCTTCACATCAAGATGATGATGTGCCAACTTTGTGAATTGGTCAATGGGAGCATAGTGTGGATGGTAGTATGCTTGATGCTGAAAGTCTCATTAAAGTCTATTCTAGGGTGCTGAGTGAAACCATGAAGAACCAATGAGTTTTGTACCAATCGAGAGAGCCGTCGGACTTGAACTTGTGCTTGAAGACCCACTTCTCTGTAACAACATTAGCCTTTGAGGACCAGGAGTGTCCGAAGACCAGTGGAGGGTCGCTCCTCAGTGATGAGTGATTAACAATGTTGTGTGGACTGATTCTTGGCTTAGTATTGTAGGTCCAGGTTGCGGCTTGACTCATGTTGGTGCAGGTGAAGAACAAGCATGAAAGGTCTCTGTCGTGGTGGCCTCCGAGCGATGGAGAGACAAGTAGGCTTGGTTTGATGGACCTGGTGGCCGACGGGGTCAAGTACGAGCCGCATGGTGCAAGAAGAGCAAGATGAAGCTGTGAACATGGAGCTGGTGCAAGGTAGCGGATAGCGACCGAAGCTTGCATGCGGGGTTTGTTGGTTTGGTTACAAAACCAACACAGCTCGAGGACCCGGCGTGGCGGAGATCCGGGTGCATCGGGAAGTTTCGAGGCGGGGGGGGGCACATGACGTGATCATGGGGCTTGCGTTGAGGCTAAGAAAGTCCGTGGTGGAAGCGTGTCCACTAGATGGGAATATTTCAAGACTTGACCAAATTGTCCCTGAAAGGTATGTATCCTAGTTTAAGTTGTAAGGGTATCATCGTCATTTCCCACCCCTCGAGAGACTTCATATATATAGTGGTGGTGGTGGGGGGGTGAATGGAAACTCTCTCTCTCTCTCTCACTCCGCTTTGGCTCTCTCTCCCTCGTATGAACTACTTTCATTTCCACTGCTCCATAGGTTAGACAATCTTATATAGACTCTAACCTCTCGATATATGGAAGAATTCGACGTTGTGATGATTTCTCCTTCCTAGCTCTTTGTGATTTTTGTGTCATTTTCAAAGCTATTTTTGGGTGATTTTCATTTGTCGATTTCTAGGCTATTTTTCTCTAGATTTATTTGAGGGGGTCATGGGTGAGTCCCTTGTGCCTCTTTGTGGATGATATTGACCCCTCAAACGTCGAGAATCGCCGTCGATTCGTGGTTTTCCAGATGAACTTGAGCTCTAGGTGTTCATCCATGTGATTCGTGATTCCAGGAGTTGTACGAAGTTAGAGGTTGAGATTTTTGGGGCATAACCTCTCCTTGAGGTGGTCATCATCTCCCCAAAGTTTCACCTCAAGGCTCCAAGTGAATTGGGAGATCGATCCGTTTCAAGGTTGTGCTCGTGTTCTTCCATGAGATTTGTGATTGCTCTCATTTTAGTGGGTTAGAGGCCATGAAATTTTAGGTATAACTTCTTCTTGGGGCGCTTCTCCTTTGCCTAAAATTTGGTTTCAATCCACCAAGCTGTTTGGGAGATCCATCGATCGAAAGTTTGGAGTTGACTCACGGGCGTTTTTCTGGGTTGTCCCGGGTGACCCGAAAACAGGGGTCGGGTGACCCGAGGGTAGGTTGACCCAAAATTTGAGGCGGGTGACCTGTTAGGCCCTCTCCGAAGGGGAGCTCATAGGTTGTCTCTTAAATTGTTTATTTCATCAACAGTGTAAAAAAGAAGCGCTGGGCACCGAGATAAGAGCTTGGCGCGGAGGCCACTTCTCTCACAAGCACACCTTCCAAAATTACTGTGCTTCTTGCTTTTTACTGTTCCGATGAGACAAGTTGGCTCAATTGTTGGAGAAGGCCTTATGGCTCTTTTTTCCTTAGGGTGATCCGCACTTTGAGGCCAGGTGACCCGGTAGGAATCTGTCTTCCTGAGTTTTGCTCAAGCTCTTTTGTGTTTGCTTCTTAGCCTTTCAAGCTTTGTTCCTAAGGTCTCGAGAGAGGTTTGTGTTTGTTCATGCATGACTCTCGGAGTTGTGATTGGGATATATGCCGAGTTCTTTTGAGAAAGAGAATTTTTATCAGCTCCTATTCACTCCCTCCCTCTCTGGTCGTCAATCCGGTCCTTCAATTGGTATCAGAACTGGTGATGGATCTTCATGATTCTAATCAATCTAAGATCCAAAGATGGTGTATCAAGATAGGGGTTCGGGTCCTCCGAGACTTTGACTATTGATGAGCTGTTCTCAAAGCTCAAGTCGTCTGAGGTTGACCGTGGCTTGAGAGGCAAGAGCGAGAGCCCTACTGATCATAGTTTGGCCCTTGTTTCTGGATTGAGAACTAACACTAACACATAGGCTCCGCAGTTTTCCTTGTCTTGTCTTGTTTCCATGCCAGATGAGGAGTTTGAGGTGCTGAGCAAGGAGGACCTCGCGTTGTTGAGCAAGAGATTTGGGCGCATGTACGAGAATCGCAAGAGTGCGAGGAGGAACTCTGGGATGTGCTACCGGTGTGGGAAGCACGAGCACTTCATCACCGAGTGTCCAGAGGCTATGGAGGTCAAGAATGACTACAAGAGCCATCCCAAGAACGACTACAACAACAAGCACCACTCCCGGAATGACTATATGGACAAGCGCAAGGACAAGGGTGAGAGAAGGCCAAGAAAAGCGGTGGGTACAAGAAGAAGACGACCCGAGTGATGGTTGCCAACGCGAGCGACATCGACTCCAGTTCCTGCTACACCTCGTCAGGCTCGAGCAACAAGGAGGAAGAGCAAGATCAGCGCAAGGACAGGAGGCACACGAGCAAGAATTTCACTGGCCTGAGCTTCGTCACAAGAGAAGGCTTCTATGGCATGGCACGTAGCTCTGACAACAAGAAGAACATGAAGGATGGCTCGAATTCCGACTCCGAGGATGAGGTACGTCGTGAGCCTGACTTCTTGCTAGAGGAGAGTGCTAGGCTGAATGAATTACTTGACAACTGTGATGATGTGATTAGAAAGACCAACAAGGAGAAGAGGGAATTTTGGTCTTTGCTAGGTGATGCTAAGGATAGGGTTGTTGAGCTTGAGTCTTTGCTTGTTGATGCTAGTGTTGAGATTGAATCCTTGAAACTGCTCCTGTTGTCACTAATGAACCTGAATGCAATGAGTATGATGTTTTCTTGGTTGATTTGAATGCTCTTAAGGAGAAGCTTGCCTCAAAGCTTGAGGAACTAGATGTGGTTAGTGCTAAGCTTGATGAGTTGAAATCTAGATCTGCTTTGTTAGGTGCTTGCACTTCTTGTCCTGTGTTGCATGACAAACTAGATGAATCTCATGCTCGCATTGTTTCGCTTGAGGCTGCTTTGAAAGCTCCTATAGCTACAGCTTGTTCTACATGTGAAGTTCATGCTGTGAAAAACCTAGAGCTTGCACATTATGTTGATCGTCTGCATGATGAGAATGATGAGTTGAGTAAGATGATGGGTTGGTTGTCGGGTCATGAACCACAGTTGAGTGTGATGATGGCAGCATTTAAGCGCTTTGATGGTCAGGCTTTGGGATCTAAGAAGGTTGGTGAGAGTAGTGGTGAGAGAGGAGAGAAACTTGGGGATATTCCAGTGCCACCATAAACTACACCCACAAACAAGTTTGCACCCAAGCCAAATCACCTACTAAACAAGCTTGACACAGTTCCAGATCCACCAGTGTTTCCTTCCAATACAAACAAATTTCAGAAGCCGGTGTGCTTTATGAGTGATTTGGGGCATGTGTTTGGAGGGAAGCCGGGAGAGAAACCAAGTGAGAAGCCTAGTGAGAAACCCCAGCCCAAGCCAAAACCAATCCGCTTCCATTGTGAGTATTGTGGGAGGGATGGTCACAAGGAGGAGTTTTGCTTCAGAAAGAGAAAGGATGAGAGGTTTGCTTCGGAGATGGAGAACAAGGACAAGTATCGCCCTTCTCGTGGTGTGTCTGAGCCTCATGTGGTGCCTCTACCTCAGGGTGAGGGGTTTGTGTGTACAGTTCCTACTCGGGGTGGTGGTGTTGCTCCTCAGAGAGATAGTGGTAGGCGTGTTGGGTTTGGGTATGGTGAGTTTGCTGGACGTGCTCTTGCTCGTGATCGATATGAGTTTGGGAGACACGAACACAGCTTTGGGTCTCAGAGGGACTACAGGCCACGCTTTCCCTCTCGTGCTGCGTGTTCCCCTCTGGTGAGACATGACAAGTTCTTTGGTGGGTGGCATGAGAGGGCTCTGCCTAAGTTGAGTGATTGGATGGATAGTGCTAACCCCACTTTTGAGAAGCTAGCCCGACACTAGTTTGACTCTTTTTGTGCTAACTCCAGTGTTGAGTGGTTTGCTCATTCTCGTTCTCATTTTTTATTCTGCAGGTGGGAGGCTTGGAGAACTTTTGGTTGATCGACTCTGGTTGCTCGCGACACATGACTGGAGATCGTGGGTGGTTCTCCAGCCTCACCCCGGTGAGTACTAGGGAGTACATCACTTTTGGGGATAACAAGAGAGGACGAATTCTTGCTGAAGGGGTGGCTAAGGTGAGTAGCAAGGTGACCTTAAAGCGTGTGGCTCTAGTCAAGTCACTTGGTTTTAACCTGTTCTCAATATCTCAGTTGCTTGACGAAGGTTTTGAGGTTCGGTTTAAGTTGGGCGCTTCTCGTGTGCTTGATTCTCGAGGCGATCTTGTTTGCACGATCGTCCCCGAGGGTCAAATCTTTCGTTCTGATTTTTCCCAGTCTGTCGGTCGCTCTCGATGATTTGTTGCTGATGTTTCAGCTAAGCTTTTGAAATAGCATATGCGGCTAGGATGCTTGAGCTTTGACTTGCTTTCCTACTTGAGTGGCCTAGATCTCACCCGAGGATTGCTGAAATTGAAGTTTGAGAAGGATTTGGTTTGTGCTCTGTGTCGACATGGAAAGATGGTTGCTGCTTCTCATCCACCCCTGACTACTATCATGACTGAGTGACCTTGTGAGCTGTTGTACATGGATCTAGTTGGGCCAGCTCGTGTTCACTCTGTGGGTGGGAAGTGGTATGTGCTGGTTGTGGTTGATGATTTTTCTCAGTACTCTTGGGTTTTCTTCTTGGAGGATAAGGGTGAGACTTTCGGCTTTGTTCGAGACTTGATCTTGAGGTTGAAGAGTGAGAGACATAGGGACGCCATTCGAGCGATTCACAATGAAATGGCACAAAATTCAGAAACTCTCATTTTGATGCCTTTTGCAGTGATCATGGTCTTGAGGTTGAAGAGTGAGAGACACAGGGATGCCATTCGAGTAATTCGTAGTGACAATGGCACAAAATTCAGAAACTCTCATTTTGATGCCTTTTGCAGTGATCATGGTCTTGAGCATCAGTATTCTTGCCCATACGTTGCTTGTCAGAATGGCGTAGAAGAGAGGAAGAATCAGACCCTTTGTGATATAGCCAGGACGATGCTTGATGAGCGTAGGACTCCAAGGTGATTTTTGGCTGAGGCGGTCAATACCGCTTGCCATATGTCGAATCACATTTTCCTTTGTGCTTTCAAGAAGAGGACGTGTTACGAGCTGATGCACGAGTGGAAACCCAAGGTGAGTCATTTTTGAGCTTTTGGTTGCAAGTGTTTTATTCTCAAGAAGGGCAAACTAGATAAGTTTGAGGCTAGGTCTGTTGATGGTATTTTTCTTGGTTATGCTACTCATTCTCGAGCATATCGTGTGCTCAATCTTGAAACTAATCAAATTGTGGAGACATGCGAAGTTACCTTCGACGAGACACAACCACACAACTCTTTAGTCTTTGAGTGTGTAGGTGATGATGAACATGGTCAGAAGATCTTTGAAGAAGAGGTGGAGGATGATGGAGATGGCAGTGTACCTGCAGCTGACTGTGTACCTACTACTTCCACTACAATGACGATGATCGAGGATGGTCCATCCCCTACTCCCACGACGACTGGTGGAGTTCGAGTGGAAGTTGTTGTTGAGGGGGAGGTTGTCTCTAGGCGTGAGGCTCTCTGGCGTGTACAGGTGGATCATCCACCCTCAAGGATCATAGGTGACATCCATGAACATACTACACAGTCCAGGTCACAGAAAATCTCTCATTTTGCTCACTCTGCATTTGTTGCATCTTTCGAGCCTAAGGATATTGGACGCACACTTTCTAATTCGAACTAGGCGAACGCTATGCATGAGGAGCTTGAGAAATTTGAGAGGAAGTAGGTGTGGGAGTTAGTAGATCCACCTCCAAAGTGCAAACTTATAGGTACCAAATGGGTGTGGAAAAACAAAGAGGGAGAAAATGGAGAAGTGGTGAGGAACAAGGCAAGGTTGGTAGCTCAGGGGTTTAGCCAGAAGGAAGGGATAGATCATGAAGAAACCTTTGGTTTAGTGGCCCGTTTGGAAGCAATTCGAATTCTTCTAGCATTTGCCGTTGCTAATGGATTCAAGTTGTACCAAATGGATGTGAAGAGTGCTTTCTTGAATGGGTTCCTAGAGGAAGAAGTGTGTGTGAGACAACCCCTAGGTATTGAGAGTTCCACCTATGCCCACCGAGTGTACAAACTTAGAAAAGCTCTATCTGGTCTAAAATAAGCACCCAGGGCATGGTATGGTAGGTTGAGAGGCTTTCTATTTAGCAAGGGATTTGTGATGGGGAAGATCGATCAAACTCTCTTTCTCCTCAAGCAGGGCGATGATATACTGATTGTGCTTGTGCAGGTGTATGTGGATGATATTATCTTTGGCGGCTTGTCTCACTCTTTGGTTGCGAGATATGAGCTAGAGTTCGAGATGTTGATGATGGGTGAGTTGCAGTTCTTCTTCGGGCTTCAGATCAAGCAATGCAAGGATGGGACTTTTGTACACCAGGAAAAGTACACCAAGGACCTCGTGAAGAAGTTTGGCATGAACGATTCCAAGCCGCTGACTACACCGATGAGTACAACTACAGTTTTGGATGCTAATGAAGATGGTGAGCTTGTGGACCAAAAGGAGTACATGAGCATGATCGGCTCCCTCTTCTACTTGATGGCGACGAGGCTAGACATACAGTTCAGCGTGTGTCTGTGCGCTCGTTTTCAGGCTTATCCGAGGACTTCGCATCGGCAAGCTGTCAAGAGGATTTTCATGTACTTGAACTACACTCCTGAGTTTGGTCTTTGGTATTTTGCCTCCTCCACACTCACACTTCACGGATATTCTGATGCTGATTTTGCTGGGTGTCACTTGGATCGCAAGTCTACCTCGGGTTGTTGCCAGTTTCTTGGCTCTTCTTTGGTCTCTTGGTGATCTCGCAAGCAATCCAGTGTAGTCCAATCCACCACAGAAGCTGAGTATGTTGCTGCAGCCAGTTGTTGTTCCCTCCTATGGATGACCTACACTATGAGCGACTTTAGTGACAGCCCATGTTCCACTCCTTTGTGACAGCTTCAGTGCCATAAGTGTAACCAAAAACCCAGTCCTTCATTCCAAAACCAATCACATAGAAGTGAGATACCACTTCCTGAGGGACAATGTTGATAAAGGGAACATTTGTCCTATGTACCTACGCAAGATCAGCTAGCCGATATATTCACTAAACTATTTGACTAAGTTACTTTCACACGCTTGCGAGGTGAACTTGGAGTGTGTTTCCCTTTTTGAGCTGCACCTTGGAGCTTCTCATGTATATATGTGATATATGTATTATTTGTACCATTTCCTGCATGCATTTACATTTTTGTACCAAAACATGGTAGGACATAGGGATGTAAACGGTCGGGAACGGTCGGGAAAATGTCTCAACCATTCCCGTTCCTGTATTTTTTGGTCGGGAACGGGAATAGGAGCGGGAAGGTCGGTCGGGAAAACGATATCGGAAATGCGGGATATCGGGAATAGAATATTTCGAGGGGGAAAATGTCGATAACGGTCGGGAATCAGTTGTTCAAATCCGGAACGTTGATACAGATAACCACCTCAACAATTCATCTCAATACAAAATATTACAACTATGTATATAATAGATATAGAAATAGTACAGTAAAGAAAAAAGAAAAGAGGTGAGAAGCACCGAATATGCATGCTGCCTATTGTGGTGTGTGTCCTGGCACCATGTTGGCCGCGTCCTGCCCAGCCACGGTACATGCAGGTCGGTAGATAGGCAGTCAGCTGTGCGGAGGCTGCTATTCAATGCAACACCTATTAGTCCCACCTCGCCCAGCAATGCAGCAACGCTCCCGCATGTGAGCTATAACTATGAGCTGACAGGCTCCCTGCTCAGTGCTCACACATGGTTTGCATCCAAAGTTTGGAATGCAAAACAGGAACTTCTCGCAAGAAAAAACAGGAAAACCCCGGCCGGATACAGGATCTGTTAATACGGTCGGGAATTTGCCCTGCCTGTTTTTGATCTTGTTCCCGCCTGTTTATCCCGGGTATTTTCATGTTTCTGAATTTTACCGTGAATATGATATTCGAGCGGGATATGCAGTATATGGTGCCGGTCGGGATGGGAACTTTCCCATCCTATTTACATCCCTAGTAGGATAGCCATCTTTGTATCATACTTGTTAGGATGAGCTTCTCCTATATACATTGATCACCATGATTTGCTATATGTGAGATATGCGTATGCTTGGTGTTAGAGGTTTAGATCTGCACAACCCACAGGGGGGTCAACCTCGGTGGTTTATTTAGGTTCGGTGGGGGGCGATCTAGAGGTAAGGACTTGATGGTTATGCAAGAGCACGCAGAACACAACAAGTTTATACTGGTTCGGGCCTCCGGAGAGTAAAACCCTACGTCGAGTTGTTGGTGTCGATTGCTTGAGGATTGATTGGTGCATACATCAGGGTACGCCTTACCCGCCTTATATTGGCCAGCGAACAAGGTCGGTCGCCCAGAGTCCTAGTCGGTTACGACCAGGAGACCTAACTCTAGTTGATAGCCTGTCGGATCCCGCCGCCATCTTGTCGTATGCTCCAAGTCTTGTAGCTGTTCCGAGTAAGGTCTCCAGGAGGTCGTGTGGGCCACAGACCAGGTCTGTTGGGCCCACTACCAGGTCGGTAAGTCTTCTGGTGGGCCGAACCCACTTGTCGAGGACGGCCATGAGCCTGGTCGGTGGGGACCCAGGGGTACCCATGTCCCAGAAGCTCCCGAGCGATGTGTAGGCACAGCGATCTCGATGGAATCATGACGAAATCGTGGAGCCATCGACAGGTCGAATAGCATGCACGTCGGTCCAAAAAGAACAAGTATCAGTAGCCAGCTTAGCAGCCGACCAGTTTGTAGAATCCCGAGAGTAGCGAGGTCAAGTACTGACCTATAGGAAGTAGACTTCCAATAGGTTGAAGCGACAAAGAAAAAATAGGGTGTTTGAAAAACACACTCATAGAGTAGTCCCCGAGCATTGAAGTAGGCAGCAAGACTACTTCGATGATCCAAAAAGAGAGGTGAAGAAATCCTGTCGAGTGCCGACTGGACGGAAAACAAGGTTTCCTAGTAGGTCGAAACGATGAAGAAAACAAGAGGGCGTCAAAGACGCTCTCGAGTAGTCCCCGAGCATTGAAGTAGGCAGCAAGACTGCTTCGATGATCCAAAAAGAGAAGAGAAGAAATCCTAGTTGTGGTCGTAAATAGTCAGTTGTAGAGACACCCAAATATCTTGCATAGCTGCACAAAGTCTGACAGAGCCACTCGAGGCACGCCGACCTCAAGAAGGTCTCACGCTTATGGTGCCCAAGCATCCAGAGATGCCTGGCAGGGCCAGCTTGGCGCGCACCCCACAGAGAGGCCTTCATTCCCTAAAGCAGACGTTTCAGTGGTGCCCAAAGCATGCTGGCATGGCTAAAAAGGCACACCGACCTCAAGAAGGTCACACATCTAGGGCGCCCAACTAGGTTGGCAGAGCCGAATCAGTACCGGGGTATTGAAAGACCAAGGTACTGAGGCACGCCGACCTTAGGAAGGCCATTTTGGTGCCCAGACGACCAGCATAGCTGCCAGTTATCCAGCGGAGCCAGGGTACCGAGGTATTGTCGACCGAGGTAGCAGGCACACCGACCTTCAGGAGGCCTGTCAAAATCGTAAACTTGATTGATCTGAACTCCAGGCGCCTAGACGGATCTGGCATAACAGCGAGGCACGCCTACCTCAGGAAGGTCTTCAATCGAACCTACGACCATTCTGCTCAGGAAACAGAAATATTGGCTGATTGGTACTAGGTCTGTTTACACTGCAGAGCCTTAGCGGGTGCAACAAGGACACAAAACCATAGTGGGTGCAATTAAGATGCAGAGCCACAACGAGTGCGGATTTGATCGAATGAAGTTGCAGTAGATCGTAGAACTGAAGAGGTCATAGAACTAGCAGGTACAGGACCATATAGCAGCTGGGCCATCTGACACAGAGTCAGGCTAGTAGTGTTAGCAAACTGTAGAGTCACGGGGTAATAGTATAAGGTATCATGAGATCACCAGCCAACTTGCTCATCACAACGTGACAAAGCGCAACAGACAAGGCCTGGTAGAGGCACGCACTATACGAGTCACGAGTGGCAAGATGACAGGCAATCAGATGTGAACATTGCACTTTGCAGATGAGGTGTAGGGCACCTAGTGTTGTCTTCATGCGGCAGAAGGAGACACCAAGTGGCTTCACATGTGTACAGTAACCAGGGTCACATGCCCACAATGCAAAGGTCGACTAAGTGCGGAACTCAGCTATAAATAGGGCAAGAAGCCCAAGGGCGAAACAAACACCCCGAAGAAGAACATGGAGTTCATTTGTAGCCAAAATATCATGCCATGGGTATGCATTTGTCCACCAAAGTGTAGCAGAAAGGAGTTGTAGAAGCTTGGAGCTAGAAGAATACTTGCGAAGTTTGAAGTAATCCACCGATCTCTGCGCCCGCATCCACTAAGGAATCTAGAAGGAAACCAGTGTGATACTTTAGTTTCTTAGTGTGTAATAGATACGCATCAAGGCCTGGTAGTGAGTAGATTTGGTGGCGAGTGTGCTAGGTCCTAGAGTCTAGTACACACCCGGGGTGAAGAATGTATCTGCATGCAAAAGTCAGGAGCCCTAAACAACTTGCTAGGCGCAGCGTTGGGCGACTGATCCCTAGGAGGCCTTCACGGAGGTCTAGAAGCAAGAAGAAAACTTGTGATGTACCCTGCTATAGTAGAAAGCATGGCAAGATTCGCTCTATGTAGGTCAGATCTTCAATCATCTTTATTGTGGGGATGAAGTAGTTTGTATCTTGTAACTGGTCAAGGACCAGATGGAGCTTATGATGACCTTGTAGCCATGGAGCCATGTATGTGATGTTCACACTCTTCTGTCAGATCATGTGTAGTAGCTTGCGTAGAGGAAATTGATTCCCTACGACCTGTTGTTATGTCTCCAGAGAGTCTACCGACCTCAAGAAGGTCGGAGACGCTATCAGAACGACCTGATAGGAAGTAGCATTCCATCGACCTCAAAGAGATCGTTTCGACCTAGTAGGTCACCAACAAATCCATGAGACATATAGGCATAGGAATCCGAAGAAACCGTTAAACGCTACAACTAGGTGACACTGGACCGTTGGCGCTGCGATCCGTTGAAAAAGAGCCGTTGGGGCGACGACCTGTTGGCATAGAGCCATTGAGGTTGTAAACCTAGTAACGGTCATATGGACTTCGAGGCCCATATATACATCGTTGCGCACAAGGAGAGACCCCACTCGCAATCTTTCTCATCTGCACCGCTAGGGTTTCACATTCCGCTATTGCTCGATTCCTCTGTGCCGCCGCAGAGATCCTCCGCGCCACCACAGCTAGAGCCAAGGCCCACCAGCGCACGCCGTACTTCCGCATCCACCACCGTTGTGAGTAACACTGTGCGCGCGTCGCCGCATGCGTGTGAAGACCCTCTACATCTTTAGATCCAGATCGCAGGGGTTCGATGAAGAAGAGGAGATGACTCAGTGCCAGATCCCCTCACCGAAGAAGCAATGGGTCATGTCCGTGATGACAGAGGCCAAGATCAAGGCGCTGGTGGAGCGTGGGCTGCTGAGGCCCAAGGCGGAGGTAGAGTGGAAGACGCCTACCAGCAGGGCGTTCCCGTCAGAGGACGACACCGAGCAGGTCGTCTTCGCCTCCTACTTTGAGCGCGGCTTCAACATCCCCACGAGAGACTTCTTTCGTGGATTGCTCCACTACTACCGCCTGGAGCTGATACACCTTGTCCCCAACTCCATAACAGTAGTTTCTTCTTTTATTCACATGTGTGAAGCGTATTTAGGTATACCACCATATTTCTGTCTGTGCAGGTATTTCTTCCAAGTGAAGAAGCCGGGCAGGGCTCCGGTCGTAGGTAGTGTAGGCTTCTACCTTAGATTAGGTCTTAAGGCAGAATACATTGATATGGAGCTGCCGGACAACAATGCTGGGTGGAGGTCGGAGTGGTTCTATATCGCGAACCAGAAGTCGGAGCTCCCGAAGCGAATGGGAATTGGTCCCACCAAGATCCCAGAGTGGGATCTTGAGCTCACTTCTTGTGAGAAGGAGGAGATCGACCCTCTCCTCGACATCCTGCATGACCTAAAGGAGGCAGGGCTGACGGGAGGGATCGTAGCCATCAGTTTCAATCGTTGCCTGATCCAATCGATCAAGAATTGGGTGCATCTGGCATATGAATACTGTGGCGAGACAATTCCGACACATGGGGCCAACAGGAAGGTCTCCAAGGAGGAGATGGTCGCCTGGGTGAAGGAGCTCTTTTGCGGACGGGTCCACGACAAGACCTGCCTGAAGGCGTACTCGTTGAAGGGCGCAGTCGATCTAGCAAGTCGTTAATCTTACTGTTGTCATTGATGTCATTTTTATTACGAGGCATGACCTCATAGATTCTTGTCTTTGCTTTGTTGTTGTGCAGGCGCGCGAGATGGACTTTTGGTGCCCCGCACCATTGCCTGTCGACCAAGAGCCACAGAGGAAGATAAGGTCACTGGAGGAGTGCCAGCAGCCACCAGCCCGGCTGGTTGAAGAGTACTTGTCTGATTCGTCGGTGGAGGCGGATGGGGACAATGACCAGGAGGTTGCTGAGAGTGCCAGCAACTAGACACGGTAGATGCAGCATACTGCCGCGAAGGTCGCACAGTCAAAGGTCGAAACTGTCGAGACTGTCAAGCTGGAAAGCGCGAAGAAGAAGCGCAAGAGGAGCAAGAGCTCCACCCCTCCACCAGAGCAGAAGAAAAAGGAAGAGGAGGTTGCTGCAGAAGAGGAGTCCGAGGAGGTCGATAAAGAGGTTGAGATTCCAGAGCTCAGTCCCGAGACCAAGCGGTGCAAGGAGGACCTTCACCGCATGAAGGAGAGGTACCACTCTAAATCTGAAGTTCAGCAGCTGGTACCCCTGAGGCTACCCCCCAAGCCTCTGGTTCCACGATGAAATTCATTCACGAAGTAAGTGTGTCTGACGAGCTGCTTTCATCTTTGTAATTTTGAAATATGTGGCACTAACAGAATGATCTGTGTAGGTCGGGGGCGTCTTCACCAAGCACGACTAGTGACCAGCCGTCACTATCGAAGGAAACCACGTCGGACATTGAGGTCGGAGCCCAGAGCTTCATTCCGCCGGTGACGACCACAGAGGCCATGAGGGACCCCAAGCCCGTCAATGTGCTGCCTTCCCCAGCAGCTCACGATGTAGTGGCGGACCAGGCGCAGACCGACCTGTCGTTGCCAAATCAAGAAATAGCTGCGAAGGGAGGGCAGGGTCCAGCCACGCTGGGGGCTGGAGGTCAGCTGTACCAGGCCAGGGAGATAGACTGGAACGACACTCTGTTCGAGGACGACATCCATGAAGATAACGAAGACACCGTGATGATCCGAAATTCCCTCATCAACCTCGAGCAGGCCTTCCAGGTAAGAGGTTGTTGTTGCAGTAGAATATGTAGGCCGTTATCAAGTGTTAGCAAGCCAACCATGTTATCTTTTGCAGAATATGGCCGATCGAGCCAGAGTTCGGGCCAACTTGTGCAAGAATGTCGCAGACGTGACGCTAGAGGCAAGACAGTTGGAGCAAGAGCTCCAACAGGTAAAGGAAGAGGTCACCCGCGAGAAGAGGAAGCTCGAGGACGAGAAGAAGAAGCTCACGAACGAGCTAGAGGAGCAGAAACACCAGGCCGACAACACTGACAATCTCTTGAAGAAAGTCAGCGATGGTAAGACCATATTCCGCCAAGGTAGTAGAGTTTGTTTATCTTGCAATCAAAAGATGCTGACAATTATTGATACAACAGATGCTCATCGCAATGAGCGGAGGCTGAAGGACGACCTCAAGGAGGCCGAGAAGGCCATTCATACCCTCAAGAAGGAGAACAAGGTGCTTAACAACAGTGAGTACACTATTTGCCAAAAGTTAGCTCTTGAAAAGCAAATCAGGAGGGATCTGGAGATCGACCTCATGGTTTCAATGCAGTCGCTATATAATGATCAAGTGATCATTGCAGGTCATGAAGTGGAGATGGCCGATCTTCGGAATGTCACGGGATTTATCATGGACAAGGTCGTCCCACAGCCCACCCAGGGGGAGCTAATGCCTCTGCCGGAAAGATTTATGACCGCCCCGGAGCGAGTCGACGAGCTGCTCAGCGGTTCGAGCAAGGCAGCAACCATGGAGACACTCGTTCGGGTGAAGTCCCACTTCCCCCAGGTTGAAGTCAAGAAGATTTAGAGGGGCCCAACGTGGAAGCCGACCTCCAAACCATAGAGGTTGAGGTAGATGATGTCGCACACAAGGTCGTAGAGAGCCTTGCTTTCGAGGATGATGAGGAATAGAGGACCTATTGTAATAGGTTAGCTTTTGGTGCCCTTGTTGGCCAGAGCACAACAATCCCTGTGCTATGTATAAACAAGTGTAAAAATTCCTCTTTATCATGCAAAGTTTCTTTCTTATATGAACTTAGGGGCTCGGAAGCACTTGTGTATTTTAATTTACTCGCTAACCACTGCTCACGAAGAGGATGGCTTATCGACCATAGAGCTCAGCAGGGAGACTTATATATGATCGATGCGCGAGAAGAGTCAAGGACTCAGGTTTAGCAACCTCACATCCAAGTTCGAACAAGCAATCAAAAGTAGAAAATGATCCTCAGGTCAAGCGACCCTTTAGTTGGCAAGGCCAAGTACTCAAGCATGTCGAGGGGGAGCAAAACACATCACCCTCAGGTCTAACGACCCAGTAGTTGGCAAGGCCAAGCCCCCGAGCATGTTGAGGGGGAGGGAAACAATACACCACAGGAAAAGGGGCAGCAATTTCAAAGGTCGACAGAAGACTGTCTAAAAACTAATCTTTATTCAACTGAATTAACAAAAGTAAAGAGTACATATCTTAGTAATATACATATTCTACGGATAGAATCGTCGTAGGTGCTCCACGTTCCAAGGGTTTGGAACGATCGTCGCCCCATTGAAGGCGATAGGTCGATGGGCTGATAACTTCTATGACGATGAAGGGACCCTCCCATGGGGCGGACATTTTGTGCATCTCATCGGTCTTCTGGATCCTTCGCAGGACCAAGTCGCCGATGTTGAAGGAGCACTCCTTGACGTTGCGGTCATGATAGTGACATAGTTGCTGGTCGTGGCGCACCTGCGGCATTACGGCCGTCACTCTGTTTTCTTCAAGGCTATCGAGGTCAACTCGACATGTCTGCTCTGCTTCTCCTTTGTCATAGTGTTGGATGTGAGGTGCACCAAAAACCACATCAGTGGGGAGGATGGCCTCCGATCCATAGACCAAGAAGAAGGGCGAAAAACCCGTGACCGAACTGACCTGAGTCCGGAGACCCCAGATCACATGTGGAAGCTCAGTGAGCCAATGTGTAGCATAGTTGGAGGCATCATCGAAGATGCGATCTTTCAAGGCTTGTAGCACCATGCCATTAGCACGCTCGACCTGGCCGTTGCATCGAGGGTGGGCGACTCACGAGTAGTAGACATCGATCATGCTGTCTTGACAGAAGTCCTAGAACGCAGAGCCGGTGAAGGCTGAACCAAGGTCGGTGATGATCCTGTTGGGCACACCGAAGCGGTATGTGATTTCCTTGATGAATTTGGCCGCCTCCTCCGATGTGACTTTGGCAACAGGTCGGACATCAATCCACTTGGTGAATTTGTCCACAACGACGATGATGTGTTTGTAGCTGTCAGGAGTGGTTTTGAACGGACCTATAGAATCCAAATCCCACATGGCAAAAGGCCATGATGGGGGAATCATGCGCAGGACCTGAGCAGGCATGTGCTGTTGTTTAGCAAAGAATTGGCATCCTTTGCACCTCTTGACGAGGTCTTTGGCATCGCTCATGGCCATGGGCCAATAGAAGCTAGATCGATACACCTTGCCAACCAGATTGGTGGAGGCTGCGTGACAGCCGCACTCGCCACTGTGGATCTCAGCCAAGAGCTGAATACCCTCTGATCGCAAGATACATTTCATCAGCACGCTAGTAGAGGCTGCTTTGCAGTATAGTTTTTCTCCAATAACAACGTAGTTAGCACAACGGCGTGTGATCTTCTCGTGTTCTGACTTGTCATCTGGGACCAACTGATGGACCAGGAAGTCTATGAATGGCTGGCGCCAATCGTCTTTTGCTTCTGCCATAAGCATGTCACGGGGAGGTGCAGGCGTTGGGTCTTGTTGTTCTGGAGCTGGTTTGTCCGGGTCCAGAATCTTGATGGATGGCTTGCGCTGGTCTTGAACGAACACACCGATCGGAACCAGTGCTCGCTTGGAGCCCAACTTTGAGAGGACATCAGTGGCAACATTGTTGTCACGAGGCACATGGTGGAATTTGATTCCCTCGAAGTGGCCTTCGAGTTTCCGAATTTCAGCACAGTAAGCATCCATTGTGTCCTTGACACAATCCCAATTTTTGTTGACTTGCTCGATGACGACCTTGGAATCGCCATAAGCAAGCAGTCGCTTGATGCCTGGAGACACGGTAATGCGGAGCCCGTGGATGAAAGATTCGTACTCTGCTCCATTGTTGGAGTCCTTGTAGTGGATTTGAAGAACATACTTGAGCTGTCTCCTTTAGGAGAAATAAACAATATGCCTCCTCCAGCGCCCTCAAGGTTGAGTACGCCATCGAAGTACATGATCTAGTGTTCAGGTCGCTCCGTAGACGGAAGCATCTGAATTTCAGTCCACTCTGACACAAAGTCATCAAGGATCTGAGACTTGATGGACTGCCTAGAGCACAACTCAAGGTCGAACTCACCGAGCTTGACAGACCACTTGATGATGTGGCCATCGGCATCGCGGTTGCGAAGAATCTCCCGTAGCGGGAAGGATGAAGGCACCTTGATGGAGTGAGCTTGAAAGTAGTGCCGGAGTTTCCGTGACATGATCAAAAGCGCATATAGCAACTTTTGAGGTTGTGTATACCATGTTTTAGCATCGGCCAGGACCTTGCTTACATAGTACACAGGTCGTTGGATAGGATAGGCCTATCGTTCTTCTTCTCATTCTAGAACAAGGACGGTGCTGACCACATTAGTGGTTGCTGAGATGTAGAGGAGGAGCATTTCCTTCATCTTGAGAGGCGTCATGATCGGCGGAGAAGTGAGAGACTCCTTGAGTTTGTCGAAGGCTTGCTGAGCTTCGTCGTCCCACATGAAATTATAGGCTTTCCTCAATAGCTTGAAGAAAGGCAGACCTTTTTCCCCGAGCTTGCTGATGAAATGACCTAGAGCCGCCATCATGCCGGTGAGCTTCATGACGTCCTTCTTGCAAGATGGTCTGGCCATGTTGCATATAGCATCGACCTTGACAGGGTTGGCTTCAATGCCTCGGTGCCCGACCATGAAGCCCAGGAGCAACCCGGAAGGGACACCGAAGACACACTTGGTCGGGTTGAGCTTCCATTGGTAGGCGCGAAGGTTGGTGAAAGTCTCCTCGAGGTCGGCGATGAATTTCTCCGTTTTTTGGTCTTGATGACCACATCATCGACGTAGGCTTCGACATTGTGGTGGAGCCGAGACTCCATACACTTTTGGATCGCCTTCTGGTATGTGGCACCAGCGTTTTACAGGCCAAAGGTCATGACTTTGTAGCAGTAGATGCCATTGGGCGTTATGAACGCCGTCTTGTCCTGGTCGTCAGGATTCAGGGGTATCTGGTGATACCCTGAGTAGCAGTCGAGAAAGCACAATAGGGTGCTGCCAGCTGTGGAGTCCACGACTTGGTCGATGCGCGGAAGAGGGAAGAGATCCTTGGGGCAGTGCTTGTTGAGGTCGGTGTAATCGATACACATTCTTAATCCACTAGGCTTCTTAGGTACAAGCACTGGGTTGGCAAGCCAAATCGGGTGTTTACATTCGTGGATGAATCCTGCAGCTAAGAGCTTTCACACTTCTACCCCTATGGCCTCCCTTCGATCCTTTGCAAAGTGACGAAGCTTCTGCTTGACAGGTCTTGCCGTCTTGCTTACAACCAGGGAGTGCTCAGCCAGATTCCATGGGACACCTGACATATCAGATGGACTCCATGCAAATATGTCTGCATTATCCCGGAGGAAACTGGTGAGCATGTATTCCTATTTTGTGTCCAGGTCGACCCCGATGGTGACTTCCTTAGCTGCGTTGGGGTAGACCTTCTTCACTGCAGGACTGGCGTCCAAGGCAGTTGCAGTGCGCTTTTGCTCGGGCACCGTGAGTGTGGTGACGTCTACCTTGGCGGCCTCAGCGACCATAATCGAGGCAGCAGCAGCGTAGGCAGACGTCGAGGCGAGGTCAAGGGTCTCATCCTCGCATCTATAGGAGACCATGATGTCCCCGTAGACGAAAATGATTCCGTTGGGAGCTTACATCTTCATGATGCGGTACGTATGATGCGGGATGGCCATGAACATCGCCAGCATCGGATGACCTAGAATGGTGTGGTAGGAGGAGCAGAAGTCTGCGACCTCGAACGTCAGCCACTCCGTGCGGTAGTTAGCTTCAGTGCCGAAGGTAACCGAGAGGCAGACACGACCCAAGGGGTATGCTGCTTTGACGGGTACGACCCCATAGAAGGGATCATCGCAGGCTGTCATCTTGCTGAAGTCGAACTTCATCTTCTTCAAGGTCTCTGTGAATATGATGTTGAGGCTGCTGCCCCATCGATGAGCGTCTTGGATAGCAAGGCTCCATCCACCGTGGGGTTGACGACCAGCGGGTAGGTCCCGGGGTCTGGTATATAGACCCAATGATCTTCCCTGGAGAAGGTTATGGAGAACTCCAACCACCTCAGAGGTTGTGGAGTCTCTGTGTTGATGAGGCTGATCTCCCGTGCTTCGGCGCGCAGTTGTTTGTGGTTTTGAGCAGCCCTGTGACCTCCGACGATGAAGTTGATCTCCCTATTGGCTGCCTGGAAGGCACCATTGGGGTTGCCACCTGGAGGTGGTGGAGGAAGAGTCCTTTCCTTCCGGCGGTCACCATCATTGCAACGGTCATCGTGTCAATCCTTGGTGCGATCATCTCTGCGGTCGTCCTGGCGATCATCACGACAGTCGTTACAGCAGTCATCGCGGTGATCTCTGTCATCACGGCGATAAGGTCGCCTGTCGCGGTCATCACGCCAATCAGGTCGGTGGTACCGATCATTGTAGCACCGATTGTTGTTGTTGTAGTGGTTGTTGAAACGATCCTCACCACTATTGGCCTTTCTGACCGGCTTGGGCTCTTCTAACACGCCAAGGGCGGGCTTCAAGTCCACGCAATCACGCATGGAATGCTTTGTGTCATCATGGAACTGGCAGACATCATCGAGGGTGTCTTGGAATTCTTGACGGAGGAAGGAGGACCCTCTTGAAGTGTTGGCCATTAAGACCTCGTTGGAGTGCTTGCGCGTCTTAGCAGCAGCATGAGAGACCAAGACCTCGGATGCATCGTCGGTTCTATTGCCCTTGAAGTCGTGGACGACGTACGGCGTCTTGAGTATCCACGAGCTTGTCGACGTAAGCCATGAGGTCGGCAATAGTCTTTGCCCTGGCCTCATGGATCTTCTCGAAGAGGTTGATGTTGGTGACACCCTTCTTGTAGTGGTCGATGACGTCGTCATCTTTCACACCAGCGAGCTGGTTGCGATTCTCAAAGAACCGGTTGGTGTAATCCCGGAGGGTTTCACCAGTCTTCATGGTCACCCTAGCGAGGTGATGCGTATTGCCAGGACGGTTGTAGGTCGCCTGGTAGTTCATAGTGAACAACCGTAAGAGACTTGCCCATGAGGAGATGGATTCTGCAGGCAGATTGTCTAGCCACAGGAGTGGCACTTTGCCCATCACCAAGGGGAAGTAGGTCGCCATATGGTCTTCATTTCCGCCCGCTGCCTGAGCAGCGAGCGACCGTCATATTTTTCGATGGTTGGCTTGAAGTCTTTTGGGTAGCGCATCTTCCGGAGACACCGTGAGAAGGCTGCGAAGTTGTTGATGGTACTAGTGCTTGTTTGGTCGTTGAGGTCGTCTAGAGACCCCTGGGGGCAACGTATGTTGACGGTCTAAAAACATGTAAAGATTCACCGTCTCTCACGGATCATCATAGCATTTTTTCCCTCGAGTATTACCCAAGGTTATAGAATCCGTGGATCGGAAGCAAACTGCTATGGTTCTCTACCTTATCTAGTCAATCTAACCTAACATGAGTATAGATTGCATATAAAGGGTAAACCTCAAGATATATATATTATAGCACAAGGTTGATCACATTCACGAACATAGGCAAGGTAAAGCGCCACCAAGGGGACAACTAAGCCTAGCGCCTTCTAGTTGTAGTTTCGGCAAACGAGCAACAAACCAAGCATCTTATCTAAAAGCATCCTTAAACTCCTACCTCCGGCCTACCTCCCAAAGACATCCGCACTTTCGGGGGCATCACCCTGTCACGGTGCACACTTAATGATGCGGGGAGTCTAAGGGCACGCCCATACATGGACATGTCTACAAACTATGAAGGGTCGACATACAAGATCCAATCACCATGATTACATAAAGCATGCTATGTAGTCTAACCTAGCATTAGACTAAGGATCAAATCATATTCACGATAGGTATAAAGTAAAGACGGAGACATGGAATCACTTAATATATCGGATGACAAGATTATCATTGCTGAAATGAAAGTATACATTACACCATTACCACCAAGACCATACCTATGATGATGAATGCATAGCTCTTGAACTCCACCATGGCACAACCACACAAGGCGACCATGGTGGCTAGGGTCGGCCTAGGCCATCTCCTAGACAACTTCGAGAACTCATGACCGCCGTTGTCTCCCTCCGGTGTTTGCTTCTAGGTTTTGTCGAGATATCATGAATGGATGTGGTGGCCGTCGGAGGCAGGGGACATAAATGAGTCGAGGAGCATCTAGGTCAAAGGGCGTCGCGAACCGGGCCGAAAATAGGCCAGGCCGGTCGGCATGGGCCGGCCGGCCTAGGGCCTTTTTGGCCCGGTTCGGCCCTATCTTTCGCTATGACGCTTCTCGCACTTTCTTGAATATTTGCCGAATTGCATGTGGGTCCTTGACGTTGTTTTCCCCGCGGTTTGGATAAGGGTACTTGGCGCACGAACTCCTGCATCTTCTGTTTAGGTCCTCGGAGTTTTACAGCTTCATGCTTCAGTCCTTGGGTCATTTGGAGTCATGTTCACTTCGTGTCTTGACTTGTGCCGGGCTTCGTGATCTTCTCATAAAGTGCTCGATGAACTCTACCCGGAAGTCCTCATTTAGGCACTTAAATCCTGCGTAAACAACATGCTCCAAAAACCACATGCAAGTGTGAACTTGTTACATAATTAGTATACCTAGTGGCGGGTTAGTTATAATTCAAAGCTCAAACCAAAGTGTGACAAGTGCTACTGGTTGACGGAAATCGACCGCCAACACACCCCCATGCTTAAACCTTGCTCGTCCTCGAGTAAGCCTTTAATGGATGCCAGTATTACCTTTCAATGTCCATACCCTGCACTTGATTATACATGAGAAAACATAATGCTCTCCAAGTTTACATTGTTAAAGTTCCATAATGTAACTAGCTTTCATCTCTATGAAAGGTAGATATCATTTAATCTCTTTCCACAAGTAATTAATCATGCCCTCAAATTTTGAACAAATCTCAGAAATTTTGAAAACAAAGAGCGGGAAGAAGAAAAGTTGCTTTACCAAGATCAATAATAAACCTCCTTGCATCTTGCTCATGAACTCTCATCTCATCTTGTCTCTCAAGCCTACTAGGACTACTTCTCTCCTCTCTCAAATATTTAGTGGAAGGCTTTATATGGAGCTATGTGAAAATTTAGTCCTACCAAGATATTATAGTTGAGATATTATCAAAATAAGACAAGCTTCTCATGGACTTACCGAGACTCGTCAAAAAGGTCATTGGAAAAATAATGTTCCAAGGAGGGGGGAAAGAAAAATACACACACTTTGAGATAGGTGGACATGTGCAAATGGAAAAGAGTGATCCCGAGGCACAAACGAAGTCCTCGTTATCGGATTGCACATGGTTGGAAAGATGAGTATGGGTCTTGATCTTGAAGCCTCTTGAAATCTCCAAACGTAGCTAGAGAACCAGGGAGCTTTATTATTATTATTTCTTCTCTTTTTTTCTTCCTTTTCTCATCATAGTTTTTTCCTCTTTGTTATTTTACTTTCATCACTTTTCTCTTTTTTTCTTCTTCTTCTTCTTTTTTTACTCCCCTTGAACTCTAGACTACACTAGTACTTCCTTGGCAACCCCCCATGCTTAGACGAAGCTCATCCCCGAGCAAAGAGGTGATGATTGTGCCAAGTTAAGTGCTGAAATTCTTGTATTTTCTTGAAGAGAGATACTTGAAACCTTCTAGGGATCCTTTCATGGAGGTCTCCCAAAATCTTGCTCCACTTGACGGCACCTTCCTTGTAATCTTTTTCGAAAGATTCATCCATACTCAAAGTTTTGGGTTGTGATCAAGGAGGTATACACAAAAAGATATTTGAGTTTGTGGGTGGATATCCGGCGAGGTTTGCAAAATTCCCGATGTGAGAACTCACAATGCACGGATAGAAAAGGCTAGCATAAAGATAGGTACGCAAAAACGGAATGACCAACTTCTTAGTCTCAAGCCAGAGAAATCAAGCCTTAAATCAATGCACCCAAAAATAAATCTTGTAAACTAAGGTTTTTGCACTCAATTGAATATAAGGCTTTGGATAGGTAGAGCAAAATGCAACTGGTACCAAAGACAAGGTTAGCATATCTTTTAAGAACAAAAATAAATGATCTTTGATTCATTCAAAAATGAGAGCAACAAACAATACTATGGTTCTCAAGTTATCATAACATCCAAAAAAGATTTGGCTAGCATTAATTTAATTTTCAGATCATATTAAAGAGAGCACTAGCTTAATCATATACAAATCAAGCACAAAAATGAGCAAAGTGGCAACAATCATCATATATCCATAGGCAAGAGCATACAAGATATCATCATGGTGAGCACAAGGTAATGGTGATTATTGTTGAAAAAAAAACCTAGGTTGTACTCCTAGTAGTCATGTTATTCTATAGAGAGATATACAAAGGTTGCATCTAAGGTTGTGGAAAGCATAAACATATGTGCAGACATATAGAAAGACAAGGACAAAAAGAGGGTTGAGGATTTGTTACTGTCCTTTGATGCTTGAAGTGTAGCACGGCCTCCCCCATGCTTAAGTATTGTGCTTAACATGAAAGACGAAAATGAGCATCTCATGGCAATTGTGATCCTTGTACTGCACGCAGTCTTCTTATGTCCACCAAGTCCTCCCCCATGCTTAGCATGTTGCTAGGCATGGAAGATGACAAACCATCTTGTAATTATTGAAGTCCTACCGCCATATGTGGAGATCATCATCGTACTTTTGTCCTTGATCGTCCTTCAACGTCCACCCTTTGTCACAAGCCTTAATCCCAATCGTTTCTCAACTCGTCTTCACCTCCTTCCATGTTGTCCTTTATCGCTGCTTCAACTTCCACGAATTTTTCTTCAACTTTCAGAACAGAACATGTACTGAAACATTGCTCCATTGTGAATTCCTTGAAATTATCTTTTCAACAAGTGGTCATTCACCCCAATCGGACTCCGAACAAGAAAGTTACACCCTTTTTACTCCATCAATGCAAACTGTGCCGGGCTGATTTCAGAACGTGTGACGCCCAATGATTTGGTTGTAACTCCTTGCACGGGTCTCATAAAATGTTAAATCTTGATGCGTTGGAAAGAAGGCTTAGTGGAGCTCCTGAATATCCAAATTTCCTCTTTTGTACATCTCTGATCATGTGCCTAATCTTGATGAAGACAGCGGTGTTTCTTTTGGGATTTTGGAGGTGTTGACGATCTTATTTTCATCTTTTATTACAAACTCATGGGAGTGATTTGTCATGCCTGCAAAACAACTCTAAAGAACAAAGTACCCCCGAGGTGACGGTTGGGAACACTCACTCTATGCTGACAAACCAAAGACATCCCCTAAGATCTTAACTTGTGGCATAGTTAATCTAGTGAAAGAAGAGTTAAGAACCTAAAGGGTGTATGTGTGTGCAAGGGTGCATGCAAATGATAGGATGGTATAAAAACAAAACAATGTTTACACCAAATTGTAAGCTCCATGCTTACAAAGTGGTTGCCAAACTTCTCCATTACCATAAAGATTTATTAACCAAGGTCAAAACACCATGCTTATCCCAAAATTAACAATTCTTTATGGTGTAAGAAAAGTAGGGCGCATTGCAAAGTTTAAAAACCAACCAATACAAAATGAAAGCAAGGTATATAAAACTGAATGATGGTGGTCTCCAATCATGTCTAAACACCATGTTCACACAAGATTGCAAAAAAGGAAAAATGCTCTTAAGAAGCATTATCATAAACATGAAAGTATTCATCATGAAGTTTCACAAAAAGAGCAAGCTAACATAAAGCGGAAGATGACAATGGGGGGATCTAAAATGCAAATGCAAAGAGTTTTTCATGGGTCTACAAGTTTTTCAAGATCAAGAACTAAGCGCTCCCTCAATAGTAATTAAATCAAACAACATGGTGTTATGGTATTTATTAGAGTAATGGTACAATATTACTTGATGTTTCAGTTTATAATCACAATGTAGATGGTCATAATATTTATATATAAATATAAACAAAAGAAAACGGGTTGCCTCCCGCAAAGCGCTTCATTTAAAGTCATAGAGCTCGACTTTCTTACGTACCTCCTCGTGGTCGTGAAGCCATGGTCCTTCATGTAAGTTTTGGAGATGTCCATGCAGCTTTGATCCACTCTCCATGCTTGACACGATCATTTTACTTGATGAGAGCCTTGCCCGATCGTCTCTTGCATCATCATCCCCTCCTTCTCCTTTGCTCTTCGTCGCTGCCTCTCCTTTCACGAATTTTCCTCTCTGTCCAGATCAGACCATGTCACAAACAACTTCTCCAATGTATGGCGCATGAAATTGTCTTTCCATCAAGTGTTTATTCACCCCTAACGGACTCCGAACGAGTAAGTTATGCCCGTTTTACTCTAACACTGCAATCTGTCCAAATCTGATTTCAGACTGCGTAGCGCCGAATGTTTTTGCCATATCTTCTTGTACGGGTCTTCAAATTCATCGATCTTGGAGGCGTTGGAATCGGAACTTGATGGAGCTTCTGATTTTCAACTTTTGCCTTCTTCTACATATCTGATCAGGTGCTCAAAATTGATGAAAACAACAACGTCAGTACTCGAGATTCGGGGAAGGCGATGCACGAGCTTGCAATTCCTTTGGCGCATGACTTCTCTCCTCTTTATTAAAGTTTAATGACCTGCATGGTTAGTGAAACTCAGGTTGTCCCCCGACACACACTCTTTTAAGGTCACAAGCTTGACCAAGCACGAAGCAAGTCCAAGATTTGCAAGACGTAATATAAACATATGCAATCATAACCACAACTTAAATTGGATGAATCAAAATGTGATTAAAGGTAGCATAAGTTTCTTGCTCGGCACTAAGGCTATCATTAGGCATAGGTTCATTGGGCAAGGAATTAATGAAGTTTATGCACAATATAGCCTCTTTATCATTCTTAAGAAATTCTAGCCTATCATTATCATCAAAGGTGCAAGGCATATGATCAAAACATACTATTGGATATGAACATGAAAATATCAAAGGAATATTATCATAACCAAAAGTATCTCCAGAGGTTAATGTGTACCTTAGCCTTCGAGCTTTTCATCATGAGTGGTCCTCCGGAGTTGAGAACGAACAATCCTTGATGATCGGAGGTGGCTCGTGTTCACTTTTTCTCAATTCCTCCCTTCGTGCCACATGTCGTCAAGGTTGCTTTGTGTAGGATCACTCCTCTTCACTTGTTTGTGGGGCTTCACACATGTCTTAAATGTCTTCATGTAGCTCCATGATCCTTCGTGTGAGAGCCCAAAGCATCTGCGCCATTATATGTTGTCTAATGTGTGTAATCCATCGTGGTTTGCTCCAAACAACTCCTTGTGTCGGATGTCGCCAACTTGTGTCTTCATTTGCCAATGCTCCAGGGGTCTTTTTTTTATCCAAGCCTCTGAATTTCTTCATGTGTGTTCTAATGGAAGCATCCCCCAACCTCCTATTTGTTGTTGTCGTCCTCATCTTCACCATCTTGTTCTCATGGTATTGCTGAAGGGATACGGGGAGGCTACGCTAGCGCAAAAACAAAATTCCCCACAAACAAGATCTACTGCAGTTATAGATCACGGGATTACCACTAGATGTGCAGTTATAGCAGAACTATCTCGATGTAGATGAACATGTCGAGGGTAGCAGTGTCGTGCAGTTGCTCATGTCACATCCTTCGGGTGTGGCTCGTCCGAGTGCTCCAGATGCAGCACCTCCAAGGTATCCACACGTACGGGAAGGAAGCGTCGCACACCGGACTGCTAGGTCCGCGGGAGCAACGAGGAGTGGGCGGCACAGTGGCGCAGCTGTTGCTCAAGAGTCATCCAAGTCAGGGGGTATGGTCCATATTTATGAGGGGAAAATCCCCCACAACATCGTCCAGTAGCAATACGAGACTAATAGATGATGCACCCCCTTCCAACGCTAATGGGCTTTACAACAATTGTGGCCTATTATGACTTTTACAACCCAATGGATCAAATCCATCTGAACCCACTAATGGATCTAATCTAGTTGGCTCTAGGGCATATCTCCAACAGTCTCCCACTTGCACTAGAGTCAACTATGCAAGTACATCCTCATTCGACTTCCAATCCCTTAAGTGTGTGACCCTACGGGTTCACGTACACATAGACATGGCTCGAGTACTCCTACTCAACCAATAGTTGACAGCGGCCTCTAGCAAGACGTGTCAACTCCTATGCATACTTAAAGATCATATCAGACGAACCATCACAGCGTAGCATACATGCTATTCCCTTTGCCTCATGATATTTGGTCTAGCTCCAAGCTGACCTCTCTTTTTCGATACTGTGATTTAGATCCTTCAATAGGTTAACACTTAACCCAGCACGGCCATGCATTTCTTGATCCGATCACTCGAGGGGCCCAGAGATATCTCTCTCAAGTAGAGAGGGGCAAATTCCATCTTGATTGACCATGCCTCACAGCATGCTTCCTGACAGACCCGAAAGCCACCTTTATAACTACCCAGTCACGGAGTAGCGGTTGATAGCCCCTAAGTAGGTCAATTCACATCTTGAGTACATGCGACAATCTCAAGTCTAAGGACATAGCGTACACATTGTGTAAAGAGATAACTATGTAACAAAATCTCAAATTGGGTCAGTCCAGCCCCATGTCATACATGTGCCCACATTATTAGTTATACATCTCCATGTTCATGACTTGTGAAACATAGTCATCAACAAATACATGTGCTAGTCACCGACTCATACTAGGGACAACTTTTGAATAACCATACAAGTAAAAGAGTTTCACAAACAATTCACATAATTGCCAATCAAATACAAGTCGCCTTTCATGGATATTCAATAAGAGAATAATGTGTCATGAATACAATGAAATATAATCGTCTCTATGATTCCATCTAGGACGTATTTCTAACATTCTTCCACTTGCACTTGAGGCAATTTAGAATGTATCTAATACCCATAGCTCTCATGTGCGCCTCATGCTTAGGCTGTGGAAGGGGTTTTGTCAAAGAATCTGCAACATTCAAATCCGTATGTACTTTGCATATCATGATATCACCTCTTCTAACGATCTCTCGTATCAGATGAAATTTCTGCAGTACATGTTTGTTCTTTTGATGATTCCTAGGCTCCTTTGCTTGCGCAATAGACCCATTGTGTCATAGTAGAGATCCAATGGGCTGGAGACATTCGGAAACACACCAAGTTCAGTAAGGAACATCCTTATCCAAACACCCTCCTTCGCGGCTTCCGAAGCCGTGATGTACTCGGCTTCTGTTGTAGAATCAGCCACTGTCTCCTGCTTGGAACTATTCCAGCTCATAGCACCACTATTTATCATAAATACGTATCCTGATTGTGACTTTGAATCGTCTTGGTCAGTTTGGAAACTAGCATCGGTGTAACTCGTTACAACGATCTCCTCCTCACCAGCATAGACTAGGAACATGTCTTTAATCCTTCTTAAGTACCTAAAATATTTTTAACTGTTGTCCAGTGACCCTCACCTGGATCAGATTGGTATCTATTTGTAACACTATGCACATATGAAATATCTAGATGTGTACATATCATTGCACACATAATAGATCCGATAGCCGAAGCATACAGTATTCTACTCATGCATTCCCGCTCATCAGTAGTCGAAGGACACTGAGTCTTGCTAAGATGTATGCCATGTGACATACGCAAGAACCCTTTCTTTGCCTCTTCCATGTTGAACCATTTCAACACTTTGTCAATGTAAGTGTTTTGGCTTAATCCTATAAGCCTTTTTGATCTATCTCTATAGATTTTGATGCCCAAAATATATGCTGCCTCACCTAAGTCCTTCATTGAAAAACTATTTTTCAATGAGGTCTTAGCGGCCTCAAGCATAGGAATGTCATTTCCAATCAGCAATATGTTAACCACATATAAGATTAGAAATACTACAGAGCTCCCACTTGCCTTCTTGTAAACACAATGTTCTTCTTCACTTTAAATGAAGCAAAACCCTTTGACCACTTCATCAAAGCGAAGGTTCCAACTCTGAGATGCTTGCTTCAATCCATAAATGGACTTCTGAAGTTTTCATACCTTTCCAGCATTGCTCGGATCAACAAATCCCTCAGGTTGTGTCATATACACATATACACATCCTCAGTCAGATTCCCATTCAAAAAAGTTGTCTTGACATCCATCTACCATATCTCATAATTGAAATATGCAGCTATATAGCTAGAATAATCTGAATAGATTCAAGCATCACTACGGGTGAGAATGTCTCGTCGTAATCAACCCCTTGAACTTGTCAAAAACCTTTTGCAACAAGTTGAGCTTTATAGATGTGAAAATTTCCATCCATATCTCTCTTCCTTTTATAGATCCATTTGCACTATATAGGTTTAATACCATCTGGCGGGTCAACCAAGTTCCAAACTTGATTGTCACCCATGGAATCTATCTCGGATCTCATGGCACTTTGCCATTTCTCGAAATCTTGGTCCATCATTGCTTCTGTATATGTCATAGGCTCATCATTGTCCAACAACAATATGTCGTGCTCTCCCGCAATCATGAGATTGAGCTTATTAGTTGCATGACGTGCCCTTTCAGACCTTCATGGTTGTGATGGTGCTTCTCTTGCCACAGGTATCTCAACTCGTTCAGCTACATTAGCATCACTTGTGAACTCTTGCCCGAGCGGCTCATCTTGAACTTCTTCAAGATACACCTTTTGTCAACTTTTCTCTCGTTTCAGAAACTCTTTCTCTAAGAAAACACCATTCCAAGTGACAAACATTTTGCCCTCTGAGCGGTTGTAGAAATAATACCCTAAAGTCTCCTTAGGATATCCCACGAATATGCACTTGTCCGACTTGGATGTAAGCTTGTCTGACTAAAGTCGCTTGACAAAGACTTCACAACCCCAAATTTTAAGAAAAGACAAACTGGGAGTCTTACCAGTCCATATCGCATATGGTGTCTTATCTACGGACTTAGATGGTACCCTATTTAATGTGAAAGCTGCGGTTTCTAGAGCATAACCCCAAAATGATTACGGTAGGTCCGACTGGCTCATCATTGATCGAACCATGTCCAACAAAGTTCGATTACGTCGCTCGGATACACCATTTCTCTTAGGTGTTCCAGGTGGCGTGAGCTGTGGAACAATTCTGCAACTCTTCAGATGACTGCTAAACTCATGACTCAAATACTCGCCTCCACGATCAGATCGTAAGGCCTTAATTTTCTTGTCACGCCGATTTTCTACTTCATTCTGAAATTCTTTGAACTTTTCAAATGTTTCAGACTTGTGCATCATTAGGTAGACATAACCATATCTACTCAGATCATCAGTGAACATTATGAAGTATTCGTATCCACCTCTAGTTGTCGTACTCATTGGTCCGCACACATCCGTATGTATGAGTTCCAATAAGTCTGAGACTCTCTCAGGAAAACCTGAGAAATGCAACTTGGTCATCTTGCCGAGCAAACAAGCCTCACATGTCTCGTAAGATTCAAAATCAAACGAAGTTAAAGTCCATCAGTATGGAGTTTCTTCATGCGCTTTTCACTTATATGACCCAAATGACAATGCCACATGTAGGTAGGACTCAAATCATTAGGTCGAGACCTTTTAGCACTTATGTTACAGACAGGTGAATCATCAAGATTTAAAACAAATAAACCATCCATAATGGATGCACAAGCCACAAACATATTATTCTTAGAGATCACACAACCATTGTTTTCACTCGCAAATGAATAACCATCCTTCATCAAGCATGAAGGAGACACAATGTTTCGACTCAAACTAGGAACAAAATAACAATTATTCAATTCCAAAATAAATCATGACGGGAAGTGTAGTTGCATCATTCCGCAATGCAGCGACTCTTGCATTATTGCCTACACGGAAATCAACTTCTCTTCATTTCATGCTTCTACTTCTTATCATTCCTTGCATCGAGTTGCAAATCTGAGCAACTGATCCGGTATCAAATACCCAAGAATTAATATAAGAATTCGTTTCACGCTTCTACTTCTTATCATTCCTTGCATCGAGTTGTAAATCTGAGCAACCGATCCGGTATCAAATACCCAAGAATTAATATAAGAATCAACGAGGAAAATGTCTGTAACATAAACATTAAGTGTACCTGAAGTGGAAGTACCCTTACTTCCCTTGCTTTTCAAAGAAGCTAAGTACAACTTGCAGTTTCTTTTCCAGTGACCCAGGTCATGACAGTGAAAGCACTCATTATCAGTAGTTGATCCAGCTTTAGCCTTGGGTGCTAGCTTAGATATATCATCTTTAGCCTTGCCCTTCTTCTTCTTCCAAGAATTACCTTTCTTAAAGGTAGGCTTGTTCTGGATTGCCATCACATGGCTATTGTCAGCGCCTTTCTCGATGTCACTCTCTATTGGTAACGGGGTGTCTATAACTTCTTCCTTTTTCTTAGTCTTGAGAAAAATTCTCAAGTTACAGATCCAATCTGTATAATTCGTTCCATTCAATTTGTCCTTCTCAAGGACCATACGTAAAGTAAATGATGTGGTGTTGCTAGGTGTCATTGATCTACAATAAAATAATGCAAAATACTAAGACAACACATCCATGATGGAGTAGATTATATTGAGCATTTAACGGAATCTACTCCCACTAAAATAAATATCCCTCAATTGATACTTAGTGATTCAGGACCCACAACTACCAAGTCGACTAGTGAGCTTTAGTACCACCGCTAGAAGACATGTAGATCGGTAAGCAACTCTTTGCTAATCATATCACATATGACTCATGTTGTTGGGTGACATCTCTATGTCTCGGCGCCCAACATTTATGCCCCAAAGCCCTTAACCATTAAGATGGCTTTGATCAAGTAACCAAACCTTATGTTGTAAGTATCCGATACAAACCCATCTAGTCGAGGAAAATTGGTGGTACCCTAATTTCATAGACCCACCACCAATCGTACAAGACTCGTGACAGTACAAGGTTTGGGAGGGCATGAAACTTAAACATTACTGAGGGATCGTTTTACTTCTACCATCACGTGCAGAAAAATAACTATTATCATCGCATATGTAGAAATAAAACAATAAGAACGACATTCACATAGTAATGACACGGTATGGCCCATTAACACATGGTGATCTCCATCTCCATTGTACTGTCCATCATGATGATCTCCATCTCCATGATCCATGTATGCCATCCTCCAGTGATGAGTCCTCCAAGAACTATCTAACGCATGCTAGTAACGAGAATATCACAATTTGGTACGCAGACCATTACATTAATTTTTGACAATACATGTGGCTCCAGCCGTATTGTCGTACGCGTGACACGCAGGTCACGAATAAATTACATGCATGCATCACATACACATATGGGCCATACCGATCACAAAACCTGCAAAACAGATTATCGTACTTCCGACGTCTAAACTTAAACCTTCGAAAAACTCATCTTACAAGACGATTTTGGGAAATCTAATTTCGGCAATACTAGCAAAGCTAGTTAATCTCATGTGTAAAATATTCTGTAGATCAATTTTCATATAGAAAACGTCTCCATTCGAGTTAACCACAGAAAGTTACGGCTATTTTACCGAACAGCATGTTTTCTGATTTTCTCGGGGCCGGTAGCGGATCCAATCCGTCGCCGCTGCGCATCCCATGCACATGGCACTTGACTTAGTTTCGATTCGATCAATCCAATTGATCTCCTCCTCCTCGTGACTGGGTTTACGTGTATCACTTAACTCCGATGGTGGAAACCGACCGGTAGGAGTAATTCGTTACACCACCATCACGACAAGAACATGAAACCGATCACAATTTTGATCTATGTCCACGCATATCACCATATGCACACATCCTGAATCTAAAACTTAGCAACTATGGCTCTGATACCACTGAAGGGATACAGGGAGGCTACGCTAGTGCAAAAATAAAATTCCCCGCAAACAAGATCTACTGTAGTTATAGATCACAGGATTACCACTAGACGCGCAGTTGCAGCAGAACCGTCTCGATGTAGATGAACGCGTCGAGGGTACCAGTGTCGTGCAGTTGCTCACGTCACATCCTTCGGGTGTGGCTCGTCCGAGTGCTCCAGATGCAACACCTCCAAGGTATCTACACGTATGGGAAGGAAGCGTCACACACCGGACTGCTAGGTCCGCGGGCGCGACGAGGAGTGGGCGGCACGGCGGCGCAGCTGTTGCTCAAGAGTCATCCAAGTCAGGGGGTATGGTCCATATTTATAAGGGGAAAATCCGCCACACCATCGTCCATTAGAAATACGGGACTAATAGATGGTGCACCCCCTTCCAACACTAATGGGCTTTACAACAATTGTGGCTCATTATGACTTTTACAACCCAATGGATCAAATCCATCTGAACCCACTAATGGATCTAATCCAGTTAGCTCTAGGGCATATCTCCAACAAATTGCTACAGCCTCTTCCTCATGGATTTTCCCTTGTATACATAACAGAACATATACCAAAATATAATTCTATTGAAAAATTTATAAAATTATCTTTCCAACGGATTCTCATCCATCTTAATCAGAGTCCATATGAGGGAGTTATGGTTGTTTCACTTCAGCTTTGCTTGCTGTCCAGAAATTTTCAGAACATGCAATCATCGGTGATTCTGCCATATCCTCTTGTAGGAACCTCCGATTGACTTGATTATTGACTTTTTGGAAGCGTAACTTCGTGGGGCTTCTAAATATAAAGATATTCTATTGTTCTTCCCATGAGGCTGTGCAAAACTTGATGCGAACAGAAACTTCGAAGATGTTGACGAGCTTGATCTTGTGATCTTGGGGACATCACGATTGCTTTCAATACCTATTGCTTGATCAAGCAATTCTCCACGAGACATTAGTCTTAAAAATTCAATTGACACGTTGACTTACCTTTTTTATCATCTCTCGTGTTGGGTGTGGGCTCGATAGTGGATGATGGTATACTAACAAAAGTTAACACCTACCACTAAAAAGCGAATCTTCAAGTTTGTTGGAAGTGAATCTTGTGTTGTTGAAGTGTGGGTGTAGAGAATTCCTCGAACGTCTTGTGTCTAGCTTTTGACCTACTTTCAAGGACACAAACAAGAAAACAAGCGTATATGCAATAATAAAAATTAGGGTTAGTCAAAAAGAAAGATAGATCACCCTAGGGTTTGAGTTGCCGATCCCCAGCAACAGCACCAGAAAAAGGGCTTGTTGACGGTCTAAAAACGCGTCAAGATTCACTGTCCCTCACGGATCATCGTAGCACTTTTTTCCTCGAGTATTACCCAAGGTTATCGAATCTGTGGATCGAAAGCAAACTGCTATGGTTCTCTACCATATCTAGTCAATCTAACCTAACATGAAATATAGATTGCATATAACGGGTAAACCTCAAAGATATATATATTATACAACAAGGTTGATCACATTCACGAACATAGGCAAGGTAAAGCGCCACCAAGGGGACAACTAAGCCTAGCGCCTTCTAGTTGTAGTTCCGGCAAACGAGCAACAAACCAAGCATCTCATCTAAAAGCATCCTTAAACTCCTACCTCCGGCCTACCTCCCAAAGACATCCGCACTTTCGGGGGCATCACCCTGTCACGGTGTACCCTTAATGATGCGGGGTGTCTAAGGGCACGCCCGTACATGGACATGTCTACAAACTATGAAGGGTCGACATACTAGATCTAATCACCATGATTACATAAAGCATGCTATGTAGTCTAACCTAGCATTAGACTAAGGATCAAATCATATTCACGATAGGTAGAAAGTAAAGACGGAGACATGGAATCGCTTAATAGATCGGATGACAAGATTATCATTGCTCACATGAAAGTATACATTACACCATCACCACTAAGGCCATACCTATGATGATGAATGCGTAGCTCTGGAACTCCACCATGGCACAACCACGCAGGGCGACCATGGCGGCTAGGGTCGGCCTAGGCCACTCCTAGACAACTTCGAGGACTCGCGACCGCCATTGTCTCCCTCTGGTGCTTGCTTCTAGGTTTCGCCGAGATATCGTGAATGGATGTGGCGATTGTCGGAGGCAGGGGATATAAATGAGTCGAGGAGCATCTAGGTTAAAGGGCATCGCGAACCGGGCTGAAAATAGGCCAGGTTGGTCGGCATGGGTCGGCCGGCCTAGGGCCTTTTCGCCCGGTTCGGCCACATCTTTCCCCACGATACTTCTCGCGCTTTCTTGAATATTTGCCGAATTGCATGTGGGTCCTTGATGTCATTTTCCCCGCGGTTTGGATAAGGGTACTTGGCGCACGAACTCCCGCATCTTCTATTTAGGTCCTTGGAGTTTCACAGCTTCATGCATCGGTCCTTGGGTCATTTGGAGTCATGTTCACTTCGTGTCTTGACTTGTGTCGGGCTTCGTGATCTTCTCATAAAGTGCTCGATGAACTCTATCCGGAAGTCCTCATTTAGGCACTTAAATCCTGCGTAAACAACATGCTCCAAAAACCACATGCAAGTGTGAACTTGTTACATCATTAGTATACCTAGTGGTGGGTTAGTTATAATTCAAAGCTAAAACCAAAGTGTAACAAGTGCTCTTGGTTGATGGAAATCGACCGCCAACAATGTATAAATCCTCCGGTGAGCCGTTGGCTTGGTCGTAGTTGGTGCGTCGCCGTAGCTCTTCATCATGCATTGCCCGGAGGTCTGAAGCTTGAATCGGGTTGTTGGCATCAATAGGGTCCGGGAGACCGTTAATGTGGTCGTAGTTGGCACGATGCGGGGTCTCGTGCTCGTCTCGTTGTCGTTGATCTTGATTGGCTCGAGGAGCCTGTGCATCTAGGGGCGGCACATTAGCTGCAGGTTGAGGTCTTGCGTTACCGCTGGTGTTTGGCTGTTGCACCATTTCATTCTTGCCGCCCCTTCCTCAACTACGGGCTGAAGAGGAGATTGACCAGTGTTGTTGTTGGTACAAGGTCGTACCGACCTACTCCTGGAGTGCTGGCTTAGAGCTGACCTACTGTAGCCTTAGCTCTGTTCTTCTACTTGGGCCGTGGTGACCCTGATGTGAGCAAGAGCTCGTCGTACTTGTGGGGTATCGGGCAGTAGACCGATTTCTGCCAGGGCAGCACCCAAGTTGGCTTGGGGAGAGTTGAAGACCTCGTGGCCAGCATCTTCAAAGTCTCTCTGGAGTTCCCTGGCACGTAGATGACGTCGTGGTGGTGGGTCATCTTGTTGTTGATGCTGAGCTTCGACCTGACCCCCAAGGGGTGGTCCATTGTTGTTCATCTAGGCATTATCTTGAGGTGCCGCACCACCTTGAGCCGCAGCACCGGCCTGAGCCGCTGTGTTGGCTTGATCGACCTCCGCCTGGCGGCGTTGAGCTTGACCGGCATTGTCAGCTTCACGTTGCGTGCGTTGAGCGTCAGTTTCGTCGGGTTGAACCGATACATCTGCGAAGATCACAAGGGTTTCACGATCTGGAAAGCCGCGACGTGCCCATACCTCATCACCATAGGTGTTAGGCGTGAGGATGACACGAGCGACCTGGAACTCGTCACAGTCCGGAGACTGCACGGGATGACGGATCGGTCGACCTTGGGTCACTACTGGTGGTGTAGCCGCGTAGGTCATTGAAGCTTCTTCAAAGCACAGCACTGACGAAAAGTGTGCTTTGCCTTCTTGTGGGTAGGGCAAGGACCGTCTGGGAGGTCCCTGTGATGTCCATAGGCCGGAACCTGCGGGTTGGTCGAGTTCGACCCAGATTGGATCTAGATCTGCTTCCTCGCGAGGTTGGAGACCACACGGACTGTGTTCCGCAGGCCAAAGGGCATGCGGGTTGGAGTTGCCTTCTGTTTGCTAGAGCGCTGGATGCTTTCACAAATCTTGATCATGTCCGCAAGCATGGTTGCGACACGGTCGAACCCCACGACGAGATCACAAGGTGTGGGTGGGTTGGTTTCTGTCGGCGAGTCGGATTCGACTCGCTGCACAGGGGTGACCGTGGTGTTGTCGAGGACGACTAAGCCAGCGGCTGGAGTGGTGGAATCCGACGGCATGGAGCCGAAGCTGATGTCAACGGGGTTGGCGAGGAAGTCCACCATGCTGGAGGGGAAGACGACGCCATTCATTGCAGCCATCGAAGTCGCACGAAAAACTCTGGATCTGCCCCTACCTGACGTGCCAACTGTCAGAGGTTTAGATCTGAACAGCCCACAAGGGGGTTAACCCCCGGTGGTTTATTTAGGTTCGGTGGGGGCGATCTAGAACTAAGAACTTGATGGTTATGCAAGAGCACACGAAACACGGTGAGTTTATACTAGTTCGGGCCTCCGGAGAGTAAAACCCTATGTCCAGTTGTTGGTGTCGATTGCTTGAGGATTGATCGGTGCGTACATCAGGGGACGCCTTGCCCGCCTTATATTGGCCAGCGGACAAGGTCGGTCGCCCAGTGTTGAAGGACCGAAACGGGTGACCAGAGAGGGGGGGAGTGAATGGGAGCCGATAAAAATTCTTCCCTTTGGTCGAATTCGGCCTATACCCCGATTGCCACTTCACGAATCCTTCCACATAAAGGAAGCTCCAAACAAGACTCACACAAGCCTAGAAGAACACTAGAGAAGCCTAGGAGCGAAGAGCGGAAGCAACTGGACAAGAATCAAATCACTCGGTCAATTCTGGAAACGACCAGTGCGGACCATCCGTGCGGTACGAGCGGACTGTCCACGTGTGTACGGCGGACTGTCCGGCCCTGCCTCGCGGACCGTCCGAAATAAGCACCAGAACCACCAGAGTTGCACCCCAAAAATACGGACTGTCCGTGAAGGGCACGCGGACCGTCCGCTAGAATCTTGGCCACGCGGACTGTCCGTGTGCACCTAGCAGACTGTCCGCCAAACCTTTTCCAACCAAACCCTAGGGGCAAACCGGATCGAAACGAAGACACGCAAGAACACGAAGAACACGCGAAGAACACCGGTCACGCGGACTGTCCGCTAGCCCCGGACAGAGCTGCTCGAGCTCGAGCCCGCGAAGTCAACTCTCCAAATACATCACTGGATCTCCCAAACGCCAAAAGCTCTTGAGACAAGATTTGGGGTAGATGATAAGCAACACAAAGTGAAGCTATGCCCCAAAAATCTTGACCTCTAAGCCACTAAATTGCCGGGAATCGCGGATCACACGAACTCCACCAAGAACACGAACTTCCACCGAAAACTCACGAATCGAAGGTCCTACACGGCGTTTGAGGGGTCAAGATCATACACAAACATGCACAAGGCATCCACCCATGATCCCCTCAAAGAGATCCATGAAGAAACGCCTCCAAACTCACGAATCGAGCGAAGAATGAAAACTCCCAAAAATAGCCCCAAAAATGACACCAAAATCACAAAGGACTAGGAGATCACCGGGACGCCGAATGCTTCCATACATCTAGAGGACAGAGTCTGTAGAAGAGTCTAGCCGAAGGAACCCAGAGGAAAACGAAGCAGTCCAGAGGAATCTACAGGGGGGAGAATGCCCTAGGAAGCAAGAGAGAGATGCCATCCACCTCTCCGTTATTTATACGAAGTCCATCGGAGGGAGGTAAATGACAACACTACCCCTACTGCATAAATGAAGATACAACCCCTCAGGGGCATTTTGGTCAAGTCTTCATCAGACGGACACGCTTCCACCGCAGCTTCGCTTCACCTCGACGCAAACCCCGCGATCCCGCCACGTGCCCTCCGCCTCGAAGCTTCCCGAAGCTCTCGGATCACCGTCTCCGTTGCCTCGGGCCTTCGGGCTTGGTTTTGAGGCCCAAACCAAGAAATCGTCCAGCGAAGGTTTTGTGGGCAAACCAACAAACCTCGCATGCAAGCTTCGAGCTTCAATTGCTACCTTGCACTGGCCCATGTTCATGACTTCAGGCCGCCAGTCTTGCACCGCACGGCTCACACTTGACCCCATCGGCCACCGGGTCCATCGAACCAAGCCTACTTGCCTCTCCATCACCCGGAGGCCTCCACGGCTAAGGCCTTTCGTGCTTGTTCTTCACCTGCACCGACACGAGTCAAGCTGCAACCTGTACCTGCACACTTAGCCAAGCATCAGTCCACACAATGTTGTCAATCACTCATCACTAAGGAGCGACCCTCCACTGATCCTCGGACACACCTGGTCCTCAATCTCCCCCTTGATGAGTGCATTGACAACACCCATAGAAATCACAAAGAGAAAAAGAAAAGAAAAACTACCACGAACACAAACCTCCTAAGCAAGTGATCCAAAGCCAAAGAACAAGCAAAAACTCGATCACTCGCCAATCCAAGTCTCGGCTCCCTAAGACAAGGGCAATGGCTCGACACAGCCGAGACAAAACAAAGCTCAAAGCTCACAAAGAGCACACCACAAAGCACACAACTCAGGAAAATCAAAGGAGCTCCCCCTGCACATATGCAACTCCCCCTGAGCAAATGCAACCTCTTCTTCTCAAATTTTCTCCTCACAAGCCACATGCAAACCAATTTTCCACAAAATCTCCCAAAGCATGAAAATTTCTCCCCATATCATACAAAATTCTCCCCCTTGTTGATAATGCATGAATCAAGGTATATGAAACTCTTCCCCTTGTTTTCATGAAAAATGCATGTCAAGGCATATATCCAATCTACCAAGCTTTTCAAATATACAAAGAGCACAACAAAATGCTACACATGAGACATAGAGCAAGCAAAGTAGATATAGTGTATTTAGCACATTACCATCAAGAAGGTAGAGACATATAAGCATGTGACATGGCCAAAAGCAATTTTAAGCAATTTTCACAAGGAAACATGCATCTCATGAGCAAGACTCTCTCTACACCAATTTGAACAAAAAGGCACTAGATCATCCAAAGTTTATGCAAGATCACAAATTCTTATCACAAGATCATTATAAACGCCCACAAGCTACTCAAGTCATGTTAAAGCCACCGGGCCATGTGTCTACTTCTTAAAATGAGACTTCTCATGGTAGACAAGCATGCTACGGTTTAGCACCCAAGATATGAATTTCAAAGCATAAAAACATGATTAGGAGCTCATTTTTCAAGCATAAGGCAATTCATACACCAATTTCATTTTCAAGATTAAACATGGTACATGAAGTGCCTTTGCGGCAAAAAGAAGCTTATGCTCCTTCCCAAGCAAGCAAAAGGGCTAAACATTTACAATGATAAAAGATCTTTGACCCCAAGCAAAGAGAACATGATTCTCAAGCACAAACTCAACATGATATAGGCATTTAAGCACAAATTGAGCATAGACAAGCATTTACTCATGAGAGACACAATTTTATCATTTTCATCAAAAGAAAGCTATCTCATCATACATATATAGCAAAACCATCAAGAGCATAGCATTCACATCCACAAAATACTCAACATGCACATGTATCACAAATATAGCACATCGGTGATCAATGTATATAAGAGAAGCTTTTCCTAGCACAAGTGATCCAAAGATGGCTATCCTACCATGTTTTGTACAAAAAGTAAAATGCATGAATGCAATACAACAAAATGAACATATGACATATACATGAGAAGCTCCAAGACTCAGCTAGAAAGGAAAGCAAACCCCAAGTTCACCCCGCAAGCGAGTGAAAGTGACTTGATCAAGCGGCTTGGTAAAAATGTCGGCTAGCTGGTCTTGGGTAGGGACATAGGACAAAGATATGTTTCCCTTCTCAACATTTTCCCTCAGGAAATGGTACCTCACTTCAATGTGTTTGGGTTTGGAGTGGAGGACAGGATTTTTGGCTACGCTTATGGCACTGGTGCTATCACAGAAAAGCAGAACCAGGGAGCACTCGTCACCAAAGTCACTCATGGTATATGTCATCCAAAGCAGCTAGGAACAACAACTAGCAGCAGCTACATACTCGGCCTCTGTAGTGGACTGGGCTACACTGGAATGCTTGCGAGATGACCAAGAGACCAAAGAAGAACCAAGGAACTGACAACACCCAGAAGTACTCTTGCGATCCAATCGACACCCAGCAAAATCAGCATCGGAGTAACCGTGAAGTCTGAGTGTCGAGGAGGCAGAATACTAAAGACCAAACTCAGGAGTGTAGTTCAAGTACCCGAAAATCTGCTTGATGGCCTGCCGATGTGAAGTCCTCGGTGAAGCCTGAAAACGAGCACACAGACACACACTGAACTGTATGTCCGGCCTCGTCGCCGTCAAGTAGAGGAGGGAGCCGATCATGCTCCGGTACTCCTTCTGGTCCACGGGTTCGCTGTCCTCATCCGCGTCCAAAGCCGTAGTCGTACTCATCGGTGTGGTCAGTGGCTTGGAGTCGTTCATGTCGAACTTCTTCACCATGTCCCTGGTGTACTTCGCCTGATATACAAACATCCCGTCCTTGCACTGCTTAATCTGGAGGCCCAAGAAAAACTGCAGCTCGCCCATCATGGACATCTCAAGTTCCCTGCTCATGTCATCTACAAATCTGGCAACAAGATCATGAGAAGAGCCACCAAAGATTATGTCATCCACGTATATCTGAACAATCAACAGGTCATTCCCATGCTTAAGGAGAAACAGGGTCTTATCAACTGTGCCCATCACAAACCCCTTACTCAGCAAAAAGCCTCTCAACCTGCCATACCAAGCTCTAGGTGCCTGTTTCAACCCATAGAGCGCTCTCTGGAGTTTGTATATACGGTGTGGGTATTTCTCACTCTCAAACCCCGGGGGTTGCCTCACATACACTTCTTCCTCTATCACCCCATTCAAGAAAGCACTCTTGACATCTATTTGGTACAACTTGAACCCTTTAGCCACAGCAAAGGCTAGAAGGATCTAAATTGCCTCTAAAGGGGCCACAGGAGCAAATGTCTCCTCATAATCTATCCCCTCCTTCTGGTTGAAACCCTGCACCACCAACCTCGACTTGTTTCTCACAACCAACCCATTTTCACCCTCTTTGTTCTTCCACACCCACTTGGTTCCTATGGGACGGCAATTTGGTGGTGGATCGAATAACACCCAGACTTGGTTTCTCTCAAAGTTCTCCAACTCTTCATGCATGGAATTCACCCAATTCTTGTCAGACAAAGCGTGTCGAATATCTTTGGGCTCAAACGACGCAACAAAAGCAGAATGAGCGAAATGAGAAGTGTTCCTTGACCTCGACCGTGTAGTGCATTCATGGATGTCACCTATGATCATCGTTGGTGGGTGATCGATCTGTACACGCCGGGGAGCCTCACGCCTGGACACCACCACCCCCTCAGCAGCAGCCTCCACTCGAACAGCCTCAGTCGTAGTGGGTGTAGGGGATGGTCCGTCCTCGATCGTCGTCGTAGTAGTGGAAGTAGCGTGTACACGATTAGCCACGGGAGCACCACCATCATCATCATCATCCTCATCTCCATCTCCATCCTTCTCATCCTCAAACATCCTGGCACCAATTTCCTCGTCACCTGCACACTCAAAAGCAGAAGAGCTACATGGTTGTGTCTCATCGAAGGTAACCTCGCAAGTCTCCATGATTCGGTTAGTGTCAAGGTTGAGCACACGATACGCTCTAGAGTGAATCGCATAACCGAGAAAGATACCATCCGAACATCTAGACTCGAACTTATCCAACTTGCCCTTCTTCAGAATGAAACACTTGCAGCCAAAGGCTCTGAAATGACTCACCTTGGGTTGTCGTCCATGCATCAGCTCATAAGAGGTCTTCTTCTTGAAAGCACGAAGGAAAATGCGATTTGAGACATAGCAAGCGGTATTGACCGCCTCGGCCCAGAAACGCCTAGGAGTCCTATGCTCATCAAGCATCGTCCTGGCCATCTCACGAAGGGTCCGGTTCTTCCTCTCCACTACGCCATTTTGGCAAGCGACGTATGGAGAAGAGTACTGATGATCAAGACCAAGATCACTGCAAAAGGCATCGAAATGAGAGTTCTTAAATTCTGTGCCATTGTCACTGCGTATAGCTCGAATGGCGTCGCCATGTCTTTCATTCTTCAACCTCAAGATCAAGTCCCGAACAAAGCCAAATGTCTCACTCTTATCCTCCAAAAAGAAAACCCAAGAGTACCTCGAAAAATCATCAACAACCACAAGAACATACCACTTCCCACCAGCAGAGCGAACACGAGCTGGCCCAACCAAATCCATGTGCAACAGCTCACAAGGTCACTCGGTCATGACAGCAGTCAGAGGGGCGTGAGAAGCGGCAACCATCTTTTCATGCCGACAAGAAGCACAAACCAAATCCTTCTCGAATTTCAATTTAGGCAATCCTCGGACAAGATCAAGACCACTCAAGCGGGAAAGCAACTCAAAGCTCATGTGTCCCAACCTCCTATGCCATTTGCAAAGCTCGGCCGAAACGCCAGCAACAAAGCATCGAGGAGGACCAACAGACTGGGAAAAATGGGCACGAAAGATTTGACCCTCGGGGACGATCGTACAGACAAGATCGCCTCGAGAATCAAGCACACGAGAAGCACCAGCCTTAAAACGAACCTCGAAACCTTCGTCAAGTAATTAAGATACCGACAACAGGTTAAAACCAAGTGACTTGACCAGGGCCACAGTTCTTAAGGTCACCTTGCTACTCACCTTCACCATACCTTCTGCAAGCACTCGTCCTCTCCCATTATCCCCGAAAGTGATGTACTCCCTCGTACTCACCGGGGTGAGGCTGGAGAACCACCCACGATCTCCGGTCATGTGTCTTGAGCAACCGGAGTCGATCAACCAAAAGTCCTCCAAGCCTCCCACCTGCAATAAAAAACGAGAACGAGAATGAGCAAGTGACTCAACACTGGGGTTAGTTCCAAATGATTCAAACCAGTGTCGAGCCATTTGCTCAAAAGAAGGGTTAGCAAAGTCCATTCTACCAACACCTCGAGGCGGAGCCCTCTCACGCCAACCACCAAAGGACCAGTCACGTCTCACTGGAAGAGTACACACACCACGAGGAGGAAAACGTGGCCTGTAGTCCATCTGAGACCCAAAACTCTGATCGTGCATCCCAAACTCGTAACGGTCACGAGAAGGAGCACGTCGAGCCAACTCACCACGCCCAAATCCAACACACCTATCTCTCTGAGGGAACACACCTCCACCTCCACGAGTGGGAACTGTCCTCACAAATACATCACCCCTAGGTAGAGGCCCTCTACGAGGCTCAGGCACACCACAAGCAAGGTGGTACCTGTCCTTGTTTGCCATCTCCCTTGCAAACCTCTCATCCCTCTTCCTTCGGAAATAGAACTCATCCTTATGCCCATCCCTCCCACAATACTCACAATGGAAGCGGATTGGCACTTGCTTAGGCTGTGGCTTCTCTACAAGCTTCTCTCCAGCTTTCTCTCCTGTCTTCCCATCAAAGACACTTCCCTGGGTGCTCACAAACTTGATGGGTTTTTGGAAGTTTTCAGCTTTGTGGGGGAACACTGGTGGATCAGGTGTTGTGTCTAGCTTGTTTCGGAGGTGGTTTGGTTTGGGTGCCAATTTGTTCATCGGTGTGGTATGTGGTGGAATGGGGATCTCTCCTGCTTTCTCTTCTCCCTCACCACTCTTCTCACCACACTTATCAGCCCCTAACGCCTGACCATCAAACCTCTTGAACTGAGCCAACATCATACTCAATTGTGGCTCATGCCCAGACAACCACCCCATCATTTTTCTCAAATAGTCATTTTCATCCTGCAGACGATCAACATAGTTTGCAAGTTCCAAATTCTTCAAAGCATGCATTTCACAGGTTGAACATGATGTAGGAAGAGGAGCTTTCAATACCGCCTCAAGAGAGACAATTCTAGTGTGAGATTCATCTAGCCTAGCATGCAAAATGGGACATGAGGTACAAGCACCTAGTAAAGCTGGCCTAGACTTCAACTCATCATATTCAATCCTAACCACATCTAGTACCTCCAAAGTAGAGGCATGCTTCTCCTTGAGAGCAGTCAAATCAGTAAGAAAAACTGAACAGTCACTGTTGACGGTCAATATTTGCCATTTTCAAGGCCGTCAACTCCTGCAAATTTGAGCATGAAGTGAACATCTACACTAGAATAGGTGCTTAAACTCACACTTTCCACCAGTGTCGATGTCTATTTGAATGCAGGTATTTAGCATAGGAAATAAGAAGAATTCATGCACATTCACTCCACTCCAATCCAAGGCACTCAAATGCTGGCCAATCAGGGGCTACCACATGGATTCTCCTGGATCCATGATGTCACCAATCCATGTGAAGGACTTTCGACGAATCACACGCTGCCACGTCAGCGTCACATGGATCCATGGGCCCACATTACCAACTAAACCACCAGGAAACATGCCATGCACAGAGGAGAGGCATCAGGGCCCACATGGAAGCGAGCCAGAGGAAGCACGGGCCAGGAAGCCACCCGAGGGGGTCGACCGACCCTAGGTTAGGCCGAACTGACCTAGGGTCGGTTCATCCTGGCCCTCCACGTGTCACTCGCTCATTGGCTCTTGGCTGCATTCCCTGGTGTTTAGGGGCACTTTGAGCCCCGGAGCAAGCCTCCTCCTTGTCTATAAATAGGAGGGGAGGGGCTCCATTTCTCACACACCACCTAGCTCTCAAGTTTCACTTTCTCTTGTGTAGCTCTCTCTCCCTCTCTCCATTTCTGCCCATGAGAGGTGATTCTCACCTCTTTGTGGTAGAATGGTGATGAGGAGGGATCTAGATTAGGATGAGTGTGAGGTAGAGGAGGGGTAAGGAGTGAGTTGATGTCCTTGTGGATGCTTGTTCTTCATTTAGATCAAAGTGAGTATTTCAGCATTTCTTATTTAGACTATAGTGGACATCATGCGTGGTTGCTTTGTTCTTGTGTTCTTGGCTCGTTCATAAGTTAGAGCTTGTGTTCTTCGTGACACAAGGCTCTTGATCCTTTAGAGCTAGAACCATAGTTCATTTACTTGTTTAGCATGCTCTGATCCTGTTTAGTTAAGTAAGTTTGCTGCATCTCGTTCAGCTGCATCCATAGCTTCATTTCTGCTCCCAGTTCAATGATATGATCTGCTTCGGATCTTTCACTTGTTCGTGGGATCATATTTATACGGTTGTTGTAGTGTAGTTAGCGGGCTAGCATACGCCGCACTATAGTATTTATCTGGGGTACAGACGTGGTGTCTGGGCCTTGGGTTTCCTACGGAGACCACGTACGATCGTAGCGTAGAGGTAGGCCGCAGTGGTGACAGCCTGTTGGACCCTTTGTAACCCTCTACGTCGCGTACCGAGTTGGGCTCGCAGGACAGCACCTCTGAGTGTTGTCACCCCGCGGGGACGACTGAGATCTGCCAGGAATACATCTTGAGAGCTAAGTCCCTTAAGGAAGTGCTTCTTGTATCCCGACCTATCCCAGCGAAAGCTGGTGTCCTTGGATAGATCCTCTCTGGTTACTCTCCGTCCTAGGAACGAAACCCGAAGGGAGTACTCATTCTCCTAGGGAGAAGTGCTGCCGTGGTATTTCCATGCGCTTGCGGTATACCCAGTTGTTCTTATACGCTCCCTCTAGGTGTTCAACTAGTGGTGAGGGTAAGAAACACCAACAAGCATTTCTGGCGCCGTTGCCGGGGACGGCTGTTGTTAACCTTCGAGCCCGTCTATCCTCGTATTTATCTTTTTCCTTTTCTTTTTTTTCTACCTTTACCCCCGTTACCCCTTTTTGAACTATCCCTTTTTGTTTTTCTTTCTACCTCTACCCCCGCTACCCATGGAAGGTTATCCTTGTAAACACCTTCTGCCTTCGAGGAGTGAACCCTCAGAGCCATCTTCGTCAAGAACCACTCTTACATCTAGCTTATGGATTCGCCCTTCTCTCATGAAGCTAATTCAGGACCTATCCTTCTCGGGGTTAAGTCATGAGAACCCCTTTGATCACGTGAGAGACTACGAGCGTCTGATTAAAACTCAGGGTAAAACCGAAGAATCACCAGATGCTCGGAAAAGAGAGTTTTTCCCGCTATCCCTCTCTGGGGAAGCTCTGGATTGGCACCGTTGTTTTGGTAAGGACTGCCTTACTTGGGAAATGTTGAGAGTAGCTTTTTGCTCCCGCTTCTTCCAAATACGACGTGCCATCTCATTAAGGGCAAAGATTCTTTGTTTCAAGCAATGTGAGGAGGAATCACTAGGAATGGTATGGAATCATTTCGCCTCTGCGGTGGAAGATTGCCCAGTCCTCCGCATTCCCGATTGGATGCTGCTTCAGCACTTCTAGTTTGGATTACGGAAGGATGATGCCATGAGGCTTAATGCTCTCTCCGGAGGATCCTTTGTGCACCTGAGTGTTGTCAAGGGAAAAGAGATCCTGGATAATCTCCGAGATTTCAGCTCCCCTTGCATCCCGGTCAACAAGGCACCCATCGGAGAAACTGTTGAGCCACATAGATCCATCGTTAGCCGAGTCCAAGACTTTATGTCCACTCTTTCTGAGCTCTGGCTAAAGATGTCATTCCTGAATAGCAGGAGTCTAAGGAAAAGGTTTCGTTGCACGAGATCTACCCTTGGGTTCCCCTCTCATGCATCTTCTTAGACCTTCTCCCCGAGACTTTGTCTCGTGGGAGGACGGAGAGAGTAGCTCGGAGAGAATGACCATTCCCGGCCAGGATGACTTGTTCGATCCTCACTACTATCTCCTGAGGAGGGAATGAGAGAACCATCATGTTTCTACGTCGAGGTTTGAGCTGAAGTGCTTTGCACTGAAGTTTTGCATAAACCGAGACATTGGTCTCTGCACTATAATCCATTGGATTCATCCATCAGACCGAAGAATCACGATCATTTACCAATCGAATGGAGTGCACTCACTTTCCATATCTAGCACATCGATCGATGCCGATCAATCAGGAGAAGCTTGCACTATGTATCCTATGCCTGATTTGATCGATGCCCAATGGGAGGTGCGCTTTCTAGTTTATCCATAATCCCCCATTGGAAGCTTAGGCCAGACTTGGGAATGTTTTCGTCACTTTGATGGGAACATCGAACCCTCTGCCTAAGGCAAGAGCGAGCAAATCTTGCTCTTCATCCGAACTCTAGTTCTTGATCGTACACCAGCCTCTGGAAGTCCACGCTTTATCCTTTTGAGAGCCGAGTGTCCTTCTGAGCTTGAGTTCACTCGGAGATCGGTGCCTATTAGTGAAGCACTAGCCTTAGTGCTCGATCTTTTCATCTCCGAGTTCCACGACCCCGGTGCTATAGTCCTCGAGTCCCATGACCACCTCAGGGAAGGCCTCAGCCTCTCTGGGATGATCATGCTTGCTCTCAGCCTCGATATACCTTTTTGGGCTCGAGTTCGTATACGCACTATCCCTTGCAGAGCAGAGCTTATCGTCAATTCAACACCATCTGCAAGGAGACATCATAAGTTGAGACAGGAGATCACAAGACATCCACACCCTGAGTACTCCGGGGACTCGTCTCGTTTCCCCCGGACGAATTATCCTCCGGGTATCTTGTGGACCGTGGTCATGCAAGAGAAAGAAATTGCCAAGATTAAGAGGAGAAGGCAAAGGTCCACAGGAAGGCAGCACCTTTGTGGTGACATGGACGCTTCGTGACTACCGCCGGAAGTGCTTACACTTCTGACGAACCTAGTGTGTCGCCAAGGTGATTTCCCCCAGATTCTCTTGGACATATCATGGTTTGGCCAAGGTTGGTATAAAGTTGCAGGTGAAATTTTCAACCTCAACCTTATCTTAGCCTTAAGCCTAAGCCAATCCTTCCATCTCGGGGAATCCACCTGGGCCGTCGATCCTGAGACCTGCTTGAGCCCACACGAGAAGGGGGAGGACCAGAGGGGCCCACAGGGGGCCAGCCGAACCCAGGTTCGGCCGAAACCCTGGAGCCTCCTCTCCCCTTCTTCTTTCGCGTGTGCGCCTCATTCTCCTCCAGAACCCTTCTCTCTGCCACCCGACGAGTTTTCGCATCGCGAAACCCATCTCCTCCACCTCAACTCCTCAGCTAATCTCCACATCCATGGCCGGGAGGAGCGTTGTCCCTTTCGACGGCTCCACCTCGTCCACCGGCCCCGGGGCAGGGGGCAACCCCTCCATTGTTGCCGCCCCCGCTGCGGACCTCGCAATAGTGGCTGGTGTCTTGGATGTTCCTCCGCTCGCCACCATCCCGCCGAGTGGGAGGATTCCCGGCACACCGCCCTCACGCGCTCCGCCTCGCCTGGGAAGAGGCACATGAGACGGGCGGCCAGCCCCTACGGCAGGCCGACCATGGCTCAGCTTCGCCCCAGGGGGTTGCCGCTCGCTCCACCTAGCACACCTGGATTGTCGCTAGCTGGAGGGCAGACGAGCTCAACACAGTCTGCTCCTTCACCGCAGCCGTCGGTGACCATCAGGCCGGCACTACCCATGGAGAAGACTCCTGCAGTGCGCCCAGCTCCAGTCCTTCCAGAAGAGGAGGAAGACGTTGGCCTAGACGACGGGTTTCCACCGCCACCCTACACTAGGAGGTCCAGGGAGAGGACTCGGGCAACCGAGCAGCTCCCTAAGCTCTCCTCAGTGGCCAAGCTGACCCCACTGATGAAGGAACTGGAGGCCAGCAACGAGAAGCTCAGGGCTGCTTACTCGGAGCAGAAGTTGGACATAGCCGAGCTCAAAGACGACATCCGCGACCTTCGCCGCGGCCTTTGTGCGAAGATGAGGAGGCTGTTCTTGGCTACAGGGCATGCAGCCCTCTACGATGCCGAGTAGTGGGGATTAGCCCCAGCTTTAGTTCATTAGGCGCTAGTCTAGGTCTAGGTTTGATTTCCCTTTGTTTCCCTTTATTTCATTTATTTCTTTTGCATGTGTGTAAGCGCCTAATCATTTTGCTTCAAAACATTTGAATTTGAATAAAGTGGCTCACCGGTCATGTAATCCGGTTTAGCCACCCTTTGTGTCATTACTTTGGTCTTTTTGATTTAGAAGACATCTAGGTTCGAGACAGTGTGGGGGAAGAGCCACGACTCTCCCAATGCAAGAGTGATGTTTTTCGTACGTACCCACTGCGAGCACTCCGCGCTAGCCGATCGATCACCTACCGAGAACCTGAACGGACCCGCACGAGTTCACTCCTGTGGAGAGCCTCTCACGGTTCATCTTCTATGCATAGTGCTGGTTTGCATCTCGACAACTCACTCTCTTTCATTCCTGAGTTTTATAAGCTTTATCTGTCTACCTCTAAACTAAAACTTGAATGATAATGCTAAATATCACCCAGCTCATTTGTACCTGAGTAGACTTACATATGTTTTATTCCTTATTATCTGCCTGATGCTTGTGGACCAAAATCTTCTTAAGGACAAGCATGTTCACCTAAGTAATTGATTAGTATGATATGGCTGGATGATATGATCTTTTGCTCTGATGACTAACTCTCTTGGGGAATTTATTTTTGAAAACTCAAAACCTCTTGGAAAGGCTCCTCTTTGATATGCCTCCGTCCCATTAGAGCCATATGATCTCTGTAGGTAAAAATCTTTGATTCATATGCTGCTTGTCATTACTTTGAGCTTTGTCAAATTCTGTGACCCTTATGAGAATTCCTTTCATCACTCTCATGATCAAGATTTATGTGCACCCCACCTATTTCCCCTTGCTATGCTTCTACACTGGAAGTTAGCATTGTATCATCTATCCCTTCCATAAAAATAAAACTCCATATGTGGTGTGACATCTCTCTCCAGAAGTGTCCTTCAAAAAGAGACATGGGCTATTGAAAAAAAATACATGCTCAAGGCATGATGAAAAAAAAAGAGAGAAAGAATAGCCCATGTCCAAAATAAAGGAGGAATAGGAGAGAGATGAGATCATGCAAAAAGGAGTTCTATATCATAGATGGTAATAACTAGTGTCCATTTCGGGGCTAGTGTCCACCTTACCATCAACTCACATTTCCACCTTATATATGTATGGTAATATCTAGCACCCATTTCGGGCCTAGTATCCACCTTACAATACACACCATAGCCATACCGGTGCACATCTTGATCTGATGGAATGATTTGATTTTCTCTGTGGATCCAGTTTTTGACTTTGCAAAATATGTGATGCAAGTATGCTTTCTCTTTATCCTACCCTGAGATCCACATATAGCCATCATTAGAAGTAGGATGAAGAAAGGCAAAATGCCTTAGTGAGGATGTATACACATTAAGTGATCTGAGAGAATCAAACGAGGAAGCCACCAAGAGTTTTGTTTATGAAAATCTTGCAAAGCCCCCAAGGTGTTTATCATCAGGTGCATAAGTGACTTGATTCACAGCTGTTCTACCTTTTAATCACCCAAGGGAACATGATAGCCACTACACAGAGGTTCACAGGAGTAAGGTATGACTTGGAATATCTCTTATGTCTGTCTTACTTTCCGGTATTCATGACCCGCTTGGCTTTGTTTCCCCTTCACTCGGGACGAGCAAAGGTCAAGTGTGGGAGTGTTGTTGACGGTCAATATTTGCCATTTTCAAGGCCGTCAACTCCTGCAAATTTGAGCATGAAGTGAACATCCACACTAGAATAGGTGCTTAAACTCACACTTTCCACCAGTGTTGATGTCTATTTGAATGCAGGTATTTAGCATAGGAAATAAGAAGAATTCATGCACATTCACTCCACTCCAATCCAAGGCACTCAAATGCTGGCCAATCAGGGGCTGCCACATGGATTCTCCTGGATCCATGATGTCACCAATCCATGTGAAGGACTTTCAACGAATCACACGCTGCCACGTCAGCATCACGTGGATCCATGGGCCCACATTACCAACTAAACCACCAGGAAACGTGCCATGCACGGAGGAGAGGCATCAGGGCCCACATGGAAGCGAGCCAGAGGAAGCACGGGCCAGGAAGCCACCCGAGGGGGTCGGCCGACCCTAGGTTCGGCCGAACCGACCTAGGGTCGGTTCATCCTGGCCCTCCACATGTCACTCGCTCATTGGCTCTTGGCTGCATTCTCAGGTGTTTAGGGGCACTTTGAGCCCCGGAGCAAGCCTCCTCCTTGTCTATAAATAGGAGGGGAGGGGCTCCATTTCTCACACACCACCTAGCTCTCAAGTTTCACTTTCTCTTGTGTAGCTCTCTCTCCCTGTCTCCATTTCTGCCCATGAGAGGTGATTCTCACCTCTTTGTGGTAGAATGGTGATGAGGAGGGATCTAGATTAGGATGAGTGTGAGGTAGAGGAGGGGTAAGGAATGAGTTGATGTCCTCGTGGATGCTTGTTCTTCATTTAGATCAAAGTGAGTATTTCAGCATTTCTTATTTAGACTATAGTGGACATCATGCGTGGTTGCTTTGTTCTTGTGTTCTTGGCTCGTTCATAAGTTAAAGCTTGTGTTCTTCGTGACACAAGGCTCTTGATCCTTTAGAGCTAGAACCATAGTTCATTTACTTGTTTAGCCTGCTCTGATCCTGTTTAGTTAAGTAAGTTTGCTGCATCTCGTTCAGCTGCATCCATAGCTTCCTTTCTGCTCTCAGTTCAATGATATGATCTGCTTAGGATCTTTCCCTTGTTCGTGGGACCGTATTTATATGATTGCTATAGTGTAGTTAGCGGGCTAGCATACGCCGCACTATAGTATTTATCTAGGGTACAGACTGTAACACCCCAGGTGTTTATTAAAGACAAATACCTTAATTAGTTGTGTTAATCAAGTTTAATTGGTTCCTAAACATGTTTGACATGATTTGGTACACATTTGCACAAAAGACCTTGGTCAAAGTCATAATTCTTGGTCAAACCCCTATAGATCCAAAAAGACTGATTTGATTTTCTTACGCGTTCTCCAAATTTCACTATAGAAGTTCAAAATCGGCCAATATAAAAGTTTTTTCTTATTTCCGGGAACACGTTTTCCGTAATTGGTGGACATTCAAATTTTGAGCGGAAGTTCGCTTAAATTCGAGTTGAACGTGCTGTGAACAGTGTTACGGGGCCGAGAAAACTGGCAGGTTCGTCACGTTTTTCCCGTCAAATGAAACATCAAAACATATGATGCCCTTTGGAAAAGCTGTAGTGCTATAGCTCCTCTACAACTTTTATTTTTGGAGATTTTCAAGTTATATTCAAGAAACGGGAGTTTCGCATTTTTTGAACTGGCTAAACGGAATAAAACGAGTGCCAGCCGCCGGCGTCGCCGCGCTCTGCGTCGCGCGCGCGCGTGCGCCGTGTTCCGCGTTGCCACACGTCGCCCGCCTGGTGCTCCGGTGTACGGCACCCTCGCACCCTCCACTGTGGACTCGTGCTCCGGATCGACTGCGCGCCCTCGCCTAGCGTACGCCGCGCCCAGGGGCTGCTTTGGCCGTCCGCCGCCATGCATGCCGCCACGCGCCGCACAGCGTCGCTCCGTGCCTCGCCTGTGTCGCCACGGCGACGGGCCAGCTAGCCACCCAGCAGCCAAACCTTCAAGGCGAATCCTCCCAAGCTTTCCTCCCAGGCGCACGCACACACCGAGCTCCTCCCCTGGCCGCCATTGGAGCCGCCACCGCCGAGCTGCCTCCCCTGTCCACCATTGGCGCCCCGCCATGGAGCTCCCCATCCAGCTGCCTTCCCATCGCCTCCTGATCTCCCTACCGCCCTCCTATGCCCACACGTGAGCTTCCCAGACCCTCAACTCGCCACAGTCGAGTTTCATCTCGCCAGAGCAGAAGCAGAGGCGGCGTCAGATCCACCGAACCGCCAAGGACCACCTCCGGCTCCTCCTCCGAATCGTCTATGCATCAAAATCGAACCCTAGGTGAGCAAGGACTACTCCCCCGCCCTTTCCCGGCCAATCCCGGCCTTCTCCTCACCGGAATCCGGCCATCTCCATCTCTGTCTGCGGCCAGGGACTACATTGCAAAGGGCAAGTTCTTTCCAGGGTCCTAGATGCAAGATTCCAGGGACCCGGTTGTAGAAGAGATTGTTAGGTTTCGGCTGCAACTTGGAAAAATCATTAAAAATCGTAGAAAAATCAGAAAAATGTAAATCCAATTTTGTTGGATTCATTGTGAAGAACTCTACCTTTTCTAGAAAGTATGTATAGGGTTTTTCTGTGCAGATTTTGAATGAAAAATCAAACTCAGTTTGAAGTGTTTTTAGTGTAGTTTGAAATATACTCACGATATAGACATGAACTTTGGATATATTGTTCTGTAAGGTATGTTTAGATTTTTGACCAAATTTGGCATGAGTTTGTTGTGTAGATAATTAGTTATGATTTATTTAAGCTCTAGGTTAGTTTAAATTTGATGCTTTTTATAGACCTTTTAATAAACTTTTCTTTAAGCACAAGTACACCCTAGGGCTTTATCTTGTTGAATAGTGCCTCTGGTAGAATGGATATGATTTTAGGATGTGCTTTGTTATATGTTTTGGATTTAATCTTGTGTAGGAGTTTAAATTCAAAATTTGAAAAATATTTGGAATCTGCATCTATACTTGGGTCAGATGCTTAGATTTGACATACTTGGTTTGTAGGAGAAAGTTGAGATCAAAAAGTTTAGTAAATCTTTTTATATGAATTAATGGTGATTTACTAGGCTAAAATTTGTCTTTTTCATATAAATTAATATATAAATGATCTTAAGCTAGATTTTGGTTTGTGAGCTTAAAATAGGTATATGTTGCTGTGTGCAAAAGCTTAGGCTCATTTGAGGTGTTTTTGATTTAATATGGATTTTTGGATGAAAGGATAGCTAGGAATTAATAAATATGCTTATCCTCATTTTAAGTTTAATTAAGGATTCATACTTAGTCCCTGTTTGTAATCATTTAAACACACCCCTTGCTGTTTGGTGAAGTTAAGTAAATTAATTTGCTTAAATATGTACACAGTCGCCATCAAAATGGTGATTTAACCTTTCCAAAACCCCCTAGTGCTTATGTAGGTTCGGTGTGCTATGTTTTGCTTGTCAAGGTGAATGTGGTCACCTTTTAACCACATGTTTATGCCTGTAGTGTCTCTAAATTTTCAGATTTACTGCTTGTCAATTTAAGTTGCTAATTCAACCTTGCATTGCATATCGTACAGATTTAATTGACGGGCTTTATGCACTAACTCAAGGAAGGGTTGAAGAGCAAGGACAAGTTGCTGATTGGGATTTAGTATTAACTGATTTTAGTGATCAAGACCTGGACCAAAGTCCAGAAGAGCCCAAGGCTAGTGTTGAGTCAGAGGAAGGCAAGCCCCAGATGCATCTAACCCTTTTTCTAAACTCATACCTTTACTTTTCGTATTTATATTATGATTTGTGCATTTAAGTTTCAGGAGTTGATTTTAAACCTAGATGCATGATCCTTAGGACTCCTATGCTCTTTTACTAGTTGTTAGGAACGCTAGTGCCATGCTGTAAGGACACGGTACAAGTCGAGTAATGACTCATTGCTCGCGAGATATAGGATGCTTATGTTGGAATCATAAGTTGGATAAATTGACTCGCTCATGTGGTAAGAGCAATGGGTTCGGTCTCGACCGAGTAGCATGGTGCTGGTCTAAGCTATTGAACGTACCAAGTGCTTGTCGGGAATGGGACTGGTAAGCCTAGTACCTAATGAACCAGTGCGGGAATTTTATTGCTACTAATCTTGAGATGTGTCTCCCGGTTCGCTACCGGTAGTGCAAGTGTGATTCTGGACGTGCCATGTTTAGGCGTACCAGTAAACCTTGTACTTAGGACTGTATCATCTTTTCCTAATCTGGGGAATGACGGGAACCGCCTGGTTGGGGTAGACACTGCACTTGGTCTACCTTCTTCCGTGTATCTTGGGTTTACCTTGCAAGGATATAAATCGATCGATCGTCGGTCACTCGCCGTTATCTGAGTCGGCTTGACCACTGGCTACCCCATATATTTATGGAACAGTTGGATTAATATTGTTGCCTGTTTAATATTGTTTGCACAACATACTTGTTTAGTACAGGAGCTCACCTAGAATGGTTAACATACTAGAATATGAGCTAAAATTTAAAATTAAGGATCAACTCTTAGTCGCTTTTGGCAAAACAAACCCACCAGCCAAAAAGCCTTGCATGTCTAGTCTTATTTTATTTTTGTCGGGTAAGTCTTGCTGAGTATTAGTATACTCAGCCTTGCTTGTGTTGTTGTTTTCAGGTAACCCCATCTGGCCTGGTTCTATTCCAGATGGTTGGGAACTTGAGTGGGAGCAGGATGACGAGGAGTGATACTCTATGGATGGCCTCCCATGGGTATCCCGCGTTTAGTTTTATTTCCGCTGTTTGAACTCTGAACCATGTTTATTTTCTTGTATCAAAACTTGTTTTGTAATAATTTAAACTTGTGATCTTTTATGTAATGTTGTACTCTGGTCCCGCCTTCGTGTGGGCTTAGCGCATATCTCGATCCTGTGTAAGTGATTTACCGGGCATGACCCGGCAGAGGCGACAAAATAGCTCCTGGTTATCGCTTATAAGCCACGTGGACCGGCTTAATTGATAATCCGAATTTATTTTGGACGGTTCTGTCACAGCTGGTATCAGAGTGAGATTATGCACCAGAGTAATTAAAAGTACCTTAACAAACCTGTTTTTTCGAATAAAATTTGCCAAGATTAATAATCTTGCTAAGTGAGTAGGACGTTAAGGTCTAATCTAGTCCGAGAGGCCCTAGAGGGAATTTTTGGGTTCTTTCAGGTGGCTAGTACTCTATGGTATATCTAAACTGACTTCCAGCACATTTTATTCTTGTCAAAACTTACTTGCTTGCACAACCATACTAGTTCATCACGTTTTGCCATACGTGGTGGTACCACAGGGAAGTCCTGTGAGGGACTAGTGGGACCTATTCCAATGGGTGCCACGTCGCGTCTGCGTCTCGTCACGTTTTGCCATACGTGATGGTGCCACGGGAAAGTCCGTGAGGGATGAGTGAGGCCTATTCCAATGGGCACTCACGTCACGTCAGAGTCTTAAATAGGACGCTGTCCATGCAGCGGCTTTATGCATGGATACCGTTTCTATAGTGAACGGTAATGTATGTGGACGCTTTCGTGAGTGCTGGCACGAAAGGTTCTGAATGTTCTGTGATTTTCTGCAGGTACACTAACCACGGTTGTTAGGTACAGTAATTTAAGAAACGAATAGCTTCCGACTAGTTATTATAGGGAGAGACGTATATGTATGCCTTGCCACCGGCACTAACTTCGTTTTTGAGCTTAAAAGCTTTGTGAGGAAGTTTAGGACGCTTTTTGCATCATGTAAAAGCTATCAAACCAAAATTGAACTTAAATCATGTGTTGCTTGGTCTCTATTTAATTTGTGTTTCTTAAGGACCAATCATGCTAGTTTGATGCTTTGAAGTGGTGTTAAGCAAAGATTGTAACTAGATGCTGTCCAAATTTTTCTAAGGATTATCTAGAAAATTTCTGGTTAGGTGCTCTTTAGGGAAATTGTTCATCACCTAGTTAAGATTGCACTCTGAATTTCTCATGATTTTAGGATGCTTAAAACTGAAGTTAGGATCAAATTTGCTAGGCAAGGTCATGCTGAAATTCTGTCAAATTTCTGAGTTAAGCTGAAAACTTGAATTTTTACACCTAGTTCCAAAAAGAACTTGACCAGGGGATCTATAACAAATATGCTCCATATATAGCCTACTTTGTTCTGTCAAAATCTCATGGTCATAGGGTTCTTAATTTTTGATATATGATCTTTTTAGTGAAGCACTGTCCTGCTGAAATTTCTGGGCAATAGCACTCTAAAACTTGATCAGTTAGACCTTTTCCAATCTGAATTGGTTCGACCTTTGAATACCAAAAATGTGAGTTATAACATCATCAAGTTGCTCACAAAATTTCAGCATTTGTGCATGTGTTTACTAAGTGTTATCAAATTTTTAGTAAACCTCTGTTCTGCTGAATTCCTGAGGTGCATCGATCTGAATCATGCTTAGTTAGACCTTCTTCCCAGCAGTTTTATCTTGGCCTTTGTATACCAAAGTTGCTAGATATCTTCCTTTTAGTATCCTCGTAAAATTTTAGCACCATGGCTTTGCTGTACCGAGAGTTGTGGACTTTTTCGTGACTCTCGGCCTGCTGAAAAACAGCAGGAACAGAACTCCGGTATGCGAATTTTTCAGGCATGAGGATCTCAGCTTCTGGTCTCAAGTTAAACACCAATGTGATAGCATATGAACCTACGCTCTTGCTGATCGAAGTTGAGCAAGGTTCGATTTTTGAGCTGTAAGTTATTAACTTATTGTTTTAGAGTAGCGGTAATTGAATTCTTGGGCATTATTAACCTCCCAACCATGAAATCTTCCTTCTTAACCTTGCTTATCAAGTTTTGAGTAAATGATAACTTTAACACAAAGTGTCAACATCTTCTTGTCTACATAATGAGCATAACCATATCCTTATCAAGTCAACTGGAATCCCGTTGTATTTTTTTTTTTTTTGCTTCTATACACTTTCACTAGTTTATAAGCAATTCCTCAATTTCCTTTGTCCAGGAAATGTCGATCACCCAAATTTTCTGGCATTGATGCCTCTACGCTTATCACTCTCACTTTTCTGTCCTTGACCATGAAATCCTTGTGCTTGCTCGCAAACAATAAAAAAACTGGTTATAAAGCATCAACACCGGTTGGTAAGCACGTGAGCATCATCACCACATGCATATCTTGCAACCTTAATGACATAAATCATGAGCATGGAAAATGCATTGCACAACATGTGCATTTGGGACATTATATGAACTAACATGCATCTGTCCTGACGGTTTCCCACCTTTCTACTCTATCGCCCTTTTTGCTGGTGATGTTGTTGTTCCATAAACGAAGGTGCCGCGAACCTAGGGTATCATGTGTGCTGCAGCCATGTGATTACCACCAGGAGCGCGCTAGGTATCTTGGTTTGTGAGAATGCGACTCACCGCACCTATTACTTCTCAACTCTATGTTTATCCTCTCTACCTTGACTAACCTCATGGGTGAAGCAAGTCATGCTGACATTGCATCATGAGCACCATACCTCATAAGCATATGCATCACTCGTTCATCAGCATATGCATCATCGTGCATACACTACATCAAGCACACATCATGTGCATCTCTCACTATGCATATGCACCATAAGTTCATATGCATATGCATATGCATCATATGCTCATATGCATGTACATCATACTATAAGCACTTCATCATGAGCATCAACATGTGCACCATCTTATTGTTGCACGACTCATCCATATACATGGGCCTTGCAATCATATGTCATGGGTGTAACACACCTCAAGTTTAAATTATTGTACCATTAATGTGAGGCATGATATCACCACACACACCAACTAAGTAACATGTGAGCAAGCTCATTCTGAAATTCCTAAATCAACCGGTATTTCCTTCTTTAAACAAATCTCTATGAACCCTTCGGATCGAGTTCACTAATTTTTCCGACCTATTGATATGCTTACTTATCAATTGCTACTATACTGGGATTTTTGTACTCTTAGGGAAACTGATCGAATCATCATGAAATGTCAGGACCATGAAATCCACCGAAGGAGATCCAGTAAATCTTCGACCCAATGAGTTGTCCTCATCCCTTCCACCAACACAGGATGTGGTGGATATCTTTGCCAACACCATGGAAATTTTGGAGGGCCAAAATTTGGTGTTAAGCCAACTAGTGCAAAATGTCATCCATGATCGTTATCAAGGGCTATCGCAAACTAGTCTATCCGACAGTCTCTCCCAAGCAATATCAGAATCTATTATGGAGCAAGTCTATCTATTCAATCTATTGATGAAGCATGAAGCTCAAAATCAATAGAACCAAGATTCCAACCAACAATTTCTAAATTCACTCCTATCATCATCACAACTTCCTATGGACCTTAGGGAGGAAGAAAGAAGAAGTAAGAGTCACAAGCGAGTTTTGCCTGAGGTGGATTTAAGTGGGTGGGAAATCACCTGCACCGAATTTCCATCGCATGCTAAAAAGCAGAGCAACAATGCTAGTACTACAACACGTGATCACGGTGCACTCCTTTGCTACAATTGTAAACAGCCTGGGCATTTTGTCAAGAAGTGTCCGAAACCTCCGCAGGACAAGATTAATCGAACTAAGAAGAAAAGACGCAAGAGACTTCGCACCCAAGCTCAGAAGAGTATGCTCAAAGTCATGACTACAATGAATCCGTCAAAAAGAGCACCGACAACGACGGGTACATCTCATATCCGACACCACTTCTCCCCTACCTTTGTCTCCTCTAATCTTGTTGTCAAATCTTCTTTTAAGGGGGGTAGACTGTAACACCCCAGGTGTTTATTAAAGACAAATACCTTAATTAGTTGTGTTAATCAAGTTTAATTGGCTCCTAAACATGTTTGACATGATTTGTTACACATTTGCACAAAAGACCTTGGTCAAAGTCATAATTCTTGGTCAAACCCCTATAGATCCAAAAAGGCTGATTTGATTTTCTTACGCGTTCTCCAAATTTCACTATAGAAGTTCAAAATCGGCCAATATAAAAGTTTTTCCTTATTTCCGGGAACACGTTTTCCGTAATTGGTGGACATTCAAATTTTGAGCGGAAGTTCGCTTAAATTCGAGTTGAACGTGCTGTGAACAGTGTTACGGGGCCGAGAAAACTGGCAGGTTCGTCACGTTTTTCCCGTCAAACGAAACATCAAAACATATGACGCCCTTTGGGAAAGTTGTAGTGCTATAGCTCCTCTACAACTTTTATTTTTGGAGATTTTCAAGTTATATTCAAGAAACGGGAGTTTCGCATTTTTTGAACTTGGCTAAACGGAATAAAACGAGTGCCAGCCGCCGGCGTCGCCGCGCTCTGCGTCGCGCGCGCGTGCGCCGTGTTCCGCGTTGCCACACGTCGCCCGCCTGGTGCTCCGGTGTACGGCGCCCTCGCACCCTCCACTGTGGACTCGTGCTCCGGATCGACTGCGCCCTCGCCTAGCGTACGCCGCACCCAGGGGCTGCTTTGGCCGTCCGCCGCCATGCATGCCGCCACGCGTCGCACAGCGTCGCTCCGTGCCTCGACTGTGTCGCCACGGCGACGGGCCAGCTAGCCACCCAGCAGCCAAACCTTCAAGGCGAATCCTCCGAAGCTTTCCTCCCAGGCGCACGCACACACCGAGCTCCTCCCCTAGCCGCCATTGGAGCCGCCACCGCCGAGCTGCCTCCCCTGTCCACCATTAGCGCCCCGCCATGGAGCTCCCCATCCAGCCGCCTTCCCATCGCCTCCTGATCTCCCTACCGCCCTCCTATGCCCACACGTGAGCTTCCCAGACCCTCAGCTCACCACGGTCGAGTTTCATATCGCCAGAGCAGAAGCAGAGGCGGCCTCAGATCCACCGAACCACCAAGGACCACCTCCGGCTCCTCCTCCGAGTCGTCTATGCATCAAAATCGAACCCTAGGTGAGCAAGGACTACTCCCCCGCCCTTTCCCGACCAATCTCGGCCTTCTCCTCGCCGGAATCCGGCCATCTCCATCTCTGTCCGCGGCCAGGGACTACATTGCAAAGGGCAAGTTCTTTCCAGGGTCCTAGATGCAAGATTCCAGGGACCCGGTTGTAGAAGACATTGTTAGGTTTTGGCTGAAACTTGGAAAAATCATTAAAAATCGTAGAAAAATCAGAAAAATGTAAATCCAATTCTGTTGGGTTCATTGTGAAGAACTCTACCTTTTCTAGAAAGTATGTATAGGGTTTTTCTGTGCAGATTTTGAATGAAAAATCAAACTCAGTTTGAAGTGTTTTTAGTGTAGTTTAAAATATACTCATGATATGGACATGACCTTTGGATATGTTGTTCTGTAAGGTATGTTTAGATTTGTGACCAAAGTTGGCATGAGTTTGTTGTGTAGATAATTAGTTATGATTTATTTAAGCTCTAGGTTAGTTTAATCTTGATGCTTTTTATAGCCCTTTTAATAAACTTTTCTTCAAGCACAAGTGCACCCTAGGGCTTTATCTTGTTGAATAGTACCTCTGGTAGAATGGATATGATTTTAGGATGTGGTTTGGTATATGTTTTGGATTTAATCTTGTGTAGGAGTTTAAATTCAAAATTTGAAAAATAATTGGAATCTGCATCTATGCTTTGGTCAGATGCTTAGATTTGATATACTTCATTTGTAGGAGAAAGTTGAGATCAAAAAGTTTAGTAAATCTTTTTATATGAATTAATGGTGATTTACTAGGCTAAAATTTGTCTTTTTCATATAAATTAATATATAAATGATCTTAAGCTAGATTTTGGTTTGTGAGCTTAAAATAGGCATATGTTGCTGTGTACAAAAGCTTAGGCTCATTTGAGGTGTTTTTGATTTAATATGGATTTTTGGATGAAAGGATAGCTAGGAATTAATAAATATGCTTATCCTCATTTTAAGTTTAATTAAGGATTCATACTTAGTCCCTGTTTGTAATCATTTAAACACACCCCTTGCTGTTTGGTGAAGTTAAGTAAATTAATTTGCTTAAATATGTACACAGTCGTCATCAAAATGGTGATTTAACCTTTCCAAAACCCCCTAGTGCTTATGTAGGTTCGGTGTGCTATGTTTTGCTTGTCAAGGTGAATGTGGTCACCTTTTAACCACATGTTTATGCCTGTAGTGTCTATAAATTTTCAGATTTACTGCTTGTCAATTTAAGTTGCTAATTCAACCTTGCATTGCATATCGTATAGATTTAATTGACGGGCTTTATGCACTAACTCAAGGAACGGTTGAAGAGCAAGGACAAGTTGCTGATTGCGATTTAGTATTAACTGATTTTAGTGATCAAGACCTGGACCAAAGTCCAGAAGAGCCCAAGGCTAGTGTTGAGTCAGAGGAAGGCAAGCCCCAGATGCATCTAACCCTTTTTCTAAACTCACACCTTTACTTTTCGTATTTATATTATGATTTGTGCATTTAAGTTTCAGGAGTTGATTTGAAACCTAGATGCATGATCCTTAGGACTCCTATGCTCTTTTACTAGTATGTTAGGAACGCTAGTGCCATGCTGTAAGGACACGGTACAAGTCGAGTAATGACTCATTGCTCGCAAGATATAGGATGCTTATGTTGGAATCATAAGTTGGATAAATTGACTCGCTCATGTGGTAAGAGCAATGGGTTCGGTCTCGACCGAGTAGCATGGTGCTGGTCTAAGCTATTGAACGTACCAAGTGCTTGTCGGGAATGGGACCGGTAAGCCTAGTACCTAATGAACCAGTGCGGGAATTTTATTGCTACTAATCTTGAGATGCATCTCCCGGTTCGCTACCGGTAGTGCAAGTGTGATTCTGGACGTGCCATGTTTGGGCGTACTAGTAAACCTTGTACTTAGGACTGTATCATCTTTTCCTAATCTGGGGAATGACGGGAACCGCCTGGTTGGGGTAGACACTGCACTTGGTCTACCTTCTTCCGTGTATCTTGGGTTTACCTTGCAAGGATATAAATCGATCGATCGTCGGTCACTCGCCGTTATCTGAGTCGGCTTGACCAATGGCTACCCCATATATTTATGGAACAGTTGGATTAATATTATTGCCTGTTTAATATTGTTTGCACAACATGCTTGTTTAGTACAGGTGCTCACCTAGAATGGTTAACATACTAGAATATGAGCTAAAATTTAAAATTAAGGATCAACTCTTAGTCGCTTTTGGCAAAACAAACCCACCAGCCAAAAAGCCTTACATGTCTAGTCTTATTTTATTTTTGTCGGGTAAGTCTTGCTGAGTATTAGTATACTCAGCCTTGCTTGTGTTGTTGTTTTCAGGTAACCCCATCTGGCCTGGTTCTATTCCAGATGGTTGGGAACTTGAGTGGGAGCAGGATGACGAGGAGTGATACTCTATGGATGGCCTCCTATGTGTATCCCGTGTTTAGTTTTATTTCCGCTGTTTGAACTCTGAACCATGTTTATTTTCTTGTATCAAAACCTGTTTTGTAATAATTTAAACTTGTGATCTTTTATGTAATGTTGTACTCTGGTCCCACCTTCGTGTGGGCTTAGCGCATATCTCGATCCTGTGTAAGTGATTTACCGGGCATGACCCAGCAGAGGCGACAAAATAGCTCCTGGTTATCGCTTATAAGCCACGTGGACCGGCTTAAGTGATAATCCGGATTTATTTTGGATGGTTCTGTCACACAGACATGGTGTCTAGGCCTTGGGTTTCCTACGAAGACCATGTACGATCGTAGCGTAGAGGTAGACCGCAGTGGTGACAGCCTGTTGAACGCTTTGTAACCCTCTACGTCGCGTACCGAGTTGGGCTCGCCGGACAGCACCTCTGAGTGTTGTCGCCCCGCAGGGATGACTGAGATCTGCCAGGAATACATCTTGAGAACTAAGTCCCTTAAGGAAGTGCTTCTTGTATCCCGACCTATCCCAGCGAAAGCTGGTGTCCTTGGATAGATCCTCTCTGGTTACTCTCTGTCCTAGGAACGAAACCCGAAGGGAGTACTCATTCTCCTAGGGAGAAGTGCTGCAGTGGTATTTCCGTGCGCTTGCGGTATACCCGGTTGTTCTTATACGCTCCCTCTAGGTGTTCAACTAGTGGTCGGGGTAAGAAACGCCAACAGTCACCACAATCAATCTCATCCGACACAACAGGAGCAGATTTCAAAGCCACTATCTCATTTCTAGCATCCACAAGCAAGGATTCAAGTTCGGCTACCTTGTCCTTAGCATCACCCAACAGAGACCTAAATTCCCTCTTCTCCTTGTTGGTCTTTCTAAGCACATCATCACGGTTATCAAGCAACTCATTGAGCCTAGCATTCTCCTCTAGCAAGAAGTTAGGATCTTGTCGTACCTCATCATCGGAATCGGAGTTCGAATCCGAGCTGTGCTTCCCACCCTTCTTGGAGTGCGCCATGCCGCAAAAGCCTCCTTGTGCGACGAAGCTCAAACCGGTGAAGTTCTTGCCCGTGTGCCGCTTGTCCTTGCGTTTCTCTTGCTCTTCCTCGCTGCTCAAGTCAGATGAAGCGTCGCTTGATGTCGAGTCGATGTCGCTCGCTCCGGCCACCATCGCTCGAGCGGTCTTCCTCTTGTGGCTGCCACCCTTCTTGTGCCTTCTCTCGCCCTTGTCCTTGTGCTTGTCCTTGTAGTCGTTCCGAGAGCGGTGCTTGTTGTAGTCATGCTTGGGCTTGCCCTTGTAGTCGTTCTTGATCTCCATGGCTTCAGGGCATTCGGCGATGAAGTGCCCGTGCTTCCCGCACTGATAGCACATCCCCGAGCTCTGCCTTGCATTCTTGCGGTTCTCGTACATGTGCCAAAACCTCTTGCTCAACAAGGCGAGATCGTCCTCGCTCAGCACCTCAAAGTCCTCATCTAGCAAAGACACAAGACAAGACAAAGAGAAACCACCAGGGTTAGCGTTAGACCGTAATCCCGAGACAAGAGCCAAACTATGAGGATCAGTGGGGCTCTCGCTCTTGGCTCTCAAGCCACGATCAACCTCAGAAGACCTGAGCTTGGAAAACAGCTCATCCAACGTCAGCGTATCATACACACTCGACTCCTCAATGGCCTCGACCTTGGCACTCCACACGGACCTATCCAGGGCATGCAAAAGCTTGATAGCTTGATCATGGTCCGTGTATGGGAGCACTGTCACATTCGCCCTCATGTTGTTGACAATGCTAGTGAAACGCTAGAACATCGCATCAGTCGACTCACCGGGGAGATGAGTGAAGTTCTCGTACTCTCTCCGGTAAGTGGAAAACAAACAGGCTTGCACTTGGGCATTGCCAACATGAGCATTTCTCAACTTGAGCCAAATCTTTCCGGCCACATTCTCTCCGTACACTCGCTAGAACTCCGAGGCACAGAGAGCATGGAACAAGTAATCAACGGCCTTACTATTGGCCTCAAACATGTCCCGCGATCCTGGAAGTAGAAAACTATCTGGGATGACATAATGAGGATTCTGAGTGACCTCCCAGATAAGAGTTCCCTTCCCTCGCAAAAACGCGCTCATGCGCCTCTCCCACATCGGGTAATTCTTGCCATCGAAGTGCGGAGGACCCGACCCCTTACCGTAATCGCCCATCTTTGGATCTTAGACTGGTTAGAATCAAAAGATCCGTAACCGGCTCTGATACCAATTGAAGGACCGAAACGGGCGACCAGAGAGAGGGGAGTGAATGGGAGCCGATAAAAATTCTTCCCTTTGGTCGAATTCGGCCTATACCCCGATTGCCACTCCACGAATCCTTCCACACAAAGGAAGCTCCAAACAAGACTCACACAAGCCTAGAAGAACACTAGAGAAGCCTAGGAGTGAAGAGCGGAAGCAACTGGACAAGAATCAAAGCAATCGGTCATATCTGGAAACGACCAGTGCGGACCGTCCGTGCGGTACGGGCGGACTGTCCGCGTGTGTACGGCGGACTGTCCGGCCCTACCTCGCAGACCATCCAAAATAAGCACCAGAACCACCAGAGCCACACCCCGAAAATATGGACTGTCCGTGAAGGGCACGCGGACCGTCCGCCAGAATCTTGGCCACGCGGACTGTCCGTGTGCACCTGGCGGACTGTCCGCCAAACCTTTTCTAACCAAACCCTAGGGGCAAACCGGATCAAAATGAAGACGTGCAAGAACACGAAGAACACGCGAAGAACACCGGTCACGCGAACTGTCCGTAGGCTCCTCGCGGACTGTTCGCAGGCTCCTCGCGGACTGTCCGCTAGCCCCGGACAGAGCTGCTCGAGCTCGAGCGCGCGAAGTCAACTCTCCAAATCCATCACCGGATCTCCCAAACGCCAAAAGCTCTTGAGACAAGATTTGGGGTAGATGATAAGCAACACAAGGTGAAGCTATGCCCCAAAAATCTCGACCTCTAAGCCACTAAATCGCCGGGAATCGCGGATCACACGAACTCCACCAAGAACACGAACTTCCACCGAAAACTCACGAATCGAAGGTCCTACACGGCGTTTGAGGGGTCAAGATCATACACAAACATGCACAAGCATCCACCCATGATCCCCTCAAAGAGATCCGTGAAGAAACGCCTCCAAACTCACGAATCGAGCGAAGAACGAAAACTCCCAAAAATAGCCCCAAAAATGACACGAAAATCACAAAGGACTAGGAGATCACCAGGACGCCGAATGCTTCCATACATCCAGACGACAGAGTCTGTACAAGAGTCTAGCCTAAGGAATCCAGAGGAAAACGAAGCAGTCCAGAGGAATCTACAGGGGGGAGAAAGCCCTAGGAAGCAAGAGAGAGAGAGATGCCATCCACCTCTCCGTTATTTATACGAAGTCCATTGGAGGGAGGTAAATGACCACACTACCCCTACTGCATAAATGAAGATACAACCCCTCAGGGGCATTTTGGTCAAGTCTTCATCGGACGGACACACTTCCACCACAGCTTCGCTTCACCTCGATGCAAACCCCGCGATCCTGCAACGTGCCCTCCGCCCCGAAGCTTCCCGAAGCTCTCGGATCACCGTCTCCATTACCTCGGGCCTTCGGGCTTGGTTTTGAGGCCCAAACCAAGAAACCGTCCAGCGAAGGTTTTGTGGGCAAACCAACAAACCCCGCGTGCAAGCTTCGGGCTTCAACCGCTACCTTGCACCGGCCCATATTCACGACTTCAGCCCACCAGTCTTGCACCGCACGGCTCGCACTTGACCCCATCGGCCACCGGGTCCATCGAACCAAGCCTACTTGCCTCTCCCGGAGGCCTCCACGGCTAAGGCCTTTCGCGCTTGTTCTTCACCTGCACCGACACGAGTCAAGCCGCAACCTATACCTGCACACTTAGCCAAGCATTAGTCCACACAACGTTGTCAATCACTCATCACTAAGGAGCGACCCTCCACTGGTCTTCGGATACACCTGGTCCTCAAGTGTCCTGGTCGATTACGACCAGGAGACCTAACTCTAGTTGATTACAACTATTCCCCACAATTCCCAGATAGCCTGTCGGATCCCACCGTCATCTTGTCGTATGCTCCAAGTCTTGTAGCCGTTCCGAGTAAGGTCTTCAGGAGGTCGTGTGGGCCACAAACTAGGTTTGTTGGGCCCACTACCAGGTCGGTAAGTCTTCTGGTGGGCCGGAACCACTTGTCTGGGACGGCCATGAGCCTGGTCGGTGGGGACCCAGGGGTACCCATGTCCCACACTTGGTGAATGGTGATGTGAATGCTATGCTCTTGATGGTGTTGTCATATATTCATGCTGAGATAACTTCATTTGTGAAAAATACTAAAATGCTCTCTTTGTGCTCAAATGCCTATATCATGCCTAGTTTATGCTTGAGAATCATGCTCTTTTCACTTAGGGTAAAAGACCTATTTATCATTGTGAATGTTTAGCCCATGTGTTATCTTGTGGAGGAGCATAAGCTTCTTTTTGCCGCAAAGTCATTTCATGTACCATGGTTAAATTTGAAAATGAAATTAGTATCTATGAAATGTCTATGCTTGGAAAATATGCTCATAATCATGTCTTTATGCTTGGGTGCTAAACCGTTGCATGTTGTCTACCATGAGAAGTCTCAATTAGAAATAGACACACGGCTCGGTGGCTTTGACATGACATGAAGTAGCTTGTGGGTGTTTGCTATGATCTTGTGATGATAACTTGTGACCTTGTATGAGCTTTGTGTGATCTAGTTCATTTTTGTTCAAATCGATCATGAATAGGACTTTGCTCATGAGATGAATTCTTTTTGTCAAAATTGCTTAAAATGACTTTCGCTTTGTCACATGTATATTTGTCTACTTTCTTGATGGCAATGCGCTAAATACACCATGTCTACCTTACTTGCTCTATGTCTTATTTGTAGCATTTTGTTGTGCTATTTATAGAACACAAAAAGCAATTCAGGAATCATGACATCCCATGATTCATTATTAATGACAAACACACGCACTCAACTCATTGTGACTCCTCACTTTTATCTACCACTCCTGACAATATGCTGGCCATGTCTCTTCATGCATGCATCAGCTGAAACATCTCCTGGCCTTTAACAAATCTATAGCCACGAGGAGTAGAATCAACATATATACCCATCGAGCCCCAAGATGAGTTACAAACAATATCAACTGAAGGGGTTATTGCCTTAGATGACCAATCAAGAGATAAGCACGACATTGGGCTGACAGTATCTAGGCATTAGGCCTCATCCCTAGGTAGATACAAATGGTGCACATATATATGCTAACACTTAAGAACATTATGTCGTCATAGATGAGATGCTTAGGTAGCTTGTTTTATTTTTTATACACAGTGACTTCATATTAAAACCTATCTTAATGGGTTTGTATGAGTCTTCTTAGACTTCTATTTTATTTTAATATAATGATGATAGCTCTCCAGCGCATTCAAGAAAAAAAATCATCGCATCTTCCATGAAAATACTTTAAAATCATTATATTATAAACATTTTATTAACATATCCTAGGAAGAATACAATGATCAAAGATGTGTCAAATCCAAAAAGGTGTGAACGGATAAGGGTAGGAGGCATTTATCCCTTTCATTACGTGATAAATCTTATGCGCTATAGTAGACAATAGTCGGTGTTGTCGAATTATTTACAAGTGCACTGTGTATAGAATTTTGTGTGTTCAAGTTTTTTTTTTTGGGGTAACCTGTGTTCAAGTGTCTATATATAATGATTTACCCATCTCCTGCTTGTTGTACTTTTCCTCTAGATGCTAGTCTGTCATGAATGTATTATGGTCTAATATAGATTGATGTTATCTGTAGATGTGATGGTAAAACCTAGTTATTTTCTTTGTATTGTTAGTTCAAGTATGTCCAAGCACATAAGGCTCACAACGCTTGTACATTTGTAGTATATATAAGATTATATCATCCCTTCTATGGATGTTTATTTAATGCTCTATTTGCTCTTGGCTTGCTATTCACGAACTATGATATTAGACAAGGTATTGAATTGTTTCCCTTATGTGCATGGAAAGTCATGTTCATGTTTTGTTGCCTTACAAACAATTCTAATTATATACCACTACTACACATGCTTCATCACCGCCGATTAGGGGGGCTGTCGGATAAACAGCAATGGTGATGGGAGTTAAAAATAATAAAAAAGGAATACCCACCTGAACTCCTAGATCTGGACGTGCTGGCCCGACCGGTGCCCCACTCACACCACGCCAGAGCCCCTGGATCCAATAGGACCAGCCCCACCGGGCATTGGCACCCTTGCCTGCAGCGCACCGGAGCCCCAGCAACACCACGCTGGCCCATCGCACTTGTCTTCATGACTGTCATCTCGAATGAGAGGAAGGGAGGGAGGGAAGGGGAGAAGCCGACATCTAGATCTGTGGTAGAGAAAGAAGAAGGGTTGAGAGAGGATTGACATGGATCCAGATCCGCACCTATCGTTGCCCTGCAACCATGCCCATTATCGATGTTTGTAGCTTGCTCCCGACCGTGTCAGACTGCCATGGCCTAGAACCTGCGCCCACCATCGCCCTGGCCCATGCGCTGCTCCTCACTCCTGGTGAGGGGTGGGCGGAGGGGGGACGAGAGGAGAGGCATATGGAGGAACCGATTAGCGTCAAGAGATAGAAGTGAAGGGGGAAGGAACTGAGAGCTAGAGGGGGATGAGGAGATCTACGATGGATAAGGGAGATGGGTAGTGAAAGAGTGGGAGCGAGAGAAAGGTGATGGTGTTAGGAATAATTTGCTGGACCACCACAAGGCAATCACAAGTTCTTGGCATGTCCCGTAGAAAGTATTGTGGTATATCCGTCTAGACATACATCTTGACTAATATAGTGGACAAATGAGTCATGGAGTTTCTCCTTTCATCCATGAAGCCCCGGGGAATTTTTGAGAGAAGGCTTATCTCACTAATGCTTGACTGGAGCAAAGCTGACGGGTGAGCCTTGGCTATGAGGTGAGAAGGTTGCTTTGTAAATGTTTTTCTTTCTTTTTAATACAGAAATACCCAAACTTACTGTGTGTTCTAGAATAAGAAAATACTAGGTGATACCCCGCGTGTTGCTGCGGGAATTTTTAAACAAAGTTGTAAGGTAAAATTTTGAAATTATAAACTAAGGTGATTGTATTGCAACATTATTTTACAAATGACACTATATTTGAAAATATGTTCATTTTGTTGAGAGAAAATGGTTGTTAAATGATTGATCTTTCACGTATTTCTATTGTTGGAATTTTAGAGCATGATACTCGTAAAGATGTATGGATGCTATAGTCACAAAAAATCGGTGGATGACATAAATTGATGATCTTGTGAATGATGACGTGACATCTAAGGTAGATGGCTTTCATATTGAGAAAAATATAGTTTTATTTTTGCATGAAAAGAGACTTCCATTAACTCATAGGTGCAACAACATCATTGGCCACAAGGTCAAGTACAAAGAGAGGTGTGGTTTCCCAGCGGGAATCATCACCATCAGGGAACAAGCTCCCCTCTGCCCCTAGGGCATGAGCTACTTTATTACAATTCTTGGGGACATAGTTGCACATGAAGCTACTGAAATTACCAGCTATCATGTTCTTCAACTCGAGAATAAGACCTCCCACCTCAGCAAACCTGTAGGGGTCGTTTGCAAGAGCTTGCTTCAAAATCATCGAGTCTGTATCCGGTATGAGTTTTGTGATCCCCTTCTCAATTTCCGCCAAGATTCCGTGGGTGCAGGCCAGCACCTCCGCCTGTAGCGCGTCACGAATGTGTCGCAGCCTTCCAGCACTAGCCAAAATGAAGTCTCCAGCCTCATCCCTAATCACATATCCCCAACCTCCATCTCTGGTGGTTACTGAAAACGCACCATATGAATTTACTTTTAGCCATTCACTCGGTGGTTTGCACCATCGTTGCAAACATTTAACCGGGACATCCTATGTTTTCTTATGTAGCTCCAGGAACTCGATTGCATTCTTATTCACCACATAGGCCAAGTCGCATATTGTTCTTCTTCATTCTCTTTCTCTAACTGCATTTCTTTCTTTCCACCATAACCAAAGCACAAGCACTACCTTCATCTGCAGCCCCTCCTCCATCTGGAGAATATCTGCAGTTATGTCCTTTACCGAGAGCTTCTCTGCCAGCGAACATCGTTGTTCTTCCAGAAATAGCTCTCTCCAAAGTCCCTTCACGAATTTGCAATTGAAGAACAAATGACCACCATCTTCTATGTGTCTGCTGCACATAACACACAGTGTATCTGTTAACATCGTTTTTTGACACGTATCAAGACCAACGTCAAAAGGAGACAGGAGAGCATCAGCCGGTGGAAGGCCAAGAAAGCTCAGCAACGATCAGTGAATCCGATATAATCTGAGGAGTAGCAGGGCTAGCAGTATCAGCAAGATCAACCAAGAAGCTAGAAAGTAGCATGCACATCGAGTGTGGTGACGCAAGTGTAAGAGCCGCATAATCGGCAAGGAAGTAATTATATATGCAAGCGGGGCGGTCAGCGGCTGTCCGCCCCGCAGCCGCACAAGCCGCATCATCTATCGCGGGCTTACGCGGCAGTCCGCATGTGGCCGCTTGCTTTTTGCGGCGTCTGCGGAAGCCCGCGTACGCCCCGCATACGTTCACCACGGTAAGAAGGTTAATGCTCAACATATAAAACTAATTGAACTGCTTCATCTTTTAGAACAAACTACAAACATCAACAGGGAGGTCATCTGGAGGCTTAAAAATATCCTAAAAATCAGAACAAATCTAAAAACTGCATTTAAATAAGTTTAAAGCAAAACATTCTTTAAGAATGAAAGATTTCTCAACATCTGCTGCGTGGATGGAAAACGACATGGGTAATATAAGAGTACAAGAACAGTACAACAGGCTACAGGCCTACAGCTCACATTTCATGGCCAAACAGAGTGAAATCTCAAGTTTCTGATGTTCCTCTGAAGCATGCATCCTCATGAGTAACAGGAGCACGCATCCTCTGAAGCCAAGCTGATTTTGTAATAATAGCATCTTGTTACTAACACTGGCCATGCTTCCCCATCCTCTGAAACAAAGAGTACACTAAAATAAGTAGCTGACTGAATTGAAAAAGTAGCATGAGCCAAAAGAGTTATGAATGATTATATATGCTTGTCTAAAATTACAGACAGGTTTGCCTCAAGCAAAGGATTTCATGCTTGAGCAATAACTAGATGCTACAACACCATGGTTTTTAAGGCGTCCGTAAGGCGACGCCTAGGCGTCGCCTAGGCGTCCAGGCGGTGAAAAATCCTAGGCGTCAGGGTCGCCTTACCATAGCTCGCCTTGGTCGCGGAATCCAGTGCAGTGCCGCCCAAAAACGAAGCCCTGCCGCCGCCTTCTATCTTTCCTCCTCCTCCTTCGGTCTTGCAGGACGGAGACAGGCCGCGGCCGCGGCACGGACGGCCTGCGGCGGCGGGAAGGACGGCGGAGGAGGCAGGGGCGGGCCGCGGATGGAGGGGAAGCGGAAGTCGTGCATCGTGCGGCGGCGGAGGAGCAGGCGGAGGCAGGTGTCGGCGGCGGAGGAGGAGGAGGAGGAAGAAGAGGTGGGCGGACGGCAGTGCGGCGGCGGCGGCGGAGTCGAGTCGACCGGGAGGAGTCCGTGTGCGTGTGGATAAGGTGGGTGACCTGGCTGGTTTGGTGCGGTTGGGAGCCTAGGGATAAGGTGGAGATTGGGCTGAGTTGAGTTGGGCTGCTTTAATGGGCCTTTTTCCATCTTTAGGTCCACTAGTCCTCTTTTTTCTTTTTTCTTTTACAGGTATATATGGGTGTGTATACGAGTGTGTATATGGGTGTAAGGCGTCGCCTCGCCTCACACCTTATCGCCTACGCGTCTGAGCGGTGGCGTGTCGCCTCGCCTCACCTTACCGCTTTAAAAACCATGTACAACACAGATGCAACTACACATCCAGACAGCCACATATTCAGACATCATAAGCAGACAACAACGATTTACCTGTGCACATATTTTAAGATCTACATATATGCAGTCATGAAATTTTTGAGTCTAAGAATTATAATAATACATGATTTCTGATATACTGTGTTAAGACTGTTCCTATTGGTGGATCTATCTTGTGCTTCTTGGTAATGTACAACTCACATTTCAGGTTTAAGATTTATGCCACTAGATTTCAGAACTAAAGTTTAATAGGGAATGGAGAAATTTCTCTAATTTAGTGCCTCTAACTCTGAAATAGTATCATGCGGAAGCATATCATAAAAAAACAACAAGATGATAGTATTGGTGACAAATAATATCAAATCAAGTATGCAAAAAAAGCATTACAAATGACATCACTTACAAGGAAGCATCGCAGATGTGGATGGGGATGGCAATGGAGAATTGATCCTTGGTGACAATAGAATTCTGACCCCCGATGATTTTACAGAAAATGTTACCATTGGTGACCTTAATCTATGTGATTTAACTGATCTGTCTAGTGCTTGAACAAGAAAATGCAACATTGGCAAGTTTTGCATAGTACAGTAAGAGAAAACATCAACAAAGGTCATCCACAATTAAAGAATTATGTTAATCTGATTTTCAGCAGTTCTACAATACTTTAATTTCAATCACAGAGAGTGTAATGAACTGATAACTTGCATTAGTCTGTACCAAGAACAAAATGTTGACATATTTGCTTCAATGTCAGCTAACAGGGAATGTAACTATGGCTGCTTCAGCTCTTCGACATCAAGGTGCAAAAATACCTTCGGAATTTCTTGCCTCCTGTTGGAATTTCAGGTTCATGGAAGGGTCTCAAGGTGCGAAAATCCCAGTAAAAGTTGGAGATGCTCTGTTTAAATTTCTGATAAATTGATTGTGCAGTAAGTGATGTCATGATTTCAGGTTTCACTGGTAGAATTCCAATGCATGTGAAGGAAGAGTTGAGGCGCAAATTGGAAGGAAGAGTTGATGTTATCTTCCCTAACAACGATTCCGTGTCAAGTAACTTGTGTGGCCTGACCGCCTGATATACAACGATTACAGTTGTGAGAATTTTATTTGCTTAGCACGCTTAGGCCTGTAAGCAGTAGGCTTTATCATAACGATCCAGTTCAGGAGCAATACAATGTGAAGATTGAAGCAAAGTGATCTCGAAGGATAGCATATTATACATACACAGGTCGCACCACTCTCTTTGCAACTGAAATCGTTGTTCACAGGAACACCATGGTTTGACTGACAAATTGCTTGCTATCTATCAAAATATCATTAATCCGTTGGTCAAAAGCAGGTCATGAATCTATCTTTTTCTTTTTGAAAGAACTCTAAACCTTGAATCTGTCAGAACAGAGTTTATCCAAAAACCATCGCGGCCGGAAGTCCAGAATCGAAAAAAAAAACACAGCTAGGAACCCACCCAAATTCCAGATCCTGCTTTTGACCCAAATTCCACCCAAACACAGCTAGAAAAACACGGGCAAAAACTTAGCCGACGAAGGGAACGATGCTTGACATCGCAGCATCCTGAATGACTGGGAGGAAGAAGGAAGATCTTACCCTTGTGGCACAACATCGCCGCTGCTCCTGCCATTGATTGCTTGTGGATCTTGCGGATAGGGTTGGGAAATCAAAGGGCGACGAGAGGGAGGAAGAGATAACGAAACTGTGTGGTGGGAGGTGGATCCGCCAGCGACCGTCGGCGGCGGCGCGCAAACTGACGGTGACGCCATGGGCACGGCGCAGAGTGTGCGACGATGGCGGCGGCGCCCCTCTCCTCCGCTCTCGTTTCCTCCCGATGGATCCCAGCTGCGCGATCTCTTTTTCTTTTTTTTTTCGGGCTCGCGGCGCCGTCGGGCCCCGTTGGCTGGCCCGCAAAATACCGCTACACTACGCGGGCTCAATTGAATTGGTCCAGCGGGCTTGCAGCGCATGGTTGCCCAGCGGGTTTGCGGCGGAGCCCGCGCCACTTGCATGTATAGAAGTAATCGACCACTCACATGTGTCTGCGGACGTTCATACGTTGGATGATTATTAGCATGAAGGGTGATTAAGGAAAGGACAAGAATGCTTGTGAGCTAGCAAGTATCGGTGCAAGACACAGCTTCACTTTGCGTGCTTACGCGAAGCAATCGGCAGAGACTATCGGCAGGAATAAATCGGCAGGACCTACAGGGTAGTACAGCGTATGGAATTTATTTATGAGTGTGCGTGCAAAGGAGAAGTGATGTAAAAGTAATTGGTAAATTGATTAATCAATTAAGGAGGAAAGGCCAGCAACGTATAGTAACAAGCTATTAAAGAAGGAAGGAATATACTATGATTTGTTGGTCAGCGTCACTCAAGGAAATCCATGCCAGAGATTATGGAAAAGAACAGTCCGTTTACGTCATGACCAGAATATTTTTATTACATAAGAGCAAGGAAAGGAAGTTATTCGCCGCCGGGACACAAGAGAGGTTAAACAGCAAGGACTCTGCATGAGGGGAATTAGAGTCCAAGTATTTTAGTATTTCTTTTTATTAGAATAAGGTAGTCAAATGTAATTTAGCTAAAGAGTTCGTGTGAGTTAAGTTTAGCCATCTCGGCTATAGGAGTCTGGTTGGCCTCCAGAGTGTAAATATAAACTCTCGGTCATTGTAAACGTTTTATCACACGTCAATATACAAACTCTTTACTTTTCAACAAGTCAGCGACTTCGCCACCCTTTTTTATTCTTCTTGTTTTCTTATTTCTTCAAGCACCGTCCTTCGAGTTCGCCAAGCTGCATCAATCGACCTCCGGCAGGTTTGTGAGTACCGCTTTACCAAGTAATTTCTAGGCTTTAACCTCCGAGCGCATCGCTGTAGTTTCATCTAGATTTATTCACAATTTACCGATATCAGCTAGATTAGCAAGTCTTATCTTAATTCTTGTTGCTTTAGCTTTTATCACCAATTATCCAGCCTGAGACTGCATCCAGTCAGCTTTTATTATTTTATTATATTTTAATCATCATACATAGCCGATTAGATCTGTTTCAGGTGTTACCTGCGTAGCTTTTACCTACGTCGTCATATCGGCCGATCTGGCCGATTTGTTCCCTGTATCGGCTGGCTAGCTAATACAATTTTCTCAGAAGACACATCGGCTCTCTAGCCGATTCACCCGCTATTTAACGTTTCCAATCTCTTCCGTGCTGATCAACAGGTCAGGTCGGCTGGCACGCCTTGTTACATCCCGAGGATCCGTTACGTGTTGTCGTGAAAGACTTTATTCCGTTTTTTGCGTCAACACATCTTGGCATGCCCGGTGGGACACGAAGATAATATTATATCATAAACAGCCCAAAGATGTCCATTACGTACGGTCAATCATTGGCGAATCTTATACGTTATGGAGATGCGTCCTCACATAGTCCAGCTCAACAGCAAAGTTATCTGGGATCATATCATCAGCAGCCGATTACATCGGCTAATCCTGCATTTTCCTACAATCCAGTTCAACAGCAAGGCTATGAGGAATTCGTTAGGCAATCAATGCAGCCTTTTGTTCTGGATACTCAAGAAAATCAGCAACAAGGATATGAGGAATTCATTAGGCAATCAATGCAGCCTTTGGTTCTCGATACTCAAGGCTATGAGGAACCATCATACATATATCATGGGTCATCAAGTACTACGACATCAAGCGGGGATTTATTCAGCGCCTTTGGATACACGCTGCTGACGGTGACACAGGAAGATTTGCTCAACACTCTTGGATATACGTCGCAGGCATAGGGGAATTATCATCAACGAGCTATGGATCAACAGTTAATGGTTGAACAGCCACAAATGATAATTCAACAATCTTGGCCTGGGGGGCTGCAGCCACAACCAATAGCTCAGCAATTTTGGCCCGAGGGGCTACAATCTTCCCAACTGTCAGCTTAGTCACGACAGCTAGAGGACTATTTGTCGCAAGAATCAGCTTTACAGCAGAAAACATTGAGTCCAGAGCCGATCCCTTATCATTTATCAAATGCCTCTCGAACTAGCAGCCTTTATGTCAGCACAACTACAGTTAGAAATAGACCAATCGGTTCAAATGCACAACTAACAAAAATTAACGAAGGGTCATTTGCAACTGATATGGTCAAAGTGAGCACGCAAGATCAAGGAAACTGTAACCTAGAAACAGAAGATATTCAGCCACAGTTCACTTCTAAAGAGTCACCATTAATGGTTCATCAATCTGTCATTACACAACCACAGTCAGTAATGGGTCAACAGATCCGGTCGGCTATTGATATTGTGCAGCCGACAGAAGTTGACAGAAACATATTCAAGGTGATTGGTCAAGATGGAGTGTGTGGCCCTAATACTTTGACTTCACAGATGATTGATGAGTTGAGAAGTTCAGATCATAAAGTGCGGATCCTAGTTAAAGAATCTCAGGACGGAAGCCAGCATGAAGAGAAAAATGGCTCTAAGGAAATTCACGTAGAGGAAATCCCAGCCAACTACAAGGATAGGGAAAAACAAGCTGGTGAGCCATTAAAGAAAGATGAAACGGCTGATGGGTGGATAGCAAAAGCAGGACAAAGTGTAGTTTCTCAGAATATTTATTGCTCGCTGTCCAAAAATATTGCCCAGGAATATCGGCCATTCGGGTTTGAATTCCCATGGGAGTCGGGTGATCAAGAGCTAAAAATTACCACGCAAAAGTATCAACTGCTTAGAGCTTATTTTCCATGGAAGCCCAGTGACCAAGGGCAGGAGATTATTGTCCTGGAGTATCGATTGTTTGAAGATTATTTTCCGTGGGATCCAGGTGGAGAAGAGTTACATACGTAATTTTAAAGCCGATGTCTCTAATCGGCTAGATGGCAGGGCTTGAGTTATTTAAAGTACAGTTCTATTATATTCTCTCAGAATATTCATGATAGTCGACAAGATATCGGCTACGTGCTATTTTGATGGGCTTGGTGATTAAATTAATTAGGATGAAAGTTGATTCATTGAGTACAAGTCTATTTGCTCTATGCATGCCGCACATATACAGGTACATCGGACAAGACACTACACAAGATGAAATATATCGGCTAATTTATTCAAAAATATTGCCGATGAAAGTGGAGACTGGCCAAATAAAAGATGCAGTGGAATCAACCAATGGAGCGCGACTGCTTTTTGTTGACTACGTCGAAGGAGTCGCCGCCAGCGATCTCGCCGACTACTTCATCAACGACTACTCCGACAACGACGACTACGACTACGGATCTGCGACGACTCGCCATCAAGCAGGCATGTCTACAACAATGTCTAATGCCCTACGCGGTATGTATCTACTGATAACTGCCCTACGCGGCAAGTGGAGTAGATCAATTGGCACCAAAATAAATGCAAGGTAATTACATGTTGAGGACATGGCCACATGGGACATAATCCCCTGGATTATTTTAAATGCTTGATTGGGGGCAAGAAAAACAAATCATGTGGCATGGTTACGGAAAAGCCGATGGAATGTGTCCATCAATCGGCTACTTGCTATTAAAATGAATTGGATGCCAAAGTTGACACACAATGATGAAGATGGGTATGAAGGCTGGAGACGAAAGGATTCACTTAAGACATGAAGGCATATCGGCTGTTTAATAGCCGATGGAATACTAGAAGAGGAACTGATTGTTATATCTTCAAAGTGATACTTAAGAAAATTTGCACAAACTGGAGGAATACAAGTTGAAAACCAATGTCATGCCAGCATGGTGGGATAAAATATATCAACAGGAAATCAATCAGGATTGATGGCCGGTTCAGCACGGCTAGCCGAGATTTCGATCAAGCACCCCCACCGCTACGACAAAGATTCATCAACGCCAAGGCATTGTCTGCAGCAGACTTGTGCAACCCGAAGATATCAGCATTAATTATCAAGGGGCTGGTTATAAAAGGCTGATACATACGTAATATCAAGACCTGCACATAGAATGGATCGGCTACTTGCTCTAAAAGATGGCCTACAGGAGCAATATGGGCACTCATATTGAAAGGAATCGGCTGATAAACAATGAGACCAATAGCTATTTCTTTGACATGGCTGATTTCTATTCTTAAAATAAAGATGATGGTTGGATCTGGGTGCTTGCCGGTAATTATTAGGAGAAATAGATGGCCATCCTGAAAGAGCTAATTGTGACAAAAGTTGTCTCCAAGTAAGTTCCGGTAGTTGCCGTTGCAAGACAACCAGAAGAAGGATACAAGCAACGCATCAGCTGATGGTAGTAATAGCTGATAGTTTGGGTAGAACATGTTGAATATTGATGTTCAACATAACGAACACATAACCACAGGATCACATAGCCTAAATCACAATCAATCAACTTATGCGGAATTAGGTGGAATTAACTTATACCAGTGTTAGTATTCGCCATGGAGATCTCCTGAGTTGAAGAAGATGTCGGTGTAGTAGTAGTAGCGTTGATGAAGAACGCCGACTCAAGAACAGCAGTTCTTGATCGGCAACTTGTGCTTCTCGCCGGATAGCGTCTCCCTTCTGGACGCCAACGGCACTGACTCGGACGTGGACGAGCTAGGGCTTCTACTTCCTCCAGCTCCTTTAGCAATCGGTGTTTGACCTTTAGGCTAAAGCTAATTAATTTGATTGATTTGAGGCTTTACCTGACCCTTAGTTTTATATGGAGCTGTGGAGGTAGGGCCTAGAGTCCTAATAGGATTCTAATTGTGTTCCTGCCGATTACAGAACACGAGTTCTGTTCCATCACGTAGGGGAAACGTGAGGAACACTTTCCTCTCGGTTGTAGTCCGAGAAGATCATAATAATGACTTATTTCCAACATTCTCCCACTTGATCGAACGGTCTACAACTTGTTCGCATCACACTAATGTTCACACTTAGTATAACAGTAAATACTAGACCAATGCGTCGTCAATAGCATTTAATTCGCTACCGGGACCCCATTACCCATAGTTTCACTGAGACACCTTGTTAGAACGCTTATACATTATTGGGAGTTCATAACGGCCCTGAACTAGGACCTAAAGACTATCCACCAGACCCATGTCTAGAACATGTTGCTTAAATAGGTTAGGTGGTATGCCTTTAGTGAGCGGATCCGCGAGCATCTCATTAGTTCTTATGTGCTCAACCTTTATAGTATGATCCTGGTCTCTTTCAATAACAACACGATACTTAAGGTCAATGTGTTTGGAAGCACCACTTGACTTGTTGTTCTTTATGAAAAATACTGCTGATTGATTATCACGGTATAACTTAAGCGGTTTTGTAATGTTGTCTATAACCTTAAGGCCCGGAATAAAATTCTTAAGCCACACAGCCTGTCCAGTTGCTTCATAACATGCTATAAACTCAGCCTGCATTGTCGATGCTGCAGTTAACTCTTGCTTAGAGCTTTTCCAAGAAATAGCTCCTCCTGCTAGAGTGAAGACATATCGTGATGTAGACTTTCTACTATCTTCACATCCAGCAAAATCAACATCAGAATAACCAATAACTTCAAGATTATCTGATCTCTTATATGTAAGCATGTAGTTTTTAGTGCCTTGGCAATAACGTAATGCCTTTTTGACACCCATCCAATGGATCTTTCCTGGATTTTGCTGATATCTTCCAAACATTCCAGTTGCAAATGCCAAGTCCGGACGCGTACAGACTTGAGCATACATTAAGCTCCCGACAGCTGAAGCATAAGGAATATTGCTCATTTCACTTAATTCCAATTGGTTTTTAGAACTTTGATTCTCACTAAACTTATCGCCCTTTGCTATTGGAATAGGTGTGGGCTTACTATTTTGCATCTCATATCTCTTAAGCATTTTATCAATATATGCCTTTTGAGATAATCCCAGCACTCCTTTGGTCCTATCTCGGTGAATCTCAATGCCCAGAACATAAGAGGCCTCACCAAGATCTTTCATATCAAAATGGGATGATAGAAATCTCTTTGTCTCATGTAACATTTGCTTATCGTTACTTGCTAATAGAATATCATCCACATAGAGTACTAGAATGACAAATTTTCCACCTTTTATCTTAATGTAGATACAATTGTCTATAGGATTTTCCTTAAATCCGAATTTCTTAATTACTTGATCGAATCTAAGGTTCCATTGTCTTGACGCTTGCTTAAGTCCATAAATGGATTTCTTTAATCTGCATCCCATATGTTCCTTACCTTTCACAACATAACCTTCCGGTTGTGTCATGTAGATTGTCTCATCTAAGTGACCATTAAGGAATGCAGTCTTAACATCCATCTGATGTAGCTCTAAATCAAAATGAGCCACTAGCGCCATGACGATTCTAAATGAATCTTTCTTAGACACAGGTGAAAAAGTTTCATTATAATCAACCCCTTCTTTCTGTGTATAACCCTTTGCTACGAGCCTTGCTTTGAATTTATCGACATTCCCTTTAGAGTCACACTTAATTTTGAAGACCCACTTACAGCCTACTGGTTTAACTCCATCAGGAATTTCGACTAAATCCCATACATCATTAGTGCTCATAGACTTAAGCTCATCTTCCATAGCCTCAACCCACTTAGCGGAATGCTCACTTGAAACTGCCTCTCTGGATGAAATAGGATCGTCTACCTTCCCAACATCATACATGTCTTCACTTAAGTATGTCTCATAACAGTTAGGAATGGCAGACCTCCTTGGCCATTGTGATCTCCTTATAGGCTCATTCACAACTGGCTCAGGAATGGGTTCAGGTTCTTCAATAGGGTTATGCACTTCATTATTTGGTGCCACTTGCTCTTGTTCTTGTTGTGGTTCAATCACTTGCTGATGTGGAACCTGAACTTGAGCTGTAGCAGAGGGTATGAACAGTGGCACTAGCTGAGGTGTCACTGACTCTTGAGTCACCGGAATGGGAAGCTCAGCTCGGATCTCTTCAAGACTTATTTTCCTCGTTGGAAAGCTCCCACTGATTTCTGTATCCTCTAGGAACACAGCCTGTCTAGTCTCTACGAACTTAGTGTAGCGACTAGGACAGTAGAAACGGTACCCCTTAGACTGATCGGGATATCCAATAAAATGGCAGCTTATTGTCTTAGTATCTAATTTCTTTTGTTGTGGATTAAATAATCTAGCTTCAGCTGGACAGCCCCACACACGTAAGTAATTAAGTGACGGTTTCCTCCCAAACCACAATTCATAAGGTGTCTTGGGCACTGACTTACTAGGAACTCGATTAAGAATGTGTGCAGCTATTTTTAATGCTTCCATCCACAACTCCACTGGCAAAGTAGAATAACTAAGCATGCTACGCACCATATCCATAAGTGTGCGATTACGTCGCTCAGCCACTCCATTCTGCTGTGGTTCACCCGGCATAGAATACTGGGCCTTAATACCATTTTCCTCAAGGTACTTAGCAAATGGTCCAGGAATCTGGCCATATGGAGCATGTCTCCCATAATATTCACCACCTCGATCTGATCTTACTATTTTAATAGTAATACCATGTTGATTTTCCACTTCAGCCTTATAAATCTTAAATTTATCTAATGCTTCAGATCGGTCGCGAATGGGGTAAATATGACCATAACGAGAGAAGTCATCAGCGAAAGTAATGAATGAATCATAACCATCCACTGAAGTTACTGAGAATGGGCCACAAATGTCAGTGTGAATAATTTCTAAGAGACCCGAACTCCTAGTTGCTCCTTTCTTAATTGTCTTAGCGAATTTCCCCTTAATACAGTTGATGCACTGTTCTGAGTCTGAGAAATCTAATGAATGAAGTATCTCTTCTCTAATGAGTCGTTCCATTCGCCCCCTCGAAATATGACCTAAACGACAGTGCCATAATTTCGAAGAAGTCTCATCATTTCGCTTACGCTTTTTAGACACATCACTTACATTCATCACAGAATAATCTTTATCGAGAGAGAGCATATAAAGTTTGCCTTGCAAATAACCAAGACCAACACTTATATTATGATACTTAATATTACACTTATTGTTGCCAAACTCACAAATATGTCCCGAATAATCTAATGCTGAAACTGAAATGAGGTTTCTCTTTAAGCTAGGAACATAAAGAACATCATCTAATTGAAGATTGAAGCCGCTTGGTAGCTCTAATGCGAAGTTTCCAACGCCTTCGACTTCAACTTCATTTCCATCATCAACTCTATGATTTCGCTCCCCCCTTCTTATAGTTCTCATCGAACTGAATGCATGTAATGAATTGGAAATGTGCACAGTGGCACCTGAGTCAATCCACCAAGTATTCGGGGAAAAATCAGCTAAGAATGATTCATCAATAAATGAAACAACATAAGTACCTTTGTTCTTCAGCCATTCCTTAAACGCTGCTCATTGCTTTTGCAGATGTTTAGGAAACTTGCAGAACTTGCAAACTTTAGCATCTTGAGCATTCTTATGTGAAGTGGTCTTATTCACCTTATTATTTTTCTTAAATTTCTTCTTAGACTGCTTGCTGCTTTCTAATTCAGCTTGATTTTTGGGAGGATGGCTAAACCCAACTAAGTTAGCGACAATCTTCCCCTTTTCAGCCTTCTGCCTTTCCTCTTCCTCAACACAATAGCTGATAAGCTCAGCTATGTTCCAAGTCCCTTTCTGAGTGTTGTAGCTTATCTTAAAAGGACTATACTGAGGAGGCAGTGAAGTCATAATGAAATGCACCAGAAAACCATCCGAGATGGCCATATCCAGTGCCTTAAGCTTATTGGCCATATCACACATGCTCAAGATGTGCTCCCTAATACCACTTTGTCCATTATACTCAGACATCAACATTTTCATAATGAGAGTGCTAGCATAGGTCTGAGAGGAGCTCTTAAAATTTTCTTCAACCTTGTCGAAGAATTCCTTAGCAGTCAACTCACGACCATCCTCATGTTTATCAGGAATTGCACCTCTAATGGCAACAGAGATCGATTGCTAAATGATCATGTTGGTCATTCTGTTGTTCATATCCCACTTATCGACATTTGAGTTGTCTGCATTGGGAGCAGTGGAAGTAACAGGCCTAGCCTCACGTAAAACTGAGTCATACTCTAAAATGCCAAGTATGACCTGCACCTTTTCCTTCCAGCTAGGAAAGTTGGTGCCATTAAGTGGCTCAATGGTGTTTAGGTAGCCAGTCACATTGTTCACTGAAAATTTTGGAAAATTATGTTTCAGTAAATATACACAATAAAGATGCACATAAAAAAGGACGTACCCAGTGCCGTAGGCTCCCGCACTGTGCGGGGTCTGGGAGACGTTATTAGCGTAATAAAGATGCACATAAAAGCATAATAATAACCTTACGATGGTCCGATTAAAATTATGCAATAAATTTCAATTTGCATCACCCATGGGCAGAAAACAAATGAAATTTATCATTAAACTCGTAATTAAAACAACGATGGTCAGAATTAATCACAAGTGTACTCTAACTAAGCTTCTCAATGGTTCCACTTAATTAGAGAGCATCTTAATTGCATACTGGTGGAAAACATAATTTTTTAGCGAAACAATGCAATAAACAGTAATTAAAATTAAATAAATGACTTATGGAAATTAAATAAGCTGGAAAAATAAATAAATAAAAGTAAAACTTAAACAGGCTTAAAACCTCAAAAAACTAGCCCATATGTGCATTTGGCCCGCATAACAGCCTGCGCGGCGGCCCAATTAACGGCCCAGCTACAGGCCCGGCCTGCTCCTGCGCTGCCTAACACGCGAGCAAACGGTGGCCGTCGATCGCATATCATGCGGCTGAGAGGAAATCCGAACCGAATAGAACAACCGGCTGGTGCAGGGGAAACCCTAATTCCCCTGCGTTCCATCCCGTCGCCGCAGCCGCTCTGCTCTCTCTCCCGCTTCAACCCCTTCTCCCTCGATCCCAATCTACCACCGCCGTGATCCACCGCCGCCGACCGTAGGCTCCACCGTGGGTCCTCTGGCCGGAGGACGCGTGCGACACGGTTGCGCGCGCCTCGGTCCAGGGGTTCCGCCAGGGTGCCGTAACGGCGGACGAGCGTGACGGACACAAGGCGAGCGGCATCCCGGCCTGGCGACGGTAGCGGCGGCCTAAAGCTGATGGTGCGTCGATGGTGTCGCGAGGGCGAGCTGCAGCTGTCTGACGCCGCAGTCACCGGGTGCGGTGCCCCGGAGGCACACCTTCGGTTGCTCAAGGTGCGCCCGCGCGGCGACGATTCATGTCGTGCGCGTGCCCCCTAGCTGATGCAGCCGGTGAGGAAGATGGCCGTGGCATACGCGCGGCGTCCTGATGCCGTGCGCCGCCGCCAACCAGGTAAGCCCCTAATCCCTAGGGTTAGGGTTAGGGTTCGCTGATTTGGGGATTTTCGAATTCGGGGATCTTTACTAATGAATTTTTGCAATTCGATTCGATTCCCCTCCTTCTACATGCTTATGCGCTTTCAATTTCACTAATTTATGCGAGATTGAGTACTAACAGCGCCTAATTGGGGTTAACAGGGATGAACTAACCCTAATTACATTACTTAATCATGAACTTAGCTTAATTAGGGTCTAATTATCATATTTAGGCATGCAATTAGGCATATGAGTATCTAATCCGGTACTAACAGATCAAATTAAAACTTAAAACTTGAACTTTAATCATTAACCGAACTAAATTACATCTAATTTGCACATGATGTGCATTTTAACTCACTGCATTGATCTAATTGCACACTAACAAGCACAAATCAAACTAATTGCATAACTTAAACTAATCTGCAGGGCTAATGCATATCAAATTAATCTAAACCGACTAATTCAAGGGCATAACCATGGCTTAGGATTAAGATTAAATCATGATTAGACTAACCTGGCTCTAAATGACAATTGTTGAATATTGCTGTTCAACATAACGAACACATAACCACAGGATCACATAGCCTAAATCACAATCAATCAACTTATGCGGAATTAGGTGGAATTAACTTATACCAGCGTTAGTATTCGCCATGGAGATCTCCTGAGTTGAAGAAGATGTCGGTGTAGTAGTAGTAGTGTTGATGAAGAACGCTGACTCAAGAACAGCAGTTCTTGATCGGCAACTTGTGCTTCTCGCCGGATAGCGTCTCCCTTCTGGACGCCAACGGCACTGACCCGGACGTGGACGAGCTAGGGCTTCTACCTCCTCCAGCTCCTTTAGCAATCGGTGTTTGACCTTTAGGCTAAAGCTAATTGATTTGATTGATTTGAGGCTTTGTCTGACCCTTAGTTTTATATGGAGCTGTGGAGGCAGGGCCTAGAGTCCTAATAGGATTCTAATTGTGTTCCTGCCGATTACAGAACACGAGTTCTGTTCCATCACGTAGGGGAAACGTGAGGAACACTTTCCTCTCGGTTGTTGTCCGAGAAGATCACAATATTGACTTATTTCCAACAGAACATACAAGTATTACTAAGCTTTGGGAAGAAAACTACGGAAGCCGATTTACATAATTAGCAATATAACATCTGGATCAACTTGGTTGACTCTTTCAATTTCTTCTTATTGGATTTTTCCATGAAATTAGAAGTTGAAAGCTCCATAGCCGAGGCTAAATCGGCTGACTAGTATCAAGAAGTTCCCTATGCACATATATGGATTATTAATTAGAAAAACCAGGGGAAGAAGTTCAACCAGAGAAAGCTAAGACAAAGACATCAGCATCCATACTAGAAGGAATACAAGGTCTGCAGACGAGCCTATATCACTAGGTGATACACAGCTGTTTGGAGCTTCGGCTATGCACTCATACGAGATGAATACCCCTCTACTACATATATATGAGTTGCATGCAGCAAGAGGCTAACGAGGAAAGTTGCACACATCACCAATGGAATATTTTTGAGGACCAACAATGACCTGTCACACAGTTTCAGAGCTCAAGAGTGCATCGATCAGCTCCAACAATCACAAGCTGTCCGAAGGTGCTGCTGCCAAGGTTGATATTGCCGCTGAGATTGCAGGGACATGTTTTGAGACAACAAAAAAGGCCACTTGACTGCCGGAAGCTAACAAGGTGACGCTGATGATTGATGATAAGATCGGCATATTACTGTTATACTGAAGATCAAATCTTGGCATGTGAAATAACAACAGTAACATGCCATCGATGCGTTGACACTGATAATTCTCTACTACAAGAATTACCCGTCCAGGATTATGTTCTCAGCAGACCATTGATGATCAGATATCGGCTAGATGCGTCATTGTTCCTAGTGATGATCGAAGCTGCACGGCCGATCCAAGGAATCCGGTTGAAAGCCATAATGTTATGAAGACGTGCCTTACTGCTGCTAACATGGGTGCTGATAAGAAAATGGCAGAAAAAATACATCTGTCAGAAAAGCCAATAAGCTGCAGCCGTAGGATGACAGTTATCAATGACTGCTGATAAAAGATAATAATCATATTGGAAAATCAGCGGCTATTAGAAGGAAGATTGCATCGGCTACTTACTTGAGAGGAGGTATTGGTTGACCAGTCACAACTTCCATCGACTGATTAATCATCGGTCCCAGGAGAAATATCCCGCATACAACCAAGAGCCGATGATCAAGCCCATATATTGTTACAAGGACAGCCGATAGAATTATTTTTTTTTAAAAAGGGGGGATTTATTTGCCAATAATTCGAAGGAAGTCTCAGTTACATATATATTCAGAAGGACTGGCAGGACATCAAGATGACCCAATGATCCTATTAGAGAGCTGATGTCCAGATAATTGCCAAGGGATCAGTATCGATTTTGAAGAGTTGGCTTTCAGGCTGATGCTGGCTTTACCACAAAAGCCGTACGCGAGCAGCTGATGAAAGAACCCGGTCTGCATTCAGAACAACTATTGCGGGAGCATGAAGTCCTGTGTACAAGATGGAGGCATGGCACCAACACCCTGTAGCACCACTTACACGAGTTGCTACGAGTTGAGGGCAGCAATTTGATACAGGATTATTTACTGCCGAAGGCTGACAACCGCGAGGAAGAGACGCAGGTAGCCTGCGAAGGAGTAAAATCACCATATCACAAAATGATTGAGCAGTTTGGATATGGCACCAAAAACATATCTGCTATCTGATGGTTGTCGGGAATACAAGGAAAGATGGATACTCCCTATGTGCTGATCAGCTGGAAGTAACAAGACGCGGTGTAAAATTGTCTTGTCATCTGGCAATTCAGGTGCCGATGGTCACAAGTATCAAATACGCAAACAAAAGTGATGTTCTCCAGTATGCAAGCAAGCAGGAAGACACGAATGCCACGCACAGCGCAATGGCAATGCTGTTGGAAATAAACTGTTATCGTGATCTTCTCGGTCTCCAATCGAGAGGAACTTGTTCCTCACGTTTTTCCCTTACGTGATGGATCAGAACTCGTGTTCTGTAATCGGCAGGAACATAATTAGAATCTTATTAGGACTCTAGGCCCTGCCTCCACAGCTCAATATAAAACTAAGGGTAAGGCAAAGCCTCCAACGCATCAAATCAATTTGCTTTATCCTAAAGACCAAACACCGATTGCTAAGGGAGCTGGAGGAGGTTGAAACTCTAGTTCCTCGTCCACGGCCGGGTCAGTGCCGTTGGCGTCCAGAGGGGATACGCTCAAGTTGCCGACCAAGAACTTCACCAGTTCTTGAGTTGGCGTTCGTCATCGACTCTACTACTTCTACGCTGAAACCCGTACCGACTACATCAACTCAGGAGGCACCCATGGCGGCTATTAACGATGGTATAAGTTTACCCACTAATTCCGCATTAGCAGATTGATTATGTTATAGACTATGTGATCCTGTGTTTATGTGCTACTCATGTTGAACAGCAATATTCAACAATTGGCATCTAGAGCCGTACTTAGCCTTATCATGATCTAATCTTAATCCTAAGTCATGGTTTTGCCCCTGTTTTAGTCGGTTTAAGATTAATTTGATGTGCTTTAGCCCTGCAGATTAGTTTAAGATATGCAATTAGATTGGTTTGTGCTTATCAGTGTGTTATTAGATAAATGCAGTAAGATTAAGTGCAATCATATGCAAATTAGATGTAATCTAGTTCGGTTAATGATTAAAGTTCAAGTTTAAGTTTAATTTGATCTGTTAGAACCGAGTTAGATGCTCATGTGCCTAATTGCATGCCTAATTACGATAATTAGACCCTAATTAATTTTAAGTTCATGATTATGTTAAGTAATTAGAGTTAGTTCATCCCTGTTAACCCCAATTAGGCACTGTCAGTACTCAATCTCGCGAAATTACTCATCAATTCGTGAAATTGAAAGTGCATAAGCAAGTAGAAGGAGGGGAATCGAATCGAATTACAAAGATTCATCAGAAAAGATCCCCAAATTCGAAAATCCCCAAATCAGCGAACCCTAACCCTAGGGATTAAGGGCTTCCCTGGTTGATGGCGGTGCACGGCATCAGGACGTCGCGCGCGCGCCACAGTCATCTCCCTCACCGGCCGCATCAGCAAGGGGGCACGCGCACGGCATGAATCGCCGCCACCGCGCGCGCACACCCAGTGCAGTCGTCGGTGTGCTTTCGGGCCACCGAGCCGAGCAACTGCGGCATCAGACCGCCGCAGTCCGCCCTCGCGACTCCTTCATCGGCGCGCCATCAGCTCCAGGCCGTCGCTGACGTCGCTAGGCCAGAGTGCCGCCCGCGCTTCGGAACGCCACCCGCGCCCCGCTCGCCCCGTTACAGCACCACCGGCGGAGCCCCTGGACCGAGGCGCGCGCGACCAGTCGCACGCGTCCTCCGACCAGAGGGCCCGCGGCGGAGCCTACGGTCGGTGGCGGTGGATCATGGTGGCGGCGTTTGCAAGCTCGGGATCCGGGGGAGGAGAAAGGGGAGACGGGGTGACTGCGGCGTGCGGGTGGAATGCGAGGGGAGTTAGGGTTTCCCCTGCCGCCGGCCAGTTTTGACCCGGTTCGGGTTTCCCTCCGCCGTCCGATCTGCAACGAACGGCCAGGATCGCACGCATCAGATCAGCGGCGCGAGCAGGCTGGGCCGCAGTAGGCTGTTAGTTGGGTCGCTGCGTAGTCCAGGCTGGGGCCGAATTTGGAAAAATAAATAAATAAATAAATAAAAAGGATGGGTTACTGTGGGCTAAAGCATATGTGGGCTAGTTTTGAGGTTTTGAGCCCGTTTAAGTTTCCTTTTATCTTTTATGTTTTTCAGCTTATTTAATTTCCATAAGTCATATAATTGTTTTAATTACTGTTTAGTTTGCATTATTTTCGCTGAAAAATTATGTTTTCCACCAGTATGCAATTAAGATGCTCTCTAATTAAGTGGAACCATCGAGAAGCTTAGTTAGAGTACACTTGTAATTAATTCTGACCATCGTTGTTTGAATTATGAGTTTAATGATAAATTTCATTTGTTTTCTGCCCATCGGTGATGCAAATTGAAATTTATTGCATAATTTTAATCGGACCATCGTAAGGTTATTATTATGCTTTTATTTGCATCTTTATTGTGTATTTTTACTGAAACATAATTTTCCATAATTTTCAGTGAACAATGTGACCGGCTACCTAAACACCATTGAGCCACTTAATGGCACCAACTTTCCTAGCTGGAAGGAAAAGGTGCAGGTCATACTTGGCATTTTAGAGTATGACTCAGTCTTACGTGAGGCTAGGCCTGTTGTTTCTACTGCTCCCAATGCTGACAATTCTCATGTCGATAAGTGGGATAGGAACAACAGAATGACCAACATGATCATTAAGCAATCAATCTCTGTTTCCATTAGAGGTGCTATTCCTGATAAACATGAGGATGGTCGTGAGTTGACCGCTAAGGAATTCTTCGATAAGGTTGAAGAAAAATTTAAGAGCTCCTCTAAGACCTATGCTAGCACTCTCATTATGAAAATGCTAAAATCTGAGTATAATGGGCAAAGTGGTATTAGGGAGCACATTTTGAGCAAGTGTGATATGGCCAATAAGCTTAAGGCACTAGATATGGCCATCTCGGATGGTTTTCTGGTGCATTTCATTATGACTTCACTGCCTCCTCAATATAGTCCTTTTAAGATAAGTTACAACACTCAGAAAGGGACTTGGAACATAGCTGAGCTTATCAGCTATTGTGTTGAGGAAGAGGAAAGGTAGAAGGCTGAAAAAGGGAAGAATGTGGCTAACCTTATTGGGTTTAATCATCCTTCTAAAAATCAAGCTGAATAAGGAAGCAGCAAGCAGTCTAAGAAGAAATTTAAGAAAAATAAGGTGAATAAGACCACTTCACATAAGAATGCTCAAGATGCTAAAGTTTGCAAGTTCTGCAAGTCTCCTAAACATCTGCAAAAGCAATGCACAGCGTTTAAGGAATGGCTAAAGAACAAAGGTACTGATGTTGTTTCATTTATTGATGAATCATTCTTAGCTGATTTTTCCCTGAATACTTGGTGGATTGACTCAGGTGCCACTGTGCATATTTCCAATTCATTACAGGCATTCAGTTCGATATGAACTATAAGAAGGGGGGAGCAAAATCTTAGAGTTGCTGATGGAAAAGAAGTTGAAGTCGAAGGCGTTGGAAACTTCGCATTAGAGCTACCAAGCGGCTTCAGTCTTCAATTAGATGATGTCCTTTATGTTCCTACCTTAAAGAGAAACCTCATTTCAGTTTCAGCATTAGATTATTCGGGACATATTTGTGAGTTTGGCAACAATAAGTGTAATATTAAGTATCATAATATAAATGTTGGTCTTGGTTATTTGCAAGGCAAGCTTTATACACTCTCTCTTGATAAAGATTATTCTGTGATGAATGTGAGTGATGTGTCTAAAAAGCGTAAGCGAAATTATGAGACTTCTTCAAAATTATGGCACTGTCGTTTAGGTCATATTTCGAGTGGGAGAATGGAACGTCTCATTAGGGAAGAGATACTACATTCATTAGATTTCTCAGACTCAGAACAGTGCATCGACTGTATTAAGGGGAAATTCGCTAAGACAATTAAGAAAGGAGCGACTAGGAGTTCGGGCCTCTTAGAAATTATTCACACTGACATTTGTGGCCCATTCCCAGTAACTTCAGTGGATGGTTATGATTCATTCATTACTTTCACTGATGACTTCTCTCGTTATGGTCATATTTACCCCATTCGCGATCGATCTGAAGCATTAGATAAATTTAAGATTTATAAGGCTGAAGTGGAAAATCAGCATAGTATTACTATTAAAATAGTAAGATCAGATCGAGGTGGTGAGTATTATGGGAGACATGCTCCATATGGCCAGATTCCTAGACCATTCGCTAAGTACCTTGAGGAAAATGGTATTAAGGCCCGGTATTCTATGCCGGGCGAACCACAGCAGAATGGAGTGTCTGAGCGACGCAATCGCACACTTATGGACATGGTGCGTAGCATGCTTAGCTATTCTAGTTTGCCAGTGGAGTTGTGGATGGAAGCATTAAAAACAGCTGCACACATTCTTAATCGGGTTCCTAGTAAGTCAGTGCCCAAAACACCTTATGAATTGTGGTTTGGAAGGAAACCGTCACTTAATTACTTACGTGTGTGGGGTTGTCCAGCTGAAGCTAGATTATTTAATCCACAACAAAAGAAATTAGATACTAAGACGATAAGCTGTCATTTTATTGGATATCCCGATCAGTCTAAGGGGTACCGTTTCTACTGTCCTAGTCGCCACACTAAGTTCGTAGAGACTAGACAGGCTGTGTTCCTAGAGGATGCAGAAATTAGTGGGAGCTTTCCAACGAGGGAAATAAGTCTTGAGGAAATCCGGGCTGAGCTTCCCATTCTGGTGACTCAAGAAACAGTGACACCTCAGTTAGTGCCATTGTTCTTACCCTTTTTCACCTGTGTCCAAGAAAGATTCGTTTAGAATCGTCATGGCGCTAGTGGCTCATTTTGATTTAGAGCTACATCAGATGGATGTTAAGACTGCATTCCTTAATGGTCACTTAGACGAGACAATTTTCATGACACAACCGGAAGGTTATGTTGTGAAAGGTAAGAAAAATATGGGATGCAGATTAAAGAAATCCATTTATGGACTTAAGCAAGCGTCAAGACAATGGAACCTTAGATTCGATCAAGTGATTAAGAAATTCGGATTTAAGGAAAATCCTATAGACAAATGTATCTACGTTAAGATAAAAGGTGGAAAATTTGTCATTCTAGTACTCTATGTGGATGATATTCTATTAGCAAGTAACGATAAGCAAATGTTACATGAGACAAAGAGATTTCTATCATCCCATTTTGATATGAAAGATCTCGGTGAGGCCTCTTATGTTCTGGGCATTGAGATTCACCGAGATAGGACCAAAGGAGTGCTGGGATTATCTCAAAAGGCATATATTGATAAAATGCTTAAGAGATATGAGATGCAAACTAGTAAGCCCACACCTGTTCCAATAGCAAAGAGCGATAAATTTAGTGAAGAACAAAGTCCTAAAAACTAATTGGAATTAAGTGAAATGAGTAATATTCCTTATGCTTCTGCTGTCGGGAGCTTAATGTATGCTCAAGTCTGTACGCGTCCGGACTTGGCATTTGCAACCGGAATGTTTGGAAGATATCAGCAAAATCCAAGAAAGGTCCACTGGATGGGTGTCAAAAAGGCATTACGCTATTGCCAAGGCACTAAAAACTACATGCTTACATATAAGAGATCAGATAATCTTGAAGTTATTAGTTATTCTGATGCTGATTTTGCTGGATGTGAAGATAGTAGAAAGTCTACATCAGGATATGTCTTCACTCTAGCAGGAGGAGCTATTTCTTGGAAAAGCTCTAAGCAAGAGTTAGCTGCAGCGTCGACTATGCAGACTGAGTTTATAGCATGTTATGAAGCGACAGGACAGGCTGTGTGGCTTAAGAATTTTATTCCGGGCCTTAAGGTTATAGACAGCATTACAAAATCACTTAAGTTATACTGTGATAATAAATCAACAGTATTTTTCATAAAAAACAACAAGTCAAGTGGTGCTTCCAAACACATTGACCTTAAGTATCGTGTTGTTATTGAAAGAGACCAGGATCGTACTATTAATGTCGAGCACATAAGAACTAATGAGATGCTCGCGGATCCGCTCACTAAAGGCATACCACCTAATCTATTTAAGCAACATGTTCTAGACATGGGTCTGGTGGATAGTCTTTAGGTTCTGGTTCAGGGCCGTTATGAACTCCCAATAATGTATAAGCGTTCTAACTAGGTGTCTCAGTGAAACTATGGGTAATGGGGTCCCGGTAGCGAATTAAATGCTGCTGGCGACGCATTGGTCTAGTATTTACTGTTTTACCGAGTGTGAACATTAATATGATGCGAACAAGTTGTAAACCGTTCGATCAAGTGGGAGAATGTTGGAAATAAACTGTTATCGTGATCTTCTCGGTCTCCAACTGAGAGGAACTTGTTCCTCACGTTTTTCCCCTACGTGATGGATCAGAACTCGTGTTCTGTAATTGGCAGGAACACAATTAGAATCCTATTAGGACTCTAGGCCCTGCCTCCACAGCTCAATATAAAACTAAGGGTAAGGCAAAGCCTCCAACGCATCAAATCAATTTGCTTTAGCCTGAAGACCAAACACCGATTGCTAAGGGAGCTGGAGGAGGTAGAAGCTCTAGTTCCTCGTCCACGTCCGGGTCAGTGCCGTTGGCGTCTAGACGGGATACGCTCAAGTTGCCGATCAAGAACTTCACCAGTTCTTGAGTCGGTGTTCGTCATCGACTCTACTACTTCTACGCTGAAACCCGTACCGACTACATCAACTCAGGAGGCACCCATGACGGCTACTAACGATGGTATAAGTTTACCCACCTAATTCCGCATTAGCAGATTGATTATGTTATAGGTTATGTGATCCTGTGTTTATGTGCTACTCATGTTGAACAGCAATATTCAACAAATGCTTGTCCTCATTATACTGAAGTCTTGGCGATCTGATGGGATTATGTACTGAACTAAGACCCGTTGCCCGGCCAATCGCTCATGGTACTGCATAGGAGTGGGTTTACCATTTAGGACATGCACACAGAGTGGTTGCAAATAGACGACGATGGTGATGGTATCATTGGCGATGCGCCGATACCCAGAATTCTCTCTTGCAAGAAAAACCACCTCGACATATTGATTAGAACCCGAAGGTCTACCGAAGATTTTTCTCTTGTTCAGTCGAGGCAAATACAAGTCGCATAACCATGGCCTAAATCACAAGAGCAGCTGATGAGAAATCGATGATACATCGGATGCACCATGACATATTGATCAGCTACTATGGACAGTTGGACACTACCGGTATCGTCACGAGCAGCATTAGCACGCGGCTACGAATAAAGGCCTTTTGTTATGAGTCGGCCAATGGAAGGTTAATATGGATGATCTTGTGGACAGACCTTCACGGTAACGTCAGCATAAACATGGCTGGGGTGGATGAGGATGACGACGATGATGCGATGCAATTCCAGAGCTCATGGTTTAGAAATTATGATAGAAGCTTCGCGTCCACAGAACAAAGGGAGGGTCTCAAACTCGACAAAGAGTCAGGGTAAAAGAGAGGCTTTGATTGAAGGGGAGATGTCAGCTGTGAAGAGGTTAGTACCAAGAAAGTTGAGGTATTAAATTCACAGAAAGTTTGCATCGGTCAGAAGAGGGTCTCGATTTACAGAATTTCGAAGCATGAAACTTTCATACTCCAAAACTGAGAGGCTTGTGTTGACACCGTTTTTTGACACGTATCAAGACCAACATCAAAAGGAGACAGGAGAGCATCAGCCGGTGGAAGGCGAAGAAAGCTCAGCCAACGATCAGTGAATCCGATATAATCTGAGTAGTAGCAGGGCTAGCAGTATCGGCAAGATCAACCAAGAAGCTAGAAAGTAGCATGCACATCGAGTTTGGTGACGCAAGTGTAAGAGCCGCATAATCGGCAAGGAAGTAATCATCCACTCACATGTGTATGCGGACGTTCATACGTTGGATGATTATTAGCATGAAGGGTGATTAAGGAAAGGACAAGACTGCTTGTGAGCTAGCAAGTATCGGTGCAAGACACGGCTTCACTTTGCGTGCTTACGCGAAGCAATCGGCAGAGACTATCGACAGGAATAAATCGGCAGGACCTACAGGGTAGTACAGCGTATGGAATTTATTTATGAGTGTGCGTGCAAAGGAGAAGTGACGTAAAAGTAATTGGTAAATTGATTAATCAATTATGGAGGAAAGGCCAGCAACGTATAGTAACAAGCTATTAAAGAAGGAAGGAATATACTATGATTTGTTGGTCAGTGTCACTCAAGGAAATCCATGCCAGAGATTATGGAAAAAAACAGTCCGTTTACGTCATGACCAGAATATTTTATTACATAAGAGTAAGGGAAGGAAGTTATTCGCCGCCGGGACACAAGAGAGGTTAAACGGTAAGGACTCTGCATGAGAAGAATTAGAGTCCAAGTATTTTAGTATTTCTTTTTAGAGTGATGTTATGGTGCTTGGAATTTCCTCCCGTTTCCTCCACCAAAACTATTTTTCTACCACAAAGGGTATTTTGGTCATTTCGCGTTTGAGTGTCACCCCCCAAAACCGCGCCCCCACCCACGTCCCCCCTCAGTCGACGCTCACGCAGCACGCGAACCGAGAGGCGAACGCCCTAGACTGCGGCGGCAGCTCCTCCGGCGAGGATCCCGAACGGCGGCCCTCCCTCGCGCCTCCCTGCTCCGTAGCCAACACAACCCTCATATCTACCTCCCTCCAGCTGTCGCCGGCGCCCTCGCAAGGCGTCACACCGGTGGCCCTGCCGCGCCGCCGCATCCGGACGCCGGCTACTACTCCCTGCCTCTCCCGACGACGAGCCCCGGCGGCAAGACAGGTCATCACGGCGACGCTGACACGGTCTTCTTCCATCAAGCACCCATCCCCATCGGACCCTGTTCTTCTCGCCGGTGAGTCAAGCAACCACGCCTTTCTCCTCATCTCTCCTGTGCTTTTTAGGATTTCTTGATTCATGAAGAAGAACCTTGTCGATGTAGTATTTCTTGATTCATTTACTTGTTATTGATCTACTGTAGGCACCCCTTGTAGATGCAGCAGTTGTCGATTCCGTTACTAGATCTTGTAGATGTACTAATAATTCATCTCTGTACATGATAATTCAGTGGGATTGTTCGTAGATAAGTGTGTGATATACTAGTGATTCTTGATTCGCAATAATTGGTGGTGATTTTGAGTATTATACCTCGACACAAAAAATGGCAATGATTCTGTTGGTGTGAGCTCTGATTTCATAGGTGTTTGGCTACCGATGTCTGTATGATAATTGTTTTGTTTGCCCGGCTAGTATAGGAATGGAAGGTTGCTAGTTATATTTAGTAGCTGCCAAATTAGTTGTTGAATTCATACTCTGAATTTATGAACTGCTGCAGGCAGCAACACTTGCTCTTAGTTCTTTTCTTTCCTGGCGGAAATGACCAATGATAGTTCTTGGCTGGAGTACAATGAAATAGTTATGAAGATGTTTACCAGTGAGGATGAAGGATTTGAGTTTTATAACGAGTACGCTTATGAGAAAGGATTTAGTGTGAGGAAGGATTACTGCGAGTGGGACATGGACCACAATGAGAGTAACCTTCGCAAGTTTGTTTGCAGCAGTCAAGGTTTCCGCGCAGAGAAGCACCTGGCGAGGGAGATCAAGTTGCGGAGGTCGCGGAATATCACTCGCACTGGATGTCGTGCTAAATTTGTGATTGCACTGGATTATAACACAGAGCAATTGTATGTGAAGGATTTCATCGACGAACACAACCATCCGATGATTCAACCAGACCTTTCTTGTTTCCTTCGTTCTCACAGAAATATTAGTGATGAGCAGAAAGCAGAGATTGTGCATATGCAGGTTTCTGGGATCTGCAAACACCAGATAATGGACAGTATGCTGAAGTGGTACGGTGGTTATGATAAGGTTGGATTTACAGTAAGGGACCTTTACAATTTCTGCCATCGCAATAAGGTGCAGACGCTCTCCGTCGGTGATGCTCAAACAATCATGAATTACTTGATAGCTCAGAAACACATAGATCCAGACTTCCATTTCGACCACAAGAGAGATGGGGAAGGGCATCTGACGGGAGTGCTTTGGTGCGACTTTCAATCTAAGATGAATTATAGAGCATTTGGTGATGTCCTCGTATTTGATGGCACGTACAAAACCAATAAATACAACCTACCTCTTGTTCCATTTGTTGGGGTGAATCATCATAAAAGCACAGTTCTTTTTGCTTGTGGACTTGTTGCTCATGAGGATACTCAGACCTGTGTGTGGCTGCTTAGTGCATTCACTAAAGCCATGTCTCACAAACATCCAGTATCTGTGATCACCGATGGAGACCTTGCTATGCAAAATGCAATCAGTATTGTGTGGCCGAATACATCACATAGGCTGTGCGGATGGCATATTGAGAATAACATTGTGAGTAATATTAAGGACGACGATGTGAAGGAAGGGATTAGGTGCTTTCTTTATGATCGTTGCTCTATAGAAGAGATTGAGTTGAAATGGATAGTTTTCTTGAGTAAGCATGATGTCACAGATGAGAACTCCTGGCTATATCAGATGTACGAGAGGAGGGAATCCTGGTGTGCTGCATATCATGCTAGTAAGTGCTATTTAGGACTGAGGAGCAACCAGCGTAGCGAGAGCCTACACTCTAGGATCCAGTTTAATCTAGATCAGAAAATGACACTGCTAGAGCTTTTGCAACACTTTGACAACTGTCTTGAAAAGCTGCGCACTAGAGAAGCGAATCTGGATTTTGTATCCAATTACAAGCCATGCTTGGAACCAGATGCTTCAATTTTGGTGCATGAGGCTGCAAAAAGGTTCACAACAAGTGTTTTTTATGGTGATGTGTTGTACAATCTGAAAGCAGCCGATAAGTGTTATTTGATTGAGGAAATGGATGGCTATGAAATTGTTGTGTATAAAGTTGCAAGGGTTGATAAGGGAGAAAAATGATACTCTGTGAAATGTCACATATGTGTTGTTGAGGACAAGGTCAAGGAAATTTCATGTTCTTGTCTAAAGTTACAGTCCCTTGGAACCCCATGCTCACACATCTTCTTTGTGTTGGGCCTTCACGAAGAAAGTAAGCTTCCAGAATGCTGTATTGAGGAAAGGTGGACAATGGGTGCCAAGTGTGGATTTCCTCCTACAAGGAAGAGCACAATGTATGACTATTCTGATAGTGTACAGAGGTACAATGACCTACACAATATCAGTGAAAAGACAGCCTTTGCAGCAGCTCAATCACAAGAAGCATTTGAACGGCTCAAACGCATTCTTGAAGAGGAAGCTGCTATGATCCATCAAAATAGAGGAGAGGGTGGACGCAAGACGTTTGGTCCTGTGCTCCCACAAGCCCTGGATGTCGATTCTGCGGAGTGCTGCAATGTATTAGATCCCATACGTGTGCCTGGCAGAGGGGCCCCGAAGAAAAAGTTGAAGTCAAGTTCAGATAAACCTGACAGGAAATGTACCCTATGTAAAGATCATGGTCACAATCGGCGAACATGCAACTTGAGAGATGAGGTAAGCTAAGAGTAATTGTGATCAAAGTTAAAAATTGGTTGTCTGTGAGCCATGTGTACTTTATGCTAATGTCCCTCTTCATTTGTAGGATAAAAAGCTCCCTGAGGATGTGTTGGATAAATGAATTGGCAAAGGTTCTAGATCCCTGTATATGACTTCTCTTTCTCCTGTACCTGGGGGTTCTTGTTTGGCTTCATGAAACCAACACCTTTGATTGGAGAGATGAATTCTGTATTACAAGTATGCTGTGTTGTTATCAGTTAGTTTGGTGATAGATCACATTGTATCCCTGTATATGACTTCTCTTTCTTCTGTACCTGTGGGTTCTTGTTTGGCTTCATGAAACCAACAATTCTCTTTCTCATGTACCTGTGGGTTCTTGTTTGGCTTAATGAAACCAACACCTTTTGATTGCAGAGATGAATTCTGTATTATAGGTGTGCTGTGTTGTTATCAGTTAGTTTGGTGATAGATCACATTGTATGACAGAACAATGTTCACGTGCTGACTCAATAAAAGCACTCGGACGAAGCTAAAAGCACTCGGATGAAGCTAGAAGCACTCGGACGAAGCTAAAAGCACTCGGACGAAGCTAAAAACACTCGGACGAAGCTAAAAGCACTCAGACGAAGCTAAAAGCACTCGGACAAAGCTAAAATTTTAAACAGGTGTTGCACAAGTTAGCTAAAATTTTTGGTGCGGCCATATGTTAGTATTGTCTGCTAGGTGTTTCAAGTAGTTGTGTGGGTGTTGGTCTAGTAACTTGTCTGCATTTCTTGTTGACTGAGAGTGCGAAAGGAACGTTAACATACCGTCGTTAAGTTAACATGTAATGTATGGATAACATATCATCAGCAAGTTACCATATCGGTGCTTAAGCTAACGTATCATTGTTTAAGGTACCATACCACCGATAGGCGACACATTGTAGGTTAACATACCGTGTACGTTAACATACTATGTGAGTATGTAGGTTAACATACCATGTCAAGTTAACATACCATGTAAGTTTACATACTGTGTGAACATGTCCCTTTTGCTGTACCCAAGTTTCCTGTCCATGGTTTTTTTTATTGACAACAAACATTTCATGACAATGTTAATGGTTACAAGCTGACTCTTCATTCATAACTAACAGCGTGAAGCTGTTAAAACCATTACAATGTTAATGGTTACAAGTTGGAGTGGACACAAAAGAGGGCACCTATGAGAATGTATAAGATTACTGCATAATGTGGAAAGACACTTGTACAAACTGAGTCTGCCATCTGGTATTGAGCTCTGGGTATCTTGTGTACCTTGGAGGAACCTCTGCAGAGCAGAACCTCTATGAAAATTTGCAGAACCTCTGCGTTCTGGAACACAGCAGCTCCAACAATCATCACAGGCAGATAGATACATAACTAAAACCAGCAAAAAACAGGATCTAGATTAAGAAATAAACAGAACAAGCTCATCTAGTCCTATTACATCACATTATACAGTTTTAAAGTTTTAAATCCCATAAATGTTGTCCACAACCTACCATCATAGCTTGCCAACAGAGGCAAGGCCCAAATATCTTACAGACCAGGGTCAGAGATAAAGTTTATAGAGAACACTCTCACATCTCACAAAAGATTCACAAAATATAAAGTTTTTCAGCCCAGATGCATCTCAATCTTTCTTTATTCTCCCCCTTTGTCAACAGATAACACAAAAGGGAAGAAAAGAAGAAAGAGAGGAAGGGGCTTCAACCTGTTCACCTTCTTCACTCCTCCTAGCTCCAGTCTGTCTCAGGAGATGTGGATCTGGTGGCTTTAGGAGTAGCAGCAGCAGCTTCTTCATCTTCCTCTGTCTCAGAATCAGATTCAACTTCTATGGGTTTCTTCAGGGGTATCTTGGAACTGATTTTCTTCCTCCTAGCAACTATCTTGGGTCCCTTGCAAGGCAGCCTGGCACTGAGTGGCTCATTATCATCAGGTACTTCTTTTGCCACTTCTTCCTCACTAGATGTGTCCACAAAGAAGGTAGGAGGAGGGGCAGGGGTAGGAGTAGAGATGTTGGCCTTGAACATAACTTGATTGACATCCTTCATCAGCTCAAAGAACTGAGTGGCTGTGTACCTACACATAGCAAAGGTGTCCCTGATCATGGTCCTGAGTTTCTTGCCCTCATTCCTTGCAGCAGTGCTAGGACCAGTTTCTAAATGATGTGTTCCTTTAGTTGATTGCTCATGAAGGGACTTGAGCACACTTCCCTTCAGCTTGTGACCCCAAGAGGTGAGCTGATAGGACTTGTGAGCACAGTCCTTAGGGAACCTCAGGCCACTGACCATCTCAATCACATACATGATATAGGGTGCATAGGGAAAATTGTTCCTAGCATCATTCAAGGAATCACTCAATTCATACCAGATGTAATTGCTCACTGAGAAGCGCTTGCCTGTAGGGAGCATCCTCTTCAATAGATTCACAGCATACTTGCGGAGAGAGGTAGCATCGATGTCCCCCTTTGGGTTTATGGTTTCCCTAAACAGGTTGTTGAGTGCATAGTATACTGGTTTCAGCCCTGTGGTCTTGTTGTTTGCCATCTCTTCACACTCAAACAGCTCAGGCACATCTCTTCCTCTGAGCTTTCTCTCAAAGTAGATATTGTCAGCATTCCTGTCATCTTGTCCAAATCCCAACAGCCTAGAGAAGGTGGTGAAATCAACCTTGTAGTGCACACCTTCTGTCATCCAGTGGATGGTGTCATGCTTGGCTTCCCAATGAAAAGTGGTATGAAATTGATTGATAACTTTAGTGTTCCGGTCATAGTTGAAACCCATAATGTCCCTCAAATCATGTTCATCTACAATTTTGAGCAACTCTTCTGACTCAGAGGTCCTTTTCCTCTCTATATGGCCCCAATCCACCCACTTCATGGTCATGATCCTACTCTTGTTTCTAATCACTGTGTTGTAGAAGTCATAATGAAAGGGTGACCAGAACCTATAGTCAGTAGCAGCACATCTAGCATATTGATATGGATTTACTTCTCTAGCAGTCTTGACTTGAGTTCCCAATCCATCATAAGTGGAATGTTCTATGAGATAGGTGTGATCATACTTGGTGGGAGGTTGCTTTTGGGGAATACCTCTGAAGGTTCTGATGTGGGAGGTGTCAATGTCTCCAAGCCTGGTTGTAGACTCCAGCTCCACAGAGATAGTTTTGCCTTCAATGCCTCCATCATTCTTCACAGGAGTTGCAGCTGCACGACTGCCCCTACCACTGACAGGTCCTGCTGATCCTCTTCCCCTCTTTGGAACAACCTTCCTTGAACTGGACTGGTGCCTTCCCACTGATTCTCTAGTCAGATTGTATGCCTCCTCTCCCTCAGAGTCATCAGAGGGCACAGCCCTCTTGTCCTTCCTCTGAGAGCTCCCTGGCTGCATCTAGAGATAAAGAGAGCAAAGATAAGGTACAAGTGCAATGTGAAACAGCAACACACTAGATAGAAACTCTGTTGAACTTTGAATTGAGGACACGGTGACTGTCTGTGCAGAATGCAGAACTTCTGCGAAAAAACGCGGACCTTCTGCGTTCTGCAGTGACAGGACTGTGATACTCGATTCACCTTTCAACTGAGCCTCAATCCAAAATGCACTAAATCAACAACACTAACAGGAAAGGATGAGAGGATCTACACAAGAAATTGTCCTTAGAACCCAGAAAGAAGATAGATCTGGTAAGAGTTAGGGTTAGGTTTTACCTCTCGATTCGGGGATGAGAGGAGAAGCTTGTGAAGCTTTTGCGTCGAGGACGTAGCCCAGAGGCCCTCCTAGATCACAAGGTGATCTAGTGGCGCTGGAGAAACTGACCGGGAAGAACCGGTTTGTGCAATGGTTTCCCCTACTTCACAAGGTAGGATCTGCGCTGGAGGAGGTAGAAGTTGTCGAGAGGTTGATGAAGATGTGGAGGAACTCCTTCTCGATCTTCTCTTTACTTGAGGACGCCGGAGGTTATCGTCGGCGTAGATCTAGGTCACCACAGCGCGGCCGGCTCCCCCTTCCTTCTCCACCTTCAGCAACTCGGGCACGGACGAGCAGCAGGCACAGTACCTTCTTCGTCTTGAGGCGTGGCCGGAGGGAGTCCCCGGCGATAAGGGCGGCGGCGGCGCGGTTCGATGGATGCGGTTGCGGGAGCGAGAGAGAGAGAGATGCGAGGCGCGGTGAAAATGGGAATGACTGCGGTAGATGGAAGTTACCCGAGTGGGGTAAAGGTCTAAAGGATAAGGGTGAAAGAATATTCCCTTCGTCGTTGACCGAGTCGCTGATCCCTTGGACTGCTGATGAACTGAATCGATTTGATCTGTCAGATAAAAACGCAGAACCTCTACAAATAAATGCAGCGCCTTTGCAGCAGATAGAACTGCAGCACCTCTGCATATAAATGCAGAACCTCTGCAAACTGGAGAACAGAGACAGAGAGCTGCCAGATTGATCTGAAGATTGGTCTTTTCCTTTTGTTTTTCACTTAGGTCATGGACACCTTGTCTCAATAGGCTAGGAATCAATCAAACATCACACAGCTATAGCCATTTGAGACAAGTTGGGATATAAAATAGATTTTGAAACACATTATTTAAGTTTTGCAAAAGCAATTTTCAGGGAGTTAACACACATCAACAAAGTGTGCCAGAGATCAAACCACGCAGCGAGAATCAAGGATATTTAACTCATTCCTTAAACTACAAAACGTTGACTCATCGAGAGGCTTTGTGAAGATATCAGCTAGTTGTTTTTCGGTGCTCACATGACTAAGAGCGATATCTCCTTTTGTTTTGTGGTCTCTCAAGAAGTGATGATGGATGTCTATATGTTTTGAACGAGAGTGGCTTACGGGGTTATTTGCAAGCTTTATAGCACTTTCATTATCGCACAAAAGTGGGATATGAGAGAAATGACATCCGTAATCTTTTGCTTACTCTACATAGGAAAAAGTACCTATCACATTGTGTGTTATTCTAGAGTCAAAGAAGGCATGCAAATATACTGAGAAGGGCGGAACATATTACGAATTCGGACAAAATATTGGATCAGTGAAATCTACTATCTCACACTTTCAGCAGAAGCACCCAAAAAGCTTATTAGAAGGATTTTCTCATACTCATATCAGTACCATGGCAGTGAAGGATAATTTGCTAGTAGCCGGTGGTCTCCAAGGGAAGCTAATATGCAAAGAACGATCAAGTCTTTCATAAATAGGAACAGAAACCAGTGATATGATTAACATCATCCCGACTAGAACCTAGCTTTTCATTGACATGCATGAATTCATTGAGATCACCCATACAAAACATAGGCATAAAGCGATTAAGGGTGACAAAGTTCAACACATGGTCCCAATATTACATTAGTGGATTGGTGATGAGGATCACCATATATACAGACTAGTCCATACTGCTTGCTTAATTTTTACACAACTGGCAAAGACCTCCTGATTGGCCTTGAGATGCAACATAGCATACCTTAGCTTTCCTAAATAGTAAGAGGCGAGGAAGATGCTTCATCGTCGAACTGCTAAGGCTCCCGCCTAAGCCTCGGCAGTTCCAGGCGAGGTGTGTCATGGCGCCTGTGGCGCGTGCTGTCCGGCGCACGAGCCTGACCCGAACTCGATCCATCAATCCTGTCCCACAGCATGGACCCCAATACCATGGTGGCCTTGATGAGGACCACCACCTGAACTCTGAGCACCAAGATCGGCTTGGGGGAAGGGTGAAGAGGGAGTACAGGATGATCCAAAAAACTGGTCGAGGTGAAGCTGAGCAGCAACACCATCAGGAACTGGCGCAACCACCAGTTGAGCTGCTTCTGTGCCGGCCGGGAAGTAGGGATGGGCAGCAGGGGGGACAAGTTGCGCCGGACCCATCGGCGATGAATGGGCACCCAATGCCTCTCCCATTTAATCGCCAGGAAGGAGGCGATTGCAATGGCAAGGGCGGTCCGGAGAGGACTCCTGACAAAATCGTCAATATCAATGTTGCGGCCCAGCGTAATCCACTCTCCCACTAGGGGAGCGGATATCTCGACGGCCTGAGGGCCGGTCCCTGCCCCAGAGAGAATATTGAGCGTGAGCTTGGTGATGCGGGGCAGGGGATCTACCTTCGGCGGCAGCGGCGGTAGCGGAGACTGCTGAGTCGGAGGCGGCGGAGCAGACTGGTGAAGCAGCATGGGGGTCGAGGCGAGCCTCCTCACGCTCGCGCTCACGCCGACGTCAGTGCCCCTGGATGCGGGGGCGGACATCGATGCGGCCGCCATCGTCTCCTCCTCGTCGTTGACCCAGCGGCCGGTCAACGTCGATGGCGCGGATCTAAGGATGGGGGATCTTGGGGGCCACCCAGTTCCCCGTGGAGGAGTGTGCAGGAGAGTGTCGTTCGGGGGACCGCGGTGGGGGAGCTCAGGGTGTAGATCTGTGGTGTGGAGCACGGGGGCGAGCTGCTGCGTGTGGATCTGCGGGACCACTGCCTCCAGGGGGGATTCCGCCATTGTTGATGAGGTGCACACAGGATGGATGGATAGGAGGATGAAGGGGAGGAGGAGATGGTGGAGGACGGGGAGGAGCTGGTGGTGGAGTCGCCGGCCGCGGAGGAGGAAGGGGATGGAGAGAAGTGAGCTACGATGGTGTGGAAACAGGAAGTGGAGAGGGATGACTGAGAGTTGGCATAGGAAGAAATACCGGCGGCGAGGAGAGGTGATGGATATCTGGGAGCCTTCTGAGAGTTTCGCCATTGGAATGGTGCTTGTGCTGCATCCTCGCTCAACTGCAACATAGGAGTATTTGTGGGCTCATTCTGAGAGAGAGGATAATAAATATCTCTGGGTCTAGGACATGTACGGGCGCATCTGAGGGTCCCTCTTCAATTATCGTTTTTCCCTTATCATCCTGACATGGCGCGGCCGAGATGGGCCCTGCTGTGAATGGGGGCAAGGCCGAGGTGGCACTAGGAGGGGCACGGTCAGGCCCGGCCCTATGTGGCCCGACGGCCTGTCATGCCGTGCCACTCAAATTTGCCGCACCTCCACAATTACTGTCACTTGCACACATTGCTTGATTACCCAAACATATAAGGATGAATAATTGCTACAAAACACCAAATCTTTGTTCTAACACACGCATCTTAAATAAATATAAGATAATCAAACTTCAACGTAACTTAATGGAAAGGCATAACACACTTTGTCTAATTTCGAACAAAAAGATAATTCAACCTAACAAGTTTGTAACCCACGCATAGTTCAACAAGGAAAGCTGATTAGATGTCGTCAAGTACTATCCCCTGGAGTATGGACATCACGGGTCATATCGTCTTGTTCGTCTTCGTCATCATAGTACTCTATGTTCTTCATGTCCTGCATTAAGTTGTTCACATGTTATTATAACATAAGTGGTTGTATTAAGAGGAATATTCGTGAATAGAAACCAATACTCACCTCTTCAGGTCCCACTAGGTACAAATGACAAATCTTGGTACTCTTTTGAGCATGAGCGAGCACCAATTCATTCACATCTTCTTGTCCATCAATCTTTTTTAACCCATACCCAATTGATAGTGTACTCCCAGGAGCGGGATTCATGTAGTACAACTCTGCGCCTCCGTTGTATCCAAAAGGCCTCAAAGCCTCTAACATCATGACGAACTCAATAGTAGTGGTTGGATGTGTAATGGCAAACATGCCAATATTATATTCCCTATTGTCATAGTACTTTTTCAGATCCAGATAAAGTTCCTTCACTACGTGCACCTTAAATTGCATTACAACATTCTGCATGTATATAGATTACACGAATAAATATCATTTGGCTGATATGAGTTTCTGAACATTAACAAAGAATAAAATTTTACATACCAAACCACATTCGTTGTCCATTAATACAACAAAGTTCCTTCGCGGTATGCAGATAACATCTTCTACCTGAAAGTGCAAACGTTTAGGTGGCTATCTACAATACATAATATGAATATTATAAAAAAATATACTCTTGTGGGTACCTTGTCTTTCTTATTGTCATGGACCTCTTGTTGTTCGATCAAGGGGATCAAGTTGTGAATCATACCCTTCAACATTGAGACGTCATTCTCCAACTCTTCGAAATGTAACCTTGCCAGCTTGGTGAAGGAATCAATAGTTTGTTCATGCTTATCTGTGATCTCATCTTTTTCTGTACGGGTCTTCTGCAAGGCATTATGTGCAATAGCATGTTCCTGTTCTTTCAATCCGGCAAAGAGAGCACGGTGTTCCTGTGGCGCTTTCTTCAGATGGGCAGCTTGTTCTTTTTCAATTCTTCTGCCTACTTCAGAAAGCTCTTTCTCTTGTGTTGTTTCCAACAGGTCACGCTCAAGTGATATGTCTTTCTCAGTTTGTTCTTGTTTCGTCATCTTCTGGAGGTAAGATCTGGTATGCTGAAGCATAACCTTCGAATACTCATTGTTAAATTCCTTCTTGCGTATGGTTGCCTTCTCCTCGATCTCTTGGAGGGACCTCTTAACCTGATCCATGACACCTAGGAATTTTGAACATAGAATAAGTGACATGTAAAAAAATTAAAAAGCAACAACAAAAAACTGTGCAGAGGCATTCAGATCCATCCTTGTAATGCACATGCAAGTATGGTGATGTCACTTTGCTCTACTACGCAAGGTAATCAATCATTGGAAAGGCCACTAGTAACCCCATTGAATACAAAATTTTCAATATATTTATACTAATTTCTCAGGATAAACAAGACAAATTAACCCAAGCATTATATTTGCATTGTTTAAATGTCGCAGATACTGGGGTAGTTACTGAACATATCACAAGACATACAAAAGGCGGCACAAAATCACTTATCGAACTGGTGACCAAATCTGACGGGCAGCTTAAAGAGAAGAAACAGTCAACACATCGATACTAATTTCTGTAACTCCTAATGTCAGAGATAACATTTATAATTTTTTCTTTTGTAGATTTGAACGAAACTCTACTTTATGACATTCAAAAGAATTAGATCCCAGATTAAAACTATAGGGCAGAATCCTCACCTTGCAATGTATGACGTGGTAGGGGTTTCGTTGCCGGCAACGCCGTCAAAGCGGAGATCAGAGGCGGAGGCGGCAACGGCGGCGGCGGGGGGTCGACCTCCAAGTGCGTCGGCTAGGGTGGTGAACGGGCTAGGTCTAGGCCTTTTGGCGGCGAGCTTTATAGGTGCCAGGCGCGTGCGGGTCCACGGCCAGGTCGGCGCGCGTGTTAGGCCGCAGGAGCGGCACTAACTCGAGTTCGAGTCCGGCTTGCTGGGGAGGTAGGGGGTGACGGGTGGGCCCCGCGGGTCAGTGGGTCGCGGTGAATGAATGGAGGGTTAAGCGGACTGGCACTGGGCTCAACCTGGGACGCTCGGCTGCTACTGCTAGGCTGCGCTGGAACTGGTGGTTGTGTTGGGCTAAAAGAAGTATGGTCGGGCCAAATGGAGAATGATAGGTGGGAGGAGAGACAGACAGAGGCGGTGAGTTGTGGGGTGCATTCGGCAACTGTCTTGGTTAGGAGTGTGGGTGGGAAAGGGGCGCGTGAGAAACTGCACCGAGATAATGGGGGTGAGGGGTGCAGTTAATCTCGACACCAAATCAGGGCGGCAACACTGCACTACATATTTGGAATATTTGCAAAGGGGCACGGAAACCGCGCGTGAGAAACTATCCACAATCATAAGATGCAAAATGCAAAGTAGCATGAAGAGTAGAAACCAATTGAAAAGTAAAGCGGATTAAAACGAAAGTACTAGGACCTATTGGCCCTTAAGTGCATACTGTATATAGAACTACTAATTGTTTTTCCACCACTTTTACATGGTCAAAGCACCAGTCGCAGGGGCGCCATCATCATCGTCGTCGTCGTCTGGAGACACCACGTCGTCGGCTAGCTTATCCGTCACATCCTTCACCTCGGCGAGCAGTTGGGTGATGCGCGTCTTGGTGGTGCCACACGCGTACCCGCCCATGAACCTGTTCAGATCCAGGGCCGGGTGGAGCGACTTGAAGATGGCCAGCACGTGGCTAGTGCTCACGAAGCTAATTGTCCGGATGTACTCGCGAAGCCGATCCGGGAGCTCCTGCAGCCGCTCCAGCATGCTGACTTGGTGCGGTCTGGGATCTCCAAACTGGCGAGGCTTTGAGGGCTCCGCTGTAACATCCCAGAATTTTGAATGTTTTCCCATATGTAAATTTTCGCAAAAATTTAGAACTTTTTGTTTGAACTTATGTGCTACCAAAGTTTTATCCCAAATTGCTAGCCTCTCACCTTAAATTCCAAATAAAATAAAACAATATAAAAATTCCTTTCGAAATTATGGTATAAATGTGATTTGGTTTTTCTTGGATTTTATTTGGAGTTCAAATTGTGTGGTATTTGAATTTGAAAATGATTCAAATTCAAACTTATATTCAAACAATAATTCAAAACCTATTTTATCTAACTAACAACTAACCTGGGCTGCAACCCAGTGGACAAAGTCCACTAGGGACCCCTCAATCCTTTCGCCAAACCAGCCCCCTAACCTCACCTGAGCTTGGGCCCTATCCTTTTAGCTAAAGTCTGCTGGGGATCCCTCAACCCTTCCGTCCAGTTCGGCTTGCCCCTCTAGTTGGCCCAGTTAACCCTATCAGAGCCCGCCTGAGCCTTCTTTCGCTGACCGTCGGGTCCCGCATGTCGGGCAGGAGAAGGCTGTTCCTCTTTCCCCTTCCCCGCTGACGCCCGCAGCGACAGCGACCGCGGCGTCCAGGCACTAAGCTCCGGCCGCGCTCGTGGGCACCGCTCGGATCCCGGCCGCGTGTCCAGAACCGCATCCTTGCCATCCGTAGCCGCGTCTGCAACCCTAGCTGCGCCCCTATAAAGACCAGCCGCGCAAGCCATCCGCCTACCCGCCGCCGCTCTGGGGAATTTTTCCCAATTCCCTGCTTCGCCGCCGCAAGGTTGAGGGAGAGAGGAGAGGGGAAGGAGGGTCCGGCGCTGTCGCGCTGGGGAGAGCCGAAGGTTGTCCAGGGCGAGGAGCCGAAGCCATCACCATCTCGGAGCGCCGCGGCCACAACACCTCCCTGCCTCGCCTTGCCCTCCATCGAGCCCACTGGTGAGCAGCAAGACACCCCGTTGTTCCCCTTCTTCGCCGCACGTTCCGCCGCGCTCTGCTTTCCTCTCCCCTGTATAGCGCACCGCTCCGCCGCTGTTTGTCTCATCGCTGTGTGTCGTCGCAGAGGAGGAGCAGGAGCTGCCTCTGCACGCGTCGAAGCCATGGCGTGCCGCAGACGCCGACGCCGCCATTGATCGGGATCTCCCCCATCGCCAACCAGAAGTCTCGCGGCGCTCACCAACACCGCGCGCACGAGCAGCACCACGTCGCCGCTCCAGAGCTCCGCATCGACAAGCCACAAGGGTCCGCGCCGGAGGAGGCCGTGGACACCAACACCAGAGCGTCGTGCCGAGGAGGATCCGCACCACGTCGCGCTGAAGCTGGACGCGCTACCCGGGGACCACGGCGCCGTCCTCGAACTCGGGAATCACTCCGCCGAGCCGGCCTGCATCAACACGCCACGGCCACAGCCTCTCCCTGCACCGCCGTGAACCTCCTCGAGCCCTTTGGTGAGCACAACCATGCCCTACCCTGCTCTGTTCTTTGCTGCTCGACCCGCCGTGCGCTCTGCCATGATTCGATTCCGTGGCCGCCGTAGATTAGTGAACCGGCCATCGAGCCGAGGGAGCCGCGCCGCTTCTGCCCGGCCATCGCGCCGCCGCCACCGCTTCATGCCGCGCTGCTCCGCCGCGCCTCGCTGCTGCTGCGTGTCGCACCGCGCCGCCGTGCACGCCTTCACCGCGATGCGCACGCCATCGCGCTCCCGCGCCTCGCCGCGCTCTGCGCTACCACTCCGCCAAGCGCACGCCTTGTTTTCTCGCGCCGTGCCACGCTGCCTCGCATCGTGCTGTGCTCCGCTTGCTTCGTTTTGTGCCGCGCCGCCTTGCCCTGCAGCCGCGTCGCTCCGCCGTGTCATGCTTGTGCCACCGTGTGTTGAGAACCGACCTTCGTGTCGTGGTGTTTTCCCTGCAGATGAATGCGCCATAGCAACCAAACCTCGCCGCCGGCCGTCCTTGGCCGCGCCGCTGCTCCTCTCAGGCTTTGTGACGAGCACCTTGGCCGCGACCCCCTTTCTCCTGATCCTGAGTGGTACCACACGCACGGCCACACGCACACCTGTCCACACCCGCCGCCATCCGGATCTCGTGTGACCCTCCACTCATAACACGGCCACATGCAAGGCCATGTCTCCCGGAACCGCAGAGGATCCCGCGGCCTTCATGACGGATGAACCTCAGGAGAGTTCGGGGTGCGCCCCTAGACTTACTCATGAAACCCATATATGGGCTTCAGCCCACGAAAGCCCGCTGAACCCATGCCTAACCAGGCCAAGCTGAGAAGAGTTAAAGGAGGCCTGCCGGACTTGTTGAATCTTGGGCCGCACTGGGCCAGCCCAGGGGGCCACTAACACTTTCGGCCCACGAACCAGCTGACCGCTGACGTCATGATGACGTCATGCTGACGTCAGCAAGGTTATGATAAAAATTATTTTCTGATTTTATAAATGATTTAATAAATGTTTTATAAATCTCTTTTTCTTTCAAAATTCATAACTAATTATCCGGAGCTCCGAAAATTATGAAACTAGTTGCATTGGTTTCATAATTTCAAGACGCTCGCTGTTACCCTATCCTTATCCTCTCTTGCCCTTGAACCAAACCCCGTTTTGCCCCGCGTACTTGGAGTAGGATTCGTGGCCGTTACCGCCACTGCGCTATTGTGGGTCTGGGACGCCGGAGCCCCGCAACTGGCCACTGACGTGACGCGGACAGGAATAACTTCTCCAAGTCGTGTTCACACCGCCCCCTTGCTTGCACTTCTTCCACCGCTTTATACCGCAAACCCGCTTTCGCTCTGCTTTGCTTAGAGCCGTGTAGCACGCGACGTACCCAGCGTTAGTAACCCGGGAGGCCGCGCGTGACGGACGGCCGTGCCATGAGCAGTGGCCACTGCTACAAGCACGGCAACCCCGCGCTGCAACCTAGCCACTACGCCGTGGTTATCGTCATATTGCTAGCACTTGCTCCGCCGTGCTCCTGAGCACGCTATACCGTGTCGCCACCCTTTCGGCCAACCGTAAGTCAACCTCTTTCATCCTCTCTGGTCTGCTACCGCACACCTTGTTCTGATAATGTCTTGCCTAGCTCGTTTCTCCTTCCTCATCTCTCCTCATCCCTTGAGCATTCGCTTCGTTGCACCTACTGGTTGCGCTAATACCATGCAGGCGTAATCACCAAACCTCTAGCCTTGATCGGCAACCCAACCTTGAACTAACCCTTCTCTCTAACTTGTTTTCTAGTATATAAAGCTAGTAGCTTAAAACTATTTTAATATAAAAACTAATTACTTTAATTTTCTTAAAATTAAACTAGTGCTGCTTGTAGCTAGAATCGGATTTATTTGGTTCTTCTCAATTGATGTTATTTGGAGTTATTGCCTAGATGATTGTCGTTATTTATTTCCACGTCGCATCTCGTGTAGGCTTGTAATCATGTTTGAAGACCCGAGCTGCGACGACGACTCGAGCTGTGACGTTTGGGAAGACCTTCGACCCGAAGGAAGGGCCCAACCTCTACTACTCTACAACGACTACCGCGCAGGTGTCATGTCACTCCCGACCACGTAGATCCCATGCATGCTATTTAGTTGCTAGTGCTTAATTTATTATACTTTGGATGATTGAAATGCATAGACAATCTTTTAGCCTTGCCTTGATTTTGATATATCCTATACCTTGAACTTCCTACCTTTGGGACTAGCTACAGACCCCTAGCTAGTCCCCGATGCTTGCTATCCATATATTTTACTGGATTTGTGATATGGATGGATCTCTGGTTTGGACCGAGATTGGGAGATCTCGGTATTCTAGCGTGTGTTCTGGGTGAGTGTGTTACCTTGACGTGTTACCGCGGGAGCGAGCCACTTTGGTTACTTGTGAACGCCTGTCTAGGGGAGATGCGACCTGGCCTCTCACCCTAGCGGCGTGTCGGACGGTTGGAGTTGGTGAGTGCTTGCTCCTGCAATTAAGGACCGATCGACAGTTTAACCATGATGTTTGGGCTATTTTCGTACAAACCGTTCGCCTTGTTATGGGCAGGGTTCGGTCCGAGAACTAGTTGGTGGTTGGCACTCAGCTTGTAGGCGGACCGGTGTGGTTGTGTGAGGGGGACGGGTTATACCCCCCGAGTAGACGTCGCCCCGGCTCCTCCGGGGATGGTCTCACAGCTTCGAGGCCTGCTGGCAAGTTTCGCGCCCCAGTTCAGGACGAGTCAGGCTTGGAGAGGTAGGAGAGTGCCACCCACTGCTAGGTCTCCGACCGTTAGGTAGGGATGTGGAACGGCTGATCCCCGTTTCTGCCCTATCCGGCGGGTCCAGTTGTACAACCTCTGCAGAGTGTTAAACCTATAGCTATAGTCCGTGTCCACTGGTATGGACAGCCCCTGGGTCTGTTACTCTAGCTAGTATTTTCTTGTGCTGCTTCTCTCCCCCGAGTGTGTGAGCCCGGCTTCGTGCCGTTGAGATGTGAGGATAGGAGTTGGTGACCTCACATCGCAGATGAGAGTGGGATGCTGTGACTCGGTTGAGGTCCAGTGTTTTGGTGTACTTTCCATGGTTGGGGTGTTGACCCCGGAGGTGTTGGCCTCGGAGGTGTGGATCTCCTCGGAGATGGTGACCTCTCTGCAATACCGCTTACCTTGATGTTGCTACCGCTGCTTGCACAAACTTACTACAGCCAGATAAAGGTTTATCCATGCATACTAGAATTCATCCACCGCTTTTGCTCTTTGTTGGGAAGCTGACATGACCTACCCGCTTATCGGGTAGATGGCGATGCTTTCAGACTTGGTGATCGACTACGACATCGACGATGAAGGATGGGAAGACTAGAGCTGGTCCTACACTCAAGTTTGCCTGTGGAGCTGGAGACGCTTCGCTTCGATAGATCCGCTGCGTAGATAATTTACCTTTCTTGTTTAGTCCAGTTGGACTTGTACCCGGCTTATGCCGAAATGTTGTACTCTGATGTATTAATAAAACTATGTAATTTTCTCTTTATTCCTATGTTGTATGGATTTGTACCACTTGAGACAGGGATTGCACGTGATAGCCACTTCCTGGGACTATCACAGAGGTGCAGAGGATCAGGATTCCAGTTTCGGAAATCCGGTTCGTTTCATCCGCCACCGGCACCAGCTCATCGACCAGCGGCCGAATAGCGTCCTCGAGCGCATCAGCTCAGGCGCGTTCGGACCGCAGGCGCGCCTCAAGATCTGCAAATTGCGCAAGGATTTTGTGCCGGAACACTATTTTCAGGTTAGCGGTACATAAAATCAAGCGGCAATAAAAGACCCATGGTGATGCACTCACCAGCGAGCGTCCTCTTCGCCGTGGAAGCCTCGACGGAGTACTCCTCAACCTTGACCGCGAGCTGCTTGGCCTGCTCTGCCAGAGCCTCGGCATGCTCTGCAGCCTTGGCACGCTCTGCCTCTCGAGCCGCGGTCTCCGCCTCTCGTGCTAAATTGCATGACAAGTCAACCACAGGTACAACTCGGGATGGTTGAGAACACTCGGCTGATCAGCTACTCACCTTTCCTGAGGGCTTCCGCCTCTTCGCGTGACGCAGCAGCAGCAACCCTGGCCGTAGCGGCGTCACGGTGTAGTTGCTCGATCTCCCGGTTGGACGCTCCCTGCCTCTCTCTCGCCTGCTCCTCCAGACGTTGCAGCCGAGCCCGCAGAGTTTGGTTCTCCTCATAGCTGGAGGCCATCTTCTCTAGCATGTCGCTCTTTCGAGCGGAACGGGTAACCACACTCTGCGACATACGACAAGCTAAGACACTTTCTGTCAACAAAAATGACCAAACAACAAGCTTCTGAACTCACCTTTGCGATACGAGCGGCCTCCGACGATGCATCCACCAGTTTGTGGCTCTCAGTGGTGTCGGTCTCTGCGTCGTCAAGGAACTCCTCCGCCACATCATTATAGATGTAGGCTATGCGCATCTGACGCGGCGGAGCTTGCTCCTCCTGCCTCGGCGCCCGCTGGATCTCCTCTACCGCGCCAAGCAGTGCACTACGCTGGGGGCTGCGCGAAGGGGAAGGCTGAGCAGCGCCCAGCTCCGCTGCACCGACCGGCTCTATCTGTGCCGTCCCCGGAGGCTGAGGCATGGCCGGGGAGATGGATGGCGCGGCCACATCCCCCTCACCAAGAGGAGCGTCAGATGCTTCCCTGCGCAAAAAGATACGCACATAGCAAAACATTGCATCACCCAATATATACGGAAGAAGAACAAAGCAGATGGATCGCGCAGTGTTACTTACTCGGTTGACACGTGGATCTTGGTGCTCCGCCGGAACAAGCCAGCAAGCGGTGCCCACCGCTTTCTCTTGCCAGTGCCATTCCCCGTGCTCTCCGCCGCACCAACAAGCGTCGCGGCCGCCGCCGTTTCGACAGCACTAGGTGACGATCGCCCCAGCAGCAGCAGTGTCTGGGTGGCCGCCCTAGTGGCGCCACCCTCTCCCGCCGGACGAGAAGGAGAAGAAGAGCGTCGAGGTGACGGAGAGGGCGAAGATGGGCGCGCTGGCATTTGTGAAGTTGGAGGTCGAGGAGAAGGAAGAGGAGGCTCACCCAGCACCTCCTCGGGCGCCACCTGCTCCCTGAGCGGCGAGTGCCCAGCGCGAGGCTCACCCAGCACCTCCTCGGGCGCCGCCTGCTCCCTGAGCGGCGAGTTCACCGCGGTAGGCTCACCCACCTCCTCCTCGGGCGCCGCCTGCTCCCTGAGCGGCGAGTGCACCGCGGTCTCCTGCCACACTGCCTCTCCACGCGGCAGGTCCTCCCAGTCCTCCTCCTCCGAGTCGTCCGGCATCACCAGCTTACGCTGTTTCACCAGCCTCAGATGCAGCGAGCCGGGTGCCGCCCCTCGCACCTCCGGCCGCTTGGTGACCTTGGCCCCCTTCCCCTTCGCCGAGGCCTTGGTGGCCTGTGCGCGCTCCATCTCCACGAGCTCCTGCAGCCTCTCGGTCTTGGTGTCCTTCCCCTGGACCATGCACGGCAACAGAGCCTCGGAGGTGAACGCCAAACGGTCCTTTCAAACAAGAGACATTTTATCAAACATCTGGCAGGCATAATGTACAATGCCCATATGGGCGAATCCAGGAAGCTTAAAAGCAAACTCACCTCTGGCGGCAGCCGTGACAGGTTGAACGGGGCTAGCACCCCGCGCGAGGTAATGTGCGTCCCGCCCGCGAAGCACGAGCGGATCCGCTCCAATAGCTCCTCGGCCGGAGCCGGCTCGGGCACCTCACGTGTCGTGTCGTAGTCCTCACCGGCGTACTCGTAGGCGTAGTGCGCACGGTCCTTCAGCGGCTGCACGCGAAGGCTGGCGAAGTTGATCATCACCACCACGCCGGTCAGGCCTGCCACCCGCAGATTGCGGATGAGCAGCAACAGTTCCCGCACCTGCGCCATCTCCACCTCGTTGGGCTCCTCATCCCAGTGCGCGCCTGCAATGGGGCGGGAGTCGATGTCGCTCTGGACCGGCAGCTTGTGGTTGTCGATGTAGAACCGCTCGTGTTGCCATCCCTTGTTGGTGGACGGAAGGGGCACCAAAATGTACTCCACGGAATGTTTCTGCTTGAGCTGAAATCCGGCCCCACCGACCACCTTCAGGCGTTTGTCGCTCGGGTGGCCCTTGAGGCAGAAGAGGTAGCGAAAGAGATCGAAATGCGGGGCGATGCCGAGGTACGCCTCGCATAGATTCATGAAGATGGCGATGTGAAGAATGGAGTTAGGGTTGAGATTGCATAGTTGTAACCTGTAGTAGTAGAGGATGCCGCGAACGAAGGGATGAGTCGGGAGGCCAAGCCCCCGCAGGAAAGCCCACTCGAAGACGACCGCCTGCGTCGTCTCCGGCATCGGGAAATCCCCCCCCCCCCGGCCGCAGGTTGCCACACGCCAGTCAACCTGTCCGGGAGGACTCCCGCCCAGACGAGTCGGTTGAGGCGCTGCTCGGTGCTGACCGAGGGCACCCACTCCTCATCGCGGACGGGCGGCGCTGGGGGCGACAGCGACCTCCCCGGCTTAGATCCGTGCCTCCCCTTCTTCCCTTGGCCCTGCTTCGGTGGACTCATCTCCGTCGTGGGCTACGCGCCGACGCTGCGATTCACTCCCTCGCTACGCTCGGGGGCGGCGGCGGATCTGGATCTAGGGTTTCCCCTGACCGGAACTCAAGATTCGGCGGCGGAGCGAGATTGAAGAGCACCGGCGGAGCTAGCAAGAGCATTGGAGGTGCGTGCGCGGTTTCCTATGGAATGCGAAGCGGTGCGCGTCGAGGGTGGAGTGAGCCGTTCTCTGGCCTGCTCTCCCCTTAAATGTGAGTGACGGAAAGGGCAAAGTGGCGGGCCCTGCACCGTCCAATCACCACGCCACGTACGCGGGCGCGCCACCCTGGCGGTTTCTCGCGAGATGGATGTGCGCATTGACGGGCCTCCACGCGCTTTCGCCTGGGCTCCGTCCGCAAAAGGAGGGATTCGGATCAGATATGCATGGAATCGAATCTAGATGTCACTATTTACCATATTTTAAATCGAATTCGAATACAAATACAAATCTTTTCCAATACGAATGCTAAACGAATAGTTCGAATTAGAATTCGCATTTGGATATTTACTCAGTTCAACTCGAAATTATTATTCAACTCGAAATTAAAGTGAAAGAAATCCAAACATCTCTAGTTTGTTGTGACCATTGACACTAATAATCCAAACAACTCTCAAAATCAATGATTTTATAGATGGTAAAAAAATATGTTACTAATGAGTAAATTATCATCAAGACAACTTATCAAAATTATATATTTCTTAAAAGAAATTTCAGTAATTTTATTATTGTATTTCAGTAATAATATGCTTTCAAATACAAAATATTGTAGTCAATAAAAGCACTCAGACGAGGATGAAAGCAATCAGACGAGGCTAAAAGCACTCGGACGAGGATAAAAGCACTCGGATCACTCTCAACAAAATAACATGCTTTCATATACAATATTGTTTCACATTGCATCATAAAATTTTGTTTAAAAAATTACCGTAGCAGGTGGCCGTTCCTTCGGTTCGTCTTACGGAACCCGCCGGGGCGGCCGTTCAACGGGGGCAGTTTGGAGACAGGGAGTCGTGGTCGTATCATTTCTTGCAATGGTTGGTTCAGCGTATATTTTTTCCATCGCCACTTGGAAACGTGTGCGTGGCGTTCTCTGTAATTGGTGATGTTTTTTTAGATTCGGAAGTATCATGTCTATCTTGATACAGGAACAATGATAAAACAAAGTGAACATACAGTACCTCAACATGTGCAGATGAAGGCATATGTTGCCGAGCTTGGGCAGGTTGAGATGTCGTCTGCTCAATAAGTTTGCCCAATAGCTCACGGAGTTCCTGTTAGTTGAGACATTGTTGAAGGTAAAAGCACTCGGATAGTATGTTAAATTGAATAATATCAGTTAAAAGCACTCAGATAGTATGTTAAATTGAATCAGATAAAAGCACTCGGATAGCATGGGCAGGTTGAATAATATCACGCTGGTTACCTACATCTCCGTTTGTGTTTGTTCGTGATTTGCGTCTACCTTAGCTTCTAGCCTATTGACCCTATCATCCAGGATGTTGTCAGTTCTAAACAAAGTAAATTCCTTCTTTTGTTCCAGATAATTCTTATCCTGTTTGTGTTCCAACTCAAGAAGCTTCTGCTCCACATCTAGTTTAACCTCAAATTTCATTGCTGTCTTCCAATGTTCAAGGCTTTGCGGCTGTAAATTTACTAAATTGTGAATTAACCACACAAATAAAATACGACACTTAAACATATGTCATACTTACTTCTAGGTTCCTGCTTGGACCCTCGTGTGCGTAATTTGCTTTTTTTTATTCTGACACAGTTGCTTCTCTTGTTTCTTTGGTTTGCGAATCCACTGGCAAATTAAGCTACAAACAATTGAAGTTGTTAATGATTTGCGTAACAACAGAACAGCCTTTGTGCTATGTTTGCAAACTTACCGTTCCTACGTCCAACCCTTCCTGCTCCCAAGCAATTTGTCGACGCTTGGCATTTTCTTCATCCCAGAATACCATTACTGGTGGTTGGGTTCTCTTTTCATCATCATAGTTGATGTTATAACAGTTGTTCACTATAAGTCGCTCCCAGTACCAAAACTATTTAACAAATAAACACATATGTATGTCAGAAAATATACATTATTTAAAGAGTTTGATGTACAATAAAGAACTGACCTGTAGAAGAACCAAATTACCCTTCAGGGTTTTTTTCTTACTATTCCTGTAAGAAGCGCATGAGCTCAATAGATGATTCAGAGTAAATTGGCCCCAGTTCAAATCTCGAATTTTTGGTACATCTCTAACAGCTTCTATATAGCTCCAATTGATGTTGGTCCCTGTGTTTGATCCTAGGAGGACACCAATCGTGAACAAGACGAAGGCTCTCATAAAATTTTGATCCGCGGGTCGACCTTTATGAAGCATGTTTTCAAACCTTACTAGCTCGAGCTTCTGGTTATCACTTGCAAACCTTTTGTAAAGTTCACTGCCCATAGTGTCCTGTTCACTCTTTATTTTTCCTTTTATATATTGCAATACATCATTGCCTGCAATCTGGAGTCCCATTATATGGTGCACATCATCCAGAGCAATCCTAACCACTTGACCACATATCTTGAAACCTTGTTCACTGCTGATGTATGAATCTGCAATTTTCTGTAACATTAATTTCTTCAAAAGGATACTAGGCATTTGAAGCAGTCCACCAAAGCCAATAGACTCAATAGCCTCTATGTGTGGTTTAGAATCCTTGAATTTTGACACGGCATTACAAAATCTCATGGGAGAGTGGATCAAATGCATCTTATTATTAGAATTCTGCAGCAACCAGTTGGCGATGCTTTAGTTGGTATAAAAAAAAGAGGCAACGTAAAGGAAAATAAAACTTCATACCGTGTTGATGGACCCATCATGGTTGTTTTTAGTGTGATACTTGCCACCATTGGCCGCACCTGCATAAATGTTGCAAACAAGAAATGTACTAATAGTGAGGATTCAATTTGGCATCACAGGAGAACCCAACATAACACCATTTTATTGTAGCATGCAAAGAAAATAGTACCCACCCCACGGCAAACTTCATCATGTACAAACTGATCCCCACCAATGCAATCATGCTTTCCTAGCATAAACCTGAGCTTTCAACCCATTGAAAAGCCATTACGAAGGTTTTGCTGCACCTAAACCCTCCACAGAAGCATACGAGCATCGCAGGCTACCGTGAGCGCGACGCGCGCCACGCCGCGCTCCTCGCGATGGTCGTGCTGCTCTCTGCCCTCGCTGTGCTCCTCGTGGCCGCAGCGCTGCGCGGGATTTGCTGACGAGGGCGCTGACTCGTCGCCGCTGCCGTTCGCCGGATCCTACCAACTAAAACCACTAACACCAATCCAACGTACCTGTCGGATTGTTGATCGGCGTAGCTGGCATCCACTCTCCAGCTCCTAATGTGTCCATGGTTCCTGGGCCGTGTACCAGATCGCAGAGCAACGGAGAGAGAGAAATGACGAATACCTGGAGGCTTCGGTAGGAAAGAAAAGAGAAATTTAGATCTTATAATTACGGTCATGCGACGTAAGTTACGCCGCCGCCAAATCCCGTGTCGAGGACATGTTTTCGTCCCTCGACTCCAAAATCATCTGTTATATCTCCTCGCACATCCTACAGTAAGATAAGTACAAAAATGTAAAAACTTGCATGGACACACCATTTTGGTTTATAGTCACGAAAAAATATTCAATTGATTTTGACAAATTGGTGGTGCAAATCCTCACAACTGCATACATATCCCACTACGACCAATGTGACTATGTCAGATATGTCGCCACATGTGATATGTGTATCACAACTACCTCCAAATATTTTGTAACTTTACTAGGATGTACATGGAGATAAACTAAGATGTCGTGGGCATTTGTTAATATTTCAGAGCATCTTTTTCCTTTTTTGGTAATTATGTGTTGATTTACTACAGAATAAATTTTAAAATACCCTAAGGTAGGTAGAAAAAACTAAAAACTTGCATGGACAACATATTTTGGTGTATGATCATGACATAAAAATGTCAGATGATTTTGAGAATGTGGACACACACATCCTTCACAACCAAGAACATGTCTCACACAGACTCATGTGACTTTAGTGAGAGTCGTTCATGGTTGTGATGGATGCGTAGTGTAACTTTGCATAATCGTTTCAAAACTTGCATGGACAAACCATTTTGGTGTATAGTCATGAAACAAATGTTTCAATTGATTCTGACAAAGTGGTGGTCCACATCGTCACGAATGCATACATGTCTCACTACGACCAATGTGACTATGTGAGAGATGTCGTATATATGTGTACCACAACTATCTCCAAATCTTCTGAAACTCGACTAGGATGTTCATCGATCCAAAATGAGGTGTCTATGCAAAAAAAAAGGTATAGGACATAGAGAAAAAAATAAACGAAAACAAATAATTCAATACAAACAATGATGAAAAATTTTGCCCCCCTGGGATTCGAACCTTGGAGTCGGGGGTTTACAGTCAGTTGGTCTTACCATTGAGCTTTGTAAGTATGTTGGGTAATGACAGAGAATTATTTTATTTAAACAATGTACAAGACCTATGGAGCCCACCTATCAGCACCTTATTTTTCCTTATCGATTATTTCTTCCCACTTCTCTCAACACTCCAGTCCATCTTCCTCATTCGGTCTGCCCCACCCGCCTCTGTCCCCCACCCTTCTCCCCAGCCCCGACCGCCGGATCTCGCGATGCGGCGGCGACGGCAACGGCGACGGCGGCAGAGCCCGGGCTCTAGCGGCCCCTCCACTCCTCCCGACCTCCTGTGTGCCCCAGCATGACTGGATCTCGCGGTACGGCCGGGCTGCGCGGCCAGGGGCGGCACAAGGAGCTTGCGCGGAAGCACAGCGAGGGGTTTAAATCGACAGCCGCCAGTGCAAATCCACAACGAGGTGAGTCCTTCTCCTCCACCGAGCGCTCGCGGGAGGCAAAACCGCAGTACCGGTCCAGTAGGGGCCTCTCTTGGGAGGGAAACCGTGACCGTGATTATCCGTGACTGCCACGAAGTTTTCAACCGCAATTACAGCGCGCCTAACCACGCTCCTTGGCCCTCCGTCCCCGCTTGTCCCGCAATTATAGGATCAGAAGCAACTTACGTGGAATCGGTGGTGGCCCTGTCGTAATTTTAGGATCCTTCCTATTTTGTTGCGCCCGGCGTCGCCCTACCACGATATAATGTGGGAAGCCACCTCGGTTGCGCCCCTTCCCCTACGCACTCCCATCTCTCCTACATCTCCAAACCCCACGCACCTCCCATCTCTCGCGCCTACTGATCGATATGGCAGATCCCCGCAAAAAACAGAGCACAATCTTTCAGGGGTTACAGCCTCCCCCATGCAGTCAGTGCATAAGCCGATGCCAACATTACTTATGTCCTAACTGTGCAATTTTTATCTCTCCATGCAAATCTCCAATCGGTGGCATCGGCAACCCGAACGCGATGTGCTGCAACTGCTGGTGCATAGAGGTACGCAAATGCATCATGGGTTGCAGTCTCTCGGATTCGAGTTCCGACGACAACGTCTCAGATTATGAGGTAATCTTCTGGCAAAGCAACATTGACTTTTGTACTACACAATCCACATGCCACATTACTGCATCTAATTTGTTGCATAAGCATTAGGTTTTTCACGTTAAGTTTCCTCTTCTCAGTCATGGAAATTGCAGATGCTTAAAAGGAAGGCATGTGCTACAAAAAAGAGGCTTGTTGCTGTGAAAAATGAACAAATCTACCAAGCAAGGCAGATATACAAAATGTCCAACACTATCACTGATCTCAAAAAGACTATAGCTAATCTCAAAAGGATGGTTGAATCCAGGCCTGCCAACATTCAAGTTAGTTTCTCACATTGAGTTACTTCTGTGCCACTTTGTGGCTTGTTTGTTTCCTTTGCTCAAACGATGTTGATGTTCAGTATGATGAATTATCTCTTGCTCTTTGGTATTTTATGGGTAGTTGTTAGGCGTGCCTGCTGAACATCATGTTTAATAGTCTTGGTACACAACCTAATATCCCACTGTGGGCTTTCACTGCCATTGCAATGCTTTCAGAATGAATGTTTTTCTCTATTCACTATATCCCAATCCCAAGCTCTCCTGATACTTGTTTTGCAGGTTGTCGAATGATGCATTGAGCTCTCGCCCACCAACCCGTTGCAGTCAGTAGGGAAGTCTTCTTCGTCGTCGTCAGCCTAACTCGGCATTGCTGCTGCCGCTGCGCGTTGGCCTCTGGACGCTGTCTCTTCCTCTAGATGTAGCAGCAGTAGTTCCTCTGGATGCCTTGGCTATTGAGTTATCTATCATAAATTTCCTTGGTCTTGTGAGACAGAAGCATGACAATTTATAAATTATGATTTTCAACTATTCAGGTTCAGTTCTGGAAATTTGTGGTGCAGCCAAATGTTTTCTGATATGGTACCTTTCAGCTGCTGCAACTTGAGAATTTTTACATGTATACATGCCTTTGCTATTGAGTTTCTTGTATGGATGATAATCTGTCACATGGAACATTTTCTGGCAAAAGAAAGTTAGGGTTTGTAGATCACATTGTATGACGGAACAATGTTCAGGTTTTGTGGTTATATAGTAATTTAATTCTCTTCATAATTTTCATTGTTTGTGGTTTTCATCATGGAGTGCTTGCTGTATCGAGTGTTCAAACTGAACCAACATAAGATTTAACAAGGATTGGGTCATTAACCTGGTCAGACCAGTTATAAAGCATTCGGATGGATCATGGTACTCAATAAAAGCACTCGGACGAAGCTAAAAGCACTCGGACCAAGCTAAAAGCACTCGGACGAAGCTAAAAGCACTCGGACGAAGCTAACATTTTAAGCAGGCGTTGCACAAGTTAGACAAATTAATAGTCAAATTATATTTTTTGAGTTCAAAATTCAATATATTGGTTTGAAACAAAAATAGTCAAATTAATTTTAAAAACATTTTAAATTTATTATTTTTGTATCTCCCAAAATACTTTTAATTTGAATGCGAATTTAGGTATAGGGATCTCATCCGTGCACACAAGTTCCAAAAAATCTAAAAAATAAAAAAGAAGATGGAAAAAATTGATAAAATCTTTTTAAAAAAATAAAAAAAGAGGAGAGTGGAGATTTGAACTCAAGACCACAAGTAATCTTTAAACCTGACAAACCATTAAGCTACACATGTTCTTGTGAAATTCTATGATCCTTAATTGTTTTTGTCCTTGTTCCTTGGACGCCACATCACCAGGCCGCCCCTGCCACCTCACCTGGCCGCCCCCGCTGCATCAGTCTCCGACATGTGGGGCCCACGTGTGGGCGCCCACCCTGACGTTATGTTCTTCGCTGAGTTCATGGAATTCCACTGTTTTTGTTTTTGATTCGTATTTAAAATTTCAAACTTGTTTTTCTTCGTCATCCGAACTCCAAATGAGTTGATTTTTTTCCTACAAACTTCTAAAATCACCCTCTACCAACTAAACACATTCCATTTAGCTTTCAAAGTTACATTAAACATTAATAATGAAAACCATTTTGTGGTGACTTTTTCATTTTCTCAAATATTTTCTAAAGTCGCAATCGAAATGAATTTTGTTCTAATTTCTTGTGTAACGACTTAACTTGTTCATAGACACAAGCACAATTTTGGTAACAAATTTGTAAATGTTTACAGTTGATTTGAGTCATCTCGTTGGATGCTTGTGTTCATGTATCATATCACATGTAGCTCGGTGTCCCTTTAGAATACGATTTTTTTCCCGAAATCTAAATACATAAGCATGTTAGGGATGGTTTGAAACCTCTCCACAACAAATTTGAGTTCAAAATTCATTATATTTTTTGAAATAAAAATAGTCAAATTAATTCAAAAAACATTATAAATTTATTATTTTTGTATCTCCTAAAATACTTTTAATTTGAATGCGAATTTAGGTATAGAGATCTGCTACCTTCCTGAGGAACTGCACCAATTTTGGTACATTTTTATGAAAATATTAATATATGTACAAGTTTTTAAAATTCATGGAATGATTTTGAATTGAGTCACTGGCATGTAGGGCCGTCGATTGTTTTACGTGTTCTTGACACGGAAACGTACTTTGCTGCTACCAATGACAAGTGGGACCTCATCGGCTCCTCTCGTCCCAACCGTGCACACAAGTTCCAAAAAAATCTAAAAAAATAAAAAAGAGGATGGAAAAAATTGATAAAATCTTTAAAAAAATAAAAAAGAGGAGAGTGGAGATTTGAACTCAAGACCTCAAGTAATCTTTAAACTAGACAAACCATAAAGCTACACATGTTCTTGTGAAATTCTATGAACCTTAATTGTTTTTGTCCTTGTTCCATGGACGCCACGTCACCAGGCCGCCCCTGCCACCTCACCCGGCCGCCCCCGCTGCATCAGTCTCCGACATGTGGGGCCCATGTGTGGGCGCCCACCCTGACGTTATGTTCTTCGCTGAGTTCATGGAATTCCACTGTTTTTGTTTTTGATTCGTATTTAAAATTTCAAACTTGTTTTTCTTCGTCATCCGAACTCCAAATGAGTTGATTTTTTTCCTACAAACTTCTAAAAGCGCCCTCTACCAACTAAACACATTCAATTTATCTTTCAAAGTTACATTAAACATTAATAATGAAAACCATTTTATGGTGACTTTTTCATTTTCTCAAATATTTCTAAAGTCGCAATCGAAACGAATTTTGTTCTAATTTCTTGTGTAATGACTTACCTTGTCCACAGACACAAGCACAATTTTTGGTAATTAATTTGCAAATGTTTATAGTTGATTTGAGTCATCTCGTTGGATGCTTGTGTTCATGTATCATATCACATGTAGCTCGGTGTCCCTTTAGAATACAATTTTTTCCCCCGAAATCTAAAAAAAAAATCTAAATACAAAAGCATGTTAGGGATGGTTTGAAACATCTCCACAACAAATTTGAGTTCAAAATTCATTATATTTTTTGAAATAAAAATAGTCAAATTAATTCAAAAAACATTTTAAATTTATTATTTTTGTATCTCCTAAAATACTTTTAATTTGAATGCGAATTTAGGTATAGGGATCTGTTACATTCCTGAGGAACTGCACCAATTTTAGTACATTTTTTGAAAATATTAATATATGTACAAGTTTTTAAAATTCATGGAATGATTTTGAATTGAGTCACTGGCATGTGGGGGGCCGTCGATTGTTTTACGTGTTCTTGACACGGAAACGTACTTTGCTACTACCAATGACAATTGGGACCTCGTCGGCTCCTCTCGTCCCATCCGTGCACACAAGTTCCAGCCGAGTCCTTCTCCTCCCCGTTCCAGTCGCCTCTTGCTGCCGCCAGTTAGAGTTTCGCCGCCGCCCCTTCCGCCTCCATCTCGAAGATGGGCAAGGTTGGGAAGAACCATGGCCAGTCAGCACACGCCTTTCAACAAAAGCGGGACGCATCCGGGAAGTTCACCCGGGGATCCGGCGTCGAGGTGGCGCCTGAGGCCAGCGCGGGCCGGGAGATCCCCTCCGCCGCCGAGCTCGCGCCTGAGGACAGCACTGGTCGGGAGATCCCCTCCGCCTCCGAGCGCGCGCTGAGAGCCATCACGCAGGGTGAGATGCGCTCCGGCTCTGGCGTCGTGGCCAAGAAGACGATGGTCGGCGCCACCGCGTCCTCGTCCTTGTCGCCAGAGCACAATGTGAGTACGATTTTTCTCCACCACTGTCCCTCTCTAATCCGCGTCCCACTATCATCTCCGGTGAGGTTAGGGTTCCGGATTAGTGTTCCGAGTAGGTGGGGCTCAAGACTCCGAAGCAGAAGGTGAACAAGGGTATGGAGAAGAAGGTGAATTAGTCCCCTTTCTTCACTCTTTCAGTTTCATTTTCAACTGAATCATAGATTCATTCCTTAGATGAATTAGATGAGGTGATGGCGTTGTTATTTCGGTTGCAATGCGGTACTTACGAAATTAACTTGTCCTCTGTCGATAACAGATCAAAACAAAGCATGATATTTTTTGCCGTGAAAGCTTTTATCTCTTAAATCTTTGCTGAAATATAGAATCCTTTCAAATTTATTGAGCACTTGAACTAAATAGGTCTTCTGTAGAGCACTGATCTGTGCATAACTCACTGTAAGTCTCTGTTGTGTCTGATTTATTTTATGAGCACTGGAACTAATTAGTTGTCTCATTCAACTTACAAAGATTGCTAGATGGTGTGTGTCCTGTTCCTATATTTGGGTGGTTTTGCTAGATGGTAAATGATTTTGTTATTGAGGGGGGTGTCCTAATTCTCCATCTTGCATGCAGCTAAGAGCAGAAGAGCAAATCAAGTTGGATGCCAGGGTGGCGCGAGTCACAGAATGGCTGATGCTATTTCAGGAGAGTCCGAAGGAAAAAGCACCGGTCGAGGACATCTTCTGAAAGGAGTGTAGGGGATTTAGCCTGTGCTGTCTGTATGATCCGTTTTAGTCTTTCCTGTTTTTGTAAGCTTTGGCTGGTCTCAGCTCTGGTTTTCTCTCAGTGATATTTATGTGAGCCAACCCCAGCGTGTGTGAACTCTTGGTGACACAGATGGTCGATGCTTGTCGAGAAGGCAACAAACAACAAGTAGTGCTTTTGTGCTGACTGAGTCTGTAAATAGGGATGAAATTCCAGAAGTTATGTGAACTACTTCTGAATCAAGTACTCATGTTCAGTAGTTAATTACTTGTGGTTTCAGCTGGTGAATGGAATTGTCTGTGTCTCAATTTTTACAGTTTTGATCTTTTGATGTGAAATGCCTACGTTATTTGGTTCAGCTAGTACATATGCAAATCATGCATGTACAAATGCCCAAAATCAGATGATATTTGTCGTTGAGATTGTAGAAATGGCTTTATGGCTGTGACAGGCAATCGGTGCCTGATGAATCTCAAAAGGATATCATTATGTCTGTTTGTTACGAGATAGTTCAGCAGTCATTGATCTGATGTCTTTCCCTGTACCACTCGGCTAAGCCACAAAAATAGGTTTAAACACTACCATTCTGTCTATTTGTTACGAGATAGTTCAGCAATCATTGATCTGATGTCTTTCCCTGTACCACTCGGCTAAGCCACAAAAATAGGTTTAAACACTACCATTTCAGCACCAGCTACAAACAATTATGTTTCCAGAATGTCACAGATGAGATCGATCATCACGCACAGCTGCAGACAGTTATGCTTCAACTCTTAGGTTTCTTATAACACGAGTTCAGACATAAGACCTGAACATAAAACACCTAGATTTAAGAGGTTTCCATGGCAACCCTACAATCTACCAACATCACCTAACAAAAGCTCGTCACATGGTACCTCACTTAAAACTGAAATCAATAACATCATTTGCAGTGTTCATTCAGCTCAAAAAACTAGATTCATGGCCCAGGGATCACTCCACATTCAGTCAGCATAATTCATGGCATCAATATACTTCAATGCCAAGCCAGTTCAACTGAATGCAATTACTATTCAAATGATCTGTATTATTTTGCAGAGTAATTCATTCAGCAAGAACAAGAAAAGAAACACAATTCAGGAACCATATGTCATTGATCTGAACTTACACCCAAATAGACAGTATTTGCATGACATTCAGTTATCAAAATATAACTCGGCCATCAATTCAGCCAATATCTGAACTACTACTAAATCACTGAAACTGAACTTGTCAATTTGCTATTTTCACAAGACATTCAAAACCTGAACAGATTCCAAAATTCAAAATTTCATTTTCAAATCATACTTCTTCAGCCTAATGTGCTCCCACTCATCGTTGTACTCCTCGTTGTACATCTCGGGTGCCATGAAATGGAGCATGTTGATGACGTTGTGCACCGTCGGGTGGTGGCGGAGCACGGCCGCGAGGAAGAAGGGGGCCGATCTTGACCTGGCAATGGTGGCCATTGACGAGGATGTTGTCGCACTTGAGGTCGTGGTGGATCACCGGCGGGTCGTGGGCGTGGAGGTAGGCGAGGCCGCGCAGGATCTGGCGCGCCCAATCGGCGAGGCCCCGCCACCGCCGTCTCCCCTCGACCGTGGGCAAGAGGAGATAGGGATGACAATGTCGCAGCTGCTCCGGCGGTGGTGGAGGCGCTCGGAGACTCTCGCTGGAGCTGCGGACTACGGTCATCCCCGCGGGCGGAGGCTTCCGGCGGCGGCGTCGCCCTTGACGAACCCTAGCCGGCCTGATCTTAAAAAAAAGGAAAAACTATACTAGATCAATGATATACATCTTAACTATAATATTCCAAACATTATTTTCACAATTTTGAAGTTACCATTCTACCCTTATTAAAAAAATAAAAACTACGGAACTGCCATTTTTACCATCTCCTAATCCCCACATTTGTGGAGGAAAGTGGAGGAAATTTTTTCCTCCAAGGCCCACTCGTCATAGAGATAGGAGGAGGAAAATTTTTCCTCCATCCCATTTCCTCCTAGCTTCATAGCCATCCGATCGATGGCTCTCGGTCAACGTGAGCCACTCATTTTTCCCCAAGTATAATAAAATTTTTCTTCTTTTTATTAGAATAAGGTAGTCAAATGTAATTTAGCTAAGGGCCTGTTTTTTTGAGTGAAAAGGAATAATGAAGTTGCAAATGATTAGTGCTGGAATAGTGTTTCTTGCGAGAGAAGATGTGATGGATGTGATAGGTGAATAGTGCTTTTCACTGTTCCTTTTTGATGTAAAGAACAGGGCCTAAAGAGTTCGTGTGAGTTAAGTTTAGCCATCTCGGCTATAGGTGTCTGGTTGGCCTCCAGGGTATAAATATAAACTCTCGGTCATTGTAAATGTTTTATCACACGATCAATATACAAACCCTTTACTTTTCAACAAGTCGGCGACTTCGCCACCCTTTTTTATTCTTCTTGTTTTCTTGTTTCTTCAAGCGACGTCCTTCGAGTTCGCCAGGCTGCATCAATCGACCTCCGGCAGGCTTGTGAGTACCGCTTTACCGAGTAATTTCTAGGCTTTAACCTCTGGGCGCATCACTGTGGTTTCGTCTAGATTTATTCACAATTTACCGATATCAGCTAAATTAGCAAGTCTTATCTTAATTCTTGTTGCTTTAGCTTTTATCACCAATTATCCAGCCTGAGACTGCATCCTGTCATCTTTTGTTGTTTTATTATATTTTAATCATCATACATAGTCGATTAGATCTATTTTAGGTGTTACCTGTGTAGCTTTTACCTACGTCGTCATATCGGCTGATCTGGTCGATTTGTTCCCTGTATCAGCTGCCTAGCTAATACAATTTTATTAGAAGACACATCGGCTCTCTAGCTGATTCACCTGCTATTTAATGTCTCCAATCTCTTCCGTGACGATCAACAGGTCAGGTCGGCTGGCACACCTTGTTACATCCCGGGGATCCGTTACGTGTTGCCGTGAAAGACTTTATTCCGTTTTTTGCGTCAATAGTATCCACATCCATGCCTCTCCTCTTCAGGTTTCTTTTCACAGCTAGGCTGTTATGGGTGAATCGCCATAGGAACTGCTTCACCTTCCCAGGGCATTTCAAGTTCCATATGTGCTTCCGTTGTTCTTTCTCCAACGCACCACCATCTACTGACGATGTGCCACCTCCTCGGATTTGTATACTCAGCTTTCTCATGTACACCTTGTAAGCTGACTTAACAGAGTAAAGGCCCTTCTTATCATAATGTCATGCCATCAGGTCTTCCAGATCAGTTTGTACTAGTATGGCCAGAATGATCTCTACATCTTCAGACCAAAAGGTTTGCCTAACAAGTTCTTCGTCCCATCCACCTATGGCCGGCTCAATTAGGTCTGTCACCTTCGATAGAAGGGTAGAGCCCCTAGGTGTCACCGACCATCTTAATGAATCCCTCGGCAACCAGGGATCACAACATATATTGATCTTGCTGCCATCACCCACTCTCCATACTATCCCAGCTTTCAGGACTTCAATTCCTTTTAGTATAATCCTCCATGTGTATGCCATATTCGTACTTGGTGGTGCTCTCATGATATCTCCCTGTGGGAAATACTTTGTTCTTAACACTTGTGCGCATAATGCATCTGGGTTATGGATCAGCCGCTATCCTTGCTTTGCTAGCATTGCCATGCTAAAGGTGTGGATATCCCTAAACCCTAGACCCCCTTCCTCCTTTGGCTTAATGAGTTTTTCCCAGCTAATCTAATGAATCTTGTTGTCTTTGTATTGATTGCTCCACCAATATCTGGCTATAACTGTGCTAATTTGGTCACACATATCTTTGGTTAGATCAAAACAACCCATCATAAAGGTAGGCATCGCTTGCGCCACAACTTTGATCAGCACTTCTTTTCCTGCCCAAGACAGTGCTTTCTCCTTCCACCCCTGGATTCGCCTCCATATTCTTTCTTTCAGGTAAGCAAACACTTTCGTCCTGCATTGCCCAACATGAACCGGCATTCCTAGGTACCTATCATTCATGGTAGTCTTCTGGATATTCAAGGCATGCATCACTTTCCCTCGGTCATTGTCTCCCGTGTTTGGGCTGAACATTATAGCTGATTTATCCTTCTTTATCATCTGTCCTGAACACTCCTCATACAAATTGAGGATCTCATGTAGTTTTTGTGCGACACCCTCCCTTGCTTGAAACAAAATTAAAGAATCATCGGCAAAGAGTAGGTGAGACACAGTAGGAGCGCCCAGACATACCTTAATTCCTCTTAAGCTACCTTCTTGCTCAGCTTGGTTTAATAGGGCTGAGAAACCCTCTGCACATATAAGAAACAAATAAGAGGACAACAGATCACCCTGCCTAAGTCCCCTTTCTGGAACCAAATCATCTGACAGCTCTCCATTCAGTCTAATCCGGTATCTCACGATGGAGACACACTTCATGATTAGATTAATCCATCGTCGACAAAATCCCATTTTGATAATCATTTCCTCAAGTGCCATTCCACCCTATCGTACGCTTTGCTTATACCAAGTTTTACTACTGTGTAACCATTGTTTCCCTTTCTTCTCCCGCTCATGTAATGAGAAAGCTCCATCACCTCCTTTACCACTCGATCTCCAAAAATTTCCCAGAAGTTTTTATAGAACACTGAGGGCATGTCATCCGGTCCTCGCGCATCCAACTCACCTATCAAGTCCAACACTGTTTTGACCTCTTCCCTTGTGAACTCCTTCACTAGGGAGTCATTCATAGTTGTTGATACCCTACTATCTATGCACAGCATTCAGTAGGGACTGTGAGGTATGTCCACCATTTGACCTGAAAAGCATAGCAAAATAATTAGCAATATAGGCCCTCTTCTCCTCCTCTCCTTCCACCCAAGCTCCATCCTCCCTCTTCATTTTCCCTATCTGATTAGTTTTCCTTCTCTCTCTGCATGCGGCATGGAAGAAAAAAGTATTACGGTCTCCTTTTTGTAACCAATTCACGTGAGCCCTTTTCTTCCAATATATATCCACCTACCCTCCAATCTTTCAAGTTTGTGTCTCTATAGGGCCACCTTGGCTACTTGTTCCCTCCCAATTCCTACCCATCTACAGGTTTCTAACTCCTTTTTTACATTTTTAACTCTTTTCTCAAGATCTCCTAGGACATTATGGCTCCAATCAGACAGGCTAGCAACAACCACATCTAGAACCTATTGTGTAGATGCATCTGGTCCTTCCATGGCTTTCTTCCAGGCTTCTTCCACCACAACCCAACATTTTTCCTTGTTGGTTCTCAAAAAAACATTTTTCCTTGTTGGTGGTCGATTTCCGTCAACCTAGCCATGAGTTTACCTTCAATATTGGTATTAATTTGATATTCACACTAACGATCCTAACCCCCATTATATGTCAAGTTCGCACTCGTGCATGGTTTTTGGAGTTTATTATTTACACAGGGATTAAGAGCCTAAATGAGGACTTCCGGGTAAAGTTCATCAAGGGTTTTACAAGAAGATCATGAAGCCTGGCACAAGTCAAGATACAAGATGAACATGACTCCAAATGTGCCAAGGACTAAAGCGTGAAGCCGAGAAGTATCGAGGACCTAGACGGAAGATGCGGGAGTTCATACGCCAAGCACCCTTATCTAAACCGCGAGGAAAATGACGTCAAGGACCCACATGCAATTCGGCAAATAATCAAGAAAACACGAGAAGCGTCTGGAAGAAAGTCGGGGCCGAACTAGGCCGAAATGGGCTCAAGCCGGCCGTCCCAGCCCATTCCGGGCCCGGTTCGGCACCCCCTTTGACCTAGATGACCCTCAGGCTATTTATAGTCCCCGTGCCAAGAGCCACGCATCAAGCCATTCGTCATCCGTCACCGAGGAGCAGAGAAGAGAGGGACGCCATTCCGGAGAGGAGAGGGTCGAGATGGTTGACTAGGGTTTCCCTAGCCGGTGTGGGAACCTTGCATGGAAGACCACGTCGGAGTTCTAGAAGCTAGGATCAAGATCAAGGTAGGATCCCGGTGGTGATCTTGCCCATGTATTATACTTCATGTTGAATTTGTAAGATTGAATCCGATTTCTAGCGATCAAGTGCTTTCACTATGATTTTGTCTTCGCTTGGGTTTTCTTATTCTCTAATCTATTCTGCGGATAGATTGCATAGGATGTTCTTGTAGCCATGGTGGCTAGAGGTGCATACGTGACCTACCGAGCGTTTTCAACACGTTCCTCGTGAACGTGCTCTTAGGTTCACCTACACAATAAGCAGGACATCGTGACAGATGTTGATCACGTGTATGGTAGGTGCCTTTGAGGGTTGGAACGGAAGCCACGATTTAAAGAGGCTTTTAATGAGATTCATTTGCTTTATTCTTCTAGGTTTTGGAACTTCAACAAAAGACCCGATCCAATCTCTAGATTGGTTTTACCTCCCCTCTCTTTCTCTTGCTACCTCCGGTGTTAAGTAGATTAGATGTGTTTTCATGGTTCTTCCATAGATTAGATGCAAAAACCCTTGTCAAGATCAAAGTGTTTTCCGCTTATTAGATTGGATCTTGCATTACACATTATTCCACGGATTCAATACCTTGGGTTTACACTCAAGGGAAGAAGGGTCCCTTGACTACGATGGGGGATTTGTCCACTTGCAAATCCAAGCGAACTTTGATACAACTATTAACCATCAACAAGCCCCTTTTTCTGGCACCGTTGCCGGGGAACAAGTAATCAAGATTCAATCTAGTATTGCGTTTGTAAATATTTTCAGTTTTTCTCTTGATTTTCTTTTGCATCTCTTAATTTTGATCATCCTCAATAAAAAAATCAATCTAATCTAAGGTTTTGCTAAACCCTAGTTTTCTTTTAGTTTTTGTATACATTTGGCTAACCCTAATGGGAGGTGGACGGCTACATCTCCAACAAAAAAAACATATATCTTGTGCATGGTCTAGAAAAATTTTGCAGGCAGAGGTGACGTGCAACACGAGCCAAGAAGATCTAAAAGAGCATTCTGAAGATCGTCAGAATCTCCAAGAGAAACTCCACCTCCAAGATCAAAAGGAGATCAACCTCATCCGCCATCATCCTAGGGAGATCGTTCCTCAAGACCGTCGGATCAACAATCGACGTCGGCAAGGGGGAGATCAAGTGATGGCGAGAGGAGTGCATTCAAGTTAACCATGATTCGAGGTATGTAACATGGTCAATATAAAATACATTCTACCTCATCATTGCATCAGAAGGGAGGAGCCCAAGGAGAACGAAGCGAAGAAGACACAAAAGTTGTTGCATCCGTCAAGACCAAGAATCAACGTCCGCCTGTGAAGACCAAAAAGATGACTAAGCCGAAGAGTAAACCTACACCAAAGCCAAGGATGGTGTAGAAGTGGGGTCCCCAAGATTGCAACGCCCACAAAGAGCGTTGGTCCGAAGTGAGGAAGAGAAGAAGTCTAGCTATAGACTAAATGAAGCGCTTTGCGGGAGGCAACCCGTTCGTCGAGTCAAGAATAAGCTACCGTGAGGGCAACCCGGAAGATTTCTGAATTTCAAGTAAGTGAGTCTTAGAATTTGCTACGCAAAACATTTTATTAACTCTTAAGTGGTTGAATAAGTTTCGGAGAACCTTTTATTTTCTCAGTCATTTTGTTTGGATTTTTCGATCATAAACCAATGACATGAGACATCCTATGTTTTATTTGCCTCTTTTTGAGAAACTCGTACCAAAAATTTAGATCCTATCCAAGCCTTTCATCCTCTCCATGATGTTAAGGTTGGCCTGTTTTGCATGCTAAAAACACACGAGTAGAGCCTCGCGTTGTTCCTTAATGGTTTTTAATCTTTGACGCATGGTAGAACTCACGTGAACGTAGGAAACTTGATTTTTGGTTTCTTTCAACTTGACATCTACCGGTTTCTCTAGAATTAGAATTTTTCTAAGCCCCATTGAATTTATTTTTATTCAAAATCTCTCTCTCTCTCATGTTTGGCCAAAATTAAAACCTAAACCTATGCCCCCACGGTCAAGTCGGAGGAGCTTGCTATCAATTAATGAAAGCAATCGATCCCGGTGCAACCAAAATAAATTTTACAATTGTTTCGGATGCCTAAAATCTCGTCTAATGATATATTTGGACTCATCGCTAGCACTGAGTTAATTTTTAAATTTTCAAAATTAGAGGAGTAATTAGCATCTAAACATGATTAAGGGGAGGTTTTTGAGCTTGATTAACATATAGTGCCCCTTGATGCATCTTGGGAAAGCATCAGTCACTTGGCATCTTGGGCACATGCAAAGGACAAGCATGGGGGAAGCAAGGGCTCTATTTTGCAGGAAATTAGTGGAAGCACATGAGGCAAGGGAGCAAAGAAGTGACACAAAGCAAAATAATAGAGGTGGAACCCTAAATCATGTAAGCAAAGAAGTGGTTGTGAACGTTTGGGTGATGGAATCTCATGGATCACGCAGACACAAGGCAAGAAGGGAGCAAGAAGCATCTCAAAGAAAACTGGAGGCGAAAGGACTAGGAGGCCCCCTAGGCCGATTGGCCTAAGCCGGCCGGCCTAGCCTCCACTTGGCCCCCGGTGCTCCCCTTCGCCTGGTAAGTATTTTATCCATTTGTTAATTCGTGTTCTTGAATTCATAGCCCATATGTTCCAGAAACAACCTAGAAAACATCCCTCCTATCTTGTGCACCTCACACTCCACCCTCTAAAAAATAACAATAATAAACTCCACACTCCATATTCTTCCCTTGTGTGTTTTTCCCACCGACAAGCAACCCCTGGTGCACTCGTTGTGAGTTAGTGCAGCAACTATGTGGAAGGGAGCCACCAATGTCTTCACCAAGAAGACACGTTCATCATCATCGAAGGTCATCATCGAGCTCTTTGAGGAGGCACTCGGTCTCCGAGTCTCCCCGAAGCATGGAGGAAGACGTGGCATCACCGAGGAATGGCACGCTACCCCTTGGTGGCATAAGGAGTACACGAAGCTCGTCCATGCGGTACACCAAACCGTAGGGACACATGGAGGAGCCACTCCTTCCACCACGACGCTCAACTCGTTCATCCACTCACCCACCATACACTCCGAGGCATTCCAATGGATTCATCATGAAGACGGAAGAGGAGAGGGAGAGGATTGTTCGTCTTGAGAGGAGGCTTGTGCCAAATGTTGACTTCGATGACGCCCTCCAAGTGTAGGATTCTACTTGGATCAAATCTTGAGCAACCTTGGATGGGTGCAATTCTTAATGGAGTTGGTGTAACTACTGACAAGGAGCTTGCCTTGGAAATTCCTATACATTGGCACCAGTCATTAATGAAGGGGTGTCGTGCCTCTCATTCCGCCTTGAAGATAAAGAGCAACTAGTTCCTTATGGATATATTGGAGAACTACTCGGTTACAAGAAGGAAGCCCCGGAGCAAGTTGATGTCCAAGAAAATATGTTAGAAGGATTTTTTGGGGAATGATTTCGGGAAAAGATAACAAGGAACCCAAAATTTCTCCTTGTCGGGATTTCTTTGGGATCGAGTACATGAAGCAAGGAAAATTTATTAGTGAAGATGACAGGAGAAGGTACAAGTTGACAAAGATTAATGTTCCTCTTCTCAACATGTGGTTGAGATTGAATGGAGACAAAATTGGTTAGAGGAAGGATTCTTGTACAAGCAAAGAAGATTAAAAAGGAAAATTATGGGAGAGGGATCATCCTCCACGGCCCAAGACGAAGGAGAGGCTGCACATCAAGATAATGAACAACCACATGGAGGGATTCCGATGCCACCACCATATGGAGGAAGTATGCTAATGCAAACAGGGGGGAGTGGGGCAGCCACGCCACCACATCCTCCACCATACATGGTTCCTAACGAAGTCTTCATGGCACCCCATCCAAACCAATGCAAGTCAAATGGAAGAAGACACAAACATTGCCTATCAAATTGGTCACCTTCACATATCACCGCCAGAATAATTTCGAGGAGGACCGGCGCAACCATGCTACAAGCAAGATCATCAATATCAACCACCATAAGATGAAGAATGGAGAAGGAGGAAGAAGAAAAATAATAATGATGCCTTCAACTTCGGTTCGATTTTCCCTCTTTCATTTCCTTTATTTTCAGCTTTTATGCAAATTTGTGTGTGCGTAGCATTTTCTGTTTTTATTTATTTTCAGCATGTGTGTTAGTAGTAGTGTTTGCTTTAAATCAACATGAATAAAGTTTGCCACCATGATTATCACCTTTAGTGAAGATAATAAGTTGATGCCATGTTGATATATGATGAAAATTGCCGCTTTGCTCATCTTTGTGCTTGATTTATGCTTGTTTAAGCTAATGCTCTCTATAAACGTGAATCTGAAATTAAATTAAATGCTAGCTTAATCATTTGCGGAGGTTATGATAAAGATGAGACTCATAGTTTTTCTCATGCTCGCAATTTTGGATGGGTTAAAAATGATTTATTTTTGTTCTTAAAAGTAATGCTAACCTTGTCATTAATACCTCTTGCATTTTGCTCTACCTATCCAAAGTCTAAATTTACTTAAGTGCAAAACATTAGTATATACAAGATTTATTTTTGGGTGCATTAATTCAAGGTCTGATTTCTCTGGCCCGAGACTAAGAAGCTGGTCATTCCGTTTTTGTGTATCTTTCTTTATGCTACCCTCTTCTATCCGTGCATTATGAGTTTCCACATTAGGAATTTCGCAAACCTCGCCAGATATCCACCCACAAAACCCAAAAATATCTTTTTTGTGTTCACCTCCTTGACCACAACCCAATATATGAGTATGGATGAATATTTCGAGAAAGATTACAAGGAAGGTGCATCAAGTGAGCAAGACTTTGGGAGACTTCCAAAAAGATCCCTAGAAGATTTTCGAGTATCTCTCTATAAGAAAATATAAGAGCTTCAATTTCTACCTTGGCATATTTATCACCTCTTTTGCCCAAGGACGAGCAAACATCTAAGCATGAGGGGTTGCCAAGGAAGTGCTAGTAAAGTCTAGAGTTCAAGGGGAGTAAATAAAAAAAGAGAGAAAAAGTATGATGAAAGAAAAAAATATATATGATGAAAAAAAATGATAAAGAAGAAAAAGTATGATGAGAAAAAGAAAGAAAAAAAGAAAGAAAAATATATAATAAAGCTCCCCGGTTCTCTAGCTATGATTAATGCTTTTTGAGTTTTCAAGAGGATTCAAGATCAAGACCCATACTCATCTTTCCAACCATGTGCAATCCAATAATGAGGACTTCGTTTGTGCCTCGGGATCACTCTTTGTCATTTGCACATGTCCACCTATCTCAAAAGTGTGTGTATTTTTCTCTCCCTCCTCCTTGAGAACTTTATTTTTCTAATGACCTTTTTAACGAGTCTCGGTGTTTTGATAATATCTCAATTATAATATCTTGGTAGGACTAAACTTTTCCCAAAAGCTCCAGATAAAGCCTTCCACTTATATATATTTTGAGAGGGGAAAGGAGTAGAACAAATAGGCTTGAGAGACAAGATGAGATGAGAGTTCATGAGCAAAATGCAAGGTGGTTTAAATTTTTGAACTTGATTTAGCTCTTTTCTTCATCTTGCACTTCATTTCAAAATTTCTGAGATTCATTTGAAATTTGGGAGCATGACTAATTACTTGTGGGAAGAGCTTAATTGATATCCACCCTCTGTAGGGATGAAGGCTAGTTACATTACGGAACTCTAAACAAATATAATTTAGAGAGCATTATGTTTTCTCATGTATGATCAGGTGCAGGGTATGAACTTTGAAAGGCAACACTGATATCCATTGGAATCTTACTTGAGGACGAGCAAGGTTTAAGCATGGAGGGATGTTGGCGGTCGATTTCCGTCAACCTAGCCATGAGTTTACCTTCAATGTTGGTATTAATTTGATAATCACACTAACGATCCTAACCCCTATTATATGTCAAGTTCGCACTCGTGCATGATTTTTGGAGTTTATTGTTTACACAGGGATTAAGAGCCTAAATAAGGACTTCCAGGTAAAGTTCATCAAGGGTTTTACAAGAAGATCATGAAGCCCGGTACAAGTCAAGATACAAGATGAACATGACTCCAAATGAGCCAAGGACTAAAGCATGAAGCCGAGAAGTGTCGAGGACCTAGACGGAAGATGCGGGAGTTCATGCGCCAAGCACCCTTATCTAAACCGCGAGGAAAATGACGTTAAGGACCCACATGCAATTCGGCAAATAATCAAGAAAACACGAGAAGCGTCTGGAAGAAAGCCGGGGCCGAACTGGGCCGAAATGGGCCTAGGCCGGCCGGCCCAGCCCATTCCGGGCCCGGTTCGGCGCCTCCTTTGACCTAGATGACCCTCAGGCTATTTATAATCCCCGTGCCAAGAGCCAGGCATCAAGCCATTCGTCATCCGTCGTTGAGGAGCAGAGAAGAGAGGGACGCCATTCCGGAGAGGAGAGGGTCGAGATGGTTGACTAGGGTTTCCCTAGCCGGCGTGGGAACCTTACATGGAAGACCACGTCGGAGTTCTAGAAGCTAGGATCAAGATCAAGGTAGGATCCCGGTGGTGATCTTGTCCATGTATTATACTTCATGTTGAATTTGTAAGATTGAATCCGATTTCTAACCATCAAGTGCTTTCACTACGATTTTGTCTTCGCTTGGGTTTTCTTATTCTCCAATCTATTCCGCGGATAGATTGCATAGGATGTTCTTGTAGCCATGGTGGCTAGAGGTGCATACCTGACCTACCGAGCATTTTCAACATGTTCCTCGTGAACGTGCTCTTAGGTTCACCTACACAATAAGCGAGACATCGTGACAGGATGTTGATCATGTGTACGGTAGGTTCCTTTGAGGGTTGGAACGGAAGCCACGATTTAAAGAGGCTTTTAATGAGATTCATTTGCTTTATTCTTCTTGGTTTTGGAACTTCAACAAAAGATCTTATTCAATCTCTAGATTGGTTTTACCTCCCCTCTCTCTCTCTTGCTACCTCCGGTGTTAAGTAGATTAGATGTGTTTTCATGGTTCTTCCATAGATTAGATGCAAAAACCCTTGTCAAGATCAAAGTGTTTTCCGCTTATTAGATTGGATCTTGCATTACACATTGTTCCACAGATTCGATACCTTGGGTTCACACTCAAGGGAAGAAGGATCCCTTGACTACGACAGGGGATTTGCCCGCTTGCAAATCCAAACGAACTTTGATACAACTATTAACCGTCAACATTCCTCCTCCAGCTAGCTGGCCTCGAATTTGAATCCTCGCACCCCGGGTCAGCCTCCTCCTTGTGTCAATCTTTCTGTGGTTATAATGAGAGGGTGGTGATCAGAATGTCTTGGATCGCCATTTACAACTCTAGCTGTAGGGAACCTAGCTCTCCATTGATCATTTGCGACTGCTCTATCCAATCTTTCTCTGATATAATTCTCTGCTACATGATTACGATTGCGCCATGTAAAGGCATCCCCTTCATACCCCAAATCCCTCAATTGACAATACTCTAGCATCTCTCTAAACCTGTCCATACACTGTTGACTTCTCCCTCCTTCTCATGTGTGAATAAAATCTCATTGAAATCCCCAACATACATCCACAGTGTCACTAGAGCCACATGCAAAGCTTTTAGTTGTTGCCACGTTCGATACTTCAGATCACTTAGTGCCCCATACACTCCAGTAAACCTCCATGTAAACTCATTCTCCTCTTTGACATCTGCATCGATGTAATATTGCGACATGCCGCGCAAAGAAACATTCATTCCTCTCCGCCAAAACACATCAATTCTCCCCCCCTTTTCCTTCCCTTTTTGAACCAAATATATTTAATGCCTCTTAGTGGATTCCATCTATATAGGTTATATACATTTTGTTTAGGTCATGTTATTTCGGTTCTGTTTCTGCTTACAATTGATTCTTCAACGATTGTGTGTTTCTGCTTAAAAAGGATTCTTAGTTCCTTGGTAATAAGATAGTTTGTTCCTCGTACAAGTTGATCGATTGTGTTTCCGCTTAAAGGATAGGTCCATTGTCACTCATTGAACTAGCTTGGTTCTAAATGGTTAGTTGCAAAATAGAAGGTTGCAATTTGGTCTTGTTTGGCATCACTCCGCCGGGTTCCAGCTCTGGCTGACATAAAGGAGGGGTCAGATCCGACCACTATTCATTCACTATTCATAAAAGTTAAATTTCTCTTTCCCCTTCTTCCCTCACATCCCACAAAGAGCAGAGGAGATGCAAATTGGAGCCCCTTCCCCTCCCGCTCTGGCATGCCTACCTAGGGGCTACAGTGCAGGAGCTGCAAGGAGCGGTGCTAAGGGCAACTCCAACCGACCTCTCAGTTGAACCCTCACCTCATCTTTGAGAGACGAAACACAAAAAACAAGCTCCAACCGGCCTCTCATCTAGTCCACGATGGATGAGAGACCCTCATCCCCCCTCGACCCTCACTGTAGGAGGCCCCGACGGGAGCCCTCATCCGTCTGTGACGCCAACGGCCGCTCCTCCCACGTGTCCACAGACATCTTCAGCTAGGAGCACGCACCAGGGGAGAGACGACACATTCGAGGGGAGAAAGCCAGAGAGGGGGAAGTGGTTCCTTATAGATTGATGCCCATGGAGGTCCAGCGGGCGTACCGGGGGTCGGCCGATGGCCTTTCCGCCCCGCCTCACACCTGCGCCCGTGGGGGTCGGCGGCTCCCGCCTCGCGCCTGCGGTCGTGGGGGCTGGCGGCACCCCGCCTCACGCCCGCGACCGTGGGGTCGGCGGCGCCCCGCCCGAAGGCTGCGGCCGTGCAGGTCGGCGGCGCCCTGCCCGGAGGCTGCAGCCGTGCGGGCCGGCAGCGCCCTGCCCCTGCGCTGTTGACTGAGGAAGATAGTTGAACAGAGGAGAGGAGAAGAGTGGAGATTGGGAGAACCAGGGAGGTAGGTTGGGGTTAAACAGAGGTGTGTGGGAGCTGACAGGTGGGCCCTACATGTAAGAAGGGGAATAGAAAAAGATGTTTGTTGTAAGTAAGGGGTATATGAGAATTGGGTTGGAGTTGAAGGGAAATAAAACCCTCAAATGTAGATGAGAGATCCTTATATGGGTGAATAGAGGGCTCAAATTTAAGAGGTCGGTTGGAGTTTGCTCTATACAAGTTATTCCCACACAAAAAAAATTCAACGTGAGCTTGATAGTTTTTTTATAACAAAAATATATATTGATATTTAGGATATTACAGCTGCCAAGTTACAAACAGGTCCCCGAAAGAAGATCAAATTGCAAAAAGGACTTGAGACTACAGAGGAACACGACGGAGCAATCCATGGCGACAAGGACATAGAAGCCGCCGGCGGTGGGTCGCAGGGGCGTCGAAGACGCTTACACCCGGGTGGTGACCGCACAACACGTCGGTTGTAAGGGGACCGGTGAAGCCGTCGAGGAAGAAGAACACCGATGACCGGTAGATGTGGTTGGAGACGTCGTCGGTGAAGGCTTGAACCAGGGTCCCAAGGGGAGACGGCGTCGTCAAGCAAGTAGCAGGATCTGAACCACCATGTTGTGTAGTCGAGCTGCAGGACCGGAGACTACTGCGGCGTTGAGACAGAGGCGGTGAAGGCGGAGGTCGCAACCGGGAGGGGAGGGAGACAGAGGGCAGCTCTAGGGACCAGATCCGTCCAGCAGGAGACCCGATCCGGTGGAGACAACCCCGAATCAACCGTCACATCGGCCAGATCCGAGCGGGGCGTGAGATCCAGCAGCAGGGGAAGGTGGGAGATGGGGATGAAGCTGCCGGAGATGGAGACGGAGGAGGAGGGAGTTTATTAGACGCACCTGAGGAGCCAAGCCACCGGCAACAAAGAGGCCGAGACGAAGTCCGACGACGATGAGGACGGCGACGACACACAGGTGGCACTGACCACTACGGGAACAAACCATGAAAGCAACGGAAACTAAGCTAGGAACGGTAAATACTAGTGGATCTACAACAAGGAGGACCCTGCCCCTCTCACCGCCGACGAAGCCGCCGGAGGTGAGGAAGGGAGAGGCCCGAGGGAGGAGGCGGAGAGCGCTAGGAGAAAGGAGGAGGGAGGCTTCCAAGCGAAGAAAAAGTGTTTGATAGTTGATATGCTCCACGAGCTTGACCTTGCCGAGGAGCGTGAAAGAGAATATTCCATGCCGTAGTCCTGAAATACGAGAGACCGAACAATTCTACTCCTACCCCTCTTGAATTTTCTAAACTTCTCCTTTTTTTAGGGGTCCCACTTTTTTTTTTGGGCACGACCTATACCTGAGCATTTTTGGCCCGACCCGCTGGCCCGGCCAGCGCCCGGCCCGCCCACGAACCTTACTGGACGGGCGTGGGCAGAGATCTTGAAGCCCGCGAAAAATTTTTTTGGCCCGAGCCCGGCCCGAAATGCTGTTTTTAGTTACTTTACACCATAAAATGCGCGAGCGGCCCGCCCAAGCCCGGGCCCGGCCCGAACCCGACCCGGCCCGTGGAATGCTCAGGTCTAGCACGACCGCACGAATATCAAATTCTCGAAATACAACCAAAAGCAACACGGGCCTCTCTGATCAAACAAAATTCGGTTCCGAGCCCATTCTCCACAGCCCACCCTCAGTACGCCCGCATAAGACAAAAAAAACCCCGAAGGCCCGCGTAACCGTCACACACAACTCATAAGCGTCTTCTTCTTCCTCCTCCCCCAGCCCCAACCAAACCCGTCGTCCATCCGCCACCGTCAAAACCCTAGCCCACAAATAAAACTGCGCTTAAACCCGCGAGCCCATATGTTCCTCCTGCCCCCTCGTAGGTACCACCCCCGCTAGAGCCGCCGGCGAGAGCCCATATGTTCCTCCTGCCCCCTCGTAGGTACCACCCCCGCTAGAGCCGCCGCCCCCACCTCGCCGGCGGCCATGGCGACCCCCTCGCACGCGGCGGTGAAGTGTCTCAACACGTGCGCGTCCAGCCGCAAGCGCTTCTCGGTAGGCGTCTCCCCTCACCCCGACTCGAGCTCGCGGATGGGTTCTACGGGTCCTGATGTGCTCCGTGTTTGCTTGTGCAGTTCAAGACCTTCTCGCAGCGGGTGGAAGAGATCGACATCGATGTGTTCCGCAGTCTCCACGCGGTGAAGGCCGAGCCCTCCAGCGGCTCGTCCTTCTTCCTCGACGCCCTCATGGAGTGGAGGGTATGCGATTTCTGCTCCGCTTATTTCAATTTTTGCTACCCTTAAAATCCAGTTTGGAAGTAACATGGGAGCTTAATTTGGTGCTTAATCCTTCAAAAAGAGTTGAACTGCCTTAAATCTTGTTTGTTGATGCTCTCATGTGCGTTATATATTGTGTAATTTAGACAGGGCTGCATCCAAGAAAATAGAAACGAGTGCCTTTAAATTTCCACTCAGTGTGGTGTGGAACCTTATTCCATCTAATTTGCTTAAATTTCTGATTGAAGAATTAGCAGAGTTTAAGTTTGTGATAGATAAACTTAGAATGTCGGGGGTCTACTTAGTAATTTTTGATTTGCTAGATTCTTTCTCATGCATAGGCATGGACACAAATGATCTTACATGCTTTAATGCCCCAACTTCTTGCTTTGACCTAACATTTTTAACTTAGCCCTTCCGTGTCAACAAGTAACGTTCACACATGTGCTTTAGTAACTTACTATGAAAAGTACAATTTTCAACCACCCCCTGCTGCCAACTCTGCCCTCCCAAACAATTGATTGTCTCAATTGTCTCAAAAAAAAATTTGATTGGCTTATCTTTTCTCGCCTGTGAGAGCTAGTGTCTTTCTACGCCATCATCCTCCATTGCCATACTTAAGTTGCATCATGCCTCTGTGGTCACCATTCTGGCTAATAGCCAGCACCACAGTTGGCCGGATTTCGCCTGGCTTGTGTCTTGGTCCACCACTATGACTTGGGTGAGTGCATCACTCTCGATCAAGACATTAACTGCTCCCACCACTGTTCCCGCTTTGCAATACCTGCTACTGACAAATCGACTTAACCACGGCTTCGCTTCAGGCTCGCGCTTGGCACATCACAGTTTAATCAACCAATCTAGGTTTATCATTCTGGTTGATGCATGGCATTGAGGTGCCAATATGTCAAGGGAAATGAACTCATTAATAGATTATGAATAGATCTTATAGGAGATTTTTTGAAGATTAATAAATTGAACTGGATATGTAAGTACACTTTTTTATAGGCATAAGGAGTCCGTTAGGATTTAGATTGGAAAGTAGACAGTTTTTTATTAGCTACCTTTTTTAGAAGGTGAAGAGCAAGTCAGATGCACTCCATTTTAAAATAGATTTGTACAGCTTTTGCAATGTTGTTTCATAATATAAGGCAGTGCATCAGAAAGCAAGTTGAGTGAAAAGAATTCCTTGTCCTGCTCCCCTTTCAAATCCACACTCCTAGAATCAGACTTCATCTCCCTAGTCGTCATCAACATATGAAATCGGTGTAGGTTCTTTCCATGATCCTTTTAATTGCCATAGAGCAGATTGTAGATATACCACCCCTAGTCCATAGTTGATGCTAATATATCCATGAGCGGTGCGTTGTGAGGATTGACACTGTGCCAAGGGTATGATTGTTCATGAGGTCAAACACACGCACCAGCTCTCGGTGTAGTGATGGAGCTGAGCTAGGCTGAGCACTTTCAGCAGATGTGCGATGTGGACTGGCTGGGAGCATCTCTGTAAGGGGGTTCTGAGTTGAATTATTGCTAATTTTCTGGCCCTGACAGATGTCATAGCTGGGCCTGCTTTGGCTAGTGATGGTGGTTAAGCCTTGATGTAGGTCAAGCACAATGTGGGGGCATGGCTTGTGTCCAAGAGGAGTACATCTGGAAGGGTTTTTTTTTTGTTATATCCAGGCCTTATGGAAATTAGTTATTTTTATTGCATATGGATGGTTGTAGATAATTATTTTCACTGCCTTAATTTTGTTCCATTTCTCATGTTAATCCAGGAGCTTAATACTGGAGAGGATTTTATCTCATTTTATGAGGAGATGATACCATTGGTACAGACCCTACCTCAAATTGTATTGCACCGTGAAAAGCTCTTTTCTGCGCTTCTACTGAGAGTGAACATGAGTGCGAGATTGTCCCTGGAGCCAATACTCATGTAAGTGTATCATGGATTTATGCACTTAGTTAAATGAAATGACTTTGAATCTTTCTGGTACTTAAATGATATGCTGTCATTGCCTTCCCTTATCTATTTGGTTTGGGTCAATCATTCATGCTTGGTGAAGTTTTGGGTTTGTCTTCAATATCATGTTCCACAATTTTGGAAAAGCTATCTGTATTCTGTATGTAAGATAATGAGAATTTTTTTTGGAAATGGAATCAAAGGTTTTCATGCTTCATATTTGATGATCTGCCAAAGCTACAATAATTATTATCTTTGATTGTTCTGTTGGACAGTAAATGGAACCTGCATGTGTAAAGCCTGTGACTGTACTTAATTGAAGATGTTTTCTTGGATCTGCATACAACTCATATGAGTTAAAGACAGTTAATTTTAAGCCACCTTCATACTAGCAATCACAAAATTTATTGCTCTCTGCATTTCTTTTTGGGTAAACTGGCACGGTTAGTTTGGCCTCAGTTTATTGATGACTATTTGGCTGCATACATGCATTATTTTCTTTGATATTCTGTTAGATAATTATCGTTATTTTGCCCTCTAGTGATTGTTAGTTTATAACTATTTATATCTTTGGTTGAATAGAAACCATAACTATTCATTTATTTTGCTTCTGTCAAGTTATCGACTCCGGTACGCTGTTTCTTGGAGGATTGGAATTTCAGTTTCACTAGGTTATTAGTGGAACCATAGTCACCAGAATGTCGGGTCGACTGGATCGAGGGTCGGGGTCGAGGGTCGTAAGTGTCTGAGAACATGGGCCGAAGGGAGTAGTTTGGAACGATTGACCCCAATCAATCTGGGTTGATAAACTCGGGTCGATGAACTATGACTATGATACAGAAGTTCTATTCAAACAAGTAAATAGGAAAAAATATCAAGAAAAATCTGATATGGGCTGCGTATGATGGATCACCAAGCCCATTATTCCTCGTATCGTAAGTCCATTATCTTAACAATGGCACTCTTTTTCATCTTCCCTCCCCTGTTGCTCAACACAACCTACTTGATCCATGTTGTGACCCTACTGTTGTGGATCGATGACCCATGCATGAATGGGACGATGACCCCGCTTGACCCCGACCCACGATTTGGTACAGTGAACCCGGGTCGAGGAACACGGCAGCGACCCCGAATTATGTGACTGAGTGGAACACTGTGGTTTGTTACTGATTTTAGTCACTATTGGATGCTTAAAGGGTTCCTTTTTGGCATGCAGGTTGATCACAGCTCTCTCCAGGGACATTCTAGAAGATTTTTTGCCGTGAGTTCTAATTCAATTACTATGCACTTATTGAGCATGTCTGTTAGTCTGTAGGGTTATACTGCTGCATAGGCCCTGGTCATTATTTCTTGCTTGGTTTAGTGTTTGCATCATAGATGATTACCTTGACCTAGTTCTTCCCTACCCTGACCTAGTTCTACCCTAAGGTCTAGATTAAATTAGTCTAAGAGGAATGTTTTCTCACTTCTCTATTGTTCTGCTGCTAGAATTGATTATGAAATTTGTTTTTTCATACACATTGAAAAGTCTTGAAGGTCCTTACTCTTAAAATGCTTTAACCCTCTTCTCGGTTTTATTGATTACAGCTTTCTAGGAAGACATGCTAATGGCATTTTAGCTTTCCTTAATGATGGGGGCGATCGTGACCCTGAAGTCCTGGAACAGGTTGGTCTGCTTAGTGTGGTTCACAATTCTTTCTTGCAGTTGAGTAGCAGAAATCATATATGTTCTGTTGTATTTCAGGTCTTCACATCTTGGTCATATATAATGATGTACTTGCAAAAGTATCTTGTGAAAGATATTGTCCAAATTTTAAGGTGAGTTGCATCTTTAAAAATGAGGTCTTCATATGCTATTGGCTCAAACCTCATTACATGGCCGCTGTCAAGCTTACATAGCCATCTAACTGACTGCCCATTTTTATAATTGTTGAAGGATCACAGCAGCGTTGAGATACTTCCCAAAGGATTATGTCAGAGAATTTATGGCTGAATCAGTATCATTTCTGCTAAGGAATGCACCTAATAATCATCTAACACAAGGTATTTTTCTTTTTCTCACGTATTCTTTTACTGAAGTATGTACGGAATAGGCAAACATTCAGTGGCAAATTTTGTATGGACTAATATTGCTCATATCCATTTCCCTTTTTCTCCACTGGCTTCATATCTTGTGCAACTAAAAATGTTATCTATTTGCAAAAGCACATACTTCACCCTTTTTTCCGTATGGATTCATGTCGTGTAGTTTCATGAGACTGCCAATTAAGCAGGAGTCTAAACCTAGTTACCAATACAGTAGGTGGGCTCCTAGGATGATCATGCTTATTTATGATGAGGTAGCTGCTTTATTTCAACTGACATTTTTCTTCATTGGTTTTTAGGTTTAATGAAGCTTCTATTTGAGGCTGCTAAAAAACCGTCATCTGTACGGACAGATGGGGTGATATCTTTGTTGTGGCATGTCATGAAAGGAACTTCTACAAAGCTCCACTCAAGAGCTGGGAAAGTCTTGAAGTTCTTGTTGAGCAAGTCAACTTTTACCACTATCCATGATAAATTCACTAATGGTCAGATAAGATTTTCTTACACATCAGTTGCACTGCCCTTATGTCCCATATGCTCTATCTATTGCTTGTCTTCATTGGCGCATCTCATTATGTGTTGCGTTATGGTTTAGCTGAATTCATCAGTGCCTTATACGATTCATAACTGACTTTAGCATTCTCTATGTCTCATAACTATAATGCTGGGCCTAACATCGTTTTCTTTTGCACAATCATGTCAGGCAAAATCTGTATTATGTTTCATAGCCATAATGCAAGGCATAATATCATTTTTTGCATAATCATGTCAGGCACAATCTATATTGACAGCATCTCATTTTTATACTGTATTGCTGTTCTTCAATAATGTAACCATTTGATAGTGTAAAACGCAGGGACTTCTACTATTCATGAGGTCATGACAGGGCTGATTCAAAGATTATGTGATGAAGTGGATCCAAAAGAATTGCCGTTGATATATTCTTGTCTATTTGAAGAAATCAACGATTGCCTTAGGGATGGCTGTTTGGAGCATTTGAAGTGCTTGATTGATTTTCTTGCATTTGCTTTACATAAGAAGCAAAGCAATGTGTTTGGTCAGATTTATCATTTCATGTTCCATATGCTTTCACTGCATGAATTCATTGCTAGTTCAGATGATAATTACTGGATTATTTTATTGTTTGCCAGATAAGGTGAAGATAATTGAACTTGTTGAGTTGCTGGTTAGTAGATATGTGTTACCTGGTAACAACATAGTAGACACTGCTTCATCTGAGGTTCTGGGAAGTATTTTGGACTTTCTGCTGTGTGTTCTGGATGTTCCAATCATTTCTGGCAATGTACCAATCGTATCACCCTTTTATGTCCCAGTGTTTGAACTGACGAATCTGAGGTAAAATTTTCTTGCTGGTAGTGTTTCTTTACTTTAATAATTCCTGGTCATTTCTCTTTTTTTTCCAATTGTACAGTAGCACTTATTACTGTTTTCAACTGTGTTTCAGTGTGATTGTTTTTATAAAGAAACTTTTGGCAAAAGGTCCACAAATTACACAACATTTTGAAAGCCAGATAATGAGGTATGTGATATATTTTCTTCTATTACTTTACAATCACAATTCACATACAAAAGGTTTCACCATGCAACTTATGTCTCGTAGTGCAATGGGCAATTTTCTTACAAGTTCACCGGAGGAAGTTCTCTTTATCCTCCTGAATTTCTTTAAAGGATCACAGAAGCAAATAATTCTTCATAGCACTGATGCAAACCTTCTGGATTCAGTGGAGAAAGTGTGCAAGTTCTTTGAATCAAAATTCTATTTCTGGATAGAGTTCTTAGATGATGCAGTCAACATTTCCGATCAGTGTAGTAATCAGATCTGTGAAAAGGAAGCTGCTATACTGTGGGCATCTATTTGTTGCTATCCTTACATAAATGGTGTACATCAAGATGGTATGTCACTGTTGAAGAAGTTAATCTGCTACTTAGATCGGTTGCTTGAAGTGGGAGAAGGTGAGTTGCTTGAAAATTTCTTTAGTTTCTTACAATATATAGCTAGTCTTTCTGACAGTCATAAATTCAATTGACTGACGTGCAGAAAATGTGAGTGGTCTTCCAATGACTACCTGGAGAGGTTTAATTGGTGCAGCATTGTCATCATACCGTGAACTTTTGCTGGTTAACACAAATATAAATTCAGAATTAAGTTTTTTCATATCACTTGCCAAGAGTCACAGTACATGCCCACGAGTGCTGTCTGCTGTAGCTGAGTATTTGGATTCCCTTCAAGCGTAAAGCCGCACCTCCAGTTTAATTCTTGTCGTCTTAATTTGTTTGATTCAGGCAATTTTTCATTCTTCTTTTTTTTTCTTTATGCTTTGAACAGGGTAGCATCCCTTGAAGTGACAAAAGAATTTGATCCACAAAATCTCTTGGATCTGTTCTCTACCTTTGCTGTCAACTTGAGCAGTCCAAACAAGGATGTCCGGATTTTAACATTGAGGATTGTATCATATTTTTTAAAGATGGACCAACGTCTAGGCACGAATGAAGAGAGACCACACAAGAGACAGAGAACAGAAGATTCCGGAGAGGAAACAGCTAAATACACTAATGTATGTCTTGTCAGCTGATACTTTTACTTGATATTTTTCTGGTGTTGCTCTAATGTTTTCCATTGAATCAGGTTTTGGATACCCTTCTGACTGTTGAGTCAACTCCAATTTCAGTATCTACTAGCAGGAAAATTGCTATCTACATTTCTCAGATACAAATGAGTATATCTTCCAAGATGGTTCATGATGATTACATAACTTCTCTCTTATATGGTCTTATTGGCATATTATACAATAGATTTAGTGATCTGTGGCCACCAACGCTGGATTGTCTTGCTGTCCTTGTTCGAAAACACAAGGAGCTTGTGTGGAGTCAGCTTGTTCAGTTTCTTGCAATTCACCAATCAAAAAGTTTAACTGTGAAAAATCTGGAGAAGCTGGAAGCTGCAACCCAACCACAGTGTATGTATCAGGCATTTATCTAATGTTCCTTGCACTGTTCTAGAAACCAACCCCTAAGCGCCTTTACCCAACCACACCATTTGTCCTCATCCTCTACATGTGTTCCATTGAGCTGCTCTTTTCATGTCATGTGCAAGCCATATTACTAGTTCTATTTACAATTTCTTGACACTCAATGGGATTTGTATGAGATTTCAAAGGGTGCATTTGTAGGTTGTGCGCAGTTGTATTATTGCCAAACTGTTTTCACATCGGCACATAAGCTATGGTTTTAGTGACGAAGTTCTGGTGCGATACGGGTTGACACCTGTGGTCTACTGTGGATTTATCAATTTGTGCTTACTCCCTAACTTTGTGTTTTGCATGCTTGTACATTAACAACGTAGTCTCTCTTGTGTAATTTGATTTACATTAATTTGTTGACTTAAACATATTTGTGATTTCCTTGTAATTGGCCTAAAATGCTTGGTACTCATTATGGAAAGCAACAGGTACAAAGCAGTAATGGTGGACGATGTGTACACTTACAATTTTTGTGTCCATTTGTACTGCTGTTTCTTACTCCATTTTTGGTATTGCAGCTATTTTTGACAGCTTCAGCCTTTTTCTTGCTACGGAATTTGATTGCACACCGGTTGAGACCATGGCTACCTTGTTGCTTCAATCCCTTCAAAGGATTCCTGACATTGCTGAGTCCCGATCTCGACATCTTATACCATTATTTCTAAAATTTATGGGCTATGAATATGATGATGGCAGCATCTTTAGGTATTTAGTTGATAAGCTATCTTATTTCTGCAGTTTACTTGAATTTGGAAGTCCAATCCTTGATGCAATTTTTGAACTTCAAACTTCTGCAGTGCTGATTCATATATGCCTGAACATTGTAAAGGCAAACAATGGAAATCGATTCTAAAAGAATGGTTGAACTTATTGAAGTTAATGCACAATGCACGGTCGTTATATCAGAGCAATGTTCTCCAGGAAGTACTAACTAAAAGGTTTGCGAATGAATTAATATATTTCTTGTTGCAGCCTGCAGGTGTAAGTTGTGTATTAATATTAATTAACAATTTATTCCCAGGGTTCTTGATGACAGTGATCCTGACATACAAGCAAAAGCACTGGATTGCCTATTGAACTGGAAGGATGAATTCTTGACCCCTTACAGTCAAAACATTAAAAATCTGATCGACATTAAAACTCTTCGTGAAGAGATGACCACATGGGCAGTTTCACATGACTCCTTGTCAATTCTGAAAGATCATAGAAGTCGTGTTGTTCCTCTGGTTATCCGTGTGTTGACACCGAAAGTAAGGAAGTTGAAGCTACTTGGTTCTCGCAAGGTTTGTATTTATTACTGCTTATATGTCACCATAAGTATTTACTCCCTGGAGTCGATCAGTCGAAATAAAAGATGTTTGAGGCTTGATGCAAAAGCTCGTTAAAGAATGTCATTCTCAGTGTCATGGCTGCTTTTCAGTTTGCCTGCATGCATGTACATTCGAGTTCTAGTATTGGCTGCAGTATGCCAATATCGTCATTGTAGGATATAGCCCCATGTATGCAACATGGAGTAGCTGCTCAGATTAAAATGTTGCAAATATGTGCGCAGCCCCTGCTTTGAAGTGTAATTGTAATTTTGCCCGTGTCTTTTCAACTTTTTGATTTTGCCCTTAGCCAATGGTCAAAACAGGGGCGAAAATGCTATTAAGGGCAAAATCACACTAACTTGTAAATAGATGAGGGCAAAAGCACAAAGTTCAAGAATTAGGGGGTAAAACACAATTGCACTTCATTTGCTTTTGCATTTGCTGCTTGCCTGACTGTCATTATTTTTTTGCATTCTGCCAGCATGCAGGTGTCAGTCATCGAAAGGCAATTCTTCGTTTCCTTTTGCAGTTTGATTCAAATGAACTTTATCTCTTTTTCTCATTACTTCTGAAGTCCTTGATCCCTGGCAACCTCCAGCTTAAAATATTTGGTTCTCAGTCTGACAACCCACTTGAAAATGTCTCTGACATTATTGGAACCTCAACAGAAATTTGCGTAGAGAACTTTACATGGAAAAAGGCAAATGGTTTTCTTCATTTGGTCGAAGAAATTTTTTGTACTTTTGATATGGCACACATAAGTCCATTCCTTAATGTTTTATTAATCATTGTTTCTCATTTGCTGGAGAGTTGCATGCGGAATATCAGAAGTGCTAGTGATGGGAAATATGGTTGCAATCAATCAAATAACCATGATGATGATGGCTTGACAAACGTGGAAGTGGGTAATTCTGCAAATAACCATGATGATGATGGCTTGACAAACGTGGAAGTGGATAATTCTGCAATTAACCATGATGATGATGGCTTGACAAATGTGGAAGTGGATAATTCTGCAATTAACCATGATGGTGATGGCTTGACAAATGTGGAAGTGGGTAATTCTGCAAATATGAATGATTACCCTAAAGAAATCCATGTAGCAGACCATACGGAGGAGGTATGTCATATCATTGCCTTTATGGATTCTTTTAGTTTTACTCTAGTGCCATGTATCATGTCTTTTCACAGAACTCCCAAAATATTTATGGATTCTTTTAGTTTTACTCTAGTGCCATGTATCATGTCTTTTCACAGAACTCCCAAAATAGCTGGTACTCTATAGCAATCAAGGTCAGAATGCCATATAACTGAACAAAACAGGGCATCTATTTTTTAAGGGAAAAAATAGTGCCATCCTTTCTTCTTATCATTAAGCTATTATGCATTTTATTGGACAAGTGTTCATATCTTCTCGTAGCTAACTGCATCAGCAACCTCATTCTGTTGCAGGCACATATGTCGATCAAGGAGTTGAAGGAGAAGCGTGCGAAGGAGAAGGAATTGAAGCAGTTGAAGGATCTGAGGTCTTTGTGTATTAAAATTGTCTACTCAGCACTTAATCACTATGAAAGTCATGACTTTGGAGAAAACTTCTGGAATATTTTTTTCTCTTCGGTGAAACCTCTGGTTGACTGCTTCACACAAGAGGCTTCAAGTAGTGAGAAGCCAAGTTCATTATTTGCTTGCTTTATGGCTATGAGTCGGAGCCCAACATTAGCACCACTACTGGAGTCAAATAATCTTGTACCAGCTATTTTTTCTATTTTAACTGTGAAGACAGCTTCGGGATCGATTACCTCTTATGCACTTGAGTTCATTGAGAATCTATTGAGGTTGGATATTGATTTGGAGCAGCAAGATGACCATTCAGTGAAGAAAATTCTTATTCCACATATGGATGTTCTTATCCATAGTCTCCATGATTTTGTTAATCACCGCAAAGAGCTTAACAGGTTACTCATAACACTTCTTTAGTAATACTACCTCTGTGCACACTAGATTTTGTTGTGGAATGCAACTCTTTGACCACTTTGATGCACCTACTCCCTCTTTTTACTATATATTTTTCCATCGCTTTTGGGGAGTACGTGGAATTCGTCCATTTAAGTATCAAAAGTATATTTATTGTGACACTTTCCTTAAAAAACTCCTGGAATGTGGAAGATTAATATGGATATGTATGGCCATTTCACACTGACTTTCTCTTGGAATTACTACCCCCAGTCAATCAAAGTTGACATTTCAGACAATATTGTTTAGTGGCTTAGTGAACATGGTTGGCTATGGACAAATATAGGGATGTATATTGTTACTAACTGTATGTGTTAGTAAATTTTCTTGGTTAGTGGCTTAGTGAACATGGTTGGCTATGGACAAATATAGGGATACAGAGGGAGCCCATAAATTTGTCACAGGAGAATAATCATTGAAAATACTTATATATCATAGACATTTTATCTTTGTTCTGTACATGGGAAAAATAATTGTCAGAGTTGTGGATCCAAGGCTGTGTCTACATCCTAAAGCAACAAATGAATTATGCTGTATATATAATATATAGGTTTTTTTATAATGTTCTTGTCATCTATTACCATAGTTAAACATACGCGAGACTCAGGACTTCAAAGCCATTTTCTTAGATGTCTGTTAAGCAAGTGCATCAGTTTTCTTATAGTATCTAACTGCTTAGGTCATATCCTCTGTTTAGAAATTTTGTTCAGTGCTGCATCTGTTTTGGTGTGGTTATCTCTTCAGACAGTGTTTACTGCACATTTAGGAGCATTTGTTTGGGACATCAAAAGCTTGACTTTTGTCCTGCACTTTCAATGTGTACAGGAAATCTGGTACCTGGCTTGGGCAACGTGAACTTAGATTGTTCAAATTATTGCTCAATTACATCACAGACCCCTCAGCTGCAGAGAATTTCATAGATCTCATTCTTCCATTTTTCAGTAAGAAGGATTTGAACTCTGGTAAGTCTCACATTAGCATGCATTGCAAATGTTTATTCATTTTGTGTTTCATTTTATTGTCCAGCAAACCTGACATTATCTTCAACGGTTCTTTTATATTGCAGATGAATGTTTGGAAGCACTACGTGTTGTGAGGGGAATAGTTCCAAATCTAAAATGCAAGGTATCTGTAAAAGTTCTAAATGCACTGAACCCATTACTTGCTACTGTTGGATTGGAACAGCGGCTGTGCATCTGTGATATTTATGATGGGCTGTCGTTGCATGAATCTTCAATGTCATTTGTGGTAATTCTTGCTCTGTCTGTAATGTAAACTTTTCCACATTGCCAGTTCCTATTTCACACTAATTGGTATTTTTTACAGGCTGGGTTAATACGAGATCTGAATGCTATTTCGACATCAGAACTTGGTGAACTGGATTATGACACAAGACTTAACGCCTATGACAAGGTTAATCCACAGTTGTTTCTTGGTCTGACAGAAGAGCATGTGGGTGCCGTACTATCTCATTGTGTGTATGATATGTCATCTGAAGAGTTGATTTTTCGGCAAAGTGCATCCAGGGCCCTGCAAGCTTTTCTGGATTTTTCTGCCTCAGTTATAAATAACGATGAGTCCAAGTACTCTATTGAAACTGCTTCTGGAGAGAACACCAGAAACATTTGCACAATAAGCTGTATTCAGAAGATACTAGAAAAAACTTATCTGCACAATATGGGAGTAGCAATGGCTAAAGATGTATCAATTCAAAAGGTGTGTTTATATTTGTTCTTCTCCATGTCGTAGTCTATGATATTATTGGTTGAAAGGCTGAAAATGATGTTGTATTCAGGAATGGATTATTTTACTTCGGGAGATGGTCTTCAATTTTAATCATTTAGCATCCTTAAGCTCATTTAGGCCTCTCTGTAAAGAGGATATGGAAGAGGATTTTTTCCACAACATAACTCATTTACAGGTAATTTACTGATTCAGTTATTCCAATGGCCAGATGGAGTGTAAAACTTATTTATATTTACTAATGCAGGCAGGTAAAAGATCAAAAGCATTGTCACTTTTCAGACAGGGAATCAAGGAAAACAACTTTTCGGAGGTAAATGTTAAGAACACTCCAGTTGATGTTAGTATGATTTGTGTATCATTGGAATTAAATTTGTGATGGTATCATTTATTACGAATGTTGATTGAACATTCAAGTCATTGTTTGGTGGACCCGTGATGCGAAGTAGATGTTTATTGCCTTTTTTTTTAGAAAGAGTTTGTTTGTTCATGCATTAACATTACTTCTTGTGCTTTCATTTTAGGATATCACTATGAAAGTGTTTGTTCCACTATTTTTCAATATGTTTTCTGATGTAAAAGCTGGGAAGGGTGAACAAGTCAGAGATGTATGTTTGGATACGCTTTCTGCTGTCGCCGCCAATGTCCAATGGGAGCACTATAGAACAATTTTGACGAGATGCTTCCGAGAATTGAGCCTCAAGCCTGATAAGCAGAAGGTCATATTGAGGTTGATTTGCTCAGTGTTAGACGCATTCCACTTCATGAAGCCTGCAAAAGATGCTTTGAGACATTCTGATGCAATGAGTGAAGATACTGATTCTTCAATTACATTCTCTCTAACTGCAGTCTCTTCTGATAAGCAAGACTACCTGCGAAAGGTAGTGTTTCCACAGGTTCAAAAGTTGTTGGGGGCAGATCCAGAGAAAGTCAACGTCAACATAAACCTGGTAGCACTGAAAATACTTAAGTTGTTACCAGTGGATTATTTCGAGGCACAACTTTCGAGCATCATTCATCGAATCTGTAACTTCCTCAAGAATCGTCTTGAAAGCATACGTGAGGAAGCTAGGTCTGCTTTAGCTGCTTCTCTGAAGGAACTTGGGATTGGGTATTTGCAGTTTGTGGTCAAGATATTGAGAGCTATACTGAAAAGGGGCTTTGAGTTACATGTTCTGGGCTACACACTTCATTATTTGTTGTCAAAAAATATAACTGCTGATATGAATGGTAGGCTTGACTACTGTTTAGAAGATCTGTTGGCAGTTGTTGGCAGTGATTTGTTTGGAGATGTTGCTGAACAAAAGGAAGTTGAAAAGATTGCCTCCAAAATGAAAGAGACAAAGAAGAGAATGTCATTTGACACTCTTAAGCTGATTGCTCAAAGTATTACATTCAGGCAACATTTGCTGAAGAAGCTAATCTCACCTGTTTCTTCACATCTTCAGAAGCAACTTACTCCGAAGTTGAAAACAAGACTTGAGATGATGCTGCACAATATAGCCTTAGGGATTGAGTGCAATCCATCTACTGAAACATCAAACTTGTTTACTGTTGTGTATTGGCTTATTAAGGATACTACGACAGGAAGTGAGTCTGAAAGCAAAGAAAATACACAATCCGGTCCTGGTCAGGAGAGTTCTGTAGGATTAAGCTTCCCTGGCCTAGGTGGGAGTGGATCACAAAATTCTTATATACTTACCAAGTTTGCACTTGACTTGCTTCGTAATCGTCTGAAGAGCATCAAACTAGATAAGGAAGATCAGCAGCTCCTAAAGATGTTGGATCCCTTTGTAGACCTTTTGGGAGAATGTCTAAATTCCAAATATGAAAGTGTCCTCTCAGTTGCTTTTAGGTGTCTCGCCTTATTGGTGAAGCTTCCTTTGCCATCTTTCAGGGACAATGCAAGTAATATAAAAAATGTGCTTATGGACATTGCACAGAGAGCTGGAAACTCCAATGGTCATTTGGTCACATCTTGTTTGAAGCTACTTACTGATCTACTCAGAGGATTCAGGATTTCACTTTCAGATCATCAGCTCCAGATGCTTGTCCATACTCCTATGTTTGTTGATCTTCAGACAAATCCTTCCCCTGTTGCTCTATCACTTCTGAAGGCAATAGTCAGGCGAAAGTTGGTTATCCATGAAATTTATGATATTGTAGTTAAGATAGGAGAGTTGATGGTAACAACACTAACTGAATCTATACGGCAGCAATGCATTCAAATAATGCTACAATTTTTTCTGAACTACCCACTTTCTGAGAAGCGCTTACAGCAACATATTGACTTTTTCTTGGCGAACTTAAGGTATGGATATCCATGGCTACTTACTTTAACATCAAATCTACCCTGTATGCTAACACAATTGAAAATTGCAGCTACGAGCATCCTTCAGGAAGAGAAGCGGTGCTTGAAATGCTCCATGACATTCTTACAAGATTTCCCCAGAGGATTATTGATGATCAGGGTCAAACTTTTTTTCTTCATCTTGTGGTTGCTTTAGCAAATGAACAGCATCAGAATGTATCTTCAATGATCCTTAGAGCAATCAAAAAGCTGTTAGAACGCATTGGTGATCAGGGGAAGAGCTACATTTTTGAGTATTCGCTTTCATGGTATACTGGTGAAAAACAGAGTTTGTGGAGTGCTTCAGCTCAGGTTACCATTTAGTAGCTTTTTGTATTTTGCAAGTAGTAAATTTCATTTCACAAAAAAGGGTTTCTTTTGTATTGTGTTTGGGTGGTTGCAGTTTGTTGTTATATTTTGGTGGCATTGAAGTACTTTCCTGGTTCTTGTACTTTACAGGTCATTGGTTTACTTGTTGACGATCATACATTACGGACGGGCAAACACCTTAAAAGTATTGTGGCTGTTGCTAAAAAAGTAATGGAATCATCTGCTGTTGCTTCTGGAATATTACAATCAGGCTTACCTGATGAATCTGTCCTGCCACTGTGGAAGGAGGCTTACCACTCTGTTGCCATGATGGAGCGGTTACTTATTCGCTTTCCAGAGTTATATTTTGAGCAGAACATGGAGGTATGACTACTGTTGTGCTCGACTAATATTTCTCATTGCAGATGTAGTATGATCGTACTATCGTTTTGAATCCGTACTTTCATAGTAGCTGTATTGTTTGCTTGTTTCTTGGAGCAATTTGGCAGTTCGTGATTTTCCCTTCATAATTCTATAAACGGGGTTTTTCTTTTTGGTGATGGGGGGTGCGGTATTGGAGGCCCTAGAACCCACAAAGTGCGGGTTCTTACTGGTGAATTTTCAGACTTTGATTTGTGATTGCACATAACTTAAAAATACTGCTCAATACAGCTGTGTGCATTTTTACCCATTTAGTTGGATTTATACAATTGATACTTTTTTTACTATTACTTGGTTATACTTGGGATCTTGGATTTTTTTTGTTCTTAAACATTCTTTTCTTTCATGCCTTATAAACTGGTCATTTCCGTTGCGGTCTCAAAGTTTGTGACACGGTTATAACTTGCAGGAAATATGGATAGTAGTATGCAAGTTGCTGATCCATCCTCATTCGATGTTGCGTATTATTTCAAGCTCTCTGGTAGCATCGTATTTCGCTACAGTTGAGAAGAGGAAACGTGAGCAAAAATCAGTTGCTACATCATGGTTGCTAGTTCAACCAAGCAGGCTATTTGTAATAGCTGTTTCTTTCTTAAGACAACTGAGAACTGAACTTAGTGATACTACAGCAAATAATCTGATTGTACAGAATCTTGCATATTCAATCTGCAACTTGCATATGTCAATTAGGCAATCAAGCTCGACACATCAGTTTTGGTCTAGTGTTAGTTCTTCTAGTCATGGTGCCTTCCTTGAGGGTTTTGAATTGCTTGGTTCAAGAAAAGCGAAGAACATGTTTCTTCTTTGTACATCAACAACTACTGATGTATCTGCATCAAGCCTTGACAGTAGCGAAGAGCCTACATCTTTGTTAGTTTCCTCGATCATAAAGAGGATGGGTAAAATTGCAATGCAGATGCAGGATACACAGGTAAGCTCCATTCCATCAGATGTCATTTTCCTTGTATCTTTCTTGGTATGTAATAATTTGCCCCCCCCCCCCCCCCCATCCATGTGTAGACAAAGATCGTGTTCAATTGCTTCCGTATGATTTCATCAGCTCTTGGTTCTGAAGAATCACTAACCTATGCTGATCACTTCTTGGCCCCATTGTACAAAGTTTCTGAAGGATTTGCTGGGAAAGTTGTTGGTGGTATGATCTTTGCCCCTCCACCCCTCTTGCTAGTGACCTTTATTCATTTTCAGCATATATAGATATTGTTGACATGTTCATGTTCACTTCTTGGCCCTAGGGCTTGCTATCTTTCTGAGCTTCTGAAATACCATATTGTTGTTATGGTTTCAGATGAAGTCAAGCAACTGGCTGAGGAGGTGCGGGACAAATTACGTGATCTGATTGGTTCCGAGAAATTTGTTGAAGTCTACCAGAGTGTTAGGAAGGGCCTGAAACATAAGCGGGACAGTAGAAAGCAGGCGCAGAAGGTTATTGCAGCTGTGGACCCCGAGCGGCATGCCAAGCGAAAGCAGCGTATGGCAGCCAAGCACAGGGATCACAAGAGAAGGAAGATAATGGCGATGAAGATGGGCAGGTGGATGAGGTAGTTTTGCTACTCTTTTTGTACCAACCCTGCTGGATCAGCGACGATGTGGAATTTGAATTGTACAGTCTTTATTCTCGACTGCTAGCACTTGGCTCGAGGAGTGCCAGCAGAAAATTTGTCTTTTAACGTGAGGCTATGCCGTCCCAGTTTTGTTAGTAAGCTACTGGATTCAATGTGTATGGCGTGTTAAGTTATAGAAGAGGCCGTGTAAGATGCTATTTGTAGTGGATTTATGGGGAATGATAGATTACGTATATATACATGAAAACAATTTTTCAGCGCCTCTTCTCTCTCAAATAAGGCAGAAGCACTGCCATGTCATAAGAAGGGAAACCAAGCATGCAGTTACCACTTACCACTACGTACTCGATCCAGGTCAACCCGAAAGGTCCTAATAATTTGTAAAAATTGTACTCGCAGACAATAAAATTTTACGAAAAAGTTCCTAAACTTTTATGAAAATCTGCTTGCTTTAAACTATACAACAATCACTCTGCAGTCCATATATTCCTACTAAAAGACCCTATACTTCTCAAAAATTAGCACTCTACCCATATTTAAACCACGTGTTTTCTAACAAACAAGCCCCTCATCTTCACAAAAAATAACCCGCAGCCCACCACTAAGAGCATGGTCACTTTGCAAAAGAATTCATCACAAAATGACCTCCAAAAAAGTTAGCATTCTGCCCATATTTAAATCACGTGCTTTCTAACAAAGTAGACCCCATCTTTAAAAAATTAATCCGGAAAAAAAACAATAACATGGAATAGACGTCGGAGCGAGCATGGTCACTTTGCAAAAAGGTTCTTCTATTTAGCACAAAATGACCCTGTTGTCCATATATTTTTATAGATGAACCCCTAACATTTTAGGAAAATCTACTTGTCATCCATGATTTCACAACTCCACACATTTCCACAAAAAGACCCTATACTTCTCAAAAATTGACACTCAACTCACAATTTTAGGAATAATTGGATCCATATCATTAAAAGATCCAAAAGTTAGATATATACCACTGACCCCACATGTTATTGACTCATGTGAACCCCACGTATCATTAACTTGGAATAGTATATATCTAACTTTGGGATCTTTTAATAGTATGATCTAAATTTCCCACATTTTAATGATGTGTTTTCTGACAAACTAGCACCCCATCTTAAAAAAATATGCAACCTCCCACTACGAAAAAAAATATGGCCACTCGCCGGCCGTTCTCAACCGTCGAATTCAGCGTGTTCGTTTTTCACAAACTAGTATCATACCGGACTTTCAAAATCTGAAAGCGCGGCAACGTGGAAAGTTGTTGCCAGTTACATAGAAATATAAACTCAAAACACATACATTGGGCTGTCATTAAGAAACTACAGCTTTAAGTTAGTTTCTTTTTTTATCAACGCCAGGATTCTCGTCGGGCTTGCGGGAACACCATAAAAAATCCTCCTGTTACGCTCTTTTCATATGTCCAAGTCCAAGCAGTGAAGCCACCTTGGGTCCTTCCTCTCTGCGGTATCCTCTCATTGAAGTATCCCACCACTTAAAGCTGTGATGAATGTTCAGGAATCTGAATCAAACCCCTCGCACTACTACACAAAATATTTGTAGGAGCCTGACCTTTTTTTTTCTAGGAGCGGGCGAATTTGCCATCCGATCTAAGAAATCCGCGTGATACTGTAGCAACTAAATCCGCACCTAGAAATCATTTTTGGGAGCGGGTGATAGGGTCATCCGCACCTAAAAATAATTTTTAGGTGCGGATGACCCCATCACCCGCTCCTGGAATATACTCATTTCTAAGAGCGGGTGATGGCGTCACCTGTACCTAAAAATGACTTTTAGGAGCGGGTGATGTCATCACCCGCTCCTAGAAATGGGTTTTTAGGTGCGGGTGACACCATCACCCGCTCCTAGAAATGGGTTTTTAGGTGCGGGTGACGCCATCATCCGCTCCTAGAAATGGTCTCGTGAAAAAAATTCATAACTTTTGCATATGATCTCGGATGAAGACAAATTTTATATGAAAATTGTATAGCTCGACGAGACCTAAAATTTTGTAGTTCACAACTTTTTCATTTGAGATTGTTTAAAATTTCAAAATATCCATTTAAGTTATGAAACTTTGTAGTTGAAAGTTTTTTAATTTGAATTACTTTTGTCAACGAAAAGTACCTCTGAATTTTTGAAATTTGAAAATTTGAAATTTTCAAACGACCTCAAATGGAGAAACATTCAAAATAAAAGTTGTAGATCTTGAAAAGTTATGAAACTTTGTAGTTTACAACTTTTTTATTTGAAATCATATTGACTACGAAAAACAGAGTTTGAATCTTTCAAATTTGAAATTCAAATTTTGTAAACGACCTCAAATGGAGAAACTGCAAACATGAAAGTTGTGTGTCTCGAAAAGTTATGAAACTTTGTAGTTTGCAACTTTTTCATTTGATGCCGTTTAGAGCCTTAACAAAGCAATTTACACTCGGTTAGGTATAATATGAGGAGAAAAAAACTGAGTATGGACGCATGTGACCGTGTAGTGCAGTGGCAAGGGAAGGTTCGCGCGAAGGCGGAGGTCGGGGGTTTGAACCCCACGGAGCGCGTAGCGTCGCGACTTTGCGCGAAAAATGCCGCGACTTTGCTCTGGTGGCAGTGGGTCCTCCCTTAAAAACAAATTTTTTTGCTATTTATTTCGATCGTTTTAACGCAGTTTTCAAACTTTCTTTTTAATCGATTTCTAGGTGCGGACCACCCCGTCACCCGCACCTAGAAATCAATTTCTAGGTGCGGACAACGGTGTCAACCGCACCTGGAAATGCGTTTTCAGGTCCGGGTCGATTACCCGCTCCTAGCAATCACTATTTCTAAAAGCGACAGCTAGCAGCGGGTTTGGCGCCCGCACCTGGAAATGCAGTTCCGCGCGGTGCTAAAAACGTTTTGTGTAGTAGTGTCGTCCACCTGGGAGACGAGAACCCAGACCTCCTGTGCAAACACACATCTGAATCAAACTCCATTGAAGTGCTTCGTTGTTTCCTGCTCTTGATCACAAAGTGCACAAGTCGGATTACACAGCCAATTCCTCGTGTCCAGTTTTGGTTTATCAAGTCCTCTTCCACCGTGTTATGCTTTTTCCAAGCAAGCTTGCACTAAAGACCACGTCCCTCCAACCAAGATGATTCCCAGAAAAGAGCTTGTTTCCCATTGTCCACTATGATGCATGTGCTAAGCCGAAAGGGCTGTTTATCAATGAAGCGAACCGGATTCCCGAGAATGGAAATCCGATCCTCTGCACCTCTGTGATAGTCCCAGAAAGGCTATCACGTGCAATCCCTGTCTCAATGGTAACAAATCCATACAAAACACAAAAAAATATAGAAGATCCACATAATTAATATTATTATAAATAAACATCTGAGTACATCTCATCAGCACATGTCCGGTACAAGTCCAACAGGACTAAATCAAACAGAGTAAACATCTACGCAGCGGAACTCATGTAGCAAAGTAGACACCATCTCCCATAGGCAACTCGAGAGTAGAACAAGCCTCAGTCCTCCTATCCGTCGTTCTCGAAGTCGTAGTCGGGCTCCGTGTCTGAAAGTCCATCATCTACTCGATAAGTGAGTAGGTCATGTCAGCTTCCCAACAAAGAGCGAAAGCAAAGGATGAAATCTAGTATGCATGGATGAACCTATTTATAGTTGTAGAAAGCTATGCAATAGCAGCAGTAGCAACATCAAGGTATGCAGAAAAGCAGGAAGGTCACCATCTCCGAGGAGATCCACACCTCCGAGGCCAACGCCTCTGGGGTCAACACCCCAACCAAAGAATATACACCAAAGCACCGAATCTCAACCAAGACTCAGCATCCCACTCTCATCTGCGATGTGGGGTCACCAACTCATATCCCCACATCTCAACGGCACAAAGTCAGGCTCACACACACAGGGGAGAGAAGCAGCACAGAAAAGACTAGCCAGGTGAGAGATCAAAAGGGCTATCCATACCAGTGGAAACGGACTATAGCTATAGGTTTAACACTCTGCAGAGGTTGTACAACTGGACCCGACGGATAAGGCAGAAACGGATGCCTCCGATCCACATCCCTACCTAACGGCCGGAGACCTAGCAGTGGATAGCACTCTCCTGCCTCCGAGCCTGACTCATCCTGAACTAGGGCGCGAAACTTGCCAGCAGGGCCTCGAAGCTGCGGAACCATCCTCGGAGGAGCCGGGGTGACGTCTACTCGGGGGATATAACTCGTCGCCCTCACACGATCACACAGATCCGCCTACAAGCTGAATGCTATCCACAAACTAGTTTTCGGACCGAACCCCGCCCATACGTGAGCGAAAGGTTTGTACGACACAGTCGACCGGTCTTTAATTGCAAGGAGCGAGCACTCCACCAACTCCACCTGTCGACACGCCGCTAGGGCGGGAGCCCAGGTCGCATCTCTCCTAGACAGGCATTCACAAGTAACCAAGCGGCTCGCTCCTACGGTAACACATCAAGGATACACACTCACCCAAAACACACGTCAGAATACCGAGATTTCCCAATCTCAGTCCAAACTAGAGATCCAACCATATCATAAAGTAAAACATAGGGATAGTAAATATCAGGAACTAGCTAGGGTCTGTAGCTAGTTCCAAAGGTAGGAAGTTCAAGGTACACGATATAATAAAACAAGGCATGGTTAAAAGATTGTCTATGCATTTCATTCATCCAAAAGTATATTAAATAAAGCACTAGCAACTAAATAGCATGCATGGGATCTATATGATCGGGAGTGACATGACACCTCGTTGGCATCCGAAGTCCTGGTGCTGGTCGTAGTCGGGGTCGTACTCCTCCTCCGGCTCGTAGCTCGGGTCTGCTCAGCACGAGATACGAGACGCTAAAATTACCGGCAATCAACTAGGCATAAATCCAAAGAAACTCAAATTTAAAAGAGCCAAAAAGATCCAAACTATCTACAAACAGCACGGGCTCGACTTTAGAAAAATAATGAAACTAGTTTCATATTTTTATGAGTTATAAATAATTAGTTATGAATTTTCAAAGGTTAAAGGATTTATAAAATAATTATTAAATCATTTATAAACAGAAAAAGATTTTTAATAAAAAACTGATGACGTCAGCGGTTAGTGGGCTGTTAACGGGCCAAAAGTATTAGTGGGCCGAATTCGGCCCATTTGACCTGGCCCAACAGGGCCCAGTGGACCAAGTTCGGAAAACACCCTCCAACTCCCGATTTACCCCGCGGTGTTGAGATGGGATGTCACTAGGCCTTAATGGGCTAAGGCCCAAGCAGTGACCCATTGCACCTTCCCGGCGTCGAAAGTCTGAAACAGACCCTCGAACACCTTAGGCCGGTGCACCAGCAGTCTCAGAACTTGGTCGGGGTTCGCCGATGCTGCCTGTCCGTGGCGTGGCGGCGGCACGGCGCTCAGCCGGGACGGCACACGGCACGACTGCGACGGTCGTGACGGGGTTAGATGTTACGGCGATGCGGCGTTACGAGGTTAGCACAGCGAGCTTCCTGGCGTGGCCAGGGTTCAAATCGAGCCCTCAGGCCAACGCCCGGCACGGCACGGCGGAGGGCGCGGCGAGGCGGAGCTCACCCGCGGCGCCCCGGCGCGAAACGCAACCACGCGTGGCTCCTGAGCTGGCACTGGGTGCGCTTGATTCAGGACGCGAACACGTGGGAACTCGCGGGGGTTAGAGCGGCACGAATGACAGTCGCACATGGACGTGTGCGGCACGGGGGTCCGTGGCGCGGCACGGCGGCGACAGCGGCACGCGAGGTTGGAGGCCAAAGGCCAAGCTAGCTCATGCGCGGGTGCATGGCGGCGACGTAGGGCTAAGGTTCCTGCAAAAAGAGGGGTGCAGGACGAACCCCAGAACACAGACACGGCGAGCTCTCAGCTCGGCGCACGGTGCGGCGGCCGGCACGGCGTAACGTAGGGGTACGCTCCAATCTTCACAAGCAGAGAGAGAACAAGGGGGAGGTGAGAAGAAGCAGCGTCATGCCCACGTTGGGGACACGGTGTAGTCGTAGCTGGCTTGACAGAGACGGCGGCGCTCGACGAAACGGTACGCGGCGGCGCTCTTGCTCTGCTCCGGCTTCAGCTCCACGCGGACGGCCTCCTCCTCTTCACAGGCAGCTTCGATCTTCGCGGCTACGACTTCGGCGCGATGGCAGCGTAGCGACGCGCACCCTCTCTTCTTCCCTCTTCCTTCCTCCTCCACTTCTCCTCTCTTTCCTCTCTCGGCGGCGGAACAGGTGAAAGGGGAAAGTCCCCAAATGTGCCTTCGGTTGCAAGGAGGCTCGGTCCTGGAGGGTTTAGCAGAGCGGCCAAGGCAAGGCAGGGGCAAAGATGGCACGGGCTGCTGCTATTGGCTGCCATGGCGTCAACGACTGATGTGGCGGCGCGTCTATGGCTGGCGGGCGCGCGGTTGCATCACAGGGCAAGGACAGAAGGTGGATTTGGCCTGGGCGGAGTGCACGAGGATGGCCTGACTAGACGTCCGTGCCAGTCGGTCAGTCGAGGGCCTATCCGGCTGTCCCCTCGGCCGGGAGCGCGCGCACGCGAGCGGCGGCGGAAAGGCGTGGCGGCGTGGGAACGCGTTCACGTGCGGGGAGGAAGAAGACCAGGCGGGCCCCACACGTCAGTAGCACATGCGAAGGGAAACGGCGTGGCGCGTTGCTGGGCTGCAAAGGAGAAGGAGGTACGTGGGGGTTCTCGAGCCAGGAATTGAAGGGGCACCCGTACACTTCGTCGATAGTTAGCAGGACCAAGTTAGTTGTTTGAGTTTAAAATAGATTTGAATTTAGTTTAAATTTTAGTATTTAAAGTTGAATTATTTCAAATTCAAAACACACTTAATTAAATTCAAATAAAATCCAGAAAAATCAAACTCACATTGACGAGGCCATGGACTAGGATCCCCCAAGACCCTTAAAAAACGCAGCATGGGACCACGTACGGCATGCTCCGGTGACTCACTTGCACGAGTAGTTTCCGTCCCGCCGTCACAACTACTCGTTCGCACGAGTAGTTTCCGTCACCCGCTCGAGCGGGCTTCACGGAGAAGGCACGGGGCGCGCGGGCCCCCCAGATCGAGATCCTGAGATCTCCGCGCATGCTCCCCCGCGCACCGCCACGCATCCGCCCCGCCGCAGTGGTCCGCCCGGGCCAGGCCGATTCGGTGTCAGGGGACGGATTCGTCAAACCCTACCACCATCAGCACAGTGGCCGCCGTACCAGGGACGGCGTAATAGATGCTGGGTGGTGTACAGTACAGTACACACTACACCCTAAACATTAGGAGCCGCGGTGTAGACCGCCCACTCACCCGAGTGGATTTCCCATCTCCGACCAGTTCAAAGCTTGGTCGTCAAGGCCACAAGGACACAGGCCCCGTTGGCGTCCCGTGATACCCCGGTACGCGGTCCGCCACGTGTTAGCCTTCCTACACGAGTCCGCCCTGACCAGGTCGATCCTGTGTCAGGGAACGGATCCTCCTGCCACCCCCCCAGCTGAGGCGGTACGCATCGTACCACGGAGGGCACGGGAAACGCTGTGCCACCAATAGCACAGTGCAAGCCGTCACCTATCCATGAGGCAGGCTACTCCACTCCTACGACATCAAGAAAAGACAAGCCCCTGATTCACTGACGGGGTCAGGGCACGTACACTACTTCCCATGCCCGACTAACTACTCGGAGGAGGGCATGGGGGGGCCCGGGACGGATCCTTGGGACGCACGGGATCTGCACCGTCACCCAAGGCCCCGTAACAGTGTTTCGCCGCTTCTGCTACCTGACAACCCGGAGCAGAGAAGGACACACCGCACTATAGATTAGCTCATATGCACTCGATGTAACCACCCTGGACTCCTCCCTTACGACTATAAAAGGGAGGGGCACAGGCGTTCTCAGGACAGGTTCGTCTCCACCTCCATACACACTTAGCATCGATATCCCATCTCATACAACGCAAGCCTCCACACTCACTCACGTACGCAGACTTCTGCTACTTGAACTACACGCACACCAGGGACTTGGGCTCTTCACCCTCTCCCGACCAGTTTGTACTCTCTGTTGCAAGCCCTCGAGCATAAGGAACACCCCCTCTCACTGGACGTAGGGTATTACTCTCCGGAGACCCGAACCAGTATAACTCTGAGTGTCTCCTGTGCTACCGTGCGGATCAGAACATGCCTCCCCTCGTATAAATTTACTTGCCAGCAGTAACGAACCCCGACAGTTGGCGCGCTAGGTAGGGGACTTCGCGTGTTTTCGACGTTCTTTTTAGGGTCCGCACGGCCCTTCCATCATCCGCTTCGACAAAAGCCTCCACCGAGCCGCCGCTGATGGACTCCCCCGCGGGATCATCGGAGTCGCTCATGGTTGGGCTCGAGCTCCGGTTCGGAAGTCTGAACTTCCGAGCGACCGAAGACGGCTACGACATGCATCTCGTCAGTGAGGTCACCGACGCACCTGCTCCAACTCCCGCTCCAACCGCCCAGCCACGCCCACCTCGACGCAAGAAGCGCTCAGGCAAGTGCTCGAAGCGTGCCAAAGTGGAGCGGCATAAGGCAGCACGCGCTAGCACCCCTCCGCGGGTTGAGGCTGGCGCGTCACAGCCCGCCGGCGCAGCAGAGGACTCACTGCCGTTGGACTCTACGGAGCGCATCGCCAGGGAGGGCGCCCCGACGCCGCTGACCTCAGCAGCATATTCCTCTTCATCGAGCACGGACCCGGCCATGTACGCCAACTTCCCGCGCCATCGTCTGCTGTGCAACATGAAGCTGCCGGAAACCTCGCCCGACGAGCAGTACCTCGTGACCGACGGCACTGATGACATCTCGGGCCCAGAGTGGGATTACTCCGGGCTTCGTGATGCTGACGCCTTCCGTCGTTTCCAAACGGCGGCCGACTATTGCTTCGGCTATTCCGACGACTCGGACGACGGGGGTTACGACCCTACGCGCGAGTGTTTCGTCGTCAACGCCCCGGTGGCGCCAGCGCCAGTCCACACGCCGGATGGAGTGCTTCATTCTGCCCACAGCTCGACGGCAGACAGCGTGGCGGAGGCCCAGATTCCTGTCAACCCCGCCGCACAGGGTGCCCGACTGGACGAGTTGGAGGAGGCTCAGCGCCAGCTCGACGACGTGCGGGCACGACTCCACCAACAACTCGGGCAGGATCCAAACCCAACCCCCGCTCGTGTGCGGGCGAGGGATGTCCAGCAGCGCATCATCAACGACGACCGAGATGTCGTTGACGGCACACTTGTCTTCAAAAGGGTGTCGTAGAACCAGGCAGCAGCTGCGATCCTTCTCCAGAAGGTACCAGAGCCCGCCACACCACAAGAAAAGGAGATGCATAAGCAGATCAAAACTCTCCTCGAGACTGCTGCTGTGCAGCAGGCAGAGAGCTCCGCTTCTCGACAGCGGGGCTCGCAAGGTCGAGGGCACTCCGAGCCACAGCAACCTGCGGCACCGTCGCAGCAGCCGCGACGGTCCGAAGAGGTCAACGTACCAGTCAAGAGCCGACTAGGACCCCACCGCGACGCACACGACACCATGAAGACGCGGCGGAGGGCCGATGCGAGCCAGCACGATGACTACAGGGAGCAGCCTCACAACAACCGGCGGTGCGGAGGCCGGTACGATAGCGATGAGGACCGGAGCAGGAGCGGTTCGCCTGACGCCCAAGGGCCACGTGCCTTCGGGAAGAATGTGCGTAGCGCCCGCTTCCCTTCGCGCTTCAGGGCTCCGACCTCCGTGCCCAAGTACGACGGCGAGACCAACCCCAGCGTCTGGCTGGAAGATTACTGACTAGAGTGCAACGCTGGCGGAGCGCGAGATGACTTGTTCATCATCAAGAACCTGCCGCTACATCTCGCGGACTCGGCTCGTACGTGGCTCGAGCACCTGCCACGTGGCAGGATCGACAGCTGGTCGCAACTACGCGACGCCTTCATTGGCAACTTCCAAGGCACGTACGCCCGACCAGGGAACCCCTGGGATCTACGCAACTGCAAGCAGATGAAGGGTGAAAGCCTGCGTAACTACATCCGGCGCTTCTCCAAGCGGTGCACCGAGTTGCCCAACACCACCGACACGGACGTCATCTCCGCCTTCCAGAATGGCACCACGTGTGCCACGCTGATCCATCAGATCAGGCGACGGAAGCCGCAATCTACTTGGGAGCTGCTCGACATTGCCACCGACCATGCCAACGGGGAGGAGGCCGTGGCCGCAACGCTCAGTCCCGACGCGAGCAAAGGGAAGCAGCCGGTCGGAGCCAAAGACGGTCCGTCCGCGTCAATCAAGAAAAAGAAAAACAAAGATAAGAGGTACCGTGAGGATACCTTGGTGGCCGCTGTCGACCGAAAGACAGCAAAACCTAGGGGCAACCCTCCGACGGGCCACTTTGAGAAGCTGCTGAATGCCCTGTGCCCTAACCACGAGGGCCCAGTCAAACATGCCTTCAAGGATTGCAACATGATGAAGGCCTACCTCGCTGGCATGCTGAAGAAGCAGAACGACACTCCGACTAGCGACGGAGGAAAGGACAAGGGCGACGACAACGCCGCCTACCCCCGAGAGGACGGAGCCGTGATGATGATCTTCGGAGGCTCGGAGGCACGGCTGCCCAGGCGCCAAGAGAAGGTGGTACGACGAGAAGTCTACCAGCTCGAGCACACAGCTCCGACTTACCTAAAGTGGTCAGAGATGCCAGTCACATTTGACCGACATGATCATCCTGATCATATACCACGACTAGGTAGCTACCCGCTTGTCGTGTCACCCTTGTTCGGCACCAAGCATGTGCACAAGGTTCTGATGGACGGAGGCGGCGGCCTCAACATCATCTACATGTCGACCCTGGACGACATGGGGATTCCGCGGTCCCGACTGCGGCCGTCTAAGGCGCCTTTCCACGGGGTCGTACCCGGAATGGAGGCGGTCCCACTCGGGCAGATCGATCTGCCCGTCATGTTCGGAGCTTCGAACAATTTCCGAACGGAAACCCTCACCTTCGAGGTGGTGGGATTCCCGGGGACGTATCACGCGATACTCGGAAGGCTAGCTTACGCTAAGTTCATGGCCGTCCCCAACTACACGTACCTCAAGCTGAAGATGCCCGGCCCAAGAGGCATCATCACAGCTGGTACAACCTTCAAGTACGCATACGAATGCGATACTGAGTGCTTCCAGTTCGCTGAAGCACTGATCCGGTCCGAGAAGCTCGCAGCTGAGCCACCCTCCAAGGATCAAGAAATCCTCGAGATGTCCAAGCGTGCGGCCTGCTCTTTCGAGCCCACCAAGGACGCCAAGGAAGTGCCCGTCTCCGACGACGGCCGCACACTCCGTATCGGGACGGCGCTCGGTTCTGACTAGGAAAGCGTGCTCGTCGACTTTCTCCGCATGGAAGCCCTTCGACATGCTGGGGATCCCAAGGGAAGTCGCCGAGCACAAGCTTAACATTAAGCCCGGCTCAAAGCCGATCAAGCAGCATCTGCGCCGCTTCAACTCCGACAAGTGCAAGGCTATCGGAGAAGAAATCAAGAAGCTTATTAGTGCAGGGATCTGTGAAGTCTACCACCCCGAGTGGCTAGCCAACCCTGTACTCGTTAAGAAGAAAAATGGAAAATGGAGGATGTGCGTTGATTACACGAGCCTGAACAAGGCATGTCCAAAAGATCCTTTTCCTTTACCGCGCATAGATCAAGTAGTCGACTCAACGGCTGGGTGTGAAACCCTCTGCTTTCTCGACGCTTATTCCGGATATCATCAGATCGCGATGGATCTGATTGACCAGCTCGCTACCTCGTTCATCACCCCGTTTGGCGCGTACTGTTACGTTTCCATGCCCTTCGGGTTGAAGAACGCAGGGGCCACCTTCCAGAGATGCATGCATCGCGTCTTTGGAGATCTCATCGGACGGCTGATCGAGGCCTACGTCGATGATATCGTAGTCAAATCAAAGAAGGTGGGCGACCTGATATCCGACTTGACCGCGGTCTTCGAGAAGCTGAGGAAGCACGGCGTGAAGCTGAACCCCGAGAAGTGTGTCTTTGGGGTTCCTAGAGGCATGCTGCTCGGGTTCGTCGTGTCAGAGCGTGGCATCGAAGCCAACCCCGAAAAAATCTCTGCGATCACGAGCATGGGCCCCATCAAGAATCTGAAGGGAGTGCAGCGCGTCACCGGATGCCTCGCTGCTCTCAGCAGGCTCATCGCCCGACTAGGAGAGCGCAGTTTGCCACTGTACCAGCTCATGAAGAAGTCGGACCACTTTCAGTGGACGCCAGAAGCACAGGAAGCACTCGACTCGCTCAAGAAACTACTCGAGAGTCCGCCGGTGCTCACCGCGCCGGCCGAGGAAGAGCCAATGCTTCTGTATATCGCTGCAACGACCTAGGTCGTGAGCGCAGTGCTGGTAGTCGAGCGAGACGAGCCCGGCAAGACGCAGAAAGTACATCGCCCAGTCTACTTCGTGAGCGAAGTCCTCTCCAACTCCAAGACGCGATATCTGCAAATACAAAAGCTGATCTATTCCGTTCTCATCACTAAGCGAAAGCTCCGGCATTACTTCGACTCACACCGCATCATGGTGGTGTCCAGATTCCCGCTCGGCGAAATCATACAGAGCCCAGAGGTAGAAGGCAGAATCGCCAAATGGGCCCTCGAGTTGATGGGGCAAAATATCGAATATGCGCCCCGCACCGCCATCAAGTCGCAGTCTTCGGTTGATTTTGTCGCCGAATGGATGGAGGTCCAGACGCCTCCTACTCCCATCGAGCATGAGACGTGGCTCATGTACTTTGACGGATCCCTCATGAAGGAAGGAGCCGGGGTCGGACTTGTGTTCATCCCGCCTCTGGGCGTACGGATGGAATACATGGTCCGGCTACATTTCGCGGCCTCCAACAACGTCGCTGAGTACGAGGCGCTCATCAACGGTCTCCGGATCGCCCTCGAGCTGGGAATTCGGCGTCTCGACGTCAGGGGGGACTCCGACTTGGTCGTGGGACAGGTCATGAAGGAGAAGAATTGCATATGTCCGAAGATGGCCACCTACTACCAGGCGGTGCGCAGACTAGAGGACAAGTTTCACGGACTCGAGCTCAATCATGTGCCACACGAGCACAACAAGGCAGCCGATACCCTCGCAAAGGCAGCGTCGAATCGAAAACCTATTCCGCACGGGGTCTTCACGAGTGACCAGTATGAGCCATCTGTTCGTTCCGAGGAGGACAAGACACCAGAACCGTCAACACAAGAAGTCATGGAGATTGACGGAGCGCAAGAGCCCAACCTCGAAGACCCTGATTGGAGGATTCCGATCCTCAAATGGATGGTGGAAGGAAAACTGCCGCCCGACAAGGAAACAACTCGACGCATTGCCCGCATGGCCAAGTCGTATCAATTGGTCGACGGCGAGCTCCGTCGAAGGGGCGCCAAGGGCATGCTCATGCGGTGCATCCTGACCGACCAGGGCAAGGAGCTTTTGCAAGAAATCCATGCAAGCACCTGCGGGCATCACGCCAGCCCGAAAACCATCATCGGAAAGGCTTTTCGACAAGGTTTCTATTAGCCTACCGCGGTAGCCGACGCGACGTGAATCGTGCGCAGCTGCGAAGGCTGCCAGTTCTATGCACGACAGACCCATCTCCCAACGCAGGCTTTGCAAACCATACCCATCACCTGGCCCTTCGCGGTCTGGGGGCTGGATATGGTCGGACCGCTGAGAAAGGCACCCGGGGGCTTCACCCACATACTCGTCGCCATCGACAAGTTCTCGAAGTGGATCGAGGCCAGGCCCATAACAAACGTCCACTCCGAGGAAGTCGTCGCATTCTTCACCGATATCATCTATCGGTTTGGGATCCCGAACTCCATCATCACCAACAATAGTATGCAATTCACCGGCAAGAAATTCCTCAAGTTCTACGATGACAACCACATCCGTGTGGATTGGGCCGCCGTCAGCCATCCGAGAACCAACGGGCAAGTCGAGAGGGCCAACGGCATGATTTTGCAAGGACTGAAGCCGCGGATATTCAAGCGTCTCGAGAAGTTTCGATCGACGTGGGCTGCAGAGCTCCCGTCCGTCCTGTGGAGCTTGCGCACCACGCCAAGTCGAGCTACCGGCTACACACCCTTTTTCCTTGTCCACGGGTCGGAAGCAATCCTCCCGACGGACATCGACTACGGCAGCCCACGGGTTCAGGCCTACACGGAAGAGGGAAACCAGGCCGCCCTCGAAGATGCCATCGACCAGTTGGATGAGGCACGCAGCGTCGCCCTCCTCCACTCAGCACAGTACCAGCAAGCTCTACGCCGCTACCACGAACGCAACATACGGGAGCGCGAGTTCCAAGTCGACGACCTAGTCCTCCGACGAGTTCAGAGCAACGAAGGGCAACACAAGCTCTCGCCTCCATGGGAGGGGCCATACATTGTCGACCAAGTGCTCCGACCGGGAACCTTCAAACTCAAGCACGAGGACGGCAGGGTCATCTCCAACGCCTGGAACATAGAGCAGCTACGCCGTTTTTATCCCTAAGTATTTACCTTTGTTTCGTTTTATGATAATGCAAGAGCTCTAAGCGACTTTTTCCTCATGAAATGACATCTTTTCGCAAGCTCACATCTTTTACTCAAGTAAAATGTCTTTATGCTTGTCTCATCCCATGGGCAAGTCTCCGACTTGTCCATGGGCTCGGGGGCTACCCGGGGGCTACGACCCCCTCCCCTGATCGTTGCGAAACCCTTTTTTCGATCAAAAACCGTCCTGGTTTCTCGTATGATCGTCGCGGTACACTCACTTTCCTTAAAGGGAGATGAACGATGGCTCCAGCGGTCACGAACCTACGCTCGTCCGGGCCCCGAGTACTTACGCCCCTGCGGCTACGGTACGAAGACCCACAAGCAAAGTTTGTGATCTCAAGTTATCGATCATTCGCCCCTTCAAAGGGACTCCGAGTAACCGTTTCAAGCTCTCAAGAGCTTTCTTGTTTACAAAAACACGTACATACGCCTACCTTCCTTCGAAGTACTCGGGGGCTACCTGTTCGAATGGTAACACTCCTAAACTAAGCTCGGTCGAGTCGCCTAGTTCCTACGCCTCCGCGGCTACGGAACAAGACACCGTCAGCAAAGTTTTAAGTGACACTACTCGGCGCATAAGTCCTCTAACTACTCGAGAAAAAAAGGCAACCAACAATCAAAATGCTTAAAACTTGAAATAAAGACGGGTTCTTAACCCTCAAGTTCGCCACAAAACATCTGACCCACAAGTTTTTTACAAGCATGATAAAAAAAGCCTCGGCGAGGCAACTTCTTTCTCTTTACAGGCCCAGGTCATAAAGGGCGTGGCTCAGCATGGCTTTGGCGAAGTCGACAGCATCTTCTTCGATCTTGTCATACTGCTCATCGGTATAACCTGGGCACCATCCTTGGCCAAGCAGTCTTCTGTCCAACTCCGGGTAATGCGACAAGAAGATGGCCACCACCTTGCGGATGGCGTCCCCAGCCGTATCCATGGCCTGTTGATGAGCTGTCGCAGGGGCCGACTCCAAGCGGTCTTTCATTTTGCCGGGAGGGACACCCATCTCATTGCACGCCTTGATGATGGCCGCACCCATTGTATTCCGGATTAACTCCGCCTGCTTGATCTCGGCCTGGGCTTCTCCGAGCGATTTCCACTCTTGCTGGAGCTCGGTCACAGCCTCTGAAGAAAGGCAAGGAAACCAGTATCAGCAAAAAGCAAGCCAGCTCAAGGAAGGCAAAAGATGAAGAGGACACAGTTCTTACTGTTGAGCTTCTCGTTGGCCTCCTTGATCAACTCCACCAGCGTCTGGTTCTCGACGAGGCGGGTGGTCACAGCGCTCTCGAGCTCCGTGACCTGTTTCTCCAGGTCGGTGCGCTCCACGCGGAGGGCTGTGCACCCAGAAGAAAAATGCCGCCTTGAATCAGGAGACCGCACAAAAGAAGAAAGCAAAGATAACAGGTCATGAGGTACTCACCGAGGATCTCATTCTCGTGCTTCTGAGCAATCTCCTCCAGACGGCTCTTCTCGGCGATGACGGTGCCGACTTGAGCCTCAAGCGTCGTCACCCACCCGCGAGCCAACCGGAGGTCGGACTCGGCCTGGCCTGCCCTGGCTTCGAGGTCCACCTTCTCTTGATGGGGGGCGTGGGCAGCGGCTTCAGCATTAGAACGAGACGCCGCCGCCGCCTGCTCTGCCGCGGCCAACCTTTCCTCCAGGGCCGCCTTCTCCGCCTGCGTTGAGGTCGCGCGGGCCTCAGCGGCCTCCACCCTCGCCTCAAGGGATGCGCACTCTGTTGCCCGGCCGGCCTCGCTGTCCGCAGCCGCAAGGCGGACCGCGGGCAGCTGCATCTCCAGTCGGACCTTCTCCGCGCGGAGCGCTTCGAAAGCCCGGGCCCTATCCTCAGAGTGCCCGATGAGCTCCTGAATCACGCACAAGTCGCACGGCTAAGAACTAAAGGAAAATAAACATAAGGAAGAAAGAGGAAGAAGGAGAACTCACCCTTGAGGCGGGGACCAGGTTCTCGAGCGCCCGCTCTGACTGGCGCTGCGACATCTCGACCAGACGTAGGCCGCGCTTCAGTCGGCAGCGGGCCGCCAGCTCAGCGTCGCTGTCGAGGTCTGGGCCCACTGAGGCCTGAACTGGCGACACGGACACCAGCCAGAGCGGCAGGGTTTCCGTCACCTCTTCCTCCTCCGCCATCTACGTGACCGGTCTCTGCCCCCTCGAGCTCTCCCCAATCTCCACGATCGGGGGAGGTGGCTGCTCGTCCGCCGCTGCAGCAGGAGAGGTGGCCGGTGAAGGCGACGCTGGGATGACGATCACCTCCGCGGGGGCGGCGTCTGATGCGGCGACCGACGAAAGGGGGACGACCCCCTCGGTCACCGCGATCGCCGGCGCTGTAGAAACATCCGCGGAGGCGCGGTCGCCCGTCTCCCCCTCCATCGTAACAGCGTCCCCCGAGCCGCCCGTCGACTCGGGGGCTTGGGGTTCCATCTCCACCTCCGCCACGCCGCTTCCTGCTCCCCTCAACGACTCGGGGGCTGGGGCTTCGATGCCCGCGGCAACAGCAGCCACCCCCTCCAGCGACTCGGGGGCTGGCTGCTCGGCGTTTACAATATCGCCCGCCCCCGCCGACAACTCGGGGGCTGGCTGTCCGTCACCGCCTGCCCGCGCCTCGGGAGCAGGGTCCTCCTGGTCCTGCTCCAGGGCGCCGGACAGGCACCTCACCAACTCGGCCGTGCGGGCCGAGAGCGCCTCTTCAGTGGGGGCCTCACCCCCCAAACTCATCGTCCCCATCGACAGGTCGCTGCGAGCTGGGCTCGCAGCTCTAGCGGGGGGACGATCGTCACTTGGGTCCCCGACCTGCTTACTTCTTCTATCACCGCCCCCGACTGAAGGGAGGGCGGCGCAATGCCTTGACTGGTGCCGGCCTCAAGGTGCGGCGATCGGGCGCCCTGAATCAAGAAGAAGGTCACAACACCGAACGGAGAAACGAAACAAAAATTAGAGGGCCGGAACTCGGAACTCACCCCTCTGTGACACAACGGGGCCGCTTGGAGCCAGCCGTGGAGTCGCGCGGGGACGCCGTCCTCTTGCTCCCCGATGACGGAGCCGACACCGGGGACGAGGTCGACCCGCCTCTGGCGACGACGATCGACGCAAGGCACGGCTGGGTCAGCGACGGCCCCCTGCCCTGGGTTGCTGGAGGCGGGGAGGCCGCCAGCACGCTCCGCGGATCCCGTGGAGGAGGAGCGGAGGGCGAGCGAGACCTCCGGCGCGAGGAATGGCGGCGCGAGCTGTCGCGCCTCGGCTCGGGGCGGCTGGAGTCGCCACGGCGTGGGGAGCTCCTGCCCCTCTCATGCCGATCCCGCCGAGGGACACGACTGCTCGTTCCAGGCTGATCAGCCCGGGAGGAGGAGGGTGGTGGCTGCCGGCTTGAACTGGAGCCGGTGGCAGCCGAAGCGGGTGCCGGTCCGTCGCGAGGCCGTGGGGACGGTGCCGTCTCCTCATCGGTCCACTCGAACGGGGACTCCTCCTCGTCCGTGTCCGACGGCGCCGGCGAGGGATCCTTGTCGTTGGAGACATCTCTCTCCCCACTACGCCGGCGCGTGGCGCGCTTGTCGTTCCTCTCCCTCCTCGCAATCTCTTTCTGCTGGTGCGCTCTCTTGCGCTCCCCTCGCCGCTGCTGTCGCGCGGCGGTGTCCCAGGTGATCGTCCGGTCCTCCTCCAGCAGAGGACGGGAGGGGAGGATGCGCACATCCCTCATCTGCACAAGTGTGGGAACGATCACCATCCGTGACCAAAATGGACAAATCAAAAGGAAGTCGAGAAGAAACCTACCAGCTCCACGGTGGCCTCGGCCGGGAGCATCTGCAGCACACCCGGTGGCGGCCAAAATATGTAGTTGACCCCGGTGGCCTGGATCACCCGACGCTGGACCTCCTCCAGCGAAGGCGGCGGGTGGGCGGTCGCGGTCCCTTTGAACGGGGCCCGGTCGTCCGTCATCTCCCAGAGGCGCAGCGCGCGGCGACAGAGCGAGACGACCCCCCTGGTGTGGTAACCGCCAATCATGGTGATAAAATTCACTCCGTTGTCACGGAGCCTCGTGAGAGCGGCGAGAGCGCTGTCGAGGAACCGGGGGCGATCCTACTTCTCCGGCCCATAGCTCCACCTCGCCGGCGCCCGGTCATACCACCGGCCGGTGAACGCCGGCAACGGGTTCTCAAGGTCGTTCTTGAGATAAAACCACCCTCGGTACCACCCACTGTTGGAAGTGGGCAGATAGGTGGGGATGTACTCATCCATCCTCCCATGCTTCCCGCGTAGTCCGGCGCACCCGATGGCCGCCGCAGAGTTGTGGTCCTTGACCACGACGAACTTGTAGAAGTACCGGAACAGGTCCCAATGGGCTCCCATCTCCAGGTACCCCTCGCACAAGGCCTCGAACGCTGCCATCTGCTGGACGCTGTTCGGGTTGAGGTTCTACAGCTCCAAGCCGTACTCCTGGAGCACGGCGCGGATGAATCGTCCCGCCGGGACGGAGAAGCCTCGCTCATGGAACAGCACGAACGAGACCACATACCCTGCCGGAGGCTGGGGGCGGTTCTCCGGCTCGGGGACCATCCACTCCACCGCCGCGGTCAGTGGCGGCAGCATGCCATCGGAGGCCAGGCGGTCGAGGTCGGCCTAGGTCACCAACGAAGAAGACCAGTTCGACATTGTGTCCCGGGCTTGCGAAGGGGAGGCGCGGCGAGCTCTACGGTGGACGCGGCGAATGCGAGGACAAAGGCAAGAGACGGCGGTGGCGGAAAAAGCAAGAAGGTAGAAGGGGTGAAAACCGGCTGGCGGCTGCGGTATATAAACGGGGGAGTGATTGCCCCTGCCCCGCAGTTAATGCCCGCGTCACCTCGGGCCACGTCCTTCACCTACCGAAGAGTCGCTCCTCAAAAGGCGCACCCCACTACTGCTCGCCGCCCACGACCGAGCCGCCACGTCATCAGAAGTGGGCCCCGGTGATCTCGCGATAGGCGCGAGATCTTCGCCAGTCTCCCCACGGCTCGCGCCACGAGGCGGGGCATCAGTCTCCGACTTGTTCGAGACTCCAACATTTAAACCCCACGCACAAGTCCCCGACTTGTCTGTGGGCTCGGGGTATACTACCCGCGGGTTCGCTCGCGCGTCCTCACCAGAGAAAACACAACAAAAACTCCTCGTCTCCGTGACAGTTGATCCTGGGAGCGAGTCTCCGACTCCCCCACCAGGCTCGGGGGCTACTGACGAGGCCATGGACTAGGGCCCACCAAGACCCTTAAAAAATGCAGCATGGGCCCACGTACGGCATGCTCCGGTGACTAACACAATGTCACACCTGTTTTTCCAAAGAAAACTAAGTGCAGATCTATATGCATGCCAGGATCAAGTTCCATGCATATAGTTGACATAAGTGAATAATAGTACAGTATCACGTAAGAAAAACAAAGATTATCAGAGATTTACGCTTTATCCTGGAAACGAAGGCACCAAACTTCACAGGCAGACAACTGGGGGTTGCGTACGCCTAGCACCAGCAACATCTTCATAACAACTTCATAGCAGCTTCCTCTTTCTGAGCAACATTGTTTATAGCAAGGGTGAGCACATGTCGTACTCAGCAAGTGTGGGGAAAGTATGAATGCAAAGGCTTATCAAGGAAAGGCTGACAGGTTGACTGCATTAAGCAATTTTAGTTGATCAAACTTTTATTAGCACCTGATTACTATAGATATATGTATATATCAACCCACATTAGCATAAAGAGATGCGCCATAAGCATATGGCTATCATAACCATAAACCACAATTTAAGTCCATCTTCAAGTTCAATTATCATGTGAGGGTCCAGGCCGCTCTTGACCGTGAGCACGGCTAATCGATTAGTTTTACACTCTGCAGAGGTTGTACACTTTCACCACAAGTCGCGTAAAAGTTCTAGGAACTTTAAACCCAACCACGCGATGCTAGCTAGGCATCATACCACACTACCGAGGTGTGATCGCATAGGGACGCTACGAGGCCTTTACAAAGTTTTCCCAATGTGAAGCAACCCGTGAAGGTTCCGAGTCATTGCAGAGTATAAAGTCCCCTAGTAGGCGCCGTGTCTTAGCCAAGCCCACTCCCCACTAGAGCGAGTCTATACCCCACTGGCGCTCCCCCTTGCCCTTTCGGTAAGGTCACTCCAACACTAGAGTCCCTAATTAATTAGCCAAGGCAGAGCCATATACCCTTGTGGTTGCACTGTTTTCCTAGGTGGTCGCTCCATGTTCCGATTAATCATATGATCTTGTATTAACCAGAGATATAGCATAAAATTAAAGCATATTCATCATTATTGTTGTTCATTAGAACCACCATAACCCAAAGTATAGCAGCTAAGCAGAGCTACCCAACAGAAAGGTAAACCCAGGTTGACAAGGAATGATAATAAAGACTAGGCAAACCTTAATAGGACCCATCAATATTAATGCAAGCATATGCAATGTGATTAAACACAATTATTGGGACAAAAGAACAAGGACACACTTGCCTTTAACCAAAGTAGTGATGTTGCTCAGAATGTCTTCATCTCTTGCTCTTTAAAGCTCTCGAACCATGTTCATTCTACTCGCATCAAACATCGGGCACAAGCATGCAATGAAAACAAACAAGTACTACTAAGAACAATGCACCAATCAAAAGAGAAGCTTTAAAAGAACGTGCTAAAGGATAGGCTTGATGCTAAGGATCACTAAAGCACACAGACCGTGCTGAGATAAGGAAAGGCTTGGTTAGCTTTACGAAAGGCACTAGATCAGAGCATGAACTAGGATCAAAAGATCTAGAGCTTGAAAGTAGATTAGCTTTATGACAGAGACACACTGAAACAGAGAGCTTTGATAAAGAACGTCTAACGATCGATTTGCATATATGAGGAAACAACTATGAGCTAGGTTTATTTTAATTAACAAAAGATATATAAAGGATATTTCATAGAGAAAATACCCTAAGTTGGAATTAAAGCAAAATTAAACTTTATTTACAAAACCGGTGTAAAGAACTAGTCAAGTTTTATTTATAAAGATTCATATATGAATTATATCAATTAAACATTTAATTTAGAAAAACTAAACTATATGAACAATCTAAACGAGACTTTGTAATTTGAGTAGATCATATTATTATTAAAAACATCATGGAATTAGCATTAATCAAATTAACATTTATTTATAAACGCCGGTGTAAAAGCCTATCAACTTTTAATTATAAAAGTTCAATTTAATATTAATCAAATTAACATTTGGTTTATGAAAAACCGGGTAAAAGATCTAATTAGATTTTATTTACAAAAACATGTGAAATAAAGATTAATCAAATTAATATTGATTATGAAAAACGGTGTAAAGCACTATATAGATTTTATTTAGAAAAAGCATGTTTAATAAGCATTAAACAAAATTAATATTAAATTTATTTTCAGAAAACAAAACATGATCAAAAGTCACCACTAACGTGTTCTACTCATTATTATGAACCTAACGCAACTTGAACGGATAAAAACGGAGAAATTATGGACAAAACAAGATTAGGGACCTAACTGCAAAGATTGGAAACTTCTAGGGGCTTAACTGTGAAAAACCAGGGGCATATACATAATTATGTATATAAACTCGGGGACTTTCTTGCAAGATCCTCAGGGTGGATGGAATCTAGGGAATCTATTAGATCCAGGAGGTTTTCTGTAAGAAGGACAAGACACAGGAATAGATCTAGGGATTACTTCTTTTCGCGGCGGTCCGGTGCTTGACTGACGACAGGATGAGGCGGTGTGGGTGCGGCTTGACGTCCCGAAGCTTGTAGAGGTGCTGGCTCCGTCCGGCGTGCACCAAAGCGGACGAATCGGGCGACGGCGGCGGCAAGCTCGGCGGCGGCGCTACTGCAACAGCGCGGACGGCGAGATGCGGCAGGGGCGACGCAGGGCAGGGGAATGCGGCACGGCTTTATGGGCACACCGGGACACGCGAGTCCCAGTCGGGTGCGGCGCGGACGCCGAGGGCGGCGCGGTGCCGCACTCCGGCGGAGTCCCGGCCGGGGCGGACTGCTGCTCGGGCCCAGAAGGGCTCCGTGGCGGGCTCGTGGCCGGGCCGGCGGGTTGGAGCGGGTTGGCGACGGGTTGGAAGCTGGGCTGTTGTGGGTTGGAGCTTGCTGGGCCGAGGAATCAAGGGGCACAGGCGGACTTCCGATTGATGGGCTGAAAGTGGCCGCGGGCCGGAAGATAGAGGGGTAAAAACAAACTTTGGACGGCTGGGCTGAACTTTCAAAAAGAGAAGAGGGAACAGAGATAGACCTTTTGCTGCTTGGGCTCGGCCCAAAAGAATAAGAGGGGTTTTTTCATTTTCCGAATTCAATTTTTCAATGCGAAAACAATTTCAGGAAATCCTAAAAAATGTTTTAAAGCACGAAAAATACTCAGAAAATCCCAAAAATTCTGGGAAAATTCCCAGAACTAGATTGAGACACGAACAACCCAAATAAAATATTTAGAGCTCATGAAGCCTTCTAATAAATAGAAAATGCTCCGAGATAAATGAGAATAAATCCCAGAAAAATCCAGAAAATTCTCGGAAGGATTTGGTCAGCACCTAAACGTGTTTTAAAAACATTATACACTCATGAACACCAAGATGCACCGGCATGAATGCAACACTCACATAAACATTTTATTTAATTTAGAAAAACAAACAAAAGATTCTTCCTATACTATATTTCCTGTAAAGAAAAATAAATATGGAGAAAAATTTAAAATTGAGAGAAATCATTGTTTTAATTATTCTTCCTATTAACATCCTGAAATTGGAAATTTCAGGGTGTGACACACAACGAGTGTTACGTTGCCTGAGTACGTGGGGACCCGTACGACTAGTTTCCACCATGGGCCAGGGTGCCTGGGGCCCACGGCCGCCCATGTCTCCTCCCCAAGTACGCGGCAACTTGTACGACAAGTTTTCGTCCTCACTCCCAACTACTCGACTCGTACGAGTAGTTTCCGCCTCACGGACGCGGAAACTCACTCGCACGAGTAGTTTCCGTCCCGCCGTCGCAACTACTCGTTCGCACGAGTAGTTTCCGTCACCCGCTCGAGCGGGCTTCGCGGAGAAGGCACAGGGCGTGCGGGCCCCCCAGATCGAGATCCTGGGATCTCCGCGCACGCTCCCCCGTGCACCGCCACGCGTCCGCCCCGCCGCAGCGGTCCGCCCGGGCCAGGCCGATTCGGTGTCAGGAGACGAATTCGTCAAACCCTGCCACCATCAGCACAGTGGCCGCCGTACCAGGGACGGCGTAATGGATGCTGGGTGGTGTACGGTACAGTACACACTACACCCTAAACATTGGGAGCCGCGGTGTAGACCGCCCACTCACCTGAGTGGATTTCCCATCTCCGGCCAGTTCAAAGCTTGGCCGTCAAGGCCACAAGGACACAGGCCCCGTTGGCGTCTCGTGATACCCCGGTACGCGGTCCGCCACATGTTAGCCTTCCTACACGGGTCCACCCTGACCAGGTCGATCCTGTGTCAGGGAACGGATCCTCCTGCCACCCCCCAGCTGAGGCGGTACGCATCGTACCACGAAGGGCACGGGAAACGCTGTGCCACCAATGGCACAGTGCTAGCCGTCACCTATCCATGAGGTAGGCTACTCCACTCCTACGACATCAAGAAAAGACAATCCCCTGATCCACTGACGGGGTCAGGACACGTACACTGCTTTCCATGCCCGACTAACTACTCGGAGGAGGGCATAGGGGGCCCCGGGACGGATCCTTGGGACGCACGGGATCTGCACCGTCACCCAAGGCCCCATAACAGTGTTTCGCCGCTTCTGCTGCCTGACAACCCGGAGCAGAGAAGGACACACTGCACTGTAGATTAGCTCATATGCACTCGATGTAACCACCCTGGACTCCTCCCTTGCGACTATAAAAGGGAGGGGCACAGGCGTTCTCAGGACAGGTTCGTCTCCACCTCCATACACACTTAGCATCGATATCTCATCTCATACAACGCAAGCCTCCACACTCACTCACGTACGCAGACTTCTGCTACTTGAACCACACGCACGCCAGGGACTTGGGCTCTTCACCCTCTCCCGACCAGTTTGTACTCTCTGTTGCAAGCCCTTGAGCATAAGGAACACCCCCCTCTCACTGGATGTAGGGTATTACTCTCCGGAGGCCCGAACCAGTATAACTCTGAGTGTCTCCTGTGCTACCGTGCAGATCAGAACATGCCTCCCCCCGTATAAATTTAATTGCCGGCGATAACGAACCCAGACACACATATTTATACCATAATTTGAATTTATGTTTTTATATTTGGTTTTTATTTCTAGAATTTAGGGGAGAGCCTAGCAAAGCCGTAGAGCTCTGCTGAAGTACTCCATGTCTACAAACCGTCAATCACTTATCACAAGGCATTTAGCCGGCTATATCCCGCTAAATGACAACTATAGCCCGCTAAACACCATTTTGACAGTCCTGCTGCTAAACACCTCAGCCCGCGATTTAAAACCTTGGTCTCAGTGCAAAATTCTAGTATACTAAGTTTACTAGTGCATCAATACTTGTACTTGGTCAGATTTTGTTCCCCCACGAACAGATCATTGGAGTGATCGATGCGCTGACGACGTTGACGCGGACTGATCTCACCGAGTCGCCACGGCGTCAAGCGCCGAGTCAGCGAATCTGCAAATAGCAATGTGCCCCCCAGCTAGCAGCCCTGTTTACTTCACCAAAATTTCACCAACTACCCGTCACATCAAACTTCGGACACTAATTAGTAGTATTAAATGTGGATTAGTGACAAAACCTATTTTATAATCTCTACCTTAATTTTCGAGATGAATCTAACGAGTCTAATTATGTCATGCTACAATAACCAATCTCTAATAACGGATTAATTAGACTTAATGGATTCGTCTCGAAATTTCCTGTTCATTCGTGCAGTTAATTTTATAATTAATCTATGTTTACCGCCTCCCCGAAAGGAACCTCAAAACTAAACATGCCCGGTCCCCGGTGGGGTGCTGGGCTGGGCTGCCCAAGTTTCCATGGATCGTCAAAACCACGCAGCCCGTGCGTGCGCTCAGACACTCCGTCGATGCAGCCAGATCGAGTTTGGCAGCGCGCCAGGTCGCTGTCCCCGTTGACCCACCGGCTCGCCGTCGCCGTGGCATGAGGAGAACCGGGGTCGGGGGGCAGCCGGCCTCCGTGGCTCCCGCCCCGCCGGCCGTCAAAGTCTTCGGGTCCACGGCGACCTCGCCCCGGGCTTCCGCCTAGGCTAGAACTAGCTCCCTGTCACGTACGTACGCATGCGCATCGTCGTGTGCCGCGGGGCTCTCCCTGCTTCCCGGCAAAAGTCCGGCCCTCGTGCGCACCGCTGGCCGCTGGCGATGCGCGCGCGGCGGGACCCGACCGGTCACCTCCCTCTCGTCTTGACTTTGACTTGAGCGCCGGCTGAGGCGGAGGGAGGAGGCAGGACCCGATCGATAAGAGCCGCCCGCACAGCGCTCAATTCGCTGTACTGGGCGACCGATCGCTTTGCGTCGTCATGTCCTCGTCGTACCAGGCTCTGCTCTCGCTGAGCCCCGCGGACTGGATCGGCGGCAGCGAGTTCTTCGCCGACGACAAGGATGATGAGGAAGAAGCAGCACCCGCCGCCGCCGCTGTGTCGAGCTACCTCTCCTTCGACGTCGGCGAGGAGGAGTACTACTACCACCACACGCCGGAGCCAGTGGCGGCGTTCCATGCGGAGGAGCCGCAGCAGGCGCCGGGGACGCTGCTCCTCGACACGCTCCAATCCCAAGCCGACTACTACTGCGCCAGTGGCGGCGTAGCCGGAAGTAGCAGCGAAGGTGAGCTCATCGGCAAGCAGAGCCACACGGACGCGTCAGCGCTCAGCTTGGAGGGACTCACCACCAGCCATGACAGGTAAAGCCTTTCTACTTTGTAGAGCTGTCGGCGATTACATCTCGGGGTTCAAAGTAACGAAACTATATCCTCCTGCGTGCTGGACATTTCAGTAGCTTCACCGCTAGCACCACCGGCGTCGTCGGCGACGGCGGCGGCGCGAGGGTCCTCCGCCACCACCCCCTCCCGGCGGCGTCGGCGGCGGGGAAGAGGGACAGCGCCGCCGGCAAGATCGCGTTCAAGACGCGGTCGGAGGTGGACGTGCTGGACGACGGGTACCGGTGGCGCAAGTACGGCAAGAAGCTGGTGAAGGACAGCCCCAACCCGAGGAACTACTACCGGTGCTCCCGCGAGGGTTGCGGGGTGAAGAAGCGCGTGGAGCGGGCCAGGGACGACGAGAGCTTCGTCATCACCACCTACGACGGCGTCCACAACCACCCCGCCGCGCCGCAGCACCCGCTGCGGGGATACAGCCTCAACCTCATCGACCCGCCGCCGCAGCACGCAGTGGCGCCACCGCCGCGCCTAGGCCTCTAGCTTAGCTAGCTACCAGGAATATATTGCGTAAACATCTACTATTTGTGAATTTTATTCTCCCGGCCCACTTCTCACGATGATTTATACTTTTTTTTACAGTGACGATATTATTGTCAATTGGTTATTACAAATTCGATAGATCATCAAGAATGAAACATCAAGTTAATTAGATTACATAACATAAAGCACAAGCTTTAATTTCATAACCTATATTTGTAGTAATTATCACGAAAAGTATTGGATAACACTTTTAGAAAAAAGTTGGACCAGTATTTTTTAAAAAAAAAACTGAACCAACCTTTCTTTTTAGAAAAAATCGCACCAACATTCACTTGAAAATTCGATAGACCCATTTCTTGCAAGAATTTAAAACATTGGAAGGTGATGGAGAAAAAATATTGTGAAAGATGTATAGGATTTCAGGAGATCCTATATGTCTAAAGATGATTAAGGAAGGGGTGAAACTATAAAGCCTAGCAAGATCCAGAAAGCCCATTGTAATACGTTGCTGACGAAAAGCTTGTTTAATAGGAAAATGTTGTCAACTTTTTAAATGTTGTCAATATTTTCAAAAAAACTTGGACCAATATCTATTAAAAAAAATTGAATCCAACTTCTTTTGAAAAATGTTACACCAATCGGACGGAAGGTAAAAGGATAAAAATTGAATCCACTATGTAAATATAAAAACTGGAAAAAGAACGAGGTGGCTTATTGGGCCGTTCATATTATTAGCCTCAGTTTCGAGGTAGAGTCTCAATCGGACGGAAGGTCGGGTGAGATGAGAGTCGGTGTCGGTGTCGTACATCAGAGTCGGTCTCCCACCCACACACCGCCACCGAAACTTAAGATCTGGAGCATAATCCGAGAGCGCCCCGTGGAAGAGGACGACGGCTGTGACGAGGCGATGGAGTCCCGCGGCGGCGAAACAATGGAGTACAGCAGCGGCGGACGCGAGGAGATGGAGCACCGCGACGACAGCGGCACCGCTGTGATGTACGGTGGCGATACCGATCTGATGTACGACACCGACACCGACGACTTCACCGACGAAGAAGCCACCGACGACGACTCCACCGACGACCACCCCACCGACGACGACGCCTCCGACGCTGAGGAGTACGGCAGGCGGTTGCTGCCGTACACCGGCCGGCGCTACCCCCTCCCTCTGCAACCACGTTGTACCGCAGGTAATGTTTCATCGCTACACAGCTTGGTTTGTTTGGGCGTTGCGTGTCTGGAGTTTTTTCAATCTTCAAGTGCTAGTTTTAACAGAAACTATGGTCTGTAGGGAAATTGGTTTGAACACAAATAAACTATATCCCAAAAGGTAGTTCAACAAAGTGGTAAACCAATAAAACCAACAATATAATGCCCAATGATTGTTTTGCCCAAAACATCATTTCTCCCAAAAGCTGCCTTTTGCTTATATGTGGAATTGTTTTCATAAATATATGTATAAGCATTGGCAAAGTGTGTAGGCATTAGATAATGTATAGCCAGTAGCTTCTAAAGTTAATATCGGTGATTGAAACACCACATCGTTTGCTAGTGATGTAGTGGGAATATGCATGGTTTTAGAAGTTCCGTTCTGGATTTTTTTTAAAGTAGAAATATTATGATGTTAGGAAAACAGTGGTTTTACTCAAGAAGCACTTATCCTTTCCAATACTGTATGTTTTTCCCTTTAGAAGACGTGTTAGTCCTCCAAAATATGCATCTGAACATGCATCATGTTTTTATTTTAATATGCTATTTTTACAAAATTTTGTAGCAGTTGAATGCCAATTTTGAACTGTAGTTTCAGAATACTATGGTATTCTGAGAACCCCATCACCAATGTTACAATAATTCTATATAAACTAGACTAACCAGAGGTGCAACTTTACTTGTACAGGAGCAAATTGTACGATAGAAAGAGCACTAAGGATAGTTGATTCTGTCAATGAAAAGGATGCTGAACTGTTAGATGAATGGGTGGAAATGTCTAACGATAGCATACATCCTTTGCCGGTGATGCCACTACGAATTCTTCCGAATGTAACAGAAGCTTGCGTTTCTGGAGAATATTGCTACCACCGGGAAATATTTGACTGACAACACTGCAGCAAGTGAGTTTTTGAACTGATAAAGGCAGGCAACATCTTCTATCTCGTAGCTCATTCTCGTTGTTTACATTTTTGCAGCTGCACCAGCTCATCCATATTTCAGCCCCTGTAAAATGATGCAAGTGTTCTCCTTGAGATTATCAAGAACTTTTGCTTATCCTGTTCAGATCTATGGGACTTTTGCTGTTCGTGACTGTTGGGAGCCACTCTGTAATTATGTATTTAATCACACAATAGATGAACCAGCTACTATTCTGCCAGTAAGTCACGCTTATTTTTGTCCTTGATGAAATTGCTTAAAAAGTTAAGATGTCTAATTGGTAGCAAAATTATTAATCCAGGCCCAGTTTGCAGCCGTGCTGTGCTTCTTTCCCTAAACTACTCCGGGAAAAAATTATACAGAAAACCTACTTTATGTCTTGTTTTCAGATTCAGTTTTTATCAACAAAATTTGTCATCCATTAATTGGTCCTTTTGTGTTTCCTATATTCCTATTCATATCCATGTACACAATGCATTCCAATGAAGTTCACTCATTAAGTGGAAAGATAAATGCTACCTTAGTTCCCAAGAGTTGAACAGTATGCTGATAAACCTGAAAAGTAGATATTCCAAGGCACAAATGATTGCCTTGATAATTAATTAGGCCCATGGCTTGACAAGTCCACCCCTCTATTTGAAGTTTGCACTACTACATTCTGAAAGTGTCATTAGTTAAATCTGCCAATTCTGGTGGCAGATCCTGCTACTGATCAATGTGAACCCTAAAACCCTGGTTACAATTCGGAAAGCCTGGGCAGAAACTGGTTACAATTTTTTCATCGTGTGAACCGAAAAGAGAAACTGAGTGGTGTATGCTACACTATTTATTTCTGATTCATTGAAAGCTACACAATTTTACTTCCTCTTTCATGTACCTACTTGTTTTTTAAACTTTTATATATGAATGAAGTTCTGACATTATGTAACTACAGGGTTGCTCTTCCCTACCTCTTTGTAGCCCTTGCCGTGGAATATATGTGCTGCAGTATGTTTTAATAGACATTGATCTTTGGATAAAAGAGGAAGGGGAAACATCTTACAAACAGCTGTTTCGTGGCTATCTCGAGTTTGACGCAAATTTATCAGGATCTAAATCAAAGGTGTATGGAAGAATTCCAGGCGATTGTTATGGCTTGGACATGTGTTACGGTTTTCTAAGTGATGCCATTGAGACTGCCATTGAGGTCTTGGTAGATGCCAAATATTCATCAGATGTGAAGATCAGTGCTTTCACTGGTGGTTTTGATGATGAGGTCGTACTGTACAATGGCACATTTTGTGGGACTAGGCTGGTGAGTCATTTCATAGCTGTGAGCAAGGAGGAGGAATTGCATGTTGTATTGCAACTGCCTGGTTCAGAATACAGGTTTACTTTCAAGGCTGGAGTTGGATTACTTGCAGTACCAGATTCCACATTCTTTTGTTTTAATGAGCTTGCTGTTACGGTGGAGTTTAGAACACTTGGCATCAGGGGAGAAACAAATTGTAGTTTTCATATACTGCCAGACATTTCTGTGGACATGAAAGAGTTGCATGGGGAACTTGTTGAAGAAGAGAAAATTGGCCCAGCTCGGAACCCTTTCACTTCTGTGAACATGGAAGTGAAGAAGCGGAGGCTAGGTGTAGAGGGAGATACTACACCCCCTGTCACTTGCACCAGCAGTGACCTGCGTTTAATGGAAATGTACCAGTAGATAGAAGGTACCTTGTTTGTGGGTGCACTACTTTAGTTTTTCCTGATGTAATTAAGCATGGAATTCTGAACAACTAGACTTTCATTATGCAAGTCGTTGAGCTTGGAACCTTTATATATTTGCCTGCTGGAACTTTTATATTGCTGTGCTTCTTTCCCTCAACTACTCTGGAACAAATATATAGAAAATCTACTTTTTCCCTCAACTACTTTTTGGCTAGTAGCAAGATCCAACAAGCCAATGGTAGCATGCTGCTAACGAAAAGCCTATTCAACCGAAAAATGTTGTCAATATTTTTAAAAATTGTTATTAATACTTTAAAAATGTTTTCAATATTTTTGAAAGAATTTGGACCAACTTCTATTAAAAAGTTGAATCACATATTTTTGTCATCCACATTTCTCAAAAGAAATTGGCAACATTTTTCATCTCCGATTTCGGCGAGCCCCGCGGCCGGCTGTGTTGTGGCTGCAGGCGTGGGCCCCTTGTCTAAGGTGGAGAGGGGACAGAGCGAGAGAAGTAGATGCTCTAATTTTGATGATTCAGATTTTAAACATTGAAGGGTTCAAATCTTATTCACCTTTCGAAAGATGTATAGGATTTCTCTAGGATTATCTCTTTGGAATAAGTTGAATCCGATATTCTTTAGATTTTTTTTGAAAATTTTATTCTTTAGAATTTAGAAAAAAATATTACATCAACATTTTTCAAAGAAATGTTGTCAACAATTTTTAGAAATATTGAAAAAATCAGCTTGGTGGCTGGCAAGGGCTCACGGTGGGGTGGCGGTTGCCGGTGCACGATGGTGGCGCGCAGTGGTTGTGGGCAGGGGTTTTTTTACTGACCGGAACCGGTCCGATACCGCGGTAACCGGTCCGGTCCGGTTCCGGTCGGTTCCCAACCGGTCAAATTCAAATTTTTGAAGTTCATTCAAAAAATAAAAAAAATTCTCAAAAATACTTCAAGTTCCTACGAATCTAATAGTGTCAAAATTGTTCAAATATTCGTTCATTTAGTATACTTTGCGGGTATTAGAAGTTGAACCTTGGTTCAACTTCTAATGCACGCAAAAAAATACTAAATGCACTAATATTTGAAAATTTTTGACACCATTAGATTCTACACACCTTGAAATATTTTTAGAAATTTTATTTCATTTTTCAATTTTTTAATTAAAATTTGAAAATACGTCAAATTCTTCACTGTGCTGATTTATTTGTGAAATTTACCGGTAACCGGTCAAACCGGAGTGGCTAACCGGTCTAACCGGCTGGCTAACCGGTCCGAACTGTTTGAATTACAATTTTTTATTTGAAATTCGAACTCAACCGATTTTTTCCGGTAACCGGTCTAACCGGACCGGTTAGCCGGAATCGGTGGCCGACGGTTTGGTATTACCGATTGGAAAAAAAAACCTGGTTGTGGGTAGCCAGCGAGCTCGCACGGGGCAACCACGACAGCCAAGCGGGAATGCACACTAGCTGGGGAGGCGTGCCGACGCGGTGGGACGGTCGGGGTAGGCACCGACGGCCTGCGGGGAAGCTATCACGGCTCTCCAGCGGTACACGTGGGTGGAGGCGGTGACGCCGGGTGGTGGCGCAGTTACAAAGGGGAGGGGCAACATAGAGAATGAGGTGAGACTAGAGAGTAGAGACTAAAAGATATTAGTTTAGTCTCTAGTCAGGAGGAGGCCAACTAAAGTAATTTTAGCCTTCTCTCTCCTCATTTACTATATCCATCCATCCCGCGGGCCTCATCCCCTCCGCGAGGACGCGCGACAGGCGCCGTCGCTCCTCCCCTTCGCGACGGAGGTGTCGTCGCAGACCGCCCCTCTCGCCTCCCAGCGTCGACCACCACAAGCTGCCACCTCCGCCACGTTGCTCTCCGTCGTCGGTCCTCGGAATCGGGCGCCGCTGCCGCCGGCCGTAGCACGTGAGGAGAGAGCAGGGCAAGGATGAGGGGTCGTGCTAGTGAGGGAGAGCGAAGAGGATTCGCCTCCTCCGAGATCCCGCCGGCGAGCGCATCAACACGTTGCCTCGCCATTTCCGTTCCCGACTCCGGGAAGCGCTGCCGCAGATCCAGGCTCCCCTGCTCCTCTACGTGTCGGCACACCCCTGGATCTCCGCGGTCGCGGCCATCATCGAGGAGCACGGGCGCGGGAGGACGGGCCATCGGGGGAAGAAAGATTTGCCGGGAGAAGGGGAGTGTCAGTGTTTTAGACACCGAGCCTACGACAGGGTACCCGAAGTAGTAGATTGTGCGGTGGGGCTTGCCGAGATCAGGAACACGATGGTGAGACACGGGGCACACAATTAGACAGATTCAGGCCGCAATGTGCGTAATACCCTACGTCCTGTATGCTGTGTGGCTCTGTATTGATTGCGTATGCTTTGAGAGGGGTCCCTGTCTCGCCTTATATGTCACGGGAGGCAGGGTTACAAGTCGGATTGGTACAAAGGTACTATTCGAGTAGGACCCGGAGTAGCCTATACAAGGTATGAAAAGCTATCCTAGTCTTAGTACAAGTCCTTGTCCGTCTTGTCTTGCCTTGTGGTCCACGGTACCAACACTGTGGCCCACTAGTCGAGTAGTCCAGGTGTACAGGAACTCATCTCCCGGGTATGACCCACAATGTGTTGGTGGGCCCAGGGATGCCTGGTCGACAAGCCCTCGAGTACTTTGTAGTCGAGTGCGATGCTCCAAGTAGTCTTGAAGGTCTCCACGAGGAGTTCCCAAGCGTCCCCGAGTTCTACAAGCTTCAATCTTCAATAGTACTTGAATCATCACGAGGCTGGAAGGTACTCCCGCTAACTCCACGAGTAATCTTGAAGTCTTCTCGAGTTGTTGCCAAGCGTCCCCGAGTACTTCCCTTGAAGGTTTTCAATAATACCCGCTTCGTTCTTGAAATCTTTGCATCAAAGATCCGTATGGCAATGCGATTACTGAAATCGCATTCCATATGGAATGTAGCCCCCGAGCCTTAGGTCGAATCCAGGATTCAAGCTGAGGGTCAATCTTCTACTCTTTGATCTTGCTCCGAAAAATCCGCAGAAAATCCGCAGAAATAATATAGAAATGCGATTTGCAAAAAATCACATCCTATATGGATGTAGCCCTCGAGCCTTAGTTCGAATTGACAATTCAAGATGAGGGTCAATCTATAGTCTTCGTCAAATAATCTTGTAAAAATCCTGAGAAAAACTGAAGGACACGTGGCACGGAGCCCCCGAGCCTTGAGTCGAGTACTTTCTCGAATTGAAGGGTCCAATCTGACTGTAGAATAGTAGCCTGAATTCAGTGAACTGTAGCTGAGTGAAATCCAATCCCATCGAGTAGTCGAGCCCCCGAGATAGAGCCGAGCAGGTCTTGGATTTTAGTTCTCTGACTTAACCAAAATTTACCTGTGTGAAACCAATCTGTTGAATACGAAGGGTCACCAGGTCGAACCGTTAGGGTTTTGGTTTTATAAATACCCGAAGGGGTATCCCTTAGGGTTTTACTACTCCCATTCGCCTTTAGATCTAGAAAGCCTTAGCATCCGTAGCTACCGCAGAGTTCAAGCATCCACGCCGCCAAGAGTTTACGTCTTCACCCCCTCGCAGCCCCCGAGTTGATGCGAAAGAAAACTCTAGTGGCTGACAGGATGAAGCCGACGCCGGTCAAGGGTCAGAAAAGGAAGTCCGGCCGCGGCAAAAATCAGTTGCCGGAGCCGAAGTAAAAGACCGTGGTCATCACGAAGCCCCCGAGCCAGGCCGTCTCTTGGAAGAAATCCAAGATGATGAAAGAAAATATCAAGGCCCTCGAAGCTGGTGGGTTGCTGCGCGAGAAAGCCATTGCTGGCTGGAGCTCTGCCGCCGAAGATGCGTGGCCGATGGAGAAGAGCCCGGATGAGATCCGATGTTCGGCCACTTCGTCGAGCGTGGGTTGACGCTGCCGTCGTCGGATTTCTTCTGTGGCTTCCTCGACTTCTTCAAGTTGGAGCATGTACACCTCAACCCAAACAGCATCTTCCAGATTGTATGTGCACTTCTGCGAAGCCTTCCTCGGAATCTGCCCGCATTGGGCTCTGTTTAGGAAGATCTTCCGCTTGAAGCCGCAGCCCAACGCCAACTTCCCAGTTGTAGTCGGTGGAGCCGGTGTGCAGATGCGCCAGAAGGCACAAGAGTTGTACTTCAAGTATGACTTGATTGACTCAAATCAAGACTGGAAGAACAAGTGGTTCTACATCGACAATGCCCCGCCTCAGCTGTCGAAGCCCAGCATGTTCGCGCCGGTGTACGACAGACTCTGGAAGGATGAGCCAACGATGCAGGAGTGCATCCAGATCCCAGAGCTATTGGCGAAGATTGCGCAGAAGAAAACGCAGGGCTTGACCGCTGAGAAAGTAGCCTTCAGCTTCATGAAGCGACGGGTACAACCCTTGATGCAACGGGAGCATCTTGGGTTTGAGTACACTGGAGCTGATGATGGCTCGAGGCTATCTGCTGAAGAGATCAGTGATGATCTCATGATGGAAAGGCTGCAGAAGATCTTCAAGAATCTTCACGGAATTCCTGCAGCCGTCGAGGAATATAGTGCTGACAACCCTCCGCGTATGGTGAGTTCCCGAGAACTAGTCCCCGAGTACTTATTATAAGTAGTCGTGTAGCTAATATTTGTCTTGTTTTCACAGGAGGATGTCTTGAAGTTTGTATCCGACCCTCCTCCTCGTCCCGAGGATCCACTACAAACGCAGGAACGATCCGGCGCCATCAGCAACGCAAACCCAAGATCCGAAGACGAAGGTGTCGCCTTGCTGGAAAGCGACGGTCGGCTTGATGATGACGAGAGACATCGAGTTCGCCAGTGGATTAACGACGAGATCCCCTACCTGGCGCGCCAGCTGTCAGTGTTTTAGACACCGAGCCTACGACGGGGTACTCGAAGTAGTAGATTGTGCGGTGGGGCTCGCCGAGATCAGGAACACGACGGTGAGACACGGGACACATAATTAGACAGATTCGGGCCACAATGTGCGTAATACCCTACGTCCTGTATGCTGCGTGACTCTGTATTGATTGCGTATGTTTTGAGAGGGGTCTCTGCCTCGCCTTATATGTCACGGGAGGCAGGGTTACAAGTCGGATTGGTATAAGGGTATTATTCGAGTAGGACCCGGAGTAGCCTATACAAGGTATGAAAAACTATCCTAGTCTTAGTACAAGTCCTTATCCGTCTTGTCTTGCCTTGTGGTCCACGGTACCAGCACCGTGGCCCACTAGTCGAGTAGTCCAGGTGTACAGAAACTCATCTCCCGGATATGACCCACAATGTGTTGGTGGGCCCAGAGATGCCCGGTCGACAGGGAGAGCACGAGGGAGCTCGGGAGGTGCCGGCGGCCGGCGTTGGGGAGGAGAGACGAAAGCTCGGTGGTGGAAAAAAGAAAGAGAGAAAAATGGATAAACCTTGACTTAAATACTCTTTAAATTTCACTTTATTCATATCCTCCAAACAGGGTTGTGACTAAAGACTATTAGTCTGACTACATTTTAGTAGTATGACCAAAGGTATCCAAACACTCTCTAGAATTTGAGGATCCAAGAGATAGCCAATAATTACACAAATCTCAAATCGTGCAAGATTCAATCCAAATTAATTTCCAGAAGATGGATACGATTCCTGCTCTACAGTAACATTGCTGCTGGGGCTCGCTCAATGCAAGGCGCAACCCAGCCCAAAACGTCGTGTCCATGGGCCAGGCCTCGGAAAATTGCTCATTCCCTCTTCATCACGATTTAATTCAAGGAAAAAGCTCTTTTCATGTCATAAGTCTGATTTTCGTTCCTCGTACGTAAAACCAGATATCTAGTGCATCTACTTAACCTGTTTATGTTTTTCCACGTTGGTTTTGACTGAGGTTTTGATGACGTCCGTGGGCCCCACATGTCAAGTGGTTCCCCGCAGCTCCTCCCGTTAGGGATGGATTAGGATAGGATACGAATGGATACTGTAACAGCCCAAAATCTAATAATCTTGTTTATAATTGATCATGAGCATCATTGTTTGCTAAGATAAAATTCTTGTGTTTGTTTGAATGCATTTGCAATTTATAATTAATTTTGAACCTATTATAAACACATATCTTGTGAAGAAACTTTCTTTTTCTCTACAGAACACGTCAGCTTATATCATGATAAAATACTCCTTCCTCGATTATGAATTTAGGTGATTTTTTTCCAGATTTTAGGAATTCATCTTGAAGTCAAATATCTCAGCCGAAAATCCAAAAATAGCTTTTCAGGAAGAATTTTCATTTCAAATCTATCATATCCATTCTCCTCAATTCAAGCAAAATGGGTTAGCCTTGATCTCTTCTATCAACACAATTTTTGGTGAAATTTTTGGAGGCTTGAAAGATCAAGTTTGAAAATTGGAGAAAGAATAGATGTTTCTGTCCGGAACGGATCCCTACGGTCTGTGCGAGGCCGTGTGTGCGTGTCGTGCATGCAAAGCTGCGATGCCACGCGCCCCCATCAGGTCCCACGACCTCTCCACCTCACCCAGGCGCCCTCCTCCTCTCCTTCCTCTCCTCAGACACACCAGAAGCCCCTCCCTTCCTTGTTTTCTTCCCCAACCAAGCCATGGAGGAAGAACTCCTCCATCTCCACCAAATCCGCCATATCTCGCCGGAGTACGCCGGAGGATCATCGGAGGACGTCGCCAACGAGTTTCTCCACCATCTCCTTCACCTCTTCCTCGCCGGAGACTAAGGAGAAGACCATCTCCAAGCTTCTTCATCTTCTTCCCCAAGTACTTCATGGATGAACTCGACCCGATCTACTCCAGCGCCACCCTACGCCAACAAGCGGCCCATTGCTCGTACTCTACTCATCGCCGGTGAGCTTCCCTCGCCCCTCACCATCTCCCTTTCACCCATTTGCAACTCCATAGCCATCCATGGAACCCTTTAGGGTTTCATCACCATTGATGACCTAGAGCTCAAAATACCTTATGCATGTCAAATCTATCACTTTGAATCAACTCTATACACTCCTAGGAACCCAAAGAAACAAACCCCACTCAAAACCGAGGCCGGAGCCGCCGCCGGCGAGCTCGACGGCGAGCCACGACCTATCCACGGACAGTTTGTACCCCACGGTCGGACAGTTCGTAAATAACTTAAATCCATACAGAAACATTTTTGGTTTTTCGGGGTCCCGCGGACAGTCCGCCTCTTGTATACAACTCTATTTCGTAAACAACTCAAATCCATTCTTGTATAATTCATATAAAATTGTATGTAGCTCAGAAAAATGTGAAATAAATTTTGTTGGTTTTATAATGATGTCCAAAACATGTTAAAAATAAGTTTAATCACAAGATAATTATTTAATTATCTGATTTAATTATGTGAGTGTTCATCTTGTTAATTGCATAATTAATTCTTTATTAGTCCAAAAATTGTGAAACCAATTTTGCTAGTTCACTTATGGTATGTGTAATAACCAATTGTGAAAAGTTGTACACCCCTGCAGGGTTATAATCTATTGCAATAACCTCGCTCCAGGTCACGAAGCACGCTCGTGTACTTAGACTTTAACGTAGAGTTGTGTGAAGGGCTTATGGAAGATTGAGCTCATGAATACTTGATCACTTTACTTATTGCAATTACTTGATGCTTGACTTAGAGATCATAGAATGCCATGTCTTTTGCTTATTCACTTGATAAATTATGCTCACATTTTATTATCAAATGTTAAAACTTGACTAGCCTCATGCATCCACCAAATGTACAGTATCGTGGATAAGTCCTGCAAGTACGCAATGTACTTACAGTACTGTCGTTAAGTTGTTTTGCAGGTTGCTTCTTGTGAGTGATGGCCACGTTCATCCCGCCGGAGCCGGTAATGTGGATGGATGGTGGAAGTTGCTCCAAGCTAGTGCAGGTGGTGTCTTTTGGGCAAGAACATCATTTTTGCACCTTATATCTTTATATCTTTCTGCTGTGATTTAACTCCTAATCTAGGAAAAAACATGATATGATATTCACCTAGACTTAAGTTACATCGAAGTTGGTTAATTATTTTTCTTACAAATATTTAAACTCTTATTTTCTAGTTGCTTATATGTTATAGTTATAATTTCTGAATTTTTTTAATATGGTCAAGACTTGTAATCTAAAGTTTAAAATTTGCTCTCACTTGTATCCTTGTGATGGTTGCCAAGATGTAAATACGGTATGCGTGTTGTTCCTGGGCGATACTCGAGACATGTACCGGGGACTACCGGGGTTATCTCGATCAAGCCGGGTAGATCATTGGATGATAACTCGGTTTAGTCGAGGTAATTTGGGCGGTTCCTTACAGATACGGATTCAGATATCACTATTTATCATATTTTAATTCGAATTCGGTACGAATATGAATCTTATTGGATACGAATATAAAAACAGATAGATTTGTTTTATCAATGAATTTATTATTGTATATTATTAGTAATATTAGACTAACATAAATTATTCATTATACATCATTTTTAGGTAATAATATTGAATTAACATCATTTTGTGATTAGTAATTAGTCATCAAAATAAGTTTTAGATGGTTTCATTAGTACTTTATTTTACACGGATACGTATAGTGTCGGATAGTCTATGTTTTTTTGTCGAATACGGATACATATATTTAACATTTACATTAAAAACGAATATGGATACGTATTCCATAATGTTGTTTTTACCGGATTCAGATAATTTGGATTTCCAGACATTCAAATCCATCCTTACCTCCTACTCCTCACCGTTGTCGTTCCCTCCCTCCCTCACGCTCGTGCTCCCGCTCCTCCGTGACTTCACAGCAGGCAAGGTCGGCGCCGGTCGGAGGGCGATGGCGGCGCTAACGTCGTCGGGGTGAAGCCGTGTTGGCCGCTCGTGCACACCTGGCGCGCTTGAATCCGCGCCGCTACCGCTGTGCAGAAGGAGAAGGAGCCACGCTGCCACCTGAATTCGAGATGCCACCGCATGGAAGGAGCCACGCCCTACACCCCGATCTACCACGAAGGAGGTCGCCAGAGCCCGATTCGCCTGCAAGACAAGGAGGGGTTCCCGCCGCCGGACCCGACCAAGGACAATGCACAACGCCAAGATTTGGCCAGTGCACCCCTGGGCTTAAGGTGGGTCGGACGCATGGGAAATAGATGAGAGGAGTCACTGCGTCGGGACAAGAAAGCCAATCGACATGTGGGACCCACCCTGACATTTGGGTCCTACTGCCACGTCATCCAAAACCACTATCAAAACCAGCAAGGGATCCATAATAAACATATTAGATAGATGAGGGTGTCGGATACCCGATTTTTACGGATAAGAGACGAAAGTCAGACTTCAACAATAGACAGACGAAGAACATTAAAAGAACTTTTCTCTTAATTCAACCACACTTTATCATATACCAAACCAAAACTGATGCGTAGCACAGAATATCTTTTGCGGATGACAAATTCATGGTCTATGTTCAGTAGAGAGGCCGTTTTGCGAGACCACCAAAATTGGTAGTTGCGTTTGTTCATGCGCTCGAATTTATCTTATACTCCGTTCTTAATATTTAACTGCATCCATTAAATCTTTTAACGTGACTACGAGCATTGCTAGTCAAGTTGATGGGGGAACAGGAGAGCCACGCCTTTAGCAGATTTTTCTTGCCCTTTAATTTCTTCTTTGTTGCTTCAGCTGTCTGTGGAGAAGGGGAAAACCAGAGGGCCTGGAGCAAAAACAAACTACTATAGGCAGAGCCGACAGTGACCCCAAACTGTCAAGGCTAAGCAAGGAATATACCCAGGTTTTGTGCCGTTCGTGCGGCCGTGCATCCAGCCAGACCGCCGAGGGGATCCAAGCTGTCAACATCATCCAGCAAAGGCCGTTGGGTTGAAAGCCACTGGTTTCCTAGATCAGCTAATGAAAACAAGGAATTTTAAAGTATTTGTAATTAATGTGAACTATTTATCTGATAAAATCTAATTGCGATAGTACCAGATAGTACCAATATAGTACTACCAGATAGTACCATTTTGTGGATCCGATACTACTTGGATACCAGGCAATTGAATTAGTTAGTGGTAAAAATATCAGTACAAGGTGCTACCTAGTACTCCATTCGTTTCATAATACTTGTCATTTTGACTTTTCTAGATACATTATTTTTATTCACTTTCTACGGTAGATCTTCTACTGATTTGTGCGGCAGATTTTTACCGAGAGAAAAGTACTACAAGCTGATTTGTACTACATATTTATTATGAGAGAAAAATACTGCATAAGAAATCGGAAAAAGAGAATTGAAGGGTATATATGCATGGTAAAAAGAATGTATTTAGAAAAACCAAAACGATAAGTATTATCAAACAAAAGGAGTATTAAACACTAGAACAAAGAAAAAAACTTATTTCCGGACATAAAAATAAAACAAATTATGTTGAGCCTTCAATCAATAACAAAAAGCGGAACGGGACTTTGTCGCTAGTTTCATAAATCACTAGATAAATAAATAAATAAACACAAAGTGCCATTTGGAAGCCTACGTGCCGGTGACGTGGACCTCACTTCATCTTTTTTTTCTAATGACGTGGACCTCATTTTGCATTCACACAGCATGGGTTTAAGAAAGGTTTCCATCCTTTTTTGCCACCCACATCAGCAGCTTTGTTTGTTGCAGGTTGCACCACAACCACAAGCATTAGCTTTTCAGCTTGTCAGGCTATCACCTAGTTTTAAACAAAGGAAAAAAAACTTGCCGGCAACCCAAAAGCGCCGACGAGAATGAAATAGTTGAAGAAAAAAAAGTTTTTTTGAAAGCAAAGAAAAAATTGTTTTATCTAGATCCTCCCAGACCAAATCACGAGGTATCGCATCTCCAGGGCTGCCGGGGTGCACAACGGCGAGGGCACACGTGTTCCGACGTCGCGTTCCACCGGATCATTGGCGGGGGAGCCCAAGACGCCACGCAGCTCTGTGAGCTGTGAGCACACGGAAAAAAGGAAAAAAAGATTTGGACGGGATCAGATGCGAAAAGGAGAAAAAACAAAGAGGACAATTAAGTTCATACCGTGTGATTATATAAGGCCATTGAATCCAAGGGAGAGCAAAGAAGAGGAAAAAGAAATTAGTAGGAATTAGGAAGCTGTTCGGCTGGCCGTTCCTCGACTTATTTCGACTTATCTCCTCTCACATAACACTATTTAATCTATCAACTTAATACTATTTATCGTATCAACCGAACAGCCTCTAAGCCGTGTTTAGATAGGAGTTGAAAATTTTTTCAACCCTTTTGACCACTAATTAAAGGTATTAAATAAAGCAGTTTATAAAACTACTTTCACACCTCAATGTAAATTTCTGAGAGCAATCTAATGAGAACTTTGACCACACGATTAAAGAATGGATACTGTAGCATTACTGTAGCAAATTATTAAACTAATTATACTATTAGATTTATCATGCAAAGTTGCACTCATATGTGAAAAGATTTTGTAAATAAATTTCATTTAGTACTTCATGCCTACAAGATTCCTTTCTCCGAAAGAATTTTAGAAGAAATCTAAACACGACCTAGGAAGGAATGGAAATTTCATAAAAAAGAAAGGTGGTGCAGAGGAATAGAGGATAGAAGGAGGCAGGCAGCTTTACGTCTTCCAGAGGCCTTGGTCGCGTCTCGAAGGTTCTTCTTGCCTTGTTCGGAAGGGATGGCGTCGGAGGTGGAGGACGAGGCGGCGGCGGCGGGGCCGCCTCTGCTCACCAACGGGGCCGCCGACGTCCGCCGGAGGGTGGGTTTCGCCGCCCCTGCAGTCGGGCTGGCGTTCGATTGGTCTTTCTTTCGCCCCTGGATTTGCTTTGGGTTGTTTTTTTGTGGGTTCTGATCTTGTTCGTGCGGGATGCCGTGGAGGCGCGCAGAGGGACCAGGCGAAGGAGATGCTGTCCAAGCAGGCCGTCAAGATCGCCACCAAGGCCGAGGAGCACGAGCGCTTCATCTTTAAGGTCATTTCCCCTTTCCCTCCCCCTCTGCCTCCGCTTGCAACCCCTTTCCTGTCTTTTCTTTTCTTGTGCGAATCGTGTTGTCGTCTGAACAAATCTTGCCGCGCCCGTGCTTTCGTTCATCGGAGTTTGAGGGATTGTCGGCCTGTGTTCCCGTAATCATTCCAGTCCGCAGGCAATTCTGGTGGCCTGGGCATTGTGTGATGCAACTGTGCGATGAGTACGAGCGAATATCGGCGATGGTCCTTTCTAGGGGCGTTTGGGCGGAATGGGTTACTGGCATACTGTAGCTGCACACACTTTGTGCATTTATTGTTGGGCTGTACTTTACTGCAATGATTATTGGGTGTGGGGAATGTGTTCTCACATGTAGTGCTGCTACATGTGTTAAATGTGCAGGTCACACACTTGCTGGGTGTTCTTGGATTTGGGGGATTCTGCTACCTCCTGGGTGCCAGTAAGCAACTGCGGCATCGATGTATTCAGTTGTGGAGGTTCTTGTTTTGTTGGTTCCTCTTGTAATGCTGTATGCTCTGATCCTGTTTGCAGGACCACAGGATGTTCCATATGTGTACTGCCTGTTTTATTTCATATTTGTACCGCTTCGCTGGATCTACTACCGGTACAAAAAGTGGCATTACTATCTCCTGGTGAGTCCAATACTCTGTTACATTGTCCTGGAAGTGCATCAAACATCAGAAATGTGCTTGAATGTTGCTCAGTTCATCAACTTATGTGTGTTGGTTTCACGGATTTAGTGTTCTACCTAACTTAAATATCTTGCTCTGCAACTAGTGAACTTATCTAACAATAGAAAGCTTTGACAAAGATGGAGTGGAGGATACTGTTTTTCCTTTGAAAAATATAAAAGAGAACCCCGTCTTGCTAATGATGAGTGGATGATAAATAGTGTGCCTCAGTATGTCCAGATCAACATTGTAGGTTCTCTTTCATTTTGTTTTGAATGTTCCTAGGCGCTGTTAAGTTTTCTGGACACCACCTTTATGTCCTCTTGATGGAATGACTTCCATATGTAATCCTGTGTGTAAATCTTGGAATATTGTTTTTCATTCTCTCCAGGACTTCTGCTACTATGCGAACACTTTCCTCCTTGTAATGATTCTCTTCTATCCAAAGGATGAAAAGTTATTCATGGTTTGCTTCTCATTTGCAGAGGTATGGAAAATTTCGTTTTTAATTTCTGATCCATGTCCAAGAAATATGTTTGTAATCATTTTAATCCGTACAGGGTCCACTTGCTTGGGCACTAATTGTGTGGCGCTGCAGTTTGGTATTTAGCTCATTTGACAAACTTGTTAGTGTCCTGATACATCTTTTACCTGGTAAGTTATCTCAGACGTGGAACAGCCTGATTCAATGTATATTATACTTTACTTTTGTGGTTATAATATCATTTAGTTTGTGAAACTATTTATAGCTGTTTAAGTTCTTTGGAACATTTGACCCAATATGTGCAAGTAGTCATGGGAACTTTACATTAGAATTATTCTCTTTGTTGTGTTCATTAGCATGTGAACATATGATGTTAGCGTGATAGCTCATGATTCCTTTAACTTATGGCTTGTTTGTAGTCGAGCTGAGCTTCTTTCTTCCCTATTACTTAAAATTATGAAATTAATAGGAGTACAGAAGCCAAAATATTAAATAATTAGAAGCAAAAACCGATCGACATTTACTGAGGGTATTGAACAAAAGTGTTCAATTTTTTCTGTTCGTCTGCATAAGGGGTATGAGCCTGAAGTTTGGTCTGGGTTATATTAACGCCTTCTCGGGTTTCGTATAGGTCCTGCTAAAAAAGAAGATTTCTTATAGGTCCTCTGTACACTGTATGAGTTAGGGTTATTCAATTTTGTTCCGTGCCCATTACATTTCCTTTCTGAACATATGTAGAGAGAGCTTCATGACTGATTGAGAGCATTTTCAGGGATCGTACTGTTCACTATCCGGTGGTGGAACCCGCAAACATTTGCTGCCATGCATCCAGAAGGAAGAGCAGCCAGAGTTACATGGCCCTATGTGGAAGACAAATCATATCTGTGGACATGGCTGTTTTTTGTTCCTCTAGCTGCTTACACCTTGTGGCAACTTATGTATTTTCTCATCGTCAATGTGCTGCGTCGACAGAGGTTATTAAGGGATCCTGAAGTCATGACATCATACAGGTACATGTTTGCATTTTTAGCTCTAGCATGCATTATACCTATTAGCCTGCTTTGCTTGATGTGCATGTGTATTTTTCCATGCCCTCTCGCTTTGTACTGGGAGAAATGAACTCGATAGCTTAAAGGGTAGGCTTATGACATAGCAATGGAGGGGAGATGGATTTGTGTTCCCTGACATTATGCATCACCTGGCTGCCATTGAATGTTATATTAGCACTAAATGAACCTAGTTAACCATAGTTGCAACCCGCAATTGTATTTTCATGCACTGACTATGTCCTATGTACATTGATGTAGTTCGTGGATTTGATATTTGAGTTTGACTCTGAATTTATATACAAAAGAATGTTCTCATGCTATGTACCTCAAATATGTGTTATTTCCCACTTTTTTTGCTCACTCACAGTCCCCCAGTTCCTGAGTCCCTGTTTCCCCGTTAACTAAGTTTGATTTGAGAAAGTGTTGATATCCTCATATATCCTTGATCGCGACATGGAACCTGAAGCAACCCAGTAATTTTTTCTGTTATTAACTGTTTTCAGGGAGCTCTCCAAGAAAGCACAGAAAGCAAACAACATCTGGTGGAGGCTGAGCGGACTGCTGGGCGATAGGAACCGGCAGGTCATGTACATCCTACTCCAGGCGCTGTTCACAGTGGCAACGATGGCCTTGACTGTCCCCATATTCCTGTCCTACCGGATGCACATTGTGTTCCAAATACTGAAGGTGTGTGCATCAACATGGAATGGTGGGAGCTTCATTTTGGAGGTGATGCCCCGGCAGGTGGTACAGAAGCAGCAGAAGAAGAAACTCAACATGAAGCCTATAGAAGAGCCAAACTCGAAAGAACATGTGGAAGAGGATATGTTGGGTAACCACCACGAGCACACAGCGGAGGAGCAAAACCAGTAGTGGGAAAGCTGAAGCAGGATGTAAGATTAGATTTTGCTTGTTACTTATACAAATCTCGATTACTTTGTGTGAATGCTCTGTTGGGAGTTCTTTTCTTTCTTTCTTTAGACATGTGTCCAAGGTGACCTGTAGGTTTAGACTCTTGTCAGCATGGGAAGATATGATGCGCGCGTGTGTTTGACATGGGCAAAGGTGGTTCTGATTTCTTGTTTCTTCTATTACGGGTGTTGAGATGCTACCTGTGCATTATATGTCAATTTTGTGTGTAGGAATCTTTATATGTGGCAGTTGGGAGTTTTGTTGAGTAGTTGCAACTCTCCTTGTTGAAGATGATCATGTTACTGATGTAATGCGGATGATGGCATGTCTTGATGTCATTCTTGCATGACGTTATGTCGAAGGACAGAGTCGGTTGCAATGGGGAAAAACTAATGGGGTGACTAGAAGTAGTTCGACTAATTTTAGTCACTTTAGATACTAAATTGCTAAATACATGGAACTAAAAGGTAACTAAAACTAGTTTAGTCTCTAGTTAGAGGTGATCTAGCTAAAAGGTGCTAACTCCCTTTCTCTCCTCGTTAACCTCTGCGGGACCTTAGAGCAACTTCAGCAGCTTTCCTATCTCTTTCCCAATAGCAAAAAAATAGTGATATAGGGGATGAAATAAAAAAAAACTCTTCAGCAGATTCCCTATAGCTCCTCTTTTTTTCTCCATTGACTAAAAATCCCTCTCCATCCCCTCTATAGAGGGGATCTCTCCTCCACCCCCAAACTAGGAAAGCAAAATAGGGAAACTGCTGGAGCAAATTGTGTTTTAGGGATGAAAATATTTTTACTCAACCCCCAATCTCTACTCCTAAAAAGTATGAAGTGGAGAATTTTTTCCGGTCGAACTTTCTGCCCGGTGAACGCACGTTCACCGCTCCGCTCGCGCGTCCGCACCCTACGCCCGCACGTCAGCCCTCCGCATCCGCCCCGCACTCGGTTTTTCGTTTTTCCGCTCACACGGCCACACCCGTACCCTCCCTCTCCGCCGCCGCCCCCTCGCGATCCTTCCCCGGTCCTCCGCGGGTCAGCCCTCCGCTGCCCTACCCTGCCCCGCGCTCTCTCTCTCTCGCTCTCTCCGCCGCCGGCTCCCCTCCGCGACCCCGATCTGCTTCACGCACTCCCCTCCTCTCCGCGACGCCGCCGCCCGCCCTCGATGCTGCCACCAGCCCCTCCTCCTCTTCTCTCCCCACACTGCCGCCGCCCGTCCCTCTTCCTTTCCTCTCCCCGTCGCGTTGCCACCACCCGCTCTCCTCCTCTTCCCGTGACGCCGCCGATCCGTTTTGCCCGGTCGCATTTTCCTCATTTGATCACTGCCTCCTCCGCCCATCGCGCCGCCAAAGATGTGGATGTCGATGTGGTCGGGGCTGCCGGTGCGGACGGCGAGGTGATGGACCCGCTTCTCGGCCTGTGCTGCAGCAAGGAGGATGCTAAGCCCACGATCCCGCTGCGGACCGTGGGACAGTAGGCTAGCAGATGGTTCCCTGCGGATGGTCCTGGGCTCCACCGCCGTCTGCAGCTCTTTTGAGTACAACATCATCTGGGGGCCGTCGCCGTGAGGGCGGGGGAGCTCGTGCCCTCCTACAGCCTGACGGTGCCCAAAGCATCATGGCGTCCGTGGACGCCGTGCGCTATGATGACGTTGACACGCTGGCGGTCGCGGCCGCCGCGCGCATTCATCATCTCCATTCACCAATGTGTAAGTGTGCTTACGGATTGCATTGGTTTTGTTCGGTTGTACTGTAGTAGTCCTTGTGTGTGGCAAGTTTCAGTTTCTTGTCAGAATTCTCACAGATCAACACCCAAACTTCGCTGCATGCACAAGTATTCGGTATGCAAATTGTGAGAAGTTGAAGCAGGGTTCAGGTTAGGGAGAAGCAAATGTGCTTCAGAAGAGTTACGGTAATGGGATTAGAGAACTAATTTGGGGAGTGAGCAATGAAGGAGAAGAGAGCCAAGTATGCGTTCGGTCGCCTGATCGTCGATGTCCCCTTGTCGTTGATGCTCTATTCCCTGGCCCCAATGTGATATTATCCCCTCCTCGAGTTTGGCTTGTCTTCAAGCTTATACAACCTAGCACATAAAAAAAATTGATGGCTGGAATTTGCTTTCCTCTCCACGATGTGCGTCGTGTGAGTGTTCGTATTCATTTGCCATACCAGAATTTGATTGCTTATTGTTGAACCTTCAGACTTCTTTGCAACAGCAAGCTCAGTCTCCATGTTTCTCTTCCACATTGTACAAGAGAATACCAGGCGATCGTGGTTAACCTATGCTAGGCGATCTGAGCACCGTCTCCACTCCATTGTGTACGCCATCTCATGGATGTCCTTCCCGTCAAGTAGTCTTCCTTTGCTCGTTTTGATTCATCTCAAGGTTGTGCAGGAAAATTTGGAACAAATCAAGTCCAAAACAGTGTAGGCTGAGGCAACAAATTTGCAGGGCACAAATTTTCTTGGGCACTTGGAGGATGCCAATTGTCAGATTTTGCTAGGGTGAATCATATTTTATAAAAGAAATGGAGTGCTTGGAAGGGGTGCCGATTTGCAGCCTTTGTTGGGATAAAGCATGTAAAGGTAAAGAAAAATCATTTTAGTTTTCCTTGCTGATGTTTCTTTGATGGAGTCGTAATTATCCTTCTTTACTGTAGTTTCTAAAGTGAATACTGTGATTGTTTGGGTGATAAGGAAGCTTCTACAGACTTTGATAAGGAAGCTTCTTTCCTGGTGGTCTTGATCAAACAATCAAATTGCAGTGCATTGATTAGAGAAGTGGCCAGGCTGTAGGTAATTTGTGTTGCAGGCTTGCAGCTCCCCCTGAGGATATCATGATCATGTCGCATTGCAGCTCCTGCAGGATTGTTCCATGATCCTTCAGAATTTTTTATACATATATTTGGTTTGCAGTATTTTTTCATTTGACTTGAAATGCATCCGATTTGACTGTTGAACAGGATGGTGTGCACTACTTTATCGGGGTTCTGTTACATGGTATTGAGCGGGTTCAATAAGCTGCTGTGTATGGCCTGTGTATGGTACTTATGGCAGGAGATGGGTGAGCCATTATACAACTACTCCTTACCACCATATGCACACTCTTGTCTTCAGTAGCTCATATAAAGCTTGCACGAGGAATTGTGAATGTACTTAGTAATGAGTCAAGGAGCGTAACAACCAGTAGAGAATAATTAGTTTTATGTGCATGGAGGATTGACCACAAAAATATCTATTTGTAGCTAACCATGTGGTACACACAGGGTAACTGCACATTGTTGACCTGCTTTTTGATTTCTTCAATTTGTTTATGTAAAATCTAACAAGTTTGATTAGTTCACCTTTGTGCTTGCATTCCTTGTTTTAGTGAGGATTAACTATGTAATATTTGTTATACAAGGATTAATAAGACTATACTGAAAGCAAAATTAACACGAAAAGCAAATTCAGATAACGTGCCCAAATATTCTGAAATTACTCTTTAGGTTAGCTCCCAATTTTAAGCACAACCTTACTTTGAGGAGAGTTTATTTTCTTTTCATTCAATTAATTATCTCTGGAGCAATCTAAACCTATTAACGGGTGGCCTCTGCCGCGGCCAACGGCGGCATCTACGTCGCATTGATTTCTCAACCGTCCGATCGCTCTGATCCAGCGGCCCAGGGAGCACCAGCGGTGCGTCAAATTTTGCGAAAAAGCCCTCCACCTTTCTGTCAATTCATTTCGGATCCAGCGAAGCCCTTTTGCTACAGGGATCGCGTTCATTTTTTTACAGAAAACCCCTTGCATTCCAAATTTATTGTCCACCAAGAAGACAAAATTTCGAGTTCGCGGCAATTTTGCAGAAAACCGCCCGCCATCGCTTTTGCAAACAACCCCCTCCACCGCTCTGCCGCCCCCGCGCGTCCTCATCCTGAGCCGCCCCCCTCCCATTCACCCCTCACCCTTTCTCTCTCACGTTTCCTTCTCCGCTGCCTGCTCCCAACGGTGTCGCCGCCGCCTCCATCACCGCCCAAACCTCCCGACGTCGCCTCCTTCCTCGTCCTCTCTCTACTGCTCGCATCCCGATTTCCTTATCGTCGTCCTCGGGAGCTCATTGTTGCTCGCCTCGTGTCATGGAATCAGACGCAACCCTAACCCTAGACATGGGGATGGTGTGCAGAGGCGGAGGTCGAGGCGGCGCAGATTGCGTTGCAGTGGGTGGCGGAGACGGTGGCGCGAGGAGGGAGGAGCAGTGGTCGACGTGAGGGAGCTGCGGCAGAAGTGGCTCCGTTGACCTTGACGGCCCGACGCCGGTCACCTTTGTCGCCCCCGATGCCGGCTCGCACGCTCCCAGGACGGCCACACGCCCGCGAGGCATGGCGGAGATTCGCAAGTACACCATGTCCAACCAGCCCCCAGGTACGCGCGGGTCCGCCCGCCTCTGTGTTTCCGCCGCCAGCTGAGTTGATCCGTATGCTTCCGCGGAGGTTGGTCTCCTCGGAATTTAGGGATTTTTCTACCGTTTATTTATTCGTTTAGGGCCGAGCTGATGCCTTGTGTTGATATCCGCTTAGGGTTTTGTGGTTGCATGTTTGGGTGCGATTCTAGGGCTTCGTGTTATGCTTAGAACAACAACTCATTGTTGGAGGTAGAACTAATCATTTTTGTTTTTGCTTCTGGATTTAGAACTGATTTACTCTCTCAAGAGGCTTGCAATTGATTAGGAGGCCCAGGGTGTTTGAATTTGTCAAAAATGAAAGGATAATGGTTGAGCATAAAAGGAAACATAGTGCATCAGCACTAGTGATTGCTGGTGTCTTTGGCTAATGACTGATTAATGTCACCGTTAATCTGCAGATATTGCTCAGATACTGCTGGAAGCTCAGAATAGGTGGCTGCGGCCCACCGAAATCTGCCAAATCTTGTCAAACCACAAGAAGTTCTCCATTGCACCTGAGCCGCCGAACAGACCTCCTAGTATTGCTTCTTCTTACTTGCACTATTTCCCCCCTATACACATTGGCAGGCAGTGTTAGCCATTTAATACTTTTTCGGTTTACTAGATGTTGGATTGCTGTGGACTTGTGCTCAGTTGGCATGTAGGATGGTACCAGCATTGAGGATGCATTTTGAGTTTTTTAAAAAAAAAATTGTAGGAAGATTTATTCTTATCTCATTTTTTGTGGAATACAACAGGACTGCAGTTTATTAGTTTTCCTTTTTGTTTTGTTGGATGTTGTAGACTTGCTCAGGTGATTTATAGCATGGAAATGGCATCATGAATACATTATGAAAATCTTCATGCCGCAATAAAAGAAATATTTAATTATACTAACTGCAAATATTTCAGGTGGCTCGCTGTTTCTGTTTGATCGAAAAATATTGAGATACTTCAGAAAGGACGGACACAACTGGAGAAAGAAAAAGGATGGAAAGACAGTCAAAGAAGCTCACGAGAAGCTTAAAGTTAGTGCAAATTCTCTGTAGCCTATTGCCGTTGTTCATGAAACACACCGAGTCACTTCGTACCATTAGTTTCTGGATGTAGTCTGTTTCCATATACTTTATACTGGTATCTTATCTGCATGGTTGTAGAAGTAAATGCAGTAGACTTTTATTTTTCATACCAGCGCCAAAACTTAAGTTCCGAGTAATGTGTCAGTGTCACTGATATTTCTGTTATCCTGGAAATAAGATTTAACCTTTTATTAATGAAAAAGATGATGGGGATTGGCATGGTCATTGGTCATATGCTAAATGACCGGAGCATTTTTTTTCTGTCAATCTGTTGTTATTGATTGTGATTCAACCACCAGACTACTAAATCTGAAAGCTTGCTTCTTTAGGTTGGAAGTGTTGATGTACTTCATTGCTACTATGCCCATGGGGAGGATAATGAGAACTTCCAAAGACGGACATATTGGCTGCTAGAAGAGTAAGTGCTAGAACAGTATTATAACTTAAATTAGTATGATGTAAATATGAGATGCTGGCATTACAAAAGTGTCATGATATGACTATTTTCCTTTTTTCAGGGGTTTCATGAATATTGTTCTTGTCCACTACCTTGAAATCAAGGTATGTTTACTTTCACACACTTGTTTTTCAGCATTTTTTTTAAAATTTTGTTTCGCCGAGAACAAGCATGAGGACGATGGAATTCCCTTTGTTTTTCGATGGCCAGGAGACAACAATATCAGCATATGCAATATTTTTGTTGAACAAGGTTGGTCTCCTTGTCTATTTAATGCAAAGTTTGTGGTTAACACCAATTACTCTTTACTTTTAGCACTGTTGTTGATAGTAGAATTAGGGTGATGTAAAATGAGCTACGGAAGAATATACATGTTTTCTCTTCTTGCCTTATTCAGTAAATCTGGAAAATTGTCTCCATGTTAACTAGAAGGTAGGAACTATATGAGCGCAATCAAAGATGGTTTGAAAGAAAGACCTGCCTATTTCTGTTTGTTACAATACAAGGTCCTACTGCTCTGTTTTACATTGGCAAATGATTAGAAGTAGCTCTGTTTAGGATGTTAGATATAAACCTTAAACTGAATTTGACTGTCCATTGTGAAGGAAACAAAAGTGCCAACCCGGTGAAGATGTTGGACAACATATGAGCTGTGACGAAACAAAATAATCCAACAAAGAATTTAATGATGTGTGATTCCTTCAATTGTGACCAGAGAACTGGGCATGGGTGTACTTTCTGTAGAGTTGCTCTACAATTTGAAGCCAAAATGTTCTTATGATTATTGTAACCACCTCGAATCTGTGGTCATCAGAACTTGGGCAGTTTTTTTGTCCATTTTAGACATTAATAACCTCCTGCATGCTTCCTGGCAGGATATCGAACAACTCCTGAACTACATTGGTGCAGAAAGCCTTGGGCCAAGACACGAATTAACTAACCTGAAGCAACTGACAATGATCATCCAGTCACAGCAGTATATCTCTACTGATTAGTTTGACCCAGATACAATTTAGGTGTTCTTAGTTTGTTCAGTCCCGACGCTGTTGGTGCTACTTTTTTGCAGGCACCTTTTTCTTTTTTTGACCCCCCAACCTTTTTTTTAGTGCATACTTTAGCTGCCATAGGGTTAAATTGTGAGTCCAATCCTTTGTTGTGACATGAGTCTGTACCTGAATATGTGTGTGGCATGAGTCTGTACTTAAATATGTGTCTGTCCTTGTATACAAGGAGTTACCTGGACATGGTGATTAATGGAAGTCTACTTCCTTAAAAAAAAACTTTCATGGAGTAGGTTTGTGAATTCAATCTGTCACTTACTATCACATAGGTTATGTTTTTACATTCTGGACCGAGAAAAAGGTGCGCCGGAGGCGCGCCACAGTCTCTAGTAATTATTACTCGCATCGGACAACCAGAATCAAGCACTATAAACTGAGCAATGTTCATGATTTGGATAGACTTTAATTCAAATTGGGGTTAATATTTGCATAAACTAACTAATACTATTAGCACTTTTATGCAGGTAGAAGAATAAAGCGAACAAATGTTCTATGTACATGCATTAGACGCAGGTCGGCAGCATACAGAAGCATTCAGATGCACGCAGGAGCAGCTGTGCAGTCTTGTAAGGTGATTCGATTTCACAGAAGTTAATGCTTCTCTTTTAGTTTCTTTCCATGATCCAGTTAGGACGTACCTAGTGCCGTAGGCTTCCGCACTGTGCGGGGTCTGGGGGAGGTTATTAGCGGGAGGTCTTTCCCACACATCATGCAATGTGTAGAGGCCACCGCTCGAACCTGTGACCTCTTGGTTCACAGGCGGCAAGCACTACCACTTGCACTAGGCCGCCCTTTTCTTTCCATGATCCAGTTGCTAGAAAAATTTATTTGTCCCATTAGAAAATCTCATCTCTCACAATGATGTCGCTAGCTGTGTGAATAACAGATGCTATTAATTTCTTTTTTTCATAAGAAGATGGACATCATATCTGTCAAAGTGATGCCATTCCATTTTCATATCTCATTTATTTAGTTGTGGTGCTACATCATTCTATTGCTAATTTACTTGTATATAAGGTTACTGCTCCCAAAATGTTGGAACAGTGAAACGTAAGACTGAGTAGTACGACGAAACATGCTTATCTATTATAGCTCATCATGATTATTGCATCCAGGATCTCAGGATTGTTTTGTTATACAGTATCCAATATCATCTAGCATTCAGTAACTGCCGAGTTTCTTTACTGGTGCCATATGCTTTCTTACTCATTTGCAATGCGTTCTGAGTGGTATTGACAATTTAGGGATTGCATTTGGTTTTTCATGTTCAGACTTCTACTGTGGAAGAATCATTCAAGCTGAAAGGTAAATTGTGATGTGGAGTTTACATTATGGCTAGAAATATCCAAAAGAAAGACATTCACCAAGATGGTAATCATTCAAGCTGAAAGACAAATTGTGATGTGGGGTTTACATTGTGGCTGGAAATATCCAAAAGAAAGACATTCACCAAGATGGTAAATAGTTAATCAGAGGTGTAGCAGAAGATATGTTTAAGGACTGGCAAGTTTAAAAAACAAGTGACGGGAGTTTCTTGCATTTGCTCCTCTATAATATAAAATTGTCCTCCAGTTGATTGTCATCTATGGCAATCATGACTTTTTTTTCTGTTATACATGGAAAAACAATGAAATTGTTGTTTTTTATACTATGTATTGCAAGTGTGAATTATTTTTTGTGTCACAAATTTTTATAGCCCGTAGCAACGCACGGGCATAACTTTATATAGGGATCAAATTTACTCCATCTACTGAAGTTGCTCTTATCCCTCGCCCCTCTCCTCGGGCGAGAGGCGCCGCCGCTCCCCTCCGTCGCCGGCAGGCCCGCCCCTCTCTTCCCGGCGCACGCCCGCCGCTGGCAGGACGTCCCCTCTCTTCCCGCTGCGCTTCCCTCCGCTGTCGGCAAGCCGCCCTTTCTCTTCCCGCTGCACAACCGATGTGCTTCCCTCTGTCCGCAGGCCGCCCCTTCTCTTCCCGCCGCGGCAAAATTAGTCTGTTTTCCAAACAAAGTGCAACTAAAAACTTATAGTCTGACTAAATTTAGTCATATGACTGAATCAAACACCCTCTAATTCTCCGTGGAAGTTGCAGAGCAATCCCGGGGCAACTGTGTAGCTGACAGCATGTTGCAGAGCAAGGTTGACTGGCATCGAAGAGGAGGTGTTTCGTTGGATAGAAGGCTACCTTTTATTGATCTAAAAAAATTATTAGGCGGCAAAACTGGGTTTAGAGCATAGCGTGTATTCCGTGCCAAATCTAGAGTCAGATGGCTGGGATTTGCTCAATTCCTGGACATTTACCAACGCCAGGCTGCCAGCAAAACGAACAAAGCAACAACTCCACATGGCTATCTAGCTTCAGCAGGAGTCTAACGTTTTTTAGAACGTTTGTGACGACTTGAACCATTCTAGCGTTGACCAGCTCATCAAACGTAGTACTGCAAACGAAGGCGATGAGATCATCACCATTCGTCACGGCACGCTGGGGTATGTCAGTTTGTGTAGCAGAGTCAAGTTGCACTACCGGATGAGTGGATGGGACGGCATAGTAACTGTGGTCTTGTTTGGATGCAACTCAACTAAAATTAGTTGCTAAATTTTATATCAACTAAACTTTAGCAAATTATAGTAGTAGCTTATTAAAGTTTAGCAGATGTGTTTGGATTCACCAGCTAATTGTATATTTGTCCATCCCACCCCTCTTCCACCTCCCAGTAATGATATGTGACCGTGGGTAATTTTGAGAAACCCTTATGGGTATTTTGATTTTAGCAAGTTTTAATAACTATTGGCTGACTAAAGGCTAAAGCACTTTTTAACTTCCAACTAAAGTTTAGTAAAATTTTAGTTAGATCCGTTTGAATCCAAAGTTGCTAAACTTTAGCAAGATGATCCAAATAGGACCTAAACACTGACAGGTACAAACTAGAAACCAATGAATATTGAATCCTTCAAAGCAAAAAAATGTGGTCACCCATGAAATTACCAGTGCGTTTTCTCTTACCAGTGCGCACTGGATCAGATCCAACCAATCTGACCGGGTTCATTCCGTGCACGACGCGCCATGCCTACTCTTGCAACTTGCAAGCTTTAAATACTGCGACGATCGTGGCTCAGAAAATTTCGTTTGCCGGCCGTTCACTTTGCATCCCCCAGACCGAAACCGTGATCCACGATGGTCGCAATCCGAGTAGTCACCGCCATGTCACCATCCGCCGCCCTCGGCGCCCTTGGCTTCGCGCTGTTCCTGCTCAACTCGGGTGTTGCCACGCGCCGCGCGCTCGCACGCGGGGACACCGGCGCGGCCGCGTTCGCCGCGGCCGCCGCCGCCCTCGTTGCCGCGCTCCTCGCCGCGGTTCGCGCGCACGAGCAGGAGGAGGAGGGTGAGGGGCGGCGGGCCCGCCGCCGCCGCCTCAGTACCGTGGTGTGGGCGCTGTCCGCGGTGCTCACGGGCATGTTCGCGCGCCGCGTGGCCGGGCTCGCGCCCGACCCGGCCGTGGCTGCCCTGGTCTGGGCCATGGCCGGTGTCACGGTGGTCGGGGGGTTCTGCTGCCTCTTCGTGCACGGCCGTGACGACGTCGTTGGTGGTGGGCGCGACGGTGCACGGCCAGCTTAGAGTGCGTCGGCCGCGTCGTCGTCGATTACTCCATCGCGTTCGTCATTACACAAAACATTCCCGTCGTACACAGTCGAAGAATTCTAGCAAAATTAGCAGCTCAATTGTAGCAGCATTACCTAGTCAAACATACTCTTAGTTACCACACCGTAGGTTTCTCTAGTAAGTTGGGCGTCACCCAGTGGGGAATCCACCTCCGGTGCGAATGGGTCGTTGCGTTGGGTTGTTTGTTTGCTTGCTGTTCTGTCTGATCACCGTGTCTAGCTTGTGCCCTCTGCTCTGAATGTGTACAATAAAGATAAAAAGCGCGTGTCGTGTTAAAAAAGAAGAAGCAATGTCCACTTTGCACTGCAGGAGGAAATCAATAATCCTAGCTAACTACTCCCTCCGTATCGAAATATTTGTCACCATTGATTTTTTTTCACAACTTTGACCATTCGTCTTATTCAAAAAATTATGCAAATATCATTTACTTTGCGTGCTACATACTTTATTATTGTAGGTATTTTAAGTTTGACTTATCCATTTACACATTTGCAATAATTTTTTGAATAAGACGAATGGTCAAAGTTGAAAAAAAAAGTCAACAGCGACAAGTATTTCGATACGACGTACTCCCTTCGTTCCAAATTATAAGTTATTTTAAGTTTTCTAGATTCATAAATATTATTATGCATCTAGACATATTATATATTTAAATACGTAATCGTCTATGAATCTAATAAAATTAAAATGACTTATAATTTTAAACAGAGGGAGTAGTATAGTACTTACTTGAAGTCTCCGCGCAAGCTCCGTATACGTAGGCTGCAGCCTTTGCACAATTACAAAGCCCCCAAGCTAACTAGAGTCACTCTCTCCCTGATCTGCCCGTCTAGGTGCATAGCAAAAGTAATGTATCTAGAAAAGTCAAAACGATAAGTAATATGAAACGGAGCGAGTACTATGGATCGATCATTGCGCGGTGTTAGTTGTTGTTAGCTTGTTACCCTTGGTTGCTGCCTGCTGCATGTTGTTCTATGTATACTTTCTTCTCCCTCGGTTCCAAATTATAGTACAACAAACATTGTATGTTTGATCAAAATTTTAAAAAGATTTATGGTATCCAATAGATATACTATGAAAATATATTTAATTGAGAAATTAATTATACTTATTCGGTATCGTGAATGTTAGGATGTACAAATTTGATCAAACTTAAATGATTTGACTCTAAAAAAATTGGAATAACTTAATTTGGAACGGAGTGAATGCATTGATTGTTAGCTTTGGAGCAGCAAGTTTTTTTTAGAGAACGTGGCCCATCTTGAAGCTACTTCTGCAAACATATATAATCAGTTAAGTTTCTTATATATGATTGAGCATGACCACCCAGCAAGTCTAATTTAAGTCTGTAACTTAGCATTGGCTCATATTTGTGTCTAATTATTATATCACAATAGGAAAGTGCTCGTTGATAGCGATGTGTTTGTGATAACCTTGTCAACCTTGAGATATGTTGGTCCAATTTTTTTAGTAGCAACTTTGTTCGGCAGATCTTGGGCAGACTTATACAGTGGATTTGTTGAGAGAGAAAAGTAATGTGTGCAGAAAAAGCCGGCATATTTGTTATGAGAAAAAAATATTGCAGAAGAAGGCGGAATAATACAAGCCGAACACTGTATATGGATGGGATGTGTTAGTGTTCATAGAGATAAATATGATGCATATATACATGCCTATGTTTCGAGAAGAAAAATCTATAAGCCACTTCTCTTGGGACGATGCATTACTGTAATAGTCAACTGCATATATGACGTAATTATATTGTGTTCTGTATGCTTAGATAGTGAAAACAGTGTTAAAAAAAGAAATTAAAGATAGTGGAAATAGTCCATTAACCGCACAAGGAGGCTCTCGCGTTCCAGATAGCGAGGGCAGAGAGAAGTCGTCATGATACCTCCCTCAGTCGGGTACACCTGTGCATCGCTTCGGTGATGAATAACAAATCATCACCGAAGGCCCAATAAAGGCCCAGCCAAGCCAGCGACGCCGCTCGTCGTCTTCAAGCTCCCGACGGCGCTCTTCTCCCCCGACCCCGACCCCGCGCCGCCGCCTCGCCGCCCCGCCGGCCACCGCCGCGGCCGCGGTAGGGTCTCGCCGGAGCTCCGCGGCCGCGGCGGCCTCCTCCTCCCCCTCCCGCCGGAACCTTAGCCCGCGCCGCCAGCGAGCTTCACTCCCGCCCCAACCTGGCCCGGCCGCTCCCCCACCGCCAGGACCCTAAAGGCCGCCCGGCCCCCATCCCCACCGCCAGGCCAACCTGCCTCCCCCCGCCGGCGGCTTCAATCTAAGGCCGCCGGAGTTGAAGAAGGAAGAGGGGAGGCTCGCCGCCGGTCGCCGTCCACCGCCGCCGTCGTTTGCTCGGGGCCTCCTCTCGGCGCCGCCCTCCTCCTCTGCAACGGGAAAGAAGAAAGCTCGCGAAGAAGAAGCTCCAGTCGCTGACAGGTGGGACCCGCGGCGTGATGAGTTGCTCAATCGTCGCCGAAGCGACGCATATGATCGGCGCCCTCAGTCACTCCTAATACAACTGCATTTCTAGGGTTTGAACTGAAAGAAAATAACGATATTGCCCCTATTTCAAAGATAGAATAGCAACAACGAGATGACAGTAACAATGCAGAACAGCGTGGAAGGGTGAGAAAGCATGCGGCGGGAAGAAACCACCGTCTTTAAAATGGAGCAGAGGAAGTACAGTATATCCAAAAGAAAGAAATATACCTTGGTTGTTGATCAACCGTGGATAATACGGAGTAATATAATAAACATCAAACAGATCGAACAAAATTAAACAGGGTTGACTGTTAGGAGCTACTCCCTCTGTTCTGAAAAAACTAATGTTTAGGACAAGATTTGAGAATATAAATCATCAATAACTTTTAAGTTGTTGAGTTTGCAAATGTGAAAACTATATGAATAGATTTGTCTTAAAAAATATTTTTATAAAAGTAAACATACATCACTATTCGATAAATATTTTTATAATAATAAAAAATTTGTATTTTGGAGATCGTGTCGCTGTCCTAAACATCAGTTTTTTAAGAGACCTATCCTCGTTTCGAAATAAAGGGCCGTAGTGAGGATCAACCCCGGATAAGTGAGTCAGTGTAGGGACAGAGGCTGATGATTCTAAAGGTGATTTCAAACTACAAGATGACTTTATTTGAAAACGGAATCCAAATATCAACAAAAAGATGAATGGAAAGTCTTGCCGATATGAATTGATCTTCAACCCAATGACAATGCTTCGATTTCGATCTTTACTTCTTTCTTGGATGCCTGTGAAGTTTGTGTTCGCATTTCATCAAAGGAAAAGTGGGCTGTACCTACATGAAGAAAAGAGTTGCTCGTGTAAAGTATCCCAAATGTCTACGAGACTCCGACAAACTTGCTTCAGTCTTTCAGACCTGGTGGTAGTGCGTACAGTAATAAAGAGTGTCCCTACTTGCAAGTCGGTCTGCTGACCAGTTCCAAAAAGGAAACGAAAATGCATATCATGCATGACTGACCATATACTACACGACTGATTGGCGTGTCCTCCTCGCGTTTGATTGTACACGGTGCCGTCCACGTAGGGCGCACGCGTCCTACCTACTTCTACTATCCTTTTGGATAACGCTGACGTCCAGCAGCAAACGACAGTCGACAGGACATATGTTGCGGGGCTCGAGGATGATTTTCGTTTCCTGGCCTTGCCAACAATCCATAGCGAACATGGCTGCGATAGTCCCCGCGTCGGCACCGTACGTCGTCCTCAGGGTCGCGGCGTTCGCGCTGTTCCCGCTCGTCATCAGCTCGTGCCTCGCGATGCGCCGCGCGCTGGGCCGCAGCGACTACTCGTCGGCGGTGGCGTTCGTAGCCACGGCCACCGCCCTCCTCGCCGCCCTCCTCGCCACGGTGCTCCGGGCGCACGACGACACGACGGCGGGGCGACGCCGGGGCCCGCTCTAAGGCCGCGGCGTGGGCGCTGTCCTCGGCTCTGACGGGCATGTTCGCCCACCGCGTCGCCGCCATCGCCCCGCCCGCGCCCCCATTCGCCGTCCTGGTATGGAGCATGGCCGGCGGTACAGTCGCCGGCGGGTTCTACTTCCTCTTCGTGGGCGGCGAAAGAGACATTGCCGCGCCCCGAGACGAACAACCGTGACACACTCCCACACGTTACGCTGGTTGCATGTTTTTTGCACTTGCACACAGCAAAGTTGCTGAACAAGGGCAGCGCAAGTTAAATCATTATAAAAGCACGACGCTTCCCCGTTGCCTGCTAATGATGCGATCATGTGGACAATTATTAATTAGTAATGACACAGAACGCAGTAATAATTCCATTAACTGCTAACAACATCATCGATCCTACGGAGTATACTGCAAGGCTTACTAATCTGATGCGGTAGTGCTGACGACGGCGTACGCACGCAAGCATGGTGTACGTGTACCTCGCTCGGCGAAGCTATCGCTATCGGCGAGCGAGCAAGCGAGCAGCAGGTGATGGCTAATCCGACTCCTGCAGGCCGGCGAGCACGACGGACCCCACGAACAGCCCGGCGGCGCCGGCCGCGAGCACGGCTGCGACGACGGCCTGGACGGCGACGAGCGCGACGGAGTCGTCGGGCACGACGACCACCGCGGCGACGGCGGCGACGAGGAGCGGCAGCGAGATGGACGCGAGCACGGAGGGGGACGCTCCGGCGGCGGTCTCGACGAGGCTGAGCAGGCCCAGGTCCTCGGCCTTGGAGAGCAGGCCCAGCTTCTCGAGCGAGGAGAGCGTGACGCCGAGCTCCTCGGCCTTGGACAGCAGCCCGGCCTTCTCCACCGTGCTCAGCACCTTGCGCCGCTCCAGCTTCTTGAACACGTCCACCGACACCTCCTCGCTCCCCTCCGCGAAGAGGCCCGCGCCGAACCACTGCTTCGACCAGTTCTCGTCGTACCGGTTCACCTGCATGCGTTCGAGATCTCAGAACGGAGAGCAATAGCAACTCGAACCCAAGATAAATGTGATTCTCGTTGCAGCAATTATAGTACCTTCTTCTTGGGCGCCATGGCCGTGACCTTGAAGCGTCGTCGGCTCGAGGAGGGCAGGAGGCCAGCAGGCTGGGATAGCCGAGACGAAGAGCAGCAGCCGGAGAACGCTGCTGGAATCACAGCCATTTCGTCTTCCTACTCTTCCACCCTGCTGCAACTGCAACGACGCGATTTGCTCCTGTGCCCTGTTTCCCGGCTCTGTTTTCTTTTTGGGACAGCTCCCTATTTCGCTGTCCGCAGAAATCGAAGAAAATCTGAATGTGACCACTGGCAGAAAGGCTTATCTTTCGGCTGGACCCACGGGCCAATTGAGCGAAACTAAGCCACAAATATGTTCCCTACCGGGCTACCCACCACAGGCCACACAATTGAACAAGCAACCACTGTACCACGGCCAAGCACATGGCCTTTGCCCACGCCTCAGATTTTACCAATCTTCAAGCTAGTTGTTGACAGTTTTAGACTACTCCTGTGTATTCCTCCCGGTTCAAACCGGATGTTGTTATGAAGGTGACTGTATTAATCAATAACTTCTTTGAAAATATGATAAGAGCTTCGGGATAGATGATAATTAAATATTTTGTAACTATGTTTTATAGTAAAACTATAAACATCGATCTTATGTCGTCAAATTTAAACATATTTGACAATAATAGTTTTAAAAATACATACTCCCTCCATTTTTTTAAATATATGACGTTTAGGACAAGCAAATTAGTTTATTTTTAAGCTAAATAGTTTGTCATAAACGTTATATATTTAAGAACATCGAGGGAGCACTTGATTTGGCCACCAGTCTGCCACATTGTTGTCTAAGTTGCTAGCATTATTAGCCGCTTTTTACATGTAAAATGACGTTGATTTATTTGACCAAAATTAGCTACATATATCACGTGCAAAAATACAAAATTGTTGGATAATCGTAGATTAATGGGTTGAAAAATGTTAAAACTCACTCAGCTTCCTTCTGGTTTCGATGTATTTTCATAATATTTTTAGCTGACCTAAAGCTTCAAGCTTTAGCCAACCATTTTACACAAGGTATTGTTGCAGACGCATGTGTTCTATGGCTTCAGACGAACCATAATTGCTCCCCTTTCTTCAAGTGAGCTACAGATTATGTGTTCATGTAGTATAGTTGTGGTGTTCAGGGCTAGAGTTCAGACTCCAAATCTCCCTCGGTCCCTCCAATCTCCAGTACTCAGAACCTTAAAAAGAAAGGTTGAGGCGACGAGTCATTGAATCTTGATCACGTGGATCTAAAAGTGGATTGCTAAGAGCTGCTTTCAACAAGAAATACCCGCCGAAAACAAACAAGTAGAAGTTCTGAAGAATTGTGGTTGCCGTTTCTCTTCTTTTTTTAGGAGGACTTTTATTGATGCCTCTCAAGGTTGAAGGTTGAAAGCTTCTTCTTCTTATACGACAAAAAAAAATGTCTCTCAAGGTTGAAGGCCCCCTAAGTAGATTGGGCCGAGGGCCCTCTCAACTGCCACAGGCCCACAAGATAAACCAGCAGCGTGGCAGATTAGTTTCCTGCAGGTTCACCTGGCAATGGTGTGGCCATCTTGACTACCTAGAATCACTATCTCTAAGTTGATTGAAGTGTTATACTTACAAAAAAAAAAGAGCAGGAGATTTCTTGCCTATTTTCACTTCCTAGCCTTGAGCTGGTGAGGAGGGAGAATTTTGCGAGAAGCAATTGTACCTTTTTCTGTTCTGCTGTAAACTGTTGGATATGGTTATAACTCCACTCTTCTGCCAAAGAAAACGGGCAACATCAAAAGTAAGATCTGGCTTTGTGCCCTTGGTGACAGTCACCTCTTCACCCATTTTTTTTAAAAAAAAGAACTCTTCACCTTTTCTTTTCTTCTCTTTTGAACTCAAGTGCATGTGAACTATCTGACAGAAATAGGTCTTGCCGGGGACGAGCTCTGTAAGAAAGTGGGACAGCTGACGAAACTGCAATAGTCAGCTTCACCTAATTGATCAGCAGCAATTATCTTATCGCCATGTATGGAAATCCCACTTGGTTTTGGTTGAAAAGTAGCTCCATCATCTCCTGGTTAAGGATGCGTGAAACGGGAGAGTGGTCGTTTTTCCCCACGCTACAGTAACAAAGGGCGATTTCGAGGGCGACTCCTTTTTCCTCCGGCGATCCGCCGGCCCCCTCTCCTCTGGAGTTGAGAGGGGAGCCCGGCTCCTCGGCGGGTGGAACCTGTATAGCTGTAGATTTAGGTCTTCTAGCTCGTGTCTCCCGGCGGCGGCTTCGTCGGCGTTTAGGGTTAGGTCTTCTTTTGTTCTTCTTCGGTGGTGGCGGCGGCGGAGTCGGCGCCTCTTCTGGTGATGAGTAAAGGTGGGCTCTTGTGCTCCTTGCTGTCGACGACACCTCCGGTGTCGTCGGTGGGGAGGGGTTTTTTTCCTCCGAGGTGGATCTGGCGTCGTCGTCTCCGGCCACCTTGTGAGGTCAGTGGTCTCTCTCTTTCGCGAAAGGAGGGATGATCTGGACATCTCCTCGGGATGTTCTTTCCGAGCCATCGTTGCTGGTGGCGCCGGCTCCGGTGTGGTGGGTGGATGGATCAGAGGAGGGTGGTTTGCTTGGTGCTCTTCCGTCTTCTCCGACGAGGTTGCTGCTGATATGCCCCAGCGATGCTAGATGCGTCATGGTCTGTGCTCTGTGGCGTTGGCTCTTGCAGCGTTTCCATGAGTTGGAGCTCCTTGACGGCGAGGCGGCGTTCTCCAAGCTCGGCGGCGCTGGCGGTCGTCGGTGTCTGCTGAGGAAGATGGCAGAGAAGCCCTTGATGGACTACGATGCAATTTTCTTTTTTTTGAGGGTCTTCTTTGTAATTTGGAGATGTACTGTGCTTCAAGTTTAATACCATCCTTCCTTTCGAAAAAAAAAGAAAAGTAGCTCCATCGCCAGCGTTACTGTGAGAGCTGAAGGTCACATTCGTAATTGAGACCACCTAACTCCACAGCGGCACGGTATACATGACAGTGGGATTCCTTTGATCCGTCCCCACGTGGTGGATGTGGATCCGTAGATGCAGATGATAGCAATTTTACTTTTCAGACTAGTTTGGGGTGCTACAAATTAGAAGTACGAAAGAGCTGAATAACTGAAGTAGATCAAAGTCATACAAAAAAATAAAGATAAAAGAGAACTCATACCTAGACTTCCAAAAGGACTTGGAACCTGAATAAGAGCTACTCTAGCCTACCCCCTAGTTTTGGAAACTAAAAGTGAGAGGAGAATGAGAGAGTGGTGTGTGAGAAATGGGAGCCCCTCCTCTTCTATTTATAGGCGAGGACAAGGCTTGCTCGGACGCCCAAATGGCCTCTAAACACCCGGGAGTGAGGCAATGGACTAATGAGCAACCACCACGTGGAAGGCTAGGATGGGGCGCCACTAAGGCGGTTCGGCCGATCCTAAGATCGGCCGGCCCCCTAGGGCGGCCCCACCTGGTGTGCTTCCTCTGGTTGGCTGCCTTGTGGGCCCTCTGATCCATCCCCGGTGCATGGCTTGATTTGGTATCCGAGGTGGACCCTTTGATCCATGTGAAGTCCATGTCTCTAATTCGTCGGTGAGTGCCTCCCCTGGATCGATGACGTGGATTGCCATGTTTCCCTTGGTGGCAGCCACCTCCTCAGCTGAGTTGGCATGGTTTCTTCATAGAAGTTGAGTTTCCATCTCTTTTAAGAGGTAAATCACCTACATACAAATAATCTCTAAGGACAAGTGGAACTACATTATTCAAACCTAAATACTAGTGAATAATACATATGCCTCCATTTATGTGAGATTATTGAGGGTTGGAAATTGTGAATTTCCACCGTCAACAAACTCCCCCAAGCTAACCTCTTGCTCGTCTCGAAGCAAGACATTAGAGACTTAGATTGGTTGATCAGGAGTTGCTACAATGTTGTATTCTCAACTTATGGCAAACATACAGCAAAGTATTCTACCAAGAGTTGAACAAGTTGGCAATGTTCTTACCTTTCACCTGATACGTGGGGCATATAGCTTCACCTGCCTTGGGCGGTTGAGAGACAGAATGGTCATATAGCATGTGCATAATCACTCATACCTTGATCAGCTTAGCAATCTGGAGGTTTTGCATGTTTTTCAAAAAGAAAATCAGAGTTCTTCAAATGATACTCTCGGATCGCTCAAAGGTGTATGGTTCCTCACCAAGGTATCAATGTTGCCTTTCCTCACATCCTACTCCTAATAGGCTGTATGTGGAGCTGTAGGTAGGGAAGATGTGACATACTTGCCTCTCATGTTTTGCTAAGTCAAAAATCGGATCCTTGGAAGAAACAAACATACATCCTGATCAAGATGTGCAAATGTGTGTGATGGATATGAGCATGGCAAGGTGGATACTAGACCCGGAAGTGGGTGCTAGATATTGCCATGCTTTTTATGAGGAAATGAAGGATTGATGGTAAGGTGGACACTAGTCCCGGAGTAGGTACTAGTTATTACCATTTATATGGTGGAACTCTTTCTCTTGCACATATCAATCCCTTTTTCTCCTTTTGAAAATTTTTCGAGACTTGGGCTAGCTCTCTTTATTTCATTTTTTGCCATGCTTTTCCCTTTTTTTTAGCTAGCCCTTTGTCTCTATTGGAGATATTTGGAGAGGGATGAATAATGCAAAGATACATAGAGTTTTATTTGAGGAAGAATGCATAGGCGTATGGAACAAATGATGAATGCTAACTTCCAGTGTAGAAGTTTTAGCATGAACGTGTGCGTGATCTTGATCAGGGGAGTATGAGTTCTAACAAGGGTCACAACAATTTGACAAAGCTCAATGAGAGAACAAGCTGCATATGTGGAGGCTAAGAACTAGAATCTACCTATGACCTTGGATGAGAAATTCTCATCATTGAGAAACTCATCATGTTTTGATTTTTTCAAAAAGAAAAACTCCGGATGTCAAGCATCACTAAGCCCAAGATCATAGCACTCTATTATACCATATCATGTCTCACAACAACTTAGGCAAGGATCATGCTTTTTGCTACCCACAATTTTCAGGCTAAGATTTGAACATACAAGCCAACAAGCTCAAAACTTAGGTAGGATACAAAGTTGTAAGCAAAACATACGTGGAAAATAAACAGAGCAACTATTCATCATTTCAACCATAAAGGCAAAGCATTCTTACTAAGCATATCAAAGAAAACTAAGCAAACGATGATGATGAAAGCAAATAAATATTTTTAGTCTTTTTATTTTTGCAGATTTTTTTTGGATTTTCATTTATAAGATATTCTGAAAATAAGGAAGATACAAGTTACCTCAGGATGGGGGTCCTCCCCCAAGCTAGCTTCAGGCTCACTGCGGAGGAGGGTAAAAGAAACCCTGACTTGCGTGGTAAGCCCTCTGCGCCTCCATGTACTGCTGCTGATCCTGCTGCATGGCTGCTATCCTCTCACCAGCCTGACGCTGCCACGCTGAGGTAGACTCGACGTGGGTGTTCAGCGTCTCCTCCAATCCCGTGACCTGGACGGTGAGCTCTCCCATTTGCTGCGCGAGCTGAGCATCGCGTGCAGAGGCTGAGGAGTGTCGCCGGAAGGACAGAGACGGAGGTGGACCACCGGAGCTAGAACTAGAGGGTGTGGCCCACTGAGCTCTGCTCGCGCCTGCCCAAGCTGTGCCACTCGCACTCGGCTGGTAGGTGGGCTGGCCCCAGGCAGGTACATATCCAGGGGTAACCCCAGACATGTACCCCGCAGGGGCCCCTCCTGCCACCGGTGGTGTAGCAGGCTGTGGCTGAGGCTGTGGTGGTGGTGGCTGTGACTGCTGCTGCTGCATGTGTGCTCTCTTCGCCACGCTCCTGGTGGACCTGCCCGAAACACTAGCACGACGGCTTTCCTCTTGTGTAACAAGGGGAATGGTTAGTGACTCCGAATTATACAATCCAAACCCCGGGTTAGGTAACGGGATTTGATTTGTATAGCCCGGAAAGAAGAAAGTCAAAGAATCATTTGGGCTCCTCTTGAGTATATGCCCCTGGATCAAGTATGCCTCATCAATGAGAACTCGGGACGTCCCGATAAAGGGTACGGGATTCCCGCTAAGAACCCCGAGTCTGAGAGCAATACGAGTCACCAAAGCCGTACACTCAATAGGACCTATCATCTTGAAATTCATCATCCACTGCCGAATCATAGCTTTAACGGGAGAGACCTTGATCCGATTGACAGCAGCGTATAGTAGCATCATCTCATCGCTGCACACAGGCCGAACATCCTCTCATGGAAAGAGAGTAATGGCGAGCCACTTGTGCCACAGGCGGAGAGTGGGATGCACAATATCGTTGCACCGAGGTACAAACTTGCCACTGTAAACAAGACCAGAGATATCTGCCCAGAAAGATTCTCGAACATAACCCTCACAAGCTCGCTTCAAAGAGACAGCACAACGAGGACTAAAACCAAGAAGACGACTAAGATCCTTCCAAGAAAGACGATAATCGGTCCCGAAGAGATGAAACTCAATGCCATCCGGGGTCTCGGTAAGAGAGCAAAGAAACTGGATGGTGAGGGGCCGAGAGCCAAGCTCTGTGACCGGCACAAACTCCTCCCAACCAAGAGCATTCCAAATGGAAACAAACTCGAGGTTCATACCTGTTTTCTCCATGAGAGCCGGGTCGAAGTCCCTGGTGTGGGCAAAGACTCGGTCCTTCAGAAGAGCATAGGCTTGCTCCTCTCGATCGCCCCGCAAGCTGAGGTAGGGGGTGTCGTCGACGACCTCCTCCGCGGCTAGTGGCTCGGCTTGCTCTTCTTGCTCTTCTTCATAATCCATCGTCGATGGGCTCGACATCGGCTCGACGGGGGTGGATGCACTCGTGCTTGCCCGCGAACAGGAGCGTGAGCGTGTCACCCTCCGGAGAGTGTTCGCCGCCCAATTCATGCTAGCACAACAACAAGGGACAACAAGAGCAACTCGGTGATGGGTTAGTGAAATCGAATGAGGTTCTTACCGAGTTTGCTCCACCAATAACAATACTTTCAGCAACACAATAGAGGGAACACTTGATGATCCAATCTTGAGCAAGAAATCCAAGAAAACCAAGAGAGCAAGGAGTAGAGAGGAGAGTGTGAGTGAAATGAGATGAATGGGTGAAGAACGCCCCCTCTCGGGTCCAATTTATAGAGCAAAGGGGCAGCACACCGCGGGATAGCCGTTGGGCAACGACTAGGAGCCGTTGGCCCAGGCTGGGCCTACTTGACCCTTACCAGGGTTCGGCCGAACCCTGGTTCGGCCGGCCCAGTGGTGGGCCCGGTGCTGGCCCCCTTTGGCAGGTGTGCCCCCAACGACTATATGAAAATATGCCAAGGTGCACCGGCCAAAGTTTACTCCAGAAATTGCCCAAATGAATTTGCTAAGATTTTCAAACTCAGAAGTGATTTTCAGAATTTTTATTTGAAAAAGGGAAAAGGGCTAGATAAATCTAGCATGCAAATGCAGAGTTTTGGAAAATCAAATATGCAATTTTTGAAATAAAATTTTGGGAAGGGAAATATGAGATAAATACCAGCTTTAACCTTTTTGGTAGAAAGGACCCATCATTTTTAGTCTGACGAGTGGGACTCTTCTCAGCGATCAATTCCATTCAGCACCCCACTCCTGAGAAGTAGAGGGTGGTGCCTTCTCAATCTTCCGCCATTCTTTCCGAATTCTCTTTAACCTCTTCGACGGAGATTTCTTCCTTGGGGGTGAAGGCTCCTTCCCCCAAGCTGCTCAACACTATCTTGCACTAAATAGCATTGCTCTTCTTTGTCCTGAAACTTGAACTTCAAGTTCCTCTTCCCAATGCGGAAATAGATGATTTCGGATCCCACATTGATCCTAGCTCGGACATCACTGAGAAATGGTCGCCCAAGGATGAGCGGCATTCCTCCCTCGTCATCCATATCAAGGACCACGAAATCCGCGAAGACATAAGAACTCTTGACCTTAACCAATAAGCTCTCAACAATTCCTTCTAGATATCGTATCGTTGAATCTACGAGTTGGATAGTCCGTGTTGTTGGAGAGAGAGCTAGATATCCAAGTTGCTCGAACATGGCCTTGGACATGAGATTAACACTTGCACCAAGGTCACAAAGAGCATGCCTGATCTTCTTGTAATAGATTGTGCAAGTAATAGTCGGGTAGCTTGGATCTTTCTTGTGCACTACTGCTGATTCCTCCCATGGATCAAGAATTTGTTGTATGGGCTTTCCTACATAGTTAGAAGCATGTGTCTTCCTAGGTGGCTTACCCCACCTGGTTGACACTACACTAACATTTTCACAAGAGGATACGGGTTGCCCCAGGATCCTCCCGTTATCAGGAGATGGAACCAAAGCAGCCAGCTGAGCCAACTGGGTTTCTAACATTTTGTTGAAACTCAGCTGACTCTTCTGAGCAGAAGAGAAACTATCAAGCTTAATGTTGAGACTTTCCACAGTTTTATCAAGGGCAGCTAGCTTCTTGTGAATACCTTCATTAATCTTAGCTTGCCCAAAAACGAGATCTCTCAAGGAAGGTTGGTTGGGATTGTACGAATTACCTTGGTTACCTCCTTGATAATAAGGGTGTTGTTGATTCCATGATTGGCCTCCTTGTTGAGGTGGACGATAACCGTTGTTATTGCCATTCATGTACATCACTTCCTCCTGAGTCTCCGGGCAGTAGTTGCCTGTGTGCCCAGTGTTGCCACAGACTTCACAAGTCATGTGATTGTCCATAAGCAAAGTAGTGGTGGCCATGGCAGCCTTCTCGCTGGTGTAGTCATCCAATCTCTTCATAAGAAGATCCATCTTGGCAGTAATCATATCTGCTTCCTTGACAGTATGAGTACTCCTCGGTCGTGGTTGGAGTCTTTCATCACTCCACCCTTGGTTGGAGACCATCTTCTCAATGTGTAATTTAGCATCATCAACAGTGAGTGAGAAGAATGCTCCTTGGGCAGCAGCATCAATATGGCCTCGGGCTGTCGGAGTCAACCCATTATAGAAGCTTTGAAGAATAAGCCAATCCTCCATCCCATGGTGAGGACAGGCCAGGACATACTCCTGAAGCCTTTCCCAAGCCTCTGAAATAGATTCACTTGCTACTTGCTGAAAACCAGAAATCCTTCCACGAATAGCATTGGTTTTACCCAATGGGAAGAACTTCTTGAGAAATGCCTCTGAACACTTACTCCAAGTGTTAATAGCTTCACGATTCACATAGAACCATTGCTTAGCTTTCCCTAGGAGGGAGAATGAAAATAGCCGTAAACGAACAACATCCATATTTGCACCCCTGATGACGAAAGTGCTGCATAGCTCTAGGAATTGCTGCAGATGAGCATTGGCATCCTCATTTGGCTTGCCACAGAATGGGCTAGCCTGTACCATCGTAATTAGACCCGTCTTGATCTCAAAATTTTCAGTCCCCATTGCCACCTCAGGGCCTTGCAGCACCTAGTTAGCGGAAGGAGCTGAGTACTCACGAAGTGTCTTCTGGACCATAGCGTTGGACGTGGATGGTACAAAGGAAGCTGGATCGCCTTCCGGATGAGTACGACGAGGTGAGCCGAAATGAATTCGAGCTTTCCTCACAAGTGACTCGGGTTCTTCAGTAAAATTCCTCGGTAGGTCGAAACTAGTCATACACTACCTGTCTTCATCATCCAAAGATAAAAGAAGACAATCAAGGTTAGCCTGCATTGAGAGTTGTCCTAACCTACTCAGGGTTTATAAACAGATGCAAAGCATAGTCATGATAATCCTGTGCCTTCCCCGGCAACGGTGCCAGAAATGCTTGTTGGCGTTTCGTAGCGTCATCATCCTAAGAACAGATCTGGGACCCGTCCTTAGTGACAACACTAGGAAAGCCTTTAGGCACCTCTCAATGTCACAACTAATGGCACCGGGTTAGCGTGAACATCGAGACTTTCCAGAGGTTAATCTAAACGATCATGAACGAATCCGCAAGCGCACAGATAAACCATTGTAGCATTTCCCCAAGGAAGGAGAGTATTCCAAGGGTATCGTATCCGTGGAAGGCAATTGCGGATATCTTAGACTTATGCTTTTGCTCTGAATGTAAACCAAGAGATAGATATAGGGAACAACACACTCAATGACAGGGGTAAGATAAAAGATATACGGGGTAGTGTGACACACACACTCAAATCTACCTCTACTCTAGCACACTACGGCTTAGGGGGAACATACGAGTTAGCTCTAGGTTCTAATTTACTAAACATACAAAGCTAGAAGATACAAGAGATGGACATGAGTATTGCATGAGAGAGATAAGGTTCAACACCCAGGTACAAATGGGGAGCTAGCCCGCGACGACCAGCACTCAGCGAAACTAGACTTTAGACTCCTACAGCAGGTACCCCAGCGCGGAGGTTGCCCAAGGATCCAACAGGGCTGTCACCACCTGAGGACCGACCTCTATCGTTACGGGGGGTATGCTCATAAATATCATAGCCAGACAACCCAGCACCATGCCTACGTTGCTGCTAGACTCCACCCGGCCCGAGCTATTGTGACCCAGGGTGAGAACCACCAGAAGACTGGTCAACTAGACCGAGTACCGTAGCTTGAATACAGACCTCATGCAACACTCTCATGCCATCTAACAAGATCGACTAAGGCTAGACATACGAACAGATATGAACTCTCTTATGTCTAATCAATAAGATCAAAGGGTCGTGTTCGTGAAGAACACGAGCCTCTAACTTATGAACAAACACATAAGGAAGGAGTTCATCACCCTTCAAGTGGATCAAAAGGTAGTATTCACGAAGAACACAAGCCTCTAAATGATGAACAGGGGATGAACTCAAGAACATATCAAGAATATGATCTACCATGACTTTATATGAAATAGCTGAATAAATGAAGTAGATCAAAGTCATACAAAGAAATAAAGATAAAAGAGAACTCATACCTAGACTTCCAAGAGGACTTGGAACCTGAATAAGAGCTACTCTAGCCTACACCCTAGCCTTGGAAACTAAAAGTGAGAGGAGAATGAGAGAGTGGCGTGTGAGAAATGGGAGCCCCTCCCCTTCTATTTATAGGCGAGGACAAGGCTTGCTCGGACGCCCAAATGGCCCCTAAACACCCGGGAGTGAGGCAATGGACCAATGAGCAACCACCACGTGGAAGGCCAGGATGGGGCGCCACTAAGGCGGTTCGGCCGATCCTAGGATCGGCCGGCCCCCTAGGGCGGCCCCACCTGGTGTGCTTCCTCTGGTTGGCTGTCTTGTGGGCCCTCTGATCTATCCCCGGTGCATGGCTTCATTTGGTATCCGAGGTGGGCCCTTTTATCCATGTGAAGTCCATGTGGCGTCCTCTAATTCGTTGATGAGTGCCTCCCCTGGATCGATGACGTGGATTGCCATGTTTCCCTTGGTGGCAGCCACCTCCTCAGCTGAGTTGGCATGGTTTCTTCATAGAAGTTGAGTTTCCATCTCTTTTAAGGGGTAAATCACCTACATACAAATAATCTCCAAGGACAAGTGGAACTACATTATTCAAACCTAAATGCTAGTGAATAATGCATATGCCTCCATTTATGTGAGATTGTTAAGGGTTGGAAATGGTGAATTTCCACCGTCAACACTTGTGAACAAATATCATTAGGAAACTCATGCTTATCTAAGTAGTTGGTGTTTGTGATATGGTTTGATGATATGATCTTCACTCTGAATGTTTAAGTGCTTGGGCATTTTATTTGAAAATCATGAAAACCCTTTGCAAAGCTCCTCTTTGATATGCCACCGTCCTACTAGAGCCATATGATATAGTTGAAAACCTTCTACTCATATGCTGCTTTTCATTTCATTGAGCTTTGTCAAATCCTGTGATCCTTGTGAGAATTCTTTTCATTACTTTCATGATCAAGATTCATGTGCACACCACCTATTTCCCCTTACTATGCTTCTGCACTGGAAGTTAGCATTGTACCCTTCATCCATCTCATATAAATAAAGCTCCATATGTGGTGTGACATCTCTCTCCAAAAGTATCCTTCAAAAGAGACATGGGCTATGAAAAAAAAGAAAAAGAAAAGAGAAACACATGCTCAAAGCATGATGAAAAAAAAGAAAAAAAAGAAAAGAAAGAATAGCCCATGTCCAAAATAAAGGAGAAATAGGAGAGAGATGAGATCATGCAAAAAGGAGTTCCATATCATAGATGGTAATAACTAGTGTCCATTCCGGGCCTAGTATCCACCTTACCATACTCACCATATCCATACACGTGTACATCTTGATCTGATTGTATGATTTGATTTTCTCTGTGGATCCAGTCTTTGACTTTGCAATATATGTGATACAAGTATGCCTTATCCTTTATCCTACCCTGAGCTCCACATATAGCCATCATTAGAAGTAGGATGAAGAAAGGCAATCTAATGCCTTGGTGAGGACGTATACACATTGAGTGATATGATAGAATCAAATGAGGAGCTAAGCAAGGTTTTGTTTTGAAAATTTATTGCAAAACCCCAAGTGCTTAACATGATGAGCAGGAGTGATTTGATTCGTGACCATTCCATTCTTCAACTACCCAAGATAGCATGATAGACACTTCAGAGTTCACAAGTACAAGGTATGGTCTGGAATATCTCTTATGCTTGCTTCATACCTATGGATATCATGTCTCACTTTGATCTCGTTCTTCCCTTTACTCAGGACGAGCAAAGGTCGAGTGTGGGGGTATTTGTTGACGGCTGATTTTCACTCACTTCTTACCCGTCAAACATGTACCTTTTGGCATGGAAATTGATCATCAACATTAGAATAGGGTTTAAACTAATCATTTCCACAAGTGTTGGTGATTATGCAAATACAGGTGAATAGCACTAGAAAGAGGAGTAAAAGCACAAGTCTTTGATCCAAGCACTTCAAGACCAGCCAATGAGGGGATGCCACCTAGGATTCCCTTGGATCACTGACATCATCAATCCAAGAGAGGCAAGCTCGACGAATCACGCATCGCCACATGGACATCACATGGATTCAAGGGCCCACTCATCCCCAAAACTGATGGGAAACTTGGCATGCACAGGGGAGTGACCTCAGGGCCCACCAGTCAGCCACCAGGAGGAAGCACAAGGTGCCACGTGGCCCTAGGGTTTCGGGCGAACCCTAGATCGGCCGAACCGACTCTGGTTCGGCTGATCTCGGCCCTCCACGTGTCAGCCCCTGATTGGTCCCTGGTTGCAGTTCCGGGCATTTAGGAGCACTTGGAGCCCCGAAGCAAGCCTCTCCCTCCTCTATAAATAGGAGGGGAGGGGCTCACTTTTGGAACACACACTTCTCCTCCTCTTCATTTTGGCTTGGAGCCTCTCTCTTTAGGAGAGGAGAGCTCTTTGTATAGGATTAGTGCTAGGAAGTGAGGTGGGAGGCTTGAGGCCATGTCATGATTCATGATATCTTCCTGAAGAACGATCCTCAGCGGTGCCTTTGTTCTTCAACTAGACTAAAGTGAGTATTTCGATATTTCCTATTTAGACTAAAGTCGTATGCATGCTTAGAATGCTGTGTTCTTGTGTTCTTCATTTATTCTTGGTTTAGAGGCTTGTGTTCTTCGAACACGACCCTTTCGATCCAGTAGACTTAGATCATAAGTTTGCACCTAGTTTGCCAGCTTGTCTATTAGAGTAAAGTGGAGCTCCTGCGTGTTTCTAGTTAGATCAATGTGCATTCGTGATCTTGCATGAGTGATAGAGCATACCTTGAGCTAGTGCCAGTATCTCCCTCGCGGATTCGTAGAAATAGTAAGTGGTGTAGACGAGGTGTCTGGACCATAAGCTATCCTTCGAAGACCACGTACATTCGTAGCGTAGAGGTAGGCTGCAGTGGTGACAGCCTGTTGGACCCTTTGTCAACCCTCTACGTCGCGTACCGAGTTGGGCTCGAGCCAACACATTGGCCTTGTGCTTGGTGCCCGAAGTGAGTGTTATACCTGAGAGATCGTAACTAGACTCTGCGCTCGGTCGAGGCAGATCCTTTCTACCTATCCTATCAATCAGTGTTGTGTCCTTGGATCACCTATACTAGAAGTAGAAGATAGTGCACATCGTTCCTTGGATTCGATACCCTTGGAATACTCTCCTTCCTTGGTGAAGTGTTACAACGGTATTTCTATGCACTTGTGGTATACCCTGTGTCTCTTACACGCTCACGCTACCCACGGTGCCATAGTGGTGACGTTAAGAAACGCTAACAGAGTGGCACGGCTTGGGCGAGTGCGAGCGGTGCTCAGTGGGCTACACCCGCTAGTTCTAGATCTGGTGGTCCGCCTTCGTCTTCGTCCTTCAGGCGGCACTCCTCAGCCTCTGCACGCGATGCTCAGCTCGCGCAGCAGATGGGAGAGCTCACTGTCCAGGTCACGGGATTGGAGGAGACGCTGAACACCCACGTCGAGTCTACCTCAGAGTGGCATCGTCAGGCTGGTGAGAGGATTGAAGCCATGTAGCAAGCACAACAGCGACACATGGAGGAGCAGAGGGCTTTCTATGCGAGTCAGGGTTTCTTCTACCCTCCTCTGCAGTGAGCCTGAAGCTAGCTTGGGGGAAGACCCCATTCTGAGGTAACGTGTATCTTCCTTTGTTTTCAGAATATCTTATAATGAAAACCCATAAAAATCTGAAAAAATAATAAAAAGACCAAAATGATTTATTTGCTTTCATCACTAAGTTTGCTTAGTTTACTTTGATATGCATAGTAAGAATGCTATGCCTCTATGGTTGAAATGATAAATAGTTGCTCTGTTTATTCTTCTCGTATGTCTTGCTTACAACTTTGTATCCTACCTAAGTTTTGAGTTTGTTGGCTTGCATGTTCAAACCTTAGCTTGAAAACTGTGGGTAGCAAAAAGAATGATCCATGCCTAAGTTGTTGTGAGACATGATATGGTATAATAGAGTGCTATGATCTTGTACCAAGTGATGCTTGACATCCGGAGTTTTCCTTTTTGAAAAATCTAAACATGGTGAGTTCCTCAATGATGAGCATTTCCTATCCAAGGCCATATGTAGATTCTAGCTCGTGTTAGCCTCCACATATGTAGCTTGTTCTCTCATTGAGCTTTGTCAAATTGTTGTGACCCTTGTTAGAACACATACTCCCCTGATCAAGATCACGTACACGTTCATGCAAAACTTCTACACTGGAAGTTAGCATTCATCATTTGTTCCATTTGCTTACGCATTCTTCCACAAATAAAACTCTATGCATCTTTGTATCATTCATTCCTCTCCGAATATCTCCAAAAGAGACAAAGAGCTAGCTAAAAAAAGAGAGAAAGAGAAAGAAAAGCATGCTCAAAAGTATGGTAGAATAAAATAAAGAGAGCTAGCCCAAGTCTCGAAAAATTTCAAAAGGAGAAAAAGGGGATTGATATGTGCAAGAGAAAGAGTTCCACCATGTAGATGGTAATAACTAGTACCTACTCCGGGGCTAGTGTCCACCTTACCATCAATCCATCATTTCCCATATAAAGCATGGTAATATATAGCACCCATTTCCGGGCCTAGTGTACGCCTTACCATGCTCATTACCATCACACACATATGCACGTCTTGATCAAGATGTATGTTTGTTTCTTCCAAGGATCCAGTTTTTGACTTAGCTAAATATGAGAATCAAGTATGCCACATTTCTTCCCTACCTATAGCTCCACATAAGCCTATTAGGAGTAGGATGTGAAGAAATGCAACTTGATGCCTTGGCGAGGAACCAAACACTTTGAGCGATCCGAGAGTATCATTTGAGGAACTCTGATTTTCTTTTTGAAAAATTTGCAAAACCTCCAGATTGATAGCTGATCAAGGTATGAGTGATTATGCATTTGCTATATAACCATTCTGTCTCTCAACCGCCTAAGGCAGGTGAAGCTATATGCCCCATGTCATCAAGCGAATGGTAAAAACATTGCCAACTTGTTCAACTCTTGGTAGAGTACTTTCCTGTATGTTTGCCATAAGTTAAGAATATGACATCGTAGCAACTTCTGATCAACCAACCTAAGTCCTTAATGTCTTGCTTCGAGATGAGCAAGAAGTTAGCTTGGGGGAGTTTGTTGACGGCTGTTAAGTACTACTTTCAGCCATCAATATTCTCACATAAATGGAGGCATATACATTATTGTTGACGGCTGTTAAGTGCTACTTTTACACCATCAATATCTGCATAAAATAAATGTAAAAGGATCATCAACACTAGAATAGGGTTTAATACTGATGATTTCCACAAGTGTTGGTGTTTCTAGCTTTTATTGCAGGATGCACCGAATTGCGTGCCAATTGGTACAATTGAGAGCAAGTGATCCAATGGCTATTGAAGGACGTCATCATAAACAACCTCAAAGGCCAATTTGGACTACACCATTGCGACGGGCTCGTCGAGATGATCGAAACGGATATATCATTTGTATACTTCTGAGTCCAGATGAAAGAGATATGCACAAGACAAGATCACCATCTTGATATGTGGGCCTGGTGGGACCCACACCAGGCCACGTAGCGACGTGCTGGCACACAAGATGCCATGTGTCCATGACACCTCATCAATCCAAGAGAAGCACTTCCCGATGAATCAGACGCCGCCACGTGTTCAGCACAAGGATTCAAGGGCCCACAACCCGAGCAAACCGCCTCCAACCGACCCATACACCGGGAACCGCCTTGAGGACCCACCTGGCAGTCACCCAGACGAAAGGCGGCGTGATCGGAGCCGACCCAGGATCGGCCAACCCCACAGGTCGGCCGACCCCACCTTAAGGCGGTTCGCGCCCATCCTCCACGTGTCGTCTCCCCATTGGATCCTAAGGGCATTCCCGTGGTGCTTGGGGTGTTCTCGCGCGGTGACACGAGCCTATAAATAGAAGGGGAGGGGGTAAGAATAGGGACACACCACTTTACCCAAGGATGAGAGCTTCCCTTCAAAGGAGAGGCATCTCCTTGGTAGATTAGAGAGTAGGAGAGTGAGAGAGGGATTTGTATCTCCATGGATGCTTCGTTCTTCAATTAGAGTAAAGTGAGTATTTCTGCATTTTCTATTTAGACTAAAGTGTGAGTGATATGTTCTTGTGTTCTTCGCCTGTTCATCATTTAGAGGCGCGTGTTCTTCACGAACACGCCCCCTCGATCTAGTTGATTAGGTGCACAAGTTTGTATCCCATTTGTATCCCGTTTGTATGACTAGTCTTTTAGAATAAAGTGGATATGCTTGCATGCTCTGATTAGAATAAAGTGTGTTCGTGATTCCTTTCTAATAGTTTATGCTAGGTTGCATGAGTAGTCTTTTTCCTCTGCTAGTGCGTAGATCCTGGGTTCACACGTTCATCTGTTGCAAGTCGTTCGTGTATGTTGGATGCATAGTACGGGGTCGAGTGCTCTCTTGTATGCCTTTAGTATAAGCTAGTAGTACCTATAGTGAGTGAGATCAGTTCTCTTCGGTGGTCGTAGTTCTATAAGTATAGAGTGTCGTAGTCCGTTGGCTACGACAGTAACCACAGCGTAGACGTTGTGTCACGCTATCGGTTATCATTCGTTCGGCTTATCCCAAGGTTAGGTAGAGGCAGCCCAGGTGGTGGTGATAGCCTGTCTGGCCCTCGTTGATCCTCCGCAGCTGGATATAGTTAGAGCTATGTTCCACATAGATCCGCGTACCGGAGTCGCCTGTTAAGTCAGGGCTATCGGTACCCTAAGCCAAGTTCTATCTAGAGATCGACCTTTAATCTCATCTATAGTGCTATCTTTAGAAATCCTCTCTATCCTTGCCTTTTATCTAGGTGTGTCCTTGGACTGACTAGTACGGAGTTAGTGCACACTGTTCCCTTGGATTCGATACCCTTGGAATACTTTGCGGTGAAAGCTACAATGGTATCCGTGCGCTTGTGGATTTATTTCGTGTGGTGCTAAAATACCCAACAAGCTTTCTGGCGCCGTTGCCGGGGAACGGTTGCTGTATCTATCTTCGTACCCAGTGGTCCTCGTATCTTTTCATTTTTCTTTATTCTACCTTTACCCCCATTACCCATGGAGAGGCCATCCTTTTACGACCTCTCCACCTCAGCTTATGAATTCTATGAGCCACCATCAATGTCTTCATCTGCCTATGATCTTGACCCCGACTTTATAGACATGGTTCAAGATAGACCCTTCTTTGGAGCTATCAATGAAGATCCCTACATTCATTTGAAAGAATTCGAGGATTTGTGTTCACACTTGGTTACCCCAGGCATGACACAGAAAACCGTGAGGTGGAAGTTGTTTCCGTTCTCTCTCATGGGGAGAGCAGAACAATGGTACGCTCACACTGTAGGGAGTGTGAACGGTAGTTGGGAAGAGCTTCGGGATGACTTTTGTAACTCGTTCACTCTCATGGAGAGGACGGAGCAATGGTACACTCACATAGCCTCTCTCGTAATGGACATTCTCGATTTCGAGCAATTAGAGGAGTCTACCGGTGCAGCATGGGCTAGGTTTTTACGTCTTCTGGCTTCTGACCTAGACCTATTGTCTCTTCCCGATGATGTACCATTATACATCTTTTGCATGGGTTTAGAGACATGGATGCTGCCTTAGATCTCGATGAGATCACTGGAGGTTCGTTTGTTCAGAAAACTCCAATAGAAGTAAGAGAGATCCTTGATTCCCTCTTGGAGAGCTCTGTCTTCCCCACCATTCATAGCGAACCCTGCCAATCTGAGTCGAGCTATGAGGATCTTGTAGCGGCTGAATTCGATCCATCACCTTCCACATCCTCTTATTCAGCCATAGAACCCTCACCTGAACCAGGAACCATGGAGGAAGAAGAAATTCAACCTCCAAAGTTCCTCTATCAATTCGAGGATGACCCTTTTGAAGATCTTAAAAACACCTCGAATTGCTTAGATGTCCAACTAGGGAAGGAGCCCTCTTCTGTCCAAATCCATCCAGCTAGAAATCTTTTGACAGAACCTTCCTCTAGGCCTACGGTACCTCCTTTGCCTCCCGATCCTCCAAACAAAACATCTATCATGGAGGCCATGGAGAAGAAGTGGTCAACTGGAGTGGGAAACTTTTCCGAAGCACTTTGGATTTGTTCACCTTCTTTGATCATTTCTTGTTCCACAAGGGGAATTATCGTAGAAGCCCATCTTAACCCCACTATGGAGGTTAATGTCATGCCATGGCACCTAGCGTACACTCTTTTGGGCAACGTTACGCTAAGACCATCCGACAAGCTCCTCAAGAGTTGTCCCTCTGGACGCATTCTTGAGTGTCGGGGGGTTGCATGTGCTGTGCCACTCCTAGTAGACAAGATCAAGGTTAATCTAGATTTCTACATCTTTGATATCCTCGATCTTGATCTCCTCCTAGGCTCCCCTGCAGAAAAACTTCTCGATACATCTCGAGGGAGCCTAGACGAAAAGCTTAGGGAAGCCGCTTCTGCCACCACTCTCTTGTTTTTAGAAAGTTCTATGGCAAAGCCTCTTCCGAAGCAAGACTCGCTTGAGGAGATGATGCATGTGTCTCCGTTCGCAACGTCTGAGCCTGTTCTTGTTGAGGGTGTAGAATTCTCTACTCCTCGGGAGTACGACTCGGAAGACCCTCTTCACCTTTGTGAAGACGAACGATCATCATCACCCTCGACCGAGTTTGAGCCTCTTCCCACTGGCCCACATTATGTTGTTCTTGACCTTGATCAAGAATCAACATCGAGCTTCCACGATGCATCTCTTGAGATGGAGAATTCATGGGCCATGGAAATCTATGAGGCACCGACTCTAGGGTCTGAAGGAAAGGATTCCATTGACAAGCATGGTAGCTTCACTCTTGATATACCTCAGGAACCATGCTTGCATCATCCTTCTCCAGAGTCAGCTATGCTTAGTGTACGAAGCACGCACGAGGACTACAACTACCTTATGGTCCTCTCCTGTAAAAAGTTTAGAAGGTTGGTTGTAGATACGTATGTTTACCATAAGCATTGCAGATTTCGTGTATGCACTGTGGTACTAACCTTGCAGCTGAAGCTTCCATGATACATTAAAAATTGGTGGTGAGGCGGGAATGACATCACCAATGATAGCTGCAAGAAGAAGTTCCCAGGGTCGAGCTTATGACCATAAACAAAGCACTACCAGGAGATAGCCTGGATTAGGTTTGTTTTATTTCCCTTTTCAAATAAAAAGCAAGAGCATGTTCTTAGTATAGGTTGTCCTTCGGGTATTTTTGGTCCTAACCCTTTCAGGTGAAGATTATAAAGAATGACGGACAGGTAGCACCTAAGAACATATGAGCTGCATCACCTCAACACTTTGGTAAGTTTTTGGTGAGGGAACATTACAAAAGGAAGCTTGATCTCCACACACTTGAGTTTTGTTGCCTAGCAATGCAAACTTCAAGTGTGGGGGAGGTAAGTGAGTATCCTGAGTAAAGTTCCCCTCACACAAAATCTTATCCTGGTTTGGAGATGATGTTAGCTCTTGCATCTTGCCAACTAGCTAGGTACGTCCTGCTTTTGACTTTAAACAAAGCCCTTTCGGGAGGTTGCCCGATGTTCACCATCTTATGCTCATGTTTATATCCCTTTGGAAATAGCTTGATCTTGCTTTCGTGTTTCCTTTATCTATGTTTGTGATGCTATGGTTTGAGTGCATGTTTAGCTATGTGCATTCATAGGTTGTTTTAAATTAAGCATGGTGCTTAGGTTAAAACCATCTTCTTCAATCAAACAAGACATGGTGTCGAGTTTGATTGATGAACCTTATAGTTAATACTTGCATGGATATTGGTTGTATATGCAGACTAACCCTTGCAGGAATTTTGAATTCAAATGGGGTAAGTCATCGAGCTTGATTCAAATGGGAAGGTAAGCCAAGGCATCTCAACCTTGTTTGAGGTATCTCATGGTGAATACAAAAAAACAAAAAAAATATTTGAATTTGAATAAAGGCTCACTGGTTCTCGAACCAGAAGAGTCCATCTTTTGTTTTTCCTTTGTTTGAAGACAGCACCAGGTACATGAACAAGTGTGGGGGAGATCGCCCAAGTTTATCATCGACATACACACTTGAGCTCTCCCACACAGGTGTTGCACAACATCGACTGCGCTTTCATGGCAAGGGACAAGGTAAATTAGAGTGAGCTGGCTGCCCCTATGGGTCAGCCGAATCACCACTAGTTCTCCTTAATCCCTATATCCTTCAAGAGCGATGGTATGTGCAACATTATCTCACTCTCCCTGATTCATGAGTTTGAGTGAGTTTCAATTCTGATCTGCTAAAATCGAACTCATGGAATCATGCTCTGCTTGCTCTACATGTTTCCTGTGGTTGGCTTGCATATGTTTTATTCCATACTTATTATCTTGATGCTTGTGAACAAATATCATTAGGGAACTCATGCTCATCTAAGTAGTTGATGTTTGTGATATGGTTTGATGATATGATCTTCTCTCTGAATGTTTGAGTGCTTGGGAATTTTATTTGAAAATATGAAAACCCTTTGCAAAGCTCCTCTTTGATATGCCAAAGTCCTACCAGAGCCATATGATGTTTCAATTGAAAACCCTATACTCATATGCTGCTTGTTATTACATTGAGCTTTGTCAAATTGTTGTGACCCTTGTGAGCATTCTTTTCCTACTTTTATGATCAAGATCCATGTGCACTTCATATCCCCTTGCTATGCTTCTACACTGGAAGTTAGCATTGTATCATCGATCCATTCCACAACATAAAGCTTTATGTGTGACCTCTCTCTCCAAAAGTATCTTCGAAAAAAAGGATATGGGCTATGCAAAAAAAAACATGCTCAAAGGATGAAAAAAAAGCCCAAGGCATGAAAAAAGAGAGAAAAAAAGAGAGATAGCCCGTGTTGAAGAAAGAAGAAAAAGGAGAGAGATGGAACATGCAAAAAGGAGATCTAATAAATTTGATGGTAATAACTAGCACCCACTCCGGGCCTAGTGTCCACCTTACCATCACCACAATATTCATCATATATATGGTAATATCTAGCACCCATTCTGGGGCTAGTATCCACCTTACCATATCCATCACGTCCATACATGTGCACATCTTGATCTGATTGTATGACTTGATTTTCTCCTTGGATCTGGTCTTTGACTTTGCAATATATGTGATACAAGTATGCTTTATCTTTTATCCTACCCTGAGATCCACATATAGCCATCATTAGAAGTAGGATGAAAGAAAGGCAAATCTAATGCCTTGGTGAGGACATATACACATTGAGCGACCTGAGAGAATCAAATGAGGAGCTAAGCAAGGTTTGTTTTGAAAATTTATCGCAAAACCCCAAGTTACTTGACATGATGAGCATGAGTGATTTTATTCATGGCCGTTTCATTCCTCAACTACCCAAGATAGCGTGATAGACACTTCAGAGTTCACAAGTACAAGGTATGGTTTGGAATATCTCTTATGCTCACTTCATACCTTTGGATATCATGTCTCACCTTGATCTGACTCCCTTTACTGGGGACGAGCAAAGGTCAAGTGTGGGGGTGTTGTTGACGGCTGTTAAGTGCTACTTTTACACCATCAATACCTACATAAAATAAATGTAAAAGGATCATCAACACAAGAATAGGGTTTGATATTGATGATTTCCACAAGTGTTGGTGTTTCTATCTTTGTTGCAGGATGCACCGAATTGCGTGCCAATTGGTACAATTGAGAGCAAGTGATCCAATGGCTATTGAAGAACGTCATCATAAACAACCTCAAATGCCAATTTGGACTGCACCATTGCGACGGGCTCGTCGAGATGATTGAAACGGATGTATCATCTGTATACTTCTGAGTCCGTATGAAAGAGATATGCACAAGATAAGATCACCATCTTGATATGTGGGCCCGGTGGGACCCACACCAGGCCACGTAGCGACGTGCTGGCACACCGGATGCCATGTGTCCATGACACCTCATCAATCCAAGAGAAACACTTCCCGACGAATCAGACGCTGCCACATGTTTAGCACAAGGATTCGAGTTCCCACAACCCGAGCAAACCGCCTCCAACCGACCCATACACTGGGAACCGCCTTGAGGACCCACCTGGCAGTCTCCCAGATGAAAGGCGGTGCGATCGGAGCCGACCTGGGATTGGCTGACCCCACAGGTCGGCTGACCCCACCTTAAGGCGGTTCGCGTCCATCCTCCACGTGTCGTCTCCCCATTGGATCCTAAGGGCATTCCCGTGGTGCTTGGGGTGTTCTCGCGTGGTGACACAGGCCTATAAATAGAAGGGGAGGGGGTAAGAATAGGGACACACCACTTCACCCAAGGATGAGAGCTTCCCTTCAAAGGAGAGGCATCTCCTTGGTAGATTAGAGAGTAGGAGAGTGAGAGAGGGATTTGTATCTCCATGGATGCTTCGTTCTTCAATTAGAGTAAAGTGAGTATTTCTGCATTTTCTATTTAGACTAAAGTGTGAGTGATATGTTCTTGTGTTCTTCGCCTATTCATCATTTAGAGGCGCGTGTTCTTCACGAACACGCCCCCTCGATCTAGTTGATTAGGTGCACAAGTTTGTATCCTGTTTGTATGACTAGTCTTTTAGAATAAAGTGGATATGCTTGCATGCTCTGATTAGAATAAAGTGTGTTCGTGATTCCTTTCTAATAGTTTATGCTAGGTTGCATGAGTAGTCTTTTTCCTCTGCTAGTGCGTAGATCCTGGGTTCACACGTTCGTCTGTTGCAAGTTGTTTGTGTACGTTGGAAGCATAGTACGGGGTCGAGTGCTCTCTTGTATGCCTTTAGTATAAGCTAGTAGTACCTATAGTGAGTGAGATTAGTTCTCTTCCGTGGTCATAGTTCTATAAGTACAAAGTGTCGTAGTCCGTTGGCTACGACAGTAACCACAGCGTAGACGTTGTGTCACGCTACCGGTTATCATTCGTTCGGCTTATCCCAAGGTTAGGTAGAGGTAGTCCAGGTGGTGGTGACAGCCCGTCTGGCCCTCGTTGATCCTCCGCAGCTGGATATAGTCAGAGCTATGTTCCACATAGATCCGTGTACCAGAGTCGCCTGTTAAGTCCGGGCTATCGGTACCCTAAGCCAAGTTCTATCTAGAGATCGACCTTTAATCTCATCTATAGTGCTATCTTTAGGAATCCTCTCTATCCTTGCCTTTTATCTGGGTGTGTCCTTGGACTGACTAGTACGGAGTTAGTGCACACTGTTCCCTTGGATTCGATACCCTTGGAATACTCTGAGGTGAAAGCTACAACGGTATCCGTGCACTTGCAAATTTATTTCGTGTGGTGCTAAAATACCCAACAATTATTTACTTGCATTTTGGTTTGAATAATGTAGTTCCACTTGTCCTTGGAGATTATTTGTATGTAGGAGAAATAAGCATGAAAAGAGATGGAAACCCACCTTCTATGGAAGACCCATGCCAACTAAGCTGAGGAGGTGGCTGCCACCAAGGAAACACGTGGCAATCCACGCCACTGATCCAAGGGAGGCACTCACCGATGAATCAGAGAGCGACACATGGACTTCACATGAATCAAAGGGCCCACCTAGGATTCCAAAACAAGACATGCACGGGGGAAGGATCAAAGGGCCCACTTGGAAGCCACCTAGAGGAAAACACCTCGAGAGGAGGGCTGAGGGGGCCGGCCGATCCTAGGATCGGCCGAACTGCCTCTGGCTCCTCTCATCTCGTCCCTCCACATGTTGCTTCCTCATTGGTCCATTGCTGCATCCCCGGGTGATTTGAGGCACTTTGAGCCCCGAAGCAAGCCTCCTCCTTGCCTATAAATAGAAGGGGAGGGGCTCCCATTTCACACACACCACTCTCTCTCATTCTCCTCTCACTTTTAGTTTCCAAGGCTAGGGGTAGGCTAGAGTAGCTCTTATTCAAGTTCCAAGTCCTCTTGGAAGTCTAGGTATGAGTTCTCTTTTATCTTTATTTCTTTGTATGACTTTGATCTACTTCAGTTATTCATCTATTTTATATAAAGTTGTGGTAGATCATATGATTGATATGTTCTTGAGTTCATCTCTTTTTCATAATTTAGAGTCTTGTGTTCTTCGTGAACACTACCTTTTGATCCACTTGAAGAATGATTTATTCATTCCTTATGTGTTTGTTCATAAATTAGAGGCTCGTGTTCTTCACGAACACGACCCTTTGATCTTGTTGACTAGACATAAGAGAGTTCCTATCCGTTTGTATGTCTAGCCCTAGTTTGATCTCGTTAGACGGCATGATAGTGTTGCATGAAGTTTGTGTTCAAGCTACGGTACTCGGTCTAAGTTGACCAGTCTTCTGGTGACTCTCACCTTGGGTCACAACAGCCCGGGCCAGGTGAAGTCTAGCAGTAACGCAAGCATGGTGCCTGGGTTGTGTGGCTACGTTAGTTATGAGCATGCCCCCTGTAACGATTGAGGTAGGCCGCAGTGGTGACAGTTGTTGGACCCTTTGAAACCCTCCACGCTGGGGTATTGCTGTATGAGTCTAAAGTATAGTTTTGCAGAGTGCTGGTCGTCGCGAGCTATCTCCCCATTTGTACCTGGGTGATGAACCTTACGCTTTCATGCAATGCTTTATGCTTATCTCTCGTATCTTCTAGCTTTGTATGTTTAGTACATTAGAACCTAGAGCTAACTCGTATGATCCCCTAAGCTGTAGTGTACTAGAGTAGAGGTAGATCTGAGTGTGTGTCACACTACCCTATCATATCTTTTATCTTACCCCTGTCTTTGGTTTGTTGTTTTCTATATCTATCTCTTGGTTTACATTCAGTGCAAAAGCATAAGTCTTGATATCCGCCATTGCCTTCCATAGATATGATACCCTTGGAATGTTCTCCTTCCTTGGGGAAATGCTACAATGGTTTATCTGTGCGCTTGCGGATTCGTTCATGATCGTTTAGATTTACCTTTGGCAAGTCTTGATGTTCAGGCTAACTCAGCGTCGTTAGTAGTGATGTTAAGAAATGCCAACAAGCATTTCTGGTGCTGTGGCTAAGGATGGATTATAAATCTGTTCTTAAGTGATTGTGCTACGAAATGTCAAGAGAGCCCTAGGAAAAACTGCAGCTCGCCCATCATAGACATCTCAAATTCCCTGCTCATGTCATCTGCGAATCTAGCAACAAGATCATGAGAAGAGCCACCAAAGATTATGTCATCCACGTAAATCTGAACAATCAACAGGACATTTCCATGCTTGAGGAGAAACAGGTTCTTACCAACTGTGCCCATCACAAACCCCTTACTCAGCAAAAAGCCTCTGCACCTGCCATACCAAGCTCTTGTGCCTATTTCAACACATAATGCACTCTCTGGAGTTTGTATACACGATGTGGGTATTTCTCACTCTCAAACCCCGGGGGTTGCCTCACATACACTTCTTCCTCTATCACCCTATTCAAGAACGCACTCTTCACATCCATTTAGAACAACTTGAACCCTTTAGCCGCGACAAAGGCTAGAAGGATCCTAATTGCCTCCAAACGGGCCACAGGAGCAAATGTCTCCTCATAATCTATACCCTCTTTCTGGTTGAACCCCTGAGCCACCAACCTCGACTTGTTTCTCACAACCATCCAATTCTCACCTTCCTTGTTCTTCCACACCCACTTGGTACCTATAGGACGTCAATTTGGTGGTGGATCAACTAACACCCACACTTGGTTTCTCTCAAAGTTCTCCAACTCCTCATGCATGGAATTCACCTAGTTTGCATCAGACAAAGCGTGTCGAATATCTTTAGGCTCAAACGAGGCAACAAATGCAGAGTGAGCGAAGTAAGAAGTATTCCTTGACCTCGACCGTGTAGTGTGTTCATGAAGGTCACCTATGATCGTAGATGGTGGGTGGTCCACATGTACATGCCGGGGAGCCTCTCGCGTGGACACAATGCCCCCTCAGCAGCAGCCTCCACTCGAACAGCCTCAGTCGTAGTAGGCATAGGGGATGGACCATCCTCGATCATCATCTTCGTAGTGGAAGTAGTGTGTACGCGATCAGCCGCGGGAGCATCACCACCATCATATTCTTCTTCATCTCCATCCTTCTGATCTTCAAAGATTTTCTCACCAATTTCTTCGTCACCTAACACTCAAAAGTAGAAGAGCTACATGGTTGTGTCTCATTGAAGGTTACCTTGCAAGTCTCCATGATTCGGTTAGTGTCAAGATTGAGCACACGATATGCTCTAGAGTGAATAGCATAACCAAGAAAAATACCATCTGAACATCTAGCCTCAAACTTATCCAACTTTCTCTTCTTTAGAATAAAACACTTGCAACCAAAAGCTCTAAAGTGACTCACCTTGGGTTTTCGCCCATGCATCAGCTCATATGAAGTCCTCTTCTTGAAAGCACAAAGGAAAATGCGATTCGACACATAGCAAGCGATATTGACCGCCTCGGCCCAGAAACACCTAGGAGTGCTATGCTCATCAAGCATCATCCTGGCCATCTCACAAAGGGTCTGGTTCTTCCTCTCCACTACGCCATTCTGGCAAGTGACGTATGGAGAAGAGTACTGATGATCGAGACCAAGATCACTACAAAAAGCATCAAAGTGAGAGTTCCTGAACTCCGTGCCATTGTCACTGCGTATAGCTTGAATGGCATCACCATGTCTCTCATTCTTCAACCTCAAGATCAAGTCTCGAACACAGACAAATGTCTCCCTCTTATCCTCCAAAAAGAAAACCCAAGAGTACCTCGAGAAATCATCAACCACAACCAACACATACCACTTCCCAGCCACAGAGCGAACACGAGCTGCCCCAACCAAATCCATGTGCAACAGCTCACAAGGTCGCTTAGTCATGACCGCAGTCAGAGGGGCATGAGAAGCGGCAACCATCTTTCCATGCCGACACGGAGCACAAACAATCCTTCTCGAATTTCAATTTTGGCAATCCTCGGACAAGGTCTAAGCCACTCAAGCAGGAAAGCAACTCAAAGCTCAAGTGTCCTAGCCTCCTATGCCACTTCCAAAGCTCAGACGAAACACCAGCAACAAAGCATCGAGGAGGACCAACAGACTGGGAAAAATCGGCACAAAAGATTTGACCCTCGGGGACGATCGTACAGACAAGATCACCTCGAGAATCAAACACACGAGAAGCGCCCAACTTAAAACGAACCTCGAAACCCTCGTCAAGCAACTGAGATACTGACAACATATTAAAACCAAGTGACTTGACCAAATCCACACTCTTTAAAGTCACCTTTCTACTCACCTTCACCATACCTTCAGCAAGCACTCGTCCGCTCCCATTGTCCCCGAAAGTGATGTACTCCCTCGTACTCACCGGGGTGAGGCTGGAGAACCACCCACGATCTCTGGTCATGTAGCGCAAATAACTGGACTCGATCAACCAAAAGTCCTCCAAGCCTCCCACCTGCAAATCAAAAACGAGAACGAGAATGAGCAAGCGACTAAACACTGGGGTTAGTACCGAAAGATTCAAACCAGTGTCGAGCCATTTGCTCAAAAGAAGGGTTAGCAAAATCCATCCTATAAAAGCCTCTAAGCGGAGCCCTCTCACGCCTACCACCAAAGAACCTGTCACGTCTCACTGGAGTGGAACACGCACCACGAGGGGGAAAACGTGGCCCGTAGTCCCTCTGAGAACCAAAACTGCAATCGTGCCTCCCAAACTCGTAATGGTCACGAGCAGGAGCATGTCCAGCAAACTCACCACTCCCAAACCCAACTCGCCTAACTCTCTGAGGAAAACCACCTCCACCACCTCGAGTGGGAACTGTACGCACAAACCCATCACCTCGAGGTAGAGGCCCTCTACGAAGCTCAGGCACACCATGAGAAAGGTGGTACCTGTCCTTGTTTGCCTTCTCCCTAGCAAACCTCTCATCCCTTCTCCTCCTGAAACAGAACTCATCCTTATATCCATCGCTCCCACAATACTCACAATGGAAGCAGATTGACTGTGGCTTAGGCTGTGGTTTCTCTGTGGACTTCTCAACAACTTTCTCTCTTGACTTCCCCCAAACACATTTCCCTGGGTGCTCACAAACTTCACTAGCATCTGGTAGTTTTCTATCTTGTGGGGGAATACCGGTGGATCTGGGGTTGTATCAAGCTTGTTTCTGAGGTGGTTTGGCTTGGGTGCATATTTGTTCATGAGTATGGTGTGTGATGGGATAGGAATCTCTCCAAATTTCTCTTCTCCCTCACCACTCTTCTCACCACTCTTCCTAGCCCCAACGCCTGACCATCAAACCTCTTAAACTTAGCCAGCATCAAACTCAGCTGAGGCTCATGCCCAGACAACCAACTCATCAATTTTCTCAATTCATCATTCTCATCCTGCAAATGGTCAACATAATGTGCAAGTTCCATGTTTTTCAAAACATGCATTTCACAGGTAGAGCATGATGTAGGAATAGGAGCTTTCAATGCAGCCTCAAGAGAAACTATCCTATCATGAGATTCATCTAGCCTAGCATGCAACCTAGGACAAGAAGTGCAAGCACCTAACAAAGCATGTCTTGATTTCATCTTGAGGACCAGGTGTGTCCGAGGACTAGTGGAGGGTCGCTCCTTAGTGATAAGTGATTGACAACGTTGTGTGGACTGATGCTTGGCTAAGTGTGCAGGTACAGGTTGCGGCTTGACTCGTGTCAGTGCAGGTGAAGAACAAGCGCGAAAGGCCTTAGCTGTGGTGGCCTTTGGGTGATGGAGAGGCAAGTAGGCTTGGTTCGATGGACCCGGTGGCCGATGGGGTCAAGTGTGAGCCGTGCGGTGCAAGACTGGCAGGCTGAAGTCGTGAACATGGGCCGGTACAAGGTAGCGGTTGAAGCCCGAAACTTGCACGCGGGGTTTGTTGGTTTGCCCACAAAACCATCGGTGGACGGTTCCTTGGTTTGGGCCTCAAAATCAAGCCCGGAGGCCTGAGGCGACGGAGACGGTGATTCGGGAGCTTCGGGAAGCTTCGAGGCGGAGGGCACATGGCGTGATCGCGGGGTTTGCGTCGAGGTGAAGCGAAGCCGCGGTGGAAGCGTGTCCGTCCGATGAAGACTTGACCAATATGCCCCTGAGGGGTTGTATCTTCATTTCAAGCAATAGGGGTAGCATGGTCATTTACCTCCCTCCGATGGACTTCGTATAAATAGCGGAGAGGTGGATGGCATCTCTCTCTCTTGGACCCTAGGTTTTCCTCCCTCGGTAGATTGCTCTGAACTGCTTCTTTTCCCTCTGTATTCCTTAGGCTAGATTCTTGTATAGACTCTGACTTCTGGATGTATGGAAGCATTCGGTGTTACGGTGATCTCCTAGTCCTTTGTGATTTTCGTGTCATTTTCGGGGCTATTTTTGGGGAGTTTCGTTCTTCGCTCGATTCGGGGATTTGAGGGCGTTTTCCTTTGGATTTCTTTGAGGAGATCGTGGGTGGATGCCTTGCGCATCTTTGTGTGTGATCTTGACTCCTTAAACGCCGTGGAGAGCCTTCGATTCGTGAGTTTTTGACCGGATTTTGAGTTCTTAGTGGAGGTTCGTGTGATCTGCGATTTCCGGCGATTTAGTGGCTTAGAGGTCGAGATTTTTGGGACATAGCTTCCTCTTGTGTTGCTTATCATCTCCCCCAAATCTTGTCTCAAGAGCTTTTGGCGTTTGGGAGATCCCGTGATGGATTTGGAGAGTTGACTTCGCGAGCTCGACCTCGAGCAGCTCTATCCAGTGCTAGCAAACAGTCCGCGAGGACCCCGCGGACAGTCCACGTGTCGTGTGTTCTTCATGTGTTCTTCGTGTTCTTGCCCGCTCAAGTTTTGATCCTTTCGGCCCTAGGGTTTTGTTGCGAGAGGTTTGGCAGACAGTCCGCGAGTGCTTCATGGACGGTCCGCGTGGCCAAGTTTTCGTCTGGGATTAGGGTCGTTTTGTCTGGGGTTTCCAACGAGCTTGGCGGACAGTCCGCACAGGCTTCACGAACGGTCCGCGACACTGGTGGACAGTCCGCGTGGCCTCTTTGGACGGTCCGAATTTCGGGGTGCGCTACTAGTGGTTCGGTCAGCTATTTCGGACGGTCCGCCCTGAGCTTGCGGACGGTCCACCTGGGTCCCTTGGACGGTCCGCCTGGTGCTTGCGGACGGTCCGTTCTGGACTTCGCAGACTTGACTAAGTCTTTCGGTTCTTGCTTTGGTGCTTCCGCTCTTTGCTCCTAGGCTTGTCTCTTGTTCTTCTAGGCTTGTGTGTGCCTCATTTGGAGCTTCCTTTGTGTGTGCGAGTACTTGGAGTGGCAATCGGGGTATAGGCCGAGTTCGACCTTCGGGAAGAATTTTTATCGGCTCCCATTCACTCCCCCCCTCTCTGGTCGCCCTATTCAGTCCTTTAATTGGTATCAGAGCCGGTTACGGATCTTCTTGATTCTAACTAGTCTAAGATCCAAAGATGGGCGATTATGGCAAGGGGTCGGGTCCTCCGCACTTTGATGGCAAGAATTACCCGATGTGGGAGAGGCGCATGGGCGCGGTTTTTGCGAGGGAAGGGAACTCTTATCTGGGAGGTCACTCAGAATCCTCATTATGTCATCCCAGATAGTTTTCTACTTCCAGGATTGCGGGACATGTGTGAGGCCAATAGCAAGGCTGTTGATTACTTGTTCCGTGCTCTTTGTGCCTCGGAGTTCGAGCGAGTGTACGGAGAGAATGTGGCCGGAAAGATTTGGCTCAAGTTGAGAAATGCTCATGCTGGCAATGCCCAAGTGCAAGCCCGTTTGTTTTCCACTTACCAGAGAGAGTACGAGAACTTCACTCATCTCCCTGGTGAGTCCACCGATGCTATGTTTCAGCGCTTCACTAGCATAGTCAACAACATGAGGGCCAATGTGATAGTGCTCCCATACACGGATCATGATCAAGCTATCAAGCTTTTGCATGCCCTGGATAGGTCTGTGTGGAGTGCCAAGGTCGAGGCCATTGAGGAGTCGAGCGTGTATGATATGCTGACGTTGGATGAGCTGTTTTCCAAGCTCAGGTCTTCAGAGGTTGATCGTGGCTTGAGAGCCAAGTGCGAGAGCCCCACTGATCCTCATAGTTTGGCTCTTGTCTCAGGATCGAGGTCTAACGCTAACTCTGGTGGTTTCTCTTTGTCTTGTCTTGTGTCTTTGCCAGATGAGGACTTTGAGGTGCTAAGCGAGGACGATCTCGCTTTGCTGAGCAAGAGATTTGGGAGGATGTACGAGAACCGCAAGAATGCAAGGCGGAGCTCGGGGATGTGCTATCGGTGCGGGAAGCACGGGCACTTCATCGCCGAATGCCCTGAAGCCATGGAGATCAAGAACGACTACAAGGGCAAGCCCAAGCATGACTACAACAAGCACCACTCCCGGAACGACTACAAGGACAAGCATAAGGACAGGGGCGAGAGAAGGCACTAGAAGAGTGGCGGCAACAAGAAGAAGACCGCTCGAGCGATGGTGGCCGGAGCGAGTGACATCGACTCGACATCAAGCGATGCTTCCTCTGACTCAAGCAGCGAGGAAGAGCAAGAAAGGCGTAAGGACAAGCAGCACACGGGCAAGAACTTCACCGGCCTAAGCTTCATCATACAAGGAGGCTTTTGCGGCATGGCGCACTCCAAGAAGGGTGGGAGGCATAGCTCAGATTCGAACTCCGACTCTGAGGAAGAGGTACGACAAGATCCCAACTTCTTGCTTGAGGAGAATGCTAGGCTCAACGAGTTGCTTGATAACCGTGATGATGTGCTTAGAAAGACCAACAAGGAGAAGAGGGAATTTAGGTCTTTGTTGGGTGATGCTAAGGATAAGATAGCCGAGCTTGAATCCTTGCTTGTGGATGCTAGAAATGAGATAGGAGCTTTGAAATCTGCTCCTGTGGTGTCTGATGAGATTGACTGTGGTGATTGCTCAGTTTTTCTTACTGATTTGACTGCTCTCAAGGAGAAACATGCTTCTACTCTTGAGGAACTAGATGTGGTTAGGATTGAATGTGATGAGTTGAAGTCTAGGCCAGCTTTGTTAGGAGCTTGTACATCATGTCCTATTTTGCATGCTAGGCTAGACGAATCTCACACTAGAATTGTTTCTCTCGAGGCGGCATTGAAAGCTCCTCTTCCTACATCATGTTCAACCTGTGAAATGCATGCTTTGAAAAATATGGAACTTGCACACTATGTTGACCATCTGCAGGATGAAAATGATGAGCTTAGGAAATTAGTGAGTTGGTTGTCTGGGCATGAGCCACAATTGAGTTTGATGTTGGCTCAATTCAAGAGGTTTGATGGTCAGGCGTTGGGGGCTAACAAGAGTGGTGAGAAGAGTGGCGAGGAAGAAGAGAAAGCCGGAGAGACTCCTACTCCACCACACACCATACCCATGAACAAATATGCACCCAAGCCAAACCACCTGAGAAACAAGCTTGATACAACTCTAGACCCACCAGTGTTCCCCCAGAAAACAGAGAATTACCAGAAACCCATCAAGTTTGTGAGCAACCTGGGTAATGTCTTTGAGGGGAAGTCAGGAGAGAAAGCGGTTGAGAAGCCCACAGAAAAGCCACCGCCTAAGCCACAGCCGATCCACTTCCATTGTGAGTATTGTGGGAGGGATGGACATAAGGATGAGTTCTGTTTCAGGAGGAAGAGAGATGAGAGGTTTGCTAGGGAGATGGCAATCAAGGATAGGTACCACCTTGCTCGTGGTGTGCCTGAGCCTCGTAGAGGGCCTCTACCTAGAGGTGAGGTGTATGTGCATACAGTTCCCACTCGTGGAGGTGGAGGTGGAGGTGCGTTTCCTCAGAGAGATAGGTGAGTTGGGTTTGGGCGTGGTGAGTTGGCTCGACGTGCTCCTTCTCGTGACTGTTACGAGTTTGGGTGGCACGATCGGAGCTTTGGGTCTCAGATGGACTACAGGCAACATTTTCCCCCTCGTGGTGCGCGTACTCCTCCAGTGAGACATGACATGTCCTTTGGTGGTAGGCGTGAGAGAGCTCCGCATAGAGGTTTTGGTAGGATGGATTTTGCTAACCCTTCTTTTGAGCAAATGGCTCGACACTGGTTTGACTCTTTTGGTACTAACCCCAGTGTTGAGTAGCTTACTCATTCTCGTTCTCGTTTTTGATTTCAGGTGGGTGACTTGGAGAACTTTTGGTTGATCGACTCCGGTTGCTCAAGACACATGACCGGAGATCGTGGGTGGTTCTCCAGCCTCACCCCGGTGAGTACGAGGGAGTACAACACTTTTGGGGATAATGGGAGAGGACGAGTGCTTGCTGAAGGTATGGTGAAGGTGAATAGCAAGGTGACCTTAAGAAGTGTGGCCCTGGTCAAGTCACTTAGTTTTAACCTGTTGTCGGTATCTTAATTACTTGACAAAGGTTTTGAGGTTCGTTTTAAGTCGGGTGCTTCTCGTGTGCTTGATTCTCAAGGCGATCTTATCTGTACGATCGTCCCCGAGGGTCAAATCTTCCGTGGCCATTTTTCCCAGTCTGTTGGTCCTCCTTGATGCTTTGTTGCTGGCGTTTCGGCCGAGCTTTGGAAATGGCATAGGAGGTTGGGACACTTGAGCTTTGAGTTGCTTTCCCTCTTGAGTGGTCGTGATCTTGTTCGAGGATTGCCTAAGTTGAAATTCGAGAAGGATTTGGTTTGTGCTTCTTGTCAGCATGGAAAAATGGTTGCTGCTTCTCACACCCCTCTGACTGCTGTCATGACCGAGCGACCTTGTGAGCTGTTGCACATGGATTTGGTTGGGCGAGCTCGTGTTCGCTCTGCTGGTGGGAAGTGGTATGTTCTTGTGGTTGTTGATGATTTTTCGAGGTACTCTTGGGTTTTCTTTTTGGAGGATAAGAGCGAGACATTTGGCTTTGTTCGGGACTTGATCTTGAGGTTGAAGAATGAGAGACATGGTGATGCCATTCGAGCTATACACAGTGACAATGGCACGGAGTTTAATAACTCTCATTTTGATGCCTTTTGCAGTGATCTTGGTATCGATCATCAGTACTCTTCTGCATACGTCGCTTTCCAGAATGGCGTTGTGGAGAGGAAGAACCGAACCCTTTGTGCTAGGCGTTTCTAGGCCGAGGCGGTCAATACCGCTTGCTATGTCTCAAATCACATCTTCCTTCGTGCCTTTAAGAAGAAGACCTCTTATGAGCTGATGCATGGCCGGCAACCCAAGGTGAGTCACTTTAGAGCTTTTGGATGCAAGTGTTTCATTCTGAAGAAGGGCGAGTTGGATAAGTTTGAGTCTAGATGTTCGGATGGTATTTTGCTTGGTTATGCGATTCATTCTAGAGCATATCGTGTGCTCAACCTTGACACTAACCGAATCATGGAGACTTGTGAGGTAACCTTCGATGAGATACAGCCATGTAGCTCTTCTGCTTTTGAGTGTGCAAGTGATGAGGAAATTGTAGCGAGGATCTTCGAGGACGAGAAGGATGGAGATGGAGACGACGACGATGATAATGGTGGTGCTCCCGTGGCTGATCGTGTACACGCTACTTCCACTACTACGACGACGATCGAGGATGGACCATCCCCTACACCCACTACGACTAAGGCTGTTCGAGTGGAGGCTGCTGCTGAGGGGGAGGTTGTGTCCAGGCGAGAGGCTCCCCGGTGTGTACAAGTGGATCACCCACCGACGACGATCATTGGTGACCTTCATGAATGCACTACACGGTCGAGGTCAAGGAACACTTCTCATTTCGCTCACTCTACTTTTGTTGCTTCTTTCGGGCCCAAAGATATTCGACACGCTTTGTCTGATGAGAATTGGGTGAATTCCATGCATGAGGATTTGGAGAATTTTGAGAGAAACCAAGTCTGGGTGTTAGTCGATCCACCACCAAATTGCCATCCCATAGGTACCAAGTGGGTGTGGAAGAACAAAGAGGGTGAGAATGGGATGTTTGTGAGAAACAAGTCGAGGTTGGTGGCTCAAGGGTTCAACCAGAAGGAGGTGATAGACTATTGTTGACATTTCTTAACGCAACTTCCAAAGAATAGATCTAGAATCCATTCTAAGCAATGGCGCAAGAAATGTTGGTTGGTATAAGATAAGCCTACAGAAATATTATGGTAGATAATCCGCAAGCGCACGGATACCGGTGAGCATTTCACCCGGGGTGATGGGTTTTAAAATATCGTATCCACAGGGAAGATGGATGGATGTAACAACAGACATAGGGATGGCAATAGACTACTTTATGGACTTTGATGGAATGGCACATACTTTAACAGGGGTAAGCCAAATGATAAAGTAATGATAAATCAGACAGGCAGAGGCACATGTGGAGCATAGAACATACTATTCCTAGTCTAGATTAGAATTGGATTTACTTAAGAGGCACAATTCTATATTGCATACAAAGACTGAGTTATTCATCTATTCTAATGTAGCATATCATCACATATAGCATAGTCATGGATAAATGTGAACACCCCGAAGATTACCCAAGAAGATCAAGGACGAAACTTGATCCTCCCAAGAATCATTGTTCGACTAGTCTTATACTCGGGGGGTGGACTGCAAAGGACTCAATAGGCCTGTCACGCCCACGATCTACCACACGACCCGGAGTATAAGGTGAATCCGCAAGTAAATTATATCTAAGCACCATGCTTACATACTTTCTACTACCTAGCATACGCGCGTAATATACTAGGAGCTCTACGAATAAGTGCGTAGACTTATCATTAATCATGACTATATCAAATATACTACTAGAATAAAGTAAAAACTTAGCAATTGCACACATAACATTGAAATAGCATAAAGTCATTGAGAAACAATATAAGAACTGAATCTTGATAACTTACAGATCTGGAACTGGAGCAAAGCTCAACTCTACTCGAATCTGACTCTATCTAGAACTAGGTTCTTGATCTAGAAATTAGATCTTGAACTATGAAGTAGCTATCCTATCTCTGATGTATCCTCTTCTTCTCCTGTCTTGGCCTGATGATGATGATCTTCTGAGAGATGCATACCATGCCCTAGGGGGGGTCTGGGGTTGCTTATATAGCCCGGAGGGATAATCCGTCGCTGTAGGATCAAACCGACCTAAACAAGTGGTTTAGATTAACCCTAAGAGGCGGTGGAGGAACCTTCCCGAAGCAGGGCCTGATCGGGGCCAGGGGGAGCCCGATCGGCCTCCCTATAGGGCCGGTCGGCCTGGGCTGGGCCCCGGCTGGGCTCCGCCTTCGCGTGTGGGCCTCTTGTCCCTTCTAGATGCATATTTTCTTGGAGCCCACTTCGGTTGAGTTCGGGAGTCTTCTGGAGCCTTCTAGAATTCATTCTTTTCGCATTTTCCTGAATAGTCCCTGAAAATATATAATTCACCAAAACTCGTGGAATTCATTAGTCCAAGGCCCTATACTACTGTTGATTTATCTTTTTGGTCCTTTTTCATGTATTGTTGATGCATAAAAATAAGAGTTAGTGAGCATCAACAAACTCCCCCAAGCTTACCTCTTGCTAGTCTCTTAGCAAGACTCAGTGTTACCACAATAAATTCTTTTCCAAGGTAGGATGAAAAAGTCAGACTTTTAAAACCTACTTATATCTGCTTGAGAACATGGGGCTTTTATCTGTACTTGGGTCTTGAGCAGTTGAAAGATATAACAATTAAGTCAAGCACCATGTCTCAAGTTCTTGGTTTCACTAAAATTCTGGAGTTTTGCAAAAGATGTTCAAGTTAAAGCTTAGAGTACTCCTGTATGACAACTTGATATGATAAAACATAAAAACTTTCAACTTTAGCCTGCCTTTGCTTCTTTTGTTCCTGAAATATATCTCTCTTTCTAGCAATAATCTTAAGAGAACCTTGGGTTACACGACATTAGGAGAGGTGGGCCCTACTCGCCCCGGACTTTTGTCCATTTTTCTCTCTCCTTAGAGATGTGGGCTCTTCTCGCCCTCGGACTTGTGTCCATTATTCATCTCTAATTTATTCTTTTTAGGGAGGTAGGCCCTTCTCGCCTAGTAGAACACTTGTTCATTTCTCTCCCTCTCTCATCTCACTTTTTCCTCTCTCTTTTTTTTCTTTTCTTTTCTTTTATTTTTTTTATGTCGTGCCCAAGTCTCTTTGAAGGCATAGAGAGATATAAAACTGGAACATTCTGAGCAAATTTTCAACAAGGCTCTTTTAATAGGACATAAAGTCTTGTGTCATACAGGAGACTCGTTATATATGAATTTTATGATTAAAAAGTGAATCTCCAGAATTTAGTGTTACTTTTGAACAAGATAAACAGCAGCTCAACTTAATCATGTCAATCAATCAATCACCTAGACTTAGATCAAGAAATTGCTCCCACAAGAATCTCAAACTCAAAGCATGTTTCAAAATCTAAACCATTGTATCCATGTCTTGGGAGAACTTTAAAGATGGTAAGCTAGGCATTTGCAGCAATGAAGAGCATTTGTTTATCATGTCCATTTAGCATACTTCTCTAGTTCTTTATTTATCCTAAACAAGGGAAATTTTTGTTTTATTTTATTTTATTATTATTTCAAACTTATCAAACTAAACAAAACTGAAAATAAAAATATATAAATAGATAGTTGATACTTACCTTGGGGGCTTCTCCCCCAAGCTGCTTGATTCTACATCCCCCACTGGCGAAATTTGCTTGCCAGTAGTTCAGCGTTTGCATCTGCGGTTTCTTGTATATCTTCTAATCGTTGTCCTGCCTGGTCCATCCACTGTTGTTGTTGGCGTAGCATGTTGGTGTGGGTATCCTGAGTGCTCATTTGCGTCCTCATGTTGTCATGGACAGCTTGGCAGAACGTCGTAGAATACTGATGGTCGAATCCTGAAAAAGAGTTACGGGCAGGTACAAAATTCGAAGATGATGCGTAAAACCTGCCACTTCCAAACTCCTGTCTTCTGAGGTTGCTCGGTCCTTGCGATGGTAAATCTCCTCCTTGGTACGCGCGACGAGGGTATGTTGGCACGAAGTTTTCATATGATCGATACGCGGCATCTTCGGACAGTGGGTCAGCTCCGGTGTAGTTTGACGATGAGGTTCGAGCTGACGTTCGTAGAGGTTGCTGCTGGACCGGTTGTGCCTGCTCATTGATCAGAAAAGATTGCACAGAATATATACCCAATCCCGGGTTAGGTAACGGGATTGCGCTCTTATTGTGGATATAGTGCAATTTTTCTTGAATTTTCTTAACCCATCTTCCTTGGCGGAAGTAATCGTAGACGATGATCTCACGAGGAGTATCAATGCTGATGATAGTGGCATCTCCAAGGATGCCCAAGTCATCAGCTATCCGGGTGATCAGAGAGGTGCAGCTTACGTCTCCAACTAGGTTGGGGAACGAGAGCCAGTGCTCTACTAGCATCTTAACAGGGGACACAGCTTTTCTTTTCAGAGCAGCATAAATCAACTGCATGTCCCCTACTCTCACGCTGATATTGTCATTGCATGGAAAAAGGACAAGGCTTATCCACTTGTGAAAGAAACAGAGAGTGGGATGCTGAATATCATTGGTGCGTGACTTGTGTGCGTTCTCTTTCCCTGTAACGTCCGTCCAGAGGTGTAGCCTATCAAAATCTTCAAGAGACGAGTCTAAATCTAAGGCACATCCTTCTGCGAACCCTAAGGCGTTACTCAGCCTTCTCCAAGATAGAGTGTGCTCTTGACGGAACAACCGAAAGGTTACCCCATCATTAGATGATTTCAAAGTGCAAAGAAACTCTAAAGTGAGGAGACAGCAACCCCTTTCAGAAGTGTGATAAAAAGAGGTCCACCCCAGTAGAGCAAAAATCTGGCTGAACTCAGAGTTCAAGCCTGCTCCTTGCATGAACTCTTCGCTAAACATGGGTGTAAGGACAAAAGAACGTTTCTTCAGTTTCTCATACCTTTCCTTCTCTTCTCCTCTCCTGATGTGCAAATGCACATCATTGGTTAGGATCTTTCCTTGTGATTGCGATGCCGAAGGAGAGGGGTTAGAGACCGGTGAGGGAGACTACTAAGAGTCTACACTCATCGACCGCTGGGAGTTGGCTCTGGAGCTAGAGCGTCTAAGGATTCTCCCAAACATGGTGTCTGAGGCTTTCAAGGGTGTAAGAGAAAAGTTTAGAGCTAGGCTACCCTTGGATTTCTTCTCCACTCTCTTCCTAAGCTTCCTTTCTCTTGAGGCAGCACTGCAAAAGCTCGAAGGTGAGGTTTTCTGGGTTGGTGTGTGTGCGAAGAACTGGGTAGGAGGTGGCTGCTTATATAGGCCCAAGGGGGTGGCCGGCCGGCCTGGTGGTGGGGCCGGTCGACCCCACCTGGCCTCCACTCGGGTGCCCTCTCCTCCGTCCATTTCCTGCTGTCTTCCAACACTAGAAAAAGTGCCTTGTGAGTGGGAAAAGAAGGTGCTGGTGGATGAAGTGATAAGATAAGGTAGGTAAAGACTTGATGTGTATCTCTATGGCATGTGGGTCCCATGCGTAAGGGTAAAAGCAAATATAACAGCAAAAATATAGTAGTAAAAATATTTTTATGCCACCACAAAAAATCATTATACGGGTTTTGACACACCGTAAAATTATTTACCATGGGGCGTGAAAAAGTTTTTACTGTAGTAAATATGAAATTCAGAAATATATTTTTGTGTTTTTACCGGTTACCTTTGATGAGGGTTCGTAGTTTGAGTCCTCGAACGGGACTTCCAAGTCTTCTAATATTCAGGTGCATCCTCCGTCTTCAGAGATAATGGTCCTTCTGATGATGTCTTTTCTTGATCGATCATGTTCGCGTTGATGCTGAGCTCTGGTCTGGGTCTGAAGGCAAACTTCTCCTCCTTTCCATTGATCTCAAATGTGATCTCCCCTCTGCCTACATTGATGCGTGCATTGGCGGTGCTCAGGAATGGTCGCCTGAGAATTAGTGAAACCCTGGAGTCTGGGTGCATATCCAATACCACGAAATCAACTGGCACCAAGAACTCTCAGATTTTCACTGGAACATTCTCAGCGATTCCTGATGGGTAGTGAACTGATTGATCTGCCAATTGGAGACACATTGATGTTGGAACCAAGGTAGGGTGCTTGAGCTTGTCGAAACAACCTTGGGCATCACACTAACACTTGCTCCAAGATCACAGAGTGCATTGTTGAAGTATTGATTTCCAATGGAGCACTCAATAGTGGGGCATCCTGGATCCTTTTTCTTGATGAGCGATGTGTTCAGGATTGCCGCACTACATTCTTCGGTCAACTTGATGATCTCTGTAGTTGGCAAAGGTTTCTTCTTATTCAGGATGTCTCGGATGTACTTGGCATATGTCGGGACTTGCATGGCATCCAATAGAGGTATGTTGACATAAAGCTTCTGGATGACTTCGATGAACTTCCCGAATTGATCATCAACTTGAGGTTTTCTCACTCTTCTTGGATATGGTATGAAGTTGGTGTCATGGAAATCTTGTCTTGCTGAGTCTTGTTCTTCTTGCACGACTTCTTCTACGTTATTATCCTTCTCTGGAGCTTCGGCTGGTGCTACAGGTACTGCAGATGTTGCAGGTGCTGTAGATGTTCTAGCCGGTGGTCTTGCTGTGCCCTTGGGATATGGTGGATCTGTTGTTTGCTTGCCACCTCTTGTTCGGACATTAAATACCTACTCAGGGTTAGTGGCAACAGGTGGAACAGCAGACAATTTTGATAACTTTGATTCTAGTTCAGCATTAGAGATAACTTGATCTTTTAAGATTTCAGAAAAATTATCCATCTTAACATTTATGTCTTCTAGAATCTTATCATTAGCAACATGCTTCTTAGAGAGATTATTGGTTATTTTATCCTGTTCTTCAATTAACTCTCGTAGCGAAGGTCGCTTGGAATTATTACTTGTATACTTACCTGCGTAAGTTGGTCGTGGTTGTAGGTCTTTTTCTTGGGTAGGTGCTGACTTGTGGACCACCAAGCTTGAATTTCTTGAAGTATTCATCGAATCTTGTAAAGCTTGTCGATCCTTCTTGAAGTTGACTCGTTCCTCAAGCCTGTTCAACAGCACGTCCATACTAGTTGATAGTTCTTTCAACTCTTCATCTCCTTGTACTTCTTCACTCTGACGACATTGTTGAGTGTTCTTCTGGGTCCAGCCTTGATTTTCAGATATCTTCTGCATAAGTGTATTGGCTTGTCTCGTAGTGAGTGACAAGAATGATCCTTTAGCAGCTGCATCTAGATGCTCAGACGCTTTTTGATTTAATCCATGGTAAAAGCTTTGTAAGAGCATCCATTCTTTTATTCCATGGTGGGGACAATCTGATATATATTCTTGCAAACGTTCCCATGCCTCTGGAATTGACTCGCCTTTCTGCTGCTGGAAATTGGTGATTTTTCCACGTAAAGCATTGGTTTTGCCTGTGGGGAAAAACTTTGATAGGAAGGTTGTAGAACATTCCTCCCATGTGTTGATTTCATTGGAGTAGAACCATTGTCTCGCCCTTCCCTTTAGTGAAAATGGGAATAAGCGGAGTAGGATCATTTCCTTGGGAATGTCCTTGATGGAGATGGTGGTGCCTTTCTCCAAAAAGTTTTGGAGATGAGCGCTTGCATCTTCATGTACCTTTCCACTGAATAGATCAGCTTGCACCATGTTGATGAGGCTAGGCTTAAGCTCGAATTCATGATCGATTGTTGGTCCAATGCGAATGTTATTGATGTTTGGAGCAGAGAATTCCAACAACGTCTTCTCAGTGGTGAATCACAATCAAACCTGTTAATACCCTGCAAGTAAGATAGACAAAAACAAACAAGGGTAATTCTGTTTAAGCAGAGGTGCCAAATTACAAAGTCTCATTAAAGTATCTAGCCATCGATTTTCAAAAGGTAGCCATCCAATCTTCCCCGGCAACGGCACCAGAAATGCATGTTGACATTTCTTAACGCAACTTCCAAAGAATAGATCTAGAATGCATTCTAAGCAATGGCGCAAGAAATGTTGGTTGGTATAAGATAAGCCTACAGAAATATTATGGTAGATAATCCGCAAGCGCACGGATACCGGTGAACATTTCACCCGGGGTGATGGGTTTTAAAATATCGTATCCACAAGGAAGATGGATGGATGTAACAACAGACATAGGGATGGCAATAGACTACTTTATGGACTTTGATGGAATGGCACATACTTTAATAGGGGTTTGCCAAATGATAAAGTAATGATAAATCAGACAGGCAGAGGCACATGTGGAGCATAGAACATACTATTCCTAGTCTAGATTAGAATTGGATTTACTTAAGAGGCACAATTCTATATAGCATACAAAGACTGAGTTATTCATCTATTCTAATGTAGCATATCATCACATATAGCATAGTCATGGATAAATGTGAACACCCCGAAGATTACCCAAGAAGATCAAGGACGAAACTTGATCCTCCCAAGAATCATTGTTCGACTAGTCTTATACTCGGGGGGTGGACTACAAAGGACTCAATAGGCCTGTCACGCCCACAATCTACCACACGACCCGGAGTATAAGGTGAATCCGCAAGTAAATTATATCTAAGCACCATGCTTACATACTTTCTACTACCTAGTATACGCGCGTAATATACTAGGAGCTCTACGAATAAGTGTGTAGACTTATCATTAATCATGACTATATCAAATATACTACTAGAATAAAGTAAGAACTTAGCAATTGCACACATAACATTGAAATAGCATAAAGTCATTGAGAAACAATATAAGAACTGAATCTTGATAACTTACAGATCTGGAACTGGAGCAAAGCTCAACTCTACTCGAATCTGACTCTCTATCTAGAACTAGGTTCTTGATCTAGAAATTAGATCTTGAACTATGAAGTAGCTATCCTATCTCTGATGTATCCTCTTCTTCTCCTGTCTTGGCGTGATGATGATGATCTTCTGAGAGATGCATACCATCCCCTAGGGGGGGTCTGGGGTTGCTTATATAGCCCGGAGGGATAATCCGTCGCCGTAGGATCAAACCGACCTAAACAAGTGGTTTAGATTAACCCTAAGAGGTGGTGGAGGAACCTTCCCGAAGCAGGGCTTGATCAGGGCCAGGGGGAGCCCGATCGGCCTCCCTATAGGGCCGGTCGGCCTGGGCTGGGCCCCGGCTGGGCTCCGCCTTCGGGTGTGGGCCTCTTGTCCCTTCTAGATGCATATTTTCTTGGAGCCCACTTCGGTTGAGTTCGGGAGTCTTCTGGAGCCTTCTAGAATTCATTCTTTTCGCATTTTCCTGAATAGTCCCTGAAAATATATAATTCACCAAAACTCGTGGAATTCATTAGTCCAAGGCCCTATACTACTGTTGATTTATCTTTTTGGTCGTTTTTCATGTATTGTTGATGCATAAAAAGAAGAGTTAGTGAGCATCAACAACTATGAGGAGACAATTGCTCCTGTGGCTCGTTTGGAGGCAATTAGGATCCTTCTAGCCTTTGCTATGGCTAAAGGGTTCAAGTTGTACCAAATAGATGTCAAGAGTGCTTTCTTGAATGGGGTGATAGAGGAAGAAGTGTATGTGAGGCAACCCCCGGGGTTTGAGGGTGAAAAATACCCACACCATGTATACAAACTCTAGAGAGCGCTCTATGGGTTGAAACATGCACCTAGAGCTTGGTATGGCAGGTTGAGAGGGTTTTTGCTGAGTAAGGGGTTTGTGATGGGCATAGTTGATAAGACCCTGTTTCTCCTTAAGCATGGGAATGACCTTTTGATTGTTCAGATATATGTGGATGACATAATCTTTGGTGGTTCTTCTCATGATCTTGTTGCCAGATTTGCAGATGACATGAGCAGGGAATTTGAGATGTCCATGATGGGTGAGCTGCTATTTTTCTTGGGCCTCCAGATCAAGCAGTGCAAGGACGGGACGTTTGTACATCAGGAGAAGTACACCAGGGACATGGTGAAGAAGTTTGGCATGAACGACTCTAAGCCGTTGACTACACCGATGAGTACCACTACAGTTTTGGATGCGGACGAGGACGGCGAACCCGTGGACCAGAAGGAGTACCGGAGCATGATCGGTTCCCTCCTCTACTTAACGGCGACGAGGCCGGACATACAGTTCAGTGTGTGTCTGTGTGCTCATTTTCAGGCTTCACCGAGGACTTCATATCGGCAGGCCGTCAAGCGGATTTTCAGGTACTTGAACTACACTCCTGAGTTTGGTCTTTGGTATTCTGCCTCCTCAACACTTGACTTCATGGGTACTCCGATGCTGATTTTGCTGGGTGTCGATTGGACTGCAAGTCTACTTCGGGGTGTTGTCTATTCCTTGGTTCTTCTTTGGTCTCTTGGTCATCTCACAAGCAATCCGGTGTAGCCCAGTCCACTACAGAGGCCGAGTATGTAGCTGCTACTAGTTGTTGTTCCCAGCTGCTTTGGATGACCTACACCATGAGTGATTTTGGTGAGGAGTGCTCCCAGGTTCCACTTTTCTGTGATAGCACCAGTGCCATAAGTGTAGCCAAAAATCCTGTCCTCCAGTCCAAAACGAAACAGATAGAGGTGAGGTACCACTTTCTGAGGGACAATATTGAGAAGGGAAACATATCTTTGTCCTATGTCCCTAGCTAAGACCAGCTAGCCGACATATTCACCAAACCGCTTGATCAAGTCACTTTCACTCACTTGCGGGGTGAACTTGGGGTGTGCTTTCCTTTCTAGCTGAGTCTTGGAGCTTCTCATGTATATATGTGTCATATGTTCATTTTGTTGCATTTCCTTCATGCATTTTACTTTCTATACAAAACCTGGTAGGATAGCCATCTTTGGATCACTTGTGCTAGGAAAAGCTTCTCTTATATACATTGATCACTGATGTGCTATTTGTGAGACTTGTGCATGTTTGGTAAATTGTGGATGTGAATGCTATGCTCTTGATGGTTTTGCCATATACTTATGTTGAGATAGCTTTTTATTGATGAAAATGCTAAAATTGTGTCTCTCATGAGTAGATGCTTGTCAATACTCAATTTGTGCTTAAATGCCTATATCATGTTTAGTTTGTGCTTGGGAATCATGTTCTCTTTGCTTGGGGTCAAAGACCTTTTTGTCATTGTAAATGTTTAGCCTTTTTTCTTGCTTGGGGAGGAGCATAAGCTTCTTTTTGCCGCAAAGGCACTTCATGTACCATGTTTAAACTTGAAAATGAAATTGGTGTATGAATTGCCTTATGCTTAAGAAATGAGCTCCTAATCATGTTTTTATGGTTTTAATATTCATATCCTGGGTGCTAAACCGTAGCATGTTGTCCACCATGAGAAGTCTCATTTTAAGAAGTAGACACATGGCTCGGTGGCTTTAACATGACTTGAGTAGCTTGTGGGCGTTTACAATGATCTTGTGATGAGAATTTGTGATCTTGCATAAACTTTGGATGATCTAGTGTATTTATGTTCAAATTGGTATAGAGAGAGTCTTGCTCATGAGATGAATGTTTCTTTGTGAAAATTGCTTAAAATTGCTTTTAGCCATGTCACATGCTTATATGTCTCTACCTCCTTGATGGCAATGTGCTAACTACACCATATCTACTTTGCTTGCTCTATGTCTCATTTGTAGCATTTTGTTGTGCTTGTTGTATATTTGAGAAGCTTGGTAGATTGTATATATGCTTTGACATGCATTTTTCATGAAATGAAAGGGAAGAGTTTCATATACCTTGATTCATGCATTGTCAACAAGGGGGAGAGTTTGGGAGAAGTTATGCACATTTGGGGGAGAATTTTCATGTATTGGAAGATTTTGTGGAAAATTGGTATGCATTTGTGAAATGTTGCATGTGAGGAGAAAAATTGAGAAGAAGAGGTTGCATTTGCTCAGGGGGAGTTTGCATATGTGCAGGGGGAGCTCCTTTGTTTTATGCCTGAGTTTTGTGCTTTGTGATGTGCTCTTTGAGAGTTTTGGTTTGTCTCGGCTGTGTCGAGCTGTTGCTTTTATCTTAGGGGGCCGAGACTTGGTTTGGCGAGTGATCTTGTTTTTGCTTGTTCTTTGGCTTTGGATCACTTGCTTGGAGGTTTGTGTTCGTGGCTATTTTTTCTTTTCTTTTTCTCTATGTGATTTCTATGGGTGTTGCAATGCACTCATCAAGAGGGAGATTGAGGACCAGGTGTGTCCGAGGACCAGTGGAGGGTCGCTCCTTAGTGATGAGTGATTGACAACGTTGTGTGGACTGATGCTTGGCTAAGTGTGCAGGTACAGGTTGCGGCTTGACTCGTGTCGGTGCAGGTGAAGAACAAGCGCGAAAGGCCTTAGTTGTGGCGGCCTCCGGGTGATGTAGAGGCAAGTAGGCTTGGTTCGATGGACCCGGTGGCCGATGGGGTCAAGTGCGAGCCGTGCGGTGCAAGACTGGTGGGCTGAAGTCGTGAACATGGGCCGGTGCAAGGTAGCGGTTGAAGCCCGAAGCTTGCACGCGGGGTTTGTTGGTTTGCCCACAAAACCATCGGTGGACGGTTTCTTGGTTTGGGCCTCAAAACCAAGCCCGGAGGCCCGAGGCGACGGAGACGGTGATCCGGGAGCTTCGGGAAGCTTCGAGGCGGAGGGCACGTGGCGTGATCGTGGGGTTTGCGTCGAGGTGAAGCGAAGCCGCGGTGGAAGCGTGTCCGTCCGATGAAGACTTGACCAATATGCCCCTGAGGGGTTGTATCTTCATTTCAAGCAGTAGGGGTAGCGTGGTCATTTACCTCCCTCCGATGGATTTTGTATAAATAGCGGAGAGGTTGATGGCATCTCTCTCTCTTGGACCCTAGGTTTTCCTCCCTCGGTAGATTGCTCTGAACTGCTTCTTTTCCCTCTGTATTCCTTAGGCTAGATTCTTGTATAGACTCTGACCTCTGGATGTATGGAAGCATTCGGCGTTGCGGTGATCTCCTAGTCCTCTGTGATTTTCGTGTCATTTTCGGGGCTATTTTTGGGGAGTTTCGTTCTTCGCTCGATTTGGGGATTTGAGGGCGTTTTCCTTCGGATTTCTTTGAGGAGATCATGGGTGGATGCCTTGCGCATCTTTGTGTGTGATCTTGACTCCTCAAACGCCGTGGAGAGCCTTCGATTCATGAGTTTTTGACTGGAGTTTGAGTTCTTGTTGGAGGTTTGTGTAATCCACGATTCCCGGCGATTTAGTGGCTTAGAGGTCGAGATTTTTGGGACATAGCTTCCTCTTGTTTTGCTTATCATCTCCCCCAAATCTTGACTCAAGAGCTTTTGGCGTTTGGGAGATCCGGTGATTGTTTTGGAGAGTTGACTTCGCGAGCTCGAGCTTGAGCAGCTCTGTCCGGGGCTAGCGGACAGTCCGCAAGGACCCCGCGGACAGTCCGCGCGTCGTGTGTTCTTCGCGTGTTCTTCGTGTTCTTGCCCGCTGGCGTTTTGATCCATTTCGGCCCTAGGGTTTTGTTGTGAGCGGTTTGGCGGACAGTCCGCGAGTGCTTCACAGACGGTCCGCGTGGCCAAGTTTTCATCTGGGGTTAGGGTCGTTTTGTCTGGGGTTTCCAGCGAGCTTGGCAGACAGTCCGCACAGGCTTCACGGACGGTCCGCGACACTGGCGGACAGTCCGCATGGCCTCTTCGGACGGTCCGAATTTCGGGGTGCGCTACTGGTGGTTCGGTCTGCTATTTCGGACGGTCCGCCCTGATCTTGCGGACGGTCCGCCTGGGTCCCGCGGACGGTCCGCCTGGTGCTTGCGGACGGTCCGTTCTGGACTTCGCAGACTTGACTAAGTCTTTTGGTTCTTGCTTTGGTGCTTCCGCTCTTTGCTCCTAGGCTTGTGTCTTGTTCTTCTAGGCTTGTGTGTGCCTCGTTTGAAGTTTCCTTTGTGTGCGCGAGTACTTGGAGTGGCAATCAGGGTATAGGCCGAGTTTGACCTTCGGGAAGAATTTTTATCGGCTCCCATTCACTCCCCCCTCTCTGGTCGCCCTATTCGGTCCTTCACATGTCATCAAGCTCAACCCTAAGCAATTCTACTTCCTCAACCTTGGAGGCATGCTTCTCCTTGAGAGTAGTGAAGTCAGCCAGGAAAACATTGCAATCACTACAATCAACCTCATCAGAAACAACAGGAGCAGCTTTCAAAGAATCTATCTCAGTTCTAGCATCAACAAGCAAAGACTCGAGCTCAACTATCTTGTCCTTAGCATCACCTAGCAAAGACCGAAACTCTCTCTTCTCCTTGTTGGTCTTCCTAAACACATCATCACGGTTATCAAGCAACTCATTCAGTCTAGCATTCTCCTCTAGCAAGAAGTTGGGATCTTGTCGTACCTCATCCTCGGAGTCAACATTCGAGTCCGAGCCATGCTTCTCACCCTTCTTGGAGTTGTGCGCCATGCCGCAAAATCCACCTTGTGCGACAAAACTGAGGCTGGTGAAGTTCTTGCCCGTGTGCCGCTTGTCCTTGCACCGATATTGCTCTTCATCGCTGCTCGAACCAGAAGAGGAGTCACTTGAAGTGGAGTCGATGTCGCTCGCTCCGGCAACCATCGCTCGAGCCGTCTTCTTCTTGTACCTGTTCCTCTTCCTTGGCCTTCTCTCGCCCTTGTCCTTGCACTTTTCCTTGTAATCGTTCCGAGAGTGGTGCTTGTTGTAGTCGTGCTTGGGCTTGCCCTTGTGGTCGTTCTTGATCTCCGTGGCTTCCGAACACTCGGTGATGAAATGCCCGTGCTTCCCGCACCGATAGCACATCCCCGAGCTCCTCCTTGCATTCTTACGTTTCTCGTACAGCCGCCCAAACCTCTTGCTCAACAAGGTGAGATCCTCCTCGCTCAACACCTCAAAGTCCTCATCTGGCATGGATACAAGACAAGACAAAGAAAACTGCGTAGTAGCAGGGTTAGCGTTGGTCCTCGATCTTGAGACAAAAGCCAAACTATGAGGATCAGTGGGGCTCTCGCTCTTGGCTCTCAGGCCACGGTCAACCTCCGAAGACTTGAGCTTAGTGAACAGCTCGTCCACCGTCAGGGTCGCATACACACCCGACTCCAAGATCGCCTCGACCTTGGCACTCCACACTGATCTGTCAAGTGAGTGCAAGAGCTTGATAGTTCGATCATGATCCGTGTATGGAAGCACTGTCACATTGGCCCTCATGTTGTTCACAATACTGGTGAAGCGCTGGAACATCACATCAATCGACTCACCGGGGAGATGAGTGAAGTTCTTGTACTCTCTCTGGTGAGTGGCAAACAAACGAGCTTGCACTTGCGGATTCCCAACATGAGCATTCTTAAGCTTCAGCCAAATCTTTCCGGCCACATCCTCTCCGTACACTCGATCAAACTCCGAGGCACAAAAAGCACGGAACAAATAATCCACGGCCTTGCTATTGGCCTCAAACATGTCTCGCGATCCTGGAAGAAGGAAACTATCGGGAATGACATAATGTGGATTTTGACTCACTTCCCAGATCAGTGTCCCCTTCCAACGCAAAAAACGCGCCCATGCGCCTCTCCCACATCTGGCATCGAAGTGCGGAGGACCCGACCCCTTGCCATAGTCGCCCATCTTTGGATCTTAGAATGGTTAGAATCACAAAGATCCGTAACCAGCTCCGATACCAATTGAAGGACCGATTAGGCGACCAGAGAGGGAGGAGTGAATGGGAGCTGATAAAAATTCTACTCAAGAATTCGACCTATGAACCCAAAATCACTTCTAAGATCCTCTACACAAACTTGCCAAGATCATGTAGTCACAACGGACCTACTGACCCTAATAACAAGTTAGAGTAAGCCTAAAAGCAACGCGGAAGCAAACTCAAAGAAAAACAAGAGAAAGAACGAGCTCAACAAAACTTACAGGTAATTGTCGGAACTTCCTCTATGAGGTCAGAACTTCTGATAAAGGTTCTCTGTGTGTCAAAAGCTCGTTATCGGAACTTTCGGCTCAGGGTCGGAACTTTCGGCTCAGGGTCGGAACTTCCTACACATGGGCGGAACTTCTGATAAAGGCTTTCTGGCCACCAGTGAACAAGTTATCGGAACTTCCTTTGTCAGGTCGGAACTTCTGACAGCACCCAGAAAACAGAGAAAAACAGCCCGCGAGAGAAGAAAGGAAAATCCAAAACTCGATCAAAGGACTTCCTAAAATCACGAAACTTTAATCATAGCTGCTCAACAACACAAAGAAGCTTTTCCCAAAACATCTCCTCCAAAAGATCAAGGAATCACCACCAGAAAAATGATTTAGGGTATGAACTCTAGAGAGAAGACTTTTCCTCAAATTGATGGATCTCCAAAACGGCTCGGTGGATTGAAGCCAAATTTTAGGTGAAGGATAAGCATCCCAAGAGGAAGCTATACCAAAAATTTTGTGGCCCTAAACTCACTCAATCAAGAGAAATCACACATCTCGACCAAGAACACTATGAACTATGGTTCCGCCGAAAACTCACGAATCGAGGGGTCAAGATCACACACAAAGATGCGCAAGGCATGCACCCATGATCCCCTCAAAGAAATCCGAGAGAAAACGCTCTCAAATCAACGAATCGAGCGAAGAACAAAAGTAACCTAAAATAGCTCCGAAAATGACACGAAAATCACACAGAGCTAAGAGATGGAAGGAATCACAACACCGAATTCTTCCATACATCCAGAGGTCAGATTCTATACAAGATTCTAGCCTAAGGAAAAATACTATGAAAAATTCGTCCAGAGCGATTAACCCTAGCCATCATCCTCTACCTTCTATTTATACTTAAGTTTCCTGGAGGTGGCAAATGACACAACTAGCCCTAGTGCATAAAAGGAAGATACACACCCCTGAAGGACCAGAATGGCGACTAGAGAGGGGAGAGTTAATGGGAGCCGATAAAAATTGTTCTCTGAAGAGACGAACTCGGCCTATGGTCCCAAACGCAACTCCGGAGTCCTCAACACCTCGCTAGCCAAATCCACGCAGCCAATGAAGTGCTACTGGACCTAGGAGCTAGGCACACACCCAAACTACTCGAACACGCAGCGGAACACAACTCGAGCAACAACCTGCTTGCACCGGTCAGACCGGTCACCTGCACTGGTCAGACCGGTCCAGAGCAACCTGCTCAGAATTCTCCCAAACTTGTCCAACAAACCTAGATGGTAATTCCAAGATGTGGAGCAACAGAGAGAAATCCTGAAATCTACCAGGCAAGTGAAAACACTCCAAAACCCGAGCACACCGAAAACTCTCCACAGCCAAACTTGCTCCAGAAGCACTTTGCGAACAAGCAGCACAACCAACAACAACAAAGGAGATTTTCCCACTGGAAGCTTTGCACCGATCTGACCGATGCGCACCACCAGTCTGACCGGTCTAGCTCAGGAAATCCCAACTGTAAGAAACCGATCTCCCAAGGGCCAAAACTACACGAAATTGAGACAGCAGCAAGCCAAGATCACAACCAACACTCCGAAGAAGAACTCCCCAAAAAACATCCATAGGACGCCGCACTGGTCTGACCGGTGGAGGGCACCGGTCTGACCGGTCAAGCCTGGGCTGCTCGGGATGAACTCCACCCGCGAGTCAACTCCCACCTTCCGATGCCTCGATCTCCCGATTAGCTCCATGGATTCAAGTAAAACTTTGGGGATAGGTGTATCACCTCATGAACGAGTCATGCCTTAAAGATCGGCCCCAAAGATCCACTAAATCAAGAGGAATCGGAGGATGAACACCAAGAACACCTTTTCCCGGAACCAAAACAAAACCCCAAAATCGAGTACCCAAAACCACGGATTTAGAGGGGGGATTACAAAGAAAAGAACCACAAGGGGCTCATGGATACATCCCACACCAAATTCGCAAGGGAAGGCCTCAAATCCGCCAAGAGAAAATCACCAAGAAAAGGCTCCGAAAATCCACAAAAAGGAAAACGTGAATCACCACTACAAGAGCTAGAGGAACCACGCCGAACCTTCTATATATCAAAGGAAAGATTCATACATGGTCTAGCTTGCCTCCCTAGCATTGATCCCTCTCTCAAGATCCCTCATGAAGCTCTCAAGCTAGTCCTAGAGAAAATAACAAACTAAAAAGAGAAATTGCCTAGAGCAAATGAAAACCCTAAAGCCCAAGAGATGGCTGCCACAACCCTTCCACCTCAGTTTTTATATGAGGTCCTCCGGTGAGGGTAAATGACTAGAATGCCCTCTAGGTGATATAACCTCTCAAAGGGCATATTTGGAAACTTGACAGCCTTTCCATTGAACGGACGCCCAACAACCGCACCTTGCGTAGCCTCGACGCCAAGCCTATGATCCCGACACGTGTCCTTCGCTTTGAGTCACCCGACGCTCCTCGGCTTCACCGGTCAGGCCGATGCTCCCCACCGGTCAGACCGGTCTGATGCACCGGTTAGACCGGCCCGCGCAGAGCTGAGCCACCGACCACTCGGACTTGGCTCAACCAAGGAACCCAGTGGCTTTCTGGTGAACCACTGCAAACCCCACGAGCTTGGTGCAGCCTCCACGCCGAGCTCCTCGACTTGGCCGCCACGTCCGCTCCGGCTCGATGTTGGCTGATCAACCAACAAACCCGCTATCACTGACTTCGACTTCCTCTTCTCGCACCATGTGACTCGCACTTGATCTCGTCTGGCCACCAGGTCCATCGAACCAAGCCTACTTGTCCCTCCAGTCCTTCGGAGGCCCCACAAGGCTAAGACCTTTTGCGCTTGTTCTTCACCTGCACCAACGCACATCAAGCCGCAGCCTACATCCACAAGATAGAGCACAACGTTAGTCCACACAATGTTGTCAATCACTCATCACTAAAGAGTGGCCAACCACTAGCCATCGGACACTCTGGTCCTCAATCTCCCCCTTAATGAGTGCATTGACAACACACCACATAATCACAACATAAAGAAAAGTAAAAATGAAAGACAAACTAAAACTTCCAAACAAGTGATCCAAAAACCAAACAATACAAACCCTGATCACTTGCAATCCAAAGTCTCGGTCCCCTAAGGCAAGGGCAATGGCTCAACACAACCGAGACAAACCACCAAAGCTCTCAAAGAGCAAAGCAAGGCTCACACAGAGCAAACCACCAAAGCAAGAACTCAAACGACACTAGGAGCTCCCCACTGAACACATGCAACTCCCCCTGAGTAAATGCACCTCCCCCTGAACCAAACCATGCAACTTACCTGGAGAAACCGAGCTCACAGCTCACACCGGTCAAGGCATCGGTCAGACCGATGACCATATCGACAGTGCACCTGGTTCAACTGGTCAGACCGGTGCCCACACCGGTCAGACTGATGACCACCTGGGAAAAAGTACCTACCCATTTTTCGTCCGAAATTCCACCAAAACTTTTTAAATGTATGCAGCAAGCCATTTCATGCCCAAACTTCTCCCCTTGTTGACAATGCATGAATCTAGGCATTTCTATGAAAACTTTAACTAAAGGTTTCTCAAATGGACACAGAGCCATAAAATGTGCTATGAACAAGCAAATGAACTACTTAGAGTTGACAAATGTTCACAATAGCACAGCCATCAAGAATATTTAGTTGCATACACATAAGTTCAAACTATGGTAAGAATTAGCATTTTTGCGAAAATTTTTTCCTCTCATGAGCAAAGACCTAAACATGAGCAAAACATGCCAAAGTGAATCTAGATCACACAAACTTCATGCTAGGTCACACATCCTTGACACAAGATCATTACAAACTCCCATAAGCATCTCATGTCATGTTAAAGCCACCGAGCCATGTGTCTACTTCTTAAAATGAGACTTCTCATGGTAGACAACATGCAATAGTTTAACACCCATATAAATTCAGTTTTAAAGTATTTATGACATGGAATAAGTGAGAGCATAACTTCAAGCACAAGCATTTCATACCAATTTCATTTTTCATTTTTAAGCACAAAATGGTACATGAAGTGCCTTTGCGGCAAAAAGAAGCTTATGCTCCCCATAAGGTAACACATGGGCTAAACATCCATAATGAAAAATGAGTCTTTGACCCCAAGTGAAAAGCACATGATATCCATCCATGAATTAAGCATGTTATAAACCACCAAAGCACACTAAGATCATGCAAAGTCTTAAACTCACAAGAGAGAGCCTATCTAGCATTTTTGACAAAAGTAAGCTATCTTATCATGGATATACAACCAAACTATCAAGAGCATAGCTTATCATCCCAAATATCAATCAAGCACATCCACAAGCTCAAACATAGCATATCATAGGGATCAATGTGCATAAGAGAAGCCATTCCTAGCCAATGTATATGATACAAATGCAATGCAAAGCATATCTTACAAAGATGCAAAACAATACATCAAGATACAAAGATGGCCACTCTATGAAATTAAACATGCATGCTATACATCAAAGTAAACATGTATGATACATATGCTACAAAGTGAGCTCCCAAAGACCAACTCAAATAGGACAACACACACCAAGCTCTCCCCGTAAACGAGCAAAGGTAGCTTGGTCAAGTGGTTTTGTGAATATGTCAGCTTTTTGGTCTTGGGTAGGTACATGGCTCAAAACTATGGTTCCCTTCTCAATATTATCCCGCAGAAAGTGGTACCTCACTTCGATGTGTTTTGTTTTGGAATGGAGCACTAGATTTTTGGCAACACTTATGGCACTGGTGCTATCACAAAGAAGTGGGATCTGAGTGCACTCCTCACCAAAGTCTCTCATAGTATAGGAATTCTAAAGCAACAGGGAACAACAACTAGCGGCTGCAATATACTCGGCTTCTGTGGTAGACTGAGCTACACTCGACTATTTATGGGAAGACCAAGAGACCAAAGAGGAACCAAGAAACTGACAAGAACCAGAGGTAGACTTGCGGTCCACACGACACCCAGCAAAGTCAGCATCGGAGAATCTGTGAAGTGTGAGTGTCGAGGAGGCAGAATACCAAAGACCAAACTCAGGAGCGTACTGCAAATACCTGAAAATCCTCTTGAGGGCCTGCCGATGTGAAGTCCTCAGAGAAGCCTGAAAACGAGTGCACAGACACACACTGAACTGTATGTCCGGCCTCATCGCCGTCAAGTAGAGGAGGGAGCCAATCATGCTCCGGTACTCCTTCTGGTCCACTGGTTCACAATCCTCGTCCGCATCCAAAGTTGTAGTCGTACTCATCGGTGTTGACATGGGCTTCACATCATTCATGTTGAACTTCCTCAGCATGTCCTTGGTGTACTTGCTCTGGTGCACGAAGGTCCCGTCCTTGACCTGCTTGATCTGGAGTCCTAATAAAAACTGCAGCTCGCCCATCATAGACATCTCAAATTTCCAACTCATGTCATTTGCAAACTTGGCAACAAGATCGTGAGAAGAGCCACCAAAGATAATGTCATCCACGTAAATCTGTACAATCAACAGGCCATTTCCATGCTTAAGAAGAAACAGGGTCTTAGCAACTGTGCCCATCACAAACCCCTTACTTAGCAAAAACCCTCTCAACCTGCCATACCAAGCCCTCGGCGCCTGTTTCAACCCATAGAGCGCCCTCTGGAGTTTGTACATACGGTGTGGGTATCTCTCACTCTCAAACCCCGGTGGTTGCTTCACATACACTTCTCTCTCTATCACCCCATTCAAGAACGCACTCTTCACATCCATCTGGAACAACTCGAACCCTTTAGCCACGGCAAAGGCTAGAAGGATCCGAATCACCTCCAGACGGGCCACCGGAGCAAATGTCTCCTCATAATCTATACCCTCTTTCTGGTTAAACCCCTGAGCCACCAACCTCGATTTGTTTCTCACAACCATCCCATTGTCACCTTCTTTGTTTTTCCACACCCACTTGGTACCTATAGGACGACAATTTGGCAGTGGATTGACTAACACCCAAACTTGTTTTCTCTCAAAGTTCTCCAACTCCTCATGCATGGAATTCACCCAGTTTGCATCAGAAAGAGCATGTCCAATATCTTTGGGCTCGAAAGAGGCAGCAAAATCGGAGTGAGCAAAGTGAGAAGTATTTTGTGACCTCGACCGTGTAGTTCTCTCGTTCATGTCTCCAATGATCTTCGAAGGAGGATGATCCACTTGTACACACCTAGGAGCCTCTCGCCTGGAGATTACCTCCCCCTCCACAGCTGCTTCCACCCTTACTTTTGGTACATGTTGATGCGTCGTAGTCGAAGTAGAAGGCCCGCCATCAACTATAGTCGTCGTCGTGGAAGTAGTATGTACATGATCCGCAACAGGTACACGTTCCTCGCCATCACCATCACCATCTTCTTCTTCCTCCACAAACAGCGTCTCGGCCATCTCCTCATCACCTGCACAATCAAAGTCAAGAGAGCTACATGGCACTGTCTCGTCGAAGGTCACCTTGCAAGTCTCCATGATTTTGTTAGTCTCAAGATTAAGCACCCTATAAGCTCTAGAATGGTTCGCATGTCCAAAGAAAATACCATCACTAGATCTAGCCTCAAATTTATCAAGCTTTCCCTTCTTGAGAATAAAGCACTTGCAACCAAAGACTCGGAAGTGACTCACCTTAGGAGCTCTACCATGCATAAGCTCATAGCACGTCTTCTTCTTGAAAGCTCAAAGGAAGATCCTGTTCAACACATAACACGCGGTGCTCACCGCCTCAGCCCAGTACCTCCTAGGAGTCCTGTGCTCATCGAGCATCGTCCTAGCCATGTCACACAACGTTCGGTTCTTCCTTTCCACAACTCCATTCTGAGGGGGCACAAAGGAGTCGAGTACTGATGCTCAAGACAAAGATCACAACAAAAGGCATCAAAACGAGAGTTCCTGAACTCAGAGACATTATCACTGCAGATTGCTCGAATAGTGTTCCCATGCCTCTCATTTTTTAACCTCATGATCAAGTCTCGAACAAAACCGAAAGTCTCACTCTTATCCTCCAAGAAAAACACCCAGGCATAGCGAGAATAGTCGTCCACCACAACTAGGACATACCACTTCCCACCCACCGAGCGAACTCGAGCTGGCCCAACAAGGTTCATATGCAACAGCTCTGTCGGACGCTCTGTCATGACAACAGTCAGGGGTGGATGAGAAGCAGCGACCATCTTACCATGCCTACAAGGCGCACAAACCAACTCTTTCTCAAACCTCAACCTCGGCAATCCTCGGACCAAATCGAGACCACTCAAGCGGGAAAGCAGATCAAAGCTCAAGTGTCCCATTCGCCTATGCCACTTCCACAAATCAGGAGAACCAGCCACCAAACACCGTGCAGGACCATCAGACTGAGAGAAATCAGCTTGAAAGATCTGACCCTCAGGGACAACCATACAAACACGGTCACCTCGAGAATCAAGAACCTCAGACGCACCCAACTTAAACCAAACCTCAAACCCCTCATCAAGTAGCTGAGACACAAAAAGCAAATTGAACCCCAGCGACTTGACAAGAGCAACACACCTCAGAGACACCTTCCTGCTTACCTTCACCAAGAACTCGTCCCTTACCATTATCCCCAAATGTGATGTACTCCCTGGTACTCACTTGGGTGAGGCTTGTGAACCACCCCCTGTCTCCGGTCATGTGTCGTGAACAACCAGATTCAAACAGCCAAATGTTCCTCAAGCCTCCCACCTGTATGTCAAAAACGAGGACGAAAGTGAGTAGACGACTCAACACTGGGGTTAGTACAAAAAGAGTCAAACCAGTGTCGAGCCATTTGCTCAAAAGAGAGGTTAGCAACATCCATCCTACCATATCCATCAAAGCTACGACCCCTACCAAACTGAACCACCTCACGTCTCGCTGGAGGAGCACGATCACCATGAAAGGAAGAACGTGGCCCGTACCTCCTCTGAGACTCAAAGCTGCGACGACCTCTCCCATCCTCATATCGACCATGAGATGGAGAACGTCCAGCAAACAACCCCCGACCAAACTCAAACTGTCTTCCACCTGTACCACGAGCTCCAGAACCAACTCCACAGCCATGAAACCCAAAACTCTCACCTCTCTAGGGTGCACCGGTCTGACCGGTGCCCCTGACCGATCTGACCAGTGGCCCCTGGCAGCAACCCAGTCCCGATCAGCAACTCTCTGACTTCCCCAAGCTGGTACAGACCTTATCGCAGCCTCTCCCCTAGGTAGTGGCATACGAGACTCATGCACACCATGAGAGGGGTGGTACCTATCCTTGTTAGCCCACTCCTTCGCCAACCTTTCATCCCTCTTCCTCTTGTAGCAAAACTCACCAACATGACTTTCTTTCCCATAATACTCACAACGAAATCAGACCTGTTTTGGCTTTGGCTGTGGGTTCTCAACAGGTTTCTCTTCCTCTTTCTTCTCACCCTTCCCCTCAAACACGTTTCCCATGTTGCTCACAAACTTTATAGGTTTTTGGTAGTTTTTTGTTTTGTGGGGGAACACGGGTGGATCGGGAGTGGTGTCAAGCTTGTTTCTCAGGTGGTTAGGCTTGGGAGCATATTTGTTCATGGGTGTAGTTTGTGGTGGAATAAGTATCTCTCCAATTTTCCCTCCCTTCTCACCACTGCTGTCACCAACCTTGTCAGAGCCCAACGCCTGACCATCACACCTCTTAAACTCAGCTATCATTAAGCTCAATTGTGGCTCATGCCCAGACAACCAACTCATTAGCTTCCTCAACTTATCATTCTCATCCTGCAAGCGATCAACATAGTGCGCAAGTTCCATATTTTTCAAAGCATGCATTTCACATGTAGAACAAGAGGCAGGAACAAGAGCTTTCAACTCAGCCTCTAAGGAAACAATCCTAGCATGTGAATCATTCAATTTAGCATGCAACACAAGACACGATTTGCACGCACCAAGCAAACTTGATCTAGCTTTCAACTCAACCAATTCAACCCTAGCCACATCTAGTTCCTCAACAGTGAGGGCATGCTTCTCTTTTAGAGCAGTCAAGTCAGACAAGAAAACAGAACAATCACTGCAATCAACTTCATCGGTAACAACAGGAGCATATTTCAAAGCATCAATAGCAAGCATGTCATCAAGATGCCTAGCCTCTAACTCAGCTACTTTCTCCCTAGCTTCCTCAAGCGAGGCCCTAAGCTCTTTTCTCATTTTCTTAGCATCCCTAAGCACACTATCCCGATTATCAAGCAATTCATTCAGAGTAGCATTTTCCTCAAGCAAAGAGTCAATGGTAGGTGGTGATACCTCATCCTCGGAGTCGGAGTCCGAGTCCTCTTTGCCACTCTTCTTGCTCCCTGAACTGTGTGCTATGCCACAGAATTCGCTCGTCGCCATGAAGCTCAACCCGGTGAAGTTCTTGCTTGAATGCTTCTTGTTCTTGTGTCTCCCACGGTCTTTATCTTCACTACTTGAGCTTGACGTGGTGTAGCAGGAGGAAGAAGTGTCCACATCGCTCGCACCAGCTACCATCACTCTCGACTTCTTCTTGTGGTAGCTGCCCTTCTTCTTACCTTTGTACTCGTCCCGACTCTTGTGCTTGGAGTAGTGGTTCTGGGATTGACGCTTGTGCTCGGCCTGCTTGTACTCATTCCTCAGGCGATGCTTGTACTCTTGCTTGTACTCGGGCTTCTTGTGCTCGATCTTGTTCTCGCCCCCCTCGGGAAACTCGGTGAAGAAGTGTCCATGCTTCCCGCACTTGTAGCACGTCCCCGAGTTCCTCCTGAAGTTCTTCTTGTTGTCGTTCAGGTGCTCGAACTGCTTGCTCAGCAAAGCAAGATCCTCAACATGCAAAGCCTCGAACTCCTCATCTCGAAAAGAAACAAGAGCAAACAGAGAGAACATCCTAGAGGATTGATTAGAGTTAGTTCTCGGTCCAGTCACAAGCGCAAGGCTATCATTAGCAGGACCCTTGCCCTTCTTGGCTCTCAGGTCTTGGTCCACCTCGGACGACTTGAGCTTAGAGAACAGCTCGTCCACCGTCAGGGTCTCATACACACTGGACTCCTGAATAGCCTCAATCTTCACTCCCCATACATCAAGATCCAATGCGTGTAAGAGCTTGATAGCTCTATCATGATCATCGTATGGAAACTCGGTGATGTTGGCTCTCATGTTGTTCACAATCAGCGTGAAGCGCTTGAACATGGCATCCACAAACTCTGGGGAGATGAGTTAAGTTCTCTTACTCTCTCCGGTACGTCATAAAGCGACGTGACTTCACCTGACTATTACCTCCATGGGCATTTCTCAGCTGGGTCCATATCCGATTTGCCAACTTCTCTCGATACACCCTACTGAAGTCGGATGCTCAGAGAGCACGATAGAGATAGTCCACGACCTTGTTGTTGGCATTGAACATATACCTACTCCTGGGCAACAAGAACGACTCCGGTATGACATAGTTCTCGTCAACCGTGACATCCCAAATCAGCTGAGCCTTTCCATGCATGAACGTGCCCATCCGGGCTTCCCACATCTGGTAGTTCTTCCCATCGAAGTGGGGAGTACCTGAACCCTTCCCATAGTCCGCCATCTTTGGATCTCAACCGGTCAAGGTCTCAATGATCTGTATCCGGCTCTGATACCAATTGAAGGACCAGAATAGCGACCAGAGAGGGGGAGAGTGAATGGGAGCCGATAAAAATTCTTCTCCGAAGAGACGAACTCGGCCTATGGTCCCAAATGCAACTCCGAGTCCTCAACACCTCGCTAGCCAAATCCACGCAGCCACTGAAGTGCTACTGTACCTAGGAGCTAGCCACACAACCAAGCTACTCGAACACGCAGCAGAACACAACTCGAGCAGCAACCTTCTTGCACCGTTCAGACCGGTCACCTGCACCGGTCAAACCGGTCCAGAGCAACTTGCTCAGAATTCTCCCAAACTTGTCCAACAAACCTAGATGGTAATTCCAGGATGTGGAGCAATAGAGAGAAATCCTGAAATCTACCAGGCAAGTTCATGACATCGACCGTGTAGTGCGTTCATGAAGGTCACCTATGATCGTAGATGGTGGGTGGTTGTTGGTGTAACATCCTAGAATTTTGAATATTTTGCCATGTGTGAATTTTCGCAAAAATTTAAATCTTTTTGTTTGAACTTGTGTGCTACCAAATTTGATCCCAATTTGCTAGCCTCTCATCTCAAATTCTCTATAAAATAAAACTATATAAAAGTTATTTTCAAATTATGCTTTAGATGTGAGTTGGATTTTTAAAATGGTTCTTATTTGGATCTTGAAGTTGTATGGAGTTTGAATTTGAACTATATTCAAATTCAAACTAAATATAAAATTATTTTGTTTAAAAGCTAAACCTTGTTTGACTAACTCTATCCTTGCACCCGAGCTAACACTAGCCAATTAGCTCGGCTTGATCTGCTAACATCTTCCTCAACTCAATCTGCTAATCTCTAAGTCCGCAACCTTTTTCCGAACCTTCCGAAGTGCTCTGGAATTTACTAAGTGAATTATATAATATTTTTTGACTTTTCGAATTAATCCTTTGTAATTGGTTCGATCTCGGAAAATAGGCTAATTCATTTGGATTAAATATCTAGGAGCTCCTTTTGAATTATGACAATATTTTCTGACCCTTCAAAGTAATACTAGGCTATTTAATTTGTTTCTGGAAAACTAGCCTAATTCTTTTGATCCAATTCTACGAAATAAGTTGTTACCAATTTATTTCGTGGGATTAAATGTTTTGGCCCAAAACCTTAGACCCATCTTAAGACCCATCTATCTAACCCTAACTAGTTGCCTTAAATACCCTCATCATCTCTCTCCACTTCTCCATCAACTCCCATCCCACCGCCGTTCTCTACTATCTTCCTCGTTCTTCAACCTGAAGTAACCGAAGCTAGCTTGTGCAATGCTCCCCTTTTTCCTTGGTCCCGATCTCCCATCTGATTTCTTTCTTCCACCACAAGCAAACCGGGCTCCTTCTTCTGTCCATCATCTCCTCCATGCATCTCCAATCGAGCAAGCAAGCAGCTTCATTCATCTGTTCCCCAAATCAGCAAGCACACCACCTTGCTCTCCTTTTCTGTTCTGTGCTTCCACCGCAAGAACAGGGCAGCTGCCCTTCCTTCGTCAAAGCAAAGCAACCAGGCACAACAAGCACACCCCTCCAATTCTCTTTCCATCCACCGAATCCAAGTTGCGGCCATCCCTTTCTCTTGTTTGATTCACGCAAGGAGCAAGTCAAATCGGCAGCCGCTGGTTCTCCTTAGAATCATCTATCGAGCAGCAGCCGCATCCTCCCATGCCGCTGCCCCTTTTATTGCTGGTTTCATCGGAGGGAAAACCCCATCGCCATGAAGAGAAGAGCAGCCGAAGAGTGAAGGAAAGAGGAGAAGAAGGGAAAGGAGGAGAAGGTGCCCGTCGCACCGCCGGCCAGGAATATGCTGCTGACAGTCGTGGGGACGAGGAGGCCGGAGTACCGGGTGCACGCGCCAGTCCGCTGCCTTGCTGCACTAGCTTCCACCTCGCCCACGAAGTGTTTGACCAAATGCTTGTACCACGACGCCGTGCCGATGACCTGAAGCCGAAGATGGAGACCAGCACCGCCACCGTCTACGCCGACACCGACGTTGAACCACGAGTCTTCACCAAGCCGGCCACAACTACACCGCCACCCCACCGTGAGCACTACCGTCTTCCCCTTCCCTTTTAGCCTGCTCTATCGGTCTTCGCGTTGCCGTTCCCGTGCCCGTCATCGACCTGTGAACCGGCCTTCGAGCCGTGGGTGCCGAATCGTGCTCGCCGCCGTTGTGGTCTGTCTGGCCTTCGTACTGCATTTCCGTGCAGGTGAAGCCCAGTCGCGCTGCCGCTCTCGCCGCCGCGCTACTACGTCACCGTCTCGGCGTCGCTGAGCTGAACCCACAGCTGCCGCCGAGCCTCGCCGCTGCAAACCCCACGCGCGCCGCCGCTTTGCCGAGCTTGTTGCCGCTCTGCCGTGCTTGTTGCCGCTCTGCCGTGCTCGCTGCCGCCGCGTCGTTGTTGCCGCCGTGCTGCGCGTTATCGCTTTGTGCGCTGGCCTTCGAGCCATGCTCTTCTCTTGCAGGTGCTGCTACCGCCGCTGCAGTCTAACCTCACCGCCGGCGAGCCCTTGCCGCCTCGCTGTTCCTTTGAGGCTTTCCGTCGAATACCTTGTGCGCACCCCTTTTTCTTGAGCCCTGAGCGGAGCCACACGTTGGACCACACGAGCGCAGCCACACGAAACCACAGAGGATCCCAGGTTCGGTGATGGATGAACCCCAGAGGAGTTCAGGGTGCAAACCCAGACTTCCTCACGTGAACCTTGTTTGGGCTTCGGCCCACGAAATCCTGCTGAGCCCAAGGGACAACCAGGCCGGATCGAGTGAGAGTTGAGGGTGGCCCTCTAGACTTTAACAGCGTTGGGCCGAACCGGGCCAGCCCAATGGGCCACTAACACTTTTGGCCCACTACGGCCTACTAACCTGCTGACCGCTGACGTCATGCTGACGTCAGCAGTGTTTTAATAAAATCATTTTCGGTATTTAAAAAAGGTTTTAATAAATGATTTATAAATCCTTTTCCCTTTGAAAAATTCTTAACTAATTATCGGGAGCTCCAAAAATTAGGAAACCAGTTGCATTGGTTTCATAATTCCGAGGTGCTCGCTGCTACCCTATCCTTTTCCGCTCATGCCCCTGAACCAAGTTCCTTTTGCCCTGCATTCTTGGTGTAGAATTTGTGGTCGCTGCCTGCCACTGTGCAATTGTGGGTCTGGGACGCCGGAGCCCCGCAACTAGCTATTGGCGTGCCGCGGATAGGAATAACTTCCCTAAGTTGCGATCGCACCGCTTTCACCGCTTTGTGCCGCAACCCGCAAACCCGCTCTCGCTTTGCTTTGCTTTGTGTCGTGTAGCACACGACGTACCAAGGGTTAGTACCCGGAATGCCGCGCGTGATGGACGGCCGTGCTGAGAGCAGAGGCCTCTGCTTCAAGCATGACAACCCCGCATTGCAACCTAGCTACTACGCCATGGTTATCATCACATCGCTAGCACTAGCTCCACCGCGCTCTCGAGCACACCTTACCGCATCACCCCCATTTGCCGACCACGAGTCAAATCTTTCTTCTCCTTGCGCTGCTGTTGCACACCTTGGCCTGATAATTCCTTGCCTAGCTCGCTTCGCCTTCTTTACTCTTATCATCCTTTGAACCTCCATTTTGATGCAACCGTCAGTCGTGCTAATGCCTTGACAACGCGATCACCAAACCTTTAGCCTTTGATCGACAACCCAACCTTGAACTTATCGTTCTCCCTAACTTGTTTTCTAGAATATAAAGCTAATTGCTTAAAACTATTTTATTATAAAAGTAATTGCTTTAATTTTCTTAAATTAAATTAGTGCTGCTTGTAGCTAGTTCGGAGTTATTTGGTTCTTCTAAATTGATGTTATTTGGATTTATTGCCTAGTTGTTTGTCGTTATTTATTTCCGCGTCGCATCTCGTGTAGGCTGGTGATTATGTTTGAAGACTCGAGCTGCGATGACTGGGAAGACCTCTGACCCGAAGGAAGGCCTCAACCTCTACTACTCTACGACGACTACCGCGCAGGTGTCATGTCACTCCCGATCATATAGATCCCATGCATGCTTTTAGTTGCTAGTGCTTAATTATTATTTTGGATGATTTTGAAATGCATAGACAATCTTTTAGCCGTGCCTTGATTTTGATATATCCTGCACCTTGAATTTCCTACCTTTGGGACTAGCTACAGACCCCTAGCTAGTCCCCAATACTTACTATCCATATATTTTTTTACCTGATTTATGATATGGATGGATCTCTGGTGTTGGGCTGAGATTGGGATATCTCAGTGTATTCTAGCGTGTGTTTTGGGTGAGTTTGACTCCTTCATGTGTTACCGTGGGAGCGAGCCGCTTGGTTACTTGTGAACGCCTGTCTAGGGGAGATGCGACCTAGCCTCCCGCCCTAGCGGCGTGTCGGACAGGTGGAGTTGGTGGAGTGCTCGCTCCTTGCAATTAAGGACTGATCGACAATTTAACCATGTTTCATTGGGCTATTTTCGTGCAAACCGTTCACCTTGTTATGGGCGGGGTTCGGTCTGAGAACTAGTTGGTGAATATTTCAGCTTGTAGGCGGATCGGTGTGATCGTGTGAGGGGGACGGTTTATACCCCCCGAGTAGACGTCGCTCCGGCTCCTCCGAGGATGGTTTCACAGTTTTGAGGCCCTGCTGGCAAGTTTCACACCCCAGTTCAGGACGAGTCAGGCTCGGAGAGGCAGGAGAGTGCTATCCGCTGCTAGGTCTCCGGCCGTTAGGTAGGGATGTGGAACGTCGGCCACTGTTTCTGCCCAATCTAGCGGGTTCAGTTGTACAAGTTCTGCAGAGTGTTAAACATATAGCTATAGTCTGTGTCCACTGGTATGGACAGCCCTTTGATCTATTACTCTGGCTAGACTTTTCTTGTGCTGCTTCTCTCCCCGAAGTGCGTGAGCCCGACTTGATGCCGTTGAGATGTGGGGTAGGAGTTGGTGACCTCACATCGCAAATGAGAGTGGGATGCTGACTCTTGGTTGAGATTCAGTGCTTTGGAGTAATTTCCTTGGTTGGGGTGTTGACCCCGGAGGCGTTGGCCTTGGAGGTGTGGATCTCCTCGGAGATGGTGACCTCTCTGCATTTCTGCTTACTTTGATGTTGCTACCTGTTGACGGTTCAAAACCGTGTTCAACTTCACCGCAAGTCCACGGAGTGACTTGGTGCCATTTTCACCAAGGGAGGGGACCCCCTAGGTTCTTGTCAATCCACGGAGCAAGGGAATTACTTGCGTTTAACCTAACGCTAACTTATTTGATTAAGGACTTTATGATGTAAAGATTAATCTATAAAGTAAAGACAAACTAAACCTAGATCATGTTAAGAGAAAGAGAGAGGTGTTCACGAGTATGAAATACGTATGCCCATGGAGTCTAGGTACTTAAGATGCAATCACTCTAAAACATGGTAAAACTCCTATCCAATCTATCTAAGGATGTGAACAAAGAGTTAAACATTTCCCTTCCCTCGTACTTGTCACTACGTGAAGGTAATCGTCTCTAACCCTAATGAACACGGTATGTTGACGTGATCTACAGGAGCAACCCCGATGGCAATGGTAGCTAACCTTAAACATTAAGCATCATCAACATGAAGATATGATAGATACAGATCCAAACAAGAGAGCAGGTGACTACATGTCAAGATCCATTACAACTCCATGGACAAACGATTACGTTACCCCATAAAGACGCTAGGCATGGCACCGTTGAACATGGTGGATACCTCCGATGGAGTCCGTCTCTCGGTGTTCTTCAACTCCGGCGGCGCCGTGGCAAGGCCTCGGCGTCCTCCTTCCTCGTGGTGGCCTCCGTTGACCTAGGTGATGATCCTCCTTGATCTTCACCCTCTCGATCAACCCTCTTCCTTGTGTTTGATCTCCCGAGGCTTCTCTGGTCGTCTTTCGCGAATGGCTCCTCTCCCAAAACAATTAGGGTTCCACGATTTTATCACCGAAGAAAGGCGGCGGCGAACCGAGGCGAAAAGGGGGTGGGCCGGCCGGCCTGGCCCACTTCCGGCCCGGTTCGTCTCCGTCTTTTGCCACGTGTTGTTTCTTGAACTTTGGGGTTTTACCTCCTTCGGATATGGGCTTTGGACGTCGTTATCTCCACGACCAAGTCAAGGGGTGTTTGTGCATGATCTTCCGGTCTTTTCATCTTGGTCCTCGGAGTTTCTCCCTCGAAGCTCATTGGTCCTTGCCACCTTTGGAGTCAAGTTCACGCACGGTCAGAGCCTCTTGATCATCATGTAAATCGTCCTCCGAACCGAATGTATTTCTTCTCATTTAGTGCATGAATTCCTGCGTAAATATTATACTCCAAAACACACATCCAACGATGAACTTATTATATCATTAGTAGGCCTAGTGGCGGGTTAGTTCCAAAATGAAATCCAAACTATAACATAACAAGTGTTCTTGGTTGACGGAAATCGACCTTCAACATCCCCCCATGCTTAGATCTTGCGCGTCCTCGAGCTAGTTGCTCAAAAGTTGATCATCCATGGAGTTTGAAAACATGCTTCGTCAAATCCTTCCTTTCAAGTTAGTCAATCATTCATCTTTAATATAAGAGACATGAAACAAAAATCATAATGTAAACATGGGCGTTTAGAAACTACCAATTCAAAACTTACCCCACAACTCTTACCTTTCCACTAGAGATCTTCAACTTCATCCACACTTGCTTTCTTACTTCCTTTGTAGGGTTTTTGCACTTTTAAAAATAAAATTCCTGCACAAAGTATTAGACAAAGCCCTTCTCCAAGTTATTTCATGTCACTCAATAAGGTGGCTATCCTAGATAATTTTATAAACTCTCACCTCCCACAAGTCTCTCATAGGTGATGTAAGTGGAGCTATAGGTTTGGCTAGTGAAGTTAGCACAAGTGTTGTCAAGCTAAGAGAATCCTCTAGTGGTTGTTCACCTTCCAAGCCAATGATCATGAGAATTAACCATAATGTAGGGGTGTCAAGGATGAGAAGATTTAGATTGGTGGACATGTGCAAAGGGAAAAAGAATAATGACTTCAAGGCACTAATGATGTCCTCGATGTCGGATTGCACATGGTATGGAATAAGATTCGTTCCTAACATCGCGGCATCCTTCCTTGCACTTGATTTGGTCTTCACTTGACTTGTCATCCCTTTCTACACCTTTCTTGCCTTGCCTTGGATTTTCTTTCTCCCTCTTTTTTTCTTTTTCTTCTTTCTTCTTTCCTCTTTTTTTCTTTTTTCTCCTCTCTTTTTTCTTGTGTGTGCACTACACACATACACATTTTTTCTTTCTTTTCACCTCTTTACCTTCTTCTCCCATGCCTTTCGCTCAACTTTCGAACATGATCACAATCTGAATTTTAAATAAAAACATGCTTAGAGATTGAACGAATCTTTGAATATGGGTTGTGTTCAAGGAGTAGGATGATAAAAAGATGTATATAGGTTTGGGTAAGGAATCTGGCGATGTACGGGGCATTCAATGTGAAATTCCCGTTACCAAATACATGAAGAGGCTAGCAACAAAAGGTATATATCAAGGACATGACCATTGCTTGAAATTAGACCTCCCAAGAGAGTAAAATCCTGACTTAACTCATCATGCTAATCAACACTTATGGTGGAGCTTATGTATGTATGTAAAGGCTTTGCATAGGATAGATATCACCTCTCAACTTGGAGAAAGAACTTGCTAACCTTCATAGCAAGATGTTTTTCTTAATTTTTTCAGAAATAAAACCTCCAAAGTTTAGCAATATAAGAGCATGGACGAAGCAAAGTCCTAGATTAAAATTTCAGTATGGGTACTTTACAAAGGTAGGTTTCCACTAAGCACCACGGTAAACAATTAATCAAAAAGCTCAAGCTCAAATAAGAAAGATAAATTAAAGAATAACAAGAAAAGAAACATGAGACTTTGCATAAGACACTTTTTATTTCTTTTTTCTTTGACTCAATGCTAACTTAAGATTCTTTCAAGCTAAAAAGATAAAACAAAGACTCACACACTCTCACACTTGACTCAAAAAATTAAAGACTAGACTCTCACACCACTTTAAGCAAAAATTTAAAAAGGTAGCTGTTGACGGCTGATATTTGCCATTTTTATGGCCGTCAACTCCTGCAAAATGGAGCATGAATTGCACATTCACACTAGAATAGGAGCTTAAACTCATACTTTCCACCAGTGTTGATGTCTATTCGAATGCAGGTATTTAGCATAAGAAATGGGAGGAATCCATGCACTTTCACTCCACTCCAATCCAAGGCACTCAAATGCTGGCCAATCAGGGGCTGCCACATGGATTCTCCTGGATCCATGATGTCACCAATCCATGTGAGGGACTCTCGACGAATCATACGCTACCATGTCAGCATCACATGGATCCATGGGCCCACTTTGCCAACTAAACCGCCAGGAAACGTGCCATGCACGGAGGAGAGCCACTAGGGCCCACATGAAAGCGAGCCAGAGGAAGCACACCCCAGATGGAGGGCCGGGAGCTTCGGTCGACCCTAGGATCGGCCGAACCGACCTAGGGTCGGTTGATCTCCCCCCTCCACGTGTTGCTTGCTCATTGGTCTTTGGCTGCATCCCGGGGTGTTTTGGAGCACTTGGAGTCTCGGAGCAAGCCACCCCTTGTCTATAAATAGGAGGGGAGGGGCTCCATTTCACACACACCACCAAGCTCTCAAGTTCCACTTCTCTCTTGTGTAGCTCTCTCTCCCTCTCTCTAATTCTGCCCATGTGAGGTGATTCTCACCTCTATGTGGTAGAATGGTGATGAGGAGAGATCTAGATCAGGATTAGTTGAGAGGTAGAGTAGGGGTGAGGAGTGAGTTGATGTCCTCGTGGATGCTTGTTCTTCATTTAGATCAAAGTGAGTATTTCAGCATTTCTTATTTAGACTATAGTGGACATCATGCATGCTTGATTTGTTCTTGTGTTCATGGCTCGTTCATAAGTTAGAGGCTTGTGTTCTTCGTGACACGAGGCTTTGATCCTTTAGAGCCAGCTCAGTAGTTCATATACCTGTTTGCATGCTCTAATCCTGTTTAGCTAAGTGAGTCCGCTGTATCTCGTTTATTTGCATCCATTGCTTCCTTTCTGCTTCGTAGCTCAAAGAATGATAAGATGATCTGAATCCGATCTTTCTCTAGTTCGTGGGACCGTATCTATACGGTTGCTATAGTGTAGTCAGCGGGTCGACAGACGTAACCGCACTATAGTATTTATCTGGGGTACAGACGTGGTGTCTGGGCCCTGGTTTTCCTGCGAAGACCACGTACATTCGTAGCGTAGAGGTAGGCCGCAGTGGTGACAGCCTGTTGGACCCTTTGCAAACCCTCTGCGTCGCGTACCGAGTTGGGCTCGATGTCAGCACATTGATGTGCTGTCACCCCGCGGGGATGACTGAGATCGGACAGATGCATCTTGAGAGCTAAGTCCCTTAAGGAAGTGCTTCTCGTATCCCGACCTATCCCAGCGGAAGCTGGTGTCCTTGGATAGACCCTCTATGGTTACTCTCTGTCCTTGGATTCGATACCCGACGGGAATACTCATTCTCCTAGGGAGAAGTGCTACAACAGTGTATCCGTGCACTTGCGGATTTGTTCGCACTCGTCAGTGTACCCGGGAGTTTCTTACACGCTCACACTAGTGCGCCAGTGGTGGTGATGTTAAGAAACGCCAACAAGCATTTCTGGTGCTGTTGCCGGGGACGACTGTTGTTAACCTTCGAGCCTGTCTATCCTCGTATTTATCTTTTTCCTTTTTTTCTACCTTCACCCCCATTACCCTTTTTGAGATATCCCTTTTTGTTTTCTTTACTTCTACCTCTACCCCCGCTACCCATGGAAGGTTATCCTTGTAAACACCTTCCGCCTTCAAGGAGTGAACCCTTAGAGACATTTTCGTCAAGACCCACTCTTACATCTGGCTTTTGGCTTCACCCCTCTCTCATGAAGCTAATTCAGGACCTATCCTTCTTGGGGTTAAGTCATGAGAACCCCTTTGATCATGTGAGAGACTACGCGCGTCTGATTGAAACTCGGGGTAAAACCGGAGAATCACCGGATGCTCGGAAAAGAGAGTTTTTCCCGCTATCCCTCTCCGGGGAAGTACGGGATTGGCACCGTTGTTTTGGTAGAGACTACCTTACTTGGGAATGGTTGAGAGCAGCTTTTTGCTCCCACTTCTTCCCAATACGACATGTCATCTCCTTAAGGGCCAAGATTCTCTGTTTCAAGCAATGTGAGGAGGAATCACTAGGAATGGCATGGAATCATTTCGCCTCTGCGGTGGAAGATTGCCCAGTCCTCTACATTCCAGATTGGATGTTGCTTCAGCACTTCTAGTTTGGATTGCGAAAGGATGATGCCATGAGGCTTAATGCTCTCTCCAGAGGATCCTTTGTGCACCTAGATGCTGCCGAGGGAAAAGAGATCGTGGATACCCTCCGGGATTTCAGCTCCTCTTGCATCCCGGTCAATGAGGCAACCACCAGAGGAAATGTTGAGCCTCCTAGATCCATCGTCTGCCGTGTCTGAGGTTTCATATTCACTCTTTCTGAGCTCTGGCTGAAGATGTCATTCCTGAATAGCAGGAGTCTAAGGAAAAAATTTTGTGGCGCGAGATCTACCCTTGGGTTCCCCTCTCATGCATCTTCTTAGACCTTCTCCCCGAGACTTTGTCTCGTGGGAGGACAGAGAGAGTAGTTCAGAAAGAACGACCATTCCTGGCCAGGATGACTTGTTCGATCCTCACTACTATCTCCTAAGGAGGGTATGAGAGGCTTATCGTGTTTCTACGTCGAGGTTTGAGCTGAAGTGCTTTGCACTAAAGTTTCGTATAAACCAAGACATCGGTCTCTGCTTTATAATCCATTGGATTCATCCATCAGACCGAAGGAGCACAATCATCTACCGATCGAATGGAGTGCATTCACTTTTTATCTCGAGCACATCGATCGATGCTGATCAGTCAGGAGAAGCTTGCACTTCGTATCTTATGCCTGACTTGATCGATGCCCAATGGGAGGTGCACTTTCCAGCTTATCCATAACCCCCCATTGGAAGCTTAGGCCAGACTTCGGAATGTTTCCATCACCCTAATGAGAACATTGAACCCTCTGCCTAAGGTAAGAGCGAGTTAAATCTTGTTCTTCATCCGAACTCTGGTTCCTGATCGTACACCGGCCTCCGGAAGGCCATGCTCTATCCTCTTTGAAGGCCGAGTGTCTTTCTGAGCTTTAGTTCACTCGGAGATCGGTACCTATTGGTGAAGCACTAGCTTCAGTGCTCGATGTTTTTGTCTCTGAGTTCCGCGACCCCAGTGCTATAGTCCTGGAGTCCCGTGACCACCTCAGGGAATGCCTCGGCCTCTCTGGGATGATCATGCTTGCCTTCATCCTTGATACACCTTTTTGGGCTCGAGTTCATATATGCACTACCCTTGCAGATAAGGGCTTATCATCACATCAACATTGTCTGCAAGGATATGGTTATAAGTTGAGACAGGAGATCACAAGACACCCGCATCCTGAGTACTCTTGGGACTCATCTCATTTCCCCAGGAAGAATTATCCTTCGGGTATCTTGTGAGCCGTGATTATGCAGGAGAAAGAAATTGATAAAGAGGAGTAAGCCCATCCCCTATGGCACATGAGATGGGCGGCCAGCCCCTACGGCAGGCCGACCACGGCTCAGCTTTGCCCCAAGGGTTTGCCGATCGCTCCACCTAGCACACTTGGATCATCGCTAGCTGGAGGGCAAACAAGCTCAACGCAGTCCGCTCCTTCACACAGCCGCCGGTGACCATAAAGCCAGCACTACCCAAGGAGAAGACTCCTGAGGCACGCCCAGCTCCAGTTCTGCCAGAAGAGGAGGAAGACTTTGGCCTGGACGACGGTTTGCCGCCGCCGCCCTACACTAGGAGGTCCAGGGAGAGGACTCGGGCAACCAAGCGACTCCCTAAGCTCTCCTCAGTGGCCAAGCTGACCCCACTAATGAAGGATTTGGAGGCCAGCAACGAGAAGCTCAGAGCTGCTTACTCGAAGCAGAAGTTGGACCTGGTCGAGCTGAGAGACGACATGCGCGACCTTTGTCGTGGCCTTTGTGCGAAGATGAGGAGGTTGTTCTCGGCCACGGGGCATGCGGCCCTCTATGATGCTGAGTAGTGGGGATTAGCCCCAGCTTTAGTTCATTAGGCGCTAGTCTAGGTCTAGGTTTGTCTCCCTTTTATTTCCCTTTATTTCATTTATTTCTTTTGCATGTGTGTAAGTGCCTAATCATTTCGTTTGAAACATTTGTATTTGAATAAAGTGGCTCACCGGTCATGTAACCCGGTTTAGCCACCCATTGTGTCGTTACTTTGGTCTCTTTGATTTAGAGGACATTTGAGACAGTGTGGGGGAAGAGCCACGACTCTCCCAATGCAGGCACGACGTTTTCCATACGTACCCACTGTGAGCACTCCGCGCTAGCCGATCGATCACCTGCAGAGAACCTGAATGGGACCCGCACGAATTCACTCCTGTGGAGAGCCTCTCACGGTTCATCTCCCATGCATAGCACCGGTTTGCATCTCGACAACTCACTCTCTTTCATTCCTGAGTTTTATAAGCTATATCTGTCTATCTCTAAAATTAAAACTCGATTGGTGATGCTAAAGATCACCCAGCTCGCTTGATACCTGAGTAGACTTACATATGTTTTATTCCTTGTTATCTACCTGATGCTTGTGAACCATAACCTTCTTAAGGACAAGCATGTTCACCTAAGTAATTGACGAGTATGATATGGCTGGATGATATGATCTGTTGCTCTGATGACTAACTCTCTTGGGTCATTTATTTTGAAAAAAAACTCAAAACCTCTTGGAAAGGCTCCTCTTTGATATGCCTCCGTCCCATTAGAGCCATATGATCTTTGTAGGCAAAAACCTTCGATTCATATGCTGCTTGTTATCGCTTTGAGCCTTGTCAAATTCTGTGACCCTTGTGAGAATTCTTTTCATTACTTTCATGATCAAGATTTATGTGCACCCCCACCTATTTCCCCTTGCTATGCTTCTACTCTGGAAGTTAGGATTGTATCATTCATCCATTCCACAAAAGTAAAGCTCCATATGTGGTGTGACATCTCTCTCCAAAAAGTATCCTTCAAAAAAAAAGAGATATGGGCTATGAAAAAAAATATATACACATGCCCAAAGCATGTTTGAAAAAAAAGAGAAAGGATAGCCCATATCCAAAATAAAGGAGGAAAAAGGAGAGGGATGGTCATGCAAAGAGGAGTTCCATAATTTTGATGGTAATAACTAGTGTCCATTCCGGGGCTAGTGTCCACCATACCATCAACCCACAGTTCCCACTATATATATGTATGGTAATATCTAGCACCCATTCCGGGCCTAGTATCCTCCTTACCATGCACACCATAGCCATACCGGTGCACATCTTGATCTGATGGTATGATTTGATTTTCTCTGTGGATCCAGTCTTTGACTTTGCAAAATATGTGATGCAAGTATGCTTTCTCTTTATCCTACCCTGAACTCCACATATAGCCATCATTAGAAGTAGGATGAAGAAAGGCAAATGCCTTGGTAAAGACATATACACATTGAGTGATCTGAGAGAATCAAATGAGGAAGTCATCAAGAGTTTTGTTTATGAAAATCTTGCAAAACCCCAAGGTGTTTATCATCAGGTGCATAAGTGACTTGATTCATAGCTATTCTACTTTTCAATCACCCAAGGGAACATGATAGACACTACACAAAGGTTCACAAGAGCAAGGTATGACTTGGAATATATCTTATGTTTATCTTACTCTTTGGTATTCATGACCCACTTGGTTTTGTTTCCCCTTCACTCGGGATGAGCAAAGGTCAAGTGTGGGGGTGTTGTTGATGGCTGATATTTGCCATTTTTATGGCCGTCAACTCCTGCAAATTGGAGCATGAATTGCACATTCACACTAGAATAGGAGCTTAAACTCATACTTTCCACTAGTGTCGATGTCTATTCGAATGCAGGTATTTAGCATAAGAAATGGGAGGAATCCATGCACTTTCACTCTACTCCAATCTAAGGCACTCAAATGCTAGCCAATTAGGGGCTACCACATGGATTCTCCTGGATCCAAGATGTCACCAATCCATGTGAGGGACTCTCGACGAATCATACACTGCCACGTCAGCATCACATGGATCCATGGGCCCACTTTGCCAACTAAACCGCCAGGAAACGTGCTATGCACAGAGGAGAGTGTTGGCGTTTTGTAGCGTCGTCATCCTAAGAACAGATCTGGGACCCGTCCTTAGCGACAACACCAAGAAATGCCCTTTAGGCACCTCTCAATGTCACAACTAATGGCACTAGGTTAGCGTGAACATCAAGACTTGCCAAAGGTTAATCTAAATGATCATGAACGAATCCGCAAGCGCACAGATAAACCATTGTAGCATTTCCCCAAGGAAGGAGAGTATTCCAAGGGTATCGTATCCGTGGAAGGCAATGGCGGATATCTTAGACTTATGCTTTTGCTTTGAATGTAAACCAAGAGATAGATATAGGGAACAACACACTCAAAGACAGGGGTAAGATAAAAAGATATAAGGGTAGTGTGACACACACACTCAAATCTACCTCTACTCTAGCACACTACGGCTTAGGGGGAACATACGAGTTAGCTCTAGGTTCTAATGTACTAAACATACAAAGCTAGCAGATATAAGAGATGGGCATGAGTATTGAATGAGAGAGATAAGGTTCAGCACCCAGGTACAAACAGGGAGCTAGCCCGCGACGACCAGCACTCTGCGAAACTAAACTTTAGACTCCTACAGCAGGTACCTCAGCGCGGAGGTTGCCCAAGGATCCAACAGGGCTGTCACCACCTGAGGACCGACCTATATCATTACGGGGGGTATGCTCATAACTATCGTAGCCAGACAACCCAGGCACCATGCCTACGTTGCTGCTAGACTCCACCCGGCCCGGGCTATTGTGACCCAGGGTGAGAGCCACCAGAAGACTGGTCAACTAGACCGAGTACCGTAGCTTGAACACAGACCTCATGCAACACTCTCATTCCATCTAACAAGATCAACTAAGGCTAGACATACGAACAGATATGAACTCTCTTATGTCTGATCAATAAGATCAAAGGGTCGTGTTCGTGAAGAACACGAGCCTCTAACGTATGAACAAACACATAAGGAAGGAGTTTATCACCCTTCAAGTGGATCAAATGGTAGTGTTCACGAAGAACACAAGCCTCTAAATGATGAACAGAGGATGAACTCAAGAACATATCAAGAATATGATCTACCATGACTTTATATGAAATAGCTGAATAATTGAAGTAGATCAAAGTCATACAAAGAAATAAAGATAAAATAGAACTCATACCTAGACTTCCAAGAGGACTTGGAATCTAAATAAGAGCTACTCTAGCCTACCCCCTAGCCTTGGAAACTAAAAGTGAGAGGAGAATGAGAGAGTGGTGTGTGAGAAATGGGAGCCCCTCCCCTTCTATTTATAGGCAAGGACAAGGCTTGCTCGGACGCCTAAATGACCCCTAAACACCCGGGAGTGAGGCAATGGACCAATGAGGAGCAACCACGTGTAGGGGCCAGATGGGGTGCCACTAAGGCGGTTCCGCCGATCCTAGGATCGGCCGCACCCCTAGGGTGGCCCCACCTGGTGTGCTTCCTCTGGTTGGCTGCCCTGTGGGCCCTCTGATCCATCCCCGGTGCATGACTTGATTTGGTATCCGAGGTGGGCCCTTTGATCCATGTGAAGTCTATGTGGCGTCCTTTGATTCGTCGGTGAGTGCCTCCCCTAGATCGATGACGTGGAATGCCATGTTTCCTTTGGTGGCAGCCACCTCCTCAGCTGAGTTGGCATGGTTTCTTCATAGAATGTGAGTTTCCATCTCTTTTAAGGGGTAAATCACCTACATACAAATAATCTCCAAAGACAAGTGGAACTACATTATTCAAACCAAAATGCTAGTAAATAATGCATATGCCTCCATTTATGTGAGAATATTGAGGGTTGGAAATGGTGAATTTCCACCGTCAACAAACTCCCCCAAGCTAACCTCTTTCTCGTCTCGAAGCAAGACATTAGAGACTTAGGTTGGTTGATCAGGAGTTGCTACAAGGCAAACATACAGCAAAGTACTCTACCAAGAGTTGAACAAGTTGGCAATGTTCTTACCTTTCACCTGATACGTGGGGCATATAGCTTCACCTGCCTTGGGCGGTTGAGAGACAGAATGGTTATATAGAATGTGCATAATCACTCATACCTTGATCAGCTTATCAATCCGGAGGTTTTGCAAATTTTTCAAAAGAAAATTAGAGTTCCTCGAATGATACTCTCGGATCGCTCAAAAGTGTATGGTTCCTCACCAAGGCATCAATGTTACCTTTCTTCACATCCTACTCCTAATGGGCTTTATGTGGAGCTGTAGGTAGGGAAGATGTGGCATACTTGTCTCTCATGTTTTGCTAAGTCAAAAACCGGATCCTTGGAAGAAATAAATATACATCCTGATCAAGATGTGCATATGTGTGTGATGGATATGAGCATGGCAAGGTGGATACTAGGCTCGGAAATGGGTGCTAGATATTGCCATGCTTTATATGAGGGAAATGAGGGATTGATGGTAAGGTGGATACTAGCCCCAGAGCAGGTACTAGTTATTACCATCTACATGGTGGAACTCTTTCTCTTGCACATATCAATGCCTTTTTCTCCTTTTGAAATTTTCGAGACTTGGGCTAGCTCTCTTTATTTATTTTTGCCATGCTCTTGAGCATGCTTTTCTTTCTTTTTCTTTTTTTTCTTTTTTTAGCTAGCTCTTCGTCTCTATTGGAAATATTTGGAGAGGGATGAATAATGCAAAGATACACAGAGTTTTATTTGCGGAAGAATGCATAAGCAATGTGGAGCAAATGATGAATGCTAACTTCTAGTGTAGAAGTTTTAGCATGAACGTGTACGTGATCTTGATCAGGGGAGTATGAGTTCCAACAAGGGTCACAACAATTTGACAAAGCTCAATGAGAGAACAAGCTGCATATGTGGAGGCTAAGAGCTAGAATCTACATATGGCCTTAGATGGGAAATTCTCATCATTGAGGAACTCATCATGTTTTGATTTTTCAAAAAGAAAAACTCCAGATGTCAAGCATCACTAAGCACAAGATCATATCACTCTATTCTACCATATCATGTCTCACAACAACTTAGGCAAGGATCATGCTTTTTGCTACCCACAGGTTTCAAGCTAAGGTTTGAACATACAAGCCAACAAACTCAAAACTTAGGTAGGATACAAAGTTGTAAGCAAGACATACGAGGAGAATAAACAGAGCAACTATTCATCATTTGAACCAGAGAGGCAAAGCATTCTTACTAAGCATATCAAAGCAAACTAAGCAAACGATGATGATGAAAGCAAATAAATATTTTTGGCCTTTTTATTTTTGCAATTTTTTTTTGGATTTTCATTTATAAGATATTCTAAAAACAAAGGAAGATACAAGTTACCTCAGGATGGGGGGTCCTCCCCCAAGCTAGCTTCAGGCTCACTGCGGAGGAGGGTAGAAGAAACCCTGACTCGCGTGGTAAGCCCTCTGCGCCTCTATGTATCACCGCTGATCCTACTGCATGGCTGCTATACTCTCACCAGCCTGACGCTGCCACGCTGAGGTAGACTCGATGTGGGTGTTCAGCGTCTTCTCCAATCCCGTGACTTGTACGGTGAGCTCTCCCATCCATTGTGCGAGCTGAGCATCGCGTGCAGAGGCTGAGGAGTGTCGCCGGAAGGACGAAGACGGAGGTGGACCACCAGAGCTGGAACTAGCGGGTGTGACCCACTGAGCTCTGCTCGCGCCTGCCCAAGCTGTGCCACTCGCACTCGGGTGGTAGGTGGGCTGATCCCAGCCTGGTGCATATCCAAGGGTAACCCTGGACATGTACTCCACAGGGGCCCCTCCTGCCACTAGTGGCGTAGCAGGCTGTGGCTGAGGCTGAGGTGGTGGTGTTGGCTGTGACTGCTGCTGCTGCATGTGTGCTCTCTTCGCCGCGCTCCTGGTGGACCTGCCTGAAACACTAGCACGATGGCTTTCCTCTTGTGTGACAAGGGGAATGGTTAGTGACTCCGAATTATACAATCCAAACCCCGGGTTAGGTAATGGGATTTGATTCACATAGCCCGGAAAGAAGAAAGTCAAAGAATCATTTGGGCCCCTCTTGAGTATATGCCCCTGGATCAAGTATGCCTCATCAATGAGAACTCGGGGCGACCCGATGAAGGGTACGGGATTCCCCCTAAGAACCCCGAGTCTGAGAGTAATACGAGTCACAAAGACGTACACTCAATAGGACCTATCATCTTGAAATTTATCATCCACTGCAGAATCATAGCTTTAACAGGAGAGACTTTGATCCGGTTGACAGTGGCGTATAAAAGCATCATCTCATCGCTGCACACGGGCCGAACATCCTCTCGTAGAAAGAGAGTAATGGCGAGCCACTTGTGCCACAGGCGGAGAGTGGGATGCACAATATCGCAGCACCGAGGTACAAACTTGCCACTATAAACAAGACCAGAGATATCTGCCCAGAAAGATTCTCGAACATAACCCTCACAAGCTCACTTCAAAGAGACAGCACAACGAGGACTAAAACTAAGAAGACGACTAAGATCCTTCCAAGAAAGACGATAATCGGTCCTAAAGAGACGAAACTCAATGCCATCTGGGGTCTTGGTAAGAGAGCAAAGAAACTGGATGGTGAGGGGCCGAGAGCCAAGCTCTGTAACCGGCACAAACTCCTCCCAACCAAGAGCATTCCAAATGGAAACGAACTCGAGATTCATACCTGTCTTCTCCATGAGAACCGGGTCGAAGTCCCTAGTGTGGGTGAAGACTCGGTCCTTCAGAAGAGCATAGGCTTGCTCCTCTCGATCGCCCCGCAAGCTGAGGTAGGGGGTGTCATCGACGACCTCCTCCGTAGCTTGTGGCTCGGCTTGCTTTTCTTGCTCTTCTTCATAATCCATCGTCGATGGGCTCGGCGTCGGCTCAGAGGGGGTGGATGCACTCGTGCTTGCCCGCGAACGGGAGCGTGGGCGTGTCAGCCTTCGGAGAGTGTTTGCCGCCCAATTCATGCTAGCACAACAACAAGGGACAACAAGAGCAACTCGGTGATGGTTTAGTGAAATCGAATGAAGTTCTTACCGAGCTTGCTCCACCAATAACAATATTTTTAGCAACACAATAGAGGGAATACTTGATGATCCAATCTCGAGCAAGAAATCCAAGAGAACCAAGAGAGCAAGGAGTAGAGAGGGGAGTGAGAGTGAAATGAGTTGAATGGGTGAAGAACACCCCTCTCGGGTCCAATTTATAGAGCAAAGGGGCAGCACACAGCGGGCTAGCCGTTGGGCAACGGCTAGGAGCCGTTGGCCAAAGCTGGGCCCACTTGACCGTTACCAGGGTTCGGCTGAACCCTGGTTCGGCCGGCCCAGTGGTGGGCCCGGTGCTGGCCCCCTTTGGCAGGTGTGCCACCAACGGCTATATGAAGATATGCCAAGGTGCAGCGGCCACAGTTTACTCCAGAAATTGCCCAAATGAATTTTCTAAGGTTTTCAAACTCAGAAATTATTTCAGAAATTTTATTTAGAAAAGGGGAAAGGGCTAGATAAATCTAGCATGCAAATGCAGAGTTTTGGAATATCAAATGTGCAATTTTGGAAATAAAATTTTGGAAAGGGAATATATGAGATAAGTACCAGCTTTAACCTTTTTGGTAGAAAGGACCCATCATTTTTTGTCCGACGAGTTGGACTCTTCTCAGTGATCAATTCCATTCAGCACCCAACTCCTGAGAAGTAGAGCGTGGTGCCATCTCAATCTTCCGCCATTATTTCTGAATTTTCCTTAACCTCTTTGACGGAGATTTCTTCCTTGGGGGTCACGAAGTCCGCGAAGACATAAGAACTCTTGACCTTCTGGATATCGTATCGTTGAATCGGCGAGTTGGATAGTCCGTGCTGTAGGAGAGAGAGCTGGATATCCCAGTTGCTCGAACATGGCCTTGGACATGAGATTAACACTTGCACCAAGGTCGCAAAGGGCATGCCTGATCTTCTTGTAATAGATTGTGCAAGTAATAGTCAGGTAGCCTGGATTTTTCTTATGCACCACTGCTAATTCCTCCCATGGATCAAGAATTTGTTGTATGGGCTTTCCTGCATAGTCAGAAGCATGTGTTTTCCTAGGTGGCTTACCCCACCGGGTTGACACTACACTAACATTTTCACAAGAGGATACGGGTTGCCCCGGGATCCTCCTGTTATCAGGAGATGGAACCAAAGCAGCCAGCTGAGCCAACTGGGTTTCTAACATTTCGTTGAAACTCAGCTGACTCTTCTGAGCGGAAGAGAAACTATCAAGCTTAACGTTGAGACTTTCCACAGTTTTATCAAGGGCAGCTAGCTTCTTGTTAATACCTTCATTAATCTTAGCTTGCCCAAAAACGAGATCTCTCAAGGAAGGTTGGTTGGGATTGTACGAATTACCTTGGTTACCTCCTTGATAATAAGGGTGTTGTTGATTCCACGATTGGCCTCCTTGTTGAGGTGGACGATAACCGTTGTTATTGCCATTCATGTACATCACTTCCTCCTGAGTCTCCGGGCAGTAGTTGCCTAAGTGCCCAGTGTTGCCACAGACTTCACAAGTCATGTGATTGTCCATAAGCAAAGTAGTGGTGGCCATGGCAGCCTTCTCGCTGGTGTAGTCATCCGATCTCTTCATAAGAAGATCCATCTTGGCAGTAATCATATCTGCTTCCTTGACAGTATGGGTACCCCTCTGTCGTGGTTGGAGTCTTTCATCACTCCACCCTTGGTTGGAGACCATCTTCTCAATGAGTAATTTAGCATCATCAACAGTGAGTGAGAAAAATGCTCCTTAAGCAGCAGAATCAATATGGTTTCGGGCTGTCGGAGTCAACCCATTGTAGAAGCTTTGAAGAATAAGCCAATCCTCCATCCCATGGTGAGGACAGGCCAGGACATACTCCTGAAGCCTCTCCCAAGCCTCTGGAATAGATTCACTTGCTGCTTGCTAAAAACCAGAAATCCTTCCAGAAAGAGCATTAGTTTTACCTAATGGGAAGAACTTCTTGAGAAATGCCTCTGAACACTTACTCCAAGTGTTAATAGCTTCACGATTCACGTAGAACCATTGCTTAGCTTTCCCTAGGAGGGAGAATGGAAACAGTCGTAAATGAACAACATCCATATTTGCACCCCCTGATGACGAAAGTGTTGCATAGCTCTAGGAATTGCTGCAGATGAGCATTGGCATCCTCATTTGGCTTGCCACAGAATGGGCTAGCCTATACCATCGTGATTAGACCCGTCTTGATCTTAAAATTTTCAGTCCCCATTACCACCTCAGGGCCTTGCAGCACCTGGTCAGCGGAAGGAGCTGAGTACTCACGAAGTGTCTTCTGGGCTATAGCGTTGGACGTGGATGGTACAACAGAAGCTGGTTTGCCCTCCGGACGAGTACGACGAGGTGAGCCGAAATGAATTCGAGCTTTCCTCACAAGTGACTCGGGATCTTCAGTAAAATTCCTCGGTAGGTCAAAACCAGTCATACACTACCTTTCTTCATCATCCAAAGATAAAAGAAGACAATCAAGGTTAGCCTGCATTGAGAGTTGTCCTAACCTACTCAGAGTTTATAAACAGATGCAAAGCATAGTCATGATAATCCTGTGCCTTCCCCGGCAACGGTGCCAGAAATGCTTGTTGGCATTTCGTAGTGTCGTCATCCTAAGAACAGATCTGGGACCCGTCCTTAGCGACAACACCAGGAAATGCCCTTTAGGCACCTCTCAATGTCACAACTAATGGCACCGGGTTAGCGTGAACATCGAGACATGCCAAAGGTTAATCTAAACGATCATGAACGAATCCGCAAGTGCACAGATAAACCATTGTAGCATTTCCCCAAGGAAGGAGAGTATTCCAAGGGTATCGTATCTGTGGAAGGCAATGGCGGATATCTTAGACTTATGCCTTTGCTCTGAATGTAAACCAAGAGATAGATATAGGGAATAACACACTCAAAGACAGGGGTAAGATAAAAAGATATAAGGGTAGTGTGACACACACTCAAATCTACCTCTACTCTAGCACACTACGGCTTAGGGGGAATATACGAGTTAGCTCTAGGTTCTAATGTACTAAACATACAAAGCTAGCAGATACAAGAGATGAGCATGAGTATTGCATGAGAGAGATAAGGTTCAGCACCCAGGTACAAATGGGGAGCTAGCCCGCGACGACCAGCACTCTGCGAAACTAGACTTTAGACTCCCACAGTAGGTACCCCAGCGCGGAGGTTGCCCAAGGATCCAACAGGGTTGTCACCACCTGAGGACCGACCTCTATCGTTACGGGGGTATGCTCATAACTATCGTAGCCAGACAACCCAGGCACCATGCCTACATTGCTGGTAGACTCCATCCGACCCGGGCTATTGTGACCCAGGGTGAGAGCCACCAGAAGACTGGTCAACTAGACTGAGTACCGTAGCTTGAACACAGACCTCATGCAACACTCTCATGCCATCTAACAAGATCAACTAAGGCTAGACATACGAACAGATATGAACTCTCTTATGTCTGATCAATAAGATAAAAGGGTCGTGTTCGTGAAGAACACGAGCCTCTAACTTATGAACAAACATATAAGGAAGGAGTTTATCACCCTTCCAGTGGATCAAAAGGTAGTGTTCACGAAGAACATAAGCCTCTAAATGATGAACAGAGGATGAACTCAAGAACATATCAAGAATATGATCTACCATGACTTTATATGAAATAGCTGAAAAACTGAAGTAGATCAAAGTCATACAAAGAAATAAAGATAAAAGAGAACTTATACCTAGACTTCCAAGAGGACTTGGAACCTGAATAAGAGCTACTCTAGCCTACCCCCTAGCCTTGGAAAATAAAAGTGAGAGGAGAATGAGAGAGTGGTGTGTGAGAAATGGGAACCCCTCCCCTTCTATTTATAGGCAAGGATAGGCTTGCTCGGACGCCCAAATGACCCCTAAACACCCGGAAGTGAGGCAATGGACCAATGAGGAGCAACCACGTGTAGGGGCTAGATGGGGCGCCACTAAGGCGGTTCGGCTGATCCTAGGATCGGCCGCACCCCTAGGGTGGCCCCACCTGGTGTGCTTCCTCTGGTTGGCTGCCCTGTGGGCCCTCTGATCCATCCCCGGTCCTTGGCTTGATTTGGTATCTGAGGTGGGCCCTTTGATCCATGTGAAGTCCATGTGGCGTCCTCTGATTCGTCGGTGAGTGCCTCCCCTGGATCGATGACGTGGAATGCCTTGTTTCTTTTGGTGGCAGCCACCTCCTCAGCTGAGTTGGCATGGTTTCTTCATAGAAGGTGAGTTTCCATCTCTTTTAAGGGGTAAATCACCTACATACAAATAATCTCCAAGGACAAGTGGAACTACATTATTCAAACCAAAATGCTAGTAAATAATGCATATGCCTCCATTTATGTGAGAATATTGAGGGTTGGAAATGGTGAATTTCCACCGTCAACAGAGAGGCACTCGGACCCACATGGAAGCGAGCCAGAGGAAGTACACCCCAGATGGAGGGCTGGGAGTTTGGCCGACCCTAGGATCGGCCGAACCAACCTAGGGTCGGTTGATCTCCCCCCTCCAGGTGTTGCTTGCTCATTGGTCCTTGGCTGCATCCCGGGGTGTTTTGGAGCACTTGGAGCCTCGGAGCAAGCCACCCTCTTGTCTATAAATAGGAGGGGAGGGGCTCCATTTCACACACACCACCAAGCTCTCAAGTTCCACTTCTCTCTTGTGTAGATGTTGACGGCTGATATTTGCCATTTTTATGGCCGTCAACTCCTGCAAATTGGAGCATGAATTGCACATTCACACTAGAATAGGAGCTTAAACTCATACTTTCCACCAGTGTTGATGTCTATTCGAATGCAGGTATTTAGCATAAGAAATGGGAGGAATCCATGCACTTTCACTCCACTCCAATCCAAGGCACTCAAATGCTGGCCAATCAGGGGCTGTCACATGGATTCTCCTGGATCCATGATGTCACCAATCCATGTGAGGGACTCGACGAATCATACGCTGCCACATCAGCATCACATGGATCCATGGGCTTACTTTGCCAACTAAACCGCCAGGAAATGTGCCATGCACGGAGGAGAGGCACTAGGGCCCACATGAAAGCGAGCCAGAGGAAGCACACCCCAGATGGAGGGCCGGGAGCTTCGGTCGACCCTAGGATCGGCCGAACCGACCTAGGGTCGGTTGATCTCCCCCCTCCACGTGTTGCTTGCTCATTGGTCCTTTGCTGCATCCCGGGGTGTTTTGGAGCACTTGGAGCCTCGGAGCAAGCCACCCTATTGTCTATAAATAGGAGGCACACCACCAAGCTCTCAAGTTCCACTTCTCTCTTGTGTAGCTCTCTCCCCCTCTCTCTAATTTTGCCCATGTGAGGTGATTCTCACCTCTATGTGGTAGAATGGTGATGAGGAGAGATCTAGATCAGGATTAGTTGAGAGGTAGAGTAGGGGTGAGGAGTGAGTTGATGTCCTCGTGGATGCTTGTTCTTCATTTAGATCAAAGTGAGTATTTTAGCATTTCTTATTTAGACTATAGTGGACATCATGCATGCTTGATTTGTTCTTGTGTTCGTGGCTCGTTCATAAGTTAGAGGCTTGTGTTCTTTGTGACACAAGGCTTTGATCCTTTAGAGCCCGCTCAGTAGTTCAAATACCTGTTTGCATGCTCTAATCCTGTTTAGCTAAGCGAGTCTGCTGTATCTCGTTTATTTGCATCCATTGCTTCCTTTCTGCTCCGTAGCTCAAAGAATGATAAGATGATCTGAATCCGATCTTTCTCTAGTTCGTGGGATCGTATCTATACGGTTGCTATTGTGTAGTCAGCGGGTCGACAGACGTAACCGCACTATAGTATTTATCTGGGGTACAGACGTGGTGTCTGGGCCCTGTTTTCCTGTGAAGACCACGTACGTTCGTAGCGTAGAGGTAGGCCGCAGTGGTGACAGCCTGTTGGACCCTTTGCAAACCCTCTGCGTCGCGTACCGAGTTGGGCTCGATGTCAGCACATTGATGTGCTGTCGCCCCGCGGGGATGACTGACACAGGACAGATGCATCTTGAGAGCTAAGTCCCTTAAGGAAGTGCTTCTAGTATCCCGACCTATCCCAGCGGAAGCTGGTGTCCTTGGATAGACCCTCTCTGGCTACTCTCTATCCTTGGATTCAATACCTGACGGGAATACTCATTCTCCTAGGGAGAAGTGCTACAACAGTGTATCTGTGCGCTTGCGGATTCGTTCGCACTCGTCAGTCTACCCGGGTGTTTCTTACACGCTCACGCTAGTGCGCCAGTGGTGGTGACGTTAAGAAACGCCAATAGTAGCTAGCTAGCTCCCCCCACGCTTAGATCTTACGACGTCCTCGTCGTAACTTTACAAAAGGCACAAAGGGAGAGAACTATCTAACTATGACACCTAGTGGTACTTTCCGCACGAGTTGCACGACTCCTTGAAATTTTTATTCATCCCGAAGAGCTTCCTAATGTTGCGGTTGAGGTACTTGAAGTCATCTTCCGCCATGCGCTCCCAATGCTCAATTCTTTGTTGCATGGCGTTGATGGTGTGGAAACACTCATCAAGGGATGAGAAGAGCTCCGCAATGGCGTTGCGGCATGCCGCGCAACACACATTGTGCTCTTCCTCCGTATCATCATCTCCATGGTCTCCACCATTCGGATCATTACCGTCGCCTAGGTTGCCTCCTTCGCCTTGCCCTTCCGGATGCTCCTCTGGCTCCTCCTTGGGCACCTCCTCCCAAACGTAGAGATCATTGTCGTCTCTTCCGCCGGCTACCCATGAGCTAGGGCTTCGATCATCGGAGTAATCACTATCTCTATAGAAATCCGCCGGCTCGGGGGTCTTCTCCTTGTAGTCCTTCCTCTTCTTCCCAAGGAGCCTCTCTGAGCGGCGAACGGGAGAAGCGGGCTTCTCCTTCTTCTCCTCAACCCAAGGATTTGGGCTGGCGACATGCCCTCTTGGAACACAACCTCCGCATTGAATCCTCGCAGTTCTCTTCACTTGCTTCTTGGGTTTTGGCACCTCGCACCGGCGAAGCTCCTCCGTCACCGGGGTTGGAGAGGGGAGGCGTACTTCTTCTTCCATGGTCGCCTTCACCTCCTCCTTGTCCTTGGTGCTGCTGGAGGATGCCATGGGTGCTTGGGTACTTTCGTGGAGGTTGGAAATCACAACTGAGATGCAAACCTCGAGCTCCCCAGACATCCTTAAATATCCCTAGAAAGATTCAGCCGAAACCCTCCCTTACCTATTTTTGTCGCCCCCAAAAAGGGAAGATAGGAAAAGGAAATGCACCGAACCATGTCCCAGAGAAAAACGAGCGAAAACGGGCGAGGAGAGGTGGTGGGCCGGTCGGCATGGGCCGGCTGGCCTACCCCCTCCTTTGGGCCCCGTGGCCCAACTTTCGCGGCCTTCGGTGTTTCGTGAATACTAGCCTAGGTGGTGGTAGGGTCCAACTAAAAATTATGAAAAGGACTCGAAATAAATACGAAAACAAAAAAACGAAAACATATTTACAGAAAATTTACCTTGTTTTACGTCTTAGGCTTGACGCTCGGGCTCGTCCTCCATGTGATATATATCAATGTAGTCGATGGGCACGATGTCTTGCTCAAGAAAAACCTTTAACCGTTGACCATTAACCACATATTGATCTCCTTTTATGTCCATGATTGTGACCGCTCCACTTGGCGAGACTGAGTGAACGATGTACGGTCCATCCCATTTGCTCTTTAATTTTCCTTCCCCGAATATTTTGAACCTTGAATTATAGAGGAGAACCTTGTCACCTTCTTTGAATTCCTTTGCTCGAAGCCTTTTATCATACCACCTCTTCATTCTTTCCTTGTAGATGGTTGCACTCTCATAAGCTTTGAGCCTCATCTCTTCTAATTCACTTATTTGAATTTTCCGTTTGATTCCCGCGGCATCAAAGTCAAGATTCATCTGTTTGATTGCCCAATATGCTTTATGTTCCAACTCCAAAGGTAGATGACACGATTTTCCATAGACAAATTGATATGGTGTCATACCTATGGGTGTCTTGTATGCCGTTCGATATGCCCACAATGCTCCATCCAATTTCTTTGACCAATCTTTACCTCCCTTTTCAACGGTCTTGTTAAGAATGCTCTTGAGCTGCCTATTTGAAGTTTCCGCTTGACCATTGGTTTGTGGGTGGTAAGCCATGGCCACTCTATGCTCAATCCCCAACTTGGACAAGCATTTTCTAAAGCTATTTCCTGTGAAGTGTGTTCCTCCATCACTTATCAATACTCGCGGGACTCCATAGCGTGGGAATATAGTATTTTTGATCATGCATATGGATTCTTCTGTTGAAGCTTTTCGACAAGGGATAGCTTCCACCCATTTGGATACATAATCAACCATAATCAAAATATGCTCATATCCATTTGAACTAGTGAAAGATCCCATGAAGTCAATCCCCCATACGTCGAATAGATCAATTTGCAAGTTGTAATTCAAGGGCATAACATTTCTTTGATTTATATTCCCCGTTCTTTGACATTCTGGATAAGAAGAAACATACCTTTTCAAATCTTCATGCATCTCTGGCCAATAAATTCCACTAGCCCATACCTTTGCTTGAGTCCTAAAATGTCCATAGTGTCCTCCATATTCGCCTGAGTGACACTTCCTCAATATTTCACCTCTTTCATCTCTTGGTATACACCTTCGTAAGACTCCATCCACTCCAAGTCTAAAGGGGTAAGGTGCATCCCAATAATATTTTTGGCTTTCGGCGATCACTCTCCTTTGAGCGTTCCTATCCAAATGATCAAGTGGCATTTTTCGTACGGCTCGAATAATGTTGATCATCCAAGTATCTTTGTCAAGGATGTGGTAGAGATGATCATCTCTCATCTTATCTTCAATAGGCTCTTTATCATCCTCACCATTCATCCTTGATAAATGGTCGGCCACAACATTTTCCACTCCCTTTTTGTCTCTAATTTCCACATCAAATTCTTGCAAGAGAAGGATCCATCGAATCAACCTTGGTTTGGCATCTTTTTTAGACAAGAGATACTTGATCGCCACATGATCAGTGTAAACAATCACCTTAGAATTCACAATATATGATCTGAATTTTTCAAAGGCAAACATTACGGCGAGCAATTCCTTCTCCGTTGTTGCATAATTTAATTGAGCTCCGTTGAGGGTTTTGCTAGCATAGTAAATAGCATGTACCTTGCCTTCTTTTCTTTGTCCCAACACCGCTCCAATGGCATAGTCACTAGCATCACACATTATCTCAAAAGGTTGATTCCAATCGGGCGGTTGAATGACGGGTGCGGTTACGAGAGCTCTCTTCAATGTCCGGAATGCCACCAAGCACTTCTCATTGAAATTGAATGGCACATCTTTTTGGAGAAGATTGGTCAATGGCTTGGTAATTTTTGAGAAATCCTTGATGAATCTTCTATAGAATCCCGCATGGCCTAAGAAACTCCTCAAAGATTTGACATCCGTTGGGGGTGGAAGTTTTTCAACCGTTTCAACCTTAGCTTTGTCTACCTCAATCCCTCTCTCGGATATCACGTGTCCCAATACTATACCTTGTTTCACCATAAAGTGGCACTTCTCCCAATTAAGCACCAAATCAACCTCCGAACATTTAGTGAGAACTTTATCCAAGTTTGCCAAGCAATCCACAAAAGATTTACCATAAACGGAGAAATCATCCATAAATACCTCAACAATTTCCTCGATGAACTCCGAAAATACCGCCATCATACATCGTTGAAAACAGGCTGGAGCATTGCATAAACCGAAATGCATTCTTCTATACACAAATGTTCCATAAGGGCATGTAAATGTTGTCTTATGTTGATCATCCGGGTGAATAGGTATTTGCATGAACCCTGAGTACCCATCAAGAAAGCAAAAATATGCATGATTTACTAACCTCTCAAGCATCTCGTCGATGAACGGTAGGGGGAAGTGATCCTTCTTTGTTGCTTTGTTCAATTTCCATAGTCAATACACATCCTCCATCCAGTCACGGTTCTTTGCGGTATCAATTCATTCTTCTCATTTTTCACCACAGTCAAATCTCCTTTCTTAGGCACACAATGTACGGGGCTCACCCATTCGCTATGCGGCACCGGGTAGATGATTCCGACGTCCAACAACTTGGTAACCTCCTTCTTCACTACCTCTCGCATGGCATGGGTTAACCTCCTTTGATGGTCCACTACGAGCTTGCATTGATCCTCCATAGGTATGCAGTGAGTGCAAAATGCTGGGCTGGGTCCTTTAATGTCATTAATCGAATATCCCATCACTTTCTTGTGCTTCTTTAATAAATTCAGCAACATATCATTCTCCTCGGGACTCAATTCATCACTCACAATCACAGGATAAGTCTTGTCTGGGCCCAAAAATTCATATTTCAATCCCTTGGGCAATGGCTTAAGATCCACCTCCGGTGCTTGTGGTTCCTCGTGTACAGTTTCTCCAAGATCTTCAAATTTATCCTCCTCTAAGCTTCCGTCTTACGGTTCAAGTCCTTTGGTCGCTTCCACTAACTCTTCATCTAGCTCATCATTAGATTGATTCTCCATAGCTCTTTGTAGTGGATCCCTAAAAGTTTCAACAAAACGAAGGCTCCCTACCTCTTCGTCATCAAGAGGTAGGGATGAGGCAATTCTAGAAGCGAGAAGGAAATTGTATGTGTGATTATTTCCATCAATATTAATAGTTACTTTTCCTTTTCCGGCATCTAAAATGACATTAACCAACTTGAGAAAAGGTCTACCGAGAATTACATGATCATTCTTATCATAGTAGACATCAACAATGAAGAAATCGGTTGGAATGCATTTTTTGGAAATTAAAACTTCTAGGTCACGAGCAATTCCTAGAGGTTTAACAATTCTACCATCTCCCATAATTAATTTAGTAGAGGTTGGAACTAGGTCAATGGTGTGATCATGAATTTCATCAAAAATCTTAGAAGACAAGACACTTACTTGCGTTCCAATGTTGCATAACGCCTTGCAATTAATGTTGTTAACCTTGCAATCTATACGCGGTGATGTCTTCTCTTCTTCATCGGATCCTATGGCAAAAATTTCAGCGAGGCGGGCAAATGGTGACGCCTTGGGCTTGATTCCCATGATTCTTTTAGGTTCGGCCACATGGTCCGGATCAACTTCTTCTTCGCTAAAAAGTTTTTGAAGGACCTCCTCGGTTGTCTCTATGTTGTATGAATGTTCCACTTGTTTTTCCGGCGGGAAGTCTATCTCCAAAGCTTTTGCCATCTCTTTTTGATTAGGGAACGATCTCCTCTTGTCAAAGATTTCTCCAAAATCAAGTGGGATCCAATCCATTTGCTCAAACTCCCTTAGTGGCTTCACGCTTGACATAGTTCTTTCATTTGCTTTGCTTGTCTCGGCGTGATCACTCTCCGAGATAGTTCTAGTTTCCTCATGTTTGGCTTCTTCAACCTTTTCAAGGATTGGTTCCTCTTTCTTCTCTTCCAGAGCCGTATTTCTGAAAATTGCAGCAAGGGGTGCCACACTTGTGTCGCATTCCGACTTCCCCGAAAGTCGTATTTCCCAATCTCTTCGAATGGCTGCCGCTTTACTTATTTTTTGTAGAAGTTTGGCAGCTTCCGTGAGTGTTTTCTCCATGAGATCCCCTCCTGCACACATTTGAACGTATTCCATGCAACTAGGGGTTAGGAAAAAAAGAATGTATGCAATAGTACGTCACCCGGGAATCCGAGTCTTGGTCCTTGTTCAACTAGCTCGTTGAATCGATTCCACGCTTGGTCAATCCCCTCTTCTTCTCCTTGCTTGAAAGTCATCACTTGCATCCTTATATGTTGAACCTTGGTTATAGGGAAGAACTTGGCACAAAATTTCTTTACCAATTGATCCCAATTTCCCTCGGCTTCGAATGACGCAAATGAATACCACTTTGTTGCTTCATCGGCAAGTGAGTAGGGAAAAATATTCCATTTAAACCAAGTGTCGGGAACTCCCTCTTGTCGCACTGTATTGCACAATGTCGTGAAGCGTTGGATATGTCTATATGGATTGTCCGTCTCTATCCCTCGGAATGGATTAGTTGCTGCCATCTTGATGATTTGAACTCTAATCTCGTACCTTGTCGCCTCGAGAATCGAATCCGACTCTTGTACCTTGATGTCCTCACATCGAGGGCTAGCATAGTCTCTTAGTGATTTTTCTGGTTCCTCCAAAGGATTTCCAATGAGCGCCATCTAGACAATCAAAAACAAAAAACAAAAGAGTGTGTTTTTCTAGAACACAAAGGTTAGATGTTAGTAATCAACAAAATTAATGAAAGATTAAACGAAGTAAACTGGCTTGCTCCCCGGCAACGGTGCTAGAAAAAGGGGCTTGTTGACGGTTCAAAACCGCGTTCAACTTCACCGCAAGTCCACGGAGTGACTTGGTGCCTTTTTCACCAAGGGAGGGGACCCCCTTGGTTCTTGTCAATCCACGGAGCAAGGGAATTACTTGCGTTTAACCTAACGCTAACTTAGTTGATTAAGGACTTTATGATGTAAATATTAATCTATAAAGTAAAGACAAACTAACCCTAGATTATGTTAAGAGAAAGAGAGAGGTGTTCACGAGTATGAAAGGCATATGCCCATGGAGTCTAGGTACTTGAGATGCAATCATCCTAAAACATGGTAAAACTCCGATCCAATTTATCTAAGGATGTGAACAAAGAGTTAAGTGTTTCCCTTCCCTCATACTAGTCACTACGCGAAGGTAATTGTCTCTAACCCTAATGAACATGGTATGTTGACGTGATCTACGGGAGCAACCCCGAAGGCAATGGTAGCTAACCTTAAACATTAAGCATCATCAACATGAAGATATGATAGATAAAGATCCAAACAAGAGAGCGGGTGACTACATGTTAAGATCCATTGCAACTCCATGGACAAATGATTACGTTACCCCATCAAGACGCTAGGTATGGCACCGTTGAACATGGTGGATACCTCCGATGGAGTCCGTCTCTCGGTGTCCTTCAACTCCGGTGGCGCCGTGGCAAGGCCTCGGTGTCCTCCTTCCTCGTGGTGGCCTCCGTTGACCTAGGTGATGATCCTCCTCAATCTTCACCCTCTCGATCAACCCTCTTCCTTGTGTTTGATCTCCCGAGGCTTCTCTAGTCGTCTTTCACGAATGTCTCCTCTCCCCAAACAATTAGGGTTTCGTGATTTTATCACCGAAGAAAGGCGGCGGCGAACCAAGGTGAAAAGGGGGTGGGCCGGCCGGCCTGGCCCACTTCCGGCCCGGTTTGTCTCCGTCTTTTGCCACGTGTTGTTTCTTGCACATTGGGGTTTTTCCTCCTTCGGATATGGGCTTTGGACGTCGTTATCTCTGCGACCAAGTCAAGGGGTGTTTATGCATGATCTTTCGGTCTTTTCATCTTGGTCCTCGGAGTTTCTCCCTCGAAGCACATTGGTCCTTGCCACCTTTGGAGTCAAGTTCACGCACGGTCGGAGCCTCTTGATCATCATGTAAATCGTCCTCCGAACCGAATGTATTTCTTCTCTTTTAGTGCACGAATTCCTGCGTAAACATTATACTCCAAAAGACACATCCAACGATGAACTTGTTATATCATTAGTATGCCTAGTGGCAGGTTAGTTCCAAAATGAAATCCAAACTATAACATAACAAGTGTTCTTGGTTGACGAAAATCGACCGCCAACACTACCACTGCATGCATAACCTTCCACGGCCATATATAGGCTTATCCATGCATACTAGAATTCATCCACCACTTTTTCTCTTTGTTGGGAAGCTGACATGGCCTACCCGCTTATCGGGTAGATGGTGGACTTTCAGACTCAGAGTCCGACTACGACCTCGACGGCAAAGGATGGGAAGACTAGAGCTTTGCCTGTGGAGCTAGAGACGCTTCGCTTCGATAGATCTGCTGCATAGATGTTTTACCTTTCTTGTTTAGTCCAGTTGGACTTGTACCCGACATGTGCCGAAGAAATGTACTCTGATGTTATAATAAAAATTATGTAATGTTCCCTTTATTCCTATGTTGTATGGATTTGTACCACTTGAGACAGAGATTGCACGTGATAGCCACATCCTGGGACTATCACAGAGGTGCAGAGGATCGGGTTTCCAGTTTTGGAAATCCGGTTTGTTTCAGTTGGCGTTTCTTAATGTCACTACTAGTTGTACACCTAGAGGGAGCATCTAAGAGCAACCGGGTATACCGACGGGTACGAACGGATCCGCAAGCGCACGGAAAAACTGCTGTAGCACTTCACCTAGGAAGGAGAGTATTCCAAGGGTATCGAATCCAAGGAACGATGTGCACTATCTTGTATTCTAATATAGACGGTCCAAGGACACCAAACTCGAGTAGGGATAGATATGGGTTGAGAAGTACTTTCTTGAGGAGCTTAACTCTCGAGATGGATCTGACCGCTATTAGTCCTCCCCGTAGGGTGCCAACCCATCCTAGCTTTTTAGGGCTAGGCCAATGTTCTGGCAACGGACCCCTACTCGGTACACAAGCGCGGAAGGTTTCAAAGGGTCCAACAGGCTGTCACCACTGCGGCCTACCTCTATCATTACGTGAATGCACTTGATATTCGTAGGATAACCAGAGTCCAAACACCACGTCTACACTCCCGATAACTACTATAGCAGGGTTACGTCTGTCGACCTGCTAACAACACTATAGCAACCCGTATAAATACAGGACTATGAACTAGAGAGAGAATGGCTCAGATCATACTAGTCATCAAGTTATGGAGCAACAAGAAAGGTTTTGGATGCAAACTAGATACAAAAATCTTACTCAGCTAGACAGGATCTAAACATACAAACATATACTTGAACTAATGCACCTGCTCTAAAGGATCGAAGTCTTGTGTCACGAAGAACACAAGCCTCTAAACTATGAACGAGCCAAGAACACAAGAATATATCATTCATGCATGAAGTCCACTTTAGTCTAAGTAAGAAATGCTGAAATACTCACTTTGCTCTAATTGAAGAACTAGCATCCACGAGGGCATCAACTCACTCCTCACACTATACTACCTAGAACTCTAATCACACACACTACACATGGGAGAGGTGAGAATTCACCTCTCCAAGAGAGAATGAGAGGAGAGGGAGCTTGGAATGTGCTCCAAAAGGGAGCCCTCCCCTCCTATTTATAAAAAAGGGGTGGCTTGACAAGAGCACCAAAGGCCTCCACTTTTGTGTAGCTTCCTGGGCGCCTCCAATCCCGTGTCGACACGTGGCAGGTGAAAACCGGACCTAAATCAGATTTTCTATGGAAGAACCAGAGGATCCAAGGCTGTCTGTCCTGAAAACCGCTCCTAAAGATGAGCATTAGGGGCGGACCGGCAATCGGGCCGAGCGAACTGCGGGCGAGCCGGCCGCGGGCCGCGGCACCGCCTCCCGCGCCCTCCTCCGCACGCGATGCGTGTCCGGGCGGCAGCGTCCTGCGTACGGAGCCACACACATGCGCTGCGGGATCCGCGTGATGCTGCGGCCAGCCAACAAGAGGCCGCCACGTCGCCTCGCGGGACCCCGCCTCAGCCGCGTCAGCGATCCGCCGGGGGCACCGCAGGATGAATCCGCACCGGCCACGTGGCCCGGCGGAATCCCCCCTCCCCCCCGTGCACATGCGCTGCCACTGCAGCGATCCAGAGTAGGCGTTGATGCCCAATCAGAAGCCGCCACGTGTCGCGCATGCGGACGTCGATCGGCTGACATGGGTCCCGTGCTGACGTCATCTATTTTGTCTTTTCCATATCTTGCGCATACGAATTCCGATGCAGGCAAATAATATATCCATTTCGATCGTCTCGACGAGCCCGTCGTAATGGTGCAGTCCAAAGTGGAATTTGAGGTTGTTTATGATGATGTCCTTTAATAGCCATTGGATGACTTGCTCTTAACTGTACCATTTGACACGCATTTCGGTGCATCTTGCAACAAAAGTTAGAAACACCAACACATGTGGAAATCATCAATATCAAGCCCTATTCTAGTGTTGATGATTCTTTTAAATTTATTTTATGCAGGTATTGACAGTGTAAAACTAGCACTTAACAGCCGTCAACAACACCCCCACACTTGACCTTTGCTCGTCTCGAGTAAAGGGAATCAGATCAAGGTGAGACATGATATCCAAAGGTATGAAGCGAGCATAAGAGATATTCCAAACCATACCTTATACTTGTGAACTCTGTGATGTGTCTATCATGCTACCTTGGGTAGTTGAGGAATGGAACGGTTATGAATCAAATCACTCCTCATCATGTTAAGTAACTTGGGGTTTTGCAATAAATTTTCAAAACAAACCTTGCTTAGCTCCTCATTTGATTCTCTCAGATCGCTCAATGTGTATATATCCTCACCAAGGTATTAGATTGCCTTTCTTCACCTTACTTTTAATGATGGCTATATGTGGAGCTCAGGGTAGGATAAAGGATAAAACATACTTGTATCACATATATTGCAAAATCAAAGACTGGATACATAGAGAAAATCAAATCATACAATTAGATCAAGATGTGCACGTGTATGGATATGGTGAGTATGGCAAGGTGGATACTAGGTCCGGAATGGGTGCTAGATATTACCATACATATATGATGAATGTTGATTGATGGTAAGGTGGACACTGGCCCCGGAATGGATACTAGTTATTACCATCTAAAATATAGAACTCCTTTTTGCATGATCTCATCTCTCTCCTATTTCTCCTTTATTTTGGACATGGGATATTCTTTTTTTTCTTTTTTTTTGCATAGTCCATGTCTCTTTTTTGAAGGAAACTTTTGGAGAGAGATGTCACACCACATATGGAGCTTTATTTTTATGAAATGGATGAATGGTACAATGCTAACTTCTAGTGTAGAATCATAGCAAGGGGAATATGGTGGTGTCACATAATTTGACAAAGCTCAGTGTAATAACAAGCAGCATATGAGTATAAGGTTTTCAACTATGAACATCATATGGCTTTGGTAGGACGGTGGCATATCAAAGAGGAGCCTTGCAAAAGGTTTTTATGATTTTCAAATAAAAATTCCTAAGCACTCAGACATTCAGAGCGAAGATCATATCATCAAACCATATCACAAATGCCAACTACTTAGATAAGCATGAGTTCCCTAATGATATTCATTCACAAGCATCAAGATGATGAGTAAGGAATAAAACATATGCAAACCAACCACAGGAAACATGTAGAGCAAGCATAGCACGAATTGTTGAGTTTGATGTAAAGGATATGAATTGAAATTCAAACAAACTCATGGATAAGGCAGAGTGAGATAGACGGTGCACATACCATTGCTTCTGAAGGATAAGATATCAAGGAAGACCAGTGGTGATTTGGCTGACCAGAGGGCAGCCGGGTCACTCTAGTTTACCTTGCTCTTGTCATGAAGGCGTAGTCGATGTTGTGCAGTGCCTGTGTGGGAGTTCTCTAGTGGAAATGTTGATGATGAGCTTGAGAGAACTCCCCCACACTGGTGGGTGAACCTAGTGTTGTTCTTCAAACGACATATGAAAACAAAGGATGGACTCTACTGGTTCGAGAACCATAGAGCCTTTATTCAAATTCAAATATTTTTGTTGTTTTTATTTTATTTTATTGTCACCATGTCATTTGCTCGAAAGGGTTAGACCAAGGTTACACTTCATACGCAAAGGGGAATATACTTACCTCGGACCTTTGAGAGGTCATACGTACCACCTTTGCATGTTGTGCATCATGAATCTGACACCTCAACTTACCTTCCCATTTGAATTTAGCTCAATGACTTACCCATTCAAATTTGACAATCTTCTGCAGGGGTTAGTCAGCATATATGCAACCAAGATCTATGAAAATATAACTCTAAGGTTCATCAATCAAAACCCAACACCATGTCTTATTTTGACTGAAGGAGACAGTTTTAACCTAAGCACCATGCTTAATCTAAAACAGTCTATGAAAATACGCTCGAGCATACATCCAAACCAGAGCATATGAACAAAGATAAAGGAGGCATGAAAGCAGGATCAAGCTATTTTCGAAAGGGACATAAGCATGAACATAAGACGGTGAACCTCGGGCAACCTCCCGAAAGGGCTTTGTTTAATGTCAAAAGCAGGACTAACCTAGCTAGTGGGCAAGATGCAAGAGCTAACATCATCTTCACACCAGGATAAGATTTGGTAGAGGAGGAACTTTACTCATGATGCTCACATACCTCCCCCACACTTGAAGTTTGCTTTGCTGGGCAACAAAACTCAAGTGTGTGGTGATCAAGCTTCCTTTTGTAAATGTTTCCTCACCCAAGGTTATCTAGGTGTTGTCGCTGATGTGGCTCACATGTTCATAGGCATCACCTCTCCATCTTTCTTTTCAATCTCCACCTGAAAGGTTAGTGACCAAAAATACCCGAAGGACGACTTATCCTAAAAACATGTTCTTGCTTTTATTCGAAAGGGGAAATAAAACCTAAGCTATTCCAGGCTATCTCCTGGTAGTGCTTTGTTTCTTCAGGGTCATAAGCTCGACCATGGGAACTTCATCTTGCAGCTATCATTGGTGGTGTCATTCCCGTCTCACCACCAATCCTTAATGTATCAGTGAAGCTTTAGCTGCAAGGTTAGTGCCACAGTGCACACACGAAATCTGATATGCTTATGATAGACATATGCATCTACAACCAACCATTTGAACTTTCTACAAAAGAGGACCATAAGGCGATTGCATCCCTCATGCGTGCTCAGTGCACTAAGCATGTCTGACTCTAGAGGGACATGATGCGAGCATGGTCCATATGGTGAATCAAGAATGAAGCTACTATGCTCGTGTGTGGAATCCTTTCCTCCGGACTCCAGAGTCGGTGCCTCGAAAGGTTCCATGGCCCATTAATTCTCCATCTCAAGAGAGTCATCATGGAAGCTCGATGTTGACTCTCGACCATGATTGAAAGCAACATGATACAGGCCAGCGGGAAGAGGTCGAAACTCGGTCGAGAGTGGTGATGATCGTTCGCTTTCACAAAGGTGAAGAGAGTCTCCTGAGTCATCCTCATGAGGGGTAGAACATTCTACAATCTTAATGAGAACAGACTCGGACGACACAGACGGAGATATATGCGTCATCTTCTCGAGCGGGTTTTGCTGGGGAAGAGGCTTTTCCATAGGATGTCCCGGACAAGGGGTAGCAGTGGCAGAAGCAACTCCCCTAAGCTTATCATCTAGGCTCCCTAAAGATGTATCGAAGAGCTGCTCTAAAGGGGAGCCTAGGAGAAGATCGAGATTAAGGACATCGAAGATGTGAAGGTCTAAGCGAGACTCGATCCCGTCTATGATAAGTGGCATGACACTTGCAATACCTCGACATTCAAGAACACGCCCAAACAGACAGGTCTTGAGGAGCATGTCGGATGATGCTAGCGAAACTCTGCCCAAAAGAGTTTTCGCTAAGTTCCATGGCAAAATGTTAACCTCCATGATAGGGTTACAATGGGCCTCTACGACAGTGCCTCTAATAGAGCAAGGGACAACCAGAGAAGGTGAACTATTCCAAATTGCTTTAGAAAAATCATGTCACTCTCTCTGACCATTCCTCCCTCATGGCCTCCTCAGGTTATGCTTCGTCAGGAGGATCAGAGGTAGAGGAGGCACCGCAGGCCTAAGGGAAGGTTCAGTCGAAAGATCTCTAGAATGATTGGTGTGGACAGAATAAGGTTCCTCCCCTGATTGGGCATCAAAAGAATTCAAGGTGTCTGAAAGATTTCTAGATGGGTCATCCTCGAATTTGCAAGTGAACACCGAAGGTTAAATTTCTTCTTCCTTTGGTGTTCGCGGTTCAGGAGAGGGCTCAACAGACAAGTCTTGGGATTCTGATGATGAAGACTCGGACTTGGGCGTTGAGAGACTCTCATGGCTCGACTCAGATTATTGGTTGGGTTCGTTGTGATTAGCAGGGATAGAAGAGTTTTCTAAGAGGGAATCTAGGATCTCTCTTACTTCCATAGGAGTTTTTTCCACAAACAAACCTCCAGCAATAACGTCTAGATCGAGGGCAAAATCCATGTCTAGACCCACGCAGAAGATGTACAATGACACATCGATAGGTAAAGACGGACCAGGTGTCGACACCAAAAGGTGTAGGAACCTAGCCTGAAGGACCGAATAGGCGACCAGAGAGGGGGGGGGAGTGAATGGGAGCTGATAAAAATTCTTCTCAAGAACTCGGCCTAAAGCCCAAAATCCCTTCCAAAGAATCCCGCACAAACTTGCCATGATCACGTAGTCACAACGGACCTACTGACCCTAGGAACAAGTTAGAACAAGCCTAGAAACAAAGCGGAAGCAAGCTTAAAAGGAAACGAGAAAAGGAACAAGGTAAACCAACTTACTGCAGTTTTTGTCGGAACTACCGGCCCAAGGTCGGAACTACCGAAAAAGACTTTCTGTCTGTCGAAAACCTGTTATCAGAACTTCCGACTCAGGGTCGGTACTTCTGACCATCGGTACTACCGGCCCAAGGTCGGTACTTCCGATAAAGACTTTCTGTCCGGTTATCGGTACTACCTAGGTTAGGTCGGAAGTTCCAACAGCCTCAGAAAAATAGAGAAAAACAGCCTGCGGGAGAAGGAAGGAAAATCCAAAACTCGATCAAACGATCTCCAAAAATCACAAAACTTTAACCATAGCTTCTCAACAACACAAAGAAGCTTTTCCCAAAAGGTCTCCTCCAAAAGATCAAGGAAACACCACCAGAAAAATGATTTAGGCTATGAACCCTAGAGAGGAGACTTTTTCCTCAAATCGATGGATCTCCCAAATGGCTTGAGCTCATGAGACAAGATTTGGGGTAGATGAGAAGCGTCACTAGATGAAGCTATGCCAAAAAAATCTTGACCTCTAACTCACTAAATCACCGGGAATCGCGGATCACATGAACAAGCTCCGAGAACTCGGGTTCCTTCAAGAACTCGCCAATTGAAGGGTTTTCCCGGCGTTTGAGGGGTCAAGATCACACACAAAGATGCACAAGGCATCCACCCATGATCCCCTCAGAAATCCAAGAGGAAACGCCCTCAAATCAACGAATCGAGCGAAGAACAAAAACACCCAAAAATAGCTCCGAAAATGACACGAAAATCACAAAGAGCTTGGAGGGGGAAATCATCACAACGCCGAATGCTTCCATACATCCAGAGGTCAGAGTCTGTACAAGAATCTAGCCTAAAGAAATACTGGGAAAAGAAGCAGTCCAGAGCAATCTACCAGGGGAGGAAACCCTAGAGTCCAAGAGAAAGAGATGCCATCCACCTCTCCGCTATTTATATGAAGTCCATCGGAGGGAGGTAAATGACCATGCTACCCCTACAACTTGAAATGAAGGTACAACCCCTCAGGGGCATTTTGGTCAAGTCTTCATCGAGTGGACACGCTTCCACCACAGCCTTGCTTAGCATCGACGCAAGCCCCACGATCACGCTATGTGCCCCCCGCCTCGAAGCTTCCCAAAGCTCCCGGATCACCGTCTCTGTCGCCTCGGGCCTCCGGGTTTGGTTTTGAGGCCCAAACCATGAAATCGCCCACTGATGGTTTTGTGGGCAAACCAACAAACCCCGTGTGCAAGCTTCGGGCTCCATTCGCTACCTTGTACCGGCCCATGATCACGACTTCAGCCCGCTAGTCTTGCACCGCATGGCTCGCACTTGACCCCATCGGCCACCGGGTCCATCGAACCAAGCCTACTTGCCTCTCCATCATCCAGAGGCCGCCACGGCTAAGGCCTTTCGCGCTTGTTCTTCACCTGCACCGACACGAGTCAAGCCGCAACCTGTACCTGCACACTTAGCCAAGCATCAGTCCACACAACGTTGTCAATCACTCATCACTAAGGAGCGACCCTCCACTGGTCCTCGGACACACCTGGTCCTCATAGCCCATGCCACTCCTAGGGACTCCTCTAATTTCTCGAAATCGAGGATACTTATTGGAAGAGAAGCTACACGAGTGTACCATTGCTCCGTCCTTTCCATAAGAGAGAATGAGTGGCAAAAGTTATCTCGGAGTTCTCCCCAATCACCGTTCACACTTTCTACAGTGCGGGCGTACCATTGTTCCGCCTCTCCTATGAGGGAGAAAGGAAACAACTTCCACCTCACTGTTTCCTGTGTTATGCTTGGGATAGCCAGACTAGAACAAGTTCCTCAAATTCCTCCAAATGGAGGTAGGGGTCTTCATTGATTGCTCCAAAGAATGGTCGATCTTGAACCATGGCTAAAAAGCCAGGGGGGAGTTCATAGCTAGATGATGAAGATGATGATGGCTCTTTGAACTCACCCCTTGAGGTAGAGAAGCTTTGAAAGGAAGGCATCTCAAAGGGTAACAGGGGTAAAGGTAGAATTAAAAAAATGAAAAGATAAATACGAGGACCACTAGGTTCGAAGATAGATACAACAATCGTTCCCCGGCAATAACGCCAGAAATGCTTGTTGGCGTTTCTTAACGTCACCACTAGTTGTACACCTAGAGGGAGCGTATAAGAGCAACCGGGTATCGGGTACGAACGGATCTGCAAGCGCACGGAAATACCGCTGTAGCACTTCACCTCAGAAGGAGAGTATTCCAAGGGTATTGAATCCAAGGAACGATGTGCACTATCTTCTATTCTAATATAGACGGTCCAAGGACACCAAAGTCCAGCTGGGATAGATATGGGTTGAGAAGTACTTTCTTGAGGAGCTTAACTCTCGAGATGGATCTTACCGCTATTAGTCCTCCCCGTGGGGCGCCAACCCATCCTAGCTTTTTAGGGCTAGGCCAATGTTCTGGCAACAGGGCCCTACTCGGTACACAGGCGCGAAGGGTTTCAAAGGGTCCAAGAGGCTATCACCACTACGGCCTACCTCTATCGTTACACGAATGCACTTGGTATTCGTAGGGTAACCAGAGTCCTGACACCACGTCTACACTCCTGATAACTACTATAGCACGGTTACGTCTGTCGACCCGCTAACAACACTATAGAAACCCGTATAAATACGGGACTATGAACTAGAGAGAGAACGACTCAGATCATACTAGTCATCAAGTTATGGAGCAACAAGAAAGGTTTTGGATGCAAACTAGATACAACAATCTTACTCAGCTAGACAGGATCTAAACATGCAAACAGATACTTCAACTAAAGAACCTGCTCTAAAGGATCGAAGCCTTGTGTCACGAAGAACACAAGCCTCTAAACTATGAACGAGCCAAGAACACGAGAATATATCATTCATGCATGAAGTCCACTTTAGTCTAAATAAGAAATGTTGAAATACTCACTTTGCTCTAATTGAAGAACAAGCATCCACGAGGACATCAACTTACTGCTCACCCTATACTACCTAGCACTCTAATCATACACACTACACATGGGAGAGGTGAGAATTCACCTCTCCAAGAGAAAATGAGAGGAGAGGGAGCTTGGAATGTGCTCCAAAAGGGAGTCCCTCCCCTCCTATTTATAGAGGAGGGGGTGGCTTGACAAGAGCATCAAAGGCCTCCACTTTTGTGCAGCTTCTTGGGCGCCTCCAATCCCATGTCGACACGTGGCAGGTGAAAACCGGACCTAAACCGGATATTCTATGCAAGAACCGGAGGATCCAAGGATGTCTGCGCTGAAAACCACTCCTAAAGATGAGCATTAGGGGCGGACCGGTGGAAGGGCCGAGGGAACAGCGGGCGAGCCGGCCGCGGGCCGCGGCACCGCCTCCCGCGCCCCCCTTCGCACGGGACGCGTGTCCGGGTGGCAGCGTCCCGCGTACGGAGCCGCATGTGCGCGCTGCGGGTTTCGCATGAGGCTGCGGCCAGCAAACGAGCGGCCGCCATGTCACCTCGCGGGACCCCGCCTCAGCCGCGTCAGCGATCCGCCGAGGGCACCACAGGACGAATCCGCGCCGGCCACGTGGCCCGGCGGAATCCCCCCCCCCCACGCACATGCGCTGCCTCTGCAGCGATCCGGAGCAAGCGCTGATGCCCGATCAGAAGCCGCCACGCGTCGCGCATGCGGACGTCGATCGGCTGACATGGGTCCCGTGCTGACATCATCTATTTTGTCTTTCCATATCTTGCGCATACGAACTCCGATACAGGAAAATAATATATCCATTTCGATCATCTCGACGAGCTCGTCGCAATGGTGCAGTCCAAAGTGGTATTTGAGATTGTTTATGATAACGTCGTTTAATAGCCATTGGGTCACTTGCTCTCAACTGTACCATTTGGCACGCATTTCGGTGCATCCTGCAACAAAAGTTAGAAACACCAACACTTGTGGAAATCATCAGTATCAAGCCTTATTCTAGTGTTGATGATTCTTTTACATTTATTTTATGCAGGTATTGACGGTGTAAAAGTAGCACTTAATAGCCGTCAATAGTGGTCCACCTGTACAAGTCGGGGAGCCTCTCGCCTAGACACAATCTCCCCCTCAGCAGCAGCCTCCACTCGAACAACCTCAGTCGTAGTAGGCGTAGGGGATGGACCATCCTCGATCATCGTCGTCGTAGTGGAAGTAGCATGTATGCGATCAGCCGTGGGAGCATCACCACCATCATCTTCAAAGATTTACTCACCAATTTCCTCGTCACTTGCACACTCAAAAGCAGAAGAGCTACATGGTTGTGTCTCGTCGAAGGTTACCTCGCAAGTCTCCATGATTCGGTTAGTGTCAAGATTGAGCACACGATATGCTTTAGAGTGAATAGTATAACCAAGAAAAATACCATCCGAATATCTAGCCTCAAACTTATCCAACTTGCCCTTCTTCAGAATAAAGTACTTCCAACCAAAAGCTCTAAAGTGACTCACATTGGGTTTTTGCCCATGCATCAGCTCATATGAAGTCCTCTTCTTGAAAGCACGAAGGAAAATACGATTCGACACATAGCAAGCGGTATTGACCGCCTCGGACCAGAAACGCCTAGGAGTCCTATGCTCATCGAGCATCGTCCGGGCCATCTCACAAAGGGTCCGGTTCTTCCTCTCCACTATGCCATTCTGGCAAGCGACGTATCGAGAAGAGTACTGATTATCGAGACCAAGATCACTGCAAAAGGCATCAAAGTGAGAGTTCCTGAACTCTGTGCCATTGTCACTGCGTATAGCTCGAATGACATCACTATGTCTCTCATTCTTCAACCTCAAGATCAAGTCTCGAACACAGCCAAATGTCTCGCTCTTATCCTCCAAAAAGAAAACCCAAGAGTACCTCGAGAAATCATCAACCACAACCAACACATACCACTTCCCACCCATAGAGCGAACACGAGCTGGCCCAACCAAATTCTTGTGTAACAGCTCACAAGGTCGCTCAGTCATGACCGCAGTCAGAGGGGCGTGAGAAGCGGCAACCATCTTTCCATGGCGACATGGAGCACAAACCAAATCCTTCTCGAATTTCAATTTTGGCAATCCTCGGACAAGGTCTAGGTCACTCAAGCGGGAAAGCAACTCAAAGTTCAAGTGTCCTAGCCTCCTATGCCACTTTCAAAGCTCAAACAAAACACCAGCAACAAAGCATCAAGGAGGACCAACAGACTGGGAAAAATCAGCACGAAAGATTTGACCCTCGGGGACGATCGTACAGACAAGATCACCTCGAGAATCAAGCACACGAGAAGCGCCCAACTTAAAACGAACCTTGAAACCCTTGTCAAACAACTAGGATACTGACAACAGGTTAAAACCAAGTGACTTTACCAAAGCCACACTATTTAAGGTCACCTTGCTACTCACCTTCACCATACCTTCAGCAAGCACTCGTCCTCTCCCATTGTCCCCGAAAGTGATGTACTCCCTCGTACTCACCGGGGTGAGGCTGGAGAACCACCCACGATCTCTGGTAATGTGGCACGAACAACCGGAGTCGATCAACCAAAAGTCCTCCAAGCCTCCCACCTACAAATAAAAAATGAGAATGAGAATGAGGAAGAGACTCAATACTGGGGTTAGTACCAAAAGAGCCAAACCAGTGTGAGCCATTTGCTCAAAAGAAGGGTTAGCAAAATCCTGTTGTAAAACAACTGGACTTCGTATGGATAGAAAGGAGGACTAGAACTCCTAATCCTTGTCCAGTTGCTTGTGGGCTCTTACCAAAACTCTAGACTTAGTTCAGAGTACATATATCGGAGGATTACCCCTATTGTAATACATTGATATTCAGATAATAAAGAGAAGCTCCACTTATATTGTCTCTTGTCTACTTTGTACCTATTCTTATGCTCGTCGTGAGAGATGTGAGAGGGAGAAGATCCAACCGCTGACGACGTGTTTCACAACACATTATCAGCACGACCGCTCTTCGTCGACTACGCTGGAGGAGTCGCCATCAAGCTCGACGTCGACGATCTCGTCGTCATCCTCGCCATCGACAACTTCGACGATGTCGACTACATCTACGTCGTTAGCAAACGGATCTGCACCGACTCGCCATTAAGCAGGCATGTCTACGACCATGCCTAACGCCCTACGCGGTATGTATCTACGGATAACTGCCCTAAGCGGCAAGTGGAGTAGATCAATTGGCATCATATGACCAGCAAGGTACGAATTGTGTTCTAATCTTTTAGTAGATTAGATCTGTAGATCCAATCTTTGTATTGGAAGGTCTATAATCTGCCAAAATGTGATGTACCGAGTAGTAGATGTAATCTTACACGATCCAATCTGTGTGTTATCGGCCTAGCACATAGAAAACTTCGGGTACATTGTTTAAAATAAAATAGAGTTTTTTGTGTGATTGGCCATCAGCCTGATAGTTTGGCGGCCACGATCAGGAACATGCCATTGGCTTGCATGTCGGTGCAGTTCTACACAAATCGATCTGCATGTCGATGCGAAACATACACACAAATCAAAATAATTTATACATCATGAAAGATGTCTAAAAGCTACCGCAGCTTGCATGCTGTTCATCATCCAAATACGATGCTTAGCTTGAACCCTAAAGCTAAGTCGCTGCCTGAAATTGCGCTACCCGGAGTTGAATCCGCCTGAAGCAGAGGATTATCTGCAATGATGCCTGAAGCCGCCGTATGCCACTGAAACCGAATCCTATCCGCATCTGCGCTCATCACCTGAAGCTGAAGCCGAGTCCCGACCAAGGACGAGATCCCAATGGCCTGCACACAACCGAGCCAAGAGCCTGCAGCTAAGCTCGATGCGAACTTGTGAAGCCCGGAAGCTAAGCAGGGTTTCACCTACAGCCGAATACTGTTCGTACTTCGTAGTTGAGTTTGTTCTTCGCATAACCCGCTGGCCACTACCAGTTTTTTTGCCTGAACGCAAATCAGATACGTCGACGGGCCATCATCCCGCTGGTGCCATCGTAATCTATCACCACTAGCAAATAGACTCTGCAGCTGGCGCCGACCTATCCGCTCGCCTGTACGCGTGGCGGTCTCTTTGCTTGCCTCTCCGCCAGTATTCTCATCTTTTTGCTAGTTCACATGCACGCCAGCGGCACAGCGTGTCCGCCCACTCGCCGAGCATCAGATTCACCATCCACGAACATGCTTGCACGACATGTCGACCTTGCTCGCCGGCTTGCATGCCACACGATGCACCGGACTATGGTGCGGCTCGCCCGAACTTGACGCCGCCAACTCACTCTTGTTCCAACCGAATTGGGATGCTCAACTTGTGCAAACGTCGTCAAATAAATATGAAATTAGGGCACTGTTTTGAAAACTTGTGAAGAAACCCCTGGTTTTAATTTTTCGTGGATTCAGTATGTTCCTAGCAGGAAACATTTATGGTGAAAGAAACATTTGTGGTAGATTAAATAATTGAAATAATTATTTAATGTTTTTTGCTATTTTTATGTTATATTAGTTATACACATAAATGCAGTAATTGTGTGCCTCTGATCATAGCATCATGGTTGTAGGCATATTAGCACTCTAAAATTTGAAACCCCTTGAGGCTCATATTTCAATTTTTTTTCTAGCATGTTTAATGGGTATATATTTTTAAAAAAAGTTGAACCATTAATCCCTGAAGTGGCTAGAAAATTACCTTTAATCATAGAAAATGATTTTAGGTTTATGACCTCTCTCAATCTCGAAGAACCTTAGACATAATACCTCTGAGAGTGTCATATTTTTTCCCTATGAATGGGTAAATGTTTGTTTTGCTAGAAATATTCTGAGATATTATCTAAATGATCTATTGAATAGATTAACCAACATTAATTAATTTTGCACTCGTTTCATGCATTTAAACACATGAAGTGCGCTCATAGCAATTGCATGAATTATGTAGGTTGTGACATGAAGTCCATTATTTCTTGAAGAAATGTAATATGGTTTATGCCTATCAACATGTAATTTCTAGAAGAAATATTATATAACTCTGCAAGTTATTTGATTGATTAAAATCAACACATTTACTTCCCAACATGGCATTATGATTTACCGCAGCAGTAAATTCTTAAGAAGTGTGCCAGCTAATTGAGTTCATGCATAACATGAAGTTATGCAGAACTAATATGTTTTCTTAAAGAATCATATTATGTTGTCATGTAGATATTTTTGCAATTCAAGAAGAATATGCATAAACTCAATGTAGAAAATATTATACAATTAGAAGTTGTATACAACATGAAAGTGGAAGATAAATAATAAATTTTCTAGAAGATTTTCTATGTAGATTATTTTTTGCATAAATATGAAACTTGAAATTTCATTATAATAATTACTTGAAGTATATTGTATGAGTATTTGGAATATTTTGGGCTAAATAAATAAAGAAGCTAGATAAACATAATGGTTCTGTAGACTTAACGAAATCTAGCTCACTGCATAACAAATAACCCCTAAAAGTTCAAAAACAAAGTGTGTGTAATTTTATTTCACCATATAGCATACAAATGAGCATCAACTTGAAGTTGAAGAAATATGGAACTGAATTTCCATTACATTAAACTCATGGGGATATCATTAGAAGTATGCTATTTATGAAGATCTAATACTGGCATTAGGGGGAGAGAAAGCCCATATGAAATGAAAATGCCTTGTATTGATTGAAATAATAATCTTCATAATATTCCTGGAACCTTGAAGCGGGAATAGAAATACGCACTCAATCATCCTCGCACGAAGCGAAGTATAATGCCAATGAATTAAAATGTGAGGAAGTCTGTGAATGGCACCACCTGACGTGGAAAATACACTTGAAGTGAAATTTCATGAAGGATTTTATCCTAGTGAGAATGTGCACATAATGAATACTCACATATGGGAATCTAGAATGAGGAGATACAACCTGAAGTTATTAACCAGAATTAAGTTTAGTTGTAGTAAACAGAATGCTATGTGTGGTATATCCCGGGTATTTAATAATATACTCACCATGGCAAATGACTTGATCATTAATTTAAAATCTACGAGGACGCCTGTTGGTTTTGGATTAAATGAACTTGTCAAACAATTTATTGAAATCTCCGTAGGATTCTGGAAAGAAGACCATTATGGTCGAATGCCTCACAAACTAAGAAATGGTCATCTTGAAGATGAATGCCTAACACTATAAAGCGCGCTCAGTATTTTGTGTTGGGATAGCAGATACTAGTTGACTATATCATAGTCTTGTCCTGAAGATATGGGAGAGAAAAGAATGAATGTCGACAACATATTACCTCTATTATTGCAAATATTTCTCTAACAGGAATATGGATCCATAAATAAAGTCCATGACAAAGTTGCATGAAGCAATAATGTTGGGTCAAATTGAAGAATGCAATTGAGGTTGAACCATGTAGAAATATTTGAAACTGGAAGTTCAAATTGTATGAATCATTATGAAGTAATGACATGGTGAAATACAATGGTTCATAAGTCTTTCAAAAGGCTAGAAAACTTCCATTATGTATGTATCAATATTCTGCTACTTATCTGGCATATGGAAATAATACACTGAAATATATATTATGCAGTTAATTGATGGATTTCGAAAATCCATAAGAGATGATCCTTTAAGGATTCATCATTCCTTGAAGGAATAAAAGATAAAAATAATAGAAAGTAAATCTCATACTAAGTAATAAATGTCTAAGGTTGACAATATTCCTGAATGAATATTAATAGTCTCTAGAAGGACAATTCCTTGAAGGATATGAAGTCATAAAGTGACTTATTATGAATAACATGTTCAAATAAAAGAGTTTATTGAAGAGCTCAAATTAACAAGTAAATCACTTCTCTCTTGCATGAGAGAATTTCTCAGAGAAGAGAAATACTATTCTCGAAGAATTAGAAAATCCTTAAAGGATATAGTCAATGAAGAACTAATCAGTTAATTTCCGAGTGAACACCAATAATCCTGAAGATATAAATGAAAATTCATACAGACCTAAGTGATTGAATTAAGAATGAGGTGAGAATTCGTATGGTCCTGAATGAGCCATACAAGCACCAGTGGAAGTGTGGAACATTGATAGTATGTATCCTCACATACCATAGAAGGTATATTGGTGATTGGCAATTTGAATTATCCCCTCAAATGCCAACTGAAGACTGATTATCTACAGTGGAAGTGTGGAACAAGCCAACTTTAGAAGATCTATCGAATAGATCATTGGTATTAACTTAGAATCCACTTAGATATATTTGCTATTAATCAAACATTGAAGTTTGAACTATAATATCTAGAAGATATAAAATTTAGCAAATTATTACCCCCATTCCTCTGAAAGGATAATTTTTTTGTTGCACAATTAAATAAAGTGGATACTAATGCTTGAAGCATTGCTCCTAATATAATCTAGAAGAATTATAAATTAAGTCTTTGAAGGACTAATGCACATTTATGAAGAATGTGACTCAAACATTTTGAACACTGAAGTTCAGAGGATGTTATTATGAGGGGGATCATATGTTTAATCATACTTAATTCTGAGATCTTTAAGTTGTACCTAGAAGGAATCAACTTGATGATTAATTATTGAATTTAACATTAAGGTATACCACTCGTTTACTTAGATCATGTAGATCTTTTTTGCAAGAATCATGAAGTTCATGCATAAATCTTGAAGATTGATTACTATTCATGAAGAATAATGATTATATAATATTGTATAACCAAGAAGGTTTTATGTTGTACTCTTTTTCCCTTTGTGAGTTTTCACTTGCAAGGTTTCTCACATAAGGTTTTTGACGAGGCAACATGTGCAATACAAAATGCGGTTGATATGTACTCTTTTCTCCAAGAACCGTTTTCCCACTGGGTTTTCGGATGGAGTTTTTGATCGCCCAAGGGGGAGTGTTGTAAAACAACTGGACTTCGTATGGATAGAAAGGAGGACAAGAACTCCTAATCCTTGTCCAGTTGCTTGTAGGCTCTTACCAAAACTCTAGACTTAGTTCGGAGTATATATATCGGAGGATTACCCCTATTGTAATTCATCGATATTCAGATAATAAAGAGAAGCTCCACCTATATTGTCTCTTGTCTACTTTGTACCTTTTCTTATGCTTGTCGTGAGAGACGTGAGAGGGAGAAGATCCAACCGCTGACGACGTGTTTCACAGCAAATCCATCCTATCAAAGCCTCTAGGCGGAGCCCTCTCACGCCTACCACCGAAGAACCTATCACGTCTCACTGGAGGGGAACGTGCACCACGAGGGGGAAAACGTGGCTCGTAGTCCCTCTGAGAACCAAAACTGCAATCATGCCTCCCAAACTCGTAACGGTCACGAGCAGGAGCACGTCCAGCAAACTCACCACGCCCAAACCCAACACGCCTATCTCTCTGAGGAAAACCACCTCCACCACCCCGAGTGGGAACCGTACGCATAAACCCATCACCTCGAGGTAGAGGCCCTCTACGAGGCTCAGGCACACCATGAGAAAGGTGGTACCTGTCCTTGTTTGCCATCTCCCTAGCAAACCTCTCATCTGTTCTCCTCCTAAAACAGAACTCATCCTTATGTCCATCCCTCCCACAATACTCACAATGGAAGAGGATTGGCTATGACATAGGCTGTGGTTTCTCTGTGGGCTTCTCAACAGCTTTCTCTCCTGACTTCCCCTCAAAGACATTCCCCAGGTTGCTCACAAACTTGATGGGTTTCTGGTAGTTTTCTGTTTTGTGAGGGAATACTGGTGGATCTGGGGTTGTATCAAGCTTGTTTCTGAGGTGGTTTGGCTTGGGTGCATATTTGTTCATGGGTATGGTGTGTGATGGGATCAGAATCTCTCCAACTTTCTCTTCTCCCTCACCACTCTTCTCACCACTCTTCCCAGCCCCCAACGCCTGACCATCAAACCTCTTAAACTCAGCCGGCATCAAACTCAGCTGAGACTCATGCCCAGACAACCAACTCATCAATTTTCTCAATTCATCATTCTCATCCTGCAAACGGTCAACATAATGTGCAAGTTCTATGTTTTTCAAAGCATGCATTTCACAGGTAGAGCATGATGTAGGAATAGGAGCTTTCAATGCAGCCTCAAGAGAAACTATCATATTATGAGATTCATCTAGCCTAGCATGCAACACAGGAAAAGAAGTGCAAGCACCTAACAAAGCAGGTCTAGATTTCATCTCATCAAGTTCAACCCTAAGCAATTCTAGTTCCTCAACCTTAGAGGCATGCTTCTCCTTGAGAGCAGTCAAGTCTGCCAGGAAAACATTGCAATCACTACAATCAACCTCATCAGAAACAACAGGAGCAGCTTTCAAAGAATGTATCTTAGTTCTAGCATCAACAAGCAAAGACTCAAGCTCAACTATCTTGTCCTTAGCATCACGTAGCAAAGACCAAAACTCTCTCTTCTCCTTGTTGGTCTTCCTAAGCACGTCATCACGGTTATCAAGAAACTTATTCAGCCTAGCATTCTCCTCTAGCAAGAAGTTGGGATCTTGTCGTACCTCATCATCGGAGTCGGAGTTTGAGTCTGAGCAATGCTTCCCACCCTTCTTGGAGTTGTGCGCCATGCCGCAAAATACACCTTGTGCGACAAAACTGAGGCCGGTGAAGTTCTTGCCCATGTGCCGCTTGTCCTTGTGCCAATCTTGCTCTTCATCACCGCTCGAACCGGAAGAGAACAGCTCGTCCACTTGTTGACGGTTATTAAGTGCTACTTTTACACCGTCAATACCTGCATAAAATAAATGTAAAAGGATCATCAACACTAGAATAGGGCTTGATACTAATGATTTCCACAAGTGTTGGTGTTTCTAGCTTTTGTTGTAGGATGCACCGGAATACGTGCTAAATGGTACAGTTGAGAGCAAGTAGTCCAATGGCTAATAAAGGACATCATCAGAAACAACCTCAAATGCCAATTTGGACTGTACCATTGCGTCGAGATGATCAAAATGGATATATCATTTGTCTACTTCAGAGTCCGGATGGGAAAGATATGCACAAGACAAGATCATACCCGATATCTTGTGAGCCCGGTGGGACCCACACCAGGCCACGTGGCGATGTGCTGCCACATTGGATGCCATGTGTCCATGACACCTCATCAATCCAAGTGAAGCAATCACCGACGAATTAGGCACAGCCACGTGTGCAGCACAAGGATCCAAGGGCCCACCAGGGACCCAAACCACCTCAAACCTCGGCATGCACTTAGAACCGTCATAAGGGCCCACATATCAGTCACCCAGAGAAAGAACAAGGCAAATGGAGGTGGGCCAGGGTCAGCCGAACCCAGGTTCGGCCGCTCCCATCTTGCCTCCGTTCGCCATCTGCTTCCACGTGTTGCTTCCTGGTTGATACCTTGCAACGTTCCGGGGTGGATCGGTGACATGGCGCCTGTTGATTGGCCGGTACAAGGTCGGTTTGGTTCCTTCCCCTGGAAGCTAGAGAAGAGTGCAATGCAAGATTCCTCGCCACATGTCGCTCTCCTATTGGTGGTGCCCAAGGATGGCTGCACACTTTGGAGAGGAATTGGCCTCTTGACAAGCCACCCCTCCTCTATAAATAGGAGGGGAGGGGCTCCCATTTGAGACATCCAACCTCTCCTCTCCTCTCATTCCCCATGTAGGGTGTGTGTGTGTGAGTGCTAGGTAGAGAGGGAAGTGAAGGTGATGATGAAGGAGTTCTTCTTTGTTCTTCATTTAGACCAAAGTGAGTATTTTGACATATCTCATTTAGACTAAAGTGTGTTCTTGCATGATTGATATGTTCTTGTGTTCTTCATGTGTTTTTGAATTAGAGGCTTATGTTCTTCATGAACACAACCCTTCGATCTAGTTGAATACTTATGCAAGTGCATTTATCTGTTTGTCTGTGGATCACTCCTTTGATCTAGTTGAGGCTCATAAATATGTCAGTAGTTGTTCTTCCTAACCTATCCTGATCTGATAAGGTACGATCTAGTACACACTTGCTTACGTTCATGGTTCCATATTTATACGGATTGCTATAGTGCTGTAGACAGGCTAGGCAGATGTTGCGGTGCTATAGTAGTTATCGGGAGTGTAGACGTGGTGTCTATACTTTGGTTAACCTACGAAGACCACATGCATGGCCGTAACGATAGAGGTAGGCCGCAGTAGTGACAGCCTGTTGGACCCTTTGAAACCCTCCGCGCCTGTGTACCGAGTTGGGCCCTGTTGCCAGAACACGTATCGCCTAGACCCTTAATCAGGCTAGGGTGGGTTGGCGCCCTGTAGTGAGTTCTATACCGTAGAACGATACCACCTTGATCGATACACTTAGGAAGCCCTTCACCTTCTCCCCTACCATAGCTGATCTTGGTGTCCTTGGACCATCTATACTATAGTAGAAGATAGTGCACACTGTTCCTTGGATTCAATACCCTTGGAATACTCTCCTTCCTTGGGGAAGTGCTACAGCGGTATTTCCGTGCGCTTGCGGTATACCCGGTTGCTCTTATACGTTCTCTCTAGGTGTACAACTAGTGGTGACGTTAAGAAATGCCAACACCACCGTCAGGGTCTCATACACACCCGACTCCAAGATGGCCTCGACCTTGGCACTCCACATGGATTTGTCAAGTGAGTGCAAGAGCTTGATAGCTCGATCATGATCCGTGTATGGAAGCACTGTCACATTGGCCCTCATGTTGTTCACAATACTGGCGAAGCACTGGAACATCACATCAATCGACTCACCCGAGAGATGAGTGAAGTTCTCGTACTCTCTCCGGTGAGTGGCAAACAAACGAGCTTGCACCTAAGCATTCCCAACATGAGCATTCTTAAGCTTCAGCTAAACCTTTCCGGCCACATCCTCTTCGTACACTCGATCAAACTCCGAGGCACAAAGAGCATGGAACAAGTAATCCACGGCCTTGCTGTTGGCCTCAAACATGTCCCGCGATCCTGGAAGAAGGAAACTATAAGGAATGACATAATGTGGATTTTGACTCACTTCCCATATCAGTGCCCCCTTCCCACGCAAAAATGTGCCCATGCGCCTCTCCCACATCTGGTAATTCTTGCCATCGAAGTGCGGAGGACCCGACCCCTTGCCATAGTCGCCCATCTTTGGATCTTAGACTGGTTAGAATCACAAAGATCCGTAACTGGCTCTGATACCAACTGAAGGACCGATTAGGCGACCAGAGAGGGGGGGAGTGAATGGGAGCCGATAACAATTCTACTCAAGAACTCGGCCTATGAACCCAAAATCACTTCTAAGATCCTCTACACAAACTTGCTAAGATCACGTAGTCACAATAGACCTACTGACCCTAGGAACAAGTTAGAGTAAGCCTAATAGCAACGCGGAAGCAAACTCAAAGAAAAACAAGAGAAAGAACGAGCTCAACAAAACTTACAGGTAATTGTCGGAACTTCCTCTATGAGGTCGGAACTTCCGATAAAGGTTCTCTGTTTGTCAAAAGATCGTTATCGGAACTTCCGGCTCAGGGTCAGAACTTCCGTCCATCAGAACTTCCTACACATGGGCAGAACTTCCAATAAAGGCTTTCTGGCAGCCAGTGAACAAGTTATCAGAACTTCCTTTGTCAGGTCGGAACTTCTGACAGCACCCAGAAAACAGAGAAAAATAGCCCGCGAGAGAAGAAAGGAAAATCCAAAACTCGATCAAAGGACTTCATAAAATCATGAAACTTTAACCATAGCTTCTCAACAACACAAAGAAGCTTTTCCCAAAATATCTCCTCTAAAAGATCAAGGAATCACCACCAGAAAAATGATTTAGGGTATGAACCCTAGAGAGAAGACTTTTCCTCAAATCGATGGATCTCCAAAACGGCTTGGTGGATTGAAGTCAAATTTTAGGTGAAGGAGAATCATCCCAAGAGGAAGCTATACCTAAAATTTCGTCGCCCCAAACTCACTTAATCAAGAGAAATCGCACATCTCGGCCAAGAACACTATGAACTAGGGTTCCTTCGAAAACTCACGAATCGAGGGGATTTCCCAGCGTTTGAGGGGTCAAGATCACACACAAAGATGCGCAACGCATCCACCCATGATCCCCTCAAAGAAATCCTAGAGAAAATGCCCTCAAATCAATGAATGGAGCGAAGAACAAAAGTAACCAAAAATAGCTCCGAAAATGACACGAAAATCACAAAGAGCTAAGAGATGAAAGGAATCACAACGCCGAATTCTTCCATACTTCCAGAGGTTAGAGTCTATACAAGATTCTAGCCTAAGGAAAAATACTGCGAAAAATTCGTCCAGAGCGATTAACCCTAGCCATCCTCATCTACCTTCTATTTATAATTAAGTTTCCTGGAGGTGGCAAATGACACAACTACCCCTAGTGCATGAAAGGAAGATACACACCCCTCAGGGGCATTTTGGTCCAAGTCAAGCATATTCCCATCGAGCGGACACGCTTCCACCGCAGATGTTGACGGTTCGAAACCGTGTTCAACTTCACCACAAGTACACAGAGTGACATGGTGCCTTTTTCACCAAGGGAGGGGACCCCCTAGGTTCTTATCAATCCATGGAGCAAGTGAATTACTTGCGTTTAACCTAACACTAACTTAGTTGATTTTGGACTTTATGATGTAAAGATTAATCTATAAAGCAAAGACAAACTAACCCTAGATTATGTTAAAGAGAAAGAGAAAGGTGGTTCACGAGTATGAAGAACGTATGCCCATGGAGTCTAGGTACTTGAGATGCAATCACCCAAAACATGATAAAACCCCCAATCCAATCTATCTAAGGATGTGAACAAAGGATTAGGCGTTTCCCTTCCCTCGTACATGACACTACGCGAAGGTAATTGATACTAATCCTAATGAACACGGTATGTTGACGTGATCTACGGGAGCAACCCCGAAGGCAATGGTAGCTAACCTTAAACATTAAGCATCATCAACATGAAGATATGATAGATAAAAGATCCAAACAAGAGAGTGGGTGACTACATATCAAGATCCATTACAACTCCATGGACAAACGATTACTTTACCCCATCAAGACACTAGGCATGGCACCGTTGAACATGGTGGATGCCCCCGATGGAGTTCGGCTCTCGGTGTCCTTCAACTCCGACGGTGCTGTGGCAAGGCCTCGGCGTCCTCCTTCCTCGTGGTGGCCTCCGTTGACCTCGGTGATGATCTTCTTCAATCTTCACCATCTCGATCAACCCTCTTCCTTGTGTTTGATCTCCCGAGGTTTCTCTGGTCGTCTTTCGCGAATGGCTTCTTCTCCCAAACAATTAGGGTTCCACGAACTTATCACTGAAGAAAGGTGGCGGCGAACCGAGCCGGAATGGGGGTGGGCCGGCCGGCCTGAGCCGGCCGGCCTGGCCCATTCCCGGCCCGGTTCTTCTCTGTCTTTTGTCACGTGTCATTTCTTGCACTTTAGGGTTTTTCCTCCTTCGGATATGGGCTTTGGACGTCATTATCCCCGCGACCAAGCTAAGGGGTGTTCATGCATGATCTTCCTGTCTATTCATCTCGGTCCTCGGAGATTCTTCATTGAAGCACATTGGTCATTGCCACCTTTGGAGTCAAGTTCACGCACGGTTGGAGCCTCTTGATCATCATGTAAATCGTCCTCTGGACCGAGTACATCTCTTCTCACTTAGTGCATGAATTCCTACAAAAACATTATACTCCAAAATACATATCCAGTGATGAACTTGTTATATCATTAGTATGCCTAGTGGCGGGTTAGTTCCGAAATGAAATCCAAACTATAACATAACAAGTGTTCTTGGTTGATGGAAATCGACAGCCAACATCCCCCCACGCTAAGATCTTGCGCGTCCTCGAGCAAGTTGCTCAAAAAAATGTTCATCCACGGAGTTGAAACATGCTTCGTCAATTCTTTCCTTTCAAGTTAGCCAATCATTCATCTTTAATATAAGAGACATGAAACAAAGATCATAATGTAAATATGGGCGTTTAGAAATTACCAATTCAAGACTTACCCCACAACTCTTACCTTTTCACTAGAGATCTTCGACTTCATCCATACTCGCTTTCTTACTTTCGTCGGAGGGTTTTTACAAACTTTTAAAAATAAAATTCCTGCACAAAGCATTAGACAAAGTCCTTCTCCAAGTTCTCACATGTCACTCATTGAAAGTGGCTATCCTAGATAATTTCATAAACTCTCACCTCCCACAAGTCTCTCATTTATAATGTAAGGTGGAGCTATAGGTGTGGCTAGTGAAGCTAGCACAAGTATCATCAAGCTAGGAAAATCCTCTAGTGGTTGTTCACCTTCCAAGCCAATGATCATGAGAATTAAACCATAATGTAAGGGTGTCAAGGATGAGAAGATTTAGAATGGTGGACATGTGCAAAGGGAAAAAGAATAATGACTTCAAGGCACTAATGATGTCCTCGATGTCGGATTGCACATGGTATGGAATATCAAAGATTCATTCTCAACATCGTGACATCCTTCCTTGCACTTCTTTTGATCTTTATTTGACTTATCATCCTTCACTATACCTCTCTTGCTTTCCCTTGGATTTTCCTTCTTTCTTTTCCTTTCTTTTTTTCTTTTTCTTTCTTTTCTTCTCTCTTTTTTTCTTTTTCTTGTGTGCACACCACACACACACACACACACATATATATATTTCTTTTTACAACATCTTCATCTTCTTCTCTGAAGCTTTTCGCTCATCTTTTGAACATGAATACCAATCTGAATTTTAAATAAAATCATGCCTAGAATTTGAACGAATCTTCGAACATGGGTTGTGTTCAAGGAGTAAGATGATAAAAAGATGTTTATAGGTTTGGGTATGGAATCCAGCGATGTACAGGGCATTCAATGTGAAATTCCCGTTACCGAATGTATGATGAGGCTAGCAATAAAAGATATACATCAAGGACATGATCGTTGCTTGAAATTACACCTCCCAAGAGAGTAAAATCCTAACTCAATTCATCATGCTAAACAACACTTATGGTGGAGCATATATATACATATATAAAGGCTTTGTATAGGATAGATATTACCCCTCAACTTGGAGAAAGAGATCGCTAACCTTCATAGCAAGGTGTTTTTCTTAATTTTCAGAAATTAAAGCCTCTAATGTTAGCATTACTAAAAAGCATAGATGAAGCAAAGTCCTAGATCAAAGTTTGAATATGGGTGCTTTACAAAAGTAAGTTTCCACTAAGCACCACGGTAAACGATTAATCACCAAGTTTATGCTCGAATAAGAAAGATAAAGTAAAGACATAACAAGAGACTTGCATAAGACACTTTTTATTTCTTTTTCTTGACTCAACGCTAAATTAAGACACTTTCGAGCTAAAAAGATAAAACAAAACTCACACTTGACTCAAAATTTAAAGACTCGACCTAACACCACTTTAAGCAAAAATTTTAAAAAAGGTAGCTAGCAAGCTCCCACCCCCCACGCTTAGATCTTATGACGTCCTCGTCGTAACTTTACAAAAGGCACAAAGGGGGAGAACATGCTAACTACAACACCTAGTGATACTTCCTGCACGAGTTGCACCACTCCTTCTTCTTGAAGTTCTTGTTCATCCCGAAGAGCTTCCTTATGTTGCGGTTGAGGTACTTGAAGTCGTCTTCCGCCATGCGCTCCCAATCTTCAATCCTTTGTTGCATGGCGTTGATGGTGTGGAAGCACTCATCAAGGGATGAGAAGAGCTCCACAATAGCATTGCGGCAAGCCGCGCAACACATGTTGTGCTCTTCCTCCGGATCATTGTCGTCTCCGTTGTCTCCATCGTCCGGATCGTTGCCGCCGTCTGGGTTGCCTCCTTCACCTTGCTCATGATGCTCCTCCGACTCCTCCTTGGGCACTTCCTCCCAAACATAGAGGTCATTATCGTCTCTTCCACTGGCTACCAATGAGCTAGGACTTCGATCATCGGAGTAGTCACTATCTCCGTAAAACTCCGCCGGCTCGGGGGTCTTCTCTTTGTAATCCTTCCTCTTCTTCCCGAGGAGCCTCTTTGAGCGGCGAACGGGAGAAGCGGGCTTCTCCTTCTTCTCTTCAACCCACGGATTTGGGCTAGCCATGCGCCTTGTCGGGATACACCCTCCGTAGTGAATCCGCGTGGTCCTCTTCACCTACTCCTTGAGCTTTGGCACCATAGTGCACCAGCGAAGCTCCTCGGTCGCCGAAGTTGGAGAGGGGAGGCGTGCTTCTTCTTCCATGATTGCCTTCACCTCCTCCTTGCCTTTGGTGCTGCTCGGGGATGCCATGGGTGCTTGGGTGCTTTCATGGAGGTTGGAGATTGCAATTGAGATGCAAACCTCAAGCTCCCAAGGCGTCCTTAAATATCTCTGGAAGGATTCGGCCGAAACCTGCCCTTACCTATTTTTGTCGCTCCTAAAAAGGGAAGGCAAGAATGTCCCAGAGAAAAATGGGACAAAATGGAGGAAGGGGGGTGGTGGGCCGGTCGGCCTGGGCCGGCCGGCCTACCCCCTGCTTTGGGCCCCTGCAACCCATCTTTCACGGCCCTCTGTGTTCGTGAATACTAGCCTAGGTGGTGGTAAGGTCCAGCTAAAAATAATGAAAAGGACTCGAAATAAATACGAAAACAAAAACAAAAACTTATTTACAGAAAATTTACCTTGCTTTACGTCTTAGGCTTGACGCTCGGGCTCGTTCTCCATGTGATATATATCAATGTAGTCGATGGACACATTGTCTTGTTCAAGATAAACCTTTAACCGTTGACCATTAACCACATACTGATCTCCTTTCACGTCCATGATTGTTACCGCTCCATTTGGTGAGACAAAGTGAATGATGGACGGTCCATCCCATTTGCTCTTCAACTTTCCTTTCCCGAATATTTTGAACCTTGAGTTATAGAGGAGAACCTTGTCACCTTCTTTAAATTCCTTTGCTCGAAGCCTTTTATCATACCATCTCTTCATCCTTTCCTTGTAGATGGTTGCACTCTCATAAGCTTTGAGCCTCATCTCTTCTAGTTCACTTATTTGAATCTTCCATTTGATTCCCGCGGCGTCAGAATCAAGATTCATCTCCTTGATCGCCCAATATGCTTTATGCTCTAACTCCAAACGTAGGTGACACGATTTACCATAAACAAATTGATATGGTGTCATACCTATTGATGTCTTGTGTGCCATCCAATATGCCCACAATGCTCCATCTAATTTCTTCGAACAATCCTTACCTCCCTTTTCAACGGTCTTGTTAAGAATGCTCTTGAGCTGCCTATTTGAAGTTTCTACTTGACCATTGGTTTGTGGGTGGTAAGCCGTGGCCACTCTATGCTCGATCCCCAACTTGGACAAGCATTTTCTGAAGCTATTTCCCATGAAGTGTGTTCCCCCATCACTTATCAATACTCGCGGGACTCCATAGAGTGGGAATATAATATTTTTTATCATGAATATGGATTCTTCCGTTGAAGCTCTTCGACAAGGGATAGCCTCCACCCATTTGGATACATAATCAACCATAACCAAAATATGCTCATATCCATTTGAACTAGTGAAGGGCCCCATGAAGTCAATTCCCCATACGTCGAATAGATCAATTTACAAGTTGTAATTCAAGGGCATAGCATTTCTTTGATTTATATTCCCCATTCTTTGACATTTCGGACAAGAAGCAACATACCTTTTCGAATCTTCATGCATCTCCAGCCAATAAAATCCACTAGCCCATACCTTTGCTTGAGTCCTAAAATGTCCGTAGTGTCCTCCATATTCGCCCGAGTGACACTTTCTCAATATTTCACCTCTTTCATCTCTTGGTATACACCTTCGTAAGACTCCATCCGCTCCAAGTCTAAGGAGGTAAGGTGCATCCCAATAATATTTTCAGCTCTCAGCGATCACTCTTCTTTGAGCGTTCCTATCCAAATGATCAAGTGGCATTTTTCGTATGGCTCGAATAATGTTGATCATCCAAGTATCTTTGTCAAGGATATGATAGAGGTGATCATCTCTCATCTTATCTTCAATGGGCTCTTTATCATCCTCACGATTCATCCTGGATAAATGGTTGGCCACAACATTTTCCGACCCCTTTTTGTCCCGAATCTCCACATCAAATTCTTGCAAGAGAAGGATCCATCGAATCAACCTTGGCTTAGCATCCTTTTTAGACAAGAGATACTTGATCGCCGCATGATCGGTGTAGACAATCACTTTCACAATATATGATCTGAATTTTTCAAAGGCAAACACTACCGCGAGCAATTCCTTCTCCGTTGTTGCATAATTTAATTGAGCTCCATTGAGGGTTTTGCTAGCATAATAAACAGCGTGTACCTTGCCTTCTTTTCGTTGTCCCAACACCGCTCCAACGGCATAGTCGCTAGCGTCGCACATTATCTCAAAAGGTTGACTCCAATCGGGCGGTTGAATGACGGGTGTGGTTACGAGAGCTCTCTTTAATGTCCGGAATGCCGCTAAGCACTTGACATTGAAATTGAATGGCACATCTTTTTGTAGGAGATTAGTCAACGACTTGGTGGTCTTAGAGAAATCCATGATAAACCTTCTATAGAATCCCGCATGGCCCAAGAAACTTCTCAAAGACTTGACATCTGTCGGTGGTGGAAGCTTTTCAACCGTTTCAACCTTAGCTTTGTCCACCTCAATCCCTCTCTCGGATATCACGTGTCCCAACACTATACCTTGTCTCACCATGAAGTGACACTTCTCCCAATTTAGCACCAAATCAACCTCCGAACACTTAGTGAAAACTTTATCCAAATTTGCCAAACAATCCGCAAAAGTTTTACCATAGACGGAGAAATCATCCATAAATACCTCAACAATTTCCTCAATGAACTCCGAAAATACCGTCATCATACATCGTTGAAAAGAGGTTGGAGCATTACATAAACCAAAAGGCATTCTTCTATACGCAAATGTTCCATAAGGACAAGTGAATGTTATCTTATGTTGATCATCCGGGTGAATAGGTATTTGCATGAACCCCGAGTACCCATCAAGAAAGCAAAAATATGCATGATTTGCTAACCTCTCAAGCATCTCGTTGATGAATGGTAGGGGGAAGTGATCCTTCTTCGTTGCTTTGTTCAATTTCCGATAGTCAATACACATCCTCCATCCGGTCACGGTTCTTTGCGGTATCAATTCATTATTCTCATTCTTCACCACGGTTAAACCTCCTTTCTTAGGCACACAATGTACGGGGCTCACCCATTCGCTATGCGGCACCGGGTAGATGATTCCGGCATCCAACAACTTGATAACTTCCTTCTTCACCACCTCTCGCATGGCATGGGTTAACCTCCTTTGATGATCCACTACGGGCTTGCATTGATCTTCCATAGGTATGCGGTGAGTGCAAAATGCTGGGCTAAGTCCTTTACGGTCATTAATCGAATATCCCATCACTTTCTTGTGCTTCTTTAATAAATTCAGCAACATATCATTCTCCTTGGGACTCAATTCATCACTCACAATCACGGGATAAGTCTTGTCCGGCCTCAAAAATTCATATTTCAATCCTTTGGGTAATGGCTTGAGATCCACCTCCAGTGCTTGTGGTTCCTCATGTACAATTTCTCCAAGGTCTTCAAATTTATCTTCCTCCAAGCTTTCGTCTTGCGGTTCTAGTCCTTTGGTTGCTTCCGCTAACTCTTCATCTAGCTCATCATTAGATTCATTCTCCATAGCTCTTTGTAGCAGATCTCTGAAAGTTTCAACAAAATGAAGGCTCCCTACCTCTTTGTCTTCAAGAGGTAGGGGTGAGGCAATTCTAGAAGCAGAAAGAAAATTGTATGTGTGACTATCCGCATCAAGATTAATAGTCACTTTTCCGGCATCTAAAACAGTATTAACCAATTTAAGAAAAGGTCTACCAAGAATTACATAATTATTTTTATCATAGTAGACATCAACAATGAAGAAATCGGTTGGAATGCACTTTTCAGAAATTAAAACTTCTAGGTCACGAGCAATTCCTAGAGGTTTAACAATTCTACCATCCCCCATAATTAATTTAGTAGAGGTTGGAACTAGGTCAATGGTGTGATCATGAATTTCATCAAAAATTTTAGAAGACAAGACACTTACTTGTGCTCCAATGTCGCATAACACCTTGCAATTAATGTTGTTAACCTTGCAATCTATACACAGTGATGTCTTCTCTTCTTCATCGGATCATCTCAGCGAGGCGGGCGAATGGTGACGCCTCGGGCTTGATTCCCATGTTTCTTTTAGCTTCGGCCACATGGTCCGGATCAACTTCTTTTTCGCTAAAGAGTTTTTGAAGGACCTCCCTGGTTGTCTCTAGGTTGTATGAATGTTCCACTTGTTTTTCCAGCGGGAAGTCTATCTCCAAAGCTTTTGCCATCCCTTTTTGATTTGGGAACGGTCATCTCTTGTCAAAGATTTCTCTAAAATCAAGTGGGATCCAATCCATTTGCTCGAACTCCCTTAGTGGCTCGGCGTGATCACTCTCCGGGATGGTTCTAGTTTCCTCATGTTTGGCTTCTTCAACCTTTGTCGGGATTGGTTCCTCTTTCTCTCTTCCGGGGCCGTATTTCTGAAAATTGCAGCAAGTGGTGCCACACTTGTGTCGCATTCCGGCTTTCCCGAAAGTCGTATTTCCTAATCTCTTCGCATGGCTGCCGTTTTACTTATTTTTTGTAGAAGTTTGGCAGCTTTCATGAGTGTTTTCTCCATGAGATCCCCTCCTGCACACATTTGAACATATTCCATGCAACTAGGGGTTAGGGAAAAAAGAATGTATGCAATAGTACGTCACCGGGAAATCCAAGTCTTGGTCCTTGTTCAACTAGCTCATTGAATCAATTCCATGCTTGATCAATCCACTCTTTTTCTCCTTGCTTGAAAGTCATCACTTGCATCCTTATATGTCGAATCTTGGTTATCGGGAAAAATTTGGCACAAAATTTCTTTACCAATTGATTCCAATTTCCCTCGGCTTCGAAGGACGCAAATGAATACCACTTTGTTGCTTCATCGGCAAGTGAGTAGGGAAAAAGATTCCATTTAAACCAATTTTCGGGAACTCCCTCTTGTTGTATCGTATTGCACAATGTCGTGAAGCGCTAGATATGTCTATATGGATTGTCCGTCTCCACCCCTCGGAACGGATTAGTTGGTGCCATCTCGATGATTCGAACCTTGATTTCGTACCTTGTCGCTTCGAGAATCGAATCCAACTCTTGTACCTTGATATCCTCACATCGAGGGCTGGCATAGTCTCTTAGCGATTTTTCCGGTTCCTCCAAAGGATTTCCAACGAACGCCATCTAGACAATCAAAAACAAAAAACAAAAAGAGTGTGTTTTTCTAGAACACAAAGGTTAGGTGTTAGCAATCAACAAAATCAATGAGAGATTAAACGAAGTAAACTGGCTTGCTCCCTGGCAACGACACCAGAAAAAGGGGCTTGTTGATGGTTCGAAACCGCATTCAACTTCACCGCAAGTACACGGAGTGACTCAGTGCCTTTTTCACCAAGGGAGGGGACCCCCTAGGTTCTTGTCAATCCACGAAGCAAGGGAATTACTTGCGTTTAACCTAACACTAACTTAGTTGATTTTGGACTTTATGATGTAAAAATTAATCTATAAAGCAATGACAAACTAACCCTAGATTATGTTAAAGAGAAAGAGAAAGGTGGTTCACGAGTATGAAGAACGTATGCCCATAGAGTCTAGGCACTTGAGATGCAATCACCCAAAACAAGATAAAACCCCGATCCAATCTATCTAAGGATGTGAACAAAGGATTAGGCATTTCCCTTTCCTCGTACATGTCACTACGTGAAGGTAATTGATACTAATCCTAATGAACACGGTATGTTGACGTGATCTACGGGAGCAACCCCGAAGGCAATGGTAGCTAACCTTAAACATTAAGCATCATCAACATGAAGATATGATAGATAAAAGATCCAAACAAGAGAGTGGGTGACTACATATCAAGATCCATTACAACTCCATGGACAAACAATTACTTTACCCCATCAAGACGCTAGGAATGGCACCGTTGAACATGGTGGATGCCCCTGATGGAGTTCGTCTCTCGATGTCCTTCAACTCTGGCGGTGCCGTGGTAAGGCCTCGGCGTCCTCCTTCCTCGTGGTGGCCTCTGTTGACCTCAGTGATGATCTTCTTGAATCTTCACCCTCTCGATCAACCCTCTTCCTTGTGTTCGATCTCCCGAGGCTTTTCTGGTCGTCTTTCGTGAATGGCTTCTTCTCCCAAACAATTAGGGTTCTGCGAACTTATCACCGAAGAAAGGCAGTGGCGAACCGACCCAGAATGGGGGTGGGCCGGCCGGTCTGGGCCGGCCGGCCTGGCCCATTCCCGACCTGGTTCGTCTCCGTCTTTTTCCACGTGTCATTTCTTGTACTTTAGGGTTTTTCCTCCTTCGGATATGGGCTTTGGACGTCATTATCCCCGCGATCAAGCTAAGGGGTCTTCATGCATGATCTTCCGGTCTTTTCATCTCGGTCCTCTGAGATTCTTCATTGAAGCACATTTGTCCTTGCCACCTTTGGAGTCAAGTTCACGCACGGTCGGAGCCTCTTGATCATCATGTAAATCGTCCTCTGAACCGAGTACATCTCTTCTCACTTAGTTCATGAATTCCTGCGTAAACATTATACTCCAAAACACACATCCAACCATGAACTTGTTATATCATTTGTATGCCTAGTGGCGGGTTAGTTCCGAAATGAAATCCAAACTGTAACATAACAAGTGTTCTTGGTTGACGGAAATCGACCGCCAACAGCAGACTCGCTTAGCCTCGACGCAAGCCCCGTGATCACGCCACATGCCCCCCGTCTCGAAGCTTCCCGACGCTCCTGGATCACTGTCTCCGTCGCATCGGGCCTCCGGCCTTGGTTTTGAGGCCCAAACCAAGAAACCCTCCACCGATGGTTTTGTGGGCAAACCATCAAACCCCGCGTGCAAGCTTCGGCCTCGAACCGCCACCTTGCACCGGCCCATGTCCATGACTTCAACTTGCTCGTCTTGCACCGCACGGCTCACACTTGATCCCATCGGCCATCGGGTCCATCGAACCAAGCCTACTTGCCTCTCCATCACCCGGAGGCCACCACGGCTAAGGCCTTTCGCGCTTGTTCTTCACCTGCACCAACACGAGTCAAGCCGCAACCTGCACCTGCACACTGAGCCAAGCATCAGTCCACACAACATTGTCAAACACTCATCACTAAGGAGCGACCCTCCACTGGTCCTCGGACACACCTGGTCCTCAAAGTAGAGTGATTGGTGAGTGCATTTTGAAAGTTTGAAACCCAATTGACACTACGTGTCAAGTTTGTGTATCGGCCGTGCATTTTATTCTTAAGTAGAGTGATTGGTGAAGAGCTGAAAGCTGCACAGAGAGTTTTTTACAGTATGATAAAATGAATCTAGGTTCCTGAACTTCTAAAATACACATTAGAACCCCTAAACTTGCTAAATGATTCACGTGATGTCTAAATCACCATAACTTAGGTTAATCTACCTACGTGGCCTGGCGAGTGGGCACTGACGTGTGCCTAACATATGGGGCCCACATGTCAGGCCCACCTCCCTTCTCTCGATCTCTCTCTGCGGCGGGCGGCGGCCTCTCCGCGGCGCAGCATAAACTGAGTGGTAGGACCGTAGGGCGGTAGGGGACTGTCACTGTAACATCACGTAAATTTATAAGTATGAATCTGCTGAAAATTTTGAACTTTTAATTATTTGATGAGTGACAACATATTTTAAACCCTTTTCTAGCTTCTCACCTAAATTCCATATAAATAAAACCTAAATATAAAAATATAAGTTCAAATTAGGGTATAAATATGTGAGTTGGATTTTATGGATTTTATTAGGATTTAATTGAGTGTGTTATGAATTTGAATTAATTCAAATTCAAACCTAAAGTTTACACCCTTATTCCAAGCTATTTCTAAAACTCTTCTTACTAACATGGGCCAGCTAACTTTCCTCTAAGTCCATCGGACCCCCTCCTTTTCTTGGTCCAGGACCGCTGATCACCCTGACCCTCCATGCGGCCCACCTAATCCAGCCCAGTACAACCCACGCTCGCCTCCACCACTGACAGGTCGCTGACGAGCGGGACCCATGCCTGGTCGTCGTCTTCGCCCGGCCAGTCCTCGCATTCACACAAACCTTCCCTCTTTCCACACCGCCGCGCCCTACGCACGCGCGTGCTCGCGATGGGATGCACGAGCCAGCCGGCACGGACGCCGAGCCAAGGTCCGCACCCGGATGCGCACCTCGGGAGGATCCCACGGGGAAAAGACCCCTTTGCCCCTCTCCGCCACACCACAGGGGAGCTCTCCGCCATTGGGGAGCGGCCACATCGACCGTCACGCTGCAGTCGCAAATTGGAGCCCGCCTTGGACATTCCTGCCCCTGCGCCGTCTCGACCAGGCCATATACCCCAGGTCCGACCCCTGCTGCAAGCCTTAGCGCCTTTGGGGTCTCATCCTCTTCCCCTATTCCGCCGCTGAGAAAGAGAAGGAGGAGAGGGAGTGGAAGAAGGAGAAGAAGGAGGCGGGGAAGATCGCGCACGCGTCGCCGCCATCGCGCTGACGCCGAAACCGTAGAAGCCGGAGCTGATCGTGCTGTGGAGCAAGCCGTCTGCGCTGAGTAGGAGCCGAAGTAGAGGAGGACACCGCGCTGCCGCTTCGTCTTGCCGCGCTGACGCGAACCTCACCATCGCTTCCTCAACGCTCGTCACTGCTACGTCTTCACTTCCGCCCCAACGTGAGCCACTCCGTGCCCTTGCTCTTCCCTCCACCTTGATCTTCCTGTGCTGCATCGCCAGCCTTCACGCCATGCTCGTTCCGCGGGTTCACCGCCGTGGCGCACCCTAGCACCACGTTGTGCCTTGCTGTCGCTTGTCGTGCACCACCGTGCATATACCTGTATGTGAACCGGCCTTCGAGCCGTATGTCTTCTCACTTTGGGCTTGCGCCGCAGCTGCGGTTGCGCCACCCTGCGGCTTTGGTTTGCCAGAACCCCGCGAGCTGGTCAGCCTTGTCGTGGCTAGGATTGGCCTGTGCACGCGCACGCGTGCTCGGTCGCGCACACCCTCGTGTGTGGCCGTTGCGCTGCATGGTTTTGCTGCCGCCGCTATTCGCCGCGTGCCGAGTTCTTCACCGTGTCGCGCCGCGCGCTGTCCACACGTGCCCAACCTCAGGGCTGTGGCCGCGTCAAACTTGTCGCGAAACCCTATAGTATCTCCCCGTATGCTTGTTTGGGCACTAGAGCCACCGGCGCCGTCGATCGCGTTTCGCCGTCGCCGCCGCGCTCTGCGCCAGCGCACGCCGGGGCAGGCGTATGCGCCCGGGAGGGCACCAGCGAACCCCAGTGTTGCTCTGGGAGTTCTGGTGCACCGCATGTAAGTCTGGGGGCGAACCTAGACTTTCTCGCCCACAGACGTGAGAGGACCTCGCATGGGCCTTAGCCCAATAAGGCCTATGCACATGCCCTTTTTCTTTTTCGTTTCCGCGCGCCAAATTTAACTCCAGGGGGGATGAATGGACTTGGTCTAACAGGCCCATTAGGCTGAGTCCACTCGGCTGTATTCGGCCCACGAACACTTTCGACCCATTAACGGCCCACTAACCTATGACGCTGACGTCATGATGACATCATGCTGACGTCATCACCTATTTTCAAAACTAAAATCTTTTTCTGATTTATAAATGAATTTGAAAATTAATTTATAAATCTATTAACCTTTGAAAAATCATAACTAACTATTTATTACTCCGAAAAATATGAAACCAGTTTCATTATTTTTTCTAAAAATGAAACAGTGCTATTTGTAGATAGTTTGGATCTTTTTGGATCTTTTAAAATTGGGTTTCTTTGGATTTATGCTTAGATGATTGCCGGTAATTTAGTGTCTCGTATCTCATGCTGAACAGACCTGAGCTACGGTCCGGAGGAGGCCTACGACCCTGACTTCAACCTAGACCAGGACTACAGACGCCAGCCAGGTGTCATGTCACTCCCGACCATATAGATCCCATGCATGCTTTAGTTGCTAGTGCTTAATTATTATTTATGAATGTTATTGAAATGCATAGACAATCTTTTAGCCGTACCTTGGTTTGATTAATCCTGTCCCTGAACTACCTACTTTTGGAACTAGCTACAGACCCCTAGCTAGTTCCTGGCTATATCTATCCATAAATTTTACCCTTAGTTATGGATGGATCTCTAGTTTGGACTGAGATTGGGATATCTCGATATTCTGGCATGTGTTTTGGGTGAGTGTGTATCCTTGACGTGTTACCGTGAGAGTGAGCCACTTTGGTTACTTGTGAACGCCTATCTAGGGGAGATGTGACCTGGCCTCCCGCCCTAGCGGCGTGTCGTTCGGATGGAGTTGGTGAGTGCTCGCTTTTACAATTAAGGACCGATCGACTGTGTGATCTTGATCTTTGGGCTATTTTTGTACAAAACATTCACCTTGTTATGGGCAGGGTTCGGTCCGAGAACTAGTAGGTGGATGGCATCCAGCCTGTAGGCGGATCGGTGTGATCGTGTGAGGGGGACAGGTTATACCCCCCGAGTAGACGTCACCCCGGCTCCTCCGGGGATGGTTTCACAGCTTTGAGACCCTGCTGGCAAATTTCGTGCCCCAATCAGGACAAGTCAAGCTCGGAGAGGTAGGACAGTGCCATCCACTGCTAGGTCTCTAGCCGTTAGGTAGAGATGTGGATCGGAGGCATCCGATTTTGCTCTACTCGGCGGGTCCAGTTGTGTACAACCTCTGCAGAGTGTTAAACCTATAGCTATAGTCTGTGTCCACTGGTATGGACAGCCCTTTCGAAATCTCACCTGCCTAGTATTCTTTTGTGCTGCTTTCTCTCCCCTGTGTGTGTGAGCCCAGCTTTGTGCTTTGAGATGTGGGGATAGGAGTTGGTGACCCCACATCACAGATGAGAGTGGGGTGCTATGACTCAGATAAGATCCAGTGTTTCGTGTACTTTCCTTGGTTGGGGTGTTGACCCCGGAGGTGTTGGCCTCGGAGGTGTGGATCTCCTCGGAGATGGTGAACTCTCGGCATTTCTGCATTCCTTGATGTTGCTACCGCTACTTGCATAACCTTCTACAGCCATATATAGGAATATCCACGCATACTAGAATTATTCTCTTTTGCTTATGCTCTTTGTTGGGAAGCTGACATGACCTACTCGCTTATTGAGTAGATGACGGGTTTTCAGACCAGGAGCCGGACTATGACTTTGAGCACGACGGATGGGAGGATTGAGGCCGTTCTACAGTCGAGCTGCTGTTGATGCTCACTAACTCTTATTTTTATGCATCAACAATACATGAAAAAGGACCAAAAAGATAAATCAACAGTAGTATAGGGCCTTGGACTAATGAATTCCACGAGTTTTGGTGAATTATATCTTTTCAGGGACTATTCAGGAAAATGCGAAAAGAATGAATTCTAGAAGGCTCCAGAAGACTCCCGAACTCAACCGAAGTGGGCTCCAAGAAAATATGCATCTAGAAGGGACAAGAGGCCCACACGCGAAGGCGGAGCCCAGCCGGGGCCCAGCCCAGGCCGACCGGCCCTATAGGGAGGCCGATCGGGCTCCCCCTGGAACCGATCAGGCCCTGCTTCGGGAAGATTCCTCCACCGCCTCTTAGGATTAATATAAATCACTTGTTTAGGTCGGTTTGATCCTACGGTGACGGATTATCCCTCCGGGCTATATAAGCAACCCCAGACCCCCCCTAGGGCATGGTATGCATCTCTCAGAAGATCATCATCATCAGGCTAAGACAGGAGAAGAAGAGGATACATCAGAGATAGGATAGCTACTTCATAGTGCAAGATCTAATTTCTAGATCAAGAACCTAGTTCTAGATAGAGAGTCAGATTCGAGTAGAGTTGAGCTTTGCTCCAGTTCCAGATCTGTAAGTTATCAAGATTCAGTTCTTATATTGTTTCTCAATGACTTTATGCTATTTCAATGTTATGTGTGCAATTGCTAAGTTCTTACTTTATTCTAGTAGTATATTTGATATAGTCATGATTAATGATAAGTCTACGCACTTATTCGTAGAGCTCCTAGTATATTACGCGCGTATGCTAGGTAGTAGAAAGATGTAAGCATGGTGCTTAGATATAATTTACTTGCGGATTCACCTTATACTCTGGGTCGTGTGGTAGATCGTGGGCGTGATAGGCCTATTGAGTCCTTTGCAGTCCACCCCCCGAGTATAAGACTAGTCGAACAATGATTCTTGGGAGGATCAAGTTTCGTCCTTGATCTTCTTGGGTAATCTTCGGGGTGTTCACATTTATCCATGACTATGCTATGTGTGATGATATGCTACATTAGAATAGATGAATAACTCAGTCTTTGTATGCTATATAGAATTGTGCCTCTTAAGTAAATCCAATTCTAATCTAGACTAGGAATAGTATGTTCTATGCTCCACATGTGCCTCTGCCTGTCTGATTTATCATTACTTTATCATTTGGCTTACCCCTGTTAAAGTATGTGCCATTCCATCAAAGTCCATAAAGTAGTCTATTGCCATCCCTATGTCTATTGTTACATCCATCCATCTTCCCTGTGGATACGATATTTTAAAACCCATCACCCCGGGTGAAATGCTCACCGGTATCTGTGCGCTTGCGGATTATCTACCATAATATTTCTGTAGGCTTATCTTATACCAACCAACATTTCTTGCGCCATTGCTTAGAATGGATTCTAGATCTATTCTTTGGAAGTAGCGTTAAGAAATGTCAACAAGCATTTCTGGTGCCGTTGCCGGGGAAGATTGGATGGCTACCTTTAGAAAATCGATGGCTAGATACTTTAATGAGACTTTGTAATTTGGCACCTCTGCTTAAACAGAATTACCCTTGTTTGTTTTTGTCTATCTTATTTGCAGGGTATTAACAGGTTTGATTGTGATTCACCACACTTCAATAATTCGAGTCAAATCAACCAAGGAAGCTTTACACCAAGTTCTGAAGCCATGGCTGAGAAGACATTGTTGGAATTCTCTGGTCCAAACATCAATAACATTCGCATTAGACCAACAATCGATCATGAATTCGAGCTTAAGCCTAGCCTCATCAACATGGTGCAAGCTGATTTATTCAGTGGAAAGGTACATGAAGATGCAAGTGCTCATCTCCAGAACTTTTTGGAGAAAGGCGCCACCATCTCCATCAAAGACATTCCCAAGGAAACGATCCTACTCCGCTTATTCCCATTTTCACTAAAGGGAAGGGCGAGACAATGGTTCTACTCCAATGAAATCAACACATGGGATGAATGTTCTACAACCTTCCTATCAAAGTTTTTCCCCACAGGCAAAACCAATGCTTTACGTGGAAAATCACCAATTTCCAGCAGCAGAAAGGCGAGTCAATTCCAGAGGCATGGGAACGTTTGCAAGAATATATATCAGATTGCCCTCACCATGGAATAAAAGAATGGATGCTCCTACAAAGCTTTTACCATGGATTAAATCAAAAAGCGTCTGAGCATCTAGATGCAGCTGCTAAAGGATCATTCTTGTCACTCACTACGAGACAAGCCAATACACTTATGCAGAACATATCTGAAAATCAAGGCTGGACCCAGAAGAACACTCAACAATGTCGTCAGAGTGAAGAAGTACAAGGAGATGAAGAGTTGAAAGAACTATCAACTAGTATGGACGTGCTGTTGAACAGGCTTGAAGAATGAGCCAACTTCAAGAAGGATCAACAAGCTTTACAAGATTCGATGAATACTTCAAGAAATTCAAGCTTGGTGGTCCACAAGTCAGCACCTACCCAAGAAAAAGACCTACAACCACGACCAACTTACGCAGGTAAGTATACAGGTAATAATTCCAAGCGACCTTCGCTCTGAGGGTTAATTGAAGAACAGGATAAAATAACCAATAATCTCTCTAAGAAGCTTGTTGCTAATGATAAGATTCTAGAAGACATAAATGTGAAGATGGATAATTTTTCTGAAATCTTAAAAGATCAAGCTATCTTTAATGCTGAACTAGAATCAAAGTTATCAAAATTGTATGCTGTTGCACCTGTTGCCACTAACCCTGAGCAGGTATTTAATGTCCGAACAAGAGGTGGCAAGCAAACAACAGATCCACCATATCCCAAGGGCACAGCAAGACCACCGGCTAGAACACCTACAGCACCTGCAACATCTGCAGTACCTGTAGCACCAGCCGAAGCTCTAGAGAAGGATAATAACGTAGAAGAAGTCGTGCAAGAAGAACAAGACTCAGCAAGACAAGATTTCCACAACACCAACTTCATACCATATCCAAGAAGAGTGAGAAAACCTCAAGTTGATGATCAATTCGGGAAGTTCATCGAAGTCATCCAGAAGCTTTATGTCAACATTGGATGCCATGCAAGTCCCGACATATGCCAAGTACATCCGAGACATCCTGAATAAGAAGAAACCTTTGCCAACTACAGAGATCATCAAGTTGGCCGAAGAATGTAGTGCGGCAATCCTGAACACATCGCTCATCAAGAAAAAGGATCCAGGATGCCCCACTATTGAGTGCTCCATTGGAAATCAATACTTCAACAATGCACTCTGTGATCTTGGAGCAAGTGTTAGTGTGATGCCCAAGGTTGTCTTCGACAAGCTCAAGCACCCTACCTTGGTTCCAACATCAATGTGTCTCCAATTGGCAGATCAATCAGTTCGCTACCCATCAGGAATCGCCGAGAATGTTCCAGTGAAAATCCGAGAGTTCTTGGTGCCAGTTGATTTCGTGGTATTGGATATGCACCCAGACTCCAGGGTTTCACTAATTCTCGGGCGACCATTCCTGAGCACCACCAATGCACGCATCAATGTAGGCAGAGGGGAGATCACATTTGAGATCAATGGAAAGGAGGAGAAGTTTGCCTTCAGACCCAGACCAGAGCTCATCATCAACGCGAACATGATTGATCAAGAAAAGACATCATCAGAAGGACCATTATCTCTGAAGACGTAGGATGCACCTGAATATTAGAAGACTTGGAAGTCCCGTTCGAGGACTCAAACTACGAACCCTCGTCAAAGGTAACCGGTAAAAACACAAAAATATATTTCTGAATTTCATATTTACTACAGTAAAAACTTTTTCACGCCCCATGGTAAATAATTTTACGGTGTGTCAAAACCCGTATAATGATTTTTCGTGGTGGCATAAAAATATTTTTACTACTATATTTTTGCTGTTATATTTGCTTTTACCCTTACGCATGGGACCCACATGCCATAGGGATACACATCAAGTCTTTACCTACCTTATCTTACCACTTCATCCACCAGCACCTTCTTTTCCCACTCACAAGGCACTTTTTCTAGCGTTGGAAGACAGCAGGAAATGGATGGAGGAGAGGGCACCCGAGTGGAGGCCAGGTGGGGCCGACCGGCCCCACCACCAAGCCGACCGGCCACCCCCCTTGGGCCTATATAAGCAGCCACCTCCTACCCAGTTCTTCGCACACACACCAACCCAGAAAACCTCACCTCTGAGCTTTTGCAGTGCTGCCTCAAGAGAAAGGAAGCTTAGGAAGAGAGTGGAGAAGAAATCCAAGGGTAGCCTAGCTCTAAACTTTTCTCTTACACCCTTGAAAGCCTCAGGCACTATGTTTGGGAGAATCCTTAGATGCTCTAGCTCCAGAGCCAACTCCCAGTGGTCGGTGAGTGTAGACTCTCTGGAGTCTCCCTCACCGGTCTCTAACCCCTCTCCTTCGACATCGCAATCACAAGGAAAGATCCTAACCAATGATGTGCATTTGCACATCAGGAGAGGAGAAGAGAAGGAAAGGTATGAGAAACTGAAGAAACGTTCTTTTGTCCTTACACCCATGTTTAGCGAAGAGTTCATGCAAGAAGCAGGCTTGAACTCTGAGTTCAGCCAGATTTTTGCTCTGCTGGGGTAGACCTCTTTTTATCACACTTCTGAAAGGGGTTGCCGTCTCCTCACTTTAGAGTTTCTTTGCACTTTGAAATCCTCTAACGATGGGGTAACTTTTCAGTTGTTCCGTCAAGAGCACACTCTATCTTGGAGAAGGCTGAGTAACGCCTTAGGGTTCGCAGAAGGATGTGCCTTAGATTTAAACTCGTCTCTTTAAGATTTTGATAGGCTACACCTCTGGACGGACGTTACAGGGAAAGAGAACGCACACAAGCCACGCACCAATGATATTCAGCATCCCACTCTCCATTTCTTTCACAAGTGGATAAGCCTTGTCCTTTTTCCACGCAATGACAATATCAGCGTGAGAGTAGGGGACATGCAGTTGATTTATGCTGCTCTGAAAAGAAAAGTTGTGTCCCCTGTTAAGATGCTAGTAGAGCACTGGCTCTCATTCCCCAACCTAGTTGGAGACGTAGGCTGCACCTCTCTGATCACCCGGATAGCCGATGACTTGGGCATCCTTGGAGATGCCACTATCATCAGCATTGATACTCCTCGTGAGATCATCGGCTACGATTACTTCCGCCAAGGAAGATGGGTTAAGAAAATTCAAGAAAAATTGCACTATATCCACAATAAGAGCGCAATCCCATTACCTAACCCGGGATTGGGTATATATTCTGTGCAATCTTTTCTGATCAATGAGCAGGCACAACCGGTCCAGCAGCAACCTCTATGAACGTCAGCTCGAGCCTCATCGTCAAACTACGCCGGAGCTGACCCACTGTCCGAAGACGCCGCGTATCGATCATATGAAAACTTCGTGCCAACATACCCTCATCGCGCGTACCAAGGAGGAGATTTACCATCGCAAGGACTGAGCAACCTCGGAAGACAGGAGTTTGGAAGTGGCAGGTTTTACGCATCATCTTCGAATTTTGTACCTGCCCGTAACTCTTTTTCAGGATTCGACCATCAGTATTCTGCGACGTTCCGCCAAGGTGTCCATGACAACATGAGGACGCAAATGAACACTCAGGATATCCACACCAACATGTTACGTCAACATCAAAAGTGGATGGACCAGGCGGGACAACGATTAGAAGACATACAAGAAACCGCAGATGCAAACGCTGAACTACTGGCAAGGAGATTTCGCCAGTGGGGGATGTAGAATCAAGCAGCTTGGGGGAGAAGCCCCCAAGGTAAGTATCACTATCTATTTTATATATTTTATATTTTAAGTTTTTGTTTAGCTCGATAAGTTTGAAATAATAATAAAATAAAATAAAAATTTCCCTTGTTTAAAATAAATAAAGAACTGGAGAAGTATGCTAAATGGACATGATAAGCAAATGCTCTTCATTGCTGCAAATGCCTAGCTTACCATCGTTTGAAGTTCTCCCAAGACATGGATACAATTGTTTAGATTTTTGAAACATGCTTTGAGTTTGAGATTCTTGTGGGAGCAATTTCTTGATCTAAGTCTAGGTGATTGATTGATTGACATGATTAAGTTGAGCTGCTGTTTATCCTGTTCAAAGTAACACTAAATTCTGGAGATTCACTTTTTAATCATAAAATTCATATATAACGAGTCTCCTGTATGACACAAGACTTTATGTCCTGTTAAAAAAAAAGAGAGCCTTGTTGAAAATTTGCTAAGAGTGTTCCAGTTTTATATCTCTCTATGCTTTCAAAGAGACTTGGGCATGACATTAAAAAAAGAGGAAAAAGTGAGATGAGAGAGGGAGAGAAATAAACAAGTGTTCTACTAGGCGAGAAGGGCCTACCTCCCTAAAAAGAATAAATTAGAGATGAATAATGGACACAAGTCCGAAAGCGAGAAGAGCCCACATCTCTAAGGAGAGAGAAAAATGGACAAAAGTCCGGGGCGAGTAGGGCCCACCTCTCCTAATGTCGTGTAACCCAAGGTTCTCTTAAGATTATTGCTAGAAAGAGAGATATATTTCAGGAACAAAAGAAGCAAAGGCAGGCTAAAGTTGAAAGTTTTTATGTTTTATCATATCAAGTTATCATACAGGAGTACTCTAAGCTTTAACTTGAACATCTTTTGCAAAACTCCAGAATTTTAGTGAAACCAAGAACTTGAGACATGGTGCTTGACTTAATTATTATATCTTTCAACTGCTCAAGACCCAAGTACAGATAAAAGCCCCATGTTCTCAAGCAGATATAAGCAGGTTTTAAAAGTCTGACTTTTTCATCCTATCTTGGAAAAGAATTTATTGTGGTAACACTGAGTCTTGCTAAGAGACTAGCAAGAGGTAAGCTTGGGGAAGTTTGTTGATGCTCACTAACTCTTATTTTTATGCCTCAACAATACATGAAAAAGGACCAAAAAGATAAATCAACAGTAGTATAGGGCCTTGGACTAATAAATTCCACGAGTTTTGGTGAATTATATATTTTCAGGGACTATTCAGGAAAATGCGAAAAGAAAGAATTCTAGAAGGCTCCAGAAGACTCCCGAACTCAACCGAAGTGGGCTCCAAGAAAATATGCATCTAGAAGGGACAAGAGGCCCACACGTGAAGGCAGAGCCCAGCCAGGGCCCAGCCCAGGCCGACCGGCCCTATAGGGAGGCCGATCGGGCTCCCCCTGGCCCCGATCAGGCCCTGCTTCGGGACGGTTCCTCCACCGCTTCTTAGGGTTAATATAAACCACTTGTTTAGGTCGGTTTGATCCTACGGTGATGGATTATCCCTCCGGGCTATATAAGCAACCCAGACCCCCCCTAGGGCATGGTATGCATCTCTCAGAAGATCATCATCATCAGGCCAAGACAGGAGAAGAAGAGGATACATCAGAGATAGGATAGCTACTTCATAGTTCAAGATCTAATTTCTAGATCAAGAACCTAGTTCTAGATAGAGAGTCAGATTCGAGTAGAGTTGAGCTTTGCTCCAGTTCCAGATCTGTAAGTTATCAAGATTCAGTTCTTATATTGTTTCTCAATGACTTTATGCTATTTCAATGTTATGTGTGCAATTACTAAGTTCTTACTTTATTCTAGTAGTATATTTGATATAGTCATGATTAATGATAAGTCTACGCACTTATTCGTAGAGCTCCTAGTATATTACGCGCGTATGCTAGGTAGTAGAAAGTATGTAAGCATGGTGCTTAGATATAATTTACTTGCGGATTCACCTTATACTCCGGGTCGTGTGGTAGATCTTGGGCGTGACAGGCCTATTGAGTCCTTTGCAGTCCACCCCCCGAGTATAAGACTAGTCGAACAATGATTCTTGGGAGGATCAAGTTTCGTCCTTGATCTTCTTGGGTAATCTTCGGGGTGTTCACATTTATCCATGACTATGCTATATGTGATGATATGCTACATTAGAATAGATGAATAACTCAGTCTTTGTATGCTATATAGAATTGTGCCTCTTAAGTAAATCCAATTCTAATCTAGACTAGGAATAGTATGTTCTATGCTCCACATGTGCCTCTGCCTGTGTGATTTATCATTACTTTATCATTTGGCTTACCCCTGTTAAAGTATGTGCTATTCCATCAAAGTCCATAAAGTAGTCTATTGCCATCCCTATGTCTGTTGTTACATCCATCCATCTTCCCTGTGGATACGATATTTTAAAACCCATCACCCCGGGTGAAATGCTCACCGGTATCCGTGCGCTTGCGGATTATCTACCATAATATTTCTGTAGGCTTATCTTATACCAACCAACATTTCTTGCGCCATTGCTTAGAATGGATTCTAGATCTATTCTTTGGAAGTAGCGTTAAGAAATGTCAACAGCTGCCTATGGGCATGGAGTCTACTTCGCTACATGAGAGCCGCTGCGTAGATGTTTTACTCTGTTTGATTCAGTCCTGCTGGACTTGCACCCGGCATGTGCCGTAATGCTGTACTCAGATGATTAATTATTATAATATCATGTGGACCTTCATATATTTCCTTCTGTTGTACGGTTTTCTTTACTTTATGAGACAGGGATTTGCACGTGATAGCCTCTTGCGACTATCACCGAGGTGTAGGGATCGGGTTTCCTTTTTTGGAAATCCGGTTCATTTTAGTTGGTATCAGAACCGTGCTTGACTGTAGGACGAGCCTAGGAACGGACGATAGAATAGGAAAGCCTAACCCCTTGTGCTTTATATACAATCCGTGAAATTTTATATAAACACCTTGAACTTTACTATATAATACCTTGATTAACTTTACTAACTCTTACTAACTTCCCTAACAACGTGCAGATGGACCAGCTGACGTGGATCCCCCTCAAGACCGACGGCCAGTGGGCCGGAGGGTTCTGCAAGATCCTCAAGAAATGTCTGGAGACAGCCAGAGTGGAGACCAGTGAGGTGTTCTACGAGGGACGCACCACTGCAGCTGTTGACCAGGCACCGACAGAGCTGACCCTGAAGATACCAGTGGATCCCCATGTACCAGAGTTCGAGGAAGTCAAGGTCTCATGTTTCGACAACTCCACCTTGGAAGCTCACTAGTGTTGTGCCAACTCACGCTGAAGAAAGTGTGCCAGCAGTTGGAGCAGAGGTTGAAGGATATCAGAGTCCTACCGACAGTAGTGTATGACTCCAGCAGGTGGAACAAGGACCAGACAGCTTACACCGAGGAGGACACAGAGGGCAAGGATGAGAAGGAGTAGATGGCTAGCAGGTTCATTCAACCTCAAGACCAGGCACTCTACTGGACTGACTCAGAGATAGTGTTTCTGAGGCGTAAGTGGGAGACACCTTGGGATGGAACACTCAGTTGGAGAGAGAGAGAGAGAACAGCCACCTGGAGTTCTTTCTCAATGAGGCTCAAAGAAGGAACATACAGATCACAGAGTGGGGACTCGCAGCTGCCAGAGCAACTACTGAAAGGGATGCCTTGGAGATCGCCACCTTGAAAGCAAGACTGGAAGCTACACAGACTGCACTGAGGGAGTCAGAGACAGCAGCCAGAGAGGACAGGTTGAGGCTTCGAGAGGAGTACTTGGTTGAGTCACTGGGTGCCACATACCAGATGAGGTTGTGGGGACTCGAGGAGAGGCTGACCCAGAACTACAACCACTTGTGGCACTTGGGAGGCAGACTGTACGAGGCGTAGGACACAGCTAGCAGGACCAGCTCAGTGTGGAGAGACTCAGACCAGAGGCGGGTGATAGAGCTCAGAGAGGTTGCAGAGCTAGTACCACTGCAGAAGAGGCCTAAGTTGAGGACTGAGACGTTCGAGTTACCACCTACTCAGCTACCAGCACAGCCACCCTACCCGAGAGGCAGTATCGACACTCCAGAGATTAACAGAGCCACGGGAAGCTTGGCAAACTACTTCAACCTACCAGAGATTGAGATTCCAGACTACCCAGAAGTGAATGACCCACCGTTCTACTCAGTTCCGCTTAGTCCGAAGACAATGTCACCACCGTACTCACCAGCTACCGTTCAGAGGCAGGCACCTTGAGGGGATGATCCTGTAATCAGCTAGAGTAGAGTTCTTCATGTTGATAATGTTTAGTTGACCACCCCATATGTATCGCGTAGTAGCTCTCATGCTTCTGTGTAATCTCGAAGGTTGTGGAGTAGGCCTCGAGATACACACCTTTTGTATGGTGATCTTGCATGAGTGATTGGAGTTATCGATCTTTTGTCGGAGTTTATACTTCTTATATGCTTGTGTGAAATTGTTTGTTGTTACCTAGATACTCCTTATATGTTTAAGTACCTTAAAGTTAATTTCCGACAACTCATTTCTCACGATCTCAAATTCTTGGAACAGATGTCGGGGGTAAGGAGGTCAGGATGGCTTCTACGCTGTTTCGAGGAGGCAGCCAGAGAGGACGCCGAGCAGGAGGACGTCCCTCTCCCCACTGGAGGTCGAGGTCATGGCCGCCGTGGAGGTTGTGCCCCACGTGGCGGACGCCGTGGTGGACACCGTGGTGGGCGAGGAGGTCGAGGAGGCCGAGTGCCAGTTAACCCTACCCCAGAGGAGGAGGAGCCCGAGGAGGAGGCCGAGCCTGAGCCCAAGCAGGAACAGGAGCAGCCGGCACCGCCCAACCTAGCAGCAGTGATGGCACTTCAGACCCAGCTGATGCAGACGATCGCCAACGCCGTGGCTCAGAACAACAACAGGAGGAACTTCAGGAACCAGCCAGAGAGCTTGCAGAAGAGAGTGGAGGGTTTCTCCAAGCTGCACCCGCCGACCTTTGACAACTCAGCAGACCTGCTTGTGGCAGACAACTGGTTGAGGGAGATTGAGAAGAAGCTGGAGCTCACAGACCTTTCAGAGAAGGAGTGCATGTCGGTTGTAGCACACCAGCTGATCGGCACCGCAGGAGCTTGGTGGGACAACTACTGTGACTCACACGAGGACCCGACCCACATCACATGGGCGGAGTTTGTGGAGGCTTTCAAGGAGTTTCACATCCCGGAGGCGGTGATGGACAGGAAGGCAGACGAGTTTAGGAGCTTGAAGATGGGGCAGATGTCAGTGCAGGAGTACACCAACCGCTTCCAGGAGCTGATGCAGTACGTACCAGATGACTCCAACACCGAGAAGAAGAAGATGTACTGGTACCGGAAGGGACTTCACAGAGGGATGGCTCACCACCTAGCTGCTCACGACTGTGCTACACTTCACGCCCTGGTGGGCAAGGCTTTGGTTGAGGAGTCAAGACTAGACTACGTGGAGGTCCGTGGCGAGAAGAGGCAGCGTGCAGACCGTGCAGGGCCCCAGGGCTCACACCAGCGACAGAGGTCAGCTCCACCACAGTACCCACCGCAGAGGTAGCGCCCGTACCCACAGCAGCAGCAGACTCAGCAGGGCAGAGGTCACGCCGGAGGGAGTGGAGGTTTGGGACAGTGGAAGCCCAGGCCGTAGCAGCCACCAGCCTACGACAGCTCACAGATCACATGCTACTACTGTCGTTAGTTAGGCCACGAGTCCACCGTGTGCCCTCAAAGCTTCAGTAGGGAGGAAAGAACAGGAACACTCAGTACCAGATGCCAGCCAAAGGACCAGCTCCAGGAGGACAGCCCCAACAGAACTAGCAGAAGAGTGCACCACCGCCCACTAGAGGCAGACTGAGCCACATGGCCGCAGAGGAGGCAGCTACAGCACAAGACATGACTCTCGGTGAGTTTTTAGTTGACTCAGTTATGGCAACTATTCTGTTTGACACGGGTGCTCAATTTTCGTACATTTCTACCAAGTTTGTAAAGGAAAGGTCATTACCAACTAAGCCCAAACCACGGCCTATAGTAACTAGTTCCCGGCTAGGGGAGAAGAGGAGTACGCTGGAGTGTAGAGGAGTGAACATGGTGTTCGAGAAGCAGTTGTTTGTGGCAGACTTGACAGTCTTGGAGTCGACCGGAATCGATGTGATACTTGGGATGGAATGGTTAGCCCAGCACAAAGGATTGGTGAACTGCAACCCAGTGTACGTGTAGTTAGAGCACCCCAGTGGAGCCAGAGTGTTGATCAAGCCTCAGGGCCAGAGGTCGATGCCAATGTTGTGCAACATGAAAGGAATGGGTTTGGAGGAGATCCCGGTGGTGCGGGAGTACCCCGACGTGTTTCCAGAGGAGTTGACCGAGTTACCACCAGATAGGGATATCGAGTTTGTGATTGAGCTTATGCCAGGAGCTGGACCAGTGGCCAAGAGCCTGTACAGGATGTCCGCGGATGAGCTTGATGAGCTGAAGAAGCAACTCAAGAAGTTACTAGAGCAAGGGTTTATACGGCCGAGTGCCTCACCTTGGGGTTTGCCAGTTCTGTTTGTGGACAAGAAGGATGGCACCAAGAGGATGTGTGTGGACTACCGGACACTCAACTCGATGACAATCAATAACAGGTATCCTTTGCCCAGGATTGACGACTTGCTAGACAGGCTGCGGAAGGCCAAGTTCTTTTCCAAGATTGACTTGAGGTCAGGGTACTACCATATGAAGATTCGAGAGCAGGATGTTCTAAAAACAGCTTTCACGACTCGGTACAGCCTGTACGAGTTCATAGTGGTTTCTTTCAGGCTGACCAACGCCCCAGCCTACTTCATGAACATGATGAACAAGGTCTTCATGGAAGAGCTGGACAAGTTCGTGCTGGTGTTCATCGATGACATACTGATTTTCTCAGAGATAGCAGAAGAACATTTATAGCACCTTCAGATTGTGATGGAGCGATTGAGACAGCAGAAGTTGCATGCTAAGTTCAGCAAGTGTAAGTTCTGGATGGAGGAGGTTGCTTTATTGGGACATGTGTTGTTAGCTGAAGGAGTTGCAGTCGACCCTTTGAAAGTGGAAGCAGTTACCAAGTGGGAGCAGCTGCTCACAGTGACAGATATCAGGAGCTTTCTCGGGTTGGCAGTTTACTACAGGAGGTTCATAGAAAACTTCTCCAAGATAGCAAAGCCAATGATGGAGCTGTTGAAGAACAACAAGAAGTTCGAGTGGTCAGATGCTTGTGAGAAGAGCTTTCAGGAGCTGAAGAAGAGACTCACTACCGCTCCGATCCTTACTCTGCCAGATATCAAGAAGGATTTCGTGGTGTACTGTGACACCTCGAAGCAAGGTCTGGGATGTGTGCTGATGCAGGAGGGCAAAGTTGTTGCGTGTACGTCGAGGCAGCTCAAGAAGCACGAAGAGAACTACCCTACTCACGACTTGGAGCTAGCGGCAGTTGTTCACACCCTCAAGATTTGGAGACACTACTTGATCAGCAAAAAGGTGAACTGTATACTGATCACAAGAGTCTGAAGTATTTCTTCACTCCGTCGGAGCTGAACATGAGGCAGAGGAGATGGTTAGAGCTAATCAAGGACTACGAGCTGGAGATTCACTACCACCCAGGCAAGACAAACATTGTGGCAGATGCACTGAGCAGAAAGTCCTATTGCAACAACCTGATGGTGAGATAGGAGTAGCCAGCACTTCACGAAGAGCTAGAGCAGTTGCAGCTTGAGATTGTGGAGCAGGGACAACTCAACGAGCTGCAAGTGACCTACGATCTAGGAGGAAGGATCAGGGAGGCACATAAAACTTGCAAGGAAGTGGGAGCAATTCGAGAACTGATGTTGGAAGGAAAAGCTGAAGACTACCGGATCGATGAACAAAGAACCGTGTGGTTGAAAGATCGAATCTGTGTCCCGCAGGACAAGGAACTTCACGAGCAAATTCTAAGAGAAGCTCACAATTCAAGGTACTCTATTCACCCAGGAAGCACAAAGATGTACCAAGATCTAATACAGAGGTTCTGGTGGAAGGATATGAAGAAGGACATAGCCTACTATGTGGCTTGTTGTGACACGTGTAGCCGAGTGAAGATTCAGCACCAGAGGCCTGCAGGACTATTGAAACCGTTGGATATTCCTCAGTGGAAGTGGGACGACATTTCCATGGACTTCATGGTGGGACTACCCCGGACACAGAAAGGCAACGACTCCGTTTGGGTCATAGTGGACCGGCTGACTAAAGTTGCTCACTTTGTACGAGTGAAGACCCGATACACGACAGACCAGTTGGTAGACTTGTACGTGGACCACATACTCAGGCTACACAGAGCACCGAGGAGCATAGTGCCCGACAGAGGACCCCAGTTTATAGCAAGGTTTTGGTAGAGCTTTCACGATAGGATGGGGACTACACTCAGCTACAATACAGCTTTTCACCCTCAGACGGAGGGGCAGACGGAGAGAGTAAACCAAGTGTTGGAGGATATATTGAGAGCTTGCGCTTTGACCTACGGCACAAATTGTGAGGGCAGTTTGGCCTATGCAGAGTTCTCTTACAACAACAGCTTTCAGGCAAGTCTCAAGATGGCACCTTTCGAGGCACTCTACGGGCGAAAGTGCATGACACCCTTGATGTGGTCAGAAGTAGGAGAGAGGATGGTCTTTGGGGCAGATGCAATACAAGAAGCTGAGGAGAAAGTGGAGAAGGTTCGAGACAACCTAAAGATAGCCCAGAGCAGACAGAAGAGCTACGCCGACCGACACAGAAGGGACTTGTTGTTTGAAGTGGGTGACTTTGTTACCTGAAAGTGTCACTGATGAGAGGAACCAAGAGGTTTGCAGTGAAAGGGAAGCTTGCCCCGAGGTACGTGGGACCTTACCAGATCACTCAGAGAGTTGGGAAGCTCGCTTACAGACTCGCACTACCAGAGGAGATGTTCGTTGTACACCCCGTGTTCCACGTGTCACAGTTGAAGAAGAGCGAGAAGCATGTGGAAGCCAAGCAAGTCCCAGTTGAGATAATCGACCTATAGAACACCTTGGAGTATGCAAAGTACCCGGAGAAGATCTTGGACAGGGCAACAAAGGAAACCAGAAGGACCACCATTCCCTACTGCAGAGTGCTGTGGAGACACCACACTGAGCGAGAAGCAACATGGGAGAAGGAAGCCGACCTTAGGAGAGAGTTCCCTCACTTGTTCGAGGGAGAGGATGGAGCTTAAATCTCGAGGACGAGATTCCTGGTGGTGTGGGAGAATGTAACATCCCATAAATTTATAAGTATGAATCTGCTGAAAAATTTGAACTTTTAATTATTTGATGAGTGACAACATATTTTAAACCCTTTTCTAGCTTCTCACCTAAATTCCATATAAATAAAACCTAAATATGAAAATATAAATTCAAATTAGGGTATAAATATGTGAGTTGGATTTTATGGATTTTATTGGGATTTAATTGAGTGTGTTATGAATTTCAATTAATTCAAATTCAAACCTAAAGTTTAAACCCTTATTCCAAACTATTTCTAAAACTCTTCTTACTAACATGAGCCAGCTAACTTTCCTCTAAGTCCATCGGACCCCCTTCTTTTCTTGGCCCAGGACCGCTGATCACCCTGACCCTCCACGCAGCCCACCTAATCCAGCCCAGCACAGCCCATGCTCGCCTCCACCGCTGACGGGTCGTTAATGAGCGGGACCCACGCCTGGTCGTCGTCTTCGCCCGGCCGGTCCTCGCGTTCACACACACCTTCCCCCTTTCCGCGCCGCCGTGCCCCGCGCACGCGCGTGCTCGCGATGGGATGCATGAGCCAGCCGGCACGGACGCCGAGCCAGGGTCCACACCCGGATGCGCGCCTCGGGAGGATCCCAGGGGGAAAAGACCCCCTTGCCCCTCTCCGCCACACCACAGGGGAGCTCTCCGCCATTGGGGAGCGGCCACGTCGACCGTCATGCTGCAGCCACCAATTGGAGGCCGCCTTGGACATCCCTGCCCCTATGCCGTCTCGACCAGGCCATATACCCCAGGTCCTACCCCTGCTGCAAGCCTTGGCGCCTTTGGGGTCTCGTCCCCTTCCCCTGTTCTGCCGCTAAGAAAGAGCAGGAGGAGATGGAGTGGAAGAAGGAGAAGAAGGATGCTGGGAAGATCGCGCACGCGTCGCCACCATCGCGCTGACGCCGAAGCCGTAGAAGCCGGAGCTGATCGTGCTATGGAGCAAGCCGTCCGTGCCGAGCAGGAGCCGGAGCAGAGGAGGACGCCGCTCCGCCGCTTCGTCTCGCCGCGCCGACGCGAACCTCACCGCCGCTTCCTCAACGCTCGTCACTGCTACGTCTTCACCTCCGACCCAACGTGAGCCACTCCACGCCCTTGCTCTTCCCTCCGCCTTGATCTGCCTGTGCTGCATCGCCGGCCTTCACACCGTGCTTGTTCCGCGGGTTCGCCGCTGTGGCACACCCTAGCGCCACGCCGTGCCTCGCTGTCGCTTGTCGTGCGCCACTGTCCATATACCTGCCTGTGAACCGGCCTTCGAGCCGTATGTCTTCTCACGCTGGCCTTGCACCGCCGCTGTGGTTACGCCGCACCGCGGCTCTGGTTCGCCGGAACCCCGCGAGCCGGTCAGCCTTGTCGCAGCCAGGATTGGCCTGTGCACGCGCACGCGTGCCCGGTCGCGCACACCCTCGTGCATGGCCGTTGTGCTGCGTGGTTTTGCTGTCACCGCTGTTCGCCGCACGCCACGTCGTCGCCACCGTATGCCGCGCCGCACCGAGTTCTTCACCGTGTCGCGCCGCGCGCTGTCCACATGTGCCCAACCTTAGGGCTGTGGCCGCGTCAAACCCGTCACGAAACTCTAGAGTATCTCCCCGTATGCTTGTTTGGGCGCTAGAGCCACTGGCGCCGCCGATCGCGTTTCGCCGTCGCCGCTGCGCTCTGCGCCAGCACGCGCCGGGGCAAGCGCACGCGCCCAGGGGGAACCAGCGAACCCCAGCGTTGCTCTGGGAGTGCTGGTGCACCGCATGTAAGTCCAGGGGGCGAACCTGGACTTCCTCACCCACAGACGTGAGAGGACCTCGCATGGGCCTTAGCCCATTAAGGCCCATGCACCGGCCCTTTTTCTTTTTTGTTTCCGCGCGCAAAATTTAACTTCAAGGGGATGAATGGACTTGGTCCAACAGGCCCATTGGGCTGAGTCCACTGGGCCGTATTCGGCCCACTAACACTTTCGGCCCATTAATGGCCCACTAACCTGTGACGCTGACATCATGATGACATCATGCTGACGTCATCACCTATTTTCAAAATTAAAATCCTTTTCTGATTTATAAATGAATTTGAAAATTAATTTATAAATCTATTAACCTTTGAAAAATCATAACTAATTATTTATAACTCCGAAAAATATGAAACCAGTTGCATTATTTTTCTAAAAATGAGACGGTGCTGTTTGTAGATAGTTTGGATCTTTTTGGATCCTTCAAAATTGGGTTTCTTTGGATTTATGCTTAGATGATTGCCGGTAATTTAGTGTCTCGTATCTCGTGCTGAACAGACCCGAGCTATGATCCGGAGGAGGCCTACGACCCTGACTTCATCCCAGACTAGGACTACGGACGCCAGCCAGGTGTCATGTCACTCCCGACCATATAGATCCCATGCATGCTTTAGTTGCTAGTGCTTAATTATTATTTATGAATGTTCTTGAAATGCATAGACAATCTTTTAGCCGTACCTTGGTTTGATTAATCCTGTCCTTGAACTACCTACTTTTGGAACTAGCTACAGACCCCTAGCTAGTTCCCGGCTATATCTATCCATAAATTTTACCCTTAGTTATGGATGGATCTCTGGTTTGGACTGAGATTGGGATATCTCGGTATTCTGGCGTGTATTTTGGGTGAGTATGTATCCTTGACGTGTTACTGCGAGAGCGAGGCACTTTGGTTACTTGTGAATGCCTGTCCAGGGGAGATGCGACCTGGCCTCCCGCCCTTGCGGCGTGTTGTTCGGATGGAGTTAGTGAGTGCTCACTCTTGCAATTAAGGACCGATCGACTGTGTGACCTTGATCTTTGGGCTATTTTCGTACAAACCGTTCACCTTGTTATAGGCGGGGTTCGGTTCGAGAACTAGTAGGTGGATGGCATCCAGCCTGTAGGTGGATCGATGTGATCGTGTGAGGGGGACGGGTTATACCCCTCGAGTAGAGCGAGCTGCTGGCAAGTTTCGCGCCCCAGTCAGGAGAGTCAGGCTCGGAGAGGCAGGAGAGTGCCATCCACTGTTAGGTCTCAGGCCGTTAGGTAGAGATGTGGATTGGAGGCATCCGATTCTGCTCTACTCGGCGAGTCTAATTGTACAACCTCTACAGAGTGTTAAACCTATAGCTATAGTCCGTGTCCACTGGTATGGACAGCCCTTTCGATCTCTCACCTGGCTAGTATTCTTTTGTGCTGCTTTCTCTCCCCTGTGTGTGTGAGCCCGGCTTCGTGCCGTTGAGATGTGGGGATAGGAGTTGGTGACCCCACATCGCATATGAGAGTGGGGTGCTGTGACTCGGATGAGATCCAGTGTTTGGTGTACTTTCCTTGGTTGGGGTGTTGAACCCGGAGGCGTTGGCCTCGGAGGTGTGGATCTCCGTGGAGATGGTGACCTCTCGGCATTTCTGCATTCCTTGATGTTGCTACCGCTGCTTGCATAACCTTCTACAGCCATATATAGGAATATCCATGCATACTAGAATTATTCTCTTTTGCTTATGCTCTTTGTTGGGAAGCTGACATGACCTACTCGCTTATCGAGTAGATAACGGGTTTTCAGACCAGGAGCCGGACTACGACTTTGAGCACGATGGATGGGAGGAATGAGGCCGTTCTACACTCGAGCTGCCTATGGGCATGGAGTCTACTTCGCTACATGAGAGCCGCTGTGTAGATGTTTTACTCTGTTTGATTCAGTCCTGCTGGACTTGTACCCGGCATGTGCCGTAATGATGTACTCAGATGATTAATTATTATAATGCATGTGGACCTTCATATATTTCCTTCTGTTGTACGGTTTTCTTTACTTTCTGAGACAGGGATTTGCACGTGATAGCCTCCTAGGACTATCACCGAGGTGCAGGGATCGGGGTTTCTTTCTTGGAAATCCGGTTCGTTTCAGTCACAATCTAAGCCTCATCTGCTACTATGTGTGCATGGCTTGCGAGCCGGTGTGTGTGGATTGCGTGCCGGAGTTGGGCTGGAAGCCCATTAAGCGCCATTTGGCCAGTGGGCCGTAACAACACTATGTAAGCAAACTCAATGGAGTGAGGAAGAGCAACAATGAACAATATATCTAAACTACAACTTCTTCTCCCGAATCCTGCTTGAGGCGGCACCGCCGACCTCGTCGCTGTGCGCAACTCGCCGGCAAACACCTCTTGCTACCCGTCCAATCCTAGATCGTGACACTTAGTTATCAGAGCTACCTATCGTGAGGTCCAATTTTTTTTCCAACACTAGCCACTGATGCCGCCGCAAAGCTCCCCAAAAACCCCAACCCCTACCATCCTCGTCGTAGTTTTTCCCGGCATACGCCGTCGACTGAGCACGGAGCCGACAACCTGGCACCCCACCCAACTACCTGCAACCCCAAGCCTGCCCAAGGCACCTTCGTCGCCACCACCGAAGCAAACCAAACTGCACCACCACCACCTCCGCCACCGCCCCAAACACCGCCACCACAATAAGCAAATCCACCTCCAGCCTCACCACCCCTAGCCCAAGCTATCACCTAGGTCAAGCTCTGACCTCAGCGAAATCGCCTACCAACCCTAGCCCTTCGCATGGCAACTGTGGAAGAAAAGCTCAACAAATTGGCGCAAGATGTACTCAAGATCGGCGTCGAGCAAGTCAAGGGCTTCGCCAAGATTGATGAACTCAACACATGCAGCGTGAAGTTGGAGAGCACCACCATCTCAGATCTCATGTCGCACATGTCGGCGTTATGTTCGCCAAAGCTTCGCCGAAGGTCCCGCCGCGTGAGGAAGAGGACGGGCAATTGGCCACGGTGAGAACACAAACCAACAGGGTTCGAAATTCAAGGGAAAATTCCTTGATTCCACCCTGCTCAAGGGTGCGTATCAGAACCTCCTCCCCCCCCCCCCCCGAAAACTCTATTTACTGTTTATGATATACCTGAACATAGTAGCAAGAGAGAGCTTTTTCCACACAATTCATACACTGCCGAGCCAAAAGAACACAAACTACCCAGACTAGACTGTCCCAGAATTAATGGAGAGCATCCTAGAGTGTGGAAGGAGAAATGTGAGAAATTTTTCACCCTTTTCAGAGTGCCTTTACATTTGTGGGCACCCTATGCTACCATCAATTTTGATGACAATACTGCCTTATGGCTCCAAACCTATGAAACACAACACAATGTTGATAGTTGGCTAGATCTTTGTGTAGCAGTTGCTCAGAAGTTTGGGAGAGATCTATACCAGAATTACATGAGGGACCTATTAGCCATAAAGCAAACTAGTGATGTCCTAGAGTACTCCAGTAGATTTGAGCAAGCTAAGCACAAAGTTCTGTTACACAATAGCAATTTAGATGAAGTGTTCTTAGTGCAAAAATTTTTGGATGGCTTAAAGTACAGTATCAGTAGTGCTATAACCTTACACAAACCAAGAATAGTTGATGTCACGTTGTCACTTGCTCTTATGTAGGAAGAAATACTGGAAGCCTCTACAAAGAGGTATCATAACAAGAGCTCAAGATATACATCAAGGCAATTCAGCTCAACTACTGTACAAGCTCCTCTGCTGCCATCTCTAGTGGGAGCAACAGACACAAAGAGTTCAGGCAAGCAAGAGAGTAAGCCAAAATGGGAAGACAAGCTCACTACCCTCAGAGAGCAGTGAAGGGCTCATGGACTGTGCATGAGGTGTGCTGAAAAATGGCAGAGGGGACACCGCTACCCAAAGCAAGTGCCTCTCCATATCTTAGAGGAGGTGTTGGATGTGATGAATGTAGAAGAGGGTCACACTTCTGAAGAAGACAAAGAGGGTGATTCCAATGATGAAGAAATGCTATCATTGTCTGTCTCAGTAGTGGAAGGCATACAAGGCAAAAAGACTATGAGGTTGCAGGGGCTAATCAACAAGCAAGAGATCCTGATACTCATTGATTCAGGAAGCTCAGCTACTTTCATCGGCACTCAAGTAGCAGCAAGACTGCAGTGTATCACAGCTGAAGCCCCCACAGCTCATGTAACTGTAGCTCATGGGAACAAATTGTGCAACACCAAGGTTGTTCCCAATGTAACCTGGTAGACTCAAGGCCATACCTTCACCTCTTCACCAAGGTTGCTGATCTAGGTCACTATGATATGGTTCTTGGAATGGATTGGCTGGAACAATTTAGTCCAATGTGGGTCCACTGGAGAAAGAAGAAGATGAGGTTCTATCATAAGGGGAAGAGGATACAACTAGTGGGAATCAAAGACTGCACCAGTAAATGTACACACCTCATGACTGGGAAGCTCAAGGGTCTTCTGAGAAAAGCTGCTATAGCACAATTGGTGCAATTGCAAGTTGTCCAACCTGGTTCAGCTGAACAAGAGATACCAGAAGCAATCAAGGTCATAGTGGAAGACAACAAGGAGTTGTTACAGGACCCCAAAGACTTACCACCACATAGAGCTTTAGACCACCAAATCACACTGATACCAGGGGTCAAGCCAATGAATGTTAAGCCTTACAAACACTCTCCAACACAAAAGGATGAAATAGAAAGACAAATAAAAGAAATGTTAGCAAATGGAGTCATTCAGCCAAGCATAAGTACATTTTCATCACATGGTCCTTGTCAAGAAAAAGGATGGTAGTTGGAGATTTTGCATAGACTATAGGCAACTGAATGCAATCATAGTGAAAAATAAATACCCCCTCCCTGTAGTAGATGAGTTGTTGGATGAGTTGAAAGGAGCCAAGTGGTTCACAAAGTTGGATATGAGATCTGGGTACCATCAAATCAGAATAAAACCTGAGGATATTGGCAAAACTGCATTCAAAACCCATAATGGACACTGGGAATTCAAGGTCATGCCTTTTGGCCTTACAAATGCCCCAGCTACCTTTTAGCAATCCATGAATCCAATATTTGCTGAAGCTATGAGGAAACATGTGCTTGTCTTTATGGATGACATTCTCATATATAGTAGTACACTGGAAGAACATAGGCAGCATCTGCAAGAAGTGTTTGATATCCTGAGACAACATAAATTCCAGCTGAAACTATCAAAATGCTCTTTTGCCAAGCAATCTCTGGAATATCTAGGGCATATCATCAGTGCTCAAGGGGGCTCTACTGATCCAGTCAAGATTAAGGCTGTAGCAGATTGGCCAACTCCAACAAACCTGAAACAGTTAAGGGGATTCCTGGGTTTGTGTCAGGCTACTACAGAAAGTTCATCAAGAACTATGGAGTTATTAGTAGGCCATTGACTGATCTCCTCAAGGAAGACACCATATTTTTGTGGACCCCCCAACATCAGGATGCTTTCAATTCTCTGAAGACAGCCCTCATGACCGCACCGGTCCTGGCCTTGCCAGATTTCACAAAAGGATTCACATTGGAGACTGATGCATCAGTAGTAGGAATTGGGGTAGTGCTGATGCAAGACAAGCACCCAATTGCTTACATAAGCAAAGCCTTGGGCCCTAAAGCATAAGCGTTGTCTACTTAAAAAGAATGCTTGGCCCTTATCATGGTAGTGAACAAGTGGAAGCCATACTTGCAGCATAAGGAAATCACAATATTGACAGACCAAAAGAGTCTGGTGCACTTGGGAGAGCAAAAGATTCAACAAGAAATGCAACAGAAGGCATTTATTAAACTCCTGGGGTTGCAGTACAAGATTGTTTACAAGAAAGGTCAAGATAACAAAGCTGCTGATGCCCTGTCCAGAAAAGCACCTTCTACAGAAGAGCACAATGCTATATCCACAAGTGTGCCAAGGTGGTTAGAGATAGTTACTGAGGGATATCTCAAAGACCCTGAAACAAAGCAATTGTTCACTGAGTTGAGTATCTCTGGTGCTAATGACAAGGGATTCTCTCTAGTGGATGGCATAACTAAATATAATGGGAAACTTTGGTTGGGATCACATGAAGAAGCTCAACAGACAGTTATGCTAGCCCTTCATGCTAGTGGATTGGGACGCCACAGTGGAGTAACTGCAACCTATAACAGGATCAAATCAATGTTTTCTTGGCCTAACATGAAGAATGACATCAGCAAGTACATCAGTAAATGTCTCATATGCAATCAAGCTAAACCTGAACACTGTAAGTTGCCTGGTCTCTTACAACCTCTACTAGTTCCACCTCAAGCCTGACATACTGTGACAACCCACCCAGGAAAATACCGTACTATCGCCTAACCCAATCCACTTTGGGCCTTAGGTGATAATAAAGTATCATCCTGTCGTTAGTTGCCGGGTTAACGCCCGGTGAAATCACTTACATAGCAACAAGGATCGACAAATATGCATTAAAACTCACGCGAAGGTGAGTCCAGAGCACAACACAAGATTAAAAATCACATCTGCCCCGAAGGGTTTAATTATTACAAACCAAGGTACTTGACATGGTAACAAAGTTCAGAGTTTCGAAAATAGTGGAAATAAACTAAACGGTGCGATGAGCATCATAGGAGGCCTACCACGATGCCTTTACTCTTCGTCTTCCACCCACTCCAGCTCCTAGCCAGGCGGGATCTCTCCAGGCCACACATCACTAAAAGCATTACCTGAAATCAACAAATTACAGTAAGGCTGAATATACTACTACTCAGCAAGACTTACCCGTCGGTGACAACTACATCACCAACTCTAGACATGAAAGTCTTTTTGGCCAGTGGGGTTCTTTTGCTGAAAAGCAACAAAGTGTATGTCCTTACTTTCAAGATTTTAGCACAGATTCTAGTTGATTACTCTTTTCTAAATAAGCAAGCTATTACAAGCACAAGTTGTGCAAACAATTAATCAAGCATACATATTCACAAAGTTCCATCATTAGGGATATCATGGCCAGTTGGATAAGTAGTCTCAGATAACGGTGAGAGGCCGACAACCGATTGATTTAAACCTTGCAAGGTAAACCTAAACACACGGTAGGGTGTACTCACCAAGAGCCCACCAACCAGGCGGTTCCCAAAACTCTTCAGCTCAGGATCGAATCTTACAGTCATTGGTACAGGCTATCTGGCGTACCCCGCAAGGCACCCAGAATCACCATGCACCACCGGTAGCTAGCCGTGAGACACATCCCAAGATGAGTAATAGTAATATCCCTCACCGCGTCATTAAGGTACTAGGCTTACCGGTCCCATTCCCGACAAGTGCTTAGTACTTTCAAACACTTAACCCACGAAAGCCATTAGACCGGAGCCACATCCCATGCTCTTACCACATGAGCAATCCATTTATAAAGATCTTATGATTCCAACATAAGAACCTATTCTCGCGAGTGACAAGTATCACTCGACTTGTAACGGTCCTATAGCATAGCAGCTATCGACCTAGCATACTTGTAAAAGACATAGGTACCTAGGGATCATGCATCTAGGGTTTCATTTCAACTCCTGAACGTAAATGCACAAACATCCATAAGTAGTTGCATAAATTTCCAAAAACAAATAGGTTAATGCACCGGGGCTTGCCTTCGTCAGCACAGTTAGCCTGGGAGTCCTCGGTGTCCTCGTTCACTTCCACATACTGCAGCTCTGCGTTAGCTCCTCCTTCCTCGGCTTCCGGCACGAGCGAGTAGTTACCATCGGGGAGTTCTACACGGCATGCAATGCAGGGTTATGGTGTGGAGTGAGAGTTTAATTATCATAACCAACTCTCGTTGGCCACATTCACCTTGACAAACATTTAATTAACAATTCTTTTCATTAAGGTCATTATGTGAAGGTTTATTATTTCAATCTTTTAATAGTGATTGTGCACACATCTAAGCAATTAAAACTATTTAAACACACAAAACAGCAAGGGTGGATCCATAGCCCTTAATTAAGCTAAACAACATTTTAACAAAGTCATTAAGGAAGCAAGGGTGATTCTTTCCTAATTAACTCAATATGGAGCCTACATGTATTCCACACTTTTAATTACAAAATAAATCATGAAAATAGGGAAAAAGATGCATTGCTGGTCCTAGTGACCCAAACAAGCTACTGGTCCAAGATTCATATTTAAAAGAGGCATAAAACCTATATATCAAAAATGACATTTCCTAGCTATTAAAATTATGAGAAATGCATAAATAAATAAATCAAGCACTTCTGTAGCCCAACTCATTCCTACAACATCCCTGACCTAAAACAAGCCTAGGAAACCAACAAGCACATCAAGATCAAATTTGAAATTTGAACTAGGCATTTAAATGTAAATCTAAGCATAAAACAAGATTAATTATTTCTGTGAGAGACAAAATGATAATAAATACAGGAAAGTGGAACCCAGCCATAACATGAGCATAGCCACAAGTTGAGCACAAAAATCTATTTACATTTTGCTACAAAAATCATTAAGGCAGAAATAGCATAAATGCAAAGTAAATCATATAAAAAGATCTGTTCAACAAATTTATGCAAATTTTTGTCCAGAGCCTACAAATGACATAACTAGCAGCATATCCAAAATTCAGCTCTATAACTTTTCTAGATTTTGAACTACAGCAAAAGTGTGCCAAACTGAATTTGAATTTTCATTCAAAATCTATAAGTCAAAAGTATGGTCATGCTTTGTAGAAGTTGTAGTTCTAGTCTCACTGAAACCAACAAAATTGGGTTTGCATTTTTCTGATTTTTCTATGGATTTCTATGATTTTCCTAATGTGCTGGACTGAGTTGCAAGAAAACTAAGTTAAAGATCATTACAACCATGCCCTTGATTCACACATATGCCCTTGGGTTTTACAACCGTGCCCTTGCCAACGGCGGTGATCTCGCCGGCGGCGAACGGCGGCCGGAGGAGGGCAACAAACGGCGGGGAGGTATGATTAGGCTCACCGGGGTTCGATTGGTGGTAGCGGATTGGCCGGAGACGGCTCCGGCGAGCGGTGGTGGCGGGACCGCAGCGGCGCGGCTGCCTCGGCTCGAATTCCGGCGAACACCGGCACAAAGCGGAGCAACACGTGGTCGTGCGAGCTTTGCTAGGTCCTAGTGAAGGTGCTAAGGAGCTTGGCCGGCGGCGGGAGCTGGCGGAGGGGCGTGCTCACCGCGGCGGCGGCAATGGCGGGCTGCGGAGGGCGTGTGCGCGTGAGGGGAGAAGGGGAGCCGTTTAAATAGGCGGGCGAGTGCGCGGGTAGGAGTGCGAGCTTCGCCTCGAAGCAAGGATGGGGAGTTATGGGGGAGGCGCGCGGCAGCCGAGGCGCACAGCACGTCACCGGCGGGCAGCACGGCGGGGGGGGGGGGGGGTCCGGCCATGGCGCGGACGTGCTTGGGCGTGTGGAGGAACGCGTCCACAAGCTTATGGGTGAGTGTTGGCTAGGTTATCGAGGTGATGACCCAGGTTGACCATGATTTGACCAAAGTCCACAGGTTTGACCAGTCATTAGTGTTAATTAAAAACCTAAGGCGTCACAGCCTACCCCCCTTAAGCGGAATCTCACCCCGAGATTCGATTCAAAAGAACAAGGTAGGGAAAAGAACTTACGGTTTCGAGATTGTAGAAAACCCGGGTACTTGGTGTTGAGGAAATTTTCCGTCTCCCAAGTTGCTTCTTCTTCCGTATGATGACTCCATTGTATCTTGTACATCTTTACGGTGTGCCTTCGGGTCTTCCTCTCCTTTTGGTCTAACACTCTCATAGGATGCTCGATGAGCGAGAAATCCGGCTCAATCCAAGCATTTGCTTCAGTGATAACCTCGGTTTCAGGCACAGGCACGCCTTTCTTCAGTTGGGTCACATGAAACACATTGTGGACTGCGGAGAACCGCTCTGGAAGTCGGATACGATATGCCACTAGCCCACATACTTCAATGATTTCATAAGGTCCAATATAGCGTGGAGCTAATTTTCCCTTAACACCGAACCTTTGCACACCTTTTGTTGGTGAAACCTTTAGGTAGACATAATTACCAACTTCATATTGTCGGGGTGCTGTCCCCCTATCGTGATAGCTCTTTTGCCTCATTTGAGCTAACTTCAAATTCTCTTTGATCACTTTCACTTTTTCTTCAGCATCCTTGACTAAGTCCGGACCAAAGAGTGTCCTTTCTCCGGCTTCTGACCAGTTCAAAGGGGTGCGGCATCTCCGTCCATAAAGAGCGTCAAACGGTGCCATCTTCAAACTAGCTTGATAACTGTTGTTATATGAGAATTCTGCCAAGGACAAACACTTGTCCCAACTCTTATCGAAGTGCATGATGCTTGCCCGTAGCATGTCTTCCACAATTCGATTTACCCTTTCCGTCTGACCATCGGTCTGCGGATGATAGCTGGAACTACGGATCAATTTGGTTCCTAAACATTCATGTAATTGCTCCCAGAAACGAGCCACAAATTGAGTTCCTCGATCAGAAATTATTGTCTTTAGAATTCCATGCAAGCGGACTATTTGGTCCATATAAATCTCTGCATAGGCTTGAACTGAATAAGTGGTGTGAACTGCGATGAAGTGAGCAGTTTTGGTGAGTCTATCCACGATAACCCAGATAGAATCCTTCTTTCTAGCAGTCAGGGGTAAACCCACAATAAAGTCCATACTGATGTCATCCCACTTCCACATAGGTATCGACAAGGGTTGGAGTACACCTGCCGATTTCAAATGGCTTGCTTTCATTCTAGGGCAAGTATCACATTCTGACACATACTTTGCTATGTCGACTTTCATATTGGACCACTAGAAATTTTCCTTCAAGTCTTGATACATTATGGTGCTTCCGGGATGAATAGAGAATTTGGAGAGGTGAGCCTCATCAAAGATTTCCTTCTTAAGTTCTAGGTCAGCAGGAATCACAAGGCGTTTCCCAAACCATACCACCTCATTTGAATCCCTCTGGAAACAAGTGTACTTGGGATCTCCTTCTGCTAATTTCTGCTTTATTTGCTGTATGCCCTCATCATTGCATTGAGCAGTGACAATCTTGTCATAAAGATTAGACTCTGCAGCTATGGCATATAGATTCCCTTGTTCTACCACTTCCAAATGAAGCTTCCTCATGTCTTCACATAAGGTGTCACTAAACGGCTCCACCTCTAGATGGTTGCAGTGAACCTTGCGACTAAGAGCATCCGCAACAACATTAACTTTTCCGGGGTGATAGTGCACTTCTAGATCATAATCTTTAATTAGCTCGAGCCATCTTCTTTGCCTCATATTTAGGTCTGATTGAGTGAAGATATATTTGAGACTCTTGTGATCGGTGAAGATATTGCAACGATTGCCCATCAGATAGTGTCTCCAAATCTTGAGAGCATGAACAACCGCTGCTAGCTCTAGATCATGAGTGGGATAATTTATCTCATGGGGTCGAAGTGCCCGTGAGGCATAGGCAATGACTCGGCCCTCTTGCATAAGAACACAACCGAGACCAGTGCCTGACGCATCACAGAAAACTTCAAAAGGTTTGGAATTATCCGGTTGTACTAGCACTGGGGCGGAAGTTAAGTGTTGTCTCAACGTGTGGAAAGCTCCCTCACATGCTTCACTCCACACGAATTTTACCCCTTTCTTGAGCAGTTCAGTCATAGGTTTGGCGATCCTGGAGAAATCCGGAATGAATCGGCGATAGTAACCCGCCAGACCCAGAAAACTGCGAATTTGGTGTACGGACTTGGGTGGTTTCCAATCCATCACCTCCTGTACTTTGCTAGGATCTACGGATATGCCATCTTTGGAAATAGTGTGCCCCAAGAATTTCACACTATCCAACCAGAATTCGCATTTGGAGAATTTAGCATAGAGCTTGTGATCTCTCAAACGTCGTAGAACAATTCGAAGATGTTCGGCATGTTCACTCTCATTTTTGGAATAGATCAGAATATCATCGATAAAGACCACTACGAACTTGTCAAGCTCCGTCATGAATACGGAGTTCATGAGATACATGAAGTAAGCTGGGGCATTTGTGAGACCAAAAGACATTACCAGATACTCAGAGACCATATCGGGTGGAGAAAGCAGTTTTGGGGATGTCACAAGGTCAAATTTTGATTTGATGATAACCAGACTGAAGATCGATCTTGGAGAAAACCTTGGCTCCAGCCAATTGATCAAAAAGAACATCAATGCGGGGAAGAGGATATTTGTTTTTGACGGTCACCGCATTGAGAGGTCTGTAGTCAACACACAACCTCAAAATACCATCTTTCTTTTTGACAAAGAGTGCGGGGCAACCCCAAGGAGAAGAACTTGGGCGAATATAGCCTTTATCCAACAATTCTTGAAGTTGATTTTTCAGTTCAGCTAGTTCTTTGGGAGGCATACGGTAAGGTCATTTGGAAATGGGCGCAGTGCCCGGTTGGAGTTCAATCACAAACTCGACATCCCGGTCTGGTGGCATGCCAGGCAATTCATCGGGAAAGACATCAGGATATTCACACACTACTGGAATTTCTTCAAGGTGAGAAGTAATGGTCACATAGGCACAAGGATCTGCACCGTCCTTAAAAGGTAGGTACAGGGTGGTGTGTCTGATGGTAGGTGAATTGATTGCTACAACTCTACCCGAGATATCTAGAACCACCTTATGTCGGGTCATCCAATCCATACCCAAGATAACATCCATACCCTCTAAGCCTATGACAATGAGGTGTGATTGTACAGTCTTACTTCCCAATTTCAATGGTACTCCGAAGGCTAAGGTGTGGGAAGAGATTTTTCCACCCGGAATGACAATTGTAAAAGCCTCCTTAACATGTGAACCACTTAAACCCAATTTTTCTACCAAGCTTCCACTAATAAAACTATGAGTGGCTCCTGAATCGAACAATATCTTAACGGGGGTGTCATTGATAGAGAATGTACCCGTAAGCACTGAAGCTCCTTCTGGAATATCACTCATGGTGGTGAAGTTCAGTTTACCCAGACGGACTTGCACCATCGCCTTCTTGGCTGGATTGACCGGCTTGGTCCCTGAACCTTGATTCGGCTGGTTGGGCTTAAACTGCCGCGGCTTTGGGCATTCACTTATATAATGCCCGAGCTGTCCACAATTGTAACAACGGCGGTCACCGGTGTTGCGTGGGGGTGCGTTGGGCTTGGAAGCTTGCTGCTGAGTGCTGCGAAACTGGAAGTTCCCTGAAGGTTTGCTCTGTGATGGCTTCATCGTCCAGCGTCCAGTTGAAGATTGCTGGGACGAGTTAGGAACATTCTTCTTCACAAAGCGAAACTTTTTGTTAGTCCCGCTGCCCAAAGCAAAACCAGCCTGCCTCTTCTTGTCTCTCTGGGCCTTTTTCATAGCATCCTCTTGGGATATAGCCTTGTTCACCAACTCATGGAAGTTGTTGGGCTCGATCAAGTTCAGCCGTTCATACAACTCACCATCCAGGCCATCACAGAACCTCTCCATCTTCTTTGCATCGGTATCCACGTGATGCCCGCCATACTGGCAAAGGCTATTGAACTTCTGTGCATAGTGATACATAGTGTCGGCTCCCTGCCTGAGGGCCAGCAGTTCCCTCATCTTCCTATCCATAAGTCCCTTGGGAATGTGATGGCTTCTGAAAGCTTGTTTGAATTCATTCCAAGTGACAGCATGCCCGGCCTGCTGCATGGTCTTGAAATGTTCCCACCACATCAAGGCTTCACCCCACAGCTGCAAGGCTGCGAAGTTGGCCTTGTTTTCCTCTGAGCATGGCAGCACAAAGGCAGAGAACTTGGCCTTAATGGCCTTGATCCACGCCTCCGCTTCAAGGGGGTCTTCCGCCTTAGTGAAGGTCGGGGGCTTCATCCCAGTGAACTGAGGGTAGGTGGTGACATGATTTGGACCCTCATGATTTGCCCCATGGGGCAGCCTCTGGTTCAGCTGCTGGGCGATCTGTTGCTGCGTCTGTAGGATCTGGCGCAGCACCTCGGTCTGAGTGGCCATGAATGCCTCCGACGGCGTCATGGGCGGTGGCGGTGGTAGTTCACCACTACCCGACGCTCCGAAACCGTTGGGGGAGCTGTGCGTTGGTCCCACCATCTGAAAATGTGAGCCTTTATTAGACACGTAGCCATAATCTTGCTTAGGAAGAAATGACAAGTGTAAACATGCGTCACAAAAGCTCATTAGTGCAAGTTTATCGAAATTTGCAGCAACACGGTCATAAGAAAAGTTTCATATCCCACAGCTCAGTCACTAAAAAACTTTCACTTTCTGGTCAATAAGTGTAGGATTTCATGCGCTTCAAAGTTGGTATTCATCTTCGTAGCGAACTCCAAGTCCACATGCCCAAAGAATCCAAATTGCGAAACTCTGCCTCGCTGCCCTGGCAGCAGGACGAATTTACCGAAATTTCTGTAACTCTTAGTACACTCATGCAAAAATGCTGAATTTTGGTGAGCACGGTCATCACGATGTGTCGCATAACTTTGGTATTCAACGCATGAAAAGATATCGACGTTCAATTGCTCGAAAAGTACATTTCCAACATTCTGTCTAGCTGTTTGGACAGCAGCCAGAACTGAGTTAAAAATTGCATAACTCTCAGTAGGAAAGTGCACAATTGCTGAATTTTGGCGAGCGCGATCGTCATAAAATTCTGGACAAGTTTGGTATTCAACACTGGACTCAAATCTAAGCACACATAGCTTAAACATTTTCTTTACAACAAACACTGTAGGAAATGGTGTTCAACCAAGCATTACATGGATGCCAAGTTTTAGGGATCACCAACATACATCCGGGGTTACAATGCAGTCGTGTTGCACAAAAGAATACTCCTACGTTAGTCTACCACAAAAACCAACCAAACGGCTACACACAGGAGTATAAGTCACCCCACTATAACACTACGGCAACCTAGTTGCCGACCGAAGCGTCGCTGACGGCAGGTGAAGCGGGTGGGGTCGGTGGTGGTGGTCCTGCCTGACTCTCCTGGTCAAGACCGGACTGACCCTGCTGCTCCTCCGGAGGTGCCTCCACCGGGGGTGGGGGCTGCAGAGCCACAACGGCTTGCAGTACTGCTACCAGCACCTCGGCCTCCTCCACCTGCTGCTGCATCTCGACGATGTTCTGCAGCAGTGTCAACCTCTCGATGTCTCTAGCGTCCACGTCCTCCTGGAGGGTAGTGGTCTGCGCCTCCAGGTCAAGGATCCTCTGCAAGTGGTCGCCTCGCTCCAGCTCCAACTGGAACCTCCTGGTACGAAGCCAGTCGTTCTCCCGCTGAGTCTGGAAGAGAGTGAAGCCCTGCTGCTGGTAAGCCGCTGAGAGACTGTGCCAGGCCAGCCGAGCCGACTCCAGACGCTGGCTGATCACCAACTGGGTGGTGTTACGCAGCCCCTGAAGTGTGAACACGGCGTCCAGGCAACGTGTCAGCGTCCGCGTGACGTCCAGCGGAACCGCGAGCAGAAGTAACTCCTGTAGGTGGTCCACACGGTCCAGCCACGCTGGGTCGTGCGGGCTCACTGCCGGAAACAGTCCAAACGGTGAGAGTGCCACCGTAGTCGGGTTGTGGTCGCAGAAGTCCGTCAGCACCCAGAGGGCAACCGACTCGAAAGACTCCTGCTGACGAAAACCCCAGTACATGGAGCTCAAGTCGAACCAGTCGGGGTGGTCCGGGTGGGGTGGTACGGTGACGGTCACCCTGCAACGGGGCACGCCCAAGTGCTCGAACTCGATCGCCTCGTAGACGGGCGGAGTGGTGTAGCCGGCGGTGCTGAGTGCCTCCCACGCAAGGCGTGAAAAACCCTCCCAGTGCAGCCCATCAGTACGGACCGTACCATTAGTGCTGTACTCGAAAAACATGGGGGCAGCCATCTGTACAAAAATGTAACGCATGTTAGACTCCAAAAGAGAGCAACATGTCAAATGGTGCAAAATCTGGCAGCAGTGAATAAAAATTCATAACTCAAAAACCAAAACCCCAAAATTTCTCAAATTTCACCAGCTACTCCGTAAAGTTTTTATGCACAATTTTGGTATTCAAAGGTTGAGCTAGATCATTTAGGAACAAGGTCGAAAGATGCAATGTTCAAAGTTCTGTCCTCAGAAAAACAGCATGACCTAGGTTCACTAAAAAGGATACAACTCAAGATCTACAACAGCTATGCCCATGAATTTTTGCGAGCAAAAACTAGATTAGATATGGAGCAACTTTGGTATAGGTCAACTAGTCCAAACATTTTTAGAACATGGTGCAAAAATTCAAGCTAGCAGCCACTCAACCTTTGGACAGCAACAACAACCTAGACATGAGAGGTAAAGCTAGGACACAAAAACCACACACTAGCAAAAACTTCCTTAGAGAGCATACAATTCAGATTTTGGGTACATTTTTAAGTTGTTTCAAATTTTAACATGATGCAAGACGTCCTAATCGTCCTCACACGGCGATCAAGCCAAAAATCGAAGTTAGTGCCGGTGGCAAGGCTTTTTTTCGTCTCTCCCTATAATGACTAGGCGAGAACTATTCGGCACTCACTTAGCGACTAATGGAGCGCTGTTATGTACCTGCAGAAAAGAACCTTCCGTGCCAGCACGTCATGGAAGCGTCCACATACAGTACCGTTCGCTATAGAAATGGTATCCATGCGTCAAGCCGCTGCATGGACAGCGTCCAACCTCAGACACTCTCCTTTTTGAATGGAGTGCATCCTTGCCTCGCATATTCACAATGCGAAACGTCCACGTATGGCAAAACGTGGCAAGACATAGACGCGACAGTGGGTTCCCTTTGGATTAGGTCCCATCCATCCCTCACAGGACTTCCATGCGGTACCACCACGTATGGCAAAACGTGATGAGACACAGACGCGATGTGGGTTCCCATTAGAATAGGTCCCATCCATCCCTCACAGGACTTTCCTGTGGCACCACCACGTATGGCAAAATGTGATGAACTAGTATGGTTGTACATGAAGTAAGTTCTGACAGGAATAAAATGTGCTGGGAGTTAGCAAAATAAACCATAGATTTATAAGCCACCTAAAAGAACCCAAAAATTCCCTCTAGGGCCTCTCGGTCTAATCCATCCTTAACGGACCAACGTATTTTGCAAATCCAAACAATCTTGGCAAATTTTATTCAAAAACCAGTGATTAAGGTTGCTAATTAAACTCTGGTGCATATAATTGCTTTGATACCAGCTGTGACAACTCGCCCAGGAAAATACCGTACTATCGCCTAACCCAATCCACTTTGGGCCTTAGGCGATAATAAAATATCATCCTGTCGTTAGTTTCCGGGTTAACGCCCGGTGAAATCACTTACATAGCAACAAGGATCGACAAATATGCATTAAAACTCACGCGAAGGCGAGTCCAGAGCACAACACAAGATTAAAACCACATCTGCCCCGAAGGGTTTAATTATTACAAACCAAGGTACTTGACATGGTAACAAAGTTCAGAGTTTCGAAAACAGCGAAAATAAACTAAACGGTGCGATGAGCATCATAGGAGGCCTGCCATGATGCCTTTACTCTTCGTCTTCCACCCACTCTAGCTCCCAGCCAGGCGGGATCTCTCCAGGCCACACATCACTAAAAGCATTACCTGAAATCAACAAATTACAGCAAGGCTGAGTATACTACTACTCAGCAAGACTTACCCGTCGGTGACAACTACATCACCAACTCTAGACATGAAAGGCTTTTTGTCCAGTGGGGTTCTTTTGCTGAAAAGCAACAAAGAGTATGTCCTTACTTTCAAGATTTTAGCACAAATTCTAGTTGATTACTCTTTTCTAAATAAGCAAGCTATTGCAAGCATAAGTTGTGCAAACAATTAATCAAGCATACATATTCACAAAGTTCCATCATTAGGGATATCATGGCCAGTTGGATAAGTAGTCTCAGATAACGGTGAGAGGCCGACAACCGATTGATTTAAACCTTGCAAGGTAAACCTAAACACACGGTAGGGTGTACTCACCAAGAGCCCACCAACCAGGCGGTTCCCAAAACTCTTCGGCTCAGGATCGAATCTTACAGTCATTGATACAGGCTATCTGGTGTACCCCGCAAGGCACCCAGAATCACCATGCACCACCGGTAGCTAGCCGTGAGACACATCCCAAGATGAGTAATAGTAAGATCCCTCACCGCGTCATTAAGGTACTAGGCTTACCGGTCCCATTCCCGACAAGTGCTTAGTACTTTCAAACACTTAACCCACGAAAGCCATTGGACCAGAGCCCACATCCCATGCTCTTACCACATGAGCAATCCATTTATAAAGATCTTATGATTCCAACATAAGAACCTATTCTCGCGAGTGACAAGTATCACTCGACTTGTAACGGTCCTATAGCATAGCAGCTATCGACCTAGCATACTAGTAAAAGACATAGGTACCTAGGGATCATGCATCTAGGGTTTCATTTCAACTCCTGAACGTAAATGCACAAACATCCATAAGTAGTTGCATAAATTTCCAAAAACAAATAGGTTAATGCACCGGGGCTTGCCTTCGTCAGCACAGTTAGCCTGGGAGTCCTCGGTGTCCTCGTTCACTTCCACGTACTGCAGCTCCGCGTCAGCTCCTCCTTCCTCGGCTTCCGGCACGAGCGAGTAGTTACCGTCGGGGAGTTCTACACGGCATGCAATGCAGGGTTATGGTGTGGAGTGAGAGTTTAATTATCATAACCAACTCTCGTTGGCCACATTCACCTTGACAAACATTTAATTAACAATTCTTTTCATTAAGGTCATTGTGTGAAGGTTTATTATTTCAATCTTTTAATAGTGACTGTGCACACATCTAAGTAATTAAAACTATTTAAACACACAAAACAGCAAGGGTGGATCCATAGTCGGGGAGTTCTACACGGCATGCAATGCTGGGTTATGGTGTGGAATGAGAGTTTAATTATCATAACCAACTCTCGTTGGCCACATTCACCTTGACAAACATTTAATTAACAATTCTTTTCATTAAGGTCATTATGTGAAGGTTTATTATTTCAATCTTTTAATAGTGACTGTGCACACATCTAAGTAATTAAAACTATTTAAACACACAAAACAGCAAGGGTGGATCCATAGCCCTTAATTAAGCTAAACAACATTTTAACAAAGTCATTAAGGAAGCAAGGGTGATTCTTTCCTAATTAACTCAATATGGAGCCTACATGTATTCCACACTTTTAATTACAAAATAAATCATGAAAATAGGGAAAAAGATGCATTGCTGGTCCTAGTGACCCAAACAAGCTACTGGTCCAAGATTCATATTTAAAAGAGGCATAAAACCTATATATCAAAAATGACATTTCCTAGCTATTAAAATTATGAGAAATGCATAAATAAATAAATCAAGCACTTCTGTAGCCCAACTCATTCCTACAACATCCCTGACCTAAAACAAGCCTAGGAAACCAACAAGCACATCAAGATCAAATTTGAAATTTGAACTAGGCATTTAAATGTAAATCTAAGCATAAAACAAGATTAATTATTTTTGGCAGAGATAAAATCATGATAAATACAAGAAAGTTGAATCTAGGCATAACATGAGCATAGCCACAAGTTGAGCACAAAAATCTATTTACAATTTGCTACAAAAATCATTAAGGCAGAAATAGCATAAATGCAAAGTAAATCATATAAAAAGATCTGTTCAACAAATTTATTCAAATTTTTGTCCAGAGCCTATAAATGACATAACAAGCCGCATATCCAAAATTCAGCTCTATAACTTTTCTAGATTTTGAACTACAGCAAAAGTATGCCAAACTGAATTTGAATTTTCATTCAAAATATATAAGTCAAAAGTATGTTCATGCTTTGTAGAAGTTGTAGTTCTAGTCTCACTGAAACCAACAAAATCAGGTTTGCATTTTTCTGATTTTTCTATGGATTTCTATGATTTTCCTATGGTGCTGGACTGAGTTGCAAAAAAACTAAGTTAAAGATCATTACAACCATGCCCTTGATTCACACATATGCCCTCGGGTTTTACAACTGTGCCCTTGCTGGCGGCGGTGATCTCGTCGGTGGCGAACGGCGGCCGGAGGAGGGCAACAAACGGCGGGGAGGTGTGATTAGGCTCACCGGGGTTCGATTGGTGGTAGCGGATTGGCCGGAGACGGCTCCGGCGAGCGGTGACGGTGGGACCACAGTGGCGCGGCTGCCTCGGCTCGAATTCCGGTGAACACCGGCACAAAGCGGAGCAACACGTGGTCGTGCGAGCTTTGCTAGGTCCTAGTGAAGGTGCTAAGGAGCTTGGCCGGCGGCAGGAGCTGGCGGAGGGGCGTGCTCACCGCGGCGGTAGCAATGGCGGGCTGCGGAGGGCGTGTGCGCGCGAGGGGAGAAGGGGAGCCGTTTAAATAGGCGGGCGAGTGCGCGGGTAGGAGTGCGAGCTTCGCCTCGAAGCAAGGAGGGGGAGTTAAGGGGGAGGCGCGCGGCAGCCAAGGCGCACAACACGTCGCCGGCGGGCGGCACGGCGGGAGGGGGGTCCGACCATGGCGCGGACATGCGCGGGTGCGTGGAGGAACGCGTCCCCAAGCTTGCTCGGGCCGTGGGCGCGAATGATGATGACGGCCATGGCAAGACACCATTTGAGGTTCTGTATGGCCATCAACCAAGACATTTTGGCATTCAACCATCTGATGCAGCAACAGTTTCTGATCTGCGGGAATGGTTAAATGAAAGAGCTGCTATGACCAAAGCAATTCAGCAAAACCTATTAAGGGCACAACATCGCATGAAGCATCAAGCTGATAAAGGGAGGCAAGAAAGAGAGTTCCAGATTGGTGATTGGGTATACTTGAAGCTACAACCCAATGTTCAACAGTCAGTGCATCGTAGATCCAATCACAAGCTGAGCTTCGAGTTCTTTGGACCATATCTAGACCTACAGAAGATTGGCAAGGCTACATATAAACTTTAACTACCAGCAACAACCAAGATCCATCATGTAGTACATGTCTCTCAGCTCAAGAAGGCGCTTCCCCCTGAGGTACAAGTGACTGTGGATGTGGCAACTAAATTGCCTTACTACACCCATTCGAACTGTTCCCATGGGAGTCATTGATGCCAAACTGCAGAAACGAGGTAACTCTGTCATTCCTCATGCTTTAGTGCTCTGGAAAGATTGACCGGCCTCTTGGGCTACTTGGGAAAATCTGTACATGCTCAACACCTGGCACTCCTCCAAGGAGTGAGATACTTCATGTTGCTGTTGGCGTTTTTTCTCAGTGGTGATCCAGCTCTTGAGGGCAAGTAGCTGCTTAAGTAGGAGGGTATGTCACGATATAAGCCTCATCTGCTATTATGTGTGCGTGGCCTGCGAGCCGGAGTTGGGCTAGAAGCCCATGTAAGCGCCATTTGGCTGGTGGGCTGTAAAAACACTATGTAAGCATACTCAGTGGAGTGAGGAAAGGCAACAATGAACAATATACCTAAACTACAACTTCTTCTCCCGAATCCTGCTTGAGGCCGCGCCGCCGACCTCACCGCCGTGCACAACTCGCCGGCAAACACCTCTTGCTACCCATCCGATCCTAGATCGTGACAGGGACGGGTCTAGAGGGGCTAGCCGCCGTCGTTGTGCCCCGGTTCCTCGCTGCTTGGGGCCGCTACCCCTCCCTCTCTCCCGTCGCTTGGTAAGACACCGGTCGCCTTCGCCGTTACCACGCGCTCCCTGTCGAGCATCTGCCACCGGCCCCTCCGTTCGATTTTGTCAGCACCGCTGCTCGTTGAAAAAAAATGTGGCAACTGGAACCTTCGTCGGTGTTTTCACGCCCCGACCAGAGGACCAGCAAGGCAGGCCCGACCGGCGGTGTCGTCGCTCGATGTGGCCAGGTGTGGCTCGGGGACGGCTCGACACGGGCAACCTCATGTCCTCATCCATGAGAGGGGCATGCCCTGCTTGAACCTGAAGTCTCCCCACTGACGACGGAGGCACGGAGCCGTGGATTTGCTAACCCCAGCAGGGTCAGAATGCCCGGTCGGATGAGGCGGCGAGGCACGCAGCCCTTCCCCCAATGAGTGCCTTCTGGGTGAGCGAGACCTCCTGGATGGCAGGTTGGCCGCCGAGTCGCGATTCGACGAGTCACGGCTCCGCTCCCGACGTGGGGAAACCGCGTGCCTGCGAGCGCCTCTTAGCTCCTCGGAGTTGCGGCGAGCGGGTGAGGATGTACGTTCTCGTCGGTCGCACCGGTCCTGCCCAGACGACCGGTGAGCCCGCCTCCTTTGGGAGCTGCTGCTTGCTTCCGTGCCCGATGGCGACAGCCTTCGCCCCGTGTCGGGTCTCTGCCCCTGCACTCGAGGGGAGGACACGGACGCAACCACTCGGGACCCTGCAGGAGAAACTCCTATGTGCCTCCTCTCCTCGTCATCATTCCCCTCCTCCGAACTAATTTCTGTCAGCTCCGGCTCGGAGTCCTCGTCGGTGGAGGCCCACTCTCCTTTCTTCTGCTTCCGTTCCCAAATGACATTCATGTCTCTCCAGTCGATCTTCCTTTTCCTCCATGCATTCTTTCTGTCTTTCCGCCTCTTCATCTTCTCAACAAAGAGTCGGTTCCTCACCGTGTCCGCACACTGGTGGAGAGGAGGCCTTTCGTCCCGGTTGGGAAGGACGTAATATCCCTAAGGCACAACCAGGACGAAAGGTGAGAGACAAAAGACCCCTCCTTTTGTCCCGAGTGCGCAACCGGGAATAAAGGGGAGCCTTTATTCCCGGGTGGTAATCCCGCCCAGGACAAAAGGGGGGTAGGCCAGCGCCTGTGCGCCCACCCTTTAGTCTCGGGTGGTAGCCCCGCCCGGGACAAAAGGGGGGCAGGCCAGCGCCTGTGCGCCCACCATTTAGTCTCGGGTGGTAACACCACTCGGTACTAAAGGCTTCACCGTCATTTTTTTGTTTTTCAATTCCAGTTGTTTTAATAATGTTATACGCATATATTCTCATGTATATGGGTATATTTTACATGTACATATAAATGTTTGCACTAATTATACATGTCTACTATATATACGTCCCCGAGCCACACCAATTTTCTATTATAGGACTCCAAACAATGAGCTTTGCTATAATAGGACTCTAAACATGGACTACGCTAAAACGACACCCGAAACGTTGTGGCTTTGCTATTATAGGATTTTTGCTCATTTTAATCATTTTTCTCATCTAAATACATGTATTTACACCTGAACTGACCGTATTGCCCTTGGGGCCTTTTCTCGTAATCAATCTGCTGCACGTCGTTTCGTTTCGTCCCGCAGGAAACACCGCGCCACTTCCTTGATCTCCCGCAGAAACACCGCCGCCGCCGTCATGGAGCCTGATCCGCCGGTGCCGCCAACCGTCCGTCCGCCGGTGCCGCCACCCGTCCGTTCGCCGGCGCCGCCCGTCCGTCCGCCGGTCACGACCGATCCTTTCCTGCTGGTGCCGGCCCCTGGCCGTTTCCCCCACGGTGGCGCACTAGAGTTTCCCACGCAGGCCGCCCCAGATGCACAGCGTGGCCGGGCCATGGCTGACGACCAAGGCATGTGATCTGTTGTTCTGTGTATTTAGTAATGGCATTTAGTATTTTTCTACAAATGAACTGATGTTTGACGTTACGTGTTTACAGTAATCTATACTATTGTCATCTCTGAGTTAGGTCTTACAGCCAATTTTATAAAAAATTGATATCCCCCTGATCATGCATGTAATCATTCTTTAGGAGAACATCGTGCTTCATTATTGTTATTGAAAGAGAATGGTGTATGCTCTTCCGTATAGACTATAGAGTAATACGAAGATAAATAGTTGACCTGATTCATCCACCAAGAGAGGGGAGAGCATTCTATTTATTTTCAGTGTAGGCATCTGGATTAATTCTGCTGTTACCACTATCCTTCAGTTCCACCTGGTGGCCTGGATGCAGCAGCCATGGCGGTCGATGGCACTAGCCCTACTGACACAAGTGTTGATGCCCTAGCGAGTTCGTTGCTGCCCACGGTTCCAGTGCTTGATGTGCAAAGGTATTGACCCTAACAATTTTTGTTGTTTCTTACCACAATAGTAGATAGTAGTAGACTGTAGTAAACATTAATTTTGCTTGTTTCATTTATAGGTCCCAAGTAGATGATGTGGAAAATATAGAAAGAGTTGACTGGGCTACCATACAGATAGTGGAAACACATGATGATGAAGGTCGTATTGAACTTATGAGTGAGAGTCAGATGTGTGAGGTTTTAGGTTTGACAGCTAAGGTCACAAAAATATACCTGCACAGGGGTTTGATTGCCGAATGGATGAACAGGGGAATGAAAATATTGATGGTGCTGCCATTCCTACTAGTGATGTCGTACCATGTGAGATTGTCATTTCATATGATGAGAACAACCCATCAATGGAGGTAGGAACATTATACCCAACAATGGATGAGTTCAAGCTGGCAGTGTGGCAATTTGCAATCAATAAGGAGTTCGATTTAGGAGTAGAGAAGTCATGTAAAACGAGATACATGGCTTTTTGCAAGTCTGGTGATGAAGATTGTCCTTGCCCCTGGAGGATAAATGGCACTAAACATAAAGGTCAAGCCACTCTGGAGGTGAATATTTTTTCTACTTCATTAGTTCTACTTGTTATGTGAATTAGTATCAACCTCATTTTTTGTTTTGCAGGTAACAGTGTTAATCGATAAGCATACGTGTATGTCCAGCATGAGGCAGGGAACTACAACTCCAACTTGCAAGTGGGTAGCTAGCAAGGTTGTGAGTATCCTTAGAGATGATCCACATATTGGTGCTAAGGAACTGCAGAAGATGTTGGAGAGAGAGCACAAGTGTGGAATTGCATATGACACTGTATGGCGAGGTAAAGAAAGAGCTCTTGATGAGGTTTATGGAAAATGGTCAGAAAGTTTTGAGCTATTGTTTAGGTGGAAGGCTGAGGTAATGAAGCGGATGCCCGGGAGTATCGTTGAGATTGACGTATTTGAGGGCGAGGATGGTCAAGTATATTTTCATCGTTTTTTGTGCTCTTAAACCATGCATTGATGGTTTCTTGGAAGGTTGTAGGCCTCATTTGAGCATAGATGCTACAACACTTAATGGAAGGTGGAATGGTCAGTTGGCCGCAGCTGTAGCAGTTGATGGTCACAATTGGATGTATCCAATCGCTTATGGCTTCATAGCTTCTAAAACAAAAAACAACTGGACTTGGTTCATGGAACAATTAAAGAAGGCTATAGGTGATCCTCCACTCCTTGCTGTTTGTTCTGATGCTTGCAAGAGTTTGGAGACTGCAGTGAAGGCTGTATTCCTCTATGCAGAGCAAAGAGAATGCTTTTATCATATGGTAAAAAATTTTCAGAAGGCACATAGAGGGTTTGGCCAGATATATCCTGCAGCAAGGGCTTACAGAGAGGATATATTCTATGAGAATATTGCAAAAATGGCAAGTGAATCACCAAAAGCAGTGGAATGCTTAAATACCAATCACAAGCTACTATGGTATAGGTGTGGTTTCAATCCTGAAATTAAGTGTGACTACATAACTAGTAACATTGCTGAGTCATTTAATAACTGGATTAGAGACCATAAAGACTTACCTGTTGCTGACCATGCTGATAAGATCAGAGAAAAGATCATGGTACTGTGGAACAAGAGAAGAAATATTGCATACAGACTACCTGAAGGCAGGATACTTCCAGCTATTATGGTTCAGCTAAAGGCAAATACTAGAGGGTTGGGACACTTGAGAATTGTACCATGTTCTAATTGGAGTGCAGAGGTGTGGGATCATAACGGCAAAGTTGAGAGGCATATTGTCAAGTTACACCAGATGACATGTTCTTGCCTTGAGTGGCAGCACACTAGTAAGCCATGTCAACATGTGTTGGCCTATGCAACCCGCCAATGGGGAGTTGATCTAGAACAGTTTGTGCATGACTACTACTCAGTGAATAGATTCAGGGCTGCTTATGGAAGAGAGATTGAGCCGATGTTAGATAAAAAAAATGGCCACAAGTTGACCTACCATTTCCAGTTGGTGCACCTCTTACTAAATTACCTGTTGGAAGACGTAGGAAACTAAGAATGAAGGGATGGATGGAAGGTGGACACAAGAAGAAGAAAGGATCCAAAGATGATGAAATTACCAACGAGGGTCATAATGATACTGCTCCAACAAATGGAAACAGAGAGAAGAAGATCAGAGGTCCTATGACTTGCCTAAAATGTGGACTATTAGGTCACAGGCAAGCTAGTGTCAAGTGCCCACTCAATGAGACAAAAAAGAAGAGGTAAGAACTGATTTTCTTTATCAAGAAACTTGAATGCAAATGATAATATTAATTTATTTGATTACTTGTAGGAAGCGTAGACAACCTAGAAAGAATGTTAAAGATGTGCCAGCAGAACTTAATACTCCGCGGAGGCCGACTAGAGAAGAAATCCTACGGGATAGTCCAGGAAGGGTCACTAGAAGGTAAGGAATATTAACACAATCAATGCATATTAGTTTTTCAAAGTATCTAACTGTCAGATCATTTTTGTGTGCAGCAAGCTTGTGATGTTATTAGGAGAGGGCACGTCTTCACAAACCGACAACAGTAGTCCGTGAGGATGTCTCCCACCGCACCACCAAAAAAAGATGACTCCAACAAGAAAGCTACACATTAGATGATGAATTATTTTAGTTGTGATGAGATGTAAACTCATAATTTATTTTCATATGTCTTGGATCTCGTTTGGAACTAAATCATGGTCTCGTTTTATGAGATGAACTCGTTTGTGCTACAATCATGGTTTTAGGAGATGAACTCGTTTGTGCTAAATTCATGGTTTTATGTAACAATTGCAATTATATGTACATATAAATTCTGGTGCTGCAGCGTGCACCGGCCAGCAGCATGCACTGGCCAGCCAGCCCAGGCGGCGGCCAGCAGCGTGCAGCGGCCAGCAGCCAGGCCGGCAGCCTGCACGTGAACGGCCAGCAACCCCCACACAAACAAATAACGGCCAGCAACCCTTACGTGAATAGCCCAAGGGGCAAAAGGGTCAGTTCAGGTGTAAATACATGTATTTAGATGAGAAAAATGATTAAAAGAAGCAAAAATCCTATAATAGCAAAGCCACAATGTTTCGAGTGTCGTTTCGAGTGTCGTTTTAGCGTAGTTCATGTTTGGAGTCCTATTATAGCAAAGCCCATTGTTTGGAGTCCTATAATAGCAAATTGGTGTGGCTCGGGGACGACTCGACACGGGCAACCTCATGTCCTCATCCACGAGAGGGGGCCCTTCTTGAACCTGAGGTCTCCCCACCGACGACGGAGGCACGGAGCCGTGGATTGGCTAACCCTAGCAGGGTCAGAATGCCCGGTCAGATGAGGCGGCGAGGCACGCAGCACTTCCCCCAACGAGTGCCTTCTGGGTGAGCGAGACCTCCTAGACGGCAGGTTGGCCGCCGAGTCGCGATTCGACGAGTCACGGCTCCGCTCCTGACGTGGGGAAACCGCATGCCGGTGAGCTCCTCTCATCTCCTCGGAGTTGCGGCGAGCAGGTGAGGACGTACGTTCTCGTCAGCCGCACCGGTCCTGCCCAGACGACCGGTGAGCCCGCCTCCTTTGGGAGCTGCTGCTCGCTTCCGTGCCCGATGGTGACGGCCGTCGCCCTGTGCTGGGTTTCTGCCCCTGCACTCGAGGGGAGGACACGGACGCAGCCACTCGGGATCCTGCAGGAGAAACTCCTATGTGCCTCCTCTTCTCGTCATCATTCCCCTCCTCCGAACTAATTTCTGTCAGCTTCGGCTCGGAGTCCTCGTCGGTGGACGCCCACTCGCCTTTATTCCGCTTCCGTTCCTGGATGGCATTCATGTCTCTCCAGTCTCTTCCTTTTCCTCCATGCATTCTTTCTGTCTTTCCGCCTCTTCATCTTCTCAATGAAGAGTCGGTTCCTCACCGTGTCCGCACACTGGTGGAGAGGAGGCCTTTCGTCCCGGTTGGGAAGGGCGTAATATCCCTAAAGCCCAACCGGGACGAAAGGTGAGAGACAAAAGGCCCCCCCTTTTGTCCCGGGTGCGCAACCGGGAATAAAGGGGGGCCTTTATTCCCGGGTGGTAGTCCCGCCTGGGACAAAAGGGGGGGGGCAGGCCAGCGCCTGTGCGCCCACCCTTTAGTCTCGGGTGGTAACACCACCCGGGACTAAAGGCTTCGCCGTCAATTTTTTTTGTTTTTCAATTCCAGTTGTTTTAATAATGTTATACGCGTATATTCTCACGTATATGGGTGTATTTTACGTGTACGTATAAATGTTTGCACTAATTATACATATCTACTATATATACGTACTATATCAAGAGAATAAACTTATAAATAAATATACACACACAATATATATATTACATCGAAAGCAGAGATTGTATTTTCTGAAACTAGTATATATACATCAAAATATCGTTTCATTCTAATTCTAGTCTCAAGTTCCACCGGAGGTGCTAATTAATATTTCTGAATTGGATGACCGTCATAAAAATGTCTTCCCTTTGAGCTAATCACCTCGTCCATCATGAATCCCACGAGACCTTCTTGAATCGCCAAGAGACGATCCTTCTCAATGATTACGTCCCTAATCATGCATTCCTGTGATGTGCAAATTTGTTAATATATAACACCCAAGAATTAAATATATACACGATTAGAAAATGATGTCTTATTAATAGGTTTACCATGATACTTACAGTATAATCTCCCGGGTTCGCAGTGCAAAAATTGTGGATGAACTCACACACATAGTATGCACATAAATTGGTCCCTTGTTCCTGTCTCATACACTAAATTGGAGAAAACAATTATGAAATATTAGTGTTATTCCTTTTATAATTTGCTCAAGCTGAAGTTGTTTTTTGTATTACGTACCGGAAAATCGGTATAGAATCTAAGTTTAGGTTTCCATTGTCCAGCGTTCATAGCAGTGAATTTTTCCCAAGCTCTGGCGGACAATAATGGAAGTTAGAGCTAGTGTTAGTATATAAACACACTGTTGCATAAAAGTAAACGCATTAGATAGAATTATTACTCTTGAAACATATCTTGAAGGTTTTGGTATTTGTCAGGGTTTCTTTTCAATGAATCAAAGACCATGGTGTTGCTCTTGTCGACTTGAGTTACTAGAATAATCCAGTGGAAGCTGTATATACATGCATGATGAAAAGATGAGAACTAAATAATAATAACTAGGATAATTAGAAATGAAAACCCTTAATAAGATGGTAATCGCACATACTCGAAGTTGTAAGGTAGTAGTATCACTTCCTTGAAATGCAGCCGATTCAAGGTCCTAAGGATTGTTACTAATGCTGTTTTTGGTTGGAGCCTTACTTGGTTTTGACAAACTAATGATGGGTCCATGAAACCTATTCGGTGATAACCCTACTTTCTCATCGTAGTAAGTTCCAGACTACAGAAAATGAAAGACAAAGTTAATTAGCGGATGCATTAATTTATTAATTAGCACATGAATAGCACCGTCACTTACCAACACCAGGCCATGATAAGATCGGTATTCAGGGAGTCAAGATGGTAAATTTCATAAATATCCTTGAATCGCAGCCAGACCAACTTCTCGCCTTCACTAGCAAAATCATCCGGTCTCACAAGCATGCCAATCATCTCCAGGCCCACTTTAGATGTCTTCATGTAAAAGTCATGAAATTTGCGCATCTGAGTAGACAGTTTCTTCACCAACTCTGGCATGACAAGAGATTTCCCATGCTCGTAGTGCCATGTAGGTACGAAGTTTTTGTCTCGAGGAGGTGATTCTCCGCCACCGAGAACATATTCTAGTGGGAGCCCTATTGCTTCTTGCATTTGAATGACATGTGCTACTTGTTCTATAGGCATAAGTACAAGAGCTCGTTCAGGTGCAGTGAGGCCGGAGGCGACGTAAGTCTGTACTCCCGACGTCGACGCTTGTGTTGCCTTCTTCGTTGAAGGCTCTTTCGCCGACATCGACACTTGTGTTGGCTTCTTCTTCTTCCTATAATCCTGTGGCATCGTCGACCCCGGTACTTGGTCGATATAAATATTTGGTGACCCTCCTCGTCTCTTCTTCTGTAAGGACTTCTCTAGGGAGCGGTCATAATCAGTTTTCAACTTTACCCATTTCTTTTCATTTTCCTGCCACTGTATGAAATCTCTGAGTTTCACCGAATCTACTTTATTCTTTTCTTCCAGTCGCTGCTGTCTACCTTCCATAGTTGTTTTATGAAAAAATTCTTTTACTTGTTTTTGGCACTCCGCCTCATTTTTAGATTCTGTCATGTCATATGGTAGCTTTCTTTTAACGGGCTGCTTTTTCCCTGCTTTCTTCGTCGGGGGCTTCGGATTTGGCGGGGGCATAGACTTGGTAGATTGTGACCGAGACCTCTTGGGAGCTAGCTTCGGGGAAGATTGCTTTGGTGAAGGTTCCTTCGATGGTGATTGATGATGAGGGAGGTCATCGTCATTATCGCTCGCACCAGTAGAATTCGCAAGTTGTGGAGACGGTGAGCAATGAGGACTCGGTGGCGATCTCGGTAACGGCCCGGGAGCACTCTCGGGTATCAGTGGTTGTTCCTCGGCAGCACTCTCGGGTATCGGTGGCGGCATCTTTGGTATTATGATGTAACGTTTGGGCCACAATATGATACCATGAAGAGCATCCTGCAGTGTCCTTTCCCCATCACCTCCTGGGATGTTTAGCTCCATGTCGTTGAACCATGGGTCAGCAATCTCCTCCACACCAACTAAGGCGTAGCCAGGTGGAATCTACATGCCGTGGCTTGTACGTCCTGGGAGATGTGCAAAAGCACTTCCGTACGCCACCTATATATCAAAGGTAGAGAAATGATGAAGTTATTAAATGCCTAAGACATGCATCAAAGGATGAGATATAATTGCATGTATAATCATATTTATACCTTCATTGTGATGTTGCCGATCGGCTTGTGCAGCTCACATGCGGTCCGCTGACAAGGTTCATCCACAGGGTACCGTTCGTTATCCTCTTGAGGACCAGGGGTGTCCGAAGACCAGTGGAGGGTCGCTCCTTAGTGATGAGTGATTAACAACGTTGTGTGGACTGATTCTTGGCTCAGTGTGTAGGTATAGGTTGTGGCTTGACTCGTGTTGGTGCAGGTGAAGAACAAGCACGAAAGGCCTTAGCCGTGGTGGCCTCCGGGTGATGGAGAGGCAAGTAGGCTTGGTTCGATGGACCCGGTGGCTGATGGGGTCAAGTGCGGGCCGTGCGGTGCAGGACGAGCAAGTGTAGGTCATGGACATAGGCCAGTGCAAGGTGGCGGTTCGAGGCCGAAGCTTGCACGCGGGGTTTGGTGGTTTGCCGACAAAACCATCGGTGGACGGTTTCTTTGTTTGGGCCTCAAAACCAAGTCTGGAGGCCCGATGCGACGGAGATGGTGATCCGGGAGCGTCGGGAAGCTTCGAGGCGGGGGGCACGTGGCGTGATCGCGGGGCTTGCGTCGAGGCTAAGCAAGTCCATGGTGGAAGCGTGTCTGCTCGATGAGACTATCCGAAGACTTGACCAAATTGCCCCTGAGGGGTGTGTATCTTCATTTTAAGTTGTAGGGGTAGCGTGGTCATTTGCCTCCTCCGGAGGACTTCATATATATAGCGAAGAGGTGGATGGCATCTCTCTCTCTCTCTCTCTTGGACTCTAGGGTTTCCTCCCCTGGTAGATTGCTTTGGACTGCTTCTTTTCCTCTGTATTCCTTAGGCTAGATTCTTGTATAGACTCTGACCTCTGGATGTATGAAAGCATTCGGCGTTGCGGTGATCTCCTAGTACCATGTTTAAACTTGAAAATGAAATTGGTGTATGAATTGCCTTATGCTTGAAAAATGAGCTCTTAATCATGTTCTTATGTTTTGATATTCATATCTTGGGTGCTAAATCGCTACATACTGTTTACCATGAGAAGTCTCATTTTTAAGAAGTAGACACATGGCTCGGTGGCTTTAACATGACTTGAGTAGCTTGTGGGTGTTTACCATGATCTTGTGATGAGAATTTGTGATCTTGGATAAACTTTGTATGATCTAGTGTATTTGTGTTCAAATTGTCATGGATAGGGCTTTGCTCATGAGATGAATATTTCTTTGTGAAAATTGCTTAAAAATTGCTTTTGGCCATGTCACATGCTTATATGTCTCTACCTTCTTGATGGCAATGTGCTAACTACACCATATCTACTTTGCTTGCTCTATATCTCATGTGTAGCATTTTGTTGTGCTCTTTGTATATTTGAGAAGCTTGGTAGATTGTATATATTCCTTGACATGCATTTTTCATGAAAACAAGGGGAAGAGTTTGATATACCTTGATTCATGCATTGCCAACAAGGGGGAGAGTTTTGGGAAATATACATGAAAGGGGGAGAATTTTCATGCATTGGGAGATTTTGTGGAAAATTGGTATGCATTTGTGAGATGTTGCATGTGAGGAGAAAAATTGAGAAGAAGAGGTTGCATTTGCTCAGGGGGGGAGTTTGCATATGTGCAGGGGGAGCTCCTTTTGGTTTGCCTGAGTTTTGTGCTTTGTGGTGTGCTCTTTATGAGCTTTGTTTTGTCTCGGCTGTGTTGAGCTGTTGCCCTTGCCTTAGGGGGCCGAGACTTGGCTTGGTGAGTGATCATGTTTTCGCTTGTTCTTTGGCTTTGGATCACTTGCTTGGAGGTTTGTGTTTGTGGCTGTTTTTCTTTTCTTTTTCTCTATGATGGTTACTATGGGTGTTGTCAATGCACTCATCAAGGGGGAGATTGAGGACCAGGTGTGTCCGAAGACCAGTGGAGGGTCGCTCCTTAGTGATGAGTGATTGACAATGTTGTGTGGACTGATGCTTGGCTCAGTGTGCAGGTACAGGTTGCGGCTTGACTCGTGTTGGTGCAGGTGAAGAATAAGCGTGAAAGGCCTTAGCCGTGGTGGCCTCCGGGTGATGTAGAGGCAAGTAGGCTTGGTTCGATGGACCTGGTGGCCGATGGGGTCAAGTGCAGGTCGTGCGGTGCAGGACAAGCAAGTGGAAGTCATGGACATAGGCCGATGCAAGCTGGCGGTTCGAGGCTGAAGCCTGCACGCAGGGTTTGGTAGTTTGCCCACAAAACCATCGGTGGACGGTTTCTTCGTTTGGACCTCAAAACCAAGTCCGGAGGCCCGATGCGACGGAGATGGTGATCCGGGAGCGTCAGGAAGCTTCGAGGCGGGGGGCACGTGGCGTGATCGCGGGGCTTGCGTCAAGGCTAAGCAAGTCCGCGGTGGAAGCGTGTCCGCTCGATGAGAATATCTGAAGACTTGACCAAATTGCCCCTGAGGGATGTGTATCTTCATTTTAAGTTGTAGGGGTAGTGTGTCATTTGCCTCCTCCGGTGGACTTCATATATATAGCGGAGAGGTGGATGGCATCTCTCTCTCTCTCTCTCTTGGACTCTAGGGTTTCCTCCCCCGGTAGATTGCTCTGGATTGCTTCTTTTCCTCTGTATTCCTTAGGCTAGATTCTTGTATAGACTCTGACCTCTGGATGTATGGAAGCATTCGGTGTTGCGGTGATCTCCTAGTCCTCTGTGATTTTCGTGTCGTTTTCCGGGCTATTTTTGGGGGGTTTCGTTCTTCGCTCGATTTGTGGATTTGAGGGTGTTTCTTCTCGGATTTCTTTGAGGGGATCATGCGTGGATGCCTTGCGCATCTTTGTGTGTGATATTGACCCCTCAAACGTCGGGAAACACCTTCGATTCGTGCGTTTTTGGTTGGAGCCTGAGTTCATGGTGGTGGTTAGTGTGATCCCCGATTCCCAGTGATTTAGGGAGTTAGAGGTCGAGGTTTTTGGGGCATAGCTTCCTTGTGTGACGCTTCTCATCTCCCCAAAGTCTTGTCTCAAGAGCTCTAGCCATTTGGGAGATCCCGTGATGGAAAGGTGGAGTTGACTCCCGAGCTCAAGCATTTTTCTGTTCTGTTCGTGCTTGGTGGACGGTCCGCGAGGCCCGTGCGGGCGGTCCGCAAGGCCTAGGCAGTGTTGGTGTTCTTCGAGTTCTTTGCGAGTTCTTGAGCGCTTGAGTTTCGATCCGTTGAGTTGCTTTGGTTCGGTGGCAACAAGTTTGGCGGACAGTCCGCGAGGTAGGCCCGGACGGTCCGTGACGGTCGGACGGTCCGCAGCGAACCGTCGGACAGTCCGCAGTGAACCGTCGGATAGTCCGTTTTTCCCGGTGCGCTACTGGAGGTTCGGTCTGCATTTTCGGACGGTCCGCCCTGTGCTTGCGGACAGTCTGCCTGGTCCCGCGGACGGTCTGCCTGGTGCTTGCGGACGGTCCGTCCTGGACTTCGCAAATTTGCTAAGTGCTTTGGTTCTTGTCTTGTGCTTCTGCTCTTTGCTTCTAGGCTTGTCTCTAGGACTTGTAGGCTTGTGTGTGCCTAGTCTAGAGCTTCTCTGGTGTGTGTGAGTACTCAGAGTGGCAATCGGGGTATAGGCTGAGTTCGACCTTCGGGAAGAATTTTTATCGGCTCCCATTCACTCCCCCTCTCTCTGGTCGCCTATTCGGTCCTTCACCTCTACTTGAACTTCTTCTTGGTTTGCCCTTTGTTCTTCGGGGGCCTCTGTGGAAGTACAACTGCTTTTGCGAGCGGAAGGGCTAATGATGGGATCCATCGGTGCTTGGGGCAGTGCTCCAGAATGGGTGATCTCAGCTACTGCGGCGGCCACTCGTCGTTCAATCTCTGCATTCATACGTTTTTCATGTTGTTTAAGTTTATCCTCCATCGTCTCGCACCACTACGCCAGTTCATGCTCTTTTCTTCTTTTGCGGCTTCTATAGGTGTCTTCGTATCCTTTGAAAGCAAACTTCCACGATACAACCCCGTACCCCCTGCAACGTCCTGGGTGTTCCGGGTTCCCGAGCACCAAAGTGAGCTCATCGTTCTCTCTGTCAATAGTCAATCTTCCCGCTTTGATATCTACAACCTTTCTCCTAATCTCAAGTGCCGCCTCCCGTAACGTGGGTGGGAATTCAAGGGAACCATCATCAGGGTTCAATCTTCCACCGCGGGCATAATACCAATTCTTCGATCATTCAGACTAGTCAAAGACCGCTGGTACGATACCTTTGTTGAGTAGGTCTTCTTCAATCTTCCGCCATTTGGATGCTGCAACCGTGTAACCACCTCGACCAAGACGATGGTTGTATTCGGTCCTCTTACTGGCACTTTTATGAGCTTGTGCGCTCTTCTTGGCGAATTCTTGAGTTCTCTTGTAATCCACAAAGGACTCCCAGTGATCCTTTAGCTTGGGATAATCATCCCAATTTGGAGTTTGATTCTTCTTGATATAATATTTGTGCAGCTGCTTCTTGAAACTCTGCAATTGAGTTGCCATCTTCGAGAGAGTCCACAGCTTCACAAAGTTTGGGTTGACGCCCGGTGGAAGTGTGAAGTGTTTTAGTATATCATTCCATAACATATTTTTTAGTGCATCCGGAACCACCCATGGATTATCTTCCTTTCCCTTCCATTCTCTATACGATATGGGCATGTTGTCCCTCACAATAGCACCACATTGGGACAGGTACTTGTTCCTGACCTTCTTTGGTTCCCATGGCTGGCCAAGCTCGTTGACTTCCGTGATATGAAACTTCACGTCATCGATGATTACTTTTGTACGCCCTCTCTTTGTCTTTTTGGTTGTCGAGGTTGAAGCCTACAAGTTGCGGATTCGTTATTAACGCAGGGTTCAAGAATGAATGCATGATGAACTTAATGCATGATATATATACCTCGTTGGAACCTTCTGCATTAACAATGAGAACGTCTTCATTATTGTCCTCGGTGTGGGTGTCGATGTCCGCGGTGCGGGTGTCGATGTCCTCGGTTATGTTGAGGAACCCGTCCGCCTGGCTTCGCTCCTCCTCGGTGAAGGTTGGGATCTCAGTATTTGAACCGCCAGCAATAAGGTTCTCCATCATCCGCGCTTCCTCGTCATTATTATCCATAACTCCGAAATTCTATGAATTTCTAAAATGGGCACGATTTTTTTCAATAAACAACAATCTCTATGAATTTCTGAGAATAAACAAGAATTTCTATAAATTTCTATGAATTTCATGAATTTCTGAGAGTAAACATGAATTTAGTGAATATACAACGATTCCTGAGAATTTCTATGAATTTCTAAGAATAAACAAGAATTTCTATAAATGTCTATGAATTTCCTAAATTTCTGAGACTAAACAAGAATTCCATGAATATACAACAATTTCTATGATTTTCTATAAATGTCTATGAATTTCCTGAATTTTCTATGAATAAATAAGAATTTTTATAAATATCTATGAATTTCCTGAATTTCTGAGGGGAAACATGAATTTCTATGAATATACAACAATTTCAGAGAATTTCTATGAATTTATGGGAACAAACAAGAATTTCATAAATTTCTATAAATTTCCTGAATTTCTGAGGGTAAACATGATTTTCTACGAATATACAAGAATTTCTAAGAATTTCTATGAATTTCTGAGAATAACTAAGAATTTCTATGAATAACTAAGAATTTCTATGAATTTCTGCGACGGCGCCTACCAAAGGGGCAGCAGGGTCGGAGAATGACAGCGCGTCGTGGGCGGAGACGTCGAAGGGCGGAGGCGTCATGCGCGGAGACGTCGTGGGCGGAGGCGTCATGGGCGGAGACGTCGAAGGGGCCGGGAGACCGGTCACTAGTACGGTGCCGGAGTTAGACCGGCAGACGCAGCGGACACAACACGACTCGGATATCTGTCGATTGCATAGATTTTTTTTCATTTTTTAAACAATATAAATGAAGAAAGTAAAAAAAATGCTGACGTCAGCAAAAAAATTACTGATGTCAACACTAAACCCCAATCCCCCGCGCGCTGAAGCAGAGGCGGTGGCGCCGGTGGCCGCGCGGGGGATTGAGATCGACGCCGCGCGCGTAGGAGGCCGGCCGGAGGGTGCCTACCACGGCGCGGCGGGAGACGCGACGGCGGCTAGATGACGGCCAGGGCCGAACGAGGACAGCGGTGCGAGGGGTCGGCGGTGCGAGAGGGACGGCACGAGGGAGACGACGACGGTGGCACTGGACGGCAGTGCTAGACGGCGACGGGGATGGCACGGCGTCGACGGCCGGGGACGGCACGGCGCAAGACGCGCGTGTGTGCAGTGGGGAACGGCACGGCGTCGGAACGCGACGCGGATCCGGCGGAGGAGGCCGCGCGGCGGGGGAAGGCCGGGGAGACGACGTCGACGGCGGGGGAGACAATGTCGGCGCACGGGGGAGTTGACGTCGGTGGGGAGACGACGGCGGCAGCGCAGGAGACGATGACGGGGGAGACCACGGCGGGTGTGACGACGGCGGGGGCGACGACGGCGGGTGCGACGATGATGAGGAGACGACGGAGGCAGGGCGCGGCGCGGCGGAGGCAGTGGTGGATCAGTTGGGGAGAAGGGGAAGAGAAGATGGATATATATCCCCCTTTAGTCTCGGGTCGTAACACGACTCGGGAGTAAAGGTTCTTTTGTCTCGGTTCGTAAGGCCACCCGGGACAAAAGGGCCCTTTCGCGCGGGAGCCTCCCGAAGGGCAAAATTTAGCCCTTTTGTCCCGGATGGTATTACGACCCGAGACAAAAGGTCCCCCTTTAGCCTAGGGCCGTAATGCCACCCGGGACAAAAGGGTAATTTTGGGCGGGAAGTTGTTTTTCCCCATTTCTTTCCTCTTTTTCTCTTTCTTTCTCTTTGCAACATAAAAAATAGTAACTTTTAATATTTCAACCATGCAAAATTATATTTAGTTAAAATATAATAAACTGTACTTTGCTATGCAAAATTATATTTTAGAGTTGTAAACATTCACTTTCAATTTTCATTTGCAACTCTGATGTGCATTCGCACTAAAATTCAATTAAACCGAAAAAATACTAAACTAATTCAGAAAAATCTCAAACTTGGTGGTTCAATCTCACATGACATATTCAAGCTTCATAAAAAATTTGCGACTAATACAACACTGCAAAGTGCATGGACTTCAGAATCGTTAAGAACTTAAGTGTATAGACATGGTTCGATGAAAGGTTCCATATAGCTTTGTGAAGCACGTGTACTCCATCTATGTCGAAATGGTCTGAAATTTTTTTCGTTGTCATTTACACCCAAAATATTAGCTCACGCAAGATCTTAGATTTTTTTGATGACTAAATGTATTATAGGTTTTTTCTTCGTGGTAAAGGAGCTAGAATATTGTGAGTTACACATCAATAACTCAAGAATTATGATTCGGCTTTCAGATAAATTAGACTCCTAAGGCACAAGAGAACTTGTGCCCTAGTTTGGCATCATTCCAGATCGTTTCAGGGGTGCTCTCAGCTCAACTTTTAATTTCTAGGTGATGTCGCACGGAAATTCAATTAAACCAAAAAAATACTAAACTAATTCAGAAAAATCTCAAACTTGGTGGTTCAATCTCACATGACATATTCAAGCTTCATAAAAAATTTGAGACCAATACAGCACTGCAAAGTGCATGGACTTCAGAATTGTTAAGAACTTAAGTGTATAGACATGGTTTGATGAAAGGTTCCATATAGCTTTGTGAAGCACGTGTACTCCATCTATGTCGAAATGGTCTGAAATTTTTTTGGTTGTCATTTACACCCAAAATATTAGCTCACGCAAGATCTTAGATTTTTCTGATGACTAAATGTATTATAGGTTTTTTCTTCGTGCTAAAGGAGCTAGAATATTGTGAATTACACATCAATAACTTGAGAATTATGATTCGGCTTTCAGATAAATTAGACTCCTAAGGCACAATAGAACTTGTGGCCAAGTTTGGCACCATTCCGGATCGTTTCAGGGGTGCTCTCAGCTCAACTTTTAATTTCTAGGTGATGTCGCATGGAAATTCAATTAAACCTAAAAAAATACTAAACCAATTCTGAAAAATCTCAAACTTGGTGATTCAATCTCACATGACATATTCAAGCTTCATAAAAAATTTGAGACCAATACAACACTGCAAAATGCATAGACTTCAAAATCATTAACTTGTTGGAGACCAATAAAAGAGTTGATCACATTAGCATTACACAATTGATTTGATCAATATTCATTACATTACGACATTAATCTCAATCACGTAAGTACGATGTCTCTTCACGTCCAAGTAATATGCTTGGGTCTACTTCGATAGCGAATGGAGGCATGCCATCAAACTGATCATAATCATCGGATTGATCTGTTTTGTCCTCGACTCCCACGATTACTCTTTTACCCGGAAGAACTATGTGACGCTTTGCCTCTTGTGGTCCTTCTTGTGGAATTTTCATCTGTACGCTAGTCATATCCTTGACATAGAAAACCTGATGCACATCTTTGGCAAGGACGAATGGATCATCTTTGTACCCAATCTTGGTCAGGTCCACTATTGTTATTCCATATTCATCTTTCTTTACGCCATTTAGTTTTACTCATTGGCAAAAAAACAGAGGGATGTTCATCGCTCTGTACTCAAGCTCCCATATCTCTTCTATGATACCATAATAGGAGGTCTTGCACCCATTGTTGTCGATGGTGTCCATATGGACAACAAAGCTAGTTGTGGATGAATCATTGAGTTACCGATGAGTTGTTCACTCAACCATGAGGGAAATGTTTCCAAGTGACGGCGTGTAATCCAGAGTTCGGATTTGGTTGGATTTTGAGAAGCAATAATCTGCTTGTGTTCTACCCTATACGGAGTCACCATGGATGATTGTTGCAGGACAGTTAGGTGTGCTTTAATGAACAAATCAGTATTATTGCTCAAACTTGATTTCCTTCCAATGGTGCCCTTTCCCTGTAGCCTCCCCTCGTGTCGTGATACTGGAAACCCAATCGAGTCAATTGAGTCAACAAAATCAACGCAAAACTCAATGACCTCCTCAGTTCCATATCCCTTGGCAATGCTTCCTTCTGGACGGGCACGATTAAGAACATATTTCTTGAGGATTGACATGAACCTCTCAAAAGGCCACGTGTTGTGAAGGTATATAGGACCGAGAATAGTAATTTCTTTCACAAGGTGTACCAGGAGGTGCGTCATAACATCGAGGAAGGAAGGTGGAAATGCCAACTCAAAGCTGACAAGACATTGAACTGCATCATTTTGTAGCTTTCCTAGCTTCGCTGGATCGATTGCCTTCTGTGAAATTGCATTGAGAAATGCACAAAGCTTTACGACCAATAATCGTACATTCTCTGATAGAACACCCCTCAACGCAACTGGAAGCAACTGTGTCATCAACATGTGGCAGTCGTGGGCCTTTAGATTTGTGAACTTCTTATCTTTCATATTTATGATCCCCTTTAAATTCGACGAGTAGCCAGACGGAACCTTCAAACTGTTCAGGCAATCAAACATGCATTCCTTCTCTTTCTTGGTGAGAGTGTAACTAGCAGGACCTAAGTACCATCATCATCATCCTCTTCCGGACCTTTTTCATCATCATCCTCTTCCAGAACTTTCTCATTCTTATGAAAATCTTTCAGGTCCTGTCGTGCTTCCAATGTATCATTCGAGTTACCGTAACAACCCATGAAACTTAACACATTCACGCAAAGATTCTTTGTAAGGTGCATCACATCAATTGCGTGTCGGACCTCAAGGATTTGCCGATAAGGTAGCTCCCAAAATATAGATTTCTTCTTCCACATTGGTGCATGTCCGTTGGCGTCAATTGGAACAGGTTCACTACCGGCACCCTTTCCAAAAACTACACTTAGATCCTTTACCATCTCAAATACGGTGTCTCCATTATAATGGGGTGGCTTCGTACGATGATCAGCCTTCCCTTTCCAATGCATCCCTTTCTTCCTTAAGGGGTGATTAGTTGGAAGATAACAACGGTGACCCATATACACGACCTTCTTACAATTTTTGAGATGAATACCTTGTGTTTTATGTAAATAGTGCGTGCATGCCCGATATCCCTTGTTTGTCTACCCTGAAAGGTTACCTAGAGCAGGCCAATCGTTGATGGTAACAAACAACAATGCTCGTAGGTTGAAGCTCCATTGCTTATGCTCATCCCACACACGTACACCTTCCTTCTTCCACAGCAGTAATAGTTCATCGACCAATGGTCTTAGATACACATCAATGTCATTGTCGGGTTGTTTTGGACCTTGGATGAGCACCGACATCATAATGAACTTTCGCTTCATGCACATCCAACCAGGAAGGTTGAACATGCATAGGGTCACAGGCCAAGTGCTATGACCACTGCTAAACTCGCCGAATGGATTGAAACGATCCGTACTTAAACCAAACCTTATGTTCCTTGGATCATCATCAAACTCTTTGAATTCTCTATTAATCTTTCTCCATTGAGACCCATCAGCCGGATGTCTCAGCATGTTGTTTTCCTTACGTTCCTTTTTGTGCCATCTCATCATCTTAGCATTTGCTTTGTTCCTGAACAAATGCTTCAAACGTGGTATTATAGGAAAATACCACATAACTTTCACCGGAACTCTCTTCGTCTTGTCATGGTGCCCCTGGACATCACCACCAGGATCTTCATCTCATCGAATCTTATAACGTAGCACTTTGCACACAGGACAAGCATCCAAATTCTCATAATCCTTGCCTCGATATAGGATGCAATCATTAGGGCATGCATGGAACTTCTGTACCTCCAACCCAAGAGGGCACACAGTCTGTTTCGCTTCATATGTGGTGGACGGTAATTCATTGTTCTCGGGAAGCTTGTCCTTCACAATTTTTAGCATCCCTTCAAATGCCTTATCAGACACACCATGTTTTGCCTTCCATTGCAGCATTTCTAGTGTAGTACCAAGCTTTTTGTGACCTGTCTTGCAATCTGGGTATAACGGTTTTCTGTGATCTTCTATCATACGCTGTAACTTTGCCTTTTCTTTTTCGTTTTCACAGTCCCTATGTGCATCCTGTAGAACCTGACCGAGATCATCAGCTGGCCCGTCAACATGTGCTGGTAACTCTTCTTCGTCAGCATCTTCCATTAAAGTATCTGCAAAAGCTTGCCCTGCGGCCCAGTCCGGAATATCCTCCTCGTCTTCTTCATCGTCTTCCATCACAACCCCTCTTTCACCGTGCTTAGTCCAAACCACATAGTTCGGCATGAATCCGTATTTCAACAAGTGTAGGTGAAGTGTTCCCGGGTCATGGTAGTCTCTTTCGTTTCTGCAATCAGAGCATGGACAACACATGAATCCACTCACATTCTTGTTTGTTTTCGCCACTTCGAGAAAACCATGCATGCCGGTAATGTACTCTGCTGACCGTCTGTCGGTGTTGTACATCCATTGTCGGTTCATCTGCATCATATTAAGTGAAAAATATCCATGTTAATTCTACAACACTTCATTTTCTTAATTATGGCATAACATTTAAGTATAAAAACTATATACTATCCCCAGGTCTCATTTTCTAATAACTAAATTAATAAATTCTATTTTCTCTAATATTAAATATAGCTAGCTAAAAGTAAAATTTATATAAAAACAAAAAAATCTTAGTACAAATGAATGAAACAAGATAATCATAACAAATGATAACTACTTATTACCAAATCTAAAGTATACTAAAAACCTCATCTCTTAGCTCTTAAATCAAAATTTCTATTTTCTTAATTGTGGCATAAATTTAAGTATAAAAACTATACACTATCCCTAGGTCTCATTTTCTAATAACTAAATTAATAAATTCTATTTTCTCTAATAATAAATAAAGCTAGCTAAAAGTAAAATTTATGTAAAAAACAAAAAAAACCTCATCTCTTAGCTCTTAAATCAAAATTTCTATTATTCCCTTCTCTAAATCATAAAATGAAATTTAATCACAACAAATGAATGGAGGATGAAGAATAATACCTTAGCAACACTTTGGAGGTGAGAAAACTCCACAAATTGATGAGGAAAAATTTAGGCAGCACCTCCCTATGTTTGAGGCGCCATGGGAGAGGAGCTAGCTTGAGCTCTCAGTGAAGAATGGTCGGGCAGGGAAGAAGGAAGAAGGTGCTGTCGATTTTGTATAGGGACGGCCTTTTGTCGATTTTACCAACCAGGACAAAAGGCCTCTGAAGGCCGGCCCCCCTACCCTTTTGTCTCGGGTTGGTTTACCACCCGGGACTAAAGGCAGGCCCCAATCATTGCGACCGGTGTTGACAGCTGATTTTCACTCACTTCTTACCTGTCAAACATGTACCTTTTAGCATGAAAAATGATTATCAACACTAGAGTAGGGCTTAAACTAACCATTTCCACAAGTGTCGGTGATTATGCAAATATAGGTGATTAGCACTAGAAAGAGGAGTAAAAGCACAAGTCTTTGATCCAAGTACTTCAAGACCAGCCAATGAGGGGATGCAACCTAGGATTTCCCTGGATCACTGACATCATCAATCCAAGAGAGGCAAGCCTGATGAATCACGAAGCGCCACATGGACATCACATGGATTCAAGGGCCCACTTATCTCCCAAAACCGTCGGGAAACTTGGCATGCACGGGGGAGCGACTTCAGGGCCCACCAGTCAGCCACCACGAAGAAGCACAAGGCGCCACATGGCGCCGAGGTTTCGACCGAACTGTGGATCGGCCGAACCGACTTTGGTTCGGCTGATCCTGGCCCTCCACGTGGCAGCCTCTGATTGGTCCTTGGTTGCAATCCCGGGCGTTTTGGAGCACTTGGAGCCCCGAAGCAAGCCTCTCCCTCCTCTATAAATAGGAGGGCAGGGGCTCTCATTTGGAACACACACTTCTCCTCCTCCTCTTCATTTTGGCTTGGAGCCTCTCTCTTTAGGAGAGGAGAGCTCTTTGTATAGGATTAGTGCTAGGAAGTGAGGTGGGAGGCTTGAGGACATGTCATGTTCTTCATGACATCTTCCTCAAGAATGATCCTCAGCGGTGCCTTTGTTCTTCAACTAGACTAAAGTGAGTATTTCGACATTTCCTCTTTAGACTAAAGTCGTATGCATGCTTAGTTGCTTTGTTCTTATGTTCTTCATTTGTTCTTGGTTTAGAGGCTTGTGTTCTTCGAACACAACCCTTTCGATCTAGTAGACTTAGATCATAAGTTTGCATCTAGTTTGCCAGCTTGTCTATTAGAGTAAAGTGAAGCTCCTGCATGTCCCTAGTTAGATCAAAGTGCATTCGTGATCTTGCATGAGTGATAGAGCATACCTTGAGCTAGTGCCAGTATCTCCCTCGCGGATTTGTAGTAATAGTAAGTGGTGTAGACGTGGTGTCTGGGCCATAAGCTATCCTTCGAAGACCACGTACGATCGTAGCGTAGAGGTAGGCCGCAGTGGTGACAGCCTGTTGGACCCTTTGCAAACCCTCTGCGTCGTGTACTGAGTTGGGCTCGTTGCCAGCACATTAGCCTTTCCCTAAAAAGTTAGGATGTGCTTGGTGCCCGAAGTGAGTGCTATACCTGAGAGACCGTGACTAGACTCTACGCTCGGTCGAGGCAGATCCTTTCTACCTATCCTATCAATCAGTGTTGTGTCCTTGGATCATCTATACTAGAGTAGGAGATAGTGCACGCCGTTCCTTGGATTCGATACGCTTGGAATACTCTCCTTCCTTGGGGAAGTGCTACAACGGTATTTCCGTGCACTTGCGGTATACCCGGTCGCTCTTATACGTTCCCTCTAGGTGCGCAACTAGTGGTGATGTTAAGAAACACCAACAAGCATTTCTGGCACCGTTGCCGGGGAACGGTTGTTGTATCTATCTTCGAACCTAGTGGTCCTCATAGTCACCTTTTTCGTTTCCTTCTACCCCTACCTAGTTACCATGGAGCAAACTTCTATCCAAAACCTTTCTGCTCCCAAACCTGAGTTGTTAGAGCCTCCGCCTTCGGAACACCCAATCACCACATCTAGCTATCAACTCAGTACTGATCTTATCTCTTTGATTGGGAAATCGTATTCCTTTTCCGGGGACCGTCAAAACCCCTACGATCATTTGTGAGAGTTTGAGCATTTGTGTTCTTGTTACACCTTTGCTGGCATGACACACAATACCGTTCGTTGGAAATTGTTTACTTTTTCCCTCACGGGAAGCGTGAGGCAATGGTACAACGAACGCGCGGGCTCTGTTGGCGGCAGCTGGTCGGAACTTGTTGGTAAATTCTGCTGACGGTTTTTTCCACCTGCTCGTCTCATCGCCCTGCGAAAGGATGTGCTTGGATTTAAGCAAAATGATAAGGAAACCTTGGGTGCGGCGTGCGAAAGACTCTTACGTTTAGTAAATTTGGGTCCCACGCTATCAATACCCGACCATGTGCTCTATCAGCATTTCTATGCGGGATTGGACATCAAGTCCACCGGGCTCCTTGACGATGCCTAGGGAGGTTCCTTCCCGGATAAGACTCCAAGTGAGGGAAGGAAGATCCTTGATCTTATAGCAGCTAATGACTCCTTCACAACCGAGCCGGAAGAGCCTCAAGAGGAATGCGCACCTGAAAAAGAGATCACTCCTGAACCTGAGCCCGAACCCCCATCATCCAAATCCATAAGCCCAGTTCAGGAGGCCACGACACCGGAGGAAGAGACAATTCAACCTCCGGAGTCCCTTCCGAAGTTTGAGGATGATATAATTGGCGATTATGGAAACACCTCAAACTATTGTTGTGAGAGAAAACCACCATCACCCGTGACTTCCCCAGATCCCGTGGATGTCGCTTTCCTCAGGGACAATGTTCGGGAGTTAATGGCCATCATGACCCAAGAATGGTTGAGAGAGTCGGAATCAACAGCCGGAATTTTCCAGCTTCTTCTGCCTCGATCAACCCTTCCTTGTGTCATAAATGGAAAGGTAGTGAAAGTTCTCTACAACCCTCTGGTGGGAGTCAACATCATTTCCAGCACTTATGCTCTGAGGAACTTTTCGGACGAACCTCTGACTCCCACCCAGACATCGATCAGGACTCCTGAAGGAGAAATCCTAGAAGGAGTAGGGATCTTGAAGGCTATCCCTGTGTCATGTATAAGGAGGCCGACTTTGCTCTTGACTTCCACACCTATGACGTCCTTAGCTTCGACCTCATGATAGGATTGCCCCTCAAAAAATTTCTCCTAGAGGCCCCTACCCAAGGTAAGCTTAACATTTGCCTGGGGAAGGAGGTTAAGGCAATCATTCTGAAAGATTCGCCGGAATCCCTCCTCGACGAGTGGGCACCCGAGTTCATAGATGAGATAGAGGAGCCTGATGAGCCTATAGATATATCTGAATCCCAGGCTCCACCTAAGCCTCCTATCGAACTTAAGCCTCTGCCTGCCGGCCTTCGATATGTTTTCCTCCATGGGGACACTGAGTCCCCAGTGATCATTAATGACAATCTCTCTGACGAGGAATCCAGAAGGCTCATCTCCATCCTAGAGAAACACCGATCGGTGTTCGGATATTCTCTTCAGGATCTAAAAGGGATAAGCCCGACTCTCTGCACCCATCGCATCCCTGTAGATTTAGACATCCCACCAACAAGGGAACCGCAGACAAGGCTGAACAACACGATGAGAGAAGTCGTGAAGAAAGAAGTTCTTAAACTTCTTCACGCTAGGATCATTTACCCAGTCCCTTATAGTGAATGGGTGAGTCCGGCCCGTTCAATGCGTACCCAAGAAGGGAGGTATGACGACAACCCTTAATGAGTTCGGTGAGCAGATTGCTCAACGCCTTCCCACAGGGTGGAGGATGTGTATAGACTATAGGAAGCTCAACAAGGCTACAAAGAAGGATCACTTCCCGCTCCCGTTCATCAATGAGATGCTCGAGCGGCTAGCGAATCACTCCTTCTTTTGTTTCCTTGATGGATATTCCGGTTACCATCAAATCCCTATCCACCCTGATGACCAAAACAAGACCACTTTCACCTACCCTTACAGAACCTATGCTTATCAGAGAATGTCTTTCGGGTTGTGCAATGCACCCGTGTCGTTCCAAAGGTGCATGATGTCTATCTTCTCAGACATGATCGAGCAAATCATGGAGGTTTTCATGGACGATTTCTCCGTCTATGGTAAAACTTTTGATGAATGCCTTAGGTATTTAGACAAGGTCTTGCAAAGGTGCCATGAGAAGGACTTAGTACTCAATTGGGAGAAATGCCATTTCATGGTGAGAGAGGGCATCGTGTTAGGACACCTGGGGTCCGAACAAGGGATAGAAGTGGATCGTGCCAAGATCGAGGTAATAGAAAAGCTTCCCCCTCCTGTTAATGTCAAGGGTATCCGTAGCTTCCTCGGCCATGTGGGGTTCTACTGACGGTTCATTAAGGACTTCTCGCAGGTAGCTAGACCCCTTACCAATCTCTTGGCCAAGGATGTGCCTTTCGAATTCATAGAAGAGTGTATGGAATCTTTCCTTACCCTCAAGAAGGCACTCATCTCTGCCCCAGTCATCCAGCCTCCCGACTGGACGTTGCCTTTCGAGATCATGTGTGATGCTAGTGATTACGCTGTAGGGGCTGTTTTAGGCCAAACTACGAATAAGAAACATCATGCTATAGCCTATGCTAGCAAAACCATGACAGGAGCTTAGCTGAACTATGCTACTACCGAGAAAGAGCTCCTTACTGTTGTCTTTGCTATAGATAAGTTCAGATCCTACTTAGTGAGAGCCAAGGTAATAGTTTACACTGATCATGCTACTCTAAAATACCTGCTCACTAAGAAAGATGCTAAACCCCACCTGATTAGATGGATTCTGCTCCTTCAAGAATTTGATTTAGAAATAAGGGATAAAAAGGGAGTAGAAAATTCTGTTGCAGATCATTTGTCTTGTATGCGTACTACTAACCCGCAGGAAGCACCCATCAATGATTCCCTACGAGACGACATGTTGCTAACGGTCACGGATAGTAACCCTTGGTATGCAAACATTGTAAATTATCTGGTTACTGGGTACATACCCCCAGGAGCTGATAGGAAGAAACTGCTTCGTGAGGCAAAAAGACACATATGGGATGATCCGTACCTCTATAAAGTCTGCGCTGATGGGTTGTTGAGAAGATGTGTACCACATACTTAAGGAATACAAATCATTGAGAAGTGCCATGCTGGATCATATGGCGGCCACTATGGCACTTACCGTACACATGCAAAGATATGGCAAAGTGGGTTCTTCTGGCCGACTATGTATGACGACACGAGAAATTTTATCCAAAAATGCAAAGCTTGCCAGAAGCATGGAGGAATTACTACCAGAGATGCAATGCCCCTACATGATAATCTGCAAGTGGAGCTTTTGACGTATGGGGTATTGATTTCATGGGCCCGTTCTCAAAGTCTGATGGAGCTGAATATATCTTAGTGGTAGTCAACTATGTGTCAAAATGGGTAGAAGCTATAGCTTGCAAGTCGGCCGATGCCAAGCATTCCAAAAGGATGTTCAAAGAAGTGATATTCCCTCGCTTCGGCATTCCAAGGATGGTAATTAGTGATGGGGTATCCCACTTCACTGATACCGATTTTAGAAGATTCCTGAAGAACCAAGGGATCAAACACAGCATTGCTACTCCATACCACCCCCAAACTAATGGTCAAGCAGAAACCTCCAATAAGCAGATCAAGAATATTCTACAGAAAATAGTGCAGGAGGCTGGCAGAGTTTGGAAGAAGCATCTTGATGATGCCTTATGGGCCTATCGAACAGCTTACAAAACTCTATTGGGAATGTCCCCGTATCAATTGGTATACAGAAAGATGTGCCACCTACCACTGGAAGTGGAGCATAAAGCTCATTGGGCAATCAAAAGGTTTAATCTGGATTTCCTGAAGTCCGGAAGGAATAGGCAGAAGCAGTTAGCAGAATTGGAAGAATGGAGAGAAAAAGCCTATCACAGTGCAAAGATTTATAAAGAGAGAACCAAGAGGTGGCACGATAAGAAAATCAAGAAAAAAGAATTTGCACCGGGTGATAAAGTGCTACTTTTCAACTCCCGATTCAAGCTATTCGGAAGAGAGAAATTGCACAGCAAGTGGGAAGGACCATTCACAGTAGTAGAGGTAGCTCCTCATGGAGCTATCACTCTGCAAAATGATGAAGGCAACTGTTTTAAGGTGAATGGCCATCGATTGAAAATCTTCCTCGAGCCGGACGATATTGAATATGAAGTGATCAACTTCATCAAGAATGGGTACAATAAGTAAGAGTGTGCCCAACACCAGGTAAGTCCTCTCTCCCCTACTTTCTTTATCCCTTCAAGCTTATTTTCATTTCTTAGAAAAAGACAGTGTGGGGGAAATCCCCACCCTGCAGAATAAAAAGAAGGACCCGAGGTACGCAACTTCCCTATCTCACTTCCCTGTACCTTTGAGTTTGTTTTGAATTTCAAAAATCAATCTTTTATATCAAACTCAGGAGGTAATTTTTCTATGTCATACATGATTCCTGTGGTTGGTTTGCATATGTTTTATTCCTTACTCATCATCTTGATGCTTGTGGACAAATATCATTAGGGAACTCATGCTTATCTAAGTAGTTGGTGTTTGTGATATGGTTTGATGATATGATCTTCGTTCTGAATGTTTGAGTGCTTGGGAATTTTATTTGAAAATCATGAAAACCCCTTGCAAAGCTCCTCTTTGACATGCCACCGTCCCACTAGAGCCATATGATATTCATAGTTGAAAACCTTTTACTCATATGCTGCTCATTATTGCATTGAGCTTTGTCAAATTCTGTGACCCTTGTGAGAATTCTTTTCACTACTTTCATGATCAAGATTCATGTGCACACCACCTAATTCCCCTTACTATGCTTCTACATTGGAAGTTAGCATTGTATCATTCATCCATTTCATAAAAATAAAAGCTCCATATGTGGTGTGACATCTCTCTCCAAAAGTATCCTTCAAAGAAAGACATGGGCTATGAAAAAAAGAAGAAAAAGAAAAAGAGAAAAAGAAAGAATAGCCCATGTCCAAAATAAAGGAGGAATAGGAGAGAGATGAGATCATGCAAAAAGGAGTTCCATATCATGTATGGTAATATCTAGCACCCATTCCAGGCCTAGTATCCACCCTACCATACTCACCATATCCATACACGTGCACATCTTGATCTGATGGTATGATTTGATTTTCTCTGTGGATCCAGTTTTTGACTTTGCAATATATGACTTTGCAATATATGTGATGCAAGTATGCCTTATCCTTTGTCCTACCCTGAGCTCCACATATAGCCATCATTAGAAGTAGGGTGAAGAAAGGCAATCTAATGCCTTGGTGAGGACATATACACATTGAGCGATTTGATAGAATCAAATGAGGAGCCAAACAAGGTTTATTTTGAAAATTTATTGCAAAACCCCAAGTTAATTGACTTGATGAGCAGGAGTGATTTGATTCATGACCATTCCATTCTTCAACTACCCAAGATAGCATGATAAACACTTCACAGAGTTCACAAGTGCAAGGTATGATTTGGAATATCCCTTATGCTTACTTCATACCTATGGATAACATGTCTCACTTTGATCTTGTTCTTCCCTTCACTCGGGACGACCAAAGGTCGAGTGTGGGGGTATTTGTTGACGGCTGATTTTCACTCACTTCTTACCCGTCAAACATGTACCTTTTGGCATGGAAAATGATTATCAACACTAGAATAGGGATTAAACTAACCATTTCCACAAGTGTTGGTGATTATGCAAATATAGGTGATTAGCACTAGAAAGAGGAGTACTTCAAGACCAGCCAATGAGGGGATGCTACCTAGGATTCCCTTGGATCACTAACATCATCAATCCAAGAGAGGCAAGCCTGACGAATCACGAAGCACCACATGGACATCACATGGATTCAAGGGCCCACTTATCTCCCAAAATCATCAGGAAACTTGGCATGCACGGGGGAGTGACTTCAGGGCCCACCAGTCAGCCACCACGAAGAAGCACAAGGCGCCACGTGGCGCCGAGGTTTCGGCCGAACCGTGGATCGGCCGAACCGACTTTGGTTCGGCTGATCCCGGCCCTCCACGTGGCAGCCTCTAATTGGTCCTTGGTGTTAGATAAACATGTAATTGTAACATATGTACATGAGATAAGGATATAGGCTGGTAGATGTTTGTTGCTAGTAGATAAGAGTTGTTGTAATCTTAACTAAACAGCCTGGAGTATCTTTAGCTCATGTATCATCTTGTAATCCAAGCAAGGGGATTTTCCTTGCCCATATAACACGAAACCATCGGCCTAGGAAGGTGCTACGGCGTTCCACCAATACCTTCTGTTCCTCTGATTTCTACTTGGTATCAGAGCCATAGTTCTCAACTAGATTCCATCTATTCCCTTTACCATGTCTTCCTCAAGCACCTCCGCGTTCTTTGCCTCCATGAATCCGCTGGTGGGCATTGTCATCACCGACAAGCTCTCGAAGAACAACCATGCCACATGGAAGGCACAGGTCCTTGCTGCCGTGAGAGGTGCACGGCTGATGGGTCATCTCACGGGGGATACTGTTGCTCCGCCCATGGAGGTTGATCAGAAGGTGGGGGACAAGACCGTGAAGACCACCAATCCGGAGTATGAAGATTGGTACGCCACCAATCAGCAAGTCCTTGGATTCATCCTCAGATCGCTGACCAAGGAGGTTCTTCCTCAAGTATCTGCAAAGGAGACTGCAGCAGAGTTATGGGAGGCCCTTGAAGTCATCTACGCGTCCAAGACAAGGGCGCGTGTGTCAACACCCGTGTTGCACTTGCCACTACTCAAAAAGGTAATCAATCCATTACTGAGTATGTAGGGAAGATGCGTTCGCTTGCCGACGAGATGGCGGCTGCTGGGAGGAGGCTCGACAACGCTGAGCTTGTTGAGTACATCCTCACAGGCCTTGACTATGACTACAACCCCATCATATCTGCGTTGGGGGCCTGGATGGAGCCAGTCTCGGTCGATGAGCTCTATGCACAGCTGCTCGCATTCGAGACACGAATGGATCTGTTTTTAGGTGGAGGAAACAGCTCTGGTTCGTCAGCCAATGTGGCGAACCGGGGTGGTCGTGGTGGCGGTCGTGGTAGAAGCAATGGCCACGGCCGTGGTGGCTTTGGTCGCGGCAATGGTGGTCGCGGCAACAACGTCAACAACACCAACAATCAAGCGCGTCAAGGTGGACGCGGCAACAGCAATCCTCCACGTCGCGGCAACAACACTGGGTCTTCTTCGCATCCTCAGTGTTAGGTCTGTCTAAAGACTGGACATACCACAGATCGTTGCTGGCATAGGTTCGAAGAGGACTTCGTTCCTGAAGAGCGTCATGCTGCAAACACCGCAACAAACTCCTACGCCTACGACGCCAATTGGTACACCGACACCGGTGCCACTGATCATATTACTGGAGAATTGGAGAAGCTAGTTGTTCATGACAGGTACAACGGCAGCGAATAGATCCACACCACCAGTGGTACAGGTATGCACATTAGTCATATTGGTCATTCTACTATTCATACCCCGAGTAGATCTCTTAATTTAAGAAACATTCTTCATGTGCCATCTTCCAAAAAGAATCTTGTTTCAGTCCATCGTCTAGCTTCAGATAACAATGTCTTTTTGGAATTTCACCCTGATTTCTTTTGTATCAAGGACCAAGAAACGAAGAACATTCTGCTTAGAGGACCTTGCCGGAGAGCGCTCTATCCTCTCACATCCACATCAGCCGTGAAGCAAGCTTTTGGAGTCAATGACCCGTCCCTTGATCGATGGCATAGTCGCTTAGGTCACCCTGCAATGCCTATTGTTGAAAGGGTACTTAAAAATTTTAATCTTCCTTATAGTCATGAGTCGAATAAACATTCTGTGTGTGATGCTTGTCAGAAAGCTAAGAGTCATCAGTTGCCATACCCAAAATCTGTTAGTGTTTCTCATCAGCCTTTAGAGCTTGTGTTTTCTGATGTGTGGGGTCAAACACCTGATTCTGTTGGAAGATTCAAATATTATGTTAGCTTTGTTGATGATTCTAGCAAGTTCACCTGGATTTATCTCTTGAAATTTAAATCTGAAGTTTTTCAGAAATTCCACGAATTCCAGGCTCTTGTTGAGCGTCTTTTTTATCGAAAAAATTTGGCTATGCAAATAGATTGGGGTGGTGAGTATGAGAAGCTTAACTCCTTTTTCAATAAAATTGGTATCTCTCATCATGTGTCATGTCCTCATGCACACCAACAAAATGGCTCAGCTGAGCGTAAACATCGGCACATTATTGAAGTAGGCTTGTCTCTTTTAGCACATGCAAACATGCCTTTAAAATTTTGGGATGAAGCTTTCTTTACTGCTACTTATCTCATTAACTACACTCCTAGTCGAATCCTTGATTATCATACGCCTCTAGAGAGTTTGTTTCATACCAAACCAGAGTATTCCTCTCTTAGAGCTTTTGGCTGTGCTTGTTGGCCTAATCTTAGACCATACAACAAAAGAAAGCTTGAATTTCGATCTAACGAGTGTGTGTTCCTCAGTTATAGCAATTTGCACAAAGGTTTTAAGTGCCTTGATGCTAAGACCGGAAGAGTTTATATATCTAGGGATGTTGTCTTTGATGAGAATGTTTTTCCTTTTTCAAAACTCCACCCTAATGCTGGATCTCGTTTAGCTACAGAAATTCTTCTGCTTCCTAAACATCTATCTAATTCTACCGGGGATGATTCAGTAGATGATCATGTGACTAATGCTAATAATCAAGAAGATATGGAGAATATGCAGGATCAGGATGCCACAAACGACCCCAGTGCGACTTCCCAAGCTGATTCGCCTGCACCGCCGCCAGGATCAGCTCTGGGATTTGTGCGCAATCCAGCAGTAGCGGCGGTCCCCCGGAATCTTCTCCTGCGCCATCCGACTTGCACCATGCGGCGTACCCAGGCGTCAGCATCGGCTCCGCCTTAATCACCGGGCGACGCGCGGCAGCCTGACGTAGGGGGGCACGATGTTGTCTCCCCGACAGCTCCAACAGAAAGTGCGTCAGGCTCTGGTGTGCCGCCGGGATCCGGTGCGCCACCGGATGGATCCGGTGTAACCCCTGTGACTGCATCATCTCCCGCGGCTTCCTCAGCAGATCCGTCTACATCGCCATTGCCAGTAGCTGCTTCGTCTCCAGCCGATGCTCGTCCACGTACATGGCTTCAGGCTGGTATACGAAAGCCAAAGGTATATACAGATGGTACTATTTGTTATGGTTGTTATCTATCAACGGGTGAACTAAGTAATTTAAATGAGGCCTTGGCTGATAAGAAGTGGGTTGATGCAATGAACATAGAGTATGAAGCTTTGATGAAAAACAAAACATGGCACCTTGTTCCTCCTCAGAAAGGGTGGAATGTAATAGATTGTAGATGGGTTTGGAAAGTCAAAAGAAAAGCAGATGGTAGTTTGGATAAATACAAAGCTCGTTTAGTAGCTAAAGGATTTAAACAGAGATATGGTGTAGATTATGAAGATACCTTTAGTCCTGTGCTTAAAATGGCTACTATTCGTATTATATTGTCCATAGCTGTGTCAAGAGGTTGGACTTTGAGACAGCTAGATATTCAAAATGCCTTTTTGCATGGTGACTTAGAAGAGGAGGTGTATATGAAGCAGCCTCCAGGATATGAGGATAAAAGTCTACCAGGGTAAGTTTGCAAACTTGACAAAGCGTTATATGGCTTAAAACATGCTCCACGGGCATGGTATGCACGGCTGAGCTCCAAGCTCATAAGCCTCGGTTTCAAACCCTCCAAGGTAGATACATCATTGTTTTATTTCAATAAAGGAGATTTAACTGTATTTGTCTTGATTTATGTCGATGATATTATAGTGGCCAGTTCAAGCAAGGAGGCAACTACAGGCTTGTTGCGTAGCTTGGGACAAGATTTTGCCTTGAAGGATTTGGGAGAGTTGCATTATTTCCTTGGGATTGAGGTAAATAAGTTAAATGATGGTATTTTCCTTACACAAGATAAATATGCCTCTGATCTGTTAAAAAGGGTGAATATGGCTGATTGTAAACCGGTTAGTTCACCATTATCAACCAGTGAAAGATTGTCAGCTCATGAGGGTACACCTTTGGGAGTAAAAGATGTAACACAATATAGAAGTGTAGTTGGTGCTCTTCAATATTTGACACTTACAAGACCGGATATAGCCTTCTCGGTTAATAAAGTGTGTCAGTTTCTTCATGCACCTACTACAGTACATTGGGCTGCTGTAAAACGCATAATGAGGTATCTGAAGTCAGGTACCAGGATTGGTCTCAAGATAGGTAAATCCCGGTTGATGTTAATAAGTGCATTTTCAGATTCAGATTGGGCTGGTTCTCTTGATGATAGAAGATCTACAGGAGGTTTTGTTGTGTTTTTTGGATCAAATTTAATCTCATGGAGTGCACGAAAACAAGCACCAGTTTCTAGATCAAGTACAGAAGTAGAGTACAAGGCTATTGCTAATGCGACTGCAGAGGTAATGTGGATTCAGACGTTGATGAAGGAAAAAGGAATCTCTTGTCCTCCTATGGCACGATTATGGTGTGATAATATTGGAGCTAAATATCTTTCAGCTAATCTAGTGTTTCATGCCAGGACAAAACATATAGAAGTGGATTATCATTTTGTAAGGGAAAGAGTGGCTAATAAACTTTTGCAGATCGAATACATACCAACAGGAGATCAAGTGGCTGATGGTTTCACAAAAGCCTTAACAGTAAGACAACTGGAGAACTTCAAGAACAATCTTAACCTCACTCGGTTATGATTGAGGGGGTGTGTTAGATAAACATGTAATTGTAACATATGTACATGAGATAAGGATACATGCTGGTAGATATTAGTTGCTAGTAGATAAGAGTTGTTGTAATCTTAACTAAATAGCCTGGAGTATCTTTAGCTCATGTATCATCTTGTAATCCAAGCAAGGGGATTTTCCTTGCCCATATAACACGAAACCGCCGGCCCAGGAAGGTGCTACGGCGTTCCACCAATACCTTCCATTCCTCTGATTTCTACACTTGGTTGCAATCCCGGGCGTTTTGGAGCACATGGAGCCCCGAAGCAAACCTCTCCCTCCTCTATAAATAGGAGGGGAGGGGCTCTCATTTGGAACACACACTTCTCCTCCTCCTCTTCATTTTGGCTTGGAGCCTCTCTCTTTAGGAGAGGAGAGCTCTTTGTATAGGATTAGTGCTAGGAAGTGAGGTGGGAGGCTTGAGGACATGTCATGTTCTTCATGACATCTTCCTCAAGAACAATCCTCAGCGGTGCCTTTGCTCTTCAACTAGACTAAAGTGAGTATTTTGACATTTCCTATTTAGACTAAAGTCATATGCATGCTTAGTTGCTTTGTTCTTGTGTTCTTCGTTTGTTCTTGGTTTAGAGGCTTGTGTTCTTCGAACACAACCCTTTCGATCCAGTAGACTTAGATCATAAGTTTGCATCTAGTTTGCCAGCTTGTCTATTAGAGTAAAGTGAAGATCCTGCATGTCCCTAGTTAGATCAAAGTGCATTCATGATCTTGCATGAGTGATAGAGCATACCTTGAGCTAGTGCTAGTATCTCCCTCGCGGATTCGTAGTAATAGTAAGTGGTGTAGACGTGGTGTCTGGGCCATAAGCTATCCTCCGAAGACCACGTACGATCGTAGCGTAGAGGTAGGCTGCAGTGGTGACAGCCTGTTGGACCCTTTGCAAACCCTCTGCGTCGCGTACCGAGTTGGGCTCGTTGCCAGCACATTGGCCTTTCCCTAAAAAGTTAGGATGTGCTTGGTGCCCGAAGTGAGTGCTATACCCAAAAGATCATGACTAGACTCTGCGCTCGGTCGAGGCAGATCCTTTCTACCTATCCTATCAATCAGTGTTGTGTCCTTGGATCATCTATACTAGAGTAGGAGATAGTGCACACCGTTCCTTGGATTATATACCCTTGGAATACTCTCCTTCCTTGGGGAAGTACTACAGCGGTATCTCTGTGCGCTTGCGGTATACCCGGTCGCTCTTATACGCTCCCTCTAGGTGCACAACTAGTGGTGACATTAAGAAATGCCAACAGCCGGGAGCCGTGGAGGGCAGGCCTTTAGTCCCGGATTGGTTTACCAACCGAGACTAAAGGGTCCTTGTCTCCCAAAAAACCCTATTGTTTTTATATAGTTTAATAAATATTAAGGTCTCCAAAATTTATGATTCGGCTTCCAAAAAATTAGTCACTGGCCTAACATCAATACTTAAGGTCTTAACAAAAAATATAAAAAAGTTCATACATCAATACTTAATTAAGGTCTTACAAACATAAAAAGTTCATACATGAATACTTAAGGTACGGTCTTAACAAAGATAGAGGGGTGCTCAATGCACGACACATATTTCATACTCCATTCTTCTTCCTTAGATAGTTCATATAGTTGAAGTCTCCGATCTTGAAGTCGAGAACTTCATCGATATATGCCAGAGAATGGATCAGTGCACTCTCCATCACTTCACAATTACGGTCACATGGACTTCCATAAATTTCAAACAGGGGCGAGGAAAACTGATATGGCTTGAAAAATGAAAGATGAGCCTGATACTTTGAACCTCTTGTGAGTGTAGGATTTGAATCTGTGTAAGAAAATCCCACAACATCCAACACTTGCTCTAGAATTGCATGAAAGCTCTTTGCCGCAAAGGTTTGACCAAAGATATCCTACAGTTAAGAATAATGTTATTACGAATCATAAAAAATGTTAAATAAGAAGATTAAAATAACATTAAATGATGCTCCATACTATGTCATGTTCATTCAGCTGATAAAGTCTCTCTGCGGTCGTGGTCACACTTTCTCCATCCTCGAGTGCCTTGATTAGAAAATAAGAGTAATCCGGCACAAAGTACCCATTAGCATAAAGTTGTTCTAAGCATGCCTGCATGGCGGTCCTTTCATAAGTCCTCCTAACCACGGTAGGGGTACCCCACCCAACAATTGAGACCATTTGGATGGGTTCTGAAGACAGCAAGGAGCGAATTTGCCCTCGAACGGGTATGTCAAACGAGATTTTTAATTGTATGCAATTGTTTGGACCGACAATGGCACATTGTGAAACAGGAGGGGTACCACCTAAATTTTCAACAACATGTGCGAGCCACTGCAAATGATTGAGAATCTGCATTGTTTGAAAATAATATTATTATCCGTCTGTAGTACGTAAACATCAAATTTATACAAGGAAACAATATTACTATGTTGGGACGAGGTCCTTGGCTTCGATCACCAGTAGGTAAGTCAATCACACCATGGGTGAAGTGTATGCCTGGACGACGAGCATAAGGTGGCCGTTCATCACGACGACTGCCATGGCGACCACCGTGACCAGAATAACTTGCCATAGTTTTCCAAAACTATTACAATCTCTGCAGGAAAATAAGAGAATGGTTAAATTTATTCTATATAAAAGCAAAATATATAAGACCTATTTTCTCATTTTCTAATAACTAAACAGATAAGTGCAAGAGCTCGTTCCAATGCAGTGAGGCCAGAGGTGACGTAAGTCTGTACTATACCTTTTCTAATGACCCTGATCATTTAGGAAGTACAGCCTCACCTCACCATCATATACATGCACCTCGCTCTCCCACTTAAAGTTCTCTACATCACCAAGCTACAGCCCTACATCTCCTACCTAGCTACAGCCCTACATCACCGAGCCACGTACAGCCCCAGCTCGCCGGTGATGTAAGACTGTAGTTAGCTAGGATGTAAGGCTACTGGTAGGGAACGTCCAACCGACTGTATATGGAAAAAAGAAAAAAATAAGAGAATGCCTAAATGTATTCTAAATAAAAAAAGAAATACTTAACATGTTGATAATTTGAAGACAATACGTGAATTCAGAGATGTGTTTGAAGCAGTGGTTCAAAATCTAGAAGCTGACATAGTGCACTACCTCCAGTTCCGACGGAGCCAACTGATCAAGTATGATGTCGACATCCTCTCTCTCAATCTCTGAATAAGATGTCTAAGAGCTGTTGTATATGCTAAAGCTAACCTCTTGAGAGGTGTCACTCAAAACATTATGCTTGAACAGCTGGCTCCTATCGGAACTAGAGGTGGTGCACTATATGTCTGAATTTTCAGATGTTGCAGCAAATAACATTTTAATTTTTTTCTATATAAATACAAAAATACTTAATGAACATGAATGAAATAAAATTTCTATTGTCTCTAAAAATAAGAGAATGCCTAAATGTATTGTAAATAAAAAAGATATACTTAATAAAAATGAATTAAATAGGTAGGTAGTATATTTTTGTTTGGTAATGACCATTTTTTTAATAAACTAACTTCTAATAAATTAAGCTAAATGTAAATTTAAATGCATCTCTCATTATTTCTAAAAGTAAAAATCAATTATCTCTATATCAAATACTAGAAAATTAGAGGATGCTTAAAAAAAATATGTGAAACAAAATACAATGTTAGTAGCTAAATAACTACTTGTTTCTAAATCTAAAACATCTAAAAAAAACCTTATCTCTTAGCTCCTACTGCTAACTAGAAACTAAAATTTCTATTTTCTCCATTTCTAAACCATAAATCAAAATTTAATCAAAACAAATGAAAAGAGAATGAAGAATCTAACCGCAACACTTTGGAGGAGGGAAATCTTCACAAATTGATGACGAAAAAATTGAACAGCACCTCCCTAGGAGAGAGGCGCCATGGAGAGCTTGAGCTAGCTCTCGGGTGAAATGGCTCGGGCAGAGGAATGTGAAGGAGAGGGCAGGGACTAGGCGCCGGCCTTTAGTCTCGGGTGGTAATACCGCCCGGAACGAAAGCTTTTGTCCCGAGCGGTGTCACCACCCGGGACAAATTGCCGGAGCCAATAATTGAGCTGCAGTAGCCGTTGGAGGCCTCCCCATTTGTCCCGGTTGGTGTTACCAACCGAGACAAAAGGCTAGGGTCGTTTGGAGGCGTTTCGGGCCACGTCACCCCAAAGCCTTTTGTCACGGCTCCAAAGTTGAACCGGGACAAAAGGCCTGGATCAAAGGTCCGGTTTCCACCAGTGAGGGCGGCCTTCCCAGGCTCGACGAGCCGATCCCAGTCTGCCTCGGCTGGGATGTACTACCATTTCTCCAACACCTTTGAGTACCGCTTCCCGGTGTACTCAGGGAGCGGGTTCTCAGGGTCGTTTTTGAGATAGAACCACCCCTTGTGCCACTCCTTATTGGAGCTCAGAAGGTTGCTGTTGATGTACTCATCCGTCCTCTCCTGCTTTATCTTCAACACGACGCACCCGATTGTCGCGGGCGAGCTAGAATCCATCTACACCACGAACTTGAAAAAGTACCTGAACAAATCCTTGTTGACGGCTATTAAGTGCTACTTTTATGCCGTCAACTCCTTCATAAATGAATGAAAAGTGATCATCAACACTAGAATAGGGCTTTATACTGACAAGTTCCACTAGTGTTGGTGTTTCTAACTTTTGTTGCAGGATGCACCGGAATACGTGATAAATGATACAATTGAGAGCAAGTGATTCAAATTTTCGAATCAAAATGGGGTAAGTCATCGAGCTTGATCCAAATGGGAAGGTAAGCCAAGGCACGTTAGCCTTGTTTGAGCTTGGTTTCATGGTGAATAAAAAACAAAAAACATTGAATTTTAATAAAGACCTCCCTGGTTCTTGAACCAGTAGAGTCCCTCTTATTTTTCCTTTTTTGTTTGAAGACAGCACCAGGTACATGAACAAATGTGGGGGAGATCTCCCAAGCTTATCATCGACATACACACTTGAGATCTCCCACACAGGCGTTGCACAACAATCGACTGCGCTTTCATGACAAGGGACAAGGTAAACTAGAGTGAGCCGGCTGCCCCATGGGTTAGCTGAACCACTGCTGGTCCTCCTTGATCCCGCATTCTTCAGTAGCGATAGTATGTGCATGTTGGCGTTTCTTAACATCACCACTAGTTGTACACCTAGAGGGAGCGTATAAGAACGACCGGGTATACCGCAAGCGCACGGAAATACCGCTGTAGCACTTCCCCAAGGAAGGAGAGTATTCCAAGGGTATCGAATCCAAGGAACGGTGTGCACTACCTTCTACTTCTAGTATAGATGATCCAAGGACACAACTCTGATGGATAGGATAGGTAGAAAGGATCTGCTCGGACTGAGCGCAGAGTCTAGTAACGTTCTCTCAGGTATAACACTCACTTAGGGCACCAGGCACATGGCCTTTGTGCTGGCTCGAGCCCAACTCGGTGCGCGACGTAAAAGGGTTGCAAAGGGTCCAACAGGCTGTCACCACTGCGGCCTACCTCTACGCTATGATCGTACGTGGCCTTCGAAGGGTAGCTTATGGTCCAGACACCTCGTCTATACCACTCACTATTCCTACGAATCCGCGAGGGAGATACTGGCACTAGCTCAAGGTATGCTCTATCACTCATGCAAGATCACGAATGCACTTTGATCTAACTAGACACATGCAGGAGCTTCACTTTACTCTAATAGACAAGCAGGCAAACTAGATGCAACTTATGATCTAAGTTCTAATGGATCGAAAGGGGTTGTGTTCGAAGAACACAAGCCTCTAAACCAAGAACAAACGAAGAACACAAGAACACAGCATTCTAAGCATGCATGTCTTTAGTCTAAATAGGAAATGTCGAAATACTCACTTTAGTCTAGTTGAAGAACAAAGGCACCGCTGAGGATCGTTCTTGAGGAAGATGTCATGAACATGACATAGCCTCAAGCCTCCCACCTCACTTCCTAGCACTAATCCTATACAAGGAGCTCTCCTCTCCTAATGAGAGAGGCTTCAAGCCAAAATGAAGAGGAGGAGGAGAAGAGTGTGTCCCAAAAGTGAGCCCCTCCCCTCCTATTTATAGAGGAGGGAGAGGCTTGCTCGGAGGCTCAAAGTGCCCCTAAACGCCCGGGATCGCGACAAGGGACCAATCAGGGGCCACCACGTGGAAGGCCACGATGAACGGGCACTAAGGCGGTTCCGCCGATCCAAGGATCGGCTGACCCCCTAGCGGCGCCTTTCGCGGTGTGCTTTCTCCCAGTGACTGATATGTGGGTCCCATGATCTATCCTCCGTGCATGGCAAGTTTCGTGGTGGTTTGGGTCTCCGGTGGGCCCTTGGATCCTTGTGCTGCACACGTGGCGGTGTCTGATTCGTCGGGAGTTGCTTCACATGGATTGATGAGGTGTCATGGACACATGGCATCTAATGTGGCACACGTCGCCACGTGGTCTGGTGTGGGTCCCACCGAGCTCACAAGATATCTTGTCTTGTGCATATCTTTCTCATCCGGACTCTGATGTAGGCATATAATATGTCCATTTCGATCATCTCGACGAGCCCGTTGCAATGGTGCAGTCCAAATTGGCATTTGGGGGTGTTTATGATGATGTCCTTTAATAGCCATTGGACTACTTACTCTCAACTGTACCATTTGGCACGCATTTCGGTGCATTCTGCAACAAAAGCTAGAAACACCAACACTTGTGGAAATCATCAGTATCAAGCCCTATTCTAGTATTAATGATCCTTTTACACTTATTTTATGCAGGTATTGACGTTGTAAAAGCAGCACTTTTTGACCGTCAACAGTGCACCCTTTATCTCACTCCCTAATTCATGAGTTTGAATGAGTCTCAATTCTTATCGGATAAATCAATCTCATGGAATCGTGCTCGACTTGCTCTACATGTTTCCTGTGGTTGGCTTGCATATGTTTTATTCCCTTACCTATTATCTTGATGCTTGTGAACAAATATCATTAGGGAATCCATGCTGAGCTCTGTTGCTTTCCTGAGAAGAGTCTGCAGAGAAAACAAGATCCTATTACCCACTGACCAGTACATCATTCTCATTTATAGGCCCCTATTTTTCACCTACAACCACGCCATTAGGTTTGCTCTCATTACCCATGGCTAATTGCTTCAATAAATCACAATGAAAGTCCTTGTTAGACTGTATATCTTCATTCCAAACAGTATCATCGTAGTACATCTCATCAAGTCCGACCTGTGAAGCATCATCCCTAACCACTGAATCTTTGGTAGGTATTTGTGCAGCCACCAGATCCTCAACCAAGTAATCTTCAAACATGATTGGCACCTCCAATGGAAGCTGCTCACACTCCATCTCCTTAGTCCCTTGAGCTAATTGCTGCAACAACCCTTCATGCACAATAGCATCAGTTGACATTGCATCCCAGGTGACATCCAGTAGGGGCACTTCATCGAACGCACTGTAGGTTGCATCCTCTGAACAGAATGATGTCACGGAAACCACCTACCTACAACATGTTCCACATACACCGCTGGACCAAAAGTGTCCCACTGGACCAATTCATCATCCCAGACCACTTCACTAGGCACTTGATCATTTTCTGAACTATTCAACTTGCTGGCCAGGTGAGCCATTTGATCGAACACATGGTGGGCACAACACATAGCAGGTTCCTACATCAGGATGCAAGTGCCTGTATCTCCTAGAAACAAATTGCCCATGTCTTTGCCGTGCATCATCTAAGAGACTGCTGCCACGAGAATTCCTCAAGCACAGACACAACCAAACCCAAAGCCGGAACTAACGAACCATAGCTCGATAACCGAGGAGCACGCAGCCACGAGCACGAGATGTCGCTGCTGCATAGTACCCGCACCTGGATCGTGTCGAGGATGTAGGACACCGTTGAAAGGATCAATGCAAGTGGCCTAGAGGGGGGTGAATAGGCCTACAAAACAAATTCAAACATTTCTTGCCAAACTTCTGTCAGAGTCCGGAACCTTCGAGAAAAATCCGGAACCTCCGGGAAAATGCATAGGTAGTGAATTTTTCTGGAGCTTCTGATTTTTCAAACCTGCTCGAATTAGATAGCTAAAAGCTGATAGCACAAGCAAGAGATAGATATTTGAAGCTTTGAATTTGAAGCATAAGCTACTAAACAACCTTAGAGCAAAGAGAACTTAGAGATCTAGAGCAAACCCTAATAGATCTAGTTGAGAGCAAATAAGAACAAGCAAGCAAGATAAGTAAAGGATGTAAAGCACAAAAGACACCGATTTATCCCATGGTTCAGCTCACCACAAAGGTTGGCCTACATCCACGTTGTTGAGGTAAGCCACAAAGGCTTTAGGATCTCTCTAGATCCACTCCTTTCTCACACCTATCACCAAGGCAATAGATGGAGTGTTCCACTAGTCACAAAGGGTAATACAAACAACTTGGGGCAGCCACACAAAGATAGGAAGCTCCCAAGTAACCTCTAGCCATCTAGGAGTGAAACTCCAAGAGTAATAGATCCACCAAGCAAGCTAGGGTTTCACCAAGTGCACTAGACCTTCAAGAGAGTGAAAGGATTTGCTTCTTCTCACAAGGAGTCACCCAAGACTTGAATGCTAAGGATGGATTTTTGGATTCAAGTAGGTGGGCGTGAATGCTATGAGCGAGAGAGAGGCAAATGCTACTGTTTTGGCGCAGGGAAGAAGAAGAGGACCATTGGGGGTCCAAGGGGTATAAATACCCTCAGATCTAGATATGCAATAGCTCTTTTTGAAAACCCAGAACCTCCGGAAAAATCTCAGAATTTCCGAGGTCTGGGAGTCTTCAGCTAGCAGACTGAAAGCAGTCCGAAACTTCCGAGAAAAACTCAGAGGTTCCGGGAGCAGAGGAAATAGAGCTGCAGCTGATAGGATTTTTGTGGCTGGGATGATTTGTTGGTTTGTAAAGAACTTTATGCACTTGGTTCCACCCAAAGCCACTATTAGTATCCCTCTTGATAGTACGGCTTGTCCTATACTCAAATTCCAAATGAAAATAAATTAAACTAACATCCTTGAACAAGGGCAAGCCTTCCTTTTTAAATTAGGGGTCTCCTTTTGTTCCTTTGCACCTTATATACATCATGAACCTGAAACATACACTTAGAAGCTCATTAGATCTTTAATTGGGTGGTCAACATCACCAAAACCCACTTAGTGCTTGATTGCACTTACAATCTCCACCTTTGGTAAATGTTGACAACCTAATTAAAGCATACATTTAATTAAAAAGATTGAGCTTTTGATGACATGAATACAAGGCTCCCCCTTAATGTATGCCTTTCTCATTTTGAATAGAGTGGAAAAGTCTTCTTAAGACATGTAGGCAAACATTATGAGCATGTGAAACAACTGCAGTGTATTCCACTCATCGTGGGGTGCTGAGAACAGTGTAACATGTATACATGATGCATATGACAGTTTAAAATCAATCAGGGAGCTGACTATGACCAGACCTTGGAACCTCCAGGAAAAATCCGGAATCTCCGAGTTCTTGGCACCACAGCCCGGAACCTTCGAGAAAATCCCGGAACCTCCAAGCTCTGGTAACACTGTAGCTCTAACAAACATCAATCATCACAGGCAAGAATAATAGACTAAAAGCAACAGAAACTAGATAAAGATAGGCAACTTAAAGCACATCTAGCCTATTACATCACATCACCAAGTTTTTAAAAGTTTTCAAATCCCACAAACTTGTCCATGACCAAGTCCAACACTTGCCAACAGAGGCAAGCACATAAGTACTACAATATTATAGACCATAAACAAATGAGTTTAGCTGAGATAAATAAAGCATTAGCAGCAACAGCTTCTCTCACAACTCAAAAAAGCCAGTTAGTCATATCAATCTTTCCTCTTCTTCCCCTTTGTCAACATGTTAACAAAAAGGAAAGAATAAGAAAGAGAGGAAATTCGTTCTTCCCAAGTGCTGTCAGTGGATTCAGGCTCTTCATCAGAGAGAGGCTTTTTGCCTCGGCGAGCTGCAGCCTTGTAGTTCTTCTTGGCAGGGGCTTTGGGACTTTTAGATTGAGGCTTCATCTTCTTGATCTTGAAAGCCAGGGTGTCTTGGTCACTGTCATCATCTGACTAGGCATCTTCAGGCTGATCAGGTTGGGTTTTTGTATAGGGCTTGGGCTGAGCATTGAAGTCATCTTCCTTACTAGATATGTCAATATAAAAGTTGGGAGGAGACACAGGGGGCTGGACAGCAAGGCATTGTGAGCAAGCAGCCTATTCATGTCTTTCCTTGTCTCATAAGCTTGATTTGTAGAGTATGTGCAGAGCATAAGGCTGTACTTAAGCAATTTCTTCATCTTTTCAGAACAAGGGGCAGCGGGAAGCTGCACAGTGGTGGAGGGTGCTTGTGTGCAAGGGTGCGGGCACGGCACAGGTGTGCTCAGTGGGCCAAAGGCAAAGCCTTGGCCTCCCTCAGGTTCGAGTGTGCGCGCACGAAATCACGGCGGCGAGCTGGCCTCGACGTCGGGTCGACATGGCGGTTAGTAGGTGGCGGCGCGGTTAGGTTCCGGTGGTGTGTGCGTGCACGAGCAAGGTGCCAAGGCAGAGACTTGGGCACTCCTGGGCGTGTGCGCGAGCAGTGCGGTCGCGACACGGCCTCGCCACGTGCGGTGTCCCGGCGTTCCAGGGTGGCGGCGGCTTGGTTCGGACGACGTGCTCGAAGGTGAAACAGAGGACAAGGAGGGTCAGGCAAAGGCGCGCGCGCGGAACGTCGGCAGCGGCACCTGCAATCGGAGATGCACAGCACGATGGCTGGCTCACATGGCGATAGTGGTATGCGCGGCGGCGCGGTGCATGTCGGCCAGAGTAGGGGATTCATTGCCTCCACGGTGCGAAGGCCGGGTGCATGACGGAGAAGAGAGAGGGGTCTCACCGTGGTGACCCCCTAGGTTGAAGCGAAGTGCGGCGATGGAGAGGTGGAGCAGAGCGGTGGCACTGCAGGATGAAGGGGAAGCAGAGCAGGTCCACGGCGTCGCGGTCGTCGGCTTGAGCGGCTCCGGCTCCTGGTCGTCCCTGACGCGAGCGGCACCATCTTCACGGCGAGCGGCGGCAGCTTCCTCGGGTGCTCCTCCCCCCCTTCCTTCTTCTCAGGTGGGCAGGGGAAACCCCAACTGTGGCGGCGGACTCTGGGAAGGAGAGGGTCCGGCGTGGCTTTTAAAAGGGGCGGCCGGCTAGGGTTTGAGGTGCAGGCGGACGGCGTCGATCTCCGGCATCCGTGCCCAGGGGCACGCGGCGCGCATCCGGCTGGTGCCAGCACAGTGGGGGCGGCCATGGGTGTGGTGGTGCGCCCCGGTCCCTGTCGCTCTCCGCTCGCGTCAGCGGAGGGGAAAGGTATGATGAGGGGGCCCCACTTGGCAGCGACAGCGGCTGAAGGGTAGGTGGGAGCAGGCTTTGGTGGGCCGAAAGAGTTAAACGGGCCGGCGGGGCTTTGGTGGGCCGGAAGCTGGGTAAACCAAAGAAAGGAGTAGGAGGTGGTCCAGCGGACTTGATTAGTTGGGTCGAAGGAAAGGTTTTGGCCCAGCAGGGATAGGAAGGTTTTTCCTATTTCCTAAAAACCTTAACTCCTATATCTAATTGATTCAAATTTGAATTAGAATTCAAATTTGAACTACACACAAATAAAATCCAAATAATAGCCATAATCTCCAAAATTATCACACTAGCACTTATAAATCCTAAAATTTATTATTTAGCTCAAAATAAATCTAGGAAATTAGGGAAGGACCAAAGAAGACATCCTTATAATTTTAAGCATGCACTCAACTTCATCCAAAAATTTTGAAATCCATATTTTTGAATAAATTAACATACCGGCAAACTCCAGGATGTTATAGAACTCCCCCCCTCACAAGAATCTCGTCCTCAAGATTAAGAGCTTACCCCCAATTTCAAGGAGAGGAAAGATAAAAGAGAACTAACTGCTCCACATTGAAAAAGAGGTAAAACCGATGCACCGAAAACTAATACTCACCAATCACAGCGTTAGGAGCATCAGCAGCCTTTCCTTCCTTCAGGTGGTAGAGCCTTCCACGGCCAGTAGACTGCTGAGGGGCAGACTGAGGAGGTCCTGCTGGGGCCGATGCTTTTGCGGGCATAGCGACGGTCTTCTTGTCAGGGCAGAAGTACGACTTGTGGCCTGGCTTGCCACAGGTGAAACACGTGGGCCCGAACCCTCCAGTGTTCGGTCCTGGCGCAACCTGAGGCGGGTGGTTGTACCCTCCATTCTGCGGACGGTAGCTGTAGTTTCCTCCTCCGGAGAAGTTGCCTCCATGCTGGCTGTGTCCATCTCTCGGCCTCTGGATCGACCAGTCTTGGTGATATCCCATTCTCTTCTTGTCCTTCATACGATCTTCATGGCCCCTTCTCTCATCCTCGAGCGCGATGGCATGGTTCACCAGGTGGTGTAGGGACTTGTGCTCACTGGCCTTCAAACCCTGGCAGAGACCATGGTGGAGGCCCCGCAGAAACCAAAACTGTTTCTTGTCATCAGTGTTGGTGTCATCCGGGGCATAGCGCATCATTCTCATGAAGTGCCTCTCATACTCCTCCACCCTCATCGCACCCTGCGTCATGGTGCGAAACTCCTGGGCCTTCTGAGTCATGAGCTCCTTTGGTAGGTACTGCTCGCGGAACACCTCGCAGAACTCCAGCCAAGTGATGAAAGCTGGGTTCGGGTGGCTGTCCGAGTAGTTGTCCCACCAAGACTTGGCAGGACCCTCGAGCTGGTGGACGGCGAGAGCCACACACTCTTCATCAGTGTAGGTGGTGAGGTCGAGCTTCGTCTCGATCACGCGGAGCCAGTCGTCTGCCTCGAGAGGATCATCCGAGTAACTGAAGGTAGGGGCCTTCAGGCGGAGGAACATCTCGATCTTCTTGGCGAAGTCCTCTTCTGGCAGAAAGTTGCGGTTCCCACTGTTGACTCGGTTCTAGACAGCATCAGCCATCCTCTGCATCAGCTGAGTCTGAAGGGCCATCACCTCAACCAGGTTAGGTGGTGGTGGTGGCGGTGCTCCTCCACGGCCACGACCACGACCACGGGGAGCTGGTGCGGGCTCAGGTTCAGGCTCACCCTCAGCGTCTTCTTCATCTTCTTCAGCATCGCCTTGACCGATAGGCGGAGGCGGTGGCACCGCAACGCCACGGCCTCGGCCTCCTCCACGGACAGGCGCGTGTCCGCGGCCACGAGCGGGAGCGCGTCCACACCCACGTGCGGGAGCTCGGCCACATCCACGGCCTCGAACCGGTGGAGCTTCTTCCTCCTCGGCAGCTTCAAAGCGTGCCAGTAAGCGTCCGGACCTTCTGATCGACATCCTTCTGAAAACTCGATCAAGAAGAGAAAACTTTACAAAGCGTCACTCACCAACAAGTTGAGTCTCATAAGGGAGCATGAAAATATTTACTAATTATATATTCCTACACTCAATGGGAAGATCCATTAAAACACAACTAACTCCATTAAGAGCCGATCATTCAGCAAGCATTATAGTTATATATGCTCCCCCGAGGCTGACTCGGGCCTGGAAGGTCTCAACACTTCAACGGTCTAGTTTATCGGAAAACTAGCTTGTATAGGGTAGTGCCTATCAAGGTGTTACATAACTTCTCTACTTCAGGGTGTGCTGGACATGCTCTCGACCAAATGGTCATGTCCTCGTGAGAATGGTTGGGTCCCGTAGGTAAGAGAGAAGCTTTTGAAAAGAGGGAAGCGTTTATGAAATATTTCAAGGAGTTTATATAAAGTAAGGAATTATAGAGAATCCTTATTCACTAACGTCCATGTCTAAGGGCACGAGCTACGGTCAAACCTGGCTCTGATACCATCTGTAATGCCCCGAATTTAAAAAAACAGAAAACCCAGCATTCTATCTCGTGATAGTCCCTGGATCAGACGCTATCACACACAGGCATTCATCACAGATAAATATCACAGTCATACAACGAAATAAAGCATCAGAGTACGAATAATAATTTGATTATTACATGTCCAGAATAATCGGAGTACATCAATACACGCCTCTTGGCGGAATAACAGAAATAAGAGCCTACGCAGCGGTAGCTAGCTTCCAAAAGGTGTCTCCATCTTCATTCGTCTCCCACAGGCATCCTCGAGCGAAACATCCTGCTCCCTCAGTCGTACCATCCATCGGCGTTGTTGTCGAAGTCTGACTCGTACCCTGCAAGCTCAGGGGCTATCCCCAAGGATCGGGATAGGTCCACGTAACCAACCGTATTCAAGCTTTAAGTGGCCTACTTCTAAGGGTAAAGAAAGTAGCAAGGTAGTAGCTGGATTTCCTATGCAGCAGCAGCATATATAGAATAACATCTCCATAATCCCACCAAATCCCATGTCTCTCATCCGCAAACGGATACACCTGGTCACCCAAGTCACCGTCACCATCTCCTATCTCCATCTAGGGTCGGTGCGAGAACTCCCACTCCTCGCACCTCAATGGTAGCACCCGGATCCGCGAGGCAGAGGGAGCAACTCTCCTCTCCCCGAATACAACCACGGCTCACCATACACTCTCATCCTATAAGGGGAGGTAGAAATCCCAAAACGTAAGAGTCAGAGAAACAACAGGCATGTCCATAACTGAGGACGCGACTATACGTATAGATCTAAACTCTGCAGAGCGTGTACACCAGTACCCAACTCGGGATGGAGCTCAGCCGGTAGCGAACCGACTAAACCCACCCTACCGAACGAACACGTAGGAGTTACGATTCCATCCTGCATCTGGGTCTCATTGCGGTCCTTCGCAAAGGACCACCCCAGAACTGTGAAAATGCCCCTGTGTGGCCACACGGGGAGCGCCCAAAGGGAAGGGACTTCACCCTAACCCTCTCACTGATACCCTCTATCCTACTGGCAGGTATGGTATCACACTTGCTAGGGTCGAACGGCCCTATCCCCACTCTCAGCGAGGTGGTGTGTACAAAAGACCCGTGTAACAGGTGACCCACTCGGTTTCAAACCGGGGCGAGCTCCTATCCTCCAAGTCATCACAAAATCCCCAACACCTGTGCTCCTAAAACAATGTACCCACCATAGGCACCAAACTGGGCAACGTCTGAGAAGACGATCCCTGGCCCCCGATCCCGGATCGGGTTGTCTTGAGCTCATCCCCGCCAAAATATCCCAAAACACCTTCTCCTGCCGGTTTTTCCCCACACACGCCAAGAAACTTCCACAATAATCCCAACACATGCATAGCAAGCTCAGCGTATCATCACGCATAAGTAAAGTAGTAGTAGTAGTAGTAGTAGGTCAATCAAGGACAAGATATTTAAAAAGGGGGCAGTGCAAGGTTTCATTATAATCCATCATCATGCAGTAATTAAAGCGCTAGCAGTTCTAATAGCAATGCCTAATGGGCATTCAAAGACGGTCGGGCGTGAACCTGGGAGCGGGTAGTCGTCGTAGCCGAAATCGTCGTCGTAGTCCTGGGTCGGCTCTCCGGCTCCGGTAGCCCCTAGATTCGCGAATACAAATAAATACGGGGGCTAATTTTCAAATAACACCAAAAGAAGAAGCAACAAGGGTCAAAAGAGAGCAAACACCTAACTAACGGGTGCGTCATGATTTTAGAAAGATTATGAAAGTGGTTTCATATTTTTCGGAGCTCAGAATAATTAGTTATGCATTTTCAGAGTTTAAAACTGTAACGACCCGCCTCCCCCTGGCAGCTCTCTAGGACCCTAAGAATATCCTCACAGACCAACACATGTCTTTTCTGCGCACTTTGTCCTCACTCATGCGCACCCGAGAATGACTTCCCGGTCAGTCACCCATCGCTCCAGGCCAAGCACGCTTAACTTTGGAGTTCTTTCGAGATGGGTTTCCGAAAAAGAAGTTGCAACTTGTTGGTATGAGTATCCTTATCAATCCTATTAAGCCTTGAGCCAGGATGTCACATACACTCCCCCTTAGAAGATCAACGTCCTCGTCGATTAACCCCAAGCCAAGAACGTCCTCTCTTGGCCACATCCGTGGGCCCAGTGCCAGCACATGTGCCATGCTGTGTGACCACTTAGGGCCCACACCAGCCATGCACACCATGCCTGCGCAACTGCGACCGCACGCGCCTGTAAAACCGCGAGAGTCATCTCTGATACCATTTGTAACGACCCGCCTCCCCGAGGCCGGGCTCGCCTACCCCTGGCAGCTCTCTAGGACCCCAAGAATATCCTCACAGACCAACACATATCTTTTCTGCGCACTTTGTCCTCACTCATGCGCACCCGAGAATGACTTCCCGGTCAGTCACCCATCGCTCCAGGCCAAGCACGCTTAACTTTGGAGTTCTTTCGAGATGGGCTTCCGGAAAAGAAGTTGCAACTTGTTGGTATGAGTATCCTTATCAATCCTATTAAGCCTTGAGCCAGGATGTCACAAAAACCTTTTCTGAAATTAAATTGCGCATATACAATACATTCAATTCTTAGCTAGCTGTAGGCTAGCTCTCCCTAGCTCTAGGCTGGCTGAAGGCTAGCTGCAGGCTAGCTGCGGCTGCATAAGTGGTGGCCACGTGACTGGCTATAAGCCAGCTGCTGCAGAGGTGGCAGCCCACGTGGCAGCTGACGCAGCCGATGACGCGCGGGATCTGTTGTGGCGTGCGGAGAGGGAGTGTGTGGCCTGCAGTGCGGCTTGCGCAGGGATTGGCCGAGCGCATAGGATCCCAATGATCTGGCGCGGTTGCCTGCGATGCGGTCTCCCACGTGCAACCAATCCCCTGGCTGGGAGATGGGTGGCCGCCGGCTGCCCGACGGAATGCCCCAAAGGCTCTCCGCGACGGCGAACTAAGGCCGGCGGCGAGGTCTTCCGGTACCCGGAAAAGGGACAGGACGGAGAGGTCTTGGGACGGGCTAGGGTTGCACACGTGAGAGATGGCTCGCCCTTGGCCGTCAACACGGCACGGTGGACCTTACACCGGCGGAAGACAGGGAGCGGTGGCGCAGCGAGTTCGCCAGCCTGAACAGGTTATGCGGCGGTGAACGAGGTGACCGCAAAGGAGCAACGCGCGGCGTGGCAAAACCTTGCCTTCCAGCACGGGCTCGAGCGGCTTTGTTTACGCGCGAGAGATCCTGGGAGCGAGGACTTGGCCTCGGCCCGACGGCGGTGGTACGAGCATGGCGGCGAGGCGTGGCCAAGACGCCGGCTCAGCACAGTGGCTAGCAGGTGGCAACGCGCGGTGACCTTTCTACGGCGCGTGTGCGCGCACGGGCGCACAAACACGGCGACGGGTTCGGCCGGTATCGGGCAGAGGCGCGGCGAAAGGCAGAGCGACGGCGAGCAAGTGCGCAAGCGCGCCGGCGTGCCAACTCGCGTGCAAGGATGCGTGCACAAACTGCCTGGCGTGCACGGGGTGAAGAATGGCCCTAAAAGGAGAAGACTTGGCCCTTTTGGTTTGTGCACGTGCGTGTGGATGCTGACGCCGGCCACAGTGGCGAGACGAGCGGGGCATCGACGGGAGCAAGGGGCAGCGGGAAGCTGCACGGTGGTGGAGGGTGCTTGTGTGCAAGGGTGCGGGCACGGCACGGGTGTGCTCGGTGGGCCAATGGCAAAGCCTTGGCCTCCCTCAGGTTCGAGCGTGCGCGCGCGAAATCATGGCAGCAAGCTGGCCTCGACGCCGGGTCGTCACGGCGGTTAGCAGGTCGCGGCGCGGTTGGGTTCCGGTGGCCTGTGCGTGTTCCGGTTGGGTTTAGCATCTTTCTTAGTGAGCAAATATTTTAAAGCAGCATGATCAGTGTAAACAATAACTTTTGCTTCTACTAAGTAAGATCTAAACTTGTCAATAGAATAAACAACAGCTAGCAGTTCTTTTTCAGTTGTGGCATAATTAAGTTGAGGTCCCGTCAAAGTTTTACTAGCATAAGCAATGGCATGATGTTTCTTGTCTTTTGTTTGCCCTAGAACAGCCCCCACAGCATAATCACTAGCATCGCACATAATTTCAAAAGGTAAAGACCAATCAGGGGGTTGAATAATGGGTGCAGAAATAAGAGCATTTTTCAGAGTTTCAAAAGATTTAAGACAAGCATCATCAAAGTCAAAAGGAACATCCTTGGCAAGCAGGTTTGTAAGAGGTCTAGCAATATGAGAAAAATCCTTTATAAACCTTCTATAAAAACCAGCATGACCAAGAAAACTTCTGATTCCCTTGACATTAACAGGTGGAGGTAGTTGTTCAATTACTTCTATCTTAGCTTTATCTTAGCTTTATCTACCTCAATTCCTCTTTCAGAAACTAGATGGCCTAGCACTATTCCTTCTCTAACCATGAAATGACATTTTTCCAAATTAAGGACTAAGTGCTTTTCTTCACATCTTTGCAAAACCTTATCTAAGTTTTCTAGACAATCATCAAAAGTTTTATCATACACAGAAAAATCATCCATGAAAACTTCCATGATCTCTTCAATCATATCAGAAAATATAGACATCATGCATCTTTGAAAACAAGCTAGAGCATTACATAGTCCAAAAGACATTCTACGATAAGCATAAGTTCCATAAGGACATGTAAAAGTGGTTTTGCTCTGGTCACTGGGATGGATCGGGATTTGGTGATACCCAGAATATCCATCAAGAAAGCAAAAGAAAGAGTGATTTGCCAACCACTCCAACATTTCATCAATGAAGGGCAGCGGAAAGTGATCTTTCCTTGTGGCTTTATTAAGTTTCCTATAATCTATGCACATACGCCAACCAGTGACAGTTCTCTGAGGAATTAATTTGTTCCTCTCATTTTTCACAACTGTCATGCCTGCCTTTTTAGGCACGACTTGCACAGGGCTTACCCACTCACTATGTGGCACAGGATATATAATCCCGGTGTGTAAAAGTTTCAGAACTTCTTTCTTCACTACCTCTCTCATCGCATTGTTGAGTCTTCGTTGGGGTTCTCTAGATGGCAGAACATCAGGGTCTGTAGGAATGTGATGTGTGCAAAGGGCAGGACTGATGCCCTTAAGGTCTTGGAGTGAGTAGCCAAAGGCTGAGCGATGTTGTTCTAAGATAGTTATCAGCCTATGAGTCTCTTCCTGAGTGAGTTTGTCATTAATGATCACAGGAGACTCAGGATCACAGTGCAAAAAGGTATATCTAAGACTAGGTGGTAATGATTTAAGTTCAATGGGAGGTCTCGAGGTTTCCTCAAATTCATCGAGGGGTTCAGATTCTGTAGGATTTTCTTCTTCCTCCTCGATGAAGAATTCAGTGACATCTTCTTGATTGGATTCTACGAAATGTTCTAGAGATGCTTCATTCACCTCTTCCATTGGGTCTAGTTCTGGACTGGGTTCGGTCTTAGTATGGATCGAATGTGCGAAGTGTAAGGGAACTTTAATAGTTCTGCCTAGGCAAATATCAAGTTTCCCTGTGTGTCCTTCTTTAAGGAGTCTTTCCGAAGGATGGCCTATTAAAAGGTCAAACTCCTTAATATCAAAAATGTGGAAGCTCAGGTGAATTAGCATGTCATTTACCGAAACGGGTATGACATAAAGAATTCCTGAACTTTGAATAATTTGTCCTGAGGAGCACTATAATAAATTCGTTGTGGGAGATAATGGCATGTTTTTAATAAACTGATAGAAAAAGGATAAGGCCATTATATTGATTCCTACAACTGGATTATAAAGGGCATCAAAGGGGGTTCCATTGATTATACATTGAATTGGTATAGAAGGTGAATCCAAACGGACCACATCAGAGGAAAGCTCTGACTCTTCTAACCATTCCCCACTCATGATGGATGCAAGCTCCACAATGTGTTTTCTTGAGAAGGTTTGCTCAAAAAGGTCTATCTCTTCATGTGAAGATGATTTGTACTTTTGAGGCCTCCTCTCTTTATGATAATTCGAGGTGTTTCCATAATCGAAAAATAAATCATCCTCGATATCATTAATAAAATCAGGTAGAGGAATTTCTTCCTGTGGTGATTCCATTGGTTGGATAGCTATAGGTTGAGATGATTCTAGCATAGGTTCTGGTGTAGCTATCTCTGGAATCTCTTCTTCTAAAGTTTTCTCTTCTAATGGATCATCATTGGTGCTGGCTAGAATGTTATCTAGGATAGTTCTAGCTTCACTAGATGTAAGGTGTATGAATGATCCATGCGAGGAGGTATTTAAATAGGCTCTAGATTCCTTATTAAGACCAATATAGAAATGTTGAAGGAGAATATGGTCTTGAAGGCCTAGATCTGGTCCGGATTTGTAAAGGAGTTCAAAACGTTCCCAGGATGAACTCATAGACTCACTATCCCCCTATTTGAAGGATATGATCTTGGTTCTGAGGTTGACTACTCTGGATAAAGGGTAGAAATCCATGCAGAAATCCGCACGGAGAGTTCCCCAATCGCCTTTCTTCTTCTCTTTGGTTCTGTCATACCATTGGCAAGCTTTTCCTTTCAATGTGAATAGAAAAAGCTTCCAACGGATGGTCTCGTCAGACATACCTTCTATATGAAGGCAGTCACAAGTTTGTTCGAACTGTTGGAGATGATGATAAGGGTCTTCGTCTTCTATTCCTTAGAAAGTGTTGGTTTGGACCATCTCTATTAACCGTGGGCACAGCTCATAGGCATCAGATAGGATTGGCTTCGATGATGGTATGGGCCTAAGGCTGAGCTCTGAGGGTGCCGAAAAGTCTTTAATGAGGGTAGTATCCATAAGGACAGTAGAGAAGATAAAATCTAAAACTAAAAAGGAAAAGATAAAAGTATACGTACAAGATATAGTTATACTCACGAGTTCTCTCTTAACCGTTCTCCCCGGCAACGGCGCCAGAAATGCTTGTTGGTATTTGTTAAGCCTACAGAAATATTATGATGGATAATCCGCAAGCGAACGGATACCGGTGAGCACTTCACCCGGGAAGAGGGTTTTAAATATCGAATCCACAGGGAGAAAGGTAGAGAGAGTGTTCTGAGGTATATAACTAATCCCTGAGCAGTTATCAAGGACTTGATAAAAAGAGAGATAAGGAAAACTTAAGGATGTCTAGTTCTTACTCGAGCAAGCTATGTTTATATTGTTCTTATGGGGGATTGTCTGAATACACACTTAGGAAAGGGAATCTCCCGATAATCTATGGGGGGAGTCCTACGGGTTCTATAAATGGGAGGTGGACTGCAAAGGACAGACGGGAATGAGGTCACTTCCTGCTTCTACCACACGATCCAGAATATAGAAGGTATTCACAAGCTAGCTAGTCTAATCACCACGCTTACACTAAACATGCAACTTTAACTCAAGAGCGACAGGAATTGAAGTACTCATAAAAGACTTATGAACCGTAAGAACAATAATAACAATATTACTCACTTGAATAAGAAGTTGATCTCTCCATAAGGTCTCAAGATCAGGCTCCAATGGAGTCGATCCCAGAGGAAGGAGATGGAGAGGAGACACTGATAGGTTCGGGCCTTCCTTCAACTCTGCCTTTACCGCACTCTAATTCTCTCGAACAAGATTATCTAGATCTGAATAGATCATGGCTCTAATCTCTCAACTTGATACTAACTCTCTAACTCTAATTCTAACCTAGAGCTTCTATCTCAGGTAGGCATTGATGATCTGGTAGAATGAATTGCTTCTCACCCTGGGGTTAGGGGGCCTATTTATATAGTCCTGAGGAGGTGCCTTGCCGCAGTAGGATCAAACCGACCTAATATACGGTTTAGATTGCTTCTCATAGGCGGTGGAAGAACCTTCCAGAAGGGGAGCTGAGGTGGAGCCAGGGGGGTCGGCCCCACCACTAGGCCGGTCGGCCTGGTGTGGGCCCCCCTCGGTGTCTGCCTTGGCCAGGAAGGTCTTTGCCCCTTCCAGTTGCTTCTTTCTTGCAAGCCAAGTCACGTTGAGTTCGGGAGTGTTCTGGAGCCTTCTAGACTTGTTTCTTTTCTTGTTTTTCTGGATAGTCCCTGTAATTTTATAAATTCACCAAAACTCGTGGAAATTGTCAGTGTAAACCCTAATAAGGTGATCTAATCATATTTTAGTCCTTTTTCCAGTAAATGTGAGGGGAAATATTTATAGATAAAATGTGTCAATAGCAAGCAGCAAGTGAATCTATTCCAGAGGCTTGGGAAAGGCTTCAGGAGTATGTCCTGGCCTATCCTTACCATGGGATGCAGGATTGGCTCATTCTTCAAAGCTTTTATAATGGGTTGACTCTGACAGCCCGAGGCCATATTGATGCTGCTGCTCAGGGAGCATTCTTATCACTCACTGTTGATAATGCTAAATTACTCATTGAGAAGATGGTTTCCAACCAAGGGTGGAGTGATGAAAGACTCCAACCACGTTCGAGGGGTACTCATACTGTCAAGAAAGCAGACATGATTACTGCCAAGTTGGATCTTCTTATGAAGAGATTGGATGACTACACCAGCGAGAAGGCTGCCATGACCACCACTACTCTGCCGATGGATTCTCATATGACTTGTGAAGTCTGTGGCAACACTGGGCACTCAGGTAATTATTATCCGGAGACTCAGGAGGAAGTGATGTACATGAATAGCAACAACAATGGTTATCGTCCACCTCAACAAGGAGGCCAATCGTGGAATCAACAACGCCCTTATTATCAAGGAGGTAACCAAGGTAATTCTTACAATCCCAACCAACCTTCCTTGAGAGATCTCGTTTTTGGGCAAGCTAAGATTAATGACGGTGTTAACAAAAAGCTAGCTGCCCTTGATTAAACTTTGGAAAGTCTCAACATTAAGCTTGATAGTTTTTCTTCTGCTCAGAAGAGCCAGCAGAGTTTCAACAAAATGTTAGAAACCTAGTTGGCTCAGCTAGCTGCTTTGGTTCTATCTGTTGAGAACAGGAGGATCCCGGGGCAACCAATATCCTCTTGTGCAAATGTTAGTGTAGTGTCAACTAGGTGGGGTAAGCCACCTAGGAAGGCACGTGCTTCTAACTATGCAGGAAAGCCCATACAACAAATTCTAGATCCATGGGAGGAATCAGCAGTTGTGCACAAGAAAGATCCAGGCTACCCAACTATCACTTGCACAATCTATTACAAGACGATCAGGCATGCCCTTTGTGACCTTGGTGCAAGTGTTAATCTCATGTCCAAGGCCACATTCGAGCAACTCGGATATCCAGTTCTCTCTCCAATAGCACGGACTATCCAACTCGCTGATTCAACGATACGATATCCAGAAGGAATTGTTGAGAGCTTATTGGTCAAGGTCAAGAACTCTTATGTCTTCGCGGATTTCGTGGTCCTTGATATGGATGACGAGGGAGGAACGCCGCTTATCCTTGGGCGACCCATTCTCAGTGATGTCTGAGCCAGGATCAATGTGGGGTCCGGAATAATCCGTTCCCGCATTGGGAAGAGGAACTTGAAGTTCAAGTTTCAGGACAAGGAAGAGCAGTGCTATTTGGTGCAGGATAGTGTTGAGCATCTTGGGGGAAGGACGGAGCCTTCACCCCTAAAGAAGAAATCTCTGTCAAAGAAGCAAAAGAAAATTCAGAAAGAATGGCGAAAGATTGAGAAGGCACCACCCTCTACTTCTCAGGAGTGGGGTGCTGAGTGGAATTAATTGCTGAGAAGAGTCCAACTCGTCGGACTAAAAATGATGGGTCCTTTCTACCAAAAAGGTTAAAGCTGGTACTTATCTCATATTTCCCTTTCCAAAATTTTATTTTCAAAATTGCATATTTGATTTTCCAAAACCTTGCATCTGCATGCTAGATTCTTCTAGCCCTTTTCCCTTTTCAAAATAAAATTTCTGAAAATAATTTCTGAGTTTGAAAACCTTAGAAAAATCATTTGGGCAATTTCTAGAGCAAAACTTTGGCCGGTGCGCCTGGGTATATCTCTATATAGCCGTTGGTGGCACACCTGCCAAAGGGGGCCAGCCCCGGGCCTACAGCCGGGCCGGCCGAACCAGGGTTCGGCCGAACCAGGGTTTGGCCGAACCCTGGCAATGGTCATGTGGGCACAACTTTGGCCAACGGCTCCTAGCCATTGTGCAACGGCTAGTCCACGGTGTGCTGCCCCTTTGCTCTATAAATTGGACCCGAGAGGGGGTGTTCTTCACCCATTCAACTCATTTCACTCACACTCCCCCCTCTACTCTTTGCTCTCTTGGTTTTCTTGGATTTCTTGCTCGAGATTGGATCATCAAGTGTTCTCTCTATTGTGTTGCTGAAAGTATTGCTATTAGTGGAGCAAGCTCGGTAAGAATTTCATTCGATTTTACTAATCCATCACCGAGTTGCTCTTGTTGTTGTGCTAGCATGAATTGGGCGGCGAACACTCTCCGGAGGGTGACACGCTCCCGTTCGCAGGCAAGCGCGAGTTCATCCACCCCCGCCAAGCTGACGCCGAGCCCATCAACGATGGATTATGAAGAAGAGCAGGAAGAGCAAGCCGATCCACAAGCCGTGGAGGAGGTCGTCAACGACACCCCCTACCTCAGCTTGTGGGGCACTCGAGAGGAGCAAGCCTATGCTCTCCTAAAGGACCGAGTCTTCACCCACACCCGGGACTTCAACCCGGCTCTCATGGAGAAAACAGGTATGAATCTCGAGTTCGCTTCTATTTGGCATGCTCTTGGGTGGGAGGAGTTTGCGCTGGTTACAGAGCTTGGCTCTCGGCCCCTCACTATCCAGTTTCTTTGCTCTCTTACTGAGATTCAGGATGACATTCAGTTTCGTCTTTTTGGGACCGATTATCATGTTTCTTGGAAGGAACTTAGTCGTCTTCTTGGTTTTAGTCCTCGTTGTGTTGTTTCTCTGAAGAAGGCTTGTGAGGGTTTTGTTCGAGACTCTTTTTGGGCAGACATCTCTAGTCTTGTTTACAGTGGCAAGTTTGTACCTCAGTGCAACGATATTGTGCATCCCACTCTCCGTTGTGGCACAAGTGGCTCTCCATTACTCTCTTTCCACGAGAGGATGTTCGGCCCGTGCGCAGCGATGAGATGATGCTATTATACGCCGCTGTTAACTAGATCAAGGTCTCTCCCGTTAAAGCTATGATTCGGCAGTGGATGATGAATTTCAAGATGATAGGTCCTATTGAGTGTACGTCTTTGGTGACTCGTATTGCTCTCAGACTCGGGGTTCTTAGCGGGAATCACGTACCCTTCATAGGGACGCCCTGAATTCTCATTGATGAGGCATACTTGATCCAAGGGCATATACTCAAGAGGGGCCCAAATGATTCTTTGACTTTCTTCTTTTCGGGTTATGCAAATCAAATCTCATTACCTAACTTGGGGTTTCGATTGTATAGCTTGGAGTCACTAACCATTCCCCTTGTTACACAAGAGGAAAGCCGTCGTGCTAGTGTTTCAGGCAGGTCCACCAGAAGCGCGGCGAAGAGAGCACACATGCAGCAGCGGCAGTCACAGCCACCACCACAGCCACAGCCACAGCCTGCTACACCACCGGTGGCAGGAGGGGCCCCTGCGGGGTACATGTTCAGGGTTACCCCTGGATATGCACCTGGTTGGGATCAGCCCACCTACCACCCGAGTGCGAGTGGCATGGCTTGGGCGAGTGCGAGCGGCGCGCAGTGGGCTACACCCGCTAGTTCTAGCTCCGACGGTCCACCTCTGTCTTCGTCCTTCCGGCAGCACTCCTCAACCTCTGCACGTGATGCTCAGCTCGCGCAACAGATGGGAGAGCTCACCATCCAGGTTACGGGATTGGAGGAGATGCTAAACACCCACGTCGATTCTACGTCAGCGTGGCAGCGTCAGGCTGGTGAAAGGATCGAAGCCATGCAGCAGAACCAGCAGCGATACATGAAGGAGCAGAGGGCTTACTACGCGAGTCAGTGATTCTTCTTCCCTCCTCCGCAGTAAGCCTGAAGCTAGCTTGGGGGAGGACCCCCCATCCTGAGATAACTTGTATCTTCCTTTGTTTTCAGAATATCTTATAAATGAAAACCCAAAAAAATCTACAAAAAATAAAAGACCAAAAATATTTATTTGCTTTCATCATCATTGTTTGCTTAGTTTGCTTTGATATGCATAGTAAGAATTCTTTGCCTCTGTGGTTGAAATGATGAATAGTTGCTCTGTTTATTCTTCTCGTATGTCTTGCTTACAACTTTGTATCCTACCTAAGTTTTGAGTTTGTTGGCTTGCATGTTCAAACCTCAGCTTGAAAACTATGGGTAGCAAAAAGCATGATCCTTGCCTAAGTTGTTGTGAGACATGATATGGTAGAATAGAGTCCTATGATCTTGTGCTTAGTGATGCTTGACATCCAGAGTTTTCCTTTTTAAAAAAATCAAAACATGATGAGTTCCTCAATGATGAGAATTTCCTATCCAAGGCCATATGTAGATTCTAGGTCTTAGCCTCCACATATGCAGCTTGTTCTCTCATTGAGCTTTGTCAAATTGTTGTGACCCTTGTTAGAACTCATACTCCCCTGATCAAGATCACGTACACGTTCATGCTAAACTTCTACACTAGAAATGAGCATTCATCATTTGCTCCATTTGCTTATGCATTCTTCCACAAATAAAACTCTATGTATCTTTGTATCATTCATCCCTCTCCAAATATCTCCAATAGAGGCAAAGGGCTAGCTGAAAAAAAAGAAAGAAAGAAAAAGAAAAGCATGCTCAAAAGCATGGCAAAAATAAAATAAGGAGAGCTAGCCCAAGTCTCCAAAAATTTCAAAAGGAGAAAAAGGGATTGACATGTGCAAGAGAAAGAGTTCCACCATATAGATGGTAATAACTAGTACCTACTCCGGGGCTAGTGTCCACCTTACCATCAATCCCTCATTCCCTCATATAAAGCATGGTAATATCTAGCACCCATTTCCGGGCCTAGTATCCACCTTGCCATGCCCATATCCATCACACACATATGCACATCTTGATCAGGATGTATGTTTGTTTCTTCCAAGGATCCAGTTTTTGACTTAGCAAATTATGAGAGACAAGTATGCCACATTTCTTCCCTACCTACAGCTCCACATAAGCCTATTAGGAGTAGGATGTGAAGAAAGGCAACATTGCCTTGGTGAGGAACCATACACTTTTGAGCGATCTGAGAGTATCATTTGAGGAACTCTGATTTTCTTTTGAAAAATTTGCAAAACCTCCGGATTGATAGCTGATCAAGGTATGAGTGATTATGCATTTGCTATATAACCATTCTGTCTCTCAACCACCTAAGGCAGGTGAAGCTATATGCCCCACGTCATCAGGTGAAAGGTAAGAACATTGCCAACTTGTTCAACTCTTGGTAGAGTACCTTGCTGTCTGTTTGCCATAAGTTGAGAATACAACATTGTAGCAACTCCTGATCAACCAACCTAAGTCTCTAATGTCTTACTTCGAGACGAGCAAGAGGTTAGCTTGGGGGAGTTTGTTGACGGCTGTTAAGTACCACTTTCGGCCCTCAATATTCTCACATAAATGGAGGCATATGCATTATTTACTTGCATTTTGGTTTGAATAATGTAGTTCCACTTGTCCTTGGAGATTATTTGTATCTAGGTGAAATACCCATTAAAAGAGATGGAAACCCACCTTCTATGGAGAAACCATGCCAACTCAGCTGAGGAGGTGGCTGCCACCAAGGAAACACATGGCATTCCACGTCATTGATCCAAGGGAGGCACTCACCGACGAATCAGAGAGCGCCACATGGACTTCACATGGATCAAGGGGCCCACCTCGGATACCAAATCAAGCCATGCACCGCGGGAGGATCAGAGGGCCCACTTGCAAGCCACCACGAGGAAGCACACTAGGTGGGGCCGCCCTAGGGGGCCGGCCGATCCTAGGATTGGCCGAACCGACCTAGTGGCACCCCATCGTGGCCCTCCACGTGGTGGTTGCTCATTGGTCCTTTGCCTCACTCCCGGGTGTTTTGGTGGAGTTTGAGGCCCGAAGCAAGCCTCCTCCTTGCCTATAAATAGAAGGGGAGGGGTCACCATTTCTCACACACCACTCTCTCATTCTCCTCTCACTTTTAGTTTCCAAGGCTAGGGGGTAGGCTGGAGTAGCTCTTCTTCAGGTTCCAAGTCTTCTTTGGAGTCTAGGTATGAGTTCTCTTTTATCTTTATTTCATTGTATGACTTTGATCTACTTCAGTTTTTCAGCTATTTCATATAAAGTCATGGTAGATCATATGCTTGATATGTTCTTGAGTTCATCCTTTGTTCATCATTTAGAGGCTTGTGTTCTTCATGAACACTACCTTTTGATCCACTTGAAGGATGATAAACTCATTCCTTATGTGTTTGTTCATAAGTTAGAGGCTCGTGTTCTTCACGAACATGACCCTTTGATCTTATTGACTAGACATAAGAGTGTTCATATCCGTTCATATGTCTATCCTTAGTTGATCTTGTTAGATGGCATGAGAGTGTTGCATGAGGTTTGTGTTCAAGCTACGGTACTCAGTCTAAGTTGACCAGTCTTCTAGTGGCTCTCACCCTGGGTCACAATAGCCCGGGCCGGGTGAAGTCGAGCAGCAACGCAGGCATGGTGCGTGGGTTGTCTGGCTACGTTAGTTATGAGCATACCCCCCGTAATGATAGAGGTAGGTCCGCAGTGGTGACAGCTGTTGGATCCTTTGGAACCCTCCGCGCTGGGGTACCTGCTGTAAGAGTCTAAAGTCTAGTTTCACAGAGTGCTGGTCGTCACGGGCTAGCTCCCCATTTATACCTGGGTGCTGAACCTTACCCTCTCATGCAATACTCATGCCTATCTCCTGTATCTTCTAGCTTTGTATGTTTAGTAAATTAGAACCTAGAGCTAACTCGTATGTTCCCCCTAAGCCGTAGTGTGCTAGAGTAGAGGTAGATTTGAGTGTGTGTGTCACACTACCCTTTATATCTTTTACCTTACCCCTGACTTTGAGTTTGTTGTTTCCTATATCTATCTCTTAGTTTACATTCAGTGCAAAAGCATAAGTCTATGATATCCGCCATTGCCTTCCACAGATACGATACCCTTAGAATATTCTCCTTCCTTGGGGAAATGGTACAATGGTTTATCTGTGCGCTTGCGGATTCGTTCATGATTGTTTAGATGAACCTTTGGCAAGTATTGATGTTCACGCTAACTCGGCGTCGTTAGTTGTGACGTTAAGAGATGCCAACAGGCATTTCTTGGTGTTGTTACTAAGGATGGATTCCAGATATGTTCTTAAAGTGACAGCGCTAAGAAACGCCGACACCAGATCACCGTCTCCGTTGCATCGGGCCTCTGGACTTAGTTTTACGGCCCAAACCAAGAAACCGTCCTCCGATGGTTTTGTGGGCAAACCACCAAACCCCGTGTGCAAGCTTCGGCCTCGATCCGCTACCTTGCACCGGCCCATGTTCATGACTTCAACTTGCTAGTCTTGCACCGCACGGCTTGCACTTGACCCCATCGGCCACCGGTTCCATCGAATCAAGCCTACTTGCCTCTCCATCACCTGGAGGCCGCCACGGCTAAGGCCTTTTACACTTGTTCTTCACATGCACCAACACGAGTCAAGCCGCAACCTGTACCTACACACTTAGCCAAGTATCAGTCCACATAATGTTGTCAATCACTCATCACTAAGGAGCGACCCTCCACTGGTCCTCGGACACACCTGGTCCTCAATCTCCCCCTTAATGAGTGCATTGACAACACCCATAGTAACCATCATAGAGAAAAAGAAAAGAAAACAACCACGAACACAAACCTTCAAGCAAGTGATCCAAAGCCAAAGAACAAGCGAAACCAAGATCACTCGCTAGACCAAGTCTCGGCCCCCTAAGGCAAGGGCAAACAGCTCAACACAGCCAAGACAAAAAAAACTCACAAAGAGCACACCACAAAGCACAAAACTCAGGCAAACCAAAGGAGCTCCCCCTGCACATATGCAAACTACCCCTGAGCACATGCAACCGCTTTTCTCAAAATTTTCTCCCCACATGCAAAAATCTCACAAATGCATACAACTTCTCCCCCTTGTTGACAATGCATGAATCAAGGTATCATGAAGCTCTCCCCCTTGTTTTCATGAAAAATGCATGTCAAAGCATATACAATCTACCAAGCTTCTCAAATATACAAAGAGCACAACAACATGCTATAAATGAGACATAGAGCAAGCAAAGTAGATATGGTGTAGTTAGCGCATTGCCATCAAGAAAGTAGAGACATATAAGCATGTGACATGGCCAAAATTATTTTTAAGCAAATTTTCACAAAGAAACATTCATCTCATTAGCAAGGCCCTATCCATGGCAATTTGAGCAAAAAATGAACTAGATCATACAAAGCTTATACAAGATCACAAGTTCTCATCACAAGATCATAGCAAACGCCCATAAGCTACTAAATGTCATGTCAAAGCCACCGAGCCATGTGTCTACTTCTTAAAATGAGACTTCTCATGATAGACATAATGCAACGATTTAGCACCCAAGATATATACATAAAAGCATAAAGACATGATTAAGAGCTCATTTTTCAAGCATAAGGCAATTCATACACCAATTTCATTTTCAAATTTAAACATGGTACATGAAATGCCTTTGCGACAAAAAGAAGCTTAGGCTCCTCCACAAGTGAACATATGGGCTAAACATTTACCATGACAAATGAGTCTTTGACCCCAAGCAAAGAGAGCATGATACTCAAGCATAAACTAAGCATGATATAGGCATTTGAGCACAAATTGAGCATAGACAGTATCTAATCATGAGTGAAGCATTTTTAGCATTTTCAACAAAAAGAAGCTATCTCAACTTGAACATATGGCAATACAATCAAGAGCATAGCATTCACATCACCATTCCCAAAGCATACACATATCTCACATATAGCACATTGTTGGCGTTTCTTAACGTCACCACTAGTTGTACACCTAGAAGGAACGTATAAGAGCAACCGGGTATACCGCAAGCACACGGAAATACCGCTGTAGCACTTCCCCAAGGAAGGAGACTATTCCAAGGGTATCGAATCCAAGGAACGATGTGCACTATCTCCTACTCTAGTATAGATGGTCCAAGGACACAACATTGATTGATAGGATAGGTAGAAAGGATTTGCCTTGACCGAGCACAGAGTCTAGTCACGGTCTCTCAGGTATAACACTCACTTTGGGCGCCAGCACATCCTAACTTTTTAGGGAGAGGCCAATGGATTGACAACGAGCCCAACTTGGTAAGCAGGCGCGGAGGGTTGCAAAGGGTCCAACAGGCTGTCACCACTGCGGCCTACCTCTATCGTTACGCGAGCGCATGTGGTCTTCGCAGGTTAACCTATGGTCCACACACCACATCTATACCACTGACTACTACTATAGCCGGACACCGTCTGACGTCCCGATAGACCGACTATAGCACTTCATAAATACGGAACTACGAATCCATGAGGGAGATACTAGCACTAGCTCAAGGTATGCTCTATCACTCATGCAAGATCATGAATGCACTTTGATATAACTAGAGAAATGCAGGAGCATCAACTTTACTCTAATAGACAAGCTGGCAAACTAGATGCAAACTTATGATCTAAGTCTACTAGATCGAAAGGGTTGTGTTCGAAGAACACAAGCATTTAAATCAAGAACAAACAAAGAACACAAGAACAAAGCAACTAAGCATGCATACGACTTTAGTCTAAATAGCAAATGTCGAAATACTCACTTTAGTCTAGTTGAAGAACAAAGGCACCACTGAGGATCGTTCTTGAGGAAGATGTCATGAACATGACATGTCCCCAAGCCTCCCACCTCACTTCCTAGCACAAATCCTATACAAAGAGCTCTCCTCTCCTAAAGAGAGAGGCTCCAAGCCAAAATGAAGAGGAGGAGGAGAAGTGTGTGTTCCAAATGAGAGCCCCTCCCCTCCTATTTATAGAAGAGGGAGTGGCTTGCTTCGGGGCTCCAAGTGCTCCAAAACGCTCGGGATCGCAACCAAGGACCAATCAGGGGCTGCCACATGGAGGGCTGGGATCAGCCAAACCAAAGTTGGTTCGGCCGATCCACGGTTCGGCCGAAACCACGACGCCACGTGGCGCCTTGTGCTTCTTCGTGGTGGCTGACTAGTGGGCACTGAAGTCACTCCCCTGTGCATGGCAAGTTTCCTGACGGTTTTTGGGGGATAAGTGGGCCCTTGAATCCATGTGATGTCCATGTGGTGCTTCGTGATTCGTCGGGCTTGCCTCTCTTGGATTGATGACGTCAGTGATCCATGGGAATCCTAGGTGGCATCCCCTCATTGGGTGGTCTTGAAGTACTTGGATCAAAGACTTATGCTTTTACTCCTCTTTCTAGTGCTAATCACATGTATTTGTATAATCACCAACACTTGTGGAAATGGTTAGTTTAAGTCCTATTCTAGTGTTGATAATCATTTTCCATGCCAAAAGGTACATGTTTGACGGGTAAAAAGTGAGTGGATAACAGCCGTAAACAAATACCCCCACACTTGACCTTTGCTCGTCCCGAGTTAAGGGAAGAACAAGATCAAAGTGAGACATGATATCCATAGGTATGAAGTAAGCATAAGAGATATTCCAAACCATACCTTGCAGTTGTGAACTCTGTGAAGTGTCTATCATGCTATCTTGGGTAGTTGAAGAATGGAATGGTCATGAATCAAATCACTCCTACTCATCATGTCAAGTAACTTGGGGTTTTGCAATAAATTTTCAAAACAAACCTTGCTTAGCTCCTCATTCGATTCTCTCAGATCGCTTAATGTGTATATGTCCTCACCATGGCATTAGATTGCCTTTCTTCATCCTACTTCTAATAATGGCTATATGTGGAGCTCAGGGTAGGATAAAGGATAAGGCATACTTGCATCCCATATATTGCAAAGTCAAAGACTGGATCCACAGAGAAAATCAAATCATACTATCAAATCAAGATGTGCACCAGTATGGTTATGGCGAGTATGGTAAGGTGGATACTAGTCCCGGAATTGGTGCTAGATATTACCATACATATATGATGAATGTTGGTAGATGGTAAGGTGGACACTAGCCCCGGAATGGACACTAGTTATTACCATCTAAGATATGGAACTCCTTTTTGTATGACCATCTCTCTCTTATTTCTCCTTTATTTTGGACATGGGCTATTCTTTCTTTCTTCTCTTTTTTTATAGCCCATGTCTCTTTTTGGAGGACACTTTTTTGGAGAGAGATGTCACACCACATATGGAGCTTCATTTTTTATGGAATGGATGAATGATACAATGCTAACTTCCCGTGTAGAAGCATAGCAAGGGGAATATGGTGGTGTGCATATGAATCTTGATCATGAAAGTAATGAAAAGACTTCTCACAAGGGTCACCGAATTTGACAAAGCTCAATGCAATAACAAGCAGCATATGAGTATAAGGTTTTCAACTAAAAACATCATATGGCTCTAGTAGGACGGTGGCATATCAAAGAGGAGCTTTGCAGAGGATTTTCAGATTTTCAAAATAAAATTCCCAAGCACTCAAACATTCAGAGTGAAGATCATATCATCAAACCATATCACAAACACCAACTACTTAGATAAGCATGAGTTCCCTAATGATATTTGTTCACAAGCATAAGATGATGAGTAAGGAATAAAATATATGCTAGCCAACCACAGGAATCATGTAGAGCAAGCATAGCACCAACCACTGAGTTGATATAAAGGATATGAATTGAAATTCAATCAAACCCATGGATAATGGAGAGTGAGATAGAGGGTGCACATACCATCACTTCTGAAGGATAAGAGATCAAGGGAGACCAATGGTGATTCGGCTGACCAAAAGGCAGCCGACTCACTCCAGTTTACCTTGCTCTTGTCATGAAGGCATAGTCGATGTCGTGCAGCACCTGTGTGGGAGTTCTCTAGTGGAAATGTCGATGATGAGCTTGAGAGAACTCCCCCACACTAGTGGTTGAACCTGGTGCTGTTCTTCAAACGACAAATGAAAACAAAGGATGGACTCTACTGGTTCGAGAACCATAGAGCCTTTATTCAAATTCAAATATTTTTTGTTTTTATTTTATTTTATTGTCACCGTGTTATTTGCTCGAAAGGGTTTGACCAAGGTTACACATTATACATGAAGGGGAATATAGTTGCCTTGGACCTTTGAGAGGTCATATGTACCACCTTTGCATGATGTGCAACATGAATCTGACACCTCAACTTACCTTCCCATTTGAATTTAGCTCAATGACTTGCCCATTCAAATTTGACAATTTGCTGCAGGGGTTAGTCCACATACATGCAACCAAAATCTATGAAATTATAACTCCAAGGTTCATCAATCAAAACTCGACACCATGTCTCGTTTTGACTGAAGAAGACAATTTTAACCTAAGCACCATGCTTAATCTAAAATAGTCTATGAACATTTGTCGACAAACATTCAAATCAGAGCATATGAACACAGATGAAAGGAAACATGAAAGCATGATCAAGCTATCATCAACAAGGGACATAAGCATGAGCATAAGACGGCGAACCTCGGGCAACCTCCCGGAAGGGCTTTGTTTAATGTCAAAAGCATGACTTACCTAGCTAGTGGGCAAGATGCAAGAGCTAACATCATCGCCACACCAGGATAAGATTTGGTAGAGGAGGAACTTTGCTCAAGATGCTCACATACATCCCCCACACTTGAAGTTTGCATTGCTAGGCAACAAAACTCAAGTGTGTGGAGATCAAGCTTCCTTTTGCAAATGTTCCCTCACCAGAGCTTACCTCAGGTGTTGCATTTGATGCAGCTCACATGTTTGTAGGCATTACCTGTCCATTCTTCTTTTCAATCTCCACCTGAAAGGTTAGTGACCAAAAATACCCGAAGGACAACTTATCCTGAAAAACATGTTCTTGCTTTTATTCAAAAAGGGAAATAAAACCTAAGCTAATCCAGGCTATCTCCTGGTAGTGCTTTGTTTATTTAAGGTCATAAGCTCGACCATGGGAACTTCATCTTGCAGCTATCATTGGTGGTGTCATTCCCGTCTCACCACCAATCCTTGATGTATCAGTGAAGCTTCAGCTGTAAGGTTAGTGCCACAGTGCACACACGGAATCTGATATGCTTACGATAGACATATACATCTAGAACCAACCTTTTGAACTTTCTACAAAAGAGGACCATAAGATGATTGCAGCCCTCATGTGTGCTCAATGCACAAAGCATGACTGACTCTAGAGGGACATGATGCGAGCATGGTCTGTATGGTGAGCCAAGAATGAAACTACCATACTCCTGCGTGGAATCCTTTCCTCCGGACTCCAGAGTCAGTGCCTCGAAAGGTTCCATGGCCCATGAATTCTCCATCTCAAGAGAGTCATCGTGGAAGCTCAATGTTGACTCTTGATCATGATCGAAAGCAACATGATATGGGCCAGCGAGAAGAGGCTGAAACTCGGTCGAGAGTGATGACGATCGTTCTCCTTCACAAAGGTGAGGATGGTCTTCCGAGTCGTACTCATGAGGAGTAGAAAGTTCTACACCCTCAATGAGAACATGCTCGGATGACATGAATGAAGGTATACACGTCGTCTTCTTGAGCAGGTTTTGCTGGGGAAGAGGCTTCGCAATAGGATGTCCCAGGCAAGGGGTAGCAGTGGCGGAAGTGGCTTCCCCAAGATTACCATCTAGGCTCCCTATGGATTCCTCAAAGAATTTATCTAGCGGGAGCCTAGGAGTAGATCAGGATCGAGGACATCGAAGATGTGAAAGTCTAAGCTAGCTTCGATCCTGTCTATGATGAGCGGCACGGCACTTGCGATCCCCCGACATTCAAGAACGTGCCCAAAGGGACAAGTCTCAAAGAGCATGTCGGATGGTGCTAGCGGAACTTTTCCTAAAAGAGTTTCCGCTAAGTGCTATGGCATGATGTTAACCTCCATGATGGGGTCAGAAAGGGCCTCTACGGCAATCCCTCTCGCAGTACAAGGAATAACCAGAGAGGGTGTACTATCCCAAAATGCTTCAGAAAAGCATATCGCTCCATCTGGCCATTCCTCCTTCATGGCCTCCTCAGGAAATGCTTCGTCAGGAGGATCAGGGGGCAAAGGAGACACCGTAGGTCTAGGGAAAGGTTTTGTCAAAGGATGTCTAGATGATTCAGCATGGACAAAAACGATTTCCCTAAGCTCTTCTTCTTCTGGGTTTCCTTGAGATTTAGCAAGAAGTTTTTCTAAGGGAAAACCTAGGAGAAGATCAAAATCCATGATGTCATAGATGTGGAAATCTAATCGCACTTCTATGTCATCAATGGTGATTGGCACGTCCCTAGCGATCCCTCGACATGGAAAAAGGCAGCGCCACCTGGGACTATGGAAAAGTCCATCAGTCGAGATCAGGGGCATGTCACCCACCAGAGTATCCAAAAGGGCATCTGGTATGATGCAAGCCCCAGCAGTAGGGTCATGGACAGCATCTACGGTGTTTCCTCTCATGGAACAGTGGATGATCGTGGAAGTCGAGCTAACCCGAATTGCTTCAGATGTATGCTTCTGAGGTGACCAATCCACTATCATTCCATGATTCCAAACTTCATCAAGGACCTCATAAAGGTCCAATGATGCCGTAGGCTTCTCATGCCAAGAGTGATCTGAGGTATTTCTGATGTTTCGAGAAGGATCATCCTCAAATCGGGAAGAGAACTCCGAAGGATGAATTTCTTCTTCCTTCGATGTTTGTGGTTCAGGAGAGGGCTCAACAGAAGAATCAAGGAATTCAGAGAATGAAAGCTCAGATTCGGCTATTGAGAGACTCTCATGGACAAACTCAGACTCCAGATGGGGTTCGTTGTAAACAATATGGGAAGAAGAGGTTTCTAAGAAGAATTCTAGGATCTCTCTTCTTTCCACTATAGTTTGGTTTTTGAACGAACCTCCAGCTAAAAGGTTGAGCACTTGTGCAGATTCCATGTCGATATGAGTATAAAAAGTATACGTCGCTATATCATCTGGTATAAACATGTCTGGGCTAGATGTCATAAGACGTAGGAACCTAGCCCAAGCTGCACCTATGGACTCACCATCTAATTGCTCAAAGTCAAGGAGTTCACACGACAAGAGCTCTATGCGTTCATAAAGGGAGAACGAGTCACAAAAGTTTTCTCGTAGTTCTCCTCAATTATTCACATGCTCTGCTGTGTGGGTGTACCATTGCTCTGCTCTATCTATGAGAGAGAAAGGGAACAATTTCTACCTCAAAGTTTCCTGTGGCATGCTTGGAATTACCAAGCACGAACACAAGTCCTCGAACTCCTCTAAATGAACATTAGGATCATCACTAATCGCTCCAGAGAAAGGTTGATTCTGAACCATGGCTATAAAGCCAGGACGAAGCTCGCAGCAAGATGAGGAAGTTGATGGTTGCTCTAAGACAAACTCGCCCCTAGGGGTAGAGAGGCTTTGATAGGAAGGCATCCCAAAGGGTAGCGGGGGTAAAGGTAGAAGAAAAGAAACAAAAAGGGTAACTCGATGGGTAATGGGGGTGAAGGTAGAAGAAAACGAAAATGATAAATACGAGGACCACTAGGTTCGAAGATAGATACAGCAACCGTTCCCCGGCAACGGCACCAGAAATGTTTGTTGGCATTTCTTAACGTCACCACTAGTTGTACACCTAGAGGAAACGTATAAGAGCAACCGGGTATACCGCAAGCGCACGGAAATACCGCTGTAGCACTTCCCCAAGGAAGGAGAGTATTCCAAGGGTATCGAATCCAAGGAACGATGTGCACTATCTCCTACTCTAGTATAGATGGTCCAAGGACACAACACTGATTGATAGGATAGGTAGAAAGGATCTGCCTTGACCGAGCGCAGAGTCTTGTCAAGGTCTCTCAGGTATAACACTCACTTTGGGCGCCAGCACATCCTAACTTTTTAGGGAGAGGCCAATGTACTGACAACGAGCCCAACTCGGTACGCAGGCGCGGAGGGTTGCAAAGGGTCCAACAGGATGTCACCACTGCGGCCTACCTCTATCGTTACGCGAGCGCACGTGGTCTTCGCAGGTTAACCTATGGTCCAGACACCACGTCTATACCACTGACTACTACTATAGTCGGACACCGTCTGACGTCCCGATAGCCCGACTATAGCACTCCGTATAAATACGAAACTACGAATCCGCGAGGGAGATACTAGAACTAGCTCAAGGTATGCTCTATCACTCATGCAAGATCACGAATGCACTTTGATCTAACTAGAGAAATGCAGGAGCATCAACTTTACTCTAATAGACAAGCTGGCAAACTAGATGCAAACTTACGATCTAAGTCTACTAGATCAAAAGGGTTGTGTTCGAAGAACACAAGCCTCTAAATCAAGAACAAACAAAGAACACAAGAACAAAGCAACTAAGCATGCATACGACTTTAGTTTAAATAGAAAATGTTGAAATACTCACTTTAGTCTAGTTGAAGAACAAAGGCACTGCTGAGGATCGTTCTTGAGGAAGATTTCATGAACATGACATGTCCCCAAGCCTCCCACCTCACTTCCTAGCACTAATCCAATACAAAGAGCTCTGCTCTCCTAAAGAGAGAGGCTCCAAGCCAAAATGAAGAGGAGGAGGAGAAGTGTGTGTTCCAAATGAGAGCCCCTCCCCTCCTATTGATAGAGGAGGGAGTGGCTTGCTCCGGGGCTCCAAGTGCTCCAAAACGCCTGGGATCGCAACCAAGGACCAATCAGGGGCTGCCACGTGGAGGGCCGGGATCAGCCGAACCAAAGTCGGTTCGGCCGATCCACGGTTCGGCCGAAACAACGGCGCCACGTGGCGCCTAGTGCTTCTTCGTGGTGGCTGACTGGTGGACCCTGAAGTCACTCCCCCGTGCATGCCAAGTTTCCCGATGGTTTTTGGGGGATAAGTGGGCCCTTGAATCCATGTGATGTCCATGTGGCGCTTCGTGATTCGTCGGGCTTGCCTCTCTTGGATTGATGACGTCAGTGATCCATGGGAATCCTAGGTGGCATCCCCTCATTGGGTGGTCTTGAAGTACTTGGATCAAAGACTTATGCTTTTACTCCTCTTTCTAGTTGTAATCACTTGTATTTGTATAATCACCAACACTTGTGGAAATAGTTAGTTTAAGCCCTATTCTAGTGTTGATAATCATTTTCCATGCCAAAAGGTACATGTTTGACGGGTAAAAAGTGAGTGGATAACAGCCGTCAACACACATCATAGTGATCAAAGTATATAAGAGAAGCTCATCCTAGCACAAATGATCCAAAGATGGCTATCCTACCAGGTTTTGTACATAAAAGGTAAAATGCAAGCATGGAATGCAACAAATGATACATATATCACATATGTACATGAGAAGCTCCAAGACCCAGCTAGAAAGGAAAGCACACTCCAAGTTCACCTCGGAAGCGTGTGTAGGTAACTTGGTCAAGTGGTTTAGTGAATATGTCAGCTAGCTGATCTTGGGCAGGTACATAGGACAAAGATATGTTCCCTTTCTCAACATTGTCTCTTAGAAAGTGGTATCTGACTTCGATGTGTTTCGTTTTGGAGTGAAGGACTGGGTTTTTGGCTACACTTATGGCACTGGTGCTGTCATAAAAGAGTGGAACCTGGGAGCACTCCTCACCAAAATCGCTCATAGTGTAGGTCATCCATAGGAGCTGGGAACAACAACTGGCGGCAGCAACATACTCGGCCTCTGTAGTGGACTGGGCTACACTGGATAGCTTGCGAGATGACCAAGATACCAAAGAAGAACCAAGAAACTGGCAACACCCAGAGGTAGACTTGCGGTCCAATCGACACCCAGCAAAATCAGCATTGGAGTACCCATGAAGTATGAGTGTCGAGGAGGCAGAATACCAAAGACCAAACTCAGGAGTGTAGTTCAAGTACTTGAAAATCTGCTTGACGGCCTGCCGATGTGAAGTCCTTGGTGAAGCCTGAAAACGAGCGCATAGACACACACTGAACTGTATGTCCGGCCTTGTCGCTGTCAAGTAGAGGAGGGAGCCGATCATGCTCCGGTAGTCCTTCTGGTCCACTGGTTTGCCATCTTGAGAGCCAGGTGTGGTTCGAGGACCGGTGGATGGTCACTTCCTGGTGTGATGAGTGATTGACAACGTGGTGTGGACTGATTCTTGGCTAAGTATTGCAGGTGCAGGTTGCGGCTTGACTGGTGCAGGTGCAGGTGAAGAACAAGCGTGAAAGGTTGTTGCCGGTGAGGCCTCCAGGTGTGGAGAAGACAAGTAGGCTTGGTTCGAGGGACCCGGTGGCCAGCGGGGTCAAGTGCAGGCCGCATGGTGGCAAGAACGGCAAGATGAAGTCATGGACGGTTTCTTGGTTGAGCCTCAAAACCAAGGTCGAGCCGGGACTACGTGGGAGCCGAGTCATGAGTGGTGATTGGCGGAGGCTACACCGAGTTCGCGGGGTTTCCGGTGGTTCACCAGAAAATCACTGGGTTCCTTGGTTGATCCACAAAGCCAAGACCGAAGAACCGAAGACGGAGGTGCAGCAGCTCCAGACCGGTCTGACCGGTGGGTCTGACCGGTCTGACCGGTGGGTACCGGTCTGACCGGTGAGGAGCACCGGTCTGACCGGTGTGCGACGACGCAGTCCGGAATCTTTGAAGCGGAGGACACGCGTCGGGATCGCAAGGCTTGCGTCGAGGCTAAGCAAGTTTGCGGTCGCTGGGCATCCGTCCGATGGTGCGAAGACAAAGACTTCCAATTTCGCCCTCGAGGGGCATGTATCCCTAGTTAGCTAGTAAGGGTATTTTCGTCTTTCGGTTGCCTCCATATAACCCAAGTGGTGAGAGGATGGCAGCCATCTCTTGGAACCCTAGCTCATTTGGTTTTCCTATTTTCCTTCCTATTTTCTTAGGATTTTCGTAGGACTAGCTTGAGAGCTTCATGGTGAGATCTTGTGAGAGGGAAGGATGATCGGGCGGCAAGCTAGACCTTGTATGAACCTCTTTGGTATGTATAGATGATTCGGCGTGGTTCCTCAAGGCTTGGATGTGTCTTTCCCGTCTCTCCTTTTTGGTGATTTTCGGAGCCCTTTCTTGGCGATTTTCTTGGAGCGATTTCGAGGCCTTTCTCTTTGGGATTTGGTGGGGGATGTATGCTTGAACCCTTCGTGGTTCTTTTCCCTTTGATTCCCCTTCCAAATCCGTGAGCAAAGGGGCTCGATTTTGGGGTTTTCGTGGCTCTAGGGTTCACTACAAGAAAACCAACCTTCTATGACGAAAATGCTCATGACGGGGAGAAATATCGTCATACAATGTGTCATAATATGACGCCATGATAAGAAGGGTCATAAATTTAGGAAGCTCTAAACTATATATGACGGTAGATTTTTGTTCGTCACATATAGGTAGCCAGTACCGTCATAAAATGTGGTTGTCAGGTATCCGACTGACGGTTGTGAATTTGTGACGGTAAGTGTTGTCTTAATGTGACGACAATGGAGCATCACTGAATGTTTTTGCAAATATGATGACCCTTAGTGGGAATATTCCCTCCATGCCATATGGATCCAGCACCATGACCTTGAGCCGTTGACCAATTCATTTGTTCCCCGAAATCCCCCACTCCCACACGGCGGCGGCCGGCGGGCGGTGTCTGGCCTGGGTGAGCGGAGCGCGGCGACCGGCGGGCGGTGTCTGGCCTAGGTGAGCGGAGCGCGGCTGCCGGCGGGGGGCTGGACCGAGCGCGGCAAGCAGCCTAGTGGAGCGCGGGCGGCAGATCTCGTCAGGCGGGTGGCCTCTTGGCGAGCGTCGGTCAGGGTGGTGGAACATAGCTGCCGACGTGCAGCCTCTTGGCGACTCCGGCGAAGACGACACCATGTCCAAGAGGGGAAGCTCAGCTAGTCAATCAAGGGCTACTGGAGCGTCCATCCATGGTGGGAGGCAGGTTGAGCGGCATCTGGAGCCAAGGTCAAGGTGGGATGTGGTGCCGTATCCCCTTGGTAAGGAGACAGGGCTCCCCTTGATCCCCTGCCCTGATTGTGGGCACGCGACGGTGGTAGAGAGGCGGTCAGCGAAGGAGACAACCGACAACTATCTGCGTGTGTTCTTCAAATGCCCAAGGAACTCGGTGAGCATCCACTTGTTTGAATTGAGTTGAGAATTTCTGCAACCCTATGTATCCAGTCATGGTGAATGCAATTGTTCTTTTATTGTTGTAGTTTCCTAAGCTTTGTGGGTTCTACAAATTCCAAAGGCAGTATTTGGATAAGCTGGAGGAGCTTGGCATTGTTGCAATCCAAAAATTCCCCCTGGCAGTGGACATTGGTGATGAAGCCAAAGAGGTAGAAGATGCATCATCTGGTGGGAGAATGATCATGAATATGCAGGCTGCTGAATTGAAGATTGAGGCCAAGGTGGACAATCTGATGAGGAAGTTTAACATTTTGGTGATTGTTTTAGCATTTTGTCTTGGCTGTGTGGTGATGTATGTTGGAAACCAGAAAGTTTTCACCACCTAATGTATCTTAGTCTTGGTAGCTTATGCAGTGTAGTATGAACAATATGCAATCCAGTGCAATTGGTCTAGGCTTTTGTAACGTATGATGAATCTGATGTTTTCTCAAGCAATGCAGTTTATACAATTGTGAAACATTATGTGCCAATATTGGATGGAAATTGTTGTCAACAATAAATGTTGGATGAAAATTTGGCAGAATGTTTGTTATTTGCAGCCTATGCATTTTGTGGGAAATACTTGGTAGCAGAATATGTCAATTAAAATTTTGACAGCATGTAACATAGCCATTCCATACAATAAAATTTTATTTTAATAGAACCATTGCATACAAGGTAATGGTTCAGAATTTGAGACATAAATTCACATACAAAGGTTCAGACATAAATTTCAGATACAAAGGTCTTGATACAATGCAGCAAGGCATACAAATTTCATATGCAAATTCAGATACAAAGGTTCATGGTTCACTAAAAGCTCCAGCAAGCTCAACATTCAGATACAAGGCAGCATGAATCAGGTACAAGGTCAGTCATCATCACTGTCATCTTCTGATATACTCGCTTCGTCAGGACTATGGTACTCAAGGAAGGTATCATCTTCATCTTCACTCCATGTATCTCCACGTTCAGGTGTTCCTTGATTTGCACGGATGCTCTGAAGAAGGTGTGCACTAACAGGGCTTCCTGGCTCATTATGTTGCAACAAATCTATATCAGGACCAATGTCTTGGATAGTACAATTTTCAGGCGAAGTATTTTCCTCTTGGTATGCCTCCTGAGATCTCATCTGTACTTGTTCATGGATTTCTTGATTTTGGGCAGCCTCTTCAACATCATATATATGTCGGTGGCCAAAATCTTGTACAACTCGCCAACTATCACCCAATTTGGTATCTTCCAAGAAAAATACTTGCGATGCATCTGTGGCTAGAATGAATGGATCATCCTTATACCATCGACCTTCAATGTTAATGCTTTTGAAGTAACCATCATCTTTCATTTCGTATGTCTTTCCCTCAAGATTGTACCATTCACAGCGCAGTAAGATAACAGATCTAGGTCCTCTGCTGTTTTCAGTGTAATTCAACTCAATAATTTCTTCCACTTTCCCATAGAAATCAATAATATGACCTTTGTGCTCACCTAAAGTCTTAATGGTGCAGTTCTGTGTTTTCCTTTGTGCCTCACGAGCCTTGGTGTGGTACCGTATCCCATTAATTATACACGCTGAGTATGATCGCACACGCTTATCAGGTCGACATGCTAGTGAGTACAGGTCTTCATCAACACTTGTGCCTTCATTTTTTAGTCTGGAAAGCTGCAGGAAACAAGAATAAAAATGTAAGCTGCAGGAAACAAGAATGAAAATGTAAGCTTACTCACACTCTACACTGGAGGTAGAAGAAGAAGGAGCAAAGAAGAAAGTAGAGAAGACAGACACACACAACCCAGTTGTGCTGCTCGACTGAAGTGAGCTGCAGCTGCTCCATGACAGCATACATACAAGTAGAGCAGTCAAGCTACTCTAGGTAAAAGATAGTGAAGGAGCAAGGCTAATTATCTAACAAGAATGAATAGGTAAGTTGAAGGACATACATGTTTCTCAAACCATGTTGAAAATTGTGTTGACATCATTTTCTCAATATTGTTGACCTGTTGCTGTTCCAACTCTGCCCTATACATGCTGCAAAGAAGGTGGTTAATTTACTTCAATTATTATTAGTAAATAAGGTTGCAAAGAGGATTTGTGCTCAAAAATAAGTCTGGCAGAAATGAAATGACATAATTTACTTACTCTTTATACTCATCGACCTCTTGGCAATTATTTAGAACAAACCAAGCCATGGAGTCATAGTCATCATCTTTATGAAGTGTAGAAGCACCCAGCAGGTTAATACTATGTGCAAAAATGGAAGAATCATTAGGTAAGATGTTATGTCCTCCATCTAAGTTTCTCTCAGGTCTTGTGAACCTAGTAATAATGTCACTGAAATATGTTGAGCATTGGGTTAGACACTCATATGCAGTGTATGCCTCTGCAATAGATCCTTCAGGTCTTGCTCTATTGCGGATGAAACGCTTAAAGGTGCCCAATCTTCGCTCTATGGGGTACATCCAACCATACTGAACCGGCCCCCGAAGCAATGCCTCGTCAGGTAAGTGTACTGCTAGGTGAACCATAACATCGAAGAACGCAGGAGGATAAATTTTCATTTGAAATGATTTAGAGTTTCAAAATATATTCCTGAAAAACTATTTGAATTCCAAACACTACTAATATTGTCACTGACATGGTGGACCCAATGCAGTAGACCAAAATTTCCTCACCCCGCGCCCCCCGCTCTCCCGCGCTCAATTCCCTCACCGACACATGGGTCCCACCGCGCCAGAAAAAATAAGCACACTCACCTCCCGCGCTGATTTCGTCACCGACAGACGGGCCCCGCCTCGCCTCCCGCTCAAGAAGGGAAAATCTCCCTAGCATCCTCCTCCATTATCCACCAGCTCGCGCGGCCAAAGGGGAAAAATCCCCAAAGTCCCAAGTCGCATGGCCTCTTCCCTCTAGTGCCGCCACTCGCCTCACCGTCGATCCACCGCCCGCCGTCGAGCCTAGCCCCACCGGCCTCCTCCTCGCTCCACTGAACCCTAGCGCTGCCACTCGCCTCACAGCAGATCCACAGCCCGCCGTCGATCCTAGACCCACCGGCCTCCTCCTCGCTCCACTGAACCCTAGCGCTGCCAGTCGCCTCACCATAGATCCACTGCCCACCATCGAGCCTAGCCCCACTTGCCTCCTCCTCACTCCACAGAACCCTAGCGCTGCCACTCACCTAACCGCAGATCCACAGCCTGCCGTCGAGCCTAGAACCATCGGCCTCCTCTTGCCTCCACGGGTGAAGTTCATCAGATTTGACAATAAATGAAGTAAGTCAAACTTCTTGGTTGAAATCCACCTTCTCTCTTGCTGCATTTTTACTGGAACTGAATCGAGTTGCTCTTTCTGCATTTTGTCATAGTAGTGTTACAAGAAATGCCTAAGTCCAAGTATGAGCGGGAGAGGGATGCAAACATTAAGAGTATTCAAGATGTATTTGCGTCCTTGGGTATTGATGTGTTAGCTGAAACTGTTAATTCGGCGCTACAAAAGAGCAAGTGGGCAAAGGGAAGGCATTAGAGTCGGAGAAACCAAAATCTGACAATGACTATGATCCCAAATCTGACCTTGATAACCTCTCTGACAGCGAAGAGGATTGTGATTATGATGACGACCTCAATACTGAGGTGAGATGTATTAGTAGGTCACTTAACAATTTAACTTGTCTCTATATTTGTTTTAGGGAACCCTTTGTTCTATGCCTGCATATATCACAATTGCTTGTTACTTGTTGAACTGTTGCCTACATATATCACAATTGCTTGTTACTTGTTGAACTGTTGCCTACATATATCACAATTGCTTGTTACTTGTTGAACTGTTGCCTACATATATCACAATTGCTTGTTTCTCTTGCTAGGTAGGAACAATGCCTCCAGGATCTCGACAAGCAAACAAGAAACAAAAGGCGGCCCCAATGGCCCCAATCCCGGCTAGCCCAGTAAGAGTGACTAGGGCAAGTCTTAGCAAGATGCAAACCCCACCCAGATATACCCGAGCCACTGCATCTATAGTTACGGCGCTTCAGAAAAATGCTACACCTAAAGGCGGAAACCAAGCGAGGCCACGAGCAAACTTGTCCACTAGCAACCTTGCAGCACCTAGCCAGAACACAAACACCATACCCACTGCTCCTAATTTGCACCATGCGCCAGGTAGCCAGAAAACAAAATCCATACCCACTACGCCAAATTTGCACCAGGCGGCAAGTAGCCATAACACAAACACCATACCCACTGCTCCAAATTTGCAACACACCTTATCTACAGGCAGCAGCCTGCCAACAAATAGTATGAACCGAATGCCTACTCCCACAAGTCCTATCAGGATTACAAGGTCCACTGCTAACTTGTTCCAGCAGCCTGCTTCCACAACTGGTACGGTGCCATCAACTGCTGTGGACAACTCACCAGGAGGACAGAGCTCTAGGCAGAGCAATGAAATGAATGAAGTGAATGAACACTTTGATGGTGCTAACTGTTCACAAGATCAAACAAGTGGAGAGATGCATGAAGACAGTGAGCCAGGTACATGATATTTCCCTCCAAGCATTGTCTTCTACATTAAGTAACTATAACATCGTTACTAAATAACCTTTATTGCTAATGCAGTGCCTATCCAGATAAGGAATGTCCACAAGAAAACCATGGGTCATGGCTTAGAGAGGATGATTAGACAAGGAAACAAGATGGCTATCCAGGTGGCTGAAGGGAAGCTGAGACCTGATGTCCCTGTTCAAGCTGCTAAACTGGCATCAGAGTGTGGTGTTGCCCTTAGAGATAATCTGCCTATCTACACATCTTGGAAACAATACAAAGATAGGGATGGGCAGGAAGAAGTAGCAAAAGTCCTCAGGAAAGTAGCGGTGAGATAACTTTTTCATTGACCCTAACCTTTACATTATATACAAGTTTCCTTCTCCAATAATTGTTAGCATTAATTCATTTTTGGTTCCAGTCAAGGTTGGATGTGGATGTCAAGAATGATGGTCCAAGCAAAGCGGCATGCACTGATATCATTAAGAAGGGAGTAAAGCAGCAGAGGTATCTCCTGAAAAGGAAGTACTTTGATGATCAACTTACAAGAGAACAGTTGTTGGCCAAAGAACCTCCACCTAATATGAAGGCAGAAGAATGGGAAAAGCTGGTTGACTATTGGTGCGATCCCAAAGTTCAGGTCCATGATTGCATTATCCTACTATTTTTCTTTAAATCCTATCTGACATGCTTGCATTACCTAGATTTGTAGAATAATTAATGGCTACAAGTTAGTAGAACATGGCAGAGACATGCATGTTGTAATGAACTACTTAGAATGTCTGTTATTTTATAACTTTGAGTGCCAGTTAGTTTAGCATTTACCTCCTATTATCGTTTGATAGTCAGAATTAATATCTGCATATGCTTCTTTGTATAAGGTTACAGAGTTAAGATAGATAAGTCATTGCTTCAGAAACCTATTTACTACACAGAAGCACTGAGTTTAGAGCTATTGCTTTGCAAAGTGAAAATGATAAAAAAAATTTAGGAGTGATTACCTGCAGATTTGTTCATCTTTTATGAGAACACTAGTATATCTGTATGTAACCCTTATACTGCATTTCTGTTCCAGGACCATTGTGTTCAGAATAAATTTAACCGCGGTCAAGTTCGGCTTCATCAAAAGACTGGAGCTAGGTCCTATATTGCCCACCGATACAGTCTGGTATGAGAATTAACAGTTCTTGTGTATCCCCTTTACAACTGTATGTTCCTGTGTATCCCCTATAGCTGAAAAAACTGAGATCCAAATTATATGAATGCTGCAGAGGGCTAAGTACAACAACAGGGAACCAGATCCTGTTGAATTTTTTGGGGAATGTATGACTAGTCCACGAAATGGTCGTACTCCGCTTGCAAATCAGATATATGTAAGCTCAATGCTTTGAATCATGTCATTTAGTAAAATCATTTGCAGATTTGGTACTTGAATGAAGCTTATAAGTGGAATTATTCTGTGTAGGAGGATATGCTTGCTGAGAAGGAAAGAGAACCAGAAGAAGGTGAAGCACAGAAGTCTCCCACTCAAATTGTTGCTGACAGTCTTAGCCAGATTAGTCCTGCATCAACCTTCCTTCCAAACATCGGTGTCACTCCACAATCCAAGCCTCCCAGGTCTACTGCAGCCACGGAAGCACGGCTGCGTTCTGAGTTTGAGGCCACAATCCAAGCAGAAAGAGAGGAAGCTGCTAGGAAGCAGGAACAATTAGAAGCACAACTTCAGGCTCAACAAGTCACGATTCAAGCAAACCAAGCTGCACTTGAACAAAACCAAAATTTGCTACGCCAAACCCAAGAAGATATGAAGGGGATGCAGTCCAAGTTTGAAGAGACTAATGCACTACTGCGAGCTATGCTGAATCTACAGAGAGATGGGGCAGGTAGGTCCACCTGATTGACTTGATGATGCCTAGTCTTTTGCTGCATTGCTAGAACAGCAAACTTTGTCATTGTCGGAACTACATGTGCCCTCTGTGGTTGGAAACTTGTGTTCTTCAGTTGGTATGTTGCAACTGTGTGTGATGAAAACTGGAACTTGGTATTTGTGTGTTGAAACTGGGAACTTGGTAGTTGTGTGATGTTTAAACCCATGTGTAATATATTATGCTTTAGATTATCTATGGATGTATCTGCTATTGGATTGTATGTGGATGATGAGTTCTTTGTGATGAGTCATTGAAAATATGTGCTTGGAATGAATATATTAGTTTGACAGCAGTGATCATGTTAATGTTAATTAACAGTGACAGGCATACATTACATGACACACCAGAACCGGTCATAAATTCTGCTTGCCAATATATGACGATGTGAGATGGTCACAAAAACCATGCTGAATAAGGGTCTGGGGGCACTTATTGCGACAGTTTGACTTAAATTATGTGACACTTCAAGGCGTCATATAATGTCAACAATATGTGACGCCTTAGTGCACCGTCGCATAATGTCTCACATTATGTGACGGTACACAAAATATCGTCACAAGGTACATTTAGCGACGGTTCATATGTGACGCCTCTTGTGACGGTGGGTTTTCGTCATAAGATACTTTTTATGACACTTTATGTACTTTATATGACCATATCTTTTTGTCATGAAAACCAATTTTTTTGTAGTGGTTAGAGGCGTTCTTGGTGGGATTTCTTCGATTCCTCTTGATTTGACAAGTTTTGGTGGACCAAATCTTGGCTATGGAGTACCCATGAGGTGTTCCTACTATCCCCAAAGTCTTGTGCAAAACCGTGGAGCGAATCGGGAGATCGGGAGTTGGATTTGGGGGAGTTGACTCGCGGGTGCTGTTCATCCCGAGCTACCCAGGCACGACCGGTCTGACCGGTGCTCTTGACCGGTCTGACCGGTGCTAGCCCTTGGTGGGTTTTTGTCTCGGGGAATAGCCTTGTCCGTGTGGTTTTGTCCCGTGGTCCTGCTGATCAGTTCTTGGCGTGTTTGGAGTTATTTTGCTAGGTTTTGTGAGGGGTTCTTCTTCCTCACAGGCTGTGTTTCGTGGTGGTTTTTGTTCCAGGGCCCAGAGGAGTCACTGAGGCTTCCTGGAACGTTTGCTGTGCGGCTGCTGTAGCCACCGGCCTGACCGGATCTGTCCACCGGTCTGACCGGTGTCACCGGTCTGACCGGCGCAGGCCATCGGTCTGACCGGTGTAGCACAGGCAGCAAGCCGTGCAAGTTTCCGCTGTGTGGTTTGGTAAGTTTTGGCTCGGAAGGTTGAGTGTTGGTTCCTAGGACCAGTAGTACTCCAGTGGCTGCGTGGTCTTGGCCAACTTGGGTAGTTGGGTCGGAGACGTGAGTTGGAAGCCGTGTTCGTCTTGTTGGAGTTCTCATCTCCTTCGAGAAGAATTTTTATCGGCTCCCATTCACTCCCCCCCTCTCTGGTTCGCCTAATCGGTCCTTCACATCTTCATCCGCGTCCAAAGCCGTAGTGGTACCCATCGGTGTAGTCAGCGGCTTGGAGTCATTCATGCTAAACTTCTTCACCATGTCCCTGGTGTACTTCGTCTGATGTACAAACGTCCCGTCCTTGCACTGCTTGATCTGGAGTCCTAAGAAAAACTCCAGGTCACCCATCATAGACATCTCAAATTCCCTACTCATGTCATCTGCAAATCTGGCAACAATATCATGAGAAGAGCCACCAAAGATTATGTCATCCATGTAAATCTGAACAATCAATAGGTCATTTCCATGCTTAAGGAGAAACATGGTCTTATCAAGTGTGCCCATCACAAACCTCTTGCTCAGCAAAAAGCCTCTCAACCTACCATACCAAGCTCTTAGTGCCTGTTTCAACCCATAAAGCGCTCTCTGGAGTTTGTATACATGGTGTGGGTACTTCTCGCTCCCAAACCCCGAGGGTTGCCTCACATACACTTCTTCCTCTATCACCCCATTCAAGAAAGCACTCTTCATGTCCATTTAGTACAACTTGAACCCTTTAGCCACGGCAAAGGCTAGAAGGATCCTAATTGCCTCCAGACGGGCCACATGAGCAAATGTCTCCTCATAATCTATACCCTCTTTCTGGTTGAACCCCTAAGCCACCAACTTCGACTTGTTTCTCACAACCATCCCATTCTCACCTTCCTTGTTCTTCAATTTGGCGGTGGATCGACTAACACCCAAACTTGGTTTCTCTCGAAATTCTCCAACTCCTCATGCATGGAATTCACCAAATTCTCATCAGACAAAGCGTGTCGAATATCTTTGGGCTCAAACGAAGTTACAAATGCAGAGTGAGCAAAATGAGAAGTGTTCCTTGACCTCGACCGTATAGTGTGTTCATGAAGGTCACCTATGATCGTCGTCAGTGGGTGATCCACCTGTACACGCCGGGGAGCCTCTCACCTGGACACAATCTCCCCCTCAGTAGCAGCCTCCACTCGAACAGCCTCAGTCGTAGTGGGTGTAGGGGATGGACCATCCTCGATCGTCATCGTAGTAGTGGAAGTAGCGTGTACTCGATCAGCCACGGGAGCATCACCACCATCATCGTCTTCATCTTCATCTCCATCCTTCTCATCCTAAAAGATCCTCGCTCCAATCTCCTCGTCACCTGCACACTCAAAAGCAGACGAGCTACATGGTTGTGTCTCGTCGAAGGTTACCTCGCAAGTCTCCATGATTCGGCTAGTGTCAAGGTTGAGCACACGATATGCTCTAGAATGAATCGCATAACCGAGAAAGATACCATATGAACATCTAGACTCAAACTTATCCAACTTGCCCTTCTTCATAATGAAACACTTGCAACCAAAAGCTCTAAAGTGACTCACCTTGGGTTGTCGCCCATGCATCAGCTCATTAGAGGTCTTCTTCTTGAAAGCACGAAGGAAGATGCGATTTGAGACATAGCAAGCGGTATTGACCGCCTCGGCCCAGAAACGCCTAGGAGTCCTATGCTCATCGAGCATCATCCTGGCCATCTCACAAAGGGTCCGGTTCTTCCTCTCCACTACGCCATTCTGGCAAGCGGTATATGGAGAAGACTACTGATGATCAAGACCAAGATCACTGCAAAAGGCATCAAAATGAGAGTTCTTGAATTCAGTGCCATTGTCACTGCGTATAGCTCGAATGGCATCCCCATGTCTCTCATTCTTCAACCTCAAGATCAAGTCTCGAACAAAACCAAATGTCTCGCTCTTATCCTCTAAAAAGAAAACCCAAGAGTACCTTGAAAAATCATCAACCGCAACTAAAACATACCACTTCCCACCCGCAGAGCGAACACGGGCCGGCCCAACCAAATCCATGTGCAACAGCTCACAAGGTCGCTCAGTCATGACCGCAGTCAGAGGGGCGTGAGAAGCAGCAACCATCTTTCCATGCTAACAAGAAGCACAAACCAAATCCTTCTCGAATTTCAACTTAGGCAATCCTCGGACAAGATCAAGACCACTCAAGCGGGAAAGCAACTCAAAGCTCAATTGTCCTAACCTCCTATGCCATTTCCAAAGCTCGGCTGAAATGCCAGCAATAAAGCATCGAGGAGGACCAACAAACTGGGAAAAATCGGCACGAAAGATTTGACCCTCGGGGACGATCGTACAGACAAGATCGCCTCGAGAATCAAGAACACGAGAAGCACCCAACTTAAAACAAACCTCAAAACCTTCATCAAACAACTGAGATACTGACAATAGGTTAAAACCAAGTGACTTGACCAAAGCCACACTCTTTAGGGTCACCTTGCTGCTCACCTTCACCATACCTTCAGCAAGTACTCGTCCTCTCCCATTGTCCCCCAAAGTGATGTACTCCCTCGTACTCACTAGGGTGAGGCTGGAGAAACACCCACGATCTCCGGTCATGTGACATGAACAATCGGAGTCGATCAACCAAAAGTCCTCCAAGCCTCCCACCTGCAATAAAAAACGAGGACGAGAATGAGCAAGCGACTCAACACTGGGGTTAGTACCAAAAGAGTCAAACCAGTGTCGAGCCATTTTCTCAAAAGAAGGGTTAGCAAAATCCATCCTATCAAAACCTCTAGGCGGAGCCCTCTCACGCCTACCACCGAAGAACCTGTCACGTCTCACTGGAGGAGTACGTGCACCACGAGGGGGAAAACGTGGCCCGTAGTCCATCTGAGACCCAAAGCTCCGATCGTGCCTCCCAAACTCGTAACGGTCACGAGCAGGAGCACGTCCAACAAACTCACCACACCCAAACCCAACACGCCTATCTCTCTGAGGAAAAGTACCTCCTCTACCACGAGTGGGAACTGTACGCACAAACACCTCACCCCTAGGTAGAGGCCCTCTCGAGGCTCAGGCACCCCATGAGGAAGGTGATACCTGTCCTTGTTTGCCATCTCCCTAGCAAACCTCTCATCTCTCTTCCTCCTGAAACAGAACTCATCCTAGCCCATCCTTCCCACAATACTCACAATGGAAGCGGATCGGCTGTGGCTTAGGCTGTGGCTTTTTTGTGGGCTTCTCAATAGCTTTCTCTCCTGACTTCCCATCAAAGACATTCCCCTGGGTGCTCACAAACTTGATGGGTTTCTGGTAGTTTTCTGTTTTGTGGGGGAACACTGGTGGGTCTGGGGTTGTATCAAGCTTGTTTCTGAGGTGGTTTGGCTTGGGTGCATATTTGTTCATGGGTATGGTGTGTGGTAGAATAGGGATCTCTCCAACTTTCTCTTCTCCCTCACCACTCTTCTCACCACTCTTGCCAGCCCCCAACGCCTGACCATCAAACCTCTTGAACTTAGCTAGCATCAAACTCAACTGTGGCTCATGCCCCAGACAACCAACTCATCAATTTCCTTGGCTCATCATTCTCATCCTGCAAACGATCAACATAGTGTGCAAGTTCCATGTTTTTCAAAGCATGCATTTCACAGGTAGAGCATGATGTAGGAATGGGAGCTTTCAATGCTGGCTCAAGAGAAACTATCTTGGTATGAGACTCATCTAGCCTAGCATGCAACACAGGATAAGAAGTGCAAGCACCTAATAAAGAAGGTCTAGATTTCAATTCATCACACTCAATCCTAAGCACATCTAGTTGCTCAAGAGTTGAGGCATGCTTCTCCTTGAGAGCAGTCAAGTCAGCCAGGAAAACATTGCAATCACCACAATCAATCTCATCAGACACAACAGGAGCAGCTTTCAAAGATCCTATCTCATTTCTAGCATCAATAAGCAAGGACTCAAGCTCAACTATCTTGTCCTTAGCATCACCCAACAAAGACCTAAACTCCCTCTTCTCCTTGTTGGACTTCCTAAGCACATCATCATGGTTATCAAGCAACTCATTCAGCCTAGCATTCTCCTCTAGCAAGAAGTTGGGATCATTTCGTACCTCTTCCTCGGAGTCAGAGTTTGAATCCGAGCTATGCTTCCCACCCTTCTTGGAGTACGCCATGCCACAAAATCCACCTTGTGCGACGAAGCTGAGGCCAGTGAAGTTCTTGCCCGTGTGCCGCTTGTCCTTGCGCCGATCTTGCTCTTCATCACTGCTTGAACCGGAAGAAGAATCGCTGGTAGTAGAGTCGATGTCGCTCACTCCAGCAACCATCGCTCGAGCCATCTTTGTAACGCCCCGGGTTTTCAAAAGCGGAAAACCCGTCATTCTGTCTCGTGATAGTCCCTGGATCAGACGCTATCACGCACAGGCATTCATCACAGATAGATATCACAGTCATACATCGAATAAAGCATCAGAGTACAAATATAATCTTATTATTACATGTCCTAAATAATCGGAGTACATCAATACACGCCTCTTGGCGGAATAACATGAATAAGAGCCTACGCAGCGGTAGCTAGATTCCAGAAGGTGTCTCCGTCTTTATTCTTCTCCCACAGGCATCCTTGAGCGAAGCAACGTGCCCCCTCAGTCGTACCATCTGTCGGCATTGTTGTCAAAGTCTGACTCGTACCCTGCAAGCTTAGGGGCTATCCCCAAGGATTGGGATAGGTCCACGTCACCAACCGTATGCAACCTTTAAGAGGCCTACTTCTAAGGGTGAAGCAAGGATCAAGCTAGAAGCTGGGTTTCCAAAGTAGCAGCAGCATCAATATAAATAGAATAACATCTCCATATTCCCACCATTTCCCATATCTCGCATCCGCAAACGGTTACACCAGGTCACCCAGATCACCGTCACTAGCACCTATCTCCATCTAGGGTCGGTGCGAGAACTCTCACTCCTCGCACTTCAATGGTTGCACCCGGATCCGCGAGGCAGAGGGAGCAACTCTCCTCCCCCCGAATACAACCACGGCTCACCATATACACTCATCCTATAAGGGAGAAGGTAGAAATCCCAAAACGTAAGAGTCGGAGTAAACAACGGGCATGTCCATAACCGAGGACGCGGCTATACGTATAGATCTAAACTCTGCAGAGCGTGTACACCAGTACCCAATTCAGAATAGCACTCGGACGGTGTACGGCTGACCGAGTCTACCCAACCGAACGAACACCTAGGAGTTACGATTCCATCCTACATTCGGGTCTCGATGCGGTCCCTCACAAAGGACCACCCCAAAACTGTGAACATGCCCCCGTGTGGCCGCACGGGGAGCGCCCAATAGGGAAGGGACTTCACCCTAACCCTCTCACTGATACCCTCTATCCTACTGGCAGGTATGGTATCGCACTTGCTAGGGTCGAAACGGCCCTATCCCCACTCTCGGCGAGGTGGTGTGTACGAAAGTCCCGTGTAACAAAGCGACCCACTCGGTTTCAGACCGGGGCGAGCTCCTATCCTCCAAGTCACCACAAAAACCCCAACACCTGTGCTCCTAAAATAATGTACCCGCCATAGGTACTAAACTGGGCATCGCCCGAGAAGACGATCCCTGGCCCCCGATCCCGGATCGGGTTGTCTTGGGCTCACCCCCGCCAAGTATTCCAAAAACGCCTTCTCCTGCCGGTTTTTCCCCACACACGCCAAGAATACTACCACAATATCCCAACACATCCATAGCAAGCTCAGCGTATCATGCATAAATAAACTAGTAGTGGTAGGTCAATCAAGGACAAGGTAGTAAAAGGGCAGTGCAAGGGTTTCATCATAATCATCATCATGCATAAATAAAGTGCTAGCAGTTCTAAAGCAATGCCTAATGGGCATTCAAAGAGGGTCGGGCATGAACCTGGGTGCGAGTAGTCATCGTAGCCGAGGTCGTCGTCGTAGTCCTGACTCAGCTCTCCGGCTCCGGCGGCTCCTAGAATCGTATTTAAATAAATAAACACGGGGGCTAATTGTAATAAATCCAAGACGAGGAGCAAATAAGACCCAAAAAGAGGCAAACTCTAGCCTAGCGCGGAGTTTGGATTTTTAGAAGACTTCCAGAAAAGGTTTCGTATTTTTCGAAGTTAAAACGGATTTATTATGAATTTTCAAAGACAAAATAGATTTCTAAAATTAAAATACGCATATACAATATTGCATACTTTAGGCTAGCTACAGGGTAGCTCTAGCTGACTCAAACTGGGCTTTAAGCCGGTTGTTAGCCAGCTCGAGTGGCTGACGGAGCAGCCACGTGCGTAGCTTAAAGCTGGCGGCTGCACGCGTGGCGCTGATGAGGCGCCCACGCGGCGCGGAGCACAGGATCCCGCCCTGGCGTCTCTGCGGCTCTGTGCGATGCGGTGAGCATGTGGCCGGGCTGTGGTTGGCCAGCCGCACGGGATCCACCTGGATCCTCTGTGGTGTGTTGTGCATGTGGTCCCGCGTGAAACTAAACCCCTGGGGTTTTGGGGGCCGGCCGGAACTCGTTCGGCAAAATGCCCCTAAGGAGCGGCCGCGCGGGCAAAGGCTCGCCGGCGGCGAGGCGTGCCCGACTGACCAACAAGCGACGGGGAGTGCACGAGGTACACCTAGGGTTCATGCTCGAGCAAAAAGGGACGGCTTTGGCCGGGTTTCGGCGCGGCGGTGGTGAGACAGGGGGATGGCGGCGGCGCGGTCGTGCGGGCGCGGAGCGGCGATTTCCGGCGACGGCGTGCGGGTGCGCCCAAGTGCCAGATGTGCGCGTGCGTGCACCAAGGGAGTGCAAAGAAACCAAAAGCCGGGCTTTTGCCCCCTTGTGTGAGTGTTCAGTGCCGACGCGGCCATGGCGGAGCCCCTGGCCGGCGCGGCAACGGCGAGGTGTTGGTTCCCGCCGCGGAGCAGCGTCGCGCGTGGGTGCGCGGTGCCCTTGGCGGCGAGGCGAGCACGAAGGTGTGCAAAAAGAGGACAGGGAAACCTCCTACACGTGTGTGTGCCAAGGTGTGGGCCGACGGCGAAACGCGCCGGTGCACGGCGGAGCGGCCAGGCGTGACGGTGAGGTGCGGCCACGAGACAAGGGGATATGCGGAGGCGTGCGCATGCGGTCGTCTGTAGCGGCACCTACAAACGATAGGCACGGCACGAAGGCCAGCATCCCAGGAGACAGCGCGTGCACGGCGGCGGCGCGGGCAAAGGCGCGTTCCCCCTCGGCACGAAGGCTGGGTCCACAACGGATGAGAGAGGGAGCGTGGCCTCACCTTAGTGACCATAGGTCGACGTGCAGGCGTCGATGAAGGTGGCCGGAGTAGGGTCGTCGGCGTGAGGAAGCAGCGCGGCACAGAGCAGAGGAAGAAGGGGAAGCCGGGTGTCGCGGTCCTTGGCGTCCAGGAGCTCCACGGGAGGCCTCCGGTCTTCACGACGGCGCCGGTGTGCTCACGGACGGCCTCTGGGCTTCCTCCTCCTCTCCCCCTTCTCCTTCTTCTCCGGCGAGTCAGAGGTGTGCGGCAATGGGGAAAAATCCCTGGTGGCTAGGATTGGGAGCTCCGGGGGGTTGCGGCTGCGGCCTTATAAGGGGCAAGGCACGACGCGGGACACGTGGACGGCCGGATGGTAATGGAGGGATGTGGGCGCATTGCGACGGCGCCATGGGCGGCGCTCCGGCAGGCTTTGGCGCCGGCGTCAGCAAAAGCGGGAAAGAGGCGCGGTGACGACGGCGTCCGGGCCCGCTTGCCTGCATCACAGCGCGGTAGGTGGTAGACGGGCCGCTTGGGCCGTGTGGAGCTGGGCCGCAGTGGAAGAATGAGGGTGTGCGCTGGTTTTGGAAAAAGAGTGGAAGGGCTTCCGACGGACTTGTGTAGCTAGGTAGAGGTGTGGTTCCGGCCCAACTGAGGTGATGAGGTTCTTCCCTTTTTCCCCCTTTTCCTTAACCCCGAAAACTATTTGATTCAAATTTGAATAAGGATTCAAATTTGAATCACACTCAAACAATTCCAAATAAAATCCAAATAAACTCCAAAAGTTCTCACACTAGCATTTTATATTTCCTAAGAATTTTTAATTAGTTCCAAAAATAAATCTAGGAGTTTAGGATAGATAAAAGAAGACATCCTTAAATTATTTATCAAGCACTCAAATAAATCACCAAAAATTTTAAAATCCACATTTTTACTATTAACATTCCGTATTGAAAATGCGGGATGTTACAGACTCCCCCCCTCAAAAGAATCTCATCCCCGAGATTAAGAACTTACCTCCGCCTCGAAGTGGTGCGGGTACTTCTCCCTCATGACTGATTCCTTTTCCCACGTCACTTCTCCCTTGGTGTCATTGCTCCAAAGCACCTTGCAGAAGCGAGTGGTGGTACTCCTTGTAGCTTTCTCAGCCCAATCCAGTATCTTCACCGGATACTCCAAGTACTCCAGGTTGTCTTGCAAGTCGATAGCATCAGTGGAGACATGCTTGTCAAGCTTTGGGTCGAGGCACCTCTGGAGTTGCGAAATGTGAAACACTGGATGCACTCCGGCAAGGTCAGGCGGTAACTCTAGCCTATATGCAAGTTTCCCCACCTTTGCCACAATCTGGTAGGGTCCAACGAACCTCGGGGCTAGCTTCCCCTTCACATGGAACCTCTTCGTGCCTCTAAGCAGTGACACTCTCAGAAAGACGTAGTCACCAACTTCGAAGGAGACATCCCTTCGCTTAGGATCAGCATAGCTCTTCTGCCTGCTCTGAGCTATCTTCAGGTTCTCTCTAACCTTAGCCACATTCTCCTCAGCCTCCACAATAGAAGCAGGACCGAAGAAAGTCCTCTCCCCCACCTCAGACCACATCAACGGGGTCCTACACTTTCTGCCATACAGAGCCTCAAAGGGTGCGATTTGCAAACTTGCTTGATAGCTGTTGTTGAACGAGAACTCAGCGTAGGGCAGACTCTTCTCCCAATCATTGTTGTAAGTCAACACACAAGCTCTCAGAAGATCTTCGAGAACCTGATTCACCCGTTCTGTCTGTCCATCAGTCTGGGGGTGGAAAGCTGTACTGTAGTCCAAGTGTGTGCCCATCGAATCATGCAGACTCTTCCAGAACTGAGCTATGAACTGGGCACCATGATTGGACATGATGCTATGGGGTGCTCCATGTAACCTCAGTATATGCTCTACGTAGAGATCTGCCAACTGACTCACACTGAATCTGTTCTTCGCCGGTAGGAAGTGTGCCACCTTGGTCAAACGGTCCACAATCACCCAAATCGAGTCATTTCCCTTCTGAGTGTAGGGTAAACCCACCACGAAGTCCATGCTAATATCATCCCATTTCCACTGAGGTATCGCAAGTGGCTGTAGCAATCCGGCGGGTCTCTGATGTTCCTCCTTCACTCTCTGACATGTGTCACATCGAGCAACATACTCAGCTATGTCCTTCTTTATATTCTCCCACCAGAATCGACACTTCAGGTCTTGGTACATCTTGGTGCATCCGGGGTGAATAGAATACCGAGAATCGTGAGCTTCCTTTAGAATCGTCTTCCGGATATCCTCACCACTAGGCACGCATATGCGATCTTTCAACCACAATGTGCCTTGCTCATCAATGCGGTAGTCAGGGGCCTTGCCTCTCGTCAAAAGGTCTTTCACTTCTTCAATCTCAGGACACTTCTTCTGGGCTTGCCTGATTTGGTCTTCTAGACCGTACTTCACACTCAACTCGTTGAGCTGACCCTTCTCGACGATGTCGAGCTTCAATTTCCCCATCTCCTTGTACAACTCTGGCTGTTCCTCTTGCACCATCAGGTTGTTGCAATAGCTTCTTCGGCTCAATGCATCGGCCACGACATTCGCTTTGCCGGGGTGGTAGTGAATGTCGAGGTCATAGTCCTTTATCAACTCTAGCCATCTACGTTGCCTCAAGTTCAACTCTGACTGGGTGAAGATATACTTCAGACTCTTGTGATCCGTGTAGATATCACACTTGTTGCCCATCAAGTAGTGCCTCCATATCTTCAAAGCATGAACAACAACTGCTAACTCAAGGTCATGTGTCAGGTAGTTCTCTTCATGCTTCCGAAGCTGCCTTGAAGCATAAGCGATCACCTTGCCTTCATGCATCAGCACACAACCAAGACCCTACCTCGAAGCATCACAGTACACCACAAAGTCCTTGTTGTCATCGGGAAGCGTCAACACAGGAGTTGTGGTGAGTCAGGTCTTGAGCTCTTGGAAGCTTGCTTCACACTTCTCTGACCACACGAATGGCATGTTGTTCTTCAGCAACTCGGTCATCGGCTTCGCAATCTTGGAGAAGTTCTCAATGAAACGGCGGTAGTACCCCGCCATTCCAAGAAAACTCCTGATCTCTGTCACTGTCTTGGGCGACTGCCACTTTGACACAACTTCGATCTTCGAGGGATCAACTGCAACTCCCTCACCTGACAACACATGCCCAAGGAATGCCACTTCTTCTAGCCAGAACTCGCACTTGATGAACTTGGCATACAGCTGATTCTGCCTCAGCTTCTCCAGCACTATCCTCAGATGCTCTTCATGCTCTTCCGCAGTTTGCAAGAAGACCAAGATGTCGTCAATGAAAACCACGACAAACTTGTCTAACTCGACCATGAATACCTTGTTCATCATGTTCATGACGTAAGCTGGGGCGTTTGTAAGACCGAACGATATGACAGTGAACTCATACTGCCCGTACCGGGTCACAAACGTTGTCTTGTAGATGTCCTTGGGGCAAATCTTCATCTGATGATAGCCGGATCGAAGGTCAATCTTGCTAAAGTACTTTGCCTTCGTCAACTGATCAAGTAGGTCATCAATGCGCGGCAATGGGTACTTGTTCTTGATGGTTACCGCATTAAGAGCGCGGTAATCGACGCACAGCCGTTGAGTCCCATCCTTCTTCGGTACAAACATCACCGGTGAAGCCCAAGGTGATGCACTAGGTCGGATGTACCCCTTCTGTCGGAGAGCTTCTAATTCCTCCTTCAGCGTTGCCAGCTCTAACTTGCCCATTCTGTAAGGACTCTGTGCCACGGGTGCTGTACCTAGCACAAGGTTGATCACGAACTCAAAATCGCGGTCTGGTGGTAACCCCGGCAGATCATCAGGAAAGACATCAGGGTACTCACAAACCATTGGAACATCGGCCACTGTCTTCGTAGTGAGGTTGTACATAGCTGGTACATCCTGAGACTTCAGCAGCTCAAACATGATCTTCGTCCCGTTCGTGTGTATCAGGGTCACTTGTCGGGGTGACGAGGAGATAACCCCTTTGTGAGCGGTGATCCAATCCATGCCCAGAATAACATCAATCTTATTGGACTTCAGCACGATCAGATCTCCGAGGAACTTGTGACCCTTGATGAACATTTCCACCCCTTTGCATAGCAGGGTGCATCTGATATCTCCGAGCGGCGAGCTCATCACAATAGGTTTCGGTCGGGGAGTCATGGGGAGAGATAGTTTGTTTACAAAGTTAGAGGACACAAATGAACTAGTTGCACCAGTATCGAAAAGAATCAAAGCCTTAGTACCACAAACTAAAAACTCACCGACCACGACATCAGGAGCGTCGGCAGCCTCCTCCTCAGTCAGGAGGTTGTGCCTCCCGCGGTCAGCGGTCGGCTAGGGAGCAGCCTGAGGTGGCCTCCCTCCTAGAGCTGGTGCCTTGGCAGGTGTAGCAGTGGTCTTCTTGCTGGGGCACTCGTACGACTTGTGGCCTTTCTTGCCACAGGCGTAGCACGTCGGGGTGAAACCTCCAGTGCCAGGTCTCGACGCGCTCTGCTGCGAGCGGTTGTAGCCACCACCCTGGTGCTGGTAGTTGGAGCTCCTTCCTCCGAGGTACGGTGCACGGCTTCCTCCGAAACCACGTCCGGGTTGGTTGTTCCCCGAGCGGTATCTCCCTCTCAGCAGGTTGCTCTGCCCACTCCTCGGCCTTTGGAAGGATCGGTCGCCATGGTCCCGATCTCCCATCCTCTTCTTGCCCTTCATGTGCTCCTCATGCCCCCTCCTTTCTTCCTCGAGCGCGATAGCCCTGTTCACCAGGTAGCGAAGGGAGTTGTGCTCACTGGCCTTCAAGCCCTGGCGGAGACCATGGTGGAGGCCTCGCAGAAACCAGAACTGTTTCTTGTCGTTGGTGTTGGTGTCATCAAGGGCATAGCGCATCATCTTCATGAAGTGCCTCTCGTACTCCTCCACCCTCATCGCACCCTGAGTCATGGTGCGGAACTCCTGAGTCTTCTGACTCATGATCTCCCTCGGCAGGTACTACTCGCGGAACACCTCATAGAACTCCAGCCAGGTGATGAAGGCTGGGTTCGGGTGGTTGTCGGAGTAGTTGTCCCACCAAGCCTTGGCAGGACCCTCGAGCTGGTGGACGGCGAGAGCCACACACTCTTCGTCGGTGTAGGTGGTGAGGTCAAGCTTCATCTCGATCACGTGGAGCCAGTCATCGGCCTCGAGAGGATCATCCGAGTAACTGAAGGTAGGGGCCTTCAGGCGGAGGAACCTCTCGATCTTCTTGGCGAAGTCCTCCTCTGGCGGGATGTTGCGGTTCCCACCGACTCGGTTCTCGACAGCTTCCACCATCCTCTGCATCAGCGCAGTCTGAGCGGCCATCACCTCAGCTAAGTTAGGTGGTGGCGGTGGCGGTGCCTCTCCACGGCCACGACCACGCCCACGATCCTGGGGAGCTGGTGCCGGCTCAGGTTCTCCTTCAGCTTCTTCCTCTCCTCCTTCAGCATCACCCTCACCGATGGGCGGAGGCGGTGGTAGTGGCACCACAACGCCTCGTCCTCATCCTCGGACAGGTGCGTGTCCATGACCACGAGCGCGTCCACGCCCATGAGTGGGGGTGCGGCCACATCCACAGCCACAGACTGGCGGGGCTTGCTCTTCCTCGGCCTCAGCTTCCTCGAGGCGAGCCAACAGACGTCCTGACCTCTGGATGGACATCTTACTCAAAACATGACCAAGGACAATGGGAACTTTAGATACGTCTCTCACCAACAAATTGAGTCTGATATACAAGCATGAAAATATTTCTAAAATATAATTCCAACACTCAACAAGAAAAAGCATAAGAACGATTAACTCCATTAAGACCAAACAATCAGCATCCATTATGAGTACATAAGTTTCCTCGAGGCTGACTCAAGCCTTGGAGATCACACACAACAGCGATCTAATATAACGTTACATGATCTCAAAAGGGTGTGCACATCTAGGTGTGAAAAGACTCATAACTCCACATGCACCAGAACAGGCTCTCGGCTGCATGGATTAACTCATGGAAACTACCTATCTTACAACTCTACTCTTATTAGCATGGTCATGCTCCAGCACGCTACTCGAAGCGAGCCTTCTTGTACCTCACGGGGCAACGGTCCTCCTCGGGGAAGTCTCTGGGGAACATCCGCATCAGCATGGCGTGAGCAGCCCTCACCTCCTAGGTCTCAACCGGAGCGGGCATGTCAGCCATCGGACACAGGTGAAGCTTGAGGGCGGACGGGTGAAGCTTGAAAGTCTCCTTGCGGATCGCCCGCTGGTGCTCAGGAGGTAGCAAACTGTTGAGCTCCTGAAGCTTGTCCACTCGAAGGGAGTCAGCGTCCTCCCAAGTCCTCAACATCCTCTTGCACTTGTCCAGCAGGAACACAGAAGTGCTGGTGAGTGCAGCGAAGTTGGCATTGTTGGAGTACTGTCCTGCACAAGCTCGGCCACCCTAGCCTTCTCACGAATGAGACTGCGTCCCTGTAAGGCGAACTGTGCATCCTTCTGGTCCAACTTGGCGAAGAGGCAGGTGAACCTGGCCTCCTGCTTGCGCAGATCCTCCTTGGCGTAGATCATCTCCTCTCGAGCGGTCACCCTCTCAGCCTCAGGTCGCCCCACCATGGAGTTGGCGTGGCGTAGTCCACGCTCAAGCTGCTCGACTCGCTGGCGCAGGGTACCGTTCTCCACGATCAGACTCTGGCAGCAGGGCTGAAGCTCTCGTAACTCCAGGGTAGTGTACTCAAGTCTGCTGAAGAGTGCACTCGTCTGCTCGCTCAGTCGGCGGGCGTGAGTGTCGAGGTCCACGAGGTAGCTCCCTGTGGTGACGAGCGTGTCGTCGGACTCACGCAGAGGACCCTGGACAACCTCTACCTCGTAGAGTGCTGTAGGGTCTGGCAGTCCGTCCACGATCGGAGCCACTCTATAGTAGTCCTGGGGGATCAGCCACAGGTCTCCAATCCTGTAGACGTCGCGGTACCTAGCCAGCAGGTGGCGAAGTATGTGGCTACTGGCGTTGTCCACAGCGTTCCTGACGTTGAGTCCTGTGCTGTGCTCGAGCATCTCGGGGAAGTTTGGACGCGCCGGGTGGGGTAGGATGGCCACCGTGCAAAGCACCAGTGGTCCTGACAGCGTGGGGACGTCCTCGACGCGGTAGGTGACATGCGTAGGGGGAATCCCCAGCCTGAGGATGACCCGGTCCACCCAACTGGGAAGTCCCTCCATGTGCTCCGGGAGTAGCTCCACCTCCTGTTGGGCCATTTCCTGTTACACGGAAGAAATTTCTAGTTAGCCCAGGTGAGATAGAACTTTTCAAAGAAGGATAAGTTTTTGTAATATAAGTCAAGAATGGTATATAACAAAAGAGATCGTTTAGAGTCCTAATTTCTAACGACCATTTCTAAGGGCACGTGCTATAGTCAAGTATGGCTCAGGTACCATCTATAACGCCCCGGGTTTTCAAAAGCGGAAAACTCGTCATTCTGTCTTGTGATAGTCCCTGAATCAGACGCTATCATGCACAGGCATTCATCCCAGATAGATATCACAGTCATACATCGAATAAAGCATCAGAGTACGAATATAATCTTATTATTACATGTCCTAAATAATCAGAGTACATCAATACACACCTCTTGGTGGAATAACATGAATAAGAGCCTACGCAATGGTAGCTACCTTCCAGAAGGTGTCTCCGTCTTTATTCTTCTCCCACAGGCATCCTTGAGTGAAGCAACATGCCCCCTCAGTCGTACCATCTGTCAGCGTTGTTGTCGAAGTCTGACTCGTACCCTGCAAGCTCAGGGGCTATCACCAAGGATTGGGATAGGTCCACGTCACCAACTGTATGCAAGCTTTAAGAGGCCTACTTCTAAGGGTGAAGAAAGGATCAAGGTAGAAGCTGGGTTTCCTAAGCAGCAGCATCATCAATATAAATAGAATAACATCTCCATATTCCCACCATTTCCCATATCTCTCATCCACAAACGGTTACACCTGGTCACCCAGATCACCGTCAACAGCACCTATCTCCATCTAGGGTCGGTGCGAGAACTCCCACTCCTCGCACCTCAATGGTTGCACCTGGATCCGCGAGGCAGAGGGAGCAACTCTCCTCTCCCCGAATACAACCACGGCTTACCATATACACTCATCCTATAAGGGGGAAGGTAGAAATCCCAAAACGTAAGAGTCAGAGTAAACAACGGGCATGTCCATTACCGAGGATGCGGCGATACGTATAGATCTAAACTCTGCAGAGTGTGTACACTAGTACCCAACTCGGAATAGCACTCGGATGGTGTACGGTCGACCGAGTCTACCCAACCGAACGAACACCTAGGACTTACGATTCCATCCTGCATCCGGGTCTCGATGCGGTCCCTCGCAAAGGACCACCCCAGAACTGTGAACATGCCCCCGTGTGGCCGCACGGGGAGCGCCCAATAGGGAAGGGACTTCACCCTAACCCTCTCACTGATACCCTCTATCCTACTGGTAGGTATGGTATCACACTTGCTAGGGTCGAAACGGCCCTATCCCCACTCTCGGCGAGGTGGTGTGTACGAAAGTCTCGTGTAACAAAGCGACCCACTCGGTTTCAGACCGGGGCGAGCTCCTATCCTCAAGTCATCACAAAAACCCCAACACCTGTGCTCCTAAAATAATGTACCCGCCATAGGTACTAAACTGGGCATCGCCCGAGAAGACGATCCCTGGCCCCCGATCCCGGACTGGGTTGTCTTGGGCTCACCCCCGCCAAGTATCCCAAAAACGCCTTCTCCTACCGGTTTTTCCCCACACACGCCAAGAATACTACCACAATATCCCAACATATGCCCAGCAAGCTCAGCGTATCACGCACAAATAAAGTAGTAGTGGTAGGTCAATCAAGGACAAGGTAGTAAAAAGGGTAGTGCAAGGGTTTCATCATAATCATCATCATGCATAAGTAAAGCGCTAGCAGTTCTAAAGCAATGCCTAATGGGCATTGAAAGAGGGTCGGGTGTGAACCTAGGTGCGAGTAGTCATCATAGCCGAGGTCGTCGTCGTAGTCCTGGCTCAGCTCTCCGGCTCCGGCGGCTCCTAGAATCATATTTAAATAAATAAACATGGGTGCTAATTGCAATAAATCCAAGACGAGGAGCAAATAAGACCCAAAAAGAGGCAAACTCTAGCCTAGCGTGGAGTTTGGATTTTTAGAAGACTTCCAGAAAAGGTTTCATATTTTTCGGAGTTAAAACGGATTTATTATGAATTTTCAAAGAGAAAATAGATTTCTGAAATTAGAATATGCATATACAATATTGCATACTTTAGGATAGCTACATGGTAGCTCCAGCTGACTCAAACTAGGCTTTAAGCCAGCTGTTAGCCAGCTCCAGTGGCTAACAGAGCAGCCACGTGCGTAGCTTAAAGCTGGCGGCTGCACGCGTGGCGCTGACGGGGCGCACACGCGGCGCGGAGCACGGGATCCCGCCCTGGCGTCTCTGCGGCTCTGTGTGAAGCGGCGAGCGTGTGGCCGGGCCATGGTTGGCCGGCCGCACGGGACCCACCTGGATCCTCTGTGGTGTGTTGCGCATGTGGTCTCGCGTGAAACTAAACCCCTGGGGTTTTGGGGGCCGGCCGGAACTCGTTCGGCAAAATGCCCCTAAGGAGTGGCGGCGCGGGCAAAGGCTCGCCAGCGGCGAGGCGTGCTCGGCTGACCAACAAGTGATGGGGAGCGCATGAGGTACACCTAGGGTTCATGCTCGAGCAAAAAGGGACGGCTTTGGCCGGGTTTCGGCGCGGCGGCGGCGAGACAATGGGATGGCGGCGGCGCGGTCGTGTGGGCGCGGAGCGGCGATCACCGGCGACGGCGTGCGGGTGCACCCAAGTGCCAGATGTGCACGTGTGTGCACCAAGGGAGTGCAAAGGAACCAAAGCCGAGGCTTTTGCCCCCTTGCGTGAGTGTTCAGCGCCGGCGCGGCCATGGCGGAGCCCCTGGCCGGCGCGGCAACGGCGAGGTGTTGGTTTCCACCGCAGAGCAGTGTCGCGCGTGGGTGCGCAGTGCCCTTGGCGGCAAGGCAAGCACGAAGGCGTGCAAAAAGAGGACGGGGAAACCTCCTACGCATGCGTGTGCCGGGGTGTGGGCCGGCGGTGAAACACGCCGGTGCACGGCGCAGCGGCCAGGCGTGACGGCGAGGTGTGGCCATGAGACAAGGGGATAAGCGGAGGCATGCGCATGCGGTCGTCGGCAGCGGCACCTGCAAACGACAAGCATGGCATGAAGGTCGGCATCACAGGCAACGGCGCGTGCGCGGCGGCGGCGCGGGCAAAGGTGCATTCCCCCTCAGCACGAAGGCCGGGTCCACAACGGATGAGAGAGGGAGAGTGGCCTCACCTTAGTCACCTCAGGTCGACGTGCAGGCGTCGGTGAAGGTGGCCGGAGCAGGGTCGTCGGCGTGAGGAAGCAGCACGGCGCGGAGCAGAGGAAGCAGGGGAAGCAGGGCGTCGCGGTCCTTGGCGTCCAGGAGCTCCACGGGCGGCCTCCGGTGTTCGCGGTGGCGCCGGCATGCTCACGGACGGCCTCCGGGCTTCCTCCTTCTCTCCCCCTTCTCCTTCTTCTCCGGCGAGTCAGAGGTGTGCGGCAATGGGGAAAAATCCCTGACAGCTAGGGTTGGGAGCTCCGGGGGGTTGCGGCTATGGCCTTATAAGGGGCAAGGCGCGGCGCGGGACGCGTGGATGTCCGGATGGTAAAGGAGGGGCGTGGGCGCATCACGACGACGCCATGGGCGGCGCTCCGGCAGGCTTTGGCGCCGGCGTCAGCAAAAGCGGGAAAGAGGCGCGGTGACGACGGTGTCCGGGCCCGCTTGCCTGCGTCACAGTGCGATAGGTGGTAGACGGGCCGCTTGGGCCGTGTGGAGCTGGGCCGCAGTGGAAGAACAAGGGCGTGCGTTGGTTTCGGAAAAAGAGTGGAAGGGCTTCCGGCGGACTTGTGTAGCTAGGTAGAGGTGTGTTTCCAGCCCAACTGAGGTGATGAGGTTCTTCCCTTTTTTCCCCTTTTCCTTAACCCCTAAAACTATTTGATTCAAATTTGAATAAGGATTCAAATTTGAATCACACTCAAACAATTCCAAATAAAATCCAAATAAACTCCAAAAGTTCTCACACTAGCATTTTATATTTCCTAAGAATTTTTAAGTAGCTCCAAAAATAAATCTAGGAGTTTAGGAGAGATAAAAGAAGACATCCTTAAATTATTTATCAAGCACTCAAATAAATCACCAAAAATTTTAAAATCCACATTTTTACTATTAACATTCTATATTGAAAATGCAGGATGTTTCAGTCTTCTTCTTGTACCCGCCGCTCTTCTTTGGCCTTCTCTCGCCCATGTCCTTGCACTTGTCCCTATAGTCGTTCCGGGAGTGGTGCTTGTCGTGCTTGGGCTTGCCCTTGTAGTCATTCTTGATCTCCATGGCTTCAGGGCATTCAGCGATGAAGTGCCCATGCTTCCCGCATTGATAGCACATCCCCCAGCTCCGCCTCACATTCTTGCGGTTCTCGTACATCCGCCCAAACCTCTTGCTCAACAAGGTGAGATCATTCTCGCTCAGGACCTCAAAGTCCTCATCTGTCAAGGACACAAGACAAAACAAAGAGAAACCAACAGAGTTAGCATTAGTCCTTGATCCTGAGACAAGAGCCAAACTATAAGGATCAGTGGGGCTCTTGCTCTTAGCTCTCAAGCCACGATCAACCTCTGAAGACCTGAGCTTGGAAAACAGCTCATCAAGCGATATCGTATCATACACGCTGACTCCTCAATGGCCTCGACCTTGGCACTCCACACAGATCTATCCAAGGCATGCAAAAGCTTGATAGCTTGATCATGATCCGTGTATGGGAGAGCCGTCACATTGGCCCTCATGTTGTTGACTATGCTGGTGAAGCGCTGGAACATAGCATCGGTCGACTCACCGGGGAGATGAGTGAAGTTCTCGTACTCTCTCCGGTAAGTGGAAAACAAAGGGGCTTGCACCTAGGCATTGCCAACATAAGCATTCTTGAGCTTAAGCCATATCTTTCTAGCCACATTCTCTCTGTACACTCGCTCGAACTCCGAGGCACAGAAAGCACGGAACAAGTAATCAACGGCCTTACTGTTGGCCTCACACATGTCCCGCGATCCTGGAAGAAGGAAACTGTCTGGAATGACATAATTCGGATTCTGAGTCACATCCCAAATTAGAGTCCCCTTCCCACGCAAAAATGCGCCCATGCGCCTCTCCCATATCGGGTAATTCTTGCCATCGAAGTGCGGAGGACCTGACCCCTTTCCATAGTCACCCATCTTTGGTTCTTAGACTGGTTAGAATCACGAAGATTCATAACCAGCTCTGATACCAATTGAAGGACCGAATAGTCGACCAGAGAGGGGGGGAGTGAATGGGAGCCAATAAAAATTCTTCGCAAAGAACTCGGCCAATACCCCACTCAAATCCGGGTCACACGGAAGATGGATTGAATCAAACACCAATCACCAAGACAACGAGGTTATGGATCAACCACAAGTCCTAGGAACGATTCCTCGAAGCACACACGGAAGCACGAAAGAAGAATCAAAGGAACCGATCAAACTTTGCAAGTTCCTACGTCCAGGTCGGACAGTCCGCCTGGCTGCCGCGGACGGTCCGCCGGGGTGGGGCGGAGAGTCCGTCAAGTAGGCGCAGACGGTCCGAAATGGACTTAGGAACTAACAGAAACTCCGAGGAAAAATCAACCCACGCGGACGGTCTGACCAGTCCTCGCGGACGGTCCGCCAGAGTCGTAGTAAACCCCAGACAAACGCAAACCAACCCCAGACAAAAAAATGACCCACGCGAACCGTCCATGACCCTCTCGCGGACTGTCCGCAAACTGCCTGCTACACCAAAAACCAAAACCACCTGATCAAAACAAAGAACACGAAGAATGAACGAAGAACACGAAGAACAGCCAGGCTGCTAGGCACCTCGCGGACCGTCCGCACGGGGGCCGCAGACTGTCCACCAAGTGCAGACAAAGCTGAAAACTCTCGCGAACGGGAGGTTAACTCCACCTTTCCTTCACCGGATCTCCCAAACGGCTAGAGCTCTTGAGACAAGATTTGGGGGAGATGAGAAGCGTCACAAGAGGAAGCTATGCCCCAAAAATCTTGGCCTCTAACTCACTAAATCACCGGGAATCGTAGATCACATGAACCACCACCAAGAACTCAGGCTCCGACCAAAAACTCACGAATCGAAGGTGTTTCCCAGCGTTTGAGGGGTCAAGATCACACACAAAGATGCGCAAGGCATCCACCCATGATCCCCTCAAAGAAATCTGAGAGAAAACACCCTCAAATCCACGAATCGAGCGAAGAACGAAACACCCAAAAAATAGCTCCGAAAATGACCTGAAAATCACAAAGAGCTAGGAGATCACCGCAACGCCGAATGTTTCCATACATCGAGAGGTCAGAGTCTATACAAGAATCTAGCCTAAGGAAAGCAGAGGAAAAGAAGCAGTCCAGAGCGATCTACTGGGGGAGGAAACCCTAGAGTCCAAGAGAAAGAGATGCCATCCACCTCTCCGCTATTTATACGAAGTCCACCGGAAGAGGCAAATGACCAAGCTACCCCTACAAATCAAATTGAAGATACACACCCCTCAGGGCAATATGGTCAAGTCTTCATCGAGCGGACATGCTTCCACCGTGGACTTGCCTGGCCTCGACGCAAGCCCCACGATCACGACACGTGCCCCCCCCGCCTCGAAGCTTCCCGACGCTCCTGGATCACCGTGTCCGTCGCATTAGGCCTCCGAACTTGGTTTTGCGGCCCAAACTAAGAAACCGTCCACCGATGGTTTTGTGGGCAAACCACCAAACCCGCGTGCAAGCTACAGCCTCGATCCGCTACCTTGCACCGGCCCATGTTTACGACTTCATCTTGCTAGTCTTGCACCGCACGGCTCGCACTTGACCCCATCGGCCACCGGGTCCATCGAACCAAGCCTACTTGCCTCTCCATCACCCGGAGGCTGCCACGGCTAAGGCCTTTCGCGCTTGTTCTTCACCTGCACCAACACGAGTCAAGCCGCAACCTGTACATGCACACTTAGCTAAGTATCAGTCCACACAACGTTGTCAATCACTCATCACTAAGGAGCGACCCTCCACTGGATCTCGGACACACCTGGTCCTCATGGTTTCTCTTTATCATGCAAAGCTTTGTTATTCCCATGAACTTGATTGCTCAGAAGGTAGTTGTATTTTTCACCCTGCCGACATTACAGCTCAGCAGGGAGACTTACGCGTAATCGATGTGCGGGGGGAGTCTAGGACCCAGGTTTAGAAACCACATGATTAATCAAGCTCGTAGGAATAAGAAGTAAGCAATCAGAAGATGAAACGGTCCTCAGGTCAAACGATCCTTAGATTGGCAAGGCCAAGCTCCTGAGCATGTCGAGGGGCAGGAACAAACATCACCCTCAGGTTTTGACGACCCATGAGTTGGCATTGCCAAGCCCCCCGAGCATGTCGGAAAGTGCATCTAGGCCCCTAAGTGGATTTTGGTGAATTGAATGACAAGGCGATTAAAGATCTAACTTGTTTGAGTAGGGTTTATTATTGTATTCATTGTGTATGAAATGTATTATGTTGATGAATGAATATTATGGCTCACATGGTTGAAAACAAGCAAGTGTGTGAGCCCAAGTTGTGAGTATTGAGAAATGACAAGCTAAGTAAAAGATTATGTTGGAGAACACTTCAAGATTGATCTACAAGACCTCCAATGCATATGATAGGTTATCTACAATTATATGGGATCATTTAAAGTGAAATGGTAATTGTCACAAGAATCAATGCAAGGCTTCATATGGTAATTGCAAAAGGATATAAGGACATTTATATACTTGTTGATCCTCAATTGGAAGCTTGCATATTCTTTGTCAATCAAGAACAATTAATTGTGAAGCAAAGCTAATCTCAATGTGGTATTGGGTAAGTGATATGAGATCAACCGAGATGACTAGAGCGAGGTACAAAGCAACCTTGGTTAGCTACCATGGTGGTTGCTATGATGATGTAACTAGTATCCGTGCGGTTTCGAATCTTACTCATGCCTTGACCGAGGGAAGCAATGCATCGACATGTTATGATTGATGAAATGGACTGACTTAAAGATTCAAGCTCAAGTATGGATGTGCTCAACTACATAGCAATGTTGGAAGCCATCAAGTGGAAATTGTTCAAGCATGGCAAGATTGAAGATGTCAAGACTCAAGTGGTTATCTTGGTTTTATATTTAATCTTGAGTATAGGAATGTCGTGCTATCAAGAGGGATGCAACATTTGCTTATTGACCAAGTCAAAGTGCTCTTAGTAAACCTTGTGAGAAATAGTCTTGAGTGACTTTTGAGTGTGCTAGCAGTCCCTACTAACCTATCCTTAGCCACTTCATCATGTTGGTGAAGTGTCGGTTTGTGAGAAAGGGGTTTTGGGGCTGTCTCGGCCTACATCGGTCTGACTGGTGTAGGGCACCGGGCTTTGACCGGCTAGTTTTTCAAACATCGGGATGACCGGTGGTGGTAGTGAAGCTAACGGCTAGTTTTTGTGGAGTGGTGTATTTATACTCCACGCCCTCTCCCTTGGTGGGTTGCTGATTCTTTGATTCTTGCTGAGCTTCTAAGCCTTCCTAAGCCAAGCCAAAGCTTTTGTGGCTCTCCACAACATCTCTTTGTGAGATTTGTGTGATTCTAGCAAAATCCTTGAGTTGGGTTGAGAGAGTGATCTTAAGAGATCCTTTGTGAGCTAACAATAGCATCCCCATAGCTTGAGCACTTGGTTTCACATCTACAAGCATTGAAACATTTGTTACACTTGGAGGTGAAGCCTCCTAGACAGCTAGCCGTCGCCGGCTAGCTCCCAAGTTGTGGTGAGCAGCGGCAAGTTTGTGCGGGATGTGATCTTGCCTCTCTCGTGGAAAAGATCACCTTAGTGGACTTAGTGGAATCGAGAAAAGTGGTTGAAAGAGACCTGGCTTGTTGTGGGAGACCTTGAGTGGATCCCTTATGTTGATGCAAAAAATAGAATCAAGTTCTTTACGGCAACACATAACGGATCCCTGGGATGTAACAAGGTGTGCCAGCCGACCTGACCTATTGATCGACACGGAAAGAGGATAGGATATTAAATTTGGATTAATCAGCTAGAGAACCGATGGGAGTCTTCCACATGGGCACAACGTAATAGTCGATCGGCCGATACGGGTAGAGGCGAAATCAGCCAGCCGATGTAGCAGCCGAAGTGCAAGTATGTTCAGAGCGGCTTGGTCAGCCGATCTGCTGACGTAAGCAGCGTGCGAGATGAGTCTGGATCGGCTGCAATGATCGGCACGGCAGAGACATGACGAGAATAGCTGATACGATCTGACCTCACATGGGATAAGTTGGTGATAAAAGCTAAATAAACAAGAATTGGTACGAAACTTGCAGATCTAGCTGATATCGATAAGTTGTGAATAAATCTAGATGAAACCACAGTGATGCGCCCGGAAGTTAAAACCTAGAAATTACTCGGTAAAACGGTACTCACAAGCTTGCCTGAGGTCAACTGATGTAGCCTGACGAACTTGAAGGACGACGTTGAAGAAACAAGAAAACAAGAAGAAAGAAACTTTTGGCGAAGTCGCCGACTTGAATATTAAATTGCAGGAAAAGAGTAAAGGTTTGTGTTTGTTGGTGTGTACAGACTTTCTCAATCGCATAGGGTCTCTACTTATACCCTCGAACACTAAACTCCTAGTCGACCACGACAAGGCTTACTTGACTAAAAAGAAACTACAACTACTAAAAATAAATGACTCATGCAAGAGTGGGACTCTTTGACTGTCTTTGACCCGTTGTCAACCGACATTGACACTCCTAAGCTTCCCTTCCTTCCTTGGCGTATTCTTCTTCTGCCACTTTCCTTTCCTTTAATCGGCCGATCCTCCATTTTTGACCATCGACGGACCTTGTTTTGACTAGAACAATCGGCCAGCTTCTTGACTTCCATCGGTCGATTTCCTTTTCCTCTCTTACTTCGAATCTTTCTCAGGCCCTTTCAGCTTCCTTGACCTGACATGTCAAAAAATGGTGTCAACACATGCCCCCCAGTTTCAGAGTAAATATCTTTTGCTCTGAAATTCTTTCTTTTTGGCAACCAACGGATAGATTTTCCAAACAAACTTGAGGACCCAAAGCTATAAATGTAACCCTTGGCCGTCTTCTAGCTTCCGCCGCCCTTTGCTACAGTTCTACTTTCATCTTAGCAACCTCACAGATCTTGTAGCCAAACTGCTAATTCGATGGCTTCCGCGTCGGGCTCTGCTGGCAGTGATCTTCAGGCGACTTCCGCAAGTACTCTAATGGCGACTCTTCAATCAGTACCTGATGAAACGAACCAAATTTCCAAGAAAGGAAACCCGATCCCTGCACCTCAGTGATAGTCCCAGGAGGCTATCATGTGCAAATCCCTGTCTTAGGAAGTAAAGAAAACCGTACAACAGAAGGGAATATATGAAGGTCCACATAAATAATATTATAATAATTACTCATCTGAGTAAAGCATTACGGCACATGCTGGGTACAAGTCCAACAGGATTGAATCAAATAGAGTAATCCTCCGAACTTTGGTTCGGGTCTTGCTGCACGTCCACCACGTTCACTTCTCCTTCCGCAAGATCTCCCTCGGAGTCCAGCACCAACTCGTAGTTCCCGTCCGGAAGTTCTACACGACATGCATATGCATTAACTACATGCATTTATAACTGAGGAGTGAGAACATAGCTTAGAATTGAAGGGTAAATGTGGGGGTGTATGGGTGACCACATTCACTGGATAAGGATATATCCAACATACTCTTCCTATCAAAGAAAGGGGTATGCGTGCGTGGTTTAACTCCTTATTTGATGGTGATTTTGTGCACATCTCAATTAATTAATTAATTTTTCTTCACCAAATTATGGGTGATGTTCATGGTGTGATTTGGTGAAGCTTAAACCAAAAATTTGAAAGGGAAACAAAGGTGATTTCTATTTTTCTTTTAATTCATAGATTAAGCTTGATTTACTTTGAAAATTCATTCTGGAAGAAATATAAATAAAATGCCCACGAAACTTTGCAGGGAGGCACAACATAGTATACATGAGCTACTGCCAAAAATTTAGATCAATCCAAGCCATAGATCTAGCATGAAAAATACAACTAAATTTATTCATTAAAACCAAGAATAAATCATGCAAAAATAAATACACCACATATTGAGCTAGAAATTCATGTAGAAGCACAAAACATCTATTCATGGAAAGATATGCACTTAATCAGCAAAGAAAAATTTAAATTAATTCAAATTTATGAAGGAAGGTTAAATTTGTTCAAAACTTACTTGACGCTATAAAACATGGTAAAAACATCTCTACTATTTATCATGGATACAAACCCATCAAAAAGGACCATAGCAAAAAGATGAGGCCCAAAAGATCAACAGATTATTTTACAAAAATCATAAATAGAAACAATGTTGAAACTCAACTTTATTTCATAACTAAAGATCTACTTAATAACTTTGTGCCCAATTTCAACCAGAAGACCAACGTGACATGTAGAACAACATATCCAAAATTGAGCTTCAGATCATGCATAGAAATTGAATTATTTCAGATCTATCCAAACTGGTAAATTCAACATTATCTAAAAACTACTCAGAAATTTGAAAACTCCCTTTGTAGAAAAGATTGTGCTTGTCACGAGGATCACAACACAATTGAGTTTGCATTTTTATGATTTTTGTGTGAATTGATCTCGAGAATACAAGATTCGGAAGATTTAAAATAAAAAGGAAGAATCTTTCTGTCGGAGGGTCCCTGGCCCAAGATTTATATTAACAACGATGCCCTCACATTTACAAACAGACCCTTGCTTTTACAGCTTAGACCCTGGACAGAACTTGGGACTCGCAATTGGGTCCTTGGCCACAGGGGCGGCGGGTCCGGCCGGATTCCGGCGAGCCGGCAGCCGGACTTGGCCGGAGAAGTGGCCGGGGTCGACGGCGAGCTCACCTAGGTTCCGTCCGTGGCCGGTGCGCAGGTCGGGGGAGGGCCAGTGAGGGGGCTCGGCGGCGCAAGGGCACGGTGGCAGAGGCGGGCTCCGCCCCGTCGAGCAAGGGCTCGGGGCTGGACGACAAGCAGTCGTGGAAGCTTCAGCAGGGTCTAGCGGCGGTTGTGGGGTGCTCAGGTGGGTGCGAGGTAGAGCGGAGGGGTGAGCTCCACGGTGGCGCACTGATGGCGGCAGCGGAGAAGGGGCAGACGGCGCGGCGCGGCGCGGTGCTACAGCTCAAATAGGCGGCGGTGTGGCGGGAAGCGGCGCGAGGCCCAGGCTTCCAGCGCATGCGCGCGCAGGCGGGGAACTGGGCGCGCGCAAGCGGCGTCGAGGCGCGACGCATCACGCGCGCGGGCGTGCGCGAGCGCGCACGGGCGCGGGGCACGGCGCACGGCGCGTGGCACCTGGCGCGGCTTGACCGGGCCAGCGGGGCCTCGGGGAAGTTCATCTGGTCACGTGGGCATGACGACACGTGTGGGACCTGGTGATGGCGCGGCACGGACGTTGGGAGGGTCGGCGACGTAGCTCGGCACGTGCGCGCGACGCGCGGCCAGAGCGCTGGTGCAAAACGTTTTCAATGAAGCCCTGTTTGACCGGCCAAAAGTCCAAAAAGTTTAACTGTGCAGAAAAATCGCCAAAAACCAAAGTTGTAGACCAGCTATCCAGCAACAATTTTTGTAAAGGCTGTCCTATGTAAAAGTCTATGGATTTGGAGATCTAGTGGCTTGAATTTTGGGATTTTCTTTGTTTCGTCACAACACTACCGTAAGCTTTGACCAACATTTTGAGGGTTTTCCACTTTGAATCTCAAATGCCGCCAATTGAATGAAATGTGTCCCATGTAAAGATGAACAACTTTCATATTGGCCGATTTTGAAGTTGTTATATGAAAAGTGGAGAACGCGCTAGATTAGCAATGAAGGGTATAGAGCTCTAGGGTTTTGACTTTGATTTGGGGGGTTTGACTAGAGTTATGGGTTTGACCAAGTCAACCAAGTTAATTAACATGCTTAGCCTTGTTAATGAGGGTGATTACTATTGCTTAAACATAAGGGATGTTACAGCCTACCCCCCCTTACAAAGAATCTCGTCCCGAGATTCGGAAATAAAGTATAAAAGTAGGGGAAAACACTTACGAGATTGTAGAAAACCCGGATACTTTGTGTTGAGGTAATGTTCCGTCTCCCAAGTAGCTTCCTCTTCAGTATGATGGCTCCATTGGATTTTGTACATTGTTACCGAATGTCGTCGAGTCTTCCTCTCTTTCTGATCCAAAATCCTAAGAGGATGCTCAACCACGGATAGGTCGGGTTCGATCCAAGCATTGGATTCGACGATAACTTTGATCTCTGGCTTATTTGCACATCTCCTGAGCTGTGAAACATGAAACACATTGTGGACTGCTGAAAGCCGTTCAGGAAGCTGAACGTGATAAGCAACCGGTCCACAAACTTGAATGATTTCATAAGGGCCAATATAGCGTGGTGCTAATTTCCCTTTCACTCCAAATCTTTGAATTCCCTTTGTTGGTGAAACTTTGAGATAGACATATTCACCAACTCGATACAGCTTAGGTTTCCTTCCTTGATCATGGTAGCATTGTTGTCTCATTTGAGCCGTCTTTATATTTGCTTGTATTACTTTAACTTTTTCTTCTGCTTCCTCAACTAAAGCTGGACTGAAGAATTTTCTTTCCCCGATCTGTGACCAGTTCAAAGGAGTTCGACATCTCCTTCCATAAAGAGCTTCAATTCGTGCCATTTTCAAACTAGCTTGGTAGCTATTATTGTACGAGAATTCAGCCAAGGACAAGCAATTGTCCCAATTCTTGTCAAAATGGATAATACAAGCCCTCAACCTATCCTCCAGGACTTGATTGACTCTCTCAGTCTAACCATCCGTCTGAGGGTGGTAAGCAGAACTGTGAAGTAGCTTGGTTCCCATTGAGGTATGTAGGTGTTCCCAGAAACGTGACATGAACTGAGAACCTCTATCGGAAACGATGGTTCTAGGAACTCCGTGTAAGCACACGATGCGTTCAAGATAAATCTCTGCATATTGCTTGGTTGAGTATGTGGTATGAACGGGAATAAAGTTTGCGGTCTTGGTGAGTTGTTGACATTGCTAACATCATTGACTACAAACGGATATAAGATCCATCTCTATCGACGGCACCAGAAATGCAAAGGTATATCTTAACATGATGCTAAGTGTATATCAGATGTTGCTTTCAGATTAAACTAAAAGGTGAACTCCGACACGATTCATAGCACAACTCGATATAGGTTGTCAACCCTGACTGGTGTGCCAGAAAACGCATGGATATGGTACTCTTACATATGCCTTGGATCTCTAGAAAAGAAGATATATATAAACTGGGAATCCGCAAGCGCACAGATATGAATATACCATTGTAGCATTTTAACCAGGAGTAAAACCAGGTATCGTATTTATATTCTACCATAGGGAAAGAAGTCTTTCTAATCCATAATAGCTAATACATGCTCATCTCTCAGTTTTATAATGTAGAGTGGCCAAAATATATCAATTGCTATAAACAGGGGTAAGTCACATAAAGATAAAGATATTGATAGCATTGTTCAAGTCATAACATCATGAGCAGCTAGAAAGTGTCATTATAGCAAGAGAAACATAGCAAAGTCTAGTTAGAGAGGATACTCCTCGGTAACTCTAAACTATATGTCAGTGCAAACTATGATTAGTGCAAACATTTAACAATCATGGAAGAAGAACTATTATATTAATGCATGGGGAGACTATCCAGGAGGATCAAGGCCGAAACTTGAAACAACCCAAACAGTATAAGGCTCCACTAGTCCTATACACGGGGGGTGGACTGCGAAGGACTCAATAGTGCTGTCACCACCACGATCTACCACACGACCCGGCATATAGGGTGCAATCGCAGATAAATACAATATAAGCACCACGCTTACACTGTCTTTACCGTTCACCCATGTTAACAAATGATCTAGGTGAGGGCTATACGACTCCATCAATATAAAGGCAAATCAACTATGCTAAACATGTAATCATAATAAACACCAAAGCATATAATGTCGAATATAATCATTGATAAGAACATATGTCTGTATAACAAATGTAAGGAACTAGATAAGAACTTACAAGAGCGAAGCTAGATCAGTATCTCGATCAGCCTCTAGACGATCAGGAGCCAAGTAGACGCCTTGCCTCCTCCTAGATCTAGACTAGTATATGGTGTTTCTAGGGCGTAGTATCTCTGACTTGATGACTTGATCTGGTGTATGCAAACTCAGGTTTCCAGATGCCTCTGCCAGGGGCAGGGGGGCTGCTTATATAGCCCTGAGGGGTAGACATGCGCCATTTGATCAAACCGACCTAACGAGTGGTTTAGATTGATCCTCATAGGCGGTGGAAGAACCTTCTGGAAGTAGGGCTGAGGTGGCACCCGGGGGAGGCTGACCGGCCCCACCACCAGGCCGATCGGGCTGGGGTGGGCCCCCTCGGGGTCCACTTCGGCCAGGTGGTCTGTCGCTTCTTCTAGATGCTTCTTTCTTGGGTGCCAAGTCACATTGAGTTCCGGAGCCTTCTGGAGTCTTCTAGATTTGATTCTTTTAGCACTTTTCCCGAATGGTTCCTGGATTTATATGATTTACCAAATCTCCAGAAAAACTGTTAGTGGCACCCTATTCTAAGTTGATATTAACATTTATGCCCTTTTCTCATGTTTAGTTGACTTATAAATATATAGGATAAGATGTGTCAACAAACTCCCCCAAGCTTACCCTTTGCTAGTCCCTAGCAAAGATATGCTTTAGCAGGATCAGGAGTTGCTACAACACTTTCACACCTCAAAAGTACTATGGTTTTCAAAAACCAATTCTCCTCAACAAGATTGCTCTCTCTTACCTTCAACCTTTAAGCATAGCCTTTTCATAAATCTTGAGCAAATAAAAGACAAAACAATCAAGTCAAGCAGTTTATCTCAAATTCTTTGATCAGCTATCATCCTGGGGTTTTGCACATTTTTCAGATAAAACTCAGAGATCCTGTGTATGACCTTCTCAAGCATGGAGTCACACTTGGCAAGATATGTATGGATGATAGTGTTGGATGGATGAGGGTGAAAGGTGGTAAGCCTTTTAGCCTAGCTCTTGGACTATATCTCTCTTTCTAAGATTTTTAAGATCCGGGCTTTCCATTCTTGGAGAGGTGGGCTCTACTCACCCCGGACTTTTGTCCATTTTTCTCTCTCCTTAGAGATGTGGGCTCTACTCGCCATCGGACACGTGTCCATTATTCATCTCTAAATTTATTTTAGGGAGGTAGGCCCTTCTCGCCTAGTATGACACTTGTCCTTTTCTCTCCCTCTCTCTTCTCACTTTTTCCTCTCTTTTTTTTAGCCCCAGAATCCTTTTTAACATTGAGAGAGATATATCCTAGAGTTGCATGAGCTGTATGGCTTGATGGAAAATGCGTACTTCCATGTCAGAAGCAGCATAAATGGTGGAATGGAATGATCTTGATGTGTATGACAAGCTCTTAAGGATCATAGACACAGGAACTCATCATATAAAATTTCATGATTTTTAAGATAAATCCAGGAATCAAGCTTCTCTAGGAAAATGATCAATAGCAACTCAACTTTTCATGAATCATCTTTCAAAGCCTAGACTCAGATTAAGCATGTACTTGCACAGGTTTTGGGTTTAGAGCAAATTAAGCATTTAAGCTTCAGGAGAATCTAGGTCTGAAAACTAAGCACTTTAAAAGGGATTACGGCGGAGCAACTATTCATCATCTCCAAGCATATATCATCAAGATCATTATTAAAGAGAAAAGCCAACTAGCAGACTCTAGCATTTTATTCAAACTAAGACCTTTAACTAATACTCAAATAACTAGCTAAAAACATAGGATAGTGATACTTATCATGATAACTGGGGGTGCTCTCCCCCAAGCTGGATCTTGAAGTGATTCTTGATTCATCCTTGGAACTTGTTTGCCTTCAGGTCCTTATTAAATTCTCCCTGTAAATATTAGTCTCGCACATACCCGAAGGAACAAATTCTAGGATTATGCTGTGAGCCTTCATGTGCCCACTTCTTTTTGGGGTTTTCTGAAATGTGTGGACCTTCATGTGCCCACGTATTTTTGTGAATTTTTATATGCAAAAGGGATGCTAAAACAAAAACATGTGAATGCAATTTTTTTTATTTATTTTTTTATGCCGCCGTGGTACGGAGTACATGGGGCCTTAAAGAATGCAAAAGCAGAAAATATTTTTATGATTTTTTTGAATGCAGGTATAGGGAAATAAACATGCTAATCTAAAAATGCAGTGCAGAATATAAAGATAAATACCGAGTTACCTCTCGGCGAGAGTTTAGAGTACTTACTCCCATGGCGTAGATGTAGTGGCCATTGATTGATCAGTTGATGACGCGGGTAGTGATTGGTCTTCCGAAGGTGTACTTTGATCTTTCTTCCTCCAAACTTGTTTATTCGGTGGAGACCTTTCTGGAGTAACAGGTTCAGAATACTGGGCTGGTAGAAGCTGAGCGGACTTCTCCTTGATCTCTTCTTCAATGTTCTTGACATCCGTCAACTTTGTGTTCAGCTTGCGTTGTAATTTCTGAAGGCGTCTCCGCGTCTTGTTCTTCTTGGGCTGCTCAGGATCAGTATAAGTATTGAAGTAGCAGCGTACCTTTTCAGTTCTGAACTGGAAGTGGATCTCGCCAGTCCTGATGTAGATGATTGCTCTTGTTGTGTTCAGGAACGGTCTTCCAAGCACGATGGGAGGATCTTGCTCATCTCCCATGTCTATGACTAAAAAGTCAGTCAGGACATAGTGGTCCTTTATCTTGACAGGTACATCTCGTGCAATTCCTTCCGGGAACCGTTGTGATTGATCCGCCATCTGCAACATTATATATGTGGAATACAAAGGCAGGTCACCATATATTAATTCGTAGGTTACCTTAGACATTAGGTTGGTGCCCGATCCCGTGTCGCAGACAACTCGCTGGAAGTTCCATTGATTGATGGAGCAGTGGATTGATGGAACTCCAGGGTCTTCAAGCTTTGGCAGTAATGGTGAAGGGAACAGGTTCTCATTCTCTGATTGAATCGTGTTGATCATCCAAACTTCCTCCACATGCGGTTGAGGTCGATTGTTCTTCTTATTCCTCCTTCTATCTCTTCTCTTCTTCTCAACAACTGGCTCGTGTTCTTGGGGGTAAGGATATCGGGGGTGTGCAGGAGCTTTTAGGATCTTGTTCTTGAAATTGAATCTCTCCTTTCTCCCATTGATGGTGAAGACGATCTTAGCGGCGTCGGCGTAGATGATGGCTTTGGCTGTGGCAAGGAAAGGACGTCCCAAAATGATTGGAGCGTTCTCACTTCCCCCAGTCTCGACAACAGCGAAGTCGGCAGCCACGTAGGAGCGTCCTACCCCCAGACATACGTCGTCTAGGATGCCCTCGGGGTAGCATAGTGACAGGTCTACAAGCTGCAAGCACATGGTTGTATACAATAAAGGTGAACCATTGATTTTCTTATATATTACCTTAGGCATTATGTTGACGCTAGACCCAAAGTCACAAAGTGCATTCTTGAAGGTGTAGGCTCCAATAGTGATGGTGATGACGGGCCTTCCTGGATCTCCTCTTTTGGCAGGCATGCCCCAGTCAGTCCATCTTGGGCCTTCTTCTGTCTTACTCGAACACAGATCTGCAGAATAGATATCGACAAGATTTGCAGATTCTAATTCTTCCGGCTAGCCCGGAATCTTACCTGGGTTAGCCGTGGGAACAAATGATGCCAGCTGAGAAATCTGAGATTCTAGCATTTTATTAAAGCTATGTTGGTTCTTGATGGCAGAAGAAAAACTTTCCATTTTATTACTAATAGTTTCGAGTATTTTATCATTGGAAGCTAACTTCTTAGACAAATTATCCATAATTCTACCCTGGTTTTGGACTAAGTCTCTTAAAGGTGAGAAATTATTGGAAGAATTATTACCTTGATAATTACCTGAATAGTTACCTGGGTAGTTGGTCCTATGCTGAGTCCATCCTTGATTCTGCTGGGGACGATATTGGTTGTTATTGTTGATGTAGTTCACGTCCTCCTCCAGCTGAGGGCATTGACTCCCTGAGTGTCCAGTGTTTCCACACTCTTCACAGGTCATGCGGGATTCGAAGAGTTGCATGACTTCCTTCTTCTCAGGGGCTTTGTCTTCAAGCCTCTTCATCAGTAAATCCATTTTGGCAGACAGCATGTCTACCTCCTTGAGCTGGTGCATTCCTCTTTCTTTCTTGCAGGGTTGACGTTCCTCGTTCCAAGCTTGATTGGACGCCATCTTTTCCACAAGGTTAGTAGCTTGAGTAAGTGTAAGGGACAGGAAAGCACCTCCAGCTGCAGCATCCATCGTTTCACGGGTGTTGGTAGAGAGCCCGTGGTAGAAGGTATGCAAGAGCAACCAGTTTTCCATTCCATGATGTGGGCATTCTGAAATGTAGTCTTGAAAGCGCTCCCATGCTTCAGGAACAGATTCCTCGTGTTGCTGCTGGAAACTCGAAATTTTCCCCCGTAAGGCATTGGTTTTGCCTATAGGAAAGAACTTTGCCAGAAAGGCAGTAGAACACAATGTCCAAGTTGTAAATTTGTCATTGTTGGAGTAAAACCATTGTTTCGCTCGCCCCAATAATGAGAATGGGAATAAACGAAGTAGGACTGCATCACTTGGCACATCTTTGATCGTGAAGGTGCTACATATCTCCAAGAAATGTTGAAGGTGTTTGTTGGCATCTTCATGAGCTTTTCCACAAAATTGGCTAGCTTGTACCATGTTGATCAGTGCAGGCTTGAGCTCAAAAGAAGCATTTCCTACAGCGACTGTCGAACCAGTACGAATGTTGTCCGGGGTCGGTGCGGAGTATTCGCGTAGGGACTTGTTTGCCATTACTTCAAACGTGGGTGTTAAGCTTCGCGCTGTTAAATCTCCCAAGGCAGAAGTCGTGGGCCGAGAATCAGGAGACCTGAACTTTGACCTTGCCTTCCTTAAGATTTTCTCTGGATCTGAAACGAAGTTTTCTGGAAGATTCTTATTCATACATTACCCTGAAATAAGATAGACAAAAGTGGAAAGAACAAGGGTAAACCTGTTTAAGCAATGATAATTTGGGTTCTCGATACATTATGTGTTAGAGATGCATGCATGCTATTAGTGAAACTTTTTCATCTAGGCTATAGACTTTCTTTCCCCGGCAACGGCACCAAAAATGCTTGTTGACATTGCTAACGTCATCGACTAGAAACGGATATAAGATCCATCTCTATCGACGGCACCAAAAATGCAAAGGTATATCTTAACATGATGCTAAGTGTATATCAGATGTTGCTTTCAGATTAAACTAAAAGGTGAACTCCGACACGATTCATAGCACAACTCGATATAGGTTGTCAGCCCTGACTGGTGTGCCAGAAAACGCATGAATATGGTACTCTTACATATGCCTTGGATCTCTAGAAAAGAAGATATATATAAACTGGGAATCCGCAAGCGCACAGATATGAATATACCATTGTAGCATTTTAATCAGGAGTAAAACCAGGTATCGTATTTATATTCTACCACAGGGAAAGAAGTCTTTCTAATCCATAATAGCTAATACATGCTCATCTCTCAATTTTATAATGTAGAGTGGCCAAAATATATCAATTGCTATAAACAGGGGTAAGTCACATAAAGATAAAGATATTGATAGCATTGTTCAAGTCATAACATCATGAGCAGCTAGAAAGTGTCATTATAGCAAGAGAAACATAGCAAAGTCTAGTTAGAGAGGATACTCCTCAGTAACTCTAAACTATATGTCAGTGCAAACTATGATTAGTGCAAACATTTAACAATCATGGAAAAAGAACTATTATATTAATGCATGGGGAGACTATCCAGGAGGATCAAGGCCGAAACTTGAAACAACCCAAACAGTATAAGGCTCCACTAGTCCTATACACGGGGGGTGGACTGCGAAGGACTCAATCGTGCTGTCACCACCACGATCTACCACACGACCCGGCATATAGGGTGCAATCGCAGATAAATACAATATAAGCACCACACTTACACTGTCTTTACCGTTCACCCATGTTAACAAATGATCTAGGTGAGGGCTATACGACTCCATACATGAATATAAAGGCAAATCAACTATGCTAAACATGTAATCATAATAAACACCAAAGCATATAATGTCGAATATAACCATTGATAAGAACATATGTCTGTATAACAAATATAAGGAACTAGATAAGAACTTACAAGAGCGAAGCTAGATCAGTATCTCAATCAGCCTCTAGACGATCAGGAGCCAAGTAGACGCCTTGCCTCCTCCTAGATCTAGACTAGCTAGCTACTCTGCTATATGGTGTTTCTAGGGCGTAGTATCTCTGACTTGATGACTTGATCTGGTGTATGCAAACTCAGGTTTCCAGATGCCTCTGCCAGGGGGCAGGGGGCTGCTTATATAGCCCTGAGGGGTAGACGTGCGCCGTTTGATCAAACCAACCTAACGAGTGGTTTAGATTGATCCTCATAGGCAGTGGAAGAACCTTCTGGAAGTAGGGCTGAGGTGGCGCCCGGGGGAGGCCGACCGGCCCCACCACCAGGCCGATCGGGCTGGGGTGGGCCCCCCTCGGGGTCCACTTCGGCCAGGTGGTCCGTCACTTCTTCTAGATGCTTGTTTCTTGGGTGCCAAGTCACGTTGAGTTCCGGAGCCTTCTGGAGTCTTCTAGATTTGATTCTTTTAGCACTTTTCCCGAATGGTTCCTGGATTTATATGATTTACCAAATCTCCAGAAAAACTGTTAGTGGCACCCTATTCTAAGTTGATATTAACATTTATGCACTTTTCTCATGTTTAGTTGACTTATAAATATATAGGATAAGATGTGTCAACATGAGTCTGTCCACAATGACCCAGATAGAATCATGGTGCTTAGAGGTGAGAGGCAGTCCCACTATGAAATCCATACTTATATCATCCCATTTCCATGAAGGTATCGGCAATGGTTGAAGAACACCATCGGCTTTCAAATGACTGGCTTTAATTCTCTGACATGTGTCACACTCGAACACATATTTGGCAATCTCGACTTTCATATTTGACCACCAGAAGTTTTCCTTCACATCTTGGTACATTTTGCTACTCCCAGGATGAATTGAAAATTTGGATAGATAAGCTTCATCCAAAATTTCTTTTCTGAGACTAGTATCATTTGGGACAACAAGACGTTGCCCAAACCAAACTGTACCCTTTGCGTCTTGGTGAAAACAATTGTATTTAGGATCACCTTCTGACAACTTTTGCCTTATCTTTTTTAACATCCTTGTCATTGGACTGAGCATTTAAAACTTTGTCATACAAGGTTGTCTCCATGCCAATAGCATTTAATTCACCTTGACTAACAATTTCCAAATTGAGTTTGTTCATCTCGTGGCACAAGGTGTCACTATAGGTGTCCACAGATAAGCAATTGCAATGGGCTTTTCGGCTAAGAGCGTCGGCAACGACATTTGCCTTGCCGGGGTGGTAATGTACCTCCAAGTCATAATCTTCAATAAGTTCTAACCATCTTCTCTGACACATGTTCAAGTCGGCCTAAGTGAAGATATACTTGAGGCTTTTGTGGTCAGTGAAGATATTGCAACGGGTTCCCATCAAATAATGCCTCCAAATTTTGAGAGCATGAACAACCGCTGCTAATTCAAGATCATGAGTGGGGTAATTCATTTCATGGGGTCGAAGTGCTCGAGAAGCATAAGCAATGACCCTATTTTCTTGCATGAGTACACAACCAAGACCAGTACCCGAGGCATCACAATAAACTCATATGGCTTAGAGTTGTCTGGTTGCGCCAAGACAGGTGCTGAAGTCAAATATTGCTTGAGGGTGTGGAAAGCTTTTTCACAATTCTCATCCCACACAAACTTGACTCCCTTCTTCAGAAGTTCAGTCATAGGTTTGGCAATTCTGGAAAAATCTGGGACGAAGCGACGATAATAACCAGCTAATTCGAGAAAGCTTCGAATCTGATGAACAGACTTAGGTGGTTTCCAATCCATCACTTCTTGCACTTTACTTGGATCTACTGAAATACCATCACTAGAAATAGTGTGGCCCAAGAATTTCACACTATCCAGCCAGAATTCACATTTGGAGAATTTGGCATAGAGCTTGTGATCTCTCAAACGTTGCAGAAAAACACGGAGATGTTCGACATGTTCTTCCTCATCTTTGGAATAAATTAAGATGTCATCGATAAAGACCACCACGAACTTATCCAGTTCGTTCATGAATACTGAATTCATGAGGTACATGAAGTAAGCAGGAGCATTAGTCAGCCCGAAGGACATGACTAAAAATTCATATAGCCCATATCGTGTGGAGAAAGCAGTTTTAGGAATATCACAAGGTCGGATCTTTATCTGATGATATCCTGATCTAAGATCAATCTTGGAAAAGACCTTTGCTCCTGATAGTTGATCAAACAACACATCAATGCGGGGAAGGGGGTATTTATTTTTGATAGTCACCGCATTGAGAGGCCGGTAGTCCACACATAGTCTCAAACTACCGTCCTTCTTCTTAACGAAGAGAGCAGGACATCCCCAAGGAGAAGAACTCGGACGAATGAAACCCTTATCCAATAGTTCCTGAAGCTAGGTCTTCAACTCGGCCAGTTCCTTAGGTGGCATGCAGTAGGCTCTTTTCGAGATAGGTGTCGTACCGGGTTGAAGTTCGATAACGAACTCAATGTCTCGGTCCGGTGGCATACCCGACAGATCATCAGGGAAGACATTTGGGTATTCACACACCACTGGAATTTCTTCTAATTGGGTGGCTAGGGTCACATAGGCACATGAATCCACAGATACTCTGGAAGGTAAGTAGAGCGTTGATGCTCCTACTCTCGGGGAGTTGATTTCTATCCTTCGCTCAGAGATGTCCAAGATCACCTTGTGTAGGATCATCCAGTCCATTCCTAGGATAACATCTATTCCATCTAGACCCAAGGTTATAAGATTCATCTGAAATACCTTGCTACCTAACTCCAAAGGTACTCCAATGATTAGGGTGCTGGAAGAAATTTTTCCTCCCGGGGTAGCAATCTTATAGATACTCCTAGTGTGCGTTTCCTTTAAACCCAACTTGATTTGTGTTTGCTTGTTCATAAAACTGTGCGTAGCACCAGAATCAAACAAAATCTTAATAGGTTTGCCTTGGATAGAGAATGTACCCGTCATGACTGTTGCTCCCTCAGGAATTTCCACCATTGTGGTGAAGTTCAGGCGACCCTGCTTGACTTGCACGGTCTGCTTCTTTCCCTTGTCCTTGTTGTCCTGAGTAGGTCCACGTCCTTGGTTCTGCTGCTTGGGACGGGGGCACTCATTGGCATAGTGTCCCGTCTCACCACAGTTGTAGCATTTGCAATCCCTGGCATTCCGATTAGGCTGCGAAGCATTGGACTTGTAATTCTGCTGGGAAGCAGAAGAATGATAGTCTCCTCACTGCTGATTCTAGGACGGCTTAGCTACCCAGCGTCTAGACCGCTGGTTCCTTTGAGAATCTTGGGAAACCTTCTTCACAAGATGAAACTTCCGATTAGGCACGTTGTTAGAGTTGAACGCAGCCTTCCTCTTCTTTGCATTCTGCGTCCTCTTCATAGCATCTTCTTGAGAAATAGCCAGATTCACTATCTCGTGGTAGGTGTCGGTCTTGATGGGGTTCAGCCTTTCGTAAAGCTCAGGATCAAGACCACGTCGGAAACGATCCATCTTCTTCGCATCATTATCCACATGATATCCCCCATACTGACAAAGGTTGTTGAATTTCTGTGCATACTGGTACACCGAATCAGAACCTTGCCTTAATGCCAGTAGTTCACTGATCTTCCGATCAACCATTCCCTGAGGAATATGATGAGTCTTGAATGTTGTCTTGAACTCATCCCAAGTAATGGCATGTCCAGCCGGTTGCGTCATCTTAAAGTGTTCCCACCAGATCAAAGCAGGACCACGAAGTTGCAAGGCTGCAAAGCTGGCCTTGCGCTCCTCTGAGGATGGCAGAGTGAGAGCATCGAACCTGGCCTCAATGGCACGAATCCAGGCATCAGCCTCCAGTGGTTCTTCTGCTTTGGTGAAAATTGGTGGCTTCATGGCCGTAAAGTGCTCGTTCTTGGCCACTTGTGGCTGGTCATCACACGGATTGCCGCGTTGCTGCTGCTGCTGATTGTGCAATATCTGGCGCATCATATCAGCTTGAGCCAACAGGAAGGTCTCCATGGGTGTCATGGGAAGTGGCGGTGGCGGATTGCTGCCACTAGCATCACCGAACCCATGGGGAGTATTGCGAGTGGGACCCACCATCTGAAAAATTATGGGAATAGAGATTAGTCACACATTCACAAGCTTGCAGATAGAATTATGCACAAGTAGAATATGTGAAACAATCCATTCATTGCAGAATTTTTCAGGAGGGTCAGCCACAACACAGAAATGAAAAATTCATATCTCCCAGCTCGATTAAAGGATGGTGCTCAAATTTGGTCAGAAGGAGCATCATTTCGTGCACTACGTCTTTGGTATTCAACCGATACACAGGTTTTGATGTTATCATGATTGAAAAATTCATTTACCGACTCTTTGTCCTGGCTGTTTTTCAGCCAGCCGAGGGTTACAAAAATATTCGTAACTCTCAGCACAAAAGAGCAACAAGGGTGAAAATTTGTGAGCATGCACAAAATAAAATTTCCAACAACCTTCCTTCTTATTGCACATCTCATATTTGATCATAAGGGGGTTCAAATTACATATTACTAGAACTGCTGCAGAAAGTCTTGCAACACTGGGATACTACACTTGATTACAACACATGATTACAACACAAGCTAGGTCCTTCTCAACATACTAGTGGTTACATGTAGCTTCTAACCATACAAAAGAATACTCCATCCTCGCTAGCCTATCCCATCCACAGACTAAAATTAGGCCATCGTAGGAGTACACTTGCTGCACTAACTATTACCATCTAGAAGTCATCTAGATTGCCTACTGAGGAAGAGCTAGAAACAGATGAAGCAATCTCCATCGGCTCTGCCTGTGGTTCTTCCTTCTCACTATCTATCATGGACTAAGTGTCATCCGGGTTATCCTCCATAGCTTCCGGAACTGGTGGTGGTGGCGGCTGCTGTGACACAGCAATCATGCCATGGGCAGCACCCAGATCCTCGTCCATCAACTCTAGCTGCTCTTCCATCTGTGCTATTGCTTGTATGTGCTGTAAGCGCTCATTTCTCATCTGATCCATCTTGACCTACATCTGATCTCGCTGCTCCTGGAGTCCTGTAACAGTCTGAAGGCGGTCAGTGAGCTGGTGCGCCCACTGAGCCATACAGGTCACCTATTGAGCCTCTCTAGCCTGCAGTCCAACAATCCTTAGTCGTGCCTCAGCAAGGTCTTGCTCCAGTCCCATGTAGCCAAGGGAGATGGAGCGCAGGTGGTGATTCCGTACTCCCAACACTCCAGCGGTGTCTAGAGCAACGGTGGACACGTTTATGGTAGCCACACTGCGGAGAGCCTGAAGACGGTACAGTGTGTTTATGCATCGTAACATCTCGTGCAGTACGTCCAGTGGGGTCCTCTCAGTCAGAAGCGCTGCCATGTTCCCCATGCGGCTCCTCCACGCGGGATCCGCGGGGTCCACAGTCGGAAGTAGTCCCACCGGAGTCGAAGAAACCTCGAGAGGGTGTTGGTCACCAAAAGCGTTCAACACTCTCAAAGCAAAAACGTCAAGTGTCTCCATCATGCGGATGCCTGACACATCCATGCTCAGGTCCTGCCACTCCGGGTGAGTAGGGTGAAGTGGCACGGTCACCCGAACATAGCAGCGAGGCACTCCAAGCCGCGTGGTCTCCAATGCCTCGTACGTCAGAGGAGTGGTGTACCCTGACAAGCGAAGAGTGTCCCACAAAATGCAGGCAAACCCCTCAAGGTGTAGCCCGTCGGTGCTGACCATCCCGTCAGGACGTACCTCCCAGAACAGCGGTCCAGCCATCTGTATCAACAAAACTCCCACCGATTAGTGTGAGTTAAAAGATAACAGATTCTGTCCAAAGCAGAAAAATGCATATAACTCCTATTCTGGTAGGCCAAAAATTCCCAAAATTTTCAAGCTACTTAGTGAAGTTATTTTACCCCAAATTGGTATTCAAAAGTTGGGCTAAAAACCAAAGGAAGATACCCTAATAGACCAAAGTTCAGCTCTCTGTCTGCCAGGAAAAACAGCAAGCAGACATGAACTAAACTGAGCATAACTCCAGATTCCCTTGATAAAAAATTCTGAAATTTTTACAGCAGGATCTAGACAAGATTTGACACAACGTTTGTATCTAACTTTTCTCCAAAAAACTCTGTTCAAAGGGTTGAAAAAAATTCAGACCAACAGAGCATCCAAAACTTGTTAAACAGGGACAGCTATTGAGATTGGGATGATGTGAAAGCGTTTTGGTGAGGTGTTTTAGGATAGATTTTGAAGTGATTTATTTACTTCTTAACAACTTTTAGCATGATGCAAAAGCATCCTAAACATCCTCTCAAGGCAAATCCATGCCCAGGAATCGTGGTTAGTGTCGGTGGCAAGGCACAAGTATACGTCTCTCCCCATAATAGCTAGTCAGATACTAACCGTTCGAAACTACCGGAACGTGGTTAGTGTACCTGCAAAAGAAAGAACCTTCCATGCCAGCACGTCACGGAAGCGTCCCCAAACATTACTGTTCACTATAGGAACGACACCCATGCGTTTAGCGCTGCATGGACAGCGTCCAACCTGAGACACGCCCCTTTTGAATGGAGGGTGTCCCCCTTCGCATGTTTGTAATGCGGAATCATGCACATGTATGGCAAAACGTGGCGACATCACAACCCATGATATGTTCATCTTGAATAGAACATATCATCCTTCGCATGCTTTGCATACGGAAAGCGCACGTATAAAACACGTGGGCAACCAACCGAGAAGATAGGATCTGTTGAATAGATTGCCCTATCGACCCTCGCATACTCGTGATGCGGCACAGCACACGTATGAGACACATGGCTTAAGAAGTGCTGGAAGTTAGCCTAAATACACCATAAATTACTAGCCACCTGAAGGAACCCAAAATCCCTCTAGGGCCTCTCGGACTAGTTCATCCTTAGCGTTCCCAACGCATTTTGCAAACACACCTTAATCTTGCAAGTTTTATTTCAAAAACATGTTATTAAGGTTGTATTAGGAACTCTGGTGTACAATTGAGCTCTGATGCCAGCTGTGACAGAACCGCCCAAATTAATTCCATATTATTGCCTAAACCACTCCATTTGGTCATTAAGCAATAATACAGAATTAACTTCACTAGTACAGAAGTTCACATCAATGACGAAACACTTTCGTCACATAACAAGCCAAATTCGTCATTAAAAACCTTCTGTGACGAACTTATGACAATTTTGAAATCGTCATAGAACACGTGTCACATTTGACGCACCGTGACGAATCAGCCAATTTCGTCACAGAACTGCTCATTGTCCGTGACCAACATGTTTTTCGTCACCTAACAGCTTGTCTTCTATGACTAAGGACTATCGTCACTAATTTTGTCATGGAAGTGACTGCCACGTGGCACCGTGCATGCTGGCATCTGACGTGGCTCGGTGCCACGCTGGCTGCTGACGTGTTTGTTGCCACGCTGGCAGCTGACGTGGCATCTTTCCACGCTGGACGCTGACGTGGTGATGTGCACCTGGAAGATGACGTGTCATGATCTGGTTGGTCCACATGTCCTGATCTGGTTGGTCCACGTGTCGTGATCTGGTTGGGCCACGTGTCGTTGTCTGATTGGTCCACGTGTCGTGATCTGGTTGGTCCACGTGCCGTGATCTGGTTGGTCCACGTGTCATGATCTGGTTGGTCCACGTGTCATGACCTGGTTGGTCCACGTGTCGTTACCTGATTGGTCCACGTGTCCATATCTGGTTGGTCCACGTGTCGTTACTTTATTGGTCCACGTGTCGTGATCTGGTTGGTCCACGTGTCGTTGTCTTGTTGGTCCACGTGGCATGACCTGGTTGGTCCACGTGCCGTGATCTGGTTGGTCCACGTGTCATGATCTGGTTGGTCCATGTGTCGTTACCTGATTGGTCCATGTGCATATCTGGTTGGTCCACGTGTCGTTACCTGGTTGGTCCACGTGTCGTGATCTGGTTGGTCCACGTGTCGCTACATGATTGGTCCACGTGTTGTTATCTGGTTGGTCCACGTATTGTTTTCTGATTGGTCCACGTGTCTGCTTCCTGTTGTGCCACGTGGGTACCTTGGGTAATGACACGTGGTCGTTTCTGGTGGCTCCACATGGCCGTTTTTGTTTGGGACACGTGTTCACTCGTGACTGCACCTCTCTGGATGCAACACAAGTTCACAGTTACAATGCACCATATTCATAAGCTGTTCACCATTCAGATCAACACAATTCACAATTACATTCGTATCACTCCAAGCACCATATTCGGGACACATAACTTAGACAAGTTCATAAGCTGTTCACCCACATAACTTAGACAAGTTCATAAGCTGTTCACCATCACACATCACAAGTTCACCATGACATCAACTCAACAGTTCACATTCTCAGTTCACAGATGGTAAAAGGTAGCAGCAACTTGACTAAGTTCCAGCAAGAGACAGCAGCACACTTTCAAGATGATCAAGATGAACCAGGTAAGTTACCACCACAGTTGAACTGCAGAAGACGCTTAAGCAGCAGATTGTTCTCCTCGACCGCCTTCTTGTTCTCCTCCATCGCCTTCTTGCACTCTTGCAGCTCCATTTGGGTCCTCTGAAGGGCTTCCTCTGTGTTCTGAGCATTCTTCTTCAACACATACACTTCATCTTGGAGAACAGCCGAAGCTTGCTTTTCAGCCATGAGTTGTTCCTGCAGTTCCTTTTCTTTCGCTGTTGGTGCTTTTGTTGGGCTTGTCGGCTGCAGACCAATATTCTTCAAGAAGATATTACTGCTATTCCTGGGGAGCACCTCAGAGACAACCTGTGCACTTGATAGTGCACTGCCTTCAGCAGGAGGCTGATCCTTCAAAGCTTCCATGTTAGCCTGCCACAATCCAAAGAGTTGTCAAGAACCTAGTTAAACTTGGTAAATTTCAGAATCTCGACTTAAGAGACATTTTTATTATATTATTTGACTACTTCAATGTATGTAGCAGTAGAGACACAATACTTTCATCATGTTAGAAAAAGTGAAAGATATGACTAGGGTTCTCGAGATCAGAAAGAACACAAAAACTAATTCATGTAACCTATCACACTCCCTATTAAGCAAACAATTATTACAGTAGATAAATTGTAGCGCCAATAGAACTAGGATCTAGAGATAGCAAATTTATGCACAGAATAACAAGAATATTATTCCTAATAAGCAAACAAATTATTACAAATCAATGTATCTGCCGGGTCAAGCCCGGTAAATCACTTTAACCAGGATCGAAGACTTGTACATTAAAACTCACACGACGGCGAGTCCAGAGATAAACATTTCACAAATTATTACATCAAGCTCCATAAGGTTTTAATATTACAAATCAAGTCCTTTGCATAAGGTAAATAGTTCAGAGTTCGAAACACAGCGGAAATAAAATACTAAACGTCATAAGTAACGTCATAGGAGGCCATCCATGACGTCACTAAGCACTGTCGTCCTCCCACTCCACTTCCCAACCGGGTGGGAGAGAACCAGGCCACGGGAACCCATCATCATTCACATCACCTGAAAACAACATCAAAAGCAAGGCTGAGTATACTAATACTCAGCAAGACTTAACCAGCGGGTGATGAAAAATCACCAACTCTCTAGACATGCAAGGCTCTTTGGCTAGTGGGTTGTTTGGCCGAAAAGCAACAAAGAGTAGGTCCTTACTTTCAAGTTTTAGCTCAAAATTCTAGTTGATTATCCATTACTAAGTAAGCAACTATTGCAAGCATAAGTTGTGCAAACAATTAAGCATACATCCATATTACTTCTCAATTCCATCATTAAGGGACATAGAGTGTATGGTTAAGCAATCTCGGGTAACGGTGAGAGGCCGACGATTGATCGATTAATAACCTTGCAAGGGAAACCTAAACATACGGAAGAATGCACACCCCAAAAATAATCCAACTAGAAACCAACAGGGGGTGGATGTGCACCAACCAGGCGGTTCCCAACCGTCCTCGACTCAGGATCCATTTCTACAGTCTTTGGTACAAGGTATACTAGTCACGGAGACACACGCCGCCCAGCTTCACACATGCACCACTCTGCTGCAGGCAGAGGGGACTCTTCCCAAGATTAGTGGTCATAGATCCCTTACCGGATCAAGACGGTACTAGGCTTACCGGTCCCATTCTCGGCAAATGTTTAGTACATTCAAACGCTTAACCACAGACCTACTGGCCGGAGCCGGTCCCATGCTCTTACCACATGAGCATATCCATTTAACAAAATCTTATGATTCCAACATAAGAGACCTATAGCTCGCGAGTGACGAACATCACTCAACTTTTACCGTGTCCTTAGAGCATGGCAACTAGCGTCCTATCATGCTTGTATTTGAGCATAGGAGCCTAGGATCATGCATCTAGGGTTTCAATTCAACTCCTGAAATGTAAATGCACAAACATAGACAAGCATAATTGTAAAAGTTAGAAAACTGGGTTATGCTCCCGGGCTTGCCTTCACTAGCAAAGTCAATGGAGAAATCCACCGAACTTTGGTTCGGGTCTTGCTGCACGTCCACCACGTTCACTTCTCCTTCCGCAAGATCTCCCTCAGAGTCCGGCACCAACTCGTAGTTCCCGTCCGGAAGTTCTACACGACATGCATATGCATTAACTTCATTTATTTACAACTGAGGAGTGAGAACATAGCTTAGAATTGAAGGGTAAATGTGGGGGTGTATGGGTGACCACATTCACCTGGATAAGGATATATCCAACATACTCTTCCTATCAAAGAAAGGGGTATGCGTGCGTGGTTTAACTCCTTATTTGATGGTGATTGTGTGCACATCTCAATTAATTAATTAATTTTTCTTCACCAAATTATAGGTGTTGTTCATGGTGTGATTTGGTGAAGCTTAAACCAAAAATTTGAAAGGGAAACGAAGGTGATTTCTATTTTTCTTTTAATTCATAGATTAAGCTTGATTTACTTTGAAAATTCATTCTAGAAGAAATATAAACAACATGCCCATGAAACTTTGCAGGGAGGCACAACATACTATACATGAGCTACTGCCAAAAATTTAGATCAATCCAAGCCATAGATCTAGCATGAAAAATACAACTAGATTTATTCATTAAAAACAAGAATAAATCATGCAAAAATAAATACACCACATATTGAGCTAGAAATTCATGTAGAAGCACAAAACATCTATTCATGGAGAGATATGCACTTACTCAGCAAATAAAAATTTAAAGTAATTCAAATTTATGAAGGAAGGTTAAATTTGTGCAAAACTTACTTGACCCTATAAAACATGGTAAAAACATCTCTACTATTTATCATGGATACAAACCCATCAAAAAGGACCATAGCAAAAAGATGGGGCCCGAAAGATCAACAGATTAATTTACAAAAATCATAAACAGAAAAAATGCTGAAAGTCAACTTGAATTCATAACTAAAGATCTACTTAATAACTTTGTGCAAAATTTGAACCAGAAGACCAACGTGACATGTAGAACAACATATCCAAAATTGAGCTTCAGATCATGCATAGAATTTGAATTATTTCAGATCTATCCAAATTGGTAAATTCAAAATTATTTAAAAACTACTCAGAAATTTGAAAACTCCCTTTGTAGAAACACAATTGAGTTTGCATTTTTACGATTTTTGTGTGAATTGATCTCGATTTTACAATATTCGGAAGATTTAAAACAAAAAGGAAGAATCTTTCTGTCGGAAGGTCCCTGGCCTAAGATTTATATTAACAACGATGCCCTCACATTTACAAACAGACCCTTGCTTTTACAGCTTAGACCCTGGACAGAAATTGGGACTCGCAATTGGGTCCTTGGCCACAGGGGCGGCGGGTCCGGCCGGATTCCGGCGAGCCAGTGGTCGGACTTGGCCGGGGAAGTGGCCGGCATCGACGGCGAGCTCACCTAGGTTCCGTCCGTGGTCAGCGCGCAGGTCGGGGGAGGGCCGGCGATGGGACTCGGCGGCGCAAGGGCACGGCAGCTGCGGCGGGCTTCGCCCCGGCGAGCAGGGGCTCAGGGCTGGACGGCAAGCGGTCGTGGAAGCTTCAGCAGGGTCTAGCGGCGGCTGTGGGGTGCTCAGGCGGGCGCGAGGTAGAGCAGAGGGGTGAGCTCCACGGCGGCGCACTGATGGCGGCGGCGGAGCAGGGGCAGACGGCGTGGCGCGACACTACGGCTTAAATAGGCGGCGGTGTGACGGGAAGCGGCGCGAGAACCAGGCTTCCAGCGCGTGCGCGTGCGGGCGGGGAACTTGGCACGCACAAGCGGCACCGAGGCGCGGCGCAGCACGCGCGCGGGCGCGGTCGGGCGCAGGGCACGGCGCGCAGCGTGTGGCGCCTGGCGCGGCTTGACCGGGCCGACGGGGCCTCGGGGAGGTTCATCTGGTCATGTGGGCATGACGGTGCACGTGGGACCCGGTGACGGCGCGGCACGGACGTCGGGACGGTCAGCGACGCGGCTCGGTGCGCACGTGACGCGCGGCCAGAGCGCCGGTGCAAAACGTTTTCGATGAAGCCCTGTTTGACCGGCCAAAAGTCCAAAAAGTTGAACTGTGCGGAAAAATTGCCAAAAACCAAAGTTGTAGACCAGCTATCCAGCAACAATTTTTGTAAAGGCCGTCCTATGTAAAAGTCTATGGATTTGGAGATCCAGTGGCTTGAAGTTTGGGATTTTCTCTGTTTGGTCACAACACTACCCTGAGCTTTGACCAACATTTTGAGGGTTTTCCACTTTGAATCTTAAATGGCGGCAATTGAATGAAATGTGTCCCATGTAAAGATGAACAACTTTCATATTGGCCAATTTTGAAGTTGTTATATGAAAAGTGGAGAACGCGCTAGATTAGCAATGAAGGGTATAGAGCTCTAGGGTTTTGACTTTGATTTGGAGGGGTTTGACTAGAGGTTAGGGGTTTGACCAAGTCAACCAAGTTAATTAACATGCTTAGCCTTGTTAATGAGGGTGATTACTGTTGCTTAAAAATTAGGGATGTTACAGGTTTGCACGAAAATAGCCCAAAGATACATGGTTAAACTGTCGATCGGTCCTTAATTGCAAGAGCGAGCACTCACCAACTCCATCCGAACGACACGCCGCTAGGGCAAGAGGCCAGGTCGCATCTCCCCTAGACACGTGTTCACAAGTAACCAAAGCGGCTCGCTCCCGCGGTAACACGTCAAGGATACACACTCACCCAAAACACACGCTAGAATTCCGAGATATCTCAATCTCAGTCCAAACCAGAGATCTATCCATAACTAAGGGTAAAATATATGGATAGATATAGCCGGGAACTAGCTAGGGGTCTGTAGCTAGTTCCAAAAGTAGGAAGTTCAAGGACAAGATAAAACAAAACAAGGTCCGGCTAAAAGATTGTCTATGCATTTCAAAAGCATTCATAAATAATAATTAAGCACTAGCAACTAAAAGCATGCATGGGTTCTATATGATTGGGAGTGACATGACACCTGGCTGGCATCCGTAGTCCTGGTTTGGGTTGAAGTCAGGGTCGTAGGCCTCCTCCAGATCGTAGCTCGGGTCTGTTCAACACGACATACGAGACACTAAATTACCGGCAAGCAACTAAGCATAAATCCAAAGAATCCCAATTTTAAAAGATTCAAAAAGATCCAAACTATCTACAAACAGCACCGTCTCATTTTTAGAAAAATAATGAAATTGGTTTCATATTTTTCAGAGTTATAAATAATTAGTTATGAATTTTCAAAGGTTAATAGATTTATAAATTATTTTTCAAATTCATTTATAAATCAGAAAAGGATTTTAATTTTTGAAAATAGGTGATGACGTCAGCATGACATCATCATGACGTCAGCACACCAGTTAGTAGGTCGTTATTGGGCTGAAATAGTTAGTGCGCCGAATACGGCCCAGTGGACTCAGCTCATTGGGCCAAATGAGCTAAGTCCATCGTTTACCCATGAACAAAATTCAGAGTTCATTGAAGAAAAGAAAAAGGGCTGCACTGGGCCTTTAGCAGGCTGGTTGGCCTAGCGTTTCCTCAAACTCGCACTGGAGAAGTCCGGTGGAGGTCCTCGGAGAATTCTGGGGCGCACGGGCACTCCCTCGCCACGCACGCGCGCGTCGGCGTGCCCCGGCGCGCGCCCGGCGGCGACGGCTTACGACGATCTAGGGTTCCAAGGGCTCCAGCACTCAAGCGTGCACACGAGGCTGAGCGCTAGGGTTAGATGGTTAGCTTAGCGCGACCACGGCCCTCGGGTAGGGCATGTGTGGCCGGTGAGTGGCGCGACATGGAAGATAGCACGGCGTGGCGCGGCGGTGACAGCGTGGCGCGGCGGCGATGCTCTGGCTATTGCGGTGATGATGCCGAGCAGCGCAGTGGTGCGGAGGTGCGGTGCAGGCATGGTGGCTTCACAGCGCGGCCAGGTTCCCGGTGGGGACCTCTAGGGCCGGCTCGGCAACCACGACGGCGGCGAGGCGCGGCATGGCTGGCGCGCATCAGCACGGCGGTGAACCGCGACAACACATGCGCAAACAAGCAAAAGCGGTGCGCAGTGCGTTTACTACAGCGTAGCACGTGGGTGTGCTCGGCCTGGCAAGCGTGTGTGCGCGCAGGGCTGTTCCCTGCCACGACACGGCTGGTCGGCGCGTGGGCATCTGGTGAACCAGCGCCGTGGCGCTCGACGTGATGATGGCGGTGAAACGGCGGCGAAGCACCTGCAAGGAGACCATGGCATGAAGGCTGGACACAAGCGAGCGACGCCCCGACGAAAGCAAGGTGGCGAGGACCGACGCGGCACTGGGGTGCGCCACAGCGGTGTACGCGCGGATAGAGCGTGGCTCGACAGCCGGCGAGGCTTCACAGGTAGATCAAGGCAGAGGAAAGGAGCAAGGGCGCGGGGTGTCTCATGTTGGGGCGAAGGTGAAGATGTAGCAGTGGAGCAGCGCGTCGGTGAAGCGGCGATGAGGTACATGGTGGCACAGCGGTGGCTTTGCTCTGGCTCCGCCTTGTCGCGGACGGCCTTCTCCTCAGTACGTCCGGCTCCGACTTCGCGGCTTCTGCTCCGGCGGGACGACACGACGGTGAGGTGCGCCTCCCTTCTCTCCTTCTTCCTCCTCCACTTCTCCATCTCCCTCTCTCTCGGCGACGAAGCAGGGGAAAGGGGGAAAAGATCCCCAACTGGCGATGGAGCCAATTGGGACTTGGCTGTGGGGGCTTTTGGTGCGCGCGGGTCAAGGGGACCAGGGAGCAGCGTGGGCAGCGCTGTTCCCCCTTGCCTTGGCAGCAAAGGCGTAGCGCGGCACGACTCCGGCTTGGCTTGGCGCGGGGTAAGAGCGGTGGCAAAGAAGTGATTAGGAGCAGAGAAGCGCGTGGGGCCAGCCTAGGTGTGTGTGCCAGCTCGGCAGGGCAGCGCGGCCTGGCGCGCGTGCGTGCAGAGCGGTGCGGCGGCACCCGGTCAAGACAGAGTGAGGGGGAGAAGATGACCAGTGCCCCATGGTGGTCCCACCTGTCATCGAGACGAGAACGGCGGGGTGCGATGCGAAGCTGAGCTGGGCCGTTTGGTGGGCCGCACGCTTGGAGAGGGTGGAAGGGTGTTTACGGGCCGAGAGTTGAAGGTGTCCTGGTGGACTTCCTTTGCTATTAGTTGGCCCAAGAGTTAGATAGGATTTGAAATTAGGTTTTCAATTTATCTATAAACTTTAGATTTGAATTTGAATTAATTCAAATTCAAAACACACTCAATTAACTCCAAATAAAATCCATAAACTCCAAATCACATCTTTATACCATAAGTTGAATTTGTATTTTTATATTTAGGTTTTATTTATATGGAGTTTAGGTGAGAGGCTAGAAAAAGGTTTAAAGTATGGTGCCACACATCAAATAAATAAAAGTTTCAAATTTTTTTTGAATTTTCATACTTTCAAATTTCCGGGATGTTACACCTGAGGTATCAAAACCCTTTCATCCTCCGCCGATTTTTTGCCTACCGATTTTTCTGCCACCTTCTTAGATTTGGAATATTTCGCAAGAGCTTAGGAATCATATTACAATCCCTATGAGTGATAGTCCCGGAGCAATCTTTTTGGGTCCTATGGGTAACCAGATCCTTCAGATCTGATTAATCTCGAAACCGGTAGAATCCCTTTCAAGCATTCTTCCATGGATTTGGATGATTGGAAGCAATCTTTTAGGACTTGGACGGATTACACTCCTGGTTGGAAAGGCTGGTATCATAGAATGGCCCCAAAATTGAAGGGTCATTGGGAAAAATATAAGATTAGCTAATGCCTTAATCTTTCTCTATCAAATATGCCCTGTCATGAACCCATGCTTATAGCTGCTTCATACTTCTGATCCGATGCCTTGAATGCCTTCCTTTTCGTCCATGGGCCGATGTCCCCTACCTTGGCCGATGTTCTGTTACTGATTGGGTTGGATATCACTTCTGATGATAGACTTTTTTCTTGCCGCACTCAAAGGAAAACTCACCGATTTTAAACCACGAGTCTAAGTTGGTCAAAGTATGTTTGTGAGTATGCAAAGACAGGCACTATTACTGACAGAGAGCATGCCATCTTCCTCATTATGTGCCTTGAAAAATTTGTCTTTTGTGGTAAAACTATTGGTCCAACTTCTAACTATCAGATAGTTGCTGAACTTTTGGTTGCTGGCACATCTATTCCTTTAGGTAAACATCTCCTTGGTGTTGTGTATAACCTTCTTCACCAGGTTGCAGTAAATTTGTCGGCTGGCAAACCTGTAGGCAGCTTAGGAGGTCCCTGGTGGTTCATCAACATGTGGTTGAACCTTTATTTTCACACCAATCTGGAGAAAAATGTCTTTTCGATGTCTTTTCCAGTGGATGGACCTGAAGATGCTCCTCCGGAGACTCGCCGATGCATTAACTTCGGTGAGGCAGTCTCTGTTTTTCTAGTCAAAAAACAGGATGGACATGAAGTGTCTGATTTCTTCAAGCTCTTTTATATCGACCCCTCCAAACACACTACCATCACATATGCATATTCAGATCCTGATAACGTCTTTGAGCATTTTTACGACTTCGATAATCTTGTTGATGATGATGTCAAAGAAGCCCTCGAAGTGATAATCAAACCTGGGATCCTTCCGGCCAACTTCTTTGGAAAAACTCTTCTTGCCTCTTATGAGTTTTATAATCCTTGTGTGGCCGCTCGTCAGTTGAGATTTGGCCAATTGCCCACTGGCCTCTATTTCGTTCCTCTGGTTAAACCAAGAGAGATACTCTCCGAGAACCTCCATTATCGTTACCTGAGGGATTTGGCTCCAGATTCTTCCACCATAAACCTTGATTCCTGGGCACCTATCTCTTTTATCTCTCCTCTTTTCAAGACATGGTGGAGGGAATGGCATGCTCATCTTTTCTGCGTAGCTCCAAGGGTATATTGTGAACACTTTGATGAATCCTACACAACTGTTCCTGATGAGGTAATTCCAAAGTAATATCAATCTTCATGCCCTTTTTAGTTTTCCTTTCTTTGGATGATTTATAACATTACTCTCTCTTGCTTCTTAGGGTATTTCTGTTGACCCCCCGAAAGTTAGTGCCAGCGGGAAGTTGATCAACTATCTTCCCCCTCGAGCTTCTCCATATCTTGGCTACAATGCTCCTCCCATTTCAAGTGTCATGGATGGTGCTGCCCGTCTTGCTGCTAAAAGGAAGGCTGCGGGGAAAGCTGATCATTCAACCATCAAGGTAATGACCCGGCGTCAACACCGGAAAAAGAATACTCAAGCCGATATGGTCGGTTCAATCACCAACGTCCCCATTGGTATAGTTCATGTCGACCTGAGTCATGCAACAGGCATGCTAGCAGATGCTGTATAGGTAATCATCTAATCCACACTTCCTTTCCTTTGATTTGTTTTCTCTTGAAGGTTTTTCTTTCTTATACTTGATTCCTTTTGCAGTCTTCTAGTTTGCTGGCCTAATTCATTCAGGAGAAGGAAAAAATGTCATCAGTTGATCAATCACAAGCTAAGCATGAAGCCAAAGGAAATCCAATTTCATCGATTGATCCATTTAAAGAAACACTGCCAGTGGTGGAATCAACAATTGATGAGCTTCAACAAGAAAACCCTGTTGCTAAATCAGTCTTCCCAGAATCGGCCACTCAAACTGATATGGAGCATCAGGAGGAGCAGATTAACACTATTCTTCTTGATGAAGAAGAGCTAACCGTGACTGAACCAAGACCACATGACCCAATTGTAAGCATCCTGAATTTGTTGAATTTGATTCTGTATTCTTGTTTGACGATGATTTTCTTGCTTTGTTTTTTGTCAATAGGTTCAAAATGATCCTCCAATTGGCAGTACCTCTAGGACATTATCTTTGGGTCCACTTCCTGATGATGTTCACGTCAGACTTCAGGACATGCTCCCTTTGCTCAATCAAGACATCAGCCAACTCGTTCAGGAGGCTGAGCCGATCAGAAATATCTATAAACAAATTAGAGGACACCTGCCAGCTGAAATCAAGAAGAAATTGCATGCAGTTGCTTTCATAGAAAGTTATCAGCCTCAAGTTGAAGATGCTCAGAATCGGCTGGAAGAGAGAGTTTAGCAGGAAAGATTGATTCAAAATCGGCAAACTCTCGTCTCTCAGATAGCTGATTTGGACAACAAGATTCAGATCTTGTCTAATTCTCATCTTGAGATAGTTGCCAGCATTGATCGGATGAAAAGAAGATGTGCGGTGCTTCTTGCAGAATTGAGGCAACTTGAGACGGACCTTCCTCTAGAGGAAAAGAAGCTTTCAGATCTTCCAAGCACGATTAGTAGTATGGAGCATGTGAAGAATACTATTGCCAAGAGAGCTCAAGCCATCTGTCGGGAAGAACGGTCGGTCCCAAGTTCAGTCATGTCGATCACAAAGAGATAGATGAAGTTGATCAGCTCCGTGTGGATGCCATAAATGCCATCCATTCACTAGGCATAGTGTAATCTCATAGTTTGTGGCTAAACTTGTAATTCTCGCACATGAGGATTTAAAGCTTCCAAGTTCTTCTGCTTCTACTTTTAATGCCTCGGATCTGTTTGTTGACACTTGATTTGATTTTATTATGCAGCATGTGACCCTGTCTTGCTTCTCCCTCTATAAAACTCACTCCTCTACCCATTGGTTTCTCAAGAGTTTCCTTAGCACCATAACCATTTATCTGATGGATAAATCGGCTCTTCTTAGAAATGAGAGGCATCTCCTTTTGCAAATACTCCCAGAAAGCATCATCTACTATTGTTTGTTGATAAACTTCTGTTAGAAAAGGCTTTGTAGATGGATAGTGCTATGAAGGTTGTAGTTGTTGTTAGTGTTGTTGAAGGAAGATGATCTATGGCGCATGCTCTGCAGTTCGTAGACGTGCTCCTCACATGGGGTTGTCTCAATATCTTTGATATAGCAGTGTTGGTTCTTTTGAACACGCAACCTCTGTATCAATGTCGGCCTTAAAGGCCGAGTCTTTTCAAGATGTCAGTTTCCCTTTTGGTTGGATCTGATGTTACTATTTTCCATGTTTCTAGCCTTTTTCATCCTTATCTCTTCCAATGCTGGGGCTATAAATAGATCCAATATCTGAAGGTGGACACTCATTCCTCCTGCCATGGCTCAAAATATAGATCTTATAGATTATAGGCTCCTACTATTTGCCTTCGTCTTCTTCTTCTGATCTTGATGGCTAGAAGAATTCTTGTGATGCTCCATATGGTATGATGCCCCCCTTGGCATTAGGAAGAAGAACAAGCCTATGTCTTGTTTATCTGCGATTTGCGATGATATTTCGTCGAACTTGCACTTCCTTTTGCCTTTTAGTATTTGCTTTCTTCATAGATCCTCCCCTGTCATCATCTATAGATGGTCTAGCGATGATGAACATAATCAGCTACCTTTCCAATTTGTTTTTCCTATATCAGACTTTGTACTATGTATCTGGAGAAAAATGAATACAAATATGTATTATCATTTTTATTCTAAAGGGTGATGGTTACATCAGCCATCAACCGAATCAATGATCGGCTACAAAAATATCTCTGCTTTCATTCTACTAAAGGAAATAGCTATGTATCGGCTGTCGCCCGACACTAAATCGGCTTAATAAGCCAGAAGTAGCAGTCGGCTAAGCATCTACCTAGATACTTGGATAATACTTTTTTAGATACTTTTTGTTTAATGCTCTTGAAAATTCTTCTCCTTCCAATGTTTCCAAAATGTATGCATTGCCTGGAGCACATTGACTAATACGGTAGGGTCCCGTCCAGTTAGGTGACCATTTGCCGAATTTTGGATCTTTAGTCCCGATCGGCAATATGAGCTTCCAAACTAGCTCTCCTTTAATAAACTCTTTGGCATTGACTTTCTTGTCGTACCACTTGGATACCCGTTCTTTGTTCTTCTCAATGTTGATCAATGCGTTGAGCCGATTACCGGCTAAATCCTCCAACTCTTCTTTCCTTAAGGCCGAATAATCATCAGCCGAAAGTTGGTCTTGTAACGTCACGCGTCTTGATCATGTCTTTAATTCCCAAGGTAAAATGACATCGTGTCCATAAACCAATTGGTAAGGAGAGATTTCAGTAGCCCCGTGGCAAGCCATTCTATATGCCCATAATGCTTCGTGAAGTACCATGTGCCACCGTTTTGGATTCTCATCAATTTTCCTCTTTATCAACTTGATGACCCCTTTGTTAGAAGCTTCTGCTTGTCCATTGGCTTGAGCATAATATGGAGAAGAATTTAATATTTTAATTCCCATACCGGTAGCAAATTCATCGAACTCCCCAGATGTAAATTGACTTCCTTGATAAGTTGTGATGGTTTGAGGTATACCAAATCTGTAAACAATGTGTTCCTTCATGAACTCAATCATGTTACTTGACGTTACATTCTTCAAAGGAATAGCCTCAACCCATTTGGTGAAGTAATCAGTTGCCACTAGTACAAATTTGTGTCCTTTGCTTGACGATGGATAAATTTGGCCGATGAGATCGATCACCCATCCTCTAAATGGCCGTGGTTTGATGATTAGGTTCATAGCTGATGCTGGAGCCCTCTGTATATTTCCAAACCTTTGACAATCTTGACACCCTTTGTAATATCTAAAACAATCTTCTCATATGGTTGGCCAGAAGTATCCATTCTTCTCGATCATCCATTTCATTTTGAAGGCAGATTGATGCGCTCCGCAAACACCTTCATGAATTTCACCCATTAATACCTTTGCTTCTTCTGTACTTAAACATTTGAGTAAAACTCCATCAAGTGTGTGGTAATAGAGTTGATCGTCTAAAATCATGTATTTAAGAGCTTTCAATTTGATTCAACGATCGATTTTCTTGGAAGGATCCGAAAGATAATCGGCTATTTTTTTCTCTAATCATCGATGGTGTACTCCAAAACAAGAATCGGCTGATAACCCGAAGCGTTTTGAGCCAGCCGATTGGCATCTTCATTATATGCTTCTGGAATATGCTCTAATGTTGTTGTCTTAAATTCTTTGAGCAAATCCAAACATGCTTCATGATAGACTTGTATAATGTCATCTTTGCATTCATATTCTCCGGTGAGTTGCTTGATGACTAGTAAAGAATCACCAAATATCTCCACTACATCAATCTGATTTTCTCGGAGTAGTGTGAGTCCTGACAATAATGCTTTGTACTCCGCTTGGTTGTTGGTGGAAGTCTTCTCAATTGGTATAGACAGTTCGTAAATCTTTCCTTTAGGTTATGTTATGATCACACCAACACCTGCTCCAACCCCACATGAAGATCCGTCAAAGAACAGAGTCCATGGAGCAATATTGACTACACCAGATCCGTGATGTTGTGTAACGAAATCAGCCATCACTTGTCCTTTGACGGCTTTGGTTGATTCATATCTTAAATCGAATTCTGACAGAGCCAATATCCATTTTCCAATACATCCTTTCAAAATTGGCAGAGATAGCTTATACTTGACTACATCATCTTTGCACACTACCCTGCATTCAGCTGATAGGAGATAATGCCAAAATTTTGTACAGGAAAAATATAAGCATAGGCATAATTTCTCCACTGGAGGATATCGAGTTTCTGCATCCAAGAGTCTCCTGCTTAGAAAATAAATCACTCTTTCTTTCCCTTCAAACTCTTGAATTAAAGCCAATCCAATAGCACTATCTGAAATTGATAGATATAGTTTGAACGGCCTATTATGCTGAGGTGGTACCAAAACAGGAGGTGATTTCAAATCTTGCTTGATATCATCCAGTGCCTTTTATTGCTCTTGCCCCCATACAAACTCTTGATCTGGCTTCAATTTTAACAAAGGAGTGAATGGTTGAATCCTTTCTGATAGATTTGATATGAACCTACGGATGAAATTGATCTTGCCAATGAGAGATTGCAACTCTTTCTTGTTGGTTGGGGGTACCACCTTGTCAATTGTGCTAATTGACTTTTCTCCAACTTCGATGCCACGCTCATGAATCATGAAACCTAAGAATTGTCTGGCCGATACACCGAAAGCACACTTGTTGGGATTCATCTTCAATCCATGTTTCCTTGTGCTTTCCAATGTCTTTCGTAGATCAGCAACATGCTCAGTGTAATCTTTTGACTTCACGACTACATCATCAATGTAAATCTCCACTATCTTACCAATAAGATCATGGAAGATATAATTCATGGCCCTTTAATATGTGGCACTAGCATTTTTAAGCTGAAAGTCATGACTACCCATTCATATAAGCCAACATGACCAGGACATCTAAAAGCAGTTTTCACAATATCTTCAACAGCCATAAATATTTGGTTATAACCAGCATTACCGTCCATGAAGCTGATGACTTTATGTCTTGCTGCTGCATTTACCAGGGCATCAGCCACGGCATTGGGTAACCATCCATCGACGTTGCTTTATTTAAATCCCTGAAATCAATGCATACACGTAGTTTGCCATTCTTCTTGTAAACAGGGACTATATTAGAAATCCATTCAGCGTATCGACATTGCGAATAAATCCAGCTTCGAGTAATTTTGTTATCTCGGCTTTTATATCTGGGAGAATTTTATCGTTGCATGGTCTCGACCTTTGTTTGAATGGCCGATATCCAGGTTTGATAGGCAACCAATGCTCAACAATTGATCAGTCTAATCCAGGCATTTCATAATATTCCCACGCAAAGCAATCCTTGAACTCTCGTAGGAGCGTGATCAAATATTTTTTATATTCTGGATCTAGCTTGGCACTTGTTGACACCGTTTTTTGACACGTATCAAGACCAGTGTCAAAAAGAAGTAGAAGCACAAGCACAAGACAGAAGAGCATCTGCCGATGGAAGGCAAAAGCAGCACAGTCGATTGGAGGCAAAGGAAGCTCAGTTGATGGTCGATGAATCCCATGTGATCAGCTATTAAGCACGTATGGGCGAGTTACGTGAGATAACTTGGTCGTCATTAGCTAACATGATTAGCTGTGACAACCCCATCCAAGATAAGTCCGTACTATCACTCAGACCGATCCACTTTGGTCATTAAGCGATAATAAAAAAATTATCCCGTTGAGTGTTGCCGGGTCATAGCTCGGTAAATCACTTGTAAACCACACAGAGGATCGAAATGCTTACATCAAACCCCCACGAAGGAGAGTCCAAAGTACCTTACAAATTAATCCAAATTTCCCCGTAGGGTTAATTATGACAAACATTGTCCTTGCATCAAAGGTAAATGGTTCAGAGTTTTGAAACAGCGGAATTTATACTAATTGATAACTTGGCATCATGGGAGGCCACCCATAACGCCATTACTCCTCGTCATCAACCCATTCCCGCTCCCAGCCGGGCGGGATTTCACCAGGCCAAATATTATCACCTGAAAACAACATTTATAGCAAGGCTGAGTATACTAATACTCAGTGTTGACGGTCGAAAAGTGCTGCTTTTACACCGTCAATACCTGCATAAAATAAGTGCAAAAAGGATCATCAACACTAGAATAGGGCTTAAACTAACCATTTCCACAAGTTTGGTGATTATGCAAATATAGGTGATTAGCACTAGAAAGAGGAGTAAAAGTATAAGTCTTTGATCCAAGCACTTCAAGACTAGCCAATGAGGGGATGCCACCTAGGATTCCCCTGGATCACTGACGTCATCAATCCAAGAGAGGCAAGCCCGACGAATCACGAAGCGCCACATGGACATCACATGGATTCAAGGGCCCACTTATCCCCCAAAACCGTCGGGAAACTTGGCATGCACGGGGGAGTGACTTCAGGGCCCACCAGTCAGCCACCTGGAGAAAACACAGGCCAGGAGGCCGCCCTAGGGGTTCGGCGGACCCTAGGATCGGCCGAACCGACCTAGGGTCAGTTCATCCTGGCCTTGCACGTGGAAGTCTTCCATTGGCCACTTGCTGCGATCCTGGGCATTTAGGGGCACTTTGAGCCTCCGAGCAAGCCACCTCCTCCTCTATAAATAGGAGGGGAGGGGCTCCCATTTGAGACACACACTTCTCCTCTTCCTCTTCATTTTGGCTTGGAGCCTCTCTCTCTTTAGGAGAGGTGAGCTCTTTGTATAGGATTAGTGCTAGGAAGTGAGGTGGGAGGCTTGAGGCCATGTCATGATTCATGACATCTTCCTCAAGAACGATCCTCAGCGGTGCCTTTGTTCTTCAACTAGACTAAAGTGAGTATTTCGATATTTCCTATTTAGACTAAGTCGTATGCATGCTTAGAATGCTGTGTTCTTCGTATGTTCTTGGTTTAGAGGCTTGTGTTCTTCAAACACAACCCCTTTCGATCCAGTAGACTTAGATCATAAGTTTGCATCTAGTTTGCCAGCTTGTCTATTTAGAGTAAAGTGAAGCTCCTGCATGTCTCTAGTTAGATCAAAGTGCATTCGTGATCTTGCATGAGTGATAGAGCATACCTTGAGCTAGTGCCAGTATCTCCCTCGCGGATTCGTAGGAATAGCAAGCAGTGTAGATGAGGTGTCTGGACCGTAAGCTACCCATCGAAGACCACGTACGAACGTAGCGTAGAGGTAGGCCGCAGTGGTGACAGCCTATTGGACCCTTTGTCAACCCTCTTACGTCATGTACCGAGTTGGGCTCGGGCCAGCACAAAGGCCTTGTGCTTGGTGCACGAAGTGAGTGTTATACCTGAGAGAATGTAACTAGACTCTTTGCTCGGTCGAGGCAGATCCTTTCTACCTATCCTATCAATCGGTGTTGTGTCCTTGGATCATCTATACTAGAGTAGAAGATAGTGCACATCGTTCCTTGGATTCGATACCCTTGGAATACTCTCCTTCCTTAGGGAAGTGCTACATCGGAATTTTCGTGCGCTTGCGGTATACCCGGTCGTTCTTATACGCTCCCTCTAGGTGTACAGCTAGTGGTGACGTTAGGAAATGCTAACAAGCATTTCTGGCATCGTTGCCGGGGAACGGTTGCTGTATCTATCTTCGAACCTAGTGGTCCTCGTATTTATCTTTTTCGTTTTCTTCTACCTTCACCCCCGTTACCCATCGAGTTATCCTTTTTGTTTCTTTTCTTCTACCTTTACCTCCACTACCCTTTGAGATGCCTTCCTGTCAAAGCCTCTCTACCCCTAGGGGCGAGTTCGTCTTAGAGCAACCATCAACTTCCTCATCCAGCTGCGAGCTTCGTCCCGGCTTTATAGCCATGGTTCGGAATCAACCTTTCTCTGGAGAAATCAGTGATGATCCTAATGTTCATTTAGAGGAGTTCGAGGATTTGTGTTCGTGCTTGGTAATTCCAGGCATGACACAGGAAACTTTGAGGTGGAAATTGTTCCCTTTCTCTCTCGTAGATAGAGCGGGGCAATGGTATACCCACACAGTAGAGCATGTGAATAATTGGGGAGAACTACGAGAAAACTTTTGTGACTCGTTCTCCCTTTATGAACGCATAGAGCTCTTATCGAGTGAACTCCTTGACTTTGAGCAATTAGAGGATGAGTCCATAGGTGCAGCTTGGGCTAGGTTCCTACGTCTTATGACATCTGGCCCAGACATGTCTATACCCGATGATATAGCGACGTACACCTTTCATACTCGTATAGACATGGAATCTGCACGAGAGCTCGACCTTTTAGCTGGAGGTTCGTTCGAAAACCAAACTCTAGTGGAAAGAAGAGAGATCCTAGAATTCTTCTTAGAAACCTCTTCTTCCCATATCATTTACAACGAACCCCATCTGGAGTCTGAGTTGGTCCATGAGAGTCTCTTAATAGCCGAATCTGAGCTTTCATTCTCTGAATTCCTTGATTCCTCTGTTGAGCCCTCTCCCGAACCACGAACATCGAAGGAAGAAGAAATTCAACCTTCGGAGTTCTCTTCCCGATTTTAGGATGATCCTTCTCAAAACATCAGAAATACCTTAGATCACTCTTGGCACGATAAGCCTATGACATCGTTGGACCTTTATGAGGTCCTCGATGAAGTTTGGAATCATGGGACGATAGTGGATTGGTCACCTCAGAAGCATACATTCGAAGCAATTCGGGTTAGCTCGGCTTCTATGATCATCCACTGTTCCATGAGAGGAAACACCGTAGATGCTGTCCATGACCCTACTATTGGGGCTTGCATCATACCAGAGACCCTTTTGGATACTCTGGTGGGTGACATGCCCTTGATCTCGACTGATAGACTTTTCCATAGTCCCAGGTGGTGCTGTGTTTTTCCATGTCGAGGGATTGCTAGGGACGTGCCAATCACCATTGATGACATAGAGGTGCGATTAGATTTTCACGTCTATGACATCGTGGATTTTGATCTTCTCCTAGGTTTCCCCTTAGAAAAACTTCTTGCTAAATCTCAAGGAAACCCAGAAGAAGAAGGGCTTAGGGAAACCGTTTCTGTCCATGCTGAACCATCTAGACATCCTTTGACAGAACCTTTCCCTAGACCTATGGTATCTCCTTTGCCTCCTGATCCTCCTGACGAAGCATATCCTGAGGAGGCCATGAGGGAGGAATGGTCAGAGGGAGTGACACGATTTTCCGAAGCAATTTGGAATAGTTCACCTTCTCTGATTGTCCCTTGCTCTATTAGAGGCATTGCCGTAGAGGCCCATTGTAACCCCATCATGGAGGTTAACATTTTGCTTGGGCACTTAGCGGAAACTCTTTTGGGTAGAGTCCCACTAGCATCATCTGACATGCTCCTCAAGATCTGTCCGTCTGGACGTGTTCTTGAATGTCAGGGGATTGCAAGTGATGTGCCGCTAATCATAGATGGGATCGAGGCTAGTTTACACTTTCACATCTTTGATGTCCTTGATCTCGATCTTTTCCTAGGCTCCCCTTTAGAGCAGCTCTTTGATACATCTTTAGGGAGCCTAGATGATAAGTTTAGGGGAGTCACTTCTGCCTCTGCTACCCCTTGTCCGGGACATCCTATGGCAAAGCCTCTTCCCCAGCAAAACTCGCTCGAGAGGATGACGCATACATCTCCGTTCGCATCATCCAAGCCTGTTCTCATTAAGCTTGTAGAATGTTCTACCCCTCATGAGGATGACTCAGGAGACTATCTTCACTTTTGTGAAGGCGAACGATCGTCACCACTCTCGACCGAGTTTCAACCTCTTCCCACTGGCCCGTATCATGTTGCTTTCGATCATGATCGAGAGTCGACATCGAGCTTCCATGATGACTCTCCTGAGATGGAGAATTCATGGGCCATGGAACCTTTCGAGGCACTGACTCTGGAGTCCGGAGGAAAGGATTCCACGCACGAGCATGGTAGTTTCATTCTTGACTCACCATATAGACCATGCTCATATCATGTCCCTCTAGAGTCAGCCATGCTTAGTGCGCTGAGCACATACAAGGGCTACAACCACCTTCTGGTCCTCTTTTGCAAAATGTTTGGAAGGTTGATTGTAGATGCATATGTCTATCATAAGCATTGCAGATTTCGTGTGTGCACTGTGGCACTAACCTTGCAGCTAAAGCTTCATTGATACATCAAGGATTGGTGGTGAGACGGGAACGACACCACCAATGATAGCTGCAAGATGAAGTTCCCATGGTCGAGCTTATGACCTTAAATAAACAAAGCACTCCCAGGAGATAGCCTGGATTAGGTTAGGTTTTATTTCCCTTCTCAGATAAAAGCAAGAACATGTTTTTAGGATAAGTCGTCATTCGGGTATTTTTGGTCACTAACCTTTCAGGTGGAGATTGAAAAGAAAGATGGACAGATGATGCTTACCATGTGAGCCACATCAGCTGCAACACCTAGATACGCTTTGGCGAGGGAACGTTTATAAAAGGAAGCTTGATCACCACACACTTGAGTTTTGTTCCCTAGCAATGCAAACTTCAAGTGTGGGGGAGGTATGTGAGCATCCTGAGTAAAGTTCCTCCTCTACCAAATCTTATCCTGGTGTGGCGATGATGTCACTCTTGCATCTTGCCCACTAGCTAGGTAAGTCCTGCTTTTGACATTAAACAAAGCCCTTCCAGGAGGTTCCCGAGGTTCACCACCTTATGCTCATGCTTATGTCCCTTGTTGATGATAGCTTGATCATGCTTTCATGTTTCCTTTATCTTTGTTCATATGCTCTGGTTTGAATGAATATGATGTCATACGTTCATAGACTGTTTTAAATTAAGCATGGTGCTTAGGTTAAAATCTGTCTTCTTCAGTCAAAACAAGACATGGTGTCGAGTTTTGATTGATGAACCTTAGAGTCATATTTTCATAGATCTTGGTTGCATATATGCTGACTAACCCCTGCAGAGAATTGTCAAATTTGAATGGGTAAGTCATTGAGCTAAATTCAAATGGGAAGGTAAGATGAGGTGTCAGATTCATGTTGCACATCATGCAAAGGTGGACGTATGACCTCTCAAAGGTCCAAGGTAAGTTTATTCCCCTTTGTGTATGAAATGTAATGTTGATCTAACCCTTTCGAGCAAATGACATGGTGATAATAAAACAAAAATAACAAAAATATTTGAATTTGAATAAAGGCTCTATGGTTCTCGAACCAGTAGAGTTCATCCTTTGTTTTCATTTGTCGTTTGAAGAACAACACCAGATTCAACCACCAGTGTGGGGGAGTTCTCTCGAGCTCATCATCGACATATCCACTCGAGAACTCCCACATAGGCGCTGCACAACATCAACTATGCCTTCATGACAAGAGCAAGGTAAACTAGAGTGACCTGGCTGCCCTCTGGTCAGCCGAATCACCACTGGTCTTCCTTGATCTCTTATCCTTCAGAAGCGATGGTATGTGCACCCTCTATCTCACTCTATCCTATCCATGAGTTTGATTTAACTTCAATTCATATCCTTTGAAACCAAACTCAGCAATGTGTGCTATGCTGGCTCTACATGATTCCTGTGGTTGGCTTGCATATGTTTTATTCCTTACTCATCATCTTGATGCTTGTGAACAATTATCATTAGGGAACTCATGCTTATCTAAGTAGTTGGTGTTTGTGATATGGTTTGATGATATGATCTTCGGCCTGAATGTTTGAGTGCTTGGGAATTTTATTTGAAAACTTGAAAACCCTTTGCAAAGCTCCTCTTTGATATGCCACCGTACCACTAGAGCCATATGATATTCATAGTTGAAAACCTTTTACTCATATGCTGCTTGTTATTGCATTGAGCTTTGTCAAATTCTGTGACCCTTGTGAGAATTCTCTTCATTACTTTCATGATCAAGATTCATGTGCACACCACCTATTTCCCCTTACTATGCTTCTACACTGGAAGTTAGCATTGTATCATTCATCCATTTCATAAAAATAAAGCTCCATATGTGGTGTGACATCTCTCTCCAAAAGTGTCCTTCAAAAGAATAGGCTATGAAAAAAAAGAGATACATGCTCAAGGCATGATGAAAAAAAAGAAAAGAAAGGATAGCCTATGTCCAAAATAAAGGAGAAATATGAGAGAGATGAGATCATGCAAAAAGGAGTTCCATATCATAGATGGTAATAACTAGTATCCATTCCGGAGCTAGTGTCCACCTTACCATAACCTCAGCTTCCATCATATATGTATGGTAATATCTAGCACCCATTCTGGGCCTAGTATCCACCTTACCATACTCACCATATCCATACACATGCACATCTTGATCTGATAGTATGATTTGATTTTCTCTGTGGATCCAGTCTTTGACTTTGCAATATATGTAATGCAAGTATGCCTTATCCTTTATCCTACCCTGAGCTCCACATATATCCATCATTAGAAGTAGGGTGAAGAAAAGGCAATCTAATGCCTTGGTGAGGACATATACACATTGAGCGATTTGAGAGAATCAAATGAGGAGCTAAGCAAGGTTTGTTTTGAAAATTTATTGCAAAAGCCCAAGTTACTTAACATGATGAGCAGGAGTGATTTGATTCATGACTGTTCCATTCCTCAACTGCTCAAGGTAGCATGATAGACACATCAGAGTTCACAAGTACAAGGTATGGTTTGGAATATCTCTTATGCTCGCCTCATACCTTTGGATATTATGTCTCACCTTGACCTGACTCCCTTTACTCGGGACGAGCAAAGGTCAAGTGTGGGGGTGTTGTTGACGGTCGAAAAGTGCTGCTTTTACACCATCAATACCTGCATAAAATAAGTGTAAAAGGATCATCAACACTAGAACAGGGCTTAAACTAACCATTTCCACAAGTGTTGGTGATTATGCAAATACAGGTGATTAGCACTAGAAAGAGGAGTAAAAGCACAAGTCTTTGATCCAAGCACTTCAAGACCAGCCAATGAGGGGATGCCACCTAGGATTCCCCTGGATCACTGACGTCATCAATCCAAGAGAGGCAAGCCCGACGAATCACGAAGCGCCACATGGACATCACATGGATTCAAGGGCCCACTTATCCCCCAAAACCGTCGGGAAACTTGGCATGCACGGGGGAGTGACTTCAGGGCCCACCAGTCAGCCACTTGGAGAAAACACAGGCCAGGAGGCCGCCCTAGGGGTTCGGCCGACCCTAGGATCGGCCGAACCGACCTAGGGTTGGTTCATCCTGGCCTTGCACGTGGAAGTCTCCCATTGGCCACTTGCTGCGATCCCGGGCGTTTAGGGGCACTTTGAGCCTCCGAGCAAGCCACCTCCTCCTCTATAAATAGGAGGGGAGGGGCTCCCATTTGAGACACACACTTCTCCTCTTCCTCTTCATTTTGGCTTGGAGCCTCTCTCTTTAGGAGAGGAGAGCTCTTTGTATAGGATTAGTGCTAGGAAGTGAGGTGGGAGGCTTGAGGCCATGTCATGATTCATGACATCTTCCTCAAGAACGATCCTCAGCGGTGCCTTTGTTCTTCAACTAGACTAAAGTGAGTATTTCGATATTTCCTATTTAGACTAAAGTCGTATGCATTCTTAGAATGTTGTGATCTTGTGTTCTTCGTTTGTTCTTGGTTTAGAGGCTTGTGTTCTTCGAACACAACCCCTTTCGATCCAGTAGACTTAGGTCATAAGTTTGCATCTAGTTTGCCAGCTTGTCTATTTAGAGTAAAGTGAAGCTCCTGCATGTCTCTAGTTAGATCAAAGTGCATTAATGCATGAGTGATAGAGCATACCTTGAGCTAGTGCCAGTATCTCCCTCGTGGATTCGTAGGAATAGCAAGCGGTGTAGACGAGGTGTCTGGACCGTAAGCTACCCGTCGAAGACCACGTATGATCATAGCGTAGAGGTAGGCCGTAGTGGTGACAGCCTGTTGGACCCTTTGTCAACCCTCTTACGTCGCGTACCGAGTTGGGCTCGAGCCAGCACAAAGGCCGAAGTGAGTGTTATACCTGAGAGAACGTAACTAGACTCTGCGCTCGGTCGAGCCAGATCCTTTCTACCTATCGTATCAATCGGTGTTGTGTCCTTGGATCATCTATACTAGAGTAGAAGATAGTGCACATCATTCCTTGGATTCGATACCCTTGGAATACTCTCCTTCCTTGGGGAAGTGCTACAGCGGTATTTCCGTGCGCTTGCGGTATACCCGGTCATTCTTATGCGCTCCCTCTAGGTGTACAGCTAGTGGTGACGTTATGAAACGCCAACACTCAGCAAGGCTTACCCGTCTAAAATAAAGACTCAACCTTCTAATCATGCTTCGCTTTTGGCTATTGGGTTTCTTTTACCAAAAAGTGACTAAGGAGTTAATCCTTACTTTCAATATTTTAGCTCAAGTTCTAGTAGGTCAATTATTACTAGATAAGCAACTAATTCAAGCATACTTGTGCAAACAATTAATCAAACATCAAGTTTATCAACATTTCATCATGGAGGGATTATCATGGCTAGAGGGTTAAGCTATTCGGTTCCGTGCACGAACGGGACTGGGGAGCACGCCGGCGAGGCTGCTCGGCGGTGCCGGGCGGCGGCGGCCACTGGACTGAACAATCCGGTGCGGCGGTGGCTTGGCTGGCTCAGGCGGGGCTCTGGGAAGTGCCAGTAGGTGCTGGTGGAGGCGGAGGGCGACTCATGCGGCGGTGTTGAGTACCGGAAGGTGGAGCTCGCCGTGGGAGGTCCAATGGCGGACGGCGGTGGATAGTGCAGCAGTTGTGGAGCCGCGTGCGTGCGAGGAAGGCTCCGGGGTTTTAAAGGGTGCGACGACGACTTGATGACCCTGACTCGTTGACGGAGTCAGCCAGTCACGGCATGGCGCGAGTACGGTGGTGGTACTGCGGCGTCGCCGTTGGCGGGACGGCGCGGTTGGGCGGCGCGGCACTTCGGTGGTGGCGCGACACCTGGCGGCCGAGGAGCAGGCAAGGGAGTTCGGTTCGCACCCCTGGGTCCACACGCGCACATGGGGAGGCGCGTCCTCGGTGTGCAGGCCTGGCAGCGCCGCATGCGCGCGGCGCGTGCGCGGGTTCGGCGCTGATGGCACGACGTCGCGCGTCCTGGCGCTCTGGAGTGCGGGGTGCAGAACAATATTTCAGGGTAGCAGTGTTTGACCACGAAAAACTCAAGATTTTGCAACTATAGTGCACTGATCGACCTATTCCAAAGTTGAAGATCTAGTCGCCCTCTACAACTTTTATAAAGGCACATAGGTGATTTGATCCATGGATTGTGCACAACAGGCATGCCAAGTTGGCACTTTTCTCAGCGCCAAAGACAAGTGGCTGCTGCCATTGACCAAAAATTCAACCCATTTCCTCTCAAAATTTGCAAAGCCGACCAACAAGAAAAGTGTGTCCCTCAACAAGATGCACAACTTTTGTATTGGTGGAATTTTGATTGTTTAGGCGAAATTCGGAGAACGCGGCAAAAGTTCTCGGTGTCAAAAGGGTTGACTAGGAATTTTGACCAAGTTTTGACCCAACTTTGACCAAGCTTTGACCATTAGGGTTTGTTGGCTAGGTTTTCGAGGTGATGACCGAGGTTGACCAAGTTTTGACCAAAGTCAACGTGTTTGACTCGGTTGACTCAGTCGTTAGCGTTAAATAACCCTAACCAAAAACCTGGGGCGTCACAGCCTACCCCCCTTAAAAAGAATCTCATCCCGAGATTCAACATCAAGCTTAGGGCGATGCCTTTCAACAAAACAAGGGTTACAAGGAAGAAAGATATGTCTGATTACACTTTTTCACATCGAGAATTTAGATGGAGCAAAAGTTACATGGTGCTCTCCTCACTTGTCTCCATGCCGCTCATGAGGTAGCGGGCGATGGATGTGTACATGAAAAACTAAGAGCAGACAGATTTTGCCTGTGATGCAGAGATACAATCCCACCAGCGTCCAGCGAAGTGACTCGAACATCTCCAAAAACGGAGCCATGGTCGACGGCGCGAGCTTGGGTTCTCCTCCTGACCTACTCGAGCTTCTTCTTGGTGTCGTCGAAGAAGACAGAGAGAGAAGTTTGCTCGGCGAGGAATGGAGCAAACGGTGGAGATGGGCTGGTGGCGGTTTGCCGAAGAATAGCCGGAGGAGAAAGGAAGAGCGACGGTGATGTCAAACTCAACTGGGAGGTGAGATTTGGAATGGCGGTATCGAGGAAGGGCTTCCTTTTTATGCTGTTGCGGAATTGCAACGATCGTCCAAGATCATCTGCAGCAGGGCTAGCGGAGTGATCTGGTGGTGACGGCACGTGTCTCGATCGCGTTCAGCCCGAGAGAGCTTGGCGACGTGATCGTGGCTGCGGAATAGAGATGGCAGAGCGACGCTACGGCGTCGTGCGTTCGTGGCGCGGAAAAGGATGAATTTCAACAGTCCGAAGAAACAACCATGATGATGGAGGAAACAGGAAAAGCTCAGGGTGTCCACCATCTGGGTTTGAGATTGTTGTGAAGAGAAATTTGCCCGAGACTCTACTTGTCCTTCGTTAGCGTGATTCTTGATTCCTATGATTTGGAGGGTATGATCTACAGATCATGGATTAATGAGCGATGAAAACTTCTCTTACCTTGACTTTTAGAGAACCTTGACTGCTCAGGAAAATCTACTTCTTCTCCTTCAACTCCGCTGGTTTATTTGAATTGTTACTCAGAGATTGTGAGATTGGTCGGAAGGAGACCCAGTGGGCAAATTCCCAAGTGGTTTCGATGAAGAAAAGGAAGGCTAGTAAACAATATGATAAACCTTGTTTTCTAGATTCTTGAATTTATTTTAGAAGAGCAACATAGGTATGACTATGGATCAAGGGTTTCCATCATTATACGTCCAAGGTCGGCTATCCATAAACACTAAAAGATGGCAAGGTCATGGAGAGCGGTTGCAAGGAGTTGTTCATGATTAGCAAAAGAGGACGATTTGGAAAAGGTAGGTTGATACAGGAATTTCCAACTTTCACAAGACCTTAAGTAGATACCGAAGAACAATTCTGATCCTTCTGTGGGTAAAATTGGGGTAGCCATCTATACAAAGGTACAGAGTATGCCTGGACTCGAACGAGTGCGACATACAAATTGCATAAAGTTCTGACAGTCGTGAACAAAAATTCATAACTCAGAAACTACAGCCCCAACAATTCCCATATTTTTACAGCAAAACAGCAAGGTTATGAGGCACATTCTTGGTATTCAAAGGTAGATCTGGATCCAAAGGGAAAAAGCTCTAAAAATTCTTCTTCCAAAGGAAGGTCATCAGGAAAAACAGCAGAACAGAGGTTTACTAATTAGATCATAACTATAGACTGAGGATTCCTAAAATTGTGAAAAATTCACAGCAGATGGTTGACTTGATGAGCAACAACTTTCATAAAAGTAGCCTTGTCAGAAACATCCTAGAAATGGCTCTAAAAATTCATGAACCGATAGCATCCTAATTTTGACAGAAAACAACTAGGATCAAAAGGTAGAGAAAACCCTTTCTAAGATCAAGCAACAACTTAGATGCATAACACAAGGGTAGAACAGCAAGTTTTTAGGTTCATTCGATTTTTATGATGCATGCACACGTCTTATACGACCTCACCCTTGTCGATCTAAAAAGACGAAGTTAATGCCGGTGGCAAGCTTTATAAATGACTCTCCCTATAATAACTAGTCGGGGCTATACGTCGTTCATAACGATCGTGATAACGTGGTTAGTGTACCTGCAGAAAAGAACCTTCCGTGCCAGCACATCACGGGAGCGTCCACATACATTACCATTCACTATAGAAATGGTATCCATGCGTTTAACGCTGCATGGACAGCGTCCAACCTGAGACACGCCCCTTTTGAATGGAGGGTGTCCCCCTTCGCATGTTCGTAATGCGGAATCATGCACACATATGGCAAAACATGGCGACATCACAACTCATGACATGTTCATCTTGAATAGAACATGGCATCCTTCGTATGACTTGCATACGGTAGCACACGTATAAAACACGTGCACATCCAACGGAGAAGATAGGATCTGTGGAATGGATTGCCCTATCGACCCTCGCATAGTCGTGATGCGGTATCACACACGTATGAAACACGTGGCTTAAGAAGTGCTGGAACTTAGCATAAATAAACCATAGGTACTTAGTCACCTTAAAAGAACCCAAAAATTCCCTCTAGGGCCTTCGGTCTATACATTCCTTAACGATCCAACGTATTTTCGAAATCTAATCAATCTTGACAAGTTTTAATTGTAAATCATTGTGATTCGTGATTAAACTAATTACTCTGGTGTATACGGATGCTCTGGTACCAACTGTGACAACCCCATCCAAGATAAGTATGTACTATCACTTAGACCGATCCACTTTGGTCATTAAGCGATAATAAAGAATTATCCCGTTGAGTGTTGCCGGGTCATAGCCCGGTGTTGACGGTCAATATTTGCCATTTTCAAGACCGTCAACTCCTGCAAATTTGAGCATGAAGTGAACATCCACACTAGAATAGGTGCTTAAACTCACACTTTCCACTAGTGTCGATGTCTATTTGAATGCAGGTATTTAGCATAGGAAATGAGAACAATTCATGCACATTCACTCCACTCCAATCCAAGGCACTCAATTGCTGGCCAATCAGGGGCTGCCACATGGATTCTCTTGGATCCATGATGTCACCAATCCATGTGAAGGACTTTTGACGAATCACACGCTGCCACGTCAGCATCACATGGATCCATGGGCCCACATTACCAACTAAACTGCCAGGAAACGTGCCATGCACGGAGGAGAGGCATCAGGGCCCACATGGAAGCGAGCCAGAGGAAGCACAGGCCAGGAGGCCACCCGAGGGGACCGGTCGACCCTAGGTTCGGCCGAACCGACCTAGGGTCGGTTCATCCTGGCCCTCCATGTGTCACTTGCTCATTGGCTCCCTGCTGCAGTCCCGGGTGTTTAGGGGCACTTTGAGCCTCGGAGCAAGCCTCCTCCTTGTCTATAAATAGGAGGGGAAGGGCTCCATTTCTCACACACCACCTAGCTCTCAAGTTTCACTTTTTCTTGTGTAGCTCTCTCTCCCTCTCTCCAATTCTACCCATGAGAGGTGATTCTCACCTCTTTGTGGTAGAATGGTGATGAGGAGGGATCTAGATTAGGATGAGTGTGAGGTAGAGGAGGGATAAGGAGTGAGTTGATGTCCTCGTGGATGCTTGTTCTTCATTTAGATCAAAGTGAGTATTTCAGCATTTCTTATTTAGACTATAGTGGACATTGTGCATGGTTGCTTTGTTCTTGTGTTCTTGGCTCGTTCATAAGTTAGAGCTTGTGTTCTTCGTGACACAAGGCTCTAATCCTTTAGATCTAGAACCATAGTTCATTTACTTGTTTAGCATGCTCTGATCCTGTTTAGTTAAGTAAGTTTGCTGCATCTCATTCAGCTGCATCCACAGCTTCCTTTCTGCTCCCAGTTCAATGATATGATCTGATTCGGATCTTTCCCTTGTTCGTGGGACTGTATTTCTACGGTTGCTATAGTATTTATCTGGGGTACAGATGTGGTGTCTGGTCCTTGGGTTTCCTACGGAGACCACGTACGATCGTAGCGTAGAGGTAGGCCGCAGTGGTGACAACCTGTTGGACCCTTTGTAACCCTCTGCGTCGCGTACTGAGTTGGGCTCGCAGGACAGCACCTCTGAGTGTTGTCGCCCCGCGGGGACGACTGAGATCTGACAGGAATACATCTTGAGAGCTAAGTCTCTTAAGGAAGTGCTTCTTTTATCCCGACCTATCCCAGCGAAAGCTGGTGTCCTTGGATAGACTCTCACTCTGGTTACTCTCCGTCCTAGGATCGAAACCCGAAGGGAGTACTCATTCTCCTAGGAAGAAGTGCTGCAGCGGTATTTCCGTACGCTTGCGGTATACCCAGTTGTTCTTATACGCTCCCTCTAGGTGTTCAACTAGTGGTGAGGTTAAGAAATGCCAACACCCGGTAAATCACTTGTAAACCACACAGAGGATCGAAACGCATACATCAAAACCCCACGAAGGAGAGTCCAGAGTACCTTACAAATTAATCCAAATTTCCCCGTAGGGTTAATTATTACAATCATTGTCCTTGCATCAAAGGTAAATGGTTCAGAGTTTTGAAATAGCGGAATTTATACTAATCGATGACTTGGCATCATGGGAGGCCACCCATAACGCCATTACTCCTCGTCATCAACCCGTTCCAGCTCCCAGCCGGGCGGGATTTCACCAGGCCAAACATTATCACCTGAAAACAACATTTACAGCAAGGCTGAGTATACTAATACTTAGCAAGGCTTACCCGTCTAAAATAAAGACTTATCCTTCTAATCATGCTTGGCTTTTGGCTATTGGGTTTCTTTTATCAAAAAGTGACTAAGGAGTTAATCCTTACTTTCAATATTTTAGCTCAAGTTCTAGTAGGTCAATTATTACTAGATAAGCAACTAATTCAAGCATACTTGTGCAAACAATTAATCAAGCATCAAGTTTATCGACATTTCATCATGTAGGGATTATCATGGCTAGAGGGTTAAGCTATTCCCGGATAACGGTGAGAGGCCGACGATCGATCGATTAATAACCTTGCAAGGTGAACCTAAACATACGGGAGAAAACCCTCGCAAAGAGTGATTTCAACCAAACGATTCCCGTCATTCGTCGGATTAGGAACTGATGCCATAGTCCTAGGTACATAGCTAGCTGGCATACCTCACACTAGCATCCAGCGTCACCATGCACCACAGTTTGCAAGACTGGGGCAGCAGCCCAAGAGTAGTAGCCTAAAGTTCCCGCACCGTGTCGTTCAGGTACTAGGTTTACCGTACCCATGTCTGACAAATGTTTAGTACTGTCAAATGCTTAATCTCTTAACCATTGAACCAGAGCCCAAAATCCCATGCACTTACCATGTGAGCAATTCAATTTAACAAGTCTTATGATTCCAACATAAGAACCTATTCTCGCGAGCGAAATACATCACTCGACTTGTACCGGGTCCTTAGTGCATAGCATCTAGCGACCTAGCATACTAGTAAAAGATCATAGGTACTTATGGATCATGCATCTAGGGTTTTCATTCAACTCCTGAAAGTAAATGCACATATATAATCAAGCATAAATTCAGAAATTTGAAAAGGAAACACATAGGTATATGTTAAATCGGGGCTTGCCTTCGGTAATGTTAGTAGGAAAGTCTTCCGAACTTTGGTTCGGCTCATGTTGCACTTCCACGTAGTTCACTTCTCCCTCAAACGGTTCGTCACCTCATTTTGATACAAGCTTGCTGCTACCGTCAGAAAGTTCTACACGGAGATGCACCTGCAAGAATTACTTGGTGAAATTAATTTATTTAAATGACAACACATTACACAACAATCATAGGGTGCAAAGTTGGTCACGTTCATCTAGATAAACATACATTCAACATACTTTTCCAAAGAAAAGGAAAAAGGCAAACAACCATTTATTAAAATTCTTTTTGATGGTGATTGTGTGCACATCTGTATAAACAAAATAAAATCACTTCTCAACAGTAACTAAACTTCACACATTCACTAAAATTAATTAATAAGCCACTGAAATAAACACAACAAGAGTAAACATGCATATAAAACACATATCAAGCATTTTATAACTATTCAAACTACCACTAAGCATATAAATATAAACATAGCTCATCTGGTCGTGATTTTTATCATACAGCAAGAGGACCACAAAACATGCTCTCACACCAAAAATTATATAGGAAAAATCTAGATTAATTCTAACAAAAATAACAAAACTAGCCTAGTAATTAATTCACAATTTATTCTAGGCAAAACTACTCAAGCAAGCGACTTCAAATTTTTACCAGAGGACAAACTCACCAAAACAAGGGACTACACCAAGATTCAAAATCTTATTCTACACCTAACTTCAAATATACACATAGGCTCCTCTAGCATGCATAAATCAAAAACCCATTTTAACAGAGTCAAACCAGCACACAAAAGTTAGTAGAGGCTCAAATTATCATACACAGTTCAAGGGGTAAAAATAAGCCAGAGAGCAAACCTATGCAGTGCTAGGCAAAAAGGTGAATCTACTACTAGCATAAAAGCTAAATAAATCCTAACTCAAAATCTACTCAGTAACTTTATGCAAATTTTTATCCAGAGCTCATGAACATCATATTGCACAACATATCCAAATTTCAAGTCAAACCCACATATAGAATATAAACTACAGCAAAAACAGTTCAAACTGAGTTTTCAAAATTATTCAAAAACTATTTAGAAAACCTATATACATGCTTTCTAGGAAATGTAGTACTCTTCACAAGGATTCCAAAAAGTCCTTATTTGCATTTTTCTGATTTTTCTACGAATTTATATGGATTTTAGAAGGTGCAAGACTGAATTGTGAAGAAACCTAGATAAGAATGCTTACAGATATGCCCCTTCCTTCACAGATATATCCTCGGACAGAGATTGGGCTTCACACATATGCCCTCGGTGCGGCCAGCGGCGGAAGCCGCCGGATTCCGGCGAGGGGAGGCCGAACCTGGCCAAGATGTGGCAGGGAAGTGGATGCGGACCTACTGGGGTTCGATTCCGTGCACGAACTGGACCGGGGAGCACGCCGGCGAGGCTGCTTGGCGGTGCCGGGCGGTGGAGGCCGCTGGACTGAGAAATCCGCCGCGGCGGTGGCTTGGCCGGCTCAGGCGGGGGTCTGGGAAGTGCCAGTAGGTGCTGGTGGAGGCGGAGGGCGACTCAATCGGCAGTGTTGAGTACCGGAAGGTGGAGCTCACCGTGGGAGGTCCAATGGCGGACGGCGGCGGACAGAGCCGCAGTTGTGGAGCCGCGTGCGTGCGAGGAAGGCTCCGGGGTTTTAAAGGGCGCGACGACGACTTGACGACCACGACTCGTTGACGGGGTCAGCCGGTCATGGCATGGCACGAGTACGGCGGTGGTACGACGGCGTCACCGTTGGCGGGACGGCGCGGTTGGGCGGCGTGGCGCTCCGGTGGTGGCGCGACACCTGGCGGCCGAGGAGCAGGCAAGGGAGGTCGGTTCGCACCCCTGAGTCCACACGCGCACATGGGGAGGCGCGTCCTCGGTGTGCGAGCCTGGCAGCGGCGCATGCGCGCGGCGTGTGCGCGGGTTCGGCGCCGACAGCACGGCGTCGCGAGGCCTGGCGCTCTGGAGCGCGGGGTGCAGAACAATATTTCGGGGTAGTAGTGTTTGACCACGAAAAACTCAAGATTTTGCAACTATAGTGCACTGATCGACCTATACCAAAGTTGAAGATCTAGTTGCCCTTTACAACTTTTACAAAGGCACATAGGTGATTTGATCCATGGATTGTGCACAACAGGCATGCCAAGTTGGCACTTTTCTCGGCGCCAAAGACAAGTGGCTGCTGCTGTTGACCAAAAATTCAACCCATTTCCACTCAAAATTTGCAAAGCCGACCAACATGAAAAGTGTGTCCCTCAACAATATGCACAACTTTTGTATTTGTGGAATTTTGAGTGTTTAGGCGAAATTCGGAGAACGCGGCAAAAGTTCTCGGCAGAGCAATGTGTCAAAAGGGTTGACTAGGGATTTTGACCAAGTTTTGACCCAACTTTGACCAAGCTTTGACCATTAGGGTTTGTTTGCTAGGTTTTCGAGGTGATGACCTAGGTTGATCATGTTTTGACCAAAGTCAATGTGTTTGACTCAGTTGACTCAGTCGTTAGCGTTAAATAACTCTAACCGAAAACCTGAGGCGTGACATTAGCACTCTGGCCGATTATTTTATTGCATAAAAGGAGAAACAAAGCAGAAAAGAATCGTCAAGAGGATAATTAGCATGGAGAATCGGGTGGGAAAATCGGCTAGCATTAATCGGCCGGCAGTGCAAATTGGCGAGGTTGGCCGGATCGACCAGAGCAAATAGGAAATATTGTAATAGGGCAAGTTGATCAGGATGGAGATTAAGGGCACAGTTACGAGATTGGTTGCAACGTCATGGTGCAAATAATTAATGTGTCCAAGTGCGTAACCTTTGTAAAGAAAGAGATCGACAAGGAAACGCCAGCATATGCACGTGAAGTAACAAAATTAAGGAGAAATCCAGACTGGTCATGCATTGCAGACACATCCGAAGGAGCTTTCTTGGTGGGACTCTAAAGAAAGGAAATAGGAGACCATATATCTTTAATAATACCTTTTATTTAGATATTAGTTTTAAGGTAGGTTTAGCACGTATGAGTCTATAGACGTAGCCAATCAGGAGTTTAGGGAACCTCGAGGATGTAAATATGTACACCCCGAGGCTTGTAAAATCATCACACGGATCAATAAACAAATTCTACTTTTCAAGTACTTTTACGTTTTGAGTCGGCGGCTTCGCAAAAAAAAAATTTTACTTTCTTGTTTCTTCAAGCGCCGTCCTTCGAGTTCGCCGGGCTGCATCAATCGACCTCCAGCAGGTTTGTGAGTACAGCTTTATCGAATAATTTCTAGACTTTAACCTCCGGGTGCATTGTTGTGGTTTCGTCTAGATTTATTCACAATTTACAGATATCAGCTAGATTGACAAGTTTTATCTTAATTCTTGTTGCTTTAGCTTTTATCACCAATTATCCAGCTTGAGACTGTATCCTGTCGGCTTAAACTGTTTTATTTTAATCATCATACATACCCGATTAGATGTTGCCAACGTGGTTTTGTTTAAGTTACCTCCAGTAGCTTACACCATACCTACATCGTCATATCGCCTGATCTAGCCGATCTGTTTCCCGTATCGGATGCCTAGCTGTTACGATCTTATCAGAAGACACATCGGCTCTCTAGCCGATTAACCCGCATTTAACCTTCTACTCTCTTCCGTGCCGATCAACAGGTCAGGTCGGCTGGCACGCCTTGTTACATCCCGGGGATCCGTTACGTGTTGTCGTGAAGAAATTTATTCTGTTTTTTGCATCAACACATCTTGACACGCCTGGTGGGACATGAAGATAATATTTTACCATAAAGAGCCTGAAGATGTCAATCACGTATTCTCAAGTGCTGGCGAATCTTATGCGCAACAGAGAGATGTTCTCCTACGATCTATCTCAACAACAAGGTTATCTGGAACCGTATTAGCAGCAGCCGATTACATCGGCTAATTTTTACAACCCAGTTCAGCAGCAAGGATACTTGGAGCCATACTATCAACAGCCAAAATTATCGGCTAATGTGGCATTCAAGACCTCACCTGTTTATTATTCATCAGGAATTCATGATCAGACGGTTCACGATTGGGTTCAAACGTCGGTTCCACAACCGACAAATGTCTAGTCGCATTATCAAGTAAATTATCAGCCGCAGATATCGGTTCCACAATCAACGTCTCAACATCTGCAGCAACCGATGGTTCAACAATCTTGGCATGAGGGCTGCAATTTTCTCAGCTACCAGCTCGGTGACAACAACCAGAAAATTATTGGTCACAGGAATTGGCTTCACAACAGGAAGCATGTCAACCGGAAGCGTTTATTCCACAACCGATTGCTCAGCAATTACATCGACCAGTAATTCATCAATCAATGAATAGTCAGTCTGTTATAGCAAAATCAACAGAGCTTAGACATTCAATTAAGACTAACGAAGATCCGTGTCCAATCGATATGGTCAAAGTGAGCACGCAAAATCAAGAGAATTGTCAACAGGAAGCTGAAAATGTTCAGTCGCAGTTCACTCCTCAAGGACCACCGCCGATGGCTCATCGATCTATTACAACACAATTCCAAGTGGTGACAGATCGACACATTCAAATAGCTATTCAGCAAGAAAAGGTTACAAAAGAGGAATTTGCATGTTCAGTTGAGACTAGCATAGATCCTTCTACAATCAATGCAGCCGGAGTAAACAGCCAAGAAAAAGGGATTAGTGCTGCAACATCGAGTCCCCGGATTCTTAATGAATCGGAGGTGTCAAATCACAAAGTACTAATCCCCAAGGAAGCTAAGGAATTAGAGGCCGATGGTTACGAGGTTACAGAAATAAAGCGACAGATTGTTTCTTGGAATATTTATTATGCGCCGCTCAAAAATATTACCTCGAAGTGTCAGCTATTTGGAGTTCATTTCGTGGGATCCAGGGGGACAAGGATTGCGTGTGTAAATTTAAAGCCGACTTATTTAATCGGCTAGATGATGGGGCACATGTCATTTGAAACCTATCCTATCATTATGATGCCTCGTGATTTAAAGCCAAAAAGGATATATATTTTAGCTACATGTTATTTGAAGCACATGGAACAAGACACTGCAAAAGATGGATGAATCGGTTGCTTTATTTAAATAATAGTGATAGAAGCAGAGGTTGGCTGGGAGAAGATGCAACAGGATCAGCTAATGGAGCACGACCACTTTTTGTTGACCACGCTGGAGGAGTCCATCAAGCTCAACGCCGGCGACCTCATCGACGACTTCATGAACGACTACTACTACGGCGTTGGCAAGCGGATCTGCATCGACTCGTCATCAAGCAATCATATCTGCGACAATGCCTAATGCCCTACGCGGTAGGTATCTACTGATAACTACCCTACGCGGCAAGTGGAGTAGATCAATTAGCACCAAAACAAGTGCAAGGTCAGATTTTGAATATGGCAATATAGTCTTAGCCAAGCGAGTTTTATCTTGGCTGACGTGTCATCTACAAGGCCACATACATGCCACATAAACATGTCGGCACATACGGGATATATCGGTTGCCTGATTCAAATGATAGCCGATAAAGTTGCGGCAGAGTTTATCAAGCTGACAGACAATTCAACTAAAGAATTTTTTGTCACATTGATCGGCAACCTGTTCTTCTACTATCGACGCGATAGCCGATAAGAGCCAATGAGATCGGCTACAACCTTTGGATCGGCTATTGGTTGCTGATAATCACTATGAGAAGTTCGATAGAATAATTCTTGAGTCAGATACTATTGTTTTGGAGTTGCCTGAGAATTGACGACGACGCAAATAGCAAAGGTTATGACAGGACTCCAAATTAGCATGCAATTTATATTACCAAACGCCACGCTCAAGATGTTATGAAATTTCTGCAAGGTTATACTACATCATGAATATTTTTCCTACGTGGCTGATGAGTACTTGAAGAGGAAAGAAAGGAAAAGTGCACGTTCAGGCGATAGGAAGACGTGCAATATATCAGCTACCTAAGGGCACTCCTAATGGTGCATTAATAATAGTTTCTATCTCTTTTAAATAACTTGTCAATTAATTAAAATGGTGACATAGCAACATAGTTAATGAGGAAAGAGATAGAGAATCATAGAAATGGTTTCTTCGTGAAGAAACCAAGTCTTCTCTTGAACCAATGCACCAAGAAACTATGAAATTGCCATTGGGAAGAAACTACTAGTTTCTAGGGGACTCATGTCACTCTTTCATTGGAGGAGGAAGTTAGAGTTAAGAGAGAGAAAGAGAAAACAATTATTACTTGAAGACACTACCACTGTGAAAGATAATTTCTATAGATGATTTCTTATACTATGGAAATCGTACCAATTTCTTCCATTGGGACTGCTGGAATCTTCACTCATGTTTCTTTATTGACCGAGGGTAACGAATACGAGGCTGTGTGGCCGATGGAATTGAAAAAATCGGCACCGAAACAACAAGACAGAAGGATACGTAACTCCACTAAATCCTTTTGTCAATCGATCAGCAATGCAGCATATCTTGCCGACGCGAGCATGAAGGCTGATTATAGGATTCTTTGGGTAGCGGCACACCGCTGTCGAAGCTATACGGGGACATCAGCACTAAAATTAGAAGCAATCGGTTTACAAGATAATGGCGTCAATGGCTATTTCTTTAATGGAGATCAGGGCTGATAATTTGATATGATCTTTGGCTGAGAGAAGCATTGATTTATCGTGGCTTATTTTCATACTAGCCGATGGAGTCATTCTTCAGCTAAATAGCAACTAAGAGATAGCAGATGATGACGTATGCCAGGCCTGTATTTGAATACTGATCAAGGAAGGAAGTTCATCGATGAAGAGTGTGGTCAGCAAAATAAATCGGCTGCAGCATGCTCACATCTGGCGGCAGATGCAACTGCAAGTTAATATAATGTGGCACCAGAAAAGCAAAGCGTTGCCCATAACAATGCCGCGAAACTGTTACAAAGATGCCAGCAATCTTGATACCAGTTACCAACCACTGCTACCATGTTGCGGGCAATATATATTTCCAAGCCGTGGAGCATTAACTATTAAGAATTGCTAATGGCCTTTACCAGTGGAACCTGGTTGCATCGGCTACTGACTTGAAGAGGTTGATAGAGAGCCGATTATTGGAGACTACGAATTGGGAGTTTGAGTAAAAGACAGCCGATATAATAATTTTTGAGTCGGCCACCGTTGTTCTGACCGTCAGCAAAAAATACTTGCCGCTATTAGTTGCATAGGTCACGTACGAAAGAAATGAAGAAGCTCATCAAGTGCAAATAGTCAAGGGAAGAAGCAACGTGCCCAGGAAACATAGAATATCTCAGAATATAGATTATCCTGTGAAGCCTCTGTTAGTGATCATACGTGAAAGCTAAAGCAGAGGAGTAAGAATTCCAGTTGCTGGCTTACGTGGAGACACTTTTCTCATGAAGCAAATGAATCTGCCACTACAAGATCAAATAAGCCTAGCCTATGGTAATATATTTTTCAGCCAGGAATCCACCCATCTACACTTGGTGGATAACACTAAGAAGCCATTTGCCGACAAAGCTCGATACTCATAGGAATCAGCGGCAGCATGGAGATGACGACAAGGTGGCATGACATAGACATATGTATCCTTTCGAAAAATGCAGCATGACTATCGGCAGAGTGCATTTACAACAATTAGCTGGTTCAAATAAGTGCAATAGTACTGTGTGTAGCTTTGGGATCTATGGAGATGAGTCGTGAAGTCATCAGCAAAGGAGGATAGCTGATGCGGCTCATAGTTAAATCGGCTATGAACTTTGACATCTACACAAACACGGTGCTGAGCATGATTACAATGGCAGGGCAGTGACAATATTGCGAAAGGGTGCACGGATGCCGGTACAAAGTTAAAAGGTCGATTTGAGGAGATCCGTTTTAGGATGCTAAGCACTGAGGACCAGCGCCAAGACTATGATAAGTACGCATGGCTGTTGAAGCCAATGATATCGGCACCAAAAAGCCGAGCTACACACTTTGGCTAGCGTTCGTATGTTTAGCTGGAAGAGGCTGACACCGATCGAGGGGATGACAAGGCCGTGTGGCTGATGATCACTACCAGAGATGGTAACAGGACGAGGAAGCTGAGCATACTAGCCGATAGCCAATTCAGCTAAATTTATTTTATCAGCTATTATTTGTCACAAGAGCATATTGGTTGTTTGTTCTTCTATCGGTACATGATGGATAGCCGATGGCGAAAATAAAACGGAAATGTGGGCCAATTCCTTTAAATAAAGCATATTCAAGATGCCAAAAAAAGCTCGTAACATGGAATCATTAGCTGGGGAAGCTACCATGGATTGAAAGAAGTCATCCAAGATAAAGGAACCTCCCCTATGCTGTCGAGCCATGCTGGAATGCCCAGATACAAATTGATGTTGGGTGCTTGTGATGTCACAAGGTTTCGAGACGGAAGACTGGCACCAGAATGCCTACAAGGCTGCGTGGCCGATACGACGCCGCTGCCGTTGACAAAGTCTTAGATGTGCCGATGCCCGGAATTCCTTCCAACAAGAAGTCCGCTTCGGCAGGCCATCACTCCACAATTACATGACTGCGTTGAGTCACAACTGTTGGTGCGTGGGGTTGCACAACCATTTCAAGAAATCCAGTTCCAGCTAATTACGGGCATGGTTCCAAAAGCTTGGGATGTCGTAGCTCTGGTAATGGAGAAGCAATAAGGATGGTGGAACCAAAATCGACACTATTTATGAGTCAATATATGATGCCTCTAGAACTCCAGGAGGACTGGCTGATTGAAGTTTAATTTCAATGCCAAATACCAAATTGCGTAGTAGGTGGGAAGGACCATTCATAGTAGTGGAGGTAGCTTCTCATGGAGCTATCACCCTACAAAATGATGAAGGCGACTGTTTCAAGGTGAATGGCCATCAGTTGAAAATTTTCCTCGAGCCTGATAACATGGAATATGAAGTAATCAACTTCATCGAGGATGAATAGCATGGGCAAGAGCATGCCCGGACATCAGGCAAGTTTTTTCTCTCCCTACTCTCTCTATCTTTTCAAGTTATTTTCGCATGTTAGGAAGAAGATAGTGTGGGGGAATCCCCAACCTGCAGAATAAAAGAAGAACCTGAGGTACGCACATTCTCTATTTCATCTTCCTGTATCCTTGAGTTTGACTGAATTCCAAGACTTATCTTTTATATCAAACTCAAAGAATCATATTCCCCATGCCATGCATGAATCCTAAGGTTGGCTTGCATATGTTTTATTCCTTCCTTATCATCTTGATGCTTGTGAACAAATATCATTAGGGAACTCATGCTTATCTAAGTAGTTGACGTTTATGATATGGTTTGATGATATGATCAGTTGTTAGCTGCTACCTTGCACCGGCTCCATCCCTCTCAACGTCGTCTTGCTCTTCTTGCCAGCGTGCGGTCCGCACTTGATCCCATCAACCACTGGGTACCTCGATCGAAGCCTACTTGTCTCTCTGCTCATGGGAGGTCGCACAGACATAGACCTTTCACACTTGATCTTCATCTGCACCACACGAATCAAGCCGCAACCTGCACCTGCAATACTAGGCTAAGAGTCAGTCCACACGACATTGTCAATCACTCATCACTAAGGAGCGACCATCCACCGGTCCTCGGACCACACAGGTCCTCACTATTGAGGGAGCACTTTGTTCTTGATCTTGGAAAGCTTGTAGACCCTTTTTGTGGCTTATTAGTGTTTAGAGAGTCTTTTTTTTTGTGTCTTTTAGAGAGAAATATGAAGTTGGAATCACCCTTTGACTCTAAGCTTGTGGCTAGTTAATTTAGGCTAACTCTTGCTTTTGCTTTAGACCACCACCATATCATGTCATTTTGTTCATCCATGTCATATTGCATTGTATGTTTTGTTTTGATTTAACATTTTGTCCAATCAACCTAAGCCTTCCTTTAGACCCCCACCAAAAACCCGTAGCCAACAAGGGTAGGCTTGACTTGTGTTGATTGGCTTGCACCGTTCCAGTTGGCCAAGCCCACCTCTATCTCTTGTTCTAACTAAAAACTTTGACTAGCCCTCCTATGAGAAAATCTTTCAGACCTTTAGCCTTCCTAAAACCATAGGTTTATTTTTCATAAATAGACTCTTCACACCCCCTTAGATAGAATTTCTATACTTGACTTCCTCTCTTCAGAATTCTTATTTGAGCCAAAAATATAGGATACCCATAACCTACCCTTAAAACCTTGTTAGTTTGGTTGTTTGATTCTTTTCGATGGGTCATTTTCTTGTTGACAATGCTTACTTCGTATGTTGAAGGCCAAGCTTTGTCCTTTGCTTATTGGGAACCACATCAAAAATCTTTTCAACCCTTGCTAACATTTGTTTGTACTAACTCTTTGCATTTGTGTTTTGCATCCATCTCGTTGTCATCATCCACTTTATGTTGGCTTGGTCTTTCGTGAAACTTTATGATGAATGCTTTTATGTTTATGTTAAATAAATGCTTAGTATGGCATTTTCCCTTGCAATCTTGTGTGAATGTGGTGTTTAGACATGATTGGAGACCACCATCATTCAGTTTTGTATACCTTGCTATTATATTGCATTGGTTGGTTTATAAACTTTGCAGTGCGCCCTACTTATCTTACACTATAAAGAATTGTTAATCTTGGGATAAGCATGGTGTTTTGACCTTGGTCAATAAATCTTTATGACAATGGAGAAGTGTGGCAACCACTTTGTAAGCATGGAGCTTAGAATTTGGTGTAAACATTGTTTTATTTTTATACCATCCCATCATTTGCATACACACTTGCACACACATACCCATTAGGTTCTTAATTTTTCTTTCACTAGATTAACTATGCCACAAGTTAAGATCATAGGGGATGTCTTTGGTTTGTCAGCATAGAGTGAGTATGCCCGACCGTCACCTCGGGGGTACTTTGTGCTTTAGAGTTGTTTTGCAGGCATGACGAATTGCTCCCATGAGTTTGTGATAAAAGATGAAATTAAGATCGTCAACACCTCCAAAAAACCCGAAAGAAGCACTGCTGTCATCATCAAGATTAAGCACATGTTAAGAGATGTACAAAAGAGGAAATTTGGATATTCAGGAGCTCCACTAAGTCTTCTTTCCAATGTATCAAGATTCAACATTTTAGGAGACCCGTGCAAGGAGTTACAACCAAATCTTTGGGCGTCACACATTCTGAAATCAGCCCGGGACAGTTTTGCATTGATGGAGTAAAAAGGGTGTAACTCTCTTGTTCGGAGTCCAATTGGTGTGAATGACCACTGTTGGAAAGATAATTTCAAGAACTTTATAGTGGAGCAATATTTCAGTACATGTTTTGTTTTGGAAGTTGAAGAAAAATTCTTGGAAGTTGAAGCAGCGATAAAGTACAACATGGAAGGAGGTGAAGACGAGTTGAGAAGCGATTGGGAGCAAGACTCACGACGAAGGGCAGACGTTGAAGGACAATCAAGGCATGATGGTGATCTCCACACATGGAGCTAGGACTTCAAGAATTACAAGATGGTTCATCATCTTCCATGCCCAACATGCTAAGCATGGGGGAGGACATGGTGGACAAGAGAAGACCGCGTGGAGTACAAGGATCACGGTTGCCACGGGATGCTGATTTTCTTCTTCCATGCTAAGCACAATGCTTAAGCATGGGGGAGGGCACGCTACACTTCAAGCATCAAGGGACGGTAATGATTCATCAACCCTCTTTTTGTCCTTAGCTTGTCTTTTTATATGCCTGTACATATGTATATGCCTTCAACAACCTTAGATGCAACCTTTGTTTATCTCTCTATAGAATAACATGGCTACTAGGAGTACAACCTAGATCTATTTTTTGTTTTCAACATGTAATAATCACCATTACCTTGAGCTCACCATGATGGTATCTTGTATGCTCTTGCTTTTGGATATATGATGATCATTGCCGCTTTGGTCATTCTTGTGCTTGGTTTGTATATGATTAAGCTAGTGCTCTATTTAAAATTAAATCTGAAATTTAAATTAATGCTAGCCTAATCTTTTGTAGAGGTCATGATAACTTGAGACCCATAGTATTTTTCATTGCTCTCACTTTTGAATGAATCAAAGATCATTTATTTGTGTTCTCAAAAGTGATGCTAACCTTGTCTTTAATGCCACTTGCATTTTGCTCAAACCTATCCAGAGCCATATATTCATTGCGTGCAAAACCTTAGTTTACAAGACTTATTTTTGGGTGCATCAATTCAGACTTGACTATTATGGTTCGAGCCTAAGAAGCTGGTCATTTCGTTTTTGCATGCCGATCTTTTTGCTAGCCTCTTCTATCTGTGCATTGTGAGTTCTCACATCGGGAATTTTGCAAAACTCGCCAGATATCCACCCACAAACCCAAAATATCTTTTTGTGTATACCTCCTTGACCACAACCTAAAATTTTGAGTATGGATGAATATTTCGAGGAAGATTACAAGCAACGAAGGTGCTGTCAATTGGAGTAAAATTTTGGGAGACCTCCAAAGGATCCCTAGAAGGTTTCAAGTATCTCTCTTCAAGGTTATACAAGAATTTCAGTACCTACCTTGACACATTTCATCACCTGTATGCTCGTGGACGAGCAAACATCTAAGCATGGGGGTTGCCAAGGAAGTACTAATGTAGTCTAGAGTTCAAGGGGGGTAAATAAAAAAAGTGATGAAAGAAAAAAGAAAGAAAGAACAAGTATGATGAGAAAAGAAAAAAAAGAAAGAAAAAATAATAAAAAGTAAAGCTCCTCGGCTCTCTAGATGCATTTGAAAAGGTCAAAGAAGCTTCAAGATCAAGACCCATACTCATTCTTCCAACCATGTGCAATCCGATAATGAGGACTTAGCTTGTGCCTTGGGATCACCCTTTGCCATTTGCACATGTCCACCTATCTAAAAAAGTGTGTGTGTTTTTCTCTCCCCCCTCCTTGGAACATTATTTTCCAATGACCTTTTTGATGAGGCTCGGTAAATCCATGAGAAGCTTGTCTTGTTTTGGTAAACCTTAAAAATAATATCTTGATAGGATCACCTTTCCCATAGCTCCATATAAAGCCTTCCACAAATATTTGAGAGAGGAAAGGAGTAGTCCTAGTAGGCTTGAGAGACAAGATGAGATGAGAGTTCAATGACCAAGATGCAAGGAGGTTTCTATTGATCTTGGTTTTGCATTTTTTCTTCATCTTGTGCTTTATTTCAAAATTTCTGAGATTTGTTTAAAATTTGAGAGCATGATTAATTACTTGTGGGAAGAGCATAAATGATATCTACCCTCCATAGAGATGAAAGCTAGTTACATTATGGAACTTTATCAAATATAAACTTGGAGAGCATTACGTTTTCTCATGTATGATCAAGTGCAAGGTATGAACATTGAAAGGCAACACTGATATCCATTGGCTTACTCGAGGACGAGCAAGGTTTAAGCATGGGGGTATGTTGATGGTGAATTTCCGTCAACGTAGAGCACTTGTTACACTTTGGTTTGAGCTTTGAATTGTGACTAACCCACCACTAGGCATACTAATGATGTAACAAGTTCGCACTTGCATGTGGTGTTTGGAGTATGTTGTTTACGCAGGCTTTAAGCGCTTAAAGGAAGACTTTCGGGTAAAGTTCATCAAGCACTTTATGAGAAGATAATGAAGCCCGACACAAGTCAAGACTCGAAGTGAACATGACTCCAAATGACCCAAGGACCGAAGCACAAGATCGCAAAACTCCGGGTACTTAAACAGAAGATGCAGAAGCTTGGATGACAAGAATCCCCATCTAAATTGTGGAGAAAATGATGTCAAGAGGCCACATGCAGAAGGGTGCAAATAAGGAAAAATGCAAGAAGCTCGCACGCGAAAGTTGGGCCCGAGGCGGGCCAAAAAGGCCCTAGGTCGGCCGGCCTAGGCCGACCGACCTGGCCCTTTTTTGGCTCGGTTCGGCCTCCCTTTTGGACTAGGGTTCCCTCGGGTTATTTAAAGGCCACACACAAAAATTCGCCGTAATCCATCCACGACATCTCAGCGAAACCTAGAAGCAAGCACCGGAGGGAGGCGACGGCGGCGGCGAGTCCTCGAAGTTGTCTAGGAGATGGCCTAGGCCGACACTAGCCGCCATGGCCGCCCTACGTGGTTGTTCCATAGCAGGGTTCTGGAGCTACGCATTCATCATCTTAGGTATGATCTCAGTGGTGATGGTGTAATGCATTCTTTCATGTAAGCAACGATAATCTTGTCATCCAATCTATTAAGCGATTCCATGTCTCCGTTTATGCTTTCTACCTATCATGGTTATGTTTGATCCTTAGTCTAGTGCATATGTTTAGACTATATAGCATGCTCTATGTAATCGTGGTGATTAGATTTAGTGTGTCGACCCTTCATGATTTGTAGATGCGTTCATGTTTCGACATGCCCCTAGACTCCCCGCTTGATTAAGGGTGCACCGTGATAGGATGATACCCCTGAAAGAGTAGACGTCTTCGGGAGGTAGGCCGGAGGTAGGAGTTTAGGGATGCTAGTAGATGAGATGCTCGTTTTGTTGCTCGATTGCCGGAACTTCAACTAGAAGGCGCTAGGCCTAGTTACCCCTTCGATGGAGTTTTATCCTAGCCGATGTTTATGGATGTGATCAACCTTGTGCTATCACTCATATCTATCAAGGTTTACCTTTTTATGCAATCTTTGCTTCATGTTAGGTTAGGTCGGTTAGATTAGGTAGAGAACCCTAGGTAGTTTGCTTCCGATACACGGTTCGATAACCTTGGTCATACTCCGAGGGAAAAAGTGCTACGATGATCCGTAAGGGACGGTGAATCTTGACGCATTTTTAGACCGTCAACAGCAGGAACTTTCTGTTGCTTGGTGAAGAATTGACATCCATGGCACTTCTTGACTAGTTCTTCTACATCAGCGAGAGCTGTAGGCTAGTAGAACGCTCATCGAAAAGCCTTTCCAACCAGGGTTCGAGATGATGCGTGGTTGCCACAGATCCCTTTGTGTATCTCCTCCAATATCTCCTTGCCTTCTTCACGAGGGACGCACTTCATGAGAACTTCAATGCTGACACCTTGCTTGTAGAGTTGACCCCCAACGAGTACATAGGACTTAGCATGGCACATGATGCGCTCAGTCTATGACTTGTCAGAGGGTATCTGTTCATATTTGATGTAGTCAATGAAAGGAGCTCTCCCGTCGACATCGATCATAAGCACCTCACGAGTAGGATTGGACAGACCAAGATCAGTAGTCGTAGGTGCGGGTGATGCTTCAGGAATAGACGGCTTGTGGAGTTCATGGACAAAGATTCCAGGTGGTACTTGAGCACGTGAAGATCCCAGCTTGGGCAGGTGAGCACCAGGTGTGTCCGAGGACCAGTGGAGGGTCGCTCCTTAGTGATGAGTGATTGACAACATTGTGTGGACTGATGCTTGGCTAAGTGTGCAGGTACAGGTTGCGGTTTGACTCATGTCGGTGCAGGTGAAGAACAAGCGCGAAAGGCCTTAGCTGTGGCTGCCTCCGGGTGATGGAGAGGCAAGTAGGCTTGGTTCGATGGACCCGGTGGCCAATGGGGTCAAGTGCGAGCCGTGCAGTGCAAGACTAGCGGGCTGAAGTCATGAACATGGGCCGGTGCAAGGTAGCGGATCGAGGCCGAAGCTTGCACATGAGGTTTGGTGGTTTGCCCACAAAACCATCAGGTGGACGGTTTCTTGGTTTGGGCCGGAAAACCAGGTCCGGAGGCCCGATGCGACGGAGATGAGGATCCGGGAGCTTCGGGAAGCTTCGGGAAGCTTCGAGGTGGGGGGCACGTGGCGTGATCGCGGGGCCTGTGTCGATGCTAAGCAAGGCCGCGGTGGAAGCGTGTCCACTCGATGAAGACTTGACCAAAATGCCCCTGAGGGGTTGTATATTCAATTTAAGTTGTAGGGGTAGCGTGGTCATTTCCCTCCTCCGGTGAACTTCGTATAAATAGCAGAGAGGTGGATGGCATCTCTCTGGCTCTTGGACTCTATGGTTTCCTCCCCCGGTAGATCGCTCTGGACTGCTTCTTTTCCTCTGCTCTCCTTAGGCAAGATTCTTGTATAAACTCTGACTTCTGGATGTATGGAAGCATTCGGCGTTGCAGTGATCTCCTAGCTCTTTGTGATTTTCGTGTCTTTTTAAGGGCTATTTTTGGGGAGTTTCATTCTTCGCTCGATTCATGGATTTGAGGGCATTTTCTCTCGGATTTCTTTGAGGGGATCATGGGTGGATGCCTTGCGCATCTTTGTGTGTGATCTTGACCCCTCAAACGCTAGTAAACACATTCGATTCGTGAGGTTTTGGTCAGAGCCTGAGTTTTTGGTGGTGTTCGTGTGATCTGCGATTCCCGGCGATTTAGTGAGTTAGAGGCCAAGATTTTTGGGGCATAGCTTCCTCTTGTGACACTTCTTACCTCCCCCAAATCTTGTCTCAAGAGCTCTAGCCTTTTGGGAGATCTGGTGATGGAAAGGTGGAGTTGACCTCTGCACCCGCGCGTTTTCTGCTCTATCCGCGCTTGGTGGACCATCCGTGAGTGGCGTGCAGACTGTCCGCGTGACACCAGTTCATCGCGTGTTCATCCGTGTTCGTGCGCGCTCGTGTTTCGATCGTTTTTGGCCTTAGGGTTTTGTTGCAGGAAGTTTGGGACTGTCCGCGAGAGGTGTGCGGACTATCTGCGTGGCTCGGAGTTTTGTCTAGGGTGGCTTGCCTTTGTCTGGGGTTTTCCGCAAGTTTTGCCGGACTGTCCGCCAGGTGGGGCCGGACAATCCGCGAGGTACCGGACCGTCCGCGGTGCTTGCCCGGACTGTCCGAATTTCCTCGGTGTAGTACTGGAGGTTCAGGGTCCTATTTCGGACCGTCCGCCGAGGGTTCACGGACTGTCCGCCTGTCTTGCGGACTGTCCACCGTACTCGTGCGGACCGTCGGCCCAGGGCCTCGCAGACTTGGTTAAGTCTTGTGGTTCCTGTCTTGTGCTTCCGCTCCTTGCTTCTAGGCTTGTCTCTAGGATTTGTGGGCTTGTGTGTGCCTAGTCTAGAGCTTCTTTGGTGTGCACGAGTGATCGGAGTGGCAATCGGGGTATGGGCCGAGATCGACCTTCGAGAAGAATTTTATCAGCTCCCATTCATTCCCCTCCTCTCTGGTCGCCTATCCGGTCCTTCAATTGGTATCAAAGCCGATTACGGATCTTCGTGATTCTAACCAGTCTAAGATCCAAAGATGGGTGACTATGGTAAGGGGTTGGGTCCTCCGCACTTCGATGGCAAGAATTACCCGATGTGGGAGAGGCGCATGGGCGCGTTTTTGCGAGGGAAGGGGACTCTGATTTGGGATGTCACTCAAAATCTAAACTATGTCATCCCAGACAGTTTCCTTCTTCCAGGATCGCGGGACATGTGTGAGGCCAACAGCAAGGTTGTTGATTACTTGTTCCGTGCTCTCTATGCCTCGGAGTTTGAGAGAGTGTACGGAGAGAATGTGGCCGGAAAGATTTGGCTTAAGTTGAGAAATGCTCATGTTGGCAATGCCCAGGTGCAAGCACGTTTGTTTTCCACTTACCGGAGAGAGTACGAGAACTTCACTCATCTCCTTGGTGAGTCGACCGATGCTATGTTTCAGCGCTTCACCAGCATAGTCAACAACATGAGGGCCAATGTGGCAGTGCTCCTATACACGGATCATGATCAAGCTATCAAGCTTTTGCATGCCCTGGATAGGTCTGTGTGGAGTGCCAAGGTCGAGGCCATTGAGGAGTCGAGCGTGTATGATACGCTATCGCTTGATGAGCTGTTTTCCAAGCTCAGGTCTTCGGAGGTTGATCGTGTCTTGAGAGCCAAGAGCGAGAGCCCCACTTATCCTCATAGTTTGGCTCTTGTCTTAGGATCAAGGACTAATGCTAACTCTGTTCGTTTCTCTTTGTCTTGTCTTGTGTCCTTGCCAGATGAGGACTTTGAGGTGCTAAGCGAGGATGATCTCGCCTTGTTGAGCAAGAGGTTTGGGCGGATGTATGAGAACCGCAAGAATGCAAGGTAGAGCTCGGGGATGTGCTATCGGTGCGGGAAGCACGGGCACTTCATCACTGAATGCCCTAAAGCCATGGAGATCAAGAATGACTACAAGGGCAAGCCCAAGCATGACTACAACAAGCACCGCTCCTGGAATGACTACAAGGACAAGCGCAAGGACAAGAGCGAGAGGAGGCCAAAGAAAAGTGGCGGGTACAAGAAGAAGACGGCTCGAGCGATGGTTGCCGGAGCGAGCGACATCGACTCCACATCAAGCCATGCTTCTTCCGATTCGAGCAGTGATGAAGAGCAAGATCGGCGCAAGGACAAGCGGCACACGGGCAAGAGCTTCACCGGCCTCAGCTTCGTCGCACAAGGAGGCTTTTGCGGCATGGCGCACTCCAAGAAGGGTGGGAAGAATAGCTCGGATTCAAACTCTGACTCCGAGGAATAGGTACAACATGATCCCAACTTCTTGCTAGAGGAGAATGCTAGGCTCAATGAGTTGCTTGATAACCATGATGATGTGCTTAGGAAGACCAACAAGGAGAAGAGGGAATTTAGGTCTTTGTTGGGTGATGCTAAGGACAGGATAGTTGAGCTTGAGTCCTTGCTTGTTGATGCTAGAACTGAGATTAGTTCTTTGAAAGTTGCTCTTGTTGTTTCTGATGAGGTTGATTGTAGTGATTGTAATGTTTTTCTGGCTGACTTGACTGCTCTCAAGGAGAAGCATGCCTCTACTCTTGAGGAACTAGATGTGATTAGGGTTGAGTGTGATGAATTGAAATCTAGACCTGCTTTGTTAGGTGCTTGCACTTCTTGCCCTGTGTTGCATGCTAGGTTAGATGAATCTCACACTAGGACAGTTTCTCTTGAGGCGGCATTGAAAGCTCCTCTTCCTACATCATGCTCTACCTGTGAAATGCATGCTTTGAAAAACATGGAACTTGCACACTATGTTGACTGTTTGCAGGATGAGAATGATGAATTGAGAAAAATGATGGGGTGGTTGTCTGGGCATGAGCCACAATTGAGTTTGATGTTGGCTCAGTTTAAGAGGTTTGATGGTCAGGCGTTGGGGGCTGACAAGAGTGGTGAGAAGAGTGGTGAGGGAGGAGAGAAAGCTGGAGAGATTCCTATTCCACCACATACCACTCCCATGAACAAATTTGCACCCAAGCCAAACCACCTTAGAAACAAGCTAGACACAACCCCAGATCCACCAGTGTTCCCCCACAAATATGAAAACTATCAAAAACCCATCAAGTTTGTAAGCACCCAGGGGAGTGTCTTTGGTGGGAAGTCAGGAGAGAAGGCTGTTGAGAAGCCCATAGAGAAGCCACAGCCGACCCGCTTCCATTGTGAGTATTGTGGGAGGGATGGGCATAAGGATGAGTTCTGTTTCAGGAGGAAGAGAGATGAGAGGTTTGCTAGGGAGATGGCAAATAAGGATAGGTACCACCTTCCTCATGGTGTGTCTGAGCCTCGTATAGGGCCTCTACCTAGGGGTGAGGTGTTTGTGTGGTCAGTTCCCACTTGTGGAGGTGGAGGTGTGTTTCCTCAGAGAGATAGACGGGTGGGGTTTGGGCGTGGTGAGTTGGCTAGACGTGCTCCTTCTCGTGACCGTTACGAGTTTGGGAGGCACGATCGAAGCTTTGGGTCTCAGATGGACTATGGGCCACGTTTTCCCCCTCGTGGTGCGCGTACTCCTCCAGTGAGACGTGATACGTCCTTTGGTGGTAGGCGTGAGAGGGCTCCGCGTAGAGGTTTTAGTAGGATGGACTTTGCTAACCCTTCTTTTGAGCAAATGGCTCGACACTGGTTTGACTCCTTTGGTACTAACCCCAGTGTTGAGTCGCTTGCTCATTCTCGTTCTAGTTTTTTATTACAGGTGGGAGGCTTGGAGGACTTTTGGTTGATCGACTCCGGTTGCTCACGACACATGACCGGAGATCGTTGGTGGTTCTCCAGCCTCACCCCGGTGAGTACGAGGGAGTACATCACTTTCGGGGACAATGGGAGAGGACGAGTGCTTGCTGAAGGTATGGTGAAGGTGAGTAGCAAGGTGACCCTGAAGAGTGTGGCTTTGGTCATGTCACTTAGTTTTAACCTATTGTCGGTATCTCAGTTGCTTGATGAATGTTTTGAGGTTAGTTTTAAGTCGGGCGCTTCTCGTGTGCTTGGTTCTCGAGGCGATCTTGTCTGCACGATCATCCCCGAGGATCAAATCTTTCGTGCCGATTTTTCCCAGTCTGTTGGTCCTCCTCTATGCTTTGTTGCTGGCGTTTTGGCCGAGCTTTGGAAATGGCATAGGAGGTTAGGACACTTGAGCTTTGAGTTGCTTTCCCGCTTGAGTGGTCTTGACCTTGTCCGAGGATTGCCTAAGTTGAAATTCGAGAAGGATTTGATTTGTGCTTCTTGTCGGCATGGAAAGATGGTTACTGCTTCTCACACCCCTCTGACTGCGGTCATGACCGAGCGACCTTGTGAGCTGTTGCACATGGATTTGGTTGGGCCAGCTCGTGTTCGCTCTGCTGGTGGGAAGTGGTATGTTCTTGTTGTGGTTGATGATTTTTCGAGGTACTCTTGGGTTTTCTTTTTGGAGCATAGGAGCGAAACATTTGGCTTTGTTCGAGACTTGATCTTGAGGTTAAAGAATGAGAGACCTGGTGATGTCGTTCGAGCTATACGCAGTGACAATGGCACAGAGTTCAAGAACTCTCATTTTGATGCCTTTTGCAGTGATCTTGGTCTTGATCATCAGTACTCTTCTCCATACGTCGCTTACCAGAATGGCGTAGTGGAGAGGAAGAACCGGACCCTTTGTGAGATGGCCAGGACGACGCTCGATGAGCATAGGACTCCTAGGCGTTTCTGGGCCGAGGCGGTCAATGCCGCTTGCTATGTCTCAAATCGCATCTTCCTTCATGCTTTCAAGAAGACCTCTTATGAGCTGATGCATGGGCGACAACCCAAGGTGAGTCACTTTAGAGCCTTTGGTTGCAAGTGTTTCATTCTGAAGAAGGGCAAGTTGGATAAGTTTGAGTCTAGATGTTCGGATGGTATTTTCCTCGGTTATGCGATTCACTCTAGAGCATATCGTGTGCTCAATCTTGACACTAACCGAATCATGGAGACTTGTGAGGTAACCTTCGACTAGACACAGCCATGTAGCTCTTCTGTTTTTGAGTGTGCAGGTGACGAGGAGATTGGAGCAAGGATCTTTGAGGATGAGAAGGATGGAGATAGAGATGAAGACGATGATGGGGGTGATGCTCCCGTGGCTGATCGTGTACATGCTACTTCCACTATGATGACGATGATCGAGGATGGTCCATCCCCTACACCCACTACGACTGAAGCTGTTCGAGTGGAGGCTACTGCTGAGGGGGAGGTCGTGTCCAGGCGAGAGGCTCCCCGGCTTGTATAGGTTGATCACCCACCGACGACGATCATAGGTGACCTTCATGAACGCACTACACGGTCGAGGTCAAGGAACACTTCTCATTTCGCTCACTCTGCATTTGTCACCTTGTTTGAGCCCAAGGATATTCGACACGCTTTATCTGATGAGAATTGGGTTAATTCCATGCATGAGGAGTTGGAGAACTTTGAGAGAAACCAAGTTTGGGTGTTAGTTAATCCACCGCCAAATTGTCATCCCATAGGTACCAAGTGGGTGTGGAAGAACAAAGAGGGTGAGAATGGGATGGTTGCGAGAAACAAGTCAAGGTTGGTGGCTCAGAGGTTCAACCAGAAAGAGGGCATAGACTACGAGGAGACATTTGCTCCTGTGGCCCATTTGGAGGCAATTAGGATCCTTCTAGCCTTTGTCGTGGCTAAAGGGTTCAAGTTGTACCAAATAGATGTAAAGAGTGCTTTCTTGAACGGGGTGATAGAGGAAGAAGTGTATGTGAGGCAACCCCCGGGGTTTGAGAGCGAGAAATACCCACACTGTGTTTACAAACTCCAGAGAGCGCTCTATGGGTTGGAGCAGGCACCGAGAGCTTGGTATGGTATGTTGAGAGGCTTTTTGATGAGCAAGGGGTTTGAGATGGGCACAATTGATAAGACTCTGTTTCTCCTTAAGCATGGAAATGCCCTTTTGATTGTTCAGATATATGTGGATGACATAATCTTTGGTGGCTCTTCTCATGATCTTGTTGCCAGATTTGCAGATGACATGAGTAGGGAATTTGAGATGTCCATGATGGGTGAGCTGCAGTTTTTCTTAGGACTCCAGATCAAGCAGTGCAAGGACGGGATGTTTGTACATCAGGCGAAGTACACCAGGGACATGGTGAAGAAGTTTGGCATGAACGACTTCGAGAGTACCACTATGGCTTTGGACGCGGATGAGGATGGCGAACCCGTGGACCAGAAGGAGTATCGGAGCATGATCAGCTCCCTCCTCTACTTGACAGTGACGAGGCCGGACATACAGTTCAGTGTGTGTCTGTGCGCTCGTTTTCAGGCTTCACCGAGGACTTCACATCGGCAGGCCGTCAAGCGGATTTTCAAGTACTTGAACTACACTCCTGAGTTTGGTCTTTGGTATTCTACCTCCTCGACACTCAGACTTCACGGGTACTCCGATGCTGATTTTGTTGGGTGTCGATTGGACCGCAAGTCTACCTCTGGGTGTTGCCAGTTTCTTGGTTCTTCTTTGGTCTCTTGGTCATCTCGCAAGCAATCCAGTGTAGCCCAGTCCACTACAAAGGCCGAGTATGTAGCTGCTGCTACTTGTTGTTCCCAGCTCCTATGGATGACCTACACTATGAGCGATTTTGGTGAGGACTGCTCCCAAGTTCCACTCTTTTGTGACAGCACCAGTGCCATAAGTGTAGCCAAAAACCCAGTCCTTCACTCCAAGACTAAACACATCGAAGTGAGATACCACTTTCTGAGGGACAATGTTGAGAAAGGGAACATTTCTTTGTCCTATGTGCCTACCCAAGATCAGCTAGCCGACATTTTCACTAAACCACTTGACCAAGTTACCTTCACACGCTTGCGAGGTGAACTTGGAGTGTGCTTTCCTTTGTAGCTGGATCTTGGAGCTTCTCATGTATATATGTGATATATGTATCATTTGTTGCATTCCATGCATGCATTTTATTTTTCTGTACAAAACCTGGTAGGATAGCCATCTTTGGATCATTTGTGCTAGGATGAGCTTCTCTTATATACCTTGATCACGATGATGTGCTATATGTGAGATATGTGTATGCTTTGGGAATGGTGATGTGAATGCTATGCTCTTGATGGTTTTGTCATATATTTATGTTGAGATAGCTTCCTTTTTGTGAAAATGCTAAAAATGCTTCACTCATGAGTAGATACTTGTCTATGCTCAATTTGTGCTCAAATACCTATATCATGCTTTGTTTGTGCTTGAGTATCATGATCTCTTTGCTTGGGGTCAAAGACCCATTTGTCATGGTAAATGTTTAGCCCATATGTTCACTTGTGGAGGAGCATAAGCTTCTTTTTGCCGCAAAGGCATTTCATGTACCATGTTTAAACTTGAAAATGAAATTGGTGTATGAATTGCCTTATGCTTGAAAAATGAGCTCTAAATCATGTCTTTATGTTTTTGATATATATCTTGGGCGTTAAATCGTTGCATTGTCTACCATGAGAAGTCTCATTTTAAGAAGTAGACACATGGCTCGGTGGCTTTGACATGACATTTAGTAGCTTATGGGCGTTTGCTATGATCTTGTGATGAGAACCTATGATCTTGTATGAGCTATGAATGATCTAGTTTATTTTTGCTCAAATTACCATGGATAGGGCTTTGCTCATGAGATGAATGTTTCTTTGTGAAAATTTTGCTTAAAATGCTTTTGGCCATGTTACATGCTTATATATTTCTACCTTCTTGATGGCAATGTGCTAACTACACCATATCTACTTTGCTTGCTCTATGTCTCATTTGTAGCATTTTGTTGTGCTCTTAGTATATTTGAGAAGCTTGGTAGATTGTATATGCTCTGACATGCATTTTTCATGAAAACAAGGTGGAGAGCATCATGGTATCTTGATTCATGCATTGTCAACAAGGGGGAGAATATGTATGATAGGGGGAGAATTTGATTTTGGGGAGAATTTGTATGCATTTGTGAGATTCTTGCATGTTAAGAGAAAATTTGAGAAAAGAGGTTGTATTTGCTCAGGGGGAGTTTGCATATGTGTAGGGGGAGCTCCTTTGGTTTTGCCTGAGTTTTGTGCTTTGTGGTGTGCTCTTTGTGAGCTTTGTGTTGTCTCGGCTATGTTGAGCCGTTGCCCTTGCCTTAGGGGGTCGAGACTTGGTCTGGCGAGTGATCGTGTTATTCGCTTGTGCTTTGGCTTTGGATCACTTGTTGGAGGTTGGTGTTTGTGGTTGTTTTTCTTTTCTTTTTCTCTATGTGATTACTATGGGTGTTGTCAATGCACTCATCAAGGGGGAGATTGAGGACCAGGTGTGTCCGAGGACCAGTGGAGGGTCGCTCCTTAGTGATGAGTGATTGACAACGTTGTGTGGACTGATGCTTGGCTAAGTGTGCAGGTACAGGTTGCGGTTTGACTCGTGTCGGTGCAGGTGAAGAACAAGCGTGAAAGGCCTTAGCCGTGGCGGCCTCCGGGTGATGGAGAGGCAAGTAGGCTTGGTTCGATGGACCCGGTGGCCGATGGGCTCAAGTGCGAGCCGTGCGGTGCAAGACTAACAGGCCGAAGTCATGAACATGGGCTGGTGCAAGGTAGCGGATCGAGGCCGAAGCTTGCACACGGGGTTTGGTGGTTTGCCCACAAAACCATCAGGTGGACGGTTTCTTGGTTTGGGTCGCAAAACCAAGTCCGGAGGCCTGATGCGACGGAGATGAGGATCCGAGAGCTTCGGGAAGCTTCGAGGCGGGGGGGCACGTGGTGTGATCGCGGGGCCTGCGTCGATGCTAAGCAAGGCCGCGGTGGAAGCATGTCCGCTCGATGAAGACTTGACCAAAATGCCCCTGAGGGGTTGTATATTCAATTTAAGTTGTAGGGGTAGTGTGGTCATTTACCTCCTCCGGTGAACTTCGTATAAATAGCGGAGAGGTGGATGGCATCTCTATGGCTCTTGGACTCTAGGGTTTCCTCCCCCAGTAGATCGCTCTGGACTGCTTCTTTTCCTCTGGATGTATGGAAGCATTCGGCGTTGCGGTGATCTCCTAGCTCTTTGTGATTTTCGTGTCTTTTTCGGGGCTATTTTTGGGGAGTTTTGTTCTTCGCTTGATTCATGAATTTGAAGGTGTTTTCTCTCGGATTTCTTTGAGGGGATCATGGGTGGATGCCTTGCGCATCTTTGTGTGTGATCTTGACCCCTCAAACGCCGAGAAACACCTTCGATTCGTGAGTTTTTGGTCGGAGCCCAAGTTCTTGGTGGTGGTTCGTGTGATTCGCGATTCCCGGCGATTTAGTGAGTTAGCGGCCAAGATTTTTGGGGCATAGCTTCCTCTTGTGATGCTTCTTACCTCTCCCAAATCTTGTCTCAAGAGCTCTAGCCATTTGGGAGATCCGGTGATGGAAAGGTGGAGTTGACCTCCGCACGCGCGCGTTTTCTGCTCTGTCCGCGCTTGGTGGACCGTCCGCGAGTGGCGTGCAGACTGTCCACGTGACACCAGTTCGTCGCGTGTTCATCCTTGTTCGTGCGTGCTCGTGTTTCGATCGGTTTTGGCCTTAGGATTTTGTTGCAGGAAGTTTGCGGACTGTCCGCGAGTGGTGTGCGGACTGTCCGCGGGGCTCGGAGTTTTGTCTGGGGTGGCTTGCATTTGTCTGGGGTTTTCCACGAGTTTTGCCGGCCTGTCCGCTAGATGGGGCCGGACTGTCCGCGAGGTGCCGGACCATCCGCGGTGCTTGCCCGGACTGTCCGAATTTCCTCGGTGCAGTACTGGAGGTTCGGGGTCCTATTTCGGACCGTCCGCCGAGGGTTCACGGACTGCCCGCCTGTCTTGCGGACTGTCCGTCGTACTCGTCGGACCGTCAGCCCAAGGCTTCGCAGACTTGGTTAAGTCCTTTGGTTCCTGTCTTGTGCTTCCACTCCTTGCTTCTAGGCTTGTCTCTAGGACTTGTGGGCTTGTGTGTGCCTAGTCTAGAGCTTCTTTGGTGTGCACGAGTGATCGGAGTGGCAATCGGGGTATAAGCCGAGTTCGACCTTCGGGAAGAATTTTATCGGCTTCCATTCACTCCCCTCCCCCCCCCTCTCTGGTCGCCTATTTGGTCCTTCAACAGGATGTCCGCATCAACATTGTTGTCGCGGATGACATGATGGAACTCGAGACCAAAGAACTTGTTCTCAAGCTTGCGTACCTCCAGGCAGTACGCATTCATGTTTTCACCATTGCGATCCCAGGAGTCGTTGACTTGATTGATGACCACCAATGAGTCGCCGTAGACGAGTAGTCGTTTGATGTCGAGGGAGACTACAAGGTGGAGTCCGTGTAGCAGAGCCTCGTACTCAGCTTCATTGTTGGTGACCTTCTAGAAGATCTGTAAGACATACATGAGTTGCTCGCCCTTGGGGGAGATAAGTAGTACTCCAGCACCAGCGCCTTTAAGCTTGAGAGAACCATCGAAGTACATGACCCAATGTTCTGGACGCTCCGTTGGTGTTGGAATTTGATTCTCCCGCCACTCAGCGATGAAGTCGACTAAGGCTTGAGACTTGATAGCAGTGCGAGGCTTGAAGTCAAGCGATAGAGCGCCAAGCTCAACCACCCATTTAGAAATCCTCCCTGTGGAATCCCGATTGCGAAGAATCTTGCCAAACGAGTAGCTGGAGACCTTAGAGATCTTGTACTCGTCGAAGTAGTGTCGTAGCTTCCGTGAAGTGATCAGAATAGCATAGAGCAACTTCTGTACCAGAGGGTAGCGAGCCTTGGATTCTGACAACACCTCACTGACGAAGTAAACAGGCCGCTATACTGGATAGGTGTGGCCGTCTTCTCGCCTTTCGACGACAATAGCTATACTGACCACGTGATTAGTCGCGACGATGTAGAGTAGTAGTTCTTCCTTGGGCAGAGGAGCTGTGAGGATCGGTGGGTTGGAGAGGAACTCCTTGAGTTGATTCAGCGCTTGATCAGCTTCATCCATCCACACAAACTTCTCCTGCCGCTTGAGTAGCTTGAAAAAGGGTAGACCCCATTCTCCAAGTCTTGATATGAATCGATTGAGTGCCGCCATGCACCCAATAAGTTTCTGGACATCCTTGATAGTAGTCAGAGCCTTCATGTTGCATATAGCGGTGATCTTCTCAGGGTTTGCCACGATGGCAGATAATGAACCCGAGTAGTTTCCCAGAGGGTACGCCGAAGACGCACTTGTTGGGATTGAGCTTCCATTTGTACTCGTGGAGCGAGGCGAAGGTCTATTCAAGATCAGCGATCAACGTGTCTGGATCCCTAGTCTTCACAACGACATCATCCACGTACGCTTCCACATTCTTGTTGAGTTGCCTCTTGAAGCACGCTTGGATAGCCCTTTCATAGGTAGCGCCTGCGTTCTTCAACCCGAACGACATTATTGTGTAACAATAGGTGTTGAACGGAGTGATCAATGATGTCTTTTCTTGATCAGATTCCTTGATAGCGATCTGATGATACCCCGAATAGCAGTCGAGGAAGCAGAGTACAGCACAACCCGCCGTGGAGTCGATGACTTGGTCAATCTGCGACAACCCAAAAGGATCCTTGGGGAAATGCTTGTTGAGACCAGTGTAGTCAATGCACATACTCTAATCATTGGAGTTCTTCTTCTTGACCAGAATAGGGTTGCCGAGCCACTCTGGCTAGAAGACTTGTCTGATGAAGCCAGCCGCGAGTAGTTTGGCAAGCTCTTTTTTGATAGCTTCCCTGCGGTCTTGAGCGAAGCGATAGAGGTGTTGTCTCTTGGGAGTAGCTTTAGGATTGATGTTGAGTGAGTGCTCAATTAGTCTCCGGGGCACACCTGACATATTCACAGGTTTCCAAGTGAAGAAGTCGTGGTTGGCCCGAAGGAACTGATGAGCACGTCTTCCTATTTAGGATCAAGCCAGACCCCGATGGAGGTCATCTTGCTATTGTCACCGGTACCGAGGTCAACTGTCTTGGTCAGCACGCCTTCTGGAGGCTGAGGCTTGTTGTCGATGTTGGTCTTCTCTGGAATCTCGAGTTCGCTCGGAGCGAGCTTCTTTGATGCAGTGAAGATCTCCATCATAGCATAAGATACTTGAGTAGTCGATGCGAGTTCCACGGCTTTTGTGTCGCAGTCGTAGGATCTCTTCAAGTCCCATTGTAGCGCGAGTACTCCTTCGGGTCTCGGCATCTTGAGTACTAGGTACACGTAGTGCGGGATAGCCATGAATTTTGCCAGAGCTGGTCTGCCGAGGATGGCGTGGTAAGAAGTCTTGAAGTCAGCCACCTCGAACTTGATGTACTCAGTTCGATAGTGGTCTTTAGTCCCGAAGGTAATAGGTAATATGACTTCTCCTAGTGGAACAGCCCCATTGCCCGGGATGATGCCGTAGAATGGCGAGGCAGTCTTGGTGAGCATGTTGGAGATGTCGAGACCTATCTTCTTCAAGGTCTTGGCAAATAGGACGTTAAGGCTGCTGCCGCCATCGATGAGAACCTTAGTAAGTCTGGATCCTGCAGCTACCGGGTCCAGGACGAGATGATATCACCCTAGCTCAGAGAAACTAGTCCACTGATCTGCCCTCGAGAAAGTTATGGGGGTCTCAGATCACTTCAAGAAGGTCGGAATAGCTGGCTCAATGGACATGATCGCTCTGCGGGTAAGCTTCTGCACTCGTTTTGTTGGAAGGCCGTCAAAGATGACATTGACGGTGTTAGTTGGGTTCTGAAAACCATCGTCTTTGTCTTGATTGCCTTTCTTCCCTTTTGCTTGACCAATTGCTCCCAGTAAGGCTTATCAGTCTTCTTGGCAGCAAGCTCCATAGCTGCAATAGTGTTGTCAGGCTTGCGCTTACAGTTTGGATTGCTCGAGTAGTTATTGCTCGTGCGGTTGACTTGCTGTTGCTTGCTTCCACCAGTATTGTTGTTGTTGTTGTTGTTGTAGTTGTTGCCACCTTGATTGTAGCGCTTGTAACGATTGCATGCCTTGTCTTCATCGGCCCAGGCAGTGACCAACTCCTTGAGCTTCGTGATGTTGGCAGGGCGTCCTCGACCGAAGTCGATAAATAGCTTTTCATCAAAGAAACCATCCTAGAAGGTATCAATGACTTCTTTCTCAGTGACATCAACAACACAGACCTGCTTCTCGAAAAAGCGTCGCATGTAGATGGCCAGAGCTGCCACGAGTTATTGACGAAGGGTTGCACGATCGACGTTCCTTGTACGACGTGCGGTCTTCTTCTCTATAGTCTCATCACCAGGTGCGTTGGCTAAGAGTTCATCATCAGTGACATCCACCGGGAAGCGGTAGTTCTGGCGGCATCCTTCTAGTGTTCCCTCAACAACGAAGACTTCTCGACTAGTCGAGTAGTCGTTAGACCTTGAGTAGACGACAATATCGATGTCATTACCATCTTCAGGGAGCTCAGCACCCTCTTGGAAAGGAAGGTTGTCAAGGCAGGCGATCAGACGCGAGTTTTCGTCCACAGCGAGGTCGACAGGCACATGCTCAGGCCAGTAGACGAATCTACCTCCTGGTGTCGATGTGACAACCAGTCCATCAGCAGGACCCGCCTGGGGCTTCTCTTCAGATGAATCCGAGCCGTAGTCGAACTCGAGCTTAGAGGAATCTGAATTGAAGTAGTCGATAGTGATCTCTGAGTCTGAGGAGTACTAGAGGACGGTCTTCTTGCCAGGCTGGTGAAACTTGGTCAGCGCGGCTTGGTAAGCAGCACCAGTAAAGCGATGTCTGAAGAGGATGAAGGTAATCTGAACAGAGTGAGGGCTCAGGAACCAAGTTGCGCAGCTCAGACCACACATGAGGCAAAGTCGAGTAGAACTCGGACTCTGACTCGTGCCCTCTGACTAGGTTAGAAAGCGAAATTTCGCCAAAATTCTCAACGAGCATCCACTGAAGCTTGCGGGAGCATCGTGGACGTGGGCTTCTACTCCGGAGTCTGCGCAAGGAAGCGCAGGAATGAATCCATGCCGTTGGCGACGTAGACCCAGGAGCCAAAGACGAAGGTGTCGCCCTTCTGGAAGGCGACGGTTGGCTTGATGATGACGGGTGCCATCGAGTTTGCCATCGGATCAGAGGCGAGATCCCCTACCTGGCACGCTAGCTGTCAATGTTTTGTATCGTCGGCCTGCCCGGGAGTACCCGAGATAGTGATTTGTGCAGCTAGGGCTTATCAAGATCAGGAACTCGATGGTGAGACACGGGACACACAATTAGACAGGTTTGGGCCGCAATGTGCATAATACCCTACATCATGTATGTCGTATGGCTCTTGATTGATTGCAAAGATTGTAGATGTTACATGGGGTTCTCTGCCACGCCTTATATTGCATGGGAGGCAGAGTTACAAGTCGGTGTAGGAACAGGAGTACTAGTCGAGTAGGACTAGGAGTACTCTATGGCGGTTATGAGGAGCTTTCCTAATCTAGTACAGGTCTTGTCCTGTCTTGTCTTGTAGTCCACGCCATCAAGCACCGTGGCCCACGTGTCAAAGTAGTCCTGGTAGCCAATCCCATATACGGTCATGAGTCTGGTAGATGATGGGCCCAGGAGTTCTAGCATCAACAGTGCTGACCTTAAGGAGGCCTCAAGTCAATAGCGCCCAAGTATCCGGAGATGCCTGGCAGGGCCAATTAGGCGTGCACCTCCTAGGGAGGCCTTCAGTCCTAACGCAAACTCCAAGGTATCCAGAACATGCTGGCAGGGCAAGAAATGCACACCGACCTCAAGGAGGTCACACATCCAGGGCGCCCAACTAGGTTGGCAGAGCTAGATGAAATACCGAGGTACAGAAGGACCAAGGTATCGAAGCACGCCGACCTCAAGAAGGTCATTTCGGTGCCCAGACGACCAGCATAGCTGCTAGGCCTCTGGTAGAGCCGAATTGGTACCGTGGTATTGAAGGTCCGGGGTACGTAGGCACACCGACCTTAGGAAGGCCTGACAAAACTGTAGACTTGATTGATCTGGACTCTAGGTGCCCAGAAGGACTGGCAGAGCAGCGATCCACGCCACCCCAAGGAGGTCTTCAATCGAACCTGTGTGGATCAAGAAGATGGTTGATAGAGCGGGCCACATTTCCCACTTTGGTTGCATCAATGTTGACTCTTAAGCATGCTTTTCCAGAAGGTAGGTGCTCTCCAATTACGATGAGTGCAGGAGTGCAGGAGAGAGCTTCCCAGTAGAGGAAAGTTCATCATACAGCCTCTACCACCTTCGTGCTTCTTCAGTTGTCAAGAACTGGCCTACACCACAGATGCAGAGATGACCAGGAAAGTAAGCTCCCGTGACTTGAGGTGTCAATATCAACAAAGAAATATATCAATGCAAACTGAAACCAAGAAAAACAAAGGAAGGGCAATTCGAAAGGATGCCAAAGCGTGTTATGTCTTACCAGACCTAAAGTAATTCCTACAGTCAAGTATATATTATATTTTCAACTAATCAACACACAAGCATGCTATTCTGAAAATATGTTGATCTAGTCAGCAACTCACCATGCTATTCTTATATGAGCCAAACATAAACACACCTACACCCTGACCAAAACAAAACCAACTCATCAATCCTACATGTCAGCAGCTGTACATGAATAACCTGAAACTCAATAACCTGTATTCAAACTGCAAGGCATCATATGGTGTCACATCAACAGACACGGTTTGGAACAATTGGGATCATCACCTTGGCTGCTTTTAGAAAGACTCCCAAAGGCTCCTCCAAACATCATCGACCAAATGCATAAAACAAGGAAACAAAAACATCATCGACCAAAGGCTCATGCCTGAGAACGTCCACATGTACACATGCAACAAGAGAAAAACCAAAATTAAGAGTCAAAAAAGTGAAGAACTTGGCCTGATGATAGATTGACCCATGTAGTGCCACCACACCGGGCATTACAGGGCACAAGCGATATGGAGGAAATCGCCTATGCCCATACCACTCTGGTGGATTTTTGTTGGCCTTGCTTACATAGTTCAACCATCGTTAGGCCAAGAAAAAGCATAACCTACTGTCACTAAGCAAAGAAACATGCGGATCCGGCGAAGATCTCCCACTAATCGAATAATAAGTAAATTGATAACCCCAACCCTTGTATTCCACCCAACTAATCATGTAAAAAAAATGAAATACCATTTCAAGCAACAACAGTGCAGATCTGCACAGATATCATGCGGTAACAGTGTAGATCGGGTAGAATATCATGCTCAAACAGTGTAGATCCAGAAGAATATCATGAACAAACAGCTATTACCTCAACGAACCAGAACCTAATCAACGAAAACACCACATACGAGAACTTTCCTCATAGCAATCAAACAGATCGAGCATGGGTAGGCGCAACAAGGGGTAGATTTGAGACTTACCTCAGAGAAGACGAAGACGACAGTCGTGGGGAAGAGGAGGAGATACCGCGTGCGGGGGGGGGATGTTGATGGTCCTTACAGCAAACATTTGACCGTCCACATCATTCCAATAAGAGGGGATTAGCCTCTCTTACTAACATATTATCTAGTATTCTATCAATAAGCAATTCCAGGGATGAGAAGCTAGAAATAGGGGAAAACCGTGCAAAGCTACGAGACTTACGCGAAGACCGAGACACGGTGACTCTGCATGGTCAAGAATGAGCCCTAAACCAAAGCAAAACAACTGAATACAAGCGGGGCCGACAAGACAAGGTGACTACAGCATCCCAGGGGCCCACCAGCCAAAGGTGATGGCGAAATGGGCTGGGCCTGGTTCGGCCGACCCATTGGTTCGGTCGAACCGCCCCCAGCTCCGTTGCCGCCCAATTTTGGTGCCAAGACTTCCCGCGCGAGCCAAAGGTGGTGCAAGGTGGAGTTGGCGCCAAGAAGCCCCAGGAACCGCCTCTCCACACCTATATAAGGATTAAGGAGGGCCTCCACACCCTTTCACAGACACACCACACAAGGAGCCTCTCTCTCTCTCCCTTTGTAATCTTTAGCCTAGTTGGCAGAGCTTAGGCCTAGTGCATTCTTGCTAGTAGTGTTTAGCGATCGCCTCGGGTCGGTTGGCTCAACCTCCGCCCTACGGTATGGCTATGTACTCTCTTCGTACATTTCGTATTTATACAGAGTTCGGTATTTCTACTCTTGTAGTATGTTATACCTTATCATATGTTTTCATGTGCTATACTAGTATGTTTAGTATAGGTTTGCTCTACTGTAACGGTGGGGTGTGCTTGTTGACACTTGATTATTGTTGCAAACTTCGATCCGCAAGCGCACGGATCACATAGGACCCTTTTTCCCTTAAGTGTAAACCCAAGGTATCGAATCTGTGGAACATGTGCAACGCAAGATTCAATCAAATAAAGCGGAAAGCACTTTGTCTTTGAAGAGGTTTCAAACACATCTAATATACTAAACACAAGAGGTAGCGAGAGAAAGCAAAGAGATAACCGATCTAGAGAGCCTAGATCATGCCTTTGTTGTAGCTCCGAACAAGATAGATGAAGATAGCAAAGTAAATCTCATAAAAAGCATCTTTAAATCTTGTCTTTCGGTCAAACCCCCTAAGTCGACCCGCCGTACTCGGTGTCAACATCCTGTCACGATGTCCCCCTTTCTTTTGCGGTCGACCTAGAGCACGTTCACAATGAACGTATTGCAAACACTTGGTAGATCCGGTATAAACCTCTAGCCACCACGGCTACAGGGGCACCCTAAGCAATCTATCTAGAATAGATTGAGGAAGAAGCAAAACCAAACGAGAGCAAAATCGTAGAGATGTCACTTGATCGCTAGAAATCGGATTCACAAAAAGACTTCACCATGAATGATTACATGAACAAGATCACCACCGGAATCCTACCTTGATCTTGATCCAAGCTCCGGAACTCCGATGTGGTCTTCCATGCAAGGTTCCCACGTCGTCTAGGGAGACCCTAGACAACTTAGCACGACCCTCCTCTCCGAGATAGTGTCCCTCTAGCTTCTCTGCTCCTCGGGGGCGGATGATGAATGAATTGATTCATGGCTCTTTGTGACGGGACTATAAATAGCCCGAGGGGGTGCTAGGTCAAAGGGGGCGGCGAAGGGGGCCCAGAATGGGCTAGGCCGGCCGGCTTGGGCCGATCATCCTGGGCCCATTTCGGTCCGGTTTGCCCCCGGTTTTCTTTCCGAAGCTTCTCGTGTCTTCCTGAGTTTTTGCCGAACTGCATGTGGGTCCTTGACGTCGTTTTCCCTACGGTTTGGATAAGGTTGCTTGGCGTACGAACTCCCGCATCTTCCGTCAAGGTCCTCGGTACTTCACGGCTTTACGCTTCAGTCCTTGGATCATTTGGAGTCATGTTCACCTCATGTCTTGACTTGTGCCAGGCTTCATGATCTTCTCATAAAGTGCTCGATGAACCTTACCCAGAAGTCCTCATTTAGGTGCTTAATTCCTGCGTAGACAATAAACTCCAAAAACCACATGCGACTGTGAACATAACATATAATGGGGGTTAGGATCGTTAGTGTGAATATCAAATTAATACCAACATTGAAGGTAAACTCATGGCTAGGTTAACAGAAATCGACCGCCAACAGTGCTCTCGGGCTTGCACTAGCCTTAAGCCTGTGGGTCATCATGGCTCGGGTGCCGGAGGGGCTAGAGTAGTGATTATGGCCATGAGTGTGGTGCTTGGTGTCGTAAGATCCACTTTGGGTGGCCGTATTCCACGGTATGTCGGGGTAGGTGTATTGGTGGTGATAGCCCCATACATCCCTTGTATTCCCCCATGTGAGTTTATGAGCGTTGGAGGTACATAAAGGCGCGCTACCCTGGCAGATCAGGGAAGTGTGTTCTCCTCGGTGCAATTGGATAGATCTAGACTAATTGTATGATGTATGCTTTGCTAGTATATACGAACTAAGGACGACTCTAGTGCCCTGCTCCTACTAACCTTAGTTTATTCTTTATTCTTTATTTGAGATGATGGTTGTGTGTGTGTCACCCGATCATATCATATATATCTTATACTCAATTCCTTGCTTACCCCTGCATTAAGCTTTGGTATGCTTTACTTATTCATACTGTCTTTGGCTTGTTTCCAATATATCCATATGACACGATTATACATACACATATACATTTATATATACATTTTCATAAGTCCATCTTCTGGTAAAATATAAATAACGATACCTTTGGGAATACTCATGGGTGAAATGCTACAACTGGATAATAAAGTATGTATTTGTATGCTTGCGGATACATCTCACCCCATCAATAAGGCTCGCTCCTTGATAATATTATCGAGTCCTGTACTCAATAGTACTATTAAGAGCACCCACTCAGCATATCTTTATATAATTAATTTCATAAAACATCACCCCAATGGTGATTCCACAAAAACCATCAACCGGTCGTTTCTGATGCTGTTGCTGAAGGTAAAACTTCGGTGACACGTCAGAAATGCCAATAAGCATTTCTGGCGCTGTTGTCGGGGAGATGGCGAAAAAGATTTTTGAAAAAAAAATTATATATATATGTGTGTGTATGTGTGTGTGTAATCTCTCGTATGGATTATCGATGCATACCTATGGCTTTATGTTTAAGTAAGTAGCCATTGCCTATGCAGGCTAACACTTGATGTTTGTTTTCTCCTTATTGGATTGAGAAGAGGTTAGTGCATGACCGGTTTAGACCTGCCGGAAAACTTTGTTGAAAATCCAGAATGTATTGTGAGAAGGGCTAGACCTTGTGTCAATCCCGCTCTCAACGTTCCCACAGCAGCCCAACCAGTCGAAGAACAAGCACCAGTTGTTATGGCTAACAAGACTCTGCGCGAGTTCTCTATTCCCTCCGCTGACAATGTGGCCACAAGCCCACCTGCCAACGTTGGTGACAGGAACATCGAGCTCAATACCAACCTCATCAACATGGTGTAGGCTAGCCCATTTTGTGGCAAGCCTAACGAGGACGCCAATGTGCATCTACAACAGTTCCTTGCACTGTGCGACACCATTATCGTACAGGGAGTCCGACCAGATATCATCAGACTCTGCATGTTCCCTTTTTCCCTCTTGGGGAAGGCTAGGCAGTGGTTCTACAAGGACAAGAAAGCTGTCAATACTTGGGCCAAGTGTTCCCAAGCATTCCTCACCAAATTCTTCCTTTTGGGCAAAACCAATGCCCTCCGTGGGAAAATATTGAGTTTTCAGCAGACCAGCACAGAAACAATCCCAGAAGCGTGGGAAAGGATGCAGGATTACATCTTTGCCAGCCCCCACCATTGAATGGAGGAATGGCTAATCCTCCAGAGCTTTTACAATGGGCTAACCACGTCATCACGTGCCCATCTTGATGCTGCTGCTGGAGGGACCTACCTCGACTTGACAGCCGCTGCAGCCAAAGGACTCGTCGAGAAGATGGTCTCCAATCAGGGCTAGAGTGAAGCCTGCACGCGAGGCATGCACCCTGTCAAAGAGACAGACATGCTAGCCGCTAAACTTGATCTCCTTCTGAAGCATATGGATGACCAGGGGAAACCCATGGGGTCCGTACCCAGGCATGTGCAAGCACTCGACTCACGAAGAACTATCATTCGTCAACAATTACAACAATAGGTATCGTCCCCAAGGAGGTCAAGTGTGGAGCCAACAGCGTCCACCATACCAAGGAGGTAACAACAAGGTAATTTCAATCCTAATCAACCCTCCTTAAGGGATCTCATCAAAACTTTTCTAAAAAGCTTGCTGCCAATGACAAAATCCTAGAAAGCATAAATATTAAGCTTGACAGTTTATCCTCTTAACATAAAAACCAACTGAGTTTTAATAAAATGATAGAAAACCATATAGCTCAACTTCTTGCCACTACTCCTAACTCGGAAACTCGGAAAATCCCTGGGCAACCCTAGAATGTCAGTGTAGTTTCCGTTAGTTGGGAACCGCACTATCCTAACCATGCAGAAAGGCCTTGGTTCCAAGGCAGCAATTGGGATGAGCCAGCAATTGAAGAGGAAGATCCAGGATACCTAGCGATCAGCTGCTCGCTATGGGATTATTAAGTCAAGCAGGCATTGTGTGATCTCGGTGCCAGTATCAACATTATGCCAAAGTCCATGTATGACACCACCAATCTTCCCCATTTATATATGGTGCCCACCGAGATCTGAGTTCAGCTTGCCGATTCGACCATACAACTTCCCGGAGGCATAGTTCGCAACGTCGTGGTCAAAGTCCAAGGTGACTATGTCTTCGCAGACTTCGTGGTTCTTGATACTATGGGGGACACAGAAATGTCGATCATCCTTGGGCGACCATTTCTTTGAGCCATCCAAGCACAAAGCGATGTCGGCAAAAGTACAATCAAGATGAAGGTCGGAGGAAGAACCAAAGTGTTTTGGTTCTAATCAAAGAAAGAGTTCTACTACAAAGCTCCCTCCAACCAATCCCAAGGTGTCAGAAGAAAAAGAAGAAATTAGGGCAAGCCCATAGCTCAAGCCCCGATCTGACAAGACACACCAGTACAACCACGGGAAAAGGACAACCTTGTCACCTTCATGAAAGCATTCATGAAGAAGGAATTAGAAATAAATAATTGGTCAGGGTATTGGAAGAACCAACCCCCACAGCAAAAGGCGACGGTGACACCTTCAGGAAATACCTCATCCACAGTCTCGTCACCGAGGCCAAGAAGGAACAAGCGGGTGTGGAAAGTCAAGACCACGCCATCAGCTATGTCCTCTCCCTCAGTGGAAGACGCGTCAACACCAGACGTGTCAGGAACTCCATCCACAAGCTGAACTTGATGGAGAAGTCCCGCTCAACAGACTCAAACTGCTGATCCCTTGCCAAAGGTAAATTGGTATTTATCTCATATTTAATTTCTATTCCAGTTTTGAATTTTCTCGTTTGCATGTTTCCCTTTTCAAAATTGCATCTGCATGCTAGAATTTATTCTAGCCCATTTCCCTTTTCGAAATAAAAATTTGAAAAATAATTTATTAAATAAAAATATTTAAAAATAAATTTCAGCTTGAACAAAAACATTTAAAAATATTTCAGAGCATTTCTGGTAACCAACTTTGGTCGGGCACCACATGAGCTAAGCAATATAGCCCTTGTGGGTCCGTGGGCCAAAGCTAGCAGACAGCAGGCCCCACAGGGGGTCGGTCGAACCAACACCAACGGCACTTGGCCCCTACCACCTCCAACGGCTAGGAGCCCAAGCCCAACGGCCATTTCCCCAGGGTACCGCCTAATATGGCTATAAATAGAGGCCGACGGGGTTGTTGATCATCCACTCGACACTTCTCTCATTCACTCCCTCTCAAATTCTTTGCTCCTTGGTTTTCTCTCAAGTTCTTGTTCAAGTTCGTTCTTGTGTTCGTGTTCGTTCGAGCTCTATTTCCCCCTCTCTCAAATTCTCGTCCCTATAAGGAGCCACAACTCTTGGGTAAGAGATTCAATTGATTTCATTAACATCACCCGTTTGCAAGCTGTTTGTGTTGTGCTCCACCAGCATGAGAGGGTTCGGAAGGAAGCTCTCTAGCGCTGTTCGGAAGGTGACAGGATCGAGCTCAAGTCGTTCCCATACAAGCCCAAGCACGCCTCGCTCCCACGACTACACGCATAGTCTGATGGATGAAGACGAGGAGGTGCCACAAGAGGTGCAACGAGAAGAAGCACCACGTGAAGAGCAAGCTCAATCACAAGCTGCGGAGGAGGAACAAATCCTCTCGTACCTACACGCTGGCCAAGAAGTACAAGGCTACACACTCCTCAAGAATCGGGTCTTCAACCACACCAAACATTTCGACCCCAACCTTCTTGAGAACACAGGTATGAATATCGATTTTGCTAACATTTGGCATGAAATTGGATGGGATTCTTTTGTGCCTATTTCAGAGGAGGGCTCTCGCTCTCTCACCATCCAATTCCTATGCATCATGCAATACAACAATGATGGTCTCTCCTTCTGTTTCTTCGAAAAAGAGTATACACGTTCTTGGAGAGACCTGGGTTTATTGCTAGGATTTCACATGCGATGCAAGATCGACCTCGACAAAGTTGTTCGAGACTTCGACCATCATTCCTTTTGGACGAGCATCTCCGGCCAAGTGGTCGTCGGTAATTTCAAACCACGCTGCAATGATATTCAACATCCTACTTTGAGGTTCATGCATAAGTGGCTTGGTGTATTGCTTTTTCCTAGAGATGATGTTAGACATGTTCGTAATGATAAGCTTAAAATCCTATTTGCCATGATAAATAAAATTAAGGTTGCTCCTGTTAAACAAATGATTACACAATGGTTAGATAATTTTAAGTCAGCTGGTCCTATTAAGTGTACCTCTCTGATCACCCGCATCGCCCAGAGAGTCGGTGCACTCCAAGGTAACATGCCCCTCTATTTACCATCTGATCGCATGTACCTTGATGAAGCTTTCTTTATTCATGGTCATATTCTTAAGCATGCCCAGGATCAGTCTCTTGTGTTTTTCTTCCCTGGTTATGCAAATGAGGTCTTGTTACCTAACCCAGGACTTCATTTGTATAAGTCGCGGGTGATAACCTTTCCACTCCTAGCACAAGAAGATGCTCGTAGGAGTAGCGTGTCTGGCAAGGACACCCGAAGCAGGTCAAGAACAGAAGCGAACATGACATATCAGCCACCACAGTCCTAGCAGATGTATCAGTCGGGATGGCTTCCAGCTGGGCAGATGCTGGCAAGAATCCCCGCATATCAGCAAACCTGGGGTCAAGCCTCACAACCACATGAAGCTGGAGGCTCATCGTGGCAGGCTCCACAGATGCTGGTACACTCACCTAGGTATCAGACCGGTTGGGATCAGCCACCGCAACCACATGAAGCGGGCGGCTCAGGCTGGCAGAGTGCAGGAAGCACAAACGAGTAGGAGCAAGGATGACTATTCCATCTCACCACGTCCAGCTCCAGTGGTCCACCAACAGGTGATGCACAGTGGTCTTCCTCGAGCAGAAGACGCAGCGACCTCACAGATCTTACGAGCCGAGTGAACAGCCTCGACGCTCGCACATGTGATATCCAAAATAGTCTTAACATACACATCAAAGGTTTTCTTCTTTTGCGCTGAATGTGGACACACAATTCAACAACATCAGCACTGCGCTACAAAACACCAACACGGACCTACAAGCGTACTTTCGCTCACAGGGCTTCAATCCTCATCAACAGCAGTGAGCAAAGAGACAGCTTGGGGGAGGGCACCCCCAAGGGAGGTAACCAGTATCTATCTTGTTTCTTGTATCCGTGTCTTTCTTATGCATTAAAAAATGAATATGATAAAAAGAACAAAAATATTTCTTGCTTCTTCTATGTTAGTAGAAATGTCTAGTTCTTCCTCGTTGAAATGATGAATAGTTGCTCTGCTTAATTTCGTTCATGTGCCTAGTTTACAACTTAGCTCTCTCTCGGGTTTTGAGTTTGTTAGCTATCCGTTTGCCTTTCGATCTTGAAACTCTGTGGGTAGCAAATGAATGATCTAAGTCTAGGTTGTTGGTTGGTATGATATGGTACAATGGAGTTTGCTATGATCTTGTTCTGAATGAAACTTGACGTCTGGAGCTTTTGTTTTCAAAAACCAAAAAAATAAGAGTTCCTCAATGATGTTGACATGTCCCACTAGAGCCTTGTGTAGGATCATCATATAAACCCAGCACATAGGCTGCTTGTTGTTGCGCTGAGCATTGTAAAATGGTGTGACCCTTGAATGGTCCTTGTCTTGATCAAGATCACGTACACTCCACATACTCATTCATGCTGACTTCTACACTAGAAGTTGCGCATTCATCCTCGTAGAATATAGGTTTCATCTCTATGTCATGACTCGTTCCTTTTCATCAATCAAAAGATATGGGCTATGCAAAATAAAGAAAAGAAAGAAAAATAAAAATCAAAGATCCATGCCAAAAAGCATGTCGTAAAAATAAAAGAAAAGATGGACTAGTCAAGTCCATGCAAAAAGAAGAGCAAGGGACATACCATAGTCCACGATATATATATATATATATATATATATATATATATATATATATATATATATATATATATATATATATATATATATATATATAGGGCAGCCCTATTCTGTACCCTGGGTATGGAATAGTTATTCCATACCCGAGCCGCCTGCCTGCGCCCCGTCCCGACACCGTCCGCTTCCCAGGTCCCGGTTTTTCGTGCGGTTCTCTCTCCACCCCTACGGTGGTTTTTTTGCGTTGGATCTTTTTCTATGTGTGAGGGAAGTTGCTGCCTGTACGACGTGTCGTCAGGTTGTTGGGTCATGCCATGCGAATTTTTCCAAGGACATTACGGAGGTTGAAGAATGGAAGACGTTGTACGACTGATCTAAATCATTTGTCATCTCACACTACGTGGAGTGGAGGCATCTTTCGGAGTAAAATAACCAATGTTTACATAGATTAACACCAGGCAAAAACTTAAGTTTTCAAAAAACAGAAAACCCCAGGCAAAAAACGAACATTAATCCTTATCGTGGAGAAGGAAACCATCCACAGGCTTCTCAAGGAATATTCACATTGAAATAAATCATGTCTCATCCGTTTCGTTACTTCAATTTTGCTTGTAACCTACTCGTACACAAATAGACTGCAATAGGATCATGGAAACAAGTCGAACAGTGGGCATCTAAACAATAAATCAACTTCTAGGAACTGAACTACTCATCCGTGGTCTGCTAATCTCTGTTCGTGTATTTATTCCTTGGCTTGTGACCTTCTCTCACTGCCGCCCCTAGCCTGCAATAGAACTTGTTTGAATGTCTTTCATAAAACAAACAAATGTCAGAGCATTTTTGTTATGACCAATCTACTCAAATGTGATCATAGAGCTGCAGGCAGATGTCAATAGTTAGAAACAACACATAATTATTAGCTAGCAATTGGTCCAAATGATCACACATGCCCATTTTGAGCATACTAATACAGGTTCAGGTTGAGGCACCAAAACTGTACTGATTTCTCCAATCCAGCATATAACCCATCTATGCTTTAATTTTTCCAGACATTTAATCAACTATAATTATATTCCATAAGCCATGCCAATCTTTCCAACTACGAATCATGCATGCTCACACTTGTATATAGGAACTCAATATTAACAGTAGTGCCATTAAATTTAAAGAGAGTGACAAAGAATTCTAGATGCCATCTCAACTGCAAGGTGTCTTCAGCAAAAGTAATAGTCAGGAACCTTAAATCCTTAACATAAACCTGTAAATAAGATGCATCGACAATGTGTTCATCAGCTGAATGAAAGATTCATGAACAATAAGGCTCACTTAGCTGCATCTCTCATTGTATTCTGGGAAACTAATGGCTCACACAACACTGTGATCACTCCAGTACGAAAAGGGTAGAACACTTGTCACACATAAGACAATGTCACCACCTAATCCACTGCGTGCTAGAGCAGCTTGCAAGCACAAGGGTGGCAAAAACTCATCTGTGGTGATGAAGGCTAGTGGCAACTGGATCCCAGAGAAGAATATTGGGGTCCAGCACATAGAGTGGGGAATCTCTTTTCTTGAATGAACTTGGAAAAACTAGTTCATAACCACAATTATTTATGACTTCTGAGATGAAAATAAAAACCCAAATATTTTACTTAATCCAATTGGACAAGAAAAGGTGAAATACAACAAATGCTGGTTTACCATAAGATTATGAAGAACTTGACTAAATTAGAACCAAAAACTATAATTATTGCACATAATCACACACAACACCGATGAAATTTTGAGATGCTGAGGCAAAAGAAAGTGACCTTTATTGAGCCATATTGGATTATTTTTCATAGAAATGTGCCCTAATTCTTCAATGCTATGGGATAATTTGCATTGCCAATAAGAATGTATCAGAAAAATTAACAGCCCAATTGCAATCAACAAACAAATAAATGTGGGAGCGCAAGAACAAGATCATAACCCAATGTTCAATTCAATGAAGATCTCCATATACTACATTTTGTGGAAATGCTTGTCAAGATGATAGATAAATTTGCAACTAGGAATGCAGTACTAGAATAGACAGGTTCAGAGCAGCTGCACCACACATTCATTAGGGAATTCAACCATAAATTTGAGTAAGCTAACATCATCTGAACAACTAGAACATGGTTCCAAGTTGCAGGTAAGAAAGAGGTACAGAGTTTTCAAATTATAGTAGAAAAAAATCAAACAATGAATTGGACCCTCATCCAGATCTGCAGGTATACGGAGGAGAATATCAGATTGAGTATTTAATATATTACCTCCCAGATCATCAGCATCTATGAACCCGGCAGGTTTCATTTGCAAGATTTAAAATAGGTGAATCAAATGTCTGCTTCTTCTACACTAATACAGAAGAAATACAATTTCTGCGTTAGTGGAAGATTTCATCAGAGCATTGCAATTAGACTTGTGAGAATGTATACAGGTCTGATAAAACATAAGTAAACATATAGTTTGTATCACTAGCAGTAGCACAGAACATCTAGATTTAACAATTAATTCGGACCACGAAAAGTAGAGTTGCAAAACCAAAATCTCGAACCAGCACAATTGGCATTTCATCTTATAGAATCAAGAAACCAATCATCTAGATCACAATAGAGGCTTTTGGCACCAACCCATGGTGCAGATTCTCAGGGGACCAACACAAATCGAGAATGTAGAATATGGTTTTGACCAAATGAATTTCCACTGAACCACACATATGTAGGAAGTCCAATTTAACGATGGAACTGTGACAGAAAAAAAAGAGGAAGGGAACTGAGGGATATATGAGATGGTAACGTAAAAAAACAACCTTTATTATGGAGCCGGATGTCAACGGTGATGAACTGGATGCGAGTTCGTACCCCGACCTGACCTGGAGGAGGTGCAGATCGACGGAGCTCATCGAGGAGGCGGAGGCCGATGGGAGGGGCTGTGTGTTCGTCCCTCGATCCGGCAGAGGAGGTGGGCGTGGGGCCGGGGGCGGCGGCGACGGTGACAGGACGGGGGTGCGTGGGGGGCGGCGGCGGGACGCAGGATGACGGGGGCGTGAGGGGCGGCGGTGGGGGATCGAAGTGAGGTCGCGAGCGGGAGGGCGGCCGGGAGCGGCGGCGACGGGACGGGGGGCCGTGGTGGGGGTGGGCGGCGGCGAGGCGCAAGACGACGGGGGCAATGCGGCAGCCACGGGGGAACGGAGCGGGCTCGGAACTGCCGTCGTGTGGACTGGGCGGCGGCGACGGACGGGGCCTAGGGTTGCGGAGAACCTGGGACAGCAGAAGGACAGGGCGCGAGCTGGCGGGGGTCCGGGCAGAGGCGAATGCGTGCGAGGACGACGGGGTAGCAGGCAAGCAGGGCTCGGGAGCGGTGGCGGGTCGGAATCGCCGGTGACGGCGCTTGGGAGGTGTGTGGGCAGCGGCGGAAGGGAGCACAGAATGAGGATGAGAAACTACCACACGACGTGGGGATATACCGTGGAAAAAAAAAGAAAAAACGGAAGAGAACCGGCTGGGTGCATGGGGGAGGGAGGTGGCGCGACACGGTTCCCGGGCTGGCTGGGTCGGGTATTGAATACTTATTCCATACCCTAGGTATAGAATATAAATATCCTATATATATATAATAAAAGAAATAAGAGATAGCTCATATCTCAAAAAATAAAGAAGGAGGGAGTCATGTGCATAGAGTCCGCATAAAGGTTCACGGAAATAACTAGCACCCATTCCGAGCCTAGTGTCCACCTTACCATGACACCTCTAAGGCACTTCTCTTAGATGGCACCTATGCCATCACCTAAGTGCTTCTCATAGATGGTAATAACCAGCACCCATTCCGGGTTGGTGTCCACCTTACCATCAACATCATACTCATTATTTACGGTAATAGCTACCACCCATTCCGAGCCTAGCATCCACCTTACTGTAATCCAGAGTATTCATTGTGGCAATAGCTAGCACCTATTCCAGGCCTAGCGACCACCTTGCCACACCATCATCATCCACACACATGCACTTCTTGATCGAGTTTCATAACGTGACTATCTTGGATCCGCTTTATGGCTTTGCAATATTTTGTGACGCAAGTATGCCCCTACTTCTCCTTACCCAAAACCCCACAAAAAGCCTTATTAGAAGTAGGGAAGGCAATCACAACACCTTGGTGAGGACTATACACATTGAGTGACCAAGAGTGCGTCATTTGAGGAACTTAGTTTTCTTTTCAAAAATTATCAAAACCTCCAGAAAGAAGGTTAATTGAAGAACAGGTGAATGGTGACTCTATATAACCATTCTGCCTTGCAATCGCCAAATGCGAAGAGAATGCTAAAAGCCCCATGGGGAGTAAAGAAAAAGGGGTGAGCAATGCTAACTTTTTCAAATCAAGAAAGAGAATTATTTTGTATCCAAGGTACAGGAAAGGAAGAAGGCATTGTAGCAACTCCTGATCAACAACCAAGTGTCTTGCTCGGGACGAGCAAGAAGGCAGCTTGGGGGAGTCTTGTTGACGGTCCTTACAGCAAACATTTGACCGTCAATATCGTTCCAATAAGAGGGGATTAGCATCTCTAACTAACATATTATCTAATATTTTATCAATAAGCAATTCTAGGGATAAGCTGGAAACAGGGGAAAACCGTGCAGAGCTACGAGACTTACGCGAAGACCAAGACATGATGACTCTGCATGGTCAAGAATGGGCCCAAACCCAAAGCAAAACAACTGAATACAAGCGGGGCCCACAAGACAAGGTGACTACAGCATCCCAGGGGCCCACCAGCCAAAGGCGGTGGCGAAATGGGTTGGGCCTTGTTTGGCCGACCCACTGGTTCGGCCGAACCGCCCCCAGCTCCGTTGCCGCCCAATTTTGGCGCCAAGACTTCCCGCGCGAGCCAAAGGTGGTGCAAGGTGGAGGTGGTGCCAAGAAACCCCAGAAACTGCCTCTCCATCCCTATATAAGGAGGGCCTCTACACCCTTTCACACTCACACCACACAAGGAGCCTCTCTCTCTCTCTCCCTTTGTAATCTTTAGCCTAGTTGGCGGAGCTTAGGCCTAGTGCATTCTCGCTAGTAGTGCTTAGCGATCGCCTCGAGTCGGTTGGCTCAACCTCCGGCCTACGGTATGGCTATGTACTCTCTTCGTACATTTTGTATTTATACAGAGTTCGGTATTTCTACTCTTGTGGTATGTTATACCTTATCATATGCTTTCATGTGCTATACTAGTATGTTTAGTATAGGTTTGCTCTATTGTAACGGTGGGGTGTGCTCTCGGGCTTCCTCTAGCATTAAGCCTGTGGGTCATCATGGCTCGGGTGCCGGAGGGGCTAGAGTAGTGATTGTGGCCACGAGCGTGGTGCTTGGTGCCGTAAGATCCACTTCAGGTGGCCATATTCCACGGTATGTCGGGGTAGGTGTACGGGTGGTGACAGCCCCGTACATCCCTTGTATTCCCCCCACGTGAGTCTACGAGCGTTAGAGGTACATAAAGGCGCGCTACCCTGGCAAACCAAGGGAGTGTGTTCTCCTCGGTTCAATAGGGTAGATCTAGACTAACCGTATGATGTATGCTTTGCTAGTATATATGAACTAAGGATGACTCTAGTGCCCTACTCCTACTAACCTTAGTTTATTCTTTATTCTTTATCTGAGATGATGGCCGTGTGTGTGTCACCCGATCATATCATATATATCTTATACTCAATTCCTTGCTTACCCCTGCATTAAGCTTTGGTATGCTTTACTTATTCATATTGTCTTTGGCTTGTATCTGATACATCCATACGACACGATTATACATACACATATATATTTATATATAGATTTTCATAAGTCCATCTTCTGGTAAAATATAAATAATGATACCCTTGGGGATACTCATGGGTGAAATGCTACAACCGGATAATAAAGTATGTATTTGTACGGCGGATACATCTCACCCCATCAATAAGGCTCGCTCCTTGATAATATTATCGAGTCATGTACTCAGTAGTACTATTAAGAGCGCCCACTCAACATATCTTTTTATAATAAATTTCATAAATCATCACCCAGTGGTGATTCTAGAAAAACCATCAACCGGTCGTTTCTGACGTTGTTGTTGAAGGTAAAACTTCGGTGACATGTCAGAAATGCCAACAGGGGACCCGAGGTTCGACTGGAGAAGGAAGAAGACGAGGGAGATTTGCTCCGTGGACAGCAACAGGCACGTGTCGTCGGGCAAGAAGAGGTTCATGGATTCGTCGGGGATGAAGAGGAAGCAGATCTGCTCGGTGACGAAGAGGAAGACCGGATCCAGTGCTCGGACTCGACGAAGACCCCACGCACACCGGTTAAGATGAACCCGCAAGTGGGAACGCCTCTGCCACCGACCATAGCTGCCTCCTCAGCAACCGCACCACCACCACACACGTCGTCGCCTCCAAGTCGCCGGGTTCACAGGAGAGAGGAGAGTAGAGGACTCGAGTGCGAAACGGGAGAGGCGGCTGAAATGGGAAGGAGGGGATGCGGCGACGGGCGAGCTCCTCTTTATACTGCGGCGCGACGGGGAGGCGGTTACTCTAGCGGGCCGCCGAAATGGCGCCAGCTCGAGCCGTCTCCCGCGCTTCCCTCCGCGTGCAGCCTCATGCGCCTGCGCCGGCCTAGCTCGCGAGAAACAACCCCGTGGGGCGTTTCCTCGCGTGCAGCCTGGCGAGTCGGTTTTGCAGCCGTCGGGCCAGGCTCCGCAAGCTGCCCAGACCACAGAACGGGCCTCTTTGCACCCCATGGGCCTGGCTAGGGCCAGCTCGGGAATCCTATATGTCTTCTGGAAGGTGAGAAGCAAATGAACTTCCACTGCTTTGAGATTTGTGCAACTATTTGTGTCCCTTGGATCTTCTAACCCTAAACCACACTCTCCCTGCTTCCTCACGCCCGAGCCCGTGCTGCCGCACATCACGCCGCTGCGGAGGTCCACCTGCGCGCCCCCTTGGCCCGTCGTTGGTGGCCCCGCGACCCGCCGCCGCCGCCCCGAGCTTCGTGCGAGCTCGCCGGCGGCCGTGGCTCCGCGCGTGGGCTCACCGGCGGCCACGCCCCGCACGCCGGTGCACTGCCGAGCGGCCGTCAGCCATGACACCCTGTTTCGTGGCTGGAGGTTGAAGAAAGGAACTAAATGTTGGAACATTTTGCAAAATGTTGACGAAAACATGTTGAAAAAACCAACATTTTTTAAAGATGTTGGAACATTTTTTTGTTAATAGTCATGAGGTGGGTTGGTGGGAAAATAATAAGAAGAAAGTTTAGATGAGCCTTGGTGGGCTGGAAGTTGCAGTGCTTATCCTTCTTCCGGTAGGCATATAGGAGCCCCCGGACCAGCCACCCTAACGAACGCGCCCGCCGACACCATCGTCGTCCAGGCCACCACATCCCGATCGGGCATTCCCTCGAATACGTTGCATGCGTCCCACACGCGCCCCTCCGCGATGCAATAGTTCGGGTCCCACGTAGAATGGAAAGGCGGCGAGGAGTGGAGCCGCAGCAGCGCTGTCGAAGAGGCGCACCAGTCCCGCGCGAGGTGAGGCGAGGCGGGGCAAGGCCGCTGGGGCTGCTCTGTTGTGGTCGCCACGGCGGGCTCGTCATCGCCTCGCGAACTGGGAGCAGTGGGGCTACGCGGAGAGCCGGGGAGAGCTGGAGAGGAGGAACGCAAAGATCTAGGGTTTGGGAAACCAAAGGGTGGCGGCAGCGGAGCTCGGTAGGCAGCATGCGCGAGGGGAGGGGGGCGCGTGCATGTGGGACCGGGGGGCATGGGCCGCGGGTGAGGAGGATGAATCGTGGAGATTGATCAAAGGAGTTGAGTTGTTGGATGTGAGTGAGTGACAATAGATGGCATAAGTTTGATTTTTTTATTCGTGAGTTGGTTTGTTATGTACATTTTATTAGGTGTACTTACGTGTGGAGATGACCGTTGAGATGTTAGATTGAGTAGCTTTAGCAAAGAATTGAAGTGGTGAGTTTTATAGTGGTAGTGATGAATATGATAGTTTGAATTGCATATGAGAATTGCATCCATGCCTTAACACCTCTCCCAGGTCTTGTCTGCATGTTTGAAGAGGTAACATGGACCGGTGAAGTTTTGATATAATACAATTCTTCCTTTGATTTTTTTTAAAAAAGCTCCGAAGATTGAACTATATGTTCCAATACTTGAACTTATGAGTGCATCCAGTTTCTTTGGTTACCTATAGGCCATAGCAGTGTTCTCTATTTAGTTCCAATTCTGGAACTCATGAGTGCTGAGTGCATCCATCAGTTGCTTTGCTGTGAACCTATAGCAGTGTTCTCTATTCAGCTCTGAATCTCTGTTTCGATGTGGATGCACCATACACCTGCATTTTAGTTGATGCAGTAGTCGCCGCATTACATGGTTTCCGAAGTTAATTGTTTTCCTCTTACCAAATTTAATTATTATGTACATTGAACAATTGGATAAAAAAACAATATTATTACGAGAACTCTGTTTATTATTAACACTTGTGATCGAGGGCAACATGCCAAAATTAACTATGGTGTCACGCAAAACAAAAACCACCATCCGAAAAATTTTGGACCGAAGCCATTTTTTAGTAACTGCAAGAAAAAAATAGGTCCAGTACCATAGAAAATTATTGCTTCTCCGGCACGGCGAAGCGCGCCAATCATCTAGTGGTACATTGTTCCAGCACAAAAGAACCGTACTCAAACACAGCCATCTAAGGCATGATCACCCAAACACCTAGCCACCGGACAATGAAATGACCAGCAGATTCAAATCGAGGCAGACACCAGAGTCACCTTCACAGATATGCAAGCCGCCTCAAGCTTAATCTGTCGATCGACACATCCATGCTCATCAACATCGAATGAGCACAAGTGCTCGGTATTACCATCAGTGCCTTTTTTACCTACCTTAAACTTCATATGCATCGTTGTATCCACTGGAACGGCAACCACAAACATCTTTTTGCTTAACTCGGAAACTGCGCCATGGAAAAGTTGAATTTCTTTATGCTGCTCCTCCATAATGCAAACAATAGAACTGATAGATAAATCAAGAGAACTTTGGACTTCTGATATGACCACTTCTATTATGGCCTCCATTCCTTCCTCTATAAGTGCTAAACACATGTCAACTGCACCGCCACAGCTGCCATTAAAGCGTAATGTGAATGGTTTCGTTGAAATGTGTTCGGTCAAGCATATTAGTCCATCAATCAGCTGAATGTCATCTTCCTCTTTCTCTCCAATCTTAATCCTCATGTCAAACTCCATCAGAACCTCTGAAATCATTACAACGCCTCTACTTGGACCATTCATCTCAATGCTAGAACCCTGTGAAATTATAATTTCAGTAGCCCGGATTAGAAAAATATACATAACTAAGGCTAAATATCAGCATTACAAGCCATGTGCCAATAGATACCAAAATGTTAGTAGAAATTCTAAATGATCAAAAAAGAAAAAAAATTGTTTTCCTAAATGATCCCTTCAGACAAGAAAGCTTTGCTATGTTGACCATCACTTGAATTTTAAGGAAAGATGTACATGCAGCTCCATAGAGCTTGGTTATTTTTAAAAGAATGGATTGTATACAGCACTACATGTGATTTATCAGCATGCTTTGTATGAAATTACAAATAACCTCACTAAAAATACTAAAAACAAGGGCACATTGATTAAAACATACCATCTTCTATCCCATGTACTATCCAGCCATGAGAAGTATGTAGGTTGCATCTAATCTCTACTATTTTCTACAAGGGCCCCGATAAGTAATAGATGTGCACCTGCTGTACGATGACAGGCTTGTCCCTGGTACGATTGAAAACATAATTAAGTCGTCCATCCATGTAATCCCGTGCTGCCAGGTATCCATACAACTGTACAGAGTCGCTGTTGATAGGAGTTTTAGCCAACATCAACGAGAAAATCTGTATCATTTCATTTGGCAGATTTGACATCCAATTTTCAGGGTCAGGATCGGAAGGCCCCTCTGAAAATTTCTTTAGCTTCGACACAGCTTCACCAAAGATATCAAAACTGTTAGTTAATATACTAAAGAAACATTCTATAAAGTAAAATATGCTTTGCCACAAATATTTGTAGGGCTGACGATGGGTGCATCCAACTCCTGTATTCAAACCCATCCCACATTATTTGGGCAGACCACGGATTAAAAAAAAAGGAAAATCTGACTATTTGGGCAAACTATGGGCATGGTCTCAAATACACCATCTTGCCAATTTTCCCTGGTGGAAACTGGACACTATAAATATGTGATTTTGTCTACATAGGTACAATGTCCTACACACAAAGTGTGGGACAACAAACATACAAAACCACATCAACAGTGTCTACCAATCAAAATTGATAACTGCAGTGTCCTAGGGACCAAGGCAGTCTTTTGGTGCCATCAGGTAGACAAATTTCCCTAACTAACAACAGTGCCTGCATAAATTTTTCAACGCGCAGAGCGCGCGAGCGGGAATGAAATTGGCGAGGAAATATTGGCACGCAGCAGCAGGGAAGGATAAGGAGGGCTGCAAACATTAGTGTAAAGAAAGAGGGAGAATTGGAAGAGCTCCTCACTGCCACCACCGGTGGAGCTCGTCCCCCACCGTCCGACATGACCCAGCCACCCACTGTAACCCCAAGCTCATCATTCACCACGCAACGAGCCTATGATCCTGAAGAGTCGAGAGCTCCCCACCGCCAGCAATCACAAGTCACGACGCGCGACCCCAAGATCTAAAGTAAGATGGATGTGTACTTCCTCCTTTGCTCCTCCCTCCTCTACTTCTTCATCCGCTCCTCTAAGGCGTTGCTTCTTCCTCCATTGCTACCCACCTCCTCCTTCCTCTTCCTCAATTGCTGCCCACCTCCTCCCTATATCGTCTCGGCTCTTAATAGTGGTGCTGTGAATTTGATTATTAATGGAGAGTGCCTATGGATTGGAGATTGATGTGTAAAATATTCATTTACCTCTGGATTGTACGTTTATTTGTTTATTATATGCCTTGTTGCCTCTGCCTCTATGTAGATTAGTCAAAGCCCTTTACTGTTAGTGATTAGCTACATGGCTCTAGCTAGCATATCTCGTCGAGCATAAACCTTACCTGCTTCTAAAACTTCTACTTACATCAGTGACTGCCTATTCCGGTCTTTCTCTAAAATAGCTATCTTTGAATACTTGTAAACAAACTAAACTAATAAATATGCCTAGCTAGCATCCGCCAATGCTTTTTACTATCCCGCGCCCGCGACAACAAAAGCTTAGTCCCTTGCCACGCTCGCTTAAATGTGTCTTTCTTTGATAAATAAATACCAAAAGCAGAGCCTTTCTTCCCTTCCTCGACATAGTGGATTGCTTTTTTGCCTCTCAGCTCGTTTCCAAATGGGACTCAAACTCCAGCTGTTCCTGAAACCTCTATAATAATCAACTTGCATGTAGGATGTCAACATCTGCTAATGGAATGGAACCAATGAATCCAAAATCTCTTGAAGAGGAATTCAGATCACGTGAGTGGAAGTGTAGAGTTCTAGTTGATGCTAAGAACAAGGACAAAGTGAAATGCAATTTTTGTGGTCATCAGAGCTTTGGAACATGTGGCCAATGTTGGAAAAATGTGAAGAAATGGAAGAAATCACTAGATGAGTCAGAAAGGAAGAGAGAGAAGACTGTCCATGAGCTAGAGCTCAGAGAAGAGGTCAATATTTTTCGTGAGGCTGATTATATAGTAACTTGTGTTGGAATCTAAGAGCCTCGCAAATTAGGACCCATTGATAAAGTGGACACATGATATTGATCTTAAAGTAACAAAAACTGAATCTTTGAAGCAAAATTGAACAGGGAACTTTGGAAACAAAGAACACGAGAGGTGCAGAAGTATATTATGAAATAGCTAATCACTCTTGCTGCCATCAAACCCACCCGATCCATACTCATCTATTCAATTCATTTGTGAGTGGATCAAAAAATCAGTGTAACCCATCCATACCCACCCATGAACTGGAGTAAGTGAAGTCATCTTTGAACTAGTGGACAAGGCAATTGAACATGCCGGTACATATCATGTAGTGCAAGTAGTGACAGATAATGCTTGGAGTAAAGGAACTCTTCCGTGAGAAGAGGCCGCACATCTTTTGGACCTCTTTGCAACTCATAATCTCATACCATTAACTTAAGGGGCTTTTGTGTTTTTGCCCTCACTTTCAATTCAAATGGTGATTTTACCGTCATTTTTTCAAATTTGTAATTTTACCCTTATTTTTTGGAACTGAAGTTCAAGTTTACCCTTATTCTGTTAAACCCTTTGAAGAAAATCTTGAAGATACATTAAAAAAATCTTAAGGGTTATTCATAGGTTTCAAATATAGCAAATTTTGAAAATTTTGTATTGAGTTTTGAAATTTATTATAATTTGAAGAAATTAATATACACTAAAAAACATTTAGAACCAAAAGCAAGCATTCCCAGATCCTAATGCCACTAGACGTACATGTTGTCCACAAGGGAGCATAGGCAAATACCAACTCCCGTCTCATCGACAACAATCGATGAGAACAGATCAATTTTCACACGGCTATGAGAGGTGAACCTGTAGTTCTACAGAGAGATGATAAGGCCAGCTGAACGAGATTCTTCTCCTGCTATGAGGATAAGGCCGCACGCCACCAAGCCAGGGGACGCTCACACCAGGCATTGCCGCGTTGGGGCCTCATGCACCTGCCGCGCAAGGCATCAAGATCACACAAGCCTGCACCGGTTTCGAGGCCGCGCGCGCCCACCAGGCATCATGGCCGCCACCTCCTGCAGGCGTCGGGGTCACATGAGCCTGCGTTGACCTCGAGGCCACACGCGCCCGCCTGCAAGCTCAGGGTTGCCGCCTCCCGTTGGTGTCTGGGATGCACAAGCCCGCGCAGGGGTGGCTACCGCCCATGCCGGCGAGTGGCCTCCCCTAGTCCGCCGCCGCCGCTAGTCGCCACCGCGCCAAGAGTGTGGTGTGAAGTTTTGGAGCAGAAACGAGGAGAATAGATGGATAAGAATGAGTAGATAGGTCTTTTCCCATTGTGTTTGTGATTTTTATATTTCTCTTATTTTTTGGAAGGGACATCAAGTAACAGAGTTACAATCAGCATAAAAGGTAGCTTCGTCAACGAAAAGGAGGGGCAAAATGTTCAAAAATTGAGGGCAAAATCATCATTTGACTTTGTAGTAGGGGCAAGACCACCAATCTCCCTTAACTTAATGCTCCAAGGAAATGGCAACTTCTCGAAGTACAAGATTTGTGATTGAGCAAGCAAAAGCACAAGGATCAGCTAAGGTATGTTTGCAGCCATCTTGGTGTTGGATTCATATATTAGTTAGTGAATTGCACATTAAAAAACACCTAGGCATACCTAGGCTCTAGGCGGAGGGGTCACCGCCTAGCGCCTTTTTATAACCTTGGGTGCAGCATGTGGGAGTGGTCGCAGTGCTCTCGCGGTGTGTAGTGGAATCAGGAAGTGCTCCCCCGGTGTGTAAAGGAATCAGGAAGGCTAATGAGCCAAATGAGGGTCTCTATCAGGTAGATTCTAGGGTGTGCCTGCAGCCGCACATTAGCCAAGCAGGAAAAAGAAAATCACCAAAAATCAGGATAGGAAGAAAACAAGAGCACTTACCTTCCGTACGGTCTGCAAGATTGATAGGAGTACCCCTTCCCCAAAATCCCCAATCGTTCTTAAAAAAAGCACAATCACGGTGGCTGCTATTCTTAATTATATCAGCATGCCATATACCATCAGTACCATCAGCAGGCCATTGATCTTCAGCGATAGGATCAGCGGACGTAGTATTGGTGTCATGGACGTCATTGATTTCTTCCCCCATCTCAGAAAATACGCCGATTGAAGATCTATCGGCCACAAGGAAGATAAAAAGATTAATTACTCTTAGCATCCAACTCTGTCAGGGTTTGAAACTAAATTAAATAAGATGTATCACAAATTGGTACCACCCGTCAGGAAAACAATACGAAAAGTGAATCGTTTTTGGCCAGATCTAAAAGTTCATCAACTTATTTCAAAAAATAAAAGTTCATCAACACAGAAGGTTCTTTCAAGCGGGGAGAAACTGCTCAGTAATAAGAAACGGTAGGGAAATTAGAACACACCGGGGAGGTTGTCTCTGCAGTTTCTGTACTGGATCTAATGCCACCAGATCCCGTCGATCATCATGTCGCGCACGCGATGGAGGGTACCAAGCCCTGGAAGCGAAGCGGTGGGTGCGACAATTTCTGCAGAATCCAACAGCCCAGCGTGAGATGCTCTGCATCTGCTCCGCGGGCTGCCGGCTAGCTCTGTTCGCGGCGGCGGGCGGCGGGCGGCGGGTGAGGAAGAAGGTAGGGGCCTGTTTAGATGGCAAATTTTTAGCAAAAGTAACTTTTGAAACTCCTGTAGCATACTGTAGCACGTTTCGTTTGTTTGTAGTAAATATTGTCCAATCATAAACTAACTAGAGTCAAAAATTCATCTCGTGATGTACAACAGAACTATGTGATTAGTTAATTTTTTTACCTACATTTACTGCTCCGAATATATATCTTTTAATGTATTTAATGTGATGTGATGAAAAAAGTTGAAATTTTAGTAAATTTTTCACAAATTTCTAACCAACTAAACAGGACTAGCCGACGAGCCTTTTTCACGAGTCTGCCTCTTATAGTAGGATGCTAGCAGGCCAGAGGCTTTACCGCAAACCCACAGTTTTTGTTGGACAACCCCAAAAATATTCGAACAAACAGACTAGAGTTTAGGCCCAAGTTGGCCCAGAACCTGGTATGAGACCGATGGGCCGGTCGGCCAGCGCAGCGCCGGCGAGCGCGGCGTGCAACCGGCGGCTGCTCCTGCTGCTCCGGAGTAGGACGATGGAGGGAATCAGGATGGCGGCGCGTGAGGAGGAGCCAGGTCTCCATGCGCGCAGGGGAGGGCTCCGCGCCGGCGCAGGGGAGGGGCTCCGCGCCGGCTGCGCAGGGGATGGGCTCCGCGGCGGTGCTGCGCGCGGCCCGAGCGTTTTTTCTCTTCCCGCGAGCTCTGTCCGTGCCCTGTCCGGTCAAAAGGATGAGGAAGCTGTATCCAACCGTTGGATAGGCGTTGGACGATCGATGTGAGCAGGTAAGGCTCACGGAGTCATAGTGACTCGCTAGAGGAAGGAGTAAAATTCACGGCTGGGCCAACAAATTTGGGAGGGCTGTTCGGTTGACAGTTTTGGATATTTCAGGTTTTATAGAATTACACAGTACAACGCAGACGTTTAGAACACACATGCACACTCGCTCTTATGAACACACGTATGCAAATCCTACCTCTATGAGCACCTCTGAAGGACTGAGCACCGGCAGATCTAGAGAATCCCGAAGTCACCACTGGCGCTACCGGCAGATCTAGATAATCCTGAAGTCACCACTGACGCCTCATCGTTGACAGAACGTCGCTTACCACTTAATGCATAACGCCGAAAAATCTTAGAATAAATCCAGAAAAATGTGTGAGCATCAGGATTTGAACTCTGATGGGTAGCATCCCACTGGACGGTCCTACCATTTGGACTACAAGCTCATTCGATTTGGATATTTCAGCTAGCATGCAACATTAGTTGTTGGGCCGAATTATATACATCAAACCTACCGGTGTTCTGTAGTTGGACAGTCAGCATCAAGATTTTCTGCAAAAATCAGAGGTAATAAGTGGAGCAAGGAGGAAAAGGGAGAGGTTCCTGGGAGATTGCCAAGGAAACCTTCAGATCTTTCTACACTAGAAAGGGACAGTTTGATAGTAACCTTCAGATATTTAACGTTTTTCGGTGGAGATTCTACTCATGTGCTTATCATTTTGAGCACATTAGAGGACCTTGCTTGTCGCAAGGAAAATATACAATAAGATTGACCGGGAAAAAGATCACTATATCATCAGTATTCTCTTAGGATTTCCTAACTTCATTTGGAGGTCCCCCTCCCTCGCGTCTTCTCTCCCGGGGCGACTCGGGGGCTCCCTCCCCCCTCCTCCTCCAAGCCCTCCCTCCCCCTCCCCCCCCCCAACGGCCGCTGGCGGCTGCCGCCGCCCTCCCCTCCGACGGCGGCGGCCCACTCTTCCTCCCCCCACCTCTCTCTCCTTCTTCCTCCCCCTTCTTTCCTCCCCCGCAGCACCACCACACCACCACGACCCTCCTTCCCCGTCTGGTCATGCCCACCTTCGCCCGCGGCTCCGGCCGGTGGCGGCTGTCACCCTCGACACCACCCTCCAGCTCCTCCTTGCCGGCTGCCGGCGCCTGCGGCCCCTCCTCTTGCGCCGCCGCCGCCGGTGTGACAGAACCGTCCAAATTAATTCTATATTATTGCCTAAACCACTCCATTTGGTCATTAAGCAATATTACAGAAGTAACTTGTCACCTCTGCCGGGTCAAGCCTGGTAAATCACTTTAACCAGGATCGAAGACTTGTACATTAAAACTCACACGATAGTGAGCCTAGAGATAAACATTTCACAAATTATTACATCAAGCTCCATAAGGTTTAATATTACAACTCAAGTATTTTGCATAAGGTAAATAGTTCAGAGTTCGAAACACAGCGGAAATAAAATACTAAACGTCATAAGTAACATTATAGGAGGCCATCCATGACGTCACTAAGAACTGTCATCCTCCCACTCAACTTCCCAACCGAGTGGGAGAGAACCAGGCCACGGGAACCCATCATCATTCATATCACCTGAAAACAACACCAAAAGCAAGGCTGAGTATACTAATACTCAGCAAGACTTAACCGTCGGGTGATGGAAAATCACCAACTCTCTAGACATGCACGGCTCTTTGGCTAGTGGGTTTCTTTTGCTGAAAAGCAACAAAGAGTATGTCCTTACTTTCAAGTTTTAGCTCAAAATTCTAGTTAATTATCCATTACTAAGTAAGCAACTACTGCAAGCATAAGTTGTGCAAACAATTAAGCATACATCTATATTCCTTCTCAATTCCATCATTAAGGGACATAGAGTGTATGGTTAAGCAATCTCGGGTAACAGTGAGAGGCTGACGATCGATCGATTAATTACCTTGCAAGGTGGACCTAAACACACGGGAGAATGCACACCCCAAAAACAGCCAATTAGAAACCAAAGGGGGTAGGGTATGCACCAACCAGGCGGTTCCCGTCAATCCTCGGTTTGGGAACAGGGGCTACAGTCCTTGGTACAAGGTGGTTGGTTCGGCCTCGCTTCCCCAACCCCACACATGCACCACAATTAAGCTGCAGCAGGGGACGAACCCAGGAGTAGTAACACTAAAGTTCCCTTGCCGTGCCAATCGGGTACTAGGCTTACCGGTCCCATTCCCGGCAAATGTTTAGTACGTTCAAACGCTTAACTACAGACCTACTGGGTGGAACCGGTCCCATGCTCTTACCACATGAGCATATGAATTTAACAAAATCTTATGAATCCAACATAAGAGACCTATAGTTCACGAGTGACGAACATCACTCGACTTTTACCGTGTCCTTAGAGCATGGCAACTAGCGACCTATCATGCTAGTAATTGAGCATAGGAACCTAGGATCATGCATCTAGGGTTTCAATTCAACTCCTGAAACGTAAATGCACAAACATTGCATATCATAATTGTAAAAGTTAGAAAATTTGGGTTATGCTCCGGGGCTTGCCTTCACTAGCAAAGTCAGTGGAGAAATCCTCCAAACTTTGGTTCGGGTCTTGCTGCACCTCCACCACGTTCACTTCTCCTTCCGCAAGATCTACCTCGGATTTCGGCACCAACTCGTAGTTCCCGTCCGGAAGTTCTACGCGACATGCATATGCATCAACTTTATGTATTTATAACTGAGAAGTGAGAATGTAGTTTAGAATTGAAGGGTAAACTTGGGGGTGTATGGGTGACCACATTCACCTAGACAACGATATATCCAGCATACTCTTCCTATCAAAGAAATGGTGTGTGTGCGTGGTTTTAACTCCTTATTTGATGGTGATTGTGTGCACATCTAAATTAATTAATTAATTTCTCTTCACCAAAATAAGGGTGATGTTCATGGTGTGATTTGGTGAAGTTCAACCAAAAGATTTGAAATGTAAACAAAGGTAATTTTTATTTTCCTTTTAATTCTTGGATTAAGCTTGATTTACTTCGAAAATTCATTCTGGAAGAAATACAAACAAGGTGACCATGAAACTTCGCAAGGAGGCACATCATACTATACATGAGCTACTGCCAAAAATTTAGATCAAACCAACCCATAGATTTAGCATGAAAAATACAACTAGATTCATTCATAAAAAATACAAATAAATCATATAGAAAAATATACGCTACATCTTGAGCTAGAAATTCAGGTAGAAGTTCAAAACATCTAACCATGAAGAGATATGCACTTACTCAGCAAAGAAAATTTAAATTACTTCAAATTTTAAGAAGGAAGGTTAAACTTGTGCAAAAATTAGTTAACCCTATAAAACATGATAAAAACATCTCTACTATTTATCATGGATGCAGAACCATTAAACAGGATTATAGCAAAAATATTGGATCCAAAAGATCAACAGATTAATTTACAAAAATCATAAACAGGAGCATTGCTGAAAATCAACTTTAATTCATGACTAAAGATCTACTTAATAAATTTGTGCCACATTTTAACCAGAAGACCAACATGACATATAGAACAACATATCCAAAAATGAGCTTCAGATCATGCATAGAATTTGAATTATTTCAGATCTATCCAAACTATTAAATTCAAAATTATTTAAAATCTACACAGAAATTTGAGAACTTCCTTTGTAGAAAAGTTTGACCTAGTCATAAGGATCGCAACAAAACTAGGTTTGTATTTTTATGATTTTTCTGTGATTTGATATCGATTTTACAAGATCTAGGAAAAATAAATGAAAAAGGAAGAATCTTTTTACAGAAAGACCCTTGGCTTTTGCACAGAGGTCCCTAGGAAGATCTCGATGTTCACACGAAGGTCCTCGGCGGCGCGGCTGAGATCACCGGCGGTGAGGCGGGGCCGGATTCGGCCGGGCGAGCGCCGGGGGAGGACTAGAGGCGCACCTAGGGTTGATTCAGGGTGTTGGCCGGCTCGGAGGCGGCTCCGGCGATCGTCGGCGGTGAAGCAGGGGCAGAGCGGCCGCGGCGGCGAGTCTTCCGGCGAGCAGGCTGCACGGCTAGGGCAACAAGCGGCGGGAGAGGCTACGGTTGAGTCTAGGGAGGGACTTTGGGTGCTTCACGGCCGTCGGAGTCGAGCGGGAAGGCGAGCTCCACGGCGTCGTGGCAATGGCGGGCGGTGGAGCATGGAACGGCGGCGCTGCGCTGCGGGGCGCGGCCTTATATATGCGGCGACGAGCGGGAAAGCAGCGCGGGGATCCTGGCCTTCACGCGGGCGCGCGCGGGCGGAAGGCAAGGCGCGCGCAAGCGGCAGCCAAGCGCGGGCAACGAGCGCGCGCGGTGCGGGCGGGTGCGGCACGTGGCGCGCGGGGCGCGGCCACCCAGCGCGGCTCAACCGGCCGGCGGTGCCCTGGGGAGGCTCACCTGGTCGAGCTAGCACTGGCAGCGCAGGTGGGGCCCGGCGGATAACAGCGCACGGACGGCGGGCGCGGACATCGGGGCGGCTCGGTGCGCGTGACGCGCGGGAGCGCGCGGCCAGAGCGGCGTGCTCAAAAAAAAACTTGTAGATGGCATAACCCTCTAAAAATTTTGTAAAGGCCGTCCTATGTAAAACTCTTTGGATTTGGAGATAAAATGGCTTGAAGTTTGGGATTTTCTCTGTTTGGTCAAAACACTGCTCTGAACTTTGACAAACTTGTTGAGGGTTTTCCACTTCGAATTTCAAATGCTGCCAATTGAATGAAACATGACCCATGTAAAAATGAGAAACTTTCGTATTTGTCGATTTTGAAGCTGTTATATGAAAAGTGGAGAACGCGCTAGATTACCAAGGATATGTATAGAGTTCTAGGGTTTTGACCTTAGCTTTGAGAGGGTTGACCTTGGGTTAGGGGTTTGACCAAGTCAACCATGTTAAGTACCTTGCTTAGCCTTGTTAATGATGGTGATCACTGTTGCATAAACATCAGAGATGTTACAGCCGGTCGCCGGTCTTCGTCCCCGCCTCTTCGCCGGACTCGCCGACTACCTGCTGCTTCTGCCTCCACTTCCTCTTCGCTGGCGTCGTCTTCTTCGCCTCGCCCTAGGATCATCGGGTCGTTCGTCGCTGGCCTGCTGTCGTCCTTTCATTGTGCTAGCGACTCGGGCGGCATGCTGCTTCTCCACCGGCCGTGTTGCCCCTAGCCTTCCGGGGGGTCTGCGTGGAGCTGGTTCGGGGCTTGGCGAAAGCCTCTCCTGACCTCTGACGGGCTGACAACGGCTGCACCTACTGGCGTAGCGTTCCTCGCTGGAGGTGTTGTCCCTTCGGCTCCGACCCGGCGTGGTCTGCAAGGTGAAAACCTACTCTCCCCCCTCGCGGAGAGACGGACGTTGGCGGCGACCTCGTCGTTCCCCCCTTGGCGGCTTCGTCCTGCATGACTTCCTCGTCGGGCCCCCTCTAAGGCCTCGGTCTCTAGGCGTCCGGTGATGAGCGTGTGTCCTTGGCGCTCTTGTTAGCAGCAGGCTTCGCCTCTCTGTATCGGGTGTGGTTTGGTGATGGTGTGGGTCCTTCCCTTCCCCCCGCTTGCTTCCCCTTCGGCTTAGGCCGGTTTGTTCTCCTGTTGTTGTGCACTTTAAAGCCCTCCTAAAGCTACTTTTGTGTAACTCACTTCTCCTCTCTTAAAGTTAATGAAAAACGTGTTTTCATGTCTTAAAAAAATAACTTCATTTGGAAAGGTAGAAATAGGCCATTAGCCCAGTAGTACCATCGTCACAGATGAGAAAAATAATGTCATGAATGGAGACGATTATTGCCCTGCATCATTGGTCATCACAAAAGTTTGATAGTGCCATCATCATTAGGCTTCCACCTATTTTGGTGCTCTCGAGTAAGAGAGAGTTCAGCGTGTTCCACTAAGCCAAATGGAACCCTAATGTTACGGCCATCTTTCATAATTGAGCTTTTTTTTTACACTGCCTTATACTACTGTTTCTGGTTGTGATATATAGTATACATATAGATGATGTTAACTGTCCATACGTGTAACTTAGTAATTACTGCATCGTAAGAAGTGTGATTCCTAGGTGTCAAAAAAATATTACAACAAAATTATCTTTGTAAACTTTGTACAAGCGTCAACTTTTTTTCCCATATATCCTTACAGTATCCATACCTATTTTATTGGTTCTATACAATTAATTTTATTCGTGGATTTTTCATACTCGTTCTTTTCAAAAGCTAGTACACTACTCCTAAATTGCGTAGTATAGCCTAGTTTAAGTATAAAAGGAGGGCTCTCATATTTTGTAACTTGCGATGGTGCACACAGTCAGCTCTATCTGTAATTTTATGTTTCCTACAGTACATATATAGCATATATATAAAAAGGGAACATATCTAGTGGAAACCAACATTTCCGTGCAAACTATGAAAACTTCAATCTGAGACATACTATGTTGATCCAAAGGAGGGTTCATGAGAGGTGGAAGGGGTGATTTGCAAAAGCGCCTTCCCAAATCACCCCTCCCACCCAGGGTTTTTTTTACTGCTTACCGACCAGTAACCGACGGGAAAAAAACCGGACCGGTAAAGCGCACAAACCGCTCGGTTTACCGAGATCACTGGTTTTGCTATGTCGGTTTCAACGGTTTACCGGTCGGTTTTTATTACCGGACCACAGCGGTAAGAGCGGTAACCGCGGTATAAATTGCGGTTACGGTTGGAAAAAAAACCCCTGCTCCCACCTCCCATGAGTTTTGCACATCACTCCTCCCACCTCCCATGAGCCCTACCTTGGATCAACATCGTGTGACTCAGATTGAAGTTTCCATAGTTTGCACGTAAGGTTAGTTTCCACCGGATATGTTCTCATATAAAAACACACTGAAATATGCTCCTGAATTGAAGTTTTGTGGTTACCTTTGCAGTTGCAGGTGGTGCTTCGTGCTGGTGGATAGATTGTGCAACAACCTGCAGCAGCTTCCACTCCTCTTTTTAAGATGTGCAAAGCACGTTTTTCACTAAGAGAGGAGAAAAAGGTATTTCGGTTAGGGTTACAGATAGGCACAAGGCCAAACGGAAAGAAAGCAAGGGTTGAAGGGGGTTACACCGCCCTTACCGGGCGAACACCTAACAACTGAGTGTTGGGATCGGAAATCCCTAACAGATTTGAAGAAGGAAGGAGAAGGAAACAACATCACAAGTGAACTTGGGAACCAAATGGATACAAGAGTCAAGCCTCCCCCCTCCTCCACCTCTTGGGGTCTATTTATAGGGAGGGGAGGTGGCTTCCCCCTCCAAACCCTAGGGAGAGGAGGTGGCTGTTTATGCTATTTCTCTTGGTGGGGTTGAATATTAAATCCGGGTCTCTAATATTTACAATGAGGTCCCCGACCATTACAATAAAGACCTAGTTATTACAATTAGGGGCTTGGCCCATACAAATATGCCCTTACACCTCATTTCGGGCCTCTTTTACACACAAAGGGGGTCCCTAGCCTTAGGCTAAGGCGCACCCCTAACAGTAACCCCTCAACTATTCAGGCTTGGCAGGTACAACAAGGCCTAATAGTTGCTCCATTTTAAAAGAGGCCGACAACTCGAATCCCGGACGCTTCCTTTTGGCTGCCTTGAGTGTTTGATTCCTTGGAACAAATTTACTTCCGAGTGTCGATAGTAGACCTTGCTTTGATAGCTCATGTAGTTGATGTAGTCGAGGTTGAAGTCAATTGCAGAGTCTTCATATATTCTCTCACGGGCGCCGGACAATAAAGATGAACTGGTCCTCCAGTACAGCCCCAGCCCCTCTTGGCTGGTGCTCGTGAGAGAAATCCCGCATGTAGTGGAAGTAGCCAATATAGTAGATGTAGCAGTCGTTGTTGAGGTTGAGTAATGATGCGAGAGCGAGCCCGTTGGGTTGATGTGGAGGTGGATAGCGACGTTGCGGATGACAGAGATTCCGGGGGGGGGGGAGCCCCTTGAGCCGTTTGCCTTTGCGAAAAATATTAGGATGACGGCTTGTAGCCTCTGCGCAACAAAGGTAATATGCTTAGGAAAATAAAAGTTGGCGCTGCAGCTTGTTGTTGCTTGTAGCCCAACACTTGGGTACAAACTCATTATGCTTGAAAATGTACTTAGGCATGATTGCCAAGATTTTCCGGGGACTCAGGCATGATTGCTGAAATTTTTCGAGGACTCAGGCATGATTGCTGAGATTTTTATGAGACAACGTACAAGCTTATTGCTTTCTCGTTGCTCTTGGGCAGAAACCTCCTTTGCTTTAAAATTAAAGTAAAGTAAATGTTTGACAATAAGGAAACAAGGTAGCCTTTTGAAGCTAAGTAAATAATAGGGATTTCAGACCACTTAGCCTTTTAGGCTCTTTTGAATACCTGCATGAAAACAATACATTCATGCGATATGATGCCTTGATGTATGCTTCTATGCAAATGAATGAAATGCTTGGATATGCAAAGATATATCTCCTAGTTAGTCATATAATCAATCCTGCAAGAGAAAGGTAGTTTTGATTGAAACTTGATCATGGGAACCAAAGGTCCATAAAATGTATCACTTGATCAAAACCCAACATGCCATTAGAACCAATATCCCAATTCTTGACTTGATCACAGAGTGAAAACCAATTAACCCGAAAATAGAAAGGTGATACGATCTAATATTAAATGGTTAGTTCTAGCGAGCGGAAAATACTTATCCCAATACTTATAAGTAGCAAATTTTTTTTTCGGTAAGTGTTATCTAACTTTTCTTTCTTTTCTTTCCTTATGTTTTCTCACTTTCTTCTTTTGTAAAACGCCCCGAACGAAGGTCTCATGCCTCATTGAACCGTGATATACCATCGATGAATAAATATGAAATCCTCCTGGAATTTTCCGGCTCCGGTGATGTTCTTTTCCTTTTGTCTCAAAAACTTGAAGTCTTGCAAAACTTGCTCCGAGTTTTTGCAGACTTCAAAACGATCTCTGATCACAGTTGAATTTGGCAATCTTGTTGCTTTCGACCGAAAATTCCCTTGATAATTTGAATTCTGCTTTTGCGGAAACAGAATGCTCGGAGCCTCTTTTTCTCTTGGGTCGCGCAAAACACCACTCGATGCTGATAAACGGAGGAATTTGTCTGCGAATTGAACTCACCTAGACCCGAGATGAGTCAGATGACAGAACACTTATATATTTTTTCCACATATGAGAAGTGTAGGAGTACTGGCAGCTTTGAGGGTACCAGCAACCTCGTTGTTGTGATACGGCAACGGATGCTATGTTTCCTTGGAGCATTTTTTTTCCTTCGGAACATCCGAGTTGAAAACTTAGCTTGATCTTGATTCTTGAGTCTCCTTTTTCGAAATACTTTGGATGACCCTGATATCTTCGATCATGGGCTTCAGAAGAATTTTTTTTATCCATCACACCCAAAGTTAGAAGTTTTCTTTAGCACTCGAAGCTAAGGTTTTTCCTCTGCACTCATAAGTGCTTCTCATGTGCCATGAGAAACAAACTTGTTTTAAAAGAAGCAAGCATCTTTTCACGACCAGCTAGCCGCTAGCTGCTTTGCCGCAATGTTGATCTTACCAGCGACCGCACAGTTCTGTGCAGCATTCACCCTCCCAGAAGTAGAAATTAATATACTGAGGCATCCATATTCATTTCAGTCAAAAGAAGCCCACAATAATTTCAGTCCAGACCGTACTTGTCAACCATCAAAGATACTAACCAAAGTAGCATTATCAGTAAACCTGGAACTCCGATGTTCCAGTCATGATCATAGACAACTAAGCTAGACCTTTTGAGGGGAATAACTTTGCTTCGAGAACTTTGTATACTTCTTTTTTTTCCAGCCCTGTTGCTTCCGGAGCTCAGGTATATTAGCGACAGCGAAGGCCAGGTTTGCCCCTGATGAGATGAGCAAGTATACGTAAAAGGAATCCCAACAATCTTTTTACGAAAACTTAAGCCATTGAACACGTTTTTTTTTGGGTCACCAAAATCCCGCTCGATGCTAGTAAACGTAGGAAATAGTCTACCAACTGTATTTACCTAGTCTCAAAATGACAGAACACTTATATATATATATATGCAAGAAAATTAATCACAAAAACCTTTTCTGGCTGAGGATCCCAGAACATCCGAGTTTGAAAATTTAGCCTGACCCTGATAACTTCGATCATGGGCTCGGCTTTATCTGGATTTTTTTTTCTTGAGAATTTGTGAAAAGAAGCAAGCAATGAGAAAACTTGCTTTTAATTTTGCGGAACTATGTGGATTGCTAGAACGTCGTGGGGTCACAGCTCCGAAAAAACTTGCTTGGATCTGGAAATGCAACCCCCTCTTTTCTTTTCTTTTTTGGTGCACTCTAAGCTTCGACGCTTGCTATCGCCGGTGCAGCTCTTAGCGAAGCTTGGCTTTGTTGCCCGGGCTTGCCTCTGTTGCCGGCTCCGCTAAATATTGATGGCTCCCAGCCAGCTTTGCTAGCGCTGATGGTTTTGGCCACAAGCCAAAAAACGTACAAACGCGGAAACGCCGAAGCTAAAGGTTTTGCTCGGTGTGGGCGAAGCTGGTGGAGCTCTTACAGCTGTTATCGGCTGGCAGCTTAGCGCGGTTGTGTTGTTTACTAGCTTCGGGTGAGCCACCATCGAAGCCGCGTCTTTTATTGTTTTGGCAAATGAAGGTTGTGCAGATGCTTGAAAAACCATGTTGGCAGGTTCAACTAGCTTCGATCGGGCGCGTGCTAGTGTACACATGCTTGTTTGCTAGGTGTACCATGTATGCACGTTTCCTTAACTTAGCTTATTTAGCTTTCGAAGGCCGCTTTGCCTGATGCTTGCAAGGACCAATTTTGGATATCTATCTGTTTTCCATTCGAAGCTAAGGATACCTTGAGAAAGGTGATCACTGATTACTCCTGGCTTCGAGTAACTTTGCACGCCCTTGCAGCATGTACATGGGAGAGCTTGCAGCTTCAGATGCAAGTACTCGAAGCTAAAGGAAGTTGAGAACACATCTTTTTATTCTGAACCTCGAAGGTGTTCAACCAAAAAAGGCTTTGCAACTTAACAGAATCCCTCAGTCTCTTGAAATCCCCACTTTTTTATGACGATCGTGAACTTTCCAAAATTTGTAAAGAAAAACAGAAAACTTTGTTCGAGTTTGCACTTGTCATGCTTTCACAAAAACTGCCTAGTCTAGCTAGGTTTGACAGATAGCAACAGAAATCTGATCCTTGCTTTGAAACTCGACCTGAGCACTTTTACTGCTGGTTTTTTTACTCCAGGCGTACGATTACTCGAGTTCATCTGCATGCGAAGCTCAGATTTTTTCCACAAACCAAAATCCAAAAATTCGACGAGTTTTAAAAGCTTTGGATTTTTTGGAAACGTGGTTGACCGCCACTCGAAGCCAGGAAATGCTTTTTATACGCTCCTAACTTCGAGCAACATTTCGCTGTGTGGCCATTTTTTTTAAGCTTTATGGGCTTTGGGTTGACTCTACACGGAGCTTTCATAAAACAGTAAGCTTGCAAGTTTAAACGCCTAGCAACCTTGAGCTGATAACCAACTAAGAGCATTTGAGAAGGGCACAGACGCAGAACGTACCGCGCCTGAGGGACAACATCCTTAGGGGTTTAAAAGAGATAAAAAAGTTAAAATTTTTGGAGAGTTTTTCTCAACTCCAGGGTTGAAACATCATCAGACTTCTTCCCGAAGCTCACACAAGGTGAAAGTTTTGCAAACACGAAGTTTGGTGAGCTTCGGGTGCAAATAATTTCCAAGTTTTTTTCTTTTGTTGCTCGGAGCTGACTAAAGATTGAGGGTTTTGGAAACCAAAACACTGAGTGATCTGGCGGCTTCGAGTGAGTCGGCCTGTTTTTGTTGTGTGTTTTTCCTTGTGATGAAGTCCTGGTAAAATAGATAAATCTTGGGCTTCGAGTGGTTGTCCGAGATTTTCAAGCTATCAAATTTGCACGGATAGCTGAAACTCGGGATACTCGAGAGAAGAATTGTGTCCCAAAACGGTCCAAAAACTTTTTGAAGCTCAAGTTCTTTTTTGCGAACTGAAAATTTTTCGAAAAAGTCTGAAAACTTTCCGAAACTCAGGTTCTTTTTCACGAAACGAAAAATTTTCGAAAAGATCTGAAAACTTTCCGAAGCTCAAGTTCTTTTGACGAACCGAAAATTTTCGAAAAATTCTGAAAACTTTTTGAAGCTCAAGTTCTTTTGACGAATTGAAAATTTTCGAAAAAGTCTGAAAACTTTATGAAGCTCAAGTTCTTTTGACGAACTGAAAATTTTCGAAAAGGTCTGAAAACTTTGCGAAGCTCAAGTTCTTTTTCACGAACCGAAAAATTTTCGAAAAGGCCTGAAAACTTTCTGAAGCTCAAGTTCTTTTGACGAACTGAAAATTTTTGAAAAAGTCTGAAAACTTTGCGAAGCTCAAGTTCTTTTTCACGAACCGAAAAATTTTCGAAAAGGCCTGAAAACTTTCCGAAGCTCAAATTCTTTTGACGAACCGAAAATTTTCGAAAAGGTCTGAAAACTTTGCGAAGCTCAAGCTCTTTTTCACGAACCGAAAATTTTTCGAAAAAGTCTGAAAACTTTCCGAAGCTCAAGCTCTTTTGACGAACCGAAAATTTTCGAAAAGGTCCTTTATCAACTTGCCTTGTTAGCTTCGATCATTTGTTCCAGCTTTTGACCAGGAATTCTAGTTGCGAGGGAAGAAAAGTATACCATGACCTTCGCTTGGTCACTCTTGTACACGGAGCCGACTATATGTAGAAAAAGATGACAGTCAGCAGCTCCTAGCTTCGAGTGACTTCTTGACTTGAACTTAGTAGTTTGACGGGTGGCAGGTGCATAACTTATCTGGGAAACTTGATGTTGTTATTGTGAGAGTTGTGACGTGTACCCAGAGTGAACCAACGAAGCTAAGCAACTTGAGTTAAAATTTAACTTTCCTGTAGCTCGTCCTGAGTTCTTGTGAAACTTTGGAAAAAACAGCCGTAACCTTCGAACTTTGGAAAAAAACTCTCAGCTTCGGGGGTACAACATGAGTTGAAAGAAATTCGAGTTTTTTAATGGTAATCGTGAACTTTCCAAAATTTGTTAAAGAAAAACGAAAAAATTTGCTCGAACTCGCGCCTGTCATGTGGATCTTTCTCAAAACCTGCCTCGAGGCTAAGGTTTGACACAAAGTGTACGAGTACATAGTTCACCTGCAAAATTTTTTCCACGAACCAAAAATTTTTCGGAACAGTACGGAAACTTTGCGAAGCTCAAGTTTTTCTATGATTTTTTTCGAAACAGTCTGAAAAATATTCTCCTTTGATGGTATATCGTGAGCTTTTGTTTCGAGCGAAAACCACGGTAGGCGCCACTGTTGGGATCGGAAATCCCTAATATATTTGAAGAAGGAAGGAGAAGGAAACAACATCACAAGTGAACTTGAGAACCAAATGGATACAAGAGTCAAGCCTCCCCCTCCTCCACCTTTTGGGGTCTATTTATAGGGAGGGGAGGTGGTTTCCCCCTCCAAACCCTAGGGAGAGGAGGTGGCTGTTTATGCTACACTACGTGAAAAACAGACATTGGTAACGGGCGTGGATACCGATCAAGCGTTACAAATAAGCCAAGAAAGGTAACGGGCGGATGCCCGTTACTGATAACACGTAATTGTAATGGGCGTCGAACAAAGACCGTTACCGAAACAAGTTACCGGTCACCTGAAATGTCTGTTTCTCTGGGCCCACATGGACCTTTGGTAACGGGCACAAAAACCTAGCCCGTTACATGAACTCACTATCGGAGACGTTTGCTGTGGACACGCGTCTACACGTAAGGAGACGCATTTTTTGTACGCGCGTCTTCTCTGTCTGGACGACAGGAGACGCGTGCTCTGGACGCGCGTCTCGCCTGTCTCCACGAAAGGAGACGTGTGCTCTGGACGCGCGTCACGTCTGTCTCGACGACAGGAGACGCGTGCTCTGGAAGCGTGTCTCCTCTGTCTCGACGAAAGCATCAACTTGTAGGGCCTAACGGTCAGTATTAGTAACGGGCCTTTATGCGGTCCGTTACAGTGTTGTCATACTTGTAACGGGCGTTCCAAGTGAAGCCCGTTACTCACGGATCTGTTTTTGTAACGTGCCTTACTTAACGCCCGTGACCGATACGTAGGGCACCTACAGTAACCTGCCCGTTTTCTGGCTGCATCCCGGAACCAGCCAGGATTTGGCAGCCACCAGATCAGGGGCTGCATCCTGGAAACAGCCAGGATTTGGCAGCCACCACAGCAATGCTAGGAGACATCACAAACACATTCTCATCACATATATACACAAGCAAGATCACATATATATACACAATAATGCGAGATCACATCAAGTTCCTCATCTGATCGACATGCATGCTAAAGTTTCAAGTTTGTCATCGGTGCTTTGTTTGGATGGAGTCCTGAGAAAACTGCCTAAACCAGGCAACATCTGACCCCAGCCAAGCAGGTTTCTCAGGCAGTACTAAACTAGCCTGAATGCAGCAAGCTAGTTTCAAGTTTGTCAGGTAGTACAATGAACTCACGATGCACCATTATAGAGGTTGCCGTTTCGGTCGAGGATCTCCTTAACAATGTACTCGCACAGCATCTCCCGCACTGGCTTTAGATCTTCTATATAAACATTAAGGGCAGGTTTGAAATCCTGCAAAATAAAATAATTATGAGAATACAAGTACAAATCAGTTTCTAAAATCAAATAGAGAATATATGAGCAGAGACAAGGGTGAGAGCATTATCTACTTACAGCAGCCTTCTTGATGTGAGGTATGTCTTCAAGTAGTTTGAACATATTGAGTGCCACATGAAATCCATGCAAAAAGGACCCCGATGGCTGCTGAGCACACTGCGCATCGAGGTACCAAAATGACAAGTTAATGCTGTACCAAATTGGTATGAAGGGACCATAAAAAAAACCTCGGTCTTACAGTGGTATTTGACTTGTGCTTGAATGTCTGATTAGATTTTAGCTTTGTCTTCTTTCCTTTCATCCCATCGTCCTTTGGGCATATATCTTCAGAGGCTCTGCATGATCAGCAATACCGATTAGAAACACTAAGAGATTGAATTTTTTGAACAAAACCTACAAGGTACGGACCAAGTCACAAGCGCTCGGAGGTCTTCGAACTTTCGCGGGGGATGATGTTTAGCAGAATCTAGATACCAAACCTCTTTGAACTTCATACAGATGATCAGTGTGACATAGTGGCCACCGGTGCCGAAGGCACCCACCACATAGTCATTCGTCATTACATTTCTCAATGCTTTTATTACAAGGCTAGACTCCTTATGAATCTTTGTGGTCGTGAGAACCTGTGGATCCAAAAACCCAACACTGATCTTCATCTCCGCTGTCTTGTCCTTCATTTTCCTACAAAAAATCCAAATGTTAGCATGCATGAACTTTGTGGTCAAAATTAAAGAAATATCTATTTTGGTTTTAAGGCACTTACAATGTCCACAACCTCAAGAAGGTCTCATCCAGAGCAACCAGGGTTATAAGGTCATACACGTTACTGAATGCAATGTTTAACATTAAATCACCAGTACCATGAAAGGAGTCTTCAGGCAACTTTGCTGGAAAACTAAGTTTATCCTTACTGTGTTCCATGGCGTAAGCATGCAACCTGGCACAATTCGGTCCAGCAGCCTGTAAGTCCGCTTCTGACAACATAGGCACAGCAGGTTTGTATTTTGGATCCTATTTTGTCCAAAAACAGTTAAGAAGCTCATCTCTAGGCGGAGGTTTCCTGGCCCCTTCTTCTGCGGTGGTTGCTGCTCAGGCGGAGATTGCCTGTCCTCCGCCTGTCGCTGCTGCTGCTACTGCTGCTTAGGTGGAGATTGCCTGGGTTCCTCCTGCTGTTGTCGATGCTCCTGCTGCGTAGTTTTGCTGATCTGCTACTGCTTCTTAGGCGGAGATTGCCTGTCCTCCTCCTGCTGTTGTCGATGCTCCTGCTACGTAGTTTTGCTGATCTGCGGCTGCTGCTGCTGCTGCTGAGCTTTCTCTTGCTGACGCTGAGCTGCAGTACCTCCATCTGATGCTGTACCCCTGCTACCTGATGTGGGAGCAGGGTTGGTATTTCTCGTAATGGGTGGTACATGGATCCTGTTCTTTGACCATTGGATCCTTATACAGAGAGCCTCAGCTAGGGTTGTTACTTCATCCCCCCCAATTGGTACAGGCAGAGGGTAGTGACCCGTATTGCCCCACACATAACTAGGTTGCACCACAGCATACCCATCCTGCACCGGTACTGTATGGAGAGTCTTTTGCAATGGAAAGACAGTGGCTAGTGCGAGCTCCATTTTATTCCCGGAGCCATCCAAAAGGCTGCACTTGGTTGACTCTGTCAGCTTATCTATTGTGTCCAGCATAGGTGATCGACTATCAATGTGCTGTTGACTACCTTCGTCCTCGCTAGCATGCCAATGGTCTTCATCTCTACCACGTGCTTCTTCTTCCTCACTACCATGCACATCTTCTTCCTCGAGGCCATGCACATCTTCTTCCTCGCTGCTACTGACAGGTGGTGATTGGGGAGGATGAAGTACCTTTTTCCTTATTTCAAAGCCTGATTCTTGTAGAATGGAGACAACTCTGGTGACTGCTTCAACAACTAGGTGTTCCATCTGCGGTTCAGCTTTCTTGTTCCTCTTCTTCCTGTACATTCTAGCAAACTCTTCACCAAACCCTTTACCCCAGCCAAGTGAACTAGACACGCCTCGGACCCGACCTCGATGCTCTGGAGTCTCAAGTGCTGCGGTGAGGATATCATTCTCCCTAACCCCGAAAGAACCATCGCTAGCCTGAGATGCAAGTGTTTTCACCCTAGTTGCTACCCCCACCACCACAGGGTTACTGAATGTTATGTCCCCGCTTCCTTCACTAGTGGTCTTCCTCTTCCCTACCCTTGCCCGCAGATAAGGCCTCGAACGTCCAGAAAATTGGTCCCAAGGGTTCCGTTTTCCTTCTTTAGCTAGCTTTGCATCCTCCTCCTCCCACTCTTTCCTTTTACGAACATAACCTTTTCTGCCCGTCCTGTGTGGCTTATCATGCAATGCTCTCTTTTCTTTCATCCCCTGGCTCTATCACTGAAATCTAGGAGAATTGGTTTCCTGCACAAACACGGTCCAGTCTTCTGGCTGCAAAAAGGCATGCTTCACAAAGGGAGTCTCCTCTTGGCTCACAAAATTTTTTTCTTAAATGGGTCTTGAACCACCGTTGCAAGGTTTCAATCTCTGACATAGCTGCCTTAACTGCCTTCTTGCGAACAGATTCAGCCAGATTGGCTGGCTAATCTAGCTTTTCCTCTAGAACTGTGAACAACTCTTCCTTCTTAATTGGTGAGAGATCTTCAACTACCTTGTTGATTGACACCCTCTCTCGAGGAATGAGGCCACAGACCAATACAAATATATCCCTCGCAGCATCTGGGGTAGGTCAATAATTGTTATCAAGTCCAGTTGCGGTCAATTTGTCTTCTGACCATTTGGTTTGTGTCCTTGACCCGCGGGATCGAGTACTACTCGCAGCAGTATGTGCTGATTGACCCTGTGAAGAAGGATCACCGTTGATAGGCTATGAACAAGGTTCACCGTCGATGGGCTGTGATGGTGCACTGGAGGTAGAGGAGTTTGGTGTTGTGGGAGACTGCATAGATGATATGTCAAGTCATCAGTAGAGCAACATAACCTAGACTGAAAACCTAAACAAAATAAGATAAATTCTTATTCTCTGACAGGCAAAATAGTTGATATTAGCATATAGGTTGGGGATAGGTGCTAACCATTTTGACAAGGTGAAGCAATATGCTTATATATCAAAGCAGAGACTAAATTCCTTCAACTGCTTCCTTGTCCAACTTCAGCAGCAATGAATTGTGTGTTCCATGTGTACATGTAACAAGAGGACAAAGCAATTAGAACTAAAGTATGCTAACAGGTCCAAAGCATAACTATCGATCTGGTACATTCGAAGCATAACAGAATTTGAACAGTTCATATAAGTTCATTTGTTAGCAACAATTTATTCAAACAGACTTGGAGAAACAAAATTCATCCGTCAAATCCACAGCCAATCAATTAAAAATGAACTATTAAGGCATGCTGTACTAATGCAGGTAATTCCAGGAGAATAATCCTATGTGAACAACCATAAAGTAGCATGTCTCCCTAATCCACCTTGACAGGAATAGCAGATTGGGTGGCCGGGCACAGAGAGGGTGTTAGGGGTTCAAGCAGCACTAACATCTATCGCGAATGAAGTAGTTGTTCTCATGGTGGTCGGAGAGGCCCGATCCGCGTCACCTCATTGCCTGAGGTGGCCGGCTCGTCGTCGTGGCCGGGGATGCCAGATCCACGTCACCGTCTCTAGGTTCGCCGGGACGCCGTCCGCACGCCAGTAACTGCGTCCTCGTCACCGTCGTCACAGCTGGAGCCACTTCGCCGACGTCACGCCGGGAACGGTGGGGCTGGAGAAGAGCAGGGCTGCGGCGGGGAGAGCGGCGGCGGTGGATCTGTCTGAATTAGACTCCTAGATCTGTCTGAATTAGACTCCCGAGTATATATATGTCCCCTACGCGCGTGTTACTATGTTCACGGAAATTACTGGCGTGCCCTTGAACGGCTCTCTGGTGGAATTGGAATTCCATGGGCATTATAGTTAATATAGGTGGGAATTTTTAACAACGCGCGCAAGGTTTGCCTGCTGACGCTGACAATGGATAGTCATCACCGACGCTGGTTAGTAAACCCGCGTCGGCTAGATAGTCATCGCTGACGCTGGTTAGTAAACCCGCGTCGGCTTCGTTGGCAGGTATCTTCATTATATAGGCTGCTGACACTGACGCGTGGGCCTGACACTATTTTTTAGAAATGAAACTCGCATCCATCAAATATTAGAGCCGGTAAAACAGCACCTAAAAATTCATTAAAAATAACATCAATTCATATTTGGACATTTAGTATTTTAATAAAATATCAACAGTCACACTTGTGTACCCAACATTCTTATAATTCAAATATACATCTCATGCTTGTGATATAATAATTCTAATAACATCTTAGTTTGCTCCAAAAATTCTACAAATTGATGTGGCAACATAAATTGGGTACCTAAACTTGTCATAAAAAATTCAAATGGTTTCGATAAAGGAAGAATATACTAGTGTACAAATGGCTACATCTCTCACATAGTTTCTTAGAATGTTGCTTGAACATTGAAGTTTTCCACACTTTGCAACATGTTCGATCTCGTACGCATTTGAAATTTTTACACAAGCTTGTGTTCACCTTAAGATTATGAAATGCAAAGTTTCATTACTAATGGTTGTGGAAAACAAATATTTTTTCTATGTTGTACTTACAAAGAACAAGATAAAGGCATATAAACATTATTCACGAAACGGAATATATACTAAACAATGAAATTAATGAAAATATGGGGATTTTAGAAAAAAATAGGAAAAAATCATCAAATTTGGACTAAGTACGATAGAGAAATACATGTTACAAAATTTGACTGCAGATTAAAAGGAGAAATGATAACTGTTCTTCATTCCAATAGAACAGAGGGGGTGGTTAACCCATGTCTCATTTGCCCCTCCAATCCTCGTCTCCTACGCCCACCCAATAGAACAGAGGAGGAAGCAGACTAGCAGAGGCCACCGCCGCCGCCGCCGTGCCCGCTTTGACATCCAAGAGGGCACCCTAGGCCTCTAATGCGGCAAATGAGACCACCGCAACCTTCGATTTGACTCAGAAATGTGACAAATCAAATCTTTTGGATGCGATACAGAATATGTAATAATTTACATTCAAGATACACAAATTTTCACCCGCAAAAAAAAGATACATAATTTTTATTGATGCTTCCGCCTACATCCCGATGTTCATCCTGCTGACGGCGTACTCCACCGCGGTGCTGAATTCACGCGTCCAGAGGTCGAACTCATGACGGATGCGACACTCGGTGCTGCAGTAGTGGATGATCCCTGGGGTCTCCGACCCGTAGCGCCTACATCCCGCTGCCCAAATGCAGACATGGGGATTCTGGACGGGCAGCAACGGAATGTCATCATCGCCGTCACGAAGCCAGTACCACCACGCAATGTTCTAGAGATCCCGGCGGACGAGGTAGCGCAGCCGGTGCAGGTTGTGGTTCTTCCACCGCCCGTCAGGGGGCGACGGCCCGCCACTGATTTCGTGGAGCAGTGCCATCACTTTGGGGTCCGCAGGGTTGCGACGGTACTTCAGCATCGCTAAGAAGTACTTCGCACCGGCGTCTTTGGCAGCGGCCTTTCTGACGAGCTCCAGACCCTCATCGGGATTCCGCCGCCTGATCAACCTCTCCATCCCCTCGAAGCATAATGCCTCCGGATGTTTGGCGAGGCAGAAGCGCTCCTCCATCAAGGACCTGACGTAGCGATTCTTGCACACTTGACGAAGCTCACGCAGCGACACCTACAGGAGTACCTCATCCGAGTCGCAGATGCGCCGGAAGGTGCCGCAGACCCGATTACGAAGGATCAGGAAACGAATGACGGGCTCACCCTTGATGCAGCGGAGGATGATCTGGGTGACCAGTTCATTTGGCAGCAGCTCCATGAAGCACACCGCGGCCCTGAAGGAGAAGGGGAAGGAAATGGAAATGCGACGGGATCTGGAAATGGAAATGCAACGGGATCTGGAAATTGAAATGCGACGGGGTTTGGAAATTGAAATGTGACGCGGCCGTTTATGGAACTTGAAATGCGACGCGGTTTGGCTGCTGACACGTGGGCCCGACAACTGCCCCTACCCCTCCACCTTCCCGCGAAATTGAAATGCGATGCGTGTTTTTGGACGGTTTTGCTCCCAAAAAATGGTTCCCGAGGCGTAGGGGGACGTGGGGCGTGGGGAGGAAGGCACCCAGACGGTTCACGTCTTGTCATCATAAATCCCCGATGACTGCTGGTGACTCCATAATCATATCATTTCTTTCGCTTCATCTTCTTCCCCCTCGCCATCAAAAAACCACAAACTCCGGTCAATGAGAGATCACACCAACAAGGAGCGAGAAGAGCATGGCGTCGAGTGACCCGTCGGCGAAGCGGGGACGAAGAGAGGATGACGACGACGAAAGCCGCCGTCGGAGGAAGTTGACCATCAAGGAGAAGGGGAAGGTGCCGATGGCGTCCAAGGAGAAGAAGGAGAAGAATTCAGAGGCTGTCGACATCAGCTTCGCCGTCGAACTGTTCCAGTGCGCGTTTATGAAGCTTCAAGATGTTGGCGCAGCGTTCAAGATCGAGGCGCCTGACGATTACAAGGATCGCAGCCTCAAGGGTCTCGCCTTCAGGATCCACGTGTTGGCTGAAAAGTTTGAGAAGCTCCCCGTGGTCTAGCGGTCTCTCCTCGGCGACGACGACGGCTTCGACGGCGGCGATGACGGCGGCGACGACGGCGGGACTCCGACAGCGGCAAGCGACTAATTGATCTACTCCTGTACCATTAATAATGCGTTTGTGATTATTGTGTGTTCGTCAGTTTGTTCTCGTCAGGTTGTTGGACTGCTTAGTGTGTCGATCATGAACTGCTTATAGTTTGTTTGTCAATCATGAACTAGTTAGTTTGGTTGTTGGATTTTGTATACATGTCGCATGAACTCGATCTAAGAGACGCGGGCAGATCCGTCAGCATCGCCTACAGTATCTGTTCCTCCTGTGATGAACTCGATCTTGGAGACAATGGATAGTCATCTCCGACGCTGGTTAGTAAACTCGCGTCGCCTTCGTTGGCAGGTTGGTCCGGACTGCTGACACTGACGCGTGGGCCCGACACTATTTTTTAGAACTGAAACTCGCATCCATCAAATATTAGAGCCGGTAAAACATCAATTCATATTTGGACATTTAGTATTTTAATAAAATATCAACAGTCACACTTGTATTACTAACATTCTTATAATTCGAATATACATCTCATGCTTGTGATATAATAATTCTAATAACATCTTAGTTTGCTCCAAAAATTCTACAAATTTACGTGGAAACATAATTTGGGTACCTAAACTTGTCATAAAAAATTTAAATGGTTTCGATAAAGGAAGAATATACTTGTGTACAAATGGCTACATCTCTCACATAGTTTCTAGAATGTTGCTTGAACATTGAAGTTTTCCACACTTTGCAGCATGTTCGATCTTGTACGCATTTGAAATTTTAACACAAGCATGTGTTCACCTTAAGACCACGAAATGTAAAGTTTCATTACTAATGGTTGTGGAAAACAAATAATATTTCTTTGTTGGACTTACAAAGAACAAGATAAGGCATATAAACATTATTCACGAAACAGAATATACACTAAATAATGAAATTAATGAAAAGATTGGGATTTTAGAAAAAACTAGGAAAAAAATCATCAAATTTGGACTAAGCACGACGGAGAAATACATGTTACAAAATTTGACTGCAGATTAAAAGGAGAAATGAGAACTGTTCTTCGTTCCAATAGAACTGGGCCCCACCCTAATTAGGGACGCGGGATGGTTAATCCTCGTCTCATTTTCCCACACAAACTGTTCTTCATTCCAATAGAACAGAGGACGAAGCAGAGGGCGCCACAACCTTGGATTTGACACAGAAATGTGAGAAATCAAATCTTGTCTATCAATAACCGATTGGACGATACTTTACACGATAGAAGAAGACATTACATTCGTAACGAAGCCTACATTCATCACTACAGAAATACATGCAAAACCCCCTCCGGCTCGGCGCCGTACCGCAGAATGCTTTGCCTACGCAATGTTGAATGTTGCCTCGCGCCACCGCCGTTGGCAGCGTCGGCCGGCCGAGGCCACGGCGGAGGGCAACACTCCTAATTTGCCAAGCCAGATTGACCCCACGATGCCGGAAATCTAGGGATTGCACATTGCTGATCAAACGTGGATGCCACTGTCCTTGCTCCTTGCCCTCAACCTATTTCATGTACACAATTGCAGTGGCGTCGGTGTCGGCCCCGCTGTTGGCTCTGTAGAGGAAGACGGCGGCCATATAGGCCGCCCCTCTGTGCCCGTCCTTGGCAGCGCGGTGGAGCTCGTCGAGGGGAGGCTGAGGGCTGCGGTTCCCGCCGAAGATGTCGTCCATCCCGGTGAGGAAGCAGGCCACCGGGTTGCCGGCTACAGCCAGGCTACGAAGGAAGACGTCGTAGCCGACGGGGTCGTTGTTCTGCATCTGCTCGACTGGAACTCAATCCAGTGGTAGGCGCCTACCGACATCTCTATCGCGGCAGGGGCGGAGCATGTCCTTGCAGGTTGCCCGTAGGCTGCAGAGGTCCTCCATAGGCCGATTCGATGTCGCACCGACTCGGCCAACGATGATCGCCAGCACCTCCGTCGGGAGTTCCGCGAGCGACCGCGGGTGCTCCCTCGATGCCATGAGTGCCGACGATGATCGCGGAGGAGGCACGACGAGGAGTGTATAGGCAGTTGTGGTTTTCCCGCGGGTAGATGAAGGGGATGTGGTGGTTTCGTGGTTATTTATTTTGGAAAGAAGATACAGGAGACGCGTCTCCGATGAGTGGATACTACTAATTGCACATCTCGCTTATCGAGGAGTCAAACTCTTTGAAGTTTGATAAAATGTTAGACAAAATACTAATTGCACATCTCTCTTATAGGCATCTTAGGCAGTATCTTAGGCATCTTAGGTAGTATCTTAGGCAGAATATATAGGCATCTTAGGCAGTATCTTAGGCATCATATATTACAGAAAGGAGATTCATTCAAATTCCACCAATACACATCCTATATATATTACAAAAAGGATTCCATTTCCAGTAATAGACATCCCTGCATTTTACAAAAAGGATCGGATTCAGCAGAAATCAATCTTGCTTCTTTTTCTTCTTTGATTTTTGTATATGGTTCTTTTCACGATGGTCGCTTCTCAAGTATGGTGTTTTGTTAGCTCCCAAGACTCGGGGCATGTATGAAGTGTGAAAGGATGGACTTTCGTCAAACTGGTTGTATTCCTCCTCCTCAACAACATTTTCAACCCCAACAATCCTTTTTTTCCAGGCAAAACCACACTCCAGTTATTCTTTGCAAGGTCAGGTACATAGAACACTTGCTCAACATCCTTGGCGAAGACAAACGGTTCGGTTTTGTAACCAAAGACCCGGAGATCAACACTAACATAACTAAATTTGTCCTTGATCATAGCTCTCTTCGCATTGGTGACCCATCTACACCGAAACAAGGCTACCTTGAATCCTACATAATCAAGCTCCGAAATTTCCTCTATTTGACCATAATATGTGGCTGTGTTCTTCTTATTGTCGACGGCCCGTACACGCACAGCACTATTTTGATAGACGCTCTTGGCATCCTAGGCCATGGTGTAGAACGTGTATCCATTGATATCCATTGCTTGATATGTTGTAACAGTGAATAATGGCCCTGCTACTAGTTTTCTTATATCATCGGTTATAGCAGCGCTGCCACTCTGCTGGACATAATCTCGGAGCCAGCTGTTGAAGCATTGCATGTGCCTCTTTGCAACCCAATCCTCAGTACAGCCAGGGTTTTGTTCACGTAGTTGTTGCTTGTGCTCATTGCCAAATGGTGTAACCTCTATGCTCTGTTCTATCACGGTGAAATGAGCCTTCCTGAAGTCCTCTGGGTGCGGAGTGATTGACTTTTTCCTCAGGGTCCCAACACCTGAAAGCCTACCTTCATGCCGTGAACGAGGCACACTAATGGGGTTTTGGGGGTCCATATAATCCATGGCCCACTCCACTGCTTCAATGGTCTCATAGCCACGAACAATGGCTCCCTCCGGAAATGACCTATTATGTACCAATGATTTGAGGAATCCAAAGTACCTCTCATATGGAAACATCTAATGAAGGTAAGATGGGCCAAGGTACCAGATCTCCCTTGCGAGGTGTGTTGTTAGATGTAGTATGAGATCAAAGAATGATGGTGGGAAGGTAGCTTCAAGCAGGCATAGGGTCTCGAAATGTCTCCTCTCTAAGGCCAATAGTTTTTCCTCATCAATCACCATCTGTTCTATTTCATTGAAGAATAAACACAAGCTCGTGACCGCGTCGCGAACCAGTTCTATCTTGATACCTCTTAGTGCAACAGGAAGAATAGATGTCATCAACACATGGCAATCATGAGATTTCATCACGTTGAAATTCATTTTCATATCCTTCACCAACACTAGCCTCTTGAAGTTCGATGAGTAGCCTGAAGGTACTTTCAAACCATGCAAAAACTCATAGAATTCTTTTCTCTCTGCCTTTGACAAGGTGGTTGCAGCAACGGGAAGGTCCATCCCTGTGTCTGTTTTCTCTGCATAGAGCTCCAGCCTAATGCCCATTTCTTTAAGATCATCCCTTGCATTTTTATGATCTTTTCCTTTCGTCTTCTGTTGTAGCAATGTTCCCAAAGTAGCTTCAGACACATTCTTCTTGACGTGCATGTTGTCAATCGAAGGACGCACATCCAAAAGCGGCCAATACTCTAGCTCCCATAGAATTGATTTCTTGTTCCACATTCCTCACCCATCTTCTTCTTCTTCTTCTTCACCATCACGCTTCTTTCTTTTGCGAAGTTTCTTTTCAGACAATTTGGGTAACTCCTTGATAGTTTTGACGTCCTTGACTTGCAAGTGGAGCAGATCTCCAGTCACATGCATTGGCGCCTGTCGATTCTCCTTATCCCCATTAAATTGACAATCTATGTCCCGGTAGGCATGTTTCTTGCTGAGGAAACGACGGTGCCCCATAAATGAGAATTTCTTTGAATTTCTTAGCCACACTACACAAGTTTCTTCCAAGTAGTGTGGGCAAGCTGCACCTTTCCTTTTACTCTGGCCAGAAAGGTTGCGATGAGCCAGGTTGTCGTTGATGGTGGTGAACAACATGATGTGCAATGTGAACTCCTCATGGACGAACTCATCCCAAACCTCCTTCACACCAGGCTTCCAAAGTATCTTCAAGTCATCAACTAGTGGCCTCAAGTAGACATCAATACGATCGCTAGGTTGCTTTGGCCCGGAGACCAATATTGTCAGCATCATGTATTTCCGTTTCTTGCATAGCCAAGGTGGAAGGTGAGAGCCATGTGTGGTTCGAGGACCGGTGGATGGTCGCTTCCTGGTGTGATGAGTGATTGACAACGTGGTGTGGACTGATTCTTGGCTAAGTATTATAGATGCAGGTTGTGGCTTGACTGGTGTTGGTGCAGGTGAAGAACAAGCGCGAAAGGTCGTTGCCGGTGAGGCCTCCAGGTGTGGAGAAGACAAGTAGGCTTGGTTCGAGGGACCCGGTGGCTAGCGGGGTCAAGTGCGGGCCGCATGGTGGCAAGAACGGCAAGATGAAGTCATGGACGGTTTCTTGGTAGAGCCTCAAAACCAAGGTCAAGCCGGGACTACGTGGGAGCCGAGTCATGAGTGGTGATTGGCGGAGGCTACACCGAGTTCGCGGGGTTTCCGGTGGTTCACCAGAAAACCATTGGGTTCCTTGGTTGATCCACAAAGCCAAGACCGAAGAACCGAAGACGGAGGTGCAGCAGCTCCAGACCGGTCTGACTGGTGGGTACCGGTCTGACCGGTGAGGAGCATCGATCTGACCGGTGTGCGACGACGTAGTCCGGAATCTTCGAAGCGGAGGACACGCATCGGGATCGCAAGGCTTGCGTCGAGGCTAAGCAAGTTTGCGGTCGCTGGGCATTCGTCCGATGGAGCGAAGACAAAGATTTCCGAATTCACCCTTGAGGGGCATGTATCCCTAGTTAGCTAGTAAGGGTATTTTCATCTTTCGGTTGCCTCCATATAACCCAAGTGGTGAGAGGATGGCAGCCATCTCTTGGAACCCTAGCTCATTTGGTTTTCCTATTTTCTCTTCCTATTTTCCTTAGGATTTTCATAGGACTAGCTTGAGAGCTTCATGGTGAGATCTTGTGAGAGGGAAGGATGATCGGGCGGCAAGCTAGACCTTGTATGAACCTCTTTGGTATGTATAGATGATTTGGCGTGGTTCCTCAAGGTTTGGATGTGTCTTTCCCGTTTCTCCTTTTTGGTGATTTTCGGAGCCTTTTCTTGGCGAATTTCTTGTGGCGGTTTTGAGACCTTTCTCTTTGGGATTTGGTGGGGGATGTATGCATGAACCCCTCGTGGTTCTTTTCCCTTTGATTCCCCTCCCAAATCCGTGAGTAAAGGGGCTCAATTTTGGGGTTATCGTGGTTCTAGGGTTCGTGGTGTTCTGGGCGGAAATCCTTCGATTCCTCTTAATTCAACGAGTTTAGGAAAAGCTTCTCCTATATACATTGTTCACCATGGAATGATATGTATGTCTTTGTGAGCTAGTTTAGTAAGCTATGGTTAGTTTGGCTTTGCTCTTGATAATCTTGGTTTATATCCATGGTTGATGGCTATGTTTTTCAAAAATCTCATATGTATGCTCTCTTGTGAGTAAATGCCTTTATATGATTTTGACATGTTTTTGTGTTTTGGCTATGCTTAATTTGTGGTTGGATAGCTTATTTTGATCATATGGGGCCAAAGGCTCATTTGCCATCATGAATGTTTAGCCCCCATGCTTCATCTTGTGGAGGGGCATAAGTTCCTTTTTGTCGCAAAGACATTTCATGTACCAATTTCAAATCTGAAAATGAAATGTAAATTGCTTGCAAAATGTGCTCCCATGTCATATGTGCTAATTTTAATTTGCTTTGGGTGCTAAACCATTGCATGATGCCTACCAATGAGAAGTCTCATATATAGAAGTAGGCACATGGCTCGGTGGCTTTGACATGACATGAGGTGCTTGTGGGTGTTTATGATGGTCTTATGCTTAGAATGGTTGTCCTAGCATGAAGTTTGTGTGGCTTTGCCATTTTGACATGTTTTGCTCATGTTTAGGACTTTGCTTATGAGAGGGTAAATTTTCGCAAAATTGCTCAATTCTGTCTTAGCTTCGTCCAATGGTTGTGAAACTTGGTGATCTTGTAGTTGATGTCATTACGAAGCTATAGAGTATCTAACTTGCTCATTTGGACATGTGTAGCATCCTATGTTGAATTCTGTCTATTTGAGAAGCTCTAGGTTGCATTTTTCGTATTTTTGGCTTGATTCATGCATTGTCAACAAGGGGGAGAAGTTTGAGTATGTTTTGGCCTACTGAATGCATCTAGAAGGTTTTCAGGTGGTTTCGAGCCATTTCTGGGCTCTGTTGTGCACCGGTCTGACCGGTTGAGGTCACCGGTCTGACCGGCCAGAGTGCTGGTTCTGTTCAGATGTTGGGCACCGATCTGACCGGTGGTGTTGGCCGGTCTGACCGGTCAGAGTTGAGCTGATGCCGCTGCTTTGTTTCGTCAAGTGGTTTGCATGCATTCGTCCAGGGGGTTGCATTGGTTCAGGGGGAGCTTGCATGTGTGCAGGGGGAGCTCTTTGTGGTTTTCGAGCTTTGGTTTGATGGTTTGTGCTCTTTGCTTGAGCATGGTTTTTGTCTTGGATGTGTCGAGCCGTTGCCCTTGCCTAAGGGGTCCGAGACTTGTCTTCTTCAAGTGATCTTGCTCTTTGCCTTTCTTTGGCTTTCGATCGCTTGTTGGAGTTTCTTTTAGTCGTTTCTTTTCTTTTCTTTTTCTCTTGGTTACCAAAACGTGTGTGTTGTCAATGCACTCATCAAGGGGGAGATTGAGAGCCATGTGTGGTTTGAGGACCGGTGGATGGTCGCTTCCTGGTGTGATGAGTGATTGACAACGTGGTGTGGACTGATTCTTGGCTAAGTATTGCAGATGCAGGTTGCGGCTTGACTGGTGTTGGTGCAGGTGAAGAACAAGCGCGAAAGGTCGTTGCCGGTGAGGCCTCTAGGTGTGGAGAAGACAAGTAGGCTTGGTTCGAGGGACCCGGTGGCTTGCGGGGTCAAGTGCGGGCCGCATGGTGGCAAGAACGGCAAGATGAAGTCATGGACGGTTTCTTGGTAGAGCCTCAAAACCAAGGTCGAGCCGGGACTACGTGGGAGCCGAGTCATGAGTGGTGATTGGCGGAGGCTACACCGAGTTCGCGGGGTTTCCGGTGGTTCACCAGAAAACCATTGGGTTCCTTGGTTGATCCACAAAGCCAAGACCGAAGAACCGAAGACGGAGGTGCAGCAGCTCCAGACCGGTCTGACCGGTGGGTACCGGTCTGACCGGTGAGGAGCACCGGTCTGACCGGTGTGCGACGTCACAGTCCGGAATCTTCGAAGCGGAGGACACGCGTCGGGATCGCAAGGCTTGCGTCGAGGCTAAGCAAGTTTGCGGTCGCTGGGCATCCGTCCGATGGAGCGAAGACAAAGATTTCCTAATTCGCCCTTGAGGGGCATGTATCCCTAGGTAGCTAGTAAGTGTATTTTCATCTTTCGGTTGCCTCCATATAACCCAAGTGGTGAGAGGATGGCAGCCATCTCTTGGAACCCTAGCTCATTTGGTTTTCCTATTTTCTCTTCCTATTTTCCTTAGGATTTTCGTAGGACTAGCTTGAGAGCTTCATGGTGAGATCTTGTGAGAGGGAAGGATGATCGGGCGGCAAGCTAGACCTTGTATGAACCTCTTTGGTATGTATAGATGATTCGGCGTGGTTCCTCAAGGCTTGGATGTGTCTTTCCCATTTCTCCTTTTTGGTGATTTTCGGAGCCTTTTCTTGGCAAATTTCTTGTGGCGGTTTTGAGACCTTTCTCTTTGGGATTTGGTGGGGGATGTATGCATGAACCCCTCGTGGTTCTTTTCCCTTTGATTCCCCTCCAAAATCCGTGAGTAAAGGGGCTCAATTTTGGGGTTTTCGTGGTTCTAGGGTTCGTGGTGTTCTGGGCGGAAATCCTTCGATTCCTCTTGATTCAACGAGTTTTGGCGGACCAAATCTTGGCTATGGAGTGCCCATGAGGTGTTCCTACTATCCCCAAAGTCTTGTGCGAATCCGTGGAGTGAATCGGGAGATCGGGAGTTGGATTTGGGGGAGTTGACTCGCGGGCGCTGTTCATCCCGAGCTGCCCAGGCGCGACCGGTCTGACCGGTGCTCTTGACCGGTCTGACCGGTGCTAGCCCTTGGTGGGATTTGTCTCGGGGAACAGCCTTGTCCGTGTGGTTTTGTCCCGTGGTCCTGCTGGTCCGTTCTTGGCGTGTTTGGAGTTGTTTTGCTAGGTTTTGTGAGGGGTTCTTCTTCCTTCCAGGTTGTGTTTCGTGGTGGTTTTTGTTCCAGGGCCTAGAGGAGTCACTGAGGCTTCCTGGAACGTTTGCTGTGCGGCTGCTGTAGCCACCGGCCTGACCGGCGCTATCCACCGGTCTGACCGGTGTTACCGGTCTGACCGGCGCAGGCCATCGGTCTGACCGGTGTAGCACAGGCATCAAGCCGTGCAAGTTTCCGCTGTGTGCGTTGGTGAGTTTTGGCTTGGATGGTTGTGTGTTGGTTCCTAGGACCAGTAGCACTCCAGTGGCTGCATGGTCTTGACCAACTGGGGTAGTTGGGTCGGAGAAGTGTTTCGGAAGCCGTGTTCGTTTTGTTGGAGTTCTCATCTCCTTCGAGAAGAATTTTTATCAGCTCCCATTCACTCGCCCCCTCTCTGGTTCGCCTAATCGGTCCTTCAGAAGGTTGTACATTGACAGCATGACAGGCCAGGTGCTATGTGTTGAGCTCTGGTTACCGAATGGGTTCACGCCATTTGTGCTCATAGCAAACCGAATGTTCCTGCTTTCACCGGCAAAATCCTTGAAGTGGGAATCAATGTTTTGCCATTGTTGGCCATCTGCGGGGTGTTTAATCTTTCCAACTTCCTTCATTCGTGTCTTATGCCAACACAAGAGTTGGGCCTCCTTTCGTGTGGCGAACCATCTTCTCAACCGAGGAATGCTGCAAAAATACCATGCTACCCTCACAAGAGCCCCTTTAACCTTCTTCTTCTTCTTCTTCTTCTTCTTCTTCTTCTTCTTCTTCTTCTTCTTCTTCTTCTTCTTCTTCTTGCCTGTGATCTCCACAGGCTCGTTCTCGTCATCATCAGCATTGTTATCATCACCACCATCTTTTTTCCTCTTGTACCGATCGAACCCACACTTGGGGCACTTGTCAAGGTCTGCATAATCTCCACGGAACTATACACAACTGTTCTTGCAAGCATGAATTTTTTCAACCTCTATTCCCAGAGGACAAATTATCTTCTTTGCCTCATAGACAGATTCGGCTATTTGGTTTCCCTCGGGTAGCATGTTCTTAAGGAGATCCAATAGTTGTTTGAAACTTTTGTTGCTCCAACCATGATCTGCCTTAAGCTGCAGAAGTTTTAGATCACCAGAAAGGCGAGAGTACTTCTTGCAACCAGGATAGAGAGATTTCTTTGAATCTTCAACGAACTGCTTCAGCCTCGCTAATTCAGAAGCTGTATACACTCCTTGAAACTCAACATCTCGCAACATTTGATCAACATTGTGCACACGTTGCAACAACTCACCATCATTGAAGCCCGTAACTTCTTGATCAGTGATATCCTCAGGCCTCATCACAATTGGTGGGAATGGTTCATTTTCCTGATCAAAAACTCCACCTTCATCAGGCTCTTCATCATGGCATCCTGTAGCATGGTGCCGCACTTCACCCTCATTTAGGCATACTGTTTCGACTTCATTAAGCCCTTCCTCACCATGTTTATTCCAACATGTGTAATTTTCTTTGAAACCACGTGTGATCAAATGATGAAAAATGTTATCCCGTTGTCTGAACTTCTTCTCGTTGAGATAATCTTTACAGGGGCAAAGCATTGCCTGAACACCACGATTTCTCATATCTGCCTCTGCTTGATCTAGAAAACCATTGACCCCCATTAAGAAACTGGCCCAATCTCGGGACTTACTAATGTACATCCAAGCCCGAGCAGCAGCAGCCATCTGCAATTTTCATACATCAAATGAGCATAATGCATCACCAAAACCGATGAGTAACAGGATTAGGACAGCGAAGTTCAATAAAAGGGGGCAATTTCTACCTTGACGAGGACTGTCTACGAGGCGAGCGCTTCCGAGGAGGAGGACGAGGCGTCGCGGCCGCGGCGATGGCGACGGCGACGGTGCGGAGGACGGCACCGAGCCTGAGGAGGAGGATAAGCTGCTGCTTTGGATGACGTACGGCGCAGAGGGACGCTGCACCGCGGTCGACGTCCACCGGCACCTTTCGCCGTCGCGCACGCGGCCGGCCGGCCTGCTGCGCGCATAGCGAGTGGGGCCTTCAGAGAGCGCGCGCGCAGCGAGTGGGGCCTTCAGAAAGCGAGCGAAAATGCTGCTGCAGCAACGGCGGGGAGGGAGCGAGTGGGGCCCTCAGAGGAGAGAGAGCGAGTGTAGTTGTCCGAGATAGCAGAGTGGTCGGAACGCAAAAACAACTACGCATAATAACAACACGCGTCTCTATTCTGAGAAAACAAAGGAGATGCTAGCTCCAAACAAGCGTCGCCAATTGGGTCGTCAAAAAATGAGACGCGTCCTAAAAACAACGCATCTCCAATAGGAAAGTCATCGGTAACGGACTTAAAGAGCCAGTTACCGATAGGTTTTACTTTCGTAACGGACGCATGTTAACGTCCGTTACAAAGAAAACATGTAACGGGCATCTAAGAAGTCCGTTACCAGAAGTCCTCATTGGTAACAGGCGTTATGGTGGCGAGGTCAGGGCGAGGTCATGGTCGACCCTGCCGTGCTTATGCGTAACATGTGCCAAACAACAACCGTTACAGACGGGGTCCATGTAACGGGTGTTAAGGGTCCGTTACAAATGCTGCGTGACCTATTTGAGGTTTTCACGTAGTGCTATTTCTCTTGGTGGGGTTGAATATTAAATCTGGGTCCCTAATATTTACAATGAGGTCCCCGACCATTACAATAAAGACCTAGTTATTGCAATTAGGGGCTTGGCCCATACAAATATGCCCTTACACCTCATTTCGGGCCTATTTTACACACAAAGGGGGTCCCTAGCCTTAGGCTAAGGCGCACCCCCAACACCGAGCAAGCGGAAGAAAACCCGCACACGCCCAAGACCTAGCCTCCTCCAAGATCGCCGGCACAAGCACCACCGGCTTGAGAGCTTCCTTGTCGTGGACGCGCCTATTCTGCTCCCTCCACAACGACCAAGCGACCAGCCAAATAAATGTGTCGAAGCCTTTCCTTCGCACCTTAGCGACATATTTCCTAGGGGAGCACCACCAATCCGCGAACCTCACAGGGCGGTCCGGAGCTAGGTTCTGGAGGAGAATATGCCTGAGTTCCGAGAACCAGGTGTCTCGGCTGAAGACGCAGTTCACAATCAGGTGATCCAGCATTTCAGACTCCTGTGCGCAGAGCGCGCAGACATCCAAATCCCTGAGCCTGTGATGGTGAAGCCTGTCTGAAGTCCAGCAACGGTCGTGCAAGACCAGCCAGGTGAAGAACTTGCACTTCCCCGGCATATGAACCTTCCAGATCTGGCGTGCTCTGAGGATCTCAACACGACCAAGAAAGAGGGCAGAGTGGGCCGAAGCCGAAGAGTAAACCCCTGTTGACACCTTTTTTGACACGTGTCGAGAAGACCTCAAAGCCGATGAAGAAAAGGGGAAAATTGACCAGCCGATTTAGAACCGGGCAATCGGCCGATTGATAGAGGAGAAACGTGGCGGAAGAAGAAAATACGCCAAAAGGAAGGAAGACGGAGGCGGGTCAACAACCAAGTTGCCAATGGGTCAAAGTCAGTTTAGAGAGTCCGATTCCTATAGGAATCGTTAAGTTTTTGGTAGTTTCATTTCTTTAGATTCAAGTAATCGTTGTCGTCATCGATTAGGAGTCAAGTTGTCCTCAGGACATAAATAGCAACCCTGCGTGGTCATAGACGATTGTACACACCAAATCAACAAAACCTTTACTTATTCAAGTCGGTGACTTCGCCACCCCTTTTTTACTTCTTCTTATTTTCCAGTTTCTTCAAACGCCATTCTTCTAGCTCGTCAGGCTCCATCGGTCGACCTCTGGCAAGCTTGTAAGTACCGTTTTATCGAATAACAACTGGGCTTTAACCTCCGGGCGCATCGCTGTGGTTTCGTCTAAGTTTTATTCACAATTTATCGATATCAGCTAGGTTTGCAAGTATTTTCTTATTTATTTAGCTTTTATCACCAACTTATCCAGCTCGTAATCTCATCGTATTGGCTAAATCCCGCTCCTGTGTTGTTCCACTACGATACAGCCGATTTGGATCAGGTTCTGAGTGTTGTCTCGTAGTGCTTAGTTTGCTCTGCTTTTGCTTGCGCTCTGCCTACGTCATCAAATCGGCTGATCTAGCCGGTTTGTTTATACTTGCACTTCGGCTGCTTCAGTTAGCCGATTCGCTCTACAATGGTATCGGCCGATCGGGCTGTTACCTGTTGAAGACCCACATCGGTTCTCTAGCCGATCTAACCCGCATTAATGTTTCATATTCTTTCCATGCCGATCAACAGGTCAGGTCGGCTGGCACGCCTTGTTACATCCCGGGGATCCGTTACGTGTTGTCGTTGAAGAACTTTATTCTGTTTTTTGCGTCAACACATCTTGGCATGCCCAGTGGGACACGAAGAATCAGTCAACAATGTCAGGATCGAAGATTCCTAAAGAAGCTGGTGCAGACAAGACACAAGCTATCACTATAGATCAACTTCGAAAAGAAGACAAAGCTGAGTTCGATGAGAGCATGGCAGAATATGGTCAGCCATTAATGGGCAGTTTCGGCTTAACCAATCAAGGGGCTATCAAGAAATTTCCTCTTCCAAGACCTAATGAGTTGATAATACAAGCCGATCCTGTGAAGCTACAAGATATGATGACAAAGGCTATGCATGGATCTCTGATTGATCAATCATCTGTCTTCAACAGCACAGTGCAGGATTCTGTGAGAGAAGTGCTCAGGGATGAACTCGCAAATGGATACAAAGGACCAATATATTATCAACCTGGTACAACAGTTCCAACTGCTGCTGCCATGAGGTTCTCGGCCTTTCAGCCAGGACAATCTACTTCAGATGGTGCTGCTCATATGTCACACCTGATTTTCTGAAGAAAACCAAATGCATCTCATATGTGCGCCAGGATCAAGTTTACACACATATGATAGACGTCATGAGTGAAATATCAATAAACAGCATTAAAACGCACAAGAGTTAAACTATTACATTATCTTTTATTACACTCAGATGGTAGACTCGAAGGTCTTTAAAACGAACAAACGATAACTAGACGAAGCAACTCTGTCTTCAGCTTCCACAGGCACATGACTGGGGGCTCGCAAGCCTCAGAACTCATCGAAGTCGCTGAAGTACTCTTCTCCAGTGTTCTCCTCTGAATAGCGGGTAAGCAAGGGTGAGCACACTTATGGTTGGAGCTCAGCAAGTGGGGGAAAACATGCAAGGCTATCAAGGATAGGCTAAGGGTTTGCAGCGGTTAGCATTTTAATGTTGGTCAAGTTTTATTAACAAGCCTATTACTAAGTGTAAGTTTATACCAACCCCAAAAATTAAGCATTTGAAAACTTTCCATCTCAACTCATACATAAACCACAATTTAATTCCATCTTCAAGTTCATTAATCATGTGAGGGTCTAGGCCGCTCTTAACCGTGAGCACGGCTGATCGATCAGTTTTCACTCTGCAGAGGTCGTACACTTGACCCAAGTTCGTGTTCCCCATGTTGCCCGGGTTGATCAGACCCTTAAACACTACTGAGGTGAGTGGCTAGGGGTTCACTTCAAAGCCTTTACAAAGGCATGCAAAAGACTAACAACCCGCATAGTTACAGATCAGGGCGGACCATAACCCTCCCTAGTGGTCAGCACCTTAACAAAGGCTGCTACCCCAAAAGAACCGGGCTATACCCCTTCAACCCCGATCCCCCTCTGCTCCTTTCGGATAAGGTTATCAGTACATTCACACACCTAATTAATTGGCTAAGCCAGAGCCATATGGACTGTGGTTGCACTGTTTTCCTGGGTGGTTCTCCATGTTCCGATTAAAATATATGATCTTGTTATCAGCATAGCATCATCTTCATCAAAGTTATCATGATCAACATTCATCATATTGTAAAATTCCATTAGAACCATCCCAAGATATAGCAACTAAGCATTTCTTCCCGAAACATTTATTTAAAAGGGTTGTTCAAGGTAATGGGGATAAAAATCTAGTCATGTCCTTAAAAAGGTAATTTCCCATCAAGTTTATGCAATACAACATTTAAATGTAAATATTAATTAATATGCAGTTATTTAGGACAAAGAGGAATATGCAGAGGGAGAAGTCCACTTGCCTTCCTTGCTTAAACACTAGGATTCTTCTTCTTCAAAAACTTGCTCTTATTCCACTTCAACTGGCTGCTCACTCGAAACCGGTACGATGTCTACGAGCACGCAAGAATACATTCAATAAATAAAACAATACACCAAGCATGAAAAAGCTTAAAGAGAGGACAGGGTTTGACTCTAGGACCGCGAACGCAAAAACACTCGGAACTATCGAGAGACTTGGATGATCACATACAAGGGCTAGCTATGTGCTTGGTATATTTTAATTAAATAAAGATGTGCATAGGTTATTTCAGAGAAATACCCTATTTAATAATTAAGCAAGTTATATTTGAATTAAAAAGACGATGTAGAACTTATTCAAATTTTATTTATAAATATTCAAGTATTATTTATGCAAATTAAACATTTAATTTAAAAGAAGCATGTAAAAGCATCTAGGTGTGTAACTTAATATTTCGAGTTGTTCTAATCAAATTATAATTCAAAAACACATTTATGTTCATATTAATCAAATTAACATTTAATTAAGAAAACTCAAGATGTAGCCTATGTTGCTTTTATTTAGAAAGCATATTGCATAATCATTAATCAATTTAAGTATGATTTTGAAAACCAAGGTATACATCTAATTGGCTTTTAATTGAAAGAAATATTTAACTAGTATTAATCATATTAACTTTCTTATGAAAACACGTGTTGAACTCTAATTAGATTTTAATTAAAAAACATGTGTATAAGGATTTAATCATATTTAATATTTAAATAAATTATAAAACAAAGAACATGTTCAACATTGGTCCTATCACGTAGTTTGAATTGATATGAACTTAACGCAACTTGAAACGGTGGAAACGGAGCTAAAACGCAAAACATACGGCCAAAGCAAGATTCAGGGGCTTTTTTGTGAAGAAACAGGGCTTCCAGGGACCTAACTGCAAGAAACCAGGGGCTAAAACATAAAACTACAGAAAAGTCAAGGGACTTGGGTGCAAAAAGATGGCTTAGGACAGCGGATGGGAAAAACAGAGAAGCCTAGGGGTCTAAAAGCTAAAAACAGGACCTATCTGGTAGGATTCTAATTGGTGGAAGGGCATGGTTGTGAAAAGGAGAAGCTCGGGGGCTTTTAAGCAAAAACGCCGGCTACGGCAACGGGTTGACCGGTACTTGCCGGTTGACTCGGGCCGAACAGATCTAGGCCGTCGATCCGCGCACAGACGGTTGACGGAAAACCAAAACCTCAAGGGGTTAAACACAAAAGAAAAGGGCCTGATTGAAAGGATTTATACTGGTGGGAGGGTATTGTTGTGATTATAGAAACATCAGGGATGTTTTTGTAAAAAGGGCAGGGGCGGCTCGGTGTTGACCGTTACGGGTCAAGATTGACTCGCGCGGGGCCGATCCAGGCCGTCCGCACCGGATCGGACGGCGGACGTGGCGTGCAGGCGACGAACGGCGGTGCAGATGCCGAAGACGGGCGGCGCTTCGCCGGAAACTCGCCGGAGGAGCTCGAATTCGAGCGTCCGACCATGCTTTCGATCGCGGAAAAGCCCTACACAGAGCTGGGGACATGGCGAAGCTACCTAGGGGCTTAGGGAGGCGTTTAGAGAGGGCCATGGTGGCGCACATCGGAAGGGGGCGGCGCTGCCTACTCCGGTGAGCGCGGAGTGCTGGGAGTTGCACGGTAGCGGTCAGATTTTTGAAGGGCGCGAGTTCCTCACCTTGATGCGAAGCTCCAGAGGGACTTCCTGGTGGTGGAGAGGCGGAGGGGGAGGAGATCGTCGCTGGCGCCCAGAGGTTGAAGACGACGGCGGCACTCCGGGTGCGGCTCGGTCAGCGACGGGAGGGGGCGCCCTGGGACAGAGGAAGGCTCGGGGTGAGCGGCGAGCGCGAAGAAGAAGGAAGAAGGAAGGGCAGGGGCCACTTCACCGATGGCGAGGAGCTCGGGTGACCGCCAATGGCGCGGCGGTAGAGGAGTCCAAGGTGACGGCGCGCGTGAGTGTGGGGAGAGGGGTGCAGGGCGTGCACGGGTGTGGAAAGGGGGTGCGCAGAGCTTGAGCTCGATCTTTATAGGACGAGGAGGGGGAGAAGAACCGGCGGCCGGGGCGGAGAGGCCATTGATGGCCATGGCGCTGGCGGTTTCGATTTGAAATCAAGGGAGGGGGAGTAACGGAAGGAGAGAGTTAAGGCGGAGTGGCGCCCGATGCTTCACCACGCATTGAAGAGTGGATTGAAGGAGGGGAGGAGCGCGAGAAAGGCGGGAAACGATCGGCTGCCGCGGCTACTGCGGAGCAAGGGAGGAGAGCCGGAGGTGGGGGAAAGGCCCGATAGGTGGGCCCCACCTGTCGGTGACCAAGAGAGAGAGAGGGAGGAAGGGTTGGAGTGGGCCGGTGGGGAGCTGGGCCGGTGCGGGAAGCTGGGCCGGCGGGGAAAGCCGCACGGGCCGAAAGGGAGGGGAGAGGGGTTTGGGGTTTGGTTTTCTTTTTTTTAAAACATTTTCTTCTTTTCAAACCTTTTCAAACTTCACACAAACATACAAAAACCATGCAACCAAAATATGATGCACAAGCACTTATTGCTTCTAAAAATTATTCAAAATGATATTTAAATATTTAAAAGGCCAAATTTACTTGATAAATTATTTATTTCCTTAGAAAACAAAAACTAAAACACCATGTTGCTACATTATTTTAATGATGGAAATTTAGGGTGTTACATCATACAACACCAATTCCGTCAACAACCACAACTGAAGTTGATCCTTCAAACTCTCCGAGTAATGCACCTATTGTCCTTGAGGTACTGATGTTGGAGAAGGACACAGATGGGAAGAGTGTAGCAACAGAGGCAACTCAAAAAATAGAAGAGACTCCTATCGGTCCGTATGCTGCGAAATTTGGAGATTTAGTTGGAACTACAGTCCAGCATGACGAAGGAATCACATTCGCTTTCATTGAACCAAAGACTCTCAAGGCGAAAAATTATGACATTCAGCCGATACATATGCACATGGTCAGGCCTATTCAATCAGCTCAAGAGAATTCTAGTATGCAGAAAACTCCAATGCAAGTAACTACTGGTGGGGCAGCAGCTAGTCAACCTGTCATAAGTCATCCAGTGACACCAGAACAAATGAGCCTAGCAAATCAAGATCGTGCAATTAAAACCTATGCTGCAAATTTGCAAGGGCGATACAATAATGCCATGTATCGGGCAGCATTATGGGATCAGATGGCTCAAATAGGGAATTCGACATATCAGTTGCCAGATCAGCATGTACAAGGTACTCCAAACAGGCAACATACACAGCAAGGAACTCACCCTGGAGCGTCTTATTTAGGCGGGATTCCTCAATATACGGCTTTCCAGTCACCGTTGGCTTCACAGCCAATTATACGTGAACAGTCAGGAACAGGAGGAATTGTACAAAATCAGCCAAATCCTTCGGCAAGCAATCAGCCGATTGATCAAAATAAGAAATTTATGGCTGAAATCTCAGATTTGATACAGAAGTAGTTTGGGTTGAAGCTAAAGTAGCAAACCAATATGTATCGGACACCACACCTTGCTTATTTCGATCAGATTCCCTTCCCTCAGAGATATAAAGTGCCTGACTTCACCAAGTTCACTAGCCAAGATGACACCTTCACCATCGAGCATATCAGCCGATTCATTATTCAGTATGGAGATGCAGGGTCAAATGATGCATTAAGGGTTCGGTTGTTTCCATCCTCTCTGTCTGGATCGGCTTTCGCTTGGTTCACATCACTACCGGTCGATTCGGTTCAAAGTTGGGAAGATCTTGAGAAAAAGTTCCATGGTTATTTCTTCTCTGGAATACATGAAATGAAGATTACTGATCTGACTAGCTTAAAACAGAGGAATGATGAATCAGTGGTGAATTTCGTTCAAAGATTCAGAGAGACAAGGAACAAGTGCTTCAGCTTATCTTTGACTGATAAACAACTGCCATAATTGGCTTTTCAAGGACTCTTGCCTTCAATCAAGGAGAAATATGCTTCGCAGGAGTTTGAGAATATAAGCCAGTTGGTTCACCGGTTAAGCCATGAAAGTTCTTCTCGGCCCTACGAACCTCGAAAGAATTATCAAAAGAAGATCTCTTATGTGGAAAATTCCGACTCAGAAGAAGAGGCTGAAGTCAACCTAGCTGAATGGGTGCCAAACAGGAAGCCGATTGCATGTCCCTTCGGTAAGAAAGAACCTAAAACATTCGGCTTTGATATAACTAAAGCCGATAAGATATTTGATCTCCTACTTCAGCAAGGGCAGATTAAACTCTCTCAAAATCACTCTATCCCAAGTACTGAAGAACTTAAGAAGATCAAGTACTGCAAGTGGCATAATGCCACATCCCACAACACTGACGAATGCAAGGCGTTTCATCAGCAGATTCAAAATGCAATAGATCAAGGGAAGCTTAAATTTGAGATACCTTCCAAGTCACAAAAGCCGATGAAGATTGATCAACATCCTTTCCCCACCAACGTAGTGGATTCGACTCCACAAACAAAGGTGTTGACATCCGAATCGGCTCAGAATAAAAAGGCTATTGATCCCAAGGCTGAGATAACAACAGAAGAAGCAAAAGGTAAAGGGCTGCTCAAAGAAAATCCAAGAGCATCGAGCAAAATTACTCAATCCCAGATTCTTCTGAATAAATATCAACACCATCAACAGAGGATCAGAGAAGGAGAAGAATGGGCAAGGTGCAATTCAAATCATTGGGGGTGCCCGTTTTTTAGATATTGTTGGGAAGAAGGGATTAAACTTCCAACAATGGAAAATTGCCCAGAATGCAATGGTTTTTATTTTGAAAGGAAATCTTCCAAAAGGGCCTGCTTTGACAATAGAGGAAATAAACCGGTAATACACAACAGCTGAGAACTTCATAACCAACGAATCGCAGTGCATGATCGGCTGGGGGGCAGGATCAGCGTGTATGATCGGTTAGGAGGCAAAGTCGAAGAGAATCGGACAGACTCCGATTGGCTACAAGAGATGGCTGACAGTAGGGTCCTTGATGAAGATGTATTGGCAAGAAATCCAGAAAGGCGTAATGCTGCAAATGAGGACAGAAGCCAACACATAGTTCATCAACCTAAATGGTGCCCAGAGGGTTTAACCAAGTCTCAGAAAAGGAGGATCCAGCACTTGCGGCAATTGGAACAGCAAGAAGAGATCGAGAAGCTAGCACTTGACAAGAAGAAAGTCCGATCCCAAATCCGGCGACCTAAACCCAAATTTGCTAGCAAGAGAGAAGGTCAACCAGTGGCTGATATTAACATGGTCTTCATGCTACCTAAGGAGTTTATGACTCTTGAAGATTCAGACGAGGAATTAGGATCGGCTCAGTTAACCTTGGAACCAATGCTGGCCAGTTTTGAGAAACCAGATAAGGAAAAGCGCCAGCATATGAAAGCATTGTTTCTCAAAGGACTTGTCAATGGAAAACCAGTCATAAGGCTACTGGTAGATGGTGGTGCATCAGTCAATCTTATGCTCTACTCAATGCTTAGAAGATTTGGAAAAAGTGAGCAAGACTTAACCAAGACCGACATCATGCTACTCGACTTCGAGAGAAACTCATCGTCAGCAATGAGTGCTATTTGTGTGGATCAGACAATCGACAACAAGACCCTTCCAACTACCTGTTTTGTTATCAAAGGGAAGGGGTCATACAATTTACTACTGGGGAGAGATTGGATTCATGCCAATTGTTGCATTCCGTCTACCATGCATCAATGCGTAATCTGATGGATTGGAGACTCAGTGGAAGTGGTCAACGCTGATTCTTCTTTCCATATTGCAGTGGTCGATACACATTGGAATTTTGATAAAGTCACATGCATATCAGGGAGAGAATGGGAGACATATTTCCTCAAGATGTCTGACTTCGAGCTTCAGCCGATCCAGATGATCAGTTCTCAAATATAAAGAATAAAAACTGCATCGGACGATTGAGATAGTTGTACTTCAATAAAGACTAGGCCGATGACAGTCAAAATCAAGACAAAGTGTTAAATTTAGATCAAAATATTTAGCCCATTACTACTTCTGGCTCTTTAGCCGATTTAGATTTCGGATAATAGCCGATACTGAGTTATCGCCTTTAGTGAAAAAATTGTGAAATAAAAAGAGTATTCAGACACTTATAGCCAATTCATGATTCGAATAATGGCCGATGTAACAATCGCCCTTAGAACTATATATATATATATATATATATATATATATATATATATATATAGAGTACAAAGTGTGGAAGATAATTATCCTATCTCTCATATGATGAGGATATTGAATCGATGAACACCAGAGAGAGATGGGGTACTGCGAAGAGGAAACGGAAGACTAAGATCTTCGCCCGATTCTGTGATCTTCCGCCAAGAGCTCCACAAGTTGATGACCAAGCTGGTCGTCCCCTCGGCGCGCTCTTCCTCTGATACAGGTGCAGCATGACATTCTACCTTGCTCCTTCCCTTCAGTCGTTGAACCCAAGCTTTTCACAAGGATTCTTCTAGTTGTTGTACATCCTGGCTTCGCAAGAAGAGTCGGTGAAGGCGAGGTAACACTGCACTATTTCACAAGAATTCTTCTAGCCATGGCGAGAAAGGAAGAGGAGAAAGGAAAAATCAAAGAGCAGAAGCCTGCGCCCTATCGGATCTAGTCTATGCATCATGATGGAAAATGTGGAGAGCCGATGTACACACAGATGCTATTTATAGTCCAAATCGGGGGAAACGGAGGCCGGAGAAGATAAGAAGGAATCAAAAGATACCGGATCCAGTCAAAATAGGAACAGTTTTTCCGTGAATGGCACCGTTTCCAGAGGTTGGCATTGATCTGAGTGATACGTTTCCCCAAAAGGAGGAGGGACACTCAAAAGCCGTTGAAGGAAAAACGCTCTGAACTCTAGAAGAGGAAAAGACAAAAAGGAGTATCCCTCAATGTTGCTGGAAACATCAACAAGCTTACTGGCAGCGTCATGAAGTAAAACTATTTCAAGGTGACGTCTGTTACAGTAAACAAAGCTCTAAGTCTTCCTGTAAGCACTCCAAGGAGAAAATGCCTCCCATCCCTAAAGACAACAGGCCGATCCAGAGACTTTCGGCTAAGAAAGAAAGGGGTCTATGAAGAAGAAGCTAGTGAAGAACCAATGGGTTATAGACTGAGTTTTACAAGAGGGGTGCATGAAAAAGACGGCTCAGAGTCACATGTTAACATTGAAAGATTATTAAACATGCAAGAGTAGGTGGAAAGCGTTCGTCTACCACAGAGGATTCACAAGATAGACATTAAATATTGTCAGAAGAAAGAAAGACTATTCAGGCAGCCGAAAGCAATGAAGATAACCATAACCAGCTAGATTTATTGAAAGCCGGTCACATTACATCAAATCTTCTTGAGGTCTTTGGTTCTTCTAAATTGAATCTTGGTGATATCTTTCACCATCTACTTGATTCAAGTCCTCAAGAAGATACGTTCTCCTGGCCTTCATAGCCTCTAATTTGTTCCTATCTATGGAAGTTATGGATCAAAGATATCACTTCTATCAGCATTGGAGCTTGTTGATTCATACTTTGAGTGTTGATGATCATCAGAAGTCCTCTCTACATCCCCATGATCGAAAGGCTGAAGAAAAGAGAAAGTAATTATCAGCCAGACACAATAAATAAAGACCGACTCATGAAAGGGGAAACAGATGCATTACTGATGATTTAATTTCTGGAAGGCCAGTATTGACTTGCACTCATGACTAACACCAACAAAGTTAGGTTGGGAATTCTATACGTTGACAAACTGCAGTGCATACACCAAGGATGGTTGCCCTTCAACAGCACTGAAAGCAACTGCAACCTTCATAGCATCATCCGAATGTAGAGTTCTGATTAACAGGAGTTCATCAAAGGACAGTAATTCATACTGCTTCCTGAAAATATTTGCAAAGAGAGATGCCTCCCGTGGCTAAAGAAGACTGATATGTTGAGGACAGCAACAAGAAAAGCTCATGAGAGAGTTGATGAAATGAAGAGGCGAGTTTATAAAGGAAGAAGCAAGAAAGAATCACACGGTCAAATCGGGCATCAATAAAGGCAAGATCTAAAACATTCAAAACAGGAGCAAAAAAACAGTAAAGAACTTCAGGTAATCCCCATGTGCAAGAAGGGAAAGAGAGAATTTCAGAGCAAAAGAAATTTACTCTGAAACTGGGGGGCATGTGTTGACACCATTTTTTGACACGTGTCGAGAAGACCTCAAAGCCGATGAAGAAAAGGGGAAAATTGACTAGCCGATTTAGAATCGGCCGATTGATAGAGGAGAAACGTGGCAGAAGAAGAAAATATGCCAAAAGGAAGGAAGACGGAGGCGGGTCAACAACCAAGTTGACAACGGGTCAAAGTCAGTTTAGAGAGTCCGATTCCTATAGGAATTGTTAAGTTTTTGGTAGTTTCGTTTCTTTAGATTCAAGTAATCATTGTCGTCATCGATTAGGAGTCAAGTTGTCGTCAGGACATAAATAGCGACCCTGCGTGGTCATAGAAGATTGTACACACCAAATCAACAAAACCTTTACTTATTCAAGTCGGTGACTTCGCCACCCCTTTTTTACTTCTTCTTATTGTCTTGTTTCTTCAAACACCGTTCTTCTAGCTCGTCGGGCTGCATCGGTCGACCTCCGGCAAGCTTGTAAGTGCCGTTTTATCGAATAACAACTAGGCTTTAACCTCTGGGCGCATCGCTGTGGTTTCGTCTAAGTTTTATTCACAATTTATCGATATCAGCTAGGTTTGCAAGTATTTTCTTATTTATTTAGCTTTTATCACCAACTTATCCAGCTCGTAATCTCATCGTATCGGCTAAATCCCGCTCCTGTGTTGTTCCACTACGATATAGCCGATTCAAATCAGGTTTCGAGTGTAGTCTCGTAGTGCTTAGTTTGCTCTGCTTTTGCTTGCGCTCTGCCTACGTCATCAAATCGGTTGTTCTAGCCAGTTTGTTTATACTTGCACTTCAGCTGCTTTAGTTAGCCGATTCGCTCTACAGTGGTATCGACCGATCGGGATGTTACCTGTTGAAGACCCACATCAGTTCTCTAGCCGATCTAACCCGCATCTAACATTTCATATTCTTTTCGTGACGATAAACAAGTCAGGTCGGCTGGCACGCCTTGTTACATCCCGGGGATCTGTTACGTGTTGCCATTGAAGAACTTTATTCCGTTTTTTTGCGTCAACAACCCCGCTAGGCGACCACTTCTAGATGAATCTGTCAGGCTCCACCGTTAGCATAACCTTTTGCACCAGGTCCCAGACGGTAAGGTACTGTAGAAGCACCTGCACAGTCCTGGTGTGGGTGATGTCCGCGACCCAGCGTACCCCTACCGCCCCCACCTGCAGGGCCTCACTGACCGTGCGGGACCGTCACACCTTTGGCGAAACAGCAGCCTAGAGGTTGGGTGCCAAGGATTTGATGGAGCACCTAGAGAGCCAGTTGTCCTTCCAGAATAGCGCGCGGGCACCATCCCCCACCTCCACAGAGATGGAGGCGTCAAAGAAGGCCCGGTCAACTGGGAATCGGAACGCCACCCACGTCCGGTTTGGGTCTGTCCGCGCCAGCCAAAGCCAACGGAGGCGCAGCGCCGTACCAAAGGCGCGGAGGTTCGGCAGCCCAAGACCTCCGCAGCGTGTAGGGCAGGTTCACCCAAGCGACCAGACAACGACCTCCCGAGGCCACCTCTGTGCCATACCAGAGGAAGCCGCGGATGAGAGTTTCGACCGCGCGCAGCGCTCATGGAGAGATGGAGATCGCCATCGAGATATGCACCGAGATGGTAGAGAGGGTGGATTTGGCGAGGATGAGACGACCGCTGTGGCTCAACAGATTACCTTGCCATGGAGGCAGGCGCCTAGCGACCTTATCGACCAGTGGCTGCAAGGCAGCTTTGGGTAGCCTCCTAATAGAGAGAGGTACCCCAAGGTAGGTGCATGGGAAGTCGGCGATGGTGCAGGATAGGATAGAGCGGACCAAGGATAGGTGGTCCTCAGAGTAGTTGATGGGGTAGACCTGGCTCTTGGAGTAATTTGCCGCCAAGCCCGAGGTGCTCTCGAAGAGCGACAAGACCACCTTGACGACCCTTAGGTCCAGCACGACCGGAGAGAAGAAAGCGACCACATTGTTGGGTATTTTAGCGACACACGAAATAAATCCACAAGCGCACGGACACTGTTGTAGCTTTCTCCTCAAAGTATTCCAAGGGTATCGAATCCAAGGGAACGTGTGTGCACTAACTTCGTACTAGTCGGTCCAAGGACACACCCAGATACACCCAGATAAAAGGCAAGGATGGAGAGGATTCCTAAAGATAGCACTATAGATGAGATTAAAGGTCGATCTCTAGATAGAACTTGGCTTAGGGTACCGATAGCCCTGACTTAATAGGCGACTCCAGTACGCGGATCTATGTGGAACAGAGCTCTGACTATATCCAGCTGCGGAGGATCAACATGGGCCGATGGGTTGTCACCACCACCTGGACTGCCTCTACCTAACCTTGGGATAAGCGGAACGAATGATAACCGGTAGCGTGACACAACGTCTATGCTGTGGTTACTGCCGTAGCCAACGGACTACGGCACTGTGTACTTATAGAACTACGACCATGAAAGAGAACTGATCTCACTCACTATAGGTACTACTAGCTTATACTAAAGGCATACGAGAGAGCACTCGACCTCGTACTGTGCTTCCAATGTATACAAATGACTTGCAGCAGTCGAACGCATAAACCCAGGATCTACGCACTAGTAGAGGAAAAAGTCTACTCATGCAACCAGGCATAAACTATTAGAAAGGAATCACGAACACACTTTATTCTAATCAGAGCATGCAAGCATCCACTTTATTCTAATAGACTAGTCATACAAACGGGATACAAACTTTTGCACCTAATCAACTAGATCGAGAGGGCGTGTTCATGAAGAACACGTGCCTCTAAATGATGAACAGGCGAAGAACACAAGAACATATCACTCAAACATGAATAACACTTTAGTCTAAATAGAAAATGCAGAAATACTCACTTTACTCTAATTGAAGAATGAAGCATCCGTAGAGATACAAATCACTCTCTCACTCTCCTACTCTCTAATCTACCAAGGAGAGGCCTCCTCTTTGAAGGGAAGCTCTCATCCTTGGGTGAAGTGGTGTGTCTCAAAATGACCCCCCTCCCCTTGTATTTATAGGCAAAGGGAAGGCTTATCTTGAGGGTGTTTGAGCACCAAAATACCCCTATTTTCTAGCCGCATGAGGCAAGAAACGGAGCCCCCACGGTACTATAGCGTGCAGGGGAAGAAGCCTGAGGCGATGGAGGTGAAAACCGGGCAAGAACCGGATCCTAGAGGTCGAACCGGGCCTGAACCGGTGACTGGGTCGCTGAACCGAACGAATCTGGGTGAAAACCAGCAGAACTGGGGCTGAACCAGGGAACCGACCTGCCTCAGCCTACATGGCGCCGCCACCTGTCCGGTCCCAGGGGAATCCCGCGCCTCCGCGCGTTAACGCGCTCACGCGTCGATCCGCTGGGCGCCGCGGTGGCCAACAAGCAGGTGTCGCGTGCCCCCCCGTGCGCCTGCGAGGATCCGAGGGGAGCGGAGGCCGCCAACCAGGTCTTGCCGCATGGCGAGCCCGTGCGCCCCTGCGCTCGTGCACCTACATGGCTGCATGTGTGCGCGTTGACTTGCAGGTCCTCCGGCCAGTGGCCAAATGCCACGTGGCCCGTCCTGCCGTCGCCCATGCATGCATGCGTACGGCACCAGGGTGCTGACGTCATGGTGACGTCAGCACCTCATATATTTTTGCCACTCAATATCTTTTGCATCTGAGCTCCAAAGGAGATAAATAATATGTCCTTTTTGATCGTCTCGACGAGCCCGTCGCAATGGTGCAATTCAATTTGGCATTTGAGACTGTTTGTAATGGCACCCTGCACATGTCTCTGTTTCACTTGCTCTCAACTATATCATTTAACATGTATTTCGGTACATCCTGCAACAAAAGTTAGAAACACCAACACTTGTGGAAATTATCAGTACAAAGCCCTATTCTAGTGTTGATGATCACTTTGCATTTATTTTATGCAGGAGTTGACGGCATAAAAGTGGTACTTAACAGCCGTCAACAACACCCCCACACTTGACCTTTGCTCGTCCTCGAGTGAAGGAGAAAAGATCAAGGTGAGACATGATATCCATAGGCGTGAAGCGAGCATAAGAGATATTCTAAACCATACCTTGTACTTGTGAACTCTATGGAGTGTCTATCTTGCTATCTTGGGTAGTTGAGGAACGGAACGGTAATGAGTCAAGTCACTCCTGCTCTTCATGTCAAGTAACTTGGGGTTTTGCAATAAGTTTTCAAAAACAAAACCTTGCTTAGCTCCTCATTTGATTCTCTCGGATCGCTCAATGTGTATATGTCCTCACCAAGGCATTAGGTTTGCCTTTCTTTCATCCTACTTCTAATGATGGCTATATGTGGAGCTCAGGGTAGGATAAAAGATAAAGCATACTTGTATCACATATATTACAAAGTCAAAAACCGGATCCAAAGAGAAAATCAAATCATACAATCAGATCAAGATGTGCACATGTATAGACGTGATGATATGGTAAGGTGGATACTAGGCCCGGAATGGGTGCTAAATGTTACCATATATATGATGAATGTTTTGGTGATGGTAAGGTGGACACTAGGCCCGGAGTGAGTGCTAGTTATTACCATCAAATTTATTGGAACTCCTTTTTGCATGTTCCATCTCTCTCCTTTTTCTTCTTTCTTGGACATGGGCTATCTCTCTCTTTTCTCTCTCTCTCTCTTTTCATGCCTTGGGCATTTTTTTCACTCATGCTTTGAGCATGTTATTTTTTGCTCTTCTTTTTTTTGCATAGCCCATGTCTCTTTTTCAAGAATACTTTTGGAGAGAGGTCACACCACACACGGAGCTTTATTTTTATGAAATGGAAGGATGATACAATGCTAACTTCCAGTGTAGAAGCATAGCAAGGGGATATGGAGTGCACATGGATCTTGATCATGAAAGCATGAAAAGAATTCTCACAAGGGTCACAACAATTTGACAAAGCTCAATGCAATAACAAGCAACATATGAGTATATGGTTTCCAACTAGAAACATCATATGGCTTTGGTAGGACTTTGTCATATAAAAGAGGAGCTTTGCAAAGGGTTTTCAAATTTTCAAATAAAATTCCCAAGCACTCAAACATTTAGAGAGAAGATCATATCGTCAAACCTTATCTCAAACGCCAACTACTTAGATGAGCATGAGTTCCCTAATGATATTTGTTCACAAGCATCAAGATGATAAGTAAGGAATAAAACATATGCATGCCAACTACAGGAATCATGTAGAGCAAGCATAGCACGAATTGCTGAGTTTGATGTAAAGGATATTAATTGAAGTTCAAACAAACCCATGGATAAGTTAGAGTAGGATAGAGGGTGCACATACCATTGCTTCTGAAGGATAAGAGATCAAGGAAGACCAGTGGTGATTTGGCTGACCAGAGGGCAGCCGGGTCACTCTAGTTTACCTTGCTCTTGTCATGAAGGCGTAGTCGATGTTGTGCAGCGCCTGTGTGGGAGTTCTCTAATGGAAATGTTGATGATGAGCTTGAGAGAACTCCCCCACACTTGTTCATGTACCTGGTACTGTCTTCAAACCAAAAGAGGAAAAATAAAAGAGGGACTCCACCGGTTTGAGAACCAGGAAGTCTTTATTCGAAAAGCAAACATATTTTTTTTGTTTTTTTACTCACCATGAACCTAGCTCAAACAAGGCTGACATGCCTTGGCTTACCTTCCCATTTGAAGCAAGCTCGATGACTTACCCCATTTGGATTTCGAAAATTCCTGCAAAGGTTAGTCCGCACGTACAACCAATATCCGCGAACGCATTAACTATAAGGTTCATCAATCAAACTCGACACCATGTCTTGTTTGATTGAAGAAGATAGTTTTAACCTAAGCACCATGCTTAATTTAAAACAACCTATGAACGCACGTAGCTAAACATGCACTCAAACCAAAGCATTACGAACATAGATAAAGGAAGCATGAAAGGATGATCAAGCTATTTCCAAAGGGAGATAAACATGAGCATAAGATGGTGAACCTCGGGCAACCTCCCGGAAGGGCTTTGTTTAATGTCAAAAGCAGGACTTACCTAGCTAATGGGAAAGATGCAAGAGCTAACATCATCCACACCAGGATAAGATTTGGTAGAGGAGGAACTTTACTCAGGATGCTCACATACCTCCCCCACACTTGAAGTTTGCATTGCTAGGCAACTAAACTCAAGTGTGTGGAGATCAAGCTTCGTTTAGTAAATGTTCTCACACCAAGAACTTACTAAAGTGTTGTAGTTGATGTAGCTCACATGTTCTTAGGCATCAGCTGTCCACCGTTCTTCTCAATCTCCACCCGAAAGGTTAGCGACCAAAAATACCCGAGGGACAATCTTATCCTAAAAACATGCTGTTGCTTTTTATTTGAAAAGGGAAATAAAACAAACCTATGATATCGAAGCTATCTCCTGGTAGTGCTTTGTTTACGGTCATAAGCTCGACCCGGGGAACTTCTTCTTGCAGCTATCATTGGTGATGTTGTTCCCATCTCACCACCAATTATTGATGTGTCATTGAAGCTTCAGCTGCAAGGTTAGTGCCACATGCATACACGAAATCCGCAATGCTTATGGTAAACATATGCATCTACAACTATCCTTCTAAACTTTTTATAGGAGAGGACCATAAGGCGGTTGTAGCCCTCGTGCATGCTCAGTGCACTGAGCATAGCTGACTCTGGAGAAGGATGATGAAAGCATCGTTCTTGAGGTATATCAAGAGTGAAGCTACCATGCTTGTCAATGGAATCCTTTCCTTCGGACCCCAGAGTTGGTGCCTTATAGATTCCATGGCCCATGAATTCTCCATCTCAAGAGATGCATCGTGGAAGCTCGATGTTGATTCTTGCTCAAGGTTAAGAACAACATAATGCGGGCCAGTGGGAAGAGGCCAAACTCGGTCGAGGGTGATGATGATCGTTCGTCTTCACAAAGGTGAAGAGGGTCTTCCGAGTCGTACTCCAGAGGAGTAGAGAATTCTACACCCTCAACGAGAATGGGTCGGACGATGCGAGCAGAGATACATGCATCATCTCCTCGAGTGGGTTTTGCTTGGGAAGAGGCTTCTCCATAGAACTTTCTGAAAACAAAGGAGTGGTGGCAGAAGCGGCTTCCCTAAGCTTTTCATCTAGGCTCCCTAAAGGTGTGGCGTGGAGTTTCTCTAATGGGAAGCATAGGAGAAGATCAAAATCCATGATGTCATAGATATAAAAATCTAAGCACACCTCAATTTTGTCTATGATGATGGGCACATCCCTAGCAATCTCCCGACATGGGAAATAGTAGCCCCACCTGAGACTTTTGAAATATCTATGAGTTGGGGTCAGGGGCTTGTTACCCACAAGAGTATCCATAAGGTACTCCGACATGACGCAAGCCCCGACAGTAGGGTCATGAACAGCTTCTACGACATTTCCTCTCATGGAACAAGGGATAGCCGTGGAGGTTGGGCTAACCCAAATTGCTTTGGAAGTACGCTCTAACTCCTTTGACCAATCTGTCATGGATTCCTGATTGGAAACTTCATCGAGGGCCTCATAAGGGCACATCGATGTCGTAGGCTTCTCGTGCATAGGATGATTCGAGGTGTGTATGATGTCTTTGTAAGGATCATCCTCGAATCGAAAAGCAAACTCCGAAAGTTGAATCTCTTCTTCCATCGGTGTTCGTGGTTCGGGAGAGGGATCAACAGTCGAGTATTGTGATGTGGAAACCATAGGTTCAGGTTTGGCTATTGAGACACTCTCATGGCTTGATACACACTCATCACAGAGGGGTTCGTTATGGTCAGTAGGTAAGAAAGAGTCTTCTAAGAGGGTATCCAGGATTTCCCTTCTTTCCATTGTCGTTTTGTCTTCAAACGAGCCTCCGGCGATAGTGTCAAGCTCCTGGGCAAACTTCATGTCTAGACACGAGCAAAAGATGTACAAAGATACACCCTCGGGTATAGACAAGTGTGGGTAAGATGCCAAGAGGTGTAAAAATCTCGCCCATGCTGCACCAAGGGATTCCTTCTCTAGTTGCTCAAAATCGAGGATGTCCATCGGAAGGGAATTTATGCGTTTCAAGACGGAAAACAAGGAACAAAAGCCAACTCGTAGTTTCTCCCAATCACCGCTCATGCTCCCTACCGAGCGAATGTACCATTGTTTCGCCTTCTTCATGAGAGAGAAAGGGAACAACTTCAATCTCAAGGTTTCCTGCATCATTCCTTGGACAACCAAGGATGAACACAGATCCTCGAACTCTTGCAAATGATCATAAGGTTCTTCATTAATTTCTCCAGAGAAGGTGTGATTCCGAACCATGGCTATAAGGTCAGGATTGAGTTCATAGAAGGGTGTGGAAGTTGATGGATCAGTGAACTCATCGGATGAGGTGAAGAAGCTGTGAAAGGAGGGCCTCTCCATGGGTAACAAGGGTAAAGGTAGAAACAAAGAAAAACAAAAGATACGAGGACCACTGGGTACGAAGATAGATACAGCAACCGTTCCCCGACAACGGCGCCAGAAAGCTTCTTGGGTATTTTAGCGACACACGAAATAAATCCGCAAGCGCACGGATATCATTGTAGCTTTCTCCTCAGAGTATTCCAAGGGTATCGAATCCAAGGGAACGTGTGTGCACTAACTTCGTACTAGTCGGTCCAAGGACACACCCAGATAAAAGGCAAGGATAGAGAGGATTCCTAAAGATAGCACTATAGATGAGATTAAAGGTCGATCTCTAGATAGAACTTGGCTTAGGGTACCGATAGCCCTGACTTAACAGGCGACTTCGGTACGCGGATCTATGTGGAACGGAGCTCTGACTATATCCAGCTGCGGAGGATCAACGAGGGCCAGACGGGCTGTCACCACCACCTGGACTACCTCTACCTAACCTTGGGATAAGCCGAACAAATGATAACCGGTAGCGTGACACAACGTCTACGCTGTGGTTACTGCCGTAGCCAACGGACTATGGCACTCTGTACTTATAGAACTACGACCACGAAAGAGAACTGATCTCACTCACTATAGGTACTACTAGCTTATACTAAAGGCATACGAGAGAGCACTCGACCTCGTACTGTGCTTCCAACGTATACGAACGACTTGCAGCAGTCGAATGCATAAACCCAGGATCTACGCACTAGTAGAGGAAAAGGTCTACTCATGCAACCAGGCATAAACTATTAGAAAGGAATCACGAACACACTTTATTCTAATCAGAGCATGCAAGCATCCACTTTATTCTAATAGACTAGTCATACAAACGGGATACAAACTTGTGCACCCAATCAACTAGATCGAGAGGGCGTGTTCGTGAAGAACACGTGCCTCTAAATGATGAACAGGCGAAGAACACAAGAACATATCACTCAAACATGAATAACACTTTAGTCTAAATAGAAAATGCAGAAATACTCACTTTACTCTAATTGAATAACAAACATCCGTAGAGATACAAATCACTCTCTCACTCTCCTACTCTCTAATCTACCAAGGAGAGGCCTCTCCTTTGAAGGGAAGCTCTTATCCTTGGGTGAAGTGGTGTGTCTCAAAATGACCCCCCCTTGTATTTATAGGCAAAGGGAAGGCTTGTCTTGGGGGTGTTTGAACACCAAAATACCCCTATTTTCCAGCCGTAAGAGGGAGGAAACAGAGCCCCCACAGTACTGTAGCATGCAGGGGAAGAAGCCTGAGGCGGTGGAGGTGAAAACCGGGCAAGAACCGGATCCTAGGGGGTCGAACCGGGCCTGAACCGGTGACTGGGTCGCTGAACCGAACGAATCTAGGTGAAAACCGGCAGGACTGGGGCTGAACCAGGGAACTGACCTGCCTCAGCCTACAGGGCGCCACCACCTGTCCGGTCCCGGGGAAATCCTGCGCCTCCGCGCGTTGACGCGCTCACGCGCCGATCCGCTGGGCGCCGCGGTGGCTAACGAGCAGGTGCCGCGTGGCCCGCTCGCCCCCCCCCCAGCCCGCCCGTGGGGATCCGAGGGGAGCGGAGGCCGCCAACCAGGTCCTGCCGCGTGGCGGGCCCGTGAGCCCCCTGCATGGCTGCATGTGTGCGCGTTGACCTGCAGGTCCTCCGGCCAGTGGCCAAACGCCATGTGGCCCGTCCTGCCGTCGCCCGTGCATGGATGCGTAGGGCACCTGGGTGCTGACGTCAGCACCTCATATATTTTTGCCACTCAATATCTTTTGCATCCGAGCTCCAAAGGAGATAAATAATATGTCCATTTTGATCATCTCGACGAGCCCGTCGCAATGGTGCAATTCAATTTGGCATTTGAGACTGTTTGTAATGGCGCCCTGCACATGTCTCTGATTCACTTGCTCTCAACTATATCATTTAACATGTATTTTGGTACATCCTGCAACAAAAGTTAGAAACACCAACACTTGTGGAAATTATCAGTATAAAGCTCTATTCTAGTGTTGATGATCACTTTGCATTTAATTTATGCAAGAGTTGACGACATAAAAGTGGTACTTAACAGCTGTCAACACACATCTTCTGCATAGAGAGAGGCACGAAAGCGGATGTTCCTCCCTAGGCTTAGAAGGTGACCGTGAGATTCTGCTTTGCGAAACAGTGCATGGAAGCATTCCATGACCAGCACGAAAAACATGGGAGAGAGGGGGTCCCCCTAGCGCAGGCCTCGACCATGGCAGATCCGCTGCCCAGGGACACCATTCGGCAGAACCTTGGTGCTAGCAGTCGACAAAATGATCGAGATCTGGTTAGTCCACGTGCGTGGGCAGCTGACTGCCGAGAGGAGCTCAAGAAGAAAGACCCACCCGACCGAGTCGAAAGCTTTAGCTAGATCAATCTTGAACATGATTCTAGGAAGCTTCTGACTAGAGAGCGTTCTTGCCATGCCAAGAACATAGCGGAAGTTATCATGGATGAGGCAACCTTTGATAAAAGCACTTTAGTTAGGTGACATTAGGGAAGGCAGGTGAGAGGCGAAATGGTTGGCTGCTGCTTTGGAAAAAAGCTTTCTAAAGCTATAAATTAGGCTGATGGGGCGATAATATGAGAGAGCGACCGGGTTCGGTTTTTTGGGTATGAGCGTGAGGAGAGCATCATTTAGGTGGTGGAAGCTGCGGAAGTCCAGGTCAGAGAGAGCGTTGAACGCCCGCAGCACATCACCCCTGATGATCGACCAACAAGACCTGTAGAAGCAACCCGTGAATCCGTCCGGGCCGGGGGCCTTGTCCAAAGGAAGATCCTTGACAACCTCCCAGACCTCGGCCTCAGAGAAGGGGAGGACGAGGTCCCCCAAGTCCAACCGCGGAAGGCCCAGCTCCACGAAATCGAGCGCGCAGGAACGCTCGTGGCTGATGCCAAGAATCCTGTTAAAGTAAGCAAAGGCTGCCACGGTCTTTTCATCTTCACGAAAGACAGGTCGACCATCAACCAGAAGGGAGGGGATGGAATTCTTTCTTCTATGATGGTTGGCGTGGAGGTGGAAAAGCTTAGTGTTAGCGTCCCCGTCACGGAGCCACCTAAGGCTAGACTTTTGCCGAGCAATTGTTCGCTGCAGTGAAGTTAGACCTAGGTAGCGAAGCTTGAGGAAACGTCGTAAAGAAAGCTCCTCAAGAGAGAGAGCGACCGGGAATCCTGTGTGACCTCGAGACGAAAAATGACCTCCTTGGCAATCTGGATCTGCAAGCGAATGCTACGAACCACCTTGGAGCTCCATTTGACCAGCGCCTTCGCTGTCTCACAAAGTAGGTGATCAATTAACCGTAAGGGGTCCGCATCAGGGCGTGGCCCCGACCATACTACCTTAACAGTGTCTAGGAAACCCTCCACCCTTAGGCCAGAAGGCCTGGAAGGTGAAGCATTTCTTTGGGTGCACCCCTTTGTTGAGGAGCAGGAGAAGGGGGCATGGTCAGAGCATTTGGAAGAGACAGCGTGCAGAGCGGAGGATGGGAAAAGAAGCTCCCAATCCGGGGAGACAAAGACTTTGTCAATATGCTCAAGCGTAGGATGCGACCTCTCGTTGCTCCAAGTGAAGAGATGACCCTGAAGGTGGAGCTCAAGAAGCTCGAGGTCGTTGAGGAAACGGCGGAAGCGACCCATCATTCTATGCAAAAGGCGGCCATTGTTTTTGTCAGCCGCTTGATAGATGAGGTTAAAGTCTCCGCAGAGCACCCAAGGCCCAAAGAGCGTGGGACGAAGGGCACGAAGCTCGGCGAGGAAGGAGACTTTATCTGCATCAGACTGCGGGCCGTAAACGGAAGAGAGCCACCAAGGCTGAGAGGGTGCAGAAAGCAGCACGACCTTCACCGTAACGTGGTGAAGACCAAAGGAGGGGGAGGAGACGAGCCATGTGTCATTGCGCCAAGCGACCAGGATACCACCGCAGCTGCCCACTGCCGGCAACACAACATAGTCAAAATCCAAGCCTAACATATCAAGCATAATGGAGGGGGATACAACCACGAGCTTTGTCTCTTGTAAACAGAGAAGAGAGACACGCTCAGAAGCTACCAACTCGCGGACCACCGAGCGTTTAGCACGCCGGTGGTTTTTAAATGGATGTAAACCTAGCAGCTTCCACTCCTCTTTTCCCCCCAAAATCTAGGACCCCCTTCTTTTAAGAAAAAGCAACGAGAGAGGCTGAGCTCGAGGGTATTAATGAGTTGCTTGCCCGTCACATGCTCCATGGCTCGCTCAGTGCTCGGAGAAGGCTTGTTGGCGCTATCCATCCATCCACTCCACCACCAAATACCCTGCCATCATAGTAGAGGTAGAGGAAACCGACTCGAGATGGAAACTGCTCTGCTTTTCATGGAAGGCGATTGCGAGGCGACTGCGCAATCGAGTTTGATCCCGTACTAGATCGATCCTCTCTGGTGCCGATCTAGGCTGCTCCACCGTGCACCGCGTGGTCACGGTGTCCCCGCCCCACTGGCAGAGTGCGTACCACTGCCGTCGGCCACCACAAACCGTCGGTTAGCCGTTCTGGCGCCGCCGGCCACCAAAACCCTAGTTCCTTCTAGGAGCCGTGCCGCTTTGGTTTTCTAGGTGGGATCTTGTGCGTACACACCGGCCCTCGTGCACTGGTGTGGTACCTTGTTTACTCCTTTCGGTTTGATCTGATGGCATCAACCGGAGAGGGATGAGAAGGAGGATTGGGGTCGAAAGGCTCTCGGGTCCAGCATGACGGTGATCCGCAGGTCGCTGATTTGCTACGAAAACTCAACCTCACGGAGGTGGAGGGGGAGTGCGCGGTGTTTAGCGATGATGAAGAGGATGATACGATGGAAGTTGAGTGGGCGCTGGTGGGAAAAGCTCTGACTCCCAGGGTGCTCCATCAGAGCACGATCATGGGCGCCCTGAGGCCGGCGTGGGGTAACCCTGCTAGACTCAAGATTCGCTCGATTGGCGAGAAGAAGGACAACCTGTTTGTTGCTGAATTTGGCTGTAAAGTGAGCATGGACCGCATTCTGTGAGGATCACCATGGATTTTTGGTAAATACGCTGTGATCCTCATGAAGTATGACGCTAAGCTTAAGCCCTCACAGATTTGCTTTGAGAAGATGGAGATTTGGGTGAGGCTTTTGGACCTACCCTTGGGGTGGATGAACCAGCAGAGGGGCTCTCGGGCTATGAAGCTCCTTGGTGATGTGGTGAAGATGGATGTGGACAAGTTTGGTAAGGCGAGCGGCCCATTCCTCCGAGCCAGAATTGCCATGGAGTTGAACAAACCTATTAAAAGAGGAGTTCTTCTGAAGATGTCTAAGGAGGAGGCTCTGGAATGGTTTGCTGCTCAGTATGAGAAGTTGCCTTTCTTCTACCACTCGTGTGGGGTGATAGGTCACTCTGACCTGGTGTGTGCTACCCCGGTAACTCGGGATGAAGAGGGGAAGCTACCGTATGATCTGTCGCTCCGGGTGGATGATAGGAGGAGGAAACCCCAGAGTTTCACTGAGGCGGCTGCTAAATCCCTCGGCAGTGTTTCCACATCGAGTTCTAAACAAACCAGAGAATCCTCTAAGCAGCGTGAAGAGGATCGCATGGATTCACCGGAGGCAAACCCGGGGAAGGAAGGAGATGAAGAGATAACATCTCCTTTCAAGGAAAAAACACCTACAGTTGAGGCCAAGGGCAGGGACACGATGCTCCCAGTAGTGTATCGGCCACTGTTTCAGGCCAAAAAGGTGAACGAGGTGAGGATGGTTAGGAAGGGGAAGACGAAGACAATGCTGGGGTCGGGCACTCCTGACCTTAACCTCCCCATTCAGGATCCCTTGGCGCTAGTCCCTGCTGGGATGGTGACTGCGAGGGTTAATTAGCTGGATGGGGTTCTTACGGGAGATGGGGGAGATAATGAGGAGCTGTTGAAGAAACAGAAGATGTGTTCCACCAACATTGATGCGCGATCGGCGGCAGCTGCGAGTTGCAGCCCCCGCTGGGCACAATGAATTGCTTAAGTGTGAACTGTCGGGGAGGTGGCCGGCCCGCGGTAGTTCAAGAGTTAGGTCTCCTAGTTGAGACCTGGAAGCCTGCGCTAGTGTTTCTGATGGAGACACAGATGTCTGAAGAAAGAGCTGGGGTTTTGATGAAAGCTTTGGGTTACCCCAATGGGGAGTTTGTGCTGGCGGCTGGTTTGAGCGGCGGCCTTGCATTGTTTTGGAGACGGGATGTCATGGTGGCGTTGCAAAGCAAATCACGCTCTCATATTGATGTTATCCTCTCCTATGACAATCTTAATGTGAGGTAGTGGCGGTTCACGGGGTTTTATGGTGAGCCAAGAAGGGAGAAGAGGAAGAACAGTTGGTACCTCATGCGATTCTTACGTGCACAGCTGGATCTGCCTTGGTTATGTGCGGGGGATTTCAACGAGGTGCTGAATGCTAGCGAACATTTTGGAGTATGCGAGAGGGAAGCTTGGCAGATGGAAGGATTCTAGGATGCGGTTGCTGATTGTGGCCTGTTGGATTTGGGCTTTGTAGGCCTACCGTATACTTTGGATAATAGACAAGACGGTATGAGGAATGTTAAGGTTCGGCTGGACCGAGCCTTTGGTGATCATAGATTTCTGGATATGATGGGAGACTCGGTACTGAGGGTCGTGCTGACGGTGTTCTCGGACCACGCAGGGTTGCTAATTGAAGTTAAGGAGAATACTGTGGAGAGGAATACTCACAATCGGCGAACGATAGCCTTCAGATACGAGAACATGTGGCAACGTCATGGTGAGTACATGGACTTCGTTGCTCAGTCTTGGGACCCTAGCCCAGGCGGTGGAGACCTGCTCTCCTTGGCCTCTTCCTTGACTAGCATGCAAGGTGCTCTAAAGGATTGGGATCGAAACATCTTTGGCTCGGTACGTAATAAACTGAAGCGGCTGAGGAAAGAATTGGAGGAGGAGAGAGGAGCCACTATGTATAGGGGCCCGACTGAGAAGGAACGAAGCTTGACGAGGGAATTAGCGGAGGTGCTTGCTAGAGAGGAGGAGATGGAGCGGCAACGCTCCCGAGCGGAATGGCTGAAGTCTGGGGATCGGAACACCAGGTTCTTCCAGGCCAAGGCAACGATGCGGGCGTGCTCTAATCGTATTCGTGCGCTCAAAAGAGCGGATGGCTCTGAGGAGACGACACAAGAAGGCCTTGAATAGATGGTGACGGAGTTCTATCAAGGCATGTTCACGGCTCAGGAGGAGTTACAGCCGGAACTCGTCTGTCAGTATGTTCTGAGGCGGGTAACTGATCAAATGGCTGAGGTACTAGAGAGGGGGTTCACGGTTGAGGAGGTGGAATCTGCTCTCTTTCAGATGGGGCCGAGCAAAGCTCCAGGTGCTGACGGCTTCACAGCTGGATTCTTCCAGAAGCATTGGCCCCTGGTGAAAAACAAAGTGGTAGCGGCGGTACTGGGTTTCTTGAACGGGGGTGATATGCCGGAGGTAATTAATCAAACCATCTTGGTCATTATTCCTAAGGTAGCTAACCCTCAAGATCTGTCACAGTTCCAGTCGATCTCTTTATGCAACATTATTTATAAGTTGTGCTCGAAGGTGTTAGCCAACAGACTACACCTATTTTTGGATGACATTGTGTCGGAGGAGCAAAGTGCTTTTGTTCCAGGACGGCTTATTACTGATAATGTGCTGATAGCATATGAGTGTATTCACTACCTGCGCAACAAGAAGGGGAAGTCTGGTGCTTGTGCGGTCAAATTGGATATGGCTAAAGCATATGATCGGGTTGAATGGAGATATCTCCATGAGGTGATGTGCACCCTTGGTTTCCCGGACAGGTGGTGCAGCTTTGATAATGAAATGTGTTACCTCGGTGAATTTTGCGGTGAGGGTGAATGGAGTGCTATCCCCCTCGTTTAAACCTTCCCGAGGTATCCGTCAGGGAGACCCGATCTCTCCATACTTGTTTCTCCTATGTGCAGAAGGTTTAACCTGCATGTTGAAAGCGAGGGGTCCTCAGTATATTTCAAAAGGAGTGCGGGTCAGCCGACACTCACCCTAGATCTCCCACCTCCTCTTTGCTGATGATTGTCTCATTTTTACCGAAGCAACTAGGAGAGGAGCAGACAGGATTTCTGAGATCCTTAACTTGTACAACAGAGGGTCAGGTCAGCTTGTAAACAAGAGTAAATCCGTTGTGTTCTTCAGTGAGAACTGTGACCAGGATACAAAACAGGAGGTACATGAGGGTCTGCAAATTCTGACTGAGGCACTGGGGGAGAAGTACTTGGGACTCCCCACAGCTGTTGGGAAGAGCTCTGATGGTACATTTGATTATGTGGCGGATAGGATCAGAGGTTTTATCAATGGGTGGGGTGGCCAGATGCTCAGCTGTGCAGGGCATGAGGTTCTTATCAAAGCCAATGCACAAGCAGTGCCAACCTACCCAATGAGTTGCTTTAGGATTCCCGCTCCGACGTGCAAGAAAATCAAGAATTATGTCTCGAATTATTGGTGGGGGAGTTCTATTGATAACCACAAGATGCATTGGCAGCGGTGGTCCAAACTCACGAGGATAAAAAGTGAAGGGGGATTGGGCTTCTGTGATCTCTCGTTGTTTAATCAAGCAATGTTGGGGAAGCAAGGTTGGCGCCTCCTTGTCCGGCCAGAGTCGCTGTGTGCTCGGGTTTTGAAAGGCAAGTACTACCCAAACAGCGGCTTCATGAGGGCAACAAGGAGGAACAACAGCTCAGAGACTTGGCGTGTAATTTTGTTTGGTCGCCAGGCACTGTCTAAAGGCTTGATTAAGAGGATCGGCCTAGGGGACTCGATCAATATCTGGAGTGACAATTGGATTGCCGGCACGACAACAATGAAGCCAATATGTCGCTTGCCGGATGTGCAACAGGAGCTGGTGAGTGATCTGTTCATGCCAGACTCGAGAACTTGGGATGAAGAGCTTGTTCGTGCCTCCTTCACAGCGCTCGATGCTGAAGAGATTCTGAAACTAAAGCCGGGCATAAGATTGGAGGATGACATAGAAGCCTGGGCGTTTGAAAGGAGTGGCCTATATTCGGTTCGTTCGTGTTATAGAATGCTGAAACATGAAAGTGATCAAAACGAGGATTTTGGGAGGAATGACCCAAGCTCGACAAATTTTCAGAAATGGTGGAAGAAGGTCTGGAAGTTGAAAGTTCCTCCTAAAGTTCGCATTTTCTGGTGGAGATTGCTTAACAACTTTCTTCCATCAAAAGCTGAACTCAAGAGAAGACACGTGGCTAAAGAGGATCATTGTGAGACTTGTGGAGCCTCAGGCGAATCGTTGTACCATGTGGTAGACTCGTGCTCCTTAGCGGCTCGTTTCTGGCAGGCAGTCCAGGAGATCACTGGATGCAAATTTCCTTCTCTATACCTGGACTCATGGGCAACAGACCTACTGTCAGGTGTTCTCTGCACGTCTGATGAAGCAGCCTTGTTCATTTGTGGGGCTTGGTCTTTGTGGACGGGGCGCAATGGACGCAACCACGGTCGATCTAGCTGGAGCCCTGTGGCTGCGGCAAAGCATGTTACTACGATGATTGAAGACCTGATTTACCTGAATCATGGAGGGAAGGAGGTCTCCTCTAATAGCAGAGGGTTTTGGAAGACGCCGGAGGTGGACTGGAAGAAAGTGAACACAGATGCCGCCTTTGATGTGACCTCCTCCTCCGGATCAAGTGGTGCAGTCATCAGAGACGAGGAGGGCAATCTCCTGATAGCGGCTGCTAAACGGCACCGTCATATCCCGGATGCTCTTACAGCTGAAGCTTTGGCAGCGAGGGACGGTCTTGAGTTGGCCTATTCAGGTGGTTTCGACAAAGTGGTCTTGGCGCTTGATAACGTGACGCTTGAGAATCTACTCCGATCGGTGGCAGGCGAGAGGAGCCAGATAGCAGGCCTCTGGAATGAGATTAGCGAGTTAAGCAAGGTTTTTTCTTTTGTTAGATTTACTTTTGTCAAAAGGGAGGGCAACGGAGCAGCTCATTTGTGTGCAAAGCTGTTACCGTCGACCATTCCGGAGTGTGTGTGGGTAGATGCTTTCCCAAAGGCGTTGCTTGGGGTAGTGTCAAACGATTGTAACTGTTCGCACCCAAAATTGGCACAGAGCCGATCAGGCTGACGCCACCGGTCAGACAGGTGTCCCTCAACGGTCTGACCGGTCAAGCGTCCTGTAGCCGATCTGGCAACGGCCACACCGGTCTGACCGATGGGCCTGACCGGTCTGATCGATGGACCCCGAGTCCAAGTAGAGTTGAGGAGTCCTAGCGAATTTCGAGTTGTAAAAGGATTCCTTGCGGGGCAAGACCTCCCCACCCTATAAATATAAAGGGCCACGGCCGTTTGAGGTGGAATCACCCAATCGATTATTACTTTCTACAACTTTTATCTCTCAAACCCTAGCTTTTCCAACCTCGTGCTTTCCTTGCTTGTCTCGACGACGATCAGGGACATTCTGAGTGGCCTTGCCGACCTCAGAGCAACCCTAGGCGCGCCACCTCCGACGGGGTCCCTCCCGAGGTGGCGATCTTAGGTTTTCACCGTGCCTCTGCATACACCGGTCAGACCGGTGCCCCTGACCGGTCAGACCGGTCCGGGCAGGAGCTCGGGGAGTTCAGCGTTTCGATGTTCCGCGCTATCTAGCGCTCGTGTGTGTTGACCAGAAAAGCGTCAACATACTTTTGGCGACTCCGCTGGGGAAGAAAGATCAGGTTGCTAAAACCATTCAATCTGACCTCAGCCCGATGGGTGCTCGGTGTGATCTCAACATGAATAACATTGTCACCGCGTCGCTGGAAGATCTCTCTCCAGAGGAGCAACAGAAGTTCAAGGCACTGCAAGAGTACATGCAAGTACAATTCCTAGCAGGCGTCAAGAAGGATCGATCTGGCAAGGTGGCAAGATTGAAAGAGTTCGAGCTGCCAGCGATCAAGCTAAACGACAACAACATTGAGGTAATTCCCACTGTAAGTAAGAAACCCCCGCCTGAAACTTCTCCTATGAAATCTACAGTGGAAAGTGATGAATTACTTGCTTTGTATATTGCTCGTTTAGAACGGTTAGAGGATCTTGAAAAAGATAGGACTTTAGGTTATGCTAATAATGAAACTAATAGTAGTACTCCTAAAGCTAATCCTCAGGGGTCTCATCCTAGCTTAGCACCTTTGCCTGTAAATAATGGAAATTATGCATATGGTTTGACACCAAATCCAGCATCAGGTCAGTACCCTTAGTTTCAACCGCACAGGCCAAACATGGCCACACCGGTTGAACCGGTGCAGGGTACCGGTCAGACCGGTGCTATGGAGTTGGTACCCGACCAACCTTTGCCAATTTCTGTCGTGCCAAATCAGATGGTCCCTACTTTTTCTAATACAATCAGTAATGTTGGACCTCATTATAGTACGACAATGAATACATCGGCCTCCAAAAACATTATTCCGGATGATGTGTTTGAAAGTTACAGGCTAGCTCAAGCTAAGATAGCTCCCTATTTAAATAAGATAAATTTGGAGAATCCTCAACCACAACAGCCAAATAATCCTAATTGGGTGGAATTTAATAAATTTAAGGAGGATTTGGCTAATGTGGTTAAAACTAAACTTGGTGTTGATATTGGTAATACTAATTTGTATCAAAAACCATATGATCCCAAGTTTGATAGATTTCCTCTCCCACGTGGTTGGCGTATGCCTGACTTGATTAAATTTAGTGGTGATGATGACCGAACCACATGGGAGCATATTAGTCAATACAATGCGCAACTAGGTGAAGCTGGTGTCTATAATGCTTTGAAAGTGCGCTTATTTTCTCTATCTTTGACTGGCACCGCTTTTGCTTGGTTTTCTTCGCTTGCTCCCGGTTCTATTATATCTTGGGATATGTTAGAACGTAAGTTTCATGATCACTTTTATAGTGGGAGTATACAATTAAAATTGACAAACTTAACATCGGTTAGACAAGGGAGAGATGAGACTGTCTCTGCTTACATTAAAAGGTTTAAAGAAACTAAAATTTGTCAATCACTGATATGGACCTTACAGACATTTGTCTGAAGGGTTTAAGGTCATCCATTAGGGATAAGATAGAGGGCTCTGATTTTCTTTCGGTTGCACAAGTTCAAATAAGAGCTTTAGTTGTTGAAAACCGAATGAATAAAGAGAAAGATAATTTTAAATCACGTCGTTCTAATGTTCATGTTGTTGATTATGATTCTGATAGTTCGGATGATAGTGATAAAGAAATTTATGCTGCTGAATTTGTTTGGCCCTCTAAAGAAAAAGCTTATTCTTGTTCATCTCTTAAGCCGGCTAGTAAAGGTCAGCAAGAAGAAATTAAATTTACTTTTGATGTTTCCAAATGTGATCGCATATTTGATGAATTGCTTAAATCTGGAAATATCAAGTTAACTCATACTATTCCTCCACCTGAAGAGTTGAAAAGACGCGCATATTACAAATTTCATAATTCATTTTCTCATGCTATTAATGATTGCAATGTGTTTCGTCGACAGGTTCAATCGGCCATAAATGAAGGTCGTTTGACTTTTCATGAGATGCAAGTGGATAAAGCTCCTTTTCCAATCAACACCATGGATTTACAGCAGCCCAAGGTACTGGTTCGGCCACATCAAGCTGAAGCAACTAAAGGCAAGAACGTGGTAATCGGGGAGGCTAAGTCCGATTTGAGACGAAAGGAGCTGGTTCGCAAAGTTGAGTATGAGAAGACTCCTAATGGCAAAGAGACCTTCAAGGTTACAGTGAGTGCCTCTGGACATGGGGGGCAAGGGTCATCCACACCCGCCAATCAGCGACCGTCTGAGCCATCTCTGGCCAGACCGGTCAGACTGGTGGAGGTGACCGGTCAGACCGGTGCACCCCCAGGCCGTCCGAGGATGATCAAGCCAAGCCGTCCGGAGATTGAAAATTGGAAGCTTAATATAGCAAAGAATCAGCAGAGTGGTCCTAAGCCAAAGGTCACTTTCGACATGCTATTTGATAAGTATTCCAAGCAAAAGGCTGTTACAAGCGACCGGCCATTAAAAAAAGGATGAGGTCACCTACACACCAAGGAGGGTCATCTTCACCTCCAAGGGCTGCTACAAGACTCAAGGGTGAATCATCACAGCAAGGGCAACGCTTTACTCTACCATGGGCGTCATCAAGTTCAAATGCACCACGCCCGATATATGATGACAATGGAGTGATGTGGGTGCCATATCAACAAGCCTTTCATCCTAGATGGGGAGGACAGAAATCAGCTTTCGACAGAATCTCCAAGCCTGTCCAAGACCGATTGGCTCCTCGCCGTTCTGGTCAGGGTCACCAGACCTGACCGGTCAGACCGGTCGCTACCACCGGTCAGACCGGTGTAGCCAGAAAAGTTGTGCCACCTCCCGTGAAGCAAGTTTACAAGCCGAAGCAGAAGGAGGAGGTGCAGAAGATGGAAGTTGATCCAGAGAGGACTACGAGTCAAGATATTATTCAGATTGGATCAATGGATGTTCACATTGGAGAGGATGGCAAAAGACCGATTGTTCCAAACAATAAGGTTGTGACATCAACTCCAGAGGTGTTTGCTGCTGCTAATGATCATGAGGCCAGTGGGAGTGGTTCCAACTCCAAATACTTCTTGCCAAGGTGGTGTCCTCCCGGTTTGACTTGCACACAAAGGAAGAAGCTTCAACGCCTGAGATTTCAAGAGAAGAGGGAGAAGGAGCTAGAGAAGCAGAGGGACGAAGCTTTCAACCAGTACAGGCCCATGGTACCTCAGGGGAAAGAGTGGAGAGTCAAGACCAGCTCCCAGCCAGCACCGGTCAGACCGGTGGAGGGGTTGGTCAGACCGGTGGATGTCGACGGTCAGACCGATGACCCAAAGACGCCGCCCGGTTTCTCTTCTTCGGTCCCCATGGTTTGTGATGACAAGTCCGCATCGGATCCTGCATGAGAAGATGATGAGGAGCTTGTTGATTACAGTTCTTCGCCCGAGCGCATGAATTTGGACATCAACGTGATCCATATGTCTATGGATGGATATGTGCTCTCGGAGGAGGACGTCGCACATCTCGACTTTGGGCCAAAGGAAGCTATTTTCCAGAAGCCTAAAGCTGCTGAAAATCATTTGAAGGCTTTGTACATGAAAATACACATCAATGGAAAGCCTATCTCTCGCATGCTGGTGGACGGAGGAGCGATCGTCAACTTGATGCCGTATTCTTTGTTCAAGAAGCTGGGAGGTTCAGATGATGAGTTGATCAAGACCAACATGACCGTCAGCGGTGTGGGAGGAGGCGAGCCAATGGGAGCTAAAGGCGTCGTCTCTATGGAGCTCACCGTTGGGAGCAAGACGTTGGCTACGGCATTCTTCGTCGCTGAGACACAAGGTAACTTCAATCTCATCCTTGGTCGTGATTGGATTCATGCAAATCAGTGTGTGCCTTCTACCTTGCATCAATTTTTAATCCAATGGGTAGGCGACGAGGTAGAGATTGTTCATGGTGATACATCGACTTGTGTTGCAGTGGCCGATAGTCCTACTATGGATAATCATGAGAATCTTAAGTGCTTAACTGATTTAGATTTATCTAATTTAAGGCTTATTGATTCTACCAAAGATGGCTTTGCTACTGTTGTCATGAAGCCGATCGTTGATCAGGCTAGAACCTCTCTTTTGATTTAATGGATGCAAATCTGGAGTGGTTGCAACAAAGGAGAGAGCACTATCGGGCGCATAAGAATGATATGTGTGAGGCCATTGAAGACTTTGATGATTTGAGCAAGTTAGGACAAGGGTTTACGTCGGCTGATCCTTTAGAGGAGGTAGATATTGGTGATGGCACTATACCTAGGCCGACATTTGTAAACAAGAATCTTGATCTTTTGTTTAAATCTGATTTAATAAAGCTGTTAAAGGAGTATGTTGATTGCTTTGCATGGAACTACAATGAAATGCCTGGTTTAAGTCGTGATCTAGTTGAACATCATTTACCTATTAAACCTGGTTTTAGGCCTTATAAACAACCTCGTAGAAATTTTAATCCTGATATTTATGACCGAGTGAAAGAAAAAGTCAATTGGTTACTTGATGCAAAGTTTATTAGGCCTTGTCGTTATGCTGATTGGATCTCTAACATTGTGCCTGTTGAGAAAAAAGGAACAAAAAAGTTTCGTGTTTGCATTGATTTTAGAGACCTTAATAGAGCTACTCCTAAAGATGAATATCCTATGCCTATAGCCGATTTTCTTGTTAATGCTGCATCCGGACATAGAATTCTTAGCTTTCTTGATGGTAATGCCGGTTACAATCAAATCTTTATGGCCGATGAGGATATATCCAAAACGGCTTTCATTTGTCAGGGTTTTGTTGGCTTATTTGAGTGGGTTGTTATGACTTTTGGATTTAAAAATGCGGGTGCTACTTATCAAAGGGCTATGAATTTAATCTTTAATGATTTGCTTGGCATCATAGTAGAGGTTTATATCGACGACATTGTAGTCAAATCGGCTGGAGATGATTCTCATTTAGCTGATTTAAGACTTGCATTTGAAAAAATACGTCGGTACAAATTAAAGATGAACCCACTCAAATGTGCTTTTGGTGTATCGGCTGGGAAGTTTTTAGGCTTCATTGTGCATGAGAAAGGCATAGAGATAGATCCTAAAAAGATTGAGGCAATCCGGAATGTTAAAGCACCTACTTGTAAAAAGGATTGGCAAAAGTTCTTGGGCAAGGTAAATTACTTAAGGAGGTTCATTTGTAACTTGTCCGGGAAGGTGAATGCTTTTACTCCTTTACTTCAGTTGAAAAATGATATTGACTTCACTTGGGGGGCAAAGCAACAAGAGGCATTTGATAAGATTAAGAGCTATTTGACTTCGCCACCCGTTCTTCAAGCACCCAAGAGTGGTATTCCTTTCAAGTTGTATGTAGCGGCTGAGAAGGATGTCATTGGAGGTGTTTTGACTCAAGAAACCGAAGGCAAGGAGTACATTGTTGCATATGAGAGTAGAAAATTGCTGGACACCGAAACAAGGTACACTTTTATTGAAAAGTTGTGTTTATCACTATATCATACTTGCACCAAGTTGAGGCATTATCTATTACCTGGTACTTGCATAGTAGCATGTCAAACCGACATAATCAAATACATGTTGCATAAACCAATTTTAAGTGGTAGAGTCGGCAAATGGGCTTATGCTTTAGTTGAGTATGATTTGCATTGTGAGCCATTAAGTTCAATGAAAGGTCAAATTGTTGCCGACTTTATTGTTGGACATAGAGTAGATAAACAACTTGATTTGAATGTCGGTTATGTTACTTTTACTCTATGGAAGTTGCATTTTGATGGATCGGTTTGCAAAGATGGTTGTGGTGTTGGAATTGTCATTATTTCGCCAAGTGGAGCTGTTTTTGAAGCGCTTAACCGATTGGGTCATGATTGTACTAACAACCAAACCGAATATGAGGCTCTTCTATTTGGATTGGAGATTTTGCATGACATGAGAGTAAAACATGTGGAGGCATATGGAGATTCTTTATTGGTGGTGTAGTAAGTATCCAAGGTATGTCAATATCTAAATGGCTTTTTAAATGCTTATCTTGATAAATGTTTAGACATCATATCTTGTATGGATGAATTTGTTGTCTATCATGTGCCACGAGAGGAAAATCCTAGAGCTAATGCTCTGGCCTAGCAAGCATCTGGTTATAATGTTCGAAAAAGTAATTTTCAAGAACACAAACCGTTGCTTGCAGCCGAGTGTTTTGCTCTGGAGGCACCGGTCAGGCCGACGCAACCAACTGGTCTAACCGGTGACACCGGTCTGACCGATGTCACCGATCGGTCTGACCGGTCCCCTGATTCTGAGTCGGCTAACAGCACCGGTCTAACCGATGCCCATGACCAGTCTGACCGATCCCCTGGTAAAAGTTCCTCCTCGGTTTTTCGTAACAAAGATGAGGTGAAGGATTGGAGAAAACCTCTGGTTGATTATTTGCATAATCCTAGCAGTTCAGTTAATAGAAAAGTCCGACGATGGGCTCTTAAGTTTGTTCTTGATGATGATGAATTGTATCGTCGGACCGCGGATGATTTGCTTTTAAAGTGTTTGGGTCCTGATCAAACTAGGTTGGCTATGACAGAGGTTCATAAAGGTATTTGTGGTACTCATCAATCGGCTCCCAAGATGAAGTGGCTACTCAGGCGAGCTTGCTTTTATTGACCTACCATGATAGCCGATTGTTTTAGGTACTACAAAGGTTGTGAAGAGTGTCAAAGACATGGAGATGTTCAGTTGGTACCTGCTGCGTTGATGCATCTGATTATCAAGTCTTGGCCTTTTAGAGGATGGGGTTTGGATTTTATTAGCAAGATTCATCCTTCGTCATCAAAGGGGCATTGTTTTGTAATCGTGGCTACTGATTACTTTACCAAGTGGACTGAAACTATTCCTTTGAAGAATATGACACATAGAGAGGTGATTGAGTTTATTACTGGACATATCATACATAGGTTTGGCATTCCGCAGACTTTGACTACGGATCAAGGGACTTTGTTCATATCCAAAGAGGTGCGTGAATTTGTTGATTCCTATGGTATTAAATTGCTCAATTCATCTCCATATTATGCTCAAGCCAATGGTCAAGCCGAGTTTAGCTACAAAACTTTGGTAAAGCTCATCAAGAAGAAGATAAAAGACAATTCTAGAAGATGGCATGAGGTATTATCTGAACCTTTATGGGCTCATCGTATTTCTAGACATGGTGCTACTAAAGTTACTCCTTTTGAGCTTGTGTATGGTCAAGAGACCGTTTTGCCCGTTGAGGTGAATCTAGGCGCATATAGACTTGCAAAGCAGAATAATCTTGATGTTGCTTTGATGATGGACAATATTGATGAAGTGACCGATAAACGTATGGAGGCTTTGGAGGAAATTGAAAAGGACAAGAGGCGAGTTGCTAGAACATACAACAAGAAGGTAAAAGCCAAATCTTTTCAGGTAGGTGACTTGGTTTGGAAGACGATTTTACCTATTGGATCTAAGAGTAACAAGTTCGGCAAGTGATCTCCAAGTTGGGAAGGTCCGTACAAGGTTGTCAAGGTTTGTTCTGGGAATTCTTACATGGTGGAAACTTTGCAAGGACGGCGGCTTCCAAGGGCTCTCAACGGGAGATACTTGAAGAAATTTCATCCAAGTGTCTGGCAAGACGCTTGATAGGATATGGTCGATTTAAAGTAAAAATCGCCCTTAGACCAAAAAATGGCCGGTGAAATATCACATCGACCTTAGAATTATTTTTTAGACAACAAGCTTTACTAAAAAACAGGGGGGCATATGTTCGCACCCAAAATTGGCACAGAGCCGATCAGGCTGACGCCACCGGTCAGACCGGTGTCCCTCAACGGTCTGACCGGTCGGGCGTCCTGTAGCCGATCCGGCAACGGCCACACCGGTCTGACTGGTGGGCCTGACCGGTCTGACCGGTGAACCCCGAGTTCGAGTAGAGTTGAGGAGTCCTAGCGAATTTCGAGTTGTAAAATGATTCCTTGCGGGGTAAGACCTCCCCACCCTATAAATATAAACGGCCACGGCCGTTTGAGGTGGAATCACCCAATCGATTATTACTTTTTACAACTTTTATCTCTCAAATCCTAGCTTTTCCAACCTCATGCTTTCCTTGCTTGTCTCGACGACGATCAGGGACGTTCTGAGTGGCCTTGCCGACCTCAGAGCAACCCTAGGCGCGCCACCTCCGACGGGGTCCCTCCCGAGGCGGCGATCTTAGGTTTTCACCGTGCCTCTGCATACACCGGTCAGACTGGTGCCCCTGACCGGTCAGACCGGTCCGGGCAGGAGCTCGTCGAGTTCAGCGTTTCGACGTTCCGCGCGATCTAACGCTCGTGTGTGTTGACCAGAAAAGCGTCAACAGTAACCTTGCTTCAGAGTAATTGAATCTCGTAGTCTAAAAAAAAACCTGCCATCATTTCCGGCCGAACATGCCTTCGTTCTCGATCGAGCGCACGGCTTGGCCTGGAAAACACTACAGCGGCCACGTACGGGCGTGTACCCCGGCGGTGCGTGGAGCTACGGCCTACGGTCACGTGCCATGCATGTGCATATGCTTATGGGGTTTACCAGGATTTTTAATGTTGATTCGAGACGAGATTTAGAACGATTTTTATAGCGTTATTACTGAACCTGCTGTGTGTGTTTCAAACCTAATAATCCCGCGTGTATTTGTGCAAATATAAATCGAGATGATCACTAAACTTACAGAAGTTTTTTTTTGCTGTTTTTTAATTACATAGTACATCGGAGACACTCACAACGTATACACTCATCTCTATGAACACACGCGCAAACACTACCCCTATGAGCATCTTCGAAGACTGAGTTGGCAAATTCTCAAGATTGACGAAGTCACCACAGACGCCTCGCTGTTGACGGGAACGTCGTCTACCACTAAAAGCACAAACGCCGTTTAATCATGAGAAATTCGCTCCTACGGGAAGTCGAACCCAGGACCTGAGGTGCTACCGAGGCTGAGCAAGTATTTCCAGCAAATTTCGATTATTAAAAAAAATGAAACTGATCATTGACCCCTCGTCATTTGTCAAATTTATTCTGATGCAAAAGAATCCATTATCGATCTATACGATACTTTGTTGTCAAAAACCAACTGCTTAAGAATACATGTCGGGAATTATTCCATAACCAACATACATATTATATTTTATAGTTTGAAGACTGAAATAAAGCAATTTAAATATCTGTATTTGGTCTACAATCTAAACTATAAGCAAATCTATTCATCTAAATGCTATTAGTGATCTGTAAGGCTGCCGATCTTGAGCTTTGTCATACTGGTAGCCGATTTGGTGCTTGCGACCCTGTTTAGTTATCCAGAAGTCCTCAAAATTTTCGTATCGCAAATCGTGTTACCTCTCACAGAACACGCTTCTCAATGCAAAAATTTCACCATTATCACCAAAATTTCACGAAACTAAACAGTACCACAGTGACAAAGGACATACCGAAAAGATTTAATTTGTCATACGACGACAGTGCTCAATGCATCATATATCCGGTGTGTAATCATCCCGCACGTACGGTTGCATTATTGTTATTTTCTTTTTATATACGATTCTCTGTACTAATGTATTTCGTCTGAGGACTGACGCCATAACTAACCTTCATCAAATAGCTATACAGGACAACAAGAAAACTTGCCGCAAGTACCCAGAAGAGCATCTCCAAGACTCCAATACCCTACAAGACGATGCTTATACGAAACTAGGATGGTACCTGTGCCTTGCCACGGGCTCAAATACCTTATTCGGTTGGTACTAATTTGTTGTGAGAGAAAGATATTGTTGACCGTCTGGTGCCAAGTGGCTGGTTCTGATTTGTTGTGAGAAAAAAACAACTGGCTGATGAACCAAGTGAACAAGTTGAAAATATTTATATTGCAATATGTGAAGCATACAACAGAATAATAATAGTGTGAAAATAAGCACATGAATTTCCAAACAAGATATTTATTCCAAAAATGTAATTACCAAACTAAACAAAGCTGCTATTCACAGTATCAAAGACCAACCATTTTTTTTTGTCTGCGATGCGCCTACCATGACGCTTTTGATACAAATATGTAGCTCAGTTCAAACTGATTGAAACAACATTAATTCTCCAATCACCAATTTGAGTACCTTCTCTTTAACCTGCACAAATTAGTTACGGTCACAAAACATGCCGTGTGAATTGCAAAAACATGTGGGCATGACTAAGCATCCATCAAATAAAATGAGTGTTAGAAAACAAATAATGAGGGTGGGAAGATGGCGGAAGCGTGCCTCTACGGCAAGCCTCTAGGGTTTCCAATCAACACGACGACGAGATCATTCCGGCAAGCTCGTTCGTAGCCGCGCTTCCCGGTCGTGATCGAGGGCGATTCAATCCGGTTGAAGGAAGCTCCAATCAGATTCCAATGGAGGACGGAGAGCTCCGCGAGGGGAGAAAAGAAACGAGAAGAAGGTCTCGCCGGAGACTACGCCGCCGGCGTATGACATCGCCGGAAGACCGTTCTGGGATCCTCATCGAGCTGGTTTCGGACCCATCCCTTCAAACGAAGGCAAGGTCCGGAAACCGCCATTGGTGAGGAAGACGATGGAGGGGTTAGTTGGAAAAGCACCGGGGGTCGAGCCACGCGTCGAGACCCGGGTGGAGGAAGAAGACGGTAAGGCGTCCCAGGGCGGTGACGAGAACAGGGATGCTTTCCCCCCGCTGAGTCAGCCTAGGGAGTATCGTTGTTCTCCCTCTCCCTCCCCGGTTAGGGTTGGTGATTCCTCCCCATCGCCGCCGCAAAGCAAACTCCAGATACAGATCGACCGATTCGTCGGCTACTTCCGAATCAAGCAGGCAGGTTCTCCGAAGCCGCAAACCTACGCCCAAGCGGTTCGAGCCGAATCGCCGCAGGTGAAGATGGTGCAACCGGCTGCGAGTCGCGCCGGCGGAGGCAGAAGAGGAGGACTAGGAGCTAGTCGGGACGAGCGAGGTGCGAGTCGTGACGGTCGCGGAACGGGCCGGACCGGCGTGCGAAACTTTGTTTGGCAAAGATCAGGCGAGCGACGACAGAGGGTTGAAGAAGATCAACCCGGAGTTGATGGTAGAGACGATGAAGGTATGTACCACAACCCACACCAGGAAGAAGAGGATCTAGATGCTCAGGTTGAGATTGTGGGTGAGACTCAGAGGGAGATTGGGTCCTCGTCTAACTGCAAGAAAGCTGCGGAAAAAGGAAAGCAAAAAGGAGGTTTTGAGGAGAATCAAGAACAGGCAAGGTTGGGGCGCCAACCTGGTTTCCAGCATGAGAAGAATCAGGATAATCAGCTGAAGAGAGATCACCACCCTGGATCAAATGAAGGACAAACCCAAAACCCTCAGGGAAGGACAGGGTGTGCGCATTGTGGGCTCAACAACCATCAATCTGATGAGTGTAGAAGGAAAACTGCATGTGAACTGTGTGGGTTAAACAATCACAACTCCTATGATTGCAAGAGGGAGCCACTGTGGAATTTAGGCCCTGAATTGTGTGCAGCTCAAGTGCCTGATCAAAGTTTCTTCTTCATAGATGAGCATGTTGATAAAAAAGCCCTCAGAGAAAGAGCAAGCAAAACAATCATCACTGTCACTAGGAGAGAGATGACAGCAAGGCAGCTTGAGGCAGAATTCAATAACATCACTGATTCTGTAACTTGGAGATGGAGTGCAAAGAGGGTGACAGATAGCACATTTGTGATGAGATTTCCCTCATCTAAAATGGTTCAGGAATACATCAAGTTTAATCTGGGGATAAAAAGTGTTGATGCACATATATCCATTGAGCCCTGGTCTTCATCGGTGGGAGCTAAGGGCAAATTGCAGCAAGCATGGTTCAAAGTGAAAGGGATCCCAGTTGATCAGAGGGGGATTAGAACCATTGCAAAAGTGGGTGGCCTAGTGTGAAAAATAGTTGCAATTGATGAAAGCTCTAGATACAATCCAGACTATGTGAGGATCAAAATTGCTTGTAGAGACATTATGGAGGTTCCTGAATCTGCTGAAGGCAACCTTGGGTTGTATATCTATGACTTTTTCTATGAAAAAGAGGGTCCAAACTCACTTGCTCAAGCCTTGAATTCCTCCTTTAATACCCACAAAAGCTCAACAACCAAGTGCCAAGGGGAGTAAAGAGGAGGGAGAAGGTGTTCTGAATGCTACAGGGCGAAATGAGGCAAGAGAAAGAGAATGGATAGGGTTGAGGGGGTATAAATACCTCCTCACCCAGAAAATAGCTGTTACAGCTCTAAGACCCGGAGTATCCGGACCAGGCCCGGACACTCCAGGAAGTCCGGACTGTCCGGGATAAAACCCGGAATGTCCGGCCTTCCAGAGTTAGCACACACAAGGATAACATCGGGGATCGTGCAGTGCAAGGTGTCTCTCATAGGTTTTTGGTTAGTCATCTAGAGCACCTTTTCAACTCTTGGATGATACAATCCATGTCCCTCTTTATAGTACGGCATTCCTAGGACTCAATTTCAAAATATAAAATAAATAAACCTCCAAGGAATCCTTCCTTTAGCATTACTTCCTTTTAATAGAGCAATGAAGCGCTTAGATGCCATCTTAGAATTTTAGTACCTGCTCATATACTCAACACATCATTAGTAGCTTAATGATCTGTCATTAAATAACCAAAACCCACTTAGGGGGCCAAGATACTCTTCAATCTCCCCCTTTTTGGTGATTGATGTCAACACCTTTAAGCTTTTAAAAGAGAGATAAATAAAATTTAGTAAAGAGCATTTGATCTATCTTGCAACACTCCCCCTTAATTTGTGCATAAAGAGTTTGAATCTCAAAGATGCTTTCAGCACCAAATTTTGCACAAGAGAGAAGAACACGAGAATGTGACAAGATGATCAATAGTGGGGTGCTTGTGTTTGTGCCAACGGGATATATGTGATGCGTATGACAGTTCATGCACTCAAAAAGAATAATGGAGGCTGTAGTGTCAAAGCCCGAAGTGTCCGGATTCACCCCGGAGAGTCCGGGAAACCCGGAGTATCCGGAGAAAAATCCGGAGTATCCGAACTTTGAAGACTCAGCAGAAATCAAATCATCACAGAAAATTTTCAAACTATCAAGTGCATCCTTAGATAAATAAAATACAACCTATCTAGCATCACAAGCACACAACCAAATAGTCTCAAGCTCACATCACATAGTCTCACACATAAAAGAGTTATTACAGACCATAGTTCTCAAATCCTCCAAGTCTTAAGCATGAAACGATACTAAGATACTCATAAGATACTCACTCCCCCTTTGGCATCAAGCGCCAAAAAAGGAAGTGTAGGAGCAGCAGCAGCAGCGATCACTCGTCGTTGTTGTCGTCGTCTTCACCTTCATTGTTGTCCTCCTCCTCCTCCTCTTCTTCTTCTTCTTCTCCTTCTTCCTCTTGCTCTTCTTCTTCTTCTTGTGCAGCGGCAGCGGCATCATGGGCATCCCACTCCGCAAATGGGTCATCAAACTCGGGGAGCTCGTGATAAGTGTCCGTAGGAAGCCCAAGATGAGACTTGATCTCAATGATCTCACGGCGGTTCTCATTAGTCTCGGTGACGATGCGCTTGCACATGGAGAAGATACTCTTGAAAGCCCTCGTGACCATGGAGCCCTTGACCTTGCGGGATGATTTAGATGAGTGTGAAGAACGAGGAAGGGGCTCATCATCATGGCGAGGGGCAGCACTAGAGGATCTGGCAAATCTTGTGCTCTTCTTCATAGGGGCTCTCTTGTCTCTAGCACGAAGATGCCTAAGGGGCTCATGAGTGACATCCTTTGGAAATTGGGTATTGGTGACCCTCTCAATCATATACATGATATATGGAGCATATGGGAGGTGCTTCATGGGGTCACACATAGCACGGCGAATCTCATTCCAAATGAAGTCAAAGATGCAAAAGCCTTCTTCTTCGGGGGCCACACGATTGAGGAGATTGACGGCATAGTGCCTAAGAGCGGTGTTGTCTCCCATCTTCGGATCAATGGTGGCACGAAAAAACTAATTGAAGTAATAGTAGTAAGGAATGAGATTGTCAGCTTTTCTTTCATGAGCTAGGAAGGCGGAGGGGAACATATATGCCATGTCCTTGGGCTTGTACTTGTCTTCATTGTGAATGGGAGTGCGAGCTTCATCCTTTGAGCCAAGACCAAGCAAGCGAGAGAAGGTCATGTAGTCAATGGTGTGCTTCTCGCCTTGAGTGGTCCAAGTGATGGTGTTTTGATGAGAATCATAGTAGTAAGAGCAATGGAATTGAGCGAGAATCTCTCTATTCCATCCATAGCGAAAGCCCATGATATCATAAAGTCCAAGTTCCTTGCACCTATCAATGACAGCATCAAAGGTGGGATTCTCCAACTTCTCATAGTATGCCCACTCAATGTACTTCATCTCCACGATGGGTGACTTGTTCTTTGCCTTCATCTGTGGGCTTCTTATCACTGTCTGATAGAAGTCCCTATGGAAGTCACACCAAAACTATGACTCAAGTGCCTCACTAGAGATATACATGTAGACGTCCTCATTCCTCTGCTGTCTGACGGCAAGGGCATTCCTAGCATAGTCTCTCACCATCTGTTGAGCAAACCCTTGCACAGCCCCGGGGTCCCTTAGGTTCACAGGAGCAGTCACCACCCTCACATTTGATGGAAAAGTAGCAGTGAGACGGGGTGGAGTTCTGGGACAGATTTGGGAGTAGGGGGTGGGACGGTTCTTTGGCATGGGTGGACGAGACACGGGTCTAGAGCGGGAGATGTAGGGGGCCTCACGGGATTTCTTTGATGGCTGAGCTGGACCTTTCCCGTGACGCCTAGGAGCAACTCTGTACTGTCCAACATCTTCTTCTTCTTCCTCCTCTTCCTCCTCTCCCTCACCAACTTGCTATTCTTCTTCTTCCTCGATCTCTTGCTCGGTGTAAACAGGGGCACGAGCACGAGTGGATCTCTGAGAGGAGCCGAGCCCCAAAGTCTCTTGCACAACCCCCAAGGTTTGAGGGTCGTGCCTAGCCTTTGTCCTCCTTTGGGTGGCCGGCTCGTCTTGCTTGTACTTCTTCCTCATGATCTGGAGATAAGCAGCAAGGAGTACATAAGAATTCATCCACGGAGAAGGTGTGTGACACTGTGATTTGGGGTTTCACCACGAAAAGCTGGAGTTTCCGGGAAAATTTCCGGACAGTCTGGGAAGTCCGGACTATCCGGAGAAAGGTCCGGAATCTCCAGGTTTTCCTGGCGAAACCCTAAATCACAATGCCTCACAAATCCACCACGGGAATCTCAAGATATTGCAGATCCACTACTCCTAGAGTCTAGGGAACAATCCTATCCAAGAGATTTCGCAAGTTATGGCCTAGAAAAGGAGATCGGGCAAAGGGGCCTTTGAATACCTTAGGGAAGAGAGGAAACCGAGGGGGAACTCCTTCAAATCTTCAAACCAACAGCAGCACCTTGCTTCCCACACCTTGGAGGCTTGAATCCCTCACTTCTCTCAAGATTTGGAGGGTGGAACCCTAGGTTCTATGGAGGAACCAAGGGAGAAGGAGAGGGGCGCGGGGAAGGCGACGGGAGAGAGGTAAAACGGTCCACGCTGTGAAAGAGGTGAAAAACTAGGGTTTGACTGCGGTGAAAATGTTTTTATAGGAGTTAAGGTCCGGACTATCCAGGCTGAACCCGGATTCTCCGGGAAATCTGGAGTATCCGGGGAAAAGCCCGGAGTATCCGGCTCCCCCTAAGACTGAGCAGCAGATTTTCAAGGAATTGATTTTGAGATGGATAGAGATGTTTATGAGTGAAACTAATGTGAGCTAGAGAGGTTCCAACACTTGATACTAGTCACAAACATACAATGAGAACAATAGTTCAAGTGTTGTACCTAGAGAAAAATCCAAATATTTTTCAAAGCAAATTCATACCAATTTTCAAAATCCTTTTCTTTTGTAAAGATCTAACCCAAGTCAATCAAACATGTGCATGATCTCAAGCCAAGTTACGAGAATCCAAGATATTTAATTCACTCCTCAAAGCACAAAACCATAGTTCATCAAGAGGCTTTGTGAAGATATCGGCTAGTTGCTTTTCAGTGCTCACATGACTTAAAGTGATATCTCCTTTGGCTTCGTGGTCTCTCAAGAAATGGTGTCTTATGTCTATGTGCTTTGTTCTTGAGTGGTTTACGGGATTGTTCGCTAGCTTGATGGCACTCTCATTATCACACAAGAGTGGCACCTTGCTAAACGTACAACCAAAGTCCCTCAAGGTGAACCTCATCCAAAGTAGTTGAGCACAACAAGCGCCGGCTGCAACATACTCGGCCTCGGCGGTAGATAAGGCAACCGAATTTTGTTTCTTGGAACTCCAAGACACCAAGGACCTTACAAGGAATTGGCAAGTCCCGGATGTACTCTTTCTATCTACCTTGCAACCGGCATAGTCCGAATCGGAGTAGCCAAGTAGATTGAAAGTGGAGCCCTTTGGGTAACATAAACCAAGGTTAGGAGTGTGCACTAAATACCTAAAGATTCTCTTAACAGCCATGCGATGACATTCCTTAGGATTGGCTTGAAACCTTGCACACATGCACACATTAAGCATAATATCGGGCCTAGATGCACAAAGGTAAAGCAAGGATCCAATCATGGAGCGATATACCATTTGATCCACGCTTTTTCCATCTTCATTTAGGTCAAGATGTCCATTTGATGGCATTGGAGTCTTGATGGGCTTGGCCTTGTCCATGTCAAACTTCTTGAGCATATCATGAGTGTACTTTGTTTGACTTATGAACGTGTCTTCCTTGAGTTGCTTGATTTGAAATCCAAGAAAGAACTTCAACTCACCCATCATGGACATCTCGAATCTCTTAGTCATAATCCTACTAAATTCATCCGCCCAAGCTTTGTTAGTAGAACCAAATATGATGTCATCGACATATATTTGGCACACAAATAAATCATTTCCTTATTTGCGAGTGAAAAGAGTAGGATCGGCTTTGCCTATTTCAAAGCCTTTCCTTAAGAGAAATTCCTTAAGGCATTCATACCATGCTCTAGGTGCTTGCTTAAGACCATAGAGCGCCTTATGGAGCTTGTAGACGTGGTTGGGGAATTGAGGGTCTTCAAAGCCCAGTGGTTGCTCAACATAAACTTCTTCGGAGATTGGGCTATTCAAGAATGCACTCTTGACATCCATTTGAAAAGCTTGAAATCATGATGAGTAGCAAATGCCAATAAGATGCGGATTGCTTCAAGTCTTGCTACCGGTGCATAGGTTTCTCCGAAGTCCAAGCCTTCAACTTGAGTATAGCCCTTGGCAACCAACCTTGACTTGTTCTTGGTCACTACCCCATCCTCATCTTGTTTGTTGCGGTACACCCATTTTGTTCCAATTACATTTTTCTTAGGGCATTCCACTAAGGACCAGACTTCATTCCGAGTGAAGTTGTTCAACTCTTCTTGCATGGCTATCACCGAATCAGTGTCTTGTAATGCTTCTTCCACGGAGAAAGGCTCAATCATGGACACGAAAGAGTAGTGCCCACAAAAGTTTGCCAATCTTGATCTTGTGGTAACTCCTCTTCTTATGCTTCCAAGAATGTTGTCAACGGCGTGATCTCTTTGAACACTTTGACGAACTCTTGGATGTGGCTCAGAAGCTTCTTCTTGAATCAAATCCTCATTTTCTTGAATGTCTTGAGCATCATCTTCAGAGGGCCCGGACTCTCCGGGGTTGGGTCCGGAGTCTCCGGGATTTCCGGATTCTCCGGACTTTTCTCCGGAGTGTCCGGGTTTTGCAGCGATAGTGAGGTTTGGTGATGCTTCAATGACTTCAACTTCTTCATCTTCTTCTTGAGGCTTGATTTCACCAATGGCCATCTTCTTGATGTCATTTGTCGAGGTCTTTCCTTGCCTACACACACTTCGTCAACTTGCTCTACTTGAGAGCCATTAGATTCATCAAATGTCACGTCACATGCTATATCAACATTACCGGTGGTCTTGTTGAGGACGCGATAGCCGTGAGCATTTGAGGCGTGTCAGAGGTTTAGGTCTGAATAGTCCACAGGGGGGTTAACCCCGGTGGTTTATTTGTTCAACGGGGAGATCGGGAGCTAAGAACGCGATGGTTATGCTAAAGTAGCACACGGAAATCATGGCGAGACACAAGGGACAAGGCGATTTTATACTGGTTCGGGCCTCCGGAGAGTAAAACCCTACGTCTAGTTCTTCGGTTTGTATTGATTTGATCGTGGCGAAGGTGGAGGTGGAGGTCGAGATTACAGGTGCCGATGTCCCTGGGGGACGCCCTTGGCCGCCTTATATTGGGCGACGGACAAGGTCGGTTGACCGGAGCCCAAGTCGGTTACAACAGAGAAACCTATCTCTAGTCAATTACAACATGGAAAGCTTATCCGAGCTGCCTTAATCCGTCTGGACTTCTTTGGCTTGCACGCCAAGCTGTCTTCTCATCTTTCAGGCCCACATGTCAGGTCGGACAGGCCTACTGACAGGTCGGCGGGTCTTCTGGTGGGCCGGACCCACTTGTCGAGGACGGCCGTGAGCCTGGTCGGTGGGGACCCAGGGGTACCCATGTCTCACAAGCCCCCGAGCGAGGTGTATGCGCAGCGATCTTAGAAAGGTCATGACGGAGTCGTGGAGCTATCGACAGGTCGAATAGCATGCACGTCGGTCAAAAAGAACAAATCAGCTTAGTAGCCGACCTGTTATAGTCTTGCCAAACGAAGAGAGGTCGAGTCACGAGACAAAGGAAGCAGGCTTCCGATAGATCGAAACGACGATGAAAAAATTCAGAGGGTGTCAAGGACGCACTCATAGAGTAGTATCCGAGCATCGTGGTGGGCAGGATGGCCGGTATGATGATCCAAAAAAGAAAGAGAAGAAAACTAGGTCATGGTCTTGATCGAACGGAGTGTAGAGACACCCAGATCTCCTAGCATAGCTGCAAGGAGTCTGGCAGGGCCGACCTCAAGGAGGTCTTGTAGGCGTGCTGACCTCGAAGAGGCCTCAAATCAACAATGCCCAGTATCTGAGGATACCCAGCAAGGTCTTGAAAGGCACGTCGCATGAAGAGGTCTTCTGTAGTGGTCGAAACGATCAACGATGAAGCTGGCGAAATATTGTTGATCTTGAACGTAAGGAGTGTAGAGACACCCAGATATCCTGCATAGCTGCGAAGAGTCTGGCAGAGCCACCCGAGGCATGCCGACCTCAAGAAGGTCTCAAGTCTATAGCGCCCAAGCACCAGGAAGCACTTGGCAGGGCCATCAGGCGCGCACCCCACAGGGAGGCCTTCATTCCCGACGTAGAATCCTGGGTGTCCAGAGCAGGCTGGCAGGGCTACAAGAGCACACCGACCTCGGAAGGTCACGCATCCGGGGCGCCCAACTAGGTTGGCAGAGCCGTAGACGTACCTAGGTATTGCAAGACCTAGGTATTAAGGCACACCGACCTCAGGAAGGCCATTTTGGTGCCCAGAAGACCAATATAGCTGCTAGCCATCCAGCAGAGCCATGGCACTAAGGTATTGACGACCTAAGTAGCGGGCACACCGACCACGGGGGCCCGACGAAAATCGTAGATGTGAAGCTTCTGATCTCCAGGCGCCCAGACGGATCTGGCAGAGCAGCGAGGCACGCCTACCCCGGAAGGTCTTCAATCGAACCTACGACCATTCTGCTCAGGAAACAGAAATATAGGCTGATTGGAATAGGTCTGTTTACATGCAGAGCCATAGCGGGTGCACCAGGACGCAGAGCCTAGCAGGTGCAATGAAGACGCAGAGCCGTAAAGGGTGCATGTAATCGTCGTCGTCGTCCGTAGTTGTAGCGAGGCGCAGGGCCCTCTGACACAGAGTCAGGCTTGTCTTTTACCGCAGACTGCAGGGTCACGGGTCAACAGTGGTCAGAGATTCTCTTGTCACCCAGAAAACGACAAACTGCCCACGAATCAAGGAGTGCACTGTAGCCATGTGATTCTGTGGCAGGCTCAGGCATCATTGATGAACTAGCGATAAAGACGTCGTGAGACAGGATAAAGTCATCGCCTTTAATCATGCACATGGCTGCAGGCCCTCCAGACCATGTGGCGTCAGTGTCATTACTTCGCCAGCTGCCCGAGGCCTAGCTCTGGCTATAAATAGCACCATAAGACTGAAGGAGGCAAGCACCGAGCATTGTTGAGCTATGAAGCCGCAGAGTAGAATTCCAGCCATGCCGTGGGCATGCAACCGTCCACCAGAACGTAGGATGCAAAATTGTAGAAGCTCTTGGAGCTAGAAGAACGAAGTCGCTGAGGAGGTCTTCCAAGCCAGCGAAGGTGACGACGAAGCCGGAGGAAGGTCTAGCGACCTGATGAAGGCGAAGACAGAGCCGGGGGAAGGTCTAGCGACCTGACGAAGGCGACGATGGAGCTGGAGGAAGGTCTAGCGACCTGACAAAAGTGACGACAGATCCGGAGGAAGGTCCGCCGACCTAAAGCGGGCGACAACAGAGCCGCAAGGAGATCTAGCGACCTGACGCGGGCGACGATGGAGCCGCAGGGAGGTCTAGCGACCTGACGAAGGCGACGACGGAGCCGAAGGAAGGTCTAGCGACCTGACGAAGGTGACGACGGAGCCGAAGGGAGGTCTAGTGACCTGACGAAGGCGATGGCGGAGCCGGAGGAAGGTCTAGCGACCTGACGAAAGTGATGAAGGAGCCGAAGGAAGGTCTAGCGACCTGACGAAAGTGACGAAGGAGCCGAAGGAAGGTCTAGCGACCTGACAAAAGCGACGACGGAGCTGCAGAGAGGTCTAGCGACCTGACGAAGGTGACGATGGAGCCGAAGGAAGGTCTAGCGACCTGACGAAGGCGACGACGGAGCCGGAGGAAGGTCTAGTGACCTGTCGAAAGCGACGACGAAGCTGCAGGGAGGTCTAGCGACCTGTCGAAAGCGACAACAAAGCTGCAGGGAGGTCTAGCGACCTGATGAAGGCGACGACGGAGCCGATGGAAGGTCTAGCGACCTGACGAAGGCGACGACGGAGCCGAAGGGAGGTCTAGTGACCTGACGAAGGCGATGGCGGAGCCGGAGGAAGGTCTAGCAACATGACGAGGATGACGACGGAGCTGAAGACGATGATGACAGAGATGCCAAGAGGTCCGCCAACCTCAATCCGACGACGACGGAGCCACCAGGAAGGTCTAGCGACCTAACGCCGGCGACGACGAAAACACCGAGAAGTCCACCAAAGATGACGCCAGAGCTGCAAAGAGTTCTAGCGATCTGCCGAAGACAACGACGGAGCCGGAGGAAGGTCCAACGACTTGACAAGGACGACGACAGAGCCGGAGGAAGGTCTAGGTGACCTGAAGATGATGATGATGGAGACGGAGGAAGGTCTAGCGACCTGACGAAAGCGATGATGGGGTCATAGGGAGGTCTAGCGACCAAATGTCGGCGACAACAGAGCCGCAAGGAGGTCCACCGACCTCAATCCGACGACGATGGAGCCACCAGGAAGGTCTCCGCCGGAGTTAGAGAGAGGTCTAACGACCTGATGAAGGCGACGCCGGAGCAAAGAGCTGGTCCTGTAAAATAAAATAAACACCAGGTCGGTGTATCAATCTGTCGAATATAAAGATGATGAAAACTTAGCCTGAGCTAAACAAGTAGATGTTGAATAATGTTAGCCGGAGCTGAACATTCTTGTGCTATGTTTTGTTTGAAAAGGCATTCCCCTTATCGTGCCAGGCACACATTATGCGGACTCGAAAGCTCTGAAGCTGCAAAGTGTTTCACCCCTCTACAATGCTCAGTAGGGAAACTTAGATGTAGCCGACGCACGGGGTGGGGCCTAGGACCTAGGTTTTGCAACCACACAACATCATCGAATACTCATAACGAGAGTCAAGCAGTTAAAGGAAGAACACATAGGAGAAGTAGAACCCCACAGGTCTGGCGACCCTTAGATTGGCAAGGCTAAGCCCCCGAGCATGTCGAGGGCGAGGGGAACATAGCACAAGATAAAAAAAATTTGAACCCTCAGGTCTGGCGACCTACGTGTTGGCATGGCCAAACCCCCGAGCATGTCGAGGGGGAGGGTCAGAAGAGCAGACAAAAACATATAGAGCAGGCTACGAAATAAATTGAAATCATAAATATATTTAATTAAAACTAGCACTTAGCTTGTGCGTGTTGACGTAGTGGTCGAGGTCGTGCTCGTCAGGTCAGGTCGTCGGGACGTATAAGAGGTTGTGAATAAGCTACCCAGCAGGTCGGGCTGACAGCGTTGATCGTCTCGTGGATGCCGCCTCCGAGCGAGCGTCGTGGCCATCAGCGCTGGTGCAGCTTCAGGAAGCTGGAAAGCTGGAGCTGTCGCCGGGTGTCCAGCCATGTGCAGGACGGAGCGTGCCTCACGTTACGGAAACATAAAAACAGATTAGAATAAAACTTTGGCCAAAATAATGATCGAACATGGAAGAAAGAAAATAAAATAATAAAAGGCTTCCCTGTATACGTATCCATCTCATGGATAGATTGGTCTTGATCACGTGCACGTGGTGGACACGTACTCCTAGTTGACGCGGGTGGTATTGCAGGTCGCTGAGTCGTGGTACACAGAAGCAGTGCATGGCGCACTTGACCAAGTCGACGAGGTGCCGATCTTCATTGCCGCGGGTTGAGCTGAATCCTGGCGGCTAGCGCTTGACGCGAAGTCTTCGCCGGTCATCGTGCACAGACCATGGGCGCATGCACACCTATTCACGTACACTCCTTTGTAGATTGATTAGCCTTGTTCACATGTACGTGTAAGACACATGAATGTAATCAACATGGCCGGATGGTACGTAGGATACGCCGCCGGATTGCATCTAGGGCCACACCCGGAGGCTGGCATGCGGTAGTACAGAAACTCGCCGAGTCACCGAAGCGACCGCCTACGATGTAGACGTGGATGCTCGCCATCTGCAGAAGCCATCTGAATAATGAAAATGTCGACCTCACGATTAGATCGGAGGGTGTGGGTGGGTAGGTCGCCGTGGAGAAATCCTTCGCGTCGTTGAGATCATCGGGTGGGTGGGCGGCGAAAAAAGATTTTGGCGCGCCGTCTGCAGAATGAAGACGTCGACCTCACGATTAGATCGGAGGGTGGCGGCGAGCAGGTCACTGCGGAGATATCCTTCGTGTCATCGCCGAAGATCATCACCGGAGAGAGCTGCCATCACGCTACACGAAGAGCTCCCAATGTTCCCCTACCTGGCGCGCCAACTGTCAGAGGTTTAGGTCTAAACAGTCCACAGGGGGGTTAACCCCGGTGGTTTATTTGTTCGGCGGGGAGATCGGGAGCTAAGAACGCGATGGTTATGCTAGCGTAGCACACAGAAATCACGGCGAGACACAAGGGACAAGGCGATTTTATACTGGTTCGGGCCTCCGGAGAATAAAACCCTACGTCCAGTTCTTCGGTTTGTATTGATTTGATCATGGCAAAGGTGGAGGTGGAGGTCGAGATTACAGGTGTCGATGTCCCTGGGGGACGCCCTTGCACGCCATATATTGGGCGACAGACAAGGTCGGTGGACCGGAGTCTAGGTCGGTTACAACAAAGAAACCTATCTCTAGTCAATTACAACATGGAAAGCTTATCCGAGCTGCCTTAATCCGTCTGGACTTCTTTGGCTTGCACGCCAAGCTGTCTTCTCGTCTTTCGGGCCCACATGTCAGGTCGGACAGGCCTACTGACAGGTCGGTAGGTCTTCTGGTGGGCCGGACCCACTTGTCGGGGACGGTCGTGAGCCTGTTCGGTGGGGACCCAGGGGTACCCATGTCTCACAAGGCGTAACCAAGAAAAATACCGTCATCAACTTTAGGTGCAAACTTAGAGTTCTTGGGCTTCTTGTTGAGAATGAAGCACTTACAACCAAAAACTCTAAAGTAAGACACATTAGGCTTCTTACCGGTTAGGAGCTCATAGGCGATCTTGTGTCGAAGCTTGTGAAGATATAAACGGTTGATAGCATGACAAGCCGTGTTGACCGCTTCTGCCCAAAAACTATCTGAAGTCCTATACTCATCAAGCATAGTTCTTGCGGCTTCTATGAGAGTCCTATTCTTCCTCTCCACTATCCCATTTTGTTGAGGAGTGTATGGGACGGAGAATTCATGACCAATGCCTTCACCATCAAGATACTCTTCAATGTTGGTGTTCTTGAACTCGGAGCTATTGTCACTTCTTACTCTCTTGATCTTCACATCAAACTCATTTTGGGCTCTAGTTGCAAACTTCTTGAATACATCATGAACCTTGCTCTTGTCACGCAAAAAGAAAACCCAAGTATATCGAGAGTAATCATCAACAATGACAAATCCATACTTGCTCCCTCCAATACTAACATAGGCCACGGGACCAAAGATATCCATGTGAAGCAATTCCAATGGTCTTATAGTGGTGAGTACATTCTTGGAGGGGTGAGGAGCACCAACTTGCTTTCCGGCTTGACAAGCACTACAAATTCTATCTTTCTCAAAATGAACTTTTGTTAGTCCTAGGATGTGTTCCCCCTTTAGAAGTTTGTTGAGATTATTCATCCCAACATGGGCTAGCCGGCGATGCCAAAGCCAACCCAAGCTAGACTTTGCCATTAAGCATGTATCAAGTTGGGCTTTCTCCGATGTAAAATCCACCAAATAAAGCCTTCCCTTGAGTTCACCCTTAAAAGCAACGGAGTCATCGCCCCTTCTAAAGACGGTCACACCCTCATTGGTGAACAAACAATTGTAGCCCATCTCACAAAGTTGTGACACGGACAACAAATTGTAGTCCAAAGATTCAACCAAATAAACATCAGAAATTGAATGATTGGTTGAGATAGCAATTTTACCTAGACCAACAACCGTTCCACCACCATTGCCTCCAAAGGCAATCTTTTCCGTAGGATGTTCAATCATTTCACAAGACATAAACATCTTCTTCTCCCTGGTCATATGATTAGTGCAACCACTATCAATCACCCATTTAAATCCACCAGAGGAGTATGCCTACAAAACAAATTAGGCTTGGTTTTTAGGTACCCAATGAGAGTTGGATCCTTTTACGTTAGTCACAAGAACTTTGGGCACCCACACATTCCTTTTGATCATAGAACGTTGTGTGCGGGGTCCCACATACTTGGCCACCACTTTACCCTTGTGGTTCCAAGTTAACACATAATCAGCATAAAAGTTGTCTTGTGAAGCATGTGCCTTTGGCTTCTTGGTTTGCTTGGCTTGCACCACTTTGGTCTTGACTTGTGGTTCATGAAAAGTGCCATTGGAGCTCTTGAAATTGATGGGAGTGTTGAGCCTAGGCTGTTTACCTTCAACCTTGGTACCCAATTGCTTCATCTCATGCACCACATTTCTTGTTCCCACACCCCTTGTGTGGTTGTTCTTGATGAATGGGATAGGGTCTTTGGAGCCTTGCTCATTCTTACCTAGCCCCTTCCCATTCTCAAAGCCAAACTTCTTCATGTAGTTTGAACCAAAGCCCTTGGTATGGTTCTCAAACTCTCCTCTCTTAGGTTCCTTCTTTTTTTCCTCAACAAGAGAGTTTGACAACCGAGCAATTTCTTTCTTCAATGCATTCATCTCGGCAATGTTAGTAGCATAAGTATTTATATCAAGTTTATAGCATCTAGAACAACCATTACTTGTGGAAGCATTAGAGTTAGAGGTAGTATCATTAGAGGTTGTTTTAGCACTATTCTTAAGATTGTCAAGTTGAATTTCAACTGCAATGTGACTAGCTTTCAAGCATTTTAGGCTCTCTTGAAGTTCAATCTTTTCATTCTCAAGTCTAGTACAAGCATCCTTAGCTAGGAAAGACTTCCTAGTTAATTCATGTACTATAACGGCCTCTTTAGCTTGAGAGTTCTTGAGGCTAAGAATTTCTTCCTCTTTTTCTTTGAGCAAGCCCTCTTGCACCTTGAAACCCTTCTTTTCAATTACAAGGGCATTCTCAAAGGTAATAGTTTTCTCTCACTCAAGTCTAAAGAGCTCTTCTTGCACCTCAAGAGTCTCATCTCTATTCTTGATTTCATTTAGAAGATTCATGATTCTTTTGGTTGCTTTCTTACCAAAACTAGTGATCATTCTTTCAAATTCATCATCACTATCAACATCATCATCAACATCTAGGGGAGAAGGTTTAGTGTCTACCATAGTGCCCCTAGCCATGAGGCATGTGTGGGTGAAGTCATCTTCATCATTGGTGAGATCTCCAAAGAGTGATGGCTTGTCAATGGGTTGAGCAATGGATATTGTAGCAAGCCCCGCTTTATCATCGGAGTCGGAGCTATATTCATTTGAATCTCATTCTTCACCCAAATGAGCTTCACCAACTTCCTTCTTCTTGTTCTTGTCATACTTGTTGGTGTCTCTTCTTCTCACTTTGATGTTGGGGCATTCCGCAATGAAATGACCCTCCTTGCCACACCCAAAGCATGGCCTCTTGGATGTTCTCTTGGTCTTGATCTTGTCCTTGTCTTTGTTCTTATTGAAGAAGCCACCCTTCTTCATCACTTTGGTGAACCTCTTCACAAATAGAGCCATTTGCTCGAGAGTCAAGGTGTCATCACTATCTTCGTCACTTTCTTCTTTGATTACGGTCTTGGAAGATGATGAGCTTGCCCTCTTCTCTTTGTCTTTGCTTGAAGCTTTGAGAGCTACTCCCTTGTTCTTCTCAATTTGTTCATGCATCTTCGACATTTCTTGTGAAAGCTTTGACTCCTTGACGGTGATAAGATGTTCTTCAATTCTACCAATCACATCCGCCGGAGTGAACTTCTTGAAGCCTCTCTTCTCTCTAATAAGTGTAGGGAGTTGAACATCCCTAGCCATATAAGCGGAGAGGATCTTATCAACTACTTCCTTTCTTCCCCATCTTGTACTTCCAAGAGACTTGATCTTGTTGATGATCTTGTTCAAGCGGTTATACATGTCTTATGGAGATTCATCTTCTTTGATGACGAAGCGGTTGAGCTCACTCTCAAGAGCTCGAATTCTTCCTTCTCTAACTTGCCTTGTTCCTTCATGGTTGATAAAGAGAGTGTCCCACACATCTTTGACGGACTTCAAGCCATCAACCTTGTCATATTCTTCGGCGGTGAGAGAGCTCTTGTTGATGTGAATGGCTTGATAGTTGCATTGAATTTCATTCGCTTGAGCTTGTGTCAACGTAACATCTCCACTAGGAAAAGTGATTCCCCTGTTCACAACACTCCAAAGTGCGGGGTTTATCGCCATCAAATACTCTTCCATCGAGTTCTTCCACTTGGAATAGCTGGTTCCATCAAATTTGGGTATCTTTCCAATGTGGTGGGAACTCGATAGTTTATCAAAGATTAAATTGGAGTAATCATAAGGGATTCTAGAAAACTCCCTTCACGAAGGCCGACGAGTGGAGCGATTTGATCTTGCATCATCAAAGTCTTCATCACTTGATGAAGATGATCCACCATCTTCATTTCTTGGATGATGACTTGTGCTTGCTCCACCGGCACCTCCCGCTGCACCCGTAGGGCCCTCGGGTGTGTTCACGGGCGGTTGATTCCCACCGGGGTTGGTCAAGTCAACATCGGGCGGCGTTGATTGATTAGTTGGGGTCAACATCTCTTTTCTCCAAGAGGTTAAGCTTCAAACGGAGCAACCGGCTCTGATACCAATTGAAAGGATCTAGAGGTCGACTAGAGGGGGGATGAATAGTCGCTCCTGAAAACTCACAACTTAAAACAACTTATCAGACCAAGGTCCGGAGTCTACGGATAATTTTCCGGATACTCCGGGAAATCCGGAGTATCCGGGAAAATGTCCGGATTGTCCGGCCTTTGAGGAGGCGACTAAAACAACTGCAATCAAACTTGTCCAAACTCAAATCTGTGAAAATAGGTTATGCAATACAGAGATATAAGCCTGTTCCACCACTTAGAAACAGTAGGAACCTCACCACAGAGTAGATCGGCCACAAACCCTAGAAATGTACTCAAGAGGATTTCAAACATACAACAAGAGCAACAAGCACAAGAGACACAAGGGATTTGTTACCAGAGTTCAAGCTCACACCTTGAGCTCTACGTCTCCATTGAGGAACCCACAAAGGGTGGACCATTACACCTAGGTCACTTTCCTCCCCTAGCGACCACAAAGATCGAGCTAGGGTTACTTACTCAATCACGGGGTAATACAAACTTCCTTGGGCAGCCACAATCCTTTGGATGCTCCAAGGCAACGCCTAGTCGGCTAGGAGCTCAAAGCTCCAAGAGAAACAAACACGAGATTGCCAACCAAGCGAAGAACGAGGTGCTCTAGAGATGGAAAATCAGCTCACTAGCACTCTCACTTGCTCAAGCCTTGAATTCCTCCTTTAATTCCCACAAAAGCTCAACAACCAAGTGACAAGGGGAGTAAAGAGGAGGGAGAAGGTGTTCTGAATGCTACAGGGCGAAATGAGGCAAGAGAGAGAGAATGGATAGGGTTGAGGGGGTATAAATACCTCCTCACCCAGAAAAGAGCTGTTACAACTCTAAGACCCGGAGTATCCGGACCAGGCCCGGACACTCCGGGAAGTCCGGACTGTCCGGGACAAAACCCGGAATGTCCGGCCTTCCAGAGTTAGCACACACAAGGATAACATCGGGGATTGTGCAGTGCAAGGTGTCTCTCATAGGTTTTTGGTTAGTCATCTAGAGCACCTTTTCAACTCTTGGAAGATACAATCCATGTCCCTCTTTATAGTACGGCATTCCTAAGACTCAATTTCAAAATATAAAATAAATAAACCTCCAAGGAATCCTTCCTTTAGCATTACTTCCTTTTTATAGAGCAATGAAGCGCTTAGATGCCATCTTAGAATTTTAGTACCTTCTCATATACTCAACACATCATTAGTAGCTTAATGGTCCGTCATTAAATCACCAAAACCCACTTAGGGGGCCAAGATACTCTTCAATAAGTAAGGTAGCTACGCAACCCAAGCATCATGCTTACGTTGTTAGCTGGACTTGACCGGCCCGGGCTATTGTGACCCAAGTCAAGCCACCAGATAAACAAGCCAATTACACTGAGTACTGTAGCTTAAGCACAGACTTCATACAACGCAGTCATGTCATCTAATTAGATCAAACCAGGTTATGTACACAAACGGATTCGTGTTTTCCTATGTCTGTTCAACTGGATCAAAGGGTCGTGTTCGCGAAGAACATGAGCCTCTAACTTATGAACAAACACCATAAACATGTGAAAGTCACCCGTCATGTGGATCGAAAGGCCTTGTTCATCAAGAACAGGAGCCTCTAAATGATGAACAGGTGAAGAACACACGAACAAATCACTCATGTATACTAACACAACTTTATATGAAATAGCTGAATAACTGAAGTAGATCAAAGTCATACAAATGAAATAAGATACAAGAGAACTCATACCTAGATCACAAAGTAGACTTGGAACCTGAATTAGAACTACTCTAGCCTACCTCCTAGCCTTGAGACTAAAAGTGAGAGAGGTGTTGCAAGTGTGAATGTCTCATAAGTGAGCCCCCTCTCCTTCTATTTATAGGCCCGGGCACCAGCGAGGAATGGATGCAAACACCCCGGGGATGGCGCCTAGGACCAATAGGGAAGCACCACGTGGAAGCACAGGAGAGGCCGAGCCAAGGTCAGTTCGGCCGACCTGTGGGGTCGGCCGACCCCCTAGTGAGCCCCCTGGCTTGTGCTTTCTCCAAGTGGCTGTCCTGTGGGTCCTTAGGTCGGTTCCCGATGTCCACCCTATTTTGGTGCGATTTGCATGCCTTTGTGGGCCCATGGATCCATGTGACGTCCACGTGTCACACTCTGATTCGTCAGGGGTTTCTTCACTTGGATTGCTTGCATGGCATGCATGCATGGCTCCCTTGTTGGCAGGTATGCATGCATGGCATCCTTGTTGGCAGGCCACCTAGGATGAGGTGATGTGGCATGGACCATAGAAGGTGAGTTTGTCACTCTTTTCTTGCTTATTTCCTGCAATCAAATAATCTCCAAGGACAAGTGGAAATACATTATTCTTAACTAAATACGTGTAAGAAATGCCTTATGCTCCTTCATTCATGAGTATATTGACGGCTAAAGTAGGTACTTAACAGCTGTCAATAGTTGTACATATGGTCATTCATAAGAATTCTTAAAATGGCTTCTTGTTGCACTTCTGTTGTTGATTTGGTTGTAGAGGTTGGAACATTAGAACAGCATGATTCAACGGCGAATGAAATTGAAAGTGCAAAGAAAGTTCCTGGCAGGGCCGCGGGGGTTGTGATGGTGGAGTGACGAAGGCGTTTTAGTTTCTAGTCCTTTCTCCAGGAGAAGTTGCCTACGGAAAGACGGAAGGTATAAGATGTAATTTTGTCTTTTCCTTTTCCAGTTGTGGTAATGGACCTAATTTACGTTGTTGGGCTAATTGTTCTTGTATGCAGTCCATCTGGTGTAGTATTGTCAGAGGAGAAACCATGTGCGTCAGAGAAGTCTGGCTGGTGAGTACTCCATCCGTTTTGAATGGAAGTGTTTTGTTTGCTGAGGTATTGAATATGTGACAGGAATTTCTGTGATGCGGTTCGTTTCCAGAGGTTAGGCTTGTATGTGCAAAGCCAGTTCGTTTTCTTGGGTTTTTAGAAGCGGAAACAGGTGATGTTCAGGATTCTGGGACAAGGTACATAGCAGCAGTCATTGTGTACACATGGGTACATTTTGTTTTTGTTAACTGTGTTCTTTGTTCACTTGTTTAGATGGGAGATAAGGATTTAAATTGTTGTTGACCTTGGTAGGGAAGGATGTGCAATGTTACAAGGAGATGGTAAAGAATTAATTGGTGTCGTTGGTGGTAGTACAAATGCTCTTCTGAACGGAGAAACAGGAGATGATTCAGTTAGGTAAGAATGTAATAATATTATGAATAATTTCATCAGTGGATAGTTAGCATTTAATATGAATTAGTTCACTAACTACAGTTATTGTATTCAGTCGTGCTGAAGAATCTGTATCTGGAGGAGTTGAAGATCAAATTGTGTGTGAAGAAAATAGGTCTGTAGGTGGAAATGATGATTTGTTGGTGGTGGCGGAAGAAGAAAATATAAATGGTAGGTTAGAAAGCCTTCATAGCAGATTATTTGAAACTGAATTTGATTTTTGTAGACATTAAAGTGTGTTTTGTAATTCTGTGTCACAGACTTCCATTGGTGGAAGTGTTGAGGCTTGACCTAAATGCAATTCGAGCTTATAGTGGTTCTGAAAGCTCAAATGCTTTAGTTGCTGGAGGGTCATGCTTGGTATCTGATAATGGGGAGGTTGTTTCAAGCAATGAAGGTGCATTAGTTCAGTGGAAAACAAGGCAAGGGCATATTGATATAATGTTATAAGTACCAGTTGAATGTTTTTATCTTTGTAGTTGAAATAATTTTGTTACTATTTACAAGATATGGCTTTGTATTGGTTTTGCTTCAGGAATTGTCTTAGCAGTGGTCCGAATCGTCGTGAACGGATGTATGGTAGGACTAGTTCACTTGAGCAAGCTCTGATGAAGTTTGCTGATCGTACATCAGATTACATCATTAGCCCAGACATTGGCACAGAGTTTGATGATGTTGAAGAAGCTTTTGAGTATTATAATCTATATTCCTGGGAATGTGGGTTTGGTATAAGGTGGGGAAAGAAGAGGCATTCAGACACAAGGGAGAGTCGGAAACTACCATGTGAGAAGAGGTACCAGCTTGGGCAAGAATTCTACTATAGCTGCACGGTTAGTAATTGATTTAGTTGTGGCATTGAAGTTGGTTTATTGCTTCATGAAGCCGCTGTATTGTTGATATAATATTGATTTTGTTTCAGGGTCGTCCTTCGAAAGAATTGAAGACAACTTCGTACCGAACAGATTGCAAGGCGAAGTTGCGTTTGGGTAGAACCCAAGATCATGGATGGGTGGTTGTGGAGCACAACTCAGTGCACAATCATGAAATGTCTGAAACTCACGGTGAGAATAAGTTGTGGCCTTCTCATCATCATCTAGACATCTACACAAAGAATCTAATCAGAATGTTAAGACAAAACAATGTGCCTATAACAAAATTGTATAGCATTCTTGGATCATTTTTTGGTAAAATGGAAAATGTTCTGACAACCAAAAGATGCCCAAAAACATTATGTCAGAAGATAAATAGAGAGGAGGCAGAGGATGACATTAAGAAGACTCTAGACCTGTTTCATGGTTACATGAAAGATGATCCTGGTTTTATTTATGTTATCGACCTTGATGAGGATGGTAGAATCAAAACACTAATGTGGACAAACTCTAGGAGTAGACAACAGTATGAGCATTTTGGAGATGCTATTACATTTGACACAACATACAAGATGAACAAGTATGAAATGCCATTTGGTATGTTTGTTGGGGTGAACAACCACTTCCAGAGTTTGCTTTTTGGGCGGTGTACTAATGACTGATGAGTCAATTGATAGTTTCAAATGGATCTTCAAACAGTTTGCAAAACTGGTGGGTGGGAAGGAACCAGGACCAATCTTAACAGGTAAATTAATTTTACATCAATCCCCACAATGATCATATTCCATAACTGCATCGATTGAATTAATATATGGCAGTTGTACTAACATAGATCATTTATTGTATTAGACCAATGTCATGCCATGGAGGTAGCTATAATGGAGGAGTGGAAGCAGAGTAGGCACCGATGGTGCAAGTGGCACGTGCTGAAGAGAGTATCTGAATGCCTAGGTGCTAAGTACACTGGTGACAAAGATTTTAGGGACAAATTACACAAGATGCTTAATGAGATGTTAACAAGGGAAGAGTTTGTGAAGCAATGGGATGACTTGTTGAAAGAGTATGGTATGCAAGACAACACTTTTTTGAAGCAGATATATGCAACAAGGGAGAAGTGGGTGAAGAGTTATTTCAATGGAATTTTTTGTGCAAGGATGTGCAGCACACGAAGAAGTGAGAGTGCCAACATGATGCTGAAGAACATTACTGCACCAAACGCTAGTCTGCATGAGTTTGTTGAGCAGTATATGAAACTGCTCTTTATTAGAGACCAGGAAGAGGATTATCAGGAGAAGAAATCTAAAGAGGTTAGCTAGTACTGTTGAAAATAGGGACTTTCATATTAGTTAGCCTAATTAGTTGGCATAAATTTTGGTATTTGATTCATTCAAAGTAGCCTAATTTTCTGAACTTTGCTGCAGTTGCCAAAGAACAAATGGGCAGGCGGTCCATTGGTTGCCCATGCCTTGGAGTTTTACACTCCAAAGGTGATGAAGCTATTTCTTGAGCTGAAGGAGAAATCTGAATCCTACTTCACAGTTGAAACTGTGCCCGGTTTGGAGTACATGGTTGAGCATTATGATATGGCGCGTATACAACGGTGGTGGAATGGAAGGTACAAGGTTACTGCAAAGGAAGGTGGTCATTGAATGTGAGTGTGGGTTGTTCCCACATTTTGGTGTTCCACGCAGCCACATTATAAGGGTAGGTGACTGGTAGTTTGTATTTAGTGAAAATAGCATTCAGTGATAACATTATATTCATACTTGGTCTTGGTTTAATTGTTAAGAAAATTGTTGTTTTTAGGTACTAATAAGCAAGGGGATTCAGAGGATTCCAGAAAGCTTGATAATGAATAGGTGGACCAAAAAAGCCAGGATTGCACTACCAGCTCATCTTGCAACCTACAATAGGGAGAACCCAACTCTACGTGCTTAGACTTACCGCCACTCATCACTAATGATAAGTGTGTTGGAGTATGTTGAGATGGGAGATAAAAATGTAGAATCTTACAAGATTGCTCAACGTTACCTAGAGGAGGGGAAAAAGGCAATGAGGGAGGCTAATTGCATTAGTGATGGGCTAGGGCTTGCTGATCGTAACATGTCTAAAGAAGTTGATGTGGAAGTGGTGGTACAAGATCCTTTCCTGCTTAGAGTACCACTAAAGAGAAGGGAACGTGGGAAACCAAGCAACAAAAGGGATAAACCTGCTTACGAGGGAGGATCAAAGAGGCCTCGTTTCTGTAGCGTTTGTCACAGTGATAAGCACAACAAAACAAAATGCCCCGACAAAGACAAGGCAGTTGAAGTACCAAGGAGGCCACCTACTTGTTCTTCATGTGGCTTGGCAGGACACACAAGAGCTAGTTGTGGTGTGAGCGGGCAGCAGCTTGCTGCGGTGGATGCATTGCTAGTTTGAAAGAATTTGGTTAGAAATTGAAGTGGTCGGTTATACCACAGGGTAGATTTTGTGTAGTACCTAGGTATTACAGTAGTAGTTTGGGAGAAGTATTGTTATTGAATCTAATTTGTTGAGGTTTGAACTGTGATTGGACCTTGTATTGCAACACGTCACGTTTTGCATCTATGTTTAGCTGTATCAATTTCTTTAATTAATGTTACCATTTTCTATTGATTTAAGTTTGTAGCACTTTCTGATTGTAATGGTGGGTGAGTAGTTGAACCAATGGTTCTCTGAACATATGTTTACAATGAATTTGGGAACTATATTGTATGGCGTGACAGTGGTCGAATTGAAGAGAGCAAATGTAGTACTAGTTAAAATTAACCATGAGAAATAAATCAGAATGTGGTGGAATTTTTAAGAAGGGAATAGATGAATAGGAATTGTAATACCACACGCAGAATATTGTGTTATAAGTCATTGCGGAGGCCAAATTATATTTAGTTGAACGAAATTAAATGAATTAAATATGGAAGTTGAGGATAGGATGGACTGAGGAAATAATTAGTTGTATGTAGTGTAAGTTATCATTTGTTTATGTGGACAAGTTGTGTTAGTGAGCAACAATTGAGGACCCACCTAATCCTGGCAGAGGGAGATTCAAATTTTGAATCCATGGGACAGTGGCGAATTCGAGGTGCACAGGAGTTGGGGTGTGTGTGGGACTAGGGAATATACCGTGGTCCTGTACATAAAGCAGCAGGGCAGAGGACAATGTGAATCTAAGCGGGCACACTATACCCCCCAACCTGAGCCAGAAGCGAGAAGACTAGGAAGGAAGGAAGACAGGGAGAGGAGCAGGATGTCCGGATCTGCTGTTTCTGGTGATGGAAGCATTGAATCCATTGTAAGTAAATGCTCATTTGATTCTCAAGTGTTTATTAGGAACGCATTTACTTATGCCCATGGGCATTGCAGGGTTCAGATCTGGAGGTTTCAGTGAAGGAGACTAAGTTGAATATCTGTAAGGCAACGACCATTGTTGGTTCGAAGAGGAAGAGGAATGAATGCGAGTCTGATGTAGTTGAATCAGCTGACTCGGTACAGTAATTTATTTGTTTCTCTGTGGTACATTGTGGTCTGCTACATTATTTCCCCTGCATTGTAGTTAATACATAAATTTTCAGGGTTCGGTTCATGGTCAGGTGAGGTTTGGTGATTTTGGTGGGAAGGACCTGGAGTATGAGAGCATCAAGGTTAGTATAAACGATGAACTGGGTTGATTTGCATATCTTGAATTAGTGAAGCAAGCCTTGAACTAAAAGAGTGTTTATTTTTTTTTGATGCAGTTCGTTGATGTGCCAACTGCTGAAGAGATTGTGGAAGGTTTCGGGGAAAGTAGTGGATTTGCTGATGTTGGGTGTGATCCATATGAGGAGGCACCTGTTGAAGAAGGGGACCGCTTCTCTGGGATTGGTGGCACTTTATGCCCGGCTGGTGTTCTTGATGAGGAAGACGACGCCGACAGCGCAACTGTTGGCGAAGCACCTGGTCTGTGACAACTGTTGGCGAAGTTGGGATTGAAAGTAAGGGAAAGTTCTTTTGGACTGAAACAGACAAAAAGTGCTTAGGTCTTAGTTTGTCTGTAGTTACTTTTGTAATGACTTGTGCAGCCAAGTGATTAGTTTATAAGAACAGTTACTTGGGAGGTGGAAGTCGTTAAGTATATGGGTCTTTTGTTGTATGGATGCAAGATTAGTAAGTCATGAAACGGTTGTTAGTAAAATATTTAATTAAATCATTTAAATTAATGCATAATTTTTTATTTTAAAAGAAATGGATGTTGGTGTGCAGCACTGTGTGGTCTCGTTAGTGGGAACTAATATGGTGGACCCATGTTTGGGGGTTATAATTAAAAAGAAGCCGAGTAGTCACCCATAGCCGTTCCTGCCCCCGTTAGGGTGTACACAAGCGACTCGAATGCAAGCTCCAGAGTGCTTGTGTTAGGTAACATGCGGTCGTGGATTCCGGAGCGAAGTTGAAGAGTTGAAGCCGCAATTAGGTAAAAACTTTGCGGATCCACCTTTTTGAATTCGAAGGAGTGCATGTTCTCTGAATGTACAGTTTCTTTTTCGAATGAATGTGCAGATTTGGGAGCGTAGATGCAGCCGAAAAGTCGATTCAGTAGACGACCGGCGTCACGGAAGGAAAGCCCGGGTGGAGGTGCCGTGACCAGAAGCGCGGCAAAACGAGGAGGCCGAGGGAAGAACACAGATCCAGATTTCGTCGAAGGGGATGGATTTGTGGAGGTTGTGTCGTATGGACCTCCCTAGGCCCACTACCTCGGTGGGTACCAGGACCGACTACTCGGTGGGCCCCTGGGACTATTCGACTTGCGCTGCACGGCACCTGATGGCGTGAAGCACAAGGGCTACAGAGGAGGAGTACCCGGATAGGAAGCTGTACATGTCCCGCACTGTATAGAGGACTCCTAGATGTACCCGACTAGTACTCTCTCCCTGAACCGACTTGTAACCCTGCCTCCCGGACTATATAAGGCGAGGCAGGGACCCCCTCTCTCTAAACGGCTTAAGATTGCATCATCTTGTAATCGCACCCAATCAATCCAGAGCCACGCAGCATACAGGACGTAGGGTATTACGCACCTCGCGGCCCGAACCTGTCTAAATTGTGTGCCACGTGTCTCTTCCTTCGAGTTACCGATCTCGGCGAGGCCACATTCATCTACTTCGGGTACTCCCCTTAGTAGGTTGCCGGTCTAAAACACCGACAGCTGGCGCGCCAGGTAGGGGGTCTCGCCGAAGATCTCATGGCGAACTCGACGGCTTCCGTCTACATCAAGCCAACCGTCGCCTTCAACCGCGGCGACACCTTCGTCTTCGGTGCCTGGGTCTGCACTGCTGACGGCGCCGGATCTTTCCAACGCCGCCTCACCATGCCGCCCAACCCGGAGACCGGCCTCGTGACACTTCCCGGAGTAGTCACGGGCGAACTCGCCGGCAAATTTGGCGAAATTTCGCTTTTCGACCAACACGCCGACTTCGAGCTTGGATCCGCCTCCAACTCGGGCTCGACGTCCCCGTGGGCTATCGTATGCGAGCCGGCAACTCAGCCATCGCATGTGGACTCCCCACCCCGCGAGCACTTCACGCGTGGCCCCCGCAACGTCAGCAGGGCCCACACGAAGGCTCCCACTACACACCGGGCCGGCAAGGAGCCCGTACCCGAGTACAACTCGGACTCCGACACCGCTCCCGGCCACACCTCGGACTCCAACCCCCTTTTCGGCTTCTACTCGGACTCCGCGTACGAGTTCGACTTCGGGTCGGACCCTGAGGATCCCGAGTCCGAGAACAACTCCACAGAGCAACCCCTGTCAGGACCCGCCGCCGGCTTGGTCATAACATCTACACACGCCGGAAGATTTGTCTACTGGCCAGACCGCAAGCCTGCTGACCTGACGAACGGGAACTCACGCTACGTCGCCTACCTCGACTCGCTTCCCTTCCAGGAGGGAACGTCACTCGCTCGAGCTGAGGAGTACACCCCAACGGAGGTGGCGAGTTCTGACTCCAGTCTTGGCAACCCCGACCGCCAAGTCTTCATGGCTGCCGGCAACACGCCAGGACCCTCAGGGACAGCAAGCGACCGATACCTCGAAGACATCTCCGCAGACGAGCTGTCTGCCGACGCACCCGCGGATGAGACTGACGCCAACAGGGACGCTCGACGTGAGCGTAACAGAAAGCGGAACGAACGACGCCGGCGTCTTCGAGACAACCTCCCCATCCGCAACCTCGCAGAGGCTCTCGACCAAGTCGAGAGTAGGGTACACACTACCCCGGAGCAATGCCTCATGTCGATCACAGCGATCGCACGCCAAGCTCAGGGGATGCGTGCAGGAGAAGTCATCGCCAAGCTTGCAGAAGACGCTTACTTCATGCGAGCTGACAACAGGGTCGCTCAGCCGCCCCCCGCCAGGAATCGCGATAACGAAGCCACAAGTCGCAGCGCGGACCTCGGTCGTAACCGTACTCGAGCTGAGCTGCCGGCCAATCCCAACCGTACTCGTGCAACGGCCGGCGGACCCTCTCAAGGTGGCAACAGCGCTGCAGCTGCTGGCGGCGACCGTGAGTTCGTCCCTCATCGCGACCCTGGCGGCGGAGGCAGCGATGGCGGAAGCTCCAACCATGGGGCCAATAGAAGGGCCGGTGGCGGAGGCGACCGCGACGGCCGACGCCACGCGAATAGCCACGCCTCCGGAGCCTCTCAGGGCGGCTTCGACGTCCGCCAGAAGATTGAAGAACTACGGCGCAAGAAGGCTTCCACGTCAGGCGACAACGACGGCTTCCCTGCCTTCTCTGCGCGACTTCGCAACCTCCTCCTCCCAGAGAAATTCAAGCCTCTGGGAATCACCAAGTACGACGCGAAGCAAGATCCTGTGCAGTGGCTCAGATGCTACGCCCTCTCCATCGAGAACGCTGGTGGCAACAACGACACCAAGTGCCTATATTTCCCCTTCTGTCTGGACCAGGCACCGCTTACATGGCTCGAGTCACTTGAGAAGCACTCGATCGACAAGTGGGACCAGCTGAAGGAGCAATTCACCAGCAACTTCGCGGGCGCTATGGGCCGCTCGGGTACTCGCATGGACCTAGCTATGGTGAAGCAGGAACAAGGCGAGACCCTTCGCAAGTACATGCGGCGTTTCTTCGACAAGCGCGCCACAGTAGTCGATGTCTCTGACAAAGAAGTCATCGACCTCTTCCAAGACGGTCTCTACCTCCGTCGCACTTTCGAAGACTTCGGCCGTCGCCGCCCAAGCTCCATCACCCACCTCAAGGACATGATCACGTCCTGGGCCGATGAAGAAGACAAGGCCAACGCCAAGTACGACGCCATCCGTGGCAAGAGCAAGCAGAACACGGGCGGCGGCAGCAGCAACAACGGGAACCAAGGCGGTCGCAACAACAACAACTACTCGGGTCCCAACCGCAAGCGCAAGCCAGACAACACTATCGCGGCTATCCAGCGCCCTGCGAAGGAGAACTCGAAGAAGACCTCCGGCGGCTTCAAAGACTTGCTGAAGGAGAAGTGCCCGTGGCATCTGGACGGCAACCACACTACCGAGCAGTGCTACCAACTCAGGCGAGCACTCAAGGATACTCCGGAGCCACGGCACCCTCATGACAAGAAAGGCAAGAAGAAGATCGACGAAGGCAATGGCGACTTCCAGGAACCCGACAAGACGGTGAACGTCCTCTTCGGCGGGCTACCCAGCAGACGGGTCCAAAAGGCTACCCGTCGAGAAGTCATGAGCATTGAACCAGCGGTCCCGACCCCCCTCAGGTGGTCGGAGGTACCCATTACCTTCTCTCGCGCGGATCAATGGACTAGCTTCTCCGAACCAGGGCGGTTCCCACTCGTCCTGAAGCCGGTGGTCGCGGGCTCCAAGCTCAACAAGGTCCTCATCGACGGTGGAAGCGGGCTTAACGTCCTTTTCACCAAGACCTTGAAGAAGATGAAGCTCGACATCACCCACATGCTCACCAAGAGCACCTCGCCCTTCTATGGCATCGTCCCCGGAAACGCGGCTATTCCACTGGGCTCAGTGGTCCTGCCAGTTACCTTCGGGGAATCTCGGGACAACTATCATACCGAGTACATCAAGTTCGAAGTCGCGGACTTCGAGATGTCCTACCATGCCATCCTCGGCAGACCGGCCATCGCCAAGTTCATGGCGGTACCCCACTACACCTACCTAGTACTCAAGATGCCGAGTCCAGCAGGTGTACTCTTGCTGCAGGGGGACATGAAGATATCGCACGACTGCGACACGGAAGCTGTGGAGATCGCCTCCACAAATCAAGTACCCAATGCAATGATGGAGATCTACGCTGCGTCGAAGAAGCTTGCCCCAAGCGAACTCGACATCCCAGAGAAGTCGGATAAAGCTAACAAGCCTCAGCCAGCCGAGGAGGTTCTGGTCAAGACAATTGACCTCGGGACAGGCGACAGCAGCAAGACCACCACCATCGGGGCGGGCCTCGACCCCAAATAGGAAGACGCGCTCATCAACTTCCTCCGGGCTAACCGCGGCATCTTCGCGTGGAAACCAGCGGACATGCCAGGGGTGCCCAGGGAGTTGATTGAGCATTCACTCAACGTCGATCCTAAAGCTACCCCGAAGCGACAACACCTCCGCCGCTTCGCCGACGACAGACGGGACGCCATCAAGAAGGAACTCGCCAAACTACTCGCGGCTGGCTTCATCAGAGAAGTTTTCCATCCTGAGTGGCTCGCCAACCCCGTCCTCGTCCGCAAGAAGAACTCGAACGAGTGGAGGATGTGCGTCGACTACACCGACCTCAACAAGCACTGCCCCAAGGACCCCTTCGGGTTGCCGCGGATTGACCAAGTCATCGATTCCACGGCGGGCTGCGACCTGCTCTGCTTCCTCGACTGCTACTCCGGGTACCACCAGATCGTGATCAAGGAAGAAGACCAGGAGAAGACCGCGTTCATCACCCCGTTTGGCGCGTACTGCTACACGACCATGTCCTTCGGGTTGAAGAACGCCGGCGCTACATACCAACGAGCTATCCAGGCCTGCTTCAAGAGGCAACTCAACAAGAACGTCGAAGCCTACGTGGATGACGTGGTCGTTAAGACCAGAAACTCCAGCACGCTCATCGACGATCTTGAAGAGACTTTCGCATCCCTGCGCGAGTACCGCTGGAAGCTCAACCCGAACAAGTGCGTCTTCGGCGTGCCGTCGGGCAAACTACTCGGTTTCATCATCAGCCATCGCGGCATCGAAGCCAATCCCGAGAAGATCTCCGCCATCACCAGCATGAAAGCTCCCACGTGCATCAAAGACGTGCAGAAGCTGACCGGGTGCATGGCGGCCTTGAACAAATTCATCTCGAAGCTTGGAGAACGGGGGCTCCCCTTCTTCAAATTACTCAAACACCAAGAGAAGTTCGTGTGGACTCCAGAGGCGGACCAAGCCCTTGTCCAGCTCAAGGACTTCCTATCGAAGCCACCAGTCCTCACAGCTCCTCGTAAAGGCGAGCAGCTACTGCTCTACCTCGCTGCGACTACTCACGTGGTCAGTACTGCCATCATCGTCGAGCGGCAGAAAGACGGCCATGCCTATCCAGTCCAGCGTCCAGTCTACTTCGTCAGCGAGGTCCTATCAGAATCCAAGGCACGCTACCAGCCAGTACAGAAGCTTCTGTACGCAGTGCTCATCACCTCGCGGAAGCTACGACACTACTTCCAGGAGTACTCGATCTCCGTCGTCACCGACTACCCGCTCGGTGACATCTTGCGGAACCAAGATGCTACTGGAAGAATCTCCAAATGGGCAGTCGAACTCGGCGCCCTCAACATCGACTTCAAGCCACGCACAGCCATCAAGTCGCAGGCACTAGTCGACTTCATGGCGGAGTGGCGGGAGAATCAGCTACCTACTCCAACCAAGCGCCCAGAGCACTGGGTGATGTACTTCGACGGCTCACTCAACCTCGAGGGCGCAGGTGCAGGAGTACTCTTGATCTCTCCAATGGGCGAACAACGTAAGTACATCCTGCAGATCTTCTGGAAGGTCTCAAACAACGAAGCCGAGTACGAAGCTCTGCTACACGGGCTCCGCCTCGCGGCTTCACTGGGCATCAAGCGGCTACTAGTCTACGGCGACTCCGCAGTGGTCATCAACCAAGTCAACAAGTCCTGGGACCGCAACAAGGAGAACATGGACGCCTACTGCCTAGAAGTCCGCAAGCTCGAGAACAAGTTCTATGGTCTCGAGTTCCACCACGTCGTCCGCGACAACAACGTTGCAGCGGACGTCCTGTCGAAGCTTGGTTCTACTCGCGCCCAAGTACCAGCGGGTGTCTTCGTCCACGAGCTTCACACGCCATCCATCCCGGAGCCGGCGCCACCGACCATTGACCCAGCGCATCCCCCGGCTGGCCAGGAGGTCATGATGATCGACGTGGACTGGAGGCAGCCCTTCATCGACTACCTTAGCGAGCAGAAGGTTCCCTCGGACAAGAACTTGGCCGTGCAACTCATCCGCCGTGCCAAGTCCTACGTTCTCGTCGGAGACAAGCTCTACAGGCGGGGCGCATCTTCCGGAGTACTCATGAAGTGCGTTCCCAGACAAGAAGGCAAGGACATCTTGGAGGAGATCCATAAAGGCGTCTGCGGCAACCACGCGTCCTCACGCACGCTGGTAAGCAAGGCCTTCCGACGGGCTTTCTATTGGCCCACAGCTCTGGGCGACGCCGAAGAACTCGTCAGAAGGTGCCAAGGGTACCAATACTTCGCCAAGCAACAACACGTCCCGGCCTACAAGCTAGTCACCATACTGCCAACCTGGCCTTTCGCCTGCTGGGGGCTCGACATGATTGGGCCACTTCCAACTGCGCCAGGTGGATTCAACCGAGTATTGGTGGCCATCGACAAGTTCACCAAGTGGATCGAGGTCAAGCCGGTTACATGCCCCAAGGCTGACAGAGTACTCGACTTCCTGGATGAACTCGTGCATCGCTACGGACTACCCCACCGCATCATCACAGACCTGGGCTCCAACTTCAACAATCACCAGTTCTGGGAGTACTGCGAGAACAGCGGGATCGACGTCCGATATGTCTCAGTTGCCCATCCTCGGGCCAATGGACAAGTCGAGCGCGCCAATGGGATGGTGCTCGACGCTCTCAAAAAGCGGCTACACGACGCTGCCAACTCCAAAGGAGGCAAGTGGATCAAGGAACTACCCAATGCTCTCTGGGGGCTGCGTACTCAACCTTCCAAGCCAACGGGACAATCCCCGTACTTCCTGGTCTACGGCTCCGAAGCAATCCTCCCTGCTGATGTCATGTGGGATTCACCAGCAGTGGAGCAATACGACGAAGGCATCTCTGAAGACAGCAGACGAGTTGACATCGACGGACTCGAAGAAGCTCGCTGTACCGCCCTCGTCCAATCAGCAAGGTACCTAGAGGGTATCCGACGCTACCATGATCGCAACGTTAAGGAACGCTCCTTCAACGTTGGTGATCTTGTCCTCCGCCGCATCCAGAACACGGAAGGACTACACAAGCTCAGCTCGCCCTGGGAAGGTCCCTTCACAATTGCAAAGGTGACCGGACCGGGCTCCTACCGCCTCCAGACGCTTGAAGGCGAAGACATCAACAACTCGTGGAACATCGACCAACTCTGTCGATTCTACGCCTAGTCTACACCGGGGGCTCCAGTCTATACGACTACTCAAAGACCCCTTCGCCGTAAGCGGCCTCCAGGTCCAGGCCCTAGTCTCCGGACTACTCCTCTCCAGGATCCAGCCCACGCGGCTACTAACGGATCTTGGGCTGCGACGAGCGACAAAGGACTCCAGCAGCGGTCTACTAAGAGACCAAACACTCCTAGATCCAGCCCATGCGGCTACTAACGGATCTACTGCTGTAAGCGGCCATACGCCCTAGCACTACTTAGCCGTAGGCGGCCTCCGGGTCCTGGCGACTACTCTGTAACAACGGCCCTGGCCATCCAGGCGTACTTCTTCCGTAATAAAGTTTGATTACCTATCAACTGCTTTACTGTCCCTTTTCCTCAACGGGACCACTGGCGAGTATGATTACTCGCGACGACTCCATGATAGGACTCCGCACTCACAGATTGGGATAACGAGTACTCATTTATGGAAGTTTCCTTCATTCATACTTAAACAAGTTCATTACAACTTTGTTTATACACAACTACTGCTACGAGCTAACCCTACAAGACTACTAGAGGTTGAGCTTCTCGGCGACTTGTTCGGCAATGGGCGCCATCTGCTCCAGCAGCTCCGCGTACTGATCGTCCGTGCAGTTGGCGGCTAGTCCGCCGGCGACTACGTCAACGGGAGCTTTTGGGAAGTACGACTTCATATACGCTAGGACCTGGTTGGGGATCGACTTCACCAGGTGCTTCACGTACGTCGCCAGGCGGCTCGGGGCTTCCTTCAGCCGGTCCACCAATGGGGCTATCTTCAGTCCCCCGGGGTGAGGCACCAGTAGCCTCGCGATGGGAAGCGCGGCCTCCTCGAGTTCCTTCAGCTGGGCCCGCAGCTTCTCGCAGTCCTCGTTCAGCTTCTGCAAAGATTTGTAGCAGTTGACGAGGTCACGATCCGACGCAATGCGAAGCTCCATGTGCTTGTCGCACTCGTAAGCAAGCTGCTTATAATCATACTCCAGTACCTCGCGGGCCTCTTGCTCTCGGTAGAAGAGGTTCTTCAGGTCGGTCTCTGAAGCCTTCAGCTGGTCGACGCGGGTCTCAAGCTCTGCAATCACCAAGGCAAAGCGGGTCAGACTCCTCCAAGACACTACCAATGGGTACTCAGCATGGCAACGGCGTACCTTTATTCTTGTTGCGGAGAGACTTGTTCTTCCGCACCAGCTCGTTGCTCTTCGCCTGCATATCTTGGATTTCGTTGTGATACTGGGCGAAGGCGGTGTCAGCTTCGACTGCATCATGGCGGCGTGCTTCCGGGCCTTCACGAGCTGTTCTTCTAAGGCCTCGGCCCGGAGCACCGTGTCGCCGTACCCTTGAAGCATGTCAGACTTCTGCCGAGACCGCTCCGCGACGTCCTGCCACAGACAACACATGTCAAATGGGTACTCAACACTAAAGGATTGCCTACTCAAGGGTGTCGACTACTCACCTTCATCCATTGCTCGGCCTGGCGCATTGCCTCCATGTGCCGAGCTACCGTCGCTGGATCGACTAGGTCATCCGCCAGCAGCTCGATCCCGCCACGACTACTCGTCGCGGTTTCGGACATTGGTGCCGAGCGGATTGGCTCCGCGTCTTGGATCTCTGGCGAGCGAACGACTACTTCCAGAGCCGGTTCTGGACGCACGTCGTTGCGCCCCCCTCCAGCTGTCGCGGTGGCTTCTTCAACCGCCACCTCCATTTGCTCGGGGGCTCCTCCGGCAGCTCCCTGGGTCTCTGGTGCCAAATCTTCAACGGGCACCGCCGACGAGATAGCACTTCCCTCGGCTTCGGCACCTGTCAATAAAAGGACAACTGGATCAGTCATACATGGCGGTTACGACTACTCTTCGGGATTACTTGCACTTGAGCAAAGTACTCACCCTCTACGATGCTGGCCTCAGGCAAGGTAGCTTCCACGGCCGGCGCCCCGGATTCTGCCTGAGGGGCGGGAGCGGACTCCTCAGCGGGCGGCGCGGTTTCCTCTCCAGCCACCGCTGTGGTGGGTTCATCTCCCTCCCAGGTCAAGTCCGTCGATTTCCTGCAGAGTGCACAAGCTGGTTGTCAACCCAGTACGACTACCAAATCTAATGTACTACTCAGGAAGGATCACCACTTACAAATTCGACCGGACTACCGTCACGGTTGGGGCGCCGAGGATGTTGGCAATATCTACCAGTCCAGCTTCGGTAGGCGTTTCCTCTTGCGCCTCAGTAGCCGCCGCTTCTTCAACAATAGCAGCGGCCGGTTCTGTGCTCCCCTCAGCAACTGGGGGCTGGCGCGACAACTGCGCCAAGAGCTCCTCTACGGTGGGGGCTGGGCTACGACTACCCCCAGCTGGCTCCTCCACCGTATCCCAGTTGCCTTCGTCCCCCTGCTCTACGGGGTCGGAAGGCGGCATCTCCTGCAAGCAAGGGAATTTCGTCGTCAATGTACAACATCGAGACATAAGTACTCGACTACCCTATTCAAGACGGCTTACCTCCTGGGACGTGGTCTCCGTGACCTTCAACTTCTTGGCCACGCGCTTGCGGGTCACGTTCCGCGGCCTCCTTGGCGGCGCGGGCAAACTAGCCTCCAGGCTAGTCGGCGGATCCTGAACGAGAGGAATATGAGGCAATCCAGGGCGGCTGAATTTCGACCGCAGCTGGAAGCGCTCCTGCAGCGTCTCCTCATCGTCGTCCTCTTCGGACGTGTCTTCGACGACTACTGTGTCGTCTCCCTCACCAACCTCGCGCCGCTCCTTGGCCTTGGCTTTCCCTTCCTCTGGGACCTCGACAAGTTGAGGAGGCGACGCCGGCTCGGAGACGAACTTCACCAAGTCAACCTGCAAAGAAGCACAATACGTCAGCACGACTACTCTTACGTAATGAGTACTCGACAAGGGGTACGGCTACCGACCTCATTTGGCGGGCGCGCGGCGGAGTACTCGGGCACAGGGCACGGCGTGTACGCCGGCATGTCTTTGAAGATCCTGCCCAGCCTATCAACGATGTCGTCGTCGTCGACTTCATCACCGGGCATCCGCGACGTGTCGTCGTCGCCGGTGTACTGGTACCCTAGGGTGTCGCGGGCCATCAGCGGCTGCACCCTTCGCTTCATGAAGCTGAAGGCCACATGTTCGGCCCTCAGCCCGGCTTCTCTCAAAGCCTTGATTTTCGCCAGCAGCTCGGGCAACTGGATACCTTCCTGCATTGTTGGCTCCGAGTTCCACCATGGCTGGTGCTTCGGCTGCTTCCCGCTTGGCTTCGGCAGCTCCGGGTGGTGGTTGGTGATGTAAAACCATTTCGACTTCCAATCTTGGTTGGAGTCGATAAGCTTGTACGAGAGGTACTGCTCCGCGGCGTCTTCTCGCATCTGGATGCCGGCTCCCCCCACTACTCGAGGATTGTTGGCGCTGGGCTGGGGCTTGACTCGGAAGAATTTTCGGAAAAGGATCCAATGGGGCTTGATCCCCAAGAAAGCTTCACAGAAGTGTACGAAGACTGAGGTGTGGAAGATACCGTTGGGGTTGAGGTTGAGGTACTCGATGCCGTAGTACCCCAGCAGCCCCTTGAAGAAGTCGCTGGCCGGGAGAGACAGCCCTCGCTCCGCGAACCGGGTGAACATAGGGATCTCGTCCGGGCTTTTCTCCATGGGGTACCGATCCCCTGCAGCGGCTCTCCACATGTCAACCTCCTTCTCCCGCAAGAATCCACTGTTGAGAAGCGCCAGCAGATCTTCGGTCTTGGCCTTGGATTTCTTCCATTCTTGATTCGGATTTGGTCGCGGCGGAGACACCGGCGGCGATGTCCCCGCGGCGGATCCGGCAGCCTCCTCGCGAGCCCTTTTCTTCCCACCGGCAGCCTTCGAGGTCTTCGATGGTGAGGGCTTCATTCTCCAAGTGCACGGTGTCTTCAATCGCATTCGCTCGGGGGCTACGGCGGTGGCTTTCTACGGCGGCGCGTTCGGATCTACAATCCTCTCAACGGCGGCAGTGCGCACTGGCAGTGATTTTTTGCTCGATCTGCTAGGAATGGCTGCGAATGCGTGGGGTGAAAAACCCTAAGGGTTTCGGCTTCTATTTATAAGTCAACAGCGGCCCCTCCAACAGCCGGATGGATAAGTCTGTACACGGCTGACTCAGCAGCGGTGCTTGACTCTCCAACTTCTACTAGTCGACACGCCTCGTCTCGGGGGCTCGGCTACTTCTACTCAACTACCTGGGTAGCGACAAGATTCAAAGAGCAACTCAGGACACATTCTACAAGATGACCCTTCAATTCGAGATGAAGTACTCGACTCAAGGCTCGGGGGCTCCGTGCCACGTGTCCTTCGGTTTTTTCTCCGGATTTCACGGGATATTCTTGCCAAAACTTCAGATGGACCCTCAGCCAGAGTCTGCAACTCAACCTAAGGCTCGGGGGCTACTCCATATGGAGTGCGATTTTGCAATCGCACTTCCATATCAGTTTCGGCTTCAAGACAACACGGGCATTGTTGAAGACCTTCAAGAGCAGCACTCGAGGACGCTTGGGACTACTCGAGAAGACTTCAGGATTGCTCAAATATCAGCTGGAGTACATTCCAGCCTCGGGATGCTTCGACTACTCTTGAGGACTTTTGACTTGTAGCGCTCAGGGACGCTTGAGGACTACTCGTTAAGGCCGTCAAGACTACTCGAAGCTATCCTTCTCGACTACAAAGTACTCGGGGGCTTGTCGTATGGACCTCCCTGGGCCCACTACCTCGGTGGGTACCAGGACCGACTACTCGGTGGGCCCCTGGGACTATTCGACTTGCGCTGCACGGCACCTGATGGCGTGAAGCACAAGGGCTACAGAGGAGGAGTACCCGGATAGGAAGCTGTACATGTCCCGCACTGTATAGAGGACTCCTAGACGTACCCGACTAGTACTCTCTCCCTGAACCGACTTGTAACCCTGCCTCCCGGACTATATAAGGCGAGGCAGGGACCCCCCTCTCTCTAAACGGCTTAAGATTGCATCATCTTGTAATCGCACCCAATCAATCCAGAGCCACGCAGCATACAGGACGTAGGGTATTACGCACCTCGTGGCCCGAACCTGTCTAAATTGTGTGCCACGTGTCTCTTCCTTCGAGTTACCGATCTCGGCGAGGCCACATTCATCTACTTCGGGTACTCCCCTTAGTAGGTTGCCGGTCTAAAACACCGACAGGTTGTAGATGATGGTAGCGGAGAGAGCGAAGATGGGCGGGAGGGATTGGTGATGAAGAAGGCTGGAGGTTATGGAACAGGTGACCCTATGTCGTTTTACCCTAGACGGTTCCGTGGTTCATGTCCATCGAAGAAAATAGCGGATATTGTTTGCACTTTCGGTCCGCAAAAAAGGAAACTACTGCAGGAAATAGGGTTGGGTGGTATAATATTCATGAGAAGCGGTAGAAATCACAGTCGTAGTTTGATATTCTGGCTAATGAAGAGGATAGACACAGAGAAAATGAGATTATGTTTAGGTGGTGGAAACTATGTAGAGTTGACGAAATACTCAGTAGAAAGAGTGATGGGAATTAGAAGTAGTGGTGTTGAATTGTTGGAGGAGGATTCGCTTCTTCCCCGCGAAGTAGCACTGAAGCTGAAGAAGATTTTTAGAACAAAAGATGGGAATGTACTCCCTACTGTGATGGATGCAACAAATGTAGTGTTGCAGGACTACGGTGATAAAATGAGTAGAGAGGAAGAGGACAGTTTCATTGTAGCCATGGTAGCTCTTGCTTGTGGTTGCTTGTTAGGCAATATTAAACGACAAGCTACAGTTCCAAGAGCAGTGTGGAAATTTATGTCGGAGCCGGATAATGTACGACATTGCAATTGGGGAGAGTACACACTCAGAGTTCTTAGACGTATCGTCGAGACAGTGAAGGAAGACATTAGGAAGGAACCAACTACTATAAAGCTAGGTGGTTGCCGGTTGTATCTGGAGGTACGTTTCTAAAATTTGAGAGCAATGTATACTTCCATTATACGCTGCATTTGCTGACACTGTTTATTGCAGATACTATACATGGACACAGTGGACCTTGGTGCAAGGAATGTACCACTTTCTTCAATTCCAAGAGTGGAGGCATACCGTAGTGCAAATTTGAACAAATTAATTGTTCTGGATGCAAAAGATCGGATAACCTTTGGTGTGCTCCCGGTAATGATGAATTTACTATTTTCTTTTGAATTGTGTGAACATGTGTACAATATTAATGGGTTTATTTTTCCCTAGAATTTTGGATAGCAGAAAAGGATTGTAGTTGGAAGTTCCAGAGTAGATGGTAAAGAGGGAAGTAATTCAAGTCATCGTACAAGTGGAGCAGAAGGGACGAAACGAACAAAGGTTATATTCATTTTTTTGTACATGAAGCACACTAACAACTTGCATGCATCTTAATTGCCTTTATTTGCAGGGTCTTGAAGGATTCATTGTTGGCGAGTACGGGAGGTTTATCACAGATTTGGAAGATATAGCCGACAAAACTCGTGAAGAGGTGAAGGTCAATTATGAAATGCAATGTCGTAGAATTGATTCATTGTTTGGAGGATTAAGAAGAAATCTAGAGCGGCAGCGAGACAAGCTAGTAGCAGCATTGTACAAGGTGGACGTTGGGAAGAAGAAACATGGAAGGGATGGTGGAGAAGGTATCCTTGGAATTTCTATTAAAAAGATAACCAAGCTGTAATTCTATATTTGAATGTTGTAGTTCCTTAGTGTTTTTTTTGTTGTATAGAATTTGTTGAAGAAGGCAGGTCAGAAACATACAGAACAAATGAACAAGTTGATGTAGAAGAAGATGGAAACTTGGGTACCAATGGTGTAGCGGGTAAGTTGTAAAATAATGTGTGTGAAATATGTGTTTTTAATATTTGGTGACACTTTGAATCAAAATGAATTTGCCTTTAATTGAACAAAACAGATGACGGTGGTGATGATGTTGGACTAGTTGACGGGGAGAATGCAGAAGAGGGGTGTGGTAATGATCCTGTTGGTCCATTTGCAGAGGGATCAGGTTGGTGTAATTATTGATCTGTATTAGACAACATTTATATTGTGGAATAATTAATCTCATGAATTGTATTGAACTGGTACCATATATTAGGCATAGGTTTAAAAATATAAAGTTGTTACTGAATTTTGAATTGAACATGCAGTTTTTGTGGATGAGGAAGCAGAAGTTTCTGTGGAAATGAATTGTGATTTGGAAAAAGATGTTGGCGGTATGCATGAAACAGGTACAATTGTAGTTGGCTTTGTTACAAAGATGAAAATGAATTAGTTGTAAATTCTTTGATTAGAATTGTGGTTGTTTGTCTGTAAGAAGCACAATTTGCTTACAGTTTTACTTGCCCAGGAGTGGATGGAGCGGAGGATAGAAATGGTGGTGTGGAATACGGAAGCGAGAAGAAAATAGCAAATGAAAGCAGGGACAATGGTTCAGGAAAAGAAGGTACGTTCATATTGAACATATTAGACTAGTAGTTGTAGTGGTGCATACAGATGGATTTATTGTTGAATCAGATGTAATATGATAGTTGGTTAGTAGTATATGTACTGGAGGATATAGATATAAGTAGGATGAACTGTTGAATGGTATTTGCAGGAGTAAAGGAACATAAGGTCGGTGAATGCGCGAGTGTGCATGAGAAGGAGAGTGTAGGTGCAGATACAAATGTTGAAGGAGGTACATCATGTCTTGTGTTGTGGGGATGATGTTATTATCAGAAATTGTTCTTTACTAGGTGGTACTTATTATATGGAGCACAGGTGGTCTAAAGAGTGCATCAGCTGTAGGAAAAGAACCAGAAGTAGGAGGAAGGCGTCAGGTAGAGGAAGGCAAAGGAATGGACATTGATGGGAAAGCGGGTAAATGAGTTGCAATACAATGGATTTTATGAATTGAGTAGGATTGTATTAAAAAACATTGGTTTGGCGGCAGATGATGCAGGAGGACATGATAGCATGGACGAAATTGTAGAAGAAGGTTCATATGGGATTAATGATGAAGGGATGTTTGGCGTGGAAAATGTAACTCGTCAGTGTAGCGAAGGTATAATCGTAACCCACAAATGTAGTAAGTAAAATATAGAGGAACTTAATAAGGAACTGCTTTGCAGGTGTTAAGAATGCTGGACCTCGGTATGATGTTACGCTTGATTTCTTTCGATACTCGGGAAAGTGCATGAGTAAGATTTGAACTTATACTATACTACTTCCTTTAAAATAGTATTGGGCGATTATAGGTTTTAAACAATTTGATGCGATAATTAATTCTGTTAGGTGGTGGGGAACGTATGGAAGATGTAGAGGACCAAGAAGTCATGAGAACAAGTGGATTGAAGAGGAAGAATTTGTTTGGTGAGTTCGATTCAGATGTCAGGAGAAAGGGTGTGAATTTGAATAGCCCTGAAATTGGAAGTTTTAGAGCTACTTTTGAAGATTCTGGTAAGAATATATTTCGAAGAGTTTTTCTGGGGCATGTATTTCGAGTGGTGTATGTTTGAGAGCAATCTTTTTTGGCAGGATTGAAAAGGAAAGAAGCTTGCCGCAAGAAACTGGTTAGGAAAGTGAAGGCAAGAGGGGTTAATGATACAGTGGATGGCAGTGTAGCTGATTCATCAGGGGCCAAGGTGGATGGTATATGTTTAAGATGGAAATTAGGTGTGAAGAATAAGATAGGTGAACATGTTAATGAGGAAAGAAACCAAAAGGAAGAACTGTGTGGGGTACATGTTGAAAGCAAAGTACCACTTAAGGGGGAACTCATTACCCCTTGCATGAGAAGAGTTGTTAAGATGGAATTACCGAAATCCCCATTCGAGCTTAATATTATGAAGGCCATGAAATTTAGGAAAAGATCGATGGAGAAGTATGATGTTATAATGGGAATGACAAGCCCTATGCTGCAAAGGTGAGCAAAATTGTTGAAACATCATGTTACAATTTTTTCGGTGGGTACACTGAGGTTGGAATGTAAATGTTGCAGAACATGGATTGTAAGTGATCAGCCGACCGAGTTGAAGCTGAAGGGGGCACAATTGCAATATCAGTTCAAGGAAGGTTCAGATATTGGCATGGACGTTTTCTGTGCAATGACAAGGTACATGCAGAGTCGAGAAACTAAAATGAATTCAAACAATGATATGAAAAAGTGGAGGCATTTCATGAATCTAGGGTTCAGCGTAAGAAACTCGAAACCTTATTCTGTTTTGATGGTGTAGAAGCTATATATTTTACATTTGAGTCTATATGCAGGAGTTTTGGGAGGACATGGGCAAATTTGTTAAGAGTGAAGGTATCAGGAACATGGTGTTGGGTCGTAGCAGTTCGACTGGAATAGAAAACTGCAGGATGGTAAGAATTTTGGGGAAATGTGCAAAAACAATCATTGTGAAGTAATTTACATGGTGTAAGTACTAATTTTGCAGATAATGACACCTTCAAGAGGTCGTGGTGAATGGTGCCTGTATGTGTGGGACCTGAAGATGAAGAAGGTGCATGTTCTGGACCCGGTGAACACTGGTCTAAGAGCTGATGACCTATGGAAGCTGCATGAGTCGTTCATAGAAGGGGTGTGTGATAAATTGGAGGCTTGTAGAACTTCGATGTTCAGAAACTGGACCGTAGATTTTTTCGAATATGAAGATCAGTGTAGAACATGAAGCAGCAACCGGGTAAGATGGTTTTATGCAAATTGTGGGTGCAATAGTGCTTAGTTACTCATATATGTACTTGTAATTTGCTATTGAAGGGGTGACAGTGCTTTCTATGTGCTGCACTACATGCTATGGTTTGATGGAGACAAGCTACGCCGGCGGGTGGACAAGGTAAAATGAGTTTGGTGTGTGTGTTAGGTAATAACAATTGTACGAGTAACCGTAAGGTTACAGATTGCAGCAAAACGGAGTGCCGGTTGCACTTGGTATTTTGCTGCAGCTGGAACATTATTTGAAGTCAGCTTAGTAGTTTTTTTGTTATGGCAGAAGGTGGCAACTATTATGAGGAAGACAATGTTGTACGAGCTGGTGACAATGAAGGGGAATAGAGGAGACATACCTGAAGAGCTTATTGAAACAATAGATTTGTCATGAGGTGGTTATTTTGTACGACGAGTGGGTAGTGTGTTCTGCTAAGATACAGAAAACTGAAGTTTAATTGTGGCAGAACTGGTTTTTGAGGAAGGGAGTGTGATTCACAATGTAATGATGCATGGTGATGGACGGTTAGTCCAGTGCTGCATGAATTAATGGACGAGTTTGTCTCCAAATTTGTTGCATTGAAGGAAAGTAGCCATAGTACATAATTGGTTCGGTACATGACGTGCCAAAGCTATTTGGGTAGGAAATTACAACATGACATAATCACTAGTAGCATAACACTGCAATGGTAAAGGCAACTAGAACAACAAAGATGACTAGGCAGTGGTAGGATGTTGTATTTTCTTCCTCGATTCCTGACTGAACATGGGTATCCAACTCTTGTGGCTTATTCGTTGAAAACTTGCAGCGAGGAGTGGAATCTTTGAAATAAGAGTTGAACACAGCAACTGCCTCATCCTCTGTTGGGTACTTTTTGAAACATGCCTTTGGATAACCTGTGACTTGTTGGCTACACAAGGGCCAATCTGGATAAACTCCAGGGACGCGTCCACGGAAGATGACGTACCACGCCATGAGCAACAGGTTGGAACTGCAAAAGAAAGTAGTGGGTAGAAAGGTTGTTAGATCTATGTTGTTCATGGACATACGAATATGTGACAGATTTTAGATCTGTTGTAGTTGCAGCTAACGATTGAAGACACTGTAGAATGCAAAGGTTAATAGATCTGTGAGTACGGGGGCAAAGAAGAACCTTGGAGGTAGATCCGGGAGGGAGGGAGGGAGGGAGAAGAACCGCACCTAGGTCAAGGTGGAACAGGTAGGAAAGGGAGAAGCAGTGCTGGAGGAAGGGATGTAGGATGGGTGGGAACTGGGTAGGGGGGAGGTATTTATAGAGGACAAGGTAGAGGTTCGAATGGGTAGAGAGTGTTTGTGCAAAGAGAAAATTTGTGACTCCAATAATCTTTATTATGGCATTACATTATTGGCAATATGAGGCTAGGTCGTTGAATAATGAAGTGTTACGTGGCTTATTGCAGTAGTTCAGGATAATTAATGGGCTACGTTGAATCTTGCTCTTTGTATTCGATAGCATTGTTCAACGGCACTGAAAGGTATAGGTGTTGATCATGTAGAAGGAACGTACAAAACTAAAATCAAAGAGGTAAACTGATACAAATAAGAAAGTGATTTCGAAGTAATTGAAGTGCGTTTGATTAAAGTTTGAAATAGCAGTAGTGCCTGGTACATAATATTACATCATTGATGGAAAGAACTAATTGAGGATGTTTAGAAGATCTGTGGGGAAGGTTGCCTCATTGTGTTCCAAAGCTAAGGCTTCAAACATTAGCACAGGCCGTGCTAGCTCAATTGTCTCCTAAAAGAGGTAGATAAGTCGTTTACAAAAAATATAGGTAAGAACTTTAAGAGGAATTTGAATGACATAAGTTGTACACAAAGCATAGAAATATTGATTGATACCTTGTCAACAATTATGTCAAGGTGACCTCCATTAAAATGCCTGGCCATTAGGAGCATGCATATACCACTGTAACCACTACATTGACAATGTAGGAAAATGGTAAATAACTGAGGCCAGAAAAATGAAATGGTAGGAGGAGGATATGAGTAAGTTTAGGACCTGTTTATTATGCCAGATGTCATCATAGAGTAGTGAAACTCCCAATGGGGGTGGGTTTAAGGATCCATCCGGCATATGTTGCAGCTAGGCAACTAGCTAGAGAGTTAATTATGCATTCAGAAAAATACTTGTGAACATTGGATCTATGTGAGGAGTAAGCTGGGTCAAGTACATGGCATTTGAAATTTGTCAAATCAAGAGCATATGCACACCATGTTCCGTGCACAAGTACATGTAACACCCTAAAATTCCATCACTAAATTTGCTTAGGCAACATAGTGTATTAGGATTAGTCTTAAGGACTTAATTAAATTGTTAATTAATTTGGGCTCTAAAGTAATTAAATTTAATTTAAATAATTTAGAACCAACAAGTGCTTGTGCATCATTATTTGGCTTTGCATGGTGTTTATGAGTGCTAGTGTGAAGTTTTAAAAGTTTATAAAATAATTTGAAAGTTTGGAAAATTTTGAAATGAATTTGAGTTTGAAAAGGATTTGAATAAAAGAGTTTGAAAAAGAAAAGAAAAAAAACAAACCAACCTTTCTTCCCTCCCTTCCTTCCTTTTCAGCCCAAGCTTGCCCCGGCCTAGTTTCTTTCCCGCCGACCTCCTTCTCCTTTCGGCCCAGCGTCTCTCCGCGGCCCGCTTCTCCTCTTCTCTCGTTGCCCGGCAGGCCCACACGTCAGGTGCTTCCTCCTCCTCACGCTCCCTCCTCTGCTTCACCTGCGCGCGGGCCGCCGCAAATCCCGCCGGCGGTTAGTGGCACTTTCCTTGCTCCCCCTGGCCATCAAGGCTAGCAATCAACGCGCCGGAGCACCGAGATTATTTTCCCTCATCAATCTCCTTTAGTTTCCCCTCATCAAGCTCCTCCTTTCCTTTTGAATGCAATCAAGGGGCCGCCGGCGCCCCATGGCCATAAACGGCCATTACCCCGGCCGCCGGTTCTTCTCCCCCTCCTCGCCCTATAAAGTCTGTGCTCAAGCCCTGCACACCCTCCTCTTTCCGCACCCAAGCACGCCCTGCATCTCCTCCGCCCTTGCGCATGTGTTGCCGCCGTCGAGTTCCGCCGTTGTGCTGTTGCTGGCCGTCCCAAAGTTCTCACCGACGGTGTAGTGTCCTTGTCCTGTATCCCTTCCTTCCTCTCCTTCTTTTTCGTTCCTCACTCGTGTTTACTCACTATGCCAGGCCGCCCCTGTTCTCTTCAACGGAGCGCCGCCCGAGCTCGGGATTTTGCCGCCACCGTCGATCTCTCTCTACGCCGCGTCTCGGTCTCCGTCGTCTTCCCTCAGAGTTTCGCAGCAAGGTGAGGACCCTCTTGAGCCTTTTTCCGCATGTCCTCGACCACCCTGTCACCCGCGCATGCTCGCTGGAACTTCGCCGCCCGCCTCGCCGACCGTAGTACCCCGACGGTCACCCAAACCACCTCCACAAGCCCCTGGTCAAGTTCGCCGTGTCCTCAGCTGCGTGTAGGATCAAACAGCGTGCCAAACCGTGCTCCACAGCTCATTTTCGAGCTGCTCCGGCGAGAGCGCCGCCGCGCGCCGCCGTGCCGGTGTTACCGCCGCCGCTCGTCCGCCCAGATGATGCGCCAGCCGTCTGATCCGGCATGGACGGCTCGGATCGTGGCCCTGCCCAAGTCAAACGAGCCGCGTACCGGTCAACAGGATCTTTTCGTGGCTGTTTTGCATAAGTCCCCGGATTCTTTAATATAACAGATATATCCTTCCACCATCAAAAACCCTTACAATCAGGTCCTTTCTTTTATGGTTTAGCCCCTGGTTTCCTAAGTTTTTACCTCCCACAGTCCACCCTTCATCTTTTGCTCATAGGCCCTTCTGTTTTTATATATAATTATGTTTTAAGTCCCTGGTTTCTTTCAAATATGCCCAGAGAGCCTAGTTTTCTTTCAGAAAGGCCCCTGCATTTTGTTTTAATCATAACTTTCATGTTTCAACTCCGTTTTTTGCGTATAATATATCAAAATGATCATATCAGTGAGTAGAACCTTTTTATTAGTGTGTTCTTAGCATATATCATTGTTTGTACTGTTTTATTTATTTATTGTATGCTCATGTTTGTGCGTAGATATCGTGCCTGTTTCAACTGAGCACCCTGTCGGAGAAGATCAAGAAGAACCTTTCTTCGAAGAAGAGGATCCCCAGTTTGTAGAGGAAGGCAAGTGGACTTCCCCCTCTGCATTTTCCTCTTTGTCCTATATAACTGCATAGTTAAATAATATTTACTTTTATCTGTTGCTATGCATAAATTGATGGGAAAACCACCTTTTTAAGGACATGACTAGAGTTTTACCCCTATCACCTTGATCAATCCTTTTTAATAAATGTCTTGGGTAGATGAATGCTTAGTTGCTATACATGGGTTGGTTAGAAGTGGTTTTATGATAAAGACTTTTATGCTTGTGAAATGTTGGTTATGTTTAAAGACAAGAACACTAAGATTTAATTAGAACATGGAGAACCACCCAAGAAAATAGTGCAACCACAGTGGCATATGGCTCTGCCCTTAGCCAATTAATTAGGTGTGTGAATGAACTGATGACCTTATCCGAAAGGGGCAGAGGGGGGTCGGGGTTGCAGGGGTATAGCCTGGTTCTTTTGGGGTAGCAGCCTTTGCTAAGGTGCTGACCACTAGGGAGGGTTATGGTCCGCCCTGATCTGTAACTATACGGGTCGTTGGTCTTTTGCATGCCTTTGTAAAGGCTTCGTAGTGGACCCCTAGCCACTCACCTCGGAAGTGTTTAAGGGTCTAGCTAACCCGGGCAACATGGGGAACACGAGCTGTGGGTAAAGTGTACAACCTCTGCAGAGTTAAGACTGATCCATCAGTCGTGCTCACGGTTAAGAGCGGCTTGGACCCTCACATGATAATTAAACTTAAAGATGAATTCAGATTGTGGTTCCTTATGGTTTTGAGATATGGTTACAAATGCTTAATCTTTGGGGTTGGTATAAACTTACACTTAGTAATAGGCTTGCTAATAAAACTTGACCAACGTTAAAATGCTAACCGCTGTAAACCCTTAGCCTATCCTTGACAGCCTTGCATGTTTTCCCCCACTTGCTGAGCTCCAACCATAAGAGTGCTCACCCTTGCTTACCGCTGTTTAGATGAGAACAACGGTGAGGAGTACTTCAGCGACTTTGAGGAGTTCTGAGGCATGCGATCCCCCAGTCATGTGCCTGTGGAAGCTGAAGATGAAGTCGTTCGTCTAGTTATCGTTTGTTTTATTGGACCTTCGTGTCCACTGCCTGAGTGTAATAATGGATAATGTAATGGTTTAACTCTTGTACGTTTGATTACAGTTTATGGTATTACACTCTTTTGTCTATCGTATGTGTGTAACTTGATCCTGGCGCACATATGAGATGCATTTGGTTTCTCTACGGAAATCAGGTGTGACAGTACAGGGCAAATAATCTGTGGAAAAAACAAAGACTTAGGAACACAGTTGGTGAAGGTTATTTTTGATTGGAAGAGGGTTAGTTAAAGTAATTATACATTCTGACAGCAGAAAAGAGAGTAGTGGACATGAGTGAATTGGTTAATTACTGTCTGGTACGAATCAGCGTCGCCATATGCTATAGTATGCATCTGCAAATTAATATAGGAAAAATGATGAGTTCAGGGGGGAGAATGGGATGGAGTGATGTATATGCTGGAGCAATGGGTGAAAAGTAACTCACAGAGAAATCAGACTCCATGAAATGCCTCCACCTTGAACATGATTTTGGATCAGTACAAGCAGTGTCTAGTTGGTTGAACCTTCTCAATATTGAGTCAATTATATTGTACTTAGTTGAGGTGGATGTGAAAAAGTTGTTGATTAGCTCCCCAACTGAAATGCTTATAAACCGCGGGAACCTATGAAGAACGACAACACTACGGAAGAATGGAAGGCATAGGTGAAAAGATGTATCATATAGAAAGCAAGATGATATTAACAGAGGAAGTATTGTACCTATGTGCTTGATCAATTTCATGTTTTTTGAACCAATCCAACATCCATTGAACAATTTGATTGTCAGGTATAGGGTGAAATTGCACAGAAGACCATGAAGCAGGAGGCAATGGAGTAGTTGGCAAAGGAATCAAATCGAATAATTCCTCTTTGGGTTGACCATAAACTGGAAAATCTTTGTTGTAGGGATAGTCACCAAGAGTTGCAAGAGCCTCGAAGACAACTGTGCGAGCATGACTAGATGAACCTGACTTGGGAGAGAGGTTACATAGTTGTGGTTCCAGTTCTTCTAGGTTGGTCAAATTTTGAAATGTAACTGGGGAGTGGGTATTAGTTTTTGGTATACGCTGATCTTTGGGACTAACAAATGATGAGGAAGGTGGTGTTTTAGACAGTGTAATGTGCGAAGAGAAATCGTCTGCAAGAATGAGTGGTAAGGTGAATACTTTGTGCCTATTGTAAACTAGAATTAATTGAATGTACCATGTAGATGCTATATAAAAATGAAGAAATTAACCGGTTTGTGTCCGCCTCCTCTTGTTAAGTAGTCCATCGAGGTTGGAAGATATGTTGAGCTGATGTTGATCATTGTGTTGGTTTGTATTAACAGTGGTTCCCCCTGGATGGACATTAGCAGGTAGTAGTGATCAAGGGAGGTAAAATAAGGCAATTTTGATTTGTGGGAGTAGTTCTGGTAAGTATTGAATTAGGATAAGCAATACAAACCATTTGCTGGATTAACCAAATTCGAAGGCCTAGGTACATGCTGCGGCGGAGGATGAGTGGATCCAGGAGTGTATGTAGGCTTCTTGTGGAAATAAGCGATCTATAAAGCACCTACCTGCTGAACCAGCCAATCAAACATGTGTGCTTGACGCCTCATTAGAGAGGAACGTAATGATTGAATTTCTTGCATCATTAGAGCATTCTACAATTGAAACCAACTGACTGCATACTCCTTTTGCTGCCAATAAAATTTTGAATTTATATTAGTTGTAAGGCACTCCAGAACATGTGAAAGGCAATGTACAAAACAAAAAGTAAGAAGGAGAGGAGCATCACAAGTGAAGGGTACTTGGCACGGAGGTAAACTCTGAAATCAGCAGGACTGGAAAATTGGAAAGTGTCCGGTGTGAGAGCATCATTGTGGATTTGAGCATGTGCAGACCGGGTGGTGACGGGAGGAGTAAGGGTTGGCATAGGATGATCGGATTGGTAAGTATGCCTCATATACACTGAAGTTGCATTAGGCCGGAACTGGGAATTGACATGAAGACAAAAATTATGAAGGATGGAGTGAGAAAAATGGGATTAAGAGAATTATGTAAGAGCAATATACCCCAAAGTAAGTTGTGAAATCATTGGTTTTCCGATCGGAAACCATTGTGATCATACGGTTCAATGATTCCTGGTCGAAAACCTTGATTCTTGGGATAATGTTCTGACTCTTGCTCATCCTGGGAAAATCTACATTGTCCAGGAAAAAAACCTAAAGATGAAAAAATAAAATTAAATGCCGATGAGAATGAAAATGAAATGGAAATAATAGATTTTGTAGGGATGAATAAAAGCTTGACGAGCAGTGACGAAAGAAAAATACCTGCAAGAACAAGTGACAACCTGTGAGTGACAACACACGACCCTTGTGGATGCATTCGTCTCTAGCCCTCTGGGCGGATTCGAACGGGTTTTGAAACACATAGCGGCACCAATTGAAATGATCAAGTTGATCAGGGTTCTTGAAAGCACCCCAGAAATCGGTCTTGGCATGATCATGCTTCACTAAAGGAGCTAGTAAATGACCCATAACGTAGATTACAAAGGCAATTTTGAAAAGATCTTCCTCTTGACGAGTAGCCTTGTCATCTAAATGTTTCTGCAGAACATATTCTAGGGCCTTGAAATTACGAGGATCTTTGTCAAATAGACCTAGACTAGATCTATATGAATCTATCTGCTCCTGAGTAATCTCATTAGTACAAACATCTAGATCTCCACAAGGGATACCAAATACTAAACCAACATCTTTCTCGTGTACATAAATCCGCTTAGATTCAGAGAAAACAAGGCAACTTTCTTCAGTGTCAAGCTTCGAAAGCAGCCAAGCGGATAGCTTAAGATTTACCTTGGTAATGCAAGGTAGCTCTAGTATACCACCAAAACCTGCCTGCCGAACAAGCTCCTTCTTGTAAGCGCTAAACTTAGAAACCAATAGGTATACAGCTTTGGGAGAACAACGGTTTGTGATATTGGTTGAGGAGTTGCATTCATCATCACTAGAATCAGGAGGTAGGTAAGTTGATGATTCAGATGAACGGGGTCTAGCGTGAGGGGGGCTGATTGTGCAGATTTAGAAGGTCGTTTACCCTGCATCTCTGAAAGGAAGGAGAAAAGTAGTAGGGGGAAGAAAGTGTGGTTGGAGTTGATAAGAGGGAAAAGTGGATAAGGAGTAAAGCTCGTACGCATTAGTATCGTGTGGATAGGAGAGAGGCATAACAGAGGGTTGTACGGGAGTTGTTGAGGCTATTTGCATCGTGGTGTACATGGGTGTACATGATGTGAATGGGGAGTGGGGTGGAAATATCGTAGAGCGCGTGGAAAAGAAGTTGTCCTGCAGATAAAGGACGGAGGTGTCAGCATAATGGCAATATGGTCGCGCGGCTCGGTGGTGGGGGCCGATTGGCAGGTGCTGTGGAAAAGATGGGGCCTGGTGCAGAATGACAGAGCGTGGTGCAGAGCGTGGCCACAATACAGTCAAAAAGGTAATCAGAGGTGTACAGAGTGTCAGGCGGAAAATGAACTTTACAACCACACGGATTAGACGTAAATGTCCTTTTTGTCACATCGACGTACAGTTGGAATGACAACACGAAAGCAATACGGGGACAAAAAAGATATACGAGACGGAATACACAAGAAGAGGACAGAAAAACACGGATCTCGGAGCATTGAAACTTGAAAGGGCCAGGACTGTTGCAATTGGAAGTGCACGGTGTACAGAGTAATTTGCGGTGACACGCCAAGCAAATATCGCGCAGTCGCGTGTCAGCTTCATCCTTCAAGGCGAGGCGAATGCACGGCGGCGGTTACGAATTCCCGCGATGACGGCCGCCAGAGCTGGCGATTACGTGTTTCCCGTTCGGTTTCGGTGGCTCGTGTTTATCCAAATGGACCAAAAAAATCCCACTCGTGTAATACTCCTGCTACCGAACAGCCAGTGCGTGCTACCACATGCCGTGCCGTGCTAGCGCCACCGTCCTCGCCCTTGCTTTCTCCTCTGCTCTCTAGTGTGCGAGCCTGGGGAAACTGCTAGCGCCACCCGCAAGCTAATCCAGACGTGTGTCTCAGCCGATTCTAGAAGTGCCATTGCGATGGCATGGAGATGTAGGATGATTGTTTGTTTTTTTTTTTGAGATTAGGATGATTGTTTGTTAGGGAGGTGTGTGTACTTAAACTAAAGTATGTTCACCTTTTTTTCTACACCCCAGGAGCATGGACCATTCTATCTGCTCAAGGATGTTGTGGGCCCTTAATTAGCTGCTCGATACTACTATTTACATGTGTTTGCTTGGCTTGGCTGGTCAACCAACATAGCTAATTAACCACAATTCACAAATAGCATCGTTTTACGCTGAACGTTGCTTAGTCAAAAATTAGGATATGACTTGGTAAACTCCTACAACATGATTCTTGCTCCTAGTAAAAATGAGGAGGGACTGCAATTCGATTCTGTTACGTCGTGCTTTGCATAGATAGCCAACTAACTTGAATAATCACAAAATATCCGGTGAATCGACAAAGTAGTTTTCGTATAATAAATTAGTGCATCATAGAAGCGCAACTTGGTCGGTGCACATGGACAACCAACCAGTGTGGATAATCACCAATTAACTAGTGAATCAACAAAGTGATTTACGTATATCCACCCTAATTGCTCTAGCATGATAAATTAGGACATCATTAAAGTGCACATGGGACTTCCTTCCAAAAATATGTGTCTTCCCGGTAGGAAAATAACAGTCCTGCAAATCTGCAATAGAGCCTTACTACACACGCAGCTTGATGAATTACCCTCCCAAACGGCATCATTTTCGTTTTAGTACAGTACTAACCATCGTTAATTAAGCTGTTATTGACACATTTACGCGACCCATCGTTAACAGAGTTGGGCAGCAACATAAAGGAAAAAAGAAGACAAGTGGCGGGGAGTTTCGGTGACAGTGGTGGAAAGCAGCAGCTCTGACCACATTCCTACACCACCACGGCACCACTCCACCCCTGCGCTCTGCGCAGCGCCGCTGCACAATTTCCTCCCACCTCCGGCCCTCCCACTACTTTATTTCACAAACCGAATCCCAGGCCTTCTCTTTCCCCTTCCTTTCTATCTCTCTCTCTCCACCTCCTGCAGTCGTCCTGCTCCTCCTGCCGGCTGCCGCCGCTGGCTGATCCCTCTTTCTCTCTCCTCCCCCAAGTCCCAATTGCCGGCCGCTCCTCTCTTTCTATCTCCCCCCATTGCCACCTACTGCCCCGGGAGAGAGGAGAGGGGAAAGGAGGGATGGGTTCTTGGGAGCGAGTAAGAATCACATGATGCCATTACCAGCGCCTCCCTCTTTTCTTTATCTTGGCATATTCTTCTCCTCCACCCGTGTAGATCCTTCCTTTTTCAGCGCCGCCTAGCTCCACCAGCCGGCCGAGGTTACTCACCGCGGAGCATTTCTTCAATCGGAGCACCGTCTCGTAAAGGTAAGGCAAGCAGCCGCAGCTCACTTGTGTTCGGGAACTGGCTTCCCTGTTTGTTTTCCTCATGCTGCAGCTGATTCTTGAGTTTGGATTGACTCTTTTGTCTGCCTGGTTTCAGTCCCAGCTCCGTCGGATGTCGATGCAAGGAAATCGGTAGTTTTTGTGACCGGTTGTTGGCTTGTTCGAGAGGAGGAGCAATTTCTTGGCCGCGGCTTTTAGGCGAATTTGGGGGCAATTTCAGTAAATTTAGTAGGAACCAGGGAGGCCCGTCCGGAAATTTTTTTCATTTGCGCGCTCCATGATTAGGAGCTGTGGCTCGATAGTGTCTGCTCTGTGGAATTCTAGTGCAGATTTTTGCCAGTTTCAGTCAACTTTGATCGAGCCGAGGGAAAGCACCAAATTGGGAGTTCCAGTTGGTGCTGCATCCTGCATTCTCCTGAGGCCATCGGTGGGGAATTGGGGTTTGTTGGTGGCAGATGGGTTGCTCCAACTCCAAAGTGGACAATGAGGAGCCCGTCCGGAGGTGCAAGGACAGGAAGCAGCTCATGAAGCAGCTGGTGCGCCGACGACCTGAGCTTGCAGCTGCGCACATTGCGTACCTGCATGCCCTCCGCAACACAGGAGCCACTCTCCGAGATTTTGCTGAACTGGAGTCAGCATTGTCACAGCAGACACCTGTAAGCCTTGCGGCACCTGCATCGCCTCCTCCTCCACCACCGCCTCCTCCAGAACCATCCATGACATCCTCAATGCCACCCTCGCCGCGCCCCCCGCCACCTCTGCCTTTTAGTCCAATAACCACCGTAAGAAAGATGGAGAAGACGGATAATGAGCTCCCACCACCATCTCTGGCTTTTAGTCCACCAGGGATAAGAATAAGAAAGGTGGAGAAGAGGGATGATGAGCTCCTCCCACCACCTCTGTCTTTTAGTCCACCTAGGATAAGAACAAGGAAGATGGAGAAGAGGGATGATGAGCTCCATGGGGATGGTTCTATGGACGAAGATGATGATGATGATACTGACAGCTGCTCAACTCCTCTACCCCCACCCCTACCGCCAGGTGTAGCATGGGAGGAATTGGATCCTTACAACTCCTTGAATTTTCCATCTCCATTTGCTGATAGGAACGATAGAGAAGTGGCCTCACAAGTTACCATGGATGATGATCCTTGGGTGGAAACAAACCTGGAATTTGATGGAGAGGAGGATGAAAGTGTCCTTAACAATGACGATGGCATTGTGAATAGGGTCCAGATGAATCCAGCAAAGAGTAGGGCTCTGGGTGATGACAACTCTTCAATGGTTGGCTGGATGACAAAGGATTCAGACTCTACGTCAGTGCCTTGGAGGAATCAGAAGTCACTTGTACAGATTGTTAAGGAGATTGACGAGTACTTTCTGAAAGCAGCAGCGAGTGGGAGCGATGTTGTCGTTCTTTTGGACTCTGCTGGTGGGCGGCCGGATGCCTTAGAGATTGAGACAAGGAAAGGTAATATATGTCCATTTACTGTCATTTTATACATATTTCAGAGATGTCAGTCAATAGTTTCTGCCGTATGCTCCTTTTCTTTTTGGGTGGTGGCAATACTCTTTTGGAGAAGTCCATAAATCATAAAGCAATGTAGTTGATATTAGGCCGAAGTAAATGTGTTATGTCCTGAAAAATAAAATTGACAAAAAGATATCTATAGACCTCAACTGGTATTGAAATTGAAATGACTTAATGTGACCACACGTCATGGTTTTCTGCTTTGACATTATTCATTCATATCAATGTTCCCCTGTTCCCTAAGAATCCAGACTCAGAAAAGGGGATGCATCTTTGTATTGAAGATGCACACAGCAACAACCACATGACTTTAATAGATGAGGCTTAAGCAACTTATACTGGACGCTCATCACCTGTCTTCAAATGAACATCAGCAAAAGAAATCGTTTATGCAGAACCTGTCTTAATTTGATGTAGTTTTAAGCTTTATGGGATTAAATGTTCATGTATTCTTTAGGAGAAGACATTCATGCTTATGAATATGTAAGATTAATTTGATTTGGTTAACCTATGGAGCTTCTGGCCTTCGTATAGTTTGGTTCTCCAAAATATTATTTTGCGCAAATGTATTACATCCATGGAAAGTGACGCTCAATACATTATGCTGTTATAGTAGGGTGAAAAAAGAAAGGACAGAAACATTGTCTTTCTTGATTCAGCCAAACACTGAATAATGTTGTTTATTTTTCCAGTTGCAGGAAAAAATTCAAAATCTGCAAAGGTTTTCTTCACACTTTCTTGGAGCTGGTCTTTCAAATCTCAGCATGCTAACAGTGAATCCTCAGTTCTGAATTCTAGTGATGCCTCTGGATACGGTTACCATGGCAAAACACTGGAGAAACTATATGATGAGGAGCAAAAACTCTATAAGTTAGTCAAGGTGAACTATTGGACTCCTAGCATTATTTGTAGTTGGTCTATTTTCCACTGTATGTATGGGACGTATTACCCAGTGCAGTCAGTAAAATTGTTTGCGAGACTTTGAGGTGCCACAGTTTATCTGGGAAATTGTTTCTCGCACAGCAACTGTTTTCTGTTCTATTAACAAGAGAGCACAACAGCATGATGAAAAAAATGTTTACAGGCTACGATTTTATTGGTTTACCAAAGATGAACACATTGTTGATTTTTACTATCCTTTGTCTTGCAGGATGAAGAATTTGCAAGGCTCCAGTACAAAAGGCACATCTCAATGCTACAAAAGCTGGAATCAGGGGAGCATGATAAGCTACATGCAGAAAGAGTTCGGGATGCTATTGAGGAATTGCAAACTCGGATAATTTCATTGGAGGAAGCTGTGAGTTTGGCGTGTTTTGCCATATCAAAGCTCAGAGACGAGGAGTTATATCCTCAGATTATTGAATTATCTGCAGGGTAAGCTCCAGAAGTTAGCTAACTAAAATACTCCTATGGTAAAAAAAAACTGCTATTTTAAAAGAAACATTCGTACTTATTATTGTATTAGCATAGCTGATAAGTTAATTATTGGAACTCCCAAATATGGCTTATTAACTTGTATAAGTCACATGTGCTGGGTTTTGTCATGCTGGAGTTTTTTTGTAATAGTTTTGTCCAGAAGCTTTTTTATAATTAGTTATTAGTTCCCTTATACATAATGTTACTTGTGTCATGGAATGTTGATAATCAATGAATGCTGGAAACAAGTTATCATTGTAGCTCAGTGCCAATGCCAATTGTTATCTTTATGCTGTCCTAGTCCTTATCACAGTACTATTTCATTCGTGTTATCTATTCTGAACTTTCTTATTTTGACCTAGGCTTGTGCATATGTGGAGAAACATGTACGAGTGTCATCAGGTCCAGAACAACATTGCTCAGCAAGGTAGTCTTCTATGTAACAGACCTGGGAGTGAGCCAAAGCCAACAAGTGACACTCAATGTCAGGCAACATCTCAGCTGGAAATTGAGGTCTCTGGATGGCACAGTGCCTTCTGTAATCTCATCACGTTGCAGCGCGAATACATAAGCATCCTTAACCAATGGATTAAACTCACGGACTGCCTTCCTGATGATGATGGCTTAATGAAAAGCCCATCCGGAATCCGTAGCCTCTCCGAGGAACTCCAGCGTGCTCTTGAGAAGCTACCCGAGAAGGTATAATAGAACCAACTTAGTCTTTTTCTTTCAGTCGAAATCAAGCTTTCAGGAACCTTTGATTAAGAATATATCTTTTTTTTTGTCAGAATAAGAAACATATGCATTCTTCATGTATGAACTGAATTACTAGTATACTCATCTGACATGAACTTCAATGCACTTGCCATTTAGCTATTTTCACAAGCTCATCTGTTTAAACGGCCCTTATTTATTCAAACAGGTAGCAGCTGAAGCAATAAAGACTTTTATGTCAGCCATACACTCTATAGTTGTGCAACAGAGTGAAGAGCGTCAACTGAAGAAAAAGTCAGATAACATGGAGAGCAAGTTCCAGACCCAGTTAGAGAAACACAGTGAAAATGCAATGCAAAACTCAGCCCAGCCTCCAAATAAGAATCAGTATTCAGTATCAAAGAATGAAATGAAATTGGATGCATTTAGAAAGCAGGTTGAGGAGGAGAAGGCAAGATACCTGATCTCTGTAAAGACAAGCCGAACCATGACGCTGAACAATCTGCAGACAGGCCTTCCGAAGGTGTTCCATGCTCTGATGGGATTCTCAGGAGTGTGTGTGCAGGCATTTGAAGGTATCAGCAGGTGCAGTGAAGTCGCTGTTAGCCACTCCGGAGCGGTTTCGCCTGCCATTTGCGTGTGACCCTTGCTTGGATGGCTGTGATTATTCATTGTAAGTAGGCAAAGTACAAACTGGTTCCACGTGAATACCCTTCTTTCTATAACTTCTTTAAATAGTTTTTGGGGATGAATTTTAAGTCAATACAGGCATATTAGTCTTGAATAGATCACAAAGTCTCAGTTTGTGAGGAGGTTGTTACTATGAGGTTAGTGGTAGAAATATGAAGTACCATAATTGAATTATGTGGCTGGGATTGTTGAAAGGATTCATGCAGATTTTAACAGCATGTTCTCACAATATGGTGATGCCATGCCACTCATCGCAATATATTTCCTGTGTCTGGAGGCTGTCCTGGATCACAGCCGAATTATAATTTTCTTGTCGTGAATAATGCATAGGAAGCACTACTCTCTGCACACGAGATCATTTAAAAAAATTCATCGCATTATTGGTTTTTCATCACATAATATGTTCTTGATTCTATTTACATATTCTGAATGTTGATCCCGATATGTAAAATGCATATAAGCTTCTATTCAAAAGTATCTTTTTCGAGTTATGCAGTGGTTTTTAACATTACTGTGTATATTAATTTAGACAATTACCTGTCAAAGTTGTTCCTTAAATAAGATGTAAGAATATAAAATATCAACATCGATACAGATTTGGAGATTATAAACTGCAAAATACATATATAAAGAAAAGTGTGTAGAAATGGCATGCAGTAAAGCTTGTTTTCCACATAATCTGCAGTTGGAAGCCGGAACCATCATCTCAATCATAGTGTGTACTTTGGGTTTCACCTCAAGGCCTCAAGATCAGTGGAGTGGGAACATGACAAGGGTGGGGATGGGACATGAGAGTAGACTAAGAAGTAAAAGATTGAATGGACCACCCAATGTGCAGCATTGGTTGTAGTAGTAATACCTCTGTTCTTAAATATATGACATCATTAACTTTTTTTTTAGTTTCACTATTCGTCTTTTCTACAATTTTTTTTCAAATCACTAAACCAAAAAGTTAAATCTAAAGTACATTGGATAATAGATATAGTGATATACATTTTACTTAACTAATTTGTTTAATATATATTGGTGGTCAAAGTGGGAGAAAAAAATCCACGGTGTCATATATTTAAGATCGGAGAGAGTATTTTTCTTTCTTAAAAAAACTGTGTCTGCACTTGACGGTTCCAAGCTACCACTATCTGTCTAGTATGGGAATTTATTTTCATATGAGTATATGACATACCAAATGATCCCGAGATGTGATGTGATTTATGGGTCAAAGAAGACCAATCAGCAATGTGACCGATGTTTGGGTTTTTAAGAAAAAAGCTAAGAAATATGCTTTTAAATAGGCTATTTAATGGTGGATGATAGGCAAAACTCCTTCAAATATTTATTTACGGAGTATATATACTTTGCTTGTTTTCGATGGCCATTTGGTTGATCTGCTAAACTCACCCCCAAAAGCATGCTTTCCACTAGTTTGCCCTCGCTTTTGCCATCCAATCAATTTTAACACTTTGCACCATGCTGCATGTGATGGCATACCATAAGGTTAATACCATTTAGCTATGCTATGCATGAAAGTGAGGGTTCGATACTAAATTCACTGAGACATTGATATACTGTTTCTCCTCGTCGCGGAGGCATAATATATGTCGCTTTGTATTGAACAAAAATATGGTTAGAAAATGCTTTGTCAATCATGCACCATTATAGATACAGAATAGAAGGGGCCAGAGGGGCACACACAAAAACGTTTACTAGGTCATACTTCATCTATATTTGAATTCAAATATTTATAAGCTCATCTGTAATCTACTTGTTCCGCTCTAAATTATAGATGATTTTGGTATTTGAAAATTTACAATTTTTATTATGTATCTAGATATATATTTGTGTTTAGATAGATAATAACAATTATGAATTTAAAATTATCAAAACGATCTTACAATTTAGAAGGAGAAAGTAATAAGCAAAGATAACACCGTGTACAAGAGGTGACCGTTTCTTTTTTATATAAAAAAATAAAGACTGAGAGCATTTTGAAACAAACCAAAGCAAAAACTCTGGCGTAATCATTCATCGGCGACCTTTGCCTCGGCGAAAGTAACAGCGTCCTAGACCCAGACCAATCCAACCCAAATCAAAACTTTACCCAAACGGCGGAGGACGGAAACGGAAGCCCGAATAGAAAAGCGTGCTCTTTTTTCATCCTCTCGTGTGTGTGCGTGCGTGCGCCCCCCTTCCCTGCCTCCCCCCACCTCGCGATCCCAATTCGATCCGCTCGCCTGCTCTCCCGATCCGCGCCGCCCTCCCCGGCCGCACAATTCGGCCGCTGCCGCCCGGATTCGCGCGGGCCCGCCCGCGGTTTCGCGCTCCCCGGCGCGCCAAACCCTAGATCCGCCGCTGCTCATCCCGCCGCCGCCGCCATGTTCTGGCGCATGACTGGCCTCTCCGCGGCCTCGCCCGTGAGTACACCCCTCCTCATCCAATCATCACTTGCTGCTGCTTCTCTCAGGTTGGGTGCGTGGGTGGTGCAGCGCAGAGCTGCGGGTGTTGTCGTTTTGTTTGTTTCGGATTGGGTCGGTGGATTGGATTTGGATTCGGCTGTTGGGTTGTGGTGCTGCTCGCTGGCTTTGAGTAATTGCCCCTGGAAGTTCGTGGTGGAGTTATTACTGTACGTGCGCGCTTTGGTTGCAAGGTGCGTGATTTGCGCTGGCGAGTGCATTATTGTGCTGTTCCTGTGGATTTGATGGTGCTTGTGGAGTGGAGTTGAGCGTGTTGCTGAAAGGAGCGATATGTGTTGGTTCCGATTTGGTTAGGTTTCATCACAGCTTCGAGATGACTGGATCATTTGTGTGTGTAGTTAACGGCAGTTGCGATGTTTACACTCTAGCCTCGTGTCTTGTGTGTGACTGTTTTATGGGCATTTGCTTTAGACAAATGTTTGTTAGCATCTTCAATGACATGAAGCGTCTGGTGCACAGGTAGCTTCTGTAATCGCAGGAAGGATTTGTATGTTGTGTCTTAATAGTGTATTAACTGATGCATGGTCTTGTAAATTTGTAATATATGTTCAAGACAAAAAAAAAAGTTCCGACACTTGTAATTTTGTTTCAGTGCTCATTTTATGTCCAAGCAACTTTGTATATTGTTGAATTCTTCTTGTGAAGTGATCAGGAAATTCGTTCTTGTGATCAACACAAAATATGTTTATTCTAATTAGTCATTGCAAATAGCTCATACCACAGAGATCCTGCGTCTTTTTTCTCATTTGTTACCAACTTTGCTAACATTATGTTTTATTTTTTCAGGTGGATACAATTCTGGACAAAGAGAACTTTACATTGGAAGAACTTCTTGATGAGGATGAAATTATTCAGGAGTGCAAAGCACTGAATTCACGTCTCATAAATTTGTAATTTTCCTATTAATTTATTCTATTAGTTTCAGCGACATGAATGACATTTTTAATTTACCTTTGCAACTTACCTTTCTTTCCTTTTCCAGTTCTTGTGTGAGAATTACAATATTGTAGCTTCACATGTGACACATAGTGCAATTGTTGCAGCACTGGATGATTTGCCTGGTAGAGAAAATAATAACAATACTCAACATGAGAGTACTAATGAGATAATTTTATTTATTTCTGCACTTAAATTCATCTCCACAGTTTAAAATATGGAAAACAAAGGTGCTCACTTGTATGCACATAAAAATAGCTTCGTTTTTGGAACTTGGCACTGTTCTATATATGTTTGCTTTTGTTGACTTCTGCGAAGAATTGGGCTTTGTGTTTGGATGCCTTATTGGGCTGCTTGTCTTGAGCATTACATATACCCAAATAGGACTGCTTTCCCCATATGTAATGCTTGAATTGTTATTTGTAGCTTACGTGACAAGGCCCAGGTGGAACAGTTGCTTCGTTATATTGTGGAAGAAGTTCCAGAGGACAATGAAAAAAAACGCTTTTTCAAGTATGACATCGATCTTTAATGTTGCTGTAATTTTCTTTAAAACCTGAGCTTTTCACTTACTCAAAATTTCTCTCAACTTCCTTGTAGGTTTCCTTTTATTGCATGTGAAATATTTACTTGTGAAATTGATGTCATTTTGAGGACCCTAGTCGAGGATGAAGAGGTTTACATTCTTGTCATACTTTTGCTCTTTTATAATTTTCCCTTGGAATATTTTTAGCTGTAGATCATGAACATTGGGACTTAAGTTGTTTCCCTTCCCCCCTATTGTGTTGCAGCTAATGGACTTGCTTTTCTCATTTGTGAAACCTGATCATCCACATAGCACACTGTTATCTGGTTATTTCAGTAAGGTAACTTAGATTGTTTTCATTATTTATGTCCGAACCATCACATAAAGCCTAGTTTAGGTCTCCTGCTTAAGTTTTCATTGTGGTGGTTAGACTTTATTCTGTATTTGTTTTTGTACTGAGTCTGAACTCAATTCAATTCAATCAATCATGTGTTCTAGGTTGTAATATGCTTGATGCTGCGGAAGACTGCCCCACTTATGAATTATGTTCAGGTATTCCTCATGTTCTTTTTTCAGACCATGGATCATTTATTAATTACCTTCGACATACAAAGCATAACATCATATATTTTGTCCTCATCATTTCTTTTCATAGTTTGGTTTTTAAAAGAATTACACACTCTGTTTAGTTTGGGCATCTACTATTTCCTATCTGAAATCCGCTTTAAGCAAAACATGGTACCTTTTCATCATGTTTCTGCTACACTACGTTACACGGATACTTCACTGGGAGCGCGTATCGCGTATCCGATACGTATCGGATACGGATACGCTGCGGATACGCCACCGATACGTATCCTGGACGTATCCGCAAGCTGGGTCGTATCGGACCGAGAAACTTCAGATTTGATACGTATTTGGTAGGATACGGCCCAGCAACAGCCCACCTAAAGGAGCACGTAGCCCCTGTTGCCTTAACCCCAACTCCCCACGCGTGACTCCCCCCGACGCGCAGCCGATCGTCCTGCACCCCTCGCGTGCGCGCCTCGTGCCGTCACTCGTGGCCGCCGCCGGCCGGCCGCCGGAGCAGTCTCCACCCTCGTCGGCGACGACGAGCCACGGCCGCAGGGAGCTAGGGACCCAGGACCAGGAGCTCCCCGCGCGGCGACGACGAGCCGGAGCCGCGGAACCTCCACCCGCATGGCTGCTGCAAAGGACCTCCGTCCGGCTCAAGGTGCAAAGGAGCTCCCCCCTGTTCTTGTTCTCTCCCTTCCCCTGTTCTTCTTCTCTCCCTTGTCCCGATTAGAGCTTTCAATTTCAGCAGTTGGGAACCCTGCGGCAGAGACGAGGAGATGCGCCCAGCCACCTGCAATGAGCCCCTGCTACCTGATGGCTTCTAGTCTGGTACTGCTTAGTTGAGTTTCTATCCTTCCCTTCCCCTGTTTCTCTCAATCCAAATCATTGAATCAGAGCTGCCCGCCTGTCCCTATTCTTATTCAGTAGCACGACATTGCAAGACTGATTCGTGCATCCTGATTACTTGATTTGCTACTGATTAGTGCTTTCATAATTTTATCATATCCTATTGTATTAGTTTGCTACTGCCTTTTATTAATTTCCTAAAATTAGAACCTACTTTAGTGTTATTCTTTGGTAAACTTGGATTAAAGAACTTTGGATGTCTCTTTGGTGAACTTGAATATCTATTAGTGTAATCCTATCAAATCAGTGTAATAGACCTTGGATGTCTCTTTGGTGAACTTGAATATCTATTCTGCAATTTAACAAGCAGTGTTATCTTTTTAATAAAAAAAATAGTTCAAACGTATCCGCGTATCGGGTTTTTTTGGAAATTGGCGTATCGCGTATCGGATACGTATCGGATACCGATACACGTATCCGTATCCGTGCAACATAGCTGCTACAGTACAAGCTTGTAGTTTCTGTTCAGCTAAGTGTTTCAATGGAAGATAACCTTACTTTTGCTATTTACAGGGGCATCCAGAGATAGTTGTCCAGCTTGTTGATCTGATTGGCATCACATCAATAATGGAGGTATGTTTAATCAAGAATTATTTTCTGATTAATGTACCATTGGGTGCACTTGGTTCATTGTGTCCCTGAAAATTGTCAGGTGCTGATACGACTGATTGGTGCTGATGAGAACATATACTCAAACTACGGTGATACATTGCAGTGGTTAGAAAATACAGATGTCCTTGAAATGATTGCTGATAAGTTTAGCTCATCGGTAAGTTACAAAAGCAGTATTGCCCAGGAACATATTTAGCACATAAGCAACATATACTTATTAATTTGCTATTGTTAGTCACAGCATGTTTATTCATGTGATTTCTTGAGAGGAAATTGCAATCATAAATTCCTGTTTAAGCTATTTATTGATATGCTCAGTAAGTTATGCAACAAAATAACAGATGAACTACCTGTATAACAGTGCAAAATTATAATATTGAAATAGATAAAACTCTGTGAGATGAGTGCCGCTTGCGGTCAAATATATGCTCTAGAACTTTGAAGCCCTCAACAATGAAATAATGTATTCAACCCACCAAACTTCTAATACCCGCACAACCTTCATTCCTAATCTAGTTTTATAGGCAGTGTTTTAAAAAATGCTAGGCACTAGATGGGTTAGTGCCTTATCACTGGTAGGCAGGTTAGGCTGTTATCGTAAAGGCCTAAGGGAGGTGGTGCCCAGGTGACTGATATTTGAAAAAAAAATCATGTAGGTTATTTTTCCGTCTGGGAAAATACACTAAACACTGGCCTAACATTTCTAAAGTAAAGACGAAAATATTCAACAACTATTCTATGAGTAGTCATCTCTTTGCAGTTTTCTCTGTTACTATCTTCCCCTCATGCATCTTGCAGTTTATCAACCATAAATCCATCATCAATAAACTATTACCATTTTTTTCTCATGTTACCCTCCCACTTTACTCTACCTATCTAATTGCACACGTCCTTTGACCTTTGGTGAGTTGAACTTGATCACCTTGCTAAACATTCAGTTCAACTCACTATTCTCCTTCTGTCGCATTTTGTGTAACTTGACTGGTTGCTGATGCTCTGGCTCAGAGGAGCTGGGGCATGTAGAGAGGATAAGTTGCTTGTATGGCTTCAAAGGTTGGTGGTGGGTTTTGACCAGCAGTGATGGCTGGTGTGTTCATTTTTTGTTATTTTATTTCTAACTTCAGAAACTGAAATCACTTGCTTATTCAGCATGTCTGCTAATTAGAGGCCAAGTGCGTTAAGAGGATTATTTATACTGGAATTTTATATTGGAAGATTAAATGCTACTTCCGTTCCAAATTGTAGATCGTTTTGGCATTTCAAGGTTCACAATTTTTGTTATGCATCTAGATATATACTTGTGGGGATACATAATAACAACTATGAATCTAGGTTTGCCAAAATGACTTACAATTTGAAACGGAGGGAGTATTTGATAGTCAAGGGTGAAACTCAGTCTTGTATGATTTTGAGGAAGTTATATGGAATTTTCCTTCCCATAAATATTTGTAATGTTCACTGGTGCTGCTACTGCATTCCATTTGTTGTATAAAAAGGGTAGCAGAAAAGTTAATGCTATAAGTTTTTTCCAAGCAGGATTCTCCTGAAGTGCATGCCAATGCTGCAGAAATTCTATGTGCAGTGACACGATGTGCACCTCCATCTCTTGCTGCAAAGATATGCAGTCCAAGGTAACTTTATTCTGTGGCCACATGTTAATCCTTATTTAGGTTTTTTTTTTTTTTTTTTTGCCAAGGAGTTGGTGGTGCGTATCTTGGGTAGCTTACTGAAAAGGTGGATGCCGTATGTGTTATGAAAGGGTCTCAAATGCAGTCGACTAAGAACACCCCATACAAGTGGATATTTTATTGTTTTGTTTCTCACCATTTTAATTCTTTGTTATGTTCTATGAAATTTCAGTTTTGTCGACTTAGAAGTTGTCACCCCATACAAGTGGATTTTCTTATTGTTTTGTTTCTCATCATTTTAATTTATGTTCTGTGAAATTTCAGTTTTGTTGGAAGGTTGTTCCATCATGCTCTTGAAGACTCAAGACCGAAATCTGTTCTGGTTCATTCGTTGTCTGTTTGCATATCTTTGCTGGATCCAAAAAGACTTGCATCAGCTTCCTATCAAGCATTCAGAAGCAACTTAAGCCATGGGGCATTGGTCACTGCCAGTCCAGAGACAGTTGATGGCATGCTTGAGAGCCTAGGTGAGTGTTGGATGTTTTGTCCATATTTATTTGGTTTAGATGATGCTTCATCATTATTAGCCCTTTGAAAATGACATGCTATAGAGATCTTTTCATATTCAACACTTTCAGTGATTTTATTGGTTGACTGACAACTTTGTAGGCAACTTGCTGAAGTTATTGGACACTTCTGCTGCTGAAAATGTATTGCCAACAACTTATGGATGTTTACACCCACCTCTTGGCAAACATCGTCTGAAGGTACAGGATGATGCCCTTTTACAATTAACCTTGGATTTCAGTGACTATTGTGTATATTGAGCTCTTTGTTTCTCATATGGATAGATTTATATATTGCATGTTTCCCATAATACAATTAACTCATGTGTTTCTAGGCTTAGTAACTATTAGCCCTGTTTATGGGACAGTGTCGGGTCCAAACCGGCTCAACCTTTGATTGGAATGGGTTTTCTGGTTGCAAAGTTAAAACTACATCCTTGGAAGTGTTACTAACCTCCGGAATGTGAGAGTATGACCACTGTCCATTCACACGTATATAGAGTCCTCATGGGCCATATGGGCCTACAGCCTATATGGGCTTTGGTATACTTAACAGGAAGCATACATCCTATATGGGCCTTGATTTACTTAACAGGAATCAATTTGGGTTTCAAGTTGTTTGTAACCAATCAAACTGGTCAACCTGTCTTTAACCTTTTAATCGCCACACCATTGGTGCTGCCATCTAGCTCTGGTGAGCAAGGTCACCTGGCTCAGACTAATGATGCTTCCAGGAAAGATCCAGGCTGGACAACCATTGGCATCTCCAGATCACTAAGCAAATGTGTATCTCCACCATAATTATGGCAGTGTCCTTAGGCCTGTGTCCTTAGTCCGACCAGTTATATGGGTGACAGGACACTGACTTAAAGGCCAATAAAGTACATGGGCATGCATGCATTTTTGAGTCCTGAACCTCTGATGGCATCACCCTTCATGATATTTACTGGCTTTCATTTTATCAATTTTACCGTCTTGTTATTTTCCTGCTCATTGTGGTTATAAGCTGTTTGATTTTGTATCTTTCAGATTGTAGAGTTCATCTCTGTGCTGCTTACAATTGGTAGAGAAACTGCTGAAAAGGAGCTAATAAGGCAATCAGCAATAAAGCGCTCAATTGATTTGTTTTTTGAGTAAGCATGGATTTTTTTTTTTTGGTAAAGTTGTTTGTTTCTCTGGTCAAAATCCCTTATTTATTGTTGTTGGAACACAGGTACCCATATAATAACTTTTTGCACCACCATGTTGAAAATATAATTATTTCTTGCGTGGAGGGTAAAAGAACTGAACTTGTTGAGCATGTTCTTAATGATTGTGACATTGTTGGTAAAATTCTTGTTGCGGAAAGACTTTCTTCATTGTCGACAGAGTCTAACGGGGTAAGTCACTGATAGGTTGTAAATTCTTTTGCTTCACTCTAGAGGTAGAATTCTTTTGTCATCTTTCTTTGTGACTTCTCTGCTCAGCCTACCATACCCTCGGAAGAGAAAGCCCCTCCAAGAATTGGGAATGTTGGTCACATGACAAGAATAGCCAATAAGCTTATTCAGTTAGGAAATAGTAACAACACGATCCAGGCACACTTGCAGGTTATTTTCTCTTTGCCATCTAGCAATCTCTGGTTTAAAGGTATTAATGGTTTTCAGCTGACCCTTGTGTGTTGGAACATGACTTTCTTTTTAATAGGAAAATACTGAGTGGGTTGAATGGCAAGCAAATGTGCTGGTCAAACGCAATGAAGTGGAGAATGTTTATCACTGGGCCTGTGGGTATGTTTCATTTTCCTCATCTTTTCTTTTATATACATATTATTGATTGCTTTCGATTATCTAAACTTTGCTGCCATGCTTGCAGGCGCCCAACATCATTACATGATCGTGGTAGGGATAGTGATGATGACGACTTCCGAGACAGGGATTATGATGTGGCAGCTCTTGCTAATAATTTGAGTCAAGCATTTCGTTATGGGATATACAGCAACGATGACATTGAAGAAGTATGTTTAACTGAACATATTTTGTTCCCCAGTGCATACATTGTCACCTGTGTGGGAAAATGATCAGTTCCCCTGCATGTCATAGTTCTCTACTCCATTAGCAACAGCATGCTCCAGGGTACTGCTAAATATTGACGATACATGTTGGTTTTGTGAATGCAGGCACAAGGATCACTTGAACGAGATGATGAGGTAATACCTAAGGGTGAATTATATCTTATTATTACTTTCCTGCTCATTTAGTGTTTATAACATGCAATGTGATAGATGTTACTGCAGCTTCCTGAACATCAAAGTAAATGCAATCAACTTACGCAGAAAGGAGATGTTTCTTTTTTTTGAAATTTGGAATTCTGGATAGTTAGTAGAGTGCAATAAATTTGGATATATTATTTTTCTTCAAGTAGAATAAGGTTGAGATTCTGGCATCTTAGTGGACTGTAATTTTCATTGTTCTTTCAGGATGTGTATTTTGATGATGAATCAGCGGAGGTGGTAATATCTTCTCTACGTCTGGGAGATGACCAGGATGGGTATTTTTGCTGTCTTGCAATGTTTTGTCACCCTTCCCTTGTTTTTACAAAATTGCTGATAAATTATCTATCTGTGTCTTTATATAGCAGCTCCCTCTTTACAAATTCAAACTGGTTCACATTTGATGGAGAGAGAGGCATCAATGACCGTATATCTGATTCTGTTCCCTCATCCTCACCCAATTCTGAGGAGATATCCCTGGAAACCGAGGAAGCTGATGATGGTAAAGTCATTGGCACTGAGGATGAAATGGAATCTGTGTGCCTTGGAAATGGCAGTACAGAGGAGGCAAAGGATGTAGCAGAGTGTGCAGAACAGCTAAATTGTAGTACGGCGAATGAGCCACCGCAAAATACAGAAGGTTTGGAGCGGCATTCAGATGTTTCAAATGGCATTACCGAAGTAGGTACAGATGAGGTTGCCTCTGCAGCGGCAGAATGTTCAGCCCCATCAGTTGAGTTAGTGGCAGAGAAAACAGTAGATGAACCATTAATGGTAGAGAGAACAGTGGATGAACCAGCAGTCTCGTCTGATCTAGACAATTCTATCTCTGAAGCTACACCGGGTGCTAATGGAAGTGAGCCTGCTGACCCTGAAGTATCTTCTGAACAAGTGGGCAATGACACTGATGTACAGCAACCAGTAAAGGAGGTTGCTGGTGAGGTGGTTGATGGAACCAAAACTGATGCAGTCAAAGCAAGCAACTGAAGTAGCAACATGTTGAATTAGAGCAATGACTTGTGAACTTGGCAGCCTGCATGATTTTGATTCATGTCTGTTCAGAAGCCACGGATTAGTCCGAAGCAAACTGCTGTACAATAAGCAAGTGTGTTGTTCTGCCATCCACCGTGGCATGTCACTGTACAAATGACCACCATTGACTAAGGCACGCTCACCGCGTTGTCTGAAACTGGTCATTTTCTTTGAAATTTACCTCCAGTTCATGTGCTTTGGTCTGGTGGCAGTCTTTGTGAAGTGGTATATGATACCTGAGAACATTCTTTGGGTGGCAACTGGTTTTGGCTACGTAGTCTTCTGTTTCATTAGGTTAACTGTGGAACTGTAATATGCTGTCATATTATTTCTAGTCTAGCTATTGTTGTAAGTTTATTCAGACTCTACATGTTTCAGTTCACTTTGATCATGTTATTTTTGATAAAGATTCCCGGTCCCTTGTATTCGATTCTTAAAGACTTGAACAACGCAGTCGTTACTACTTAACTTTGCGATATTTATAAAAAGTGAGGTGAAACTTTAACAAAAAAAACATATTTTCTAGGATTTGATCTTGGCAGTGTAGATTTGATAAATCGTAATCATATTTTCAAAAAGTTCTCCCTCTCGATAAAAAAACAAATAGAATTTATCTTTTTGAATTGAGGGAGTGCTGTTTCAAACGCAAGACGGTATTATATTTGCCAAATATGCGGAAGCCATTTTCGCTCTACTTAAGGTCTCGTTTAGTTGGTGAAAAGTGAGTGAAATTTTTTGCATTGGACCGTGTGTGCAGAGAGAAAAATGAATTGATATGGTTCTCTAGGTGAGAATTTTAGTGAAACTTACAATTCGATTTATACGAATTTTGGTAAAACTTTGAGAAACTGAAGCCCTTACAATTCGATTTGTGCGAAGGCCGAGTGTACGAATTTCTAGGATTTTTACAGCATTACTCTGTTGAGAAAGAAGAAATGGCCAGCAGTTCTCTCAGTATTTACAATACAACTTTTCGGACCGGTGCCTTTTTACCGGTTCGGACCGATCGCGATGCGTCTGCAGTTGATCGCCATAGGACAAGCCGAGGTGTCGCTTCCCCAACTCCATCAGGAAGCTGCGCTCATCCATCTCGCCGCACCGCCGGTGCAGCATCTCCATGGGATCGTCGTCCTCCCGCGGCGGCTTTGCTCTGCAGAAGAGCGCCTCGGCGTCCATGCTCATCCCGCCGGCCGCGTCCACGAACCCGACGCTCGGCGCGACCTCGAGATGGGAGAGGTTCCCCATGACGGTGCCCATCGTCTTCGTCACGTGCTGGTCCGTGTTCTCGTTCTTGATCCCCTTGGCCACCGGGTAGTGGAGCTTGTATCCCTGGCTCCTGTAGTAGCTGTCGTAGCAGTGCACCGGTATGGCGTCGTCGATCTCCTTGCCGATGGCCACCGCCGTCTGCGCACACCGATCGAAAATTCAAATTCAAAACCGGTGATTGTTCAACTTCAAACTAGCTAGTAGTATAATAGAATTGAATCTGCTATATATATGTTCACTTCGATTGGTTTTTGAAAGTACGTACCTCGTAGCACCAGCAGGAGGCGACGTGGTTGACTGTATACCCGCCGCCGCCGAGGAGGAGCAGCGGCAAGTTGTAGCTCCGCATGAGGCTGACGCACTGGGCGTGGCCGGCGATGGACAGGTTCTGCTGGCCGAGCCTGTCGCCGGAGAGCGAGTCGCCGCCGCACTGCATCACGATAGCCTCCGGCTGGAACACCTCCATGACCTTGGCCATGATGGGCCGGAACAAGCCGTGGTACCCCTCGTCGTCCATGCCCTTGTTCAGCGGCACGTTGACGGCGCGGTACTGGCCGTCCCCGACGCCGACGTGCTCCGCGAACCCCTTCTTCTCCGGGAAGAAGCCCGCGGTGCGCTGGTGGAACGACACCGTCATCACGCGGGCGGAGTCGATGAAGGCGGTCTCGACGCCGTCGCCGTGGTGCACGTCGATGTCCACGTACAGCACGCGGCGGAAGCGGCCGAGGAGCTCGTGGATGGCGAGCACGATGTCGTTGACGTAGCAGAAGCCGCTGGCCCTCTCCCGGCACGCGTGGTGCAGGCCGCCGGACCAGTTGATGGCGATCTCGGCCTCGCCGGCGGCCAGAGCGCGCGCCGCGGACAGGGACCCGCCGGCGTAGCGCCGGCAGTAGTCCCAGAGGCCGGCGATGGCGGGGTTGTCGACGGAGCGGCCATCCTTGTCCAACGCGCCGACGTTGAAGCCCTTGGCCGCGCGCGTCATCTCGCCGCCGGCGGCGAAGCCCTCCGGGGTGACGTCGTGCAGGAGCCCGACGTAGTCCCCGTCGTGGAAGGAGGAGATCTCGGCGGCGGTGGCGGGCCGCGTGCGGAGGCGGGACATGTCGCCGAGCAGGCCGTAGGAGCGGATGAGCGCGTGCGCCATGTCGACGCGGCGGGGCACCATGAAGTGGCCCTCTCCGTAGTCGACGCCGGCGATGCCACGGTCGTAGTAGTAGCACACCCGCCGCTTCGCGCCGTCGGGGCAAGACTGCGACGGAAGCGAGTTGCCGCCGGTGTCCATCTCGTCCACGGCCGATGCGAGCAGACGAACAGGCGTGGCGTATCGTTTGTGCGCTATGCGGATGCACGCACGCCTTCATGTAGACGAGCAGACATGGTGTCCGTGTCGGACCGCGACAACAAAAATTGCATGGGAATCGACCCGAACTCAGTTCGGAATCACAAGAAGCTGCTGCCGTACGCGTTCTTACTGGGTTTGTTAAAAGTCAACAGCAATAGGTTTGCACAGTTGCACTTATGGCCCATTATCGTTGAGGATCATGCTTCCCGATTTGGGATTGAGGATAGAGGTTCGAGGTTCAGAATTGTAATAAACCAGATAGATGATATCTTGTCTAACATAACGGTATAGAAAATTACAGACAAATCCTTGTGGCTTGCATTGCTAGTTGACTTGACCGACTGACATAGTATCCTGAATGAGTTTCAGAGAGGTATCGACAAATATATACAGTAAGGTCGCAATTACAGTTGCAAATGGTTTCTACATGATTAACATCATTTTATACCTGTTTAGAATAGCATACTGACGTATCAATAATTTAAAATACCAGACAAGTAAAACCATGTGCTTTCAGTATTTCAGGGGGTGTTCGGATGGGCAAAAAGCTACAGTAAAAAGGAGTGAAAAAACGAAAACCAACCGAACGGGTTGGAAGGTGAGAATGAATGTGGCGCTGGGCTGCAGGCCTATGTAGATTGCATTGGGCCTCGGGCCTGCCGCCGGCCCAATGAGAACGCAATCATTGCGGCGGTCTCCTTATCCCCAGCCGCACTCCGCAACCCCCACCCCCTCCCCGCACAAACCCTACCCAGCCGCACTCTTCCTCCTCTCCGCCGCCGCTCTCCTCTACTCCGCCGCTCCTCCCCACCTCCACTCTCCTCTGCTCCGCCGCACCTCCCCGTCGCGGCTCTCCTCTGCTCCGCGCCGCTCTCCTCTGCTCCGCCGCTCCCCCCCCCCCCCGCCGGCCTCGCACCACTCCCTCCATGGCCGGGAGGAACTTCGGAGGGTCCCCCAACGGGAGCCGGTCCAGCGGGCGTGACGGTGGCCGGTTCGACGACCTGGATCCCAACGGCGTCGAGGACATGGACATCAACGACGCCGAAGCTTGGGGCGGCATCTCGTCGTACCAGAACCTTCTGCGGTCAGAAGGTCGTCGGACCGCAACTGCAGCCGCAGTTGGGAGTGGCGGCCACATCGTTGGCGGTGGCACCCCTCGTCAATGACGGCAACGAGGGACTACATCTGCTGGCGTTGGATCGGCTCCTGCTGCATCTGGTGCGGCGGGATCTGCTACCACTGGATCTGGCGCTGCTGGGTCTGGTGGCGCTGGATCTGCTGCTGGTGGATCTGCCACCTACTTCGTTGTCGCAGCCGGCGGACCAGGTCCGTACGGCGTTCAAGGTGGCTTCCCGCAGTGGACACCGTATGGAGGCGGGTGGTGTCCCAACCTGTACGGAGGCGGAGCAGGGGTCGCCGGCCCAGGAGGAATGCACGCCTTGTTCGGTGGTGCTCCCGGTGGTTGGGCGGAGGATGTACCTGCTGGATCTAGCCGCGGTCGTGGACGTGGCCGTGGTCGTGGACGGCATCCAGCTACTCCACCTGCTACCGTCGACGACAACATTGAACAAGAAGTGCCGGTAAGATCCAAAACTCTGAGTTGTTGCTGTGTATCAAGATTTGTTCTGTTTAGGTTCATTTCATCACGGTCACTTAATTGTCATGTTGCATGGTTTAGGCTAGAGAGCAATGAGCTAATTGGAGTGAGGAGAACACCAAGATTTTTTGTGAGATCTGGTGCGACCAGCTTGACAATGGCAACAACAGCCTCGGAGTGATGACCAACTCCGGATGGAAAGAAGTCATTTCCAGGTTCCTTGCTGCAACCGGGGTGTGCCTGACCAGAAGCAAGATCAGAACCAAACTGCGGCAACTGAGAGCGTACCATGCATTCATCAACGACAAACTCCGCTTCAACACCGGGTTGGGCCGCAACGACGACGGTACTATTAGTGCCCCTGCAGAGTGGTGGGAGCGTGAAACCCAGGTACGTGATGCACCTGCACTTGTTATTCCTTGATTTCTCTACACTTCTGTTTGTATAATTGCTACCTGCACCAGTTGATTCCCCTGTGTGCCATGTGCAGGGTCACTCCGACTGGATGCGAGCTAGGTTCGGCATGCCAACGTACTTGGAGGAGATGGATAGGATGTTCGAGCACTCCACTGCTGACGGTTCAAGTGCATATGTCCCTGGTGCTGATCCAATTGCTGTCGACGACGACAAAGAAGAAGAAGAAGAAGTTGAAGAGGTAATCCCCACCCCTAGCAGTGCAGGTAATAAGCGTGGTTCAGGCTCCCGCACCAGTGCAGCGTCTACGCAAAGCAAGAGGTCTAAGAGTGTCACACCTGATTTTCCGAAGAAAACCAAATGCATCTCATATGTGCGCCAGGATCAAGTTTACACACATATGATAGACAAAAGAGTGTAATATCATAAATAGTAATCAAAACGTACAAGAGTTAAACCATTACATTATCTTTTATTACACTCAGACGTTAGACTCGAAGGTCTTTACAACGAACAAATGATAACTAGACGAAGCAACTCCGTCTTCAGCTTCCACAGGCACATGACTGGGGGCACGCAAGCCTCAGAACTCATCGTAGTCGCTGAAGTACTCTTTGCCGTTGTTCTCCATTGAACAGCGGGTAAGCAAGGGTGAGCACACTTATGGCTGGAGCTCAGCAAGTGGGGAGAAACATGCAAGGCTGTCAAGGATAGGCTAAGGTTTGCAGCGGTTAGCATTTTTAATGTTGGTCAAATTTTATTAACAAGCACCTATTTACTAGGTGTAAGTTTATACCAACCCACTTAAACTTTAGAAAACTCTCCATCTCCAAAACCATACAAAACCACAATTTAATTCCATCTTCAAGTTTAATTAATCATGTAAGGGTTCAGGCTGCTCTTAACCGTGAGCACGGCTGATCGATGAGTTTTAACTCTGCAGAGGTTGTACACTTTCACCACAGCTCGTGTTCCCCATGTTGCCCGGGTTGATCAGACCCTTAAACACTTCCGAGGTGAGTGGCTAGGGGTCCACTACGAAGCCTTTACAAAGATATGCAGAAGACCAACAACCCGCGACAGTTACAGCAGCGGAGCGGACCATAACCCTCCCTAGTGGTCAGCACCTTAGCAAAGGCTGCTACCCCAAAAGAACCGGGCTATACCCCTTCAACTCCGGCCCCTGTGCTCCTTTCGGATAAGGTTGTCAGATAATTCCACACACCTAATTAATTGGCTAAGCCAGAGCCATATGGACTATGGTTGCACTGTTTTCCTGGGTGGTTCTCCATGTTCCAATTAAAACATATGATCTTGATATTAACAAAGCATCATCTTTCACCAAAGTTATCATGATCAATATTCATCATTTTGTAAAATTCATTTGAAACCATCCCAAGGTACAGCAACTAAGCATTTCTACCCAAAACATTTATTTAAAAGGGGTTGTCCAAGGTAAAGGGAATACAAATCTAATCATGTCCTTAAAAAGGTGATTTCCCATCAAATTTATGCATAGCAACATTTAAATGTAAACTTAGTTATCATGCAATTATTTAGGACAAAGAGGTATATGCAGAGGGAGAAGTCCACTTGCCTTCCTTGCTTAAACACCGGGGTTCTTCTTCTTCAAAAACTTGCTCTTGAACCACTCCAACTGGCTGCTCACTTGCAACTGGCACGATGTCTACGAGCACACAAGAAAGCATTCAATAAATAAAACAACACATCAAGCATGAAAAGCTTAAAGAGAGGGCAAGGTTTACTCTAGGAACGCGAACGTAAAAGCACTCGGAACTATCGGGAGACTTGGATGATCACAAACAAAGGCTAGCTATGTGCTTGGTATATTTTAATTAAGTAAAATCATGTGCATAGGTTATTTCAGAGAAATACCCTATTTATAATTAAGCAAGTTATATTTAGATGAAAAAGAACGATGTAAAACTTATTCAAATTTTACTTATAAATATTCAAGTATTATTTATGCAAATTAAACATTTAATTTAAAAGAAGCAAGTAAAAGCATCTAGGCATTTATCTTTATATTTCGAGTTATTCTAATCAAATTATAATTCAAAAACACATTTATATTCATATTAATCAAATTAACATTTAATTAAGAAAACTCGGGATATAACCTATGTTGCTTTTATTTAGAAAGCAAATTGCATAAACATTAATCAAATTAAGTTTGATTATGAAAACCGAGGTGTACATCTAATTAACTTTTAATTATAAGAAATATTTAACTAGTATTAATCATATTAACTTTCTTATGAAAACACTTGTTGAACTCTAATTAGATTTTAATTAGAAAAGCTTGTGTATAAGGATTTAATCATATTTAATATTTAAATAAATTATAAAACAAAGAACATGTTCAACATTGGTCCTATCACGTAGGTTGAGTTGATATGAACCTAACGCAACTTGAAACGGTGGAAACGGAGCTAAAACGCAAAAGATACCGCCAAAACAAGGTTCAGGGGCTTTTCTGTGAAGAAACAGGGCTTACAGGGGCTTAACTGCAAGAAACCAGGGGCTAAAACATAAATACGCATATAAACCAAAGGTCTATAGCGCAAAAGATCAAGGTTGGACTTCGGGTGAGATTTTACAGAAAGATCAGGGGCTTAGATACAAAAGGAAGGATCTAACTGTAAGGATTCTAATAGGTGGAAGGGCATCGTTGCGATATTTAAAACAACAAGGTTCTTTTTGTAAAGCTGCGGCTGAAAGGCTTGTGTTGACCCTGTTGACCGGTATGTTGTGTGGATAGGAGCTGATCTCAGCCGTAGATCAAGCAACGGACGGCTGGCAAGATAATTAAAAGCTCAGGGGGCTATTAGGAAGAAAAAGGACTTAACTGCAAAGGCTTTCACTGGTGGAAGAGTATAGTTGTGATTTTAGAAAACCCAAGGGTTTATTCGCAAAATGACGGCGGCCGGCCTGTGTTGACCGTTACGCAGTCGTTTGACTCAGGCGGGGGGGGGGGGTGGATCTGCGCCGTTCATTGCGGATCGGACGGCTCCTATCGCCTGCACGCGAAGAAGCGGCGGCGGAACAACGGCGGCGTCGGCGGCGGACCTCGCCGGCGAAGCTCGAAAATGAGCTCCCGGCCTCGGTTTTGCACGCGGAAAAGCCCTACGCGGAGCTGGGACGACGGCGAACCCAACCACGGGCTTGTGGAGATGACTAGGGCGGCGGCGACGACGTCACATCTGGCGAGGCGGACGGCGCACGGCCGGCGAGCCGCGGTGGGTGCTGCGGGCTCAAGATGTAAGGGGAAAAGATTGGGAATGGTTCCCTTACCACACAGAAACACCTCGGCGGAAGAACGGGCGGCGGAGAAACGTCGCTGAGGGAGATCGACGCCGGCGGGTGCGGTCGGGGTGCTCCGGCGGCGGCTCGGTTCGGCGAGGAAGGAGAAGCTCCGGGGCACTCGGGCGGGTGGCACGTGCGACGAGGAGGAAGAGGGAGCTCCAGGAGGCGAGCACCGGCGACAAGAAGCTCCGGAGGGCGCCGGCAATGGCGCGGCGGCGGAATTCCCTGGCGACGGCGCGTGAGGGAGCGAGGAGAGAGAGGTGCGGGCGCACGGTTGAGCAAAGGAGGGCGCACAGGGCTTTGGCCGCGGCTTTTAAAGAGAGAAGGAGAAAGAGAGGGAGCAATGGCCGGGGAAGCAATGGCCATTGATGGCCAGGGGGGTCGCCGGCAGCCATTACTGCATTCAAAGGGGGGCGGCTTGATTGGGGAGAGGAACGGAAAGAAACTGAAGGAGACGTGGAGGGGAAGGTGGCGGCAGGTGCTCCACTTGCTCTTGATTGCGCCAATTGAAGGCGGGGAACGCGGGAAGGCCGGGGTAACGGCCGGCCAGCGTGGCCATTTGCAAAGCAGAGGAGGCCGACGGAAGGTGGGGGAAGAACCTGACGCGCGGGGCCTGGCGGGCAGTGGGCGAAGGGGAGGGAAGGGAGAAGTGGGCCGCCGGGGCGGGCTGGGCCGGAAGGAAGGAGAGCAGGCCGGCGGAGGGAAGGTGGGCTGCGGGGAGAGTTGGGCCGGTGGGCTGAAAGGGAGGAGGAAAGGGTTGGGGAGGGTTTTCTCTTTTCTTTTTTTTTCAAAACTCTTTTTCTTTTAAAACCCTTTCAAAACTTAAATTCTTTTGAAACATTAAACACTACAAACCTTTTCAAAATTTTCAAATCATTTTAAAAACTTTTAAAACTTCACCCCATCACACATAAACAATGCAAACAAAATATGATGCACAAGCACTTATTGCTTCTAAAATTACTCAAATTAATGTTTAAATATTTTAGAGACAAATTTATTTGATAAATTATTTATTCCTTAGAAAACAAAAAAACTAAAACACCATGTTGCTACATTATTTTAGTGATGGAAATTTACGGTGTTACAAAGAGCCCAGGATCCAGGGTACAAGACGTTAACATTGCGGCAATTGCAGCCGGGATACAAGAGAGGAATGAGATTCTGCGAAGGCATTTAGAGTTGAAGGATGAAAAGAAACAAGATAGGAATGACATTCTGCGAATGCATTTGGAGTTGAAGGAAGAAAAGAAACAAGAGAAGGTGAAGCAAGTAATGGAGATGGCCAAAGAGCTTGGGTTTGAGGAAAGCAGCAAAGAACTTTGGCGCGGTGTGCGGAGGATATTGCGGTGGGAGACCGACATGCTCTTGTTCATCAACAGCGACATACCCACCAGGATGGACATGATCTATGAGGCTGCCGCGATAAGCAACCTCATGTCAAAACCCACCAACCTGTAGCTTTCATGTAGTTGAAGTATTTGTAATGCGAGACGGATCATTTTAATTCTGTTTGTAATGTGAACTCTGCCATGTGACATGCTCTTGTAATCTGTTTGTAATGTGAACTCTTTGCATCATTTGAATTATCATCAGTGTTTGCATCTTTTGGCTGTCTGTTTTGTAAACTGTTGCATCATTTTAATTGTCATCAACTTTGCATGATTTGGTTGTTGACTACAGCAAAGTTGAGAGAAGCACGAAGCTGTAGTCAACAACCAAATCATGCAAAGTTGTTGTTGTGCATCGGATTGTAAAGATGAAAACTGACCTTCATCATTTGCTTTTTGTTACAGAAATGTGTAGAGGCAAGGAGTAATGTGTATGAAGCTCAACAGTTGGATACATGGAGCCTCGACAGTGCTGAAGACGGTGCTGAAGACAGTGGTGAAGACAACGACTACATCCCCGAAGAGGACTCGGATATCGACGACGACTTGATGCTGCTGCTGGATTACCAGGACGAAATGGAGTTGCTGTATGGTATTCTCTCCCAATCTCACTCGTCCTCAAATAGGAGGGACAACAGGCCAGAGAAACTACCTGGGCTAGAATGGGTGCAGAACAACTTAGCAAATTGTGATAGATGTTACGACCAGTATAGAATGTCCCCAGATCTATTCTATAAGCTACATAACCTTCTTGTCGAGTCATATGGCCTGAAATCAACAACAAGAAGCACTTCCCTAGAGGCTCTAGGAATGTTCCTTTGGATGGTAGGATCTGGACAGTCATTTAGGCAAGCAGATGATAGGCTAGAGAGATCTATATCCATTGTGCATACCATGTTTTCCAAGGTGATGCTGTGCTTACAGAAGCTAGCAGCAGACATCATAAAACCAAGGGAGTTCCATTGGAGAACAATTCATCTTAGACTGCAGCATCCTAGGTTCCATCCTTTCTTCAATGATTGCATAGGAGCCATAGACGGAACTCACATTCCTGTCGTAGTCCCTGCTACCAAGATGGTTCAACATTTGTGTCGCAAGGGGAACACAACTCAGAATGTGATGGCTGTGTGTGACTTCGACATGAGGTTCACATTTGTCCTTGCTGGATGGCCTGGTTCTGTTCATGACATGAGGGTCTTCAATCATGCAATGACCCGTTACAAGGATAGCTTCCCACACCCACCTCCTGGTAGTTTCCTCAACTGAATTCATTACACAATCTGCAGCAGTATGTATGACTAACAAATTATGTGTTCTGTGCAGGTAAATATTACTTGGTGGACTCCGGGTACCCAAACAGAAAGGGTTATCTAGCATCGTACAAGGGAACCAAGTACCATCTACCGGAGTTTCGGAACCAAGGCAGACCAAGAGGTATGAAGGAGAAGTTTAATTATGCACATTCATCCCTCAGAAATGTGATTGAGAGGGCTTTTGGAGTCCTGAAGAACAAGTGGCAGATTCTGAACAAAATTCCAAGCTATCCGAGCCACAAGCAAACCCAGATTATTATTGCATGCATGGCCCTACATAACTTCATTAGAACTAGTGGCATGCATGATAGGGACTTTGGTCGATGTGATGTAGATGAGAACCACATGCCCGGTGCTCCGGACATGGTCCATGAGTACCTGCAACCCTCGGCTAGGGATTCTTCTAGCGGCATGAATGCCTTTCGCGATGCAATTGTCCTAGCTCTGCAGAACCGTGATGACTAGATGTCCTTTGTGGTTGGACTTGTGGACAACTTGTTATGTTTGAACAATTTGTAGTTTGTGTCGGCTGTTATTTTTGTAAGAACTTGTGAGAACCTGCTGTCTGTAACTATTGTGCTGTTGCATTTGTGCTGTCTGTTGAGAAGAGATTATGGTGAATCAGTTGCATGTTTGCTTTTGAAATCTTTGTGATTTTCGTGGTTTTCAACTACCTGCAAGCTGTGGAAATGTTGTGATGATTGCATGGAATCAACAGTTTTGTTCCCTGCATGCATGCAGTGATTGCAATGTGGTTGGGCATTTATTGTACACTAATTCTTGTGGCTAGTAGCTGACACCCTCTGCAGCTTTTCACACCAAAATGACACTGCACAACCGAACGGGTCATACCCCGAAACAGCATTGAACAGTGCTTTTCCCCCAAATTACATGCATCCGATCCTCAACAAGCATACCTAAAGGATTTTGATTCCTTCAGTCCATTTCCTGTAGCAGTTAGATGACATTTATTGAAATTAGCCAAGGCTGATCTTATGATGCATACTACTCCCTCCGTTCTTAAACAGATGACGTTTAGGATAAAGAATTTAGTTCATTTTGAACTACTCCCTCCGTCCTTAAATATATGATGTTTAGGACAAAAAAATTAGTTCAAAATAAACTAATTTTGTTGTCCTAAACATCATGTATTTAAGGATGGAGAGAGTAAATTTCTTGTCCTAAACGTCATATATTTAAGAACGGAAGTAGTACAAGTGAGCGAGCCTAGCTCAACTGGTTAAAGTGGGAACTGTGGTCATGCACCCTAACCACCCATGTTTGAGTCCCCTCTAGCTCAAATTTGGATGCCTATTTTCTTCTTAATGAAAAAACCGCCTAATTCCTCCTAGATTGGATCTAATTTTTATGATGCATACCACAAGCTTGGCCTTTTCCTCATCATGCCACTGCAAATGCGCCACCATTCAGAAGCAGGAAGGTCAAAGCAGAAGCCCAAATAAAAGGACTGTGCACAGAGAAGTTGCGGACATTTTTAGCCGAAAGGACAATATGTACAGTAGAGTTAGTTACTTGAAGGGAACTAATCCTCAAGAGGCAAGAAACTGTTTGATATGATCAAACCTGTTGCCAGACTTTAAATGGATCTGTGGATGACGAGCTAAATTACTGAAGAAGTGCAGACGAACTGGTTCTAGCTAAACTTAAGACACGAACTGTGTACGCTGTTAATCAAACTACGGTGTAGCACCTGACCGATTATCTCAATTCATAGTCAGAGGTGATTGCTTCACTGATCATTGCCATGTTTGTGCAATTTCATGCCAAACTCACAGTTGGATCCAAAAAAGAAATGGGGCGGGGGGGATGGATCACAAGTTCACAACAAAAGATGCTGAGGGTCTTTTTCTGGACTGCAAATGAATCTGTGCGCTTATCATGTCTTCAAAACATTATCTGCACATTCAGGGTTGCCATGTGAATATTAACTGACAAGCAAAGCAAGTTATCAATAGCAAGAAAATACAAGGAATCATCAAACCCAGTAGTCATTAGAAATCTAAAACGTATCCCCGCTCCCAGGCCTTGTTCTCAGACATGATGACATCACAGCGCCGCCGATTTAAAGAGCTAAATTCCTTGGTTATACCCATCTCACTGCTACTTCATAGTTCATCTGATCCCTTCTCTCCCATTCCACCAGCCATGAATGTATGTTGTCACCTGAAATAACTAAAGCCATATTTTTTATCTGTCATCTTATCTGTCACAGAAGCAAAAAAAAAGAAGACACAAAGTTCACCTTATTAGGACGTGCAATATTTGAAGCTCCACTCACATTTCCATAATTCCTGTGCAAGATTTCTTTGGAAGAACTAGCTTAAACTTCAGCTGACATAGAGCTGCATCATATACAGCTACAACTCAAAACTGGAATAAGCATAAGCACAAGAACCAACCCAAAGCCAAAATTTGTAGTAGTCGCTAAATTTGTAGCTTGAACAAAAGAACAGTTAAGCTTTCGAAGTGCCAAACAACAATATGACAATCTGGACACACTCAGAATCCAGTACAGTTGATGTATGTTTGGTTGTCACTGGGATTTCCAGCTGCGCTCCAAGAGACACCAATGAGAACCGCAGTGATGGATGTAGGCATGGAATTAGATAATCAGTAAGCTGATCAGGACAGGAGTGCATCAAGATACATAAACAGCATCACTAGGAATCAGAGCTGAAGGCCTGGCAAGATGCACATTTCATACTTGCCAGCTAACTTTCCGTAAGGTTAGATTGCCAGTAATTTCAGTGATAAGGAAAGAAAGAGAAGCCTCTACTATGCAGCAGGCATTCAAAACAGCAGAAATAAGCATGCTGGTGGTACATGATTCTAAAATAAACAAGCCACATGTGGTATATTTCGGTTAGCGTAGTTATGAACTTATTATCTCTGGAACATCAAATATTGTAAAAGTCAAACAATTATAGAATTGATGTAAAAGATTGCTGGACAGCACCACTAGAGCATAGCATACAAAAGTAGCCAGTAGGCTTATTAAACATACTCGATATTTCACAATACAAATGACACCCAAATATACTGCAAGGCACCAGACTTCAAGGCAGTGTGCTACAAGAGAAGAATTTCTCCTGTCCAGACAAAATCCATACAAATGTCATGATACAAGTATGTTACGAGCTTAGAACAGCACCAAAGTAACTACTGCAGAAATTTCAAAGTAACTACTGCAGAAATTTCACATTTCAAAGCTCTAAAGAAATCTTGATACCAATAATAGACAGAAATGTCATTTACTTAACCACAGAGCAACCAATAAACACAGAATCAGAGTACAAACATTGAACAGAGAAGCACGCTTAATATACAGATCAGGCACCATGGCCGTTCCAGATCTGTTATGTTGCAGCATATCAAAAGCAGTAGCACAATTTCTCACATCTACACACTAACCATTCATTTCCATAATTCCATTCAACAGTGCTGATGACAATACTGCTGCTACCAGATAAATTAAACTGAGCCAGGACCACACACCACCCAACCAAACTATTACTAGAACAACCGGATACAGAACCTATCTATCTAAGCTGAAGTGAACTTGGTGACGGCCTTGGAGCCCTCGGAGACGGCGTGCTTGGCGAGCTCCCCGGGGAGGACAAGGCGGACGGAGGTCTGGATCTCGCGGGAGGTGATGGTGGGCTTCTTGTTGTAGCGGGCGAGCTTGGCGGCCTCGGCGGTGAGCTTCTCGAAGATGTCGTTGATGAAGGAGTTCATGATGGACATGGCCTTGGAGGAGATCCCGATGTCCGGGTGCACCTGCTTGAGCACCTTGAAGATGTAGATCTTGTAGGTCTCGACGCTCTTCTTGGCCTTCTTCTTCCCCTTCTTGCCCTCGCCGTCCTTGCCGGCGCTGGACTTGCCCGCGGGGAGGCGCTTCTCGGCCTTGGGCTTCTTCCCCGCAGGGGCCTTCTCCGCCTTCTCGGTCGCGGGCTCCTCCTCCACGGGCTTCTTCGCCGCCGGCTTCTTCTCCGCCTTGGGTGCCATCGGTGCTACGGCTGCTTGGTTTGGGGTCGCGGCGAGCTGGGGTTTGGGGAAGGGGATGTTTCGATTCGATCGCAGTGAGGTGAGGTGAGGAGGAGAGGGGTGCTATCGGTTTATAGGCCAGGAGAGGCGGGCGCTGATTGGTGCAAGGGTAGGAACCACGGATCGATGACGTGGAGGGGTGCGAGGCGTTGGTGCCGCCGCGAGTGGACGGCTTGCGATGGGTTTCCACGCGGATTGCTGACGTGGTCAGGGTGTGGGCGGGAGGAGCTGTGTTTCGGGGCCTTCGGCGCGCGCTGCGCGTAGCTGTGGCGGGGCGTAGATGGCATTGGGCACGGTAAGACCGAGTCCAACAATACAATGCATTTTAGAGAGGCAAAAGCCCATTTACATAGCGTGCACAGTAGCTATAGAAGAAGGCATTCGACGCCATCTCCAACAATAGCAGGCACAGTTTGCCTCGCCGGATACCGGAGAGGAGGAGGAGACCGGCGGCGCGAGCGCCGCGGTTGACGCTCTCCACGGGGCGCGCTCCGACTCCGGCGGTGGGCCCTTACCTGCTGCTCCTCCGCGGTCCCTCCCCTGCTCCTCATCTGCCAGATGCCCGCCTGCACCTCTGGCCCCTCCCCTGCTCCTCCTTCGGGCCGCCGTCACCAGATCCCACCTCCCGTGGCACGCATCCCCACCTCGAGGCCGTCGCGCCCGGGCTCGATTCCGCCGCCGCGACCTCGATTCCTCCCTGCTCCACCGACGCGAGTGGGGTCGGCCGGCGAGGCGCATCCCTGCGCCCGGGCTCGTCTCCTCCGCCTCCCTGCTCCATCGGGGCGAGCGGGGTCGGCTGGCGAGGTGCATCCCTGCGCCCGGGCTCGTCTCCTCCGCCTCCCTGCTCCATCGGGGCGAGCGGGGTCGGCCGGCGAGGAGCATCCCTGCGTCGGGGCTCGTCTCCTCCGCCTCCCTACTCCACCGGGGCGAGCAAGGCCGGTCGGCGAGGCGCATCCCTGCGCCCGGGCTCGACTCCTCCGCCTCCTTCCTGCGCCTCCTCCACCTCCTCTTCCACATGGCGTGCGGCTTCCTCCCGGCGGGCGCGCCGCCTCCTTCTCTCGCGCGCAACCGGCTTTCTCCCGCGTGCGGATGCCTTCGAGGAGAGAGGCGATGCAATTTTGCATCCCCTCTCTCCTCCATAGGCAGTTTGCATCGCCGGATGTCTTGTCTGTTGGAGACGGTCGCCGGCGTGCACAGGAGCCAAGCGCGAGGCAAAAATGCCTTTGCCTCATCTGTTGAAGTCAGCCTAAGGTAAGGTTTATCCGCGTGTTGCTATATTTGTTTATCTTTATTATACTCTTATACTAGTATAGATACATGTGCGACACGCACGTGGTATTTAAAAATTTAGCAACCAAATTAAAAATAGGTAGAACACAATTATGCAGATGGGTCTCTCCGGATATTGACCCGAGCCTCACATGAGCTTTATCCACTTCGTTGCATAAGAAAATGTGAAGAAGTAAAAATGAATAGCACGACATACTCCATGGTTGAATCTTCAATCTTGGGGATGTGAGAGGGAGTTTGAGGAGGAGAGAGGGAGGACCACGAGGTCGAAGAGCCACGCCCGGAGCACGGCCACGGAGCCCTCCGGCAGGCCCCGGAGCGGCCGCCACGCCTGCTCCGCCCGCGCCGCCGCCGCCAGCTTCATCCGCCGGGCCACCCTCTCCGCCATTTCCTCGGTCACCTCCTCCTCGTCGTCTTCGTCGCCGCCGCCGCCGCGGCGCTCTCCCTCCTCGCCGGCCCGCAGCGTCCGCTTCGCCACCGCGGCGGCGTGGAGCCTCAGCCTCCGCAGGATGGCGCGGCGCAGGTTGCCGAAGTGCCGCGCCATGGCCTGCACCATCAGGGACGTGTAGGCGGATGCCGCGCCGTCCCAAGCGCTGGCTCGAACGACGATGCCACGCGGCCCAGCTCGCCGAAGTAGCGCTCCTCCCGGCTCTCCAGCTGCAAGCGATTTGCACGTTTTTTGTTAAAAAACAGCTAAATGCAATGGTAACCTGCTATCAAATACTACCACGCAAGAACCGTAACGACATGTTTACCTCGCTGAGCAGGCCGAGGAGCTTGGCCTGGATCCCGTCGCCGTCGTTCTTGGCCGACAATTGTGCCGCGCGGCGACCGCCGGCGTCGAGCCGCTCCTGCATATCTGCGGATACCTCCTCGCCGGCCGCCAGGTCGGCCATGCGCACCACCTCGCCCAGCAGCTCCTGCGCCGGCTTTAGGTACCGGGACCCGCGCAGGACGACCATCATGGCCGGCACCGGCGCCGGCGCGACAGCGCACGAGCAGCGGCCGTCGGTGTTGGAGCCGAGAGGGCCGAGGGTCGGTCGTGTACGCACATGACTCCTACGCAGCTACATTGACCAATGCAACAACCTATGTATTTAAGTCCTCTACGAGTAACACGATTCGTGGGTGGGTTCACAAGTGGGTACGGCGGGCGGGTAAGACATCGCCACGGTAACAAAAGAATTAAAATTTTGGCAGAAACGCTCTCCAAATTACGATTTTTTGGTCCTTCCATAGTCCTTCCACCTTATCCACTCCTAAAATCATATGACGGGTGGGTCCGGCGTGAGGGGTAAGACGAGCCTAAATTAGGTGAGAATTGTTTTCAGTTGTTTTCGCTCCTTATATTATAGATCCGATGTAACAGATAAGAATTTTTACCCGTGCTCTTACTCACAGGGTGCCCGCAGGGTAACAGGGTACCTGCAGGGTATTGAACAAAAGTCTCAGTGGGTTCATATCCAACAATATAATAATAATTTGGTAGCTAAATAAGTCTCAAACTTCACAATCACACACATACTGACATAAATGTCACACTTTGAAATTTTCAATTTCAGAATGTGAATAAAGGAATAATTAAACAATAATTTTCTCATAATTTTAAAATTTTTCCCAATTTATTTTATTTACAGGAAATATGGTATAGGAAAGAAGGCTTTTGTTTGTTTTCTAAATTATGTGAGTGTTGCATTCATGCCGATGTATTTGGTGTTTCATGAGTGCAGAAGTTTTTTAAATGCGTTCAGATGCTGACCAAACCCTTCCGAGAATTTTTCGCCTTTTTCTGGAATTTATTCTCACTTTTTTGAGCTATTTCTATTTATTAGAAAGCTCTAAAATCTTTTTCATGAGCTTCAAATATTTTATTTAGATTGTTCGTGCTCCAATCCGGCTCTGGGAATTTTCCTCAAATTTTTGGAATTTTCTGGATATTTTTCGTACCTCTAAACATTTTCTAGACTTTTCTGAAATTGTTTTTTACTAAAAATTATTTCAGAAATAATAAACCTTTTCTTTTTATTTTGGGTCGAGCACGTGGGCCCGACCCAGTTCACCCGGCCCAACCGCCAGGCCCGCCAAGGTCCATCCAGCCACCATGGCCATGGCCGTCGCCGCGACAGCCATCCTTGGCGTGCGCGCCACGGACGTCCTCGTGCCCCGCGCCCTATAAAGGCAGAGCGCCCCTGCACCTCGCGCCCTAGCTGCCGCCAAGCCCCGCGCCTCGTCCCAGCTCATGCCACCACACCACCGCTGGAAGCCGCCAGAGCTCGGAGCTCGCACCGGCCGCCGCTCGATCCGCCGCCTCCGTCGAAGCCAAGACTACCAGGAGCTCCGCGAGGCCGAGCTGCACCCATCCTGCTGGTTCCCGTCACCGGAGGAGCACCAAAGTGTCGCCGGCCGCCCCCGAGCTCGACCACCGGCCGCTCTCCTCCGGAATTCGGTCGACACAGCACCTTCCCATCGCCGGTGAGCATCTCCCTGAGGTCCCCTGCCTCTCATCCACCCTTTGCGCCATCCATCTGAGCCCCTAGGAGGTCGGAGCCCCGGCGATTTGAACGGGCAGTGCTCCTGTCCGTCCCTGATAAGAGGAAGAAGAAGCTTCCTCCCTATTTTGCAGTTAGGCCCTTATAGAATCTGAAAATCCGTAGGTTAGTTTCTGTGTCTTGATCTTTTAGCCTTGAACCCCCTAGAACCTTTAGATGCTTGCATCTAGATCCATCCCAAGTCTTTTGCAGATCTAACCCCGATCTTAGATCTATTCATGAGCACTGTTTGATGTGTCTTGCGAATCTTCTCTGTTAGCCCCTGAGATCTGCAAATATCACAACTAGGTCCTTTCGATCTTGTTTAATCCATAGATCCTTTGTTTTAGCTCCGTTTTAATCTGTTCAAGTTACGTTAGATTCATAATAATGTAAAGTACACATTAGTAGTGAGTTCTCATCATTTTTGTTTTTTGAAAAAACATTTAATATTAATTTTGTTTAATGCTTATTATACATGCCTTTTCTAAATAAAAGCAATATAGTGGTATACACCGTTTTTGGTTATCAATGTTAATTTGATTAATGATTATTTCACATACTTTTGTAAATAAAATCTAACTAGATCTTTATCTCGGTTTTTCATAAACCAAATATTAATTTGCTTAATATTTAAATATTTTTTCTAATTAAAAGTTGATAGGCTTTTACACCGGCTTTTATAATAAATATTAACTTGATTAATATCAACATAAATGTGTTTTAAAATATAACTTGGTTAGTTCTATACGAATCATAAAGTTGTGCGCTTAGATCTTTTCATCTAAGTTGTTTTTCAATTTAATGTTTAACTGGTATAATTGATACATGAATATTTATAAATAAAAGTTGACTAGTTCTTTACATCGGTTTTGTAAATAAAGTTTAACTTGTATTTATTCCAACTTAGAGTATGTTCATATGTTTTGCTAATTAAAATGAACCTAAACTTAAAGTCTTTCATGTTCTTTCATAAATGCAAATCGTTCCTTAGATGTTCTTTATCAAGCTCTATCTTAGTGCGTCTCTTTCTAGATCTTTTCAGTTCCGGTTCAAGCTCAGATCAAGCAGTTTCGTAATCTAATCAGACCTTTTTCTTCTAAGCATGATTTGTGTGCTTTAGTGATCCATAGAATCGATCATATCCTTTAGCATGCTCTTTTAAAGCTTTCTTTTGATTGGTACCTTGTTCTTAGTTTGCTTGTTTGTTTGCTTTGTATGCTTGTGCCCGATGATTGATGCGAATAGCATGAACGTCGTTCGAGAGCATTGAAGAGCTTGAAGGTGAAGACACTCTGAGAAACAACATTACTTTGGTTAAAGACAAGTGTGTCCTTGTTCTTTTGTCCCAATACTGTGTTTCATCACCATTACATATGCTTGCATTAATATTGATGGGTCCTATTAAGGTTTGCCTAGTTTTTATTATCATTCCTTGTGAACCTGGGTTTATCTTTCTGTTGGATAGTACTGCTTAGCTGTTATACCTTGGGTTATGATGGTTTAATGAACAACAATGATGAACATGCTTTACTTTTATGCTATATACCTCTGGTTAATATAAGATCACCATGCTTAATTGGAACATGGAGAACCACCCAGGAAAATAGTGCAACCACAAGACAAATGGCTCTGTCTTGGCTAATTAATAAGAGGACTCTAGTGTTCGACTGGTGATAAGGGGGGGCATGACTCACGGAACCTCGTGCACTGGAACACATTAGGGAAGTCTTTGTAAAGGCCTCGTAGCGTCCCTATGCAATCACACCTCGTAGTGTAGTATGATGCCTAGCTAGCATCACATGGTTGGATTCAAAGTTCTTCTGAACTTTTACACGACTTGTGGGTAAAGATGTACAACCTCTGCAGAGTGTTAAAACTAATCGATTAGCCGTGCTCACGGTCAAGAGCGGCCTGGACTCTCACATGATAATTGAACTTGAAGATGGACTTAAATTGTTGTTATGGTTATGTTAGCCATATGTTTATGGCGTATCTTGTTGTGCTAATGTGGGTTGGCATATATTTATATCTTAGTAATCAGGTGCTAATAAAATTTGACCAACTAAAAGTGCTTAATGCAGTCAACCTGTCAACCTTTCCTTGTCAAGCCTTTGCATTCATACTTTCCCCACACTTGCTGAGTACGACATGTGCTCACCCTTGCTATAAAAAATGTTGCTCAGAAAGAGGAAGCTACTATGAAGTTGTTGTGAAGATGTTGCTGGTGCTAGGCGTACGCAACCCCCAGTCGACTGCTTGTGATATTTGGAGCCTTCGTTTCCAGGATTTAGCGTAATACTCTGATAATCTTTCTTTTTCTTTACGTGATACTGTACTGTTATTCACTTATGTCAACTATATGCATGAAACTTGATCCTGGTATGCATATAGGTTTGCACTTGGTTTTCTTTGGAAAAACAAGTGTGACAATAAATAAGTCTCAAATTTTAACTCTCAAAATGTCACATATGTTGACATGCAGTGGGGCACAGGGATCTGGTCGAAGGAGGTGGCTGGCGAGCGTCAGGGCAAGGGGATCCGGCCAGAGGACACGGCGTGTCGGTGTGGGGTTGGTGGGAGCAGCGAGGTGCGGGGATCCGGCTGGAGGAGGCGGAGTGGGAGCGGCAATCTGGACAAAGGAGGCAACGTCGGGGATGGAGTGGAGGCAGAACTGCAGAGAAGGCGTCACTGTGTGGCCCACGTTGGTAGATAGGGTGGTGTGCTTGGGTTTTTATATATTGGCTTGGGTCAAATGTTTGTATGAACTTCTTTAATAAGAGAACCCGTTGGGTACCCACGGGTAGAATTTCATACCCATACCCTTACCCGCGGGCCGAATTCTATACCCTTGCCCTTACCCAACAGGGTAGGGTACCCACGAGTACCCTTACCCATGTGTAAAACTGCCATCTTTAGCGGGCCAGGGGCCAGCCTCTTTTCTCCAACAGACACCCTCTAAACACCCCTTATCACGAGTTAGAGGATCAAGTAAAAAACACACCGGAGCAACCCCCCCCCTCTATCAGTGTCCCTATTTTGGGGAGGCCTCCAAATTCCCTCCTTCACCCTCCATGGGGGATATTGCCAAAGATAGAGGCATTTTTGTGGTCCTCAAAAAATAGAAAGAACCTATATTTGATCATTAGGGGATTCAATTTTAAGAGCTATTGCTAAAGTTGTTCTTAATCGTCCAAAGGCCTCCTATGGTTTCCACATAACGGGTTGGGTTAGAAATGTTTTTTGAGTAAAAAAAGGACTAGAGTAGGCTATTATCTTTTTCAAGAAATATCAAGCTGATCTTTTCAAAGAATTTTTTTCATAACACTAATAAATTCTACCGATGACAGGGGAAGATAATAGCTTCAAAAACTGTTTTTTGCTTTACTTTGATTATTCAAAATAAAAAATAAAAAAAGGTTGAAGAAACACAAAAAATCACATGGGAGCCAAATAGTACTTTTACCTTCATCCCATCCAAACAAAAAGGTATTAAATTAATCCTACATACCACCTCACCTATTATCACCTCTCTATAATAATATGGGTGCTTCGGGTTGGAGATGCTCAATCTAGGCATACCACGCAAGGGATAAGAGTAATTGGCCCAATTTAGCAGAACATATGAAGAACAAGAACAATATATAGTCTCAGGAAGGGAAGGAGGGAGGGGAAGAGAGTGAGTGCCTATATTTTTCTTTCATCAAATTTTCCTTGTAACCTTCTTAATTAGGCTAGTATGTCAAATTATCCATCTCAACAATTTTTGCAAATTATATGTATTTAACATTTTCATTCTACTCAACAATTCCAATTTAACATTTGTTTGAACCTAAAATAAATCATCAAATGAATGTTCAGCCATCTAAGATTTAGATAAAATGTTTTATTTTAAAGTAAAAATATTCAAAATTGGTGAGAAAATGTCCTAGCTTCAAAAATATTCAAATTTCATATGAAAGAGTCTAGCTAAATTTGTCCAAAAAATATGTATAATTTATAAAAAGTATGTTGTTTGTATAGAGAAAACAACATGTCCTGCTCACAAATTGATGCATAAGGATGCAAGAAGGCGTGACAATAGGCAACCTGTAGGGTACCTACAACTAACGTGGATTCTCTAGCGTGTTTAAGAAAAATGTGTCAGTGGTTTCTCCTTTCTCGCATGCGACTCCTTGTTGCATCTCTTAGGTTCTTTGTTAGCCCAAATGCAAGTAAGGCATATGTAAAGGTCTATTTCAGGTGGAAAACGAGCTCAGTTCATGTGGGAGATGAGAAAAATATGCAAAAATTCAAAACTTGTATAGATCAACAATCATTTTCATTCAAAATTTGTACATATTAAACAATTTCATGCTTCAAATAATCTAAAAAAAGCCAATATGTATTTGTACAGTTTAACCATAGATTTTTCATCATCACTTAACCTCCACCAAACACTATCAGCTAGCATAGGTTCATACTGATTTTTTATGTGTTCAACACATTATTCATCACGAAAAAATAAAGTAGCCTCATATATAGTAGCAGCTAGTAAACTAAATGAACTAAAGAAGATCTTGGACACACATGTCATCAATTTTACTATGACCTCTCAAAGCTAATGGAAAAAACATGACAATATTGAAGCTAGCTCAAAGAAGTTGTAGCAGAGTAATATGAACATTACATTCAAAAAATTAGTGAAGCTAGTGAAGGCATTGTTGTGATTATGAATCTGCATTGACACTGGAGTTTATACAACACAAAAGTTGTTTTCTTGCTGCAAAACTATCATTATTCACGTACATGACCATTTACCTCATTTACATGACATGTAAATTCTACATGGTGCCTACCCATGTCCGTTTAATCACACATTTTGCCCATTTTAGCACCAATCTAATTGACTGTTTAGTCTGTATAAAGAGCTAAATTGTACATAACCGACTGTTTAGTGATTATGATCATATTGTAAATCATTCAACCTTGTCACTTTGCAAGTAGTAACGAATACAAACAATATATTGCAAAGATTTTTAACAACATACTCTATATTTATTTTAAACTTTATTTGTGTACTTCTGGATCTCATCTAGCTAAGTTCCACGCTGATTCGAATTTTTTTTGTTGAACCTCCTATTTATTTAGGCGTGCAACACTATGCATATATTCATCTTGTTGAACCTGAGGCTGGACATGACTATATATGAATCACACATATATGACTAATAGACATTTTCTCACGTAGTTGTTTTACTTAGGCAAGTACATCATCCACCAAGATGCAACATTCTGGAAAAACTTTCAAATTGATATGCCAAATTCAAAATTTTGTGAGACATTGAGTTATAGCAGAGCATAACATCTAATTTCAATTTTTCAATAATGCTCCTTTGTTTGTTGTCTTCTATAGTTCCATACCTTGCTTCCCTTGTCCAACGCTTCAAAATGTAATGGTTCGGCAATAACTTGATATCCATCTTGTCAAAAACTTTCAAAGCATGGGCACATAACACCCTTGTCCTTTTAAACTGCTCACAACTACATAAAGTTGTTTGCTCCAAAGGATCACCAACAACTATAGGTTCCTTTTCGAACTTAAATCCCTATTAGACCTCATAATTGAAACATCATATGTGTTATTTCCATCGAATTCTCTAGCACATGCTGCCATAGATCTTTCATATTCAGCTTGGAATGCTTCAATTATGGGGTTGTGTAAAGTTTGCCTGCTTTCAAATTATGTGATGGCATCAAAGTGTAATGGTTGCTTATAAAAAAGGAAGTGACGCTTTGAAGGTGGATTCCATGATAGTTTAATTCTTTTACAATTTGAATTTGAGTTATAGGAATGTTGTACTATAAAGAGAGATGTGAAATTTACTATCCATGAGTTGAAAATGGTGCTCTAGTTGAACTAACAACTCTATGAGAGGCACCATTGCACCAACACATTCACTAGGATAACTTTTTGGGTGCTAACTGTGGACAGTCGGAGACTCTTCGTTTTACCTCGGAGAATCTAGACTCCCCGGAAACTCTGGACAAATGTTCGAATACTCCGGGCCTTAGAGCTCAAATGACTCTTTTCTAGGTGAAGGGGTATAAATACCCCTCACCCCCTCCCTTTCTCTCCCTCTTGACCTAACTCGACCCTGAAGCTTTTAAAACTCATTCACTCTCCCTCTTTACTTCCCTTTGGCTTGGTTGGCGAGATTTAGTGGGGATTAAAGGAGGGATTCAAGGTAGGAGAGAGAGAGAGAGTGCTAGTGAGCGATTTCCCATCTCTAGAGCACTTTGTTCTTCGCTTTGTCAGTGATTTCGTGTTTGTTACTCTTGGAGCTTTGAGCTCCTAGCCGGCTAGGCATCGACTTGGAGTATCCAAGGTTTGTGGCTGCCCAAGGAAGTTTGTATTACCCCGACGATTGAGTAAGCGACTCTAGCTTGATCTTTGTAGTCACTAGAGGAAGGAAAGTGATATAGATGTAAAGGTCCACCCTTTATGAGTTCCTCAACAGAGACGTAGACCTCAAGGTGTGAGGTTGAACTCCGGGAACAAATCCCTCTTGTGATTGTTGCTCTCTTTGTTTGCTTGATATCATTTGGAGCTCATATTCTAGGGTTTGTGGCCGATCTACTCCGCGAGGAAGTTTCTTGCAATTCTGGGAGGTGAAACAGGCTCAGTGTACCCTATTGCTTAACCTATATTCGTAGATTTACTTTTGAGCAAGTTTCATTCTGCCGATTTGATTTCTCCCTCAAAGGACTGGAGACTCAGGACATTTTCTCGGATACTTCGGAAAGCTCGGAGTATACGAAAAAAATATCTGGAGAGTCCGGGTCTTAGTTTGATAATTTGTTTTAAGTTGCAAATTTTCAGGAATGACTATTCAGCCCCCCTATAGTCGACATCTAGATCCTTTCACTATTTCCTTGCACCATTTTCAAAATGTTTTAAGAATTGAATGATGTCAAAATCTGATTTCATATGAATTTGTATGCCATTATTGAAAATCTCACTTAATTGTGTGCTTCATATTCCTAATGTGAAAATATCTCTCATGTAGCATCAACCTATTTTTCCTTGAACTTGTTGATGCTAATTAGTCATGATATCTTCTTCTTCTCCACCTTATTTTTCATGGCACTAAATAGTTATTTAAAGGCTTCCTTATCCTCAATGTTATACATGCAAGCACTAAATGAAGTATGAGCGAGTATGAGGTTCTTCACCTTCGTCTTTTTTTCTTTTCTTGGAAGGGAGCATATCAGGTGCAAACCAGGATAGATGTGCAAACTATGAAAACTCTGATATGGGATGCTCGATCTAGATCCGATGGCCTCCGTAATAGGTGGGAGAAATTTGCAGAAAACCGCCCGCCAACCTCCCCACTGGTCGATGCACTTTTGCAAAAACACCCCCACCCTCTAATCCCTAGCCCCGCATGCCCACCCATGTTGTTTCCCTATTGCCCAACACACGCCGCCGGTTCGTTTCCGCGACCTGGATCCGCGCCACCACCCCCTCGGTCGGCTGCCCCTTTGAAGCACCACCGCCAACCAGTTCACTGAGGGGAAAGGATGGAGGGAGACGCGCCGTAGTTGACGGACCTGAGGAATCCGGGTGTCGCGCGCCATTTGTGGAGGTGGGCAACAACTCCCCGACCGCGACCGAGATTGTCGCTGGAGCCACGATCGCCTGTGCACAAGAGGAGGGCGACGAGCGGCGAGGGCGCGCCGGTGGGGGCCGATTTCAGGCCCGGGATCCGTAGGAAGGGCAGGCGATGCGCGTCACCCTTCTTTTTTGTCCTTCCCGTGCTGTTGTCTATTGTTGGTTGTTGTTGTGCTAAAATGCCTAAACATGTGTAATGCCTGAACATATGTGATGCCTACAATGGTAATAGCAAATGTCCAATTTTTTCTCCTTTGCTCCTGTCTGGTGCTGTGCAATTGTGCCTACTGTGTAATGCAATTGTGTGTGGAGCATGATAATGATTTAAATCGATGATTTTCTTGTCCAATTGTGTGTGAACTGCACAAATTGTGCAATTGACTCTTCGGGTGGAATTGTGACTAGAACTGGTGGAATGGTTCTGGACAGATGGAATTGTGACTTAACTGGAAGATTGAAACATTGAAACAAATATGTGTAATGTTGTATTCCCATCATCTCGCATCACTAGAGGCTGCATCTCAAGAGCTTCAGCCAGCCAATAATCAGATGTTCAAGTCTACTCAAGTCTGCAATTTTCATTAAACTCTTGTGACCTTTTCCTTTGCCATGAATATCATACTAGATGAAAACCGAAAGGAAAAACAGTTCTTTCACCATGAATTGAAATTGAAAGGAAAAATTGAATGGAAAAGTAAGGAGACACAAATGACCATGAATGTCATATCTGATCATAAAATCCAGTGACACCGGGGAAGGCACAGTTGCACAATTTCATCAGTTCACACACAATTGCTCAAGAGAAACATCATTTTATTCATTTTCATGATCCACACACAAGTGGTTGCATTCTGCTTTACACATGAATTACATAGGAGGCACATTGCCATTGCAGCCTTTTGTTAAGGCTTTACATAGAATACAGTTAATTACAGTAATGCAATTGCAGTGGTTGCATTCTGCTTCACCATGCAGTGGTTGCAGCTGGAGTGCCTCAGCTAGCCTCTGAGTACAGTTTGTAGCTATTTCTTCTTACATATGTAGCTTGCTCAGCATGATCCTCCACTCCACTGAAAGCAACAGGGAGCTGTGGGTGACGAGTTTTGAATTTTGTACATGGCGATTGTAAGGGTGCACATGCTGAATTGTGTGTGCTGCGCTCTGGAATCAAAGCTGTTAGGGAGTTTCAGCTATGAGTTCCTTTTCCTTCCGATTTGATGTAGATTTGTTGAAAATAAGGGCCTTTTTTCAACCTTTACAAAGGCAGCACTGCAACAGGCAAGTGCCAATGCCTGAACAACATCAAGTATTGCAGCTAACCTCAGCTGGAATAATTTTTTTGCTTCTACCTGAAACAAGATGAATGACCAAGGATAAGAAACAAATGACTGAAAAGAAAAATAACACCAACAGAATGACCATTATTATAAGCAGGTAATCTCACCATGCCAACCAGCCGCTGAAGAATTACCTGTTGCTGCTGAGATTCAACAGCAGCAAGCACAGCTGGTGCTTCCTTTCCTAACACAACCGTGCTCGCTTTGTGCTCTATCATTTTAGCTTCAGATTGTTGAAGCTTTGTACTGTGCTCCGGAATTGGAGCTTCTCTGACACGTGCCTTTCTTCTAGCAATTTCAGCAAACTATTGAATAAACAAGAAGGATCAGGATCCATGCAAGTAACAATAATCAAAAGGTACTCTTCTGAAGCAAGGATCAAGTCAACGGGACACACAAGGATCTCAGCTTCATGCCTCATCCGGCTCGACTGAGCCAGTTGGTGGGGAAGGGGGTTGGGGACGGAGCCAATCAGGAATGAGAGCAAAGACAAATGGACGAGCCATGATAGTCTAGGGGCGACAACGTGTCTGGATGCAGCAGCCCTGCAGGCAACGTGCTTAGAGGCAGTGGCATACCTGGAGGCGGCAGAGATCCCAAGGATGCGGCAGCATACCTAGAGGTGACCGTGCCCACTAATCCAGTAGCGGCACTCCACCAGGAGCGGCGGCGGCCTGTGAGGCACTCGCGGAAATGAACCGGCGTGATGGAATGCTGGATCGCGGCGTCGGTGCGTGTGTGGGCTGGGGATTAGGGAAAGGGGGTTATTGCAAAAGTACATTGATCAGGAAGGGGTCTGGTGGGTGGGTAAGTGCAAAAGTAGCCAACCTCTCTCCCCAGTCTTTGGATTTAGATCCAGCGTCCCTGATCAGAGTTTCCATACTTTGCACAGCTACCCTGGTTTCCACCTGATACGCTCCCTTCTTGGAAGGGTCATCATTTTTTTCTCATTGCATAAGTGTTTGACAACATTCTACATTTTATGATGGATCCACAATCCATGCCATATGCTTCCAAGAATACTTTCTTAATCACATTTCTAATTGTTGTGTCTTGATTAGTAAATATAGCTCTAGATTCCTTTACATAGCGTGCAACTAGCACTAAATAGCCAATTGAAAGAGGGATTGTTTCATAAAAAACAAGAGCAACTCCAGAAACAACAGTCCCTTTGAACTGATTGAATCCAACAAAACCACCAAAAGGCCTATATTCTTTGTTTGTGCTTGAGAGACATGGGTACCCATGGGTCCCCACCGGCCAGGGTCCCAGGAGCCCCTGACAAGTAGACCCGACCTTCCAGAAGCCCCGCCGACCTGCAAAGTGGGCCCAGCGACCTTATCCACAACCCCGACGACTCCGGGCGACCTGATCAAGATCCCGGAAGATCCGCAGAGCTTGGCATGCAAGCCAAGGCAGTAGGACGTGGCGCGCCGCCGCCTGTAGCTCCGAGTATCTCGGGATACTCCTTGTAATCCAGGAGATAAGCTTCTCACAATTGTAACCGACCCGGACATGGGTCCCCCGACCTTGAATGGAAACCCTAGCCCGTCCTCCCCATATAAGGCGGCCTAGGGCTCCATTCAAGGGGGACAACTCATCTTCAACCTCACGCATAATCCACCACAACTGGACGTAGGGTTTTACTCTCCGGAGGCCTGAACCAGTCTAAACCCCCTTGTCTCCCTGTTTTCACCGCCATACTCGCCTACTTCCGAGTTCACCACGTGGACTACCACCTACGCTCTTAGGTCCCGTTCCTCCATTAACCTGCAAACCTCTAGGGTAACCCCCTAGCGGATCTGTCCAGGTCACACCCCCTAACAGTTGGCACGCCAGGTAGGGGCAATCGGGAACTCGTTGTGCAGCATGGTGGCCCGATCTGGTGTCGTCTTCCCGGTGAGCATGGCGGCCATCCTCGCCAACCCCGTGGAGATCTGCTTTGGATCGTTCACGTCGACCTCTCCTGCTCCGGCAGCTGCAACTCCTCTAGCGACCCTAGAGCAGGTCGTCATGGCGTCCGTCGCCCCCCCGGTTTCCTATCTAGTATCGGAGACCCACCCACCCAAGCCCTATGACCTCATTCAGGGTATGGAGAACGTCATCGGCTCGATGAAGGAAACTCTGGAGATCTGTGAACAAGCTCAACACTCGGCGTAGACAGTGCTACGCCATGACACGTTCCCCTTCGGCCTGAAGTCGGCGCCTGGCCTCCGTCTCAGCCAGCTCTCCACGCCTCCCCAGATCCGATCTGGGCGGCAACCTTCTGGCGACCCAAAGCCTGCACCTCGCGCCCGGCGTGACCCACTCGACGTGCCTTGCACCTATCACAAGGGTGCGAAGCACACCCTTCGTGGGTGCCACCTACGGAAGAGGATCGACCAAGAGCTCCCCCGCCGAGCCAAACGACCTACCCAGTCCCCGGACTGCGGGGAGTTCCAGAAGGTCCGGGTCCACATCTCCCCCAATGACTCGGACATCGTCTTTCGCCAAGTGCTCATTGTCTCTGAGAACGAGCCACCTCGTGTGGGCGCGACCAACTCCGAGGAAGTAGCCCACATCCAAGGCAACGCCCTGCGTGCCCAGCGATGTGCGGAGGAACAACAGCGCCCGGCCCTGCCCTGCGCTCGGGACCTACGTCTGGAGTTTGAGGAAGTCGGGATCCCGACGTTCAACAGCCCCCAGGCCAACCTGGGTGCGGCCATCACCCGACTCCAGCAAACTCTGATCACACCTGAAAATAGGCAGGCCATCGCGTACCACCGGGTCGCCAACGCCTTGGTGGAGGAGAAGAGCGCGGCCTCGAAGGCCGCCACATCTTCATCGACCCGCCACTCGCGCAGTCGATCTCATTGACCTACGCGCAGCCATCTCTCCCCCATCCGGGAAGAGGTCGCCCAGCACAACCCCGAGCAACCTGCCCGGTAGCCCGCTGCCGCCAACGTTGGCGACCTCCACGTCAACCTCGACGCCAACAGACGCACTCGCGACATGCGTGACTACATCGACCAACACCACTGCGAGCGCGAGGAGCGCGAGCTTCGATATCGCCTGGAGTATGATCGCGAGTACAGCGTGTCTGGCGCCGTCCATCGCATCATGGAGCGTGAGCTGCGCGACCACCATGACATCGAGAACAAGCGGTGCGCCCTCTAAAGCGCCGAGCACGGTGACCCAGGGCTTCTCCAGAGCAACCAGGATCGGCAGCCGTGCTCGCAGGTCATCATCCCGGACCGCAGCGTCCACTCCGCGCCTAGGGAGGCCGCTCCGGCCAGAGGCACCGGCGATGACCTCGCCGCCACCGCCTTCCCAGCGCTGGCTTCCCGTCTCAGGACGGTGGACTATCCCGAGAACTTCAAGCCCAACATCAAGGAGTACGATGGGCGCTCGGACCCCAACATCTGGCTGTCGACCTACTATGTCACCGTCAAGGCGGCCGGTGGTAGCTTCGACCACATGGCGGCCTACTTCCCACTAGTCATGGGCAAGGGCCCCTCGCTGTGGCTCAACAGCCTCGAGCCTGGCAGCATCAAGGCCTGGGCCGACCTGTCCCAGGCTTTCACCTCCAACTTCCAGGCGACCTACGATCACCCTGGAAACGCCTTCAACCTTGGGCGGGTCGTGCAGAAGCCCAAGGAGCGGCTCCGCGACTACAACAACCGGTTCTTTGAGAACCGAAATGAGTGCGTCGGCGTCAGGGAAGACCAGATCGTCGAAATCTACAAGAAGGGCATCAAAGACCGCAAGCTCTTCGAGTAGATCCATGAGTCCGGCGCCACCACCGTTAAGGACCTTATGAACGTCGTCAACAAGCTGATGAACACAGAAGAGGCGCTCCAGAACCAGTTCGACGCTGATGCCCCTGGCACATCCAGCGCCGCAGCTGACAAGCTCCGCAAGTGACCTTCTGAGGTCCTAGCGGCTGAAGGGCGTCAAGCTTCGACCTTCAACCAGGAGGAGTTCGACCTGGTGCTCGACAGCGTTTGTGGGTTCCACGAGGGGGCTACCCACACTCTCCGCGTGTGCTCCCGTTCAAGAGGGCCTTCAGCACCCCCATGGACCCCAAGCGACCCAGGAACGACGGCGGGCGCCGCGACAACCGACCTTACAACAACAACTACCACCGTGATGACCGGCGAGATCGACGCGACGACCGCCGCGAGGAGCGACGTGACGATCGCCGCGAGCCCCCTCGCAGTGACCCACCTCCTCAACCTTCTCGCGACGAGACCAACTTGCCGCCTCCACCACCGGCAAGCAACCCCAACGGGCCTTTCCAGGCCGCAACCCGCACGATCAACATGATCGTTGGGGCATCAAGTCCGGGGTCAGCAGGAGGTGCTACTACAAGGACAAGCGCGAGGTCCACCTAGGGATGAAAACGGTCGAAAACGGTTGGTAAACGGTATCACAAATTTCGCAAATTCTACAAATATATCACAAATTTGACAAATTTATTTGTTTTATTAAATGAATAGATCAAAACAGAATAATACGATGAAAAAAATTAGTTAAAATAATAAGTGATATAATACGGTAAAAAATGATAACAATGAAAACGGTTACCGTTTTCATCCCTAGGTCCACCTCGTCCACACTCAGCCAACTGCGCCTCTGCGTTGGTCTGAGCAGGCGATCACGTTCTCCAGAGCTGATCACTGGGTGCACATCCTAGATCCTGGGTCCTATCCACTCGTCATCGAACCTATGGTGGACGGGGCCTTGCTCTCCCAGACCTTGATCGATGGGGGGAGCGGGCTCAACATCATCTTCGTTGAGACCCTCAAGAAGATGGGCTTCGACTTCGACAAGCTCACGGAGTGCGACAAGCCCTTCTACGGCATCATCCCCGGGAAGGCGGCCTACCCCTGGGTCGGGTCTCCCTCCCGTCACATTTGGTACGGAGGCCAACTTCCGCACGGAGTACCTCAGCTTTGAGGTCGCCAACTTCAAGTCCTCCTACCACGCGATCCTAGGTCGCCCGATGCTGGCCAGGTTCATGGCCATCCCGCACTACACCTACTTGGTGTTGAAGATGCCTGCTCCAAATGGGGTCCTCTCCGTCCTGGGGGATCTCATCATCTCCTTCAAGTGCAAATCCGAGGCTCTCGACCTTGCCGCGACCTCGGCCGCCGTCGACGCCTCTGCAGTCTTGGTCGCTGAGGCCAAGGCAGTCGACCCGGTCGACCTAGCTATCCCAGAGCAGAAGCGCACCAACACCGCCCTGGACGCGGCGCCCTCCACGAAGAAAGTTTGCCTCGGCCTTGCCGACACAGAGAAGACAGTGGTGATCGGCGATGGGCTCGACCCCAAATAGGAACTCACGCTCACCAGTTTCCTCCGGGATAACGCGGACATATTCGCATGGAGTCCATCGGATATGCCGGGTGTCCCCAGGGAGCTGGCTGAGCACTCCTTGGATATAAGCAAGACGGCCAAGCCTGTCAAGCAGAAGGTTCACCACTTTGCGAAAGATCGCAAGGACGTCATTAGGGTAGAAATAATAAAGCTCCTAGTTGCCAGATTTATCCGCGAGTGTAAAAACCAGGTTTGGCTCGCCAACCCAGTACTTGTACCCAAGAAAACCGGTCAATGGAGAATGTGTATCGACTACACCGACCTCAACAGGTACTGCCCTAAAGACCCCTTCCCTCTTCCGCGCATCGACCAGGTCGTGGACTCCACGGCCGGAAGTGTCCTCCTATGCTTTCTCGACTGCTACTCAGGGTATCACTAGATAGCCCTGAAGGTCTCTGACCAAGACAGGACGGCGTTCATAACGCCCCATGACATCTACTGCTACACGGCCATGACCTTTGGCCTCAAAGAACGCCGGTGCGACCTATCAGACACTAGTAGGGATGTTGTCATCTATGACGTTGACATAACGTCACTGAAGATGCCATAATCGTCACAGATGTTCATTTGTGACATTTTTGTGACGATTTGGATTTCGTCAAAAAGGTCGCGTCACATTTGGTCATCCGTGACGAAACACAATATTTTGTCATAGACGTGTTTCCATTCTATGACGATTTTTTCGTCGTCATAGAACTGATTTCAATCTATGACGAAAGCTTTTGGTCACAGATGAATCCTAGTTTTCGTCACAATCGGCCGTCTACCTGACGTGCTGACGGCTCTGTTAACGGCGTTTATTTTTTGTGACGATCAGGTTTGGTCATGGAACTTCATTTTGTTTCGCATAACCTGCCGTTTGGGAGCGGCGACGGCGTATGCCACGCTGGCAGCTGACGTCATTGCTGATGTGGTAGTGATGTCATTGCTGACGTGGCAGGTGACGTCATCATTTTGGAATCGTCATTGAATACATGTTCGCGTCGTCACAGAATACTATTTCCCATCGTCACACTTTGAAGTAATTTGGTCACAAATGTGCCATATAAATGGTCACAGATTGGACTTGATTTGGTCATAGATATAACATAACTATGGTCACAGATGTGACATCACTTTGGTCACAGATAAATTGCAGTTTATAATGAAATTGTAATTTGCATATGATACTAGAATGGGAACACCATTCGATAAGATTAAAAGTAGTATTCCAGTGTGCATACAACTGAGTGGCCAACACAACGCGACATCACATTTCAGAAATCAAGACCAAACATAACTAAAAGTTTCAAACACAACCAAATCAAGTTCACAGCAGATCTGAGCAGCAGTTGTGTTCATGGGGATGAAGAACTATTTCCATGGAGGGACAAGAGCTTCTTGAGGAGCAAATTGGTCTCTGCCATCTCCTTGGTGTTCTTCTCTGTAATCTTCTTGTACTCCTCCAGCTCCTTTTGTGTCTTCCCCCACTCTTCCTCAGCTTCTTGAATTTTCTTCCTGAGGTCATCTAGTTCACCTTGAACAGCTGCCGTCGCTTCAGCTGCAAGTTGTTCCCGAAGCTCACTGTCATTTGATGAACCTGACTTGGTGGATGGCGGTGTTTGGAAGGCAACACTCTTCAGGAAATGGTTGGAGCTGTTCTGGGAGAGCACCTTGGACACAACTTGCACACTTGATGCAGGCATCTCATCTTCAGGAATAGGTTGAGCCCTCAAAGCTTCCATATTAGCCTGAAATTTATGAACATAAAACAGTTACATGTAAATACCTTTAGCAACAGTAAGATGATAATTAATAAGACCAACAACCAATGCAATTAGAATTAAATATCAACTAGTAGAGATAGACCCTATGCACTTACAAGTGTCTCTCTTGCCGGCTCACTCACGCCACATTTGGAGCTGGTATGGCAAGTCTTGAAGGCCTCCACCACATCTATTGCTTCATTCTGATCTAGGTTGGGGTCGTCTATTATTCTATTCTTCTTCTGTATAGTTGATAAAAATCACAGCAAAGTAATCTCAGATGAAATGAAAATGAATTTGTTTAGTGCTAATGTGCATTTAAGTGAAGAAGGTAATGTTTTACTTACATATGCATGTAAGTGTGCCACATAGCAGCGAGAACCTGTAGCCTGATGATACTTGACTTGACTGCGGTTGTGCTTGTTCTTTTCACATGTTTCCTACAAGAGATTCAACATGTGAGATGATATCACAAGTTTAGAATGTTAAGAGTCTTTGGAAAATAAGTGAATGAAGAATATATTGTAGTATACCCATACCATATTCTTTGGATCAGACCACTTTGCAACAAGTGCCCTCCATTCTGCATCAGTCATGTAACCAACATGAGAAGTTGTCCGAACCTCATTTGCAGGTACACCATTGAAGTATCGCTTCTTGAGGCGATAACGTTGGTTCTTTATCGCAACGCGCATAAAATCGGTCATAGCAACCTTTGTTGGGGCATGGTTTGTGTTAACAGCCAAGCGACCCTAGGCATATGATAGTTCGATACTTACTTAGACAAATTAGGTTAAGCATGTATGAAAGTTTCAAATAGGAACAGTAATGCACTTACAGCTAGCTGCCCCTCAAAGGTCTTGAAGTGTTTGTCGTCTTTCTTGTAATCCTTCCAATGTGGAAGGACAGGAATGCTTTCCCGAACGATGACGCCGGCCTCTGAAGCTAACTTGGCAGCTTGAACAGGTTCATGTGGCCTTTTTTTTCCTTCATCAACAACTATGGGCAATCTTCTTCCCATAGCTTTAGTCATCCTATGCAGCTGTTTTCCAACAGTAGCTGGTCTAGGCCTCCTTGGACGTCTCTGTTGAGAACCTACAAAATAGAAATTGCATTTAGTTAAATGATTTAATTTCTACAAGATGAACAAAAGAGATGTCATAACTGACTGGAAAAATAGAACTTGCCTTCAGCAAGTGTATTGTCATCAGCAGCTACAATGTCTTCCTCTACATCTGCATTGTCATGACCAACTGTGACATTGGCTTCCTCTGATGTTGTGTTGTCATGCCCGGCTGTTCCATTGGCTTCTTCTGCAGGTGTAGTGTCATCATTAGCAGCTGTAGGCTCCTGCACATGCAGCCTTTTTGACCTTGCTGTTTCAGATGCAGAAGGCTGCACTTCAGCTTCAACAGTTGCCCTCACTCTCTTACTATTCCTAACCCCAGGTGCCATTGTGGGATTAGACTTCTTGATCTTTGAAGAGATAATTTTGTGACTACGCGGTGAGGAAATCTGTGGGGAAAAGAAACTCAGGTAAGTCATGTGCATTAATAATGAATAGCATATATTAAACAAGATATATGTTTCAAAGAATGTGCATCTAAATCCTATAGCATACTTTAGAACAGAAACATGTAATTGCAATGCTAGTATGGCCCATGGACTACATTGAAGATAGAAGAAGCACCTCATTTGCCATGAGTTGTGGCTGCTCATTAGATTCAGTGTCATCATCATCAGTACTATCTCCTTGATCATCCGCATCAACGAGATACTCCGATGATGATGAATCTTCATTATCTGTTCCCTTGTTTGCTGTTTTCCCCCTTCTTTTGTGCAGATTGGGGCAAGGAGTTATTAAGGTCAGAAGCTAGTGTATTCAATCTGAGCTCTTCAAAGATCTTTTGATTCTCCGCAACTTGTCTATCTCGGATTCTCTCATAGTCCTCAGCTATTGTAGGTTCTTTGAAGAACAAGAAATTGGGTGTATTAGAAATTTAAAAAGGCTTCAACTAATAGGTTAGAGGTAATAAGACTACTTCAGAGGTCTAAGGTCTGAGATAAGAGGTACAACTATTTTTGGAGTCCTAGATATTAAATCCCCTGGTTATGACACTGAACCAAACACTCTTATAACTCTATGTAAAAAGTATGTACATAAATGGGACTGAACTACTATTTTTGTATCAACATACATGGACGAAAAATTCTATTAGCACACACTGAAGTTAAGAATGGACCCATAAATCAGACAAATGCAATTAAAATGGCCAGACAAATAGAATTGAATAAGAAGCATGGACTGAAGCAATTTCACAAATTCTATTATCTAGAACTAGATTGGTTTGACACAAGCAATTGCCACAATATAAAGTAAACAGAATGGTACTGCGTAGACAAGTCCTCAACAATTTCAACAAAATTGCAGTTGTACTTGAACGAAATTGTAGATCTCGTTTAATAAATAAAGTTGCAGTATTCCACATACCTGCAGGTGTGTTCTTACGTTGACCCCTAGTGGCCACCATTGAGCTTGTGGCCAAGTTGGGAATTGAGACCTGCAGATGTGCTTAGGGTTAGGTTCGGGAATCAAAAGAGGTGGATGGGAAGAAAAATGTAGGTGATAGAGAGGGATAGGGGGCGGCGTGTAACCAAATCGTATTCTGGGGCGGCTGTAGTTAGGGTTTCATTGTTGTGAGTGAGAGGTTTGATGGGGAGAGATAGGTAGGTGGGTCGTTGAGAGAGAGGGATAGGTGGAGGTAGGGTGGAACCAACTTACCTGGGATTAGCAAGGAGGTCGTCGCCGGCGATGGGGTCCTGTGGCGGCGGCAGCTTCTCCGGTTCGAGGAATGGGGAGGGGAGAAGATAGAAAGTTTGGGGGAGGTTTGACGAGAAGTGGGGGAGGGAGGTTAATAATCCGCGATTTAGGCGCAATTTTTTTTGGGACAAAAGGCACAGAAAACATTTGGTGCCAATCTTGGCTCCCTTTTTTTGTTAGTCCGCGCCTATTGTTTAAGTAAACTGTCTCCTGACTCATAATGAACAAACTGAAATAGCCCAATGGTAAGGCCAATTGACTGCCAAGACTTGGCTCCCGGGTTCGAATCCTAAGGGGCCTGTATTTTTTGGACAATGTTTTTATTATACTTTGTAAAAAAGGCGTTTGTTTCTATGTTGTTTATTTTTTTTAATTTTTTTTGCAGAAAACCACTTAGTTTGTGTCCATGAACACCCTATTAAAGCTGAAGATGATTTGGAGATAGTGGTGATACGAATATCTCACAAAGGGGCCATAGTCTCACATAGTCACATAGGTCTTAGTTAAACATGTAAGCCGTTGTGAGGATGTGTAGTACCAGTTGCTTGAAATCATTTGAAACTTTTTTGGGATGCTTATGGATCCAATCTATGATGTTGGGTGAAGTTTTAGAATTTTCGGACCAAGTTTGCCTATTATTGTAAATATTTGTTGATTTAATATTGAATAAATGTTAAAAACTTGTAATCTTGCTTAAAAAATCTCAAAACTTGCAGGAGCTCCTCCTTTTGGTCTATTATGTTGTCAAAAAAGTTTGAAGTGATTCTGAGAAAGTGATGATGGACATCCCCACTAAAGCATACATGTCTCACACATGTCATTGTCACTCAGCGGGAGATGTTCATCCCTATGTGGGATGTGTAGTACCACTTGATTGAAATCATTTGAAACTTTTTTGGGATGCTCATGGATCCAATCTATGATGTTGGGTGAAGTTTTGGAATTTTCGGACCAAGTTTGCCTATTATTGTAAATATTTGATGATTTAATAAAGAATAAATGTTAAAAACTTGTAATCTTGCTTAAAAAATCTCAAAAGTTGCAGGAGCTCCTCCTTTTGGTCTATTATGTTGACAAAAAAGTTTCAAGTGATTCTGAAACAAAGTAAAAGAAAAAAAATAAAACAAAAAAAGGCTCCCACAGGATTCGAACTTAGATTCAGAGCGCATTGCCATTGGGCTAGGAAGGTGTATACGTTTGATGTGAGGTTCTATGCAATTTAAAATGTTGAAAGGCCGCCTGTCACCCAAATCGTCACACACAGTTTCACACCACCAGATCTATCTATTAAAGCGGTTTTCCCCCAAATCGTCCCCCAAATCGTCACACACATTTCACACCACCTCGTCTCCTCCGCTTTCTCACCCGCGTGCACCAAAACCACATCCCCCAGCTTGCGCCGCCGCAGTCGCCGCCGAAGCGAAGATGACGAAGAAGAACCCGGCGCAGTCCGCCCGTGCGAGCAACTAGAAGCGGGACCCAGCGACCGGGAGGTTCACCAAGGCTCCCCATGGCGTGGTGCTGCGCCGGGGCTCTGCCGCCTCTGCCGCCTCCGTCGGTGTCGGGGACATCGTTCCTGACGTCCCACCAGGCTACGGGAGGGTCAGGAACGATCCCAATCACGTCGGCAGATCTACATTTTCGTCTGCACAACCTAAGGTTCCATCTCTTGCCTATCCCAGTTCGTATGGAGATGATGTTGATTATGTAGTGCAGCTGCTAAACAAATGAAGGAGATTATGTAGATTCTTTTATAGTTCGATTAGTCACTAAAAAAGAGTTAGCCCTAGATCAGATGATGTTGATGCTGTACAGAGTGTGGGAAATGATTTGTGGGTCTGCAAATTCTACGAGAGGGTTTTCAATTAGTCACTGAATGAGACGCTTGCATTTGTCAGTAGAAGATATGGAATCACAGATTTAGTTTTATGCATAGTTCATATCAGGCACATGTTGATGCTGTACACAGAGTGTGGGAAATGATATGTGTAAAGTTATTATATGATTTGTGGGTTTCCTTTTGCTGGATTAATTAAGAAATTTTAAGTTACTTGTCAATGATTTAGGTAGTGTAGAAATTATTCATGCTCACTTAGTGCCCAGTTTATAATATGGTCCAAACAATGGTTTAGGTAGTGTAGAAATTATTCATGATAACTTAGTGCCCAGTTTGCAATATGATCCAAACAATGATTTAGGTAGTGTTCTGCATTAATATTCTTTTGCAAGATTATTGATTGGCCAGTTTACAATATGGTCTTCTTTATCAAATATCAGCATTTGACTAGGCTGATTCATGGTCTTGCTTATCAAATTTGCAGGCCAGCGCGCGCCGGGGGATCTCGTCCAGCGCCGCCGAGCGCGCGCTGAGACTCAGCGAGCGCCTCAAAAAGGGCAAGGAGACGCTGCCAGAGGTCAAGATAGAGGACAAGGGGAAGGAGCTACTGACAGAGGTCAAGATAGAGGAGAAGGGGAAGGAGCCACTGTCACAGATGACCTCAGAGCTGAGGGGGAAGGAGAAGAAGGTGAGTTGACTGCTGCAGTCATCTACTTTTTTTTACTTCGAGTTACTGCTATAGTCATCCATAATCTATAACTGGCAAAGCTTAAATTTGCTTGAGTATGCATGATTAAGTGTATCCATAAACTGTTCTTTTAGTAATGTCCAGTATACATGCTAAGCATGTTGAATTATATGCATGCTTAGTATACATGTCCAGTAATGTTGTACTTACATATCCATGCTGCTCATTTTTCAATAGATGGACTTCTGGCAGTTACAAAAAGCGGTGGCAGAGTCTCAGGAAAATGTCAAGTGGCTTGAGGGTGAGCTCAATGCGGAGAAGAAAAGGAAAGCAAGGCTGCATGCTGCACTCATAGCTGCTTCTGAGAAGGCTTTAGGGTTCAAGTGGCTTTAGGCTTTAGGCTTGTCAGTGATGGATGATTTTGAATGTTGGTGGAACCTCTGTATGCCAACAGATGGAAACATGAACCTCTTACTTAGTTGTGCTGTAGCAGGCTGGAAGGCTTGATTATTTTGTGCCTCGCTTGCTTTAGCTTGTAAATTTAAATGCTCACTGAAATGTGCCTAGTTAGTATTGCCCTATGTGGCAACAAGATAAGTAACCTTCATCTGGTGGCATGTACATGCCTATAAATATATGATATTAGCTTGTTAATCCCTATCATTGGTGTTCATCAATCTATTTTTTATGGATTTTGATCTTTTAAAATCTGAGTTAAACTTGTTCATGTGCATTTATACATAAATCTAGTGGCTGAAGCATGTTCAGAGTTAAACTTGTTCATGTGCATTTATACATAAATCTGGTGGCTGAAGCATTTATACATATGAAATCCATAATGTCATAACAAATTTTTGAAATCTCAAACAAACTCTGGCTGTTCGAAACAAATAGTATAAATGATATCAACTACTTATACTTGGATAAACACAATTATTATACTAGAAATCTTCATCTTCATCATCTGGGGACATGTCATCATTTTTATCATTGTCATCATCACTACAGTACTGCAGCACTGTCTCATCCTCCTCCTCATCCTCGCTACCTTCATCAATAATTGGAGCTTGCTTCTTGTTTCTTATAAATTATTGCAAATTGCCTTCAATTATAGTGGCTTCCCCACCTTGAATATTTGGCAATTGCACGTTATCGTCACCTTCTTGCACCACATGCTCAGTATCTGAATGGTAATCATCCTGATGCACATCATGACTGGCCTCATCTTTTTCAGCCACATCATAAATATTCCTATGTTCAAATTTCTGCACAACTCGCCAACCTTTACCTAAAGATGTATCTTGAATGTAAAATATCTTTTTCGATTGAGATGATAGGATGAAAGGATCGGTCTTGTACCATAATGACTGCACATTGATGGATTTGAAATGTCCGTCATCTTGAAAGCCTTTCCCCCTGCCTTCTTGGCTGTACCAATCACATCGAAATATAACCACAGTGCGACGAACTTGAAGATTCGAGTTATACTGCAACTCAATTACCTCTTTAAGGACTCCATAAAAATCTATGATGTTGTTATTATGTTCACCTGGAGTCATCACACCACTATTTTGTGTCTGCGGGAACTTTTCGTGATCCGCTGTGCTATACCGAACGCCATTAATCTTGCAAGCTGCAGAAAACTTAACTCGTAGACATGGTCCACAAGACAGTGCCCACAATCCTTCGCTAACCAAATCTGGATTATCCTTGCGTTTCATCTCAATCTGTACCAACAGAAATAATTAATTGAACAATTACATATGCATTTAATTACTAAATCGGTGTAGTTACTTACGTGGCGCCTAAACCACTTGGCAAAACCTTGTTCAACCATTTTATCAACATTACTTAGTTGTGCACCTTCCTGCAACAGCTCGTCTCTGTACAACCTGCAAGGACAAGTTTAGTCAAATGAAAAATTTGTATAATCAGAAACAATTCAGAAAGTAATAAAACTCATACTTACTCCTTATATTCATCAGCTTCTTCACAATTATGTAGGACATACCAAACTAACTTATCCATGACATCATCATCAATGTACTGGACCCTATTACCTCCAACAAGAGTAACACCGTGCTTAAAAACAGAGATGTCATTAGGCAATGGCACCTCTCCACCACTATCATCCTCCGTGTTGAATCTAGTGTCCATATCCTCCATGTACCTAGAAGAAAAGGTCAAGGTGTCACTTGCCACATATGCCTCAACAATTGATCCTTCTGGCTTGGCCCTGTTCCTTACACAATTCTTCAAAGTGCCTAGTCGCCTTTTTATTGGGTACATCCAGCCATACTGAACAAGACCTCTCAGCAGTGCTTCGTCTGGTAGATGGACACACAAGTGCACCATGACATCAAAGAATGCAGGGGGAAATATTTTCTCAAGCTTGCATAGGATCAATGGAATTTGTTCTTTCAGCCGCTTCACAACATCAATCCTTAGATTTCTACTACATAGCTCCCTAAAAATGTCCCTAGCTCTGCAATTGCTTCATACACATCCTTAGGCACCAGTCCTCTAAGTCCAGCAGGTATGATTCTTTGCAGGAGTATGTGGCAAGAATGTGTCTTCAGCTTTCCAACCACCCTCGAACCGTCTTCATTTATGTATCTTGCTAGGTTAGCAGCATATCCATCAGGAAACTTGATACCTTTTAGAAACTTGCAAAACTGGACTTTTTGCTCCTTCCCCAAGACATAAGGAGCAGGTGGAGCACTGACTGAGTTGTTGCCTTTCTCTTGTAAGTGCAAATTATGTCTGATGCCCATATCGTACAGATCTAGCCTAGCATTATGTGTGTCCTTTGTCTTCCCCGGTACATTGAGTAATGTGCATAGAATGTTTTCACATATGTTTTTCTCTATGTGCATCACATCAAGATTATGTGGAAGTTTCAAATGTTCCCAATAAGGCAATCTCCACAACGCAGATTTGCGGGTATAAATCTTTGGACCCACATCACGCTTCTTTTTTTTACCAGTGATTTCAGGTTCCTTCACTTGCTTCCCTGGCCTAACATCTTTCACCTTCTCTAGCTCCACTAGGACCTCACCCAAAGTGAACTTCTGTGGTGCATCTTTGTTTTCACGCTTAACATCAAAAGCCAAGCTTCTCCTCCATGCATGTGTCCTTGAAAGATATCGACGATGTCCAATGTAACATATCTTATTCCTTATTGCCCGAGACAACAGATCCTTGTTGCAGTGAATACATACATAATACCCTTTTGTTGTTCGCCCAGACAACATGCTCAAAGCTGGAAAATCATGTATACACCATAGCACAGCAGCACGAAGGTCAAACTTCCTACCAGTACATGCATCATAGGTACTGACACCCTTCCATAGCTCTAGCAGTTCTTCAATTAGGGGCTCAAGGAAAACATCAAAATCCTTTCCTGGAGATTTTGGACCTGGGATGAGTAAAGACATAAAACAATTTGCTGGATTCACACATTCCCATGGTGGAAGATTCAGTGGAGTCAGCAGCACTGGCCACATACTGTACTGGGTACTCATGTTGCCAAATGGATTGAACCCATCTGTAGCTAAGGCAAGCCTCAAGTTCCTCGGGTCAGCTGCAAAGTCTTTTTCCTTACTATCGAAGTATTTCCATGCATCCCCATCAGCTGGATGGCTCATTACATTGTCCACTGGCGTCCTCACCTTCGCATGCCATTTAGTTTCCTCAGAAGTACGCTTTGAAGCATATATTCTCTTCAACCTAGGCAAAAGTGGAAAATGCCTCAATACCTTATGTGGAACTTGCTTGGTCCCAGTCTCATCTTTCCATCTAGACTCCTTGCATACTGGGCACACATTCAACTTAGCATACTTTGATGTTTTCGAATCCCGAAACAACACACAATTGTTCTTGCACACATGTATGTTTTCGTATCCAAGGCCCAACTCTCGAAGGTATTTCTTTGCCTCATCATAAGATTTTGGCAACTCACTCTTAGGGTATCCTGATGAGATCAAGTTCATCATCGTGGAAAATACTGCATTGCTGATTCGATAACTAGACTTGATATACAACATCCTCACCATAAAAGAGAATTTCGAATGGCTAGATCCCAGGCTAAGTGCCTTCTTGGCATCTTCAAGGACTCTTGCAAACCTTGGCTGTTCTCCATCAGCCTCTACTTGAGCATATAGATCTCCAATCATCTCTGGTACTCCAAGATCATCGTCAAGATCACCATCATCACCCACATCCACATGTATCCCATAGTCATGATCACCTTCAACATCCTGGTGCTCTGTATTCTCAACTTCAATAGTATCTGCTGACTCTCCATGATGAATCCACCTGGTATATATGGCTGACATTCCAAAGATGTGTATATGGTTTTCTACATCACTCTGCTGTCGCACCCTTTGATTAAGACAAGTGTGGCAAGGACAACGTATGTCAGTGTCTTCGGGGTATCTTTCTCTAACAAATTTCATAAACTCTTCAACTCCTTTCAAATATGCAGATGTGAATTGTTTCCCAAATATCCAACTTCTATCCATCTATTTTGACAAACAGATCAAAAATTTAATAAATAGCCAAACAGAGATTAAATTGAACACAATACAGAAAATTGCATATTTGAACAATTAATTGATAATCAGATGCATATAGGATCAAAAAAAAATTAAAACCATTCATGCATATATGAACAAACCCTTCAAACACATATGAATTTCTGAACAAAAAATTTAAACATCAAGCCTGCTGCCGCCCGAGACGATCTGGCCTCGATGATCACAAGCGCGACACAAAAAAACCCTGGCCGAGATGATCTGGCCGCGATCGCTACGAAGGGCAACATCTGGCCACGATACAGGTACTTGGCCCAACTTCGCATCGATGCAGGTAAAGGCACATTATTCATTAATAAAGTGACAAATAAAAAAACAGCATACTTACAACATGAAAGACCACGTAGCGCAGTGGTAGAGCTCCTACCTGTGTATCACCAGGTCCCTGGTTCGAAACTCCGCGGGAGCCTTTTATTTTTGTGAAACACAATTAGATGATGGGCCGACACAAAAAAAGATGATGGGCCGTGTGGCAGACACATCCCACGCCGTTAAGTGCACTACTAATTTGTGACCAATTTGATTCATCATTAGTTGTGCCAAATGATTCAAATAAATTATGACGATATCTAATCTAATATGTGACCACTAGGTTTCATCATTACCATACGCCATACCAAAACATAATCTATGACGATCTCCTTAATCTGTTTTGTGACATAAAGTATATTTTCGCCATTATTCTTTCACCCAAATCATCATCACTTGCAACGTATGACGAAGACGGACATTTCATCATGGAATACATACCATTCTGTGACCAAAGTAAGCAGCGTCACGAGCAGATCGTCACTGATAATCACTTTTCTAGTAGTGAGAAGGCCATCCAGAAGTGCCTCGGGCCCCAGATCGGCAAAAACGTAGAAGCCTACGTCGATGACATGGTCGTCAAGACCACGCACAAGGATAAGCTCATAGCTGACCTCGCCGAAACCTTCACCAACCTCCGCGTCTATCGCTGGAAACTTAATCCAGAGAAGTGTGTCTTCGGTGTCCCGTCCGGCAAGCTCCTGGGCTTCATGGTCAGCAACTGGGGCATCGAGGCTAACCCCACCAAGGTGGATGCCATCCTCAGGATGAAGCGACCTACAGGGAAGAAGGACGTCATGAAGCTCACCGGCATGATGGCGGCCCTAGGTCGATTCATTAGCAAGCTTGAAGAGAAAGGCCTGCCCTTCTTCAAGTTGCTAAAAAAGGCGGACAAGTTCGTCTGGACCGAAGAGGCGGACCAAGCCCTGGAGCAACTCAAGACCTTCCTCACGTCACCCCTGGTGATGGTGCCCCCGGTGCCTGAGGAACCGTTACTGCTCTACATCTCTGCGACCACCCTGGTTCGGTTCTGGTGGCTGAGCGACTTGAAGAGGGTTGACCTTACCCTGTCCAGTGACCTATCTACTACATTAGCGAGGTCCTGTCAGACAGCAAGACCAGGTACAGCCAGCCTCAGAAGATGCTCTACGCGCTACTCATCACCTCTCGCAAGCTCCGGCACTACTTCCAGTCGCACAAGATCAAGGTCGTCTCGGCCTTCCCCCTTGGCAAGATCCTTCGGAGCCGCGACACCACTGGACGCATCATCAAGTGGTCCATCGAGCTAGGCCAGTTTGACCTAGAGTTCTGCCCCAGGCAGGCCATCAAGTCCCAGGTCATCACAGACTTTGTCTCGGAGTGGACAGAAATCCAGCAGCCTCCAGCCTTGGAGCGACCTGAGCACTGAAAAATGTACTTCGATGGTTCCCTGAAGCTCGAAGGGGTCGGCGCGGACGTCCTGTTCATCTCCCCCCAGGGCGACTACCTCAAGTACGTCCTGCATATCCACTACAAGGCGTCCAACAACAGTGCCGAGTACGAGGCCCTCATCCATGGGCTACGCATCGCTGTCTCCCTGGGGATCAAGCGCCTCATAGCCTACGGGATTCCAAGGTCATCATCGACCAAGTCAGCAAGGACTCTGAAGCTAGGAAGGACACAATGGATGCCTACTGTGCTGAGGTGCGTAAGCTCGAGCATCACTTTGAGGGGCTCGAGTTCCACCATGTCTGTTGCAACAACAACGTCGCGGCTGATGTCCTCTCCAAGCTTGGCTCCAAGCGCGTGCTGGTTTCGGCTGGCGTATTTGTTCAAGACCTACGCAAGCCAACTATCAAGCTTCTCCCTGACCCAGAGTCGCCAGATGACGAAGCGACCCCACCGGGAGGTCGCGATGTCCTCATGACTGAGGCAGAAGACGATTGGCGCATTGACTTCATCACCTTCCTCCTCGAACATCGAGTACCCGAGGACAAGGCAGAGCACGAAAAGATCATGAGGCGTAGCGCCAACTACGTCATCATCGGCAACGAACTCTACCGGAGGTCCGCCTCCACTGGGGTTTTGATGAAGTGCATCCTACGATCTGAGGGCCTCAGGCTCTTAGATGAGATCCACGATGATGAATGCGACAACCACACCGCCTCTGCCAACCTGGTGGGCAAGGTCTTTAGGTCTGGCTTCTACTAGCCCACGGCCATGGCTGATGCCCAGGAACTTGTACGTCGATGCAAGGGCTGCCAATTCTTTGCCAAGCAGCAGCACGTCCCGGCTCAGGCCTTAAGAACCATCCCTCCGTCCTGGCCCTTCGCAGTGTGGGGCCTCGACTCTGTGGGACCCTTCAAGACCGCCCCTGGCGGCTACAAGCACATCATAGTGGTGGTGGATAAGTTCACCAAGTGGATCGAGGTCCGACCCGTATCCAGCGTCACGTCAAAAGAGGCGGCCAAGTTTATCGAGGAGATCACCCACCGCTTCGGGGTGCCCAACAGGATTGTCACCGACCTTGGCACGGCCTTCACCGGAACTGACTTCTGGGATTTCTACCAAGACAGCCTGATCCACGTATACTACTCCTCGGTGGCGCACCCACGGTGCAACGGCCAGGTCGAGCGGGCCAATGGCATGGTCCTGCAGGCCATCAAGGACCGCATCTTCGACGACTCATCACCCTACGCAACCAGGTGGCTCACAGAGCTCCCTTACGTGATCTGGGGTCTCAGGACCCTGGTCAGTTCGGCTACAGGGTACTCCCCCTTCTTCTTGGTCTATGGGTCAGAGGCCATCCTGCGCACCGACGTCGCCTTCGGGGCTCCTCGCATCCAGAACTTCGACGAAGGAGAAGTGGAGCAAACACGCAGGCTCGACCTCGACAGTGTCGAGGAACATCATGTGGCCATGCTTATGCACCACACCTGCCACGAGCAGCAGCTACGTCGCTACCACGACCGCAACGTGCGGGAACGTTCCTTCAACGTGAGCGACCTATTCCTGCGACGGATCCAGAACACCAAGGGCATGCACAAGCTCTCAGCACCTTGGGAAGGCCCCTTCATAGTTAAGGAGGTCATTGGACCGGTGACCTATCACCTCCAATGGGCCGATGGCCAGGGCGTCCCGAACCCCTAGAACATCGAGCACTTACGTCACTTCTATCCTTAGGAGCCTTGTATTGCAATAAAAGCTATGTACTCTATCCTTTGTAGTTCGATATATATAAAAATTCCCTTTCGACCTGCTTTTATGAGTCTGTTTACTTTTTGTTCACCCCTCCCCCTTGACACGCTCGGGGGCTTGGTTTAAAACTGGACACCGCGCGCTCGGGGGCTTGGTGTTAAACCCGGCCCTTCTTGAGATCGTCCAGCTCCTTCTGAAGATCTGCAGTCATCTCTTGATGGTCAGTAAGGGTTTGCATTGCCCGGGAAAGGTCGATCTCCAGGTCCCTGCGAACACCAAACTCATATGCAGCCTTTCGGGTATAGTAATACTCACTGACTTCGACCTCCTTGGTCTTCTCCTTGAGGGTCTTCACCTGTTCCTTGGACTCCTTGAGGTCCTTCTTCAAGGCGGATTCCCTCTTCTTGGCCTCTGCAATCAGCAAGGTCAAGAGTGGCACATTACGACGAAAACTTTCAAGCATCAAGGTTAAGGGCACCCCCAGACGTACCCGCATCAGCGACCTTTAGCTCGTCCTCCGCCTCCTTCACCTTCAGCTTGGCGGATTCGAGCTCCTTCTTCAAGGCCGCCATCGCCTTGTCCTTCAGAGCCACCTCGTCCTTGAGACGCTTGATTTCTTCTGCGGCCTCGATCCTGGCCTGTAGCACGGCCCCCCGGGCTGTGGTCAGCTCTGCGTGAAGCTTGGCGCCCTCCTTCAGTAGGTCTACCCTGCACTGTCCTCGCTCGGCGAGAGACTGCATCAACATACCACAAAGAGTCATCAAATCAAGTCATCCGAGTGAATTGAAGACCTAGCCCTAAAAGACACAGAGACTCACCATGAGTGTCCTCCCGATCGTTTGCGCCGCTGCCTTGATTGTTGCCTGTGCCGCCTTGAAGTCGTCAAGGTCCCGACTGTCGGCAAGGATGTCCTCCTCCCACGGGGTGCCGGAGTAGAGGCACCGGTGAAGGTCGTCGGCCCCGTCCCCTTCGGCCTCCACCTCCTGCATCTGCGGTATGCCCGACTCGGGTAGGTCCTCCTGTCGAAGACCTTCCCCTTGTTGAGCGCTATCAGCAGCGACCTTGGTCGCTGCCGACGATGCCGCGCCTATGGTCTCAGGGACCTAGCTGGTGACATCTCCGCCTGAGGTCGCCGGTGATTGGCCCACCGGCGCCTTCTCGAGCTTCCGCCCAAAGGCCTCTTGGCCTGAGGCGTTCTTGTTGTTGTCCGATGCAGTAGGGGTTCCCCTGTCCAAGGCATAGAGTTTGTCAGCATGACGTACTCAAAAAGCTACGAAGGTCAAGCAAGCACAAAATCAAGTTCAATGACATACCTGCTGCCAGATTTCAACCAAAGCTTTAGCGGCCTGGGTGGCACCCGCCTTGGCTTCTTCTGCGACCCTTGCTCGCTCACACCCTCAGTACTTGGCTTTGGGTGTTGTTCGCCTATAACCTCGAGCGGGGTTTCATCTCCTCGCGCGGCCGCTGTGTTGCCCGACCCCGCGCCGACGTCACACAACCGCGCGTCATCGTCCTCATCGGTGATGACCTCAACGCTAACTGTCACCGTCTCCGACGACGCAGTGGTGTCCTTCCTCTTCCTCTTCTTCTTCTTCTCCGCCTCAACGGTGGCGGAGACGATCTTGGCGGCCTTGTGTGCCGGCATCTTACTGGCGACCTGCCGCGCACGCTGAGTCATTGGCGCAGAACTCCCCGCGGTGGGGTCTTCATCATCACTACCTCCCACCGACGAGTCGGAGAGGTAGTTGTCGACGTACTCTTGCGGCGGAGCCCGGATGTCCTCCGCCACCCAGACCATGAAGCTCTGCTCACCCTCATCAGGGAGGGGAGCTGGGCTCCAGAACACGCCCTCGCGACCCTGCATCAGGTGACCCTCATCTTAGATCAGGGGAAAGCAGACTCAACGAAAAGGAATCAAGGTCGACCAGGCGCCTTACCACTTCGGTGGGCCGCTTGAGGGAAAACGCCTTGGGGAATGTCCGATTCCGGATCACCCTGTTGAATAGTTCCCTCACCCGCGCCACCATCTCCTGCTTGGAGACCTTGCGCTGCACCACGCGGGTTGGGTTGGCCTGGCCCTAGTATTCGTAGGCCGGATGCACCCGATCTTGGATCGGTTGCAAGAGCCTCCGGCTGAAGCTGATGGCCACCGCGCTGCCCGTCAGCCCTCCCACCTTCAGCGTCGTGAGGTCCTCCAGCAGCGGCTTGATGCCATCCGTTTCCCGCGACGTCAACTGGTTGCTCCACTCCGGCACCGGGACCGGCGCGAGCCCCGACCTAGTCGCCAGCGCCAGCTTCGGATTGTCGATGTAGAACCACCCTCACCTCCAGCCCTGGGTGTTGTCTGGCAGCTCAATGTCGATGTACACCGGCTTCATGTGGCGGCATAGCATGAACCCGACGGACCCAACGACGTCCTTCTTCCCCGTCTTCTTCAACTCGAAGAAGTACCGCCACAGGTCGAAGTGTGGCGGTATCCCCAAGTAGGCCTCGCACAAGTGGATGAACGAGAAAATGGTGGTGATGGCGTTAGGGACGAGGTGTACCAGGTCGATCCTGTAGAAGTGGAGCAGCCCGCGGAAGAAGTCGCCCACCGGGACTTCAAATCCGCGCTCGACGTCCGCTATGAAGGCGACTGTCTCCCCGGTTCCCTCGGAGGGGAAGGCTTCGCCAGTGGTTGGCCTCCAGCCCACCTACTCCCTGGGCTTCAGCAGCCCGTTCTCCACCAGACCTTGGAGCTGCGCCTCGGTCACCGTCGAGGGCTCCCAAACGCTCTCCGGGACCGGCGCAATCTCTGGGGCCATCTCTTCATTGTCGAAATCGGTGGATCTAGCTCTAAAAACTACCAAGGACTTCGTGCGCATACGGCGGTGCGCAGCGCGGCGGATCTAAGCATGGCAGCGCACGGAAAGCTCTTGGCGGCAGGAGTGAAACCCTAAGGATCGCGTGGAAATGGAAATGAGTAGGGTCCCCGACCCTTCACTCGGCCTTTTATAACTGGGTCGCACCAGTGCGGTGGGCCGCGGCATCCCAAACACCTCTAAGGGTCCGGCGACATTCCCGGTGACCCAACGGATACATGGCCCAATGGCTCTTTCAGCCTAACGGTCACAGGCAGTAACAGCTCGCGCCGTGCGGGAATCCATGCCCGTTGGCTCTCCGCTCAATGGCCTGGCATCCATGGACTCGTTATGCCCTACTTCAAGCCCCTTTACTAACATTTTCTTCAAGGTCTTTTGACCTCCGACGACCTCCGGGTCCACGACATCCTCTTCGCAAGGTCGACAGAGCACTACTGCTTGATAGGTCGCCTCAGCCTACAACGGCCGGCTCCTAGGTCCTGCTACCTACTGGATTGCCTTAGCCTTTACGGCTAGTTTATACCAACGGCCCTGTGCTTAATGGCTCCACTGCCTGTTGGTGACCTCCTGGTCATGTAGCCCCTCACTGAGGTCGCTAAGGCCCTGCTGTCTCCTAGGTCGCCTAGACCTATGGTTCACAGGTTGACGACCTGCGTTGTGTCACTACACAACAGCCGTGTCGACTCAGGTCAACACGGTCTCCCTGTCTCTACGAAAGGCCTCCTGAAGGTCGGCGTGCTATTTCAGTCCTGCCGGGACCTTGGTAGCCATACCATTGCAGCCCGGGCGCCCCTACAACTACTTGAAACATGACATTTATCATGTAAAACTATATTTACAGCTTCATAAGCTACAAGGAGTTTGGCCCTTGGCCAATTACAAGATACAAAGATATTTATGGCCCTGAATTACCTTCCAAAGTGCTTACGACTCAGTCTACACAAATAAGGCGTGTCTCAAGCTTTCTTCTAGCTTCAGGACCTACTCGACGACCTCTACAGCCACTGTGGAGGCACCTGCGACACAACCATCTCTACTCGAGCTCCAACCGGTCTCCTGTGGCACCCAACATCAAGTCTGAGCTTCGCCACAAGATTCCGAGCAAGCTTCAACACCAGCCTCGTCGGGTGGAGCGTCATGCTCACCAGCATCACATCCGGCCTTAAAGTGTCAGGGCCGACGATGCAGTAGCTGCTTCATACTCCGCCTGGGTTCCTCGGTGGGACTGGGAGAAGAGGCCAATCAAGTTCTTCAAGCTTCGCAAGCATTCTTCTAGCTTCAAGTATGAACTACATCAACCCTATGCTCTGGTGGGCGGACATAAGTCCCTGGCATGGAAATATTACTACACTGGATTGCCATGGTTCACCTTTGAAGATTGGATGGTTTGCTTCAAGGTATGGGTGCCTATTTATACCCCCAGCACCTGCCATTTGGTCTTATCCGCAAGCCAGCTTGCGTGGCGTCCTCATCCTCAAGATCACTGTACCCTCGTGGAACACGAGGTCACTTTTCGCCCGTGGGAGGCATTGGCGCACATGTCCCCTACCTGACGACTTACTGAACATTTTTGTATCTTGCGGGTGATAGCGACCTGCGCTTCGCTTGGGAGCCGGCCCGTGACCGTACAGTGCACCCGTGGCTCAGGTTGTGTCAGCACTGGCGCCTGATGACCCCTGCAAGATTCTGGATTGTTTGTCCTATTGGATTGGCTGCACTGAGTACAGTTCTGTTCCCTGAGCAGAAGGCTGTAGGTTCGGCTATTTATTTCTTTTTCTTCTTCAGAGCATCAAACCGGCCATTCTGCTCGCTTCACTGTTCGGGGGCTACTACACTAGTGCGTCTTGCGACACCCTATTTTCTCTAGGTCGCCTCGACCTACTGGAAGCCTGCTTCCACTATTTCTCCGCTCGACCTACCTTTGGTAGGCATGGCGACCTTCCCAAAGGTCGCAGCAGCTACTACACCTGACTCAGGTCAGGTCGGCGGGTTCTTCAAGATCTACGCCTCGTCTTCACTTCGACCTTATGGTCCTTCGACCCAGAAGCCCGACGTTCAACTTTGTGCGCGCATCGGAGGGGTTTTCTTTTTTGGATCCCCGTGCACCCTTCACAACCTCGACGATGCCGCACCTTCGCTACTCTTCGATGCAACCTCGCCTCGGCCGCTACGCCTACACGTCGATCGGGGGCTTGAGAGACATGGGTACCCATGGGTCCCCACCGGCCAGGGTCCCAGGGGCCCCTGACAAGTGGACCCGACCTTCCAGAAGCCCCGCCGACCTGCAAAGTGGGCCCAGCGACCTTATCCACAACCCCGACGACTCCGGGCGACCTGATCAAAATCCCGAAAGATCCGCAGAGCTTGGCGTGCAAGCCAAGGTAGTAGGACGTGGCGCGCCGCCGCCTGTAGCTCCGAGTATCTCGGGATACTCCTTGTAATCCGGGAGATAAGCTTCCCACAATTGTAACCGACCCGGACATGGGTCCACCGACCTTGAATGAAAACCCTAGCCCGTCCTCCCCATATAAGGCGGCCTAGGGCTCCATTCAAGGGGGACAACTCATCTTCAACCTCACGCATAATCCACCACAACTGGACGTAGGGTTTTACTCTCCGGAGGTCTGAACTAGTCTAAACCCCCTTGTCTCCCTGTTTTCACCGCCATACTCGCCTAGTTCCGAGTTCACCACATGGACTACCACCTACGCTCTTAGGTCCCAATCCTCCATTAACCTGCAAACATCTAGGGTAACCCCTAGCGGATCTGTCCAGGTCACACCCCCTAATAGTGCCAAAAGTAGTGTTAAAGGTGACAACATCCCCAAAATGTGCATAATCAATTAACGTCTTAGCATCAAACCAGAAAATATTACTTATTTATTCACAATATCTAATTCAAAAGTCTAGTGGAAAGAAGAGTTCTTAAAGATTTTGCTTTGAAAATACTTTAACATGCTTCTTACTTGAACATATGCAAACTCACTTTGGAGCTTTGCTTTGCAAATGATTTTTTGATCATGACAAGTGTAGCTAAGATTCATTGATCCTCCAACTTCTCGACAAGCCCCTTCATGTGCAACTTTTGACCTAATACCAAAATTATCAACAACCTCAATTTTAAAAGTATGCACTTCTAAAATCTTTCTTTGTGATAACATCAAATGGAAGGTATGTGGCAAGTAAAGCACATGATTGTGTTCAAGTATCATATCAAACACTTCATAATTTCCTTCCACTCGATTTAATGGAAGACCCATCCAAAATGGACAACATATTCTTGTTTCAGCTCACAGATTCTTTGTGACATGATCCCTCTTATCTTGTGCTCGACAACCCTTCTTGGCATACACACATCTAGATGAAGTTGCCTTTCGATCAAATTTACTTTCATTTGTGTACCTTTTTGACATCAAAACCTAAATGACCTTCATAGTTTACCCAAATGACCAAGCATCATCCAAGTTTATAAATTTCATACCAATCTGAGGTATCCAACTAGGACTCACATTCTCCCTACATAAATACAAAAGTATACTTGTTGCTAGGCATCTTGATGCAAAATAATGCAATATAATTTTGAATGTAAACCTACTTATTTGTTGGCTTATGCTTGTGCCATTAAGTCTTGACTAGAAATAGGGCATTGCGGCTACAGTTGCTGAGGCAGCACCCTGTCCATTGCGCCGCCATAGGGATCGATAGGCATGACTCATCAACCGAAATGAGAGCTCGAGCTGAATAGGAGTGGAGGAGCACATATCCATACTAAAACTGCATTCCCCGTTGGTCATTCCGCGCCAAAAATAACTCTAGTGAATGTGGTGGGCAATCTCTCATTTGTCCTCAGTTTGGGCTTTGGTAGGCTTTGCTTTGGGCTGCCAACAACACATGGAGGTTTTGTTTTGTGCTGATAACAACACATGGGCTGGGCGTTGTGAAAACTGAAACTGTAGATGCATCTTTGGATGTGTAATAGATGGCATCCATGAAGATAAAATTCACTTGTGACTTTTCTTCAACACATTAGAAAATACACACTGACCTAACCCACCTAATAATTTTCCTTTCATGCACCATATGCCCCGCAGGCAGCTAGCGTCAACTGGGCGTTGCAGGAAAAAGCTAGCACCTAGCAGGATAGGTGGGCGGCTGCAGGAGCCTGCTAGCTGCATAACATATCTGTCGCCTCCACGAGTGTTGCTTATGGAAGAGCCTACATCGCTTGTCATGCACCTGCACCTGCACCTGCACCTGCAAGAGCATTGCTAGTGGAACCAGCTTGGACTCTTGGACTTAATAGTCTCATACACACATCACTTTGTAATTACTAGCATTGCTTCCTTTCATCTACACGGCCTTCTCCACTGCGCTCCTACCTATCCACCTTGCAAGCTCATAGTTGCCGCCATTGTTGGCTGCAAGCACATGGAGTGCAACTGATAAAAAAATACAACATGTTCATGGAGATCTTTCATGGTTCATTAAAATACCACATGTATGTTTTGCTTTTATAATCTATACAATTACAATGAGTACATATGAACTAGAGCTAACTCTTAGTCCTTCTCACTAGCTTAGTTATCTTGAGATGAACCATGTGTGTGTCACACTACTTATCTATCTTACTTTTGCATTGAGTATTGACACTACCCATCGATGTTATACTCAGTAAACTCTTTTTAATTACCTGCCCACCTTCTTTTGGGAAATACGATACCTTTGGGAATATGCTACAATGGTATATCCATGCGCTTGTGGATTTATTCATGAGTTAAATATATCTAAGTAACCACAAGAAAAAATTACTCTACTCTATCATACTACAATATTTTAAAAAAATATATCAGGAATTTTATATCTAAGTAATCACAAGAAAATTGCTTTATATGGTTGGCAAAATGTTAAATATATGCTCCATATCCAAAGCATGGTTTATTATCCATACCAGAGCCTTAGATTATCACTCCACCTCTTCCACACTTTCTGCTACCTTTTTCTTTTGATTTTTATTTGTCATTTCTATCTATCTCACCTAAAATGTGAGTTAATTCGTGTAATGTTTATCTTTATTTCTTTAATCTCTCATAATATATGTTAATTTCAAGCCAAGTTATTGAGACTCTCTGCCAAACAAATAGAGTTCCATTTCTCTGGATATATTTTGTACAAATAATTTCCTAACATCATTAATTTCATCAACACGTTCTCATTTCTATCACGTACCCACAAGAACGCACCATGCATGGCAACCTTGTTGCCCTCTTCATCTAGTTGCCCAAAACTAATAATATTATTACATAAACGTGGTATAAAATACATCACGGTGAGTAAGCATTACTTACTATTTTGTACTGCAGGATGGGGTCCTTTCTCTTGATCTCTATAGTGAATCCATCACCTAATTACACCTAACCACCAATCTCTCATGTAGCTTGCTAAACATAGCCCTCCTGTTAGAAATTTAGACAACTTTCTCATTATTTTAATCCAGAAATTATTTAACATGATGATGACATATACACAAATTGATAATTTGAATGTAACACATTCCAAACATGTATATTGAAGAACTGGTAGAAAAAAGAACAAGTAAATAAATAGAGGAGATAGAGACAGATACCCAGCAACGGCGGTGGATGAACTCGACGGATCGGCCATGTCGTCGTAGCAGCGTAGTCGTTGCAGAGAGTTGGGAGACGTCGTCGTTGTCGTAGAAGTAGGCAGTCGCGTGAACGCTCCCCAAAAACCAAATTGCCGTACACCCCGAGCAGAGTTCACGAACGGCGTCGGTTCCGGAGGTACCTGCCCTCCAGCGATTCCGTGCGCGCAGAAGCACTGGACGGAGATCCTCTACCAGCAGCAGAGTTTGGTTTGTTTTTCCAACCAGGCCAGATGAGAAAAACACTCTAATATATGTAGAGCCACCGTGGGATGTGAAAGGACGAGACGGAACTGGCGAGTGACCGCTCGCCGCCTGCATGAATGCATGCATGCATGCACCAACTCGTAGCTCAGCACTTAGTGGATGAAGAAAATGAACTGCCGTCCGCTCACAGCCTGCATAAATGACGAAACGAACAGCCTGCATGAACGCATGCATGCATGCATGTCCGGCCGTTCGCTTGCTGCCTTGCCACTTGCATGCATGCATGCACGCCATTAAGCAAATTACTCAGCAATTACTTGGTTGGCTGTTTGCATGCATGTCATTAAGAAAATTACTCCTCGGCTAACTGCTTGCATGCATGCCATTAAGCAAATAACTCAGCCGCATGCCCAGCCTTCATGCAAGCCACGGCAGCCACGGCATGTGAGTGCTCTTCCTCAAACTTATCAAATTAATTAGATAAATATCCAACTAAGGACTCTTGGAATTCTCATCCGGTTTATTGTTATTCCCATGCAAATATTACTTACCATAGAGTTTGAATTTTAATTATAAATGGGCCAAGCCTAATTAAAATTTCAACAATCCCCACCAAACTCTAGGTTAATTAATAAAGCATGTCAAAACCACAACTCAGTGATATACCAGTGTTTCGATGGAGACTATTAAGTTGAACATCCATCTAGAATCAGAATTTTACTCAATCACAACTATACAATGGACTAAGCCTTGAATTGACAGTTTTGTGTGAAATGAGATCCATTCAAGTCCTTTACTGGTACTAGGCTGCAAAAAGGCATCCCCTCTATTTGAAGCATATGAGTCACACTTCTGTACCTTTTCATGAGAATTTAGAGATTACCCAATTCTCATAGACTGTGACCAGCAGTCTGTCTCATATAGGTGTATTTCTCGGTATATGTTTTGTAGGACAACATCTCAAATGAAATACATTAAGGTAAAAACCATCCTGCCTTACAAAAAGGAAAGATGTGCATCAGAGATGAGTTAAAAGAAGGGGTCTTTCCTCACAATCTACTACTAGCTTGTTTCACCATCCTAATTCACGGGATCTCCGATCACATAGGACAGGTTACCACTAAAGTAGATTTCAAGTGGGTCTCATACCCATCTCTCTTGATGCACTCTCTATCACATTACGTGATAAGCCCTTGGTAAATTGATCTGCCAGATTTTTCGATGTATGGACATAGTCCAACGATATAACTCCGGAGTTTCTCAACTTTCTGACAGATTTCAGCCGTCTCTTAACATGCCTAGATGACTTCATGTTATCCTTGGAACTGTTAACCTTTGTAATCACAGTTTGATTATCACAGTTCATGGAAATAGCTGGAATTGGTTTTTCAACCACCGGTAAATCCAAAAGGAGTTCACGAAGCCACTCGGCCTCAGCCCCAGCAGTGTCCAATGCAGCGAGCTCTGCTTCCATTGTAGACTTCGTTAAGATAGTCTGCTTGCAAGACTTCCAAGAAACAACACCACCTCCAAACAGAAACACATATCCGCTTGTGGCACAAAGCTCATCAGCATCAGAGATCCAGTTGGCATCACTGTATCCCTCTAACACTTTTGGGTGTCCTGAATAATGAATACCATAACTTATGGTACCTTTCAGGTAGCGCATTACTCTCTCAAGAGCACCCCAATGCGTATCTCCAGGGTTTTTCACAAACTGACTCAGCTTGCTCACAGCATAGGAGATATCAGGTCGTGTTGCATTTGCAAGATACATGAGAGATCCAATAATCTGGGAGTACCTTAATTGATCCCTTGCAATCCTGCGGTTCTTACTCAAAGAAACACTAGGATCATACGGTGTAGGTGAAGGTGTACAATCACTGTAACCAAAACGACTTAACACCTTTTCCACATAGTGAGATTGTAACAAAGTTACCCCACCATCACTATCTCTAGAAAGCTTGATATTAAGAATAACATCAGTTTCTCCCAAATCTTTCATCTCAAAATTGTTTGACAGGAAATGCTTCACTTCCTCAATCACTCTGAGGTTAGATCCGAAGATCAAAATGTCATCAACATATAAGCACAATATGACACTTTCACCCCCACCATGTCGATAGTATACACATTTGTCAGCTTCATTCACAATAAAGCCCGCAGACGTTAATGTGTTATCAAATTTCTCATGCCATTGCTTAGGAGCTTGTTTGAGACCATACAACGATTTCAACAGCTTACACACTTTGTTCTCTTGACCATTTGCAATAAATCCATCAGGCTGATCCATATAGATCTCCTCCCCCAACTCTCCATTTAGGAAAGCGGTCTTAACATCCATTTGATGGACTATAAGACCATATGAGGCTGCCACGGAAAGCAAAGTTCGAATGGTCGTTAACCGAGCAACTGGTGAATAAGTATCAAAGAAGTCTTCACCCTCCTTTTGTGTGTAACCCTTGGCCACAAGCCTTGCCTTGTACCTCTCAATTGTACCATCAGGCCTAAGCTTTTTCTTGAACACCCATTTACATCCAATAGGTTTGCACCCATATGGACGATCAACAACCTCCCAAGTACCATTAGACATTATTGATTCCATCTCACTCCTGACTGCTTCCTTCCACAAGTCAGCATCAGGAGAGGAAAAAGCCTCTTCAATGGTTGTTGGAGTATTGTCCACAAGATACACAATGTAGTCATCGCCAAAGGATTTCGCAACCCTTTGTCTCTTACTCTTTCGAGTAACTACAATGTCATTCTCCTCTGGAGGATTTTGCACATGAGTCTCTTCATTTTGCTCATCTGGAATGAGATTATCATGCTCATGGGAAATTATAGATTCATGATTAGAACTGCTAGATGTAGTTTTCATAGGAAATTCAGTTTCAAAAAATGTAGCGTCTCTAGATTCCATAATTGTACCAACATGCATGTCAGGTACCTTAGATTTTATAATCAAGAACCTATATCCCACACTGTGAAAAGCATAACCAAGGAACACACAGTCTACGGTTTGAGGTCCAAGTTTGCGCTTCTTATTGATTGGCACGTTCACTTTGGCCAAGCAACCCCAAGTACGCAAATAAGAAAGATTTAATCTTTTCTTTTCCCATTCCTCGAATGGTGTGATTTCTTTGTCTTTCATAGGAACTTTGTTTAGGACATGACAAGCTGTCAAAATCGCTTCACCCCACCATTCCTTGGATAATCCCGCAGTGTCTAACATGGCATTCACCAACTCTGTTAGAGTGCGGTTTTTCCTTTCGGCAATCCCATTGGATTGAGGTGAGTATGGCGGTGTCCTCTCATGAACAATCCCATGTTCAACACAGAACTCATCAAAAGTATTAGAGAAATATTCCCCACCTCTATCAGACCTCAATCGTTTAATTTTCCTTTCAAGTTGGTTTTCTGCTTCAGCTTTATAGGCCTTGAAATAATTTAACGCTTCATCTTTTGTTTTCAAAAGGTACACATAGCAGAATCTAGTACAATCATCTATAAAAGTCATAAAGTATCTTTTTTCGCCTTTTGTCAAAACGCTATTCATCTCACAAAGATCAGAATGAACCCGCTCTAATGGCGCCAAATTTCTTGGCTCGGCAGCCTTGTGAGGCTTACGAGTTTGTTTTGATTGCACACATGCATGACACTTAGAGCATTTGACGTGATTAAATTTCGGGATTAAACTCATGTTTGCTAGCCGCATTAAACATCCAAAATTAACATGACATAAACGTGAATGCCATAAATCTGTCTCATCACAAATGCTTACGGAATTCACGACATTATTACACACATCCATCAAAGACAAGCGGAACAAACCTCCGCAATCATAACCCTTACCAACAAATGTTCCATGTCCCGACACGACACACTTATTGGATTCAAAAACAACTTTGTAGCCATCACGACACAATAAGGAAATACTAACAAGATTTTTCTTTATTGAGGGGACATGCTGCACGTGCTTCAATAGCACCGTCTTTCCCGAAGTAAGCTTCAGAATGACGGAACCAACACCATGAACATGCGCACGCGATCCGTTCCCCATCAGCAAGGCTCCAGTCCTGCCGACCTGAAAAGATGCAAACAAAGATATATCAGCACACACATGGATATTAGCACCACTATCCATCCACCACTCAGGTGAATTACAGACTGAAAGAACATAGGGTAAAGGATTACCATACCCAGATGTCCCTCCTACAGTCTCATTGATCACCATGTTTGCTGATTTCTTTTCCTTCACAAATTTGCTAGGACACGCACTAGCCCAGTGCTCAGTGCTCCCGCAAACAAAGCATCCTTCATTCTTCTTCTTGTTAAATTTCTTCTTGAACTCAGTGTTCTGTTTTGGCTTAGGGTTGTGACCTTGCTTTCCCTTGTTCTTGTTCTTGAAGTTACGAGATGCATGAAAATTCTTTTTCTGTACCATGTTGGCAGCAGATGAATCTGGATCTTTCCTATTGTTGTCTTTTCCCCTTGCCCTCTCCTCCACATCAAGTGTACCAATGAGGTCAGCCACATTGAACTCTTGTCTCTTGTGTTTGAGGGAGGTGGCAAAATCCTTCCAAGAAGGTGGTAACTTGGCGATGATACCGCCAGCCACAAACTTATCAGGAAGAACACATGGAAAATGTTCCAGTTCCTTAGCCAAAGCCTGAATCTCATGAGCCTGCTCTACAACAGAACGGTTCTCAACCATTTTGTACTCATAGAGTTGCTCCATGAGATAGAGCTCACTTCCGGCATCGGAAACTCCAAACTTCTCGTTCAATGCATCCCATAACAATTTGCCTGATGTGTAAGATATGTAGTTTTTCTCATACTTGCTATGCAGTGCACAAATCACAGCGCCTCTGAAGAGGTTATCGGCAGCCCGAAATTTAGTCTCCTCATCAGGAGTCAAGTTTTCAGGCTTCCCCTCCGCGACATGATAGCAATGCATCGCAGTCAACCACAACACCATCTTAGCTTTCCAAGTCATGAAATTTTTTCCCATCAAAAGCAGTTGGTTTCAACACAACAGCAAACCCAGTAACGGAAAATTGCCTAAAATTTGGTTTTTGGATTGTTAGAAATTTAGACAACTTTCTCATTATTTTAATCCAGAAATTATTTAACATGATGATGACATATACACAAATTGATAATTTGAATGTAACACATTCCAAACATGTATATTGAAGAACTGGCAGAAAAAAGAACAAGTAAATAAATAGAGGAGATAGAGACAGATACCCAGCAACGGCGGTGGATGAACTCGACGGATCGGCCATGTCGTCGCCGTAGCAGCGTAGTCGTTGCAGAGAGTTGGGAGACGTCGTCGTTGTCGTAGAAGTAGGCAGTCGCGTGAACGCTCCCCAAAAACCAAATTGCCGTACACCCCGAGCAGAGTTCACGAACGGCGTCGGTTCCGGAGGTACCTGCCCTCCAGCGATTCCGTGCGCGCAGAAGCACTGGACGGAGATCCTCTACCAGCAGCAGAGTTTGGTTTGTTTTTCCAACCAGGCCAGATGAGAAAAACACTCTAATATATGTAGAGCCACCGTGGGATGTGAAAGGACGAGACGGAACTGGCGAGTGACCGCTCGCCGCCTGCATGAATGCATGCATGCATGCACCAACTCGTAGCTCAGCACTTAGTGGATGAAGAAAATGAACTGCCGTCCGCTCACAGCCTGCATAAATGACGAAACGAACAGCCTGCATGAACGCATGCATGCATGCATGTCCGGCCGTTCGCTTGCTGCCTTGCCACTTGCATGCATGCATGCACGCCATTAAGCAAATTACTCAGCAATTACTTGGTTGGCTGTTTGCATGCATGTCATTAAGAAAATTACTCCTCGGCTAACTGCTTGCATGCATGCCATTAAGCAAATAACTCAGCCGCATGCCCAGCCTTCATGCAAGCCACGGCAGCCACGGCATGTGAGTGCTCTTCCTCAAACTTATCAAATTAATTAGATAAATATCCAACTAAGGACTCTTGGAATTCTCATCCGGTTTATTGTTATTCCCATGCAAATATTACTTACCATAGAGTTTGAATTTTAATTATAAATGGGTCAAGCCCAATTAAAATTTCAACACCTCCGAGTCTCCGACCTATCATATGGTTGCTAGCTCCATTGTATATGTACCAAACACTGATGTTGATTTGCTCTCTCTATCAGTTCCCTGATTGGTATAAAGTTTTCTTCATTTAGCTAGCATCAAACATCTTGCTAGTTCCCTCCTTGCACATGAGGGCAACTGTGAGGTCCCCCTTTCGGAATTCCCGCTAATTACCTGTGTTAGTCCCTGAATTAGTAGGCTAACATAGTTATCATCAAATTTAAGTACAGAAAGCAATAAATGGCGCATAAAGACATATTTACCTTAACAAAAGGAAGCGATGGTGCCCATCCACTATGAAGATGGTGAAACACCCGGAAACCTATACCTGTATAAATGAATGAAGGTAAGGCTGAGTACACATCAACGTACTCAGCAAATCCTAGTGTATGAGATATTATCCTATGTCTACATGCGAGGTTTTCAAGGGAAGGAGGCAGGTCTTGTTTATTATTCCCTATATTCTACTAAATGCGGATGAGGTGAGTTTCGGAGAAAACAGAGCACTTTTAATGTATAGGGTGGCCCTGGAGGGGGAATACGAAACCTCTCCTACCAGTTCCCAAGTTTTATTAACTCAGAGACCATCAGGGTCCTCCTGAGCTGGCATTTCGCCTCATCACTTTCTCTAAGGGCCTTAGCCTTGTCTCACATCCACATAATGAATGTTTGCTAATCAACAGGAGTTTTTACCAAAAGGGCTCATAACCGAGAGTCACAACTATTCGAATAGATTATACTCTACGCAAAGGTGTACGCTTTACCCGCACGGTCGGTCAGCCCATACCTTGATCACAGGTGGTACTGACCTACGGTCGGTCACCCTGACGCCATAACATTCCCGATGACTCGTACCGGCCAGACCTGAGACTATGCGAAGGTCCTGCTCCACGCGCGTCGCAAGTGCGCGTCGTGCAGGGCCTGGGCGTCATGGTGTGTCGAGGTGGCCAGGATGCCGGCATGCAGGCGGGCGCGGCGGCGAGCAGGGACACGGCAGTGTGGTGCTGGGGCAAGGCGGTGGACCTCGTCGTTGCGGTGGCGTGCTGATGGCTGGCCGAAGTGCCAGCGGCGGCGACGGAGCGGTGAGGTACACAGCGTGGCGAGGAGCACGTGGCGTGGGCGCGTGTGCGTGCAGGGGCACGACGGCGTGCGTCCGGCCGTCTGAGCGCGAGGCGACTCGGTGCAGCGGCGGCTAGGCCGGCGGGCTTGGGCATCTGGCGGCGGCGTGGCACTCAACAGGTGCTACGTGCAGGTGCTGACAGCGGTGGCTTGACGCGGCGGGGAAGCAGGCCGGAGCTGTGGCGGCACTGGTGTCGTGGTGAAGCAAGGGAGGCGGCGACCGTGCAGGGCGGGCGGCGTGGTGGAGATAGCCCGGCGGTGAGCTGACCGGGCACGGGTGGCTGCGCACGGCGGCGGCGCTGGAAGAAGCTAGGGCTGCAGCGGCGCAAGGCGCACGATGGCGGCGGCGCCAGCGAGCTCGGAGCTGAGCAGCAGGGCGCGGCTCGGACGCGGTGGAGGAGGGCAGCCAGGGGGCGAAGGTGGTGACGGGTGCTGGCAGGGTGTCGAACTCAACGCCAAAATGCCGGCGGAGCTGCTGTCGGCGGCGGGCAGCACGGCGGCGCAGCGCGGTGGGGCGGTGGGGAATCCCCCCGGCGGTGCTGTAGCTGCTGACGTCAGGATGACGCGAACGAGTGCGGGGTGTAGCAGGCCGCGTTGGGCCAGTGGGCTGTGCGGGCTGGCGGAAAAAAGGGAAAAAAGAAAAAGGGTCGGCGCGGCTTGGGCTGAAGGAGGAGGGGAAGGCCGGGATTGCTAAAGGAGTTTGAGGAGGTCCAACAGACTTTAGAAATTGTGAAGGCTTTCTAATGTTTGAATTATAATTAGAAATGGTTTTCAAATCCAAATTCAAACTCAAATCCTTAAGGGTTTAAAATGGGATTTTAAAACCAATCCCAGTCTAGGATTCATGAAAGTTTGCACTAGGGTTTAAATGTGAATTTGAAATGAAATTTCAAATTCGATTTTTAAACCAAAATCCTTAGGGATTTATTTTAGGGTTTGAAAAGTAAATTTTGGAATAAAATTTCCAAACTTATTTTCCCACCCAAAATCCTTAAGTGAAGAAAGAGGTTGGACTATAGTTTGAATAGTGAATTTGAAAAGTGGTTTCAAACTCAAATTCAAACGAAATTCCTTAAATGGAGAAAAAGGAATTTGACTATAGTTTTAATGATGAATTTGAAATGTGTTTTCAAATTCGAATTCAAACGAAAATCCTTAAGAGATCACTGAGCAATCAAATGCAACACAAATGTAGGTTTAGATGCAAAATTTATTTAAGAAAAATTTGGAATATCTAGAGAAAAGAAAATTAAGCCTATAATTAGAGAAAAATTTTAATAAGTTCGTATTTTAAAATGCCTTAAAAAATCGGGATGTGACAGCAACAAAGTAGGTTCATCATCTTGAACACATGAGAGGTTTGCCTCCTCATCGCGGTTGTCCGTACATGCCACAATTAGATCATTTATCCTTGCTTTTTTTTCCAGTACCATGTTTGGCACTAGAGCTATCAAGCTCCCATAGGCGAGAAGTGCTCCAATTGCCACAATCACCCTCACTACTACTACAAGGTCACTTGAGCCCAATGCACCATCACTGCTATGTTTCTTGGCACTTCCTTACCACTCAACATGAGTGAGCAGGAGCTCGAAGGTGGCCCTGTCATCACTACCACATTATAGACACAACGTTATCCTCAACAACCTTGAGTTATCCAATAGCTTCCTTCTTAAGCCCGCCCAAAACCCATGTCAACATTTTTACTGATGCAACAAGGCATGACCTTGGTGGCACAATTGATGAAGAGGCAACTATGTTAGTAGAGTTCAACAAGGAATGTTAGTGGAGTTGATTGCTGCTCAACATACTTAGTTAACATGTCAAATTTGCATCTATGATAATGGAGTGAGGTAGTCAACTTGTTTAGTTCAATATATAAAAATATAAAAAACATGATGAGACAAATTTTTGTAGAAAATATTCTAAAACCTAAGAAATTTAATATGAGCATCATTTTTCTTATCAGATAAAATATATGACAAATAAACTAAAACTTATTGTAACATTACAACACCTAGCCACCCATACTCACTGTGAGTAACAAAACAATAGCAAGATCCTTCTCCTTATCTATAAGACTAGGGAATATAAATGACAGAAGATCCACCAAACAACCAAACCCAAAAGAAAAACATACTACATAAGCACAACACATACACCTAGCAAACACAAAAGCCCGTCCTTACATTTTTCTTGCTTGCTTTTGCCATCCCACTACTCTTAAGCTTCTTACACTTTATAGTTGAGTGATGCCATCTTCTCTTAAAACTACGAGCCAAATCAAACTACAAGCATATTTCACAAAAAGAACTAAAAACTTAACAATAGATGCTACATGTACATTTTTTAAAGGACCCTAGCACTTAGCTAGCTCGACTAATCACCCAAAAATATTAAAAAGTGATAATGGAGTAGATTATGAACCACATTTTATTTCTTTTCCTTCCAATGTTGAGGCCAAAGGTGCAGAGCAAATCATAACATTCCATTCCATTCTTTCCCGATAAAACAAATAAAATCAAGCAAAAAAACCATCTGAACATATTTCTCAAAAAAAAACTTCAAGAGAGGCCAATCCAAATAACAAAAAGCCCTCCCAAAATAAACAACATAACACAATCACACCACACATGATGACATGACACGTCTAGAAAAGGAAAACAAAAACAAGAAAAAAAAAAGAAAACACTCTTATCATTTCATCATCACCTTCATCCCTTGGTTTTGATTGCTTTGCCATCTCCTAAAATTACACACCAAACCAAACTGAAAAAAAAAGCAAACTATATCTTTTCCAGCTAGAGATATGAAATGATCCCCAAAAAATTGCTAGAGAGATGAAATTATAAGGAACCCATCTATAAATATCGGGAAGATAATTTTACTCCCCACCCTGACCTAAAACCCTCACCTTATCTTCTCGACGCCTCCCCCGCCCGGCCTCCCCGCTTCTCCTCGAATCCTACCGCAGCTGTTTTCTTGCTTCCTTGCGTGCTGGCGGAGCAAGAGGCGGCCATGGCCACCACAACTGACGCCGCCGCAGTCGCGCCCGTGGAACAAGAGAACCCCGCCCCGGCGGCGGCGGAGGCGGCGGCTGCCGCCACCGAGGAGGAGCCGACCAAGAAAGTCGAGCCGGCCGTGGCCATCACCACCGACGCCGCCCCAGTCTCGCCGGCCCCGGAGGACGAGAAGCCGGCTCCAGCGACGGGCGAGGAGGAGCCTCGGGAACATTCCGAGTCGGAGGAGATCAAGGCGGGTGGGGGAGAGGAGGAGGAGGTGAGATTGGAGGGGCAAGGTGAGGGGATTGGGGGTCCGGAGGCCGAGAACGGCGAGGCGGAGGGTGCCGGAGGAGGAGGTGACGGCGGGAAGGTGGAAGAGGCGGAGGAGGATGGTAAAGGTGTGAGCCAGGGCACGGCGGAGGCCGAGAAGGATGACGTCGGCGGAGAAACTGAGGCGGCGCCCGTGCCAGCCGTGGAGTCCAAGTCGGAGACCGGCGAATTCGGGGAGGAGGGTGCTTCTCTGGCTTCCCTTGATGCGCCGGAAGGTGATGAGGAGGGTGGATTGCGGGAGCAGCAGGAGGAGGAGGAAGCAGGTGCTGCTGTGGAGGCCAAGGCTGTGGATAAGGTAGCAGATGACGTGCACTCACCAGTGGCCGAGGAGGAGAAGCCAGAACCGGAAGCCGAGAAAGGAGAGGAGGTAGTTTCTGGGGGTGGAGATGGTGGTGAATTGGGTGATGAGAAGGAGGTGACTAAACCAGAGGATAAGGTCCCTGTTGCCGAATCTAATGGTGAATTAGCTGACAAGAAGGAAGCCAGTGATGATGTGATGGCTCTGGGAAGTGAAGAAGCCCTGGAAGAAACAACTAACAAGGGTGCCGATGTTGAAGATGAGGCCGCCAACCCTGCGCCAACCAGCGAGCCCAGTCCAGTGGTAAGTTGAGCGTCCCCAGTCTGGTTTTGTTGCTTACAGTGTTGATGCTAGTGGTGATGTAAACAAATTTGAATGATGCACCAATACAGGTTCTGAATGATGCAAGCGCAGAGGAGCCTGATCCAGCATCTGCAGACAGTGTGATTGAGGATAGCCCTGAGAAAGGGCAAAATGCTGAAGGCCAGGCTGCTGCCATTGAAGCCCCAAAAGAATTAACTAACACGGATGCTGATCTTGAAGATGAGGCTGCCAAGGCTCAGCCATCCAGCGAGACGAGTCCAGTGGTAAGTGGCGCCCTCAATCTGATTTTGTTTCTTATAGTGTTGATGCTAGTGGTGATGTAAACAAATTTAAATGGTGCACTAATCCAGGTTGTGAATGCTGGAAGCGCAGAGGAGGCTTCTCCTGACAGTGTGATTGAGGATAGCCCGGAGAAAGAGCAGAATGCTGAAGAGCAGGCTGCTACCAGTGAAGCTGTGGAAGATGCTGGTGCCGAGAAACTCAAAGATGTTGAAAATGGTGCTGCTGCTCCAGAGCTAGCTCCAGAATCAAGCAATGAAAATAATGGTGCTGATGAGACTAAAGGTGCTACTGAGGTTTCTGACCATGAAGAGGAGGCTGGTGACAGTGACATAATCGAGGCAGAGGCTGTGGCAAATGTGGAGGACAGGGTTGGTAATGAGGCTGATGAGGATGATGATGGGGCAAACTCTGACACAAGTCCTGCGCGTGTTGCTATCTTAGAGAGCTCTGAAGCGGCAAAGCAGATCATGAAGGAACTTGCAGAAGGATCCTCTAGTGGTCTTGTGTCTGGCTCAAGAGACTTCACTGAAAGCATGGATGGGCAGATTATGCTTGATGATTCAGAGGATGATGACGACGAAGAAGAAGATGGGGATGAGAAGGGATTTGATTCTGCTGCCCTGGCTGCCCTTCTGAAAGCGGCCACTGGTGGATCATCAGATGGGAATATCACAGTTGCTTCCCAAGATGGTTCTAGAATATTCACCATGGACCGACCTGCTGGTCTGGGTTCATCAGCAACTTCTCTGAGGCCTACTGCTCCTCGACAACCTGCTAGGTCAAACCCATTCAGCCCCTCGGAGCTTGCAGTTACCGCCGATCCTACTGAAGAGATGACTGAGGAAGAGAAGAAGTTGCACGACAAAGTTGAGTTGATTCGGGTGAAGTTTCTACGTCTGGTTTACAGGCTGGGAGCTACTCCTGATGAAACCGTAGCAGCACAAGTTTTGTACCGTTTGAGCCTTGCTGAGGGTATCCGACATGGAAGGCAGACCAACCGAGCTTTCAGCCTTGATAATGCACGGAGGAAGGCCTTACTTCTTGAAGCAGAGGGAAAAGAGGATCTGGACTTCTCATGCAACATACTTGTTCTAGGAAAGATTGGAGTTGGCAAAAGTGCAACTATCAATTCTATTTTTGGTGAAGAGAAGACCAGAACTGATGCCTTTAGCTTAGCGACCACCAAGGTGGGGGAAATTGTTGGTGTCGTGGACGGTGTCAATATTAGAATCATTGATACACCAGGCCTTCGACCCAATGTGATGGATCAAGGATCAAACAGAAAGGTTCTTTCTGCTGTCAAGAAATTTACCAAGAAATGTCCCCCTGATATTGTTCTGTATGTTGATCGTCTGGATAGTCTGAGCCGTGATCTCAATGATTTGCCTCTTCTGAGAACTATTACTGCTGTTCTTGGTTCATCCATATGGTTCAACGCCATTGTTGCACTCACACATGCTGCCTCTGCTCCTCCTGAAGGCCTCAATGGTGCTCCCATGACATATGAAGTTTTGATGGCTCAGAGATCCCACATCATCCAGCAATCCATAAGGCAGGCTGCAGGAGATATGCGTTTGATGAACCCAGTAGCCCTTGTTGAGAACCATCCTTCTTGCAGGAGGAACCGTGAGGGCCAGAAAGTGCTTCCAAATGGCCAAAGCTGGAGGCATCAGATGCTGCTTTTGTGCTACTCCTCAAAGATATTATCAGAAGCTAACACACTTCTGAAGCTTCAGGACCCTAATCCTGGAAAGCTCTTTGGGTTCCGTTTCCGCTCCCCACCTCTTCCCTTCCTGTTGTCCTCACTCTTGCAGTCAAGAGCCCACCCCAAACTTTCTGCTGAGCAGGGTGGCAATGAAGGTGATTCTGATATTGAATTGGATGATTATTCTGATGTGGAACAAGATGATGATGAAGAAGAATATGATCAGCTTCCACCCTTCAAGCCCTTGACCAAAGCTCAGCTTTTGAGGCTCACAAAGGAGCAGAAGAATGCATATTTTGATGAGTATGACTACAGGGTCAAGCTTCTCCAGAAGAAACAGTGGAAGGATGAGATCCGCAGGTTAAAGGAGATGAAGAAGAGGGGAAAAACTGATCTGGATGATGATTATGGATATGCTAATCTCACTGGTGAGAATGATCAGGACCCTCCTCCAGAGAATGTATCAGTTCCCTTACCTGACATGGTGCTGCCTCCTTCATTTGATTGTGATAATCCCACATACCGGTATCGCTTTCTGGAGCCAACTTCAACTGTCCTTGCAAGGCCTGTTCTAGATGCGCATGGGTGGGATCATGACTGTGGTTATGATGGAGTAAGCGTTGAAGAGACACTAGCTATCCTTAGCAGGTTCCCAGCCAATGTAGCAGTTCAGGTCACCAAGGACAAGAAGGAATTCAGCATCCATTTAGACTCTTCCATTGCAGCAAAGCATGGGGATAATGCCTCATCTCTTGCTGGTTTCGATATTCAAACTGTTGGGCGGCAGCTTGCATATATTCTCCGTGGTGAGACCAAAATCAAGAGCATCAAGAAGAACAAGACCACAGGAGGATTCTCAGTAACTTTCCTGGGCGACATTGTGGCAACTGGCCTGAAGGTCGAGGACCAGCTCTCCCTTGGGAAGAGGTTGTCACTAGTTGCGAGCACTGGTATGATGAGAGCCCAAGGGGACACTGCATATGGAGCTAACTTGGAGGCACGCCTTAAAGACAAAGACTACCCAATCGGCCAGTCCCTGTCAACCTTGGGTCTTTCTCTGATGAAGTGGCGCCGGGACCTCGCTCTGGGTGCTAACCTGCAGTCACAGTTCTCCATTGGAAGGGGCTCCAAGATGGCGGTTCGACTTGGTCTGAACAACAAGCTGAGTGGGCAGATCACCGTCAGGACAAGCACCTCAGAGCAGGTTCAGATCGCACTTGTGGGTCTCGTGCCGGTTCTAGCTTCCATCTACCGGAGCTTCCGGCCCAGTGAACCGTCATTTGCTTATTAGCCTGTCAGAATTAGTTATTCGATCACCATATCATCTCTCATCCTTTCCATATGAACCATATTTCCTGTCATTTCAGTTTACTCTTCTGTAATTGGCAGATTGTTGCTGTCATAATTTTGTCTGAAGAAGGTTGTGAGTTTGGTCTGGAACTATAGCTGAATAATGTCGAGGGATGTATTAATCCTTGTGGTTACCAATCTATTGTAGTGTTGCTATTGCTAAAGGCTATTATGTATAATCTGTCAATAGTTCTGCTTTGCTAGTAGTGTTGATGCTGTGATTAATGTTACTAGCTGGCGAGAGCATGCCTTGCATCTGGCTGCTCAGCTTCGGAAGTTTTACCCAGAATTTTCTGTTTGGTGGACTTCTCTTGTGGTCGGATTCCTGCAGGTAGGCGATGACAGTGTATGGGCCTGGAGATACTGCTTCCTCTAGTCTCTCGACAACGACGACAGGTGTAGAACAGCCGAGCTTTCCATCATCGTCACTTCACCTGGAGTTCACCTGGAGTTCAGTATTGCGCGTGAGCTATTACCTGACCTAGGGCCTACCCTGACCTATGCAATCCGTCCCCGCAGGTAGGTTGTTTCTACGGCTCTGCAGTTCACTGCCTAACAACTGCACCATCAACTCTTACCGTGTGTTTGGTTGGAGAGCGGCGGGAGCGGAGTGGAGCCGACCCGCTCCCACGGCTGTTTGGATGGGGAGCGACCGGAGCGGAGCGGGTGAAGCCGGAGTTCGGGGATTTTCTCAGCGGGGATTTAATCTCCGAAAAAAATCCTCTCGCCGGTGAAGCCGGAGTTCGGAGATTTTCTAAGTCAGGAGGAAGCTTTCTTCTCTTAATGAAAACCGTAAGAGCGGTCTTACCTCCACCGACTTAGTTTTTGGGAGAGGAGGTGGAGGAGGAGAACGGCGGCGGAGGTGATGCCGTGGATGATGAGGACAGCGAGGACGACATGAATGGTTGGGACGAGAATGGCGACCCGTATCTGCCATTCGTCGCGCCCTGGCATCGGTCGGTAGTACACTAGTACCTTGCAGGCTTGCACTGCAGGTAACGACAAAATCGTGGTGTCAGAATATATGGGTTTTGCATCAACAAGATCCGTGCAGTTCCAGACCAGATTGACCAACTGAATGCAACTGTTGTTTTTTACAGGAAACAGTTATACGATAGAGGAAGCAGAAGAAATAACTGAATCTGTCCATAAAAGGAATGGCATCCTGATCTCAGAATGGGCTGAAATGGCTAACAACAACATTACTCCTTTACCCGCTTTCCCTTTACCTGTTCAACCAAAGATCACCACATACTGTGTTTCTGGACATCAGTGCTACCACCAGCGGTATTGGACTGGAATTACTTCTGAAAGTTGGTGAACTCGGCATGCTACTTTATATATCTTCTCTCACGAAGTTCCTTCTCTCCTTTTTTTTTCTTTTTTTTTTGTGATTGCAGCTGCACCAGATCATCCATATTTCGTACCCTCCGGGATGATGCAAGTGTTCTCGTTGGGAATGTCGAGCCCTCTCGCTCATACTGTTAATATTTACGGGTGGTTTTCTGTTCGTGATACCTGGGAACCTCTCCGCAATTATCTGTTTAAGCGCTCAAGAGATGATCCAGCCACGATTTCTCGGGTAGGTGATGCTTCTTCTTATCCTGAATTGAAGCTGCATAAAAGAAAAACAGAACTCTGTAACAAAATTGATTTGTTCAGGCTGAGGTTAGCGGTCGTGTCCAATCTCTCTCTCTTTCTCTCTCTCTCTCTCTCTTTTGAAGGAAAACTGTGGGGGAGTTCCCCACAGCACTTCGGATTTTCATTAAAAAAAAGAGGGGGTTAGGGGGGTTAGGGCGGTTAGATGTACAAGAGAGAAAACTTAGGTGCTGCTTAGGCGCTACCCTCCAATCTAGCTTGCCTCGCTGCTGTGGTGGTGCCCAGTCTGCTTAAAGCTTAGTGCATTTATTATGCTCCAAATTTTTTGGAATTAACCTTGGACATATCTGCCCAATTCTTGCCATGTCGATGCATATGCATACATAAAGTACTTGTTCTATAGTTTATATGTTTAGTGCAGCCATGATGCCAACTCTTTTTTAAGATTCACAAATGTGGTTCAACAAGGTAAATAAACCTCAAACTAAAATTCTAGTAAGTAAAACTCGGACAATGATGAATTTATATTTTGGGTTGTCTGAACGAAAGGGAGAAAGGTATGCTTCTGCACAGAACTGTATTTTAGTGCTTTGTAAAGTTGGCTTTATAAAATTATTGGTTATATGGTGACATTAAATACACTTCATATAATATACATTTTTATTGTATTGGTAGCTTATTGAACAAACACAATACTGTAACAGATCAATGTTTGATTGTCATTAATATTAATGGGAGTAGAAACATAAATGAAAATAAGGCCCTGGGTCAGGGTGAATATCAAGGAGTGTGAGAAAGCATAAATTTATGGAAAAGTTCATTCACATCCTGTTTTGAGGTTACATGTAGGATATCTAGATCCATTTGACACATTACTTTGGTTGCTTATTGTTGGATGTGGGGCTTTTCTCCTTTTTTTTCATTTGGTAGCACCATTAAGTTTTTCTTCATGCCATATATTACATTACTTTGAATTATGTTAAAACATCTAGAATTTGGTAGACTCTGCTCAGGAGTGTGCGACCTTTGTAAAACCATGCCATCAAATTTCTAAACCTTTTTTATCCTGTTAAAGATGCAGTTATCTTACTCATTGGAAAACAAATTCTTTATTGTCGACCGATTCACATGTAAACACTGGTCATTTTTCGAGACATGCCACGTTAATTTTCAACATGAGTAAGGGTAAACCGTAAACCATTAATTGTGATCTTGTTTCTTTAAAAGAAAATTGATATTGGATTCATTCTATTAACCTACCTGTTGGACTCTCTTGTTTGTATTTTCTGCATTATGCAACATTACACCTAACTGTTCTGGTAGTCTATTATATATAAATAGAACTTTTATTATATCAAGTTCTAACATTGTATATCTACAAGCAGGGTTGCTCTTTCCTGCCACTTTGTAGCCCATGCCGTGGAATATATGTGTTACAATATTTCTTAATAGACATTGAACTTTGGATAAAAGAGGAAGGAGAAGGATCTGCTGACAAACAGTTGTTTTGTGGGAATGTCGAAATCGACACTTCTTTGGCTGGATTTGGATCAAAACTCAGTGGACGGTTTCAGGGCGATTGTCACGGCTTGGACATGGAATATGCTTTTCTAGGTGACAGCATTGAAACTGTTATAGAGGTAAAGGCGGAATCCAAACAACCATCAGATGTGGGAATCAGTGCCTCAACCAGTGGTTTTGATGAGGAGATTTCACTATATGACAGCACATTTTGTGGAAGGGGGACCATGTTCAGGCATTTCGTGGCTGTGAAGAAGAAAGAGGAACTATGCGTAGTTTTGAAAATGGATTCATCACTATATAAATGGACTTTTAAGGCTGGAGTGGGAGTTCTGGCAGCACCTGAACACCCAATCTCTGAGTTTGCTCAGTTTTTTGTGATGAATGTATCTTTTAGGACAAGGGGCAAAGCAGCATCAGCTTGGTAGTGGAGTTGCATACTCCCTCCGTCCCATAAAGAGTGCAATTTAGTTTTTTTAGGACAGATTAGTAGAGAAATGAAAAGACTCTAATACCCTCATTTGTTTGCCAAATATAGTAAGTTTTGCCATGCAAATCAGATCTGATCACTTAATTAGGAAGTAAATTAGATCTATTTTCTACAGTTGCATTCTTTGTGAGATTTTTTTCAAAAACTAGAATTGCACTTATTATGGGACGGAGGGAGTATGCAACAACGTACGTGTAACCCAAACATGTTTATAGGGTATTTGTCCGGGAACTTTGCAGGTAGATGTTAGAATGATCTTTATAAATATCTGTCTTTTAGGGGTATAATTAATTGTCAATGGATGATGGAGCTATTTATGGATTGTTCGGCCATTGGATTTGGCTCGAACTGGGATATGGCTCGAGTGGACCAAGCTGCGGGATATGCAATAATCATGCAGTTGGAGCACGTTGGTCTTTTCACATCTCATTTGCAAATCTAGGAGGGGTGAACTATGGCAAAAGTAACAAATGGCGAAACCTTTAATTTTATCTTCGGTGGCAAAATATATATTAAGGACGTCTAATGCTAAATTGATAATGAAGTAGAAAAAGCAAATAGTTTACAGTTACACATCCTAAAAAGGAGTAAACACAAGATAATCTATGCCAACACAATCAGATTTTGTTAATGAGAAAGCGACAAGATAATCTAACTGATAAACTCCAATGCTTGATTACAAAGTTATATATGACACTGTAATAAGCTAATGTGATGTTCATATTGCATCTCCAAGTGTTTCTTCATTGATGTACTGATGAAAATAACCTTTCTTAAAACGGTTATAAAGTGTGGTCTTCTTCACACCGAGCGCATTGGCAAGATCCTGGAAGGTTTTGCGCTCTCTCAATGGCACAGTTTTGATTGCTTCCATGTCTATTTCTATTTTTTTGCGACCACAATTGTTAACCAACTTGTTTTTGACACCTTCTATCCCACCATAATCCTGTCCAGTGCGCCACACCCTTTGCACAACTCTAACTGGTACATCAAATTTCAGTGCAACAGCCTTGGAAACTCCGTGGTGCAACACGGGAGGATGCGTCCTCGCCAACAACTCTAGATATATGGCGACCTTAAAGTCATCCGAGTAGTATTTCCGTTTCTTCACGTTTGAACCTGCACACAAGATTTATAAAATGTAAAAAGGACCGATCCAGATGGTGAGATAAACGTTGTCGCTGTCTACTGTAGTACATCTGGCAAACATACACAGAATATAGTATCACTAAAATAAATATGTGTCGTTGATGTCTAGTGTTAGTGTACCACAGCTGACAATATGATCAAAGGGTGCTGTATCAAGTAACGAAACAATGCGCGTCAAATAACTCAGGTAACTTTCTGAATTTTCAGGTCAAGTAACATGCTTTTTTTGTGAACTTTTTGATCTTTTGCATTAATTAACACGAAAACGACTTTTGATCTTTTTTTCAGGCCAAGGAAAGCACGCGAAAGGAGTTTTGAACTTGCAGCAGGGTCAAGAAACGACCTGTCTGCAACTAGGAGCCGTGATACAAGTACGGAAACTGAGCTTATCGCTGAACTACTGATACATGAGCTACAACTTCTGCTGGAAAATGACGGGAAATGGACTAAACTGAACACTGAAACCATCAAATCATTAATTGATCTCACAACAGACGACATCTGAAAAACAAAGAGATGTTGATCTGAAATAATACATCACAACCGACAACAATATTACTTACCCTGATCTGCAGCACCGACATTACCCATAGGTCCAACCACATCTTGCCCATTTGCATCATCTGAAAATCAAAGAGATGCGCTCAAGAAGTTCGATCAATGTCTCCGGAAACAAAGAGAAGCGCAGACAGCTCAAGAAATCCACCTACCCTGCTGACCGGCAGCATTCTCATCTCCTCCTTCAGAAGCTACTCCATCTCCTTGTTCTTCAACTGCATTCTCATGCAGTTGACGATCATTACCTCCATCTCCATCTCCCCACACCATGTGGACCTCTAGTTCACGCGCAGGAGCATCGTCCCAATCTGGAATGTTGTTACGATCTATGGGATTGTTTAGGTCCAAAAGGGGAGGCGGCTCAAGGTTGAGGTCAAAGGGATGTACCGTCGCCATTGCTGTTGTACACCTAGCAGGCTCCTGCTGCAAGCATATAGGGAGAGGAGGCGGTGAACTAGTGAAGAGATGCATGGTTTCATCGGGAGAGGAGGCCACAGATGTAGGTAATGGCGTTGCTGGTTCCAACGCGTGAGAAAACGCTTCGTTGCCTGGCCACGATATTGATTGCTGTAAAAGTGTTGATCGATGAGCTTCCGACGATTTCATGGAAAAGCTCGGTGAGTTTGTGCAAATGGAGTCTGAAAAACGGCATGACGTCTGGTGCAAAAAGAGTCTGGCGCAGCATATGACAGCAAAATAAAAAACAGCGGATTCGAACCTGGAATTCGCAGCACTGGGCCGGACAAGAGCTCAAATTAGACTACAATCATCTATCTAATCTCTTCATCTCAGTGCAATTCTTCTTTCGGACGGATTAGTAGTAGCGTTAAAACACTCACATGTCCTGATCACAGCCAATCAAAGCTGACAACTTAAGTCCTCATTTGACTTTTATACATGAGTTTTTATGACAGGTTTTTTCTTTCCAAACATCAAGATTGCATTTTTTTCATGGAACAAAAGGAAATTAGCACTATACTAACCTCTCCTTAGTAATAGTATAAGGTTAGCAAGGATCCATTCTAATCAATTTTGCTAATAGTACAAAAATAATTTATCAGTTTCTTGGTTATATTTTTGGGGCTGTATACAGGACCTGCACACTCGTTAAACGAGTAGGATCACCTCTGATTGTTAACAGGAGTATTTGATTATCAAACTAATCAAGAAAAGACACAAACTGCACTTGACACTAGAGAGGAGACAGAGAAGCCTTCTTAATCTACACAGAATTTACCCGATTAACACAATCTGAACCCATCATTCCAACTAAAGAAGACCACACGAGATCGGCCTGTTATTCCGCACATTCACACTACACAAAGCTCAACTTTTCTCCACTGATCCGGCTCCTTTGCCCTCAAGATCCTCCATCGCTGAAGCCAGATAGCTGTCGCAGTAACCGGGTGGCTCGTGGATGAAGCACGAGATCACATCACGCAGGGTCACAACACCGACAACCTCAAGGTCATCATCCACTACATATATACGGTGGGTAATTCTTGATGCAATGCTGTCGATAACGATACCAAGGGAAGTGTCAGGGGCACAGGTGGGTGGCGGCTGCACCAGGCAGTTGTTCCCCGAATCAGGAAGAGTGGAGCCTAAAGTCTTCATGAATTCGATGACGGTAAGTTGCCTGTATTTTAAGAATCATTAGGGAAATGAGGTATACATAGTAACAAAAGATCACAAGATAAGATGGATCGATACCTGAAATTCGAAAATAAGTCAGGTCTAAGCAAAAGAAAGCGAATATCCCTTATGCTCACACTGCCAACAAGTTTCCTTGTGGGCCCTTCGACTACTGGTACACCACCAATTTTGTTATCGTTCATGCACTTGAAAGCTTCTAATATTAGATCATCACTCTTCACAGTGATAACCTGAATAAAGCACAAAATTGCAATATCAGCATTTACAAATATCTATTGCATACCAAATACACAAAGATGTTAATAGTGTAATATTCCGCAGCATGCATGTGTAAAATAAATCAGAATATTATAGCCCTGGGGGACTAGCTCTTGCGTTAAAAGAGTAGAATTTAATTGAACAATCAATTTAAGGAGACAAACTAACCTCATCAATTGACATAAAAGGAAGTCCCAAGTCTGAAAGAGGAAGTGCAGAAATGTAGTCAAACCAATCCCTTCCTTTACACTCCTGCAGTCCTTTGACAACACCAGTCTGAGTAATAAAGTTCCTGATAACAGGTTTGTCAGGCTCAATCACTGGGACATTTCTCAATCTGTACTTGGAGAGCAAAAGTAGTACAGTAAGCATGGAAGTTTCCAATGTAATGGGGACGAAAGGAGACCAGTGGTATGACTCTACAATTGATCGAACCTGCAATAATATGAGAATGATTGAATGAGTACAGGCTAGAAGGAATTAAAACAAAATTACCATCATGCAATGTTCATCTAAAGTAAAGAACCTCGACAGATGGTTGAAGTTTCTAGCAACGAACCACATAGTTAACTCTATGGTAATGGAAATTCAATATATCGAATACGTGAAACATTTACTCAAAACTTCACGTGGATGGATTCTTAAATTGATCAATTTTGACAAAACAGATTTACTATTATCCATGAAGTGCTTAACAATTCTAGATAGATTGGATGCCTTACTGTTGTTGATTTGAAAGGTTCTTGTTCAAGCAAAATTTTGTAGAAATCTTCTCCTAAGTGATCTGCAGCAGCTAAACCATCCTTCGCCACACCCTTTTCAGCAGTCAACCCACCAGCAACAGCAGCCCCTACTGCAGCTGCAGTCAAGCCAACCACTGCCGCTGGGCCAGTTGCACCCAATGCTGCGACCCCCATTGCACCAACAGCACCCATTCCAACTCCTGCAGCAGTTGCCGATCCAGCAGACAGAGCAACAGAAGCAAGCTCAGCATTTTCTAGTACCCAACGGATGATTGCCGAATAATCAATAACACCAAGATACCGCCCTTGCCAATCAGCTGGGACCACAGGTTCCGGATTCAGCACAGGAGCTGCCCTTATGTTGTTTTCTGAGAGAATCTTCACAGCCTCAAGAACAGAGGTGTCACCATGAATTTCAATCACTGCTCAGAAGAACAATGCAAATTACGGACAGTACAGTATAAAAGATGGAGTAGATCTGTTTGGCAGAAGTGAGTACCTCGGCCAGCAGGAACCTCAGGGAAGGATGCGACTGGAATCTGAGCGAAGGCAGCGGTCAGTGATTCTTGCAAAGACAGTGGGAGCTTCTTCTTGGATTGGATAGCCTCAAAGTAGGCATCACAGCTTGGGAACTCTGCATTTTCCTTGGATTGATCCATGTCTACAGGAAGTTAAGTCAAACAGACGTCATTTATCAACACATTGTCACCAACTACTGTATTACAGATGCAGAACAAAAAGCATCAGGACAAGGTTTGCCAGCATATACCCAACTAATGAATAATTAATTAACTCTGTTTGCAGGAACTACGTCTAAATTAGACACCCCCTCAGAAGGATAGGGTGGCATTCCTATTATGGCATTACAACGAACACCCTACTGTCATGGTTCGAAGTTCGAACCTGAAACAATCTATCTAAATCATTCCAAACCTCACAAGGAAAAGAATCAAGAAGAAATTCCATCCACTTTGGTACCCATGGAATCACATAATCGACACTTAACCACGGTACAACTAGAGCACATCCGTATCACCTTGGGCGTGGATGCAGGAGTAGCGACCTCGAGAAGCACCGCCGCCTCCCAGGCCAGGGAAAAAGGATTGGGACGGAGGACGGACCGGGGTGGGTGTGGTGTGGTTTTGGCGGATCTGCAACCCCTGTTCCCGTGGTTCCGGTTGTTCTTGGACGGTGATGGGAATTTGGAAACGGTGGGCGGCAGCCTCCTCTCGTCGTGGCTGCAATCCAGGGGGAGGCAGGCAGGGCCGCAGGTGGCGCGGGGATGGATGGGAGGGAGGAGGGCGAGGCGACACGAGTCTGCGGAACGCGAGATGGCGATGGGAACATTTAGAATCGTTTTCTATTGGGCCGGGCTTGCCATGTCAGGAGAGGCCTACAATCCCACGATTGGGCTGACCCAACAAATATTATAAAGCCTACCTGTTGTGTGTCATGAAACGTCCTCTCAATATGCAATTGCAAGCTATCCACATCATCAGATGTTATGTCACCGATCACCGTCTATTAGAATTATGTACTTATGTCTCCACTGATATTTTTTTACAAATCACCATCCACTAATGTAATTTATTACTGTGTGTTTGGTTGGGGTTGGAGCATGTTGGGACGGAGGGAATCTGCACGGGGCTGTTTGGATAGAGATGAAGAGGATTGAGTTGGCTCCAGAGAGGAATATTCTTCAGGTCCTCGGCGTCTAGGGTTTCCTAGGGCGACTCAGGGTGGGTCTCGTGCCGACGGTTCTTGGTTTTCCCTCTCTCTTCTCGTCATTCTTGGTTGGATCTTGTGTTCCGATCTAATCTCGAATCCACATCCCAGTTCCTGTTGCGTCCACGTCAAGATTTCTTCGTAACGGAGCCAAACCTAATCTGCTAACCTTGTTCTGTCGGCGTCGGGATTTCTTTGGTCACCAGTTTTGGGGGGTCGCCATCCAAGGGGTGGGGCAGCGATGGAGTCGGTGGAGGAGTTGATGAAACACATGAATTTGATAGCGGCCGAAGCAAAGGGCATCAAGGTGGGCGGCGTCGGATCGTCTAGGGAGCCGAGGAAGATGATGCAGGCGGTGGGCAAGGTTTTCTCGGAAAGGCTGGTGAATGCAGATGGGTTAGCGCGGGCTTTAGGAAGAATCTGGTGTCTGATGCGAGGGGTAACTTGCAAAGATCTCGGTGAGAATTTGTTCCTGTTCACCTTCAATCAGGCAGCAGGGAAAAGGAGGGCTTTAGAGGATGGACCATGGATGTTCGGGAAGGACCTCGTAGTCATGGCGGATTTCGACGATTCAAAGTCACTTGAAGAGTTGGAGTTCATCTACACACCCATCTGGGTGAGGATCTCAAAGTTACCGTTTGGGATGATGAATAAGGCGGTGGGAGAGGCAGTTGGAGGGGAGATGGGGGAGTTCGTAGAGATGGATAAGGAGGAAGATGGATCATCGGTGGGCAGGTTCCTGCGAATTAAAATCCAATCCGGATGGACATCCATAAACCCCTAATGAAAGGAGTCATGGTGCAGGCGGAGGGGAAGGAGGGGGAACTCCGACCGCTGTGGTGTCCTGTGGTGTATGAGTATCTACCAGATTTTTGCTACACATGTGGGCTGATCGGCCATATCGACAAGGAATGCAATACGAAGCTTCAGAAAGGTGAAGTGCAACAATACAGCAAAGCTCTACGAGTCATCCCGGAAAGGAAGAGGTGGGACGATGGGGCAGGTGATAGAGGATGGCAGTCTAGACCTAACTGGAGATAGGGAGGAAGTGGCAGCCGGGGGAGTTGGAGTTCGGGGGGCAAGACCATGTTTCGCTCCGGGTCCGGCAGTGACGCACCTTCCTGGAGGAAACCAGAGGCAAATGAAGGTAGTAGCTTGAAGCTGAAGGAGCGCGGAGAGGAGGAGGAGGTGACAAGCCCCGAAAAAAAGAAGGAGAATGTTGCTGTTGTCGTAGAGAAGGCGAAAAGGGCGCTTGTGTTGGGAGAAATGGATGCTCCAGGGAAGGAGGGCGAGGACATAGTTTTAAATGCCAACATGAACAGTAGTATGCAGCCAATGCATGTCGAAATCCAAGCAGTGCAGGTAGAGGCAAAGGAGCCAGTAGGAGAGAAGAATGACGCAAAAAGGAGGGGCACTTTTAAAAGGGTCCAGTGGGTGAAAGGTGGTGAGGGAGTTGAAAAACATTCGAAGGAGTCAGGGAGTAAAAGAAATCTGATGGAGACTAGCATGGATGTGGAGGTGTCGGCTAGTGATCTGAAGGAGAAGGAGATGGTTGAGGTTTCAAACAAGGGCACAAAGAAAGCGGGGCTGGCGGACCAGCCCTGCAGGTCCCAATGAAGATTGTGGCTTGGAACTGCCGGGGGTTGGGAAATCGCCCGGCAGTTCGAGGGCTTCTGGATCTCCAGAAGTCAGAGAGGACGGACATCTTGTTCTTGTTAGAAACCAAATTGGATAAGCACAGGATGGAGAACTTTCGTTGGCGGCTGGGCCTAAAAAATATGTTGGTCCAGAAAGGGGACGGAAAAGGGGGGGGAATTGCAGTGTTTTGGCAGAGAGGGATAGATGTGTCATTGCGAGGCATGTCGAAATACTACATTGATGTGGAGGTGAAGGAGGAGGATGGTTTTATGTGGAGGTTTACCGAAGTGTACGGGGAAGCCCAAAGTGATTTAAAGCACCGTACATGGCAGCATCTTAAAGCCCTGCATGTGGATCCGACTATGCCATGGATGTGTGCGGGTGACTTTAATGAAATTCTATTTTCACATGAGAAGGAAGGGGGGAGGGAGAGGAGTCAGCAATGTATGGACAGGTTTAGAGAAACACTTGAGCATTGTCAGCTGAGAGATTTGGGGTATGAGGGAGATACATTCACGTGGAGGAATCACAATCATATCGCAGAAAATTACATCAGGGAAAGATTGGATTGGGCGGTGGCGAATGACCAATGGAGAGGTCGTTTCCCTGCTGCAAAGGTGATTAACAGGGACCCTAGACACTTAGACCACTGGCCTCTTGTTATAACCACTGAAAATCTATTTAGAGGAGGCAGACGAAGGAGTATGGGGGGGGGGTTTCGATTTGAAGCAAGCTGGCTTAAGGAAGAGGAGTGTGCGGCAGTGGTTCAAGAGGCATGGAAATTGGCGATGGAGGAACCGAACCATTCTACATATGAGGCCATAAAAGTCGTTGCTGCAGGACTTACAGATTGGAGCCACAATGTTTTAGGGGACATGGAGAAGAGAGTGAAAAAAATAAAAAAAGAACTGGAGGTGTGTAGGAGATCTGGAATTGGAAGGGAGCAAGTTGCTAAGGAAGCTGTGCTGAGATACCGACTTGAAAAATTGGAGGAACATGTGGATATTTTTTGGAGGCAAAGGGCCCATGTGAACTGGTTGCAAAAAGGAGATCGCAACACTTCATTTTTTCATGTGGCCTGTAGGGAGAGGAAGAAGAAGAATTATATAGGAAGGTTAAGGAGGGAGGATGGAGTATGGCTAGAGGATGAAGGGGAGAAGCAAGCCTATATTTCTAATTATTTTTCTGTGCTTTTCAGGACTAACAGTGGGCATAATTCACAATAACTACTCGATGCTGTGGACATTCGAGTGTCCCAAGCCATGAATGAAGGCCTTATGAAGGAGTTTACTGAAGAAGAGGTTAAAGCTGCTCTAAACTCGATTGGTGACTTAAAAGCCCCGGGTCCGGATGGGATGCCCTCGGTCTTCTACAAGAATTTTTGGGATATAGTTGGAGGTCGAGTGGTACAGGAAGTTTTGGAAGTGCTGAATGGAGGCCCAATGCCGGAGGGTTGGAATGACACTACCATTGTGTTAATCCCAAAGGTAAACAACCCAACGCAGGTGAAAGATTTACGCCCAATTAGTCTTTGTAATGTGTTGTATAAACTGGTGTCCAAAGTACTAGCAAATCGTCTGAAGCATGTTCTACCTAAAGTAATCTCACCTGCGCAAAGCGCGTTTGTCCCGGGTCGGCTAATCACAGACAATATCCTCCTTGCGTATGAACTTACACACTACATGAGGACACGAAGAAAGGGGAAGAGAGGTTATGCTGCAATAAAATTGGACATGAGTAAAGCCTATGATAGGGTGGAATGGGGCTTTTTAGAGGAAATGATGGATAAATTGGGCTTCTGCCAGAATTGGATACATCTGATTATGAAGTGTGTGACATCGGTAAAATATCGAATTGAAGCGTCCCCTCATCAGAGGTGACTAAATGTGACACAAATACCAGTCCCAGGAGGCTGGCAACACATTTATTACAACAGGTGGTTCAGTCCCTTACATCACGGCGGCATAGTGGGCACGGGAGCGCCACTGCCACGAGAAACAACACAAAAGCTAAAGACCAAACTACAACAGCGAAGGCTTCTAAGGCCTCATCAGAGTACCATGCCATGGAAGCTCTCTGTGGCGACCCTGAATCCACAGGCACGGTTGGGTGTAGGGCAGCGACCTACTCGACGTCTTCGGGAACGAAATCGGGATCCTCCTCTGAAAAATAGTTAATTAAGCAAGGGTGAGTACATGCGTACTCAACAAGTTCAACCCCACCCACGGAGGGGTTAATAAGCAGATCATGCACAGGATATATCAAGGATCAGGATAAGGTTTATTTTACAAACACATTTACTCATGCGGGGGTTTGCTTTCGAAAAGGTTTTCGCAAACAATTTTTATAACTCAAGTAGCTCAGTTGTTTTGTGAAAACCAAATGAAGACTACCGGACTCCCCGTCCGCAGTAGCCCAGGCACACAGCCACACACTTTGCCAGAAAACAACTCACGCCATGAAAACATCCCAAACCCAAGCACTAGTTTTGTGACCCCACCGTGACTCGTCCAATACCGTGGACACGGCTATTCGAATAGGTTTTACACTCTGCAGAGGTTGTACATCTTTACCCACAAGTAGGGTACCGCCACACGAACACCTTAGTGTCGGCGCGGATCCTATCAAAGCCATTACCCACCTTAGCTAACCCTACGAGCCACCACGGGAGCAACCAAGGGGTTATCTCACGTAACCAGGGCGTACCTCACACAGATCGTACCCCTACTCCTTGATCTCCCGCTGCTCACCCGCACTCCTGATGGCAAGTAGATTAACTAGTGGGATTTATGCTAAGCCGTTGCCACATACAACGGTCGAGTGGTAGTACGATAATTGGGTCAGGTGAGATGTCACGCAACCCGGTCCTTAACGACAAGATGGACATCTCCAACACGCTCAACCACAAAGGTACGAGCTCACCCATACTCCTGACACACGCGTCCATCCCGTCTACTCATTTTCCAAACATATCACATTTCCATTTTTAAAGCACTCACACATTTTGAAAGCACTCACATATTTTTAAAGCAATCATTTAGGCCAAAACAAGATTCAATCATAGCAATCAAGGGTGGCTATCCTACCATGTTTTTGCAGAAAAACAATATGCAGTTTATAAAACGGGTATAGGGTTGTGTTTATAAAACTAGGATCAAAGCATGCATCAAAGGATGAGATTGAACTTGCCGTCTTCGAAGTCTTCGGGGAGTGCCGGCTCGGCGTTCGGGACCTCGGGCTCCTGCTCGCAGTAGTCGGCTTCGAACTCCGGCTCGGGGTTCCTTCCTTCGCCTACACCGTCGGCTATAGCACACACACAGACAAGCAATCATTTATAAGCACACATATCACCGGCCGAGCTCGAGGAGGGGAAGATGAGCGGAGAGGGGATATATATAAGTCCTAGGGAGAGGGTTGGTTCGGTGGGGGTACTACTGGGAAGGGTGTGGTGAAGTTTGGGTTTAAACGGAAATAAAATTGTGCATAAGGTGTTGGGTTAAAGAGGGGTTATAAGTGCTAAGGACCTATTGGTAATTTTTATTAATGGGGAAAGGGTGTGGTTATGATTTTATAAACTTGATTAGGGCCTAGTTATAAATTGTTTTAGGGCCTGACAGAATTTATTTTATAATTAATCATGATCCTAGGGGCTTATTTGAAAGAACAAGAGAGAGAGGGAAGGGGGGTCACGGTTTGGTGGTAAAAAGGAGAAAGGTGGGGGGGGGGTCTCGGCCAAAAGGCCATCTCCTTCCTTCCCCCCCCCCACGATTTTAGACAGAGGCAGGGGAGGGGTCGCCGGGGCGGCCGGCCGGCGCCAAATCCCGGCGGACCAGGCCACGGCGGCGGACGGGCGGTGGGGCAAAACGGAGAGGGCGCCGAGGGGGTCCTATTCCCGTGCTTACCTTGCTCTAGGGCGGCCCGAAGGAGCGGCTCCGCGAGAGGGTGGCGGCTCGGTGGCGGTGCTCAAGGGGCGGCGGCGCTGTGGAGCTCGGGGAAGGTTTGTGTGAGCTTGGTGGTGCGGTGTGGGGTGGCGAGGAGGTCCGGGGCCTATTTATAGGCGGCCTAAGGCGGTTCGGGGGGGGAAGGATATTTCCGGCGGAAGGCCGCCGGTGAGCTCGCGCGTCTTCTCGATGTCCGGCCGGACTCCGCGGCGACCGGCGACGAGACAGCTCGAGCAGCGACGGGTCAACTTGTTGCAGGGACAGCGCGTCCAGGGGCGGAGCGGGGCTGGCGGCTTGCGGTGGTGGTGATGGTGGTTGGGACAGGCGGAGTAATGGCGGTGTGTGGTCGCGTCGCGGGGCCGGGGTGGCGTGCTGGTGGTGGCGAGGGGCGGTGCGTCGGGTCGTCGCTTGTCAGCTCGGTCCCGGGCTCCTGCCGGCGGCGCGGGACCGGCAGGCGTGCGGCGCCGGCGAAGACAGGGCGGTGGCGTGCTGGAAGGGAGGGGGAGCCGGCGTGGTCGGGCACAGGCGCGCGGGCCCAGAGCGGTGCAGGGCGTCAACGGCGCGCGTCCTGGCCGCGGGAGGAAGAAGGAGGAGGGGAAAAGAGAAGGGAGAAAAAGAAAAGGAGGAAGGGAAAAAGGAAAGAAGAAAAAAGAAAAAGAGAAGAAAGAAAAGGAAGGGAAAGAAAATAGGAAAGGAAAAGAAATAAGGGAAAATTAGGGAAAATTGTTAGGAAATTAGGGGAAGGGTTTTTGCGGGATTTTCCGATTTCCGGGCGTCGGCGTGTTTTTTTTTCGGGACGGCGGTGATGGCGAGGCGGACCGGCCGGCGGGGACCGCGGCGTGCGCGGGATTCCCGGCACGGTGGCCGACCGCGGTGTTGGGAAGGCACGCGTGGGTGCTGGCCTGGGTGCGGGCGGTGCCGGCGGAATTCGCGGCACGCGCGCCGGGGTGAGAGGGAGGGACGGTGACTAGGATTTGAAGGGGGCAATTGAGCTCGGCTGGACAGTTTTGGAAATACGCACGATTTATTAGGTGACTTATTTGGGCTAAAAACGCGGGCGTTACACGAATAAGGGTGAATGGGGAATTATCTAGTGAATTGATTCCAGAGAGGGGTCTTCGACAAGGAGATCCATTGTCTCCTTATCTGTTCCTCATCTGTGCCGAGGGTTTTTCAGCGTTACTACACCAGGCTGAGAGGAATGGTAGCCTCAAAGGGATAAAGGTGTGCCCTGCTGCCCCTAGTGTATCCCACCTACTCTTATGCCGGACAAGAGAGGGGGATGCACAAAAGTTGCAGGAGATTCTAAATCTGTACGAGGAATGCTCGGGGCAAATAATTAACAAGGACAAATCTGCAATTATGTTCAGCACAAATACAACGGAGACTGACCGTGTAAAGGTGATGCAAGCTCTGAATATTCAGAAGCAAACCATGAATGAGAGGTATCTGGGCATGCCGGTTCATGTGGGATTGTGTCGATCAAAGGTGTTTGCATACTTGAAAGAGAGAATTTGGTTGAGAATACAAGGATGGAAGGAGAAGATGCTATCATGGGCAGGCAAGGAGGTGTTAATTAAAGTGGTAGCACAAGCCATTCCGACTTTTGTGATGGGCTGTTTTGATATAACAAAAGAAATGTGTGATCAAATAAGCACAATGATAGGGAGGTATTGGTGGAGTAATCAAGATAAGGACAACAAGATACATTGGATTAGTTGGGAAAGACTAACTCGACCAAAGTTGGAAGGACGATTGGGTTTTAGAGACATCCACATGTTTAACATGGCAATGCTAGCAAAACAAGGGTGGAGATTAGTGCAAAACTCGGATTCCCTATGTGCTACTGTGCTGAAAGCTAAGTACTATCCGGAGGGTGATGTTCTGGGTGCTATGCCTGCCCGGAATATGTCATATACTTGGCGGAGTATTTTGAAGGGTATTGAGGTACTGAAATCCGGTATAATTTGGAGAGTTGGAGATGGAAGCAGTATCAACATTTGGCAAGATCCATGGCTCCCAAGGGAGTGGTCTAGATTGCCAATTACGCCGAGGGGAAACTCACTGATGACAAAAGTATCAGAGTTGATTGATCCTTTAACAGGAAGGTGGGATGAGGAGCTTGTGTCATAGACTTTTGAGCCACAGGATGCTGAGCTGATCTTGGCCACGCCTGTTCACACTGAATTGGAAGACCTGGTGGCATGGCATTATGACCCAAGGGGGTGCTTCTCTGTACGATCGGCTTACAAAGTATACAGGGGTCACATAAAAAGAAACGAGAGAGGAGGGGGAGCATCAACAACAGATGATGGGGTGTTGGAGAGGAAGCAATGGAAGGTGATATGGAGCCTGAAATGCCCGGGGAAAGTGAGGCAATTTCTTTGGCAGTTCACACATAACACCCTGGCAGTAAGAAGGAATCTGGAGAGAAGGGGAGTGAAACTGGAGAGTGCAAGTTGTGTGATGTGCAGCAGGAATTTGGAGGATGGAGGTCATCTATTTTTTAACTGCAAGCACGTGAAGGTGTTATGGAGAGAATTATGCATGGAAGAACAGAGGTGTCTGATGGCTGCCAAGGCCTCGGCAAGAGAAGTGATGGGGCACATTTTGCAGCTGGAGGAAAAATTGCAACTGAAAGTAGTGTTGCTGCAATGGCTTTGGTGGAGCGAGAGGAATGGAGTGCGTGAAGGGGAACGTAGAAGAACTGCCGCAGATCTTGCTTATGTGGTGCATACGAACACAGAGGAGTTCTTGGAGATCCACAAGGAATCAGTAGGAAGGCCGCATATTGCATAGAAACGGTGGCATAAACCTCCTAACGAATGGCTGAAAATAAACACTGATGGGGCCTTTTCAGCACACACAGGTGATGGGGGTTGGGGTTTTGTGATTAGAGATGTGAAAGGACCTTGATGTCGCCTAGAGGGGGGTGAATAGGCGGACGACCAATTTAAACTTTTATTCCCTGCAGACTTGAACTGCCAGGCCTCACCGGTCAGACTGGTGCGCCACACCGGTTAGACTGGTGCTGGCTTTGCTTCACAGATGAGCATTGGTCAGACCGGTACTCTACACCGGTCAAACCGGTGCAGCACAGAGCACCTGCAAAAACAGCTTCAAGCTCCTCTTGACTTCTAGCACGAACCAAACTTGGTGTGTGGCCTGAGTAGATGATCTCAAGCAGGGTAGTGATCCCTGCAAACACAACTAGCACACCCAAGTAGATCGAAGTGGAAGCAAAACAAATATGCTAGAAAACAACTTAGAGAGACAAACCACAAAGAGACGCAAGGATTTGTTTTCCGAAGTTCACTTCCACCAAGGAAGCTACGTCTCCGTTGAGGAGCTTGTAAGGGAACCACACGAGGTCTCCCACAACAAGCCGGGTCTCTTTCAACCACTTTCCTCGATTCCACTAAGGCGATCTTTTCCACGAAGAGGCAAGATCACAGCCCTCACAAACTTGTCGCTGCTCACCACAACTTGGGAGCTAGCCGGCGACGCCTCCGTCTAGGAGGCGAACCTCCAAGAGTAACAAATGCTTCAATGCTTGTAGACGCGAAACTCAAGTGCTCAAGCTATGGGAATGCTCTTGTTAGCTCACAAAGCTCTCTAGAACTCACTAACTCAACCAAACTAAAGGATATGGCTTGAATCCACAAATCTCACAAAGAGAGAGGTTGGGGAGAGCCACTAAGGCTTTAGGCTTGCTAGAAATGACCTGGAAGCTCAGCAAGTTCACATAGAATAGCAGCCCATCCAAGAGGAGGGCTTGGGGTACTTATACCCCAAAAGGAGAAAACTAGCCGTTAGCTGTCGGGCGGCACCGGTCAGACCGGTGCTCCACACCGGTCAGACCGGTGTTTGAAAAACTAGCCGTTGGGCCTAGTTGCACCGGTCAGACCGGTGCCTCCATCGGTCAGACCGGTGGAGCCCGAGAAACCCTCAAAACCCTTTCTATCAAACTAACACTTCACCTAAAAGATGAAGTGACTCAGGTTAGGTTAGTAGGGGTTGTTAGCACACTCTGAGGCTGTTTCTCACGTAGGTTTTCTAAGAGCACTTGACTTGGTCATAAAGCGAAAGTTGCATCCCTCTTGATAGTACGGCGTACCTGTACTCAAGATTAAATAAAAACACCTTGTCAACTTCTTGAGCTTGAATGTCTTCAACCTTGCCATACTTGATTAATTTCCACTTGAGGGCTTCCAACTTTGACCAACGTCTTGAGCACGTCCATACTTGAGCTAGTGGCTTAGGATCTTTCCATATAGCTTAGAAATGCACACTTAGATCCTTAAGTCACTCCATATTGCCAATCTCAACCCATGAACTTGATGCAATGCTTCCCTCGGTTAAGGCTTGAATATGATACGTGAAGACCCCACGGATGCTAGAACTTCACCTTAGCAAAACATGAAATGGCGGCCTAGCCAGGGCCCCAAAGATTGCTTAGTCCCTCACCCTAGTTATCTCGGTTGATCTCTTCATCACTTATTCAATCCACTTTGAGTTAAGCTTTGCTTCATTTACATTTAGTCTTCATTTGAAATCCCGCTTCAAATGCTTGTTCTTGATTGACAATGAATATGCAAGCTTCCAACATAGGACCATAAAACTATATTTATTCTTGTGTCCTCTTTCATTTCCCACATGAAGCCTTGCATTCAACTTATGAAGAATTGCCATCTTCTCTTTCTATGATCCTTTTAGTTTAACCAAGCTATCATGTTCATCGGGGATCATGAATTGACCTTCTTACAATATTCCCGATATTAATGTTTCTTTGATTGCTTGATATTTGTCACTATGTCTTGGGATCATACATGTATTTGTCTTCTCCAATGTGAGTCATACAATATCCATTTACCAATATACATATCCCATCAATAGCTCATGAACATACAAATAAAACCTGCTCACAATCTTAGACAAAAGTGTTAGACCTTTAATCGCTTTGTCATTCAATTCACCAAAATCCACCAAGGGGCCTAGATGCATTTTCAATCTCCCCCTTTTTGGTGATTGATGACAACTCGATTAAAGCTTACAAATAAAATGCCAAAAGCACAAATTTGGGAGAAAAGAAATGAGAGCTCCCCCTATATCTTAGAATCAGCGGAGTGCAACATGTGTGAGTGACAAAATAAAATGTGTGATGCATATGATAAATTGAGCACAAAGCAAAACAACAAGCGTTCTGGCTGGACGCCACCGGTCAGACTGGTGCTTCTGACCGGTCAAACTGGTCAGGCTCAACCAGTACAGGAACCAGGCGGGCACTGGTCAGACCGGTGACCCTGACCGGTCAGACCGGTCAGGTCCAGTCAGCACACAAAACTTAAAAAGTGCGTGCTATTTGGGCTAAAATGATCAGACCGGGGTTGCAAGCCAGTTTAGATCACCATACCCCATTTAGCCAACACAAACAATACATCATACAAATCATGCATCACAATCTAGCATAAGGTCACTTAATTATTACATAAATAAGTTCAACACACAGTAGCACACATACAAAGTTCTCAAGTCCACTAGAATAGAATCCCAAATTTTTATTACACAGCTGCTCTCATCAGCCGGCACCGGCCAGACCGGTGCAGGCCACCGGTCAGACCGGTGACCACTGCCCTACTGCTCTAGCTACTGAAACAGTGAGCTTTCAATCCAATCTTCTCCCCCTTTGTCATCAAGCATTCAAGAAGGGCATGGAGAAGGTGTAGCTGCAGCCGATCAACGCCAAGTCGGCCATCCGGATCCATCCCCTATTTTAAAGATAAGCGAGACAGAGTATAGGAGATGTAAGAAATAAATTCTTGAATTTTGATGATAGATGAGAATCGAGAGAAGAATCAAGTACCCTGTGGTGGAGGAGGAGGAGGCTGAGGATAGGTCCATTGAAATATTTCTGTGGAGATGCAACTAGCCCAATCCTCAGGAGCCTCAGGTGCCTCGGGAGGATCAACCTGCTGAGAAGCCCCTACTGAATCAAACTGAGGAGGTGGAGGTGGTGGTGCCGAAGAGCTCCCCTCGCCTGACTCAAATAAGAAGCTGCCATACTGATCCACCAGTCCTGAATTTGCCATGCTTCTTATCCTCTCCTCAAATGTAGGTATAGGAACCTCAGGTGGAACGGGAGATATGGGTGAGCGAGGTGGATGAAGCCCAAAGTGTGCATGCAACAACTTCATAGAGTCCCTCTCCTTCTTTCTGTCTCTCCTTTCTCTTTGCTGTGCTACTTCAATGTCATGCTGGCTCTTGCACATGCCAAAAAGAAAGTTGATGAATTTGCGCATTGGAGAAGTGGCCTTTCTAGGTCGGTACTGCTGCTCAGGCATCCACTGGTCAGACCGGTGGGTGTCACCGGTCAGACCGGTGGCAGCCTGGCCAGCAGGCTGCTGCTGCTGCTCTTCCTGTAAATGCTCCCATCCTTATCCTTCTTCTCTAATTTCTGGTTCATGCTCTGGAGAAGGAATGCTTGGAAATTTGGTAGGATTGGGCCTAAAAGGTTTGTGCTTGAATTCCTTAGGAAACCCAATTTTGGAGACTTTTTCTATCATGAACATGATGTAGGGGCTATAGCTGCAAATCTTCTTTGGATCTTCTGATAAGAGCTTGATTTCTTGCCAAATGAAATCCCCCACACTAAATGGAGGTGCCCCCGGTCTCAATGCTATCATCAAGTTCTTCATATACTTGGACACATCAGAGGGGTTGCCATCCCTAGGAGTAAGTGTCACACGAAGGAGCCTATTCAAAACTGAATAGTAAGTGTAGAGGTCCTTCACGTGTCGAACACTAGCTCTCTTATCCCTAGGGTACATGAAACTCATAGCCACCGGCTCAAGCAAACCCTCATCATGTAGCTTGGGATAGTACTGGTCCTGAAGATCAATGTTGAAAAGAGCCAAGAATCTAGTGAAGTGAAGTCCATACTTCACTCTATTTGACATCCAAAGCATAGCCCTTTCACCATCCTTATATCCAAAGTGCACTGTGGCATAGAACTGAGCGATTATTTCTCTATTCCAATCATACTTGAAGCCCATGAGATCCTTCACCCTTTGTTGCTCACAAACTCTACTGATCTCATTGAAGATGGGGTCATTTTTCTGCTCCATGAAGTTCCAATCCACATATTGTGCCTGATGAGTGATTTTGGGCTTCTTTATGATCACTGAGGTGTAGTAATCCTGCTGAAACTAAGCGCAAAACCTATGATCTGAAGCTGTCCTGTCACTAGTGTAAGGATTTACGTCCCTCAACTTCTTCAGCTTCTTTGTCTTCCCTGAGCCATGAAAATTCTCTGCTTTGTTGGGAAACATGTATATGGACTTTGTGATCCTAAGCCCACCATGACCACCGTCATCATCATCCTCATCCATAGGGTCATCATCCTCATCTTGCTCTCGACCCCCTGTATCATCATCCTCACCCTCACCTATGTACTCATCCTCATCCATGGTAGCTGGCCCCTTGCCATGAGGGCGATCAAGATCATCAGTGTAGGTCTCACCCTCAATATCATCATCACTGCTTGCCCCTTGGGTATCTTCAGCAACATTCTCGGCCCTCTCATGAGATGGGCGTGGCCTCAAATTCATCCCACTGCTGTTGCCTCCAGGAAAAGAACCTGGAGTGGCCGCTCTCCGAGACATGATCTCCTCTTTTCTTTTTCTAGCACCCTCCTTCATTCTTGGCATAGCTGCTGTCCTGGGTCACAAAGGAAATAATAGGAATGCATAAGACACCAGGATAAAGATTGAGAACGATTTGGAATTGAAAAACTCAGTTTCGAGCAATTGGGTCTGTGCCCTCCAGAACAGAGCCAATGGCTCTAACCTTCAATCTTAGCAGCTTGATCAGATTTGATAAGCAAGTTGATGAACATAATACATATCTAGATAGATAGGAGTCAAATACATGAAGAAAGCAAACTTTAAGTTTGGACGAGCCGCACCGGTCAGACCGGTGCGCTCACCGGTCAGACCGGTGAAAGCCGTCCGCCCCCAAATTTTGAATCCTCATAATGTACCCAACGAAACATTATGGATCTATAGGTATGTCTTCTATATGTTGCCAGGAGATGTTCTACCAAAGGAATCCCTAAACTTCCAAAGGAGTAGAGAGATCGGGCAAAAGGAAGTTTTAGATACCTTTGGAGAGAAGAACTTGATTTGAAACCGATGAACCTCCTTGGATCCTTCCTCAGCAGCCCTAGGGGGTTCCTTTCCACGGAGGAGAAGTGGTTTTCCTTGGTTGAAACCCTAGGTCTCCATGGGAGGTGCTTAGAGGAGGAAGAGAGGTGAAAGAGAGACGGAGAGAGGTGTCCACGGGTTGAAGGAGGAGGGAGGCAGGTGAAATGATTGAAGAGAGAGAAGAGGAAGGGTAAAAGTAGATATTCTTTCACTGAGTATTCACGGGTAACTCCCGGGCGCCACCGGTCAGACCGGTGGGAGCACCGGTCAGACCGGTGAACCCCTTTGGTTCAACCAGCGGCCCTTGCTCGGTAGTTCCGTTCCAGGGTCAGAAGTTCCGACGATTTTGAGAAACAAACAGAGAGTCCTTATCGGAAGTTCCGCCCTAGGCTCGGAAGTTCCGACCCGTCCTTCCAAAAATTGAGATTTGCCTCTGAAAACTTCACCTGATATGATTTTAACTTATTTCTTTCCCTTTAGGATCCAAAAAGATGGAGGATGTGGCTTTAGGGTCCCACCGGTCAGACCGGTGGTAGCACCAGTCAGACCGGTGCACCCTTCAGATACAGCCTGGCCTAATATAGCAAGATTTTGATCCTTACTCCTTCACACAAGTTGGATAAAAGATATTGATGAGATTATGATCCAACTTTTCACAGACCTTAGAAGAATACGGGGCTATCCAATTTCTTTGATAAACTTGATTCTTCCAAGTGAGAGAGATAGATAAAGAGATTATTATGGACTTGAGAAAATCTTCTCATTTGTGACTAGCCATCAATCAAGCATTGGGAACAATAGTCACAAATAAGTCGATTGGGTCACAAAGACCAAGAACCAAATATTTTTCAGATTTCACACTTCCTACACATGCTAGTTGATTTTTCGAAAAACTATCATATTTCACAAAGTGCATGCATCCACTTCAAACAAATAGTCATTCTAGAATATTTAACTCATACCCTTGACCACAAGACACAAAGTCGAGTGAACACAAGGTATCAACCAAATATCTAGAGAAGCACACAAAATTTACTTGAAGCAATTACATGCTAAAGAAGGCACACTAGCATGGTAATATGGCCTAGATGCATTACAATAAGTAAAAGAGACTCGAGGAACATACCTTTGCTTTAGGCCATTTTATTCGTGCATATAATCTATTTTAGTAAATACTAGCTCTTACTTGAGTTCTTTAGAGAAAGGTGTTTTATAAGAGCTTGCTTAAGGTGCACGAGTACATGAGACTACAAGATCACTAGAAGAAATTGTTAGTCCCACAAATGACACAAGTGATGAGATGAGCTCCCCCTTAATTAGCGCATAGAGATATTTTGAATTTCTCGATCATTGCACAATATTCAATTAAGAATATGGAGTAGCTCATTCGCGTACTTGGTCATGACACATAAATGATAATACTGTTGAAATGTGTCAAGATATTCATACCATTCACTCATTATCATCAAGACGATGTCTCCTAACAACCTTGAAGCATCTGATCCCCACCGGTCAGACCGGTGGATCCTTGCTCAGCCTCAATCAAGGTTCGGGTCACCTGATTATTGGGTCCGGGTCACCCGGCTGTATCCAGAGACATATCGGGTCACCCGGCCCTGTGGTCCGGAACTCCCGGCGTTTGTAGGAACACGCCAGGCACCGGTCAGACCGGTGCATGTCACCGGTCAGACCGGTGATGACTGTCCCAACGCCCTTGATGATCTTGTTTGCCTTCCTTTGTGATTTTGTGAATCATGTCACAATTTTGGTACCTGCATGTACAGAAAGACATTTGCTCTACTAGAGAGCCATTAAAAGCATCGAATGGAATGAGAGGGTAAATTTTATAGAGATCGTCCAAGTCACTTCCTCATGCTTCACTAGTCCAAGACGTGTGACTCATGAGAGTTCACTAAGAACCGGGAGTGACTTAGACTTACAAATAAGCACAATTTACCGAGATGTCATTGAATGTAAGATGTTGACTCTTAAGCTCTTCACATGGCTAATTTATCAATTTAAGATTTCCTTTTGCTTAACCATGTCTCCAATGCATCTCCAAATTTCTGCAAGCTCAAGAAGCATTCTAGGGTACCCAAATCTTGTTGGGTCCTATCAGGTTAGTCACTAGATGCTTAGGGACCCAAATGGCTCTTATGCTAGTTTGAGGTGAGTTAACCACTCTAGTAGCATAAGTACTATTTTTGTCTTCCCTAAGCTTCTTGAAATCATAGTGGACAAGATTTGATTTAGGAATGTTACCATTCGGGCAATCTTTGCCCATGTGACCCTTTTGACGACATTCATAGCAAATGCGGCTTTTGTCCTTGTTGGCCACACCTTTTCTAGTAATCTCTTGTTCGTGCTTGCTTCTGAGCTTCATCCTTGGAGAAGGGGTCTTTCTCGCTTTGTTGCCTTGGGGAGTGGCTGACCTGGCCGCCACCGGTCTGACTGGTGCTACGCACCGGTCTGACCGGTCATAGTCAGATCTGCTACTCGCTGCTTCATTTGGGCAAGCATCCGCTAGATGTCCCTTCTCTCTGCACTTGTAGCACACTCTCCACTTGATTGATCTTCTTGTCTTCTTGGAGAGTGTTTCTTGTACCTTTTGCTTAGTTGTGCAAAGGCATGACTTGTCATGCCCAACTTTGCTCTTTTCTTGAATCTTGTTCTTGTATGTCTTGTTGTGTTGTTGGGGAGTTGAGCTAGTGACGGTTGATCCCTTCTCAAGCTTCTTCACCATGTCATCACGGTTATCTTGAGAAGGTTGCACTTGACTCTTCCCTTTCAACACATACAAGTTTCTTTTAAGCTTTTCAACCTCTTGCTTGAGTTCATCATTTTCTTTAGCAATGAGATCATCACAAGATTCTACAAGTACATGCTCAATGCTAGATTGGCTTGCTTGAGAGAAACAATCATTAGTGCAAGACAAATCAATTTGAACTTGTGAGCATGTGCACGTGTGAGATAGAGGTTGCATGAATTTTACGGAAGAAAGAACCTCATGAGCTATCTCTAGTGATGCATAAGAATCTACAAGCTTTTCACGAGAACACTCAAGTTTCTTGTACTTTGCTTGTAGAACCATATGCTCACTAGTGAGCATCTCTATTTTATCTTTAAGCATTTCATTATCTTGATCCACTGCAGCTACGCAAGCAAAGGATTTTATCACTTTATCATATTGCCTAGCGAGCGAATCATACTTACAAACCAAAGAGGCATTTTCGGATTTGAGAGCCTCAAGTTCCTTAGTCGAGGAGCTTGAAGCTTCATTTGTCTCAACCTTCCTTCCTTTGGTCTTCTTCTTCTTTTCCTTCTTGGCCATCAAGCATATGTTGGTGCCCCTGCTGGCACCGGTCTGACCGGACCCTGCAGAGGGACAATGTCTTCGCTTCTTTGGCCTTCTCCTTGCTTGGGGAGTGACACTTGGGCTCAATGCAATTAAGTGAAGACTTTGAGCACTCCTCAAGTGTCTTCTCTATGATTTGTTCTTGATCAATCAACTTGGGCTTTTCATATTCTTCTCGAAGTATTTCCCAAATGTTGTGTGCATCAATCTCAATCTTTTCATAGATAAGTTCCTGCACATCATCACTCAACATACTACAAATGTAGTTAAATACTCGAGAGTTGCATTGCCAACGCTCTAAGTCCTCTAGGGATGATTTTGACAAGTCAATTTTGTTTTCCCTAAGGTGAGGAGGTAGAATGCTAGCAATAACAATCTTCTCAGCAAGTGGACCCATGGTTCTAATGTAATTGAGTACATGAATTGACCAAGAAGCATAGTTTGAGCCATCTAGAGCTAGAGGCTCAAAAGGTACCTCACGCGTTGTCGACATCGTCAAACTCCAAGCGGTAAAGCTCGAGTCGGAGCACTAGGCTCTGATACCAATTGAAAGGACCTTGATGTCACCTAGAGGGGGGTGAATAGGCGGACGACCAATTTAAACTTTTATTCCCCGTAGACTTGAACTGCCAGGCCTCACCGGTCAGACCGGTGCGCCTCACCGGTTAGACCGGTGCTGGCTTTGCTTCACAGATGAGCACCGGTCAGACCGGTACTCTACACCGGTCAGACCGGTGCAGCACAGAGCACCTGCAAAAACAGTTTCAAGCTCCTCTTGACTTCTAGCACGAACCAAACTTGGTGTGTGGCCTGAGTAGATGATCTCAAGCAGGGTAGTGATCCCTGCAAACACAAATAGCACACCCAAGTAGATCGAAGCGGAAGCAAAACAAATATGCTAGAAAACAACTTAGAGAGGCAAACCACAAAGAGACGCAAGGATTTGTTTCCCGAAGTTCACTTCCACCAAGGAAGCTACGTCTCCGTTGAGGAGCTTGTAAGGGAACCACACGAGGTCTCCCACAACAAGCCGGGTCTCTTTCAACCACTTTCCTCGATTCCACTAAGGCGATCTTTTCCACGAAGAGGCAAGATCACATCCCTCACAAACTTGCCGCTGCTCACCACAACTTGGGAGCTAGCCGGCGACGCCTAGCCGTCTAGGAGGCGAACCTCCAAGAGTAACAAATGCTTCAATGTTTGTAGACGCGAAACTCAAGTGCTCAAGCTATGGGAATGCTCTTGTTAGCTCACAAAGCTCTCTAGAACTCACTAACTCAACCCAACTCAAGGATATGGCTTGAATCCACAAATCTCACAAAGAGAGAGGTTGGGGAGAGCCACTAAGGCTTTAGGCTTGCTAGAAATGACCTAGAAGCTCAGCAAGTTCACAAAGAACAGCAGCCCATCCAAGAGGAGAGCTTGGGGTACTTATACCCCAAAAGGAGAAAACTAGCCGTTAGCTGTCGGGCGGCACCGGTTAGACCGGTGCTCCACACCGGTCAGACCGGTGTTTGAAAAACTAGCCGTTGGGCCTAGTTGCACCGGTCAGACCGGTGGAGCCCGAGAAACCCTCAAAACCCTTTCTATCAAACTAACACTTCACCTAAAAGATGAAGTGGCTCAGGTTAGGTTAGTAGGGGTTGTTAGCACACTCTGAGGCTGTTTCTCACATAGGTTTTCTAAGAGCACTTGACTTGGTCATAAAGCGAAAGTTGCATCCCTCTTGATAGTACGGCGTACCTGTACTCAAGATTAAATAAAAACACCTTGTCAACTTCTTAAGCTTGAATGTCTTCAACCTTGCCATACTTGATTAATTTCCACTTGAGGGCTTCCAACTTTGACCAACGTCTTGAGCACGTCCATACTTGAGCTAGTGGCTTAGGATCTTCCATATAGCTTAGAAATGCACACTTAGATCCTTAAGTCACTCCATATTGCCAATCTCAACTCATGAACTTGATGCAATGCTTCCCTCGGTTAAGGCTTGAATATGATACGTGAAGACCCCACGGATGCTAGAACTTCAGCTTAGCAAAACACGAAATGGCGGCCTAGCCAGGGCCCCAAAGATTGCTTAGTCCCTCACCCTAGTCATCTCGGTTGATCTCTTCATCACTTATTCAATCCACGTTGAGTTAAGCTTTGCTTCATTTACATTTAGTCTTCATTTGAAATCCCGCTTCAAATGCTTGTTCTTGATTGACAATGAATATGCAAGCTTCCAACATAGGACCATAAAACTATATTTATTCTTGTGTCCTCTTTCATTTCCCACATGAAGCCTTGCATTCAACTTATGAAGAATTGCCATCTTCTCTTTCTATGATCCTTTTAGTTTAACCAAGCTATCTTGTTCATCGGGGATCATGAATTGACCTTCTTACAATATTCCCGATATTAATCTTTCTTTGATTGCTTGATATTTGTCACTATGTCTTGGGATCATACATGTATTTGTCTTCTCCAATGTGAGTCATACAATATTCATTTACCAATATACATATCCCATCAATAGCTCATGAACATACAAATAAAACCTGCTCACAATCTTAGACAAAAGTGTTAGACCTTTAATCACTTTGTCATTCAATTCACCAAAATCCACCAAGGGGTCTAGATGCACTTTCAAGATGATGATGGAGAAGTGATGTCTGCTGGTGCAGGTGCTCTGTCCCATGTACGTGATGCATTCCATGCAGAAATTTATGCTTGCATACAGGGAGTTTTGGCGGCAGCTGACAAAGGTATGGACAAAGTCATCCTGGAGACGGACTCCATTATGCTGAAACAAGCTTTGGAGAGTGAGGCTTACAGGTTTGCTGAGATGGGAGGATATATATACCAACTGAAGTCTCTGATTCATGGCAGTTTTAGTAGTTATCTTTGTAATTTCATTCCTAGATCATGTAATAAATTGGCTCACACCCTTGCTGCAGAGGGGAGTCTATGTAATCACGGTGCTGATGTCTCTTGGGACTTCACACCAGCCTGTGTAACTGATTTGGTGGCCAGCGATGCTGCTGGGCCTCTGAGTTAATGGAAGGATCTTTCCATGCAAAAAAAAGATGTTATGTCACCGATCACCGTCTATTAGAATTATGTACTTATGTCTCCACTGATTATTTTTACAAATCACCATCCACTAATGTAATTTATTACTGTGTGTTTGGTTGGGGTTGGAGCATGTTGGGAAGGAGGGAATCTGCACGGGGCTGTTTGGATAGAGATGAAGAGGGTTGGGTTGGCTCCAGAGAGGAATATTCTTGTGAGATGCGGGTTGGCTCCCACCCACGAAATCTGGCGGACGAGTTCGCTCCGCTCCTACTGACGCCGCGTCGCCCTCTCCCATCTCTCTCCCTCGTGTCTCTCTCCTGTATCTCACCTCCGCCGCCGGACGTAGCTCGCCTCCACCGCGGCTCGAGGGGTGCTGCCACACCTCGCCTCCGACGCGGCCACCCGGTGGCACAGCCCCAACCACTGCTGGTTGCCAGCACGCCTAGATCGACTCGGCCTCCGCGCTCGAGGAGAATACGGCCTCCACCTTGGAACGTGCTGGGGAAGAAAGGGCCTCCACCTTGCCTCGCCGCCCTGTCTCTCATCGGCCCTCGCCTCGGTGGCGGTGGAGCACACGCTCGCGGCGGAGGAAGAAGAGGGCCGCTCGCCATGGCGCCGCCGCGGAGGAAGAAGAGGGCCGCCCGCCATGGCGCCGCCACAGAGGAAGAAGAGGGCCGCCCGCCATGGTGGTGCTACCGCGGAGGAAGGGACGGCTGAGCCGGGTTGATGTTGATGACCAGGAAGGGGCCGTCGTTGCTGCCCGGTCAGAGGAGAGTGGACCTGAGAAGAGGATAATATTGAAAAAAAAGAAAAGGGGAAAACAAAAGGGAAGCATGAGAGATTGACAGGTGGGGTCCATTGGTGACAGATGGGACCCACACTAATGGTGTTATTTTGACATTCATCCCAGATTTTCAATTCCTTCATCCAAACAGAAGTTGGAACGAACTCATCCCTAACCAAAAAAATGAACCAAACATACGAGGGGTTGGAGCCGTCTCCAAAACGAGGGTCGGAGCTACTCCAACCCACCCATCCCGCAACCAAACACGCGGTTAGTGTTTGTGTGTGTACCACATTACAAAGTTCACACAGTAGAAATACATAGAGCATTACCCATTTAAGAGTCATTCTCTATTAACAAAACATTGTTTCATGTATATTGTTGTTTGGAAAAATGTTACCATGCGACCGAGCATCTTCAAAAGTCTCCTAAATCCCTCTTAATCTTTGTTTTTTTAGCAAGATGAGAAACAACATCCCTTCAACAACTCTGTTGGCATTTCTTAACGTCACCACTAATGACGCCCGATTAGAGCAAGCGTCAAGAATAGCTGTAGGTAATCCTAACGATTATGAACGAATCCGCAAGCGCACAGATATACCATTGTAGTATTTTCCCAGGGAAGAGAGTATTCCAAGGGTATCGAATTCGTGGAAGGCAATGGCGGATATCAAGACTTATGCTATTGCATTGAATATAAACCATGAGATAGAGAAAGAGACAACAACTCAAATACAGGGGTAAGATAAATGATAAGATAAGGGTAGTGTGATACACACATTGATTCATCTCCTACTAAAGAACACTAAGGCATAGGGAGGACTGTACGGAGTTAGCTCTAGGTTCTAATGTGCTAAACATACAAGAGTTAGATGATACAAGAGAGAAGCACAAAGTATTGCATGATCGAAGGTTCAGCACCCAGGTATAAACGGGGAGATAGCACCGCGACGCTACGCATACCAACAGAAATCTATCCTTTAGCCTCCTGCAGCTATACCCCAGTGCGGAGGGTTACGAAGGGTCCAACGACTGTCACTACCACGGCCTACCTCAATCGTTACGGGGGCAAGCTCATAACTAACGCAGCTACACAACCCAGGCACCATGCCTACGTTGCTACTGAACTCCACCCGGCTCGGGCTATTGTGACCCATGGTGAAGCCACCAGAACACTGCCCGACTTAGACCGAGTACCGTAGCATAAACAGAAACCTCATGCAACACAACAATACAATCTAACTAGATCAAACAGGGCTAGTCATACAAACAGATATGAGCTCTCTTATGTCTAATCAACAAGATCAAAGGGTCGTGTTCGCGAAGAACACGAGCCTCTAACTTATGAACAAACACAAAAAGTATGAGTAAATCATCCTTCAAGTGAATCGAAGGGTAGTGTTCATGATGAACATGAGCCTCTAAATGATGAACGAACGAAGAACTCAAGAACATATCAATCATATGCACCACCATAAATTTATATGAAATAGCTGAATAACTAGATCCAAGAGAACTCATACCTAGATCCCAAAGTAGACTTGGAACCTGAATAAGAGATACTCTAGCCTATTCTCTAGCCTTAGAAACTAAAAGTGAGAGAGGAGAGTCAAGTGTGGGTGTGGAGAAATGGAGCCCCTCCCCTTCTATTTATAGGCAAGGGCCATAGTGTCCCCAGGCACCAAATGTCACCAAAATACCTCGGGATGCAGCTGAAGAGTATCTTGGCCCCCTAAGTAGGTTTTGGTGATTTAATGACAGACCATTAAGCTACTAATGATGTATTGAGTATATGAGCAGGTACTAAAATTCTAAGATGGCATCTAAGCGCTTCATTGCTATATAAAAAGGAAGTGATGCTAAAAGAAGGATTCCTTGGAGGTTTATTTATTTTATATTTTGAATTTGAGTCCTAGGAAGGCCGTACTATTAAGAGGGACATGGATTGTATCTTCCAAGAGTTGAAAAGGTGCTCTAGATGACTAACCAAAATCCTATGAGAGACACCTTGCACTGCACGATCACCGAGGTATCTTTTTGTGTGCTAACTCTGGAAGGCTGGACATTCCGGGTTTTATCCCGAACAGTCCGGACTTCCTGCAGTCTCGAGGCCTGGTCCGGATACTCTGGGTCTTAGAGCTGCAACGGCTCTTTTTCTGGGTGAGGAGGTATTTATACCCCCTCAACCCTATCCACTCCCTCTCTCTTGCCTCATGTCGAACTGTAGCTTTCAGAACACCTTCTCCCTCCTCTTTACTCCCCTTGGCACTTGGTTGTTGAGCTTTGGTGGGGATTAAAGGAGGAATTCAAGGCTAGAGCAAGTGAGAGTGCTAGTGAGCTGATTTCCCATCTCTAGAGCACCTCGTTCTTCGCTTGGTTGGCAATCTCGTGTTTGTTACTCTTGGAGCTTTGAGCTCCTAGCTGGCTAGGCGTTGCCTTGGAGCATCCAAAGGATTGTGGCTACCCAAGGAAGTTTGTATTACCCCGTGATTGAGTAAGTAATCCTAGCTCGATCTTTGTGGTCACTAGGGGGAGGAAAGTGACCTAGGTGTAAAGGTCCACCCTTTGTGGGTTCCTTGACGGAGACGTAGAGCTCAAGGTGTGAGCTTGAACTCCGGTAACAAATCCCTTGTGTCTCTTGTGCTTGTTGCTCTTGTTATATGCTTGAAATCCTCTTGAGTACATTTCTAGGGTTTGTGGCCGATCTACTCCGTGGTGAGGTTCCTACTATTTCTAAGTGGTGGAACAGGCTTATATCTCTGTATTGCATAACCTATTTTCACAGATTTGAGTTTGGCCAAGTTTGATTACAGTTGATTTAGTCGCCACCTCAAAAGGCCGGACAATCCGGACATTTTCCCGGATACTCCGGATTTCCCGAGTATCCGGAAAAATATCCGGAGACTCCGGACTTTGGACTGATAATTTGTTTTAAGTTGTGATTTTTCAGGAGCGACTATTCACCCCCCTCTAGTCGACCTCTAGATCCTTTCAATTGGTATCAGAGCCGGTTGCTCTGTTTGAAGCTTAACCGCTTGGAGAAAAGAGATGTCGACCCCAACTAATCAAGCAACGCCGCCCGAAGGTGACTTGACCAACCCCGGTGGTAACCAACCCCCTGTGAACACACCCGAGGGTCCTACGGGTGCAGCGGGAGGTGCCGGTGGAGCAAGCACAAGTCATCATCCAAGAAATGAAGATGGTGGATCATCTTCATCAAGTGATGAAGACTTTGATGATGCAAGATCAAACCGCTCCACTCGTCGGCCTTCGGGAAGGGAGTTTTCTAGAATCCCTTCCGATTACTCCAATTTAATCTTTGATAAACCATCGAGTTCCCACCACATTGGAAAGATACCCCAATCTGATGGAACCGGCTATTCCAAGTGGAAGAACTCGATGGAGGAGTATTTGATGGCGGTAAACCCCGCACTTTGGAGTGTTGTGAACAGGGGAATCACCTTTCCTAGTGGAGATGCTACTTTGACACAAGCTCAAGCGAATGAAATTCAACGCAACTATCAAGCCATTCGCATCATCAAGAGCTCTCTCACCGCCGAAGAGTATGACAAGGTTGATGGTTTGAAATCCGCCAAAGATGTGTGGGACACTCTCTTTATCAACCATAAAGGAACAAGGCAAGTTAGAGAAGGAAGAATTCGGGCTCTTGAAAGTGAGCTCAACCGCTTCGTCATCAAAGAAGATGAATCTCCACAAGACATGTACAACCGCTTGAACAAGATCATCAACAAGATCAAGTCTCTTGGAAGCACAAGATGGGGAAGAAAAGAAGTAGTTGATAAGATCCTCTCCGCTTATATGGCTAGGGATGTTCAACTCCCTACACTTATTAGAGAGAAGAGAGGCTTCAAGAAGTTCACTCCGGCGGATGTGATTGGTAGAATTGAAGAACATCTTATCACCGTCAAGGAGTCAAAGCTCTTACAAGAGATGTCGAAGATGCATGAACAAATTGAGAAGAACAAGGGAGTAGCTCTCAAAGCTTCAAGCAAAGATAAAGAGAAGAGGGTAAGCTCATCATCCTCCAAGACCGTGGTTAAGGAAGATAGTGATGAAGATAGTGATGACACCTTGACTCCCGAGCAAATGGCTCTATTTGTGAAGAGGTTCACCAAAGTGATGAAGAAGGGTGGCTTCTTCAACAAGAACAAAGACAAGGACAAGATCAAGACCAAGAGAACATCCAAGAGGTCATGCTTTGGGTGTGGCAAGGAGGGTCATTTCATTGCGGAATGCCCCTACATCAAAGTGAAAAGAAGAGACACCAACAAATATGACAAGAACAAGAAGAAGGAAGTTGGTGAAGCTCATTTGGGTGAAGAATGGGATTCAAATGATAATAGCTCCGCCTCTGATGATGAAGTGGGGCTTGCTACAATATCCATTGCTCAACCCATTGACAAGCCATCACTCTTTGGAGATCTCACCGACGATGAAGATGACTTCACCCACACATGCCTCATGGCTAGGGGCACTAAGGTAGATACTAAACCTTCTCCCCTAGATGTTGATGATGATGTTGATAGTGATGATGAATTTGAAAGAATGATCACTAGTTTTGGCAAGAAAGCAACCAAAAGAATCATGAACCTTCTAAATGAAATCAAGAATAGAGATGAGACTCTTGAGGTGCAAGAAGAGCTCTTTAGACTTGAGCGAGAGAAAACCATTGCCCTTAAGAATGCCCTTGTAATTGAAAAGAAGGGTTTCAAGGTGCAAGAGGGCTTGCTTAAGGAAAAAGAGGAAGAAATTCTTAGCCTCAAGAACTCTCAAGCTAAAGAGGTCGTTGTAGTAGATGAATTAACTAGGGAGTCTTTCGTAGCTAAGGATGCTTGTACTAGACTTGAGAATGAAAATGTTGAACTTCAAGAGAGCTTAAAATGCTTGAAAGCTAGTCACATTGCAATTGAAGTCCAACTTGACAATCTTAAGAATAGTGCTAAAACAACCTCTAATGATGCTACCTCTAACTCAAATGCTTCTACAAGTAATGGTTGTTCTAGATGCTATAAACTTGATATAAATGCCTATGCTACTAGCATTGCCGAGATGAATGCAATGAAGAAAGAGATTGCTCGGTTGTCAAACTCTCTTGTTGAGGAAAAGAAGAAGGAACCTAATAGAGGAGAGTTTGAGAACCATACCAAGGGCTTTGGTTCAAACTACATGAAGAAGTTTGGCTTTGAGAATGGGAAGGGGCTAGGTAAGAATGAGCAAGGCTCCAAAGACCCTATCCCATTCATCAAGAACAACCACACGAGGGGTGTGGGAACAAGAAATGTGGTGCATGGGATGAAGCAATTGGGTGTCAAGGTTGAAGGTAAACAACCTAGGCTCAACACTCCCATCAAGTTCAAGAGCTCCAATGGCACATCCCATGAACTACAAGTCAAGACCAAAGTGGCGCAAGCCAAGCAAGCCAAGAAGCCCAAGGCACATGCTTCACAAGACAACTTTTATGCCGATTATGTGTTAACTTGGAACCACAAGGGTAAGGTGGTGGCCAAGTATGTGGGACCCCGCACACAAGGTTCTATGATCAAAAGGAATGTGTGGGTGCCTAAAGTTCTTGTGACTAACGTAAAAGGACCCAACTCTCATTGGGTACCTAAAAACCAAGCCTAATTTGTTTTGTAGGCATACTCCTCCGGTGGGTCTAAATGGGTGATTGATAGTGGATGCACTAATCATATGACCGGGGAGAAGAAGATGTTTATGTCTTGTGAAATGATTGAACATCCTACGGAAAAGATTGCCTTTGGAGGCAATGGTGGTGGAACGGTTGTTGGTCTAGGTAAAATTGCTATCTCAACCAATCATTCAATTTCCGATGTTTATTTGGTTGAATCTTTGGACTACAATTTGTTGTCCGTGTCACAACTTTGTGAGATGGGCTACAATTGTTTGTTCACCGATGAGGGTGTGACCGTCTTTAGAAGAGGTGATGACTCCGTTGCTTTTAAGGGTGAACTCAAGGGAAGGCTTTATTTGGTGGATTTTACATCAGAGAAAGCCCAACTTGATACATGCTTAATGACAAAGTCTAGCTTGGGTTGGCTTTGGCATCGCCGGCTAGCCCATGTTGGGATGAACAATCTCAACAAACTTCTAAAGGGGGAACACATCCTAGGACTAACAAAAGTTCATTTTGAGAAAGATAGAATTTGTAGTGCTTGTCAAGCCGGAAAGCAAGTTGGTGCTCCTCACCCCTCCAAGAATGTACTCACCACTACAAGACCATTGGAATTACTTCACATGGATATCTTTGGTCCCGTGGCTTATGTTAGTATTGGAGGGAGCAAGTATGGATTTGTTATTGTTGATGATTACTCTCGGTATACATGGGTTTTCTTTTTGCATGACAAGAGTAAGGTTCATGATGTATTCAAGAAGTTTGCAACTAGAGCCCAAAATGAGTTTGATGTGAAGATCAAGAGAGTAAGAAGTGACAATGGCTCCGAGTTCAAGAACACCAACATTGAAGAGTATCTTGATGGTGAAGGCATTGGTCATGAATTCTCCGTCCCATACACTCCTCAACAAAACGGGATAGTGGAGAGGAAGAATAGGACTCTCATAGAAGCCGCAAGAACTATGCTTGATGAGTACAAGACTTCGGATAGTTTTTGGGTGGAAGCGGTCAAAATGGCTTGTCATGCTATCAACCGTTTGTATCTTCACAAGCTTTGAAACAAGACCGCCTATGAGCTCCTAACCGGTAAGAAGCCTAATGTGTCTTACTTTAGAGTTTTTGGTTGTAAGTGCTTCATCCTCAACAAGAAGCCCAAGAACTCTAAGTTTGCACCTAAAGTTGATGATGGTATTTTTCTTGGTTATGCCTCAAATGCTCACGGCTATCGCGTTCTCAACAAGACCACCGGTAGTGTTGATATAGCGTGTGACGTGACATTTGATGAATCTAATGGCTCTCAAGTGGAGCAAGTTGATGAAGTGTGTGTAGGCAAGGAAAAGACCTCTACAAATAACATCAAGAAGATGGCCATTGGTGAAATCAAGCCTCAAGAAGAAGATGAAGAAGATGAAGTCATTGAAGCTTCACCAAACATCACTGCCGCTGCAAAACCCGGACACTCCGGAGAAAAGTTCGGAGAATCCGGAAATCCCGGAGACTCCAGACCCAACCCCGGAGAGTCCGGGCCCTCTGAAGATGATGCTCAAGACATTCAAGAAAATGAGGATTTGATTCAACAAGAAGCTTCTGAGCCACATCCAAGAGTTCGTCAGAGTGTTCAAAGAGACCACCCCGTTGACAACATTCTTGGAAGCATAAGAAGAGGAGTTACCACAAGATCAAGATTGGCAAACTTTTGTGGACACTACTCTTTCGTGTCCATGATTGAACCTCTCTCCGTGGAAGAAGCATTACAAGACGCTGATTGGGTGATGGCCATGCAAGAAGAGTGGAACAACTTCACTCGGAATGAAGTCTGGTCCTTAGTGGAACGCCCTAAGCAAAATGTGATTGGAACAAAGTGGGTGTACCGCAACAAACAAGACGAGGATGGGGTAGTGACCAAGAACAAGTCAAGGTTGGTTGCCAAGGGATATACTCAAGTTGAAGGCTTCGACTTTGGAGAAACCTATGCACCGGTAGCAAGACTTGAAGCAATCCGCATCTTATTGGCATTTGCTACTCATCATGATTTCAAGCTCTTTTAAATGGATGTCAAGAGTGCATTCTTGAATGGCCCAATCTCCGAAGAAGTTTATGTTGAGCAACCACTGGGCTTTGAAGACCCTTAATTCCCCAACCACGTCTACAAGCTCCATAAGACACTCTATGGTCTTAAGCAAGCACCTAGAGCATGGTATGAATGCCTTAAGGAATTTCTCTTAAGGAAAGGCTTTGAAATAGGCAAAGCCGATCCTACTCTTTTCACTCGCAAAGAAGGGAATGATTTATTTGTGTGCCAAATATATGTCGATGACATCATATTTGGTTCTACTAACAAAGCTTGGGCGGATGAATTTAGTAGGATTATGACTAAGAGATTCGAGATGTCCATGATGGGAGAGTTGAAGTTCTTTCTTGGATTTCAAATCAAGCAACTCAAGGAAGGCACGTTCATAAGTCAAACGAAGTACATTCATGACATGCTCAAGAAGTTTGACATGGACAAGGCCAAGCCCATCAAGACTCCAATGCCATCCAATGGACATCTTGACCTAAATGAAGATGGAAAAAGCGTGGATCAAAAGGTATATCGCTCCATGATTAGATCTTTGCTTTACCTTTGTGCATCTAGGCCCGATATTATGAATGTCATCTCATGGCTGTTAAGAGAATCTTTAGGTATTTAGTACACACTCCTAACCTTGGTTTATGGTACCCAAAGGGCTCCACTTTCAATCTACTTAGCTATTCCGACTCAGACTATGCCGGTTGCAAAGTAGATAGAAAGAGTACATCCGGGACTTGCCAATTCCTTGGAAGGTCCTTGGTGTCTTGGAGTTCCAAGAAATAAAATTCTGTTGCCTTATCCACTGCTGAGGCTGAGTATGTTGCAGCCGGCGCTTGTTGTGCTCAACTACTTTGGATGAGGTTCACTTTGAGGGATTTTGGTTGTACGTTTAGCAAGGTGCCACTCTTATGTGACAATGAGAGTGCCATCAAGCTAGCGAACAACCCCGTAAACCACTCAAGAACAAAGCACATAGACATAAAACACCATTTCTTGAGAGACCACGAAGCCAAAGGAGATATCGCTTTAAGTCATGTGAGCACCGAAAAGCAACTAGCCGATATCTTCACAAAGCCTCTTGATGAACTAAGGTTTTGTGCTTTGAGGAGTGAATTAAATATCTTGGATTCTCGTAACTTGGCTTGAGATCATGCACATGTTTGATTGACTTAGGCTAGATCTTTAGAAAAGAAAAGGATTTTGAAAAATTGGTATGGATTTGCCTTGAAAAATATTTGGATTTTTCTCTAGGTACAACACTTGAACTATTGTTCTCATTGTATGTTTGTGGCTAGTATCAAGTGTTGGAACCACTCTAGCTCACATTAGTTTCACTCATAATCATCTCTATCCATCTCAATATCAATTACTTGAAAATCTGTTGCTCAGTTTCAGGGGGGAGCCGGAGACTCCGGGCTTTTCCCCGGATACTCCGGATTTCCCGGAGAGTCCGGGTTCAGCCCGGATACTCCGGACCTTAACTCCTATAAAAATGTTTTCACCGCAGTCAAAACCCCAGCTTTCACCTTTTTCACTGCGTGGACCATTTTTACTCCTGTCCCGTCGCCTCCCCGTGCTTCCCCGCACCCCTCTCCTCCCCCTTTGGTTCCTCCATAGAACCTAGGGTTTCTACCCTCCAAATCTTGAGAGAGTGAGGGATTCAAGCCTCCAAGGTGTGGGAAGCAAGGTGCTGCCATTGGTTTGAAGATTTGAAGAAGTTTCCCCTCGGTTCCCTCTCTTCCCTAAGGTATTCAAAGGCTCCTTTGCCCGATCTCCTTTTCTAGGACGTATCTTGAGAAATCTCTTGGATAGGAATGTTTCTTAGACTCTAGAAGTAGTGGATCTGCAATATCTTGAGTTTCCCGTGGTGGATTTGTGCGGCATTGTGATTTAGGGGTTCGCCAGGAAAACCTGGAGACTCCGGACCTTTTTCCGGACACTCCGGATTTCCCAGACTGTCCGGGAATTTTCCCGGAGACTCCGGATTTTCTTGCTGCAACTCCAAATCACAGTGTCACACACCTTTTCCATGGAAGAATTCTTATGTACTCCTTGCTACTCATCTCCAGATCATGAGAAAGAAGTACAAGCAAGACGAGCCGGCCGCCCAAAGGAGGACAAAGGCTAGGCACGACCCTCAAACTTTGGGGGTGGTGCATGAGACCTTGGGGCTTGGCTCATCTCAGTGATCCACTCGTGCTCGTGCCCCTGTCTACACTGAGCAAGAGATTGAGGAAGAGGAAGAGCAACAAGTTGTTGGTGAGGAAGAGGAGGAAGAAGATGCTGATCAATATAGGGTTGCCCCTAGGCGTCATGGGAAAGGTCCAACTCAACCATCAAGGAAATCCCGTGAGGCTCCTACATCTCCCGCTCTAGACCCGTGTCTCGTCCACCCATACCAAAGAACCGTCCCACTCCATACTCCAAAATCTGTCCCAGAACTCCACCCCGTCTTACTGTTACCTTTCCATCAAATGTGAGGGTGGTGACTGCTCCTGTCAACCTGAGGGACCCTGGGGCTGTGCAAGGGTTTGCCCAACAGATGGTGAGAGACTATGCTAGGAATGCCCTTGCAGTCAGCCAGCAGAGGGATGAGGACGTCTACATGTACATCTCTAGTGAGGCACTTGAGTCGAGGTTTTGGTGTGACTTCCATAGGGACTTCTATCAGACAGTGATTAGAAGCCCACAGATGAAGGCAAAGAACAAGTCACCCATTGTGGAGATGAAGTACATTGATTGGGCTTATTATGAGAAGTTGGAGAATCCCACCTTTGATGCCGTCATTGATAGGTGCAAGGAGCTTGGGCTATATGAGATCATGGGCTTTCGCTATGGATGGAATAGAGAGATCCTCGCTCAATTCCATTGCTCCTACTACTATGACTCTCATCAAAACACTATCACTTGGACCACTCAAGGTGAGAAGCACACCATTGACTACATGACCTTCTCTCGCTTGCTTGGTCTTGGCTCAAAGGATGAAGCTCGCACTCCCATTCATAATGAAGACAAGTACAAGCCCAAGGACATGGCATATATGTTCCCCTCCGCCTTCCTAGCTCATGAGGGAAAAGCTGATAATCTCATTCCCTATTACTACTATTTCAATCAGTTTTTCTGTGCCACCATTGATCCAAAGATGGGAGATATCACAGCTCTTAGGTACTATGCCGTCAATCTCCTCAATCGTGTGGCCCCTGAAGAAGAAGGCTTTTGCATCTTTGACTTCATTTGGAATGAGCTCCGCCGTGCTATGTGTGACCCCATGAAGCATCTCCCATATGCTCCTTACATCATGTATATGATTGAGAGGGTCACCAAAACCCAATTTCCAAAGGATGTCACTCATGAGCCTCTTAGGCATCTTCGTGCTAGAGACAAGAGAGCCCCCATGAAGAAGAGCACAAGATTTGCCAGATCCTCTAGTGCTGCCCCTCGCCATGATGATGAGCCCCTTCCTCGCCCTTCACACTCATCTAAATCTTCTCGTAAGGTTAAGGGCTCCATGGTCAAGAGGGCTTTCAAGAGTATCTTCTCCATGCGCAAGCGCATTGTCACAGAGACTAATGAAAACTGCCGCGACATCATTGAGATCAAGTCTCATCTTGGGCTTCCTACGGACACATATCACGAGCTCCCCGAGTTTGATGACCCGTTTGCGGAGTAGGATGCCCATGATGCCGTTGCTGCTGCACAAGAAGAAGAAGAAGAAGAAGAAGAAGAGCAAGAGGAAGAAGGAGAAGAAGAAGAAGGAGAAGAAGAGGAGGAGGAGGACAATGAAGAAGAAGACGAAGAAGGAGACGACGACGAGTGATCCACTGCTGCTGCTCCTCCTACACTTCCTTTTTTGGCGCTTGATGCCAAAGGGGGAGTGAGTATCTTAGTTTCATGTTTAAGTCTTTGAGAATTTGAGAACTATGGTCTGTAATAACTCTTTATGTGTGAGACTATTGTGATGTGAGCTTGAGACTATTTGATTGTGTGCTTGTGGTGCTAGATTAGGTGCATTTTATTTGTCTAAGGATGCTTTTGATAGTTTGAAAATTTTCTATGATGATTTGATTTCTGCTGAGTCTTCAAAGTTCAGATTCTCCGGATTTTTCTCCGGATACTCCGGGTTTCCCTGATTCTCCGGGGTGGATCCGGACACTCCGGGCTTTGACACTACAGCCCCTTTTATTCTTCATTGAGTGCATGAACTGTCATACATATCACATATATCTTGTTTGCACAAACACAAGCACCCCACTGTTGATCATCTTGTCACACTCTCGTGTTTTTTTCTCTTGTGCAAAATTTGGTGCTAAAAGCATCTTTGAGATTCAAACTCCATATGCACAAATTAAGGGGGAGTGTTGCAAGATAGATCAAAAGCTCTTTACAGAATTTATTTATCACTCTTTTTTAAAAAGCTTAAAGGTGTTGTCATCAATCACCAAAAAGGGGGAGATTGAAGAGTATCTTGGCTCCCTAAGTGGGTTTTGGTGATTTAATGACGGACCATTAAGCTACTAATGATGTATTGAGTATATGAGCGGGTACTAAAATTCTAAGATGGCATCTAAGCGCTTCATTGCTATATAAAAAGGAAGTGATGCTAAAAGAAGGATTCCTTGGAGGTTTATTTATTTTATATTTTGAATTTGAGTCCTAGGAAGGCCGTACTATTAAGAGGGACATGGATTGTATCTTCCAAGAGTTGAAAAGGTGCTCTAGATGACTAACCAAAATCCTATGAGAGACACCTTGCACTGCACGATCACCGAGGTATCTTTTTGTGTGCTAACTCTGGAAGGTCGGACATTCCGGGTTTTATCCCGGACACTCCGGACTTCCCGGAGTCTCCGGGCCTGGTCCGGATACTCCGGGTCTTAGAGCTGCAACGGCTCTTTTTCTGGGTGAGGAGGTATTTATATCCCCTCAACCCTATCCACTCCCTCTCTTGCTAGTGAGCTGATTTCCCATCTCAGAGCACCTCGTTCTTCGCTTGGTTGGCAATCTCGTGTTTGTTACTCTTGGAGCTTTGAGCTCCTAGTCGGCTAGGCGTTGCCTTGGAGCATCCAAAGGATTGTGGCTGCCCAAGGAAGTTTGTATTACCCCGTGATTGAGTAAGTAACCCTACCTCGATCTTTGTGGTCGCTAGGGGGAGGAAAGTGACCTAGGTGTAAAGGTCCACCCTTTGTGGGTTCCTCAACGGAGACGTAGAGCTCAAGGTGTGAGCTTGAACTCCGGTAACAAATCCCTTGTGTCTCTTGTGCTTGTTGCTCTTGTTATATGCTTGAAATCCTCTTGAGTACATTTCTAGGGTTTGTGGCCGATCTACTTCGTGGTGAGGTTCCTACTGTTTCTAAGTGGTGGAACAGGCCTATATCTCTGTATTGCATAACCTATTTTCACAGATTTGAGTTTGGCCAAGTTTGATTACAGTTGATTTAGTCGTCACCTCAAAAGCCCGGACAATCCGAACATTTTCTCGGATACTCCGGATTTCCCGGAGTATCCGGAAAAATATCCGGAGACTCCGGACTTTGGTCTGATAATTTGTTTTAAGTTGTGATTTTTCAAGAGCGACTATTCACCCTCCTCTAGTCGACCTCTAGATCCTTTCAGCAGCAAGTGACCAATCACAGACCAGCACGTGGAAGGCCAGGTTGCACGAGCACTAGGTCAGTTCGACCGATCCTAGGATCGACCGGCCCTCTCGTGCCATGTGTCGTCCTGTGTTTTCTCCTAGTGGCTGGTATGTGGGTCCCATGATCCATCCTCCGTGCATGAGAAGATTCTTGGCGGTTAGAGTCCTTGGTGGGCCCTTGGATCCATGTGATGTCCACGTGTCGCTCTCTGATTTGTCGACGAGTGCTTCACTTGGATGAGTGACGTGTCTGCCACCTAAGATCCATGTGGCAGCCATCTCCGCAGCTGAGGTGGCATGGATCACTTCATAGAAAGTGAGTTTTCATCTCTTTTCTTGCTTAAATCACCTACATTCGAATAATCTCCAAGGACAAGAGAAATTACATTATTCTTAATAAAATGCGTGTAATAAATGCATATGCCTCCAATTATGTGAGAATATTGACAGCTAAAAGTGTTAACAACCGTCAACAAACTCCTAACCCATCCTCCTAATCTTTGAGGATTTGGAAAAAGTCACAATGTTCCACGTAAAGTTACGCGCTTATGTGTTGCTCCTAATCTGAAGGTGAAAGCGTGCAAAAAGAATAAAAAATAGAAAAGAGTAATGAACCAAATGTACAAGAGATAAAAAAATATCAAAGTTGTTAGAATATTTTAGACATTGTATAAAAATTTTGATCTAAATTGTCTTCTATATTTTAGAAGTGGATTATTAGAAACTCTTTGAGGTGGCCTTCTTTATTCATTCTAATATTTTTTTTACAAGTTGTAAAACTTCATTTTTAGGAAAAAATATTAGCTACTCTTGAAGTGTGTTTCTACTTTCAAAATTCACAAAAAGTTATTTAAGAAAGTCTTGAAGCAATACGCGGAGTATCACCAAATTACGTTAACGCTAAGATACAGGCATCCTGATGGAAAAACTATTTCTATTCCAGAATCGAAGGACATATTTTTTTTTCAATTTGCAAATATATATTTTTTGATGTTGCAGATGTTATATTTTGATAAAAACTTAACATCGGACTTTGGGGCGTAGTAGCACAGATTTAATTCTTTATCGTGCCTGCATCGAATAATTAAAAATATACAGGGAGCACCTAGAAAAATGTAGGATATGAGACGTGTTTGGATTGTTGAGGTAAATATTTATGCCAAGGTAAATGTTTTGCCTCTCTCATTTACCCATAACAAATTTGATCTCTTAGGGTGTTTGGGTTGAGAGGCAAATTTTGGTGGGCTAAGCATTTAATGGTACTAATTGAGCTCCTCCAGAAATTTGCCTCAAAATTGATATTTTTGAGGGGCAAATAAAATTGAAGGGGCTACACATTTGGTCAACTCCATTTATCCCACATGTTTGGCACCCTTGGGGTTAATTTGGGGGCAAACTTACTCCATTAACCCTATTTACCTCTCCATTCAAACATGTCCATGATATTAGATAATAGTATCAGTTCATATGTGCTCAAATTCTGTGAAGGAATTGCAAACGAAAATCAGCAAGAAGCATAGTAATCATCGCAAGAAGCATAGTAATCATCGTTTTGATGCCATGTAATGCCTAAGGCCCAGTTTAGTTCCCCAAAAGTCCTAAATCTTTTCGCATCGCACACCGTGCTACCTCTCACAGAACACGCTTCCCAATGCAAAATTTTCACCACTTTTCCCAAAATTTCACCGAACTAAACGGTGCCTAAAGGAAACTCGACATCTTGTGCATCATGTGAGAACAAACCAATTAAAATGTTGTTGTTACAATCTACCCGCAAAAAAAAAAGTTATGTTACAATCAGAAGCATCAATTAGCTAGGTGTAAACGAATGAACAAATGTAATGGAACGAACGGGATATGTCACAACACTTTTACATCCTCCGCCTCTCGCGTTTATTCGTCATCGCACGGGTTAGTAGGGAGGTGCCAAGGTCAACAAGTCGTTGATGTTTCTTCCACCGCACTGCTCGCCGACGTAGCTCGCGACGGCGGCCATCACCGCCTCCCGGAACTTGGGGTCGGAGACCGCCTTCTGCATGATGTTGGCCATCGGCACGGCGGCGTTCTGGCTCGGCGCAGCTGCAGCCGGCGCGCCGCTCGACGGATAGCCTCGCGGCGGCAGCACGGCCACGGGCCGCGCCAGCAGCGGCGGCGCGTCCTCGTTGGCGCGCCCCCGATAATCAGCGGCCGTCGTCGTCGCGTCCCGCGGCGCAGACGACGACGACGCGAGGATGGCGGACGCCATGGCGGCGGCGTAGGGCGTGAGCGGGTGGTTGTGGGCGCCGTCGTAGGTGGTGACGAGCACGGACATATCCTGCGCGCACCGCTGCACCTTCTTCCTGACGGGGCAGTCGGGCGCGCCGGTGCAGCGGTAGTAGGCGCGCGGACACGGGTTCCCCTTGGCCACCTTCTGCCCGTACTTGCGCCACTGGCACCCGTCGTTCACCGTCGCCGCGCTGCACCGCGCCCTGAACGTGACGCGGTGGCCCGCCGCCGGCCTCCCCTGCTGCGCCGGCGCCGGAGGCGGCAGCAGCGCCTTCTTGCTGTCGCCGTGGACGACGTCGTCTTCGAGGCTCGCCGCCCTCGGGCGCTTGATGCCGGAGACGATGGCGCGGAGCACCGGTGGTTCGCCGCTGTCGTCGTAGCGCAACCCAAGGGCCAGACCGGCGGTGGCGACGACCTCGTCGTCACCGGCGTGCGCTCGCAGCCTCGCGTCGATGTCATCCCCTCCCGTGGCGCGACAACTTGCGACCGTCTCGTTCGTTGGCCCCAGGCTAAGCGTGAGGAATGGCCCGGCCCGTTCGTCGACCAAGTTGATCTGGACAAATATGTACGGTATATTTTTCAGCAAATTACTGTGAAGATCATTTTGGGAGGCAAATCGAATAGACAAGCTGATTGATCTCCTCACTGACAGAGTAAATAGATTTGCAAAGAATAATCCGAAGCAAAAAAAAAAGGGCAAAAGTTGCAGAAATGAGAAGACGATGCGTGTTAAGTCTCACCTCGTCTGGTCCTCTCATCAGCTCCTTGAAAACAAGTGTCTTGAGCTCCATCAACAAGCACTTTTTAATCTTCTCTTGCAATGCCTTGTACCTTTGCACTTTTTTCAGCATATGAAGCCTGCAGGCTCTCTTCTGTCCATATATAGGCTAACCGTGCCGTGTGGTAGTCCCAGTACCTGAAAATGTCAAAGCTGACCTAACTGCTACCGACTGCATGCTACTCAAATAAGTATATGTATATATATATATATATAAAATATGTGCAAGTGCAAAAACACGGCAAGGTAATGACGACATGTTAAGCAATTGATTAGTTCGTTAATCCCGGCGGTGGAGACGTGACTGCTTTGGTCATCGGACTCTGACGCTTTCTCGCTCGATCTCTCTGCCCGCCGCACGCTAGCTAGCTTCCTGCCTTTGTGCCTCGTCGTCTCCCGGCCGCACGCGCGCGTGCGTGCATGGTCTTCGTCAACTCGGTCCTGATCCGGCAGCAAATTGGTAACCAATGCAATTCCTCAAGTGGCCTTTTCAAATACATACGAAATTCTTCAAGTTGGTAGCGAAGAATTTTCCCGTCTCGTCAAGAGTAGAGACTGCTAGTTTTCTTGCCAGTACACGTCCCTGTTTGGGTTATAGTAGTACGTGTAGTTGACCAAATCTGGGATTGCCAGTTTGAAACCACAGTTTCTCATGAGGGGTTACGTGTAGTAATTCATTTGAGGATCTTGGTATAATTTTACAGCGACGACGACCACTGGTCTTTGTTGGCGACCCAACTGCAACAATGCATTCTCGATCGTTTTCCATGCATTGAACTTTTAACAAGGCGTGCGTTCGGGTGAAAGAATAATCACGTGAAAAATGCTTCGATTATTTAGGATGACTCGCAACATGTAGTACACGCTCTGTCACAAAGTAGTAAAAGGTGGGATCTAACTTGTCTACGGTTTCGGAAGCTAGTAGTCGTTGGTTCTCAATTATTCCTCTAAATCCAACAACTTGGGGGTAGCATAGCCATTTCTCCAATACGCTATATTTAAGGTTGTTTCTTATTGATCTATAAAATAATGATTGTACAGAAAGCCCTTACGTTTAAGGATGCAAGCGGGTATCTAATATTGTTTTCTTCATATAAGAAGAAGATGTCTTATATTAGGGAAACGAGACCAAACCATACAATGCTCAGTTAATTGTGGAAAACCGAGCGAAAACCCAAAACGACGCCACACCAACAAGCCCTAGGAAAAGAACTAGCAAGAATCTACCAAAGCAAGCACCGTCTTGCAACACTGTTGCACACCATTACTGGCACATCCCCGTTGCAAGCTTGAGTAGAAACCCACAACTCCTCATCATAGCGCTGTCAACTCCAAACCACACCCAAAGTCGTCGATCTCCCGGTCACCACCGTTAGCTAAACCAAATCTTGACCCACGGAAACACCTCGACTCCTCAAACTTGTGGGGCCCCGTCACATCCACCTCCTCACAACACAGAAGCAACCACCTTGAAGCGACACACGTCACTGGACACTGCTTCGCCAAGATTAGTTAAGTCACCGTAGCTCAAAGACAACCTTGCCACCATCAGGATCACCACCGCACCACAAACGCCGGTCGCAACCCCAGACCCAGGTCTCGAGAAGCGACACCGCATCAGTTGGGTCATTGAAATACATGAAGGAGATAGATTGGTTGTTTTTCGGCTTCTCTTTCCTTCATGTAGAGAATACACGATGATGCATACATATTAAGAGATAGTCGAGTTGGCATGGTTGTTGGAGCTTGGAGGAGGCTATCAATAAAATCATGACCATATTAAAACATTTTTAAAATGTCAATCCATAGATATTACTTTTGTAAAACAAAATTCAGAGACTGATTCCTCGTTAAAGATTACTGCAAAATTTTGGTTTTGAAACAACTGCGCACCTTAATTAAAAGAAATCAAACCGCAGAACCGCAATTTTACTTGGAGCAACGAGCAAAGAAACCCAACTTTGGTTAAACTTGACCGTTTCTTTTGCAATGCGAATGGTGATTTTCTTTTCAAAACTCATCTCCTCCATGCCCTGTCGACGTCCCTCTCCGACCACTGTCCGTTGCTTCTAACAAACCAAAGTGGTCCTCGCCGACCCCGAACCTTCAGATTTGAAAACCACTAGCCAAGGATGCCACGTTTCCTGCAGACTGTGGCAGAAGCTTGGAACTCTCCATGTGAGCACCATGAGCCTTTCCATAGACTGTATCACAAGCTGGGGAAAACAGCAGAAAAGCTAAGAGTGTGGAGCAAAGATTTCTACCCAGACGCAAAAATGCAATTCCTCATGGCATCCGACGTCATTTTACGTCTTGACATAGCGCAGGAAAGTAGAGCTCTAACGCGGGAAGAAACTGTCCTTCGGCAAAAGCTAAAACGAAGAGTGATGGGGCTAGCGGCTTTTGAGATGGTCAGAAAGCGTCAAGCGCCGCGGATCAAAAACCTTAAGCTAGGGGATGTGAACACAAAATATTTTCATAGTAAGATCAATGCCAGGAGACGCAAAAATCACATCCAACGCCTCAAAATAGGAAATGACTGGGCAATAACGCATGAAGAAAAGGCTAAAATTATACAAGAGCACTTCACTAATACTATGGGCCGACCAGCTGAACGACAGTAGGATATTGATTGGGAGAAGCTGCAGCTACCTGTCGCAGATCTCGGCATGCTGACTGAGCCATTCACTGAGACAGAGTTAAAGAGGGTGGTTTTTGAATTACAAGCTGATAAAGCGCCTGGACCAAACGGATTCACAGGGTTATTTTTCAAAACATGTTGGGATATCATCAAGCTGGACATTTTAGAAGCTGCCAATGCTTTTCACAACTTGAGGAGTACGAGCCTACCCCTAGTCAACACAGCACATATAATACTACTTCCCAAAAAAGATGGTGCCGACTTAGTGACTGATTTTCGGCCTATCAGTTTGATCCACTCCGTCATCAAAATAATAACAAAAGCACTCGCGATGAGGCTCGCCCCTCACATGATAGACATCATTTCTCCGACACAGAGTGCTTTCATTAAGAAAAGAAGCATTCATGACAACTTCATGACAGTGAGAAACATGGTCAGGCGTTTTCACCGCACAAGGATACCGGCCCTTTTTTTCAAGCTAGACATAGCTAAAGCTTTCGACTCGATAAGATGGGACTATCTCCTTTGCCTCCTTGAGCGACTTGGCTTCCCGCCATGATGGAGAGATTGTATGGCTTCCCTTCTTTTTTCATCATCGTCAAGAGTCCTGCTAAATGGGGCACCCAATGGGCCGATAAAACATGGTAGAGGCCTCCGTCAGGGCGACCCACTCTCTCCTCTGCTTTTCGTCATAGCCATCGAACCACTGCGAGCCCTTCTAGAGCGGGCAACTCAGGAAGGCCTAATTAGCAAATTACGGGGACGAAAATTAAACATAAGAGTTTCTATGTATGCGGACGACACGACGATCTTCACTAATCCAACAAAGAATGATGTTGGTGCACTTGTGGACCTTCTTACAAGATTCGGCGAGGCCTCGGGATTAAAAACTAATTTTGAAAAATCAAGCATCACCCCGATCAGATGTGACGGAATCGATCTAAACAACGTCCTAGGTGATCTACCTACAACAAGGTCTTCATTCCCGGTGAAATACTTAGGTCTACCTCTGACAACTGGAAGGCTTAAAAGAGTGCACTACCAACCAATTGTTGACAAGGCCATCACGAAGCTCACAACTTGGAATGCCAGAAACATTGCACCAGCGGGGCGACTGACGTTAGTTAAATCTGTGCTTACCTCTCAATCAGTATACCTGCTAACAGCTCTGGACGCCCCGAAGGAGCTACTAGAAGAGATCGACAGTAAGCGGAAGAAATTCTTCTGGGCCGGTGCAGGAGCGCTCACAGGTGGAAAATGCAAAGTAAATTGGCCACGATCAGCAAGGCCAAAGCGTTCGGGGGGTTTGGGGGTTCTAAACCTTAAAAGATTTTCGCGTAGCTTGAGACTAAGATGGCTTTGGCAGGAGTGGAAAGCGACGGACAAGCCTTGGGTTGGATTGGAAATCCCTTGTAATAGGAAGGATAAATTGCTCTTTGCGGCGTCCACCATTATAACCATTGGCGACGGGGCAGCGATATCCTTCTGGGACAGTGCGTGGGTGGCTGGGCAACGACCAAGGGATATAGCACCCAACATCTTTGGTATCTCGAGAAGGAAAATCGAGTGTTGAGTGACGCAATACAAAATAAAAATTGGATCAGGGACATCAACCTAAATCATGCGAGCTTCTCAACATCACATTTTCATGAGTTTGTAACCCTTTGGAGAGCAACACAGACTGTCGTGCTCAGGCCAGGAGCACAAGATGACATCTCATGGAAATTCACACAGGACGGAACCTACTCGGCAAAATCGGCATACAATGCACAGTATTGCGGGACCACAACAACAAACTTTGAGACCATCATTTGGTAGCCTTGGGCGACCCAAAGTTGCAAACTTTTTGCATGGCTAGCAGTACAAGACCGCCTATGGACAGCAGACAGGCTAGAAGAAAGGGGATGGCCGAACCAAAGAATATGCCCACTGTGCCGCTGCGAGCCGGAGACAACACTCCACCTCTTCACTAGGTGCAGATTCACCAAAAGAGTATGGGGAAAGATAGCGGCATGGGTGACCATTCAGGCAGTGCAACCCACTGAGTGGCCGCAAGTCGAGTCGGTCCATGAGTGGTGGTCAAACTTAGCGGAAACAACAGGGGTGGCTAGGAAGGGGTTACGCTCACTCATAATGTTGGGGACATGGCTAATTTGGAAAGAGCGCAATGCAAGGATTTTTGACCGGAAAGAATCACCTTGCAACTCAGTAATGAGTCGCATACAACAGGGGGCAAGCGAGTGGATTTTGGCAGGAGCAAAGCATCTCGCTATGGTTGTGAATAGATCTTAGTTTCAGAGCGTGTGAATATTTACAGAGTTTAGCTTTGTGATGAGTTTTATGTTTTGTGCTTGTATTCTCCCCATCGGGGCTCTCTTCTTTTTAATATAATAGGCAGCTCTCCTACCGGTTCGTTTCAAAAAAAAAAAAAACTTTGTGTGTAATTTGTTGGCCGTCGTGCACTACATGCTCTCTCTCAATAACTTTTCAGTCAGTGTACGTAAATAAAAGGATAAAAAAAATCAGTCTACGTCACTAAAAGATACTATCACGTCATCGTGAAACGACTTGGAATCCATGCGTACAAGAAATCTAGATTTTTCGCCTCTAAATTTGACTTGTCCGGAGATAAAGAAAATTCCATCAGAGTCGCCACATTTTTTTCACGCGCAAGTAGTAAGCGCTGACGAAACATGAAGAGGATAACGTAGCAACACTATATGCTGCCGTCTCTGCACTAGTATTTCGCTTTTTCCCGTCAAACTAGCCGGTCAGGTTGAGTTTCCGTCCGTCCGGTTCTTGGCAAGAAATTCGGACTTGTCTCCTGCCGTACGTCAAGATTCAGTGGATTTACCATTCCACATGTACAGGACATTTTACTTTCTGCTTCTGGAACAGTTCTACGAGCTTTGCTTGCCAATTGAAGGCTGGATTAATGGTCTTCTGATTTCTAATTCCAAAGGTTCGGAGAATTCAACCTTATCTTCTATGCATATATGAGGAACAGTAGTTACATACACTGATGACTGATCATCCAACAATCTCTAGCTAGGTCAAATCTTACCTTCTGTTCACCCAAGAAAAGGCGTATTCCTTCGTAATAAAAGGAATCGGTCTGAAAATAAAATTACCCTTTCTTTTCTTTGCTGTTGGATATTTCACACATAGCTCATCTCTTGTTTGTTAACTGCCATTATTCTATTAAAAGAATTGGTACTTTCTGGTACTTTTCTTTACGTACTTTCTGGCACTTCTGAGTACTTGCTTGCACCATCAGATTTCATCGGATGAACGACTTATTAATTTTAAGTACTCTAAAATTAATTTTCTTTAGGTTGTGAGCATTCTATTAGGACCTTTCGCCTTAATTTTGCTAGAGAGGTAAAGAACACTTCAACCAGCTAGTACCAAGATAGTGCCGAATCACATATCTGAGTTCACCTTGACGAAGCTCTTATGGAGACGACCAAAATCGATACATGGAGTACTTAGTTTGGAGTACATATGTGAAAAGTTATGAAATGTTTACATACTCCAGGTTTATACGGAGCATTCAATTTAAGACTAGATCATCCAGTTTTTAAAAGAGTATTTGTTTTTTTTACCAAAGGTTCTCTAGTTTAGTTGGTCAGAAGGGGCTGAGCTATGATCTCAACCAAGAGAAGATTTAAAAAATTCTCTCGCCGGTGAAGTCGGAGTTCGGAGGTTTTCTAAACCAGGATTAGGTTTCATTCTCTTAATGAAAACCGTTGCATATGTTGTATGGATTAAGGGTATGGTCTTTGTTGATTAAGGGATAATCCGATCAAATATATCAAATTAGTTTTTATTTTATTTTATCTTATCTTATCCATTTGCTCTACTTTTGTAACTTTTTATTACAATTTTCAAAAAAAAACTTTTTATTATTCTTCCTCTTTCTATGGCATGAAAAGACATCCTAACTAGCTTGCAAGCCTTGTGGTATACTAGTATGCCCTTGCTTTGACAGATTCCTCCTAGGCAAAAGCACGCATTTACATCCATGGAATTTCCAAGATAGCGCAGGTATGGTTTTGATAGCTGCATCACTTGAAAAATTACAGCAGACAGACCAAATGATTGGTACTTTTGTATTTTCATATAACAGAAAAGACGTCTTTAAGATAAAAGTTTTGTTAAGGTACTTCCAAATGATTGTGGATCGTTGATCTAATTAATTGCTTAACCTTTGGAGGATAGTTGAGCTTCCAGAGCTCCTTCCATCTGAAACTTATCTTTGCTTTCGAGCTAGCGCTACTTTCTCCTCTCTGCCTTCGAGGTAACCTTTTTCTTTTCTCCTTCAAGACATGATATGCTGACTTAAAAGATGCCCTTGTTGTCATAATGCTAAGCTAGTAATTCCTCCATGCCATATTCACAGGAATAGGCAGAATAGAGTGATATGCACAATGAGCCATTAAACTTGCACCGAATTCTCATTTGAATCACTAAATTTGCAAATGGTACACACCTCAATACCTCATCATCAAACTTGCATACTTATTCACTGGAGGTTCTTTTTTCCAAATGGTACACACCTCATCATCAAACTTGCACTCTTGTTCATCTGAGGTCCTTCTTTTTATTGACCTTCCCGCTGAAGGCATTATATGGAATTGGATGACACTTATGTGGGGCCGTGGAGTTTGTCCAAGTTACATTAAAGCCTCATAAAAATGTACGAAAATGATGAACTCGCAGCCTCACTAAAATTGAGCTCACACAAGTTACTTGTAGGTTCAACATAACTAAAATTTCAAAAAAAATCATCATTCTCTGTATAAGATGGTAGCATTCTAATCAAATGAAAAACAAAAGGTATTTCCCTTTTACGGTACGGACACCCGTGTGTATTGCCTTTGTGATATTACAACTTAATTAAAATATAAAATGTCATTGAAAAGAACACTAATGAAACTAAAACTCAATGAGAGATGTGTAACAAAACTGAATATAAGACCTATGTTAACGTTCACACCTAAAATTGCATCTTGTTCCACACATTCTAGTCTCGATCATCTACAAATGATGTATCATTGCCCTGCCCTAACTAATGGAGGTCTCCTAAACTTATTGTGTATTAAGGAGCCAATCTGACTCCTACATCTGCTCGAGGAAATAATCTCTTGGCATGGCAGTTTTGTTAAAATTTCTTGCCACAATGAATTAAATATGCTTACATGGGATGATTAGTCCTTATGTGTTGAAAAAAGGACCTTTTATTTAAATTTCTTGCCACAGTGGATTAAACATACTTACATGGGATGATTAGTCCTTATGTGTTGAAAAAGGACCTCGGGTGAACCTTGTTACAAGTTTGATGATGTTTTATGTACTGTCTTCAAGTTAAGTGATGCAATTAAAATTCTGATGCAAGTTTAATGATGCTTCATGCATTTTACTCGGCAGAATATGTCGTGCATCTCCTCCCAGAAGACAGCTCGCACCATTATTGCATCCCAGTCACCAATAGTTGGATCTAGTAGTTTATCGCTAAAGCCTAGACTGTACATTTGACCAAGCCCAAGCAACAGGAAATATCGTCGTTGCAAATCAAAAGAAAATAAATTGAACATGATACAACTAGTTGTTTCTCTCTTTTTCAATTAACATTTTAATTATTTTATATTTGAAAAGTCTTACCTCTAGGAGGGAATGAGAGTACCTTAGCATTGCCAAAAACGATCCTTGGTCATCATGCTAGAAGGGGGAATGATCTACGTAACGTTATCCACTTCTCGATCCAACTTTCAAACTGTGGTTAAATATTTTGAGAAGCCTTATTGATAAAGAGGGATATATGGTAGATCAAATCTTTGCTTCTCAATAGAGAGCTATAGGAAATACTCCTTCCGTCCCAAATTGTATGTCATTTGGCATTTCTAGTTTCACATGTTTTATTATCTATATAGACATAGTGTATATCTAGATCAATAGCAAAAGCTGTAAAAACCTAGAAATTTTAAAACGACCTGCAATTTGGGTTAGGCGAATTGAAGTAGTAGATCAATAGAAAAGCTACTTCATGTCATGCTGATGCCAAATCAATTTGCGGTCCTAGTGAAAATATGCAAACTGTTGATCTTCTTTACCATAACCTAATTCAACTATCAGAAGCCAAATATGTTGAAAGAAACTATGGGTCCCTTTGGCAGAGCTGTGGCTGTGGCTGAAACAGTTGTGACTGTGGCTGTGGCTGAAACAGTTGTGACTGTGGCTGCTATGGTAAAATGACTTCTTTGGTGAAGCTGAAGCCATTTTGTAAAGTGTTTGGCAAAATGATTGTGGTTGTGGCTTCTCTGTATTTTTAATGTCATATGTGGGAAAGAAGCCGCGGGGAGCCACTATTTTTGGCTTCACCTCCCTAGTACAAATTGCAAAATGGCTTCTCCATGGCTTCAGGTTGGAAGCCGTTTTTTGGTTAGGTGTTTGGCAGGGCTTCTGTAGAAGCCGGTGGAGAAGCACTTGGAAAAGCTCTGCCAAAGGGCCCCTATATAGCGCTTAGTGAACAAAATCCAAAACTTTCCAAAGAATGCATGCTTACGCATCTTTCACACAAAAAATTTATATAAATATGATTTATTTCACATGTTAACAACCCATAAAAATGTTGGATGCCACTTGATGTAGACAAGCAAAACACTGTCCGGAAATCAATCATGTGATGTTCTATCACTACCTTGTGAGGGAGTATAAATATTACCACATATAAATATATTACCACTCTCGAATTGAAATGTAACATAAGATGAACTGGCATATTAGAACCAAATCAAATTGTTTTACTACAAAGGTAACATAAGATGAACTGGAGTTCTCTGAAATGACCAATCGACAGTTACAACAAAATAAGAACATGTAAAATAAACCAAAATAATAACTTTTCTGCAGGCCCTAAGCTCTATCTGCTTCTTATCTCCTCAGACAATTGAACCCAAACAGAAAACGAGCCTAGCTTGTCAAGAACCTTATCTTGTCAAGAGCCTCATCGCCGAATCTTTGCGCGTATACGGTCAGCATCCATTTCAATGGTGCAGGGTACTTTATTGAGCCAAGCATATTGTCCATCCCCACCTGCAACTTCGCTACCTACAGTAACAACAGACCATCATTAACTAAACTATTTTCAATTTCTCAATGACTGCAAATGGACCAAAAGAAATCACACAACATGTTGCTATGGAGTAAAGGTTGCCAAATTTCGAAAGATCCAATCATGAAAGAATGCAAATAACTTACTGAGAGCGTGGGAGAATTAGCGATGTGCAGATATGTGACTTTGGGATGGCCTTGGGAATTTGCTGTAAAGTACTTCATGGTTGCATGGAGGCAAATATCCTGTAACGTCATGTTATCTGCATGCACAGGTATAAACTTGTAGGTTGTGGAAATGGATGGACTACATGATATCAAATCAAATATTGTGAAAAACTTCAAAAATCTACAGTAAGTTTGTGATTATAGTAAACTCTGTGAATTGTGAAACGAGTGATATATCATAAAAAATTGAAGAAAATGGTAGATATTTCTAGTCTTAATACAATGGACACAATGGATGTGAGTGTGTTCCATGCACAAGTGCAGTTCACACATAAAGTTATACGTATTGATGAACGCACCCAATGACAACATGCCATAAGAAAAGAAACTATAGGTGCAGAAACCATCTGTCCATGTTTAGGAGAAACCAACATAAATAAATGATTTGTACTCTTTTAATGCATACCATTTTGTATACCCTACTTTCCTTATAAATCTTTACCGCACACAAGAAACCGTAGTTGGAACAGCTAACACCATATGTGGAATGGAATAAAATCAATGTGCAACGACCTACCTCACTTTCCTTTCCTTCCAGACCTTGACCATACACAAGAAATTCCTAGCTAGGACTAAGGCCAGTCTCATTGGCAGTTTCATGAGCACAGTTACCTAGACTGTCATGTCAGCTTTTGAATCTGGTGAAACTGTCACTCTCAGTGCACAGTTTAGTGGGCGCAATTTCATAGACATGATGCATCATTTAATTCTTGCATGTATTTTCCATGTGTTGTGATCAAATGTAACATGAGAACTATGTAGCTTTTTGTAAATAAAACAAGAATGCATTTCATACCTGAGAAAGAGATTGAGAAAGAGATGAATCACTAATATATATAGATGAACATGTGTGAAAGGGCCACAAACTATATGTGGATCAGTTTCACATTTGAAAGGACAAATATTATTTTCATCATAAAAATGGCAATGTTTCAGCTTGAATTGAAGTACTGTTCAAGCAATATTATTTTGAAGCATGACATAACATTCCAATTTGAATAGCAGGGGTCAAACTATCCACAAGATCAGCACTGCTCAGTGTTGACAGTCAGATGACCGCATAATTGCCAACATGAAGGATCAGATTGGCGACCAGAGGGGGGGAGTGAATGGGAGCCGATAAAAATTCTACTCAAGAATTCGGCCTATGAACCCAAAATCACTCTGTGACCTCCAACACTTCTCTTGCCAAATCCACGTAGCCACTGGAGTGCTACTGGACCTAGGCTCAAGACACAAAATCACGACACACGAAACACGCAGCGGAAAACGACTTGAGCACAACCACCAGAGCCAAACCGGTCAGACCGGAAACTCAAATCGGTCAGGCCGGTTTCCTCAGACTTAGCCTCTCATGCACTAGGTGAAACCGATCAGGCCAGTTTGGCAATCCGGTCAGGCCGGTTTTGCCCAGAAACCCCCAACAGATCCACGAGGCTAAAATCCAAGCAAACGAACTCGAAACACAACGAAACTTGGACTAGAGAGACTACAAACAAAGAGCAACTTCTGGTATAAAAACCCACCATTGACTAAAATGGTCAGACCAGTTTCCCAAATCGGTCAGGCTGGTTTTGCCCGGACAGTCGGGATGATCTTCGTCCGCGGGAAAAACTCCAACTTCAACTCGATCGATCTCCCAATTCACCCAACAGATTGCAATGAAACTTTGGGGGAAGGTGGATTGCCTCTTGGACAACCTCTAGCTCAAAGAGCTCGTCCCAAAATGCTCTCAATCATGAGGAATCACGAAACAAAACTCTCTACCTCAAGAAACCGGACAACTCCGAAAACCACCAAAATCGAAGGCCTTTCCACGGGTTTGGAGGGGACAAATCACCAAGAAAAGAGGCACCACAACCTCATATGTGAATCCACCAACAAATCCCGCAAAGAAACTCCTCCAAATCCTCTGCACGAAAATCCAAAGAAAATCCTCCGAAAATCACAAAAGGAAAAACGGGAGAGACCAGAGGAACACAAGATATATCACACCGAACCTTCTATACATACCATGAAAGGTTCATACAAGGTCTAGCAACTGCCACAATCATCCTCCCTCTCTCTAGATGTAGACATGAAGCTCTCTTGCTAGTCCTATGGAGAAAATAGGAAGGAAAAAGGAAAACTAGAAAGGGAAAATGAAAACCCTAAGCCCCAGAGATGGCTGCCAACTCCCACCAACCAAGTATATAGATCAGGTCCTATGGTGGTGGAGAAAGACTAGAATACCCCTAAGGCGATACATACCCCTCAAGGGCAAAGTCATAACTTTGACGACTTCTTCCATCAGACGGATGCCCAGCGACCGCACCTTGCTTAGCATCGACGCAAGCCTTGCGATCCCGACACGTGTCCTCTGCTTTGACGCTTCCGACCGCGCCACGCCCAAACCGGTCAGGTCGGTTTTGGTGCCTCGGCCACACCGGAACCTCGGGTCGGCTTTCTGGAGCAACCGATGAACCCAACAGTTTTGTGGGTAAACCATTGCAAACCCCACGCGTAAACTTCAGTTGTTAGCCTCTACCCTGCGTCTTGCCACCATGTGGCCCCCACTTGGTCCCGTCGCCCACCGGGTCCCTCGAACCAAGCCTACTTGTCTCTCCACTCCTCAGAGGCCCCGCGAGGCTAAGACCTTTCGTGCTTGTTCTTCACCTGCACCAACGCGAATCAAACCGCAACCTGCACCTGCAATACTAGGCCAAGAGTCAGTCCACACCATGTTGTCAATCACTCATCACTGAGGAGCAACCTTCCACGGTCCACGGACGCTCTTGGTCCTCACAACATGTACCAAGTTTCTGAACACCACACAATACAAACATTATGAAATCATTTCCTTCAAAGAATATCAAGGATTTCTGAACCAAGGTAATGTCGGCAAGCTATCCAAAAAGAGGAAAAAAGTGCATCCATACATCGAGGACCGGACTAGCGCCCTCCCGGACGAGATCAACCACCACTTCCTCGGCTACCTGCCAGCATCGAAGGCTATGCGAATGAGCCTGCTCGCGCCGGGATGGCACCACTAGAAGTCGCGGCGCAGCCTCCGCTTCACCATGTTCGACAGCCCGACGGTGAGTGCCGAGTGGCTGAACGCCTGAACCAGTTCATGCGCCACCTGCTCCATGACCTTTGCGGAGCTCTCGACGTGTCCAGGCCTCTGCGTCACACCATCAACCCACCAGAGTCGTCTGCTGCCCTCCCTACACCTGGGAATCGAAGTTCCCATGCCACCATTGCCGCCACCACTCCAAAATCTGCCCACACATGGACGACCACCTTCCATGCCTCATCATCCCCAACCAACAACACAAACCGAACCTAGGTGAGCTTCTGATCACCATGCTCACCTCCCTTTTGTTGTCTTAGATGAGTTTACGCGGACGTTACCATAGCTCACCATCCGCGGACGTTACCATAGCTCGCGACAGTCGTGCGCCACTACCCATGGCGCCTAGGTTAAGGTTCAAGTTTTGGAGAATAGATGAGGGGATTAGGTGCGCAAGGATGAGGGGAACAGGATGGGATGGTCAAAGGGATGTGAGGAGGCGTCCCCTCGCTGGTGCAGCCTTGCCACCGCCGCCCGCCGCAGACGCCTTGTGCGTCTGAACGTTGAAGATGGTGTTGGGACATGTTTGTGAAGAGAATAGAAGGCGTAGGGGTTATGGGTAAAAGTTCTGGAGTTATGTTGAAGGTGGAAAATTTCTATCAGAAGTGAAGAGAAGGGCATGTTTGTGAAAGTTCTGGACATGTTTGTGAAGAGAATAGAAGTGGAAGGGGTCCGGGGAACCACCTAGGGGGCTGGAATAAAATGGAAGGGCATATATGTGAGGAAAAGAAAGTTCTAGGAGCATATCTGCAAAGTTAGTTCACTTCTTTTTTTCTTTTAAATATTATGTCTCATATTGATTTTTCTATTAAGAGTTTAGGACTATGCATGCAATTTATAAGTATTTACGAATATCACATTACAAAATTTCTACAGTAGAATACATGTAGGATCAATAATTTTAAGAGAAATTCTCTATCCATAAAATGAACATGTTTTCATGTATATTATCGTTTGCAAAAAAATGTTGCCTTGCATCACCTTACTTTTCTACTTTCAAAGTTCACCTTAAAATTTTGTTTAAAAGTTCCGCAGCAACACGCGGGGAACCACCTAGTATAACTATATAGGAGCACCCTACTACAAGCCACTATAACAATTCTCTCAAACATCACGTAGCCGTGTCATCCTCCACTAGCTCAATCATAATGATCATAAATCGAGTGCCACAAAACTAATTTTCACTGCCTCTCTCTTTCAATTCCAAAAATCAGAGATAGAAACCATTACTCAGACAGGCTTTAACATGAAGCTCTATTGGAGCAACAACACCAACTATTCATCTCCTTGCATGATCCTTCAACTGCATCTCTCCCTATATAAAATAATACGATGTTCTATTATAATACAGTACACATAATATCATTATTTTGTTTTAGTGATAAAGTAGCTGCAAAAGTACTCTCAAATCCCGCAGCAATACGCGGGAAATCACCTAGTACATCAAACAAGCTTGGTACGTCGGTTAACAGTGCACCCGGTGTCTCTGGCACCGAAGAGGCACCCGGTTCCGTTTCATGGTATTCTCTCCTTTTTTTTCGAATTACACAGTACATCGGAGACACTCACAACGCACGCACACTCATCTATATGAACACACGCGCGTAAACTGTACCCCTAAGAGTGGACTTCATAGTTCATAACATGTATTTTTAAGTATCCAACTTATGTTTTATGGTTGCTAGTATAAAACTCCTATTTTTAGTCTTTTACTATCATATATTATATCGTGTGTTTTTATATATTGTGAATTAAAACGAACCATAAGTACCTGTAATTCCAACATATTTGTGCGCGTGTGTGGGTCGTGGGTGTTTTTTTGGGGAGGCACTGAAGATGGTATTATCAGTGTTTAGTGTTCAGCTAGACCTATGTGTGATATGTCAGGTGGGGCCCACATCAAAAGGCTCCCCGTGTGCAAGCAGTTCCTGATTGGATGGCTGGGTAGGCGGCCAGGCCTAGCTCCCCGTGTGCTACATGCTGGACCAGGCTTGCAGGAAACGTCAGAACCGACCGTTTCTGACGAGCCAAGCATTAGCATATATAAATTAATATTAATATAGTAGTACTCCTTCATTCCTTCTGTTTTTAATTTATAGTCGTTCAAACTACAGATGTTTGTTCTCGAATAAATGTCGTCGGCAACTCAACCTGTAGGCTACAACTACACTGTCGAGCACCTGCCTCCATGCACAGGCTACACTGTCCCTTTGTCTCCCCTCACAACGTCACCATCAGTTAATCCCATCCTGCCACACACTACTTCTGTCCAACCTGCTCTGATTTATACCACGGTCACACACAATATAAACATTATAAAATCACTTATTTTCAAATCTTCATCTCATGTGACATGACACGTACAGTTAACTGAACACCTTCTCTTCCCAACCAAATTGGACACATACATACTACCTCCGTTTTTGTTTCACTACGTGAAAAAAAGACATTAGTAACAGGCGCGGATGACCATTGGTAATTAGCAAAACGCCCGTTACCGATCAAACGTTACAAATGAGCCAACAAAGGTAACGGGTCGATGCGCGTTACTGATGACACGCAAATGTAACTGGCATCTAACAAAGACCGTTACCACAACTACTTACCGGTCACCTGAAATGACTGTTTCTCCGGGCCTACCGGGGCCTTTAGTAACAGACGCAGACACTGAGCTCGTTACTCATAACACGTATTTGTAACGGGCGTCTTACAAAGATGTTACTGAAACTAGTTACCAGTCACCTGAAATGTCTGTTTTTCTGAGCCCACATGGACCTTTGGTAACGGGCACAGAAACCGAGCCCGTTACATGAACTCAATATCAGAGACGCTTGCTGTCGACACACGTCTCCTTTGTCTCCACGAAAGGAGACACATTTTTGTACGCGCGTCTCGTATGTGTCGATGAAAGGAGACGCGTGCTGTGTACGAGCGTCTCCTCTGTCTCGACGAAAGGAGACGCGTGCTGTGGACGTGCGTCTCCTCTGTCTCGACGAATGCGTCAACTTCTAGGGCCCACCGGTCAGTATTAGTAACGGGTCTTTACGCGGCCCGTTACAGTGTTGTCATACTTGTAACGAGCGCTCCAAGTGAAACATGTTACTCACGCATCAGTTTTTGTAACGTGCCTTACTTAACACCTGTGACCGATACGTAGGGCACCTACACTGGCTGCATCCCGGAACCAGTCAGGATTTGGCAGCCACCAGATCAGGGGCTGCATCCTGGAAACAGTCAGGATTTGGCAGCTACCATAGCAAGGAGACATCACAAACACATTCTCATCACATATATACACAAGCAAGATCACATATATACACAATGCAAGATCACATCAAGTTCCTCATCAGATCGGCATGCTAAAGTTTCAAGTTCCTCATCAGGGCTTTGTTTGGATGGAGTCATGAGAAAACTGCCTAAACTAGGCAACAACATCTGACCCCAGCCAAGTAGGTTTCTCAGGCAGTACTAAACAAGCCTGAATGCAGTAAGTTTCAAGTTTGTCAGGCAATACAATAAACTCACGGTGCACCATTATAGAAGTTGCCGTTTTGGTCGAGGATCTCCTTAAGAATGTACTCGCACAGCATCTCCCGGACCGGCTTTAGATCTTCTGTAGAAACATTTAGGGCAACTTTGAAATCTTGCAAAATACAATCATTATGAGAATACAAGTACAAATCAGTTTCTAAAAGCAAACAGAGAATATGAGCAGAGACAAGACTGAGCATTATCTACTTACAGCAGTCTTCTTGATGTAAGGCATGTCTTCGAGTAGTCTCAACATGTTGAATGCCACATGGAATCCATGCAAAAAGACCCTGATGGCTGCTGAGCGTACTGCGCATCGAGGTACCAAAATGACAAGTTAATGCAGTACCAAATTGGTATGAAGGGACCATAAAAAAATATCGGTCTTACAGTGGTATTTGGCTTGTGTTTGAGTGTCTGATTGGTTTTTAGCTTTTTCTTCTTTCCTTTCATCACTTCGTCCTTTGGGCGTATTGTAACATCCCGTAAAATTGTATGGTGTGAATTTCTGAAAAATTTAAAACTTTTTATTTAATTGTGGGTGCTATCCATTTTAAAATCAAATGCTCTCTCTCAAACTCTATATAAATAAAACCCAAATATAAAAATATAAATTCAAATTATGGTAAAAATATGTGATTTGGATTTTATGGATTTTATTTGGATTTAATTGAGTGTGTTTTGAATTTGAAATACTTCAAATTCAAACCTAAAGTTTATTTATAAATTCAAAACCTATTTCTAAAACCCCTAACTAACCGAGCCTGCTAACAAATGCTAAAGTCTAACCGTTCCCCTCAACTCTTGGCCCACAATCGTCCGTCAACCTTCTTCTATCGCGCGGCCCACCTAGCCCAGCCCAGCATCACCCAGTGCAACACCCGCCGCCTTGGTCTCACTGACGTGTGGGGCCACAGCCTGGTCATCTTCCTCCTCCCGCTTGTTGACCCGGTGCCGCCGCACCTATGCGCCGTGCTGCGCTGCACGCACGCGCCCGACCGCGCGGCCGCTCTGCCGAGCCGGCACGCACGCCGAGGGCCCACGCGCACGCCTAGGCGGACCTCACGCGCATATCGACCCTCTATTCACTTCTTTGCCACTGCTTTTGCCCGCGCGCCAAGCCAGCTTGCTTCCCCCGCCGCGTCGCGCCTTCGCCGCCAAGGCAAGAAGGGGACAGCCGCATTCCACGCTGCTCCCTGGTCCCCTTGACCTCGCGCGCCTATACCCCCAGCAGCCAAGCCTCAATTGGCTTCCGTCGCCACTTGGGGTTCTTTCCCCCTTTCCTTCCCCTGTTCTGCGCCGTGAGAGGAGAAGAGGAGGAGGGAGCCGAGGAGGAGAAGGAGGGGAGAAGCTGAGGCGGCCGTCGCCGCCAAGATCCGGAGCTGCTCGTGCTGAAGACTGGAGGATGTTGCCGTTCGTGAGAAGCCACGCCGCGCCGGGACTTCGTCACGGAAGAAAAGCAGAGGAGCCGCCGCGCCGCGAACACCTCCGCCGCGCCGCCGTCTCCGTCGACCCGGCCACGACTACACTGTCGCCTCGCTGTGAGCCGCCGTTCCGCCACCTCTCTTACCCCCTCCTTGGTCTGCTTGTGTGATGGGAGCGCACCCCTGCGATGCGTCGGTCGACCTTCGTGTCGTGCCCGTCCGCGAGTTCGCCGCCGTGGCGCACCCCAGTGCTGCACCGAGCCTCGCCTTCTTGCTTGATTCGTCGCCATGTCTTGGTTGCCTTGTGAACCGGCCTTCGAGCCGCAGAGTCTCTCTTGCAGGTGCTTGCCGCCGCTTCGCCGTCGTCGTCGCGCTGCATGCCGCGGCCCTGGTTCGCTAGGTGCCCGCATGCCGGCTGGCCATGTTGCGGTCAGGGATTAGCCCTGTGCGCGCGCACGCTCGCCAGGCCAAGCAAACTCATGCGCTGGGCTGCAGTAGACGCGCACGCATGTTCCCCTTGCTTGGCCGTGCATGCGTCGCCGTGCGTCGCCACCGCATCGCACGCCGTGCTGCGCCTCATCGCGCCGCCGCCGCGTCAGCCGAGCCGGCCCTAGAGGTCCCCACCGGAAACCTGGCCGCGCTGTGAAGTCGCCGTGCTAGCACCGCTCCGCCGCGCCACCGCGTTGCTCGGGACCGTCGCCACTATCATCGGAGCGCCGCGCGCCGCGCCGCGCCGTGCGCCACGCCGCCGTCGCGCCACTGCCAGTGGCACAGGCGAACCCCAGCTCAGTTCTGGGAGTGCCCGTGCACTGAGCCGTGGATTTCAGGGGCCAGCGCCGGACTTCTGCGCTCTGAGCTCTAAGCAGGCCACCGCATGGGCCTTAACCCCATAAGGCCCATCCAGCAGCCCTTTATCTTTTTCGTGTTTTTCATGTTTTCAGGGAGGTCCAGAGGACTTTGCCTATTGGGCCCTTTGGGTTGAGTCCACTGGGCCGTATTCGGCCCAATAACAACCCACTAACAAGAGTTGCTGACATCATGCTGACGTCATCATGTATTTTATAAATAAAAACCCTTTTCTGATTTATAAATGAATTTGATAATTATTTTATAAATCCTTTAAACTTTGAAAATTCATAACTAATTATTTATAACTCCAAAAATATGAAACCAGTTTCATTATTTTTCTAAAAATGAGACGGTGCTGTTTGTAGATAGTTTGGATCTTTTTGAATCTTTTAAAATTGGGTTTTTTTGGACTTATGCTTAGATGCTTATCGGTAATTTAGCGTCTCGTATCTCGTGCTGAGCAGACTCGAGCTACGAGCCGGAGGAGGAGTACGACCCCGACTTCAACCCAGACCAGGACTATGGACGCCAACGAGGTGTCATGTCACTCCCGATCATACAGATCCCATGCATGATTTTAGTTGCTAGTGCTTAATTATTATTTATGAATGCTCTTGAATTGCATAAACAATCTTTTAGCTGTACCTTGGTTTGTATTATCCTGTTCCTTGAACTTCCTACCTTTGGAACTAGCTACAGACCCCTAGCTAGTTCTCGACTCTATCTATCCATATGTTTTACCCTTAGTTATGGATGGACCTCTGGTTTGGACTGAGATTGGGATATCTTGGTATTCTAACGTGTGTTTTGGGTGAGTGTGCATCCTTGACGTGTTACCGCGGGAGCGAACCACTTTGGTTACTTGTGAACGCCTGTCTAGGGGAGATGCGACATGGCCTCCCGCCCTTAGCAGCGTGTCGTTCGGATGGAGTTGGTGAGTGCTCGCTTTTGCAATTAAGGACTGATCGACTGTGTGACCTTGATCTTTGGGCTATTTTCGTACAAACCGTTCGCTCACGTATGGGCGGGGTTCGGTCCGAGAACTAGTTGGTGGGTGGCATTCAGCTTGTAGGCGGATCGGTGTGATCGTGTGAGGGGGACAAGTTATACCCCCCGAGTAGACGTCACCTCAGCTTCTCCGGGGATGGTCTCACAGCTCCGAGGCCCTGCTGGCAAGTTTCGCGCCCCAGTTCAGGACGAGTCAGGCTCGGAGAGGCAGGAGAGTGCCATGCACTGCTAGGTCTCCGGTCGTTAGGTAGGGATGTGGATCGGAGGCATCCGTTTCTGCCCTATCCGGCGGGTCCAGTTGTACAACCTCTGCAGAGTGTTAAACCTATAGCTATAGTTCGTGTCCACTGGTATGGACGACCCTTTTCGATCTCTCACCTGGCTAGTATTTTCTGTGCTGCTTTCTCTCCCCTGTGTGTGTGAACCCGGCTTCGTGCCATTGAGATGTGGGGATAGGAGTTGGTGACCCCACATCGCATGTGAGAGTGGGATACTGTGACTCGGTTGAGATCCAGTGCTTTGGTGTTCTTTCCTTGGTTGGGGTGTTGACCCCGGCGGCATTGGCCTCGGAGGTGTGGATCTCCTCGGAGATGGTGACCTCACTGCTATTCTGCATTCCTTGATGTTGCTACGCTGCTTGCATAACCTTCTACAACCATATGTAGGAAAATCCATGCATACTAGAATTATTCTTTTGCTTCTACTCTTTATTGGGAAGCTAACATGACCTACTCGCTTATCGAGTAGATGATGGACTTTCAGACCAGGAGCCCGACTACGACTTCGAGCACGATGGATGGGAGGACTGAGGCTCGTTCTACACTCGAGCAGCCTTTGGGAGATGGAGTCTACTTTGCTACATGAGATCCACTGCGTAGATGTTTACTCTATTTGATTCAGTCCCGTTGGACTTGTACCCAACACGTGACGAAATGATGTACTCAGATGATTAATTATAATAATATTAATTATGTGGATCTTCTATATTTCCTTCTGTTGTATGGTTTTGTTACTTTCTGAGATAGCGATTTGCACGTGATAGCCTCCTGGGACTATCACTGAGGTGCAGGAGTCGGATTTCCTTTCTTGGAAATCTGGTTTGTTTCACATATATTATCAAAGGCCCTGCATGATCAACAACACCGATTAGAAACACTAAGAGATCGAATTTTGTGAACAAAACCTACAAGATATGGACCGATTCACAAGCATTCGGAGGTCATTGAACCTTCACGCGGGATGATGTTTAGCAGAATCTAGATACCAAACCTCTTTGAACTTCATACAGATGATCAGTGTTACCCAGTGGCCACCGGGGTAGTAGGCACCCACCACGTAGTCCTCCGTCATTGCATTTGTCAATGCTTCTACTACAAGGGTAGCCTGCTTAGAAATCTTTGTGGTCGTGAGAACCTGTGGATCCAAAAACCCAACACTGATCTTGAGAGACATGGGTACCCATGGGTCCCTACTGGCCAGGGTCCCAGGGGCCCCTGACAAGTGGACACGACCTTCCAGAAGACCCGCCGACCTGTCAAGTGGGCCCAGCGAGCTTTTCCGCACCGCCGACGACCGCGGGCGACATGATCAAGATCCCGGAAGACCCATGATGCTTGGCGTGCAAGTCAAGACAGTAGGACCTGGCGCGCCGCCGCCTGTAGCTCCGAGTATCACAGGATAGTCCTTGTAATCCAGGAGATAAGCTTCCTAAGTTGTAACCGACCCCGACATGGGTCAACCGAACTTGAATGGAAACTCTAGCCCGCCCTCCCCATATAAGGCGACCTAGGGCTCCATTTGAGGGGACAACTCATCTTCAACCCCGCGCATAATCCACCACAACTGGACGTAGGGTTTTACTCTCCGAAGGCCTGAACCTGTATAAACCCCCCTTGTCTCCCTGTCTTCACTGCCATACTCGCCTAGTTCCGAGTTCACCACGTGGACTACCACCTACACTCTTAGGTCCCGGTTCTCCATTAACCTGCAAACCTCTAGGGTAACCCCCTAGCGGATCTGTCCAGGTCTCACCCCCTGACTGTTGGCGCACCAGGTAGGGGCGATCGGGAACTCGCTGTGCAGCATGGTGGCCCAATCTGGCATTGTCTTCCCGGCGAGCATGGCGGCCTTCCTCGCCAACCCTGTGGAGATCTGCTTTGGATCTTTCACGTTCACCTCTCCTACTCCGGCAGCCGCAGCTCTTCCAGCGACCCCTGAGCAGGTCATCACGGCATCCGTCACCACACCCGTTCCCAATCTAGTATCGGAGACCCACCCAACCAGACCCTGTGACCTTGTCCAGGGGATGGAGAGCGTCATCGGCTCGATGAGGGAAACTCTGGAGATCTACGAACGAGCTCAGCGCTCGGCGCAGACAGTGCTACGCCATGACATGTTCCCCTTCGGCCTGAAGTCTGCACCTGGCCTTCGTCTCAGCCAGCTGTCCACGCCTCCCCAGATCTGATCTGGGCGGTGACTTTCTGGCGACCTAAGGCCGGCACCTCACGCTCGGCGCGACCCTCTCGACGTGCCCTGCACCTATCACAAGGGTGCGAAGCAAACCCTCCGCGGGTGCCGCCTGCGGAAGAAGATCGACCAAGAGCTCCCTTGATGAGCTAAACGACCTACCCAGTCCCTGGACTGCAGGGAGTTCTAGAAGGTCTGTGTTCGAATCTCCCCCAACAATTCGGACATCGTCTTTCACCAAGTGCTCGTGATCTCCGAGAACGAGCCACCCCGCGCGGGTGTTGACGGCTGTTAAGTGCTACTTTTACACCAACAATACCTGCATAATATAATGGTAAAGGATCATCAACACTAGAATAGGGCTTCATACTAACAATTTTCACAGGTGTTGGTGTTTCTAGCTTTTGTTGCAGGACACACCGAAATACGTGTTAAATGACACAGTTGAGAGCAAGTACACCAATGGCATAGATATGGCATCATCATAAACAATCACAAATGCCAAATTGGTATGCACAATTGCGATGGGCTCGTCAAGACGATCGAAATGGATATATCATTTGTCTACTTTGGAGTTCGGATGAAAGAGATACGCACAAGATAACATGTGGGCCCGGTGGGACCCACACCAAGCCACATGATGACGTGCTGTCACACAGGAGTCCACGTGTCCATGACACATCATCGATCCAAAGAAACACACTCTCGACCAATCAGGAGCTAGTACGCGGATCTAAGGGCCCACAACCACGAGATAAATAGCTAAAAATACCGCATACACCCCCATACCCACCTTGGGACCCACCTAGCAGTCACCTAGACGAAAGGCGGCGCGAGAGGACCCACTCGGGGGTCGGCCGACCCCCCAGGTCGCCCGACCCCATTTTGCGGCCTCTCGTGTCGCCCTTCCACGTGTTGACTTGTCGTGAAGAGGCAAAGGCGGTTCTAGGTGTGTGTCCGAATATTCCTTCAGGATCCTACCGGAAAGCTCCTTCTCTTGCAAGCTACTTGGCCTCCACTCCTCTTTGCCACATGTCACCACCCTATTGGTGGCGCCCAAGGCAGCCAAGGGAGCTCCTCCTACCCCCCTTGGCCTATAAATATGAGGATAGGGGGCTAGAATAGAGACACATCACATTCCTCCCTCTCTCTCTTTAGAAACACTTGTTTCTCCTTTCATTTGATCTCTCATGGATCAAATGAGTTGAGGGGATGGCTATGTAGATGGTGATGTGGGTGAGATCCCAACTTGTTCTTCATTTAGAGCAAAGTGAGTATTCTTGTATTTTCCAATTAGACTAAAGTGATGTTCTTGAATAAGTGATGTGTTCTTGAGTTCTTCGTTCGTTCATCATTTAGAGGCTCATGTTCTTCATGAACACGCTTCCTCGATCTAGTTGACGAACGAGTTACTCACACTTTTGCGTTTGTTCATAAGTTAGAGGCTCGTGTTCTTCACGAACACGACCCTTGATCTCTTATTATAAGCGCATAAGTTTGCATTCCGTTTTTGTGAATTATCCCGTTAGATCTTGTTGGGAGACATGAATCGGTGACTAGTCGTTCTTCCTCATGCCAATCGATTCAATGATGAGTAAGGTCTAGCTCAACCTCGCGGGTTCGTGGCTCCGTATTTATACGGAGTGCTATAGTGTTTCTACAGGGTGCCAGACGTAGTCGTGCTATAGTAGTAATCAGTGGTGTAGACGTGGTGTCTAGACTACGGGTTATCCTTCGAATGCCCTGTATCCCACGGTTTGTCTTGGGGTAGGCCGCGGTAGTGACAGCCGTTGGACCCTCTGAAATCCCCGACGTTTAGATACAGTGTGTAGGCAACCCTTTGCCGTGAACCAACTGTTATAGCCAGGAGGGGCCAGTGTCCGAAGCGAGATCTTATCCGAGCTTGTTCCTCTCTAGAGTGGAGAACCTACAGGAAGCACCCCATCATCTCCCTACCATAGCTGGGGCTTGGTGTCCTTGGACCGTTCATCTAGGATAGAAGGTAGTGCACATCGTTCCTTGGATTCGATACCCTTTGGAATACTCCTAGGGAGAAGTGCTACAATGGTGTATCCGTGCGCTTGCGGATTCGTTCGCACCTGTCAGTATACCCAGGTGTTCCTTACACGCTCACGCTAGACGCGTCACTAGTGGTGAGGTTAAGAGATACCAACAAGCATTTCTGGTGCCGTTGCCGGGGACGGATTCCAAATCCGTTCTTAGGTGATTGCGTTAAGAAGTGTGAACAAGCATTTCTGGCGCTGTTGCCGGGGAACAGTTGCTGTATCTATCTTCGAACCTAGTGGTCCTCGTATCTTTTGTTTTTCTTTTTTGTTCTACCTTTACCCCCGTTACCCTTTGAGATGCCTTCCTGTCAAAGCTTCTCTACCTCAAGGGGTGAGTTCGAAGAGCCATCATCATCTTCATCATCCGGCTATGAACTCCTCCCTAGCTTTTTAGCCATGGTTCAGGATCGACCATTCTTTGGAGCAATCAATGAAGACCCCTACCTCCATTTGGAGGAATTTGAGGAACTGTGCTCTAGTTTGGCTATGCCAGGCATAACACAGGACACCGTGAGGTGGAAGTTGTTTCCTTTCTCCCTCATAGGAGAGGCGGAACAATGGCACGCCAACACTATAGAAAGTGTGAACGGTGATTGGGGAGAACTCCGAGATAACTTTTGCCACTCGTTCTCTCTCATGGAAAGGACGGAGCAATGGTACACTCGTGTAGATTCTCTTCCAATAAGTATCCTCGATTTCGAGAAATTAGAGGAGTCGTCCCTAGGAGCGGCATGGGCTAGGTTCCTACACCTTTTGGTGTCGACACCTGGTCCGTCTTTACCCATCGATGTGTCATTATACATCTTTTGTATGGGTCTAGACATGGATTCCGCCCTCGATCTAGATGTTATTGCTAAAGGTTTGTTTGTGGAAAAAACTCCAATGGAAGGAAGAGAGATCCTAGACTCCCTCTTAGAAAACTCTTCTGTCCCTATTGATCACAACGAACCCAACCAAGAATCCGAGTCAAGCCATGAGAGTCCCTCAACATCCAAGTCCGAGCCCTCATCTTCCGAATCCCAAGACTTGTCTTTTGAGCCCTCTCCTGAACCTCGAACACCAAAGGAAGAAGAAATTCAACCTTCGGTGTTCACTTGCAAATTCGAGGACGACCCATCTAGAAATCCTTCAGACACCTCGAATTCTTTCGATGCCCAATTAAGGGAGGAACCTTATTCTGTCCATACCGATCATTCTAGAAATCTTTCAACAGAACCTTCCCTTAGGCCTGCGGTGCCTCCTCTACCTCCTGATCCTCCTGACGAAGCATATCCTGAGGAGGCTATGAGAGAGGAATGGTCAGGGGGAGTGACACGATCTTCCGAGGCAGCCTGGAATAGTTCACCTTCTCTGGTTGTTTCTTGCTCTATTAGAGGCACTGTCGTAGAGGCCCATTGTAACCCCATCATGGAGGTTAACATTTTGCCATGGCACTTAGCAGAAACTCTTTTGGGCAAAGTTCCACCAGCAGCATCTGACATGCTCCTCAAGACTTTTCCCTTTGGACATGTTCTTGAATGTCGGGGGATCGCAAGTGCCGTGCCGCTCACCATAGACGGGATTGAGGCTAGCTTAGACTTTCATATCTCCGATGTCCCTGATCTCGATCTTGTCCTAGGCTCCTATTTACAGTAGTTCTTTGATACATCCTTAGGGAGCCTAGATGGTAAGCTTAGGGAAGCTATTTCCGCCATTACTACCCCTTATCTGGGATATCCTATGGCGAAGCCTCTTCCCCAGCAAAACCCGCTCGAGAAGACGATGTGTATATCTCTGCTCGTGTCATCCAAGCTTGTTCTCGTTGAGGGTGTAGAATTTTCTACTCCTCATGAGTGTGACTTGGGAGACTCTCTTCACCTTTGTGAAGGTGAACGATCGTCACCATTCTCGACCGAGTTTCAGCCTCTTCCCGCTGGCCCGTTTCATGTTGCTTTCGATCATGGTCGAGAGTCAACATCGAGCCTCCACGATGACTCTCTTGAGATGGAGAATTCGTGGGCCATGGAACCTTTCGAGGCACTGACTCTGGAGTCCGGAGGAAAGGATTCCACACACGAGCATGGTAATTTCATTCTTGATCTACCATACAAACTATGCTCGCATCATGTCCCTCCAGAGTCAGACTTGCTTAGTGCGCTGATCACATGTGAGGGCTGCAATCACCTTATGGTCCTCTTTTGCAGAAAGTTTAGAAGGTTGGTTGTAGATGTATATGTTTACCATAAGCATATCAGATTCCGTGTGTGTATTGTGGCACTAACCTTGCAGCTGAAGCTTCACTGATACATCAAGGATTGGTGGTGAGACGGGAATGGCACCACCAACGATAGCTGCAAGATGAAGTTCCCATGGTCGAGCTTATGACTAATTAATAAACAAAGCACTACCAGGAGATAGCCTGGATTAACTTTGGTTTCATTTCCCTTTTCGAATAAAGGCAAGAACATGTTTTTAGGATAAGTCGTCCTTCGGGTATTTTTGGTCACTAACCTTTCAGGTGGAGATTAAAAAGAAAGATGGATAGGTGATGCCTCCGAACATGTGAGCTACATCAACGACAACACCTAGATAAGCTTTGGTGAGGGAACATTTACAAAAGGAAGCTTGATCACCACGCACTTGAGTTTTGTTGCCTAGCAATGCAAACTTCAAGTGTAGGGGAGGTATGTGAGCATCCTGAGTAAAGTTCCTCCTCTACCAAATCTTATCCTGGTATGGCGATGATGTTAGCTCTTGCATCTTGCCCACTAGCTAGGCAAGTCCTGCTTTTGACATTAAACAAAGCCCTTCCGGGAGGTTCCCGAGGTTCACCGTCTTATGCTCATGCTTATGTCCCTTGTTGATAATAGCTTGATCATGCTTTCATGCCTCCTTTATCTTTGTTCATATGCTCTGGTTTGGATGTTTTGAGTACTTGCGCATTCATAGGCCTTTTTAATTTAAGCATGGTGCTTAGGTTAAAATGCCTTCTTCAACCAGGCTAGACATGGTGTCATGTTTATTGATGAACATTAGAGTTATATTTGCATAGATCTTGGTTGCATATATGCCGACTAACCCCTGCAGAAGATTGTCAAATTTGAATGGGTGAGTCACTTGAGCTAAATTCAAATGGGAAGGTAAGTTGAGGTGTCAGATTCATGTTGCACAACATGCAAAGGTGGTACATGTGACCTCTCAAAGGTCCAAGGTAAGTATATTCCCCTTTGTGTATGAAGTGTAATGTTGGTCTAACCCTGCTTGAGTAAATGACATGGTGACAATAAAATAAAATAAAATAAAAACAACAAAAATATTTGAATTTGAATACAGGCTCTATGGTTCTCGAACCAGTAGAGTCCATCTTTTGCTCTCACTTGTTTGAAGAACAGCACCAGTACAAGCACCAGTGTGGGGGAGTTCTCTCAAGCTCATCATCAACATATCCACTTGAGAACTCCCACACAAAGGGCTGCACAACATCGACTACACCTTCATGACAAGAGCAAGGTAAACTGGAGTGAGCCGGCTGCCTCTTGGTCAGCCGAATCACCACTAGTCTTCCTTGTTCCTCATATCCTTCAGGAGCGATGGTATGTGCATCCTTCATCTCACTCTCTACCTATGAGTTTGAAAGATCTTCAATTCTTATCTAGTAAATCAAACTCTAATAATGGTGCTCTGCTTGCTCTACATGTTTCCTGTGGTTGGCTTGCATATGTTTTATTCCTTACTCACCATCTTATGCTTGTGAACTAATATTATTAGGGAACTCATGCTTATCTAAGTAGTTGATGTTTGTGATATGGTTTGATCATATGATCTTCGCTCTGAATGTCTGAGTGCTTGGGAATTTTATTTGAAAAATCATAAAACCCTTTGCAAAGCTCCTCTTTGATATGCCACAGTCCTACCAAAGCCATATGATGTTCATAGTTGAAAACCTTATACTCATATGCTGCTTGTTATTGCATTGAGCTTTGTCAAATTCTGTGACCCTTGTGAGAATTCTCTTCACTACTTTCATGATCAAGATTCATGTGCACACCACCATTTCCCCCTTGCTATGCTTCTACACTGGAAGTTAGCATTGTGTCATTCATCCATTCCACAAATTAAAGCTCCATGCATTGTTCCATGATTTATCCCTCTCTAAATATCTCTAAAAGAGATTGGGCTATATATAAAAAAAGAGAGAAAGAAAGACATGCTCAAAAAGGCATGATCTAAAAAAAAGAGAAAAAAAAGAGAAAAGAGAGATAGCCCATATCTCGAAAATTTCAAAAAGGAGAGTGGAGAAAATCATGTAAAAAGGAGTTCCATAACTTAGATGGTAATAACTAGTACCTATTCCGGGGCTAGTGTCCACCTTACCATCAACCAACACCCATCATATATGTATGGTAATATCTAGCACCCATTCCGGGCCTAGTATACACCTTACCATACCCATCATATCCATACACGTGCACATCTTGATCTGATTGTGTGATTTGATTTTCTTTGTGGATCTAGTCTTTGACTTTGCAATACATGCGATACAAGTATGCCTTATCCTTCATACCTACCCTGAGCTCCACATAAGCTATCATTAGAAGTAGGATGAATAAAGGCAATATATTGCCTTGGTGAGGACATATACACATTGAGCGATCTGAGAGAATCAAATGAGGAGCAAAGCAAGGTTTGTTTTGAAAACTTATTACAAAACCCCAAGTTGCTTGACATGATGAGCAGGAGTGACTTGATTCATGACCATTCCATTCTTCAACTACCCAAGATAGCATGATAGACACTTCATAAGTTCATGAGTACAAGGTATGGTTTGGAATATCTCTTATGCTTGCTTCATACTTTTGGATATCATGTCTCACCTTGATCTGACTCCCTTCACTCGGGACGAGCAAAGGTCAAGTGTGGGGGAGTTGTTGACGGCTGTTAAGTGCTACTTTTACACCGTCAATACCTGCATAATATAATGGTAAAAGGATCATCAACACTAGAATAGGGCTTCATACTAACAATTTCCATAAGTGTTGGTGTTTCTGGCTTTTGTTGCAGGACACACCGAAATACGTGTTAAATGACACAGTTGAGAGCAAGTGCACCAATGGCATAGATATGGCATCATCATAAACAATCACAAATGCCAAATTGGTATGCACCAATGCGATGGGCTCGTCGAGATGACCGAAATAGATATATCATTTGTCTACTTTGGAGTTCGGATGAAAGAGATACACACAAGATAACATGTGGGCCCGGTGGGACCCACACCAAGCCACATGACAACGTGCTATCACACAGGAGTCCATGTGTCCATGACACATCATTGATCCAAAGAAACACACTCTTGACCAATCAGGAGCCAGTACGCGGATCTAAGGGCCCACAACCACGAGATAAATTGCTAAAAATACCGCATACACCCCCATACCCACCTTGGGACCCACCTAGTAGTCACCTGGACGAAAGGCGGCGTGAGAGGACCCACCCCGGGGTCGGCCGACCCCCCACGTGGAAGGACGACACGAGAGGCCGCAAAATGGGGTCGGGCGACCCCCCAGGTCGCCCGACCCCATTTTGCGGCCTCTCGTGTCGTCCTTCCACGTGTCGGCTTGTCGTGAAGAGGCAAAGGCGGTTCTAGGTGTGTGCCTGAATATTCCTTCAAGATCCTGCCGGAAAGCTCCTTCTCTTGCAAGCTACTTGGCCTCCACTCCTCTTTGCCACATGTCACCACCCTATTGGTGGCGCCCAAGGCAGCTCCTCCTACCCCCCCTTGGCCTATAAATATGAGGAGAGGGGGCTAGAATAGAGACACATCCCATTCCTCTCTCTCTCTCTTTAGAAACACTTGTTTCTCCTTTCATTTGATCTCTCATGGATCAAATGAGTTGAGGGGATGGCTGTTGACGGTCAATATTTGCCATTTTCAAGACCGTCAACTCCTGCAAATCTGAGCATGAATTGAACATCCACACTAGAATAGGTGCTTAAACTCACACTTTCCACCAGTGTCGATGTCTATTTGAATGCAGGTATTTAGCATAAGAAATGAGAGGAATTCATGCACATTCACTCCACTCCAATCCAAGGCACTCAAATGCTAGCCAATCAGGGGCTGCCACATGGATTCTCCTGGATCCATGATGTCACCAATCCATGTGAAGGACTCTCGACGAATCACACACTGCCACGTCAGCATCACATGGATCCATGGGCCCACTTTACCAACTAAACCGACAGGAAACGTGCCATGCATAGAGGAGAGGCATTAGGGCCCACATGGAAGCGAGCCAGAGAAAGCACACCCCAGATGGAGGGCTAGGAGCTTCGTCCGACCCTAGGATCGGCCGAACCGACCTAGGGTCGGTTGATCTCCCCCCTCCACGTGTCACTTGCTCATTGGCTCTTGGCTGCATTCCCGGGTGTTTAGGGGCACTTTGAGCCCCGGAGCAAGCCTCCTCCTTGTCTATAAATAGGAGGGAAGGGGCTCCATTTCACACACACCACCAAGCTCTCAAGTTTCACTCTCTCTTGTGTAGCTCTCTCTCCCTCTCTCCAATTCTGCCCATGAGAGGTGATTCTCACCTCTTTGTGGTAGAATGGTGATGAGGAGAGATCTAGATTAGGATTAGTGAGAGGTAGAGGAGGGGTAAGGAGTGAGTTGATGTCCTCGTGGATGCTTGTTCTTCATTTAGATCAAAGTGAGTATTTCAGCATTTCTTATTTAGACTATAGTGGACATCATGCATGGTTGCTTTGTTCTTGTGTTCTTGGCTCGTTCATAAGTTAGAGGCTTGTGTTCTTTGTGACACAAGGCTTCGATCCTTTAGAGCCAGAACCATAGTTCATTTACTTGTTCACATGCTCTGATCCTGTTTAGTTAAGTAAGTTTGCTGTATCTCGTTCAGCTGCATCCATAGCTTCCTTTCTGCTCCCAGTTCAATGATACGATCTGATTCCAATCTTTCCCTTGTTCGTGGGACCGTATTTATATGGTTGCTATAGTGTAGTTAGCAGGCTAGCATATGCCGCACTATAGTATTTATCTGGGGTACATACATGGTGTCTGGGCCTTGGGTTTCCTACGGAGACCACGTACGATCGTAGCGTAGAGGTAGGCCGCAGTGGTGACAGCCTGTTGGACCCTTTGTCAACCCTCTTACGCCGCGTACCAAGTTGGGCTCGCTTGCCAGCACCTCTGAGTGTTGTCGCCCCGTGGGGATGACTAAGATCTGACAGGAATACATCTTGAGAGCTAAGAGCAACTCCAGCAGAGCCCCAACATGAGCCCCAACTCATAAAGTAGGGGCCGGGAGCGAAAAAACGCACTCCAGCAGGCCCCCTACTCGGGCACCAATTCTAGGGGGGCACCCAAATCCCCCCCTCCGGCCCCTTCTCCCACGGGAGGAGAGAGAAGACCCCTAAACTGCCGTTGGGCAGTTTTCACCTCGTGCCATGGCATGGAGCCGCCTCCCCGGCCGGTCCCCTGGACGGCCGCCCAAGCACCCCTCCACGGCCGCCAGTCCTACACGCCATGACGCCGCCACGACTGTCCCCGAGCTTCCCGCGCGTCGTCACCTCCGCGTCCGGCCGTAGATCTGCCGCCCGACGACCTTGTTGTCCACAACGTCGGCTGGATGCGAATGGCAACAAGGTCTTGGACCCGCAGCTCGACCTCCCCCGACTCCTCCGCGCCCCCAACAACAACAGCTCCGCCGCCCCCAACAGCACCGGTTGGACCCGCCGCCGCCAGGCCGCTCCCGGCCTCGATTCCACTTGCAGCCGCCATCGCCGCGAGGAGCAGCAGAGCTCGGACCGCCCGGTCGGAGCTCGATCCGCCGCCTCCCGTCCGATCGGAGCTCGATCTGCCGCCTCCCGCCCTGCTGGAGCTCGATTGGCCGGTGGATGCAGTGGATGGGTGGGGAACCGAGCCGAGCCACGAGATACAGAGGTGGTGGATGTAGCGGATGGGAGCGGAGGCTCTGGTGGGAGGGAAGGCGGTAGATGAGAGCGGAGGTAGTGGACGGCAGCGGACGCCGTGGATGGGAGGGGAGGCGACGGATGGAAGGGGAAGCGGCGGAGCGCGCGGTGGAGGGCCAACCCGAGCTTGTGCTCGTCTGCGTGGAGAGGATGGGGACGGGAAGATGAGAGATCTATCTAGGAAATAAAAGGAAAAAAATAAGAAAAATGAAGTAGTGTCACTGACAGATAGGTCCCGCGTGACATATGAAAAGTAGGGGCTGAAAAATTGGGGCTATTGCTGGAGTTGGAAGCAAAACTACAGCCCCAAAACAATAGGAAGGCCCCTATTCAAGAAAGTAGGGGTTTCAAATAGGGGCTATTGCTAGAGATGCTCTAAGTCCCTTGAGGAAGTGCTTCTTGTATCCCGACCTATCCCAGCGAAAGCTGGTGTCCTTGGATAGACCCTCTCTGGTTACTCTCCGTCCTAGGAATGAAACCCGAAGGGAGTACTCATTCTCCTAGGGAGAAGTGCTACAGCGGTGTATCCGTGCGCTTGCGGACTCGTTAGCACTCGTCAGTGTACTCGGGAGTTTCTTATACATCTCACGCTACAAAGGCACTGAGTGTTGAGGATAAGAAATGCCAACAAGCATTTCTGGCGCCGTTGCCGGGGACGGCTGTTGTTAACCTTCGAGCCCGTCTATCCTCGTATTTATCTTTTTCCTTTTTTATTCTACCTTCACCCCCGTTACCCTTTTTGAACTATCCCTTTTGTTTTCTTTCTACCTCTACCCCCGCTACCCATGGAAGGTTATCCTTGTAAACACCTTCCGCCTTCGAGGAGTGAACCCTCAGAGCCATCTTCGTCAAGATCCACTCTTACATCTGGCTTATGGATTTGCCCCTCTCTCATGAAGCTAATTCAGGACCTATCCTTCTCGGGGTTAAGTCATGAGAACCCCTTTGATCATGTGAGAGACTATGAGCGTCTGATTGAAACTCAGGGTAAAACCGGAGAATCACCGGATGTTCGGAAAAGAGAGTGTTTCCCGCTATCCCTCTTTGGGGAAGCTCGGGATTGGCACCGTTGTTTTGGTAGGGACTACCTTACTTGGGAAAGGTTGAGAGCAGCTTTTTACTCTCGCTTCTTCCCAATACGACGTGTCATCTCGTTAAGGGCAAAGATTCTTTGTTTCAAGCAATGTGAGGAGGAATCACTAGGAATGGCATGGAATCGTTTCGCCTCCGCGGTGGAAGATTGCCCAGTCCTCCGCATTCCCGATTGGATGTTGCTTCAGCACTTCTGGTTTGGATTGCGGAAGGATGATGGCATGAGGCTTAATGCTCTCTCCGGAGGATCCTTTGTGCACCAAGATGCTGTCAAGGGAAGAGAGATCCTGGATAATCTCTGAGATTTCAGCTCCCCTTGCATCCCGGTCAATGAGGCACCCACCAGAGGAATTGTTGAGCCACCTAGATCCATCGTCAGCTGAGCCCGAGACTTCATATCCACTCTTTCTGAGCTCTGGCTGAAGATGTCATTCCTGAATAGCAGGAGTCTAAGGGAAAGATTTCATTGCGCGAGATCTACCCTTGGGTTCCCCTCTCGTGCATCTTCTTAGACCTTCTCCCCGAGACTTTGTCTCGTGGGAGGACGGAGAGAGTAGTTCAGAGAGAACGACCATTCCCGGCCAGGATGACTTGTTCGATCCTCACTACTATCTCCTGAGGAGGGAATGAGAGGCCCATCGTGTTTTTGCATCGAGGTTTGAGCTGAAGTGCTTTGCACTGAAGTTTCATATAAACCGAGACATCAGTCTCTGCTCTATAATCCATTGGATTCATCCATCAGACCGAAGGATCACGATCATTTACCGATCGAATGGAGTGCATTCACTTTTGATCTCAAGCACATCGATCGATGCCGATCAATCAGGAGAAGCTTGCACTATGTATCCTATGCCTGATTTGATCGATGTCCAATGGGAGGTACACTTTTCAGTTTATCCATAATCCCCCATTGGAAGCTTAGGCCAGACTTGGGAATGTTTTTGTCATTTTGATGGGAACATCGAACCCCCTGCCTAAGGTAAGAGTGAGTAAATCTTGCTCTTCATCTGAACTCTAGGTTCTGATCGTACATCGGCCTCTGGAAGTCCACACTTTATCCTTTTGAGAGCCGAGTATCCTTCTGAACTTGAGTTCACTCGGAGATCGGTACCTATTGGTGAAGCACTAGCCTCAGTGCTCGATCTTTTCATCTCCGAGTTCCACGACCCCAGTGCTATAGTCCTCGAGTCCCATGACCACCTCAAGAAAGGCCTCGGCCTCTCTGGGATGATCATGCTTGCTCTCAGCCTTGATATACCTTTTTGGGCTTGAGTTCGTATACGCACTACCCTTGCAGAGCAGAGTTTATCATCGTATCAACATCATCTGCAAGGAGACGGTCATAAGTTGAGACAGGAGATCACAAGACACCCACACCCTGAGTACTCCAGGGACTCGTCTCGTTTTCCCCAGACGAATTATCCTTCGGGTATCTTGTGGACCGTGGTCATGCTGGAGAAAGAAATTGCCAAGATTAAGAGGAGTAGGAAAAGGTCCACAGGAAGGCAGCACCTTTGTGGCGACCCGAACACTTCGTGACTACCACCGAAAGTGCCTACACTTCTGTCGAACCCAGTGTGTCGTCAAGGTGATTTCCCCCAGATTCTTTTCGGACATATCATGGTTTGGCCAAGGTTGGTAAGTAGTTGAGGATGAATTTTCAACCTCAACCTTATCTTAGCCATAATCCTAAGCCAATCTTTCCATCTCGGGGAATCCACCTGGGCCGTCGATCCTGAGACTTGCTAGAGCCCACACGAGAAGGGAGAGGACCAGAGGGGCCCACAGGGGGCCGGCTGAACCCTGGTTTGGCTGAAACCCTGGTGCCTCCTCTCCCCTTCTTCTTTCGCATGTGCGTCTCATTCTCCTCCAGAACCCTTCTCTCTGCTGCCCGATGAGTTTTCGCATCGCGAAACCCATCTCCTCCACCTCAACTCCTCAGCATTGCCGCATCCATGGCCGGCCACGGTTTCGCTCGGCTCCGTAGGGAGGCCTCGCCCCTCACTCCAAGGGGAGGGAGCCCCTCTCATCTCATCGACCTCAGCATCTTGGATGAGGTGATGGGGTCGCCGGAGGCCATGACCCCTGAGAGAGGCAGGAGTGTGGAGAGCTCTGGCAGGATGCGCACCGACTCTCCTGTGTAGTCCTCCCGGCGAGGCTCCTCCTCCCCGCCTTCGTTCCTGGCTAGGATGGCCACCATGGGGGACAAGACCGCTGCCAAGCGCGTCTTGTTTGACGATCCCCCTGGGCCACCCTTGAAGCCAGGCGAGCGCTACATCAGGTCTGACTTCAACAGCTACGGAGAAGCCTTCTGCCATACTTATGAGCAGGATGTGTGGGACAAGTTCCCGCTTCCACAGACCTGGTGCAAGATCTTCGGAGTGAAGACAGCCACTGGAGGCTATGGTACACCCTACCATAAGCCCCCTCAGTGGGAGCGAATCCTCGTCAAGATCATTGCAGATATCCGGGCGAATGGTGCTAAGAAGACCCCGGCCCTGGCAAAGCTAGCAGATAGACTAGTTGAACTGTTCTTAGAACATGAGAAGCTAGTTGAAGAGCTGGCTAAGCAGAGGGACGAGTACCATGAGCTTAGGCTTGAGTACCGCCAGCTGGAGGAGGACATGACCCAGAAGCTGCAGAGGCTGGCAGTTGCTGACGGAGAGGAGCAGATCCTCTCTGAGTAGTGGGGATTAGCCCCATCTTTAGTTCATTAGGCGCTAGTCTAGGTCTAGGTTTATTTCCCTTTATTTCATTTATTTCTTTTGCATGTGTGTAAGCGCCTAATCATTTTGCTTAAAACATTTGGATTTGAATAAAGTGGCTCACCGGTCATGTAACCCGGTTTAGCCACCCTTTGTGTCGTTACTTTGGTCTTTGTGATTTAGAGGACATCTAGGTTCGAGACAGTGTGGGGGAAGAGCCACGACTCTCCCAATGCCAGCACGACGTTTCCGTACGTACCCACTGCGAGCACTCCGCGCTAGCCGATCGATCGCCTACCGAGAACCTGAACAGGACCCGCACGAGTTCACTCCTATGGAGAGCCTCTCACGGTTCATCTTCCATGCATAGCGCCGGTTTGCATCTCGACAACTCACTCTCTTTCATTCCTGAGTTTTATAAGCTACATCTGTCTATCTCTAAACTAAAACTCGAATGATGATGCTATTTATCACCCAGCTCATTTGTACCTGAATAGACTTACATATGTTTTATTCGTTGTTACCTGCCTGATGCTTGTGAACCAAAATCTTCTTAAGGACAAGCATGTTCACCTAAGTAATTGATGAGTATGATATGGCTGGATGATATGATCTTTTGCTCTGATGACTAACTCTCTTGGGGAATTTATTTTGAAAACTCAAAACCTCTTGGAAAGGCTCCTCTTTGATATGCCTCCGTCCCATTAGAGCCTTATGATCTCTTGTAGGTAAAAACCTTCGATTCATATGCTGCTTGTCATTACTTTGAGCTTTGTCAAGTTTTGTGACCCTTGTGAGAATTCTTTTCACTACTTTCATGATCAAGATTTTATGTGCACCCCACCTATTTTTCCCCTTGCTATGCTTCTACCCTAGAAGTTAGCATTGTATCATCTATCCATTCCATAAAAATAAAACTCCACATGTGGTGTGACATCTCTCTCTAGAAGTGTCCTTCAAAAAGAGACATGGGCTATTTAAAAAAACAAAAAAACATGCTCAAGGCGTGATGAAAAAAAAGAAGAGAAAGAATAGCCCATGTCCAAAATAAAGGAGGAATAGGGGAGAGATAGATCATGCAAAAAGGAGTTCCATATCATAGATGGTAATAACTAGTGTCCATTCTGGGGCTAGTATCCACCTTACCATCAACCCACATTTTCACCATATATATGTATGGTAATATCTAGCACCCATTCCGGGTCTAGTATCCACCTTACCATACACACCGTAGCCATACCGGAGCACATCTTGATCTGATGGTATGATTTGGTTTTCTCTGTGGATCCAGTCTTTGACTTTGCAAAATATGTGATGCAAGTATGCTTTCTCTTTATCCTACCCTGAGCTCCACATATAGCCATCATTAGAAGTAGGATGAAGAAAGGCAAAATGCCTTAGTGAGGACATATACACATTGAGCGATTTGAGAGAATCAAATGAGGAAGCCACCAAGAGTCTTGTTTATGAAAATCTTGCAAAACCCCCAAGGTGTTTATCATCAGGTGCATAAGTGACTTGATTCACAGTTGTTCTACCTTTCAATCACCCAAGGGAACATGATAGCCACTACACAGAGGTTCACAGGAGTAAGGTATGACTTGGAATATCTCTTATGTCTATCTTACTTTTCGGTATTTATGACCTGCTTGGCTTTGTTTCCCCTTCACTCGGGACGAGCAAAGGTCAAGTGTGGGGGTGTTGTTGACAGTCAATATTTGCCATTTTCAAGACCGTCAACTCCTGCAAATCTGAGCATGAATTGAACATCCACACTAGAATAGGTGCTTAAACTCACACTTTCCACCTGTGTCGATGTCTATTTGAATGCAGGTATTTAGCATAAGAAATGAGAGGAATTCATGCACATTCACTCCACTCCAATCCAAGGCACTCAAATGCTGGCTAATCAGGGGTTGCCACATGGATTCTCCAGGATCCATGATGCCACCAATCCATGTGAAGGACTCTCGACGAATCACACGCTGCCACATCAGCATCACATGGATCCATGGGCCCACTTTACCAACTAAACCGCCAGGAAACGTGCCATGCACGGAGGAGAGGCATTAGGGCCCACATGGAAGCGAGCCAGAGGAAGCACACCCCAGATGGAGGGCCAGGAGCTTCGGCCGAACCGACCTAGGGTCGGTTGATCTCCCCCCCTCCATGTGTCACTTGCTCATTGGCTCTTGGCTGCATTCCTGGGTGTTTAGGGGCACTTTGAGCCTCGGAACAAGCCTCCTCCTTGTCTATAAATAGGAGGGGAGGGGCTCCATTTCACACACACCACCAAGCTCTCAAGTTTCACTCTCTCTTGTGTAGCTCTCTCTCCCTCTCTCCAATTCTTCCCATGAGAGGTGATTCTCACCTCTTTGTGGTAGAATGGTGATGAGGAGAGATCTAGATTAGGAGTAGTGAGAGGTAGAGGAGGGGTAAGGAGTGAGTTGATGTCCTCGTGGATGCTTGTTCTTCATTTAGATCAAAGTGAGTATTTCAGCATTTCTTATTTAGACTATAGTGGACATCATGCATGGTTGCTTTGTTCTTGTGTTCTTGGCTCGTTCATAAGTTAGAGGCTTGTGTTCTTCATGACACAAGGCTTCGATCCTTTAGAGCCAGAACTGTAGTTCATTTACTTGTTCGCATGCTCTGATCCTGTTTAATTAGGTAAGTTTGATGTATCTCGTTCAGCTGCATCCATAGCTTCCTTTCTACTCCTAGTTCAATGATATGATCTGATTCCGATCTTTCCCTTGTTGGTGGGACCGTATTTATACGGTTGCTATAGTGTAGTTAGCGGGCTAGCATACGCCGCACTATAGTATTTATCTGGGGTACAGACGTGGTGTCTGGGCCTTGGGTTTCCTACGGAGACCACGTACGATCGTAGCGTAGAGGTAGGCCGCAGTGGTGACAGCCTGTTGGACCCTTTGTCAACCCTCTTACGCCGTGTACCGAGTTGGGCTCGCTTGCCAGCACCTCTGAGTGCTGTCACCCCGCGGGGATGACTAAGATCTGACAGGAATACATCTTGAGAGCTAAGTCCCTTAAGGAAGTGCTTCTTGTATCCCGACCTATCCCAGTGAAAGCTGGTGTCCTTGGATAGACCCTCTCTGGTTACTCTCCGTCCTAGGAACGAAACCCGAAGGGAGTACTCATTCTCCTAGGGAGAAGTGCTACAGCGGTGTATCAGTGCACTTGCGGATTCGTTCGCACTCGTCAGTGTACCCGGGAGTTTCTTATACGTCTCACGCTACAAAGGTGCCGAGCGTTGAGGATAAGAAACGCCAACAATGGCTATGTAGATGGTGATGTGGGTGAGATCCCAACTTGTTCTTCATTTAGAGCAAAGTGAGTATTCTTGTATTTTTCTAATTAGACTAAAGTGATGTTCATGCATAAGTGATATGTTCTTGAGTTCTTCGTTCGTTCATCATTTAGAGGCTCGTGTTCTTCATGAACACGCTTCCTCGATCTAGTTGACGAACAAGTTACTCACGCTTTTGCGTTTGTTCATAAGTTAGAGGCTCGTGTTCTTCACAAACACGACCCTTGATCTCTTATTATAAGCGCATAAGTTTGCATTCCGTTTGTGTGAATTATCCCGTTAGATCTTGTTGGGAGACATGAATCAGTGACTAGTCGTTCTTCCTCATGCCAATCGATTCAATGATGAGTAAGGTCTAGCTCAACCTCACGGGTTTGTCACTCCGTATTTATACGGAGTGCTATAGTGTTTCTACAGGGTGCCAGACGTAGCCGTGCTATAGTAGTAATCGGTAGTGTAGACGTGGTGTATAGACTACGGGTTATCCTTCGAATGCCCTGTATCCCACGGTTTGTCTTGGGGTAGGCCGCGGTAGTGACAGCCGTTGGACCCTCTGAAATCCCCCACGTTCGGATACAGCGTGTAGGCAACCCTTTGCCATGAACCAACTGTTATAGCCAGGAGGGGCCGGTGTCCGAAGCGAGATCTTATACGAGCTTGTTCCTCTCTAGAGTCGAGAACCTACAGGAAGCACCCCCATCATCTCCCTACCATAGCTGGGGCTTGGTGTCCTTAGACCGTTCATCTAGGATAGAAGGTAGTGCACATCGTTCCTTGGATTCGATACCCTCTGGAATACTCCTAGGAAGAAGTGCTACAACGGTGTATCTGTGCGCTTGCGGATTCGTTCGCACCCGTCAGTATACCCGGGTGTTCCTTACACGCTCACGCTAGACGCGCCACTAGTGGTGAGGTTAAGAGATACCAACAAGCATTTCTGGCGCCGTTGCCGGGGACGGATTCCAAATATGTTCTTAGGTGATTGCGTTAAGAAGTGTCAACAGCGGGCGCGACCTACTCCGAGGAAGCAGCCCGCATCCAAGCCAACGCCCGTCGTGCCCAGCGACGTGCGGAAGAGCAGCAGCGCGTGGCCTTGCCCTATGCTCGAGACCTGTGCCTGGAGTTCGAGGAAGCTGGGATCCTGACCTTCAACAGCCCCCAGGCCAACCTAGGTGCGGCCATTACCTGGCTCCAACAAGCGCAGATGACGCCTGAAGCTGAGCAGGCCCTTGCGTACCTCCGGGTCGCCAATGCCTTGGTGGAGGAGAAGAGCGCGGCCTCTAAATCTGCTGCGTCATCATCAACCCGCCACTTGCGCAGTCAATCTCATCGACCTTCGCGCAGCCATCTCTCCCCCATCTGGGAAGAGGTCGCTCAGCACAACCCTGAGCAGCCTTCCCAGCAGCCCCCTGCTGCCGGTGACCTTCGCGTCACTCTTGACGCCAATAGGCGCACTCGCGACGTACGCGGCTACATTGACTAGTGCCATCGAGAGCGCGAGGAGCGCGAACTTCGTCACCGCTTGGAGTACGATCACGAGTACGGCGCACCTGGGGGCGTTCACCGCATCATGGAGCGCGAGCTCCGTGACCGCCACGACATCTAGAACAAGCGGCATGCCCTCTACGACACCGAGCACGGTGACCCAGGCGTTCTCCAGACCAACCGGGATCGGCAACCACGTTCCCAGGTTGTCGTCCCGAAGCGCAGTGTCCACTCTGCGCCTAGAGAGGCCACTCCGGCCAGAGGTTCCGGCGACAACCTTTCTGTCACCACCTTCCCAGTGCTGGCTTCCTGCTTCAGGAGGGTGGAGTACCTTGATAACTTCAAGCCCAACATCAAGCCGTACGATGGGCGCTCCGACCCTAACATCTAGCTGTTGACCTATTACGTCGCCGTCAAAGCGGCCGGTAGTAGCTTCGACCATATGGCGGCCTACTTCCCACTGGTCATGGGCAAGGCCCCTTCACTGTGGCTCAACAATCTTGAGCCCGGCAGCATCAAGACTTGGGCTGACCTATCCCAGGCCTTCATGTCCAACTTCCAGGCGACCTACGATCGTCCTGGGAATGCCTTCAACCTCGGGCGGGTCGTGCAGAAGCCTAAGGAGCGACTCCGCGACTACAAAAACCGGTTTTTCGAGAACCGGAACGAGTGCATTGGTGTCAGAGACGATCAGATCGTCGACAGCTACAAGAAGGGCATCAAAGATCGCAAGATCTTTGAGAAGATCCACAAATCTGGTGCCACCAATGTCAAGGAGCTCATGCACGTCATCAACAAGCTGATGGACACAAAAGAGGCGCTCCAGAACCAGTTCGACGCTGATGCCGCTGGGGCATCTGGCACTATAGCAGACAAGCTCCGCAAGCGACCTTCTGAGGTCCTAGTAGTCGAAGGGCGCCGAGGTTCGACCTTCAACTAGGAGGAGTTCGACCTGGCGCTCGATAGCGTTTGCGGGTTCCACGAAGGGGCTACCCACACTCTCCGCGAGTGCTCCCAGTTCAAGAGGGCCTTCAGCACCCCCGTGGACCCCAAGTGACCCAGGAATGACGGCGGGCGCCGCGACAACCGCCCCTACAACAGCAACTACCGCCGCGATGACCGGTGAGATCGACGTGACGACCGCCGCGAGGAGCGGTATGACGATCGCCGCGAGCCTCCTCGCAACGACCAACCACGCAGCGACCCTCCGCCAGCGGCTCCTCGCGACGAGACCAACCTGCCTCCTCCACCAACAGCAGGCAACCCCAATGGGCCTTTCCAGGCTGCAAACTGCACGATCAACATGATCGTGAGTGGCAGCAAGTCCGGCGTCAGCAAAAGGTGCTACCGCAAGGACAAGCACGAGGTCCACCTCGTCCACACTCAGCCAACCGCGCCTCTGTGTTGGTCTGAGCAAGTGATCATGTTCTCCAGAGCTGATCACTGGGTGCACATCCCAGACCCCGGGTCCTACCCGCTCGTCGTCGAACCTACGGTGGACGGGGCCTTGCTCTCCCAGACCTTGATCGATGGGGGGAGCAGGCTCAACATCATCTTTGTTGACACCCTCAAGAAGATGGGCTTCGACTTCGACAAGCTCACGGACTGTGACGAGCCCTTCTATGGCATCATCCCTGGAAAGGCGGCCTACCCCCTGGGTCGGGTCTCCCTCCCCGTCACTTTTGGTACGGAGGCAAACTTCCGCATGGAGTACCTCAGCTTCGAGGTTGCCAACTTCAAGTCCTCCTACCACGCGATCCTAGGTCGCCCGATGCTGGCCAGGTTCATGGCCATCCCGCACTACACCTACTTGGTGTTGAAGATGCCGGCGCCAAATGGGGTCCTCTACGTTTTTGGGGATCTCATCATCTCCTTCAAGTGCAACATGGAGGCTCTCGACCTTGCCGCGACCTCAGCCGCCGTCGACGCCTCCGCAGTCTTGGTCACTGAGGCCAAGACCATCGACCCAGTCGACCTACCTATCCCAGAGCAGAAGCGCACCGACACCGCCCTGGACACGGTCCCCTCAACAAAGAAGGTCTACCTCGGCCTTGCCGACGCAGAGAAGACGGTGGTGATCGGTGATGGGCTCGACCCTAAATAGGAACTCACGCTCACCAGTTTCCTCCGGGATAACGCGAACATATTCGCATGGAGTCCATCGGATATGCCGGGTGTCCCCAGGGAGCTGGTTGAGCACTCCTTGGATGTAAGCAAGATGGCCAAACCTGTCAAGCATAAACTTCGCCGCTTTGCGAAAGATCGCAAGGACGTCATTAGGGTAGAATTAATAAAGCTCCTAGCTACCGGATTTACCCGCGAGTGTAAAAACCCGGTTTGGCTCGCCAACCTGGTCCTTGTACCCAAGAAAACTGGTCAATGGAGAATGTGTATCGACTACACCGACCTCAACAGGCACTGCCCTAAAGACCCCTTCCCTCTTCCGCGCATCGACCAGGTCGTGGACTCCACAGCCGGAAGCGTCCTCCTATGCTTTCTTGATTGCTACTCAGGGTATCACCAGATAGCCCTAAAGGTCTCTGACCAAGACAAGACGGTGTTCATAATTCCCCATGGCATCTACTGCTACACGGCCATGACCTTTGGCCTCAAGAATGCCGGCGCGACCTATCAAAAGGCCATCCAGAAGTGCCTTGCTAGCCAGATCAGCAAGAACGTAGAAGCCAACGTCGACGACGTGGTCGTCAAGGCCACCCACGAGGACAAGCTCATAGCTGACCTCACGGAGACCTTCGCCAACCATCACGTCTACCACTGGAAACTTAATCCAGAGAAGTGCGTCTTCGGTGTCCTGTCCGGCAAGCTCCTGGGCTTCATGGTCAGCAACCGGGACATCGAGGCCAATCCCACCAAGGTGGATGCCATCCTCAGGACGAAGTGACCTACTGGGAAGAAGGACGTCATGAAGCTCACTGGCATGATGGCCGCCCTAGGTCGATTCATTAGTAAACTTGGAGAGAAAGGCCTGCCCTTCTTCAAGTTGCTAAAAAAGGTGGACAAGTTCGTCTGGACCGAAGAGGCGGACCAAGCTCTGGAGCAACTCAAGATCTTCCTCACGTCACCCCCGGTGATGGTGCCCCCAGCGCCTCAGGAGCCGTTACTGCTCTACATCTCGGCGATCACCTTGGTGGTCAGTTCGGTTCTGGTGGCTGAGCGACCTGAAGAGGGCCGACCTTATCCTATCCAGCGACCTATCTACTACATGAGCGAGGTCCTGTCTGACAGCAAGACCAGATATAGCCAACCCCAGAAGATGCTTTACGCGCTGCTCGTCACCTCCCGCAAGCTCTGACATTACTTCCAGTCGCACAAGATCAAGGTCGTCTCGGCCTTTCCCCTTGGCGAGATCCTGCAGAGCCGTGATACCACTGGACGCATCGTCAAGTGGTCCATCGAGTTGGGCGAGTTCAACCTAGAGTTCTGCCCCAGGCAGGCCATCAAGTCCCAGGTCATCGCAGACTTTGTCTCGGAGTGGACAGAAATCCAGCAGCCTCCACCTTTGGAGTGACCCGAGCACTGGAAAATGTACTTCTATGGTTCCCTGAACCTCGAAGGAGCCGGCGCAGGCATCCTGTTCATCTCCCCTTAGGGCGACTACCTCAAGTACGTCCTGCGGATCCACTACAAGGCGTCCAACAATGCCGCTAAGTACGAGGCCCTCATCCATGGGCTACGCATTGCTGTCTCCTTGGGGATCAAACGCCTTATAGCCTAGGGTGATTCCAAGGTCGTAATCGACCAAGTCAGCAAGGACTCTAAAGCCAAGAAGGACACAATGGATGCCTACTGTGCTGAGGTGCGCAAGCTCGAGCGTCACTTCGAACGGCTCGAGTTCCACCATGTCTGCCGCAACAACAACGTCGTAGCTGATGTCCTCTCCAAGCTCGGCTCCAAGCGAGCACTGGTTCCGGCCGGTGTGTTCGTCTAGGACCTACGTAAGCCATCCATCAAACTTATCACCGACCCAAAGTCACCCAATGACGAAGTGACCTCGCCGGGAGGTCGCAAAGTCCTCATGACCGAGACAGAAGATGACTGGCGCCTTGACTTCATCGCCTTCCTCCTCAAGCACTGAGTATCGGAGGACAAGGCGGATCGCGAAAAGATCACGAGGCGTAGCGCCAACTACATCGTCGTCGGCAATGAACTCTACCGGAGGTCTGCCTCCACAGGGGTTTTGATGAAGTGCATCCTACGATCTGAGGGCCTTAGGCTCTTGGATGAGATCCACGGCGGCGATTGCGGTAATCATGCCGCATCTTCCAACCTGGTGGGCAAGTTCTTCAGGTCTAGCTTCTACTGGCCTATGGCCATGGCTGATGCCCAGGAACTTGTACGTCGATGCAAGGGGTGCCAATTCTTTGCTAAGCAGCAGCACGTCCAGGCTCAGGCCCTCAGGACCATCCCCCTATCATGGCCCTTCGCAGTGTGGGGTCTTGACTCTGTGGGACCTTTCAAGACCGCCCCTGGCGGCTACAAGCACATCATCATGGCGGTGGATAAGTTCACCAAATGGATCGAGGTCCGTCCCGTATCCAGCGTCACCTCAAAGGAGGCGGCCAAATTCATCGAGGAGATCACCCACCACTTCGGGGTGCCCAATAGGATCGTTACTGACCTTGGCACGGCTTTCACAGGAGCTGACTTCTGGGACTTCTGTCAAGACAGCCTGATCGACTTATACTACACCTCGGTGGTGCACCCACGGTGCAACGGCTAGGTCGAGCGGGCCAATGGTATGGTCCTGCAGGCCATCAAGGACCGTATCTTCGACGGCTCATCACCTTACGCAACCAGGTGGCTCTCAGAGCTTCTTCACGTGATCTGGGGTCTCAGGACCCAGGTCAGCTCGGCTACAGGGTATTCACCCTTCTTCTTGGTCTACGGGTCAGAGGCCATCCTCCCCACTAACGTGGCCTTCGGGGCTCCTCGCATCCAGAACTTCGACGAAGGAGAAGTGGAGCAAACACGCAGGCTCGACCTAGACAACGTCGAGGAACATCGTGTGGCCACGCTCATGCGTCACACCCGCCACGAGTAGCAGCTACGTCGCTACCACGACCGCAACATGTGGGAACGTTCCTTCAATGTTGGCGACCTAGTCTTGCGGCGGATCCAGAACACCAAGGACATGCACAAGCTCTCAGCGCCTTGGGAAGGCCCCTTCATAGTTAAGGAGGTCATTGGACCGGTGACCTATCGCCTCCAATGGGCCGATGGCCAGGGCGTCCCGAACCCCTGGAACATCGAGCACTTACGTCGCTTCTATCCTTAGGAGCCTTGTATCACAATAAAAGCTATGTACTCTATCCTTTGTAATTCGATACATATATAAAGATTACCTTTCGACCTACTTGTTTTCTGTTCACCCCTCCCCCTCGACATGCTCGGGGGCTTGGTTTAAAACTGGACCCCTCACACTCGGGGGCTTGGTGTCAAGCCCGGCCCTTCACGCTCGGGGGCTTGGCTTTGCCAACCTAAGGGTCGTTCGACCTAGGGGTTTCTACCTTTCTTTTTAACAGTGTTCCCTTACCACAACTTTTTGTACACCTTATAAGTATTCTTAGGTCGTGGGGTTGCTCGACCATGGGTCCCGGACCCCCCTCCGCGCGCCGGCTGCACGTAAGCCTCCACGTCGAGCCGTGTAGACGGAAAGCCGTTCCTCCTCTGAGTTGGGTTAGCGGGGGGAAAGGGTTCTTGTAGCCCCATCACTTTTGCGTTCTTATAAGGAGTGTATAAGTCAAACAAGGGATCACATCACTTAATTAAACATGCCTTCTTCGTGCAAAAATTATCTTACATCAAAGAGGGTCTAAGACCCATTGGCACTAACTATTTGCTACATCCTAAGTTACATTTCCAAGTCTATTTTCTTCATGATCTCCTCTGCGGTGGCCTAGATATCTTCAACGCCCACCAGCCGAGATAGGTCGAGCTCCTCCTTGACCTTCTCAAGGTCAAACGTCGGCACATGGTGCCTCACCGTGGCCAACGCGGTAGCAGCGGCGAGCTTGCCGCTATCCATCAGCAAGGTCTTCACGTGACCTTCCGCATCTTCCAGCAGCGCGATGAGCCCCTGCGGTCCGCCTTTGACCTTGGGGACATAAATGTCCACAAGGTACTCGGTGGCCTCCTTGAGGTCATCCAGCTCCTTCTGAAGATCTGCAGTCATCTCTTGATGATCAATAAGGGTTTGTATCGCCCGGGAAAGGTCGATCTCCAGATCCCTACGAACACCCAACTTATACACAACCTTCCGGGTATAGTAATACTCACTGGCGACGACCTCCTTGTGCTTCTCCTTGAGGGTCTTCACCTGCACCTTGGACTCCTTGAGGTCCTTCTTCAAGGCGGACTCCCTCTTCTTGGCCTCTGCGATCAGCAAGGTCAAAAGCGGCACATCACGACGTAAAATTCAAGCATCAAGCATGAGGGTACTCCCAGACGTACCCGCAGCGGTGACCTTCAGCTCATCCTCCGCCTCCTTCGCCTTCAGCCTGGCGGATTCAAGCTCCTGCTTCAAGGCCTCCATCGCCTTGTCCTTCAAGGCCGCCTCGTCCTTGAGGCGCTTTATCTCTTCTGCGGCCTCAATCCTGGCCTGCAGCATGGCCTCTCGCGCCGTCGTTAGCTCCGCGTGAAGCTTGGCGCCCTCCGTCAGTAGGTTCGCCCTGCCCTGCGCCCGCTCGGCGAGAGACTGCACCCACACACCGCAAAAAGGTCATCAAATCAAGGCATCCAAGAGAATTCAAGACCTAGCCCCAAAGGAATCGAGACTCACCATGAGTGTCCTGTCGATCGTTTTCGCCGCCTCCTTGATCGTCACCTGCATCGCCTTGAAGTCGTCAAGGTCCCGGCCGTCGGCAAGGATATCATCCTCCCACGGGGTGCCGGTATAGAGGCACCGGTTCAAGTCGTCGTCCTCGCCCCCTCTAGCGGTCTCCGCCCCCTGCGCCTGCGGCAGGCCCAACTCAGGTGGGTCCTCCTGGTGAAGACCTTCCACTTGCTGAGCACTATCAGCTGCGACCTTGGTCGCCGCTGACGATGCTGCCCCCACGGTCTCAGGGACCTAGCTGGTGACATCACCGCCTGATGTTGCCGGTGACTGGCCCACCGGCGCCTTCTCGAGCTTCCACCCAAAGGCCACGTGGCCCGAGGCGCTCTTGTTGTCGCCCGATGCAGCAGGAGTTCCCCTGTCCAAAGTAGAGAATTTGTCAGCACGACGTACTAGAAGTCTCCAAAGAAAATCAAGTTCAATGACGTACCCGCTGCCAGATTTCAACCGAACCTGAAGCGGCCTGGGTAGCGCCTGCCTTGGCTTCTTCTGCGACCCTTGGTCGCTCACACCCTCCACGCTCAGCTTCGGCTGTTGCTCGCTTATAACCCCGAGCAGGGTATCATCTCCTCCCGCGGCTGCTGTGTCGCCCGACCCTGCGCCGACGTCACGCGACCGCGCGTCATCATCCTCATCGACGATGATCTCAACGCTAGTTGTCGCCGTCTCTGACAATGCAGTGGTGTCTCTCCTCTTCCTCTTCTTCTTCTTCTCTGCCTCAATGATGGCGGAGACGATCTTGGCGCCCTTGTGCACCGGGATCTTGCCAGCGACATGCTGTGTGTGCCGGGTTATTAGCGCAGAACTCCCCGCAGGGGATCCTCTTCATCACTACCTCCCACCGATGAGTCGGAGAGGTAGTTGTTGAAGTACTCTTGCGGCGGAGCCCAGATGTCCTCCGCTGCCCGGACCTTGAAGTTGTGCTCACCCTCATCAGCGAGGGGAGCCGGGCACCAGAACATGCCCTCGCGACCCTGCAACATGCGACCTTCGTCTTAGATCGGGGGAAAGCAAACTCAACAAAACAAGAATCAAGGTCGATCAGGCGACTTACTGCTTCGGTGGGCCGCTTAAGGGAAAGCGCCTTGGGGCACGTCCGATTCCGGATCACCCCGTTGAAGAGCTCCCTCACCCGTGCCACCATCTCTTGCTTGGAGACCTTGCACTGTGCCACGCGGGTTGGGTCGGCCTGACCCCAGTATTCGTAGGTCGGATGCACCCGATCTTGGATCGGTTGCAGTAGCCTCCGGCTGAAGCTGATGGCCACCGCACCGCCCATCAGCCCTCCCACCTTCAGCGCCTTGAGGTCCTCCAGCAGAGGCTTGATGGCGTCCGTCTCCCGCGATGTCAATTGGTTGGTCCACTCCGGCACCGGGACGAGCGCGAGTCCTGACCTAGTCGCCAGCGCCGGCTTCAAGTTGTCGATGTAGAACCACCCGTGCCTCGAGCCCTGGGTGTTGTCCGACAGCTCCATGTCGATGTACACCGTCTTCATGTGACGATGTAGCATGAAGCCAACAGACCCAACGACATCCTTCTTTCCCGTCTTCTTCAACTTGAAGAAATACCGCCACAAGTCGAACTGTGGCGGTATCCCCAAGTAGGCCTCGCACAAATGGATGAACGAGGAAATGGTGGTGACGGTGTTGGGGACGAGGTGTACCAGGTCGATCCTGTAGAAGTGGAGCAGCCCGCGGAAGAAATCACCTGCCGGGACTCCAAATCCGCGCTCGACATGCGCGATGAAGGCGACCGTCTCCCCGGTCCCCTCAGAGGGGAAGGCTTCGCCAGCGGCTGGCCTCCAGCCCACCTGCTCCCTGGGCTTCAGCAGCCCGCGCTCCACCAGACCTTGGAGCTGCGCCTCTGTCACCGTCGAGGGCTCCCAAACGTTCTCCGGGACCGGCGCAAGCTCTGGGGCCATCTCTTCTTCGTCAAATCCGGTGGATCTAGCTCTAAAAACTACCAAGGACTTCTGGCGCATACGGCGGTGCACGGTGCGGTGGATCTAAGCACGGCGGCACCGGCGAATCTACACGAAAAACTCTTGGCGGCAGCTCAGAAACCCTAAGGATTGTGGGGAAATGGAAGCGAGTGGGGTCCTCGACCCTTCACTCGGCCTTTTATAACTGGGCCGCATCAGTGCGGTGGGCCACGGCGCCCCAAACGTTCCTTCAGGTCCGGCGACATTCCCGGCGACCCAACGGATACATCGCCCAACGGCTCTTTCGGCCTAACGGTCACAGGCAGTAACGGCTTGCGCCGTGCAGGAATCCATGCCTGTCGGCTCTTTTCTCAACGGCCTGGCACCCATGGACTTGTTTTGCCCTACTTCAAGCCCCCATATCAGCGTTTTCTTCAAGGTTTCTTGACTTTGACGACCTCCGGGTCCACGACATCACCTTCACAAGGTCGACAGAGCACTACCGCTTGGTAGGTCACCTCAGCTTTCAATAGGGGGTTCACACCCCGGCTCCTAGGTCTTGCTACCTACTGGATTGCCTTGGCCTTTACGGCTGGTTTATACCAACAGACCTGTGCTTAATGGCTCTACTGCCCATTGACGACCTCTTGGTCAAGTAGCACCTCCCTAAGGTCGCTAAGGCCCTGCTGCCTTCTAGGTCGAATAGACTTAGATTTTTTAAAGGTTGACTACCTGCGTTGTGTCACTGCACAACGGCCGTGTCGATTCAGGTCGACACGGGCCCCTCGTCTCTACGAAACGCCTCCTGAATGTCGGTGTGCTATTTCAGCCCTGTCGGGACCTTGGTAGCCATACCATTGCAGCCCGGGCGCCCTTGCAACTACTTGAAACATGACATCCCTCATGTAAAACTATATTTACCACTTCAAAAGCTACACTGAGTTTGGCCCTTGGCCAATTACAAGATACAAAGATATTAATGGTCCTGAATCACCTTCCAAAGTGCTTACGACTCAATCTACACTAATAAGGCTTGTCACAAGCTTTCTTCTAGCTTCAGGGCCTACTCGACGACCTCTACAGCCACTGTGGAGGTAGCTACCACACAGCCACCTCTACTCGCACACCAACTGGTCTCCTGTGGTGCCCAGCGTCAAGTCTGAGCTTCCCCACAAGATTCCAAATGGAGCGAGCTTCAACACCAACCTCGTCGGGTGGAGCGCAGTGTTCACCAGCATCACCTCAGGCCTGATAGTGTCAGGGCTGACGATGCAGCTACTACTTCATACTCCTTCTGGGTTCCTCGGCGGGCCTGGGAGAAGAGGCCAATCGAGTTCTTCGAGCCTCGCAAGCATTCTTCTAGCTCCAAGCATGAACTACATCAACCCTGTGCTCTGGTGGGCGGACATACATCCATGGCATGGAAATATTACTACACCGGATCATCGTGGTTTTCCTTTGGAGATTGGGCACTTTGCTTCAAGGTATGGGTGTCTATTTATACCCAACACCTGCCATTTGGTCTTATCCGCAAGCTAGCTTGTGTGGCATCCTCATCCTCAAGATCGGTGTACCCTCGTGGAACACGGGGTCACTGATCACCCGTGGGAGGCATTGGCGCGCCTGTCCCCTACCTGACTACATCCTAGAGCGCTTTTGTCTTTTGCGAGTGATAGCGACCTGTGCTACGTCTGCAAGCCGTCCTGTGACCGTACAGTGCACCCGTGACTCTGACTATGTCATCTTTGGCGCCTGATGACCTCTGCAAGATTCTGGAGCTTTTGTCTTATTGCATTGACATCACAAGAGCATCTATTTCTTGAGCAGAAGGTCGTAGGTTCAGCTAGTCATTTCTTCTTCTTTTTTGGAGCATCAAACCGGCCATCCTGATCGCTTTACTGCTCGGGGACTACTACACTAGTGCGTCTTTCGACGCCCTATTTTCCCAAGGTCGCTTCGACCTAACGGAAGCCTGCTTCCGCTACTTCTCCGCATGACCTACCTTCGGTAGGCATGGCGACCTTTCCGAAGGTCGTGGCTGCTACTACATCATATCTGACTCAGGTCAGGTCGGCGGTTCTGCAAAATCTATGCCTCATCTTCCCTTCGACCTCATGGTCCTTTGACCCAGAAGCTCGTCGCTCAACTTTGTGCGCGCATCGGAGGGGTTTTTTTTCTTTTAGATCCTCGTGCACCCTTCACGACCTCGATGGTGCTACGCCTCTGCTACTCTTCGACACAACCTCGCCACGGCCGCTACGCCTACACGTCGATCAGGGGCTTGAGAGACATGGGTACCCATGGGTCCCCACCAGCCAGGGTCCCAGGGGCCCCTGACAAGTGGATTCGACCTTCCAGAAGACCCGCCGACCTGTCAAGTGGGCCCAGCGACCTTTTCCACACCGCCGACGACTGCGGGTGACCTGATCAAGATCCTGGAAGACTCGCGATGCTTGGCGTGCAAGTCAAGACACTAGGACCTGGCGCGCCGCCGCCTGTAGCTCCGAGTATCACGGGATACTCCTTGTAATCCGGGAGATAAGCTTCCTGCAGTTGTAACCGACCCCGACATGGGTCAACCGACCTTGAATGGAAACCCTAGCCCGTCCTCCCCATATAAGGAGGCCTAGGGCTCCATTCGAGGGGACAACTCATCTTCAACCTCACCCATAATCCACCACAACTGGACGTAGGGTTTTACTCTTCGGAGGCCTGAACCAGTATAAACCCCCCTTGTCTCCCTGTCTTCGCCGCCATACTCGCCTAGTTCCGAGTTCACCACGTGGACTACCACCTACGCTCTTAGGTCCTGGTCCTCCATTAACCTGCAAACCTCTAGGGTAACCCCCTAGCGGATCTATCCAAGTCTCACCCCCTGACAGATCTTCATCTCCTCTACCTTGTTCATCATTTTCCTAAAAAATCCAAATGTTAGCATGCATGAACTTTGTGGTCAAAATTAAAGAAATACCTTTTTTGGTTTTAAGGGACTTACAATGTCTACAACCTCAAGAAGGTATCATGTAGAGCAACCAGGGTTATAAGGTCATACACGTCATTGAATGTAATGTTTAACATTAAATCACCATCACCTTGAAAGGAGTCTTCATGCAACTTTGCTGGAAAACTAAGTTTATCCTTACTGTGTTTGGTGTAAGCATGCAACCTGGCACAATTCTGTCCAACAGCCTGTAAGTCCGCTTCTGACAACATAGGCACAGCAGGCTTTTATTTTGGATCTGGTTTTGTCCAAATACAATTAAGAAGCTCATCTCTGGGCAGAGGTTTCCTGGCCCCCTTCTTCTGCGGTGGCTGCTACTCAGGCGGAGATTGCCTGTCCTCCACCCCCGGTTGCAGCTGCTGCTTAGGCGAAGATTGTCTATCCTCCTCCTGTTGCAGAGGCTGCTGTTGCTGCTGCTGCTTAGGTGGAGATTGCCTGGGGTCCTGCTGCTGTTGTCGATGCTCCTGCTGCGTAGTTTTGCTGATCTGTTGCTGCTGCTTAGGTAGAGATTGCCTAGGCTCCTCCTGCTGTTGTTGATGCTCCTACTACGTAGTTTTGCTGATCTGCTGCTGCTGCTGAGTTTTCTCTTGCTGACGCTGGGCTGCAGTACCTCCATCTGATGTTGTACCCCTACTACCTAATGTGGGTGCAGAGTTGGTATTTCTCGTAATGGGTGGTATATGGATCCTGTTCTTTGACCATTGGATCCTTAGATAGAGAGCCTCAGTTAGGGTTGTTACTTCATCCCCCCAATTGGTACAGGCAGAGGGTAATGACCCGTAACTTCTTGATTAGTGATATCCTCAGGCCTCATCACAATTGGTGGGAATGGTTCATTTTTCTCAAAAACTCCACCTTCATCAAGGTCTTCATCATGGCATCGCGCTGCCCATTCAATAAGGCCGGTAGCATGGTCTCACGCTTCACCTTCATTTAGGCATCCTACTTCGACTTCATTAAGGCCTTCCTCACCATGTTTATTCCAACACGTGTAATTTTTTATGAAACCACGTGTGATCAAATGATGAAAAATGTTGTCCTGTTGTCCGAACTTCTTCTGGTTGAGACAATCTATACAGGGGCAAAGCATTGCCTGAACACCACGGTTTCTCATATCCGCCTCTGCTTGATCTAGAAAATCATTGACCTTGCGTAAGAAACTGTCCCAATCTCGGGACTTACTGTACATCTAAGCCCGAACAGCAGCAGCCATCTGCAATTTTCATACATCAAATGAGCATAATTCATCACCAAAACCGATGAGGAAGAGGATTAGGACAAGTTCAATAAAAGAGGGCAATTTCCACCTTGACGAGGATTGTCTACGAGGCGAGCGCACCCGAGGAGGAGGACGAGGCGTCACGGCCGCGGCGATGGTGCAGAGGACGGCGCCGAGCCTGAGCAAAAGGATCAGCTGCTGCTTTGGAGGACGACGACGTACGGCGCGGAGGGACGCCGCGGTTGACATTCGCCGGCCCCTTTCGCTGTCGCGCACGCGGGCGGCCGACCTGCTGCAGCACCGACTTTCTGAGGAGAGAGTACGCGCGCGCAGCGCTAGCTATAAATTAACTGGCGGCGGCAAACAGCGGTGGGGAGAGAGCGAGTGACCTTCAGAGGACAGAGAACGAGTGTAGTTGTTGGAAATAGCAGAGTGGTCGGAAAGCAAAGACAAAGACGCGTAATAACAACACGCATCTCTGATGTGAGAAAACAAAGGAGATGCTGGCTCCAAACAAGTGTCTCCAATTGGGTCGTCATCAAAGGAGACGCGTCCTAACAACCACGCATCTCCAATACAAAAGTGATTGGTAACGGACTTAAAGAGCCCGTTACCGGTAGGTTTCACTTTTGTATTAGACTCATTTTAAAGTCCGTTACAAAGAATACATGTAACGAGCATTTAAGAAGTCCATTACCAGATGTCCTCATTGGTAACGGGCATTGTGGTGGCGAGGTCGGGGTCGAGCCTGCCGCGCTTATACGTAACAGGCGCCAAACAACAACTGTTAAATATGCGGGTCCATGTAACGGGTGTTAAGGGCTCGTTACAAATGCTGCACGATCTATTTGAGGTTTTCACGTAGTGTTTATATGTCGTTTCCGATAACTCCTCTAGTGTTAATTGGCCTATGTTTGCTTGCATAGTTATTAGGACCGAACCGGACCGCCGGTTCGACTGGCAAAAGACCGAACAAGAGACTCCAGCGGTCTGGTTCGCTTAAAAGATCGTACCTGCAACTAGGAAAAACCGCTCGAACCGGTCGGTTTTATGCAAAACTGGCGAACTGGGCAGTTCTGTATGAACCGGGACGGTTTTTGCTTCTTGACCTGGATTTGCTCAGTCTCCCACGTTGGCCCAACTAAAGGCCCAGCCCAAGCATCATTCGTCTCCCTCCGCTCCGCTCAGTCGTCGCTCGTAGCCTCGCACATGCACAAGCATACAGCGGCGGCGCATCTAGATTCACGAGCAGTGCGGCAAGCCGATGATGCATCACAAGTAGGTCATAGCCGTTGTTTCTCCTCCCACAGGCGGCCGTGGCAAGCGGCATGCCGGCACCTCATCCCCTGACAGCTGCGACCTGAGGTCTTGTTCGCGCAGCGGTGGCCCCGGCTCCCTACCTGTTCTTCACTACCAGCAGGTGAAGGTCACAGAGCAGACCGGCAGTCGGCAGAGACTCCCCGTGGCTGCATGACCACGATTGCGCACAGCTACATGACACAGGGAACGGTCAGTATCCAAATTCCACACATAAATGATTCGATTTGTATTTTGCTTCGCTCTTGTCTGGACTCTAGATTTTTTTTGAGCCGTGTCTGGACTCTGGATTGAACAAAGGAGTAGAGAACTAACCAGAATAGGATGATGATAAAATGGAATTTGGATGTAGTATTCAATGATTTTGTCGTGCTTCTTTGATCTCTGTAGAAAGGCAATGGTTCATGCTCGAATTTCGTTGGACTTGTTGTGGCCGTATACTTGTATTATTTATGTGAACTATATATTGATAATCATCAACTGTATAAGTTTAAATTGTACCACCAATTCAAAATTTTCGTAGCCGGTTCAATGCAGCGGTTCAGTATTATTGAACCGGTGGTTCAAACGGTTCATAACGGTTGAACCAATGAACCATCAAACTGAGGACCTCACCGGTTCGATGACCGGTCCGGTCCTAATAACTATGTTTGCTTGCACTGACGTAAAATATAAAAAACAGAGGTAGTACAAGTTAACTAAATACGAGGATTTCCATGCACTCAGCCTATCTCATGTACAAACCATGCTAGGATCACGCAGTATCTGGCTAGCTATGGTAAAAAGGTTTTGTAGAGGTAGTCAGATAATCAGATATTGACCGTATTTGGCATTCTTTGTGACCTGGTTGACAGCAGGAGGCGAGGAGCCATGATCCGGTCATACGATTTCTTGTGCATGGTACCAAGGAGACAAGGAGGATTTATGCTAAACACAGTCATCCCAAGGTGGTCATGAAATGGGATCTTTTTTTTAAGACGTGCCAAGTACGTTTTTCATTAAGAGAGGAGAAAAAAGTATCCGGTTTAGGTTCACACCGCCCAACAAAAAGGAAGCAAAAAGGTTCACACCGCCCTGACCGGGCGAACACCTAACAACCTAGCGAGCGGGAGGAAGCCCGCGCACGCCCAAGACCTAGCCTCTAGGATCACCGAAACAAGCGCCACCGGCATGAGAGCTTCCTTGTCATGAACACGCCTGTTCCGCTCCCTCCAAAGCGACCAAGCGACCAGCCAAACGAAGGAGTCGAAACCTTTCCTCCGCGCTTTAGTGACCTGTTTCCTGGCGGAGCACCACCACTCTGCGAAGCTCACCGGGCAATCCGGGGCCAGATTCTGAAGGAGAATATGCCTGAGAGTCAAGAACTAGGCCTCTCTAGAGAAGACATAGTCCACGATCAGGTGGTCCAGTGTTTGAAATTCCTGTGCGCAGAGCGTGTAGGTGTCCAAATCCCTTAGCCCGTGATGGTGGAGTCGGTCAGAGGTCTAGCAGCGGTCGTGCAAGACCAGCCATGCGAAGAACTTGCACTTCCCCGGCATGTGGACCTTCGAGATCTAGCGTGCTCCGAGGATATCCACGCAACCAAGAAAGAGAGCGGAGTAGGCCGAAGCCGAGGAGTAAACTCCCCACTAGGCGACCACTTCCAGATGAACCGATCAGGCTCGGTAGTGAGCCTGACCTCCCGTAGTAGGTCCCAGATGACAAGGTACTGCAAGACCACCTGCACCGTCTGGGCGTGGGTGACATCCGCGACCCAACGAATCCCGGCCGCCCCCATCTACAGGGCCTCCGTGACAGTGCGGGACCGCCGCACTCTCGGCGAGACCGCGGCCCAGAGGTTGGGTGCTAAGGACTTGACGGAGCACCCGGAGATCCAGCTGTCCTCCCAGAAGAGAGCACGGGTACCGTCCCCAACCTCCACAGAGATGGAGGCATTGAAGAAGGCCTGAGTGGCCTGGTCAGCAGGGAAGCGGAAGGCCGCCCATGTCCTGTCTGGGTTAGTCCGCGCCAGCCAGAGCCAACGCAGGCGCAGCGCTGTACCAAAGACACGTAGGTTGGGCAGGCCGAGCCCACCGCAGCGTGTGGGGCAGGTGACATTCACCCAAGCGACCAGACAGCGACCGCCCGAGGCCACCTCTGTGTCGGACCAGAGGAAGCCACGGATGAGAGTTTCGACCGCGCGAAGCGCCCAAGGGGAGATGAAGACCGCCATTGAAATATGAACCGGGATGGAAGAGAGGGTGGATTTGGCGAGGATGAGGCAACCGCTACGGCTCAAAAGTCTGCCCTGCCAAGGAGGCAGGTGTCGGGCGACTTTATCAGCCAGCGGCTGCAAAGCCGCCTTGGGTAGTCTTTTGATAGAATGGGGAACCCCAAGGTAGGTGCAAGGGAAGTCGGCGATTGTGCAGGAGAGAATAGAATGGACCAAAGACAAGTGATCCTCGAAGCAGTTTATGGGGTAGACCTGGCTCTTGGCGTAGTTCGCCGCCAAGCCAGCCGCACTCTCGAAGAGTGACAACACTGCCTTGACGACCTGTAGATCGAGCTCGACCAGAGAGAAGAAAGCAACTACATCGTCTGCATAAAGAGAGGCACGAAAGCAGATACTCCTCCCTAGATCCCGAAGGAGACCCCGGGATTCTGCCTTGCGGAAAAGGGCATGGAAGCATTCCATGACCAGCACGAAGAGCATGGGGGATAGGGGGTCTCCCTAGCGCAGGCCTCGACCGTGGCAGATCCGCTGCCCAGGGACGCCATTAAGCAAAACCCTAGTGCTAGTAGTGGACAGAATAATAGAGATCCAATTGGTCCACCTGCGGGGGCAGCCGACTGCCGAAAGGAGCTCAAGAAGAAAAACCCAGCCAACCGAGTCGAAAGCTTTGGCCAGATCAATTTTGAACATGATCCTAGGAAGCTTCTAACTAGAGAGTGTTTTCACCGTGCCAAGAACATAGCGGAAGTTATCATGGATGAGGCGACCTTTGATGAAAGCACTTTGGTTGGGTGAGATTAGAGAGGAGAGGTGCGGGGCGAAACGGTTAGCAGCTGCCTTGGAAAAGATTTTCCCAAAGCTATGAATCAGACTGATGGGTCGGAAATCAGAGAGAGCGACCAGGTCTGGCTTTTCAGGTAAGAGCGTGAGGAGAGCGTCGTTCAGGTGGTGGAAGCTGCGGAAGTCCAAATCAGAGAGAGCATTGAACGCCCGTAGCACGTCACCCCTGATGATCGGCCAGCATGATCTGTAGAAGCGACCCGTGAACCCATCCGGGCCGGGGGCCTTGTCCAGCTGGAGGTCTTTGACCACCTCCCAGACCTCGGCCTCAGAGAAGGGAAGGGCGAGGTCCTCCAGGTCCAGCTGTGGGAGTCCCAGCTCCTCAAAGTTGAGGGCGCAGGAACACTCATGGTGGGAACCCAGAATTCTGTCAAAGTAGTCAAAGGCTGCCGTGGCCTTATCCTCTTCCCGAAAAATAGGGCGACCATCGACCAGAAGGGAGGGGATGAAATTTTTTCTCCCGCAGTGGTTGGCATGGAGGTGGAAAAGTTTAGTATTAGCGTCCCCCTCACGGAGCCACCTAAGACTAGACTTTTGCCGAGCGATCGTTCGCTGCAGCGAAGTCAGGCCTAAGTAGCGGAGTTTGAGGAATCGCCGTAGAGAAAGCTCCTCAGGAGAGAGCGACTGTGAATCTTGTGCGATCTCAAGACAGAAAATGACCTCCTTGGCAATCTGGATCTGCATGCGAATGCTACCGATCGCCTTGGAGCTCCATTTTACCAGTGCCTTCGCTGTCTCACGAAGCAGGTGGTCAATCAAATGGAGAGGGTCTGCATCAGGGTGCGGCCCCGACCAGACCACCTTAACGGTGTCCAAGAAGCCTTCGACCTTGGGCCAGAAGGCCTGGAAGGTGAAGCGTTTCTTAGAGTGCACCCCACAGTCGAGCCGGAGGAGGAGGAGGAGGGCATGATCGGAGCACCTAGAAGAGACTGCATGCAGGGCGGAGGAGGGGAAAGGGAGCTCCTAGTCCTGGGAGACAAAGACACGGTCAATACGCTCCAACGTAGGATGCGACCTCTTGTTGCTCCAAGTGAAGAGACGGCCCTGGAGGTGTAGTTCAAGAAGCTCGAGGTCGTTAAGGAAACGGCGGAAGCGACCCATCATTCTGCGTGAAAGGCGGCCATTGTTCTTGTCTGCCGCCTGATAGATGAGGTTAAAGTCCCCGCGGAGAACCCACGGTCCAGAGAGCGTCGGACGGAGGGTACGAAGCTCTGCCAAGAAGGAGACTTTATCCTCATTGGATTGCGGCCCGTACACGGATGAGAGCCACCAAGACTGAGAGGGCACGGCAAGCAGCGTGACCTTCACCATAATGTGGTAAAGGCCAAAGGAGGGGGAGGAGACGAGCCAAGTGTCTTTGCGCCAAGCGACCAAAATGCCACCACGGGAGCCCACAGCCGGCAACGCAACATAGTCAAAGTTGAGGCCAAACATATCAAGCATGAAAGAAGGGGGTACAACCGTGAGATTAGTCTCTAGCAGACAAAGAAGAGAGACACGCTCGGAAGTGACCAACTCGCGGACCGCTGAGCATCTAGCACGCTGGTTAAGCCCCGCGGACATTCCAAACAGCTAGGTTTACATCCATTAAAACATGAAAAAAGACGACCACACGACTAACGTAGACTCGGGCCTGCGCGTCGATGACCAACTGCTCCTCGGGGAAGAGCTCTCGAACTGCCGCCTGAAACTCGTCATCATCCAGCACGGAGCATTGGAACGACCCCTCGACATGGGCACTGAAGATCTCTCGAGTAGCTCTGCAGTGCTCCTCCGATAGGCCCACCGCGAAGAGCCTCGTGTGATGCTGGAACGCGTCAGCGTCTGGCGCCTCGCGCGGTCCCACGATCCCCAGCTTCCTCATCAGTAGGTTCTGCCCCGCGGTGACTGGGTTAGGGCTCCGGGCCTTCGAAATTGTGGCAAGGCGACTGCTACGGCGAAGCGTGGCGAGCGGAGGGCAAGCCTTCACCCGGCGATAGCGCGGAGCCCCCAGAACCGGAGGCGGAGGTGGCCGCTGCAGAGAGGCGCAGAAATCCGCCACCAGCGACTCGAGGTCGCCCTGAGAGGGTCCCTCAGCCACAGCGGTGGGTAGGGAGCGCGACCCAAGCGTCGGGGAGGAAGGAGGTGACTCCGCGGCCACCAGAGAGACATCAGGTGGTCCGGCGGGGGTCAGAGAAGAAGAAGGCGACTGGAGTGAAGGCGGGGCGACCACGAGGGAGGAGCCGGACAAAGAAACCTCGGCTAGCCCATCCGGCAATCGCAGCTGGCGGGCCGACAGTGGGGAGAGCAACCTGCGGAAGACATCCGCCACTGGCACCACACGTGCAGAGGCAGAAGAGCGAGCGACCAAGGCGGAGCTCTCCACCCCGTGCGCGGAGGCTGCCACCGCGGCACCCCTGTCAAGACCGCGGCAAGCAGTGGCCGGCGAGGGAGTGGTGGCCATGCTGTTGCCAGCCCTGGCCGGGACGTGGCCAGCCACAGCCGCGCCATGTCCAGCTGTGGCCTGGCCGGGGCCAGCGGCAGGCCGGCCGTGGCCAGCCGCGGCCAGCCCGTGGCCAGCGGCTACCTGGCCGCGGCCGGCAGCGGCCAGGCTGCGGCGAGCAGCGGCCGGCAGCAGCCAGGCTGGGGCCAGCTGCGGCCAGGCTGCGGCCAGCAGCCGCCGGTCCCTGGCTGGCAGCGGCCAAGACGTGGCTGACAGCGGCCGGGCCCTGGCTGGCAGCGGCCAAGCCGTGGCCGACGGTGTCCAGGTCGCAGCTGGCGGTGGCCGAGTCCGAAGCGGCACACGCGGCACGTGGCGGCGAAGCGCAAGACGCGACCAAGAGCGCCGCCTCAAGAAGCATCGGGTCGTCGGAGAAGTCCCAGGGCGGCGTCGACTAACGATGAGGAGGGAGAAGCTCCAGCCGCGGCCTCTTGCCACGGGAAAGGTGCCGCGTGACCGGAACCGAAGAGGAGGCGGAGGAGGCCCTAGCGAGCGGGGCCGCCACCGTCAGCGCACGTACCTCTACCGCCCGAGCAGAGGAGGGCGCGGCACGAGTGATGAACAGCGCAGCGGCAGCAGAGAGGCGAGACGACCAAGGCGGGATGACAGGTAGGCAGTGAATACCCTGCAATGCCCAGTAGGGGTACGAAGGAGCCGAAGGGACGAGCGGAGGAGCAGAGGTGGGGGCACCCCAGCAGGCGGGTCCCCATCCTCCCCCTGCGGCGCGACCAGACTGTCCGCCGGACAAGGGTGGAGGCCCCCCCTCGAGGCCTGCGACGGCGGAGCGGCGCCCCTGGCGGCCGAGGGCCCCGGCTACAGAGGAGCGAAAGAGCGACCAGAAGTACCAGAAGGGCCACCGTCTGACCCTCCCGACAGGGAGGCACCGTCAGCCAGGGGAGCCTGAGTGTCGATGATCTCGACGATGTTGATCGTCGCCCTGTAGCGCAGGCAGGGCTGGGAGGCACCCAACCTGGGGAACTCGATCGGTGCCAACATGTCCTTCTGCACTGGGATCAAGTCCGGGTCGATGCAGCCTGCCAGGACGAAGAGCTCCTTGAGGTTGGCCTCCGACTCCGACTCAGGAGCCAGAGTGATGACCGCGCAGGAGGAGCCGAGGACGTCCTGTGCTGCGGTTTGCAGCCACAGGTGCGCAGGCACATCCTTGACGCCCACCCGCACCTGGTAGCGCATCAGCGCGTCGACCGCCCAGTTCTCCCGCCGCCACCGGCGGAAGGTGAGGCGAAGGGGCCCATCCAGGATGGGCTCCTGAAGAACCCGCAGCATCTCAGAGGAGTCTTGGAAGACGATGAGGAAGTCCTCGGGGTGGTAGGGGTAGGGCATGAACGACCCCGGCTGAACGCCCAAGCGACCGGTGAGGTAGGCAACCACGTCCGTCGTAGAGGCGAACGGACGAGTGCCCGCGACCAGAGCGCGCTCCAAAACGACCTCGTTCGCCATAACATCAGGAATGCGTGGGACAATGCACCTCTCCAGCTGCGGGCGACGCGAAGGGTGCCCCAGGGGTGCCGGGAGGGAGGGGGCGGAGGCGGAGAGTGGCGATCCGTGGCACCGAACGCGGGGGCACCAGCGGTGGCTCCCGCGGGAAGCGGAGGAGGAGGCGGCGGCCCCCAAGCCACCTCGCCCGCCCTAGCCGCGTTGCGACGAGGTGGTGGCAGTGGTGCCCCCACCCGGGGTGCCTCGACGGGGCGCACCGCGGAGAGGGGGCACGCCCGCGGCCTGCCTGCGGTGGTGGAGGCGGGGCGTCACGGGCCGCCGGAGTAGGGAGGCGATGGGGCTCCGGAGGCGGCGGCGGCCGCACCTCCCTCCTCTGCAGGGGCGGTGGAGGCGGAGGTGACCGGGCGCCTCTCCCCGGCACAGCCAGAGGTGGTGGCGGGGAGCGGCCGGCAGGGCGCGAAGCGACCAGAGGTGGGGAGGGGGTCCGACATCCCGGACATGGATGGGCGCCCTCCATCGTCACCAGGCAAACCTTCGGGCGCCCGCACGAGCTCTCGTGGTGGCCGAACTGGTGGCACCGGAAGCAGCGTGGCACGTGAGGGCAGAAGGCGGTGATGTGATCTTCCCCAAAGCAGTTGAAGCATTTCCCCACCAGATCCGAGGGAACGGAGGACGGAGGTGGAGGCGGCAGTGGGGGCGGCGACCGCTCCGCATGCAGCTGCTTGCGCGACCGCACCTCGACGAAGCCGTCGGCGTCCACCCAGGACCCCCGAGCGTGCCCGTCGGGAGGCGGTGGCGGCCCCCCTGCTGCCCCCCAGCACGGCGTGGCGCGGCCGCGGGTGGCCCAGCAGGACGGCCAGCACGGTCGCCCCCCGCCTTGGCGCGCCGATGAGGAGGGGGCGGAGGCGGCAGAGGTGGGGACAGCGGCCACTTGCCCAGGATCCCCCTGGCGGAAGCGGCCACGGGCCGCGGCGCGGCCGTCGACGAAAGCTCGACAGTGGCGGGGGCAAGGTACTAAATAGCGTTTAGCGGTATGGTAGCGGATTAGTGTCGGTGTAACGGATCGCGGATAGCAGGTGTTATAGCGGATGCTAAGTCCAAATAGCGGAATGAAAGAAATAGTCACAATTTTAGTGCATTAACAACAAATTTACATGAAAATATTAAAGTTTTAAGTTAGTCTATTACATTTCACGACAAGAATCACAAAAAATAGATATATTTATTATTTAGGGATACATATTAATATTAAATTATCATATCCATAAATAAAGAATTCATTTATAATCCATAATTCTTGTACATTACCTAAATAGTTAATCAAAATATTATTGGTACCATTTAATTCATATTCATATATCATTTGAACCATAAATATAGCAAATAGCGGCTTAACACGAGCAATAGCAGCTGCAATAGCGGACAATAGCGGCCGCTAAGTCCAAACATGCTATCTTTGGTCCGCTACCTTATAGCAGTAGCGGTGAGGTACCGCTACCACTATAGCGGCCGCTATTGCGGGTGCTACAAACACTATTTAGTACCTTGGGCGGGGGCGACTGGGGCGGGGGGAGCACGGAGGAGCGACCGGGGCGGGTGTGGAGGCGGGGAGGGGGTACGCCCCGGCACCGAGAAGCCGGCCGCCCGCACCTGCTCCGAGAAGGTGGGAGAGGGGGAGCGACCGCGCGGCACTGGGGACTATGAGCCCGAGGCGGAGGAGCCTGAAGCCTCAAGGTCCCAGAGCTCCCGAGAGGAGGGAATAGAGGGGCCGGGCTCCGCTGAGCTTGGCTCCACCATCTCCACCAGCGTGACCGGAGGCAGACGGGAGCCGGGGGGGACAGCGAAGCCACCTTGGCCGTCATCCGCCAGCCTCGCAGAGCGTGCCCCAACAGCACCTGTAGCAGAGACGAGCGGCAGTCGGTCGTCGCCCGCCGCCTCCAAAGGACGCGGCCAGGCGGAGGGGGTGGAGTGGGAGGACGGCACCTTGTCACCGCCGTGTCCCGCGCAAGCCTTTAACTCGCGTAGCGGTCGCGGCCAGGCAGAGGGGGCGGAGGGGGAGGACGGCACCTTGCCGCCGCTGTGCCCCGCGCACACCTCCAGCACACGAAGGGCGGAGGCGACAGCGGCCGGCCCGGCGGCAGCGAGCGCGGCAACCGTGGCGGGGGAGAGGCCCGGGACGGCGGCGAGGGCATCCCCGACGCACGCCTGCGCCACCGCCGGGGAGGGAAGTGGCGGGGCACCAAGAGGCACCTGGGTGGCGACAGGTGGAAGAGCAGCGACCGGAGAGAGGGAGACCGGGGCAGCCGGCGTAGCGGCACCGACGCCGGTAGGAGGAGAGCCGGGAGGGGGGTAGCAAGCCGCGGCCGTCGGGCAGCAGCAGCCGCAGCAGCTAGGGGAGCCCCCGCGGGGAGGGGGCGCGCCGGCGGCACGGCGGCAGGCGGTGGGCCGGCGGCCGGCCGACCGGCGGCTGCGGCCGCGCCCAAGGCCTGGCCTTCTGCGCCGCGGCGACCGGCAGCCGGCGATGGGCGGTTGCCCGCACGGTCAGCAGGCAGCGGGCCGGTGGAAGGCGACAGGCGGCCGCGAGCACGGCCGCGGCCAGCGGGCGGAGGGCCGGCCGGCGGCGGAGCAGAGGCCAGCAGGGCTGAGCCTCCCGCGCTGGTGTGACCGGCGGCCAGGCACGCGGTGCCGAGCGCAGCGGCCGCGGCCGGCCGGGGGGCAGCGGAGTCCGCGACGGCGGCGGCAGCGGCCGGCCGAATCGCGGCTGCCCGCCCCGCGCCGGGGTGGCCGGCGTAACCGCGTGCAATGGCCACGGCCGGCTGGGCAGCGGCCGCAGCCGCGAGCCGTGGCCGGACCGCCCGCGCCGGGGCGACCGACGGCCGGTGGCGCCTCCCCGACGGTGTGGGGGCCGGACGCCCCGAGGAGGAGGGGGCAGCGCGCGGCAGCCGAGGAAGGGTGGCCGGAGAGGGGAGCCGAATAGAGGAGCTCCTCCCCATGGAGGTCGTTGTCGTCCATGGCTTCTTGGAGCTCAAGAACCACCATTGGAGCACCACGCCGATCTCCCTGCAGAGGGCACGAGAGGGGAAGAGAGGAGGGGATGGGACGGCCTAGCCGAGCAGAAGTGTGGATCTGGCGGCGGTGGAGGCCGCGCCTCCCGGAGCAGGGAGATCCTGCTCCGGCGGCCGGCGGGGAGGAGGGGGCGGGGGAGGGGTCGGGGAGGGGACGGTCACGGGCATGAAATGGGATCACGGGAGTGCAGAAAGCACTAGACGTGCCAAACAGTGGAAATTTTATTATATGTGTAAGTTGGAGTCAAAAAAATTTGAAAAAGGTCTAGCTAACTCTCTTCAAATATAGCGAAAATTCAGATAAGCTCTTAAACTATATTTTGATTCCATTTACTCTCTAAAATATGCTATTTGGTTTAACTTACTTGTATAATGCAATTTGTCATTTTGTTTCTCCATACATAAGTTGAATTTTAATTTAAAACTTTACAAGGTGGTAGTGGATATTATAATATATATTAAAAGTATTTTTTGAATTTTTCAAAATTATATTTATATAATTTTGTATGTCAAGAATAAATTTTATTATTAAATACCTAGCCTATCAAAAAAATAATAAATTTATCATATATTTTCCTAACATGTCTTATGATGTTTGCTATCATCTTGCAAAATTTGAACTTAAGAATACACTAGTGCATGGAGAAAAAAAACTATGTTAAAGCGGTATATTGAACCAAATGGTATAATTTAGGAGTAAACTAAACCAAAAAACTTTTAAGTGGTTATCTAGATTTTGCTTATACTTGGAAGGAGTAATTTGGAGTTTTTTCCAAAAAAAAATTTGCCAAATTTTTTTAAAAAAAAGGCAAAATAGGCAATATCCTGGAACTTCTACTCATGGTTCAAATCCGTCCCCCAATTGTTGAAAACTCCAATTTAGTCCTCCAACTTTAGTTTTTGAGTCCAATTCCATCCCTCATCCGAGCTGGACAGCCAAGTAAGCATTCCACATCACCTGGCCGCTTGGTCCACTATAGGAAATGTCCTATATACCCTTCTTTCGTTTTGCTTCCCTCCTTTTTGCTCTTGTGCTCTACTCATCCGCACCGTCCCGGCCGCAATGGTGTCCTCCAGCAGCGGTGCCACTACGAGCGTAGACGAGCCGCGAGCTCCTCAGGCCGCGCTCATCTACAACTGAGCACTGCAAGAACTACTTCATGCATCAAGACTAAACCAATAACTACAGGCCAATTTCGGGTACTGAACGTGGCGACCATGCTTTTTGTGTGTTCAGCGAGCAATCGTTCCAGCCGTCAAAATCAATCAAAGTTGGCATGAAACCGCTTGACCAATTACAGGAATAGACCAATTTGAAAACCAAATCCATAAAATTCCAATTTGAGGAAAGATTGATGCCTAGAGCTAGCCTACCTCCATCTCTACCCATTGATCATGTGCTGACCACCACAGACCATCAGTGCTAACGATTCGGAGGTGGAGCTATGGTCGAGAAGGGATCATATCGAGAAGAGAATGACGTCATTAGTTACAAAGAAGAGAAGGAAGAGGGGGTACTTTGGTCTTTTGGCCTGTGGTGGATGATGTGGCACACCTGCATGGAGGTCCAAGTTTTTTTTTTGACAACAACATGGAGGTCCAAGTTGGATGGAGGATAAGATTGAACTGAAAATAGAAGTTGGAAGACTAAGGGCGTGTTTGGGAGGGCTCCAAACAGCTCCAGATTCAAAAAAATAGCTCCACTCCAATTTTTTTCTGCCAAACACCTCAGCTCCAAAAACTCCAGATCCACCAAAAACTTGAATCTAGCTCCCAACTCCACCAATTCCATGGAGTACCTCAAGGGGTACTCTGCGAAGGCTGGTTTCGTACTCACTCGTGGAGTTGGGTGGAAATTACCCACCTTTGCCACCCGTTACACAACTTACCGGTTCAATTCTTTTTCCCGATCCCTCCCGTCCGCCTCCCTCCCGTCGCACGCCCCCTCGCGTCGCGCGCCCATCCTCCCGATGCATCGCCTTCCTCCCCTCACCGCCGCCTCGTCGTCCTCCGCCGACCGGGAGGATCGCCGGGGATCGCCGGAGATGACCCGGCCGCCGCCCCCTCCGCCTCCTCCTCTCGGTTCTGCATGTCGAGTTGGTCTTCATCGTCCTCCTCCTCCAACCCTAGACGGCGTGGATGGGCATGGCTCGGCGGCCGCTGGCGCGGGAACGGACCTCGCCGGAGAAGAACTCGGCGGCCAGGTCCCGACCTCCGCCCTGTACGCATTTGCCTTGGGCAGGGGCTCGGTTGGCCTGGGCAGGGGCACGGCCGGCCTTGGCCTGGCCGCGGCCAGCCTTGGCAGGGGCACGGCCGGCCCTGGCCTGGCCCTGGCCGGCCTCGGCAGCGACGCGGCCAGCCTGGGCAGGGGCTCGGCCGGCCCTGGCCTGGCCGCGGCCGGCCTCGGCAGCGACGCGGCCAGCCTGGGCAGGGGCTCGGCCGGCCTGGGCCTGGCCGCGGCCGGCCTTGGCAGCGAGGCGGCCAGCCTTGGCAGGGGCACGGCCGGCCTTGGCTTGGCCGCGGCCGGCCTTGGCAGCGACGCACCCAGCCATGGCAATAAGAGGTATGAACTCAGATTAGTTGTACGTGAGCATATTAGTTGTGTACAACCAGCATGTGCGTCGTATGGTTTCGATAGATCTACCATGTACATGTAGATATGTTAGACGGAAATAAAGAATCCTGGGAAGCAGGAACATCTATTTGCACATGTTGCCGCATCTTATTACGAAACCAGAAAACAAAAAATATAATACTACTGTAGCTAATTATCAGAGACATTGAATACTCATATATTTAGCTTTTTATTTGATCATGATAATACTACTGTAGCTAATTATCAGAGACATTGAATACTACTGTATCTAATTAAGTTGAATATTCTTTGAACAAAATTGCTAGAAATAATTATGTATTAAAAAACTTTTATATTCTTGGTAGGGGCACGGCCGGCCTGGGAAGCGCCACGGTCGGGGGTTTTGAATCGGACCCGTCCATCGGCGATGCGTTCTTGGCGTCTCAAGCATCAGCTACGTCCGGTGCTCAGCGTAGGAGACGTGCTGCGTCGACCAAAAAGGCCAAAGATGATGAGGTATAATTCGATGTCTTTGCACTCTCCTCAAGTTTTTAATTTGTAGATATTGATTGGAGCAAATTGTTGTGTCATAAATCATCTATAGGGAGATTATATTGATTGGAATGATGACAATACCACTCTTGTTTGCCAACTATTTGTTGAACAAAAAAGGAAAGGAAATAGACCAAACACACACTTGAATAATGTGGGCTATGCCGAGGTGATTGATAGGTTTTTCCAGTGTAAGGGTATCATGTTGAAAAAAAGTCAGCTTAAGAACAAGTGGGACAAGTTGAAGAATGATTTGAGTGTTTGGAGAAAATTGATGAGGAAACAAACTGGAACCGGTTGGACTTGGAGAACAGGAACTATCAACATGGATGCCGAGTGGTGGAAAAAAACCAAATCTGTGAGCACCTAACATTTGCTTTTATTTATAGTTTTTTGGTAATAATACTCTTGCTTACTGTAGCCTAATTATGTAGAAGATACCTGGTGTTGGAAAATTTAAGAATAGGCCTCTTCAAAATGAAGAATATTTGAAGGTGATGTTTGGGAACATAATGAATGAAGAGACTGATCATTGGAATCCTATGTCTTCCAACCCGATAATACCACCTAACAGTGTTCAGGACCATATCGATTTAGAGAATGGTGAAGAGAATTGTGATGATATTGGTGAAGATATTGGGGATGAGATTTTGGAAGTCTCTCCTACACCTAGAAACAAACCTAAGAGAAAGGCTCACATTATTCTTGAAAAACCTAACAAGAAGCCTAAGAGTAGCACTGGATTAGTTATACAGCAAAATATGACAAAGATAACAGAGACTGCTCAGGCATTTGTTGATTCTAGGTTTGGAGGGATCAGTATTGAAGAAGTCATGGATCATGTCAGTGCATGTGGGGCTGATCCTGGGAGTGATGAGCACTTTGTGGCAACTGAGTTATTTGTGAAGAAAGAACACAGGCAAATGTTTATGACTATACCCACCAATGAGGCTAGGTTGAATTGGCTAAAGAGGAAGTTTGACATGATGTTTGGGAAGTGATCAGTCTAGTGTCTTTTTATCTATGTCATGTAGGCATATTATTATCTATTGTCATGTAGTCAGTGTCATTTATTTATGTCATGTGGACAAATTATTTATCTTTTGTCATGTGGACAAATTATTTATCGATGTCATGTGGACAAATTATGTATCTTTCTCATGTGGACAAATTATTTATCTTTGTCATGTGGACAAATTATTTATCGATGTCATGTGCACAAATTATTTATCTTTTTTCATGTGCACAAATTATTTATGTATCATGTGGACCAATTATTTATGTATCATGCGGACAAATTATTTATTTATTTCATGTGCACAAAATGTTGCAGATATGTAGCGATGATGACGATGAGGAATTTTTTAAAATTATCTTTGCTGGTGCTATGCTGGGACAAACATATGTTGACATGTTTCTTACTAAAAACCCTCCAAGGACGTCTACAACAAGTGGAATGGGGTTTATGTTGGAGCTTTTCAACACTCCAGGAGAATGCCATAGGCAACTGCGCATGAGCACAGAAATTTTCTTCGACCTCCATGGGTTATTGGTTGAGAGGTATGGGTTGAGCTCATCACTACATATGTCAACTATTGAGAGTCTAGGTATTTTGTTATTCACTTGTTCGGGGAATGAGTCCAACAACAGAAGTCAAAATAGATTCAAGCACTCTGGTGAAACTATTAGTAGAAAATTTGAGGAGGTTTTGTTCAGTTTGATGAGCATGTCAAAGGATTTCATTAGGCTGAAAGATCCAAATTTTTCATACGATCCATAGGAGGATAAGGGATGACAAGCGAGCCTATCCATATTTCAAAGATTGCATTGGAGCACTAGATGGCACACATATTCGTGTGACACTTCCACCTGATGAGCAAGTGAGGTACATTGGAAAGACAGGGATACCCACCCAAAATGTATTAGCAGTTTGTGATTTTGACATGAGATTCACATATGTGTCAACGGGCCAACCGGAATCTATGCACGACACAAGTGTGTTATACAATGCATTGAGTGTCGACAAGGAATTCTTTCCGCATCCTCCACAAGGTAAATAATTGTCAATAATTAATTTACTTGCATGACCATCAAAGTATATTAATTTTTTTGTATCATTTGCAGGTAAATTTTATGTTGTCGATGCTGGATATCCTAATCGGCCCGGTTATCTAGCTCCATACAAGGGTGAGAGGTATCATATGCCTGAGTGGCATAGAGGTATGGAACCTAGAACCCCGAAAGAAAAGTTCAATCGCAAACATTCATCTATTCGTAATGTGATTGAGAGATCTTTTGGGTTATTGAAAATGAAGTGGGAAATTCTATACAGAATAAAGAAATACCCCATGTGGAAGCAAAAAATGATAGTTGTCGCTTGTATGGTCCTCTACAATTTCATTCGTGAGCATAACAATGATGATGCGGACTTTGCTCGGTTTGACCGTGATCCCAATTTTATGCCTACAATACCGGAACGTTATAAACGAGATGCCGTCCTAGCAAATGCATCAGATACATCTACTCCAGAAGCGAGTTCGACTTGCATGGATACTTTTCGGGATGAACTTGCCACATCTCTCGCTCTTGGTTGGAACTAGCTTGTAATCGAAATTGTACTTTTATATTTCTTAGCGTTTGAACAATTTGTGTGTGTAAACTTTTATATGCATGTGGACAATTTCTAGTTCTCAATTACTTGGAGATGTGTGTTGATCAAAAGCATTACTTGTGCATTACTTGTTTGTTGAAATTCAAAAGAAAAAAAAACGCACACAGGCACACCACACCAGCACACACGCACACAGGCACACGCACACCACACCAGCACACACGCACACACAGGACACCCACACGCCATGCACTGCACACACCCATGCACAGCACGCACGCACGCCATGCGCACCCACGCACAGCACACCAGCACGCACAACACTGCACAGCACACGCACATCACACCAGCGTACAGGGGAAAAAATTGAGGGCAAAAGAGGGCAATCTATTCAAACTATCATTTTTCGGAACTGGAGTTGTTATCTCTGCCAAACACATCTCTTCAGCTCCAAAAGGAGAGTCCAGCTCCACAGTAGAGCTGCAAATTGGTAGAGCAGCAGCTCCGGAGTGGGTTTGGCAGAGCCGGAGCCCTACCAAACACGCCCTAAATTGGTCCATGCAAGAGTTGAGTTCACCCTCAACCGAAAGTTACATATTTTGCCTTTAAAAAACTCAGTTTACCAAGAGCACGAGAGATTTTGCAAGGTACAGATATATGTCAATATAAGATAGGCCGTGATGTCAAACGAGAAATCGGCAGTGATGCAATAAAAGTTGCCAGCCGCACGCACCCGCATAAAGAACCATAAAACTAGTGAATAGCATCAGACATATCAAAGTAGAAAGGTTCACAGAAACGAACACAAAATTGAAAGCAAACTGCACATTGCCAGTGAAAGTCTGTCCCAAAATACACAAGATTTCACTTATTCTAATGAATAGACAGGATTTTATTTGGTGTACCAGATAATGACCACGCCTTTATTTGACTACAAAACAAATAATACATTGACTCCAGGTCCAGACTCCTGCCGCATCCATCGAACGAGGGAATGGGCATAATAATAAGTCCCAGGTTTATAACGGGTGCAAGTTGATGGTGCCATCATCAAAACAGGCATTTTGTACAACATATGTAGTGCCGTGTGGGTGCTCAGAAGATGAACACAACACTATCATGGACCCTGGTCTTCTGGTTCTGAGCGACGCATTCAGATATCCACATCAGGTTCCTTATCTCTTGCTCGCGTAGCCTGATGTAAGCGAAGAAGACACCATAGTGGAACTGCAAGGCAAGAAAAGATTTGTTAAAGATATCACCACAAATGAGCTGATAGCTGGGAGAATAGCTTCAAATTTCCAGGAGCAAGTCCGTAATAACAGAATGAAGCAACTCTTATAACGTATCGGAAGCGGAAAATATACCTGCTGCTCAAATGACAAGCATAGCCTCCGCACTTCCTCCTCATAGAAGGCCTTATCCAACATCTGGCTTTCTCCATATGAAATCCTGGAAAAAATAGACTGGTATGGTGGATACTTCTCCATTGCACCACGCACCTGCATGATTAACAAGCACAAAAAAAAAGTGTTAATGCGATCGAATTAACAGAGCGAACCCATGCCATGTGTACTGCAGAAGCATTCCATCTTGAAAGACAACAAGTTTTCAGCGAGAAAAGGCCTACTTGTTGCTGTCTGAATTTTTTTTTAAAAAAATTCTCCTAACATGAGCATGAGATCAAGAGGCAGGTGCAAAGGTGTGTAATTTGTCATAAAGCAATGTATATATGTCATTTATATCCTAAGGCATTTGGATCCCAATTTAACAGGCCCTAGAAAGACAGTCCACAGTAGCAAAATTACCGTTAAAACTAAGAAGATATTCATAACATGACACCAAAGAAGAAGAAAAAACCTTAACAGCATGAAATTGATGACTGGTTAATAATATACTAATATACGTTTGTTAAACTGATGAATGCTGACACAAAAAGGCAATACATAGGTACTCTGGCATATGATGATCAAACTCATACGACACTTCTGAATAAAGTCTGCGCAATACTATTGCATATTTTCATCTAAGATATATAGAAAATCCAAAGAACCAAATTATATTAGCATCATTAATGTGTCGGACTAACCAACAAGCCCATGCTGCTGACATAGACTAGGCAGAAAAGCAAGTTTGAAATATGACAGTTCCATGGAACACCATGTTTTTCCATTTTCAAGAGGAAAACCTTAGCCCAGAACATTTTGTTTCAATAAGCTACAGAGTCGTTTAGTATCGCTGGTTTTTTCAATTAAACATACCTCTTTTACTAATAAGAACACGATATGAATGGCTTATGGATTAAAATAGTTCAGACTATAGCATGATGTGCTTTAACAAAGTAATAACAATAATAAAGCATGGTTAGAGGTAAACCTGGTCAACATCTTCACAGACAGCCAGTTCCTCATGACCATATGGATACCTGGGGGATGTCAAAATATTACGTTCAGATGAAAAACATGCACATATAATGACAAAAAGTATCATTAGTGTTGCATTCAAAGAAAACGTACAGTAGACCAAAGTTAGAGTACAGCTTTCTGCGGTCATCTCTTGTCAACTCAGTCCCAATACTGAAACAAAAAACATTAGAAATCAGGACTCTGCATTAAGGCAACTGTGCACGAAAAACTGAAAGTTGCAAAGTTATAAATGCGAAACTCAGCACTGTACCTGTTTATTGTAATGTTAACAGCTCTTCTGTCAGCTTCAAATGAAAGGAGATCACACATGATCTCAGCTGTAGCACCACCAAGTTTCTATACAAAATAATAATAATGATGATTAACAAAGAAAATGGTTAAGAATATCAAGAAAAATCATCAAAACCACGGCATTTGAGTACTATACCTGGCAAAACTTGTAAAAGTCCTCAAGATATGCTTTGTACAGAGTGTTCCTCATAATCTCGATATTCATGTCATCCAGATCCTAGAAAATATACCAAGGCATCCTTAGCTGTTATGAAAAAAAAATAGAGCTTGAAGATGCATTTATATTTGTTGGAGCACAAACAAATAGCTGCAGTTTTTACCTCGGATGTAATGCACTCTGAGAAGTAAGGAGCCAAGGGTGTATCGACTAGAACCAATCTATAAAGCTCACGCATGTTTTGAGCAACAGCAAGTGACGCAATGCTATTGATCAAGACAGCAAAACAATTAGCATTCTCACATCTCTTCATTTAAAAAAAAGGACAGAAACAACAATAATACCTGTCAAACATGCCCAGTGGGTGGCATTTCTCCAACAGTTCATTAACATCTCTCTCATGCAATGTCCCAGTTACAATAAGGACAACATTATCAATCATATGCCCGTACCTGTGAAAATCATCAGAATCAAACCACTGCAGTAGAGCAGGAAATGTAAACACGTGTAGACGGAAACTATATAAAGCACCCAAACAGTACTTGGACACTTACGTTATATACTGCAAGAATGTAGATAGTGGTTCAGTCGCCTGACACAGCATGTGCTTGTACTCATCAACCAGTTTAAGTGTGCACTTTTCCACAATTGTCGTTGTGTGCAGGGGAGAAGGCTCTGCAGTTTACCAGAAATAAGTTCCCAGTACAGTTGTATATCACAAAAATGCACTCAACAATCATATGCTGCAAAACATTATTTTGTACACAATTGCCAATGCAAAGTTGATTGATTCCACACAAGACTCTGTTGATTAAGCAGGAATCCTGCCATTATTGTTGAAAGAAATGTACTGAGTGCAGCATACCTTAGTCTAGTAAGGCAATCAAAATGTATACATGGCATAACCATGGTAGGAACAAGATGAGGCATATGTTAACCTTATAGTGTTTGAAAGGGTATAGACCCCTAAGCAACTACATACCACATTCTCTATGCACGGAAAATGAATTCCAGTACCAGAGTGGGCCAAAAATGTAATTTACAAACCCTATAAAATGATATCAACTGAATTCCAGCAAGTGTGTATTGCCAGGTAGAAGCAAAACATGATGACTGAACAGCTGCTGATTCAATTGGCCCACGACACAGGATTCTAGAAAATAAACCCTCTAAGTGCCTGATCCAACTAAAAGAAATCTTTAGGCAGGTTACATAGTGGTTCACAGGCATCACAGCAGGACTAAGCTAACTGGCAGGACTTTGTTTGAACTTCAGATGCTGACTCAATGAATACAGTACAGAATGAGGGCTTGGGCATGGTATAGCTAACTAGACTACACACAATCTGTTCGATCGACCAATTAAAGGTCGCGCCATACAGGACCTAGTGTGCTTAGGCGACTGGTAGTCGAAAATTCAGATGACTAGCAAGCGATCTGCACTCACGAGTTCCGAGATCCGCGAACGAAGGGGGGGAAAGACACAACAATGCGCGGAATTCTAGCTCGAGAACGAGCCCTGCTAGCAGGGCTGGCCCCAAAATCCCCAACCGGAATCCCAATTCGCGCGGGCCAGATCACGAATCGCGGCGCCCTTGCATTATTCTGCGCCGAATCGGATTGAAAAAAAGGAGCACGGCAGGTCCCAAGCCCACCCCACCCGAAGCCAAGGGAGGCTGGCCGGAGGAGGATCTCACCGTTCTGGAGGTAAGGCCCGTACTCGGTGGCGGTGAGGTGCATCTTGATGTCGTCGAGGGTCTCGCACTGGCAGAGGTTGTTGTAGTCGGCGGCGGTGAGGAGGCCCGAGCGGTTCCCCCGCACGATGCCCTCCAGGTACCCGTCGTGGATGTTGAACGACAGCATCTCCCACCCGTACATCTTTCGCTGCCGCCGCCGGAGATGAGAGACCTCGGTGGGGGTGGCGCGCCGCGGGCGGAGGCGGGGATCGGGGGAGGTCGTCGCAGATGAGATCCGGGAGGGTGGGGTCGCGCGGTCGCGGTCGCGGCGCGGATGTGGTGGAAGAGTTTTTATTAGAAGGGACTCGTTGCCGCTGCAGCTTGTGAGATCCGGGCGTGGCACGTCGGCCGCGACTCCTCCCGTCTCTGTCTCGCCTTCACAGTTCACAGTTCGTTTCGGGGGCTGATCTGTGGGTTGATCTGATGGCGCACGAGGGCGTGAAATATTACTGCCCCCAAAGTTTTTACTATACTTTCCTCAAAAAAAAAAGTTTCTACTATACTTACCAAGTGCTCAAAAGCTTTTTCACAAGGAGTCGTGAGTAGAGGAACTGTTATTTTCTTCACAACTCATGGAACCATTATTATGACAAAAATCATGTAACCACAGCAAAGTCATAGTCGTTAGTTTGGTAATTTGCCGTGCCGAGCTTTAATATTTACGGAATTGCCAAAGAGAATGTTCGTTCCATCCCGATGTTACTCTAATCATTTGTTTGGTTCATTTACACAACCAGACTAATCTCTACTTGCTTCTCTTTCTCATCCTTTGACCGACAACAAAGTAATTTTCTTTAGCACTAACAATTCACTGTGTTTATTGACCATTGTTATGCTATTAGCCACACCATCGTAGTACACCGCTAATGGAGTAGCATGGTTACAAATTCACTATCTACTCCCTCTTATTCGTCGTATTTGACGTTTCTGACAGTTTTGCAGAAGTTAAGAATTGTGTGCATTCATCCTTCTGCCCCAAGGAGACGGGGCTCCAGCCCCCCCCCCCCCCTTACTGCATGCATAATAATGGAGCTCTCATTCGATCTCTTTTTAAATTTTCTATTATAAATGAAGTTTTTCTAGTGTTTAGAGGTAGAAGAAGGTGTTCAGCCTCCCTGCATCTGAATTCTAGATTCGTCACTGTTCTGCCCTGCTTCTTCATCTTCTGCTCAAGGGGACGAGATTAACGTTGAGTGGAGTACTTGGCTGCGCAAAAATGGCAGGTCATTTTTTCAATCAACTTCTGAGTCGTTTTGTTTTAAACCACTAGCGACATTTGGAGTAACAATTGAGTTTAAAATTGCATCGTAACTAAAATTGCATGACATTTGGTTGCATGTAAATACTTCAAATGCCATGCAATTTTAGTTTCATCTAAGTCAAACCATCTTACATTTGACTATGTGCATAGAGAAAGATGCAGCCATGATAACATATGTCTGGATGCTTGAGCCCGATGTTTTCAACTTGTTATTGTCTTATAGATAATTCTTCTGGTGGCCCAAACTATAATATTATCAGCAACCTAGCATTTAGGCAAATTGATTGCTCACAATTAACAACGTCATGCTATTAGATTCAGTTAAATCGATGATTAGAAACATATAGGAGATACAGAACATGTATGCAGAGTATTGTGCCTCATCTGCTTGTCAAGGTGCCATTGATTCCAGCTCTGATGTTTGTCTTGTCCTTTTTGTCGGTGCGGAAAGTAGTCCCGACACTAACTAGTAAATTACGCTGTGATCAGCTTCTCGATGGTCGGTGCCAACGACAACACAGGGGACACAAGTTTATCCTGGTTCCGGCCGGGGCCGTACGTCCAGCAGTGGTGTGCTCGAGGCACTGTATTGCGTTGCACCGGGGTGCTTGCAGAGGGGAGCTACAAGCGGGGCGGGAGAGGAGGCCGGACCTCCGGGTCCCTGAGGTTTTGATTGAGGCGAGTGCCAATATCGTGGTGAAGGCGGAAGGCGTGTAAGTCAGTGCTCTTTTTCGTTTTTCCCTCCGTCGTCCCCCTGCGGCCAGGGGACTGCCCCTCCTTTTATAGGCCAAGGAGGAGGCAGTTTACAGGCGTGCCGCACTGTTCTAGCTACGTGTGATGGCATGGCGGACAGTGCAACGGAGTGGACGGCCGTCCTGGCGAATCTTGCTTCTGGCGGAGCGTCGTGGCGTGCCCTGTATCCGTCCAGGAGCGGCTTCGAGGGTGGCGGCGTAGGAACTTTCCGTGTGGTCGTCGTCCGTACGCTGACTCGAGGGTGCGGCTGACGAGAGGTCGCAAGGGGCACAGCCGCGGTCGTGGCGGTGTCTTGTCGCCCCGCATTCCCACAGCGTCAGGGATGGCGCAGCAGTGCCCGGGATGGCGTCGTGATAGCGGGGATGGCCGCGCAGGACCGACGGTGACGGAGGTGACGCGCCTCACTGGTCCGGCGTCATGGTGTGGCGCGGAGCAGGCGTCCGTCCCCGTTTCGAGGGTTCTGCCGTCCTCTTTCGAGGGTGCGGCGCGTTGGCCGTACGAGAGTGGGTGGCGCAGTGTCGCGGAGCTGACACTGGCCTTGCCGCACAGTGGTGGGGATGGCCTCATCGGGAGAGTTGGCAGAACAGCGCCGGGATATGATTCCCGGGCGTGTCAGAGGGACGGCATGGCGCGGATTCGTCTTTGACCCGGGCGCCTGCAAGTGTTAGAACGCTGAACGCCCCTGTCGGGGGAGCAGGTGCGGGGGCGGCGAGCCCGTGAGGGCCTCGAGCGAGGCGGAATCCCCTCCGAGGGGGCGACCGACCCTCGAGCGAGGCGGAGTCTCACCCGAGGGGTGGGGCGACCGACCCTCGAGCGAGGCGGGGTCTCGTTAGCGTGGCGCTGCGCCCCTCGAGCGAAGCGGAGTTTCGCCCGGGGGTGGCTGGGCCGACTGCTCTGGTGGGCCGCTGGGGCCACCAGGGTTGTGGGCCCGGCCGCTGGGCCGTGACTATCTTGAGCGCGTTTTAGGTTTGTGAATTCGTTTGTGTTTTAGTTTTTGCGAAAGTGAATGGGTTTCCCCCGGTTTTTTAGGGGACCCTTACGGCTGTCCCCGACAGTAGCCCCCGAGCATCTGCGGGTGTATCCGTTAGGATCCCGCAGATGCTGACGCTTGCTGATGGGACCTTCTTCCCTCCTGGTTGCTGTGCTATTCCGTGGGGGCGCGCTAGCGGACCCGCGGGTCTAGCCCCCGAAGCCTTGGAGGAGTGTGTGTACTCCTTCAAGGTTTTTTCGCAGCGTCGTCATTTGTGCGAGGCGTTTATTTCAGCCGGCCTCGGCGGTGTTTCAGCCGGCCTTGGCGGTGCCGTACGCATGTGCCGACGTTCGCGTGCGTTCGGTGCATATCCAGGAGGTGTAGCCTCGCGTCGAGCCCCCGAGCCTGGGCCCGTTCGAGGCGATCGGGGCGGGCTCTCCGACTTGTTTGTACGTTCCCTCGCCGTCCCTCCGCGGGACGGGGGGTGAGGTGTCCACAACTCCCATCGAGCGGGTCGCGAATTGCGGGTTCCTCTTCGAGCTGTTATCGGGTGATTCAAGTGGACGCCCATGCCCCGTTCGATAAGGGTTGGCTCGTGGTCCGGAGACTCGTCCATGAAAGCGCTTACGTGGGTTTGCTAGGCAGGGCTCGGTCCCGTTCGCTGGGGACCGAGGGCGCGGAAGCTCTCCCTCGATGGGATCCCTTGACTAGCTGCCCTCGTTGGCTCTTGAATACGATATGTGGGGCGCCCTCGAGCTGGTGAGCTCGAGGACAGTCTCGAATGCGCGCGTCCTCGTCGTCCCTGACTCTGTTGATCTGGGGCGCCTGTTCGGACCCTTCGAGGGTCAAGCTTCGAACCCCTGATTAGTAGGGCCGTTGCGGGGTGGCAGCTAAGTGCCCCCGTCTCGATTGCATCTGCAGGATTCGTGGGTTCGCGGTCGAGCCGACCCCCGAGCTGCTGATCAGTAATCCTCTAGAATCGAGGGCACCTGTGGCGCCCGCTTTCACCGAGCGGGTCTCGAGGCCACTGGTCAGTAATCGCACCCTTCGAGGGTCTGGTTTTTCGAGCACTGGGCTCGGACCGTGCGAGGGTCACACTTACGTAGTAAGGGACCAGGCCGTTTAAATGCCCACAGTTGTGGCTTAAGTCGTGCGTCGCGGGCGCGCCTTTTCAGGCGTCGCGGCCGCGCGCGTAGTGGGCGACGTGGGGGGGGCGGACGTGACGGGCCGCTGCGGCTTTTCGGTTGTCGCGCCGTAATGATCACGCGTGCGCGCGCGGCCGGCTGTTTCGGTGCGGTGGGCCCCGCTTGTCAGTGGTAGATGCAGCCGCCTGCAGTTAATGCGCGCGACGCGCGGTTCGGGGAGCGTGGCTCCCTTAGATCTATAAATCCAAGTAGAGGGAGGCGGAAGCTCCTTACCTCGTTACTTAGCGCCGCCGCCCTTGGCTCCCTGCCTTCGCTTCTTGGCTGCGCGCCCTTTCGTTTCGCCCGCCGCTAGCTTCGTCTTCGTGCGCCGCTATCAACCGCCATGGCTCCCCCCCAGCCGATCACGGTGCTGGATCCGCTGCCGTGGAGCCGCTCGACGGTGACGAAGCTCGCCCTGAGCGAGCTCGTGAACAGCGGCCAGCTGGCGCCGAACGTGGAGGGGCAGCCCCCGGCGTGGATCGTTCCGCCGGCGACGGACCGGGAGCCCAACCCGCCGTACGGCCACGTCGTCAGCTTCATCCGGCACCATGAGCGCGGCTTCGCCGCGCCGGCGAGCCGCTTCATGCGCGGACTGTGCCACCACTACGGGGTGGAGCTGCACAACTTCGCCCCCAATGCGATTTCGCAGGCGGCCACCTTCGTTGGCGTCTGCGAGGGATTCCTGGGGATCCCAGTGAACTGGGATCTCTGGGTCCATCTCTTCCGCGCGGAGCTGCACACGCTCGCTACGCCCGAGGCACGGGTGCGCCGGGCGGTGCGCGCCGGCGGCCTGTCGGTCTCGTTGCGGGATTCGCGCAAGGAGTTATACATCCCCTGCACGATGACATCCAACAACGCGGAATGGGAGCGGGGGTGGTTCTACCTCCGCAACGACGGCGCCGGCCTTCCCCCCTACACCGGCAAGGTGCTGAAGGAGAAGGCCGACTCCTGGCACCACGGCGTGTCCCCTTCTTCGCACCAGGCGCGGTTGGATTCGCTCCTAACCGCGTTGAAGAGCCTGGCGGATGCCGGGTTGGGGGCGGCTTCGGTCCTCGCGAACCTCCACCACCGGCGGATCGTTCCCCTCATGGAGAGGGAGCTCCGTATTTACGAGATGAGCGAGGCGGCCAACCCCACGTCGTTGGTGCGCTCGCGGTTCTTGAATGAGCGCCTCGCTCGGGAATACGCGGCCACGAGGGCGAGGCGCGCCATCAGCCTCAAGGCCGGCCGACACAGCAACGATGACCTCTGGTCGTTCGTTATGCTCCCCGACGCCCCGGCGGTGAGTAGGCCTTCCTCCCTTTCTCGTTCCCTTGCAACGTACCAGCATGGTTTTGACAGTCGCCTTTTAGCAGAGGGTGACCATGGATGCCTCGCGGTCCGACCCGCCCACGCCCCGAGCTCGAGCGGTTGCCCGTGCCACGCAGCGGCGGGAGCAGGAGCGGGCGGCGCGCAGGAAGGAGAAGAGAATCCGGCGGTGGGAGCGTCGGGAGCAGCGGGACGAGGAGTATCGACTGCGCGAGCAGCAGGGACTCTCTTCCCCGGCGACTCCGGGGGACTCGTCGTCGGGAGAGGAGGAAGAAGAGGGAAGCGACGGGGGGTGGCGCCCCCTCCCCCCCCCGAGAGGTGGAATCCCTCGACCCCCTCACCGAGAGCCGCAGAGGCGGCAGAGGAGCAGGCGCCCGTGGTGGGCGCGGAAGCGCTCGCCGCCGGGCGGTCCGTGGACGAGGCGGCGCGCGTTGCGGAAGCGCCAGCGCGTGCCGCGGAAGCGTCTGGGAGCGCCGTGGTGGCGACGACGAGCGCCACAGCAGCGCCTGCTGAACCCTTGAGGAAGAGGAAGCGAGGTTTCTCCACCTTGAGGTAAGCAGTCCCTCCTCCAGACGTTCCGGTTTCAAGGGGCTGGAGCTCAGTTGTTTGTCTCCGTGTTCGCAGGGTGGCGCCGACCGTTCCCGCCCTCGCGCCTGCTAAAGCGCTCAGGTCGGATGCGTCCGTACCCACGAGGCGGCGCTCGTCGAGGGCGCCACGGGCGGCCGGGAGCGCGGCGATGACGGGCGAGCCACCGCGCAGCGCGGCCGTCGCCACGGAGCCGCAGCAGGAGGCGACGGCCGCGGCGGTGGCTACGACTGCGGCAACCGCCGCGCCGACGGTCCGGCCTCTGCCTGTGCCGGCGGCGGGTGGTCAGGCGGCCGTGGTGGAGATCCATGACGACGACGCGCCGCCGCCTGGATGGGGCCAATGGGAGAACTGGCCCGCGCCAGCCCCCGAGCCCGCGGCGGGGGTGTTAGTGATGCGGGAGGATGGCTGCGTGATGCCGCAGCCCTCGGCGCATGGCGCCGAGGCCTCGTCGTCTCGTGCCGGCCCTCCTGCCCCCGATGGCGCCGTGGCGCGTGTGGAGCGGGAGCGGGAGCAAGCCAGCGCGCCGTCGGCCCTCTGCCTCGAGGCCCTGGCCGAGCAGGCGTTGTGGCAAGAGTTCCGCGACCACGGCGCCTCGCTCAACAACGCGCTGGACGAGGCGCTGCGGATCCACGGGGGTCCTGCGTGGTGGATTTTCCAGGTACGCGTCTCTTCTGTTGGATTTTGGAGTTTCTTCCCCCCTCGTCTCTCCCGCGTTCGCGCTTTTTCCGACTCAAACTCTCTTCCGCCTTGTCTGCCGGTGGCAGGAATTGGAGGGTCGAGCCCGGGAGAAGTACGGCCGCCTCGACCGGCTGAGCTCCGAGCGCAACTGGTACCGGGACCAATACGACGCTCTTGACGCCCTTGTCGAGGCCCTGCGGACTGACAACGGGTGGCTGGAGTACCGGCTTCAGGCAGTGCGGGACGAGCTCCTGGAGCAGGACGCCCAGGCTGCGGAAGGTGTCTCTACGGTCGCGAAGGTGCGGACAGCGCTCCTGGAGCGGGACGAGGCGCTGCGGAAGGCGCGCGAGGATGCAGCCGCGATGCAGACCGTGGCGGCAGAGTGGGAGACGGAGGTGGCCTCGATTCGCGCCCAGCTCGAACAGGACCGTGCAACCCTCGAGGGAGCACGGTCTTGGCAGAGCCAGGCCGAGGAAAGGGCCAAGGAGGCCGAGCAGCTGAGGGCCAGCCTGGCAGACCAGGCCGCCTCCCTTGCCTCGACGGGGGAGCAGCTTCAGCGGGAGCGGGACGCGCGCCAACGGGCGGACGTTCAGCTCCAGCAGGAGCGAACCGCCCTCGCTGAGGCTCGGGCCGCCCTCGAGCGCGAGCGCCTGGCACGAGAAGAGGCCCAGGGCCTCCTTCAGCAGGAGCGCGCCGCACTCGAGGGGGCGCAGGCAACCCTCAAGCAACAGGACGAAGAAGTCTCGCGGCTCGATGGGGAGCTGAACCAGCTCAGCGTCTCCTACGAGGACCTGCGCCAGGCTGTCGTGGAGCAGGAAGCTACGGTCCTTAGCCTGCAGCAGGAGGCCGAAGTCGCGCGCAAGGCCCTCGATACGGAGAAGAAACAGGTTGAAGGTGAGTCGCCTCTCTTCGCATTTTGCGTGTCGATTTGGTTCGCTTGGGATCCGCTCCCAATTTTTGTTTTTCGTTCACGGGTTTCAGGCCTGCGGAACGCTCTTGGGAACTCGACGACCCAGGCAGAGTCCCTCCAGGCGGCCTACAACTCCTCACAGCAGGAGCTGGAGGAGCTGCGGGCCGCCGCCCTCGAGGCGTGCCAGGGGGTCGAAGAGGGCGAACTGCAGGCTGGGAGCTCGATGGCGAGTCGCCTCCGCGCCCTCGGCAGGCATGTTACCCAGCGCGTGCGCCGCGCCCTTTACCTGGGAGTTCAGAAAGCTCTTGGCGTGGTGGCTTCCCACTACCAGGTCGACCTCGAGGCCGTTTCCACGGGCTACGTCGTTCCCGTTGGCGTCGACGACGAGGTGGCGATGAACCGTGCGGATGCGCTCGCTGCTCCTGCCGCCGACATCCTCGCCGAGGACTTCATGGACTTCCTCTTCCCGGACGCTCCCCCGGCTGGCGGCCCCCAAGCCTGAAGACCATTGGGCGTTTGTGCCCTTTATGTTTTTGATGTTAGAATTCGAGCCGCGCGGCTGTTGTAATAAACATTCGCTGTTTAAAACACTTCAATGTTTGTAAGTTGAAAAACTCGTTGTTTATTTCGGCAATTGTGTTGTTCTGCCTCCCCGCTTTCTTAGGCGAACCTTGGCTGGGAAGGTTTTCGTTCGCACGGGTAGCTCATAGGCAAAGTGGCGAGGGGGAAGGGCCGTATCCTGCCGGAGGCGTGGGCTATCCCCGACTCGCGCGTCTTCGCCCTTTGGCCACTCGCGTCCCGCGTGGGTTCACCCAAAGTTTGGGTCGAGGCATACTTAGCACATTTGCGGCGAATTTTGCGAAAAAATGGGACCATTTTTTGGGGGGGACGCCCCCGCAGTAGCCCCCGAGGGGGATTTGGTTTTCGGGAGAAAACCAAGTCGCCCTTCAGCTTTATTAATCTGATGGAAATTACAGCCAACTGGGGTGTTGGGTATGTAATGACAAGAAAAACTTGGAAATTCTTTCTAAGGGTAGAAGCGACGTAGCTGTTGGATGTTCCAAGCGTTGGTGAGTTCCTCGCCGTCCTCGTTGGCCAGCTTGTAGGTGCCGGGCTTGAGCACTTTGACGACGATGTAGGGTCCCTCCCATGGGGGCGATAGCTTGTGGCGGCCTCGATTATCTTGGCGCAGCCTTAGGACTAGGTCCCCTTCGTCGAAGTCTCGGCGTCGTATCTTCCGGGCCTGGTGCCGCCTCAGAGCCTGCTGGTATCTTGCTGAATGCATCAGGGCCACAGTGCGGGCTTCGTCCAACTGATCCAGTGAGTCCTCGCGGGCTCGCTGGTTGGCGCCCTCGTCGTAGCTCTTGACTCTGGGCGACCCGTATTCCAGATCCGTGGGGAGGACGGCCTCCGCGCCATAGACGAGGAAGAACGGGGTGAATCCCGTGGCCCTGCTCGGAGTGGTTCTGAGGCTCCATACGACCGCCGGCAGCTCCTGGAGCCATTTCCGGCCAGACTTGTTCAGTCTGTCGAAAATCCTGGGCTTGAGGCCTTGTAGGATCATGCCATTGGCCCGCTCCACTTGACCATTGGTCTGTGGGTGCGCGACGGCCGCCCAGTCCACGCGGATGTGGTGCTTGTCGCAGAATTCCAGGAACTTCCTACCGGTGAACTGGGGCCCGTTGTCGGTGATGATGGAGTTAGGCACCCCAAACCGGTGGATGATGTCGGTGAAGAATATTACGGCCTGCTCTGCCCTGAGATTCGTGATTGGGCGCGTTTCGACCCACTTGGAGAACTTGTCAATGCCGACTAGCAGGTGCGTGTAGCCCCCGGGCGCCCTTCGTAGGGGCCCGACAATGTCCAGCCCCCACACGGCAAAAGGCCACGTGATGGGGATCGTCTGGAGGGCATGCGCCGGGAGATTGGTCTTGCGGGCGTAAAACTGGCACCCTTCGCAGGTGCGCACGATCTCGCTGGCATCAGCAACCGCGGTAGGCCAATAGAAGCCCTGGCGAAACGCGTTGCCCACGAGGGTGCGTGGCGCCGCGTGGTGGCCACACACGCCCGCGTGGATGTCCCGAAGGAGCTCGCGCCCCTGGGGGATGGGTATGCACCGCTGCAGGACACCTGACGCAGCGCGCTTGTACAGCTCGCCGTCGACGAGGGTGAACGACTTGGCCTTCCTGGCGATGCGTCTGGCCTCGGACCGATCCGAGGGAAGCTCCCCTTGCTCCATCCAGGCGAGGTACTTGGCCCGCCAGTCCTCCGCGCGGGGGGCTGGCTCCGCGTCCATGGCCTCGGCCGCACCGTAGCCCTCGAGCAAGGAGAGCACAAACGCCTCGTTCGTGGGGTCTTCATTCATGGGTTCCGCGCCCGCTGGGTTCGAGGGAGCCCCCGAGGGTTCCTCTTGACTCGAGGGTGTCGATTCGAGGTTGACGGACGGCCTGGCGACGTCTCGTGCAAAAACGTTCGGGGGGACGGTGATTCGCCCCGACGCGATTTTTGCGAGTTCGTCTGCCTCCTCGTTGTACCTGCGGGGTACGTGGTTAAGCTCGAGGCCGTAGAACTTGTCTTCGAGAGCTTGTACGGCGTTGCGGTAGGCCTCCATTTTGTTGTCGTGACAACTCGCATTCTTCATAACTTGGTCAATCACGAGCTGCGAGTCCCCCCTGACGTCGAGGCGTTTGATGCCTGTCTCGATGGCGATTCGGAGGCCGCAAAGAAGGGCCTCGTACTCCGCCATGTTGTTCGACGCGGGGAAATGCAGGCGTACCGCGTATCTCATGTGCTCCCCGAGGGGTGAGATGAAGAGCAGGCCCGCGCCTGCCCCTGTTTTCATCATCGACCCGTCGAAGTAGAGGGTCCAGCATTCGGCCTGGATTTGCGGCGGCGGCAGTTGTGTGTCCGTCCATTCGGTGACGAAATCCGCCAGGATTTGGGACTTGATTGCCTTGCGCGGCGCATAGGCGAGCGTCTCGCCCATCAATTCCACAGACCACTTGGCGATTCTGCCCGTCGCGTCCGGGTTGCGGATGATCTCACCCAACGGGAACGAGGAGACCACCGTGACCGGGTGGGCCTCGAAGTAGTGCCGGAGCTTGCGCCGCGCGAGCACTACTGCGTAGAGCAGCTTCTGGATCTGTGGGTACCGTGCCTTGGTCTCGGATAGCACTTCGCTGATGTAGTACACGGGCCTCTGGACTGGCAGGGCGTGCCCCTCCTCTGTATGCTCCACCACGATGACGGCGCTGACCACCTGAGTGGTCGCGGTGACGTAGAGGTACAGAGGCTCGTGGTTCTGGGGCGGCGTTAAGATTGGCGCGTGGGCGAGCGTCGCCTTGAGTTTGTCAAGCGCCTCCTGGGCCTCGACGGTCCAGGAGAAGCGCTCGTGTTTCTTCAGGAGTCGGTAGAGGGGTAATCCCTTCTCGCCGAGCCGCGAGATGAAGCGGCTCAAGGCGGCGAGGCACCCCAACACCTTCTGGACCCCCTTGAGGTCTCGAATCGCGCCCATCCGTTCGAGGGCCGCGACCTTCTCGGGGTTGGGCTCGATGCCCCGCTGGGAAACTATGTATCCCAGCAGCATGCCCCGCGGCACTCCGAAGACGCCCTTTTCGGGGTTCAGCTTCACCCCGTTGGCTCGCAGGCAATCGAATGCCACGCGCAGGTCGCTAACCAGGTCGTCCGCCTTCCTGGTTTTCACGACTATGTCATCTACGTAAGCCTCAACAGTTCGCCCGATGTGGTCTCCGAAAACGTGCTGCATACATCGCTGGTATGTAGCGCCCGCGTTTCGAAGGCCAAACGGCATCGTTACGTAGCAGAACATTCCGAACGGCGTGATGAACGAAGTCGCAAGCTGGTCGGACTCCTTCATCTTTATTTGGTGGTACCCGGAATAGGCATCGAGGAAACACAATAGTTCACACCCTGCAGTTGAGTCAACGATTTGATCGATTCGTGGCAAAGGAAAAGGAACTTTGGGACATGCTTTATTCAAACTAGTGTAATCTACACACATCCGCCACTTCCCATTCTTTTTCTTAACTAGTACAGGATTAGCTAGCCACGTAGGGTGAAAAACTTCCTTGATGAACCCGGCCTCGAGGAGCTTCCGCAGCTCCACTCCGATCGCCCGGCGCCGCTCTTCGTCAAAGCGGCGCAGCCGTTGTTGTACGGCTCGGGAGTGAGGTAGGATATCAAGGGAGTGCTCGGCGACCTCCCTCGGGATGCCTGGCATATCCGAGGGGCTCCACGCGAAGATATCGGCGTTGGCGCGGAGAAAGTCGACGAGCACCACTTCCTATTTCGGGTCGAGGGTGGAACTGACCCTCAACACCTTGCCCTCGGGGGCTGCAGGGTCGAGGGGCACCTCCTTCGTTTGTTCGGCAGCCTCGAAACTGCCCGCGTGCTTGGCGGAGGAGTCGGGGCCCTCGTTGGCCAGCTTCTCCATGTCCGCGACAAACGTTTCGTCGAGCGCCAGGGCCTCAGCGTGCTCGACGCACTCGACGTCACAGTCGAATGCGTGCTCGATCGACGAGCCCACGGTGATTACGCCTTTTGGCCCCGGCATCTTCATCTTGAGGTAAGTGTAGTTCGGGACCGCCATGAACTTGGCATAGCACGGACGGCCAAGGATGGAGTGGTACGCGCCCCGGAACCCCACTACCTCAAAGGTGAGGACTTCCTTGCGGAAGTTGCCCGGTGTGCCGAACCAGACTGGTAGGTCGATCTGCCCGAGGGGCTGGACGCGCTTGCCTGGCGCGACGCCATGGAACAGCGCCGTGCTGGGCCGCAGCTGGTCCAACCCAATCCCCATCAGTCGTAGGGTGTGGGCGTAGAGGATGTTGAGGCTGCTGCCGCCGTCCATCAGCACCTTGGAAAACCGCGCGTTGCCGATGATGGGATCGACGACCAACGGGTACTGGCCCGGGTTGGGGATGCGGTTCGGGTGGTCCTCGCGGCTGAAGGTGATGGCGTCCTCCGACCAATCGAGGAAGGAAGGAGGTGCCCTCTCCGCGGCGAGGACCTCGTGCCGCTCTCGCTTGCGCCGATTGGTGGACATGTCCACCGTCGGTCCCCCGAAGATGAAGAAGACGTTCTCCACCGCAGGGAAGCCGTCAGCGTCTCCGCCACCCCCGTCCTTCTTGGCCTCGTCCTCCTTCGCGGCGACGCGGCGGTAGTACTTCTTGAGCATGTCGCACTGCTCAAGTGTGTGGTTGACTGGGGTCCTGTGGTACGGGCAGGGCTTCTTCAACATATCGTCGAATACGCCGGGGCCTCGAGGGGCTCCTCGAGGGCCCTTTCGAGCCGGGTCAACTGCGAGGGCCTCGTCCCCGCCGTTGTCGTGCCCCTGCGCGCGCGTCTCGTGGCGCGACTTCTTGCCCTTCTTGCCCCGCTTGTGCTTGTGCTGGGGCTCCTTGGACTTGCTGCCCTCCGCGGGCGCGTCGTCCGCGCGCTTGCCCTTCTTGCCGTCGAAAATGGCACCCACTGCCTCCTCTCCGGAGGCGAAGCTGGTGGCGATGTCGAACAGCTCGTTGGAGTCGACCGGCGGGCTCCTCCCGAGCTCGCGCACGAGGTCCCGACAGGTCGTGCCTTCAAGGAAGGCGTGCACGATCTCGGACTGAGCAACGCTCGGGAGCTCAGTACAGCGCTTGGAAAAGCGCCGTATGAAGTCCCGGAGCGACTCGCCGGGCTTCTGGGCGCACGCTCGTAGGTCCCAGGAGTTCCCAGGGCGCACATATGTGCCCTGGAAGTTCCCCACGAACGTGCGCACTAAGTCATCCCAGCTGTGGATCTGGCTGGGCGGTAGGTGCTCGAGCCATGTTCTGGCCGAGTCCGCAAGGTGCAGCGGCAGATTGCGGATGATCACCGCATCGGTGGTGGCTCCGCCCAGCTGACAGGCCAGACGGTAGTCGTTGAGCCACACACGAGGGTCCGTCTCCCCCGTGTACTTGTCGATGGTGGTGGGCTGGCGGAAACGCTGGGGGAAACTCGCCGCACGGATTTCCCGACTGAACACTCGGGTTCCCGGGGGTTCCGGCGTTGGCGAGCGGTCCTCCCGGCTGTCGTAGCGACCACCTCGTCGAGGGTGGTAGCCCGCCGCCGCTCGCGCCTCCGCGTCGCCCTTTCGCTTGGCGTTCAGGACGTTGCGGGCGTCTCCGTCGTGGGCCTCGCCGCGCGTGTCAAGGATCCGCTCCTTGACAGGCGTCTTGCCCTGGTTTGGCGGCTGCTCCGCCGCGCCGTCCGCGTGGACGGATGCCTCCTGGTCCTTCGCGCCACCGTCGCCCCGCGCACTGGACTGGTTGCGCATGCGGGACGCGGAGCTCTCGGCCTGCTGCACGGCCGCTTGCTCAATGAGAGTCTGCGCCTCGCGGCGCAGGTTACGTGCTTCGGGTGTCGATGGCTCGGGCATGGCCCGAAGAAGTGTTGCCGCCGCGATGAGTTTTTGGCTAGCACGAAGTGGCGTGTGTGGGTCGTCCACGTTGAAGTTGGCGTTGATGCGCTCGCAGGCTTGCTTCCCGGCGTCTCGGGCGCGTTCGCCGCGCGCCGAGGCTTCCCCCGCGATAGTTGCACGCAGGAGCCGCACCTGTCGGTACTCTTCCGCGAGCTTCGCCTCGAGCTCGCGTGCCTGGGCCAGCTGCGCATTGATGTCCGCATTGCCCGCTGGTGGGGCCGGTGGCGGGTTCGGCTCCGGATGCTGGGCCGCGTTCCCGTCGCCCGCTCCGTTTGCGCCGTCTTGCTCGTTGGCGATGACAACGAAGCACTCGCGCGAGGGATCGTAACTCCCCTCGCTGGAGTCGTCGGAGCAACCGAACCAGTAGTCCGCGGCATCAAGGAATCGCCGGAAGACCACAGGGTCCGGTACGCCGGAGAAGTCCCACTCTGCGTAGCCATGCGAAGTTGAGGGCGGCAGTTCGCTGGGCGAGCCGTGGTACGACTCGTCGTTGGTGGTGGCGATGAGGTTCCGGATTGACAGCAAGTGATGGCCCGGGAGATCCTCGTACGCGGCCATATCGGTGCTGACGGATGAGGCGTACGCCGCAGCAGGGTTGCGCATCCCGTGGGGAAACTGCAGCCCCGCGGCCACGTGCTCCCCCGCAGGGTGCGCCACCGTGCTGCTTGGCGGGGGCGCGTCGTTCCGGGCCGCCTCGCGTGTTGCCCGGCGTCGCTCCGTGCGCGCCTGGCGCGAGCGCTGACCGGGGCGTTTGCGGCGTCGGGGCGTCGAGGCGCTTCCGGCAGCCACCCGGGTGGGTGCCGGAGCGTCAGTAGCAGGCGTGACGGGCATTGGGCCCGGCCCAGTCGACCGCCACGGGTGGAGCTCGTCGAAGTTGGTGAGGCGCATGAGGTAGCCGTTCCCTGTAGCCTGAAAGTTCAGGCTCCCAAACCGGATTTCGAATCCAGCGGGGAGAGGGTCCGAGCTGCCCATGGCGTACCTCTGGGACGTCATCTCGGTACGAATCACCATCGAGAATGCTGGTGAGGAGTCGATCACAGCGCGAGAGTCCCCTACCTGGCGCGCCAACTGTCGGTGCGGAAAGTAGTCCCGACACTAACTAGTAAATTACGCTGTGATCAGCTTCTCGATGGTCGGTGCCAACGACAACACAGGGGACACAAGTTTATCCTGGTTCCGGCCGGGGCCGTACGTCCAGCAGTGGTGTGCTCGAGGCACTGTATTGCGTTGCACCGGGGTGCTTGCAGAGGGGAGCTACAAGCGGGGCGGGAGAGGAGGCCGGGCCTCCGGGTCCCTGAGGTTTTGATTGAGGCGAGTGCCAATATCGTGGTGAAGGTGGAAGGCGTGTAAGTCAGTGCTCTTTTTCGTTTTTCCCTCCGTCGTCCCCCTGCGGCCAGGGGACTGCCCCTCCTTTTATAGGCCAAGGAGGAGGCAGTTTACAGGTGTGCCGCACTGTTCTAGCTACGTGTGATGGCATGGCGGACAGTGCAACGGAGTGGACGGCCGTCCTGGCGAATCTTGCTTCTGGCGGAGCGTCGTGGCGTGCCCTGTATCCGTCCAGGAGCGGCTTCGAGGGTGGCGGCGTAGGAACTTTCCGTGTGGTTGTCGTCCGTACGCTGACTCGAGGGTGCGGCTGACGGGAGGTCGCAAGGGGCACAGCCGCGGTCGTGGCGGTGTCTTGTCGCCCCGCATTCCCACAGCGTCAGGGATGGCGCAGCAGTACCCGGGATGGCGTCGTGATAGCGGGGATGGCCGCGCAGGACCGACGGTGACGGAGGTGACGCGCCTCACTGGTCCGGCGTCATGGTGTGGCGCGGAGCAGGCGTCCGTCCCCGTTTCGAGGGTTCTGCCGTCCTCTTTCGAGGGTGCGGCGCGTTGGCCGTACGAGAGTGGGTGGCGCAGTGTCGCGGAGCTGACACTGGCCTTGCCGCACAGTGGTGGGGATGGCCTCATCGGGAGAGTTGGCAGAACAGCGCCGGGATATGATTCCCGGGCGTGTCAGAGGGACGGCATGGCGCGGATTCGTCTTTGACCCGGGCGCCTGCAAGTGTTAGAACGCTGAACGCCCCTGTCGGGGGAGCAGGTGCGGGGGCGGCGAGCCCGTGAGGGCCTCGAGCGAGGCGGAATCCCCTCCGAGGGGGCGACCGACCCTCGAGCGAGGCGGAGTCTCACCCGAGGGGTGGGGCGACCGACCCTCGAGCGAGGCGGGATCTCGTTAGCGTGGCGCTGCGCCCCTCGAGCGAAGCGGAGTTTCGCCCGGGGGTGGCTGGGCCGACTGCTCTGGTGGGCCGCTGGGGCCACCAGGGTTGTGGGCCCGGCCGCTGGGCCGTGACTATCTTGAGCGCATTTTAGGTTTGTGAATTCGTTTGTGTTTTAGTTTTTGCGAAAGTGAATGGGTTTCCCCCGGTTTTTTAGGGGACCCTTACGGCTGTCCCCGACACTTTTAACACTTGTCCAGAAGACCAGAACATGGTCTTCATTGAGAAAATAGCGCCATTTTCTGTTCCATTGATGTTTACTTCTGCGCGGATGGATATATCAACGGCGGGGCGGGCTTATTTATACTTGTTATAAAACTATAGTAATTTATTTCATTTCCTTAGGACTTACATTCATTATTGATGCTCTTCCTTTTCTTGTAGGCTGGGGCTTGGTGGAAATGCTGGGGCTTAATATAAATTAGGAACAATGCATGAGTTGATTGTCCTATTGTATATGCATAAATGCTACTTTGCTTTCATAGATGATGCAAAATTATCTCATGATTCGTGGCTACTTACTATTTATATCATTTTGTTTGGCTAGCTTGTGCCTGTAGCTGGCTTTTACACCCGCAATTTGTAGGAAACAATAAACATGTATGCGGACATGATAGTATGAGTAATGCAATGACAGAATCAAGTGAACAGCTTGAAATAGCACAGTCATGTCTGTATTATCGAGCATGATTAATTCAAGTTTTCAACTTGTTGAAAATTTAGGACAGCCAAAAGAAACGATAGTTTAAGTTTGATATGGGTGAATTGTTGTAATGAGCGAAGTTTTCAACTTGGCAATCACATTTATATTTCAAAAAAACTCATCGTTATCTATGTATTGAGACTGACTGAGGATTCGTATTGTGCTTTACTCCTAAACATGTCCTATAAAAGTGTGAAATATAATGCGCCACATCAAAATCTCTTTGGTGAAGAATCCTTTGTGCAGTTAAGAAGATACTCTTTCAAAAGCTTATGTTATAGAATAAGTAAACTTTGTACCAACGGAATGAGGTTCCAAACACCTTTTTAGAAAAAAGAAAGGTATTTCCCTGCCCTGCGTGTAACAAGTGATTTCCTCAAAGATTGATGTCAATAGCTTTCTGGAGATTGAAATGCTTCTTAGGCGTTGAAATATCAAGTAACCTTCTTTTGTTGAGATATAGGATTTTGTGTCGACTAGAAATTGTCTGGGCAAAAATATCATTTTGTTGCCTTTCTTATTGGCTCTGAATGTTGGACATGTTAAAAGCCGTCTTTGAAAATCATACGAGAGAATGTGTTGTTTTATGCTTTCTTGACTACACATTACAAGAAGTCTACTGTAAGTCTGCAATTCAAGGTGGAGCACACATGAGAAATGGGCAAACAAACTAACTGCTATTTTCGTTTTTGTTGACGAAACCTGAGTGCTTGACTGTATCCGGTTCTCTTACTATTTTGTTTTGCAGAGTTTTGTAATACTACTTATGCTTTCAGGATATTTTTGGTGCTACTCTGCACAAATAATGAAAAGAGCAACCTTGTGCTATGGAAAAATTAGATGGCACTGAACTTTATGCACCAGTGCATCGACCAGATCAGCTAAATTCATAATATCATACAGGTCAATTCCACACATAGTATGAAGCAATTTTGTAGCCTGGTAAATTTTACCCATTTAGGTTCATCCCACCCCCCCCCCCTCTTTTTTACCCTGTCCACACGCATAAACTAACATCTCTGCATATTTGTAGACGATGAACCAAAGATCTGCCCTGTCAAAATTCACATGCCCAAAAAGAGCCCATTGATCACCTTTAATATATAGTTATCAAGCAACTAGCAACACACTCCACACTTAGTTCATACAATTATTTGGTTCATATGAAAATAACTAATGCCCACACATAGTTCATGCAAGAACATATGAAGTAACTCAACCAGAGCCTGCACCGAATCGCCGTGCGAAGATCTCATCCTGCAAGCTCAAAAAGTATTTCTGCTGTCGCTCACTCATACCACTGATGTCCATACTCATCACAGTATGGTCTTGACTCAGTTGTCTTAACTCAAGATCTTTTTCCTTTAGTTCAATCTTTCTCCTCTCCAGTTCCATCAGCTGATCATGGTGCTCTTTCTTTCTATTCTCTTTGAAGGTTTCAAACTCTTTCTTTTTTTCCCACATTCTTTCCAGCGTTTCCACGTAATGGGCCTTTGCAGTGAGTGCTTCCTCTTCATCATCAAATTCAGCATGGCTTTCATCACTTTCAGGAGTAGAAGAACCTGGACTTGCAGTGGCACTTGTCCTCTGTCTTTTGAGATTGAAATTCTTGGTTCCACTCTTCTGCGCCACGGACACCATAACATCTAAAAGTGCCAGATCCTCCTCAACTTGTGTACTTTCAGATTGACTTTCCTCTGAATCGCTCTCTAAGCCACGCTCGCTAACCGAGTCCAGAAAACTACCCATTGGGCTACCCATCAGAACAACCTACATTGAGAAGAAGAAAAAAGGAACAAGTATCATGACAAAACGAATTACTGATTATCACTACTACCTCCGTTCTTAAATATATGACATCATTAACTTTTTTCAACTATTCAGTTTTTCTGCAAATATTTTTGCAAATCGATAAACTTTACATGTGACAATAGACGTAAAGGTACATATTTTACTTTAGCTAACTAACTTGTTCAATAGATATTGGTCGTCAAAGTTGGAGAAAAAATTAATGGTGTCGTATCCCGGAGGGAGTAGTATCAACCAAACAAAAGCATTGCATGTATTTCCTAGCTTAACCAAACAAAATCATTACATCTATTCCTACCTTAACCAAACATCGGTTCCTAGTTTAACGATATACTCAGAAGAATAGTTCCATTGAATCTGTACACAAGCTTAACAAACAAATCCAAAACATTCCCCCCATCCATGCCGCCTCCCCTGCATGGCGTTGGCGGCACGGTGAGATGCGGTTCGCGGCGCAGCGTGGTCAGGGGCGGCGCGGCCTGACGGCGGCCCCCATTGATCCAACTCTCCCCTCCGGATCCGGAAGCAAAAGGCGTGAAAGGGGCAGCGGCGTACCTGGCGACCGCGGCGGAAGGAGATCTCCGACTCGAGCGGCGCAGCGGTTGCGATTTTGCAAAACCTAGCGAATGGCAGATTCGCAGGATATGTGCGAGGTGGAGGAGGAGGGCCGGGGGTGGGGAGCGGATCTGCGGATATAGGAGCGCCCGGGAAAAGCGAGGAGGCGGGAGCGCGCGGGCGTTTGCGCGGTTTCGCTACTTTTCGGGAGGGAATTGCTGGCCGCGTCAGCGCGTGTTGTTGGCTCGGTTTCGCGCTCGCGCCACCTTTTCGGAGGTGGCTGTTGGAGTTGCAGAAGCAGTTTCAGAAATGAGCTTCCCATCCGACGATCTCCTGTCTTGTGGCTGATGTATTATACGACCTGATTAGATAATACTTCCTCTGTTCTTAAATATATGACGTTTGGGATAAGAAATTTAGTTCAAAATAAGTAGTGATTTCAGGACGGAGGGAGTAGTGATCACCATCCAGATTTCCAGATCGATCATTGCCGAATGCGAGGGCACGCACGATCTCGATCTGACTTGTGAGCAGAGCAACGCAGCGGATGCTTGCCAGCGGATACCTGTACGGAAGCAGCTCTTTTCTGAAATTATGAACTCAGAAGGATTTCTTCAGTATTGAAGATGAGCCGAAGCGGAGCTGAACCAAAATATAGCAAATTGCTATGACAATTGACAACTATACTGTTATCTCTATGTTCCTTTTGGAATGCACTATCTATATATGATTACGAATACAGCAATATCAATTTCTATCCTCTTCCGGTCCGATACATCACTTCTGCACCCATTATTACACAGCAAAATGGCTCCTTCGAGTCAGAGCAACCTGTCGGAGAGGCTGGGCAGCCGGCGGAAGAAGTTGACGGCCGGCGGCGGCATGGGGTCCCGGAACATCGGGTGTCGCAGGTAGTAGAACCCGCTGGCCACGGCCACCATCTTGGGCGGCATGGCGTAGAGCGCGACGGCCACGGCGAGGCAGACGCCCACGAAGATCCGGCTGGCGCGCGGGTCCCTCCAGCTCACCAGCGCCTGCAGCCGCTCCCCCTGCGCCGCGACGTCGCCCATGACGCGCTGCACGCGCCCCGCCAGCGTCCGCAGCCGCTCGTACCGGAGCCGGAGCACGTCCGGCGGCGGCACCGGGTCGAACTCCTCCTCCAGCTCGTCGCCGTCCACCGTGTCCGCCTGCGACAGCCGCGCGTCCATCCCGGCGGGGCCGCGCGGCCGGAACCGGTAGTACCAGATGCCGATCATGAACACGTACAGCGACGCCGTCGGCACCACCAGCTCCGGGTACCACACGAGCACCAGGTAGAGCGCGTGGACGAGCACGGTGGTGGACGGGTTGCGCCACCGCTTGACGCCGTCGAGCCACCGCGCCAGCCCTACGGCCCAGGCCAGCACGCCCATGATGCGGAACCAGTTGGCCTTGGCGCGCCGCACGCTCCACGTGTGCGCGTCCGCGTCCAGCATGTACTTGACGACCTCCGGCCCCAGCGGCGGCTCCGACCGCGCCAGCCACGTCGCCACCGTGCGCACGGCGGCGCCGCGGAGCGCCTCCTGCTGCGCGACGCCGATCGGCCGCAGGTAGTGCATGCGCGGCAGCAGCGGCGACGTGTACGTGGCCCAGGTGTCCGGGAGCGCCGCCGGCGACGAGAGCCGCACGGCGAGCTGCACCTCGCCCATCTTCTTCAGCCCCGACCGCAGCAGCACCAGCAGCGGGTACGACGCCGTGTAGGCGCGGTTGCTCTCCAGCGTCGACACGCGCACCCGCACCTTGCCGACGCGGTAGTCCTGGCGGTCGTCGCCGGCGCCGGCGAACATACGCCAGTTGTCGAACACGGCCACCGTCAGCACCGTGCAGGGGTCGTACACCTGCCACGTGTACTGCTCGTTCCACCGCGGGTTGAGGCTGTCGGTCACGGTGCGCGTGCGCACCCACTTCTTGCCGTACTTGGCCACGCAGTAGGCGTCCGTGGACCCCTTGGCGCCGCCTTTCGTCTTCATCGGCAGCAGGCCGCACGCGCCGATGATGCCCAGCTCCAGCACGCCCATCGGCGGTTTCCACAGCTGCTTCGCCGTCGGCCGGTAGTCGCTGCACACGTGCGCCGCCTCGTCCAGCACGTGGTACCCGCCTTCCAGGCACAACCGGAGGTGCAGCCGCCCGGAGTAGAAGCCCCCCGGCGGGCCGCCGCCGCCGCCATCGCTGCCGCCTTCCAGGTTGACCCATCTCGAAGCCACGATCTGCCGCTCGTCCAGGCGCTGCTCGATGGAGGCCACCGGGATGGTGGCGTGGCCCAGCAGCGCGGGCTCCTTGATCATGGACCGGTCCTCGACGAGCACGACGAGGGTGTCGTCCAGCGGCTCGGACGCGACGAACATGAGGTCCTCGGACCACGCGAACGCGGAGCCGGTGCTGCTCGCCACCGACCGCCGCGTCCGCGCCGACTGGAAGCCCAGCTGCAACTTGACGCGCACGTCGAACGGGAGCCCCGGCGGCGGCGCCGGCACCCGCAGGTCCTGCGCCTCGATCACCGACGCGCGCAGGTACCAGAGCTTGGGCGACTGGTACACCTTGGAGCGTGTGTACGCGGCGTACGGCGCGTCCGTGTTCCACGCCTCCGGGAACGCGTCGTCGGCCTGCGTGCCGATCCACACCGCCACCATGATGTCCCCCGTCACCATGCCCGGCTCGCCGCCCTCGAGCCGGTACCACTGCGGCGCCAGCGGGCCGTCGGGCTGGTAGCGGACAGGCACGTCGGAGAGGTCGAAGCACACGCCGCCGAGGAAGGCCTCGGCGGGGGAGGGCGCGCCGCCGTCCCACACAGAGATCTCCAGCGTCGGCTCCGGCCTGGCGTGGCTGATGGCGAACACCTGGTTCCACTCGGGGTTGCCGGTGCCGGAGACGTCGCGGCCGGGCCGCGACCGGAGCGAGTGCGGGCCGGCCTGGACCTTCACGTAGGGGCCCTCGCAGGCGCGGATGCCGCGCACCCGCACCACGCGCACGAACAAGTAGCGCATCGGCTCCACCAGGTCGTAGGACGCCGACTGCACCGGCTCCACGCACTCGCCGGCGGACGCGAACCGCCCGGGGATGATGCGGGGCGAGGCGGCGTGGTAATCCGGGTAGCGCACCACGCGGACGCGCTCCGTGCTCGACGCCATCCGCGTCTTGCGCACCTCGGGAGGGTACGGGTCGCCGCCCTCCGGCTGCGGTACGGGCTCCGGCTCCGGCGGCGGCTCCGGTGGCGGCGGCGTCATTGGCCCGTGCGGACCGTGCACCGGCGGCGGCATCATGGGGCCGCCATGGGGGCCATGCGCCCCGTGCATTGGCGGCTGCATCATCATTGGACCGTGGGGGCCGTGCGGGCCGTACAGCGGCATCATCATCGGTGGGTGCATGGGCGCTTCCTCCACGTTAATGATCGGAGGCTGCCCCGCCGGCTGCTGCACCTCGACGGCGGCCTCGGTCGGCGCGGGCATCTCATGGAGCTCCCTGGGCGCTTCCGGCGGGACCTCCGGCGGCGGCGCGTTGTCGGCCTGCTCCGGCGGCTTGTCCTCCGGAGGCGGCGGCGGCGGCGGGCCTTCCGCCGGCTCGTCGTAGTAGTAAATCTTGAGCCCGACCTCGCCTCGGATCCAGCTGAGCAGGCTGCGCTTCTCGAGCGGGAAGTAGACGATGCCCTCCTCGCCGCGGCGCGAGAACTGGGAACCGTAGATGCGGACGCGGCCGAGGAAGTGGTTCTTGCCGCCGCCGGAGGGGTTGAAGCGGCGGTCGTGGTAGAGCGCGACGTCGAGCGCCTCGGCGTGCATGTTGGCCGGGTCATGCACGGCGAACTCGAGGCGCTCGTGCCACTGTGGGTTGAGGTCCCGCGGCACGGCCCGCGTACGCTTCCGCTGGCCGTCGAAGTCCACGACGGCGAAGGCGCTGGACGTGCCGAGCCCGTCCTTGGGCACGAGGTCCCGCGCGTCCACCACCTCGACGGCCAGCCTCCTCACCATCGGCGGCGGCCCCGGGGGCGGCGGGCCACCACCACCACCGTCACCGCCGGCCGCCATGGGCGGAGCAGAGGAAGCAGGGGAAGGTGGAGACGCCGGTGTGGAGGGGGGAAAAGAAATGGGCGAGAAGGCGACAGCGAAGGGAATACGGTTCCTTATGATCGATCGGCGTGGGGGTGGTGGACCGTTCGAGTGGTTGCTTTTGCTTTTGGCCTGGGGGAAGTAGTGTGCTTTGGAGAGAGAGATAGAGAGAGAGGAGAGAATCTGTGCTAGAGTGAGAGAGCCGCGGAGGAAGAAGAAGTTGGTGTCTTTCTTGACGTGGAAGCTCTCACCTTTGGGCGCGCAGAATCTGATCTGCTCTTCGCCTTCTTTTTGAATGTGCACTGATGCGGTGGTGCCGGCGCTGCGTTCGTTGGCGCCTTCCTCCTCCTGCCCTTTTCTCGCGTTCCCAAAGGCAATGCCGACTAAAAGAGGCTTCCATTCCAAATGTGCTCTGTTCTGTGGTCGGCTGCAGCAGCCTGCCCCATAGTTACATTACTATTGGATTAAGGGTATGTTTAGATTGGCAAATGTGGATACTAATTCACTGTTTGTCTGTCTCATCACATGCTTACTCACTTTAGACAAACTATACACCCTAAACCAATTTTTCACTATTCACTCGTCGCATTTCACCACTTTATATCACTTTAGACGAACAAAACACATCCGAAATCATTTCTTTCCACCGCTAGATCTATGCATAACCGCTTTCGACATTATTCACACCTGTTGTATAAAAACCTTGTAGCTAAACCTGTTATTACTTCTTCAAGCCATAGATACATCACAATTACCTTTATATGCTTGATAATTTTTCGCCGCTTGACCATTGTCATTTTACCTTCTACCTTGTAGGATTTGTGGCAACATCTTTCATGGGTATCATCTTTGCACTTGCACCACGTCGCTCATATTTTTTTAAGATGTGCATAGCACGTTTTTCATTAAGAAGAAGAGAAGTTTAAAGTTTACACAACCACGGGGAACCGTGTCTCGAAAGGCGAAATGAAAAACATTACTAGATATGACACTACCACAACACGGGTGCAGGAAAAAAAAACTAGCTACGTCTACGTCTCGGGGCGAGAAGGTGGGTGACGGTCACAAAGTCCGCGCGTGCCCAAAGCCTAGCCTCCTCGAGGATGGCGGGGGCAAGAGCTAGCGGCTAAAGGGCAGCCCATTCGTGAACCCGACGGTTCCATTTCCTCCAAAGCGACCAGACGACCAGCCATACCAAGGTATCGAAACCTTTGCGGATGGGTTTCACGACCACCTTCTTGGCCTGGAGCCACCAAACCGCCTGAGGCGATTCCTCCATGGGTGAGAGACCGTCAAAGCCAAAGAAACGTAGGACACAGAACCCCGTCTCCCGACTATAGACACACCCGGTGAGCAGGTGGTCTAGCGTCTCTGCCTCTTGAGCACAGAGCTCACACTCGTCTCTGTCACTCGGACCATGTCGACGAAGTCGGTTGGATGTCCAGCAACGACTGTGGAGTACTAACCACCCAAAAAACAGACCTTCCCGAGGGATTGCACTTTCCATAATTGTGTTGCCCCTAACAGGGAAGAGCAACCGAGGAAGAGGGCCTAGTAAGCTGATACTGAGGAGAACTCTCCGGAGGCAGTCCACTTCCAAACGAACTTGTCTGGGAGCTCAGAAAGGGTAAAGTCCACGAGAAGATCCCAGATCTAGATATACTGCAGAATAACTTGCACCGTTTTGGCTCCGGTAATATCACGTACCCATGCCCTACCAAGGAGGGCATCTCTAATCGTGCGAGAGCGTCTGATCCTAGGCCTGACCGCTTCCCACAAATTAGGTGCTAGCGACTGAACAGAGCAACCGTCAAGCCAGTTATCCGACCAAAACAAAGCTTTCCTGCCATCTCGCACCACGACTGAGATGGAGACAGCAAAGAAACTTTCTGCATCAATGCCATTGGTAAACTTGATGCCAGACCAAGTGCGCTGCGGGTCGGTTCTCGCGAGCCACAACCAATGCATACGGAGGGCCATTCACATCAAATGTAGGTTAGGGACACCAAGCCCCCCAGATCCTTAGGGCAACAAGTGTTGACCCATGCTACCACACATTTCCCACCCGAGGCGACCTCCGTCCCACACCAAAGGAAACCCCGAATTAGCTTATCGATGGCCTTCACCGCCCATGGGGCAATCTTCAAGGCCATGGAGATGTGCACTGGAATGGCACAGAGCGTGGACTGAACAAGGATCAAACGACCGGCCCTGTTTAGGAGCCTTCCTTTCCAAGCTGGAATATGGTTCGCGACCTTATTGACCAACGACTGCATCGCCGCTGTAGGTAGCCTACTTGGGGACAAGGGAACCCCCAGGTAAGTGCAAGGAAAGGATGCCACCACACAACCCAGAACCTCAGAGATGAGGTTGGAGTGCTCTTCCTCACAACGTATAGGGAACGTCTGACTCTTGAAGTAGTTAGCAGCGAGCCCTGTCGCCTTGTAGAAGGTGTCCAAAATGGCCTTGCTCAAGTGGAGGTCCTGCTCAACCGGGGAGATGAAAACGACCACATCATCCGCATAAAAGCGAGATACGATGCCTAATTGATGGCGCTCCCAAAGGAAGAAAGAGCACGCGCTCCTCCGCCACGGTGAACATAGCATTGAAGCATTCCATGAACAAGACAAAAAGCATGGGAGAGAACGGATCCCCCTGCCGAAGCCCAAGACCATGGCAGATCATGTTGCCCGATCTGCCATTGAGAAGCACCTTAGTGCTAGCTGTAGATAGGATCGTCACAATCCAATCCGTCCAAGTCCTTAGGCAACCAATGTGGGAGAGGAGATCTAAGAGGAACACCCACCCGACTGAGTCAAAAGCTTTTGCGAGATCAATCTTTAACATGACTCGTGAGTTTCTCTTATATGCAAGAGTTTTCGCTGTGCCCAGAACACTACAAAAATTATCCTGAATCTGTCGACCCTTAATGAAGGAACTTTGGTTAGGGAAAATAAGGAGGGGTAGGGACATCGCAAAACGGTTGGCAAGAGCTTTAGAGAAAAGCTTGCCGAAGCTGTGCATGAGGCTAATGGGTCGATAATTGCCTAGCGTGATGGGGTCGGGTTTCTTTGGTAGGAGGATAAGCAAAGCGTCATTAAGGTGGTGGAAGCTATGACAATCCATAGAAGATAACTCGTCAAAAGCTCTGATGATATCACCCTTAATGATCGACCAGGCCGAACGATAAAAGCGACCAATGAAACCGTCCGGCACTGGCGCCTTATACAGGGGCAACTCCCTAACGACCGCTCATATCTCTTCCTCAGTGAAAGGGCGACCAAGCTCCGACAGATCACGACACGGGATCCCTAGGGCCTCGAAGTCGAGAAGGCCCTCCCTGTCACGAGAGGTCCCTAAGATGTCAGAGAAATAGTTAAAAGCAGCCTCGGTCTTATCATCCTCCGACACCAAGGTAGCCCTATCGACCTGGGAAGTAGCGATATGATTCTTCCGCCGTCGGTGATTAGCATGCAGGTGGAATGTGTTGGCATCACCGTTGTGCAACCAACGCATACTAGAGCATTGTCGCGCCATCGTATGCTCAAGTGAGGTGAGGCCCAGGTACCGGATCTTGAGGAACCTCCTTAGGGCGGCCTCGGTAAGCGACCTGGAGTCTTGAGCAGCCTCCAACCGAAAGTTGGCCTTCTTAGCAACTGCGATCTGCATTTTAATGTTCCCGATCGCTTTCACACTCCACCGATGCAGAGCCTTAGCTGTCTCCCGCAACAGGTGATCGACCATGTGCAAGGCGTCCGGCCTGGGCCTGTGCCACGCGGATTCTACCACCCGAAGGTAACTCTGAAACTGCGGCCAGTAAGCTTGAAAGGGAAACCAGTGTTTCTGGTGAAAGCTGTCATCGAGTAAAAGCAACAATGACGTATGATCGGAGCAGCGGGAAGACAGGGCCTGCAGCGCAACACAAGGGAATAAACTCGCCCAACATGCAGAGATAAAAATCCTATCGATACGCTCTAGGGTCGAGTGCGTCCTCTCATTACTCCACGTGAACAAGCGACCATGGAGATGCATCTCCTCGAGCTAGAGATCATTGAGGAAGCGTCTGAAACGGCCCATCATCCTCCTAGAGAGGCGATCGTTGCTTTTATCCTGTGCTTGGTAGATCTCCATTGATACACGCCGTCCTCCTCCAACTCCAAGTAATGCTACCTGCTAGGTGTTGTTAGAATTGCCATGGGTGAGACCAACTCTGTAATAAGAATACAAATTTCGCGCGATGATAGGATTAGTACAATAAATTATTTTTAGCAAAAAAATATGAGGCATTTTGTCGAGCTACAATAAGTTAACATCACAATGCTTCACTACTCACCAGCTTCACCATTTCTATGCTTGCAGCCTAAAAAATATTATTTTTCTGCCTTTCGGCCATTTTAGAACTTGTGTTTCTATCCCTAGTTTTTCTCAATAGGTAACGTTTCTCATACGAGCCAAAGCGAAGTTCCTAATAAGACGACGCCTAGGCGACAAGATGTACCTAAGATGCCACAGGACAGAGTGCCACTGATACACAGGTGAGTGCAACATGTATGTATATATGGTGGGTTGATGGGCATAGGTCGAGGCAAATCTCGATGCTCATATGGTCATACCCCGCTGTTTGATGGCAACGGGCCAACGGCTGCTGGTGGAAAGGGAGGACGGAATCGATTCCGCTGCTGTCAGATTTCCATTGGGGTTAACATGGCTTCGTTACATTACGGTGAAACTTCTTTCATTCGCTTGAGGGTTCAGAATTTCAGATGCAAGTTCGTCAGAAAAACGGTGAAGGGTAGCGACCTGCCTGCGACCCCCCGGAAGAGGTGCCATCGGTCACAAGCTGTGTTGGGGACACAAAACCCCCCAACAGAGAGAAAGAAATTCAACGAACAGTTCACAATCAATGCGTTATATTCAAGAGCCTTAGATGAACAACTTTCCTCAACGCATTACACACTCCACTTTCCAAAATGGCTGTCCCTTTACAATGAGGAGACGACCTCCTTTTATAGTGCCAAAAGATCAAATTTACATTCCATGTGTACCCTCGAAACCCTAACCCCTAACACGAAACATTCGAGGGCAAACTTGGTTTTTTGTACATTTTGCGGAATTGACGCCGCAGTTTGCGGAGCGCAGATCACGCCGGAGACAGCGGAGCGGGCAACGCGGTGTGAAGACCGGAGGTAGTTCCGTGTTGGACCCGCTTTTGACCGAGTCTTCATTCTCTAATCTTTGAGAAGCTCGGGGCTCCGCCACCATGCTCCTCTCGGTTCTTCCTTCTTGCGGCGGCCCAGGGCTTCGAGGCCTTCCGAGCGGGGGTCGACGAACCGGCGTGGCTTCTAAGTCAAAGCCGAGACCTTCGCCACCTTTCCTCTTCAACCGGGAATTCCTGGTTGTTTCCTGCAGCGATATATCTCGTGATAGTGTTAGATCTTATAACCAGCCGATGGACGTAAAAAGGTGCCAGAGCCCGGACTTCACAGCTGTTCCCGAAAGAAACTGTCAAAATTACACGTTTGTGGGTAAAAACAACAAGCCCGGAGCCCAATTAACTTCTCCTGCCGAACGTGTTTTCGGTTACGAAGATGGCTCTTTAACTTCTTTAAAAATCTTAGCGAAGCCCGCGACCTTTACTTCCCCTACATAAGATCCGAAGCCCGAATGTTATTTTAGCTCGCGCAAACCCCCGGTGCCCATAGGTGAGGTTTTCTACAGCCCTAACAGTAGCCCCTCGAGGAGAAGTGTTTGAACGACGAGATTTAACCTTCTCCTCAACTTTGTTTCGAGATCTGATGAAGAAAACATCACCTTTGGCTCCGGGGAGTTTGCCGATAGTTTCTTTAGCTTCGCGTGACTAATTTTCCTAGAGACTACAGTAAAACCGCTCCTTCCCGAGGCGTCCGTTCGTATTTCGAGACCGTTGCGTTTCCTTCTCTCTCCTCGGGCTATATAAAGGGGGGGTCGGGGGTCCCTCAGTTTCTTACTTTCACCAAAGCTAGGACTCCGTGCGCACACCTCTGCTGCTTTAGGATTCGTGCTAGCTGTGCGATTTCACCTAGGCTTCGTTGTTTGCTTCTTCCGCGGAGCTCGGTTTTTTTCCTTCTCGCTCTGGCGCGTATAAGACAAACTGCGCGGCTGATGACTGAAGAGGAGATTGTTGCCTCAGTCACGCCATTCGTTGCCCCTAAAGAGCCGATTGGAGATATAGTTGATTACGAATCGTCGCCATCAGCCAAGGGGAAGGAGATTGATCTTGGTGAGGATATTTCCAGAGTAGAAGCTTCGTCATCGGAGTTGATGGCCGGGAAGGAATCCAAAACTCCATCGTTCGCTCTTGGACCTTCGCTTGTGTCTGAGAATTTGATCAAATACTATGAGGAGAAAGGCTTTTTTCCTGAAGGTGTCACCCGTCATCCGGAGGGTGAAACCACTCCGGAGCCAAAAGCTGGCGAAGCCGTGGTTTTTCATGATTTTTTCAATGCTGGTTTACGGTTTCCCTGCTCTCGTCGCCTGCCAGAGATCCTCGATCGCTACAGCGTGAAGTTGCATCAGCTGACGCCGAATGCGTTTGTGCAACTGTCTAAGTTCTTCTTTGCTGTGCGTTCTTGCGACGGCCGAGTGGATACCAAAGCTTTTGTTCGGTTCTACGAGCTTCATATTCAAAAGCAAAATTTTCGGGTGGACAGCGATCCTGCTGTGTACGAGAATCATTTTGGGTGCATCACTTTCACGACCCGGAGAAGGAATACCAAGAAGGACATAGAGAGAGTGGAACTCAGCCCCGCCCACAAGAACAAATGGGACGATGATTGGCTGAGTTACTGGTTCTACGTGAAGGTCGACATGCCCCGCGGCTCCGATGGTGTTGCGTATTATCCCTTCAGTATTACAACGATGACTCCTTTGAGCTATGTGACAGGGCTTGACTTCGCGAAGACCAGGGGCTTTAAAGATTGTGAAAAAGCTTTTCTCCTGGCTTCGCAGTTCCTCCCCGGTCGTGATATTGCCGAAGAGTTTGTTGCTGCTAACATCTGGCCTCTCTCTGCCGGTTGGAACCCTGACGAGGTTAAGTGGCTTACAGTTGATTGGTTCTCGAAGGCTATCCCTTTTCCCCGATTTGGGCTGAAGATGCCTGAAGGAAAGAGTGCTCACGAGTTCGTGGGTGAGGTAGAGCGCCGCGTGGTGGACCTACTTGGTCCCTATACTGAGGCGGAGTATCAAGCTTCGCGAAGGCTGCCTACTGGAGGCTGCCGCGTGAATCGCATTTTTTCCGAGCTTGGCATTGAAGTGGAGGATCGCGCGAAGCCCAAGGTTTCGTCTAATTGCGCTCGTGATCCGACCCAGGTCGCGCCTGACCCAGCTGACGCAAAAAAGAAGAAAAAAATTGTTACTTCACCGGAGACGTCTGGCAAAGCCGCTGCTGCTGGCCAACAAAAATCTTCTACCCGCTTTCTTTCTCAAAGACGAGCCAGCTTGAGTGTGCTAAGAAGAAACAAGCTGTGACGCAAGAGAAAGGTTCTTCCGCTGAGAAATTATCGAAGCCCGGTCTTCACCATAAGAAGGCTAGCTCAAAACCTAGGCAGCAGTGCCGTATTGTGAACATCCTTGGCTCTTCTGACAATTTGGAATTTCTTGATTCGGGGGCTGAAGATACTGGGAACAAGGAACGCGGAGCCGCCCTTGAGCTTGAGGTTGAGAAAACTGTTTTGCCCAGCCCGAAGGAGGTTGTCACAGATCCTCCTGCCCCGGAGACCTCTGGTGGGAAGGACCCGGTTGTCGAGGGTGCGAAACTTCCCAGAGCCGAGGGCACTCAGGATAAAGGAAAAAGCCCTGCTCCTCTCAGCGAACATCCTGAAGCTTCCGAAGATACTAAAGCTTCGCCCGAGTTTATGCAGTCTTTGGCGGAGACTGTTAGCTCGTCTGGCATTGTGGAAGGACATACCCTGGAGATGGTGCTCGCGGAAAAAGGCTCCTTCGACCCCTCAACTTATTCCTATAACAAGGCCGTCGGTACGAAGGGTTTACAAACTTTATTGTCTGTTCGTTTGCCGTTTCTTAAAGAGCGTGGAGTTATAGAGTCTCACGTGCTCTGGGAGCTGAGGGATTCTGGTCGGCTTGCAGGAGCGTCGTCAACGGTCGTTCTGCAGGAGGAAGGTGGTGCCCCCGATGGCCAAGTTCTGGAAGAGGGGGAAATTCTCGAGGCTCCGGGCTCTTCTGTGATTGTGAGACAGGCGGGCACCACTGCTTCTTCCGAACCTTCGGCGCCTTTTGATCCAAAAGGTTACTTCTAAGTCCTGTTCGTTTCCCTCTCTTTTGTTTCTGATGGGTTTAATGCTTTTCTGCTAGGTTTACTCATGCTGTGTGTGCTCTTTTTGTTTTCCAGTTTATGAAAAGTCCGTCGAGGATATGGAAGCCAGGCACTTGGCCGGTCTATCAGCTGAGCTTTGTTATAAGGCGATGATCTTGAGTCAGAAGCTTCTTGAAAAATACCGCTCTCAAGAGAAGAAATTTCTAGCTTCTGAAGCCGAGAACATCGAGCTGAGCCGCGAAGTCATTAGGTTAAAAGAGGACAAAAGATCTTTACTCAAAATCATCAAGCTGCGGGATGAAAGTATTGAGATCTTGAAAGATAACGTTAAGACTTATCAAACTGCAACGGAAAAATTAAACGAAGACGCTGAGAAATGTGACCGTCTGGTTGAGGAGTTTAAAAAGATAGCCGAAGACGACGGTCGTACTATTGAGACTTTGCAGAAGGAGAACAAGGCCCAGAAAACTGAGATTGAAAAGCTCAAGAAGGAAGTTGAAGATCGTGACAATTTTATAAAGGCCGCTGAAGATGTTTTAAAAGAAAATTTCAAAGGTTTGTACGAGAAGTATACTCGCGCCCTTGGGGAATTCGGTGCAGAGCCCCTGCCCTTTCCCGATGACGAAGACGCCAAGGCCATCTTTGAGTGGATGGGGCAAGCGTTTGATCATCTCCCGGGTGTGATGACTGGCGCTAGTGACTATGCCGCTTCAATGTGCGTGGAAACTTTGCTTGGGCTTCTTGAAAAGATCGGATGCACAGATTTTCTGTCTTTGGGAGCCAGGAGCTACAAGTTCCCGACCGCGGAAGAACTTGAAAGTGAGGTTGCTTCGAAGAATGTTCAAGTGATCAAGAAACTTTTCTTGACCCTATTCTGGGAGGTGTCTGGGCAGGAACATGCCAAGGCTGTTGCACGTCGTCTTCTTGCGGAGGTGAAAGTTTGTTTTATCGATTTTTCACTTGAACTTCTGCCTTTCTTTTTTGTGGTTGCTTATTTTTTGAGCTATGCAGGCTAAGGAAAAGGAGGCGTCGGGATCGGAACTGAGCGATGGCGACAGTGAAGGTGATGGAAGCCCTGCGAGCGCGGCCCCGGGAGGTTCGACCTCTGGCGTAGACAAAGATGCAGCCGATGACGACACTGAAGACAAAGATGGCAAAGCCTGAAGACTTCTAGCTTGAACGATCGTCTTCCTGTGACGCCCTGCGTGGCGATTTGAGCTTTTAGGGTTGGAAAACTTATGCTTAAGTATGAAAACTTGTAAATAACACCATTGGCCTCGTTGTCATTTTCTATCTTGCTCATAGGCTTTTCATTTGCTGCTTGCCTTGTTTGAAGAAAATGTCACCTTTTCTTGGAATAGTTTTCTTTTGCAGTTTACTTTGTGCGAGGATGTCAATTTTCGATGTTTCTTAGCTTCGGAAAAAAGAGCGAAAAACTAACTTTGTTTTTGAAGAAAACGTCACCCCCCTTTTTTGGTCTTTTTCCCGAAGCCCCTAGCTAGAAAGATATCTGTGAAGCTCTTTAACTTTCTCGTAGGTAGGCTGTTCTTTCTAGACAAGAGTTCAAAGTCTAGCGAAGCTTGTTCAGGGCTTCGCAGACTTTCTTTTCGACGGTCGAATATCAACAATCTTGTTGCTTTTTCGACTGAAATTTTGTACCTTTTGTTTTCAAGAAATGTTCTTGAAAAAGACAGAGCTGACCTGCAACTTTCTGCATGGCTAGCATTTTCTTAGTATAATCAGTCTTTTCGAAGCGGTCAAAATCTTGTGAAGCTTGCTCCGAGCTTCGCAGTTTTTCTTACTTGTAAACGAACAACAACGATCTTATTTCTTTTTTGAACACAAGATTGCTTTTGAATTTTTAGCACTTCCCGCAACTTAGTTTGTTGCCTGACGGATTGCTTGGTACTTAGGCATGAGTGCTAAGATTTTTATGAGACAACGTGTGTGAGCTTGTTGCTTTTTCGTTGCTCTTTGGGCAGAAACCCCCTTTGCGAAAAGTAAATGACTAGAAATAAATTGCTGAAAGTAGACAAGACAGAATTTAAGGGGAAAGTAATTTCATTAAGATTGAAATTTGATACACGGATCCGCCTCATTAAAAACCTTGCCTCCTGATTTGGAGTCCCCTTTTCGCAAGGAAAAGAGTACGGATCCCGACGAATGTAAAGTACTGAAAGGAAAGCTTAAAAGAAAAGAAACATAAGATAACTAAGCTTCGGCTCTGTTTATAAGTTTACGAAGCTAGAACTTTTACACTGCCTTGTTCTTACGGGTAGTATTTGAGGAGGCTGTCCGCGTTCCAAGTGTGCGACAATGCGTTGCCCAACTGGTCTGCCAAGTGAAAAGACCCCGGCCTGCTACTCTTTGTTACGATGAATGGTCCTTCCCAAGGTTCTTGTAGCTTCCCTGGGTTGTCAAAATTTTTCTTTTTCTTGATGACCAAGTCCCCCACCTGTATTTCTTTCCTCACGACCTTCTTGTCCCTCCACTTCTTGGTTTCTTGTTGATATTTTTCTAAGTTGTCCGCAACTTGGAGTATGTCTACTTCGATCAAATCTTTCTCGGCTTCTTCGAAGCCCATGTCTTGTGCTTTCAATACTCGCAAGCTTTGGTTCTTTATCTCTTCTGGTGTCATGGCTTCAGAGCCGAACAACAACTTGAAAGGCGAGAAACCTGTGGTCCTTGAGACAGTGGTGTTGTGAGACCAAGTAACCTTCGGCAACTCGTCCACCCATTTTCCCTTTCTCTGGTTGAACAAACACTTCTTTATGCTAGAGAATATTTGACCGTTTGCTCTCTCTACAGCTCCGTTTGATTGTGGATGGTACACAGAAGCAAATTTTAACTTGGTCCCCATGGTGAGGCAGAATTCCCTGAAATCGTTGCAATCAAATTGCTTTCCATTGTCCACAATTAGTTCTCTAGGAACCCCAAATCTGCAGATTATGCTTTGCCAAAAGAATTTTTGGATGTTGCGAGATGTGATGCTAGCCAGCGGCTTAGCTTCAACCCATTTGGTGAAGTAATCTACAGCGACAGCTGCAAATCTACAGTTTCCTTGCGCTGCTGGTAAGGGTCCAACTAGATCCATTCCCCATCTTTGGAGTGGCCAAGAAGGCGGTATTAGCTGTGTAGGCATTGATGGGCTTCGCTGGTTGTTTGCGTTCTTCTGGCTGGCTTCGCATGTTTTTACCAGGCAATGAGCATCGTCAATGATGGATGGCTAGTAGAAACCTTGTCTTAGTGTTTTCTGAGCCAAAGCTCTGGAACCTATGTGGGCTCCGCAAAAACCCGAATGAATTTCTTTCAACAGTTCTTTTCCTGCATCGAAGCTGATGCATCTCAGGGTTGGAGCTGATATGCCAGATTTGTACAATTCTCCATCGATTATCTCGTAGCCTCGGGCCCTTTGTCTCATGCGATTCAAGGAGACATCGTCGGTAGGTTCATAGTGACCCCTTAGGAAGGCCAAGATCGGAGCTCTCCAGTCATACTTCTCTATGACATTAATTGTTTTGGCCTTGGGCTCTTTTACAGTAGGTGTGGTGAGGACCTCATAGAAAACATCTGGAGGTAAAGCTTGATTTTGTGCAGCGGCCTTTGCTAATGCATCCGCTTCATTGTTTGAGTTTCTTGGGATGTGCTCTACTGTGAATCCCTTGAAGTGCTTTTCCATAGATCTTACTGCCGCGAGATATTTGACTAGCTCTGGTTCTCTGGCTTCGCTATCTTTTTCTACATGCCCCTGAATGACTTTAGAGTCTGATCTCACAATAAAACTTTGCTGGCCTAAAGCTTTCATTTTCCTTAGTGTAAGGAGTAGAGCTTCATACTCAGTTGTGTTGTTGGTTGGTCTTTCACTATCTGGGAAGTCCAATCTAACTGCGAATCGCATTTTGATCCCGGTTGGAGAGGTTATGATTGCCGAAGCTCCGGTTCCTTTGTGACAATAAGCCCCATCGCAGTATGCAATCCATGGCTCATCGATGTCTGCGGAGCTCGAACTGACTGGAGAAGTCCAATCCACAACAAAATCTGCCAGGACTTGAGATTTGATGGCACTTCTTCTTTCGAAGTCAACTACATGTTCTGACAATTCAAGAGTCCATTTGGAGATTCTCCCCGAAGCTTCTCTGTTGTTGAATAGCTCATGCAGAGGTTGATCTGTTACCAGTATAATTCTATGGGACTCAAAATAATGCCTGAGCTTCCGTGCTGCTATAACGACTGCATATGCTATTTTTTCTAGTTCTGAGTAGAACACCTTTGAGCCTGTGAGTGTTTCGGAGATAAAGTAAACTGGGACTTGAGTCAGCTTCCCCTTCATCTCCTTTTCTTGTATCAACGCTGCGCAGACAGCAGTTCGCGAAGCCGAGATGTAGAGTAGTAGGGGGGAGCCGGGCTCCGGTGGGCACAACTTGGTTAGCTTGGTGAGGTAAAGTTTGAGCTCCGCAAATGCTTTGCTCTGATCCGGTCCCCATTCGAACTTCTTGTTGTTTCTGAGGACTTGGAAGAAATGGAGGCTTCGCTCCGCAGCCTTGGACACGAATCTGTTTAACGCTGCAATTCTCCCTGTGAGCTTCTGGACATCTTTCAAAGACTTGGGCTCCTCCATCTTTATTATTGCCTGGATTTTGTCAGGATTAGCCTGTATTCCCTTGGTTTCTACCAGGCACCCCAGTACTTTTCCCCGGCGAACTCCGAACACGTATTTTTCAGGGTTTAATCGCAGGTTCGCGGCTCTCATGTTTGCGAAGGTCTCTGCTAGGTCAAAGATGTGATCGCTGCGCTTGTTACTCTTGACAACAATGTCATCAACGTATGCCAGCAGATTTCTGCGTAATTGGTCGGGAAACACCGAAGCAGTCATTCTTGTGAATGTTGGTCCTGCATTCTTGAGCCCCTCGGGTATTCGCAAGAAGCAAAAGATGCCGAAGGGGGTAATGAAGCTAGTTTTGTCCTCATCCTCTTTTCTAATTCTTACTTGATGGTAACCCGAAAACATGTCGAGTAACGACAACATCTCGCTGTTTGCCGCGTCATCCACAATTTTGTCTACCCTTTTCAGCGGGTAATCATCTTTTGGGCAAGCTTTGTTCAAGTCTGTAAAGTCTATACACATTCTCCACTTCCCGTTTTTCTTCTTTACAGGGACCGTGTTTGCGAGCCATGTCAAGTATTTGGCTTCGCGGATCACGTTGGCATCTAACAGCCTTTGCACTTCGGCTTTCATGACTTCGGCTTTTTCGTCAGACATTTTACGGAGCTTTTGTTTTTTGGGCCTGATGTTCTTGTCCATCTCCAGCCTGTGCTCGATGATGTCCCGGTCAACTCCTTTTAGGTCTTGGGCTGACCATGCGAACACACCTTGGTTTTTTGGCTAAAAATGTTAACAACTCTCTCTCTTCGTCTAAGCTTAACTCGGCTCCGATTGTTACAGTTCTATCTGGGATGTGTGCGTCCAGCGGGACCCTTTTTGTCTCGCCGTCGGCGCTGATGTTAACTTTCCCCTTGTCCCTCTTGGGCTCCGCGAATTTTTTCTTTCTATGTTTCTCTGCGGCTTCGTCAGCTTCAGCTTGAGTGAGATGGTGGATGCTTCTTTGTCCTGGGGATATGCCTTTTTCAGTGTCTCTGGCTATCTGTTGATCCCCAAATACTGTGATAACCCCCTTGAGCGCTGGGATTTTCATGCACAGAAATAGTTGCCGGACCGCAGCATCGAACTTGTTGATGAAGCCCCTGCCTATGATGGCCAAGTAAGGATAATGCATTTCCACTACATCGAACGTGATCAACTCCGTTCTTGGGTTGTTCGGGTTTCCGAAGGAAACAGGCAACGTGATCTTTCCGAGTGCTCTGACGGGCTTCCCCCCGAAGCCCAGAAGCGGGACATCTGCCTCTTGAAGCAAGTGCGGGTCTATTTTCATTTCCCTGAAAGTTTTGGCGAACAGAATGTCCGCGGAGCTTCCATTGTCTATCAGAACTTCCCCAATTTCCCAGCCTGCAATAATTGTCTTGATGACCATGGCGTCGTTGTGTGCAGCAGTTTTCAGCTTGAAATCTTCCTCTGTGAAGGTAATGGGCACATGTGCCCAGGGCGGCTTTACCAGTGGCCCGTCTTGGACTATGGTGTGTACCTCTCTGAAATAATCTCTTCTCATTCTCTTGTTCTCGAACTCGAGGGATGATCCTCCCACTATCGGGAACACACGGTGATAAGAATTTTCCTGGTTTTGAGCTTCGGTTTGGGAGATGGCCATGATGGAGCCGAAGGTAGGTAAGGCTTTGGGATCATTTCTTGGGTTTGGCGGCTCCGCCTTTGGAATTACGTTTGGGATGCCAGGTGGCGGAGGTGGGATTTGTTGTATTGGCTGTGTGTTTTGCTGGTTTTGCGGCTGGTATTGTTGCGGTGCTGGTGCTTGCCATGTTGGTTGCGGCTGGCTATATGCGCTGGTTTGGAAGTAATTTTGGTTTCCTTGATTATAGGGATGTAGCGGAGGAACGGTGGGATATGGGTTTTGATGAAGCGGTGGCTGAGGCCAAGTGTGATTGACAGGTTTTGGAGGCGGTGGTTGGTGTTGGGCTTGGGCAGCCCTTTTTTCTTCGGCCATTCTTTCCAAAGTTCTCTTGGTTTCGGGACAGTTGTCTGTGGAATGGTGAGGCTGTTTTCCGTGGAAGGAGCAGTAAAACAAGTGTGGGCGAGAGCTTTGGTTTTGAGGTGATGGTCCGCCGCCCCTGCCTCTTCCTCTTTGATTATGACCTCTGCGGTTTGAAGTTTACGGAGCCTGGTGCGGAGGCTGGGTTTGTGGTGGGTTAAAGCTTGGGTTTTGGTTTTGGATGTGAGGCGCGGCATCGATGCGGAGCACCTGGTTTGGTGGGTAAGGAGCTCTATTGTTCTGAATACTTTGGTGAGAGGGAACCCATTCTTGTTCTCTCTGCGCTTGCCTTAGACGATTTCTTTCGGCCACTCTTCTCCTGTGGTCTTCGTCTGATCTGCAATACTCTTCGAGCTCCGCCAAGAGCGCTTGCATTGTTTTTGTTTTTTTCCTTGAGAGATGTGATGCTGTTTGCCCTGGGTTTAGCCCCTTGATACAGGCGACTATGGCGACCTTCTCTGATACGTCCGGGGTTTGGGACTTCAGCTGTAGGAATCTTCTTACATAGTTTGCTAAAGGCTCTTTTTCTTTTTGGATGCAGTAGAACAGGTCCCCTTCATCAGTGGTTGCGGCTTGGAAGCCTTGGAAGTTTTGGATGAGCTTCGTCTTCAGGTCGACCCAGCTGTATACCGAGTGGGGTGGCAGCAATGAATACCAATTCAACGCTGCGCCTTCGCATGCTATGATGAACGACTTGGCCAAAACCACTTCGTCACCCCCAGCCGAAGCTACGGCGGCTTCGTAACTCATTATGAACTGCCTTGGGTTCGTCAACCCGTTGTATTTTGGCAGGGAGATTGTTTTGTAGGAAAAGGGCCATGGCGCTGTTTGCAGGCCGATGGATAAGGGGGAGGTAGCATCGACGGTCATGAACATTCCTGCGGTGGTGTGGGTTGGGAAGTTAAACATAATGTTTTCATTTTGAGGGGTTAGGCCTTCCTCGTAGTTTCGGGTGGGACTTGGCGGCCTGTGCCGGTGAGATTGCAACTCATCTAGTTCTTGCTCCATTCGGGCCAGCTGTAGCTTCGCAGCCTTTATCTTTTTGATTTTTTCTTCGGCTTGCTTTTGGGCTTCGAGCTCCATAGCTATCCTCTACTTTTCTTTTTGCATGGCTTCGATTTGTTTTAACACTGAGTCAAGCTCTCTCTCTCAGCTGCACCCTCTTTATCGTTCGTGAGGCTGGTTTCTGAATCTGAGTCTTGTGCGGTCTTTCCTGCTGCCTTTCTTTTTTCACTACGAGTTCGAACGATGTCCTCATCCTCTGGCCTGCGCTCCGGGGCAATTATAATTTTTTTTCTTTGGCAGCCACCCTGGGCTCTTCTTGGTCAGCAGTCTTCTTCTTTGGTGGTGCCATTGTGGGTTCCTTGGTGGCTAAGAACACGGTGGGCGCCTTTGTTGGGGACAAAAAACCCCCAAACAGAGAGAAAGAAATTCGACGAACAGTTCACAATCAATGCGTTATATTCAAGAGCCTTAGATGAACAACTTTCCTCAACGCATTACACACTCCACTTTCCAAAATGGTCGTCCCTTTACAATGAGTAGAGGGCCTCCTTTTATAGTGCCAAAAGACCAAATTTACATTCCATGTGTACCCTCGAAACCCTAACCCCTAACACGAAATATTAGGGGGCAAACTTGGTTTTTTTGTACATTTTGCGGAATTGACGCCGCAGTTTGCGGAGCGCAGATCATGCCGGAGATAGCAGAGCGGGCAACACGGCGTGAAGACCGGAGGTAGTTCCGTGTTGGACCCGCTTTTGACCGAGTCTTCGTTCTCTAATCTTTGAGAAGCTCGGGGCTCCGCCACCATGCTCCTCTCGGTTCTTCCTTCTTGCGGCGGCCCAGGGCTTCGAGGCCTTCCGAGCGGGGGTCGACGAACCGGCGTGGCTTCTAAGTCGAAGCCGAGACCTTCGCCACCTTTCCTCTTCGACCGGGAATTCCTAGTTGTTTCCTGCAGCGATATATCTCGTGATAGTGTTAGATCTTATAACCAGTTGATGGACGTAAAAAGGTGCCGGAGCTCGGACTTCACAGCTGTTCCCGAAAAAAACTGTCAAAATTACACGTTTGTGGGTAAAAACAACAAGCCCGGAGCCCAATTTCCTTCTCCTGCCGAACGTGTTTTCGGTTACGAAGATGGCTCTTTAACTTCTTTAAAAATCTTAGCGAAGCCCGCGACCTTTACTTCCCCTACATAAGATCCGAAGCCCGAATGTTATTTTAGCCCGCGCAAACCCCCGGTGCCCATAGGTAAGGTTTTCTACAGCCCCAACAAGCTGCTGACGTGGCTATGTGACATGTCAGCGTGAACGCGCGCGTGCAAATCTGGCCTTGGTGGCACTAACAGATTATAAGCCCTGCATTTCGTAATTCGTATGACTGACTTCTTTTGTTCAAGGAATATATGCAGTCAATTAATATACATTTTCGTTTTCCATGAGTCCGTTCTCGTGGCGCCTTATTAGCTCTACTCAATTCGTGGCGGACAGTAGCCTGTGGGCGAGGAACGCGCCGAGCGCGAACCCGGCGACGGCCGCGGCGACCATCTGCCCCTTGCCGCCGAGCGCCTCCGCCCACGTCATCCCCTCCGCCTCCGCCGCCGCGCGCACCTCCCGGGCCTCGGCCAGCCTCGCCAGCACCATGTCCGTGCCGCTCGCCGGCTGCTTGGGAACTGTGAGCGACAGCACGGTGCCGTCGAAGCGCCCGGCCACCGCGTCGAGGTTGGCCGCGTGCGGCAGCTGGAACGCCTTGTGGAACCGCACGTACCCGGCGGGGCGCTCGCCGCGCACCGTCAGCCGCCCGCCGGAGTCCACCTGCACCTTGAAGTCCTCCTTCTTGAACCCTGCATTATCCAAGCCACATCTGATCTCATGATCGAGAAATGTATTTTTTTTCTTGAAAAAATGAGACTAATAATTTACCTGGGAGGTTGAGGCGGATGATGTAGGTGTTGGCGCCGTCGAGCCACTCGAGCTTGGGGTCAATGTCGGTGACGGCCTCAGGCGCCGCCGCGCCGCACTTGGCTGCTCGCTGCGACTCCTTGCCGCATGCCATGAGATCGGAATGGCCGGTTGATTTGGCAAGTGGGTTGCGTTTGTGCTTGATCTCTGATCCTCCAGCCGGCGATCGATGGATGGCGATGATGATGGAGTTGCTGCAAGAGCTTTGCCAAGCTTGATTGGCTTATATACGTAGCGCTGCGGTGCCAGCGGTTTTCTTTTGTGTGCTTTGTTGGTTATCCCAAGCTTTTCTTCAAGGTCGCAGCGGGACATCGATCGAGTTTGTCGTCGACGTCTGGGTAAAGGCTAGGGATCTCTCTAGCAGCCGGTGCCTTTGCTTTCGGCACCCATGCGGCACGGCACCTCAAGCCCTCGTGTCAAAGAAAACACAAGCAAGTGTCTTACCAAGACAGATATTGTGGACAAGCAACCGGGCCGTCTCAAGAAAACACAATTCCTTGCATATCCCTACGTCTACAAATGTAACGGAAGTCAAACTATATATTCTAAATTCAACCAAGTTTACTGTGAAGAGTATTAACATTTCTAAAAAATGAAACACGTGTTTAAACCTTCAAATTCAAGAACATGGAATAGCACGAAATCATTGAAAAAATAAGCATTGACAAAGTAACATAACTGGCATGGAGTCATATGCAGTGAACTCTTTTACGGTGCACCATACTACCAAGTCGTGGTATATGGTATAAGTTTTTTTTGGAATGAGTAAATTTGTAATAATCAAAACATATGTAATTTTGGATACTACAATATTTTCTTCTGAATGTTGTTTTTTCACGCACGGTTGTTTTCACTTTTCCACTGAGATAATTTTCCCATATACCAGTATACCACTTATGTATATCACCATAAGTGGAAGTTTAGTGGTATATATTGATCTCAATCGTCAAATACTTTCATACTATTTCTTTTCAAATAGTAGTATAGAGAGTGGTATGATGCACCGTAAAAGTATTTCTATGCGGTGAGCAGTGAGCCTGGCTCAGCCTCGTCCAACTGTTAAGACACCAAGCACGGGAGCAACACCTAAAGACTTTCGCCACTATGGATGCATGCGTCTCCGATAATGGATTTTAGCATAATGCGCGTCATCCCTTTTATTGCAATTTTTTAATAGAAAAAAGCTCATTTCTCACTGACAGGAGAATTCTGCTTCTGCACAATCTATTATCTTAATACTACAAAGTTAAAAGAAGCCATCACGTTCGCCGAGAGGACGTAGAAATTACCACGTTAATTAAAAAAGAGAAGAATATCTACTCTTAGATTTAAAGAAAGATCTGAAAGGATCAATGCAAGTGGCCTAGAGGGGGTTGAATAGGCCTACAAAATAAATTCAGACTTTTCTGCTGTTTACTACCAGACTGCAGAGCTTCTGCGAATATTCGCAGAACCTCTGCGTTCTGCAGTCAGAACAACAGCAGCTGCAGATAAAACAATAGGAACCAGATCTGAAGCCTTAGAGATGTTAGTAGGAATGTAAAATAGAGATATAAGCACAAACACCCTTTACCAAGCTGACCAACAAGTAGATCGAAGGCAAACCCTAGATAAGCATGCTATGGCAAGCCAAAACAAGATAATTAAGCATAAATAAGATAAAGCACACGAGAGACAAGATTTACCCCGTGGTTCAGCTCACCACAAAGGTTAGCCTACATCCACGTTGTTAAGGTAAGTCACAAAGGCTTTGGGATCTCTCTAGATCCACTCCTCTCTCACACCTGTCACCAAGGCAATAGATGGAGGGTTCCACTAGTCAGAAAGGGTAATACAAACAACTTAGGACAGCCACACAAATCTTGGAAGCTCCCAAGTAACCTCTAGCCGTCTAGGAGCAAGGCTCCAAGAGTAATAGAGCCACCAAGAAAGCTAGGGTTTCACCAAGTGCACAAGAACACAAGAGAGGGAATTCTTTTTTTTCTCACTAGGAATTACTCTCAACTTGAATGTAAGGATGTGATTTAGCTTCAAGTTGGTGGGAGTCAATGCTTGAGTGAGAGAGAAGCTAAGAGCACTGTTGGGGCGCAGGAGGAACAGCAGGGGACCGTTGGGGAAGAAGAGGATTAAATACCCCTTCAGATCTGAACTGTAACGGCTCTGTTCCAAGTCGCAGACCTTCTGCAAAAATATGCAGAACATCTGCGTTCAACATAACTGACAATTTGACAGAGAGAACAACAGAGGTTTCTGCGAAAATATGCAGAACCTCTGCAGTCTGCAGAGAAGCAACAACAGACTGACAGATCTTTTGTGGATGAGTTTAGAATTAATGGATATGGTTTTTATGCACTTGGTTAGACCCAAACCACTATTAGAATCCCCTTGATAGTACGGTTTGTCCTAAACTTAATTTCAAAATATAAAATGAATTTAAACCTTTATTTGAGCCTAGTGGGGCCTTCCTTTTAAATGAGGGATCACCTTTAACACTTTTGCATCCCTTGCAATATTCAACCTGCAGCTCATACTCAAAAGCTAATTAGTCCTTTAATTGTGTGGTCAACATCACCAAAACCCACTTAGGGTTTGATTGCACTTACAATCTCCCCCCTTTTTGGTAGATGTTGACAACCTAATTAAAGCTTACATTTAATTGCAAAGATTGAGTTTTTGATGGAATGTATACAATGCTCCCCCTTAATATATGCATCTCTCTTTTGAATAGAGTAAAGATGTGTATAAGACATACTTGCATATATAATAGGTAAGTGAAACTGGATACATTGTATGTATTTCATTGTGGGGTGCAAAATAACTGTGTAACATACAAGCCGTGATGCATATGACAGATAGAAGCATTCAAAGAGTCATCTGTGTCCAGACCGCAGAACTTCTGTAAAAATATGCAGAACCTCTACAAAGCAGAACCTCTGCGAAAATTTGCAGAACCTCTGTGTCCTGGAACACAACAACTCCAACAAACATCACAGGCAGATATATACTCATCAGATAACAGCAAGTAATATGATCTAGATTAAGGAATAAGCAAAGCAAGATCATCTAGTCCTATTACATCACATCACACAGTTTAAAAGTTTTAAGTCCCACAAATCTTGTCCACAACCGACCATGGCTTGCCAACAGAGGCAAAGCCCAAATACATTACAGATCAAGTTTCAGAGATAAAGTTTAGAGAGGATACTGCACTCTCACATCTCACAAAAGATCAAGTTTTGCCAACAAAAGATAACAGATGCATCTCAATCTTTCTTCATTCTCCCCCTTTGTCAACAAATAGCAAAAAGAAAAGAAAAAGAAGAAAGAGAGGAATTAGCTTGATTCATGCCATCTTCTTCACTCATCTTGGCTCCGGTCAGTCTCTTCCTCTTCTTCTTCTGGAGTAGTAGTGGCAACAGCTTGTTCTTCTTCCTCTTCTTTCTCAGATTCTAATTCCACTTCAATAGGTTTCTTCAGTGGTATTTTGGAGCTGATCTTCTTCCTTCTAGCAGCAATCTTAGGTCCCTTGGGAGGCACCCTAGCACTGAGAGGCTCATCATCACTAGGTATGTCTTGTGCTTCCTCCTCACTAGAAGTGTCCACAAAGAAGCTAGGGGGAGGAACAAGAGTAGGAGTAGAGATATTTGCCTTGAACATGAGCTGATTAACATCTTTCCTTAGCTCAAAGACTTGAGTTGCTGTGTACCTACACATGGCAAAAGTATCCCTGATCATCTTCCTTAGTTTCTTGCCTTCCTTCTTTGCTGCAGTGCTAGGACCAGCCTCTGAAGGATCAGTTCCTCTAGCTGATTGCTCATGGAGAGACTTGAGCACTGTCTCCTTTTGCTTGTGACCCCAAGAAGTGAGCTGATATGACTTATGAGCACAATCGTTAGGGAACCGCAGCCCACTAACCATCTCAATCACATACATAATGTAGGGAGCATAAGGGAAGTTGTTCCTAGCATCATTCAGAGAGTCACTCAGTTCATACCAGATGTAGTGGCTTACAGAGAAGCGTTTGCCTGTAGGGAGCATCCTCCTCAACAGATTCACTGCATATTTGCGAAGTGAGGTGGCATCACTGTCCCCTTTTGGATTAATGGTCTCCCTGAACAGATTGTTGAGAGCATAATACACAGGTTTCAGCCCTCTGGTCTTATTGTTAGCCATCTCCTCACTCAAATAACTCAGGCACATCCCTTCCTCTAAGCTTGCTCTCAAAGTATATGTTGTCTGCATTTCTATCATCTTGACGAAACCCCAACAGCCTTGAAAAGGTGGTGAAATCCACCTTATAGTGCACCCCCTCTGTCACCCAATGTATAGTGTCATGCTTGGCTTCCCAGTGAAAAGTGGCATGAAGCTGATTTATGATTTCAGTGTTCCAGTCATAATTGAACCCCATGATATCCCTCAAGTCATGTTCATCAACTATCTTGAGCAGCTCTATTGACTCAGGAGTCCTCTTCCTCTCTACGTGGCCCCAATCAACCTATTTCATAGTCATTATCCTACTCTTGTTTCTGATCACAGTATTGTAGAAATCATAGTGAAATGGTGACCAAAACCTATAATCAATGGTAGCACACCTAGGATACTCATAAGGGTTGACTTCTCTAGCACTCTTGACTTGGATTCCCAGTCCATCATAAGTCTCATGCTCTATGTGATAAGTGTGATCATACTTAGTGGGAGGCTACTTTTGGGGATTACCTCTGAAGTTTCTGATGTAGGAGTTGTCAATGTCCCCAAGCCTAGTTGGAGACTTCAGCTCCACTGGAATAGTCTTTCCTTCAGTCCCCCCGTCATTCTTCACAGGGGTTGCAGCTGCATGGCTGCCTCTGCCAGTGACTGGTCCTGCTGACCCTCTTCCTCTCTTTGGACCTGCCTTTCTTGAGCTTGACTGTTGCCTTGACACTGTCTCCTTGGTCAGATTATAAGCTTCCTCTCCCTCAGAGTCATCATAGGGCACAACCCTCTTGTCCTTCCTCTGAGAGCCTTCTGGTTCCATCTAGAGATAAAGATAGCAGGGATAAGGCACGAGAGTATTGTGGAACAGCAACACTTTGGAGAGAAGCTCAGTTGAACTTTGAATCGAGGGCACAATGACTGTCTCTGCAGAATGCAGAACTTCTGCGAAAAAACACGGAACTTCTGCATTCTGCAGTGACAGGACTGTGAAACTCGATTCACCTTTCAACTGAGCCTTAATCCAAAATGTACCAAATCAACAACACTAGCAGGCAAAGATAAGAGGATCTAATCAAGAACTTGTCCTTAGAACCGAGAGAAAAGATAGATCTGGGGAGAATTAGGGTTAGGTTATACCTCTGGATTCGGCCGGGTGAGAGAAGAACCTTGTGAGGCGTTTACGCCGAGGACGTAGCCCAGAGGCCCTCCTAGATCACAAGGTGACCTAGTGGCGCTGGAGAAACCAACCGGGATGAACCGGTTTGTGCAATGGTTTCCCCTACCTCACAAGATCTGATCTGTGCTGGTGGAGAGGGAGATGATGTCGAGAGGTTGATGAAGACGAGTTTGAACTTCTTCTCGAATGGCTCTTGTCGTGTGAACTCCGGAGAGTCTCGCCGGAGTAGATCTCGATCTGCACGGCGTGGCCTGCTTCCCCTTCCTTCTTCAACTCAGCAACCTGCCACGGTCGAGTAGCAGGGCACGGATCCTTCCTCATCTTGAGGTGCGGCCGAAGGAGGTTCCCGGCGATGAGGGCGGCGGCGGCACAGAGTGGTGGAGGCGGTTGCGGGAGCGGGAGCGGGAGCGGGATGCGGTGAAAAGGGCGAGGTAGCGGTGAAAGGGGAGTTACTACCGTGACGGGGTAAGAGATAAGGGTAGAAGGAATATTCCCCTTTTCCTTTTTCTTCGACGCTGCGGATGAGAATACCACGGGGAAGTGCGTGAGGATATCTGGTTACCACAGACATGTCTGGGGTTATGTCTGTACACTTCAGAATCTGGCGAACTGAATGATTTGGTCTGTCAGATAAAAACACAGAACCTCTACAGATAAATGCAGCGCCTTCACCTCTGCACATAAATGCAGAACCTCTGCATACTGGAGAACAGAGACAGAGAACTGCCAGATTGAGCTGAATATTGGTCTTTTCCTTATGTTTTTCACTTAGGTTATGGACACCTTGTCTCAATAGGCTAGAAAACAACCAAACATCACACAACCATAGCCACTTGAGACAAGTTGGGATATAAAATAGATTTTGAAACACATTATTTAAATTTTGCAAAAGCATTTTGATGGAGATAGCACACATCAACAAAGTGTGCTAGAGATCAAACCACGTAGCGAGAATCAAGGATATTTAGCTCATTCCTTAAACTACAAAACCTTGACTCATCGAGAGGCTTTGTGAAGATATCGGCTAGTTATTTTTCGGTGCTCACATGACTTAGAGCGATATCTCCTTTGGTTCCTGGTCTCTCAAGAAGTGATGACGGATGTCTATGTGTTTTGTACGAGAGTGGCTTAGGGCTTACGGGGTCGCACAAAAGTGGGATATGGGAGAAATGACATCCGTAATCTTTTAAGGTTTGCTTCATCCAAAGTAGTTGAGCACAACAAGCACCGGCTGCAACATACTCGGCCTCGTCGGTGGAAAGGGCTACTGAGTTTTGCTTTTTATAACTCCAAGACACTAGAGACCTACCAAGGAGATGTCCATTTTCGTCATAAGTTGCGAGTGACGAAGATTTGGGTTAAAGAATTATGACGAAAATGAAATAAATGTCACAGAACAGTAAAAGGAGATCGTCATAGATTAAATTTTGGTATGCAGTATGGTAATGACGAAACCTAGTGGTCACAGATTAGATTTGGTATCGTCATAATTTAAGTAGTATCGTTTGGCACAACTAATGATGAATCAAATTGGTCACAGATTAGGTTTTTGCACTTGACAGCGTGACGGCGTGGGGTCCACAGCTGTTTCGGCCCACTCTCTGCACATGAGTATTTTTAATTGTAATTGGCAAAAAAAGTGCTCCCGCGGAGCTTCGAACCAGGGACCAACCTGTTCAGAAGTAGGAACCATACCACTGCACTACATGTTGTTTCATGTTGTGAGTTTGCATTTAGTCTATTTGTATTGAATCTTGGGCATGTCATGACATCGATCATATGTAATGGGCTGACGATACATGTGACCTAAGTATCTTTTTTTCTGTCGTGAGCGCCGGTACGTGAAGTTCATCGCGACTCAGGGACAAGCAGTGGCAGTTATCGCGGTCTAGGCGTCAGGCGCGTGATCGAGGTCCCTGGTACACCCATCGACGCGGCGTCGGCATAGTACAGCAGCTCCTGCGCTCGAGACGAGGGCAGAGGAGCCGTCTGGCGCGACGAGAGGTGTCTCCGTCGTGGTCAGAATGGCGGCGGCGGTTGCAAGGTTTGAGGATTTTTTTGTTTGAAATTTTTGTTGAGATATGCATATGTGCTTGAAAGTTTAGGTCATATATGCAGCTGTGAATTGAATTTTTTGATCCCGAAATTAAGATGCAAAGTTTTGTTTATCAAATAATTGTTTAAATTTGCACTTTTTTTTGTATCTGTTCAATTTAATCTCTGTTTGGGTCTTTTTAAATAATTTGTTGTGTTTGTCAAAACAGATGGATAGAAGTTGGATATTTGGGAAACAATTCACACCTGCATATTTGAAAGGAGTTGAAGAGTTTATGAATTTTTTTAGAGAAAGATACCCAGAAGACACAGAGATACATTGTCCTTGCCGCAATTGTCTGAATAAAAGGGTGCGACCCCAGCATGATGTAGAAAACCATATACACATCTTTGGAATGTCAGCTGCATATACCAGGTGGATTCATCATGGGGAGCCTGCAGATAGTACTGAAGTTGAGAATACAGAGCACCAGGATGTGGAAGGTGATCATGACTATGGGATACATGTGGATGTGGATGATGATGGTCATCTTGATGAGGATCTTGGAGTACCAGAGATGATTGGAGATCTGTATGCTCAAGCAGAGGCTGATGGAGAGCAGCCAAGGTTTGCAAGAGTGCTTGAAGATGCGAAGAAGGCACTTAGCCCAGGATCTAGGCATTCAAAATTCTCATTTATGGTGAGGATGTTGTATATCAAGTCTCGTTATCGAATCAGCAATGCAGGATTTTCCACGATGATGAACTTGATCTCATCAGGATACCCTAAGAGTGAGTTGCCAAATTCTTATGATGAGGCAAAGAAATACCTTCGAGAGTTGGGCCTTGGATACGAAAACATACATGTGTGCAAGAACAATTGTGTTTTGTTTCGGGATTCGAAAACATCCAAGTATGCAAAGTTGAATGTGTGCCCAGTATGCAAGGAGTCCAGATGGAAAGACGAAACTGGGACCAAGTAGGTTCCACATAAGGTACTGAGACATTTTCCACTTTTGCCAAGGTTGAAGAGAATATATGCTTCAAAGCGTACTTCTGAGGAAACTCAATGGCACAAGAAAGTGAGGAAGCTAGTGGACAATGTAATGAGCCATCCAGCTGATGGGGATGCATGGAAGTACTTTGACAGTAAGGAAAAAGACTTTGCAGCTAAACCGAGGAACTTGAGGCTTGCCTTAGCTACAGATGGGTTCAATCCATTTGGCAACATGAGTACCCAGTACAGTATGTGGCCAGTGCTTCTGACTCCACTAAATCTCCCACCATGGGAATGTGTGAATCCAGCAAATTGCTTTATGTCATTACTCATCCCAGGTCCAAAATCTCCAGGAAATGATTTTGATGTGTTCCTTGAGCCCCTAATTGAAGAACTGCTAGAGCTATGGAAGGGTGTCAGTACCTATGATGCGTGTACTGGTAGGAAGTTTGACCTTCGTGCTGCCGTGCTATGGTGTATACATGATTATCCGGCATTGAGCACGTTGTCTGGGCGAACAACAAAAGGGTATTATGCATGTATTTACTGCGACAAGGATCCGTTGTCTCGGGCAATAAGGAATAAGATATGTTACATTGGACATCGTCGATACCTTCCAAAGACACATGCATGGCGGAGAAGCTTGGCTTTCGATGGTAAGCGGGAAAACAAAGAAGCGCCACAGAGGTTCACTTTGACTGAGGTGGTAGAGGAGCTAGAGAAGGTGAAAGATGTCAGGCCAGGGAAGCAGATGAAGAAACCTAAAACCAGTGGGAAAAAAAGAAAGCGTAATGTGGGTCCAAATATTTATAGCCGCAAATCCGCATTGTGGAGACTGCCTTACTGGAAACATTTGAAGCTTCCACATAATCTTGATGTGATGCACATAGAGAAAAACGTATGTGAGAACCTTCTATGCACATTACTAAATGTACCTGGCAAGACCAAGGACACACATAATGCTAGGCTAGATTTGTACAATATGGGCATCAGACATCATTTGCACCTACAGGAGAAAGGGAACAACTCAGTCAGTGCTCCACCAGCTCCTTATGTCTTGGGGGAGGATCAAAAAGTTGAGTTTTGCAAGTTTCTGAAAGGTATCAAGTTTCCTGATGGATATGCTGCTAACCTAGCAAGATATATTAGTGAAGATGGATCGAGGGTGGTTGGAAAGCTCAAGACACATTCTTGCCACATACTCCTTCAAAGAATCATACCTGCTGGACTTAGAGCACTGGTGCCGAAGGATGTTTATGAAGCAATTGCGGAGCTCGGGACCTTTTTTAGGGAGCTATGCAGTAGAAATCTAAGGATTGATGTTGTGAAACGGCTGAAAGAACAGATTCCATTGATCCTATGCAAGCTTGAGAAAATCTTTCCCCCTGCCTTCTTTGATGTGATGGTGCACTTGTTTGTACATCTACCTGACGAGGCACTGCTTAGAGGTCCTGTTCAGTATGGCTGGATGTACCCAATAGAAAGGCGCCTGGGCACTTTGAAGAATTTTGTAAGGAATAGGGCGAAGCTAGAAGGTTCAATTGCCGAGGCATATGTGGCAAGTGACACCTTGACGTTCTGTTCTAGGTACATGGAGGATATGGACACTAGATTCAACTCTGAGGATGATAGTGGTGGAGAGGTGCCATTGCCTGATGACATCTCTGTTTTCCAACATGGTGTTACTCTTGTTGGAGGCAGTAGGGTCCAGTATATTGATGATGATGTCATGGATAAGTTAGTTTTGTATGTGCTACATAATTGTGAAGAAGCTGATGAATATAAGGAGTAAGTATGTGTTTTGTTACTTTCTGGTTTATTTTTCAAATTACAAAATTTTAAGTTGAATAAACTTGCCCTTGCAGGTTGTACAGAGGTGAGCTGTTGCAGCAAGGTGCACAACTAAATAATGTTGATAGAATGGTTGAACAAGGATTTTCCAAGTGGTTTAGGCGCCACGTAAGTAACTACACAGATTTATGAATTAAATGCATATGTAATTGTTCAATTGATTATTTCTGTTGCAACAGATTGAGGACAAACGTAAGGAGAATCCAGATTCGGTTAGCGAAGGATTGTGGGCACTGTCTTGTGGACCATGTCTACGAGTTAAGTTTTCTGCAGCTTGCAAGATTAATGGTGTTCGGTATAGCACAGTGGATCGTGAAAAGTTCCTGCAGACACAAAATAGTGGTGTCATGACTCCAGGTGAACATAATGGCAACATCATAGATTTTTTTGGAGTCCTTAAAGAGGTAATTGAGTTGCAGTATAACTCGAATCTACAAGTACGTCGGACTGTGGTTATATTTCGATGCGATTGGTACAGTCAAGAAGGCAGGGGGAAAGGCGTTCAAGATGACGAACATTTCAAATCCGTCAATGTGCAGTCTTTATGGTACAAGACTGATCCTTTCATCCTAACATCTCAATCGAAAAAGATTTTTTACATTCAAGACACATCTTTAGGTAAAGATTGGCGAGTTGTGCAGAAATTTGAACATAGGAATACATATGATGTGGCTGAAAAACATGAGGCTAGTCATGATGTGCATCAGGATGATTACCATTCAGATACTGAGCATGTGGTCGAAGAAGGTGATGATAACGTGCCATTGCGCAATGTTCAAGGGGGCGAAGCCACTATAATTGAAGGCAATTTACAAGAATTTATAAGAAACAAGAAGCAAGCTCCAATTACAGATGAAGGTTCAGAGGATGAGGAGGAGGATGAGACAGTACTGCAGTACTGTAGTGATGATGGCAACGATAATAATGATGACATGTCCCTAGATGATGAAGATGAGGATTTCTAGTATATGACTAATTGTGTTCTTTCCTAGTATGAACTGTTGAGATCATTTATACTATTTGTTTGGAACAAAATAGTTTCTTCAAGTTTTTTAATTTTTCTCAGTTCTGTCGTTTGTCAGTAGTTCTTGCCCAAATTCAGATTTCAAAGGCATGGCAACACATGTTACAAAAAATTAAGGTATACAGAATGATCAACACCACTAATACTTTAACAAGGTAACATCTTATATTAAAAGGCATGTACATGCCACCAGCTAGGTTACTTGTCTTGTTGCCACATTGGACTGACCATATTTACAAGCAAAAGTCACAACTAACTATGGCCCTTAGGTTCCACCTAGAAACAAAAGCAGCTACCATCACTCACAAAGGCACTACTTGCCTTGTGCCTTGTCAGATGCAGCTTTGAGTGCAGCCTTCAGTCTTGCCTACCTTTTCTTCTCCCTCTTGAGCTCTTCCTCCAGCCACTTGACGTTGTCCTGTGACAAGGCCAGCTCGTCGTGTAACTTCCTCCAGCCACTTGATGTTGTCCTGTGACAAGGCCAGCTCACCTTCTCCTCCTTCCCCTTCACCCTCTCCTTCCCCTTCAGCTGCTTCACTGCCTTCACAGTTGAGTCCTCACCACTAGAATCATCTGTAGTAGTCTCCTCACTGCTAGAGCTACTAATAGCGATGGTTTTCTTGCCGTTGTCGCGTCCGATGCTCACTGTGTATCGGGTTTTCTGGCAGACCTTCTTCTTGCGGCGCTCGGTGACTCTCAGCGCGCGCTCCGCGGTGCTGGTGGAGATTCCCTGGCGCACCCTGGCCTGAAATTTGGAAGCAGAAATATATGAAAATGGAAGTAGAAAAGAACCATAAATACTTGTAATGATAGCTTCTGTATTAAAATTAGATGGACTATCAAGTCTCAGACCTCAGTCTACTAGGATTTCCACTTTCACAGGGAAAGAATACAGTTTATGTCCCATAAATTTTGATCATAAGCTACTAATAGTCTTAGGATATAAAACTCATTTGAAGCTAAAATTCATGACAAGATACCTGTCATAAGCTAAAATTATTATCTCTAAAATGCATGACTTTGTTCTTATCAGAAGCAATATCTCTATAACAGCTGGGTGTCAGCAGGGTGTCTTAAGCTAAAATTGATATCTCTATTCAGAAGGGTGTCAAAGCAGCAGCACTATAACATTAGAAGGTTCAGCTACTATGTTCAGCTACTGGTGGATTTTTCCTATAACATGGCTTTCTAAAACTTTTCTGGTGGAACAAGGTTCAGCTACTATGTTCCTTCATTTTTTCACTTATCAGAACCAGCAACTACACACTTGCAACATTATTCAACTAGTTCAACTGACAGAACATGACAGAGAGAAAATCAAGGTCTAGTACAACTGAAAAAAATGAACCCTGAAGATGCACTCTAATCTAACAACATGTACAGACTGAGCACGCCAAATCTAACTACATTCATCTAATTCAACTGCAACAAAAAAAATCAAGAACATAGAGGGAGTCAGGGAGAGCAGATAGATCGAACCCTATCGATGAGGTCCCTCATCGATAGACTGGGATCGGGGGTGACCCCCTCGAATCCCGGGGGGGGACGACAGGAAGGATGCCCCCCACGCCGGCGGAGGCGGCGGCGGCCCGGCGCACCACCATGCCGGTGGGAGCCCTGGTGAACCTCCCGGTCGCAGGGTCCCGCCTCTGGTTACTTGCCCAGGCCGACTTCTCTGGGTTCCTCCTCACCGCCTTCTTCATCTTCACACCACCGGCGACGAGGCGGCGCAAGGGGCCGAAGGAGTGGTGGCGCACGGCGGAAGTGGAGGCGACGAGGTGGTGTGGGGAAGACGGTTTGGGGGACGATCTCGGTGACGATTTGGGGGAAGACGGTTTTAATAGATCTGGCAGACGAAGCGGTCCTTCAACATGTTAAGTAATATACATCTCTGCATCAAACGAACATACCTTACTAGCCCAATGGCAACGCCGTCTGAATCTAGCACCACAGGTCCCAGGTTCGAACCCTGTGGGAGCCTTTTTTGTTTATTTTTTTTTTCTTATTTTCATATTTAGATTTTATTTTCTTTTCATATTTATATTTTTTTCTTCTTTTCATATTTAGATTTTATTTTCTTTTAGTGTGTGCCAATGCCAGTAATATTCTTCTTTTCATATTTATGCAATTATCGTTTCATTTTTTACTATAACTATAATTAGTTGTTGATTTAATAACGAAAAAATGTTAAAATACCCTAACCTTGCTAGAAAAATCTAAAAACTTACAGGGACACACCAAATAGGTATACAGTCATGACAAAAAAAAATGTAAATTGAATCTGACAAAGTGGGGGGTGTATGTTATCACAACGGCATACATGTCCCACTACAACCAATGTGACTATGCGAGGGACGTAGCCACATGTGAGATATGTGGATCTAAAGTATCTCCAAATCATGTCAATCTTTACTAGGGTGTTAATGGATCCAAACTAAGAGATGTTGTACATTTGTGGAATTTTTGGAGCATTTTTTCCTATTACTTTGATTATTTGTTGATTTACTTAATAATAAATGTTAAAATACCCTATTATAGTTAGAAAAATCTACAAACTTGCAAGGACACACCAATTACGTATACAGTCATGACAAAAAAAATGTAAATTGATTCTGATAAAGTGGGGGGTGCATGTTATCACAACGACATACATGTCCCACTACAACCAATGTGACTAAGCGAGAGACAAAGCCACATGTGAGATATGTGCATCTAAAGTATCTCCAAATCATCTTAGACTTCTATACTGTGTTCATCTATGCTAAGTGAGGTGTTTTTAAAAAAATTAAAAAAAAACAAGAACATAGAACACAGATGATGTTTAAAAACAAATGATGTCTAAAAACAATTCAAAGAAACGTTGTTCAAAAAATATGAGCCCCACAGGACTCGAACCAGGTAGGTAAGGGTTTGCACTCAATGAACCTTACCATTGGGCTACACAAGTATGTTCGGTATGGAGCGAGGAAACATATACTAATACTATATATCCGACTACCAAAAAAAAGGGCGGCAAGAATTGCGCCAAATTTTTTCGGTGTCTTTTCTCCCGAAAATTATTTCCGCCAAAAACGCTCTTTAATAACCTCCATTCCCCACTTCTCGTCAAACCTCCCCCGTTTCCTATCTCCTCTGCAGCTCCCCCTCGAACCGGAGAAGCCGCCGGCACCACAGGACCCCTCGCCGGTGACGAGGTGGTTCCTCTCCCAGGTGAGTACTTTCCACGCCGCCTCCACCTATCCTCTCTCTCAACACCCCACCTCCCTTTCCCTACTCCAATCAACCACTTAGTCACCGGAACCCTAACCACTGCCGCCGCCGACGAGCAGCGCCGTCAAGAAGACGATTTGGTTTTACGCCGCCCTCCTATCCCTCTCTCTCGCCTACATTTCTCTACTCATCCACCTCTTTTTCTTCCCCAACCTAACCCTAGGCACATGTGCAGGTTTCAAATCGCACCTTGGCCACAACATCAATGGTGTCAACAAGGGGACAACTAAAAAAGGCACCTGCAGGTCTGTGAAAAAATCCAACTTTATTTGTTATAGTAGATCTACAATTTTGTTAAAGTAGAACTGCAATTTTCTTCCTATTATTATGCAGTTGTACATTAGCTTTTGTCACACCAATCCGAAATGTATTTGTCTGGCAAGATTGTAGTTCAGTCCCATCTATGTTCATACTTATTCATAGAGTTATAAGAGTTTTTCATTCACTGTAATCTTGGAGTCCACACATAGTTGTAGCTCTTATCTCAGATCTCAGACCTCTTATCTATCTTTAAAGTAGTGCTATTACCTCTAACCTATTAGTTCAAGCCTACTAAAATTTCTAATACACCCAATTTCTTGTTCTTCTAAGAACCCACAATAACTGAATATGAGAGAAGCCAAGATAGACGCGTGGCGGAAAATCAAAAGCTGTTTCAAGACCTCGGATTGAATACTATAGCTCATATCTCAGACCCCGGAACTCTAAACTTTTAAGTAGTATTATTACCTCTTACCTATTAGTTCAAGCCTTTTAAATTTTCTAATACACCCAATTTCTTTTCCTTCAAAGAACCTACAATAGCTGAGGATTATGAGAGAATCCGAGATAAACAAGTGGCGGAGAATCAAAAGGTCTTTGAAGAGCTCGGATTGAATAGATTTGCTTCTGAATTTAATAACTCCTTGCAACAATCTGCACAAAAAAAGGGGAAAAAATCAGCAACCAAGGGAACAGATAATGAAGATTCATCATCATCGGAGTATCTCCTTGGTGAGGATGATCAAGGAGATAGTACTGATGATGATGACACTGAATCTAATGATCAGCCAGAACTTGAGGTGCTTCTCCTAAATCTTCAAAGTAGTTGATGGACCATACTTCAAACATACATCTTGTTTAGTACATGCTATTCCTTATTAGATGTATGATCTAGGTTTACATGTTGCTGATCTGAATTATGTTTTAGGAGTTACATTGCATTGATATTAAATGTTCAATATATGGTATTGAGCACTTATATATTGGATTGCAATTAATTATTTCTGATCTGAATTATGCTCTTGGATTTACATGCATATTCTTTGAGACACACATCTTGATTAACATATGGTGTTCCTTATTAATGCATATGACTTACAAGAGTATTTTTCCCCCAGCTTCTCTCACCGTATAGGCGCAAACTCCTCTTTCCAAAGATCAAGAAATCTATTCCTAGAATGGCGCCTGGAGTTAGGAACAGTAAGAGAGTGAGGGCAGCTACTCAATCAGATGTGCTGCCTTCTGAATCTGAGCCAAGAACGTCAAAAAGGCTTCTTGTACAGGAACGTACAACCCCTTCTGATGACAATGCAGCTGCAGAGGAATGCAATGGAACAGTTGCTCATGACAACACATCAGAGGAAGGTAATGAAGCAGCTGGTCATGACAATGCAGCTGTAGAGGAACATATTGGAGCTCCTAATGATGAACTTTCAATTCCTGAAGGCAAGTTATATTTTTTCATTTACTTACGTCATCTCTTTTGTTGTTTTTGAAGGTATTAAATGATTTAACCAAAAGAAAAATTCTCTTTTGTAGCTGCTAAACAATGACGTCCTAGGAGGCCCAGACCAGCTACAATGGGAAAGCAGCTAGACAACATGACCAGAGCTATGGGAAGGAGATTGCCCATAGTTGTTAAAGAAGGAAAAAGAAGGCCTCATGAACCTGTTCAAGCTGCCAAGTTAGCTTCAGAGGCTGGCGTCATCATTCGGGAGAGCATTCCTATCCTTCCACATTGGAAAGATTATAAGAAAGATGACACACACTACAAAAACTTTGAGGGACAGCTAGCTGTAAGTGCCTTACTGTATCCGTATTAAACTTTTGCAACTTATGCTTACTTGACTAACTAAATATCCAACTGTCATATGTCTAGGGTCGATTGGCCATTAACACAAACCATGCCCCAACAAAGGTAGCTGTGACTGATTTGATGTGCACTACGATAAAAAACCAACATTATAGGCTAAAGAAGAAATACTTCAATGGTGTACCTGCAAATGAGATTACGACAACTTCTCCTGTTGACTACATGAGTGATGAACAATGGAGGGCACTTGTTGCAAAGTGGACAGATCCAAAGAACATGGTATGTGTATCATGTCTTACAACCTTCTTTCACTATCACTTTCCAAAGGATCTTATTTTCACCCTGTGATACCATCTAAAATTTTCAACCTCTTGTAGAAAACATGTGAAAATAACAAGCACAACCGCAATCAAGTAAAGTATCATCAGGCTACGGGTTCTCGCTGCTATGAGGCACACTTACATGCATATGTAAGGAAATCATTATCTTTTCCACTTACATGCACTTTTCCACTGAACCAATTATTTTCCATTACATCTGAGAATACTATGCTGTGATTTTTTTTGCACAATACAGAAGCAGAAAAGAAACATGGAAGAACCCAGCCTAGATCAGACTGAAGAAGTTGATGCGGTGGAGGCCTTCCAGACCTGCCACACCAGCTCCAAACGTGGCCTGAGTGACCTGGCAAGAGAGGCACTGGTAAGTGCAAAAACAATATGCCTAGTTGCCTACTAGTTGGAATTTAACTTAAAGCATATGTGGATTATATGCATACATATTATTTGGATTTGAATGATCTGGATCTTTGGGCTTTGTGGAGAGGGTCCAATAGTTTAGTAGCTGCAATTCTGTCACCAGAGTAATACCATGTATGTGTGACCTTAAATTTGAATTTGTTTGTTCAATAACCTCCAGATCTATATACTGAGATAGTAATCATGTTTTTGGTAGCTGAGAATTGTATGATTTTTCATGCTTCATTTGTAGCTCAGTTTGATGTGATTTTTTACCAGTATCCCTTCTTGTGAGATCAGTTGCTTGTATGGATTTTATCTCCATCATATTATGTGTATATCTGTCATGAAACATATTTCACCTGAAGCCCTTGTTGTCACATATGCGTACCTCAAATTTATTCCAATAATTACCAACTGTCATCTTCCTATTGCTCAAATACATGTAACTCTTATGTCTTCATGATATTACAGACTGAAATGGAAGCTTTGAGGGCTGAACCTATTCCTGAAGGTGAAATGCCAGCATCCAGTGTGCAGGTCGTGTCGAAGGTGCTCTCTCAGCACAGCTCCAACCAATTCCTGAAGAGTGTTGGCTTACAAACACCCTCATCCTCCAAGTCAGGATCATCACATGAAAGTGAGCTTCGGGAGCAACTTGCAGCTGAAGCGACAGCAGCTGTTCAAGGTGAACTTGATGACCTAAGGAAGAAAATTCAAGAGGCTGAGGAAGAGCGGGCAAGGACACAGAGGGAGCTAGAGGAGTACAAGAAAATTACAGAGTAGAACACCGAGGAGATGGCCGAGACCAATTTGCTCATCAAGAAGCTCTTGTCCCTCCAGGGAAATGCTTCTTCATCGACATGAACATAGCTGCTGCACAGTTATGCTTTGAACTGCATGTTCACTTTCGCTACTTAGTAACTTGGTCGTGTTAGCAACTTTTTATTCTATTTGGTACTGTTTCAACAAACTATGTGATGCAATGTGTACTGGTGTCCAATCAGTTGTATGCACACTTGAATACTTTTTCCAATCGTATATGGATTTGTGTGGCCATTATATATCATTTGCAAATTCAAATTAAATTATTATCTGCAATTCTGTGACCAAAGTGATCCTGTACCTGTGACCAAACTAATTTCTAATCTGTGACGAATTGATGTTATATTTGTGACCAAAGTGATGGCAAATCTGTGACCATTTTATATCAAAAGGTGACGATGGCAAATATCATTCTGTGACGATTAAAACATGTATTCTATGACGATTCTAAATTGATGATGTCAGCTGCCACGTCATTGATGATGTCACCGCCATGTCATCTGCCAGCGTGGCGTACAACAGACTATGACCAAAACAAAACAACAACTGTGACCAAACCGGATCGTCATGACTCATAAACGCCGTTAACGGCGCCGTCGGGCAGCCAGGCACACGGAAAATTATGACGACAACGGAGTTATATCCATGACCAACGACGTTCGTCATAGATTGAATTCATTTCCATGACGACAACTATTTCGTCACCGATTAGAGACACATCTGTGACGAAAAAACTCATTTTGTCACAGATGCACAAATGTGATGCCAATTCTGTGACCAAATGAATATCATCACAAAATCGTCACAAATGACTCCCTGTGACCATTTTGGCGCCTTCGGTGACGTTAAGGGAACGTCATTGATGACAACATCCCTACTAGTGTAAGTAAAGAAGAGAACAGATCATAGAGCGATATACATTTTGATCCACGGATTTCCCTTCTTCATCAAGATCTAATTGTCCATTAGTAGGCATTGGAGTCTTGATGGGTGTCAGGGGGTGAGACCTGGACAGATCCGCTAGGGGGTTGCCCTAGTGGTTTGCAGGTTAATGGAGGATCGGGACCTAAGAGCGTAGGTGGTTATGCATGTGGTGCACACGGAACTAAGCGAGTATGGCGGCGAAGAACAAGGAGACAAGGGTTTATACTGGTTCAGGCCTCCGAGGAATAAAACCCTACGTCCAGTTGTGGTGGATTATGCGAGGATGAAGATGAGTTCTCCTGTGCATGGAGCCGTAGGCCGCCTTATATGGGGGGACGGGCTAGGGTTTGCATGCGCAGATCGGTTGACCCGTGTCAGGGTCGGTTACAACTGTGGGAGGCTTATCTCCCGGATTACAAGGAGTATCCCGTGATACTCGGAGCTACAGGCGGTGGCGCGCCAGGTCGCCGTGTCTTGTCTTGCACGCCAAGGCTTCGCGGGTCTTCCGGGAGCTTGACCAGGTCGCTGGGCCCACTTGTAAGGTCGGCAAGTCTTCTGGAAGGTCGGGCCCACTTGTCAGGGGCCTCTGGGACCCTAGCCGGTGGGGACCGATGGGTACCCATGTCTCTCAAGCCCCCGATCGACGTGTAGGCGTAGCGGTCGAGGTGAGGTCATGTCGAAGAGGAGCGAGGCACGTCACCGTCGAGGTCGTGAAGGGTGCACGGGGATCAAAAAGAAAAGAAACCCCTCCGATGCGTGCACGAAGTTGAACGTCGAGCTTCTGGGTCAAAGAACCACAAGGTCGAGGTGAAGACGAGGCGTAGATCTTGCAGAACCGCCGACCTGACTTGAGTCAGGAATGTTGTAGTAGCAGCCACGACCTTCAGAAAGGTCAACAAGCCTACCAGGGGTAGGTCGAGCGGAGATGTGATGGAAGCAGGCTTCCATTAGGTCGAGGCGACCTGAAGAAAATAGGGCGTCGAAGACGCACTAGTGTAGTAGCCCCCGAGCAGTAAAGCGACCAGAATGGCCGGTTTGATGCTCCAAAGGAGAAGAGAAAAATAATCCGAACCTACGACCTTCTGCTTAGGAAACAGATGCTCTTGTAGGGTCGACGCTAGAGGACAAGAGCTCCAGAATCTTGCATAGGGTAGCAGGCAACGGGTCTGTCATAGCCAGAATCACAGGTGCACTGTACGGTCACGGGCCAGCAGACTCATGAAGCACGGGTCGCTGTCACCCGCAAAGGACAAAAGCGCTCCAGGATGCAGTCAAGTAGGGGTCAGGCGCGCTGATGCCTGTCACAGGTGAACAGTAACCTCGTGCTCCACGAGGGTACAGTGCCGTCAAGGATAAGGATGCCACGCAAGATGGCTTTGTGAGTGAGGCTTGATGCAGATGCCTGTGGGTATAAATAGGTGCCCAAGGCTTGAAGCAAACCGCACCAATCTTCAGAGGGGATCCATGATGACCCAGTGTAGTAATATTGCCACACCGTGGACTAGTGTCCGCCCACCAGAGTGTAGAAGTGATGTAGTTCATGCTTGGAGCTAGAAGAATACTTGCGAGGCTCGAAGAACTCTATCAGCTTCTTCTCCCAGCCTCACCGCGGAGCCCGGAAGGAGTATGAAGCAGCAGTTGCATCGTCGGCCCTGACACTTTCAGGCCAGATGTGATGCTGGTGAGCACCGCGCTCCACCCGGTGAGGTTGGTGTTAAAGCTCGGACCTTCTGCAATCTTGCGGTGAAGCTCAGACTTGATGCTGGGCGCTGCAGGAGACCGGTTGGTGCGCGAGTAGAGGTGGCTGTGTGGCAGCTACCTCCACAGTAGCTGTAGAGGTCGTCGAGTAGGCCCTGAAGCCAGAAGAAAGCTTGCGACAAGCCTTATTAGTGTAGCCTTAGTCGTAAGCACTTTGGAAGGTAATTCAGGACCTTTAAGATCTTTGGATCTTGTAATTTGGCCAAGGGCCAAACTCCTTGTAGCTTATGAAGCTGTAAATATAGTTGTGCATGAGCAGTGTCACAGCTTTAGTAGTTTGTAAGGGTGCCCGGGCTGCAGTGGTACGGATACCAAAGTCCCAGCGGGGCTGTAATAGCACACCGACCTTCAGGAGGCCTTCCGTAGAGACAAGAGACCCGTGTCGACCTGGGTCGGCACGGCCGTTGTGCGGTGGCACAACGCAGGTAGTCAGCCTGGAAAACCTAGGTCTGTACGACCTAGGAGGCAGCAGGGCCTTAGCGACCTCAAGGAGGTGCCACTTGACCAAGAGGTCGCCAACAGGTAGTAGAGCCATTAAGCGTGGGGCCGTCGGTACAGCCATGAAGGCAGTGTAATAGGTAGCAGGACCTTAGCGACCTCGGGGAGGTGCCACTTAACCCGAGAGGTCGCCAACGGGCAGTAGAGCATTTAAGCACGGGGCCGTTGGTACAAAACCAGCCATAGAGGCTAAGGTGATCAGTAGGTAGCAGGACCTAGGAGCCCAGGGGTGCGAGCCCGATAGTGAGATCTGAGGCGACCTACCAAGCGGTAGTACCTGTCGACCTTGTGAAGGTGTTGTCATGGACCCGAAGGTCGTCAGAGGCCAAGAGACCTTAAGGAAAGTTATGGGGAGGGGGCTTGAAGTAAGGCATAGCGAGTCCATGGATGCCGGGCCGTTAGGCGCAAAACCAACGGGCACGGATTCCCGCACGGCTCGAGCCGTTACTGCCTGTAGCCGTTAGGCCGAAATAGCCATTAGGCGATGTATCCGTTGGGTCGCCGGTGATGTCGCCGGATTCGAGGGGGCGGTTGGAGCACCGCGGCCCACCGCACTGTCGCAGCCCAGTTTATAAAAGGCCGAGTGAAGGGTCAAGGACCCCACTCGCTTCCATTCCCCGCAAGAGCTAGGGTTCCCAATCCGCCGCCAAAAGCTTTAGCGCATAGATTTGCTGGCGCCGCCGCGCTTAGATCCGCCGCGCCTAGCGCCGCCGTATGCGCCAAAAGACTCTGGTGGTTTTTAGAGCTAGATCCACCGGATTCGAGGAAGAGGAAATGGCCCCGGAGCGTGCACCGGTGCCGGAGAAGGTGTGGGAGCACTCGGTGGTGACGTAGCCGCAGCTCAAGGAGCTGGTGGAGCGCGGGCTGCTGAAGCCCAGGGAGCAGGTGGGCTGGAGGCCCGCCGCCGGTGAAGCGTTCCCGTCCGAGGGGACTGAAGAGACCGTCGCCTTCGTCGCGCATGTCAAGCGCGGCTTCAGAGTCTCGGTGGGCGACTTCTTCCGCGGGCTGCTGCACTTCTACCACATCAATGTGACGCACCTCGTCCCCATCGCCATCACCACGGTATCCTCGTTCATCCATCTGTGTGAGGCATACCTTGGGATACCGCCACATTTCGACCTGTGGCGGTATTTCTTCGAGGTGAAGAAGACGGGGAAGAACGGTGTCATCGGCGCCGTCGGCTTCATGCTACGCCGTCACATGAAGACGGTGTACATCGACATGGAGCTGCCGGATAACACCCAAGGCTGGCGGCGGGCCTGGTTCTACATCGACAACCCCAAGCCAGCGCTGCCGACCAGGTCGGGGCTTGCGCCGGTCCCGGTGCCTGAGTGGACCAACCAGCTAACATCGCGGGAGATGGACACCATCAAGCCGCTGCTGGAGGACCTCAAGCAACGGAAGGAGGAAGGGCTGACCGATAGAGCGGTGGCCATTAGCTTCAGCCGGAGGCTGCTGCAGCCGATCCAAGATCGGGTGCACCCTGGCTACGAGTATTGGGGGCAAACCGACCCAACTCGCATACAGCAGCGAAAGGTCTCCAAGCAGGAGATGGTGGCGCGAGTGAGGGAGCTCTTCAACGGGGTGATCCGGAACCGGACATGCCCCAAGGCATTCTCCCTCACATGGCCCGCGGACGTGGTATGTCGCCGATCGATCTTGTCTTCTCTGTTGTTTGCATTTCCCTTGTTCTGAAACCAAGGTCGTTTGATTCGCAGGGTCGTGAAGGTTTGTTCTGGTGTCCAGCTCCCCTCGCGGACGAGGGGGAGCGCAGTTTCAAGGCTCGGGCGGCGGAGGACGTAAGGGCTCCACCGCCGAAGTTGTTGGAGAACTACCTCTCTGACTCATCGGTGGGGGGTAGCGATGACGAGGATCCGCCCGTGGCGAGCTCCGTGCCGACAACTCGTTGTACGCGGCAAGCCACCGCGAAGATTCCGGCGCACAAGGGCGTTAAGATCATCTCCGCCACCATTGAGGCGGAGAAGAAGAAGAGGAAGGTCGTCGCCGCGTCGTCAGAGACGACAACGACTGACACTGAGGTCGTCTTCGAGGAGCGTGATGATGCGGGGTCGTGCGACGTCGCCGGAGGGTCGGGCGACGCGGCGGTCGTAAGAGAAAGCAATGCCCCACCCGCGGCTACCGGCGAGCAGCAGCAGAAGGCGAGCGCGAAGGACGTGAGCGACCAAGGGTCGCAAAAGAAGCCGAGACGGGAGCCGCCCAGGCCAATGTCGATGAAGCTGAAGACTGGCAGCGGGTATATTGCTGAGCTCGATTTATGACGTTTTTCATCTTTTTGCAAGTGTGTTGAGTAGGTTGGTGCTGACGAATATGTACACCTTGGGCAGGGCGACTCCTGCTGCTTCTGGGAGTAGCAAGAACGCCACAGGCCAGGAGGCCTTTGGGTGGAAGGCTGAGAAGTTGCCGGTAGGGCAGTCACCGGCGACCTCAGGTGGGGACTTCACCAGTAAGGCCGCTGAGACCGTGGAGACGACACCACCGGTGCCAGCTAAAGCCGCTGCGGAGGTCGTGCAGCGGGTGGAGGGCCCGCGCCAGCAGGACCTGCCGGGATCGAGTCTACTGGGCACGCAGCAAGTGGAAGCCGTAGGTGCAAGCGGGGAAGCCGACGAGCGACCCTGCTTCTACGAAGGTACTCCATGGGAGGACGACGTCTGGGCCGACGCCAAGGATCTTGAAGACTTCAAGGCAGCGCAGGTGACCATTAACAAGACACTCGCGGTAAGTTTGCATTACCTTTGGCTGCCTCTTGGGTTCGCGCCGACGCGATGTTTTAACAATCTCAATGAGTGGTTGCAGACTCTTGCTGAGCGCGCGCAGAAAAGGGCGACCCTGTTGAAGGAGGGTGCCAATCTTCACGCAGAGCTGACAACGGCCCGGGAGGCCGTGCTTCAGGCCAAGGTAGAGGCCGCGAAGGAGGTAAGGAGCCTCAAGGACGAGGCAATCTCGAAGGATCAGGCCATCGAGGCCTTGAGGCGCGAGCTTGAAGCTACAAAGCTGAAGGTGAAGGAGACGGAGGACGAACTGAAGGTCGCTGCTGTAGGTACGTCGTAGGACACCCTTGTGTTGTTGTGTAAGCACACCGTGCTGACCCGCTCTTGACCTCGGTATGTGCAGAGGCCAAGAAGAGGGAGACTGCCTTGAAGAAGGACCTCAAGGAGTCGAAGGAGCAAGTGAAGATCCTCAAGGAGAAGCACAAGGAAGTCATTGCCAGTGAGTCTTACTTCACCCATAAAGCTGCTTATGAATTTGGGGTGCGCAGGGATCTAGAGATCGACCTTGGCCGGGCGATGTAGACCCTTATTGATCATCAAGAGATGACTGCAGATATGGAGAAGGAGCTGGACGACCTCAAGGAGGCCGCCGAGTACCTCGTGGACGTGTACACCCCTAAGGTCGAGGGGGAACCACAGGGGCTCATCGAGCGGCTGGATGGCGCGGTAGGTTGGATAAGGACCTTGCTGATGGACGGTGGTAAGCTTGCCGCCGCTACCGCGCTGGCCGTGGTGAAGCACCACGAGCCGTCGTTCAACCTCGAGAAGGTCAAGGAGGAGATCGACTTGTCACAGGCGGTGGATAGCGAAGGTATTCAGGCCGCCGCGGAAGAAGTTATGAAGAAGATATACCTGCAGGGGTAGCTTAGTAGTGATAAACAATTAGTAACAATGACGGGTCGTGGACCCTTTTGATGTAATATAAACAGTTGCATGAATCAAAAAGGCATGTTAAGCTAGATTTGTGTGGTCCCTATTTTACTTTGTATACTCGTTATAAGAATGTGAAGGTAACGAAGTTGCGAGACCCCTTTTCCTCCGCTTACCCAACTCAGAGGAGGAACGGCTTACCGACCACACGGCTCGACGTTGGAGGCTTAGGTGTGGCTGGCGCGCGGAGGGGGTCAGGGACCCAAGGTCAAGCAACCCCGTGACCTAAGAATACTTATAAAGTGTACAAGAAGTTGTTATAAGGGAACACTGGTAAATAAAAAGGTAAAGACCCCAAGTCGAGCGACCCTGTGGTTGGCAGAGCCAAGCCCCCGAGCGTGAAGGGCCGAGCTTAGAGCCAAGCCCCCGAGCGTGAGGGGTTCGGTTTTAAACCAAGCCCCTGAGCGTGTCGAAGGGGAGGGGTAAACAGAAAACAGACAAGCTGAGAAAGATATCTTTTTATATGTATTGAATTATAAGAGGTAGAATACATAGCTTTATTGTGATACAATGTTCCTAAGGATAGAAGCGACGTAAGTGCTCGATGTTCCAGGGGTTAGGAATGCCCTGGCCATCGACCCACTGGAGGCGATAGGTCACCGGTCCAATGACCTCCTTGACTATGAAGGGGCCTTCCCAAGGTGCAGAGAGCTTGTGCATGTCCTTGGTGTTCTGGATCCGCCGCAGGATTAGGTCGCCAATGTTGAAGGAACGCTCCCGCACGTTGCGGTCATGGTAGCGACGTAGCTGCTGCTCGTGGCGGGTATGGCGCATGAGCGCGGCCACACGATGTTCCTCGACGCTGTCGAGGTCGAGGCGGCGTGTTTGCTCTACTTCTCCTTCATCGAAGTGCTGGATGCGGGGAGCACCGAAGGCCACATCGGTGGGGAGGATAGCCTCTGATCCATAGACCAGGAAGAAGGGTGAGTACCCTGTAGCCGAGCTGACCTGAGTCCTGAGACCCCAGAGGACATGAGGGAGCTCTGAGAGCCACCTCGTGGCGTAAGGCGCTGAGTCGTCGAAGATGCGATCTTTTATAGCTTGTAGGACCATGCCGTTGGCCCTCTCGACCTGGCCGTTGCACCGCGGGTGTGCCACCGAGGAGTAGTACACATCGATCAGGCTGTCCTGACAGAAGTCCCAGAATTTGGCTCCTGTGAAGGTCGTGCCAAGGTCGGTGATGATCCTATTCGGCACCCCGAAACGATGGGTAATCTCCTCGATGAATTTGGCCGCTTCTTTTGACGTGACGCTGGATACGGCATAGACCTGGAACCACTTGGTGAAATTATCCACCGCCACGAGTATGTACTTGTAGCCGCCGGGGGCGGTCTTGAATGGTCCCACAGAGTCGAGACCCCAAACTGCGAAGGGCCACGACGGAGGGATGGTCCTCAGGGCCTGAGCCGGGAGGTGTTGCTACTTGGTGAAGAACTGGCACCCCTTGCAACGACGTACAAGTTCTTGGGCATCGGACACGGCCATGGGCCAGTAGAACCCGGATCTGAAGGCCTTGCCAACCAGGTTGGCAGAGGCGGCGTGGTTGCCACATTCACCACCGTGGATCTCCTCCGAGAGCCTGAGGCTCTCGGATCGCAGGATGCACTTCATCAGTACTCCAGTAGAGGCAGACCTCCGGTAAAGTTCCTGACCGACAACGATGTAGTTGGTGCTACGCCTCGTGATCTTTTCTCGTTCCGCCTTATCCGCAAGTACTCGATGCTCGAGGAGGAAGGCAATGAAGTCAAGGCGCCAGTCATCTTCTGCGTCGACCATGAGGATCTTGCGGCCTGTGGGCGAGGTAACCTCGTCATCGGGTGACTCTGAGTCGGGGATGAGTTTGATGGACGGATTGCGTAGGTCTTGGACGAACACACCGGCCGGAACCAGTGCGCGCTTGGAGCCAAGCTTGGAAAGAACATCGGTCGTGACGTTGTTGTTGCGACAGACGTGGTGGAACTCGAGCCCCTCGAAGTGGCGCTCGAGCTTGCGCACCTCAGCACAGTAGGCATCCATGGTATCCTTCCTGGCTTCGGAGTCTTTGCTGACCTGGTCGATGACGACCTTGGAATCGCCGTAGGCCAAGAGGTGCTTGATCCCAAGGGAGACAGCGATGCGGAGCCTGTGGATGAGGGCCTCATACTCGGCGCCGTTGTTGGACGCCTTGTAGTGGATCTGCAGGACGTACTTGAGGTAGTCGCCCTTAGGGGAGATGAATAGAACTCCCACGTCGGCTCCTTTGAGGTTCAAGGACCCGTCGAAGTACATCTTCCAATGCTCAGGTCGCTCCGGCGGCGGAGGCTGCTGGATCTCTGTCCACTCAGAGACGAAGTCTGCGATGACTTGGGACTTGATAGCCTGCCTGGGGCAGAACTCCAGGTCGAACTCACCTAGTTCGATGGACCACTTGACGACGCACCCAGAGGTGTCACGACTCCGTAGGATCTCGCCCAGGGGAAAGGTCGAGACGACCTTGATCTTGTGGGCTTGGAAGTAGTGCCAGAGCTTTCGCGAAGTCATGAGCAGCGCGTAAGGCATCTTCTGGGGTTGGCTGTACCTGGTCTTGCTGTCAGACAGGACCTCACTGACGTAGTAGATAGGTCACCCCTCTTCAGGTCACCCCTCTTCAGGTCGCTCAGCCACCAGGACCGCGCTGACCACCAGGGTGGTAGCCGAGATGTAGACCAGTAAGGGCTCCTTGGGTGCCGGGGGCACCATCACCGGGGGTGTCGTGAGAAAGGTCTTGAGTTGCTCATGAGCTTGGTCCGCCTCCTTGGTCCAGACGAACTTGTCCACCTTTTTCATCAGCTTGAAGAAGGGCAGGCCTTTCTCTCCGAGCTTGCTGATGAATCGGCCTAAGGCCGCCATCATGCCTGTAAGCTTCATGACGTCCTTCTCGCCAGTAGGTCGCTTCATCTTGAGGATGCCATCCACCTTGGTGGGATTGGCTTCGATGCCCCGGTTGCTGACCATGAAGCCGAGGTGTTTGCCGGACGGGACACCGAAGACGCACTTCTCTGGGTTAAGCTTCCAGCGATAAGTGCGGAGGTTGGCGAAGGTCTCTGCGAGGTCAGCTATGAGCTTGTCCTCGTGGGTGGTCCTGACGACCACGTCGTCGACGTAGGCTTCTACGTTCTTGTTGATCTGGCTGACCAGACACTTCTATATCGCCTTCTGGTAGGTCGCGCCAGCGTTCTTAAGGCCGAAGGTCATGGCCGTATAGCAGTAGATGCCATGGGGTGTTATGAATGCCGTCTTGTCTTGGTCGGAGACCTTCAGGGCTATCTGGTGATACCCTGAGTAGCAGTCGAGGAAGGAGAGGAGGACGCTCCCGGCCGTGGAGTCCGCGACCTGGTCGATTCGCGGAAGAGGGAAGGGGTCTTTAGGGTAGTGCCTGTTGAGATCGGTGTAGTCTATACACATTCTCCATTGACCGGTTTTCTTTGGTACAAGAACCGGGTTGGCGAGCCACACCGGGTTTTTACACTCTCGGATAAATCTGGTAGCTAGGAGCTTTATTAGCTCTACCCTAATGACGTCCTTGCGATCTTTCGCAAAGCGGCGAAGCTTTTGCTTGACAGGCTTGGCCATCTTGCTAACATCCAAGGCGTGCTCAGCCAGCTCCCTAGGAACACCTGGCATATCCGATGGACTCCATGCGAATATGTCAGCGTTATCCCGGATGAAGCTGGTGAGCGCGAGTTCCTATTTGGGGTCTTGCCCGTCGCTAATCACCACCGTCTTCTCTGGGTCGGCAAGGCCGAGGAAGACCTTCTTCGTCGAGGGAGCCGCGTCCAGGGCGGTCTCGATGCGCTTCTGTTCTGGGACAGATTGGTCGACAGGGTCGGCCTTCTTGGCTTCAGCCACCAAGACCGCGGAGGCCTCGGCGGCGACGGAGGTCGCGACGAGGTCGAGAGCCTCCGTGTTGCACCTGAAGGAGATGATGAGGTCCCCTTTGACAGAGAGGACCCCATACGGAGCCGGCATCTTCAACACCAAGTAGGTGTAGTGTGGGATGGCCATGAATCTGGCCAGCATTGGGCGACCTAGGATCGCGTGGTAGGAGGACTTGAAGTTGGCGACCTCGAAGTTGAGGTACTCCGTCCGGAAGTTCGCCTCCGTACCGAAAGTGACCGGGAGGGAGACTCGACCCAGGGGTAGGGCCGCCTTCCCGGGGACGATGCCGCAGAAAGGCTCATCGCAATCCATCATCTTGTTGAAGTCGAAGCCCACCTTCTTGAGGGTGTCAATGAAGATAATGTTGAGGCCACTGCCTCCGTCAACCAGGGTCTGGGAGAGCAGGGCTCCATCCACTGTAGGCTCGACGACGAGCGGGTAGGACCCGGGATCTAGGATATGAACCCAGTGATCAGCTCTGGAGAACGTGATCGGCTGCTCAGACCATCGTAGGGGCACAATTGGCTGAGTGTGGACGAGGTGGATGTCGCATTTGTCCTTCTGGTAGCGCCTCCTGCTGGCGCTGGACTTGATTCCGCCGACAATCATGTTGATCGCGTGGGTGGCGGCATGGAAAGGCCCGTTGGGGTTGCCCGACGCCGGCGGAGGGGGCAGGTTCGCCTCATCGCGAGGGGCCGTTGGGGCAGTGTTGTTGCGAGGTGGCTCACGGCGATCGTCGTATCGCTCGTCGCGGCGGTCTTCGCGGCAATCTCGCCGGTCGTCGCGACGGTAGTTGTTGTTGTTGGGGCGGTTGTCACGTCGCCCGCCGTCGTTCCTGGGTCGCTTGGGGTCCGCGGAGGAGCTGAATGCCCTCTTGAACTGAGAGCACTCGCGGAGAGTGTGGGTGGCTCCCTCATGAAACCCGCAGATGCTGTCGAGCGCCAGGTCGAACTCCACTTGGTTGAAGGACGAGCCTCGTCGCCCATCGACCGCTAGGACGTTAGAAGGTCGCTTGCGGAGTTTTTCCGCCGCGGTACCAGATGTACCGGCGTTACCAGCGTCGAACTAGTTCTGGAGGGCGTCTTCCATGTCCATCAGTTTGTTGACGATGACCATCAACTCCTTGACATTGGTGGCGTCGGACTCGTGGATCTTCTCGAAGATCTTAGGGTCTTTGATGCCCTTTTTGTAGTTGTCGACAATCTGGTCGTCCCTGATGCCGACGCACTCGTTCCAATTCTCGAAGAATCAGTTGTTGTAGTCGCGGAGCCGCTCCTTAGGCTTCTGCACGACCCACCCTAGGTTGAAGGCATTCCCAGGGCGATCGTAGGTCGCCTGGAAGTTCGATGTGAAGGCCTGGGACAGATCAGCCCAGGACTTGATGCTGCCGGGCACAAGGTTGTTGAGCCACAACGAAGGGGATTTGCCCATGACCAATGGGAAGTAGGCCGTCATGTGGTCGAAGTCACCACCGGCCGCCTTAACGGCGACGTAGTAGGTCGACAGCCAGATATTAGGGTCGGAGCACCCATCATACGACTTGATGTTGGGCTTGAAGTTGTCGGGGTACTCCACCCTCTTGAAGCGGGCATCCAGCGCTGGGAAGGTGTTGAGCGCAAGATCTTCACTGGTGCCTCTTGCCGGGGTGGCATCTCGAGGCGTAGAGTGGACGCTGCGCTCCGGGACGACAACCTGGGAACGTGGCTGCCGGTCCCGGGCGACCCGGATGACAGCGGGGTCGTCGTGGTGAGCGTCGTACTTGGCACGTCGCTGGTTCTCGATCTCGTGCTGATCGCGGAGCTCGCGCTCCATGATGCGATGGACGCCGCCAGGGGCGCCGTACTTGCGGTCGTAGTCCAAGCAGCGGCGGAGCTTGCGCTCCTCTCGCTCCCAGTGGCGTTGGTCGACGACGGTGCGGGCGTCACGTGCGCACCTGTTGGCGTCGAGGTTGACGTGAAGGTCGCGGGCAGCAGCGGGCTGCTGGGCGGGTTGCTCAGGGTTGTGCTGAGCGACCTCCTCCTGGACGGGGGAGAGGTGGCTACGCGCAGGTCGATGGGATCGACTGCGCGAGTGACGAGTAGAGGATGACGCGGCAGACCTAGAGGCCGTACTCTTCTCCTCCACCAAGGCGTTTGCGACCCGGAGGTACGCGAGAGCCTGCTCAGCTTCCGGCGATTGGACTTGCTGGAGCCGAGTAATGGCTGCACCCAGGTTGGCATGGGGGCTATTGAAGGTCGCAATCCCAGCTTCCTCGAACTCCAGTCGTAGATCGCGAGCACAGGGCAAGGCACGCTGCTGCTCTTCCGCACGTCACTCAGCGCGGCGGTCGTTTGCTTGGATGCGGGCCGCCTCCTGAGAGTTGGTTGCACCCAAGCGCGGTGGCTCGTTCTCCGAGATCACCATCACCTGATGGAAGATGACTTCTTGGTCATTTGGGGTGATGCGAACCCGGACCTTCTGGAACTTCCCGTAGTCCGGAGACTGGGTAGGTCGCTTAGCTCGGCGTGGGAGCTCGTTGTCGATCTTCTTCCGCGGGCGTCACCCACGGAGGGTATGCTTTGCACCCTTGTGGTAGGTGCAGGGCACGTCGAGGGGTTAGCACCGGGCGCGAGGCGCAGGCCTTGGGTTGCGCGAAGGTCGCTGCCCAGATTGGATCTGAGGAGGCGTGGAGAGTTGGCTCAGGCGAAGGCCAGGCGCATACTTCAGGTCGAAGGGGAAGGTGTCGTGGCGCAGCACTGTCTGCGTCGAGCGTTGAGCTCGTTCGCAGATCTCCAGGGTTTCCCTCATCGAGCCGATGATATTGTCCATCCCCTGGACGAGGTCACAGGGTTTGGGCGGGTGGGTCTCTGATACTAGATCGGGAACAGGGACGGCGGTAGGCATCGTGACGACCTTCTCAGAAGTCGCTGGAGGAGTCAAGGCTGCCGGGGCAAGCGAGGTCGCCGTGAAGGATCCAAAGCAGATCTCCACGGGGTCGGCGAGGAAGGCCGCCATGCTCGCCGGGAAGACGACGCCAGATTGGGCCACCATGCTGCACAGGAAGTTCCCGATCGCCCCTACCTGGCGCGCCAACTGTCAGGGGTGAGACCTAGACAGATCCGCTAGGGGGTTGCCCTAGTGGTTTGCAGGTTAATGGAGGATCGGGACCTAAGAGCGTAGGTGGTTATGCACGTGGTGCACACGGAACTAGGCGAGTATGGTGGCGAAGAACAGGGAGACAAGGGTTTATACTGGTTCAGGCCTCCGAAGAGTAAAACCCTACGTCCAGTTGTGGTGGATTATGCGAGGATGAAGATGAGTTCTCCTGTGCATGGAGCCCTAGGCCGCCTTATATGGGGGGACGAGCTAGGGTTTGCATGCGCAGGTCGGTTGACCCATGTCGGGGTCGGTTACAACTGTGGGAGGCTTATCTCCCGGATTACAAGGAGTATCCCGTGATACTCGGAGCTACAGGCGGCGGCGCGCCAGGTCGCCGTGTCTTGTCTTGCACGCCAAGGCTTCGCGGGTCTTCCGGGAGCTTGACCAGGTCGCTGGGCCCACTTGTAAGGTCGGCGAGTCTTTTGGAAGATCGGGCCCACTTGTCAGGGGCCTCTGGGACCCTGGTCGGTGGGGACCCATGGGTACCCATGTCTCTCAATGGGCTTGGTCTTGTCCATGTCAAACTTCTTTAGCATGTCTCTTGTACATTTGGTTTGACAAATGAAAGTCCCTTCCTTTGCTTGTTTGATTTGAAATCCAAGGAAGTACTTGAGCTCACCCATCATGGACATTTCAAATCTCTTTGTCATAACCCTACTAAATTCTTCACAAAAAGTTTCATTAGTACTACCAAATATTATGTCATCGACATATATTTGGCAAACAAAAATATGACCATCAACTTTTCTAGTGAAGAGAGTAGCATCGGCTTTGCCTATCTCAAAGCCTTGCTTGAGCAAGAAATCCTTAAGGCATTCATACCATGCTCTTGGTGCTTGCTTAAGCCCATAGAGCGCCTTATGGAGTTTGTAGACATGATTAGGACGCTTGGGATCTTCAAAACCGGGTGGTTGCTCCACATAGACTTCTTCGGAGAGTGGTCCATTGAGAAATGCACTCTTGACATCCATTTGATATAACTTGAAGTCATGATGGGTGGCAAAGGCGAGGAGAAACCGAATTGCTTCAAGTCTTGCCACCGGTCCATATGTTTCTCCAAAGTTAAGTCCCTCTACTTGAGTGTACCCTCGAGCAACCAATCTTGCTTTGTTCCTAATCACAATCCCAAACTCATCTTGCTTGTTCCGGAAAACCCATTTGGTGCCTATGACATTTGTCTTGGGTCTTTCCACCAATTCCCACACTTGATTTCTTTCAAAGTTGTTCAACTCCTCTTGCATAGCCATCATCCAATCCGGATCCTCAAGAGCTTGATCTACCTTGATAGGTTCAAGAAAGGAAACAAACGAGTAAAATGCACAAAAAATTTTAAGACGAGATTGTGTTGTTACCCCTCTCTTTATGCTCCCAAGAATATTGTCAACGGGGTGGTCTCGTTGTATGACTTGATGTACACGAGGGTGTGATGGAGGTTGGTGTAGGGGTTGGTCTTCATCATCATCATCATTAGCTTGAGGCTCAGATGCACTTGGTTGATCATCCCCTTGCTGATTAATTCCTTGGTTCTCAGTGATTGGAGGTGCTGAATTCCCAGACTGCAGAACTTCTGCATCTCTTTGCAGAACCTCGTCCTCTGCATTTTTATGCAGAACCTCTGCAGTCTGTACACTTGCAGAACCAGTGACTTCAGGCCCTTCGAGTGGTGTTGAAGATAGGAGTTGTTCTTCATCATCTTCTTGTTCTTCAACTGGTCTAACATCACCTATGGCCAATTGCTTGATTGCTTCACAAGGTGGCGTCTCCTTTCCTACAACATTCATATCAACTTGCTCCACTTGAGAGCCATTAGATTCATCAAAGGTTAGTCTACCGTGACATCAATCCTTCCGGAGGATAGATTGAAGACTCGGTAGGCATGTTTATTAGGACCATAGCCAAGAAGAAAAACCTTCTTCAACATTTGGTGCAAACTTAGAGATTCGGAGTTTTTTGTTTAGAATGAAACATTTGCACCCAAATACTCTAAAGTAAGACACCTTAGGCTTTTTACCGGTGATAAGCTCATAGGAGGTCTTCTTGTGAAACTTGTGAAGATAGAGGTGGTTGATGGCATGGCAAGCTGTGTTGATAGCTTCGGCCCAAAAGATGTCTTGCGTCTTGTATTCATCCAACATGGTTCTTACCATCTCTATGAGTGTGCGATTTTTTCTCTCAACCACCCCATTTTGTTGAGGGGTATAGGGAGCTGAAAATTCATGCTTGATGCCCTCTTCATCAAGAAACTCTTCAACGTTGGTGTTGCGAAGTTCGGAGCCATTATCACTTCTCACTTTCTTGACGGGCAAACCGAATTCCCTTTGTGCTCTTCTTATGAAGGTCTTCACCTTCCCTTGTACTTCACTCTTTTCAAACACAAAGAACACCCACGTGAAGCGAGAAAAATCATCAACAATAACCAAGCTATATTTATTACCACCAATGCTTATGTAGGCCACCGATCCAAATAGATCCATATGAATGAGCTCCAACGGGCTTGTAGTAGTGAGGATGCTATTTGGTGGGTGAGGTGCACCTACTTGTTTCCCGGCTTGGCATGCTTGACATATCCTATCTTTCTCAAAATGAACATTAGTTAGTCCAAGGATGTGTTCATCTTTCAAGAGTTTGGCCAAGTTCCTCATGCCAACATGAGCTAGTCGGCGATGCCATAACCAACCCATGCTAGATTTTGCCACCAAACAAGTCTTAGGGGCGACTTTACTTTTGTTGAGATCAACTAGGTAAAGCCTTCCCTTCAAGCGACCCGTAAGGACAATAGAGGAATCCTCCCTCTTAATGATGGACACACCCTTATCCGAAAAGTGACAATCAAATCCAATCTCACTAAGTTGTGAAACGGATAGTAGATTGTAACACAACGGATCAACATAAAGCACATTAGTAATTGAATATTTAGAAGAGATAGGGATATCACCAACTCCAATGACTTCTCCACTAGCATCACCACCATAAGCAATTCTTTCTCTTGGTCCTTCTAGGTGGAGATAGGTGGAGAACATATCCCTTTCTCCGGTCATATGATGTGTACATCCGCTATCAAGCACCCAACTTGATCCACCGGAGGAGTATGCCTACAAAACAATTTAGTTCCTTCTTTTAGGTCCCCAATTTGACTTGGCGTCTTCCACGTTAGCAACCAAAATCTTAGGAACCTATAGTGACATTTTCACATATATGTTGGACTGATTTCCAACATACATGGCAACAACTTTACCAAGGTTGTTGCGTCTCAACACATAGCTAGGGTAGGTTGTACGTTGGTGGATGCATGAGCCTTGTTTATGTGAGCAAACTTGTTTCTCTTGGGCAAGATAGGATGCTTGTTTGCTTGAGCATGAGTGCTGGGTGCCTTGGAAACATATTGAGGTCCAGCTTTGAGTTTCTTCTTGTTGCTGTCCTTCCTGACTCCAGACTGCGGAACTTCTGCATGTTTCTACAGAACCTCTGCAGTCTGGGTTTTCTTCAGTTTCCTGTCTATAGACCGAGGAACCTCTGCATTTTTCTGCAGAACCTCTGCAGTCTGGGCAAACAGAAACCCATTGCTGCTGAAGTTGAGACATTCTTTGCCATTGATGATTTTCCTTTTAGCAGTCTTGCTGTCCTCATTGTACCTAAAACCATGCCTTGTACTCTTGTAGAGCATCCTCTCATATTTATGATCCAACTTTCTCTTGCCTTCATCTTTCATGCATCCATTAGCTATGATAGTGTTGAGCCTAGCAATTCCTTTCTTCATAGCATCCATATTAGTAAGGTTAGTAGCATAAGATTCAACATCAATATTATGGCATTTATCACAGCCCTTGCTAGTAAAGAACTAGATTCACCCTTTGCTTTGGAGGGGTGTGAGGTACTACTCCAAAGGAGACTATATTGCTCCTCAAGCTCTTCATTCCTAGTTTTAAGAGAATTATTTTGAGCTTGAGAGGCAGCAAGTTCTTCCCTAAGAGTAGTGATGATGGCCAAATTATGATCAACTTCCAATCTTAGGACCTCAACCTCACTCCTCTCCGAAGCAAGAAGACCTTGGTATTTCTCTAGTTCAACCACTAGCTTAGCCATGAAGTCTTTTGATTATTTATCAATTTTACCAACTAGTTGTTCTATTTCTTCATCACTAGATTCATCACTAGAGTCTATGTCCGAGCTATCACTAGGTGGAGAGGAGGGTTTGGAGGAGGATTCTACCTTTTCACCCTTAGCCATAAGACAATGAATGGTGGTGCTTTCTTCATCATCACTTAAGTTGTTGAAGAGTTTTGATCTAGAGGAGGGGTTCTTGATATCCACGGTTGCAACCTTCTTCTTCTCCTCTTCATCACTAGAGCTCCCATCACCGAAGTTCCATTCATGTCTAATGTGGACTTCTCCACCATAGCTCTTCTTCTTATGATATGGCTTGTGATCTTTCTTGTACTTGTCCTTGTTTTTGTCATACTTGCCATCCTTCTTTTCATTGGGGCAATCCGCAATGAAGTGTTCCGTGCTTCCACAATTGTAGCAAGTTCTCTTCTTGTGATTGGGATATTTTCTTTTGGAGAACTTGTAGCCTTGTTTCTTCAAACCCTTCTTGTATCTTCTCATAAATAGGGCTATATCACCAATCTCAACTTGAGGACCTTCATCCTCGTCTTCACTTGAATCACTTGATGAGCTCTCTACTTTAACTTTCTTTGATTTTGACTTGGATGGCTTAGATGAAGTAGAGGGCTTGCTTGACTTGCTAGCTTGGAGAGCCACATCTTTGACCTTCATGTTGTTCATCTTGGACTCTAGCTCTCCAATCTTCTTTCTATGTTGTATCTCTATGTCCATGAGCTCATGTGTAAGAATTCTTCCAAGGACATCATTTGGAGAGAACTCCTCGAATCTTTTCTTCTCTCTAATCAAGGTGACTAGAGTGGGGTTTCTAGGAGCAAAGACCTCCAACATCACTTTCACAACATAGTGGTCATCCAATTCATCACCACCCAAGCCTCTAATCTTACCAACAATGACCATCAACCTATCAAACATATCTTGGGGCCCTTCACCCTCCAATATAGAGAATCTATTGAGCTCGGGCATCAAGATGTTTATCTTGGATTTCTTCACTTTATCAACTCCTTCATGTGCAATATGGAGAGTGTCTCATATTTCCTTGTCAATCTCCAAGTCATTCACCCTATTGTACTCTTGTCCATTCAAAGCACTAAGGAGAATAGAGGTGGCTTGGGCATTTCTTCTTATGTTGCGGCAATCTTGTGATGTAAGCTTCTCTTCATCTTCGGGGTCTTCAAAACCTACACACACAATGTTTCACAAATCCAAGTGCAAGCCCGTAAGGTAGGCTTTCATTAGATGCTTCTATTTGGCAAAGTTAGTGCCATCAAATTGAGGCAATTTGCCAACGGGAATAGACATGTTATCTTTGGAAGTAGTCAAGCAATCATAGTTAAAGGATACGCTTCCGTAGCTCTTCTTGGGCTTTGACTTGGGCTTGAGCGTTCTCCTGGGCATTCTTGCACCATAGTACTCATCATCATCATCTCCATTCTCACTTGATGAAGATGAGGGCACCGATGAGGATGAAGATGAAGGTGGAGGTGAAGGATCTTTCTTCTTTTTCTTTGCATCCTTCTTCTTCTTCTTTTCTCTTTCTTTCTTTCTTCTTTTCTTCTTTTTCTTTCTTCTTTTTTTTCTTTCTTGTTGTCTTCCTTCATTGCTTTCTTGAGCTTTTCAAGCTTCTCATGAGCAGAGAAGGAGTCCCCATCCACTCCCGAAGCTTCAGCTGCTTCCTTGTTGGTCGGTTCACCAATTTCCTTGTCCCCTTCGGCCCTTTCATCTCCACTTGTCATTTCCTCGCACGGTTAAGTGCAAACTGAGGTACTTGGCTCTGATACCAATTGAAAGGATCAATGCAAGTGGCCTAGAAGGGGGGTGAATAGACCTACAAAATAAATTCAGACTTTTCTGCTATTTACTGCCAGACTGCAGAGCTTCTGCGAATATTCGCAGAACCTCTGCGTTCTGCAGTCAGAACAACAGCAGCTGCGGATAAAACAATGGGAACCAGATCTGAAGCCTTAGAGATGTTAGTAGGAAGGTAAAATAGAGATATAAGCACAAACACCCTTTACCAAGCTGACCAACAAGTAGATCGAAGGCAAACCCTAGATAAGCATGCTATGACAAGCCAAAACAAGATAATTAAGCATAAACAAGATAAAGCACACGAGAGACAAGATTTACCCCGTGGTTCAGCTCACCACAAAGGTTAGCCTACATCCACGTTGTTGAGGTAAACCACAAAGGCTTTGGGATCTCTCTAGATCCACTCCTCTCTCACACCTATCACCAAGGTTATAGATGGAGGGTTCCACTAGTCACAAAGGGTAATACAAACAACTTGGGGCAGCCACACAAAGCTTGGAAGCTCCAAAGTAACCTCTAGCCGTCTAGGAGCAAGGCTCCAAGAGTAATAGATCCACCAAGAAAGCTAGGGTTTCACCAAGTGCACAAGAACACGAGAGGGAATTCTTTTTTTTCTCACTAGGAATCACTCTCAACTTGAATGCAAGGATGGGATTTGGCTTCAAGTTGGTGGGAGTCAATGCTTGAGTGAGAGAGAAGCTAAGAGCCCTGTTGGGGCGCAGGAGGAACAGCAGGGGGCCGTTGGGGAAGAAGAGGATTAAATACCCCTTCAGATCTGAACTGTAATGGCTCTGTTCCAAGTCGCAGACCTTCTGCGAAAATATGCAGAACATCTGCGTTCAACATAACTGACAGTCTGACAGAGAGAACAGCAAAGGTTTCTGCGAAAATATGCAGAACATCTGCAGTCTGCAGAGAAGCAACAGCAGACTGACAGATCTTTTGTGGATGGGTTTATGATTAATGGATATGGTTTTTATGCACTTGGTTAGACCCAAACCACTATTAGAATCCCCCTTGATAGTACGGCTTGTCCTAAACTCAATTTCAAAATATAAAATGAATTTAAACCTTCATTTGAGCCTAGTGGGGCCTTCCTTTCAAATGAGGGGTCACATTTAACACTTTTGCATCCCTTGACAATATTCAACCTGCAGCTCATACTCAAAAGCTAATTAGTCCTTTAATTGTTTGGTCAACATCACCAAAACCCACTTAGGGTTTGATTGCACTTACAAGATCTGACGGTCTGGATTAATCTTAAAAAAGAAGAATACCCACCTTTGAATTTAATGAAGATCTGAAGGTCTGGATTAATCTAAAAACAGAAGAATACCTAACCTTAGATTTAATGAAGATCTGAGGGTCTAATCTAAAAAAGAGAAGATTACCTACCCTTAGATTTAATGAAGATCAGAGGATCTAGATTAATCTAAAGAATCTATGTTAAAAAGACAAATTCAGAATTAAAAGGAAAACAAATACTCTAATATATTGATGGAGTGCCGCGAGTTAAAAAGAAAAATAATCCGTTGCACCGTCCTATCATGTTAGAAATTAAATTTGGTTAGAAGACAAATTTGGAATTAAGAATGGAACGACATATACAATTCTAATAGAGCGACATGCAACAGGGAAGAAGATGACCGGTCAAATTAATGTTTGAACTAGAAAACGTTTCGGTTCTCATAATTTCTTAGATGAGTGGATGAAATAAAATAAGAAATTAGATTTTATGTAAGGTGTAACTAAGACACAATCGGCATGATATTGCTTTGTTGAATATTCAACCGCGTTGGGCAGACACAATATTGTTAAAAGAACTCACCACATTCACTGAGAGGGTCTATAATTTTTCACATTAATAAAAAAATAAACATTTTTACTGTTGTTATGAAGATCTAATGATCTAGGCTAGCCTAAGGAGTCAAATATGGATAATAATATAGTAAATTCGGATTTCAAAATTAGAAGTAGATGTCCCTATAACTTCAATTAACGAACCAACCACATATGATTAGAACTTTAGGATTAAATATGTTAGATTTTTTTAGATAGAGATAGAGACAAAATATGGACAAAAGGGCAAAAGGTTAGGGAGAGGAAAATACCTTATGTTGGCCCCACATTTTAACAAGTGAGGAAGAAGGGACTTCTGAATGGAAGGAAGGAGTCGAGAGAGAGGACCTGTGCCATTAGTGCACGAGCCAGTCCCTAGATCGAGAGAAACATTTAAGGTCGCCTATGCCAACAACTGGCACTGCCACCAGGTAAGACAAACTCCTCGAGAGGAGTTGGATAAATGCGCTGTGGAGCACCGAAACTCTATAGAAAGTCAACGCCTAAGTCAAAATCAGAAGCTACAGAATCAGGGAGGAAAGTTTCCTCGATAGAAGTAGGGGAGAAAGAGTCATTATTGTGGTGGAGAGAGAGGGAGGGAAGGAGGAACATGTGCCACTGCTACACACGTTAGTCCCTACATCAAGTGGGGTCTTCAATGTCGCCTATGCCAGCAACTGGCACTACCACCAGGTACGACGAGCTCGCCGGGAGGAGTTGGGCCCACGTGCTGGGAGGTGGAGCACCAAGACTGTACACAAGATCAATGTTTGAGTCGAACTTAGAAGTCGCAGAAACAGAGAGGCAAAGTTCGCTCGACAAAAGAAGGGGAGAAAGAGCTGTTGTCGGGAGAGAGAGAGAGAGAGAGAGAGAGAGAGAGAGAGAGAGAGAGAGAGAGAGAGGACCTGTGCTATTGTTGCAAGGGCCAGTCCCTAGACTGAGAGGAACCTTCAAGGTCACCTACAACAGCAATTGACATCACCGCCAGGTACGTCAAGCTCGCCGGTAGGAGTTAGATCCACACGTTGGGATGTGGAGCACCGAGATTCTACACAAGGTCAATGTTGAGTGGGACTCAGAAGACACAGAATCAAACGTAGAGTTCGCTCGAGAAAAAGTAGAGGAGAAATAGACATTGTCCGGGAGTGGGAGGGGGGAGGAAGGATGTGGGCCATTGTTGCACGAGTCGATCCCTAGATCAAAAGGAACCTTCAAGGTCGTCTATGCCAGGTACGACGAGTTTGCTGGGAGGTGGAGCACCAAGATCCTACATAAGGTCAACACCTGAGTCGGACTTAGAAGCTGCGGAATCAAAGAGGCAGAGTTTGCTAAACAAAAGTAAGGGGGAAAGAGACGTTGTCAGGGTGGAAAGAGGTGGAGCGACCTGTGCCAGCGTTGCACGAGCCAGTCTCTAGATCTAGAGGAACCTTCAAGGTCACCCACGCCAGCAACTGGCATCGCCACCAGGTACGACAAGCTCACCGAGAGGAGTTAGATCCACATGCTGGAGGGCGGAGCATCGAGACTCTACACAAGGTCATCTGAGTCTCAGAAGTCGTGAAATCAGAGAGGCGGACTTCGCCCAACAAAAGTAGGGGAGAGGCGTTGTCGTGGTGTGGAGAGAGAGATTCACGAAGCGACCGAGAGATGCGAGAGAAGGTGCTCTAGGATTTCAATCAAATACAGAGCTGAAAGCTTGCAATGTATATGAACGTGCGGCGAAGCGCCAAATGACATTCGCTATTGGATTTCCATCCTCCACTCCGAGACCACCCAAACAGCAAAATTCCGGTGTATTAATACTAGTAATTAAACTATTGACATCTAAACAAGATGTCAATAGTTTCAAAAGGATGAATAATGAATCATGAGGATAAAAAAATATACTATACTACAATAGTATTTCAAAAATTACAATTTAGCAAATCCAGTCACGCTTTTAGGGCGAGCCATCTTGCTAGTTGGATTTAATTACTAGTTTTTCATTTGTGTCCGCTGCTTTCATCGGGATCATCGGAGTATGATCCATATCCTTCTGCCATCGATCAACTCCCATAGCCGAGTCTGCCGATCTGCTCCGTTCACACACCGATCTGCCCATGCCGCTCCGCTGGGCCGCCGCACAGGCACAGCTCGGTGCTCGCTCCTCGCCCTTGCTACGCGCGGTGCGTCACCGCCACCGAGAACTTTCTTCCGGTGCTAGATGAACGGAAAAAGGACAGACAGGCCAGTTCCCATAGGAAAACGTTTTCAGTGTCCATCGGCTCGCGCATTAGTTAACGGTCGATCAGCACTCAGCAGTATATGTACATGTCACGCCACCTTGTCACGATTACAATTGTACGTACAGTACGTATATGTCTGTACAACACTACAACGATGGCACGTACGCTACATTATATTTCATCTCTGTATATACATCCGTGGCGTTTATCGATCGTGTTCACCATGAATGAAGCAGGCTTGAATCGAAGAGCCATGCGAATAAATGAATTAGCCGGCCGACGCGCTCGATCTCTTCGTCACTTGATCGCCCATTGAATTCTTCATGGATGCATGGTTTGCATTGGCCGATCAACTCCTGGAGAAGAGCTTGTGGGAGACGAAGACGCCGAGCGTGAAGGCGGCGACGGCCGTGGCGATCACCTCCTTCTTCTTGCTGACGGCGTCCGCCAGCTTGAGTCCCTCCTCCACGGCGCGGTCCTTCCAGTGCTCGCACTGCCTCTCCCGCTCCGCCTTGGCCTTGGCCTCTGCCACCCTCGCCCGCGCCGCCTCGATCCTCCGCGCGGCCTCGCGGGCGACCTTCTCCCTGTGCTCGGCCCACGCCGTCTCGTCCTGCTGGTCGTCTCGATGGTCTCCCGGCCTCGCCTTCTTCTGATCGGTCGCCTGCGACGCCGGCGCCGGCGCCACGGGCTTGGCCTTCTCGACTTCCTCTTTGCCTCTCACTGCCAAGCTCGCCGCCGTCGCCGCCTCAATCCTCCGCTGCTCCGCCTCCGCGTCGCTGACAGCCTTGGCCGCCGCCTTCTTGTCCTCCTGATGATCAGCAGCTGGCTTAACACCACCACCGTCGGCGACTCGCGGCTCTTCCTTGGCCTGCGTCGTCGGTGGAGGAGGCAGCAGCGCTGCGGCGGCAGGCTGTTGCTGTTGCTCCTGCTGCAGCTTGGGCACTTTGAGCGAGAGCACGGTGCCGTCGAAGCGGCCGGAGACGGCGTCGAGGTTGGCCGTGCTGGGCAGCTGGAACGCCTTGTTGAGCCGCAACGCCTTGTTGCCCTCGCCGACGGCGCCGGGCGTGGGCTTGCGGTGGCCGATGACAGTGAGACGGCCCTCGCCGTCCACGTGCACCCGGAACTCCTCCTTCTTGAACTCTGGATTTGATTCAAATTCAAATCCAGACCAAGAAGATATACGCAAAGTAAGTAGCAGAGTTAGCTGCCGTCGAGAAAATACTCAGGCACGCACACGACTGCACCGTATCGCACCTGGGAGGTTTAGGCGGAGGAGGTAGCTGTCGCCGTCGTCGAGCCACTCGTAGATTGGATCCACGTTGTCGGCCTCCGCCGGTGCTTGCCTGCTCGCCGCCATCGCCGGTGGCCTCCTCTTGCAGGCACGTTGATCGCGTTGAAGTTTGTGGGCCGTGGCCGTGAGACCGAGATGACCCGAAGCAGTTAGGAGCTAGGTGCCTCATATACCCGAGAGAGGGTATATGGAGTGAGCAATGCAGAGGGCAAAGTCTCGTCGCGGCTCACGCATTCCAAGCTTTTTCCTGGGGGCACGAAAAGTTTTAGCTTCCCAGATGTTTTTGGGGATGGGAATAGGGATCTCCGTTCTCCGTGGATCGACATGTATATGCGCCGCGTTGCCTTTCGGCGCGAGGCACGGCAGCTCAGCTAACTGCTTCACTACAACGTTATCGTCGTGCCGTACCCGTACGCCAGTTGAGTAGATTGTTCTCGAGAACGGGACGGGGATAAAAAGAAAGGAATCAACCGATTGATCTTACACCAGTTTCACAGAAAAATTCATGTCATTAAATATGCTGATGCAGCGAAGAAAGAGAACGAAAGTTTCATGAAATGTGAGAAGAGTCGGGGCTGGAGGTCAGCCATTGTGCTTTAGACCGGAAGTATTTGTTTGTAGCTTACGGTAAATTTGGATGGATAACCTTTGTGCTTAGTACTGGTTATGCAGGCTTTATAGATATCAGAAAAACAACAAACGATTGTCTGCCCAAAGCTTTCATATACTTCTGTAAAGAAATTTTACTACCCTCAAATCAATTCATTTCGCCCTTGACTCGTTTATGTTACTAAAATAGAGTTGAAAAAACAAGGTACTTGGTGATTTGCCCCCCTCCTTGCACTAGTTGATTTTTAAGTTAATTCTTTGTGGTTTAACAATCTATTAGAGACTATGTTACAAAAAAAATGCTCCAAGAATTTTATCGATTATATCTGTACATTTTCATATATCAGTGTTTCAATTAATATATCATATGCCCCAAATATACTCCCTGAAGCATCCTTGGAATGTTTGCAGGGAGCATATTTAGCTATAGTTCTTAAGCAAGGACTCAGCATTCTTTTATATCTACCCACAATAAAGCTTGGAAATGTTATCACATCATATGCGGAATTTTCATCCACCCTTATTATCCACAGACATCCAAGCACATGAATGGCATCAGAAGATAAACAAATGAACGTATAAATGAATGCTAAATAATCACCATCACATTTGACAAGCTTAACAATCCGTCACAATCACCATAAATTATTAACAGATGGTGCTGAGAATAAAAACATAAGGTCAATCCTAATATTTGCCTATGGAACAGATCATGAAGGGAAAAGAATATAATTCAAGATCAAAATGATGCCACAAAGATGACTTCGGGCCATGTTTTCCCATGTTATTCCAATCCATTGAAACTGAAAAGGAAATACCTGAAGCCCAAAACATCTGGTGTTTCAGTGCTTGAGCACCACAGACAAACCAACTTTTGTGCTCTTCTCAATTGCCTTGGTGTCAACCTCACCAGAGATGGTGATGAATGACTTAGGGCGCCACTCATGCTGGACAAGGGCACTGGCCATCCCATAGTTGTTGAAGCGTGCCTTCACGGTGGTGTGAGGATCCAAAGAATGCTGAGTACCAAAGATCAGGGTGCTCTCATTTCTAGAGAAGCTGTGTGACAGCTCAGCTCCGACAGCAGTGCCTGAATGATGCTTTACCAAGTGGTAGTAGGATGCAACCATGGTATCCCCATGGTTATTCCTGATGAAGAGTTTCATGATTATTCACCACAGTAGAATTGAAGACATGGTAAAACTAATGTTCACTAAGTACAGTGAATCAATTAGCATATAGTGGATGACCAAAGAAATGATACTCACAAATGCAGGGAAGCAATGAGATCTGGATTGGTAAGGCTCAAGGCCCCATTGTACTTGGTGAAATTGCTAGTCGCCGTATCAAATGAAACATCAACACCAACTGAGAGGTCTTTGCTTCCAAAGACACCAGAAAGGTTAACCATAGGGTTGGAATTAAAACCAACGCTTGCATTCACGCCAGCATATTGATGTAAGTACTGGAGTTCAAGCTGATAAGACAGACAAAAGGAGGATTAAGTAATTTAGCTTACTGGACACCATGTTGGATGAGAACAGTTTAGCAATATCAATTGACTTGATACCTTCCCTGATCTCTGGTCTGGAACAACCAAGCTGAGAATCGATTTGAGCCCTGGAGTTCCGAACTCATCCACAGTGATTGTTGTCAAAAGCTGGAAGATACAAAGCACAACTCTCAGAAAATATTGTAAATTCAGAATGAGGCATTAAACACAGTTCAATAAATAACATCAAAATGGCTCCTGTAAAAAAGGGAGAAACATAACACCGCAGCTTACATCTGACTCTGAGTTTGCTTTGACATCAACAGTCAACTTCTTGTTCTTAATCTGGGTGTGAAGCTCGCCAAAGAGGGACTCATTTTTTCTTGTCCCTGCTGCTGTGATTGCCTGTATGTCAAATCAAGATCATCATCACAGAGTTAAAACTTAAAACCACCAATCCAATAATGTACACTGATTCTCCATTCATATACTTGAAAAACAGTCCCTAACTCATGCGCATTACTAAAGCATTGCTGCATGATAGAAAGAAAAAAGATGCATGCTACAATTACAGCAAAATATTGGGGAGGGGAAGGGAAATGGTGGTTTGTCAATCGCAGAACCACAGTAATTGTGGGACTCGAGATCCTGCACATTGACCATCTAATCTAGAAAACAGATCGCAAGCATGAGATCCGGCACACATTGTAGGCAGGTAAGCAGTGATCAGTAGCGCGACAACTCTGCGCAGAGAACCAACAAGAGCGGCCGATCCCATCAGCCAATCGGAAATGGGCGTGAAGTTCCCAATCAATTTGGGCACTCCGAATGGAATCGGGCAACGATACACTCCACTAAGCGCTACACCGCGAAATCGCGGGATCGTTGCGGGGAGACGCGTCCGGCAGAGAAGAGGGTGGCTGATTGGAATTTAGGAGTGAGGGAGAGCGCACTCACGACGCCATGGGGGGAGCAGGTGGTGACGGAGAACTTCTGGTGCGTGTTGTAGTCCTTGTACAGCAGATCTGCGAGGGGCAAAGTGAAACCACACGAGTCAGGATCAGGCGGGTTCTCGGGCAGCGAAGAACACGGACACCAGGAATACAGAATCGGGGGCAGAGGAGGTGGAGGAGTGGGGAGAGGAGGCGCGCGGGGACCTCTCGTCTTCTTGCCGATGTCGGTGTAGAGGCCGGGTGCCATGGCGGCGGCGGCGAGAAGGGGAGACGGGTGGTACGGAGGGGAGAGGGGGCAGAGATGGCAGCGGCGGAGGCGGCGACCAGTTAAAATGGAGCCGCTGCGGATCTTGCTTCTCTTTTCTGATTTCCATTGGGTTTTCTTTTCTTTTCTCCCTCTGTGTTTATTCTTTTCTCTTTTTTATTTGTTTTCGTATCGCGTCGTGCACTCGTGCTTCGTGGGGGAGCAAACAGCGGAGGCGAGCAGCTGGGCCAGGCTGCCTCTGGGACCCACCTCCAGGTCACTCGTGGATGCGCTCTCTGGCGGCGGTCGCTTCGCTCGCTCGCACGCACGTCACGTGGATCACGGAGAGGCAGTTGCGGCGACCACGGGCTTTTTTGGGCCTCAAAATGGTGCGGGCCGGCCTGCAATTTTCTTTAGCGGATGTTGCCGGCAGAATTTTTTTTTATATTTTTTTCCCTATTTTGCAAAAATAAATGGTCCGTCAGAAATTTTGCAAACCTATACATCTGCCGCCGTGAGCCACGGCGGTAGGGGCCGTAGCCCACTGGCAAGGGCACATACCGCCGTGGGCCACGGCGTTAGGGGCCTACCGCCGTGCGGCACGGCGGTAGGAGCCTAGCGCCAGGCGGCAGCGTGGCCTCCAGGTAGCGCCGTAGGCCACAACGGTAAGTATGGACCTACCGCCGTGCCCTACGGCGGTAGGATTTTTTTTTTGTAAATTTCAATTTTTGAAGCATTGATACTTGACGACGAACCATTAATACTTAACGACGAATTACAGAAACAATGGCACGTACGACACAAGTACCCTAACTTTGTGCCGCTGCTAGTCCTAACGTGCCTTAGGGGATTTAGATAAACGATTACAACATGTGTAGTCTAGTTGTACGAATAGTACCCGGAGAACCCGGACATCATAGACCCGCCGGAGTGTTGGGAGGGCATGTAGTACCCCGACGGGGGTGGAGTTGGATCAGACGGTGGCGGGGGTGGAGTTGCTGGTGTAGTGTTGTCCTTCTTCTCGTGGCACGGACAACAGCAGAACTCGTTCTCACACCCGGTGTTCGTCTTCACCACCATTGGTCCGGTCACCGGTCCGTCGTCGTCGTTGGTAGATGTCGGATCTGGAGAAGCCAATGCTGACGCGAGTTCTTGCCTCAGGTTGAAGATGACAACATCCTCGAGGTAGTTGATGTACTGTTGATACGGGTCAATAGCTGGGGGATCCACCCATTGCACGAAACCGCAGTTATCTGGTTGTTCGGAGTACTGCAGAAACCGTGATTACATTAGTAAATCATAAAATGATGAAGGACAGAGGTCAAGGAGTTTTGCTTACCCATGCTCGTGAGCAATGCCAGAAGCGTCGACCAGAGTTGTCCCATCCCTGGTAAACCTGCATCACACAGAACTCACCGTGTGCACACCTTGGCCAGTTCACCATTTGATTTGGTGCGTACTTTCTAACATCACGCATGGATTTGAAATCTCTCTTATCTAAGACTGGAAAATTGTTGTTGAACTCTGGATCTTGCTGGCTCCACAGTGCTGGACCGAGGGAGTCATCATCATCCCCAGTCCAGAAACTCATTGGTGCTTGTTGTGTTGTGAAGTGACACTGGAGAAGAGTGCTCACATATATGTAGGCAATAAAGCAGACTGGACGGTGGGTCATTCGATCCGAGGCAAGAAAAACGGGCATTGACTCGGAGGAAACACACCCTAGTACTAGGTACACTGTTTGGTGCAGTGATTCACAGAAAACACACCCTATGTGTTCACTGTTTGGTGCAGTGACTCACAGAAAACACACCTTAGTACGAGTTTTACTGTTTGCATCTGAAATGCATCTGAAATCAAGTTCTTAAAGATACAACCCGACTCTAGAGAATGATGAAATGAAATCATAATTTTTTATGGATACAGTAGCACTCGACGTCTAGTACTCTACGTCTACTGGGTACAACGGGGGTATTTCCCCTTTCTCATAGCATCCGTCCCAGCTTCCTTAGCCCGGCGAGCTCTCTCCCTCTTCCTCTCTCTATCTGCTTCACAGGCCGCGACCGCTTCACGTTCTTTGATCTCCCGGCGAATGCGAATTTCCTCATGCTGCTTAGAGCATATCTTGTAGGAGTGTCCTGGATTGTTGCACTTAGAGCATATCTGCACCGGAGGTCCAGCTTCAGCCTCATCCATGTTGTTCCTAATCCTCTTCTTCTTGCGTCGACCGACACCTTGGCACATGGTTGGATCTGGATTTGGTATGTACAACGCACTGTCTTTGGGGTCTTGAGTGAAAGTTCCAAGATGCAGGTAACCCTCAATAGTGTGGTTCCAAGTGTCTAGAATGGTTTGCTTCAAAAAGTATTTAGGCACGTAGCGACCCCAATGGTTATTCTTTGTTGCAAGGCATGCAGCGATCACATGTGAGCAGGATAGTGTAGCAGCAGTGGCTTCTGGCAAGAGCATGAGCATGTCTGATTCCCAATAACTGTTTGTTGTATTGTTATTTCACCATTCGCTTTTTGTGATTTGGACTGGCAATTTATCTGATATTTCCACTGAACTTCCTCGTCGGGATCACGACGTAGAGGTTGTGGGTAAGCTCTGTGAGCAAGAGCAGCCTTCTGTTTTGTGGTCAAGTACTCAGTCATCCATGTTGAATACACCTTCTGACAGTCCTGCATAGCTGCATGCGCTGCAGTAGCACGCTCAAGAAAGTACTTCATTGTGTAGTACAAGAAGAACTCAATGATACCAACAAGAGGGAGAGCTCTGGCACCACGCAAAACCGCGTTGTAGACCTCAGCAAAATTTGTTGTCCTTATCCCATGCCTCACACCTCCCTTATCAAACAGGAGACACCATTTCTCCTTAGGCTCATTCTGAATCCACTGGCTGAAGGTCTTCACAGCACGTCCCCTTCTCCTTCTGACATTTGGAGCATCTAGCCCCACGTCCTCTAGAGAAACTGGCTCTTCCCCGGGTTCAGTACTTATTGGCTTCTTAGCTATCTCTTCTGATGCTTTCTTCGTCAGATCATCTAATTTTTGCCATAACTCGTAGAATTTTTTTCTCCTGATTGGTCGAACATAAGCGCTTGAACAATTGTGTAAGTTCTTTGTTCTTGAACTGGCTATGAAAGTTTGCTGCCATATGCCTCATGCACCACCTCCTATGCACATCTGGCCATTGTGGTGCTCTGTGACGTTCTTGGCTACCTTCTTTGATGTCATTAATGGCCTGCAAAATACCTTTGTGTCTATCATGTATCACACAAACGTCTGACACATCTCCCACCACCATTTGCTTCAATCTCTCCAGAAACCAATACCAACTGTCACCATTCTCTCCCTCTGCAAAAGCAATTGCCAATGGCAACAACTGATTGTTGCCGTCTGCAGCCACAGCTGTAAGGATTGTGCCCTTGTATTTTCCTGTTAGGAATGTGCCATCTATGCAAATGACTGGTCGACACTGTTTGAAGGCAGCAGTAGTTGGACCCAATGCTAAGAATGCCCGCTGCAAGACTTGCTTCCCTGGCCTTGATACAAGATTATAAGTCTTGATATCATAATAACTACCAGGATTGAGCGTGGTAATTGTGTTCAGCAATCGAGGCAGATTGTCGTAGGATGCTTCGTAAGTACCCCACCTCATCTCCAATACCTTCTTCTTCGCCATGTATGCCTTACCATAACTTATTAGGTACCTAAATTTCTCCTCAATTGCCAAGATAATGGACTTGGGCTCATAAGTAGGATTTTCCACAATCTTAGCAAACATCTGGCAGGCCACAAAACCAACCGACAAATTACGATGGCTTGCATCTAGCTGCTCAAGTACACAAGTGTGATCCACAACAGATCTGATCTCCCAGTAATTTTTCCACTTGCCCTTGGAAGCATACACTCGAAAAGGACAGTTGGGCTTCAAACATTGTACATCATATATGTGTGGAAAACTCTTCACTACCCTGAACTCTCTCTGCAGAGTAAGGGTGGCCCACCTCTTCACTACATCCTTCACTTCTACTGCACTCTTATACATGGCGCCAACAGAAACCTGATTGTCTCTATACTCCCAGGACACATTCTCACCAGGATTGACAGATAGCTGTGAGAAATTGTAACTGTCCCAGTTCCTTTGAACTAGCGAGTCATCCTCATCATCTGAGGAGTCCTCTTCCAACCCACGTTCATCCTCATCAGCCTCCATTTTGTACTGCCTGAGTACTTCTTCATTAACTTCCCCCTCGTCAATTTCACCACGGGCCTCAAAGGGTGTGTCACCATCTCCTTCTTCTGCCTCAGTGGAAGCACCATCTCCTTCTTGTGGCTCAGTTGCAGGACCATCTCTTGCTTGTAGTTCAGCCTCACCCTGGTGAGCAGCACTACCCTCCTCATGCACTTGACTACTAGACTCAGCCTTATGAACAACTTGGATAAACAACATCACAGGCAAACCAATTTCACATGCTGTTTTGATATAACTCCTCCAATGTTCAGTGCCTTGAAGTGGCATAAACTCCCAATATACTGACTCACTCCTGTTGATTAGAGCCATAATGGACAAGTCATGTTGCTCTGCATCTACATGGAATGCCCTATAAAAAAAGTTGGTAATGGACCCCAAGTTCTTTCGGCTGCTCTTCTAATCACATGGTCAACCGAATTAAATTCTGACAAGTCAACTCCATGTTCACCATATCTAATCCGCGCATTACCGAAATACAACTTGACACTGACTGCATCCGACATGTCTGACAGCATGAAAAAAAAACGCTATTAACAAGTGGATCTGCAACTACAAAATATATCTACTCAGAGCTACACAAAAACTATAATTTTACTATGCAGGTCTACACTAAAACTATATTTTTACTAAGCAGATCTACACTCAAACTATATTTTTACTATTATCACAGTTCAAACTATTAAGTACCAGAGTATTACCTCTAACGAGACGAAAAACCGGCAGAGCTTCGCACCTTCACCACCTCCTCCTCACTCCCTTCTCCTCTTCCCCCTCTCTTTCTTTTTTTCGAATTATTATGACATTTTCGGCTGAATTTCGATCTTATATAGGCAGTAGTTCCTAGCGCCGTGCGGCACGGCGGTACCAGGCCTGCTGCCGCCGTGGCCCACGGCGCTAGGACCTGCCGCCGTAGCCCACGGCGGTATGTCCCTACCGCCGTGGGCTACGGCGGTATGTCCGTCGCACGCTACGGGCCCACGTCTGGCCGTGGGCCATGGCCGCTACCGCCGTGCCGCACGGCGGTATGTCCCTGCCGCCGTGGGCCACGGCGGCAGATGTATAGTTTTGCAAAATTTCGGGCGGACCATTTATTTTTGAAAAATAGAGAAAAAATAATATAAAAAAATTCTTGTCGGCAACGGGGAATCCTATATATGAATTTTTTTATATTTTTTCCTCGATTTCGCAAAAATAAATGCCGGCTAAAAAATTTATCAAATCTATACTACTGCCGCCGTAACACACGGCGGTAAGGTTCCTACCGCCGTGTGGTACGGCGGCTGTTGACGTGGCCCGGTGGTAAGGGCGCCAACCGCCGTACCACATGGCGGTAGACCTAATCGCCGTGTGGGATGGCGATTGGAGCCTGCCGCCAGGCGGCAGCAGAGGCTGCAGCAACCATCGTATGGCACGGTGGTAGGTTTTTTCCCCTAGTACCTTACATTTTTGAACACATGATACTTAACGAGCAATCACATAAATAAACAATGACACGTACGGCGCAAATACCCTAACATTGTGCCGCTGCTAGTCCTAACATGCCTTAGGGAATTTAGATAAACGGTTACAACATTTCTAATCTAGTTGTATGAGTAGTGCCCGGAGAAACCGGACATCATAGACCCGCCGGAGTGCTGGGAGGGCATGTAGTACCCGTACCCAGGCGGGAGTGGAGGTGGAGGTGACAATGGCGGGGATGGAGTTGTTGGTGGAGTGTTGTCCTTCTTCTCGTGGCATGGACAGCAGCAGAACTCATCCTCACAACCGGTATTCGTCTTCACCACCATTGGTCCGGTCACTGGTCCGTCGTCGTCGTTGGTAGATGTCAGATCTGGAGAAACCAATGTCGACGCGAGCTCTTGCCTCAGGTTGAAGATGACAACATCCTCGAGGTAGTCGATGTACTGTTGATACGGGTGAATAGCTGGGGGATCCACCCATTGCACAAAATCGTAGTTATCTGGTTGGTCGGAGTATTGCAGAAATCGAGATTACATTAGTAAACCATAAAATGATGAAGGACAAAGGTCATGTAGCTTTGCTTACCCATGCTCGTGAGCAGTGCTAGAAGCGTTGACCAGAGTTTGTTCCATCCCTGGTAAACTTGCATCACACAAAACTCACCGTGTGCACACCTTGGCCAGTTCACCGTTTGATTTGGTGCGTACTTTCTAACATCACGCATGGATTTGAAATCTCTCTTATCTAAGACTAGAAAATTGGTGTTGAACTCTGGATCTTGCTGGCTCCACAGTGCTGGACCAACGGAGCCATCATCGTCCCCAGTCCAGGAACTCATTGGTGCTTGTTGTGTTGAGAAGGGGCACTAGAGAAGAGTGGTCACATATATGTAGGCAATGAAGCAGACTGGACGGTGGGCCATTCGATCCGGGGCAAGAGAAATAGGCAGTGACTCAGAGGAAACACACCCTAGTACTAGGTTCACTGTTTGATGCAGTGACTCACAGAAAACACACCCTGTGTACTAGGTTCACTATTTGATGCAGTGACTCACAGGAAACACACCATAGTACTAGGTTTACTGTTTGAGGAAACAAGCTCTAATGCATCTGGAATCAAGTTCTTAATGATACAAGCCGACTCTAGTGAATGATGAAATGGAATCATAGTTTTTTAAGATACAGTAGCACTCGGCGTCTAGTACTCTATGTCTACTGGGTGCAACGGGGGTATTTCCCTTTCCTCATGGCATCCGGCCCAGCTTCCTTAGCCCGGCGAGCTCTCTCCCTCTTCCTCTCTCTATCTGCTTCACGGGCCACGGACGCTTTACGTTCTTTTATATCCCGGCAAATGCGAATTTCCTCCTGCTGCTCTTTACGTTTTTCTTCTTGTATTTCTGCCTCAACCATCCTTTGCCACCTCTCACGTGCTGAACGACCCATCGCCTCGACGTAATGCTTGTCTTCTTCGGACTGCCTACAATCCAGCCACTGCATAAAATCACAGAGAGGAGGTGGAGTCTTTTTTTAAAGACAAGTTAGCACATAATAAACTAGTAATGACATATTATTTATTTAGTAATGTAGTTTGTTCTTACTTTGGGTCTAACATTGCGACATGGCGTGATCGGGTCATGCTCGTAGTTCACGCACATGAAGAACCTCATCCCGTAGACGTACCCGAGAACGTTGCACTTGATAAGCTTACAGTTGTCACCACAGTAGCACATAGGAGTGTGGATCCCCTTTGGCACTGCAACCTTGTCCTTCCTCTTGGTGAGCAACTCCAAGTCCAACTCAGGACCCGAGGAATCCATTACAAACCTACAAAAAAGATGACAAATATCATAACTCATTACATGTTTCATTTGAAATTAGAGAACAATACATAACAGGATATGGTAATAATTTTGTAGGTAACAAGAAAACAATAAGCAAATGAAAAGGTAGTTCAATTATTACAGCACGATAACATGCATAGGTTCTAACGGTGTTGCAAATTAAATGGTTCAAATATTACAAGACGATAACATGCATAAGTATTTCAAATATTACAACACGGTAGCACAAACAAGTACGATCGCTGCATTCCTTCGGTGTAACGACGGGAACGACGTCCACGTCCACTAGCTGAAGGTCCTGGAGCAGTGGAAAAGTAAGATGCTTCGGTGCATTTCTTGTAGGAGTGTCCTGGATTGTTGCACATAGAGCATATCTTCACCGAAGGACCAGCTTCAGCCTCGTCCATGTTGTTCCTAATCCTCTTCTTCTTGCGTCGACCAACACCTTGGCACATGGTTGGATCTGGATTTGGTATGTACAACGTATTGTCTTTGGGGTCTTGAGTGGAAGTACCAAGATGGAGGTAGCCCTCAACAGTGTGGTTCCAAGTGTCTAGAATTGTTTGCTTCAAAAAGTATTTAGGCACGTACCGACCCCAATGGTTATTCTTTGTTGCAAGGCATGCAGCGATCACATGTGAGCAGGGGAGGTGTAGCAGGTGCGGCTTCTGGCAAGAGCATGAGCATGTCTCATTCCCAATAACTGTTTGTTGTATTGTTATTTCACCATCCGCTTTTTGTGATTTGGACTGGCAACTTATCTGATACTTCCACTTAACTTCCTCGCCAGGATCACGGCATAGAGGTTGTGGGTACGCTCTATGAGCAAGAACCCCCTTCTGTTTTTGTCCAAGTACTCAGTCATCCATGTTGAATACACCTTTTGACAGTCCTGCATAGCTTCATGTGCTGCAGTAGCACGCTCAACAAAGTACTTCATTGTATGGTACAAGAACTCAATGATACCAACAAGAGGGAGAGCTCTGGCACCACGCAAAACCGCGTTGTAGACCTCAGCAAAATTTGTTGTCATTATCCCGTGCCTCACACCTCCCTTATCAAACAGGAGACACCATTGCTCCTTCGGCTCATTCTGAATCCACTGGCTAAAGGTCTTCACAGAACGTCCCCTTCTCCTTCTGACATTTGGAGCATCTAGCCCCACGTCCTCCAGAGAAAATGACTCTTCCCCAGGTTCAGTAATTATTGGCTTCTTAGCTATCTCTTCTGATGCTTTCTTCGTCAGGTCATCTAATTTTTTCCAGATCTCGGAGAACTTTTCTCCTGATTCATCGCACATAACCGCTTGAACAATGTAGTAAGTTCTTTGTTCTTGAACTGGCTATGAAAGTTTGCTCCCATATGCCTCATGCACCACCTGCTATGCACATCTGGCCATTGTGGTGCTCTGTGACGTTCTTGGCTACCATCTTTGATGTCATTTATCGCCTGCAAAATACCTTTGTGTCTATCGTGTATCACACACATGTTTGACACATCTCCCACCACCATTTGCTTCAATCTCTCCAGAAACCAATACCAACTGTCACCATTCTCTCCCTCTGCAAAAGCAATTACCAATGGCAACACCTGATTGTTGCCGTCTGCAGCCACAGCTGTAAGGATTGTGCCCTTGTATTTTCCTGTTAGGAATGTGCCATCTATGCAAATGACTGGTCGACACTGTTTGAATGCCGCAATAGTAGGACCCAATGCTAAGAATGCCCGCTGCAAGACTTGCTTCCCTGGCCTTGATACAAGATTATAAGTCTTGATATCATAATAACTAACCTGATTTAGCGTGACAATTGTGTTTAACAATTGAGGCAGATTGTCGTAGGATACTTCGTAAGTACCCCACCTCAACTCCAGTACCTTCTTCTTCACCATGTATGCCTTACCGTAACTTATCATGTACCTAAATTTTTCCTCAATTGCCAAGATAATGGACTTGGGCTCATAAGCAGGATTTTCCACAATCTTAGCGAACATCTGGCTGGCCATAAAACCGGCCGACAAATTACGATCGCTTGCATCTAGCTGGTCAAGTACACAAGTGTGATCCACAACAGACCTGACCTCCCAGTAATTTTTCCACTTGCCCTTATAAGCATACACTCGAAAAGGACAGTTGGGCTTCAGACATTGTACATCATATATGTGTGGAGAACTCTTCACTACCCTGAACCCTCTCTGCTGAGTAAGGGTGGCCCACCTCTGCACTGCATCCTTGACCTCGACTACACTCTTATACATGGTGCCGACACAAACCTGATTCTCTCTATACTCCTAGGACACATTCTCACCAGGATTGACAGTGAGCTGTGAGAAATTTTAGTTGTCCCGGTCCCTTGGTACTAGCGGGTCATCCTCATCATCTGAGGAGTCCTCTTGCAACCCACGTTCATCGTCACCGACCTCCATTTCGTATTGCCTCAGTATTTCTTCATTAACTTCCCCCTCGTCAATTTGACCATGAGCCTCAAAGGGTGTGTGACTGTGTTCCTCCTGAACTCCTACTTCTGCCTCAGTCGCAGCACCATCTCCTTCTTCTGCCTCAGTTGCAGGACCATCTCCTGCTTCTAGTTCAGCATCACCCTGCTGAGCACCATTACCCTCCTCATGCACTTGACTACTAGACCCAGCCTTGTGAACAGTTTGGACAAACAAAATCACAGGCAAACCAATTTGACATGTAGTTCTGATATAACTCCTCCAATGTTCAGTGCCTTGAAGTGGCATAAGCTCCTAATATACTACCTCACTCCTGTTGATTAGAGCCATAATCGACAAGTCATGTTGCTCTACATCTACATGGAATGCCTTGTAAAAAAGTTGGTTATGGCCCCCAAGTTCTTTCTGCTGCTCTTCTAATTATATGGTCAACCGAATCAAATTCTGACAAGTCAACTCCATTTTCACCATATCTAATCTGGCCATTACCGAAATACAACTTGACAGTAACTGCATCCGACATGTCTGACAACATGAAAAATAATAATCGCTATTAATAAGTAGATCTAGTAACTACAAAATCTATCTACTCAGATCTACACTAAAACTATAACTTTACTAAGCAGATCTACACTAGAACTATAATTTTACTAAGCAGATCTACACTAAAACTATAATTTTACTAAGCAGATCTACACTAAAAACACTACTTAAAAATATGAATTACCAGAGTTCAAAATATTGTATTTACCTCTCGAGACGAAAAACCGGCAGAGCTTCGCACCTTCGCCACCTCTTCCTCACTCCCTTCTCTTCTCCCCACCCCCTCTCTTTTTTCCGAATTATTATGACATTTTCGGCTGAATTTCGACCTTATATAGGCAGGAGATCCAACCGCCGTGTGGTATGGCGGTTGCAGGCCTGCAGCTGCCGTGCCACACGGCGCTTGGACCTGCCGCCGTACCACACGGCGGTAGGCCCCTACCGCCGTGTGGTACGGCGGTACCTAGATCCGACCGTTGGGGTCCGCCTCCGGGTGCTCTTGCCACCGTGCCACGTCTGCAGCCGCCGTACCACACGGCGGTAGGAACCCTACCGCCGTGTGGTACGGCGGCAGTAGTATAGATTTGATAAATTTTTTGACCGACATTTATTTTTGCAAAATCGAGGGAAAAAATATATATAAAAAATTCCCTATATATCTTCTGCAAGATAGTTTGCATTTTACCTATAACTCAACAACAGCCCAACAAAGACCATCTAACTACAAAATCCTACCTTCTCCCTCCTCCTCTCCCCTTCCTCTGCCCGCCGCCGCCACCCCGTGCAAGCTCCGCGCCGCCGGCCGTCGCTGTCCTCCCCTCCCCCTGCTTGCTCCGCACGCTCGCGCCGTCGCAGCCAACCTTGACGCTGCCGTCGTCGTGCGCCGCCGCCTCCTTCGTGGCCACGTGCGCCATCTCCTTCCCGTCAACCGCCGCCGCCCTGTGCGGAGGTGCGCCACCTTGGTCGGTCGGCCGGGGCGCTGCTGCCGTCGCGCGCCGCCGCAGCAAGGGCTGCGCGGCTGGCCCGCGGCCGGCGCTGCCGCGCGCCATGGCTGGGCCGTGGCTGGCCCGGCGGCCGGCGCCGCCGCCCTCGCCGGCCGCTGTTGCCGGAGAAGATGCCGATGCTAAAAATGTTGCAACATTTTTGCAAATGTTGAAAACATGTCGAAAAAACAAACATTTCTGTAAAATGTTGAAATATTTTTCAAAAATGTTGGAAGAGATGAAATATTGTCCAACATTTTCAAAAAATATTACAATATTTTATAAAATATTGACGAAAACATGTTAAAAAACCAACATTTCTGTAAAATGTTGGAACATTTTTAAAAATGTTGGAACAGAATAGTGATAAGGTTGACTGGTGGGATAATAACTAGTAAGTTAGATGGGCTTTTGGTGGTTGCAAGTTTCAATACTTATCCATCTTCCAGAAGCTATATAGGAGCCCCCTGCTGGCAAGCCCGCCCGCCCGGGGCTCCTATATGGCTACCGGGAGGTGGGTAAGGGTTGAAACTTCCAACCCACCGAAGCCCACTTAAGATTGCTAGCTAATAGTTTTAGCCCACCAAAACATATGGTTATTAAAATAAAAAATGTTCCAACATTTTTCCGAAATGTTAAAACATTTTTGCCCAACATTTTTAGTTATTTTCCGTCAACATTTTACAAAAATGTTGCAACATTTTTTTAAAATGTTGAAACTTTTTTAAGCATAAAAACCAACATTCTTCTCCAGTGGCGGCGCCGGCCGCGGCGGCGTACGCGACGGCCGCGGTGGCGCGCGGGACGGGCACGATGGTCCGCCCGCGGCGCGGGGTAGCGGTTCGCGGCGGCGGGCCCCGGGGGGCCACGGCGGCGGGCCCCGGGGGGCCGCGCGCGGGCTGCGCTGGCGGCGGCGGAGGTCGGCAAGGGGGCGGTGGAGGCGGCCATGGCGGGTGCACACGCGCGGAGCCCAGCAACGGTGGGCGGGTGACGGGGCGCGCCGAGGAGAAGGGCGGCAGCGGGGTTGGGAGGAAGAAGATGAGTGCTAGGGTTTGATGTTGGTGGGCTGAGTGAGCTGTTATTTGGGTTTGTAGTGGGTTATTTCTTCCGGAAGATAGATAGGATTTCCCTCCCGCCCGGCGGCGGCAGGCATGTCCGATGAATTTTGTAGGCTAGCAAACTTTTATGTGCGTTTCTTCTCCCTCTCTAAATTTGTTGCGCAAACTGTACTGGAAAGCTTCGTATGTCTTAAAATTCATTCACGTAGGATTTGCAATTGTTGAGTCTTTTCGTATGAAGGATTTTGAATTATACGACGTGCATACATGTGCACACGGCACACCTCAAAGAATAAACATTTGACTACAAAGTTTCATGTTCAACACTAAAGGTAGGAAGAAGACATCAACGATCCAAAGCATACAAATGGTCACATCTCCGATACATACGCATGTCGTACAAGAACCAAGAGTGGACAGGCCGGCACGGGGGGCTAGCTGGTGGTGGACGATCACCTGGCTAGCGGGCCGCCGGGGGCGTGCGTGGCGGCGTGGAGCATGCCGTCGCGCACCTGCGCGGCGACGTCGTGCACGGCGGCGGGGCCGTGCGGGATGAACACGGTGGCGGCGCGCGACGTGGCGCCGATGTCCCTGATGGTGTCGAAGTACTGCGTGGCGAGGACCATGTCCATGACGGCCTTCTCGTCGGGCACGAAGCGGCGGAGGCCCTCGACGATGGCCTGCCGCTGGCGCGCGACGCCGACGCCCGCCAGGTACTTGGACTCGGCCTCCCCCTCGGCGCGCTTCACCTGCTGGACCTTCTCGGCCTCGGCGCGCTCCGCCGCCGCCACGCGCAGCCGCGCCGCCGCGTTGATGTCGTTCATGGCGCGCTTCACCACCTCGTCGGGCTCGATGTCCACGATGAGCGTCTGCACGATCTCGTAGCCGTACGTGTCCATGGCCTTGGCCAGCTCCTCCTCCACCGCCCGCGCCACCTCGTTCTTCTGCTCGAACACCTGGTCCAGGTTCATGTTCGGCACGCTCGCCCGGATCACTGACATCATGTAATTGCTTTTATACATGAGATCGATCACAAGAACTGAAAGAAATCTGAATTTGCACAATTGAAGATGGTTACCGACCGTCGAAGACGTAGGATTGGATCTGCTCCCGGGCGTTGCTGAGGCGGTAGAAGGCGTCGTAGGCCCTGTCGGCGAGGGCGCGGTACTGCACGGAGGCGACGACGGTGACGAAGACGTTGTCCTTGGTCTTGGTCTCGCAGCGGACGTCGAGCTGCTGGACGCGGAGGGAGAGGTAGCCGGCGACCCTCCGGCCGACGCACCAGGGCATGAAGTGGCACCCCGGGTTCAGCACCATGTCGTAGCGCCCGCACGTCTCCTCCATGGCCACCGTCGACTGCTCCACGCACACGCAGCACAACAGCGGCGGCGACGACAGCGACGACGATCCCGCGCCCATCTCAGATTATTGATGCTCGATTCGATGGGACGGAAGGACGATGGATTTATGAATGTTGGTTCCTGATGGTCAGCTGATCGATCGAGGATCCAACACCTGTTTGTGTGTCTGTGGAGCTCAGCGAAGGGAAGACTTGACTATCCACTGAAGATGGAGGACAAGCAAGTGGATTAAAAATCAAGAAATCAATGGCCACATACTATAGTACTCCTAGATGATAACTTCTTCAAAAAAAAAAAACAAAAAAACTAGATGATAAATTTTTCTGAACTGAAGTTCAGTTTGTACTTAGACAGCAAGCAAGTGATACGATTTGACGATGATTGGATTCAGACTTATCCGAAGAATCGACAGGTGAAGGAGCACCAGCACACAGGACGGTTTTGCGGCAGGCAGTTTCAAAGTCGTCCACCCTCTCGAGACGCCAGCACCTCGGTCGCCGTCGCCATCCGGATGATGACGAGAACCGGCACAGCGTCTCGTCGTCAGAGTTGAATCAGACAGGCAATCACCTATTCACCCCATAGAATGCATGTAAGGGAGGGAGTGGCTGACCAGCAAATTCGCCACCCCGTGAACACGTTTCATTCGTCCTCTGACGGGGACACCTGGGAATATCACAATGTTGCCCTTGATTGACCTCCAGTGGCTTATATTATTAGCTGCTACCCTTCCCCTGGTTCCCAATTAAATTATTAGTATGTTTTGTCTAACAAACTAGGTGATTCTCCGCGCGTTGCTGCGGGATTTGAGAGTGTTTTTTTGGTAAATTATGAACCAATGTGATGGCTGCTAGGGATGATACGACCAATTTCATGACAATTATGGTACATATGGGAATGGTTTAAAGTTTCAAGTGTTTGTTAATTATAAAAAAACTGAGAAAACAATGAAATAATCTCTAATATGGTCAATGAAATAATATCTGATATGGTTTAATTTTAATTTTGATCGGATTAGCAAGCTTCTACTTGGATTAACTTTATGAAAGCATGAATAAGAGAATGATGCAACTGACACAATGATGTACATAACCATTTTATAGAACAAATGAACTGATCAGTTCACATCCAAATGCAATTGAGGATCTGTTCTCACACTCACATGCAAAAACAAATAATGGACCACTATTGCAGCATTCAGGCAGAACTATGGTAGTTTCACACACACACGTTCAGCTGCAACAGAGGTTCACACACACATTCAGCTGCAGCACAGGTTCACCACACCTGGCAAAACGAAGTCCTCAGATGCAGAAAGGTTCACACAGATTCAGATGCAGCACAGTTTCAACCAACAGGTTCACATTCAGATAGGATAACAACCACTTCATAGTAGTAAACAGCATCCAGATTTGAGAGCTTTCATAGATAGGATAACAGCCACCAAATGAAGTCTTCATAGCCTTTAAAATATACACAGAAATATTAGTAAACAACATTCATATTTGAGAGCTTTCTTAAGACAATAAGAGATGATAGATTCAGAAAAAAATTGACAGCTTTTGACAACTTTCATAAACAGCATTTGAGTGATTGAGTATCGGTTGCAGCTTTAAGAAAAGTCATAGTATTAGTTGTTGTAGATTAGGACTGGCGTCAGATTATTTTTTCTCAATCAGTACATCGTGCATCATGAGCCTGTGTGTATTTTCAATCCAATAGTTCAAAGGCTACACAAAATTATTCAAGAACCATTATGCATCAGCAAATAATCCCTAGTAATGAAGTCAACTGTTTGTTCTTAACTGATAGTTAGAAACTTAAAATAGATATGGTGGGCAATCATTAAGTCAAAATGGATATATATACTGGGATGACCTCCCAAACTGATCCTGGGCACACTGGTAGTGAAGTAACCAAGGAACCTCTAGTAACAATGATCCCAACCAACACGAAAATAACCTCTATGCGCACAGAACATCCAATCTGTACTGTCACTGCGCAGATAACAATCAAATCTGAACTGACATATGCATGTTCCACCACAACTAATCCGGAGAAATCCTGAATCCCCAAGTCATGAATTGCCAAGCAACACATCAACCACCAATTATCAATCCACCATGAGCAAATGGAGGGACGCAACCCAAAGTTGAACAACATGTATAGCTAGTCAGATGAGATTGCCGAAAATCAAGAGCCGAGCTACCTTGCCAGAGTTGCAGTCACAATTCACAACCGCTCGACCGAAAGTGCAACCAAATCGGCCCGCCGCGATCGCGTTGGAATAGCGCGAATTTTCAGAGAGGGAGATGAAGCACGCACCTCCGTGTGCCCAGCGAGGGCGCAGAGGAAGACGAAGCCACCCCCACCACTGGCGCGACGCTTCTCAAGGGTTGGTGTGCTGTCTCCAACCTCGGGCTCCGACTTCGGATCATGCTTCGGGCTTGCAGTCTCGCCTCCACGGCTCCGTCGTGCGGGTGCGGCAGCAGCAGCGTCGGGCGCCCGGCGCGGTGGGCTTGGCACGACGACTCGATCTGGACAGCGCCGCCTTCATCTTATAGAGGAAAACCGGCGACGGAGCTCCGCTAGGGACTCCGGCCACTGCGGCGGCTAGGTAGAGGGGCAAAACGGAGAGGGCAGCGAGGGGAACCGATTCCTCTCATCACCTTGGGCAGGGACGACGTGGGGAGCGAGATCGATGGCGGTGTGCGGTGAGGGGAGAAGCAGGACAACTTTATGGAGACAGGGGGCGAGGTGGCGGCGGTGGGGATGGGAAGGGACGACAATGGGGAGGGGAAGGGGCAGCAGCGGGGAGGTGAGGGGCGCTGGTGGGGAGGCGGTGCGGCGGCGGCGGCGCGGGATCCGGGAGGTGCGGGTCGGCGTCGGATGGGATACGCGGGGGAGGAGGGGGCATTATATAGTTTTGTATGATTAAATTATCATTCTAAATTTGATCAAAGGATAAGAACAATCAAAGTATATATGAATATCTGAATAATTCATGTTGTAGATGATGTTATGATGAACTGACGATAAGGCAATAATCCTGATGATTTGGTTGGCAGTTGAGATCATGCGTGGCTAATGGCACATTTGCATTTTGACACCTTGGATTTATATTTAGTTTTGAGATTTAAGTGATGACCGACTTGGTTTGTTCTTTTCCGTTCTTTCATGGACTTCTTTACAGTACGCTGAGACTTTGATAAAGTTTATATTTCATTTTTGATGTGTTTTCTGAATTTCCTATAATTGCCATGGTCATTTATCTATATTTATTACCTGAAAGTTAATACTTCATCCGTTTCAAGTTATATGTTGTTTTGGTTATGTTTCAGATTCGTAGGTGTTTATGTGCATCTAAGTATTGCTTACGTCTAAATTAAAGTGCTAACTACATAATATATGGAAATGATCTAGCATATAGAACATAGCTAAATTAGTTGCAGCACATATACATCTCATTTTGGGCTTGGCCTCCCATTCCTACCCGTATACACACATAAACGATGATATATCACACATCACTACAAACTGTGTATTGTGTATCTAACACTAGTTAAATGGGGCCACACAAGCGCCGGAACATTAACCTTGTTAGAGCTTAATGTTAGAGCTTAGTCAGTTTGTACACATCTCCACTTTATTGATAAAATATGCATTGTCTTAATGCCCGCTCGTTAAAAAAAATGCAGTGTGTGTGAAGATTTTTCACCACATTTGTTTAAAGAGCTCTTAGCCCATCTGTTATGTATGGGTCTGTGCGGGCTTTTGGTTTGCCTTGCCACCAGCCCGCAAACAACACATTCACGTTGGGTTTCTTCGGCATGGCGGCTAGCAATACTTTTTGCTCGCACCAAATCAACATCAGACACTAACCACCAACCAACCAGTAGTATTTTTCTGTTAAAATAAATCAGCCACTAGCCATCCGAACAAATTACATGTTCCGCGTAGATGCTAAGCTTCTCGAACATATCGAACCACGACGCTAGCTGATGCTTGCCGCGACCGTTGATGAGGAAGACGATGTTCTTGGAGTTGGCACACAACTTGTCGAGGAGGAGCACCCTCTTCCTTGCGTCCAGCAACTCAAGCACAATGATCCCATTGTAGTCCAGCAAGATCAGCCTGCGCACGTACCCGATGCAAGCACACCCTTGGGTACACAAGGAGCACGTCAGTTGTGGTTGTGGAGGTCTTTGTGCGACATGCACATTTAGCCAAATCAACATTAAAAAAATAGAAGTGTTTTTATGTTTTTATGTGATTGTGCTTGTTCAGCAGCACACACAAACTATGCACAGTATTACTCTTATGTATTGTGTATCCAACACTAGTTGATAGGGCAAACAAGCACAAGAACATTAACCTTGCTGGAGCTTAATGTCTCATAGTGTTTGGATCGATTACCCGATTTGTACACATCTCTACTTTTTATCAATGAAATAGACACTTTCATGGGCAACCCATGGCATCCATGCACCGAGCAGATGCCATTGAGCTTCTTGCACGGATCAAACCACACCGCCGAGCTTCTCGCATAGATCGAACCAACCCACCAGCTAATCCTTGCCGCGGCCACTGACGAGGAAGACGATGTTGTTGGGGTCGACGCACAGCTGCTCGAGGAGATGGAGCACCCTCTTCCTTGCGTCCTGCAGCTCGAGCACCATGGTCCCGTCGTAATCCACCAGGATCAGCCTGTGCGCGTGCCCGACGAAGGCACACCCTTGGGTACACAAGGAGCACGTCACTTGTGGTTGAAGGGTGTGTGTGCCGCATGCACATTTAGCCAAATTAACTTTAAAAACAGAATAATTTTCGACCTGCTTGTGCTTATGCAGCAACACACACAAACGATGACACACTATTACTATTGTGTATTGTGTATCCAACACTAGTTGATGGGGCACACAAGCACCGGAACATTAACCTTGCTGGAGCTTGCTTAATGTCAGATAGTGTTTTGACTGATTAGCCGGCTTGTGCACATCTCTACTTTATCAATGAAATAGGCATTTTTTGAATAGCCCATGGCGTCCATGCTCCACGCAGATGTCAAGCTTCTCGCACAGATCGAACCACTCCACCATTTGATCCTTGTTGCAGTTGCTGACGAGGCACTTTCTTGAGCAGCCCATGGCGTCCATGGCATAGATGTCGAGCTTCTCGCATGAATCAAACCACACCGCTAGCTAATACTTGCCGTGGCCTTTTACGAGGAACATGACATTCTTGGGTCGGCACATAGCTGGTCGAAGAGGCGGAGCACCCTATGCCTTATGTCTTGCTGCTCCAGCACCATGGTCCCGTCGTAGTCCGGCAAGATCGGCCTGCACGCGTGCATGATGAAAGCACACCCTTGGCTACAGAAAGAACACGTCACTTGTGGTAATAGAGGTCTGTGTACGGTACACACATTTAGCCAAATCAATTTTTTTTAAAAAGGATCTTTTTCTACTTGCTTGTGCTTGTGCAGCAACACACACAAACGATGACACACCATTACTATTGTGTATTGTGTATCCAACACTAGTTGGTAGGGCACACAAGCACTGGAGCATTAACCTTGTTGGAGCTTGCTTAATGTCATATAGTGTTGGGACCGATTAGACGGCTTGAACACATCTTTACTTTATCAATGAAATAAGCACTTTCTTGAGCAGCACATGGCATCCATGCTCTGCGCAGATGCCGAGCTTCTCACACGAATCGAACCACACCGCCAAGTAATCCTTACCGCAATCACTGATGAGGAAGACGACGTTCTTGGGGTCGGTGCACAGCTGGTCGAGGTGGTGGAGCACCCTCTTCCTTGCGTCCTGCAGCTCAGGCACCATGGTCCCGTCATAGTACAATAGGATTAGCTTGTGCGTGTGCCCGATGAAGGCACACCCTTGGGTACACAAGGAGCACGTCACTTGTGGTTATAGGGGTTTGTGTTCCGCATGCACGTTTTGCCAAATCAACTTTAAAAAACAGAACTATTTTCGACCTACTTGTGCTTATGCAACAACATACACAAATGATGATACACCACTACTATTGTGTATTGTGTATCCAACATTAGTTGATGGGGCACACAAGTCGAGAACATTAACCGTGCTGGAGCTTGGTTAATGTTAGATAGTGTTTGGACCGATTAGCCGTCTTGTGCACATCTCTACTTTATCAATGAAATATGCACTTTCCTGAGCAGCCCGTGGCATCCATGCTTTGTGCACATGTCGAGCTTCTCACACAGATCGAACCACGTCGCCAGCTGATCCTTGTCGTGACCACTAACAAGGTACTTTCTGGAGCAGCCCATGGTGTCCATGCTCCGCGCATATGTCGAGCTTCTTGCACGAATCAAACCACGCTACCAGCTGATCCTTACCGCAACCGCTAATGAGGAAGATGGCGTTCTTGGCGTCGGCGCACAGCTGGTCAAGGATGCGGAGCACCCTCTTCCTTGCATCCTCCACCTCAGGCACCATGGTCCCATCGTAGTCCAGCTGGATCAGCCTGCACGTGTTCGATGAAAGCACACCCTTGGGTACACAAAGAGCACATCACTTGTGGTTGTAGAGGTTTGTCTGCAACATGCACATTTAGCCAAATCAACTTTTTTTTTAAAAAGGATCCTTTTCAGCTTGCTTGTGCTTATGCAATAGCAAACACAAACGATGACACAGCATTACTATTTTGTATTGTGTTCCAACAATAGTTGATAGGGCACACATGCTCCGAAGCATTAACCTAGTTGGAGCTTGATTAATGTCATGTAGTGTTGGGACCGATTACACGGCTTCTACACATCTTTACTTTATCAATGAAATAGGAACTTTCTGGACCAGCCCATGGTGTCCAGGCTCTGTGCTGATGCCGAGCTTCTCGCACGAAATGAACCACGCCACCAGGTCGTCCTTACCGCGATCGCTAATGAGTAAGACGATGTTCTTGGGTCAGCGCACAGTTGGTCGAGGTGGCGGAGCACCCTCTTCCTTGCGTCATCCATCTCGAGCACCATGGTCCCGTCGTAGTCCAGCAGGATCAACCTGCGTGTGTGCCTGATGAAGGCACACCCTTGGGTACACAAGGAACACAACACTTGTGGTTATATGGGTCTGTGTGCCGCATGCACGTTTTGCCAAATCAACTTTAAAGAACAGAATCATTTTTGACCGACTTGTGCTTATGCAGCAACATACACAAATAATGACACACCATTACTATTTTGTATTGTGTATCCAACATTAGTCGATGGGGCACACAAGCACTGGAATATTAACCTTGCTGGAGCTTGGTTAATGTCAGATTGTGTTTGGACCGATTAGCCAACTTGTGCACATCTCTACTTTATCAATGAAATATGCACTTTCTTGAGGAGTCCATGGCATCCATGCTTCGCGCAAATGTCGAGCTTCCCGCAAAGATCGAAGCACACCGCCAACTAATCCTTGTCGTGACCATTAACTATGCACTTTCTGGAGCAACCCATGGCGTTCATGCTCCACACAGGTGTCGAGCTTCTTGCACGAATCTAACCACACCGCCAGCTGATCCTTACCGCAACCACTGTTAACGGCTGTTAAGTGCCATATTTGTGGCCATCAACACCTGCATTCTGACATAAGAAATATACATCCACCATAGAATAGGGTCTTGTACTGACAATTTCCACAAGTTGCAATGTATATTCAATTGCAGGTAATAAGCACAAGAAAGAGAGCAAAAGCACACCTTATCCGTCCACCTCACCAATCCAAGCAATCCAGTCTCAGCCAATAAGGGGCTGCCATGTGAGCACCCCCTGGATCCATGATGTCATCAATCCAAGGGAGAAAGCCTCGACGAATCAGAAGTCGCCACGCGTATGTCACATGGATCCCATGGCCCACCAGAGCGCCTAAACCGCCTCCAAAACACGTGGACACCTGGAACCGCCATAAGGACGCACACATCAGTCACTAGGAGAAAACAAAGGGTAGGTGGGGCCCACAAGGCAGGTCGGCCGAACCGACCTTGGGGCGCCCAATCTTGGCCTTCCACGTGGTGGTTCCTGGTTGGCTCCTCACTTCATTCTTGGGGTGTTTGGGGTGCTTCCACGCCGGTGCTCAGGCCTATAAATAGAAGGAGATGGGGTAGAGCATAGGACACACACTTCTTTCTCCTCCTTCTCACTTTTGCCTTTTGGCTTCTCTCATTAGGAGAGGAGAGCTCTTGCATAGGATTAGTGCTGGCTTGCTAGTGCTTTAGAGATTAGAAGGAAGGTGGGGTGGTGTCTTGGGGTTGTGCCATGGTGTTTGGCACATTTCCTCAAGAACGATCCTCTACGGATGCTTCTGTTCTTCATTTAGAATAAAGTGAGTATTTCGACATTCTCAGTTAGACTAAAGTGGCATTCATATTGTGTTCTTGTGTTCTTCGTTCGTTCTTCATTTAGAGGCTCGTGTTCTTCACGAACACGCTCCCTCGATCTAGTTGACGATCGAGTTTCTCATACTTTTGTGTTTGTTCATAAGTTAGAGGGTCGTGTTCTTCACGAACACGACCCTTGATCTTCTGTTATAAACATATAAGTTTGTAACCTGTTTGTATGCCTGCTGGTCTAATCAGAGTTAGTAGATGCTTCTTTATCCTAATCTAGACCAAGTTCATCCGTGATTCCTTGCATAGGTTAGCGTATATCTGAGTGAGTTCGGGTCTCTCTCTCGTGGGTTCGTCGCTCCGTCTTCGTACAGAGTGCTATAGTGTTGTTACGGGTCGACAAACGTAACCGTGCTATAGTAGTAATCAGTGGTGTAGACGTGGTGTCTAGACTTCAGGTTATCCTTCGTTTGCCTTGTATCCCACGATTTGTCTTGGGGTAGGCCGCGGTAGTGACAGCCGTTGGACCCTCTGAAATCCCCCACGTCCGGATACAGCGTGTAGGCAACCATTTACCGTGAACCAACTGTTATAGTCAGGGGGGCCGGTGTCCAAAATGAGAAGTCCCTAATCGAGAGACTGTTCTTAACTCTCGCGCTACCAGCAAGATCCTTTCCATCTTCATCTCATCCTATAGAGTTGTGTCCTTGGACCGTTCATCTAGGATAGAAGGTGGTGCAGATCATTCCTTGGATTCGATACCCTTTGGAATACTCCTTTGGGGAAGTGCTACAGCGGTATTTCTGTGCGCTTGCGGATTCTTTCGTACCAGTCGGTATACCCAGGTGGATCTTATGCTCACGCTAGGTGCGCACTAGTGGTGACGTTAAGAAATACCAACAAGCATTTCTGGCACCGTTGCCGGGGAACGGTTGCTGTATCTATCTTCGAACCTAGTGGTCCTCGTATCTTTTGTTTTCCTTTTGTTCTACCTTCACCCCCGTTATCCATCAATATCCTTTTCGTTTTTCTTCTACCTTTACCATGGGGGATCGGTCTATTCAAGATCTTTCTGCCCCTAGAGCCGAATCATTTGAGCCGCCACCCTCTGAGCATCAAATTCATACGACAAGCTATAGGTTTGACTCTAACTTGATTGACTTGGTTCAGAGGACTTGTTCCTTTTCTGGGATAGCTAGTGAGAATCCTTATGAATGCCTACAAGAATTTGGCAGAATTTGTTCATGTCACGCCATTGATGGCTTGAAGCATGACACCCTCAAGTGGAAATTGTTTTCCTTCTCCCTAGTGGGAGACACGAAGCAATGGTACACATGTGAAGTAGGTAAAGCCAAGGGCAGTTGGGATGCCCTGGTGAAAATGTTTTGTGAGAAATATTTCCCCGCCTCTCGTGTTGCCGCCCTGCGTAGGGATATTTTCAACTTTAGCCAAAGAGAAGAGGAGACCCTAGGAGCAGCCTGGGAGAGATTCTCGCATCTGGTGTGTAACATCCCGCAATTTTATTACGGAATGTTAATAGTAAAAATGAGGATTTAAAAATTTTTGGTGATTTAATTGAGTGCTTGATAAACTAATTAAGGATGTCTTCTATTTTCTCTCCTAAATTCCTAGGTTTATTTTTGAGCTAATTAAAATTTCTAGGAAATATAAAATGCTAGTGTGAGGACCTTGGAGTTCTTTGGCTTTTCTCTGGTTTTGAATTGAGTGAGATTCAAATTTGAATTAAATTTGAATCAAATAGCAATAGGGGTTGAGGAGTAAAGAAAAGGGAAAGGATCAAACCTGTGTTGGGCCTCGACCTCCACTGTCAAAGTCCGTCGGAGGCCCCTCCACTTTTACCCCCCGTTCACAGGACCACCTCCCGTTCCCGCTGGCCCATCGCTTCGCAGCCCAGCTAAGCCCGTCGGCCGATCCTTCTCACCAGGTGCCGACAAGTGGGACCCGCTCGTCAGGCCGCCACGTCGCCCGTTGTCTTCCTCCCTTTTTCCCCTTTCTCCTTTCCACCGCGTCACGGCCACCCGCAGACCGCCACATCGGCCGGAGCTCGCCGTACCCCCTCGTGGCGACGTCGCGGATGTGCGCCACCTTGCCCGCGCTCCATCCGACCGCCTGCAGCAGCCCACACCCCCTATAAGAACACCACCGCGGCCGCCTCTACCAACCCTAGCCGCACTTGGGGTTTTCCCCCTTTCCACCACCGCCGGAGAAGAAGAAGAAGGGGAGGAGAAGGAGGCGGGGAGGCCGTCCGAGGGAGCACGCCGCGAAGCTGGAGCCATCCGCAGGAGCTGCCGATCGCCGAGAAGCCGGCGCCATCCCTGCTGCAGCTGTGCCCTGCTTCCCCTGTTTCGACCCGCTCCACCGCCGTTCCGCTCCGCCACTCTACACCGCCGCTCTTCCCTTCGACCAGAGGTCACTCAGGTGAGCCCTTGCCTCTCTCGCTCGTGTGTGGAACCGGCCATTGCGCCGAGGGAGAAAGGTCCCGCCTTTGACCCTGTGCTCGACCTCGCCGCACTGCGCCGCCGCCGCAGACCGCCGTCGCCTGTGTTGCCGGCCATCGAGCCGTGGCTTACGCCTGCAGGTGCCGCTACCTTCACCGACGCGTGCGTGCTCACCGCTTTGCCCTGTTCCTTCCCTTGTGTGCACGCTGAAGACGCCCGCTGCCCTGTTTGCCGTGCCACCGTGGCCTTCGCCGCGCCGGTTTGCCTTGTGCACGCGCGAGCAGGGAAGAAAGGCAGCGCCTTTAGGGCCTCTCCGTGCACGCCTCGCCTCTGGCACAGCCGCACGCCCACGCGCGTCCTTGCCCGGCTGCGGGAGCCCTGCCATCCGCCGCCGCATGCGCCGGCCAGAGCCCGGCATGGCCAAGCTGGCCTTGAGCTTGTTGGCAAGGGGCAAAGCCCCGATTTTTGGCTCTTTGCCGCCTCACCTGATGCACGCACGCGCACACCGGCGCCTTTGTGCACCCAAGCGCCCGCGCCGGCGACCATCAGCACAGCGCCGCTGCGCCCGACGCCGCACCGTCGCCATTGAGCCGCTCCGACCCTCGAGGTGTCACCTTTTTGGCCTCGACGTTTGCGCAAACACTCCCCGCGTCGAACCCTGCCCCTTGTTGGCCAACCGCTTGCACACCTCGCCGCCGGCGAGCCTCACGGCGCCAGAGTGCCATTACGGCATTTCGTCGAGCACAAGACGCCGCCAGCCAAAACCCCTGGGGTTTTACCCCACACGAACGCACACACGGACGCGTACTCGCAGAAGATCCGGCCGAATCCCGTGCAGCCGACCACCCAAGGCCGGGCCACACGCCGGTCTGCACTGCGTCGTGCCGTAGCCGCGCCGGGGGAGATCCCGTGCGCCGCGCCATGCAGACAGCCGCGCCGGCTGCCACGCCAGCTGGCGATGGCTTAAAGCCGCCCCGGTGGCAGCCACGTGTGCGCAGGAGCCGGCCTGCAGCTGGCTATAAGCCTTTTTAGAGATAGCTAGAGATAGGTAAGAGCTAGCCTAAAGATTGCCATATTGTATATGCGTATTTGATTTTTAGAAAACTATTTTATCTTTGGAAATTCATAATAAATCCATTTTAACTCCGAAAAATACAAAACTTCTTCTGAAAATCTTCTAAAAATCCAAACTCCGCGCTAGGCTAGAGTTTGCCTCTTTTTGGGTCTTATTTGTTCTTCCTCTTGGATTTTATTGCAATTAGCACCTGTGTTTATATTTTATTACGATTCTAGGAGCTGCCGGAGCCGGAGAGCTGAGCCAGGACTACGACGACGACCTCGGCTACGACGACTACTCGCACCCAGGTTCACGCCCGACCTACTTTGAATGCCCATTAGGCATTGCTTTAGAACTGCTAGCGCTTTACTTATGCATGATGATGATTATGAGGAAACCCTTGCACTGCCCTTTTTACTACCCTGTCCTTGATTGACCTACTACTACTACCTTATTTACGCGTGATGATACGCTGAGCGTGCTATGCATGTGTTGGGATATTGTGATAGTTTCTTGGCGTGTGTGGGGAAAAACCGGCAAGAGAAGGTGTTTTGGGTTATTTTAGCGGGGGTGAGCTCAAGACAACCCGATCCGGGATCGGGGGCCAGGGATCATCTTCTCGGACGTTGTCCAGTTTGGTGCCTATGGCGGGTACACTATTTTAGGAGCACATGTGTTGGGGATTTTGTGATGACTTGGAGGATATGAGCTCGCCCCGGTCTGAAACTGAGTGGGTCGCCTTATTACACGGGACTTTCGTACACACCACCTCGCCGAGAGTGGGGATAGGGCCGTTCGACCCTAGCAAGTGTGTTACCATACCTACCAGTAGGATAGAGGGTATCACTGAGAGGGTTAGGGTGAAGTCCCTTCCCTATTGGGCGCTCCCCGTGCGGCCACACGGGGGCATTTTCACAGTTCTGGGGTGGTCCTTTGCGAAGGACCGCAGCGAGACCCGGATGCAGGATGGAATCGTAACTCCTAGATGTTTGTTCGGTAGGGTAGGCTCGGTCAGCCGTACACCGTCCGCGTACTATTCCGAGTTGGGTACTGGTGTACACGCTTTGCAGAGTTTAGATCTATATGTATAGCCGCGTCCTCGGTCATGGACATGCCCGTTGTATACTTCGACTCTTACATTTTGGGATTTCTACCTTCCCCCTTATAGGATGAGAGTGTATGGTGAGCCATGGTTGTATTCGGGGAGAGGAGAGTTACTCCCTCTGCCTCGCGGATCCGAGTGCAACCATTGAGGTGCGAGGAGTGGGAGTTCTCGCACCGACCCTTGATGGAGATAGGTGATGGTGACGGTGATCTGGGCGACCAGGTGTAACCGTTTGTGGATGAGAGATATGGGAATTGGTGGAACTGTGGAGATGACATTCTTTTATATTGATGTTGCTGCTGCTTAGGAAACCCAGCCTCTACCATGTTCCTCTCTTAACCATTAGAAGTAGGCCACTTAAAGCTTGCATACGGTTGGTGACGTGGACCTATCCCAATCCTTGGGGATAGCCCCTGAGCTTGCAGGGTATGAGTCAGACTTTGACAACAACGCCGACGGATGGTACGACTGAGGGGCACGTCGCTTCGCTCAAGGATGCCTGTGGGAGACGAATGAAGATGGAGACACCTTTTGGAAGCTAGCTTCCGCTGCGTAGGCTCTTATTCTTGTTATTCCGCCAAGGGGTGTGTATTGATGTACTCCATTATTCAGGATATGTAATAATCAGATTATTATTCGTACTCTGATGCTTTATTTCATTGTATGACTGTGATATTTATCTGTGATGAATGCCTGTGCGTGTTAGCGTCAGATCCAAGGACTAACACGAGACAGAAAGCTGGGTTTTCTGATTCTGAAAACCCAGGGCGTTACATGGTGAACTCAGGTCCAGTCCTACACCTACCAGAGCACATATTGCTCAAACACTTCTACATAGGCCTGAACAGGAGTTCAGCTTCATAGCTGGATGCATCTTCTGGAGGATCGTTTATGCAAACACCCATAAGTAAAGGGAAGAACATCCTAGAGAAAATCCTACGCGATCTCCCCTTTTTAACCGAATCTAAACCTCCTCCAGAAGAAAGTGTACCCGAAGTAGGGGATGCCGTAGCAGCTGAGACCAGCACTACACCACCCACATCTATAGATCCAGCGCAGACAATCCCCCTAAACCATCGGCATCGGAAGAGGAAACTTCTCAATCTTTAGTGCCGCAATTGATGTTTGAGGATGACCTTTTTGAAGATTATGGAAACACCTCAAACTATCAATGTAGAGGGAAACTGTTGATTCCGAACATTCCTCCAAACCCTGACGAGATAGCTTATTTCAAGGACACTATTCGAGAGTTAACCGCTATCATGACTCGGGAGTGGTCGGAGGAGCTAGAGAACTCATCCAAGGCCCTCCAGATTGGCCAATCTCATTCGACCCTCCCATGTAACATGCGCGGGAGACAGATATACGCCCTCTACAACCCTTTGGTTGGAGCTAACATCATCTCAAGTGCTTACGCGATAGAAGTTTTGGGGGATGAACCCTTAGTTCCATCCAGCGTTTCTGCCATGGACTCCCACGGACAAACCATGGAAGGGATAGGAATCCTCAACCAGATACCCGTCATCTGCGACGGAGTCCATTCTGTCCTAGATTTTCATGTCTTCGACATCGAGGGTTTCGATCTTATGATAGGACTCCCCCTTGAGAAATTTCTCAAAGAGGCCCCAGAGTAAGGGAAAGTTGGTGTCCGACTGGGAGAGGAAGTCTTGTTAGTAAAGATTGTCAGAGCTAAATATGCCGCAACAGATCCTCCTCCTGATCCTGGAGTGATTGAGGAAGTGAAAGCCATCATCCCTGGACAATTCCTGGAAGCTTTCCTCGATGAAAACGCTGGAAAATTCATAGAGGAAGAAGCAGAACCCGCTGCACCCATAGATATTTCGGAGTGCGAAGCTCCTCCTAAGCCTCCTATCAAGCTAAAACCTTTGCGAAATGGGCTTCGGTATGTCTTCCTGCATCGGGATACCGAAACCCCCGTGATCATTAGTGACAAACTCACAGGAGAGGAACTAGAAGACTTACGGCCATCTTAGAAAAACACCACGTTGTCTTTGGATATTCTCTCCAAGACCTGAAAGGGATAAGTCCCTCTCTCTGTACCCATCGCATCCCTGTAGATTCGGAAATTCCACCCTCGCGAGAGCCTCAGAGAAGGTTGAATAACCATATGTGGGAGGTAGTTAAAAAGGAGGTGCTAAAACTTTTGCACGCCGGGATCATCTACCTCGTGCCATATAGCGAATGGGTTAGCCCTGTCCAGGTCGTGCCAAAGAAAGGAGGGATGTCAAAGACCACCAACGATCAAGGTGAGGAGATCGCTCAACGTCTCCCCGACAGATGGAGGATGTGCATAGATTATAGGAAACTTAATAAGGCCACAAAGAAGGACCATTTCCCGCTACCCTTCATCGATGAGATGTTGGAACGGCTAGCTAACCACTCCTTCTTTTGTTTCCTTGATGGGTATTCCGGATACCATCAAATCCCCATCCATCCAGATGACCAAAGCAAGACTACTTTCACATGCCCCTATGGAACCTATGCTTATCGAAGAATGTCGTTCGGATTGTGTAATGCACCCGCATCATTCCAATGGTGTATGATGTCTATTTTCTCAGACATGATTGAGCAGATCATGGAGGTCTTCATGGACGACTTCTCTGTCTATGGGAAGACCTTCGATGACTGCCTAGAGAACTTAGATAAAGTCTTGCAGTGATGCCGGGATAAGGGCCTAGTTCTAAACTAGGAGAAATGTCATTTCATGGTCCGCGAAGGCATCGTCTTGGGTCACTTAGTTTCTGAGCATGGGATAGAGGTAGACCAAGCCAAAATCGAAGTTATAGAAAGCATGGAAGCACCCACCAATGTAAAGGGAATCCGCAGTTTCTTAGGCCATGCAGGGTTCTACCATCGTTTTATCAAAGACTTTTCCCAAATAGCTAGACCCCTCACGCATTTGCTGGCCAAAGACACTCCTTTCGAGTTCACCGAAGATTGCATGAAAGCTTTCCTCACTCTTAAGGAAGCTCTCATCTCAGCCCCGATCATTTAGCCACCAGATTGGACGCTTCCTTTTGAGATCATGTGTGATGCCAGTGATTACACCGTAGGAGCCGTGCTAGGCCAAACCAAGGATAAGAAGCATCATGCGATTGCTTATGCTAGTAAGACTATGACCGGAGCTCAGTTAAATTATGCCACAACTGAGAAAGAGCTCCTGGCAGTAGTCTTTGCGCTAGATAAATTCAGATCTTACTTGGTAGGGTCTAAGATAATCATCTACACTGATCATGCTGCATTAAAATACCTGCTTGTTAAGAAAGATAAAAAACCCCGATTGATTAGATGGATTCTGCTACTCTAAGAATTTGATATTGAAATCAAAGATAGAAAGGGGGTAGAAAATTCTGTAGCAGATCATTTGTCGCGTATGCATGCTGCTAACTCGCAGGACCTGCCAATAAACGACTACATCCGGGATGATATGCTGCTAAAGGTCACCGACTCCACCCCTTGGTAGGCGAATATTGTTAATTACATGGTTACAGGATATATACCACCAGGGGCGGACAGGAAAAAGTTGATGACGGGTTGTTACGAAGATGTGTACCCTCTCCAGAAGGACTGCAAATCATTGAGAAATGCCATGCAGGGCCCTATGGAGGGCATCGTGGGGTTTTCCGCACACATGCAAAAATCTGGCAAAGCGGTTTCTTCTGGCCGACCATGTATGATGATACCAAGGAATTTATTTGAAGATGTCGCAGATGCCAAAAACATGGGGGGATCACTACTAGAGATGCCATGCCCCTACACGATAACCTGCAAGTGGAACTCTTCGACGTTTGGGGAATTGATTTTATGGGACCATTCCTGAAATCAGAAGGCTGTGAGTACATCTTAGTGGCAGTCGACTATGTGTCAAAATGGGTAGAAGCAATAGCTTGTCCTTCAGCAGACTCCAAGCAATCCAAAAAGATGTTCCAGGACATTATCCTACCCCGATTCGGCACACCCAGGTTGGTGATAAGTGATGGAGGTTCACACTTTATCGATAAAAAGTTCAGAAAATTCCTTGCAGAATTGGGGATACATCACAATATTGCCACAACATACCATCCTCAAACCAACGGTCAGGCTGAAACTTCGAACAAGCAAATCAAAAATATCTTGCAGAAGACAGTAAAGGAAGCAGGGAATTGTTGGAAGAGACATCTACCTGATGCATTATGGGCATATAGGACTACTTTCAAGACGCCGATCGGAATGTCACCCTATCAACTGGTCTATGGAAAAACATGCCATCTGCCAGTGGAGATTGAACACAAAGCCCATTGGGCCATTAAGAGGTTTAACCTAAATTTTCCCAAGGTAGCTAGACAAAGGCAGCAGCAGATTTTGGAGTTGGAAGAATGGAGAGACAAAGCATATCATAACTCCAAGATCTATAAGGAAAGGACCAAGAGATGGCATGACAAGAAGACCAAAAGAAAGGAATTCACCATTGGAGATAAAGTCCTACTCTATAATTCAAGGGTGAAACTCTTTGGACATGGTAAACTGCGAAGCAAGTGGAAAGGACCATTCTCTGTCATTGAAGTTGCACCACATGGAGAAATCACCACACAAAATGATGAAGGAGAAACCTTTAAGGTAAACAGCCATCGTTTGAAGATCTTTCTGGAGCCAGAAATCAGTGTGGGGGAAACCCGCACACAGAGGTACGCCACCCGCACGTTAAACTGAATAAAAGCTACGCTTCTGAATTTTTATTCTCCTTGCCACATAACCCTCGAGGATAGTGGGAAACTAGGCTCATTCCTTACTTTTTATCCTGGTGCTTATGAGCAAAAATCATTAGGGAACTCATGCCTATCTAAGTGGTTGGTGTTTGTGATATGGCCTGATAAAATGATCTCCGCTCTAAATGTTCGAGTGCTTGGGTACTTTATTTGAAAACCATAAAACCCCATTTGCAAGGCTCCTCTTTGATATACCAATGTCCTACCAAAGCCATATGATGTTCATAGTTGAAAAACCTTATATTCATATGCTGCTTGTTATTCCATTGAGCTTTGTCAAATTCTGTGACCCTTGTGAGAATTCTTTTCATTACTCTCATGATCAAGATTCATGTGCACACCACCATTTTTCCCCTTGCTATGCTTCTACTCTAGAAGTTAGCTTTGTATCATTCATCCATCCCTTAAAAATAAAGCTCCATATGTGTGATCTCTCCCTCCTAGTTTTTGTTACACAAGAGACATGGCTATAGAAAAAAAATATGGACACATGAAGGTCCAGGTATTGAAAAAAAAAGTTGGACACATGAAGGTCCACAAGAAAAAAAATATATTTATATAAGAGATAGCCATGTTCTCAAAAGATTTTTATACAAGAGGGAGAATCATGCAAAAAGGAGTTCCATAATTAAGATGGTAATATCTAGCGCCCATTCCGGGCCTAGTATCCACCTTACCATACTCGCCATACCCATACATGTGCACATCTTGATCTGATTGTATGATTTGATTTTCTCTGAGGATCTAGTCTTTGACTCTGCAATATATGTGATGCAAGTATGCTTTATCTTTTATCCTACCCTGAGCTCCACATATAGCCATCATTAGAAGTAGGATGAAGGAAGGCAATTTAATGCATTGGTGAGGACATTTACACATTGAGCGATATGAGAGAATCAACTGAGGAGCTAAGCAACGTTTATTCTGAAAATTTATCCCAAAACCCCAAGTTGCTTGACCGGATGAGCAGGAATGATTTTTATTCATATCCGTTCCATTCCTCAACTACCCAAGATAGCATGATAGACAATCCACAAGCTCACAAGTCCAAGGTAAAAGTTTGGAATGATCTCTTGTTCGTTCTACACCTTGAGTAGTTTTTCCACCTTGAACCTCTCACCTTCACTCAGGGACGAGCAAAGGTCAAGTGTGGGGGAGTTGTTGACGGCTGTTAAGTGCCATATTTGTGGCTGTCAATGCCTGCATTCTGACATAAGAAATATACATCCACCATAGAATAGGGTCTTATACTGACAATTTCCACAAGTTGCGATGTATATTCAATTGCAGGTAATAAGCACAAGAAAGAGAGCAAAAGCACACCTTATCTGTCCACCTCACCAATCCAAGCAATCCAGGCTCAGCCAATAAGGGGCTGCTATGTGAGCACCCCCTGGATCCATGATGTCATCAATCCAAGGGAGAAAGCCTCGACGAATCAGAAGTCGCCACGCGTATGTCACATGGAACCCATGGCCCACCAGAGCGCCTAAACTGCCTCCAAAACATGTGGACACCTGGAACCGCTATGAGGACCCACGCATCAGTCACCAGGAGAAAACAGAGGGCAGGTGGGGCCTACAAGGGGTCGTCCGACCCTACAGGTCGGCCGAACCGACCTTGGGGCGCCCAATCCTGGCCTTCCACGTGGTGGTTCCTGGTTGGCTCCTCACTTCATTCCCGGGGTGTTTGGGGTGCTTTCACGCTGGTGCTCAGGCCTATAAATAGAAGGAGATGGGGTAGAGAATAGGACACACACTTCTTTCTCCTCCTTCTCACTTTTGCCTTTTGGCTTCTCTCATTAGGAGAGGAGAGCTCTTGCATAGGATTAGTGCTGGCTTGCTAGTGCTTTAGAGATTAGAAGGAAGATGGGTGGTGTCTTGGGGTTGTGCCATGGTGTTTGGCACATTTCCTCAAGAACGATCCTCTACGGATGTTTCTGTTCTTCATTTTGAATAAAGTGAGTATTTCGACATTCTCAGTTAGACTAAAGTGGCATTCATACTGTGTTCTTGTGTTCTTCGTTCATTCTTCATTTAGAGGCTCGTGTTCTTCACGAACACAATCCCTCGATCTAGTTGACGATCGAGTTTCTCATACTTTTGTGTTTGTTCATAAGTTAGAGGCTCGTATTCTTCACGAACACGACCCTTGATCTTCTTGTCGACCGGGCATCCCTGGGCCCACCAACACATTGTGGGCCATACTCGGGAGATGAGTTCCTGTACACCTGGACTACTCGACTAGTGGGCCACGGTGCTAGTACCGTGGACCACAAGGCAAGACAAGACGGACAAGGACTTGTACTAAGACTAGGATAGCTTTCCATACCATGTATAGGCTACTCCGGGTCCTACTCAAATAGTACCCTTGTACCAATCCGACTTGTAACCCTACCTCCCGTGGCATATAAGGTGAGGCAGGGACCCCTCTCAAAACATACGCAATCAATACAGAGCCATGCATCATACAAGACGTAGGGTATTACGCACATTGTGGCCCGAACCTGTCTAATTGTGTGCCCCGTGTCTCACCATCGTGTTGCTGATCTCGGCGAGCCCCACCACACAATCTACTACTTCGGATACCCCGTCGTAGGCTCGGTGTCTAAAACACTGACAGCTGGCGTGCCAGGTAGGGGATCTCGTCATTGATCCACTGGCGAAGTCGATGGCTCTTGTCATCATCAAGCCGACCGTCGCTTTCCAGCAAGGCGACACCTTCGTTTTCGGCTCCTGGGTTTGTGTTGCTGATGGCGCCGGAACGTTCCTACGTTTCTTAGTGCCAACTCCGGAGTCAAAGCTCAAGTCCTCGACGCTTATGCAAGCTTCGATGGAGGATTTCGTCGAAAATTTCGGTGGAATTTCGATCTCTGACACGCACAGAGAACTCAAGTCGGAGTCCGAGTACAACTCGACTTCGCCTCTTATTCAGCCTGAGCCACTTTCTTCAGCTTCACAGCTTGTGCTCGGCCTGGATAACATTCCAGCACCATCTCTTTTCGGCCATCACCATGTCAGTGCCGTTTACCAAGCTGCACTGAAGCGCCTCATGTGCCCTGGTTCGAAGATCGTGCTCGAGTACTCTTCGGATTCGGACGTCAACCGCGACTACTATTCGGATTCATCTGAGTTCGAGTTTGACTACGGTTCAGATTCTGCTGAAGTACAACAACTGTCTGGTCCTGCTCAAGGACTGGTGATCACATCAACACCTGAGGGTAGATTCGTCTACTGACCTGAGCATGTGCCTGCTGATCTTACACTGGATGATCAGGAGCTCTTTATCGCTTGTCTCGACAACTTGCCCTTCCAGGAAGGTGCTAAGCTTGTTGATTATGATACTGATACTGAGTTCATTCAGAGTACGGGTACTTACTCATCACATCGAGAGGTGTTCATCGTTGATGCAACAACTCCGCAAGGGCATCGTGCCAATTATTGTTACCCGGATGATGTATCTGATGATGAACTCTCTGCCAATGCTCCTGCTGATGAAACCGCGGAGGCCAAGACTGCACGTCGCCAACACAATGCTAATCGTGCAACCCTTCGTCGGGAACTCACGAAAGCTTTACCTACTCGTAATCTTCAAGAGGCTCTGGAGGTGGTTGCTACTCGTGAATATCGCACTCCAGAGGAAGCTATCAACGCGATCAATCTACTCGGTCGCTCTATGCCTCGTGACAGGGTGGCTGCTGAAGTCGCAAAGCTGGCTGAGCTAGCCTACACTATGCTACGCTAGAATACCAGTGCTCCTAGTCACCATGGCAGCAGTGGAGGTGCTCATCGTACCACCCCCACCCCTCAACGCACACGTCCGGAGGCTAGTAACAAGGGCAGAGGTGATGATGGTAGTGTCAACAGCAAGTCGGGAGACTCTCGCTACGACGCTCGCACAACAATTAACGCCAGACGCGCTGAGCGTGAGAAGCAAAAGGATGCTGATGCTGATTCTTTCCCTGCTTTCTCACCTTGACTTCAAGCTCTATTTCTTCCAGAGAAATTCAAACCTTACGGCATCTCTAAGTATGATGGCAAGCAAGATCCAAGGCAGTGGCTGTGCTGTTATGCTCTGTCCATCTCCAATGCTGGAGGCAATGATGATACCAAGTGTATCTATTTCCCTTTTGTCCTCGAGCAAGAACCCCTCACATGGTTTGAGTCTCTCAAACGTGGCTCCATTGACAATTGGGGACAACTCAAGCATCACTTCACCAGCAACTTTGCGGGTTCTCTGGGCCGTCATGGTACTAGGATGGACCTTGCCCTGATCAAGCAAAAACAAGGCGAGACTCTTCGCGAGTACATGCGCCGCTTTTTTGAGAAGAGGGCTACTGTTGTTGATGTCACCGAGAAAGAAGTCATAGATACCTTCCAGGATGGTTTCTATGACAATAAGCTTTTCCAAGATTTTGGTCGCGCTCGCCCAGCCAACATCACCAAGCTCAAGGAGATGATCACTCACTGGGCGGACGAGGAAGACAAGGCTCGGATTTGGTTCAAGCATCTTCGCAACAACCAGAACAACAACAACAATAATAATGTTCGAGGAAGCAGCAGTGGCGAGCAACAGCAGGGCAATCGCCAGGGTAATAACTACTCGAGTAATCCTAATCGCAAGCGCAAGTCCGACAACACTGTTGCTGCCATGGAATCTACAGCCAAGCCTGAAGATGATCCTCACTGGGCAACATTAACCAAGCAGAAATGCCCATGGCACCCAGAGGGAGATCATACTACAGAGTAATGTTATCAACTTCGTCGTGCGCTGAAGAATACACCTGAGCCAACACATCCAAACCCAAGGTCTCATAAACACAAGGGGAAGAAGGCTAACACCGACAAAGACACTGGGTTTCAGCACCCCTCCAACACTGTCAATGTCATATTTGGTGGGATTCCAACCAAGCGCATGCAAAAGCTAGCTCTCAGGGAGCTCATGTCCATCCAACCAACAGTTTTCACTTTTCTCAAGTGGTCTGAAACCCCCATTACCTTCTCGAGGGCGGATCAATGGACTAGTTTTTCTGAGCCAGGACGATATCCTCTTGTTCTGGATCCAGTGGTGGTAGGCTCCAGGCTTACCAAGGTTCTCATTGATGGTGGCAGCGGTCTTAATGTCCTGTTTGCCAAGACTTTGAAGAAGATGGGCCTGGATATCACCAATATGCTTACCAAGACCAACTCACCATTCTATGGTATCATCCCGGGCAACGCAACTGTTCCTTTGGGTTCAGTTGTACTACCCGTAACTTTTGGGACTAAGGATCACTACCGCACCGAGTACATCAAGTTTGAGGTTGCTGACTTCGAGACTTCTTACCATGCCATCCTCGGTAGGCCCAGTCTCGCTAAGTTCATGGCTATCCCGCACTATGTGTACCTGGTTCTCAAGATGCCAAGCCCCAAAAGAGTTCTTTCATTGCACGAGGATCTGAAGCGTTCTTACGACTGTGATACAGAAGCCGTAGAACTTGCCTCGACTACTCAAGTACCCAATGCAATGATGGAAGTCTTCACTACCGCTAAAAAGCTTGCTCCGAGCGAGCTGGAGGTTCCTGAGAAGACTGACAACAACACCAAGCCTGCACCGTCTGGTGACGTCCTGCTCAAAGCCATTGACCTCGGTACTGGTGACAGCAGCAAGACGACCATGATCAGTGCACAGCTTGATCCTAAATAAGAAGACGTGCTCATCAACTTCCTTCGGGCTAACCGTGATATCTTTGCGTGGAAGCCATTTGACATGCCAGGTGTGCCCAAGAGGTTGATCGAGCACTCACTCAACGTCGATCCTAACGCTACCCCCAAGAGACAACACCTTCATCGCTTTGCTGATGATCGCAGGGCTGCTATCAAGAAAGAGTTTGCCAAACTACTCGCGGCTGGCTTCATCCGAGAAGTTTTTCACCCGCAATGGCTTGCTAACCCTGTGCTCGTCAGGAAGAAGAACTCTAACGATTGGAGGATGTGAGTCGACTACACTGATCTCAATAAGCATTGCCCCAAGGATCCTTTTGGGTTGCCGCGGATTGATCAAGTCATTAACTCTACGGCGGGCTGTGCTCTACTTTGTTTCCTGGATTGCTACTCTGGATATCATCAAATTGCAATCAAGAAATCTGATCAAGAGAAGACTGCATTTATCACCCCATTTGGTGCTTATTGTTACACAATAATGTCCTTCGGGTTGAAAAATGCTGGTTTTACATATCAAAGGGCTATCCAAGCGTGCTTCAAGAAAGCAACTTCACAAGAACGTGGAAGCATACGTGGATGACGTCATTGTCAAGACTAGGGATCCAGACATGCTTATCATGGATCTTGAGGAAACTTTCGCTTCGCTACGCGAGTACCAATGGAAGCTCAACCCCAACAAATGCGTCTTTGGCGTATCATCTGGAAAACTACTCGGGTTCATCATCAGCCATCGTGGCATCGACGCAAACCTCGAGAAGATTACTGCCATCTCCAACATGCAAGCTCCGACTACTATCAAAGATGTCCAGAAGCTTACTGGTTGCATGGCGTCACTTAATCGCTTCATCTCACAACTTGGAGAACGGGGTTTACCTTTCTTCAAGTTACTCAAGCGGCAGGAGAAGTTTACATGGACAACTGAAGCTGATCAAGCTCTTTCTCAGCTCAAGGAGTTCTTATCCAAGCCTCCAGTCCTCACAGCTCCTCTGCCCAATGAAGAGCTATTGCTCTATATTGCTGCGACTACTAATGTCGTTAGTACTGCTATTGTCATTGAGCGGCAGGAAGAAGGCCATGGCTACCCTGTCCAGAGGCCTGTCTATTTCGTCAGTGAAGTACTTTCAGAATCCAAGGCTCGCTACCCTCTGGTACAGAAGCTACTCTATGCGGTTCTGATTACTTCACGGAAGCTTTACCACTACTTCGACGAGTACAAGATTTCTGTGGTCACTAGCTACCCGCTTGGCGAGATATTGCACAATCAGGATTCCACAGGAAGGATTTCTAAATGGGATGTAGAGCTTGGTGCTATATCGCTCGAGTTCAAGTCTCGCACTGCTATCAAGTCTCAAGCCTTGGTTGATTTTATGGCTGAGTGGCGGGAAAATCAAGTCCCAACTCCAATTGAGCGTCCAGAACATTGGGTCATGTACTTTGACGGTTCCCTCAAGTCGGAAGGCGCTGGTGCCGGAGTACTTTTGATTTCCCCCAAGGGCGAGCAACTCAAATATGTTTTGCAGATCTTCTGGAAGGTCTCAAACAATGAAGCTAAATATGAAGCTCTACTGCATGGTCTTCGCCTTGCAGTCTCTCTGGGCATTACACAACTACTTGTCTATAGTGATTCTTTGGTGGTCATCAATCAAGTTAACGATTCTTGGGATCCTAATGCTGAGAATATGGATGCGTACTGTCAGGAGGTACGCAAACTCGAGAACAAATTCCATGGTCTTGAGTTCCATCATGTGGTCCGCGACAACAATGTTGCTGCGGATGTCTTGTCAAAGCTGGGATCTACACGAGCTCAAGTGCCAGCTGGAATCTTCGTCCATGAACTCCACAAACCTTCAATTCCGGAGCAATCATTTGCACCTGCGACTACTTCAGTTCAACCTGATCGAGAAGTGCTTATGATTGACATGGACTGGAGAATTCCTTTTATCGACTACATTAAACACCAGTTGATTCCTGAAGACAAGTCAGAAGTCGAGCACATCTCACGCCGCATCAAGGCTTATGTTCTAGTCGGAGATCAACTCTATAAGCGAGGTGCAAGCTCTGATGTACTCATGAAGTGCGTTTCTCGCGAAGAAGGCAAGGAAATCTTGGAGGAGACACACAAAGGAATCTGTGGCAATCACACTTCTTCCCGCACCTTGGTGGAAAAAGTGTTTAGACGTGCTTTCTACTGGCCTACAGCTCTTGCTGATGCAGAGGAACTAGTCAAAAAATGCCAAGGATGCCAGTTCTTCACCAAGCAACAACACGTTCCTGCCTACAAGCTTATCACGATTCCACCAACTTGGCCTTTCGCTTGCTGGGGGCTGGATATGATTGGTCCTCTCCCAAATGCGCCAGGGGGATTCAACAGAGTTCTGGTGGCTATCGACAAGTTTACCAAGTGGATTGAGGTCAAGCTTGTCACCTGTCCCAAGGCTGATCGTCTCCTCGACTTCTTGGATGAAATCGTACATCGCTATGGGTTCCCTAACCGCATCATCACAGACCTGGGTTCGAATTTCAACAATCACCAGTTCTGGGAGTACTGCGAGAATAGTGGAATTAACGTCCGGTACGTTTCCGTTGCTCATCCATGTGCCAACGGCCAAGTGGAACGCGCCAATGGGATGATACTCGATGCTCTCAAAAAGCGGTTGTATGATGCAGCAAATACTAAGGGCGGCGAGTGGATCAAGGAACTACCCAATGCACTCTAGGGGCTACGCACTCAGCCTACTACTCCCACAGGGCAGTCACCTTACTTCCTGGTCTATGGCTCTGAAGCTGTTTTGCCCACTGATGTCATGTGGCGTTCTCCGACGGTTGATCAGTATGAAGAAGGCATAGCTGAAGAAACAAGACAGACAGATGTCGACAGTCTCGAAGAAGCTCGCTGCAATGCACTCGTTCAATCCGCTCGATACCTTGAGAAGATTCGCCGTTACCATGACCGCAACGTTAAGGAACGCTCCTTCAACGTTGGTGACTTAGTCCTTCGTCGCATCCAGAATACGGCAGGACTACACAAGCTCAACTTGCCATGGGAAGGTCCTTTCTCTATCACAAAGGTTACTGGCCCAGTCTCATATCGTCTTCAAACTCTAGAAGGTGAGGAAGTCGACAACTCTTGGAACATCGACTAGCTTTGTCGCTTCTACCCGTAGAGGGTCTCAACAAACTCCCTCCAGACGGCTTCGACTGTAAACAACTCGTATTGGGTTTTCATCAACCCTTTCCAGGCAGCTTCGGTTGCAACCACTCAACAGACAGCTACGGTTGTCACCACTCGTAGGGGATCAAGATAATCCTCTCCAAACAGTTTTGGCTGTATCTTCTCGTGGCTTTTAGCTGCGAGCACCCGCAGGGGGCTTCATCAACCCTCTCCAGGCAGTCTCATTCTGCGACCTCGTAGGGAGTCACGATAACTCTCTCTAGACGATACTGTATCATGTAGAACAATAAGCGGCACATGCTGTCCATGTCTATACTTTTTAATAAGAGGCTTCAGCCTAGAGTAACACCCTTCTGGTAGGGTCTCAGTGGAACTCTCATACAAGTTGCTGCTACAGCAAGGATGAGTTCATCACACTGTCCCCTACAGTCTTACTCACTCTTCGGAACATCCTTGCGAGTACTCTCTCACTAGGCTCGTAGCCTCAGAGGTACTTAAGACATTGTAAACACTGTACAATGTATTCAGAAATAAAGTTGCTACTCTATACCGACTTGTTACTGTCCTTTACTTGTTCATAACAAAGCCTTCTTTACGCTGCTACAGCTAAGGTGTTCAACTCGTTATGAATAAGTTCTTTTCGAGTACTCTCTCACTAGGCTAGTTAGCCTCAGAGGTACTTAAGACATTGTAAACTCTGTACAATGTGTCTAGTTCAAGTCGCTACTCTACACCGACTTGTTACTACTTTTAGCTTATTTTATGACAAAGCCTTTTTTAACGCTGCTACAGCTAAGGTGTTCAACTCGTCATGATTAAGCTAACATTCTTCGGAACATGTTTACACTTGAGTACTTCTACTCGTGTATCGTATCTCTTTTTGCAGCCACACACTCAATACCAACTCGAGTACTTGGCCAACACATAAGCATACAAGGGATCCAGATAATTGACTTACTCAAGTTTTCAATTATATTACATAAACACTTGTTTGGGATTACACTTGTTTTCCCCTAGTGTTTCTACTCTATAGGTACATCTAACGAAGATCGATGAACTTGGAGACTGCTTCCGCGATTGGAGAAGTCTGTTGCATCAACTCGTTGTGCCGGTCGTCGGTGCAATCTCCAGATCTGCCGTTCATGATGACTGTGAGGTCTACCTCGGCATAGGACTTGATGAAGCTCAAGACTTGATTCGGGATCGAGCAGGCCAGCCTTTCGGCATATTCCAAAATCTTCTTCGGCGTGTCCTTCAACCTCTCCACAAGTGGTCGAGGCTGAACTCCAGTGACTCTAGGCTCGAAAAGATTCGCCACTGGCTTGGCTGCTTCTGTCAAAGCCTTCAACTCTGAGCGCAGGCCTTCGGCATCTTCAATCTTGAACTTCAACGACTGCATGCAAGTCAACAAGTCATTCCAGCCCGCTAGGCGGATCTCCATTTCACGCTCAAGTTCGAAGCACCGCACCTTATAGTCCTCCTTCAGATCCATATGAGCTGATTCTTCGCGGTTAAAGGCCAGCTGCCAGTCCAGCGTCTTGTTCTTGAACTTGTCGACCTCTTCCGCCAGCTCTGCAAAGGATCAAGGCTACTTATCAAAAGTGGTGTGAAAAAACAAAAGTACTCAACAATGAATTTAGAAAGGGAGATTACCTTTATTCTTCTGGCGCAGAGACTTGTTCTTCCCAACAACGTCATCCTTCTTCGCCATCAGCTTCTGGATCTCATTGTGGTACTCGGCGGCGTTGGCATCAAGCTTCTCTTGCAGCTTCAGAGACAAAGCTTTCTGCTGCTTAAGTTCTTCTCTGAGCCACGTGACCTCTTCGATGTCCGCCGCATGTTGTTCAAGTAGCCGAGTCTTGCGCTTCGACTGCTTGACTACTTCCTGCAAAGACAACAACAACTCAAAAGTCAGAGGCAGGATATCTTTAACCGAAAAGTACTCTTCAAGAGACTACACACTTACCGCGAATAGCTTCTCGACGCCGCAGAACATCTCACTATGAGCCTGCAAGTTATCCTCGTCCAGGCATGAGTCGTCATAAGGCATCAAACCTTCTACCATGGATTGAGTACTTGTGCTCGCTGCAGAGTTTTTCGCAACACTGCGCAGAGGAGCTGGGTCTTCAATGAGTGGCTCGTGCGGTACTATGCGATCTTCTGGGTTATCCTCAAGCACCAGTTGTGCATCTACTTGACGCACGAGGGCTTCGGCAACCGGGATTTCTTCACGGCGTAGTACGTCTTCTGGGTCAGCCTCCAAGCCTTCATTTGCCACGGCTTCAATATCATCAGGATCTTCAGCCCTGGGCTTGGAAGCTGCCTCCACCGCTGCCTTGACTACGTCGCTCCAAAGGAAGCGCAGTGCCTCTGCAGAATCTGCTTCAGCGGGTACTTCTTGGCACTCTAGAAGTACATCTTCTTGTTGTTCTTGAGGAGTTTGGTCTCCTCCAACTGCACCACTTCCAGAGGTGCCCCACTTTACATCAGTGGATTTTCTGCATCAACAAGTTGGTCAGCAAATTCAAAGCAAGCAATATTAATAAGTACTCGAGAACTTGAGTACTTACAGAGCAGCTCGAGGCACCAATACTTTCGGCCCCAGCATGTCGAAGAAAGAAGGCGCTGCCGGCACCTCTGGCACACTCTCCACCGGTGGCACACTTCCTGGTACCGCGGCTTCTTGTTGCTCATGTGCCACTGTCTCCACGGTCGACGCTGGAACCACCTCGGGTTCTGTTATTCTTGGGGAGCTACTCGAGGGTACATTGGATGCACTCTCGATAACCTGCACAAGTCAAAAATCAAGGCATTACAGCAGAGAACAAGTACTCAATACGACATCGACTACTTAAGAGTTCTCCAACACTTACTGTAATGCAGGGGAGGCCTGAGATCTTCTTTATGGCCCGCTTCCCCACTGTGGTCCTTTTCTTCCACGGTGGCAGAGTCACATCATCTGCGAGAGATGATGCTGGTCTTTTTGATGACCCCGCAGCAAGGCCACTAGGGATGGGCGCCCCAGAGTATCCACAACGACCCTTCACTTCAAAGCGTTGTTGAAGTGTTTGGCCGTCATCATCGCTTGAGGAGGCGTCCTCCATCAAGACTTCTTCTTCTTCTTCCCCTTGAGCAGATTGACTACTCTCGGGGGCTTGAGCCTCCACTCCGGTTGGCTCTCCCTCCGGCGCTTGTAGTGGGTCTTGGGGACGAGGAGGGGGAATGGACACTAATTTCAAGACATCCTCCTGCGAAACAAGGCAATTGTTAGCTACACGACTACTTACAATAAGTACTCGGGGGCTAGTTCTCGGAAACTTACCATGCGCGGAGGATTGTCTGTACTATATTCACGGATGGCTGCAGGAATTTCGTGAAGATTCTTGAAGATCTTCTGCAGCCTTTCCATAACGAGATCATCACTGATCTCTTCAGCAGATAGCCTGGAGCCATCATCTGCTCCAGTGTACTCGAACCCAAGATGCTCACGCTGCATCAAGGGTTGTACCCGTCGCTTCATGAAGCTGAAGGCTACCCGTTCAGCTGTCAAGCCCTGCGCCTTCTTCTGCGCAATTTTTGCCAGCAGCTCGGGGATCTGGATGCACTCCTGCATCGTTGGTTCATCCTTCCAGAGTCTGTCGTATACTGGCGCGAACATGCTTGGCTTCGGCAGCTGAGGCGGGGTGTTCTCAATGTAGAACCACTTGTTCTTCCAATCTTGATTGGAGTCAATCAAGTCGTACTTGAAGTACAACTCCTGCGCCTTCTGGCGCATCTGCACACCGACTCCACCAACTACAACTGGGAAGTTGGCGTTGGGTTGCAGCTTCAAACGAAAGATCTTCCTAAACAAAGCCCAGTGAGGGCGGATTCTGAGGAAGGCTTCGCAAAAGTGCACGTACACTGCAATCTGGAAGATGCTGTTGGGGTTGAGGTGTACGTGCTCCAGCTTGAAGAAGTCGAGGAAGCCGCGGAAGAAATCTGATGATGGCAGCGTCAACCCATGCTCGACGAAGTGGCCGAACATCGGGATCTCATCCGGGCTCTTCTCCATCGGCCACGCATCTCCAGCGGCAGAGCTCCAGCCGGCAATCGCCTTCTCGCGCAGCAACCCACCGGCTTCGAGGGCCTTGATATCTTCTTCCCTCATCTTGGACTTCTTCCAAGAGACGGCCTGGCTCGGGAGCTTCGTGATGACCACTGTTTTGTACTTCGGCTCTGGCAACTGATTTTTGTTGCGGCCAAACTTCCTCTTTTGACCCTTGGACGGTGCTGGCTTCATCCTGTCAGTAATGAGAGTTTTCTTTCGCATCGACTCGAGGGCTGTGAGGGGGTGGAGGCACAAACTCTTGGCAATGTGGATGCTTGAACTCTGCAGCGGCTATGGATGCTAAGGTTTTCTGGATCTAAGGGCGAATGGAAGCAATGAAACCCTAAGGGATACCCCTTCGGGTATTTATAAAACCAAAACCCTAAACGGTTCGACCTGGTGACCCTTCGTATTCAACAGATTGGTTTCACACAGGCAAAATTTTGGCTAAGTCAGAGGACTAAAATCCAAGACCTGCTCAGCTCCATCTCGGGGGCTTGACAACTCGATGGAATTGGATTTCACTCAGCTACAGTTCACTGAATTCAGGCCACTATTCTACAGTCAGATTGGATCCTTTAAATTCGAGAAAGTACTCGACTCAAGGCTCGGGGCTCCGTGCCACGTGTCCTTCAGTTTTTCTCAGGATTTTACGGGATTATTTGATGAAGACTACTGATTGACCCTCAGCTTGAATTGTCGATTCAAACTAAGGCTCGGGGGCTACATCCATATAGGATGCGATTTTTGCAAATCGCATTCCTATATTATTCCTTCGGATTTTCTGAGGATTTTTTGGAGCAAGATCAAAGAATAGATGATTGACCCTCAGCTTGAATCTTGGATTCGAACCAAGGCTTGGGGGCTACATTCCATATGGAATGCGATTTCAGTAATCGCATTTCCATATGGATCTTTGATGCAAATATTTCAAGAACGAAGCGGGTATTATTGAAGACCTTCAAGGGAAGTACTCGGAGACGCTTGGGAACAACTCGAGAAGACTTCAAGACTACTCGTGGAGTTAGCTGGAGTACCTTCCAGCCTCGAGATGATTCAAGTACTATTGAAGATTGAAACTTATAGAACTTGGGGACGCTTGGGAACTACTCGTGGAGACCTTCAAGACTACTTGGAGCATCGCACTCGACTACAAAGTACTCGGGGGCTTGTCGACCGGGCATCCTTGGGCCCACCAACACATTGTGGGCCATACCCGGGAGATGAGTTCCTGTATACCTGGACTACTCGACTAGTGGGCCACGGTGCTGGTACCGTGGACCACAAGGCAAGACAAGACGGACAAGGACTTGTACTAAGACTAGGATAGCTTTCCATACCATGTATAGGCTACTCCGGGTCCTACTCGAATAGTACTACCAATCTGACTTGTAACCCTGCCTCCCGTGGCATATAAGGTGAGGCAGGGACCCCTCTCAAAACATACGCAATCAATACAGAGTCACGCAGCATACAGGACGTAGGGTATTACGCACATTGCGGCCCGAACCTGTCTAATTGTGTGCCCCATGTCTCACCATTGTGTTCCTGATCTCGGCGAGCCCCACCGCACAATCTACTACTTCGGATACCCCGTCGTAGGCTCGGTGTCTAAAACACTGACACTTCTGTTATAAACATATAAGTTTGTAACCTGTCTGTATGCCTGCTGGTCTAATCAGAGTTAGTGGATGCTTCTTTATCCTAATCTAGACCAAGTTCATCTATGATTCCTTGCATAGGTTAGCGTATATCTGAGTGAGTTCGGGTCTCTCTCTCATGGGTTCGTCGCTCCGTCTTCGTACAGAGTGCTATAGTGTTGTTACGGGTCGACAAACGTAACCGTGCTATAGTAGTAATCAGTGGTGTAGACGTGGTGTCTAGACTTCAGGTTATCCTTCGTTTGCCCTATATCCCACGATTTGTCTTGGGGTAGGCCGCGGTTGTGACAGTCGTTGGACCCTCTGAAATCCCCCACGTCCGGATACAGCGTGTAGGCAACCATTTGCCGTGAACCAACTGTTATAGTCAAGAGGGGCCAGTGTCCGAAATGAGAAGTCCCTAATCGAGAGACTGTTCTTAACTCTCGCGCTACCAGCAAGATCCTTTCCATCTTCATCTCATCCTATAGAGTTGTGTCCTTGGACCGTTCATCTAGGATAGAAGGTGGTGCACATCGTTCCTTAGATTCGATACCCTTTGGAATACTCCTTTGGGGAAGTGCTACAGTGGTATTTTCGTGCGCTTGCGGATTCTTTCGTACCCGTCGGTATACCCAGGTGGATCTTACGCTCACGCTAGGTGCGCACTAGTGGTGATGTTAAGAAATACCAACAACCACTACGAGGAAGACAATGTTCTCGGCATCGGCACATAGCTGGTTGAGGAGGCATTGCACCCTCTTCCTTGCGTCCTGTAGTTGAGGCACCATGTGGTCCCATCGTAGTCCAGTAGGATCAGCGTGCGTGCATGCCCAATGAAAGCATACCTTTGGGTACACAAAGAGTACATCACTTGTGGTTGTAGAGGTATGTGTGCGACATGCACATTTAACCAAATCATCTTTTTTAAAATGGGTCTTTTTCGACTTACTTGTGCTTATGCAGCAGCACACACAAACGATGACACATCATTACTATTGTGTATCCAACACTAGTTGATAGGGCACACAAGAACTAAAACAATAACCTTGTGGTGCTTGGTTAATATCATATAGTGTTTGGACTGATTAGTCGGCTTGTACACATCTCTACTTTGTCAATGAAATAGGCACTTTGTTGAGTAGCCCATGGCGTCCATGCTCCGCGCAGATGTCGAGCTTCTCGCATGAATCGAACCACGCTTCCAGCTCATCCTTACCGCGACCGCTGATGAGGAAGACGACACTCTTGGCATTGGCACACAGCTAGTCGAGGAGGCAAAGCACCCTCTTCGTTGCATCCTATAGCTCGGGCACCATGGTCCCATCGTAGTCCAGCAGGATCGGCCTGCTTGTGCCAGATGAAGGCACACCCTTGGGTACACAAGGAGCATGTCACTCGTGGTTATAGGGGTTTGTGACCCGCATGCACATTTTGCCTAATCAACTTTAAAAAAAAGGGAATCATTTTCGACATACTTGTGCTTATGCAGTAACATACACAAATGATGACACACCATTATTATTGTGTATTGTGTATCCAACATTAGTTGATGAGGCACACAAGCATTAGAACATTAACCTTGCTAGAGCTTGGTTAATGTCAGATAGTGTTTGGACCGATTAGCGGCTTATGCACATCTCTACTTTATCAATGAAATTTGCACTTTCTTGAGCAGCCCATGGCATTCATGCTCCGCACATATGTCAAGCTTCTCACAAAAATCGAACCACGCCGCCAGCTGATCCTTGTCGCGGCTGTTTACGAGGAACACGACATTCTTGGGGTCAGCACATAGCTAGTCGAAGAGGCGGAGCACCCTCTGCCTTGCGTCTTGCTGCTCGGGCACCATGGTCCCATCATAGTCTAGCAGGATCGGCCTGCGCGCGTGCACAATGAAAGCACACCCTTGGGTACACAAAGAACACGTCACTTGTGGTTATAGAGGTCTGTGTATGGTACACACATTTAGCCGAATCAACTTTTTTAAAAAAGGATTTTTTTACTTGCTTGTGCTTATGCAGTAGCGCACACAAATGATGACACACCATTACTATTGTGTATCCAACACTAGTTGATAGGGCACACATGCACCGAAGCATTAACCTTGTTGGAGCTTGCTAAATGTCATATAGTGTTGGGACTGATTAGATGGCTTGAACACATCTTTACTTTATAAATGGAATAGGCACTTTCTTTAGCAGCCCATGGCATCCATGCTCCGCGCAGATGCTGAGCTTCTCACATGAATCAAACCACACCGCCAGGTCATCCTTACCGCCATCGCTGATAAGGAAGACGATGTTCTTGGGGTCGGCACACAGCTGGTCGAGGTGGTGGAGCACCCTCTTCCTTGTGTCCTGCAGCTCGAGCACCATGGTCCCGTCGTAGTACAGCAGGATCAGCCTACACGTGTGCCCGATGAAGGCACACCCTTGGGTACACAAGGAGCACGACACTTGTGGTTATAGGGGTTTGTGTGCCGCATGCACATTTTGCCAAATCAACTTAAAAAAACAGAACCATTTTTGACCTACTTGTGCTTATGCAACAACATACACAAATGATGACACACGATTACTATTGTGTATTATGTATCCAACATTAGTTGATGGGGCACACAAGAACAGGAACATTAACCTTGCTAGAGCTTGGTTAATGTCAGATAGTGTTTGTACCGATTAGCCAGCTTGCACACATCTCTACTTTACTAATGAATTATGCACTTTCGTGAGCAGCCCATGGCATCCATGCTTCGCGTCGATGTCGAGCTTCTCACACAGATTGAACCACATCGCTAGCTGATCCTTGTCGTGACCGCTAACGATGCACTTTCTGGAGTAGCCCATGGCGTTCATGCTCCGCGCACATGTCGAGCTTCTTGCACAAATCCAACCACACCGCCAGCTGATCCTTACCGCAACCACTAACGAGGAAAACAATGTTCTTAGCATCGGCACACAGCTGGTCAAAGAGGAAATGCACCCTCTTCCTTGCAGCCTATAGCAGACACACCATGGTCCCATCGTAGTTCAGCAGGTTCAGCCTGCGCGCATGCCTGATGAAAGCACACCTTTGGGTACACAAAGAGCACATCACTTGTGGTTGTAGAGGTCTATGTGTGGCATGCACATTTAGCCAAATCAACATTTTTTTTAAAAAAAGGATCTTTTTTGACTTGCTTGTGCTTATGCAGCAACACACACAAACGATGACACATCATTACTATATTATGTATCCAACACTAGTTGATAGGGCACACAAGAACTAAAACATTAACCTTGTGGACCGATTAACCGGCTTGTACACATCTCTACTTTGTCAATGAAATAGGCACTTTGTTGAGCAGCCCATTGCGTCCATTCTCCACGCAGATGCGAGCTTCTCGCACGAATAAAACCACACTTCTAGCTCATCCTTACCGCGACTGCTGATGAGGAAGACTACATTCTTGGCGTCAGCACACAACTGGTCGAGGAGGTGGAGCACCCTCTTCGTTGCGTCCTACAGCTCGGGCACCATGGTCCCATCATAGTCTAGCAGGATCAACCTGCTCGTGTGCTAGATGAAGGCACACCCTTGGGTACACAAGGAGCACGTCACTTGTGGTTATATGGGTATGTGTGCCGCATGCACGTTTTGCCAAATCAAAACGGAATTGTTTTCAACCTACTTGTGCTTTTGCAGCAACATACACAAATAATGGCACACCATTACTATTGTGTATTATGTATCCAACATTAGTTGATGGGGCACACAAGCACTGGAATATTAACCTTTCTGGAGCTTGGTTAATGTCAGATTGTGTTTGGACCGATTAGCCGGCTTGTGCACATCTCTACTTTATCAATGAAATATGCACTTTCTTGAGTAGCCCACGGCATCCATGCTTCGCGCAGATGTCGAGCTTCTCGCATAGATCGAACCACACCACCAGCTGATCCTTGTCGTGACTGCTAACGATGCATTCTTTGGAGTAGCCCATGGCATTCATGCTCCGCGCAAGTGTCGAGCTTCTTACACAAATCGAACCACACCGCCAGCTGATCCGTACCGCAACCACTCACGAGGAAGACAATGTTCTTGGTGACAACACACAGGTGGTCGAGGAGGCAATGCACCCTCTTCCTTGCGTCCTGTAGCTGACACACCATGGTCCCATCGTAGTTCAGCAGGATCAGCCTACATGCATGCCTGATAAAAGCACACCTTTGGGTACACAAAGAGCACATCACTTGTGGTTGTAGAGGTCTGTATGTGGCATGCACATTTAGCCAAATCAACTTTTTTTAAAAGGATCTTTTTCGACTTGCTTGTGCTTATGCAGCAACACACACAAACAATGACACATCATTACTATTGTGTATCCAACACTATTTGATAGGGCACACAAGAACTAAAACATTAACCTTGTGGTGCTTGGTTAATACCATATAGTGTTTGGACCGATTAGCCGGCTTGTACACATATCTAGTTTGTCAATGAAATAGGCACTTTGTTGAGTAGCCCATTGCATCCATGCTCCGCGCAGATGCCGAGCTTCTCGCACGAATCGAACCACGCTTCTAGCTCATCCTTACCGCGACCGCTGATGAAGAAGATTGCATTCTTGGCGTCGGTGTACAGCTGGCCGAGGAGGCAGAGCACCCTCTTCATTGCGTCCTACAGCTCGGGCACCATGGTCCCATCGTAGTCCAGCAAAATCAGCTTGCTTGTGTGCCATATGAAGGCACAACCTTGGGTACACAAGGAGCACATCACTCGTGGATATAGGGGTCTGTGACCCGCATGCAGTTTTGCCAAATCAACTTTTAAAAAGGGAATCATTTTCGACCTACTTGTGCTTATGCAACAACATACACAAACAATGACACACCATTACTATTGTGTGTTGTGTATCCAACATTAGTCGATGGGGCACACAAGCACTGGAATATTAACCTTGCTGGAGCTTGGTTAATGCCAGATTGTGTTTGGACCGATTAGCCGGCTTGTGCACATCTCTACTTTATCTATGAAATATGCACTTTCTTGAGGAGTCCATGGCATCCATGCTTCGCGCAAATGTCAAGCTTCTCGCAAAGATCGAAGCACACCGCCAACTGATCCTTGTCGTGACCACTAACGATGCACTTTCTGGAGCAACCCATGGCGTTCATGCTCCATACAGGTGTCGAGCTTATTACACGAATCTAACCACACTGCCAGCTAATCCTTACCACAACCACTGACGAGGAAGAAGATGTTCTTGGCATCGACACATAGCTAGTCTATTCATGTATTGACCAAAACGCCCCTACATGGGCTTGAGTTGTAACTCCTAGTGTAGGGGCACTTCGGTCATTTTCCAGAGGGCCTATATATAGGAGGAGTGGCTGAAATTTCAGCCATCTCTTTGGCTAGTGGTGGGAGTGCTCTTTCATTTTGGGGTACCCTTGGGAGAGAAGGTGAGAGGAGAGAGTTGGCTCTTTGCTTGAGCTTTTTGCCATCCAAGATTTGTGATTCTTGTGAGTGGCTTGTAATCGGATATGGTAAAGTGAATCATAGTGATTACTTCCTCATAATCTTGTGCCAAATCCTTTGCTCCCGGCGTTTTTGCCTTTTTGCATTTTTCAGATGTATTTTTGGAGGATTTTTTGTTCGTCGGATTTGAGTGAGTTTTGGTGGGGATCACTCATAGGTCTTGTGTGGCCATTCTCCTGGTGATCTTTGACCCACAAACCTCATGAATCGGCTCGGATTTGAAGTTCTTCCTCTCTACCTCTAGTTCTTGGTGTTCATCACGAAATCCTTGATTCCGCGAGATTGAGTGGGTCTGAGGCCTTCATCTTTTAGGGATAGCTTCTTCTTAAGGTAAATCTACTTCCCCTAAAGTTTGGCTTCAATCCATTGGGTGAATCGGGAGATCAGTGGTTTCGAGGAAAGAGCTCTCTCTCTAGGTTTCATACCCTAAATCCTTATTCCGGTGGTGAAGACTTGATCTTTTGGGAAAAGCTTCCTTGTGTTGTTGAGAAGCTATGGTTAAAGTATTGTGATTTTAGGAGGTCGTTTGATTGAGTTTTGGATTTTCCCCTCTTGTTCACGAAGGTAGTTTCTGAAACTCCGGAGATTAGTTGCGGAGTCTCCGGAAGTTGTGGAGTCTCTGGAACTTTGTTGTGGAGTCTCTAGAAGCTGTGGAGTTTCCGGAACTTTGTTGCGGAGTCCCCGTAAGTTTGCTGAGTTTCCGATCTTTCGAGTTGAGTTTGCTTCCGCTTTGCTTTTAGACTTAACCTGACTTGTTCCTAAGGTCAGTAGATCCGTTGTGACTACATGATCTTGGCAAGATCGTGTGGAACTCTTTGGAAGTGATTTTGGTGCATAGGCCAAGTTCTCATCAAAGAATTTTTATCGGCTCCCATTCACTCCCCCCTCTCTGGTCACCATTCCGGTCCTTTTTGCAGATTTGTGTGACTCTAACAAGTCTAGGATCCATAAGGCGACAGAGAAAAGGGTGCTTTTTGCTTGCGGCTTTGGTTTGCGTGCTTTGAGCTTGTTTTCAGCTAATCCTAATCGGTGCTTTGTGTATGGCACCAAGCTCTTCCATTTGTGGTTCTTTGAGGAGGAGGAGCATTGAGGTTGAGGCGGAAGCTGGTGTGGAGGAGATGATGTCTCTCATCAAGGGCTATCAAGATGGTGATCTCAAGAAGGGCGAGCTCTACCACAAGCTAAGAGACATGAACCAAGGTACACTTGCCAAATCTATCTTGATCTTGTGTGATAGGTTGAATGATTGTGAATGTGATTGTGGAGATTTGCATAGGAGGAACATAGATTTGTGTGTTGCCTTGCATAGGAAGAATGAGAAGATAAAATGTTCTCTTGCTAGGTTGAAATGTGGCATGGCTCATTGGAAATCTTGTGCTTTAAATTCTTGCACTTCTTGTAAAACCATGCATGCTAAGAATGATGATTCAAACTCTTCTCTTGCTAGCTTGAAATCTGAAATTAAGTTGTTGAAATTCAATGCTTCTTTGCCATGCAAATCTTGTGATTCTCTACTAGTTCAAATTGAGGTGCTAGAAGGAGATTTGTTTGGGTTTGCTAGTGAATGTGGTAACTTGAATGATGATCTTGCTAAGGCTAGAAATGAGATTGCCTTGTTGAAGTTGGATGCCTCTATGCCATGTGTTTCCTGTGAGTCTTTGCTTGTTGAAATCAAAGAACTCAAATTGACTCGCACCGCATGTGTAGATGAACTTGAGCATGCTAGGGCTGAAATTTGTGATATGAAATCCATGCCTTGTAGCAAGTGCTCTTTGTTGCTTGTAGATGATGCTTGCCATACTTCTTGTGATGACGAGGATGCATTGGTTGATGTGAATGATGATACTTGCTCATGTGGTCTCATTTGCACTTCATGCATTGATTTGGAAACTAAAGTGTTGGCTTTGAAAAAATCGTGCGATGATATGAGCGCCAAGTTGGTTGTGCATGATGAGATGAGTGCCAACCTTGAGAAAGAGAATGAACTCTTGCGTACCACATATGCTAGATGCATTGAGACAAAAATTGAGAATTTGATAAATATGACATGTGGTACTTGTAAGCGTCTCAAATTTAAAAATGAGGTTTTGCGCACAAGGTGCAAGAGTCTTTGTGCTAAGGGTTTGGATTCTCACATTTCTTGTCACTTTGATGTTGATGCTTTTAAAATTGCTTCTTCTCAACCGGAGTTGACTTCTTCTCTTGAGCGTGAGTCTTTGGATGAGAGCACTTGTGGTGGTGCTTTGGATAGCTCTTTCATAGCTACTCCTAAGGTTGTTGCTTCTTCCGGTGGTGCACAAGATGTGTGGGATGGAAAAGGTGCTTCTCACATATTTGGAACTCATGTTCCCAAACACAGCCATCAATATTCTCACATAAATGGAGGCATATGCATTATTTACTTGCATTTTGGTTTGAATAATGTAGTTCCACTTGTCCTTGGAGATTATTTGTATGTAGGTGAAATAACTATTAAAAGAGATGGAAACCCACCTTCTATGGAAGAACCATGCCAACTCAGCTGAGGAGGTGGCTGCCACCAAGGAAACACATGACATTCCATGTCACTAATCCAAGAGAGGCACTCACCGATGGATCAGAGAGCGCCACATGGACTTCACATGGATCAAGGGACCCACCTCGAATATCAAAACAAGCCATGCACCGGGGATGGATCAGAGGGCCCACAGGGCAGCCACCCAGAGGAAAACCACCCCGAGTGGGGGCCTAGGGGCCGGCCGATCCTTGGATCAGATGAACCGCCTTTGGGCTGCCCCATCTCGTCCCTCCACGTTTCACTCTCTCATTGGTCCATTGCCTCACTCCCGGGTGTTTTGAGGGCATTTGGTGCCCGAGGCAAGCCTCCTCCTTGCCTATAAATAGAAGGGGAGGGACTCCCATTTCACACACACCACTCTCTCATTCTCCTCTCACTTTTAGTCTCCAAGGCTAGGGGGTAGGCTAGAGTAGCTCTTATTCAGGTTCCATGTCTACTTTGGAGTCTAGGCATGAGTTCTCTTTTATCTTTATTTCATTGTATGACTTTGATCTACTTCAGTTATTCAGCTATTTCATATAAAGTCATGGTAGATCATATGCTTGATATGTTCTTGAGTTCATCTCTTGTTCATCATTTAGAGGCTCGTGTTCTTTGTGAACACTACCTTTTGATCCACTTGAAGGATGATAAACTCATTCCTTATGTGTTTGTTCATAAGTTAGAGGCTCGTGTTCTTCACGAACACGAACATGGTAGACATAAGAGAGTTCGTATCCGTTCGTATGTCTAGCCTTAGTTGATCCTGTTAGATGGCATGATAGTGTTACATGAGGTTTGTGTTCAAGCTACGGTACTCGGTCTAAGTTGACCAGTCTTCTGGTGGCTCTCACCCTGGGTCACAATAGCCCGGGTCGGGTGAAGTCTAGCAGCAACGCAGGCATGGTGCCTGGGTTGTGTGGCTATGTTAGTTATGAGCATACCCCCCGTAACGATAGAGGTAGGCCGCAGTGGTGACAACTGTTGGACCCTTTAGAACCCTCCGCGCTGGGGTATTGTTGTAGGAGTCTAAAGTATAGTTTCGTAGAGTGCTGGTCGTCGTGGGCTATCTCCCCGTTTGTACCTGGGTGCTGAACCTTACCCTCTCATGCAATGTTTCATGCCTATCTCTTGTATCTTCTAGCTTTGTATGTTTAGTACATTAGAACCTAGAGCTAACTCGTATGTTCCCCCGATGTCGTAGAGTACTAGAGTAGAGGTAGATCTGGGTGTGTGTCGCACTACCCTATCATATCTTTTATCTCACCCCTGCCTTTGAGTTGTTGTTTCCTATATCTATCTCTTGGTTTACATTCAGTGCAAAAGCATAAGTCTATGATATCCGCCATTGCCTTCCACAGATACGATACCCTTGGAATATTCTCCTTCCTTGGGGAAATGCTACAATGGTTTATCTGTGCGCTTGTGGATTCGTTCATGATCGTTTAGATTTAACTTTGGCAAGTCTTGATGTTCACGCTAACTCGGCGTCGTTAGTGGTGACGTTAAGAAATGCCAATAAGCATTTCTAGCGCTGACGCTAAGGATGGATTCCAAATCTATTCTTAAGTGATCGACGCTAAGAAATGCCAACAGTTGTCAATTGCTTGGTTGTTCTCTTGTATCTTGGTCTTCTAAGAAGTAAAATTCAGTGACTCTTTCCACCGTCGAAGCGGAATATATCTCGGCGGGAAGTTGTTGTGCTCAATTGTTATGGATGAAGCAAACACTTCTTGACTATAGTGTGAAATTCAAGGGAATTACTCTCTTGTGTGACAATGAAAGTGTCATCAAGATTGCCAACAATCCGGTTCAACATTCTAGAACCAAGCATATTGACATTAGGCATCACTTTCTTAGAGATCATGTGAGCAAGGGTGATATCAAGATTGATGGAGTAAGCACAGAAGATCAATTAGCGGACATCCTTACCAAGCCTTTGGATGAATCTCGGTTTTGCAAATTGAGAAATGTGTTGAATGTCATTGACTTCTCAAATGTGGCTTGAGGTCTAGCATATGTCTCCATGCATTCTTCTCTAAATTCTTATGCATTCTTTGGTTTAAATTTGGTACTTTTTTATTTTGTGAATGCTTTATGTTGCTTCGATCGGTTTTTTGCATTGTTTTAGTGCACGTTTTTATCTTGAAAAACTCTATGTATGCATCATGAGCAATGACCCCAAAAAGTTCATCAAATTCAAGTTGAAATGGAAGCATCTCGGGTTGAAAATCTCAGAGGATGCGGACAGTCCACATGGACGCCGCGGACAGTCCGCGAAGGTCGCAGAAAGTTGGAACGTCTCTGGAGGATGAAAGTTTAATTTTGGACAGTCCGCCAATAGTCCGCGGACCGTCCGCTAGGAAGCCGCGGACCATCCGCCAGCAGTCCGCGGACAGTCCGCGAGGTGCGAGGGCAGCTGGGACCCACTGGCGCCGGGACATAACCCTTCCTTCCCATCCCTTTCGTCCCCAACTCGCATGAATACATCTCCAACTCCCTCTCTCTTGCTCTTGAAGAAGCAAAGGACCCCTCCTTGGGGATTTGGATTGGGGTACTCCCCGGACCGTTCGAGGACGTCTACGGACTCTCCGCAAGCTCCTCCACCATGTCATCCTGGTGTTTCTTCGAGTTATATTGTATTTTTCTCTGATTTTGAGCAAGTTGGTGACTAGGGTTTCATGTCTTGACCTATGATTCGTCCATGGGGTTGAAGTTTTGGCTTGGGGAATATGTTTAGGGTACTCTGGTGATGCTATGGCAAAAGTTTGGTGAATTAAAACTGAATACTATTAGAGTTATTGATGAATCAAATTTCGAACCCCCTGTTCATCCTCACTGCGCGTGAACAGTGCCCACGGACTGTCCGTCGGCTCTTTGCGGACTGTCCGCGAGTGGCTGTTTCCGCCCAGTTTGGACAGGGGTATCATGGTTTCTTATATGGTTATATGGATATTCATATATATTGATTGATACTCATTCAAATACATGTTTCATCACAGTGGTCGCAAAATTCTTGCCAGAGCAGCCGAAACAGTTAAGAAATTTGCTTCAAAGAAAAAGGGAAAGGATGTTGGCACTTCCGAGCGACGCCGAAAGGATGTTAGTTCAGAAGAAGAGCCAGATGATCCTAAGGACAATGACTATGAGCAGTCAACTGAGACGGAATCAAATACTAGGCAGCCGGATTATATGGTTGAAGAGGATGAGGCCATGAACTTAGGGAGAGGAGGTGGTCATGATCAAATAATTGATGTGCTCTCATACACTGCACCCAAGCATCATTGGCGACAAAGAGAATATGCAGAGGCAAGGGAGGTAAATGCTTATACTGTACCTCGTGATACTCCAAATCTTTACTTCCATACAAGGGTCCAGGAAAGTGTCTTCTTTGGTCATATGGTCGATTGCACAGTTTTTCCTCATCAAATTATTGACTTTGCCTATCTTGAGTCTAAAGATCAATCAGTTGGTGTGGCTGAAAAATTTGAGAATTTAGAGCTTAGACCTTTCCTTGAGCATAAATGTGACCGAAATGATACTATCATTAGACAATTATATGCTACAATGGAAATTGACTTTGATAATGAGAATATTCAGTGGATGACTAGGAAAATAGAATACTCAGCTACTTTTGAAGAGTTTCCAGCTGCTAATAAATTGAATTATGCTTATTTCACTGAGGATGAGGTTAGCAGTGATCTCTATCTAGAGGCACTATTTGAAAATTCCCAGATATTTTATGAGCCTGTTAATATGGGAGTCAGAGTTATTTATGGGCAGCCAACAGGGCTTAGGCATCATCCTGCTGCAATCAATAACATTATTAGAAAAACATTCATGCCTAAAGGGGGAAATAGAGACAAGATCCGTGACTATTATTAGAATGTGATCAATCATATCATGCATGGGACTCGATTCAATGTTGTAAAGATGATGCTTGAGCAAATCATTGAGAAGAAAACTGTTCTAGGTGAAAATATCTATTTTGCTCCATGTAGTATGTCAATGATCAAGCTCAAAACTGGGTTTAATGGTCCATGTGAGTCTAAGCATACCATCTTTCGACCTTTCATCAATACTCCAGCCTTCTTTGCTAGGTCAATGATGCCATATGGTGGTGGAGCTGCCCTAGCTGCAGAGGGTGCTCCAGCAGGTGAGGGAGCACAAGTTGAGCATGAGAATGTGCATAATGAGAATGTTGATATGGGTGCTCAGAATATACATCCTCCTCCTTCACCTTTTGTGCCTCCTATGCAGCCACAACAGTTTTGGACCCCTCCAGAGGGTTATTTCAACTCTTATTTTCAAGGGATTGGTGAGGCACTAGGTGCTCAGATGGCCACAAGCTTTGAGACTATGCAGCAGGGCTTTCAGACTCAGTTCGATGATCGTTTTAACACTATGAGTCAGCAGCTTAATACTCAGTACTATCAGCCCATCATGACTCAGATTTAGGGGATGCAACAAAGCTTTCATAGTGACATGGCCAGCTTGAGTGCTCGTTTTGATGGTCTCTCTACTTCAGAGCAGTTTCAGTAGCTTAGTGACCGTCACACACATCTTGAGAACAACTTCAATACTTTCAATGATACGTTCAACAGCTTCAGTCAACATGTCTACAACTACTTCCCCGCTCCAGTGCCACCAAAGGAGTTCTTCCCTCATCCGCCATATTATCCTCCTCCTCCATATCCAGAAGATGATCAGCATGATTTCTAGACCTTTTGGTACTTGATGCCAAAGGGGGAGAAATTTGTGGTGGAGTGATGTGTTGTTATCTTGAGGGGAGCTCATTTGCATGCCTTGAACTTTGAAACTTGCATTTTCATGTTTATTTGTGTTATGCATGAACTTGGTTTGCTTGTAATAATTTGTGATACTTTGTGGCTTGTGTGTGCTTGAGAACTAGAACTTGTGCTTGATTATGTGATGAACTTTGTGTGTAGGCTTAAATTTCTATCTTATGGCTTGATCTAGTTCGTGTGGAGATTTGAGGCTAACTCATATGATGTTTGAGCTATATAGATATATATGCTTTGTTGTTGCCTTGATCTCTATTTTGTAGGGGAAACTTCGTTGAAATTTCTATATCTATGCATATGTGTGAAATTCAAATACAAATGGTATGCACATATGTAGGGAGAGTTTTTCTCTACATATTGGTTTTGGAGGTATTCACTCTATCTTACTATTGAAAATCATTGAGATGAGTAAGTGTTTTCAAGACTCAAAACCTTTCTTATATCACTCCTTGAAATGGTTGTCATCAATTACCAAAAAGGGGGAGATTGAAGGCATCTAGGCCCCTAATTTGTGTTTTGGTAATTAATGACAATCATCATGGACTAACATTTTTATTCAGATATAAGAATAGGTTAGTCCGGGGAAATGTTGAGCTCATGATGGTTGCAATGAGGAAGGCATGTGTGCTATTGAATGAAGAAGAGCTCAAGGCAAAGGTATAAAATAGGGTTTTTAATTTTACTGGTCATAAGGTGATTAGAGGATGATAAATGACCGTGTTGATAGGTTAGATAGTCGTACTATCAAGAGGGATCAATTTCATTGGCTTGACTTTCCATAGTGCCACCTTGGTTCAAAAACTTGCATGTTTTGCATATAGATGAGTGGCGTTTTGAAAGTTGAAAGGTGCTTCGTTGAAAACCTTTGAAAATGCTATTTTCTGTGGTTGGGACGGACTGTTTGTGCGTCTTCGACGACTGTCCATGAGCTTGTTTTAAAAGAAAATTTTCTGAGTGCTCCATGGTCTAACTTAGTGGAAAAACTGTGTCCGCAGGGGCTTTGCGGACTGTCCGATTTTAACCAAAAGTTAGACAGAGACGTCTTTGGGCTGAGCGAGTCTCGCGGACTGTCCGCGGGGGCGCCACGGACTGTCCGCCAGGTGGGTGCGGACTGTCCGTGCGGTGCTGGCGGACTGTCCGCCTGGCTCCAATGGCTAGTTCTGACACACGTTCTAATTGTTGAAATTTGAATGCGGACTGTCCGTGATGGTGTCACGGACTGTCCGTGAGTGTCGTATTTTGAACCATTTTGAACATAACGGTTAGTTCTATGAAGGGGGAGTATAAATACTCCTTGCCCGGGCAGGGAGTCTCTCTTGGCACTTTGAAAAGTTGATACAACATCTTTGAGCTCTCCCTCTCCTCTCTCTCACTCACTTTGCTTAGAGATTGTATCTTTGGTGAGATTGAGAGCATCTAGTGCATTGCATCAAGGTTTTGATCTTTGTGGCACTAGGGAATCATCAAGCAAGTGATTTGATTTGTTACTCTTGGTGGTTGCCGCCTCCTAGACGGCTTGGTGGTGGGGAATTCGTTGAAGCTCGCAAGAAGATTGTGCGTGACTCCGGATTTCTTGGTGTGAGAGGTATTGTGCTCACCTCACCAGAGTGGTGAAGAGCAACTCTAGTGGAAAAGAGATTTGGAGCGGTTCTTTGGTTCTAACCGGCTCAAAGATCAAGTGGTGACTTGATAGAGGAGCGGTTGAACATTGAATCCATCTCAACGTGGATTAGGGGTGACCGGCAAGTCATCGACACCACGAGATAAATTTGTCTCTTGTGCTTGGTTACTTCTTTGCTCAATTTACCTTCAAGCAATTTATTTTGAGCATTTTACTTTCTAGAGATTGAATTGTATCTTGCCATCCTAGGTTGCAAATCTTCAACATAGGCCTAGTGTAGCTAGAAACTTAATCCTCCTTGTGGTTCTAATTAAATTTCTCTAGTGTTGTACTTTTAGATTTTAAACCGCATATTCACCCCCCTTTAATCGGTATCCTAGATCCTACACCATGGCGTTCATGCTCCGCGTAGGTGTCGAGCTTCTTGCACAAATCGAACCACACCACCAGCTGATCCTTACCGCAACCACTCACGAGGAAGACAAAGCACACAGATGGTCGAGGAGGCAATGCGCCCTCTTCCTTGCGTCCTGTAGCTGAGACACCATGATCCCATCGTAGTTCAGCAGGATCAACCTGCACGCATGCCTGATGAAAGCACACCTTTGGGTACACAAAAAGCACATCACTTTTGGTTGTAGAGGTATGTATGTGGCATGCACATTTAGCTAAATCAACTTTTTTTAAAAGGATCTTTTTCGACTTGCTTGTGCTTATGCAGCAGCACACACACAAATGATGACACATCATTACTATTGTGTATCCAACACTAGTTGATAGGGCACACAAGAACTGAAACATTAACCTTGTGGTGCTTGGTTAATATCATATAGTGTTTGGACCGATTAGCTGGCTTGTACACATCTCTACTTTGTCAATGAAATATGCACTTTGTTGAGCAGCCCATTGCGTCCATGCTCCGTGCAGAGGCCGAGCTTCTCACACGAATCGAACCATGCTTCTAGCTCATCCTTACCGCGACCGCTGATGAGGAAGACTGCATTCTTGGTGTCAGCGCACAGCTGGTCGAGGAGGTGTAGCACCCTCTTCATTGCGTCTACAGCCCGGGCACCATGGTCCCATCGTAGTCCAGCAGGATCAGCCTGCTCGTGTGCCATATGAAAGCACACCTTTGGGTACACAAGGAGCATGTCACTCGTGGTTATAGGGGTCTGTGACCCACATGCAGTTTTACCAAATCAACTTTAAAAAAGGGAATCATTTTTGACTTACTTGTGCTGATGCAGTAACATACACAAATGATGACACGCCATTATTATTGTGTATTTTGTTCCAACATTAGTTGATGGGCACACAAGCATTAAAACATTAACCTTTCTGGAGCTTGGTTAATTGTGTTTGGACCGATTAGCCGGCTTGTGCACATCTCTACTTTATCAATGAAATATACACTTTTGTGAGCAACCCATGGCATCCATGCTTCGCGCAGATGTCGAGCTTCTCGCACAGATCGAACCACACCGCCAGCTGTTCCTTGTCATGACCACTAACGATGCACTTTCTGGAGTATCCTATGGCATTCATGCTCCGTGCAGGTGTCGAGCTTCTTGCACAAATCAAACCACACCGCCAGCTGATCATTACCGCAACCACTGACGAGGAAGATGATGTTCTTGGCGTCGGCACACAGCTGGTCGAGGAGGCAATGCACTCTCTTCCTTGTGTCTTGTAGCTGAGACACTATTGGCGTTTTGTAGTGCCGTCATCTTAAGAACAGATCTGGAATCCATCCTTAGTGACAACACCAAGTAACGCCTTGTAGGCACCTCTTAACGTCACAACTAACGACGCCGAGTTAGCGTGATCATCAAGACTTGCCAAAGGTTAATCTAAACGATCATGAACGAATCCGCAAGCGCACAGATAAACCATTGTAGCATTTCCCCAAGGAAGGAGAATATTCCAAGGGTATCATATCTGTGGAAGGCAATGGCGGATATCTTAGACTTATGCTTTTGCTCTGAATGTAAACTAAGAGATAGATATAGGAAACAACAAACTCAAAGGCAGGGGTAAGATAAAAGATATAAAGGGTAGTGTGACACACACACTCAAATCTACCTCTACTCTAGCACACTACGGCTTAGGGGGAACATACGAGCTAGCTCTAGGTTCTAATGTACTACACATACAAAGCTAGAAGATACAGGAGATAGGCATGAGTATTGCATCAGAGGGTAAGGTTCAGCACCCAGGTACAAATGGGGAGCTAGCCCGCGACGACCAGCACTCTGCGAAACTAGACTTTAGACTCCTACAGTAGGTACCCAGTGCGGAGGGTTGCACAGGATCCAACAGCTGTCACCACTGCGGACCTACCTCTATCGTTACAGGGGGTATGCTCATAACTAACGTAGCCAGACAACCCAGGCACCATGCCTGCGTTGCTGCTAGACTCCACCCGGCCCGGGCTATTGTGACCCAGGGTGAGAGCCACCAGAAGACTGGTCAACTTAGACCGAGTACCGTAGCTTGAACACAAACCTCATGCAACACTCTCATGCCATCTAACAAGATCAACTAAGGCTAGACATATGAACGGATACGAACTCTCTTATGTCTAGTCAATAAGATCAAAGGGTCGTGTTCGTGAAGAACACGAGCCTCTAACTTATGAACAAACACATAAGGAATGAGTTCATCACTCTTCAAGTGGATCAAAAGGTAGTGTTCATGAAGAACACAAGCCTCTAAATGATGAATAAAGGATGAACTCAAGAACATATCAAGCAAATGATCTACCATGACTTTATATGAAATAGCTGAATAACTAAAGTAGATCAAAGTCATACAATGAAATAAATATAAAAGAGAACTCATACCTAGACTCCAAAGAAGACTTGGAACCTGAATAAGAGCTACTCTAGCCTACCCCCTAGCCTTGGAAACTAAAAGTGAGAGGAGAATGAGGGAGTGGTGTGTGGGAAATGGGAGCCCCTCCCCTTCTATTTATAGGCAAGGACCAGGCTTGCTCGGAGGCTCAAAGTGCTCCAAAATACCCCGGGATGCAGCAAGTGACCAATGACGAGCAACCACATGGAGGGACATGATGAAAGGAGGCAGAGGCGGTTCGGCCGATCCTAGGATCGGTCGGCCCCTTCGGCCCTCCTTTCGAGGTGTGTTTCCTCTGGGTGGCTGCCCTGTGGGCCCTCTGATCCATCCCCGGTGCATGGCTTGATTTGGTATCTGAGGTGGGCCCTTTGATCCATGTGAAGTCCATGTGGCGTCCTCTGATTCGTCGGTGAGTGCCTCCCTTGGATCGATGATGTGGAATGCCATGTTTCCCTTGGTGGCAGCCACCTCCTCAGTTGAGTTGGCATGGTTTCTCCATAGAAGGTGGGTTTCCATCTCTTTTAAGGGGTATTTCACCTACATACAAATAATCTCCAAGGACAAGTGGAACTATATTATTCAAACCAAAATGCTAGTAAATAATGCATATGCCTCCATTTATGTGAGAATATTGAGGGCTGAAAGTGGTACTTATCAGCCGTCAACAAACTCCCCCAAGCTAACCTCTTGCTCGTCTCGAAGCAAGACATTAGAGACTTAGGTTGGTTGATCAGGAGTTGCTACGAAGTTGTATTCTCAACTTATGGCAAACATACATCAAAGTTCTCTACCAAGATTTGAACAAGTTGGCAATGATCTTACCTTTCACCTGATGATGTGGGGCATATAGCTTCACCTGCCTTAAGCGGTTGAGAGACAAAATGGTTATATAGCATATGCATAATCACTCATACCTTGATCAGCTATTAATTCGGAGGTTTTGCAAATTTTTCAAAAGAAAATCAGAGTTCCTCAAATGATACTTTCGGATCACTCAAAAGTGTATGGTTCCTCACCAAGGCATCAATGTTGCCTTTCTTCACATCCTACTCCTAATAGGCTTTATGTGGAGCTGTAGGTAGGGAAGAAATGCGGCATACTTGTTTCTCATGTTTTGCTAAGTCAAAGACCGGATCCTTGGAAGAAACAAACATACATCCTGATCGAGATGTGCATATGTGTGTGATGGATGTGAGCATGGCAAGGTGGATACTAGGCCCGGAAATGGGTGCTAGATATTACCACGCTTTATATGAGGGAATGAGGAATTGATGGTAAGGTGGACACTAGCCCCGGAGTAGGTACTAGTTATTACCATCTATATGGTGGAACTCTTTCTCTTGCACATGTCAATCCCTTTTTCTCCTTTTAAAATTTTCGAGACTTGGGCTAGCTCTCTTTATTTTATTTTTGCCATGCTTTTGAGCATGCTTTTCTTTTTTCTTTCTCTTTTTTTTATGCTAGCCCTTTGTCTCTATTGGAGATATTTGGAGAGGGATGAATGATACAAAGATACATTGAGTTTTATTTGTGGGAGAATGCATAAGCAATATGGAGCAAATGGTGAATGCTAACTTCCAGTGTAGAAGTTTAGCATGAACGTGTACGTGATATTGATCAGGGGAGTATGAGTTCTAACAAGGGTCACAACAATTTGAGAAAACTCAATGAGAGAACAAGCTGCATATGTGGAGGCTAAGAACTAGAATCTGCATATGGCCTTGGATGGGAAATTCTCATCATTGAGGAACTCATCATGTTTTGGTTTTTCAATAAGGAAAACTCCGGATGTCAAGCATCACTAAGCACAAGATCATAGCACTCTATTATACCATATCATGTCTCACAACAACTTAGGCAAGGATCATGCTTTTTGCTACCCACAGTTTTCAAGCTAAGGTTTGAACATGCAAGCCAACAAACTCAAAACTTAGGTAGAATACAAAGTTGTAGGCAAGACATACGAGAAGAATAAACAGAGCAACTATTCATCATTTCAACCATAGAGGCAAAGCATTCTTACTATGCATATCAAAGCAAACTAAGCAAACGATGATGATGAAAGCAAATAAAAATTTTTGGTCTTTTTATTTTTGCAGATTTTTTTGGATTTTCATTTATAAGATATTCTGAAAACAAAGGAAGATACAAGTTACCTCAGGATGGGGGTCCTCCCCCAAGCTAGCTTCAGGCTCACTGCGGAGGAGGGAAGAAGAATCCTTGACTCGCGTAGTAAGCCCTCTGCGCCTCCATGTATCGCTGCTGGTCCTGCTGCATGGCTGCTATCCTCTTACCAGCCTGACGCTGCCATGTTGAGGTAGACTCGACGTGAGTGTTCAACGTCTCCTCCAACCCTGTGACCTGAACGGTGAGCTCTCCCATCTGCTGCGCGAGCTGAGCATCGCGTGCAGAGGCTGAGGAGTGCTGCCGGAAGGATGAAGACGGAGGTGGACCACCGGAGCTAGAACTAGCGGGTGTAGCCCACTGAGCACTGCTCGCACCTGCCCAAGCCGTGCTACTCGCACTCGGGCGGTAGGTGGGCTGGTCCCAACCAGATGCATATCCAGGGGTAACCCCGAACATGTACCCCACAGGGGCCCCTCCTGCCACCGGTGGTGTAGCAGGCTGTGGCGGTGGCTGTGGTGGTGGTGGTGGCTGTGACTGCTGCTGCTGCATGTGTGCTCTCTTCGCCGCGCTTCTAGTGGACCTGCCTGAAACACTAGCACGACGGCTTTCCTCTTGTGTAACAAGGGGAATGGTTAGTGACTCTGAGTTATACAATCCAAACCCTGGGTTAGGTAACAGGATTTGATTTGCATAACCCGGAAAGAAGAAAGTCAAAAAATCGTCCGAGCCTTTCTTAAGTATATGACCTTGGATCAAGTATGCCTCATCAATGAGAACTCGGGGCATCCCGATGAAGGGTACGGAATTCCCGCTAAGAACCCCGAGTCTGAGAGCAATACGAGTCACCAAAGACGTACACTCAATAGGACCTATCATCTTGAAATTCATCAACCACTGCCGAATCATAGCTTTAATGGGAGAGACCTTGATCCGGTTAACAGCGGCGTATAATAGCATCATCTCATCGCTGCGCATGGGCCGAACATCCTCTCGTGGAAAGAGAGTAATGGCGAGCCACTTGTGCCACAGACGGGGAGTGGGATGCACAATATCGTTGCACCGAGGTACAAACTTGCCACTGTAAACAAGACCAGAGATGTCTAACCAGAAAGAGTCTCGAACAAAACCCTCACAAGCCTTCTTCAGAGAAACAGCACAACGAGGACTAAAACCAAGAAGATGGCTAAGTTCCTTCCAAGAAACACGATAATCGGTCCCAAAAAGACGAAACTGAATGCCATCCGGAATCTCGATAAGAGAGCAAAGCAACTGGATGGTGAGGGGCCGAGAGCCAAGCTCTGTAACCGGCGCAAACTCCTCCCAACCAAGAGCATGCCAAATGGAAACAAACTCGAGATTCATACCTGTTTTCTCCATGAGAGCCGGGTCGAAGTCCTGGGTGTGGGCGAAGACTCGGTCCTTTAGGAGAGCGTAGGCTTGCTCCTCTCGAGCACCCTGCAAGCTGAGGTAGGGGGTGTCGTCGACGACCTCCTCCGCGGCTTGTGGCTTGGCTTGCTCCTCTTGCTCTTCCTCATAGTCCATCGTCGATGGGCTCGGCATCGGTGGGGGTGGATGAACTCGCGCTTGCCCGTGAACGGGAGCGTGAGCGCATCAATCTCCGGAGAGTGTTCGCCGCCCAATTCATGCTAGCACAATAACAAGGGATAACAAGAGCAACTCGGTGATGGGTTAGTAAAATCGAATGAAGTTCTTACCGAGCTTGCTCCACCAATGGCAATACTTTCAGCAACACAATAGAGAGAACACTTGTTGATCCAATCTCGAGCAAGAAATCCAAGAAAACCAAGAGAGCAAGGAGTAGAGAGGGGAGTGTGAGTGAAATGAGTTGGATGGGTGAAGAACACCCCCTCTTGAGTCCAATTTATAGAGCAAAGGGGCAGCACACCGCGGACTAGCCGTTGCACAACGGCTAGGAGCTGTTGGCCAAAGCTGGGCCTACATGACTGTTGCCAGGGTTCGGCCGAACCCTGGTTCGGCCGGCCCAGCTGTGGGCCCGGGGCTGCCCCCCATTGGCAGGCGTGCCACCAACGGCTACATGAAGGTATACCAAGGTGCACCGGCCAAAGTTCACTCCAGAAATTGCCCAAATGAATTTTCTAAGGTTTTCAAACTCAGAAATGATTTTCAGAAATTTTATTTTGAAAAGGAAAAAGGGCTAGATAAATCTAGCATGCAGATGCAAAGTTTTGGAAAATCAAATATGCAATTTTGGAAATAAAATTTTAGAAAGGGAAATATGAGATAAGTACCAGCTTTAACCTTTTTGGTAGAAAGGACCCATCATTTTTAGTTCGACGAGTTGGACTCTTCTCAGCGGTTAATTCCACTCAGCACCCCACTCCTGAGAAGTAGAGGGTGGTGCCATTTCAATCTTCCGCCATTCTTTCTGAATTTTCTTTGGCCTCTTTGACGGAGATTTCTTCCTAGGAGGTAAAGGCTCCGTCCTTCCCCCAAGCTGCTCAACACTATCTTGCACCAAATAGCATTGCTCTTCTTTGTCCTGAAACTTGAACTTCAAGTTCCTCTTCCCAATGCGGAAGCAGATTATCCCGGACCCCACATTGATTCTAGCTCGGACATCACTGAGAAATGGTCGCCCAAGGATGAGCGGCATTCCACCCTCGTCATCCATATCAAGGACCACGAAATCCGTGAAGACATAAGAGTTCTTGACCTTAACCAATATGCTCTCAACGATTCCTTCTGGATATCGTATCGTTGAATCGGCGAGTTGGATAGTTCGTGCTGTTGGAGAGAGAGGTGGATATCCTAGTTGCTCGAACATGGCCTTGGACATGAGATTAACACTTGCACCAAGGTCACAAAGGGCATGCCTGATTTTCTTGTAATAGATTGTGCAAGTAATAGTTGGGTAGCCTGGGTCTTTCTTGTGCACAACTGCTGACTCCTCCCATGGATCTAGAATTTGTTGTATGGGCTTTCCTGCATAGTTAGAAGCATGTGTCTTCCTAGGTGGCTTACCCCACCTAGTGGACACTACACTAACATTTTCACAAGAGGATACGGGTTGCCCCGGGATCCTCCCATTATCAGGAGATGGAACCAAAGGAGCCAGCTGAGCCAACTGGGTTTCTAACATCTTGTTAAAACTTAGCTGACTCTTCTGAGCAGAAGAAAAACTATCAAGCTTAACGTTGAGACTTTCCAAAGTTTTATCAAGGGCAGCTAGCTTTTTGTTAACACCTTCATTAATCTTAGTTTGCCCAAAAATGAGATCTCTCAAGGAAGGTTGGTTGGGATTGTAAGAATTACCTTGGTTACCTCCTTGATAATAAGGGCGTTGTTGATTCCATGATTGGCCTCCTTGTTGAGGTGGACGATAACCATTGTTGTTGCCATTCATGTACATCACTTCCTCTTGAGTCTGCGTACAGTAATTACCTGAGTGCCCAGTGTTGCCACAGACTTCACAGGTCATATGAGAATCCATAGGCAGAGTAGTGGTGGCCATGGCAGCCTTCTCGTTGGTGTAGTCATCCAATCTCTTCATAAGAAGATCCAACTTGGCAGTAATCATGTCTGCTTCCTTGATAGTATGAGTACCCCTCGGTCGTGGCTGGAGTCTTTCATCGCTACACCCTTGGTTGGAAACCATCTTCTCAATGAGTAATTAGCATTATCAACTGTGAGTGAGAAGAATGCTCCTTAAGCAGCAGCATCAATATGGCCTCGGGCTGTCGGAGTCAACCCATTATAGAAACTTTGAAGAATGAGCCAATCCTCCATCCCATGATGAGGACAGGCCAGGACATACTCCTAAAGCCTTTCCCAAGCCTCTGGAATGGATTCACTTGCTGCTTGCTAAAAACCAGAAATTCTCCCATGAAGAGCATTGGTTTTACCCAATGGGAAGAACTTCTTGAGGAATGCCTCTAAACACTTACTCCAAGTGTTAATAGCATCACGATTCGCGTAGAACCATTGCTTGGCTTTCCCCAGGAGAGAGAATGGAAACAGCCGTAGACGGACAGCATCCATATTTGCACCCCTGATGATGAAAGTGCTACACAGCTCTAGTAATTGCTGCAAATGAGCATTGGCATCCTCATTTGGCTTGCCACAGAATGGGCTAGCCTGTACCATCGTGAGTAGACCCGTCTTGATCTCAAAATTTTGAGTCCCCATTGCCACCTCAGGGCCTTACAGCACCTGGTCAGCGGAAGGAGCCGAGTACTCACGAAGTGTCTTCTGGGCCATAGTGTTCAACGTGGATGGTACAAAGGAAGTTGGATCGCCTTCCGGATGAGTACGACGAGGTGAGTCAAAATGAATTCGAGCTCTCCTCACAAGTGACTCGGGATCTTCAGTAAAATTCTCCGGTAAGTCGAAACCAGTCATACACTACCTGTCTTCATCATCCAAAGATAAAAGAAGACAATCAAAGTTAGCCTGCATTGAGAGTTGTCCTAACCTATTCAGAGTTTATAAACAGATGCAAAGCATAGTCATGATAATCCTGTGCCATCCCCGGCAACGGCGCCAGAAATGCTTGTTGGCGTTTCGTAGCGTCGTCATCTTAAGAACAGATTTGGAATCCATCCGTAGTGACAACACCAAGAAACGCCTTGTAGGCACCTCTTAACGTCACAACTAACGACGCCGAGTTAGCGTGATCATCAAGACTTGCCAAAGGTTAATCTAAACGATCATGAACGAATCCGCAAGTGCACAGATAAACCATTGTAGCATTTCCCCAAGGAAGGAGAATATTCCAAGGGTATCATATCTGTGGAAGGTAATGGCGGATATCTTAGACTTATGCTTTTACTCTGAATGTAAACTAAGAGATAGATATAGGAAACAACAAACTCAAAGGCAGGGGTAAGATAAAAGATATAAAGGGTAGTGTGACACACACACTCAAATCTACCTCTACTCTAGCACACTACGGCTTAGGGGGAACATACGAGCTAGCTCTAGGTTCTAATGTACTAAACATACAAAGCTAGAAGATACAGGAGATAGGCATGAGTATTGCATGAGAGGGTAAGGTTCAGCACCCAGGTACAAATGGGGAGCTAGCCCGTGACGACCAGCACTCTGCGAAACTAGACTTTAGACTCCTACAGCAGGTACCCCAGTGCGGAGGGTTGCACAGGATCCAACAGCTGTCACCTCTGCGGACCTACCTCTATCGTTACAGGGGGTATGCTCATAACTAACGTAGCCAGACAACCCAGGCACCATGCCTGTGTTGCTGCTAGACTCCACCCGGCTCGGGCTATTGTGACCCAGGGTGAGAGCCACCAGAAGACTGGTCAACTTAGACCGAGTACCGTAGCTTGAACACAAACCTCATGCAACACTCTCATGCCATCTAACAAGATCAACTAAGGCTAGACATACGAACGGATACGAACTCTCTTATGTCTAGTCAATAAGATCAAAGGGTCGTGTTCGTGAAGAACACGAGCCTCTAACTTATGAACAAACACATAAGGAATGAGTTCATCACTCTTCAAGTGGATCAAAAGGTAGTGTTCATGAAGAACACAAGCCTCTAAATGATGAACAAAGGATGAACTCAAGAACATATCAAGCAAATGATCTACCATGACTTTATATGAAATAGCTGAATAACTAAAGTAGATCAAAGTCATACAATGAAATAAATATAAAAGAGAAGTCATACCTAGACTCCAAAGAAGACTTGGAACCTAAATAAGAGCTACTCTAGCCTACCCCCTAGCCTTGGAAACTAAAAGTGAGAGGAGAATGAGGGAGTGGTGTGTGGGAAATGGGAGCCCCTCCCCTTCTATTTATAGGCAAGGACCAGGCTTGCTCGGAGGCTCAAAGTGCTCCAAAACACCCCGGGATGCAGCAAGTGACCAATGACGAGCAACCACATGGAGGGACATGATGAAAGGAGGCAGAGGCGGTTCGGCCGATCCTAGGATCGGTCGGCCCCTTCGGCCCTCCTTTCGAGGTGTGTTTCCTCTGGGTGGCTGCCCTGTGGGCCCTCTGATCCATCCCCGGTGCATGGCTTGATTTGGTATCTGAGGTGGGCCCTTTGATCCATGTGAAGTCCATGTGGCGTCCTCTGATTCGTCGGTGAGTGCCTCCCTTGGATCGATGATGTGGAATGCCATGTTTCCCTTGGTGGCAGCCACCTCCTCAGTTGAGTTGGCATGGTTTCTCCATAGAAGGTGGGTTTCCATCTCTTTTAAGGGGTATTTCACCTACATACAAATAATCTCCAAGGACAAGTGGAACTACATTATTCAAACCAAAATGCTAGTAAATAATGCATATGCCTCCATTTATGTGAGAATATTGAGGGCTGAAAGTGGTACTTATCAGCCGTCAACAGACACCATGGTCCCATCGTAGTTCAATAGGATCAGCCTACGCGCACGCCTGATGAAAGCACAACTTTGGGTACACACACGTCACATCACTTGTGGTTGTAGAGGTCTGTGTGTGGCATGCACATTTAGCCAAATCAACTTTTTCAAAAAAAAGGATGTTTTTTTGACTTGCTTGTGCTTATGTAGCAGCACACACACGATGACACATCATTACTATTGTGTATCCAACACTAGTTGATAGGGCACACAAGAACTGAAACATCAACCTTGTGGTGCTTGGTTATTATCATATAGTGTTTGGACCGATTAACCGGATTGTACACATCTCTACTTTGTTAATGAAATAGACACTTTGTTGAGCAGCCCATTGCATCCATGCTCCGCGCCAATGCCGAGCTTCTCGCACGAATCGAATCACGCTTCCAGCTCATCCTTACTGCGACCGCTGATGAGGAAGACAACATTCTTGGCGTCGGCGCACAGCTGGTCGAGGAGGCGGAACACCCTCTTCCTTGTGTCATGCAGCTCAGGCACCATGGTCCCGTCGTAGTCCAGCAGGATTAGCCTGCGCGCTCGCCCGATGAAAGCACACTGTAACAACCCAAAAAACTAAGTTATGAAAATGTGAGAAATTTTGAACTTTTCTTTTGTTGATGATGTGACACCATATTTAAACCCTCTCTAGCCCCTCTTCCTAAATTCCTAAATAAATAAAACCAAAAATATATAAATATATTTTCAAATTATGGTAAAATATGTGATTTGGATTTTATGGATTTTATTTGGATTTTATTGAGTGTGTTATGAATTTGAAGCTATTCAAATTCAAACCTATAGTTTAAACTTAATTCAAATCTAATTTCAAAACTCTATCTGCTATCTTGGGCCAGCCAGCTCACCTCTAAGTCTACCGGACCACCCTTGTCTCTCAGCCCGTGCACGCCTAAACACCTCGGCCCTTTTATCCTCACGACCAAAACCGGCCCAGCCGCGGCCCACCATCTCTTCCCCGCACTTGTCTCACAGACATGTGGGGCCGCCACCTCGAGCCCCTGTTCTTCGTTCTCCCCCCCGGGTCAAAGTCGTTCCGCCGCCGCACTCGCGCGTGCGTGCACGCCTCGACCAGGGGACAAGCCCCGACCGAGTCCGTGGCACGGACGCCGAGCCAGGCGGCCACGCCCGCGCACTCCTAGGGTCTTTTCCTCTTTTGCCCCCGAGTCGTGACGCAACGCGCGCCCCGCCAGCCACTACCGTGCCACCACCTCGGCAACCCGCCACTCAGCAGCCAATGGACACCCATCCGTGACACTTCTACCCTTGCGTCGTCGTGCATAAGCTTCTAATCCCCCGGGCGAGCCCCCTACTGCAAGGCAACAAGCATTTGGTGTTTTCCCCTTGGCTCTCTCTCTCGCCGCCAGAAGAAGGGAGAAGGGGGAAACGGAGGAGAGAAGGGGAGGGGAGGAGAAGGGAGGCGCGTCGCCGTCGCGCCATCACCCGGGAGCCGAAGCCGTACCCGCTGAAGCCGCTCGTGAACTGGAGGAGGGCTGTCTGCGGGAGCACAGGACCGGAGCAGAGGAGCCGAACGTGCCGCCGCCGAACTTCACCGTCGTCGTCGACACCTTCCCCGCCGCGGCTTTCACCGCAACACATTCACCTCCGCCCCTCGGTGAGCCTGGGTCTGCTCTTCTCTTCCCTCTTGCTTCGGGAGCGTGCCCCAGCGCCACGCAGTGCCGGCCGCCACGCCGTGCACAGAGCGAGAGCTCTCTGTTCAGCCCATGTCCGGCCTTCGCGCCGCCATCTTCTGCAGGATCCTAACTCACCTTGTCGCCGCCGTGCACCCCAGCACGAGCAGGCCGGCCTCCGGCCGCTAACCCGCCTTGCCGCGCCACGCCGCGCCGTGTTGCCACCAAACGCCTCGGCGCCGTGCGCGAGTACCGGTGCGAGCGCATGCACTAACCCTGCCCAGCACGCTCAGATGCTGGCCGAACCGTGCTAGGTGCTCTTGCTGAGTTGTTCGCTCATTTGCTTGTTCCCTTTCGCGGTCACCGTTTTCCACCGCACCGGCACCGCCGCGCAGCGTCGCCATGCCGACACCGCGCCGCGCTGCGCCGCAACACCGCCCCGCGCTGAGCCGACCCCAGGGGCTCCCGCCAGGGACCCGGTCGAGCTGGGAAGCCGCCATGCCTGCGCCGCTTCACCGCATCGCTTCTGCTTGTTTTCACTCCGCTGCTGCTTTGCTAGCACGCGCTCCGTCGCCGTGTCGCCACGACGTCGCACCGGGGACGCCTCCATGTCACGCATCGCGCCGCGTCCAGGAGCACCCCCCCAGTGCTGAGGCTGCGCGAAGATGACCACGAGCGCCAAGGGGCGACGACCACCGCTTGTTAGGGCATCGGGATCGCCGCCGCCATTAAACGCCACTCGGCGCCGCGCGCCGTCCTCGTGCCTGGCCGAGCCAACGCACGCGCACATGGCGAAGGGACGCCTTCGTGCCCTAGAAATTCCCAGGGTTGGCCGCCAGACTTCCCTGGCTCGGGGTAGAAAGGGCAATGGGCCAGGAAGCCCAATAAAGCCTGCTCCGGCCTTTTTCTTTTAACCGGTGCCTCTGGGTTTTCTTCAGGGTGAACGAGTGGACTTTGTCCTTTTGGCCCAAGAGGCTAAGTCCTGTGGGCCGAAATCGGCCCACTAACTCTTTCGGCCCAATAACGGCCCATCAACAGTGACACTGACGTCACGATGACGTCATGTGTACGTCATCCCTATTTTAAAAATATGTAAATCCTTTTCAGTTTTAAAAATGATTTTGGAAATTATTTTATAAATCCTATAATCTTTAAAAATTCATAACTAATTATTTATAACTCCGAAAAATATGAAACCAGTTTCTATATTTTTCTAAAAATGAGACGGTGTTGTTTGTAGGTAGTATGGTTCTGTTTGAATCTTCTAAAATTGGGTTTCTTTGGATTTATTGCCTAGTTGTTTGTCGGTATCTTAGTGTCTCGTATCTCGTGCTGCACAGACCCGAGCAACGACCAGGAGGAGGCCTACGACACCGACTACTACCCAGACCAGGACTTCGGACGCCAGCCAGGTGTCATGTCACTCCCAACCATATAGATCCTATGCTTGCTTTAGTTGCTAGTGCTTAATTACTTTTGATGCATGTTTTGAAATTGCATAGACAATTGATTAGCCGTGTCTTGAAATCGTTTACCTTGTCCTTGGAACACCTACTTTCGGAACTAGCTACAGACCCCTAGCTAGTTCCCGGCACTATTTCATCCATATATTTTACCCTTAGTTATGGATCGATCTCAGGTCTGGACCGAGGTTGGGATACCTCGGAACTCTTGCGTGTGTTTTGGGTGAGTGTGTATCCTTGACGTGTTACCGCGGGAGCGAGCCGCTTTGGTTACTTGTGAACGCCTGTCTAGGGGAGATGCGACCTGGCCTCCCGCCCTAGCGGCGTGTCGGACGGATGAAGTTGGTGAGTGCTTGCTCCCGCAATTAAGGACCGATCGTCTGTGTGACCTTGATATTTGGGCTAATTTCGTACAAACTGTTCGCTCACGTATGGGCGGGGTTCGGTCCGAGAACTAGTTGGTGGTTGGCTCTCAGCTTGTAGGCGGACCGGTGTGGTCGTGTGAGGGGGACAAGTTATACCCCCCCGAGTAGACGTCGCCCCGGCTCCTCCGGGGATGGTTTCACAGCTCCGAGGCCCTGCTGGCAAGTTTCGCGCCCCAGTTCAGGACGAGTCAGGCTCGGAGAGGCAGGAGAGTGCCACCCACTGCTAGGTCTCCGGCCGTTAGGTAGGGATGTGGAACGGCGGCCACCGTTTCTGCCTATCCGGCGGGTCCAGTTGTACAACCTCTGCAGAGTGTTAAACCTATAGCTATAGTCCATGTCCACTAGTATGGACAGCCCTTACGATCTCTCACCTGGCTAGTTTCTTCTTGTGCTGCTTTCTCTCCCCTGTGTGTGGTGAGCCCGGCTTCGTGCCGTTGAGACGTGGGGATAGGAGTTGGTGACCCCACGTCGCAGATGAGTGTGGGATGCTGTATCTTGGTTGAGATCCAGTATTTGGTGTTTCTTTCCTTGTTGGGGCGTCGACCCCGGAGGTGTTGTCCTCGGAGGTGTGGATCTCTTCGGAGATGGATACCTCTCGGCTATTCTGCTTACCTTGATGTTGCTACCGCTGCTTGCTTAACCTTCTACAGCCATAAATAGGGTTACTCATGCATAGTAGAATTATTCTCTTGCTTATGCTCTTTGTTGGGAAGCTGACATGACCTACTCGCTTATCGAGTAGATGACGGACTTTCAGACCAGGAGCCGGACTACGACTTTGAGGATGACGGATGGGAGGACTGAGGCTCGCCCTACACTCGAGTTGCCTGCGGATGTGGTGTCTACTACGCTACATGAGAGACGCTGCGTAGATGTTTACTCTGTTTGATTCAATCCTGTTGGACTTGTACCCGGCATGTGCCGAAATGATGTACTCAGATACTTAATTATTATATTATATTATGGACCCTCATGTATTTATTCTTGTTGTATGGTACTTTGCTTTACTTTCTGAGACAGGGATTTGCACGTGATAGCCTCCTGGGACTATCACAGAGGTGCAGGGATCGGGTTCCCGTCTCCGGAAACCCAGTTCGTTTCAGCTGGTATTAGAGCCGTACTTGACTATAGGACGAGCCTAGGAACGGACGATAGTATAGGAAAGCCCGAACACCTTGTGCTTTATATGCAATCCATGAAACTTTATATAAATACCTTGCAGTTTACTATATACTACCTTGATTAACAATACTAACTCTTACTAACACCCCTAACAACGTGCAGATGGACCAGCTGACGTGGATCCCCCTCAAGACCGACGGCCAGTGGGCCAGAGGGTTCTGCAAGATCCTTAAGAACTGTTTGGAGACCGCAGGAGTGGAGACACGTGAGGTGTACTACGAGGGACGCACCACGACCGTCGTGGACCAGTCGTCGACGGAGCTGACCTTGAAGATACCGGCTGACCCACGCGTGCCAGAGTTCGAGGAGGTCAGAGTCACGTGCTTCGACAACTCTACCCTGGAGGCTCACCAGTGTTGTGCCAGACTCGCGCTGAAGAAAGTGTGTCGACAGTTGGAGCAGAGGTTGAAGGATACACCCTTCGAGGTTCTTCCGACAGCACTGTACGACCACAGCAGGTGGCATACAGACGAGGCAGCTTACACCGAGGAGAACACAAAGGGCAAGGATGAGAAGAACCAGTTGGCCAGCAAGTTCATTCAAGCTCAGGACTAGGCACTCTACTGGGCAGATTCAGAGATCATGTTTCTGCGACAGAAGTGGGACGACACCTTGGGGTGGAACGCCCAGCTGGAGAGAGAGAACAGTCAATTGGTGTACCTTCTCAACGAAGCGCACAGGAGGAACATCCAGATCACAGAGTGGGGACTCGCGACCGCCAGATCCAGCACAGAGAGATATGCACTTGAGATCGCCACGCTGAGAGCCAGACTAGAGGAGACACAGACCGCCTTGCGGGAGTCAGAGGCAGCGACCAGAGAGGAGCGGTTGAAGCTGCGTGAGAAGGGGTACCTGGTAGAGTCTCTTGGAGCAGCTTGCACCGACTACCAGCTGCGGTTGTGGGAACACGAAGAGAGGCTGACTCAGAACTACGACCACCTCTGGTACTTGGGAGGCAGAGTGTACGAGGCACAAGACACAGCCAGCAGGACCAACTCAGCTTGGAGGGACTCCGACCTACGACGAGTGGCAGAGTTCAGGGAGTTGGCAGAGATGCTACCACCGCAGAAGAGGCCCAGGGTGAGGACAGAGACGTTTGAGCTAACCCCTACTCTACTTCCGTCACAGCGACCTTACCCACGAGGCAGTTCAGACACCCCAGAGATGAGCAGAGCTTTGAGGAGCTTGGCAGGCTACTTCAACCTACCAGAGATTGAGATACCAGACTACCCGGGAGTGAACGACCCGCCGTTCTATGCGGTTCCGCCCAGTCCGAAGACCGTGTCACCACCGCTCTCACCAGTTACAGTTCAGGAGCAGGCACCTTGAGGGGATGATCCTGTAGTCAGCTAGGATAGAGTTCTTCTTGATGTTCATGTTTAGTTGACCACCTCTTATGTATCGTGATGTAGTTCTCATGCTGCTGTGTAATCTCAAAGGTTGTGGAGTAAGCCTCGAGATACACACCTTTTGTATGGTGATCTTGCATGAGTGATTGGAGTTATCGATCTTTTGCTGGTTTTCATGCTTCTTATATGTTTGTGTGAAATTGATTGTTGTTAGCTAGATACTCCTTATATGCTTAAGTACCTTAAAGTTAATTTCCGACAACTCGTTTCTCACGATCTCGAACTCTTAAAACAGATGTCGGTGGCAAGGAGGTCGGGACGGCTCCTACGCCGTTTCAAGGAGGCAGCCAGGGAGGACGCCGAGCAGGAGGACGTCCCTCTCCCCGCTGGAGGTCGAGGTCGTGGCCGCCGTGGAGGCCGTGCACCACGTGGCGGACGTCGTGGTGGACGCCGCGGCGGGCGAGGAGGTCGAGGAGGCCGAGGAGGAGGCCGAGCACCAGCTGACCCCGAGGAGGAGCTCGAGGGGGAGGCTGAGCCTGAGCCTGAGCAGGAGCCCGAGCAACCGGCACCACCGCCCAACCTAGCAGTCGTGATGGCGCTTCAGACTCAGCTGATGCAGACGATCGCCGATGCTGTGGTTCAGAACAACAACAACCGGAGAAACGTCAGGAACCAGCCAGAGAGCTTGCAGAAGAGAGTGGAGGGTTTCACCAAGCTGCGTCCACCTACCTTTGACAACTCTCCAGACCCACTTGTGGCAGACAACTGGCTGAGGGAGATTGAGAAGAAGTTGGAGCTCACCGAACTTTCTGAGGAGGAGTGCGTGTATGTCGCCGTGCACCAGCTGGTCGGCACGGCAGGAGCTTGGTGGGACAGCTACTGTGACTCACACGCGGACCCTACCCGCATCACGTGGGAGGAGTTTGTGGAGGCTTTCAGAGCGTTCCACATTCCAGAGGCTGTGATGGACAGGAAGGCAGACGAGTTTAGGCACTTGAAGATGGGATCGATGACAGTGCAGGAGTACACGAACCGGTTCCAGGAGCTGATGCGGTACGCCCCAGACGACTCCAACACTGAGAAAAAGAAGATATACTGGTACCGCAAGGGACTCCACAGAGGGATGGCACACCACTTGGCAGCTCACGACTGTGACACTCTTCACGCCCTGGTGGGCAAGGCCTTGGTTGTGGAGAAGTCGAGACTGGACTACGTGGAGGTCCGTGGAGAGAAGAGGCAGCGTACAGAACGTGCAGTGTACCCAGGGTCACACCAGCGACAGAGGTCCGCTCTACCACAGTACTCACAGCAGAGACAGCGTCCTTACCCTCAGCAGCCGCAGACTCAGTTCACTCAGCAGGGCAGAGGACACCCTGGAGGTAGTGGAGGTTCGAGCCAGTGGAAGCCCAGGCCGCAGCAGCCGCCAGCTTACGACAGCTCACAGGTCACTTGCTACCACTGCCGTCAGCTAGGCCACAAGTCCAACGTGTGCCCGCAGAAGTTTCAACAGGGAGGTCAGAGTAGGAACACCCAGTACCAGACACCGGCGAAGGCACCAGTTCCAGGAGGACAGCCTCAGCCGAACCAGCAGAAGAGCGCACCCCCACCGACTCGAGGCAGACTGAACCACCTGACCACAGAGGAGGCAGCTGCAGCGCCAGACGTGGCTCTCGGTGAGTTTTTAGTCGATTCAGTTATGGCTACCATTCTGTTTGATACCGGTGCTCAGTTTTCGTACATCTCTACTAAGTTTGTAAAGGAAAGGTCATTACCAACTAAGCCCAGACCACGGCCTATAGTTACCAGCTCCCCGCTAGGTGAGAAGCGGAGTACGCTGGAGTGTAGAGGAGTGAACATGGTGTTCGAGAAGCAGTTGTTCGTGGCAGACCTGACCGTTCTGGAGTCGACCGGGATCGACGTGATACTTGGGATGGAGTGGTTAGCTCAGCACAAAGGATTAGTGAACTGCAACCCAGTGTACGTGCAGTTGGAGCACCCCAGCAGAGGCAGAGTGTTGATCAAGCCACAGGGTCAGAGGTCGACGCCGATGCTGTGCAACATGAAAGGAAAGGATTTGGAGGAGATTCCGGTGGTGAGGGAGTACCCCGACGTGTTTCCAGAGGAGCTGACCGAGTTACCACCAGACAGGGATATTGAGTTCGTGATTGAGCTGATGCCAGGGGCTGGACCAATGGCCAAGAGCCCGTACAGGATGTCTGCAGATGAACTAGATGAGCTGAAGAAGCAACTCAAGAAACTGCAAGAGCAAGGGTTTATTCGGCCGAGTGCTTCACCTTGGGGTTCGCCAGTTCTGTTTGTGGACAAGAAGGATGGCACCAAGAGGATGTGTGTGGACTACCGGACACTCAACTCGATGACGATCAAGAACCGGTACCCTTTGCCCAGGATTGACGATTTGCTAGACAGGCTGCGGAAGGCAAAGTTCTTTTCCAAGATTAACTTGAGGTCAGGCTACTACCAGATGAAGATTCGGGACCAGGATATCCCAAAGACAGCTTTCACGACTCGGTACGGCTTGTACGAGTTCGTAGTGGTTTCCTTCGGACTGACCAACGCACCTACCTACTTCATGAACATGATGAACAAGGTCTTCATGGAAGAGCTGGACAAGTTCGTGGTAGTGTTCATAGATGACATTCTGATTTTCTCGGAGACAGCGGAGGAGCACGAGGAACACCTTCGGATTGTGATGGAAAGGCTGAGACAGCAGAAGTTGTACGCAAAGTTCAACAAGTGTGAGTTCTGGATGGAGGAAGTTGCTTTCTTGGGACACGTGTTGTCAGCAGAGGGAGTTGCGGTTGATCCTTCAAAAGTGGAAGCAGTTACCAAGTGGGAGCAGCCACTCACAGTGACATATATTTGGAGCTTCCTCGGGTTGGCAGGATACTACAGGAGGTTCATAGAAAACTTCTCCAAGATAGCGAAGCCAATGACAGAGCTGTTGAAGAACGACAAGAAGTTCGTGTGGTCAGAGGCCTGTGAGAGGAGTTTCCAGGAGTTGAAGAAGAGGCTCACGACAGCTCCGATTCTTACCCTGCCAGACATCAAGAAGGATTTCGTGGTGTACTGTGACGCCTCGAAGCAAGGATTGGGTTGTGTGCTGATGCAAGAGGGCAAAGTTGTTGCTTACGCGTCGAGGCAGCTTAAGAAGCACGAGGAGAACTACCCCACTCACGACTTGGAGCTAGCAGCAGTCGTTCACGCTTTGAAGATTTGGAGGCACTACTTGATCAGCAACAAGTGTGAGCTGTACACCGATCACAAGAGTCTGAAGTACTTCTTCACTCAGTCGGAGTTGAACATGAGGCAGAGGAGGTGGCTAGAGCTGATCAAGGACTACGACTTGGAGATTCACTACCACCCTGGCAAGGCAAACGTTGTGGCAGATGCACTGAGCAGGAAGTCCTATTGAAACAACTTGATGGTGAGGCAGGAGCAGCCGGCACTTCACGACGAGCTAGAGCAGCTTCAGGTTGAGATTGTAGAGCAGGGACAACTCAACACACTGCAAGTGACCTACGACCTGGAAGGCAGAATTCGGGAAGCTCAGAAAGGGTGCTCCGAGATTTGGGAGCTCAAGGAGCTGATGGAGAAAGGGAGAGCTGAGGATTTCCGTATGGACGAACAAGGCACGGTGTGGCTGAAAGATCGAATCTGTGTGCCGAAGAGCAAAGAGATTCAAGAGCAGATTCTAAGAGAAGCCCATGATTCAAGGTACTCCATTCACCCAGGAAGCACAAAGATGTACCAAGATTTGAAACAGAGGTTTTGGTGGAAGGATATGAAGAAGGACATAGCCTACTACGTGGCTTGTTGTGACACTTGCAGCAGAGTGAAGATTGAGCACCAGAGGACTGCAGGGCTGTTGAAACCGTTGGATATCCCTCAGTGGAAGTGGGATGACATTTCCATGGACTTTGTGGTGGGGCTACCCAGGACACAGAAAGGCAACGATTCCGTTTGGGTCATAGTGGATCGGCTGACAAAGGTAGCTCACTTCGTACCCGTGAAGATCCGCTACACGACAGACCAGTTGGCAGACTTGTACGTGTGTCACATACTCAGGCTACACAGAACCCCAAGGAGCATAGTGTCTGACAGAGGGTCCCAGTTCGTAGCAAAGTTTTGGCAGAGCTTCCACGCCCGGATGGGGACCACACTCAGCTACAGCACAGCTTTTCACCCTCAGACGGACGGGCAGACTGAGAGAGTAAACCAGGTGTTGGAGGATATGCTGAGAGCTTGCACTTTGACCTACGGCACGGATTGGGAGAGCAGTTTGGCCTATGCAGAGTTCTCTTACAACAACAGCTTCCAAGCAAGTCTCAAGATGGCACCCTTCGAGGCACTCTACGGGAGGAAGTGCAGGACACCTTTGATGTGGTCAGAAGTAGGTGAAAGGATGGTCTTTGGAGCCGATGCTATCCAGGAAGCCGAGGAGAAAGTGGAGAAGGTTCGAGACAACCTAAGAATTGCCCAGAGCAGACAGAAGAGCTACGCCGACCGACACCGGAGAGACTTGTCGTTCGAGGTGGGTGACTTCGTCTACTTAAAAGTGTCACCGATGAGAGGAACCAAGAGGTTTGCTGTGAAGGGAAAGCTTGCCCCGAGGTACGTGGGACCGTACCGGATCACTCAGAGAGTTGGAAAGCTCGCTTACAGGCTCGCACTACCAGCAGAGATGTCCGCTGTACACCCTCTGTTCCACGTGTCACAGTTGAAGAAGAGTGAGAAGGAAGTGGAAGCAAAGCAAGTTCCGGTGGAGATACTCGACCTGCAGAACACCCTGGAGTATGCAGAGTACCCCGAGAAGATGTTGGATAGAGCAACAAAGGAAACCAGGAGGACCACAATTCCTTACTGTAAAGTGTTGTGGAGACACCACACGGAGCGAGAAGCAACCTGGGAGAAGGAAGCCGACCTCAGGAGAGAGTTCCCTCACTTGTTCGAGGGAGAGGATGGAGCTTAAATCTCGAGGACGAGATTCCCGGTTGTGGGGGAGAATGTAACAACCCAGAAAACTAAGTTATGAAAATGTGAGAAAATTTGAACTTTTCTTTTGTTGATGATGTGACACCATATTTAAACCCTCTCTAGCCCCTCTTCCTAAATTCCTAAATAAATAAAACCAAAAATATATAAATATATTTTCAAATTACGGTAAAATATGTGATTTCGATTTTATGGATTTTATTTGGATTTTATTGAGTGTGTTATGAATTTGAAACTATTCAAATTCAAACCTATAGTTTAAACTTAATTCAAATCTAATTTCAAAACTCTATCTGCTATCTTGGGCCAGCCAGCTCACCTCTAAGTCTACCGGACCACCCTTGTCTCTCAGCCTGTGCACGCCTAAACACCCCGGCCCTTTTATCCTCACGACCAAAACCGGCCCAGCCGCAGCCCACCATCTCTTCCCCGCACTTGTCTCACAGACATGTGGGGCCGCGACCTCGAGCCCCTGTTCTTCGTTCTCCCCCCGGGTCAAAGTCGTTCCGCCACCGCGCTCGCCTCGACCAGGGGACAAGCCCCCGACCGAGTCCGCGGCACGGACGCCGAGCCAGGCGGCCGCGCCCGCGCACTCCCAGGGTCTTTTCCTCTTTTGCCCCAGAGCCGTGACGCAACGCGCGCCCCGCTAGCCACTGCCGTGCCGCCACCTCGGCAACCCGCCTCTCAATAGCCAATGGACGCCCATCCGTGACCCTTCTACCCTTGCGTCGTCGTGCATAAGCTTCTAATCCCCCGGGCGAGCCCCCTACTGCAAGGCAACAAGCATTTGGGGTTTTCCCCTTGGCTCTCTCTCTCGCCGCCGGAAGAAGGGGAAGGGGGAAACGGAGGAGAGAAGGGGAGGGGAGGAGAAGGGAGGCGCGTCGCCGTCGCGCCATCACCCGGGAGCCGAAGCCGTACCCGCTGAAGCCGCTCGTGAACTGGAGGAGGGCTGTCCGCGGGAGCACGGGACCGGAGCAGAGGAGCCGAACGCGCCGCCGCCGAACTTCGCCATTGTCGTCGACACCTTCCCCGCCGCGGCCTTCACTGCAACGCCTTCACCTCCGCCCCTCGGTGAGCCTGGGTCTGCTCTTCTCTTCCCTCTTGCTTCGGGAGCGTGCCCCAGCGCCACGCAGTGCCGACCGCCGCGCCGTGCACAAAGCGAGAGCTCTCTGTTCAGCCCATGTCCGGCCTTCGCGCCGCCATCTTCTACAGGATCCTAACTCACCTTGTCACCGCTGTGCACCCCAGCATGAGCAGGCCGGCCTCCGGCCGCTAACCCGCCTTGCCTTGCCACGCCGCGCCGTGTCGCTGCCAGACGCCTCAGCGCTGTGCGCGAGTACCGGTGCGAGCGCACGCACTAACCCTGCCCAGCACGCTCAGATGCTGGTCGAACCGTGCTAGGTGCTCTTGCTGAGTTGTTCGCTCGTTTGCTTGTTCCCTTTCGCGGTCACCGTTTTCCACCGCACCGGCACCGCCGCGCAGCGTCGCCGTGCCCGCAACACCGCCGCGCGCTGAGCTGACCCCAGGGGCTCCCGCCAGGGACCCGGTCAAGCTGGGAAGCCGCCATGCCTGCGCCGCTTCACCGCATCGCTTCTGCTTGTTTTCATGCCGCTGCTGCTTTGCTTGCACACGCTCCGTCGCCACGACGTCGCGCCGGGGATGCCTCCATGTCGCGCATCGCGCCGCGTCCAGGAGTACCCCCCAGTGCTGAGGCTGCGTGAAGATGACCACGAGCGCCAAGGGGGCGACGACCACCGCTTGATAGGGCATCGGGATCGCCGCCGCCATCAAACGCCACTCGGCGCCGCCGCCGGCCTCGTGCCTGGCCGAGCCAACGCGCGCACACATGGCGAAGGGACGCCTTCGCGCCCCAGAAATTCCCAGGGTTGGCCGCCAGACTTCCCTGGCTCGGGGTAGAAAGGGCAATGGGCCAGGAAGCCCAATAAAGCCTGCTCCGGCCTTTTTTCTTTTAACCGGTGCCCTCTGGGTTTTCTTCAGGGTGAACGAGTGGACTTTGTCCTTTTGGCCCAAGAGGCTAAGTCCTGTGGGCCGAAATCGGCCCACTAACTCTTTCGGCCCAATAACGGCCCATCAACAGTGACGCTGACGTCACGATGACGTCATGCGTACGTCATCCCTATTTTAAAAATATATAAATCCTTTTCAGTTTTAAAAATGATTTTGGAAATTATTTTATAAATCCTATAATCTTTAAAAATTCATAACTAATTATTTATAACTCCGAAAAATATGAAACCAGTTTCTATATTTTTCTAAAAATGAGACAGTGCTGTTTGTAGGTACTATGGTTCTGTTTGAATCTTCTAAAATTGGGTTTCTTTGGATTTATTGCCTAGTTGTTTGTCGGTATCTTAGTGTCTCGTATCTCGTGCTGCACAGACCCGAGCAATGACCAGGAGGAGGCCTACGACCCCGACTACTACCCAGACCAGGACTTCGGACGCCAGCCAGGTGTCATGTCACTCCCAACCATATAGATCCTATGCTTGCTTTAGTTGCTAGTGCTTAATTACTTTTGATGCATGTTTTGAAATTGCATAGACAATTGATTAGCCGTGCCTTGAAATTGTTTACCTTGTCCTTGGAACACCTACTTTCGGAACTAGCTACAGACCCCTAGCTAGTTCCCGGCACTATTTCATCCATATATTTTACCCTTAGTTATGGATGGATCTCAGGTCTGGTCCGAGGTTGGGATACCTCGGAATTCTTGCGTGTGTTTTGGGTGAGTGTGTATCCTTGACGTGTTACCGCGGGAGCGAGCCGCTTTGGTTACTTGTGAACGCCTGTCTAGGAGAGATGCGACCTGGCCTCCCGCCCTAGCGGTGTGTCGGACGGATGGAGTTGGTGAGTGCTTGCTCCCGCAATTAAGAACCGATCGTCTGTGTGACCTTGATCTTTGGGCTATTTTCGTACAAACCGTTCGCTCACGTATGGGCGGGGTTCGGTCCGAGAACTAGTTGGTGGTTGGCTCTCAGCTTGTAGGCGGACCGGTGTGGTCGTGTGAGGGGGACGAGTTATACCCCCAGAGTAGACATCGCCCCGGCTCCTCCGGGGATGGTTTCACAGCTCCGAGGCCCTGCTGTCAAGTTTCGTGCCCCAGTTCAGGACGAGTCAGGCTCGGAGAAGCAGGAGAGTGCCACCCACTGCTAGGTCTCCGGCCGTTAGGTAGGGATGTGGAACGGCGGCCACCGTTTCTGCCCTATCCGGCGGGTCCAGTTGTACAACCTCTGCAGAGTGTTAAACCTATAGCTATAGTCCGTGTCCACTGGTATGGACAGCCCTTATGATCTCTCACCTGGCTAGTTTCTTCTTGTGCTGCTTTCTCTCCCCTGTGTGTGGTGAGCCCGGCTTTGTGCCGTTGAGACGTGGGGATAGGAGTTGGTGACCCACGTCGCAGATGAGTGTGGGATGCTGTATCTTGGTTGAGATCCAGTATTTGGTGTTTCTTTCCTTGTTGGGGCGTCGACCCCAGAGGCGTTGTCCTCGGAGGTGTGGATCTCTTCGGAGATGGATACCTCTCGGCTATTCTGCTTACCTTGATGTTGCTACCGTTGCTTGCTTAACCTTCTACAGCCATAAATAGGGTTACTCATGCATAGTAGAATTATTCTCTTGCTTATGCTCTTTGTTGGGAAGCTGACATGACATACTCGCTTATCGAGTAGATGATGGACTTTCAGACCAGGAGCTTGACTACGACTTTGAGGACGACGGATGGGAGGACTGAGGCTCGCCCTACACTCGAGTTGCCTACGGATGTGGTGTCTACTACGCTACATGAGAGACGCTGCGTAGATGTTTACTCTGTTTGATTCAGTCCTGTTGGACTTGTACCCGGCATGTGCCGAAATGATGTACTCAGATGCTTAATTATTATATTATATTATGGACCCTCATGTATTTATTCTTGTTGTACGGTACTTTGCTTTACTTTCTGAGACAGGGATTTGCACGTGATAGCCTCCTGGGACTATCACAGAGGTGCAGGGATCGGGTTCCCGTCTCCGGAAACCCGGTTCATTTCACACACCCTTGGGTACACAAGGATGAAGGACCGATTAGGCGAACCAGAGAGGGGGGAGTGAATGGGAGCCGATAAAAATTCTTCTCGAAGGAGATGAGAACTCCAACAAGACGAACACGGCTTCCAAATCACGTCTCCGACTCAACTACCCAAGTTGGCCAAGACCACGCAGCCACTGGAGTGCTACTGGTCCTAGGAACCAACAACCACCTTCACCGACACGAGAACGCAGCGGAACTAGCAACTCGAGCGCTACTGACCTACACCGGTCAGGCCGGTGAGCACCACCGGTCAGACCGGTCCCTGCTGGCAAAACCTGGGAACTTCCACAGAAGGCCCCTACACCGGTCAGGCCGGTGTAGCTCACCGGTCAGACCGGTTCAAGCCAGGAAACCCCAAATCCTCCAAACAGGCCTATCGAGCTCCAAACTGACCCAAACTCGAAACAGCAGCAACACGAGGCAACAGGGAACTCACCAAGACGTTCACCCGAGCAAAACTCAACAAAGAGTCTGCACCGGTCAGACCGGTGAGAGGCACCGGTCACACCGGTGTGACCTGAGTTCTCGGGATGAACAGCGCCCGCGGGTCAACTCCCTCAAATCCAACTCCCGTTCTCCCGAATCGCTCCACGGTTTTGCACAAGACTTTGGGGATAGTAGGAACACCTCATGGGCACTCCATAGCTAAGATTTGGTCCACCAAAACTTGTCAAATCAAGAGGAATCGAAGAAATCCCACCAAGAACGCCTCTAACCCTAGAGCCACGAAAACCCCAAAATCGAGCCCCTTTGCTCACGGATTTGGGAGGGGAATCAAAGGGAAAAGAACCACGAAGGGTTCATGCATACATCCCCCACCAAATCCCAAAGAGAAAGGCCTCGAAATCGCTCCAAGAAAATCGCCAAGAAAGGGCTCCGAAAATCACCAAAAAGGAGAAACGGGAAAGACACATCCAAGCCTTGAGGAACCACGTCGAATCATCTATACATACCAAAGAGGTTCATACAAGGTCTAGCTTGCCGCCCGATCATCCTTCCCTCTCACAAGATCTCACCATGAAGCTCTCAAGCTAGTCCTAAGAAAATCCTAAGGAAAATAGGAAGAGAAAATAGGAAAGCAAATGAGCTAGGGTTTCAAGAGATGGCTGCCATCCTCTCACCCCTTGGGTTATATGGAGGCAACCGAAAGACAAAAATACCCTTACTAGCTAACTAGGGATACATGCCCCTCGAGGGCGAAATTGGAAGTCTTTGCCTTCGCACCATCGGACGGATGCCCAGCGACCGCAAACTTGCTTAGCCTCGACGCAAGCCTTGCGATCCCGACGTGTGTCCTCCGCTTCGAAGATTCCGGACTGCGTCGTCGCACACCGGTCAGACTGGTGCTCCTCACCGGTCAGACCGGTACCCACCGGTCAGACCCACCGGTCAGACCGGTCTGGAGCTGCTGCACCTCCGTCTTCGGTTCTTCGGTCTTGGCTTTGTGGATCAACCAAGGAACCCAGTGGTTTTCTGGTGAACCACTGGAAACCCCGCGAACTCGGTGTAGCCTCCGCCAATCACCACTCATGACTCGGCTCCCACGTAGTCCCGGCTCGACCTTGGTTTTGAGGCTCAACCAAGAAACCGTCCACGACTTCATCTTGTCGTTCTTGCCACCATGCGGCCCGCACTTGACCCCGCTGGCCACCGGGTCCCTCGAACCAAGCCTACTTGTCTTCTCCACACCTGGAGGCCTCCCCGGCAACGACCTTTCGCGCTTGTTCTTCACCTGCACCTGCACCAGTTAAGCCGCAACCTGCACCTGCAATACTTAGCCAAGAATCAGTCCACACCACGTTGTCAATCACTCATCACACCAGGAAGCGACCATCCACCGGTCCTCGAACCACACCTGGCTCTCAATCTCCCCCTTGATGAGTGCATTGACAACACACACGTTTTGGTAACCAAGAGAAAAGGAAAAGAAAAGAAACGACTAAAAGAGATTCCAACAAGCGATCGAAAGCCAAAGAAAAGGCAAAGAGCAAGATCACTTGAAGAAGACAAGTCTCGGACCCCTTAGGCAAGGGCAACGGCTCGACACATCCGAGACAAAACCATGCTCAAGCAAAGAGCACAAGCCAACAATCCAAAGCTCGAAAACCACAAAGAGCTCCCCCTGCACACATGCAAGCTCCCCCTGAACCAATGCAACTCCCCCTGGACGAATGCATGCAAACCACCTCGCAAAAAAAAGCAGCTGCTTCAGCTTTGCTCTGACCGGTCAGACCGGTCGACACCACCAGTCAGACCGGTACTCAACATGTGAACAGGACCAGCACTCTGACCGGTCAGACCGGTGACCTCAGCCGGTCAGACCGGTGCACAACAGAGCCCAGAAATGGCTCGAAACCACCTGAAAACCTTCTAGATGCATTCAGTAGGCCAAAACATGCTCAAACTTCTCCCCCTTGTTGACAATGCATGAATCAAGCCAAAAATGCAAAAAAAATGCAACCTAGAGCTTCTCAAATAGACAAAATTCAACAAAGGATGCTACACATGTCCAAATGAGCAAGTTAGATACTCTATAGCTTCGTAATGACATCAACTACAAGATCACCAAGTTTCACAACCATTGGGCGAAGCAAAGATAGAATTGAGCAATTTTGCGAAAAATCACCCTCTCATGAGCAAAGTCCCAAACATGAGCAAAACATGTCAAAATGGCAAAGCCACACAAACTTCATGCTAGGACAACCATTCTAAGCATAAGACCATCATAAACACCCACAAGCACCTCATGTCATGTCAAAGCCACCGAGCCATGTGCCTACTTCTAAATATGAGACTTCTCATTGGTAGGCATCATGCAACGGTTTAGCACCCAAAGCAAATTTAAAATTAGCACATATGACATGGGAGCACATTTTTCAAGCAATTTACATTTCATTTTCAGATTTATAATTGGTACATGAAATGTATTTGCGACAAAAAGGAACTTATGCCCCTCCACAAGATGAAGCATGGGGGCTAAACATTCATGATGGCAAATGAGCCTTTGGCCCCATATGAACAAAATAAGCTATCCAACCACAAATTAAGCATAACCAAGCCACAAAAACATGTCAAGATCATGTAAAGGCATTTACTCACAAGAGAGCATACAAGTGACATTTTTCAAAAGCATAGCCATCAACCATGGATATAAACCAAGATTATCAAGAGCTAAGCCAAACTAACCATAGCTTACCAAATTAGCTTACAAAGACATATATATCATTCCATGGTGAACAATGTATATAGGAGAAGCCTTTCCTAACCAATGCATATGATACCAAATGCATGCAACCTAAGATACAAAGATGCCTATACATTATGTTACATATGCCATGCCAAATGCAAGAAATGCACAAAGGAAAGCTATACATATGCTACAAAGGAGCTCCCACAAGCCAACTCAAGAAATCAAACAAACACCAAGTTCCCCCCGCAAACGAGTGAAAGTTGCTTGATCTAGGGGTTTGGTGAAAATATCGGCTAGTTGGTCATGTGTGGGTACATGGATCAAAGCTATCTTCCCTTTCTCTACGTTGTCTCTCAAGAAATGATACCTCACTTCTATGTGCTTGGTTTTGGAATGGAGCACTGGGTTCTTTGCAACGCTTATGGCACTGGTGCTATCACATTGAAGTGGGACATGGGTATACTCCTCACCAAAGTTACTCATGGTGTATGTGATCCAAAGGAGCTGAGAGCAACAACTAGCTGCGGCCACATACTCTGCCTCGGTAGTGGATTGAGCAACACTCGACTGTTTGCGGGAAGACCAAGACACCAAAGAAGAACCCAAGAACTGGCAAGTCCCAGAAGTGGACTTCCTATCCAACCGACACCCGGCAAAATCCGCGTATGAAAAACCATGAAGCGCCAAAGAAGAAGACGCAGAGTACCAAAGGCCGAAGTCGGGAGTGTGTCGCAAATACCTGAATATGCGCTTGACTGCTTGCCGATGCGAAGTCCTTGGAGACGCTTGAAAACGAGCGCACAGACATACCGAGAATTGGATGTCTGGCCTCGTCGCTGTCAAGTAGAGGAGTGACCCGATCATGCTCCGGTACTCCTTTTGGTCCACGTGTTCACCTTCCTCGTCCGCATCAAGAGTTGTAGTCGTACTCATAGGCGTCGCCATGGCCTTGGAGTCCTCCATCTTGAACTTCCTCACAATGTCCTTGGTGTACTTAGCTTGATGCACAAATTTTCCTTCCTTTGATTGCTTGATTTGTAGCCCGAGGAAGAACTGCAACTCGCCCATCATGCTCATCTCAAATTCCCTGCTCATGTCTTCTGCAAACCTTGCAACAAGAGAGTTAGACGAGCCACCAAAGACAATATCATCCATGTATACCTGCACAATCAGGATATCTCTGCCCTGCCTGAGGAGAAACAAGGTCTGGTCGACCTTCCCCATCTCAAACCCTCTCTCAAACAGGAACCCCCTAAACCTACCATACCAAGCTCTAGGTGCCTGCTTCAACCCATACAGCGCCTTCCTCAACTTGTACACCCGGTGGGGGTACTTCTCACTCTCAAACCCCGGTGGTTGCCTCACAAACACCTCTTCCTCCAACACACCGTTCAGGAAAGCACTCTTCACATCCATCTGGTACAACTTGAACCCTTTAGCCACGAAAAAGGCTAGAAGGATCCTGATCGCCTCCAAACGAGCTACAGGAGCGAAAGTCTCCTCGTAGTCGATCCCCTCTTTCTGACTGTACACCTGAGCAACAAGTCTTGACTTGTTCCTCACCACTTCTCCTTTCTCTCCCTCTTTATTTTTCCACACCCATTTTGTCCCAATCGGCTTACACCCTGGAGGAGGGTCAACCAACACCCAAACTTGGTTCCTCTCAAAATTCTCCAACTCCTCATGCATCGAGTTAACCCAATTATGATCAGATAATGCGTGTCCAATGTCTTTGGGCTCAAAGGTGGCAACAAAAGCAGCATGAGCGAAATGAGAATTGTTCCGAACCCTCGACTGTGTAGTACGTTCATTCATGTCGCTGATGATTCTCGAAGCTGGGTGATCCACCTGCACTCACTGGGGAGGTTCTCGCCTTGATGCTACCTCCCCCTCAACAGCAGCTTCGTCTTGATCTGGGTTTGTCGTTGTAGGTGTGGGAGAGGGTCCGTTCTCGATCGTCGTCGAAGTAGTAGGTACATGTTCAGCCGCGGGCACCACACCTCCATCTTCATCATCTCCATGTTCATGCTCCTCCTCCTGAAAGATCTCCTCGCCAAGTTCATCATCACCTGCACACTCAAAAACAAGCTGACTATGTGGCTGTGTCTTGTCGAAGGTTACCTCGCAAGTCTCCATGATTTGGTTAGTTTCAAGATTGAGCACATGAAATGCTCTAGAATGAGATGCATAACCAAAGAAAATGCCATCGATAGACCTAGCCTCGAACGTGTCTAACTTCTTCCCTTTCTTCAGAATGAAGCATTTACAACCAAAGACATGGAAGTGACTCACCTTGGGTGTGCGACCGTGCATCAACTCGTAACAGGTTTTCTTCTTATGAACCCTGAGGTAGATCCTGTTCGACACATGGCACGCGGTATTGACCGCCTCCGCCCAGAACCTTCTCGGAGTCCTATGCTCGTCGAGCATCGTTCGAGCCATCTCGCACAAGGTCCTATTTTTCCTTTCCACCACGCCATTCTGGGGAGGCGTATACGGACTCGAAAACTGGTGTTCAAGAACCAAGTCATGGCAAAAGGTTTCAAAGCGAGAGTTTTTGAATTCCGAGCCATTGTCAGTGCGGATCGCTCCTATGGCATCTCCGTGCCTCTCGTTTCTTAACCTCAAGACAAGATCTCGAACAAAACCAAACGTCTCCCCTTTCTCCTCAAGAAAGAACACGCACGCATACCGAGAGTAGTCGTCCACCACAACAAGGACATACCACTTCCCACCCGCAGATCGCACACGAGCTGGGCCAACAAGGTCCATATGGAGCAGCTCGCATGGACGCTCAGTCATCACATCGGTGAGAGGCGGGTGAGAAGAGGCTACCATCTTGGCATGCCTATACGGCGCACAAACCAACTCTTTCTCAAACCTCAATCGTGGCAATCCTCGGACCAAATTGAGTTTACTCAAGCGAGACAAAAGGTCAAAGCTCAAGTGACCCAATTTTCTATGCCACTTCCACAACTCACTCGAAGAACCAGCCAAAAAGCAACGCTCCACACCAGAAGACTGAGAGAAATCAGCTCGAAACACCTGACCCTCGGGAATGACCATGCAAACAAGGTCCCCTCGAGAATCTAGAATCCGAGAACCTCCAGGCCGAAACAACACCTCAAAGCCCTCATCCAACAACTGGGACACAGAAAGCAAATTGTATCCAAGTGATTGAACAAGAGCAACACGCCTGAGAGTGATCTTGTCACTTACCTTAATCTCACCTTCTGACAGCACACGCCCTCGCCCGTTGTCCCCAAAGGTGATGTACTTCTTTGTCACCACCGGGACGAGACTTGAGAACCACCCCTTGTCTCCGGTCATATGCCTCGAGCAACCGGAGTCAATCAACCAAATGTTCTTCAAGTCTCCCACCTGAAATTCAAAAGCGAGCACGTGAGTGGACAAACGACTCAGCACTGGGGTTAGTACCAAAAGAGTAAAACCAGTGCCGAGCCATTTGCTCCAAAGTGGGGTTAGCACAAACCAAATCATCACGCCTATCAAAGCTACCACCACGAACACCGCCACGGTAACCACTCCGAGGGAACCAACCCTCTCTAGCTGGAGGAGGACAAAAGCCACGAAAGGGAAACCGTGGACCGTTCCTCCTCTCCAACTCAAAGCTACGACTCCTCCCACCCTCGTATTGAGCACGAGGTGGAGAACGCCTAGCAAACTGACCACCTGCAACCTTTCCAGACCAACCACCAGAACCACGACCTCCAGAACCAAACCGAGCATCCTCACGAGCACGAAACCCGACTCGCTGTCTACCCAGACCTGCACCGGTCTGACCGGTGTAACGCACCGGTCTGACAGGTGTACCTCGGCCAGCAGCACCACCAGCTGCCTTTCGGTCTCCCCAAGCCGGAACCGTCCTCACAATCGCCTTGGCCCTGGGCATCTGCATACGAGGCTCAGGTACACCATTAGAGGGGTGGTACCTGTCCTTGTTAGCCCACTCTCTAGCCATTCTCTCCTCACGCTTCCTCTTGAAGCAAAACTCATCCTTGTGACCATCTCTCCCACAATACCCACAATGGAATTTTATGGGCTGTGGCTTAGGCTTAGGCTTGGGTTGGGGCTGCCCACTCGGTTTCTCACCCTTCTTCTCTCCTTCCTCACCTCCCTTTGGGCTCACAAACTTCACCGGTTTCTGGAAATCATTTGTTGGGTGAGGGAATATGGGTGGATCTGGAGTAGTGTCAAGTTTGTTTCTGAGATGGTTAGACTTGGGCTCAAACTTGTTCTTGTATCTGTTTGGTGGTGGGGTAGGAATCTCTCCAACTCTCTCAACTCCCTCACCACTGTTCTCTCCAAGCTTGTCAGCCCCAAGTGCCTGACCATCATAGCGTTTGAAAGCCGCTATCATGATACCAAGCTGAGGCTCCTGACCCGACAACCAGCTCATACATTTCCTCAGCTCATCATTCTCATCCTGCAAGCGATCAACATAATGTGCAAGCTCCAAATTCTTAACCGCATGCAATTCACAAGTAGAGCAAGAAGTGGGAATAGGCTCTTTCAACTTAGCCTCAAGCGAAACAGTGTAAGCATGCATCTCATGAATCTTTCCATACAAAACAGGGCAAGAAGTGCAAGCACCTAGCAAAGCAGGTCTAGACTTAAGCTCAGCCACTTCAACCCTAAGCATTTCTAGTTCATCACAAGTAGAAGCATGCTTATCCTTAAGAGCAGTAAGATCAGCTAGGTTCACAGAGCAATCAATCTCATCAAAAACCACAGGAGAAGCCTTAAGCGAATCAATCTCAAGCTTAGCATCGAGGTTCTGGGTTTCTAGCTCAGCCACACGGTTCCTAGCATCTTCTAGTGAGGCCCTAAGCTCTTTCCTCATCTTCTTGGCCTCTCTAAGCATGTGATCGCGATTATCAAGCAAGTCAACCAACTCATCATTCTCCTTGCGCAAAGAAGAGAGCTCATCACATACCTCATCCTCGGAGTCGGAGTCCGAGTCGCTCTGGTGACTCTTCTTGCTGCCGGAGCTATGAGCCATGCCGCAGAAGCCATCTCCCGCGAAGTAGCTCAACCCGCTCAAGTTCCTGGATGACTTCTTGTTCTTGCGCCGATCACCTTCATCTTCACTGCTACTCGAGCTTGAGGAAGAGTAGGCGGAGCTGGAGTCGACGTCGCTCGCTCCGACCATCGCTCGGGCCTTCCTGCCGCGGTCGTCCTTCTTCCTCGACCGTCGCTCGTCCTTGTGCTTGTTCTTGTGCTTGTGATCGCGCCTCGATCGGTACTTGCCGTCCTTGCTCGACCGGTGCCTATAGCCGTCCTTGTAGCCGTCCTTGTTCTCCGTCTTCTCCGGGCAGTCGGCGACGAAGTGTCCTGGCTTGCCGCACTGAAAGCACGTCCGTGTTGTTCTCCTCGTGTTCACCCGATTCTCGTGCAGCCTCTCGAACCGCCTGGTCAGCAACGCCAGCTCATCCTCTCCAAGCACGTCGAACTCCTCGTCTGGCAAAGACATCAAAGAAGACAGAGAGTACATCCTGGAGGATGCGTTAGCGTTAGACTTAGCTCCTTTGCCACTAACGAGAGCGAGACTATGAGAATCATTTGGGCTCTCGATCTTGGCTGTCATACCACGGTCCAACTCAGCTAACTTGAGCTTCGAGAACAGCTCGTTCACCGTCAAGGTGTCATACTTCTCGAACTCAACAATAGCCTCAAACTTCCCGTCCCATACGGTACGATCCAACGAGTGCAAGAGCTTCATGGCTCTATCATGATCATCGTATGGGAGCACGGCCACATTGGCTCTCATGTTGTTCACAACGACCGTAAACCGCTGGAAAAGGGCATCGACGGACTCGCCGGGGAGATGAGTGAAGTTCTCGTACTCTCTCCGGTAAGTCGCGTACATCCGAGCTTGAACCTGAGCATTCCCAGCATGAGCATCCTTCAACTGCTCCCAAATCCTACAAGCTAAGTCCTCTGTCTGAACCCGATCGAATTCAGGCTGACACAGAGCACGAAACAAGTAGTCGACAGCCTTGTTGTTGGCTTCGAACATATCCCTCAATCCTGGAGCAAGGAAGTTCATCGAATGAACATAAGCTGTGTTCACCGTGACATCCCAAAGGATCTGACCCTTTCCGCGGAGGAACGCTGCCATCCGCCTCTGCCACATCTGGTAGTTCTTCCCATCGAAGTGCGGAGGACCCGAACCCCGTTCCTGGTACGCCATCTTTGGATCTTAGACTGGTAAGAGTCAATAAAGACCCGAACCGGCTCTGATACCAATTGAAGGACCGATTAGGCGAACCAGAGAGGGGGAGTGAATGGGAGCCGATAAAAATTCTTCTCGAAGTAGATGAGAACTCCAACAAGACGAACACGGCTTCCAAATCACGTCTCCGACTCAACTACCCAAGTTGGCCAAGACCACGCAGCCACTGGAGTGCTACTGGTCCTAGGAACCAACAACCACCTTCACTGACTCGAGAACGCAGCGGAACTAGCAACTCGAGCGCTACTGACCTACACCGGTCAGGCCGGTGAGCACCACCGGTCAGACCGGTCCCTGCTGGCAAAACCTGGGAACTTCCACAGAAGGCCCCTACACCGGTCAGGCCGGTGTAGCTCACCGGTCAGACCGATTCAAGCCAGGAAACCCCAAATCCTCCAAACAGGCCTATCGAGCTCCAAACTGACCCAAACTCGAAACAGCAGCAACACGAGGCAACAGGGAACTCACCAAGACGTTCACCCGAGCAAAACTCAATAAAGAGTCTGCACCGGTCAGACCGGTGAGAGGCACCGGTCACACCGGTGTGACCTGAGTTCTCGGGATGAACAGCGCCCGCGGGTCAACTCCCTCAAATCCAACTCCCGATCTCCCGAATTGCTCCACGGTTTTGCACAAGACTTTGGGGATAGTAGGAACACCTCATGGGCACTCCATAGCTAAGATTTGGTCCACCAAAACTTGTCAAATCAAGAGGAATCGAAGAAATCCCACCAAGAACGCCTCTAACCCTAGAGCCACGAAAACCCCAAAATCGAGCCCCTTTGCTCACGGATTTGGGAGGGGAATCAAAGGGAAAAGAACCACGAAGGGTTCATGCATACATCCCCCACCAAATCCCAAAGAGAAAGGCCTCGAAATCGCTCTAAGAAAATCACCAAGAAAGGGCTCCGAAAATCACCAAAAAGGAGAAATGGGAAAGACACATCCAAGCCTTGAGGAACCACACCGAATCGTCTATACATACCAAAGAGGTTCATACAAGGTCTAGCTTGCCGCCCGATCATCCTTCCCTCTCACAAGATCTCACCATGAAGCTCTCAAGCTAGTCCTAAGAAAATCCTAAGGAAAATAGGAAGAGAAAATAGGAAAGCAAATGAGCTAGGGTTTCAAGAGATGGTTGCCATCCTCTCACCCCTTGGGTTATATGGAGGCAACCGAAAGACGAAAATACCCTTACTAGCTAACTAGGGATACATGCCCCTCGAGGGTGAAATTGGAAGTCTTTGCCTTCGCACCATCGGACGGATGCCCAGCGACGGCAAACTTGCTTAGCCTCGACGCAAGCCTTGCGATCCCGACGCGTGTCCTCCGCTTCAAAGATTCCGGACTGCGTCGTCGCACACCGGTCAGACCAGTGCTCCTCACCGGTCAGACCGGTACCCACCGGTCAGACCCACCGATCAGACCGGTCTGGAGCTGCTGCACCTCCGTCTTCGGTTCTTCGGTCCTGACTTTGTGGATCAACCAAGGAACCCAGTGGTTTTCTGGTGAACCACTGGAAACCCCGCGAACTCGGTGTAGCCTCCGCCAATCACCACTCATGACTCGGCTCCCACGTAGTCCCGGCTCGACCTTGGTTTTGAGGCTCAACCAAGAAACCGTCCACGACTTCATCTTGCCGTTCTTGCCATCATGCGGCCCGCACTTGACCCCGCTGGCCACCGGGTCCCTCGAACCAAGCCTACTTGTCTTCTCCACACCTGGAGGCCTCCCCGGCAACGACCTTTCGCGCTTGTTCTTCACCTGCACCAGTCAAGCCGCAACCTGCACCTGCAATACTTAGCCAAGAATCAGTCCACACCACGTTGTCAATCACTCATCACACCAGGAAGCGACCATCCACCGGTCCTCGAACCACACCTGGCTCTCAAAGGAGCATGTCACTTGTGGTTGTAGGGGTCTGTGTGCCGCATAGACATTTTGCCAAATCAACTTTAAAAAAAGGAATCGTTTTTGACCTGCTTGTGTTCATGCAATAGCATAAACAAACGATGACACACAATTACTATTATGTACTTTGTATCCAACACTAGTTGATGGGGCACACAAGCACCGAAACATTAATCTTGCTGGAGCTTGCTTAATATCATATAGTGTTTGGACTGATTACCCAGTTTGTGCACATCTCTACATTATCAATGAAATAAGCACTTCCTTGAGCAGCCTAGGGCATCCATTCTCTGTGCTGATGTCAAGCTTCTCGCACAGATCGAAACACGCTGCCAGCTGATCCTTGTATCGATCGCTGATGATGCACTTTCTTGAAAAGCCTATGGCTTTCATGCTACGCGCATATGGCGAGCTTCTCACACGAATCGAACCACGCCGCCAGCTGATCCTTACTGCGGCCGCTGACGAGGAAGACGATGTTCTTGGGGTCGGCACACAATTGGTCGAGGAGGCGGAGCACCCTCCGCCTTGCGTCTTGCTGCTCGGGCACCATGGTCCCGTCGTAGTCGAGCAGGATCACCCTGCGCGCGTGCCCAATGAAAGCACACCCTTGATACACGAAGAGTCCGTCACTTATGGTTGTAGAGGTCTGTGTGCGGCATGCATATTTAGACAAATCAATTTTTTAAAAAGGATCTTTTTCGACTTGCTTGCACTTATGCAGCAGTATACACAAACGATGACACACTATTACTATTGTGTATTGTGTTTCCAACACGAGTTGATGGGGCACACAAGCACCGAAACATTAACCTTGTTGGAGTTTGCTTAATGTCATATAGTATTTGTACCAATTAGCGGGTTTGTACACATCTCTACTTTATCAATGAAATAGACACTTTCTTGAGTAGCTCATGATGTTCATGCTCAGTGCAGATACCAAACTTCTCGCACGAATCGAACCATGCCGCTAGTTGATCCTTACCGCGACAGTTGACGAGGAAAACAACATTCTTGGGGTCAGCGCACCGCTGGTCGAGGAGGCGGAACACCCTCTTCCTTACGTCCTGCAGCTCGGCCACCATGATCCCGTCGTAGTTCAGCAGATCAACGTGCACGTGCTAACGAAGGCACACTCTTATGTACAAAAGCAACGACATGCACATTTAGCTAAATCAGTTTTTTTTTTAAAGAATCCTTTCCTACCTCTGGTATCACATACCGTCAACCTTTTACAGGAAGTTCAATTTTAAAACTGATCTAACGAATGTAACGATAAGCCAAATCAACTGAGGGCCCGTCTTTTTGAGTGAAAAGGAATAGTGAAGTTACAAATAAATAGTGCTGAAATAGTCTTTCTTGTGAGAGAATATGTGATAAATGTGATAAGTGAATAGTATTTTTCACTGTTCTTTTCACTGAACAGGGCCTGAGAAAAAAAAACAGCCTGCGCGCGGCGACGCGGTACGTGCGACGCCGTGAGCGCCTGCAACCTCAGCCGGAGCGCCAAGGCGCGGTAGCCCAGCCCGAACCCGACGAGCAGCAGCAGCACGAGCTTCACTGCACCTGTCGCTCTCTCTCGCTCTGCCCTGCCCTGGCTGGTGTCGTCACCAACCGCGCATTTCTAGCTCAGCAACCAGACTCAGTCGATTACTAGGTTGCCGCACTGCCAGCTCCTGACCGAGTGTAGTGAGCACACACATCGCATTGCATAAACATCGGACCACAGTCCACAGCATCAAGCCATCAACCAACGAACTGTAAATGTCAAGTAATTGAAGCCATAAACCATTCATGATTACGATGATAGGATCTGGCAAATGTTTACCTGAAAGCGAGCTCTTGTCACCTCCATCAATGGCACATGCATGTGCCTTAACTGAGCACCAGCAGATGAGCTGCTGCCATCAAGCACCCACCATTATGGAACTATGATGGCGACGCCGCCGATGATCTTTCATTCGTTGCCTCCTTTCTGCCTTTTGTCCACAATGTCAATCAATTACAAAGCGAACGACAGTTTGAATAAACAGATGAGAGAGCTATCCATCTGCTTCCTGAGCATTGTTTGAGACATGACCAAAACCCTGTTTAATCCCACCTCTTTCGGGTCAAGGTATCAAGAGTTATCGTAAGCACTACAGGACAGCTAAAATCTATAACAAGAAATGAAGAAAAAACACCACACTGCAGATTCCAATCATCGTCCCCCATTCATCCACGGCTTAGGGAGCTGAGATGCCATGGACGTGCAGCACGGCAGGTCCCGTAGAAACACCAGTTCTGGATGGAAAGCAAGGTCTTCAAATTGATCACTGCCGCTTGCCATCAGGCCTTGGGGACTGGCGGTACGGGGAAGCATGCGGACCATACGAGAGGCTCCTCAGAGGCTGCTGCCCGTTCCGTGCAAAGGTGCTCTGTGCCTTCATGCTTTGGCTGCCGTGTGGGCTGGCAAGGGCTCTTGTGCTCCCCTCATGTTGCATGGACTGGAAGAAGTAGGAAGAGCTGGCCATGTCCTTGAGATTCTGGAGTGGCTTCAGGACCTCCACCACTTGGCTCATCAGGGGCCTCGCCTTGGGATCGCGGCTGAGGCACGCGTGTGCCAGCTGAGCCGTCTTCTGCGCGCCTTTCACCGAGAAGTTCCCGTCCAAACAGGGATCTACAAGCTTGTAAAACCGCCGTCGTTCCCCGAGATAGGGGCGCGCCCATTCGACTAGGTTGTGTTCCCCATTTGGTCTGTTCTTGTCCATTGACCTTCTCCCGGTCATCATCTCTAGTAGCACCACACCAAAGCTATATACGTCACTCTTTGATGTCAGGTGACCTGGACGAGAAACAAACTTATAAGCAGTCGGAAATACAGAGAAAATTTGTAGGCACCTAAACAATATAATCTAGCCTACCTAGCAGCTCAAAATAAAAAAGGAAGAGCTTCAATCTAGCGCAAACATATGTGCTTGTGTGTCACACACAAAATTTCAGTGTGTCACACACACAACTTTAGTGTACTGGATGCACCCGAAGCTTACAAAACATACAGACACACATAACTTCAGCCTACCACGCATGCTAGCCTTTGTGTGTTATACGCAACTTGAGTGTACCACAATCTGTGTGTGCCTAGAATGCATTCAAGTGTACAAAACATACAGACACACAACTTCAGTCTACAATGCACACATGCTTGCATTGTGTGCCATACACAACTTCAGTCTACCAAGCTCGCCTGTGCGTGCTATACACAACTTCTGTCCACCTTGCACACAAAGCACATACAAAAGCACATGCACATGAGTGTTCAGGTTTCCTGAAGCTTTATGTGTGCGTGTGTGCTCACATGTCTGTGTTGTGTCACACACTTCAGACCTACGGAGTAGAATGCATTGAAGCTTTTGACAAATATATAGGGCTGGCTGACATGTTTACAGAACACCAGGTAGGGACAACTACATGAAAAAATTTACTGCAACTTTGAATATAAATTAAGCAATATCACAATTGATCAACTCACCTGTCATTACATATTCAGGCGCAGCATATCCATACGTTCCCATGACTCTAGTTGACACATGAGTTTTATCACCTTCAGGACCATCTTTAGCAAGTCCAAAATCAGAGAGTTTCGCATTATAGTCCTGGAAGAATATGTTTAAGAATAGGCAAAAGCAAATGTATGAACGAATATAGCCAACATTTCAATGTAACTGCTTACCGCATCTAAAAGAATATTGGATGTTTTGAAATCCCGATATATTACTGGTCTTTCAGCTTCTTCATGAAGAAAAGCAAGGCCTTTGGCAGCACCAAGAGCAATTTTCATTCTAATGGCCCATGGGAGAGGCAATGACTCTGTTCAGTACAAAATTACACAAAAGAAATGTTATAAATGGAATGGGTATACAATGGTTCAAGACAGAATTACGACAAAAAAAAAAAAGTGGCTGTGCCACTTGTGTTGACCAAAACCAAAGTGCCCATGCCACATGTGTTAACCAAAACAAAAGTGCTTGTGCCACGTGTGTTAAAGTATTGCAATATCGCTATCGCCACAACAAAAAAGAGGAATGCTAGCATGGTTTAACCAAAGATAGGAGTCAAGACAAATAGATAACAGTTGCAAATATGTACCTAAACAAAACTAATAAAGGTCAGATTAAAAGACACTTACTTCTAAAAAGATGATTCTCCAAACTTCCACGGGGCATAAATTCATATACGAGCAACCTCTGGTCATCTTCAATGCAGTAACCGACCAATTTCACTAGGTGCGGATGCTGAAGGTTTCCTAGAAAATCAACTTCTGCCTGTGAATGGACAATGATACTTTGCTTAATAATGCAATAGCAAACAACTGAACAATATTTAATTAGACACCGTAAACCAAGGAAAGACAAAACATACCACCCACTCTTTATGCCCCTGCAGCCCATCATGGTTGAGTGTCTTGACAGCAACAGTCAATCCAGTGCCTGGCTTAACAGGAGCAGTTCCATTCTCCTCAATCCACCCTTTAAAGACACAGCCAAAACCTCCCTCGCCAAGAAGACTCTCAGGTCGGAAATTTCTTGTGGCGCACTTCAGTTCACTAAAAGTAAATCTACGCAGTTGGAAAGCTAGTTTAAGCTCCTCTCCAACTATGGAAGAAGGTGAGATACTTCCCGTGGTACTGGTTGTTGTGGAACAAGAGGCTGGTGGGGCTGATTGATCTTGGCAGTCTTTGCAGCCATCAATGGCTGATTTGCCTGCACATGTAGATATAGTTTCTGTTAGGTGATAGACATGAACCCTTGACATAATTACGAGTAAGAGCACAGTTGCTCTGGAAACTTTTACCAAACTAAATCTCATAATCCTGAGGATTTGAATCCAAATCACCAGGTCCAAGGTCCAAATGGACCTCAAATAGTAAACGGTAACATCCAATTTTTTTAATCACCAAACAAGTAAATCCAGAAACCCCATGCACAATTCAAGAAGATTCTCCATTCCAGTTTTGCACTGAACACCATGGCATGTTTTAAGTTATCAACATTGCTTACTGAAGAATGAAGAATAATTTAATGTTGTAACATCTGATATTTTTGAATTAGTCTAATATAAACTATTTGATGCGTCCCAGTACTAAGTAATACGGTTATGGCCCAAAGAACCAACGAGAGCACCTGCTACTTTAGTTTCCCATCAATCACCAAGGTATCCCACTTGAGATTTTCACTTGCCACTCCAGTCAAAGGCATTCGTTTGTCTGCATTCCAAATATGCTCAATTGTAACGGAAACCTCCTGTCAGAAAAGGGTTCCTATCTTTTGGTTACATTTATGGCCCAACAAGTGCCTGCAAACACAACCAATTGTACGCATCTACAAACAGAGGAACCAAAAAAGGACTAATGCTACATAGCACAATTTGGGCATTCCGCGTGCTCCCGCGAACATCAACCCAGCTTGCAGCAACCAAATCACCACCCACCACCCTGCATTTTACCCAATCAAACACAAGGCCTGCTCCACAGGAGCCACACCTTACGCCTATCGACCCATGCCCATCAATGGCAGCAGTCAGCACACCAGCTCATGGACAAGAGCACACAGCAGGGAGCACATTTCACATCATCTTATCTACCAAGGCGCAAAAGCAAAACAGAAACATATCATCAGGGCAACCCACCAGACACCAACCACTCTCTGCCCAGCTCTCTGCGTCACACGGTTAAGTTGTACCACCCACCAGCGACATTAGTGCACACCAACACACACGCATCCGATTCCAATCATACAATCCGCTCATAGTCCCATCGACATCAACTCGACCCAGAAAGAAATCGGCAAAAACAAGCCATGATATCTCTCTGTACTCCGAAGCGTTCGTGCAGAATTCCAAGCCCGCCACCGTGCACGCAGGCAGGCAGGCAAACAAGCATGCCTCGGCAGCTTGCGCGGGCGAGAGCAGCACGAAGCAAGAAAGCTAAGCGACCGAGCGAGCACGGGGAAGCTGAGACGGAAACAAGAGCTTTTCTTACCCCCGCCGCCGCCGCTGGTGGAGGAGTCGACCTTGGCGCGCGACGACATGCAGCCGCGGAGGCGCGGGAAGCGGATCCAGCACCCGGTCACCGGCGCCGCGTCCTCCGCCACCACCGCCACCGTCTTAGCCTTAGCCTTCCCCGTTCCCTTCCGCTTCCCGTCCTTCTCCCCGCGCCGCTTCCCCTCCTCCTGCTGCCTCCTCCCCATCTCCTCACTCCCTTTCTCCCGAACCAAACACGCACCCGCAGGCAGGCCGCAGCTTCAACCACACCGAGATAGGCCCTCTCTCGTCAGCGCGGCGGAATGGGAAGCCGCCGCCCGCTGCCCCTGGCGGCGAGCGCGTAGGCGGGCATTGCGCGGCGTGGCGAGCGGGGCGGGGCGGGGCGGGGATGGAGTGGAAGTGGAAGCAAGCGAGTCGAGTGTGAAGGGGGTTGCCGGGGCGGGGCGCAGAGCGGGCAGGGGGAAAGAGGGGAGGATTCGGGCTGGGGAAAATTGGCTGTAGGACACTACTCAATGTTGTTATTTGTCCTAAATCACTAAAATTATGTGTCTTTGCCACAAGACATCGTTCAACCATGGCAAATTGCTGAAGGACACTGTAACCCATATAATAGCATTTCCAACTCAAAGAGGTAACCTAACACATGATTCGGGACAACTCTGCCCCTTCAATCTTGCCGTTGAAGCTGTGGGTGGGCGCGGGGCGCGGACGCACGGCGCGGGATTCCCGACGCGGCCAGCAGGGGCGGCCAGCAGGTGGTGGCCCGGCGCGACCTGCAGGGGCGGATGGCAGGTGGCGGCACGCCGCGGCCTGCAGCGGCGGATGCCTGGTAGCGGCCTGCAACGGCGGACGACGGGGTGGAGGCGTGCAGCTGCGGATGGTGGGCGGCGGCCTGCAGCGTGCACGGCAGGCAACTTACAGCTGCAGACGGCGGATGGCGGGAGGCCTGCAGCTGCGGACGGCGGGGGCGGTAGGCGGCCTGCTGGGGCGGTGGTGGCGGTGGTCATGATGACCTGCAGGGGCTGCGGCGCACAGCAGTGGTGGCGTACGGCCTGCAAAGGCGATGGGCGCCGAGCCAACGCGGCGGGAGGGCGCCGTCGCCGGGAGGAAGGCCGGCGGGATCGACTCTGTCCGCTCAGCCGGATTTTGATGCGACGCAGGGAAAGGGAAAGGAGAGATGGAGACGGGGGTACTTTGGTCATTTCAGCTCTGATTCTATTTAATCTGAATAGAATATAATGTTCAGTGTCCTACAGCAAATGGGTGTAATTGGATAGTGTCTTGTGGCAAAGACACATAATTTCAGTGGCCTGTAGCAAAAGCCAACATCGAGCGGTGTCCTACAGCCAATTTTCCCTTCGGGCAGGCCCGGGCAGGGGGCGTGGGAATTTGGCAAGGACTGAACGAGACGGGAGTAGATTGCGACTGCGCGGCCGTTTTGGCGTTTTTCAGAACGGACCCCTCTGTAAAACGACTATAGGGTCCACCTCCAGGACATATTATCAGTGGCGAAGCTAGAGTGAATTAGAGAGGGATGTATTTATCTTGTAGGTGTGAAAAAATAATTTTTATATAATGAAATTTTGAATTTTTATTTTTAGGGGGTGCAATGCACCCCAAGAACACTATAGATTCGTCACTGCATATTATATATGGTTTAATATCCGTGCATATACGAACATGTGGTTGCTAATTCCACTCTACAATGGGATAACTCCACTCTACAATGAGATGGCCAACCATCGTCCATCAAGAGATTTAGATCATGTCGAAGATTTGGCACACAAGAGTACGAGAATGTAGCCGGGTGAGGCTACAGCTCCCGTACACCGTAAAATTTGAGGATGTATGAAGACTTGAAGATGAAGAGGTACGTGATTCTTCAATGAGCAAGTATTCTTGGATCTTCTTTTCATTTCCTCTTATCATGACACTTTTCTACGCTAACATGGAGGCATTTACATGAGAGGACGAGATTGTACACATCTAGTATGTCAACATTATCCAAAGATGGAGGTGTTAATGTATTGCATCTTCAACTTTAAGCCAACATACTCCCATCATCCTTTCAGATGTAGCTGTTGGCGTGTCCTTGTAGGATATCTACCCAATATACTTTCAAAAACGCAACACTATATCCATGGGAACGCGAAATATATCGAGGTGCCAAGGTCCCTTGTGCAACTTGACACCGAGCTCCTCCGCATATGATGAATTCGGCCTCAATCCACCGTCCAACTCGGATCCAACGGATGCGACAGCGTCCACGCAGGAGCTCCCGTGCGGCCGTCGGACAAGTACCCGCGCTGCCCGTTTACGCTCGCGCCGCTCTGCGGCCTTTGTGGCTTTGTTTTTTCCTGCCCCCCATTTTTCTCACACACACAGGTCCCAAACGAGAACGCCGCAACCGTGGTCCTAGCCACCGACAAGCGGGGCCAGAGGGGAAGGGGCCCACGTGGCAGTGACGGCGTTCACGCGCCTGCCTCCCGCATGGGGCGCAGCGGCTGAGTACGTGCAGGTTGCCGTAGCAAAAATGGAGGTGAGCAGAAAAAGAAAAAACTGTGCGGCTACTGGTACTGGTCCTTGTCTGAAAAGGAGCACTTGGACGTTGGACCTTGAAGCAGTCAAAGCGGAGGCTTTTTCGCTTCTTGTGTTCTGGATTTGGATAGGGTCTAGGTTTGAGTTAGGCACCGGTGGTGGTTAGTTGCTGCCTAATTTTGTGACTTGAGTGTTCATGTGGCCAATGAAAAATTGATCATGGCATATGTTAGATTGAGAGGTACTGAAAGGCTTGGAATGCAAGATCATGGTGTATGTGCATTCTCATGAGTCTAACTGTCAAAACTAAAGTACCATGATGCATAGTTTGGGCATTAGAAGTTCAGTGTTTTTAGATCTCACAACGGTGATATATTTTATTGAACGGATCGCACAAGACAGATTCATCGATATACCAGAAAATACAAGACTAGGTAGAAAAAAAGAAACAGAGAACTAAAACTCCCTCGGATGGATTGAGACATCACGAGTAACAACTCAACATGAAAAAATGTTGACCGGTTGGTTGGGTTATCAACACGACCGAAACCACTCCACTCGAAGGAGGTAGCCAAACCAAAAATATACAACGGTGATATATGGCATCTAAAGCACTTACCGATTCATCTTTTCAGCTTTAAAAAATTCTTTCTTAAGGCTAAAGTAACTAATGGTTGCATCAGCAATGATGCTCCTTTTATTGTATTATAAGGATTTTTGATGCAAATTTTATAGTGGCGACGACAAAGTGTCTTCTTTCGTGTTTAAAGATTTCTAGATACCATAGAACACCGAGGTTGAAACAACGAATAATAAGCATAGTATAAAGAATGACACAAGTACATTAGCGCTCCGCTTCGTCTGAACGAGGTTACGCATGGCGAGCTGAACGGGTGTTGCAAGCTTTTGTCGTGTGTGGTTTATCAGGTCACTCCCAACCCAGACTCTATAGTAAAGTTCAGAGTTATTAATTACACTGTCACATAGGTAATTTGTTGATGTGACAAGCAATTTAATGATGAGAGAGTGGTGAAAACTAAGAAACCAAGTCTAAGTTAGACACCTAGTCTACGCGCAAAATGAAGCCTGTGCAGATCTCGTGTGGCTGCCCGCATGCTCGACGTGTCTGCTTATTTAATAAAACAGGAGTAGAAAATCCGCGGAATATTAGATAGACTCCATGATAGAAATTCAGCATTGAAGATCAGTCTGTTCGTTTGGCTGGTGGCTGATGACTGGTGCTGGTTTATTCTGAGAGAAAAGTACTGCTGGCTGGTTGCTGGTGGCTGATTTGTTCTGAGAGAAAAGTACTGCTGGCTGGTGGCTGATAAGCCAAGCGAACAGGGCGATAGTTTCTTGTGATAGAGTCTTCGACATATGGACTCTGTGAGTAGAGTGTGGGTTGAGAGTGCCCTCACTTAGCCCTGTTTAGTTCCCAAATGTTTCACCAAAATACTCACATAGAGGACCGTGTCAGTTCATTTCTCCTCTCTGCGCACGCGGTCTAATGCAAAAACTTCCATCACTTTTCATCAAAATTTCACAAACTAAACATAGCCTTAACAATTTGCTCGTTGCAAAGCGTTAGAATGGTCAACAAATAGTCTGATTTTCTTATCTGTTTTTTCGACATTGTCAATGGCGGGCAGCAAAGTTAGGTAGCCGAATAATGCATTGGGGTGGACTTTGTCGCTCGCAGGCAGAGAATCTATGCTTCATGGAATTATGCAAAGAAGAAAATATTAAATCTAAAAAAAGTTTTTTTTTATTTTGAAAAGGAAAACAATATTCGCGTGCGTGTCGTTTGTCATCAAATGTTTGGGTGTGATTAGTTCCCAGAATTGGGATGCAAAATTTTGGATTTTGCACGGATTTTAGGCTGAAAAGTACTGTTTCGAACTGAAAAGCACTGTAACATTTTTCGTTTGTTTGTAATAAATATTGTCCTACCATGACCTAACTAGATTCAAAAGATTAGTCTCGCAAAGTACATCCAAACAGTGTAATTAGTTTTTATTTCATCTACATTTAGTACTCCATGCATGTGCCACTACTAGGGAATGAGGCTTTCATCCCAGGGCAAATTTGACATTAGTACCGGTTATTTTGCCCCCCGGTACTAATGTGAACAAAAACCAGTACTAATGTGATAGAGCCTCGCTGGGCTCCCGTAAGAGCACATTAGTACCGGGGCTAGTTCCCACCCGGTACTAATGTGGCCACATTAATACCGGGGCTAGTTCCCACCCGGTACTAATGTGGCCAAGCCACATTAGTACCGGGTGGGAACTAGCCCCGGTACTGTTGTGGACACATCAGTACCGGTGCAAAATAACCACGGGTACTAACTCTCCCCCACACAGGTGCGCACCCAACACTTAGAAAAAAATCGTCTCTCGATCCGGATCCGCATGCATGCGCACGCCCCGCGCGCCTCTCACTCTTCTTTATCTCTTCCCACCGCGCACCTCATCCTTCTCGATTCTTTCATTCTCCCCTTTCCCCATCACTTTCTTCTTTCCTTCTCTCATTCTCGATCTGGATCTCACAGCCCTCCCCTCTCCCCTGCAGGTCGCGGCGGCTGGACGCTCGGCGGCGGACGGGGCGCGAGGCCCGGAGCCTCGACAGCCGTGCGCGTGGCCTCCAGGCGGCGCCCAGCACGCGCGCTGGAGGCGCCCAGCGTGGGGCGCGCGCGGCCTCCAGGCGGCGCCCAGCACGCGCGCTGGAGGCGCCCAGCGTGGGGCGCGCGCGGCCTCCAGGCGGCACCCAGCACGCGGGCGCGCGCGGCCTCCAGGCGGCGCCCAGCACGCGGGCGCGCACGGCCGTCTGGGGCCTCCTGGCGCCGCCGTCCGGCGTCCAGCCAGCCAGGCGGGGGCGGGGGCGCGGCCTCCCGGCGGTCAGCGCGGCGGTGGAGCGCGGAGGCCGGCGCGCAGATGCTGCGGCGGCGAGCGGATGCAGGCCCCAGGCCGGGAAAATCTCGATCTGTTAAAGTTCTTGTGAGTTTGGTGATGTTTTTCTCCTCTGGATTATGGTGCTGTGAATATTGACTTGTTTGTTGTGAATGAGATGAGATGGAGATGAATCTTGTGCATTTCTTGTTGTAAATCTTGTGAATTTTGTGTAGTGACTTATGAGATGAGATGAAACTTGTAGTGATTTGTGTTGTGATTTGTGAATGAGATGAATGAATGAATCAGTGAATGAGATGAGATGAAACTTGTAGTGATTTGTGTTGTGATTTGTGAATGAGATGAATGAATGAATCAGTGAATGTGATGAGATGAAAAAAGAAAAGAAAAGAAAAGAAAAAGAGGAGAGGAGAGAGGAGGGGAGAGAAAACAATTCACGGGGTCATATGCATTAGTACCGGGGCTTGGCTTCTAGCCACCCGGTACTAATGTCCCTATTAGTACCGGTTTCCAAACCGGTATTAATAGGGGGTTATGGACCGGTACAAATGTACGTTTCCCTAGCAGAGTGCCAGTATTTTTTATGTGATGTTTGATGTGATGGAGAATCTTCTTTTTGCATAGTGAATTTTGGGAGAAGTTGGGCTTCTAAACACACCCTATGCTTCATGGAATTATGCAAAGAAGAAAATATTAAATCTAAAAAAAGATTTTTTTTATTTTGAAAAGGAAAAAATATTCGCGTGCATGTCGTTTGTCATCAAATGTTTGTGGAGTTCCACTTGCACGAGATGCATGCAGGGCTGCAGGCACCTGTGTCTGACAAGTTAGCTAGAATCCAACACACATACAGTACAGGGCAACGGAGCAAAGCCATTCGCTGCCTGACGAGTCGGAGGAATACGTTCTACACTACGTATAAACGGTATATTAAAAAAAGGAATCGGATACGCTGTACGCGTACGCAAAGGAGATAGTATAAGGTGCCGGTGCGGACGAGATCGGTCGGGTGATTCGACTTCGACGTACGTGCACCAACCCGAGTACCCGACCGACAAAAAAAATCTCGCGCGCCGCGCCGCCGCCTCGCGACTGAGTCCTCCTCCGGCTCCGCCGTCGCCGGCGCCGGCGCGGCGAGATGGGCGAGCGCAAGGTGTTAAACAAGCACTACCCGAGCGACTTCGACCCGTCCAAGATCCCGCGGCGGCGGCGGCCCAAGAACGAGCAGATCAACGTGCGCATGATGCTTCCCATGAGCAGCCAATGCGCCACCTGCGGGACGTACATCTACAAGGGCACCAAGTTCAACTCCAGAAAGGAGGACGCCGTCGGAGAGGTAGGCAAACTCATCCGGACCTAGTTGTTTTTTTTTACGTTTTCGTTTTCGTTTTCTAAGTGCAATGAAAAAATCTAGTATGTACTATTATGCATCTAAAAATCTAAAAAAAAAAGCTAAACAATCTACATTTTGAAACGGATGATGAATGAAGTAGTAAAGTACTGGTAATTTTCAATCGATTGGAATAGAAAACAAAGGGTATCTCTATTACACGCTACGCGGTGGTGTTTTGTAACACGCAATGGGGGCCTGTATGTCGCGGAAGGTGGATAAAGGTTAAAATTTTCGGCTCACTAAAGCAACATCTAACTTCCTAGTTATTATTTTTTCACCAGCTCACCTCATGACTATTAATTACAAAATGTTGGAACATCTTAAAAAATGTTACAATATTTTTGAAATAAAATGTTGAACCAACATTTTACATAAAAAGTTGAAAAAAAATTCGGAAAGAGTTGCACCAACATTTATTTGGAGAAAATGTTAGAACCAACATTTTTCCAAAATATTTTTATCAACATTTTTCATGAAATGTTAATCAGCATTTTTTGAAAATGTTCTAACATTTTTCAGAAAAAATTACAACATTTTATTTTCTCATCTAATGATTTTGATTGGCTGTATAAATCTCAAACATTATAAATTTCAACCCCTTTCCACCTTTCCGAAAGATATATAGGAATATATATAGGATTCCCGGCGCCTAATGCTTTACGTACGTTTACATATATGTGGGCTGTTTTGGTTTGTTTGTGCCTTGACGGCCCACCGACCCAAACCGATCCTACATCGTGTTCCCCACCCGACGGCGGCTCGCTGGCTGCTTCCCCGGTCGTCGTCTTCCCCACGCGCCGCCCTCCCCCTCCCCTCTCCCTCCTCGGTGCGGAGGCGGCGTTGCAGACCTTGGGAAGTTAGGATCCCGGCGAGATGGGTGAGCGTAAGGTGCTCAACAAGTACTACCCGCCGGACTTCGACCCGTCGAAGATCCCGCGGCGGCGGCAGCCCAAGAACCAGCAGATGAATGTGCGCATGATGCTTCCCATGAGCATCCAATGCGCCACCTGCGGGAATTACATCTACAAGGGCACCAAGTTCAACTCCAGAAAGGAGGATGTCGTAGGAGAGGTAGGCAGCTTACCCAACCTAGACCTAGTTTTTTTTTTTTTGTTACCTAGTTTCAGGCACACACAGTCGCTAATTGGAATCGCTCTGTGCTCTTGTTGGTGCCCTCGTTAGGCGCAGATTTTTGGATCCCACGCTGTTTGTTATGACTAAGGACCAAGGCAGCAACGCTAATATTTGTCACCCTTAGGTGATAGTAGACCTCTGTGGCTCATAGTTTCATGCTGTCTGGTAAGCAAATATTTTGCCGCCCACCATATCCACATCATTTCTTTTAGCGAAGTCATTGTGGTAGTTGTTGGTCCACCGTATGTTTTGTTAGTATTATCTTGCCACCAATGTAGTGTTGTACAGGAGACGATTAGACGGAATGGCTTCCTAAACACTAGGCATAATTGAGAAATTTATGACAATAAATTTTGGTAGTGGTAATATGGATGATTAAATCACAGCAACAGGGTATTTAGTACTCTACATACTTGGGTTACAGACTAGCACTATTAGAGTGATTCGGGTGCATTTTACTGTTAGATACCATTGCTTGCTTCAGCAGTACAAGCAAGCAGAACATAGTACGTACTGAGCACCAGTAATACACTTCGCAGCTCCACAAAATTTATTGCTATGAGCTATTTGAAGCAGCATATGTTCTAAAGCTATTTGAAGCAGCATATGTTCTAACTCCAAACTATGGCAGAAAGAAAAGGGTAGGATTGGTAGCAGTAGTGCAGTACTGTTAAGATATAACCTAAATTTTGTGATCCTACTTGTATAAATTCTCTAGGAAATTACAAGAAAAGTTAGAAAATAGATTCTGTTGTCCTACAGTATAGATCCTTCTTTTTTTTCTTGAAGACGCAGGAGAGCAGCGTATTAATATTAAGAAGAAGAAAGGGTTTGGAAACCCATACAACACCACACACTCACATGCACTACTTGCCTTTTATACAACAAAAAACTTGCCCTCGACCAGATGAGAATAAACACTGTATAGATCCTTCTGCTTGTGCAATTCACAGACATCACAGTGTACATGCTTACATGAAGTCTGAATTCAGAAATATCAAAAGCTGGCATCCATTTCAAACTCCAGAGTGGGAGATTCTACTGTCATGGCATTAACCTATCTTGTTGCATATAGACTGCAGTTCTTCTTTGTGTTTAACGCATGGTTCTCTTCATTAGCTAAGCATAATAGCATTTACATAAGCATCTTTGTGCTTTTGAATTTACATAGGCACCTTTGGCATAATCTTTTATTTGGTTGGCTGTTGTCTTGGAACTGCAGAAGTTCATGTCCATATCAACTAGTGTGCATTTGGGTTACAGGTTGGTATGCTAACTCATGCTAATGTTGTTCCTCCCATTTGGGCGCAGAAATACTTGGGAATACAAATATTTAGGTTTTACTTCAAGTGCCCTAGGTGCTCTGCTGAGATCACTTTCAAAACAGACCCTCAGAATTCTGACTACACAGTGGAGTCAGGGGCTAGTCGAAATTTTGAACCTTGGCGTGAAAAGGATGAGGTAAATGATTTTGTGGCATATTCTAAGGCCGACTTCTATGTTTCAAGCAGTATGATCTTTAATTTGGTCACCGTGATTCATATTCTTTTGTTCAGGCAGCAGACAAAGAAAAGAGGAAGCGAGATGCTGAGGAGATGGGTGATGCAATGAAAGCATTAGAGAATAGAGCAATTGATTCAAAGCAGGATATGGACATACTTGCTGCTTTAGAAGAGATGCGCTCCATGAAGGTTGGATCTAGTTCTAGGCCAATAGCTGATGTGGAGGGCTTATTTCATGAGATTTGCTGATTCCTGATACTGTTTTCTTGTGCTGTCTACAGTCTAGACATGCTGGCGTCTCTGTTGACCAGATGCTTGAAATTTTGAGGTGTTCAGCTCATGAGAAGGTAAGACCTTAGAGACATTGTTTGCTTTACCATGTTTTATAAATGTTTAAAGTAGAACATTTCATCTTTTGGTTATTTAGAAGTACTCCCTCCGTTTCATAATACTTGTCGTTTTGGCTTTTCTAGATACATTTCTTTTATTATGTATGTAGACATATATATATATCTAGGTGCATAAATGAATGTATCTAGAAAAGTCAAACGACAAGTATTATGAAACGGAGGGAGTACTTGGTATGGTCAATGCCATTTTCCTTCGTGATTCTCTCTCTTAACATTTTTGTATTCTTTGTTGAAATGACAGGAGGAAAAAGCAATTGCGGAACTTGACGAAGAAGATGAACAACTTATCAAGTCAATCACTTTTCATGTAATCCTCTATCTCTGTATCACAATGCCCATTAATACCTTCTCGTATAACTTGTGCATGGAGGGTGTTATCTTCTGAAACTTTTCAGTTTTCTAAGTGTTTTACTTTTATATGATAACATCACCTTTTAACTTATGATCGTATTGCTAAATGTAGAACTCTGGATTCTATGTTAAGAGGATAGAAGATGACGACGACGATGACGATGACGATTTGGTCCCAGGCCAATCGAGGAGAACAGGAAAGGTATTCATTGTGTTCCCTTTTTTTCCGTTGCTATTTTGTTTTGTGGTTCAATATCCCAACTCATCAACTAGAGTAATTCCATTTCCTGAAAATATATATTATGTACCATTAATTTATACTTAATTACTTGTAACCCAAAGTGTCATTTTATCACTTCCTTTGTGGCTTTTCTGTTTTAATCAATTGTGTAGTACTCTTCTTGCAGCTTTATATATATTTTTGACATATTAGCAGATAATCATGTTAAATTTGAAACCCAAAACAGTGTTCTATGTAGGGTTTCTAGAATATCTGGTTTGCTTTATTTTGATAAGGAAACTGTTCGAGCTAAAAATGGGAAGATTTTTTTAAGACAGATACAATGATGAGAGTAAAAATTTGTTGTTGAGCAATGCACCATATGCGAATTGTAGCCAATTGGCATACAAGTAAATTGTTGGTGCTTTGGAGTAGCATATTAGTGTATGCTTCATTGAGAAAAATTAAGCACTTCAGTTATCAAGATTGTGTCAGTCACTTTTTTCGAATGAAATCTCTTGTATTTGTTTGCTTGGTTGGCTAATATTATAATTTTTAATTTTCTTTTGCAGATCGATTGTTCTTCTGAATCAGTGACAAAGCCAACAGATGTTTTAAGCAAAGCTAATGGATCTGAGGGTGCCAATAAAGAAGGTATGCACTAGGCAGATTTATTGTTAATATTTTCTATATAGTTATATCAGTCTAAATGAAGCGCATAGAGTCCCATATTTGAAGAGTTTTGTTCAGTCTTCTTATTGAATGGATAATTGAAACAAGGATACTTCTATTAATTACTCTTGCACCTGACCTCACTAGTATATTGTCCTGACAAATTATGATTAACATGAGAGCTTTTGGTACAGGATTCTAAAGTTTTTTTCTGGAGAACTGTGACATGTCTTACCATTTTAGATATCTAACCTGTAGTGTCATATTGTGAACTTCGGCAATTGTTTTGGCTAGGGTTATCATTCCAAATTGTTAATGTAAAACCTGCTTATTTTGCATTTCATGGCAAATTTACCTTTGTTGTTTTCTCCTTGTTAAAGTTTTGATTTTTGAAAACAGATGACATTCTTAATCGCCCCCTCTTACATTGCGGTTTTTTTTTATGTGTCAACTTACCGTTGGGCATGCATTGCAGGAAGCAAGCGCTGGATGCCCAAATTTATAGTAAAACCAAAGTCTACTGGTGCAGATCCCAAGAGGCAGAAGACTGAATCAACGGCAGTCCAAGACAATGGCAAAGTACCAGTAGGAGATCAAAAGAGTGCAATGCAAACCAATGTTCTCCAGTCCCTTTGCCAGGACTACGATAGCGATGATAGTGAGTGAGGACAGCCGTTGAAGCCACAATAGGTTCGGTTGTCAATACTGTAACCATATCCAGCCCGGGTTCGAACCCCGTCGGCTGCACCTCTGCTAGAGTGGGGGTGGGTCAGCCGAGTTTGCAGACTAGAGTGGAGACGAACTCGGTGCCTAGCGTCGAGGTGACGCCGGGGGCTAACCAGCCTCTAGCCCCTAATACTGTAACCATATTATGCTCGAGGATAGTTGACATGTAGTTCTCCAGTGCTATCATTGAATCTTGCAGTCAATGGCTCACCTGCCGCGAGTATTGAATGTTACAAATCTGGGAGTGTCCAGATAGAGCTGTGTTGTTATTAGACATCCGAAAACATTACAGTATTTGTCAAACTGATAGTTGCAAAAAGTTCAAAATTAACTCAGGGGTTCGTTGGCCGATCCTTTTTAAAAAAACTTGTTTCCTGTTGCCGCAGCATACAAAATTTGGATGGCAATGGCTTGTTTGGATAAAATGCTGCTAGGTGATAACTGTCTGGGCAGCGTTGCCACTTGCCAATCTACTGTTTCTGAATCAAACAGCCGGTAAATTGCCTTGATAGACATTTCCCGGTGGTCATACGCGACTTATGGAAGCTGGTTAAACTTCATGCCTTAAATATACTTCCTCCGTCCTTAAATATATGACGTTTAGGACAACAAAATTAGTTCATTTTGAACTAAATTTCTTGTTCTAAACGTCATATATTTAAGGACGGAGGGAGTACATTATTAAGACCCTAAAAAGAAATCTAAATCAGATTCAAACATTCTAAAAAAGTGGACCAACCTTTATAAAAAGAAAAAGAAAATACAAATCACTACCCTAAGCTTTGAGCAAAGTTTGGATAATCCCCTAAATAATGTTTGTGATCTTTGGGTGAGACCGCGCTGCGGTTTCAGTCAAGATGCCGTTGCAAACTTGCATGCAGTATCATTGGAAATAATCATTGCTTCGAGCCAGTAAATTTTACCTTTGTTTCTGTGCTGATGAAAATGAACGTAACATGTCAAAATGCAAATAAAGTGATTGGGGTTTTATCCTTAAGATGCGCGCAAAACTTTTGCAATTGCCATCGGGTAAACACACCTCCAGATGAGAGGCGTCAAAAAAAAAACCTGGATACATTGTGGGTGGTTAATATACCGCAACGAAACAGTCCATATTCGAATTTGTAAACGTCATTCGGTACAGATGAACACGAGACGACACACCTACAGAAAGCGGCTGTCGGCAGCTGGGGTTGACCCCCTAGCGGACTCAGGATAAAAAATGAGAGAGGACATGAAAGAGGCATACCTTAAGCAAATATAGATAAACAGACCTTTTAAAAATTTGCTTCCAAAAATTGAGTGAGGGCATCCCCCCCCCCCCCCCCCCAATGCATAGATTTAGATTTACAGTTCACTAAAAATGCTTAGACAAGGGAAGAAGGAAAAGAGGAAAAGTGAGATGTCTGTAGCATAATGCAATCAGATGTCCTAACGTGGTACCTAGCTACCATTTGAGACGATTGATGTGGAAAAAGTTTTCACCGCTGCCTCCCATGAGATGAGGTCTCCTTTGATCTCCTCAACTAACATGCATGTTTTATATAGAAAGCTCCAATGTGTTTATCCATATCTTGTCTCCACTATGCATAGGAGAACATCATCATGTTGAAATCACTACTGAAGATTCGACCTTTTGTACCAGGTTCAAACCCTTCTTCAGTATCAGTTGTCCACCCGGTATACTGGACAATCGGTACTAAAAGAGGGTGTCTTTAGTACCAGGTATTTTACCCGATACTAAACTGTGTCATAAGTTAGGTTGCCGGCAACACCGACTGTTGTTTCAGCTGCGGTTCAATCAAAAGGTCGCAGAAACCTCATCTCTGAAACACGGATACTCCACTTTTGCAGCGTTTCGCGTATCGGATACCGCGGATACGCCTAGGATACATATCCAATCCGTTCCGGCGTATCCTGATTTAAATGGGCTGAAAACTCCAAATTGGAGACGTCTCGGCCCACGTTTCGGTGCAGCCCAGCCCAACTAACAACTAATTGGCCTAGACTGCCCCATGCCCCATCCCGTGCGCCCCATTCACCCGACGCATCCGCCGCCCCTTCCGCCTCCCGTCCGTGGCCGCCGCACGCCCACCGGCGACCTGCCTGGCTGGTGGCTGCCTTCGCCTCGCCGGAGACGAGCAGCCTCCCCCGCGACGGCAACGAGGAGGAGCTCCTGTGACGGCAACGACGAGCAGCCTCCCCCGCGACGGCAACGAGGAGGAGCTCCTGTGACAGCGACGGTGAGTAGGCGCCCCTGCCTCGTGCCCCTGCTCCTGCCGTGCTGACTGCTGAGGTGAGTTCCCCTCCGGCCCTCCCTCACCCTCGGTCCCTCCCCAATCCAATACACATATAGAGATGAGCTAGCACACCAATTAATTTTGTCCAATGTTCATTGTCCAGCTCGTATGGCATCTCCAAGTTTGAGTAGTACAGGTAGTGCTAGTGGTACTGGTAGTCAAAGTGTGGCATCTCCGATGTTCATTGTCCAGCTCGTGTGGTAGTCCTTAATTATTGTCTCTTGTTGAACTTGAACATCTGTTTTGCAATTTAATATGCATCATTGTTTATTTATTTAAATTTTGTTAAAACGTATCCGCGTATCCGTATCTGTGCTGCATAGAACCTCATGCGTATGCCAGCCAGCACGAACACACACAACTCTGAAGCACTTGTGTGTTGTCTAGTGTGTTAGGTGGTTGATAGAGATGCACTGCTAACCTTTTAGTGGCAAGATCGACATCTAATCCTTAATTGCCACATCAAATAGCCACACACTCAGATACAACAAATATGATGAAAAATTGGACACATATACTATTTTTCAAAACTGAGGAGGGGGGCATTCGCACCCCTAATGACTACATACTTTTGCCCCTTCCAGTTTACCATGCGCGTAGGGAAAGCTGGACGCCCCCACCACCTCTCACGAGCGCACATGGGGGTGAGGAAAGGGTGTGTCAAGTTGGCATCATCACTTCCGCATGGCATGGGCATGCCACTGCCCTGGGTAGTGCCGTGGCTCGTTGCCGCAGCGTCGCTACCGAGTCTGCCACTTTCCCCGCTAGACGTTGACTTATAATAAATTCTGTCACGACTTATAATAAATTATGTCACATCGAATAAGACAAAACTATTTAGAAAGACTAAACATAATTTAATCTCTACTCCCTCCATCCCATGAAGAGTGCAATTCTAGTTTTTCTAGGACGGATTTGTGGTGGCATGAAAAGACTTTGATACCCTTATTTGTTGACCACATGTAGCAAGTTTTGACATGCAAATCAGATCTGACCACTTAATTAGACAGGTAATTAAATCTATTTCTAGGATTGCACTCTTTGTGGTATTTTTTTTCAAAAGCTAGAATTGCACTCTTCATGAGACGGAGGGAGTATCTCTACTCCTAAAAACATAAAACTTCTATCTACATCCATATACTCCTAAAAATGATAAAACTAATACTAAACATCGTCAAACAATCTACCACCCGCCTGCAAGTCTGCCGCTCGCGAGAGTCTTCTCTCCGCAGGTCAGCCTCCGCTCTTCGATCGTTGTTCTTGGTTTCTCGGTATCCATCCGCAATGCAGCACCGTCTGGAGTAGGAGAGCCTTCTGAAGTAGCTGGAGCAGGAGTAGGAGCAAGATCAGCTGCAGGAGAGCCTTCCGAGGTAGCTGGAGCAGGATCTTCCGGAACTTGCAAAGTAGAGTGACCAGAATGTTTTGCACTACTACGGGTAGAGATGGCACGACCATCCGGATCGTTTGTTGTTGCCGCCAAAGGATCTTCCTTATTCTATTCCTCTACTGCAATATCAGATACAACCATGAGTATTGACGCATTTACTTCCTTTTCTTCTTCAGAATCCTTTTCTGTCACCCATTGTGAACCAATTGCTGAACAGTGAGGCAGCTCAGAGACTTCAGATGATTTACCCAAGTTAGCAGGAGGCATGAGTTGCAAGAGGGTCTGACCAATATGTGCGAGTAGAGCGGGCGGTGGTGCTGACTGAGTGAAGCATTCAGAAAATTCTCCATCGTGCGTTGCTGGTGTGTAACCATTTGTAACGAAACAAAAAAAATGAAAACTTACATGCGATTGAAACCAGTGGCGAAATTCTTTAACAATTCGACGATCAATAGCCTCGTCTGACACACCTTTGCTTTTAATTCATCCTTGAACACTCTGCAAAGTAGTACCATCTCAAAGTTTGCATGAAATAATTGTAGTTCTATCATTGCAATGGTGATTTACATACCGGATATATGGCTTCACCTCGTCGCAATTGTTTAGGACATACCAAACCACCTTTTTGTACTTTGACTTAAGCCAATAAATGGTCCCTGCTCCAAGTACTTCAAAATTGTGATCGAAAGAAGATGTTTCATCTACTGACAAATCAACATTCTCTCTGTTCCTTTCCACCTGTTTGAATTGTGTGGCCACATCATCAGCCGCGAAGTACCTCGAGCAAAATCAAGGTCACATTAGCAACATATGCTTCTGCAATGGATCCTTCAGGCCTAGCTTGATTTCTCACTGAATGTTTCAATGTGCATAGCCTTCTTTCGACGGGATACATCAATCCATATTGTACTGGACATCTCAGGATTGCTTCCTCAGGCAAATGAACAGCCAAGTGGACCATAACATCAAAGAAGGCAGGAGGGAAAATTTTCTCAAGCTTGAACAAAATTATTGGGATATCTGTTTTCAGTTTTTTCAAGACATCCAACTTCAGAGTTTTGCAACATAGTTGCCGAAAGAAGTTTCCTAATTCTGCAATAGTTGTGTATATCTCTTTATCCACTAAACCGCAAAGGCAAGCCGGCAAAACCCTTTGGAGTAGGATATGACAATCATGAGTTTTCAGTCTTGTAGTTTGCATCCATCAACAGCAATACACCTTGATAAGTTTGAAGCATATCCATCGGGGAACTTCACCTCACTTATAAAATCACAAAACATCTTTTGTTTCTTTTTTGAAAGTACATACGAAGCTTCTGGCATGTCAGTTGCCACCATGTGTAGATTTGATCTAACTCTCATCTCTTCTAAATCAACCCTAGCATTGATGGTGTTCTTTGTCTTCCTAATAATTTTAAGTAACATTCCAATAATGTTTTCGCATATATTTTTCTCAATGTGCATCACATCAAGGTTATGTGCCAGCTTCGGAGATGACCAATACGACAAGTCCCATAAACCAACCCTTCGGCTCTAGCACTATCCAGATTCCCGCTTCTTTTTCTTACCTTGAGGTAGAGGATGCTTTCCTGGCCTAACGTCTTTAACCTTCTCCAGTTGTCGCATCAGCTCCTCATGGGTAAACTGCCCTGGCTTTTCTCGGTTTTCAACAGTACCATCAAAATCTGCTCTCTTTCTTCTCCATGGATAGTCAGTTGGAAGGACACGACGATGCCCAATGTAACATATCTTGTTCTTCAATCTCCTTGAGCAAGGATCCTTGTAACAACGCACACATGCAAAATAGCCTTTCATGACTTGCTCACACAACGTGCTCAATGCTGGATAATCATATATGCACCAAAGAACCGCAGCACGCAGTGTAAATTTTCCACCACTAATAGCATCAATTGCATCGACACCCTTCCAAAGATCCATCAGCTCTTCGACGAGAGGTTCCATAAAGATATCGAAATCCTTTGATGGAGAACTCAGACACTCAGCCTAGGGATCAATAATGCCATTATGAAGTTTGATTCTTCCATGCATACTCATGGTGGTATGTTATACGACACAATAAATACTTGCCACATACTATATGAGTTGGTCATGTTGTCAAATGAATTGAAACCATCGGTTGCAAGTCTAAGTCTAATGTTCCTAGCTTCCTTTGCAAATCGTGGCCAGGTATGATCGAAGTGTTTCCATGCCTTACTATCAGCTGGATGGCTAAGCTCATTATCCACCGGTTTTCGCTTTAACTTGTGCCATCGTGCATCCTTTGTGGTTTTTTATGAAAGAAACATCCTCTTCGGCCTGGAAATTAGCGAAAATGCCTCAATACCTTTTGAGGAACATGCTTGTTGGTGTCTGTATCCTTCCATCTTGAATCCGCTTCACAACATACTAGGCACACATCAAGTTTGATATACTTCTCCTTACGAAACAATACACAATTATATTTGCAAACATAGATTTTTTTTCATAGCCGAGTACCATGCCACGTATATACTTCATTGCCTCATCAAAAGATTTTAGAAGACACGCTTCTGGGAATCCTTGTTGTAACAATTTCACCGTCACATTGAATGCGATGTTGCTCATTCGAGTGAAAGACTTTATATGAAGTAACTTCACAACAAATGTAAATTATGCTATTCCAGATGTCGGTGACACCTTACAGTTTAGATGTTCCTTTACGAATTCAAACATCCTCTCTCAGAGCACCTCACCCTTGCCCAAGTCAGCAATTAATTCAGAAATTCCATCTCCAGGGCCTTCATCCTCCTCCATACTCGATATGTGTCTTGGTTTTCCTGGACCATTTCCTGATCACCACCACCTCGTGGAGCTGCATTATCCACATACCCCTCTGCATCCGGCATAGTTGCATTTCCTCAACCTAATCATCTTGCATAGTTGCATTTCCCTGAACCCCATTATCCTGAACATTTTCATCTTCGTCAACCATATCCTCCAAAGCTTCTCCATGATGGATCCACCTAGTGTAAGTGGTTTCCATCCCACTCACAAGTAAGTGAACTCCAATTTGCTCTATAGTCCTTGTAGAGTTATTGAGATATCGACGATACGGGCATAGTATTTCTTCATCCTCAGTGTATCTACTCAGAAGAACTGCCTTGAAATCCACAACCCCTCTCTCAAGCTCGGTGGTAAAACCAGTACAACCGGTTATCCAGCGTCTATCCATCTGGAAAGTTTTTGGCGAATCCAACTCAAAATTACTGACCACATAACAAATCAAAAAGAACATTTTGCGAAATGAAATTTTCCGGATATAACACAAAATTACTTACCAGCTTGACGCGTCGCTGCAGGAAGTATCACCAAGGTTGCGCCCGTAGGAGTGAGCCACCGTTGGAAGGTGCAAATCTCTGTTGGAATGATCTGTTCTGGTCGCCTACTTGCCTCTCTGTTCTCCTTTTTTCCCTTTCAGGACAGCGGACTACGGGAAAACTATTTTTTGGTTGCAGCGCGGGCTTGTCTCCCGCCAACTTACCAGGACTGCTCCGTGCTGTGGTTAGGTCAGACGTGTCCAGTGACCTGGCGCGGGCGGTCGACCACGTGACATAGGCCGCAATTAGTGTGGTGGAGGCAGCCAGCAATGTGGTGTTCGCGGCCAGGTGACTTGGCGCGGGCGGCTAATGGTGAGCTGGCGCGGGACCACGAGAAAATATTGGATATATCTATAAAGTTTCATGAAAAAGTCACAGAACCATGAGGTGGTGCAGTGGTAAACAATGATGTGTTATTCATGTAGGTCTTCGGTTCGAACCCTCGTGATGCCAAATAATTTTTGCAACATTTCGATGGGGCGCTAGCGGTTGGGCTCCAGCTATTTGAATTTACATGTGGAAGGAAGGTTAGTTTATATTGCTCTTGAACTTACATATGGGACCGATGTTGATTTATGACATTTTCGCAGAGCTTATGGCGTCACAAAAACAACATGGAACACGAAATGCCCAGCTACAGTAGCAACCGTTATGACAATAGTTTTTTTTCACTAAATTTGCTCGAAAGTGAAATGTTATGACGAGATTAGCTAGGAACATCATAAATCAATGACGCTAAAATGTGGTTGCGTCACTAGTCAGCATTTTTCTTATAGTGCACGTACCCGCGTCGGACCCAGCCACACCCGACCACGACTTTGACAATTTTTTTTCTCACGCCGCCGCTTTCTTCTTTCCACACCTGGGACAATCACGCCCCGACGGCTGCAGGGCAAGCGAGAGCCGCGACTACGTCTCGGTCTTCCTCTTCCTCGCGAGCGCCGCCGCCGGAGGCGTGCATGTGGGCGCGAAGATTGGCCTCGTGGACCGTGCGCAGGTGCAGCGAGGCACTCGCACGAGACCTCCTGGCTCCCACGACTTCCGCCGTCGCGGCGAGGAGTGGGGCTTCCGGCGGTTCCTGCGGTGGGCCGATCTCGCCCCTTCGGGGTGCCTCACCGGGAGTTGCGTGGTGGTCAGGCGCACCGTGTGCGCATCATGGAGAAGGAGCTCACCGCCTCATCGACGAGGGTTAGGTGGCTTCGGTGCGCGTGCCGCTGCCGGATCTCCACCGAGACCTCGGCCGCATGCTTCTCCGGGACGAGGTCTGCGCTGATGTCACCTTTGTGGTCGCCGCGCGGTCATCGGTGCTCCACGCGGAGCTCTACGACGCGGCAATGAGGGAGGCGACAACGCCATGCCACCATCGAGGCCCGAGAGATGGAGCCCGAGGCGGCTTGAGCTGGTCAACCACGTCATGGCTGAGGAGATGGTGAGCAGGGCCACCGTGGCGTGGCGCTGGAAGGCTGTCCGGGAGGTCCCCACCTCATGTGTGCGGTTCTCCAGGGAGATTCGCCGCTCGTTCGTGAGGCGCTTGGCCGATATTTGGGCTTCGTGCATGAGGTTCTTTGCGACGATCTGGGCGTACATGCTTGTCACTTTTGGGCACGTTTTCTATGTCTTGCTGCAGTTTTGTTTCATCATCGATGAGCACCCTGAAATACTGGAGGTCTTGATGATGCTACACAGTGGCATAAAGTGGTTGAAGAAGATGGTTATCATGTATATACTCCATTATACATAGTGGGTTTTGATTGGAGAATCATGTATATTTTTATTATAACCAACTCAACTCTAGAATTGTAATAATAACTAAAAACCGCGTAATCTGTTTTGGTATATAAGATCAGTTTCAATGGAGTTTTATACATTGAATTTTCATGAGATTTGAGGGGAGCTTCATCCCCATAAAACTTCGATGGCCCAGTTATATAGTTCCCCATAAAACTCGGTTCATCTATGCAAGGTCTATTATGAAATCTCAAAAATTCACTTTTGGAAGGCTTATTCTCATTTTCCTCGGGAGTGACTTCGAGGATCGTTGCAGCAGTAATTCATTGCATGCACACCTCGGGAGTGAAGTACATGCACAGAGTAATCAAATCAGCAATAAACACTAGTTGTTTTTCCCCCAAGAAAAAAACTAATGAGGGGAGTGCTTCCCTTAGTCTTTGAACCAAGAAAAATAGGCTTTGCATAGATGAATTGAGAGATTATGTGAGATCGTGTAAATATGATTGGTCTTGCTCGAACATGGTAGCAATATCTGGTAAAACAAATGAGTCAGCCACAGGTTCATGCTTTTCATCACTATTAGTTAGTCATTGTTATGGTTCTAATAAGATTTTAAGTTTGTGAAGAAATGTTATGAAGAAAAATAAATAATTTGTTTATATTGTAAGTTATACCATAATAACATCTATCACACCCTTTGAAAGAAGCAATCATCAGGAGTATCAGAAGAATATTGATTTTTTTATTAAGTCATACTCTAAACTCGCAAGATGAAAAATGATGCATCAGTGGACATATTCAACTTCTTGAAGTTTGAAGGCAAGAGGGTTAAGAACATTTCCAATGAATAACAAGTTGACACATCGTCATGTCGTATTCATATATAGCACGTGTCTGTCGCACGTGCATTGTTACTAGTGCAAATAAAGTGCACGGACCTGTTTAGATGCGTGAAATGAGGTGAAATGAATAGTGGATGTGTAAATTGTATGAATGTGTTTAGTTAAGAAAAAGTGGTGGAGATGTGATGGGATGAATATTGAAAATTTGGATGAGTGAGAAGTGGTGGGATGTGACGAGAGAATAATGTTTTTTTGAGAGAAGATGTGATAGATGTGATGAGTTGAATAATGAAGGGTGAGAGAAGTGTGTGTGGATGTGATTAATGAAATGATGGTGAATAGTAGAAATTGAAATTAGAGGTGTTTAGATTGATGAAAAATGATAGGGATGCGATGGAATGAATGGGATTGAATCCATCTAAACAGGGCCGGGCCCCATTTAGTTCGTGAAGTGAAACTTTTGGGTCCTCTTTCAAGGTCTGTTAGAAGTATTGAACGTAGACTAGTTATAAAAATAATTACACGAATGGACTAAAAAGTGCGAGATGAATTCATTAAATTTAATTAATTCATCATTAGAAATTAACTAGGATCGTGCCCGTGCATTGCCACGGGCAATAAAAATATAAACTCAATTCATTCGCATGAAAGTATATAAAGTATATGCCATCTCAAATCCATGTGCCAAAAAGCTTGTCAAGTACCAAACAATATTATCATGCTAAGCATTTAAGAATTAAGTTCTAAAGATGCTGATTAAAGAAGAACCAAGTATACACTCGTCAAGTGCAGTATATAGTCATACTACAATCAAATTAAGGAAGAGGCAAACTGCCCTGTGTATTTATTTCTGATGAATCACAAAAATGAAGTTCTAAAAGATACACATGAAGATGCACACCGATGGAAATTCCTTTTCTTTGTAGCTACTTCTTTACAGTAAGAGTACAAATTGACATTGCAAATAAGCTGGGGAACATGCATAGCAGGACATCGGCACCGCAAGCATGAGGTAGTGTCTTCGAGTTGCCGCGCTTGAAGGCATCCAATTGTATGTGTTTATGACCACAGCTTCCCTCCAAGATCTTAAACAATCCAGGGAACCAATAGTTAGAGGATATTTATGAGCAGGGCAAATACAAAAAAAGGCAATACAATCTTTCGCTTACCCGTTTTGATTTGCCGATGTATAGAAGATACTATATAAGCATAAAGGATGCACACACTAAAATATTGGTTTTTCGTCCGGCCCCCAAAAAATACAAGTTCATTCTAATTTGAGAGGATACAAGTATGGAGAAAATGTCATTTTCATATGGATAACAATGCCCCCTAGATATATCAAATACCATGTTAAATCATCTAAAAAATCAGTCATGGAATGAGTCAATCGACACCACATGTACATTTTTTCAAGTGGCAGAGATTTGCACATCAGAGCTCTTTTAAGTGTTGCATTTCACACATTGTTACCTTTGACTTCTGTGAGTCCTAAGTCATGTCTGCACAAGACACCCAGAATTTTCTATCATCACACAACACATGGTGTATGAAAACCAGGAACTCATAGGAGTCAGGCTAGCTAGCCAGCCACTGCTTCATTTTCTTATATTCTAACTACTCGATTCATCTTGGGTGCAGTGTAAGAAATCGTCTTATACTGTGAGTGCTAGCAATATGAAATTAGGAAAGTGAAGTATCCATCCAGTGATCAATAATGTTGTTAATTGTCAGCTAGCTAGACCAACCAAGCATACAGTCAAATATAGTCTAATCTTGCTAGTTCTCATGCCTCTAAAATACAGTCAAATACACAATCATCAAAATATTAATGATGATAATAATAATGCCAGTTCCTGCCTACAGTCAAATACACAATCAAAATTTTAATGACAGATCTCATGCCTCTAAAATGAAGAATCTAATTGATGGGTACAATTTCAGTTTAAAAGATACATGTTACAGTTCAGTGGCAAAAAAAGTGCATTAAGATAAGCTATGACTAACCTCAGAACAAATAGGTGTTCTCTGCTAGCTTTCACACATGTAAAAATGTAAATACATTGCCTTATATTTCCACTGACCGGTAAAATGCATACAGACTATATGAAGATAAGAAGCATTCTAGTTGAAATAATCTGTTTCAAGCTTTTTGAAAATAAATCCCCTTAAGAAAAAAAGAAAAATGAACCAATAAAATATTGCAATAAAAGGCAAAGGATACTAACATGCAATAAAATATTGTAATAAAAGGTTTTTTGAACTGCATAGTGAATAAACAACCTAACGGGTATGACTTTAACTAAAGCAGCCTGAGATGCACACATGGTAAACACTATTGGTACACATATGCTCTGCTCATATGCTCACATACACTAAAGCAAGCTACTACTACCAACATGCTCTGCTCATTTTAAATCAAGAATGGTTAATTGGTTATTAAATGTAGAAGAGTCTAGAAATAGAGAATGTTTGATTAAGCCTAGAAATATTGGAGATCACACAAAATTCAGTAACACACTATGCAGTTTTGTAACATAGATACTACAGTGATACAATTAGAGGACATGACCATCTTCAGATCCATAAAATGCACAACTTGCCTACTATAGAGCTACCCTGGTTGTTCTGCATGAAGTGGAGGCACTTGTTGTCCCATGTCCCCAGGTACAGGTGTACAGCCATGCCGAGGCCCAGAGGAGCTCATCCTAGTAGGTGAAAAAAATCACAATTGATCCGATTATATATTCAATTATCACACAAATAGTTCTTCTCATGTGTGATATCCAAATGTCCAGTCAGAAAAATTATCCAAGACCTGCTAGTCATCACGGACATGAAGACCACCCACAACCTAAAGGTGTGAAGGCCATGTTGGCCTTTCCTCCGCTCATACATCTCTGAATAAGAGCAAGAAACTGACGATTGGTGCCACTGTAATAAGGAATTCAGGCTCAAAAGACTTTTGTAATGCCCAATAGATAGCTTCCTTTTATTTTGGAACATTGAAACCTAAAGGATATGTTTCCACATACTGATTTGAGATCTTTTGGAAAACATACTGATTTGAGAACACAACAGTTTTTTTTAGACATGATAGGTCGATGTCATCAGAATAACTAATTCTTGCTAACAATCAGAACATAGCAAAAGTGAACTGAAGATAAAGAATTTTAGAAGGCTTAATGCTATTAAACGCAAGTCAGGAAATAAAAAACTTCGATTATAGTAATAATAGCATGGGCTAATGGTCCATAAGAGGAATCATCAAGTATGAGACTGAGATTTCATAAAGATTACGAAACACACACATAGAACATGAAGACAGGTACTTTCACTGGCATGGAGAGCTGTCTTGAAGTTTGCATCTGATGATGCCGCATCCTTAACTGGTTCAGCCAGCTGTAAATAAAGTTAATAGCAAACTACACTTGTTTTTTGCTATCACAAGTAAACATTGTGAACAGGTACCAACCAACAAAAAAAGCAAGAAAACCTTAGAAAAATTACTGAAACACGTTAGCAAATTTAGAAATAATATGAGTTTGACCTTAACTCTTTGGTTGTCGCTGCCACCACTCACACTATTCATGGGTGAAATAATCTACAGGAGCAGTGATTGAGGGAAAAACTTAGCAGGTTCTCATCTAGGAATTGGGACGAATAGCTGGTGTTCATGTGAGTCGGTGGGAAGGATAGAAAACAGGTTACCGTGTCAATAAAAATTGACTCACGAAACAGATTGCACATGAATCTGACACCTCATGCAAAATCAGGATTCAATCAAGCGGATTGGAGCCCGAAATCCACTCTCGCAAACCCTAACATCGGAACCCTACAGAATCAAAGAGGAGGAGAAAGCGCGTACCAATGGAGAGCTCCCGTCGAGCAACTTCGATCCAGCAAAACAGACACGAGAGTTGGCATGAAATAGAACCCTAAACCTTTATCTGGTCGACGGTGGCGATTCACGGCCGTTGTGGGATCCACGCGTGATGTTGTTGAGGGCGTCGCGACGTTGTTGACGGAGGTGAGGGCCGAGCGCTGGCCGTTCCTGGAAGCGAGGGCCGGCCGAGCGTCATTCTTGAAGGCGGCGTGGAGGAAGGAGATCGCCTGGCGTGGAGGAAGCAGATGGTCTTGCCGCTGACCGAATACGTGGAGGAAGGCGATGGTCTTGCCATATATGTGAAGAGGACCGGAGGCGGCAGCAGCGCAGCTTGGATCGGCGGTGCGTACGACGAGCGGAGGAGGAGGCGAAGATGGATGTCACGGCAGCGGGGCCTGGATCGGCGGCGCGGCTTGGTTCGGCGGCGCGGATGACGGGCGGAGGAGGAGGAGAAGATGGATTAAGAGAGGGGTTTGACTCCGATAGGTAGGGGAGGGCGGACGTACGTACGGGTAGGGCAGGGGGGACGCGCGTGTGATGTGCGGTGGGGTTCGGGAGGACGGACGCGCAGGGGCAGGGGTGGACACATGGGAGAGCGGAAAAAAGCAGGGTGGGGGAGGGCAGACGCGCGGGGGAGCGGAGGGACGCGCGGAGCGGAGGCGCGAGGGCGCGGAGCGGAGGGCTGGCGGAGTGACATTTTGTGGATACTTCATTCTTTTTAGTAGTATATAGAGAAGACGACGGTCTTGCCATATACGTGAAGAGGATCGGAGGCGGCAGCGCCGCGGCTTGGATCGGCGGTGCGTACGACGGACGGAGGAGGAGGCGAAGATGGATGTCACGGCGGCGGGGCCTGGATCGGCGGCGCGGCCTGGTTCGGCAGCGCGGACGACGGGCAGAGGAGTAGGCGAAGATGGATTAAGAGAGGGGTTTGACTCCGAGAGGTAGGGGAGGGCGGACGTACGGTTAGGGTAGGGGGGACGCGCGCGTGATGTGCGGCGGGGTTCGGGAGGGCAGGTGCGCAGGGGTAGGGGCGGACACATGGGAGAGCGGAAAAAAAACAGGGTGGGGGAGGGCGGACGCGCGGGGGAGCGGAGGGACGCGCGGAGCGGAGGCGCGAGGGCGCGGAGCAGAAGACTGGCGGAACAACATTTTGTAGATACTTCGTTCTTTTTAGTAGTAGAGATTAATGTAACACGTGTGTCACAAAATTTGTGCAATTGACACTGGGTAAACACACCTCCGGCCCTCCCAGTCCCAACCACCTCCGAACCGTTCCCCGTGCGTCGTCCTCCCGATCGCCGCACGCAGACACGGACGCAGAGAAGGGCGTTTGGCCTGCCCGCCGGCGACGGATCCAGCCGCTCGCCGCCCGTTCCCCGCCTCCCACCGCCGGATCCCATCCTCCTCCACCGAATCCCGTCTTCTTTCCTGGCGCTGACGGCTCGGCGAGCGGCGCCGCTCTTCGCCAGGTGTTGGGCGGGCTCTTCTCCGGCGACCAGCAGCACCAGGTACGCCCCTTTCCTCCCCGCTGTGCGAAACTGACCACGCAAACACTAATGTAAAGCGAGTTGTGTTCGGATCTGATCCAATCACACGAACATGCCACAACTTCGTTTTCTTCCAAAATTATCGGGTTTACACATGTAGACCCGTGTGCTGTACTGGATCTGTCCATGCGGTAGTTTTCTTTTTGGACGGATTCTTCTTGTGCTCTCTCTGCTGCTACTCTGAAGTCCAAGCATTATGCTCTCCTTTAAGTTCATTTTGTTGCGGATCTGCTTACTGCGTTGTTCTCAGCTGCTGCTCGTGAGCCTTGAGCTGGTGATCTTTACTCTCCTGCTACTGTGTGTAGGGTGGAATAGGGAGGACGATAGATCATGGCGGATTTCTCCAAGGTGCGAGGCAGATTCTCCTACTTTCGGGTGTACACATTTCCTTTTGTCTGTCCTTATTAGTTTTTTTTATGAGAATTGCATATGCAGGCAATGTACATGCATATTGTTTCTGCTTGTACTGTAGAATTATATTTTTGATACACGGACAGTGAGCTATGTGCAGTTCAAGCTGAGATCTATTTTAGATCTGATTGATCAGCTGTGACAATATTTGTTTTGGAACTCCCGGACTGGATCATTACTATTTTCGTGTATAGGAATATGACTTCAGTTCTAAGATAACAGATAATAAATGAATAATAAGAGAAAAGAACCTTCAAAGATGGTAAATGTGTCTTGCACATGATGTGCTCCTTTGCCAAGGGACCTTGAAACTTGTTATTTGGACTGCTGCAGTACCCCAGTTATGTCAGATGATTATGCTGCAATCATGTTTTAGCAAAATAGTGTGAATTGGCTGTAAGTGCCTTCTCAAAGTGTTGTCATCTGATGATCTTTTTTAGTAGTACCATCAACCTGTATTGCAAAGTCTGCAACAATGTTATGACATATGAATAGTTATTACTATATTGCTTAATTTGAAACAGTAATACCATTTGGTAAGGAAATCAAAGATGATATATGTTATTAAAGTGTATGACGTTTCTATATTAAGTGTTCTACCCTGCACTGTTGTGGCACTCTTTAAGAATTGTGATAGGGCAGGCTGGCAGGGTAATCCATCATGATCCATCAGTCATAACATTTATAATTGGAAAATGCAACCAAGTCATTATTTGTTAGAATAGTTGCTCTGTTATGGGGGTAAAATCATAGCTTACCTTATTAGTTTTGTAAGAAAATACCATCTTGACACTGGTGCATGTACAAAATGTGTTTCCATCTTGAAGACGAGTGGCAATGTTGATTAATTTCCTTAGTCATCCAAAACATGCATGCTCTGTATCCTTTATTTCTTCCATGTTTCTTTTCTAATGACCAACTTCGTTTACTGTGAGACTTATTCTGTCTATTGTCCTGGATGGCTTAATCCTATCAGTAAGCTGATGCAATGATTTGTGTGCTACACAGGAATCTTGCCCTTCTGTGAAGAATATTTTGCTTCTGGATTCTGAAGGGAAACGTGTCGCTGTGAAGTATTTCTCAGATGATTGGCCGACTAATGCATCAAAGTTGGCCTATGAAAAATCTGTCTTTACTAAAACTCTGAAGACAAATGCACGGGCAGAAGGTTTTTTTTCCCCTTAGTTGTTCCATTCAGAATCAAACATCATGGCAGCGAGATTTACGATTTTAAGCTGTGTTGTCTTTTCTTTCCAATTTTAACAACCTGCTGTATTTTTTTACCCCAAAATTTTCTGATATGTCGCCATGTTATGTATTCAACCATTTATCTTTCTCAATCTAGTTGTAATCGTGCATATGCCTGGCCAGTCCTAAGTTATACTGACTTAGGGTGTGTTTGTTTCAGCTTCTGGCGAACTTTTGATGCATAGCTTTCCATATATCTGAAAGCCAGAAAGCTCTGAAACTGGAAAGCCAGAAGCAACTTTTTGGGTGTGTTTGTTTCAGCTTCTGGCGAACTTTCAATGCATAGCTTTCCATATATCTGAAAGCCAGAAAGCTCTGAAACTGGAAAGCCAGAAGCAACTTTTTATGAGCTTTCCAGCTTTCCACTTTTCAGAGGTATTTAGCTTTTGGATATATGGAGAGCTAGCTGTGAAAAGCTCCACAGAAGTTGAAACAAACACAGCCTTTATGAGCTTTCCAGCTTTTCACTTTTCAGAGGCATTTAGCTTTTGGATATATGGAAAGCTAGCTGTGAAAAGCTCCACAAAAGCTGAAACAAACACAGCCTTAGTTTCATGTAGTCTGTTTCACACTAAATTTTCTTGCCTGAATCCTCCTGTTATTTGATTTTGTTAACAATTGTTCAATTATTTTAATGGTTTGGGTTATCCAGTTAACAATTTAGGGTAACTGAATTTGAGCAATATCTAAGCAGTGTACGCCGCATAAATGCATGTTATTCGACTCTAAAAATAAATGCATGTTATTATATTGTTAGTAACCATGCTATCAGTTGCATTAAGGTAGCTTTATTTTCCATTGACCCTTTCAGGTATTGAATCAGACTTCATACACTAGTTAAATTGAATTAGGTTCTCCTTTGAATCTTTGATATACTAGGGCACCAGAGGGTGTCTGGTGTCCAAAAGTAAATTCTGTCCTGATGCATATTTTTGGTTCTTTGCAGCTGAGATAACATTGTTTGATGGTTATATTGTCGTTTACAAGTTTGTACATGACCTTCACTTTTTCGTCACTGCTGGAGATGATGAGAATGAACTCATCTTAGCAAGTGTACTAAATGGTTTTTCTGATTCTGTTGGTCTTCTACTCAGGTAGCATATTTTCAGTTAGTACTGTATGAGCAGTTGCTTTTGTATGCAGTTGTTTTGTTGAAGCCCTGCTTACTGTGCTTTAGGGGTGATGTTGAGAAGCGGACTGCGCTTGAGAACTTGGACTTGATACTTCTCTGCATTGATGAAATTGTAGATGGCGGGTAATAATCTTGCGGCTTGTGCTAATTTTTGGTTATCAGTTGCGTTTAACATTGTGCTATTTCAAATATGGTGCTGTGTTATGTTTAGATGGTTCTATGATTTTGCCATGACTGATAGCTTGGCATTACTTTTTGACCTTCCCTGTGGCCGCATTCGCATGGTTTTGCCGCTGCCAGTTTTTATGGTATTTGTCATTATGAACTTTACTGTACCATTTACAGACGTATGCCATTGTGCGTATAGGGATTTTTTTTTTCTCAAACACGCAGGAGAACTGCATATCATTGTATTAATAGAAGAAAGTTGGAGTCATCCAGAAAGAACCCCCCCCCACCCCACACACACACACCCCATGGAGTATAGGGATGAAAAAAATGGTGTTAGTGATTGATTGAATTTCCACAAAAGTGCGCTACTGATGAAACGTTTGCTATATTATTTATGTCAAACATAATACAACAGGTAATCAGTAGAGTTAAGATAACATGATTATTTTCAATATGTGTTACAGATTGCTCCATGGAGTAGAAATTGCAGTCATTTGTTACCCAGCCAGGCAGCCACATAAATTTTTATTGAGCATGTACTGAAGCAATTTGTGTTTTATGTACTTTTGCAGCATCATTCTGGAAACAGATGCAAACACCATTGCTGGTAAGGTAGCAACCAATGCTGTTGATGGTTCTGTCCCCTTCTCTGAGCAGGTAATTACTTGTCCTTCCTATCATTTTTCACTAGGTTGCATATATCTCATGATCCCTGTGACCTGTTCTGTGCAGACGATAACTCAGGCACTAGCCACAGCTAGGGAGCACTTTGCAAGATCTCTGCTGAAATGAACATCCATCATTCTTTTATGACTTACTATATGACCTATATGTGTGTTAATGGCTGGGCTACTGTGCGTTGAGGTTCTGGGAGTTGTTACTTCATCCTAAAGTGCTACCGTGACAGATAACCTAGTATAATGTTTGGTACTCATGCATGCTTTGTAAGACTTTTGAACCAGTGATTTTGTAGCTGCCATGTTTCAAACAGAACATAAAATAAAGAGTCGTGTAATTGAATGTAATATAGTTTTTTTACAAAAAAATAATTTCATCTCAACTTTCAACCATGTGATGGTTCAAACATTATCTCAAATAATTTCCCCTCCATATTGGAGGAACTGAGGCTTTGCTTTTCTAAGTAGGATCAGGATAGTCCTCGCTTTAGTCGGAATGCGTTCTGAGCTGTGTATTTGGTATCATGGAATCATTCAGAACCCCATCTGACAGAAAATTTAGTGTTATCACAAGATCAATAGGGAAGCCAATTCCACATCGACAGGTTCACTATTTTATGAGAAAAATCCCTTTGCTTTACAGAAATGGAATGCACGAAATGTTATGGGTTGAACCATTTTGTTAAATCCAATACACAACACAAGACATTCCCTTGAACAGTGTTTTCCTAAATGGAATTAAACGTCGTCTAAACGCTAAACAGGTGACCACTGTCTATGTCGTTTAGCCTATTTAAACACCGTTTATATTGTTTAAACATCATTTAGCCTGTTTAAATAGCTGTTTAAACAGATTATGGAAAACACTACCTTGAAGGCACGCATTTTGGTTCAAGCAACAAAACAGTGTGTGGCTGAAAACAACAATGGTGTGGGACGGTCCTAAAAGTCGAGAGCTTCACCTCAATCTTGTGAACGTGGTCGCAACCTGTCAGCTACACAACTCATGTCAATGGTGACTATAGGAATTAACAGTTTAACACAGCTTTGTGATTGATAAAGGAGCATGTAGGGAATGAGCTCGTAGCTCAGTGGTGGGCAGTGCAGGTGTGCACGCCACCCGCCTGGGTTCGAACCCAGCGCGTCCCACCGGGGCATGCCCCCATTCTTTTCTTTCAGGTATTCCTCCAGTGCCTTTGGACCACAATGGGATGACGTGCCCGTCACACGTTGAAGGCTTGGCCTCTGCGTCCTCTTCCTATAGGCGTTAGGTGTGTATAGGTGTAGGTCTGATGTACTTCAGGGGTGTGAGTTGGCGTGAGTGTGTGAGGGTGTTGCGTGTGTTGTTGTATGTTCAGATACTACACCCTGTACCACAAAGTGGAGGTCTCAAAAAAAAAGATAAAGGAGCATGTAAGGGCAGCCGCCGATCTGCAATTGGATGCCTTTCCATCCAGTTTGTGTTTCCTCTTGCTCACACAGGTAACCATGCACAGTATACAATTGAATCAGCTATTCAGCTGTATTGAGGCATTGGAGAAAACTGATTAGTTTGGTGTATATGAAAGATGGTGTCTCTCTTCACGTTCTATTCTCCTTTGAAGACAGCAGAATCCAAGACAGCACAATAATTGAGACACTAGCGCCATCGCAATACTTGCTGAGCTTAAGGGAATGGCTTCGGTGACCACCAACATTTTACAACATATATTTTTTTTAGACGTGCAAAGCACGTTTTTCATTAAGAGAGGAGAAAAAAGTTTGCCGATTTAGTTTACAAACAAGCACGGAGCCAGACGAAAAGAAAGAAGTTTACAACGCCCTCACCGGGTGGACACCTAACAGCCGAGCGATGGGAAGAAAGCCCACGCGCGCCCAAGACCTAGCCTCATCCAGGATCGTTGGCACGAGCGCCACCAGCATGAGAGCTTCCTTGTCGTGAACGCGCCTGTTCCGCTCCCTCCACAACGACCAAGCGACCAACCAAACGAAGGAGTCGAAGCCTTTCCTACGCGCCTTAGCGACCTGTTTCCTAGCGGAGCACCACCACTCGACGAACCTCACCGGGCGGTCCGGAGCTAAGTTCTGGAGGAGAATATGCCTGAGTGTCAAGAACCAGGCCTCTCTGCTGAAGACACAGTCCACAATCAGGTGATCCAGCGTTTCAGATTCCTAAGCGCAGAGCGCGCAGACGTCCGAATCCCTGAGCCCGTGACGGTGGAGCCGGTCTGAGGTCCAGCAACGGCCGTGTAAGACCAGCCAGACGAAAAACTTGCACTTCCCTGGCATATGAACCTTCCAGATCTGGCGCGCTCCGAGGATCTCAACGCGACCATGAAAGAGGGCGGAGTAGGCCGAAGCCGAAGAGTAAACCCCGCTAGGCGACCACTTCCAGATGAATCTGTCAGGCTCCGACGTGAGCCTAACCTGGTGCAGTAGGTCCCAGATGGTAAGGTACTGCAAGACCACCTGCACAGTCCGAGCGTGGGTGACATCCGCAACCCAACGTATCCCTGCCGCCCCTACCTGCAGGGCCTCAGCGACTGTGCGGGACCGACACACCCTCGGCGAGACCGCGACCCAGAGGTTGGGTGCCAAGCACTTGACGGAGCACCCGGAGATCCAGTTGTCCTCCCAGATGGCGCGTGGGTACCGTCCCCCACCTCCACAGAGATGGAGACGTCGAAGAAAGCCTGAGAGGCCCGGTCAACTGGGAAACGGAACGCCGCCCACGTCCGGTCCGGGTCAGTCCGCGCCAGCCAAAGCCAACGCAGGCGCAACGCCGTGCCAAAGGCGTGGAGGTTGGGTAGACCGAGACCCCCACAGCGCGTGGGGCAGGTGACATTCACCCAAGCGACCAGACAGCGACCGCCCAAGGCCACCTCTGTGTCGGACCAGAGGAAGCCGCGAATGAGACTTTCGACCGCCCGTAGTGCCCAAGGGGAGATGGAGATCGCCATCGAGATATGCACAGGGATGGCAGAGAGGGTGGACTTGGCGAGGACGAGGCGACCACTGCGGCTCAACAGTCTGCCCTGCCAGGGAGGCAGGCGCCTGGCGACCTTATCGACCAATGGCTGCAAAGCAGCCTTTGGTAGCCTTCTAATAGATAGAGGTACCCAAGGTAGGTGCAAGGGAAGTCGGCGATGGTGCAGGAGAGAATAGAGCGAACCAAGGACATGTGATCCTCGGAGCAGTTGATGGGGTAGACCTGACTCTTGGAGTAGTTTGCCGCCAAGCCAGCAGCGCTCTCGAAGAGCGATAACACCGCCTTGACGACCCGCAGGTCAAGTTCGACCGGAGAGAAGAAAGCGACCACATCGTCTGTATAGAGAGAGACGCGAAAGCGTATGTTCCTCCTTAGGTCCAGAAGGAGACCACGAGATTCTGCCTTGCGGAAAAGGGCATGGAAGCATTCCATGACCAGGACGAAAAGTATGGGGGAGAGGGGGTCTCCCTGGTGCAGGCCTCGACCGTGGCAGATCCGCTGCCCAGGGACACCATTTAGCAAAACCCTGGTGCTAGCAGTGGACAGAATAATTGAGATCCAGTTAGTCCACGTGCGTGGGCAGCCGACTGCCGAAAGGAGCTCGAGAAGAAAGATCCAACCGACCGAGTCGAAGGCTTTGGCTAGATCAATCTTGAACATGATCCTAGGAAGCTTTCGACTAGAGAGCGTTCTGGTCGTGCCGAAAACGTAGCGGAAGTTATCATGGATGAGGCGACCTTTGATGAAATCACTTTGGTTGGGTGAGATTAGAGAAGAAAGGTGCGGGGCGAAACGGTTAGCTGCTGCTTTGGAAAAAAGTTTCCCAAAGCTGTGAATTAGGCTGATGGGGTGAAAATCTGAAAGAGCGACCGGGTCTGATTTTTTGGGTATGAGCGTGAGGAGAGCACCATTCAGGTGGTGAAAGCTACGGAAATCCAGGTCAGACAGAGCGTTGAACGCCTGCAACACATCACCCCTGATAATCGACCAGCAAGATCTATAGAAGCGACCCGTGAAACCGTCCGGGCCGGAGGCCTTGTCCAACGGAAGATCTTTGACAACCTCCCAGACCTCGGCCTCAGAGAAGGGGAGGGCGAGGTCCTTCAGGTCCAGCCGCGGGAGGCCCAACTCCACGAAGTCGAGGGCGCAGGAACGCTCGTGGTTGGTGCCAAGAATCCTGTCGAAGTAAGCAAAGGCTGCCACGGCTTGTTCATCTTCACGAAAGACAGGGCGACCATCGACCAGAAGGGAGGGGATGACATTTTTTCTTCTGCTGTGGTTGGCATGGACGTGAAAAAGTTTAGTGTTAGCGTTCCCCTCACGGAGCCACCTAAGGCTAGACTTTTGCCGGGCGATCGTTCGCTGCAGCGAAGTCAGACCTAGGTAGCGGAGTTTGAGGAAACGCCGTAAAGAAAGGTCCTCAGGAGAGAGCGACCGGGAATCCTGTGCGACCTTTAGACGGAAAATGACCTCCTTAGCAATCTGAATCTGCAAGCGAATGCTACCGATTGCCTTGGAGCTCCATTTCACCAGCGTCTTCGCTGTCTCACGAAGCAGGTGATCGATTGTACGTAGCGGGTCCGCATCAGGGCGCGGCCCCGACCACACCGCCTTAACAGTATCCAGTAAACCCTCCACCTTTGGCCAGAAGGCCTGGAAGGTGAAGCGTTTCTTGGAGTGCACCCCGCAGTCGAGAAGGAGGAGAAGAGGGGGCATGATCAGAGCACTTGGAAGAGACAACATGCAGAGCGGAGGAGGCGAAGAGAAGCTCCCAGTCCTGGGAGACTGTCAATTTACAACAGATTTGGAAGACCTACCTCTCCACAAATCCAATTCAATGAGGATGCATGAAGCATGTTTATTGATCTCCACTTTGTGTTGTGAGCGTGTGGCTCTAAGAGAGTGCGCGTTCCGCGTGTTTCCGCCAGGTCGTAGCTGATCGACATCTTTACCCATTGTTTGTTTTCCCGTGACACTATATTTTTGGAGTTTTGTCACAATCTAATGTTTCTGCTCCAAGTTTCATCCAAGGGGAGTAAGATCATATTTCTCATTATGCACACTGCAGCTTAAACTGTGCGGGAGTGATTTTTTTTTGAGAATTAACTGTGCGGGAGTGATATTGTCGTATACAAGTAGTCATGTAGGGCGTGTTTGATGGGTGGCTCGTGGGCTCGGCTGCGCTCCCGAGAGCTCATTTTTGTGTTTGGTGTCATTTTCCTCTCTCCCAGCCCGGCTCGCACGCTCCTCAAAGCAGCCCGCAGCATGGCTTCATTGGTACACCAAAATCTGGCATAGCAAATGGACCTGACCGATGGGCGACTCTCCTCGGCGCGTCTCCTCCCTCCTCTCTCACCAGCTGCTGCCCACCACTGCCTCCTGCTCCACCTGCCACCGCCCACCACTGCCTCCTGCTCCACCCGCCGCCGCCCACCACTGCCTCCTGCCGCCGCAAAGGAGGACAAGCACGCGAGGCCTCACCGCAGGGACGAGCAGCCGGCCGCCCACACGGCCGGCCGTGAGCAGAGGGGGGGGGGGGGGTAAGGGGGCTCGATTCCCCGCTGGTAGATCTCGATGAAGCTACGCACCATCGCCGCTGCCGTCGTCGCCATCGCGCCCCTGCTTCGCCGCGGGCCTGCTTCTCCCCGGCGCCGGCGAGGGAGGGATAGGGAGGCGTGCGAGCTCCAAGAGTTTCGCCATGCCGCCGTCGGGGGAGAAGCAGGCCCGCCGCCGCTTGGGGGAGAGAGAACAGCGCGGGGCGAGCGGCGGAGGAGGCTACTTCGGAGAAGAGGAGCTCGTCGGCGGCGGCGTAGCAGCGCAGCGGCCGGCGACCTTCATCAGCGTGCGGAAGCGCCCGTGGGGCAAGTTCGCGGCGGATCTTCGACCGCCCCAAGGCGGCGGCGCTAGCCTACGACCAGGCCGTCTTCTCTGTGTGCAGTGCCGCCGTCGTGCTCAACTTCCCTTCCTCCTCCTCGACGCCACCGTCCTCCTCCTCCTCCTCCTCCTCTGCCGCGGCGGCGGCGGGGGGCTCCCCTGTCCAGGGTCATTGCATCCATGTTAGACAAACACGATCTCGATCGAGCTCGGCTCTGCTGGGCCATGTTGCCAAACATGAACACTTACACCATTTGAACCGAGTTAAAGGTGGCCATGCCATGGCCAGCCGGCTCTGGCCAGCTGGGTACACCCTAGCAAACACGCTCGTAGTGTACTCACTAGTAATCTTTTGTACCGTTGTACGCACGTGTATTTTTCCATCAATGAAGCATGGTAAAAGTTGGTAACCGAAGCTGATTAGTTTTTCAAAAAGAAAATGAAAAGCAGTTCAATATCTTCGTACCTCCTCTACAATTCAACCTAACTTTATCTATTTTATTAATTAGTTCAAAATTATATATTACTATAGCTCGATCTTTACGGAGCCTGATCCGAGCTAAATTGAAGGACCCCTCTGGCACCGTAGCTGGAGCGAGAGGCGCAGACCCAAGACACTCGCATGACGCATGGTCGCCGTTACCGCCATTTCACCTGCTAGTAACTTGGTCAGTCTCAAGCCGAACACCAAAATTAACCATCAAAACAACAATCCACGTGCAGTCCTAGTTTCCTTGCCGCGTGGGAATCATACCTGACACGTTGTTTTTGTTAGTCAATAATTTATATGGAACGACGATGTATATATTGTCACTCTAATCAGTAGGAAACACACGTCTCCGCATCTGTCGATTTGCTTCAGGAACCTTCGTTTTCAGTCTATATGAATTAACATTATTGCAGAGCCGTGCCGTGGCGAATTGGCGTCACACAAAAAGTGACAGAACACGGTTTTTGATATTCAAATTCATCCAAAACCGGCAGCAGGTCTTCAAGTTTGCATGCTAAAGAAGTTCTCTCTCCCTATATATATGGCTAATTCAAAGAAAAATTAGAAGCAGCTACTACATCAACACACTTTGAATTTGAAAGTTTAATCGCCAATTCAGTAGCGCAAGCACAAGCAACCAAGCGTGCGATCTCCCCACACGGCCGGCCACACCATGGCAGCTCCGACGATAACCCACTTCTCCCATCCGGGCCACGAGCTCAAGCTCAGGGACGACTACCACATGCCTCACAGCTGCGACCTGTGCGGGGAGAAGCTCGCCGGCAGCGGCTACAGCTGCCACCGCCGCCGGTGCTGCTTCGACCTGCACGAGGAGTGCGCCGCGTACCCGGAGACCCTGAGCTCCTTCTTCGTGCACCCGTGGCACGAACTCACCCTCTCCCGCGCCGCAGCCGGCGCCGGCGTCGACGACGTGTGCCACGTCTGCCGCGAGGGCGTCCCCGGCGCCGGCGGCGCCTTCCTCTACCGGTGCACGCCGTGCGGGTTCGCCATGCACCCGCGGTGCTCGCGGTAGCCGCGGGCCGTGCGCAGCGAGCTGCACCCGGAGCACAGCCTCGACGCCGTGCCCGGGATGGGAACGTGCGCGGCGTGCGGCCAACCCTGCTACGTATGGGTCTACCGCTGCGGGCTCTGCGGCGTGGACCTCCACATCGGCTGCCTCCATGGTGCCGCCGCCGCCAGACCCTCCAACGGCGGCATGGGCACGGGAACGGGAGGACAGGCCGGGTCGTCGGAGCTCGTGGGATCTATCGTTGGGGCCGGAGCATTTGCTCTCATCAACGCGCTCGAGTCCAACAACCATTGACGAATGACGATTGATTGAGTGTTCATCGGTGTTCACTGTTCAGACACTGTATGCTCTGAAAGTGGACAATTAAGTGGAGATACGACTGTCCCATTGAGATTATTAATTACAGTTTGTGATTATCCTTCGTGTACTACGCTTGAAACGATATTTAAATAAAGAATAAGCAACTAGCTGAGCCCTCGTTATAAGCGTGTTTGGTAGAACTTTACCTAATCACGGGAAATCGCGCTTTTGCCGAGAGCTGTCAAAAATACTCTCGTCAAATAAAAACCCTCGGCAAAATATGGATTTGCCTAGAATTTTTCTTGACTATTGGCAAAATATGAGTTTCTCGAGAACTTTTTTTTGATATGGCTCTCGGTAAATAACTATTTTTCCAACGGTTTTCATTTGGCCCATAGCAAAATATAGAAGGGACACACTTGTAAAGCAACTCATAGTTATATTTATCTTTTATATCCTAAATTTTCTCTCCTCTCTACATACAACATGTGGTGGTACATGTTAAATTTTGATAAATTTTGAATTTGTTTTCTATATTTAACTAATTAATTGCATTTAAAGTAATTTTTTGAGTCAAGTCAAATTTGAACTGCAAGTGATTCAAATATTAGAAGAAAATGAGTGGAAAATGATATTTAAGATATTTAGCTAAATTTAAGACCTTAGTCATAAAATCAGAAGAAATTTCGCACATATTGTCGAGGAAACACGACCAAAGACGCACGTCTAAAAGATTTTAAAATTCTAAAAAACGCAAATGAAGTCTAAAAATCATAAAATTTGTCAATATCTCATGATATAATACAAGAAGGATGTGGTACAAAATTGAATGTGTATAGCATATTTTGTCATGTACATTGCTTACAAATTGAAACATCTCCAAAGAAGTTTCAGAAACTTAAGAAGGAGACAGTTAGATTTGTAGGGAAAGTAACATTCAAATTGGAATTTGAATTCAAAATTTTTTATTGTCTCCACAAACAACATGTGATACACCATGTTAAAATTTGATACAATTTTAAATTTGTTTTCTATATTTAAATAATTAATTGTATTTTAAGTAATTTTTTCAGTCAAGTCAAATTTGAACTGCAAGTGATTCAAATAGTAGAAGAAAATGAGTGGAAAATGATATTTAAGATATTTAGCCAAATTTAACACCTTAGCCATAAAATCAGAAGAAATTTCGCACATATTGTCGAGGAAACACGACCAAAGACGCACGTTCGAAAGATTTTAAAATTCTAAAAAACGCAAATGAAGTCTGAAAATCATAAAATTTGTCAATATCTCATGATATAATACAAGAAGGATATGGTAAAAAATTGAATGTGTCTCGCACATTTTGTCATGTACATTGCTTACAAATTGAAACATCTCCAAAGAAGTTTCAGAAACTTAAGAAGGAGACAGTTAGATTTGTAGGCAAAGTAACATTCAAATTTGAATTTGAATTCAAAATTTTTTATTGTCTCCACAAATAACATGTGATACACCATGTTAAAATTTGGTAAAATTTTGAATTTATTTTCTATATTTAACTAATTAATTGCATTTCAAGTAATTTTTTTGAATCAAGTCAAATTGAACTACAAGTGATTCAAATAGTAGAAGAAAATGAGTGGAAAATTATATTTACGATATTTATCCAAATTTAAGATCTTAGCCATAAACTAAAAAAAATCGAACATCTTGTCGAGGAAACACGATCGAAGTCGCGCGTCTGAAAGATTTTAAAATTCTAAAAAACGCAAATGAAGTCTGAAAACCATGAAATTTGTCAATATCTCATGATATCATACAAGAAAGATGTGGTAAAAAATTGAATGTGTTTCACACATTTTGTCATGTACATTGCTTACAAATCGAAACATCTCCAAAGAAGTTTCATAAACTTAAGGATTCAGTTAAATTTGTAGGCAAAGTGACATTCAAATTCGAATTTGAATTCAAAATTTTTTATACTCTCCACAAATAACATGTGCTACTCAATACTAAAATTTGGTAAATTTTTGAATTTATTTGTTATATTTAACCAATTAAGTGCATTTGCAACATTTTTCAGAACAATATCTTACCGAGAGCCGTTTATTGGGCTCTTGGCAAAGCAGCAATTGGGGCCAGGCGGCCCATTATCCCGCCGGCCCATTTCCCCTCAAACCCTAAAACTATATAACCCTCCTCCCCACCCCCTCCCTCCCGTCGCCGCCCCTTCCTCCTCTCCCCGGCGCTCTCCCTCAGATCCGCCGCTCCTCTGCCTCCCCTCCCCCCCTCTGCGCGCCCCTAACCAACAGTGAGGAGCAGCGGCGGGACGACGGCACATGGACGCCGACCTCCTCTGTCCCGGTCGTGGCCTTCTCACCTAGGAGGCGGCCTCAAGCTCCGTCCCTGGCGCAGCCTCACGGCTTCGGCGAAGAGCACCACGGGTGCGCGGCATTCAGCAGCAGGCGGTGGCGGAGGTGCAGCGGCGGCGACATCTAGATCCAGCACCACAGGAAACTTCTCTCCACCTCTCTCTCTGGTGGTGCTGGTGACAGCGGCGGTGAGGACCTGGTGGTGGTGGTGGTGGTAGCGGCGGTGATGATCTGGTGGTGGTGGTGGTGGCGGCCGCGCAGGTCCGGCGGCGGAGGGCCACAACGGGCGGCCGGTGGGGCCACGGTGCTGGATTTGGCTTTTTAAATTATTTTCACAAATCTTTGCCGAGATCTATCTCTGCTCACGGCACACGTGTGCCATGGGGCCGGGCTGTGGCTCTCGGCAAACAGCTGTTTGCCGGCCAATCTTTGCCAAGTGTTTCCTCTCGGCAAACTCTGTGCCGAGAGGAAACCGCCCTTTGCCGAGGGCACATCGGCAAAGGTGAGGATTCCGGTAGTGACTCCTGATTCTTAGTGAGAGCTGATTCTTACCCAAAAGTGATTTTGTGGCTCAAAGTATTTTTTTGTGATTAACTTTATAGATATTGGGTCTCCATTTTTTGATAATAGATAACATCTGTGATTAACTTTATAGTTTAAAAAGTTACAAAAGTTTTTAGTTTTAAGTTTTTAAAACTGAGAAATCCAACAAACAAGAAAAACACAAGACTAAGAAATAAAGCTAGCATAAAGGGTGTGTTTGGTTTTGGGAAGTGAAACGGGGTGAGTTTAACCCACTTTTGTGGGTTGGGTTCAACCCATCTCATTTGGTTAGTAGATACAGGTTCGTTCTAGTTTTTTTTGTTTTGTTGGAGGGGTTCAAAGGCATAAGAAACACTGTTAGCTATGCTCGGCAAGGTCCCACATAGCATCTATGGGTTCCATGTGTCATCCACTACGATAAAAAACAACCATTAGTACTGCTTGGCAACTAGCATTAGTACCGGTTGAGCAACCGGTACTGGCCAGCCGATACTAATATGGAGGTCATATTAGTACCGGTTCAACACAACTGGTACTAATTTGACATTAGTACCGGGTGGGATACTGTAACATCCCGCAATTTTATTACGGAATGTTTAGTATGAAAATGAGGATTTAAAAATTTTTAGTGAATTGATTGAGTGCTTGATAAATTAAATAAGGATGTCTTCTTTTACTCTCCTAAAATCCTAGATTTATTTTTGAGCTAATTAAAATTTTCTAGGAAATATAAAATGCTAGTGTGAGAACTTTGGAGTTTATTTGGCTTTTATTTAGATTTATTTGAGTGAGATCCAAATTTGAAGTCTAATTCAAATTTGAATCAATTTAGGAATAGGGTTTTGGTTTAAAGGAAAAAGGGAAATGTTTCAAACCAGACTTGGGCCTCGAGACCTCAACAGAAGTCCACCAGAGGTCCCCAGACTTTTTCCCGAGCTCAGCTTCTCACACCGCACTTCCCCGGCCCAGCAAACCAGCAGCCCAGCTAGGCCCACGCGCCGTCCCGCCTTCCTCTTACACCGATAGGTGGGACCCACCTGTCATCCGCCACCTCGCCACACCTTTCTTCCACTTTTCCCCTTTCCGCCGCGCCGCGCCAATCCGCCGCACACCAGCTCGGCGAAGCCGCCGTACTCGCCCGTGGCGACGCCCTGGATGCGCGCCACCTCGGCCGCGCCCCATCCAACCGTCCACACCGCCTATAAGAGCACCGCCGCGGCCGCGCCCCAAACCTAATCCGCCCTTGGGGTTTTCCCCTGCTCCGCCGCCGCACCTGAAGAAGAAGAAGGAGGGGAGGAGAAGGAGGCGGGGAAAGGTCGTCCGTGGGGTCGCTGTTGCCGCCGTGAAGCCGGAGGGCGCCCGCGGCGCACCTGTTCGCTGAGAAGCCAAGGACTGCGCCGCTCATCTGCTTCCTCTGCTTCCTTTGCCCCAGCTCGCTCCGCCGCCGTTCCGTTTCATCCCTCTTCACCGCCGCTCTGCACGTCGACCCGTGGTCACTCAGGTGAGCCGCCGCCTCTTCCTCTCTACTGTGGACCCGGCCATTGCGCCGAGGGAGAAAGGTCTCGCCTTGGACCCCGTGGATGCCCCTGCACGCGCCGCGCCGCCGCCGCTGACCGCCGTCGCTTGAGTCGCCGGCCATCGAGCCGTGCCTTACGCCTGCAGGTGCCGCTGCCGTCGACAACACGCGTGCGCTCACGCCTTGCCCTGATCCTTTTCCATGTTTGCATGCCGGAGACCTCAACGCCCTGCTCGCCGCGCCGCCGTGGCCTTCGCCGCGCGGGAGCCGTCGTGCACGCGCGAGTAAAGGGAGAAGGTCGCGCCTTTTTGGGCCTCTCCATGCATGCCTCGCCACCGATGCGACCGCGCACCCACACGCGTCGTCGCCTTGCCGGGGGAGCCAGCCCTTCGCCGTCGCCGCGCCGGCCAGAGCTCCGCCATGGCCGCGCCGACCCGGTGTTCACGAACAAGGGGTAAAGCCTCAGTTTTTGGGCTCGTTTAGATTCACTCGGTGCACGCACGTGCGCGCCTGGCAATTTGACGCACCCACGTGCTGACGCTAGTGATCGCCGCACCGCACCGCCGCGCCCATCCATGCACTACCGCCGTCGAGCTCCGCTCCGGCCAAAGGAGGGACCTTTCTTGGCCCTACCGTGAGCGCCGTCATCTCCCGAGTCGAGCCATGCGACTTGATGACCAGCCGCCGCCCTACCTCACCGCCGGCGAGCTTTGCTCCGCCGCCACTCCTCTGCAACATATCATCGAACACATGCCAACGTCGGCCAAAACCCCTGGGGTTTTTGGCCACACACGCACGCACACACGCGCACGACGCTGTAGAAGATCTGTATGGATCTGGTACGGCTGGCCACTCCCGGTTGAGCCACACCCTGCGCCGCACGGCGCAGCACCGCAGAAGCCCCGGGCGCGGATCCGCTGCACCGCGCCACATGCTTGGCCACGCAGGCTGCCACGTCGGCTGCCGCCAGCTATAAGCCGCCTGGTTGGCTACCACGTGCGCACATAGAGCTAGCCTGCCGCCGGCTCTAAGCCCAGGTAGAGTCAGCTAGAGTTAGTTAATAGTTTGCCTAAAGTCTGTAATATTGTGTATATGTATTTTAATTTCAGAAATGTATTTTCCTTCAGAAAATTCTTAATAAATCCGTTTTAACTCCGAAAAATACGAAACCTTTTCCGAAAATCTTCTAAAATCTCAAACTCCGCGCTAGGCTAGAGTTTGCACCTTTTTGGGTCTTATTTGTTTTTCCTCTTGGAGTTAATTGATTAGCATCTGTGTTTATTTATTTAATTACGATTCTAGGAGCCGCCGGAGCCGGAGAGCTGAACCAAGACTACGACGACGACCTCGGCTACGACGACTACCCACTCCCAGGTTCACGCCCGACCTACTTTGAATGCCCATTAGGCATTACTTTAGAACTGCTAGTGCTTTACTTATGCATGATGATGGATATGATGAAACCCTACACTGCCCTTTTTAAATACCTTATCCTTGATTGACCTACTACTACTATGTTTATGCGTGATTAAACGCTGAGATTCGCTGTGCATGTGTTGGGATTATGTGGTAGTATTCTTGGTGTGTGTGGGGAAAAACTGGCAGGAGAAGGCGTTTTTGGGTGACTTGGCGGGGGTGAGCTCAAGACAACCCGATCCGGGATCGGGGACCAGGGTTCGTCTTCTCGGGCGATTCCCAATTTTGTACCTATGGCGGGTACATGGTTTTAGGAGCACAGGTGTTGGGGTTTTTGTGATGACTTGGAGGATATGAGCTTGCCCCGGTCTGAAATCGAGTGGGTCGCTTTGTTACACAGGACTTTCGTACACACCACCTCGCCGAGAGTGGGGATAGGGCCGTTTCGACCCTAGCAAGTGCGACACCATACCTGCTAGTAGGATAGAGGGTATCAGTGAGAGGGTATAGGGTGAAATCCCTTCCCTTTGCGGCGCTCCCCGTGTGGCCACACATGGGCATGTTCACAGTTCTGGGGTGGTCCTTTGCGAGGGACCGCATCGAGACCCAGATGCAGGATGGAATCATAACTCCTAGGTGTTCGTTTGGTTGGGTAGGCTCGGTCGGCCGTACACCATCCGAGTGCTATTCCGAGTTGGATACTGGTGTACACGCTTTGCAGAGTTTAGATCTATACGTATAGCCACGTCCTCGGTTATGGACATGCCCGTTGTTTACTCCGACTCTTACGTTTTGGGATTTCTACCTCCCCCTTATAGGATGAGAGTGTATGGTGAGCCGTGGTTGTACTCGGGGAGAGGGGGGTTGCTCCCTCTGCCTCGCGGATCCGAGTGCAATCATTGAGGTGTGAGGAGTGGGAGTTCTCGCACCGACCCTAGTTGGAGATAGGTTCTGGTGACGGTGATCTGGGTAACCAGGTGTAACCGCTTGTGATTTAGAGATGTGGGAAATGGAGGGAAATGGAGATGATATTCTACTTATATTGTTGTTGCTGCTGCTGCTGCTTAGGAAACCCAGCCTCTACCTTGTTCATTTCTTTAGCTTTAGAATTAGGCCACTTAAAGCTTGCATACGGTTGGTGACGTGGACCTATCCCGATCCTTGGGGATAGTCCCTGAGCTTGCAGGGTACGAGTCAGACTTCGACAACAACACCGACGGATGGTACGACAGAATGATGGGTTTTCCCCTTTTGAAAACCCGGGTCATTACAGATGGTATCAGAGCCATACTTGACCGTAGCACGTGCCCTTAGAAATGATCGATAGAAATTAGGACTCTAAACGGTCTTTTTTGCTATATACAAATTCTTGGCATATATTACAAAATTTATCCTTCTTTGAAAAGTTCTATCTTACCTGCGCTAACTAGAAATTTCTTCTGTGTCACAGGAAATGACTCGACAGGAGGTAGAGCTCCTCCCGGAGCACATGGAGGGACTTGCTCGTTGGGTGGACCGGGTCGTCCTCAGGCTGGGGATTCCCTCTACTCACATCACCTACCGCGTCAAGGACGTCCCCACTCTGTCAGGCCCACTGGTGCTTTGCACGGTGGCCATACTACCCCACCCGGTGCGTCCAGACTTCTCCGGGATGTTGGAGCACAGCACAGGGCTGAACGTGAGGAACGCTGTCGACACCGCCTGCAGCTACATACTTCGCCACCTGTTGGCTAGGTACCGCGACGTGTACAAGATAGGAGACCTGCGGCTAATTCCCCAGGACTACTACAGAGTGGCTCCGATCGTGGGAGGACTGCCTGACCCTTCGACACTCTACGAGGAGGAGGTTGTCCAGGCTCCTCTATGCGAGTCCGACGAGGCGCTTGTCACCACAGGGAGCTACCTCGTGGACCTCGACACTCACGCTCGCAGACTGAACGAGCAGACGAGCAGACTCTTCAGCAGACTGGAGTACACTACGATGGAGGTCTGTCAGCTTCTACCTCACTGTCAGAGGTTGGACATGGAGAACCGTACCTTACGCCAGCGAGTCAAGCAGCTTGAGCGTGGGCTACGCCACACCAACTCTTTACTGGTGCGGGCAGAGGCAGAGAGAGTGACCGCACGTGAGGAGATGCTGTACGCCAAGGAGGATTTACGCAAGTAGGAGGCCAGGTTCAGCCGCCTCTTCGACAAGCTGAACCAGAAGGATGCACTGCTTGCCGCACAGGGACACCATCTCGCTTGTGAGAAGGTCAAGGTTGCTGAGCTTGGGAAGGGCAAGGACGCCAACACTGCCAACCTCACTGCACTCACCAGGACTTCCTTGTTCCTGCTGGACAAGTGCAAGAGGATGCTGAGGACGTGGGAGGACGCTGACTCTCTACGTGTGGATGAGCTTCACGAGCTTAATAGCCAGCTGCCTCCAGAGGACCAGCGGGCGATCCGCCAGGAGATCTTCAAGCTGTACCCGTCTGCTCTCAAGCTACACCTGTGTCCGATGGCTGACATGCCTACTCCGGTTGAGACTGAGGAGGTGAGGGCTGCTCACGCCATGCTGACCCAGATGTTCCCGAGAGACTTCCCCGACGAGGACCGTTGCCCAGTGACGTACAAGAGAGCTCGCACCGAGTAGTGTGCTGGAGCGAGATCATGCTAATAAGAGTAGAGTTGTAATATAGGTAGCTACCATGAGTTGATCCATGCAGCCGAGAGCCTGTTCCGGTGCATGTGGAGTGATAAGTCTTTTCACACCTAGTTGTGCACACCCTTTTGAGATCATGTAATGCTATATTAGATCGTTGCTGTGTGTGACCTCCAAGGCTTGAGTCAGCCTCGAGGAAACTGATGTACTCATAATGGATGCTGATTGTTTGGTTTTAATGGAGTTAATCGTTCTTATTGCTTTTTCTTATTGAGTGTTGGAATTATATAGTAGAAGTATTTTCATGCTTGTTTATCAGACTCAATTTGTTGGTGAGTGACGTATCTAAAGTTTCCTTTGTCCTTGGTCATGTTTTTAGTAAGATGTCCATCAAGAGGTCCGGACGTCTATTGGCCCGCCTCGAGGAAGCCGAGGCCGAAGAAGAAGTAGTGGTCCCGCCGGTCTGTGGCCGTGGACGTGGCCGCGCTCCCGCACGTGGGCGTGGACGTGCTGCCGCTTGTGGTCGTGGACACACCCCCATCCGAGGAGTGGGACAAGGCCGAGGCATTGTGGTGCCATCACCACCGCCTCCGCCCATCAGTCAAGGTGATGCTGAAGAAGGAGAGGAAGAAGCTGAAGGAGAACCTGTGCCGGCACCAGCTCCCCAGGGTCGTGGGCGTGGTCGTGGCCGTGGAGAAGCACCGCCACCACCACCGCCTAACCTAGCTGAGGTGATGGCCGCTCAGACAGTGCTGATGCAGAGGATGGCTGAAGCCGTCGAGAACCGGGTCAACGGTGGGAACCGCAACATCCCGCCGGAGCAGGACTTCGCCAAGAAGATCGAGAGGTTCCTCCGCCTGAAGGCCCCTACCTTCAGTTACTCGGATGATCCTCTCGACACCGACGACTGGCTCTGTGTGATCGAGACGAAGCTTGACCTCACCGCCTACACTGATGAAGAGTGTGTGGCTCTCGCCGTCCACCAGCTCGAGGGTCCTGCCAAGTCTTGGTGGGACAACTACTCCGACAACCACCCGGACCCAGCTTTCATCACCTGGCTGGAGTTCTGTGAGGTGTTTCCTGAGCAGTACCTGCCGTGGGAACTCATGAGTCAGAAGGCACAAGAGTTCCGCACCATGACTTAGGGTGCAATGAGGGTGGAGGAGTACGAGAGGCACTTCATGAGATGATGCGCTATGCCCCCGACGACACCAACACCGACGACAAGAAGCAGTTCTGGTTTTTGCGAGGCCTCCACCATGGTCTCCGCTAGGGCTTGAAGGCTAGTGAGCACAAGTCCCTTTGCCACCTGGTGAACAGGGCGATCGCGCTCGAGGAAGAAAGGAGGGGGCATGAAGAACGCATGAAGGGCAAGAAGAGGATGGGAGATCGGGACCATGGCGACCGATCCTTCCAGAGGCCGAGGAGTGGGCAGAGCAACTTGCTGAGAGGGAGCTACCACCCGGGGAACAACCAGCCCGGACGTAGCTTCGGAGGAAGCCGTGCACCATACCCAGGGGGAAGGAGCTCCAACTACCAGCAGCAGGGTGGTAGCTACAACCGCCCGCAGCAGTTCGCGTCAAGACTCGGCACCGGAGGTTTCACACCTACGTGCTACGCCTGTGGCAAGCAAGGCCACAAGTCGTTCGAGTGCCCCAGCAAGAAGAACACTGCTACACCTGCCAAGGCACCAGCTCCAGGAGGGCGGCCACCTCAGGCTGCTCCCCAACAGACCGCTGACCGTGGGAGACTCAACCTCCTGACTGAGGAGGAGGCTGCCGATGCTCCTGACATCGTGATCGGTGAGTTTTTAGTTTGTGGTGCAAAAGCTTTGATTCTTTTCGATACTGGTGCAACTAGTTCTTATGTATCCTCTAACTTTGTAAGCAAAATGTCTCTCCCCATGACTCCCCGACCGAAACCTATTGTGATGAGCTCGCCGCTCGGAGATATCAGGTGCACCTTACTATGCAAAGGTGTGGAAATGTTCATCAAGGGTCACAAGTTCCTCGGAGATCTGACCGTGCTGAAGTCCAATGGGATTGATATTATTCTGGGCATGGATTGGATCACCGCTCACAAGGGCGTTATCTCCTCGTCACCTCGACAAGTGACCCTGATACACCCCAAGGGGACGAAGATCACGTTTGAGCCGCTGAAGTCACGAGACGTACCGACAGTGTACAACCTCACTATGAAGACAGTGGCCGATGTTCCAGTGGTTTGTGAGTACCCCGATGTCTTTCCTGATGATCTACCGAGGTTACCACCAGGCCGCGATGTGGAGTTCGTGATCAACCTTGTGCCAGGTACAGCACCTATGGCACAAAGTCCGTACAGAATGGGCAAGTTAGAACTAGCAACGCTGAAGGAGGAATTAGAAGCTCTCTGACAGAAGGGGTACATCAGACCTAGTGCATCACCTTGGGCTTCACCGGTGATGTTTGTACCGAAGAAGGATGGAACACAACGACTGTGCATTGATTACCACGCTCTTAATGCGGTAACCATCAAGAACAAGTACCCGTTGCCAGACATTGATGACCTGCTCGATCAGTTGAGGAAGGCAAAGTACTTCAGCAAGATTGACCTTCGATCTGGCTATCATCAGATGAAGATTTGCCCCGAGGACATCTACAAGATAGCGTTTGTGACCCGGTACGGGCAGTATGAGTTCACTGTCATATCATTCGGTCTTACGAACGCCCCAGCTTACTTCATGAATATGATGAACAAGGTATTCATGGATGAGTTAGACAAGTTTGTTGTGGTTTTCATTGATGACATATTGGTCTTCTCGGAAACTGCTGAAGAGCATGAAGAGTATCTGAGGATAGTGCTGGAGAAACTGAGGCATAATAGTTGTATGCCAAGTTTAGCAAGTGTGAGTTCTGGCTAGAAGAAGTGGCTTTCCTTGGGCATGTGTTGTCAGGTGAAGGAGTAGCAGTTGATCCCTCGAAGATCGAAGCTGTGTCAAAGTGGCAGTCGCCCAAGACAGTGACAGAAATCAGAAGTTTTCTCGGTATGGTAGTGTACTACTGCCGGTTTATCGAGAACTTCTCCAAGATTGCGAAGCTGATGACGGAGTTGCTCAAGAACAACACGCCATTCGTGTGGTCAGAGAAGTGTGAAGCAAGCTTTCAAGAGCTCAAGACCCGACTCACCACAACTCATGTGTTGACGCTTCCCGATGACAACAAGGACTTTGTGGTGTACTGTGATGCTTCAAGGCAGGGTCTCGGTTGTGTGTTGATGCAAGAGGGCAAGGTAATCGCTTATGCTTCAAGGCAGCTTCGGAAGCACGAAGAGAACTACCCGACACATGACCTTGAGTTAGCAGCTGTTGTTAATGCTTTGAAGATATGGAGGCACTACTTGATGGGCAACAAATGTGATATCTACACGGATCACAAGAGTCTGAAGTATATCTTCACCCAGTCAGAGTTGAACTTGAGGCAGCAAAGATGGCTTGAGCTGATAAAGGACTATGACCTCGACATTCACTACCACCCAGGCAAAGCAAATGTTGTGGCCGCTGCTTTGAGCCGAAGAAGCTATTGCAACAACCTGATGGTGCAGGAGGAACAGCCAGAGCTATACAAGGAGATGGAGAGATTGAAGCTCGACATCGTCGAGAAGGGTCAGCTCAATGAGTTGAGGGTGAAGTACGGTCTGTAGGACCAAATCAGGCAAGCCCAGAAGAAGTGTCCAGAGATTGAAGAAGTGAAAGACCTTCTAACGAGAGGTAAGGCCCCTGACTACCGCATTGATGAGCAAGGCACGTTGTGGTTGAAGGATCGCATATGTGTGCCTAGTGTTGAGGAGATTCGGAAGACGATTCTGAAGGAAGCTCACGACTCTCGATACTCTATTCACCCTGGATGCACCAAGATGTACCAAGACTTGAAGACTCACTTCTGGTGGGAGAATATGAGGAAGGACATAGCTGAGTATGTTGCTCGATGTGACACATGCCAGAGAGTGAAGGCGGAACTTCAAAGACCCGCCGGTCTGCTATAGCCACTAGAGATACCTCAATGGAAATGGGATGATATCAGCATGGACTTCGTGGTGGGTTTACCCCCCACTCAGAAGGGAAATGACTCGATTTGGGTGATTGTGGACCGATTGACCAAGGTAGCACACTTCATACCGATGAAGAACAGGTTCAGTGTGAGTCAGTTGGCCGATCTGTACGTAGAGCATATCCTGAGGTTGCACGGAGCACCCCGTAGCATTGTGTCCGATCGTGGTGCTCAGTTCTGGAAGAGTCTGCATGATTCGATGGGCACCCACTTGGACTATAGTACTGCTTTTCATCCTCAGACTGATGGACAGACAGAACGGGTGAATCAGGTTCTCGAAGATCTTCTGAGAGCTTGTGTGTTGATTTACAGCAATGATTGGGAGAAGAGTCTGCCATACGCTGAGTTCTCGTACAACAACAACTTTCAGGCAAGTCTGCAAATGGCACCCTTTGAAGCTCTCTATGGTAGAAAATGTAGGACCCTGTTGATGTGGTCTGAGGTGGGGGAGAGGACTTTCTTCGGTCCTGCTTCCATTGTTGAAGCTGAGGAAAATGTGGCCAAGGTAAGAGAGAACCTGAAGATAGCACAGAGCAGGCAGAAGAGCTATGCTGATCCTAAGCGAAGGGATATCTCCTTCGAGGTTGGTGACTACGTCCTTCTGAGAGTGTCACCGCTTAGAGGCACGAAGAGGTTCCATGTGAAGGGAAAGCTAGCCCCAAGGTTTGTTGGACCCTACAAGGTTGTTGCAAAGGTGGGGAAACTTGCTTATAGGCTGGAGTTACCGCCTGATCTTGGCGAAGTGCATCCTGTGTTCCACATATCGCAACTCCGGAGATGCCTCGACCCGAAGCTTGACAAGCATGTCTCCACCGATGCTATCGACTTGCAAGACAGCCTGGAGTACTTGGAGTATCCGGTAAAGATATTGGATTGGGCCGAGAAAGCTACACGGAGTACCACTACTCGCTTCTGCAAGGTGCTTTGGAGCAATCACACCGAGCGAGAAGCGACGTGGGAGAAGGAATCGGTCATGAAGGAGAAGTACCCACACCTCTTCGAGACGGAGGTAAGTTCTTAATCTCGAGGGCGAGATTCTTTTGAGGGGGGAGTCTGTAACATCCCGCAATTTTATTACGGAATGTTTAGTATGAAAATGAGGAATAAAATTTTTTTGGTGAATTGATTGAGTGCTTGATAAATTAAATAAGGATGTCTTCTTTTACTCTCCTAAAATCCTAGATTTATTTTTGAGCTAATTAAAAATTTCTAGGAAATATAAAATGCTAGTGTGAGAACTTTGGAGTTTATTTGGCTTTTATTTGGATTTATTTGAGTGAGATCCTTGAATCAATTTAGGAATAGGGTTTTGGTTTAAAGGAAAAAGGGAAATGTTTCAAACCAGACTTGGGCGTCGAGACCTCAACAGAAGTCCACTAGAGGTCCCCAGACTTTTTCACGAGCTCAGCTTCTCACCCCGCACTTCCCCGGCCCAGCAAACCAGCAGCCGAGCTAGGCCCACGCGCCGTCCCGCCTTCCTCTTACACCGACAGGCGGGACCCACCTGTCATCCGCCACCTCACCACACCTTTCTTCCCCTTTTCCCCTTTCCGCCGTGCCGCGCCAATCCGCCGCGCGCCAGCTCGGCGAAGCCGCTGTACTCGCCCGTGGCGACGCCCTGGATGCGCGCCACCTCGCCCGCGCCCCATCCAACCGTCCACACCGCTCCGCACCGCCTATAAGAGCACCGCCGCGGCCGCGCCCCAAACCTAATCCGTCCTTGGGGTTTTCCCCTGCTCCGCCGCCGCACCTGAAGAAGAAGAAGGAGGGGAGGAGAAGGAGGTGGGGAAAGGCCATCCGTGGGGTCGCTATCGTCGCCGTGAAGCCGGAGGGCACCCGCGGAGCACCTGTTCGTCGAGAAGCCGAGGACCGCGCCGCCCGTCTGCTTCCTCTACTTCCTCTGCCCCAGCTCGCTCTGCCGCCGTTCCGTTTCATCCCTCTTCACCGCCGCTCTACACGTCGACCCGTGGTCACTCAGGTGAGCCGCCACCTCTTCCTCTCTGCTGTGGACCCGACCATCACGCCGAGGGAGAAAGGTCTCGCCTTGGACCCCGTAGATGCCCCTGCACACGCCGCGCCACCGCCGCTGACCGTCGTCGCTTGAGTTGCCGGCCATCGAGCCGTGCCTTACGCCTGCAGGTGCCGCTGCCGTCAACAACGCGCGTGCGCTCATGCCTTGCCCTGATCCTTTTCCATGTTTGCACGCTGGAGACCTCAATGCCCTGCTCGCCGCACTGCCGTGGCCTTCGCCGCGCGGGATGCCATGGTGCACGCGTGAGTAAAGGGAGAAGCTCGCGCCTTTTTGGGCCTCTCCGTGCACGCCTCGCCGCCGACGTGATAGCTCACCCACACGCGTCGTCGCCTTGCCGCGGGAGCCAGCCCTTTGCCGTCGCCGCGCCGGCCAGAGCTCCGCCATGGCCGCGCCGACCCGGTGTTCACGGACAAGGGGTAAAGCCCCAGTTTTTGGGCTCGTTTAGATTCACCCGGTGCACGTGCGTGGCGCCTGGCAATTTGACGCACCCACGCACCGACGCCAGTGATCGCCGCACCGCACCGCCGCGCCCATCCTTGCGCCGCCGTCGTCGAGCTCCGCTCCGGCCAAAGGAGGGACCTTTCTTGGCCCTATCGTGTGCGTCGTCATCTCCCGTGTCGAGCCATGCGACTTGATGACCAGGCACCACCCTACCTCACTGCCGGCGAGCTTTGCTCCACCGCCACTCCTCTGCGGCATATCATCGAACACATGCCAATGCCGGCCAAAACTCCTGGGGTTTTTGGCCACACACGCACGCACACACGCGCACGATGCTGTAGAAGATCCGTGTGGATCTGGTACGGCTGGCCACTCCCTGCCGAGCCACACCCCGCGCCGCACGGCGCAGCGCCGCAGAAGCCCCGGGTGCGGATCCGCTGCACCGCGCCACGTGCTTGGCCACGCAGGCTGCCACGTCGTCTGCCGCCGGCTATAAGCCGCCTAGTTGGCTGCCACGTGCGCGCGTAGAGCTAGCCTGCCACCAGCTTTAAGCCCAGGTAGAGTCAGCTAGAGTTAGTTAATAGCTAGCCTAAAGTCTGTAATATTGTGTATACATATTTTAATTTCAGAAATGTATTTTCCTTTAGAAAATTCTTAATAAATCCGTTTAACTCCGAAAAATACAAAACCTTTTCTGAAAATCTTCTAAAATCTCAAACTCCGCGCTTGGCTAGAGTTTGCTCCTTTTTGGGTGTTATTTGTTTTTCCTCTTGGAGTTAATTGATTAGCAGCTGTGTTTATTTATTTAATTACGATTCTAGGAGCCGCCGGAGCTGGAGATCTGAACCAGGACTACGACGACGACCTCGGCTACGACGACTACCCGCTCCCAGGTTCACACCCGACTTAATTTGAATGCCCATTAGGCACTGCTTTAGAACTGCTAGTGCTTTACTTATGCATGATGATGGATATGATGAAACCCTGCACTGCCCTTTTTAAATACCTTGTCCTTGATTGACCTACTACTACTACTACTACTATGTTTATGCGTGATTAAATGTTGAGATTCGATGTGCATGTGTTGGGATTATGTGGTAGTATTCTTGGCGTGTGTGGGGAAAAACTGGCAGGAGAAGGCGTTTTTGGGTGACTTGGCGGGGGTGAGCTCAAGACAACCCGATCCGGGATCGGGGGCCAGGGTTCGCCTTCTCGGGGGATTCCCAATTTTGTACCTATGGCGGGTACACGATTTTAGGAGCACAGGTGTTGGGGTTTTTGTGATGACTTGGAGGATAGGAGCTTGCCCCGGTCTGAAACCGAGTGGGTCACTTTGTTACACGAGTCTTTCGTACACACCACCTCGCCGAGAGTGGGGATAGGGCCGTTTCGACCCTAGCAAGTGCGATACCATACCTGCTAGTAGGATAGAGGGTACCAGTGAGAGGGTATAGGGTGAAGTCCCTTCCCTTTGCGGCACTCCCCGTGTGGCCACACGGGGGCATGTTCACAGTTCTGGGGTGATCCTTTGCGAGGGACCGCATCGAGAACCGGATGCAGGATGGAATCGTAACTCCTAGGTTTTCGTTCAGTTGGGTAGGCTCGGTCGGCCGTACACCGTCCGAGTGCTATTCTGTGTTGGGTACTGGTGTACACGCTCTGCAGAGTTTAGATCTATACGTATAGCCGCTTCCTCGGTTATGGACATGCTCGTTGTTTACTCCGACTCTTACGTTTTGGGATTTCTACCTCCCCCTTATAGGATGAGAGTGTATGGTGAGCCGTGGTTGTACTCAGGGAGAGGGGAGTTGCTCCCTCTACCTCGCGGATCCGGGTGCAATCATTGAGGTGCGAGGAGTGGGAGTTCTCGCACCGACCCTAGTTGGAGATAGGTTCTGGTGGTGGTGATCTGGGTAACCAGGTGTAACCGTTTGTGGTTGATAGATGTGGGAAATGGAGGGAAATGGAGATGATATTCTACTTATATTGTTGCTGCTGCTTAGGAAACCCAGCCTCTACCTTGTTCATTTCTTTACCTTTAGAAGTAGGCCACTTAAAGCTTGCATATGGTTGGTGACGTGGACCTATCCCGATCCTTGGGGATAGTCCCTGAGCTTGCAGGGTATGAGTCAGACTTCGACAACAACGTCGATGGATGGTACGACTGAGGGGCACGTCGTTTCACTCAAGGATGCCTATGGGAGAAGAATAAAGATGGAGACATCTTCTGGAAGCTAGCTACCGCTGCGTAGGCTCTTATTCATGTTATTCCACCAAGAGGCATGTAATGATGTACTCCTTTATTCAGGACATGTAATAATATTCGTACTCTGATGCTTTATTTCGTTGTATGGTTGTGATATTTATCTGTGATGGATGTCTGTGTGTGATAGCGTCTGATCCAGGGACTATCGCGAGAACAGAATGACGGGTTTTCCCCTTTTGAAAACCCGGGTCGTTACAGATACGACCCGGTACTAATGTGGCTGAAGGACCGGATTGGCGACCAGAGAGGGGGGAGTGAATGGGAGCTGATAAAAAATTCTTCCCAAGAAGAACCTCGGCCTATACCCCGATTTCACTTCCGAGCAATCCCACGCACACCTTGCCAAGATCACGTAGTCACTGGAGGTGCTACTGATCCTAGGAGCAAGTACCTCCACCCAAACAAGCAACTGAAAACCGCAGCAGAAAATCTGTGCCGCCTGCTGTCTGTGCTACACCGGTCAGGCCCGTGAGGAGCACCAGTCAGACCGATGGCACCGGTCAGGCCGGTGAGTTGCACCGGTCAGGCCGGTGTGCACAACAACATGCACAGAAACGTTCTAGAGAGCCTCATCGAGATCTCTAGGCCCTGGAACAAAAACCACCTCAAACCAAGAAATCACCAGCGACAAGAAGCTACTCCAACCAAGCCAAGAAGGGGCAAACCAAGGAGAAACTCACCAAGAACTGAGCATGGGAAACCACACGCACAACTCCACTAAACCACACATTCACCCGAGCAAAATACCCATAAGGGCATGCACCGGTCAGACCGGTTAGGCCTGAGCAGCTCAGGAAGAACTCCACCCGTGGGTTAACCCCTTTATTCCCTTCGCCCAATCTCCCGATTCACTCCACGGATTCAAGAGAAACTTTGAGGAAGATAGGAATACCTCATGGGTGACCTCTAGCTCGAAGCATATGCCCAAAATCTCTCTAGAATAGGAGGAATCACAAATCTCGTGCTCCAACCCCAAGAACACAAGGAACTCCGAAAACCCCAAAATCGAAGGCCTTTCCACAGATTTGGAGGGGACAAATCACCAAGAAAAGAGGCAAAACATCCTCATGAGTGAATCCACCAACAAATCCCGTGGGAAAACACCCCCAAAAACTCATCACGAAAATCCAAAGAAAGAGCTCCGAAAATCAAAAAAAAAAGAAAGACAGGAATAGCAACTAGAGCACTTGAGGAACCACGCCGAAGCTTCTATACATACCATGAAAGGTTCATACAAGGTCTAGCAAGCCGCCCGATCATCCATCCCTATCTCTAGATGCAACATGAAGCTCTCAAGCTAGCCTAGGAAAAACTAGGAAAAAGAAAAGAGGAAATGGTCTAGAGTTCCAAGAGTTGGCTGCCATCTCTCACTCAATTGAGTATATATGGAGTGTGCCGAATGACTAAACTACCCCAACTTAACTTAAGATACACGCTCACCAAGGGCACTTTGGGAACTTTGGTCGAAATCTCCATCGGACGGACGCCCGCAGACCGCAAGCCGCTTCAACACCACACAAGCCTTGCGATCCTACCGCGTGTCCTCCGTTTCGAAGCTTCCATACGCCCACGGGACCCACCGATCAGACCGGTCCTCCACACCGGTCAGACCGGTCAGCACCGGTCAGACACACTGGTCCAACCGGTCCAGTGCTGAACCGCTGTGCTCCGGACTCCGGTCTTGGCTTTGTGGCTCAGCCAAGTAACCCAGTGATTTTGTGGCCAAACCACTGCAAACCCCACGTGTAAGTTTCAGTCGTCACCTGCTACCTTGTACCGGCTCCATCCTCTCGACGTCGTCTTGCTCTTCTTGCCAGCGTACGGCCCACACTTGATCCCGTCGGTCACCGGGTACCTCGATCGAAGACTACTTGTCTCTCCGCTCCTGGGAGGTCACACAGACGTAGACCTTTCGCATTTGATTTTCACCTGCACCACGCGAACCAAGCCGCAACCTGTACCTGCATTACCAGGCCAAGAGTCAGTCCACACAACATTGTCAATCACTCATCACTAAGGAGCGACCATCCGCCGGTCCTCGGACCACACAGGTCTTCAGTGGCCTTCCCACGGTGACGTGGCGGCCTCCACATTAGTATCGGGTGTTGTCCCTACCCGGTACTAATGTATTTTTCTTAATTTTCTTTTTCCTTTTCTTTTTAGTTTGTTTTGCATTTGAACGTATTTAGACTTATTTGTTTGGTTTACATATACTAATCTAATACGCAGTTATTATACCATAAAAGCATATAGCCATACATCCATGAAGGTGTAAAAGCACCAGATAGGGTAGAGTTTTGGGCCGGGCTGTTTTCTTTTTTCATTTTTTTATCAACATATGAGCCGGACTGATCGAATGACAATAGCGTCAGAATAGCGGTGCTATGGCGCTATTCCAGGATAGCAGCCCTATAGCGCGCTATAGCACGAATAGCACTAATAGTGTGAAAAGTGCAATTGCGCCGCTATAACACGCTATTTTGATCATTGGGCCTAAGCAATAACCCATAGACGCCCGGTGCGGCCCCCAGCTGATGTAGGGTTTGGACTTTGGATCTGAAAATTCAATGCAGCAAGACAGCACGTAATGGGGATACGTATGACTGATTATTTGTTATGAGCTGGGGTACCTATAGGCAGCGTCGCTTCACTGCACAGACCGACATACGTACTCCACATGCTAAACAACGTAACGTCTGTACGTATGTCCTTTCTTCCGTCGTACACGTTCACCAAAGCGAGCGGCACGGCAGGAAGCTATGGGAACGTTTCTAGGGACCAAAAGGCGGCATGGCCTTTCTTTTTTTAATAAAGGAAAGGAGTTCCAGCTCTACAAATGCAATCTAGAAAAATCACGCAGACGTATCACCAGCATATTGTCTCGATCTGTACTATGTATTGCGACATTCAATTTAAATAATCTCAATTGATCTGCTGGTCTCGACACAAACCTTTTGTCCATATACTGAACCCTACGATACGACGTGCTCATCTGATGACTCCAATTTCGTCTTGGACCTGGACCGACCCTTCATTCATCAGGTTGATCAGTTCGGCCATAGTTACACTTAACAGGGAAAAAATTTGATTGTACGCGATAAACTAAAAACAACATATATACCAAGGCCTGAAATTCTGTAAAGTGCATGCATGGATCATCCAAATATTAAAGAAAAATGTATGATCGAAATTAAGTACCTTTTCATGAACCTGTCTATCATTTTGATGCGTGTGCACTGTCCTGGCTCGATTCAGGGCTAAATGACTCTCAAACGTATTCTGTGAAACAAGGAGCTAGAACACCATCATGGTCAGACGAGACCTGTGTCCCTTGACAGATTGATGATGACTAGCAATTTCTATATGTACAAATCTAAATGCAAATAATCCTCACGGCACAAACCATTGTTTTCTCACTAGTAAAATATAGGAGCCTTTTATTACTAAATTTGATTAACGATGTTGACGCAGAGAATATACGGACCGAGACTCACCACGTTGTCGAGGTCACTATCACCACGACCTATCACACAAGTCACGGTTGTCTACTGATCTCTGGAAAAAGTCTCATTTGGATTTGAACCTCCACAACTATATAAACTCCTGCATTGCAACTCTTGTGTATCATCAAGTTTTGAGCATCAAACACATAAGGAGAGAGAGAGAGAGAGAGAGAGAGAGAGAAGAAGAAGAAGAAGAAGAAGAAGAAGAAGAAGAAGAAGAAGAAGAAGAAGAAGAAGAAGAAGAAGAAGAAATTAAAGGAAAGGAAAGTCATAGCCTATCCACCTATTACCAAATCCACAACACATTACAGGAGCAAGCCAATGGCCCCCGGACAAAGAAGGCGAGCGCCAAGGCTTTGCCGAGCTGTGTATCCAGTGTTATCCGTGATGACGACAAGAGGATCGCAAAGGGCTACCTCCCCATAGTGCTTGTTCATGACGAGGAAGGTGCCGCGGAGACGAGGGTGTTGGTGCGTGTCAAGGATCTCATGGAGCCATGCATGGCTGCGTTGTTGGAGCTGGCTGAGCAACAGTTTGGGTATGGCCAGCAAGGAGTGCTGAGGGTCCCATGTGACACCCAACGTTTTGAGCATGTGGTTAACATGGAATGCAAATCCAAAGCAGCTAGATAAATGATCATTGCTGTGAAACATATAGATTGGTCATTTAATTGGTTATAATTACAACGCATATGTTAGTGATGTAAATCCTACGGGAAATTCATGTTTGAGAGATGAAATGGACATATATGAGGCACGTGTGTGTTATTATCCTCTATTGATGTTTTGTTCTTGCCCTTGGTTATTCTCTTTTCTTGTTTGGGAAAATATCTGGTGAAAACTACAACTTTTGTGAAAACCCGTGCAAACCACGATAAAAAAAAGTCATCTAAATTCACTAAAAAAATCACACAGGTAGATGATATGATGATACACAACTTTGTAAAATATCTTGTCCAAATTTGACTATGTTTGTGAGACATCAAAATAACAAATTTCAAGCCAAAAAGTTGTCCAGATGATTAGTTAGAAATTTGTTATTTTTATATCTCAGAAACGAAGTCGAGTTTGAACAAGATATTTTACAAGGTTGTGTATCATCGTATAATCTACATGTGTGATTTTTTGGTGAATTTAGATGACTTTTTAGCTGTGATTTGCACGGGTTTTCACAAAGATTATGGTTTCCACCGGATATGTTCCATGTCTGTTGCACGTATGAATTGAGCAAGTAAAGGCTGACTTTAACTAACTCTTAGCATCCCTTGATAGGAATTTCATATTTGGCTTCTATGATATTGTAACTGTTAACAAAACTATTTGTCTAAAACTCTACCATGTTTGTCCAAAAACTAAATTAAACCATCTGAAAAATTGAAATTTATCATGATCAGTTGTGGGTAATATTGTATAACGAACCATTTTATCGCATCTTAGATGATCTCTAATAAGGATTTATTCAATGTCTTCCTCAGATTTTTGCACCATTGCATCCTGATCATGTGAATATGATAATAATATTAAAAATGATTATTTAGGTAATGATGAAGAATTATGGGATGACAAATTAATTTTTATTCATTGATATGAGAGTTTAATGTTAGTATGTATCCATACATCTTAATTATATCTATTTAATTATAATTTCTTACCATGCAATGCAATGGGTTACTTAAAAGTTCAATATCGTTGTTTGCTTGATGAATATTAGCATCAAATTTTGTTAACGTCAAAACTAGCAACGTTTTAACAGTCTCCACTAGCCAATTTTTCCTTGGACTTAGCGTCATCTGTATGCTCTTCTTGTGCTTGCACGATACTAGCAACGTTTATACTCCATCCATCTCAACCAATTTTGGCATTTTAAGGTTCATAGATTTTACTATCCACCTAGACATAGTATATATTCAGATGCATAGCACAAGAAATGAGCATAAAAAAGCCAAAACTACTTATTATAAGCTTATAACGAAAATAAGCCAAGGGATTAAGAAACCAAAGTGCTAAAAGTTCCAAATATAAATAAATCTCTCAATCTTTGCCATGAAAACAAATCAAAATGAAATTCTATTTTTGAAACTCTAACCATGAGTAGCAAAGACCTCCACGATTGCAAACTCAAGCAACCTACAACCCACCATCAATGCAGCTATCCTGTCTTTCTGAAGTAGCGACCAAAACTGAGTCCAATGTATCCCCCTGAAGAGAGTACTAGCAAGTATGAAGGCACTGGACCCTTGTCAAATACAACATCATTTCTAGATATCCAAATTGCCCAACACATGGCAATTGAACCTGCTAGTATCTGATACTTAAGTTTCCTATTTATCCCAAACTACCAGCCATTAAACAAGTGATCCATGCTAGTTGACGGAGATAATTTAAAGAAAACTTGAACAATTCTCTGAATGAACTTCGCATGGTGACAATCAAAAAACAAATATCGAATGGTCTCACTATGTGAACAAAAGGAGCAAGACATATTTCTACGAGTTCGAAAAGAAAATAATATAATTGTTTAATGTTTTACTACAGCAAAGCACATGCATTCTACAACTATATATTAAAAACACGAAGTGCCTAACTATGACTGATTTTGGAAGACTTGCACTAGATTTGGGAGAGGGAAGGGGATGTTAATTTGAGCATCTAGGGTTTGTATTTCACTACGTGAAAACAGACATTGGTAACGGGCGCGGATGGCTATTGGTAATGGGCAAAACGCCCGTTACCGATCAAGCATTACAAATAAGCCAACAAAGGTAACGGACCGATGCCCGTTACTGATGACACGTAATTGTAACGGGCGTCGAACAAAGACCGTTACCACAACTACTTACCGGTCACCTGAAATGGCTATTTCTCCGGGCCCACCGGAGCCTTTGGTAACGGGTGCAGACACTGAGCCCGTTACTCATAACACGTATTAGTAACGGGTGTCTAACAAAGACCGTTACCGAAACTAGTTACCGGTCACCTGAAATGTCTGTTTCTCTGGGCCCACATGGACCTTTTGTAACGGGTATAGAAACCGAGCCCGTTACATGAACTCAATATTGGAGACGTTTGCTGTGGACACGCGTCTCCATGAAAGGAGATACATTTTTTTGTACGCGTGTCTCCTCTATCTGGACGAAAGGAGACGTGTGCTCTGGATGCGTGTCTCCTCTGTATCGACGAAAGCATCAACTTCTAGGGCCCACCGGTCAGTATTAGTAACGGGCCTTTATGCGGCCCGTTACAGTTTTGTCATACTTGTAACGAGCGTTCCAAGTGAAGCCCGTTACTCACAGATCATTTTTTGTAACGTGCCTTACTTAACGCCCGTGACCGATACGTAGGGCACCTACAGTAACCTGCCTGTTTTCTGGCTGCATCCCGGAACCAGCCAGGATTTGGTAGCCACCAGATCAGGGGCTGCATCCCGGAACCAGCCAGGATTTGACAGCCACCACAGCAATGCAAGGAGACATCACAAACACATTCTCATCACATATATACACAAGCAAGATCACATATATATACACAATGCGAGATCACATCAAGTTCCTCATCAGATCGACATGCATGCTAAAGTTTCAAGTTCGTCATCGGTACTTTTTGTTTGGATGGAGTCCTGAGAAAACTGCCTAAACCAGGCAACATCTGACCCCAGCCAAGCAGGTTTCTCAGGCAGTACTAAACTAGCCTGAATGCAGCAAGTTTCAAGTTTGTCAGGCAGTACAATGAACTCACGGTGCACCATTATAGAGGTTGCCGTTTCGGTCGAGGATCTCCTTAACAATGTACTCGCACAGCATCTCCCGGACCGGCTTTAGATCTTCTGTAGAAACATTTAGGGCAGGTTTGAAATCCTGCAAAATAAAATAATTATGAGAATACAAGTAGAAATCAGTTTCTAAAATCAAATGGAGAATTTGAGCAGAGACAAGGGTGAGCATTATCTACTTACAACAGCCTTCTTGATGTGAGGTATGTCTTCGAGTAGTTTGAACATATTGAATGCCACATGGAATCCATGCAAAAAGGACCCCGATGGCTGCTGAGCACACTGCGCATCGAGGTACCAAAATGACAAGTTAATGCAGTACAAATTGGTATGAAGGGACCATAAAAAAACCTGGGTCTTACAGTGGTATTTGGCTTGTGCTTGAATGTCAGATTGGATTTTAGCTTTTTCTTCTTTCCTTTCATAACTTCGTCCTTTGGGCAAGTATTTTCAGAGGCCCTGCATGATCAGCAATACCGATTAGAAACACTAAGAGATTGAATTTTGTGAACAAAACCTACAAGGTACAGGCCATTGCACAAGCGCTCGGAGGTCTTCGAACTTTCGCGCGGGATGATGTTTTGCAGAATCTAGATACCAAACCTCTTTGAACTTCATACAGATGATTAGTGTTACATAGTGGCCACCGGTGCAGAAGGCACCCACCAAGTAGTCATTTGTCATTGCATTTCTCAATGGTTTTATTACAAGGGTAGACTCCTTATCAATCTTTGTGGTCGTGAGAACCTGTGGATCCAAAAATCCAACATTGATCTTCATCTCCGCTGCCTTGTCCATCATTTTCCTACAAAAAATCCAAATGTTAGCATGCATGAACTTTGTGGTCAAAATTAAAGAAATATCTATTTTGGTTTTAAGGCACTTACAATGTCCACAACCTCAAGAAGGTCTCATCCAGAGCAACCAGGGTTATAAGGTCATACACGTGACTGAATGTAATGTTTAACATTAAATCACTAGCAACATGAAAGGAGTCTTCAGACAACTTTGCTGAAAAACTAAGTTTATCCTTACTGTGTTCCATGGCGTAAGCATGCAACCTGGCACAATTCGGTCCAGCAGCCTGTAAGTCCTCTTCTGACAACATAGGCACAACAGGCTTGCATTTTGGATCTCATTTTGTCCAAAAACAGTTAAGAAGATCATCTCTAGGCAGAGGTTTCCTGGCCCCCTTCTTTTGCGGTGGCTGCTGCTCAGGCGGAGATTGCCTGTCCTCCGCCTGTCGCTGCTGCTGCTTAGGCGGAGATTGCCTGTCCTCCTCCTGCTGTTGTCGATGCTCCTGCTGTGTAGTTTTGCTGATCTGCAGTTGCTTCTTAGGCGGAGATTGCCTGTCCTCCTCCTGCTGTTGTCGATGCTCCTCCTGCTGCGTAGTTTTGCTGATCTGTTGTTGCTTCTTAGGCGGAGATTGCCTGTCCTCCAACTGCTGTTGTCGATGCTCCTACTACGTAGTTTTGCTGATCTGCTGCTGCTGCTGCTGAGCTTTCTCTAGCTGACGCTGAGCTGCAGTTCCTCCATCTGATGCTGTACCCCTGCTACCTGATGTGGGAGCAGGGTTGGTATTTCTCGTAATGGGTGGTACATAGATCTTGTTCTTTGACCATTGGATCCTTAGACAGAGAGCCTGAACTAGGGTTGTTACTTCATCCCCCCAATTGGTACAGGCAGAGGGTAGTGACCCATATTGCCCCACACATAACTAGGTTGCACCACAGCATACCCATCCTGCACCGGTACTGTATGGAGAGTCTTTTGCAATGGAAAGACAGTGGCTAGTGCGAGCTCCACTTTATTCCCGGAGCCATCCAAAAGGCTACACTTGGTTGGCTCTGTGAGCTTATCTATTGTGTCCAGCATAGGTGATCGACTATCAGTGTGCTGTTGACTACCTTCGTCCACGTGCTTCTTCTTCCTCACTGCCACGTGCTTCTTCTTCCTCACTGCCACGCACATCTTCTTCCTCGAGGCCATGCACATCTTCTTCCTCGCTGCTACTGACAGGTGGTGATTGGGGAGGATGAAGTACATTTTTCGGTATATCAAAGCCTGATTCTGCTAGAATGGAGACAATTCTAGTGACTGCTTCACCAACTAGGTCTTCCATCTACGGTCCAGCCTTCTTGTTCCTCTTCTTCCTGTACATTCCAGCAAACTCTTCACCAAACCCTTTACCCCAGCCAAGTGAACTAGACACACCTCGGACCCGACCTCAATGCTCTGGAGTCTCTAGTGCTGCGGTGAGGATATCATTCTCCCTAACCCCGAAAGAACCATCGCTAGCCTGAGCTGCAATTGTTTTCACCCTAGTTGCTACCCCCACCACCGCAGGGTTACTGAATGTTATGTCCCTGCTTCCTTCACTAGTGGTCTTCCTCTTCCCTACCCTTGCCTGCAGATAAGGCCTCGAACGTTCAGGAAATTGGTCCCAAGGGTTCTGTTTTCCTTCTTCAGCTAGCTTTGCATCCTCCTCCTCCCACTCTTTCCTTTTACGAACATAACCTTTTCTGCCCGTCCTGTGTGGCTTATCATGCAATGCTCTCTTTTCTTTCATCCCCTGGCTCAATGTCTGAAATCTAGGAGAATTGGTTTCCTGCACAAACACGGTCCAGTCTTCTGGCTACAAAATGGCATGCTTCACAAAGGGAGTCTCCTCTTGGCTCACATATTTTTTTCTTAAATGGGTCTTGAACCATTGTTGCAAGGTTGCAATCTCTAACATAGTTGCCTTAACTGCCTTCTCGCGAATAGATTCAGCCAGATTGTCTCGGTAATCTAGCTTTTTCTCTAAAACTGTGAACATCTCTTCCTTCTCAATTGGTGAGAGATCTTCAACTGCCCTGTTGATTGACACCCTCTCTCGAGCAATGAGGCCACAGACCAATACAAATCTATCCCTCGCAGCATCTGGGGTAGGCCAATAATTGTTATCAAGTCCAGTTGCGGTCAACTTGTCTTCTGGCCATTTGGTTTGTGTCCTTGACCCGTGGGATCGAGTACTTCTTGCAGCAGTATGTGCTGAATGACCCTGTGAAGAAGGATCACCGTCGATAGGCTGTGAACAAGGTTCACCGTCGATGGGCTGTGATGGTGCACTGGAGGTAGAGGAGTTTGGTGTTGTGGGAGACTGCATAGATGATATGTCAGGTCATCAGTAGAGCAACATAAGCTAGACTGAAAACCTAAACAAAATAAGATAAATTCTTATTCTCTGACAGGCAAAATAGTTGATATTAACATACAGGTTGGGGATAGGTGCTAACCATTTTGATAGGGTGAAGCAATATGTTTATATATCAAAGCAGAGACTAAATTCCTTCAACTGCTTCCTTGTCCAACTTCAGCAGGAATGAATTGTGTGTTCCATGTGTACATGCAACAAGAGGACAAAGCAATTAGAATTAAAGTATGCTAACAGGTCCAAAGCATAACTGTCGATCTGGTACATTCGAAGCATAACAGAATTTCAACAGTTCATGTAAGTTCATCTGTTAGCAACAATTTATTCAAATAGACTTGGAGCAACAAAATTCATCCGTCAAATCCACAGCCAATCAATTAAAAATGAACTATTAAGGCATGCTGTACTAATGCAGGTAATTCCAGGAGAATAATCCTATGTGAACAACCGTAAAGTAGCATGTCTCCCTAACCCACCTTGACAGGAATAGCAGATTGGGTGGCCGAGCAGAGAGAGGGCGTTGGGGGTTCAAGCAGCACTAACCTCTGTCGCGAATGAAGTAGTTGTTCTCGTGGTGGTCGGAGAGGCCCGATCCGCGTCGCCTCGTTGCTTGAGGTGGCCAGCTCGTCGTCGTGGTCGGGGATGCCGGATCCGCGTCACCGTCTCTAGGTTGACCGGGACGCCATCCACACGCCAGTAACTGCGTCCTCGTCACGGCTGGAGCCGCTTCGCCGACGTCACGCCGGGAACGGTGGGGCTGGAGAAGAGCAGGGCTGCGGCGAGGAGAGTGCGGGCGTGGTGGATCTGTCTGAATTAGACTCCCGAGTATATGTCCCCTGCGCACGTGTTACTATGTTCACAGAAATTACTGGCGTGCCCTTGAACGGCTCTCTTGTGGAATTGGAATTCCATGGGCATTATAGTCAATATAGGTGAGAAGTTTTGAACAGCGCGCGCAAGGTTTGCCTGCTGACGCTGACAATGGATAGTCATCGTCGACGCTGGTTAGTAAACCCGCGTCGCTTCGTCGGTAGGTTTCTTCTTTATATAGGCTGCTGACACTGACGCGTGGGCCCGACACTATTTTTTAGAAATGAAACTCGCATCCATCAAATATTAGAGCTGGTAAAACAACACCTAAAAATTCATTAAAAATAACATCAATTCATATTTGGACATTTAGTATTTTAATAAAATATCAACAGTCACACTTGTATACCCAACATTCTTATAATTCGAATATACATCTCATGCTTGTGATATAATAAGTCTAATAACATCTTAGTTTGCTCCAAAAATTCTACAAATTGACGTGGCAACATAAATTGTGTACCTAAACTTGTCATAAAAAATTTAAATGGTTTCGATAAAGGAAGAATATACTTGTATACAAATGGCTACATCTCTTACATAGTTTCTTAGAATGTTGCTTGAACATTGAAGTTTTCCACACTTTGCAACATGTTTGATCTCGTACGCATTTGAAATTTTTACACAAGCTTGTGTTCACCTTAAGATTACGAAATGCAATGTTTCATTACTAATGATTGTGGAAAATAAATATTATTTCTATGTTGTACTTACAAAGAACAAGATAAAGGCATATAAACATTATTCACGAAACGGAATATACACTAAACAATGAAATTAATGAAAAGATGGAGATTTTTAAAAAAATAGGAAAAAATCATCAAATTTGGACTAAGTACGACGGAGAAATACATGTTACAAAATTTGACTGCAGATTAAAAGGAGAAATGAGAACTGTTCTTCATTCCAATAGAACAGAGGGTGATGGTTAACCTACGTCTCATTTGCCCCTCCAATCCTCGTCTCCTACGCCCACCCAATAGAACAGAGGAGGAAGCAGACTAGCAGAGGCCACCGCCGCCGCCGCCTCTGCCGCCGCTGTGCCCGCTTTGACATCCAAGAGGGCACTCTAGGCCTCTAATACGACAAATGAGACCACCGCAACCTTCGATTTGACTCAGAAACGTGACAAATCAAATCTTGTGGATGCGACACAGAATATGTAATAATTTACATTCAAGATACATAATTTTTATTGATGCTTCCGCCTGCATCCCGATGTTCATCCTACTGACGGCGTACTCCACCGCGACGCTGAATCCACGCGTCCAGAGGTCGAACTCATGACGGATGCAACACTCGGTGCTGCAGTAGTGGATGATCCCTGGGGTCTCCGGCCCGTAGCGCCTACATCCCACTACCCAAATGCAGATGTGGGGATTCTGGACGGGCAGCAATGGAATGTCATCGTCGCCGTCACTAAGCCAGTACCACCACACAATGTTCTGGAGATCCCGGCGGATGAGGTAGCGTAGCCAGTGCAGGTTGTGGTTCTTCCTGCGCCAGTCAGGGGGCGACGGCCCGCCGCTGATTTCGTGGAGCAGTGCCATCGCTTCGGGGTCCACAGGGTTGCGACGGTACTTCAGCATCGCTAAGAAGTACTTCGCACCGGCGTCTTTGGCAGCGGCCTTTCCGACGAGCTCCAGACCCTCATCGGGATTCCGCCACCTCATCAACCTCTCCATCCCCTCGAAGCATAATGCCTCCGGATGTTTGGCGAGGTGGAAGCGCTCCTTCAACAAGGACCTAGCGTAGCGATTCTTGCACTCTTGACGAAGCTCACGCAGCGACACCTGCAGGAGTACCTAATCTGAGTCGCAGATGCGCCGGAAGGTACCACAGACCCGATTACGAAGGATTAGGAAACGAATGACGGGCTCACCCTTGATGCAGCGGAGGATGATCTGGGTGACCAGTTCATTTGGCAGCAGCTCCATGAAGCACACCGCGGCCATGAAGGAGAAGGGGAAGGAAATGGAAAGGCGACGGGATCTGGAAATTGGAAGGCGACGGGGTTTGGAAATTGAAATGCGACACGACCATTTATAAAAACCCGTTACTAATAATATGGAACTTGAAATGCGACGCGGTTTGGCTGCTGACGGGTGGGCCCGACAACTGCCCCTGCCCCTGCACCTTCCCGCGAAATTGAAATGGGACGATTTTGCTCCCAAAAAAGGGTTCTCGAGGCGTAGGAGGACGTGGGGCGTGGGGAGGAAGGCGCCCTGACGGTTCACGTCTTGTCATCATAAATCCCTGACAGCTGGTTGCTCCGTAATCATATCGTTTCTTTCGCTTCATCTTCTTCCCCCTCGCCATCAAAAAACCACAACCTCCGGTCAACGAGAGATCACACCAATAAGGAGCGAGAAGAGCATGGCGTCGAGTGACCCGTCGGTGAAGCGGGGACGAAGAGAGGATGACGATGACGAAAGCCACCGTCGGAGGAAGTTGACCATCAAGGAGAAGGGGAAGGAGCCGGTGGTGCCCAAGGAGAAGGAGAAGAATGAGGCCGCCGACATCAGCTTCACTGTCGAACTGCTCTAGGGCGCGTTCATGAAGCTCTGAGATGTTGGCGAAGCGTTCAAGATCGAGGCGCCTGACCATAACAAGGATGGCAGCGTCAAGGGTCTCTCCTTTAGGATCCACGTGTTGGCTAAAAAGCTTGAGAAGCTCCCCGTGGTCCAGCGGTCTCTTCTCGGCGACGACGGCTCCGACGGCGGCTCCGACGGCTCCGACGGCGGGACTCCGACAGCGGCGACCGACTAATTGATCCACTCCTATACCATTAATAATGTGTTTGTGATTATTGTGTGTTTGTTAGTTTGTTCGTCAGGTTGTTGGACTACGTAGTTTGTCGATCATGAACTACTTAGTTTGTTTGTCGATCATGAACTTGTTAGTTTGGTTGTTGGATTTTGTATATATGTCATGAACTCAATCTAAGAGACGGGGGCAGATCCATCCGTGTCGCCTACAGTATCTGTTCCTCCTGTGATGAACTCGATCTTGGAGACAATGGCCGTGTTTGTTTAGTAGGGTCTAAAAATTAGTCTTAAGGAATCTTTCATGCATGGAGTACTAAATAAAGTGTATTTGCAAAAACTTTTTTACAGATAAGTGTAACTTTGCGCGACGAATCTAATGAGCCTACTTAATCCATGATTTGCTACAATAATGCTACAGTAACCATCCTCTAATCATGTGGTCAAAAATACCTCATTAGATTCATCTCGCAAATTAGCCCAGAGGTTATGAAGTTAGTTTTGTAAACTGACTTGATTTAATACCTCTAATTAATGGTCAAACATATGAACAGTGTGGGGCTAATTTTTTAGCCTCAAAACCAAACACGCCCAATGGATAGTCATCGCCGACGCTGGTTAGAAAAATCGCGTCGCCTTGTTGGCAGGTAGGTCCAGGTGGTTACCTTCTTTATATAGGCTGCTGACACTGACGCGTGGGCCCGACACTATTTTTTAGAATTGAAACTCGCATCCATCAAATATTAGAGCTGGTAAAACAGCGCCTAAAAATTCATTGAAAATAACATTAATTCATATTTGGACATTTAGTATTTTAATAAAATATCAACAGCCACACTTGTATACCTAACATTGTTATAATTCGAATATACATCTCATGCTTGTGATATAATAATTCTAATAACATCTTAGTTTGCTCCAAAAATTCTACAAATTTACGTGGAAACATAATTTGGGTACCTAAACTTGTCATAAAAAATTCAAATAGTTTCGATAAAGGAAGAATATACTTGTATACAAATGGCTACATCTCTCACATAGTTTCCTAGAATGTTGCTTGAACATTGAAGTTTTCCACACTTTGCAAGATGTTCGATCTCGTACGCATTTGAAATTTTAACACAAGCATGTGTTCACCTTAAGATCACGAAATGCAAAGTTTCATTACTAATGGCTGTGGAAAACAAATATTATTTCTATGTTGTACTTACAAAGAACAAGATAAGGCATATAAACATTATTCACGAAATGGAATATACACTAAACAATGAAATTAATGAAAAGATGGGGATTTTAGAAAAAACTAGGAAAGAAAATCATCAAATTTGGACTAAGCACGACGGAGAAATACATGTTACAAAATTTGACTGCAGATTAAAAGGAGAAATGAGAACTATTCTTCGTTCCAATGGAACTGGGACCCACCCCTATTAGAGACGCGGGATGGTTAATCCTCGTCTCATTTTCCCACACAAACTATTCTTCATTCCAATAGAACAGAGGAGGAAGCAGAGGGAGCCGCAACCTTGGATTTGACTCAGAAATGTGAGAAATCAAATCTTGTCTATCAATAACCGATTGGACGATACTTTACACGATAGAAGAAGACATTACATTCGTAACGAAGTCTACATTCATCACTACAGAAATACATGCAAAACCCCCTCCGGCTCGGTGCCTTACCGCAGAATGCTTTGCCTGCGCAATGTTGAATGTTGCCTCGCGCCACCGCTATTGGCAGCGTCGGCCGGCGGAGGCCACGGCGGAGGGCGACACTCCTAATTTGCCAAGCCAGATTGACCCCACGATGCCGGAAATCTAGGGATTGCACATTGCTGATCAAACACAGACGCCACTGCCCTTGCTCCTCGCCCTCAACCTGTTTCATGTACGCAATTGCAGTGGCGTCGGCGTCGGCCCCGCTATTGGCTCTGTAGAGGAAGACGGCGGCCACATAGGCCGGCCCTCTGTGCCCGTCTTTGGCAGCACAGTGGAGCTCATCGAGGGGAGGCTGAGGGCTGTGGTTCCTGCCGAAGATGGCGTCTATCCCAGTGAGGAAGCAGGCCACCGGGTTGCCGGCTGCAGCCAGGCTACGAAGGAAGACGTCGTAGCCGACGGGGTCGTTGTTCTGTATCTGCTCGACTGGAACCCGATCCAGTGCTAGGTGCCTACCGACGTCTCTGTCACGGCAGAGGCGGAGCATGTCCTTGCAGGTTGCCTGTAGGCTGCAGAGGTCCTCCATAGGCCGATTCGATGTCGCACCGACTCGGCCAACGATGATCGCCAGCACCTCTGCCGGGAGTTCCACGAGCGACCGCGGGTGCTCCCTCGATGCCATGAGTGTGGCGGAGGGGCACGACGAGGAGTGTAGGCAGTTGTGGTTTTCTCGTGGGTAGATGAAGGGGTTGTGGTGGTTTCGCGGGTAGAAGAAGGGGTTGGGGCAATGGTTATTTATTTTGGAGAGAAGATACAGGAGACGCGTCTCCGATGAGCCAGTGGATACTACTAATTGCACATCTCGTTTATCGAGGAGTCAATCTCTTTGAAGTTTGACGAAATGTAGACAAAATAATATCAATACTCTCCGATGAGTGGTACTACTAATTGCACATCTCGCTTATAGGCATCTTAGGCAGTATCTTAGGCAGAATATATAGGCATCATATATTACAGAAAGGAGATTCAAATTCCACCAATACACATCCTATATATATATTACAAAAAGGATTCCATTTCCAGCAATAGACATCCCTGCATTTTACAAAAAGGATCGGATTCAGCAGAAATCAATCTTGCTTCTTTTTCTTCTTTGATTTTTGTATATGGATCTTTTCACGATGGTCGCTTCGCAAGTATGGTGTTTTGTCAGCTCCCAAGACTCGGGGCATGTATGAAGTGTGAAAGGATGGACTTTCATCAAACTAGTTGTATTCCTCCTCCTCAACAACATTTTCAACCCCAACAATCCTTTTTTTCCAGGCAAAACCACACTCCAGTTATTCTTTGCAAGGTCAGGTACATAGAACACTTGCTCAACATCCTTGGTGAAGACAAGTGGTTCAGTTTTGTAACCAAAGACCCGGAGATCAACAGTAACATAACCAAATCTGTCCTTGATCATAGCTCTCTTCGCATTGGTGACCCATCTACACCGAAACAAGGCTACCTTGAATCCTACATAATCAAGCTCCCAAATTTCCTCTATTTGACCATAATATGTGGCTGTGTTCTTCTTATTGTCGACAGCCCGTACACGCACACCACTATGTTGATAGACGCTCTTGGCATCCTGGGCCATGGTGTAGAACGTGTATCCATTGATATCCACTGCTTAATATGTTGTAACAGTGAATAATGGCCCTGCTGCTAGTTTTCTTAGATCGTCGGTTATAGCAGCACTGCCACTCTGCTGGACATAATCTCGGAGCCACCTGTTGAAGCATTGCATGTGCCTCTTTGCAACCCAATCCTCAGTACAGCCAGGGTTTTGTTCACATAGTTGTTGCTTGTGCTCATTGCCAAATGGTGTAACCTCTACGCTCTGTTCTATCACGGTGAAATGAGCCTTCCTGAAGTCCTCTGGGTGCGGAGTGATTGACTTTTTCCCTAGGGTCCCAACACCTGAAAGCCTACCTTCATGTCGTGAACGAGGCACACCAATGGGGTTTTGGGGGTCCATATAACCCATGGCCCACTCCACTGCTTCGATGGTCTCATAGCCACGAACAATGGCTCCCTCCGGAAATGACCTATTATGTACCAATGATTTGAGGAATCAAAAGTACCTCTCATATGGAAACATCTGATGAAGGTAAGATGGACCAAGGTACCAGATCTCCCTCACAAGGTGTGTTGTTAGATGCAGCATGAGATCAAAGAATGATGGTGGGAAGGTAGCTTCAAGTAGGCATAGGGTCTCGAAATGCCTCCTCTCTAAGTCCAATAGTTTTTCCTCATCAATCACTTTCTGTTCTATTTCATTGAAGAATAAACACAAGCTCGTGACCGCGTCACGAACCAGTTCTGTCTTGATACCTCTTAGTGCAATAGGAAGAATAGATGTCATCAACACATGGCAATCATGAGATTTCATCAAGTTGAAATTCATTTTCATGTCCTTCACCGACACTAGCCTCTTGAAGTTCGATGAGTAGCCTGAAAGTACTTTCAAACCATGCAAAAACTCACAGAATTCTTTTCTCTCTGCCTTTGACAAGGTGGTTGCAGCAACGGGAAGGTCCATCCCCATGTCTGTTTCCTCTGCATAGAGCTCCGGCCTAATGCCCATTTCTTTAAGATCCTCCCTTGCATTTTTATGATCTTTTCCTTTCGACTTCTGTTGTAGCAATGTTCCCAAAGTAGCTTCACACACATTCTTCTTGACGTGCATGTTGTCAATCGAATGATCATGAAAGAACATATATGTGTAAAGGCTTTGGTAGGTATAACTTTGCAAGAGGTTCACGCATGTAGATAGCATAAAAATAATGTTTTAAATAAAACAATACAAGATATAAGGTCATTGGTAAACTTAAGTCAAAGAGCAACATAGAGTATGTGGGTCTAGAATTTAGTCCTTTAACATCCACAAATAAAAGAGCCGGTATTTTGTTAATTTAAGTTCCTTTTAATGGAGAGCAAATAGTCAAGTCACATATAACATTGTGTAAGTAAAACAAAGCGGCAACTTTCATCATTTTTCCATAAGCAAAGCATACACAAATGATATCATCGTGGTAAGCGCAAAAGTGATGGTGATTCATTTATTGAAAAACTAACAAAACTAGGTTGTCCTCCTAGTAGCCATGTTATTAACAAGGAAGACAAACAAAGGTTTTCTAACCTATGGTCGATGGCATATATGTACAAGCATTTTGAAAATGATGGAAAAAGAAAGGTTGAGGAAGCGTTACCATCCTTTTCGATGTTTGTGTCGAAGTGAAGTGTGGCCTCCCTCATACTTAAGCATTGTGCTTAGCATGGAAGAAGAATCCTGAGCATCTTGTGGTGACTATAATCTTTGTACTCTATGTGGCTTGTTTCTCTTCGTCCCAAAAATTTTCCCCATGCTTAGCCGTTGCTAAGTGTAGAAGAAGATTGTGAAGCATCTCGTGGTTCTTAAAGTCATTTTTGCCATGTGTATGGAGATCGTCTTTATGCTTCTTCACCTTCATCTCCTCATGTGTCCTTCAACTTCTTCTCATTGTCACTAAGCCTTGGTCCCAATCATTTTTCTCACTGTCATCATCTCTCCATTGTTATCCTTCATCACTGCTCATCTTCCACAAATTTTTCTTTTATGTTCTGAACAGAATATGTATCATACCCTTACTCCAGTGCATGGTGCACGAAATTCCCTTTCCAACGAGTCATCATTCGCCCAAAACAGATTCCGAACATGAGAGACATGGGTACCCATGGGTCCCCACCGACCAGGGTCTCAGCCGTCCCCGACAGGTGGGTCCGACCTACGAAATGACCCACCGACCTGACATGCGGACTCAAGGATGTAAAGATACTTGGTGTACAAGACAAGACAATCCAGCTCAGATAAGCTTTCCATGTTGTAACCGACTAGGATAGATGGAAACCAACTTGTAGCCCATGGTCGCCGGCCAATATAAGGTGGCTTGGGGTGCCCTCCTCGGGGGCAGATCTCTTTGGCGTATTCCCACACCAAACTGGACGTAGGGTTTTACTCTCCGGAGGCCCGAACCAGTATAAATCGCCGTGTTCCCCGTGTCTCACCGAGATTTCCGTGTGCATCCCGTGCATAACCACCTACGCTCTTAGATCCTGATCTCCTCCATTAACCTGCAAATCTCTAGGGCAGCCCCCTAGCGGATCTGTCCAGGTCTCACCCCCTGACAGTTGGCGTGCCAGGTAGGGGTGATCGGGAGCTCGCTGTGCAGCATGGTGGCCGGACCCAGCGTCATCTTCGGCGACGACACGAAGAATATCTCCGCAGCGACCTGCTCGCTGCCACCTTCTGATCTAATCGCGAGGTCGGCGTCTTCGTCTCTGGATGGCGCGCAAGAAATCGGCAACCCACCTGCCCACACCCTTCAAGGCGACTCGGTGAGATTAAATCTACACGACCTCCGGACCGTGGTGCCTAGGCGCCGACCTCAGCTTCAAGTCACCGCCGCTAGGCCACATGAATCATGAAGATGAGCAATCGATCTTCACCGAGCAGATTCGATCTAATCTACGTCGTGCTCGCCGCCGGATGGGTCAAAGCCTGACTCCACAAGGAGTTCGATCGGTTTACGATGGCTCGGCAAGCACGCGCGGCGTCGGGTAGATTCCCATCCCGTGGTGTGTCTGCATGCGACCAACTAGTCTGTCAAGTCCACGTGAACAGGGGAGTAATCATTGCTTTTTATTTTCTTTAACCTATTCCGATCTACTTTGAACTCCGTGTTATTGTTGGCACTTGCTATCCAATAGTACTTCTTTCCGTATTTGCTTCCAAGTTTCAGGCCTTGGCTCTGGCCAGATGGTGACGGCGCTGCAGTAGCTAGGGCGCCATGTCCTGCTACACCGATTCAAAGTCAAGTTGATGCCTAGTTCGAGTAAAAAAAAATCAAAAATCAATTTGTTGATTGCCTAAACTCTTGTGACGCATACGTGAAGACCAGGGAGTACTTCTCTATGCGTACTCCTACATCAACGAGGCTACCAACTCTTTGCCGACCACCTCCTCGACATCTCGGCACGAGTGCAGCTCGCGTCGGTGACTACTTCAGCTCGCTATGCATGGCTCCACGTCGCGTCGCTGGCTACCTGACAGCTCGGCATGTGCATGTCGTCGACCTCTTCGACGCCTCAAGCACGGCTCCAGCTCTACTGACCTCCCATGGTTGCTTGATGATCACGCTCAGCAACACGTACAGCGTCAACATTTGGACCCCGGCTACCTGACCTCCAACGGTGCATCGCCAAACTCGTCGATGTTCCGATCTCGGCACGGTCTCAGCTCGCATCAACACCTCGTCGGCCTTCTTCGATTCCTCCGTAGCTCGGCATAGCTTCGGCTTGTCTCGGCGACCAGCTACGTCATCACACACATGCCGATGACCTCTTCGACGTCTTCACAGCTCGGCGCAGCTTCGGCTCTTCCGACCTTCAACGACTCATCGCCGACATCTTTGGCGTCTCGAGCTTGCCACGTCGACCTCGGCCACAGCGACTCCACAAGCTAAGTGCTAGTTTCAATTAAATATTTCATGTCTCCGTGACTTTCACCGACCTGCTTTACATGCTTTTTCCTACTTTATTTTTCCCTCCCCCTCCGACACGCTCGGGGGCTTGGTATAGCCGACCTCGATACGTTCGGGGGCTTGGCAATGCCAATCTAAGGGTCGTCAGACCTAAGGGACTTAATTAATTTCTGTGTGTTCTCCCTTTAAATGTCTTTTACTTATTATGCGCATTCTTAAGTCGTGTGGTTGTGAGACCTTGGGTCCAAGGCCCCCCTCCGTGCACCGGCTGCACCTAAGCCTCCACACTGAGCTGTGCAGTCGGTAAGCCGTTCCTCCACTGAGTTGGGTTAGCGGAGGGGACACGTTTTGCAGCTTCATAGCTTTTGAGTTTGCATAATTTGTGCCTGGCACGATAAGGGGAATACTTTCTCAAACAAAACAACATGCATATGTCTAGCTCAAGCTAAATTTTTATTATATTTACAGATTGATACACCGACCTGGTGTTTATCTTGTTTCACAGGCCTAGCTCTACGACAACCTGGTATATCTCCCAGCAATATTTGTGGCTCGCGATGGGATGCGACTCAGCGATTCTGCGACTTGTCCGGCTTCCACGCTCGGGGGCTGATCACCTTCTTCAAGGTCGCCACACCTCCCGGCGTCTCCGTCGTCATCCTCTTCAGGTCGCTAGACCTCCCGGCGTCGCCGTTGTCGTCCTCTTCAGGTCGCCAGACCTCCCGGCGTCTCCGTCGTCGTCCTCTTCAGGTCGCTAGACCTCCCGGCGTCGTCGTCCTCTTCAGGTCGCCAGACCTCCCGGCGTCTCCGTCGTCACCCTCTTCAGGTCGCTAGACCTCCCGGCGTCGCCGTTGTCGTCCTCTTCAGGTCACCAGACCTCCCGGTGGCTCCGTCGTCGCCTACTTCAGGTCGCCAGACCTCCCGGTGTCTCCGTCGTCACCCACTTCAGGTCGCCAGACCTCCCGACGTCTCCGTCGTCGTCCTCTTCAGGTTGCTAGACCTCCCAGCATCGCCGTCATCGTCCTCTTCAAGTTGCCAGACCTCCCGGTGTCTCCGTCGTCGCCCTCTTCAGGTCGCTAGACCTCCCGGCGTCACCGTCGTCGTCCTCTTCAGGTCGCCAGACCTCCCGGCAGCTCCGTCGTCGCCTACTTCAGGTCGCTAAACCTCCCAGTGGCTTCATCATCACCTACTTCAGGTCGCCAGACCTCCCGGTGTCTCCGTCGTCACCTACTTAAGGTCACTATTCGCCCATGGGAGGCATTGGCACGTCTTTCCCCTACCTGACTGCATTCTGGAGCATTTTTGTCTCTTGCGGGTGACAGCGACATGTGCTTCGCCTGGAAGCCGGCCCGTGACCGTATAGTGCACACATGACTCAGGTCTCGTCAGGCCTGGCGCCTGATGACCTCTGCAAGATTCCAGAGCTTTTGTCCTATTGAATTAACATCACAAGGGCATCTGTTTCCTGAGCAGAAGGTCATAGGTTCGGCTATTTCTTTCTTCTTTTTCTTCGGAGCATCAAACCGGCCATTCTGGTCGCTTTACTGCTAGGGGGCTACTACACTAGTGCGTCTTGCGACGCCCTATTTTCTTCAGGTCGCCTCGACCTAATGGAAGCATGCTTCCATCACATCTCCGCTCGACCTACCCTCGGTAGGCATGGCGACCTTTCCGAAGGTCGTGGTAGTTACTTCATCACACCTGATCCAGGTCAGGTCGGCGGTTCTTCAAGATCTACGCCTCATCTTCACTTCGACCTTATGGTCTTTCGACCCAGCAGCCCGACGTTCAACTTCGAGCGTGCATCAGAGGGGTTTTTCTTTTGGATCCCCGTGCACCCTTCACGACCTCGACGGTGCCGCGCCTTCGCTACTCTTCAACACAACCTCGCCTCGGCTGCTACACCTACACGTCGATCGGGGGCTTGAGAGACATGGGTACCCATGGGTCCCCACCGACCAGGGTCTCAGCCGTCCCCGACAGGTGGGTCCGACCTACCAAACGACCCCCCGGCCTGACATGCAGACTCAAGGACGTAAAGATACTTGGTGTACAAGACAAGATAGTCCAGCTCGGATAAGCTTTCCATGTTGTAACCGACTAGGATAGATGGAAACCAACTTGTAGCCCAAGGTCGCTGGCTAATATAAGGCGGCCTAGGGCGCCCTCCTCGGGGGCAGATCTCTCTGGCATATTCCCACACCAAACTGGACGTAGGGTTTTACTCTCCGGAGGCCCGAACCAGTATAAATCGCTGTGTTCCTCGTGTATCGCCGAGATTTCCGCGTGCATCCCGTGCATAACCACCTACGCTCTTAGATCCCGATCTCCTTCATTAACCTGCAAACCTCTAGGGCAGCCCCCTAGCGGATCTGTCCAGGTCTCACCCCCTGACAGAACAAAAGAGTTACACTCGTTTTCCTTCAATGATGCAATCTGTCCCGAGCTGATTTCAAAATGCGTAGTGCTCAATGTTTTTGGCATATCTCCTTGTACGAGTCTTGAAATCTGTTGTTCTTGGATGCATTGGAACAAGAATTTGATGGAGCCTATGAATATCAACTTTTACTTCCTTGTACATCTCTGAACATGTGCACAAAACTGATGAAAACACCAACGTTCCTTGTCAAGCTCCAAAGATGTCGACGATCTTGGTTCCTCGTGTCTGGTCATTAATTCTTGGGAGTGCTTCGCCATGCCTGCAAAACCATTAAACACGCAACTACCCCCGGGGTGACGATCGGGAGTATACAAATGCCAACAATCCCATGACACCCTTATGACCTTAACTTGTGGCATAATTATCCTAGTAAAGGAGAAAAATAAAAACCTAATGGGTGTGCGTGTGTGCAAAGTACGACATGAAAAGCTAGCAAAGTTTATCGAACTAAATGATGGTGGTCAGCAATCATGTTTAAACACCACGTTTACACAAGATTGCAAAAAGAAAAATACCCTATAGAAGCATTAAAATGGATATGAAAGCATTCATCATAAAGAAACCAAGCTAACTCATGAATGGTGGAATAAATGCAAACACACATGCAACGGGGGTAACAACATGAGAGTGCAATGCAACCTAATGATGTGACATGCTTTTTTTTGGAACAAACAATGTGACATGCTATGGATGGGGTCTAGAACAAAGCAAAAGAAAGTCACAAGCTTAGAATCAAAGAGTTGTGTCATACCTCACATTTATCTCCAAAAGGACACAAATAAAAAGACTCTAAACACTAATAGGCACACAAAAAGGGTCTACAAGTTTTCCATGATCAAATAACAAGGTGCCCTCTCAATAGCAATTAAGACATACAACATGATATTGTGGCATTTATTAGAGCAATGGTACGATGTTCTTTATATAAAGAACATGTTGCCTCCCGCCAAGCGCTTCATTTAAAGTCATAGAGCTTGACTCTCTCAGATACCTTCTCATTGTTGTGAAGCCATGGTCCTTCGTGCGAGAGTTCGAATTGTCCATGCAGCTTGTATTGATGTCGCCCTTTGTAATCCACCGTGATTTGCTTTAACATCTTCATTCGTGCCTTCATTTGTAAATGTTCTTGAGGCCCTTATTTTGTCCTAAGCTTCTGAATTCGATCATGTATGCTTGATTAAACCACAGCCCAAGCTCCTCTTCATTGTTGTCATCCTTATCTCCTTCACATTGTTCTCGTCATGTTGCTCTTGCATCTTTCTTCATGGATTTTACCCTGCGTCCAGAATAGAACCTATACAAAAATATAATTCTATTGAAAAGTTTATGAAATTACCTTTCCAATGATTTGTCATTTGTCTTAAACGGAGCTCGAAGGGAGAAGTTATGCCCGTTTTACTTTAGCGCTGCGTGCTGTTCAGAAAATTTGAGAACGCACGACCTTCGATGTTTTGGCTATTATCGCTTGTAGGAATCTCCGATTGACTTGGTTTTTGATTCATTGGAACCGGAATTTCATGGGGCTTCTTAATATCCAAAAACATTTTGTTGCTTTCTTCAGAGGCATTGCATAATTTAGACACAATCGGTACCTTCTTGTGAATCGATCCGGAGATGTTGATGACCTTGATCTTGTAGTCTTTGAGCATCGTGTTGTGCATCCCTAGGATCCAAGCTCATCACCACTGATCCACCAGCGATCACGGCTCCAATGATGTATCTTCTTCGTTTTTCTTGCATTACCCAGGGTGTTGGGATCATAGAGGGTTCAAGGCTCTCTAATCTTCCTTCTACATTGTCATCACCTTCTCTATTGTTTGCTCCTGCCTCTTCTTCATTGAATTGCTCTTCATCCAGTGCAGAATATGTACCAAACTTCCACTCCATTGCAATGCGTATCAAATTCCCTTTCCAACGAGTGCTCATTCACTCCAAACGGACTCCGGATGAAAGAGCTATTCTCGTATTACTCTGGCACAACAACCTGTCCTCTCTGATTATGGGTGAAAAAATTGATCGTAACAGCAACCTTCCAGAGATGTTGATGATCGGATGTCACGACTTCTTCGGGGCATAATTCATCACCTACAGCTTGGACAAAGAAATCTCCAAGAGACATTAGCTAAAATCAATTGACACGGTGACATACCTTTTTCATCTTTACTTGTTTTAAGTGTGGGCTCGATAGCAGATGTTGGGCCACTAACAAAAGTTAGCACCTACCACTAAAGAGCGGGTCTTCATGTAACCATCAACTTGCTTGAGCGAGATTGGACTTGTCGAAGTACGGACGTTGAGAACTCCTTGATCACTTTGTCTCTAGGGTTTTACCTGCATTCATGGACACAAACAAGAAACACAGGATATATGCAATAATAAAATTAGGGTTAGTCCAAAAAGATAGATAGATCGCCCTAGGGTTCGTATTGCCGATCCCCGGCAACAGCACCAGAAAAGCTTGTTGACAGTTAAATAACGCGTCAAGTTTTGAACAGCAAGCACACAGATCATTATAGCTCCTCCCTTAGAGTATCCCCCAAGGTCTATAAATCCGTGGATCGGAAGCAAACCGACTAAGGTTTTCCATCTAATCTATCGAACCTAACCTAACATGTAGCATAGATTGCATAAAGGGGTTAACATATAAGCATATGATGGATGTATGGATCACATTCGGTAGCCATAAGGTAACTCGACCAAAGGTAGCACGAGCCTACCGTCTCCTAGTTGCAACTCCGGCCAAAGCGATAAACTAATCTAGTAATCATACCATGACAAAGAGATATCCCTAGCACTTTCCCGTGAACGCCATTGCGAGGTGCGTGTTGACGCCTAAGGTTCCCCAAAGCTTTACCTCAAATTTCCACCAAGTGCTCTTTACTCGAAGCTCCTCCTCTTGGAGGCCACACAACGACTCTCACGTTACACGCCATAGATCAAACTCAACATTACACATTCGTTCGGCCTTTTCCCTCCCGCATGCTGTCACCACACGAGGGTAATCAACCACCGACTTCCCGTGCACTACTACGATATATCCGCAAGACATAGACTAACCATCATGATTAAATCTACTCCTACTAAGGTCATATGCTAGCTACACATATGAATGAGAGAATGCATGCATCATAGTAGATCAAAAGTAGAGACAAGATTAGATTGATATCACCGTCAAAAGTACATATGCCTTGATGAATCCAAGGCATGGCTCTGGAACTCCACCATGGATTCACCATGCAGGGCCAACCATGGCGGCTAGGGTCTAGCCTAAGCCATCTCCTAGGCAACATCGAGGACTCGCGGCAGCCGTCGGCTTCCTTTGGTGTGTGTCCCCTCAATTCGGCGGCTCTCTGATGAATGGATCCCCCCTCTTAGACGTCCGGGGGTTGTATTTGTGCCCTTGGGGAGCCTTGGGGTGAGCTCCACCTTTCCTTGCACGAAATCTTCCTTGGGAAAGAAGCGAACTTGGTTTCCATAAAATCAGTCTCGTCCAGATTTTCCTGATTCGCAGCCCTTCCTTGCCGGCACCATATCTCCCACATCTGAACTCCAAATAATGCAAATTCGGTATTTAGATTGTGTGCCACGAAATTATCTCCAACTTTGTTATTCATTGCTTTCCTTGGAAATGAAGATAAGATCCTCAAAATGGCCTCGGAAGATAATCTGTCTGATTTCGAACTTATCTGCGCAGCAGGTATTTCGGGGGCCATATCTCCTAGCTCCTTGTCCCGAATTGGGCCTTCCATAATCAAATCTCTCATCGAGACCCACAACTTTGGTATTCAAATTTTTGCTATTAGAGACCATTTAAGTCTCCGAATCTGCACCCAAAGATCATGCTGTTGTGGGCTGCGCGAATATCTCTCGGGCTGAGTTGATCTCGTGGGTAAACCTCCAAGTCCCTGGCGAACACCTAGGAGTTACGGTTCCATCCTGCATCCGGGTCTCGATGCGGTCCCCCGCAGAAGACCACCCCAGAACTGTGAAAATGCCCCCGTGTGGCCACACGGGAGTCGCACTGAGAGGGTGGACTCACTCCCACCTCTCCCCCACTGATACCCCGCTATCCTGCTGGCAGGTATGGTACCGCACTTGCTAGGGTCGAACGGCCCTATCCCCACTCTCGGCGAGGTGGTGTGTACGAAAGTCCCGTGTAACAGGCGACCCACTCGGTTTCAGACCGGGGCAAGCTCATATCCTCCAAGTCATCTCAAAATCCCCAACACCTGTGCTCCTAAAACGGTGTACCCGCCATAGGTACCAACTCGGGCAACGTCCGAGAAGACGATCCCTGGCCCCCGATCCCAGATCAGGTTGTCTCGAGCTCACCCCCGCCAAAATATCCCAAAACGCCTTCTCCTGCCGGTTTTCCCAACACACACCAAGAAACTACCACAATAATCCCAACACATGCACAGCAAGCTCAGCACATCATCTAGCTTAAGTAAACAGTAGTAGGTCAATCAAGGACAAGTATGTAAAAGAGGCTATGCATGGGTTCATCATATCCATCTCTATGCATTAAATAAAGCACTAGCAGTTCTAAAATAGCCATGCCTAATGGGCATTCAAAGATGGTCGGGCGTGAACCTGGGTATGAGTGGTCGTCGTAGCCGAGGTCGTCGTCGAAGTCCTGGTTCAGCTCCCCGGCTCCGGCAGGTCCTAGAAGCGTATTTAAATAAATAAACTCGGCTACTAATAGCAATAAATCCAAGATGAAGAGCAAATAAGATCCAAAAAGAGTCAAACTCTAGTCTAGTGCGGAGTTTGGATTTTTAGAAGATTTTCAGAAGAAGTTTCATATTTTTCGGAGCTAAAACGGATTTGTTATGATTTTCCGAAGATAAAATACATTTCTGAAATTAAAATACGCATATACAATATAGCAAACTATAGGCTAGCTTTTACCTAACTCCTGCTGTCTCTAGAGGGGCTCTAAGCCAGCGGTAGGCCAGCTCATCCTGCCCACGTGGCTGCCACCGGGCGGCTTAAAGCCGTCGCCAGCCCACGTGGCTGCCGCGTGGCAGCACGCGTGGCGGCGCAGCTGGCGGCCGCACGGGATCGATCCCGTGCGCCTCTGCGGCGGCGCACGGTGCGGGCGCGGGTGTGGCGCGACCCTGGGTGGCTGGCCGCACGGGATCCGCCCGGATCGTCTGCGGCGTCGCGTGCGTGTGTGCGTTTGTGTGGGGTAAATCCCCCAGGGTTCTGGCCGGCGGCGCCTGGTGTTCGACGGAATGCCCCAGAGGAGCGACGGCACGGCGAGAGGGTCGCCGGCGGCGAGGCTTGCCCGGACCGACCAACGCGTGACAAGGTGCGAACGAGGAGGTCCAGGGGCACATGGCCGGGCAACAAGGAGGTGGCCATGGCCGGGAAAGGCGCGGCGACGGCGTGATAGGGGCCACGGCGGTGACGCGGTCGCGCGGGCACATGGCGGCGAGCACCGACGACGGCGCGCGGGTGACCCAAATGCGAGAGACATGTGTGCGTGCACCTAGTGAACGAGAAGGCCCCAAAATCTGGGCTTTTGCCCCTTTGCTTCTAGGTGCAGAACCTTGTCCGCCATGGCGGAGCTTGGGCCGGCGGACATGGTGGCGGCGTGCGGAGCTCCTGCGGCCAGGCACAAGCGCGTGTGGGGGCACGCGATGGCCGGCGATGAGGCGAGCACAAAGCAGCCCCAAAGGCGGTGCCTTTCCCTCCTGTTGCCGCGTGCACGAGGCAAACCGGCATGGCAAAGGCCATGGCGGCGCGGCGAACAGGGCGACGGGCCTCCGGCGTTCCGGCGACGTGAAGGACTACGCGTGTCAAGGAAGGCAGCGGAGGCGTGCGCGTGCATCAGGCGACGGCAGCGGCACCTGCAGAAACTTCCCAGCACGGCTCGAAGGCCGGCTTCACCAAGCGGCGTGCGCGGTGGCGCGGCGGCGGCGTGAACGAGTTCCGCCTCGGCTCGAAGGCCGGGTCGACCACAAATGGGCGAGGGAGCTCGGCCTCACCTTGGTGGCCACGGGCCGGCGTGCAGGCGTTGGTGAAGAGGGACGGAGCAGGGTCGTCGGCGAGAAAGGAGACGGCGACGCGGAGCAGAGGAAGCAGGGGCGTCGCGGTCCTTGGCTTCGCGGCATCCCCGAGCTCCCACGTGCGGGCCTTCGGCTTCGCGAGGTCGACGGCGAACTCGTGGGCGTGCTCCTGGCCTTCTTCTCCCTTCTCCCTCCTTCTTCTCCTCCGGCGGGCGGCGGCAAGGTGGAAAGGGAGAGCTCCCCGTGGTGGTAGGGTTTCCAGAGCGAGGCGGCGGCCCCTTTTATGGAGCGCGGTCCGCGGGGGACGCGTGGATGGCTCGGATGCGCTGGGAGGGCGCGGGCGTTCATCGACGGTCGCCATGGCGGCGCGGCGCCGGAAGGCTGCTCGCCGGCGTCACTAAAGCGGAAAAGAGAGGGGGTGACGCGGGGAAGAAGCGCTGACGCAGGGGGTTGCGTCACGCGGGTCCTGCTCGTCAGCGGCTCAGCGCGGGCGCGGTAGGTGGGAGGCGGGCCGGCGCTGGAGCGGGCCGCGCTGGGCCGAAACAGGGAAAGAGGGAGGTGGTGCGGTGAAAAGGGAAAAAGAGACGAGGGAGGTCGAGCGGACTTCCGGAGGTTGGGCTCGGAGCCCGGCAGTGCAGCTCCCCTCTCCTTTTTCTATATCTATTTACCCCCTTTTCTATTTAGTTTCAAATTTGAATATAAATTCAAATTTGAAACCCACTCAAGTAAACTCCAAATAAAACCAAATGAACTCTAAGTTTCTCACACTAGCATTTTTATATTTCCTAGAAATTTTATTTAATTCAACATTAAATCTAGGAATAAAGGAGAGAAACGGAAGACATCCTTAAATAATTTGATAATCACACAAATACATCATCGAAAATTTTAAATCCACATTTTTATCAATTAACATTCCTCATTAAATTTGAGGGATGTTACAGTTTTGTTGTTGCCCGTGGCTATTCTCTATTCTGTTTCGACTCTCTGTTTTGTTGTACATATGAATTGAGTAAAGGCTGACTCTAACTAACTCTTAGCTTCCCTGGCTACAAATTTCATATTTCCTTCTACAATATTGTAACTGTTAGAGCAACTCCAACAGCCTCGGTATCCTGTTTTGTATCAATAAAAAATAAAAATTGAACGCCCGACACCCCTTCCAACAGACTCGCAAGAATCATGGCTCGTCATCTGCCTCGAAAAATCAGCCTGCCTGAAAGATAGAAAAGGCGTCCTCCTCGCTATCCCCCCGCCGCGCGCGAAATCCATAGATTTTAGCCCTCTCGCCATTGATCTGCAGCGGTGTCAGGTGAAGGACTGGATTGGGCGACCAGAGAGGGGGGGAGTGAATGGGAACCGATAAAAATTCTTCTCGAAAGAGATGACTCCTCTAACGAGATGAACACGACTGAAATCCCAAAGACACTACCTCCACTCAATCCTCAAGTTTGCTATGACCACGTAGCCACTAGAGTGCTACTAATCCTAGGAACAAACCACACTTCCAACCAACACAACTACGCGCAAATCACAGTAGAAACAGCATGAGGCAGATCTGCCTGGCAGGGGCGGTCAGACCACCTATGCCTGGGAGATCTCCTCGACTAACAAACAAAGCTCACAACCTCGAAACGACTCAAGATTTCAACAGGGGAATCCTCTAATCAAGGCAAACAAGCTCTCAGAAGAAAACCTCGGAAAACCAAACTTTCCTCGGTGAAACCCTGGAGGCGGTCAGACCGTCCTCCCCCTGTGGTTAGACCGCCTGTCCCCCAGAAAACTGGCCGCGGGTCAACCCTCAACTTCCCATCAACCGATCTCCCGATTCACCTCACGGATTGCAGCGAAACTTCGTGGATAGTTGGGTCACCTCCTGGATGACCTCTCCACCAAAGAAAATCCACCGAAACGCTCTCAATCAAAGGGAATCACGAATCAAAGGGCTCTATGCCATGAACTCGAGGAACCACGAAAACTATCAAAATTGAAGGCTTTCCCAAGGGTTTTCTAGGGCAAAATCACGAAGAAAAAAGGCACAAGGTCCTCATGTGTGATACCCAACACGAAACCCACCAAGAAACACCTCCACCAAACCACCACGAAAATCCCAAGAAATAGCTCCGAAAATCACCAAAAAGAAGAACACTGGGAGACAAAGGGACACAAGATGAACCACGCTGAATCTTCTATACATGCCATGAAAGATTCATACAAGGTCTAGCAAGCCACCCAAACATCCTTCCCTCTCTCAAGATGAATCATGAAGCTCTCAAGCTAGCCTATGAAAAACTAAGGGAAAAAGGCAAAGAGCAAATGAACTAGGGTTCCAAGAGTGACTGCCATCTCCCACTCAAGTGAGTATATATGGAGGGCGCCGAATGGACAAACTACTACTACTTAATATTAAGATACATGCCCATTGAGGGCACTTTAGGAAAACTTGGTCGAATCTCCATCGGACGGATGCTCGTCGACCGCAAGCCCGCTTCAACTCCACGCAACTCTTGCGATCACGCCGCGTGTCCTCCGCTTCAAAGCTTCTCGACAAACCACGACGCTGGCGGTCAGACCGCCCCTCCTGGGCGATCAGACCGCCTCACCCGGTCAGACCGGCCTAGGCTGGACGTCTAGTCTTGTCTCGTCTTCGGCCTAGGCTTTGTGACTCAGCCAAGTAACCCAGTGGTTTTGTGGCCAAACCACTGCAAACCCCGCATGCAAGCTTCAGTTGTTAGCTGCTACCTTGTACTGGCTCCATCTTCCCGATGTCGTCTTGCTCTTCTTGCTAGAGTATGGCCCGCACTTGATCCCATCGACCACCGGGTCCCTCGAACGAAGTCTACTTGTCACTCCATTCCTCGGAGGTCACACAAACATAGACCTTTCGCGCTTGTTCTTCACCTGCACCACGCGAATCAAGCCACAATCTGCACCTACAATACTAGGCCAAGAGTCAGTCCATACCATGTTGTCAATCACTCATCACTAAGAAGTGACCATCCACCGGTCCTCAGACCACACATGTCCTCAATCTCCCCCTTGATGAGTGCATTGACAACACACATAGTAACCCATGATGAAAAAGAAAGAAAAAGAAGCGAAATGAACAACAACCCAATCAAGTGATCCAAAAGCCAAACAAAGGCGAAAACTTGATCACTTGAAAGCCAAAGTCTCGGTCCCCTAAGGCAAGGGCAACGACTAAACACAACCGAGACAACATCCAAAGCTCACATGGAGCAAACCACCAAAGCAAGAACTCAGACGACACAAGGAGCTCCGTCCCCCTGAACACATGCAACTCCCCCTAAGCAAATGCAACTCCCCCTGAACACATGCATGCAAAGAACTACTGCAAATGCATGGCAAAGAGCAAAACTTGCTCTGAACTAACCAGGCCGGTCAGACTGCCTACCCAGACCAGTCAGACCGCTTGGCCCGGTCACATTACAGGCAGGGTCGGTCAGACCGCCCTATGTGACCGCCCTGTCAAAACTTGTTCTAAAAAATTCTGAAACCACCTGAAAACTTTCTAAACATGCGCAGATGCATTTTTCATGCACAATCTTCCCCTTGTTGACAATGCATGAATAAAAACATTTCAGAAAAATTCACCCTAGAGCTTCTCAAATAGATAATGAGAACCACAAAATGATACAAGTGAGCAAATGAGCAAGCAAGACATTCCAAAGTTGTGTGCATAACCATCAAGATAGTAAATCTATATGAGCATATGAGCAAGCCATGATCAAATTAAGCAATTTTGCGAAAAAATTCCCTCTCATGAGCAAATATCTAAACATGAGCAAAACATGCCAAAGTGAATCTAGATCACACAAACTTCATGCTAGGTCACATATCCTCATCAAAAGATCATTGTAAACACTCATAAGCATCTCATGTCATGTTAAAGCCACCGAGCCATGTGCCTACTTCTTAAAATGAGACTTCTCATGGTAGACAACATGCAATGGTTTAACACCCAAATTAATTGCATTTAAGCATTTATGACATGGAACAAATGAGAGCATACACTACAAGGAATGTGCCGACTAGTGACGCAAAAAAGGGCGATTCTCGTCATAAACCACGATTAATGACGCCTGTTGTTACGAAAATGCTCTGTCATTAATCGAGCGTCACAAACCGCTATTAATGACGAGACCTTATTTCGTGACGTCATGAGTTTAATGACGCGTATAAATTCATAACACTTGTCATCATAAACCTGTTTCGGCGGTTGCGTCACGTCGGACAGAGATCCATCGTGGCTCCGACGTGGTAGGGGATTATGACGATTTCGGTTCATCACAAATTGAGGCCCGGTCCATGTAAGAGCCTTTGTGAGCCTAATATTGTTGGGCCAATTTTAGCCTGTTTTAGGTTTTTGTGTTATTTTTTGGCCATTTCCTAAATGTTTGTTGCACGCTATATTGGGCTGTTTTATTTTGAGCCCTAGTCCATCTAACGTACTTGGCCCATATTGCATTATGCAGGGACATTTGATTTTGGGCAATTATCCCAGGGCCTTTCCCGGGCCTCGGCCCATATTGCATTTTGCAGAGCACTGTTTAATATTCTGGCTGCTGATCGCCAGCACATAATTAGTCAACAAAACAGAAGATTTCCCACTTCCATATAATTCACACCACATTCAGGGAATAGTTCAAACAGTACAATTGTGCAACATACATCAAATTAGCATCGAATCGAATCAACGTACAACAAGTCATCAGCAACACAAGTTCAGCAGGACCATACTTCAGTTGACAGGAGGATAAACCTGGCTGAAATTTATCAAGCCTTAGATCAGATTATGCATGTCATTTGTGCTCTTCTCCAAAGCTTCAAGCCCTTCTGTTTGAGACTTCAATGTTGTCTTCTGTTGTTGAGCCTTCAATCTCAGTTCGCTCATCTCGGCCTCCTGTTCAACAATCTTTTGCCGCAGTTCTTCCCCCCTTGCTTCTCATTGTCAAGTCCAACTCGTATTTTCTGAACCTGAAGTGCAGTAGTAACCCTAGTCTTTTTCATGAAGGGCGGGCAAATGCCAGCAACCTCCCGAAAAGTCCTAGATTGGACAACTTTCGCTACTGCTTCAGCAGAACACCAGTAAAAAATGTCATTCTTTGTCAGAACGTTAATCCTTATTACGGAGAAGGAAACCATCCACAGGCTTCTCAAGGAATATTCACATTGAATAATAAATCATGTTGCTATGTACATTCTAATCAAATCTCATCAAATAGACTCCCTAGGATCATGGAAACAAACAGTAGGCATCTAAATAATATATCAATTTCTAGGTACTGAACTACTCATTCGTGCTCTGCTAATCTTTGTTCCTGTATTTGTTCCTTTGCTTGTGACCTTCTTCTCTCACTGCCGCCCCTAGCCTGCAAAAGAACACGATATTCAACCTAACCATTACTATCACAAACACCATCGCCACCAACACCGGCAATCAAGCAACAGTGGGGGAAAACGAATGAAGGTGAAAATGAGCAGTACCTCACTCGCCAGATGTTTCATCTGAGGGAACCTGCAACTCCAAGAAAGGAATGCAACTGGAAATGATTAAGTGCATAGCTAAAGGAAAGATGAATCATGTGTCACATACTGGAAAAAACAACACGCATAATTTGAATAAAGCTTCAGGCTGCCACTGGCAGAACATTTTCTAATCAAAAGGTGCTATTTTTTGAGAGTGCTAATTAGAGATACTAGCTGAGAATTACAGAACTTGTTTAGCATAATATATATGATCCTCAATCAGTTCGATATATACTCTAGATGGAGTAGAAATAAGAAAAATAAAAAAGGTGTCAGTAGCAAGATTAAAAATATGCAAAGTAGGTAAGGCAAGAAGCTATTAGAAAAATAGTTTTTACATTACTCGGACCAGGGCAATTTTTCTAGCTAGGAAGTCATCAGTGCATGCTTCAACCATTAGGTTGGAAACACAAAAGAAAACATCAGGAACAAAAGAAAACATCAGGAACACCAAATCAAAATAGGATGGAGAAAACTGCTTGCCAAAGGATATAATAATGGAAGATTAAACAAAAAATCTTAAGCATATATGAAAATGCAGCCAAGTTTTCTACCAATCAGATATGACAGGTAAGGGTGCATCAGAAAAATAATGCCATACTAGAAAGATTAAATCCGATCAAAAGGATACACATTGTGTGGAAATTGTATGCTTACTTGAGTGTAGACTCCAAGTGCTAAACTATGCTGCAAATCACACATAGGTCGCAACAGATGGAACACTTTGCTTCAGGAAGCTTTTTCAAAATTTATTAGACCTGCAATAGTGGAGTAATTTTTCATGTCCGCCACCAAAAGGATTAGAGAAATCTGGAGGCAATCAAGCAAGCACAAAACAACCAAAATCAATATTGTGTTTGTAAACTGAACTGCACACCTTCTTTTTGGACAAAGTCAGGAAATGGGGCATCTGTTCTTTGTATGGGTTGACTTTCCGACGAACAGATTTCATGCATGCTGGCAGTCCTCCAAAGGAATAGAGGAATTATTAAGTCTGCAATAGCAATCTTCATCACGTCATCATCTGATGACATCTTTAAATTCTCCTGCTCCTACAGGGCAATTGTTTGAATGGTGGTAAGATCACTAAATATTTTGTTTTTTTATCTTCCAAACCTTCTCCGAACTATGAAAATCAACTTTTACACAACCAAGAGAAATAGCAGAGTTTTTATTCAGGATCCGTAAATCGGTGAAAACTTAAAAAGAGGTCTAAAATTAAATTAAATAGTGACCCTCATCTCTGAAGCAATCTGTCAATCTTGTCACCTTAGTCTCCATCTGTCACTTGAGTAACTCATCTGCTGATAACCACTCTAATTCCTCAGTTTTTCTCTCAACTTCTGTTGGTCGGAGTTCCCTGCACCACTTGAATTCTAAACCAAAAGAACAAGCATGAACTGAGATTTACCTAAAGCACGAAATTCACCCAAATTGCAAATACTTCAGGCTAAAATCGAGGAATTGACTCAGCTAATGAGGAACACCGAACTGCCAGGCCGTACCAACCACTCACTGCACTAGGACATGTGCCTGATTGCCACACCTCATTTGCCGAACCCAGTAATAGAGCTGTTTTTTTAAAAAAAAATTGGTATGGTCAGTGTTGCAAAATTGTTTGCAATTACTTTCAGTTTCAGTTTCACTAATACTCGAATGTCTGCAGTTTCAGTTTACAAACTGTCTTGCACTCCTGCCCATCTGACCCAATTGTTACTTTCTTCATATTATTTTTCAGGCCCGTGATCGAACATGCACTCAATTCAGTTTCACTAATACTCGAATGTCTGCAGTTTCAGTTTGCGAACTGTCTTGCACTCCTGCTCATCTGACCCAATTGTTACTTTCTTCATATTATTTTTCAGGCCTGCGATCAAACGTGCAGACTATACTGTGAAGGGGTGATACAACTGTGTATTTTGAAATTGCCGAACCCGAAGCTGAATTTCCAAATAGTCGAACCCCTTTCTCCGTCTCTTTGGATTTTGTCCCCATGCTGAGTTTCTTCATCTTATTTACACTAATCTTCTCCATGTTTTGTCTATCCTTTTTACTTGTATACTCAGGTACTATCACTTTAAAACTAGAATGACATTTATTTATGATTTGTATTGACCGTAGCAATGCACGGGCACATTCCTAGTAAACACTCAAATTGTAAACTGTAAGGTACAATTACTAACACAAAAGAATGGTAGCCAGAATGTGAAAGACTAGTGCATTTCTCATCTGCATTCTAGGAAACAACCACACTAACTAAATTCAATCATTGACACGCAACGAAAATTTATTTTTAGAGAGATTTATAAATAAAACAATGCACACAGATCAAAAGCTAAACTAGCATTGTCTGAACAAAGAGCTTGGTTCCAGCACGAATGTACTAATGTAGTAATGTCATCCAACAAGGAGCACCTGAAAATCTCCGGTTTTTTCATGCTGCAAGACCTAATTTGATTTGCTAAGTTGGGCATCCTTCCATGCCTCTAAGAATTAGAGTACATCATATTTAACTAGCATTCCATATTCAGACCTTAGTGATCACACATGAACAAAGCAGCAAAATAACCCATCACTTCATCCATATTCAGACCTTAGTTGATCAGTTTCACAATGAAATCCTGTAAAAAAAAGTTGAAACCATAGAACTGGGAAAGGTAATGATCCTCACCTAGCGAGTCAGTAGTAGCGACCTCGAAACTTCAATGTCTGTGTCGAGTGGGGAAAGCTAGATAGGGGGCCTTGCGGCATTTCTTGGCTTTGTAGCACCATGTCCAGGGAAACTGAGCGCAGTAAAATGGACGATGAGGAGGCCAGTGCAATCCTGTCACCACCAAAAATGGTGGCATTCGTCACCTGGTAGTGTAGCCACATTCAATGAACACAAGTCATGGTCATTACTCATGAGGTCAAACCACACAAAAATTTTCCAAATCATCCAGCAAAAATCAATTTTCCCATCCAGAACACCTGGTCCTGCATGCAATTGTAAAAATTGAGATTGGAATTAACTAATCACTGCAAAATCAATTTAATTACATAAATTTTCCAACTAATATTCCTGCAAATCGACAGATAGCTAGCCATGCGCATCCATCCCTTGTTGCTGCTCCTCCATGGCTTAAGATCACATAAGTCAGGTTGCATCGCCTTTGCAGATGGATGCACTAAGGCAAGGGAACGGATTCTAGACTGAGCTGGCATGGGCACTCGTAAGCTTGCTCGCTGATCTGGTCGGAGGGGAATATGAAGATCTCATATGCGCTCTCCTTGGATTGATAGCATCGTTCGGATTAGAACAAAATGCTGGCCAGCAAATATCCTTGAGATCATAATTAAATAGAGAATGCATGAATCAACAACACAGGGAAAATCAATCAAAATCAACATGAATCCTACGGAAGAAGAATAGAGGGCACCTTGTGTGAAGCTGCCGCAACCGAGGAACAACATCGCAAATAGATTCCAGTCCCGTGTACCTCGACCGGAAGGGGGAAAAGGCGAGGAAACTGGAGGCCTCTCCAAGGTAAGGTATGAACCCGCCGTCGCCGAGCATCAATGCTGCAATGCGTCTCCAATCTAGGCGAGTGGACTTGGAGCAGGGAGGAAACTGCCGACGAGGAGTGGAGCTGAAGGAGCCGGAGATCGACGGCAACGAACTCGATGCGCGTTCGTGCCCCTACCTGAGATGGAGGCCGCAGGCCGATGAGAGAGGGAGCTACGTCATCTCGTATAGTAAATAGTTCCTCGGATTGCCTTGTGGTAATATTGCCGCATTCGTCATCTCGTCAGTAGTATAGTTTCATTTAAAAAAAATTATCGGAAGTAGTTTCTTGGAATAGTGTGATGTCTAATTTCCTGTCACTTGCATGCGCTCATTGAAAAAACTGCAGCATATGGTTCACAAATTCACGTAACACGTTATGCACTCAGATGCACAGAGAAAAAAAAATATAGCAGACATGTTTTGTTAGTAGTAAATGCCGCTAATTACTCACTGGAGTAACGTCTGGTAGACTCATGGCAATTAATTTGCACTCATTACTCAGGACCGAGCTCTCGCGCTGCAAAAGGGACGCGTCTAGTAGTGTATAGTATGTAGGTTGGTCTGGCTATAGAATAAGCTATTCTATGGCCAGTCACAGAGTATACTCTCCGTGTATATATATGGAAAATCTATTTTACATATCTGAAATAAATGGATTTATTTCCTTTCATGTTGTGGCGCAAAATCAAAGTTAATAAGGAAGTTACGATCTGCGTCGAAGTGGTTCGCGTGTGCATAGAAAAACGCTATTCGCTAGAAACCGACCACAAAAGAAACAATTTGCATTTCTCCTTTTAATCTGCAATCAAGTTGTGTGTCACATATTTCTCCGACGTAACCCAAATTTGATTATTTGTGTTTCTGAAGTTTTCTAAAATTGCCATATTTTTATTAATTTCATTGTTTAGTGTATATTTCTGTTTCGTGAATAATATTTATATGCATTATCTTGTTCTTTATAAGTACAACATAGAAATAATATTTGTTTTCCACAACTATTACTAATGAAACTTTGTATTTCGCAATCTTAAGGTGAACACAAGGTTGTGTTAAAATTTCAAATATATATGAGTTTGAACATGTTGTTAAGTGTGGAAAACTTCAATGTTGAAGTAACATTCTAGGAAACTATGTGAGAGATATAGACATTTGTACACAAGTATAATCTTCCTTTATCCAAACCATTTGAAATTTTTATCACAAGTTTAGGGATTCAAATTATGTTGCTAAGTCAATTTGTAGAATTTTTAACCAATCTAAGACGTTATTAGAATTATTATATCACAAACATGAGATAAAAATTCAAATGTTAAGAATTTTGGTTACACAAGTGTGGTTGTTGATATTTTATTCTAATACCAAATGCCCAATTATGAATTGTTCGTATTTTTATTAAGCCGTCTTTGCCCCCGTCGCCCGCATCCTTCTTGGCGTTGTCCTCCTTTGCGGCGACACGGCTATAGAACTTCTTGAGCATGTCGCATTGCTCGAGGGTGTGAGCGACAGGGGTCTTGTGGTACCGGCAGGGCTTCTTCAGCATGTCGTCGAAGACACCGCGTCGAGCGAGACCTCGAGACCCCTTGTTGGCGGCGTCGATCGCGTTGACCTCTTCGGGGCCCTCATCTTGTTCCATGGGCTTCTTGCCCTGGTTCTTCTTGCCCTTCTTGCTCTGCTTCTGCTTCTTCGAGGGCTCCTTGGGCTTGCTGCCCTCTGCGGGCGCATCCTCGGCTCGCTTGTCCTACTTGCCGTCGAAAATCGCCCCCACTGCCTCCTTGCCGGAGGCGTAGCTGGTGGCGATGTCGAACAGCTCATTGACGCTGGTGGGAGGGTTCCGCCCCAACTCGCGCACCAGGTCCCGGCAGGTCGTGCCCTCCAAGAAGGCGTGCACGACCTCGGACTCACCGATGCTCGGAAGCTCGGTGCAGCGCTTGGAGAAGCGGCGAATGAAATCCCTCAAGGACTCACCAGCCTTCTGGGAGCAACCTCGAAGGTCCCAGGAGTTCCCGGGGCGCACGTACGTGCCCTGGAAGTTGCCCACAAACGTCCTGACCAGGACGTCCCAGTCGTGGATCTGGTTCGCGGGCAGGTGCTCGAGCCATGTCCGCGCGGAGTCTGCCAAATGCAGTGGCAGGTTGCGGATGATCATGGCATCGTCGGTGGCGCCGCCCAGCTGGCATGCTAGGCGGTAGTCGTTGAACAAGACCCGGGGGTCCGTCTCCCCCGAGTACTTGCTCACGGTTGTCGGTTGGCAGAAGCACGGGGGAATCGAGGCCGTGCGGATCGCGCGGCCGAACACACACGTGCCCAGTGGCTCCGGTGACGGGCTCCTGTCCTCCCGGCTGTCGTATCGCCCACCGCGCCATGGGTTGTAGCCGTGCGACGGAGTGGCGTCCTGCTTCTTCTTGTTCAGGATGTTGCAGGCGTCGCCATTATTGAGCATGCCGCGTGTATCCCGAATCCGTTCCTTGGCAGGGGTCCTCTGGTTGCCTTCGTGGACGGTAGGCGCTCGGTGCGGAGTATGAACCGATGCCTCCTGGTCCCTGCCGCCCCCACCAGCCTTTGCAACAGACTGATGGCGCATGCGGGACGCGGAGCTTTCGGCCTGCTGCACCGCAGCCTGCTCGATGAGGGCATGCGCCTCGCGGCGCAGGATACGTCCCTCGAGCGTCGACGGCTCGGGCATGGCCCGAATCAAGGTCGCCGCAGCCACGAGCTTCTGGCTGGCCCTTGCCAGGTTTGGCATCTCGTCTACGTCGGCGTCGGCGTTGATGCGCTCGCGGGCCACGCGTCCCGCAGCGCGCGCCCCCGGTGTCGAGGGGCCGGCCTTGTCTTTTTCGAGCGTGGCCTTCAGCTGTCGCAGCTGCTCGCGCTCTGCGATTAGCTTCGCCTCCAGCTCGCGAAGTTGGGCCATCTGTGCGGCGCGCACCGTGTCAGGTGGCGGTGGTGTCGCCCCCACCGATGGGGTTACTACCACAGTGTTGTGGACCGCAGCATTGCCTGCTCCGCCTCTCTCGTCTTCGCCCTCCCGAGGACGACAACGAAGCATTCGCGGGTGGGATCGTAATCCCCCTTGCTGGAGTCGTCGGAGCAGGTGAGGTAGTAGTCCGTCGCGGCCTGGAACCGCCTGAAAGCGTTGGGGTCTCGCAGTCCGGAGTAGTCCCACTCCGGCGCCCCATGCCCGTACCCGTACTCCTCGCCGTCGGTGTCGCGGTAGGAATCATCGGGCGAGGTGGCGATGAGGTTCCGGATGGATATGAAGTGGTGGTCCGGAAGGCCCTCGTATGTAGCCAAGTCGGTGCCGGCCAATGAAGAATACGCCATGGCGGCGCCGCGCATCCCGTGGGGGAATCGTGGCTGCGCAGCCACGGCCCCCTCTGCGGGGTGTGCCGCGGAGTTCCCCGGTGGAGGCGCGTCACCTTGCTCTGCTCCGACGGGCGGGAGCTCGCCAGCTTCGACCCCCTGGGGGGAGCCAGCGTCCGCCGCTTGGCGCCACGCCGTGCGCGCTCGTCGTGAGCGCTTCCCCGAACGCTTGCGGCGTCGGGGTGGCGGTGGGAATACTGCTGGCATCGGGGCAGCCGACATTCAGGGCGGCGCCGCCTTGAGCGCTTCCCGGTTGAGGATGTGCATGTGGTAGCCGTTGCCAGTCGCCTGGTAGTGGATGCTCCCGAACCAGATTTCGAACCCGGCCGGGAGCGTGTCGGATTCGCCCTAGGCGGGCCTCTCCGACGTCTGCTCGGTGACGATCACCATCGAGAAAGCGGGTGGACGATCAGCAGCGCTCCCCTACCTGGCGCGCCAACTGTCGGTGTCCGGATTAGCACCGGCACCAACTAGTAATTTGCACTGAGATCAGCTCCTCGATGGTCGGCGCATGGCTAATGAGACACGGGGTTTATCCTGGTTCCGGCCACGCGGCCGTACGTCCAGCAGGGTGTGCTTGCGCACTGTATTAGCTTGCGCCGGTGGTGCCTGTAGAGGGGAGCTACAAGCAAGGCGGGAGAGGAGGAAATCCCCCCAAGTCCCTTCTAAGGTGATTGAGGCAAGTACCAATATCTAGAACGGGGCGGTGTCCTGTATGCGAGTGAGAGTGAGCGTCGTCCCCACGCAGGGGCTCTGCCTCTCCCTTTTATAGGCCAAGGGAGGGTAGTTACAATGATGACAGTCGGCACAGTGGCTGCATACTAACAGGTATGGCGTCGGCGGTATTGTCCCGCACGTCATGGTTCCTGGCGCGAGTTGGCGCCCTCCGGCTTCCGCGGGCGGCGTGGCGGTCGCTGTGACCTGTCCCGCTTTGACTTCAAGGGGCTGCCCCTGCTGAATCGAGGGCCTGTCCGCCGGGGGAAGGACCGGAGTTGGTGGTACGGGACTGTGGCGCGTCACCGGCCTGTCCGCATAGTCCTGCGCAGCTTGTCGCATAGTGGCAAGGATGGCGGCACTGCGCCCGGGATGGCGGTACAGCGCCCGGGATGGCCGTGCTGTGCCGGAGTTGGCGGAGGAGACGCGGCGTACGCCGCCCGTACGGCGGCGCCGGTCGAGGCATACGCCCGCACGTCGCCCATACACCTTTCGAGGGTGCCCCCATGCCCTTTCGAGGGTCTCGCCGCAGGGGGAGGACGGGAGCAAGTAGTACAGTGCCGTGGAATGACACCGACCTGTCCGCACAGGGCTGCGCGGCGTCTGTACAGGGCCAGGCATGGCTGCACAGTGGCGGGTTAGGCTGCACTGTGGCGGTGTCAGGCGCTCCGGCTGTGTCAGTCGCGCGGTGTGAGGGAAGATTCACCCTTGACTTCGGTGTCCCGCCATGGGGCTGGGCATTAAATGCTGCTGTCGGGCGGAATGGAGATGGCTGCCCGCTCGAGGGGGCGAACCCTTCGAGCGAGGCGGAAACCTACTCGAGGGACCGGAGCCCCCGAGCGAGACGGAAACCTGCTCGAGGGACCGGAGCCCTCGAGCGAGACGGAGATCTGCTTGAGGAGCCGGAGCCCTCGAGCGAGGCGGTCAAGTGGGCCTTCTCGGTGTGGCTGCTGCCGGGCCGTAGCAGGTCGTGGGCCCGTGATGTCTCGTGACCGAGGCTCGAGGAACGGTCCTTGGGCGGATTGCGTTTAACGAGGGTGATCATCCCCTTAGTTAGGGGACCCCTAATGACCGTCCCCGACAATAGTAGACCAAAATGAAAAAAGCACATCATCCAATTATAATACATGCTACTAGCCAATTACACACATCAATATACTCCAATAGCAACTCTAGTTAATGGGACAATTACAAACTAATAGATATGATGACAAGACAAATAACATTGACAAATTGCAACAACAATGAGCGGCTATTTACAACAAGTATGATAACCTGGTTATCAACCTATACTCCACATCCAGACTATAACTAAAAATAAAAACGACAAGTATCATCATTACTTAAAAATTCAACAAAGGTTGCAATTTCCAAGATAACACCACAACAGGTTCAATAACAAAAATAAACAGCACAATACTCTTTACTGCACCAGAGTATAGCCTCTACAGTGAAAACACTACCAACCTACAAAGTTGAACACAAAAAAATGAGATAACACTATGTAATACATCTAGCAGGGGCAACAGACTATAAGAACATGCTACTTATGACCAACAATACAAAATCCCACACACCACCATTACGTCTGAATCCACCAGTGCCAACCAAAATCCCAGCATAAAAAGAACACTAACAAAAAATTTGTAACTAACATAAAGAACACCAGGCGGTTACAACTAGTATGACAGCAGGATTACACACATCATTGTCATCCAAAATGCAACTAACAAACATATAGATGACATGACAAATACAATGGGCAAATTACAACAAGCAGTAGTAGGTGGTTACAACTTGTATGCAATCCTAATTATCATCCAATACTGTGAAAAAAAACAGAGCAACAGTTGCAAAACACAATGCCTATAAGACAATAAAAAAATTACAGAGAAATCCCACGGGAGAGAAAATTAGGGGACAGATCCACTGGCGACGACTAACCTCATAGCACCTGAATGGATGAATCCACTGGCGACGACCCGCTTCTCCTAGCCTCCGCCGCGCGATCTCGAGAGCCGATGAAGCACTCGTCAGGGTAGGGGAACTCGACGCAAGGGTAGGTGCAGCGCTGAGAACTCCTCACCCCGCGCGAGGAATTCGAGCAGCGGAGCAGAATCGCGACAGCCCCACGTAGCGCGGAACGACGGCGGTGCAGCGGCTTCGACGGCGACGCGCGACACGGGCGCCGCCGAAAACTGACGACGAAAGCGATGATCCGAGCGGCGAAACTGACGAGGAGCGGCAAAACTAACGAGAGAATGGAGGCGAGAGTGGGGAAAAGAATAGAGGCGGATTTGTCGGGACTCCAATTATAACAACGCGCGGCGGTTCCCCTAGATCCGTTGCCCCGCAAATTAAAATAAGAAAATTAGATCCGTTGAGACAAGGTGGCGCGGGGAACGGTTGCCTGGTTGGATGGTTCGCACAGACAACGTGGTTGGCTGGTTGACGCGGATCGGCCTGGGTGCATTCCATACAGGAATTTGGTATATATATATATACACATATATATATACATATATCTATCTCTCTCTACATATATATACATACATATATATATATACTCCGTGACCCGTCATAGAATAGCTTATTCTGTTGCTAGGTCCAAACCAACCCGGACTCAAGCTGTGTGCGCCCATTTGGGTGTGTTCCAGTAATGAATGGTAATTAATATGAGTCAAGCTGAGCTAGCGGTTGCTCCTGGTGACCCGCCGGTCCTTGATTGGCGGTATTTACTAGCATGGCTGATCATTGTATTTTTTGTTTACACGTGCAGATGATAGTGCACGACACTACAACAGTCGTGCATGATTATGAAAAAACGTGATGAGCTATTGTCTTTTCTACAGTATATGCAAGTGCACAAGAGCTGCACTACACGATGGGTTACTAAATACTAGATATATTATTTGGCATCAAGCTTTTCCAAGAAAACAGTAAATTGACGACGCTATTTATGGCAAATACTTTAATTTGGTAAACTGGTGACACTATTTCGGAATGGTAAATTGTTTATGCTATTCGGGTAAGTAAATTGTGGTGAATTGATTACGCCATTCTGGAAAATATTGTCTCTTTGCCATTTGGCTTCTTGTAAATTCGTTACATCTTGTAGTAAATGATTTATCCAAATCGAATGGTGCTAAATTGTAGTTACTACAACTATTTCAATTACTATCTTAGCCATTTGTATTTTGCATTATTAATTCATGGTAGATCCCTCTTGTCAATATAGTAAATGATTCCTTTCTTCACTAAATAAAATATAGTAAAGGGTTCCTAGAAACATAGAGACGCCTTACTGTGGTGCGAGTAGATAAAATCGCAAAACTATATAATTTACTTTTGTTATAACCATTATCTATATTTTTTTTCATCTTAACATGCACGTTTTGACTAGAACACGATCTAGTGCATGCATTAGTTCTCGTAGCTCTCTCATGCAAGCATTTAAAAATCAAGAGGGGCAGACATAGTATAGTAATGCTGAAAACACCTTGAAAAAATTTATGGCATTTAAAAATCAAGAGGAATCTTTTAAAAATCAAGAGGGGCAGACATAGCAAAAATTTAAAAAGATTGAAAACACCTTGACCCAATCCATAGTTCCATGATTCCATGATTTCCATCTCTGACGAGACGCAATGCTGTGGTTCCCAGTAGCTTGCGTGCTCAGTGCTCAGCTCGTCGCCCTCGTGCGGCCTAACCCACGGGATAACTTGCGATTAGCATCAAAGATTTCATTTCTTCACCTGTCCTACGCAGGAGTGCGAGCAAGGTTTGCAGTTTGCTCGCTCGTCCTTCAGCTCGCGTCCGCAGCTTGAGCAACAACCGGATCGAACATGGTGATGCCGGCGTATAGCTCCGCCATATTTAAATCAACCTCCCGCAGCATCAAATCGACTCCCATGGCTGCCAAATCAATGTCCTCCTTCCTCGAATCGACCAACATCGGCACCAAATCGACCTCTCTGTTCCTTGAATCGACCAACAGGGCCACCAAATTGACGTGGTGGCAGCCAAATCGACCTCTCTCTCTCTTCCTCAAATTGATCAACGCCGGTACCAAATTGACCCTAGCGCAGCCAAATCGACCTCCATGGCTATAGAATAGAGCTTCAGGGCTGCAGGGGAAGGAGTAGCCAACAGAGCAAGACGAAGAGAAATATGGCGGCGGGCGCATGCGGAGGCAGCTCGCCGCTCGATCTGTCGCCCCCGTTGGTGCTTCCGATTCGGGGAAGGAGGACCGCATGGGACGGATAGACGCTCGTGCCGTCGGCGGGGAGGAGTCGCGGCCCTCCGGGACGGTCGCGGGAAGGAGGCAGCAGCGGAGCAGGGGATCCGGCTTGAAGGGGCAAGAAACGTCCCAACGCGGAATCGCTGGTTTCCTCTCGTCTCGGGGCTAGTGTAGACGTTGTTTGCTGAGGTAGAAATCGTTTCATGGTTTTCTTCTCTCTTTCTTCATTAACACTTGTGTCACGTGAGCAAAATATTAACTTGTCAAAGCAATTAATAAGGATAGAAACCATAATAAATTTATCATTAGAACTACCCTAATATATGCCGCGGTAATTAATCAAGGCCGAGATTACGAAAGGCCAGCTAGTATGCTTCAGGTCGGCTGGCGGGCCTCCACTCTTTATTACGGTAATTAAATGGGAACGAGCTTCGGATGCGGCTGGCAGGGTGTTCCGTTAGTTCGAGCTAAGTTATTTTATGACTGGTCACGAAGTATACATTCCTCATATATATATATATATATATATATATTGTATATTTGGCTCCCAGCGTGTTGGATACTATTCAACACCCCGACGGAGCTCGGCGGCGCTCCGGCGACATCAAAATACCACCGCCCTCATCTAATTACTACCATGGAAAAAAACCCAGACTCGCGTTAGTAAAAAGGCAACGCTGATTACGGCTCAAAACTGTTCAAATTCATAGGGAATCGCGCCATTGATAGCTTCGGCCTAAACGGTCACCTCACCCATCTCACACCGGAGAACCCGCCAATGTAATCCCCGATCCTCCGCCCAAACGCCGATTACTTCTCCGTCGCCGGATCCGCCGCCCTCCTGCTCCATCCGGCCGGATACGCCGCCCTCATCCTCCACTCCCCCCCCCACCAACCTTTTATCTCCGCCGCATTCCATCCGCCACCTCGCGCACCATGCGTACTCCCACCGCCGCGCGCTAAAAAAAATCTCACCCCCGGACCCACCGCCGGTTTCCCCATCCAGCGCGTGCCCCCCCCCCCCCGTCCGGACCCGCGCGGTGCAATCATCCGCGGCAACCGAGTCGTCCGCCCGCGCCTGGCGGAGTCGACCGCGCACGCCTGGCGGTGGTGTAGTCGACCGCGCACGCCTGGCGGAGTCGAAGGCGCCGCCTCTCCGGAACCGAAGCGCCGCCGTGTGGAAATCCGCCGCGCCACCCTCCCTCGGCAGCCACCAGGTCAGTCGATCCCCCCCTCCCCCACCCGTTCTTCCTGTCCGTCTGGGGATATCCCAATCCACACCTCGACGCCCGGATTAGCAGCACGCGCAGATAATCGATGCACATTCGTGGTAGTATCCTCCAAAATTGATCCCCCTTTTCTCCAAACGTTGGATTCGGATTCTCAAAATTGATCCCCTTTTCCACAGAAGGATTGGGCCGCTGCCGATTCGTAAATTTCCACGCACTGGTAGTATTCCAAAGCTTCAGTAGTCTACACATCATTCGTTAGTCGATTTCGGTAGGCAATATTATTTGTATAGGTTCTGAAATTGAATGTTTACCATGGTTTTCTCTAACTCTCTGAAGCAAAAGAGGTGTCAGTTCCAGTGGCGGAAACAGAAATTTTGAGTCAGGGGGGGCGGCCCTGCTCAAAATTTGAGACTAGGACATTTCAGCTAATCACATTCTTGGACAAGGAAATGCTTTGCACACGGTCCATTTGCACTCCATATGACTTTATAGCACACAAAGCCATCTTCATGTATTGCAATCTTGCAATCTCTTTCTTTTTTTTACAATAATGTCACATATCTTCCTTTTTTGCTCAGCCATGTTTTTCTTAAGAAATTATAACACAGTAATTTTTACTTCCCATTACACTACGTGCAATGTCTTGAGACAAGTACATTTGAGAATGACATGCGTGAACATATATGCATGTGCAATGTTCTTGCCAATGGTCAAAGTGCATGATTGTATGACATGCTGCCTGGTGCTATGCTGCTCGCTGCATTTCCTGCTGTAGGCAGCCGAGGTATTCTGGTAGCACTGGGTACCGGACGCCGTGCGCTACGGGGACACGCTGGCGTGTGGCGTCGCCCTTTGGGGTAAAAACCCCCACACCGGGGTACGGGGAAGCAGCTGCGCCCGCGGGGACGACGCCTCGCCGGCGGTGACCCGAAGGCGTGACTCGAGCAGAAGCTGCAGGTGGAGATGGAGCTGAACCGCGCCGCCGCCGGATCGATCCGGCCGACCTCCACGCGCGCCGCCGTCCCTCGCCGTGCAGCGGCACCATGGAAGCAGCGCGCACCACCTTGAGCTGCCTCTGCTCTGGAGAGGTGCAGGGGAGGGAGCGGCACAGGAGCAGGGGAGGGGTCGGGAGGCGGTCGCAGCCGCCTCTGCTCCTCCACCGTCTCCGGATCTGGGTCAGCTGGCAGCCACCTGTCGGGGAGCTACGCCGTCGCCGTCCAAAAGCACGGGCCAAGGGAGGGAGGAGCGCAGAGGTGGGAGCAGGGACCGTCCGCCGCTGTTACCAGACCCGCCTGCCGCACGGGGAGGGAGCCAGGGTGCACGCTGGGGAGCGAGTTCGAGGCGGCCGGCGGCGGCGTCGAGAGTAGGGGAGGGACGACGCCGGCCCGCGGCTTGTCAGCGGAGGGAGGAAGGAAGGGGTTGGGGCGGGGCGGCCGCGGAGGTCGTCGCCGGCGCGAGGACCCTCCTCGGCGGCGCAGGATCCAGCCCCAGCCGCGCCTGCTCCGTCACCGCCGTCGGGGCAGCGCCGGAGGAGGTGGCGACGTGCTGCCGCAGATCGCCGATTCGCTGGCGTGGGTGGCCGCCGCGGGGAGGTCCGCCGCTGGGAGGCCGCGGTCGCCGGATTCTGGCGCCGGCGTGAGGTCTACGGCCGTGGCGGAGTGGAGGGGAGGAGAGAATGAGAGGGAGGTAAGACCGGTGGGGGGTAAAAAAAGAAAAATGTGGGTCCCACAGGTGGGAGTTGGTATGGAGTACGAGACATAGAGGATGACGGGTGCGGAAAAATTGGTATTGTACTGCAAAATCTCGCTGACTGGACGGAATATTCTCTTTTAGGGGATGAGTTTGGAGTACGACGAGTGCTACCAGTCTAGGGGTATCATGGAGTAAAACGTGTACTAGTAGTATTCTGGTGTGAGATGTTGACTAGGAGTACTACCTAGCTGCCTAGCTAGACGAGGGATGACACATGCATCGCTGAGTATTTGTTGTTTAATTAATTATTAGGTGTCAATTGTGAAGGTTGGCAGCTGAAGAACCCAAGACTGCAAATCATTGAGGGGCTTCAGAATATAGATAGGGATCAGGGGGTTAAAAAGTGGCTGGTTCAAATAAAACTGAAAATAACAGATTGATGCTGAATTGTAGTATATCCCTCGTCTCAACAAATAGGAATTCTCGAATATATTGCTAAACCAGTTATATCATGGTAAATCCCTATTATGTGTCTATGTACAAATTGCAAACAAAAAGGAGTAAAATAAATACTGTCATGTGACACTCGTTTTCTTGTTTGTTTCCCAGGATGAGCGCTTATGCCCATGTACAGCAAGAACCATCAGGGTCTGCAATTGATGCTCCAGGACAGCGTATGCAAGTAAATCAACCTAAGAAAAGGGCTGTGCAGAAAGGAACAGGTCAGCCTCCTAAAGTGACTGACGCACCATCCAGTAATCCGGTCCCCCGTCTCCTCGGGATGTGCCCACACAAGATAATGACGACGACGTGAGTAAACCAGCTGATTTCTTTGTTTGCAGTACCATTAAAACATATTACACTCCACCTGATAAACTCTCCATGCTTGCTGCAGGACTTTCAGCCGCAAGTGGCGCGATCAAGGATCAAGGTGGCTGGGTGTAAACGTGCAGGTGATGCATCAAGGATGTATATATAGCAGCGCTATTCAATACCCAGGATATCGAATATTTTTTTTTTAAGAATTACACAGTACAACGCAGACGCTCACAACACGCACGCACACTCATCCTTATGAACACACGTACGCAAACCCTACCCTATGAGCACCTCCGAAGGACTGAGCACGGGCAAATCTGGAGATTCTCGAAGTCACCACTAGCGCCTCGTCGTCGACGGGAACGTCGCTTACCACTTAATGCATAACGCCGGAAATCCCGGAATAAATCCAGAAAAAGGTGCGAGCACCAGGATTTGAACCCTGGTGGGTAGCGTCCTACTGAACCGTCCTACCATTAGACTACAAATCCATTCGCATATGGAATAGCTATTCAATAGCTGGGTATGGAATAGCTATTCCATGACCGAGCCCACCCGCGTGCATCCCGTTCGACGCTCCCCCGAGCGTCTGTTTCGTTTGGTCCTGGTTTTTTTCCTCCGGCCCGTTCGGTGCCCACCTCTGCCGCGGTTTGTTCTCTTCAGCCCGGTTATTCCTCCGCGCAGTCCGATTCGTTGCCCATACACGACCGCTGGCACCGTGGCAGTCCGATTCGTTGCCCATACACGACCGCTGGCACCGTGGCACATCCGTCACCGTGTGATGGACCTGGAACTACGAAATGCGTGTTGTAAAGCAGCTCGCCACCATGTGCCGCTGCGGGAGGTATTCGCAAATGCTAATGGCTAGGTAGACCAAATTAAGAACTGCTGACCTACAGATCTGAACGTACAAGGTAACTAGCTTCTTTTGACACTCATATACTATAGTACGTAACATTGCAATTTGAATATGGAAACTTTTTTTATAACAAACTAAAATGTGAATGTGTGTGCAGACCAAGTACGGATCAAACTCATATACGAAAGAATTGGTTCATGACAATAGTGTTAGCTGAACTAAAAAAAAATCTATCTGAACTAAAAACCGGCGTGCTGATTACAGCAAGAAATGTTCTTATTTGCAGATAACATACACAAAGGTTTTACAAAAATCACACTAAAATAATAAGCTATGTTTTTGCTTCCAAGTATTGCCAAACAGAAATAATATTGATGATACTGTATCCAATGATTATAAATATCTTTTGTGCGAATACTTCTGTACATTAATATACAAATTATAATTCCAGAATTCCACCCCTTGCACTTGCAAAGGCTGCACTGTAAAAGACACCATGAGGTGTAACAAGCTTCTTTTTCATGAAGATTACATGATGGGTCACAATTATAATATCAGTACTGATGTGTCACAATTATAATGTCAGAATCCCACCCCTTCTAAAGTTTTGCAACTACAGTGACAACTTTGTGAATTGTGATGCCTCAAACGCCTCAAAGCAGAAGTGCCTCGCCTCTGTTATCTGTTGAGTCTGCTTGTGCCCAATTCTTCAGTAAGATTTCACTCCCTCTCTATGGTTAGTTGTGGCATAGCCAATATCAATCACCAACAAAAAATTGGCTTTTTAAAGAACTTGCCAAAACATACAGGAATGCCATAAGCATTTAAGATAAAATAAGGCATAGAGGTGAGGCAACTCATAGTATGATGAAGCACAATGTAAAGTCCAAATTTAAAATTTGTATTGCACAACCTGACCATTATCTCTCGGATGAGAGCATGGCAGTGAGAAGCAACAACACTAGCTCTGCTGGCGGGGCGCTGATGAGGACAGGCAGCTGGATATTAGGATGAACCTGTACTGCCATCATGCTTTGCTCTGAAGTCTGATCATCCATCTAGAATTAAAACGAGCACTCACACCTATGTATAAATCTGCGAGGAAAGACAAAACAGAAAACTTCGCCAGGAATTAGTCATGAACGATGTCCTCTTTATCTGTTGAACATGAATCCGTTTCAGAAACACACATGATTGAGCTAAGTGCAATTTTGTTCAGACCTGGAAAAACATTGAGCTGCCAAAAAGAAAATATAATGTTGAATCTATGTTACTATCTCGCGCACATGTCAACCACAATCATCTTTCAAGATATTGGAAAGTTCAATATGAGTATATCATTGAAAGAGTAAAGATAATTTATTTAGTCCATTTCTGAAATTGGAGCTCCATTCTCTGGTGATGAGAGTATATGTTTGTAAGGATAAAGATTATTTCCTTAGTTTCTGAAAGTGGAGCACAATTCTCTGGATAAGACACGATCAAGACTATATCATAATTGACTAGATGCAAAAAAAATTAAGCTATTGACTGCCAGGATAAGAGCATGTGTCCTAACTAATATTTCATCAAAAATTAAAATGTTGGCTAGTTGATGAATAAAAACACTAGAAATTGTTGTACCTCCATGTAACTGAAAGCAGATGCTTTTTAGATTAATAGTTGACCGGATTATTAATCCATCAAAACATATAGCTCTAGCATTATCATTAGTCGCACAAAATCTAGTGGCATTATCATTAGTGGCAGAAGTAGTACCTAAGCCTAAAGTTCAATATAGTTCAATTGAGGAGAGATAGTGACAGCAGGATTTCAGAAAAGTAACCAAAGGCTAGCTCACATAGCAAAGCAATGGAATCAACATTCTAATCCGCCCTTTACTGCAAATAATTCGGAGGACACATATCATGCAAGAGGTAAACCAAAATGAAACGTGGCTGAAAAGATGGTGCTGGTGCTCAGCAGCTTGACAGAGGGTGTTCTACAGGCTGTAATCAGGTTGCAGCCGGTAGAGGTTTGGGGCGCTCGTTGCCTATCACTCATTGCAGTCAGGGGCGTCCGTCGGCAGCAGGGTCGATCCCCGGATCTTGGTAGAGAGCCACCAATCAGTTTGAAATTTTGCTGGTGAGATACACAATGATAAGTTCATGGAAGGGAAACTGAAGAAAACTAAAACAATGAATATGCCAAAAAGAATCACGCGGATACAAATTGGATCAACCTACAACCTCCACAAACCATTGGCATCTGAGGGGAATCAACAAAACATCAGAAATCGATCGGGGCAAGGTAGAGGTTACCTTGCGCCGGCAGGGGAATCACGAGACATTCGTCCAAGATCGAGCACCGACCGGCGGCAACCGTGAGTAGGAGTTGTGGCCAACAACCGGGAAATCAGCAATGATTCATCCAAGAATAAGCGGCGGCGGTGGAATCCGGAGCTCCCGACGGCAATCGGTAGCTGAGTTGGGCGACAATGGTGATGAAATCGGAGGCACGGCACCAAACTTCTCCCCTACCCGCGTCCAGGTCTCCAGGATCTTGGGGGCACAACTGAGGAGCTCAGCGCCTGGAACCTCGTCACGGCCGGCCCCCCGGTCGCGTCCCCGGCCGCCATGAGCTCCTGCCGCGCCCGCTCCTTGAGCACCGCTAGGGACTCGCAGCATGCGCTCGTGCAGCGGCGGCGAGGAGAGACGCTCGATGTGCCCTGTGAGGTCGGGAAATGGTAGCGCCACCAGTCCGGGGAGCCGACGACCTAGAACCGGCAGACAGTTGCGGCGAGCGAAGACAGGGTCGGGTGAGCTTCTGGCGGCGACAACGAAGCAGGGGATCTGGAACAGATCAGACGGAGGATGCAGACCCATGATCTGCATTTTTTCCGAAGCCGAGTCGACAGGAAAAAACCGCAGAAACCAAGAAAAACCGACGGACAAGCCGCGTCAGGTTGGCTCGGAGGTGGCTCGGGTATGGAATATTAGGGTATAGAATATAAATACCATATATACATATATATATATATATATATATATATATATATATATATATATACACACACACGACTGGGTGCATTTTAGTTCGCGACGGCACAGATCCCCGCACCAATAGCCTTCCCTGTCCGTCCCGTCCACGTCCCGAACACGCCTCCCAATAATAACCAGACGCGCCCTCCCCCCGCGCGCTTACTTATTCCCCCATCAACCTCTCCCGCAAGCAATCCTCCAAAATCAGGCTACCTTTCCCCGTCTCTGGCTTTCCATCCCCCTCGTCGGCGCCTTCCTCCGATCCTCTACCCCGAAATCCATGGCTCCGCCATCGCTGCCGCACCTTGAATCACCTCGACCTTCCTCACCGGAAACCATGGCCCCGCCGCCGCTACAGCGCATCAAATCGCCTCTTCCACCAGGGCATCCGAAGGTGTAGCTGCATGTAGCGCTTGTTGCAGCGGGTGCTGCTGGGCCGATATCGTCGTCTCCGCCTACGGGAGGATCTACGGCAACTCCACCTGCAGCGCAGCCTCCTGTCACGCCGGTAGCGGGTCCGGGGATCCGCGGGTCATCAAGTGATCCCTTGCATCACACGACGATGTTGACGCCCCCGCCTTCAATTCTACCTGGATCGATGGTCACTCCTGATGCAACCCAGCTGTTCCTTCCGGTAAGAACAACCTAGATCGTGTTTTTGATCCTAGATTGTCACTGCGGTTTGCGGTTTGCAACGTTCGTTGCTTGTTGCTTGCAAACATGGATATCTGTGGATTGCACATCTGTATTTTCGCTCCTCGGTTGCCGCTGCGTGATGTTGTGTTGCGGTTTGCAACGTTCGTTGCCTGTCGGTTGCAACCAAATATTTCTCTTGAATGCAACCTCGGATGCCTCTTGATTGCAACTCCTCTGTTTTTTACTCGTAATGTTAGTTAATGCTCCGTTGAAACCTGTGGTGCCTATTGGTTGCAACATGTAGTGCCTGTTGATTGCAACTTGACTGATTTTTGCTCCTCAATTACCACTGTATGTATGTAGTTGTTCTAGTTGCAACTTTTGCTTGTGGTTGATTGCAACTCGGGGTTTAGTTGGTTGCAGCTTGTCTGATGCTTGTTCATTGCAACCTCGCGATACCTGTTGATTGCAACATGTAGTTCTGTCGGTTGCAACCTTTAGTGCATCTTCGTTGCAACCTGCATTGCCTATTGATTGCAACTTGTCTGATTTTGCTCCTCAGTTACCGCTGCATCTATGTGGTTGTTCCGGTTGCAACATTTCCTTCTGCTTGGTTGCAACTAGGGGTGTTAGTTGGTTGCAGCTTGTCTGTTGCTTGTTGACTGCAACCTCGGGATGCCTGTTGATTGCAACTTCTATGTTTTTCTCCGTCAGTTCTGTCGGTTGCAACCAGTGGTGCTTGTTGATTGCAACTTATCTTTTTTTCTGCAGGATGAAACAATGCTTGATGTGTTTGTCCCGTGGGTGCATCAAACATTTGCTACACAAGATGAAGCCTACAACTTTTACCTTGACTATGCAAAGATGGCTGGTTTTAGCATAAGGACGAAAAGACTAGTAAAGAAACCAGACACTGGGTCTACAACAGGGAGGGTTTTCTGAAGCCAGGTAAAGAGAATGAGGAGCCTCTAACAAATAAGACGTCAAAGAGAATTGGTTGCCCCGCTTATGTTAAGTTGAAGGTTAACACGAAGCACAATAGTTGGTATTTTGATCACGTGGAGCAAGCGCACAATCACCCGCTTCAGCCCACCCCGAGGATGGTCAGATACATGCATGCTCACAAGCAGAGGGAGGCAGCGCTGGATGATCTGTTTGCATTGATGGCAAGGAGTGGTGTGCCCACACAGGCAGCAATGAATGTGGTGTCTGAATTATTTGAAGGCCGTCAAAACTGGCCATTCACAGAGAAAGATGTCCAGAACCTGTAGGTCATTCAACCTAGCATGAAAAATATGCACCCCAGATAGAATAAAAACCAGCAGTTTTACTATTTTTTTATGGTGTAGGAAAGCTGAACAAGCAAGGGAGGAAAGGGATGGGGACATGGAGAAACTGTTCCAATTCTTCAGGGAATGCAAGGCGCACAACGAATACTTTTATTGGGATGTCGATTTCGACCCAAAAACAACAGTGCTCCGGAGCATTTTTTGGTGCCATGCAAGTCAGCGGATAGAGTACAAGGATTTTGGGGATGTAATAACATTTGACACGACTCACAAAACTAACAGCAAGAACATACCGTTGGCCATGTTTTTTGGTTGCAGCAACAACTTGAAGAATGTGTCATTTGGGCAAGCTCTTCTTCGTGATGAAACGATTGAGTCATTCAAGTGGCTGTTCGAGACATTCAAAAGCTGCATGGCTGGCAAACAACCTTTTGTGATTCTGACAGGTATGATTGCAACTGATAGTTTAGGTGATGTTTGCAACTACATGTTGGGTCTGTGATTGCAACTACTGTATAACTCAGCCTCCAAATCTGTTAAAAAATAAAACAATGATTGCAACCTGATTGTCTGTTGTGGTTGCAACTTCTGGTATTTTGCGTGGTTGCAACTTCTTGATAAGTATAGTAAAAATTGTGTGAAAACAACAATGATTCTGAAAAATAGGTGTGTGAATGCAACCTGTATAGTTTGTGTTGGTTGCAACTGTCTCTTTAAGATGATTACAGCTCTTTATGCTACTTGATTGCAACAACCTGGCCAGTTTTAACCAAAAAAGAATATGTGTAATTGAACTCAGACAATGACAAAACACTGTGCACCAGATTGCAACATGCACTGCAACCCAGTTGCCACAAACTTCTAGAGTAATTACTACTGAACCAATGCCAACAGTCAGTTGAAACAAAATTCTGGATATTTTTGTGTTGGTTGCAACTGTAGCTTTAAGTTGATCGCAACTCTGTATGCTGATTGATTGCAACAACCTGGTCATTTTGTTTTTTTCTGTTGATTTTGCATCACACAGATGAAGACCCAGCAATGAGGGAAGCATTAAAGATTGTGTTTACCAAGACCCAGCATAGGAATTGCCGATGGCACATAACCAGGATGTGGGATTATGAGCTCGATGAGCTGTACAAATTGCACAAGGATAAAAATCTGAAAGAGAGGCTAGAATCCCTGATAAATTATCCTCTTGGACCCACACAGTTTGAGGTGGAGTGGAATAGACTGGTGGATGAATGTGGCATCAGAGAGCACCCTGCGATTGTTGCATTGTGGCAGAAAAGAGAGAGATGGATATCCACATATTTCAAGGGCATATACTGTGGGCGGATGACATCCACCCAGAGATCTGAGAGCCATAACAGGGTGCTGAAAGATGGCTATGTTAACAATGTAACCAGCCTGCATGTATTTGCAAAAAGAGTGCTCGACTCAATTCAGCACACGGACCACATGGATGCTGGCGAGTCGCACTACTCACAGGTACTCCCTGACAGTTGCAACTTGCTTTTATCATTACAACCTGTTACTGTTTGTAAAACTGTGCCCTGATTGCAACCTGGCTCTGTTTTAATTGCAACCTAGGTGGTTTGTGATTGCAACTGGGCATTAGGTGTAGTTGCAGCTACTATTTTGCTCTCTGATTACAACTACTATATAAACAATGACCCAAAATTAATTAAAACAAAAAACAATGATTGCAACTGTTATTATGGAACGGTTGCAACTTCTGTACTCGCCTGGTTGCAACTGGTAACAATGATTGCAAAACTACTGTGTGTGTGGTTGCAACCTGGTTGGTGTCTGGTTTGCAACCTAGTGTGTGGTTGCGAAAAAACTACTGGGATAACTCTGGTGTGGTGTGAATGCAACTTCTGCTGTGTCTGATTGCAACTGCGACACTGGGATGGTTGCACACATATAATGCTCAACTATTTTTTTGTGCTCAAGCTGAAGTGCTCAGGGCTTGCAAGTCACGATTCGATGAGCAACTCGGCAGGGTCTACACAAGGGCTGTCTACAATGAGTACAAGCGGGAATACATTAACAGCACAGCTTTTGTGATAGAGCCTGACCCAGCTGTGGAATCTGGTTACTTTGTGAAGCATGGGAAGGGCACTGGGGCATTTTGCTGGGCACAATACGCATTCAAGGTGGTGGCTGACAGGAAAGCAGGTCTGTATAAATGCGAGTGCATGCAATGGGAGCATACAGGGCTGTTCTGCATGCACCTAATAAAGGCGTTCACCCACCTCCAAATTCAAAACATACCTGAGAAGTACATCCTGAAGCGATATACACGTAGTGCAAGATCTATGGTTCCGTGGGACCGGCACGATGTGCCAGTTGGGGCTAATCCTGACACGGAACAATCAAGGCTGTCGAAGCTCCTGCCTAAACTAATGCGCCTGGGGAGAGCAGGAAGCAAGTCTGATCGCGCCTACACTGAAACTATAAGGCACACCGACATAATAACTCTTGGGATCGAGCTTCTGCAGACAGCGGACAGTGGGTCAAATGAAGGGGCCAATAGTGAGTTGCATGAAGCTGAAGGTGCAGCACATGCTCGGGATGTTGCTGATGCTGCTGCGCCAACACAAGAACTAACTGAAACCAATGTGTGTCAAGTCATCCTGCACAGTGAGTCTGCCCCGCCAGAATCCAGCCTCAATCCAACTTCTACAAATTTCCTTGCTGGTATAAAACTAACTGAGCCACCACAGTCGCGCACAAAAGGTAGAAAATCTGCAAGTCCTGCTGAAAACGGTAAGGACCCTCATAATCCGTACAGCACATACATTGGAAGCCAGGGGAAAAAAGAGTGCCATACCTACCATGTAAAAGGTCACTATAGCACAACATGCCCTCAAAACCCAAACAGAAGCAGAGCAGCAGAGAATAATGCCAAGAAAAGAGGCGCAAAAACTAAACTAGAGCTCCAAGAAAGAGAGGTCGCCCAAGAATAAAAATTGGACTAGATGAGGATCAGGATAAGCATCAAAGCGAAGAGGATGAGATAGGCTAGTCTAGATGCACTGAAGCCTTGGAGGAGTCTGCAGCATCGCAGGCGCTTGCAAGAATTAGGAGAGCAGCATCTTCTGGTGTTAATTACCGAGATTCCTATGAATCTGAGTGAATCTGCTATGAATCTGAGTGAAAGCCAATGTAATTTATATTTTTTTATCTTGTTTCATACTCCTGTGCAACTTAAGCACAACAATGAATCTACTGATGTTCAGTTGGTATGAATCTGCGATGAATGTCCAACTCTGGACATATATTGTCACCATTTTTTATTGATTTCAAACAATTTGCAACTAAAGCTACAGTACAGTTGCAAGTCTGTAGTCACGCCAGTTGCAACTGCTAAAATAGAAAGCAATATGATTGCAAGTATACAGTGGCACTAGTTGCAACTGCCACGAAACCGCGCCCCACCCACCAAAATAATAAGATTGCATGGTTGTTGACTAGGCAGTTGCAACTTTTTGCCTCTTCGGTTGCAAATTTTTGCCGCTTCGGTTGGGCTTCTGAGTCGCACTACCCACATGTACTTCTAAGTATTAATTTTTTACTTTCTGCAAACACTGTGCCCTGATTACAATGGGGTTTATGTTTCGATCGCAACATTGGTAGTTTGTGATTGCGATTATTCGGTCAGGTGTTGTTACACCTACTGTTTTGCTATGTGATTGCAACGGTTAGTATTGTGTGGTTACAACTTGTTTTATCGTGTGGTTACAACCTGCTTACCGTGTGGTTTGCAACTCTGAGGATTGCAACTGCACAACCGCAACCCTACGACTGCAAGTTCAGTGGCTTAGCAGTTGCAACTCTTAAGGCACCTCGATTGCAACTAGTTGTCCGCTTCAGTTGCGCTTCTGATTGGTTTTATTAACTTTGTATCGGACAAATCGAACTCCAATATAGTTCTAGTTGCAGCTAGACAAAAACACTAGTTTGCAACATTGTAGTTCTCCAGATTGCAAGTTTCCATCCTACTAATTGCAACCCAGGAATTCAGTAGCTCAAACTAAGTTCCAGTTGCAACTGCGTGAGCGCTGAAATTGCAACTTAGCATCCACTCCGATTGCAACTCAGCATAAAAAATGTGTACATACGAATTGCAACTCTGTAAAAAAGAAAAAGAGGCACCAGTTGCAACTCAACAGAAAATCAATTGCACAAAACTGAGCAAAAGCACACCGATTGCAACTCAACAAATACTTCGGTTGCACATGAGAAAACGATTCGGTTGCAACTCGATCAAATATTTCTTAGACTGACTACAGACAGTTAACTTGCATTCGACATCAAACAGTACAGTGTGCACAAAACCAAACAAACACTACAAGTTCAATACTTCCAACATAACACATCACTAAAAAGAAGTTTTTCTGCATGAAACTAATTGTTTGACTGACTACTGTCCACATTAAATGGCACCAGGCGTCCACCGATCCTAAACTTATCCAGTGATTCAGGAAGTTCAGTTTGGTTCAGAGCGTGGAAGACCAGATAGTGCATCAGCTCGTATCTGTATATAGGGCCCTTGAACTGCAACAGCATAAAAATACAAAAAAAATAATGGTCATTGGGCTGTATTGTCATCAACACACAGAACTTTAAAAAAAGGAAAAAAATCGATTGACAGCATGCCTCACTGGATTGATTTCTGTGTTTAGCGTGTCCCCGTCGTAATACTCCATGTACTTCCAGATAAAGAACATGCAATCAGATGGCCCAGCTTGCTTCGGTAAATCAATGAAAGGCTTCCTCCAGCCGCTGACTCTGGGTAACTTCAAATTGGAAACCTTCTGGAAGCATGCATCTATGATTGAGATCTTTGCGAAAACAGCCTTGTGCCGTTCTTCCTGATCAGTACATTTGATGAAGTAGTCGTTGGAGTCCAGCACATCAATACGATTATGGATGAAATTGAAGCAATACACAAAGATGTGCTCTCCATCTTGGATAGGAACAAAAATCTGGTACAAGGCAGGAGTGGATCTGATTAGTAAAAAAATGGACAAACATTTGCTGAAAATGACAGTTTGCAACATAGTTAGTGTGTGGGTTAAGCTGCTGGTCAGCTGTGATTGCAATAGATTTGGTGTGTGATTAGTTCTGATTGAAAAACTACTAAATAACACTATATATATCTTATTGCAACCTTGCTAACTATATGGTTGCAACCACATGTTATATGTGATTGCAACCTGATTATTGATAAGAGCACAATTGCAACTGTGTTCTGAATTGCATAATAACCATATCATTCAAAAAATGCAATGTGGAGGACAGTAACAGTTGCAGAGACAATTAACTATCAGTTGCAACAAGGAAAAACATAGTGGGATTGCAACAAGGAAAAACATAGTGGGCTAGGGGAAATGGCCTGCTAACCAGTTTTGCTTTCGACAAGTCATAATGCTGGCATTCGGACCTCAGATGTTTCCATGCTTCTGTGAAAGCTTTTGTCTCAGACTTATCAGGGTTCAGTACATCATTGCAGGTTGAGACATTGAACTACAGAGAAAAAAAGGAAAAGGAGATTACCTAAAACAGAACTGCAAAAAACAAAAAAAACATGGTGTTGGGGTAAGAATGGAAAACTTACATAGAAACCTGTCGTCAGGAACACCCTGTATCTGCATGAATCAAGCTTGTGCACGATATCATCGTGTCTCATGTAGTGCACACAAAAGTCTATGATGCCAGACTCTCCTAATGTATCATTGGGAAAGGAGTTTAAAAGCTCCTCTCCAGTGAAATCAGCAAGCAGGCCAAACTACATTAATGTTCTCCTGCACCAAAAAAAAAGTTAGCTGTGATTGCAGGAAATGAAAAAGAGTTGCAACTGCTTGTTATATATATGAGGTTGCAACTACTTGTTAGCTGTGATTGCAACATATATGTGTGTGGTTGCAACTGCTTGTTAACTGTGATTCCAACTAATGGATGTGTGTGATTGCAAACACTACTGGTTTAGATGTAATCTAAAAAAAACATGAATAAAAACTGTATATCTATGATTACAACCTGGTTAGTGTGTGGTTGCAACTGTTTGTTACATGTGATATTTGTGATTGCAACATAGTTGATGTGTGGTTGCAACTTCTGCTTAGTTGTGATTGCAACCAGATATTGATAGAATGACAGTTGCAACTATGGTCTGATTTATATGGTACAAATTGCAACTGTAGCAACTAACAAATTGTAGATATAATTAACTACCAGTTGCAGAGGAGGAAAAGAAAAAAATAAAAAACATACCCTCGAAGGTCAGGGTCACCAGCAATCTTCCTCCTGAGATATAGAGCCTTGGCGAGGGGTATCTCAGGCCGCTTGTTCGTGATTTTGAATGGGGAAATGTACTCCCTGGGCCTCCTCAGCACTCTGTCGCCTAGGCGCTGGAATATAATCCTTTGAACCTCATTGAAATCAACGAGGCCCTGTGAATCTCCTTCCTACGACAGCCGGACTGGTTGGCTCAACCTGTTGATGTCGTCATCAGAATCAGCAGGGAAGTTGACATCATCAGGTGATGAGCCAGATTGTGCCTGGCATTCAATGCTATCAATATCAAAGTTGGCCTCCTTGTGAAGCATCTCCAATATCTCCTCATATTCTTTACGTTTCTTGGCAAACATTTTTGAAAGTTGCATCTGCAGGGCCTTGTTTGCCTTGGCAACAGGGACCGGCTTGGCCAAGGAAGCCTTATTGGCCTCCAGCTGTTTTTGCGCTGCTTCCTGCATCTTCATCACCTTTGCTTCAAGCTTCTTCTTCTCTGCTTCAGCTGCAGCAGCTTTCTTCTTCTCGGCTTCAGATGCAGCTTGATCGCCCTTTTGCTTGCCAGCTGCAACCTTTTTCTTTCCCTCGGCTGCAGCCTTCCTCTTCTCAATTGTTGCAGCTTCAGCATTCTTTTTCTCCTCATCCTCTGATGCCTTCCTCCTATCCTCCTCCTCTGATGCCTTCCTCTTCCTCTCATCCTCCTCTGCCTTCCTCTTCCTCTCCTCCTCTGCCGCCTTCCTCTTCTCCTCCTCATCAGCCTTCCTCTTCCTCTCCTCCTCTGCCGCCTTCCTCTTCTCATCCTCCTCTGCCTTCCTCTTCCTCTCCTCCTCTGCTGCCTTCCTCCTCTCCTCCTCCTCTGCCGCCTTCCTCTTCCTCTCCTCCTCTGCCGCCTTCCTCCTCTCCTCCTCCGCCGCCTTCCTCTTCTCCTCCTCCTCCGCTACCTTCCTATTCTCCTCCTCCGCCTTCCTCTTCTCCTCCTCCTCCGCTGCCTTCCTATTCTCCTCCTCCTCTGCCTTCCTCCTAGCATCTTCATCAGACTTCCTCCTCTCCTCCTCCTCTGCCTTCCTTTTCGCATCCTCCTCCTCCGCTTTCTTCCTCCTTTCGTATGTTACAGGACCCTGTATTACGACAGTGAATCAGGTATGTTTAAAAAAAAAAGAAAAACACAGATTGCAACTGTAACTGCATCCGAATTGCAAACTTGAAACTGTGTTGTTACAACCTTCTGGCCAGGGCCCTGCTGCTGCTGCATCCCAACATCAGAAGCCTTCCTCTTGCCAACAACACTTGTTGGTGCACGTGTCTACTGGGCTTCAGGGGGAGACTAAGAAAAAATGTTGGACAGGGGGGGAAATCAGAACATGAAAAGGCCGATAGTAATGCAAAAGAAAAACAACAGTAAACTAACCTCGCCATCACTGCTGCCAGATTGCTGTGGGGAACTCAAAATTCCAATTATATCTTCAACGCTAGCGTGTACTCCACGTAGATCAGGTGGAGCTGCGCCCCAGCAAAGAAAATGGGAAAATAGTCAAAAAATCATCGAAAGCCGTTATTTAGCGTGAAGAGAGATACATTGGTACACTTACTCCTAGCCATACTTTGATCATCCATATTAATGTTCTTGCCACGCGGTGGTGTTCTCAGAAAAACATCAAAATCATCATCATCATGAGCTGTCTCATCATCCCCAGTCCCCATTTCATCATCCTCCTGGTGCAAGTGGACTTCGATGGGGATGGGGCTCCCTACATTTTGTTCAGCATGAATGGGGCTACCTACATTTTCATCATCACCCCCTGCATGCTCTTCCTCCTGGTTACCTCCTGGTTGGTCTTCTTGCTCATGCAAACTACCTCATGTTCCTGAAAAAAATGTAATATTATCAGTATCTGTCTGTCTGACAAATTGCAACTTCTATGGCAGGTGATTGCAACAATAATATCATGCTGCATGCAACAAAAAAATACCTGCAGCTGCTCCAGCATCGTTCTTGCCTTTCCTCCTGCGCTGCTTGGCAGCTTCCTTCTCAGCGACGGCATCAGCGATAAGCTTCTGGATGTCGCTGAAGCACTCGTGGTGAGCTTTCGCCATAAGCTCGCGCGACATTGTAGAGTACTTGACAGCCTATTGTGCGTATGCCTGGGCCTTGCTGGTGCTTTCATCAAAAACTTTCAGGATGTTGGCCGGGACAGACCTCCTGCTCCTTCCAACTAGATCACTGAGGCTCTGGCTGAACGAAGAACTCAGGCTCGGGTACTGGTAGAAAGCAGGGGCCTGGATGTCAAAAGCAGCGCGGCCGCCGGGATCATGGGATGTGCCAGGCACACCAGCGGATGTGCCGGCGGCGGCAGGTGCTGCTGCTGCTGGGACAGATGAAGATGCTCCTGGGGCAGCTGCTGCTGGTACTGGGAGGGGTACTGGGGGGTACTACTGCAAGAGCAGAGGGTCCGACACCGTAGCACGTGTCCACGCTACTTCTCAGCTGCAGGAAAAAGCAACAAAAAAATGTTGGATGATAAAATAAAACAACAAATTGCAAAAAATTGTACGTTAGCGTTTGCAACAGTTACAAAATGTGGTTTGCAAAAACTTACCCCGAGGTGTCCGTACTCAATGGTACTCAATGGTGCCAGCAGGCACATCACCTCTGAGGTCCGACGAAGCTATCGCCTCAATGATCTTCGAGTCCAGGAAAGCACAGCGAGGGATGGAGAACGGTCTTGTGTCAAGATCATGATGCAGGTTGTCGACGTACAACATCTGTGACATAAAAATTATAACATATGTCAAAAACCAGTTACAACAAACAAAAAAGAATAAATAACATCTGTCAAAACACATGTTAAAAGATAGTGAATGATGGTTAGCTTTGATTGCAACTGCTGGATGTGTGTGATTGCAACACATGTGATGTGTGGTTGCAACTGCTTGTTGGCTGTGATTGCAAAAACTACTGCACAACAAATATATGTTGTGTGGTTGCAACTCCAAATTATCTATGATTGCAAAATTGTGTCAACACCAGTTGCAACAAAACAAAAAGAAAAACAAATCACAGAACCAGATGTTGCAAAAAATGAATGATGGTTAGCTGTGATTGCAATAGTTGGATGACAGTGATTGCAACAGATATGCTGTGTGGTTACAACTGCTTGTTATATGTGATATATGTGTGGTTGCAACTAGTTGATACCTATGAATGCAACATGGTTGATGTGTGGTTGCAACTGCTACTTAGCTGTTATTGCACCCTGATTGTTGAAAAAAAAGATAGCAAATTGCAACATGTACCACTAATGGTTGCAATAGTAAATTCAAAACAATTACTACTAGGAACAGGGGCTTACAGCTAGGAAGATGTCGCATCCGCTGATGGGTGCTTTGATGCCCTTCTCAGCAAAATCCTTCTTGTACAGCCGAGCAGCGACGCTCAGCCTGTCGACCACTGCCTTGCACCAGTTTTTGTTTGCCATGTTCTCCATATTCAACGTGTACCTTACATCATCGATCCTCAGATGACTCGCGGTGTTGGAGAAAAGCAAACACTGGAATGTGGCCATGAAAAACGCTCTCAACCCAAGCTCCCCAGTGAGAGTGCCGTCCATCAATTTGGAAATAATCACAGAAACACTGATGCCGGTTCTGGGTCTGTAAGCATCACCACAGATTTCAACTCCAATGGCATCCAGTAAGGTGCGAGCTTCTACATCAAGAATAGAGGGCAGGTCGCTGCCAGCATTTGGTAACATGAAAGAACACCAGACGCTGTGCTCATTCACAGGGATCTTTTTCCCGCCCCCGATCTCTAGATATATTGTCTCTGGGTTCAGCTTCCGCATCAGCCAGTTGAGCAATCTTCTTGACAAGAAATTTGGCTTGAAACTGAGTAGGCCGCCGAAACCCTTGGCAACAATCTGAGATTTCATGCCGTCGGACAACGCACCCAGAAGCTTGAGGAACATTGCCGGTGAGCACCCCACAACAGCGTTCCTAGTTTTGGCGTTATCATCATCACCAACAGCAATGTCCGCATCCCCAACATCGGCACCTTGCAACTGGTCATCAGGACGGAAATTTGGATCTTGCACCTGGTCATCATTGTCACTTCCTCCAGCTTGAGAAGTGGAACTGGGCTTTCTCAATTTCAACCTCTTCCTCTTCTCTTTGAGTACATTTCTGTCAACTTCTTTACGCTTCTGCACATGGGCTGAGCGGCGAATGCTATCACCACCTTGCCCGCCTGTCTTGATCCATTCTAATACAAGAACTGAAAAAAACAGGAATGAAAAAACATAAGAACACAAACGACATGATGCAGGTCTCATAAAACACAAAAAAATGCTAATCATCACGCGCTACACAACAAAAACAAAAGAATAGTATATGAGATTGAATTCGGATGATAAAAAACAAACACATTACACCAAATTGCAACAAGGACTACAACCCAATTGCAACAATAATTACTACTGGACCACTACCAGCACTGAGTGAAAATGAATTCAAAATAATGAAAAAACAAAACACATTGCTCCAGATTGCAACAGGTACTGCTATCAATTTGCAACAAAGCTTCTATAATAATTACTACTGGACCAATGCCAGCAATGCAACATACACTGCAAAACAGTTGCAAAACAAAACTGCTAAACAATTACTATTGGACCAGTTCCAACAATCAGTTTTAAAACATATAACCAGACAAATTCTGAAGGTTAACCTAGGATAAGTGAAAGTTAAAATATACAGTTGCAACATCGCTGGTAAGATAGTTGCAACTTGAGTCATGGAACAATTGCAACAACAAATCTGAATGGAAAAACATAATTATAACTCTATACAACTAGATCACAAAGCAGATTGCAACAAAACAATCATCCGTTTGCAACCCTGTGCACATCTGCATTACAACAGTGGAGCACAAAAAACAGATCTACCATGCGTTTGCAACACTGTACACACCTAGGTTGCAACTGAAAGCACCGAAATCAAACACAATGCTGATCATAACTACAAACGATAGAGGATTGCAACCGCGAAAATCACAGCCCCCGCGGGGTAACTGAAACACAGCATTGGGATTGGAGGCGGAAATACCTAGAAAATCACAGGCGAGAACGCAACCGAGGAACCGCCGACGATGATCACGCAGCATAGCCGCGCGGATCTTCCGATGATGCCTCCGCGAACCTACAAACACACACCCGGATGCGGTTGAGGAAAAAACAACAGCGAATCGAAACCCTAGCACGCGAAAATCGGAACAACAACTTGAATGCGAGGGGGGATTGAAGCAATGGGTGATGCGGCTACCTCGAACGAATGGGGTTGGAGGAGTAGACGACCGAATAAACTTCGAATCCTCACCGGCGAGACGCAGCGCTCGATGATCCTCCCCGTGAAGCTTCCGAAGTCCACCAGCGAAACTGCCAACACGCGCGGAGCTTCCGAGGATGAACCAGCGTCCACCGCATGCGGAGAGGGTCCAGCAACAGCAAGAGGCGTCGGAACAGTGCGTGGAGACCACCGGCGTGCCGGAATCGCAAGCGGTGGAGAGAGGCGAGCGAAGAGAGGAAAGCGGAGCGGTGCTGTGTGGGAGGGAGAAACTGAAATGATTTGGAGGTAACAGGAGGGAGGAGTGGAGTTAATGCGGGAGGGGTGGTTATGCGCCCGGATTTGGTGGGGCACGCGGGGGGACGGTTGCTGGGTCAGGTGCGCCGCCGCCGGTTGCTGGGTTGGTTTGGGCCGCACCTGGTCCGTCGGTTCGGCCTAGGTGCATTCTCTACATAGAATGCACCCAGTTGCATAATATATATATATATATATATATATATCATTTTCGTTCGGTCGGATTCAATGTATATCATGAGATATGGAGGTAGGAGTAGTTACACGTGCGTGTAGAATGAATTTTCCATATATATATTATACACCTGGGTGCATTCTATTAACAAAATGCACCCAGGCCAACCGGCGCGCCAGGTTGGAGGCGGCGGACCGCGAGCTGCGCCCAACCGAACCAGAGCACCACACCTGCGCCCAACCGAACCAGAGCAACCTCTTTCTCTCTTTCATTTCTCTCCCGATTTAGATCTCAGATTCGCGAGGAGGAGGCAATGGGAAGGGGCGGCGTCGGCAGAGCATCCCCTCCAGCGGCGCGTGGCGAGCTCGGTCGCAGGTGCGTGGGGTGCGGCGATGCTCGAGCCATTGGGGGGAGCTCAGCCTGCGGGGAGTGGCTGCGCCAGGCCGGGGCGAGCTCGTCCTGTGGTGAGCTGCAGTGCCAGGACGGGGAGAGCTCGGACCCTGGGAGCAGCGACGTGCGGCATCCAGGCATGCTTGCCCCAAGGAGCGGCGCGGTGAGCTCGGTCGCAGGTGCGGCGACGCTCGAGCCATCGAGGGTGAGGAGCGGCAGGAGCGCCATCCTCCTCGATGCCGACGCCTTCCCTCCCTCCGCAGGCCCCTCGAGCTCGTCTCCGACGATGAAAGTGGAGAAGTAGGGTCCCAATGAGTCCGGCGTGGTCGACGAGGAAGGAGAGGGGGGCGGCACGGCTGCGCGGGAGACGGGGCCCTCCTTCCCGGCGACAGGCCTCCTCTCCCCAAGCTTCGCTCCCTCCCCCTTCGTTTCCTCCCAGACTCCCACGACGACGAGGCCCCTGCTCCCTCCGCAAGCGAGCCGGAGCGCGCGGGTGGCCCGGCGGCGGCGCGGGGCACCTTCACGGTGGGAGAAGCAAGAAGGTGGCCGCTTCTAGGTCAGATCCGGTGGCGGTGACCGTGCTCGAGGCTCCCGGCGTGTGGATCTGCGGCGACGACTCACCATGGAGTCCCCGGCGGAGGCGGCGACTCGAGTGGAGGCGGTTCGAGCTTGGTGGAGGCGGCGGCCATGGCGGTGTGCCAGGGAGCTCCTTGCGCTCTCCGGGCTCTCCGACGACGGTGATTGCGAGCTGTGCATTTTGAGGCTGATCCGCCGTCTCGCGTGCTTCATCCCGTGAGGTTAGTCGTCTTCAAAATCACAACCATGCCTGCCGCCCATCTATCTAAAAATTCAGTATAGAGCTGCAACTATGCCATGTAGTCATCACTTCATAGGAATACTTACAATTTGTGTGCGGGCACGATTGCAATCTGTTGGACCAGAGCAGATGGGGGATAATTGTTCCAATTGTAAAATGTAGCACCCCTTGTTTTTATCCAGCGTCGCTTAATCATTAGTGCAGCATACGGTGCTCGTTACCAGAATACATGAACGACGACTCTGGTTTTGTCTACAGGTGCATGTGCATGCAGGTTACTAGAATCGAAGCAAACCTGAGCTTCCAGTGCATGCAAGTACATTTACTAGAATTTGATTACTACGATGTGCAAGCCTAGTACTAGCTGTTGTTCATGAGAAATTCGTAAATTATTTACTAGAGGATACGACCCTTGTATTCAATTTAATTTTTGCATAATTCCTAGCTAGAAATGATTTACTACAATCTGCATCCCTTATATCTCAATTATTAGAGTTAACTGATTTTATTAGAGTCTTGTCATCAGTTAGCTGTAATGTAATCTACAAGGATTTTGTAACTGATTTACTAGTTTTTTAATCTAATTTTAAAATATTCATGAAGAGCAGCTGTTATACCCATATGGTTGTATCTCTTGAATCAGTTAGGTCGCTAATCGCCAGACATATGGATATCTGATTTAAAAAAGGAAATCGCGTACACATGCAAGGACGTGTACACAAAACCTTGCTTGCTCACGTATGTATATTATCGTAACCTAGACCACTAGCTTGCATGCCCGCCACAAACCATGGACTCAAAATTCTGGTTGACTAATCAATCTTAATTAACTGTCGGATCTTTGTGTGTTTATTTACCATAATTACCGTAGTTAATGAGTGTTGGTGCACCTCACACATGGGACGGACGGATGCAACATGAAGCATGTAGCCTGGTTGGTTTGGTGGCTAATCAAATGACCTGGCTATAGAATAAGATATTCTATGGCCGGCCATGAAGTATGGTTTTGTAGCACAGGGATTTCAGGATTATTATGTAGTAACTATACCACAATAGTTTTTTTCAATTGGAACTGATCAGATTTGGGGGTTATTATGTTGCAACTGTGATATATATAGAGTAGTAATTGGCTTCATACAATGTTTGCAATTTGTTTCAAATTTATTTCATTTCCAATCTGAGAGCTTTCTTTCTTTTTGTTTGCTCACTAGTGCCAAACCAATATATGTTGCAACTATGCTAATACCTGGAGTAGTAATTAGAGTAGTAATTAGAGTTATACAATGTTGCAATTTATTACATGTTTGCTTAACCTTCAATATCAGAGCTTTTTTTAAATACTGGTGCCAATCTTTTTTTCACCCACCTTTTTTTTCTCAGCATGTGTTGCAGTTGTGTTAGTGTCTGGAGTAGTAATTTGGACTTATACATTAGCCATTCTATATGCAGGTTATCAACATGTATAAGCCCCTGTGAGAGCCAGGTGTGGTTCGAGGACCGGTGGATGGTCACTTCCTGGTATGATGAGTGATTGACAACGTGGTGTGGACTGATTCTTGGCTAAGTATTGCAGGTGCAGGTTGCGGCTTGACTGGTGCAGGTGCAGGTGAAGAACAAGCGTGAAAGGTCGTTGCCGGTGAGGCCTCCAGGTGTGGAGAAGACAAGTAGGCTTGGTTCGAGGGACCCGGTGGCCAGTGAGGTCAAGTGCGGGCCGCATGGTGGCAAGAACGGCAAGATGAAGTCATGGACGGTTTCTTGGTTGAGCCTCAAAACCAAGGTCGAGCCGGGACTACGTGGGAGCCGAGTCATGAGTGGTGATTGGCGGAGGCTACACCGAGTTCGCGGGGTTTCCAGTGGTTCACCAGAAAATCACTGGGTTCCTTGGTTGATCCACAAAGCCAAGACCGAAGAACCGAAGACGGAGGTGCAGCAGCTCCAGACCGGTCTGACCGGTGGGTCTGACCGGTCTGACCGGTGGGTACCGGTCTGACCGGTGAGGAGCACCGGTCTGACCAGTGTGCGACGACGCAGTCCGGAATCTTCGAAGCAGAGGACACGCGCCGGGATCGCAAGGCTTGCGTCGAGGCTAAGCAAGTTTGCGGTCGCTGGGCATCCGTCCGATGGTGCGAAGACAAAGACTTCCAATTTCGCCCTCGAGGGGCATGTATCCCTAGTTAGCTAGTAAGGGTATTTTCGTCTTTCGGTTGCCTCCATATAACCCAAGTGGTGAAAGGATGGCAGCCATCTCTTGGAACCCTAGCTCATTTGGTTTTCCTATTTTCCTTCCTATTTTCTTAGGATTTTCGTAGGACTAGCTTGAGAGCTTCATGGTGAGATCTTGTGAGAGGGAAGGATGATCGGGCGGCAAGCTAGACCTTGTATGAACCTCTTTGGTATGTATAGATGATTCGGCGTGGTTCCTCAAGGCTTGGATGTGTCTTTCCCGTTTCTCCTTTTTGGTGATTTTCGGAGCCCTTTCTTGGCGATTTTCTTAGAGCGATTTCGAGGCCTTTCTCTTTGGGATTTGGTGGGGGATGTATGCATGAACCCTTCGTGGTTCTTTTCCCTTTGATTTCCCTTCCAAATCCGTGAGCAAAGAGGCTCGATTTTGGGGTTTTCGTGGCTCTAGGGTTAGAGGCGTTCTTGGTGGGATTTCTTCGATTCCTCTTGATTTGACAAGTTTTGGTGGACCAAATCTTGGCTATGGAGTACCCATGAGGTGTTCCTACTATCCCCAAAGTCTTGTTCAAAACCGTGGAGCGAATCGGGAGATCGGGAGTTGGATTTGGGGGAGTTGACTCGCGGGTGCTGTTCATCCCGAGCTACCCAGGCACGACCGGTCTGACCGGTGCTCTTGACCGGTCTGACCGGTGCTAGCCCTTGGTGGGTTTTTGTCTCGGGGAATAGCCTTGTCCGTGTGGTTTTGTCCCGTGGTCCTGCTGATCAGTTCTTGGCATGTTTGGAGTTGTTTTGCTAGGTTTTGTGAGGGGTTCTTCTTCCTCACAGGCTGTGTTTCGTGGTGGTTTTTGTTCCAGGGCCCAGAGGAGTCACTGAGGCTTCCTGGAATGTTTGCTGTGCGGCTGCTGTAGCCACCGGCCTGACCGGATCTGTCCACCGGTCTGACCGGTGTCACCGGTCTGACCGGCGCAGGCCATCGGTCTGACCGGTGTAGCACAGGCAGCAAGTCGTGCAAGTTTCCTCTATGTGGTTTGGTGAGTTTTGGCTCGGAAGGTTGAGTGTTGGTTCCTAGGACCAGTAGCACTCCAGTGGCTGCGTGGTCTTGGCCAACTTGGGTAGTTGGGTCGGAGACGTGAGTTGGAAGTCGTGTTCGTCTTGTTGGAGTTCTCATCTCCTTCGAGAAGAATTTTTATCGGCTCCCATTCACTCCCCCCCCTCTGGTTCGCCTAATCGGTCCCTCAATTGGTATCAGAGCCGGTTCGGGTCTTTATTGACTCTTACCAGTCTAAGATCCAAAGATGGCGTACCAGGAACGGGGTTCGGGTCCTCCGCACTTCGATGGGAAGAACTACCAGATGTGGCAAAGGCGGATGGCGGCGTTCCTCCGCGGAAAAGGTCAGATCCTTTGGGATGTCACGGTGAACACAGCTTATGTTCATCCGATGAACTTCCTTGCTCCAGGATCGAGGGATATGTTCGAAGCCAACAACAAGGCTGTCGACTACTTGTTTCGTGCTCTGTGTCAGCCTGAATTCGATCGGATTTAGACAGAGGACTTAGCTTGTAGGATTTGGGAGCAATTGAAGGATGCTCATGCTGGGAATGCTCAGGTTCAGGCTCGGATGTACGCGACTTACCGGAGAGAGTACGAGAACTTCACTCATCTCCCCGGCGAGTCCGTCGATGCCCTTTTCCAGCGATTTACGGTCGTTGTGAACAACATGAGAGCCAATGTGGACGTCCTCCCATACAATGATCATGATAGAGCCGTGAAGCTCTTGCACTCGTTGGATCGTACCGTATGGGACGGGAAGTTTGAGGCTATTGTTGAGTCCGAGAAGTATGACACCTTGATGGTGAACGAGCTGTTCTCGAAGCTCAAGTCGGCTGAGTTGGACCGTGGTATGACAGCCAAGATCGAGAGCTCGACTGATTCTCATAGTCTCGCTCTCGTTAGTGGCAAAGGAGCTAAGTCTAACGCTAACGCATCCTCCAGGATGTACTCTCTGTCTTCCTTGATGTCTTTGCCAGATGAGGAGTTCGACGTGCTTGGAGAGGACGAGCTGGCGTTGCTGACCAGGCGGTTCGAGAGGCTGCACGAGAACCGGGTGAACACGAGGAGGACAGCACGGACGTGCTTTCAGTGCGGCAAGCCAGGACACTTCGTCGCCGACTGCCCGGAGAAGACGGAGAACAAGGACGGCTACAAGGACGGCTACAGGCACCGATCGAGCAAGGATGGCAAGTACCGTTCGAGGCGCGATCACAAGCACAAGAACAAGCACAAGGACGAGCGACGGTCGAGGAAGAAGGATGGCCGCGGCAGGAAGGCCCGAGCAATGGTCGGAGCGAGCGACGTCGACTCCAGCTCCGCCTACTCTTCCTCGAGCTCGAGTAGCAGTGAAGATGAAGGTGATCGGCGCAAGAACAAGAAGTCATCCAGGAACTTGAGCGGGTTGAGCTGCTTCGCGGGAGATGGCTTCTGCGGCATGGCCCGCAGCTCCGGCAGCAAGAAGAGCCACCAGAGTGACTCGGACTCTGACTCCGAGGATGAGGTATGTGATGAGCTCTCTTCTTTGTGCAAGGAGAATGATGAGTTGGTTGACTTGCTTGATAACCGCGATCACATGCTTAGAGAGGCCAAGAAGATGAGGAAAGAACTTAGGGCCTCACTAGAAGATGCTAGGAACCGTGTGGCTGAGCTAGAAACCCAGAACCTAGATGCTAAGCTTGAGATTGATTCGCTTAAGGCTTCTCCTGTGGTTTCTGATGAGATTGATTGTTGTGATTGCTCTGTGTACCTAGCTGATCTTACTGCTCTTAAGGATAAGCATGCTTCTACTTGTAATGAACTAGATATGCTTAGGGTTGAAGTGGCTGAGCTTAAGTCTAGACCTGCTTTGCTAGGTGCTTGCACTTCTTACCCTGTTTTGCATGGAAAGATTGATGAGATGCATGGTTACACTGTTTCGCTTGAGGCTAAGTTGAAAGAGCTTATTCCCACTTCTTGCTCTACTTGTGAATTGCATGCGGTTAAGAATTTGGAGCTTGCACATTATGTTGATCGCTTGCAGGATGAGAATGATGAGCTGAGAAAATGTATGAGCTGGTTGTCGGGTCAGGAGCCTCAGCTTGGTATCATGATAGCGGCTTTTAAACGCTATGATGGTCAGGCACTTGGGGCTGACAAGCTTGGAGAGAACTGTGGTGAGGGAGTTGAGAGAGTTGGAGAGATTCCTATCCCACCACCAAACAGACACAAGAACAAGTTTGAGCCCAAGCCTAACCATCTCAGAAACAAACTTGACACTACTCCAGATCCACCCATATTCCCTCACCCAACAAATGATTTTCAGAAACCGGTGAAGTTTGTGAGCCCAAAGGGAGGTGAGGAAGGAGAGAAGAAGGGTGAGAAGCCGAGTGGACAGCCCCAACCCAAGCCTAAGCCTAAGCCACAGCCCATAAAGTTCCATTGTGGGTATTGTGGGAGAGATGGTCACAAGGATGAGTTTTGCTTCAAGAGGAAGCGTGAGGAGAGAATGGCTAGAGAGTGGGCTAACAAGGACAGGTACCACCCCTCTAATGGTGTACCTGAGCCTCGTATGCAGATGCCCAGGGCCAAGGCGATTGTGAGGACGGTTCCGGCTTGGGGAGACCGGAAGGCTGTAGGTGCTGCTGCTGGCCGAGCTACACCGGTCAGACCGGTGCTGGTCTGGGCAGGCAGCAAGTCGGGTTTCGTGCTCGTGAGGATGCTCGGTTTGGTTCTGGAGGTCGTGGTTCTGGTGGTTGGTCTGGAAAGTTTGCAGGTGGTCAGTTTGCTAGGCGTTCTCCACCTCGTGCTCAATACGAGGGTGGGAGGAGTCGTAGCTTTGAGATGGAGAGGAGGAACGATCCACGGTTTCCCTTTCGTGGCTTTCGTCCTCCTCCAGCTAGAGAGGGTTGGTTCCCTCGTGGTGGTTACCGTGGTGGTAGCTTTGATAGGCGTGATGATTTGGTTTGTGCTAACCCCACTTTGGAGCAAATGGCTCGGCACTGGTTTTACTCCTTTGGTACTAACCCCAATGCTGAGTCGTTTGTTCACTCACGTGCTCGCTTTTGAATTTCAGGTGGGAGACTTGAAGAACATTTGGTTGATTGACTCCGGTTGCTCGAGGCATATGACCGGAGACAAGGGGTGGTTCTCAAGTCTCGTCCCGGTGGTGACAAAGAAGTACATCACCTTTGGGGACAATGGGCGAGGGCGTGTGCTGTCAGAAGGTGAGATTAAGGTAAGTGATAAGATCACTCTCAGGCGTGTTGCTCTTGTTCAATCGCTTGGATACAATTTGCTTTCTGTGTCCCAGTTGTTGGATGAGGGTTTTGAGGTGTTGTTTCGGCCTGGTGGTTCTCGGATTTTAGATTCTCGGGGGGATCTTGTTTGCATGGTCGTTCCCGAGGGTCAAGTGTTCCGAGCTGATTTTTCTCAGTCTTCTGGTGTGGAGCGTTGCTTCTTGGCTGGTTCTTCGAGTGAGTTGTGGAAGTGGCATAGGAAGTTGGGTCACTTGAGCTTTGATCTTTTGTCTCGCTTGAGTAAACTCAATTTGGTCCGAGGATTGCCACGGTTGAGGTTTGAGAAAGAGTTGGTTTGTGCGCCGTGTAGGCATGCCAAGATGGTAGCCTCTTCTCACCCGCCTCTCACCGATGTGATGACTGAGCGTCCATGCGAGCTGCTCCATATGGACCTTGTTGGCCCAGCTCGTGTGCGATCTGCGGGTGGGAAGTGGTATGTCCTTGTTGTGGTGGACGACTACTCTCGGTATGCGTGGGTGTTCTTTCTTGAGGAGAAGGGGGAGACGTTTGGTTTTGTTCGAGATCTTGTCTTGAGGTTAAGAAACGAGAGGCACGGAGATGCCATACGAGCGATCCGTAGTGACAATGGCTCGGAATTCAAAAACTCTCACTTCGAAACCTTTTGCCATGACTTGGGTCTTGAACACCAGTTTTCGAGTCCGTATACGCCTCCCCAGAATGGCGTGGTGGAAAGGAAAAACAGGACCTTGTGCGAGATGGCTCGGACGATGCTCGACGAGCATAGGACTCCGAGAAGGTTCTGGGCTGAGGCGGTCAATACCGCGTGCCATGTGTCGAACAGGATCTACCTCAGGGTTCACAAGAAGAAAACCTGTTACGAGTTGATGCACGGTCGCACACCCAAGGTGAGTCACTTCTATGTCTTTGGTTGTAAATTCTTCATTCTGAAGAAAGGGAAGAAGTTGGACAAGTTCGAGGCTAGGTCTGTCGATGGCATTTTCTTTGGTTATGCATCTCATTCTAGAGCATTTTGTGTGCTCAACCTTGAAACTAACCAAATCGTGGAGACTTGCGAGGTAACCTTCGACGAGACACAGCCACGTAGTCAGCTTGTTTTTGAGTATGCAGGTGACGACGAACTTGGCGAGGAGATCTTTCAGGAGGAGGAGCATGAACATGGAGATGATGAAGATGGCGGTGTGATGCCCGCGGCTGAACATGTACCTACTACTTCGACGACGATCGAGAATGGACCCTCTCCCACACCTACAACGACAAACCCAGATCAAGGCGAAGCTGCTGTTGAGGGGGAGGTAGCATCAAGGCGAGAACCTCCCCGGCGAGTGCAAGTGGATCACCCAGCTTCGAGAATCATCGGTGACATGAATGAACGTACTACACGGTCGAGGGTTCGGAACAATTCTCATTTCGCTCATGCTGCTTTTGTTGCCACATTTGAGCCAAAAGACATTGGACACGCGTTATCTGATCATAATTGGGTTAACTCGATGCATGAGGAGTTGGAGAATTTTGAGAGGAACCAAGTTTGGGTGTTGGTTGACCCTCCCCCAGGGTGTAAGCCGATTGGGACAAAATGGGTGTGGAAAAATAAAGAGGGAGAGAAAGGAGAAGTGGTGAGGAACAAGTCGAGACTTGTTGCTCAGGGGTACAGTCAGAAAGAGGGGATCGATTACGAGGAGACTTTTGCTCCTATAGCTCGTTTGGAGGCGATCAGGATCCTTCTAGCCTTTTCCGTGGCTAAAGGGTTCAAGTTGCACCAGATGGATGTGAAGAGTGCTTTCCTGAACGGTGTGTTGGAGGAAGAGGTGTTTGTGAGGCAACCACCGGGGTTTGAGAGTGAGAAGTACCCCCACCGGGTGTACAAGTTGAGGAAGGTGTTGTATGGGTTGAAGCAGGCGCCTAGAGCTTGGTATGGTAGGTTGAGGGGGTTCCTGTTTGAGAGAGGGTTTGAGATGGGGAAGGTCGACCAGACCTTGTTTCTCCTCAGGCAGGGCAGAGATATCCTGATTGTGCAGGTATACGTGGATGATATTGTCTTTGGTGGCTCGTCTAACTCTCTTGTTGCAAGGTTTGCAGAAGACATGAACAGGGAATTTGAGATGAGCATGATGGGCGAGTTGCAGTTCTTCCTTGGGCTACAAATCAAGCAATTAAAGGAAGGAACATTTGTGCACCAAGCTAAGTACACCAAGGACATTGTGAGAAAGTTCAAGATGGAGGACTCCAAGGCCATGGCGACGCCTATGAGTACGACTACAGCTCTTGATGCGGACGAGGAAGGTGAACACGTGGACCAGAAGGAGTACCGGAGCATGATCGGGTCACTCCTCTACTTGACGGCGACGAGGCCGGACATTCAATTCTCGGTGTGTCTGTGTGCTCGTTTTCAAGCGTCTCCGAGGACTTCGCATCGGCAAGCAGTCAAGCGCATTTTCAGGTATTTGCGACACACTCCCGACTTCGGTCTTTGGTACTCTGCATCTTCTTCTTTGGTGCTTCATGGTTTTTCAGACGCGGATTTTGCCGGATGTCGGTTGGATAGGAAGTCCACTTCTGGGACTTGCCAGTTCTTGGGTTCTTCTTTGGTGTCTTGGTCTTCCCGCAAACAGTCGAGTGTTGCTCAATCCACTACCGAGGCAGAGTATGTGGCCGCAGCTAGTTGTTGCTCTCAGCTCCTTTGGATCACATACACCATGAGTGACTTTGGTGAGGAGTATACCCATGTCCCACTTTAATGTGATAGCACCAGTGCCATAAGCGTTGCAAAGAACCCAGTGCTTCATTCCAAAACCAAGCACATAGAAGTGAGGTATCATTTTCTGAGAGACAACGTAGAGAAAGGGAAGATAGCTTTGATCCATGTACCCACACATGAACAACTAGCCGATATTTTCACCAGACCCCTAGATCAAGCAACTTTCACTCGTTTGCGGGGGGAGCTTGGTGTTTGTTTGATTTCTTGAGTTGGTGTGTGGGAGCTCCTTTGTAGCATATGTATAGCTTTCCTTTGTGCATTTCTTGCATTTGGCATGGCATATGTAACATGATGTATAGGCATCTTTGTATCTTAGGTTGCATGCGTTTTGTATCATATGCATTGTTTAGGAAAGGCTTCTCCTATATACATTGGTCACCATGGAATGATATATATGTCTTTGTGAGCTAATTTGGTTTGCTATGGTTAGTTTGGCTTAGCTCTTGATAATCTTGGTTTGTATCCATGGTTGATGGCTATGGTTTTGAAAATTTCATATGTATGCTCTCTTGTGAGTAAATGCCTTTACATGATCTTGACATATTTTTGTGGCTTGGCTATGCTTAATTTGTGGTTGGATAACTTATTTTGATCATATGGGGCCAAAGGCTCATTTGCCATCATGAATGTTTAGCCCCCATGCTTCATCTTGTGGAGGGGCATAAGTTCCTTTTTGTCGCAAAGACATTTCATGTACCAATTATAAATCTGAAAATGAAATGTAAATTGCTCGGAAAATGTGCTCCCATGTCATATGTGCTAATTTTAACTTACTTTGGGTGCTAAATCGTTGCATGATGCCTACCAATGGGAAGTCTCATATATAGAAGTAGGCACATGGCTCAGTGGCTTTGACATGACATGAGGTGCTTGTGGGTGTTTATGATGGTCTTATGCTTAGAATGGTTGTCCTAGCATGAAGTTTGTGTGGCTTTGCCATTTTGACATGTTTTGCTCATGTTTAGGACTTTGCTCATAAGAGGGTGATTTTTCGCAAAATTGCTAAATTCTATCTTAGCTTCGCCCAATGGTTGTGAAACTTGGTGATCATGAAGTTTATGTCATTACGAAGCTATAGAGTATCTAACTTGCTCGTTTGGACATGTGTAGCATCCTATGTTGAACTTTGTCTATTTGAGAAGCTCTAGGTTGCATTTTTTGCATTTTTGGCTTGATTCATGCATTGTCAACAAGGGGGAGAAGTTTGAGCATGTTTTAGTCTACTGAATGCATTTGGAAGGTTTTCAGGTGGTTTCGAGCCATTTTTGGGCTCTGTTGCGCACCGGTCTGACCGGTTGAGGTCACCGGTCTGACCAGTCAGAGTGCTGGTCCTGTTCACATGTTGCACACCGGTCTGACCGGTGGTGTCGACCGGTCTGACCGGTCAGAGCTGAGCTGTTGCAGCTGCTCTGTTTCGTGAAGTGGTTCGCATGCATTTGTCCAGGGGGAATTGCATTGGTTCAGGGGAGCTTGCATGTGTGCAGGGGGAGCTCTTTGTGGTTTTCGAGCTTTGGTTTGATGGTTTGTGCTCTTTGCTTGAGCATGTTTTGTCTCGGATGTGTCGAGCCGTTGCCCTTGCCTAAGGGGTCCGAGACTTGTCTTCTTCAAGTGATCTTGCTCTTTGCCTTTTCTTTGGCTTTCGATCGCTTGTTGGAGTTTTTTTAGTCGTTTCTTTTCTTTTTCTTTTGTCTTGGTTACCAAAATGTGTGTGTTGTCAATGCACTCATCAAGGGGGAGATTGAGAGCCAGGTGTGGTTCGAGGACCGGTGGATGGTCACTTCCTGGTGTGATGAGTGATTGACAACGTGGTGTGGACTGATTCTTGGCTAAGTATTGCAGGTGCAGGTTGCGGCTTGACTGGTGCAGGTGCAGGTGAAGAACAAGCGTGAAAGGTCGTTGCCGGTGAGGCCTCCAGGTGTGGAGAAGACAAGTAGGCTTGGTTCGAGGGACCCGGTGGCCAGCGATGTCAAGTGCGGGCCGCATGGTGGCAAGAACGGCAAGCTGAAGTCATGGACGGTTTCTTGGTTGAGCCTCAAAACCAAGGTCGAGCCGGGACTACGTGGGAGCCGAGTCATGAGTGGTGATTGGCGAAGGCTACACCGAGTTCGCGGGGTTTCCGGTGGTTCACCAGAAAATCACTGGGTTCCTTGGTTGATCCACAAAGCCAAGACTGAAGAACCGAAGACGGAAGTGCAGCAGCTCCAGACCGGTCTGACCGGTGGGTCTGACCGGTCTGACCGGTGGGTACCGGTCTGACCGGTGAGGAGCACCGGTCTGACCAGTGTGCGACGACGCAGTCCGGAATCTTCGAAGCGGAGGACACGCGTCGGGATCGCAAGGCTTGCGTCGAGGCTAAGCAAGTTTGCGGTCGCTGGGCATCCGTCCGATGGTGCGAAGACAAAGACTTCCAATTTCGCCCTCGAGGGGCATGTATCCCTAGTTAGCTAGTAAGGGTATTTTCGTCTTTCGGTTGCCTCCATATAACCCAAGTGGTGAAAGGATGGCAGCCATCTCTTGGAACCCTAGCTCATTTGGTTTTCCTATTTTCCTTCCTATTTTCTTAGGATTTTCGTAGGACTAGCTTGAGAGCTTCATGGTGAGATCTTGTGAGAGGGAAGGATGATCGGGCGGCAAGCTAGACCTTGTATGAACCTCTTTGGTATGTATAGATGATTCGGCGTGGTTCCTCAAGGCTTGGATGTGTCTTTCCCGTTTCTCCTTTTTGGTGATTTTCGGAGCCCTTTCTTGGCGATTTTCTTAGAGCGATTTCGAGGCCTTTCTCTTTGGGATTTGGTGGGGGATGTATGCATGAACCCTTCGTGGTTCTTTTCCCTTTGATTTCCCTTCCAAATCCGTGAGCAAAGGGGCTCGATTTTGGGGTTTTCGTGGCTCTAGGGTTAGAGGCGTTCTTGGTGGGATTTCTTCGATTCCTCTTGATTTGACAAGTTTTGGTGGACCAAATCTTGGCTATGGAGTACCCATGAGGTGTTCCTACTATCCCCAAAGTCTTGTGCAAAACCATGGAGCGAATCGGGAGATCGGGAGTTGGATTTGGGGGAGTTGACTCGCGGGTGCTGTTCATCCCGAGCTACCCAGGCACGACCGGTCTGACCGGTGCTCTTGACCGGTCTGACCGGTGCTAGCCCTTGGTGGGTTTTTGTCTCGGGGAATAGCCTTGTCCGTGTGGTTTTGTCCCGTGGTCCTGCTGATCAGTTCTTGGCGTGTTTGGAGTTGTTTTGCTAGGTTTTGTGAGTGGATCTTCTTCCTCACAGGCTGTGTTTCATGGTGGTTTTTGTTCCAGGGCCCAGAGGAGTCACTGAGGCTTCCTGGAACGTTTGCTGTGCGGCTGCTGTAGCCACCGGCCTGACCGGATCTGTCCACCGGTCTGACCGGTGTCACCGGTCTGACCGGCGCAGGCCATCGGTCTGACCGGTGTAGCAGAAGCAGCAAGCCGTGCAAGTTTCCGCTGTGTGGTTTGGTGAGTTTTGGCTCAGAAGGTTGAGTGTTGGTTCCTAGGACCAGTAGCACTCCAGTGGCTGCGTAGTCTTGGCCAACTTGGGTAGTTGGGTCGGAGACGTGAGTTGGAAGTCGTGTTCGTCTTGTTGGAGTTCTCATCTCCTTCGAGAAGAATTTTTATCGGCTCCCTTTCACTCCCCCCCTCTCTGGTTCGCCTAATCGGTCCCTCACCCTGTAGCTTATACATAGTAGTAATACTACACGTAGTAGTAATACTAGCTGATTGCCAATTTTTATTCATACACCTTTTTATATCGCTGCAACTGTATGTATATACATAGTAGTAATACTACGCTGTAGCTGTAGCTTATATGTGGCTCTGTTTTCAAGTGAAGGTTAACTAGCTGATTGCCATATATAGTGTAAAGCATGCTTACATAGAAGTAATCCCAGTGCTGATTCCATTGTGCTTCAATTTCCCCCCAATGTTTTATTGATCTGGTGTACAGATTGAAGGTTGGTGCTTCAAGCAGTTGATTCGTATAGAGTGAAATGCACTTGCGGTCCTTAAACTTGTCCTGGTGTGTCACTTAGGTCCCCATACTCTCAAAATGCATTTTTAGCTTCCTAAACTTGGGCTCGGGTGTCATTTAGGTCCATATACTCTCAAAGTGCATATTTATCCCTCTAAACTTAGCTTCGGGTGTCATTTAGGTCCATAAACTTTGTAAAGGCATTGTCCGTCTCAATTAAATTGATAAAAACTTAATTTTACACATATATAATTTAACTATAGTAAAATAAAATGTGTTTCAAATCACCGTATGTGTAGAATATTGATATGACGAATCCAAAAAGATTGATATTCTTTTACGAAGGAGGTAATATCATATTGGTGCACATGACCAGCATGCTCAATTATTTTTTGAAAGATTGTTAAAATTTGAATAACTCGTGGTTGCACATTACTAAACTTAAATTAGGAAGTTTTTAAGATAAATTACTACTAGAAGGGTGAAGTTAAAGAAGCAATAAAACAAGTAAGAAAATATGCTAATGAAAATGATGGCTTGCTTTAAAACATAAAGTTTGATCTTATCATATTAATTATATTAGTGGAATGATAATGCATTTTAAGTTTAGGGACCTATATGACACCTGCAGACAAGTTTAGGGAGTTAGATCTGCACTTTGAGAGTATAGGGACCTAAATGACACCCGAGCCAAAGTTTAGGGAGTCAGAAATGCATTTTAAGAGTATGGGGACCTAAGTAACACAACCAGACAAGTTTAAGGACCGGCCATGCACTTCACTCAAAAATTAATTAGGTTGTTCCCTAGAACAATCATGTGTGTTTGTAGGAACAAGTTAGGTTGTTCATCAGAACAAGTGTATATGTTTATACGAACAAGATTAACATTGTTTAAGACAAAGTGAATTTTCATGGAACAAAATGATGAAACTGAAGAACAAGTAGAGTTGTTTAATAGAACAAGCATATATGTTTGTACGAACAAGTTAATTTGTTCATCAGAGCAAGCATCTACAAGTCAAGGAACCAAGTTGTTCCTCAGAACAATCATGTCTGTTTGTAGGAACAAATTAGCTTGTTCATCAGAACAAACGTATATGTTTGTAGGAACAAGTTAGCTTATTCATCAGAACAAGCGTATATGTTTGTAGGAACAAGTTAGCTTGTTCATCAGAACAAACGTATATATTTGTAGGAACAAGTTAGCTTGTTCATCAGAACAAGCGTATATGTTTGTAAGAACAAGTTAGCTTATTCATCAGAACAAGCGTATATGTTTGTACGAACAAAATAAAAAACAGAAAACAAAAATAGAAATAAGAAAGGAAGAAATAAAAGAGAAATAAGAAAAATAAAAAGATAAAAAAATTAAAAATAGAAGGAAAGAATTAGAAAAATAAAACAAACAGAAAAATAAAAAAAGATATAAAAAATAAGAAATAAAAAATGAAAATGGAAACCAAAAAATAAAATAGAAAATATGAATAATATAAAAAAGAAAAGACGAAATAAAAAAGAAACAAAAAATTAAAAAGGAAAAAGAAAGTAAAAAAGAATAAAATTGAAAAATAAAAAGAATCAAAAAATAAGAAATAAAAAAGAAACAAGAAAATAAAAATGAAAAAGGAAATAGAAAGTAAAAGAAAAAATATATAAAGAATAAATAAAGAAATAAAAAGAAACAAAAAAAGAAATAAAAAAACCAACTACCCATATCCCCACGACTCCCCCCACGTGCTTTCCCCCACACCCATCGCAGGCGCGATATATAGTCGCCACGGGGGTTTGGTGGGTCGCGCCGGCCTTTGAGGCTGCGGGGCGTCGCAGGCTGATGTGTCGGGGCAGGGTTCCGCTCGCGTGGGTCATAGAGTGGGTCTGTGCACCGGATACACAAAATGCACCTAGGTGCATTTTAGTGTCATCGTATATATATTACTTTTCTTGAACTCTAAATTGCATTATACCTACCTCCTCTCCCATGCTTAGACGATTGCTCGTCCCCGAGCGAAGAGGTCATGGAGATAAGGTAGGTACTAGAAATATATTCTCCTTTAGAGAGATACTTGAAAACTTCAATCATGCACCATCTTGCGATCTTCCTCAAATGACGATCCATACTCAAATAATAGGTTGTGGTGAGGAGGTAAACACAAAGATGATATGATTTTATTGGTGAATATCCGGCGAGGTTTGCAAAATTTCTGATGTGGAAACTCATAATGCACGGATAGAAAAAGCTAGCAAAAGATAGGTATGAAAAAACTGAATGACCAGCTTCTTAGTCTCGGGCCAGAGAAATCAAGCTTTGAATCAATGCACCCAAAAATAAGTCTTGTATTGTATACTAAGGTTTTGCACTTAATTAAATATAAGACTTTGGATATGTAGAGCAACATGCAAGTGGTATTAATGACAAGGTTAGCATAACTTTTAAGAATGAAAATAAATCATTTTTAACCCATCCAAAATTGAGAGTACGAGAAAAACTATGGGTCTCACCTTTATCATAACCTTCGCAAAGGATTAAGCTAGCATTTAAATTAATTTTAATTTTTTTAAAGAGAGTATCAACTTAATCATGCATAAAACAAGTACAAAGATGAGCAAAGTGGCAATGATAATCATATATCTCCATGGCATAAATTTTCTATCTTCACCAAAGGTCATAACAAGGTGGCAAATTTTATTCATGGTGAATTAAACCAAACATTACCACTAACACATGCTGAAAATAAATAAATAGATATAGAAAATGCTACGCACACACAAACTTGCACACAAGCTGAAAATAAAGAAAAGGAAAAAGGAAAAATCAAACCAAACTTGAAAGCATTATTTCTTCTTCCTTTCTTGACTCTTCCTCCGGTGATTTATATTGATAGTCTTGCGCGTTGTATCCTTGCTTGTAGTATGTTTGTGCCGGTCCTCCCCTAAATTGTTCCGGTGGTGTTAAGTGAAGGCAACCAATTTCATAAGCAACGTTTGTGGTCCCTTCTCCCATTTGACTTGCATTGGTTTCGATGGTTGTGACATTTTGCATGTTCCTTTCAACATATCCCCCCAATGATGGCCATGCTTTGTTGTGGTTGAGGCAAGTGTGTGTTCAGCACCGCGAAAGCTTCATTAGGAACTATGCATGGTGGGGGTCGGGGCGGCATGGCTGCCCCTCTCCCCCATGCTTGCATCGGCACGTTTCCATAATATGGTGGTGGCATCAGAATTCTTCCATATTGTTGTTCATTTGCTTGAAATGCACCCCTTCTTCTTCTTGGGTTGCGGAGGACGATCCTTCTTCCACAATTCTTCCTCTTTTATTTTTCTTTCCCGCCACAAGAAGTCCTTCTTCCAACCAATTTTGCCTTCCTTCAACGAATAATTTCAGCCTCATGTTGGGAAGAGGAAGATTAACCTTTGCCAACTTGTATCCTCTCCTCTCATCTCCACTAATATATTTACATTGCTTCTTGTACTCGATTCCCAAAGAAGTCCCTACAAGGAGGAATTTTGGGTTCCTTATAATCGCTGGCCTTAATGAGATAGCTATCATTGAGAGATAGCATCCCGAACCAATATCACCGGTTTCCGAAGTTGTTTCACAACACCACCGATTAATCATGACATAAGATGGGGTCAATGACTTGCCTAGCAATCATACCCGAATAAAGCCAATTTAATTCCATGTCGATGATTTTGTTTCTCTCATCCTTCCCAAAATTCTCCTGCACATCCATGAGTGAAATATCTCAATGATAGGATTCCGGATGCTATTTCTTTGCCGGTTATCTTCTCCCGAAATCATTCTCCAAAATCCTTCTAGCATATTTTCTTGAACATCAACTTATTCTAGGGCTTCTTTCTTGAACCGAGCAACTCTCTAATATATTCATAAGGAACCAATTGCTCTTCATCTACGAGGCGAAATGACAGGCACGACACCCCTTCATCAATAATCGGTGTCATTGTCATAAGAATTTCCAATGCAAGCTCATTGTGAGTATTCACCCCAACTCCATTAGAGAATTGCACCCAACCAAGGTTGCCTAGTATTTGATAAATATCCAAGTTGAATCCCAACACTTGGAGGGCGTGGTCATTGAAGTCAACATTCTGCACAAGCCTCTTCTCAAGACAAATAAGCCTCCTCATCCTCCATCTTCATGATGAAGCCAAATTTGGAGCGCCTCGGAGTATATGGTGGTGGAGCGGATGAACGAGTTCAACATTGAGGTCGAACGGGCGGCTCCTCCGTGTGCCCTTGCGGTTTGGTGTACCGCATGGACGAGCTTCGTGTACTCCTCATGCTACCAAGGAGCAATGTGTCGCTCCTCGATGGTGCTGCGTCTTCCTCCATGCTTCACAGGGACTCAGAAATAGAGCTTCCGTGAAGAGCTTGTTGATGGCGCCTTCGATGACGACGAATGTGTCTTCCTAGTGAAGACATTGGTGGCCTTCTTGAAAGGACCTTGATGTTGCCTAGAAGGGGTGAATAAGCAAGGCAACCGAATTAAACTTTTCTTCCCTGAAAACTTGAACTGCCAGGCTCGACCGGTCAGACCGGCGAGGCTGACTGGTCAGACCGGTCCTGGCTCTGCTTCACAGGAGGGCACCGGTCAGACTGTTGCCTAGCACCGGTCAGACCGGTGTAGCATAGAGCACCTGCAAAAACAACTTCAAGCTCCTCTTAACTTCTAGCACGAACCAAACTTGATGTGTGGCCTTGGTAGATGATCACAAGCAGGGTAATGACCCCTGCACACACAAATAGCACACCCAAGTAGATTGAAGTGGAAGCAAATCAAATATGCTAGAAAATAACTTAGTGCGGCAAACCACAATGAGATGCAAGGATTTGTTTCGCGAAGTTCACCTCCCACTTAGGAAAGGCTACGTCTCTGTTGAGGAGCTTGTAAGGGATTCGAGTTCTCAGCTAACTCTTTCCCACAAGCCGGGTCTCTTTAAACCACTTCCCTGATTCCACTAAGGTGATCTTTTCCACGAAGAGGCAAGATCACAGCCCTCACAAACTTGCCGCTGCTCACCACAACTTGGGAGCTAGCCGGCGACACCTAGCCGTCTAGGAGGTGAACCTCCAAGAGTAACAAATGCTTCAATGCTTGTAGACGCAGAACCAAAGTGCTTAAGCTATGGGAATGCTCTTGTTAGCTCACAAAGGCTCTCTTGAGAACACTCTCTGAACCCAACTCAAAGTATATGGCTTGAATCCACAAATCTCACAAAGAGAGGTTGGGGAGAGCCACTAAGGCTTTAGGCTTGCAAAGAATGGCTTAGAAGCACAACAAGTTCACCAAGAACAACTGCCCTTCACTAAAGAGGGTGTGGGGTACTTATACCCCTCAAAGGAGAAAACTAGTCGTTAGCTGTCGGGCAGCACCGATCAGACCGGTGCCCCACACCGGTCAGACCGGTGTTTGAAAAACTAGTCGTTGGGCTGACTGCACCAATCAAACCGGTGCCCCTGACCGGTCCGACCGGTCAGGCCCGAGACAAACCCCCAAAACCCTTTCTTTCACTCCAACACTTCACCGAAGAGATGAAGTGACTCAGGTTAGGTTATGATGGGTTGCTAGCACACTTTAAGGCTCTCAAGGCTATTTCTCACAAAAGGTTTTCTAAGAGCACTTGACTTGGTCATAAAGCTAATCTTGCATCCCTCTTGATAGTACGACATACCTATACTCAAGAATAAATAAAAATACCATGTCAACCTCTTAAGCTTGAATGTCTTCAATCTTGCCATACTTGATCGATTTCCACTTGGGGGCTTTCAACTTAGCCAATGTCTTGAGCACATCCATACTTGAGCTAGTGACGCTAGAATTTTTTCCATTTAGCATAAGAATGCACACTTGAATCCTTAAGTCACTCCATATTGCCAAACAAAATATATAGATGAGTTGCATTGCTTCCCTCGATTAAGGCTTGGATATGATATTTCAAGACCCCACGGATACTAGTTACTGCACCCTAGCAAAACACTAATGGTAGCCACGCTAGACCATAAGATTGCTTAGTACCTTGCTCTAGTCATCTCGGTTGATCTCTTCATCACTTACCCAATCCACGTTGAGTTCGGCTTTGCTTCATCTATAATTAATCTTCATTTGAAATACCACTTCAAATGCTTGTTCTTGATTGACAACGGATATGCAAACTTCCAATTGAGGATCATCAAATATATACTCATCCTTGTATCCTTTTACAATCACCACATGAAGCCTTGCATTAATTATTTTGAAATACCATTTCTTATAAAATAATTCCTTTCATTTGTGTCCAAGCTTATCACGTGTATTGGAGACCTTGTGAATCATTCTTGAAACAAACTCCAACATTTTATTTCAAATTAGCTTGTCATTTACCAATACTTGCATAAGGGATCAACACTTGCTTGCTTTCATTCATGCGAGCCATACAACATTCATCAAATAGAGTGAAACACAATTACATCATGAATAATATATTTAAAACCTGCTCACATTCTTAAACAAACAAGTTAGCCCTTTAATCACTTTGTCATTCAATTCACCAAAATCCACTTAAGAGCCTAGATGCACTTTCACTTCTTCCACATTGTTGCTGCACAAACTCACAACGAGTGCACCGGGGTTTCTTGCCGGTGGGAAAACACACAAGGGAAGTATATGGAGTGGTGGAAATTGTGATGAATTTTCGTTGATTTTTGAAGGGTGGATTGAAGCTCGAATTTTTCTGAGTTGTTTCTGGAACTTTTGGGCTATGAACTCAAGAACATGAACTTGCGAATGGATAAACTACTTACCAGGCGAAGGGGAGCATCGAGAGACATAAAAAGGGGCCAGGCCGGTCGGCCGGGCCTCCTTCTCCCTTTGCCTTCAATTTTCTCTGAGATGCTTCTTGCTCTCTTGTTGTCTTGTGTCCTCGTGCTCCATGAGGTTCACCGCCCAAATGTCCTCAGCCAATCCTTTGCTTGCACGATTAAGAATTCCACCTCCACTCTTTACTTTGTGTAACATATTGTTCCATTGCCTCAAGTGCTTCCACTAATTACCTGCAAAACAAAGCCCTTGTTGCCCCCCATGCTTGTCCTTTGCATGTGCACAAGATACCAAATGATAGATGCCTTCCCGTGATGCATTATGGAGCACAAAGTGTTAAGCAAACTCAACATCCTCCCCTTAATCATGTTTTGACGCTAATCACTCCTCTAATTTTGAAAATTAAAAATTAACTTAGGGCTAGCAATGAGTCCGAATGTATTCTTAGAGGAGTTTTTAGGCATCAAAAACAATTGTAAGTCAGAAACTTTCCGATTACATTTATTTTGGTTGCATCGGGATCGTTTGCTTTCATTGATTGATAGCAAGGTCCTCCGACTTGACCGTGGGGGTATGGGTTTATGTTCTAATTTTGGCCAAACATGAGAGAGAGACTTTGAATAAATAAAATCAATTGGGCTTAGAAAAAAATTCTAATTCTAGAGAAACCAGTGGATGTCAAGTTAGATGAAACCAAAAATCAAGTTTTCTAGGTTCACGTGAGTCCTACCGTGCATCAAAGATTAAAAATTATTAAGTAACAAAACGAGGCTCTACTCATGTGTTTTGAACATGTAAATCAAGCCTACCTTAACGTCATGGAGAAGTTGAAAGGCTTGGATAGGTTCTGAATTTTTTGTACTACTTTCTCGATAAGAGGCAAATAAAACATATGATGGCTCATGTCATTGGTTTATGATCAAAATAAATCCAAATAAAATGACTGAGCAATTATCACATCTCTAAACATTGTTCAACCACATAAGAGTTTATAATATGTCTTGCATAACAAATTCAAAACCGACATACTTGAAAGACTCGAAAAATCTCTAGGGTTGTACTCCCAGCAGCTTTTATTCTTGATCGGGTTGTCCTCCTGGTAGCTTATTCTTGATTCGACGAACGGGTTGCCTCCCGTAAAGCGCATCGTTTATAGTCTATATATAGCTAGACTTCTTCTCTTCTTCACTTCGGATCAACGCTCTTTGTCGGTGTTGCAACCTTGGGTACCCACTTCTGCACCTTCCTTGGCTTGGGTGCATGTTTATTCTTTGGCTTAGTCATCTTTTTGTTCTTCACAGGCGGCTTTTGTTCCTTGATCTCGACGGATGCAACAACTTCCTTGATATTTGCTTCCTTCCTCTCCATCTCTTCCTTCTTCTTTGACTCTTCCTTGCTAAAGCGGCGATGAGGTGAAACATATTTAACATTGATCATGTTGCATACCTCAAAACGTGGTCGAAACTTGAATGCACTTCTCTCGTCGTTGATGTCGAACTTGATCGCCCCCTTGCTGACGTTGATGGTTGCCCCGATGGTCTTAAGGAAAGGCCTCCAAAGGATGAGCAACGGCTTCTCCCTTTCTCCCATCTCGAGCACCACAAAGTCGACGGGGATGAACTGATGTCCAACCTTCATGGGCACATCTTTGGCGATGCCCAAAGGATAGCGAATGGAGTTGTCACCCAACTCCAAACACATTGCCGTATGTTCCAGCTCCGGTAGGCGTAGCTTCTCGAACACATCTCTTGGCATGACACTCACACTTGCTCCAAGGTCGCACAATGCCTTCTTGAATTTGAATGAGCCAACGGGACATGGAATGGTTGGGCATCCGGGGTCTCCTTGCTTCTCTAGTCCATTTGCAGTTGCGACGCTATATTGCTCGGACATCTTGACATGATCCACCCCGAGTGTCCCTATCTCATACTTGTTTGCAAGTATGTCTTTGAAGTAGCGAGAATATGTAGGAACTTGGAGAGCGTCCAATAGCGGCATGTTGATGCTTAAACTGCGCACCACTTCCACAAACTTTTCAAAGTGATTATGAAGTTTACCTCGAAAGTAGTGTGGCTTTAGTGGAGGCATCTTCATGTCTTCTCCCGGCATCTCAAACTCCGGTTCTTTGGTAACAATCTCGGTAACCTTCTCCTTAGCAAATTCTGCCTCGGTAGATGATTTAGACTTTCTAGCTCCCGCCAGATGTTTGGGGTCCTCAGTCTCCTTTCCTGAACGAGTTTGAATGGCCTTTGCTGTCTCGAGACCTTGAGGTTGTCCGGGCAATCTCCCTTCATTAGCGGTTAGGCGCCCGGCAAGTTGTCCCACTTGCATTTCTAGAATCTTCATCATGTTGAGCACTTGGTGGTTAGAGCTTCTAACATCCATCACCTTGCCATCTATATTCTCCAACACTTTATCCATAGCCTTGAACTTAGTAACGGTGACCTTGTTGATCTTAGCTTGCTCGTCCATGAAATCCTCCAATTGCATGCGTAAAGGAACCAGATTCGGAATGGACGAACTTGCATTAAATTGAGGTCTACCATGCCTGTAGTGGAAGTTCGGCAAATCTCCCTTCTTCATGTACTCGAGCATCTTAGCTTCCTCCGGACAATCCTTTTGGACATGGCCATACTACCCACATTCCTCACATGTGGATCTTGCTTCGGTGGCCTTTATAGTTTCTTTCTTTTCTATCTCCATCTTCTCCGATCTCCTCATGAGTGAATCAATCTTGCCTTCAAGGAGTTCCTCTTTTTCCACTTGCAAAACACCTTTAACATTGCTCATGGGTTGAACCGGGAGTAAGCATCCGGATGATGCCCATGTATCATTATTCGTGACCTTCTTGAATAGAATGCCTCGGTTGGTGTGATCTCGATGATAGATCCTCCCGCCAATGCATCAATAATCGTCCTTGATGAAATGTTAAGTCCTTGATAGAACTTTTGAACAAGATATTCCTTTGGGCACTTATTATGTGGCACGGCCCGAGTGTACTCATTGAAACGCTCGAAAGCTTCCGAAATAGTGTCCGTAGGATATTGAGCAAATGTAGCAATCTTATTACGCAAGCTTTGAGTTTTAGCCAGTGAATAGTATTCCTTCATGAAAGCTCTCATCAGAGCTTCCCAATTTTGCACCGTCTCTGTCGGTTGAGTGTAGAACCATTGCAAAGCTTTTCCAAGTAGCGAGAATAGGAAAAGTATTGCCCTCATTTGATTTTGAGTCACCCCATCCATGTTAAAAGTCAGACATAGTTGAATGAACGCTTGGAGGTGAAGGTTAGGATCCTCTTTACTGGTGAAGGGTGAATGTTGCACCATGTGAGTAGTTGAGGTCTTGATCTCGAACGGCTTTCCGATTTCTGCAAGGTTTAGGATATGTAGATCAACAATGTCCGGGGTGCATAGCTCCCCGATCTTGCGCTCCGGTTGTGGTTGTTCTCCCATCGGTGGTGGTTGAGGTTGATCTCCTTTCGGACTTGGAGGTGGAGTTTCCTTTGGAGATTCTGACCATCCTTCGGCCTCCGCTTTTGGATCTACAATTTCTAGTTTCTTAGCTTGTGCTTCATGTCTCCTTTGCCTATAAAGTTTTTCTGGATCATCCACAAAATTTTTGGGTTTGTTGGAGAGGTAGCCGTCCATCTCCTGTTAGGGTTAGCAATAAACAAAATATATACAAAAATCTAAAAAGAAATCTACAAATTAGGGTTAGTCAAAAACTAGATTAGATTGATTTTTGAGGATGATCAAAGTTAATAGATGTAAAAGAAAAACTGAAAAATATTTACGAACATGATACTAGATCGGATCTTGATTGCTTGTTCCTCGGCAATTACGCTGGAAAAGGGCTTGTTGATGGTTGAATAACGTGTCGAATTTTGATCCACAAGCATACGGATCCTTGTAGCCTTTTTCCCCTCGAGTACTACCCAAGGTATCGAATCCGTGGAACATGTGCAAGGCAAGATTCAATCCAATAAAGCGGAAAACACCATCTTTTAAGAGATTGTTTTGCATCTAATCTACTAAACACGAGAGGTAGCAAGAGAAAGCATAGAGATAACCAATCTAGAGAGTCTAGATCATGGTTTTGTTGTAGTTCCAAGCAAGAGATGAAGATAACAATGTGAATCTCATAAAAAGCAACTTTAAACCATGGCATCTATTTCAATCCTCGAAGGCACCTACCGTACACGTGATCGACATCCTATCACGATGCCTTGTTTATTGTGTAGGTGAACCTAAGAGCACATTCGTGAGGAATGTGTTGAAAACACTTGGTAGATCTGGTATGCACCTCTAGCCACCACGGCAACATGAACACCCCGAGCAATCTATCTCGAGAATAGATTGAGGAAGAAGCAAAACCAAGAGAAAACAAAACTGTAGAGAAAGCACTTGATCGCTAGAAATCAGATTCACAATATAAATTCACCATGAATGATTACATGAACAAGATCACCACCAGGATCCTACCATGATCTTGATCCTAGCTCCGGAACTCCGGCGTGGTCTTCCTTGCAAGGTTCCCATGTCGGCTAGGGAAACCCTACAGAACTAGCACGACCCTCCTCTCCGAAACGGTGTCCCTCAAGCTTGTCTACTCCTTGGCGATGAATGGCGACTTCAATGATGCGTGAACCGAGGCATGTGGTCTTTAAATAGCCCGAATAAACCCTAGGTCAAAGGCGGTGCCGAACCGGGTCCAGAATGGGCTGGGCCAGCTGGCCTGGGCCCATCTTGGCCCGGTTCGGCCCCGGTTTGCTTCCCGTTGCTTCTCGTGTGTTCTAGAACTTTTGCTCTTCTGCATGTGGGCCGTTGACATCATTTTCTCCATGGTTTAGATAAGGGTACTTGTCATCCAAGCTTCAACATTTTCTGTCTAAGTCCCTGAAGTTTTACGACTTCATGCTTCTGTCCTTGGGCCATTTGGAGTCATGTTCACTTCGTGTCTTGACTTGTGTCGGGCTTCATGATCTTGTCACAAAGTGGTCGATGAACTTTACCCGGAAGTCCTCCTTTTAGCGCTAAAACCCTGTGCAAACAACAAACTCCAAAAATGACATGCAAGAGCGAACTTGTTATATCAAGGGGGTTAGTACCATTGGATCGGACATCAAATCAATGCCAACACCGAAGGTAAACTCATGGTTTGGAGCACCAAATTTGAGCATCAACAAATGGCTCAACACAACCAATACAAAAGCAAGCTCTCAACAAAGGAGCAAAAACACCAAAGCAAAGCTCAAACGACACACAAGAGCTCCCCCTACACACATGCAAACTCCCCTGAGCAAATGCAACTCCCCCTAGACCAAACCATGCAAAACTTTCCATGAAACAGAGTAGCTCACCAGCTCGGCTCTGACAGGTCAGACCGGTCCCAAGCACCGGTCAGACCGGTCCCAAGCACCGGTCAGACCGGTGACCATCTGCACAAGGAACCAACCCCTGACCGGTTAGAACAGTGACCATGACCGGTCAGACCGATGACCATATAGTGCCCAGAAATTGCTCGAAACCACCTGAAAACCTTCTAAATGCATCCAGAAGCACTTTTCCTTCACAAACTTCTCCCCCTTGTTGCCAATGCATGAATCAAGGCAAAAATTGGGGAAAAATTGCAACCTAGAGCTTCTCAAATAGACAAAATTCACCACAAGATGCTACAAGTGACCAAATGAGCAACATAGATAGTCCATAGCTTCGTATGAGTATCACCTTCATGATGGTAATGTTTCATAGCCATACGACAAGGCTAAGATCAATTTTGAGCAATTTTGCGAAAAACATCTCTCTCATGAGCAAAATCCTAAACATGAGCAAAACATGCCGAAGTGAACTAAATCACACAAACTTCATGCTAGGACACATATTCTCATCAAAAGGCCATCATAAACACCCACAAGCTATCTAATGTCATGTCAAAACCACCGAGCCATGTGTCTACTTCTAGATATGAGACTTCTCATTAGTAGACATCATGCAATGGTTTAATACCCATATTAAATTAAATTAAGCACAAAAGACATGTAAGCATATTTTTCAAGCATAAGGCATTTCATTTTCAGATTTGAACATGGTACATGAAATGCCTTTGCGGAAAAAAAAGAAGCTTATGCTCCTCCACAAGGTAAACCTATGGGCTAAACATCTATCATGACAAATGGGTCTTTGACCCCAATTGATCAAAACATGCTATTCAACCACAAATTAAGCATGACAAAGTCACCAAAGCATATCAAGAGCATGAAAAGGCTTCTACCCAAAAGAGAGCCTAAAACTAGCATTTTCCAAAAACATAGCATTCTCGTATGGATATAAAACTAAACCATCAAGAGATTAGCTACACATCACCAATCCATATCAATCATGCTCACAAGTTCACATATAGCATATCATGGTCAATTATGTATATAAGAGAAGCTTTTCTTACCAAAATGCATAGATTACAAATGCAATGCACACCTAAGATACAAAGATGCCTACACATCATGTTACATATGCAATGCAAAATGCACAACCAGAAAGCTATACATATGCTACAAAGGAGCTCCTGTTGGCATTTACTAGCATCGTCACTGCAATCGCAATGGCGCCAGAAATGCCCGGCAAATCACACGTCACATAAAATGTTCGCAAGTGCACAGATTACTGCTGTAGCACTTCACCTGGTGGTATTCGGGTTATCCTATTTATATTTTTCCCAAGGGAAGCACTAAGGCGTAGATAGTCGAATAATAAATCGGTGGAGAGTATATCGAGACTCGGTAAAGAGCTATAGCAAGGGTAAAGATAACGATATTTAATGGGTAAGCTGACACGCAAGGAGATCTTGATAAAGGTAAATAAAGAGGACCTAGTGAGTTGGGAGGATAATGAAACGAGAAAGGAACCTGACACAATCTATCTATTCTTGTCAACTTTAGGAGAAGAACTAAGGTAAGGTAGAGCCAAGGTAAGAAAGATCAACAAGCTCTTCTAGTGCTGCAGGGGCATGCGAAGCCGCACTCTCACACAAGGATGAGGAGGGAGAACAACGACGCACTGAATCCTACCGACCCGGACTAACTTGGTGGACTGCCATGCTTGTCCGGAGCTGTCACCTCCCTAGGGTACCACAACTATTCTGTTGAACGGGACACCAATCTAAGACTAAGGTATGCTCTGAGCACCGCACTCACAACGAACCAAAGAACCTTTCCTTGGATATCACAAGAAAAGATCACTCTCCCCTACTAAGCACAAAAGCACTTGGTAGAAGATCAAGCGAATAATGACCACAACACTATAGGGTTCAAGAGAACTAATCTAACCAAGGATAAACTCACTTCAGTCTAAACCAGAAATAAAGCTACTAGAGCAAAGTAGAAGCTAAATATAATTGACTAAAGGTAAGATAGAAAGATAACTTGATATTGAACTTAACTCTTAACAAAGAAAGAATACAAGAGTAGTACCGAAACTCTGAAGAAAACTTCTCCGGAACCCCGAGACTAGCTCGACTCGACTCTAACTCCCGAACTACACTATTCCTACTCTAAGATAGCAATAAGGCTTCAAGTGATGCTCCTACTTTGTGTGTCTGATTCCAGCGAGTGTGGGCTCTATTTATAGTAGTTGAGGGTTGGTGGAGAGCAAGGGAGGTCGATGATAGGTGCGGCCGCACCTCTAGGTGCGGGCGTACCTGTGATATGCCGCCTCTCGTTGTGGACGACCCTGATCCCTGATCCTTGGTCGTTTGCAAGTTGGGATCTGCTGCCTCATGTCGTGGACGGCCCTGATCCTTGGTCAGTTGCAAGTTGGTTCCCAGCTCGGATGCACCTGTCTTTTTGGTGGATTTTCTGTTCATTGGATTTGAGAGCGTTTTGGTAGGGATTTCTTTTTGGGATCACGCATAGGTCTTGTGTGACCGTTTCCTAGTGATCTTGTGCCCACAAACCCCATGAATCGGCTCAGATTTGGAGTTCTTCCTCTTTAACCCTAGTTCTTGACCCTTTGCAAGAAATCTTCGATTCTGCATGAGACGCTTGGTTTGGGGACTTGTCCTTTTGGGAGTGACTTGTTCATTGGGTAGATCTACTACTCCCCAAATCTCAGCTCCAGAGGTTGCGCGAGTCAAGACATCGATTCGAAATGAAAGTTTCCCGAGCAGCCCAGGCAAAACTCAGTGGCACCGATTTTGGAAACCCGGTGGCACTAGTTTGGTCAACGGTGGAATTTTGAAGAAATTTTTGGTGGAAAGGTTTCTTTGTACTAGAGAAGGTTAGGGTTAAATTTTCATCATGTTTCGAATATGTTTGCTCCAGTTTTGGATTTTTCCAAGGTTCTCTAGTGACCCAAGAAAAATTCGGTGGCACCGGTTTTCAAACCCGGTGGCACCAGTTTTACCCTATGTCTCTGCCTTTGAGAAATCCGGTGGCACCGGTTTCGAGCTGGCAGACAGGGTGTTGGTTTTGCTTCCGCTGCGTGTTTGTGATTTTGGTCAAGTTGGTTTCGAAGAGTGTTGCAAAATTGTTCTGAGGGTCAGTACGTCTGTTGTGACTACGTGATCCTAGCAAGTTCATGTAGAGGTTTTTGGAAGTGATTTTGGGGTTTAGGCCGGGTATAGGCCGAGTGCTTGTTGTAGGCTTTGGAGAGTTTCGGGGGTAACCGGTCTGATCGGTGCAGGGGACCGGTCTGACCGGTGTCGGCCTGGCAGTGAGCTTGCTGAGTTTTTTCTCTGTGATCTTGTGTGTCTCGCTTTGGGTTGAGATCTTACTCCTAGGTCTAGTAGTACTCCCGTGACTACATGGATTTGACAAGTTTGGCATGGTACACCTCAGAGTTGATTTTGGGATCATAGGCCGAGTTCTTGGAGAATAATTTTTATCAGCTCACATTCACTCCCCCTCTCTGGTCTCCAATCTAGTCCTTCAAGTGGTATCAGAGCTAATTACGGGTCTTTGTAACTCTAACCAGTCTAAGATTCATAAGACGACAAAAGAAAAGGGGGTGATTTGCTTGCGGTTTTGGTTTCTACGATTTGACCTTGTTTTCGGCTAATCCTAACAGGTGCTTTTTGTTATGGCACCAAGCTCTTTGTCATGTGTGTCTTTATCTCCAGAGATTGATGAGATGAAGAGTGCTTCGGGGGATGACCGCAAGTGGAGAAGGAAGTGTAAGGAGTTGGATAAAGACAAGGAGGCAGTGGCATTGATGTAGCTTTTGGTGGCTCAAGAAGATGATCTCCAAGACAAGCTTATCAAGAGAAGCAAAGTGAAGCTCTCCAAAGGTATCATTCGTTTGTTCACTCATCTTCATGCTTATGACGAGATGCTTTGTGAACTCAAGAATTCTCCTTTGGAGAGCTTGTGAAGCCTTGTGTGTTGAAAATGAGAAACTAAAAATTGAGGTTAATTGTCGTGGAGAGGATCTTGAAGTACATAGGAGAGCTTGCAATAATCTTGACTTTGAGAATGATGAATTGAAGGCATCTCTTGCTTGTTTAAAATCTGAATTGGACTTGTTGAAATCCAATGCTTCTATGCCTTGCAATTTTTGTGTTGCTTTGAATATTGATCTTGATGTGGACAGAAGTAAGATTGCTTTGTTGGAGACAAGTGCTTCCTTACCATGTGGCTCTTGTGAGTCTTTGCTTGTTGAAATGAATGAATTAAAATTGACACACACCATATGTGTAGATGAACTTGAGCATGCTAGGGATGAAATTTGTGATATGAAATCCATGCCTTGTAGCAAGTGCTCTTTGTTGCTTGTAGAGGATGCTTGCCATACTTCTTTTGATGATGATGATCTTTGGTTGATGTAAATGATGATACTTGTTCATGTGGTCTCATTTGCACTTCATTTGAGTTGGAAGGTGGAGTTTTGGCTTTGAAAAGAATGCGCGATGATATGAGCGCCAAGTTGGTTGTGCATGATGAGATCAGTGCCAACCTTGAGAAAGAAAATGAACTCTTGCATACCACATATGCTAAGTGCATTGAAATGGAAATCGATAATTTGAGAACATGTGGTACTTGTGAGCGCCTCAAGTTTGAAAATTAGGTTTTGCGCACAAGGTGCAAGAGTCTTTGTGCTAAGGGATTGGATTCTCGCAATTATTGTCACTCCAATGTTGATGCTTTTAAAATTGCTTCTTCTCAATCAGGGTTGACGTTTTCTCTTGAGCGTGAGTGTTTGGGTGGTGGCACATGTGCTAGTGCTTTCGATAGCTCTCCCATAGCTACTCCGAAGCTTGTTGCTTCTTCTGGTGTTGCCCAGGATGTTTCGGATGGCAAAGGTGCTTCTCAAATTTTTGGAACTCATGCTCCCAAACTGAAGTTCCAATGCACCTTTTGCAAGAAGAATGAGCATACCATTGAGTTTTGCTTTCGCCGTGTTAAGCACGAGCGACGTGTACGTGCCAAAGCTTTTAAGGAGCCATGTAACCTTTGTCATGGCACTTGTGTTCTAATGTGGGCACAAAGTCGAATGTTGGGGTTGATGCTTCTTGCTCTAAGTCCCAAGGGTCTTCTCACTTACAAGAGAATGGTGATTGGTCCACACAGACCGTACCTCCCGATAGGACTTTGTACCATTGCTCTCATTGTGGTAAGGATGGGCATCAAGAGAGCTTTTGCTACCACCGGGCAAGGAGAATGCAGCGATCCAGTGCTTCTAGGCCTTTGGTTGTTCATAGCCTTTCTCATGGAATGAACACTTGATGAAGAACAGCAACACCCGCAGATGTTCGTTCTTGGGTAGAGATGCCAACAATCATGACATGGCCCCAAGATCCCCCCCCCCTCAATCTCCTCCTAAATCTCTAAAAGCACTAGCAAGCCAGCACTAATCCTATGCAAGAAGATCTTATCTCCTAAAGAGACAAGCCAAGAGGCCAAAGTGAGGAGGAGAAGAAGTGTGTATCTCATTCTCAACTCATGCCTCTTATATTTATAGGTGGGGAGTGTCGTACGGGCATCCTAGGGCCCACCACAGGGATGGGCCTACCCGTAAGATGAGTACACGTAGGACTCTCTGTCTACTTGTGGGCAGCGGCTACTGAAGACGTGGCGCACTCAGACTACTCAAGACTACACAGGAATAGTACTAGACTAGGAAGGCATGTCCTGTACACCGCCTGTAGCTACTCCTGGTCGTACCCGACTAGTATTCCTGTACCAAACCAACTTGTAACCCTGCCTTCCCGTGCATATAAGGTGAGGTAGGGATACCCCCAAACGACACCTGAAACTTACGCAATCAATCAAGAGCCACGCAGCATACAGGACATAGGGTATTACGCATATTGCAGCCCAAACCTTACTAATTGTGTGCCCCGTGTCTCACCATCGAGTTCTGTCACACCCAGTTTTAAAGGCAAAACCGAATGCATAGATCACGTGTGCGCCAGGATCAAGTTACACACACGCAATGACATTGTGAATACCAAAATCAGTGCCACACGAATTTAGAGTTATTACATGACCAAAAGTCTTAATCGAATATAAATAACGAGTTCTCGCAGCGGATAGAGATGCCTCCACAGGCAGCTGACTGAAGACACGCACACCTAGAACTCCTGGAAGTCACCGGGGTAGTCTTCAAATCTCTCCCAGTCTGAGCAGCAATCCGAGTATTGTAGATACAAGAAAATAGACAAGCGTGAGCACGTGCCGTACTCAGCAAGGGGAAAACAACATAACATGCATGGCCATATGGTGTTTGGCTAGGGTTCAAGCAGTTTAGCATTTTAGTTGGTCAAGTTTTATTAGCAGCATATTTACTAAAGAGTGTAAGTTTATACCAACCCACAATTAATAAAACATAAGCATCATAAATAAAGATAGAACAACGATTTAACATTTAAGTTCCATAACTTAGTCATGTGAGGGTCCAGGCCACTCTTGACCGTGAGCACGGCTAACTAGTTAGTTTTACACTCTGCAGAGGTTGTACACTTTCACCACAAGCAGCGTAAAAGCTCCGAAGAACTTTGAACCCAACCATGCGGTGTTTGCAAGGCACCATACCACACTACCGAGGTGTGGTTGCATAGGGACGCTACATGGCCTTTACAAAGGTTCCCTAGGAAGTTATGACCCACAAGGTCCGGATCAGTTAGCAAGGTATAAAGTCCCCTAGCAGGTCGATACCCCACCATAAAAAGAATAACTCACCCAGCCCCCTGCTAGAGCGAGTCTATACCCCGCAGTACCGCTGATCCCTTGTCCTTATCAGGTAAGATCACCCCAAGCTAAAGTTCCTAATTACTAAGCCAAGACCATTGCCCGTTAGTTCTTGTGGTTGTACTGTTTTCCTGGGTGGTTCTCCATGTTCCGATTAACATAACAAAGTGGTCTTGCAAAGTAAAGTAACATAAACCGGAACATAGAATGTAAAGGTATCCAAGTTTGATTAATACCATGCCAGTTAAGCATGCTAAGCCATAGCTACCATCAATATTAATTTAATTAACCCGGTTACAAGGTAAGGGTAGCGAAAGACTAGGCATGATCCTTAATAGGTTCCCGTCAAGTTAATGCAAGCAGGAAAAGTAAATACAGTGAATTTAAATGCATGTTATATAGGACAAGTGGGTATGCATCAAGGGAGACTTGCCTTCAACAAGACTCTGCTGCTCAAACTCTGGCGCGTCTTGATCTTCAAAGCCTTCGAACGCTTCACTCTCTACGCTCCACAACATTCACATACAAGCATACAACAAGAATAAATGAGAAACAATCATCAAACAGTACTAACAGAATAAAACAGAGGCATAAAACTAATCTACGCTTCGAGACGATCGCGTGGACATAAAGAACGCTAAAAACGGAGCTAAAACGACCAAGATACGCACTAAAGAAGGTGTAAGGACTGAACTGTAAAGAAAACTAAAGGTTCTGGGCCTAAACATAACAAAAGGACCTAACTGTAAGGAAACTCGCTACTGCGGAAGGGTATTTTTGTGAAACGGAAAAGCTCAGGGGGTTTTCTGCAAAATCGCTAGGGCCTGCCGGGTTTGACCGGCTTGACCCGGGTCGGCTCGATCTAGATCCGTTGGATCTAGATCCGACGGCTGCTGGCGGCTCTACTTAAGCGGCTGCGCGGGTTAGATCAGGGGCGCTGGATCGGAATCCAACGGCTGTGGACGCGAGCAAGCGGCGCACGGCGGCGGGTGACGGCCGACGACGGCGACCGGCGGCGAGCGGCGGCGGGGCTCACCGGCGAAACCCGATCTAGGGTTCCCGGGCTCGGTTCGATGCGCGGAAAACACCGGGGTGAAGCGCGCGAGACACCGAAGCCATCTAGGGCGGCGCTAGCAGCTAGGACGCGGCAGAGATGGCACACGGCACGGCGAGGCGGGGCGGCGCGACGGCGAAGCTCCGGCGAGCTACTGCGGGCGACGTGATGCTCGGGGACATCCACAAGCGGCGCGGGTGACCTCCTCACCTCCTTGCGCGTCTCCGGGGCAGCTCCTCGACGGCGAAACGGCGGCGACGGCGGGAAGCAACAGCGGCGGAGGCGCTAGGGTTTCGGTGGAGCGCGGCGGCGGAGAAGGCGGCGGCTAGGGTTTCAGGTAGGGGGGGTCCAAGGGGTGGCGGCGTGACTTAAATAGCCCGGAAGACCGTCCTCGACGTGCGGGCCAAGCCAAGCAGGGGCGGCGCGGGGCGCGGTCGGACTCGTGCTCGAGTCCGGCTCGGCAACGACCCGAGGTGGGGGATGACAGGTGGGGTCACCCTGTCAGCGGCCGCGGGAGCGAGAGGGAGCGGAGCGGGCTGGCGCGGCTGCTGGGCCGATGGTGCTGGGCTGGCTGGGCTAGAAGAGCTGCGGCGCAGGCGAACTAGGCCGGAAAGCTGGAGGGGCGGCGGCGGACTAAGCCTTGCTGGGCTGCACGCGAAGCCGGGCCGGAAGAGGGGAGGGGTTAAGGAAGAAAGAGAAAGGGTTTTGCATTTTCAGAAAAGACACAAACAAATGAATTCAAACTCGAATTTGAATTCAAACAACCAAAAGCAATGCGTCGGCATGAATGCAACAATAAATTCCTATAGTTCATTTATTTTATTTTAGAAAATCTTAAATGCCTAAAAGAAATTAAATGCAACCCTATAATCCTTAGGAGCATAAATAAGGGTTTCTAACAAATTTTATTCAAAGCTCAAATTTGTAAAATTAGGGTGTTACAAATCCTACCCCCCTTAAGAAGAATCTCGTCCTCGAGATTCGGATAGATTGGCGAAAAGATCTGGAAATTCTGCTTTCAATTCATCCTCTCTTTCCCATGTGGCCTCATCCTCTGCGTGGTTACTCCACTGTACTTTGCACATCTTAATCACACTATTCCTAGTGACTCGTGTCATAGTATCCAAAATCCGAATAGGGTGTTCAACAATGGTGAGATCCTCCTTAATGTTTAGCTCATCCATAGGTAACGGCTCCTTGTCATGAGGATTGAAACCCTTTTTCAACTGAGAGATGTGGAACACATCATGTACATCTGCTAACTGATTTGGCAACTCCAACCTGTAAGCTACTTCTCCCACTCTCTCTAGGATCTTGAAAGGTCCAATAAATCGAGGTGACAACTTTCCCTTGACCTTGAATCGACGCAAACCTCTGATTGGTGATACCTTTAGATACACATAGTCTCCCTCCTGAAAGACTACGTCTCTCCTTTTCCCGTCTGCATAACTCTTTTGTCTAGACTGAGCGATCCTCAAGTTTTCTCTGATAACCTGAACTTGCTTTTCTGCCTCTCTAATGATATCAGCCCCAAACAACTGCCTTTCGCCTGTCTCACTCCAGTACAACGGAGTTCTACACTTTCTCCCATACAAAGCCTCAAATGGTGCCATCTTGAGACTAGCCTGGTAGCTGTTGTTATAAGAGAACTCAGCGTACGGCAAGCTCTTATCCCAACTACCACCATGCTTAAGCGCACATGCTCTCAGCATGTCCTCTAGGATCTGATTGGTCCTCTCTGTCTGTCCATCTGTCTGCGGGTGATAGGCTGAGCTGAAGTTCAACTTTGTATCCATAGACTCGTGTAGCTTCTCCCAGAAGCGAGATGTGAACTGGGTACCTCTGTCTGACACTATCTTCTTTGGCACACCATGCAAACACACAATCCTGGACATGTACAACTCTGCCAACTTAGCTCCTGTATAAGTGGTCTTTACCGGAATGAAATGAGCAACCTTGGTTAAACGATCCACAATGACCCATATCGAATCATAACCATCCCGGGTTCGAGGTAAACCCACAATGAAATCCATACCAATCTCTTCCCACTTCCACTCAGGTACCTTCAAAGGTTGAAGCAATCCAGCTGGCCTCTGGTGTTCAGCCTTAACCCGATGGCAACTGTCGCACAAAGCCACGTGTGCGGCCACATCCCTCTTCATACCGTACCACCAATACCTCTGCTTGAGATCCTGGTACATCTTGGTACTGCCTGGATGAATAGAGTAGGCGGAATCGTGAGCTTCTCTCAAGATAGTCTCTCTGAGATCTCCCGTTTCTGGCACACATATCCGGGTTTTAAACCATACAGTTCCCTGATCATCCTCTGTGAAATCTGGGGCTTCTCCCTGTTTCATACTTTCCTTTATTCTCTGGATCCCAACATCTTCTAGCTGCCCTTTTCGTATCTCCTGCTCGAGTATAGACTGCACTTCCAAAGTCACTCCCTCTGTGTATGCAACGATCTCCAGTTTGAGTCTCTCAAACTCTTTTACCAACTCATCAGGAAGCTGGAAAACCATAGCCATGTTAGCATGACCCTTCCGACTCAAAGCATCAGCGACCAAATTCGCTTTACCGGGGTGGTAGTGAATTTCCAGATCATAGTCCTTGATCAACTCTAGCCAACAGCACTGTCTCAGATTGAGATCCTTCTGAGTGAAGATGTACTTCAAGCTCTTGTGATCGGTGTAGATCTGGCACTTAGTTCCCATAACATAGTGCCTCCAAATCTTCAATGCGTGAACCACTGCTGCTAACTCAAGATCGTGAGTAGGATAGTTCAGCTCATGCTTCCTTAACTGTCGAGATGCGTAGGCTATAACGTGACCTTCCTGCATAAGCACACAACCCAGACCCTGTCGAGATGGATCACAATAGATATCAAAGCTCTTCTGCAGATCTGGCATCACTAGGACTGGTGCTGTGGTCAACCGCTTCTTCAACTCTTCAAAACTAGCCTGACATGCACTGGTCCACTTGAACTCTCTGTCCTTCTCTAGCAGTGAGGTGAGAGGCTTTACTATCTTGGAGAACCCTTCGATGAATCGACGATAGTAACCAGCGAGTCCCAGAAAACTCCTGATCTCAGACACGGTACGAGGAGGTTCCCATTTTAACACATCACTGACCTTGCTTGGATCTACCGCAATCCCTCCGTTGGTGATGATATGACCCAGAAAAGCCACTTCCTTAAGCCAGAACTCACACTTGCTGAACTTCGCATACAACTCATGCTCTCTCAGCTTCTGCAACACAAGCCTCAAATGCTCCTCATGCTCTTCTTCATTCTTGGAGTAGATCAAGATATCATCAATAAACACCACAACAAACTTGTCTAGATACTCCATAAAGATCTTGTTCATCAGATACATGAAGTAGGCAGGTGCATTGGTCAACCCAAAGGACATAACCGTATACTCGTAAAGTCCATACCTCGTGGTGAACACTGTCTTAGGAATATCTGAAGGCCTGATCTTCATCTGGTGATAACCGGATCGTAGGTCAATCTTAGAGAACACCTTGGCTCCTCTCATCTGATCAAACAAGTCCTCAATGCGGGGCAGAGGATACTTGTTCTTGATAGTAACATCATTAAGAGACCTGTAATCAACACACATCCTCTGTGTACCATCCTTCTTTCCCACAAAGATAACCGGTGCTCCCCAAGGTGATGAACTAGCACGTATGAACCCTTTACCCATTAACTCTTTAATCTGTGCTTTAAGCTCTTGTAACTGATCACTAGACATTCTATATGGACGTTTAGAGATAGGAGCAGTACCAGGCAATAGATCAATAACGAACTCAACGTCTCGGTCAGGGGGCATACCTGGTAACTCCTCAGGAAACACATCAGGGTAGTCGCACACTACTCTTATGTCTTCTAAGGCCGTTCCATTGAGCTGATTCACTGCGCTGGCTATTGATGGTGGTGGATCTGCTGCAAACTCGATCCTTTCCCCGGCTGGACTAGTGAGAAGAACTGACCTCTTAGCACACTGAATCACCGCATCACACGCGGTCAACCATCCCATTCCCAGTATCACATCAATCCCTCTTGATTCTAGTATTATAAGATTAGCCCGGAAATCTCTGCCCAGAATCTTGAGACTGACATTGTCACACTTATATGATGCTTTCAATTCCCCCCCTGGTGAACTAACTAGCATATGGCGAGACATGGGACTAATGGGTATGCTATGTTGAGCTACGAACTGAGATGTAATGAAAGAATGGGATGATCCAGAATCAAATAAAACTGAGGCGGGAGTGGAGTTAACTAGGAACATACCGAGCACTACTCTGGGGTTCTCCTGGGCGACTTCAGCATCAACGTGCATAACCTTGCCACGTGCATAGCTCTGCTGTCCCTTGTTAGCCTGCGGGGTCTGGTTCCCATTCCTCATCTGCTGCATCTGCTGATTCTGCAATGGGGTGTTTGGAGGATTCCTCTTGGGGCACGCATTGGCATAGTGACCAAACTCTCCACACTTGAAGCAAGTGGTGGTTGAAGAATTGGGAGGCGCAACGGACCTCACCGGTGTACCAACTAGAGCTCTCTGCTGACTCTGCGGAAAGGCGGGGTGTGGTGTCTGAGGGGCAGAACGCTGAAACTGCTGAGCAGACTGTTGGAACTGCTGTGCAGAACGTTGGGACTGCTGCTGCCCAAAGTTTCCACCAGGCCCTCCAAAGCGGAACGGGGTGTTCTGCTGTGGGTTAAAGCGTGGCCGAGAAACACTCCCAGACTGTCCCGAGCTGGTGGCCTTCCTCTTCAGCTCTCCAAGCTCCTTGCGCTTGTGCTCCAAGCGGATAGCATAGTCCACCAGTTGCTGGAACGTGGGGAAAGTGTGAGACATCAGCTGGTACTGAAGCGATCCGGCCAACCCATCCAGGAACAGCTCCTGCTTCTTCCTGTCTTCAGCAACTTCCTCAGTTGCGTAGCGAGACAACTCAATGAACTTGTCTCTGTACTCAGCCACTGACATTCCCTCCTGCTTGAGGGAAAGGAACTCCTTCTTCTTGATCTTCATGACCCCTGAAGGTATGTGGTGGCTCCGGAAGTTGGTGGTGAACTCGTCCCAGGTGATAGTGTCTGGGGCGGCGTGAGCAGCGACATACGCATCCCACCAAGCGGATGCGGACCCCTGAAGTCGTCCTGCAGCATACAGGACCTTCTCTCTGTCATCGCACTGGCAGGTAGTGAGCATCTTCAGCACTGTCTTCAGCCAATCCTCAGCTTCAAGTGGATCAGCAGCATGAGTGAACACTGGGGGGGTGGTGACTCATGAACTCCCGGTGCTTGTTGCGAGGCGCCGGCTGCTGCACATGTGGGTTGTTGGCTTGAGCTTGCAGATTCACCACAGTGTTGGTCAGGTTCTGGAGGAGTTGAGTCTGCGTCTCGATGAATTGCTGCATGGCGGGATCCATCTGCGCTTGCCGGGGTGCCCTGCCTTGTCAATTCACTGCTGGTTGATCGACTTCGGATCCTGACCTGGTTTTCACCATCTGAGTGTTAGGGACATCACTTTAGGTGATTGTGCCAAGAGTTAAACCCAGAAGGATAAGATAACAAAGATATTCAGCTTTAGACAGATTCTGTTGGTTCCAAACAATCAGGTATAACTCCCAGCGTGGATAACAAAAAATTATGAACCTTTAACTAGTACTAGGTAATGAAATTACGGAACTTCTCCAACTGGAATCACCTCAATCGGAGTTCTGTAACTCTGGTTATCAATTAAACAAGTCAGATAGGTCAGCAGTGTTTAACAGATTCGAGGGGCTCCAATGTTTCAGGCATATCTCTCTGACTATACATCCTAAAATTCTGAATTTTGTACAGAAATTCAGTCACGAAATTTCTGAACTTCTTCAATTGGATTTACTGCTATCGGGGTTCTGTAGCCCGAGATAAAATTAAAATAGTGCAGCTGACTCAGAGAGCTGCGTGAACAGATTTGAAGCTTTTGTATTAAGGGTAAGCTTTAAAGGAACACAAAGATTATGATAGATAAATTGATTGAGATAGAAGGTTGACCCCCACAAACTTACTACTAAATCAATATCGTTGTGGTCATCACTCCACAACACATTGCACTCAAACAAAAATCCAGCTCAAACATTTAACACAAAACCAAGCATTCAACCACACTCCTAAACTAAGCACACTTTAACCGATCGTCTACTAGCGATTACAAAAGACCCTATTCTTAACTTAAGCCTAAGGACTATCTTCTTCTGGCATGGCATCCGTGCGGGCGTCAGGGGAGTCGTAGCGTGGCCTCTTGGGTGACGGAGAGGTACATGCTTCTGCAGCGTCATGAACCACGGGCTGCTCTCTGTTCTGCAGTGCAGCTTCCAAGGCACGCTTCTGCAACTCCAGAGTGAAGATCTGCTGTTGCGCCGCGTACAGAGTGTTGTTGGTGTCATCCAATGCAGTATTAACAGCAGCTAGCAGTCCCCGGACGTTGTTCAGCGTTCCTTCATATGCTGGAGCTGGAGCGATGTAGGTTTTGGCTTCCCCACTTGCTCTGAAAGGTGTGTACCTGCAGTGGGTATCCTCCAACCTGTCGCGCTCTTTGTGGGAGAGCACATAGAGTGCCCTCTGAGCTGCTTCCGCGATGCCAGCGTCCATAGTGGTCCTGTGAGCCACATCATGATGCTTGGAGATCTCCTTCACTCCCTGGAATGGAGCATACTCCTCCAGGATAGCAGCAACCTCCCAGTGGGGCTCGAACCATGGGTGAGTCCACAGCTCACAGTGGTAAGCAGGGGCCTTATCATAGCCCAAGCGAAGTACCATAGCTCGCAGGTGGTCAGCCATGGGAATGCCCACTCCATCAACCCTGTAGTGGTACACCTCCCAGATCACTTCCTCAGCTGCTTCATCTTCTGCTGGGCCTTGTTGATCAGCTTGCTCTTGCACTCCTTCTGAGTTCACCTCCTCTGGATCCTCCTCATCATCTGACACAATGATGAGGACAGGGGCGGCTACTGGTGCAGCTTCCATCTCGATCTCTTCATCCGTGTCTCCGTCATGGAAGTCGTTGTACTCTTCCTGCGGAGCATACTGGTGGGTAGCACCAGCGTGTGAAGTCTTCAAACGGCGAACCATCTGTAAGTGCAGTGTAGAGTGGAATAGATGGTAAGACAAGAGGGGTGAGAGCTAAAAGCAAGCACAAGGTAAAGAATCAAGATTAACTCAAGGATGAGACAAAAGCAAGAGTATAAGATTATTAGAAACAAAGCAAGCATGTGATGAGAAAGGCTTCTATGATTATAAAATCCTTAAATTCGACCATTTCTATCTAGGCTAACGTCCTACAGTCAACACGGCTCTGGTACCACTCTATCACACCCAGTTTTAAAGGCAAAACCGAATGCATAGATCACGTGTGCGCCAGGATCAAGTTACACACACACAATGACATTGTGAATACCAAAATCAGTGCCACACGAATTTAGAGTTATTACATGACCAAAAGTCTTAATCGAATATAAATAACGAGTTCTCGCAGCGGATAGAGATGCCTCCACAGGCAGCTGACTGAAGACACGCACACCTAGAACTCCTGGAAGTCACCGGGGTAGTCTTCAAATCTCTCCCAGTCTGAGCAGCAATCCGAGTATTGTAAATACAAGAAAATACACAAGCGTGAGCACGTGCCATACTCAGCAAGGGGAAAACAACATAACATGCATGGCCATATGGTGTTTGGCTAGGGTTCAAGCAGTTTAGCATTTTAGTTGGTCAAGTTTTATTAGCAGCATATTTACTAAAGAGTGTAAGTTTATACCAACCCACAATTAATAAAACATAAGCATCATAAATAAAGATAGAACAACGATTTAACATTTAAGTTCCATAACTTAGTCATGTGAGGGTCCAGGCCACTCTTGACCGTGAGCACGGCTAACTAGTTAGTTTTACACTCTGCAGAGGTTGTACACTTTCACCACAAGCAGCGTAAAAGCTCCGAAGAACTTTGAACCCAACCATGAGGTGTTTGCAAGGCACCATACCACACTACCGAGGTGTGGTTGCATAGGGACGCTACATGGCCTTTACAAAGGTTCCCTAGCAAGTTATGACCCACAAGGTCCGGATCAGTTAGCAAGGTATAAAGTCCCCTAGCAGGTCGATACCCCACCATAAAAAGAATAACTCACCCAGCCCCCTGCTAGAGCGAGTCTATACCCCGCAGTACCGCCGATCCCTTGTCCTTATCAGGTAAGATCACCCCAAGCTAAAGTTCCTAATTACTAAGCCAAGACCATTGCCTGTTAGTTCTTGTGGTTGTACTGTTTTCCTGGGTGGTTCTCCATGTTCCGATTAACATAACAAAGTGGTCTTGCAAAGTAAAGTAACATAAACCGGAACATAGAATGTAAAGGTATCCAAGTTTGATTAATACCATCCCAGTTAAGCATGCTAAGCCATAGTTACCATCAATATTAATTTAATTAACCCGGTTACAAGGTAAGGGTAGCGAAAGACTAGGCATGATCCTTAATAGGTTCCCGTCAAGTTAATGCAAGCAGGAAAAGTAAATACAGTGAATTTAAATGCATGTTATATAGGACAAGTGGGTATGCATCAAGGGAGACTTGCCTTCAACAAGACTCTGCTGCTCAAACTCTGGCGCGTCTTGATCTTCAAAGCCTTCGAACGCTTCACTCTCTACGCTCCACAACATTCACATACAAGCATACAACAAGAATAAATGAGAAACAATCATCAAACAGTACTAACAGAATAAAACAGAGGCATAAAACTAATCTACGCTTCGAGACGATCGCGTGGACATAAAGAACGCTAAAAACGGAGCTAAAACGACCAAGATACGCACTAAAGAAGGTGTAAGGACTGAACTGTAAAGAAAACTAAAGGTTCTGGGCCTAAACATAACAAAAGGACCTAACTGTAAGGAAACTCGCTACTGCGGAAGGGTATTTTTGTGAAACGGAAAAGCTCAGGGGGTTTTCTGCAAAATCGCTAGGGCCTGCCGGGTTTGACCGGCTTGACCCGGGTCGGCTCGATCTAGATCCGACGGCTGCTGGCGGCTCTACTTAAGCGGCTGCGCGGGTTAGATCAGGGGCACTGGATCGGAATCCAACGGCTGTGGACGCGAGCAAGCGGCGCACGGCGGCGGGTGACGGCCGACGACGGCGACCGGCGGCGAGCGGCGGCGGGGCTCACCGGCGAAACCCGATCTAGGGTTCCCGGGCTCGGTTCGATGCGCGGAAAACACCGGGGTGAAGCGCGCGAGACACCGAAGCCATCTAGGGCGGCGCTAGCAGCTAGGACGCGGCAGAGACGGCACACGGCACGGCGAGGCGGGGCGGCGCGATGGCGAAGCTCCGGCGAGCTACTGCGGGCGACGTGATGCTCGGGGACGTCCACAAGCGGCGCGGGTGACCTCCTCACCTCCTTGCGCGTCTCCGGGGCAGCTCCTCGACGGCGAAACGGCGGCGACGGCGGGAAGCAACGGCGGCGGAGGCGCTAGGGTTTCGGTGGAGCGCGGCGGCAGAGAAGGCGGCGGCTAGGGTTTCAGGTAGGGGGGGTCCAAGGGGTGGCGGCGTGACTTAAATAGCCCGGAAGACCGCCCTCGACGTGCGGGCCAAGCCAAGCAGGGGCGGCGCGGGGCGCGGTCGGACTCGTGCTCGAGTCCGGCTCGGCAACGACCCGAGGTGGGGGATGACAGGTGGGGTCACCCTGTCAGCGGCCGCGGGAGCGAGAGGGAGCGGAGCGGGCTGGCGCGGCTGCTGGGCCGATGGTGCTGGGCTGGCTGGGCTAGAAGAGCTACGGCGCAGGCGAACTAGGCCGGAAAGCTGGAGGGGCGGCGGCGGACTAAGCCTTGCTGGGCTGCACGCGAAGCCGGGCCGGAAGAGGGGAGGGGTTAAGGAAGAAAGAGAAAGGGTTTTGCATTTTCAGAAAAGACACAAACAAATGAATTCAAACTCGAATTTGAATTCAAACAACCAAAAGAAATGCGTCGGCATGAATGCAACAATAAATTCCTATAGTTCATTTATTTTATTTTAGAAAATCTTAAATGCCTAAAAGAAATTAAATGCAACCCTATAATCCTTAGGAGCATAAATAAGGGTTTCTAACAAATTTTATTCAAAGCTCAAATTTGTAAAATTAGGGTGTTACAAGTTCCCGATCTCGACGAGCCCCACCGCACAATCAACTACCTTAGGCACCCCCTGGGTAGGTTTGTCGGGACTAAACACCGACAGCTGGCGTGCCAGGTAGGGGATCTCGTCGTAGATCCAATGGCAAACTCTATGGCTTTGATCATCATCAAGCCCACCATCGCTTTCGAGAAAGGCGACACCTTCATTTTGGCACCTGGGTATGCATCGCAGATGGCACCGGATCCTTCTTGCGCTTCCTAGCGGTGACCCCGGAGGCAAGCTTCATGCCCAGGATGCTTCCCGAAGCCCCGATGGACAATCTCGCTAAAAATTTCAACAAAATTTTGCTCTCTGATCAAGTCGGCAAGTTCTAGTCGGAGTCCGAGTATAACTCGACTACAACTCAAGCTTGGATCATTAAGGGCTCATAGTTGGAGTGGTAAAGGCCACTAGCTCTGGGGCTCTCACTTAGAGTTCAAATCCTGGGTGTGACACTATTTCACTGTGGGGTACTCCCCTACAATTATCTTTCAAAAAAACTCAAGCTTGGATCAAACCACGCGAGCTCTTCCCCGAGCCCGGGTCTGGTCCGGTCTACCTACCTCAGTCGCTCCTCTTCGGACACCGCTCCACCAGTGCTGCCTACCAGGTTGCACTCCCCGTGCTTCACCGCCCGGGCAAGGAGCCCTCTTTCGAGTACTCGTCGAACTCAGACATCAACCTCAACTACTCGGACTCTCGCTCGGATTCAACCGAGTTTGAGTTCGACTACGGCTTGAACATCTCTGAAGACCTAAGGGACTGGTTGTCACATTGACACCAGAAGGTAGATTCGTCTACTGGCCTGATCAGAAGCCTCTTGACCTCATCACTGATGATGACTCGCGCCTCATCGCCGTACTCGAGATTCTTCCATACCAAGAGGGGGCTGAGCTCCCTGGAGAAGGTGGCTACTCCCGGAGTCGATCCAGCTCTGGGAACTACTCCCGGAGTCGTGAAGTCTTCGTCATCGAAGCTGATGGCTCCTGCCAACACCAACCCTTCCCAGAGGACATCTCTGATGACGAACTCTCTGCGCACACACCTGCCAACAAGACTGCGGAAGCCAGGACGGCAAGACGTAACAAAAACACTGAGCGCGCTACTCGCCGTCAGCAGCTTGCGGAAGCTCTCCCAATCTGCAACCTGCAAGAAGCTCTGGATGCTGTCGCTACTCGTTACAACGACACTCTAGAGGAAATTATCAACTCGATCAACCTGATTGGTCGCGCCATACTTGCCGAGAAAGCTCACCGCATGATCCAATAAGGCACCCGTCCGGATGCAAGTGTTCATGGAAGCAGTGGTAGAGGTCGTGGCGTCACCACACCTAATCGCACTCGTCCCGAAGCAAGCAATAGGGGGCGGCGGAGGTGACGCAAGCATCAACAGTTGCTCTTACCATACTCCTCGATGCCCGGAACACCATCAATAGGATCCGACGGGATCGCGAGAAGGCCAAAGACGAGTCGGACACCTTCCCCGCCTTCACTAGATGTCTCAGGGTACTCTATCTACCTGAGAAGTTCAAGCCTCTCAGCATCAAGAAGAGCTCCATCGACAACTGGGAACAACTCAAGAAGAGCTTCACAAGCAACTTCGCTGGTGCCTTGGGTCGTCACGGCAATAGGATTGACCTTGCTCAGGTCAAGCAGAAGCACAATGAGTCGCTCCATGACTACATGCGTCGATTCTTCGACAAACGTGCCACTATTGTTGACATCTCAGACAAGGATATCATCGACACCTTCCAGGAAGGTCTCTTTGACGAGCCCACCTACATTGACTTCGGTCGCATGCGCCCGAGTACTATTACCAAGCTGAAAGACATGGTTCAAGCCTGGGTCGACGAGGAGGACAAGGCTCGCACTAGATACAGAACTCCCAACAACAACCAAGGCAAGAATAGCAACAACAACAAGAACAACAACAACAACAACAACAACAACAACACTCACGGAAGCAGCAACAAGCAGCAGTCGGGTCCCAACCGCACGAGTAATAACTACTAGAACAATCCCAATCGCAAGCTGAACTCGGACAACACTGTTGCCAACCTTGAGCAACCCTCCAAGGAGGCCAAAGAAGACGAGAATCCCTTCTTCTAGAAGATGCTCAAGGAAAAGTGTCCATGGTGCCCAACTGGTAATCATACTACCGAGTAATGCTTTTCACTACATCACGTGCTGGAGAAGGCTCCGGAACCCCATCGTCCACGATCAAACAAAGGCAAAGGAGGGATGGGCAATCAAGACAAAGCCGGTGGATTCCAGCATCCTACCAGCACCGTCAATGTTGTCTTCGGCTGCGTACCCACCAAGCGCTCCCAAAAGTTCCTGCTGAGGGAGATCATGACCATTGAACCCACGGCCCCCACTTTTCTCAAGTGGTCGGAGGTACCCATTACCTTCTCGCGCGCAGACCAGTGGACCAGCTTCTCAGAGCCAGGGCGGTTCCCTCTCATCCTGGACCCGGTGGTTGCAGGCTCTAGGCTCACCAAGGTCATCATCGACGGCGGCAACGGTCTCAACGTCATATTCGCCAAGACTTTGAAGAAGATGTGCCTCAACGTCACCAACATGCTCACCAATAGCAACTCGTTGTTCTATGGTATCATCCCCGGCAACGCAGTTGTCCCCCTTGGACAAGTCGTGCTGCCTGTCACCTTCAGGACAAAAGACCACTACCGCACTGAATACGTCAGGTTCGAGGTTGCGGACTTCGAGACATCCTACCACGCCAACCTCGGTCGACCAGCTCTGGCCAAGCTCATGGCTATCCCACACTAAGTGTACCTAGTACTCAAGATGCTGGGACCCAAGTGTGTACTCACCCTACAAGGGGACTTGAAGCACTCCTACAACTGCGATACCGAAGCCGTGGAGCTCGCTGCTACTACTCAAGTACCCAACGCTATGATAGAGGTGTTCACTGCATCCAAGAAGCTTGCCCTGAGTGAGTCAAAATCCCATAGAAGACTGACATCTCCACCAAGCCTGCACCGACAGAGGAAGTCCAGCTGAAAGCTATCGATCTCGGTACCGGCGACAGCTCCAAGACGACCATGATCAACGCCTACCTGGACCCCAAATAGGAAGACGTGCTCGTCAACTTTCATCGGGCTAACAGTGATATCTTCGCCTGGAAGCCTACTGACATGCCCAGTGTGCCCAAAAGGTTAATCGAGCACTCACTCAACATCGATCCTAAAGCTGTACCTAGACAACAACACCTCTGCTGCTTCGCCCAAGACCGCAGGGATGCCATCAAGAAAGAGCTCGCGAAACTACTCGCGGTCGGCTTCATCAGAGAAGTGTTTCACCCAGAGTGGCTCGCTAACCCTGTCCTGGTCCAGAAGAAGAACACAAACGAGTGGAGGATGTGCGTCAACTACACTGACCTCAACAAGCACTACCCCAAGGATCCTTTCGGGTTGCCATGGATTGAGAGTCATCGACTCCATGGCGGGCTGCGCTCTTGAGAAACCAAGTTGATATGTGCCTTAGTTTGTATGTGATGAGAGATTGACCAGATGTTTTGAGGCTTTGTGTTGAGTGTGTTTCGTCGGGTTGTGTTGTCGGTTGTGTAATTTCATATGTTTATGTGGTGTGTTGTCAATGCACTCGTGAGGAGTGGTTGACAATGTTGTGTGGACTGACTCTTGGCCTAGTATTCCAGGTGTTGGTTGCAGCTTGGTTTGTGTTGGTGCAGGTGAAGAACAAGCGTGAAAGGTCTATGCCAAGGTGGCCTCCGGGGTGATGGAGAGACAAGTAGGCTTGGTTCGAGGGACCCGGTGGCCGACGGGATCCAGTGCGGGATGCATGGTGCAAGAAGAGCAAGACAAAGTCGTGGACATGGAGTCGGTGCAAGGTAGTGGCTAGCGATCGAAGCTTGCACGCGGGGTTTGTTGGTTTGGCCACAAAACCAACACCGAGCCGGTGTAAGGTAACGGATAACGACTGAAGCTTGCACACGGGGTTTGGTGGTTTGGCCACAAAACCATCGGAGGATAGTTTCTTGGTTTGGGCCTCAAAACCAAGTCCGAAGGCCCAACGCAATGGAGACGGGGATCCGGGAGCATCAGGAAGCTTCGAGGCAGGTGACACGCGGCATGATCGAGGTGCTGGCATCGGGAGGACGCGAAGGCCTGATGGATGCGCGGCCGTCCGATGGTGAACTTCATGTGTTGACCAAAATGCCCCTGTGAGGGTTGTTTTGTATCTCCTAGTGTAGGGGCACTTTGGTCTTTTCCGGAGGGCCTATATATAGGAGGAGGGGGCTGAATTTTCAGCCAACTCTTTGGCTAGGGGTGGGAGTGCTCTTCCATTTTGGGGTGCTCTTGGGAGAGAAGGTGAGAAGAGTGAGTGGCTCTTTGTGTGAGCTTTTGCCATCCAAGATTTGTGTTTCTTGGAGTGGCTTGTAACCGATTTGGTCAAGAAATTCATAGTGAAGTCTTCATCTCAATCTTGTGCCAAATCCTTTGCTCCCGACGGATTTAATTCTATCTCCTTCTCTATTCCCAAGTTGCTTTTCTTTGGCATTTTTCGGAGCTTTTTGGTTCGATCCATGTTCGTCGAATTCTAGGCCGTTTCTCTCTGGATTTCTTTGAGGAGATCATGGGTGGATGTCTTGCGCATCTTTGGTGATGATCTTGACCACTCAAACGCTGGGAATCGGGCTTGATTTGGTGAGGATTGAATGAACTCGAGTTGGTGCTTTGAGCACACGAGATTTGCGATTCCGGTTGATTGGACAGATTTGGGGCTCCAAGATTTTGGGCATAGCTTCTCCTAGAGACCCTTCTCATCTACCCAAAATTTGGGCTCAATCCATCCAGCGGTTTGGGAGATCCATTGATTGGAATTTGGGGTTGACTTCGCGGGTTGTGTTTCTGGTTCTGTTCGCATTTTGGCGTACGGTCCGCGAGGGGGTGGCGGACGGTCTGCGAGGGGGTGGCAGACGGTCTGCGAGGTATCCAGTTTATCATGTTCGTCTGCAGTTCTTCGCGTTCTTCGCTTTGATCCGCGAGACTTTGAATTCTGTTTTGGACGTGGTTTGGCGGACAGTCTGCCCGGGGTTGCTGGACGGTCCGCCAAGTGTCCACGGACGGTCTGTTTTTCACAGTGCGTTACTGGAGGTTCGGGTGGCTTTTTCGAACAGTCTGCGAGAGCAGCACGGACAGTCCGCCAGGGTACCGTGGACGATCCACCCCTACTGTGTGGACAGTCTACCCCTGCCCAGGCAAACAGCTTGTTGCTTCACCTCTCGTGATTTGCTTCCGCTTCTAATCCTTCTAGCATTGTTCTAGGCTTGTCTTTGCTTGTTCCTAGGATTGGTAGGTTCACAATACCTACGTGATCTTGACAAGCTTGCGAGGAATCATTGGGTTGTGATTTTGGGACATAGGCCAAGTTTCGAGAAGAAATTTTTATTGGCTCCCATTCACTCCCCCCCCCCTCTCTGGTCGCCTATTTGGTCCTTCAATTAGTATCAGAGCCGGTTGCGAGTCTTTGTGACTCTAACTAGTCTAAGATCCATAGGGCGACAAAAGAAAAGGGGATGTCTTGCATGCGGTCTTGATTTGCGTGATTTGAGCTTGTTTTTGGCTAATCCTAACTGGTGCTTTGAGTATAGCACCAAGCTCTTCTCTTTGTGGTTCTTTGAGCATGAGGAGTATGGAGGTTGAGGAAGAAGTAGGTGTGGAGGAAATGATGTCCCTCGTCGAGGACTATCAAGATGGTGACCTCAAGAAAGGCGAACTCTACCGCAAGCTAAGGGACATGAACCAAGGTACGCTTGCCAAAGGCATCTTGATCCTATGCGAAAGGTTGGATGATTGTGAATGTGATTGTAGAGATTTGCATAGGAGAAACATAAGTTTGTGTGATGCCTTGCGTAGGAAGAACGAGAAGATGAAATGCTCCCTTGCTAGGTTGAAATGTGGTATGGCTCATTGGAAGTCTTGTGCTTCGAATTCTTGCACTTCTTGTAAAACCATGCATGCTAAGAATGATGATTTGAACTCTTCTCTTACTAGCTTGAAATCTGAAATTAAGTTGTTGAAATTCAATGCTTCTTTGCCATGCAAATCTTGTGATGCTTTGCTTGCACAAATTGAGGTGCTAGAAGGAGATATGTTTGAGTTTGCTAGTGAATGTGGTAACTTGAATGATGAGCCTTATTGAAGTTGGATGCCTCTATGCCATGTGTTTCTTGAGTCTTTGCTTGCTGAAATTAAAGAATTAAAATTGACTCACACCACATGTGTAGATGAACTTGAGCATGCTAGGGCTGAAATTTGTGATATGAAATCCATGCCTTGTAGCAAGTGCTCTTTGTTGCTTGTAGATGATGCTTGCCATACTTCTTGTGATGATGATGCTTTGGTTGATGTAAATGATGATACTTGTTCATGTGGTCTCATTTGCACTTCATGCATTGATTTGGAAAGTGAAGTTTTGGCTTTGAAAAGAATGTGTGATGATATGAGCGCCAAGTTGGTTGTGCATGATGAGATGAGTGCCAACCTTGAGAAAGAAAATGAACTATTGCGTACCACATATGCTAAGTGCATTGAAAAGGAAATCGATAATTTGAGAAATATGACATGTGGTACTTGTGAGCGCCTCAAGTTTGAAAATTAGATTTTGCGCACAAGGTGCAAGAGTCTTTGTGCCAAGGGTTTGGTTTCTCGCGTTTCTTATCACTTTGATGTTGATGCTTTTAAAATTGCTTCTTCTCAACCGGAGTTGACTTCTTCTCTTGAGCGTGAGTCTTTGGATGGTGGCACGTGTACTAGTGCTTTGGATAGCTCTTCCATAGCTATTCCTAAGCTTGGTAGATCTTCCGGTGTTGCCCAAGGTGATTCGAATGGTAAGGGTGCCTCCCACATATTTGGAAGTCATACTCCCAAGCTGAGGTTCCAATGCACCTTTCGCAAGAAGGATGGGCATACCGTTGAGTTTTGCTTTCGCCGTGTCAAGCACGAGCGACGTGTGCGTGCCAAAGCTTTTAAGAAGCCACGTAGCTTTTCTCATGGCATGTGTGATTCTAATGTGGGCACCAAGTCGAGTGTTGGGGTTGATAATTCTTGCCCTAAGTCCCAAGGGACTTCTCACTTACAAGAGAATGGTGATTCGTCCTCTCGGACCGTGCCTCCCGATAGGCCTTTGTACCATTGCTCTCATTGTGGGAAGGATGGGCATCAAGAGAGCTTTTGTTACCGCCGCGTAAGGAGAATGTGGCGAGCTGGTGCTTCTAGGCCTTTGGTTGTTCATAGCCCTTCTCATGGCATGAACACTTGTGAGCCTAAGAAGGCACAATTTGTGGACGGGTTTTATGACACTCTTTCTAGTGAGTTAGGCCATGCTCGTGGACATGTTTATAGTGTTTCTTGTGTTGGTCTACGACATACTTTCCGTGGTGCTTGTGTTGGTTCTTCTTCTACGACCTCGAAGGATCTTTGCCTTTTTGCTTGTGGTAGCACTCAGTTTTCTTCACGAGTTACTCCTTTGAGGCATGATTCTAAGGGTGTTCGACAATCTTTTCATTCGAACCGGCATTTGCATCATGCTAACCCACATGATAAGTTGAGTGCATCGTTTACCTGTGTGACCAAGTGTTGGATTCCTAAGTATGTGCTTACTAACCTTTTGGGATCCAAGACTCGGTCTTTCTTGTCCCCTTGTGTGTAGGTACGGGGACGCGGTTGGAGAACATGTGCTCGATGGTGCTTGATCTTTGCTCGTGAGGTGATCAAGACAAGATGGTTCTCCACACCGCTTTGGATGGCTCTTGAAAGCCTTTGTACACTTGTATAGTGAGTTTTCCTTTCCCCCTTTGTGCTCACTTGTATATACTTGTTGCATGCTTTGATCTTGTGCCATGCTTGTGTATAAACCATGGTAGGCAAGCCACCTTGTTCATGATAGCTCTGTGATCTTGTATATCTATCTTGCTATCTCTTGTATGATTTTGTGGTGGACGATATATATGAACAGCAAGTCATGTTTTATGGTTGCTCTATGGTGGCTATGTCATGTTGTTCATCCATATCATTTTTGCCTAGCTCTATGGTATCTTTTCTTGGTAGCATGTTTGTCTCTCCATGTATATCTTGTCATGCTAGCTTTGTAATATATGTTGGTGGATGATCCATATGAACTTGTATCATGCCTTTGTTAAGTTCTTATATCATGCTTGGCATGTTGTTCTTTGGTATCATTTTGGTTTAGTATTTTTTGTATAGGGTTGTACCTTGATGACATGCTTGCAGCCCATGCTTATTCATACATGTGGAATCATGTTACAATGCCTTATTTATCTTAATTGGTATTGTCAATGCATTGTGTAGCATGTTTTGAGCTTGCTTTGGGTTTTGGGCTTGACTTGTCTTCGGGTTGTGTTTTGTTCCTTCTTTGTCTTTCTCCTTTTTTGGTTGGTTTTAGAGCTTTTCTCTTTTGCTCTTTCTTTTTCTAGCTTTTGCTTTGCTAGTTGTCTTTGGTTGAGGGGGAGCTTGGCTTCTTTTGATGGGGAATTTGGTTTCAAGGTGTGCTTTGGCTTTTGGTAGCCATTTGTGATCTTCCAATTGGTATCCTTTCTATGGTACTCAATTGGGATTTTTGGCGGTCTTGCAATTGGTATCATTTCTATGGTACTCAATTGGGATCTTTGGTGGCTCTTCTCTCGCTTGGAGAGGTTCTTAGTTGGTGTGTCCCCTTGTGAGCCTTCTTGTTGCTAAACTGAGTTCCGTGTCTCCCCATGCATTTTGCATTGCATATGTATCATATATCATGATGTATAGACTTCGGTAGGTTTGGCATTCATGTCTTGCATTGTGTCATATATCATGTTGCATTTGAGGTACATATACCCTTGTGCATTTGTATCATATGCATGGTAGGTTGAGCTTCTCCTTTATGCCATGAATACTATGATATGCTATTTGTGAGCTTTTGAGCATGTTTGATATGATTGGGTGATGGATAGCTATGCTCTTGATAGTTTTGCTTTATATATGCATGTTGAGATGGCTATTTTTGAAAAATGCTAGGATAGGCTCTCTCTTGGGAGTTTAAGGCCTTGCATGATCTTAGTGTGCTTTGGTGGTCTATATCATGCTTAATTTGTGCTTGGATATCATGTGCTTTTCACTCAGGGTCAAAGACCCATTTGTCATTATGAATGTTTAGCCCATGTGATACCTTGTGGGGAGCATAAGCTTCTTTTTGCCGTAAAGGCACTTCATGTACCATTGTATGCTTAAAATATGAAAAATGAAATTGGTATGAATTGCTCTTTCTTGAAGTTATGCTCTCACTTGTTCCATGTCATAAATGCTTTAAAATTGCAATAATTTGGGTGCTAAACCGTTGCATGTTGTCTACCATGAGAAGTCTCATTTTAAGAAGTAGACACATTGCTCGGTGGCTTTAACATGACATGAGATGCGTATGGGTGTTTGTAATGATCTTGTGATGAGGATATGTGACCTAGCATGAAGTTTGTGTGAATTAGACTCAGTTTGGTATGTTTTGCTCATGTTTAGGTCTTTGCTCATGAGAGAGAATTTTTTTCACAAAAATGCTTAATTTGATCATGCCTTTGTCATATGCCTATATAGCTTTACTATCTTGATGGCTATGCTTTTATGGAACTATGAACTATCTTGCTTGCTCATTATCTCACTTGTAGCATTTTATAGTGCTCTTTGTATATTTGAGAAACTAGTAGTTGAATTTCTTGCAAAAATTGCCTTGATTCATGCATTGTCAACAAGGAGGAAAAGTTGCATTTGGGGGAGAAAATGTTTCAGTTTTCATGCATTTGTTGCATCCAGAGGGATACTTAGTTCATGGGGAGAACTAGAGTTTGCATGCACATGTTCAGGGGAAGTATGCATTTGTGTAGGGGGGAGCTTTGGTGAGTTTCCTTTGTTTCCCTGAGTTGTGCTTTGGTGTTTTGCTCTTTGCTTTATCGCATGTGTTTAGGGTGACCTTTGTATGCTCTTTGGTCCTAGTACATGTGTTTAGGGGGAGCTTGTGAGTTTTGTGCTCTTTTACTCTTTTGCCTGTGGTGTTGAGCCCCTTTGCCTCTTCTTGAGGAACCGGCGATTGATTTGAGTTTTCGATCGTCACATGATTGGTGTTGAGCCCTTTGTGCCTCTTCTTGAGAGATCATGTGCTTTCGTTTGTCCATGATCGGTGTTGAGCCCTTTGTGCCTCCTCTTGAGGGATCATGCGTTCTTGTCTCGGTTGTGTCTAGTCGTTGCCCATGTCTTTGGGGACCGAGATTGTTAGTGGTGGTGGCCTTTGTGGCTTCTCTCATGCCAAGTGTCTTTTTTTTCTTTGCCTTGTGTGGCTTTCGTTCACTTGGATGAGTTGTTCAGCCTTTGCTTTCTCAAACCATTTCTTTGTGCTCGCATGTTGTCAACCCACTCCTCAAGGGGGAGAAATTTGGAAAATCAAGTTGATATGAACCTTGATTTGATGGTGATGAGCGGTTGACAAGTGCTTTGTAAAGAGTTGAAATTGGTTTGATGGCTTTCGGGTTTGCTTGTAGCTCTTGTGGGTTGCTTGACTCTTTGGTGGTGTTTAGCCTTTGTGATTCCTTTGGTTCCAAGAGTCTTTGGTTGGAGCTCTTCTCATTTCAAGTTGCCTTGTGTTTGCTTTTTCTTGGCTTTTGGGCTCTTGAATGGTTTTTCTTTTGCTTTCAAACCATCTTTTGTCAATGCACTCATCAAGGGGCAGATTGAGAAACCAAGTTGATATGTGCCTTAGTTCGTATATGATGAGAGATTGACCGGATGTTTTGAGGCTTTGTGTTGAGTGTGTTTTGTCGGGTTGTGTTGTCGGTTGCGTAATTTCATATGTTTATGTGGTGTGTTGTCAATGCACTCATGAGGAGTGGTTGACAACGTTGTGTGGACTAATTCTTGGCCTAGTATTGCAGGTGTTGGTTGCGGCTTGGTTTGCGTTGGTGCAGGTGAAGAACAAGCGTGAAAGGTCTATGCCAAGGTGGCCTTCAGGGTGATGGAGAGACAAGTAGGCTTAGTTCGAGGGACCTGGTGGCCGACAGGATCAAGTGCATGCTGCATGGTGCAAGAAGAGCAAGACGAAGTCGTGGACATAGAGCCGGTGCAAGGTAGCGGCTAATGACCGAAGCTTGCACGCGGGGTTTGTTGGTTTGGCCACAAAACCAACACCGAGCCGGTGCAAGGTAACGGCTAATGACCAAAGCTTTTACGCGGGGTTTGGTGGTTTGGCAACAAAACCATCAGAGGATGGTTTCTTGGTTTGGGCCTCAAAACTAAGTCCGAAGGCCCAACGCAACGGAGACGAGGATCCGGGAGCGTCGGGAAGCTTCGAGGCGGGCGACACGCGGCATGATCGAGGTGCTGGCGTCGGGAGGACGCGAAGGCCCGATGGATGCGCGGCCGTCCGATGGTGAACTTCATGTGTTGACCAAAATGCCCCTGTAAGGGCTTCTTTTGTATCTCCTAGTGTAGGGGCACTTCAGTCTTTTCCGGAGGGCCTATATATAGGAGGAGGGGGCTGAATTTTCAGCCAACTCTTTTGCTAGGGGTGGGAGTGCTCTTTCATTTTGGGGTGCTCTTGGGAGAGAAGGTGAGAGGAGTGAGTGGCTCTTTGTGTGAGCTTTTTGCAATCCAAGATTTGTGTTTCCTGGAGTGGCTTGTAAGCGATTTGGTCAAGAAATTCATAGTGAAGTCTTCATCTCAATCTTGTGCCGAATCCTTTGCTCCCGGCAGATTTAATTCTATCTCGTTCTCTATTCCCGAGTTGCTTTTCTTTGGCATTTTTCGAAGCTTTTTGGTTTGATCCTTGTTCGTCGAGTTCTAGGTCGTTTCTCTCCGGATTTATTTGAGGGGATCATGGGTGGATGTCTTACGCATCTTTGGTGATGATCTTGACCCCTCAAACGCCGGGAATCAAGCTCGATTTGGTGAGGATTGAATGAACTCAAGTTGGTGCTTTGAGCACACGAGATTTCCGATTCTGGTTGATTGGATAGGTTTGGGGCTCCAAGATTTTGGGCATAGCTTCTCCTAAAGACGCTTCTCATCTACCTAAAATTTGGGCTCAATCCATCCAGCGGTTTGGGAGATCCATCGATTGGAATTTGGGGTTGACTTCGTGGGCTGTGTTTCTGGTTCTGTTCACCTGGAGAGGGTTGTCGTGACCCCTGAAGTAATCGCAGCCAAAGCCGCTTGGAGAGGGTTATTGTGACCCTCGAAGTAGTCGCGAAGACTAGAACGCGGCCGGAGCCTCCTGGAGAGGGTTGTCATGACACCCGAAGTAATCGCAGCCAAAGCTGTCTGGAGTGGGTTATCGTGACCCTCGAAGTAGTCGCAGCCGAAGCCGCCTGGAGAGGGTTATCGTGACCCCCGGAGTAATCGAGGACTACGAGTAGAGTTGCCGTCGGAGTGGGCTTGGATGGTAATGTAGCTCAAACCTGAAAACTTCATACAGCTGAGTAGTCGTCTGAATCCGAAAACCGTTTACAACTAGGTATTCGCCTGGACCCGAAAATCACTTACAGCCTAGGGTCGGCACAGGAGCAAGAACCTGGAGTAAGGATTGGCGTGGTCGCCTGGACCCGAAAATCACTTACAGCCTAGGGTCGGCACAGGAGCAAGAACCTGGAGTAAGGATTGGCGTGGTAGCAGGGAGACCCAGAGTAAGGATCGGTACGGTAGCAGGGAGACCCAAGGTAAGTGTAGTACGAGTGGAGCGCGAGAGTACTTAGGGTACTCGGACCCATGGTACGGAGCTCAACCAAAGTCGATGGTGCCACCAGAACGGACTTTGAGATTGCCACGCGGAGCGGACATTGTAAATGCGACTTGAGTAAGTCTACTTTGTGATGTGCGGAGCGGACTTTAGAAGTCGCCTCCTTGGGATGTCCCCCGAGTTGATGGAGTAGTGTTGATATGTCCTAAGAGTAGTCAGCATAGTGTAGCTCTTGTGAAAATCCGTTGAGAAGCGTACAGAAGTAAGTAGTCCTTGGCGTGTTGTCCTGCATTCGCAAAACAAGCCAAAGAAGAAGAAGAAAGTAATCATTGAAATAAATGACTTACTGATACCGCAGGAGCGGTCTGGAGATGCGACCGAAGTCGGCTTGTACCGCTGGAGCAGGTTTGAATGAACTCGTGGATGAGTGTTGACGAAGACGTGGCGGCCGATAATGGAGTCGCAATGGTTGTTGGTGAAGCCGACTAGTCAGAGGTGGATCTGACTAGTAGTTGGGGGCGTAGCGGCCATTCTCGACCAGTTTTCTAGTTGAAACTAGCCGAGAAGAGTGGCCGAAGTAGTCGATGGTAGTGCGGCGCACGACGTAGTAGAGGTAGAGTCAGTGTAGCCGCAAGATGATGTCGCGGCGGCACACGGCGTAGTTGACGTAGAGCCGGTGCGACCACGAGACGATGTCGCAGCGGCACACAACGTAGTTGAGGTAGAGCCGGTGCGGCCGCAGGACGATGTCACGACGGCGCACGGCGTAGTAGATGACGAGGTGGTGTTGCCGGGCGACGATGTAGTCGTGGCGAGTTAATGCAGCCGAGCACACTTTTTGTTGATGCAGCCGGAAATCGATGTAGTAGTACTTTCTTACATCTGTTGTGTACTTGGAGTGAAAATTTTTGAAGCTTCTGGGTGTATCTCTTGTGTGCGTCTAGCAATAAGTCTTGAGGTCTTGAGGCTTGCTGGTGCATCACCATGTGCACTTAGCAAGAGCGTTGTGGTTGAAGTAGCACGTACATGGCTTGCGTTTGTATAGCATTTGCCATGTAATTGAAATTTTGAAGTCACGCGAAAAGCATAGGTAATCAGTGCCATGCTCTGTTCCGTGTTGTCCAGAAACCCGTGCGCGAGATGCTGGTCCGAAGCCTACAGCGACTTGGATGCGGATTCGATCAAGCAGCTTCGAAATCGTCAACTATTCGGACTTCTAGCTCAGAGATCGTTGCGGTGCAGCAAGGCACGAACCCGAACGAGGTACGCGGAACCGAATCTGTCACAGGCTTGATATCGACGTGGCGAGTTGCTGATTCGTCGCGCCTTCGAGTAGATTGATCTTGACAATTGAAATCCTTTGAATTTGCCTGATGATCTTGACGATCACCCCTACCTGGCGCGCCAGCTGTCAGTGTTTTGGTCACTGAGCCTACCAAGGGTACCCGAGGTAGTAGATTGTGCGGTGGAGGATCACCAGACCTGGAACTCAAATGTATGCGCGAGGACACGGGACACAGATTTATACAAATTCGGGCCGCCAGAGTAGCGGACCCTACGTCCTGTTTGGAGTATCATGTATGGTGCCCTACGCTTAGGTGTTCCCTGGAGGGGTTGGGGATGTCCTCCTAGGTACCCGGCCCTCCTTTATATAGTCCAGGGGGCGGGTTCCTAGTCGGTTACAAGGTAGGAGTCCTAGTAGGATTACATGGTACGAGTCCTAGTAGGATTACAAGGATCTATGGTATGAGTTCGTAGTCTTCCATGTATAGGTACCCAGGGTATATGGTCGACATGGCTTGCGTCGAGGCTAAGCAAGTTCGCGGTGGATGCGTGCCCGTTCGATGGGAATCAACTACAACTTCCGAATTTACCCTCGAGGGGTGTGTATCTTTTAATTCAGGTTGTAGGGGTAGAATGGACTTCTTCCCTCTCCACCCACTCAATATACATAGGAGATGAGAGGGAGACGGTAGTCACCTCTTGGACTCTTGAGTTCTTTATTTTCCCCTTTATTTTCTTTCTCTAGGGCTAGCTAATGCTTCAAGATCACTCTCAAGTGGGGAGGACGATGGGGGGTTGCTAGCTATCACACCCGGCCCAATTTGTATGGCCCATGGGTGGCCCATGAGCGCAAGTGTGCGTGTAGTGCCACATTTCTAGTTGAGCAAGAGTTGAGCCAACTTATAAGCCTTGGTCTACCAACCATAACACCTTCGGGTTAACCCTTTTACACAAAGCGAGGACGAGTTTAAGCAGGGTGCTATGTGTACACGTGCCCGCCCCTTGGAAGGGTTGGGCGGTGCTACTTTGCTGGGTGGGGTGTTACAAAAGGTATCAAAGCCGACCCTTGCAGTTGCGCGTACAGTTTAGTGTGCGGGCATATGGTGCATGGTGCGTGTGGGCCTAAGATGGGACACATAGCATGGCATATGGGCCGACACTAGTGTTGACGCAAAAAACGGAATTAAGTTCTTCAACGGCAACATGTAACGGATCCCCGGGATGTAACAAGGCATGCCAGCCGACCTGACCTATTGATCAGCACGGAAAGATAGGAAACGTTAGATGCCGGTTAGATCGGCTAGAGAACCGATGTGGGTCTTCAACAAGTAACAGCCCGATCGGCCGATACAACTGTAGAGCGAATCGGCTAGCTGGAGCAGCCGAAGTGCAAGTATAACCAAAATGGCTAGATCAGCCGATTTGATGACGTAGGCAAAGCACAAGCAAAAGCAGAGCAAACTAAACGCTACGAGACAACACTCGAAACCAATCTAGATCGGTTGTATCGTGATGAAAGGATGCAGGAGCAAGGATAGCCGATACGATATTATCACGAGCTGGATAAATTGGTGATAAAAGCTAAATAAACAAGAAAAGACTTGCAAACCTAGCTAATATTGATAAGTTGTGAATAAAACTTAGACGAAACCACAGCGATGCGCCTGGAGGTTAAAGCCCAGTTATTATTCGATAAAACGGTACTTACAAGCTTGCCGGAGGTCGATCGATGCAACCCGACGAGCTAGAAGAACGGCGTTTGAAGAAACAAGAAAATAAGAAGAAGTAAAAAGGGTGGCGAAGTCGCCGACTTGGAAAAGTAAAGGTTTTGTGTATATGGGTGTGTACAATCTTTCTCTGACCACACAGGGTCACTATTTATGTCCTGAGGACAACTTGACTCCTAGTCGATGACGACAATGTTTACTTGAATCTAATAAAATTTACCAAAAACTTAACGATTCCTATAGGAACCGGACTCTCTAAACTGATTTTGACCCGATGTCAACTTGATTGTTGACCCGCCTCCGTCTTCCTTCCTTTTGGCGTATTCTTCTTCTACCATGTTTCTTCTCCATTAATCTGTTGATCCTAGATCGACTGGTCGCTTCTTTCCTTTTCTTCATCGGCTTTGAGGTCTTCCCGATGTCTCTTCGGCAATTCTCCGATACGTGTCAAAAAATGTTGTCAACACATGCCCCCCCAGTTTCAGAGTAAATTTCTTTACCTCTGAAATTCTTATCTTTTTCCTTTCAACCCCTAAGGATCCCTTGTGATCTTCCTTGACGGACAAAATCAATCCACACGATATCTTATGGGTGATCTCCTCTTATAAATGACATTAGTTGCCCACCAATTTAAACGCATCCAATCATCCATCATTAATTTTTGTATGATGGTTGTCATTGCTGCCATTGCATGATCTCCAATCCACTACCTTGTGTTACTTATAAAAATCAATTTTAACTTGATGGATATCAACTCCTTCTTCCGGGCTGCTTCACTTTCTTAGCTGATAATTTCAAAAATGGCTGATATTTCTCTTTAGGTATGGGAGGCATCTTCCTGTAGGAACATGTTTAGGAAGCGTCATGACTCATTAGCTTCTAGTCAATTTTCCCTTCCGCTTCCTTTGCTCGGTGATGATGCTAGGAAACTTGCTGTCGCCTTGAGGATTGTGGAAAAGATTTTCTCTTATGTCCTTCTTCTTCTGGAGTTCAGAGTGCATTTCCTCCTGTAGCGGCTTCCAAATCCTTTTCCTCTTTCTTAGGGAAACGTATCACTAACCTCATTATGAATCATTGGAAGTTGGGCCTTTTCATGGGAAAACTGCTCCATCCTTGACTATATTCGGCATCTTCTGAGATTCCTTCCTATCCTTTTGTTTCCCTGCCCCCCTGTGTTTGACTATAAATAGCACCCAAAGCTATCAGCTTCCTCACAAATTTAGCCATGGCACAACAGGTAGATCTGATAGGATGTAGGCTCCTCCTTTTCGCCTATTTTTCTTCTCCTCTTTCCTTTCTTTGCAGCTAGAAGAATTCTTGTGAAGTAATGTAGCGGTCTGTTTCTCTCGCTGGCATCTTTTGTGAAGTCAGGAGGTGTAACAGTTAGAAGAACCCTTGTGAAAAACTTGGGTTCAACGGCTGTTAGGCAGTAGCAAGAGAGAGTGCCGGCTACACATTATCGGCGGAGAACACTCCAAGGGGAGGTGAACCATCTTGGTCATCAATTCGGTGAGTTTCTGGAGGGAGGTCACAGAATCTGGAGAAGATCTTAAGCCTCGCTTCTAATTCTTCCTCTCTGGTATTCATCGATTCCACATCCTCATCATACTGGGGATGATAAGCCCTTTATGCAATCCGTAGTATCTTCAATTAGATGTATTCACTATGTATTGAAGTATGAGAGAAAGAAATAATGTATACTCTCATTTTTTGTTCTAAGGGCGACTGTCACATCGGCCACGATCCGAATCTTTTATCGGCTGTGAAAAATACTTTATTCTTTTATTTTTCCTGCTAAAGGCGATAACTAAAAATCAGCAGTAATAATCGGCTATCCATCTTAAGAACGATTGCTAAGAAATCGGCTGACCATCCGAAATTCCAATCGGCTAACAAACCGAAGGTGAAACCGCCCTAACTAAATCGGCTAGAAGCCGGAAGTAGTATTTAACTAAGCACCAACCCAAATGCTTGGATAATATCTCTTCAGATATTTCCCATTTAAGGCTCTCGAAAACTTTTCTCCTTCCAGTGTCTCCAAAATATACGCATTGCCTGGAGCACTTTGACTGATACGAAAGGGTCATGTCCAATTGGATGACCATTTGCCGAATTTAGGATCTCTAGTTCCGATCGGCAGAATAAGTTTCCATACCAAATCCCCTTCAGAGAATTCTTTGATATTAACCTTCTTATCATACCACTTGGATACCCTATTCTTATTTTCTTCAATATTGATCAAGGCCCTGAGGCGACTGCCGGCTAGATCTTCTAACTCTTCTTTCATTAAATTTGAATAATCATCAGCCAATAGCTCATCTTGTAATGACATGCGTTTGGATCATGTTCTTATTTCCCAAGGCAAAACAGCATCATGTCCATAGACCAGTTGATGAGGAGAAACTTTGGTGGCTCCATGACAAGCCATTATGTAAGCCCATAATGCTTCATTAAGTTTGGTATGCCATCGCTTCGGGCTTTCATCAATCTTCCTCTTGATCAATTTGATAATACTTTTGTTGGAAGCTTCAGCTTGTCCATTGGCTTGAGCATAATAAGGAGAAGAATTCAATACTTTGATTCCCATACCAGTAGCAAATTCATCAAACTCTCCTGACGTAAATTGGCTTCCTTGATCTGTTGTAACAGTTTGGGGTATTCCAAATCGATATATGATGTGCTCTTTCACAAAATCAATCATGTTTCCTGATGTCACATTCTTGAGAGGAATCGCTTCAACCCACTTGGTGAAGTAATCAATAGCCACAAGTATGAACTTATGTCCTTTGCTTGACGGAGGGAAGATTTGTCCGATAAGATCAATTGCCCATTCTCTAAACGGCCATGGTTTGATTATTGGGTTCATTGCTGATGCCGGAGCTCTTTGCACACTTCCGAATTTCTGGCAATCTTGACACCCTTTGTAATATTTAAAGCAATCTTCCAGTATGGTGGGCTAGAAATACCCATTGTTCTTGATCATCCACTTCATCTTAAAAGCTGATTGATGAGCTCCACATACTCCTTCATGAATCTCACCCATCAATATTTTTGCTTCTTCTTCGCTCAGTCATTTGAGTAAAACTCCGTCAAGCGTTCGATAATATAGTTGATCATCTAACAGCACATATTTGAGAGCTTTGAGTTTAATACGACGATCTACCGTTTTTTACGGATCCGAAAGATAATCGGCCAGCTCCTTTCTCTAGTCATTAGTATCATATTTTGCGACTAGAATCGGCCGATACCCAGAAGCATTTTGGGCCAGCCGATTAGCATCATCGTTATGTGCTTTTGGAATATGCCATAATGTTGCCATTCTGAATTCTCTGAGCAAATCAAAGCAAGCCTCATGATAAATTCTTAGGACGTCATCTTTGCACTCATATTCTCCAGTTAGCTGTTTAATGACTAATAAGGAATCACCAAAAATTTCAACTGCTTCAATTCCCTCTTCCCGAAGCAATGTAAGTCCTTTCAACAGAGCTATGTACTCTACTTGATTATTGGTAGAAGTTTTCTCAATTGGCACAGAAAGCTCATATGATTGTCCTGTAGGAGAAATCGGAACACTACCAATTCCAGCTCCAGCACCGCATGATGATCCATCAAATAATAATGTCCAAGGAGCAATATCGACTTCATTTGACCCCAAATGTTGTGTGACAAAATCAGTCAGTACTTGTCCTTTGATTGCTCGTGCTGACTTATATATGAGATCAAATTCTGATAAAGCTAAAATCCACTTGCCAATGCGTCCTTTCAATATCAGCAGAGATAACATATATTTAATTACATCATCTTTGCATATCACTGTACATTTAGCCGATAGAAGGTAATGTCTTAACTTTGTGCAGGAGAAATATAGACATAAGCATAGCTTCTCAACTGGTGGATATCGAGTTTCTGCATCTAAAAGCCTTCTGCTTAAGAAGTAGATTACCCTTTCTACCCCTTCAAATTCTTGGACTAAGGCTGAACCAATAGCATCATCAGCAGTTGATAAGTATAATTTGAATGTCTTGCCATGCTGAGGAGGAACTAACACAGGAGGAGACTTTAAATATTGTTTGATATCATCCAACGCTTTCTGTTGTTCTGGTCCCCATACAAACTCTTGATCTGGCTTCAACTTCAACAAAGGGGCGAATGATCGAATTCTTTCCGACAAATTGGATATGAATCTTCTGATAAAGTTGGTCTTGCCAATAAGTGATTGCAATTCTTTCTTATTAGTTGGAGGAACCACCTTATCAATTGCAGTAATCGATTTTTATCCAACTTTGATGCCCCGCTCGTGAATCATGAAGCCTAGAAATTGACCGGCCGAAACACCAAAAGCACACTTGTGAGGATTCATCTTCAAACCATGCTTTCTTGTACTTTCCAGTGTCTTTCGTAGATCAGCCAGATGTTCTGCATGATCTTTAGATTTCATGACTACGTCATCAATGTATATCTCCACTACCTTACCAATAAGGTCGTGGAAAATATAATTCATTGCTCTCTGATATGTAGCACCCGCATTTTTCAAACCGAATGTCATGACTACCCACTCATACAAGCCGACATGACCAGGACATCTGAAAGCTGTTTTCGCAATATCTTCAATAGCCATAAATATTTGATTATAACTAGCAATACCGTCCATGAAACTGATGATTTTATGTCCAGCAGCAGCATTCACCAGTGCGTCAGCTATCGGCATTGGGTATCCATCCATTGGTGTTGCTTTATTCAGATCTCTGAAATCAATGCATACATGAAGTTTGCCATTCTTCTTGTAGACAGGAACTATGTTTGAAATCCACTCGGCATATCAACATTGCCGAATGAAACCAGCTTCGAGTAACTTGGTTATCTCGGCTTTTATATCTGGAAGAATTTTGTCGTTGTATGGTCTCGGCCTTTGCTTAAACGGCCGATATCCTGGCTTGATTGGCAGCCGATGTTCTACAATTGATCGGTCTAAACCAGGCATCTCATAATACTCCCATGTGAAGCAATCCTTGAACTCTTGCAATAATGAAATCAGCTTTATTTTATAATCTGCTTCTAATCTGGCACTGATAAATGTCAGCCTTGGTTTACTTTTATCACCAAGATCTATTTTTTCTAACTCATCGGCCGATGTAAACCTGTGCCCAAGCTTTCCTTCATCTTTCATAAACTGATCCATTAAACCATAATTTTGGAATTGGCCAGTAGGATTGGCCCACTCTTCTGCAGTTGACTGATCTTGAGGGTTGACGACTTCTTCGCTCTTGGCCAATTCAGATGTCAAGACTCTTGCTTGTGAGATTGATTCTTTGGCTACTTCAACCATATTGGTTCGAAAAGAATGTTGATCAGTTTTTGTATCAAAATCAAATAACTCAGTTTCCCTTTTGCCGAAGGAATGCGCAATCGGCCTTTTATCTGATACCCACTGAACAAGACTGATTTTTACATCCCCCTCTGAATCAGAATCCTCAACATAAGATATCTTCTTCTGATAACTCCTTCGAGGTTCATAAGACCGTGAAGAGCTTTCATGACTTAATCGGTGTACTAACTAGTTGATGCTTTCGAACTCCTGTGAAGCATACTTCTCTTTGATTGAAGGCAAGAGTTCTTGAAAAGCCAATTCTGCCAGTTGTTTGTCAGTCAAAGATAGGCTAAAGCACTTGTTCCTCATCTCTTTGAATCTCTGAACGAAATTTACCACCGACTCATTGTTCCTCTGCTTTAAGCTAGTCAGATCAGTAATCTTTATTTCATGTATTCCAGAGAAAAAATAACCATGGAACTTCTTCTCCAGATCTTCCCAACTTTGAATAGAATCAGTCGGTAGCGATATAAACCAAGCAAAGGTTGGCCCTGATAGTTAAGATGAGAATAGACGAACCCTCAATAATTCATTTGCTCCTACATCTCCACACTGGATGATAAATCGACTGATATGCTCAATAGTGGAGGTGTCGTCCTAGCCAGTGAACTTGGTGAAATCAGGTACCTTATACTTTTGAGGAAATGGAACTTGATCAAAATAAGCAGGATAAGGTGTCATGTACACATCAGTTTGTTGCTTTGGTTTCAACCCAAACTATTTTTGTATCAAATTTGTAATCTCAGCCATAAATTTCTTATTTTGGTCAATCGGCTGATTATCTGCCGAAGGATTTAGCCAATTCTGCATAATTCCAACTGTTCCTGGCTGTTCATACGTAATTGGCTATGAAGCCAGAGGAGTATGTAAAGTTGTATACTGAGGAAATCCCGCTGAATGAAGTACTCTATTCGGAGTTTCTTGATGTATGATTTGCTCATTTGTGATTTTTGACTGTCTTGGGTGTTGAGAAACTGAAGATATAGGTTGAGCGATCTGATCGAGCAGCATGGCTTGATGCATTGCTTTGTTATAATCTTCTTGAATCTTTGCAGCACAAACCCTTACTGCATACGCTTTATCAGCTAGACTCATCTGCTCTGGAATGAACTGATAACGGGAAATCAGCTTTTCAACCGATGTCGTCTCAAATGTTGAAAGTTGAGATACTGTGGGGATTTCACAAGAATCCTCTTGTATTGGTTTGACAAGGTGAGCATGTATAGCTGCTACTTCAACACGTTGAGATATTTGAGCTTCCGGATTAAAGTATGTGAATGAAATTCCCTTATCATGCTCACTGGCCAATCCTCTCAGATTATTGAAGACTGCTAAATAAGGAAGAGGAAATTCCTTTGATTTTTGTTTTGATCCCTCTGTAGAATCTTTCGGCAAATCAAATCCAATCAATTTTTCACTTGCATCCCTTGTCGCTGGATATACTGGTGCAGCTTATGTAGGAGATTTATAGCTCTGAGATTCTGATTAACCAGGTACTTCCATGGTTGTTGCAAGCTGTTCTCTGACAACCTCCTTTATATTATTGTGAATAGTATTGTTGAGAACAGGGGCTTGATCCACCAGTGTTTGCCGCAAAGCTTCTGTCATCATGTCTTGAAGCTTTTCTGGTTCGGCCTGCACTATCAATTGATTGAGCCTCGGAAGAGGACTCCTTTTAAATGCTCCTTCCTTATTCAAGCCGAAACTTCCCAATAAAAGCTGATGATATTCTTCCATGCGTTCTTCATATTCATCTCTATCTTCCTTACGGAGTTGATCCAATGCGATCTGTTGGATATTGGATTGATCAACACCTTTAGGTTGTTGCGGAATTGACATCATGGAATAGTTCTTCGTGTCCCACTAGGCGTGCCAAGATGTGTTGACGAAAAAACGGAAGTAAGTTCTTCAACGGCAACACGTAACGGATCCCCGGGATGTAACAAGGCGTGCCAGCCGACCTGACCTGTTGATCGGCACGGAAAGATAGGAAATGTTAGATGCGGGTTAGATCGACTAGAGAACTGATGTGGGTCTTCAACAAGTAACAACCCGATCGGCCGATACAACTGTAGAGCGAATCGGCTAGCTGGAGCAGCCGAAGTGCAAGTATAACCAAAACGGCTAGATCAGCCGATTTGATCACGTAGGCAAAGCGCAAGAAAAAGCAGAGCAAACTAAGCGCTACGAGACAACACTCGAAACCAATCTAGATCGGTTGTATCGTGATGAAAGGATGCAGGAGCAAGGATAGCCGATACGATATGATCACGAGCTAGATAAATTGGTGATAAAAGCTAAATAAACAAGAAAAGACTTGCAAACCTAGCTAATATTGATAAGTTGGGAATAAAACTTAGACGAAACCACAGCGATGCGTCCGGAGGTTAAAGCCCAGTTATTATTCGATAAAACGGTACTTACAAGCTTGCCGGAGGTCGATCGATGCAGCCCGACGAGCTAGAAGAATGGCGTTTGAAGAAACAAGAAAATAAGAAGTAAAAAAGGGTGGCGAAGTCGCCGACTTGGAAAAGTAAAGGTTTTGTGTATATTGGTGTGTACCATCTTTCTCTGACCACGTAGGGTTGCTATTTATGTCCTGGGGACAACTTGACTCCTAGTCGATGACGATAATGTTTACTTGAATCTAATAAAATTTACCAAAAACTTAACGATTCCTATAGGAACCGGACTCTCTAAACTGATTTTGACCCGATGTCAACTTGATTGTTGACCCGCCTCCGTCTTTCTTCCTTTTGACATATTCTTCTTCTGTCACGTTTCTTCTCTATTAATCAGCTGATCCTAGATCGGCTGGTCGCTTCTCTCCTTTTCTTTATCAGCTTTGAGGTCTTCCCGATGTCTCTTCGTCTATTCTCCGATACGTGTCAAAAAACGGTGTCAACAACTAGATGTACAGTCGAGCGCTAAGAGGGAACATTCCTGGACATTTGCTCGAGTCAGTGTGCGGACATATGCATGTGTGTGTGGGCCTAGGATGGGATGCACGGCATGTCATATGGGTCGGCACTGGACGAGTGAGTTGGACCAACAAGGATGTCAGGTTCTTGAGTGGGGTGAATATCACACCCGGCCTAATTTGGATGGCCCATGAGTGGCCCATGAGTGCAGGTGCGCATGTAGTGCCACATTGCTAGTTCAGCAAGAGTGGAGCCAACTTATAAGCCTTTGTCTACCAACCATAGCACCTTTGGGTTAACCCTTTTACATGAAGCGAGGACGACAGTGTAAGCAGGGTGCTATGTGTATGATCCTCAGAAGGGCTTGGTGGTGCGGCTTTGGAGGGCGGGGTGTTTGTCACACCCTGAAATTTCCCAATTTCAGGATGTGAATAGAAAGAATAATTAAGCAACGAGTTTCACTCAATTTTAAAATTTTTCCAACATTTATTTTATTTATAGGAAATATAGTATAGGAAAAAAAGTCTTTGTTTGTTTTTCTGAATTAAATAAATGGTTATGTGTAAGTGTTGCATTCATGCCGATGCATCTCGGTGTTTATAAGTGCAAAAAGTTTTTAAATGCGCTTAGGTGCTGACCAAAACCTTCCGAGAATTTTCCAGCTTTTTCTGGAATTTCTTCTCACTTTCCGTGAGTTATTTCTATTTATTAGAATACTCTAAAATCCTTTTTCATGAGCTCCAAATATTTTATTTGGATTCCTCGTGTCTCAAATCATCTCTAGTAATTTTCCTAAAATTTTCTGAGCTTTCGGAGTATTTTTCGTGATTTAATTATGATTTCATAATTTTCTGGAACTGTTTTTAATCCGAAATTAATTCCCGAAATTAGAAAAAGAAGGGAAAGTAAAACCGGACTCTATCTCGGCCAATAAATAGTTGCCGGTGATCTCCTTCACGTCATCTTTTCAACGCCGCAAACCTCATCTCGTTTCGAGAACCCTAGCTTCCACAAACCGCCGCCGAACTTTCGCATCTACTAAATTCCGGCGAACTTTCCGGTGAGTTTTTTCGGCAAAACCGTGGACTTCCGGTGCAGAAGGACACCACCATGGAGTTTGTCTCGTCGAGCTCAACACTGTGGTGTGGTGGATTGCTCGATTCCGATGTCGGCTCCGTCATCTTCCCAACTCCGGCGAGTTCTTCCCAACGCCGGCGAGTCCTCTCCAACTCCGGCGAGCCCTTCCGTCGCCATCGTTCCTTCTTGACCAAAGGTGAGCACACCATCGCGTTCGCCTCATCGATCTCGTTCCGTTTTGCCGTTCTCGTGCATGTTTGGAGGTCGATCCCATCAAACCCTAATCTCTCTTCCTCTCTCTGTTTCGAAGTCTCCATGGCCGAGCTACAGACCACTACTCTCGCCGCTCCCCTTTGATTTCCGACCACTGCCGTCGTCCTGTGCCGATGGTGAGCACATTCCTACGATCCCCTCTTCCTCCTCTCTCCGTTTCGCGCCTCAGCTAAACCCTAGGCCGCCCGGAGCGCCGCCGTTTGGAACCGCCCGAGGTCCCGTCCGCCTCCTTGTACGTTCCCTCCGTCCCTGGATCGAACCGAGGTAGAAGATGACCCCTGTTTTGCATCTAAGTCCCTGGAAGTTCCTGTAATCCTTAGATCGGTTTATGTGTCTTGCAAGTTTTCAAGAAAACCCCTTAGAAAAATCCCACCTTTCGCACATAAGGCCCACCCGAACCTTTTATAGATCTAACCCTGTTCTTTATTCTTTTCACGAGCACTATTCATTGTGTCTCGGGAATCTTCACTGTTAGCCCCTGAAATCTGCAGTTTTCACAACTAGGTCCTTTCCATCTTGTTTTATCCATATCTTTCACGTTTTAGCTCCGTTTTAATCCGTTCAAGTTGCGTTAGGTTCATAATAATGTAAAGCACGCGTTAGTGGTGAGTTTTTCATCATGTTTGTTTTCTAAAAATAAATTTAATATTAATTTTGATTAATACCTAGCTATACATGCCTTTTATAAATAAAAGCAATATAGTGTTGTACACCATTTTTCATAATTTATATTAATTTGATTAATTATTATTTCACATGCTTTTGTAAATAAAATCTAATTAGATCTTTACTTCGGTTTTTCATAAATCAAATATTAATTTGATTAATATTTAATTAACCTTTCATAATTAAAAGTTGCATAGGCTTTTACACCGGCTTTCATAATAAATATTAATTTGATTAATATCAATATAATGTTGTTTTTAGTAATAATAATATAATCCACTTGAATCATAAAGTTGCATTTAGATGTCTCACATAGTTTGGCCTTTTCAAAGCTAAATGCTTAAAAATGTATAATTTATACTTTAATCTTTCTAATTAAAATATGGTTAAGCTATAACTCGGTTTTCATAATTATTTGCTAAAATGACTAATGTCAATGTGCATGTGTTTTCTAAATAAAGTTTGTCTAACTCAACATGACATATGTTTTAATTCGAGTAGTTATTTTAACCTTTCTAAGTTAAATGCTTAATTGGTATAATTTATACATAAACATTTATAAATAAAACTTGACTAGTTCTTTACGTCGGTTTTGTAAATAAAGCTTAACTTGCATTAATTCCAACTTAGAGTATGTTCATATGTTTTGTTAATTAAAATGAACCTAAGCTTATAGTCTTTCATGTTCATAAATGCAAAGTGTCCGTTAGACGTTCTGCCAGCTTTATCTCAGTATCTTTCTTTTGTGTATCTAGCCTTGTGTAAGCTTTGGATCTTTCCAAATCCAGCTCTAGCTCAAATCAAGTTTTTTTCCTACATCTAGCTGAGCCTTTCCCTTTTAAGCACAGTTTGTGTGATTTGGTGATCCGAATAGATATCTTAGAGCTTTTGTTCTGCATTTCTCTGTCAAGTAATCATATCATGATTCTCTTAGAATCTCGTTTATCAATATATAGTTCAGGTCTATCCTATCTTAGTTAGGTTGTCTCTTTACGAATCAGCTGTGTTCTTATGCAGCTATCTTTCTTAGAATCAATCTTGTTAGTATCTCTGCCATGTAGTTGTTCTTCCTTCAGTCTAGTTCTCTTCGTAGGCTAGTTCACCTAGACCCTTGCTTAAGGTTTCTTGTGTGCGTTATAGTTCGTTTCTACCGTTCTCGTTCGTTTCACCTCAACTTGTATGTTAGTATGTGTATCACATGTTACTTGTTTTAACACTAAAGTTGCATGTTAATCTTGACTAATTCTTATTCCATTGCTTTTCTAAATAAAAGTGATTAGATTCTATTCCGGTTTTCTTTAATCATGATGTAAATGGGTTAATTCTTATTTATAACTATTTTTTGTTAAATAAAAGATGTTAGATACAACGGTTTTCATAATAAAGTTAATATGCTTAATGTTATTATAAATGCCTTTTTAATGTTAATATGCTTAGTTGAACACGTCATACAAAGTTATTCGATTAGATGTGTATACATGCTTCGTGTTTCTAAAGTAACTGTTAATTTGGCATAACTTGTACTTAAATATTTACAAATAAAATATGATTAGGCTTGTCGTGTTTTTATAATTAAATGTAACTTGTCTAATTGTAACATAGAGTATTTCTCTGAAATATTCTTTCCGCATGATTTCTCATTAAAATAAATCCAGCACCTAGTCTCTTGTTGTTGATAATAATCTCTCGATAGCTTTGTCTTTTCGACCGTAGTTCTGTTTTCAGCGTTTCTTACGTTTGTGTAACCATAGATTCAAGCCTATCCTTTAGTGCGTTCTTTTAAAGCTTTTCTTTTGATTGGTGCCTTGTTCTTAGTTGTACTTGTTTGTTTCCCTTGTATGTTTGTGCTCGATGTTTGCTTCGAGTAGAAGAAGGATCGTTGTTCGTTTGCTTTGGAGATAAAGAGTTCCAAGAAAGCAAAAGCTGAAGAGCAGTAAGAGTAGCTTTTTGTTGGAGAAAGGCAAGTGTCCCTAACCATCCTTCTACCTGTGCTTTATTTACAAGAATACTATGTTATAATTGGAACATGGAGAACCACCCAGGAACCAGGTGCAACCACAAGACATATGGCTCTGTCTTGGCTAATTAATTAGAAACTTTAGTGTGTGGTATGCTTTACCTGATAAGGGTTAGGGGGTGCCGGTAGTTTGTGTATAGCCCGACCCTCAGGCTGATCTGCTCTGTGGTAGCTTCGCAGCCTCGAGAGAGGGTTATGCATTGCGCTGTCATGAAACCTAGCGAGCAGCCCACACTAGGAAATCTTTGTGAAGGCCTCGTAGTGAAACCCATGCCACTCACCTCGGAAGTGTTTAAGGGCTTTGCAAACCCGGGCATATATGGGGGACGCGACTTGTGGGTAAAGTGTACAACCTCTGCAGAGTATAAATCTAATCGATTAGCCGTGCTCTCGGTCATGGAGCGGCCTGGACCCTCACGTGATTAATATACTTAAAGATGGATTTAAATTACTTTCTAGTTATTTCTTGTGGCCTTGCTGAGTACCAACCATAAGTGTACTCAACCTTGCTAAACTGCTGCTCAGAAGGAGAAGTGTGAAGCTGTTGAAGATGGTGTTGTTGCTAGGCGTACACAGCCCCCAGTCGTCTGCCTATGAAGTTTGGTGCCTTCATTTCCAGGATAAAGTGTAAATCTCTGATAATCTTTGTTTTTTTCTTACGTGATATTGTTTCTGTTATTCACTTATGTCAACTATATGCATGAAACTTGATCCTAGCATGCATATAGATTTGCACTTGGTTTTCTTTGGAAAAACAGGTGTGACAGTGTTACACTAGCCTCTTTGTAAAGAATCTTTCCTCGTGATGTATGGAAGATGTGGAGTTCATCATCGTGCCTCCTTGTGATTCCCTAGTTGTTCCCTGTGTTTTTCCTTTTATGGATTTTCGGAGCTATTTTGTGGGGATTTGAGGGAGTTTCCTTGGGGATTTGTTTGTGGGGATCACGCATGAGTTCCTTGTGACTCTTTTTCATGGTGATCTTGTGCCCACAAACTCTCAGGAAGACCTTTGATTTGGTGGTTTTTGTGGATTCCGAGCCTAGGTGTTCTTGGTGTTTGATTCGCAATTCCTCATGATTTAGTGAGTTTTGGGACTTGATCTACTAGCCACGCATTGCCCATGCGGTACTCCTTCTGCCCCCGAAGTCTAACTTGAATTTGTTGAGCAAATCAGGAGTTTGGTTGAGTTTAAGTTCGAGTTTTTCCCGCGGCTTGAGTTCTTCCCGAGTCACCCAAGCAAAACCGGTCTGACCGGTTTCAGCTGGTGAATTCTGCCCAAGTCAAAAAAAATCAGGTCTGACTGATTTGCCAATCCAGTCTGATCGGCTTCTGTCTGGCTGGCTGTTTCGTGGTGAGTTTTTGTTTCTGCGTGTTTTTACCCTGAGGTGTGATTTCTACTTGTTCCTAGGATCAATAGTAGTACAGTGACTACGTGATCTTAGCAAGTATGAGGATTTGGAATCAGAAGTGATTTTGTTGCATAGGCCGAGTTCATCTCTTTTATCGCTTCTCATTCACTCCCTCCTCTCTAGTCGCCAATCCGGTTCTTCAGTTATCCCTACATGTTGTTGAGTCTATATAAGACAAGAAAAAACGATGAGAGCTGGTGTGGGCTGCGTCACAAAATTCTTGTGTTCTGTTTATGCTCCATCAAAAAAAGCTAGCTAGTGTTTCTGATAAACACTCGTGAGAGAGAGGGAGTGATTCCTACCAAAGAGAAGATCAAGTGTTTGAGATAAACACTTGTGCCTGTGAGTGAGCGATCCCAACAATGATATGTAAGTTATTTCTGGGCCAAGCCAATTATTGGACAGTCAACTGGCAGAGCGAAACTCACCGCATGGTCAGAAGACATCATCCCTTGACTACCTAGATGCCTAGCCCATGTACAAGTCTAGATGCATAATTTTCACTATAATATAGGAGCCAGTTATTACTAAACCAGATTAATGGTGTTGATGCATACATTATACACACCGTGACCCATCGATTTGCCCAGGTCACACTACTACAGAAAAGATTTGTAGGAGAGGTCGGATTTGCAATTCCAGGTGCGGGCGCCAAAGCCGCTCTTAGCTGTCGCTTTTAGAAATAGTGGTTTCCAAGAGCAGGTAGAACGTCCGCACCTGAAAATCCATTTTCAGGTGCAGGTGATGGCGTCACCCGCACCTGGCAAAGCATTTCCTGGAGCCATTTCCATGTGCGGGTGACAGCATCACCCGCTCCAAGAAATGCTTTTCCAGGTGCGGGTGAAAGCTTCTTCCATTCCTAGAAATATTGTTCCCACCAAGTTTTTCGCGCCAAATTTCTAAAATGTAGTTCAGTTCTCAAAATAATTAACCCCTTCAAATTGAACACAATAATGCTAATTGACTAATGAATAGTATAGACAATAGTGCAAGTTCATACACCAACAACTACTACTTATAACTAAGTTCATACATCTACTTATAAATTAGTTCATACATCAACCGTACCACTACTACTTATAAATAAGTTCGTACATCAACAACCTGCTAATTCATAGGTCGTAATCTGGCACGCTCTTGTAGAAACGGAACATAGTTAATGTCTCCAATGATCCAGCCTAGAACTCCATCAAAATAAGCAAAAGCACGTACTAGTGCACCCTGCTCCGCTTCTGAATGACTCTCACACAGCACTGCAAATATCAAACATTGGATCGTCGGGTTGGTGTGTCCTCTAGAAAGTTAGAGTTGCTTGGTGCTTCCAATTTTTGGTGAAGAACGGCTGCCCACCATAGTAATCCAAACCATTTTTTCCACAACTTGATTAAGAATCGCACAGAAGCTTAGGCATAGGTTGAACCAGAGATATAATCCTACACAATAAGATGATGATGAGATAATAAACATATAAAAGTTTAAAATATGTAACATAAAAAAATTAATTAAGAATGAATAAAAAGAAAAAAAAATTATACCACATCTTGATGAGCCCTGCAAAGCCTCTCAACAGTATGAACCACATTGCTTTCACCTGTCCTGAGTTGTTGTCTTTTAAAATATGAAAAGTCTGGCACGAAGCACCCAATATTTTGAAGCTCCTTAATACATTTCTCCACGGCGGTCCTCTCTTGGGTTATCTTATAAAATGCTACATCACCTGCTACTGCAACGGGAACCATTTGGTGTGGCATTCCTGGTAGCAACGTCCGGTAATCTACACCTCGAGCGGGTACGGAGAAAGAGATATGCAGTCTTGTCATGTTCCCAACTTCCTCAGTTTGCACTACAGGAGTACCAGACATATCATCGAGAATATTTTTAAGCCATCTAACATTTTTGATAAGCTACAATAATTTATGTCACTAAAATTAGATATATATTTTGCATCTGAAGTGTAAAACAATATCTATGTAAAGGAAATGACGATCATTATATTACGCATCATGTTGGCTATTGTTCCACGTGTTTGATCACCCAATAGCAAAGGCCATCTTGCGGTGATAGTGAAGGCCTTCACGGCGAGGCAACGGGTCCTTGGTGACACCGCCAACACCACCAAGGCCACGGCCACCACCAATACCACTTGACGACGACATTGTTAGCTCAAACTATATCTGATTCACATTTCACAGTTGAGATATATATCTGATTCACGAAAATAGGGTTTACGCACAGTGCATAAAAAGAAAAACAAGAACAAGGAGATCGGATCGGTAGATAGTAGATCAATGTGGTGGAGACGTACCGTCGGGTGGAGAGGCGGCGGCTGCAAGGTCGGGAACGTACGTACTGGTGGAGAGAGCGGACGGGGAAGGGGAGGCGGTGTCGTCGTCAGGGAAGGGGAGGCGGCGCGGCGATAGGGAAGATGGGGAGGCGGTGTAGGGCCCTCGCGGAGAGGCGAGGAGGGCTGCGGCGGCAGAGATGGGGTGCGGCGGCGGAGATGTGGTGTGGCGGCGGAGATGGTGGGCACGGCGCGGAGGCCCGGGTGCGGCGGCGGAGATGGTGCGCGGAGACCCTATGTGTTCACTGTTTGACGTAGTGACTCACAGGAAACACAACCTAGTACTAGTTTTACTGTTTGAGAAAACATGCTCTAATGCATCTGAAATCAAGTTCTTAATGATACAAGCCGACTCTATAGGATGATGAAATGAAATCATAATTTTTTAGAGATACAGTAGCACTCGGCATCTAGTACTCTACGTCTACTGGGTACAACGGGGGTATTTCCCCTTCCTCATGGCATCCGGCCCAGCTTCCTTAGCCCGGTGAGCTCTCTCCCTCTTCCTCTCTCTATCTGCTTCACGGGCCGCGGCCGCTTCACGTTCTTTCATCTCCCGGCGAATGCGAATTTCCTCCTGCAGCTCCTTACGTTTTTCTTCTTGTTTTTCTGCCTCAACCATCCTTTGCCACCTCTCACGTGTTGAACGACCCATCGCCTCGACGTAACGCTTGTTTTGATCGGACTGCTCACAATCTAGCCACTGCATAAAATCACAAAGAGGAGGTGGAGTCTTTTTTCAAAGACAAGTTAGCACATAATAAAATAGCAATGACATATTATTTATTTAGTAATGCAGTTTGTTCTTACTTTTGGTCTATGCGACATGGTGGGAGGGGGTCATGCTCGTAGTTCACGCACATGAAGAACCTCATCCCGTAGACGTAGCCGAGAACGTTGCACTTGACAAGCTTACAGTTGTCACCACAGTAGCACATAGGAGTGTGGATCCCCTTTGGCACCGCAACCTTGTCCTTCCTACTGGTGAGCAACTCCAAGTTCAACTCACGACCCGAGGAAGCCATTGGAAGCCTACAAAAAAGACGAGAAATATGATAATTCATTACATGTTTCATTTGAAATTACAGAACAATACATAATAGGATATGATAATAAATTTGAAGGCAAGAAGAAAACAACAAGCAAATGAAAAGGTAGTTCAATTATTACAACACGATAACATGCATAAGTTCTGACGGCGTTGCAAATTAAATGGTTCAAATATTACAAGACCTTGCCAAATTTAATTTTTCAAATATTACAAGACGATAACATGCATAAGTATTTCAAATATTACAACACGGTAGCACAAACAAGTACGATCACTGCATTCCTTCGGTGTAGCGACGGGAACGACGTCCACGTCCACTAGCTGAAGGTGCTGGAGAAGTGGCAGTGGAAAAGTAAGATGCTTCGGTGCATTTCTTGTAAGAGTGTCCTGGATTGTTGCACTTAGAGCATATCTGCACCGGAGGACCAGCTTCAGCCTCGTCTATGTTGTTCCTAATCCTCTTCTTCTTGCGTCGACCAACACCTTGGCACATGGTTGGATCTGGATTTGGTATGTACAACGCATTATCTTTGGGGTCTTGAGTGAAAGTACCAAGATGCAGGTAGCCCTCAACAGTATGGTTCCAAGTGTCTAGAATGGTTTGCTTGAAAAAGTATTTAGGCACGTACCGACCCCAATGGATATTCTTTGTTGCAAGGCATGCAGCGATCACATGTGAGCAGGGGTAGTGTAGCAGCAGTGGCTTCTGGCAAGAGCATGAGCATGTCTGATTCCCTAACTGTTTGTTGTATTGTTATTTCACCATTCGCTTTTTGTGATTTGGACTGGCAACTTATTTGATACTTCCACTGAACTTCCTCGCCAGGATCACGACGTAGAGGTTGTGGGTAAGCTCTGTGAGTAAGAGCAGCCTTTTGTTTTTTGTCCAAGTACTCAGTCATCCATGTTGAATACACCTTTTGACAGTCATGCATAACTGCATGTGCTGCAGTAGCACACTCAAGAAAGTACTTCATTGTGCGGTACAAGAAGAACTCAATTATACCAACAAGAGTGAGAGCTCTGGCACCACGTAAAACCGTGTTGTAGACCTCAGCAAAATTTGTTGTCATTATCCCATGCCTCACACCTCCCTTATCAAACAGGAGACACCATTTCTCCTTAGGCTCATTCTGAATCCACTGGCTAAAGGTCTTCACAGCATGTCTCCTTCTCCTTCTGACATTTGGAGCATCTAGCCCCACGTCCTCTAGAGAAACTGGCTCTTCCCCGGGTTCAGTACTTATTGGCTTTTTAGCTATCTCTTTTGATGCTTTCTTCGTTAGATCATCTAATTTTTTCCAGAGCTCGTTGAACTTTTTCTCCTGATTCGTCGAACATAACCGCTTGAACAATGTTGTAAGTTCTTTGTTCTTGAACTGGCTATGAAAGTTTGCTTCCATATGCCTAATGCACCACCTGCTATGCACATCTGGCCATTGTGCTCCTCTGTGACGTTCTTGACTACCTTCTTTGATGTCATTAATCGCCTGCAAAATACCTTTGTGTCTATCGTGTATCACACACACGTTTGACACATCTCCCACCACCATCTGCTTCAATCTCTCCAAAAACCAATACCAACTGTCACCATTCTCTCCCTCTGCAAAAGCAATTGCCAATGGCAACAACTGATTATTGCCATCTGCAGCCACAGCTGTAAGGATTGTGCCCTTGTATTTTTCTGTTAGGAATGTGCCATCTATGCAAATGACTGGTCGACACTGTTTGAATGCAGCAATAGTGGGACCCAATGCTAAGAATGCCCGCTGCAAGACTTGCTTCCCTAGCCTTGATACAAGATTATAAGTCTTGATATCATAATAACTACCAGGATTTAGCGTGGCAATTATGTTCAGTAATTGAGGCAGATTGTCGTAGGATGCTTCGTAAGTACCCCACTTCAACTCCGTTACCTTCTTCTTTGCCATGTATGCCTTACCATAACTTATCAGGTACCTAAATTTCTCCTCAATTGCCAAGATAATGGACTTGGGCTCATAAGTAGGATTTTCCACAATCTTAGCAAACATCTGACTGGCCACAAAACCGGCTGACAAATTACGAAGGCTTGCATCTAGCTGGTCAAGTACACAAGTGTGATCCACAACAGACCTGACCTCCCAGTAATTTTTCCACTTGCCCTTGGAAGCATACAACTCGAAAAGGACAGTTGGGCTTCATACATTGTACATCATATATGTGTGGAGAACTCTTCACTACCCTAAACTCTCTCTGCTGAGTAAGGGTGGCCCACCTCTTCACTGCATCCTTCACCTCGACTGCACTCTTATACATGGCGCCAACAGAAACCTGATTCTTTCTGTACTCCCAGGACACATTCTCACCAGGATTGACAGATAGCTGTGAGAAATTGTAGTTGTCCTAGTCCCTTGGCACTAACGGGTCATCCTCATCATCTGAGGAGTCCTCTTGCAACCCAAATTCATCGTCACCGGCCTCTATTTCGTACTGCCTTAGTACTTCTTCATTAACTTCCCCCTCGTCAATTTCACCACGGGCCTCAAAGGGTGTGTGACCATCTCCTTCTCCTGCCTCAGTGGCAGCACCATCTCCTTCTTCTGCCTCAGTGGCAGCACCATCTCCTTCTTCTGCCTCAGTTGCAGGACCACCTCCTGCTTCTAGTTCAGCCTCACCCTGGTGAGCACCACTACCCTCCTCATGCACTTGACTACTAGACCCAGCCTTGTGAACAACTTGGATAAACAAAATCACAGGCAAACCAATTTGACATGCTGTTTTGATATAACTTCTCCAATGTTCAGTGCTCGAAGTGGCATAAGCTCCCAATATACTGCCTCACTCCTGTTGATTAGAGCCATAATGGACAAGTCATGTTGCTCTACATCTACATGAAATGCCTTATAAAAAAGTTGGTTATGGACCCCCCAACTTCTTTCGGCTGCTCTTCTAATCACGTGGTCAACCGAATCAAATTCTGACAAGTCAACTCCATTTTCACCATATCTAATCTGGCCATTACCGAAATACAACTTGACAGTAACTGCATCCGACATGTCTGACAGCATGAAAAAAAATCGCTATTAACAAGTGGATCTGTAATTATAAAATATATCTACTCAGAGCTACACTATAACTATAATTTTACTAATCGATCTACACTAAAACTATAATTTTACTAAGCAGGTCTACACTAAAACTATATTTTTACTAAGCAGATCTACACTAAAACAGTACTTCAAAATATGAATTATCACAGTTCAAAATATTAATTACCAGAGTATTTACCTCTAACGAGACGAAAAACCGGCAGAGCTTCGCACCTTCGCCGCCTCCTCCTCACTCCCTTCTCTTCTCCCCCCACCTCTCTTTCTTTTTTTCCGAATTATTATGACATTTTCGGCTGAATTTCGGCCTTATATAGGCTGCAGATCCAAGCGCCGTGGAGCACGGCGGTACCAGGCCTGCAGCCGCCGTGCCCTACGGCGCTAAGACCTGCCATCGTACCCCACGGCGGTAGGGACATACCGCCGTGTGGTACGGCGGTATGTCCATCGGACAGTTCGGGCCCACGTCTGGCCGTGGGCCACGACAACTGCCGCCTTGCCGCACGGCGGTAGGAACCCTACCGACGTGAGGTACGGCGGCAGTAGTATAGATCTGCTAAATTTTTTGGAACCATTTATTTTTGCAAAATAGAGAAAAAATATAAAGAAAAATTCATTGTTTTTGGACTAGGCTAATTGGACCATTAACCGGCCCGAGGAAACACGCACTGCCGCTTCCAACTCCGGCCCAGTCCACTCTATGTCACCCCTTCCCCCTCTCGTCGCCGTCGAGATGCTTCGTGGCCCCGCCGCCGCCCTCCTCCGCCGTCTCGCCCCTCGCGTCTCTGGCGGTAGCTGCGGCGGCGCCACTCACCGGCGCCTCACTCCACCCATTGCCCCCGCCCTCCTCGCCCGCTTCTCGTCTACCCCGACTGCATCGTCTTCCTCGCCGCCGCCTACGTCCTCCGCTGCCGGCCGCGACGAGGAGGCGGAGGACAGAGAGCTCCCAGACCTCTCCAATGGCGATGACGGCGCCCGGCTCAGCATCTCCGTCGACCGCTCTGGCCTCTACAACCCTCCAGGTTCTCCGCCTGTGTCTCTCTCTCACACCCACTCCAGCGCGCAATTGTCTGGTTTAGGGATTCTGATCGTAGCTCTTATTTCGATGCGGCAGAGCACTCGCACGAGCCGTCGTCGGACTCCGAGCTCGTCAAGCACCTCAAGAGCATCATAAAGGTACCTGCGTTTGTTTCTCTATTAGTCTCTGTTGCTCGCGATGCGGAAATGTGAATCGGTCATTTTGGTGTGATTGTGGTGTTGTTAGTTTCGGAGTGGGCCGATCAGTGTAGCCGAATACATGGAGGAGGTGCTGACGAACCCACAATATGGATTCTATATCAACCGTGATGTGTTTGGGGAAGGGGGAGATTTCATTACCTCGCCGGAGGTCAGCCAGATGTTTGGAGAGGTAACTGGTACTCACTATTTGATTGCTTTGACAATACTAATATGAAGAGTATGTATTTTAACTACTTAATCATGATGCAATATTGAAGTATGTGTAATAACAACACGACCATAAAATGCATGCTATTTTTTGAAGTCAACAAGGCACTGATGAGATTCATAAACTAATTGGTTCTGCTATTACATTTTGTTTGTTGCACGTAGTATTACTCATTGACTATCTCAAAAAAAAAGTATTACTCATCAACATTGATAGTTTAAGTGCGGTATACTTCTACTGTGGTCCGTGGATGTTCTAAAACTGCTGAATTATTTACTTGATTAGTTGTTTTTGTGCTGCAAAGTATTAGATGAGAGCACCTAATGGTGTTTATTTGCCTCAGATGATTGGTGTATGGGCCATGTGCCTCTGGGAGCAAATGGGAAAGCCAGAGACGGTGAATCTGATTGAGCTTGGCCCAGGACGAGGAACCCTCTTGGCTGATTTACTCCGTGTATGTTTTCTGGCTTGCTCCTGTCAGGTTTTGAATTTCCTTGTCTTGTTCTTAGTAGATTTCTCCATTTCAACAGGGTTCAGCAAAATTTGTTAATTTCACCAAGGCACTCAACATCAACTTGGTTGAGTGCAGCCCTACATTGCAAAAAATTCAGTATAATACTTTGAAATGTGAAGATGAACCTGTTGATGATGGCAAAAGAACAGTTAGCAAGCTTTGTGGAGCCCCTGTTTGTTGGCATGCCTCCCTCGAACAGGTTCCTTCAGGATGTATGAGGCTCTTTTCATTTAGAACTGGCTGTCATCAATAGTTTTTTAATTAATGATCTCTATACTAGATTTTGATATTGTCATAAACATTTTTTAATTTTTTTATTACCACCATTTGTCTTAAGTTATTTGGGTGAAACCTATGAGGCCATTTACCACATGAGATTAGGGAAAATTGTACAGTCTTGTAATTTTATTGCGGCACAGAATGTACCTACTTATATGAATGGGTTTAACTGCAGTTTGCTCTTCTAGATGTTAGAATTTAACTTAATATAATCATTAACTTAACAGGAACTTAGCAAATATCCTGTGATTAATAAGAGATCACATTCCAACACTAGCAAATAGCAGCGATAACAGCTTGCATCAACTTACTTTGAAATTTTTGAGTTTCGAAGAAAAATAAGACTTAACCCCACTCTTGTAGCTAACATAGAGTTTAGGCTTGACCGCTTGAGCCCAAGTGTTTGTACACTACAGAAATGATCTCAAAGCCTCTATATCACCATTACTGATCTTCTGTAGTTACTTTATGCATGGAATATGCATAATACTTAACCTGCTGATGTCTATGCTCTTTGTTCCAAGCATCAGATAGTTTGTTTTTCCATTTAAAACTGTTTACTGTCATGAATTTTTCTTTCTTCAAGTTCATTTATTTTACATTCTTGATCGGGGTTTCTTATATTTCTCTTATCTGTAACTGTCATATATGCAGTGCCAACCATAATCATTGCACATGAATTCTATGATGCCTTGCCAATCCATCAATTTCAGGTTTGTTTCCCAGTTAATTATAATTGAGTTTTTGTGGTGCTAATCCACTCACTGGCCTAGTATTTTGTAGTCGATGGACTGAACAATCTTTTTTTGTGGCAGAAAGCATCACGTGGTTGGTGCGAAAAGATGGTGGATCTTGCAGAAGACTCCTCGTGAGTTTTACCAATTGCATTTATGTGTTCTTAACCTTGAGGAAATGTTTAATGCTTACTTTGCAGCAGGTTTCGCTTTGTTCTGTCTCCCCAGCCTACAGCCTCTTTAATTTACCTCTCCAAGCGTTGTGGATGGGCTAGCTCTGAGGAGCTTGAGAAGGTTGAGCATATTGAAGTCTGCCCCAAGGCAATGGAGCTTACTGAACAAATTGCAGATAGAATTAGTTCAGATGGCGGAGGTGCTCTTATTATTGACTATGGCAAAAACAGAATAGTATCTGATAGTCTCCAGGTTTGGATTTTAAAATCATTTCATTATATCTGACGTAAACTCAGTGTGTTATTGATTGTTTAGTACAACTGTAACATGAACTCTTGAAGCCTAGTAGCTAGTTTTTATTGATTTTGTTGACATAATACTGTCAACAGTTACAAAAGTGGTGTTTTTTTTATACATGCAGTCAAACTTTCTGGTGTTATTGATGTCTCCAATTATTTAAATTGGATACATGATAATGATATTTGGATACATGATAATGATATTTGAATATGTTTTGAAACATACTTCCACAATATTGATGCTATTAGGTTGTGTAAATATAATACATTAGTAATTAGTGATCAAAGTTTTGTTTTTGGGACTGTTGATTCCCAAAATGCTACTCCCTCCTTCCTTCTATATATGGCGTTGATTAGTTAAAGTTTGAACTACACAGCATCATATGTAAAAGGAAGGAGGGAGTATTTTATTTTTTTTGCATTTGAAGGATTAATACATAATTCCAGGCCCTAGCTTATGCATTAGTTGATACACAAATAGGTACTCTTATTGAGCTTTTGTTTTTTTTTTCATATTTTGTGTGATAGCACATAATGTACTGGAAGAATTGTTTGGGCGCTAATAATTCAAATGAATGCAGGCAATCCGCAAACACAAGTTTGTCCACATATTAGATGACCCTGGCTCTGCTGATCTTAGTGCCTATGTGGACTTTGCGGCAATCAGGCACTCTGCTCTGGAAGCTTCAGGTGCACTTTACGGCTATTAACTTCTCTGCTTACACCGATCGTGTTCAGACAATTTTCTTACATGTTTTTTTTTCATGATTTCTGCAGATGATATCTCAGTCCATGGACCAATGACTCAATCCCAGTTCTTGGGTTCTCTTGGCATCAACTTCAGGGTAGAGGCTCTCCTGCAAAATTGCACCGAGGAGCAAGCCGAATCATTGCGAACGGGCTACTGGCGTCTGGTTGGAGATGGGGAAGCCCCGTTCTGGGAAGGCCCCGAGGACCAGACGCCGATCGGAATGGGCACCAGGTACCTGGCCATGGCCATTGTCAACAAGAAGCAGGGCACGCCCGCTCCATTTGAGTGAGAAAAAAGAACAGGCATACTACCTTTCCTTGTTTAGCGTCTCCACTAGTGACAAATAACTGGACTGTGTTGTATTGTCGAGGGATATTTTGATGGTCAGTCCAGACAAAGGACAATTTCAGCTCAACTTTCATCGATCACACAAAAAATCACATCATCATGATGTAGTATGCTCCTTTGTTCTCCCCCACTTTTTTTCTTTCCTTTCAGTAAAGATGTGGTCGTACTGTTACCTACTCGATTGAGCCAGTTCATGAGTGTGTTGACCTCATGCCATTATAATGTTCTCACCCTTGTCAAAAAAGAAAAAAAAATGTTGTCTTGTGTATGTCAGCGTCTGCTATGATTCCAAGTGCGGTAGCTGCATGCCTTGAGGAAGCAGCGTGTTGACCCGCGGAGTCAGCCTGTTTACATGGGCACAGTGGCGGCCTCTGTTTCGGAACTTTGCCGTTGCCTTTTTGCCGCTTGTCTCTGTAGATGCCATAGATTAGCATTGACCATTTTACCCGTGCATGCAGCCGGGCAAACTGCTTCGCTTGCATTTGATCGAAAGCACCCCCAGCCGGCACGCGTCAATGCGTGTCCATCAACCACGCTACCAGTTCCAAGTCGCCTAGTCAAGACCCAAGAATTTGCATACTAAATACTACACTTCAAAGTCTGCAAAATTCCGGGTCAATTTAGTGTTTCTCCATCACCAACTACGCACACTCTTTGACATCGTGAAACCGAAGACACCGTAAGAATTTTTTTTCCCCAAAAAAAGGAGAAAAACTACACGTAGACTCTGATCGACCACTGCGTTACTCTATTGGCCGCCGTCGTCGTGTAGTATTGCCGACGGATCAGTGACCGGCCGTAATGCATGCAGCTGTCGTCGGTAAAGATGGAGTCGAGAGACCCCACACACACGACAATTATTTGACAACGCGGATAAAAGAGGGTGTGGCTGCTGAGCTGAAAACGGCCTGAACCCGTCCACGCACGGGCGTAAAGAGCATCGACCGAACCGTCGTCGATGGAATGTTAGTTTATTCTATGCTGAACGTCACGACTTGATCGAGCCAAGCATCTATCATCCTTTGGTAGGCCTAGACAACGTCTGCGTCACCCCGTGTGAAGAGGGGAAAGGAAGAAGCTGCTCCATGGCTTCCTTTCCTTTCTCTTCTTTTTTTTAAACGAAAATCATATTGATCTCTTCCTTTCGTTTCACATCCCCGGACTAATAAGAGTATAAGACCAATGATAATCGATGATGTTGATATTATCGCGAGAATGGCACGCCGCTTGCTGGAGCCCCACCGTTACGACATGTGCGTGTAGTATATGCTTTTCCCGCGCAAGTAAATAAGGTGTCGTGTCAGCAATTTTGACGGTAAGAAAATTTACATTGCAAGAGGTGTGTGTTTTCATCCATCAGCAAAGAAATGGTTTGTTGTTTTGTGTGGTAATTCTAGAGATACAAAAATGAAACCTCTTTCTTTTTCTTTTTTTGTTTGCAAATGGTGAGTGTCGGAAGGCGCTACTGGTCAACTGCTCCAAAAGAGGGCGCACTCGGACATCCAAACTTAGTCGCGATTTAGCGCGCGCCCAATTGATTGTACTACTATACTATAATCATAATCAGTACTAGTACATTTTGCAAAGTTTTTTTAAGTAAGCGTGCGAAAGGAGGCGTACTCGGCCAAGTGCGTGTGCAGTGATGCCACTGCTTGCGCGTCATGCTCGCGCTCCAGCAAGAAGCGTAGCAGTGAGCTTGTGTGTCTCCGATCACCTCCATCCGGCCGTCACTCACTCACTAACCTAAAGTACCCGCCCTTAACTAACTCCGCTGATCGTCCGTCCCCGGGCTGCGGGCCCCACGTGTCGAGATCCAGAGGTCGTGAGTGGCATTCCTTTTCAGCACCAATGGCCGTGCTCTCAGTCGCATCCTTGTTCCCGCGTGTCGGGGAACACCTGACCTGAGCGCCAACGTCAAGCTCTCTCGCCTTTCCCTGGGAGGAGGAAGAAACCAAGGAGCAGAGGAGCGCGGCACCAACCGAAAGCGCGCGACAGGGCGCCACCACGGTCGCCGCCGCCAGACCCACCCGGTGTCCTCCTGCCCCCGCTGCCGACACCGCCGGGCTGATTCCGATCCCATCCGTCGCCCGCCTCCGACAGCGACGCCGGAACCGCACCTCCCACCACCACAAGAGCAAGTCTACTCACACGCACAGCAGCCGCCGGAACGCCGGCCCGGAGACACACACACTGCCTCCGATGAGGAATTCAAGATCAGGAGAGAACGAACAGAATCATCAGCACGCACGCACGGTGTTCTGGGCAAAATACATCATCATCCGTTGATCCATGTTACATCCATCAGAGATCAGACCATCATCCATCACACGTGCGAACGAACCAACAATCGGAGGAACCGCCACATACCTCTGGAATTTACAGGCGTTCCTTTCCTACTTCTACATAGGAGCAAAAGGGGCACTGCAACTGCAAAGCTACTAGATGCTAATTAAGGATTAATGACACCGCTATCTCTGTCCCAAAAGAACAACTTTGAACAGGCTCTAGAGCTAGAATCAACGTCCCGTTCTTCTTTGTCAGATCAGATGCTACTACTCGGGGTGGTCCTGGGGCCGGCCGTCCGCGGCTGTCGGTCAGAATCTGGGTTAGGTGTAGTAGTAGGCGACCCTGCGTCCGGATCAGGACGAAGCGATCCCCGGCTCCAGCTCGGGGGCGAAGCTGTGCGCCGCCGCCGACGGCATCTGATCCTCCCACACCAGACCGACCTCGTACTCGGGAACGTACTCCTGCGAATCACACGTGCGTCAAGGTGTGAGGAAACTGTCTGTCCGTGGGTGGGGCGGGATGCCGGTCAGTCAAAAATGGGCATCCACTACTTTGAGAGAAATGGATCAGAATCTGGAATTTCACCTCAAGCTTGAGAACGAGCTCCTTCGCCGTGGGTGCGGAGATGATGATGCGCCGCGCGTCCTCTTTTATGAACCCTTCGTTGACAGCCATGTCGATGAAGGATAGCAGGGGATCGTAGAACCCGTCCACGTTCAGAAGGCCAACCTGGTGAGTATTTACAAGCAGTTAAATACAAAATTATATGAGGTAGATGGTTGAGTTATGGATATAGAAAAAAAAACTTTTAAAAGGTTGTAAAGCTCCAAACTATTGGTGATTGCTACTAGCCTATTCATTACAGAAAGGATCCTTGTAGGGTCAATAGTCCCAATTGATTGAAATAACACTGAAGCGTTTTATCAATGTAGTGGGGGCCACCAGGCTCCAATAATAGTAACGGCTGGCTGACGAATCAAAGTCGATAACAATTGGATTGATTGTTCAAATCTTTTCGTCTATCTATCATTTGTGGCTCACTAATGCTGAGCGATTGTTTAGAGAAGTTGCCAACTACACATTTCTTTTTCAAATGCCAAGTTTGACTGGTATAAGATCCGCCAGAATCACCCTATTAGCTGTGCCAAAATATTCATAAGGAATTCAGTGGACAAAACGTATAAACAAGAGGGAGTGCAGATCGCATGCTCCCCCAACTAAGTTCTAATTAAAATCTGTGGATGTTAGAGGCTTAACTAAACTAAACTAATAATTCAACGGTTTGTCTCTGGACATCCAAAACCCCAGTCGGTCACATGGGCGCACCGTGTGTCACGAAGCCATGATCAAGGCAAGATGTTCATCACAGAAGATCACAGTATCTCTAATCAAACGACTTTGTGATAAACTAGTTGGATACAGAATTGCTAGGACAAAAGGAATCCTGAAACTTGGAGGCACTGCACATGACCCTAAATTATTGCGAGTAAAGTTCTGGTTTGGATCCAACAAGGTATCAGAAACAGTTGTTACCGGCTTCTTATGGATTCCTAGTTGCGCCCAGGTGATGACCTCAAGCAACTCCTCCAGAGTCCCGTAGCCGCCTGCAACATAGCACAAGGGAGCGTGTCAGATCTGGCATCCCAGAACCATCAGTTCACAAGTGTTGCGATTCAAATAAATAATCATACCAGGTAATGCTATGAAAGCATCAGCAAAGCGAGCCATCTCAGCTTTCCTCTCATGCATTCCGGAGACTGCCCTCACTTCCCCAACTGGCTCACCAGTTACCTGCAGAAACAGAAATTTGGAATCTAAGCATCTGACACACTTTTAAATACTCCGCTGAAATTAGAAATCTAGCGCTAATCCCCCGACAGATATGAATATATGAATGTATGCTTCAGGTATGTCAATGCATGACCATAATGGTTATATGTGAGCTCATCCTTTGTATTAGAAAACAAAAGACTAGTTCCACATTATGCGCTCGTCAAGGACACCGACCAAGATGATTCACACAAGTACCAAATCTACTTTGAACATAATAAAGTACATGTGCAAAGAAGTAAAGAACAAATCAGTTACTACACTAAAATCCAATAAAAACTCCAGAGCAAGCAACTGCTCTATTAGTACAGTAAAATCTTAAAGCCTGAATAGTGCAGCACGCATCCAATGTTCAGGTCAGGTGCATTAGATTCATGTGATGGATATAAATGAAACATGTCTCCCTACTCAAAAGGTCTCTTGTTATTTATTGGTACTTGATGTCTATTGTTCACTCAAGATGCAAGCCGTGTGACCACAGGTATCAGTATCACGAAAGGACCCAGACATGCATTCCAAAAAAAACAGAAGCAGTACACAGACAGCAGCAATCAAATGCAACTCTCCAGGATGTACAAGAAGAGGCTCACCTCTCTGGGCATCAATGATCTTGGGATGACCCTGCAGTCAAGCAAAGAGGGGAAACAGAAAGGCACATCAGTTTCCAGCATGAAGCAGTCAAGCAGGTAGAAGCACCAGGCTCCCATTGCAGGAAACTGGCAAGCCAGCCATCAGGGCTAGCTAGGCACACGGCACAGCTAGAGACAGTCTAGAGAGAGAAGCAGGCTGGACTGGAGCAAATAAACACTGCACAATTATTAAGGCGAGGAAGAGAGGAGGAGAAGATGAGAGCACTGCGTGCCTGCCCCCCTTGCAAGTTGCAGCTCGATGGACATTCGGAGCATGCAACCGAGTAGCCTATCGGAAACCAGGCCAAAAGGTGCTTCCACTCCTGTGAGTGATGAAGCCCAACCCAGTTGCATTCAAAATGGCTCCTGCTGAAATGATGCAGCAAGAGACTCAAAACCAAACGTCTCGACGGCATGCCCAGGGGGCAAGGCCGTGGCTGTGGCGATCAAAAGCTGCCATTTTGATGCAAGAAGGCGCAGGAAGCATGCACTCGCAGCAGGAGCACCCATCAAAGAGAACGCCTGGCATGCACACAACACAACTTGTCTACTGTGGACTCTAGAGAGAGAAGGAGGTTAGGATGCTCACCCAATCACATGGCGCCCTCCATCATGAACTGCATGAGAAACCAGCCCCATGAGGCCGATGGATCCTCCACCATAGACCAGGTCTATGCCCCTCTCCACCTGCAGCAGAAGAAATTCACACCTCGTCAACAATTACCTCAAGAAATGCAGAGAAACGAAAGGCTGTGTTTATTATTATTGATATATAAAATTGGGATTGATTCCGGTGCGCCATGGAAAGAAGCAAAGATTGTTCATTTGGGGAGGCAAGTGAGGTCACCGCGCGCGGCAGCCATCCAACATGGCCCGCGGCGACCATTCAACAGCGAGACCACCGCCGCCCCGAAAACGGCAAAGGATCGCGGCGCCTTTTCGGCTCCCCGGATGGCGAGCAGCCGAGAGCGACAAGGCTTGCCGCGCGTCCCCCAGCCGTCAGCCGCGCATGATCACGCTAGGACGCGGCGTGCCACTGCCAGCGCTCGGCGCAGCGGCAGCGGGCGGCGGCACACGCCACCGCAAAGGCGCAATCGAGTGGAGCGAGAGGAACAAGAGAAGGCGCCGGATTGATCTGGGTCTGGGTCCGGGGGACCAGAGAGGGGGAGGCGATTCCCCTCGAAAAGATTGGATTTTGATTTTTACGGGGGTCCGGCGCGTAAAGGCGGGATTTTTTTTTTTTTGGTACCGGAGCTGAAGAGACACGGCCACGTACCAGCTCCTTGCCGAGCTCGACGGCGGCGTCCTGGTAGCTGGGCTTCCGGCCCTTGGCGCTGCCGCAGTACACGCAGATTCGCTGGAACCGGGACCGCCTCTCGCCGCAACTCCCCGCCTGCGCGGCCGCCCCGGCGCCGGCGCCGCCGCCGCCGCTCTTCTCCGCCAAAGCCGCCTCCATTGCCATCGCCGCCGCCGTGCTGGGGTGGGAGCTCGTAGCTGCCTGCCGATCGATGCCCGACGACAAGGTGGCACCGAGAGAGTCGAGGGCCCGCCGCGCGGTTCTTTTGGGTAGGTGTGCGCGTGGGCGTAGCGGGAAGGAAGGAGGGTGTGGGCAGCTGGCGAGGGAGGTTGCGCACGGGAAAATCGCGAGTGCTCCGACGACTGGGATTGGGGAGAGCCTTCGCTGCTGCTGCTGCTGCCGCTGCCTGAGCTGAGCCGGATGGCGTGGGGGAACGCGTCAATTTATAGTGAAGCTTTGGGAGGTTCAACGGGAAGGAGCCTGGCCTGGGTTGGTGGGTCCAACATTGCTGGGGGTTTGCCTGGGCCCACTGTGGTGGTAGGGGCCTCTCTCTTCTTTTTTACTTTCTTCTTTTTTGACAGAGAGGACGTGGTTTCTACTTTCTGCTGCTTACCAGTGGTGTTTTTTCCCGTCTTTATTGATTTTACCCTTTCTCTTTGAGGGGATCCTGTCCTGTCTTTATTTACCTGCGTGTAAAGTGAAAATTTTTTGGTCCTGGTCAAGTTTGGAGTTTTGTTGGACGTGGAGATTGTGCACGCATTTTAAACTCCGTCGCGTGCTAATTTGGTTTAAAGGAGCTATTGCGTCTCAGTAATGGGGTATGGAAAATTTTGTTATCAGCGATACAGAGAGCATATCATCTTTTCGTGAGAGACAGAGAGAGGCATATCCGGTGGAAATATCATAGTTGTAACCGTAAAAATTGTAGGGTTCTTGAGTTGTGCATGTGTCTATTTATCAGTGTGTAAAGTGTAACTTTTTGCCGAGGGCTCACGTTCAAGTTTCTCTCTCTAGTTCTTTTCATCAACTTTGTGCAAAGTGTGGTTTTTATTTTGTCTCTGTCAAGTTTAAAAATTGTCGCAACAGCAAACTTCAGTATGCTCTTAAAATTTTAACTAATGCCAATTCATTTCAAATAAATATTTTTCATAAAACACAATAGAAATATGCAACATACACCCACACTCCCCCCCTTTACGAAACATATATGTGCACATTTTATACATGCACAATCCCCTTATGAAACATGCGTGCACACATTTATCACTATGGGCGTGCCCCGAGAGATATACCAGTACCTGTTTTGAGATTGACAGAAAGTTACCACAGCTTAATTTGGATATTAAAATTTAAAAAACACTTTGAAAATACATATTTGTTGGAATAAACCATAATGCAAACAAGCTATAAAAAACGCTCAAACTGCAATTTTGTCTTCATTTTCGCTGGACTTCCATCTTTATAAAATGAGAGGCGTGCGAAACCAGAAAAAAGCTCCTCGTGACCTTACCTACATGGTATATGCCATTCTTTCATCTAGGAACAACCCTAAGGTCCTGTTAGTTATAGATTATGTCCAATTTCCGATTATGTGAGATACAAAAGTCAGATAGAAGTCATCTGATTTTTGAATCTTTCATAATCTAGCCTTTCAAAATCGATCCTAATTTGAAAGGGTCTAAAGCTAAGGTCATGTTTAGTTCCTAAAAAGGTCTCAAAATTTTTTGCAGGGCAGACCGTGACAACACGTTTCCCAATGCAAAAATTTCACCAACTAAACAGGCCTTAAGTTCCAACGCACCAGCATAGTGTTGGTTACATCTGTTGTCCTAACACGGATCAGAATGTGGAAGTTAAGAAAATGAGGAAAAAATATGTAGAACGAAATCAGAATGTGGTGGAATACGCGGACCATGCCGGACCACGGGACGACGCCTCAACCAAACGTGTTTTTCGTTCCGCCGCTGCGTGTGGCCGGCGAGGCGCTAGCAAGAAAGAATACTACTCTTACACTACTTGGCGGGCCCCTCCTCCAAAGGAGACACGTCATCCATGTGCCTCGCGTCCTGCTACAGCTCCCCCTCCTCCCCCCAGCGTGCAGCGTCCACCTGTGGTGGTGGGACGGGGCGCGGCGCGGCGGGGCGGGGGCGGGAGAGGCGCGCGTCGTGGGCCGGTGCGCCACCCGCCCGCCGCTCGCTCGCTCGCTGCCCCTCCCATCTTTTCGCGGCCTGTCATGGCGTGCGCTTGCCTGCTGGTTTGCTGGACAGAGAGAGAGAGAGCAAGAGCGGAGGAGGAGCGCGCGCCCATTCATTGGGCCGCCGCGACGACGACGACGCCTCGTCACCACCGGCGGTCAGATCAGATGGATCTCCCTGCTGCGTGCGGATGGCATCGTATCGCTCTCCTCTGCCTCTGTATGGCGGGTCAAATCAAGCCCCTGCTGCCGCATCGGGGTCGCGCCGCGTGGTCAAATCGCCCCTATAACGTCATTAACGTCTCGTTACCACGACCGATGATGCGGTGCTTTTTCAGGTTGTGAATTCACTACTCTCTGCAAGACTGCTTTTCGAGAGGAATTCATCACAGATCTTTGGAGTGAGATTTCGCATTTGCGGTTCCGAAATTCAAAGGTGAGCGAAATTACTTGATGCGCTAACTTGATTTTGGTATTTGCAGTTTCGAAATTCAAAAGGTGAGCGAAAGATTCGCATTTGCAAGTTGCTAGGTCTGGATGCGCTAACTTGATTCTGGTCTTGTTTCGTCCCGTTTTATAAGCTATTCAGTCAAGTTGTCAGGTTTATACTAGTAGTAGCTGATTAAGTGGCAGGCGAGGACTGCTGCTTAATCCACTCGCGGTCCCTCTGACAGAATTCTCCAGTTTGGTTTGTGGAAATTTTTATAGGGTGGCAATTTGTTAAGTTTCCTCGAGGATCATCCACGCCAATACTCTTTTCTCGCTTTATTTGTGTGTGCGCTCAACAGGCAACAGCTTTGGTCCACCGAAATTCTCTAGTACAAAAGGACTCACCGGATAAAATGGATAGCATTTTAAGGTTTTCAGAACCACATCCTTTCACCCCCAACTTTGTCCTTTCTCAAAGATGGAAACTGCACTACACAAACATCTGTAAGGCCCTGTTTAGTTCCTCTAAAGTTCCCAAAATTTTCGCATTGCAGACCGTGTCATCTCTCACAGAACACGTTTCCCAATGCAAAAATTTCATTACTTTTACCAAAATTTTGGTGGACTAAACGGTGCCTAAGTAGGACATACGAGTGCTATCCAAAAGTCAATATTAAATTCTTACGAAATGGACTGTGAAAATAATGGGATGCAAAAGTTAAGTTTAAATCCCTCTGAAATGAGCTGTTCAACAGGAATTCCAGATAAAAATCATACACCACGAGGTGCTGCATCCAGAAGAAAATTCCTTTCTTCCGGCTACGAATTTGGTACCTTCTTCAGAGAGTTTTCTCTGCACCCAAACAATGTGGAAATTCCTAGCACGTTTCTAGAAGGACCCCTCTGGAGTGGACTGAGCAGAGCAACAAGTCCCTGCTCCATTTTGATAAGGCAACTTGCATATCTAATATCTTGTTTACTAGGACTAATCCTCCCAACGCCTCATGTAAGCTCAGCTTAGTTGTGAAAAAGAAATGTAAGCTCAACTTAGTTGTCACCAGACAAGCGGCATACGTGTCACGCGAGTACTCCACAAGGTCGCCGTCCCTGACAAATTCCTCCGGTTTACTTGCGATTTATATATATGTATGTATATATATAAATCGGCATGATGCCAAATTGTTAAGCTGCCTCGAGGATCGCCCGCGCAAATATTCTGCTGCTCCCCACCTTCGATCCGTCGTCACCGGAGAAAGTCTTATCTATCTCACATGCCATTAGATTCTCCTCCGGGCTTTTTTAAGCACTGGTTTATCTGTCTGTCTCACAGGGAGATCATCGCCATGGCGTCCTGGATGGACACGAGCTACCGCCTATTGGTTGAGGGCATCATCAGCAACATGAGAGACAATTGGCCGGTGTTGCATTATATTAATCGTACCCCACCTATGAATCTTTCTTAAGCAACAGTCTCTTTATTATATTGTCTACTAATTGAGCGAACAAGTGGGGGCACACGACTGCATCACCCGTTACGATCGATCAGGATTGAGGGAGCCCAAAAACTTGTATCGGAATTAGGATTTACTCCGTATTAGTAGTAGGATGGACTAAGCCATATCCAAAGATAAAGTCGAGTGATGCGTATGCTCCTCAACAAGGTCTCTCTTCAATAAGCAAAATCCCACCACCAATAATCTCTACTTCAATGATTTTTTTCCTTTCAAGGTAAGGTAACATTAATTCAACCTCCAACAATCAGGGATGCCCACAAAACGGTTTTATCTTTTCTCACCAGGAAACTGAATCTTGGTGCTGATTTCAATTTCATTGTACTACCTGTGACAATAGTCAAATGCGAGCAAATCAAGCCAACAAGCATATGCTGCATAATTGAAGCTTTTTTTAAATAGAGTTTGTAAAGATTCACTCACTCATTCCTGAGTCCTGATGACCGACCAATAGCAACAAACTACAAACCTGTTCCAACTAACTCCGTATCCACGAGGCAGTTGAACTTGAACCGGCCTTTGCATCCCGAACATGTGCACATTATACAAAAAGGCATGCTGCACTAGTCCACTACTGCAGCTAGCTGCAAATCAAAAGTGACTCAAAAAGTATACTAGTACTTATGCTTGCTTATAACTAATAGTGTGGCTTCGTCTTTGAGAGTTGGTAGCATCACGGCCGCAGCAGCAGTAACAGGAGGAGGAGGAGGAGAGTCTCTCTTTTCTTCTCGTCCGTGTTGGTTATTTTAAGTCCGCCGAATCGTTTGCTTGCCCATTTGAGGCAAAAGATTCCTTGGCTGGCCAACAGCGGCAGCAAAATGCTTTGTTTTGTTGCTTGGGGGATTTACAACTCCACCGACTAAATCCATGGCGAGATATGGGAGGAGGATTACTGATTGATTACACGCCTCTCCGATCCTCTCCTCCTCCTCGCCGTCGCCGGTCAAAAGATCGATCGGCACAGTGTGTGGTGGTCGTCGCATCCGGCCGAATGATTCCGTGGCTTGGCTAATTGAGTGGCGACGTGTGGATAAGAGCAAATCTTGATTGGAACCAGTCCTTGCAATAATTAAACTAATTAAGCCTCGTCCCCCGATTGAATCCGTTGGTCGGTTATACTAGTATTGCTAGTGATTGCTATTTTTTTAACGAACTCTAAGAGAAAAAATTGAATGAACTATATTATTAGTGATTATAATGTGGTTGTCATTGTTGTATCACGCCCATATCTAAGGGAAATGGTGTTTATCTGAGAATGATTCTAATTTAGGTGTGGAGATCTTTTTTTCCCAACGAATTTCAGTTGTATATCCCTGGCGGGCATTAAGGTTCTCACAAATTTTCTTTTAGGTTTAAGTAGGGTGTTTTTTTACAGAATTTGGGTATGATTTTTACACAACTACCAGGCATTTTGTGAGTTTTACAAATTTCCTTCCCCTTAGATTGATTACTTGAATTTGTCTGTGACAGGAAAGAAGAACTAGAGAGAGAGATTAAAAAAAACATATGCAAGTCAGAATAAGAAAGAGGCAAGCGATCGAATCCTCCATGGGGAAAAAGAAAACTAATAATAAGAATCAGGTAGTAGCCGTGGAAAAAGAAGACAAGAACAAGATACGGGCAGCTAAGCTTAGGCTTTGCCAGGCCAGTTAAACTATCCATTTATCCCTGTGATTTTCTAGCAAGATGACGGGTTCCTACGCGTGGGGGCGGCCTGGCAAAGTCCAAGCCGCACGAGCTCATATATTTCTTTGATCCGGAAGGCCAAAAAAAGAGAGAGAGAGAATAGATAGATTAAAAGTCACAAGCTTTATTTTATTTTATTTTTTTGCGAAAACATGCGAATGATCTGCACGACCAATGTACACAGTACACGAAACTTTTGGGTAGAATATGTCCAGAGCACGTCGTCCCACTTGATCCGATCCTACTTGGCAAGTTGGTGCAGCAGTGGAGCACGTCCTCGAGGGTTTGGCTCCCGCCCGAAGCCTGCCTGGATCTTCCTCGACCGGCCCAGTAGAATATTCTCCCTCCTCCTTCCACCATTGATCGGGTGACATCACCGTGTGTTGCACATCGCACGCACATGCGTGCCCGAGTCGGGAACGTGGTGGCGGATGGAACGCGCGCGCGCTGCAGATGGGAACGGGCACGGGCGCGTTGCCGATCGAGTTGGGCGCGTCGCTGTCGAGGTGGATGGTGCACAGTGCCGACGTCCGCGCACGATCTGCATGCCACGTGTAGGAAAGGAACCCTCGACAGCTGCCTGCTCCGGTCGCCTTGGCCACGTCCCTCTCGACGCTCCGAACACGGCAGAAGCGCTCTCTCTCTGTTCTAGACCCGGTTAAAAATTACAGTATTAGACCGACTCCAGCAAGGTAGCTCATCTGCACCTGCAAATGCCCCTTGTGCGCAAAGGAGAGAGAAGGGCAGTGTCACGCAAAAGAGCGTGTCTCGCAGCGGTGTTGCGCACCTGCAAACGCATCCTCCGGCAGTTGGCTACCGCGGGAGAGCGTCGACGGTGCAAGGTCCTCGAGCGGCGCAGAAAGGAAATACCGGCGAGCTCCCAGCGCGGGGTGGCTGGCGGAGGTGGGGGAGGAGGCCGGGGAAGGAGGAAGCCGTCTGCTGGTGGCCGAAGGCGGAGGTAGCGTGGAGAGGCGGAACAGAGGAGCCCGTCCACCGCGGTCGGGAACCCGTTCGATTCGTCGATTTGTCGATTCGAAGCCATCCGCCGTCGATTTATCGTCCCGCGAGCTCGATTTGGCCGCCATGGAGGAGAAGGAGGAGGCCGGATAGTGGAGGAGGCCAAGAGGGGCGGGGCTGCCGTCCGCCGCCGGGCCGGGTAGAGGAGCAGCGCCGCCGGCCTAGAGCGGAGGAGCAACGCGGGAGAGGTCGCTGTGCTGGGGAGGGAGAGTGGGGGAGGCTGGCGCGCGGGGATTGAGCCGTGGAGGAGGCGGAGGGGGTGGAGCTCGCGGCCAGGGACGGAGGCGGCCGCGGGATGGAGATGTGGTGGAGGCAGGGAAGAAGACAGTTGAAAAAAGTGGATGGGGGGAGAAGAGAGAGGTCCCCGAGGATGAGTGTTGCGAGGCAGCGAATCGCAAAATGAAGGTGCCTATGCGGGAGTTGTTGGACGCGGTACAGTGAGCTCCGGTTACTCATTTTGCCTTTGCGGGAGGGGATGGGGGGATTGTTGGAGTCGGTCTTATGCCGCGGATTCAGGCGGCCAGTTCAGGGCCAAGCAACTGCCCAACTCTACGCGGCCACCGTCGCCGCCGTTAATTCTCCACCGTCTGTCGGAGCGTGAGCGTCTAGGCTTTCTCTGATGACGGGGGCAATGACGTGGTATACATGGAGTACGTAGCCCTGTATGTATACTCACTTTGCAATGGAGTACGTAGCATCAGGAGCAAGTTTGGATTCCAAGTCCAAGGCGTAGTGAAGCACTTCGCCCTGTTTAGTTTCCCAAAAATCTCAAAAAATTTCGCATCGCAAATCGTGTCACCTCTGACAAAACACGCTTCCTAATGCAAAATTTTCATCATTTTTCTCAAAATTTCACAAACTAAACGGTGAAGCAGCGGCGTCACCGTGGCCCGTGACCCGACCGGACGCCGTCGGGCGGGAGGAGGACGGCGGGGCCCACGGCTCGTTTCACACACGTACAGTACCACACGGTACGCAACAGCAGGAGGCCACGACGTCCTGGCTCGGTGGCCGGTGGCCGCGACGTCACGCTCGGCGGCTCGGGGGAGCACGTGTCGGGCGCTGGGGCTCCGAGACGTGAGCGCGACGCCGCTCGCTCGCGTGCTTTTTCTTTACTACTCGGGAGCGTGACAACCGACGCCGACGGGGTCGCCAGCCGGCCGGCCGAGGAGAGGCGCGGCGCCGCCGCCGCCAGCCAACCGACGGTGGCCCGTACGGGGAGACGCCCGTGCCCTGCGGCTGCGGGCTGCACCGGCCACGCGCGGGGAAAGCGGCCTTCGACCGTCCGACGGGCGACGAACGAAGCAACAGTGGGAAACGGGACCGAGCGAGAGTGCCCTTGGTTTGGTGCGCCGCGTCGGCTGGACGTGATGCATGCACGTACGTACGGAGTCGTCGCAGGTCGTGCTGGCGGTACGGATTTGAAGTGTCCAAAGCTGTTTAGCCTACTGTAGACTATAAACGAGAATTTCGTTAAGCGTTCGAAGTCCTCAACGTTTGCTCACTCAGAGTCTGGTAACACCGTTTTCATGTTCTCGTGACATGTTACACATGTTTTCATGACCGAACACCGTGTCCGGAGGCCTTATATCACATCTACGTTATGACCTCACGTTTCCGTACCCAGAGTCCGGTAAAACCGTTTTCGACCTCCCGTGCACATGTTCGCTAAGCGTTTTCAGCCAAATAGCACAAGGTCGTTAAGCAATTTTTAAGACTTCAGTCCGTCCCAACGTTTTCTTACCCATAGTCTGGTAAGACTGTTTTCAGGTTCCCGTGACTGTACAGAGGCCTTTTATCACGTCTAGAGCCGTTTGATTTGCCGGCCAAAATGTCTGCATGATCTTGTACTCCATCATGTTACCTTTCCACTTTTTTGAGGATCTGTTACCTTTGCATTGTTGTGGAGCAATTTCCACAAGCCTAAAACGTAATTGGGCCAGGCCAGTTGTCGTTCTACTACTACTTGCACTCCAGTAAAGTGTCCGATTGATCTGACTGCACCCAAAGTAGAGTACTGTAGACTCCCTGCTCAACCGCTGCATGCTCGTTGTCGTAGCTCCCTCCCCCGAAAGACCGGACGACGTACGTACGCTGGCGCTCCATCATCAAGCACCCACAAACCACTACTAGAGTCTACAGCGATCGATGGGGGCGGGGCGAGGAGTCATGCTTGCATGCCTACAGTATGATGGTGCATGATCCTGTCGTGCAGGTGCAGGAGCTCCCTGCCATGGGCGGGTGCTTGCGTGTTCCCGGGAGCAGCAGCACGCGAGGACAAGCGCGAGATCCTGCTGCCGCGCCCAGGGGCCGTAGGAAGAGGAGTAATCATGAGATTTTCCGCCGAAGCCGCAGGGGTGCCAGTGTGTCTCTGTGTGTGCACCAGAGTACAATCAGTGCCTGCTGCCGCTCGCTAGCTGTAGGGGCTCGTGCAGAACTGCATATGCCTCCGCCTCCTTTTTCCTTGCGTTCACTAGTTGCTCCTGTGGGCTGTGGCCTGCGCGATCCAAATCTTTCTAGTGCTCGTAGGAAGCGAATCTTGTGACGGACAGGCAGGTGGTGGAAGCTGTGTGTGCAAAGTGCCTCTATTGCCTCCGGCCCGTACTACGCGAGCCATAGATGCAGAGTCTGAGAGGAGATCGAATTTGATATATTTTTTTCCTCTTTGAAAGAGAGGTTTGGTTGCATTTCGAAAGCAAAAATTCTCAGCAGCATCGAAACGACGATAAGCTCAGGAGGTCCCAAGCATTGAAGTGGCCCAGCAGCCATCTCAACCTGGGATGCCGCAGGGAGTCCATTTCCCAGTAGCACTACTCTATAGCTCTGCTCTACTCTTGTGCTCAATAATCCACGACGCGCGCCAGTTCAGCTCGATCACTTCAGGTGATTTTAGCTCTACTCTACTCTTTGTCTTTGGTGCTCAATAATCCTCCAGCGGCGCTGCTGGATGGGCTGGATGCCGGACCATCCTACGTTTTGTACTGACGCACGCACTCGCCGGGAGAAGTCTACATACCCCCCCCCCCCCCGAAGTATGGAGTCTGGAACACTTAACCCCCCCAACTGCTAAACCGGATACTGCACCCCCTAATCAATCCTAACCCGTGCACTTAACCCCATCTGGTGGTTTTCCTGGGCGGTTTTGCCACGCTGGTTGTTGAGGTGGACCGAACATGATGATATGGAATGTATGACGAGTGGGTCATGTTTGCCAGCGATAGAAAGGAGGACGATTAAAAGGGGATCGAACTCTCTCTGCCCCTCCGCCTCTCCCACTTCTTCGTCTGTCTCTTGCTGGCTCCGCCCCCTCTCATGTGACGAGGACGACAAGGTGATGGTCGATCAGAGGTCTGGATGATCGTCGTGCAGGAAGATTTGAAGTTAGTGCTTGAACTTCCTCTCTGAAGCCTGCTCCCTTTGATTTTGACGACGATTTGAAGTAGGGATTGTGCTTTTAGAGCAGGTTTTGATGGGGTTTTAATGCGAGCGGATTAGGTCGCAAATTGTGGTGAAATTACTCCAAAAAAAAATAGCAGATTTGCATCAATTTCACTCGTTGTTGATATGTTGCCGATTCTAGGGTTAGAAGGAAGAAAAATGGTGTTTTGAGGCTGTTTTGCTATGCTATAGGTGATTAATCTCTCTTTTTTTCCCTTGTAGAATGGATCATTTAGAGCATCTGGCAATAAGATTTCACTATGAAGGGGAATTTTTGACAGTTAGGGGGCACCTGCAGTACTTTGGTGGCAGAAGTGTAATGTGTTACATTGAGCTGGACAAGCTTTCTTTGCCTGAGATTAAAGGTCATCTTGCTGATCACATGAAAATAGATAGTGAAGTGCAATTGCATTGGTTGCATCCAGGGAAGGAATTAGATGAGGGGCTCAGATTGCTATATGATGACAGTTCTTGCTTAGTGATTCCTCAGCACATTATTAAAGGTGCAGTTGCTGACATATATGTTGAGGAGATGGTTGCTGCACAGGAGGCAAAGGACACTGAAGACACTGACTGTGAATTGGAGAAGTCTGAAGCAGATGGTGAACTAGAGGAAATGGATGTTGTCAGAATATCACCAATTGTAGAAGATGTGAGTAGTTCAGATGCTGAGTTCCAACCTAAAGATATGAACAGCTCTGGAGATGATGAAGAAGCAGAGCAACTCAGACAGTTTGCCAAGCATATCAAGATGGACATCAGAGCCAAGAAGTTAGGGGAGAATAAGAAGCAGACAATGATCATTGCAGGTGGATTTGAGGATGAACAAGAGCCCTTAGAAGATGATGATAGTCCATATATGGACTCTAGTGATGATTACTCGTATGAGGAGGATAGTGATGGGGAGTCTTTCAGGTGGAAGAGTACTGAGAATAGGTATGACAGTAAAGCCCATGTGCCTATTTTTTCTCTTGGAATGGCTTTCAGGTCGAGCAGGCAGTTCAAGAAAGCCCTTGTGAAGTATGGCTTGGCAACACATAGGCATATTTTGTTTCCAAAGGATGGAAATAACAAGGTTAAAGCTGTATGCTCTTGGAAAGGTTGCAACTGGTTGATATATGGATCTAAAACTACCAGGTCAGACTGGTTTAAAGTAGTCACCTTTGTGGATGATCACTGCTGCCCACCAAGAAGGGATAACAAGCTTGTGACATCAAGAAGAATTGCTAGCAAGTACAAGGATCAGATCAGGGACAATCCCACATGGAAGGTGGACCTAATCAGACAAGCAGTACTGAATGTGTCCCTTGCCAAGTGCAAGAGAGCCAAGGCTTTGGTCTTACAAGAAGCATTGGACTCTACCAAAGGAGAGTACTCCAAGGTATATGACTATCAAATGGAATTACTAAGAAGCAACCCTGGCAGTACTGTAGTGGTCATGCTTAACCCTGAAATTGTCTTGAAGAAAGTGTTTCAGAGATTTTATGTGTGCTTCGATGCTTGTAAGAAGGGTTTTCTTGCTGGTTGTAGAAGAGTAGTTGGACTTGATGGTTGCTTTTTCAAGGGTGCAACTAATGGTGAGTTGCTATGTGCCATTGGGAGGGATGCCAACAACCAGATGTACCCTATTGCATGGGCATATGTGGAGAGGGAGACTTATGACTCATGGTACTGGTTTCTTGGTTTGCTCCAGAAAGACTTGAACATCAGCAATGAAGGTGAAGGATGGGTTCTTATCTCTGACCAACAAAAGGTATGTACTAGCATGCACTTGTTAATTTTGTTGTGTGAAGTGCCTGTTCATTAACTCACAGATAATTGAAATTTATTTGTATTACAGGGTCTATTGAAAGCAGTAAGTGAGCTTGTTCCAATGGCTGAGCATAGGATGTATGCAAGGCACATCTATGCCAATTGGAGGAAGAAATATGGAGGTTAGAAGCTGCAGAGGAAGTTTGGAGATGTGCAAAGTCATCATGTCAGGTAATATTCAACTACAACAAGGCAAAGTTAGCTCAAGAAACTCCTGATGGGGCAAAGGACATGATGAGGACCTCACCTGAGCATTGGAGCAGAGCATTTTTCAAGTTAGGGTCTAACTGTGACTCAATCGATAACAACATGTGTGAGTCATTTAATAACTCTATCATGGATTCAAGGTTCTTACCTGTCATTTCTATGAATGAGATTATAAGGTGCAAGGTAATGGTAAGGATTCAAGATAATAGGACAAAAGTAGAGAAATGGACTGGAACAATATGTCCAAATGTTTTCAAGAAATTGAAGCTCAACATCGAGAGGTCAGGTAGCTGCTATGTACTATGGAATGGACAGGATGGTTTTGAGGTGAAGGAGAAGGACAAGATAAAGTGGACTGTTAATTTAGAACAAAGAACTTGTAGCTGCAGGTACTGGCAGCTATCAGGACTTCCATGTTACCATGCAATCAGTGCTATCTACACGTCCTCAAAGAGTTTGGATGACTTCATAGATCCATGCTACTCAATCACAGAGTACATGAAGACTTATCAATTTTGCCTGCAACCTGTGGAAGGCCAAGAGAATTGGCCTATTTCTAACATGCCAAGGCCACATCCTCCAGCTTATGTCAAGATGCCAGGGAGAAAAAAGACTAAGAGGACAAGGGAGGTAGGTGAGAAGCCAACTGGTACAAAGCTAACCAAGGTTGGAATCAAGATGGCATGTAGGCTGTGCCAGAAAACAACTCACAACATCAGAAGGTGCCCTTACAACAAGCAAGCAGCCAAGAAGAAGAATGCATACATCAAAAGATATGCTAATAGGAAAAGAAAGCAAAGTGAGGCTAGTACATCTACTCCTGGGCCAAATGTAACAACTTGTCTGATTTTCACAATTTTCCTAAACTTGTCTTATCTTCTTCTACATTCCTGACATTGTCTCATCTTGTCTCTCAAAAATAGAAAGCACCAAGATCTGCACCTTCACAGCAAGCTCCTCCAAGAGCAGCACCTGTTCAAGCTCCTCCAAGAGCAGCACTTGCTCAAGCTCCTCTAAGAGCAGCACCTGTTCAAGCTCCTCCAAGAGCAGTACCAATTCAGCAGGCTAGGAAAAGCACCCCAAGAAGGAACATTGGCGGCTTTCGTTACCTCTTGTTTGGTGATAATCAGTGAAGATATTTAGTGCATGCAGGGCGTCTTTTGTGCTCATGGAACAAGCTAAACTGTAAATTTGTGAACCATGAAATATATGGTTGACACTGCCTATCTGTGTAAATTTGTGAACCTTTTATGGTACTGCAATGAAATGTTAGGTTCTTCTTGGATGGAATTTTACTTGTGCACTACCATGTAAAATATTTGTTGGATCAAAGCTGACAATGAAACATAAACTAGTTCATTTTTTTCATTGAAATTGGCAGCAAGCCAAACCATTTACATCAACCAACTGATTGTTCAGTCACACTGACTGAACATTACACTTTGTTTTTGAACATTGCCACAAACAAGCATAGAACAGGCACTAGAACAAAGCACCTACTAAACCAACAACTACTCCCTTCTTTCATCTTTCTAGCCATGCCAAGCATTGCATCTTCGTTTTTCTGCAGCTTCTCGCTCATCTTTCTCCTTATGAATCTGCATTCTGCATCTGCTCCTTTTGAATCTGCTGCATGTGTTGTACTTCCTCCCTTCTCAACTGCCAAACAGCATCACGAAGATCACAAAGCAAAGTTCTTTCATATGGAGTCGCCTCACGATCAATCCATATATAGTAGCCACAATCCCTGGGCATCTGCACTCACATTGCCAAAAAAAAATCAATTTCAGAGGACCTATTCTACGCAACAAAAAAAACCATGATTCCTTACCAATCCCGTCGGGCATCTGTAGTACCTTGGACCGGGATTCTCGTCGCTCCATAAGGTCCAGTACTGTGCTTTCCTCCTGCAATGGCAGTGGCACATCACAGCCGGGGAATACGCCAAAGGACCAACTCGGTCCATGGCTGCAGGGATTGCTGACGAGCACGAGATGAGCGAGAGCTTGACGACGCCATGGCTGCGACCTCTTCCTTGCCCCCTCCCTCTCCCCTCCAGTATTTTTCCTCTCTCTCCGGTGCTGTCCGCAAAAGCCTGAAGGGGATATGTACATCAGCCAAGGCTTCTGGCGGGAACTGAGCACCCCTTCCCGCCATTTCCTTGTGCTATGTCACACTTACAATCCAGGCCCGCTTGCCAGACATCCACCTCAGCATCCAGCGTGGCAAAACCGCCCAGGAAAACCACCAGATGGGGTTAAGTGCACGGGTTAGGATTGATTAGGGGGTGCAGTATCCGGTTTAGCAGTTGGGGGGGGGGTTAAGTGTTCCAGACTCCATACTTTGGGGGGGGTATGTAGACTTCTCCCCGCACTCGCCTTTGGATGGCTAATCAGTCGTGCGGAGGATAGAGCTGCTAGTCCGTTCGGCAGATCTTGTACTCATTTATACGGTTGATTTGTTCTGATAAAAAATATTGTGTGATGATTTGTACAATTAATTTATTTTAAAAGAAAATACAACACAAGAAGCAGAAAAAAAAGAAGTTGAAGAGCCTTGAAAGCAACCGGCAAAAGATCCTAACACCCTATAACAACAATGATTTGTCATCTGACATATTTGGATGAACATGACATCATGTTTAATAACGGATAACATCTGACCTCTATATCCACACTTGGATATATATAGCCAAAACTTATAGAAGTTTTAGACTCAAATTCTTAAATTGAGAAACTAACCCGACAAATAAGGGGAAAACAAAAAAACTAAGAAAGCAAGCTAGAAAAACTAAGTTTCCAACTTCTTACATGCTTAACCTTGTTCAGTACTTATGCATCAACAAATTCTTACATAGGTCAGCAACATCCAGCAGTAAAAAAAGTCATGTGATGCTTGTCAATCCATGTCACGGAGGAACCAAAACTAACTGTGTGTTTGGTTGGAGAGCGGCGGGAGTGGAGCAGAGCCGACCCGCTCCCGCGGCTGTTTGGATGGGGAACAATGGGAGCGGAGCGGCTCCTGAGAGAATATACCCGCAAGATGCGGGTTCGCTCCGTCCGTCAAAATTTGAGGGACGGAGCCGCTCCGCTCCTGTTTCTCCTCTCTGTCTCTCTCCTGTCTCTCGTCCGTGAGGGTCGGCGTCGGAGTCCATGGCGGTGCAGGTCACGGCGGGCGCATAGATCCAGCGGCGGTGCGTCGAGTTTATGGCCGGGCGGAGCGAAGCGCCGGAGGACGGGCGGAGCTCGCACCGGCGGACGGGCGGAGCTCGCGTCGGTGGACCGCGCGCCGGTGGAGGTCGCTGCCGAGACGGATCTCGTGCCGGCGGAGTGGAGCCGCTCCAGGGCGGATCTCGCGCCGGCGGAGCGGAGCGGCGGACGGACCTCGCGCCCGCCATGGCACCGCAGTGGAGGAAGAATGGCCGGCGGACCTCGCACTCGCCATGGCGCAGCCGTGGAGGAAGGATGGCCGGCGAAGCTCGCCCAGGCTGCCATGGCCTCTGCTGCTGCTGCTGCTGCTGCCGCCTGCGTGGGGATGAGAATGAAGAAGAGAGTTGTATGACATGTGGGACCCACTAAACTCTAAACCCTATGACATGTGGGACCCACTAACGGAGTGAAAACTGCCATCTATTCCATATCTCATTCCTCCAACCAAACAAAAAAGTGGGTCGGAGCCACTCCAACCCAACATTTCCAACCAAACATGAGAAGGGTTGGAGCCGTCCCCAAAACGAGGGTCGGCTCCGCTCCGCTCCCGCCGCTCTCCAACCAAACACACGGTAAGTCGATATCGATCATGACCTCAAGCAATCTCACACATCACACCCTCTGACTAACATCCACCGTGGCAGAGGCAACTGATAGAGCTCTGAAGACGACGCCTCAATGACACCACTACACCGCCGTCGTCCAACTAAAATGGTCAAGGTCTTCACTTGAAAAGCTCGTCGACAAAGTGGGAATAAGAGCTGCAGACGACGCCTTCAAGAAGGTAAACGATGCAAGAGGATCTGGGCGGAGGGAGTTGACGGAGGCGAACGTGACACCGAGATGCGGATGGAGCCGCGCGAGGTCAAGGATGAGAAAGGGGGTTCTTTTCTTTAGAAAAATTGTGTGGCTCTAGTTTGCATGTAGTGTACGAGACTACCCGCAGTGGCTATGTCATCCTTCCGATAAAATAAGATAGCATAAGAAATAGAGCGGAATGAGCTGCAACAGCGTGTGGTAAGCGCTACAGTAAGAGACCGTAAAGGCGAGACTACTGGAAAGCCAGCGTAAAAACTGAGTTATGCCACATCATGCATCCACGCACGCACACAACCACGACCCACAAGGGCCGAGGGCGCAAGGGCAGACCGTGGACCTAGCTGGTGTCGAAACGGATGCGTCAGCAGATGTTGGAGGCAAAATGGATGCGCCATCAGGCCAAGGTGCAGCGTGAGGAGAGGGGTGCCGGAGATTGGGAAGGAGCGGTGCCAGAAATCAAGCTCCTATTTCTTCCTTCCACCATTGGACTGCGTTGATGGGCTTCCGTGGGCCTAGAGAGAGGGAGGCATACCTGGTCGGATCCTATCCGGCGGCTGCTGACGAGGGCCTGGATTAGGGCCCCCTAAGCAACGAGATAATCACCTTGAAGATGGAGTCCTCTGACACCATTGACAATGTGAAGGCTAAGATCCAAGACGGGGAGGGATGCAGATCTTCGTCAAGACCCTCACTGACAAGACTTCCCCACTTCTGAGTATCTTCCGCCTCACACGAGTACGCCTCGGCTTCGAGTACTCTTCGCTTCGCATGAGTACTCTCCGCCTCGCACGAGAGCGCGTCGTCTCTGAGTACGCCCCGCCTCGCCTCCGACTACTCATTCGCTCGAGTAATCTCCGTCTCCGACTAAGACGGGGTCCGCACGGGGGAGCCTGAGCGTGGGCCTGGGGCCCCACACGAACGTGGCGCCGCCCCAGCCCACCAAGCTCCTCCGCGATGACACGCGTGACGCCGTTTTCCATGCCATGCAAAGACCACAGCTGGCGCGACGGGAAGACGGCCGGGTCTGACAGGGGCTGTAATGCGCACAGTACACCCCCACGACCTCCGACACGCCGTCACATCCAACGCCAGCTGCACGCTACCCCGTCAGAGCACGCACTCGATTACCACCTACTGGCGCTTAGGCTATAACGTGGCAGGCCTAAGCGGTGCTCAATAAGGCTGAGTCACCCTGTGAACTACTCGGAGGAGGTGCCAAGTGCCCGGAATCAACAGTGATGACAGCACACGCGGTGGCCTCCGATGACACCACAGCTCAGCGCCCTCCCACGCCGCCTGACAGACATCAATGACGGAAAAGACTTCACAACGCCATAGCACTGTAGCTTATTTTCGTTTTCCCTCTTTGTCCTTCGCCCTTGTGACTATAAAAGGGGGAGGGGTGCAACGTACATAGAGGCTGACCGATCACCAAGTTTGTAACTCCTACTACAGACATTCCCGGCATAGGAACATGAGTACTCAGAACTGGACGCAGGGTATTACTCTCCGGAGGCCTTAACCAGTATAAAACCCTTGTGTCTCCCATGGCAACCATCCGGATCCGACACACGATTCGAGACAAATCTACTGCCGGCGGTTGAGAACCCCGACAGTTGGCGCGCCAGGTAGGAGCACATCGTGTGTCTCGCCGAACTTCACCAGCGATCCAGATGGAGGGCCGCGGAGTCTCGCTGACTCTCGGCACGACCGTGCATTTCGGCTCCCTCGGCTTCGTCTTCACCGGGCCGGCGGAGTCCGTCGTCGGGAGGACTTTCTCCCGACCCGCGCATCCCACCGCCTCGACGGCGGCGGCGGCGCGAGCAGCCTTCGTCCGTGGTTTCACAGATGAGTCGATCATGGCCTTGCAGGGGCCAAATTCGACGCAGGAGCGCTTCAGGCTCGCTGCCTTCCACCTCACCGACCTCGCCTTCCAGGCCAGCAGGTCCGAGCCGCTGACCTGGGGGGAATTCATGGAGCGGTACGGCGTCCTGTACCCTCGAGGGCAGCCAGGCCTCTCGGACGACCCGGTGACGACCTACGTAAACGAGCTGAGGGCATCGTACGTCGCCCCAGGCTCCGCGGCCCCACGGCGGAGGCCGCCGATGCCCCTCCCGGACTTCACGCGAGAGTGCAACATCCTGGAGGCCCACCAGCTCGATGGACGGCGAGGAGAACCCTCATCACCGCAACGGGGACACCCAGCGCCAGCTCGACGAAGAGCTGGCAAACCTGCACCGAGCGCTCGGCGAAGAGAACGAGCCATGTTGGCGTTTCTTATCCTCACCACTAGTTGAACACCTAGAGGGAGCGTATAAGAATGACCGGGTATACCGTAAGCGTACGGAGATACCGCTACAGCACTTCTCCCTAGGAGAATGAGTACTCCCTACGGGTTTCGTCCAAGGACGGAGAGTAACCAGAGAGAGAGTCTATCCAAGGACACCAGCTTTCGCTGGGATAGGTCGGGATACAAGAAGCACTTCCTTAAGGGACTTAGCTCTCAAGATGTATTCCTGTCAGATCTCAGTCGTCCCCGCGGGGCGACAACACTCAGAGGTGCTGTCCTGCGAGCCCAACTCAGCGTACGCGACGTAGTGGAATACAAAGGGTCCAACAGGCTGTCACCACTGCGGCCTACCTCTACGCTGCGATCGTACGTGGTCTCCGTAGGAAACCCAAGGCCCAGACACCACGTCTGTGCCCTAGATGAACACTATAGTGCGGCGTATGCTAGCCCGCTAACTACACTATAGCCACCATATAAATACGGCCCTACGAACAACAAGGGAAAGATCCGAAGCAGATCATATCACTGAACTGGGAGCAGAAAGGAAGCTATGGATGCAGCTGAACGAGAGGCAGCAGACTTACTTAACTAAACAGGATCAGAGCATGCTAAACTAGTAAATGAACTATGGTTCTAGCTCTAAAGAATTCAAGCCTTGTGTTACGAAGAACACAAGCTCTAACTTATGAACAAGCCAAGAACACAAGAACAAATCAGCCATGCATGATGTCCACTATAGTCTAAATAAGAAATGCTGAAATACTCACTTTGATCTAAATGAAGAACAAGCATCCACGAGGACATCAACTCACTCCTCACTCCTCCTCTACCTCACACTCATCCTAATCTAGATCCCTCCTCATCACCATTCTACCACAAAGAGGTGAGAATCACCTCTCATGGGCAGAAACGGAGAGAGGGAGAGAGAGCTACACAAGAGAAAGTGGAACTTGAGAGCTAGGTGGTGTGTGTGAAATGGAGCCCCTACCCTCCTATTTATAGACAAGGAGGAGGCTTGCTCCGGGGCTCAAAGTGCCCCTAAACACCCGGGAATGCAGCCAAGAGCCAATGAGTAAGTGACAAGTGGAGGGGGAGGATCAACCGACCCTAGGTCGGTTCGGCCGATCCTAGGGTCGGCCGACCCCTTCTCCCCTCCATTTGTGGTGTGCTTCCTCTGGCTCACTTCCATGTGGCCTTGATGCCTCTCCTCCGTGCATGGCACGTTTCCTGGCGGTTTAGTTGGTAATGTGGGCCCATGGATCCATGTGATGCTGATGTGGCAGTGTGTGATTCGTTGAAAGTCCTTCACATGGATTGGTAACATCATATATCCAGGAGAATCCATGTGGCAGCCCCTAATTGGACAGCATTTGAGTGCCTTGGATTGGAGTGGAGTGAAAGTGCATGAATTCTTCTCATTTCCTATGCTAAATACCTGCATTCAAATAGACATCGACACTGGTGGAAAGTATGAGTTTAAGCATCTATTCTAGTGTGGATGTTTACTTCATGCTCAAATTTGCAGGTGTTGATGGCCTTGAAAATGGCAAATATTGACCGTCAACAACACCCCCACACTTGACCTTTGCTCGTCCCGAGTAATGGGGAAACAAAGCCAAGCGGGTCATAAATACCAAAAGTAAGACAGACATAAGAGATATTCCAAGTCATACCTTGCTCCTGTGAACCTCTGTGTAGTAGCTATCATGTTCCCTTGGGTGATTGAAAGGTAGAACAGCTGTGAATCAAGTCACTTATGCACCTGATGATAAACACCTTGGGGGTTTTGCAAGAATTTCATAAACAAAACTCTTAGTGGCTCCCTCGTTTGATTCTCTCAAATCGCTCAATGTGTATATGTCCTCACTAAGGCATTTTGCCTTTCTTCATCCTACTTCTAATGATGGCTATATCTGGAGCTCAGGGTAGGATAAAGAGAAAGCATACTTGCATCACATATTTTGCAAAGTCAAAGACTAGATCCATAGAGAAAATCAAATCATACCATCAGATCAAGATGTGCACCGGTATGGCTATGATGTGTATGGTAAGGTGGATACTAGGCCCGGAATGGGTGCTAGATATTACCATACAAATATAAGGTGAAAATGTGGGTTGATGGTAAGGTGGACACTAGCCCCGGAATGGTCACTAGTTATTACCATCTATGATATGGAACTCCTTTTTGCATGATCTATCTCTCTCCTATTCCTCCTTTATTTTGGGCATGGGCTATTCCTTCTCTTTTTTTTTCATCATGCATTTGAGCATGTATATATATGTTTTTTTTAATAGCCCATGTCTCTTTCTGAAGGACACTTATGGAGAGAGATGTCATACCACATAGGGAGTTTTATTCTTGTGGAATGGATGGATGATACAATGCTAACTTCCAGCATAGAAGTATAGCAAGGGGAAATAGGTGGGGTGCACATAAATCTTGATCATGAAAGTAATGAAAGAAATTCTCACAAGGGTCACAGAATTTGACAAAGCTCAAAGTAATGACAAGCAGCATATGAATCAAAGGTTTTACCTACAGAGATCATATGGCTCTAATGGGACGGAGGCATATCAAAGAGGAGCCTTTCCAAGAGGTTTTAAGTTTTCAAAAAATAAATTCCCCAAGAGAGTTAGTCATCAGAGCAAAAGATCATATCATCCAGCCATATCATACTAATCAATTACTTAGGTGAAAATGCTTGTCCTTAAGAAGATTTCGGTTCACAAGCATCGGGCAGATAACAAGGAATAAAACATATGTAAGTTTACTTAGGTACAAATGAGCTGGGTGACATTTAGCATCATCATTCGAGTTTTAGTTTAGAGGTAGACAGATAAAGCTTATAAAACTCAGGAATGAAAGAGAGTGAGTTGTCGAGATGCAAACCGTCGCTATGCATGGAAGACGAACCGTGAGAGGCTCTCCACAGGAGTGAACTCGTGCGGGTCCCGTTCAGGTTCTCGGTAGGTGATCGATCGGCTAGCGCGGAGTGCTCGCAGTGGGTACGTACGAAAAACGTCGCTCTTGCATTGGGAGAGTCGTGGCTCTTCCCCCACACTGTCTCGAACCTAGATGTTCTCTAAATCACAAAGACCAAAGTAACAACACAAAGGGTGGCTAAACCGGGTTACATAACCGGTCAGCCACTTTATTTGAATTCAAATGTTTTAAACCAAAATGATTAGGCGCTTACACACATGCAAAGGGAAACAAATGAAATAAAGGGAAACAAAGGGAAAAGCAAACCTAGACCTAGACTAGTGCCTAATGAACTAAAGATGGGGCTAATCCCCACTACTCAGCATCGTAGAGGGCTGCATGCCCTGTAGCTGAGAACAGCCTCCTCATCTTCGCACACAGGCCACGGCGAAGGTCGCGGATGTCGTCTCTGAGCTCGGCCAAGTCCAACTTCTGCTCCAAATAGGAAGCCCTGAGCTTCTCGTTGCTGGCCTCCAGTTCCTTCATCAGTGGGGTCAGCTTGGCCACCAAGGAGAGCTTAGCGGGCTGCTCGGTTGCCCGAGTCCTCTCCCTAGACCTCCTAGTGTAGGGCGGCGGTGGAAACCTATCGTCCTGGCCAATGTCTTCCTCCTCCTCTGGAAGGACTGAAGTTGGGCGTGCTGCAGGAACCTTTTCCTTGGGCAGCACCGGTCTGATGGTCACCGGCGGCTGCGGTGAAGGAGCAGATTGTGCTGAGCTCATCTGCCCTCCAACTAGCGATGACCCAGGCGTGCTAGGTGGAACGAGCGGCAACCCCCTAGGGCGAAGCTGAGCCGTGGTCGGCCTGCCGTAGGGGCTGGCCGCCCGTCTCATGTGCCTCTTCCCAGGCGAGGTGGAGCACCTTGAGGGCGGTGTGCCTGGAATCCTTCCGCTCGGCGGGATGGTGGTGAGCGGCGGAACGTCCAAGACACCAGCCACCATTGCGAAGTCAGCAGCGGGGGTGGCAACAATGGAGGGAGTGCCTCCTGCCCCTGGGCCAGTGGACGAGGTGGAGTCGTCGAAAGGGACAACGCTCCTCCCGGCCATGGATGCGGAGATGAGCTGAGGAGTTGAGGTGGAGGAGATGGGTTTTGCGATGCGAAAACTCGTCGGGCGGCGGAGAAAAGGGTTTTGGAGGAGAACGAGATGCACACGTGAAAGAAGAAAGGGAGTGGAGGCACCAGGGGTTCGGCCGAACCAGGGTTCGGCCGGCCCCTTGTGGGCCCCACTGGTCCTCCCTCTTCTCGTGTGGGCTCAAGCAGGTCTCAGGATCGACGACCCAGGTGGATTCCCCGAGATGGAAAGGTTGGGTTAGGCTTAAGGCTAAGATAAGGTTGAGGTTGAAAATTCCACCTTCAACTTTATACCAACCTTGGCCAAACCATGATATGTCCAAAAGAATCTAGGGGAAATCACCTTGGCGACACACTAGGTTCGTCAGAAGTGTAAACACTTCCGGCGGTAGTCACGAGGTGTCCGTGTCACCACAAAGGTGTGCCTTCTGCGGACCTTTGCCTTCTCCTCTTAATCTTTCTCCAGCATGACCACGGTCCACAAGATACCCGAAAGATAATTCGTCCGGGAAAACGAAACGAGTCCCCGGAGTACTCAAGGTGTGGGTGTCTTGTGATCCCCTGTCTCAACTTATGACCGTCTCCTTGCAGATGATGTTGATATGACGATAAGCTCTGGTCTGCAAGGGTAGTGCGTATACGAACTCGAGCCCTGAAAGGTATATCGAGGCTGAGAGCATGCATGATCATCCCAGAGAGGCTGAGGCCTCCCCCGAGGTGGTCATGGGACTCGAAGACTATAGCACTGGGGTCGTGAAACTCGGAGATGAAATGATCGAGCACTGAGGTAGTGCTGCACCAATAGGTACCGATCTCCGAGTGAACTCAAGCTCAGAAGGATACCCGGCTCTCAAAAGGATAACGCGTGGACTTCTAGAGGCCGGTGTATGATCAAGAACTAGAGTTCAGATGAAGAGCAAGATTCAATCGCTCTTGCCATAGGCAGAGGGTTTGATGTTTCGATCAAAGTAACGAAAACATTCCCAAATCTCGCCTAAGCTTCCAATAGGGGATTTTGGATGAACTTGAAAACACACCTCCCATTGGGCATCGATCAAATCAGGCATAGGATTCATAGTGCAAGCTTCTCCTGATTGATCGGCATCGATCGATGTGCTAGATATGGAAAGTGAGTGCACTCCATTTGATCAGTAAATGATCGTGCTCCTTTGGTCTGATAGATGAATCCAATGGATTATAGAGCAGAGACCGATGTCTCGGTTTATACGAAACTTCAGTGCAAAGCACTTCAGCTCAAACCTTGACGTAGAAACACGATGGGCCTCTCATTCCCTCCTAGGAGATAGTAGTGAGGATTGAACAAGTCATCCTGGTCGGGAATGGTCGTTCTCTCCGAACTACTCTCTCCGTCCTCCCACGAGACGAAGTCTCGGGAAGAAGGTTTAAGAAGATGCACAAGAGGGGAACCCAAGGGTGGATCTCGTGCCACGAAATCTTTCCCTTAGACTCCTGCTATTCAGGTATGACATCTTCAGCCAGAGCTCAGAAAGAGTGGACATGAAGTCTCGAACTCGGCTGACGATGGATCTAGGTGGCTCAACAATTTCTCTGGTGGGTGCCTTATTGACCGGGATGCAAGGGGAGCTAAAATCTCGGAGATCATCCAGGATCTCTTCTCCCTTGACAACACTCAGGTGCACAAAGGATCCTCCGGAGAGAGCATTAAGCCTCATGGCATCATCCTTTCGCAATCCAAACCAGAAGTGCTGAAGCAACATCTAATCGGGAATGCGAAGGACTGGGCAATCTTCCACCGCAGAGGCGAAATGATTCCATGCCATTCCTAGTGATTCCTCCTCACATTACTTGAAACAAAGAATCTTTGCCCTTAACGAGATGACACGTCATATTGGGAAGAAGTGGGAGCAAAAAGCTGCTCTCATCATCTCCCAAGTAAGGTAGTCCTTACCAAAGTAACGGTGCCAATCCTGAGCTTCCCCGGAGAGGGATAGCGGGAAAAACTCTCTTTTCTGAGCATCCGGTGATTCTCCGGTTTTACCCTGAGTCTCAATCAGATGCTCGTAGTCTCTCACATGATCAAAGGGGTTCTCATGACTTAACCCCGAGAAGGATAGGTCCTGAATTAGCTTCATGAGAGAGGGGCGAATCCATAAGCCAGATGTAAGAGTGGTCTTGGACAAAGATGGCTCTGAGGGTTCACTCCTCGAAGGCGGAAGGTGTTTACAAGGATAACCTTCCATGGGTAGTGGGGGTAGAGGTAGAAAGAAAACAAAAAGGGATAGTTCAAAAAGGGTAACGGGGGTAAAGGTAGAATAAAAAGGAAAAAGATAAATACGAGGATAGATGGGCTCGAAGGTTAACAACAGTCGTCCCCGGCAACGGCACCAGAAATACTTGTTGGCGTTTCTTATCCTCACCACTAGTTGAACACCTAGAGGGAGCGCATAAGAACGACCAGGTATACCGCAAGCATACTGAGATACCGCTGCAGCACTTCTCCCTAGGAGAATGAGTACTCCCTACGGGTTTCGTCCAAGGACGGAGAGTAACCGGAGAGAGAGTCTATCCAAAGACACCAGCTTTCGCTGGGATAGGTCGGGATACAAGAAGCACTTCCTTAAGGGACTTAGCTCTCAAGATGTATTCCTGTCAGATCTCAGTCGTCCCCGTGGGGCGACAACACTCAGAGGTGCTGTCCTGCGATCCCAACTCAGCGTACGCGACGTAGTGGAATACAAAGGGTCCAACAGGCTGTCACCACTGCGGCCTACCTCTACGCTGCGATCGTACGTGGTCTCCGTAGGAAACCCAAGGCCCAGACACCACGTCTGTGCCCTAGATGAACACTATAGTGCGGCGTATGCTAGCCCGCTAACTACACTATAGCCACCGTATAAATACAGCCCTATGAACAACAAGGGAAAGATCTGAAGCAGATCATATCACTGAACTGGGAGCAGAAAGGAAGCTATGGATGCAGCTGAACGAGAGGCAGCAGACTTACTTAACTAAACAGGATCAGAGCATGCTGAACTAGTAAATGAACTATGGTTCTAGCTCTAAAGAATTCAAGCCTTGTGTTACGAAGAACACAAGCTATAACTTATGAACAAACCAAGAACACAAGAACAAATCAGCCATGCATGATGTCCACTATAGTCTAAATAAGAAATGCTGAAATACTCACTTTGATCTAAATGAAGAACAAGCATCCACGAGGACATCAACTCACTCCTTACTCCTCCTCTACCTCACACTCATCCTAATTTAGATCCCTCCTCATCACCATTTTACCACAAAGAGGTGAGAATCACCTCTCATGGGCAGAAACGGAGAGAGGGAGAGGGAGCTACACAAGAGAAAGTGGAACTTGAGAGCTAGGTGGTGTGTGTGAAATGGAGCCCCTACCCTCCTATTTATAGATAAGGAGGAGGCTTGCTCCGGGGCTCAAAGTGCCCCTAAACACCCGGGAATGCAGCCAAGAGCCAATGAGCAAGTGACAAGTGGAGGGGGAGGATCAACCGACCCTAGGTCGGTTCGGCCGATCCTAGGGTCGGCCAACCCCTTCTCCCCTCCATTTGTAGTGTGCTTCCTCTGGCTCACTTCCATGTGGGCCCTGATGCCTCTCCTCCGTGCATGGCACGTTTCCTGGCGGTTTAGTTGGTAATGTGGGCCCATGGATCCATGTGATGCTGACATGGCAGCGTGTGATTCGTCGAAAGTCCTTCACATGGATTGGTGACATCATGGATCTAGGAGAATCCATGTGGCAGCCCCTGATTGGCCAGCATTTGAGTGCCTTGGATTGGAGTGGAGTGAAGGTGCATGAATTCTTCTCATTTCCTATGCTAAATACCTGCATTCAAATAGACATCGACACTGGTGGAAAGTATGAGTTTAAGCACCTATTCTAGTGTGGATGTTTACTTCATACTCAAATTTGCAGGGGTTGACGGCCTTGAAAATGGCAAATATTGACCGTCAACAAGCCACGAGATCCTCCGCGTGACCAGCGGCGGGAGCAGCATCATGTGCAGGAAGTGGAGCAGCCGACACCGCAAGCCCGCGCTCGGGCACGAGATGTGAACCAGCGCATCAACAAGGATGCCCCCGTTGACGACGACAGCACGCCGCGCTTCTGGCGCGCGTCACAGAACCTCGCAGCAGTAGCCATGCTCCTGCGTGGTTGCCCTGAGCCGGCCACGCCTGAGGAAAAGAGGGTTCGCCAACAGCTCAAAACCCTCCTCGAGACGGTGGCCGCGCAGCAGGCTGAGAGCTCAGCATCACGTGCGCGCGAGGCACGAGGTGCACCGTTCGTGCGACGCCAAGATCGACCACCGTCAAGGCACTGAGGCGCTGGAGAACCGTCAGTCAAGTCAAGACTGGGGGCCAACCGCGATGCTCGCGACACGCTTGAGGCTCGTAGCCGAGCTGTGGGCGACGACAACTACGACTACGGCAGCGACGACGACGGCCGTGACAAGCGTGACGAGCACCGCTCACGCCAACGTCATAGCCAGAGGTGTGGTGGACGCTACGACAGCGACGAGGATCGAGACCGAAGCTGGTCGCCCGATCCAAAGGGCTCGCGCGCTTTCGGTCGGAAGGTGCAAGATGCCAAGTTCCCCTCACGTTTCCGAGCTCCGCAGCGATACCAAGATATGACAGAGAGACCAACCCTAGCGTGTGGTTGGAGGACTACAGGCTCGCGTGTCGAGCGGGCGGGGCGACAGACGATCTGTTCATCATCAAGAACCTACCGCTCCACCTCACCGACTCTGTGTGGACCTAGCTCGAGCACCAGCCGCGTGGCAGGATCATCAGCTGGAAGGACCTACGGGAGAGATTCATCGGCAACTTTCAAGGCACGTAAGCCCGGCCTGGCAAGCAATGGGAGCTGCGCAACTGCAAGCAGCAGCCGGGGGAGAGCCTGCGCGACTACATCAGGTGTTTCTCTAGGCGCTGCACCGAGCTTCCCACCACGACAGACAACGACGCCATCTCAGCATTCTAGAACGACACCACCAGCACCACCCTCATCCACCAGCTAGGGCAGAGGACCCCGAGGACTACTCGGGAGCTTCTAGACATCGTGACCAACCACACCGACGGAGAGGAGGCGGTCGCAGCAACATTGGTTCCCCACCGAGCAAGGGGAAGCAAGTCGTGGATGCCGGTGAGGGGCCCTCCTCGCGGTCCAAGAAGAAGAAGAAGGGCGACAAGCGTGGCCGCGACGACAACGTCGTAGCCGCGGTCGAGCGCAAGGCGACACGTCCCAAGAACAATCAAGGTGGTCCCCCAAGAGATCATTTCGAGAGGCTCCTAGAGGCGCCATGCACCCATCATGAGATGCCCGTCAAGCATGCGCTCAAGGACTGTCGTTTGATGAAGAACTACGTCAACGACACGCTCAAGCCCAAGACGGAGGATGCCCCGTAGAAGGCGGCACCACCCCCCGAGAACGATGACGACGAGGAGGAGGTGGTCTTCCCCCGAGAAGATGGCGCGGTCCACATGATCTTCGGCGGGGCACCAGCACGACCGCCGAGGCACAAGGAGAAGCTGATCCGGCGTGAAGTCTACAACACCAAGCCTGCGACACCGTCGTACCTCAAGTGGTCGGAGACTCCGATCACCTTCGACCGAGCGGACCACCCCGACCACGTACCGCAGCCAGGGTGCTACCCCCTCGTGGTGGCTCCACTGATCGGGACAAAGAGGGTCCACAAGGTACTGATGGACAGAGGGAGCGGGCTCAACATCCTGTACGCAACAGCGCTCGACAATATGGGCATCTCGCGGTCCCGACTGCGCCCATCGCCAACTCCTTTCCACGGGGTCATCCCCGAGAAAGATGCGCTCCCGTTAGGGCAGATCGATCTGCCCGTCACGTTCGGGACGTCGCGGAACTTCCGCACGGAAAGCCTCACCTTCGAAGTGGTGGGATTCTCGGGGATGTACCACGCCATCCTCGGGAGGCCGGCCTACGCGAAATTCATGGCCGTGCCCAACTACACGTATCTCAAGTTGAGATCCCCGGTCCGAAGGGGTTCATCACAGAGAGGACTACGTTCCAGTACACATACGAATGCGATACTGAGTGCTTTCAATTCGCTGAAACACTCATCCGGTCTGAGAAGCTCCACGCCGAGCCTCCCTCTGAGGACCAAGATATCCCTGAGTCATCCAAGTGAGCGGCCTGATCTTTCGAGCCCGCCAAGGATGTCAAGGATGTGGCTGTCACCGATGATGGCCGCACGCTCCGTATCGGGACGGCGCTCGATCCTAAATAGGAAAGCGTGCTCGTCGACTTCCTCAAAGCGAACCTCGACGTGTTCGCATGCAAACCCTCCGACATGAAGGGGATCCCGAGAGAAGTTGCCGAGCACAAACTCAACATCAAGCCGGGATCGAAACCGGTCAAGCAGCGCCTGCGCCGCTTCAACGACGACAAGTGCAAGGCCATAGGCGAGGAGATCAAGAAGCTCCTTAGTGCAGGGTTCATCCAAGAAGTGTTCCACCCCGAGTGGCTAGCTAACCCTGTTCTTGTAAAGAAGAAGAACAAGAAATGGAGGATGTGTGTTGACTACACGAGCCTTAACAAGGCATGTCCCAAGGATCCGTTTCCTTTGCCTCGCATAGATCAGGTAGTCGATTCAACGGTAGGGTGCGAAACCCTCTATTTTCTCGATGCGTACTCTGGGTACCACCAGATCGCGATGTGCATAGCGGACCAACTCACAACATCCTTCATCACTCCCTTTGGCGCTTATTGTTACAACTCGATGCCGTTCGGGCTCAAGAATGCGGGGGCTACGTTTCAAAGATGCATGCGACGCGTTTTCGGCGATCTCATAGGGTGAATAATTGAAGCGTACATCGATGACATCGTGGTCAAGTCGAAGAAGACATGTGATCTGATCCCCGATCTTACGGAAGTGTTTGCGAAGTTGAGAGAACACGGGGTGAAGCTGAATCCTGACAAATGCGTTTTCGGGGTTCCAAGGGGCATGCTCCTTGGCTTTGTCGTGTCGGAACGCGACATTGAGGCTAATCCCGGGAAGATCTCAGCCATCACCAACATGGGGCCGATCCAGAACCTGAAGGGCGTGCAGCGCGTCACAGGCTGCCTCGCAGCTCTTAGTCGGTTCATTGCCTGACTCGGGGAGCGTAGCCTGCCACTGTACCGCCTGATGAAAAAGTCCGACCACTTCACGTGGACGCCCGAGGCTCAGGAAGCGCTCGATAAACTCAAGGATCTCTTGAAGAGTCCGCCCATTCTCACGGCACCAATGCCAGAGGAGCAAATGCTCCTGTACGTGGCTGCGATGATGCAGGTCGTGAGCGCTGCTCTGGTTGTTGAACGAGTAGAGCCTGGGAAGTCACTTAAGGTGCAGCGGCCCGTCTATTTCATAAGCGAGGTTCTCTCCGACTCAAAAACCCGCTACTCTCAGATTCAGAAGCTTGTATACGCTGTCTTGATCACCAAACGCAAGCTCCGACATTACTTCGACCAGCACCCCATCACAGTGGTGTCCAAGTACCCCCTCGGGGAGGTGATCCAGAATCCTGAGGCACAGGGGAGGATAGCTAAATGGGCACTCGAGCTAATGGGGCACAACATAACTTATGAGCCGCGCAGTGCCATTAAGTCACAGGTGTTGGCGGATTTCGTCGCTGAATGGACGTAGATTCAGACTCCGGCGGCACCAATCGAGCACGAAACATGGACAATGTACTTCGACGGCTCAGTCATGAACGAAGGGGCAGGGGCAGGCCTTGTCTTCATCTCGCCTCTGGACGTGTGTATGGAGTACATGGTCCGACTGCATTTTCCTGCCTCCAACAACGTGGCTGAGTACGAAGCGCTCGTCAACGGCCTTCGGATCGCGGTCGAGCTCGGAATTCGCCGTCTCGAGATTCGTGGGGACTCTGAGCTTGTCGTAGACCAAGTGATGAAGGAGAAGAATTGTGTCGACCCCAAGCTGGCGGCTTATTGTCGAACTGTAGCTTATTTTCGTTTTCCATCTTTGCCCTCCGGAGGCCCGAACCAGTATAATACCCTTGTGTCTCCCGTGTCAACCATCCGGATCCGACACACGATTCGATACAAATCTACTACCGGTGGTTGAGAACCCCGACAGCTGCCGCCGTTGCCGCGAGTCCTTGCGCCTACCGAGTGAGGGAGGGAGAGAGAGGCTGGGGGAGGGAGTGGATAGGGTGTTGAGTGGTGACAGAGCGACCGACGAGGGAAGGGCCGGGGCGGTGGTGGGCCATGCGGAGCTGCGGGCGTGGTGATGATGGAGGCAGACGGTGGGGAAGGTGAATAAAATATATGATTGTTGAATCTAGAGTAAATATACTCCCTCCGGTACCACTTTAGTAGTCGTCTGGCTGCAAGACCAAGTGCAGAAAAGGAGTTGTCCTGGCCGTGCACTGCTGGTTTTTCGTCCTTGCCCCTGAGTAATTGCGGCATCGGAAAAAAAAGCAGCGGCCAAGGGACTCGAACCGACGACCTCGTAGTAGAACGCGCTGCGCAGCCTGCGCTAGCCAATCGTCCAAGAATGAAAAAATTACCCTAATTAATGAGTTTTTGGTATGTGAAATTCGGTCCTAAACGACTACTAAAGTGGTACCAGAGGGAGTATGAAGTAACAAGGGTGGGGGAGTAATTGATGTGGAGTGTAGATTTTTGCTGACGTGACTATGAATATTTCGTTTAGGGTAAACATATAGAGTAACCAAGAAGTGCAGATAGTCTGGCGCGTGAAGTTACAAAGCAGGTGTGTGGTCCAGCTATCGGTTTGTAGGCAAAGTAGAGAGAGACAATTATAAGGGACACATGTTTATGTTACTGTAGCTCTCTCCTAGGATGATAATTGAGGATGGAGAGAGTATGTACTCCGTCTCCGTACTTGTTGGAAGCCGAGCTTGGTTCGTGGTGGACCGGCCCACTGGTGTCTGGTGGACGACGGGCGCGGGCCGGCGAGCCAATCGACGATGACCCGGGCGGCGCGTAGCCCAGCTCCCAGGAGAGGCCAGGACCCTCCCTGGTTGATAGCCGTAGCCCTTGGCTCCTCCGAGCGCGTGCAGGATTCGTAAATGCTTGGGACCTCGCAAGTCGCACTGTTGCAGGCTGCCTCGCCATGATTGATCTCGCTCCTTTGAGTTGACTGCTGCTCACGGTCAGGGGCTGGCACTGCACTGGCAGATCTGCCGCATGTATAGGGCTCGTGCATTTTGTAGCCTTCTCAAATGGCAGTACTCCTTGGAACATGCCCAACCCATCTGCTCCGGATCTGGTTTGACGATGATCAGATTAATATGGCCGCCCATCAACGGGAAAATTCAGATATATTCGCGCAGGGAGTAATCTGTTTGGAATTCAAGCTAGGTCGTGTTTAGTTGGTGAAAAGTAGAGCGAAATTTTTTACATTAGATCGCGTACGTAGAGAGAAAATTAATTGACACGGTCCTTTAGATGAGAATTTTGGCGAAATTTCGAGAAACTCAGAGATGTTCGTGTATTCGTGGTGTACTCCACCCAAGCTACATGTTCAGCAGCCATCTGCAACGACCTGCAGCTGCACGGCTGTGCATTCTGCAACGATCCCCGTCTCCCTGCTCGAGGCGGACGCGGAACGGAACAGCCGCGCAGGGCGCAACGAGGAGGGCGGCAAGTGAAGACAGATCCTCTCCCTCTGCTGAAAATCTGTAATCTCGCAGAAGATACGCTACGCCATGCACTGCGTCAGACTTCACCCTCTCCTGAAAAAAGTTTGTGGCTAGCCTGGCAGGCTGGCACGGCGCAGCGATCAGTCAGGTAGGTGTTGTGAGTTGCAACTTGCAACAGGAGCTCACCACGGCTCTTCTGAACTCAGATGCGAAACGTTGATGCTTTCAGATAATGTAATGCGTTCCAAATAATATTCAGACTAATGAGCCAGGCATGCTGTTCATAATAAAAAAATATAAGCCGAGCTCCGCGTCAGGCTTCACCCAGACATGACTGGCCGTCGTGATTAGCCAGGCAGAATGGCGGAGTCCTTGTAATCCACAGGCTCCCTTTCCCTTGCGCCGCCCAGCACACCACTGGAAAGATTCAGATAACATTTGACACACCCAGATCATGCAATGCAATGCAACCCAAACATATTTTGCAAAACCCATAAACTATTCCATGGACAGATCAATGTTCTTGACAACAAGAGCTCTGACGCGTTGACACATGCAATTTGACTTCGATGTGACGGATGAATAGTAGCAATTTGCGTATTGTGCCGCATGCATATAAAAAGCAGTACGATTCGATGTGACGGATGAATAGTGACAATTCGACAAACTAAACAAGATCAAAGCTACATTCTACAAACAGGTACAACATTTGCTTGATGGAGCTCCGAGTGAGGCAATTTGAAAGACGAACCATTTTGCAGCAGTACTGAGAGCAACAACACTCTTCCTTTTTCTGTCCTTCCCCTCCTTTTGGTGTATGGACGACTGGCCTGTTGCTGTTCAGTATACTTCTCCAAGGTCGATGCTGGGTTATGAAGGCAGAGAGGTACCACCAGTGGTCGAGTTCAACTTCTTCAGGTCCTCAAGCGATGGTTCAGCTCCGCAGATCAGTGTTTACCAGATATTTGTTTTGCAACCTTAGGTGTACTCTTGGACACGCCTCATGATTCCCTCAAAACTATGGCAGATCTCAGCTGCTATTGTCACCAGGTTTGTTATGATCCAAGAATTTGAACCATTTCCAGTTTGCGTACAGTTTAGCTTCATCATCAAATGGTAGCGTTTGTCCTGGAAGGCTATCATCTAATAATATGGTGTTCTGAGATATAACTGGGAGTTGCTCCCTGTATCTCTTCGCCATCTCCTCAGCTTCTGAGAACACTTTCTGCATCAGTACAAGATAAATGATACTAAGAATGGATACATAGGAGGTAGATTCATCAAACAAGAGGTGGAATCTATAACTAGACTAGATTCCAACTCAGTAGCTCACCTCTCTGTTTGAAAGAAACAAACCAGGTGCACTTTCGAGGTCTGCTATGCTGTTGATTAAAAAGCAAAATAAGTTTCAGTAATCTACTATAAATGGTGACCAAATCTTATTATAAAGAAAGCATTCAGTAAAACTGAAACTGATACCACAGTTTCAACAGTTTGTTCACAACTGAATATAGCCAATGCTAATTTAAGGTCAGGTTTACCTCAACGCAATTTTGTCTGGGACATTTGACTTGATCACAAGAACTTTCACCTCATCATCTATCTTTAGGATGTCACTTACTGATAAAACTTGACCTCTACTAATTTTGGATATGTGCAATAATCCACTGCAAATTATTAAATGCGTACATGTTAGCTGCACTCTTTAGCTTATAAGGAAAACATACACATTTTAGCGTATGCTTGATCTCAATTTTTGTTTAAAAATCAACAAAAGCAACCAGTAAAAAAAACATAAAGTGCATGTAGCCTTGCGGGTTCCATCTCGTACCTTCTGTTTGTCCCTGCAATCCTAACTTGTGCACCGTATGGAAAAATTTTGCGAACACTCCCATGTAGGAGAGTTCCTTCTCTAAGATAAGTCATTTCCTGATGATCAGGACTCAGTATATCAGTACATTCATTGTCGTGATATTTTTGGTAGTGTTAGTAGCTTGTAGACAAATGGGAACTTCTTTTAAAGCAGCAGTAAAGCGGAAATAAATTTTCCATGTCCAGTGTCACCTTATAACTGGAAAAGTAACCAATATCACAGGGGTCAAGAAGAGGTATTAGCTTGCACCATTGATTTTATAGTACAAACATGCAATGTCAAGAAGCTGACTTATCATTGATGACTTGGGTAAGTGTGATGGCGTTCAGCACACTACACAGACTCAACAGATAAGGCCCAAAAAGAAATGGCATACTCTCCATGTACAGAATTCAGTGTGCCACCATATTTGATTGTGCCAAATTTCAATAGGTGTTTTCGGTACTTGATCATTACATACAAAAACATGTAATTTGATTTTTTTACTAATCCATAATTGCAATTTATAAGGTGACAAATCAGTGTACTGACCCATGCTTTCTTCTCACTAATTATCAGGTCATTAGTTTCTTCATCGAGCCTTGCAATGCACACGCGAATATTGCTGCCAACCTGTATGCCAAGAAGCAACAAGTTATGTAACTTAATATCATAATATTTCAAGTATCATAATGACACTGTGGCGACTGAATGATGAATTAGGCATTAACAGTACTAAATCCAAATGGACCTTACTTTGTTTACAGTACTAAATCCAAATGGACCTTACTTTGTTTTTCAAGTCTGTAAATGTACCTATCCTGTCCATGAGCTCAAATTTAGGAAGAAATGCTCTCAGCCCCTGAAATGAAATTGGCCTAAATCTTAGCCTTGAACAGATGCAACTCAATGGTCAGATGCATCAACAACAGATGAGGGCGTGTTTGGGTAGAATAGATTTGGAGTGGAATGAAGGGGATTGAGTCTAAAATGAACTAAATTCCCCTCCAATCCCTCCCATTCCACTCCAATCCACTACTAGTATCCAAACAAGCCCTCATGAAGGGTAAAAGATCCCTTGCCTCAATTCTTGTCAGTAGACCCCCGGTGTTCCACTCCTGAATTTTAACCTCAATTGGCTCATCGAGTAGCATAATCTGTCTGACAAAATTGAAAACGCACGAATCATTGCATCAACGCCTGAAGCCTTCGCACTATCATGAATAGAGAGCTATCGGTTTGGCCTCAGCATTGCCAAATGGGAGAAGCAAGAGGAAACGTGAGGACTAAACCTGCCTGGCACGGTGCCACGCGAGGCGCCGGAAGAGCCGTCGCGCCGATAGCAGCGGCCGCCCACTGAGCGTCCGGCCGAGCACCTCCGCGAACACCACCGTGCCGGGCGCCACCAACGCCCTGCTCCCGCGATTATGCTTCCGTGCCGCCTCCACATCCACTGCGGGACCCGCCACGACGCCCACGCTCCCCGGCCGAGGCGGAGCTGCTCGCTCCGCAAGGTCACCGCCATCACGGTCGAGCGGGAGGAGCTCTTTGGCTAACAGCGTGGCGAGATTGTCGGCGCCGACCGCGACGTCGAGGCGCGCCTCGGTGCCGGAGACGACGACCCCAACCGCGAAGTCCCCAGGCTTGGGGTCGTACAGACCGCCTGCTGCACCGGTGGAATCCGCTTCCTGCCCGGGGCTTCCATTGAGGAGGCGGACGAAGCCGGCGGAGAGCGCGTCGTCGATGCTCTTGGACCTGGCGAGCGCAACCGGCTGTGCTCGCGCCCGGGCCTGGACCTGGGCTTGCGTCGAGGACAGGGATTTGGCGACGGGTAGCATGGGCTGCGGCTTCGGGAGGGGTGGGAGGAGGCCGCGACACGGCGGCGCCGGCGCCGGCGACGGCGTCGCCATCTCGTCAGTGGCGAGAGCGTTGCGTGGAGGCGGGGTGCGGGTACTTTATCCGCTTGTAATTTTTTGCGGTGTTTTTATCTAAAAAAATGAAAACATTGGGCTGGGCCGAATATCTGGAAGCCCATTTAATGCCCTCTTTATACGAGCCCATTCATTGAGAAATGCAGATTGCGAATCGTGTCTCTGTCGTCGACCGTCTTCGTCTCCGGCGAGCAAAGCGGCGGCGGAGAGAGAGGGATGGGGTACCTCTTGCGGGTGCGGCTGTCGTCGTTCGCTGCTGGCGCGGCAACGGCGTCGGCGGCGGGATTCTTTCTCATCTACAAGGACCACCTCCTCGCCCGCGCCACCATCGCCCGGCAGGTGAGCCCGCCATCCCCACGCATCTACCTATCTACTCACTTCGTCCCTAGTCGATTCTCGGGGCGAATATGGGATGGTTAATCACCCGTTCACCCCCATCTCGCGCACCGACCCTTCTCGATAATTTTTGGCGCCTCTGGTTTCCTGCTCAATGTCCACACACCGTGATCTGGTTCGACCATTGCGTCCCGGCGTAAATTGCCGATTAGGTGGTCAAGCCTTTCTCCATTCTGTTTGTGTATATCTTGACCGAGAGGCCACACCGTTTGGTTCCTGGAATTGATGCGGAACCACGGCCTGTTCGAGTGAAATGCAGGTTGTGGTTGATTCCTTGTACGTGTTTATTCCATAAGCTGGAGCTGCTCCCACCGATCTATTCTATTCTTGCGAACAAATTAATTTGAAGTTACTGAAAAAGGTTGCTCACTTGCTCTACAACGAAAATGTTAACTGTCTAAGTTAAATATCATTTCAGTTCGTATTCAGAATTTGTTCGCGATTGTCAAGATACATAAGAGACTGTCTGGACTAAAGATCAGTGTTATGTAACATGAATCATATTACTATTATGATGTAGCTACTCCATACATTATACAGATGTATCTATTGTACCTTGCTGTTGAGTCACATACTTCCGTCAAACTATGAACCCTTACGGGTAGTATTGGTGAAAGGCATTTGGCAGTCATAGTGTCGGTGATACCATGATAGTATCAGCATAATATCTTGCTGACTATCCACTGTGTATTTTAATCTTCCCATTGCACTTGCTAATGAGGTAAATCGAGCTTCTTCTGTGTTATTTATGCCCTGGTGCTTTTCATAAGTTAGTTTACCAACTTAATTTGTGGTGTTCTATTTATCAACAATAGTTAGACCCACTAGAGGATTCATGTAACTGAGCACCTATGGTTTCGGAAACAGTAGTTGCACCTGAACTTACTTTAGCTCTTAACTTTGGTAGGGACCTCTATATAAATTAGTGAAATAACTATATATTCTTGGTTTTGTGGAGTTAAACTCTGTTACGGTGTAGCCATGGTTGCTGGTTCGAGCTATTGCAGTCTCATGAGTCATGATAAATTAATCATCTGTATCTGATTTGGCTTGTGGGGCTAGTAGTTCAACATAACAGTTTGAAGTGGACTATTTCAAGTTTGGTTTATGTTTGACTAGTGGCTAAGGTTTGATGCGCTTACTTCCAGGTGGAGGATATTAAGGAAACTTCTGAAAAGCATTATGAGGTCCTAAATAAGAGAATATCAGCACTGGAAAGCAGAAAAGAGCCAGGAGCTATTAAAGAGGCATCTGATTAGTTTAATGAGTTGGGATTATGTAATGGTTACATCCGCCCATGTGTTTTTGATTGCTGCATGTGGTATAAACTGCAGCATTTAAAGCTGTACTATTGTGTTGTTGAAATTTCTATGAACCTTGAATTTGACTTGTGCTACACTTATGCATGGCCATGTCAATGCCATCTTCTTGAGATGGACAAAGATCAAATAAATACATTTTCCTATCACATAGGTTCACAGATATTGCTAGCTAGCTTCTATTTGTATGTTACCATTTGGCATAGCAAGACTCTTCTGGGCAATTGTTAGTCTGTGCATATCATTCCTTCTGTACGTTTCAGCTGTTTTCTTGCGAGTATTTTTCAAACATTGGTGACTACTGAACAATGTTTAGCTGTTTCCATAAGCCATTGAACTTTTGCGCAATTGGTATTCAATTTGACTGGTGAGACTATATCTTCCTAAGTCCTCTCTCTTTTTTTTCTCAATTTCACATTTTTGGTATATGTCTTGCTTATAGGTTATAGAGGAATGTGGAATCATGTCTTGCTACTTCTTGTAACAATTATTTAAACCTGCAAATTCAGGGGCATTATAAGCTCACACCATTCACTTTGTGGTGTCATCCTGGGGACTTACTCTTACCCAACCGCAACACATGGATGAAAAGACAATGAGAGGATGGTCATTGGATTAATCTTATCTCCACTAGGGTGGAGAGGAAATGGTCTCACCATGATTGCTACTGCAATAGTGAGGAGACTTGGTTTCTGAAGACATGGCGAGAACATGTATGGGGCAGTGGCAGACCATTCTGGAGGATGCTGGTAGCTGTTCACGGCTTTCTTGGTGAATCTTGCAGTATCTAGCTATATGGTGACTGCTGCAAATTCAGGGGCAATGCTTACCCCATAAGTTGTGTAGTATCATCCTTTGGACTTATTGTATTATCTTACCAGTTGCTACAGATGGATGAAAAAACGATGCAGGAATGATCTTTCATATCCATAGGATTGTGATGAAGCTTGGTTTCTGCAGGCATTACGAGAACATGTATGCAGCATTAGTAGCATTTACAGATGCTTTTGGTGGAGGGTAGAGGAGGCATTATGCTCAAAGGTCACCCTCCCATGTAGACAGCTTGTCAGTCAGCTAATGCCACCCAATGTGCTTACCTAATTGTAAGTCTCCATCCTGACTTTTAACCTTTTTGTAATAGAACTCTTCTTTCCTACCTTATCTGATCTTGAAAGTGTTTGATTAGGGGTTACATATTCATATCGTAAGGCATAATATTCAACGATAACACTTGGAGGTATAAAATTAGTTCATACTGAGTAGACTGTTAGATTTTAGAAGCAAGAAACTGACAAGTAGAATGAAGTCAGCAGTGTCGTCATTTCAACGCACATGGTCTATCATTCCTATTTCCTAGATGGTTGCTAGTTAAACGGGACACCATGCTGTGGTTGCTATCTTGTTCACGTCAGTACCTTCACCAGCTCTGGTACCTTTTCTCAGATCTAGAAGATCTGCACACGCAACAGCCAGAAGAACTGAGGTTGGACAGTGGTCCGTTCCACCGGAGACCTGACCAGATGGCAGGGCTGTTCTCCAAGCAGGCTGCTGTGTATGCTGCAGCGCGGCCAGCCTACCCGAAGGATCTTTTTACCAAGCTTGCGGCACTCACCGCTCAGCACCGCCTTGCCTGGGATGCCGGCACCGGCAATGGCCAGGCAGCCATTGATGTAAGCATCTCAACTCCTTGCTCTCCACCAGAGCGTGTTCATATATACTGACATGGATCAAGTGCCGTGCAGGTCGCGGAGCACTACGACAGCGTGCTGGCCACGGATGTGAGCGAGGAACAGCTCCTACATGCCGCACCGCACCCAAAGGTCCGGTACCTCCACACCCGGGATGCCACACCAGGGGAGGACCTCATCGCGATGCTCGGTGGTGAGGGCAGTGTTGATCTCATCACAGTGGCTCAGGCTGTGCACTGGTTCGACCTTCCGGCATTCTATGGTGTCGCCCGCCAAGTCCTGCGGAGGCCTGGCGGGGTGATCGCCGTCTGGGGCTACAACTACCGCATCAGCCCTGTGGAGGACATGATGACACGCTTCTTCAACACCACCCTTCCTTACTGGGACCCTCGAGCTCGGTAAACCACTCTGAACACATGCTTTGCAAGGGATGGAAAACAAAAACTCTTGATCAGATATTCAGATGCATGATCCATCATCCATGCTAGGTTTGTGTGGTGACACCAGGTGCTGCACAGATGGATACCGGGACCTGCCGTTCCCCTTCGACGACATTGGCCTCGGTAGGGAAGGCGAGCCGGCGAGCCTCGACATGGAGCGCGAGATGTCGTTCGAGGGCCTAATAGCCATGCTGCGTTCGTGGTCGGCGGTGACGACGGCGAAGCAGCAGGGCGTGGACCTGTTGGGGGAGCGCGTGGTGAAGCAGCTGGAGGAAGAGTGGGGTGGCGCGTCGCTGGTCCGCAAGGTGACCTTCAAGGCCTTCCTGCTGGCAGGTACCGTCCCCCAGGGCCGATGAGATTGATGAGTGATGCTTGCTCTTCGTGGGGTCCTCTGGCCTCCTGGGATTGGATTGCGAGTTGCTGTACTTGTATCTAGCATCTGTTCTACTTTACCTCTGCTTTGCGTTGCAGTTTGTTCTTGCAACGCTAATGCTGCCATCTTTTGTAATACATTCTCCTTGAGTCCTTGTTCAACCATGCTATATGTGAACTTTGTTCAAGCAAATAAGCAATCACAAAAGAGCAAAAAAACAAACAGCCATGCCAAAGCTCGCTCACCTGTACCCGAGGCGCTAAGGTGAGCCACAATGGGAGGCGCATGGAAGATAAGATGTAATATTCCTCTTTTTTTTTTATTGTCTATTTTCCGCGAGGGATAAGGAGCTGGAACGTTTTCCTGGCGCCTAGTACGACAGTGTGGCAACAAAGGTTGGCTATGATTCAATGGAAGGATATGGCCATATGGTGGTATGGTGTAGATCAAGTAAATAGCGGTAGCTGTGGACCAAAATCTGCCACAACTGGGTCAAGCAACGGCATCGAGCAATGAGCATACAAGAATTGGTTGGTTGCTACATTTTCAGTGGATCTAGTTGCGTCGACGATGTATGATATGATTCTACTATATTTCCATCATCCACGACCAAAAATGTAGAAAGAAACATGAGCTGGGTGATGCAATTCTCGATGCCCTCACACTTTTTCATGGTTCCAGTAATCAAGCATTGTTACATGGATTTGTGACGCAGCGTTTCTTCTAGTACCACGCTATCAATCACAACTAGACACGTACCGAGTTTAGCTATAGAGGGGGTGTCGAGATTGGCCAAACACACGGAGAGGACCAACGCCACCTTGCGTTGTCTGTCCACGGATAGCACACGAGCAAGTCACGCTAATTGCATCGCGTTTCCGTCAGTGGACCCAAAACTTTTTTTGATCAAGTGGACCCACAGCACAGCCGCACAGGGTGCAAAAAAAAGAAAAGGAAAATGGGCCCTGTGGGCCCCACATTCCTGCACGAACCAACTTGGAGCCCACACTGTCAGTGGGCCCGGCCCACCTCCTCCTCCCGACGATTTTTCTCATCTGACAGCAGGCAGAGAGAGATAGACAGAGCGAGTGGGGGCGAAGCTGAGGACAGAGAAGAAAGAGGCTTCCTTCCAACGCCAAAGCCGAAGCCACCTCCCTCTCCCTCTGCCAATTAATCCCCACCTTCCCCCCAACAAGGCCTAATGGCTTCCTCCTCATCCCGTGCCGTCGCGATGCCCTAGAAGAACCCTCGTCCCCAGCCGCCGCTCCTCCTCGAATTCCCCTCGCTCCGTCCGATCGCCCCCCGACGCCGGATCCTCCCCGGAGTTCCGCCGCGGAATTCCGGGCCCGGATCGAAATCGAACCGCCTGCCCCGCTCGCCCCCCCCCCCCCCCCCCGATCAGTAACGCACGCACGCCTGAGGGCGGGTGGATCCTCGGGCGGGTTGGGGGCTCTCTTGATTTCGGTTTCTTCTTCCCCCGTCCCGCGATGGGGGCGCCGAAGCAGCGCTGGACGCCTGAGGAGGAGGCCGCGCTCAAGGCCGGCGTCGCCAAGCACGGGCCCGGCAAGTGGCGGACCATCCTCAGGGACCCGGACTTCAGCACGCTCCTGCGCCTCCGCTCCAATGTTGACCTCAAGGTGACGCTCGGATCGCCGGGGAGGGAGGGAGGGAGGGAGGGTGTGGGCGGTTTCGTGAGCTTGCGGCGGTGGGGTTTTCTGGCGATCGGCGCCAGGTGGGAACAGGAAAGAAATCTCGGGGGTCCTTTCTTTTGGGGCTGAACTAAATTGCGGCTTTGGACGGTCCGTCGAGCGGGGCGTGTTGCTTGGATGGTTTGGTTTTAGATCGGGATTTTAGGCGGTTGTGCTAGCGATTGCCTGAGATGATTTGTTCTTGTTACTATTTTGGTCAGACTGGCGACATTGATCTGGGACTAGGATGATCAGATGCTGATAATCTCTTTCCATTATGATGATGCCCCGAAGGCTATCACCACACCCCTTTGTTTCATTCCAAGTAGAGATCTAATCTAGTTCACCATGTTAGGTCTTGGTGGTTTTGCTTGGGAGGCCATTTCCATGTAGAGATCTTGTTCCGCGAGAGTAGGATTTGTTTTGTAATCTGTTCTTTTCTCGCACGCCATCTATTGAGTCTCCAACTTTCTTTATAATGTCTTTGGGCATCAACAAGTATTGACCGATCTTTGGTATGTCTGATTGTGCAGGACAAGTGGCGCAACTTGAGCGTAGTTGCTGGGGGTTATGGGTCTAGGGAGAAGGCGAGAATGGCGTTGAAGAAAGGCAAGCGTGTGGTGCCTAAGCTTACTGCTGAGCCAATGGATGTCGATGCGAATGGTTTGGGCAATGTTCATGATGCAGTCATCGATGCAGAACCATTAGCAATGGCTGTGGAGCCCGTGGCAGTCCAGGAGAGTCAAGAAAAATCAGTTGCTAGGTTAGTAGACTCGATGCATATGTTTTATCAAAGCTGTTTTTTATTACTCTTTACAAGTAATCTACATATTCAGCCCGTCGGGTTTCTTTTTGGTGAATATGTTTTATGCGGAAATGTGGGAGTTCTACTAGATAGAAACCATTAATAATAAGATTGGATTTCAGCTTTCATAGTCGTTCAGGTCTGGTTAGACATTAAAGTTCAGAAGTTGACCATCATGGAAAATCTTTTTATACTATAGTAGGGTACTGAACTGTCTTTGTGACAACTAGTCTAGGGATTTGTTTGTCGCTGTATTTTACACTAATTTTGAAACTTTAAAGTGCATTAGGAGAATCCCAACCAGGTACACCTGGTGGTTTTTCATACCTGCCATGTCATATAGAGACTATTCCCAATGGATAAAAAATTCAACCAATCCCATGCCTTCTATGTCCTTTCCACTTCCCATCTCCTCCTCCCTTCGTGGGTTCCCGAGCTGATCTGGTTTCTTGCATGAGAAATGGTTTTCTTCTTTCTCTGTATTGCCACATCATCATTTTGCTTGCATGGCACACTAAGGCTAGTCTCAGTGGGAGTTTCATGAAGAGTTTCATGAGCATTAATTTTCATGCCACATCACCAATTTTGCTTATGTGGCAAGGTATTTATGAGGAGAGATAAGGAGTTATTTCATCATATGTGAGAGGAGTTTCATCCCCATGAAACTCTTGTGGCACAGTTACCTAGTTCCCAGTCTAAGTAACCTGCAATGAAACTGTGCACTGGCCTAAGGGTAGTCTCATGCACAGTTTCATTTTGTTGTTATCAAGACTGCAAACTTAGTAACTGTGCCTGCAGGGTTTCATGGGGATGAAACTCCTCTCTCATTTAATGAAACAATATCCTCTGTCTCCTCAAAAAGACCTTGCCAAGTCAGCAAAATTGCTGATCGCATGAAAAAATAATGTTGATGAAACTCTATGAAACTCCCACTGAGACTGGCCTAATTGATGCTATAGAAAACCATCCTAGTTATCCCGTTAGGACTCTTTCATTATGACCTCCAACAGAGGCATGTCAGCTAGTTCAGAGTTGGCTGATGTTGGATTGCTGCTTCCATGGAAGACTAGTTTTAGACTTCTAGTTGTCTTTCCATGTATGTTGGTACTTTTGTTTTATATGTTTATTATGACATAATTGCTTAGGCACATCGCTATTTTTTTATTTAACTGAGAGAACATATCTATTCAGCACAACATTGCGCAGTTCATTTTACTTAAACCGTTATTGTCCAACTCAATTTATTCAGCATACTGCTTTTTTGATGCTTGGCCATCTAATCTGATTTTTTATGTATGCGTGTCATTGTTCAGGCTTGATGATCTCATATTAGAAGCTATAATGAAGCTTAAGGAGCATTCTGGGTCCAATAAGGCAGCCATTGCTGCATATATTGAGGTTAGTGGATAACATTTTTAATAACGTGTCGCTTGTTTTACATTGTGTTTTTGTTTAACTGTATGTCAGTTGGTCTTGCTATTTTTTTCTGACTACAGTGTAATGCAGTTTGTCTCATCCACTTCATAATGATATGAAGTATCTCTGTTAATTTTTTGCAAACTGAGTTAATCCTTTTATATCTTTTCTTTCATGCATGATTTTAATTTAAATTGTCTATATATTTAGGAGCAATACTGGCCACCTGATGATTTTCCGCGGCTGCTGTCTACCAAATTGAAGGCATTGGTTACTTCTGGAAAATTGATGAAGGTCTCTCCTCTCTCTGATGCTTTTTAGGAATAAAAGGTGGCCAGACTTCAAGTGGATACTTTTTTAATCATGATTGCAGGTAAACCAAAAGTACAGAATTGCACCAAGTTCACCTTCCTTGGGTGGAATAAGCACCAAGGTGTGCTCTGCTGAAGAGATGAATGGAGAAAATGACACTAAGCAGCTAACTAAGCCTCAAGTGGATGCTGAACTGGAGAAGTTGAAAGGCGTGACTAAGGAAGAGGCAGCTGCCTATGCTGCCAAGGTTGTTGCTGAGGCAGAAGAAGCAATGGCACTAGCTGAGGAAGCAGCAAGGGCTGCGGAGATTGCGGAAAATAATGCTGAAACTGCAGTAGCTTTTCTTGAAGCCCTCACTTTGTCTTTAAAAGACAGAAATGCCAATTCAACGGTAGAGTGAATCCATCCTTTGTCAAGATATCTATGTGACGAGTGCTTTTAGTACATGAACCCTACAGCTGATAACATTTTGATGAATGCAGATGCTTCGAGCTTGCTGATCCTTTACCATTGCCATCATGTGCTTTTGGTTAGCAGAACAACAGTGTTCTGCTTCAAAGATTTTCCGGATAGCTGAGTTTCTTGTATAGCTCTATATTACATTATGCTTCAATGGGAGGGGTTGTCAACATTTTGCTGCTGGTCCTGACTGCTTGCAGCCAATCGACAGTATAATGACAAGAATGGTTGGGAAAGTAGTCTTCATCTTTTTTCTTCTGTTTTCCCCCATTGTGTTGCTGTGTAATTAAACTCTAGCCTTTTCCTCTTTTGTAGTTGTTGAAGTGATGTCGTCAAATAGAACAACTGTAGTGGAAAGAAAATGTCAGAAAGCTGTCTTAGTTGCTGTGATAAGATGTTTCTAGATACGATTATTTGATGACATCATCTTAACATTATAGCTGATTCACAGTTGTAGTGGATTATTGGCCGCTGCCTCATTTCTGTTTCTTGTAGGTATATCCTTGATATGATAATCATATCTTTACACCTACTGAATCTTGAACAATAATTTTGAAAATATGCTGAATCTTTTATTTATATTTTGTTTCAAAGAGCGGCTTTACAATATCCTTATTATGTTGGATTATATTTGTACTATACGACTGAAATTATATGGGCGCACAACGCATTGGCAAATAACCACTCCATTTTTATTTGTGTAATACAAAACTACTCCTTCCGTTTCAAAATACTTATCATTCTAGCTTTTTTAAAATACATTCTTTTTGTTATGTACATAGATAGTTAGTATGTTCATATATATATAATAAAGAGAATGTATCTAGAAAACTCAGAATGACAAGTATTTTGAAACTGTGGGAGTATAACCATAACATTCGATTCTAATGAGATAAAGTTTGTCATAAAATGCTGGTGAAATGGTTTGTCTTAAAGAAACATGATAAAGAAAACAAAGGAGATATTGGCAAATAAATCATTAAAAACGTGAATAAGGAAAACATTCAAAGATAATTGTTCACACGCCACGACGTCATTTATTTCAACGAAATTCACATATAGGAACAATTACTTCCAGAAAGCAGAATCAAGGCGTAGCAATTTATTCTATAAAAAGCTTTACGCTCGTTCATTCCTTCAGGCAGCCGATTTTATTTATGGTCTAAAAAAATGAAGAAAATAAATCAACGATTAATACAAAAAAACTGATTACCATTAGCCGTGCTGCAGTAGGGTGTTCCTCCCGTAGGCATTCCACGTTTCAATTCATATACAACAGAAATCCACAATGTGTACCAACTAGTCGCCTAGGTGTTCCTGGGAGATTATTCCTTTTTTTTTTGCAATTGGTAAGTGTAATTCGATGTTACATAGTAAACTTTGGCACATTAAAAGAATTAACTTGGTATCATCATGCATCCATGAGCTCTATGAGCAGTCTTCCTTTTATCTGTTATGTAGGCTGAATTCATACATAGATCAAATCCAAGCCACCCTTAGCAAAAAAATGTCAGGGGCTAGGTGAGGGGAGGTGATGAGTGTCTACTGTCTGCGTGCGGCCGACGCCTATGATGGCTTTTTGAAGCAGACCGCGGTTCATCTCGTTCTGCGTTCACTCACCATGGCAGATAGCCAGAATTACTGTCTCTCTACTGGCAGATTGCAAATAGCAAGTTTGCTGCAGATTCTTCTCAGGTCAAGGCTCAAGTTACTGAATACTGATGCAGTTTTGTTCAGGCATGTTTGGTAAATGTTTGTTCGCTCATCATGGCAAGCCAAGCCTCGAGTTATATCCAGATAGGCATTGATGCTCCAGCTTCCAGGTGTTCCATTTTCAGCTTTCAAGTCCATCTTATTCTGCAGCGAGTCGCCATGGTAGATTACCAGAATTATTGTTTCCGAACTTCTGGCCTATTCATGAGTCCAGGTCATGGTGAACTTGATGTTGTTCAAGTCATGAGTTCAGATCATTCATCGCGGATCGAACAGCCCCTTCGCATGCCTTGCTGAGTCTTAGTAGGCCATAGCTGAAGTTACTGGATACTGATGCGGCTTTGTTCAGGCATGACCTGCGCGAACCTTGGATGTTCAGAAACTCAGGTGAGCCAGCTACACCCTGGCGCGTGATCTGCACTCTTCTCGTTTCCAACCAGTGTTTTATCAGCCATGCTACTGGATCCACCTCCCTGCACCAGTCTGTCATAGTTCCCCCCGCCGCAGTCAGGCTGCAGCGCTCTCAGCTCCTGGGTGGCAATGCTCCCCATGACACTGTTCTTGTGGGCTAGACAAGCATGCAGAAGAGTGCGCCATGCCACAGCATTTGGTGCAAACGGCATCTTTCGGAGGAGGTCATATGCCTCCTCAAGCCTCCCTGCACGGCCGAGGAGATCGATGACACTGATGTAGTGGTCAAGAGTTGGTTCCACCCCGTGATTCTTACTCATGCTGTCAAAGTAGCTCAGCGCCTCCGTGACTAGCCCTGCATGGCTGCAGGATGTGAGGATGGCAATGAAGGTGTTGCTGTGGTAAATCTTGAGTTCCAGTGCACGCTCTGCAACCGCCAGGGCTTGCCTCCCAAGACCGTTCTGGGCAAGCCCCTGTATCATAGAGTTCCATGATATGATGTCCCTGATCGTCATTTCTTCAAACACCTTCTCCAGATCATTCATCACGCCGCAGCTGCTGTACATGCTGAGCAGAGAATTGCTGACGGAGATGTTGCTCTGACCAATCCCGTCCTTGATAGTGCGTGCGTGGACTTGCCTCCCAAATGCAAGCAGCGCCAACACTGAGCAGATATGTAGAACTGTCGTGTATATTGACACATTCAGCTTGGCATTGCCACCGCGGTGGCCATCCAACCTGACCAAATCGATGAAGAGGCAAAGCGCACCTTCTCCAAGGTGGTTCTCCCCCAAGCAGGATATTATGATGTTCCATGTGAAGCCATCCTTTTCCCTTGTCATTCTGAAGAGATGAAGAGCCCTGTCGACAAGCTTATGCCGGGAATATCCATCCATCATGATGTTCCAAGAGCAGATGTCCCTATACCGCATCCTGTAGAACACCTTCTCTGCATCTGACAGTTCACCCAGCTTCGCGTGCACATCGATCAACGCATTCCACACGAAACAATGTCTGCTCCCCTCGCCCACCAACTTGACGATGAGAGCATGGAGCTGCAACGCCATGGCCAGCGATCGGATACCCACACAGGCCTTGAGCAGCGAGCTGAAAGTGTGAACGTTGGGCAGCATCCCACGCGCAAAGAACTCGCTGTAGAGAGCCACGAAGAGCTCCACCGCCCTATCAGGCTCGCCATTCCGGACCGTGGCACGACACCATGGCCGTCCAGGTGAAGACATTGTGCTGATCAAGCGGGAGCTCCTCGAAGAGAACCCGCGCCGTGGCAGCAGCAGCAGCTCCACCGGCGCGGGAGAGGGCCCCGATCATGGTGGTGTGCGAGGTGGCGTTCCTCATGGGCATCTCCCGGAAGAAGGAACGCGCCCAGTCGGTGCGGCCGGCGTCGACGAGCGCGGTCAGAGCCGTGTTCCAGGCCACCTGATTCTTCACGGGCATTGCCTCGAACAGGTAGAGGGCCCTCTCGGCCTGTCCGGCTCTGCCCGCCTCTGTAACCTCGATTGTCCTCTGGACAAGGCGAGAACGGCGCGGCAAATCTTGGACCGCCTTGAAGACCGTCCGCGACACCATTTTCTGGTGACGCCGCCAGCGGCGGCAGCGCGCTACTTCCGAGGCAGATCGGTTGCAGTGTCTCCCTAAACTCTTGTTTTTTTAAAAAGAAAGTCTCCCTCTCCCTCACGATGAGTGCGAGGGCGGAGGTGAGGTCACGAGGAACACGACGACCCGTGACCATGGCCCATGGGTCAGTGGTGGGGGCGAGGTAGCGCAGGGCGTGGGACGAGGCCGGGGTGACGACTGCTGCGGGGGCGAGGAGGCGGTGCCGGCTCGGCGGCCGGTGAACATGTAGGAGGGCGGGCGGCGGGCGCAGGTCGGCGAGCGCAAACCGCAAAGGCGGGCTCGGGGTCGCGCACCGGCGAGCAGGCGCGGCGCACCTGGGGAGGAAGACGCTCGGCCCGTCTGCCCACTCCCGTTAAGTCCAAGAGCTCGCGCACGCTGGGAGTCGTAGGATCAGCTTTGGACGTCGGATGCGCAGGGTAATGGTAGGCTGTGAGTCTGACTCGCTGAAGCAAAGCGAGGGCATATCCTGTACTCCCGCCATTCCATATGCTCCCTTACTCCCGCACAAACAACACTAATAAAAATATGCATGTAAAATTCAAATAAAAATATATATGGATAGATGATGCAAGTATCTAAGTTCATACAAAATTTGAGATGCAACAAAAATATGTGCAAGGAAATACAAAAAAGTGAAATCAGCAATTCAATAGTGCGGGTTGCACCTGTTCATCTTTAGACCCGCACCTGTTACTGTTGATATGGTGATTTCTCTTTTTTATTTCATCTTGCACATATTTTTTTCATATTAATTTTCTGTATGATGCTAGAAGATAACAAGATGCATCCATTTGTATTTTTAGATGAATTTTTGATGCACTTTTACAGGTGCATTTGTAGGTTGGGAGTATGGGACTATGAGAGTACCCCAACCCGCGGGAGCACGAGATACATTCTCGAAGCAAAGGGTCTCTATGATTTCCGGCTAGGTCCTTCAAGTTTTGGTATATTGCCCAAGTGGATTTGCTCTCGGTAACCCTTCTTCCCAAGCGATTTTTTTAAGTAAGGTCTTGTTTAGTTCGGTGAAAAATTTGACTTTTCAACGTTTGGAACTCATGTAGCACACTGTAGCACGTTTCGTTTGTTTGTGGTAAATATTATCCTACCATGGCCTAACTAGGCTCAAAAGATTCGTGTCGCAAAGTACATCAAAACTGTGTAATTAATTATTTTTTTTACCTATATTTAATACTCCGAACATATGTCTTTTGACGTATTTAATGTGATGTGATGGAGAGAGAGTGGAGAAAAAATTGGAAAATTTAGTCAACTAAACAAGGTCTAAATTTCGCATTGTGTGGTTTCTCTCTGCTGCAGCAGGCCAGCAGCCATCACCGCTCGGGCAGTCCGGCTGAGCAAGCAAAACGGCACAATCGAAGCACGCCGATTGTCATCTTGTTTTTTTTTCCCGAATGATGTTCAATTTTACTCCTTTTATCTTCTTTCCGTTACTTTTCTTTTGTTTTCTGACTTTTGTCATGCCTGTACTATTTCCACCCTTCTCTATTAATCCATGAACGGCAAAGCTCTTGCTAATATTCAATTTCACCTCATGACACACGAACAATGGGCATAGTGACCAGCTCCGCGCAAGGTCTTGGGCGGATAATGCTGATATGAATACAATTAGTTGTTTCTTAGATATGCGAATAATGTCATGATGTGTCGAATGTTAATATTCATCGTATTTATATAATATAAATCTATCTTTGAGTATCTGAATATGTATGGATAAATACTGATCTTGAATGCTCGAATTCGGACACCAATCATCCATTTACATGTATGAACCTCACCGGTGTCTGTTCCAGCGATGCATTAAGGGCGTGTTTGATATGGACCATTTTGGGGTGGCTCAGCCCGCTAGCTGCAGCTGGGTGTGTTTGATATGCCTGGCACTGTTGTCCAGCCTGGCTCCTGGCGTGCAATTTCTCTTCTCTCTCCTGGCTTTGGCCATACGCTCCAAAGTTTCGTTTCTTCTCGGCCTGGCTGTGCGGAGCTCGCGCGAAGGAATCTTGGTGATGAGCTAGTGGTAGTTGGGGTTGGACCAGGCCGCTGGCTGCAAATCAAACACAAAAAAGACTGGGCCGGTCTCTACTGCTGCAAATGCATCAAACAAGTGGACTTGGCTGGCCCCTGACAACCAGGCCATAGCTGGCCTGGGCCTGGTTCACCGGCCAAGCCTTGTAGAGCTCACAAATCAAACACGCCCTAACTTGCCGGGTCCGGAGAATAGCGGAAGACATCGTACGCGTGACCGGTGGCGACGTCCTCGGCTCTGTAACCGCACGTCGCCGACGGCTGGATGTTGTTGTACAGCACCCACGTCCAGAACTCCACGTCTGCGCCCTCGTCGGCGTCGGCGTCGGCGCTATCTCCATCGCCAAGTACCCGTAGCTGCCACTTGCCCGCCGCCGCCAGGCTGTCCCCGGCGGCGGCCTCCAGCGTCCACACGTCCAAGCACCCACCGTCCACCTTTAGGTCACGGCAGTGGCCGGGGTACGGGTACCGCGTCGTGTGGCAGTACCGGAGCAAGCCGTCGGCCTCGCAGAGCAGGGCGAGCCCATGGGTGAGATGGGCTATGCCTATGGGCTCCTCGCCTTCGCCAACGCCCATGACGGGACAGGGCACCTTCCAGCTCTTGGCGGTGTTCGTGTTCAACGCCATGACGGCGCACGGAGAGTGTTTCTGGAGCGGCCAGTGGCCGGCCTTGGCGAAGCCACTTCCGGCCTCAGCGTCGACGAGCATCCAGTAGAAGGCACCGCCGGCGCGCGCCGCGGCCGCCGCGGGCCGGAGGTGACCACGAGCCACCGTGGGCGCGGAGCGCCACCGGCCCGACGCGGAGGTGAACCAGTGCGCGTCCAGGTGCTCGCTGTGGCGGCGCCGCCGGGAGAGGTAGGCCACCGTGAGCTCCGTGCCGGCGGCGGTGCAGTGGAAGGCGGGGCACCCAGCGTACGCCGCCGCGGCTTCCTCGAGGCGGCCTGGCGGCTGCGGCAGGGAAATCCACACATCCGTGGCGGGGTTAACGACCGAGTACTGACGCGCGCCGGCGCCATCGCCGTGCGCGCAGAGGAGGAGGTGGCCGCTGGAGGCCACGACGTGGGCGCGCCGGCGCCTGGCGGTGGCGAGGAAGGCGCGGAACGTCGCCGGATCGATGACGTTGTATCCCCTGAGGATGTTGCACGGGCCGCGGACGAACACGGTGTCCGGCGCCGGCGCGGGGCCCTTGCTGCGGCGGCCGGTCTTGCTGCGGGTGGACAAGAAGAAGCCGGGCGGGCGTTGGGGCCCGCCGGGCCGCCGCAGGTAGCAGGCGAGGAAGGCCACGCTGGAAAGCACCGGGCGGATGGCAGAATAGAGCTCAGCGGAGGCGAGCGCGAGGGAGCGTGCGTCGCACGGTGACGGGAGACGTGCGGCGATCTCGAGCACGAGGTCCAGGTCGAGGCGGCTGAACTGGTCCCCGCCGCACCTGATGCATCGGCGTCGATGCTGGGAAGCCTCGCACGAGTCATCCACCTCGTCTGCGGCAACGCCGCCGCTTCTTGTTCTCTTCGCCATGACGTAGTTTGTAATGCGGTGCTACGTTCTTTGACTAAAAATTCTCACGATGATGATCAAATTTGTTTCTTGCCGACGTGAAGAAACCGATTCGGTAATTGCCAAAGAGGCGGGCCACGGACTTTGAGGTCCAAATCTGCCCCTGCCTCCTGCGGATTTTTTTTTTAATTTTAACCTTTTTTTTAATTTTTTATATTAAAAACACGTCGGCCACCTCCACCAGACCGCTACCGCCGGCCGCCGCCCCCCGATTCCACCCCCAAATCCGTCGATTTGGGGTGGAAAAAGTGGGGGAAATCGATCCCCGCAACTTTGGGAAGGTATTGCCCCACTTTTCTCTCTCGTTTACCGTTTGATTTTAGAGATCGGAGTTGATTTAGGTGACCTAGGGTTAGGTATTGAATATTCAAATTTAGACCCATTGCAATGTAGTTTAGTGTAAATGATGATTAGCTCATACGTAGTAGTATCTCTGCCCGTGTTATTGACGTGTAGAACATGTTGCATGTTTCGATTTAGTGTTGTTTTTGGTGTAAATATATAATGTACATGATGTGTGAAGGTACATGGTTGCATGTTTAGTAGTGGGAAAACACAATAATTTTGACATGCGAATATAGTATGCTTGGATTGTTTGTTAGGTGTGTTTGTTATTGACACTAACATTTAGGAGTTTTCCACACTCACCCTAGTTATTCACACTCACCCTAAACCGTTATGTGTTTTTTATTCACACTCACCCTATTGCGACACACACTAGTGTTTGTTATTGACAATCACATTTAGGAGTATTTGTTATTGGCACTCACATTTACGAGTGTTTGTTAGGTAATTTTATTTATAAATAGTGTAGTTCAATTATATGTTGGAGGGTCACATAGAACCGTTCCAAGAGAAGTGCACATAAGTAGGTCGCCGGTTCACACTAGAATCGGTGACAGTGGGCAAGAAGTACCTAGGCCGCCTTTGAACACTAGAATGAGTGATAGTGATAGTGATCAACACAACCTAGCTCAATATGATGTTGTGATCCCTTCTGTTCGCAATGATAGAGACTTAAGCAGAATTGATAGAGCCATTTGTGACTCTACTATGTTGTTCACGGAAGGATTACCATTTACTATGCAGCCTGTGATACGTAAGGGAATGACGTTTGACTCACTTGAGGAGCTGAAGTTTTTCTTAGCTGACTACGCAGTGAAGCATTATAGGCCTTTCACTGTTGTTCATTCAGATAGGAATCTTAGGTATGAAGTCATGTGCAAGCAAGGGTGCATGTGGCGTGTATGGTCACGCCTGCAAAGAGGGAGAGGGAAATGGAAGATTACATCTGTGGAGGAACCTCACACATGCCGTTCGAGTCAAGTGAAAGGAGTTCATGCACAACTGACAGCTACGTACATTGGAAGGCGTATCTTAGGTCTTGTTCGAGCTAACAGTGATGTGACGGCCACTAGTCTCATCGAAACCATATTGCTTTTCTCAGGATATCGTGTTAAGTATTCTAAGGCATGGCGGGCTAAGCAACATGCTATTGCTCTGCTTTGGGGTGACTGGAAAGAGTCGTATGCACAAATTCCTAGGGTCTTGAGGGCCATGAGCCACTACAATCCAGGGGTGAAATGGTTCCCTTACATGTCCGGGTTGCGTGTTCGTGACGGTTGTGTTTTCAAACCCGTCCTACTACGGGTTTTTTGGTGTTTTCCACAATGTCCAGTGGCTTTCCAACACTGTCGTCCGGTGATACTTGTAGACAGAACCTTCTTGACCGGCAATTACAGAGGTACACTCATGATGGCAGTTGCTGTAGATCTTGAACAACAACTTGTGCCTTTAGCTTTTGCCTTGGCCGAGAGTGAGAACGACGACAGTTGGTCATGGTTCATGAGGCTTGTTCGCATTAACATACTTGGTCCAACGCGACAGGTTTGTATGATCTCAGATCGGCACCATGGCCTCATAAAATGTGCGAGCGAGCACATGGATGGTTATCCACCACTTGTTCATAGGTGGTGCATTAGGCACTTTGCCGCCAACATGTGGCGTCGGCAAAGGAACAAGGAGGTAATAGGAAAGTTGAAGTTACTATGCTCAGTACATACAGAGGACAAATTTGAGGAACTGTACAAAGACTTAGAGAAGGACTTAAATGAGGCTGCTAAAGACTGGTTGGAGTTTGAAATGCAGGATAAGGACAAATGGGCCCAAGCGTATGATGAGGGAGGTATGTGTTGGGGTATCATGACAACAAACTATGCAGAAAGTGTGAACAATGTATTTAAGGGGATCCGAAGTAGACCCGTATCTGGCATTATTGAATACTCTTTTGAAAAATGCAACACATATTTTGTGGAGAGATGGCGGAAGGCACGTGATCATTTGGATAACAGGTTTAAAATATGATCCTTTGCAGATTACAAGCTGCATGAGGCTGGTTTAAGATCCGTTAACCAAGAAGCCGAAGCATACGGGCTAGATAGAATGATTTATTCTATTAGAAGTTCTGCAAGTACTAATGTCGGAGGGGAGAGTCATGGGGGTCGACACTATAGAGTGGACCTTTGGCACGGTGCTTGCAGCTGTAACGGTCCTCAATTGTTGCATCTTCCTTTTTCGCACTTGATGACAGCATGCACGGCTAGAGGTCTAGACTATCGAAATCCCATGTTCTTGTCTCCTTTGTTCTCTAGAGAACACACTATTAAGATTTGGGAATCGAGCTTTGAGCCCTACCTTGATCCGTCTCAATGGCCCGAATATGATGGCCCTGAGTACGTGCCACTGCCATCTTTGAAGAAAAAGAAAAAAGGTAGGAGGCAAAAGAAGCGTTTGAAAGGAGACATGGGCGAGTGTCAAGGAAGGCTTGCCGTTGATTATGACTTCAGCGATTTTGAAGTTGAGGGGGACAAGACAACCTATCTTTGCTCGAAATGTCACAAGTCAATTAAACAGTGTAAGTGCCGGAAAAAAAATCAAAGGGGAATAAATCAACAAGGACAAATAGAAGCAAGGGTGCTTCGAACTCGAGGGTAGCTGTCGAGGTAGTATGTTTGTAGCAAATAAATTATAAAATTATGCATGTTATATTCTTATACACTGTCCTCTGCTGATATTACTTTTTTACTTATCTTCATATTTTGGAACATTGTTACTAACTACATTTGAAATATTTTTGCAGGATGGCGCACCCAGTGTACCCGCTCCTTGAGGCTGCCTACGATAGCAGCCATCGTGCACACCTTATTGCCGACCTCCACGAGGTATTTACATAACTTGGTCATTTCCTTGCATTGGTCATTTTTTTCATTACGCAACGTTGATGTTGGTAATTTTATTTTTTTTCAGGACTTGAGGCCGTTGAGGGTGCGAGAGCATTGTCCACTTCCTTGGGATGAGCGATACGCCCCGTACTTGGCTAGAGCGGGGTTCTTGGACATTGCTCTTGTGGTGGTTCGCGGACTTCCAGTGATGGACGGGCCACTGTTGTCAGCCTTGGTGGATCGATGACATCCGGAGACTCACTCTTTCCACCTACCTAGCGGGGAGATTACGGTCACCATGCAGGATGCCGGCATGATCCTGGGTCTTCCACTCGAGGGGCTGCCAGTGAGTGGGATCATTGACAGTGCTGGTTGGCGTGACATGGTGGAGGTACACATTGGAGTGAGGCCACCAGATGCTGATGAGGGGGATGCGTCGAAGAAGACCTCCGACGTGAACACAGTGTGGTTGAGGGACCACTTCAGCGTATGCCCCCCTGGAGCTGCACCTGCTGTTGTGGAGAGGCACGCTCGTGTTTGGCTGTGGCACTTTGTGGCCACCTTCTTGCTACCTGATGCAGCCGGAAACACGGTGTCTTGGATGGTTCTACCACTTTTGGGTCAGGAATGGGAGAACATCCGTTGCTACAGTTGGGGTTCGGCTGTTCTGGCATGGCTGTATAGACAATTATGTGATGCCTGTAGGCGCAGTGGACAGGACGCAAACCTTGGTGGATGTGCTTACTTGCTGCAGATTTGGATTTGGGAGCGTATTCCAGTAGGTCGACCACACCGTGGACCTGTCGAGGTTTGTAGAAAAGTTTTTGGCTTTGTTCGTACTTCAATTACATGATATTGAGTTCTGACTTGTGCATTTTTATGGTTTTGGTTGCAGCCATGGAATCGCCAGGATTCTCACCCCACATTTGGATATGTGTGGAAGACGGCTACAACAGTACGTGGTCCTCCAGCTAGGAGATACAAGTTCTACACGAACGAGTTGGATTGCCTTACCCAGACACAGGTAAAAAATCATACTCGACGGTCTTTGTTCATTTTCAAAATTTATATTCCTGAATAATTCTCTAAGCATCCTCTCTTTGTGTAGGTGGAGTGGCTACCGTACGACCGGGACTTTCCTGCGCACATCCAGTTTTCAGACATGTGCTACAGAGACAGACTTTTGTGGATGTCCACGGTGCCACTCATCATATACTATGTTGTCGAGTGGCATTTGCCTAACAGGGTGCTACGTCAGTTCGGGAGGGTCTAGCCGTCGCCTCCTGACTTTGTATCGACTGTTCCGGCGTTGCACAAGTACAAATTCTACTCTATGGAACTTTCATTATTGTAACTTGCCATATGTTTCCTTGTAAATAATTTGACAATGAAATTGGTATTTCAGGGTCAACAAGCAAAAAAGGTACAAAGAGAATGATTGGAGGGTGAAGCATGCACGGTACTTGGACCTTTGGAACAATCGGCAAAGGATGGATCCTCAAGACGGCCCTCATTGGCGTGCTGGACCACATAGGGAGTACCTTCGGTGGTACCACACCTCTACAAGAACAAGGATCAAGCCAGCTTTGACGGACGAGCACATTGAAGATGCCCCCTCCGACTCGAGTGATGACATAGCGGATGAGTACGACACCCTGACACGTGTGGGGACCCAGCCTGAGAGAGCACCTCTACACGACTACTTGGTAATTTTAATTGCATCTCAAACTTGTTTCATCAATTCATTTTCGCAAAATCTAAACCTTGACATGTATTTTTTAGGGACAACAACTTGCTAGGCTTGCAAACGAGGCAGGAGTGGCCATGGACCATGCAAGTGCATCCGAAGGTGGAGTCCTTCGACACTTTGCTGAGGTAGCACTCGTTTCCACATATTTTCTGTGTTCCCGTTGAGTATTGAGTACTTACTGAATTTATACCAAATTCATGGTGCAGAGGGTTCGAAGAAGTTGCAGACGTATGTCAATGAAGTTGAACTGCATGTCGACCCCAGATGTTGCCCACGGCGGCCATGGCCAGGGCACTTCTTCTGGATCATGTCGTACTCCGGTCCACCACGGGGGAAGAAGCATGTCACGGACCCCAGCTCGTACCAGCGCTCGCACGCCGTCGGGTCAAGTTGCTGCTAGTGCCAGCCGTGCTCGTGGCAAGGAAATCGCCACCCCGGAGCCAAGTGATGAGGAGCATGGAGACGCCTCCAGTGAGGATGTAGACCCCACGTACGAGTCAGAGATTCTAATGGAAGAGCTCTTTAGTGCCCCACAGGCTACTCAGACACAAGGACAGTCAAGCCAGGTAAATGAATCTACTCACCTTTACGTATACGTCGTTCTTTCTTACTAGAATCATGTTGGTTCCTATCGCCTTTGGGATTTTCATGTTGCAGGCCCGTGCACCTCCTGCCAAGAAAGCCCACCGCTGTCGTGCTCGTGACCAAACTGATATTGGCAGTGCCAATGTGATGGACACTGAGCCGGGAAGGGAGCGTCGCGCACCACAAATCTTCAGCCCTGAGGATCAAATCTGCCGCCGTCGTTGACGTTGTGGGCTATGTATGAAGTGTGTGTATCTTCGACTATGTTAGAATTGCTTGTGATGTTGAACTATGTGTGAAGGAGTTGATGGCTTCTTGTGGCCGTTTGTGAACTATGTGGCCGTTTGTGAACTATGTGTTGAACTATGTGTGAAGGAGTCGATGGCTTCTTGTGGCCGTTTGTGAACTATGTTTGAAGGAGTCGATGACTTGGGATGTATGAAGTGGTTGTTGTGGCCGTTTGTGATGGCTTGAAGTAAATGTTTCTTGCAGGTTTGTCGGGAAGAAGAAAGGGGCAACAGATACCTCAAGAAACAGATGTTCCCTTCTACTGCCCATGCGGCTCGGCGCGGCAGCCCTGGCACTTCAAATGAAATCCCAGTCTTGCCGCGCCACCACTCATGGCGCGGCAGACACGAGTTGCCGTGCCGGGTACATCAAAATATTTTTTGGCCGTGGTTTTGTTCTGGTTGTGCCACCAAATAAGCGCGGCAGCTTGCTCCTGCCGCGCCACGCGCGTTGGCACGGGAGTCTGTTCCTGCCGCGCCACGCCGCATGGCGCGGCAAAGGCGGCCCCACACTCCGCCGCGGCGCCTGGGCCACGATGACGTAAGCTAAACAAGCGTTGCCGCGCCAGTGCGCGTGGCGCGGCAAGTGGGAGCCGTCGCGCCGCCCGTTTTATTTTTTCGTTTTGCCGTCCATACCTTCTGGTTGCGCGAGCAAATAAGCGCGGCAGCGCGTTGTTGCCGCGCCATGCGCGATGGCGCGGCAAGGGCGGTTTCCCGCGCCATGTTTGATGGCGCGGCAACAGCAAAGCATCTATAAATAGTTGTTGCTCACCTGAACTCCCTCTACGCGTGCCTCACTTCCAATCCTCACTTCCTCACCTCCAATCCTGCAAGTGCTTTTGCCACCTACTACAAAATCGAAGATGGCGGCCGGATACAGAGGATTCATGGACTTGAGGAGGGAGATGGAAGCAATGGAGGGGGCATACCCTAATGATCCCAACAGGTCATTCTGAATTTCAACTACCGTCCTAAGGATGAGATCCCCCCTGAGTGTCACTGTGGCCTAAATGTGGGATGTAAGGTCTCGTTTGAAGATGAAACTTATGGTAGGCGTTACTGGTATTGTCAAAACATTGACGAAGCAAGAAAGGAGATGGTGGCATCGACCGTAAGTGATATAACTCTTTGCACATTCGAATGACTTGGTGATGTTGAGTTGTCATTTTTAATTTTTATGGCTTATACTGTAGGGAAGCAGTAGATCTGTGGCTCCAAAGGTCAGGAAGGCTTGCAACTTCGAGCAGTGGATCGATGACTTCATCAGTGGTCCGGATGCCGCGCGTTTGGCAAAGAGGAAGGAGATGGAAGATGACTCGACCAGAGAAGCACGTTTGAAGAAGGAATTAGATGCCATGAAAAAGAAACGTGGCGATTGATTCATGTTATGTATCGCATGTGCCATTGCTAGTTTATTTATTCAACAAGGCATGTTAGGATTAGTATTGGCACATGTGCCGTACATGTCACTGCAAACTTGTGTGATTTAAATTCCCTAAGGCGTGCTAGGATTAGTATTGGCACATGTGCCATGCATGCCACAGCAAACTTGTGTGATTTTAATTCCCTAAGGCATGCTAGGATTAGATTTGGCACATGTGTCATGCATGCCACTGCAAACTTGTTATGTGAAGGCACTGTGAAATGAAATAGCAATGGCGACGGTGTTGTCAAAACAATTGTCATGGCAAATGTACACGATATGATGGGTGCCTGAAAAGCCTAGAGATTCGTACTCCCATAGACTTTTCAGTAATGGCAGTGAAACGATGGCTCACTACTGCCTGCTCAACCTTTTTTCAGGGTCTTGTCAAATCAAAACGGGTACATGACATGATGCATCACTGAAAAGGCTATGGATTCCAAGCAGGCTAGGGTTTGACTAGGGTGGCACGGTTACATAAGAAACACAACGTTGAAAATGGAAAATTATAGCAAAGCTAATAATCTTCATAAACATGCGTCGTTTCCCAATAAAAACATGCCTTAGGAAAATTAAGAAAACGATTGAAACACTCGTAATCTACTGCGATGAGAAATGTCCAGACATCATAGAGCCTCCCGAATGCTGGGACGGCATGTAGTAGTACCCAAATGGGGGTGGAGGTGGGGGTGAAGATGGTGTGGATGGAGTTGACGGTGGAGTCTTCTTGTTGTGGCATGCGCAGCTGCATAGCGCGTCGTCGCTAGATGGTGGATCGGGATGACTCAGTGCCTCAGCGAGGTCATGCTTCAGCTTCTCGATGCGTCCTTCTAAGTACGTGATGTACTCTTCATATAGATGAATAGCTGGCGGATCGACCCATGTAGCGAAACCGCAGTTGTTTGGGTCATTGGAGTACTGCAAATACCAATACTATGTAACGTATAAAAAAAAATTGATCCAAAAACTAATGACACTGTGTTGCTTACCCACGCACGTGGACAGTGCCAAAAGCGACGACCGGAGTAGTAAAGCCCAACTCCCTCGTAAACTTGCATTACGCACAACTCATTATGCATGCATCTGGGCCACTTCACTGGTTTGTTGGAATCATACGGCCTCACATCACGCAAGAATCGGAAAGAACTCTTCTCTCTTGGTGGGAAGTACTCCTTACACTCTGGGTCCTGTTCGGTCCACAAGTCTAGACCAAGAGAAGTATCCATTGCTGCTTGTTGTGAGCAACAATGCTGGAAGTGAAGGGTGACATATATAGGAAAAGAGAAGAGGTGGTGGGCCATTCGATCCATGGGGGAAACCATATCCAAAAAAACACACCCTACCCTACGATACCCCCTACCCTACTACATAACTTCTGAGTCCGAGAAAAACACAACCTACCCTACTACATAGCCTGTCAGGTTTCTCATCGTTCAGTGTTCTTAGTGAATATGCGTACATTGCAATTGATTTCATAGGGCTCCCGTCTGAAGTGGCAAAAAAAAATCTTATACATGACCACCAACATTACCACCAACATGAATCATAGATAAAACGTCCATTCATACAACATTGGCCAATTTCAAATTGTCACAACTACATCAAACATAACAAAGTGTTCAATTAATACAACACAACGAAACACAAATGTTCATTGATAAATAGTCCACTACAGCACATGCAATTAACACAATGAAGCTGCACCAATAGTCTCCTCATCCTCCCACGATCCTCTTACCTTTTCTGTCCGCCTGTGCTTGTCTTCCCGCTTCATCCGTTCCCTCTCCAACGCCTGCATCGGCCTCACCCCCGGGCGCATTCACCCGCTGCCTCGACCTCTCTGTCAATGCCTTCCACTCCTCTTCCTTTTTCCTCCTCTTCTCACTCTTCTCCTCGGCAGTCAACGGACGTATCCCACGATCCAAGAACTTCTGCCGGTTACGACGCCAATATGCCACAACCTTCTCATAGTTGTAGTAACCAACTACAAATTCCAGCTGCACTCTTGTTTCACGAACCATTTCATCACAAATTGGACCACTAAGATCCTCAGCTTCCGGTAAGGGGACACCGTGTTTTGCTCTTATCTTGTTTCTAATTTTTTCAGTATGTAACCGCCTCCCAGGTTCAGAAGTGCGGCTCAACTGTAACATTAACTCATGTCGACCACTAAATTGCTCCCAGTCACAAGTCCTTCCCTCCTGAAAAAACGAATGTCGTATCATACATAATGAAATCACAATGATGACAACATCAATTGTGCTAACAAAACGAAATAATGAGAATACAAGATGCTCACCCAATAATCTCCATAAGTGTTGCCACAAAACATCCCAAAACCAAGCTCGGATGGCACAACACCTTCTGTGGCTAGTATCCCGCACTTGCACCATGAAGGTGGATAGCTCAAGCACGGCCAAGGCACCGTCCCTGACTCGAAGTCTTTCACTTCAGCTTCAGTTGGCCACTCAGATCTTCGTCCATGTATGTACTCATTGAAGTCACAACTAGGCCACCCACTCTAAATTTCAATAATAAGAACTATAATTAGCAATGCACACATATATAACTCAAATGATAAGAACAATATGAATTTTACTTACAACAGTCTTTAGCGAGCAACGAAAGAATGGTGTAAACTTTCTCGGGGCTTGAATGTTTGGCCGTTGAAGATAGGCACGCACTCCACAATGACACAATGGAGGGTTCTTAACTCGCTCGATGGCAGCCAACTTCTTCTCCTCATAGCTCATCGGTGGAGGATTGGGTGGAGGGGGAACCCATCGTTGAAACTGATCATATGGCTTCAACACATGTCTGGCATATGGGAACAAACGTATCCTAGGATCAAACTTGTCAGGCCCATCTATCCACTGCAAGAAACAACAAGGAGCTGCCGGGGGTGGTTCCTCCCTAATCCAACAACAGTAGAACGCTCTACCAGTAGTTGTAGCACACCTAGACTGTTTCACATAAGCTGGCACACCACATAAACAATTGGGCACAGGGAGAGCTCGAGGCACAGGAGCGTCTTCATCCCACTCTTCGGGAAACCTTCTCTTACCCTTTTTAATGGCATAAAAATGTGGATTCTGGTGGCTCATGGCTACTTATCCTGAAACAAAAAAACTTGAAATTAACATCAACAAGTTTTATTTCATAGGTACATTCGACAAACTTGAAAATATTACCTACACTTAAAAATCCACACAAATATAACAAAATCTAGGAATACAACTTATTCTCCACGTAACAATATACGGCAGAACGAGTATAATAACTACCTAAAGCATCACTTTCAACTCATCGAGCATCTACCACATCAAATTTTATATTTATTACCAAACCCTAGCTCACCTATAAAAACCTAACAAATCAAGCGGCAAAACAGAGATTAGATAGGGGGAATACCTTCCTAAGGATGTGGGGATCGATTTCCCACACTTTTCCCACCCCAAAACGACGGGGTTGGGGGTGCGGCGGCCGCCGCCGGCGGCTTGCCCGGCGCTGCAGCTCGGGCTCGGGCAGGGGGAGGAGGAAGGGAGGAGGAAGAAAGGGGAGCCGCGGCGGGACTCTATGCGCAGCGCTGCCGCGCCAGGCAGGGTGGCGCGGCAGCTCTGCCGCGCCGCTGCATGTGGCGGCAGAGCCGAGCCTCGTCACCACGAGGTTGACCCCCCACGCCAACGTGTCACCGCTGTCGCGCCACATGCGGTGGTGCGGCAGAGGCTGCCTGCCGCGCCACGTGGCTAGGCGCGGGCAAAGGGGTCACCGGGTGCAAATAATGTTTCCGACGGGTTTTTAATATAAAATTTTTTTAAAAAAAGGTTAAAATTTAAAAAAATCCGCCTCCTGCCTGAGCCTAGGCTGCATATGAATTCTACTAGTTTCTTTTTTAAAAGTTTATTCTGCTAGTGAATAATGTCTTTATTTTATATTATACGGAGTATAAGCTAGAACATTTGAAGTCGGAGCCAACGATTTCGATGGGGGCATGCAATGTAATTCACTGTATTCTACAAATATATTGAAACACGTACCCATAGTCAAAGCGTATTTTGAATAATATACCCTTGTCTAATTCCTTTTTTTTTGTGATCAGAGGGAGTATAAGATAGGACAAATCCAAGCACAACGATTAAAATGACATTATACAGAAAAAACATAGACATGAGCCAAAAATGTATGAATTAAGAACGCGAACCGTTTCGACAGGGGCCCAAAGCTCTCAGCTCAAGTTTCAGAGAGGTTTCATCCAGAGAAAACCTTAGCTTAAGGGTGATTTCACACAGCAAACCTCAAAGTTTTAGAAAGTTTGCACAGAATAAGCCTCAGATTTAATTGAGGTCTCATCAAGTTCCTGAAATTTCCAGCGCCAAAAAGTGTTGTCCGAGTTTCAGGAAGTTTAGTCAACTTCCTCTATAAGAAGATCACAATGCGGTTTTCATTTACATTCAAAGTCCCAATTTTCGAGCTCACGAACACTGTGGGAACAAACCAATAAAAGTTACCAGTAACTTAAAGGAAATAGCATCACCTGATGTGCGGGAACATCGCCACATAGATGGTGAGCTTTGGAGGAAATATCAAAGAAAGGAAGGCAGGAAAATAACAGACAACACTGATATTCGACGTTTTCCTGATTGCAGACACATCTCACCACAAATCACTGGTAGAATTCATTCCCAGCGCTATCCGAAACCATGTCCATTGAAGTGTCGTTGGAGCTTCCAGAGTTCGTCTCCCTATTTGCCCCTGCTGAGTTTGGTTCTGTGTTCCGGCCACCATTGCCAGCGCCTTGAGCCAAGTGATAGTTCTGGAGACTTCTGCGCACCGGACTTGATAGGGCATTAGAGAATATTGTATTCTTTGACTGGTCACTGAGGCTGGGTCTAGGAGCAGACCCAGCTGCTGTTTGCCCATATAAACCAGTTGCTGGTGGAACAACTGAATTTGTGAATGGATTTGCAATCTGAGGATGCTGATGTACTCTAGGGGAGACATGAGCATCAGTACCTCCATAGTCTATCTCATGCTGTAAAAGAAACAAGGGTATGTCAACATTATGATTGATTCACCAATTTAATAAATGCAAGAAATCTTACTACCCAATGCAGCAGGTACAAGATATCCATATGTAGGTCTTCCCAAAGTTATACTACTTTATAGCATTTACCAAACACAACTTGAGAGGTAGCAATTCTCAACAAGACAATCTATCATTGGACGCGGCTCCTGTACAGTATCCAGTATCAGGTGTATCTTGTATGTTTGGAAAACTGATCCTCATGATGGAGGTCCGTACAGGTATATGAACACAAACGGAAAAGGAAAAATACAGAACTAAACAGCTACATAAGCAGACGCACAGGAAAGATTAAGCTTATGCTTATGTAAATCAAATCAAGTGTTTCTTCTCCACAAAAGAAACAATACTTAAAGTCAAAGCATGTTCTCAGGAAAAGAGATGGCAGCATGGTCTAGGTGGTTTCAAGGTTGGACCTGAATATGAGACATTATATCAGCTACAGTGAGTCTTGATTCTTCTTCATGCTTCCTCAAGATCCACTGGTAGAGCTTTTCCTGCATCATTAAGCAAAGAAGAAAGTATAAGAACTGGAAGGTTTTTAATTTGGGAGGCAAGACACCACAAAACCAAGTTTTAAATTCTAAATGGTAAGATCATCGCATATTGAAATGAATATTCTTCCCTGACAAGAATTTTATCATTCTCTACTAAGAAAGATGAATGCTTGCATATGCTGCCTTGAACTGAGATAGCAAATCCTGTTTTGTTTCTCCATCATTGCAGACGTAGTTATGATTTTTTTTTTCTCCAAAGACTGATAGAATAAATGTTCATGCTTAACAAATTCAAGTCTCAGTGGATGCTATACTGTTGCAGTACAAAATTACATCCATTGTGAGCATGCTAAATAGGTACATCAGCACCTAAGTTATCCTGCACTGCACTATTACTTGTCACATTACTGTGAATTACCTATTGTCTGTTCCAAGATGGTTTATCTATGAAGGACCGACAGTGTGACACAGTGTGGCATAAACACGGAATCGAGATTTCAGACTGTTCCAACCAGCATTTCTCTAAACTTGTGGTTGCAGAATCCTACACGCCTACTGATGGATGGCTAAATCCAACCTCTTTACCGCTCAGGGACATTCCGATACGAAGATTTTAAGGTTTCTCACATCTTTTTTTTCCCTATAAAGAGAGTTTTAGATTCCCGATTTGAATCACCTCCTCAATCCGTGAAGCCCAGCTGCTGACCGCAAAGCAATCGAATTCGCACGCGGGGACAATCGAATTCCCAATTCCCCAAACCGACAGACCGACACACCGCATAGAGGAAAGCAAGCATGGGGGCAGTAGAAGAGAGAACGCACGAAGGCGTGGCGCTCGCCGGCCTGGAAGGAGAGCTTCTGCTGGGACATGGCCTGGGTGTAGAGCTGGGAGAGGGAGTTGGCGGCGCCGCAGAAGGTGGAGTAGAGCGTGCGGTCGGCCTCGTCCAGGCGCGGCGCGGCGTCCGTCTTCCTCTTCCGGGCCATCGCCGCCGCCGCCGGGGTGAATCGAGGAGGGGAAGAGGGTTCGCGGATTGCTTGCGCTTCCAATTTGTTTCCCCCTTTTCTCTCTACACTTGTGGTTTGGAATTGGGTTTGGGGTTCGGTTCGGTTCGGTGCCCCTTCAAATCAAATCTCGTCTCGTCCCGTGTTTTTGGTTCACGCAAAGCAGAACACGCCGACCTGCAGGAGAAACGGGCCGGGCCAAACCCAGGCCGTAAAAAAGAAATAAAATGCTTATTTGGAAAATAGGAGCCTCGTGGAGCTGAGATTGTCTAATTTTTTTTAGCACAGCTGAGATAGTCTATTGATTTTCATGTTGTCAAATAATGTTTCAAACTAGGAGGTCTTCTAATTTTTTTTGGATACGTAAGTTTGGTGACAGTGAGTGCCATGTGGCAACAACACCAACGCTGGATGGCAGTAGGATAGGTTAGCGGGTTCCGTTTTAAAATGCATGTTGTTTCCCGGCTTTTCAACACACGGCAAAAATTGTATCTAAAAAAGCAAAAACAACATGCATTTTGAATATTTTGAAATGGATGTTTTAAAAAAAACGTCACGGTTTTCCTATTGATGATTCCGCTTTAAGGGTCAAAGTCGGGTCAAAGCACTTGGCTAATATGCAATTTGCCCCATGAAATCATCCGGGAACAAAAAGACTGTCCTCTTCTTCCCCCAAGCTGTCCCCTCTGTCTCTCGCTCTCGATCCGATCCGTACTGGGCTACTGGCTCACGTCCCTGTTCCTCGCCGGCGGCGGCAGTGCTGGGCGAGCGGCTTCGCTGGCGGAGAGCATCCACTAGGTACGTTGCCTTTTCCCTTCCCTTCTGGCTGTGCGGAATCGAGCAGCCCAAGCTATGTGCATTCGGATCTGACCCCAATTACTAGTGCATACTTGTATCATACCCACTAACTTCGATTTTTGGCAAGAATTATCGGGTGTCCTGTACTGGACCCGCCCCTGGATCCATCCAATGCCTTTGCGCATTTGTTTGCGGCGCACTATGTTTTGGGACAGTGAATGTGACGCAAGTTTCCTTTGCAGGATTGTGACTTGTGAGCTAGCCAATGGGGAGGTAATTTCTCCGGCTCGGCACAAGATCTTGGTTCATGGTGCCTGGATGAGCAGTTGAGATGCTACTGGCCGTGGAAGGAGGAGGGTTCTTCTCGTCTTCAGCTTCAGGGTACAGCCATGGCCTCGCCCTCTTGCTGCTGGGAAAGAAAGCGGAAGAGAAGCCCGTCAAGGTCTCGCCGTGGAACCAGTACCGGCTAGTCGACCGGGGGGGCGAGCAGGTGTGCCACCTGGCCTCCGGCAACGATGAAGCACCTGGGAAATGTGCTCCCTTTGTCTGCTTCGGTTGCACGGCCAATGGCCTCGAGGTGGCGTCGCCTGCGAAACCGGGATCGAGCAATGCCTTGGGTAGCACACAGGAAGAAGAAGCATCTTGCCCAGCAAGCAAGAAGTTGACCACTAGTGGTTCCATTACTGGGAATGATAGGCGAGGCTGTCTCAAGAGCAACTCCAAAAGGGATTCTTTGGAGCACTGTATAGTGGTGAGCGAGGGTGAGGAACCGCGCGAGTCACTGGAAGAGGTGCAGACCTTGAGATCTAGCATGGAACGGAGGAAAGTTCAGTGGACAGATACATGCGGAAAGGATCTTTTCGAGATAAGGGAGTTTGAAACAAGGTATGATCCAGAGATTCTGTTTTCCTTGTACATTATTGTGTCTCCCAGAATACATAGCGTATTTATGTTTATTAATGTTGGAATGGTCCATTGTCAATTATCATACATTTTGAATATAAATATATCTTTTACTAATATTGAATCCAAATTTAAGTAATCAATAGAAGAGCAAAAAAACACACCACATCATTCATTGTTTTGTATTTTTGTGCCATCTAGAAACCATCCTGCATCGCCAAAGTTTGCAGTAAAAAGCCTACTAAGATAAACCTAGAACTTAGTGTAGATTCTTGCTTATAATGTCAAATATCTAGTAAAGCTGTCTACTATACCTTATTTAAAAGTGAAGGAACTTCTACATAGTAAAATTGAAGTTATTTTTCAATTGTTCCATATAGCAAACACATTATAGTGCCTGCAGCTTACTCCAGTTTAATTTATTGAAGCAGCAGTTGGCACCATCAACTGATGTAAATACATGTGTTGTTTTTCTCTTTGTTTGATCTGTAAGAGAGCTCCCTCCTTGCTAACTGATTCTTTGTTTATTGGTTGAAAGTGTCTAGTTGCTTCTATTATTTCCAAACTGTTATGGTCACAAAACTTGTTAATTTTAAGTTTTAGCCTTTATATTAACATTGGTGTGACAAATGCATAGATGCCTTATGCATTCATGCGCTCTACTGAGAAATTTTAAGATTTGGGTGTCAATTCGCAAGCCTTTCAGAATTTGATACCCTGATGTGCATGTCAATGACTCAGTGACCCCACATGTCATTGTGATAGGGGTGTCAAATTTTGAAAGGCGTGCAAATCGAGGCCAAATCTTGAAATCTCTCCATTCTACTAGTGCTTTTTTTAGACCATGCGTTCTACTAGTGCTTGTTGCACTTGTAACATATTCTGATTACAGAGGTTTGTAATTTGGCAGTGATGAAGGGTTGTCATATGATGATGCTGACAATGAAGGTTTCAGGAAGTGCGAGTGTGTGATTCAGTAGATTCCATGTCTTTACAACAAGCTTGACAGAAACATTTGTTCATGGGAAAGTGAAGTCCTTCCTGGGGCAGAGCATGGTGCATTTGTGACTTCTCTGCAATGGGAACGATCGGTGGTAGTTGAAATGAAGCAAACAGGGATAACTTGATACCATGCTAAACTATTTGTTGGTTCTATGCTAGCTAGTCTGTGCAGCAGGTTTACAGTTTTGATTGCCACCTGTACAATATGAAGATTCGACTCCTTTGTTTCTTTTTCCCCTTTATTTTATATTATTTTCCTGGCTTTCCATTGTGTTTTCATGCCCGTTGTACCATATGAGGCTGTCCTGTTACTACCGGCTGATCCTTTGTTTTCCTCCTGACGTGTTGAGTGATGGGTTGATGACATTTTAGTTCAAGTTGGTAGGGTTCATGTCTTTGCTGCATAAAAGTGGCTCCAGGCCATTTGGGTTGTTTAATTCAGTCATATTGTATTTTGATGTGGGTTTGTTTTCCTGTCCGTAACGAATGTGGTGATGATACAATGTTTTTTGACAGTTCAATAAGATCTGGTCTCCAACAACTCCAGGGAGATTCTTTTTTGTTGCTAAATTTGTACTGCAATAGATCAATTTTGAATCTTATACCTTTGACTGGTGCTTTATACTTGAAAGTGTATTTACAAATCTAAGTAATCAATAAGACTTAAAACAGATAGATTGTGTTTCTTCTTCACGAAAGCAAGAATAAACTCTGCATAAACATTCATCCAAATCGTTGTGCTGGTGGGCTGTGGGCTTATATTATTTAATTTCTGTAGCATAGCTTCTGTAATGCACGTACTACAAAACACCAGCCAAGTGACAGGGACAGTCGCGGCAGGTCAGCAGAATGCCTGAATGTGCTGCGCCCATGTTGAGTCCCTGCAAACCTCACAAACCGTTAGGAGACAGCACGCCCGATTAAGGTCTCACGACCCCTCTTTTCGCAGTCGCAAACTTGGCACCACACACTCTTATCCACAGCAAGAGCGTGGGTGGGTGTCCAAATCTTCTCCACGCGTTCCCTCCCCTCTTCTCCTTCCCCCTCCCAAGGATCAAACAAAACAACCAGCGAGCCAGCCAGCTCTTGCAGAGCTCAAGCGACGCAGCAATGTCTCTGGCACCGTCCATCCCTTCCATCAAGGTGAAGGTGGGGGGTGTTTCAGTGGCGCCCTCGCACCGCGCATACCGGTCGTCGTTCGCCGTGATCAGGAGCTCCAAGGCGGAGGGGCCCATCCGGAGACCCGTGGCACCTCCGCTATCGCCACCGCCACCGATGCCGCCCAAGACACCGGCTCTGTCCAAACCACCGACCCTCTCACAGCCCCCGACCCCCGTGAAGCCAGCTGCTCCTCCTGTGTCGTCGGAGCAGCCACAGCCGACTCCTGAGCCGAAGCCGGTTGAGGCCGCAGCTCCGGCGGCAGCTGTGCAGAAGCCAGTGGGTGGGATTGTCACGCTGGAGTACCAGAGGAAGGTGGCCAAGGACCTGCAGGACTACTTCAAGCAGAAGAAGCTGGAGGAGGCTGACCAGGGGCCCCCCTTTGGGTTCTTGCCAAAGAATGAGATTTCCAATGGAAGGTAAGTTTGCCACCCTGCAAGATGCATCAAATTTGTGACCCAGAAGGTGATCTGAACTATCAAAGCATGATCGGTGCGAATTTTATTACTAGCTTTAATTATTTGAAGGTACTGCAAAAATTTATGAGCAAAATGATCTGGCCTAAGCTTGTCACAAGTAGCATGCTCTTTAACAATCAATGAAACAGACAAACATCAAACTTGAGACCGCTTATTCTAGATTTCTAGTTGAGGGTTCACATGTTTTCAAGTCAATTAGGAAACAGGACCTAGTGAATTTGCCACAAATTATCATGTTCGGGTTCACTATATTGTTGAATATGTTAAATTGTCTCAATGCACTAATTCAGGCTGTTACAAATCCTACAGATGGGCTATGTTCGGGTTTGCAGTAGGGATGCTAACAGAGTATGCAACAGGCTCAGATTTTGTTCAGCAAATGAAGATCCTCCTCTCCAATTTTGGAATTGTGGACTTGGATTAATAGCGGATGCTTGGTGTTGCTGTTCTGTATAAGTCTTTCAAATGAAATGTACCTATTTGATGTGGCATATAGAAAATTCAATCTTGCACGTTGTTTAACTTATATAACTTAGTTTTATTTGTGCTGCCCTGTGAATTTGGATGAACATAAAAGTCAATTTCCAGTTTTCTTCTTTGCTTAGCTACCTGGACTTGCTCATGGAGAAAGGCAACATTGTGGTTCAATTAGGATTTACTGAGTTACTGTGCGTGCAAAAAAGGGTTTACTTTTCTAATGCTAATGTATGGTTCCAAGGTGCTGACAGTGTATGTTTTCAGCTAATAAGTAAACAACAGCTCATATAGCTTGACTTCAAACTCACTTTAGTCTGCTAGATGAACCAGGGATGGCACAGTAACATATGCACACTGTCAGCCTCAACCCCTGCAAGGTGAGCACCAGGAACTCTCCCAAGAGGCCAAGAACATTTGAATACAGTGGATTTGTGCTGCTGTAATCTTGCAGATTTTCTGGGTTTTCTTCCACTATATATATAGCTGATAAGGAGTACAATATGGAAGTCGTGGCGCCTCATAATCAATGCAGGATTTTCCTCTCTGTGAGGAATTCGTAATCTTCTTTAACTACTTGCTTAAATATAGCTAATACTAATGACTCTGAACCTGGATAATAATTCAAACGAGATGAATTCCAAATTCTGATGCATCGCAAAATTATTTTACCTAATGCAGTGTGTGCAAACAATGGACTTCCATGAAAAGATAAAACCTATAAACAAGCACAAGTTCTGGGCTTCCAGCTCATCAAATCTAAATATCTCTAAAGCTCCATATTAGTCTAGATATCACAGCAAACTACATCAGTGAATTCAATTTTCATGTTAGGAGTAGTAAGCTTTGAGCATTTGACACATGTAGAGATTGCTTTACAAATTCAAATGGAATAATAATTCCCAAGAGTTTGGTTATGGAACGGTAAATTCATGCATCTCAAGACAAACTTTACTTTTTTTTAATGCCTAACTGTAAGTCTGTAACTGTGATTTGAACAGAAATATTTGACTCAAATCTGAGATAGTGGAAAAATCTGATTCATGCTGAAAAATTTGTACCTGGCACTGTGGTAGCATGATCCAAGAAGTTTAGAACTTGTACTTGAACCAACTTGACAAATCAGTTACCAGTAATCCCCACAAGAACACTTCCCATCCTCAAAATGATGAAATCGAATAGAATCCCTTAAAATGATTTGCCGGCTAACAATCTGAGAAATATATCTAAAGGCTGTGTGACAATCTCCACAAACCCGAAGGTTCTTCATTATTCTTATTGGGCCGCCTGAGGAGGAGCGAGTTAGAACAAAGGCAACAGCTAGCTTTTCACTATGATAGCTTAACAACTCCTCTTTGTTTTCTTCGTCAAGATCATACAACGCATACTCTGTCAGGGGAACATAGCCAGCATTCCTTATATTCTGTATCAAGAAATTCAGCTTATCATATATTTCTTTGGTGTTTGGATGTGATCTATCTCCAGCGACAAAAGTATGAACTCCATCATTGAGTGATACCCAACTGCGACCAGCCTCTTTTTTCACTGTTGCTTGCCTCATTGCAGCTCGGGCTTTGGCTGTGTCTTCCCACATTCCTGTAGCTGCATGAAAGTTAGATGCAAGAACATAGTTTACCGGATTTTGAGGCTCTATTTCCAAAAGCTTCCTTGAAGCTTCTCTCCCTAGATCAATCTTAGCCCCATCTTTTGACTGTCGGCAAGCAACTAAAACAGTCCTCCATATGAGAGCATTTGGTTTCATTGGCATCCTTTGTATGTACTCTTTTATCTTGTCGAGCTTACCAGCTCGCCCAAGAAGGTCTATTACACAAGAATAATGTTCAATCTGAGGCAGCATACCATGATCCCTCATCATTTCAAAGTATTCTAAACCTCTTTCCACCAATCCAGCATGACTACATGCAGATAGGACACTAACAAAGGTGACATGGTCTGGAATTTCTCTGCTGCGCTGCATTTCCTCAAATATCTCAAGGGCTTTCCTTCCAAGACCATGTCTTGCATAACCAGATATCATAGAGTTCCATGAGAACTCATTTCTCTTAGTCATGGAATTGAAAACTTTTGAGGCATAATCCACCCTTCCACACTTAGAGTACATATCAACAAGAGCACTCTCAACCACAACATCTGATTCCAAGTGTGACTTAATGCCAAAAGCATGCATCTCCATTCCACGATCCAATGCTGCCACAGAGGCACATGCATTTAGTATAATGGAGAAAGTGCAGCAGTCCATCATTTGACCAGTGTGTACCATAAGCCAAACGCAGTCCATAGCCTCCTGTAGATGGCCATTGTAAATGTACCCTGAAATCATCGAATTCCATGAGACAGCATCCCGTCTGCCAGTCATTTTAGAAAATAGATGCTCACAGGAATCCATCTCTCCTGATTTTGCATAGCATGATATGAGTGCATTATCTACTGCATTGTCTTCTGTAACTCCATGCTTCAGCACTACAGCATGAACCTGTTTCCCCAATTCAAGAACAGACAACGGAGACAAAGCAGCCAGTAAGTTTACAAATGTTACTTTATTTGGGATCAAACCATCCCTCATCATATTGGAGAAAACTTCCACAGTTTCAGAAATAGGTGCTTGTGAACCTGCCATTACCCCCATCATAGAGTTCCATGAGACTTCATCGTGTTCAGTCATAGAGTTGAAAACCTTCCAGCACTCTGACATAGCTCCACATTCTCCATACATTTTAGCCAGTGCATTTGAAACAGAAGTATCTAAATCTAGGCCCCACTTAACAGCATCACAGTGCACTTGCTGGCCTGCAGCTAAAAATCTCAAACCTGCACAGGAACTCAAGCCACTGATGGCTGCAAAGTTTGACGGGCTTATGCAACCACGTCTCATCAGACAGTAATGCATCATTGCTTCTTCACAAATATCATTCTGATCAAGAGCTGAGATAATGGTGTTCCATGAAATTCTATCCCTCGCTTCCATAAGCTGAAATACTTTAGAGGCATCATCGATGGCACCGCATTTGGCATACATATTAACCAAACCATTACTAACAGCGATTTTCATATCAGTAATTCCAGTTCTAAGCATATGCCCATGGACTTCCCTACCTTTCCTCAACCCTTCTTCTGATACAGAATATTCAGCTATGGCACTGAGTAGCACAACATATGTATCTGCGTTAACAGCAACAGAATCCCTCGTGCCCACAAAAATAGCTACTGATTCTTCACCACAGTGTTGCTTGACCAAGCCCACCATCAAACCATTTAAAGTAACTGCATTTCTCTCTTTCAAACTGAGGAAAATATCCTTGGCGTCATCAAGCAAGCCATGTCTTGCGAATGCACTAACCAGAGCACTACCCACGTAGAGGTCACTAGAACAACCAGATTTGAGCACCCTCACAAATACTTGGTCAAGCACACCAGAGCTGCACGACGACAGAGATGTCGCAGTAATTAAACTCCCAAAGGTATGCTCCGTCGGCCGCAGCTGAATCCTGGAATCATCTCGCTGCATATTCATGAACAGAGTGAACGTTGAAATCACATCCCCTTTCTTAGCATACACAGACATCAAGGCGTTCCACGTGATCAAGTCCCGGACTGGTGTGCCATCAAAGACCCGCTGCGCTAGGATCGGCGGACCAACAGCACAGCTGCCATACATAGAGATCAGGGCATTGCAGACGGTGGTGTTGGACGCGTACTCTGTCTTCGACACCAACCCATGGACCTGGGTCGCGAAGCCCAGCCGGTCAGGTCCCCCGTCCTGGCACGCCCGGAGCACAGTCCCAAAGGTGAATGACGTGGGCCTGCACCCGGGCTCCACCTCCCGCAGCATGGCGTGGAACACCCGGAAGGCCTCGTCGGCAAGGCCCTGCAGGACGTACCCGGAGACGAGGCAGGTCCAGGAGACGGCGTTACGCTCGGGCATTTCGTCGAACACCCGGCGCGCCGCGGCCAGGCGCACGCCCTTGGCGTAGGAGTTGACGAGGTGGTTGGCGAGGAAGAGGTCATCGTTGAGCCCCCGCTTAACGAGCTCGACGTGGAGGCGCTCCGGGGAGGTGGCGTCGCCGCGGCGGCGGAGCAGGTGGAGGACGTCGGCGTGAGGGTGCGGAGTCGGAGGCGAGGGCGAACGAGGATGCGGGAGCCGGTGCGCGAGGAGGTCGTGGAGTGGGACCGGAGGAGGGAGGCGGCTAGGTGGTGGCGAGGAAGCGGAGGTGGAGGCGGCGGCCGAGGAAGAGGTGGATCGGAGTGTGAGGTGAGGTAATGGCGGGAGCTTGCGGTGCATCGGGTGTTTGGAAACGGAGAAGTGTCAGATGAGAAGGAAAGCGTATTCGAAGAAATACGTAAAAGCATATCAGGCACGGGTATACTGCAGCCAGGACCAGATGATTCGTTAGCTTATCTGAAGCAACAGAATATTCAGATTTGATGTGGGTTGGGGAAGTGTGTATTTGAAAATTACGACCACAACCATAGTCGTTAGCTGAACAACATTTTCTACCATACATTCCAACTACTCCTTCTGTTTCTTAATACTTGTCGTTTTGACTTTTTTTAGAAATTTCTTTTGTTATGTATCTAGATATAATTATATATTTAGATGTATAACAAAATAAATATATCTAAGCATTATGAAACGAAGGGAGTAGTAAGTACTCCCTCCGTCTCATAATATAAGGTCCTGGAGGGTTCAAAATTTGTACCAAAATATAAAGACTTGGAGGGATATGACAAAATTAAATGAGGTTGGTGAGTAGGTGGAGAGTTGGTAGATAGTGTAAATGAGGGGTATATAGGTTATTTTCCTTCACTGTTGTTTCTGAAGTTTGAATGCTTCAAGTCCTTAAATTGTGGGACGGAGGGAGTAACAATCTTTAAGCATGAGTCGTGCCCTTGATACTCTAAAATACTCCATATGGTATTCTGAGTTTATGCTAACTCAAACTAGTCAACGTTTAACAAGATTATTGTCCTAAAAAAAGTTTAATAAGATTATAGAAAAGGAAGCTAATGTTTAGGACATCTAACGAGAACCATTAATATCACTATAAATATTTTTTTTGATAAATTACTTCGTATTAATATTACTTTCGATAAACTTGATCACATTTAGAAAATTTTGATTCAGAAAAAAACTAAAATACCTCACATTTGAGGTAGTGGGAGTAAGAGTATATTCCAATATGGCCCAGTATTGTCTCTGCTTTGTAACTGGACGCTCAAAAAAAAAAGAGCTATCTCGGAGAGGAGGCACAGTCGGTCTTGGCTGACATTGATCGACGTGTTACCGGGTTATGCACGTTTAAAAATGAGAAATTTGTATCTAACTTTGTAATCTTTCGTTGGTTTGAATTTAATTTTCTTAAAAAAAATTAGACTATATTGAGTTAACACATCGAGTCTATATGTTTCCAAATGGCGCTGAAACTAATTTCAAGCACATACATACATGCAACAAGCAAATTGGTGACATGCTCATGATCGACAACCACTAATCATAAAAGATACAAGTTTTTCTTCACTTAATGTGGTTACAGTGAAATTTACTTACGATCATGTAACCATATTTTTTAAAGAAATTCTAGAATGATTGGAAAAGAGAGAGAGATGTTCATTCCGAAAAAAATTAACGGCAAAAAAAACAAAGTACCTTCGATTTCCGTCGACCACGGTTCGATCCCTGTTGGGAGCAACCTGGTGTTGGGTGCGGGAGTCTGAGTCCGGGTTGGACAGCTCGTTAAAGTGGAGTTTGACAACCTAATTCGACTCATGTCGGACGCATTTTTATTAGAGTAGAGGATGGTCCAGACAGACAGAGTATAAACCTCGGTACCTGGCGTCCAGATTAAATTCAGGTAACACAGTAGGCTACTCTAGTCTCTGATTTTTTTAATAAAAAACAAACTAAGTACCTTGAAGTAAGAACGTACCATGAATACAAAAATTGGTAGGACCAAGTGAAAAAGGCTCCTTTTTTAATTATTTTTCTGATTAGACAGTGGAAACAAACGAAGTACATTAAAATAACAACTACCGATGGTTACTTTTAAACCAACATAAAGGAGCACTTTTTGTTAAATTTTTTCTTATAAAGACTATTCGTTTAGAAAAAATTTACCACTACAAACTATTCTATTGGTTAAATTTACATAAAAATAATTTGTCTTTTTATTTCTCCATGCACAAGTGTACCATTAGTTAATTTATTTGCGAGATGATAATAGAGATCATGACATGTATTAGAAAATACATCATGAATTATGTATCATTATTTTGTAGGTACTAGCAAGGTGCCCGTGCGTTGCTACGGTGAAATATTAATTGTAATTTCTATACTTTAGTCATATCACTCATATACAAATTGGCAAATATTTAATACTCTATATCTTTTTTCACATAAAAAAATTAAATATGGGCACTTTCTCAAATGCTTTTACCCTACATCAATTTCAGGTGCACTATAATGAGACACACATTCATATCTTTCATTACATCAAAATCATTTCCATAGTTTATGATATTATATTTACCCAATTTCATAAATAAATTTTATTATTTTTCTAGCAAAATGCTCGTGCCTGCTACGGTGAAATGCTAATTGTATTTATGAACCTTGTTACTTTTTTCTGTTTCTATCGCTATACTTCTATTGCACTGAGTGATCTCTACACATTTGCTAAGAAACCAATAAAATTTTCGCTTAACATATTTTTTTATACTCAAATTATCATTCATTTCTAACTCTCTTTTTAGCAAGAGGTTTGTTAGACATAATATATATATATATATATATATATATACTGATATTGCACCATACAACACGACTACATCTCTAAGTATACTCTCATATTGAGTTGATGATATTATGTTTCATATATAGTTCATCCTAACCTAGCAAGTACAACGGGTAGTAGCTAAGTGTACCGTACATACCCTAGCGAGTAGGTGTGAATCTATTTCTCATTGCAAATAAGTAATGTATGTCCAGTCTGCAATAATACAACTTTAGCATGTTACATTTTCATCATCTTGTATAAATTTGTACTTCAGTATATTATATTCTCCAAAGTTCTTTTCAAACCGACAAATGATGCTTAAACTTCAAAAAATGAACATGTAGAAAAACATAAGGGCATGTGTGGATGCATATGTAGGAGCAGTCCTTTTCACCCCCTAGACCATGGTATGAGTCCACATTTTCTCCCGAGACTATGAAACCGTCCATTTGACACCTCGATCTTCCAAAACCAGACACGTGCCGAACTCGAAACCACCCTGGTTTTGTTCGACGTTCTCTTCCTCTCTTTTTCTTTGCCCATACAGTGTTGAACGCTAATGCTTGCTGACTGCTACTTTGATGCTAATTAGAGTTGCAAGAAGCCAAGAACCTCACGAAATCAAGAAATCATGACCAAAGCTCGCAAGCAGCAAAGCACAAGCCATACTTCATGCGCGCATGGACCGGCTCTTGGGCTCGTCGTTCATGGCCTCCGCACACAAGCCCGTCCATAGAGATGTACCTCGTCTTCGAGGATGCGGATGGGGACCACGGGACGGACGACGTGAAGCCGATACGAAGGCCGCGACCCGGCGCCATCATGCATCAGCAGTAGCCGAAGCTGCAGACCGGCGCGAGCAATTCGGTCGTGTTCGGCCGTTCGTGTCGGCTAGAGGAGGAAGATGTGCAGAATTTTGTCGAGCGCCGCTCAGATTAGCTCGCGTCTCGCCTAATTCTCTCGCCCGAGGTTTTAATATATATAGCACTCACGCCGGGTTCTCTTTTCCAAAACATGCGCAAGGACCAGCGAAATCGCCGAAGCAGGAGCGGGCGGCTCGTCGAGCAAGAGCCTCAGGAGGGCGGTGGCAGAGGTGAGCCCTGAGCATGCTTCTGCGTGGGAGGTGGCCTGGGGACGGCCGCCGTGAGACGCGATGCCGCGGTGGCGCCCGTCGTGGTCGACTAAGAATTCCCTCGACGACGGACGACAACTTGTCCGCCTCCGCGCTTCAAACACAGACAAGTGGACTAAGATTTCTAAGACCTGGAAGTCCGGGAGGTCTCAATATGAACGGTAGGCAACTGTGCAGTGGTGCTCCGAGATCTGAACCCGGGGACAGAGCAGCGCAGGGTGTGTCAGCGACAATACGGGGGCAAAAAGGTGGATACGTATACCACCGAGTGTTGTTCGGCTGCTGTACTGAACCAGAGGACCAGCTCGTGTATAGGCAACAGACATGTACATGTACCAGGGTCCGGGAGGGATCATGTTTTCGAAATCAAGACACTGTTCGGATGGTAGATTGAATAGTATTCGGCTGGTAGATTAAATAGTGTTGTGTGAGAGAAAATAAACCGAAACAAGCCGAAATAAGTCGGGGATCAGCCAGCCGAACAGCCTCCAAAATATCTACCTCTCCTGTTTCCCAAACCCATTCAACTCCATTTGACTCCTTTTCTCTCTCCTCTCTCTCGCATTCTAGATCCGGGAGGCGCGCGGCGTAGGGTCGGGCCCCGCGATGCCGGTCGGCGGGGAGGCTGCCCTTGGCGGTCGGGACCACGGCTCCGGCCGGCGGCGCGGCGAGGTCGAGGCCGACCCGTCGGGCTGCGGGGTTGCTTGTGGCGGCGCCGAGTCCTCCACGAACTCCTCCCCCGGATTTGCCGTGCCCGATTCTCGTGGAGCACCAGACACGAGTCAACAGCCTCCCTCCTTCACCGGGCCGTGTCGGCCTCCTGACGCGGCGACCTCATCCCGGTCGTGGCGGTCCGCGGCCTCCTCCTCCCCGTCAGAGCCGCGCGCCGCCGGGCACGAGCGCCCCTCCCTGTCCGCGTGTGCGCCCGCTCCTTGTCCTCGTGCATCCGGCGCCGCGTCGGGAGCAGCGGCACCGGCGCGCTCCGCCGCGGGCCGCGGCTCAACGGCACGGAACCGGGGCGCGGCACCGGCGCAACGAGGAGCCGCCGAGCTCGGCCGCCGCGCTGAGAACACGAGTTGGGCGAGGGCCGCGTCGGAGCGCGGGCAACTGTCACGACGCTCGTCCTCCAGCGGCTGGTGGCCTCGAGGAGCGCGACGACGTCTGAACCGCGGAAGGATCCACGGTCGGATCCCGCACGAAGCCTCCGCCGTGATTCTCTATTTTTTTTCTTCTTGATGCTGTAGTGGGGTGCCGCCTCTGTATCATTCTTCCCCTTTGATTTTTCTCCTGATTTGAAACTAATACTCTTTCCTTTTTTTTCTCAGAAACGGCGGAACACGAGTGCGGCGGCAGCAAGCTGCTCCCCGCCCGTCCACCGGCGTGCTCCAGTTCGGTGGTGGCACGGCTTGGGGATGCGGCTCGGCTCGGCCACGTTCCTGAGAAAAAAGCTTGAAGGACGGATGCGCCGAATGCGCCGCGCGGCAGAGTCGTCGATGCATAGGAGCTTGAAGGGCTCCTCGAGGACGGAGAGCTGGAGCGGCCGTGCCGAGGTCAGGACGTCGTCGAGCATCGCCAGTGCCGCGCCGAATTCGCCGTCGCCGCCGTTTGACGGCGGAGAAGGCCCCGCGCGGCCGAGCCCCGCGCCGGTTGCTCTGAAGCTGCCTGGGCAGCCGAACCTGACCTCGTCGTCGCCCACGAAGAACGACATCGGGCCCAGCAGCCGCCCGCGCGGGCTTCAGCTCTGCGGTGCGCGCGGTGGCGGTGAGGTACGAGTTCGGCGCCATCGACGACAGCGAGGAGAGCGGCGTGCGGCAGCGGCCGTGGGGCAAGTACGCCGTGTGGCAGCGGCCGTGGGGCAAGTACGCGGCGGAGATCCGGACCCAGCGCGGAAGGGTGCGCGTGTGGTACGACACCGCCGTCGAGGCCGCGCGCGCCTACGACCGCGCGCGTTCCACCTGCGCGGCTCCAAGGCCATCCTCAACTTTTTCCTTTTTAGGGGTTGGGTGGGGCTCGGTTCCCCGGTTCTTGTTGGGTCTCGGTTCTCCGGTTTGCGAGGTGGATGGCGGGGTTTCTCAGTTTGGTACCCTCTGCAGCCGGTTGAGGTGTTTTTCTCGTGGTTCGGCACCCTCTGCGCCGGTTCACCTGGTTTTTTTTCTGGTTCCTATGACGGACGAAAATTATGGCCAGAAATTCTTGCTTTAATATTAGGTAGAGATGATATTTAATATAAAATTGAAGGACCGAATAGTCGACCAGAGAGGGGGGAGTGAATGGGAGCTGATAAAAATTCTTCTCCAAAGAGAGAACTCGACCTATACCCAGATTACCACTCGGATCACTCGCACAAACAAAAGCGGCTCTAAACTAGGCACACACAAGCCTACAAGTTCTAGAGATAACTCACGAATCAAGAAGCGGAAGCACAAGACAAGAATCAAGCCACTCGAGCAAAGCTGCGGACACCCAGGCGGACTGTCCGGCTGGTACGAGCGGACCGTCCGCAAGGTCTGGGCGGACTGTCCGCACGGACGGGTCGGATTGTCCGCATGGACGGGTCGGACTGTCCGAAAAAGCCAACCGAGCCACCAGAGACGCACCTCGAAAATTCGGACTGTCCGCGAGGGACCCGCGGACTGTCCGTCATGACACGGATCGTCCGGCACTCAAGTACGGACCGTCCGCAAATCTATTGCCACCAAAAACTCCTGAACCAATAGATCGAAACACGGGCACACAAGAACTCGCGAAGAACTCGACGAACAAGCAACGAACACTGTCTTCGCGGACCGTCCGCCCCGCACTCGCGGACCGTCCGCCCCGCACGCAGAAGCAGAGCTGCGAACCCTGCGAAAACACCTCCAACTTCCGATCGACGGATCTCCCAAACCGCTGGATGGATTGAGACCAAATTTTGGGTAGATGAGAAGCGTCTCTAAGAGAAGCTATGCCCAAAATCTTGGAACCCCAAACCTATCCAATCAACCGGAATCGCAAATCTTGAGCGCTCAAAGCATAAACTCGAGTTCATCCAAACCTCACCAAATCGAGCCGGATTCCCGGCGTTTGAGGGGTCAAGATCATCCACAAAGAGGCACAAGGCACTGACCTATGATCCCCTCAAAGAAATCCAGAAGGAAACGGCCTAGAAATCGACGCACAAGGATCGAACCGAAAAGCTTCGAAAATAGCACAAAAACCAACTTGGGAATTTAGAAGGAGATAGAATTTGCTCGAGGAATTTGCACAATATTTGAGGACTAATTCACTCTGAATATTCATGCCATGTTGGATTACAAGCCACTTCAAGATTTGCAAATCTTGGATGGCAAAAAGCTCCAAACAAAGAGCCACTCACTCCTCTCACCTTCTCTCCCAAGAGCACCCCAAAATGAAAGAGCACTCCCACCTTCAAGCCAAAGAGTTAGCTGAAAATTCAGCCCCCTCCTCCTATATATAGGCCCTCCGGAAAAGACCGAAGTGCCCCTACACTAGGAGATACAATACAAGCCCTCACAGGGGCATTTTGGTCAACACATGAAGTTCACCATCGGACGGCCGCGCATCCATCGGGCCTACGGGTCCTCCCGACGCAAGCACCTCGATCATGTCGCGTGTCGCCCGCCTCGAAGCTTCCCGACGCTCTTGGATCCCCGTCTCCGTCGCGTTGGGCATTTGGACTTGGTTTTGAGGCCCAAACCAAGAAACCGTCCTCCGATGGTTTTGTGGCCAAACCACCAAACCGCGTGTACACGGCCCGGCCTCACCACGCCAAGCGTCGAGCCCGTCAAGCCTTTCACCTCCGGCGCCCGGACGGTCTACTCGGTCTTGCCTTGTTCCTTGACTTGACCTCCACCGATGCACCGGCTCCATGTCCACGACTTCGTCTTGCTCTTCTTGCACCATGCGGCCCGCACTTGATCCCGTCGGCCACCGGGTCCCTCAAACCCAGCCTACTTGTCTCCATCACTCCGGAGGCCACCTTGGCATAGATCTTTCACGCTTGTTCTTCACCTGCACCAACGCAAACCAAGCCGCAACCAACACCTGCAATACTAGGCCAAGAGTCAGTCCACACAACGTTGTCAACCACTCCTCACGAGTGTATTGACAACACACCACATAAACATATGAACTTACACAACCGACAACACAACCCGACGAAACACACTCAATACAAAACCTCAAAACGTCCGGTCAATCTCTCATCATATACGAACCAAGCCACATATCAACTTGGTTTCTCAATTTCCCCCTTGATGAGTGCATTGACAAAAGATGATTTGAAATCAAAAGAAAAACTCATTCAAGTGCCTAAAAGCCAACAAAAAGCAAACACAAGACAACTTGAAATGAGAAGAGCTCCAACCAAAGACTCTCGGAACCAAAGGAAGCACAAAGGCTAAACACCACCAAAGCGTCAAGTAATCCACAAGAGGTACAATCAATCTCGAAAGCCATCAAACCAATTTCAGCTCTTAACAAAGCACTTGTCAACCGCTCATCACCATCAAATCAAGGTTCATATCAACTTGATTTTCCAAATTTCTCCCGCTTGAGGAGTGGGTTGACAACATGCGAGCACAAAGAAATGATTTGAGACAGCAAAGGCCGAACAACTCATCCAAGTGAACGAAAGCCTCACAAGGTAAAGAAAAAAGGACACTTGGCATGAGAGAAGCCACAAAGGCCACCACCACTAACAATCTCGGTCCCCAAAGACATGGGCAATGGCTCGACACAACCGAGACAAGAATGCATGATCCCTCAAGAAGAGGCACAAAGGGCTCAACACCGATCATGAACAATCGAAAACTCAAATCAACCGCCGGCTCCTCAAAAAGAGGCAAAGGGGCTCAACACCATCGGCAAAAGAGCAAAAGAGCACAAAACTCACAAGCTCCCTCTAAACACATGCACTAGGGCCAAAGAGCATACAAAGCTTACCCTAAACACATACGATAGAGCAAAGAGCACACCAAGCTCACAAGCTCCCCCTAAGCACATGCACTAAGGCCAAAGAGCATACAAAGCTCACCCTAAATGTATGTGATAGAGCAAAGAGCAACCACCAAAGCACAACTCAGGAAAACAAAGGAAACTCACCAAAGCTCCCCCTACACAAATGCATACTTATTCTGAAAATGTGCATGCAAACTCAAGTTCTCCCCCTGAACTGAGTATCCCTCTGGATGCAACAAATGCATGAAAACTGAAACATTTTCTCCCCCAAATGCAACTTTTCCTCCTTGTTGACAATGCATGAATCAAGGCAATTTTGCAAGAAATTCAACTACTAGCTTCTCAAATATACAAAGAGCACTATAAAATGCTACAAGTGAGATAATGAGCAAGCAAGATAGTTCATAGTTCCACAAAAGCATAGCCATCAAGATAGTAAAGCTATATAGGCATATGACAAAGGCATGATCAAATTAAGCATTTTTGCGAAAAATTTCCCTCTCATGAGCAAAGACCTAAACATGAGCAAAACATGCCAAAGTGAATCTAGATCACACAAACTTCATGCTAGGTCACATATCCTCATCACAAGATCATTACAAACACCCATAAGCATCTCATGTCATGTTAAAGCCACCGAGTCATGTGTCTACTTCTTAAAATGAGACTTCTCATGGTAGACAACATGCAACGGTTTACCACCCAAATAAATTCAGATTTAAAGCAATTATGACATGGAACAAGTGAGAGCATAACTTGAAGCACAAGTATTTCATACCAATTTCATTTTTCATATTTAAGCACAAAATGGTACATGAAGTGCCTTTGCGGCAAAAAAGAAGCTTATGCTCCCCCACAAGGTAACACATGGGCTAAACATTCATAATGACAAATAGGTCTTTGACCCCAAGTGAAAAGCACATGATATCCAAGCATAAATTAAGTATGATATAGACCACCAAAGCACACTAAGATCATGGAAGGCCTTAAACTCACAAGAAAGAGTCTATCGTAGCATTTTTCAAAAATAGCCATCTCAACATGCACATATAGCAAAACTATCAAGAGCATAGCTATCCATCACCAAATCATATCAAACATGCTCAAAGGCTCACAAATAGCATATCATACTATTCATGGCATATAGGAGAAGCTCAACCTACCATGCATATGATATAAATGCAAAAAAAGGTAGATACGTACATCAAATGCAACATGATATATGACACAATGTAAGACACGAATGTCAAACCTACCAAAGTCTATACATCATGATACATATGCAATGCAAAATGCAATGCATGGGGAGACACGCAACTTGACTTACCACCAAGAAGGCTCACAAGGGGACACACCCACTAAGAACCGCTCCAAGCGAGAGAAGAGCCACCAAAGGTCCTAATTGTGTACCATTGAAAAGATACCAATTGCAAGACCGCCAAAGATCCCAATTGAGTACCATAGAAAGGATACCAATTGAAAGATCACAAATGACTACCAAAAGCCACAACACTCCTTGGAACCAAATTCCCCATCGAAAGAAGCCAAGTTCCCCCTCAACCAAAGACAACTAGCAAAGCAAAAGCTAGGAAAAGAAAGAGCAAGGAAAAAAATCTAAAACCAACCGAAAAAGGGAGAAAAATAAAGAAGGAACAAAACACAACCCGAAGACAAGGCAAGCCCAAAACCCAAAGAACGCTCAAAACATGCTACACAATGCATTGACAATACCAATCAAAATAAATAAAGCATTATAACATGATTCCATATATGAATATAAGCATGGGCAAGCAAGCATGTCAACAAGGTGCATAACTATACAACTAGCCTAACCAAAAAGATACCAAATCTAGCATGACAAGATATACATGGGGGACAAACATGCTAACAAGAAAGGTACCATCAAGCTAGACAAAAATGATATGGATGAACAACATGACATATCCAAGCAATCAACCATAAAGCATGACATGATGTTCATAAATATCATCCACCACAATATCATACAAAAGATAGCAAGATAGGTATACAAGATCATAAAGCTATCATGAACAAGGTGGCTAGCCTACCATGGTTTACACACAAGTATATACAAGTGAGCACAAGGGGAAAAGGAAACTCACTATACATGTGTACAAAGGCTTTCAAGAGCCATCCAAAGTGGTGTGGAGAACCATCTTGTCTTGATCACTTCATGGGCAAAGATCAAACACCATCGAGCTCATGTTCTCCAACTGCGTCTCCATACCTACACATAAGGAGACAAGAAAGACCGAGCCTTGGATCCCAAAGGGTTAGCAAGCACATACTTAGGAATCCAATACTTGGTCACACGGGTAAGCGATGCACACAACTTATCATGTGGGTTAGCATGATGCAAATCCCGGTTCGAATGAAAATGTTTTCGAACACTCTTGGAACCATACCTCAAAAGAGCAACTCGCGAAGAAAACCGAGTGCTACCACAAACAAAAAGGCAAAGGTCCCTCGAGGTTATAGGAGAAGAACCAACACAAGCACCACGGGAAGCATGTCACGGACCAACACAAGAAACACTAGAAGCATGTCCACGAGCATGGCCTAACTCACTAGAAAGAGTGTCATAAAACCCGTCCACAAATCGTGGCTCACAAGTGTTCATGCCATGAGAAGTGCTATGAACAACCAAAGGCCTAGAAGCACCTCCTCGCCGCATTTTCCTTGCCCGGCGGTAGCAAAAGCTCTCTTAATGCCCATCCTTCCCACAATGAGAGCAATGGTACAAAGGCCTATCGGGAGGCACAGTCCGAGTGGACAAATCACCATTCTCTTGTAAGTGAGAAGTCCCTTGGGACTTAGAGCAAGAAGCATCAACCTCAACATCTAACTTGGTGCCCACATTAGAATCACACGTGCCATGAGAAAGGCTATGTGGCTTCTTAAAAGTTTTGGCACGCACATGTCGCTCGTGCTTAACACGGCGAAACCAAACTCAACGGTATGCCCATCCTTCTTGCAAAAGGTGCATTGGAACTTCGGTTTGGGAGCATGAGTTCCAAATATGTGAGAAGCACCTTTGCCATCCGACACATCCTGGGCAACACCGGAAGAAGCAACAAGCTTAGGAGTAGCTATGAAAGAGCTATCCAAAGCACCACCACACGTGCCACCATCCAAAGACTCACGCTCAAGAGAGGAAGTCAATTCCGGTTGAGAAGAAGTAATTTTAAAAGCATCAACATCAGAGTGACAAGAAATGCGAGAATCTAAATCCTTGGCACAAAGACTCTTGCACCTTGTGCGCAAAAACTCATTTTCAAACTTGAGGTGCTCACAAGTACCACATGTCATATTTCTCAAATTATCGATTTCCTTTTCAATGCACTTAGCATATGTGGTACGCAAGAGTTCATTTTCTTTCTCAAGGTTGGCACTCATCTCATCATGCACAACCAACTTGGTGCTCATATCATCACACACTCTTTCCAAAGTCAAAACTTCACTTTCCAAATCAATACATGAAGTGCAAATGAGACCACATGAACAAGTATCGTCATTTACACCAACCAAAGCATCATCATCATCATAAGAAGTATGACAAGCATCCTCTACAAGCAACAAAGAGCACTTGCTACAAGTCATGGATTTCATATCACCAAGTTCAGCCCTAGCATGCTCAAGTTCATCTACACATGTGGTGTGAGTCAATTTTAGTTCATTATTTTCAGCAAGTAAAGACTCACAAGAAACACATGGTAAAGAAGCATTTGTCTCCAACAAAGCAATCTTACTTCTAGCCACATCAAGATTAATATTCAAAGCAACACAAGAAGTGCAAGGCATAGAAGCATTGGATTTCAACAAGTCATTCTCATCCATCAAACAAGCAAGAGAAGAATTCAACTCTTCATTCTTTCTAAGCAAGCTACTCACATCACTTGCAAACTCAAGATTTTCAACAAGCAAGGCATCACAAGATTTGCAAGGCAAAGATGCATTGAATTTCAACAATTTAATTTCAGACTTCAAGCTATCAAGAGAAGAGTTCAAATCATCATTCTTAGCATGCATGGTTTTACAAGAAGTGCAAGAATTCAAAGCACAAGACTTCTAATGAGCCATACCACATTTCAACCTAGCAAGAGAGCATTTCATCTTCTCATTCTTCCTACGCAAGGCATCACACAAATCTATGTTTCTCCTATGCAAATCTCCACAATCACATTCACAATCATTCCACCTATCGCATAGGATCAAGATGCCTTTGGCAAGCGTACCTTGGTTCATGTCCCTTAGCTTGTGGTAGAGCTCTCCCTTCTTGAGATCACCATCTTGATAGTCCTCGATGTGGAACATCATCTTCTCCACTCCGGCTTCCGTCTCAACCTCCACACTTCTCCTACTCAAAGAATCACAAGGAGAAGAGCTTGGTGCCATACTCAAAACACCGGTTAGGATTAGCCAAAACCAAGCTCAAGGAAAAAGCAAAGAAGCAAGAAAAGCACTCGAATTGCCTCAATTCTCGGAAAAGAACTCAAGAGTTCAATAGCAAAAAACCTTATCTTTTTCCCAAAAATTAACCACTGAACAAGGAGCACCAAAGATAGAGGCACACAAAATTTCAGCTCAAACGGAGGTGAATTGCGGTCTAGAGAAATTCAAGAACATTAAAAAAAAACTGTAAAAGCAAAGAACGAATTTTTTCTTTATGTTCCCGATTTTTTTTTGAATTTTTCGAGACCGCCAAATTGACGTGGTATGACCCAAAACTTGTCACCTAATCGCTGTAAAAATTTGAGCTCAAACGGAGCAACAAGTGAAAAGTTATGCCTATTTTATTAATGGTATCTCAAGTTATGGTTTTCAAAAGCACAACATCAAATCGTCGAGCTCAAAACGCGCAAACCAAAACCGCAAGCAAAGCGCCACTCTTCTTTTGTCGCCTTATGGATCCTAGACTTGTTAGAGTCACACGAATCCGCAACCGGCTCTGATACCAATTGAAGGACCGAATAGGCGACCAGAGAGGGGGGGAGTGAATGGGAGCCGATAAAAATTCTTCTCCAAAGAGAGAACTCGGCCTATACCCCGATTACCACTTGGATCACTCGCCCAAACAAAAACGGCTCTAAACTAGGCACACACAAGCCTACAAGTCCTAGAGACAACCCACGAATCAAGAAGCGGAAGCACAAGAGAAGAATCAAGCCACTCGAGCAAAGCTGCACACACCCAGGCGGACTGTCCTGTTGGTACGAGCAGACCGTCCGCAAGGCCTGGGCGGACTGTCCGCACGGATGGGTCGGATGTCCGAAAAAGCCAACCGAGCCACCAGAGACGCACCTCAAAAATTCGCACTGGTCACGAGGGACCTGCGGACTGTCCGCCACGACACGGACCGTCCGGCACTCAAGTACGGACCGTCCGCAAACCTCTTGCCACCAAAACCTCCTAAACCAATAGATCGAAACACGGGCACACAAGAACTCGCGAAGAACTCGACGAACATGCAACGAACAATGTCCTCGCGGACCGTCCGCCCCGCACTCACGGACCGTCCGCCCCGCTCACAGAAGCAGAGCCGCGAACCCCGCGAAAACACCTCCAACTTCCGATCGACGGATCTCCCAAACCGCTGGATGGATTGAGCCCAAATTTTGGGTAGATGAGAAGCGTCTCTAAGAGAAGCTATGCTCAAAATCTTGGAACCCCAAACCTATCCAATCAACCGGAATCGCAAATCTCGCGCGCTCAAAGCATAAACTCGAGTTCATCCAAACCTCACCAAATCGAGCCGGATTCCCGGCGTTTGAGAGGTCAAGATCATCCACAAAGAGGCACAAGGCACTCACCCATGATCCCCTCAAAGAAATCCGGAAGGAAACGGTCTAGAAATTGACGCACAAGGATCGAACCGAAAAGCTCCGAAAATAGCAAAAAACCAACTCGGGAATTTAGAAGGAGATAGAATTTGCTCGAGGAATCTGCACAAGATTTTAGGGACTAATTCACTCTGAATATTCATGCCATGTTGGATTACAAGCCACTCCAAGAATTGCAAATCTTGGATGGCAAAAAGCTCTAAACAAAGAGCCACTCACTCCTCTCACCTTCTCTCCCAAGAGCACCCCAAAATGAAAGAGCACTCCCACCTACAAGCCAAAGAGTTGGCTGAAAATTCAGCCCCCTCCTCCTATATATAGGCCCTCCGGAAAAGACCGAAGTGCCCCTACACTAGGAGATACAATACAAGCCCTCACAGGGGCATTTTGGTCAACACATGAAGTTCACCATCGGACGGCCGCGCATCCATCGGGCCTTCGCATCCTCCCGACGCAAGCACCTCGATCATGTCGCGTGTCGCCTGCATCGAAGCTTCCCGACGCTCCCGGATCCCCGTCTCCGTCGCGTTGGGCCTTCGGACTTGGTTTTGAGGTCCAAACCAAGAAACCGTCCTCCGATGGTTTTGTGACCAAACCACCAAACCCCGCGTACACGGTCCAGTCTCACCACGCCAAGCGTCGAGCCCGTCAAGCCTTTCACCTCCGGCGCCCGGACGGTCTACTCGGTCTTGCCTCGTTCCTTGACTTGGCCGCCACCGATGCACCGGCTCCATGTCCACGACTTCGTCTTGCTCTTCTTGCACCATGTGGTCCGCACTTGATCCCGTCGGCCACCGGGTCCCTCGAATCAAGAATACTTGTCTCTCCATCTCCCCGGAGGCCACCTTGGCATAGACCTTTCACGCTTGTTCTTCACATGCACCAACGCAAACCAAGCCGCAACCAACACCTGCAATACTAGGCCAAGAGTCAGTCCACACAACGTTGTCAACCACTCCTCACGAGTGCATTGACAACACTCCACATAAATATATGAAGTTACACAACCGACAATACAACCTGACGAAACACACTCAACACAAAGCCTCAAAACATCCGGTCAATCTCTCATCATATACGAACCAAGCCACATATCAACTTGGTTTCTCAAAAATAATTATAAGATATAAAATTATATGAAAGTAATGACTAAAACTTATAATATAATAATTTTGACATATGTCGTGGTATCCACTAGCTGTTACCCTGCAAATTTTTAAATTGGAGTTTAACTTGTATATGGAAAAAATAAATAAATTATGTTAGGTAGTAAATTAAATTAAATGGTACCCCCTTCGTACTAAGTTATATGTTGTTTTGGGTTATCTAGGTCATATCTTTACTATGTATCTAGACATAATGTATATCTAGACACATAGCAAAATCTATTAATCTAATAAAGTCAAAAGGACTTATAATTTGGAACAAATGGAGTATAGTTTAAGGGAAATTGAAAAAAAACAGTTTAAAGGATTATCTAGACTTTAGCTAGCTATATATTGAGAGTAGTGATTTGATTTTTCTTTTTTAAAAAATGTAGATGGGCACACATACTAATATCCATCGTCGAAGTAGCGCGCCCATGTTGTACGTTGGCGCCGGCCTTGGAGGGAAGAACATGTGCGCGGAAAAAGGACACACCTTTTTTTTTTGGGAAAGCCATTTGGCGAGCTTTATTGATCAGAGAAGATAGTTACATCATTCACCAAAGCATTCAAAATGGAACTAGGAGGTTCAGCGACTCAAATAGAGGAATGTTAGAGGAATGTTTGAGAGAGAAGCTTCCCTCGCAAGCTCGTGAGCTACCTGATTAAAAAAAGGACACCTAATTAAAATATGAGACGCACTCATTAGATTTCCTGTTATTGCAGACCGTATCACCTCTCACAAAACACGTTTCTCAATAAAAAATTTCATCATTTTCACTAAAAATTTTACTAACTAAACAGGGCCTAAAAGTGTCCTTGTATATTCGATCATGTCGTGTATTTCTAAAGGTCAACTAAACGCTATGGCACAGGCGCACGCATTCAAAGACTCGGATCAGAGCGGCCGGAACCACCGGCGAAACACGGATGGTAAAAGTTCTAAACTTATTAGCCTACTAATAACAAATTTAAAGATTGAGTTCAAATTAAACTTTGACAAAAATATTATTTGTTTTTGAACTAGAATTGTGTTGGAAGGTATAAAGTCCACGATCAGCAGCACCGGTCGTTTCAGCAGCTAGCTAGCTAGCCAGCTTCCGACCCTGCTGCTGGTGCAAGCATGACGCAGGCTCGCAGAGCGCCAAACAAAGGACCGCGTCCACGTACAATGTCGTCTTCGTCGTCCCTCCCGACTCCCGCCGAGTTTGACATGCGCGCGCTCCAGCTCCACGCGCCCCCCGCCCGCCCCCGTGCTTGTTGATTGTCAAATTGCTCGCCCCCGTGCGCCGGCCTACATGGACTCCTCGTCGATCACGAGCCACCCAAGCTAGGCCGAGTCTACCGGCGGCCGGGCGGTGTGCATGCCAATGCCATGGCCATCGCCGGCCGGCGGCTCTCTCATCAGGGTATAAATACACGCGCGCACCGCTGCCTTCTTCGATCGATTATTGTCACTACTCAGTACTCTCGATAGGTTCAGCACTCACCTCACCACTTCATCGATCACTTGACGCACGATGAGTTCCCTGGCGGCGAGGCTCACCCTGCTGGCGTACCTGCTGCTCGCCACACTGCTGCACCCCTGCCTCTGCCACGCCACCGCAACGCCGCCGGCCGCTCGCTCCGGCGCCAACTGGAGAATGGATCGTGAGTATATATACTGCTTCTTCTAGCTGCTGTTGTCGCCTGTGACTACACTCCTCTTTTGAAGATTAGTCATCGGTTAGCCAACTTCATAATGCTAATAATGCCATCTTACTAATTAATTACTGATTGCTTTGCTTCGATCCGGATGATTATGATGCAGCAAAGGCGGTCGACCAGGGGGTCGCCTACGTCCTCATGCTCCTCGCGCTCTTCGTCACCTACAACGTGCACTGAATCGAACTGATCGAACACCACACAAGCCTTAATTAATCAGTTTCTTCATATTCATTAGTGATCACATGAGATAATTAAGAATGGTCGTCCTCCGATCCCCCCTGATCGAGCTCAAAGCAAGAGAGAGAGGCTTCCAAAGTTGGTACCAGCTAGATAGCGTCTTGGTTTCTGTTCGCCGGCTATCGACCAGCTGCTCGACGGCGGACAGGGGCAGATCGATCATTTCGTTTTTTCCTTTATTTTTTTTACTTTTGATGTGATGATGATTCGACTTGCTGTTGTACTAGCAAGTTGCAGTCTTAGTATTCATCCATCATGTGCTGTAAATGGTTCATTATTAGGTGGAGTCTCGTCTAATGTCAAGAAGGAATAATATAACAACATAAAATTCCATTCTGCCACTCATGCAAAATATATCACGAGGTGGACCTTTTATGGTTTCTATACATCTTCGTGGATACACGATTTTGTTTGCCGTATAGTTTTTCAATCTTTCTTCCCCGTGCTCCTCCATCTCCGCCGGCGGACAGGGGCAGATTGATCATTTCGTTTTTTCCTTCTTTTTTTACTTTTGATGTGATGATGATTCGACTTGCTGTTGTACTAGCAAGTTGCAGTCTTAGTATTCATCCATCATGTGCTGTAAATGGTTCATTATTAGGTGGAGTCTCGTCCATGTCAAGAAGGAATAATATAACAACATAAAATTCCATTCCGCCACTCATGCAAAATATATCACGAGGTGGACCTTTTATGGTTTCTATACATTTTCGTGGATCCACGATTTTGTTTGCCACATAGTTTTTCAATCTTTCTTCCCCGTGCTCCTCCATCTCCGCCGGACCTCATCTTCGTGTAAATTTGATAATAGTTCGATTTGAACCAGTTTTTTGTTGGGTTTTAGATGTGGTTCAATCTGGTTTGTTTCAAAACGGTTTGACATCTATAATGGTTTGATTTGGTTTGGTTTAATAGTTATAATGGATGAGAATGGTTAATAGCTTTGTGTAAGTATTAAGTTAAAAATCAGACCTTAAAATTAAAAGTTCATGTTTATAGATAAAATTTTCACTAAATTTGACTGATTTTTTTTGAGATATATTATAATGACAGTTGGCTACTTCGTGCAAATTGAAGCAAAATCTATATGTGGGATCCACATTCGAAGCCGGACTCTAAAAAAAAAGCTTACGTTCGCACTATAAATTTTAGCGAATTTGGCGAAAATTTGTTGAGATGCCTTAATATGACAGTTCGTTACTCTGTGAAAATCGGTGAAGCCAAATTTATATGTAGCACCCACGTCCAGAGCCGGGCTCTAAAATTACAAACTCACTTTCACACTATAAAATTTTAGCGGATTTGACCGAATTTGCTGGAGATAACTTAACATGATAGTCCGCAACTCCGTGCAAATTGGTAAAGCCAAATCTATATGTGGGGTCCATATCAAAAGTTGGATCCTAAAATTAGATAATTGAACTGATTTTGTTTGTTAAGATAAAAAAATCTAAATGGTTTCGAGGGTTTGTATTGGTTTGGATGAATGAGTTAATGATTTGAGTTAGATTGGTTTTTGAAGTGTAGTATAATGTAAATGGATTGGTGTGGATTTTGTTTGGTTCTTCAACCATTACCAATTACCAGCTTTATCCCCCCGTGTCATCTCCAAAAAAAGATTTTTTTAAATGGATTCTCATCTCGGCGCCTAGCCCCCTGAGTTTACACGTCTCGACGCCAAACCTAGGCAATAATACTTTCAATTTTGGTGCTCCATTTTAAATGTGCAAACTCACTTCTCCTTGATAACATTTGTCGTCAAATGTGAACTAAGATTCAGAGATTTCATTTTGTATGTTGTTGTTGATATCTTACATATAGAAATTATCATATAAGAATTTCAAAGTGGGTTGATTGACACTGTTTTGAGTCTTAGATTTTTCATTTGTTGACAATCTTACTTTCAATTTTGGGGCCCCAATTAAAATGTGTAAGTCCACTTCTCTTTGATAAAAAAAACTTTTGTCAAATGTTAGCTAAAGTTCATAAATTTTATTTTGCGTGTTGCTAGTCACATCATACACATTTCGTCATAAAATAATTTCAAATTGGGCAAACTACCACTGTTAGTTACCCTGCTTTGAAATTCTTTTGCAAAGAACTTTGTATGTACGATGTAGCCAACGATATGAAAAATGGAATCTATAATTTTTGGTTAACATTTTACAACAGTTGCATATCAAGGAAAAGTGAGTTTACACGTTTAAACCGAAGCTCCAAATTAAAAGTAAAGCTGTCGACAGAAAAAAAATCCTAAGTTTGAAAATAGTATCAATTAATCCACTTTGAAATTCTTATGTGCAAAAAATTTATATGTAGGCAGATGTGGCAACAGTATGCAAAATGGAATGCAAACGGAATCTCTAAATCTTGGTTAACGTTTAACAATAGTTGTTGATCAAGAAGAAGTGAATTTACACATTTAAAATAGATCTCACAATTTAAAGTACTGCTGCACTTGGACCTCGGCGCCAAAGCTCATAGCGATATGTAAGCTCGACGCGACGAGCCTGACCCGACAGATCTGAAGATTCCAGAAATCATGAGAAAATTTCAGAAAAAAAGTGCGACCATGAGAATTTGAAATAAAAAAAATGCTAGACCAAAGAGCATCTTAAGCCCAGACGACCCTCAAATAGAACCCTCGAGCCCAGGCCCATCCACCGCCGCCCCTCACTTCCATCTGGGCCCCAGCCCGCCACCCCTCGCCGCCCCCACCTGCACACCTCCTCGGCTCGCCGCCATTAGCGCGCCCCGACCCGACCTTGCCTCGCTCCGTCTAGGGTTTCTCTCCCCCCTCGCCCCATACCTCTCATCCCCATCGAATCGGAGCTTGCCATGGAGTCATCGCGGTCTCGGAAGCGAACGCGCCAAGCGTATGACGACCACGCCGCGCTGCCGCCGGAGCGGGAAGTGGTGGGGCCCGCCCTGCTCGTGTGTGCTCCTGGATTTACGGGATTTGGGGGTTGTGCTGATGCGGATTCGGCCACGCTGTGGACGCAGGTACAGAGGGGTGGCGCGTCCCCACCGTGGAGAGAGGACGACCGCGACGGCCACTACGTCTTCGATCTCGGCGAGAACTTGACCCGCCGATGTGAGCACCCGACTCTTAGCTAACGTTTATTTGTGTGCAATAATTTGTGATTAGTGGTGGCATCTGCTTGTTATTTGGTTTTATATGCTTTTCGATTGGCCTGAAATTTTGCTAGGAGACCGGCAGTCTACTTTTAGGCTTTATGTTATTGTATCGTGGGAAGAATTTTTTTCCCGATATTTTTTTACCTGTCAGATTCCACATATTAAATCGTTACTGGGTTTATTTTGATTTTAGTTTTTGTGAGTTTAGTAGTAAACATTATATGTGGATACAGTTTGTTTAATTTTTCAGTATACTTCTGGAGTAGGATTTTGTTGGTACTGTAAATACTGTGGGTTTTGACTATGTTTATTGATAGCTGCTTTATGATTGTGCAGATAAAATTTTGAGCAAAATGGGAGAAGGTTCGGGTTTTCTGCAATCTGTCATCTCCTCTTCTGCTGGGTCTCTTCGCTATTATTCTAATGAAGAGCGCTGCGAGTTGGATTTTCGTAGGTACTTTTGGGCGTGTTTTGGAATGCTGGGACCGTGAAACACGTGAATATGTTGCCATAAAAGTTGTTCGGAGCATCCGCAAGTACCGTGATGCCGCAATGATTGAGATAGATGTGCTCAACCGCCTTGCAGAAAATGAGAAATACAGATCGCTGTTAGTGTCTCTGTAAACTTTATTACTTAGAAGTGTAACCTTATTCTGTTTCTGACATGACAGTTCCTCTTCATTTCCCAGCTGTGTTCAAATTCAGAGATGGTTCGACTATCGTAATCATATATGCATTGTAAGTTCTAGCATTTTGTCAATTATCCTATAGTTTTAAAAATCAGTTACCATTTCTGACAATGCATCTCATTTCTGGCAATGTCTTGTTTGTTGATAATATTGATCTTATTGGTCCACCCAATACCCTATGTATGAAATGACTATGTATGAAATGACTATGTATGAAATGAGAGACTCATCTATACAAAATATGATAACACGCCTTTAGTAAGATTTGCTTGACTGCAAGATCCTTTTTTTTCTTTGCTCATGAAGGTTCCCTGATATGGTCACAAATAAAAAATATTCTTTATTCAATGGATATCAATGGTTTTGTCAGGTTTTTGAGAAGCTTGGGCCAAGCTTGTATGATTTTCTAAAGCGAAATAGATACCAACCTTTCCCTGTGGAACTTGTGCGGGAGTTTGGACGGCAACTGTTGGAGTCTGTAGCATGTGTGTTAAGCCTGATTCTGCGTATTAATTATTAGCTAATTTGGCATCTGCAGCTTCATTTTCTATTACTCCAAAGGGGCATTGTTGACTATCTTTCTTTCTTTTTGAAACAGATATGCATGAGTTGCGGCTTATCCACACCGATCTGAAGCCAGAAAACATACTTCTTGTATCTTCTGAGTTTATAAAAGTTCCAAGTTCCAAGGTGCTTCTCAACCCGTTCTTTAGTGATCATCTGCTATTTTGTTCATAGGCATACTATATTAGCAGTTTTCTTGAATGATTGCTTGGGGTTGTACAGAAGAGTTCGCAAGATGAGATGCATTTCAAGTGCTTGCCAAAGTCCAGTGCCATAAAGCTGATAGATTTTGGTAGTACCGCCTTTGATAATCAGCAACATAACTCGATTGTTTCTACGAGGCATTACAGGGCACCTGAAATAATCTTAGGTAAATTGGTTATTCTTAAATGTTTGATTCTATTTTATCTTGTTTGAGGTATGAATTATCACTCAAAGTGATTTTTTTAGGGCACTCCAAGTGAATATTTCTGTGCTCTTAAATATGCTCCAATAGAGTAAAGCACATACTATTCAAAATCATATCAGAGTCCTGGTGCACCCTAATTCATATTCTGAATTACTTTGAAATGACACAACTGATAACAGATTGACAGAAAAAGTTGGCACTTCTTCCTCTTCAATGTTTTCTGAACATAAAAGTTTTACAGTTGATGATTGAGTGTCACTGTATTGACAAAACTGATTGGGCTGAACTCTATGCTTATGTGCAAGATATGAATAAGACTTGTATCCTCCATAGTTGTTATGCCGGCTATCATTTTAGTTGCTAATGGTTCGTCTTCAGTTACTTCAATCATTAATTCTGAAGATGTTGAATATTTCTGTTGCAGGCCTTGGCTGGAGTTTTCCATGTGATATTTGGAGTGTTGGCTGTATTCTTGTTGAGCTATGCTCCGTTAGATTGCTTCTCACACTTTTATTTTTCTAGCATTAGTGGTGGATGTTTTCCTAACATTATCAAGATTTTCAGGGGGAAGCATTGTTCCAAACACATGAGAATCTGGAACACCTAGCAATGATGGAGAGGGTTTTGGGACCTATACCAGAGCATATGATACGTAAAGCAAGGTGCCGCTATCTTAATTTGACAATTTGTTGATTATTTTCAGCTTTTGAAATGAATGATGTGCTCAATTTAGGTTTTCCTTCATTTATGTTAACCTTTTGAGGGTGCATTCTATTTCTTGGTTCTTGATTACTTATGCTTATGCAAGTGTGTGTATCTCTGCTACATCTATTGCCTGCATGTTATGCTGAGTTTGTGAATGCTAGAATTTCATTGAAACTCTTGTGTACAGAAGGTGCAGCCACATTTTATTCCTATGTTGTTAACTTGCAATCTATTTGTTTTTCTCCTATTTTTCAAAACTCATACATTGTGCTTACTTAAGTCACCCGGAATGTGCAGTTCATCTGCTCAGAAATATTTTAGGAAAGCAACACGTTTAAATTGGCCTGAAGGGGCTGTTTCAAGGGAGAGCATCAGAGCTGTGAGAAAACTGGATCGCCTAAAGGTTCCCTCTATTTTGCTATTTTGGCTGTGCTTTTCTTCAACTATTCATGCTTCTTGATTCAGAAACTTTAATATTATCTTGTTCCCTAGATTTCAAGGGTAACTGGAGGTTTAGTTAAGGTTAGAATTTAGGATTTGCTATTAGGTACTCCGTCCGTTTTAAATTGTAGGCTGTTTTTGGCATTTCTAGATACATCGCTTTTGTTATGAATCTAGACATAAAGTTTATCTTGGTGTGTAGCAATAGTTATGAATCTAGAAAAAACCAAAATGACCTACAATTTGTTACGGAGGGAGTAGCAAGTAGTTATTAGGTATACTGTTTGCTATTCCTGCTAGTAACTTTTTAGCATTTACAAACTTTCTTTTGGAAGGCACAAATTTTACTTAATATGAACCTTTTCTTTTGGATGCACCAAAATTACTTAATAACAAGTCATAAAACAGGCTTAGAGTGGACAATCTGCAACCAAGTCAAACATACAATTAGATTGGTTTTTTGCACTGCAAATAGGGAACATAGATGTGAGGTTTTTGTTTCGATTGAAATGCTAGTCCATCTTCAAATTCCTTTATACAGAATAATATTCCCTCCATTTAGGTGCATAGCAAAATCTATTTATCTTGAAAAGCCAAAATGACCTACATTTTGACTCTGAGGGAGTAGTTGTACTAGCTTATACATAGGAAATGTCAAATGTAACTAGACATGAGTAAAAAGCTATGCAAATTCGAGGGTGTTTCAACTTCAAAATCCTGAACTTATTGACTGCAACTTCAGGACATGGTATCGAGGAACGCTGACCATTCAAGGGCAGTGCTGGCAGACTTGCTACAGGGTCTATTACGATTTGAGCCCTCGGAGCGTCTCACTGCCCAAGAAGCTCTGGACCATCCATTCTTCAGAAACCCGACATTACTTGTTGAAGAGGCTTGAGTTGCCTCATGTAACATTGTACTCCAAGAAGCTGGTCAGGAGAAAGCAGGCAAAGCCATCCGTCGCATAGTTGAAGGCTTCTTGCTCCTCTGTACCATAAAATTACAGTAAGCCTGTCGATAAGGCTGAGGCTTTTGTGGTGCAGCTCATGCTTCGGCCTCCTGATGTAATGTACACTAGCATTTTTTTCCTAGGGAGCTCTAGGGCGCCAGATGGCGCTTGTATGTTGTTAACCGGGAGGGACGCTCTGTGAGTTTGCGTCCCAAAATCCTCATCACGGTATTGAAAACGAATATCAACCGTAAATTGATTTGTGCTGCGCCTGGGTGGCCTGGTCAGCGGTTGAGCCTGTACCAAATCTGTTGAAAACATGTATGATAATGTGTGTCCCCTGTGGCCCTGACCGTGATGCCCAAAGTTGCTCAGAATGAATGGCGTGTTATGTTTCTGAATTATTGCTTCTCAATTGCATGTGCAGTTAAGGTTTCATAAAATTACATGTGCAGTTTTGCTGAAGAACATGCCTGCGTTTCATTGGTACTCTCTCCGTCTCATAATATAAAGTTCTGAAGAGTTCAAAATTTGTAAAAAATATAAGGATTTGGAGGGATATGACAAAATTAAATGAGGTTGGTGAGTGGGTGGACCGGTGGAGAGTTGGTGGGTAGTGTAAAATAAGGGGTATAGAAGTCATTTTATTTCACTGTTATTTCTGAAATTTGAATGCTTCGAATTGTTATATTGTGGGACGGAGGGAGTAGTTGGGCAGTTAAGAGAAGTACAACACATAGACGGTACCCCCACCCGTCCTTTTGCTCAGCCCGATGCAAAATCGGCCCATCCTCCATCGGCGACCAAATCCATTGTTTCCCTCTGGTGGCTTGAGCAGAAGCGCTACGACGAAGTAGGAAGACCGTTTTTGCTGCGGTGGCGGCGCGAGAGCGGAGGGCAACGGTGGTGATGTGACTTGGGAGCGGAAGCACCAGAAGGGTGCAGCAATGGCGCTGGAAAGGAAGCTAAGGGTAGAAGTACGACTGCGGGAGATGAAGGCTGCAACGACGAGGGGAGGTTGATGCTTAACTATGCTTGATCGATATATCTTGCTGGTGTTGACTTATCTTGTCGTCATCAGTTTCATTCAGAGTTAGATTACAACTGCGGTGGTGAACTGAATGGTTGTGGGAATTATTGTAATCTGAAACTTCTTTTAGAGTTGATTTATGTTGTGGTGAACTGAATGGTTGTGGGAATTATTGTAATCTGAAACTTCTTTTAGAGTTTAACTATGTTGCAGTAATCTGAACTTAAGCAGTTTGAGTGCCTGTGCAGTTTGTCATTCTTGCGTGAACATTTACAAATTGATCATGTGTGACAGCTTTGTGAATAGAAGGGAATTAATACTTTTTTTACTCAATTAATTATCCTCTTGGTCCAAATCTTTAACAGAATGAACAGGGAGCTCCATATGACGAATTTTTTTTTTACATTTTTCTTTCCTCTTTTTTGCAAAAATATATGGTCCGAATTTTTTTTGCAAAACTATACATCTAGCGCCGTGGGGGACGGCGGCAGGGACCTACCCACGGCGGTAGGTACACGCACGGTACTGTAGCGCTTGCTACCGTCAGGGGTCCAGTCTGTTTTCAAAATTTTGTAATTTTTTTGTTTGAACTCAGATGGAGGTAAACTTTATATGAAAATTGTAGCTTTCGACGAGATCTACAACTTTGTAGTTCAAAGTTTTTCCATTTGAAGTCATCTTCATAGTCAAATAATCGATAAACTATCCAGATCTCAGTTTGCAGTCTTCAGATCTGAATAGTATATCGATTATTTGAGTATGAAGATGACTTCAAATGGAAAAACTTTGAACTACAAATTGTAGATCTCGTCGAAAGTTACAATTTTCATATAAAGTTTACCTCCATCCGAGTTCATGCAAAAAAGTTACAATTTTTTGAACATAAACTGAAAACTGAGATCTCGATATGAAAACTGAGATCTGGATAGTATATCGATTATTTGACTATGAAGATGATTTCAAATGGAAAAACTTTGAACTACAAAGTTGTAGATCTCGTCGAAAGCTACAATTTTCATATAAAGTTTACCTCCATCCGAATTCAAACAAAATAATTACAATTTTTTGAAAACAGACTGGACCCCTACCGCTGTAGCCCACGGCGGTAGCAGGCGCTACAGTACCGCGTGTGTACCTACCGCTATGGGTGTATAGTTTTGCAAATTGTTTTGCGGACCATATATTTTTGCAAAATTGAGGGGGAAAAATGTAAAAAAAAAATCACATATGACAGTGATCTGGAACCTGCACACGAAGATGGTGTTGGGCTATCCCTCCACACGGAGGATGATTTGGAGCCCAGCAACTCAAGAAAATAGCCCATAAGCCTAAGTATTTGTGCACCATTGATCTAGTGCTTGAATCAATGGTTGATATCGCTCCTTGAGAGGGAGTGCAAGCAATAAAACACTAGTCCTCATTTTTCCCAGGTGCTGGACGCCACTTGAGAGAGAGAGGGAGCAGCACACACACAACACAACCAAGAGAGGAGAGGAAGAAGAAGGAGAAGCAAATCTGTTCAGATTTGGTGGTTCTGGGCAGATCTGACTCAAACTTGTGATCGAAGGCTCAAACGTGCTTGGATTCGCGCCAAACTTGGTGAACTCATTCTACACTTAGAGTACTTCGATCTAGTCAGTTGGTTTGAGGTTTGGTTCAGCAGAGCATCAGATTTGTGGTCGGTTCTGTCAGTTCGGGTGACTGCAGTTTCAACTTATTACCGAAGGGGACAAAATCTGTGTATTCTATGTTTCAGAGTAGTCCCTCTTGCTAAGTGGTTGTTGTTGTTGTTACAAATGCCTAGTTGCATTATGGTGAATGCGTTGCTGCTGGTGTAATCCTCTAGAGGTCCTAGAGAAGATTCCTTGTAACCATTTGTTGATTATAGTAGAAGCTTGGAGTGGTTTGTCCCGTGGGCTTTACTCCTCACCATGAGGAGGTTTCCCATGTAAATCTTTGTGTCTTTTGTGCATGTGATTTATATTATTCCGCTGCATATCTGTTGGTAGATGTTATCTTCATTAGTCATCACAAGATGAGGGATTAATTGGTATACTGCTGCTGCCATTTATCCCAACAGATGGGGCGCAGGAACACGAGGATACCGAAGATCTAGATACTGAAGCTACAGAGATCCATCCAGCGGATGTTTCTACACTTGATGATTTTCTCGCTGAGGATGAAAAACTGGATTCATTTCCAAGGAAAATTGGTGACTAAATTGAAGGCCAATGTTGAAAGAACATCTTCTAAGCCACTAAGCCGTCGCTAACGTCAAAGTGGACCTCTAGAAGCTGATCATGATGATCTTGTTGCTAATTATTATTTTTTTTTTGCAAATCCTATATGCACCGATGAGATGTCCCGTAGAAAGTTTTGGACGATAAAGTCATTATTCCTTCGGATTCATGCATTCTCTCCATTAAACACCAAAATAGTTACAAAGATCAAATGTGCACTTGATCGTCGTATTTATGAATGAATTAATAGCTTGTAGATAGCTAAATGTATAAAATTGCCTTTTTAGCTGTCAATGTATATCAAGTAGCTGCTAGCAGCTGTATATGCTAAAGTCACAGCAATGCAACGAGATGATATTTTCACTACTCTTCAGCACCCAGCACACCACCGCATCGAACTGGTCATCCATCCCTCGTCACGCTCGTGATCCGACCCTGGCCTCGTTTCCTTGCTCGTGTCCTCTCTGGTCGTGAGACCGACACATGAGGAAACACCCTACCCCACCCCAGCAGCGGTTCCCATCCTCCCTCTCCCTCCTTTTCCGGCGTCGCTATTGCGTCGTCCTCGTCGTCGTGTCTTCCCGGCCTCCTGCTCCCTCGTCGCGACACCAACACAGGCGACCGGCGGGTACGGCCGGACACACGGGCTCGAACAGACTTCCGGTGCTCGTACCGTACCTTGGGGGGTCGCGTCGCCATCGTCTTACTGTGTTACGCGCAGACCTCCTCCTTCAGTCATCGGCCCTCCGTGACGGTCGCTCTCCATGACTCCATCCATGGCCAGGAGAGGGACACGTACGTCGTCGACGCCTTGTCGCCATAGCCCATGTGCCACACCGCACGAACGCGCCCGTCGACCGACACCCTCACTCCATCAGCTGACGGTGCCTCGCCGCCAATCACCTGCGCCGTCGAGGAACCCGTTGCCATCACCCCCACTGTTTCGTTACGTTTTCGACAGTTTAGACCATCTCCAGCAATAGCTGTATATGGATCTGCATACTTAAAATGAAGAACGAAATGTCACTGTAGCCCCTCCAGCAATAGCTGCAAACGGATCTGCATTTTGCAGTTCGACTCCTCCGCGTGTGCATTCTCGGGGAATTTGTGCCTTTCTCTCTCCTTTCTTCAACGTGCTCCCACGCAACCGCTGTCTCCCGTCCCCCGTGCCTCTCTCCTCTGCGGCCTCTCCCCTACACGTCTTGCGCGCAGGCCTCCTCCTTCCCCGGTCTCCTCCGACGACGGCAGAGGAGTTGGTGGCCGGATCCGGCGCCGGCCATCTCGCGCAGGTCCTCCAGGCCGCGCGCGGAGGCCGAGGAGCAGGGGCGAGCTGCGCTCCCACCTGCCGCGCGACGACGGCGGAGAGGGAGGTCGCCACCCCCGCGAGATCCGGCGCGGAGGAGCAACGCGACGAGGAACAGGGGCCGGCGCGTTGCCCCGGTGGCCTCCTCCTCTTCCCGCGGCGACGACGAGCTGCTCGGGGGCGGCGGTCGCGGAGCAAAGCAGGGGAGGTCGTGGGCGGCGGCGGGTGGCGCTCCTCGACCACATCGACGGTGACGGGCTCCGGCCCCTGCGGCGGAGGCGACGCTGGGCAAGCCGCGGCGCCGCTTCGCCGGTGGGAGGAGGTGGCCGCGCAGGAGCAGGAGCGGCGCCTCGTCCTCGATCTCCTCGCCCCTCCTCCGCAGATCCCCGGCGCCGGCGGGTCAACGCCCGCAGATCCCCGGCGCCAGGCGACCGCATCGCCCCAGCAGCGGAGGGCGCTGCGAGGGCCCCTCCCGGATCTGCATCGGGATCTCGAGCTCGTCGCCGTTCCCCGCACGCCGCTGCTGCCCGCTGGTGGTGGCGCAGGGGAGCAAGCAAGGGGTGGGGGAAGCCGGCCGGCGACTGCGCACTCCACGGCGTTGGAGGAGAGATCCAGGGCGGCGCGGGAGCCAACGGCCACAGCCGGATGCGCACCGGGATGCCCTCACTGCTGGAAACATCTCTTTTTTGAGTGAAGGATTTCTTCTCTCTCTTTTCTTCATGCCAGTTGTTTGGGATGCAGAACCGCTTCATTGCTGGAGATGGTCTTACACTGCTGCTGCTGCTGGCGACGATCGACACGCCACGACTCCCGTGGAAGCTTCGACGGGACGAAGGATGGCCAGTGGCAGCTGCCGCTGTCGCGGCGGCCGCCGTGGCCTCGCCGGGTGCCATACCCATACATGCGAGGTGGCTCTCCGGCGGGATGCTTGTGGTTCAGCCGTTCAGGCGTCGTCGGTAGCTGGTGACGTCGTCGGTGCGTTCTGCGTTGCCCATATGGTCGGCGGCGGCGGCCAGTTGCAGTTGTTCAATTCATCGAGAGATGGGCGGCCGCCACGTCAGCATCGAGACTTTCGTACGCCGCGCACACACACGTGTGCGTGAAAAAGAAGGAAGAATGGTTTTGTATCCAGTTCGTTGTCAGCATACATGCATCATGTTGAAAAATGAGGGGAGAGTGGTCACTTGGGACTTGGGAGCTGGATCAGATGAAGCCTCGAGAGTTCACACAGTTGTGGTGGATGATATTCTGGTCGAGAGCAACAATTCACAATTTTGTACTGCCAGTGAAAGCTGAACATTTCAGGAAAGCTTTTGTGAAGGTCATGTGTGAAACGGCTTTTCGTGTGGCTAAATTTCTGCGTGTGCGTCGTCATCCGGGAAATAACAGGGGCCCGTGTTACACTCATCGACATGGGCAAAAGATCCGCTGACCAAGAATTTGTCCTGGCCTCCGACGGGATGCGCTCACGTCGTCTTGAAATGGTGAGAAGCCTCGGGGTTCAGAATCTGATAATGGAGTCAGACAATCCATCTGCTGTCAAGATGACGGGTACACAGGACGCGACGCTGGGTGATCTGTTATATCGAGCATTTGGCAATTGGCATGATGTTCACAATGCAAGAGAGCTTCGTAGGAGTTTTTATCTCCTTTTCTTTTGTACATGTACATCGGGAGGCAAATTCCGCTGCGCCAAACTAGCTAGCCTCTCCTGAATCGATAATGTTCTGGTATGCTTTGGATGAGCTGCGTACCTCCTCGTCTGGCGGATGTTACCACCAATGACTGCTGTACTCCTACTTTTTTTTAAAAAAATAGGGGGCGTTTATCTCCCCCAGCCCCAGGAGGTTAGCACGCACGCTCGGATTCGAACCTGGGTGGGTGAGCTCCCCTCCTGGAGTCCTCACCGGCCGAGCTACGCTCGGTCTGCTCTGTACTTTTACTTTTGAGTACTTCATCTTGTTCGGATGACTGGTGGTTAGTGTTGATTTGTTCTGAGAAAAAAATACTGATAACTGGTTGGTGACTGATACTAATTTATTCCAAAAGAAAATGACTAGCGAAATTATAATCTAGACGAACAGGACCGACAGGTAGTAGTTTATTATGCCATGGCAACGTACTACGCGCGCCGTATGCCACTTGTTGTGAGTACTCTAGTAGCTAGTGACGAGAGTGCCGCGCGCGTCCGCTTAATTCAACGACCCCTTTGACTTTGATTTGCGTACGGAATTATTTGTATCCTTAATGACGAAAACTGACGGCGCAACCGTATCAAAAAGCAACCCCTGTTGGGCCGTTGACGAAAAGAAACGGATTACTGTAGCTGTCACGCGCATATGGCCGGCCTTTACAACATTATAAGGTCGCTGTGTAGAGTTGTTGTCACGTTGCTGACCAGTAGCTATATATATAGAGGGTCGGAAACAAATGAGTATATACGGAGTAGTTGATTAAAGAAAAAGGTACTAACTGTTATAATATTAACATGATCTAAGATTAAAATGATTCTGGAGATACTAGTAGCAACAAAATAATTAAAGACATACTAGTACTACGGATTCATAGATAGATCAACAACCATCAACAAACCATACACATGTTAGGAACACAACTAGAGAACACCCCAAACATCCATCATGGTATGTGCAGGAAGAGATGCAACCGGTATACTTATGGTGCGACTCACGAGAAATCAAAAACGGTTGGATGACGAGGTCGATGTAGATGTAGATGGAGTCGATGTAGATGTAGACAAGGTCGGAGTAGCGGTCATATGCTTCCCAGAAACTTGATTGCCGACACCCGTGCATGTCTTTACATCATCAGCATTGGTTCGGAGACACCACTCTCTCTTGATCTGCTGCACGGCGGACGAAGGGACGATAGTAGCTTGAGAGGCGGCACGCGCAGCGGAGTAGATGGAGAATGTGGGAATTGTGGCGACTCCCCGTCGACAGGACATCTCGTTTTATAGAAAAGGGGCGCAAAGCTCAAATTTTGGCGATATGCACAACATCACGATTGCGCATAATCACAAGTCACACGATAATCACGTGAAAAATACGCAATACATGCGCTTGTGTTCTCTTGCATGAAAAATCACGTGGAGTTCTCTAAAGAACCTTCCTTGTATGTTGATCCTCGTCTTCATAGAATAGCAAAATGACACTAAAGAGCCTTCCTTATATGTTTGTCGGGGTTCTCAACCGCCGACAGTAGATTTATAACGGATCGTGTGTCGGACCCGGATGGTTGACACGGGAAACACAAGGGTTTTATACTGGTTCGGGCCTCCGTAGAGTAATATCCTACGTCCAGGTTCGAGTACTCGTGTTCCTATACCAGGCATGTCTGTAGTAGGGGTTACAAACTTGGTGATCGGTCAGTCTCTCAAACGGTTGCACTCCTCCCCTTTTATAGATGCAAGGGCGAGGGGCAAAGAAGGAAAACGAAAAATATGCTACAGTGCTATGGTAGTGGAGGGTCTTTTCCGACGTCGACGTCCGTCAGGCGGCATTGAAGGGTGCTGAGCCGTGGTGGTGTTGAAGGCTGCCGCGTGTGCGGGCGGCACTGTTTGTCCCGGGTACTTGGCATCTCCCTCGAGTAGCTCCCTTGGTGACTCAGTCCCTTTAAGTGTTGTTTAGGCCCGCCACGTCGTGACCTAAGTATCAGTAGGCGCCTCTTGTAGACGGTAATCGAGTGCCTGCTCTGACGGGGTGACGTGCATTTGGTGTTGGATGGGACGACGTGTTGGAGGCCGTGAGGATGCACTGTGCAGCATTACGGCTCTTGTCAGAATTGGTTGTCCTCCCGTCCCGCCAGCTATGGCCTTTGCATGGTGTGGAAAACTGGCGTCCCGCGTGTCGTTGCGGGGGAGTCCGAGAGTTGGGGCGGCGCCACATTCGTGTGGGGCCCTGACCCGCGCTCCGCCCTCCACGTGTGGGCCCCGTCCTAGTCGGAGACGGAGGCTACTCGTGCGAACGAGTTAGTCAGAGGCGAGGCGGAGCGTACTCGTGCGAACAAGTTAGTCGGAGGCGAGGCGGAGTGTACTCGTGCGAACGAGTTAGTCGGAGGCGAGGCGGAGCGTACTCGTGCGAACGAGTTAGTCGGAGGCGAGGCGGAGTGTTCTCATGCGAGGCGGAGAGTACTCGTACGAAGCGGAGAGTACTCGAAGGTGGGGAAGTCTTGTCAGTGAGGGTCTTGACGAAGATCTACATCCCTCCCTGTCCTGGATCTTGGCCTTGACATTGTCAATGGTGTCAGATGATTCCACCTCGATGGTGATTATCTCGTTGCTTAGGGGGCCCTAATCCAGGCCCTCATCAGTAGCCCTCGAGCCTGTGGTGGGAGTCAGTGGACTCGCTCGCAGGCTCAATGCTGGGGAAGTATTGTAGTAATTCTTGCTTCTTGATTGGCTCGGTGGGTGCGCGCGAGCGCATCCGCCGGATGTAGCCCCGAGCCCACGAAGGAGTTGTAAACTCGTTTGTGGGGTTTGAATCTTGAAAAGTTGTTACCGTTTCGAAACCACCGGTCGAGGCGGTCGTGGCCGTATCATTAGTTGCGCTCGTCATGATGGTCGTGGCTGACGTGGCAGTCGTGACGGTTGGAGGGGACGGCGCACTGCCGGTTCAGATTCGCTGGCCCACCTGGTATCGAACCGTCACGCGAGCGTGCCCCTGTCGCCTCGGGGGATGCGTCCTTTGAGCGGGCGGTTTTACGGTGTGGTGGGGCCAGCATTTAAGGCCGGTGTCCACGTCCGCTCCTTATAATCCGCGCGCCGGTTGAGGTGTGAATCATTTGCTTTCCCGATTTCTTGCCTTAGCCAGCGCCGGCCGCTCGTTTGCCTCTCGCGTCCATCGTGCCGCCGCCGCCATTTTCTCCAGCCACATCACACGACAACGCTTGCCAGCGCCATGTCACAATGGACGCGCTCCAACGTTACCCGCACGACCCTCCAGCGCCTTGTCGCTGCCAGTCAGCTCCCGGCGCCCACCGCCGCTGAAGAGTGGAAGGTTCCTGGTAGCGAGTCCGTTCCGCATCCGCCACGGGGCTACGTCGTCTCGTTCATGACATTTCACGAGCGCGGCTTCTCCATCCCTGCCGGGCGATTCATCCGTGCCGTCCTCTCGGAGTACCGGCTGCAGCTTCAGCACCTCAATCCGAACAGCATCCAGCACATGGCGGCGTTCGAAGCGCTGTGGGAGGGGTACCTGGGAGTGGGTGCTCACTGGCATCTCTTCCGGTACTTCTTCAAGTTCGTCTGCCTGAAGGACAAGTCGCTCCCTGCAACGATTGGGTGCGCCAACCTTCGGATGAAGACGGGGAGGGTAGAGGAGTACATCCCCTTCACGCTGACAAGCTCCAACAGCGGCTGGCACAAAGGTTGGTTCTATCTCAAGAACGACCCTGAGCACCCGTTGCCGGAGTATACCGGTGCCTCAATCGCCGAGGCGCTGGCAAACTAGAGCTACGGGCCCCCGGAGGCGGAGCAGGAGAGGCTACTCGGGGACTGCTGGGTGGTGCTGCCCAAGCTGCGCGACGCCGGGGTCGACTTGGCGACCGTCATCGGCTAGTACCACGCGCTGGGGATTGTACCGCTCCGGCGGCGGGGCCTGTGCATCTGCCAGATGATGCCCGACAAGGCTCCCTTCGAAGGGACCGTGACGACGCCCCTGTTTCCCTCGTTGGATGAGATCCAGCACCGTGTGGGGCTGGCCATCAGGAAAGCCACCTACTCGTGGCCGTCGTCCCGATTCCTACCCATGCTCCCCCGAGAGGGTACCATAAAATACGTAAGTTCTTCTTCCTTTAGACTAGCCCTTCGACTAGCTCGCGTTCTTTTTCCGACTTTGTTCTTCTCGAAACTCCGTTCCTCGTGTTGATCTCGTTTTCTTTCTTGCGTTTAGTTGAGGCTTGCGGCCCCTCTCCCCGCGAAGCCTCGTCTTCCTCAGGATGTGATGCCGAATCACGCCTAGGCTGCCGCGGATAAGAGGAGGGCCGACCGCAAGGCCAAGCACAAGGACAAGGAAATCGCGAAGCGTGAGCGGAATGACCGCCGCGCCAAGTGTCAGAGGATGAACGAAATCGCCGTCTCCTCGGACGAGGATCCTTCATTGTCGCCGCCTTGGTCTGGTGACGACGGAGGCGCCGGTGTCGACTGGAGCGCGCTGTCGTCGTCGTCCGTGTTGCCCCGCCCCAACAGCAGGCCGCGGGGTCTAGCTCTCGGCAGCGGCCGGAGCCGGCCGTCCGTGAGCAGGGGGCGAGCTCTAGCTCGCGCCCGTCTCCGCGCCCCGTCCAAGAGGATCGGAGGGTGACTCGCTCCCGGTCGGGCCCCAGCGGCCAAGAACATCAGAGGGAGCAGAGGAGCTCCCCGCGACGAGGCGTCTCGTCCAGGCGGCCGACGGACCGTGATTCATCCGCCCGCCGTCCCTCAGGCGACGCATCGCGGAGGGGGTCACGTTCTCCGAGGAGGCGGTCGCCTCCCAAGGCGAGATCGGCATCACCGGCGTCCGCTCCGAGTGCGCCGCAGGGGGAGAATGTGAACGCACCCCCGCGACGCCTCCAGTCCCTGGTCATCCGGGGCGGCGGGGCCCCTCCCGTGCAGGTTCCCCTCGCCCAAGGCGGAGGTCGGAGCCTGCCGTCCGACGTGGCGGTGAGCAAGAGACCAGCCCCCGAGTCGTCGGGCGCGGCCCCCAGACCCATCAAGCGGGCCCGTGTCACCTCCTCCATGTAAGTGTTGTTCCGCGCTATCTTGTTACCTTGTTTTAGATTTTCCATTTGCCTTTTGACTCGCTTTCTCGTGTCAGTCGTTCTGATACCGACGCGCTCAGCCTTGCGCCACGGAAGCGTGCGGCCTTGAGCGCGCGCGACCCTCCGTTCGTCTCCCGCTCGGTGACTCCTCCGCCCGTGCCGGCAATGGCGCAAGCTGAGGGCAGGGCTGCTGAGGTGGCCGAGGTTCACGAGGTGGCAGCGCCCCCACCAGTGTCAGGGGATGAAGACATGGTCGGGAGGCAGGCGGCCCCCAGGAAGTCGAGCCCCCGACGGCGCCCATCGTCGATTACGACGCCGATACACAGGCGGCTCCAGAGATGGGCGCTCCCCCGGCGTCGGACGCCGGCGGTGGCGAGACTGAGGCAATGGCGGCTCCCGCGTCGTCCACGCAGCTCCCACAGGCCACCAACATGGAAGTGCCCAACCTTGCGGGCGGCGAAGTGGCCGCCTTCGTGGCTGAGCTGGAACGGTGCCTGTCGGCGCCGGAGGAGCTGCCAGCCGAGACGCCCGTGCCGCCTGCTTCCATGGTCACCGTCGCGGTTGAGGTGGCCATGGGGAGCCCTGAGGAGTCCGCGGCCCAGACGGCAGGAGCGGGGCCGGACTCCATCGTGCCGCCGGAGCCGTCGCGCCAGCCCGCCGCTGATGTCGTAGAGGTGGTAGTGAGTGCGGACTCGCCGCGTCTGGATGTGCAGGCGCCTGCCACCCTCACGAACGTGGCATGCAGCGCTTCCCCGGTCACCGTCCGTGAGGTCGGGGAGAGCTCGGGAGCCCGCCCCTTCCCAGCCACGGAGGGAGAAGAGCACAACCTTGGCCTCGGGCACATCCCATGGACCGGAGCCCACGAAGCCGAGGCGCACAATGACGAGGATGAAGAGGCCACGGCCCGTCACCGTCTCGAGTGGGGCCTACGGTGGGCGGAGCGGGCGATCAATGAGCTTGTCGTTCCGGCCTCGTCGGTAAGTTAGCCAAACCCAATCCTGACTTCATGTTATTGTTTCCGCAGTCGTTTCTGTGGTTAATCTTCTACTCAGTCCAGGTGCTTGCTAGCTGCAGCGCCAGGAAGACGCGCACCATCGAGGAGCTCCGGGCCGAGAAGGTCCAGCTGGAGATGCAGATGTTTGCCGCCCGACTGGCGGCTGCAGGAGCGACGACGAGTGAAGCATCGAGGAGAAGTGCGCTCGAAGCCACGGCAAAGTCTGCAGAGGACCGCGCAGTGGCCATGCAGTCTGTTGCGGACGCCGCCGTGTCGGAGAAAACGGCCCTCGAGGCCAAGCTTGCTCAGGCGTAGGCCACAGCCGCGGAGCTGCGCGCTGCCGCCGCAACTGCCGCGGAGTCCGCTCGGACTGCTGTTGCTGTTGCTACCGCCGCCGAGGCCGCGTCTCGGACTGCTACTGAAGAGGAGACGGTGCTCGAGAACAAGTCTGCGACCTCTCCACCAAGCTGCAGGAGGCCACCGATGAGGGGACCCGGCTCCGAGAAGGCAACAGCAAGCTGGCGCAAGATCTTGAAGGTGAGTAGTTTTGCGCTTTCAGCTTTTGTGATGCCTTTTTCTTCATGTTACTCATTCTAGATGCTGACTAGTCCTTTGATCTTGTTAGGGCTTCGCTTGGCTCGTTCTGCCGTGGTCGTCAAGCTCGTGGAAAAGGCTTAGGAACTCACCACCGCAGAGCTCAAGATCCACGAGATGTCTGGGATGGCCAAGAATTTGTCGGATCAACTTGCGAGTAAGATCTCCTCGCCTTGTCTCCTTTCCTTCTTCTTGGCTTGCACCTCCCGCAACCAAAATCTAACCCGTTCCTTCTTCAGAGGTCAAGGCCGAGCTCGAGGACTCCCGGAAGACCAAGCACGAGGCGGAGGAGGCATGCAAGAAGGATATCGTGGACCGTACCAAATCCGGTCGGTTCATCGAGTGCATCCTGTCGGAACTCGGCGTCCCTCCGGTCCAGATGCCTCCCCGGACGCTTAGCGATCGAGTCAACCTTCTGCCAGGTGTTGTCAGGGAGAAAGAGCTGTCGACATCTCGGAATGTGGTGCATCGAGTCCTCTCCATGTTCAACTCGCACTATCAGGGGTTGGACCTCCCGGCGCTGAGTGGCGGTTGGGCTCCCAGCTACTCGAACGAGGAGTATTACAAGATCGAGGAAGACTGCGTCGCCTTCACCCGCGCCTTGGCTGATGCCGCAATGAAGGACCTGGACCTGATTCCAAGAGACACACCAGCAGACGGCTCCGGGCCTTCTCATTAGATGTATCAGTTTGTTCAATAGAGGGATAAAATGAACTTGTGCGCGCACTGTTTTGAACAACTTTCATTTTGTTTTAAAGCCGTCACTTATTAAAGCATTCCCCGAGTACTCAAGAATGACTGCAAAACGAAGTAGTGGTACTTAGAAGCTCAGGCCAATCGAACTTTTCTCTGGAGCCGCGGGGGCGGAAGAGTCGGAAAGCTCGACCTGAGCCGCAAAGTGGCGCCACGCATTCGCAGCCCCCGAGTACTTAGAGACGCTCAGGAAGTGACTTGCATATTTTTCGTAAAAATTATTTTGAGTCGGAGCCCGAGCGGTTACCCGAGTACTTTCTGAAAGTAGTCGGACGTCAACCTGTGGGTCTGAGCCGTGCTCGCAAGTCTTCGCACCGTAGCCGCGGGGGCGAAAGTACTAAGGGCCTTGAACAAGCGACAACACCGAAACGCTCACAGATCGACATCTTTTCCTTTCGCAAGATAAAGGTGTTCCGCCAAAAAACCGCTCGCTCGTGCGATTGGTCACGACAAAGTTGTCGGTGAGTTTTGTTTTAAAAACGGGAAAACGAAAGGAGGGCATCGTGCCCCGGGTAGCCCCCGAGCGGTGAGCGTTTGTGCTTGGGTGCACGTTGCGCTCATTGTAGCATCGCAGAGCCTGTTGGTATCGAGCTGAGTGTAGGAGTGCCACGTCGCGTGCTTCATCAAGCTGGTCGATTGCATCCTCGAGTGCGACCTGATTTCCTTCCTCAGTGTACGCTCGGACTCTTGGGCTGTCGTAGTCTATGTCCGTCGGGAGAACAACCTCCGACCCGTGCACCATGAAGAAAGGCGTTGAGCCGGTGGCTCGACTTGGCGTGGTACGCAGGCTTCAGAGAACGGACGGCAGCTCGGTGACCCATCTAGCTCGGATTTTTTCGAGTCGTTTGAAGATACGAGGCTTCAACCCTTGCAGGATCATGCCATTGGCTCGCTCGGCCTGCCCGTTGGTCCTTGGGTGTGCAACAGCGGTCCAGTCCACGCGGATGTTATTATCGTCACAGAATCTGAGAAACTTCTTTCCCGTGAACTGCGTGCCGTTGTCGGTGATGATCGAGTTTGGGATCCCGAAGTGATAAATAATGTCGGTGAAGAACGCCACAGCTTCCTCGGAGCGGACCTTGACTACGGGTCGGGCTTCGATCCATTTTGAGAACTTGTCGACAGCTATGAGCAAGTGTGTGAAGCCCCCGGGCGCTTGCCTGAATGGCCCGACTATATCCAACCCCCACACAGTGAACGACCAAGTGATTGGGATGTTCTGAAGTGCTTGCGCCGGGAGGTGAGTTTGCCGGGTGTAGAATTGATAACCTTCGCAGCGTCGCACAATGTCCGTGGCATTGGTCAGCGCAGTGGGCCAGTAGAATCCTTGTCGGAATGCCTTCCCGACCAGAGTCCTTGGAGCAGCATGATACCCGCATGTGCCAGCATGAATTTCCCGGAGCAGCTCTCTGCCTTGGTCCCTTAGAATGCAACGCATGAATATGTCTGCCGCACCTCGCTTGTGGAGCTCTCCGTCAATGAGGACGAACGTCTTGGCTCGTCGTGAGATGCGCCGTGCTTCTGTCTGGTCGGAAGGTAGCTTGCCTTCGACTAGCCATTCGAGGATTGGGAACCGCCAGTCTGGATCTTCAAAGTTTGGCTCTTGCGGTTGATCAATCTCCACGACTTCTGGCGCCTCAAGCTCCGGTGGTTGGTCTTCATCGAGACAGACGGACGGTGCATGCTAATCGCTAGCAAACACACCGTGTGGTACAGGCTTGCGGCTTGATGCTGCTTTGGCGAGGATGTCTGCAGCCTTGTTGTAGCCGCGCATCACGTGATGGAGCTCGAGGCCATGGAACTTGTCTTCTAGCTGACGCACAGCTCGACAATAAGCCGCCATCTTTGGGTCGACACAATTCTTTTCCTTCATGATTTGATCCACGACAAGCTCGGAGTCTCAACGGATATCGAGACGACGAATCCCGAGCTCGATTGCAATTCGAAGGCCGTTGACGAGCGCCTCGTACTCGGCCACGTTGTTGGAGGCAGGGAAATGCAGTCGAACCATGTACTCCATATGCACGCCCAGGGGTGAGATGAAGACAAGGCCTGCCCTTGCTCCTTCCTTCATGACGGATCCGTCGAAATACATTATCCATGTCTCGTGCTTGATTGGCGCCGGCGGAGTTTGAATCTCTGTCCATTCAGCAACGAAGTCCGCCAAAACTTGTGACTTGATGGCACTGCGCGGCGCGTATGACACATTCTACCCCATCAACTTGAGAGCCCACTTTGCTATCCTTCCTTCAGCCTCAGGATTCTGGATCACTACTCCGAGCGGGAACTTGGACACCACCGTGATGGGATGCGCGTCGAAATAGTGTCAAAGCTTGTGTTTGGTGATCAAGACAGCATATACGAGTTTCTGAATTTGCGAGTAGCGATTTTTCGAGTCGGAGAGTACCTCACTCACAAAATAAACCGGCCGCTGCACCTTGAGTGATCTCCCAGGTTCTTCTCGCTCAACCACCAGCACAATGCTCACTACTTGCGTCATTGCTGCCACGTACAGGAGCATCGACTCCTCTGGCATTGGTGCTGTGAGCACCAGAGGGCTTTTCAAGAGATTTTTGAGCGAGTCGAGTGCTTCCTGAGCCTCAGGCGTCCATGCAAAGTGGTTGGATTTCTTCATCAGGTGGTACAGCGGCAAGCTGTGCTCTCCGAGTCGAGCAATGAATCAACTGAGAGCTGCAAGGCAGCCTGTGATGCGTTGCACACCTTTCAGGTTCTGGATTGGCCCCATGTTAGTGATGGTCGAGATCTTCTTGGGGTTAGCTTCGATGCCGCGTTCTGACACGACAAAGCCAAGGAGCATGCCCCTTGGAACCCCAAAAACGCACTTCCCGGGGTTAAGCTTTACCCCGTGTTCTCTCAGCTTCGCAAACACTTCCGTGAGGTCGGGGATCAGATCACCCGTCTTCTTTGACTTGACTATGATGTCATCGACCTATGCTTCGATTATTCGCCCTATGAGATCGCCAAATACACGCTGCATGCATCTTTGGAACGTAGCGCTCGCGTTCTTGAGCCCGAACGACATCGAGTTATAGCAATAAGCGCCAAAGGGAGTAATGAAGGACGTCGCGAGTTGGTCCGCTATGCACATCATAATCTGGTGGTACCCGGAGTACACATCGAGAAAACAAAGGGTTTCGCACCCTGCCGTTGAATCGACTACCTGATCTATGCGAGGCAAAGGAAACGGATCCTTGGGACATGCCTTGTTAAGGCTCGTGTAGTCAACACACATCCTGCATTTCTTATTCTTCTTCTTTACAAGTACAGGGTTAGCTAACCACTCGGGGTGGAACACTTCCTGAATGAACCCTGCACTACGAAGCTTCTTGATCTCCTCTCCGATGGCCTTGCACTTGTCGTTGTTGAAGCGGTGTAGGCGCTGCTTGACCGGTTTCGATCCCGGCTTGATGTTCAGTTTGTGCTCGGCAACTTCTCTCGGGATCCCCTTCATGTCAGAAGGTTTCCATGCGAACACGTCGAGGTTCGCTTTGAGGAAGTCGACGAGCGCACTTTCCTATTTAGGATCGAGCACCATCCCGATACGGAGCGTGCGGCCATCAACGGTGACAGCCACATCCTTGACATCCTTGGCGGGCTCGAAAGAGCAGGCCGCTCGCTTAGATGACTCGAGGATATCTTGGTCCTCAGAGGGAGGCTCGGCGTGGAGCTTCTCGGACCGGATGAGCGTCTCAGCGAACTGAAAGCACTCTGTATCGCATTCGTATGTGTACTGGAATGTAGTCCCCTCTGTGATGACCCCCTTCGGACCGGGGATCTTCAGCTTGAGATACGTGTAGTTGGGCACATCCATAAACTTCGCGTAGGCCGGCCTCCCGAGGATGGCGTGGTACATCCCCGAGAACCCCACCACTTCGAAGGTGAGGGTTTCCGTGCGGAAGTTCCACGATGTCCCGAACGTGACGGACAGATCGATCTGCCCTATCGGGAGTGCATCCTTCCCGGGGATGACCCCGTGGAAAGGAGTTGGCGATGGGCGCAGTCGGGACCGCGAGATGCCCATGCTTTCAAGCGTCGTCATGTACAGGATGTTGAGTTCGCTCCCTCCATCCATCAGCACCTTGTGGACCCGCTTGGTCCCGATCAGTGGAGCCACCACGAGAGGGTAGCATCCTGGTTGCGGCACGTGGTCGGGGTGGTCCGTACGGTCGAAGGTGATCGGAGTTGAAGAGTATCTTGGCCCCCTAAGTGGGTTTTGGTGATTTAATGATGGACCATTAAGCTACTAATGATGTATTGAGTATATGAGCAGGTACTAAAATTCTAAGATGGCATCTAAGCGTTTCATTGCTATACAAAAAGGAAGTGATGCTAAAAGAAGGATTCCTTGGAAGTTTATTTATTTTATATTTTGAAATTGAGTCCTAGGAATGCCGTACTATGAAGAGGGACATGAATTGTATCTTCCAAGAGTTGAAAAGGTGCTCTAGATGACTAACCAAAATCCTATGAGAGACACCTTGCACTGCACGTTCACCGAGCTATCCTTAAGTGTGCTAACTCTGGAAGGCCGGATTCTCCGGGTTTTATCCCGGACAGTCCGGACTTCCCGGAGTCTCCGGACCAAGTCCGGATACTCCGGGTCTTAGAGCTGTAACGGCTCTTTTTCTGGGTGAGGAGGTATTTATACCCCCTCAACCCTATCCACTCCCTCTCTGTTGCCCATTTCGACCTGCAACACTCAGAACTCATTCACTCCCCCTCTTTACTCCCCTTGGCCTTGGTTTGGTGAGATTTATTGGGGATTAACGGAGGGATTGAGAGCAAGAGCTTGGAGAGTGCTAGTGAGCTGATTTCCCATCTCTAGAGCACCTCGTTCTTCTCTTGGTTGGCAATCTCGTGTTTGTTACTCTTGGAGCTTTGAGCTCCTAGCCGGCTAGGCGTTGCCTTGGAGCATCCAAAGGATTGTGGCTGCTCAAGGAAGTTTGTATTACCCCGTGATTGAGTAAGTAACCCTAGCTCGATCTTTGTGGTCGCTAGGGGGAGGAAAGTGACCTAGGTGAAAATGTCCACCCTTTGTGGGTTCCTCAACGAAGACGTAGAGCTCAAGGTGTGAGCTTGAACTCCGGTAACAAATCCCTTGTGTCTCTCGTGCTTGTTGCTCTTGTTGTATGTTTAAAATTCTTTTGAGTACATTTCTAGGGTTTGTGGCCGATCTACTCCGTGGTGAGGTTCCTACTGGTTCTAAGTGGTGGAACATGCTTATATCTCTGTATTGCATATCCTATATTCACAGATTTGAGTTTGGGCAAGTTTGATTCCTGTTGATTTAGTCACCTCCTCAGAAGCCCGGACAATCCGGACATTTTCCCGGATACTCCGATTTCCCGGAGTATCCGGAAAAATATCCGGAGACTCCGGACTTCAGTCTGACAGTTTGTTTTAAGTTGTGATTTTTCAGGAATGACTATTCACCCCCCCTCTAGTCGACCTCTAGATCCTTTCAGGAGTCTCCGACCACTTGAGGTACGACGGCGTCGCGGGCTCGGTGTTGTAGACCTCACGCCTGATCAGCTTCTCTTTGCGCCTTGACGGTCGCACCGGTATCCCGCCAAAGATCTTGTGGACCGCACCGTCTTCGCGAGGGAAGACAACCTCCTCTTCATCGTTGTCGTTCTCGGGGGGTGGTGCGGTCTTCTTCGGAGGATCCGCCGTCTTGGGCTTCAGCGTGCCGTTGACATAGTTCTTCATCAGGCGGCAGTCCTTGAGCGCGTGCTTGACGGGCGTCTCGTGGTGGGTGCACGGCGCCTCCAGAAGCCTTTCTAAATGGTCTCTCGGGGGACCGTTCTGGTTGGTCTTGGGTCGGGTGGCCTTGTGCTCAACTGCTGCGATGGTGCGGTCATCATGACTGCGCTTGTCGTTCTTCTTCTTCTTCTTGGTGCGCGAGGAAGGCCCTTCGCCCGGGTCCACGGCTTGCTTTCCCTTGCCCGGAGGGGGGACCAGTGTTGCCGCAACTGCCTCCTCTCCGTCGGCGTGGTTGGTCGCAATGTCGAGGAGCTCCCGAGCACTGGCGGAACCAGGGGGGCCAGTAGGGGCCATGGCCCCCCCTATGACAAGTGAAATTTTTTTAACCCCTTCTATTTTTTTATCAACAACTCAACACACATGATTAATTAATGCAAACAACTCTTCCTTGTATGTGATGCTCCTTTAGGTAATACTAAACTACTAAGTACTAACATGTACTCAATCAACAGTTTAACACCAATGACCACAAGACTTAACGTTATGGTCTACAGGGTATGGGTGTCTGAGGAACTGTTAGGCATTCGTTTATGCATGATAATTGACAGCTTCTGCCTTCGAACTGTGAGTGCAAACCGCAGTAAGAAATGCATGCATACCAAGTAGTATACAATGCAGTCTTTTGGTAATTATGCAAAGCACCTGCATCAGGAGGCTTTGTTGTACCTCCTCCTCCCTCCGCTCTCTCTCTCATCCTGTGGTTGCGCCACTGCCCGCCACCTGAGGCCGCCAGTGTGCACTTACATTGGCCTATGTCGGAGCCCACCGCGTGCCCATATTGTTGGAGCTCCATAGGATTACTGGAGAAGACGGAGGTGTAGTGAAACAACTACAGCGCGCGGTAACTGGGGCATGTACGATAGAGTGGCCCCACTCTGCCTATAGAGTGGCTCCGCGCGGTGCATGTACGATGAGCTGTCGATAGTGTTTGGTCGGCCCCCCCTACTGAAAATTCCTGGTTCTGCCACTGCTCCTGAGTAGTCCTCGGGGTCCTTCGCCCTAGCCGATGGATGAGGGTGGTGCAGGTGGTGCCGTTCTGGAACGCCGATATGGCATCGTTGTCGGTCGCAGTGGGGAGCTCGGTGCAGCGCTTGGAGAAGCGCCTGATGTAGTCGCGCAGGCTCTCACCCGGTTGCTGCTTGCAGTTGCGCAGCTCCCACTGCTTGCCGGGACGGGCATATGTGCCTTGGAAGTTGCCGATGAAGGTGTCCCGTAGATCTGCCCAGCTGTTGATCCTGCCTCGGGGCAGGTGTTCAAGCCAGGTCCGCGCAGAGTCAGCGAGGTGGAGCGGTAAGTTCTTGATGATGAACAAATCATCTGTCGCTCCCCCTGCCCGACACGCGAGCCTGTAGTCCTCCAACCACACGCTTGGGTTGGTCTCTCCGTCATACTTGGGGACTGTCGTCGGAGCCCGCAACCGCGAGAGAAACCGTGCGTCTTGCACCTTTCGCCCAAAGGCACGAGGCCCCTTTGTTGGCGTTTCTTAACGTCACCACTAGTTGTACACCTAGAGGGAGCGTATAAGAGCAACCGGGTATACCGGAAGCGCACGGAAATACCGTTGTAGCACTTCCCCAAGGAAGGAGAGTATTCCAAGGGTATCGAATCCAAGGAACGATGTGCACTATCTCCTGCTCTAGTATAGATGATCCAAGGACACAACACTGATTGATAGGATAGGTAGAAAGGATCTGCCTCGACCGAGCGCAGAGTCTAGTTACGGTCTCTCAGGTATAACACTCACTTCAGGCGCCAGGCACATCCTAACTTTTTAGGGAGAGGCCAATGTGCTGGCAACGAGCCCAACTCGGTACGCGACGCAGAGGGTTTGCAAAGGGTCCAACAGGCTGTCACCACTGCGGCCTACCTCTACGCTATGAACATACGTGGTCTTCGAAGGGTAACCTATGGTCCAGACACCACGTCTACACCACTGACTACTACTACAAATCCGCGAGGGAGATACTGGCACTAGCTCAAGGTATGCTCTATCACTCATGCAAGATCACGAATGCACTTTGATCTAACTAGAAACATGCAGGAGCTTCACTTTACTCTAATAGACAAGCTGGCAAACTAGATGCAAACTTATGATCTAAGTCTACTAGATCGAAAGGGTTGTGTTCGAAGAACACAAGCCTCTAAATCAAGAACAAATGAAGAACACAAGAACAAAGCAACTAAGCATGCATACGACTTTAGTCTAAATAGGAAATGTCGAAATACTCACTTTAGTCTAGTTGAAGAACAAAGGCACCGCTGAGGATCGTTCTTGAGGAAGATGTCATGAACATGACATGTCCTCAAGCCTCCCACCTCACTTCCTAGCACTAATCCTATACAAAGAGCTCTCATCTCCTAAAGAGAGGCTCCAAGCCAAAATGAAGAGGAGGAGAAGTGTGTGTCTCCAAAGTGAGCCCCTCCCCTACTATTTATAGGCAAGGGACAGGGTTGTCTCGGACACCAAATGTCGCCAAAACATGCCAAACTGTGCTCTAGGACCAATCAGGGGCCACCACGTGGAAGGCCACGATGAACGGGCACTAAGGCGGTTCGGCCGATCTAAGGATCGACCGACCCCCTAGTGGCGCCTTTCGTGGTGTGCTTTCTCCCAGTGACTGATATGTGGATCCCATGATCTATCCTCCGTGCATGGCAAGTTTCGTGGTGGTTTGGGTCCCCGGTGGGCCCTTGGATCCTTGTGCTGCACACGTGGTGGTGTCTGATTCGTCGGGAGTTGCTTCACATGAATTGATGAGGTGTCATGGATCAACTACTTAGATGAGCATGAGTTCCCTAATGATATTTGTTCACAAGCATCAAGATGATGAGTAAGGAATAAAACATATGCAAGCCAACCACAGGAACCATGTTGAGCAAGAATAGCACGAATTGTTGAGTTTGATGTAAAGGATATGAATTGAAATTCGTTCGAACTCATGGATAAAGGAGAGTGAGGTAGAGGGTGCACATACCATCGCTTCGGAAGGATAAGAGATCAAGGGAGACTAGTGGTGATTCGGCTGACCATAAGGCAGCTGACTCACTGTAGTTTACCTTGTCCTTGTCATGAAGGCGTAGTCGATGTTGTGCAACTTTTGTGCGGGAGTTCTCGAGTGGATATGTCGATGATGAGTTCGAGAGAACTCCCCCACACTAATGCTTGAACCTGGTGCTTGTTCTTCAAACAAAAAGTGAAAACAAAAGAGGGACTCTACTGGTTCAAGAACCATAGAGCCTTTATTCAAATTCAAATATTTTTGGGTTTTTTTTATTGTCACCATGTCATTTACTCAAGAAGGGTTAGATCAAGATTGCATTTCATAAACAAAAGGGAATATACTTACCTTGGACCTTTGAGAGGTCATACGTACCACCTTTGCATGATGTGCAACATGAATCCGACACCTCAACTTACCTCCCTGTTTGAATTTAGCTTAATGACTTACCCATTCAAATTTGACAATCTTCTGCAGGGGTTAGTCAGCATATATGCAACCAAGATCTATGAGAATATAACTCTAAGGTTCATCAATCAAAACATGACACCATGTCTTGTTTTGACTGAAGAAGACAGTTTTAACCTAAGCACCATGCTTAATTTAAAACAACCTATGAATGTATGTTCGAACAAACATTCAAACCAGAGCATAAGAACAAAGATAAAGGAAGTATGGAAGCATGATCAAGCTATTACCAAAAGGAACATAAGCATGAGCATATGACGGTGAACCTCGGGCAACCTCCCGGAAGGGCTTTGTTTAATGTCAAAAGCAGAACTTACCTATCTAGTGGGCAAGATGCAAGAGCTAACATCATCGCCACACCAAGATAAGATTTGGTAGAGGAGGAACTTTACTCAAGATGCTCACATACCTCCCCCACACTTAAAGTTTGCATTGCTAGGCAACAAAACCCAAGTGTGTGGTGATCAAGCTTCCTTTTGTAAATGTTCCCTCACCAAAGTTTATCTAGGTGTTGCAGCTGATGTGGCTCACATGTTCGTAGGCATCATCTGTCCATCTTTCCTTTCAATCTCCACCTGAAAGGTTAGTGACCAAAAATACCCGAAGGACAACTTATCCTAAAAATATGTTCTTGCTTTTATTCGAAAAGGGAAATAAAACCTAACCTAATCCAGGTTATCTCCTGGGAGTGCTTTGTTTATTTAAGGTCATAAGCTCGACCATGGGAACTTCATCTTGCAGCTATCGTTGATGGTGTCATTCCCGTCTCACCACCAATCCTTGATGTATCAGTGAAGCTTCAGCTGCAAGGTTAGTGCCACAGTGCACACACGAAATCTGATATGCTTATGATAGACATATACATCTACAACCAACCTTCTGAACTTTCTACAAAAGAGGACCATAAGGTGATTGCAGCCCTCATGCGTGCTCAGCGCACTAAGCATGTCTGACTCTAGAGGGACACGATGCGAGCATGGTCTGTATGATGAATCAAGAATGAAGCTACCATGCTCGTGTCTGGAATCCTTTCCTCTGGACTCCAGAGTCAGTGCCTCAAAAGGTTCCATGGCCCATGAATTCTCCATCTCAAGAGAGTCATCGTGGAAGCTCGATGTTGACTCTCGATCATGATCGAAAGCAACATGATAAGGGCCAGCGGGAAGAGGTTGAAACTCGGTCGAGAGTGGTGACGATTGTTCGCCTTCACAGAGGTGAAGAGAGTCTCCCGAGTCATCCTCATGAGGGGTAGAACATCCTACAACCTCAATGAGAACGGGCTCGGATGATGCGAAAGGAGATGTATGCATCATCTTCTCAAGCAGGTTTTGCTGGGGAAGAGGTCTTGCCATAGGATGTCCCGGAAAAGGGATAATAGTGGCAGAAGCGATTTCCCTAAGCTTATCATCTAAGCTCCCTAAAGATGTATCGAAGAGTTGCTCTAGAGGGGAGCCTAGGAGAAGATCGAGATCAATGACATCGAAGATGTGAAAGTCTAAACTAGCCTCGATCCCGTCTATGATAAGCGGCACGACACTTGCAATCCCCCAACATTCAAGAACACGTCCAAAGGGACAAGTCTCGAGGAGCATGTTGGATGGTTCTAGCGAGACTCCGCCCAAAAGAGTTTCCGCTAAGTGCCATGGCAAAATGTTAACCTCCATGATGGGGTTATAATGGGCCTCTACGACAGTGCCTCTAATAGAGCAAGGGACAACCAGAGAAGGTGAACTATTCCAAATTGCTTCGGAAAAATGTGTCACTCCCTCTGACCATTCCTCCCTCATGGCCTCCTTAGGATATGCTTCGTCAGGAGGATCAGGAGGTAGAGGTGGCACTGCAGGCCTAAGGGAAGGTTCTGTCGAAAGATTTCTAGAATGATCGGTATGGACAGAATAGAGATCCTCCCCTAATTGGGCATCAAAAGAATTCGAGGTATCTGAAAGATTTCTAGATGGGTCATCCTCGAATTTGCAAGTGAACACCGAAGGTTGAATTTCTTCTTCCTTTGGTGTTCGGGGTTCATGAGAGGTCTCAACAGTAAAGTCTTGGGATTCGGAAGATGAAGACTCAGACTTGGACGTTGAGGGACCCTCATCGCTCGACTCGGATTCTTCGTTGGGTTCGTTGTGATCAATAGGGATAGAAGAGTTTTCTAAGAGGGAATCTAGGATCTCTCTTCCTTCCATTGGAGTTTTTCCACAAACAAACCTCCAGCAATAACGTCTAGATCGAGGGCAGAATCCATGTCTAGACCCACACAAAAGATGTATAATGACACATCGATGGGTAAAGACGGACCAGGTGTTGACACCAAAAGGTGTAGGAACCTAGCCCATGCCGCTCCTAGGGACTCCTCTAATTTCTTGAAATCGAGGATACTTATTGGAAGAGAAGCTACACGAGTGTACCATTGCTCCATCCTTTCCATGAGAGAGAACGAGTGGCAAAAGTTCTCTCGAAGTTCTCCCCAATCACCGTTCACACTTTCTACAGTGCGGGTGTACCATTGTTCCGCCTCTCCTATGAGGGAGAAAGGAAACAACTTCCACCTCACGGTGTCCTGTGTCATGCCTAGCATAGCCAGACTAGAACACAATTCCTCAAATTCCTCCAAATGGAGGTAGGGGTCTTCATTGATTTCTACAAAGAATGATCGATCTTGAACCATGGCTAAAAAGCTAGGGGGGAGTTCATAGCCAGATGATGAAGATGATGATGACTCTTCGAACTCACCCCTTGAGGTAGAGAAGCTTTGAAAGGAAGGCATCTCAAAGGGTAACGGGGGTAAAGGTAGAAGAAAACGAAAAAGGTAAATACGAGGACCACTAGGTTCGAAGATAGATACAACAACCGTTCCCCGGCAACGGCGCCAGAAATGCTTGTTGGCATTTCTTAACGTCACCACTAGTTGTACACCTAGAGGGAGCGTATAAGAGCAACCGGGTATACCGCAAGCGCACGGAAATACCGCTGTAGCACTTCCCCAAGGAAGGAGAGTATTCCAAGGGTATCGAATCCAAGGAACGATGTGTACTATCTCCTACTCTAGTATAGATGATCCAAGGACACAACACTGATTGATAGGATAGGTAGAAAGGATCTGCCTCGACCGAGCGCAGAGTCTAGTTACGGTCTCTCTGGTATAACACTCACTTTGGGCACCAGGCACATCCTAACTTTTTAGGGAGAGGCCAATGTGCTGGCAACGAGCCCAACTCGGTACGCGACGCAGAGGGTTTGCAAAGGGTCCAACAAGCTGTCACCACTGCGGCCTACCTCTACGCTACGAACGTACGTGGTCTTCGAAGGGTAACCTATGGTCCAGACACCACATCTACACCACTGACTACTACTACTAATCCGCGAGGGAGATACTGGCACTAGCTCAAGGTATGCTCTATCACTCATGCAAGATCAGGAATGCACTTTGATCTAACTAGAAACATGCAGGAGGTTCACTTTACTCTAATAGACAAGCTGGCAAACTAGATGCAAACTTATGATCCAAGTCTACTAGATCGAAAGGGTTGCGTTCGAAGAACACAAACCTCTAAATCAAGAACAAACAAAGAACACAAGAACAAAGCTACTAAGCATGCATACGACTTTAGTCTAAATAGGAAATGTTGAAATACTCACTTTAGTCTAGTTGAAGAACAAAGGCACCGCTGAGGATCGTTCTTGAGGAAGATGTCATGAACATGACATGTCCTCAAGCCTCCCACCTCACTTCCTAGCACTAATCCTATACAAAGAGCTCTCCTCTCCTAAAGAGAGGCTCCAAGCCAAAATGAAGAGGAGGAGAAGTGTGTGTCTCCAAAGTGAGCCCCTCCCCTACTATTTATAGGCAAGGGACAGGGTTGTCTCGGACGCCAAATGTCGCCAAAACATGCCAAACTGCGCTCTAGGACCAATCAGGGGCCACCACGTGGAAGGCCACGATGAACGGGCACTAAGGCGGTTCGGCCGATCTAAGGATCGGCCGACCCCCTAGCGGCGCCTTTCGCGGTGTGCTTTCTCCCAGTGACTGATATGTGGGTCCCATGATCTATCCTCCGTGCATGGCAAGTTTCGTGGTGGTTTGGGTCCCCGGTGGGCCCTTGGATCCTTGTGCTGCACACGTGGCGGTGTCTGATTCGTCGGGAGTTGCTTCACATGGATTGATGAGGTGTCATGGACACATGGCATCCAATGTGGCACACGTCGCCACGTGGTCTGGTGTGGGTCCCACCGGGCCCACATGATATCAAGAGGGTGATCTTGTCTTGTGCATATCTTTCCCATCCGGACTCCGAAGTAGACAAATGATATATCCATTTCGATCGTCTCGACGAGCCCGTCGCAATGGTGCAGTCCAAATTGGCATTTGAGGATGCTTATGATGATGTCCTTTAATAGCCATTGGACTACTTGCTCTCAACTGTACCATTTGGCACGTATTTCGGTGCATCCTGCAACAAAAGCTAGAAGCACCAACACTTATGGAAATTATCAGTATCAAGCCCTATTCTAGTGTTAATGACCCTTTTACATTTATTTTATGTAGGTATTGATGGTGTAAAAGCAGCACTTTTCAACCGTCAACACCCTTCGGGTCGGGTGACCAGCTGCGGTCGCGGTCCTCCTCGCTGTCGTAGCGCCCGCCACGCCTCTGGCTGGATCGCCGGTGCGAGCGGTGCTTATCATGGCGGTCGCGGCCGTCATTGTTGCTACCGTAGCCGTACTCGTAGTCGTCATCGTCGGCGGCTCGACGGCGGGCTTTGAGCGTGTCTCGGGCGTCGCGATGGGGTCCCAGGTGTGTCTTGACTGATGGTTTGCCTGCTTCCTTGTCGTGTCCCTGGTGCCTCGAAGGCGACGGGTCTTGGCGTCGCACGGACGGTGCGGCTTTTGCATCACGCGCCGAGCGCTGGCGCAACGCTGAGCTCTCGGCCTGCTGGGCGGCCGCCGTCTCAAGGAGGGTCTTGAGCTGCTGGCGGACCCTTTTCTCCTCGGGTGTGGCCGGCTCGGGGCAACCGCGTAGAAGCATGGCTGCAGCCGCGAGATTCTGCGACGCGCGCCTGAAGAGTGGCGGGTCGCCGCCGTCGACAGCGGCATCTTCGTTGATGCGCCGGTTCACATCATGCGCGCGTACGCGAGCTTGTGGCACCGGCTGTTCCGCCTCCTGCTCGCGGTGTTGTTCGCGCCGCTGATCTCGCTGGGGCTCCTCCTCCACCCCGAGTGCTTGGTGGAGGTTCGCCAGCTCTTCGTCGAGCTGGCGCTTGGCCTCAGCGATCTCGTCGAGGCGAGCCCGATGCTAGGCGTCCCCGTTGCGGTGACGAGGGTTCTCTTCGCCATCCGTCGAGCTGGTGGCGGTGTGGGCCTCGAGGACGTTGCACTCGCGCGTGAAGTCCGGTGGAGGCATCGGTGGCCCCCGCCGTACGACCGCGGTGCCCGGGGCGACGTACGATGCCCTCAGTGTGTCCACATAGGCCGTCACCGGGTCGTCCGGGAGGCCTTGTTGCCCATGGGGGTACATGGCGGTGTACCGCTCCATGAACTCGCCCCGGGTCAGCGGCTCGGACCAGCTGACCTGGAAGGCGAGGTCGGTGAGGTAGAAGGCGGCGAGCCTGAAATGCTCCTGCGTTGGGTTGGGCTCCAACATGGCCATGATCGATTCGTTCGTGAAGCCATGGACGAAAGCGGCGTGTGCCGCCGTCGCCGTCGAGGCGGTGGGACGCGCGGGTCGAGAGAAGGTCCTCCCGACGACGGACTCCGCCGGCCCGGTGTAGACGAAGCCGAGGGAGCGAAAGCGCACGGTGGCGCCGGGAGTCAGCGAAACTCCGCGGCTCTCCATCTGGATCGCAGGTGTGGTTCGGCGAGACACACGATGTGCCCCTACCTGGCGCGCCAACTGTCGGGGTTCTCAACCGCCGGCAGTAGATTTGTAATGGATCGTGTGTCGGACCCGGATGGTTGGCACGGGAGACACAAGGGTTTTATACTGGTTCGTGCCTCTGGAGAGTAATACCCTACGTCCAGTTTCGAGTACTCGTGTTCCTATACCAGGGATGTCTGTAGTAGGAGTTACAAACTTGGTGATCGGTCAGTCTCTCAAACGGTTGCACTCCTCCCCCTTTTATAGATGCAAGGGCGAGGGGCAAATAAGGAAAACGAAAAATATGCTACAGTGCTACGGTAGTGGAGGGTCTTTTCCGACGTCGATGTCCGTCAGGCGGCATTGAAGGGTGCTGAGCCGTGGTGGTGTTGAAGGCTGCCGCGTGTGCGGGCGGCACTGTTTGTCCCGGGTACTTGGCATCTCCTCCGAGTAGCTCCCTTGGTGACTCAGTCCCTTTAAGTGTTGTTTAGGCCCGCCACGTCGTGGCCTAAGTATCAGTAGGCGCCTCTTGTAGACGGTAATCGAGTGCCTGCTCTGACGGGATGGCGTGCATTTGGTGTTGGATGGGACGGCGTGTTGGAGGCCGTGAGGATGCACTATGCAGCATTACGGCTCCTGTCAGAACCGGCTGTCCTCCCGTCCCGCCAGCTGTGGCCTTTGCATGGCGTGGAAAACTGGCGTCCCGCGTGTCGTTGCGGGGGAGTCCGAGAGTTGGGGCGGCGCCACGTTCGTGTGGGGCCCCTGACCCGCGCTCCGCCCTCCACGTGTGGGCCCCGTCCTAGTCGGAGACGGAGGCTACTCGTGCGAATGAGTTAGTCGGAGGCGAGGCGGAGCGTAGTCGTGCGAACGAGTTAGTCGGAGGCGAGGCGGAGTGTACTCGTGCGAGGCGGAGAGTACTCGTATGAAGCGGAGAGTACTCGTACGAAGCGGAGAGTACTCGGAGGTGGGGAAGTCTTGTCAGTGGGGGTCTTGACGAAGATCTGCATCCCTCCCTGTCCTGGATCTTGGCCTTGACATTGTCAATGGTGTCAGATGATTCCACATCGAAGGTGATTATCTTGTTGCTTAGAGGGCCCTAATCCAGACCCTCGTCAATGTTGATCCTCGTCGTCATAGAATAGCAAAATGACACTAAACCTCTCATGCATTCTCTTCATGTCGCTCCACATTGTTGACTTTTCTATATGAAAGTAGTGACCCAATGAGCTGCAGTCCAATGACACACTCCACAGCTTGGTTGGGCCAAATGACACACTCAACAGAGGGAGAGTACTCTCTACTTTGAGCATCATTTTTCTTTGCACCGCATCATTCAATGGTTACAAAAAGCAACCGGACAAAATCGAAAACTTGAAGCACCCAAACCTGTTGATGCAAGTTTTCGTGTAGTACTAATTAAAGATGCACACATACAAATAATTTCACTAATCAGTGGTCAAAGGTTATAAATATGAATATTAACATTTTCTTTTCAAATTCTATTACGGTCGAACATAGCACAAGACTAAAACCTCAGGAATTCCAGTTGGAAAGTTCTGTTTAGGTGAAGTTCCACAGCCACAGTGACACAGATCGATGACCCGTAGGTTGACCGGGAACGACTTTCGACATCTAGGTATAGCGTAGTCGAAGATCAAATAAGCAAAGTAGAAAAAAAAAGGGAAAAGAAAAAGAAAAAGGTGAAGAAAGGAAGGAAGCAGATCAGCAGATGAGGCTCATCCGTAGTAGACGAACGGTCCGATGCCGCCCTTTGGCCGTCCGTCCTGGCATCCCCCGCCGTCCACTTTAAAAAGGCCCCCCCTTGCATCGAAGCCGCCGTGCACGGTGCTGGTGCACACCTCCATCGTCTATCCCTCCTCCTCTTCCAGTTTCCCCAGCGTCCACGCGCGCGGCACAGCTAGCAAATCTCTCTCCGGCGGCCCTGTGTCTGCGCGGGCGGGCGGCGCCATGGCGGCTGCGAACGGGAGCAAGGGGTTCGAGGTGCCCAAGGTGGAGGTCAGGTTCACCAAGCTCTTCATCAACGGCCAGTTCGTCGACGCCGTCTCCGGTACGTACGCCCAATCCTATCGCTTCTTCCTGCCTGTTTGTTGACCTACCGAATCGCCGGTGATGCCGCGCATGGACGCGTCGCCGGCCGGCGAGGGTTCACCGCTGCAGAGTTTGTTTGGGGGGCCGGAGCCGGGGAAGAAACCCGTGCAGCTCCAATCCAGACCACGGCGTTCTCTAACGGCGCCATATATATCGCTATATGCTTATCACTTATGCTTTCACTCCATATATAATACTACAGAATACAAATCTTTTCATGGATTGAAATATTTCGAAACCATTTTTGAAAAACCAATTCTGAGGTACGAATTATTCGTGTTCAAACCGTGGACAAGCTGCTGCGAGTGGAGCAGAGGGTGGGCACCACATCGAGCAAGTACGAGACAAGAGCTCTGCCTCGCTAGCTTCTGGTCCTTGGATTATTCGTGGGTGAGATCTCGAAGCAGCGATAACAAGCCAATATATATGTGGGAGTGGGGCCATGCGCATGCCTCGACAAAGATGGACAGTTACTTATAGCAAGGGCACTCACGGTGCAGACTCTACATAGATCCTAAGAGCATTTATTACCTCGAGATTATCATAGACTTGGAGTCTAAAATAAGACTTGGAGTCTTGGTTTCTCTATCTTTCTTCCATAAATATACTGCCACATAAGCGCTACATCAGCAAAATACAATAAATATGAAGGTAATAAATAGACTTAGACTCTATTATATGTCGAGTGTATATGTCGAGGACTCTACCACAAGAAATTATGATCTCTAGTGCAAATTTGTATTATAGAGTATATCTAATATTTCTCTCGGATCTTCTGCTCCCGTTTTATTAAATAAGTGGACATCAAGCATGCGGACAACCACACGGGATCCGCACGAGTCTCGTTTTGCGCGTAGACTTGGTGTCTAACTTAGACTTGGTTTTTGTGTTTTCACCTCTCTCTCTCATCATTAAATTGTTTGACACATCAGCAAATTGACTATGTGACAGTGTAATTAATGACTATGTACTCTACCATAGAGTCTGGGTTGAGAGTGTCCTAACTAAGTAGGAGCTGGCATATGGCATGGCACCTGCAGCTTTGTTTGGCTGTCACAAATTAAAGCAGTTGACACTGCTTTTTCTTTGCTTTGATCGATCCTGGGAACCAAAAGTTAGCTGGCTACTAGGCGCAACAAAAAACAAGCGTTTATTCGGAGAGGAATTGCTTTGCCCACCACTTTTGAATTAAATATAGCTCATGTTTAACCATGCACTTGATGTTGAGTTACACTGGAATGCATGGTTGTACTGTCCATAGGTACTACTCCCTCCGTATCGAAATACTTGTCGCCGTTGACTTTTTCTTCCAACTTTGACCATTCGTCTTATTCAAAAAAAATATCACAAATGTGTAAAAGGATAAGTCAAGCTTAAAATAACTACAATAATAAAGCATGTAGCAAGCAAAATAAATGATACTTGTATAATTTTTGGAATAAGACGAATTGTCAAAGTTGTGAAAAAAGTCAATGGCGACAAATATTTTGATACGGATGGAGTACTACTAATCTACTGTTCGGCTGGCTCCTAGCTAGTCCTGATTTGTCCCGCGAGAAAAATACTACTGCCTGACTAGTGGTCAATAGCTGGTTCTAATTTATTCCGAGAGAAAAGTACCGCTGACTGATGACTGATAATGCAGAGGAAGGGCTCGACACGCTGCAAATATTAAGGATACGGAGAGACAGAGATAGTTGAATCGGCACACCTTTGCAGGATCTTGCAGCCGCAGCCTTAAAGCTCAACAACACTCACGTGATGAACCATATATACATATATAAAAACCAAGCTTAAGAGAAAAGATATCAAAGTCATCTGATAGAGTATTAAGTAATCAAATCCTGGAGAATCCACAAGGGCATGTTATGGGTTTGTTTGGATACAGCCCTGGCAGGCAGCGATCTTCACCGCAGGCCGACGAAATCGTGCGCCTGAGGTTGCTGCCTGGGCCAGGCAACTTTCCCAGGTCTCCAAGCAAATAAGCCCTATATGCTGGAAAACGAGTGTATTTCCTTCCCATTTCAGACCACCGAGGTCGACAGAATTTAATTCGCGTCATAGGAGTACATAATCCTGGTAAATTTCTCTGAAAATTCTTTAGTACACTTCAGCTGACGGTGACCACCTGCCATTCATCCGGCCGGCCAGGCTACCCGTCAAGCACGAGTTGCGAAAGAATGGTAGGCGCAACCAGCCGAGTCCCAGCTTTCCCCATTCGTGCGAATCCATCGACCACGCACTGTTTCAGTTTGGTGCACGGCCACGGCTCATGTTTAGTACTAGTCCTTCGGATGCTTTGCTCCCCCCTGCCGTGGACTTGTACCTACTCCAAGGCAATTTGGCACTTGATAAAGAAAGTACGTGCAGTTGACCTTCTAATCGTGAGCGCTGCAACTTAATTAGTTGATTACTGGACTACAATTCACTACCTTTGTTCCAAATTATAATTCGTTAGACTTTCATACTTTACGTTTCGTTCGTCTTCTTTAAAATATTATACAAAATATCACAGCTTTTGCCGTGATTTGCTTTATTAATAAAAAAATTAAAATGATTTAAATTTGACTATATTCGTACAATTTTTTTGATAAGATGAGTGGTCAAATTTGAGATAAAAAATTAAACGATGATTTGGAACGGATGGAGTAAAAAGTCAGACAGATGGTGCTAATTTAAGAGTCACGTGCACCACGGTTACGCTTATCATAGTGTGTAAGGCGAACCACCTGCGAAGTGGGAGATAGGTGGTGCTAATTTCGCCATCACGGTCATCACGACAGCCACAAACAAAACCAAACAAGCTCAGCAACATCAAACTACATGATAGCAACGACAAATAATCACTTGGATGTAGATTGGCAACTGCAGCCACTTAGTAATATGTAAAATAGACGAAAAACGTACAAAATCACCTCATAAAACCATTTTATTGCTGATATATACTCGGAAGAAAAACACTACACAAGCCTAACTGGGTTCAGGGTGCCTTTTTTGTTGTTGTTGAAATTTCCCCTTTTTTTCCCCAATAGAAGAGATGCCCCTTGGCGAAAATCAACAGCACCGGCACATGAAATTTCCGCATCAGCCGAATGTACTCGTTTTTATTCACTGCACCCTGAACTACTAATTTTTTCTGTTGTACAAATTTTTAAAATAAGATGAGCAGTCAAACTTAGAGTGAAAAAAAAAGTCAAATGAGTTAATTTGGAATGGAGGGAGCACGTAGTTAACTACTCTCAATCTTTTTTTTTGAAAGGCTCCCGGTCTATATTGGTAAAAATAAATAAATCATGAAGTTGTGGATATCCGGACCGGGTCCCAACTTAGAAGATTATTACTCCATCCATCCTAAATTATACTATTATATATCGTTTTAAAATTTCTAAAATTCATAATTTGTGCTGTGTATAGTAGTATATAGACAAGGTGTATAGTTAAATGTACGAATTTAGAAAAGCTCAAACGGTATATGATTTGGAACGTACGTACATAGATAGTAGAATGTATCGTAGCCTAAAACCCTCTCCATGTGACACGAGACGATGGTGACAAGTTAACCAACCGCTGAGCTGCGCGTATATACCCGCCAACGGAGAGTCCCATCGCCAGCGATTTCCCTGGTGCTGGCCTTTGGCTCATTGCTCGTTTGCTAGCGAGTAGAGCGACCCCGCCCGGATGATGCCGGTTGCCCATGGCTTGTCTGCGTACAAATATAATTGTACCGATGGGAGTCATGGCATGGACGGCGACTGGTCTGAACTCGATCGATCGACTTTGTATTTTATTAACAGCCTCAATAATGTGAGGCGGCCGGCCGGGCTAGTCGACGCGCCACGGGCGGCCGTCCGGCGACCGGCGCCGGCGCGGCTGGGCGCGTACTCGTAGAAGCTGCGCTCGATCTGGCCGATGTACATGGGCATCATGGCGGCCGGCAACGGCTGGCGTTCGACGACTACTTCCGCTCGGCGGCCGCGCCGTCGCCGGCCGTCACGTATATATCCCTGGGATTTTGTGGGGGGATAGAGATAGACGTGATACGCGTCACCTCGCGCGCGTGCTGCTCGCTCCAATTGTAAACGTACGTGTTGTCGCTGCCTGCGTGCGGTGCGGTGGTGACGACGTTGATGCAATGTGTCGCGGCGTGCAGTGGCCGCCAAGCGGCGGCGGCGCTGTGCACGCGTCCGACCGTCCGATGCCCGGCCGGCTTCCCGCTCAGTTTTGCCCGGCCGTCCGTCAGCGCCAAAGACCTTTTTGCACATACTACTCACACATGCATGTATCGGATTTTCTCGGATCTCTTCATTAATTGTTACTCCCTCTATCCTTTAATATATGACGTTGGTTAGCTCATATAAAAAAGAACGGAGGTAGTACTAGTGAAAAAGAAAATTAAGGCAGGGGCTATATACGTTGCGGCCCTCGACTCCCGGCCTTCAAAAACCCCTCGGTGGGAGCGTCCTCGATCCGTGCCTCCCTCCACACCACGCTCTCCTGAGTCTCCTCCGTCCTCTCTCTCGCGTCTCGCGGCCACACCACACCACACACCCGTGCGCCGCGCACGCACGGCACGCAGCAAACACCTATCTAGCTCGCTCTCTCAACGTCCGCGGCGCGGCAACCATGGCGGGCGCGGCGAACGGGAGCGGCGGCGGCGGCAAGGAGGGGTTCGAGGTGCCCAGGGTGGAGGTCAGGATCAACAAGCTCTTCATCAACGGCAGCTTCGTCGACGCCGTCTCCGGTACGCGCCGACGACCCTTTCCCCCAGTTCCCACCACAATCCATGGCGGCGCGCGTCCAGTTTCCTCGCTTGCCGTCTCTAGCTGTCAACGTTGACCGTTAGGCCTCAGAATCGAAGCCATGCCAAGGAGAGGGTCGATCGATCGACCGAGGAGAAGAGAAACAGTAACAGATAAGTACGCGTCAGGATGTGATCGATGTGATCAGCGGTTTTCGTTTGCTTGCTTGCTTCGTGGGGGATCTCCGATTTGGTTTTTTCTGCTCGTGACAGCTCATCTCAATCTCATCGATAGCTAGCTAGGCCATCGATCTTTCCGCATGCTGCACCTGCATCAGTGCACTGCATGACCACTACAGTCACATGGATATTTAATTATGCGTTTAATTAATTTGTCTACAACGACGAAATTCGATTGCGATATATACATATATACGAGTGTAGGAGTACGTTATTACAATGAAAATATACGTGTACCAGAATGACAGTGACTGCAAGCGCTCTCGAGAGCTATATATATGCATGCTTGATTGCCTGCTGGTGTTCTATGGATCGATTACTACCGTTCGCGTTCGGATTTGGACCATGTGTTTCCGCTAAAGCTAGCTACCTGTTCCGAAAACCTCCACCCCCAATCTGCACATGCACTGATGCACCGGTGCCTCGACTGACTGGGACATGCATGGCTGTCAGTCTGCCGTCGCAACCGCGCCGGATTGTTGCTGCAATTTCTGCATCTCCGGATCACATATTACATGTGCGCCACAGCTACGCACTATAGCAGCCTAATTAAAACCAGTTTTCTTCGATTGCGAGATAGATAGATTATAGATAGATTGATGTAGTTTTCTCTAGTTTTCACAAACCAGAGCGAGCCGCACAAATTTACTTTTACGTGGACTACTGCAAGTGATTAATTATTACTACCACCTAGTAGCGTTTTTTCCCCTAATATAATTACTGTTTTTTTTTTGCTGTTTTCCACGTAACTTTTCTAACCAGAGTGTAATCATGGGCAGCCACACCACGGGACACCACCACTGCACTAGTTAAGAGAGCACTTCGAATTAATCTAGTGTAGGATGGCGCTAGTAATCTCGACAGCGTCAGCTCCAGCTTTGCTAAAATGCTCGATTTCATTTTCATTCCAAGATAGAGATTCTTTTTTTTTAAACTTATTCCGATATAGATATCGTAAACGTGTTTCCCTCTGATGGTGAGATGGAGACAAGTCACCCACAACAACTGCTGAGATGAGCTGCGCCTGCGCGTGCATGTATACAGACGACACAGCTAGAGCAACAACAACAATCCACGGCAGTGTCTTGCTGGCGCTGCCATTTTATTTGGCTTCATTGATAGGTTGGGTATGGCCTTCCAAATCGAGCCCCAGATCAACCGCCGTGTGTGGTCACTGTCTCGTGTGTCAGGAGATAGTGTTCATCGCTTTTGTCTTCATCTTACGTGCAATTAAAAAGTCTTGTGACGGGAATCAAGGAGTGGGACTGCACTAACCACTAGCTAGCTACGAGCCTACAATCAATATGATTAATTAACTTGTCTTTTGTCTTTCCATGGGACGTAACGTCAACGTCCTGCTTTTGTTAATTGCAATTTGCTTCCATGAGTCATGGGACGACCAACATATATACTGCACCCTCTTTCTCTAATCCATAAAACTTTTCTTTTTTGGGAAATCTCTAATCCATAAAGCTGCAATACACAGCATCGATCTGAAAAGTTGAGCCAGTCTGATGGCTTCGTTTTTGTTTCAGTTTGTGAAACTCCCTTTCTGAAGAATTCTGTTTCTGCAGGCAAGACGTTCGAGACCCGGGACCCGCGCACCGGCGAGGTCATCGCCCACATCGCCGAGGGCGACAAGGCCGACGTCGACCTCGCTGTCAAGGCCGCTCGGGAGGCCTTCGACAATGGGCCCTGGCCCAGGATGACGGGTTATGTAAGAAAGAAGGAAAAAGTCCAATTTACCCCCCTCGACATTGAGCCGAGTCCGTGTTTCCACCCTCAACTACAAAACCGGATAAATCACCTCCCTCCACTCTTGAAACTGTTCACTTTACCACCTTGATCCGGTTTTAGGTGGTTTCAAAAACGGTTTTGTCTTTTTCTTTTTTCTTATTTGGACTGAATCTTTAAAAAATCATAACAAATCACAAAAGTATCATGGTATTGAAAATTAAATTTTGTTGTATTCCACATAAGTATATCTATACAGTAAACATATAAAATAGTATGATTTAGCACAAAGTTGTCCCTTCAGATTTAGATCTATGTTTTATGTAATTAATTCATAGACGCCACATCTATGGTCACATTGTGGTGATATTTTTATAATGGGCTAATTATTGTATGATTGAACAGTAGTAAATATTTCATACTCATTTCTATTTTACACACTTTATATTTGAAAACTATTATACTTCTGTAGGGTAAAAAAACTAAACTTTCCATTTTAGGATTTTTTGATAATTTATTATGATTTTTTAAAGATTCAGTGGATATATATAAATAAATAAAAAGACAAAACCGCTTTGAAAACCACCCAAAACCGGACCAAGGAGGTAAAGTGAACAGTTTCGAGAGTGGAGGGAGGTAATTTACCCGGTTTTGTGGTTGAGGGACGAAACACGGACTCAGCCCAATATCCAGGGATGTAAAAAGGACTTTTTCCAAGAAAGAACAACAACGGAGCTGACTTGGATTCGGCCCAAGCCCAACTGAGTTCACCATTTCAAATCCTTATTTTTTTGATCGTGCAGGAGCGCGGTCGGATCCTGCACAAGTTCGCGGACCTGATCGACCAGCACGTGGAGGAGCTGGCGATGCTGGACACGGTGGACGCCGGCAAGCTCTTCCTCGTCGGCAAGGTCCGGGACATCCCGGGGGCCGCGCACCTGCTCCGCTACTACGCCGGCGCCGCCGACAAGATCCACGGCGAGACGCTCAAGATGGCGCAGCGGATGCACGGGTACACGCTCAAGGAGCCCGTCGGCGTCGTCGGCCTCATCGTGCCCTGGAACTACCCCACCACCATGTTCTTCTTCAAGGTCAGCCCGGCGCTCGCCGCGGGGTGCACCGTCGTCGTCAAGCCCGCCGAGCAGACGCCGCTCTCCGCGCTCTTCTACGCGCACCTCGCCAAGCTCGCCGGCGTCCCCGACGGCGTCCTCAACGTCGTCACCGGGTTCGGACCCACCGCCGGCGCCGCCGTCGCGTCGCACATGGACGTCGACAAGCTCAGCTTCACCGGGTCCACCGAGGTCGGCCGCCTCGTCATGAAGGCAGCCGCCGAGAGCAACCTCAAGCCCGTGTCGCTCGAGCTCGGCGGCAAGTCTCCCGTCATCGTGTTCGACGACGCCGACCTCGACATGGCCGTCAACCTCGTCAACTTCGCCTCGTACACCAACAAGGGGGAGATCTGCGTCGCCGGCTCGCGCATCTACGTGCAGGAAGGGATCTACGACGCGTTCGTGAAGAAGGCGGCCGAGCTCGCCCAGAAATCGGTGGTCGGAGACCCGTTCAACCCGCGTGCCAACCAAGGCCCTCAGGTATTACTATTAGCATCAGCGATTCAGTGTTCAAAGAGGAGACGACACACATCACTTGATGAAACGATGACCAACTGTGGAATTGCGATGCAGGTTGACAAGGATCAGTACGAGAAGGTTCTCAAGTACATTGACATCGGGAAGCGAGAAGGCGCCACGCTGGTCACCGGAGGGAAGCCCTGCGGCGACAAGGGTTACTACATTGAGCCCACCATCTTCACGAACGTCAAGGTCAGTGCTCGATCAATCGTGAGCATCAGAATTTTGTTTTCGTGACCATGAACAGAAAAGTAAAAAAAAAAGGAAGGACTGAATTTTCTTAACAAAAAAAATGCTAATGCAGGATGACATGGCGATAGCGCAAGATGAAATCTTCGGGCCGGTGATGGCGCTCATGAAATTCAAGTAGGCTTCTTCCCTGAACAATTTTAATTTCACTCTGGCAGCTCTCAAACTGGAAGTCTGAAACTGCAGGACCGTTGAGGAGGTCATTCAGAAAGCGAACAACACTCGGTACGGCCTGGCCGCTGGCATCGTGACCAAGAACATCGACATCGCGAACACGGTGTCGCGATCGATCCGTGCAGGCGCCATCTGGATCAACTGCTACTTGGCCTTCGACCCCGATGCGCCGTTCGGCGGGTACAAGATGAGCGGGTTCGGCAAGGACATGGGCATGGACGGCCTTGAGAAGTATCTGCAGACGAAGACCGTGGTGACACCCTTGTATAACACACCCTGGCTCTGAACATTACAAGGGGGGAAAAGAAGAAGCATGTCTTATATATACAGTTAAAAGAATGGGTTGTTTTGTCTGTAGCTCTGTACCTGCATGGATTGATGATGTACAATGTAGAGCATGGACTTGTTACAAAACAATAAAGACATGTTTGGAACTGGTGGTTGAATTGGCTGGTGTCTAGTCTGTTCAGGGAAAGAATATGTTTCAGGATTTTACTGACAACCATTTGACTTCCGTGGGAACCGTGGAAGAACGTTGTCTAAAGGCCTGTTCTTTTGGGTAAAAAGGAATAGTGAAGTTGCAAATGAATAGTGCTGGAATTTATCTTATCACATCCTATGAGCAGGTGAAGGGCACAGGGAGAAATGAAGAACATGCCCTACATAGCAAGAGGTTCAGTAATTTTGTTTCCTGCTTGGATTTGATGTAGCAATGCTGCTGTATGGACATGCTCAAGAACAACGAAGACACATGCTTCGGCTACGTCAGCTGCTATTTACCCTGTTCCAGAACAAGTTTCAGTATTTAACTGGCAACCATTGACTTTGTGTGGATTCTGTTTTGTTAACCGCACTAGCGGATAATGTTGCTTAGTCCTGTGGATCATTTACGATCTGATAAAGACGCATAGGCGTCACTGAAAGTGAACACGGAATCAGCGTCTTTTTCACCGGAATTTTGCTTCAAACAATGGAAAGTCGCCAATTATGCTACAAGCCTACAACTATGAAATAGATATTGCAAATTGGCTACTTTATTCGGGATGTCCCATCGGAGACGATTCCTTCTGATGTTGCTGCTTGACAGCAAAGGAGAATTGGATAGAAAACAACTCCAAACTATCGGCACGTCCTTAGTCATATTTCGTCACTGGGGCCAAGACATGGAGGTTATAAAAACAAGCGGCAAATCAGGAAGTCTCTGAACTCTGGTTGCTCACACTATCGCAGAGATTTGATCCCTACACCTATCATATCATAGACTGCTCTTTCTATCGCCCAACAGTATACAATTGCTGATACATTGACGTGGCTAGACTCGTAGCAGCCTCATGGCTCCGATTGCAACCAAGTCAACCCCTGATTACGTGCTGGAGTAGACAAAATCGAAGCGATAAAGCAACCAGCGCTCTCATGAATCATACGGTCTCCATAATGCACTGTCTGATATGATCTGCATTACCTAAGGGCGACACTAGCTTTCAGTTAGAGTAAACTAATTGCTTGTGAACTTATCCAAGAATTTGGAATATTCCTAGATTGTTTATCAGACAGGTGCTGCTTGGGTTTATTAATTTAAATCAGGCAGGCTTGCCTGTCAGGATCAATATTCAAACGAACTCGGTAGATTTTTTGCATCCAAAAGCAGGCGACAGTTCAGTTGACCGGAGATAACAAAAATTATGACCGTCTTATTCCGTGATGCTAACTGATCGGTCAGTGATTTAGATTTGAAATTTTTTTGTGAGAGTATATAATAGGTGCGGTTGTGAAGTCTCAAATGCTGTCGCTGACTTGCAGCGATTGCTGAAATTTCTTTAGCGCATTTGGTTGTGACTTGTGAGGGTACCAAAGAAAAACGATTTGCATTTTCAGACTTGTAGTATGGTGAACTTCAGCTGGCTTGGGCTGGCTAGGTATAATGCAATCTCTAGGTTGTTTTCTAAGCATGTTATGACTCCTTTTGCTCTTGTTTCATTAGTGTATATAATTTTTTCAGTCTTAGTAGTACAGTAGAATGTGTTTTCGATTTTTTTAGGCAGCAGGCATTACATTTTCTCTGGAGGGATCTACTTTTTGAGCTTCTCAGTTGTGTGACATGCAGTGCATTCCCTCGTGGAAAACAAAATGGGAAACAATAGTGTGTGTGATGCATGGCATGATGTGAACCACATATTGATCTATGATTTTGCATCTCTAAAAAAATGGTGATCCAGCAGAAAACTGTCCAGTGATGGAAACTTCGGAACCAAGTTACATGTTTCCAATCCGGCAAGCAAGTGACCTCTTTCTCTTTTTTCTCTGAATTCTCCGAAGGGATAGAGATGGATGAAGGCGGAGGGAGACAGATCTTTGTCAGGAGGAGACAAGTACTATACGATGCCGAGATCACGCAACCAAATAGCGCCAGCAGTATCTGTTTGTTTATGCTCCGAGCTAGGTCAAGCAGACAAATTCAACCGACGGCTAGCTTCAATCAGTTGGTATTTGATTGGGTTGTGTGTTGTATTTCTCTCTGACCCCCTAATTGAATGCATTACGCATGAATTGCCAACCAATAAGTAATGCTGAACATGATCTGCATACTAATTTGCCATCTGTCAGTATATGCAGTCACTGAAACGATTTGTTTTTCTTTTCCATTTCTTTTGGGCTGAGAGCTGAGGGTGTGTCCAATACTACTGTTGCCAACTTGCCAAGATTGGTGAAGATATCTTAAACACCTGTATCTCTCTGACTTGAGCCGGCTAAACTGGTTGAGAACAATGTAATATCTAGTCTAAACCAGTTTTCTGGCTCCATAAACTTCCCCCAAGTTATTATAGTCACAGATTTGGACATTTGGTAGTGCATTGTTTTCCTCTGTGACTTTGGATGTTCTTTGGAGGGACCTGTGTTTTGAATCTACCAGTATGAATTCAATAATTCCATGCATCCGTCGAAAAAAAAGGTGGAAAACAACAGGATGATGCGTCAGCACACAAGAATATATGCATGTAATGTCTGTCGCAGCCCTACGAAAATGCTGTACTTCTTGATCTTACAGAGTTGTGATCCTCACGAGTTGTCGCTGAAAGTTCCAGGACCAAGTTGTCTGTTTCAATTCGGCAAGCAAAGTAGTGCTCGTGCTTTTCTAGAACGAGAAGACAAGCGACATTTTTTTAGATAATGAATAAAAATCCGACCTCTGCGAAACGTATACGACCAGAAGACAAGCGACATGGCGAGATCACCATAGCCAAGTAACACTGTGTAGCAGCCAAGTAACACTGTGTAATCATCCACGATTTGTCTACGCATTGAGCACGTCATGCATTCAACTGTGAACCCCCCCTTTTTTTGCAGCAGTTCATACTTGATTGGGCTGTGCGCTCGACCTCGACTACTGGTTGCATTTCTCGTTGACCTGCTAATTCAACACACCAATTGGCATGCCAGCCAATAAGTGGTGCTGAGCATGATACATATATCTGCTTAAACATGAAAGAGATTATTTTGAAACAAATAAAGGATGGACCCCTTGAATAATATAGTGACTGAAAAATGGTCTGTGCTGGTGATATACTATTTTAGGGTTTTTGGATAAAATCATTCCCTCAAAATACACACGATAAGAGCAGAAACTAGTTTTCTCCTAGTGTCTCCCAATTAATACGTATGGATTGAATATAGTTATTCTTTTAGTCAGAATGACGGATGATGTCACAAAACTTGCAAAAGGAAAAACTACGTGTAGACTACGTAAAATAGTTTGAGTCGTATCCGCGAATTTTTCTTTTGCAGGAAAGCCGTCAAATTAAAGTGGTATATATACTGACGAAGGTGGCGCAGAGGAGGGACTTGTGTCTTCTTCTTCTCCACGAGTCCGGTCCTAAGGACCTGTTCTTTTAGGTGAAAAAGAATAGTGAAGTTACAAATAAATAGTGTTGGAATAGTGTTTTTTGTGAGAGAAGATATGATAGATGTGACAGGTGAATAGTATTTTTCACTGTTCCTTTTCGATGTAAAGAACAGGGCCTAAGTCCTAACTGGTCGTAGCATGCGGCTTCACTTCAGATTCTATTCACTTTTTTGTCAGCCTGACTGACCAATTCAAACTTGGGCCATAGCTTTTGCTTCACTTCTCGTCCTGATCCGGAGTTCCATGTGCTGCATTTTCAAGCATTATGAGATATTCGAACCGAAGTACTAACCTACTGTCCTACTTTTAGATTACGGATTATACAAAATTACCCTAGACCCTAAATAGTATCCCAAAATTACCCTAGACCAGTTAGAACCGAATTAACTTTTGAAATTTTTTTCCCATGAAAGACCTAATTAAGTGGTCAGATTTGATTTGCATATCAAAACTTATTGCATGTACTCAAGAAATGACGATATTATAGTTTTTTGACACCACTAATAATATGTCCTTTAAAAAAAGAATTGCACTCTTTGTAGGCATTAAATGACGTAATGATATCTACATGTTATAATAACGTTTGAAATGTGCAGTACCATGTACTCCCGCCATCTATTTCTAAGAGATGGTAGAACTTGACATGGTCTTTCATATAACACTTTAACCATTCATTTATGAAAGTGGATTTTATGAGCATAGGGGCAGATGCCCACCTTATGACGTGGTGCACTCTCAGCCATCAGATCATCATCGGAGGGCTGAGGTTGAGCCACGTCACTTCTAGACTGAGCTGACGTGGCTCAATCTCAACCTTTTGATGCCGATCCGATGGCTGAGAGTGCGGGTGGGCACCTGCCCCTATGCTCACAAAGTGATTTTCGTTCATTTATCATATATTATATCTCTTAAGGTTATAAAATTATAATCATGTTAAAGTATATTTGATTATGAATCCAACTATATTAATTTATATTATAAAAATAAAAAATAATAGCCAAATTACTGATCAAAGATTGTAAAATTTGAATTTAATATACATGTGTGGCTTATAAAGTATACGTGGGCACCTTATAAAGGTGGATGGAGGGAGTACATTATTCTAAACTCTGTTGTGTAATAAAGATGAGATTATTAGACTCCGCTTGGATGTTGATATTGGAAGGCTTGGCATCGAATTGGGTTCAATGCCAAATCATAGTGGTTTTTGGTAACGAGTTACAATACCAAGTCCATGGTTTGGAGGTAGATGAAATTGTTAGCTGGAATCCAAGGAGCTGACAAAATCCAATTCTTGTTTGGATGTCCTTACCTTGTCATTGAGAATTAGACAATATTCTCCTTCTCTCCACCCTGGCCATGCCGGTGGCGGACCTCGCCTGGGGCTCATCTGTGCCGCCTCATGTCTTGTCGGAGCTCCTCAACGCTCGCCCACCTTCGGACAAGAGCTCTCCCATGCGTACCGCCTCCGGACTGGTAGAGATGGGGAAGGGTTGGTGGGGCGCATCCACTGGGAGGGGTGCCACCAGAGTGAAAGGGGTGGAGCTGCCGAGGAAGGGCATCACAGAGTGTGGTAGAAGGGGAGGGGACGCTGGCACGGGGACTGTCGAGAGGGATTGTGATGTGCGGGGAAACTGAGGGATGCGAGAGGGAGCCAATGCTGATGAATACGGAGGTAAGTGATCGGAATCCAGGGAGGGGTGTGGTTGAAGGTCAATACCGAGCTCAATATTGGAGGAGATTTCCAATTCCAATTCCAATATCCAGCACATCTAAACGCTAGGTATTGAAGGCAGTCAATTCCAATTCCAAATTCCAGCCTTCAATTCAAACATCCAAACGGGGTGTAAGTGTTTTTGCGAGTATCAGCCTTACATCCCATTTGGATTTAGATATTAGAGGCTGGAATTCGGGATTGACATTGGATTTACCCAGTAGGCCAATACTATTGTTTGGATGGTCTAGGAATTGGTATTGCTATTTTCCATCAATACCAAGCGGTATTCAGCCTACTATAGAGTACTGGATTTCCAAATAGGGGACCCCGCATGTACCACCAAGTTAAAAGGGATTTGGGAAAATAAATAGTTCGCTTGTCTTAACTCCTTTTGGTTGTAATGTGGAAGTAGTGACCATAACCATTAACCTTGATAGTAATGCTCCCTCCATTTAAAAATATCAGGCACACATGTATGTTAAGATTCAAACTTTGTTACCCTTGATCAATAATTAGTCAAAAAAACTAAATATGAAATCTTTGTGCTAAAAAAAGGTCGAATTGGGTTTGTATTAATTGGAAATTCTTTTTGATAATCAAATGTTTTTGCCTCGAATGAATATATTATTATAGCAGCTAGTGGTCAACGTGTGATTTTGAAGATCATACCAAGTCAAAACTGGCCCTTATTATTTTTGGGAGGAAAGTACTTCCTTACTCTTTGAAAAAAAAATTCTAACTAGTAAGTAAGATATTAATGAAATGCAGGAATTTTCTATCAGGTGCACTTACCCATATGCGATTCAATTTCTCGTAAGTTGCTTCATCTCTACTCCCTCCGTCTGGAAATATAAGGCACCATATAAATTTTAAGACATGTTAGTGGGAGTAGCAAAAGATGTGTGCGCCCTTAAATTGATGGTAGTTGCAGATAACAAGAAACTTATTTTTATTAATAATCCACCAGTCAGCCACCCTTATTTGTTGTTGTAGAAAGAATTAAATAGCAATCATTCAAACATGGCTATGATAGGATATATTTGAGGACAAAATTTGAACGCTTGATGCCTTGTAATACAATACATGGAGTTTCATAAAAAACCCTTGATCCCAGCGATCCAACCGTGGCAGGCAGGCTCGCCACTGCGAGCACCTACCATTCGCAGGCAACCTGTCAATTAACTGATGACTTAATTTCCATCGCTGTTCTCTCTTGCCGGTTTTCTGATGACTTCCTGCCATGAATGGAACAGATTCGGATCTACAAGCATGAACTAGTGAAGAAGCAGTTGGTCCAGCAACCTGCCACACCGCCCCCCGGGTCTGCCGCACCGGGGGAAAGCCTCCAGCCCAGCGACTTGTTGTTGCCTTGTTGGCGTCAGTTGCGGCCTGGCTGTGCGAACTGACACTAGCATCTCCATGATCTTCTTGCGCTAGCTAACACACGGATTAATTAAACTACGGTTGTTGCAGGATGTAGGGAGCACCTAGATATATACTATATATACTTAATTTCAAAAAAAAACTATATATACTCTCCCTATATGTTAAATTATATGGTGGTTATGCCTCGTGGTATTGAATTCTTGAGGAACATGCATGTCAGCCTTTCTGTTCGAAGCATTTTGTCTTCACAACAAAAAGAACAATGGAACCATGCACTGCCAGTTTGTAACAGAATACTATAATTGTATGTACGAAAACGTATAAAACTGCTCTTCATTATTAATTAGGACCCCCTATATATACTCTTCATATATGCATATTATCATATCGTGTACGTATAAACGTCACGCTGCATGTATGATGTATCCAAATGTACTTTTTTTTGTAAAAAAAAATCTAAAAAAAAACGAGCCGAACGTACACTTTCTAGAAGAAGACGCATATTTTTCCAGCGCACACGCTACGAGGAAACAAATGGAAATTCCGTGCGAGACTAAAATTTCCTGTCGAAAGCAGGAAACCGCCAGGGAAATCCGTTTCCTATGCCATGTTCCTTTCGGTGACGGTTCTTGACCGCTCATCACGGGATTTCCGCTTCCTGTTAGGGGACGGCGCCTGCTATAACAACCCAGAAATCTAAGTTATGAAAATGCGAGGAAATTTGAACTTTTTGCTTATTGATGAAGTGTCACCCATATTTAAACCCCTTTTAGCATCTTCTCTTAATTCCATATAAATAAATACCAAAATTATAAAAATATAAATTCAAAATATGGTAAAGTTAGTGATTTGGATTTTATGGATTTTATTTGGACTTTATTGAGTGTGTTTGAATTTGAAAGTATTCAAATTCAATCTATGGTTTAAATCCTAATTCAAAACTAATTTCAAAACCTAGTTAACTAACATGGGCCAGCTAACTAACCTCGAAGTCCGACAGACCACCCTCAACTTCTAGCCCCTGCTCGTCAAAGCGCCTCGGCTCAGGCAACCCAGCCAGCCCATCAGTCCACCGGCCTAGCGCGACCCGTCTCCCTTTCTCAACCGGTGCCCTGTTCTTCTTCCTCCCCCGCCGAGCCGCTTCACCCCGCCGCACCGCGCCGGATGCCCTTGCATCAGCCGCACCGCCTCGCCCTGCTGGCACACACGCCGAGGGGTGGCCCGCACGCCCAGGGCGGACCCACGTGCTTTTCTTCCCCCGCGAAACCACAGCTTTGCCCCTGGCAAATCCCGCACGCCAAGCTCACCTGCTCTCCCGCCCTGCGCCTTCGCCGCCAAGGCAGTGGAGAGGGGACAAGCCCTGGCCCACGCTGCGCCCCGGTCTCCTTGACCTGGCGCACGCACAAAACCCCCAAGGCCAAGTCTCTCTTGGCCCCGTCGCCACTTGGGGAATTTTTCCCCATCCCCTGTTCCGCCGCCGGGTGAGGGAGGAGAGGAAAAGGAGGAGAAGGAGGGGGAAAGGAAGAAGGAGGAGGCACATCACTACCACATCGACTCGCCGGAACCGAAGCAAGCCAAGCCGGAGCCGTCCGTGGTTCGGAGGAGGCCGTCCGCGAAGAAGCCGTACCGGAGCAGAGAAGCAGCCGCGCCGCCGCGAACTTCGCCACCGCCTCTACACCGACGCGGCCGTCTCTGCTACGACTCCACCATCGCCCCACCGTGAGCCTCTCCGCGCCCTTCTCCTGACCTTGCTGACCCCCAAGGGAGCGTACCCCTGCGTTACGCCGCGCCGGCCGCCGTGCCGTGCCCCGAGCTGGAGCTCGCCGTTCAGCCCCTGTCCGGCCTTCGCGCTGTCGTTCTTCTGCAGGATCCCATCTCCCTAATGCCGCTGTGCACCCCAGCGCGAGCAGGCTGGCCGTAGGCCACTAACCCGCCTCTATCGTTTCCGCCGCGACACGCCAGAGCGCCGCCGCGCTGCGTGCCTGCACATGTGCGTAAACCAGTCTTGTCGCTGCGCGTGTGTGCGTGTGTGTGTCCGCGTGCACGCCCAAGTGCTCACCCCCATGAGCACAGACGCCGCGTCGCGTGACCGTTCCGCCGCCGTGATGAGCGCCGCGCCATGAACTCGGCTCGCCGAGGATCCGCGCGTCGGTCGGCCATGTCGCGGCCAGGCTCTGCCTGTGCGCGCGCATGAGCCTTGGCGAGCACGCCCATGTGCACGCCAAGTCACACTTGCTGCGACCACTAACCTCCGTTCGCGTTCCGGTTCGATGCGCCGCCGCTGTTACACGCCGTCGCCGCGCGTCGACGCCTCTGCTCCACGCCGAGAGCGCCGCCGCGTCGCGCCTCGCCTGTGCCCTGGTGCTCCTCCCCAGAGCCGTGGCCGCGCCGAGGTAACCACTAGGTCCTAGGGATCACCCATCCTCGTTTGCACGGACGCCGAAGCGGCTGTGGCTGCATTTTTGCCGTACGCCGTTGCCGCCGGCCACGCGCCGGGACGCGCCCACGCACGCGTGCGTGGCGTGGGGCGTCGATGCTCCCCAGCGGAGTCCAGGGAGGACCGCTGGACTTCTGTGCTATTTGGTAAAGGTGGCCACGCTTGGGCCGTAGCCCATTACAGCCCGGCGCCGGCGCCGGCCCCTTTTCCTTTTCCTTTTCCTTTCCAGACTCGGTTTTTAGTTCAGGGGAACCAATGGTCTTCACTCTTTTGGCCCAAGAGTCTAAGTCCCAAGGGCCGAATCTGGCCCACTAACACTTTCGGCCCACCAAGGCCCACTGACCTGTGACGATGACATCACAATGACGTCATGCTGACGTCATCCATATTTTCAAAATAAAAATCCCTTTTTTGTTTTATAAAAGAATTTGGAAATTAATTTATAAAACCTATAACCTTTGAAAATTCATAACTAATTATTTACAACTCCGAAAAATATGAAACCAGTTTCTATATTTTTCTAAAAATGAGACGGTGCTGTTTGTAGGTAGTTTGGTTCTGTTTGGATCTTCTAAAATTGGGTTTCTTTGGAGTTATGCTTAGTTGATTGTCGGTATCTTAGCGTCTCGTATCTCGTGCTGCACAGACCCGAGCTACGACCAGGAGGAGGCTTACGACCCCGACTACAACCCAGACCAGGACTTCGGACGCCAGCCAGGTGTCATGTCACTCCCAACCATTTAGATCCTATGCTTGCTTTAGATGCTAGTGCTTAATTACTTTTGGTGCATGATTTTAAAATTGCATAGACAATTGATTAGCCATGCCTTGGAATTGTTTATCCTGTCCTTGGAATACCTACTTTTGGAACTAGCTACAGACCCCTAGCTAGTTCCCGGCACTACTCTATCCATATATTTTACCCTTAGTTATGGATGGATCTCAGGTTTGGATCGAGGTTGGGATACTTCGGAACTCTTGCGTGTGTTTTGGGTGAGTGTGTATCCTTGACGTGTTACCGCGGGAGCGAGCCGCTTGGGTTACTTGTGAATGCCTATCTAGGGGAGATGCGACCTGGCCTCTCGCCCTAGCGGCGTGTCGGACGGTTGGAGTGGTGAGTGATTGCTCTTACAATTAAGTACCGATCGACAGTTTAACCGTGATCTTTGGGCTATTTTCGTACAAACCGTTCGCCTTGTTATGGGCGGGGTTCGGTCCGAGAACTAGTAGGTGGATGACATCCAGCCTGTAGGCGGACCGGTGTGGTCGTGTGAGGGGGACGGGTTATACCCCCGAGTAGACGTCGCCCTGGCTCCTCCGGGGATGGTTTCAAAGCTTCGAGGCCCTGCTGGCAAGTTTCGCGCCCCAGTCAGGACGAGTCAGGCTCAGAGAGGCAGGAGAGTGCCGTCCACTGCTAGGTCTCCGGTCGTTAGGTAGAGAGGTGGATCGGGGGCACCCGATCCTGCTCTACTCGGCGGGTCCAATTGTACAACCTCTGCAGAGTGTTAAACCTATAGCTATAGTCCGTGTCTATTGGTATGGACAACCCATGGGTCTGTTACTCTGGCTAGTCTCTTCTTGTGCTGCTTTCTCTCCCCTGTGTGTTTGTGAGCCTGGCTTCGAGCCGTTGAGACGTGGGGATAGGAGTTGGTGACCCTACATCGCAGATGAGTGTGGGATGCTGTATCTTGGTTGAGATCCAGTGTTTGGTGTTTCTTACCTTGTTGGGGTGTTGACCCCGGAGGTGTTGTCCTCGGAGGTGTGGATCTCCTAGGAAATGGAGACCTCTCGGCTTTTCTGCTTACCTTGATGTTGCTACCGCTGCTTGCTTAACCTTCTACAGCCATAAATAGGATTACTCATGCATTTTAGAGTTATTTCTCTTTCGCTTATGCTCTTTGTTGGGAAGCTGACATGACCTACTCGCTTATCGAGTAGATGACGGGTTTTCAGACCAGGAGCCGGACTACGACTTCGAGCACGACGGATGGGAGGACTGAGGCTTGCCCTACACTCGAGTTGCCTGCGGATATGGAGTCTACTTCGCTACATGAGAGACGCTGCGTAGATGTTTACTCTGTTTGATTCAGTCCCGTTGGACTTGTACCCGGCATGTGCCGAAATGATGTACTCAGATGCTTAATTATTATATTATTATGTGGACCTTCATGTATTTACTCTTGTTGTACGGTTTTCGCTTTACTTTCTGAGAAAGGGATTTGCACGTGATAGCCTCCTGGGACTATCACAGAGGTGCAGGGATCGGGTTCCCTTCTTTGGAAACCCGGTTCGTTTCAGTTGGTATCAGAGCCGTACTTGACTGTAGGACGAGCCTAGGAACGGACGATAGTATAGGAAAGCCCAAACACCTTGTGCTTTATATGCAATCCATGAAACTTTATATAAATACCTTGCACTTTATTACTACCTTGATTAACATTACTAACTCTTACTAACTTCCCTAACAACGTGCAGATGGACCAGTTGACTTGGATCCCCCTCAAGTCCAACGGTCAGTGGGCCGGAGGGTTCTGCAAGATCCTGAAGGGCTGCTTGGAGACAACAGGAGTGGAGACCAGCGAGGTGCTCTACGAGGGACGCACCACCGCCGCCGTGGACCAGTCCCCGACGGAGCTGACCTTGAGGATACCGGCAGACCCACGCGTGCCAGAGTTCGAGGAGGTCAGGGTCACGTGTTTCGACAACTCTACCTTGGAGGCTCACCAGTGTTGTGCTAGACTCGCGCTGAAGAAAGTGTGCCGACAGTTGGAGTAGAGGTTGAAGTATACACCCTTCGGAGTCCTCCCGACAGCAGTGTACGACCACAGCAGGTGGCACAGAGAGGAGACGGCCTACACAGAGGAGAGCACAGGAGGCAAAGACGAGAAGGACCAGTTGGCCAGCAAGTTCATTCAAGCTCAGGACCAGGCACTCTACTGGGCAGATTCAGAGATCATGTTTCTACGACAGAAGTGGGACGACACCTTGGGACGGAACGCTCAGCTGGAGAGAGAGAACAGCCACCTAGAGTTCTTTCTCAACGAGGCACACAGGAGGAACATCCAGATCACAGAGTGGGGACTCGCAGCTGCCAGAGCTAGTTCAGAGAGGGATGCACTTGAGATCGCCACCTTGAGAGCCAGACTAGAGGAGACACAGACCGCCTTGCGGGAGTCAGAGGCAGCGACCAGAGAGGAGAGGTTGAAGCTGCGGGAGAGGGAGTACTTGGTAGAGTCTCTTGGAGCAACTTGCACAGACTACCAGTTATGGCTGTGGGGACACGAGGAGAGGCTGACTCAGAACTACAACCACCTCTGGTACTTGGGAGGAAGAGTGTACGAGGCTCAGGACACAGCCAGCAGGACCAGCTCAGCTTGGAGGGACTCCGACCTGAGACGAGTGGCAGAGTTCAGGGAGTTGGTAGAGTTGGTGCCGCCACAGAAGAGGCCCAAGTTGAGGACAGAGACGTTCGAGCTACCGCCTACGCAGCTTCCGACACAGCCACCCTACCCGAGAGGCAGTACCGACACCCCGGAGATGAACAGAGCCTTGAGGAGCTTGGCAGGCTACTTCAACCTACCGGAGATTGTGATACCAGACTACCCGGGAGTGAACGACCCGCCGTTCTACTCGGTTCCGCCCAGTCCGAAGACCGTGTCACCACCGTACTCACCAGCTACAGTTCAGGAGCAAGCACCTTGAGGGGATGATCCTGTAGTCAGCTAGGATAGAGTTCTTCATGTTGTTCATGTTTAGTTGACCACCTCTTATGTATCGCGATGTAGTTCTTATGCTTCTGTGTAATCTCGAAGGTTGTGGAGTAGGCCTCGAGATACACATCTTTTGTATGGTGATCTTTCATGAGTGATTGGAGTTATCGATCTTTTGCCGGAGTTTATGCTTCTTATATGCTTGAGTGAAATTGTTTGTTGTTAGCTAGATACTCCTTATATGCTTAAAAGTTAATTCCGACAACTCGTTTCTCACGATCTCAACTCTTGAACAGATGTCGGGGGCAAGGAGGTCGGGACGGCTCCTACGCCATTTCGAGGAGGCAGCTAGAGAGGACGCCGAGTAGGAGGACGTTCCTCTCCCCGCTGGAGGACGAGGCCGTGGCCGCCGTGGAGGCCGTGCCCCACGTGGCGGACGCCGTGGTGGACACCACGGCGGGCGAGGAGGTCGAGGAGGCTAAGGAGGAGGCCGAGCACTAGTTGACCCCGAGGAGGAGCCCGAGGAGGAGGTTGAGGCGGAGCCCGAGCCAGAGCAGGCACCGGAGCAGCCGGCACCACCGCCCAACCTAGCAGCAGTGATGGCACTTCAGACCCAGCTGATGCAGATGATCGCCAACGCCATAGTTCAGAACAACAACCGGAGGAACGTCAGGAACCAGCCGGAGAGCTTGCAGAAGGTGGAGGGATTCTCCAAGCTGCACCCACCGACTTTTGACAACTCTCCAGACCCACTTGTGGCTGACAACTGGTTGAGGGAGATCGAGAAGAAGTTGGAGCTTACAGACCTTGCAGAGGAAGAGTGTGTGTCAGTTGCCGCGCACCAGCTGATCGGCACGGCAGGAGCTTGGTGGGACAGCTACTGTGACTCGCACGCGGACCCGACCCACATCACGTGGGAGGAGTTTGTGGAGGCTTTCAGGGAGTTCCACATTCTAGAGGCTGTGATGGACAGGAAGGCAGACGAGTTCAGGCACTTGAAGATGGGGCAGATGTCGGTGCAGGAGTACACGAACCGCTTCCAGGAGCTGATGCGGTACGCCCCAGACGACTCCAACACCGAAAAGAAGAAGATGTATTGGTACCGCAAGGGACTCCACCGAGGGATGGCACACCACCTGGCTTCTCACAACTGTGCTACTCTTCACGCCCTGGTGGGCAAGGCCTTGGTTGTGGAGAAGTCGAGACTGGACTACGTGGAGGTCCGTGGAGAGAAGAGGCAGTGTGCAGACCGTGCAGGGTACTCAGGGTCACACCAGCGACAGAGGTCCGCTCCGCCACAGTACCCACAACAGAGACAGCGTCTGTACCCGCAGCAGGAGCAGACTCAGTTCACCCAGCAGAGCAGAGGTCACCCCGGAGGTAGTGGAGGTTCGAGTCAGTGGAAGCCCAGGCCGCAGCAGCCGCCAGCGTACGACAGCTCACAAATCACTTGCTACCACTGCCGTCAGCTAGGCCACAAGTCCAACGTGTGCCCCTAGAAGCTTCAACAGGGAGGTCAGAGCAGGAACACTCAGTACCAGACACCGGCGAAGGCACCAGTTCCCGGAGGACTGCCCCAGCAGAACCAGCAGAAGAGCGCTCCACCACCCACTTGAGGCAGACTGAACCACTTGACCGCGGAGGAGGCAGCCGCAGCACCAGACGTAGCTCTCGGTGAGTTTTTAGTCGATTCAGTTATGGCTTCCGTTCTGTTTGACACCGGTGCTCAGTTTTCGTACATCTCTACCAAGTTTGTAAAGGAAAGGTCATTACCAACTAAGCCCAGACCACGGCCTATAGTTACTAGCTCTCCGCTAGGTGAGAAGCGGAGTACGCTAGAGTGTAGAGGAGTGAACATGGTGTTCGAGAAGCAGTTGTTCGTGGCAGACCTGACAGTGCTGGAGTCGACCGGGATCGACGTGATACTTGGGATGGAGTGGTTAGCTCAGCACAAAGGATTGGTGAACTGCAACCCAGTGTACGTGCAGTTGGAGCACCCCAGTGGAGCCAGAGTGTTGATCAAGTCACAGGGCCAGAGGTCGACGCCGATGCTGTGCAACATGAAAGGAAAGGATTTGGAGGAAATCCCGGTGGTGAGGGAGTACCCCGACGTGTTTCCAGAGGAGTTGACTGAGTTACCACCAGACAGGGATATTGAATTCGTGATTGAGCTGATGCCAGGAGCTGGACCAGTGGCCAAGAGCCCGTACAGGATGTCCGCAGATGAACTCGATGAGCTGAAGAAGCAACTCAAGAAACTGCAAGAGCAAGGGTTTATTCGACCGAGTGCCTCACCTTAGGGTTCGCCAGTTCTGTTTGTGGACAAGAAGGATGACACCAAGAGGATGTGTGTGGACTACCGGACGCTCAACTCGATGACAATCAAGAACAGATACCCTTTGCCCAGGATCGACGACTTGCTAGACAGGCTGCGGAAGGCAAAGTTCTTTTCCAAGATTGACTTGAGGTCAGGCTACTACCAGATGAAGATTCGGGATCAGGATATCCCGAAGACAGCTTTCACGACTCGGTACGGCTTGTACGAGTTCGTAGTGGTTTCCTTCGGACTGACCAACGCACCTGCCTACTTCATGAACATGATGAACAAGGTCTTCATGGAAGAGCTGGACAAGTTCGTGGTAGTGTTCATAGATGACATTCTGATCTTCTCAGAGACAGCAGAGGAGCACGAGGAGCACCTTCGGATTGTGATGGAGAGACTGAGACAGCAGAAGTTGTACGCAAAGTTCAGCAAGTGTGAGTTCTGGATGGAGGAAGTTGCTTTCTTGGGACACGTGTTGTCAGCAGAGGGAGTTGCGGTTGACCCTTCGAAAGTGGAAGTAGTTACCAAGTGGGAGCAGCCACTCACAGTGACAGATATTCGGAGTTTTCTAGGGTTGGCAGGTTACTACAGGAGGTTCATAGAAAACTTCTCCAAGATAGCGAAGCCAATGACAGAGCTGTTGAAGAACGACAAGAAGTTGGTGTGGACAGAGGCCTGTGAGAGGAGTTTCCAGGAACTGAAGAAGAGGCTCACGACAGCTCCAATTCTTACCCTGCCAGATATCAAGAAGGATTTCGTGGTGTACTGTGACGCCTCGAAGCAAGGATTGGGATGTGTGTTGATGCAAGAGGGCAAAGTTGTTGCTTACGTGTCGAGGCAGCTCAAGAAGCACGAAGAGAACTACCCCACTCACGACTTGGAGCTAGCAGCAGTCGTTCACGCACTGAAGATTTGGAGGCACTACTTGATCAGCAACAAGTGTGAGCTGTACACCGATCACAAGAGTCTGAAGTACTTCTTTACTCAGTCGGAGTTGAACATGAGACAGAGGAGGTGGCTAGAGCTGATCAAGGACTACAACTTAGAGATTCACTACCACCCTGGCAAGGCAAACGTTGTGGCAGATGCACTGAGCAGAAAGTCCTATTGCAACAACTTGATGATGAGGCAGGAGCAGCCAGCACTCCACGACGAGCTAGAGCAGCTTCAGGTTGAGATTGTGGAGCAGGGACAACTCAACGAAATGCAAGTGACCTACGACTTGGAAGGCAGAATTCGGGAAACTCAGAAAGATTGCAAGGAGGTTGGAGCCCTTCGAGAGCTGATGTTGGAAGGAAAAGCTGAGGACTACAGAATCGATGAACAGGGAATCGTGTGGTTGAAGGACCAGATCTGTGTTCCACAGAACAAGGAGCTTCGAGAGCAAATCCTGAGAGAAGCCTCCATTCACCCAGGAAGCACAAAGATGTACCAAGACTTGAAACAGAGGTTCTGGTGGAAGGATATGAAGAAGGACATAGCCTACTACGTGGCTTGTTGTGACACTTGCAGCAGAGTGAAGATCGAGCACCAGAGGCCTGCAGGACTGTTGAAACCGTTGGATATTCCTCAGTGGAAGTGGGATGACATTTCCATGGACTTTGTGGTGGGACTACCCAGGACACGGAAAGGACACGACTCGGTGTGGGTCATCGTGGACCGTTTGACCAAGGTGTCACACTTTGTGCCAGTCAAAGCTACGGATGCAACAGATCAGTTGGCAAACCTGTACGTGGACCACATACTCAGACTACACGGAGCTCCGAGGAGCATAGTGTCAGACAGAGGGCCCCAGTTCATGGCCAGGTTCTGAAAGAGCTTCAATGCAAGGACGGGAACCACACTCAGCTACAGCACAGCTTACCACCCACAGACCGATGGACAGACCGAGAGAGTCAACCAGACTTTGGAGGATATGCTCAGAGCTTGTGCCCTCACCTACGGCACCGACTGGGAGAGCAGTTTGTCCTACGCAGAGTTCTCGTACAACAACGGCTACCAGGCAAGTCTCCAAATGTCACCGTTCGAGGCCCTTTACGGGAGGAGGTGCAGAACACCCCTGATGTGGTCCGAGGTAGGAGAGAGGATGATCTTTGGTCCGGACATTCTCAAGGAGGCTGAGGAGAAAGTGGAGAAAGTCAGGGAGAACTTAAAGATTGCCCAGAGCAGACAGAAGAGCTACGCCGACCGTCACCGGAGAGACTTGTCGTTCAGCATAGGAGACTTCGTCTACCTGAAGGTGTCACCGATGAGAGGAACCAAGAGGTTTGTTGTGAAAGGAAAGCTTGCCCCGAGGTACGTGGGACCTTACCAGATCACCAGGAGAGTTGGGAAGCCCGCCTACCGACTCGCCCTGCCAGAGGAGTTGTCAGCCGTGCACCCTGTGTTCCACGTGTCACAGTTGAGGAAGAGTGAGAAAGAAGTGGAGGCAAAGCAAGTCCCGGTGGAGATACTTGACCTGCAGAACACCCTGGAGTATGCAGAGTACCCCGAGAAGATCTTGGACAGAGCAACAAAGGAAACCAGGAGGACCACAATTCCTTACTGCAAGGTGCTGTGGAGTCACCACACGGAGCGAGAGGCAACCTGGGAGAAAGAGTCCGACCTCAGGAGAGAGTTCCCTCACTTGTTCGAGGGAGAGGATGGAGCTTAAATCTCGAGGACGAGATTCCCGGTGGTGTGGGAGAATGTAACAACCTAGAATCTAAGTTATGAAAATGTGAGGAAATTTGAACTTTTTGCTTATTGATGAAGTGTCACCCATATTTAAACCTCTTCTAGCATCTTCTCTTAATTCCATATAAATAAATACCAAAATTATAAAAATATAAATTCAAAATATGGTAAAGTTAGTGATTTGGATTTTATGGATTTTATTTGGACTTTATTGAGTGTGTTTGAATTTGAAAGTATTCAAATTCAATCTATGGTTTAAATCCTAATTCAAAACTAATTTCAAAACCTAGTTAACTAACATGGGCCAGCTAACTAACCCCGAAGTCCAACAGACCACCCTCAACTTCTAGCCCCTGCTCGTCAAAGCGCCTTGGCTCAGGCAACCCAGCCAGCCCATCAGTCCACCGGCCCAGCGCGACCCGTCTCCCTTTCTCAACCGGCACCCTGTTCTTCTTCCTCCCCCGCCGAGCCGCTTCACCCCGCCGCACCGCGCCGGACGCCCTTGCATCAGCCGCACCGCCTCGCCCTGCTGGCACGCACGCCGAGGGGTGGCCCGCACGCCCAGGGCGGACCCACGCGCTTTCCTTCCCCCGCGAAACCACAGCTTTGCCCCTGGCAAATCCCGCACGCCAAGCTCACCTGCTCTCCCGCGCTGCGCCTTCGCCGCCAAGGCAGCGGAGAGGGGACAAGCCCTGGCCCACGCTGCGCCCCGGTATCCTTGACCTGGCGCACGCACAAAACCCCCCGAGGTCAAGTCTCTCTTGGCCCTGTCGCCACTTGGGGAATTTTCCCCATCCCATGTACCGCCGCCGGGTGAGGGAGTAGAGAAAAAGGAGGAGAAGGAGGGGGAAAGGAAGAAGGAGGAGGCACATCACTACCACATCGACTCGCCGGAACTGAAGGAAGCCAAGCCGGAGCCGTCCGTGGTTCGGAGGAGGCCGTCCGCGAAGAAGCCGTACCGGAGCAGAGAAGCAGCCGCGCCGCCACGAACTTCGCCACCGCCTCTACACCGACACGGCCGTCTCTGCTACGACTCCACCATCCCCACCGTGAGCCTCTCCGCGCCCTTCTCCTGACCTTGCTGACCCCCAAGGGAGCGTATCCCTGCGTTACGCTGCGCCGGCCGCCGTGCCGTGTGCCGAGCTGGAGCTCGCCGTTCAGCCCCTGTCCGACCTTCGCGCTGCCGTTCTTCTGTAGGATCCCATCTCCCTAACGCCGCCGTGCACCCCAGCACGAGCAGGCTGGCCGTAGGCCACTAACCCGCCTCTATCGTTTCCGCCGCGACACGCCAGAGCGCCGCCGCGCTGCGTGCCTGCACGTGTGCGTAAACCAGTCTTGTCGCTGCGCGTGTGTGCGTGTGTGTGTCCACGTGCACGCCCAAGTGCTCACCACCATGAGCACAGACGCCGCGCCGCGTGACCGTTCCGCCGCCGTGATGAGTGCCGCGCCATGAACTCGGCTCGCCGAGGATCCGCGCGTCGGTCGGCCATGTCGCGGCCAGGCTCTGCCTGTGCGCGCGCATGAGCCCTGGCGAGCACGCCCATGTGCACGCCAAGTCGCACTTGCTACGACCACTAACCTCCGTTCGCGTTCCGGTTCGATGCGCCGCCGTTGTTACACGCTGTCGCCGCGCGCCGACGCCTCTGCTCCACGCCGAGAGCGCCGCCGCGTCGCGCCTCGCCCCTGCCCTGGTGCTCCTCCCCAGAGCCGTGGCCGCGCCGAGGTAACCACTAGGTCCTAGGGATCACCCATCCTCGTTTGCACGGACGCCGGAGCGGCTGTGGCTGCATTTTTGCCGTACGCCGTTGCCGCCGGCCACGCGCCGGGACGCGCCCACGCACGCGTGCGTGGCGTGGGGCGTCGATGCTCCCCAGCGGAGTCCAGGGAGGACCGCTGGACTTCTGTGTTATTTGGTCAAGGTGGCCACGCTTGGGCCGTAGCCCATTACAGCCCGGCGCCGGCCCCTTTTCCTTTTCCTTTCCAGACTCGGTTTTTAGTTCAGGGGAACCAATGGACTTCACTCTTTTGGCCCAAGAGTCTAAGTCCCAAGGGCCGAATCTGGCCCACTAACACTTTCGGCCCACCAAGGCCCACTGACTTGTGACGATGACGTCACAATGACGTCATGCCGACGTCATCCATATTTTCAAAATAAAAATCCCTTTTCTGTTTTATAAAAGAATTTGGAAATTAATTTATAAAACCTATAACCTTTGAAAATTCATAACTAATTATTTACAACTCCGAAAAATATGAAACCAGTTTCTATATTTTTCTAAAAATGAGACGGTGCTGTTTGTAGGTAGTTTGGTTCTGTTTGGATCTTCTAAAATTGGGTTTCTTTGGAGTTATGCTTAGTTGATTGTCGGTATCTTAGCGTCTCGTATCTCGTGCTGCACAGACCCGAGCTACGACCAGGAGGAGGCTTACGACCCCGACTACAACCCAGACCAGGACTTCGGACGCCAGCCAGGTGTCATGTCACTCCCAACCATTTAGATCCTATGCTTGCTTTAGATGCTAGTGCTTAATTACTTTTGGTGCATGATTTTAAAATTGCATAGACAATTGATTAGCCATGCCTTGGAATTGTTTATCCTGTCCTTGGAATACCTACTTTTTGAACTAGCTACAGACCCCTAGTTAGTTCCCGGCACTACTCTATCCATATATTTTACCCTTAGTTATGGATGGATGTCAGGTTTGGACCGAGGTTGGGATACTTCGGAACTCTTGCGTGTGTTTTGGGTGAGTGTGTATCCTTGACGTGTTACTGCGGGAGCGAGCCGCTTGGGTTACTTGTGAACGCCTGTCTAGGGGAGATGCGACCTGGCCTCTCGCCCTAGCGGCGTGTCAGACGGTTGGAGTGGTAAGTGCTTGCTCTTGCAATTAAGGACCGATCGACAGTTTAACCGTGATCTTTGGGCTATTTTCGTACAAACTGTTCGCCTTGTTATGGGCGGGGTTCGGTCCGAGAACTAGTAGGTGGATGGCATCCAGCCTGTAGGCGGACCGGTGTGGTCGTGTGAGGGGGACGGGTTATACCCCCGAGTAGACGTCGCCCCGGCTCCTCCGGAGATGGTTTCACAGCTTCGAGGCCCTGCTGGCAAGTTTCGCGTCCCAGTCAGGACGAGTCAGGCTCGGAGAGGCAGGAGAGTGCCGTCCACTGCTAGGTCTCCGGTCGTTAGGTAGAGAGGTGGATCGGGGGCACCCGATCCTGCTCTACTCGGCGGGTCCAGTTGTACAACCTCTGCAGAGTGTTAAACCTATAGTTATAGTCCGTGTCCACTGGTATGGACAGCCCATGGGTCTGTTACTCTGGCTAGTCTCTTCTTGTGCTGCTTTCTCTCCCTTGTGTGTTTGTGAGCCCGGCTTCGAGCCGTTGAGACGTGGGGATAGGAGTTGGTGACCCTATGTCGTAGATGAGTGTGGGATGCTGTATCTTGGTTGAGATCTAGTGTTTGGTGTTTCTTACCTTGTTGGGGTGTTACCCCGGAGGCGTTATCCTCGGAGGTGTGGATCTCCTCGGAGATGGAGACCTCTCCGCTTTTCTGCTTACCTTGATGTTGCTACCGCTGCTTGCTTAACCTTCTGCAACCATAAATAGGATTGCTCATGCATTTTAGAGTTATTTCTCTTTCGCTTATGCTCTTTGTTGGGAAGCTGACATGGCCTATTCGCTTATCGAGTAGATGACGGGTTTTCAGACCAGGAGCCGGACTACGACTTCGAGCACGACGGATGGGAGGACTGAGGCTTGCCCTACACTCGAGTTGCCTGCGGATATGGTGTCTACTTCGCTACATGAGAGACGCTGCATAGATGTTTACTCTGTTTGATTCAGTCCCGTAGGACTTGTACCCGGCATGTGCCGAAATGATGTACTTAGATGCTTAATTATTATATTATTATGTGGATCTTCATGTATTTACTCTTGTTGTACGGTTTTCGCTTTACTTTCTGAGAAAGGGATTTGCACGTGATAGCCTCATGGGACTATCACAGAGGGCTGCAACGAGTGGCTGTGAGTGAGGAACATATGCACGAGAACGACGTGGCTGCCTTGGAAGCCGGCCGTCCTAAGCTTTGTTCTCGCCGTGTAAGCTGGGTGGAGCTCCCGCGCGCAAATATCCTGGGCACACGCAGCATGCGTGCGCGGCGCACGGCGTGGATGCATGTTGGCATTGTTGTTGCCATAGGCAAGTTGAACACAGAAGCTAGCTGTCGTCAGATGTGACCCTACAGAGGGAGAGAGTTGGCCTGCACATTATTTATATATATAGGAGTATTATGTATGTTATAAATACACCGCCGTTTATATATGTTGAAGATACAATATTAATTAGAACCAGTCTCAGTCTTAGAATTCATTTGAATTAATTAGAATATCTGTGAGGAAAAGAAAAGGGCATGGAGCCATGGGGGTTTGTCCAGGTCCAACACTCGAAAGCCGGCGGCTCCAGCGAGAGATATATAAGGCGGCCAGCAGCAGGGTCTCCAGCCAGCCTCCAGGACGACTCTTCTTCCTCCGTCAGAGACGACGCACGCAAGGAGCTAGCGTGGCAGCCGGCAGCTAGCTAGCGTCGTCGTCAATGGCGGGCAACGGCTGCAACGGCAACGGCAAGGCGGCCGCCAGCGTGGTGGTGCCGGAGATCAAGTACACCAAGCTCTTCATCAACGGCGAGTTCGTCGACGGCGCCTCCGGTACGTACTACGCGCTCTCGCCGCCGTCTCGATCTCTGCCGCCTTCGTTCCCTATGAGGATGAAATCACCTGCTTATTCACCTTTTTAGGTTTGAGCTTTACTTATCTATCTTTGCACATGGATGCTCCTGCGTTGTAGCGAACGTCCGTTGGTCGCCCGTGGTGCTATTCATTTGGATCTCTGAATCAACCCATCGTGCACACCACACCACTGCTATGGAACCGGTGGCTCGGTCAACGCCGCCGGTGGTTTGGATTGGACGGCTGGACGCCGCGCGGTGGCGCTAGCTCCCTACTTTTGTGTGTCTGCGATGGGATCGCGGCGTTTGTTTAACTGGGGCCGAGTCATTAATTACTACTGTAGCAATTTGTTCCGGGCGATGCGTGCAACTTGTGGTGGTCTCGTTTTCGTCGTCGCCTTCGTCCCTGGTTCGGACGAAACCAAGCGCCGAGCCACGACGAACAAAAAACTGCGGGCCGGGTGAAGTCACTGCCCGGTCACGGTTCAGAAAAAGCGACGCCGCCCAACGGGTTATTTTCCTCCCTTCCCTTTTTCTTTACCGCCTCCCCAGAGGAAGAAATTAAAACGCCCAACGAATTGAAGCATGCATGCTTATATTTTGTTTTGAAAATATACGTATGGCCAGAATTTCTTATATTTTTTCTATTACACAAATGACAAGAATAACAATGATTCCACGCATAATTGACGGGACGATATATGACCAGCTGATGGCTGTTGCAATTGCAACCGTCTTCGTGCCCCTGGGCACCGGCGTCACTATGACAACCTCACCGAAGCACTTCTAAAATTTTGAGAAGAAAGAAGATGAAATGAGAAGTTAGAGGTGGAAGAAGAGAAAGGAGCCCACTGCGTGTGCTGCTGTGCCAGCCAGAGATATGGACGGAGCAGCCACCATATCCTGACTCGGATTTTGTCAAAGGAACGTGCAGTCCTGCAGTGCTACTTGTGTGCCCATATACAGTAGAGGAGCTAGAAAGGGAGGACACAACGTGACGCGAACCATGACGTCATGCGCCAGCCTCTATTCTTTAGCTACGGGTGAAATGACCAGCATACCTCTCTTCTTCCTCCTCCATTTCTTCACCACCGACGGGCTACCTGCCAGTGGTGCGCCGCCACCCAGGTATCCGTGAGCCACCGCCGCCCCTCTCGTCCGCGAGACGCCTCCGCTGTGTTCCGCGCCAGGCACGTTGCCTCTGCGCACGCCCTGCGTCGTGCTCCAGTACCTCGCAGCTCTGTCGAGCTCCCCGCGGGAGGCCGCGCCTGCTCCCCGAACGGCCTTGCGAGCTCCCCCTTGGGTGGCTTCGTGGAGGAGGAGCGGTGGATGCGGTTGCGCGTGCGGCGTACGAGCACGGGAGGTGCAGCGGCAGTTGAGCACGACAAGGCAGCAGTCTCCACGCGGTGGCAGAGGAGCTTGATGTGGAAGCTCACGGCATGCAGGAGGAACGCGAGGAGGGGAGGAGCATGACGACAACGGTTTCCAGGGGGCGCGGAGGAGCACGGCCGCCCGACAGCCCATTGGGAAGAAGACAGCATGGAGGAAGAAGAAAGGGGTATTGTGGTCATTTCACTAGGGTTGAAGAGAGAAAAGGGAGAGAGAGTCTCTTGAATCGAAAGAATTCGTGTCTCTAGTGTTAATTTGTGAAAAACTTGCGAATTAAGTGTCAAATGATCGTGAGGCGTGCGTATTAGGTGTCAAACTTTGAAATTTCTCCTTTTTCTTTACCGCCTCCCCGCGAAGAAATTAAAACGCCCAACGAATTGAAGCATGCATGCTTATATTTTGTTTTGAAAATATACGTATGGCCAGCAATTCTTATATTTGTTTCTATTACACAAATGACGGGAATAATAATGGTTCCGTGCATAATTGATGGGAGGATATATGACCAGCTGATGGCTGTTGCAAACGTCTTCGTGTACCTGTGTTGTGCCAGCCAGAGATATGGACCTGACTCGGATTTTGTCAAAGGAACGTGCAGCCCTGCAGTGCTACTTGTGTGCGCCTCGATCATGACCCATGAGTATACAGTAGAGGAGAAAGGGAGGACACAACTAGTACCTCTCTTTTAATCGCGTACGTGTCCATCGACGTGGATCGTTGCTGTAGGACATTGACTTGCCGCCTCACACGCTACACGAATGACCATTTTGTGTAGGAAACGAACTACACGTATATGATGACATCATCCTCTCGTTCGAGAAAGAAAAAGGATTGTACTATGTTTGTACGTGCCACTGTGCCAGGATGCGTGCATGACTTGTGTCTAGATGCATCGAATATCATTTTCGTTTCGCAGGCAAAACGTTCGAGACACGGGATCCGCGGACCGGCGACGTGCTGGCCCATGTCGCCGAGGCCGACAAGGCTGACGTGGACCTCGCCGTCAAGGCCGCGCGGGACGCCTTCGAACACGGCAAGTGGCCCCGCATGTCAGGTTATGTAAGTAACCAGAGAACCAGTCAACTGATCACACGACCCTCAAACCAGAGCTGCAAATTTGATTTGATTTGAACCTGCCAGTTCAGAAATAAACAACGCTCACGGGATTTAAACCGAATGCAAATTTAACTCGAAGGAAAGACACAAGAAGTTTATCTGATCAGAATTAGTAGTGACGATCGATGTTGTTGCTGCATGCGACGACGTGCACCTGCAGGAGCGTGGCCGGATCATGAACAAGCTGGCGGACCTGGTGGACCAGCACACGGAGGAGCTGGCGGCGCTGGACGGCGCCGACGGCGGGAAGCTTCTCCACCTCGGCAAGATCATCGACGTCCCCTCCGCCACGCAGATGCTGCGCTACTACGCGGGCGCCGCCGACAAGATCCACGGCGAGGTGCTCCGCGTCGCCGGAAAGTACCAGGGGTACACGCTCAAGGAGCCCGTCGGCGTCGTCGGCGTCATCATCCCCTGGAACTTCCCCACCATGATGTTCTTCCTCAAGGTCAGCCCGGCGCTCGCCGCGGGGTGCACCGTCGTCGTCAAGCCCGCCGAGCAGACGCCGCTCTCGGCCCTCTACTACGCGCACCTCGCCAAGCTCGCCGGGGTTCCCGACGGGGTCATCAACGTCGTCCCAGGGTTCGGCCACACCGCCGGCGCCGCCATCACCTCCCACATGGACGTTGACAGTGTGGCGTTCACCGGGTCCACGGAGGTCGGCCGCCTCATCATGGAGTCGGCGGCGAGGAGCAACCTCAAGATGGTGTCGCTAGAGCTCGGCGGCAAGTCGCCGCTCATCGTCTTCGACGACGCCGACGTCGACATGGCCGTCAACCTGTCGCGGCTCGCCATCTTCTACAACAAGGTGCGTATTGCATTGCAGGCAAACAAAACATTGCACATCTGCACTACAAGTGATGATGTGCAGGCTGCAGATTAGTTCTAATTCGCTGAGCTGATCAAATGCTCTGACGCCTGAATGAACTTGCAATCCAGGGGGAGATTTGCGTGGCCGGATCGCGCGTTTACGTGCAGGAAGGGATCTACGACGAGTTCGTGAAGAAGGCCGTGGAGGCCGCGCAGAGCTGGAAGGTTGGAGACCCATTCGACGTCACCACCAACATGGGTCCTCAGGTGTGATCATAGAGGCAGCATACTCTGTTTTGTCATGGTCTCTGCTGAACTGATTCAGATGGTAGAGGCATCTGAATGACTCTGTTCGTTGTGCCAGGTCGACAAGGAGCAATTTGAGAAGGTGTTGAAGTACATTGAGCACGGCAAGAGCGAGGGCGCCACTCTGCTCACCGGCGGCAAGCCCGCCGCTGAGAAAGGGTACTACATTGAGCCCACCATCTTCGTCGACGTCACGGTAAGTTCCACAAAGTACCACATATCAAAATTACTGTACATTTCTTGCAGTGTCAGTCACTGATCGACACATGCTCGCTCTGATGGATCAACCAGGAGGACATGAAGATCGCACAGGAAGAGATCTTCGGCCCCGTCATGTCGCTCATGAAGTTCAAGTGCGTGCACCCAAAATCTCGCATCATCAGAATCGAAGGAGCTCAGCCTCCTGAAATGCAAACAATTCTGACTCACCCTCCTTCCCATTCGTTTCAGGACGGTCGACGAGGTGATCGAGAAGGCCAACTGCACCAAGTACGGGCTCGCCGCCGGGATCGTGACCAAGAGCCTGGACATCGCCAACCGGGTGTCGCGGTCGGTGCGCGCGGGCACCGTCTGGGTCAACTGCTACTTCGCCTTCGACCCGGACGCGCCCTTCGGCGGCTACAAGATGAGCGGCTTCGGCCGGGACCAGGGGCTCGCCGCCATGGACAAGTACCTCCAGGTCAAGAGCGTCATCACCGCGCTCCCGGACTCGCCGTGGTACTGATCGGAGTGCCGCTGCATCACCGGCCGCGGCACCGAGCGGCCCGTGTCGATGTCTTGTTTGTGCAGTGTACAAAGCGTGCTCACAGCTCAGCTGCTGCTTGCGTTCTCATCTCGGTCGTGACTCGTGAATTTGATTATCGGTCCTTCTCCCCATCTTTTCTGTACGCAGCTGCGAACATGGACGAATGTTGCACATTTATGTTAGCAACACTTGAGGTTCTCGTTCTGTGGTAGTTAAATAATATAATTAGTTACTAGAGTAAAGTACATCATCGATCTTTCAACGTATCACCCTATATTGCAGATTCAACATCTAAAACTTAGCTCCGGGTATCATCCTAGTATCGAAAGTCACAAATCTGGCACTCTTAACTTTGACTTTGGGTGTCCTCATCTCTAAACTTGCAAATCACAAATTTCTCCATTTATTTTCTTCAACTTTTTTATGATACCCACAAAAAATTCTTATGAAAAATCATATTTTATTAGCCATTACAAGTTTGTTGCCTTTGCGGGGAAGGAGACTTCCTTTGTCACGATGACACTGTTGCCGTGCTCGGCGGCTCACGTGGTCCATTTTGGGTCAGAGTAGCGTTTGATGGGCCGACGCAGTCCGGGCTTCCTTGGGTTGACCCATTCTTCATCCTCTACTTCTGACACACCTTCTCCACTTGCGCCCCTGCCTTTGGACGTGGCTTCTTCAACTCAATTTGGGGATGAGGCATGGGTGTCAGGTCCATGACATCCCGCTTCTTTTAGAACCAGCTTGACGCCAAGCTGGTGATTTAGGAAACTGTGTCTTGAGTATTTCTTCATCCTCCCACATTGCAAGAGATTCTGACCATGCTGACCACTTGATCAAAACTTGTGCAATCGACCGATCTCCCTTGTATACAATTCTTGTTTGCAACACTCTCATCGGCACCCGCAGAACATCATTCTGCACAAGTAGTTCATCTCTTAATTACCGGAATGCCCTCAACCCCTCACTTATCGCCTTCTTAAGTAGAGATACATATAGAAGACAAGATGAATGGTTGTATAGGAGGGGAGTTGCAGACGATATGTCACATCACCAATTTTCTTCACCACACTGCATAAGGCCCAAAGTATCTGAATTAGAACTTGTGATTTGCTCTCTTCGACATTGATGATTGCACATAAAGTTGGATTTCAAATAGACTTTGTCTCCCACTTCAAATTTTCTTTCTGGTCTTTTCTTATCAGTATTCTTTCTTCTTCTCGGCCACCATTTTCTTCCTCTCCGTCTGCGCCGTGGACGGTACGCTCTTCATCCTCGTGGTCACGAGCGTCTTCACTCGCATCCGCTTGGGGGGCTACGCGGCGGCGAAGGGCGCACGAAGGCTCTCAACTATGGCAGCGGCGGATGCAGATGGGGAAGTGGAAGGGGCTCAAGTGTTTGCTGGCTAGGAGATGCGAATGGAAAACCCTAACGGGCCACCCATCTATTTATAAACCAACTGACACCTCTTCAGTGTGGCGGACGCTTCAAATTCCAAGACCTAGCGCTCCAGATCTCGAGGGCTCAACAACAGATCTAGTGATTGGAAGACTTTGGGCTATGGATTCTTCACCCAAGGCCACATTCTACAGTCAAGATTGATCCTTCAATTCGAGAGACAACTCGACTCAAGGCTCGGGGGCTCCGTGCCACATGTCCTTCGGTTTTTGCTCCAGATTTTGCGGGATAAGATTGGCAGATTTCAACTTTGACCCTCAGCTGGAATTCAATTCAACCTAAGGCTCGGGGGCTACTGCAAAATCGCATTACCATATGGATCTTCTACGCGAAGACATCAAGACATCACAGGTACCATTGAAGACTTTCAAGAGAAGAACTCGGGGACACTTGGGAACTACTCGAGAAGGCTTCAACACTACTCGTGGCATCGCTGGAGTACCTTCTAGCTTCGTGACAGTTCAAGTACTATTAAAGACTTTGGCTTGTAGCGCTCGGGGACGCTTGTGAACTACTCGCGGAGGCCTTCAAGACTACTCGAACTAGTCGCACTCAACTACAAATTACTCGGGGGCTTGTCGTACGGGCATCCTGGGGCCCACCGTAGGGTTGGGCCTACCCGTAAGATAATTACCCGCAGGACTCTCTGTCTACTTGTGGGCCGCGGCTACTGAAGACGTGGACCACTCGGACTACTCAAGACTACACAGGATTAGTACTAGACTAGGAAGGCATGTCATGTACAATGCCTATAGCTACTCCTAGTCGTACCCGAGTACTCCTAGTCGTACCCGCGCATAAAGTACTCGAGGGCTATGGCTGCATACCTTCTTTGGCGGCCTATCTGCCGAGTACTCCTCAACGGCAGCTAGAACTCCAGGTTCCATATTCTTCAAGATCTTCGCCAGTCGCTCCATCACCGCATCGGAGCTGATCTCCTTATCGGTGAACCTCGAACTATCACTACGGCCGGTGTACTCGAAGCGGTAGTGGTCCCACTTCATCAACGGCTAGATGCGGCGATTCATGTAACTATACACCACCTGCTCTGCGGTCAGCCCAGCAGCCTTTAGTTCTCCTGTGCGCCTCAACAACTAGGGCACATCCAAGCACTCCTCCATGGTGGGCTCCGCGTTCCAGATGTCACTGTGGATGAGAGCGAACAAGCTTGGCTTCGGCAGCTACGGGCGCTGATTTGCGGTGCAGAACCACTTTTGTTTCCAGTCTTGGTTCGAATCTATCAACTTGTACTCATGAAAGGACCTTGATGTCGCCTAGAGGGGGGGTGAATAGGCGAGTTGACCAAATAAAATTTTTTTCCCGAAAACTTGAGCTCACTGGCAAAGGCGGTCAGACCGCCTTCACAGGGCGGTTAGACCGCCCGGCTGTTTTCTGCTGGGGGGCGGTTAGACCGCCTCCTGCAGGCGGTTAGACCGCCTCCTCGCAGAAAGCTACCCGAGAGTGGCTCAAACTCCTCTTGACTTCTAGCACGAACCAAACTTGGTGAGTGGACTTGGTTGATGGTCACAAGTAGGGTAATGATCCCTGCACACAAAGACAAGCACACCCAAGTAGATCGAAGCTGAAGCAAATATAAATATGCTAGAAAACCATAATGGAGACACAAGATTTGTTTCCCGAAGTTCACTTCTACCAAGGAAGCTACGTCTCCGTTGAGGAGCTTGTAAGGGAACCACAAGAGGTCTCCCACAACAAGCCGGGTCTCTTTCAACCACTTTCCTCGATTCCACTAAAGCGATCTTTTCCACGAAGAGGCAAGATCACAGCCCTCACAAACTTGCCGCTGCTCACCACAACTTGGGAGCTAGCCGGCGACACCTAGCCGTCTAGGAGGCAAACCTCCAAGAGTAACAAATGCTTCAAGGCTTGTAGACGCGAATCACAAGTGCTCAAGCTATGGAAAGGCTCTTCTCAGCTCACAAAGCTCACACAAACTCACTCTCTCAACCCAACACAAGAATAGAGCTTGAATCTCACAAATCTCACAAAGAGATGGTTGGGGAGAGGTTCTATGGCTTTGGCTCTTCAAAAACAGCAGGGGAAGCACACCAGCAACCCTAAAGTCAGCAGCCCCAACAAGTAGAGCTCGTGGGGTACTTATACCCCACTCAAGAAAAACTAGCCGTTAGAAAAGCGACTGGGGTGGTCAGACCGCCTGGTCAGGGCGGTTAGACTGCCCCCTCCGGCCAGTTTGAAAAACTAGCCGTTGGTTGACAGGGGGCGGTCAGACCGCCCCCCATGGGCGGTTAGACCACCCTGGGCAGAGAGCTCCCAAAACCCCTTTTTCTCTTTTCGCAAACACTTCAAGACGTGTTGAAGTGGCTAAGGTTGGGTTAGAGGTTTGTTAGTTCACTCAGGGACTCTCTCAAGGCTATTTCTCACATAGGTCAACTAATGAGCACTTTAGATACTTGTCATGAAGCTAATGTTGCATCCCTCTTGATAGTACGACATTCCTATACTCAAGGATAAAAGTAAATACCTAATCAACCTCTTGAGCTTGTATACCTTTCATCTTGCCATACTTGAACGTGTTGAACTTGAGGGCTTCCAACAATTGCTATCTTCATGAGCACATCCATACTTGAACTAGCAACTTAAGATCTTTCCATATAGCATAGGTATGCACGCTTAGATCCTTAAGTCACTCCATATTGCCAAACATAACATGAAGATGAGTTGCATTGCTTCACTCGGTTAAGGCTTGGATATGATACTTGGAGACCCCACGGATGCTAGAACTTCGCCTTAGCAAAACACGAAATGACGGACTAGCTAGGACCCCAAAGATTGCTTAGTCCCTCACCCTAGTCACCTCGGTTGATCTCTTCATCACTTACCCAAACCACATTGAGTTCGACTTTGCTTCATCTAAATTCTATCTTCATTTGAAATACCGCTTCAAATGTTTGTTCTAGATTGACAACGTACATGCAAGCTTCCAATTTAGGATCATCAAATATTCACTCGTCCTTATATCCTTTCACAAACATCACGTGAAGTCTTGCATTTATTATTTAGTGGAGAACACCATTTCTCTTTTTATGACCCATTGATTTTTAATCAAGCTACCACAAGCATTGGAGACTCGGAATTGATCTTTGTAAAATATCCCCAATATTTATCTTTATTTGATCGCTTGACATTTATCATTTCTTATCAAAGGATCACACACTTGCTTGTCTTCATCATGTGAGCCATACAATAGTCATCCTCAAATATATAGCAATATTAACTCATGAATAATTAAATAAAAACCTGCTCACATTCTTAAACAAACAAGTTAGATCTTTAATCGCTTTGTCATTCAATTCACCAAAATCCACTTAGAGGCCTAGATGCACTTTCAACTCAAAGTACACATCTAATAGCTCCTCTTGTTTCTGGATTCTAGCACCCCCGACTACATGTGGGGACAGGGTGCTCGGCTGTGGCTTCAACCGGAACAACTTCTTGAAGAAGCCCCAGTGCGGTCGGATCCCCAGAAAGGCTTCACAGAAATGTACAAAGATTGAGATCTGGTAGATATTGTTCGAATTCAGGTGGACGTGCTCGATCTGGTAATACTCGAGCAACCCACGGAAGAAGTCCGATGCCGGCAGGGCCAACCGCGCTCGTAGAAGTAGGCGAACATCAAGATCTCATCAGGGGTCTTCTCCATCGGCCAGTCATCTCTGACGGTAGTGTTCCAGCCTTCAATCATCTGCTCGCGGAGGAACCCGGCATCGACCAGTGCTAGGATGTCCTTATGCTTCAGCTTTGACTTCTTCCAGGCGCTGATCTGGTTCTTCGACAGCGACGGCTGCGGTGAAGATTCTTTCTTCTTCTCGGTCGCCATTTTCTTCCTCTCCATTTGCACTGTGGACGGTACGCTCTTCATCCTCGTCATCACGAGCGTCTTCACTCGCATCCGCTTGGGGGCTACACGGTGGCGAAGGGCGCACGAAGGCTCTAAACTACGGCATCGGCGGATGCAGATGGGGAAGTGGAAGGGGCTCAAGTGTTTGCTGGCTAGCAGATGCGAATGGAAAACCCTAACGGGCCACCCATATATTTATAAACAAACCGACACCTCTTCAGTGTGGCGGACGCTTCAAATTCCAAGACCTAGCGCTCCAGATCTCGGGGGCTCAACAACAGATCTAGTGATTAGAAGACTTTGGGCTACGGATTCTTCACCCAAGGCCACATTCTACAGTCAAGATTGATCCTTCAATTCGAGAGACAACTCGACTCAAGGCTCGGGGGCTCCGTGCCACATGTTCTTCGGTTTTTTCTCCAGATTTTGCGGGATAAGATTGGCGGATTTCAACTTTGACCCTCAGCTGGAATTCGATTCAACCTAAGGCTCGGGGGCTACATTCCATAAGGAATGCGATTTTTTGCAAAATCGCATTACCATATGGATCTTCTACGCGAAGACATCAAGACATCACAGGTATCATTGAAGACTTTCAAGAGAAGAACTCGGAGACGCGTGGGAACTACTCAAGAAGGCTTCAACACTACTCGTGACATCGCTGGAGTACCTTCCAGCTTCGTGACAGTTCAAGTACTATTGAAGACTTTGGCTTGTAGCGTTGGGGAACGCTTGGGAACTACTCGCGGAGGCCTTCAAGACTACTCGAACCAGTCGCACTCAACTACAAAGTACTCGGGGGCTTGTCGTACGGGCATCCTGGGGCCCACCGCAGAGATGGGCCTACCCGTAAGATAAGTACCCGCAGGACTCTCTGTCTTCTTGTGGGTCGCGGCTACTGAAGACGTGGACCACTCAGACTACTCAAGACTACACAGGATTAGTACTAGACTAGGAAGGCATGTCCTGTACACTGCCTATAGCTACTCCTAGTCGGCGTCCCGACTAGTAATCTTGTACCAAACCGACTTGTAACCCTATCTCCTCGTGCATATAAGGCGAGGCAGGGACACCCCAAACAAGACCTGAAACTTACGTAATCAATCAAGAGTCATGCAACATACAAGACGTAGGGTATTACGCACATCGCGCCCCGAACATGTCTAAATTGTGTGCCCCGTGTCTCACCTTCGAGTTCCTAATCTCGGCGTGCCTCACCGCACAATCAACTACCTTAGACACCCCTTGAGTAGGTTTGTCGGGACTAAACACCGACACCGACGGTAAAAAAACCTGACCTTCGCGTCGATCACCCGGGCAGGAGCAGCCGCCGCCGGTGCCGGCTTGTCCTGCGCCGCCATGGACAGCTGCATGAGCCGGAGAAGAAGGCCGTGAACAGCAGGATGCACGCCTTCACCACGGTCGCCATCTTAATTTGCTACACGAAATAATGTTGATTTGCTGAAGTAATTAATTAGCTTATATGGGTCACCGGCTGCTGGCCTTTTCCTGGTCAGATGGTTTTGGCAATGCAATGAGGAATTGAGGATGAAGATGAATTACTGGCCGGGTGCAGTGGGGTATATGTAATGTCAGTCTGGAGAAGAGCAAGCGAGCCAAGGGTGAAGAGTTCTTCTCTTCAGTGTGCTTTGTTTTTTTTTTGAAAGAATAGTGTGCTTTGTTTGATCAGGACTCCGAAACGATCAACAAAAAAAAAAAATTGAAGTCACGACGAACCAGTCAATTTGCCCGTCAGGCTCGGCAGGATTGACCGGATGTTTCGCGTTCTACGTACCGTGCTGAGCTTTTTGGAAGTTGTTTGTACATTGTATCGCACGAGTTGAGAATGAGCCTTTGGCGGCGCGAAATGGTGTTGGGCCTTGGGCCGAAATCATCAGCAAGAGCAGCGCCAGCCGCCCCGCGCCAGCAGAACAACGCTGACCATGGCCATGCATGCGCGTGGTTCCCGTGGGGCGCCGACAACGGCCGGCAGCCGGGATTCCTATATATCTTTCGGAAGGTAGTAAGCACTTGAACCTTCTGATGTTTTAAGATTCGTGCGGTCATTGTGGACCGCACGATCTCTTTCTTCTCCCCGTCGCTACCTCCTCCGTGTCACACGCGCGCGCCGCCGCTGGTCGCCACCATGCATGCCGAGGAGGGTGGGAGGTGGGCGGGGCGGTCGGCGGTCGAGGAGGCGGCCTTAGGGTTTCGGGGTTCGGGGCTCGGGTTCGTGGTCCTCCTCCATGTCCGGCGGACCTAGAAGGGGGGAGGTGGGGGGAGCCGGAGGACCGGCGGCGGAGGCGAGGCGGCGCGGTAGCGCTGCCGGCCGGGCGGGGTCGGACCGGCGGTGGGCCGGTGACCGGCGGCGAGTCGCGCCGGGTTAGGAAGGGCGGGCTTGCCGGCGGCGGTGGGTCGCGGGCGGGCGGCGGCGGGGAGCCGCCGGCCGGGGTGGAGGACGAGGTGGCGGGGATGGTGGCGGCGGGTGTCGTCGTGGAGAAGAAGGGGTGTGGAAGAAGGTGGGGGAAGTTTAGTGGGCCGGCGGTAGGTTGGAAGTTTCTCTTCTTATGCATCTTCCGGAAGCCATATAGGACACCCCCCCCGCGCCGGCAGGCGCGATGATATCCATATTGCCATGGACCCATGGTACCAAAAAGAGCGTACGCATGAAATCTATCAGGAGAAGCAATTTTTTTCTTTGTTGAGGAGTCTTAAAGCTTGAAATTCGTGGAAAATAAACACGAATCGGTACTATGATTTGCAGCCACAGTTTGACTACAGATTTTACTTGTCAATAAGACTTGCTTTTCTGCAACTTGCCATCTACAGAATATGTGGAGAAGGCGAAACGTACGTAGCCAAATGGCCATATTTTCAGCAGGAAGGAAGAGGTTGGTACTTGGTGCCTAGGATCACAATCTCAATCAGAGTTCTCAATTTCATTTTAACCCTTTTTTTTCTGTCCTCGTCGAAATTCGCTAAATTTCAGACGAATTTTGGATTAAAACGGTGATCTTTCGGCGAACAACAATTATGGTCACCACCAAAATGATCGAAATTTCGTGACTTTTTATCACTAATCTCAATAATTCATCTTGCACCCAAGTTTTCTGTTGTTAAACAGTAATTATTTCAAAATAATTTTGTTTCAAATATGTGGAACTTAAATCCATTTTTCCTTTATAAAACCAAAATAGCCCGAAATATAGCTGTGAATGTTTTCCCTGTGATGTGGATGATCAACTTTTTCAGGGTTTCATATGAAATTCGTTTAAGCTTTTTTTTCATGGTTTCATATGAAATTCATTTAATATTTTTTTTCATGCTTCCATATGAAATATGATGTAATATAACCAACTAATAAGATATAGACTTACTCTCAATTCATTTGTGATATTCCACTTTTTTGTTGTAGGGTTATAGTTATGTTATAGGTTATGTTGTCCCCATATGTAATCCACAGCCGAGGTACCATATCACATGCAAATTACACTTTGTCATGATAAATTCTCTCGCTTATTATTACCACTAAAAACAATTATCGACACGACTGAGGAACTGTTCTTAAAAGGAAACATCTATACTTTCATGATTCAGTATATGCGCAGGCACAGTATCCAAGAAAATTTTACAACAAACTGATGGTGTTTCTTCCCTGTGCATGTCTTCTCCTTATTTTTTGCGACTTGTCATCCATTCCCAAAGAAAGAAAAAAAAACATGAAAAGTTTTTCAGCTTCTCCATCCTAATGACATCGTAGTACTGCATGCCGGTGTATCAGTGGGAGAAATATGTCACGAACAGCGCCGCGAACATGAGCAAGTACGCGATCGCCTGATCAATGGCCTTCGCATCGACCACCCGCGCCGCCGTTGCTGCCGCTGCTGGTTTGTCCTGCGCCATGGAGAGCTGCATGAGCCCGGAGAAGAAGAAGGCCGTCAACAGTAGCGCGTACACCTTCACGGCCACCATCTTGGCTAGACTTGCTACAGTTGTTGGAGCTGAAAAGGATGAGGTGATGCTTTGGTACAGATTGTAATTTGATGTTTATAGCAACGCAGAGGAATTGACGAGTATATATATAGTAGATGAAGCAACGAGGAGTGACGAAGTGCCAGTGTGCTTTGTTTGAACAAGGGGGCTTCAAGAAAAATTTCCAAAAGGCGATGGAATTGAATAGGTCAATCTGTTTGTCTCGCTCGGCAGTATTGACTTGAAGACAATAGTCGTGCGTGCGGACCCAAGTTCAATTATTGTTGAGTCAGATACTCAGATGGCTGGTTATCATGGCCATTTAGAATTATTTTTCAAAAAAAAAAACATCAAAGCAACGTGAATGCGTATATACTAGATTGAAAATAGAATTATTGTTGGTAACAATCTATGAGCTTTGAGACGCGGATGATGCCACAGTTATTTTTATGCTACCTTTTTTTTTGCAAAAATACATGTCCTAATAAAAAATTACAAATCGATATGCATACAACTGTTTCAAATGGCTATAGCCTGTTGAAATGGCCGAATGTACCTGGAACCCACCTTACCGTCAATTCAAATGGCGGAATTTTGTTTCTTTGGACTGCACATCTTTAAAAAATCATAACATTTCATATGAACTCGGATGGAGAGATCTAAGACTCTGTAGTTCAAGTGACTATGCGTATATATTTGCAAATTTTTTATAAGGATGTTTTTGTTGCAAAACACTAAAAGAAAAAAAATCTGCCACAGTTGGTTAAGGATCCAGTTGAGATGTTGTCTGCCTACGCTCAAATTCAGGTGCTCACTGATTGCAATGATATAATTGGTTTCAGTGAGTTTCTTTGTCAGACAGTGCTTTAGATCGATGCCAAGGGGGATGTGTGGTCTTGTTTTTATTTCAAAAAGATCTATAAGCTTTGTAGTATTCTGAAAAGCTGCTGTTTTAAACCATAACCATGAGATTTGGACCTAGTGAATAGTGAAATATGTTGACACTGGAATTTGGGATACATCGAATACTTGTTACTTCATGTAATCGTGTTTCTGCAGCACAGTGATTTTAATTTGGGTCTCTGCTCTTGATTCTTCTCTCTTCCAATTAATGTGTGTTGATTCATGAGGTTTCATACATACGATGGCTCAATTTGCAAAGTGTTGATTCTTCTCTCTTCCATTGAAAACACACCTATTTGTATGCGATGTTCTGTAAATTTGTAAAAGCTGTAAGTGTGGTGCAAGTTTGATGGGAATGCATGCATGCCATTAAAATATATTAATTGTCACATTATCTTGACAGCAATGTACCCTTTTTTTCTCCACAAGTACTGCACACCACTCAAGCTAATTAAGCTATACTGTATATTGTGCATAATTGAGACATTTCTTTACATTAAAAACTTTTGATTCTATCAGGAATTCAGGACACACACCATCATGTGCAGTTGTGCACGTACAATTTCAGAACAAATTGATCAGAAAGAACTGAACTGATGCACCAATTGAGTGAGCACTCGTCAGCTTGTCTGTCTTTAGCCCACGCACTCATGATATATACTATATTGCTAAAGCATCGATCAATCAGTGCGCGAAATAGGTGACGAACAGTGCCGCTAACATTAGCAGGTACGCGATCGCCTGATCAATCGCTTTCGCATCGACCACCCGCGCCATCACCGCTAGGGTCGCCGGCTTGTCCTGCGTCATGGATAGCTGCATGAGCCCAGAGAAGAAGAAGGCCGTGAACACCAGCACGTTCACCTTCACGGCCGCCATTTTTTTTATAGCTGCTCAAGCTTAGCTTGACAGAAGCGAAAATGCGAATGTGCTGCAAAGTTCTCTTATTTGTTCGTGATGCAAAGAATTGGCGAGCATGCCATGCATATATAGAGGTAGAGAGAGCAAAGGGGCGATGAACTCTCAGTGCTTGGTTTGATCACGACTGCAGGAAAGATTTGAACTTCGAAAAGACGGTGATGAGTCGGTCAGTGTGTGTTGCCTGTCTGGCTCGGCAGGATTGACTAAGGAGTTTGAAACATCCCCATCGTCATAAAAATGTGCTGAATACCTGCTTTGGAGTGTCCGCATGAGTTCTGTTCAGAGCATGAGATGAAAGATGTTTTGTGTGCATGCTGTGAACGGTATTGTTTGCGCTGAAATGTTCAGTAAGCAGCAGCGTAGAAATCTGCAGAGCAATGTTGATTGGGCCCTGCCTTCATGCGATCTGGTTCGTGGACAGTAGACGGCTCGCGTGGTACGGCATACACATTTGAGGGCCCAGAAAGATCATAGAACTGGAACATGATATTAAAAGAAAAAGTCCATATCACCCCCCACTTATGGGGGTGCACTACATAACTTCTTGACCTATGAAATGGTCTATATCACCCTCTTAAACTTTTTCAAACCCGATCAAATTACCTGTTAATAAAGCAGTTTTGGAAAATCATAATAAATCACGAAAAATCATAAAATGGAAAATTCAATTACGTTGGACTCCAAATAAGTAAATCTACACAGTAAACATATAATATGATATTCTTTAGTACATTTTTTTACAACTATGAAGAAAAACTTAGATCTAAAGCTAAAAAAAAAAGTCTCCTCTCGTACATCTTTTTCCCCAGGGATGTGTTAAGAGTAAAGTTCTGGAGGATTTGTGGCATTTTTTTATTATAGTTAATTAGCTACCACATTGAATATTTACTCATTTATTTATTAGAACGTTCATCTTGCTACCATTCATGGATTATCTACTCTTGTGGTTGTTTGTCTCGGTTCCAACTTGATTCATTAGTATGATATTAGTTCAGTTTGTTGAGTCCTAGTGTACTACTGAATTACTGATTTAACTTTTGAGAGACCACTTTCATCTCATTTTCCCTTTTTGGTTGTGTGGGACGAAATGATTGGTCAATTTGCATGTTTGCATTGATGTGCCTCAAGTCTTGATGCCACGAATTTTGCGCTATTGTTCAAACTATTTGTTATTTTTGCTATAGTTTGATTATTTTTACTGGTTCTATCTTCCCTTTACTAGTGTTATCAGAGCCACCTCTCATATAAATGAGTATGTTAACATTGAAAAGCCATTTCTCATGTACATGAGTATGTTTATTTGTTTTCTTGCGTGAAAATGTTAACATTAAAAATGTGAAGTTGGTTTGGAGCTTTTGTAAGCTTGTGGCTATTTTCTCGGTAGTAAGTTCAGATTTGAAGTTTATATTTAACACGATTTTCTTAAGAAGCATATTGTGCGCCTTTTTTCCGAGGTAAGGTGAACTAGTTGGTGCATACATGCAAAACAATATATCATATAACTGAGACATATCATTGATTTTCGCGTACATTTCTTTGTTAACAAATTGACAACAAACTGATCAGAAAGAACTGAGCTGATGATACGTTACTAAAGTCAGATCTTGGAACTGCTGGCATTTCAGAACCAAATTAAAGATCCTGTTTGTCTTTAACCACTCAAGAAACTGCAGTACCTAACCTAAACACCCGATCAGTGCGCAAAATAGGTGACGAATAGTGCCGCAAACATGAGCAGGTACGCGACCGCCTGATCGATCGCCTTTGCATCAATCACCCTTGCCGCCGCCGCCGCCGCCGCTACGGCTGCCGGCTTGTCCTGCGCCGCCATGGACAGCTGCATGAGCCCGGAGAAGAAGAAGGCCGTGAACAGCAGCACGTACGCCTTCACGGCTGCCATCTCCTATCACTGTACTAGCAGGTGTCTTCGAAGGTGAAAGTTATATCGCAGTTTCCTAGAACTGTGATCTTTGAATAACTAGTGAAAGAGCTGCTATGTGCTATGCTCTCCGATGCTTTGTGCGATGCAGAGGAACCGGCGGCTCCACGTATTTATAGTGGCAGAACGACAGGAAAAGCGTGGTGAACTGCATGCCCTGTTTGATCAAGACTTTTGAGGAGAAATCTGAACCTGTGAGCCGGTCAATTTGCTTGTCTCGCTCGGCAGGATTGACTAGACTTTTGAAACATCTCGTCATATGTTCTGAGATTTTGACATGCAACGGCTGCATTTGCAAGGCCGGTTCTTCTGATGATTGTCTCTGTTTCAGCCATTCATTGTCGGGGGGGCGGCCCCCCCCCCCCCCCCCCCCCCGGTTCTGCACGATCTGGTTCAGGTCAGTGGTATGACTTCTTGGATGCCAAGCTGTGAATGGAATTGTCCCTTCTTGCAGAAAACTTCAGGGAGCAGCAACGCTATAAAACAGCAGGACAAAATTGACCTGGTCCCTGCAAGCCATGCCATCCGTGCGATCTGTTTCACGCGCAGTACATCCTGGTATCCTACTCACTTGACCATTACAACTTGTGATTTGTTAAGGGGAGTCCCAATAGAAAAAACTAACACGATTTTCATAGCATAAGAAATCATCTATACAGACTATCTTCTGTTAGCCTAGTAAACTTGTGTTCACCTTGTATCTACCTTTTAGTTTCTTTTCTGTTATCAGGTTGTTAGGGAGCTCTGCGTTCCGGCTTAACCGGTCCAGAGCGCGTCCGGTTCTCCCGCCATGGCGCGAGGCGTTCCGGGTCGCGCGGCACGATCTGGTGTGTGGGATGGCACACACAGTGATCGATCGTGGCGCGCGCATGCAGGAGGGCACGACCAAGCTCTGCCGCTCCTTGTTTCCTTTTCAGTTGTAATCGTTTGTTATATATTCAATAGAGTCAGAAAACGCTGCGCTGTTGCGGCACAAAAAGTTCCTTTTGCTCCATTGTCTTCCTCCTCTGGCTCTCGCTCCTGAAAGCTGCTTGCTCGCCGCCGGACAGAGTTCCGGTTGACATTTGGTACCAGAGCGTGGTTTGAGAGAGGGACCTGATGTCTCGACGTTCCGAGCCCCGCGGCGGCCGCTCGCACACACCACCTCGCCGTCGTCGCCTGTCGCTGTCGCCCGAGCCAACCCGAGGTCGCGGCGGTCCGAAAATCATCGTCAGGCGGACGATCAAGGAGGCAACCGCCACCATCCAGTACCCCACACTAACCCGCTCCAACTGTGAGGAGTGGTCGATGTTCATGCAGGTGAACATGGAGGTGGCCGGCATTTGGTATGCGGTGGAGCCGTACAAGGATGAGGAGGTCGAGTACTGTGGAAAAAAGGCCATTGGGCCAAAGAATGCAGGTCCAGGCTACGAGATGAGGCCCATCTCGTCCAGGCGGCCCAAGCAGATGACGATGAAAACGAGCCCACATTGCTTATGGCGATGGGGTCGTTGACCTCGGGGGATCCTGATCCCCTTCCCCGTTCAGCTCCGACGCACACCGCCGGCGGCCGCCGTCGCCTTGAGGTCATTGAAGCCAAGGTCTTCGCCCAGCTCGACTCCGGCGAAGATGACCGCGATGAGTCGTTGTGGAACCTGGACACCGGCACCACCAACCACATGTCCGGGTGCCGCACGATCTTCCACGACCTCGACACTCAGATCCGCGTCGTCGTCAAATTCGGGGACAGCTCCGTCGTACCGATCGAGGGTGCCGGGACTGTGATCCTCCAGGCCAAGACCGGCGAGCACATCCCCATCACGGGGGTGTACTTCATCCCGAGGCTCACCACCAACATCCGTGAGTCTCGGCCAGCTCGACGAAGGGGGCTGCGACGTCCGCATCAGGCATGGGCTCCTCCGCGTCCGGGACGAGCACGACCGCCTTATCGTCAAGGTGCAGCGCTCCGCCAACCGCCTATACTCCCTGCGTGTCAGTATCGCCCGCCCCCTGTGCCTCACGGCGCATCACGCAGCGGGACCGTGGCTCTGGCATGAGCGCTACGGCCATCTCCACTTCGACGCCCTCCGGAAGCTCAGCAAGGAGAAGATGGTGGACGGGCTTCCGCCCGTGGAGCACGTGCACCAACTCTGCACCGACTGTGTTGCCACCAAGCTCAAGCGCAGGCCGTTCCCAGCGCAGGCAAAGCGGCGAGCCGACTGCATCCTCGACCTTGTCCACGGCGACCTCTGCGGGCCAATCTCGCCGGCGACACCGGGAGGGAAATCGTACTTCCTCCTCCTCGTCGACGACCACAGCCGCTACATGTGGCTGGTGTTGCTCTCGAACAAGAGCGACACACTGGAGGCGGTGCAGCGATTCCAAGTCCGGGTTGAGGTGGAGACTGGGCGCCGTCTGCGCGCCCTACGCACGGATCACGGGGGTGAATTCACCTCTGTCGCATTCGAGGAACACTGCTCCAAGCACGGCATCAAGCGTCAACACTCTGCTCCATACACGCCGCAGCAGAATGGTGTCGTGGAGAGGCAAAACCAGACGGTGGTAACCATGGCGAGAAGCTTACTGAAGGCCAGAGGGGTGCCCGCGGCGTTCTGGGGAGAGGCCGTCTCCACGGCGGTCTTTCTCCTGAACCGAGCACCCACGAAGGCAGTGGCGGGCAAGACTCCGTTCGAAGCTTGGCACGGGCGCAAGCCTAGCGCTGAGTTCCTGCGCACCTTCGGCTGCATGGCACATGTGAAGACAGGGCGCCCTCACCTGAAGAAGCTTGATGACAGGAGCTCACCCATGGTGTTCATCGGGTACGAGCGAGGTGGCAAGGCGTGGCGTTTCTACAATCCGGTGGAGGGGCGCGTACACGTGTCCCACGACGCCGTGTTCCAGGAAGACGCGAGCTGGGACTGGAGCAAGCTGAACGACGACACGGTGGAATACGCGAAGGATCTCACCGTCGACTACAGCGCCGAGGATTCTGCATCTGAGGAGGTGGGAACGCCAAGCCCCCCTTCCGGCGGTGGCAGAAGCGCCTCTGCTCCACCCGCATCAGCTCCCACGGCAACACCCACATTCGTCTCGCCCCCACCAAATGCCTTCGAGTTCCTCGACGATGACAACGACGTGCTGCCTCGGTTCAGGACAATCAACAATGTCCTGGGCCCACCTTCTCCGCCAGGGCTCGCGCCGCGCAACCTGGAAGCAGAGCTGTACTTGCAGATTGGGGAGGAGCCAGCAACTTTTGCAGAGGTGGAGCAGCACGAGCCGTGGCGCAGAGCAATGCTTGAGGAGATGAGATCCATCAAGAGCAATGGCACCTGGCGCCTGGAGACATTGCCGCCAGGACATCGCCCGATCGGCCTCAAGTGGGTGTTCAAGCTCAAGAAGAACAACGCCAGCGAGGTGATCAAGCACAAGGCGAGGCTCGTCGCGAAGGGGTATGTGCAGCAGCACGGAGTGGACTTCGAGGAGGTCTTCGCTCCAGTGGTGCGGATCGAGTCAGTACGCCTGTTGCTGGCGCTTGCTGCCCAGGAAGGATGGCCGGTGCACCACATGGACGTCAAGTCGGCGTTCCTCAACGGCGACCTCAAGGAGGAGGTGTACGTGCGCCAGCCACCTGGTTTCATCGTCGCCGGGCAAGAAGACAAGGTGCTGCGCCTCTCCAAGGCTCTGTATGGACTTTGCCAGGCGCCCCGCGCTTGGAACGCGAAGCTGGACCAAGCTCTGCGCACTCTGGGCTTCAAGCACAGCGACTCCGAGCACGCCGTGTACACCAGGGGCCATGGTGCGTCCCGATTGCTGGTGGGCATGTACGTCGACGACCTCGTCATCACCGGGAACGATGACAGCGAGATCAAGCGCTTCAAGGCTGAGATGCAGGCCCAGTTCAAGATGAGCGACCTCAGACTGCTCAGTTTCTACCTGGGCATCGAGGTGCTGTAGAGAGGTGATGGCATCTGCCTTTCCCAGGCGGCCTACGCGCGCAAGGTGCTCGACAAGGCCGGCCTATCTGACTGCAATCCTTGCCACACGCCGATGGAGCCAAGGTTCAAGCTGAGCAAGAATAGTCCAGCACCGCCTGTTGATGCCACTGAGTACCGAGGGATTGTTGGCTCTCTGAGGTACCTGGTGCATACAAGACTTGATATCGCCTTTGCTGTAGGGTATGTCAGCAGGTTTATGGAAGCCCCTACCTCTGAACATCTGGCTGCAGTGAAGAGGATCCTCAGGTATATTGCTGGAACCATTGATTTTGGTGTTCAATTCAGAAGGATTCAAGCCGAAGCCAAACTATTGGGGTTCAGTGATGCTGATATGGGAGGAGATGTCGATACTCGGAAGAGCACCACCGGAGTTCTGTACTTCTATGGTTCGTGTGCAGTCAGCTGGCAGTCACAGAAGCAAAAGGTGGTGGCACTGTCATCTTGTGAAGCAGAGTATATTGCAGGATCAACAGCAACATGCCAAGGTCTCTGGCTTTCATAGCTGCTCTCTGAGCTGAAGAGTGAGCAGCGCAAGACATTCAAGCTAAAGATGGACAGCCAATCTGCAATTGCACTCAGTAAGAACCTTGTCTTTCATGAGAGAAGTAAACATATTGATGTATGGTTCCATTTCATTCGTGATTGCTTGGAGAATGGGTTGCTGGATGTCGAACATGTTCGTACTGAGGAGCAGCTGGCCGACATCCTGACAAAGCCACTTGGACGTGACAAGTTCTGTGAATTGCGCGTTCTGCTTGGAGTTGGAAGGATCGTTGGCAAACATCAAGTTTAGGGGGTGAAATGTTAGCCTAGTAAACTTGTGTTCACCTTGTATCTAGCTTTTAGTTTCTTTTCTGTTATCAGGTTGTTAGGGAGCTCTGCGTTCCGGCTAAACCGGTGCAGAGCGCGTCCGGTTCTCCCGCCATGGCGCGAGGCGTTCCGGGTCGTGCGGCACGATCTGGTGTGTGGGATGGCACACACGGTGATCGATCGTGGCGCGCGCATGCAGGAGGGCACGACCAAGCTCTGCCGCTCCTTGTTTCCTTTTCAGTTGTAATCGTTTGTTATATATTCAATAGACTCAGAAAACGCTGCGCTGTTGCGGCACAAAAAATTCCTTTTGCTCCATTGTCTTCCTCCTCTGGCTCTCGCTCCTGAAAGCTGCTTGCTCGCCGCCGGACAGAGTTCCGGCTGACATCTTCCACAGTGGTAGTGTCTTCAAGTAATAATTATTTTCTCTTTCTCTCTCTTAACTCTAACTTCTTCCTTCAATTAGAGAGTGACATGAGTCCTCTAGAAACTAGTAGTTTCTTCCTAATGATAATTTTATGGTTTCTTGGTGCATTGGTTCAAGAGAAGACTTGGTTTCTTCATGAAGAAACCATTTCTATGATTCTCCATCTCTTTCCTCATTAACTAGGCTGTCACATCACCATTTCAATTAATTAACAAGCTATTTAAGAGTGATAGAAACTACCATTAATGTACCATTGGGAGTGCCCTAAGGCTAGCTGCATTGCACTATGGCATCCCTTGCGGCAAGTTGGTGGCGTAAGAATTTAGAGCAATTTTTGCTGCAGCGCTCCACGTTATAAGCAAGGGTACAAGAACGTAATGCTACTTTTGCGGCACAGCAAACGTAAAATCTTCCTTACGGCACAACAGGCGCACATCCCACCAGCGTGTTGGCGTAGTAAAGCAGACGTACCGTGGACCGACACCTATGGCAAAACAACGCGTGAGAAGATGGTAGTTGGAGTTAGGTGAATAAAATATAGTATGGAGTAAATATGTAGAGTAATATGAGTGCGAGAGAAGATAATGTAGAGTAAAAACTTTTACTGACGTGACTAAATATTCGTTTTAGAGTAAACTTTTAGAGTAATAGCAGTGCAGATGGTCTAATGTCCTACGGCCAAAACCTCTCTGGTTGGATCTGCTATTCTGCTGTCGAAATTAATGCTCTGACACTTCGACCGCTGCAGCTGCACACGGTCCTGCGGCCAAAATCTTTCTGGTAGGAAATATTAAAAATATACCTGGACCAAAGCTGAGCACAATATTGGCTTGATGCATGCCCCCGTTGGTTGATCCGACGGTGAACTAACTTGAATTTCTGCGCACAGAATTGGCATGGTACTACTAAAACTAGGGGTGTCAGTTGATTTGACTGTCTATGTTGACTTGGTTCTTTCTGCAGCGTATTATTACTCTGTTGCTTGAACCGTGTCACACCCGAATTTAAACAAAAATTCGAATGCTCATATTATATGTGCGTCAGGATCAAAGTTCACACATATAACGACTCAGTGATTACCAAAACATAGCGTCAAAACGTAAAGAGAGTATTAAACTTTACTACAGACCAAATGTCTCATAACGAACTAATAATAACAAGTAGCTATGCAGCGTCAACACCACATGCAGTTGACTGGTGACACGTCCGCCTAGAATCCGTCGAAGTCTCCAGGGAAATCTTCAAATCTCTCCAAATCTGAACAACATCCGGGTAGTGTCGTTGCAATAATGAAAACAAGCGTGAGCACATGCCGTACTCAGCAAGCGGAAACAAAATACAACATGTAAAGCTGTTTGGTGGAAGGCTGATAGGTTTAAACATTCAGTATTTTAGTTGGTCAAGTTTTATTAGCAGCATAATTACTAACTAGTGTAAGTTTATACCAAACCCACAATTAACATAAAAGATAAACAACATAAATGAATATAGATGCATCAAGTTAATCATTGTCTTTCATAGATTAATCATGTGAGGGTCCAGGCCGTTCTTGACCGTGAGCACGGCTAATCGATTAGTTTTAAACACTCTGCAGAGGTTGCACATCTTTACCCACAAGTCGCGTAAAAGTTCTAGGAACTTTAAACCCAACCATGCGATGTCGGCCAAGCATCATACCACACTACCTAGGTGCGATTGCATAGTGATGCTACGAGGCCTTTACAAAGTTTCCCCAGTGTGAAGCAACCCGCGAAGGTTCCGAGTCGTTGCAGAGTATAAAGTCCCCTAGTAGGTATCGTGTCTTAGCCAAGCCCAACTCCCTACTAGAGCGAGTCTATACCCCACTAGCGCTCCCCCTTGCCCTTATCAGGTAAGGTCACCCCAATAGAGTCCCTAATTAATTAGCCAAGTCAGAGCCATATGGACTTGTAGTTGCACTGTTGTCCTGGGTGGTCGCTCCATGTTCCAATTAAGCATGGTGATCTTGTATTAATGAAGGTATAACATAAATAAATCAAGTTTCATAATGTTTCATTAATACCATCCACCAAGTTAAGCATAGCGAGAACTACCCAACAATAAATTAAACCCAGGTTGTTCAAGGAAAAAGGGGTAAAATAATCTAGTCAAATCCTTAATTGGGTCCCATCAATTTAATGCAAGTAAAAAGTAAATATAGTGAATTAAATGCACGTTGTATAGGTAAACGGGTATGCATCAAGGAAGACTTGCCTTCAAAAAAATCCCTGTTGCTATTCAGACACTTCAGCTTCTTGGTCTTCAAATCCTTCAGCCCAAACGTTCTTTACGCACCACATCAAAGTACATACAAGCACACAATAGAATAAAATAAGAAAAAAAATCACCAAACAGTATTGTCAAAGCAAAACAGAGGCAAAAAGCTATTCTACGCTTCGATACGATCGTTTGGACTAAAAAACGCTAAAAACGGAGCTAAAACGAAGAAGATATGGCTTAAACAGGGTACAGGGGCTTATCTGCGAAAAAACTAAGGTTCCAGGGGCTAACAGCAAGAAACTGAGGGCTAAAACATAATTAAACATATAAACAGAAGGGCTTGGGTGAAAACTAAAGGTCCGGACTTTGGGTGCTAAAACTACAAAGGTTAGGGCTAAAACAAAAGAAAAAGGATCTAATTATAAAGATTTTTACACGGTGGAAGGACCGGCTTACGATATTAAAAATACCAGGGACTTTTATGCAAAACGGCACGGCCACGTGGGGGAATTGACCGATTGGCCGGTATTGACTCCGGTTGGATTTGATTCGAGCCGTTGGATTTAGATCTGGCGGCTGGGGAGAACTGCAAGCGGCTGGCGGCGGTGCTAGCGACGGCGAGCGGCGACGCTGCGGGGAACCTCCGGCGAGCTCGTCCAATCTTGAGTTAGGGTGCTCCGTTGGCTTCGCGGGCTGGCCGGGGATGAAGCTGGCGAGACGGCGACTCGATCTAGGGTTCTAGGGAGGCGGGACAGGCGACGACGACGACGCAAGGCTCGGCAAGGCGGACTGCGGCGACGGAGCAACTCCGGCGAGGCAGCGCGGGCGGTGCGAGGCACGGAAACGAACACAAGCGGCACTGGAGGGTTCCTCACCTCCTTGCGGTCTCCCGAAGCATCTCCTTGACGACAGAACGGCGGATCAGCAGCGGCGGCGAGCCAGGGTTTCGGCGGCGGCGCGGCTGAGCTCGAAGGCTAGGGCTTAGGGTTTGAGGGGCGGTCCAGGACGGGGCGGCGCCTTAAATAGGGCCGAGCGTGGGGTCTTGGCGTGCAGGCCACGGCGACACGGAGGCGGTGACGTGCGCGGTCGGGACTCGGCCTCGAGCTCGAGTCCGGGGCGGGGACGGCGAGAGGAAGGAGATGACAGGGGGGCCCCACACGTCAGTGGCTGAGAGCGGGGGAAAGAACTGGCGTGTCGCCGCTGGGCTGCTTTCTTACTGGGCCGAGGCGGAAACGAGCAAGCGAGAGGAGATCAAGGGGCACAGGCATACTTTGCCAAGGCGGCCTGCTAAACATTGCTGGGCTGCGAGAGAGGGAGCTGGGCTGCAATTAGAGAAAGAGAAGAGGGGGCGGTGCTAGACCTTTGCGTGCTGGGCTGCGAACACAGCTGGGCTGGAAGAGGAGAAAGGTTAAGGATAAAAGGGAAAGGGTTTTGAAATTTTAAAAAGGGATTCAAACACTTGAATTCAAATTCAATTTTGAATTCAACCAACCAAAAATAATGCACCAGCATGAAATGCAACAATAAACTTCTATATTTATTTATTTAATTTTCAAAAATATATTTAAATGACTAAAAATTTAAATACACCCTATAATCCTTATACACAAACCATGTTTCTATCAAATTTTATTTGAAGAAATTTTTTTAAAAAATTAGGGTGTTACAAACCGCTGCTACTTCCAGGGACTGTCAGTTGATCCGACAGTGTCTTTATGTCTGGTTTGCTTTATCTTTAACTTACCACCATTTAGACACTCAAAAATAATCTATGAGACCTAGAATGTCTACAAAGACATGCTCAAACACTTTGATTAGTCCTATTGACCATGTTGTCATGAATCATCAAAATCATACTCGAACAAATGGCTTTGATAGCCATGTTTGCTACAAAGTCTACAAAACTTGTTGACATTTTTCGGTAACATTTATAGTGCATCATAGGCTATATCCTTTTAATGGTAAGACATTAATCCTTTATTTTTCCATTATTCCCAAACTGTACCTGTTTGCTTCCTCCAGTAATAAGTATAAGTCTCGTCCCGTCGGATGCTACCAGGCTAATTAGGAGTATTAAATATAAATTAATGATAAAACAAATTTCATAACTCTAGATTTTTGTGAGATGAATCTATTAAGTCTAATTAGATCATGATTAGACAATATGATGCTATAGTAAACATATGTTAATCGTGGATTAATTAGGTTCATTAGACTCGTCTTACAAAAAGCTTAATATTTATACAATTAATTTTATAATTGTAAGGAATCGGATGCTCTTAGCCTAAGAGGTGAGGGGTGAATTAGGCAAACTTAAAATTATAAGCCTAGGGTTATCATTATTTGCTCAAAACATAAACTAGAACATACCATCTAGATGTGCAACTACGGTTGTTCTAGTGTGGAACTCTCATCCCAAAGTGTTTTGAAACCTATAGCCAATCCTATCAAGATGCTACTCTATGAAAGTAAAGTCACGCAAAGAGTGCAAGTATGAAATGTGGAAATGTAAAGAGGGATCAGAGGAAGCAAACTCTTGACAAGCGATTTATCACGTGGTATCAGTAGGCATTAAGCCACTACTAGTCCACGTTGTTGAAGCACTCAACACAAGAGTATTGCTTCCCGGTCAACAAGTCTCTCCCAAGGCCAACTTGACTTGCCACTTAGGCTCAGCCACGAAGGCACTCGCCAAGCCCCTTGGTCACCTTGATGCTGCCTCCACTAAGGAGCTTCTCCACCAAGGGAGGGGGTCTCCACGTCCCCCACACAAAGCTTCTTCGCCACACCACACCAAGTTCGAGGGTCAAAGACGTTGTCAGAGAGTCACTTAGGCTCTAAGGCTCCGGCGCACCTTGTACACCTAGATCCACTCGAGAATCACCTCACAAGGTTGGCACACCTTGCATACAACTCAACTCTAAGCCTGTGCTTGCACTAAACACTTTCTAAGCATGTGCAAAGCCTTTGGATGAACACTTGAGCACTTGTATGGCTTGGATATGATCTTCAATGTGTCTCACACTCTACTACACTTCCACACCATCCAGCCACGTCAAATGATGGGGTGGCAGGGATATAAATAGCCCAAGGCGTCTACAGAGCTGTTGCTCCAACAGCTAGTATTTTTTTGGTACCATTTGATGAACTGACGGTTCCTTTTTACCATGCATCGGTTCATCCGGTGCTACTAGCCGTTGCCTTCCACCGTAGACACTCACTGACAGAATTCACCCGACACTTCCACCCACGGTGCGTCGGTTCATCCAGTGCTCATGGTCGAGACTCCAAAACCTCTTTGTCTTGGCACTAAACATTATCGGATAAACCGACGCTACATCGGTTCATCTGACGGTTGGCTTCACAGTTTCTTCACTCGCAGTTTTCATCTGACACATCTAGATTTGCGGGTGTCGGTTCATCTGATGATCTCTGTTAACTTGGCCTTCACTACAGCGTACCAAATCCTCCAATGCTTGCACTGCTGCTCCTTTCTAGGTACTGTCGGTTCATCCGACAGTCTCCTTTTCTTCTCTTTATCTTCCTTTGAACTTGCCGCCACTTAGAGTTAACTTACCACCATTTAGAGCCACCACTGTGGATTGTTGATATGATTAACTGGTGGTATCTTGACTTTGATTGTGGTTGCATCCATGAGACCTATAGTGTCTGCAAAGACATGCTCAACCAATATGGTTAGTCCAATTGATCATGTTACCATGAATCACCAAAATCATACTTGAACAAATAGCTTGATGACCATATTCACTACAATAATTAAATTATGTTTAGTCCTCCTAAATAGTTTCGTCTCATTCGATGTGACGAGACTTTTTATAAGTCCTCGGAAATCAAACATCCACTAAACATCCAATATGGTGCTTTGACTTTGATGCTTATTGCTTCCATGTCATCATATTCATAGGGTACACAAATAAGAAGAAAAGAATTACAATAGCTGGATACAGTACATCGGTACCATTGCTAAATAGCGACTTATTATAAGTTCCTAGGAACCAAACACCTACTAAGTTGGGTTAGTGGAAACTCCAATATGGTGCTTTGACTTTGATGCTCATTGCATCTAGTTCATCATATTCATAGTATTTTTTAGGTATTCATCTTTTAGAAATTTTAGAGTGCTTATAATTAATATAATTAATATGAACCATCCATGTAATGAAATCTAACAGTGGTAGTACCAGAAAATACTAATAGGGTAGTACCAAGAAGTACTAATATGGTAGTACCAGGAACTACCAGTTTGGTAGGCCCAGCAACTAATTTTATTTTTTGTCCTATTAAATTAGATGGTGAGAAATCTTAACACAAGAAACTATCTACCTTTCGGTAATATCCAAGTACCATAATAAAACTCTTCGGTTTTACATATGTTGTTGGAGTTGCTCTGATTAGTTTCTTATTGAAAGGCGTGGGTGAAGATCATCCAGCTGACTGGTGCTGAAGACGTGGTTTCCAGGTAGGAAGGGAAAATGGTAAAGGAAATTCCCTATATGCCACTGGGAAATGTAATCATCCCTTATGTGCCATTGAAAATTAGCATATCCCCTCAATGTCATTGTTTTGAATCTTCCATCTCCTCTATGTCATTGAGTTCTTGATGGCAATAGCATAGATGGGATGAAAAATTGAAATCAATGACACTGAAGAGATGATCTAATTTTCAATGACACATAGGGGGTGAGTTACACTTCCAAGTGGAATACAAGGAATTTCCTCCAAAGGGTAACCATATTATGTTGACGAATCAGGCAATCGGTGGGAAAGGTGTAGACAAAGCTTGCTTGGTGTCCATCTGCTCGAATACGTCAAATGTCACAAGCATAGCACACTAGAAGCTTGCAACAAGGGGATATTTAACTATTTACCATCCTTACGAATGTGCTTACATATTTGCTATTCCTCTATGCACGAAGCAACATATTTGCCATTTTTGCACACGTGGCAGGCCATGTCACCCATGCCAGCGTGGACGTGGACGGGAAAAGACTGAAATACCCCTACCTTATCTATATTAGTTATCCCTTTCCTCTCTTTCCACCACTGACATGTGGGACCCATATGTAAGGGTCATCTTCAACCTCAAGGTATCTCCATGGCTGGTGCAGCAGTACTTTCAGAGGGCCAATCGCCGCTGCCCTTCGTGGTCGACGCGTGCTAGGGAACCGGTTGGCGCCCCTTTCACGTGACCGTCGCCCCCTCCCCATGGCCGATGCTCATCGTGTGAGCGCCGTCATGGTCCCCTGTGGCCGGCGTGTGCCCCCTCCCCCCGCGATCGAAGGCAGGCTGCTGTGGCGACCCATGGCTGGCGTGTGCTGTGGGCAGACTGTCGATGCCTCCCGCGGACAGAGTTAGACCACCACGCCTCCCCCCTCCCTCGGCTGAAGGCAGGCGGGAACATGCTGTGGGCGGACCGTCGCCTCCCTGGGCCGGACGCAAGCTGCCTTGGCCTTGTCCACGAGCAACCACATGTCTAGCGCAATAGGGGCAGGTAGAGAAAAATGGAGGAAGGAGGAAGAAGATAGCAGGGATATTTCAATCTTTTTCCGTCCACATACACGCTGGCATTGGTGACTTGGGCTGCCACGTGTGCAAAAATGGCACATACGTTACTTGGCGAATAGAGGAATGACTATTATGTAAGCGCATTCGTAAGAATGACAATCAGATATTTGATATCCATAAAGATGACAAATAGTTAAATATCTCCGCAGCAACAACAAAGCATGGCCAAGATGGGTTTGGTTGGATGGTAGCTTTCTGAAAAGCAGTTGTGAGTTTGGAAACGTAGCTATGACTGTTGTCGCTGACAGGTTAACCCTGCCTGTCAGCCTCTTACTTTTTATTCTGCCGCACAAGCATGCTCCATCTAATGATCGCATGCCACGAGACCACTCGGAGGACGAAAAAAAGGTGAATTGCCAGTCTGGAGTCTGCCACGCAGGGGCTCCACTTCCCTTTAGCAGCTCCTTATTAGGTGATGACCACTGCAATGGATGTATAACATCACCTTACCAATTAATTAATTGGATTTTGAAAATGTACAGCATGCTGTTCCTCTTTTGCGGCGGTCAGCCACTGAAAGCTGGGAACCAGCGATATACTCCCTCCGTCCCTTTTTGTTGGTCGCCAAAAAATAGTGATTCCCCTCACAGATACGCATTCCAAACGACCATCAATAAGGGACGGAGGGAGTAGGTCTAAATCTGGGTCGTTTTTTGGTTTTGCCAGACCGACCCTCGTGTCGTCTCCCTCGAGGCGACCCGAGGGGTTCCGCCCCCGCGCCGCCGGCCCTGCGCTGCCCCCGTTCCCGGCGGTGGCGGCCGCCCTCTCCACCGCTGGCGGCGGCGGCCAGCGGCTGCACCGCAACCGGTGCCCCCGCGTCCCCCCTCCTCGCCCTTCCTCCCTCACCTCCTTCCCTCTCCTCTTATTGGCGGCGGCGGTGCAGCTTGCCGACGGCGTGCTTCGCCCTCCCCGGCGCAGATCCACCCATCCCCGCGCGTGGATCCAGCCGCTCCCCACGCGGCTGGCCTTCGCAGCCGTCGTTTCGGCCCTAGCGGGGCGGCGACGCCCGTTGACCTAGCGGCGGCGGCCGCCGCTCCCCGGCCAGCTTCGGCCGGCGGGGCCCCTGATCCGGGCGCCCTGGGTGTGGATCCGGCCGCCCCCCACGTAGTTCCTTGGTGCGGCAGCGGTTGCGTGCGGGTTGGGGTGGTCGGCCGGTGCTCCCTCGTCGGCGGCGGCTGATCCCCTCCTCGGCCGGCGACGGCGCGACGACGGCAGCTGTGCTCCTCCGCCCCCTTCCTCCTTCTCGTGCGCCACAACGCCACGGTCGCCTGCTTCCCCTCCTCACCTCTCCTCGCCACCTCCCCGACGCGAGGTGCCCAGCCACCGAGTCCTTCTGGCAGCAAGGCCGCCGCCGCCGCTCAGGAACGACTCCGCGTAGGCGGCGATCCTGGGCGCGCCGGCGGCCGCGCAACCCGCTGCGTGGGCCGGCGGGCCCCGTCAGCTCCGCCCCCGCCCCCCTGCGATGGCGCCGAGGGCGCCCCTCCGACCCTGTGCCGCCTCGGCTCCCCTGCGGCACCTCCTCGTCGCCGGTGGGACCCCCTCTGTGCGCCCCTTCCGACCCTACGCCGGCTCGGCTCCCCCGCGACCGCCGGCGGGTCCTCCTTGTCGCCGGCGAGACCCCGCCCTCCTGGGAGGTGCGGGAGCCGCCGGGTCCGCTGCTGCCGCTTCCCCCGACCCGTCCCCGTGCCAGCTCCACCTCCTCTTCGGCGCCGACGGTCCGTGACGGGTTCGGCACCGCCTCGCCCGCCTTCCGCCCCTGAAGTTTCGCCCGCTCCGGCGCCTCCTCTCCCCGGTTCGTCGGGCCCGTCCGCCACTGCTCCCCCTGCCGCAGAACCGTCTCCCGCGCTGCCTCTTCGTCGTCGTCCGCAGCACACCCCCCTGTGCTGTCTGCGGCTTCGTCGACTTGGCTCCCGCCGGCGGCCGCCGCCCTCCTCCCATCAACGACCGTCCCACGCCGGTGCCACGTCCCTCCCCTCTCTACGCGGGTGCGGGTGTGGGCGGCGGGCCGGGAGGGAGGTGCCCTCCCCCCTCCGCACCTCCCTTCCTTCCGCGGCCGGCGTTGCGGTGGTGTGCCGGGTCTGTCGCTACCCGGTGGAGCTGGTGCTGCTGTCCTGGCGATCTGCGGGGGCTGCGATGGCGCAGCCTCCGCGACGGCAAGGGTTGCGGGCCGTCGGCGGCCGCCGTCCCCGGCCCTTCGTCGCCCGAGCTGGCGGAGCTGCCCCCCTCTCCCTCGTTTGGCGCCTGTCCGCGACTTCTCCCCGTCTCTTCCCGTCGCCGGTCTCCTACCTTCGGCGCCTGCCGGCCTGCTGCGCTTCATGGCATGTTCGCCTCAGCTCACCTGCAACCTTTCCACCAGCCGGCTCGCTGTCCAAGCTTCGAAGTTCGGCCGCTAAGAGTTGTTCTTGGGGCTCGGCGAAAGCCTCGTACGACTTCGGTCCGTGCTGACAACGGCTGCACCTGTTGGTGTAGTTACCTCGCTGGAGGCATTGTCTTGGCGGCCCCAAGTCCATTTGGCTGCCGGGTGAAAACCTGGTCTGCCCCTTCTCGGGCAGACGGACGTTGGCGACGTTCTCGTCGTTCCCTCCGTGGTGGCTTCGTTCCGCTTGGCATCTTAGTTCGCTCTTCGTCGGGCTTGGTTGGTCTGCTTGCCGGTGATGAGCGGGTGTCTGGGGTGTTCCTTCTTGCAGGCTAGGTGTCGGCTCTTGTCTTTCGCTCGGCGTTGTGGTGTTGCTCTCCGTAGTTCCTTTTTTTTTCAGGTTGTTTAGGTTTTTCCTCCCTTCTTTCTCTGTTGTTCTCTGTTTTGAGCGCCTGAGGTTCCTCCCTTGTGCGTCTCGTTGTAACGCTTTCTCCTCTCTTAATGAAAAACATGCTTTGCACGTCTTAAAAAAAAGATTTTGAAAATGTCTAATCAGAAAACTAGCTACTATGCTATTTCGTTAATGTGCACTGGAATGATATTATTTCGTTATTCATGTTTATATTTTCTTGTTAATATTTCATATGCTTAAATTGTATTAACATAACATATATTCTATGTCGCACACTATACTGTAAGAAATTAAGAATGAAATTGGCGGGAACCAAAAGTTTTTAAAAACTGGCGTGAAACAATTTCAAATTACAATGGCACAAAATTATGGAAATAGCTTTTCAAGGGCAGACCATTTACCCGCTCCTACAAACAGCTATTTGTAGCTGCAAAAGCTACGAGTAGATGGTCAGCCTGCCGCTGAAAATGTCATTTTACCTACTCCTATACAAAATGTTTTTGTAGTAGTGCATAAAACCAAGCAGACTACACAGCTTTCAATCTCAACTAATACAAGTAATTAAGGATAGCACGGTCATTTGTTACAACTAGTAATGCGTCAAAAATTTTCTAAGTGAACAGTCTTTGTGAGACGGAGTAAGCAAATAGCCACACACTCCAGCCCAAATGACTGCTCAATCAGTTAGTGTAGGATAGAAAAGGTGGGTATTCTTTAATTTTCTCTTGACTCATCGTTGAAGTCTTATATTTTAAAATTTGTCCCACAAAGAATGTCTTCTTTACCTCTTATGTAAACCTCATCTAATCTATAACTCCTATACAGGAGCTCCCCACTAGAGAGGTTTTTGGGAGTTCTCAGCCCTGTGATTGGGCCACGTCACCTCAATATCCGTTTGTAGCCTCAGACCGACCCGTCTGTCTGTTTTCCCCTGCTCGCGCGAGCCCGCCGCTGTTACCTGTCCGGCAGAAACTGACGCCCCCAGGCCGAAACGGATCGAGGCTTTTCTGCGTCGCCATCCCAATCGTCTTCGCCGCTTCCCCTTCGACCCTTCATCTGCCTACGGGGGCTACGGTGGTGTTTTATTTAAAGCGAGGCTCGCCACTCACCCAAGCCGGGCGCCCTCTGTTCCACCGGCGAGCACGCGCCACCGGAACCATGAGCTCGCCGCAGCCAAGCGCCTTGCGCCCTGCTCAGCCGTCGCGCCGTGCTCAGCAGCGCGCATCATCACGCGGCCGAGTCAGCCTCGCGCCTTAGCCGCGATCGCCGTCGCGACGACGTTCCACGTCCTGACCGTGCTCCACGGCGCCTCCGCCACGCGGCCGATGGCAGGCCGCGGCATCATCCGGGACGGCGACGTCGTCGGCGCAGGCGCTGGCGCCGGCTGCTGGGCATCACCAGCGGCGCGCGGCGGCGGCGGCGGGCGTTAGAGATGGGAAGTGGCTGCCGTTCGCGGGCGTGCACCACCACCTGCCGGTGGCCACGGCGTACTGGGCGCATAGACCGGTGCCGTGGGTCGGGGCTGGCGACTTGGGCGGCGCAGGCGCAGGCACCGTGGAGGGCGGCGAGGGGGAAGAGGAGGTCGTGCGGGACCGGGAACGGCGCCACCGGCCGTCGTCCGAGCGCGACGGGACGACCACCACCATGCGAGGAGTCAGCCTGTCTCGCCTGCCACGCCGTGCGCTGGGCAACAGCAGCGCTCAGCAGCCGCCGGTGTTGAACCTCTGCAGTCCGCCGGTCACCTCTACCCTTCTCTGCTTCCTCCCTCCCTTTGTTTCTCTCTCTCCACGTTAACAGACACAAAGGACCGTGAAGCAGGTAAGGGATAAGCCTGGCCACGTCGCTTGGTCCAATAAAGGCATGCCACGTCACTACGGTGGGACCCGACTGAAAGTTAATCAAATCACCTCCTCACGCTAGTCCTATCCTATGAACTTGGACTTGGTTCACGTACGCCCAAGGATTCAGCTCATCCATATCCATCAGCAGGCCGTGCGGAGGTACAGCCGTCGAGATGCTCGCCAAAAATGGCCCCACCAGCCCTGGCCCACATGTCAGCTATAAAAGTATTGCTAGGTACACCCTGGGAAACGTACGCAGAGATGTGGGAAACGATCGGAAGCAGTATAAATCCATTTATTGGCAATCAATTTAATGTTGTATGATTTAGTATTACTAAGAAGCTAATTGGGTACTGTTATTTCAACTATCTGTAATAAGCTCATATATCCCTATCAGGCAGACATGATATCATGAAAATTTCTCTTATGATCATTGCATTTTTCTTAATTCCCGCAGCAACGCGCGGGTGAGATTCCCCTAGTCTATAACTCCTATATAGGAGCTCCCCACTAGGGAGTTCTCTCAACATGCAAGCATGCCACCTCAACAGCCCCACTAAGACCATGACATCCAGTGGTGGGCCCCATTGTTTGAACTAGTTAAAAAATGTTATAACTCAAAAATCAAAAAACCAAATTAAATTCTGATTACACCATTGGATTCTTTTTAATAAATCCTTCAAAACAAGATCTCATATGAATATATTTGATAAAATGACAAATAGGCCCATCGATGGTAGTTGGTATAGAGTAAAGTGAAAAATAAAAAAAAGAATGAAAAAAAGGAAAAGGAAAAGGAAAAAGAAGAAAGAAAAAGAATAGGAGGGTGATAGTAATATTCTAACTCATAGATTTCTCCTACATACTTGCGGCAACGCGCAGGGAATTGAGGAATATAAAGGAATAGCAGCGTAGATAGTCCTAGCAGAAACATAACGATCGGATCTTTTTTCATTTGACATCATGAAATATATCCATTTTTATACTAAATAGCTATTCCTGTTGGTAGGAAAAGAAAAGAGTGGTCATGAATCACCGAATTGATCTATCTACTTTTAGTTCAGTTTGCCAATTGCATGTATGCAGTCCATCAATTGTTTCTTTTTTTATTCAATTGGCGGCCATCTTCTTGCGATTAGCAGCCCGAAGCTCTGAACCGCATCCCCTTTCAATCTCCTGGTCAGCGTGTGATCGATGGCCAATGATAAATTAAGTTAGGATGAGATTGTAATCTCCTCCTTTTTTTAACAAAATAAATGAGATGACTGATGATAAATTGAGTTAGGATGTGATTGTAATCTCCTCCTTTTTTCTAAAAAAATTAGTGGTTTACATCTATAATAGATTTAATTTTGACAAAATCCCGTAGCAACACGCGTGGTGTTCAAACCTAGATCAAACCTAGATCAAAGAATTACCAACGGCGGCGACGAGGTTGCCGAGGTCGCCGAAATTCTCTCTTATGATCAGATGCGTGAGGTTGCCGAAATTCTCTCTTACAATCATTACATTTTTCTTAATTCCCGCAGCAACGCGCGGGTGAGATTCCCCTAGTTAAATCAACACTCATACCCATACAAAAGTATATGAAGAAGCATGTGTAGAGTTAATCAAATGATTATTTCATTAGTTTCAATGCATGTGCATTTATTTAGGATTAAAAAACTATACGACTTTCTATTATAATTAGTATTAGTTATTAAAGATAACATAAACAGGAGTGCTTTATTCTGGGTTGAGAGGGGGTGCATGTGGGTAAAATCTAGATGGTTAGCACTAATTATTTTGACTTTTTCGATGGGTGGCGCAGATCAGAACTCACAAGCCACGTTCAGAAATTTATTCCTTGGGATGAAAAAAAGAGCAGACCCTCGTGTTGCGTGCCTCTCGGGCGACTCGGAGGCGATGGCCCGGCACCCACCGCCTTCCTAACCCTAGCTCTGGTGGCTGCCGGTGCCGATGGCAGCGGCTCGCGTGGAAGTTGGCCTCCACACTTCCATTCCCTTTCCCTCCCTCTCGTTTCTCCTTGGTCGTGGGTGGCTGGTGGTTCCCTTGCCGTGTGTTTGGTTGGAGAGCCGCGGGAGCGGAGCCGAGCGGCTCCGCTCTCGCGGGTGTTTGGATGAGGAGCGGCGGGAGCGGAGCGGCTCCCGGCGGAATATTCCTGCGAGATGCGGGTTGGCTCCGTCCCTCAAAATTCGAGGGGCGAAGCCGCTCCGCTCCCGTTTCTGCTCTCTCATTTCTCTCTGTCTCCCTCTCATCTCCCTCTCTCCTGTCTGTCTCCTGTCTCGTGAAGACCGTGAAGGCGGCGGCGGCGGTGTGCTCTCTCGCGGGCGGAGCCCGTGAGGGCAGCGGCTGAGCTCAAGCTCGCGCCTGTAAGGGCGGCGGCGGAGCTTGCCTGGGGCGGCGGAGCGGAGGTGGCGGTAGGGCACGGGGCGGCAGCGGCGGCGGAGCTTGCCTGGATCCCCATGGCGGGCGGCTGATCTGCAGGGTCCGTGAGGGCGGCGGCGGCCCAGAGCACGCCCGGGGCCGGCCGAGCGCGCCCACGGCGCCGGAGCCCGTCCGGGGCCGGTGGAGCCCACCCGCGGCGGCGGAGCTGGCCCGGGGCGAGGGAGCTCACGCGGGGCGGCGAGGGAGCTCGCCCGGGGCTGGCGCTGAACGGCGGAGGCGCGGCCGGCCGGCGCTGGGCAGAGCTCGCGCCCAGGCAGGGCTCCATCCATGGCGCTCGGGAGGAAGAGGAAGTTGTGGCCTGTGGGGATGAGGAAGAAGAAGAGATATGTATGACATGTGGGACCTACTAAACCTAAGCCCTATTACATGTGGGACTCACTAACGGAGTGAAAACTGTCATCCATTCCTCCAACTCATTCCTCTAACCAAACAAAAAAGAGAGTCGGAGCCACTCCAACCCAATCTTTTCAACCAAACATGAGAAGGGTTGGAGCCGTCCCCAAAACGAGGGTCGGCTCCGCTCCGCTCCCGCGGCTCTCCAACCAAACACACGGTTGGTCCATACACATTTCTATACACTCGTATATACTGCAAGATTTTTTTGTGTTATAACAACAGAGTTGTAGCAGCTAGCAGGCATGTCATTCCTATTTAACTCTAGCAAATCCATGTCACCACTAAAGTCTTTTTTTTAAAAAAAAACTAAGCAGGGGAACTGCTACATCACCATGTAAGTATCCTTGCAGTAAGCACAAGAAGCAGCACTCCGTCACACAATCCACTTGAAATCTTCATTTCAACTTGCTAACTGCAGCAGGCGGAAACATCCTATGGCCGATGTGTGCTAGTCGCCAGAGTTCACCCTTCCACCTCTTTGAACTCGTGCCGACCTGTGTGCTTCACCGGACAATGAAGCTAATAATATCAATGCAATTACTTAGCAACTGGCCCCTCCTTGGGTTAATTCCAAGCTCCGCCACTGCTGTCCCAGCGCCGATGTGGTCGATTCCGGTTGTCCCACGCCAAATCCGGCCTCCCTCGGTGCGCATCTGTGCGCCCTTGGTCAAGGGCGGTGTGCGACGGCCTACCCGGTGTGCGAATGCATACGATGGCAGCGCGGGGTCAGTTGCTCGGCGGGCGGCGTCTCGGATGGTCGCACGCTCCTCTCACCTCTCCTGGTTTGGTGCATGGTCCTGGTCGGGGCGGCGCGCGACGGACTTTGTGCTGTCGTCCGCGGCGGCGGTGCGGGTCGGGCTCACCGGTGCGGCCCCCTGCGGGAGGCACCGCGGGGTTGGGCTCTCCGGCAGGCGCTTGCTCGCGACGGCAAGGCCATGCAATCCTGCCTGTGGAGGGGTGCCTTGCGGGCCTCGTCTCCGTTTGCGGCACTTGCGCGGGGTTGGATTCGGTCAGGGCCTTCAAAGGCTTGTCCTTTCTTGTCATTTGGTCACTTGTGGAGGTCGTTGGGTTGTTGTCGTAGGTTTCCGTGGGCGACTCACGACACCCTTGTGGAGGTCGTTGGGTCGTTGTCGTTGGTTTTCGTGATGGACTCACTCCTCCCGTGCCGTCTGCCGCGGGACGGCTGTCGTCTCGTTCGCAAGAAGCACAAACGAAAGCCTACCAATTTCTGTGCTAGGCCAACAACGACGGTGCGGGGTGTCATTCCACGTCGTTCCCCTTCTAGAGGTGGAGTTGTGACATAGCCTTTCTTCCTCTCCGCAATATCTTTGTCGAGGACTCCTCGTCGTCTTCTCCCCTCACCCTCTCCCCTCACTCCACCACACACACATGGCATGTTGCACACATCTTGGATCTTGGTTGTCGCTCAAGGGATTTTGCCTCCTCCAGTTGTCTTCTTGTTGACGGCTGTTAAGTACTATATTCATGACCGTCAACTCCAGCAAATTGGAGCATGAAATGCACATCCACACTAGAATAGGAGCTTAAACTAATACTTTTCACCAGTGTCGATGTCTATTCGAATGCAGGTATTTAGCATACGAAATGAGAAGAATCCATGCACATTCATTCCATAATACAAGGCACTCAACTTCTGGCCAATGAGGGGCTGCCACACGGATCTCCTGGATCCATGATGTCAACAATCCATGTGAAGAGCTCTCAACGAATCTTGCGCTGCCACGTCAGCATCACATGGATCCACGGGCCCACTTTGCTAACCAAACCGCCAGGAAACTTGACATGCACGGGGGATAAGCATCAGGGCCCACATGGAAGTCACTCAGAGGAAGCACAGGCCAGGCGGCCACCCGAAGGGGCTGGCCGACCCTAGGTTCGGCCGAACCGACCTAGGGTCGGTTGATCCGGGCCCTCCACGTGCCTTCTTCCCATTGGCTCTTGGCTGCATCCCGGGGTGTTTTGGAGCACTTGGAACCTCGGAGCAAGCTACTCCCTTGCCTATAAATAGAAGGGAAGGGGCCTCATTTCCTACACACTTCCAAGCTCTCAAGTTTCCACTTCTTTCTTGTGTAGCTCTCTCTCCCTCTCTCTAATTCTGCCCATGTGAGGTGATTCTCACCTCCATGTGGTAGAATGGGGTTGAGAAGAGATCTAGACTAGGATTAGTTGATAGATAGAGTAGGAGTGAGGAGTGAGGAGTGAGTTGATGTCCTCGTGGATGCTTGTTCTTCATTTAGATCAAAGTGAGTATTTCAGCATTTCTTATTTAGACTTTAGTGGACATCTTGCATGAATGATATGTTGTTGTGTTCTTGGCTCGTTCATAGTTTAGAGGCTTGCGTTCTTCGTGACACAAGGCTTCGATCCTTTAGAGCCAATGCATTAGTTCAAGTATCTGTTTGCATGCTTTGATCCTGTTTAGCTAAGTAAGTTTGTTGTATCTCGTTCGCATCCAAAACCTTTCTTGCTGCTCCGTAACTTGATGACTAGTATGATCTGAGTCGTTCTCTTTCTAGTTCGTAATCCTGTATTTATATGGGTTGCTATAGTGTTTTTAGCGGGTCGATAGACGTAACCGTGCTACAGTAGTTATCGGGAGTGCAGACGTGGTGTGTGGACTCTCGTTATCCTACGAAGACCAAGTGCATTCGTGTAACGATAGAGGTAGACCGCAGTGGTGACAGCCTGTTGGACCCTTTGAAACCCTCCGCGCCTGTGTACCGAGTTGGGCCCCGTTGCCAGAACATTGGCCTAGCCCTAAAAAGTTAGGATGGGCTGGTGCTCCACTGAGAGGACTAATAGCGGACATATCCATCTCGAGAGTTAAGCTCCTTAAGAAAGTACTCCTCACATCCTACCTATCTCAGTAGTAGCTAGGTTTCCTTGGATAGACCATCATCCGGTTACTTTCCCGTCCTAGGAATGAAACCCTGTGGGAATACTCATTCTCCTAGGGAGAAGTGCTACAATGGTGTATCTGTGCGCTTGCGGATTCATTCGCACTCGTCAGTGTACCCAGGAGTTTCTTACACGCTCACGCTAGTGCGCCATTGGTGTTGACATTAAGAAACACCAACAAGCATTTCTGGCGCCGTTGCCGGGGACGGCTGTTGTTAACCTTTCGAACCCGTCTATCCTCGTATTTATCTTTTTTTCATTTTCTTCTACCGTCACCCCCGTTACCCTTCAAGATACCTTTTTCGTTTCTTTTACTTCTACCTTTACCCCCGCTATCCATGGAAGGTTATCCTTGTAAACACCTTCCACCTTCGAGAAGTGAACCCTTAGAGCCATCTTTGTTAAGACCCATTCTTACATTTGGCTGTCGGTTTCACCCCTCTCTCATGAAGCTAATTCAGGACCTATCCTTCTCGGGGTTAATTCATGAGAACCCTTTTGATCATGTGAGAGACTACGAGCGTATGACTGAAACTCAGGGTAAAATCGGAGAATCACCGGATGCTCGGAAAACAGAGTTTTCCCGCTATCCCTTTCTGGGAAAGCACAGGATTGGCACCGTTGTTCTGGTAGAGACTACCTTACTTGGGAAAGTTTGAGGGCAACTTTCCACTCCCGATTCTTCCCGACACGACGTGTCATCACGTTAAGGACCAAAATTCTCAGTTTCAAGCAATGTGAGGAGGAATCACTAGGAATAGCATGTAATCATTTCGCTTCTGTGGTGGAAGATTGCTTAGTTCTCTACATTCCCGATTGGATGCTGCTCTAGCACTTCTGGTTTGGATTGCGGAAGGACGATGTCATGTGCCTTAATGCTCTCTCGGGAGGTTCCTTTGCGTACTTGGACGCTGTTGAGGGAAAAGAGATCGTGGAGAATCTCCGGGATTTCAGCTCCCCTTGCATCCCGGTCAATGAGGTACCCGCTAGTGGAAATGTTGAGTCACCTAGATCTGTCATCAGTCGAGCCCGAGATTTCATATCCACTCTTTCTGCGCTCTAGTTGAAGGTGTCGTTCCTGAATAGCAGGAGTCTAACGGAAAGATTTCGTGGCGCGAAATCTACCCTTGGGTTCCTCTCTTGTGCATCTTCTTAGACCTTCTCCCCGAGACTTTGTCTCGTGGGAGGATGGAGAGAATGGTTAGGAAAAAACGATCATTCCCGGCCAGGATGGCTTGTTCGATCCTAATTACCATCTCCTAAGGAGGGTATGAGAGGCTTATCATGTTCCTACGTTGCAGTTTGAGCTGAAGTGCCTTGCACTGAAGTTACATATAAACCAAGACATCAGTCTCTGCTTTATAATCCACTAGATTCATTTATCAGACTGAAGGAGCATGATCACTTACCGATCGAATGGAATGCATTCACTTCTTATATTTTAAGCCCATCGATCGATGCCGACCAGTCAAGAGAAGTTTAACATCATACCTTATGCTTGACTTGATCGATGCCTAATGGGAGTTGCACTTTCCAGCTTATCCATAGCCTCCCATTGGAAGCTTAGGACAGACCTCGGGATGTTTCATCATTCTGATGAGAACATCGGACCCTCTACCTAAGGCAGGAGCGAGTTAAATCTCGTTCTTCACCAGAACTCTGGTTCATGAGTGTACACTGGCCATTGGAGTTCATGCTCTACCTTCTTTGGAGGCCAAGTGTCTTTCTGAGCTTGAGTTTACTCGGAGATCAGTTCCTGATGCGGGGGCACTAGCATCAGTGCCCAATCTTTTTATCTCCGAGTTCCCGCTACCCCAGTGCTATAACTCTCGAGTCCCGTGATCACCCCAGAGCTGCCTCGGCTCTTTGGGATGATCATGCTTGACTTTAGCTTTGTTATCCTTTGGACTCGTGTGGTATATGCACTAACCTTGCAGATCAGAGCTTATCACCACATCACACTATCTGCAAGAGAGATGACCATGAGTTGAGACAGGAGATCGTGAGACTTCCGCATTCTGAGTATTCTTGGTTCTCATTTATTTTGTTTCCCTAAGAAGAATTATCCTTCGGGTATCTTGTGAACACTAACCATACAGGAGAAAGAAATTATCAGAGATAAAAGGAGTAAGGCAAAGGACCACAGAAGACAGCACCATCGTGGCAACACGGTGAACACTTCATGATCCCCATCAGTGGCTTCTACGCTTGTGATGGACCAGGTATGTTGTCAGGGTGAGTTCCCCCAGAATACCTATGGTTATATTAGTGGCTTAGCCAAAGTTATTATAAAGTAAAGGTTGATTATTCAACCCCAACCTTATCCTAGCTTTAGCCAAAGCCAATCTTTCCATCTCGGGGCATCCACCTGGGCTTGTGACTTTGAAGCCTGCTTGAGCCCACACGCGAAGGGGGAGGACCAGAGGGGCCCACCTGGGGCCGGCCGAACCCTGGTTCGGCTGAAGCCAAGGTGCCGCCGCCTCCTTCCTTCTTTCGTGTGTGCATCTCTTCCTCCTCCAGAAACCCTCTCCCTGCCGCACGACGAGTTTCGAGTCGCGCAGCACCCATCCCCTCCACCTCACCTTCTCCAACCTATCGCCGAAGCCATGGCCAGAAAGAGCGTCGTCCCTTTCAATGGCTCCACCTCGTCCACCGGTCTTGGGGCAGGGGGTAACCCCTCCATTGCTGCCACCCCTGCAGGAGACCTCGCGATGGTGGCCAGCGTCCTGGAGGTTGCTCCGCTCGCCTCCATCCTGCCGGGTGGGAGGATTCCGGGCACGCCACCATTCCGGCGCTCTACCTCACCTGGAAAGAGGCACAGGGGACGGGCAGCCAGCCCGTATGGCAGGCCAACCATGGCTCAACTTCTCCCCAAGGGTATGCTGTTTATGCCTCCACCACAGCCTAGCGTGCTTGGATCATCACTAGCTGGGGGGCAGACGAGCGCAGCACAGACCGCTCAGTCACCACAGCCACTAGTCACCATAAGGCCGGCGCCGCCCAAGGAGAAGGCTCCCGAAGCATGTTCAACACCTGTCCTACCTAAAGAGGATGAAGATCTTGGCCTGGATGACGGACTACCACCGCTGTCCTACACAAGGAGGTCTAGGGAGAAGACTCAGGGTGGCCGAGCAACTCCCCAAGCTCTCCTCAGTGGCCAAGCTGACTCCACTGATGAAGGATTTGGAAGCCAGCAACGAGAAGCTGAGGGCTACCTTTTTAGAGCAGAAGGTGGACTTGGCTGAGCTGAGGGACGATGTGTGTGACCTTCACCGCGACCTCTATGCGAAGATGAGGCGACTTTTCTCGGCCACAGGACACGCAGATCTTTTTGATGCCGAGTAGTGGGGATTCGTCCCAATTTTAGTTCCATTAGGCGCTAGTCTAGGTCTAGGTTGTTTCCCTTTTCATTTACTTTATTTATTTCCCTTCCTTTCATTTATTTTCCTTCATGTTTGTAAGCACCTAATAATTCTAATTAGAATATTTGGATTTGAATAAAGTTGGCTCACCGGTCATGTAACCCGGTCAAGTCACATTTGTGTTATCACTTTGGTCATTTGTTATAGAAGGACAACTAGGTTCGAGACAGTGTGGGAGAGAGCCACGACTCTCCCAAAGCAGGCACGATGCATTCTCACGTACCCACTGCGAGCACTCCTCGCTAGATGATCGATCATTTACAGAGAACCTGAACGGGACCCGCACGAGCTCGCTCCTGTGGAGAGCCTCTCACGGTTCAACCTCTATGCATAGCGTCGGTTTGCATCTCGACAACTCACTCTCTCATTTCTGAGTTTTACAAGCCATAACCGTCTATCTCATATAAATTAAAACTCGAATGTTGATGCTAAGATCACCCAGCTTGCTTAATGCCTGAGTTGACTCACATATGTTTTATTCCTCGTTATCTATCTTGATGCTTGTGAACCATAACCGTCTTAAGGACAAGCATGTTCATCTAAGTAATTGACGAGTATGATATGGCTTGATGCTATGATCTGTTGCTCTGATGACTAAGCTCTCTTGGGTTATTTATTTTTGAAAACACAAAACCTCTTGGAAAGGCTCCTCTTTGATATGCCACCGTCCTACCAAAGCCATATGATGTTTACAGTTGAAAACCTTATACTCATATGCTGCTTGATATCATTTTGAGCTTTGTCAAATTTTGTGACCCTTGTGAGAATTCTTTTCATTGCTTTCATGATCAAGATGTATGTGCACACCACCACCATAATTCCCCTTGCTAAATCTCTACCCTGGAGACCAGCGTTGTACACCCATCCATGATTTAAACTCTGCCATAAGCATTGATGTTCTCTCCTCTCAAGTCTTTTATAAAAAGGCATGGCTGTCTGAAAAAAAAATCGGGACACATGAAGGTCCCCTGCTGAAAAAAAATGTGGACACATGAAGGTCCACCTAAAAGAGGGTAGCCATGCCCTCGCAAGTTTTAAAAGAGAGAGAGACTCATGCAAAGGAGTTAATCATTTCCCGCATTTCAGATGGTAATAACTAGTACCTACTCCGGGGCTAGTGTCCACCTTACCATCACCACAGCTTCATCATATATGTATGGTAATATCTGGCACCCATTCCGGGCCTAGTATCCACCTTACCATACTCACCATATCCACACCAGTGCACATCTTGATCTGATTGTATGATTTTATTTTCTCTATTGGATCCAGTTTTTTACTTTGCAATATATTTGATACAAGTGTGCTTTACCCTTTATCCTACCCTGAGCTCCACATATAGCCATCATTAGAAGTTGGGTGAAGATTGGCAAGCTAATGCCTTGGTGAGGACATATACATATTGAGTGATCTGAGTGAATCAAATGAGGAAGCTACCAAGAGCTTTGTTTATGTAAAACTTTGCAAAACCCCAAGGTGTTTATCATCAGGTGCATAAGTGACTTGATTCACAATTGTTCTACTTTTCAATCACCTAAGGAGACATGATAGTCAATCCACAAAGGTTCACAGGAGCAAGGTATGACTTGGAATATCTCTTATGTTTGTCTTAACTCTTTGGTATTCATGACCCACTTGTCTTTGTTTCCCCTTCACTCGGGACGAGCAAAGGTCAAGTGTGGGGGTGTTATTGACGGCTGTTAAGTACCATTTTCATGTCCATCAACTCCTGCAAATTGGAGCATGAAATGCACATCCACACTAGAATAGGTGCTTAAACTAATACTTTCCACCAGTGTCGATGTCTATTCGAATGCAGGTATTTAGCATAGGAAATGAGAAGAATCCATGCACATTCATTCCACTCCAATCCAAGGCACTCAAGTTCTGGCCAATGAGGGGCTGCCACATGGATTCTCCTGGATCCATGATGTCACCAATCCATGTGAAGAGCTCTCAACGAATCACGCGCTGCCACGTCAGCATCACATGGATCCTTGAGCCTAATTTGCTAACCAAACCGCCAGGAAACTTGGCATGCACGGGGGATAAGAATCAGGGCCCACATGGAAGTCACCCAGAGGAAGCACAGGCCAGGCGGCCACCCGAAGGGGCTGGCCGACCCTAGGTTCGGCCGAACCGACCAAGGGTCGGTTGATCCTGGCCCTCCACGTGTCTTCTTCCCATTGGTTCTTAGTTGCATCCCATGGTGTTTTGGAGCACTGAGCCTCGGAGCAAGCCACTCCCTTGCCTATAAATAGAAGGGAAGGGGCCTCATTTCCTACACACTTCCAAGCTCTCAAGTTTTCACTTCTCTCTTGTGTATCTCTCTCTCCCTCTCTCTAATTCTACCCATGTGAGGTGATTCTCACCTCCATGTGGTAGAATGGGGTTGAGAAGAGATCTAGACTAGGATTAGTTGATAGATAGAGTAGGAGTGAGGAGTGAGTTGATGTCCTCGTAGATGCTTGTTCTTCATTTAGATCAAAGTGAGTATTTCGGCATTTCTTATTTAGACTTTAGTGGACATCTTGCATGAATGATATGTTCTTGTGTTCTTAGCTCGTTCATAGTTTAGAGGCTTGTGTTCTTCGTGACACAAGGCTTCGATCCTTTAGAGCCGGTGCATTAGTTCAAGTATCTGTTTGCATGCTTTGATCCTGTTTAGCTAAGTAAGTTTGTTGTATCTCGTTCGCATCCAAAACCTTTCTTGCTGCTCTGTGACTTGATGACTAGTATGATCTGAGTCGTTCTCTTTCTAGTTCGTAGTCCTGTATTTATACGGGTTGCTATAGTGTTGTTAGCGGGTCGATAGACGTAACCGTGCTATAGTAGTTATCGGGAGTGCAGACGTGGTGTCTGGACTCTGGTTATCCTACGAAGACCAAGTGCATTCGCGTGACGATAGAGGTAGGCCGCAGTGGTGACAGCCTGTTGGACCCTTTGAAACCCTCCGCGCCTGTGTACCGAGTTGGGACCCGTTGCCAGAACATTGGCCTAGCCCTAAAAAATTAGGATGGGCTGGCGCTCCACGGAGAGGACTAATAGCGGACAGATCCATCTCGAGAGTTAAGCTCCTCAAGAAAGTACTTCTCACATCCTACCTATCTCAGTAGTAGCTAGGTGTCCTTGGATAGACCATCGTCCGGTTACTCTCCCGTCCTAGGAACGAAACCCTGTGGGAATAATCATTCTCCTATGGAGAAGTGCTACAACAGTGTATCAGTGCGCTTGCGGATTCGTTAGCACTCGTCAGTGTACCCGGGAGTTTCTTACACGCTCACGCTAGTGCGCCAGTGGTGGTGACGTTAAGAAACGCCAACACTTGTTCGCTGGCAGATTGCGAGGACGGGTCTTCGTCCTTCCCCTGGTCCCTCGGGTTGTCGCTCATCATCAAAGAGTCAATGCAGCAAGTGGTGCTGGTTTGGCTGTCGTCCGTCGTGTGGAGCAGGGTGGAGGGAGAGCTTTGGCTCCATCTCTCCCTCTGGTCGCTGGGGTCGCTCTTGGTCGTCCTTTCAGCCTGCAGAAGCTTACCATCATCGTCATCATGGATTGCTCACTGTGTTTCCATCTATTGGCTTCGATCTAGGCTTTGGCGGTTGACTGCGTGAAGTTGGTTCTGAAGGCCTGCGAAAGCATGGTCCGGCTTTCATCAGGCCGACAACGGTTGTGTTTCCTTAACGTACCTCACCTCATTGTTGTGCCATCCGTCCATTTGGTATATGCTCTTTCACGGGCAGACGGATGATGGTGGCGTTGGCATCGTTCTCCTCCTTGGAGGCACGTCTTGCGTGACCTTCTTGCTTTTCTTCTGCTGGCGCCTAGTTGTGAGTATGTCGGCATTAGTGTTTCCTCTTTGTTTCTGTTGGTCGTTGTTGTTAGCCTTTGTAGTTGCTTTTGTTCATTGTAACTTGGCACTTTGGGGCCTCTCCTAAGATTGTTTAATTGTAACTCTCTCCATCTTCATGAAAAACATGTTATGCACGTCTTACTTTTTCGATGGGTGCATTCGCCCCCCCCCCCAACACACCCCAAACTATATATATAGGTTAGTTGTCGTTGTTCTTCATCTATTGGGTCCTTCTGCCATGCACAAGTATCTGGTCTTCACTGCACCCACTGGGTGGTTCATACACACGATAAATCATTTGTGTGTTTAATTTGTGGTTAACAAAATAAGCATCTTCTATGTAATGACTACTACTAAAGTGTCTTTTACAAGTGTGTATGTGTCTGTTTTCTATTGTAAATTGTACAATGACATGATGTGTCCTCCCAATTATATAACGAATAAATATACATATATATATTTGTAAAAAAAGTCTTATTTACCTTCCTGAATATTGGTGGCGAATTCATGTTTTCACCCGAGACTTGAAAACTGTCTGTCCTGACTCCTCGTGCTATCTAAACGGGACAGGTGACCCCCTACACCAGATTCCAACCCTGTTTTGTATTTTTTTTAAAGGAATATATTTCAATATTCCAGCCTCTGCATAGGACTATGCATATAGCTGTTTCTTATTACAAACACGGACGTCACAAAAAAGAAGCAAACAAGGTCGGTCTCTGAAACAAAGTCAAACAACACGTGAAAGCAATTCTGTTGCTAAAAGACCATTCATTGGATGCAAAGATCTCCATCGACGTGGTCTCAAGCACACGAGATCCCTGAATAATGTGAGGTTGCTTGTCCTCTTTCTGCAGCAACGCCCAAAAATGGATCCAATGGGTCCCTCGGAAGATAACCTGCATAGGAGTAACAGCTCGAGTATTGTTAAAAACCATGTCATTTCTACATAACCAAATTGCCCAACATAAAGCAGAAGCTCCAACCAGGATTTTGTACATAAGCTTCTTATTAATCCCATTTAGCCACCCAGTAAACATATGTTCAATGTTCAGAGGTGGTGTTATATTAAAAGAAACTTGTACAATCCTCCACATAATTCTAGCCATTTGACAATCAAAGAAAAGGTGTTGAATGGTTTCTCCCATATTACAGAAACAACATTTTAAACTTCCCTTCCATTGTCGGTGAGCTAAATTATCTTTAGTTAGAACTACTCCTTTTTGCAAGTACCAGACAAAAATTTTAACTTTTAAGGGCAATTTTAATTTCCATATCACGTTTTTACGCGGCGCAGGCAACTGAGCAATGAGCTAATTATACATAGATCGAACAGTAAACTGACCATTATGTTTTAGAGACCAAATAAAATGGTCTCTCTGATCTGTTAATTAGACATTCACAAGTTTAGTAACCAAAAGGTGCCAAGCCTGTAAATTATTGCCAACTAAGGATCTCCTAAAGGCCACATTCAAAGGACTCGATCTAAGAACCGTTGCTACAGTTGCACTTTTCTTCCGAACAATGTTATATAAGGATGGATATTGACTTTTGAAAGGAGTGTTATCCAGCCAGGCATCCTCCCAAAAACGGGTTTGTGACCCATCACCCACCGTGAATTTGCCCATCCTCAATAGGTCATCTTTGATCTTCATAAGACCTGACCAAAAGTGAGAATCTCCCGGCATGTATTCTACTAGGGTAATGGTTTTATGTCTCAAATATTTGTTTCTAAGGAGTCTTTGCCAAATGCCATCCTCATTAATGAGTTTAAACACCCATTTACTCAATAGACATCTATTCTGCAAATTTAGATCTAGGATTCCTAACCCACCTTGGTCCTTAGGTGTACATAGTACACCCCATTTTGTCAGTCTATACTTTTTCTTATGTCCATCGCTCTGCCAAAAGAATCTAGATCTATAGTAATCTAATCTTTCAAGAACACCACGAGGAACCTCGAAGAAGGACATCATAAACATTGACAAATTGCTAAGAACAGAGTTAACCCTGTTTTGTATGATCTGGCGCGATGCGGTCACCACATTGTCTTGCCACCGTGTCATGGACAATGCAACAGCACAGCTAGGGATGGATTCGGATCGGATATCCATGAATTCGAATTCGAATGTCACTTTCCACCAAATTTTAATTCGAATTCGAATCAGAGATTTACGAATACGAATCTTGTCGGATACAAATACAAAACGTATAGATTTGCTTTTTATCGATGAGTAAAAAAATGTTACTACCAGTGAATAAATATAATTTATTCATTAAAAAATAATATAATATATTTAAAATTAACATGAATAGCTTTATTAAAATTAATTGAATTTTATTATTTCATATCACTAGTAATACTAGACTAAAATAATTATTTATTAGATATTTTTTAATAGTTTAGATGATGTATATGACTTTTAGATAACAATATTAAATTAACATCATTTTGTAATTATTAATTAGTCATCAAAATAAGTTTTGGATAACTTTATCACTACTTTATTCTACACGGATATGGATAGTGTTGAATAGTCAACATTTTTGTTGAATACGAATATGAAACCAGATAGAGAAAATATGGAAAATCGAATACGAATACATCCATTTAACACTCTAATTAAAAAGAATACTGATATCCATATTAGTGTTTTCCCCGAATACAAATTCGGATACCCAGACATCTGAATTCATCCTTAGGCGCAGTCAGGGGACATGCTTGGTTGCCATCGCCATGGACCTTGTTATCGCCCGCTCTTCCACGACCGAGATCGGGGTAGATAGTTTTCGAGTTGAGGGTGGAAACATGGACTCAGTTTTACAAATAAGCTGAGTTGATGTTTCCACACCGGCGCAGCCCACCCACCCCTGCCCAACCCACCTCTGGTCGACTCCCGCCCACATTGTGGTTCTGTCTGGAGGGTCCACAGCATAGAGTATAGTATTCCAAACGGGCGGCTCGGCCTTAGCCCGGCCCTAGCCCGATCTGGCCCGGCCCGATGCGGCCCGGCACTATTCAGCCTGATGGATTCTTCGTGCCGGGCCGTGTCGGGCGTCGTGCCTGACTGGCGGCCCAGACCCGGCTCCTATGGCCTATTTTTCGGGCCGAGCAGGCACGACGCTGAGGCTAGACCTGAGCATTCCACGGGCCGGGCCGGGTTCGGGCCGGGCCGAAAAAAAACCCGGGTTTTTCGGGCCGAGAAAATTCTGCCCATGACCGTCCCATGGGACGTGTCGGGCCTCAGTTTTCGGGCCGGGCTCGGGCCGGACCCGGGCTTGGGCGGGCCGCCCGCGCATTTTATAGTGTAAAGTAACTAAAAACAGCATTTCGGGCCGGGCTCGGGCCAAAAAAAATTTTCGCGGGCTTCAAGATCTCTGCCCACGCCCGTCCAGTAAGATCCGTGGGCGGGCCTGGCGCGGGCCGGGCCCGGGCCGAGCCAGCGGGCCGGGTCGGGCCGGGCTAAAAATACTCAGGTATAGCTGAGGCTGGCCCAATGGGCCGCGCTCGGGCCGCCGACCAGCCTGGCACTATTGACCGCGCCCCTGGCGGCGGCTCTCGGCGCAGGAGGCTGACGCGCCCCCGGCGGCGGCCCTTGGCGCAGGAAGCCGGCACGCCCCCGGCAGCAACCCTCGAAGCAGGAGGCCGGCACGGTGCGCACCAGGCAACGGCTGGCGGCAGCGTGGAGATGGTGATGACGCCGGAGTACTGAATGACGGTGGCCACATCAAAACTCTCACAAAGGCATGGTGGTGGCCGACTGCAGCAGCCCCGCAGCAGGAGTGGCTGCAGTGGAGGCGGCCAGTGGCAGCAGCCGGTGGCGGCGCCTACCCTAGGGAGGTGGAAGGGAAAACGGGGAAGGAGAGGTAGTGGAGGGGAGGGAGAGGAAGGGAGCACCCAGCGGGGCGACCGGTGCCTGCTTGCCTGACGGTTGTGTTGGAGGCGGCTGGCGGCGGCTCCTAGAGAGGGAGTTGGAGGAGGAAAGAGCCAGGAGTGATTTGGAAATTAGGGTTGGAGAGTTAGTTTATATACATCTAATAAGGTGGGCTCCTAGCTGGCCATTGGCAGGTCGGGTCTTCGTCGTGCCTGACGCCGGGCCGCCATCGGGCCGCCTCCGATCGTGACGTGCCTTGGGCCGACACTATGGGCCGAGGTGTCAGCTCAAACACTAAAAGACTGTTGGGTTAGGCCAGTACTAAGTACTATTGATCGTGTCTCGAGCCAGACTAAGGGCGTGTTTGGCAGAGCTCCACGCAGCTCCAGATCCAAAAAACCAACTCCGCTCCAAATTTTTTCAGCCAAACAAACCCAGCTCCAGCAGCTCCACCGTGGATCTGCTCCAAAAAAAAGGTGGAGCAGGCCCCAACTCCATGGTTTTTGTGGAGTACCTCAGGAGGTGCTCTACCAAATCAAGTTTTTTGGAGTTGGGGTAAAATTACCCACCAATGCCACTGACTAGTGGAAAATGACCGGTTCACTTCTATTTTTCTCCCCCGCGGTGCACCCCTCCCTATCTCGCGACGCGGCCCTTCTCTCCCATCGCCGGAGGCAGACCTCGCCAGCCGCGACATGCCCCTTCCCAGCACCTCACGAGACCGCAGTGGATGCAGAGCTCGCCGGCGGAGGCGAATCTCGCCGGTTCCCGCGGGGCCGCGGCGGAGGCAAACCTCACCATCTCTCGCACGACCGCGGTGGAGGCCAAGCTCGCCGACTCCCGCAGGGTCGCGGTGGAGACCGAGCTCGCCGGCTCCCGCGGGGCCGCGGCGGAGGCGGAGCTCGCCGTCTCCCGTGCGCTCGCGGCAGTGGCAAACCTCACCGGCTCCCGTGGGGCCGCGGTGGAGGCGGACCTCGGCGCTCCCCTGGGGCCGCGACGGAGGATGCTGGGGGCCGCGCCCGCCCGTGCCGGCGGTGAGGCTGCTGGACCAGCATATGATCTGCGGATAAAGCACTCGTGCACGCAACGGCTTGAGAGCCGCCGGCCCGCCGCCCCATTTCACCACATCTTGTCTTCACTCTCCGCCCCGACGTCAGCCGAGAAGGAGCAGAGCTCCTCCGCCACTCGCCGCCGGCCGTGTGCAATTCTGCTCCCGGAAAGCCGACCCCGCAGATGCTGAGGCCATTTCCGCCGCACTTCGTCGTCCTCCTCTTGCTTGTCGACTCGCCGGCGCGTGCGGCGGGGGCGGGCGGCGACAGGGGGAACACGACGTCGGAGCCGTGCCCGCTTGACCTCGGCTTCGTCATTCTCCTCTCCCTGCTCGGCATCGGCCTCGCCGAGCGCCTCCGCGCCACCGGCTGCTTCTGCCTCCCGTCCACAGGCACTTCGGAGACCTGCTGCTGGTGGGAGGCCGCGGTGGGGAGGGAGGTGCTGGGAAGGAGATGATTTTTTTCTATTCTCTTACATGTGGGCCATAGATGTCATAGAGATGGTGAAAAATGTGGAGCTGTACCAAACATTTTGCGAGATTTCAGATCTACGGTGGAGTTGCTCCACAGTGAAATTGCTTGGATCTGCAACTCCGGAGCTATTTTTCCAGAGTCGGAGCTCTCCCAAACACGCGGCGCTCAGCAGTTGGCGGCCACAGGACGCCGCGGATCCCACGCGCGCGCCCGCAGCATCGTGCGCGTGAACCAACCGGGGACGCGTGTCGCTCCGCGACAGGCCGCGCCGAGGCGGTTGCGCGGTCCACGCGGGCAGGCGCCGGTTCAACCCCTGGTTCGTTGGTTTTTTCCTTTTTAGTGCCGATTCAGCGCCCAGACAGCCTTGGATACCCCGGTTCTTGCTGGTTCTGGCCCGGTTTCGCTCGGTTCTCGATGGACACGTGTCAAGCACTCAGTGGCTGCGCCCCAAGCTGTTGTACAAGCCCTCCTACCTCCCTAGCCTATAAATAGAGAGGGAGGGGGTAAAGAAAGACACATCCCATTCTCCTCCTCCTCTTTAGAAACACTTGTTTCCTCTCTCATGTGATCTCTCATGGATCAAATGAGTTGATCCATGTAGGTGACAGTAGGTGCTAGGTAGAGTGTGGTGTTGGTGAGGGTGTCATGTTCTTTAATTAGAGCAAAGTAAGTATTCTTGTATTTTCCAATTAGACTAAAGTGTTATTCATGCATGAGCGATATGTTCTTGAGTTCTTCGTTCGTTCATCATTTAGAGGCACGTGTTCTTCATGAACGCGCTTCCTCGATCTAGTTGACGAACAAGTTACTCACGCTTTTGTGTTTGTTCATAAGTTAGAGGCTCGTGTTCTTCACGAACACGACCCTTTGATCTTTTGTTACAAGTGCATAAGTTTGCATCCTGTTTGTGTGAATTAATCTCGTTAGATCTTGTTGGAGTACATTAATACGCTGGCATTCGTTCTTCCTATCATCTTTGTGATCCTGTGGTAAGTGAGATTAGCTCGAAGCTCGCAGGTTCGTCGCTCCGTATTTATACAGGGTGCTATAGTGTTACTACGGGAGCTCAGACGTAGTCGTGCTATAGTAGTAATCGGTGGTGTAGACGTGGTGTCTAGACTACGGGTTATCCTTCATTTGCCCTGTATCCCACGGTTTGTCTTGGGGTAGGCCGCGGTAGTGACAGCCGTTGGACCCTCTGAAATCCCCCACATTCGGATACAGCGTGTAGGCAACCATTTGCCGTGAACCAACTGTTATAGCCAGGAGGGGCCGGTGTTTGAAGCGAGCATAATTGCCTGCTCTTCTCCTCTGGGATCAGTATTCATAGGAAGTCCTCATCATTCTCTCAACCTTAGCTAGGGGCTTGGTGTCCTTGGACTATTCATCTAGGATAGAAGGTAGTGCACACCGTTCCTTGGATTCTATACCCTTTGGAATACTCATAGGGAGAAGTGCTACAACAGTGTATCCGTGTGCTTACAGGTTCATTCACACCCGTCAGTATACCCGGGTGTTCCTTACACGCTCACGCTAAACGCGCCACTAGTGGTGAGGTTAAGAAATACCAACAAGCATTTCTGGCGCCGTTGCCGGGGACGAATTCCAAATCCGTTCTTAGGTGATTGCGTTAAGAAGTGTCAACAAGCATTTCTGGCGTCGTTGCCGGGGAATGGTTGCTGTATCTATCTTCAAACCTAGTGGTCCTCGTATCTTTTGTTTTTACTTTTTCTTCTACCTTCACCCCTGTTACCCATCGGATATCCTTTTTGTTTCTTTCCTTCTACCTTTACCCCCGTTACCCATGGAGAAGCTTTCCTGCAATAGCATCTCTACCCCTAGGGGTGAGTTCATCTTAGAGAAACCATCAACTTCTTCATCTAGCTGCGAGCTTCGTCCCGACTTTATAGCCATGGTTGGGAATCGACCTTTCTCTGGTGCCATCAGTGATGATCCCCATGATCATTTAAAGGAGTTCGAAGAACTGTGTTCGTGCTTGGTAATTCTAGGTATGACACAGGAAACTTTGAGGTGGAAGTTGTTCCCTTTTTCTCTTGTAGACAGAGCGGAACAGTGGTACACCCGCACGATAGAGAGTGTAGACAATTGGGAAGAACTCCGAGATGACTTTTGTCACTCGTTCTCCCCTCTTGAACACCTAGATTCGCTACCGTGTGAATTCCATGAATTTGAGCAACTAGAGTGCGAGTTTATAGGTGCAGCTTGGGCTAGGTTCTCACACCTGTTGGAGCTTAACTCAGACTTGTCTATACCCGATAATGTGTCTTTGACCATCTTTCACAGGATGATAGACAAGGAATCTGCATTTGAGCTCGACCTTGTAGCTGGAGGTTCATTCAGAACCCAAACTCCAATGGAAAGAAGAGAGATCCTAGAATACTTCTTAGAAACCTCTTCTTCCCAACCCAGATAGAATGATCTCCACCAAGAATCAAAGTCGATCTAAGAGAATCTCCTGATAGACGAATTTGAGCTTTCACCTTGCACATCCAATGATTCGTCTAGAGAGCCTTCTCCCGAACCACGAACACCAAAGGGAGAAGAAATTCAACCTTTGGAGTTCTCTTCTCGATTTGAGGGTGATCCTTCTCGGGACATCAAAAATACCTCAGATCGTTCTTGGCACGAGGAGCCTACGACATCGTTGGACTTTGATGAGATTCTCGATGAAGTTTGGAATCATGGGACAATAGTGGATTTGTCAACGAAGCCTGTTTCCGAAGTAACTCGGGTCAGCTCGACTTCCACGACCATCCATTCCTCCATGAGGGGAAACACCGTAGATGCTGTTCATGACCCTGCTGCTCGAGCTTGCATCATATCGGAGTGCCTTTTGGACACTCTGGTAGGTGACATGCCCCTCACCCTGACTGATAGATATTTCCAAAGTCCTAGGTGGAAAAAATATATTTTCCCATGTTGAGGGATTGCTAGGGACGTGCCAATCATCATAGACAAGATCGAGGTGCACTTAGATTTTCACATCTATGACATCATGGATTTCGATCTTCTTCTGGGCTTCCCATTGGATGAACTTCTTGATAAATCTCAAGGAAGCCTAGATGTAAAGCTTAGGGAAGCCGTTTCTACCACGTCCATCTCTTGTCATGAACATTCCATGGTAGAACCTCTTCCCGAGCAAAACCTGCTCGAGACGATAATGCACGTATCTCCGTTCGCATCATCCGAGCCTATTCCGATTGAGGTTGTAGACTTCTCTACTCCTCAAGGGGATGACTCGGGAGATCCTCTTCACCTCTGTGGAGGCGAACGATCATCATCTATCTCGACCGAGTTTCAGCCTCTTCCCGCTGGCCCGTATTATGTTGCTTTCGATTATGATCGAGAGTCAACATCGTGCCTCCACGATGCATCTCTTGAGATAGAGAACTCATGGGCCATGGAATCTTGTGAGGCACCGACTCTGGAATTCATGGGCAAAGGTTACACAGATAAGCATGGTAGTTTCATTCTTGATACACCACATGAACCATGCTTGCATCATGCCTATCCAGAGCCGGCCATGCTTAGTGCGCTGAGCACGCTCGAGGGCTGCAATCACCTTATGGTCCTCTTTTGCAGAATGTTTAGAAGGTTGATTTTGGATGTATATGTCTATCATAAGCATATCAGATTTCGTGTGTGCACTGTGGCACTGACCTTGCAGCTAAAGCTCCACTGATACATCAAGGATTGGTGGTAAGACGGGAACGACACCACCAACGATAGCTGCAAGATGAAGTTCCCATGGTCGAGCTTATGACCTTAACTAAACAAAGCACTACCAGTAGATAGCCTGGATTAGCTTAGGTTTCATTTCCCTTTCGAATAAAAGCAAGAACATGTTTTTAGGATAAGTTGTCCTTCGGGTATTTTTGGTCACTAACCTTGCAGGTGGAGATTGAAAAGAAAGATGGACAGGTGATGCCTGCGAACATGTGAGCCACATCAGCTGCAACACCTAGATAAGCTTTGGTGAGGGAACATTTACAAAAGGTAGCTTGATCACCACACACTTGAGTTTTGTTGCCAACAATGTAAACTTCAAGTGTGGGGGAGGTATGTGAGCATCCTGAGTAAGGTTCCTCCTCTACCAAATCTTATCCTGGTGTGATGATGTCAGCTCTTGCATCTTGCCCACTAGTTAGGTAAGTCCTGCTTTTGACATTAAACAAAGCCATTCCGGGAGGTTCCCGAGGTTCACCGTCTTATGTTCGTGCTTATGTTCCTTTTCGAAAATGGCTTGATCATGCCTTTATGCATCCATCATTTATGCTCATAAGCTCTGGTTTGAATGATTATGAATTCACACATTCATAGACTGTTTTAAATTAAGCATGGTGCTTAGGTTAAAATTGTCTTCTTCAGTCAAAACAAGACATGGTGTCGAGTTTTGACTGATGAACCTTAGAGTTATATTTTCATAGATCTTGGTTGTATATATGCTGACTAACCCCTGCAAAAAATTGTCAAATTTGAATGGGTAAGTCATTGAGCTAAATTCAAATGGGAAGGTAAGTTGAGGTGTCAGATTCATGTTGCACAACATGCAAAGGTGGTACATATGACCTCTCAAAGGTCCAAGGTAAGTATATTCCCCTTTGTGCACGAAGTGTAATTTCGGTCTAACCCTTTCGAGCAAATAACATGGTGACAATAAAATAACAAAATAAGAACAACAAAAATATTTGCTTTTGAATAAAGTCTCTATGGTCCTCGAACCAGTAGAGTCCACCTTTTGTTTCCACTTTTGCTTGAAGAACAGCACCAGTACAAGCACTAGTGTGGGGGAGCTCTCTCAAGCTCATCATCAACATATCCACTTGAGAACTCCCACACAAAAGGGCTGCACGACATCGACTACGCCTTCATGACAAGAGCAAAGTAAACCGGAGTGAGCCGGCTGCCTTTTGGCCAGCCGAATCACCACTGGTCTCCCTTGTTCCTCATATCCTTCAGGAGCGATGGTATGTGCACCCTTCATCACACTCTCTACCCATGAGTTTGAATGATCTTCAATTCTTATCCAGTAAATCAAACTTAAATAATGGTGCTCTGCTTGCTCTACACGATTCCTATGGTTGGCTTGCATATGCTTTATTCCTTACCTATCATCTTGATTCTTGTGAACAAATATCATTAGGGAACTCATGCTTATCTAAGTAGTTGATGTTTGTGATATGGTTTGATCTTATGATCTTTGCTCTTTATGTTTGAGTGCTTGGGAATTTTATTTGAAAAATCATAAAACCCTTTGCAAAGCTCCTATTTGATATGCCACAGTCCTACCAAAGCCATATGATGTTCATAGTTGAAAACCTTATACTCATATGCTGCTTGTTTCTGCATTGAGCTTTGTCAAATTCTGTGATCCTTGTGAGAATTCTTTTCATTACTTTCATGATCAAGATTCATGTGCACACCACCATTTTCCCCTTGCTATGCTTCTACACTGGAAGTCAGCATTGTATCATTATTCCATTTCATAAAAATAAAGCTCTATATGTGGTGCGACATCTCTCTCCAAAAGTATCCTTCAAAAAGAGACATGGGCTATGGAAAAAAAGAAAAAGAAAAGACACATGCTCAAGGCATGATGAAAAAAAAGAAGAAGAAAGGATAACCTATGTCCAAAATAAAGGAGAAAAAGGAGAGAGATGGTCATGCAAAAAGGAGTTTCATAATTTAGATGGTAATAACTAGTATCCATTCCGGAGCTAGTGTCCACCTTACCATCACCTCAGCTTCCGTCATATATGTATGGTAATATCTAGCACCCATTCCGGGCCTAGTATCCACTTTACCATACTCACCATATCCATACACATGCACATCTTGATCTGATTCTATGATTTGATTTTCTCTGTGGATCCAGCCTTTGACTTTGCAATATATGTGATGCAAGTATGCCTTATCCTTTATCCTACCTTGAGCTCCACATATAGCCATCATTAGAAGTAGGATGAAGAAAGGTAAGTTAATGCCTTGGTGAGGACATATACACATTTAGCGATCCGAGAGAATCAAATGAGGAGCAAAGCAAGGTTTGTTTTGAAAATTTATTGCAAAACCCCAAGTTACTAGACATGATGAGCAGGAGTGATTTGATTCATGACCGTTCCATTCTTCAACTACCCAAGACAACATGATAGACACTTCAAAAGTTCATGAGTACAAGGTATGGTTTGGAATATCTCTTATGCTCGCTTCATACCTTTGGATATCATGTCTCACCTTGACCGGACTCCCTTCACTCGGGACGAGCAAAGGTCAAGTGTGGGGGAGTTGTTGACGGCTATTAAGTGCTACTTTTACACCGTCAATACCTGCATAATATAATGGTAAAAGGATCATCAACACTAGAATATGGCTTGATACTAATGATTTCCACAAGTGTTGGTGTTTCTAGCTTTTGTTGCAGGATGCACCGAAATGCGTGCCAAACGGTACAGTTGAGAGCAAGTGATCCAATGGCTATTAAAGGACGTCATCATAAATATCCTCAAATGCAAATTTGGACTACACCATTGCGACGGGCTCGTCGAGACGATCGAAATGGACATATTATTTACCTACATCGGAGTTCGTACGGAAAAGATATGAAATAGACAAATATGCAAAGAGATGACATCAGCATGGGACCCACGCCCACCGATCCACGTGTGCATGCGCACCACGTGGCGGACCCTCAGTGGCTACCCCACGCGGGCCCGGGGACCTACGCAGCAGAGCGGCCAGCACCCGGTCGGGCACGCATGGGGTCAGCACCGGCCACGTGTCGGCAAGCTACTGGCGCTGGGGCTCCGCACCGGATCACTGACGTGGTTGACCTCTGGCTTCTGATTGGCCCGCAGCTGCTGGAGCGGATCGCGCCTCATGCGCCCTGCGCACGCCCGCACGACGGGAGGGGCCCGGACATGCGGCGCTCAGCAGTTGGCGGCCACAGGACGCCGCGGATCCCACGCGCGCGCCCGCAGCACCGTGCGCGCGAACCGGCCGGGGACGCGTGTCGCTCCGCGACAAGCCGTGCCAAGGCGGTTGCGCGGTCCACGCGGGCAGGCGCCGGTTCAACCCCTGGTTCGCTGGTTTTTTTCCTTTTTAGTGCCGATTCAGTGCCCAGACAGCCTTGGATACCCCGGTTCTTGCTGGTTCTGGCCCGGTTTCGCCCGGTTCTCGATGGACACGTGTCAAGCACTCAGTGGCTGCGCCCCAAGCTGCTATACAAGCCCTCCTACCTCCCTAGCCTATAAATAGAGAGGAAGGGGGGTAAAGAAAGACACATCCCATTCTCCTCCTCCTCTTTAGAAACACTTGTTTCCTCTCTCATGTGATCTCTCATGGATCAAATGAGTTGATCCATGTAGGTGAGAGTAGGTGCTAGGTAGAGTGTGGTGTTGGTGAGGGTGTCAAGTTCTTCAATTAGAGCAAAGTAAGTATTCTTGTATTTTCCAATTAGACTAAAGTGTTATTCATGCATGAGTGATATGTTCTTGAGTTCTTCGTTCGTTCATCATTTAGAGGCCCGTGTTCTTCATGAACGCGCTTCCTCGATCTAGTTGACGAACAAGTTACTCACGCTTTTGTGTTTGTTCATAAGTTAGAGGCTCGTGTTCTTCACGAACACGACCCTTTGATCTTTTGTTACAAGTGCATAAGTTTGCATCCCGTTTGTGTGAATTAATCTCGTTAGATCTTGTTGGAGTACATTAATACGCTGGCATTCGTTCTTCCTATCATCTGTGTGATCCTGTGATAAGTGAGATTAGCTCGAAGCTCGCGGGTTCGTCGCTCCTTATTTATACAGGGTGCTATAGTGTTACTACGGGAGCTCAGACGTAGTCGTGCTATGGTAGTAATCGGTAGTGTAGACATGGTGTCTAGACTACGGGTTATCCTTCATTTGCCCTGTATCCCACGGTTTGTCTTGGGGTAGGCCGCGGTAGTGACAGCCGTTGGACCCTCTGAAATCCCCCATGTTCGGATACAGCGTGTAGGCAACCATTTGCCGTGAACCAACTGTTATAGCCAGGAGGGGCCGGTGTCCGAAGCGAGCATAATTGCCTGCTCTTCTCCTCTGGGATCAGTATTCATAGGAAGTCCTCATCATTCTCTCAACCTTAGCTAGGGGCTCGGTGTCCTTGGACTGTTCATCTAGGATAGAAGGTAGTGCACACCGTTCCTTGGATTCTATACCTTTTGGAATACTCCTAGGGAGAAGTGCTACAACGGTATATCCGTGTGCTTGCAGGTTCGTTCGCACCCGTCAGTATACCCGTGTGTTCCTTACACGCTCACGCTAGACGTGCCACTAGTGGTGAGGTTAAGAAATACCAACAAGCATTTCTGGCACCGTTGCCGGGGACGAATTCCAAATCCGTTCTTAGGTGATTGCGTTAAGAAGTGTCAACACGAGACTGCATTCAAATTTCAACCGTGTTTCGAGGTACACAACATTACTAATGCTAAATATGTTCCACATCATCGTCGCATTGGTATGAGAGTGAAGAACCAAGGGAGATGTTGCAATTGTCAAAAGAGAAAGCCAGCTTGTGAAGACAAAAAAATGACTAAGCCGAAGAAGAAGCCTGCACCCAAGCCAAAGATAGTGCAGAAGTGGGTACCCAAGATTACAACTCACAAAGAGCGTTGATCCGAAGTAAAGAAGAGAAGTCTAGCTATGGACTTTAAATGAAGCGCTAGGCGGGAGGCAACCCGTTCGTCGAGTCAAGAATAAGCTACCGGGAGGACAACCCGATCAAGAATAAAGGCTGCCGGGAGGGCAACCCGGAAGATTTTCGAGTTTCAAGTAAGTGAGTCTTAGAATTTGCTACGCAAGACATTTTATAAACTCTTAAGTGGTTGAACAAGTTGCTCGGTCGTTTTATTTGGATTTTTCGATGTTAAACCAATGACATGAGCCATCCCATGATTTATTTGCCTCTTCTTGAGAAACAAGTACCAAAAATTCAGACCCTATCCAAGCTTTTCATCCTCTCCATGATGATAAGGCTGGCTTGTTTTACATGTTAAAAACACACGAGTAGAGCCCCGCATTGTTCCTTAATGACCCTTAATCTTTGACGCATGGTAGGACTCGTGTGAACCTAGGTAATTCGATTTTTGGTTTCATTCAACTTAACATCCACCGGTTTCTCTAGGTTTAGAATTTTTCTAAGCCCCATTATTTTTATTTGTTCAAAATCTCTCTCTCATATTTGGCCAAAGCTAGAACTTTCTTGCTTTGTGCTCCATAATGCATCACGAGAAGGTCATATCGTCAAGGCATCTTGGGCGCATGTAAAAGACAAGCATGGGGGCAGCAATGACTTTGTTTTGCAGGAGATAAGTGAAAGCACATAAAGCATGGAAGACAAGAAGTGACACAAAGTAAAGGAGGGAGGCATTGACCCCATCATTCAAAACAAAGGAGTGGACGAGAGCATTTGGGTAATGGATTCTTGTGAAACACGAGGACACAGGACAACAAGGAAGTGAGAAGCAGCTCGGAGAAAACTGGAGCAAGAAAGAGGAGGAAGCCCCCTAGGCCGATCGGCCTAGGCCGGCCGGCCTGCCCCTTCCAGTCAGCCCCTGAGGCTCCCCTTCGTCTGGTAAGTAGTTCATCTATTTGCTAGTGCGTGTTCTTGAGTTCATATCCCAGAAGTTCCAGAAACCACCCTTAAAAATTCATGCCTCCCTTCTTTCTCTAAAAATTCCTGGTTAATCATTACAATTCTTGTCAATCAATATATTTTCTTTGTGTGTATTTCCACCGGCAAGAAGCCCTCGGGGAGGTTGTTTGTGAGTTTGTGCAGCAAGGCATGATAAGGAAAGCCATGAACACCATCCTCGAAAGGAGGATATGATCATCATCAAAGGTGTCGTCAGCAAGCTCTTCGCGGAGGCACTCTATTCCAAGTCCCTGTGAAACATGGAGGAGGACGTGGCACCGCCGAGGAGCGACACACTGCTCCTTGGAGGCATGAAGATTACACGAAGCTCATCCATGCGGTACACCGAACCGCAAGGGCACACGGAGGAGCCACCCGTTCGACCTCGACACCACCATATACTCCGAGGCACTCCAAGCTTGGTTTCATCATAAAGACGAAGGATCAACCATTGGAGGAAGAGTGAAGGAAGGTAGAAGAAATAGTGCTTTCAAGTTCGGTTTGATTTTTCCTTCTCCTTTCCTTTATTTTTCAGTTTTTGTGCATATTTGTGTGTGCGTAGCATTTTCAGTTTTTATTTTCAGCATGTGTGTGGTAGTTGTAGTTTTTGTTTTCCATCACCATGAATAAGTTTCACCACCGGTTTAACATCTTTAATATGGATGGAAAATTGTGCCAAGTTGATATATGATGACCATTGCCACTTTGCTCAACTTTGTACTTGTTTTATGCATGATTAAGTTAGTGCTCTCTCTAATACAAATCTGAAATTAAATTTAAATGCTAGCTTAATCCTTTGCGGAGGTTGTGATAAAGATAAGACCCATAGTTTTTTCATGCTCTCAATTTTGGATGGGTTAAAGATGATTTATTTTTGTTCTTAAAAGTAATGCTAACCTTGTCATTAATACCTCTTGCATGTTGCTCTACCTATCCAAAGCCTTATATTTGATTGAGTGCATAAACCTTAGTGTACAAGATTTATTTTTGAGTGCATTGATTCAAGGCTCGATTTCTCTGGCCCGAGACTAAGAAGCTGGTCATTCCGTTTTTGCGTATCAATCTTTATGCTAGCCTTATCTATCCGTGCATTGTAAGTTTCCACATTGGGAATTTTGCAAACCTCGCCGGATATCCACCCACAAACCCAAAACATCTTTCTTGTGTTTACCTCCTTGACCACAACCCAATTCTTGAGTATGAATGAATATTTGGAGGAAGATCAAAAGAATGAAGGTGCCAAAGATTAGAGTATATTTTTGGGAGACCTCTAAGACGACATAAAAGTTGTGTGAAGGATCCCTAGAAGATTTCAAGTGTTTCTACCTAGGAAAATATAGGACTTTTAGTACCTACCTTGGCACAAAATTTTCACCACCTCTTTGCCCGAGGACGTGCAATCGTCTAAGCATGGGGGGAGTTGCCAAGGAGGTAGGTACAATGTAATCTAAGAGTTCAAGGGGAGTATATAAAAAATAATAATGAAAAAGAAGTATGAAAGAAAAAAGAGGAAGAAAAAATATGTGTATATAAAAAAAAGGAGAAGAGAGAAAAAGAGAGAAAAAGAAAAAAAGAAAAAAAAGAAAAAATAAATAAAGCTCCCTGGTTCCCTAGATGCATTAGAAATTTCAAGTCATAAGGATTCAAGATTAAGATCCATACTCATCTTTCCAACCATGAGCAATCCGATAACGAGGACTTCATTTGTGCCTCGGGATCACTCTTTACCATTTGCACATGTCCACCTATCTCAAAAGTGTGTGTATTTTTCTCTTCCCCCTCCTTGAGAACATTATTTTTTTTCCAATGACCTTTTTGACGAGTCTCGGTAAGACCATGAGAAGCTTGTCTTGTTTTGATAATATCTCGATTATAATATCTTGGTAGGACTAAACTTTCCCATAGCTCCACATAAAGCCTTCCACTTACATATATTGAGAGGGGAAAGGAGTAGAACAAATAGGCTTGAGAGACTTGATGAGATGAGAGCCCATGAGCAAGATGCAAGGAGGTTTAAATTTTTGAACATGGTTTAGCTCTTTATCTTCTTCTTGCTCTCCATTTCAAAATTTTTGAGATTCATTTAAAATTTTGGGAGCATGATTAACTTCTTGTGGGAAGAGCTTAATTGATATCTACCCTCCATAGGGATGAAGGCTAGTTACATTATGTAACTTAAATAAATATAAATTTAGAGAGCATTATGTTTTCTCATGTATGATCAAGTGCAGGGTATGGACATTGAAGGGCAACACTGATATCCATTGAAGGCTTACTCGAGGACGAGCAAGGTTTAAGCATAGGGGAATGTTGGTAGTCGATTTCCGTCAACCTAGCCACTTGTTTACCTTCTATGTTGGCATTAATTTGACATCCACACTAATGATCCTAACCCTCATTATATGTCAAGTTCGCACTCGTGCATGGTTTTTGGAGTTTATTGTTTACGCAGGAATCAAGAGCCTAAATGAGGACTTCCGGGTAAAGTTCATCAAGGGTTTTACAAGATGATCATGGAGCCCAGGACGAATCAAGATACAAGATGAACATGACTCCAAATGAACCAAGGACTAAAGTGTGAAGCAGATAAGTGCTGAGGACCTCGACAGAAGATGCAGGAGTTCATGCGCCAAGCACCCTTATCTAAACCGCGAGGAAAATGACGTCAAGGGCCCACATGCAACTCGGCAAAAGTTCTAGAAAATACGAGAAGCAACGAGGAGGAAGCCGGGGCCGAACTGGGCCGAATTGGGCCCAGGCCGGCCAGCCCAGCCCATTCCGGGCCCGGTTCGGCGCCCCCTTTGACCTAGACGACCCTCGGGCTATTTATAGCCCCCGTGCGAAGTTGCAACTATCAAGTCATTCGTCATCCGCCGCCGAGGAGCAGAGGAGCTTGAGGGACACCATCTCGGAGAGGAGGGTCGTGATAGTCGTCTAGGGTTCACCTAGCCGGCGTGGGAACCTTGCATGGAAGACCACGTTGGAGTTCCAGAGGCTTCAATCAAGATCAATGTAGGATCCCGGTTGGATCTTATTCATGTATAAACTTATGATGGAGTTTCATTGAATCCGATAACTAGCAATCGAGTGTTTCCCTTTCGGTTTTGTCTTCTCTTGGTTTTGCTTCTTCCTCGATCTATACTTAAGATAGATCGCCTAGGGTGCTCTTGTAGCCGCGGTGGCTAGAGGTGCATACCCGACCTACCAAGCGTTTTCAACGCGTTCTTCATGAGCACTCTTAGGTTCACCTACACAAGAAGCGGGGCATCGTGACAGGATGTCGATCACGTGTACGGTAGGTGCCTTCGAGGATTGGACCGGAAGTCATATGCTTTTTATGAGATTCTTATTACTATCTTCATCTCTCGTTTGGAACTACGACAAAGGCACGATCTAGACTCTCTAGATCGATTACCTCTTGCTTTCTCTCGCTACCTCTCATGTTTTAGTAGATTGATGCGTTTGAAACCTCTCCTAAACAAAGTGCTTTCTCGCTTTATTGGATCGATCTTGCGTTGCACATTGTTCCATGAATTCGATACCTTGGGATCACCACTCAAGGGATTTGTCCGCTTGCAAGTCCAAACGAACTTTGCAACGATAATCAAACGTCAACAGCCATCGTCAGCCCTGCGTCCCCGTCCACCATCCTCGTGCCGGAACGCTACATCCCATCCTTCCTCCCCACGCCGACGGAGCAGGGGCCCTCACGGTGACGCGGAGAAGGGCGCCCAACTCCTCCCCATCTCAACGTCAGCGAGGCAGATCAAGCTCGAGGACGGCGCCGGCCCGACCGCGACGCGCATGGAGTTCGGGACCTCCTCTGCGGCGCTGGCGCGAGGCGAGCACACGACGGCGGCACGACGACCAACAGCGTCGGCGGCTCCCCTGCAAATCCGACGGCGGAGGAGCAGGAGCAACAGCGTCGGCGGCGGTTCAGCACCTTTCTCCTTGATCTGTTCTTGCTCCTTCTTGAATGCATACCTTGATCTGTTCTTGCTCCTTCTGCTCCTTGAATGCAGAAGTACAAAATGCATACCTCAGCGTGACTGAGATAAACGTCGAGGTTTGAAGAAGCATCCTGCGCAAGCTAAGTCCCGGTCATCGGCGTGGTTCTCCGCAACGCCGACATTTGCGGCTCGGCGTTAGGGGGTCGAGCGCCAAGCATCTTGCCACGCAGGCAGGAGGAGCCAGTTCGGCGCTGACGTGGCAGAGGCTCGGCGCTCGTCCCCCTCACGCCGAGCTTTTGGTTCATTTTCGAAAATAATTTCCCAAGGGTCTATCTGTAGAAATAGTTTGCGCGAAGGGTAATTTTGAAAAAATTTCACGGCTTCCATCACTCTGAGAATTTCCTCGATAATTCCAAAAAATGGAAATCTTGTGTCCTCATGGTGATTTGTTTTCTTAATTCTTCGATGGGACCACACTAACTTCCTAAATTTCTCTTTGCAGAGCGATGCAGTGTAGCTGGTGTTGACTCGCTGGCAGTGACGAAGCCAGCTCCAGCTCGTAGGGGGGCTCTTTCTTTTCTTTCCTCTTCTTTCTCTTCCTCCATAGTTCTCCATCTTCCTCTTCCTCCTTTCTTCTCAAAAATGAAGAAGAAGCTCAAGAGGGGCTCCATAACAGCAGCAGCGGTAGGGGGGTTTGAGCCCCACCCGCCCTACCACTACCTCCGTCCCTGCTCGCTGGGACAACCTCAAAGCAACTTCGGCCCAGTGACCATCACCCCCTCCGCTTTCCTTCAGTTTGGTGGCTAGAACCTTGATAATCCGGAGTAGGTTGAGTGTGTGGGGATGCGGCCATTTGCACGGTGGTCGGGATCGCCGGCTGCGCCTAGTCCTAGAAACAGCCGAGAGACCCTCTCCAGACATGGTTTCGGGATGAAACTTGAAAGCAAACACAAGACGGACAGCGGCACTGGCACAGAGGCTATGCTAAGGCCCCGTTTAGTTCCGTGAAATTTTAGTGAAAGTAGTGAAATTTTTATGTTAGGAAGCGTGTTCTGTGAGAGGTGACACGATCTGCGATACGAAAATTCTGAAGACTTTTGAGGAACTAAACAAAGCCAGCTAGAGTGAGACCGTATTTATAAGGACCTGCAGACAGGGGTTGACAGGGAACCCAAGGCTTCTGCACGAAGGATTGACAGTGGCGGTTGTCAACTGTGCGGGTGCGGATGCGGCTTTGAGAGCTGAAAAAACACTTTCGGCTGTACGTGGGGGCGCAACGCACAGTTGCCTGTTGGTATTGCTCTTAGTAGTACGGCCGTCATGGCTTCTTGCCCGGAGCTCGTCGTCGCCTTCGTCGTTGTTGCCGCGATCTTTCACGGCCTCCTCGTCGCCGGTGTCGTCGAACCGACCGAGGTCAGTTTTAATAAAATAAATTCGCCCTCCCCGGCCTAGATCTGCTCACCCCCGCCTTGTATCTGGGTCTTCCTCCCTCTCCTTCACCGATCTGCTCCGCACCGACCAGAGTTCTCCGGGTACCCGTGATTCGTCCGGCGATGTCCCGGCGACGGTGATTCATTGGTTGTTTCGACGTGCGTCGTCGTCGAACGCTTTGGATTGCTTTTGCTTCTGTTCCCGCCGTCTTCAGATCCAGGATCCCCTTTGGGGAAGAAGGTTGTTCCGACGTTTGCCTCTACGTTGTCGAACGCGTCGCCCGGCTCCAACCTCCACTGCTACCCTCTTCCACACCCGCCATCCAACACCTCCTCTGTCTTGTTGCGGTCTCTCGGTGGTTGTTCCACTGGCCTCGCCTTTTCTTGAGGCTCCTGTGCCAGCGTCGAACGCATCAGGATCTCGTCGCCTCGCTTCCACCTTCGTCTACCAAGCAGCTCAGCCTCAACTTACATCAAGACTGCTCAAGACTCTTCGTCATCGACATGGCAGTAAGCCATTCACTAGCTTCGATGGCGGCGGACTTCTACTCGTCGGCGACATCTACTACATCATCTTCGGATCGCCGGCGACGCCCCTTCTTGACGCCGCCTTCAAGCACCTTCGCAACACTAGCTCCAAGCGTCCGAGACGCTGCTGCAGCCGTTCGCCGGCGAACTGTACTCCGGTGGCGTTGTTGGTTTTGTGTCCCTTAGGGACCTTGATGTAATTAGCCCTTTTCTCAAGGGTTTTCTTGTAAGACTGCTGCTTTAATATATTATCAGTGGTTATTGTCAAAAAAAACACAGAAGAATTTCAGACGGTGAAGTATTTGACGGAATGGTTTACACCGCGCCTGTGCGATGCGACGACGCCACCTTCTGCAACTTTAGTTTGCACTCGCTACCGTGTGTTGCGCGCGCGTGAGAATGTGACATGCCGTGCCGTGCCGTGGCGCCGGGCCGCCGGCGGGCAACCGTGTCGATGAACTCGGCCGAGCCTCACTAGTGAGATTCCCCACTGAAATCTGTGTGCCGCAGGCTATCCTAGCTCACGGTGAGCCACGAACGGTGGTTACCGTGAATTATGGGTAACACACACTACATCATAAGTCCTTTCCCATAACTAATTTTTATTTCCGAAATGGTTCTTTTGCATATTAATAACCCAAAACTTCGAAAGCTTTTACCTTTTTAACTGTAACTCCGATACAGTTAGTAGCAACTATACCATCCGCTTTCGCGCTAATCTCTACGCAGACGATGTAGTCGCTTTCTTCTTTTCGGTCGAACTTAATCTGCGGGTCATCAAGGCGGTGTTGTCGCTCTTCGAGAGCGCTACTGGCTTGGCGGCAAACTACTCCAAGAGCCAGGTCTACCCCTTCAACTGCTCCGAGGATCACCTGTTCTTGGTTCGCTCTATCCTCTCCTGCACCATCGCTGACTTCCCTTGCACCTATCTTGGGGTACCTCTATCTATTAGAAGGCTACCCAAAGCTGATTTGCAGCCTCTGGTCGATAAGGTCGCCAGGCGCCTGCCTCCCTGGCAGGGTAGACTATTGAGCCGCAGTGGTCGTCTCGTCCTCGCCAAGTCCACCCTCTCTGTCATTATACCTGAGCATTTTTGGCCCGGCCCGGCCCGACCCGGCCCGCCCACGGACCTTACTGGACGGGCGTGGGCAGAGATCTTGAAGCCCGCGAAAATTTTTTTTGGCCCGAGTCCAGCCCGAAATGCTGTTTTTAGTTACTTTACACTATAAAATGCGCGGGCGGCCCGCCCAAGCCCGGGCCCGGCCCGAGCCCGGCCCGAAAACTGAGGCCCGACACGTCCCATGGGACGGTCATGGGCAGAATTTTCTCGGCCCGAAAAACCTGGGTTTTTTTTCGGCCCGGCCCGAACCCGACCCGGCCCGTGAAATGCTCAGGTCTATCTGTCATCCCGGTGCATATCTCGATGGCGATCTCCATCTCCCCCTGGGCACTCGCGCGGTCGAAACTCCCATCCGCGGCTTCCTCTCGTCCGGCACAGAGGTGGCCTCGGGCGGTCGCTGTCTGGTCGCTTGGGTGAATGTCACCTGCCCCACGCGCTGCGGGGGTCTCGGTCTACCCAACCTCCGCGCCTTTGACACGGCGTTGCGCCTGCGTTGGCTTTGGCTGGCGCGGACTGACCCGGATCGGACGTGGGCGGCGTTCCATTTCCCAGTTGACCGGACCTCTCAGGCTTTCTTCGACGCCTCCATCTCTGTGGAGGTGGGGACGGTACCAGCGTGCTATTCTGGGAGGACAACTGGATCTCCGGGTGCTCCGTAAAGTCCTTGGCACCCAACCTCTGGGCCGCGGTCTCGCCGAGGGTGCGTCGATCCCGCGCAGTCGCTGAGGCCCTGCAGGTGGGGGCGGCAGGGATACGTTGGGTCGCGGACGTCACCCACGCTCAGACTGTGCAGGTGGTCTTGCAGTACCTTACCATCTGGGACCTACTGCAGCAGGTTAGGCTCACGTCGGAACCTGACAGATTCATCTGGAAGTGGTCGCCTAGCGGGGTTTACTCTTCGGCTTCGGCCTACTCCGCCCTCTTTCTTGGTCGCGTTGAGATACTCGGAGCGCGTCAGATCTGGAAGGTTCATATGCCGGGGAAGTGCAAGTTTTTCGCTAGCTGGTCTTGCACGGCCATTGCTGGACCTCTGACCGGCTCCACCGTCACGGGCTCAGGGATTCGGACATCTGCGCGCTCTGCGCTCAGGAATCTGAAACGCTGGATCACCTGATTGTGGACTGTGTCTTCAGCAGAGAGGCCTAGTTCTTGGCACTCAGGCATATTCTCCTTCAGAACTTAGCTCCGGACCGCCCGGTGAGGTTCGCAGAGTGGTGGTGCTCCGCTAGGAAACAGGTCGCTAAGGCGCGAAGGAAAGGCTTCGACTCCTTCGTCTGGCTGGTCGCTTGGTCGTTGTGGAGGGAGCGGAACAGACGCGTTCACGACAAGGAAGCTCTCATGCCGGTAGCGCTCGTGCCGGCGATCCTGGATGAGGCTAGATCTTGGACGCGCGGAGGCTTTCTTCCCATCGCTCGGTTGTTAGGTGTCCGCCTGGTGAGGGCGTTGTAAACTTCTTTCTTTTCGTCTGGCTTTGTGCATGTCTGTAAACTAAACCGACAATCATTTTTCTCCTCTCTTAATGAAAAACGTGCTTTGCACGTCATAAAAAAAACTAACTATACCATGATTTTCTAATGGCGCAATAAAAGACGCGTGTAAACTTCTTCGAGTGTTGTCATTGCTCATTTCCCAGCATCTAATATAATTTTACTTTAGAGTGGTTATTCCATTAATTAGTTATGCTTCGTCTTCCCGATCGGTGCTCATTTGCAAAGGTCCACCAATATGAGTTGGCTGGATTGTGCAACAAAAGTACTACACTCAGTGCGTGGGAGGTGCCCCACCTCCGCTTGGGGATGTGTCCTACCTCAGCACAACCTTCCTCTCATGGTGTTTTTGGACTTGTTTGTCGCCCTGCGATGAGTGCCTAAACCCAAAAACAGGAATAAGAGGATTTCTGAAATTTTCTTCTTCACGTGAACTTAGCTTTCTTTTGTAAACCTCACTTTCAGATTGCACATCATTTTTTTTTCGAATTACACAGTACATCGGAGACACTCACAACGCCCGCACACTCATCTCTATGAACACACGCGCGCAAACTCTACCCCTAGGAGCATCTTCGAAGACTGGGCCGGCAAATCCTCAAGATTGACGAAGTCACCACAGACGCCTCGCTGTCGACGGGAACGTCGCCTACCACTGAAAGCATAAACGCCGTTAAATCCTGAGAAATTCGCTCCCACGTGGAGTCGAACTCAGAACCTGAGGTGCTACCGGGGCTCCTGTAACCACTAGGCTACATGCCCTTTCGCGCACATCGTATTAACTGTTTAACAGCTTCCATACATCACCTTGTGTATTTCAAGACACTCAACATCTATGTAACCTATAACCTATAAAGATGCACTAAAGATCTTACCAACATGCAAGTTGTTCACGTCACCATTTCTAGAACCATCAATTTATATTTTCTATTGATTTTTTGCGGCTAATAGCTTCCATGCATGCAATCTGTTATTCTTAGCGAGTACCATGCTACAAAATTTTCAAGTCATTATATCTCTCAATAAAATGTATAATATTGTTTTCATGTACAATATTGTTTGCAAAAGAATGTCACGATGTAATCATCTTAGTTTTTCTACTTTCAAATTCATCTTCAAATTTTGTAAAAATTTTAACAGCAACACGTCGAATATCATCTAGTTCAAATTATGCTCCAATTTTAATCCTTTCTATGCAATTTGGCCGCCCTCGTCCTTATTTTCTAGCTCCGCCGCTGTAGAAGATGAATCTAGCCGGCTGTTTTTTTTTAGAAAAAGGAGTTGCATGTGTTCAACCTATGTTCTCGAGATAAATCGAGTTATTGTCATGAAATTTTTTTTACCTTTTACTTCCACACTAGTAAGGTGCACGTGCGACACGCACATGTTTTAAAAATAATAGAGAAATTTGCAATTATTGGAGAAAAGAGCGGTTCATCCTAAAAAAAATCTAAGGATTGAAATAAAGAGAAGTATCAGGAAAGAGAAATTTATATGCATCCTAGTGTTTAAGATAAAAAAATGCTTTATAGCACATAAATAAACACATCTAAAACATTTTCCAATACTTTATAGAACAATGGAAGAATATACAAAATCAACACATCATAATCTAATACGATAACTAAATTGAAGAAGCACAATCAACTATTTCTTTCTCATGAAATGAATAGAATTATATATTATAAAAGAGGATCGTGTTAAAAAATTACCCATTTCATTAGTAATCGATCAAGTTGAGTTTAATGGGCGGTCTACATCCTCTACCTCTACGCAAGTTCAGAAGCTCTCTCCCTTTCTTGTTTCCCTCTCTTCAATTGTTATCTGGAAAAATATTTTTGGTTACCAAATCTAGGAAAGGGAAGGGAACCTCTCCTCCAAGGAATAGGCAAGCCATTATCTACACAACTCTTTTGCAAATTGTCCAAATCAACACCGTAAAAAGGAATAAATTAGCCTGTTACATATTTATTATATCATGAAGTTCACACACATTCTCATTGGTAGTTGCACTTGGAGAGTAGTAGCAAGCAATAATAAATATTTCTAAACCACACATTCTCATTAGGACAGTCCTTATGGTAGAAACCATGTGCGAAGTCCAAGAGAGCCACATCATCAAAATTCATCTATATACCTACCTCTCCTCAACGGTTGGTGTCTTCACTTAATAAATATCGTTTTTCTCTCTCCCTTATCTCTTTCTTCCCTAATAAATGCGCACGAGAGGATGGAGGGGAGGAGTAGACCCGCAAGACTCCAACCAGGTCTTCCCAATGACGATTTTGTTGGGTCTTGCGGCCTTGATTCACGTGAGGAGGCCAAGTCTTGAGGAAGAAAAACCAGGTCTTGTGTTTTCCTCCTCTTTCTTCATTAACTATGTTGTCATGTTACCAATTTACTGATGTGTCACCTTATTTATTAGGGATGGACTCAGCTTCATCTTACGTGGACCATTAGGACTGCCATTAGTAGTATTTTGAACAATGCACAAATGCAGCACAGTACACACCACAATTAATTGTTTATACGATTTTAATCTAATGGGGTACTAAAACTGAAATTACCTCCCCCAATTTATTCATTGAAAGAATACAAAAACAATACAAATTAGAAAGTGGTCCAAATAAAACCATGTTTGAGTACATACTGCATTTTCCTTGCTGGTAGTAGGAAATGCACTCAAAATTCAGATGTGGTAGAAGCATGCATGTTCTCCATGAAGCCTTCGGTGGAAAAAAAATATGAATCATTGCATATGACCTCTAGAATTTTCCAAAGCATAGGAAGGAGGATACTAAACTTGGGGTGCTAACTCTAACAGAAATAACAATTTTGGGAAGAAAGTGCAACCTGAAAAACAGAAAAGATTTACTTGTAACTGTATTCTCCCTCAAAATGCAGCGTACGGGACTAAGAGTATGCCGTAACATCACTAAACAGCATATCATATCTCGATTTTAATATCTCCAGAATATATAACCCAGACATTCTCTCCCAAAGCATTTGATTGATTTCTTGAACTTGAAGAATGACAAACTGCAGTTGCATCAGCAAGTGCAAGCTACCTCTTTTTGTTTCACAATTCACAAACGATCCACATATAGTTCTTTTATCTAAACTCTTGCATTCGAATCGAAGATTTGCAATAGCCATACAAATTGCAATGCTTCAATTCAACTAAATATCAAACTGAGTTTCATAACATCGGTTATAGTGACAACAAGTATCACTTTCACTGGTCCAGAATCAGCTTGGCATAAGTTGCAAACCCTTACTAAGGTGCTTTTGTTGAGCTCGGAAGTTGAACCGTTCGGAACCCATCAGAACACAGTCACATCAGAACCCATAATTCAGCAAGAGGACAGCACTGGATCATCAGTAAATTAAGTGAACAAAAACGTAATAGAACTACAACAGTAACAACTACATCTACATGTATATCCTCTTAGGACAAAATTGGTAACTCGTATGTACCTTGATGGTGAGAAGAGTGTCGTCTGAGTCCTCCAGGCAACTTGATTTTGCCTTGAGAAGGTTGTCGTCAGGGTCGAACAAGTTCTCATAGACGCTGCTGCATTCTTTGCAGGCTTATGCAGGCTCTCGTCATCAAGGTAAAAGAACTTGCAGGCTCTCGTGAAAGACAAACCCAATCAAACACAACGAAATTGATGTAGCGAGCAGTTCGAATAAAAAACAGCGACATCCTTTGCAGGCCTAATCTGATAGGTTCTCGATAGTAGGTACTGGAGGATGGTTGTCAGTAGGATAATGAGAGGAGCACAGAGAAAGGCGCGACAAGCCCGGCCTAACCATCGAACGCACGGGCGAGAGCAGCACGACGGCGCCACCGTGTAGGAAGTTGTGGTCGTCATCGTCGAACTCGTCCCGGCGCTGGCCATGGCGGCGACGGCCATCCCTCGCCCTCCCGCGCCAGTTCCTAGGCGGCGACCGGCGGTGGCGGTGCAATCCCTCACTCTCCCGCGCCGCCGCGGACCAGAGTGTAGCGAAGAGCCCATGCCCATCCTCAGCGCCCAACGGTGCCCTCGGCCATGACTCTTGGCATGGCGGCACCAGCGATACCCCGCGTCCGGCGAAGTCGTGGTGCCAGGTTGTGTGGCGGGAGCAGCGGTCACGGTGCGAGCGGTGGCGCGGGTATTGCTACACGGGTAAGGACGGTGGCTCGGTGGGTGGCGCCGGAAGTGGCGCATAGGGGAGCTGGCGCGGGGCGCACGCGGGAGGCGTCCCGGGCGGTGCCGGAGAGGGAGTGGTGGAGGGCGTGGACCGGGGCGCGGTGCTCGCGTCGCGGCCCATCGGGAGGAGCGCGTCTTCCTCCTCCGTGTGGCCGCCGGTCTTCCATGGACGAGAGCTTCGCCGGGCGGCAGGAGCTTGGGAGAGAGGAGGCGCCTGGCGAGCGTGGGGATGAAGTCCGCCCAACGTCGCGCCCCTGCTACCTGCCGGAGAAGGTGGTCTGCCTACAGGGCCGCCGCGCCCGTGCTCCGACGAGGGAGGGGAGGGAGGAGGGGCGCGTAGGCGAGGGAGAGAAGGGAAGAGGAGCGCGCCGGCGACCGAGCCGAGGAAGGAGGAGGGTCACGCCGGTGGCTGGCGGCGCACGCAAGGAGGAGGTTTTTTTCCAATACGGGGTGGGCCGAAGGCGGGTACGAGAGGTGGGTAAAGCGAGGTTGGGTGAGAAAAATAATTCGTTTTTAGCAGAAATACTCTCCAAATTACATTTTTTTTGTTCTTTTCATAGTCCTTCCACCCTATCCACTCCTAAAAACATATAACGGGTGGGTCCGTTGTGAGGAGTACGATAGACCCGATTTGGATGAGAAAAATTTTCAATTGTCTTCGCTCCTTATAGTATAGATTTGCATTATGTCTACTTTCCACATTTATCTTTCCTAAAATTGTCGTGTGTAGTTGTTCGGATTGAAACCTAGAGTATAAAATGTTTTCAACACAAACAAAGATAGAAATTGAGACACCCAATCCCCCCACCCACCACCACCCCCTTTGAGTCAATTTTGACCTCTTCGTCGATTTGAAACGCCATGCCACATCCGTGTAAAGCTGATCTCAGTGTATGTTTCATAGGGAGCTTTTTTATAATGTGGCAATTAATGAGAGAGGTGAGATGGTTTCAGTTGAATAAAACAATATATGCACAAACGGGCTGGATATCGAGTCTGACTCGGCTCGTTATAGCTCAGCTTGTTATGGCTCGACTCGTTATATCTTGTTATCTTAACGAGCTAGAAACCCAGCTCGGCTCAGCTCGTTAAGAAGTTTAAGTTGGCTTGTTCAGCTCGTGAGCTAGCTCATTAGCATTTATAAATTCAAAAAATCACAGCCAAGTAAGCCGACATGTAAGTATGAAATCAACAAATACAATATGTTTACAAGCCAACAAACCATGAAACCAAGTAGCCAACAAGTAATCTAGTACTCAAGAAAATTATTACTCTATCTACTCTGCTAACAAGCAATTAGCTCGTTTGCTGACTGCTGCACTGGCTCGTTAGGGCTCGCGAGCCAGCTCAAGCTCCGCTCGTTATCGTAGTGAGCTAAAACATGAGATTGACTCGGTTCAAATTTACTAATAACGAGCCGAGTTGAGCCGAGCCACCAACAAGCGAGTTCGAGCAAGCTAACGAACTTCAAGCTTTTCATCCAACCTTGTGCATATACCAACGCGGTTTATGTTTTACATGAAGCTTATGCATATGAAACTACATTATGAAGCTTTGTGTTGTAGAGATAGTTGCCCTAGTTGCAAACACAACTCCACTTTCAAGTCTCAGCATAAGTTTCACTACACAGTTAACTAGACTGAAACTAAGTAATTGTACTTGTGGAGTTACATGGGGATGAAAACTCTCCTCACATTCTAAAACTCTTCTAAAATTTAATGCCATAAAATTCTTCATGAAACTCAATTGTGGGTACGCACACCAGGGCGGGAAATACGTTTTGGGGGAATAGGAAAACGGGGGGCCATTAAGGAGCTCCAGATGAACACCCTGTCCATTCAACGCGCCATAAAACACCTCGTTGTAACTCCCATAAAAAAAGAACTCCCATAAAAAAAAGGGCAGGGCGCCACCGTTCGTGCCTCTTGTTTAACGCAGCTTCACAGCTCCCTGTTCCCTAATTTGCTGCCACGCTAAGGGAGAGTGGAAATGGAAGATGAGAGGAAGAGAACCAAGCTGCGCAGATCCTTGCAGCTCTACGTCAGCAGGACGCTCAAGAAGATCCCTCCAATGCACATCCCCAGCTCGGCCATTATTCCAGCCAACATCACCGGCAAGCGCCTCCTCTCCACCTGCAGGTTCCCAAGAACCGCGTCGGTGGACATGGACGTCGTCGATCATGCCGCCGCCACGCCCGCTGCCTGCGATGAGAGCGGCAGGGGCGACTAGGCGGCGACGCTCTCCGACGTCGACCGATTCCTCTTCGACAACTTCCGGTCCCTCTACATCCACGACAACCGCAGCAACAACAAAGATCCAGATCCATGCTTCCCATCGACGTCGCCAGGCACATCCACATCGCTTGCCGACGAGACACAACCAACGGTGGCAGAGGCGTCGTCTTCCTCGGAGTCGGCCGGGGAAGACATGATCAACAAGGAAGTCTGCAGCAGGCCAGGTGAGGAGAGCAGCGACAACACAGCCATAGTGGTGTTCTCCATGAACCCGTACGCAGATTTCCGGAGATCCATGGGGAACATGATAAAGATGCACCATGGCGGCCGCGTATCACAGCCACTGGACTGGGACTTCCTCGAGGAGCTGCTCTTTTACTACCTGCAGCTCAACGATCAGGCTGTGCACAAGCACATCCTCAAGGCCTTTGCTGACCTGACTGCCGGAACTCCTCATCAGAAGGGCAGTTCAGCCCCTGGAAAAGCCCAGAGCGTTAGGAGTAGGAAACGTTAGTTAGATGGACGGATGCATGGTAACTGTTAATTCAGAAAATCATACAGCTCAAAAGTCAGAAATGGCGTCCATTCAGAGTGTTTTGTGCTTGCTCTTCGAGGGTACTACAGATATGAAACAGTAAGCAGCATGCTGCATTTCACCATAGCCTTCAAGTTTGCTGACACTCAGAAGATAGTCATGACTCACACTCCTGTTGTCGTTTGAGTCATCGAGAGACATCATAAAGCATACTTCTATTACCCAGAAGGCCTAATTCCAATTTCCAACTGCGAGGAGAAGAAAATACAGCAACGGTAAGTAAAATATAAACAAATACAGCACTGGGTCTGAAATTTTCTTTTTGTATTCAATAAACTAAACCTTGCCAATCGGAAGTTGATCATATGAATAAATATACCTGCAGTTGTCTGCAGTTCAGCTTGTGTAAAACATTATGATCTTTTGATACTTATTTTTCAGGAAAATTAAATTCCATGAAGGCATAGACATGAAGGATGATAGAGCAAGAGTAGCCAGAACAGGTATACAAGGCCTGAATTTAGTTCGGATAAAAGAATTCACATTATATTTTAAAAATGCCAATGGATACTCTACTTATGTGCTTAAGCTTAACAAGCTTTCAGTGGATTTTGGCATGTTCTTTTCTTTTCCTCAACTGTCATATCACATTCTAAAAATAATTGCATGTACCTCAAGAATGTGAGCATGTTTTCTTGACAAATAGTTATGTGTTCATTACAACCAGCCCTGCAGTTAGCACTTATAAAATATAATACATAAACAACAGAAGTGCCTTCATGTACTGCAAGCACTATATTTTCGAACAAGCTGCTCGTATAATGGAAGATGGTTCTTTGGAACAAAAACCCTGAACCTGTAAAGGAAATGAGAACAATTGAGTATAAACAAAGGTGCAATAGCAGAGGGAACAAACAGCAAAGGAAGATCCAATAACAAATGAAAATACCAAGAAATGTAATGTTACCCTTCAAGAAGTGAAAGTCTTCCTGGAGAGGAGAAAAGCTTTGCTATTGCTTCAAGTGAGTCTTTGATATGCATAGTTTTCAATTTTAAGGCTTTCATAAATTCAACAAACTCTTTGTACTCTGCGCCGCTAAGCTTTTCTCGAGCCTAGTACATATACCCAAAATGGAGGAATAATAATGTAAATGTAAATGATGCAAAATATTATCATATTAACAATATAGCATTTATTCTGCAAAGCATGACATCGGATCCAACTACAGTGAAAGAGCAGCATACCAGTCTCAAGAAGGCTGTCCCTGAGTTAGATTCCTGGCCTTCAGATTTTTCACAGATAGCCTCATTCTTTCCACATGCTTTTTCTGTGGTACCTTTCTTTGATTGAGGTGTAGATCCTTCACCCTGGTATCTGGTCAAACTTCTCGGCTCAATATTTTGAGGCAATTTGGAACAGATGTCATCGGAGCCAACAGCATCTTTGGATCTATCCATTAGTTTAGCCTTTTTAAGCCCTAAAGGTTTGAAGGTATGTTCCTTCAGATGCCCATGTACTGCCACATCATCATCATCAATAATATTAACAACCTTAGTATCCTGTGACAATTGGCCTTCAGAGAAGAGCTGTGATGTCGATGTAGACTTGTGCTTAGTAGTTGGGGTAGAACGATTGGCAGGAGTGATCTGAGCCAACTTCATAAAGTTACTCCTCGTGGTCGAACTTACTGATAATGTAATTCGTGGGCACTCATTTTGTGCCCTGGCGGCCTAGCACAAGACAGCATCTGTAAGCTAAAGGGTCATTAAACTAAATCATGATCAGCTGTGTCAATGCAATGGATTTACCAGATCTGATAGATTCTCTTGAGGCATGCATTTGTTTGTAACTGGTGCTATACAATCTGCATGTAACATTTTCAAAACAAGTAGCACATAAATAACAATTGCTAATAGAAATAGCAAGGCAGCACAAAGAGAAGTAATTAAATGCCAAATTATCATATTGCATTCTGTCAACAAAACTAAACAAATCAAATGAGGCTGCACAAAATCCTAGCTGTCCATATATATAGTTGCATTGCATATACAAAAAAAAGCACATGCTGTAGATATTTGGCTGAGTAGAGCTGGCACTGTGTTTCTATCTGTAGAGAAACTCTTGCTGGGATCATAATATAAGAAACTGAAATATTTATCATCATGAATTGAATTATTCTTTCTTCTAAGTCATAGGTTGATTCGTAACTTGCACAGCTATAAATTAGATTTAGTGTTGTTCAAAATATGTTTTCAAATTTGACCAAAAAAAAAAACCCTTCTCAGTTACAAGCACATCATGAGGAACTACAAATGGCATGTTAAATTGCAAGTATACAAGATGCAAAAAGTTGAATCCCCACAGCTTGCTAGAAAATAGAAAACAGTGTAAGCCCATAGGCATCAATTTGGTGAAAGGAAGACACCATAGGCGAATTTTGTTGATTTAGTTCCGTTCTGTTCAAGCTTGTAAATCAAGCACTTCTATCACATAAAATGGTATTTACAGGCATATGACTAGTGAATTAAATGGCACTTCTTCTAATAGTAACATGAAGTCGTGGAATGTTATCTCACGTTTGACATGGTAACTTGCTACAACCTTAGCCAATATCATTAACAAGCACATGGGTTAAGTTTCAAAAGGAAATTACTTAAAATACTTAAGTGTATGTAAACTTGTGTATAAAAAAAGATAGAAACAGATAAAAAGGTCTACCACACTATTCAAAACTATATTTTTACCATTACAATCTGTTTGTTTTAGCTTTGAAGGATCTGAAGTAGCTTTATCTCGAAAAAAACGGGTCAATCCTTGGATTACTTCCCCATACTTTGAGTAGCACTGCAGAAACAATATAAAGTATAGTAAAGATACCAGCAAAGAGCATTGTAGAAAGGCAGTAAACAAATGCACCTTTATATAAGGTCGGAGCCAATACGACATCTGAGATTGATAATTTGACCACGCAAACCTATAGCCAACATGCAATGTAAAGCAACTTTGTTAATTTGAAAAGCTAATTGTTCTTCTAGAAGTTTAATTGAAACAAACAACATGGTTCGAGATGCAAAAGCTTGTGCATAGCCACATGTTCCTTAAAATTGCATATCTTAGCTCACAAAATGAAAAGATTATTTGAGATTTTTAAAGTGTCATACTTTTGGGGTATAACTCTAAGGAGATTACAACATGGAACCTAAAGTGTCAGTACACTGATTGCAACATACATGAATAATAGGGAAAAAATGTGAACTCTTTCTTGGTTTCAATAGGACTCCTTAGTGTTCTCTGTATCTAGTACTCCCTCCATTGCAAATTGTAGGTCATTTTGGATTTTCTAGGTTCGTAGATATTATTATGCATCTAGACATACACTATATCTAAGTGCATAGCAAAAACTATGCACCTACAAAAGCCAAAATGACCTACAATTTGGAACAGAATACTACCTCCGTTCTTCAATATATGACAACTTTTCTCATTAGTTTGACTACTCGTCTTTTCTACAAAATTTATGCAAATAGATTAATCTACAAGTCAAACCAAAAGTCCTTCCGGATTTCCGATTATAGATCCAGCAGTAGCACTACTCAATTTTACATTATTTAACTAATTGATTAAATAAATATTATTAGTCAAAGTTTGAGAAAAAATCAATGGTGTCAAATATTTAAGAATGGAGGGAGTATTAACTAAAAAATGAGGTGTGCATGTGTGTTTGCCTGTTTGGTTCTCTGTATGACTCTATATTCTCCTATTAATCCAATGATACGCAGCTCTCCTGCTTGTTCAAGAAAAAAAATGATGACGGGACAAAACCAAGAAATAATTCCGTATCCGTATGTGTGAAATGTCACAGCCGGTTGTGCCGACCATGACCGAAATTATAGCAGATCCCCTTTGAGATCAAAGACTGTGCTAGCTTCTACTACACCAGGAACATCAAGAAATAATTGACAGCACAGCACAATAAATTAATAAAATAACAATTTCCGTGGAAGTCGAGCACAAAACCAACAATGCTTAGAGGACTATGATTAGGCCTACCTTTCGTCACAATAGATAATAGCTCCATAGTCATGGCGATGTCTGATAACACGTCCAACAGCCTGATTCACAGCCCTTGCTGCTTGCTGTGTATACCATTCCTGTCCTGTCAACGTCTACAAAACAATCACGAGACCTTTCTGTAAAATTGATCAGCAAAGATCCGCTTAACAATTTACTAAGAAACTATTGAACCTTTATGTTATTATTAGACGGTGTGCCCTGCTTATCCAAATACTCACGCTTGAGCCGAACCTGGAACAGACACAAATGAAAATTGGAAGATTAACTAGGCCAATTACTCTTGCTGAAAGCCAAAGAGCATAAATAGTTTGTGCAATATGGTAAAAAGCTCGTGCAGGGTAATGAGCAAGGAGCAAATAAAAAAGCATTTTATCAGAAGAAACCCCAAAAAATGATGACAAAATCCTTCCAGACTTAGCATTAATTCAACTTATCTAAAAAACAATGAAGTAGTGTGTGTGAATATCTACACATGAACCCAGCTCAACATACAAAGCCAGCAAAATTGAATATTTTGGTACATAATTGCCAGTGCCGAACACAATAGAAAGGTAACGATAGAAACAAACCTTAGGATCAGTTGGGGTAGCAAAGGGCATTCCAGTAACTATTACTGCCCTCCCAGCACGGTCAGCAAAATCAAGACCCTCACTAACCTGTGCAAGTACAGAATGCATAAATGAGGGAGGTAAACTTAAAGATTAGCAAAAAAAACATCTTGGGAATGGTACTCCCAACAAACAGGAGAGCTATATACCATTATATTAAGAAGACAGGTTTTGGAACCCATACAACACAAAACAATTTGGCCCCTGCCACAATTCGAGACTTTTTTGTTCCATAAGTACACTATTTGGCCCGTGCCATCAAAATAAACTGACTTAGAAAATTACCCCCACCCCACCCCCCCCTGCCGTCCCCTGGTCATCAATTCTTTGACCCCACCACTGGTTACTTCTAAAGCTCAATGACTTTTTACTCATAGATCAGAAATAAACCTTCCTTGTTCAGGGTCACATACTCATCCTTTCCGCAGAGCATTCATGATTTTTTTAGCTTTATAAATGTAAAACATTTATCATCATCACAGCACCCAACAATTTACTATATTCTGTTAAGCATGTTTTATCTTTCAGCGCACAAAAAAGAAGTAAGCATAGCAGTTGTAATAAATAAATTTGAATCATACAGACTCGCAAAAAAAAAACAACACAAGAAGATTGAAAGTGAATCTAAAATCAAGAGAAGTTGGAATAGAAAGCGAAGGAAGCTGTTACGGGGAAAAGAACAAACTTTGCCACGACAAACTGCAAAAAAGATTGCCCCAGAAGTAGAAGAATCATTTAATTTCGCTGCATAATCCTGCAAATCAAATGGTTCAATTATATGAGCATATGAATTGTTTAAAGTTCAAGTGTATGTAGTAACATGTTTCATAACCTCAATTGCATTTGGAAAGTTTGATGACTGCCTAGGCTCTATAACTGGCTGCTTGTGCTTACAGATTCGCTGCCATATCGTGTTCTCAGCCGTTGAACTTGAATGGTTCTGTCAGAGATTAAATTATAAATGTCTAAGGATAAGTACTTTAAGTGATTAGAACTATCAGTCAGAAATTAGGAATACCCTATTTTTCCAGAATTCGACGCACTTATCCATCATAGAATATGAAGGGAAGAACACAAGGAGTCCGTCTGGCACAATGCGTGCAAAGTTTACTGTAAAATGAGTAAATACATCAGTAGAACTATATCAGAATAAAACCAACTGAATTTTGTTACTATTGGCCTACCTATAGCATTACCCAATTCTTGTTTATATTGTATAGTCTCACGTGTGCGATAAGAAGAATTAAGTGCATGTCCAGAAGGGCCCACAGGCACAACTCCAACCCAGATTTGATCTGGGGAAATGACATGAGGATTCTCTAGTCTGATTGGGAATTCACTGGATTCGTCATGGAAAAAAGATTATCTTAATAATCAACATCAAATAGAGAAACCAATATCAATAAGCAACCAACAAAACTCTTAAGTCAACCAACAAAGCTCTTAAGTCAACGATTAACTAAATATATTTACTTACAGGTTTAGTTCCATGGCTAGTGAATCCAGGGGAGATAAAGTGCCAGAAGTTAGTATAATGGAGCGCACACCCAACTTGAGAAATTCTTCCATTGCGAGCCCTGGGTTGAAACACCACCAACTAAGGGTTCTTGAAGATTTACCTGGGAATACAAACAAATTGTAGATAATTGGGTGTAGTTATTCAGTTGCTGAGGAGGCTAAGTAAAAAGTACACATTATCTTATTTGAAGGGACCATGTCTGATAGGAATCAATGGAATTATTCTAAGCATGCAGTTTAAAATTGAGCAATGAAATGAACCATGTGTGACATGTATATTTTCCTTCAAATAATCAACTATATCTGGAAGAAGTCAGTGGAATAATACTATGCATGCAGTTCATATTGAGCAATAAACTGTACCAAGGGTTGCAGACTTTTTCGTTCATATAAAGAACATATATGTTACAAATCAACTTTGAACTTACCCAGAACTTTCAATGCATCTCCAGATGTTTGCTGACATTCATTCACATGAAACTGGAAAGATTGAGTATGGTCGTAAGAGTACAGTAAAATATGCAATGCTTATGCTGCAAATACAAATAGAGAGGATTGGGTGGAAATAACTTCATTGGATGAACACACAATGAGAATGAATGGAGAAATGCAATCAGAGAGATACACAGAACTGAAGAGAAACTTACTCGATAATATTTTGCATGGTCTTGACCACCGCCCCTAAAAATTATGTCTAAAATTTCTCTAATTGACTCCAATCTAGACATTGTAGCCTTTGCCTGGACCCCTGGTCCAGTTTCAGCAGAATTTCCTAAATATGCAAGAACGAAACACATTACTGAACCACATTGCATGAACCATCAAGATATTTGTTAAAAGTTCAATTTGTTTAACTAACGCAACAGAGGCACAAAACTCCCAAAGATGAATAACTATGACGCCACTAATTATCAAGAATAATAGTGTATTTGTAATATAAAGAATAATACCAGAAAAATCAATTACCTTCCTCTAGGAGTAGTGAAGCACAATCAATTGTCTCAATTAGTTTTTTGGATGTGTCTGACGTAATATTCAGTTCAGAAAGAAAATCGTATATGTAACTCCCAGCTTTTGTGTAGCCCAACTCCTTGGATCCGATTACCAACTCACCAACTTTTTTCTCAAGTGCCATTAAGAGAGCTGGAAAGAATGTTTTGATATTAGATATTACCAACAGGGGATCACTGTCAAAATCCTCAAAGTAAAGCACAGGCTTCCACATAGGAACAAAATAAAGGCAGAGAAGTACAGAATCACATGGATCCTAGTACAACTTTGAGAAGTTGAAAGAATTTGGTTCACCTTTGAGGATTGCATAATTTTCAGGGTCAAATTGTTTATCAGCAGAATTTTCAAAGGACCTCTTTGCTGAACAAAGTTTGATGCATTCATGAGCTTCCACCACACAAGCAGTTAAGTTATTTGGAAGTAAGTCAAAAGACGCTGCATCTGCGCATATACTCTCCTGCATAAAAGAGTTATGGTAAATTTAAGTCTAAAGTATGGCTGCTTTTGCATTCAGAATTCTCAATTTAAGACCATAGTACTGAGAGTTCATTAACAAATTAAACAGAAGGAGCCCCTTACCAAGTTGTGTGCTTCGTCAAATATAAGTACCGCATTGTCCCATGGTATGCTATTTAAGGAACGACGGTTACCCGGATCAATAAGATAGTTGTAAGGAGCAAACAAGATATCAACTGACTTCGAAAGTTCCCGGGAGATGTAATATGGGCATCTAAAATGGTAAAGAAAAGATGGCACTAGTGGGTCAAAAAAAAAACATGCTTGCCATTTATCTATAAAAAAAGGAAATTACAGAGAGATAAAATATGAAACTTACGGGCCGTTAGGTTTCCCTTTCCCAATATTAACCAAATCTTCAATATCAAAAGGCTTGCACCCAAGATCAGGTTTGGTTTTCATGAACTCTGCAGGAAGTGTCATTCATGAGCAATGTATGGTTAATTGATGGCATTTGTTTTGTTTAGAATAAGAAGGAAAACTACTTAGCTAAAGGTGGACAGGTCTCCCACTTGAAGAGCCATTTGCAAGAATTAAATAATAATTATGGTATTCAGAGGGATAACACCTTGTATCCATCAGAATGGATCAGGGTATAGGCGAGAATTATACATGTGTGTTTTCTTTTATGGTCGCCATTTATTTTTTTGTGTGCAGACTGCAGAGCCAATCTTAAGGCTATCTAATAAAGAACAATTCTGTTGCATTTACCAGCGACAACATTATTGTGCTGGCACCGGCGTTTCTTGCAGAGGAAGTGGCATGCATTGTTCTGTGCTCTTCCACGGAGTTTGCTCACTTCGCTGTGGATGCACATCTGCTCGCGGGAGCCCAGCACTGCCATTTTCGGCCTGTGAAAAGTTAAGCACCAAATCACCAAAACAATTATGAGCCATCAGAGGTTCTGAGATCAGTCAATCTACAAATGCAACTATTGAATACATTTCCAGCCATCAGCACCATGGCATTCATGAGAAATTACTTAGCAGCAAACAGTCCGGGTACTGAAGAACAAAAGTTCAGTTGCTGACCTGTAACTGGTGGCCTTGAGCTCCTTGATGACCTGCCGGAGCTGGCTGTGCGTCCGGGAGGCATATATGATCACGGGGTACCCCGAGTGCTGCTGCTGAGACGCGGGGTACCCTGAGTGCTGCTGCTGCTGCTGCTGCTGCTGAGACGAGGAGTACCCCGAGTGCTGCTGCTGAGACGAGGAGTACCCCGAGTGCTGCTGCTCAGGCTCGGCGTCCCCCCACTGCTGGCTCCCAGGCGGCTGACTCCCGTAGTGCGGCTGCTGGCTCCCTCCGCCGCCGCGGCTTCCCCCGCGACCGCCCCGCAGAAACTCGCCAAAGGTGCGGCGCCACGCGAGCGAGGCGCACAGCAGGCACAGCGTCTTCCCCGTCCCCGTCGGGCTCTCCAGCAGCGCGTTCTTACCCTGGCCATCGATCCGGCAGGGAAACGCGAACACGAAGCAGTCAGAATCCAGCCAAATTTTTGGTAGGGTTTAGCGCATCGATTTTGAGGATTTGGCAGCGGGGGGAATTACTGACCTGTTGCAGGGACTCGATTACGCCATCCATGTATGTGATCTGGCAGTCGTAGGCATCGAAGGGGAAGTCGACATCGATGCCGCGGATGGTGTAGACCGGCATTTCGCCGCCGGTGGCGGTAGAGGCGGCGGCGGGAGGAGGTGTGGGCGGGAATGGAGGAGGCTTGCGAGGGAAGGAGTCCGAGAGTGCGCGCCGAAGAGGAGGAAGGGGGTTTTGGTCAGCCAAAGGCCGAGACGAGCAGACGGCGTTTTTTTTTTTTTTTTGAGAGGACGGCGTTGTTTGTTGTTGGACGGTTGCGGAACCACACATGGGCCGCATCGCACGGACTGGGCTGCTGCAGTCCGAATTCCCGGTTTGAACACAAACCCTTTCTCTCTTTTTTTGTTCTTTATTTTTTAGACTTTGAGTCTCTATGTGCTTATAAGAAACAAAAGTGTTTTTTTCCTAATCACGATGTTTTTACTGTAAATTCTACTATTACAACAATTCTACTAGTAGTCTACTACCATCATTTTTATCATATCTCATGCTAGAAAAATTGGAACTTAAAAGTACAATAAGGTACTTCCTTTGTTCCAAATTATAAGTCAAATCCATTTTTTTGAGAGTCAAACTATTTTATGTTTGACCCGAAATTACAACAGAATGACAACTGTTTATGGCACTGAATAGACAATCTATGAAAAACATATACTCCCTTCATTTTAAATTATAGTTTGTTTGACTTTTTTATCCTCAAGTTTGACCACTCGTCTTATTCATAAAATTGTGCAAAATATCATATTTTTTTGTTGTGACTTGCTTTATTGATAAAAGTTCTTCAAGAATGATTTAATTATGTTTGCACAAATTTTTTGAATAAAACAAACGGTCAGATTTGGGGTTGAAAAAAATCAAACGACATATAATTTGGTTGTATAAATTTGGTCCAATTTGAAATGTTTTGATTCTCTGAAAAAGTTGGAATTACTTATAATTTTGGATGGAAGGAGTAGTTGAGTGGGGGTGCTCTTGATGCATCAAGGACCATGCTCTGTTTACGGTCTACTATATTTGTCCCAAATTAGTCTATTTTTACATTAGTAATCATATTATGATCTAAAAAGACATACTTTTTTACTCTATAAATTTCTCTTGCGTTGCAAAAATCAAGTCATATCATTTCCATACATGCTTATATATTAAGTATGTATATAATTTTGACCATGAAGTTTGACTTTTGAAAATTCTAATATGCAAAAAAAAATGTTTTAACTCAAAGGCTAAGCTTGAACGCAAAATCTAACAATTGAGCGTATTGGAAATGCTTACGTTAGTACTTTTTCATCACTGCAAAACTATCCACCCCAATGACCAGAGAACAAATGGAACAACAAAGGGTATGTCCGGGTTGCAAAGTGGTGTAGATGGCATATCTGTCATCCGTTCTTATGTTAGGTTCAGGGTATTGTGCGAGTTGTGTGCAAAACAATTTTAAAGGGCACCTAATGTTGAATTATATGTGATCACAAATAAATAGAATATTGCTATAATGGGGAAATTTGTAGGAGTTTCTCTGATGCTTATTTACCGAATTATCATTAAACAATATTTTCCTCTCTTATTTTTGCCTTCCTTCTATGTCGGATAAAATCCGCATTATGCACTTTCGTAGGTGTTGTATTTTCCCTAGTCAATGTGTAACTGACACAAACTTCTTATGGTCTTGGCTCACTTGTCATTGCCAACTGCAATAGCATACTCCCTCCATCCCACAAAAGAGTGCAATTATGAGTTTTTTGGGACAAATTAATATTGTTGGTAAATGACTTGAGTACCCCTGATAGTTGTCTCAATCCCACCTTTTTAGGTGGCCGGGAGGATCCGCGTCCGGAATAACCGGCGCTAAGTCACGAAAAAATGACGGCGCTAAAAAATAGTGGCGCAAAAAAAAAGGCACCAAAAAAAAGAGGCGCCAAAAAAAGGAACAAAGAAAAACAGAAGTCGCATGTCTTTTTCAATTACTCAACTCCGATCCGTTCTGTTAGGCGGCGCCATTTTTCCCCAAGCCAAAACTTTACAGACTCAAAAGCAAAAAACAATTTGGAGATGTCCCGCTCAACTTTTCACCAGGTGCTTTATTCAATCGGCGGCGGCGGCGGCGGCCATGCATTTCTATCGGCAGCCTGCATTCCACAGCCCCAAACAAGTTATTCATGGCCTTCACCAAAATACTCATGGCCTTAGATCTAAACCTGCCACCAGAGGTTGGAGATCGAGAGGATTTACCTGATCTGAATGGAGATGTACACAAAGCACCCTATCTAGGAGGTGATAGTGCCCAACATCTTCACGTCCAAGGAGGAGGCATTCCAGCCGATGGTGGCGAAGGAGACGTCCATGAAGGAAGCAATCCAGCCAATGGTGTCCAAGGAGACATCCTTCAACGAGGCAACCCAGAAATTCAAGACCAGCCGGTTGAAGATCTAGGAGAAAGCAACCAGGTTGTCCACACTTTCGATCTCAACGGTCAACCTGAAATTATAGAGGAATTAGAGGAAGGTAAATGCTTAAACCATTCTGTACCTTTATTTGTTGATGACGTAGAAGTTGTTTTTTGCATTGTAGTTTTTTGACAGTTAAAAGACTGGACCTCTTTAGCTTCAACGAGACAATTTAGAGGAATAAATGTAGTCTGAACTATGTCCTCATGATATGGCCTAATTGTTCCAGCACATCATGGTAAATGTGTAGTTTTGGAGGCTCATATTTGACATTTTAGCAAACTAGACTGCCTGAATTTTTAAAAAAAACTACATGTAGCATTTCCATCTTAAAAGTGGCTTATGTTTGGAGGTACAGGAGGTTTAATATTCTTGATATGATTTTATTACAGATTGGTAAATGTTTCCATTGGGCCTATGTGATGCTATTTTTAACCTTAGTATTCTAGAATTCAAAAACAATTCATTATTCATACCTTTCACAATCTTCTGGTAGGGATGCTAGATCATGAAGAAGAGGAAGAAGCCTACTTCAATGTTGATCCTTTTGACATGACCGAGGCACCTGTAGACATAAATGAATTTGAGGAAGATACAATTACAATGAAACTCTATCTGCATGTATTTCATTTCCTCCAAACAGTAGTAGAATGCTTTGTGTGTGTAGTCATTTCACCTACTAGCATTTTGATTGTGGAAATACACTAGGACTGTTTAGAAGAAAACATATCCATGGCTGCAAAATTATTTTAGTTGCTTATAGGCACTATACAGCAAGTTACATTTCAAAAAGAGTACGGAGAGACATGGGTACCCACGGGTCCCCACCGACCAGGGTCTCAGCCGTCCCCGACAGGCGGGCCCGACCTGCCAGAAGACCCGCCGACCTGTTGGTGGGCCCTGACCGACCTGACATGTGGGCCCGAGAACATGAAGACAGCTTGGTGTACAAGACAAGACAGTTCAGCTCGGATAAGCCTTCCATATTGTAATCAACTAGGATAGATGGAAACCGACTTGTAGCCCAAGGTCGCCGGCCAATATAAGGCGGCCTGGGGCGCCCTCCTCGGGGGCAGATCTCTCTCGCATAATTCCACCACCAAACTGGACGTAGGATTTTACTCTCCGGAGGCCCGAACCAGTATAAATCGTCGTGTTCCTCGTGTCTCGCCGAGATTTCCGTGTGCATCCCGTGCATAACCACCTACGCTCTTAAGTCCCGATCCTCCATTAACCTGCAAACCTCTAGGGTAACCCCCTAGCGGATCTGTCTAGGTCTCACCCCCTGACAGTTAACGCGCCAGGTAGGGGTGATCGGGAGCTCGCTGTGCAGCATGGTGGCCGGACCCTGCGTCTTCTTCGGCGACGACACGGAAGACTCCCTCACGGCGCGCAGAATTTTTTTGCGTCCGCCCGCCCACCCGAGATCCATCTACGTTTGCAAGAAGGCGGCGTCGAGTTCAAGTTCTTATCCGTTCCGTGCGGCCAGCAAGACCCAATCAATCTACAACACTGCCGCCAGGCCACGTGATCTTTGGAGCTAGTAAGAAGCCAATACCCGGAGGTCAATACGTACGTACTACGCGTGTACGTGAAGCAAAAAAAAAAGAGTAACCTTGTGCGGGCGTCTTGGGCGTACGTAGATGGGACATCTCCATGGCGTCGGCAAGTTACAGGGAAGATTCACTTTGGTTTCCATTATTTTTTCCTCAGTGCTTCCTAATTTCTTCCATCGCAAGGGATTACACTAATCCAGATTTTTTTTTCTTCTTAAAAACATGTGATGCATGCACGAGATGCATATTGGCTCGAGCGGGCTTCCTTCCACACGACGGGTTCTCCCACGTCGGAAAGCCGTACCAGCCTCGACGTCACGGCCATGACAACTCGGCCTAACGAGACGGCCGCTGTATCAGCCCGACCTGCTGTAAAAACACTGGGTCGGCCTGGACGACTTGCTCCTGCGCAAAACGGCACACCGCCGACCATCCGGAGTTCATCGTCAACACCCCGCCGACCTCTTTGGTGTCGATGTCTCGAGCTCGACAGCTCGGCAATGACTTCGATCGTGCGTTCCGGCGCACTCGGAGGTGACCTCAACATGATGGCCGCGACGACTCGCAACGAGTGCTAGGGCTCGGCTCTGGCCAACACATCGCCGACTACCTAGACTCGGCGACCTCTTTGCCGTCTACTCGACAGCACGGTGGATTTCTTCCGACCTCTAGGTCCGGTGCTCTAGATGCAACTCGGCGTCATGGACACATGTGTGTCGGTACAGGGCTCTTGCAACACGCCGTGCATGTATGCAGGCATGAAGTTGGATCGATTTGCGCCAGCATCAAATCCCTAGATTTGCATGTCCGTATGCAGCCTGACCAATCAATCTACAAGTGCAACAGGGGCGTAATTTGTTTTTCTTCTTTATTATCCAATCTCCTTTCTTTATTTGGCCTGCACAGTTTATTCTAATCTGTTATTTTTCTCTAATGCATGCATGCATGCATGATCCGTCCATGCACGGCCAAGTCACCATTGACGGATGGCCTGATCGGGTTGCCCACGCACGTTTGCTGCGCTTGGTGGTACTACGCCCCTCTCGTCACTGCTCCTGCAGTGTCCTTCGTCAACAACTGATCGCAGACCTTCAACGACTCATCGCCGACTTCTTCGGCGTCTCGAGCTCGCCACGTCGACCTCGACCACAACTCGGCAAGCTAAGTTTTATTTGCTATTAAATATTTTACGACTTCAATTTCTTTCGCCGACCTGCTTTACATGCTTTTTCCTGCTTTATTTTCCCTCCCCCTTCAACACGCTCGGGGGCTTGGTATAGCCGACCTCGATACGCTCGAGGGCTTGACTTTGCCAATCTAAGGGTCGTCAGACCTGAGGGACTTAATTAACTTCTGTGTGTTCTCCCTTTAAATACCTTTTACTTATTATGCGCATTCTTAGGTCGTGTGGTTGCGAGACCTTGGGTCCAAGGCCCCCCTCCGCGCGCCGGCTGCACCTAAGCCTCCACGCTGAGCCGTGCAGTCGGTAAGCCATTCCTCCACTGAGTTGGGTTAGCGGAGGGGACACGTTTTGCAGCTTCATAGCATTTGAGTACGCATAATTTGCGCCTGGCACGATGAGAGGAATGCTTTCTCAAACAAAACAACATGCATATGTCAAGCTCAGGCTAAATTTTCATTATATTTACGGATTGATACACCGACCTGGTGTTTATTTTGTTTCACAGGCTAGCTCCTTGTCCAGCTTCCGGAGTACCTCTGACCTCTGGACGTGTCTCCTGTTGCCTAGCGGACCTCTCTGGCTCGCGACGGGAGGTGACTCGGCGCTTCCACGACTCATCCAGCTTCCACGCTCGGGGGCTGGTCACACCTTCTTCAAGGTCGCCAGACCTCCCGCCGGCTCTGTCGTCGTCTTCTTCAAGGTCGTCAGACCTCCCGTCGTCTCCGTCGTCGCACACTTCAGGTCACCAGACCTCCCGGTGTCTCCGTCGTCGCCCACTTCAGGTCGCCAGACCTCCCGGCGTCTCCGTCGTCGCCCACTTCAGGTCGCCAGACCTCCCGGCGTCGCCGTCGTCGCCATCTTCAGGTCGCCAGACCTCCCGGCGTCGCCGTCGTCGCCCACTTCAGGTCGCCAGACCTCCCGGCGTCGCCGTCGTCGCCCACTTCAGGTCGCCAGACCTCCCGGCGTCTCCGTCGTCGCCCACTTCAGGTCGCCAGACCTCCCGTCGTCTCCGTCGTCGCCTTCTTCAGGTCGCCAGACCTCCCGGCGTCGCCGTCGTCGCCCACTTCAGGTCGCCAGACCTCCCGGCGTCGCCGTCGTCGCCTACTTCAGGTCGCCAGACCTCCCGGCGTCGCCGTCGTCGCCTTCTTCAGGTCGCTTGACCTCCCGGCGTCTCCGTCGTCTCCCACTTCAGGTCGTTTGGCCTCCTGGCGTCTCCGTCGTCGCCCACTTCAGGTCGCCAGACCTCCCGATGTCGCTGTCGTCGCCTTCTTCAGGTTGCTTGACCTCCTGGCGTCTCCGTCGTCGCCTACTTCAGGTCGCCAGACCTCCCGGCGCCTCCATCGTCGCCTACTTCAGGTCGCCAGACCTCCCGACGTCTCCGTTGTTGACTACTTCAGGTCACTGTTCGCCCGAGGAAGGCATTGGTGCGCCTTTCTGTGACAACCCGCCCAGGAAAATACCGTACTATCGCCTAAATCAATCCGCTTTGGTCATTAAGCAATAATAAAGTATCATCCTGTCGTTAGTTGCCGGGTTAACGCCCGGTAAAATCACTTACATAGCAACAAGGATCGACATATATGCATTAAAACTCACGCGAAGGCGAGTCCAGAGAACAACACATAATTAACATTCAAATCTACCCAGGAGAGTTTAATTATTACAAATCGAAGTTTTTGACATGATAACGAGATTCAGAGTTTTGAAAACAGCGGAATAAACTAAACGGCGCGAGGAGCATCACAGGAGGCCTGCCATGATGCCTTCATTCATCGTCTTCAACCCACTCCAGCTCCCAGCCAGGCGGGATCTCTCCAGGCCACACGTCAGCAAACGCATTACCTGGATCAACAGATTATAGCAAGGCTGAGTATACTAATACTCAGCAAGACTTACCAGTCGGTGACAGCTACATCACCAACTCTGGACATGAAAGGCTTTTTAGTCACTGGGGTTTCTTTTGCTGAAAAGCAACAAAGAGTATGTCCTTACTTTCCAGATTTTAGCACAGATTCTAGTTGATTACTCTTTTCTAAATTAGCAAGCTAGGGCAAGCATAAGTTGTGCAAACGATTAATCAAGCATACATATTCATCAACTTCCATCATTAGGGATCTCATGGCCAGCAGGATAAGCAGTCTCAGATAACGGTGAGAGGCCGACAATCGATTGGTTTAAACCTTGCAAGGTAGACCTAAACACACGGTAGGGTGCCCCCGCGAGGACAACCACCAGGCGGTTACCAAAACTCTTCGGATCAGGATCGAATCTCACAGTCTTTGGTACAGGCTATCTGGTATACCCCGCAAGGCACCCAGGATCACCATGCACCACCGGTAGCTAGCCGTGAGACGCATCCCAAGATGAGTAATAGTAAGATCCCTCACCGCGTCGTTAAGGTACTAGGCTTACCGTAACCATTTCCGACAAGTGTTTAGTACGTTCAAACACTTAACCCACGAAAGCCATTGGACCGGAGCCCACATCCCATACTCTTACCACATGAGCAATTCATTTAGAACGATCTTATGATTCCAACATAAGAACCTATTCTCGCGAGTGACAAGTATCACTCGACTTGTAACGGTCCTATAGCATAGCAGCTATCGACCTAACATACTAGTATAGACATAGGTACCTAGGGATCATGCATCTAGGGTTTCATTCAACTCCTGAACGTAAATGCGCAAACATCCATAGATAGTTATGTAACTTTTCAAAAACACAGGGGACAATGCACCGGGGCTTGCCTTCGTCAGCACAGTTAGCCTGAGGGTCCTCGGTGTCCTCGCTCACTTCCACGTACTGCAACTCCGCGTCAGCTCCTCCTTCCCCGGCTTCCGGCACGAGAGCGTAGTTACCGTCAGGGAGTTCTACACGGAATGCAAGGCAGGGTTATGGTGTGGAGTGAGAGTTTAATTATTTTACCCAACTCTTGTTGGCCATATTCACCTTGACAAACATTTAATTAATAATTCTTTTCATTAAAGTTATTATATGTGAATGTTTATTCTTTTAATCTTTTTAATAGTGACTGTGTACACATTTATGTAAATAAATTAATTTAATTTCTCAAAACAGCAAGGGGTTGGTCTTAAGCTTTTTAAAAAGATTTACAACACAAACCTAAAGCCACTAGGTGTGTAGGTGGTGATTTTCCTATTTACTTTAATATTAAGCTTAAATGGCTTCTATTACTTTTATTCACAAAATAAATTAATAAAATTCATTAGAAGTGTTTATGAAGCACTACAAACTTATATAAAGTCACTTCACACACATGCACACTTAGGAGAGCTATGAAATTAAATATACCGAAAAGAACAAAAGCTAGCTACCAAAACATGATAAACACATATAAAAATAAATAAGCATCAAAATGATGCCAACTTTCTCATACATGGTCTCTGGACCAAAACTAAGCAAGGAAAGGAACACATACACCTAGAGCTACTATAGATCTTGGGTTATGCATTTACAAAGAAAATCAAGCATATTTCAAGAATAAATATTTATGACAGATATAAAATTGTGATCAATTCACCAGAGGTGCATTTAGGCATAACAAGTTCACATGCAGAAGTTGAGCACAAAACTCTATTTATGTTTGGCTACAAAAATCATTTAGACAGATTCTGCATAAATACAAAATAAATCATAATAAAAGATCTACAGCATAACTTTGTGCAATTTTTGGTACAGAAGCTAGACATGGCATAACACACAACATATCCAAAATTCAGCTCAAGAGCACTTGTGGATTTTGAACTACAACAGATCTAGGTTTAACAGTCTTCTATTTTTCATGCAAAAACTATCAGGAAAAACTATGGTCAAGCTTTACAAAAGTTGTAGTGTTTCTCACAAGGAGTCCAACAAAATTGAGTTTGCATTTTTCTGAATTTTCAATGATTTTCTATGCATTTTACAAGATTCAGCAAAAGACCAAACACTATTTAAGAATCAAGTTACAAGGAGGTCCCTGGAAATTTTCCAAACTTTACAACCATGCCCTCAGCTTTTACTCTCAAGTCCCTGCAGTAAGTAAATCCCTACAAAGAGGTCCCCGGCGGCGCAGGGGAGCTCGTCGCCGGCGAGGGGCGGCCGGACCTGGCCAACAAGCGGCACCAGTCGACGTGTGTGCTCACCTAGGGGTGATTGGAGGCGGTGGTGGCGTCGAGGAGAGCTCCGGCGAGCTCCGGCGGCGAAGCACGGGCGGTGCGTCCGCAGCGAGCTGCCATCCCGGCGAGGCCGCGACGGAGCGGACCAATGCTGTGCTCGGGGAGCTGCGGTGGGACACGGAGAGGGGCTAGGCACGCTTGGACGGCGGCGGTGAGGCGCAGAGGCGCGAGCTCGGCGGCGCCTGGCGGTGGCTGCCGCTGCAGTGGGGAAATTCCGGCGAGGCGAGGCAATGCTCGGCAACGAGCGACCGCTTGAGCTTCTAAGGGGTCCAGGGGAGGTGTTCGAGGGGTTGGGCGACCGTGGTTGCAAGCGAAAGCGGGAGCTCGGCGGCGGCGCGCTAATGGCGTGCGGCGGCGGCTCACGGCACGGGGACGGAGGCTCAAAGGGGCGTGCGCGCGCGCGAGGGGCGGCACGGGACGGCTTTATAGCCGGCTTCCCTGCGCGACGAAGCCAGAGAGGGAGGGCAAGGGGGACCCGGGCGCGCGGGGACGCGTGAGGCGTCGCCGGCGGGCGGCGCGGGCGGGGACCGGCGTCGGGTGCACTGGGGCGTTCCACGTGGCGGGGACGCGAGCTCCAAGGGAAGCTGGCTCGGGCGGCGTGCGACTTCGGGAGGCGCGACCTCGGGAGGTGCGGCCCGGCGTGGGGGACCCAGATGCCGAGGCGGCCTGGATGCCACGCGGTGACGTGCGCGCGCGGGGGCGCGCTCGGCGCGAGAGCGCGGCGCGACGTCGCCCGATTCAATTTCATCTGCCCCTGTTTGACTGCGAAAAAGTCCAATTTTTTGAACTGAAGTGCACCAAGGTCCAATAAGCAAAGTTGCAGATCAATGAATCCCCTACAACTTTTACAAAGGCTCATAGGGGTTTTGAGCAATGGATTTTGCACAAACTGCACGCAAAGTTGCTGGTTTTTATGACTCTGGTGAATAGTAAAAGCTGCAGTTTACCAAGTTTTTCACCCTTCCCACTCAAAATTCGAAATGCCACCCAAAAGCAAAGTTGTGTCCCTCGAAAAACCGGACAACTTTTATATTGGGAGATTTTGAAGTGTTTAAGTGAAATTTGGAGAACGCGACAAAAGTTCTAAAGGGAGTTCAAAGACATTTGGGTTTTGACCCACCTTTGACTAGGGTTTGACCAAGGTTTGACCACAAGTGTGCGTTGACTTGATCAAGGGGGTCATTGGGGATTGTTAGCGAGGTTTTCGAGGTGATGACCCAGGTTGACCAAGGTTTGACCAATGTCAACAGTGTTTGACTCGGTTGATTCGGTCATTAGCACTAATGATGCTAATTAAAAACCTGGGGCGTCACACTTTTCCCTACCTGACTGCAAGATTCTGGAGTATTTTGTCCCATTGGGTTGGTTTCATAGAGCACAGTCCTGTTCCCTGAGCAGAAGGCTGTAGGATCGGATATTTATTTTTTCTTCTTCGGAGCATCAAACCGGTCATTCTGGTCGCTTTACTGCTCGGGGGCTACTACACTAGTGCGTCTTGCGACGCCCTATTTTCTACAGGTCACCTCGACCTTATGGAAGCCTGCTTCCACTACTTCTCCGCTCGACCTACCTGCAGTGGGCATAGCGACCTTTCGGAAGGTCGCGGCAGTCACTTCGTTACACCTGACCTAGGTCAGGTCGGCGGGTTCTTCGAGATCTACACCTCGTCTTCACTTCGACCTTCTGGTTCTTCGTCCCAGGAGCTCGATGTTCAACTTCGTGCGCGCATCGGAGGGGTTTTTCTTTTTTAATCCCCGTGCACCCTTCACGACCTCGACGGTGTTGCGCCTTCGCTACTCTTCGACACAACCTCGCCTCGGCTGCTACGCCTACACGTCGATCGGGGGCTTGAGAGACATGGGTACCCACGGGTCCCCACCGACCAGGGTCTCAGCCGTCCCCGACAGGCAGGCCCGACCTGCCAGAAGACCCGCCGACCTGTTGGTGGGCCCTGACCGACCTGACATGTGGGCCCGAGGACATGAAGACAGCTTGGTGTACAAGACAAGACAGTTCAGCTCGGATAAGCCTTCCATATTGTAACCAACTAGGATAGATGGAAACCGACTTGTAGTCCAAGGTCGCCGGCCAATATAAGGCGGCCTGGGGCGCCCTCCTTGGGGGCAGATCTCTCTCGCATAATTCCACCACCAAACTGGACGTAGGGTTTTACTCTCCGGAGGCCCGAACCAGTATAAATCGCCGTGTTCCTCGTGTCTCGCCGAGATTTCCGTGTGCATCCCGTGCATAACCACCTACGCTCTTAGGTCCCGATCCTCCATTAACCTGCAAACCTCTAGGGTAACCCCCTAGCGGATCTGTCCAGGTCTCACCCCCTGACAAGTACATTAAAGAATTGTTGAAATGCACTGCATAGGCACTTTGAAGAGTAGTATTAGTAAGTAGTCAAAAAAAACCCCATCTCAGAAGACTTTCACAAAACAGTCAGTAGTGGAAATACAAGCAATTTGGTTGTGCAAATACAAGCAAGTTAGTCATAGTTTTTTCATCTTATCAAAGAGGGACATGCCTATTAATTTTTGCACTGATTGATGTATCATGTGGTATTGTGGGAAGAGGGTGACGACCAAGGTGGAGGCAACAATAATGTTCATCCATTTGATCTGAACGAATTACCTATACACAAAAACCAAAATAATGAAGGTAAATGTCATGAAACTCATTCCACATTTACTCTAATTGCAGTAATAAAGCATTGATCCTCTTATTCTAACATTTCTCACTTGTTTACGTGGAAGGTAACACAAATGGAGTTCAAGCACACAGTTCAAAGGATCTGACTGAGATGCAAAGGCAGGACATATATGCAGCTTTGCTTGAGAGAAGTAGGCATGGCAAATTGCCCAAAAAAGCTACAACTGATGTTGCCCAAATGTTAAACGTTAGTAGGTGGGCAGTGCAGCGTGTTTGGAAAAGAGTTAAGCAGTGCCGTGAAGCTGGAGTTCCAGTGGATGTTAGGTCTAGGAAGCCCAAGAATTGTGGCAGAAAAAAAGTTCCATTAGACCTGTCACATATTGCCCAGGTTCCCCTACAGAGGAGGGGTACTATCCGTCACCTAGCTAATGCCATTGGTAAAGCCAGAAGCACCCTTCACAAGTGGTTCAAAGAAGGAATGTTACGACGCCATTCCAATTCTCTTAAACCATTGTTGAAGGCAAAGAACATAAAAGACAGGCTGTTGTGGTGTCTTGCCATGATTGATCCAAGCTCTTTGCCTGATGATCAAAAGTTCTATGAAATGCTCAACATTATCCATGTTGATGAGAAGTGGTATAATGCCTAAAAAAAAGAATAGGAAATTCTACTTGCTACCATATGAGGAGGACCCACATAGGACTGTGCAAAACAAGAATGCTATTGACAAAGTGATGTTCTTCTCAGGAGTTGCCCTGCCTAGATGGAATGATGAAGGTGTTTGCACATTTGATGGGAAGCTTGGAATGTGGGCTTTTGTTAAAAAGGTATGGTACATATATTTATATTTATTTCAGGTTTTGTTTACTATACCCACACCTCAAGCTCACATAGTTTTTGTTGTTTTTAGGAGGTAGCAAAGAGAAAGAGTGGAAATAGAGCAAGGGGAACCCTGGTTACCAAGTCAGTCAAAGTTAACAGAGATATGATGAGGTCATATTTGATTACAAAACTTCTACTAGCTATTATGGCACGCTGGCCTCAAGAAGATAGAGGAAAGACTATAAGGATTCAGCAAGATAATGCACCATCGCATGTGCCAGCGAATGATCCACAGTTTCTTGCGGCTGTAGCCCAAACAGGACTTGACATTCGTATCATATTGCAGCCTGCAAATTCCCCTGATATGAATGTCCTAGACTTAGATTTCTTTGCGTCTCTACAGTCATACACCGACACTTGTCCATCAAGAAATATGGATGAGCTTATTGAAAACGTTATCAGTGAGTATTGGAGCTATGATCCTTTTTTGTTGAGAAAGGTGTTCCTAACACTACAAGGTTGCATGATCGAGGTTATGAAAATTGGCGGAGGAAACAGATACAAGGTCCCTCACTTTGGGAAAGATAGACAACAGGCAAGTGGCGCTCTTCCTAGAAGATTGGGATTTACTCGACAGCTATATGAGAGTGCAGTACAGGCTGTGGAGAACATGCCATAGTGCATATTTTTTCCTAAACACTTTGTAATTGGTATTATCATGGAAACAATGTTATTCTCAATGAGTTTGTAATTGGTTTGTCATGCAAACAATTTGTTCAGTAATCCAAACAGTTTGTAATTGGTTATTATGCAAACAAAATTTTCAGTAATCCAAACCGGACAATTCCCATACCAAGCACTCCTAAATTATTCAAGCAACAGTACTACTGAACTAATAGAAGTAGCTAGGCAGCAAAACCTCAAGCATGCTTAGGATGAATTCTCGGGGAACAAGCTCGGTAGCATTTTGCTCCTCCAGTGGCGCTGGTGCCATGGCCTCCATAGCTTCCTGCTCGGCCAGTGGCGCTGGTGCTACGACATCCTCCACAGCTACAGGATCCGCAAGTGCCCCATTCTGTGGAATATAGGCACAAGACATTCAGTAATGCACAATAACCTTGTCCAATTATTTAACTAGACAAAGGTCCATTTTATATTATGGACATCATGGCAAACACACAAGAGTAACAGAAATTGCATATTGCACACCTCATCATCAGTCTCCATATCGGAGATTGACATCTCCTGGGCAGCAGTATCCTTCTTCACACTTTTCATGGTCTCATCATCTTCCCCTTTTTCCATTGCCAATTTATTTGTTTCTAGTGTATCACCATTGAAGAGAGCCCGACGACATTCATGAATCATAGAATTTCTGGACATAACATAAGTCACACAAATTAAGGGAAGGCAAATACATTCAGGAATCATAAATTCAGCATGGTGTTCCTGGTTTAAGGGGACTCAGGTTAACCCAAAATATTATGGCATTCCACAGTACAAAGGATTTGACAAAATATTATGCAGCATATGCTTATTGCACTCAGCAAAATACTCTCATTTAGACTTAAAAGGTTACTGCATAAATTCTTTTCTCTTTCCCTGCCTTTGCCTTCACTTTACAGCACCATGATTGATCTGTGTCCTAATTGCTGACAAGCTGATGGTCCAAATATGTGTGTTTTTCTTACATTTAATAAATCCCACCTCTTGTGGAATAGGACCTGATGGGCATGATAGCCAAAGTATGTAGGCAGTGCAGAATGTTTTTTTAATCAGTTCAACTAAGCAGGGCACTGAGAGAACTACAGAGAGGAGATCGACTTGTCATCAAAATTTGATGGAGTGCTTGAAAAGGAGAATCAATTCTTCTTGTATCCTCAGGATGAAATAATTCGGTGAAACTATTATTCTAATAAGGCCTGCCCTCCTCACATATAAGAAAACATAACAAAGCCATGAGGAATTTTGCTTGCTCGTTCTAAATTTGACACTTTATATGCACTCATTACTACTATTAGTATTACATGAGTATGGCTTATCTACATCAGTATGGCCTTCTACTTAGGATACTAGGCCATGAGATTCAATGGTAGGATGCCAATTCAGATACACATGGTAACAAGCGTGGCTTCATTTACAATCGTACTGGCACAAGCTAAACAAAGCAACACTAGTTCATTCATGAATCATAAATTACTCAGAGAATAGTTCACCACTTACCCCAATTGACGATGCTTCGCTGCAGTCGGCCAATCCTCCTCGGGCGTCTCCGGCACGACCAAGGGGACATCCTCGATGGCTCTGACTTGCGGCTCCGATTCAGGGCACAACATAGAAGGGTCCAACCCTATGCTTTGGTCCTCTGTGTCGGCGACATAAAGCTCGCCGTTGAAGTCCACGCGCCGGCGTGAGGTGGTCCATCGCAAAGGCCCGAGGATCTGCGGCCTCGACCGGGTGCCGCTCCTAATCCGACTGGATGCGCCGCGGATCCTTTTGGCGCCGTAGGCAATCCCACCGCCGCCCCTTCGAGGACGGGCACTAGCTGCGTCACCGCGGTAAGCGCCGCCGCCGCCGCTCACCATGACGGGCCGGCGGGCGGAGATGCGAGGAGAGGGGTGGAGGACGGCGGAGGAATCTCGACGGCGGATGCGAGGCGCTGCGGGAAAAAAAAGAGCCGCGGTGGGAAGGAAAGGAGTCGGGAGGAGTCGCTGGGAGACGCTGCGGGCCGGTCGTGAGGATAATGGTGGGTCCCACGTTTTTTATGTTACAACACACAATTGCATTTTTTTGTGGGATTTTTTTCAAATCTCAGAATTGCATTCTTTTGTGAGACGGAGGGAGTAGGCATAAATGTGTGTAATTGTGTAAACTTATTTCTTACTAGGATAGTGCCCGTGCGTTGCTACGGGCATCAGATATCGGTAAAGCAATACAATAAAATATGAAAGCAATGTCAATAATAAATCATAATATATCATGCAAATGTCTTGAAATTGAGCGCACATCTTGATGTTTAACAGATAATTTGCCTTACTAACTATGACAAGTCACCCAAAATGCAACCCTCCATCTATTTTATCTTCGTGCCAATGATGCGCAAAATAGACATTTATTTACCTGGATGATTGAATTGACACAAATCATATGGAGCGGAAACACCATCCCACACACAGTATCATAAAGTATTTAATTTTACCTAGAGAGAAAGTAAGAAGCATTAAATTGCATCATTCTATTCCAGATACGAATTAATATGAAAGATACGCATGAATAATAAATATCATAATTTTACCTCAGCTACAGTGTCAAAACCTCTCTGTATACGATATTCTTTGTATATGTGCCATTCACCGGTAGTACTCTTTTTTGTTTTTTGACCACATCATTTTTTTACCCTTGCTCTTCGCTTTCTTTTTTGCATCTTTTTCTTCCTGCCTTCTAGCCTCTTCCTCTTCTGCCTCTGCGTTAGGCGGGAGGGCGAGGATCCTGATGTTCGTTCTGGACGTTGCTCTAGACATAGCAACATACAGCTGACCATGTGAGAACACAGATGCGGGCAAGTACACTCCTACATTAGGTATTGTTTGGCCCTGTGACTTGTTGATTGTCATGGCGAAGCTGAGCCTAATAGGGAACTGCTTCCTCTTAAATTGAAATGGGAACATCTCATCATCAGAGGGGCACAAAGGTATCCGAGGAAGGAAAACCCTCTTTCCGGTATGGTCTCCCAAAACAATTTCGGCATCTATTGAGTTTCTTTGGCACCTTCTAACCACCAGCCTCGTTCCATTGTAGAGTCTGTTTGCAGGGTCTATATTTCTAAGCAATATTACCGGGCAGCCGATCTTTAGCTTTAGGACATGTGGAGGTAGACCGTTGGGAGTCAGTGTGTTAAGGAACTCCTCTGGATAGTAGTTATGCGGATCATCCACGGCTTCATCGAAACTATGATACACCATCTCCCCACCTTGGAACTTGTTGATCATCTTCAAATTAATATCATCCACCCAATCATTACATGTTGATAAAATGGCTCTGGAGGTGATGTAGTCCTTGTTTGTGATGTTTGCATTGAGATCTGGAAAGATGCTCTCGATCAACGTGTCAAGATCTTTCTCGGAATCCCAGAGTAGGGGACACATATTTCGTCGGGAAGGCGTACATCACCATCTTTATTTGTCTCCTCTGTGCCATCATCAATGCGCAGCAGATAATCCATTTTCACCGCATCCATCCCTTTCTCACGACTGCGCCCGCATCACCTTCTCTCTCTCTCCACCGCCGCGCCGCCGCCTTCATCCTTGCCGCCGGTGACCGCACATCCTCGTGCATCCCGCTAGAGAAGCCGCGCATCTTCTTTCATCGACGGGCCGCGGAAGCTGAAGATGGAGGGGGAGCCGCTCGGGGATTTGACCTAGATCCGCCCTGTTCCAGTGAAGGAGAAGGAGGAGGACGTCCTGATCTTCTTCAACACTTTCCGTCATCGCCGACTTTCTTTGTGAAGCAGAGGGGAACGACATTGCACCGCTTGAATTCGTTCCAGCGAGTTGTTCCTCCTAGCGCCACTAGATCACTCTGTGATCTGGAGGGGACCTCTGGGCTACGTCCCCTGGCGTCAAAAGCTTCACAATCTTGTCGGTTTCCATCTTCTTCCCTTTGATTCAAGGTAACCCTAACCCTAATCTCCAGATCTGTCGGTTACCTTAGGGTTCTAGGTATTCTTAGTGCAGAGATGCTATCCTGTGATGTCTTGTGGTTGTTGTGGTGCTTGTTTGATTGAACTTAGTTGAAAGTTGAATCAAAGTGCAAAATGCAGTAAGGTTCAAGGAGTCTCGGAGGTTCCGGGATTAAACCCGGAGGTTCCGAACTCTGTAGCCAACTGTAGGTTGATTTTGATTCAAAGTTCCACTAAGTTACAATTCACTTGCATCACTTCGCCCATTCTCTATCAGTTCATTTATATCTAGTTTGCATCTCTTGGCTAGGTTTCAGTTGAAGGTTGAATCAACAAACTTTTCTCTGTCAGTGCCCAGACTCGGAGGTTCCGAGAAAATTCTCGGAGGTTCCGAAGTCTGTATTGACAAGGGCCAGTCTGTGATTCAAAATTCCACTGAACCTTAACCAATTGATCTCCAATCACTGTCTTTGAGTCTTTGCACCTACTCTTCTTGATCTGTTCCTTATCCATTATCCATCCCTTATCTGACAGATGTCTGGGGGACCTGCTGACAAGACGTATGTTAAGAGGCAGAGGCAGCCTTATGAGACTGCTGCAGGAGAGAGAGCTTACAAGATTGCAGCCAGAGAGGCAGCAGGTGGCAGTGGCAGCAGGGGCAAGGCAACTCCTAGAAGAGGCAGAGGTGGCAGCCTGTCAGGTGGCAGAGGTTCTGGTTCAGCTGCCCATGTTGAAGACAATGGGGGAACAGAAGGCAAGACCATCCCCATTGAACTTGAAGATGACATGTTACTTGGGGAGATTGACTCCACCTATCTGAGGTATCATAAGGCCCTGCTCAAAAGGCGTCCCCCAACTAAGTATGACAATTCAGTGTACATTGAGCATCATAACTATGATGGAGCAGGATACCTTGTCAAGAAGGCAAGAGAAGAGAATCCTTATGTCAACCCAAAGATGACTGCTATAGACTATAGGTTTTGGTCGGTGTTCCACTTCAAGTTCTATGAGACTGTTCTGAACATAAAGATGAAGTTGATCAAAATGAAGTGGATTGATTTCACTCACTTGGAAGCAGTAGAAGAGCCTGAAAAGAAGGATGTGCTTGACTTAGTGGATAAGTATAAGATGAGAGACATCATGAGCTTCAAGTATGACTGGAATATTGAGGTGCTGACACAGTTTCATGCAACTTTCTTCCATGAAGACACAGAAGAGACAATTCACTGGATGACTGAGGGGGTATACTACAAGATTGACTTCACTACTTTTGCCAGATTGTTTGGGTTCAGCAAGGAAGACAGGGATGCTGAAGTGATCCACTATGAGCAGCACATGAATACAAGTATGATCTCCTCAGCTTATGAGTATGAAGAACTTGCAGATGGCTCCACAACAGCTCTCAAATCTGTTTATTATGTGCTGAACAACATGTTCAGGGAAACCATCTATCCCAAAGGTGGGAGTGACTCTACCAGTCTGAGGAGGTTTGCTCCAAACCTGCTTGCAAGGATGCTGCCTGGGGCAAGACCCTTTTCTGTCAGTAGGTTCATCTGGTTCAACCTGATAGAGGTCACTGAGTGGCAAGTGCAACCTGCCCTATGCACCCTACATCATGTATATGATTGAGATAGTGTCAGGAATCAGCTTCAAAAAGGATGTTGAACATGCCTCTTATCAAGTGAAGCAGTGGCATCATCAGAAAAAGAGGCAAGTAGTTGAAGATTACATCATCAAAAAGGCAGGGTCTGAGCAAGGGGAGCCAAGCAGGACACCTATGCCTGCTGGTCTGCATAAGCTGAGGGGCATGGTTAGGGACACCTGGAGATTCTGCAACTGGTCAGCAACTCAGATCTATGAGTTGAGGCAGGACATGAACAAGCTGTTGAAGCATCAGGGGCTGCCCTTTAATGCCATGCTGCCTCCTCCACCTATCTTCCCTGAATTTCCTGAGTATACCACTAGTGAGGGTGAAGATGAGGGTGAGAAGGACAGAGACAGCCCACTGCCTGGAAGAGACATGCATGCTGCTCATACTGATGATGAAGAAGAAGATGTTGAGCCCCTTAGTGCTTAGATGACCAGGCTGAGAAAAGAGGCTGCTGGAAAGAAAGCCATGGGAATTTCCACTCCTGTCAGAGCAAGGAAGAAAGCCACTGCAGGAAGATCTGTCAGAAGGCCTGCTGATCTCTCTTCTGGCTCTGACACTGATCTTGGACTGGAATCTGATGACACTGTTCCTGAGGCTGAGGAGGATTCTGATGAATGATTCCCTGCAGGTCCAAATCTAACTTCCTCTCTTCTTTTCCTCCCTTTTTGTTAACTGTTGACAAAGAGGGAGAAAGATGAAGATTGAGATGATCTGAAGACCCAAAGTTTCTTTGCTGACTGGCTGTGCTAACAAAATCTTTTGTTCTTTGGTAAGATGAGAGTGCTGACTGTCTCTTGGGCCTCTCATAAACTCCTGGTGGTAATTTGTTGAACTTGCTGTAAATCTTTTGGCTTGCCTCTGTTGGCAAGTATGGATTTGGTCATGGTTGAACCTTTGGGATGTGAAAACTTTAAAACTCATGTGTGATGTGTGTAATAGGGCTAGATGTTGCTGAATGTTTCTATCTGTATCTAGCTGCTATTTCTGGTTCATGTTGTTGCATTGCCTGTGTGTGAATGAATGTTGGAGTATCTGTCACAGACTTCGGAGGTTCCGAGAATTTTTCTGGAGGTTCTAACTCTGGGTTTATCCTGGAGGTTCCGGAAACTTTCTCGGAGGTTCCGAACTCTGTTAACAGATAACTCTCTGTGTGTATGACATGCCATATGCATCACGTATTACTTGTTACACTTCTTTTGCACCCCTCGATGACATGAATACAATATATCATGTCACTTTACTCACAATGTATGCAATTCAAATGTCATATGAGACATATCACTCTATTCAAAAGGGACATGCATACATTGCGGGGGAGATTTGTATTCAAATCATCAAAAGCTCAATCTTTCAAATTAAATTGTAAACTTTAATTGGGTTGTCAACATTTACCAAAAAGGGGGAGATTGTAAGAGCAATCAAGCCCTATGAGGGTTTTGGTGATGTTGACCACACAATTAAAGATCTAATGAGCCTTTGAGTATATTGTGCAGTGCAAGAATATTTTACAGGTGCAAAAGAAAGAAAGGAGACCCCTCAACTACATGAAGAAGGATTCCTATGCTCTTTGAAGGATTCTATTTATTTTTATCTTTTGAATTTGAGTATAGGACAAGCCGTACTATCAAGAGGGATTCTAATGGCAAGTTTGGGTGGATTCAAGTGCTCATAGAACATCTATCCTAATCCTAACCCATTCCTTGAGGAGAGAGACCTGCTGCTGTTTTGCCCCTGTTGTTTCCTTGTTCGGAGGTTCCGAGTTTAATCTCGGAGGTTCCGACCGTACGAGCTACAGTCAGCAGAGGTTTCAGGGTTTGGAAGTTCCGAGATTTTTCTCGGAGGTTCCGGACTTTGAAATATGACTGTTACAGTTCTGGATCTGGGGGTATTTATACCCCTTGGTCCCCCAACGGTCATTTCTCCTTCTCCCCCGAACAGTGACGCATTCTAGCTTCATTCTCTCACCTTGCATTGACTCCCAACCTACTCTCTTCCAAATCCTTGCCTAGCATTGATTGAGAGTGGGGATTCAAGTGAGATTGTGAGCAAAATCTTCCATTCCTAGTTCTTGAGCACTTGGAGAAGCTCTAGCAAGCTTGGTGGATCTTTTACTCTTGCAGTCTTGCTCCTAGACGGCTAGAGGTTCTTGGAAGCTCTCCAACCCGATTTGTGGAAGCTCCAAGATGTTTGTATTACCTTTGTGATTCTAGTGGAAAGTCTCCACCTATTATCCAAAGTGATAGGTGAGAGAGAGGAGTGAATCTTTGTGGTCCTTAGCCTTTGTGGCTTCCTCAACAACGTGGATGTAGGCAAGCCTTTGTGGCGAGCTGAACCACGGGATAAATCCTTGTCTCGTGTGTGCTGTGATTTATATACTTGCTCATCCTCGTTCATGCTTGTTCTTGACTAGATCTATTAGGGTTTGTTTCCGATCTACTTGTTGGTAGTGCTCTAGTTGGTTTCTTGTTTTTAAATCATCTTGCTAGGTCCTAAGGATCTCCTAGAATTTGCTAGATCTGTTTTTCATCAAGTTATCCGCAGCTTTTATCGTATCCTCTCTGTTCTAACAGATCTCGGAACTTCCGTGATTATTTTCGAAGGTTGCCCCGTTCGGAGGTTCCGGAAATAAACTCGGAAGTTCCGAACCCTGACAGTCACTTTGCAGAAAAAGTTTAAATTTGTGTGCAGGCCTATTCACCCCCCTCTATGCCACATTGCCTCGATCCCTTCAGGTTCCTAGAAGTGCTCTGTACAAAAACGTCTTGCCTGTGCCGCCAGGTCCATCAACAAAGAAAATGCCACCTCGTTCCGTGTCGACAGTTGACATAATGTCATCGTAAGCAGCCTTCTGCTCCTTGTTTAGCATATCAGCTAGTCTCACATCTTCCTGATTCGGCTCAATGCTCGACTCCTCAAATATCTCACGAGGGACCCCGCTAGCATCGTCTTTATGTCCTTACCCATGGATTGCAGTATTTTCCTGATGTCAACCAAAACCATCTGCTCCACTGTGTTCGGATTTGGATTGTTGCGCTTGTAGTCTTCCGCCATCGCATCGAAATATGTGGTAAACAAACCTCGCACATCTTTCGGCTCGCACAACACCAGTATTGTAGCAAACAACCCACGTAATGAGAATGGCATCTAGAATAGGCTGTTTTCAGTAAGGCATTCATCCAGCGATTTGTCTTCTTCGATCAGACCTCACCTCATTATAGCATCACAGAACGAAGGATAATGCACACCATCAACGGTCGTGAGGTCGTCCCACGACGTCGCTCCATGGACATTGTTCAAGAGAATCCGAAGAAAGTAGCATTCGCCCTCCGCTGGATTCGCAGATACGACTCTCCCAACCTGGTATACTGAGTTTTTCCTTGGTTGCCAAACTTTATCTTTCGTGTTCCATGTATAATACTTTGGAAAGTCACGATACAAGATTCTGCGGGCTTCCGGATGCTGCCTGTTGAAGTTAAACCATTCTGTGAGCATTGACTCCTCAATACGCGGACGCTTTATAACCCTTTCAACCTTGTCACGTTTATGAAATGAAACCATATGCTGGCCGGGGAGATGACATTGCAGCGCGAGAACTGGTGGGTGACACTGGTGTAAGTCAAAACTGTATATCCTCCACATCGCTTCTGGAGACCCTACCCACCGGGCCTCTCTGTACTCCTCGATCTCATCAACATTTCCTTTGGCATCCTTTTTCACATTTTCCCTAACAGCAACGGATGTTCTATCACGGCCCTTGTAGATGTACTTGAAAAGATATTTCACAGACTTAATGCAGCTGCATGCCTCAACATTTATGTGGCAGTTGAAAGTACGTATCAAGTACGGGTTGTACGGAACAACCCATCGATTATCCAGCATGTGACCTCGAATCTTTTCCCTACGACGATCATCACGTCTCCTGTACATCAGGTATTGTGATGTTGAATCACAGAATGGTCGAGGGTAACGGTTCTTGCATGAAGGACGATCCTTTGTGCACGGGCATTCACGATTAAGCACCCCGCACGGTCCATGCATCATATGCTTCGTCACCATCTTGTAGAGCTCAGGGAATTTCTTCTTGTTTGGCAGCTCCGCAGAGATAAGCATATCATACTGCTCAGGGCAAGTGATCTTGAACTTATTTTGCATTATCAGCAACCAGTGTGCGTGTGGCAAGCCCCTCTTCTGGAACTCAACAACATATACGTATGCACGTACCCTTCCAAGTATGTCGTTGTGCAACAACCGCCTCTTCAGCTCATCCAACTTCGCCTTGAACACTCGAGAAACGATATCTGGACGGTCCTGTGCCTGCTGTCCTGGATACAGCTCATTCTTTATCTCTTCCCAATTTGGATTGCACGTCATGGTGAGGAAGATATCCGGTCTGCCATACTTTCGCACCAGAGCCATCGCGTCCATGTATCACCGCCGCATATCACGAGGACCACCAATGAAAGAGGGTGATAGCACCGTACGCTTCCCAATCTCGTTCACGTCTTCCACGCCCGTACGGTAGCTGTCAACCAAACCCTGGTATAAGTCAGCCCTCACTGTATCCTGATTGAAGCGGTAGTAGTCAAGACGCGAGCTTTCTATCGTCACATAGGTGTCGACGGCAAACTGCTGGAACAGACGCTTACCGTACAGTATTGGATTGAAAATACCAGGCCGCATCTGAAACTTGTAGACGTAGTAATCACAAACGGAAACACATAAATTTCCAGCGGAACCTACACACATACAGATGTTCAGTTAGTATCGTGAGACACGTTCTCGAATCATATTAGTCCATTAAGAAGGATTTATGCAATTACCCGCGTCATCATCTCCACCCTCCTGCATACGTGCCTTGCGTTTGGCTCGGGGCGCCTGCACCTGCGCATCAGTCACACCAACTTTGGGAATGCAGTTGTGCCACCCGAACTCTCCTCTTGGAAAGAAGAGAGGGTACAAGAGGGGGTCGTAGCACGCATGATACGACCGGATGCCTTTCCATAACCTATCCTTCTCGTGGAGCACAACGCTATTATCGAACTGACCCCGATGCTCACTTCCCTCGATCCATACGAACGCCATCTCAGGCGTTAAAGGTTTGTTATATACTCTCTGGTCCAGATGTTGATCAAGGTTGAACTCAATATGGACATCCGAAAAATCCTCTACCTCTCCCATAGGGCGAAGGTGATCGGAGTAGGGATTAATGCCACTATTTAAGATGCCAGCCAACGTACAAATGACCTCTCTATCTCTCTGTTCGGTCTTCTCACGACACTTCTATAGCCTATAATCAAGAATTGGATCATTGTCGTAGAAATAAAGCTCGAGGTGAGATGGTTCATACTTTTCTTCTTTCCCAAAATTTTTTACATTATGGTAAAGAGTGTCATGCGCACGGAAAGTGTAAATACCACACTTCCGGGTGTCGGTGGTCGCACCATCAAGTTGGCAGTACAGAGAAGTGAATGAGAAGTGGCCATTTAAATGTCGATGTGCTCACGAAAATGCCTGGCATCAGCGTCTGAGGTCGTCCACAACCGCATGAGTTCTTCCGGGGGCAGGTCGGCGTGGGCTATATGAATAGCTCCACTACGACAGCAGAATCCTTTCGGTTCTCCCTCAAACTTCTTTGCATTGCAGAACTCGCAATTATCCACAGGCTTTAGCAAGTGGGTCTCGTCCTTGACATTGGCATAGACCGCACCGAATGGATCCGGTACATCGGGTTCAATGGTATCTTCATCTTCCATCGTGACATCGGTTTCCATGTCGGCTTGATCGTCGTCCTCTGTTATAATATAAAGCATAGGTCAAGTTTTTTTATATTATGTTGGTAATTTAATAATGCAGGATAATTGCATCGAGGTAAACTACCTTGTCCTGCAAAAAGGTACCCTTCATCCTCTTCCTCGTCCTCATCGAATACGATGTTCTCGTCACCATCTAACGGAACACATGCACATGATTGGTGAGATGGACATAGGTAAACTTGCATGTCTCTAAACATTCATAACGCATCAGCACATACCTTCAACAACTAATGGTTGTCTGAGTACACCTCCCATGAACAACATCATGATTAGAAGTCCCTACATAGGTGCAATGGCAGGTAAGACACATATAAAGTGCAACCCTGTCCAAAGAGCTAGTAATATTGTCACCTGCTACTTCAGGCAGGGATGAAACCACAATTTTGTCACCCAGAGGGTCGGTCTGTGTGATACCTTTATATAAAAGTAATTTGAAGTTTGGTTAAATGATCATTAACTCATCAATTGTAATAATACACAAGTTGGCCAGTTCCTTACCGTTGTCAATGACACAGGACTGTGTCGGCTCACTCGCAAAATTCTCGTTATCACTAGTGGTCCCTTTGGTGTTTATCGCAATGGTAGCTTCAAACTCTTGATTACGACACTTTCGTCGAGAATTCCTCAATCCTGGAGTCAGGTGGGACGTATGGATAGTGTTGGATAGAAAGGCCTCTGAGGTCTCTACTTGAGGAGGAGGTTATGGAAAAGTTGGCTCTAAGTAAAGAGGTGTACCACCAATCTCGAGGATTTCCATCTTGTCTGAGGGTTTATCACCAGGAGGGAATATAAGCGCTGGTTTCCATTGAGGGTTTGTCATGGCGATGGAATCAGGGTGCAAGGTGTTTGCTCGATGTTCTTTCATTGCTTTTTGATAGTTGTTGTTTATCTACCTTCGTTTCTCCTTCTTCTCCTGAGGCGTACTAAATAGCCTCTGTGCAACATTTTTTGCAGCATAGGAATCCCGCCGCCTCTTATTTAACATAGCCCTTTGTTCAGGAGACATTGCTGCATAACGTTCCCTAGCCTTCCGATTCCTCTGTTCTCTAGGAGAGACCATTTTATCGTCCACAGGGCTAAGGTCAATTACTGGTCCTAAAATGGCACGCCACAATATGGGCAAAATAAAATATTGTACACAATATAACATCAATGCCATTATACAACAAATAATATTTATTGTTTTAGTCAAGAGTATCAATGCCTTAAAACTATAGGAAAAAATCGCATCCTCAATTATGAGTGAACTGTGGAAACTATAACACACAATTAGTGCTTGATGCATTGGTTCTTATATTGATGTCATTCAGATATTACACTACTTCATTTGAAAGGACCATGTTTTAGGCCACATACAGCAAGTTGGTAAATTGAAATCTTGGTTGCTGTTATTCAGAGACTACACTACTAAATTGAAATGTATCATAACAGCAGAGAATCCTAAAAGTGCTTTTGTGCCAAGATCTGAAATTTGAAGACCTACCTGATTCACTATATATGACCATATAAATTAAAACAAACTAAGCATGTAATATGTGGGGACACACCTGATGCTCCTGTGGCAAGCTGGATTCCCTCATTTAGATTACACTCCACATTGACCAATCCATCGTCTAGAACTATGGATCAGCATAGATATATAAATTATATTATCAACTATGTCAAACAAACTAAACATGTAAAATGTGGAGACGCACCTGATGGTTCTGTACCGAGCTGAATGGGGGAGCTGAATTCCCCCATTTAGATTTCCCTCCGCAGCGATCAATCCATCATCCACAACTATGAAAAAGCATAGATATATAAATAAATAATATTGTCAACTATTAAAACAAACTAAAGATGTAATATGGAGACGCACCTGATGGTCCTGTGCCAAGCTGAATTCTCACATTTAGATTACCCTCCCCATCAATGCCCTCATTTAGATTACCCTCCCCATTGACCAATCCATCGTCCAGAACTATGTAAAAGCATAGATATACAAATAATTCATATTATCAATTATGTCAAACTTACTAAATATGTAATATGTGGAGACGCACCTGATGGTCCTGTGCCGAGCTGAATTCCGACATTAAGATTTCCCTCCCCATCGACCAATCCATCATCCACAACTATGGAAAAGCACATATATAAATAAATTAAATTAAATACAACTATGGATAATTAAAACAAAATTACCATGAAAACTGGTCGTACCTCCCTGTCGAAGTTTTTTCTCGAACCTCCTCTCGCGTTTTTTCATGTTACGCTCATTCCTCTTCTCATTCGACATCGAAGCAAAATATTGTTTATTCCTCAGCCTCTTAGCATCTTGCGTTCCATTTTCTTGACGCTGCTCACTATCTCGTCCTTAAAACACGGCAACATTACGTTATTAAAGAAACAATCTACGCCACACCGACGGAAGTATTACATGGTGTTCATTATGTACCTTGGGTATTGGTGTTAGTGATTTCACCAAGAGGCTCCCTGGTATTGTTTGCTTCAGGCGGATCCATGAATATTAGCTGTTGGTACAAATACAATACTTCAACAGATATATATTATCATACCCATAGGAACACACCAGTTCCTATGACATCTTGGAACACAACAGTTCCTTATGTAGAATTCATTGCTAAATCAGCAGATATATATTATCACACCCATAGGAACACACCAAATATCTACGATGTAATACCCAAAATAGTTAATAAAATTACATAGTACGAAAGTAGCGGCAATAAATCATAATACAAAATTGCATTGTATACTGCCAACACACCATTCTATTTCTTAATTTAAAACATATTATGAGAAGTATGTAAATTCTGTGCAGCAATAAGCAGCAAAAGTTGACAATGTTCTTCATGAGGATTCAATAACATTTTAGTTTGGAATTTTATGATTTTTCTATGATGCTGGCCTATCTCAATCAACTTTCCTTTAAAACACTAAACGAAGTACTGATTATCAACAAGTACTAACTGAATTTTTTTGCACAGCCACATGTGGCTTCTGCCCTTGTTGAACAGCAGAGTACACAGTGCAAGCACTGGGTACGTCAAGGTGCAAAAGAATGTTTGGGTAATCCAGTTTTTTAATTTAATGGATGAAGGAATGAACAAAAGGGTCCATATGATCTGCACGCAACATCTATCAGTTCAAGCACTCAAGCTTGGCATAAAAAGACCTTATATCTTCTCAAGCGCCAAGAAACACTGAACCAGGTGTTTATTTGAATAGCTCTAGTTATGTTTTTATTTGATATTTGACCAACTATATCTCCGTTCCTAGTATCAGTTAAGAACCAATCCGTGAATATTAATTCAGTGCTGTAATTCAGTAAAGAAGAATGAGTTCTATATATAATTCAACAGGTTGTGAGGTCATAAATTATTTCCGCTGCACCAGATACGGGATCGTGCTAAGCAGGCAGTCCAAGACCAGCGCCGGCTGAAGGTCTTCCTTCTCATCATCAAAACTATTTAGTTTTGTCTGCCTGTTATCAACAAATTTAGGTTCTGCCATACTTTTTAACTGATGAAATGGGACTGACTGAACAACAATAACTGTTCTTGTTGGATTTTTAGATGAACAAGAAATTGCAGCAGCTGAAGGCACCCAAGAAGAAAAATCTTCAGCGTCAAAGCTCAGTGTGGAAGGCCGTGGGATGATCAAGTGCCTGTAGATCATCCACTCTGGCATCCACAGAACAACATCACCCCTGCACAAGATGGTTGGGCCTGCAGGGGTGAAGCACACCCTACCACCCACACCAGCTGGGGGTCTTGCTCGGCATTCAATAATTGCTTGGATCTTTTATCCAAGTATTTTTCTTGCCCGGCCTGGTAGGGTGCAGCAAATGGGCTCCGAAACTTCGTTGTAGAGGCATATACTATGTGTGTGCATGAATATAGCATTTTTCAAAGCAGAGAAGTGCCTTTACTGTATAAATGTTTTGTCATGCTTATAAGTTAACTGGATCCGATCAGGCTGATATATGTCGAGTTGGGTTGAAGTTTCATTAGTTTGTACCTGAAGAAACATTGTCTTATGGAATCAAAATATAGTGCCACAACTGGTTAATTGTGCTTAATGGTTACCGCATACCAGACTGTAACTTCACTTCGCTTAGTGATATAATGCTTTCATGATTTTTCATCTTGCTGTGCATTGTGTGCTTAGGCACCTGAGGGTGATTTAGATGTCATGACGGCGGTGCTGCGATGCGGGCCTAGCCGTCCAGGCCAAACCTTGGCTTTGCGCCCGAGGTCGCTCGGCCTGGCTGCGGGGTTGCGGCGCGGTGGCAGCGTCGTGGGCGGGCTCGGGGTCCTGGAATTGCGACACAGTGCACGGCAGCAAGGCGTGCAGCGGCGAGAGCGGCGGCACGGCACCTGCACGGGGACGCGGCAGGAAGGCCGATCAGCAGCGACGGTGCAATCGGAAGGTCGTGTGGCTCAAGCACAAAGCGTCGAGCAGGTCATGGGCATGCAAAGGCTGCGCCTTCGGCATGCCATCCAAGGTTTCGGTGTTCCGGGAAAAACAAGGACAAGCACGACTCGAAGGCCGGCGTCACAGGTAGGCAAACCAGGGGCAAAAGGGAGACGGTTTGGGAACGTGCTGCTCACCGGTGGGCTCGTCGGAGGTCTAGGCGAGGCAGGATGGGTCGCGGCAGCGGAGAGCTGAAGCAGGCCGGCTCGATGTCGTGGTTCAGCTTGCGGCTGTCGTCGGCGACGTCGATCGTGGAGTCGTTGAAGTGCCGGTCCGGCTCCACTTCACGATGGCGCTGTAGTTCTCACGCCCGGGCTTCTCCAGAATGCAGGACTGCTCGCGATGTGTGGGAGATGCGTGATGCGGCCGACGGTCGGCGATGCGCGGGGGGGGGGGGGGGGGGACGCGACCCGAACCCGGCGTGTGAAGCGGTAGGCGCGGCAGAGAGGGCTGACCGCGGGAGCGGAAGAAAGTCGGAGGAAAGATATTTCTCTACTCCTAAAAAAGTACGAAGTAGAGAAAAAAACACGGTACGTCGTTTTTTACCCCGCGCGCGGCCGCCCCGTGCGTCCGCCTTGTGCTTGGTCCCACAACGTCCGCTCTGCCGTCCGTGCCCTCATTCGCATCGCCCCGCGACCGATCGCGGCCCATTCTCCCTCGCGCCCTCATCCGCATCGCCCCGCGGTCGTGTCCGCCCGCCGTACTCCGCTCCATCCTCCTCGTTGATCCAGTCGGAGGCCGGCGTCCACCCCATCCCCATCCACTTCAGGCGCGCATCTGCATCCCGTTCGCCTCGCTCGCATACTTCCTCCATCGCGCAGGCGTCGTCCTCGTGACTTCGTCCACATCCAGCCGTCCTCCCAGTCCGACTCCCACTGCGATCGGATCAGGAGGCCGCGCCCTCCTGCAGCCGACTCCCACGGTCGTCGCTCCTCCCGCCGTCGTCGCGACCGTCCGATCGGATCAGTAACCCGCGCCACCGTTGTCCGCGGCGGCCACGACTACGCGCCGCCGGCGACGACGGTGGACTCCCACGCTCGTCGCTCCTTCTGTCGCCGCCGCCTCCGTCACCCACGCTCATCGCTCCTTCCGCCGCCGCCGTCACCACCATTCAGGGTTACATTTTTTTCATGCTCATCTCAGTTTCGTTGGATTCTTGCCTCTCGAGTTTCTGATGGTTCCATGTCCGTCTCAGTTTCATGTTCACAGTTCTTCAGTTCCCCAGATCCTGTTGATTCCTGGTCCGTCCAGAGGTGAGTAGTTAAGGGTTCGTCATGGTTTCATTTACACAAATGGCATTTACTCGTATGAACTTGTCAAATGTTTCTGCATTCCTCTTGTGTGTGCTTCCTGTTAGTAGCAAATAATTTTGCTTTAAGTCCAGGTAGATTGCACGACCTAATTGTCAGAATTGTTCCCTCAAAAAAAAATTGTCGGAATTGTCAGAACACCATGTTTTCCATGTGGCAACACATCTGCGTAAACATAAATATTAATATTAATGTATTCTATATATGGTTACATTGTCTACTAATTCGATTGCTTGACAGTGAATTCTGTTTACCAGTTCGGTTGTAATTTCATTTTGATGGACCACCAGTCACCATCGACCCGGTCTGGGATTCCTTTTGGTGACCTCACAAACACATATGAAAAAGGTGATAATTCTTAGTTCCATTGTCATCTCACAGTTGCACACACGTTTCTTTTTCAATGGTCTAACCGCGATTTGCCAGGAGATCGGCAAGAAGAAGATCCTAATGTTCGAAAGATTCCAATGGTAAGACGCTGCTTGATTTCCGGCTGCACTTCTTTTTTATTCCTGATTTAGTTCAGAACATTTTTTGAATGTATAGGCGATTTAAAAAACATTCCTATCATTTCTCCCTCAAATTTTTAATCATTGTTATATGAGGCCCAACCTATGTCCATAACAACAATCCTGGTGGAGTATGAACTGGATTGCTCTCAATAGTACACAGCCCCCCTTTAGTTTAGAGATTAGGAAATTTTACCTGGTTTCATACATGGAGAATTGGATTACGTGCTTCATGTTAACTCCATCTGTCAGTTTATTTGGAGCATGCTAATAAGATTTGTCTTGAGAGTCTAGAGACTTGGTAATATGAGAATATGAAGGCCGTATATATGGGATAATCTACCGGTGAGGTTAAATTGATGTATCCATTTCAGTTGATCTATGTGGAGTTCAAATTTGGTATAATTAAGAAGAGTGTGGAAAGCTATATCACTTGACGCAGAGAGTCGAAATAAAGAAGAGATAGATGCATCGTGATTTCAGTTACTTGCCATTGATAATGTGAAGGGTTCCTTGATTTGTTAGTTCTGCAGAATTCAGATTCATGATCTCATGGCCGAAGACGTTGACTGCATAATATAAAGAGTTTTCTCTCTACCATTCAAATATAGGTACTCTGCTGTTAAGTTTAGCTTTAATTGAAATTTCTATAGACACATTCAATATTTTCTTATGTTCTATCCGTATTTAGCTTTATGTTGGATCCATTTTATTTGTTAGTCTTCTCGATGATGTCACTTGTCTTATTCTCACACTTCTGGTCGAGCTTCTCTGATGATCCATCTGTTAGTCTGAACATCAGTCAATTATCTACTTATATATACATAGCTAAGTATCATTCATTTGTTTAGATAAAAAAATGTGTCACCAAGTAGAAACTAAAGCTGAACCACATTGTACTTTCATTTCCTGATGTAGCAGCCAAGACCAAATTCCCTCTGGCACATGTGAAACTTCAGGACAACATGTTGCTTGAAATTATCTCCAACCTTTTTTTATATATACAAATGCAACAACTCATAAGAATAGTGCCTAGACCTATTATTTTTTTTTCAAACCATACAGTTCCTAGACTTGAGAGGGTTCCAGCGACCATCTTGACACCTCACCTGCAGGTACTTCTACCTTCATAATTGGAAAGAGTTACAGTAATATAATTGGCCTGTCATGTTGTTTTTAATCAAGCAAAAATTTATATGTTCAGCGTGTAACATTTTGGATATAACAGCAAGGGCAGGCTCCTATGTTCTGAATTCTTACATGGTTGCTTGTGATTCCTTGCTAAGCATCATATGTGATGGTTACTTAATTGTGACAGTTATTTGACTGCAAGATTCATCAAGTTCTTGGGTTGCTTATTCTTTTGCTAAATCTACACTGAATGATTTTGATTGAAGGTGGTCATGACTTTAGTGGCTGTCATGGGTCGTGACTTCCTTGCAATATGTATGGTATCTTATAATTTCTTTATTTGCTCTGCAGGATCCGAAATAACATCAATCAACTTGCTGCTGAAATACTGAGATGCGCTAGCAGACTTTCATGCAAAATAAGGAGGTAGTGAGGAGTTAGATGCATTATTGGTATCTGCATTTTGCTTTGTAAGTTTCAGAGTTCTGAACTTTTAACTTGCTCGACATATGCTAGACAGGCAAATGATTTGGCTGGTGCACATAGGATGCATTTTGCACCTAAGACACCAGTGAAGGAAATGTCACAGAGGTGTACAACACATGCCTAGCTACCCTTTCTTTATATTTTTCATTTTTCAAAAAGGTAGGCTGGTATGGACATTTGCTGCATATTTGAATTGAGTTGAAATGTAAATTAGAATGACAATGACTAGCTTCAGGCTATCACCAAACTGATGTTCTATCTGTTGTTTCTGATCTGATCCCATCAGATGAAACACGCTGTGCTCGTCCTTGACACTGCTTCCTGCTCCTCTGTGGTACTCCACTGAGATCGACTGGTCGTGGTTGTGGTTATCACCTTGCCGGCCGGCCGTCATGTTGCAGCAAGTCTTGTGCTCCTGTGGTAGCAAGTTTTGGTCCTGATGGCCGAGGGGTTGAGCTGTTTGCCTGGTTGGTGCTTCTGATTGCAGCAAGTATTGGTCTTGGTGACCACCTTTCTGGTGGAGTGGCTGTGGGTGAGTTCCTGTCTTGAATGGTGCAAAATTGATCCACGGGCGAGTCGGTGTTATCTGCTTGCAATGTGTTTCCATGTTGAATTTTGATGGCTATCCTCATTCAAACAAGGTACCTGGAAACTTGGATTACCCTTTCATGAACCATAACAATAAAAGACAGCCCACTCAGTTGATTAGATTAGTTGTCTAAGAAACCATACTGCATTGTCACACATAGTTAGTTAATTATTACATGGTCTTCAGTTTGGTTCCCAGTTTTGATTGTCTATTAAAGTGATGGCACTGATTTAATTAAAAGATGTTACCTCACATTCAGAGTTTGTGGACAAATTTCTGAGATGTGATGCAAAGAAATATAATCATGACTTTGTTCTGGGTTTGCTTGCAGGAAAACAGTGTGCTTACCAGACAGAGTAGTGTTTGATATTTCAATGTGAAGTGCATTTCTGAGTAAAGTGCTTCATAGTTCAAGGTTTAGGCTTTAGTTCTCTGATGGTCGGTACATTAATATTTAGTATGGATTGGTGGAAAGAATTCACTCTTCATAGCTTATGATGCTGATGAGATGGGTATACATAAGATCAAATGCAATTGCAAGAATCCTACATGTCTCTGGTTCTGTGAGAATTCTTGAGCTTTTCAGAAGCAACGGTTATGTTAATGAATAAGTGATTTTGCTAAATGGCATTCCCTTATTTCCATCCTCTTCAACCTGTATTTTTCATAATTATTCTATTGGTTGTCAGATTACATACGACATTTTGTTGTCTTGAATGGCTTAGCCCACAAATATCTTTTTTCGATTTAGATTCTAAACTCATACCATGAATGAATTCTCAATGACATAGGCACTCTTGGTTAAAAAAACCCTTCAATTTGTTAAAGGCACATGATTATTATCTTAACAAGTTACTCCATCCGTTCTTATGATGGTCTGCATAATGTATTTGCATTTTTAAATAAAATAACTTATATTTTTAAAATAATTTTTATTTAATCATATTTAATATGCCCGTAGCAACGTACGGGCACTTTCCTAGTACTCCTAAAAAGAATGAAACCAAAGAAAAATTTGGTACGTCGTTTCTCCACTCCCCCGCGCGTCCGCCCCCGCGGCTTCGGCCTTCCGCTCGCGGCCCCACCGCGCGTCCGCCCCCGGGTCCTCCGTGTCGCGATCCCCTCCCTCCGTTCCATTTCGCCCCGGTGGCCACGCGTCTGCCTCGTGCCGCCGACGCCATCTACGTCGCCCGCCCATGGTCGCCGCTGATCCAACGTCCCCCGCTGTCCTCCATCGTCCTCCTACGCCACCGCCGTCAGTCCCCCGTGGCATCCACGCCGCGCGCGACTCCGCGTCGCTGCCGCCCTCCCGCGAGTCTGTCGCTGACGCGTTCGTCCCCTCCGCCATCGTCTCCGACCCGTGCCGCGTCCGTCTCCTCCAACCCGCGCTGCTGGCAGATCAGCAGGTGGCCGATTCGTCGCGTTCGATGAAGGAACACGACACCGAGCCGCACCCGTTCCACTACCCCCGTCGCCGGAGATCCACCCGAGTGTTGTCGTGTCGCGGAGCATGCCGACCAACACCACCGCCCGCTTCCAATTCGGGCCGGAGCACCGCGTCCTCGCCGTCGGTAAGCCCATCTGCGCAACCTCCCCAACCTCTCTGTCATGCGCCACCTCCACCTCCTGCATCCGCCACCGCAGCGGCCCACCTTCGGGCTCGCAGCACCCCCCGGTCCGGTCGACGGCACCGGCTCCGGCACCATCACTGCGCATTGTCTCCTCTGCAGCTACACACCGTCGTGCCCCAATCTATGCTGCAGGCAGCGGGGATCCCGTCGAGGACGTCGTCCGCGCGGAGGTGAGCATCCCCGTCCGATGACCCTCCTTGCTATGATCTACTGCGGAAGTGCGGATATATCCGGCTCCACTGCATCGGATTTGGTCGATTTGGATTGGATTGAACCTACCCTTATGGCTGCTAGAGCAACCTTCATGCCAGTTGATATAACTAGGGTTAGGATTGGCTTAACTAGATAATTTGTAGTTTCTTAAGGCTGCAAGTTGAGTTTTATTCTTTCTCTGATTTTCATTCTCAGCGAGTTTCACAGTGTGCTCATATGCAGACAAAGATTTCCTGTGATAATCACAAAAAATTTATGGTCCAGAACTCTATATTACCTGTGCTCTCTTTGTTTTTTTACGTTCTTGATGAAGCATATACCTGTGACACCATTGAGTAATGTCAACATTCAAGAACCTGTAACAATGTACGAAACTACGAATAGCGCACTCAAGGAAAACAATGTAGTTGTGGAGCTTTGCGTTTGTACTATCCAAACACATGACACATCTTCTCTACATCTGTATGCCTGGTCATTAGCAGTTCTTGTTTCATGGGAGCACTGTCCCAGCAATTTGACAAGTGGTTGAAGTCATTATTCAGATTTTGTGCACTCCAAAGTCTTATATGTCTGGGGCTACCACGCTGATCACAAAGGAAACCTTGATATGCATTTGTGCATGATGTCTCATGATAGAACATTGTTGAGTGATTTTTTATATATCCATCCATAGCAATTGAAGAACATAGTAGTCTTTTTTAGCAATTGAAGAACCAACTATTTTACCCTCATCTGCCTCCCCTCCAAAAGAAGAAGAAACCCTTTCACTTGTTAAGAGACATCGTCACTTTTTTAACCCAGCCTTTTTTTACAACTTTCTATAATACTCTCTAATTAAATTTAGGTGAAACATGCACTGTAGTTTTCTGTAGTACTGCTCATGCAGATAGCTGCCGCTGAGCTATCTTGTTTCATATGTTTGATGATTTTGTCCTGGCCTCCTGGGTTGTTTAACCTTATGGTTATCAAATTCTTATACAACACTTAGTGCATCATCTTTGCAAGGGACATAAGGCTGCAAGTCCTGGCCTCCCGGGTTGTCTAACCTTATGGTTATCAGTGTTATTACAAAGAGTTACACAAATTGATCATAAAACTTATTTGTACTGTTATGCCCATCTGTAGCTGTACACACATTCACTACATGTCTGCTTTCGACATTTTGCTACTAGAGAATCCTAAATATGTGATCTCAGTCAGTTCACTGTTACTTGATCTCAATTCGTTCACCGTTAATCCTATAGTTGGAGCAGCAGTTGCGCACCACCGCCCTTAATCATGTGCTCTGATTTTCTTCAGTTATATGTCGTCCTTTGTCAATCTGCCGACCTGTCTAGAAAAAATATCAACTTTCTTTCAAAAATTCCTTAGTACATTTACATAAAAATGTTTCATTCTTTGTGTAGGGAGATGCAATGGGCCATCAGGACTATGTCAGATGATAGCAGTGGCCAACCAGGCAATAGCAATCGCCTTTTCCAGTGCAATTCAATCTTTATGTAACAAGTTCTCTGCAAAGCTGAAGAAAGAAAGGAAACGGCTAGCAACGAAGATCCTGTTCTTTCTGATCGGATTTTATTGTGCTACGGCCTTTGCTACTGTCATTGGGCAAACAGGTGACTGGGATATACTGTCAGCAGGACTTGTTGTTGCTGTAACAAGTTACTGGAAAGCTGGGCTTACACTTGGGCTGTTCTTGAATTCTTTTAAATATGAAGTGGATGAGCTTCTCGATTCATGTAACCAATTCAACTTCGAGATTAATATATGGATGCAGCCATATGGCCTCCGTATTCTTGATGCTACAGATAGTACAAAATATCACATTCTTCTATGCTTCTCTGTCGACAGAAAGCCAAAATGAATTGTGATTGTTTTTTTATCAATTGTGATAATTTGCCAAAATAAGAATTGTGATTGTTTTTTATCAATTTGATATACTATGCCTGCTAATCCACTACTCATTTACCTAAAAAACCACTACTCATTCACAAAGTGGACTATTTTATCAGGACACGGCAATACAGCAGAGTAATTCAAGGATGAAACCTGAGTTATTAAAGTTGAGCCAATGGGCCAAAAGTCGAGTGCATGTGTTTCGGGCTCGAAGCCCAGAATAATTCTCTCAATTGTCTCCCCCTCTCTCTAGCTAGGTTCGAGTAATGTACGGCCGCATGCATGCAGTAGTAGGTTCGACCCACGGGTCACGCGAGTCACGTTTGCACGCGGAGCGGATCGACCCCTGACCCTCGTCTGGCACTGGCGGGGCGGCGGGTCAGCGTTAGGGGCACACCGTTCCGCCCCATTTGCAGGTATATTTAGATGTCTGACGAGGACAGGAGCATGTTCCAGATGTGCAAAGATGAGCAGGCATCAAATGGATGTCAGACTTGGTGATTTTATCTGAAAATTGTTTTGAAACAAAAGACATTTCATACTATGCCAATGTTTGCATCCAAAATAGGAGCAATTTACAAGGGCATCTGGAACTTGCTTTCAGTGTACTTTATATAATATGATGATAACTCGTAGTTGGGTGCACCACTCATCTTTATTAAATTGATTGAAGGATTCACATTGATAACATTTTGAATTTTTTGAGTTCAATGTTGAATGCTAAGTTGAATATTTCTATTAGTATACTGTATCCCTCATAGTCAGTTGATGTGTATTGCTTATAAGGAGAAGTGCCGTTTGTTTTTTCAAGTACACTATATATGCTAGATGCTTGGGCACAAGTATCTTTTGTAGATGTGTACAGTACAATGGTATGTTTGTGAACGTTTGTTTTATTCAACTATGTATCATCAAGACTATGTATCTATTTTGTGACTTTGCAATTATTTGTATGAACTAAGAGCAGATATATTATTTATATTATTTTCTATTACAAGTGTGTTGACACAAGCAACTAATAACTTTTCTGTTGTGTGTTGGTTATAAACTATTGTTCACAACCATTTCTTTACTTCAATAATGTCACAGTGTTGGCTATAATTTTGATAAATTTGATTTATGTATCTTAAAAAATCGTGTTTCTCATACTATATTTTTGCGTTGAATAATCTTGATAAATTTGATTTATGTATCTTAAAAAATTGTGTTTCTCATACTATATCTTTTTGCATTGAAAATCTTTTAAGCACGTAGCAACGCACGGGTACGATCCTAGTCTTAACCTAAGGGCATGTTTGGGACTGTTGCTCCACATTTTACAGCTCCGCTTCATCTTTGTCCAGCCAAACACCTCCAGCTTCCAAAACTTTACTCCCAAAAAAGTAGAGTTTTGGGCCACTCCACGTTTATCGTAGAGTACCTCAAGCGGTACTCCCAAAACTCACGTTTTCAACTTCCTTACGGAGTTGTAGAAATATTACCCACCAATATCACTCGTTACACAAAACGATTTGTTTCTTTATTTTCTTTCCCCGACGTGGCAGCCTCATCCCCCGTCGTCATTCCAAGCTCGCGCCGCCGACCCTCCCCTTCTCCTCCGAGCTCGTGCCGCCCGGACACGCCTCTCTCCTTCCCTTCCCTGCGAAGGTGGCTGGGGATGCGTCCTCCCTGCCCGGCGGCGGCCGGGGACGCGGACACCCTGCCCGGTAGAGGTGGGAGGCGCAACCTCCCCGTCCGACAACGGTGGAGGTGGGGGCGCGGCCTCCCTGACTGATGGCGGCGGGGGCACAGCCTCCCAGCCCGACGACGGCTGCTTCTCGACGCCCGATCGTCTCGAGTATGCACATGCATCGTCGCCTCCTAATTTCTGATACGAAGATGCACATGGAGCATGACGCAGTAGATTGCCGCGGTAGCGATGCCGTTGCATGCGTGGATCTGTGTAAGGAATCGGATACCCGTAGCCTAAGAGACGGAGGGGGTGAATTAGGCAACTTAAAAACTTAGCTTATGGCTTATCACTATTTGCATCAAACATAAACTAGAACATACTATCTAGATGTGCATCTAAGGTTGTTCTAGTGTGAAACTCCGATCCCAAAACAAGTTTTGCAACCTATAGTCAATCCTAGCAAGATACTACTCTAGGAAAGTAAAGGCAAACAAGGATTGCAAGAATGTAATGCGGAAACGTAAAGGGGATGAGAGGAAGCAAACTCTTGACACGTGATTTATCCCGTGGTATCGGTAGGCACTAAGCAACCCCTAGTCCACGTTGTTGAAGCACTCTACACAAGAGTATTGCTTCCCGGTCATCAAGTCTCTCCCAAGAGCACCACTTGACTTGCCACAAAGGCTCGCCTCTAAGGCACTCGCCAAGCTCCCTTGGTCACCTTGATGCCGCCTCCACTAAGGAGCTTCTCCACCAAGGGAAGGGGGGTCTCCACGTCCCCCGCACAAAGTGTCCTCGCCGCTCCACACGAAGCCGGAGGGTCGAAGATGTTTACCGGAGAGCCACCTAGGCTCCAAGGCTTCCGGCGCACCTCGTACAACTTGATCCACTCGGGAATCACCTCACAAGGTAGGCACACCTTGCACTCACTTAGCTCTAAGCTAAACCTAACACTAAGCACACACACAAAGCATGTGCAAGTCTATAGATGAGCAATTTAGCACTTGAATGGCTTGGATATGATCTTGTATGAGTCTTGAACTCCTCTGCACTTCCACACACTCCGGCAAACTCAAATGATGAGGTGGAAGGGGTATAAATAGGCCAAGGCACCAAACTAGCCGTTGGGCTACGGCTCCTGAAAATAGTACCATCGGATGATCCGACGCTGTGCTTTTTCCTGGCGTCGGTTCATCCGGTGCTACTGACCATTGCCTTCCACCGCACTTAGCCGTTGAATCCTGCTGACGTCATTCATCCGATGCTTCATCCGACGCATCGTCGTATCATCCGGTGCTGAAGACTCCGCGGCCAAAACCTCTCTGTTAGCTTCTTCGTAGTCGCTGGATGAATCGTTGCTTGTGTCCTGGTGACCATCGGTTCATCCGGTGCTTAAGGGTTTCGCTCCAGAACGTCTCTGTTAGCTAACTCATGACCGCCGGATGAACCGCTGCAACACCGTCGGTTCATCCGGTGGTGTTGATTCCTGCTTGCTTGATTTCTTGATTCATCCGGCGCATCTAGAAATGGGGGCATCGGTTGATCCAGTGATCATCAAGTAAACTCCAGTCTTCACGCAGTGTACCACTTCATCCTGTGCTTGCACCGACGCTGCTTCCAAGATACCGTCGGTTCATCCGACGGTGCCTTTTTTTCTCTTTCTCTTTCTTGGTTTTGACCTTTGAAAAATATACTATCTTCTCATTTTGGCATATGGTATTTTTGCATTCTTGGGACCTAGAAGTGTCTACAAAGACATGCTAAATAATATTGTTAGTCCCATTGATCATGTTGTTATTAATCACCAAAATTAAGTTTTGAACAAATGGCATAAGAGGCCATGTTCGCTACAGTCTGGCGGCTGCTCTCGAGGTAGCGGAGGAAGGCGAGGTCGGCGCGGAGGTAGCGAAGGTGCGGCGCGGCCTCCTGCCCGGTGGCAGCGGCGGGGGCGCAGCCGTCGAGCTAGCTCGTCTACCTGTGCGTATTGTTCCTCAAGGGCATAGAAGGATATCTCCGTAGAAATCTCTCTTGCCGATATTAGAGCAGAGCTTTGTGCCAAACAGACATACTTTCCAGAAACTCTACAGTATAGCTGCTCTGTGGTGGAGTGGAGTTAAAAAAATTGGAACAGAGCAATCCCAAAGACCCTAAGACTGAGTCTAACAAGGTAGTGCAAAATTGAAAGGCAAATTAGCCATTGCCTTGCGTGAACAGTATTTTCATCCCTTTGCATATCCCCGTCTCCAACAGAGCAACGCAATGGCATTCGCATCCGGCAGAAGGCGCAGGGGAGGGGGGAGGGGTGGGGAGCAGGAGGGGCGAGGCTGCGTCGGCCTGCTGCCGCAGCTGGCCGCAGGGAAGGGGGAAGGGAGGCAGAGTTGGAGCGGCTCCGTGTCGAGCTGGCTGCGGCCAAGAGGAGGCAGAGGCGGACAAGAAGGAGGTTGCAGACGAGCTCCGGCAGCGCCCGACGGATCCCATCATCTTCCTCGCCGCTGCAGATGGGCTGGCTGCCGCCGCCCTCTTCGGCAGCCCGAGCGCAGAGGAGGGAGGAGCAGCCCGAGCGCGGATCGAGCTTCCCCCGTCAGCCCCTCCTCCCGGTCGTCGATATCCCTGCTCCTTCACGTCCCCTGCTCCTCCGCTTCCCCCCGTCTCCGGCGTCGGTGGGTCACGAGTCCTCCCCGTGCCTCCTCCGCCGACGAGTCTCCCTTTTCCGGCAGCCGCGAATCCTCCCCGCGCCTCCTCCCGGCGGGCGCGACAGCGTCCTCCCCAGCTGGGCGCAAAGCCACAGGTGGGTGGCGGCTTGATGGAGGCTGTGGCGGTGGAGGACACGGCTTCTTCTCCCGCGCTGCAGGCGCCTCCTCTTCTCCCGGGCGATGCTTTCGAGGAGAGAGGGGATGCAATTTTGCATCCTCTCTCTTCCAAAGCATTTTTGCATCGGCATTTGCCTTGCCTGTTGGAGACCTTTCTCATGTGCATAGTAGCCAGCGGGAGGCAAAAAATGCATTTGCCTCCCGCTGTTGGACTCAGTCTAAGCTAAATAAAATGTAAAAGAAAAGACCGATACACAAATCAGAATCAACAAAACTTTTAGAACTCCTCTATATTGGAGAACTGCAGCCTCAATTTCTTTTTCTTTTTAAACTTCAGCCTATTTTTCAATCACACAATACATACGTAGATGCTCACATACATGCACGTACACTCGTCCCTACGAATACACGCACACAACTCTACCTCCATGAGGACCTACGAAAGACTGATGAGCCGGCAAAATCTCAAGATTAACGAAGTGACGCCTCGTTATTAATGAGCACATTGTTTACCACTGAAAGAATAACGTCAAATTCTGAATAATTTCAGAAAAATAAGCTAGTGGGGAGTCGAGAAATCAAATGGTTTCACCGAAGAAACCTTATCAGTTCGCACTTCAGCCTCAATTTTTTCGTTAGTCGTTTCAAAAAAAAAGTTCGTTAGGGTCTGTTCCTCACAAATGAATAGTGAAAATACTATTTACCCGTCACATCCATTACATCTTCTCTCGTAAAAACACTATTCCAGCACTATTTATTTGTAACTTCACTATTTCTTTTCACCCAAAAGACCGAGCCTTTAGAAGAAGAAGAAAGGGGGAAACTTGAGGCTGGTAGCACTCGTCATACTCTATTTGCAGTACTCTAAAAAAATATTTCGTCTGGTTATCAAAAATTTGCAGTACAACATCAATTTCCCCGCACTCGTCATCCCCAATATCTCCTACTCCATACCAACCATCACCTGCGGGCCCCACTCTTTTTCTCCCTCCCCCTCCCCTTCCCTCTCCATACTCTGCTCCATCCTCGTTCCATCCGCATCCTCCTGCGCCATTCGCCGCCTCCTCCCTCCCCCGGCCTTGGCCTCTGATGGCGCAGCTGCTCTTCCATCCCCATCTCTCCCACTGCAACACCCTAATTTTTTCATCACTAAAATAATGTAGCAACATGGTGTTTTAGTTTTTTGTTTTCTAAGGAATAAATAATTTATCAAATAAATTTGGTCTTTTAAATATTTAAATATCATTCTATATAATTTTAGAGGCAATAAGTGCTTGTGCATCATATTTTGAAGTGCATGGTTTATGTGTGTTGGTGTGAAGTTTTAAAAGTTTTTAAAACTTGTTTGAAATCTTGAAAAGTTTTGAAAGTGTTTAAGTTTGAAAATGTTTGAAAAGAAGAAAAGGTTTTGAAAAAAAAAGAAAAACCCAAAACCCCCCAAACCTCTCTCTCCCCTCTCTCTTTCGGCCCGCAGCCCACCTCTCTTTTTTTCTCTTTTCTCTGCGCGGCCCAGCTCTTCCGCGCCGACCCGTTTTCCCTCCCTTCTCTCCTTTCCAGCCCACCGGCCCGGCCATCCCCGCGCGGTCCAGCTCCTCCTTCCGGCCCATCAATCCCGGCGGCCCACTTCTCTTCCACCTTTCCTTCCTCACTCCTTCAGCCACCGACAGGTGGGGTCCGCCTGTCGGATCCACCCCCTTCCTCAGCCTTTCCCCTGTTTCGCTCGCAATCACCGCCGCCTGCCGTTTCTCCCGCGCCGCGCGCCTCTCCCGCGCCCCCTTCGCCTCCAAGCCGTCAATCAAGAGGCGTTAGTGCTCGGCGTTCACTCACCCACCATCAATCCCCTCAGTTTCACCCTAATCAAGGGCGCCCCCTTGATTGCAATCCACCCGCCGGCCGCCATGGCCATTAATGACCTCTCCGCCTCTGGTCGTCGCTCCCCCTCCCTCTCTGCTGTATATAAACCGAGCTCGAGCCCTGTGCGCCTCCTTTTCGCATCCGCTTGAGCCCCGCACCTCTCCATCCTCGCGCACGCGCCGCCGCCAGTAGCTCCTCTGCCGCCGCGCCATTGACGGCCAGTGAAGAAGCTCGTCGTCGGTGGAAATACTCTTGGCTCGCTCTCTCACTTTCTCTTCTGTGTACAAAGCTCATGGAGCTCTCCCTGTTTCAGGCCGCCGCCGGACCGAGCCGCGCCCCGGAGCCCCTGTCTTTGTTCCCGGAGCGCCGCCTGAAGCCACCGACGTCGATCTGCCCCGCCGTTGCCTCCCCGTCGTCGTTTGCTTCACGCGGAGTACCACACCGAGGTGAAGAACCCCATTCCCCTTTTTATCCTGTGCGTTCCGCGTCGTGCACGCCGCCTACGTTCGTTAGAGTGGCCGCGCCGCCCCCTCGCGGTGCGAGCCGCCATGGCCGCCGGAGCCGCCTCCCTGACCACCTGGATAGGTCCTCCGTCACCCCAGCTCCGCGTAGGACCAAGTCCCGTCCCAAACCATGGCCGGACGCCCTAGTTCGTGCATCGCCGACGATCCCCCGGCGAGCCGCCGCCGTCCCGCGCCGCAGCGCCGCCGTCCCGCCGCCACCGCGCCGCTTACGCGCGTCCCTAGCCGCATGATCCGTGATCAACGGCGCAGATCGCGCCCCAACCCCGATCAAAAGGACCAGGTACCGGTCAACCGCGCGTGGTCGCCGCCACTTTGCAAAAAGGCCCCTGTCCTTCCCAAAATCACAACCATAACCTCCCACCACTTAAAGATCCTTGCAAACAAGTCCTTTCTTTTACGGTTAGACCCCTGAGCTTTTAAGTTTTTCCCCGGCCATCCATCAAGAGATCTACGGCCCAGATCCGTTCCAACCGTGGGTCAACAGACCCAGTACCGATCAACCCAGAGCCCCGCCGACTGTTTTGCTAAAGAGCCCCCGAGCTTTCATCTTTTCGCATGCCGGTCCTTCCACCCATATAAACTCTTTCAAACAGGTCCTGTTTCTTCTGTTTAAGCCCCTAAGCTTTCCTGTTTTAGCGCCCGAAAGCTCTTATAGGTTCTTTTGCGCATAAACCCTTCGGTTTATATGCATAATCATGTTTTAGCTCCTGGTTTCTTGCAGATAAGCCCCTGGAAGCCCTGTTTCTTCACGGAAAAGCCCCTGAATCTTGTTTTAGTCATATCTTTTCCGTCTTTTATCCGTTTTAAGCGTTCTTGGTGTCCACGCGACCGTCTTTTCAAGCCCGTCAGTTTTAGAACTTTGTTTTGGCCGTATCTTTTGCGTTTTAGCTCCGTTTCCACCGTTTCAAGTTGCGTTAGGTTCATATCAACTCAAACTACGTGTTAGTGCCAATGTTGAACATGTTCTTTGTTTTATAATTTATTTAAATATTAAATATGATTAAATCCTTATACACATGTTTTTCTAATTAAAATCTAATTAGAGTTCAACACGTGTTTTCATAAGAAAGTTAATATGATTAATACTATTTGAATAATTCTTTCAATTAAAAGCTAATTAGATGTATACCTCGGTTTTTATAATCAAACTTAAATTGATTAATGATTATGCAATTTGCTTCCTAAATAAAAGCAACATAGGTTATATCCCGAGTTTTCTTAATTAATTGTTAATTTGATTAATATGAATATAAATGTGTTTTTAAATTATAATTTGATTAGTTCAACTCGAAATATAAAGATGAACGCCTAGATGCTTTTACATGCTTCTTTTAAATTAAATGTTTAATTTGCATAAATAATACTTGAATATTTGTAAATAAAATTGAACTAAGTTTACATCGTCTTTTAAATACAAATATAACTTGCTTAATTATAAATAGGGTATTTCTCTGAAATAACCTATACACATGATTTTACTTAATTAAAAGATACCTAGTACATAGCTAACCCTTGTTTGTGATCATCCAAATCTCCCGATAGTTCCGAGTGTTTTTGCGTTCGTGTTCCTAGAGCCAAACCTTGTTCTCTTTTTAAGCTTTTCATGCTTGGTGTGTTGTTTTGTTTATTGTATGCTTTCTTGTGTGCTCGTAGACATCGTGCCAGTTTCAAGTGAGCAACCAGTTGAAGTGGATCAAGAGCAAGTGTTTGAAGAAGAAGAATCCCGGTGTTTAAGCAAGGAAGGCAAGTGAACTTCTCCCCCTGCATATTTTATTTTTGTCCCACACAACTTGCATGATAACTAAGTTTACTTTTAAATGTTGTATTGCATAATTTGATGGGAAATCACCTTTTTAAGGACATGACTAGAATTTTATTCCCTTTACCTTGAACAACCCTTTTTAATAAATGTTTTGGGTAGAAATGCTTAGTTGCTATACTTTGGATTGGTTAAAATGAATCTTTTACAATATGATGAATGTTGATCATGATATCTTTGGTGATATATATATGTGTGGTTAATAACAAGATCATATGAATTAATTGGAACATGAAGAACCACCCAGGAAAACAGTGCAACCACAGTCCATATGGCTCTGGCTTAGCCAATTAATTAGGAGTGTGGAATTATCTGACAGCCTTATCTGAAAGGAGCACAGGGGGCCGGAGTTGAAGGGGTATAGCCCGGTCCTCTTGGCCGCAGCCTTTGCTAAGGTGCTGTCCACTAGGGAGGGTTATGGTCCGCTCCGCTGCTGTAACTGTCGCGGGTTGTTGGTCTTCTGCATACCTTTGTAAAGGCTTCGTAGCGTCCCTATGCAATCACACCTCGGAAGTGTGGTATTGTGCCTGATCAGCATATGCGTGATTGAGTTCAAAGTTCTTCGGAACTTTTACGCGAGCTGTGGTGAAAGTGTACAACCTCTGCAGAGTTAAAACTGATCGATCAGCCGTGCTCACGGTCAAGAGCGGCCTGGACCCTCACATGATAATCAAACATAAAGATGAAATTAAATCGTGGTTCTTGTGGTTCTGAGATGAGATGCTTTCCTAAATGCTTAAGTGGGTTGGTATAAACTTACACCTAGTAAATAAGTGTGTGCTAATAAAATTTAACCAACGTTAAAATGCTAACCGATGTATAACCTTAGCCTATCCTTGATAGCCTTGTATCTTCCCCCACTTGCTGAGCTCCAACCATAAGTGTGCTCACCCTTGCTTACCCGCTGTTCAGAGGAGAACACTGGAGAAGAGTACTTCACCGACTACGATGAGTTCTGAGGCTTGCGTGCCCCCAGTCATATGTCTGTGGAAGCTGAAAACGGAGTTGCTTCGTCTAGTTATCGTTTGTTCGTTTTAAAGACCTTCGAGTCTAACGTCTGAGTGTAATAAAGAGATAATGTAATGATTTAACTCTTATACATTTTTATTGCTGTTTTATGATATTTCACTCATGACGTCTATCATATGTGTGTAAACTTGATCCTGGCGCACATATGAGATGCATTTGGTTTTCTTCGGAAAATCAGGTGTGACACCCACCTCCGGCGCCGCACCTGGCCACGGCGGCGGAGCTCCAAAAGCGGCAGGGAGGAGCAGGGCGCGGGCGCCCTCCGACGGCGCAGCTGCTCCTTCGGTGGCCGACGCGGAAGTGGAGGAGCAAGGAGCAGGCGGTGCAGATCTCGCGGCGCGCGGCGGCTCCTCGATCCGTCGATGTCGCCGAGGAGGAGCAGGCCGGGGTCGATTCCATGGAGGTCCTCTTCCACAGGATCTCCGCCACGCTTGCTCCGCCGCGCCCTTCCCCTGCCCATGGACGGCGCCCTTCCCCTGCTCTTCGACGACGCGGAGACCGGCGGATCCCCTCCCCCACAGCCGCGGCGGAGCTGCCTCCAACTCGTGCGCTCGGAGGTCGGAGGCGTGCGGGTGGCCGCCGTGCTCGACACAGGCTAGCTCGCCGTGCGCTCTACCGAGGTCGCGCTCACCGGCGTCCAGCTCACCACCACCCAGCCGTCGGCCGCCGACCCAGACCCCAACGCGCCATGGATCCACGCCACCGTCCCCGGCGGCGGAGCTCCGTGCCCTGCCCTGGCCTTCCTCCCCTGCCGCGGCGGGCAGAGCTCCCTGCACTGGCGGGCGCTCGATCTCCCGTGGAGCAGTGGGGCGCCCCTCTCCCTCCCCTGCAGCCTGGACAGCCGGCGCCGACGAGCCGTTGCGGAGACTCGGGGCAGGGGATCTGGCGCCGGGCGAGGTATGGATCGAGTGCCCCCGGCGGCAGACGACGGGACGGCGGGCTCTGCGACGGGCGGCGACGACGGCCATGGCGGTGTGCCACGGAGCTCGTGCGTCGGCCGGATCTGGCGCCGGCAGCAACGGAGGGACGAGCCAGCGGCGGTGGCAGGCGGGCGTGAGGCGCTGTGGAGTGCTCATGGCGGTGTTGTGGCCGGCACGCCCACCATCGGACATCCCTTCTCCCTCCCCTTCTCTGTCCGGCGGCGGCGGGGAGCACGACGGCGGAACCGGATCTGCGGCGGCGCTCCTCCTCCCTCCAGCTCTCGCCTCTGCTCCTTCCCTTCCTCCCCGGCGACGCAGCTCGCCCTGCTGCCTCTCCCCCGCACCGACTTTCGCGCGCCATGACTCTCCACTGCAGAGAGCAGGGTCTTCGTGCCTCTCCATGGCGCGGAGGAGCTTCCGAGCACGGGCGAGAGGCGCGGAGTTGTTGCGGACGGAGAGGCGAGGTGGGGTCGGCGCAGGGTGTAGCGTCTGACGTTGGATTTGACGAATGCGGGAGACGAACTGGACGTCCAGTACGTGCCCGTACTGGGTGTCCAGTCCCGTGCGGGGTAGCGCACCCGGTGCGGGCAGCCTGAGCGTCAGTCTCAGATCAACAGCCGTTTCGAGAACGTGCGCTCCAATAAACATCCGCAAATCAACAGCCGCGATTGCCCCAGCTGGCATCCAGTACCAGAAAGAGTCACATCCATCCGTTGATATGCAGATCTTGGCTTCTTGACAATGGAAGGGGAAAAAAAATTAACCCAAAAAAAAACCGAGGAAGGACCGGCACAGGCGCACCGTGCAGGCGTGCACACGCGCACAGCTCTCCAGAGCCTTTCGCTCCGGTCTCTCGCATCGCCTTCTTCCTCCTCCGTCTCGCCCCCAAACCGCGCCACAAGCAAGCAGAGCCATCTTCACAAATTCGAACTCTCTACTGCTTCTCACTGCCGCTTCTATCCCCGCGGGCGCACCGCCATGCTCGCCGCCGCATCGTGATCCCGAGCGCCCTAGCCACTTCCGGGGGTTCCTCGCCATGGCCGCGTCGGAGCGGGAGGCCGCGCTCCTCGCGCGCGTGGCCGCGAACCACCTCTTCCTCGGGCAGTTCGAGGCCCTGCGCGCGGCGCTCCTCAGCCTCCGCCGCCGCGCCGACCCGGGGCTCGCCGTGGACTTCCTCCGCGCGGTTGTCGCCGCGGGGGGCCGCGTCCCGGGCGTGCTCTGGTCCGCGCCCCCCGCCTGCCCGTCCCCGTCCCACCTCGCCTGGCTCGCTGCGCTCGAGCTCGCTGCCCTCCCCTCCACCCCCAACCCCGAGGCGCTGCGCTTAAAGGCCGAGTTCCTCGTCCTCCTCCAGCCCATCGCCGACGACCCTGCTGTTGGCGCCGAGGCCAGGGAGATCCTCACGAGGCTGCTGGATTTGGGGGTGCTGAGGCTGAGGCGCGAGGTCGAGGGAGGCGGAGGGGAGGCCGTTGCCATTGTGGAGGAGGCCCCTGTCACCGAGGAGGATCTGAGGAGGCTATGGGGGGTGTTCCTCGATAACGCCCTTGTGTGTGACGCATTGTGCGTGGGCATATCGAGGCAGATCGGCTTGGACGGTGGTTTCGGCGCGGACGTGCTCTTGCGGCTGCGGCAGAACGTGCAGCTTGCCCACTTGGACTCCATGAAGACACTCCTTGCAGAGGATGATCTTGACGGTGCTGCTAGTCATCTCCGGTTTCTTTCTCTTGATCATGGCGTGGAGGAGGATGATTACAAGTAATCTGTAAATATTATTAATCGAGTGTACATGCTTTTAAGTAACATTTCAACATCTGACAGTAAAGGATACTAGAGCTAGTGCAGCTTGAGCATTTAATAAGCATGTAGAATCATCTGTGGAAATATTAAGGCCAGTAGTAGCGTTGAGTTAGTTAGTGTTTTGTAGTGGAGTTGGCCAGGATTTAATATAGTTTTACAGCCATTAGTAGCAGCATATGTAAACTGGTTTGGAGAGCCATGCACAGCCATTGGCTAGAGCCATGCAGAGCAGCATTCTATAACCATTTGTAGGTTTGGAGAAAGAACCATCACATTCATGTTTCTGGTTTCAGATTAGACATGTTCAATTGGTTCCAGATTAAGATCTGAAAACAATCAATCTAGTTACATATCATGTGTACTGATCTCACTTTAATGATGGATTGCTGAAATCAACTTCTTCTTGCACAGGGTTATCATATCAGAGCTTTTCAGAAAGGGTTGGACAAAAGCATCAAATTATGGTGAAAAGTGGTCTCAGTTGCGGGATAGAATAACTAAAATGTACGGCGCAGCTCTTCAGTCTACTAGTCCCCAGCTGGTGCAACTCGTTCAGGTAAAATCAAATTCTCCTATCATCTCTTACTGGCATTCTTCACTATGAATCTCTTTGCCTATTCAATTTTTCTTCCAGTTTTTCCTTTCCTGATTGATACCTGCACCTCATGTCATATAACCATTATGTTCCCACATACCTCATGTCATATATAACCATTATGTTCCCACATTTCTAACATAACTTTGGCTCTTTAACATTTTCATATGCACTTTAGGCCTTGGCACATATCCTGACTCCTGAGTGCCTTTTTAGTTGTTTCTTATTTAATATAATTGTACTTTAGGCCAAAGTTTTAGATGTAGATGGCCACAGTTTGAATTATTCCTTGAAAGTCCAGGTTTCTTGTGACCTCAATACTACTGCATCTAGCATAATATCAATTATTACCTTCTAGATTGCATTTTTTACATGCTTACTCTTGGATGATGCTAATTTTCTTTCATATTGTTTATAGCTCATTCTGGATGACATTGTTTCTGAAGAAATTGAAGATCATAATGTCTCTGATGCTAATGGGATGCCTCTCCCTTTCGCAAAATTTGTGGAAACATTGTCATTGGAGAGGGGTACTGACTCAGATGGCAGGAACTTGGTGGATACAGCTATAACATCCTGCAAGAAAGATCTGTACCATTATTGTCGACTCTCTGGAAAGCATATGCTTGAAGTAGCCTTGGAAACTGCTCTGTCATCAATTAAGAGGGAGCAGCTTCAAGAAGCTGTTGATGTATGTCAAATTTCAAAGGGACACCCCCATGGTTTTTTCCTGCTGCTATGAACGTTTCATATCAAATTCCACCAGTTAGTCGTCTCATTAGTATCTTCTGGCAAGTGGCTTTCTGCAGGTTGTTTCGTTGTTCCCCCTTCTCCAGCCATTGGTTGCTGTCTTGGGGTGGGATATTCTGAAGGGTAAAACAGCTCTACGTAGAAAGCTAATGCAGCTGTTCTGGACAAGCAAATCCCAAGCTCTACGACTACAGGAATATTCACATTACCGTAGTCAGACAGATGAGGTACTTCCTCTGTCACTGATTTTTTTCTTCTACTTCTTTGATATGTGAGGATTGTGGCAATTTATTTTTGCAGACATCCTGCGAGGAGTACTTGTGTGATCTTTTATGCTTTCATCTGGATCTTGCACGTTTTGTTTCAAGTGTGAATTCTGGCCACCCATGGAACTTGAGGAATTCGTTATTGTTTTCCCAACAAGATCAAGGTTCAGATGGTAGCAATGCAGAAATATTAGATCCTTTTGTCGAGAACTTGATACTTGAGCGGCTAGCTGTTCAGACTCCCATCAGAGTGAGTTCTAATTTCTCTTGTATATGATTTTTGTCATCTCATATATGTGCGTCACATGTTGCACGCACATTTGCATATACTACTAATTTACTACTTTTGTACCATTTATCCTCTTGTGTTTTGTCTGGCTGAAAAGGAACCTTTCTTTTCCTAGTTGATGGTGTGATGTTCTTTCATAATTACTTTTCCTCAACTATCACACAGGTGCTATTTGACGTAGTCCCAGGAATAAAATTTCAAGATGCTATTGAGCTTGTTGGTATGCAGCCACTTCCTTCAGCAACTGCAGCTTGGAAAAGGTTCATAACTATCTCTGCTGCGTTTTTCTGTTAGCTGCTATGTTTTATTTTCTTTGTTTGGGCTTTATACAATCAGTAATGTAATCTCGACTATTATGCTTCATGCTCCCTGATGCATAAATTTCTTCCCATATTTAACTTTCTTCTTGAGTAGTTATTGAGTTACCTTTTGTCCACTTTGCTAACCTTAAGTGGTCAATGCCATGTTAGAAGTTTTCTTAATATACTACTACGCCAAAAGAATAAATGAAATATTTTTTGTATTCTTCACTTATGTTTGACTTTATTTCCAATGAGCGGTCTGTTTCATGTGACAGGATGCATGATATTGAACTGATGCACATGCGATATTCTCTTCAGTCAGTTGTGCTTGCTCTAGGAGAGATGGAGAAGTGTGCAGGTGATGGGAATGAGTGTTATTATCATAAAGCGTTGTCATATCTGAGGGAGATGCAAAATTTTATGGAGGCTATCAAAAGTACTCCAAGAAAGGTTGGGTCTTCTGTGATATGTTCTTATTCAGGTGCATGTTTTTTTTTGTGCAAATGCATATTTTTATTCCTCAAGTAGCAAAGCCATGAAATTACCAGTTCTACATACCTTAGGAGCAACCTAATATTTATTGAGAGTTTTACATGTATACCATTAAAAAAGTTGCTCTAGACCTGTGTGCCACTGGAAAGTTTGTTCGCACCTGTGTGCCATTGATTTCAACTTTGCTGCCCTACATGCCATTCCGTCCAGAGTCTGTTAGTTTTTGGCCGTTTGAGAGTTCAAGCATGTGGGACCGGGTAGGTAAAATATCCATTTTGCCCTTTGAGTCAAAAGTGGGTCCCACCTGTCATTACCTTTTCAATATTTTCTTTTTTTTCCTATGTTCTTTCTCCTTCATGCCACCCACGCCACGGGAGAGCTCCACCCGCCGGCGTGGGCCACACTGTCCGCCGGCTTGGGCCACACCATCGTCTGCCTACCGGTCTGGGCCACACCGTCGTCTGCCGTGACCTCCCCGACGCCGACATCCCTCGGTCGCTGCGCGCCCCCAGGCCCTTTCAGCGAGTCCCCCGGCATCGCCTGCGTGGGAGGGAAGGAACAACGAGAAGCTCCAGCGGCCGGCCGGGCGAGCTCAGGGCCGGCGCATGCGCGGCGTCGAGGAGGCAGAGGGTGTGCGCGGGATCGATTCCCAAACAATCTTTCGCTCCCCAGCTCCGCCTTTGACCTCGCCGGCGTCCGCCCAAATCCTCCGCCGACGATGCCGTCGGCGCCCGCCCAAATCCTCCCGACGGCGCCTGTCCCTATCCGAGCTCGACGAGTGCCTCGGCTTCGCCGCGTTCTTCGCCCACCATAACTGCTCCGCCGCTGTCCCGGTCACGAGGGTGTGCGCGGTCGCGGTCGACGGCATCCGCGCCACCACTGTCGCGGAGGCGGCTCTCCTCGAGCTTCCCCTCCCGCGCCCGCGGCGGAGGCCGGGGGTCGAGCTCCCCTACCGGTGCCCGTGGAGGCAGCCAGGTCGAGCTGCTCCGCACGCGCTCGCGGCGGCGGCGGCCTCCTCCTTCGAGCAGCGCCACCATGGCTTGGAGGTGTCCGCCGGCGGTGGGTCGAGTGCGTGAGGGAGGAGCTGGACAGAGGGGTCAGGGGAGTCAGGAGGTAGAAGATGAAGAGGAGGAAGGAGAAGTTTGGTGGAACCCACAAGGGTAAAATGGTCGTTTTACCTATCCATTTGACACCGTTAGCTAAAGAATTGGACGGAATGGCATGGAGGGCAGCAAAGTTGAAGTCAGGTGCGAACAAACTTTCTAGTGGCACACAGGCCTAGAGCAACTTTTTTAATGGCATACAGGTAAAACTCTCATATTTATTCCTTTTCCTTTTAAAGGAGCTTATGTTTTTCAAGATTCAGACTTCTTGATTTTTTATAAATAAAAAATCTAACAATTTGTTGACTTTTTTTATTAGTATCATTGAACTCATATTTGAAAGCACTTCCTTTCATGGTTTTGTTGATATGAACAGTAGGCTATAGGGAATTTGATGGGAAAAGTTTAGTTTTGAAGATATTCCGACTCAAACTGCGATTTCAATGGGGTTCTTATGGTATTGAGCTTCACTTTCCATGTTGTTTTGCAGATTTTCATGGTCAGCATTATATTATCATTGTTACATATGGATGACTGTGTGAAACTGTCTCAAGCAGTCCCTTCTGAGTGCGATGTTACTCATGAATGCCACGAAAGTAATATCGAATCTGAGGGAAAGAACATGGTGATATATTTTATCGGGCTTCTACTTGATATACTTAGTCATAATCTCCAAGTGAAAGGCCCTGATATGGATCACATGCCCAGTAGTGGTCTGTCACCTGCTGGTAGGCAAGCATTAGAATGGAGGCTCAAACATGCCAAACATTCCATTGAAGACTTAGATTGGCGTCTATCTGTTCTAAAACGTCTTCAACCTCTTTCTGAGCGGCAATGGAGTTGGAAGGAGGCATTAGTTCTTCTACATGCCGCTCCTTCAAAGTTACTAAATGTGTGAGTTTTTCTACGATATACTTTGTTTTTTCCTATATTCTTTTGTGTTCACTTTTTTATGCTTTACCAAAGGATTATGCTTTGGTGTGATTTCATTGTGCAATTCCCGTATAATTTTAAGTTGGAAGTTTTTGTGGGGCTAGAAGTATGTACACGTTTTACCATAAGTATTAAGGCCAGTGACTTGCATGGAGTTAAGCATACCTGCCTATTCTCTGTGGTCCCGACCTAGCTTTTTACCATTCCAAAATAGTTTTAATTACATTGATGTTTCACTGCATCAGCAAGCTGTGCACTTTTAGGATAATGAATGCATATCACTGCAGAGTTGATGGTAGCTTGGCTTTAAACGTGACACTTATTTTCTCAGACTTGTGTAATCTCATCTGAAACGCTATATCTTTTCTGTACTCATCTCCAATTTGGCATCCTTACATTCCATGAGAGTTGCTTACATTCCATGGGCCAAGTCTACTGAGATGTGTAACCTCTCTCAATGTGTCAATAATAGATTGCGGACTAATATGAAAAAGCATTATTCTGCTGAAGAAAATACTGGAAAGTTATAATATTGATCTCCACCTTTCCTTTGTTTCTTTGACATCGTTAAATGTTTGCGCCTTCAATATTTCTTTAATATAATGTAAGCTCTTTTACTTCTGTGGGATTTTATTTATCTTGTTTCTGAGTTCCGTTCTCTCTGCATGTGCCTACGTGCATGTATGCGTGCATCTAAGTGGCATGTCAATATGTTATGACACATGGTTGTGATGATATACTTCTCACCATTCAAATTCGTAACAGATGCATGCAAAGGGAAAACTATGATATAGGAGAAGAAGCTGTACAGAGATTTTCTTTACCTGCCGAAGATAAAGCTTCTCTTGAACTAGCCGAATGGGTAGCTGGCGCATATAAAAGAGCATTGGTATGCTTACACATGCCATTTTATTTGTTGCTTTGTAGATTAAAAGTGCTCAAGTTTTTTTTTCTCGATGTACATTGCACATGGAGTTAAGTTACTCCTATGTCATTTGTGTTGGAAGTTTCTCTCACAAACAGTGGGAGGAGAGGTATGTAAGTCGGAAACAGGGAAAGCTTGAGAGTTATGGACTGCCGTATGCTACCTTGGTTTCATTCACAGAAAAACTACATTTACATCCTCCAGAGTAAACCTGGCTACTAAACTCGTATTAACGGCCTGTTTGGATACGTGGTATTTTTTGAGTTTTTATAAGGAACTGAATACCATGGTATTGAAATTGTGGCATCCTATAAAATGCAGCATACCAGATACAATGATGTTATTTTTTTAAAAAAAATTCTCTCACACCTTGTTTCTTGTAAAGACTGACAAAGTGACCGGCTGACCGCTAGCTTGATATTCATCTGTTCAATGCATGCCATGTTCAGTACTTCTTCAGCCATCGAGTCATGTAATCTTTCTGCTGTATTACAATCTTTCATTCGCTTTTCTGCTGAGCTAAATGTTGATATGTGGTCTTAGGTTTTTGATCCTTGATCTGCAATTGTTCATATTCGGTTAGAATGTTTGGATTTCAAAGTTTGGGTAGTAGTTGATAATTCAAAAATAACTGTAAAACAGCCGAATGTGATTATCTATAGCAAACATTGTGATTTTTGTATCAAGGTCAGATACATCTCATTTCCTTCTGTTGTCCTTTTCAGGTTGAAGATGCAGTGAATCGTGCTACCAATAACAATGCGGGACAGGAATTGGATATTTTGTCATTACGTGCTCAGCTTGGTTCTCTAACTACGGTTAGAATTTCCTCTTTTATCTGCATTAAGTAATATCAACTATACACATTTTTTATATTTGGCCAAAAAATAACATCTGAACTTTCAGATTCTGCTTTGTGTTGATGTTGCTGCAACATCTGCTAGGTCAGGTGATATGTGCCGATTTCTTCTTGATGAGGTAAGCATTACCGGCTGTGCGTTTCTGCATCACACTCCCGCATATTGTATTGGAAACGGTCGTTGTTGTATCTTGTTTTTTGTTTTGGTGTGTACTCTACCATTAGACGGTTGTAGATTGGATTTTCTGCTAATTTCACTCTTGCTTTGGAGTATCAGTTTTGCATGTTGCCTCATCTTTATTTTTTTTTCTTTTTGCCACCAAGGTACCCTGTACTACATGATCCAAAAAAGGAAACTTATGCATGGTGTCTTCTGTACATTTACAATAGGATAAACTAGGAATGCATGTGTATCCATTTGCTTGTGCACTAGGACATCCATAGCTAATTTTATGGAGGAATGAATGTGCCAGTAAACGGGAGTAATAGTTCCCCTGTCTGGCTTGTGCATTTGATTATTTCATATAGTTATCATCTATAATATCATGTTTAACACCCTACCCCATTGACATGATTTTGCTAGTCATAATCCTACACTAGGATGTTGCCTGATTTTAAATAATTACAGTTGTTAGCAGTGAAACCTAGTGTGCTCAACTTCAAGCGAAGCCTGTCCAGCTACCAATTCGAACAAATCCTTTGAATTATTTCCTTTTTTAGTTTATATGACTGCATTCCTTTTACACAATTTTACTATGTAATAGTGGTCCCAATTGCAGTGCTGTTCAATCTGCCAACAAGCAGATTTCCAGGCATGACGACATAAGTTCACGCTCTTTTTCCTCATATGCAGGCAACAAGCTTGCTATCTGAAATATTTCCAGGCAGCTCCCCAAAAGAAGGTGCAGCTTACTGGGATCAGATCCAAGAACTTGCTACCATATCAGTGATAAAGCGCATCCTTCAGCGTCTGCATGAGATTGTGGAGCTGGTAAGCTTTTATTTCTAAGTAATCAACAAACTACTGGATGTTGATCTTCTGCTCAACTTCCCCACTTGTTTAGTTTTTTTTTTGTCTATTGTGCCTATGAAAAAACAATTACATTTCAGCATCTTTGCTTATATTTTCTTATCACTTATTTACATACTTATAATAATCCAATGTGCAGTTTACATAAAAAAGGTAGCACAAATTGATTATATTTCTGGCTTTTATTACTGTTCAGCATTTAATACAGCTAAACAACCATATACTTGCTTCTAAATACCAAAGATTGACATACCTTTTGTTCTCATTTAGGAACCTCTTCCATATCTCCAAGTGTTTTTTACTGAGATGAGCGTGTCTTCGTCAACTGAATCTAGCAGAGTTGGACAAAAGCAACGTCCTCTTGGGCTTCTGCACCAAATGATTGATGACGCCTTCCAAGGAAAGCGGCAATTCTTGAGTGGTAATATCTCAGTTGATTTAATTGAATGTTCAATTATTTTGCTGGATGTTCTGGCAGCACGTGTGACATTTCTGTTTTAGGTAAACTTCACAATGTTGCTAGAGCTATTGTTGATGAAGACTTTGATAGTGTTTATGCAAAAGAAGGTGTCAAGTTGGAAAAGAAAGATGTTTTGAGTTCTGAGAAAGGTGTAGTCCTTGGTCATGGGCTTAGGATCCTGAAACAAGCATCTAGGAGTGACCTTGCATCTTCAAATGTTCCGGAAAGCAGTTCAGAACACAAAGGTTCTACAAATAGATACATGGGTCCTCTATCTACCAAGCCATCAACATATTTATCAAACTTCATAATATATATTGCAACCATTGGTGACATAGTCGATGGAACTGACACGACTCATGATTTCAACTACTTCTCATTAGTCTACGAATGGCCAAAAGATGTAAGCTCAAACCTATACCTTTTTTAATGTTTTTTCTTGCATGTTCAATGAAAGTCCGTAACATATGCATACTTGAAATGATTGTTACGTGGGTGTATCTGTAGATAGCATTTACTGGAACGTGTCAAGGGCAATTATATGCATTAGAATGAAACATCTGATAATTATTATGGTGTACATTGGTTTAATTCAGCATTCTGGAAAGCATTATCTGAAAACTCTAAAAAGGTTGCTAAATAAGATACGATGACAAAGGCATTAATTGTATTGGAATTTGTACAAAATGAACTCTTACTTCATTGTTCTAATGTCAAAATTACAATATAGTCATTTCGGTAAAGCCAAATTATTGCTTCTTTGAATACCATTCTTGGCATTACTACTTGGCTAATACATGTTACTGTACTCAATGCCACTCAGGACTCCTAACAAACATTATTTGGCATGCAGCTATTAACTCGCTTAGTTTTTGAGCGTGGAAGCACTGATGCGGCTGCAAAGGTAGCTGACACAATGGGTGTTGACTTTGTGCACGAGATTATATCAGCATGTGTGCCACCTGTTTTACCTCCACGAACAGGACATGGATGGGCTTGCATTCCTGTTATACCTATCCTTTATAACATTAGTTCAGAAAACAGACCATGCACCATTTCAAAGTCCCTTCCTCCTGCTCAAGGATGGAGTGCACATGATTCATCATTGTCTTCTCGTCAAGAACCCCTCTATCCTCTTCAGTTAAATTTGGTGAAGCATTTAGCCCAGTTATCATCAGTTAGAGCAGTTTTGGCATGTGTATTTGGAAGTAGCATACTATCTGGTGACAATGAATCATCTCCTACTTATGTGAAAGATACAACACAAGCCCCTGAAATTGAGAGATCATTTTTTGAATTTGCTCTCGAGCAATCAGAGAGGTAATGATTAGACATTTTAAACCGTCCCATTCTAACCCATTTCGTTTTTTTAATTATTTAAGTTCTTTGTAGATATCCAACCTTGAACCGGTGGATACAGATGCAGTCTAATCTTCATCGAGTATCTGAGTCATCCGTGACAGATAAATCTGAAAATGAAGTCTCTTTGCATCAATCCAAGGGAAAGTTTTCTATGAAGCGAGCCCGCGAACATGATAGTGATGGTGAATCGGAGCTTGAGGATATTGTAATAAGTACTTCAAGTCCGCTAGAATCCCCTAAACATGAAGACGCTAGACTAGAGCCAACAACTTTTATTTCATTTGATTGGGAGAATGAAGGACCATATGAAAAAGCTGTTGAGAGGTAACAGGATTTCACGTTTGGCAGCCACTTGCTACTTTGTGTATCTCCATATAATCTTTCTTATTTTGCATTGATGTACCATTTATAAGGGTATACGATTGTCTTTATGGGTGCCACCTTTATTTTATTAATTATTTTGACTGCAATGCCGAAAATGTCCTTTGGTAAAATGTCGTCTTTGGAACAGGCTGTGCCTATTATTTTGGTATCATGCAGTTTCTTCGGAGCTGGCCATCCATAGATAAATGTAGCATTTGAAGAACAAGAACTAACCATTTGCTCCGAAGAAACATCAACCAACCTAGAATGAACTAGGTTGGCCAAATTTGAGGGAAAGAGGACTCAAACCTTGTTGGTGTGGGTGTGCATCCAGTTCCGCCAACTGAGCTGGACTGCTGGACTCGGTTTCTATTTGTCCAAAAATTAGCATGCTTTTACAAGGCTATTCATGTTAATTTGTATGTGTTACTGTGTTCCTGCAGGCTAATTATTGAAGGAAAACTAACTGATGCTCTTGCTGTATCTGATCGTTGTTTGCGTAACGGAGCATCTGATAAATTGCTTCAAATGCTCATCGAACAAAACGGAGACAGAAGTCTAGGCACAGGACAAATTCGTGCATATGGATCTCAGAATCTTGGGAGTGATACTTGGCAGTACTGCTTGAGGCTAAGAGACAAAAAACTTGCTGTTCAGCTTGCTCTAAAGTATCTGCGCAGTTGGGACCTTGATGCCGCCTCTAATGTTCTTACTATGTGCATGTGCCACTTACCTCACAATGATCCCATGTGGAGTGAGGTAATTTGACTTGTATTCATTATTTCCTGAATCCTTTAGTACGGAACATTGTCTTTTACTTGAAGTCAGCACTTTGTGAAAATTGTACTGCATGCTGTGTCTTATTGAACCATGATTATACTTGCCAGCAAAAGAAATTTCGATACTAAATGACCTATCTAGCTAATTATCCTATAATGTTTCACATAACAACCTGGGGTTCAGTGCTGTTTGCTGCTCTTTCATGTCATCGGGCAACTGTTTTATTTTTCAAATCTAAGCTCTATCAATCTGATTATCATTTCTTTCTTTATAATTTTGGCTGCATCATGATGTAACAGGTGCTGCACATGAAGCAATCTTTACAGCGTTACGGGCATATTATGAGTGCTGATGACCACTACACCAGATGGCAAGAGGTAAACCGGATATATGCTTTTGCTTCGTTATAGGGACTAACTTTGAAAATATAAATTGCCTTCTCTTGTCATAAGCTATTATTGTTATTTGAAGATGTTAAATATTGTTAGGTTGAAGCCGATTGTGAAGCTGACCCAGAGGGCTTGGCACTCCGTCTTGCTGCCAAAGGAGCTGTTTCTGCTGCTCTAGAGGTTGCTGAAAGTGCCTCTTTATCAATTGATTTGCGGAGAGAGTTGCAAGGCCGCCAACTTGTCAAATTGCTAACCACCGATCCACTTAATGGTGGAGGTCCAGCCGCAGCTTCAAGATTTCTGTCAACCTTAAGAGATTCCAATGACGCTCTTCCTGTAGCCATTGGTGCTATGAAGCTATTACCTGACTTGCGTTCAAAGCAGCTTCTTGTATGTTTCCAGATCTGATCACATGGGCTAAATGCACTAGAGTGTGTCCTATCAAAATGATACTTTTTTTTGAACATTATATTAGAATGATACTGATCAATTGTGTTTCAGGTACATTTTTTCCTCAAGCGTACAGTTGGGAGTCTATCAGATGCTGAGATTGCACGGCTTAATTCATGGGCATTAGGTCTTCGTGTTCTTTCTTTATTGCCATTGCCATCGCAACAGCGTTGCTCTTCTCTTCATGAACACCCTCAGTTGATCGTAGAAGTACTATTGATGATGAAACAATTCCAGTCTGCTTCTTTGGTATTCCATCTCAACTATTTTTGTTCTTGTGCTCATCTCTACTAAATCTTAGAGAAAAATATTATCTTATTTCTTATGTAAGCCCTGTTTAGCTGCTTAACTTGTATTTTGTCCGTGCAAATTTGTTTTTGCTACTTTGCTAATGGAAAATTCCATATTTTGGGTTGCAGATTTTGAAAGAATTTCCTACACTCAGGGATGATAGGTTAATTATTTCTTATGCCAAGAAAGCAATCTCCATTAATGTCAGTTCAACTCCTAAGGAACGTCGATCGAGCATCTCTGCATCGAGAGCAAAACAAAAAAAGCCCACCACTCCAGCTAAAACAAATTTTGTGCAGAGTTTTGGTAACTTCCAGAGAGAAGCACGGAAAGCATTCTCGTGGGTCCCCCGTGACAGTGGCACTAAAACACCCCCAAAAGATAGTATTCGGAAAAGAAAAGGTTCAGGTTCAGGAGGTGATAGATCATCTTGGGATGCATTGCCTGGTGTACAGGAGGAGCTCACACCTGTATATCCTTCAGAGGGGCAAGATAGACTTCCTTTCGTCTCTGCTCCTGATGAGTGGGTGTTGACAGGAGAACCTGACAAGGATGATGCAACCCGTTCATCTCATAGATATGAAACCTCTCCTGACATCACACTGTTCAAGGTACGCCTTTTGTTCTGTACTTCCATATCTGCAAAGTCTTAGGCTTTTATGTTCTGCCAATGCTACTATTTAGTTAAATTTTGTGTTGGTCTGAACTGTCTGTAGCTTAAGGTGTTGTTTAATTACGAGTTCAGTGATGTTCAGTTTGGTGTTGCTGATCTACAAACACAATTTCTGTTCAACAACATCAACATCAAATTACATTCAAGACTGTATCTCCAATGACAAGCTTGACTAAGATGATCCACTCTCCTTGCCTTCTCACATCCACCACACCATTCTTGATGCTTTTATTAATTAAAACTCCTCTCCATTTCTATTTGCATATGTTTTGAATAGTATTGTCCACCTCCTTCGCCTTTGGACCCTGCCATCTCTTGAACATATAGGATATTTACACCCTCTTAATCTCTATCAACTATCTCCCTTAACTTACCCGACACCATACATTCCAACTACCCAAACAGATCCTAATTGGTTCGACTAGCTTTACTTACCCTTCGCACCCACCGAGTCAGATGTGAAGACCCTTGCTCATTTTTCACTACACCCAGATGCTGATGTAGTGCATGTCGTGCAACTCCCTCTTGCCTGGGGCTTGAGGAATTTCCCATCTCCTCGCTCCAGTGCCGAGTACGGACTAGGTTAGGTTCTGTGTTTATTCTCATCTTGTCAAGGTCAAGTTATTTGTTGTATAAAATGCAAGTAGTACATGTGAGTGTGTGGTGTTGTATGGGTTTCCAAACCCTTTCTTCTTCTTTATATAATGATACACAGCTCTCCTGCGTGTTCGGGAAAAAAAGAACATAGGCGGAGTTACACAATTCCTGTAACCTAATATAAATCTATTAACCTTAGTTTTATATTTTATAGGTATATAGTTCTTCAGTCTTGTTCTATGAAAGGAATTTTCCTAAGATAAGACTAGGGTATATGCATCTATAGTTTATGTCCTTTCATACACTTTCCAATCATCCACTACTAATTATAATGCAAATGTGTATAGTTATAAGATGATCAAATATGGTTAATGGTTTAAAGAGGATCTGCAGATTGGAGTTATTTTGTTCCTGAAAGTCGCTAAACATAAGACATGGCAGGATAATGAGTAGTGATTTGTGTTCTTATTTCATTTCTTTCCCCAAAGTTTTTATATCTGGCTTTACATTGTGATTTGTGTTCTCCAGGCAACATAGTTGAGCAACTGGTCCTACACATGGTATTTCTAATAGATTGATAAAGTTAGAAAAAGGGTATTTTATTACAATTATTTTTTCTAATAAATTTATAAATGGTCTAATTTTATGACTTGGACATAAATGGTAGTGTCTGTTAAGTATAATTATAAAGCTAACTGCCCATATGCCCATCCAGATTAGGTTAGCTAACTTGCATGTGGCGCAACTCTCTCTTGCCTTATTAAACCCTTGATTGCATGAAGTGTGAAATTGTAGTCTCCAAAATTTACAGTAAAACTTTTATGATACCTTTTCTGTATGTTTGTGAATCTATTTGTAGGCATTAATTTCCTTGTGCACTGATGAATCAGTAGCTGCAAAAGGTGCACTTGAACTGTGTATGACTCAGATGAAGATTGTACTTAGCTCCCAACAATTGCCCCTTGATGCCTCTATGGATAACATAGCTCGAGCCTATCATGCAACGGAAACTTATGTACAGGTTTGAAAAATAATTAGCAAAATGACACTTTCAATAGCATACTTTAGATTAATTGTAACTCCGTAACTTATATTTTTCAGGCCCTCTCTTATGCAAAAAATCTACTTAAGAAGCTCATTGGGAGTAGTGATTTGTCAAGTGGTTCCGAAAGAAGTAGGGATGTTGATGATATTTCTGTGGACACTGGCAGTTCAAGCACCGGGAGCCAGTATCAAGATGAGTTGTCTGATCTCCTGGCTCAAGCGGACATGTGGTTGGGGCGCGCAGAGCTTCTTCAAAGCCTGTTGGGATCAGGTATTATTGCCTCGCTTGATGATATAGCTGACAAAGAATCTTCAACTAGACTACGTGACAGATTGGTCAGTGATGAACGGTACAGCATGGCTGTATATACTTGTAGAAAGTGCAAGGTACTGAATCTTACAACTTGTTTCTCGTTCTTACTGTATATAGGGTAATAAGATAATGCAATATTGTGACCGATTGCAGATTGACGCTTTTCCAGTATGGGTTGCCTGGGGCCATGCTTTAGTTCGAATGGAGCACTATGCTCAAGCCCGTGTGAAGTTCAAGTAAGGGAAATTTTCTCTGCTTTTTCACTGTACATGTTAGAGAATGAAAAGAACTGATATTGAGGGGAACCAAAAAATAGGTTCCCATTTAGAAGAAAAGAGACATAAGTTAAATGATTAGCTTAATAAATGTATGTGATCATTTGGTTTTCCACTGAGTTGCCAAAAACCAATTATCATTTTCCTTTGTTGTGTTTTATTAGATTGAAGTGTTGTTGTCCCATAGCATTGTCTTATTTTAGGGTGCCTTGAATATACACAGAGCACTAATTCTAGCAGAAAAATACTTATACATCAGCATTATGTATTTATTGTGCCCCACCTTATTTCTTCACTGTCTGCAAACAATCTTCCTGACTTGCAAGTATAATCTAATCTGTTTACATCTACCAGAAAATGTACTGTTTTTTTCCTGTTGTTGTCCTTGCTAAGAATGCTTACTAAAAATGGTGTCTGCTTTGTCTTCCTTTCCATAAGTGTATATGGATTTTCAGCTGTTAGTGTGTGTGTTTTCCTTTTTTTTCAGAAAGATGGTGAAATGCTTATATCTTTAATTGAATTCATCACTGAGCTAAGATGGCTTAAAAAGGCATAATACGGATAAAATGAGGAAAATTTTGTCTGAATAACTTGCATCCATACTGAAAGAGATGAGTTTGCAAAGCTGATCTCAAGCACACTGGCTTTCACCTCTTTGTTAAATTGAGCATTTCATTAATTTGTAAACCAAGATTGTGCTTTTCATTATTTGTTATGTATAACTTTGCATTTCTTTATTATTTCCAGGCAAGCACTTCAACAATACAAAGGAGATGCAGCTACTGTTGTTACTGAAATCATCAACTCAATTGAAGGAGGGCCTCCAGTTGATGTTTCTTCTGTCCGTTCCATGTAAAGGCATCAACATCAATATCTCCATGTTTATTCTTCCTAGGTTTTACAATTTGTCGGTGCCCTGGAGAACTGGCATCCATTATCGAGAATATGATTTATTACGTATGTTGCAATTTTTCAAGAATTCCATAAAAAGATCATGTAAGCAGTACACCTAAATATAAGTAATCATACAGAAATATTTAATTTCAAAATCATCTTTGATGTTGAAATTTGAAAGAAAAAACAAGCACACACAAGTTCTACTATTAGCACATGAACAATGCTGAATTGATTTACTTCAAAAAGTGACACTATAACCTGTGGATATGAAATGAGCACTCGTTTCACTTGGTTTTGCTGCATACATACACCTCCTAATGCAATAAAATGCCATTTAGAATGTCAAAATGCCTCCAAAATACAACTGACCACTAATTTTCACTGTAATGTGTTTACAGAACCAGTGAGATTATAACATTATAGAAGTACTTTTTGAAGTAAATCAACACCTGGTTTCTTACATGTTTTGCAATCTAAATGTGTTTTCATGGTTGTTGCATTTTGTTCTTTTTTTTTTCCTGATTCTACTAGTGAACTTACAAATGCAGGTATGAGCATTTGGCAAAGAGCGCAGCAACCATCTTTGATGATTCCCTTTCTGCTGATGCTTATCTTAATGTTCTGTACATGCCATCCACATTCCCACGATCTGAGAGCTCCCGACACTCCAGAGATCCTGTAGACAACCAATTCACATCTGCTACCTCATACCTTGAAGATGGTCCTCGCAGCAATCTTGACAGTGTTCGATATGCCGAGTGTATTCATTACTTGCAAGATGTAAGATTTATACTCATTAATATGTACATATCTTTTTTTTTACTTGATCAAACTCGTTTCTACAGTGTCACCCTAAAGTTCTCTTGTCACTTTCTAGCTTCCCTGGTTCCACTGTACAACAGCTCCGCTTTTTTTTATCTTTCTCTGTAGACATTTGAATCATCAATCATGTATTCTTCTCACCCTACTCATCTCTTGGGTGACCAATGTCCTACAGAATCTCAGCAATCAGAGCCACAATAATGAACCCTATTTAGCTTTTGGTCTGGTTTACTCCTGGATCCATTTTGGGAAATTGGTTCTGATTTAATAATTCGTCAGTTTATATTGAATTGTGAATTAATTATTGCTTCTGGATGTTTGCAGTATGCTCGGCCACAAATTCTTGCTTTCATGTTCAGGCATGGCCATTTCTCTGAAGCCTGCTCTCTGTTCTTCCCTTTTAGTCAACAGACCACCGAAGGGGAAACTTCTTTGTCTTCAGTTCCATGGAGTGATCCGTTAACAACTGACTATGGTACAATTGATGACTTGTGTGATCTATGTCTTGGATATGGTGCTATGGCTGTTCTGGAGAACACAATACGGGCAATAACACAATCACCTGCATATCACGAGACACCTGTGATCCAGTACATGAACACTGTTCTCACCCGCATTTGCAACTATTGTGAAACACATCGTCATTTTAATTATCTCTACAACTTTTTGGTACCGTCAATACCCATTTGAATTATAATAGTTTCATCACTCTCGTGGCAATTAATAGTTACAATGGAACATCGTGTCAGGTTCTAAAAGATGATCATGTTGCTTCTGGCCTTTGTTGTATCCAATTATTTATGAATTCAATGTCTCAAGAGGAGGCTTTGAGGCATTTGGGACACGCCAAGGTATATTCACATCTTAAGCTCATGATTTTTACTACTCTAATGCACTATTTGGAATACATTTATGAAAGCACAGCTAACCATGTGTTGTTGAATTATATTTTGGAGCATGGCTTTTGTCTAGCTCGCTGATCTATCAATTGCAAGTTTGTTATCAAAACAGTTTTGACTCTAAATCAATAAGCCGCAAAGTTGCTGATTGTTTTCTCGATTCAATCTACCTACATATAATTTCATGTTCCAATACCACCTGTGTTTAGAGTATCCAAATAATGAAGTCTGACAAATGATGAATCAAAAGGAAATGGAAAGTAAAAAAAGTAAAGGGAACATAGTGGAGCGTGGTGCAATGTAAAAATAACTATTTGGTTGTGTTTATGCCTTGGCTTTTGCAGACACATTTTGAAGAAGCTTTATCTGTACGAGATAAAACGATTGAGGCTACAAAGTTGGTACTGCGGTCTGCTCGGAATAAGAGCACCCCAGGAAAAATGACCAGAGAAACAATAATGAAGTATTCCACTCGTGTTTCCTATCAGGTGAAGGAACTGTTTGACTTCTTTTCCTTATGCGTTGAAATAATTGTCAACATATGCGACTGGTTCTATTGGAGATTGGTATCGAGCTATCTTTTGTAAAGCTAGAGCAAATGTAGATTGTGTTAGCTCTAGATTCATGTAATTTTGCAATTTTTGGTTCAAAAGCTAACCTGATTGTATATGTTGGCATTGTAGATGGATGTTGTGAAGGCTCTCAACAGTATAGATGGTCCTCAGTGGAAAACTTCCCTTTTCGGGAATCCAACTGACCCTGAAACCCTGAGGTTTGTGTCATCTATTACCTTTTAAGGCTGAATCCTTTGAATTGCTCTAGGGACGGATACATCCCAACACCTTACAGTAGCTAAGTTCTGGAACACGCAGTGGAGCTGTATGTCATTAATTCATTATATGAAGGATAAGAACCCTTACAACACCCACATCACAAATATTAGATTACATTCATGCCTTTTCCTTAAACAAACACCAACTACAACAAAAACTAATCCTCTTCTGGCGCAATGACTGCGATTTTGAAAACTCTCAGGCCCTGGCCATTCTCCAAAATGCATTTCCTCCTTAGCGAGCAGTAGTTCCTCCAACTAAGTTTAGGGGGAATACCATATAAAACACAGCGATTTTGGTGTTTCCAAATCGACCAAGCCTCTAAATGACAAGGGAATTAAGCCCTTTGCGAACCTCTCTGTCTACTACAGTATTTATCTGCTTACCAATCATCAAAAGAGGGTGTCTTCATGTTTTCGAGTTAGGGCTTGCGGGCTGACCTGCTTGGCAAAAAACACATGGCACCAGTGAGTGCTGGATCATTTCTCATCCTGATCACAAAAGGGACAGTAGCAAAGTTGATTTCACATTTTTCAGTGATTCAGCTTTAATGTACCTGTGCTGCACACCTGGCCATAAGCTCCATCCCTGGAATTTAGTTCAGCCTCCTCATTGATCCCATTCAGACTGGGCCTAATACCTTAGATCCGTCTGGTTTATCTGTTACTTTATTTATGAGCTTCATTTATTGGAGCGGAGTTTTTTTTTTTGAGTAATTATTGGAACAGAGTTTTGTTGTATGTAGACTCACTGTTCTAGTTTTTATTCTAAATATAATGTATATGGTTCATATCATTTTGACGCGCTTAGTTAATTTTGCCCTTTAAATAATTACAATCATTAATTGCAGGCGAAGGTGCATGGTTGTTGAAACTCTGGCTGAAAAGCATTTTGATTCAGCTTTCAGAATGCTTCATGAGTTTGATCTCCCAGGTATAAATATTGGACTCAACCTTTCATCATTCTGTTGATTTGGTACTCAGCAATTATGCTTTTTGAAACACATTTGGAAGTATAAATCTTGATACTTAAATTAACTTACTGCTTGTGTTGGTCAGCTGTTGATATTTATGCCGGTGTAGCTGCATCCCTTGCTGAAAGGAAAAAAGGTGGCCAATTAACAGAATTCTTGAAGAACATAAGGGGAACTATAGATGATGATGAATGGGATCAGGTGACGCTTTTTTTTTTCAATCCTTGCATGTTCATTTGAAACTTTAAATTATGCTTGTTAATATACTAGCTTTATCAAAAAGTATGAAACATGTTTTACTGTTAGCCTATCCTTATTTCATGTTCTATGATGTATGTGATCAGTTTACCTGATTTCTTTGCTGATATTTTTGTTCACTGGTGTATGCTAGGTTCTTGGTGCTGCTATAAATGTTTATGCCAACAAGCATAAAGAAAGACCAGATCGCCTTATTGACATGCTAATCAGCAATCATAGGTATCCATTGTTCACAGTAGATACGATTTTGTTAAATTTGTATTTTTTGATGAATTCATAAGCTAGACTGCAGCATTTTTATCTGTGGGAGTGTGACCTCACTGTTTCATACCTGGACAATGCTTACTGTTAGTAAGCGTTGGTGTTTATACATTAGTTTTCTGAACCTTTGCTTTTCTAAATAATTTCTATAAACTCTGCAGGAAAGTACTTGCTTGTGTTGTCTGTGGGCGTCTAAAAAGTGCATTCCAAATAGCTTCACGAAGTGGAAGTGTTGCTGACGTTCAGTATGTTGCTCATCAGGTGGGTTTTCTTCACAGATTACAGATATTTCCTACTCAATTATCGTATAAATTTATTCTGATCTGTTTCCTGATTTCGTTTACTCTCTTTTATAGGCGTTACATGCGAATGCGCTGCCGGTACTTGATATGTGTAAGCAATGGCTGGCTCAGTACATGTGATCCCAATTGCTTTCACCCAATAAATGCTGCGGGTGTTAGTTTTCAAATAAAGACAAACACAAACCCATGGAAACAAGGAACTGAATTCTTCTGTGAGGGTACGACCACCCCGGAGCGCCAAGGTGTTCAATTCTCGTCCTTGGGTTTTGACATGTTTCAACCAATTTGTGTGGCACCATGTCTCCATATGGTACGCACAGGGAGAGGGCTGCTGCTCTATTCTGTGATGTGAAGCTGTAGTTACATTGCTTACCCATCCAGTGAGATGAGCATTTTAGCCCACAAAGAGTGCAGTGCCAAGTTTTCCTCTGCCCCCTCCGATCCTCTTGAAAATTTTGGCCTATTCCCTCGGCCCTCGTTCATTCCGTGTTTTGCTCCAGTAGCTTGAATGAGCGCCAGAGTCAGCTGTCACAGTCGGTGTCGGTCTTGCGAGAACGCATTTTTGTACAGTGCATACAATTATGAATATAATTACAAACTTTATAGTTGAGAGGCACTCCATAGTTTCTATACTACTATCGTTCGTTACTTTTTTCACCGGCGGTTGCTCGAGCTATAAACCACTAGGCCGGGGCCTCGAAAACGAAAGCACACGATTTCACGCTCACGGTATCTCCACCGGGCGCGGCTGCGTGCCTGCGTTCGCCGAAAAGCGCGCGATTCTGGGGGTGGTGGTGCTGGATTGGATTTGCCGTGGTAGCTGTAGTGCGGCACTAGCGGTGAACCGTGCCGGTGTGGTGGGTCGAATCATGACGGTGAATCGCGAAAGTTACTTTTGCTGAAAATCGGTTCTTCAAAAAAAAAAAAAACTTCTGCTGAAAATCACCTCGTCGTCGTCTGTCGTCCGCTCTGCCTGCCTTGTCTCTCAAGGGACCAAAGCACGGAAAACCGGAGCCCGTTTCGCCCACACGCCCCTTTGTTTTCCCCCCGTCGGTGATGTGAAAGACGTTTTCTTGCGGCCGTGTAATAGTAAAGGGGAAGCTTCCAGACTGAGCCCAGGCCGGATTTCATGCGTGTAGAACGGGAAAGGCCAAGTTTTCAGGCTGGGAGAGAACCCGGCAGCCGGAACCGGATTCAGCACTAGCGTGGGTAGCAACTTTTGACGATCGGGCGCACCGCACCGAGCAGCTGCGTCGCACCCGAAACACGTGAGGTCGGTGGGTGGGTGGCAGCGTACGATGCAGCAGCAGCAGCAGCGACGTGTGGTGGCTGCGGCTGCGCGGTGCGTCATCGCGTCCGCTCTCTGCTGCCACCGCCCGCTCCGGTTTGTGTGTTGCAGTGGCAGTACCCGTGTCCACATACATCATGGTACGCCACCCCGACCACCCACTCGTCTTGGTCATACATGTATAGCCGCCCGTATAGGAGCGCGCATCACCGTTCGCTAGTGGACGGGGCGGCCTGCGTCTCGCTCTATCACACTGCTGTTTGCCTGTACCGCAACTACAATACCCAATTATTGTCATTCACTTTATATTCTTTTCTTATTGGAAATATTGTTACCTTAACGTAGGCGTGTAGACATTAATATTCCCACTAACAACTTTTTCTTGTGCTCTTAATTTGCAAGGAATTAGCTAGCACACGGCTGGCTGCTTCAATTCACGTACGGTTGCCATATGGATCCATGTGGTTGCCGGGCTCATGTCGCGTCTACATACGGCACCTACGAAACGAACCCGTCGTCGGCGGGCGTGGAGCTAGCTGATCTGTGTTGTACACCTACCGCTGTACCAGCGGGCGGGCGCGCGTGAAAGTGCTCCTTGAGACATAGACACGCCAACTACCGGCGGCCGCCGCCTACCGGCACGCGATCAACCACCAGATTAATCGTCACGGGCGGTCAGGAACTCAAGCTTGGACGAAAGCGTCGCGGACCACACCGACAGTGGACTGCTGCGGCCGGGGTGCGGTGCCGTTTGTTCGGACTTCGGAGGGCGACCGGCGAGCCACGCGCCGATGCGGGGCGCGCGTGAGAGACACACAGAGAGAGAGAGAGACGCGGTCACGCGGCAGTGGCCGCTAGCTAGTGGACCAGGTTGGAGCGGTGGCGCGCGCGGCGGGCAGTGGCAGTGCCGTTGCTTTCGCCTCTTCGTTTGGTGATGAGAGCACGCCGGGGGTGGAGCTGGAGCGGCGGCAGGCAGGCCGCAGCACTAGCGTCTAGCGGCGGGAGCGGACCGGACCGGACGCGCAAACCGGCCGCGATCGCGCCGCGTCACATCACATCACCGAGCCACGGCCGGCCCCACCAAATCCTCCTTTTTCCTCCGTCGCAAGAGGAGTACAGCTGCTGCTGCTGCTTGTGCTGTTTTTTTCGTCCCTTTCTTTTGGCTTTTTTGCTTTTATATATGGGATGCTGCCAGAGGAGGAGGGAGATGAGTTCAGCGAGTTGCTTTAGATTATTATTGTTGCTAATTGTTTAAGCGTAACCAGGAGTTGCTTCGATTCGCCTTGTCCCACAGTTGCACGCACAAGATTGCATTGTGATAGCCCACCATCACCACCCCCCTTGGAGGAAAAGATACACCATTGTATTGTATTCCTCACTCATCTTTATTTTCTAAAAAAGCATTCCTCGCTCATCAGAGTCCAATCCATCCACCGCAACGAAATAATGATTGATTGACGGCCGGCGTCCTTGTTGCTTTGTTTCGTGTACATACATACAATACATACGTGATCAGAGACGAGATCTGTATTTGCCTGCCACGACGACGACGATTCTTCGGTTGCAACCGCGCCAATCAAACACTCGCAGATCTGTCTCCGATCAAAGTTAGCGGCGCTAGCTAATGACTTGCCTTGACGACGGAGCGCTAAATAACCTTGCAAGCTAACCCGAATCAGAGGCTGGCTTAAAGGAGCCCCTGGTGCCCGGAGGCGTATTCCTTTCCCCCACGTTGGCCGGGTGGCGTAGTATTCCTGGATTGGAACGCACGCAGCGCTTGCCGTCCTCTCCACTCACCTCCCCAAAACGGAAAAAGGGAGCGGTTCGCGGCTGCCGTGCCATGGACCTGAAGTACCTTTTTTCCGTATATATGTATGGACCTGAAGTATTACTAAGACTATTCCAGCGAGGACTTTTATACCCCAATTGCAAGAGTGACATATCATTGAAAGAGATTTGGGTATATGAATGGAGCAGTGTCTCTAAATGCATAGTTTCACTTCACAATTTTATATTCTGAGCATACCATTTAATTTCAAGGCACATGATTGGATGTGATGAGACGAAATGAAACAATCTAGTTCTCAATGCTAGATTTGTCAGATTTTATAGTCTTGGAAATAATGTATACATAGTTTCATCACCTTTCCTCACTCTCTTCATTGATTAATAAGAATGAAATTATTATGAAATCCCGCTGGAAATACCAGCATTACATTTGGAGTACTAGTAAACTGGAATAACCGAATCTCGTGACTCCAAATTAAATGCCGAGCTGCCTCCGTTTGCAATAAACACAGGCGTGACTCTGAATTGGTACCCCGGTCACGGAGCAGGGAGGCATCAAGGCGCACAACCAACCAGAACCAGGCATAATAAATTTTACCATTTGACTAAAAATCTTCATAGATTTTCGTGGCGCGTGAACCCACCAGCAGCATCATTTTGATCGGTCTTTTGCGTTTGACTGTTGCTTGGGCCTTGAGCAACCAGAAATTTCAAAAGGGCTTTTCAAAAGAATGCTAGCTAGTACTACACCACTCTCCACGCGGGAAAAAAACTTAAACTCCACTAATACAATCTAATGCTCTTTCTTTTGAGACAAAATCTGTCTGTTTTTAAACAAAATTATCCTGGACCAAGCTGCTTTCAACTTTCAAGCGGGGAGTGTGGACGAGATTAGTCTGGCAAGTGGACTGGGGAGCAATGGAGCACAATTCCTGACAGAGACCTCAACACTAAACCAAGTCAAAAAAACAGATTTTGACAGCATACTCCTCCTTCCTTTGGCAACTCCACCACCACCGCCTGCAACACCCCCAACGGATGACAGCAACCAAAAAAAATATCAAAATTTCACCTCAAGGATTGAAAATTCTTCTCTCTCCCTCACTCTCACAAGCACACAAAAAGTCACTAGTAGTGCGTAGAATTTGTTTGTTTTCTCTCTCTTGCTCCTCCTCTCTCCTGATATCCTTTTCATTGACGATGACTCTCTCTCTCTCTTAGCAGCAACATGACAAATCAAATCTCCACATCGAGACACACGCATGACGTCATAATCGCAAGCTCCAAGCACCTTTAATTCCACTTTTTTCACCCTCTCCCAACAAAAAATAAAAAATACAACATTCTAGAAAAAGGGGTGCAAATGAACCCCAACAAGGCTACAAGCCATCATCACAATCAACGGCCACTTGTCCTGCGTCCACTCTGCATACGACATCTCCATCATTCTCCATCCGAATTATTTTTATTTATTTTTATTTTTCTCTCCAAGTTGGGGAGAGAGAGGAGAATATTTCTCCCCGCTCTCTCTCTCTAGAAAAACAACGAGTTGTTGCTCAGAGTTAAGTACAGCGGGAGCAGGCCGGCCCGGCCCCTAGAAAGAGAAAGTAGAGAGAGAAAGTCTAGAAAGAGAAAGTAGAGGGAGAAAGTGGTAGATGGGGGCCACCAGCAAGCGTTGTGGAGTAGGGTAGGGTCCAACAACTGCTAGTAGAGCCTAAAGTTCTCACATCACATAAACCTTTTTTTCCTCTCTCCTCCGGCTCGCCTCTATTTCTTCCTCATCTTTCCGGGACCTCCAAGTCTTCCTCCCTCCTCCCCTTCCCCACACCCACCCGCCCGCAGGACCCCGGCGCTGCGCTCTGCAGGCGGCGGAGACCAGGGAGAGACGGACGGACGGTGAGTCGCCTCTCGTTCGATTCCTCGCGGTTTTGCCCGCCCTCGTTCGGGAACGGGGATTCTCGGACCTGCATTCCCCTCCGGGGGAGAACTGGTTCGGACGCGTTTTCTCGAGGGCACCGGGGGTTTTCAATCTGCTTCTAGTTCCTCGATTTTTTTAAAATCCTCTCGTGTGTTTCCGCTCGGCGTGGGGTGCTTTTTTTTCTGGTTTTTTCGGGTTTAGATTTTTTTTTTCTCCGGAGGGGTTTAATCGACGCTGCTTTTTTTTCCCCCTGAGGGATTAGAAATCGTGCTAATTCGATTTTGATTTTTTTCGTATTTTTTCAGTGCTTGATGAGGAGGCTGCCGTGAGGAAACAACTCCGCGACGCGAGAACTGCTGGTGAGACAAAGGTGAGAGTGTCAGAGTGAGATGATGATGATTGATTAATCACTGAAAGCCTGGATTGCTGTTTTGTTTTGTTTGGATTCGCGGAGTGATGATGCCCATTTGGATTGACTGCTACTCCTCTCCTGATGCTTTATTCACTGATGAATATGTATATTGCTTACAAGCGAAGGAAACCATTAAAGAAAAAAGATGCTGTACTGCACTCGAATTTATTAAACCCCTTTACGTTTCTGATTGCTTAGCTACTAATTCCTATTGCTTTTGGATTGATTTATCCATAAGAACACATTGATCCAGCTGATGCCATCTCTCCTGGCCCCGTGATTGATGTTCTGAAACTGATTGTGTTCCTGTAAAATTGCTGTAGTCGAAACTGGTAGTGGTAGTGGTAGATCATACTTTGTTAAGTTGTTAGTGTTTTTTTAAAAAGGTGCCAGATAACTAAGTTATTAACATCCCAAAACTGCAGCGCGAAGCAAGCTAGAGGCGACCAAATGGCAACTGACTCCTCGGCCCTGCAAGCTTCCCCTGAGTCGATTGCACAAAAGATGGGATTCTTCAAGGTCCCTGACATTCTTATCAAACTGAGCAACAGTTTGAGCGAATTGGATGTGGTCCGCAGTCCAACATCGCCCTTAGACCTCAAGTTCTTCACAGGCCTTGGTACCAAATCACCCAGATCATCTTCCCTTGATGCCTGCCAGAACCAGAAGATCTTGCTTGGTGATAGGGTTGGGCTTGGACTTGTGGATTCCCTGGCTGATGAGAATCCCACTCCCCTGGGCAGTAGGAAGGTCCTTCTTGGATCTGAAATGAGGATTACTGATAACCTATCCTGCAAGAACAGCTCCACCGCTCCTGTTCAAGCTGGGGAGGTTGAGCAGAAGGATGATAATATGTCTGATGGACTCGAGGGTAGTATCATGTCCCTTGATGACATTGTCAATTCAGAGGATTACACCTGTGTTGTCTCCCGTGGCCCTAACCCTAAAACTACCCACATTTTTGGAGATCGTGTTTTTGAGCTTCAAGTTGAGAACCTGATGCCTGCTGAGAGTAAGGATGAGGAGAACATGTCTCCCCTTGTCAAAGAGGGTGCCATGAGCTTCTGTAGTTTTTGCAGTGAGAAGCTCAAAGAAGGGAAAGACATCTTCATCTATCAGTAAGTGATCAAGTGTTGTAAAGGAACCACTGTTATGGGTGTTTTTTTTTTGTTGCTCAAGAGACCTGCGATTCTTCAGATTGTTGATTGATGTTTGGCGTCCCGTGTTTCAATTGCAGGGGTGACAAAGCCTTTTGCAGCTCAGAGTGCAGGGAGAATTTCATGGAAGATGAGATGGAAGAAGGTGAGCCCATGATCTACCCTTCTGCACCTCCAAGCAGCTCACCCTTGGAGAATGGTCCTATTTTCCAACTGATCCGTTGAGTGAACACCAGCAGCAACTTGATATGGTCGTATCTGAAGTGCTGTCCGAGGTTAATAAGTTGCAGCCATGGATGTGATCATGTTTGCGAAGTTGTTGCCTGGAGATTTTGTTGCGGCACTGATGAATTTACCTCACCTATTGATTTCTTTGTTTTGCGTACTTGGATCCTCGAATTTTTTGGAGGAGTCCGAAGAATGACTGTACCTCTGGTCATATTATTATCTTGATCGGAGATGAGCGTGTGCGTGTGTCTGAAGTCCAAACTTGAGTTTGGTTGTTTGGACCTCATTTCCAGTGGCTGTCGAATGTTTCGACGCTTCTGTTGCTCATGTATCTGAACCTATGCTTTCGGCATGTATTTCATAAAGGAAACAGTGAACTATAATATCAATAAATGTTCTGTTGCTTACCTTGTTTCCTCAATTGATTCCATGATGTGGGCTCATCACGCATCAAGCCATAATCTGATTGGTAGCTGGAGGTTTGTATTCATATGCAACCATGCAGTCGTTAACATCACAGTGAGTACATCGGCATCAATCACAAACACTTTGCAGCAGTTTCCTGGTGGCCTCTGGATGCTTAGATAAAATTAGAATGTAGTAATTTTAGCATGAAATCTACTGCAGTATTTCATTGGGACTGCATTCAATATTGCTGAATTGATCATGTTACTGTCGTGCCATGGTTTAGCTCTTTGTATTCCATTACCCTGCTAGTAGTGGTCAGATGTCATTGCAAGTGACAGGAGAGCTTAAGGTTGCTCTCAGGTTTGATGTCTTGTTTGGCGTGTGCACGCAAGAGTTGGGATGTGTTTTTCTCTACACCTTATTAGTTTGATGTCTGGTAGTGTCAGATGATGTTTCAGGGCCCATGCCTCCATGGTAAAATTGATTTGTTTGAGTATGCTTATTTGTTCTCTTCTATCACTCAGCTAGAAAATCAGGATTTCCTGTGTTATTCTGGTGGCATAATGGAAATGGAAAACCACTCTGTTGGTTGATGAACATTTATAGAGAAAAGGTGTTGGGCCATTTATTTGTAAGCCAACTGTTAATATGCAAAATAAATAAAATTAAAGCCAATCATTAAGAAAGGTAAATAGTGTTTTCCCCTAGAGTCTGGATTTAGTTGGATATTAAGTATTCAAAGAAATGTGAGGTATATTCTCTCCTCTTGATCTCTCAGCAAGGTTAAAAGTTCCCAGTCTTTTTGGTTGTGAGATAGGTGCAGATCAATATAATGTCTTTTTGCATATTGACTATCAAAGTTGACATGGGAAACAGTCTCGTTTCATTTATTTCATTTTCAACACCTTATAAGCTTGACGCCACATCATAGCAAAGTCTAGATTTAGTATTTTCTTGACTTGAATGTGTGCTTCGAGGTTTTTTCACCCTACCTGTTTGTGCTTTAAAATGACCCCCATGCGCAGCTGGAGGCCACATTGCAGTTCAGGAAGCTGCTCTCCATAAGTGAGATTTGGATCTATGTGTTAGTGTTTCTGATCCCCATCGGTGCCTACTCCATGGTGAAGGGATCTCACACTAGCACACAATACCTAGCCCTACCTAGCGGAGCATGAACAAGCAGCCACCGCACTGATGGATGAGACTGGTTAGAGGTGCCACCGTAGCTGCAAGCACAATCTCGATGATCCTACATCCACGAATGAGCAATTAGAGACATATTTAAGTGCTCTCACCCAAATACTATAATTTGCATTTAATTCTGTCTAATCCACCGATTGCTATCATTTCTAGATGACATCACGAAGTGATATTGAGGAAGATAAGCATTTGAGGAAGATAAGGCCATTCTCAATAGGGATTTCATGGACATTAAATTGGCTGTTATGTCAACATTTTTGATGATGTGATAGTGTATTAATGAAGAGATGTGAAATGAGTTTCATGAGGATGATACCCTCTCTACACAGTTACCTAGACAACTTGTGTCTTGTATGCAACCTAGAAAACAACAATAGATGAAATTATGTATTGAGCGGGAGGTGTTTCATTATAGTGTCAAATGTTTTTAAGATGATGTGTCACTCTAGGTAAACATGTCCATGATATCTCCACTAAGAATGACCTAACCATCGTGCTCCACTGGCCTCCCCACATTCTCTGGCACCTCTCTCCTCATGCCAGGTGTGTGACGTCCAATTTGCGCATGTGCTCATGACTGATGGCCGTGGCCATTGTTCATTCAACTTCTGAAGCTTAACAGCTAAAACTGAGTATGCTTCATAGTTCAGGAGCTAGAGCTTAACTGGTGGGCGATCAACAGAACTCAGACAACCTGTCAAGAGCCATGACTTAACAATGACACAACAGAGAAAGACAAGATCAACTTTTCTTGATCATTCTTACAAACGTAATTATGCTGCGTAGAATGGTAGATCATGTAACACTGAATCAGATTTCAAACAATCATGACTCCATTTAGAGTTTCATTTTCAACAAAGCTTGTCGCACTGTAAGTTTTTGTGGAACACTACAAAATATTAGGGGAACTCTGCAAGTGCTTCTATAGCAAGCTGTAGCCTGTGGCTGCTCGAAACATTCCTTCTTGAGGTAAAATGGTGGTATGGGGCTACAATTCATCCTACGAGTAGGAGAATTAACACCCGAATAACTCGAGCAAGAAAAAAAAAACATTATTGTGCTCAAACTAGTTCATACAATGGGGCAAGTTATTTCCCCTTCTTCTGTTCAGGAGCAGCCCTCGATCCTATAATGTTACAAATGGGCTGATCCGGTGACTGAAGCAGCTTCAACGCAGGGTGAACTTTCAGGTCACGCGTCAGCAGTTTTTGTCCTACATCCAACTCGCTCAGATCCACTTCAATGTATGGTGGTACGATGTTAGCGGGGCAGAGAAACTTGACTGTTCTTTTTATAGTGTTGAAATAAGCTCCTGGAATTTTCAATATAAACACATTAGTCTGGATTATTGCTAAACAAAATTTAATCTGATAAACATGATAAATATGAATGCATAACTCCCCCAAAGTTTTATGCCAAAAGATAGAATTACAGACTTAGATAATGAGATGCAGGAATTCTAGCTAAAGCGGTATGTAACCTGATGCAGGTGACGTTTAAACATTCTGGGCAGAGTCTTTGAAATGAAAAATTCAGCATATACAGAACTACAGATTCATACAAAAACGAATGTGCATTTAGTTTAGTGTTAAGTGATGGATCATCAAAACATGCTGCATACCTTTCCTGAGACCTGGTGAGGCATCCTCTCCAATGAACATCAAAGGAACATCTATTTTGAGAAGCGCAGAAGAAGGGGCTCTCATGAATGTGACATTCAGAGGTTCATCAGTGCCTGCGTGTAGGTGTACCTGTTCAAACAAGATCCCGCATTAGCCATCATGGTAAATTCTTTAGTATACATAGAAGGTAATGAACATACATATTCGTATTATTGTTCAACAAATCGACATACTTATTGTACTATGTCATCTGCTCATGAGCATCCACCGAAAAAAGTTATATACTGTGAAATACAAGCTAGTAGCCATCATCTAGTATAAGCCTAAATGGGCAATTAAATAATTCAAAAATCAATACCGAGGAAGTCAGGAATAACCCAAACAAAAGAAAAGGAACAACTGAATCTGCAGTTGTAAATTGAAATGAATACTCTTCCATAAGAAAACACACATGCAGAACTGGCTGCAAGAATTGCCAGTTGAAAATGGACACCAGATCAGACAATTCCTGATTCCTCAAGGATGGTAACGAAACTGGCGCACTCACCTGAGGTAAAGGTCCTGTACATTGTAGTACAGAAAATAAACCAGATCTATTTCTTCAGCTTTACCTCACTTCTAGTCTATTGGTCAATTTCATGTTTTCCACAACTAGATCTCAGTTAACCTAAAAAGTGTAACCACAGGAACAAGATTCAACCAAGGGGCATCATCATCTTGTATCTTAAGCTAATCTTACAGAGTTCTTATGGTCAGATATATCTGAACCAGTGTCGGTTGAAGATTGACAAGCTATTTGAACTGCAATACCATTTGACATTTATAAAGCCATCATTCAAACTTGCTTTCCTCATTCCTCAACAAGTCAACACCGATAAACCTACACGTTCACCTAGAAATGGAGCAATTCTAGAACAGTAACATTTCAAGCGGGGCATCTCTGTTTTGTGCAAAACTATCTCTCTGTTTCCTAAGGATATAATCTTATATAAAATGCCAATTGGTCACGAAAGGCACATTTCAAGCGGGGCATTCTTTATCGTGCAAGCCCAACTGATAAAAGCAGAAATCGGACGTCAGGAATTGCTCCGAATCCAACAGAGCTACATAAGAGGCACCCACCTTTCGCGGCAGGACGCGGACGCTCTCGACGAGTTCTCCCTGGCCCGCGTGCTCAGACCAGACCTGGAGCCTGAACAGCCTGGAGAGGAAGAAGGAGCGGCCGAGGTGGTCGACGAGCTTGCGGATCTGCTTGGACTGCACGGAGACGAGGCGCTTGTTGCCACCCTCCTGACCGTTCTCCTGCTCGAAGACGATGGCGGGTACGCGTCCGGCCTTGCGCTCCTTAGCGGCGACGTGGCGGCCCGAGGAGACGCGCGGCACGGCGAGGATCACCTCGTCGTGCTTGGGGTTCGGCCGCGGGTGGCCCGGGAGGTAGTCGTACGGCGGCGAGAACGGGTCGGCGCCGTGGTGGTCCTCCGGGGAGACGATCGCCTCGGCGGCGGCGGCGGAGAGGTGGCGGCGGAGGAGGGGGAGGGTGAGGGTTTGGAGCGGTCGCCGGAGGAGCATGGTGGAGCGGCGTAGGGTTTTGGGCGGAGATGGTGGGGGGAGAGCGGCGGAAATTCGCGGAAGCGAGTGCTTGGGGCGAGCGGAGCAGGTGGGGGTGGGGCCTCGTATGTAGCTACCGGAAGTTACGTAAGAGTTGAAACTATAAAGCCCATTTAAACCCAACTGCTGTGGTCCGTTCCGTTCCGTCACAATCTTCAGCCCGCGCGAACGAGGTGGTGGACACAGGAAAAAAGTGGACGCAAATGTGGGAAAAAAAAGCGGACGCGAACGACCTGTTTGACTTTTTTTTTGAACTTTTGGACGCGGGAGAAAAAAGTGGACGCGGACGTTTGCTTTGACTTTTTGGACTTTTTTTTGACTTTTTTTGGACGCGGGGAAAAACTGATACAGTATTAGTATTTAATTAACTTTCAGTTGAATTTTTTGCTGGGCATGTGATTATACGTGGGATAATTACGGGTGGGCACTTCAAAGTTGAAGTTTAAACTTTGAAGTTGGAAGTCAAACTTAAACTTGTCTTACGAACTTGAACTTATCTTACGAAGTTTAGGTTTATAATATATAATACTTACCTATTTATTAAAAAGGCACATATCAAAAGGAAATTGTTGAAGACAATTGGAGTATGTAAGTAGTGCTTATTGTACATACAAATATCATTGACAGATCATAACCATTCACAAATGAACCGAAAAGCTTTCCAAGAGGAGACGAATCATTCAGAGATCAATATCCTCATATCCAAAGTTCTTTTCTTGTAAACTGATAATAATAAACATAGAGTAACCTTTAGAAGTGTTGAAAGGTTGAATTATGTTTCCATACTCTTCAATAACTTCTTATATATGCATAAATCAATATTTTTTATGTTTTCATACTCTCTAATAATTTATTTAACTTGGACAAACATTTATTTTCTTATTACAACCTTTACTTTAAAAAATTCAATATTTTTCAGTCAACAATTTCAAAACATTTCTATTCTACATCAACTCAAGGATACCAATATATACTAATCCAATGTTAACATTTCCATCATAAACCAACAACTACTTCACATAATTCAACACTTTTTGTCAATAATTTCATAACAAATTAAATTACTTATGTTCTAAATCAAGTTTTATGTACACATCATAATGACTTTTAACCCAATGTCAAATATTTTTGTTTTTTGCAATCATGGACATTTATAGTTTAATTAAATGAAGCCAACATTTCAAAAAGTAATTATCATATTTTTCGATCATTTATCATTTCTCAATATTTATCATTCCTTAGTAATTATTATTTTTAAATATTTCTACAATAACAACAATTTTGACCCATTTTCGATCATTTATCATTTCTCAATATTTATACAACAAGAACAACAATTTTTAACCCAAATATCCATTCTTTTTTTGTTTTCCATAACCATGAACACTTACAGTTTAACCAACATTTATCATATTTCTCAAATATTAGACAAACATATAATTTATTATAATAACCTTAGATTAAAATAATTCAACATTTTTTGTTCAATAATTTCAACATTATTTTCTAAATCAACTTTTATATGAGGATACCAACATTTCCTAATCTAATGTTCAATATTTTATGTTCTCCATAACCAACATTTTCTTCTTAGTTTCAAACATTCTAATACAATTCAATCTTTATGTTGTGAAAAAAGAATGTTGTCAATATTTTTATCAACATTACTTGAAACTGGTCAATATTTTTTCTTTAAATGATTCAATGATTCTTCACATCCAAAAAACTTCTACACATTACCCAATATTATATATGCATAATCAACATTTTTCGGTCAATAATTTCACAACTATTTTAAAATATTTCTATTCCAAATCAACTTTTCTATACGGATATCAACCATTTTTAACCCATTGTACAACATTTTTGTTCTTCTCAAACATTTATTTTCATACAACAACCTTTAGTTGAAAAAAGTTAAATATTTTTCGGTCAACAATTTCAAAACATTTCTATTCTACATCAACTTTATACAATAATATCCAGTATTCAACATTTCCGTCATACACCAACAACTACTTCACATAATTAAACATTTTTTTGTCAACAATTTTACAACAAATTAAATCATTATGTTCTAAATTAACTTTATGTACGGATTTTTAACCCAATGTTCAACATTTATGTTTTCCGTAATTGTGAACATTTATAGTTAAGTTAAATGAATCCAACATTTCAGAACATTTATCATATTTTTTGATTATTTATCATTTCTCAATATATATCATTTGTCGGCAATTATCATTTCTCAATATTTATACAACAAGAACAACAATTGTTAACCCAAATGTCCAACATTTTTTGTTTTACATAACCATGAACACTTATAGTTTAACAAAAGGAAGCCCAACATTTCTCAACATTTATCAAATTTCTAAAATATTAGACAAACATGTAATTTATAACTACCTTTGCTTAAAATTATTCAAAATTTTACGGTCAACAATTTTTCAAAAATTTCTATTCTACATCAACTTTATGCAAGGATATCCAATATTCAACATTTCCGTCATACACCAACAACTACATCACATAATTAAACATTTTTTGTCAACAATTTTACAACAAATTAAATCTTTATGTTCTAAATCAACTTTTATATACGGATTTTTAACCTAATGTTCAACCTTTATGTTTTTCATAATTGTGAACATTTATAGTTAATTTAAATGAATCCAACATTTCAGAACATTTATCATATTTTTTGATCATTTATCATTTCTCAATATTTATCATTTGTCGTCAATTATAATTTCTCAATATTTATAGAACAAGAACAACAATTGTTAACCCAAATACCAACATTTTTTGTTTTCATAACCATGAACACTTAAAGTTTAACTAAAGGAAGCTCAAATATTTCTCAACATTTACCATATTTCTAACATATTAGACAAACATGTAATTTATAACAACAACCTTCACTTAAAATAATTCAACATTTTTCAGTCAACAATTTTTTAAAAATTTTATTCTAAATCAACTATTATATGAGGATACCAACATTTCCTAATCTAATGTTCAACATTTTCTGTTCTTCGTAACCAACATTTTCTTCTTAGTTTGAAACATTCCTATTATGATTCAACCTTTATGTTGTGCATAAATATTGTTGTCAGTATTTTTATCAACATTACTTGAACTAATCAATATATTTCTGTAAATGATTCAATAATTCTTTTCAACCAAAAAACTTCTACACATTTCCCAATATCATATATGCATAAATCAACATTTTTGGCTCAATAATTTCATAACTATTTTAGAACATTTCTATTCTAAATAAACTTTTCTATACCGATATCAAAAAATTTTAACTCATTGTCCAACATTTCTGTTCTCCACACATATTTATTTTCTTACAACAACATTTACTTGAAAACATTCAACATTTTTCGGTCAGCAATTTCTAAACATTTCTGTTGTACATCAACTTTTATGAAGGATACCAACATTCCCTAATCCAATGTTCAACATTTTCGTTATTCACCAACAACTATTTCTCATAATTAAACATATTTTGTCAACAATTTTACAACAAATTAAATCATCATATTCTAAATCGACTTTTATATATGGATAAAAATATTTTTTAACCCAATGTCTAACATTTATGTTTTCAAAATCGTGACCATTTATAGTCTAATTAAATGAAGCCAACATTTCAGAACATTTATCACATCTTTTAATCATTTATCATTTCTCAATATTTATCATTTGTTGACAATTATCATTTCTCAATATTTATACAACAAGAACAACAATTTTGAACAAACGAAACCCAACATTTCTCAACATTTATCATATTTCTAAAATATTAGACAAAAATGTAATTTATTCAACAACCTTTGCTAATCCAATGTTTAACATTTATCATAATTTTAAAACATTTTTATTCTAAATAAACTTTTTTATGAGGATATCAACATTTCCTAATCCAATGTTTAACATTTTATGTTCTTCATAACCAACATTTCTCAACATATTCTTCTTAGTTTCAAACATTCCTATTATAATTCAACCTTTTTGTTGTGAAAATGTTGTCAATATTTTTATCAACATTACTTGAAACTAACAATTTTTTTTTGAAATGATTAAATAATTCTTTTCATCCAAAAAACTCTGCACATTTCCCAATATTATTTATGCATAATTTCACAACTATTATAAAATATTTCTATTCTAAATCAATTTTTTTATACGGATATCAACAATTTTTAACCCAGTGTCCAACATTTTTGTTCTTCACAAATATTTATTTTCTTAGAACAAACTTTCGGTCATCAATTTCACAACGATTTTAAAATATTTCTATTGTACATCAACTTTTATGCAAGGATACCAACATTTCCTAATCCAATGTTCAACATTTTCGTCATACACAGACAACTACTTCACATAATTACACAACAAATTAAACAGTATGTTCCAAATCAACTTTTTATACATGGATAACAACAAATATTTAACCCAATGTCGAACATTTATGTTTTTCACAATTCTGAACATTTATAGTTTAATTAATTGAAGCCAAAATTTCTAAATATTCATCACATTTTTCGATCATTTATCATTTCTGAATATTTATGATTTGTCAATAATGATCAATTCTCAACATTTACACAACAAGAACAACAATTTTTAACCCAAATGTCCAATATTTTTTGTTTATCATAACCATGAATATTTATTTTTAAATAAACAAAGCTCAATATTTCTCAACATTTATTATATTTGTAATATATTAGACAAACATGTAATTTTTACAACAACCTTTGCTTAAAATAATTACACATTTTGTCAACAAATTTAAAATATTTTTATTCTAAATCAACATTTATATAAGGGTACCAACATTTCTCAATCCAATGTTCGTGATTTTCTATTCTTCATAACCAACATTTCTTAACATTTTTCTTAGTTTCAAACATTCTTATTCTAATTCAACTTTTGTGTTGTGAATGAAGAATTTTGTCAATATTATTATCAACATTTGAAATAATATTAAGAAAATGTTGGAGACATATTCAAAAATATGTTGATCAAATTTCAAATGGTGGAATGCTAACAAAATGTTGTCAACCATCAATAAATGCCGAATTATGTGGAGGAAATGTTGGCAAGCATCAAATGTTAAATTAAAATGCTGTTGAATGTCAGATTGTGTTGTCAATACAAAGCACAGTCAAGCTTAACTTTTAGAATATTTTGGGTGAAGATGGTTTTCAGAATATAATCGAGAAGACTATTATTGTTCAACAACTCCAAAAAAAACAATCGAACATATTTTAGCTATACTTGAATAAACAAAATCAATTTTAAAATCAAGTTGAGTAGTTGGAGAAGTTAAAGAAAAATATTTGTTGAGCAAATGGTGTAGAATGTGTAAAATGTTGAGCAATCATCACTAAATATTGATTTCAAAAAAATGTTTAGAAATATAAATCAAATGTTGAAGATGTGTTTAAACATAATATGAGCATGTTAACAAAATGTTGATAAGAGCTTAAAAATTGCTTTAAGAAAATTTTGGTACATACTGAAAAAATGTTAGCATCCATCAATAAATGTTGAATGATTTAAAAGAATTCTCAGGGTATGAAAAAATATTGGTGTATGCCAAGTAAATGGAAAGTGTGGAAAATATTTAACATAGAATTCCCAAATAAATTTGTTGAGCTTTAAGAAATGTTGGTGAATGTGGAAGTTATGTTTGCTTCGGGAACAAACAGACACCCCCACCCCACCCCCCCTCCCGCCCCCTAAACAAGACCAATAAATAGCAAAGACTAATCACATCTCACATGGCACAACTATTCCTTTCAAACACATTGATCATAAGTCTCTTGACCACATCAGCTGTTGAGATGTCTACAAACAGATTCAAAAAAATGTGTTATTCTATCACTTTTAACTTAGAAAAGTTACCTTACAAAAGAAATGAGGCGAAAAGCTTTATTGGTGTTCTTCAAAACTGCATTAGATCTTGGCACCTAGTTATTCCTTTGCTCCAAAAAATCAAGGGCATTCTTCATGTGTTGAGTTTACCAGACATCCTTTAGTAGAATTGTTTCAACATTAATGAACACATGCATATAAGTGTCATTTTAAAAGGTTCATATTATATGCTGAAACATTAAACCTATACAAAAGTTTTTGCTCTCTTCTTCCTTTTTCCGAACCTTCTGCTTTACATTTTATTCCTTAAGAGTCTGATGAGAAGGTTTACCATAAAAAACAATTGAATTGCTACTCATATCAACACTAGTAGAATGTTCAACATAATGGACATTGAATATCCTAATTAAATGCACAAGTAAATTGAATATCCTAAGAAAATACACTAGTAGAGTGTTCAACATATATCGACACAAGGAAGATCCTTTGTGTATTACATCCAACTTAATTCTCCACTCAGACTCCCTTTGCCAAAGTAAATTAAATCCAATGCTTGCAAACTATACTATTCAAGACATTTCTAGTAAACTAAGAATTATGTTCTCTTTTCAAACTAGGAATTGCATGACATATTTGTGCGATATAGGATGACAAAAGAAGAAAATTTGCTTTCATTTGGTTTACTACTTTCATTTGCGAGGTGTATCAATATTTACAGTGAACAAAAACCACAGTCCAACTGCTGAAAGTACCTTCATACAAGGCCATAAGCATCTGAAAGCTTCGTTTGGATAATGAGATTTGTAAATTCAAGAAGCATACAGATGTAAATTGCTGTGTAAGATATGATTGACATGATCCGACATCAATTAAGTTTTTAATAATTTTGAGTGATTGGTGTGCTCCATTTATGTTCAGTTCCCTGTAAAAGTTGAATCAAGCATCTGCTCAAATTGGAGACTTGACATGATGAAACTAGGAGAAAGACTTCTGCTGAGTGAATGCCATATAATATTCTCACTCAAATATTCTACCAGATGTCATGCATTTAGACAACACAATGTTTTATAGATTAGAAATTACCACAGAACTGATGTAAAAATATTAGTGCGCATACATTTAAAGTGATGTAGATGAAACCCTAGGTTAGAAAATGACTCTAGTACCCTTGACTACTATGCCCTCAAAACACAATAAAGGGTAAGCATCATTTTGGAAAAATATTTGCATCACAACCCCATTACTTTGGGTTAGTCATTTTCTTTCTTCACAATTTCAGGAGAGAAAAATATCAGAACAACCTTTGTGTATGTAGAAGGAAATCCATCTTGCTTGGTAATTGTACTTATAGTTTGCAAGCAATGGAAAAACTGAGGTGAAATAAATTATTATTTTGTACAGAAGACAATACTTTCAAGTGAAATTAAATATGTACGCTACAATTCCGCGTTCTTCAGTGCTTAAGAGGAATACAATCACATCATGGGGTTTGTAAAATTCATATTCTATTCTTTCGATAGACACACAGCTCAAAAAGCTTATGGGCAATGGTTGTGTTACCAACAATCTAACTGTAGCAATTATCTTTCCTTACCGTTTCTGATTTCGAACAAAAATAAACTGTCCGATGCTAAGATGGCCCTCATGTATAAAGCATAAAATAAATAACAACATTTTTTTCTTTAGTACCGGTGCTTGTTGAGAAAACTGATACTGTCGAAACCATGGAGACTTACAGTAAGTTACAAGAAGAACAAGGAGTGGCTTAGAGAGTCTGAAAAGGCTGAAGATAACAGAGACTCGGTCTGTTATAAGATAACTACTCCAGTTCTGCTAAGTTGTTAGAGCATAACAAAGCATCTTCATTTCTGAATTCGGTCAATTCCTAGCTAAAAACAGAACATGGTACCTTTTCACGAGATGGCTTGATGGGTACAGATGCATGGATGTTGGAATACTGTAATTTGCGAGATCTTGTATCATTTTTTTATTGATTGAGAAATTTAATGGTCGCCAGCGTACCCTACAATAGCTTGGAAAACATTGCATTTTTACCTAACACGATTACACATGTATTGCTAGTGTGAAGTGTCGAGTGAGATATGCTCCTGAAAAACTCTGAATATACTTGCATTTTTATAATCTTTGTGAGATCTCATTGCAAACAGAGATAATGAACCAAAATTTTTCAACTGCACATGTTCTCTCGGTGCTCTTGTGATCTAAATTAAATTATATAAATACCTGACGTCCTAGACATTTTCTGGTAAAAAATTTGAAAAGCTATTTTTCAGATAACACGAAGAGACAACACAAACTAATGCATCTCAGTGAGGTTTCGTGGGGGAGTGAGGGAGTGCCGGAGGGGAGCACAAACCTCACAGCTGACGGAGTTGCCAATGGTGTGCTTGAGGTAGCTGATGATGTCCTGACGGCGACACTTTGCCTCCTTGGTGGGGGTGGACGCGCATCACCTCCTCGTTAGCTGGCTGCCGCCACCGCCGCGTCGCGCTGCGCATCATGTCTGACCGGATTGCGACGGCGTCGGCACCCTCCTACCATCACCACCACCGGAGGAACCCTATCCCAGTTAGTGCTGGAGGGGCTCCAAGGGAGGCCCCAAGCGAAGCGAGCCGGCAGCAGTGGACGCGGTGGTCGCCTCCTCATAGCCCCGGGCGGAGGAACTCGGGTTGAGATCGGAACGGAACGGGAAACTGAGATGAACGGAAATAAAAAAGTCTATGCGTCTTATGCAAGAGATCGGACGGTGGAGAGAGCGTGCACCAATCTCAAACATCGGAAGGTGAGATGGGAAAAAACTTCCGGAAGATATATAGGAATTCCGGGTGGGGGTGCTAGGTGGGTTGAGGACTTGGTTGGTGTTGGGCTCGGCGAGGCCTATGGGCCGAAAAGTGGGGGGGGGGGGGGAAGCGTGGAAATTTCTATAATTTTTTTAATTAAAAAAATTCTGTAATTTTGCAAAACATTGGAAGAGGTTTATATTTTTTGTAAATTCATAAAAATATATAAATATAAAAATTGGGAAATTTCTATGATTTTTCCTGTGCGAGCGTTCTCTGTCGATCTTCCGATCGAGCACCTGTCCGGCCGCAGGCGTCTGCCGTCAACTCGGCGGCGTCGCCTTCCGCCGCCCATCCCCTGCCTCTCCAGTGGGACTGTCAGTGAAGTGAGCCACGCGCGGGAGGCGGCGGCGGCGGCCGGCGGCCGGCCAGGAGTTGTCCGGCGAGGCGAGCCCACGAGCAGCACGAGAGCTGGTGCATAACCTGCTCGCCCGTAAGTTAAGCCACGTAGGCCACCGAACAAACCATGGCCATCCGATCTTGTATTGGTTGATCCAGCGTTGACACAGCAGTGCAGGGGCCAATCAAGCAAAGGGTACCTAACCACCGCCCGAAAGCCCAGTCTGCCCAGACCACCCGAGTTCGCCGAGAGAGATCCGCGCCCAACCACCGCCCGCCGCCGCTTTCCTTCCTCCTTTCCTCCGGCGAGCGGGGCCGGAGACGGGGAGAGGAGAAGCTCCTTCCCTCCGGCAAAAGCTGGAGACGGGGAGAGGAGAAGCCGCATCCCTTCCTCCTTCCCTCCGGTGAGCGGGGCCGGGGACGCGGAGAGAAGAAGCTCCTTCCCTCCGGCGAGAAAAGCCGGGGACGGGGAGAGAAGAATCTCCTTCCCCTCCGGCGGAAAAAGCCGCGGACGGGAAGCGAAGATGTTCTACGGGGCGATCGTGTGGGACCCGTGGCTGATCGTGTCGCAGATCGTTTGCCTGCAGTGCCTCTACTACCTGGCCCTCGGCCTCTCCATGTCGCTCCTCGTCGGCACCCGCGTCCCGCGGCTCACCCTCCTCTACTTCTTCGACTTCGCCACCCTCACGCCGCGCACACCGACCGGGTGGTGCGCCATCGCTTCGTTCATCCTCGCCGCAGTCGCAGGGTACGCCGCAGCTCCCTGCCCCCTACTCCCCCTTCCTCTTGCTTCATCTGAGTTTGGAATTGGGTTCTTCCGGCAAGACTTGAGTGCAGTGTGCTTTTGCGAGTAAATTGCTTCTGGTTGCGAGAGCTATGGGCGCGTGTGTTTCCAGATCTGCACGTTTAGGACAGGCACATCAACTAGGAAGTGTTAATCTGCAGAGATTGCTAGGCATTTCTTGGGTCACTAGTTACGCGCAAGAGCTCTGAAGTATCTGACTTGCAGGCCCAAATCTTTCCTAATGTATCATTTATCTTCCATTGTATAGTGGCAACCAAATAAAACAGGTGATCTATTATGCTTGAGAGTGACACCTTACTCTTCTCAGCAATTGCTTATTCTTGAACCATACTTCTAACAACGGAGATACATTTCACCAGCATATTACATATTTGTTGATGTTTTTATCAATGGGAACAAACAGGCCCATAATGCAAATTGTGCCCCTTAATCTTCATTCATTTTTAACAGGAATTGTCTTTTTGAGCGAATATTGTTTATTGCTAATATTGCTTTCATGCTTGCATTTTATCAAGTTTGAATCAAACCATCTCAAGCAAATATCAAAATAACATGATAGCAGTTTATGGTATAGTTGGTGTCGTGAAGTCCAGCTTAAACAAAATTTTCAAGAATACAATTATTAATAATCTTGTGTACCAAAGCAGCAATACGAAGGACAAAGTAAATCATCTTGATTCTATTTTTACCTTTGCAGATTGATCTTATTTATCCTTTTTCAGTTGCATCCACCTTCTTCTCCTTTTTTAAAGAAATTATTAATTGTTAATCTTGCATCCATGCCTTGCTTGAGCAGTGCTGGATTCATGCTTTATGTGATTGAGAGATCCAAGAAGTGCCTGGACTTTGCAGCGACCCTCTACATAATCCATCTCTTCATTTGTATTGTCTATGGTGGTTGGCCAGCTTCGGTTACATGGTGGGTTGTCAATATTGCTGGTTTGGCAATCATGGCTCTCCTTGGTGAATACCTTTGCATTCGGCGGGAGTTGAAAGAAATTCCAATATCACGGCTTCGTGCAAGTAAGCAATTCAATCCTACTGAATGTCTTTTTATTTCCTTTGCTTTCCACCTTTTTTTTTTTGCCTTGTTGCAGTTAGTCTCTTACTGATTTTTGTGTGGACAAAAGTCTGGTGTCGGCAAGAATTTTACAGTTTAATTAAGACATTTGAAGCAATGAACATAGTACATTAATATTTTGTAGAAATTTACATTGCCAAATTTCTAATAATCTTAATGTTGCCACTTAGTTGTGTTCAAATATTTGAACTACTACCCACCTGTACTTTGATAGCCGCTAAGAACATTAATGGTACGTCAGTTTAATAATGTAGTGGCTTAAGCACCAATAACACATTGTCTCACTAGTGGAATGTGCACATCTGAAAAGCTTTCTGCTATTGTTTATGCTGTGCTTTCCCATTGATGGGGGCAGAAAAAATGACAAAGTTCAGATACTCCCTCCATATATGATTTAGATGTCGTTTAGGACATGATTGTGCATACCAAGGAGTGATTAATTAGGGTGGAGCTTTCTCTGTTTACCCTTATTAAATATGGCTGCGGGTGTATAATGGGCACCAAATGAATTCGTCTCGATTGGTTGTTGGAGGCTCTCCCGAGTCCCGAGGCAGTCTGAGACTGCAGGTCCCAGGCTCGAGCCTTCATGAGCGTGAGTTTTTTGCTGCGTGCGGGTGTGCGGCAATTAAAGCAGTGAGGGGCAAACTTGTCTATTTTGGCCATCTAGAGGAGAAACAACTGCTATTTTGCAACTTTGACAATTGCACAGAACGACACCTAAAAGCTATACGGAGGGAGTAGAAAGGCATAATAAGTGTATGCTTAGACAGGCTAATTGAAGGTTGCTTGTTTATGTGGCTAGTTATTTAGGCAAGTTATGTATTTCTTAGTGATGGTACTGGTAGTTCATAACTCCTATGTTCCATGTTTAAATTTGGTTGGCCATGCCAAATTGCCATTTACATCCCACATCAATTCCAGTTCTGACAACTTATTGTCTCATGATCCACTTGGCATTTGTGTGGAGGATAGTTTAGTTGGAAGACGCAACATGTTATATCCTATAGGGAAAGACGCAACATGCTATAGCCTATAGGGACCTATTTGTTTTCATTTGAATCAACTTTTTTTAATCACTGGTTGCAGCATCTTGCTATTCCTATTTTGTTTCTTAGTCTGTTGATTTATGATGAAAATAGTAATCTGCGTCAAAGCATAGATTTGCTGAAGCTCAGTTTGAATGACAGTTTCATTGAATTTTCCTTAGTTACAGTAGTTAGTCTTTCACTGAGCGGTCCTCCTGAAATTCCAACTAGGCTGCATTTTGGGGTAAAAGTAGCTTGTAGTCTTTTGCCAAGTGTTCTTCCCCTGAACTGTCCTCCGAAGTTCTGATGATATGATTCGAATAGGTGATTTTGGAAAAGCAGCTTCCGGCCTTTTGCTGATCCTGTCTAGTTTCTACATATTGACAACTGATGTCAATTAAGTCTCAATTGTTAATACTGTCATGTTCATAAAGTGCAATACTGCTTTAGACTAGGCTGTGCCGACTAAAGAGCATGAGTAACTGTTCCAAGTGCAATGAGGTGTGGTTGGATAATCTTATGCACTCAGGTTTACTATTTCTTTTTTTACTGATTATCACAGTGAATTTATGCACTGAGATAAGCTTTTTGGGTTTAAGGCTACAAAGCTGACACAACCATTAGGGACTAAGTTAAAAAAAAAGAACATCGGCAACAACTGCAGTTATGCATTCCAGGAATCCTGGTTTGATTCGGATAAGCTTAAGGTCTTAGAATTAGGATTTGATATTGATCACTGTGACACTGATCCTCGTGCCACTTGCAATCAACTTGTGTTTTTAAATTTACAATGCTAATAGGCTTAAGTCAACCAGAGAAAAAATGTTGCCGCGCATTATTTATGGTTCAGCATTTTCTGGATCCGGAAAAGGGCACATACATAAATTTGATATTAGATGGGGCAGGTTGTTACAAAATTTTCTTTTGTGGCCGATGCAGCCTAGAGGCAAATCCGATTTAGTCGAAAAAGTTCAATTTCTGCTAAGTACACAAACAACTTTACTGACCTGCAAAAAAGGAGGCTTCCCTCTGTAGTCTCGATCTAGCGATGCCACACAGTTGTGTCCTCTGCCTTCTCCTGCTGTCGTCAGATGCCTCTGCCATCTGTGATATTTTGTATAGGCCTCTTTCTGTCGGCCACGCTTCCTTTCTTACCATCCAATTAAGGGTGCCTTTGGTTTGGCTTCCAGCGGCTGTGGCTTTCTCCAAAAGCCGGAAGCTGAACCAAAGGGGGTGAGCTGTGGCAAAAGCACAAGCCAAAAGCTGCTTTCCCCTAGTGCAAATCCAAAAGCCACCGGACCCCTGCTTTCACTGGCTTTTGGGATGAGAAATTACCCGCACTGCCATCCATTATGTGCGTACCGGTTCGCGTCGTCTTCTTCCCCGAAAAGAAACCCCGCTCTCCTCCGCAAGCAGGCGTGACCGGCAGCTTTCCCAGCTCCGGCGGCCTCCCCTCCCTCCATTCTTGCCGTCCCTACCCTTCTCCACGGGCCATGGCTTCGCGGATCCGACCTCTCCAGTACTTTTCTCGCCGGATCTGAGGAGTACGAGGTGGAGCAGCGGCCTCTCCACTCCGTTGCGCGCGGGGGAGCCCCGCCGGCCAGCAGGGGTGCGCACGGGAGCTCCGCGGCCACGGCACGGGCGTGCGCGGGAGCCCCGGCGGTCGGCGTGGGTGCGCACGGGAGATCCGCCGCCGCTACCTCGAGCGCTCGCGGGAGCCGCGGCGGCCAGCACGCGGGAGCCCCGGCCGGAGCGGGCGCAACCACAACTCCGGCGCGGCGCGGCCATGGCTTCGGCGCGGTCCTTCCACGGCTCCGGCGCGGCGCGGCCATGGCTCCGGCGCGGTCCTACCGCCGCTGGAGCACCTCTCCTCCATGGCCTGCGCGGACGGGGCTCCTCCCCTCCATGGCGCGAGTGGACCCAGCGACCCTTCCCCTGCGGAGCTTCTTGCCTGCTCGACAGCGTCGCGACCTCCTGGTGACCCACCGAAAGGCGCGGCTGGCTCCCAGGGGCGGCGCGGCCGACGCCCAGGGGCGGCGCAGCGGCTGGAGCAGCCTCGGCTCGGCGGCCGGCTGCGGGAGCCCCCCTGTCCGGCGTGCCTCATCGGTCCTCCCTCTGTCTGCCCAACTCTTTGCGATGTGAGGTAGAAGAAAGGTTGTGTGAGCATGACATACAGGGCCCGCTTGTAAGGTTCAAACAGTGTATGACATGTGGGGTCTACTTGTAAGGGAAGACGACTTTTCGAAAAGCCACAGCAGCTCAACCAAACGGTCTTCCAACCATCCCACAGCAGCTTTATCAAAGCTACTTTTCCAACAGCCACAGCCCACAGCAGCTTTTTCAAAAGTCACAGCCAAACCAAACACACCCTGCTCAGGAAGCAATGCCTGCTCCCCTCCATGCTATATGCAGGGCTTTCCGATTCATTTCGTGTCCAGGTGAGCTCCTGCATCAATCCGGTGGAGATATGATTTGAGGTCCTTCATATTCGGGCATGCGAGTCGTCTGTGCAACTGTTGTGGGAAACAAAGAGTAAAGGGATGCCATGATTATGTGCTGCCTTCAGCGTTGCGTCGCACACCCTGCCTGTGCCACAGTATCGGTGCCTTGAGACATGCATCGCCGCTTGATGGAGCCACCAGGATGGAGTGGTTGCTTTGTGGGTCCTTAGCTGTCTTTGTGGACTAAGCCACAAGATCCTGCTGCAGTTAATTACTTGCGGGTTAGTGGCGCCCACATTTGCCTTAAAGAAAAGTTTGCGGCTAAAGCAAATGGGTTGTGGCTGTCCACAGCCCACCTCATCTGCACCCTATGTGTTTTCATACCTTTGTCATCGTGTTTTCATACCTTTGTCATCACTGCTAAGTTCATAGGAAAAAGGTAGTGATGCTTTACAGCAATACTGTAAGTAGCCACATTGCAGTGACGAAAAAGGGAGGATACGGGAGGACCTGAATGTCATACTATCTCCGTTAAGCATAGTTATCTGTTGATGAATGCAATAGCTCGCATATTCCGGTCGTTATGAACCACTGCTATCAGTAATGTGAGTCTGTTTAGTGGTTGAACTATGTCATTTGTTAGAGTAATAAGGAAGGTCCATCTTTAACTTGGTCTGATATTTTGAGATGGAACTAGTATTGACCTGAAATAATTTACTATGTCATTCTGTGAATTTTGACCTATTCATCTTCTGACTGGTTTGGTTCTTCTGTACAGGTGTTTAACCTCACATATCACAAGAGTATAGGCGGCTTCAAATGGTGGTCGTTAATATGTTTTCTTTAGGAATACAAAGACTTGCAGTGTTCTGCGGTCTACAAAGACTCGAAAACTACAGAAGAGTTTTGCTCCTCTGATGCCTGTTCTCCCAGCAGGGCCATCATAGAGAAACTGGTAGGCTTCTGAGTTCTGACAATTCCACCATTGGAAGTGGCTGCTCAGTTTGTAAAGCATACATCCAGGTCCTCCGTATTGCTCAGGTGACGGAACTTACAATTTGTATGACTGGATATTAAAGTCTGTAGGGGTTAGTGCGTTTTTACAAGACATGCAGACTGATACCAACGCTTTCTTTGTTTAGATTGATCTTGCAAATAATATGTCGTAGTGTTTTCTGTTAATTCATGACAGGAGTGTTATGCTTATTTTTCATTATTTTTTCTTAGGAAAGATACACGTAGTATAAAGCATGAGAAGAAGGGCAAAATGGTGTTAATCTCTTTTATTTGAGCAAAAATGAATAATTGATGCTAACCAGATCCGTGCTAATTCGACCTTGACCACAAAAAGGTCCATTTGCATCCAAACTTCTTAGCCCAAGAATGAACCAGCAGTACAAAACCCTTGGGGAAAAGTCTGTTTAGCCTCCTTAGACACAAGACTGAGTACATGTTTCCTCCCTAGACTCGAAAACCGGATGAACTACCTCCCTTAACTTTCAAAACCATTCAATTTACCTCCCTACCCTGTTAATGGTTTTCAAAGGTGGTTTTGTCTTTTTAATTAAAAATAAATCTTCTAAATGCTTAATGAAGTTATTAATTTATGAAAAATATCCCTAAGATTCTAAAAAATTTGAGAAAAATCCTAGAGATAAAATGAGACGCAAAAAATCTGAAATAAAGATTTTAAAACTAGTGCAAACATCTATAAAATTTTGTAAAATTTAGATTTTGCTCTAGAAAATGGAAAATATATCAAAAACTTTTAAAAACATATATTAAAATATTGAATATTTTCATAATAAAAACTAAAAATGAAACCGACATGTATACATTCATCAAAAATACATAAATGCATTCAACATTAATATATGTTACATTTATGATGGTTGACTGTATTTATGATGAATGTATTCATGTCAGCATCTTTTCATGATTTTATTGCAAAATGTATTTAAATCAATTAGAAAAATTTTATGATTGTTTAATTTTTTGGATATACTTATCATTTTTGTAGAGCTAAATTTAAATTTTTGAAAAATTTATAGACAGTTTCACTTGCCTTAAATATTTTATTTAGATTTCTTGCATCTTAACCAATCTTTAGAATTTTTCACATACTTTTTAGAAGCTTAGAAATATTTTTTATGGTTTAATAACCTCATTAAGTATTTACATGATTTGTTTTTAATTAAAATAACGAAACCGTTTTTGAAAACCGCTTATAAAACAGTTTTGAAACTCTAGGGAGGTATTTTACCCGGTTTTCAAATATAGGGTGGAGTTGTGGACTCGGCCCTGTGTCCAGGGAGGTAAACAGACCTTTTCCAAACCCTGGACACGAGACGTAGGCCCATTAATTTAAATTGTGTGCTTCAGTGTTCTGTGGTGGCGAGGCGAGTGCTTTGAAAACCCGAAATGGTAGCTTTTTTTTTTTAGAAAAACCAGAAATGGTAGTTACGGAGGCATGTAGGCGATGCTTAGACGACGATTTATGAATCATGAATGATTTGGATATGTTGGATATGTTGGAACCATAAGCTGCTTGTTGTCTGACAGTACGTAGCGTTAGCTTTGCAGCCGGACGCCGGGAGATTTTGAGCGTGCTTGGTTGAGCTCCAAAACTTGCCAAGCCAAAATAAGGGCAAGCCCAAAAACTTTGGCACTTGTTTGGTTCAAGGCCAAATTTTTTTGGCTATCATACTTTAGCACCCAATCAAGTGACAACCTTAAGTTCTTGCCCAGATTTTGGCAAAAAAATTTGTCATGCCCACATTTTGGCATGTCCTAGATTTGGCATGGTAAATTTTGGACTCAAACCAATCAGGCTCTTTGTGTCCATTATCTAGTGCACAGACCATGACAGATTGACAGTGGATAGTACTAGTAAAAAAACTGGTTTTAGAGTTTGCATGTCGACTGAAAGTGATATCCAGATTTTGCAGAAGCAAACAAGAAAGGTTAACCGTTCCATTATTACCAGGTGAACCTGCAGACAAAGCAACACATGGCAGCCATCGCTAGCTGCTGGATGGCTCAATTTTATTTTAGCAGGCGGGTCAAACATCGGGGCCTCCTTTTTCAGTCCTGTCTTAATTTCTTGCACCGAAAAGACAAAATAATGTAGGTCTGAGCTGGCAAAAGAGGCAACATAGGCTACGCAACGGTGCAAAGCAGTGGGAAAATTCGGAGCAAAACGGGATTTTTATTAAAGGACAAGGCTGCGGAAGCGGAAGAGTACACTGGTGCATGTCTGATGAGGAGCAGGTGACTTCCTAGTACTACGGTCTGTCTCCCACTGATAAGAACCGATTGTCTGCAAACCCACCCGGGGCCGTCCTGCTGATTCAGAACCGACCGAATACTTTTTTTTTTCGGAATACGCAGAAGAGCTGTGTATCTTTGTATTAAGAAGAAAGACAAATTAGTTTGTTACAACGCGGACCATCCGGGCACACGCACACAGTTTGTTACACATTAAAAGAATTATACGGGAAACAAACACGACCAGGGATTGGTAATGGTGTTGGAGATGCAAAGGCTACTCCACAACACCCAAGGAGGAGGACGTCCATCCCAGCGCTGCCATCCACTTCGCTCCAGCTCGTACCCAAAGCTCCCCTTCTTGCCAAACTTTGTGGACGATGTCGCCCAGGCTAGTAGCTGCTGCTCAGTCGAATGTTAGTGCGTTCCGCTTCTTCCAAATGGTCCAAACCACTAGCATGATGATCGAGTCGATGCCCCGTTGCTTTAGTCTGTTGTGGTTCTTGCGTATCAGTAGCCACCAATCCAGGAAGCTTCCATGCTGAGCCGGCAAGTCGATGTGGAGGGCGGAGAAGATGGTGTGCCAAACCTGTCTGGAGAGGATGCAATCCGAGAACAGATGTGCCGCGCTCTCTGGTTCCTGATCGCAAAGCCGGTAGCTAGGGATGTCTCGCAGACCGTGCTGGTGTTGCCTGTCCGCTGTCCAAATGCGTTGCCTCACGACGAGCCAGGTGAAGAATTTAACCTTGAGTGGCGCCCAGGCATTCCATATTAGCCTGTGATCTGCAGAACGAATGGAGCCTTGGAAGAACACCCGGTATGTAGAGCGCGCCGAGTAAGTGGCCGATGGTGACCATCTCCAGGCGACCACGTCCTCAACGGTCGGTTGCAGCTCCACGTTTTGCAGCGCGCGCCACAGGAAGATGTACTGATGTAACCTCTCGACCGTGAGCTGGCCGGTGATGTCTTGGATCCATTGCCTGTCGCGCAGAGCCTCCGCCACAGTGCGCCGGCGAAGCGTTCTCGGGCGAACAATTGCGCATAGGGCCGGCGCGGGCACACGGGGGAAGTGCTCGCCGTTCCACCGGTCGCACCAGAAGAGCGCCAGTGTTCCCGCTCCAATGTGCATGTCCGTGCCGAAAATCCTGAGTGATGAACTGATGATACCTGTACCTGTAGCGGTGTAATAACCTGTCTGAATTTAAATTCACTCCGTGCTGTCTCAGGCAAACGAAACAGGAGCAAGCATGGCACGTACTGTCAGGGACAGTCGGCACACATGCTGATATACGCGGCCGCTGAAATAGCAATGGAATGGACACACGAACACACCTGACTGGAACGAATCGCCAGCGAGGACGCGGGGAATGTTTGGCTCCGGCCGCGCGATTGGCCCATGCATGTACTGGTTCGTTCGTTCGTTCGCATGATTGGCAGATTGGTCATCACCGGCAGATTGGCAGCCGGCGGTGGCCGCGTCGCGTCGAGCCGGGGCGGGGCCCCACTCACATGCAGCCCGAGGACGGAGGAACCAACTCGATCATCGCAATCCTTGTTGTCAATCATCAGTTGGACACTCATCACCGGCAACAGCAGACACGCGCTACCATCCGCCTCCAACTCCATGCATATATCATGTAGTATACTCCTACTCACCAATCAATCGACAGCATTTTATTTTCGGTTGGTTTTATTTGTTGGCATCACCCGGCGATTAGGAATAAATACTCTAGCTACTACTAGTAGTTAACAAATCCGCGTGGACTGGTGTCTAGCGCGGCCTGCGGCCACCAGCAGCAGGAGCCCGTAAATCCGTGCGCGTCGATCGCAGAGGGTCAGAGGCAGAGGCAGCCAAGCCACGAAATCATGGGAGGCTCCGTATCGATGGTAGGAGTGTAGTACGCGTTTTGTCAGCACATCACCCCTCTCCTCTGCGTGCGTTTCTGCATTCGGCTCCAGGGTATAGCTGGCCAGCGGCGCCGCACCACAGCCTGGCTGCCTATGCAAGTGCGAGCGCCTCCGGCTCCCGTGTTTCGAGGCGGGACAGGCTCAAGCAACGCGTCAGATTTAATTAGTTGGACCCTAACTCCGAGACTCACTAAATTAGACTAGCTAAATTCATATTTAGCTAGTCATTTAGATAGTATTATTTCTCTATATTTTTCTCTTCTTCCAACAGACTAGCTAAAATGACTAGCCATCTCACAACTAGACCCACGTGTCATACCTTATCTCTTCTCCCACCTCTTTGGTTAGCGAAGGATAGCTAGCAGAGGGCGCTAGCCATCTTTGGCTAGCGAAAGCACAAGATTAGCTAGCGAGGATAGCTAGCGGGGTGTTTAGCTAGTCTGTTGGAATGCTGTTTTTGTTGATTTTTTTTATTTTTTTTAGCTAGTCAAACCAAAATGACTAGTCTCTTGGAGTGGCTCTAACTGGTTAATCAAATAGCCTACTCTTTCTCTATGCTGAATTGTAAGTCATTCTAATTTTTTAGAGCTAAATTATTTTGTGTTCGACCAAAATTGTAGAGGGAATCATAAAGTTTTATAGCGGTGAAAAAACTTATTTATAGTACATTATATTGTATACTACTCCCTCCGTCCCACAAAGACCGTTCGTTTAGAAAATTTAGAACATACTAGTAGTCGTGACAAATGACTTTGTTGCTCCTAATTAATCATGCATTGGAACTTGAAAAGAGACATCAAATAAGTATTTCATTGGCTCCATGTGTTCCTCAATGCAATATTTCCTTGGTACTTGGTGTTAGTTTAATAAGAAGAGCATTTAATAAGAGCTAAAAGAACACTCTTTGTAGGACAAATTTTGAAAGCTATATGAACAGTCTTTGCGGGACGGAGGGAGTACGTTTTATCAAATTGAGAGTATTTGACTTTTTAAAAAAAGTTAGAATGACTTATAATTTGGAACCGAGGGAGTAGTATAAAGTAGATCAAATACGAAAATTAAATACTATACGGACGATCACCAACATGATTTGAACCAACCAATCAGACCCCAAAAAATAGCAGAAATAAACATAGAAGAAAAAACAATGGAGAAGAAATCAAGGAGCTAGCATTTTATATTTATTTCAAGCCGGGGGAGAGAAATGAATTGATCAGGAGCTAGGAGGGGTGGATTCCCACTACGGAGCGCGTAGCCACCAGTTCGAGCGCCGGACAGGCGAGTCACCTGCTGATAGATGCCTGCACGTTGCCGCGACGGGCCCCTCACTACTCGCGGCCAGCTTTGTGTTGGGTGGCTTGCGATTGCGAGCTGAGAATGACAAGCTCCAAACTATTCCATTCCCTTTTCCAGTGCAATCGATCTTTTTTTTGAAAGTTAGTGCAATCGATCTCCTGCCTCCCAATGCAATGCACATCGGGCCAGCCGAGCGACGTCCTGGATAGGATCATGTTGGCTTTGCCTTTCCCCTGCTGTTGAGTAGCATAGCCGCTGACCAAGATTCCAAGAACTGCAAAGGCCGGGTAAACAAATGATGCCAACTACGTACTGAAGAGAAGAGAAAGAAACGGCAGTGCAAATTTAAGCGTGAGATAATGCAGCCAACCTGTACACAAATGACACCGTTACCTACAGAATGATCAATGCCCGTGTAAAACGCGTTTGCAAGACTAAATACTATTGTCACCGGCTGGCACAAAGATTTCCCCTCCATGTGGACCTTGGTTCCATCCCAAACGGTGCAAAAAGCACTCGCCGAATCAATCATTTCGTTCAAATCATCCAACTCGAATCCAGTCAGTCCACCCCCTGCAATCCCGGTGGTGTGTGCTCAGCTCGTTGTGGAAGCCAACTCCTCTCTGCCCGTTCGAACGTTGCCGTGCACCCCATCATCACGCGGACACGCAACCACCCCAACCCCAGCTCTCCATCCCAGCCGTCCGTCACCCTCCTACCACCGCAATATTCTATTCCCGCGCGCCTCCCCCCGGCGCCGCGATATCATCCCCCACCTCCCCTCTCCGGTCTTCCCAATCCGCCCCGCCTCAGCTAGCACCCACCGCCACCCGACGATCTCTCCCGCGCCACGGCCGCCGATGCGCGCGCCGCAATGACGCAACCACCACCGCCCAAGACCCTCCCGCTGCTCGTCCTCCTCCTCGTCGTCGCGCCGCACCTCCTCGCCTCGGCGGCGTTCGTCAGCCGCGGCCTCAGCGCCTCCGACGCCGCCCACATCCAGCGCCGCCAGCTCCTCCAGTACAGCTCCGGCGGCGGCCACGATGGCCACGGCGGCGACGCGTCGCCCGCCATCGACCCGTCCTACACGTTCCCGAACCCGCGCCTCCGCGACGCGTACGTCGCGCTCCAGGCGTGGCGGCGCGCCATCCTCTCCGACCCGCACAACGTGACGGGCACCTGGCACGGCCCCGACGTGTGCGCCTACACCGGCGTCTTCTGCGCGCCGTCACCCACCGACCCGCACCTCACCGTCGTTGCCTCCATCGACCTCAACCACGCCGACCTCGCCGGCCGCCTCCCCGAGGAGCTCGGCATGCTCACCGACCTCGCCGTGCTCCACCTCAACTCCAACCGCTTCTGCGGCCTCGTCCCGCGATCCTTCGACAAGCTCTGCGCGCTCCACGAGCTCGACCTAAGCAACAACCGCCTCGTCGGCGCCTTCCCCGACGTCGTGCTCCGGATGCCGGGGCTCAGGTACCTCGACCTCCGCTACAACGACTTCGAGGGACCCGTGCCGCCGCAGCTCTTCGACCGCCCGCTCGACGCCATCTTCCTCAACTCCAACCGCTTCCGCTTCCGGATCCCAGACAACGTCGGCAACTCGCCGGCGTCCGTGCTCGTGCTCGCCAACAACGACTTTGGGGGCTGCCTGCCGGCGTCCGTCGCCAACATGTCCGGCACGCTCGACGAGATCATCCTCATGAACACCGGGCTCAAGTCGTGCGTCCCGCCGGAGATCGGCGCGCTCAAGGGGCTCACCGTGCTCGACCTCAGCTTCAACAAGCTCATGGGCGCCATCCCCGGTGAGCTCGCCGGGCTCCGGAACATCGAGCAGCTCGACCTCGGCCACAACCGCCTCGTCGGCGACGTTCCTGAGAGCATCTGCCACCTGCCGCACCTGCAGAACTTCACCTACTCGTACAACTTCATCACCGGCGAGCCGCCCGTCTGCCTGAACGTCGACCACGTCGACGACCGCCGGAACTGCATCCCAGACCGCCCCGCCCAGAGGTCGCCGGACCAATGCAGCTTCTTCAAGAACCACCACGTCAACTGCGACGCGTTCAGGTGCAAGAAGTTCGTGCCGCCGTCGCCACCACCGCCGCCGCCGTCTCCTCCTCCACCGTCGCCTCCGCCGCCATCACCATCGCCTCCCCCACCGTCGCCTCCTCCACCATCTCCTCCGCCACCTTCCCCGTCTCCACCACCACCTTCACCTCCTCCGCCGTCTCCTCCGCCACCATCACCATCACCTCCTCCTCCTTCACCCCCACCCCCACCACCATCTCCTCCACCTCCGTCCCCATCACCTCCTCCTCCTTCTCCCCCGCCGCCATCTCCACCACCGCCATCGCCATCACCGCCACCTCCTTCCCCACCACCGCCATCTCCAGTCTACTACTCCTCACCACCGCCACCCTACTACGAGGTGTCACCGGAGGACAGGTACCTCTCACCACCGCCACCTCCAGCCTACACCGAGGTCCCACCGCCTCCATACTACGAGGTGTCGCCGGAGGACCGGTACCTCTCGCCGCCTCCTCCAGCCTACCACGAGTCCCCACCGCCGCCGCCTCCAGTCCACCACGAGTCCCCACCGCCGCCACCCTACTACGAGGTGTCTCCGGAGGACCGGTACCTCTCGCCGCCACCACCGCCGGCCAGCGTCCCCAAGTACGACTACTCGTCGCCGCCGCCGCCTTCCTCCCCGCCGTACTCAGAAGTGTCGCCCGAGGAGCGGTACCCGTCGCCCCCGCCGCCACGGGAGCTGCCCAAGCTGCCGGTGTACGACTACTCATCCCCGCCCCCGCCGGCGGCCGGGTGGACGCCGTGAAAAACTTGATTCTTTCCGGGAATTCTTTTTTCCGTGCCTTGTGATCGGTCATACTACAGTACATTGTTAATTATTCGTTGTGGTAAAAAGGAAGTGCCGCTGAATTATTAATCTTTCGTTTCAATTCCTTGATTTTCTCTTCTCCTTTTGTATACCTTCATTTTCTTCTTCTTTACTTTTTTTTTTCCTGCTGAATGATTTGGTTCCGCTGCAAGTTGCTCCATTGTGAATGAATGGCTATACACTGCAGAGAAGATCGAAGACTCAAAAGAGTGACGAGAGACATTGTAATCTGTATACATTTGGATTAAGATACATCTATACATATATACATATACTAGGCTTGGAAATTTGATCATCATGCAAATGAATCTGCAGAAATGTGATGTGCTCACGTAAGGTACCAACTGAATTGTTCTCGGGCTACTGGAACAGCTAGCGAGTCAGTCGGTTACTCGGTTCCAACAATTGAGCTGCAAAAATTGGTTTGAACACGGCAGAATCTTGAGGCAGGCAATCTGAGAAAAAGTAGCTGGAAAAAAAAAGAAGTCAGCTGGAGACACAAATGGTGGGGACCACGTTGCATGGTGTTGACGAAGTCACGTGGTGAGTTGGCAACATTCATCTGCCGCAGCGCAGGGCAGGCAAAGCACAGAGTTGCATTGGGATGTGTGGGGGGAGGTTGACATCCTAGCCCCCGGACGCAGGCAGGCAGGATTGCCTGGGAATGCGAACGGTCCGTGTCCGGGCATCTCGCTGCGAGCTGGATGGAATTGGAATTCTTTCCACGGCCAGCTCAAGATCAAATCAAAATAGACTTTTTTAAAAAAATAAAGAAATTTTTCACCTGCTCAGGTAGTGATGTACTTGTGTCACATATAGTTTACTTCATTGGTTCCAAATTATAATTCATTTGACTTTTTTTATCTCAAATTTGATCATTCGTCTTATTCAAAATATTATGCAAAAAATTATATATTTTGTTATGATTTTCTTTATTAATTAAAACTTTATTAATGACTCAAAAATTGATTATGTTTGCACAAATTTTATGAATAAGATGAACGGTTAAACTTGAAGTTAAAAGGTCAAATGACCTATAATTTAGAAGGAAAGAAGTAGTATAAATATCTGTATATCGATTAAGCAGTTAATTACGATATACCAACTAAATACAGCCGTTGCCCTTTGACATAACCCACGTCTTGCGGCGGAGTACATGGTGGCACGAACAATAACGTGCGTAGAACCACCTCCTGCACAGCTCGCTGCTGCAGGTAGTCGCCACCCACTTGGATGGATCCCGACGACAAATCCACCTTGCTCGGCTACGCTCTCAATCCTACTAGACTCGAGTATTTTTTTTACAACAGACTCGAGTAATTTCGTTGCGCAATTACCGAGTTGAGAAAAATTCGGCGGGCATAATTTGGCACGAAACTACGTACAAATGACAAATCGTGATGGATTTTTTTTTGCGAGGACGTGATGGATTATTAGGTGACTGATGATTAATTCGGCGATCGGTCAGGACGGGCAGGTGGTAGGAGTAGCGACTGACAAGCGCCGGCTTCGCATGTGCAGGGTTCGGTTCGCCTGGTTTTCTATAATGCGATTCGCTCTGACTTTGTGCACACGCGGCGGCATCGCGGATCGGGTTTCTGCTTTTCCTATTGGCTTGGTGGTCTTCAACGTCCAAGGATTGGTTTGTTTGAATCTTTTTAAGCATTTCTGCGTGAAAAAACTAAAAAATTAAACTAACAAGGAACTTCTCGTGGAGCTTTCGAAAAATTGAAAGCTCAAAAAGTTAGATTTATATTATACGAAAAACTGGAAAGCGCGGGAGATTTAAAATTTAAGATCAGCTTTTTAGAATAAAAAGCTAGCGGTAGCTTTTCAGAAATGCATAAGCTAGACCAAGAGACCTTTGTTTAAGGTTAACTGGAGAACCCTATTGTTATCTTCATGGGCCCACAGGAGGGAGGAAGTAACTTTTATCCAAATGAAAAACAGAATGTAACAACAATTTTTCATGGCAACCTACGTACGAGAGGTGGGTGAGGAGGCCGACAACAGGTCACTACTCACTACCGGCAACGGGAGGCCGTCGGGGTTATGATTTATGAGTTACCAAGGTTCAAGGTTGGGTGGGTGGGAGGGGGGGGGGGCAGGGGGGAGGACACAATGGCCGGTGGCCCGGTGAGCATATAGAGGGATGTCTGGCAGCGACGGCGGACATCGATGGAGGTAGCGGGGCGTGGGTGGTGGTAGAGTTCGACGGTGGTGGGGCACATACATGAGAGGAGAAAGATGACGACAGGTTACTCAGCGAAAACTATAGTGTTAGGATCTTCACAGAAGGATGGAGAAGAAAGAGAACAAGGGGTGGGAGGGGAGTGGCGGAGGATGGTTCGACGGTGACGACGGTGATGGGAAGCTCGGGTGAAGGAGTGCGTGAGGGGTGAGGCGTGTATTTTCTTTCCTGCTTGAGGTTGAGCGGACAAGCCGTGAGGGCTCTCGACGGATGACTATACGGAGAGCTCCTTCGCGTAGCTGCGTCCTTTTAGAAATGATCTGCATATCGAATAAACATGCTCCTAGTCCTCGCCCTTTTTGTGGTGGAGGAACCGGGAAATGAAGGGTGGGTTGGTGTTTTACATGTGCGTCCACCTATACAAATTTGCAGGACCGTACAGTTATAGTTCGAAGTAAGGATGATTGATGGCCATGCATCCATGTGACGTCGGTCAGTACATTGCATTGTTTAGTTTAGCGCAAGTTTGTGTTTTGGGTTTGACTTGGATTTTTGGTAAAAGTATGCGTGCATGTGGTAACAGCATCACGGGTTTTGCTTCTTTTTTTTTTTTGTCGAACAAAGGGGGTTTTGCTTTTGAGTACATGCGGTGGTGCTAACGATCGAGTAACGACATACAGTACATGTAACGACCACTTTGGCACGAGCACATGGTGACATATCCGACATGGATATGGTCACACGTTGACACTTTAGTACTCATTAACTTCTCGGGAATGTAACTAATGGTTTGATAGATCGTGTTATCATCGAAGTTTTTCCTCTAATAATTTTCATGTAGTATATTTTATATCAAGTTTTTTTACACGAATATTTTATATCAAGTGCTACCAGTGACCGGGGGCTTATATGTCTTGTGGAAGATGGATAAGTGGTGAAACTTCTAACCCACCAAAGCCTACCTAAAACTGATGGTTATTATTTTTTTAACCATCCCACCTCATGATTGTTAATTAAAAAATATTGTAACATTTTTAAAAATGTTACACAATTTTTCAAACAAAAAGTTGAACCAACATTTTTCATAAAAAGTTGAAACAACATTTTTTTTAAACAATTACACCAACATTTGTGTAGAGAAAATGTTGAATCTAACATTTTTCTAAAACGTTTTCACCAACATTTTCAAGAAAATGTAGATGAAACATTTTTTTATTTTGCTGCTTCTTCTTCTTCCTAATGACGGGCGGTGCAAGCCACAGCAGCAGCACGCGGGGGGCCGCGACAACGCAATGGCCGGCAAGCTCCCGCATGAGGTCGCTGCGGCGCCACCCGGTGACGCTCCAGCACTCGCGTCCGTGCCCAGAAGGCCACGGCGGGTCGACAGCAGCGGCGGGGAGGCCGGAGGGGGGGCGGGGAGGCCGGCCATGGCGGCGCGGGCGCGGAGAGGTCGACCATGGCGGCGGCGACGACGACAGCTGGAAGTGGAAGGAGGGTGGTGCTAGAGTTTGATATTGTTGGACTGTGTGGGCTATTATTGAGCCACTAATGAGTTATAGTTTCAATCAATACTACTACCTCCCTTATCTCCCTACAACTAAAGGAAGCCGCCTGCGAATTGGTTTGTAGTCCAATGGTAGGACGGTCCAGCAGAACGCTACCCACTGGGTTCAAATCCTGATGCTCGCACTTTTTTCTGGGATTTTCTTAGGATTACCGGCGTTATGCGTTAAGTGATAAGCGGCATTCCCGTCGACAAAGAGGCGCAACAGTAACTTCGGGAATCTCCAGATCTGCCGAATGCTCAGTCCTCCGGAGGTGCTCATAGTCATAAGGATAGAATTTGCGTACGTGTGTTCATAAGAATGAGTGTGTGTGCGTGTTGTGAGCGCCTGCTTTGTTGTGTAATTCTAGAAAAAACTAAAGGAAACCGCCTAAAGCCAGCGAGGCCGAACGAACACCGAACAGCCCGATTGGCGGCAGTTTCACCTATTTATTTAAGGCCCACTCACCCACCGAGTTAGTTTCCTATGCGTAAGATCCTGGATTTTTTTATATATTTTTAATCATTTTGCAAAATTATACGACCATCTCAAAATTTATCAAATTTGACCACCGAACGCCACGGCCCACGGCGGTTCCACGGCCAACCGCCGTGGGCTACGGTGGTTAGGCGCCACCGCCGTAGCGCACGGCGGTTAGGCCAGACGCTGTAGCGCGCGGCGGTCGGGGACAGTGTTTGCCGGTGCTGCTCGGCGGCAGGCAGCGGCCATGCAACCGCCGTGGTCCACGGCGGCAGTTTTTTTTAATATTTAGAAGAGAAAACACACACCTTTGCAATGGCATGTACGACGCTCGAAAAACCCTAACAAAGTGCCTTACGTACTGATAACATGCCTTAGGGAATTTAGAAAATTGATTACAACAGGTCTAATTAATCTAGTTGTACGAGAACTGCCCGGAGAGCAAAGACCCGCCGGAGTCTTGCGACGGCATGTAGTAGTACCCATGTGGGGGTGGAGGTGGTGAAGGTGGAGGGGAGCTGTTCTTCTTGTGGCATTCACAAGTGCAGGTTGAACATTTACAGCATCCACCGTCTCCAGCGCTGGACGATCGATCAGGGGAAGCCAATGCCTCCGACAGCTCCCGCTTCAGGTTGAAGATGACGACGTCCTCGAGGTAGTCGATGTACTCTTGATAGGGGTGAATAGCTGGTGGATCCACCCATTACGAGAAACCGCAGTTCTCTGTTTGGGTGGAGTACTGCAAAAGGCAAGAAAATGTTAGCAAACCAAAGAAAGATGATGAACAAATTTGTGGACATTGCTTACCCATGCATGTGGGCAGTGCCAGAAGCGACGACCAGAGTTGTTCCATCCCTCGTACACTTGCATCACGCAAAACTCACCGTGCGAACACCTAGGCCACAACACCGTTTGCTTCGTTGCGTAGCTTCTAAATTCACGCATCGATCTGAAGTCACTCTTACCTTTCAATGGGAAATTGGCTACGAAATCAGGAGATTGCTGATGCCACAACATAGGACCGAAATCGTGTTCATCCCCACTCCAGGAAGTCATTGTTGAATGCTGTGAGAAGAAGGCAATGGAGTGAATGGTGCTACATATAGACAGAAGAAGGAGCCTGGCTGGGTGGTGGGCCCTTTGATCAGTGCCGGTCCTGTGGTTTTGGGGGCCTAGGGCGATCTAAAAATCCCACCTAGATTACTGCTTGGTCATTGCATTTTACTACCTCAATCATGAACTTCTGATCGTTGTATTCAATCTCTACCAAAAATAGGATCGCAGAGGACTCATGTCTCTAGACAAACTTACAGTGATGTGAATTTGTGCTAGTATATTTTGTATACTATACTGTTTGTAGATACTTGGGAAGGGGCCTCCTTGATTTGGGGGCCTGGGGCGGCCGCCCCTCTCGCCCCCCTCCAGGACCGGCCCTGCCTTTGATCCGTGAGAAGAAACGAAATAGCGACTCGGAGAAAACACACCCTAGTACTAGGGCACTGCTGCATTGTGGGCCAGTCGATCCGTGGGAGGAGAACACGTCAGTGACTCGGAGGAAACACAACGACTCTGCATATGACCGTGACTCTAACGAAACACACGTAACAGAGAAAACACACTCTAATGCAGTTCGATTAAAGTTCTTAAGGATACAAACCGAGGACCCTACATCACGATGTCATGAAATCCCGAATTATTTGATACAGTCCGACTAATACTCTAGGTCTACTGAGTACAACGGGAGTATTTCCCCTTCCTGATGGCATCAGGCCCAGCTTCCTTGGCTCGGTGAGCCCTCTCCCTCTTCCTTTCTCTGTCGGCTTCACGGACCTGAGCCGCTTCACGTTCTCTCATCTCCTTGCGAATGCGCATTTTCTTCTCCTCCTCTTTTTTTTTCCTCTCTCTTTTCCCACTCAACCATGCGGAACCACCTCTCACTTGCATCACGGCCCGCTTCCTCGACGTAGCTCTTGTCGAACTCAGACTGCTCAGTATCTAGCCACTGCATGAAATCACAAAGATGAGGTTGAGTTTTTTTTGAAAGACATGTCAGCAAATAATAAAACAAAAATGACAAATGAATAATCGGAAAATGTAGTAAGTCCTTACTTTGGCTCTAAGGTTGCGATCGAAAGGCTGGATCGGGTCGTGCGCATAGTTTGCGCACATGAAGAACCTCATCCCGTAGGCGTACCCGAGAACCTTGCACTTGACAAGCTTGCAGTTGTCACCGCAGAAGCACATAGGAGTGTTGGTCCCCTTTGGCACCTCGACCTTGTCCTTCCTCGTGGTGAGGAACTCCAAGTCCAACTCAGGACCTGAGGAGGCCATTGCAAACCTGCAAAACATGATGAGAACAATTATTACGATCATAGACAAAATTATAAATTACAATCATAAACAAAATTATAAAAATGAATCATCATAATTAAGGCGACACGAAATAGCAGTTCAATTATTCAAATACAATACCATGCATAAGTTCGTACAGGAAATATTAGTTCGAACATTACAAATTCCATAATTAAATGTCCTAACGTTACAAGCAACTATGATCATCTGAATCCTGCATTGTTGCTACGCCCACGTCCACGTCCTGATGGGGGTTGGGAGTCCTGAAGGTGCTGATGAGCCCACATTGGCCGTAGGTGGTGCGTTGCAAACATAATTTGCAGCTGTGCACCTCTTGTACGTGTGGCCCGTGTTGTGGCACTTGTAGCATATCACTACTGCAGGTCCAGCTTCAGCTTCATCCATGTTGTTTCTAATCCTCTTTTTCTTCCTTCTTCCAACACCTTGGCACATTTCAGGATCTGGATTTGGTATGTGCACAACATTTTCTTTGGGGTTCTCAGTAAAAGTACCCTGCACGAGGTAGCCCTGGATTATTCGGTTCCAAATGTTCCGAATAGTTTGCTTGTCGTAGTACCATGGTATGTACCTACGGTAGCTGAAATTTTGAAGTTCATAACATACGGCGATCACATGGGAGCAGGGTTTGTGTAGTAGCTATGGCTTCCGGCATGAACATCTGCATATTTGGTTGCCAAGGTCACACACTTGTTGCGTCTTTTCACGCGCTGGGCCTAGACACATTTTACCTTTGCACTCAACCTCATATCTCCACATAATTTCATTCTCAGCGGACTGGTATAAAGGCTGCGCTGTGACCGTGTGCAGAAGTGCTTTTTTCTGAGTCGTGTCCAAATACTTAGTCATTCTGGTGCAGTATGTCATTTGAGTGTTCCTCAGAACATCATCCGCTACCTTGCTCCTTTCGTAGAAATATTGCATTGCACGATACATGAAGAACTCAATGATGCCAACTAGAGGAAGAGGTCTTGACCCACGAAGCACACAGTTGTAGACCTCAGCAAAATTAGTGGTCTTTATCCCATGTCTTGCTCCGCCCTCGTCAAACATGAGACACCACTTCTCCTTAGGCTCATTCTGAATCCACTAGCTGAAGGTCTTCACAGCACACCCTCTTCTGCGCCTAACTTGAGGGCCATCTAATCCCACATCCTCGAGAGAAATTGGCTCCTCTCCAGGTTCAAGATTCACTGGCCTCTTTGCTATCTCCTCTGATGCCTTCTTTGTCAAGTCATCTAATTTCTTCCAGATAGCATCGAACTTCTTCTGCTGAGTCTGCTCACACAACCGCTCGAACAATTTAGACAGGGCCTTGTTCTTGAACTGGCTGTGGAAGTTTGATTTCATGTGTCTAGTGCACCACCTGCTCTTAACATCGGGCCACAATGGAACTCTGTATCGCTCTTGGCTGCCATCTTTCATGTCATTCATTGCTTGCAAAATACCTTTGTGCCTATCGTGTATGACACACACATTCTGCACATCCTGCACCACCATGTTCTTCAACCTCTCAAGAAACCAGTACCAACTGTCACCATTCTCCCCCTCCACAAATGCAATGGCCAAAGGAAGCAACTGATTGTTACTATCAGCTGCCACAGCTGTTAGGATTGTTCCTTTGTATTTACCAGTGAGAAAAGTGCCATCTATGCAAATGACCGGTCGACACAGTTTGAAAGCCTCAATGTAGGCACCCAAACCCAAGAATGATCGCTGAAGCACAAGCTTGCCTGGTTTCTCCTGACAAGGATAGTCCTTGATATCATAGTAGCTGCCAGGATTCATCTGAACTATTGTGTGCAGCAAGCTAGGCAAATTGTGGTAGGATGCTTCATAAGTACCCCACCTATGCTCCAATACCTTCTTCTTTTCTTGGTATGCCTTTCCGTAACTGATGGTGTACCCGAATTTTTTCTGAATTGCACCGATAATGGCCTTCGGCTCATAAGAAGTACATTTCACAATGGTAGGGTACATGTGGCTTGCAACAAAATCGGCTGAAATGTTTCGGTGCTTTGCATCAATCCGATCAAGAGTACAACTGTGAGGCACCACTTCTTTCACCTCTAAGTAATAATCCCACTTCCCCTTATATACATACACTCGAAAAGAACAATCCTCCTTCTTGCAATGCACATCATATATCCTCGGAGAGCTTTTCACTACCCTGAACTCCCTATGCAGAGTCAAGGTGGACCACTGCTTGACTGCATCCTTCACATGTGCAGTACTAGGGTACATGGCGCCTACTTTAACCTCATTCTCCGTATACTCCCAGGGCACATCCTCACCATGATTAACAGTACAATGTGAGAAATCGTAGTTCTGCCAATCCCAGGGCACATGATCCTCAGACAGATCATCATCATCAGCATCATCATCATAATCATCATCTGAAGAGTCCTCTTCCAATGCACGTTCATCAGTTTCTAACTCTCTCTCATAATGTCTCATCACCTCAGGGTTTCTTTCTCCCTCATCAACAAAACCAGTGACAACAAAACCCCTAGATGTCTCATGACTTTCAGAATCCCCTTCTTCCTCCACTTGTTGTTCCCCTTCTTTATCACCTTCTTCGTCATCTTGTTGTTCCCCTTCATCATCACCTTCCGTCTCATCCGCATCCTCAGCTTCCTCATGTACTTGACTGCTAGACCCACCCTTCAGGAAAACTTGGACAAACAAAATCACGGGCAAACCAACTCGGCATGCATTTCTGATATAACTCCTCCATTGTCGAGTTCCTTCATGTGGCATGAGCTCCTAATACACATGTTCACTTCTGTTGATTAGTACCATCACTGACATGCATTGGTGCTCTAAATCTACTGCAAATGACTTGACCAACCACTTGGTTATACCCTCCCAACTTCTTTCTGCTGCTCTTTTAACATTTTGCTCAATTGAACAAAAATTTGACAAGTCAACTCCTTGTGGACCATATATAATTTCTCCAGATCCATAATACAATTTGACTGTGACTGTCTCCGACATGTCTGATTCATAATAAAAACCAATAACTACTATCAAATACTACATCCAGGGACTAACAAACAAAAAGACTAATATCTAAACAAACAGTAAATATGTTACGTAATTTAGTCTAATGAGTGGCAAATATGTAAACTATAATCTAAACCCTAACTACAGATCTATACTCCAGAAATCTTTATCATACAGAAATCTATAGAATTAATAGTAATTATATCTAAGTAAAAATACTAAAAGAGTTCAAATCAGCGAAATACCTGCAATGAAGTGAAGAAGTAGTAGAACTTCGTTGCTCCGCCCCCTCCACCTCACTCTCTTCTCCTTCTAAACACTAAACCCTACGGAAATGAACTATTTAATACGACAGATCTAAAAAATATCTAAATAATCAATACTAATTATGATTTCATTATATCTAAGTACATGTGCTAAAAGGGTTGAAATCAACAAAATACTTACAATGAAGCGAAGGACCAGCAGAGCTTCGCTGCTCCGCCCCCTCACTCTCTTCTCCCTCCGAACCCTCTCTTTCTTTTTTTTCCGAATTATCATGACAATTTCGAGCAAATTTTCGGCTCTTATAGAGTCTGACGACCCGCCGCCGTGGGCCACGGCGGTCGCAGATCCATACCGCCGTGGTGCACGACGGTTGGGCCTGCCGCCGTGGCCCACGACGAATAGAGGTCAACCGCCGTGGGCCACTGCGGCTGGTCTTCCCGCCCGTTGGGCCCGTGGCGGTAGGCCTAACCGCCGTAGCCCACGGCGGTTGGTCGTGGAACCGCCGTGGGCACGGCGGCCGCCGTGGACCATGGCGGTTGGTGGTCAAATTTGATAAATTTTGAGATGGTCGTATAATTTTGCAAAATGATTAAAAAATATATAAAAAAAAATTCAAGATCCTGCTTCACCCGGCCCATGTAAGTCGATTGGGCCACCTCTTTCCATTTCTGTCTGAGTTTTTCTCTTCTTATTTTGAAAAAATACAATAAAATAAATGCCCTGACTCATAATTTTGCAGAAGTATACCCTTTTTAGCCAGCCGAGCATTTATTTTGCGAAAAGGTTGATTCAGGCCTTATTTATCCCAAAATACGAATGTGAAAATATAAATTAAAAAGACCTCCATTTGGGGTAGTGTAGTGCCCCCTTTGTTCCCATGAATTATATCCCAAAAGGCAACTTAACAATTGTGATTAGTATAAATGGTAATGTGCTAAACGGATGTGTGGATGAAAGAAAAATGCAATCTTAGTTTTATTTTAAGTCAAATAAATGTAGGTATGAACAACTTTAGGTATAACATTACCAAGATTTATAACAGTGTACCATGAAAATATATTCCATGTCTCCATGATGAATCAAATGAAGTAATTATATATATTTATTTCATAAATATTAATACTCTTCTCTATAAATTCGATCAAATTTTAAAAGTTTGATTTAGGATAAAACTGGAATTACTTTATTTTTAGGATGGATGAAGTAGTGGATTCAAATGGCTACTCCGCTGAACTAGAATGCATTTTCGCGTGGTAGCCTTTTGGATCTGTCTACGGGAAAAAAACTCAAATCGGGCTTGATTTGGAGCCCGTTCCGAACGCAGCTTGCGTTGCTCAGTTTGTTTATTCAAATTAACATCACATTCACTTACCAACATGGACCTACTTATTAATTATACACTGATACACATCTGCATTGCACATCACGTTTCTCTAGTGAGAAAAGAGTCTACATTACCAAAAAAAAAAGGAAATTAACGTGGAGGTCATAGATTAACAAGATATATAGGATACATGCATATTGCATACATTGGATAAAACCCATAAATTTGAAAGAATTATAGACGAACTCAAACTAAATATACTGATGAAATGGTGATTTTTTATATCTTTGTCACTGTAGCATCGCCCTCCGATGGGAACGAGATCCTCTGAATTTGCTCTCGGCGACAGCTCTCGGCAGTCGTCATCGCGGCCGTCGGCTGCCATCCAACGAAGCAAATTAGCCCTGACACTTTACCTCAGTTCGCACGTATGGGGCCCAAGAACACGGCCCATCTAGAGTAGGAGGTGGAAACGCTGGCCGGCAGCGATTTGGCACGGACACACCGTTTTGGCGCGGAGGACCGAGGTGGCGAGGCGATGTGCTCGTGCTTCTGCCGTTGATCCGATAACCTGGTGGAGTATTCTGCACTATATATATAGATCTCCATAGTACTAAGATTAGACTTTTCAGTTTTCTAATCTAATTAGTGTTGTCATCCCTAGATGCGTTGAAATGGATTGAAGGTACTTCTTTCGCTGTACAAACAAATCCTGCTTGTTTCAGATGGCCGAAAATAGGTCTGTAATCATGTTCTTTATTTGCTCCTCTCAAGTACAGAGTCTCCAATTTAGTTCATAGTTTAGCATCATTTTTTTTGCTGCTGTAGGGAGAGTTTGATTTCTGGTTCGTTACCTCAAGTTGGCATGGAGTTCAATACCATACAAGATGCCTGGATGTTTTGGGTTGCCTTTGGAGGTCAAAAAGGCTTTGAGGTTAGAAGAAAGTATGCAAACAAAAGAAAATCTGATGGAAAAGTTAGTTCTTGTAGATATGTTTGTGCAAATGAAGGCCATAAAGTGCCAGATAAAAGGGATCATCTCACAAAGCATCCAAGAGCTGAAATTAGAATTGATTGTCCAGTCCGCATAGGTCTTATACTGGACCGGGAGAAGGGAAATTATAAAGTGACTGATCTGATTTTGGAGTAGCTTTTGCATCTGTGGCTGAAGTATAAAATAGAGCGAAAATTGTAAGTCCATATGACCTGCAATAAGGTCATATAAACCTAGTGGATGCCAAAAAATAGCAGAACAATTTGTGCATCTCTTAATTTGCAAGACTCAGGCAGTACTTTTTATTCAATTCCATGATAATTTACAACAAAATGAAAATCTATAAAACTGCATGTTTTTTATGCTTTCGATACAGCCACAAGTTACAAAGATTGCAACCTCCTGCACAAATTCCACTATACAGGCATGATATTCATCGCACTGGCCTGTACTAGCCCACCAAGCAAGTAGTCGAGCTTCAGCTTGAGGTTAAGCTAGTTGACCTCCTGGACAGCACCCGTGCTCCTGGACAGCTCCTCGACGAGGTGGAAACGCTGCCGGCCGGCAGCGTCCAGGACGACGACGGCGCTCGGCAAGGGACGGCGATGGGGAGACGCTCGGCCTGTGAACGACGACGATGCAGGCCGCGACGAAGGGATGGTGACGGCGCCGCTCTGAGCGAGGGGATGCAACGGCGCAGCTCTGGGAGACGGGATGGCGACGGCGCGTCTCTCCTCGACGCGACGGCGGCGGCGGGGTTGAGCTGACGACGGCGGCGGCGATTTGGGGAGCTCTCGCGGCTGCCCGCTGCCTTATCCCCTTGTTAGCAGGCCGTGTTATTGGGCCATAACATATGCGAAGGAGGCAGGTTGCTTGCTCAGCTTCTCCGTTGGATGCCAGCCGACGGCCACGATGACCGACTGCCGAGAGCTGTTGCCAAGAGCAAATTCAGAGGATCTCGTTCCCTCCGATGGCAATGATCAGGGTAGGATTGGCCCCCTTGCTCGACGGCCGGCGTCGTCCGGGTCCGGCTCCGACGTTGGCTGGACGGCGTCCTGCATCTCGTGGTGAAAGAAGGGGTGGTCGGGCAACGCCGCTGCCCCGACAGCGCCTGTTGCCTTGGTCTCGCAGCCGTCGTAGCACTGCCCATAGCAGGCCTTCATCGTGTCCTTATTGCCATCTGCAGAACAACCATTCATGCCACAGAAACTTACCGTTACCATTGCCGATGGCAATAAACTGCTGTACTCATGCCAACTTGTTGAATTCTACTGATCGTGTGTGCACACATGGCGCTATCGATTACCTGATGATGAGCGGAGGCGGCGGCAGGAGTCCCTGACGCAGCCGAGCTGGCAGTTCATGGTGCGGAGCGCGCCGTCGACGGCGGGCCCACCGCCGCCGCCGCAGATCATGCCGCAGGCGTACTTGCAGTAGTCGGTCATGGCCTTGTTGTTGCCGACGCAATGCTGGAAGCAGTTGTCGAAGCAGTCGTCGGCCGCCAGCAGCGGCAGCGCCGCCGCCACCGCCACGGCGGCCGCAGCAACAAGAACCGCTAGCCGGGTAGCAGCAGCCATCGTTTATCCCCTGTCTGCCGCCGCGCGTCCCGCTCGCTCAACCTGCACGTACTGGTACTGCTACTCCCGGATCCAAACGTCTTTGCGTCCGAGGTTCTGATGATTCTACAACGCGCCCGCGCGCGCGCTCTTATAAGCCGGCGGCGAGCGAGAGCGGTGTCGTCTGTCACGCCCGGCGCATAGGAGGAGGAGGCAGCGCGTGCATGCGCGCACAAGCGAGCGGGCGCGTTCTGTGTGGGGGCGTACGTGCGCGGCAGCCGGCAGGGGAAGGCGTGATGTCTTGTCCAATGGGAAGCGCTGCCGGCCGTTGCCTGGTTCTGGGGTTCTGGGCGTGCGCCGGCCGGCGGCGCGCGGCGATTTATGCCTAAGGCTGCCTCCAACAGACGGAACCTAAATAGGAGACCCATCCAACCATCTGGGTCACGCACAGGTGACCAGTAGCTCACCCAAAATTTTCTTTCTCCAACAGCAACAGCAGACGCAAAACCACCGGCGTGGCTCTACCCCCTTCAGGTGGGCCCGACAGCTGGTTGGAGACCCAAAAGAATGGACAGAGGACCCATTTTTGCATCGCGTGTCGGCTCCAACTCAAAATGCATCGCTCGGTTACCTCGTTTGTTGGAGAGTGAATTTGGTAGGCAAATGTACTATGCATGACTCATATTTGCGTTTGCATGGTGTTATTGGAGACAGTCTTACCATCAGCAGGTTTGTTGCAATTATTAGGCCCCGTTCGGTTTTTCCGGAATGGCCCAAATCCAGGGGGATTTTAGTGGGCCGATTCCAATCCCGGTCGACAGAAATGTGTCGTTCGTTTCGGCCTGGCCCGGAAACGAAACAACGTCGGCTTCATTCCTGAGCCCAGGCCGCAAGGAGAAATCGAATCCCCGTGTCGCCCCCTCCGGATCGAACCCTACCCGGCGGCTTCCGCGACGCCACACGCCAGGCAAGCGGCGGCGCGAGGTGGCGAGACGCGACACGGCGCGGGAAGCAGCCAAGCAGCGACGCGAGGTGGCGGCCTGGCGCCGCGAGGTCACGGCGTGGAGGTGCGAATCCTCGCCGACGAGCTCCTTCCGCTCTCCCTCCGCCCTCTCCTTCCCCCTCTCTGTCGGTCGGCGTCGGCTGGCACTACGGCGCGCGGCTGCTGGCCCGCCGCTGGTGCGCAGGTCGCTCAGGTACGGGCCGAATCGTCTTCTTGACTTGCTAGATGTGATCCCCGATTCGTCTCCTGGGTCGCCCGCCTGTTCTTGGGGAAACCCGTCAAGTTGCTGGTGTCGCGTGCGTGCCGCGGCCGCAAGATCTGTTCTTCTATGCGGAGTAGGTCCTGTGTCTGCGTGAAGATGTGGCTCGAATGATTATGAAAACTTTTTTTGTTCATGATTATAATTTTATGATGATCCCGTCATGGTGGAATGGTGCTGCGACGAGTACATATACAAATTGTAAAAGAACATAAGTAGAGGGCTATCTTGTTCTCACTGGGCAAATATTGTCAGCACTTTTCTTTGGGCAGATTGGATGGCCTTATCTGAATATAAGCTATCATTTTATTAGTAACAGCAGTACATGTCCTTAGATCATCAAATGGATCTCCCTCTAGAGTGTGCTCCCCAGCAATTGCTAGAGCTGAACTACATCAGATGGAAGATGGCCCAAACCCAAGCGAGTAGTACCAGTAGAATTTTCATCATCCATGGTTGCATCTGATTTCTCAGGATAATCTGCCCATGAATGCACAGCTTCTACAATTGTGCAGGTATTGTTATTTAGTTCCCTACTTTGCATGAGAACATCAGCTTCAGAGGCACGCCCAAAACATTGGTTAGCATGATCAGTGTAGACATCAGAGGTAGTTCGACTTATGGGAATGTTAGCTGATTCCTGCACTCTATTCATCTTTTTTCCTGATTCAGTGTCAACTAAACTATCAGAAAATCGTCCAAAAGGGAAGCTTTTCTTAAATGTCAGAGCATAACCATCTTCAGAAGTAGCAGTAGAATTGTCGGTGTCCGGATTAGCACCGGTACCAACTAGTGATTTGCGCTGAGATCAGCTCCTCGATGGGCGGTGCTAAGCTAAGGTGACGCGGGGTTTATCCTGGTTCCGGCCACGAGGCCGTACGTTCAGCAGGGTGTGCTTGCGCACTGTATCAGCTTGCACCGGTGGTGCCTGTAGAGGGGGGCTACAAGCAAGGCGGGAGAGGAGGAGATTCCCCCAAGTCCCTACTAAGGTGATTGAGGCAGGTGCCAATATCTAGAACGGGGTGGTGTGTTGTGTGCGGGTGAATGAGAGTCGTCCCCGCGCAGGGGGCTCTGCCTTTCCCTTTTATAGGCCAAGGGAGGGCAGTTACAGTGATACTGCTCAACAGCCAGCACAGTGGCCGTGTACTAACAGGTATGGCGCCGCGCGGTCTTGTCCCGCACGTCATGGTTCCTGGCGCGAGTTGGCAGCACCCTCCGGCTTCTGCGGACGGCGTGGTGGTCACTGTGACCCGTCCTGCTTTGACTTCGAGGGGCTGCCCCTGCTGAATCGAGGGCCTAGCCGCCGGAGGAAGGACCGGAGTTGGTGGTGCGGGACCGTGGTGCGTCACCGGCCTGTCCGCACAGTGCTGCGCGACCTGTCGCACAGTGATGGGAGTGGTGGCACAGTGCCGGGGATGGCCGCACAGCGCCCGGGATGGCCATGCGGCACCGGAGTTGGCGGAGGGGACGTGGCGCACGCCGCCCGTACGGCGGCGTCAGTCGGGGCGCACGCCCGCTCACCGCCTGTACACCCTTCGATGGTGCCCCCATGCCCGTTCGAGGGTCTCGCCGCAGGGGGAGGTCGGGAGCAGGTGGCACAGTGTCATGGAATGACGCCCGCCTGTCTGCACAGGGCCGCGCGGCGCCCGCACAGTGCCGGGGATGGCTGCGCAGTGGCGGGTTAGGCCGCACTATGGCGGCGTCAGGCGCTCTGATCATGTCAGACGCGCGGCGTGGGGAGATTCACCCTTGACTTTGGCGTCCCGCCGAGGGGCCGGGCATTAAATGCCGCTGTCGAGCGGAGTGGAGACGGTTGCCCGCTCGAGGGGGGCCGAACCCCTCGAGCGAGGCGGAAATCGGCTCGAGGGGCCGGAGCCCTCGAGCGAGGCGGGAACCCGCTCGGGGGACCGGAGCCCTCGAGCGAGGCGGAAACCCGCTCGAGGGACCGGAACCCCCGGGCGAGACGGTCCAGCAGGCCTTCTCGGTGTAGGCTGCTGCTGGGCCGTAGCAGGCCGTGGGCCCGTGTTGTCCCGTGACCGGGATTCGGGGAACAATCCTTGGGTGATTTGCGTTTAACGAGGGCAATTACCCCTTTAGTTAGGGGACCTCTAATGACCGTCCCCGACAAGAATCAACTTGATCATAAGTTTGGGATGTGGACGTTCTTTCTTGTTCTGAAGGTAGTTGACCAAATCGACCTCAATACGAGGAGTATATTGTTTTAGATCTTGCACACCTAGCATTTGTACTTGATGGGTCTGGATTTTTGTTTACAGCTGCATGTGTTAGTTTCAGTTCTTTTAGAGTGCATGTTCATGTGGTGTAACTCCCTATTCTGGATGAAGCTTGCTGATGTTCAAAGAAACGTGCTGATTTTCAGAGCTATTGCGAATGTCTGTGGTGTTTAAATTCTGCACCTTTATTCAGTGTTTTTGCTCCTGAATTTGGCAGAATCGGTGCCTGTTTGATTGAATCTGTGCTCCCGAATTTGTGCCTCCTGATTTAAAATGTTCCTGAGTTCATGTCGATATTGTTAGCCACCATTCTTTTATGTAGTGTAGTTATGTTGATTCAGTACAGTTGTCCTTATCTCCAACATTTCAAATGTTTCTGCATATTTGGTAATATAGTGGTCCTCAACCTGTTGTAGCCTTTCTTATTATTAGCATTACTGGACCTTTGTTTTAATTACTGCAGTTAGAAGTGAGGACATAAGACAGCTATATGCTTTGAACCAAAGTAATATAAGCACTAATGGTCTGTATTGCAGTGTGTCTGTTCTTAGTTTTTTTATCGATTTTCATCAGATTCTATCCTAGCAAACAATATCTAATTTCAGTTCCTAGTGATTCTAAGACATGCAGCATGCAACACTACTATTTTCATAGGAGTGCATTTTCATAGGTGATGTGTATAGGTTCAAGTTGCAGACTTGTTGTCAGAATCAGCATGATTAGTATTTCTCTCTGTGCCTTAACTATAAAGGGTGGAGACATCTAAGTGGTGCGTTAACTTTCATGCTTGATATTGTGACAGGGAGATGATCAGCTGAAGCTTACCCTGATCGTCCAAGGCCTCTAGGGTGTTCTGGCAGTACCGATGGTTGATGCTTCTGCTTTGTGCAAAATGCATAACGATCCCTCATTATACCTTTTTGGATAATCAGATGTCTAGGAATTATTATGACATAGTGTTGAAATGAGTCATATGTTTCTTTTCACCCACTTCTGTCTTTTGGTGAAAGTCGTTTGTGCTTACTGAAGAAACAACCGTTACAGACTGAACATGAGGTTCTTGTCCAGCTGCTTTGCTGCCTGCAATTGTGAAATAGGAACCTGTGTACCTTGTATGTCTAAATTACTTGGAGTTAAAACCAAATTTCTTACTAGTTTAAATTATGCTATTGCTATCATTGCTGCCCATTATATGCTACGGCTAGCTGAGATAATGGATTTACTAGTTGGATCGTTGTATACATTCTAGTCAAAACGAAGAGTGTTTTTTTTTGGTTGGAATGGATACATGAGTGAAATGCAATCTGACCAGGAATGAGTGGATCCGGTGGATCAACTGGATCCTGGCCAGGATCGGCTGAGGGGTAGGAATGGAACCACAGCAAACGAACGAAGCCTTAGTAGGTTTGTTTTCATTCATTTTCTTAAAAAATCGACAAAACTCTTCCCGTCCGTAAAAAAAATTACAGTAGTGTTCTTTTCTTCTTCTCTACTAGGGGTGGGCGTTCGGGTTACCCGATTAGTTCGGGTCGGGTAATTCGGGTTTTGCGAAATTCGGGTAATGAGAATCATTACCCGATATCAGCTCTAGAAAAACACTACCCGCAAGTTCGGGTACCCGCAAAAATCGGGTTCGGGTTCGGGTTACCCAATTTACCCGAAATATATAATCAAAGTATACACTCAAACACACATAATGTTCCATAGACTAGTAGTTTGTGTTGAATTTCAACTACAAGTTGAGAAGAATAGTATATTATAGTCACTTGTTCAAACTAAGAGAATTATATTGTAATAAAGTGATAATTTCAAATGTTCAACTAACAACACGTGAATAAATACAAAGACAAAGGCAAATTTCGGGTAGTTCGGGTACCGGAATGTATTACCCGAATTACCCAAACTAATTTCGGGTAATCACAATCACTATCCGAACTTGAAATCGGGTACCTCGGGTTCGGGTAATTCGGGTTCGGGTTCGGGTAATTCGGGTACGGGTAATGGGTATCGGGTATTTTGCCCAGGCCTATTCTCTACTAATCTCTTCTGCGAGGTTTTTCAGCTCTAATCTCATCTCATAGTCTTCTAAAAGTAAGAATATAGTATTCCACTCTAGCGCTGAAGATGAACAACATGCTATTGCCAAATGTGTGGCTAATACAAATTATGCTACGGATTCACTGTCTTTTACAACTAGCAAAATATGGTCTCTCTATATTGTGATAATGTCATTGTGGTATATCACTCAACCAATTTGCAGTTTAATTAACTAAGCCGGTGGGGGTAAGACCGTCCCCACGGTTTTCATTAAGAGAAGAAAGCCTCCTCCCGGCTTAGAAAACCCCCGAACCCCAGCTTCACCGGTGAGAGGATTTTTTTCGGGGAATAAATCCCCGCTGAGAGAAACCTGCATTCGATGGGATTCGAACCTAGGCCGGCGACGTGCCCATCTGCAGCGCCTACCAACCGAGCTACAACTCGTTCTCAATTTGCAGTTGCAGTTTAATTAACATCAGCACACCAAGCTTGTCAAGACTGATCTCCACTTTTTATATGCCTAAAAACATCTGTCATTGTCGTGCCAAATTGACACGATGCTATTTTCACCAAAGGACTTCGTCAGTGTTTTTGGAGTTCCATTCCAACCTGAAAGTTTGTGCTGCACCAGTCCAAGCTGTGTGGGAGTGAATTCCTAACGTTCAGCCTGCACGGGGTGTGTGTTGGTTACAGGTACATGCATGCTGAGTGCATGAGAATTATGCATAGGACCTAGTATAGAGAGGTTGAGTACTTGAGTTGAGTCTGTCTATACCTTGTACACCAAAGGGATCGGACCTTCTGCTAGATTTCGTGTTTCATTCTTCTTTCTCCTCAAATTGCAGCCCTTCTTCTGATCTGATTATTGATCTATACTTCCTTTTCTGTTTTGGTAAAACAATGAAGTCTCGTACTGGTGCATGTCCAAAAAAACAACAAGTTATGGAATTGAAGAATTTATTATCAGAAGTTATTTCTCTAATAACGAACAGCTCCAAAAAGTACCCACCCTTAATTCATACACACACTTAATGTAACATTTCGAACAACTAGGAAGTTTTCTGACTGCTTTCTTGTTGCCAATCTCTGCTTACATTGTCGACTAAAGTTATATATTGTTAGGGAGGAGAGGCTCTCAATACCCATATTATAAAACAGAGACAACTTAAATCCGGGTAACAACCTCAGACTCTCTGAAAGATCATATTCAAAGCACATCCATGCCCTCGACAAAAGATCAAGATGTTTGATACGAGGCAAGGACCCAGCTTCAAACATCACGACCCTCCTGCATGTACCTTCACTACATATAGAAAAGCTCATACCCAAGTATCTCAAAGATTGGAACCCTTTGTTGCCACTGAAGATAAGATTTTCATCAGGAACCTTATCTATGCGCAGATCTAGATGGTGCAAGTTTTGTAAGCCCCCAAGAACGTCCAGTTGATGTTGGTCCACTTCTAAAACTTCAAGCTTTATTTGCTCAAGGTTCTTGAGTGAACCCATCCAAGCTGGAACCCCAGCAATCTGGCAGATCTTGATTTTCCGGAGATTTTCTAGTGCTTGTTGCCATAAGTGTCGAGGCGCCAAACAGATTGTTCTGGACCCACACGATTCTGCAGAAGCTTTTACAGAAAGAGAACGAAGGTTACATCTGCCTAGTTCATAGAGAGAAGGCATCAATGCTAGCGCCATATCATCATCCATCTGAGATGTAAAAATGTGCAGGCCCAGTGCCCTCAGCCTGGTGAGTCGGCGAAGTTCTTTTAGGAATCCTAGTGACTGATCGGTGACATTGATAATTTTCAGTTCCTCCAGGGCCTTCATTTCACCAATTCCACCACATGGCATTTTAGTAAATAATGGAAGAAATAGACGAACTAGACATTGAAGCTTATTAATAGAAGCAGGCAATTCTTCAGCAATGAGTCCTTCCCTTATGTCTAGTGTCTCTAAGTATCGCAGATTGCTAAATTCTTCTGGAAGCCTCTGTATGTTGAAAATTTTCCGGATGACAAGATACTTCAGATGAAAATGCTCACTAATATTTCCAAATAATTGATCTAAATCTTGCCCGTCCATGTCCTCGTCATCCTTAACATCATAAAAGTAATCTAGGTGTAACACTCGTAAATTTGTCAAACCGGAAGGAATTCGCTCAATATAGTCAAAGATGTTAAGTGATCGCACGTGAGCCAGGTTGTGTCCTTCCAGTTTAATGATATCCTCCTCCAGTTGACAATTATGGATGGATAAGCGATGAATCTTCTTATCTAATCCCTGTTTTTCAGGGCCGAGCAATGTAACATAATTCTCTTCAATAGCTTTTGATACAATAAAATCTAGAATGGTGTCATGGACTTGACAGGAGCTTGCTCGACCATCATACTTTATCCCCACCGGTTGGATTAAGTTTCTGTTGATGAGCTCGTGGAAATAACTTTCTCCCACTTCAGTTATATTTTCACCCTCACCTGCGTGAACAAATCCTTCAGCAATCCATCTGCATACCAGCAACTTCCGTTTAATGACATGGTCTTCAGGAAATATACTCAAATACAAAACACAAGCCCTCAGATGATGAGGAAGGTCAAAATAGCTATGAGACAGTATCATCCTCATGGCACTGACATAACCATCGCAACTAATTCCCATGCCAATTGAATTGCAGACTTGTTCCCACTGATCTGGTTCCACCTTGTCAACCAAAATCCTAGATACCATGAGAATTGCTAGTGGCGACCCACCACATTTTCTCAATATCTTACCAAAAGCTGGTTCCATACAAGGACGGCATACTTCAGAGTTAAAAACCCTTCTCAGAAATAACTTTCTGGAATCACCATAGCAAAGAGGTTTCATTCTATGAACATGACCACCACCAGAAGTGCAGCATTTGGCTACATTGTATATACGAGTGGTTGTGATTATTCTGCCACCACAACCATTCTTAAATAGCCCGCAATTAATAATTTCCCATGCTTGTTCCTTCCATATGTCGTCTACTACAACAATGTACCTGATATAAGATTTGATTATAAGTTAGAGATAAAAATGTACGCTGTACAAAAACTGCATTCAAGAAATGAACAAAGCTGTTAAGGTGGACTTATGAAACTATACTGAGTAATATTTGATTGAAGTAGAAAATTAAAATGACAGAGCTATTTCCTAATTAAAGACAGTAAGTTCAAATTTAAATTAGACAAGAGCAAAAAGGGAAACACCATGGTTATTAGCAAAAAATGTCATCTTAGTAATTTTCACTTATCTCATTCTCCTATTAGCATTTTATGCTTTCGACATGCAATTCTGCATGATCTTTAGTTTGTTTTCCAACATAGTTATGCTTATTTGATGTGCAGAGCGAAACCCGTCTGCGTGGTTTGCTAGTAATTTTTCATCTTCATTGATCCTGACGATTTGTAGATGCTAAATCTTGAAGTTGGAACAGTCATGCGTGTTTTCCCTATCAGTTTGGAGGTAACTTTGGAATAATCTGTATACGTAAATGGAGTATATGTTTTCCACCATTGTAGAAGATGTGCATATCAAAGGAGGCATAATTATGTACCTTTTGCCTTGGAGGTACCGCTTGAGAAGGTCAATGAATGGTTGATGATCGCCTTGTTGATCCAGTAGTCCTAGCTCGACGATTAAGCGGTTGGGGGGCTGGAACTGCAAAAGTATTTGCTTGAAAATATAATTTATACGAGGCTCCCTTGATACAGACACAAAAGCTGCACAATCAAACTGCCCTTTGATCTTGTCAAAAATCTGCTTGGCGAGAGTGGTCTTGCCTATGCCTCCGAATCCCATGATGGAAACCACCCTACGATCCTGCGGAGGAGACGAGATATCGTCACCACCCATGAGCCAGCTGATGATAGCTTCCCTTGGGCCATCAACGCCGACGAGGCTGAGCGCCTCCCTGTACAGAGCAACAACCTGTGTATCAACAGCACGGTGCATGGTTGGTTCACTAAGCCGGTACCTCTTCCTCCGCTGTTCTGCCTCCAAAACACGACCTCGGAGTTGCTGGATGTTCCCGGCCATGGCGTAGTATGGCTTCAAGCACCCTACAAGATCTTTTCCTCGTCGGAAGAACTCCATGAAGCCGATGGTGGAGGAAGAAGATGACCTCCGGTTTGACCCATGCCCATGTCCATCATGGAGCACGAACATGTCAATGGCGTCCTCCATGTCGTAGGACAGCTCCCTGAGCTCATCCTTCCAGCACTTCACCACCTCGTCAGGATCCTCGATATCAGAAAGCCCTGTTAGGAAGGCTTTCAAGCTCCTCAGTTCACGCTTCAGCCACTCAATGTCCGCTGGGACGCCCATCAGCCGGGAGCCTTGCTCCGCCGTCAAGGATCCCACCTTTCGTAGGAGCGAGCCCATGGCGCCCCCCACGATGCTCACCATCATACGGTCCATCTCCTTCACACAAAATAAACCTCTTTTTCTTTTTGTTCTCTCAATGGTCATGTAACATCGGTAGCTAGCTTGGAGCTGTTCCTGAATGAGCCCATGACTCCATTTTGTTTGTACAGATACTAAATTCTTTTTAAAAATTGTCATTGTCACTTTAAGGCATATAAAATTGTAATAACGTTTATAGACTAATCATCTGTCGATGACAACAATGGACTTGAGCACTACCCAAAGAAGTGCATTGTCCCAGAGACATCTTCTATAGATTTCCTTGCCAATCTTTCCTAGGCCACGGATGATTTGGTCGCATGCCCTTGCAGGCTTGTGGCAAATGCCAAATCCTGGAGCCTACCTTGGCTACATTCAATACTGTACCTGATACAGACCTACCTTGGCTACATCCTGGAAACAATACTAAACAGGAAGTTTAAATTGTATGTTAGATTTTTAACATAAGCGGGGCAATTGACCAACAAAGTCTAACTCAGTGTTTAACCTGGACAAACCGATTAGAAGGGGAGTCCTGTTGAAAATGTCGAAGGATGCAGATCCTGAATGGTTTGATGCTCAGTACAAGAAGCTTCCTTTTCTGTGCTTTTCGTGTGGGATTTTAGGCCATTGCGGGATGGGTTGTGCTAAACCGGTGATTAGGAATGATCAAGGAAAGCTTCCATATGAGCGCGACCCCCCGCTCAGAGCGCCTGATGATCGCCGCAAGAAACTGCAGAGTTTTGCTGATGCTGCGGCGGAGTCTTTTGGGAGTGGAAACGCGGCGAGTAGCCGTCCTACACAATCTTCGTCGGGGAAATCAGGGGATGGCAGGGAGAAGGAACGGAGTATGGAAGAACGTCGTTCCAATGTTGCCTCTGATGACCGTGCAGACGAAGAAGAGATCACGTCCCCTCTGAAGATGCCGGCTGCTAACACCAAGGCTAAGGAAACGATGCCTAGTGCTGTTGGGAGGCAGCTGTTCCAGGTTGAGAAGGACGCTGGTCGGAAAGGAGTGAGAAAGAGGAAACCTAAACGTGGTGAACCACAATCTGTGCAAACGCCGGACCTTAATTTGCCGGTGGATGATGCAGCGCTGCTGGTGCCGCACGGGCTGGTGAGTTCCCGTGTCAACCAGCTGAGGGATGCTCGGGCCACCACAGATGGAGAAGAGGGTCAGGAGGAATTACTCAAGAAACAGAAACGTGCTACACACACTAATGCGAGATCGGCGGCGGCTGTGAGCGACAGCCCCCGCCGGGCACAATGAAAATCCTATGTTTGAACTGCCGGGGAGTGGGGCAGCCCGAGGCAGTTCAAGAAATCCGTAGCTTGTGTCAGCTACACCGCCCGGTGGTGGTTTTTCTCTCGGAAACGAGGCTGTTTTTTGACAAGGTGGATTGTTTACAGAGACCGCTAGGCTTTCCAAATGGAGTTGGAGTTGGAAGCTATGGGCGATGTGGTGGTCTGGCCCTCCTATGGAACAGGGAGGTGGATTTGAAGCTCCAGACCTATGACAAGATGCACATTGATGTAGCTGTCCTAGATTCACACACTAGGCAGGAACTCTGGAGATTTACAGGCTTCTATGGCGAGTCGAGAAGGGAACTGAGATATCGGAGCTGGGACTGCTTACGACTTCTCAGGAACAACTTTCATCTGCCTTGGTTATGTGCTGGTGACTTCAATAAGGTTTTGGATGCCTCAGAACATTTTGGGCGCCAAGAGCGCACAAAACGACAGATGGAAGGCTTCTGGGAAGCAGTGGCTGACTGTGAATTCATGGACCTAGGATACACAGGCCTTTCATACACCTGGGATAACAGGCAGCAGGGGGATCGCAATGTCAAAGTGAGGCTCGACCGTGGTCTGGCCACGAGTGACCTCCTGAATGTCTTTAATGATATCAAAGTGACACACTTACAGACCACAGAATCTGATCACTGTGCACTGTTGATTGAATGCTTCAAGGTTCGGCAGTGGAAGAGGAGGAAGCGACATTTTAAATACGAGAACATGTGGCGGCGGGATCCTACATATATGGATGTGGTGAAAAATGCCTGGAATACTGAGGAGGGACCGGTGACCCTCTCGCGTGTGCGCCGGCAACTTGATGGGGTACAGGGATCCCTGCAGGAATGGGAGGGGAGTGTTTTTGGGTCGGTCAAGAAGGAACTGGCACAGAAACGGAGGGAGCTAGAACGGGTGCGCGGCAGTTCGATTGGTGCGGGGCCAACTAGCCAAGAACGCAGGCTCATGGCGCGTATCTCTGGATTGCTATCCCGAGAGGAATGCATGGCGAAGCAGCGATCACGGATTGACTGACTGAAGGAAGGTGACCGTAACACTGCATTTTTTCACGCCAAAGCACGGGAACGTGCTAGCAGCAACAGGATCAAGTCGTTGGTTCATGCTGATGGTTCCATTGCAGAGCAACAAGATGAGTTGGAGGAGGTAGCTGTCTCTTTCTACAAGGAACTGTTCACGGCACAAGACAACCTGGACACTGGAGCTATCTTGCAACATGTCCAACAGAAGGTGTCAGAGGACATGAACAATTTTTTGATGCGGCCTTTTACAGGTGATGAGGTAAAGAAGGCTGTTTTCATGATGGGCCCTAACAAAGCTCCTGGGCCCGATGGACTCACATCGGGTTTCTTCCAAGTGCACTAGGAATTGGTTGGGCCGCAAGTATGCAAGGCGGTTCTGAATTTTCTGAATGGGGGTGAAATGCCGGAAAACATCAACCTCACCACCATAGTCCTCATTCCTAAGTGTAAGAACCCGAGGTAGATGAAACAATTCCGGCCGATATCTTTGTGCAACGTTCTTTACAAGATATGCTCAAAGGTTTTGGCTAACCGTCTGAGAGTGTTTCTGGACGAGATCATTTCAGAAGAACATAGCGCCTTTGTACCAGGGAGGCTCATTACGGACAACGTCCTAATTGCTTATGAGTGCACCCACTATCTGAAGAGGAGGAAAGGAAAAATTGGAATGTGTGCTGTGAAGCTGGATATGGCAAAGGCATATGATCGTGTTGAATGGGAATATTTGGAGGGCATTATGCTGAAACTCGGCTTCCATGAAGGATTTGTCTCACAGGTCATGAGGTGTGTGACTTCAGTTTCTTTTTGTATTAGAACTAATGGGGTCTTATCGAACTGTTTTAGACCATCAAGAGGACTACGACAGGGCGATCCGATTTCACCTTATTTGTTCCTGTTATGCTTGGAAGGCTTGTCATGTCTTCTTCGAGAGATTGGGCCTAAGCATTTGTCGAAGGGAGTTCGCGTGGGCATTCATGCACCCTGGATCTCACATTTGCTCTTTGCGGATGATTGCATCGTCTTTACAGAAGCATCGCAGAGGGGGGCCGATCGATTGAAGAGGGTTCTGGAAACTTATAGCAGGGGCTCGGGACAACTGATCAACCGAGATAAATCAGCTGTCTTGTTTAGTAAGAATTGCGCCAGCGAGGCAAAGGAAGAAGTGAGCAATTGCCTGGACATTCACAATGAAGCCTTAGCTGAAAAATACTTGGGCCTTCCTACGCGTGTTGGTCGTGCAACAAAGGAGGTCTTTGAATACTTGCCTGCGAGGGTGAAAGGGGCGATCGGCAGTTGGAGTGGACGGGAAGCTAGCTGTGCGGGTAGAGAGGTCCTCCTCAAAGCCGTTGCGCAGGCAATTCCCACGTTCTCCATGAGCTGCTTCTTGCTTCCTGCGGAGACTTGTAAAAAGATGCGACAGTCCATTACTAACTATTGGTGGGGAAGTTCTGCAGATAACAACCGCATTCACTGGCTACGCTGGGATCGCCTCACGAGATCAAAATTCTGCGGTGGTATGGGGTTCCGCGACCTGAAATTGTTCAACCTGGCGATGCTTGGAAAACAGGGGTGGCGGCTCATGACACGACCGGACTCTCTTTGTGCTAGAGTCCTGAAAGGGAGGTACTATTATGATTCAGAATTTTTGGAGTGCACAAGAAGGAAGAGATCGAGTCACACTTGGCGTGCGATCTTGGCTGGCAGGGAGGTCTTGAAAGCTGGGCTACTCCGAAGAATTGGGGATGGTTCGTACACAAAGATTTGGGAGAACCGTTGGATCCCTAAACATTTCAGTGGTACGCCCATTGCAGTGCAGGAGGAACCGGACATCACTCATGTTCAGGAGCTTCTTACGGCGAGTGGCCAATGGAACGCAGAGTTGATTCAGGCTTCTTTTTTGGGTCTTGATGCTGATGCAATACTGAAAATCCCAATACGGGGAACAGGTGAAGACCTTTGGGCCTGGGAACTGGAGAAACATGGGTGCTATTCAGTTAAATCTGCATACAGACTCCTTGACGGAAGGCGACAACTTCAGGAGGACATGGAGACGGCAAGCTCCTCTGAAAATGACATTTGGCGCCGAATTTGGAAGCTTGATGTGCCCCCTAAAGTCAGATTTTTCTGGTGGAGAGTGATTAATGAATTTCTCCCATCAAAGCAGATCCTACATAGGAGGCACATTGAACCAGTACCAATGTGTGATGTGTGCGGTGGCCAGGAGGAATCAATTCATCATGTGCTGATGGAGTGCACAATTGCTAAGCTTTTCTGGGAGCAAGCAAGGGAACTAACAGGCGTCAAAATTCCTAAGCTGCACCCGGTTACTTGGGCGAAGGACATTATGTTCTTTGGGTCAGCAAAAGAGAGAGCGCTCATTATCTGTGGGATGTGGTCACTTTGGATGCAACGTAATGACCGTCGACATGGGAGAGCTGCCCTGCCACTCAAGGAAGCGGTCATCTGGGTGAGGGACACGACCTTTGATTTGTGGCAAATCCTCCACCCTCGGAGGAAACCAAAGGCAAGTGTGAAGGTGTCGACTTGGACACGGCCGGCTTCAGGTTGGGTTAAATGTAATGCTGATGCTGCTTTCCAAGAGGAGTCGGGGCAAGCCGCTACTGGTACTATCCTAAGGAATGAGCAGGGCGAATTCTTGGTTGCTCAAGCAGTTGCATACCGACATTGCATGGATGCACTGATGGCAGAGGCTTACGCCTGCAGGGATGGTATGGCCCTGGCTGAGAGGAACGGAGTCAACCGGCTATGTGTGGAGACGGATTGCCAGGAACTGACCGCTCTTTGGGACAGAAGAAATGAAGGCCGTTCGGTAATCACACCGGTCATCAGGGAGCTTTATGAACTTAGTTTGTGCTTTTATGAATTTTCTTTGTCATATGTTAGCAGAAATTGTAATAAGATAGATCATGAGTTAGCGAAACAGGTTAGTGGGGAGGAAGCGGTGGTGTGGCTTGAGACACCGCTCTGCATCCAGAACCTGTTACAGGCGGATTGTAATCTTGCTCCTTGATGAATGAGAAAGCCTTCCCTCAAAAAAAAAAAAAAACTCAGTGTTTAAAATAGCTGGTTAAGCCTCTTAGCTGCCAGCCTTTGCATCAGCTAAGATCAGCTGTTTAGCGATTTTGCACTGGACACAAATATAAAAGAGCTTTGCAATAACAGGATTGAGACAGTTCTAAAATTCTTCAAGATGACTAAGCCTGAGATTTCCGTTTCCCTCAGATTGTTTAGCTGCACAGAAACGGACTAATTGCGAAGTGACTAGTTTGTACTCTGTAGGCATAATTCTTTGCATCTGGTGAGGAAGAAAGGTGAGTAGCTGTCGGAGCAAGAGAAGAGAACCTTGCTGTCTGTTGCTCTTGCTCCGGCGGTAACATGGTGTTTCCCAATCGAAGCTTGGAGGTGCGGCTTGGGGAAGATGAGTCAAATGGGGAGCCGCCGGTCGCAGCCGCTGCCGCCTCCGGGCGCAGCCGCCGGAGGCACTGGCCGCCGCCTCGGGGCTGCAGCTGCTGGGGGGGAGGGTATAGGAGTGGGGAACAGAGAGCGTACTAGTCACTTAATTGGTCGTCTTCCCCTCCGGGCGCAGCCACAGAGTCATCCCCTCTGCCGCCGCCGCCGCCGCCTTGTTTCATTTTCAGGGGAGAGGATACGCCGAGAGCCCGAGAGTGCCGACTAATGCGAAAATGAAATACAGGAAATAAAATGGGAATCGAACCATTCCAAAATTCATTTAACCTGGGAAGCACATTTTAGGATACATAATCACGTATACTACTCTCTCTGTTCGGAATTATAAATTATATTGAATTTTTTCTAGTAGATACATAATGTACAATGTTTTTTATGCATCTAGATATGTAGTAAAATCCATATATCTAAAAATTAAATAATCTAATTTAGGAATGAAGGGAGTGTATAGCATTTAATTGGATCCTTTTGCTAAAAAAATTATGTTATATCCACTGTTGTATAATACATCATAATTATCAGCTCAGTAGAAATACTTTATTGTGATTTGGGAGCATCTGAAACTTCAATAATTTAGTCTTACCACTGACAAAATTCATATTTGTGTCAATGATAATATAGAATGACACATGTAATATCCATACCACTTATGAGTATTTCCTCCATCACCTCTAATACCATTGCCTCTCCTCCACCACCACTGCCGGTCGCACCCTCTTGTGCTCTTCGTCCTCTCTAACGATTGCAGCTGCCCTATTTCAGTTCTACTTTCTTGTCTTGCATCCTCCTGTTTCACTTTGGCTGTTGGGGATGCTTATGGCTCAAAAATAATTATATTCATTCCGTAAACACACATAACACCGTTGTAGCATTTTACACGAAAGTATTCAGGTCATTTTGGTGCGAGCATAATCGCAAAGTTTATGGCCGCGTGGCTCTACAACCAATCGTTCTATCACCTCTCATTTTGGTTGAAGCTCAGATTTGGGCTAGGGTAGGCTTCCATGGGATTGCCTTATCCTAGGTCCTAGGGTGTGAGTGTGTGCGCTTTTTCTTTGTCTTGTGGCCTCCGACTTTATAACGCTGAAACTTTGTAAATCTCTCTTTCGCTTAATAAAATACGTGCTATGCACATTCTTTTAAAAACATGGAAGTATTTCAAAGTATTGTGACTTTCCACATAAAGCACTATGGTTAAAGAGTATGATAAATAGCAGGATGTGAACTCGCTTAAGGCTGTTAACCGTTCAGTGCTCATAGCTGGGAGGACTACAAGACAAGGCTAGGTTCATGGTGTACTTTCTAATTCTAGAGCCAGGTGACTCGGCGAGCCACCGCTATCTTCACCCCGCGCGCCCTCCTCACTAGTGTCGCCGCGGCGTGCTCTCTGCCAACGAGGGGCGAGAGGAGGGGGCGGAGGAGAGGGGCAACCATGGAGGAGGGCCAGCGGTGAGGTGAGAGGGAGAGGGTGCCGACACTGAGGTAGAGAGGGAAAAGGTGTCGGTGGTGAGAGAGAGAGAGGGGGTCGCAGGGAGAAAAGAGAGGGAGGGGCGGACGGGTTGAGAGAGACGAGAGGGGAGGTGCAGGCAGGCGCATGGCCGATGAAGAGGATAAGGCGCAGGTGGACGTCAAAGTTAGCTAACTCGATTCAATTAGAATTTTTGGGTCCGAACTTCTCTTCGTCGAGGTATATTTTTATTTTATAGGTACACTGATAGTCTGGTACATTGTTGATTGCTTAAGTTGATATTAGTGAGAGTGAAAAATTGGTGTACACTCTACAAAAGATGTGCAAAATTCTCATTCATACTAGTAATTTATGCATTTTATGTACTACAGTAGTAAAACCATTTAACCTGTTTAAACACCGTTTAAAACCGTCAAGACCGTTTAAACACTAAACAATGAGTCACCGACTAGCCTTCCTTTACCGTTTACGTTTTCATTGACCTCATACAGGATGAGAGAGGGATCCACTGGTTCAGTATTACTCCTAGTCTTCTATGAAACTACTCGAACATTGATGGGCTAATGTCATCTATCACTACAGTACCATTTCCATAACACATTCCAATTGCAAGCACCTCCCTACATCCAACACTAGATTTCTCTTGAGGTCTAAGAGAAAGCCCTATCAACCTAATGATGTCAGGAACCAAGGAGCACAGCTAAATCGAACAGAGAAAGGAGCACGAGATTCAGACAAATAGCAGGAAGGAATGGGGGAAGCAACAACAGATTCACTGATCGACGAGGAACGAGTTCAATTTACAGACTCAAGCAATCGCGGCCAGAGAGACCACGGGACCAGCTACTCTACTGCTACCTACTAGGGTTCATCCCCATTCAACAATCCATGGGCATTACAGCAAGGCCATGGCCCTTTAACACAGGTCGGCAGTAAAACGGTTTAACTGAAGTAACTGTTGCCAGTTTGACAACAAGGTAAAAAGAAGAAGGTAAGTACGGTAGCCGTTGAAACCATGATGAACGACATCCCTTGCATCTGTCGAAGCGTTACAGTCACGAGTATGCGCCAAGCCTGACAATGCCCCCTCTTAACATCCTTGTCCTCAAGGATGGAAGGATGGGAAGACTTTGCGGATGAATTCAGCATCTTCCCATGAAGCTTCAGCCTCTGTCAGATTACTCCAGTGAATAAGCCATTGCGTCACCGGCTCATTGTTCCTTGGAATCATTCTTCGCTGCAAGATTGCTTGTGGAGCGACTCTGATAGTACCCTTTTCATCCAGAAGGGGCAGTTCCTTGCTAGGTACAGCTTGAGGACCCAAATGTTTCTTGAGTTGACTGACATGGAAAACATCATGTAGCTGACATCCTGCAGGTAGGAGTAGCTTGTATATTGATGGACCAATCTTTTGTAAGACTTTGAAAGGCCCATAGAATTAGGAGTGTAGCTTCAAATACTTGTGAGCACTCAAGGAAGTGTGCCTGTATGGTTGTAACTTGAGATATACCATGTCACCAACTATGAATTCCCTCTCTGATCTGTTTTTATCAGCCTGATTTTTAATTCTTGCCCGAGCCTTCTGTAAATTGTCTTTTATGATTTAGGCAGCCACTTGTCTATTTCTGAGCTGTTCTTGAGCAGTAAGATCAGGGCAATCAACTGAAATATCTTCAGCTACTAGTGGGGGAGAGAAGCCATATAAAGCTTTAAATGGAGTCATATTTAAAGATGTATGGTAGGATGTATTGTACCACCATTCAGCCATAGACAACCAATAAGACCACCTTTGAGGGCTGTTAAAGCACATGCATCTAAGATAATTCTCCAGGCACCGGTTCAGCCTCTCGGTTTGGCCATCAGTTTGTGGGTGATAAGCAAAGAACATATGTAATTCCACTTTCATGTTCTTGAGGATAGATTGCCAGACTGAACTAGTGAAGATAGGGTCTCTGTCTGTTACAATCACCTTAGGTAACCCATGCAACTTGAATATGTTGTCCATGTATAGATCAACAACATCCTTTGCTTGATAGGGATGGCTGAGTGGAAGAAAATGGGCATATTTAGTGAACCTATCAACAACCACCAAAATAACATTTTTCCATTGGGACTTGGGTAGGCCTTCCACAAAATCCATGGATACATGTGTCCATGCTTGTTCAGGTACTGGAAGTGGTGCTAGTAACCCTGGGTATGGTGTATTCTCAGACTTGTTTTTCTGACAAACAGGGCAATTCTTAACATAGTCCTTAACAAACTGCAGCATGTTGGTCCAGTAAAACACTAACTGGAGCCTTTTGTAAGTTGCTCTTTCACCAGAGTGGCCTCCAAATGCTGATTTATGAAATGCATCCAGTAACTGGGATTTCAATGCAACATCATTGCCAATCAATAATTTGCCTTTATGTCTGAGAATTCCATCAGCCAAAACAAAATTTGGTGCAGCATTTGGATCTAAGCTTAGCTGAGTGAGGAGGTCCAGGTATTTCTGATCATTATCATAACTAGCTATCACTTGAGTCATCCAAGTTGGAATGACTGTAGATATAATATAGGCTTCATGGGAGTGAGTAACTCTGGACAGTGCATCAACAACTATATTTTCTCTGCCTTTCTTATATTCAACTTTGTAATTCAGTCCCAAAAGCTTGACCAACAATTTATGTTGGATGCCTTCAACCAATCTTTATTCATGGATGTATTTAAGACTCTGTTGGTCAGTTCTGATAATGACAGAAGTGCTAGCAAAATAATGTTTCCATTTCTTGACTGATTCCAGTATAGCCATGGCTTCCTTTCAAGCCTAATGTTCAAGCCTAATGTTCTGCTGTAAAAGGAAATAGGTTTGTCATTCTGCATTAGTACAACCCCAATACCAGCGCCACTTGCATCAGCCTCTAAGACAAATGGCTGGGTGAAATCAGGTAAGGCTAACACAGGTGGAGAAGACATAATCTGCTTGAGTGAGTTGAATGCCTGTTCTTGTTGAGGTCCCCATTGGAAAGAGGCTTTCTTTAATGCATTGAACAGAGGTCTACAAATGATGCCATAATCTTTGATAAATCTTCTATAGTATCCTGCCATGCCCAAAAATGCTCTCAAATCAGTGACAGTGTTAGGGGTTGGCCATTCTTTAATGATAGTAATTTTGGAGGGGTCAGTTGCTACTCCTTCCTCACTGATAATGTGCCCCAAGTACTCCACTTCCTTTTGTGCAAATGAGCATTTATCTAGTTTGGCATATAACTTGTGTTCCCTCAAAATTTGTAACACTGTTCTAAGGTGAATCACATGGTCTCTGAGTGAACTGCTGTATATCAATATGTCATCAAAGAATACTACTGCAAACTTCCTCAAAACTTCAGCTAAGATAGTATTCATCAAAGTTTGGAATGTTGCAGGAGCATTTGTTAGCCCAAAGGGCATGACCACATATTCAAAGTGCCCAAGGTGTGTTGTAAATGCTGTCTTCTGTATATCCACTTCCTTCATTCTAATTTGATGGTAGCCTGACCTCAGATCAATCTTAGAGAAGATTTTAGCCCCAAACAACTCATCCAATAGATCTTCAATAATTGGGATTGGATATTTGTTTTTCACAGTCTTGGAATTTAATTGCCTATAGTCCACACAAAGCCTCCATGTACCATCTTTTTTCTTGACTAGTATAATAGGAGAAGAGTATGGGCTAACACTTGGCCTTATCATATTGGCTTGAAGCAGATGTGAGATCAGTGCTTCCATAGCATTCTTTTGGTGATGAGGTAATCTGTAAGCTCTTTGGTTTACAGGGAGGGTGTTAGGTAGTAAGGGTATTGCATGATCAATAGCTCTGAAAGGAGGTAGTTGGGTTGGTTCTTGAAAAACATCCCCAAATTCCTGCAGAACCTCAACTATTTCCTGAGATGGTGTTGAAGAACCCAATTGGTTGGAAGGACCAGAATTGTTCAGAACAATCACAGCTCCAATAGCTCTCTTTTTCAGTAACTGATAGAGCTTTTTGGGTCCAATGACCATGTTGTTGTTTCTGAATGTTTCATCCACAAAAGTAACTAATTCCTTGCCTTCCTTTGTAATGGAGAATTCTCTTGTTCTCAAATCCAGACCAACAAGGCTATGGGTATAAATCCAATCTGCTCCTAGGATAATGTCAAATCCCTTAAGGTTCAATAGTCTGAAGTCAGACTAAAAGGTATGGCCTTGGATAGAATATTTGCAAGCTTTGCACATAGTAGAGCTTATCATCTCCTTGCCTTGGGCTGCAGCTATCTTTACTCTGTCAGCTTTAGAAATGTCACACTTGGCCTTAACAGCCCATCTGGAACTTATGAAGGACACATCACTACCACTATCAACTAATGCAGTGGCCATGTGATTTCCCAACTTTAGATTTAAGGTGAATGTCCCTGCTTTGGATGGGGTCTTGTGAGTGCTTGAACAAATATTTGAAAAGTTGCTAGCTTTTCAGTTTCCTTCTCCTGTTGCTCAGCTGAGTCATCATCTTCTACTACAGCTACCTCTTCTCTGCCCTCTGCATTTTCCACCAAAATTACAGCATAGAGTTGCTTGCCTTTACAAACTTTTGTATGTCCAGGAATCCATGGTTCCCTGCATTTGAAGCATTTCCCTGCAGCTCGTAGCTCTGCTATTGATGGTGCTTTCACCTCCTTGTCCTTGTTTTCAGGTTTGGTGTCCATCCTGATATTCTTTTGGTGTGGCACAAAGTTAGTGAATTTCTTGAAGCTTGGAGTGGCCATTTCTAATCTCTTAGCAAACCAATAGGCTTCATTTAGAGTTGTGGGTTTGTGACATTGGAGGTGGTGTTGAATTTGGTCTTTGAGCCCAGATATGAAACTACTGATGAAGTAAGTGTCAGATAGAGATGGATTGTGCCTTTTGACCATACTCACCATTTCTTCAAATCTGTCCACATAATCTGTGATAGTCCCTACTTGCTTCAGATTATGGAATTGACCCACAATGTCATACTCAGATGAAACATTGAATCTGTCAGTTATCATTCTGCAGAAATGATGCCAGGGTAGTGTATTGGCATTACACCCTGTTCCTCTCCACCAATACTCAACTTTTCCTTGCACATACATAACAACAATTTTCACTCTATCTTCATTTGGAATGCCAATCATTTCAAAGTACTTCTCAGCCTTTCTTAGCCAACCATTAGTATATTCACCACTGAATTCAGGGAAGTTGAGTTTAGGTCCTCTAGCAACAGTTCTATGTTGATGGTACAAGTGTTGGTTGTATGTCCATGGGTGTTCATGTCCATCCTGATCCCAATCAAGGTAATGTCCCTCAATATATTCAGTATACTCTTCATCATCAAACTGGCCATCTTGTGACCAAAGCTGATATTGGCTAAAATGAGATGCAGCATTTTTCTTTGCCATAGCATTAGAGCTTGATGCAAAGTTCACTTTTCTCTGTGCATTAGGATCTCCACTATACATTTCAGGCCTTCTAAATGGAGGAATAGTATAATTGGTGGTGGTGTTCTTACCCTTGACAGCTGAGTCTTTGTCTTCAGGAAAGGTATCAGTGAGTTTAGCCCCAGAACTTTCAACCAATTTCAATAGCTTCTCCAAACTGTTGTTGATGGATTTGTTTTGAGCATCTTGGGCTGTCATGAAGTCATCCAGGGTTCTTCTGATGCCATCTACCTCCACTGTTGTGGCATAAAGTTGAGGATCTCCTTCTTCGTTGTTGACAGTGTTCACCATGATGTTCTATGAGATCGGTTTGGGCCAAACCCTCCCCAACAAGTCTCACAGAAGAATCTACCGCTGCCTGAGATGCGGATCTGGCTAAGGGATTTTACGCAAACACTTGGTGTGCAACCCGTGACAAAGAGCGCCTCCCTCCAATCGCCACCGCAGATTCCGATCTCCCCACCAGTTTCCGGAATTTTACGCAAGGACAATTGCCCTACAACCCTGACTTGGCAAGAAATCCACTACTAATTTGAGGAACTTGGGGTGGTTTCCTCGAATTCGGGTGGGAGGGTGGGGATTTTTCCGCAGGTGAGCTGCAAACCCCTCTCACCGCGCCGATCGGACAGGAATTGAGGAATTGGCTTTGGAAGTGAAAAATTTTCGCCAAGGATCGAGGGCTCTGTATACCAATTGTCAGGAACCAAGGAGCACGGCTAAATCAAACAGAGAAAGGAGCATGAGATTCAGACATATAGCAGGAAGGAATGGGGGAAACAACAACAGATTCACTGATCGACGAGGAACGAGTTCAATTTACAGACTCGAGCAATCGCGGCCAGAGAGACCACGGGACAGCTACTCTACTGCTACCTACTAGGGTTCATTCCCATTCAACAATCCATGAGCGTTATAGCAAGGCCATGGCCCTTTAACACAGGCCGGTAGTAAAACGGTTTAACTGAAGTAACTGTTGCCAGTTTGACAACAAGGTAAAAAGAAGGTAAGTACGATAGCCGTTGAAACCATGATGAACGACATCCCTTGCATCTGTCGAAGCGTTACAGTCATGAGTATGCGCCAAGCCTGACAAATGAGCTGCCAATAGACACTGTGTGTTTCGAGTTTTACAGCACATGTGATATGGCATGTTGCACAATTCTACCAAAATAATTAAATAACCAAGAAAAAGAATTAATACAGGAGGGCTGAGGGCTGCAACTGGTGTACGAGCCTGGCTATGCTCGGCTCCCTGTTGCAGCCTTGCAGGCCCTCGCTCAATCCAGGCTCGGCTCGCTCGGCTCCATTATTTTCCTCGTCCCGCCGCCGCCAACATCCATCGTCCGGCGCTGCCGTCACCTGAGCGTTACATCACGGACGTCACCTCGTGTCAGGCGGCCAAGGCAAGCAGATGAAGCGTAACAGAGCAAGTGACGGTTGGGCGTTCATCTCACCCGTACATCTGGCGATCAACGGCTATTAGTGCTTACTCTATTTTTAGACGCTAAACAGTACTGCGTTTCCTTCGTTCTGCTTTAAGAGGCAGAGTTGCCTTGTAATCGAACTATGGCGTGATTTGTATCGGGTATGAACCCTAAGTAGAGTAGTTGTAGTGTTCGTCGTCACCGCCGTCGTGCTGGCCGCCGGCGACCCGAACCCTTGTTGTGAACCTTTTGCTGTAATCGAGCTTAATCCAGACCTTCTCCATTCCGCGCCTGCAATTTCTTCCTTTCTGCTGTGTTCTTCTTGTTTTGATCCACTGGATCCTGACAATTAGTATCCAGAGCCAATCATCCTCGGCGGGGGAGAATTTTTTTCCATCCGCTTCCACAGCCAGTTTCTCAGATCTTGTCCGATCGACGCGGTGAGTGGAGGTTGCAGCTCTCCTACGTCAAATCCCTCCCACCCACCCAGATCTGAGGAAACCACCCCACAATCCCAACAAAATCTTGCATCTCACCAGTATTCAGCTAGGGTTGTGGAGCACGTGTCTCCTTGTAAAATTCCGGGTGCTGAAATTGGTGAAGCTGCGGAGAAGAAGGCGTGAGGCATCGTCAATTTGGGTTACAGAACTTGTTTCTATGTAAAATTCCTCGATTGATTCCTTGTCTCAGGACGGCGGTAGAAATTGCTTGCAGATCTTGTTGGGGCGAGCTCTACTCAAACCGAATTTGCAAGCCACGATGGTCACTACAAGCAACGACAAGGGTGTACCAGAGTTATATGCTACATCAGAGGAAGTTGAAGCTCTAAGATCCAAAGTGGAGACCTTCATGTAGGAACAAGCTGTCCACAACAAGACCATGAGCACATCCTTGGAAAAGCTACTCAAACTGGCCGAGGAATCAGGAGCTAAATTACCAGAGTCCACTCCAGATGACAAAGGTTCAAGTGTGAAAGGTAAAGATACTACCCAGAGCTATAAAATTCCACAGCTTAGAAGACCAGAGCAGCTTAGGGGAGAGTCACATATTCATAAGAAGGTCAATTTTGCACCTAGCTCTAGCAATACAACAAATAGATCCATGTTACACCCCCATAGTCAGTATCAGCCTACTTCACAGGATGGCCAATATGAGGAGGATGATTATACTGAGTATGATGAAGGAGAGGAATATTTTGAGCAAACCTGGAATATGTCCAAGTCAGATGAGATCTTTCCTAAGCAGACATACCACACACCACCACCCAACCAGCAGCCAAACCCAACACCAAATCCCAACCCACCACCACAACCTAATCCTATACACACCACATTTACTTTTCCCAATCCAAGCCATCAGCTTACCCATACTTCCAATTACCCATCATACCAAACCCATACCAATCAACCCTTTAGAGAAAAGCAACAACACTTCCCAAACAATTATAATTACAACACAAACCCAAACCCACAATACAATTACCAACCACCTCCAAACCATAATTATAACCAGCATATTCAATATCAACACAGAGCTGTGGCTAGAGGCCCTAAGTTACACTTCCCTGAATTTACTGGAGAGGATACTGATGGATGGCTGAGGAAGGCAGAAAAGTACTTTGAGATGATTGGAGTACCCAATGAAGATAGAGTAAAAATAGCAGTCATGTATGTAAATGGCAAAGTTGAGTTTTGGTGGAGAGGCACTAGATGCAATGCCAACACACTACCATGGCATCAATTTTGTAGGATGATTACTGATAGGTTTAATACAACCTCTGAATATGAAGTTGTTGGGCAATTCCACAACCTAAAGCAATTGGGGTCAGTAGTGGACTATGTTGACAGGTTTGAAGAAATGGTGAGCATGGTTAAAAGACACAACCCCTCCTTGTCAGATAGATACTTCATAAGTAGTTTCATCTCTGGCCTGAGGGATCATATCCAATACCACTTGCAATGCCACAAGCCAACAACCCTGTCTGAAACTTATTGGTTTGCCAAGAGACTGGAACAGACCACTCCTTAGTTCAAAAGGTTCAGTACTTATAACCCTCCTAACAGACAAGCTAAGCCTGAAGTCAAAGACAGCAAGGAGAAAGAGAAAACACTCCCAGCACAAACTCTTGCTGAGTTAAAGGCTGCTGGAAAATGTTTTAAATGTAGAGAACCATGGGTTCCTGGCCATTCCAAGATCTGTAAAGCCAAACAAGTCTATTCTGTCATCTTGATTGAAAATGAAGAGGACAAAGAAGAAGTGGCTGTGGTAGAAGATGTGGAATCTGCTGAGGAGCACATTATCCAAGACACTGAGACAGTCAAGGTGTGCCACCTGTCAGTTCAGGCTCTTACAGGAACAACATCTAAAGTGGGCACCTTCACTCTGAAGTTGCAGATCAATGATCAGACAGCTATTGCTCTAGTTGACAGTGGCAGTGATGCCACTTTCATTAACCCAAAATTTGCTATTAAGGCTAATTGTGTGATTACAGATGTTGAACCAGTCCAAGTAGCAGCAGCTCAAGGCAAAGTCCTACTTAGCTCCACTGCCTGCAGTAGCTGCCTTTATAGCATTCAAGGCCATCACTTTTCTTCAGATTTCAGGCTGTTTGAATTGAAAGGTTATGATATAATTAGGGATGGTAGTTTTGCCTGCAGGCGCGGGTATCCGCGGATACCCGACCCGACGGGTAAGGGTACGGGCACCAAAATCCGCCCGCGGGCGCGGATACGGGCACCAAAATCCGCCCGCGGGCAGCAAACGGGCAAGAACTTCCACCCACGGATATACCCGCACCCGCTATATATATATCCCAAGCCCAATAACACAAACCCTAATCCCCAACCCGAATTCCCCCACCCGGCCGCCGCCTCCCCAAACCCCAGTTCCCCTTCCCCTGTTCTGTTCGGCTGTTCCCCACCCGGCGTCCCGGCCGCCCCGCCTCCCTCTCATTTCTCTCTCTGCATCTAGGGATTCTGGGCGGTCACCGGTCAAGCCTCAAGCGGCGGTGGCGCGGGCACGCGGCGCATGCGCATCTGCTCACTACTGCAGGCCCGCCGGTGGCGCACCTGCGCACCGCGCAGGCGCAGGCGCGCACGACGGCACGGGAACGACATCTCCTCGTGGGCTCGTGGCTGCTGCCCCTCCGGCCCTACCTCGCGACCTCGCCCCTCCGGCCGTCCCTCGACCCTCGCGACCTAGTCCCTCCGGCAGGCTGGCGCCCGGCGCAGGCGCAGCACCAGCACTGCGCCCGGTTGCCCCTTCACTGCTGGGCCGGCCGTGAGCCTGTGAAGCAGCAACTGGTGACCATGAGACCATGACTTGTGAGATGATCCCTAGTGAGATGGCTGGATGGTGGATGCGTTTTTTGCACTTTGTGATCTGTCTGGACATTGGCTAGTGTGTGTGTCATTGGACATTTATTCTTTGTGTTGTAATAATTAGATGTCGTGTGACAAATTGATACAATGTGTTATGGTTGTCAAATTGTGGTGCTTCTTGTTTTCTTGACCTTTATTTGCATTATGGTTGTCAAATTGTTGGTTATTCTTGTTGAAATATCTTATATTATTGCTGTTCTTGCTGAAATGAGAATATTAATATGTTATTTCTCGCGGGTGCGGGCAAATCCGATACCCGCGGATATCCGCGGGTGCGGGTGCGGGCAAGATTTTCCGCCCGCGGGCAGCCTTGCGGGCGGGTAAAGGCCGGCAGCGCGGGCATGCTCGCAGGCGGGTAAATGCCTTACCCGCACATACCCGACCCGCTGCCATCCCTAGATATAATCTTGGGAGCAGATTGGATTTTTCAACATAGTCCAGTGGGCCTTGATTTAAGAAGAAGGGAATTCTCAATCACCAAAGATGGCACAGAAGTAGTAACATTTGTGGATGAAACCATTAACACCCACCATCAAGTTATTGGTGCAAGGAAACTTCAGAAATTACTTAAGAAAAAGGCTATTGGAGCCATCATTGTTCTGAACAATTCATCAGATCCTTCCACCTCTTCCACAGAGCAGCTTCCACCAGAAATAGTTGAAGTCTTGGCTGACTACAAAGATATCTTTGAAGAACCTTCTGACCTCCCACCAACAAGGGCAGTGGACCATGCTATTCCTTTATTGAATGACAACAAAGATATTAACCAGAGGTCATACAGGTTGCCCTATCACAAAAAGAATGCCATGGAGGATTTGATTAAACATCTGCTGCATACCAGGATGATTCAACTAAGTGTAAGCCCATACTCCTCTCCAGTTTTACTACTCAAGAAGAAAGATGGCACTTGGCGCCTATGTGTTGATTAAAGAAACTTAAACCCTAACACTGTCAAGAACAAATATCCCATTCCTATCATAGAAGATATGTTGGATGAATTGTTTGGAGCCCAAATTTTCTCCAAAATTGATCTGAGATTTGGGTATCACCAGATTAGAATGAGGCCAGAGGATATTCATAAAACAACCTTTACTACTCACATGGGTCATTTTGAGTATGTAGTAATGCCCTTTGGGTTGACCAATGCACCAACAACTTTTCAAACTCTGATGAACACAGTTTTGGCTGATTTCTTGAGAAAATTTGCATTGGTGTTCTTTGATGATATATTAATCTACAACACATCTCTTGAAGAGCATGTCATTCACTTGAGGACAATTTTGCAAGTATTAAGAGAAAACAAGTTATATGCTAAGCCGAACAAATGTTCTTTTGCTAAGAGAGAGGTGGAATATTTGGGCCACATCATTAGTGACCAAGGAGTAGCAACAAATCCATCCAAGATAGCCATCATCAAGCAATGGCCTACACCTCAATCTGTCACTGAGCTAAGAGCATTTTTGGGCATGGCTGGTTACTACAGACGATTTATTCAGAATTATGGAATGATCTGTAGACCTCTTTTTGATGCTTTGAAGAAAGATGCTTTTCAGTGGGGACATTCACAAGCAACGACATTTGATCAGATCAAGGAAATTATGGCTAATCCACCTGTCCTGGCTTTACCTAACTTTAGTCAACCTTTTGTATTAGAAACTGATGCAAGTGGTACTGGAATAGGAGCTGTTTTGATGCAAAATGGGAGACCCATCTCCTTCTTCACCAGAACTCTGGGTCCTAAAGCACTAACAGCTTCAACCTATGAGAAAGAGGCTATGGCCATTTTGGAAGCTATCAAGAAATGGAAGCACTATTTTGCAAGTACCTCAGTAGTTATAAGAACAGACCAATAGAGTCTGAGATACATACAAGACCAAAGATTGGTTGATGGAATTCAGCATAAACTTCTTGTGAAGTTATTGGGGTTCAATTATAAAGTGGAGTATAAAAAGGGAAGGGAAAATAAGGTGACTGATGCCTTATCTCGAGCTCCTCATTCCCAACACATGTTAGCTATTTCTGTGGCCATACCAGCTTGGGTGGAGCAAGTAACTGCTAGTTATGAGAATGACACAACTTGTTTGGACCTACTTACCAAACTCAGCATTGACCCTCAGGCATCACCTAATTATTACTTACAGGAAGGAGTTCTTAGACACAAAGGGAAATTAGTCATTGGAGATGACATTGGTCTTAAATCACAGCTCATTGATTCCTTTCATAAATCTGCTTTTGGAGGACACTCTGGAGAAAGAGCAACATTGAAGAGACTACAACTAGTCTTTTATTGGCCTAACATGCAGAAACAAGTGAAAGTCTATATTCAGAATTGCTCTGTCTGTCAGAAAAACAAGTCTGAGAATACTCCATACCCTGGATTACTAGCACCCCTACCAATTCCTACTCAAGCTTGGACACATATTTCCATAGATTTTGTTGAAGGTCTTCCCACATCAAAAGGGAAAAATGTTATCCTGGTAGTGGTTGACAGACTCACCAAATATTCCCATTTTATTACCTTATTAAGTCACCCATATACAGCCAAGGATGTAGTAGACATTTATATGGATAATGTTTTCAAGTTACATGGCTTACCTCAGGTAATTGTGACTGACATAGATCCAATCTTTACAAGCTCTATATGGCAAGAATTGTTCAAAAGCTTGAAGGTAGAACTACATCTGTCCTCTGCTTACCACCCACAAATAGATGGGCAGACAGAAAGAGTTAATTAGTGCCTAGAAAATTATCTGAGGTGCATGTGTTTTAACAGTCCAAAAAGATGGTGCCATTGGTTGTCTTTAGCTGAATGGTGGTATAATACTTCATTCCACACTTCTCTGAAAATGACTCAATTCCAAGCTCTTTATGGGTTTCCACCACCAATGGTAGCAGAAGTGGTTCTTCCTGATTGCCCTGACTTGTCTGCTCAAGAGCAACTGAGAAACAGAATGGTGGCTCACCAAGTTATCAAGGATAATCTGCACAAGGCACAAGCAAGAATCAAACAACAGGCTGATAAGAAGAGACAAGACAGAGAATTTGAGGTGGGAGATATGGTCTACTTGAAGATCCAACCTTACAGACACACCTCATTAAGTGCTCACAGATGCCTTAAGCTCCACTCCAAGTATTATGGACCATTTCGTGTCTTGTCAAGAATTGGGCCATCAACATACAAACTCTTGCTTCCAGAAGGTTGTCAGCTCCATGATGTGTTCCATGTTAGTCAATTGAAGAAGCATCTGGGTCCTCATGCTGTTCCAAGTCTTGACTTACCACTGATTGATGACAAGGGTATGATCAAGGTAGCACCCCAAAGCATTCTTCAGAGACGCATGATACCTCGCAACAATGAGCCAGTGGTGCAATGGTTAATTCAATGGGTGAATCTTCCGGAAACTGAAGCCACTTGGGAAGATGCAGCCTTCATTCGCAAGGTATTTCCATCCTTTCATCCTTGAGGACAAGGATGTTAAGGAGGGGGCATTGTCAGGCGGCCAAGGCAAGCAGATGAAGCGTAACAGAGCAAGTGACGGTTGGGCGTTCATCTCACCCGTACATCTGGCGATCAACGGCTATTAGTGCTTACTCTATTTTCAGATGCTAAACAGTACTGTGTTTCCTTCGTTCTGCTATAAGAGGCAGAGTTGCCTTGTAATCGAACTATGGCGTGATTTGTATCGGGTATGAACCCTAAGTAGAGTAGCTGTAGTGTTCGTCGTCGCCGCCGTCGTGCTGGCCGCCGGCGATCCGAACCCTTGCTGTGAACCTTTTGCTGTAATCGAGCTTAATCCAGACCTTCTCCATTTCGCGTCTGCAATTTCTTCCTTTCTGCTGTGTTCTTCTTGCTTTGATCCACCGGATCCTGACACCTTGGTCCCCCTACCGCAGCACTGGTCCGCTACTACGCGAACCTTCCCCTCTGATCGGGGTGCTAGGCTGCGAGCCGGTCGAGCTCCGCGTGCAGGCATGGTTTGGACTCGGAGCGCGTGCAGCCCACCACATGTTCGATGGAATGACTGACAGAGGGCGCTTGATGTAAGTTCTCCTCTAACCCGTTCGGGGACATTGGACCCTTCGATTCTAACATCGAGGATAACAGGAATTAATGTTGTCATTCGTCTTGCAGGTCAACATAATTGGGCAAAGTAGATGTCACCGGAGAACTAATAAGTTTCTTGGTAAAGGAGTTCTAGGCTATGGCGACCCGTGTCCTGTCACGTCAAAATCTAAGAAAGTTGGCGTTGTTTGCTCTCAAGAATGTATCCCAGAGGCAAATCATTTCACCTTTCCCTCCAGTTCTGAGGTCATGAGACCGTTTTATTGCCAATTCTTACTGTTTTTCGTTCCTCAGTTGTGTATGCATTAATGCATATGCCGGTGGAGAAACACCACAAGCATAATTTATGCCTTGTCATTTGTTCCCATTGTCCTGGGAAAGACAGAACACAACTTTCCCCCCCTTTCAGACAGAGGGTGTAACTGATTTTTGCAACGTGAAACCATAAAGTTATCATTACATTTATTCTGTAAGGAGCGAGTAAGTCTGTTCTGCTGAGTTCTGGAACATATGTATAGCTAGATCTCACTGATCTATCTACCTAGTCGCTCAAATTACCGTTTGAAGTTTACTCATCCAAGATATGAAGCATGTTTAAAATGTTAAGTGTATAGCAAGGGCATCGTACAGGATTTAAGACCCGTTTTAATCCATCGCAATTTGGTTTAGTTCCACTCACATTTTCCTTCTGCTTGGTACAGATCTACTACTCTTTTCCCTAGCAAATGCTTCAGCCCATTTTACCTGTTTGGGCGTTCATGGGGTGTTAGATGGGCTACCTATGGATCAGTGAATCTAGTTCTGTCTGATGATGGCAGACCGAAGTTTCAGATTGAGGAGGTGGAACCTTCCAAAAAGATTAGGTATTTGACGAAGAAAAGCTTGAAGGTTCAGAGGAGGCGGGTAAAGAAGAAGAGGAATGAGGCAAATAAAAATGATCCACGACGCATCAGGCCCAAGGGAAAGAAGATAAAACAAAAATTCTCCACTGCTGAAGCTAGGCTCAGATATAAGATTGATAAGGTAGTGTACCATATTATGTGGCTTTGTCTGGTTTGCATGGCTCACATCTTGCTGAACCATTTCTTCACGCATGTTACTTGATGAAGTCAATTTTGTTACATTAGTAAATGACTTCCCTAATTATTATGCAGCATCTGAATCAACCATTCTAGTTTTACTTTTAAAAGCAATGTTCTTAGTTCTTACAGAACGATGCCTGTTCAATTGTTTTACCTGCTACTATTTCGATCATATAATTAAGTTCTTTAATGCTCAGTTGATTCATTTGAACCATAATAAGAAACTGTATTGTTTAGTGGACACGATGTGATTTTTTTTCTTTGGTATGGTAAGTGAAAATAATTTGAAATGAGCTAGTTCTCTTGCAGGCCAGATTAAAGGAAGCTATGTTGATCGAAAAGCTAAAGAAGTATGAGGTTGCCAGAGCTCAAGGCCCTATGCCTAAATCGGATGATCTTAGTGGTGAGGAAAGGTTTTACTTGAAGAAAGATTCACAGAAAAAGTCAAATTACGTCCCTGTTGGAAGGCGAGGAGTTTTTGGAGGCGTAATCCTAAACATGCATTTGCACTGGAAGAAACATGAAACTGTGAAGGTTATATGCAAGCCCTGCAAACCAGGGCAAATCCAGGAATATGCAAATGAGATAGCTAGACTTAGTGGTGGTATTCCTGTCAACATCATTGGAGATGACACTATAGTCTTTTACGGAGGGAAGAACTATGTTCAGCCAGAAGTTATGTCACCTGTTGATACACTTTTGGAGCGAACATGGTCTCATATGTCATTTGTTCAAAGCTTAATTTTGATGATTAATGACAACATGATCAATGGGGCTAACAATATTGTCTAGCATGTCTTTGTAGACACTTCTAGGTCCCAAAGATGTAAAAATACCACATGCCAAAATGAGAAGATAGTATATTTTTCAAAGGTCAAAACCAAGAAAGAGAAAGAGAAGAAAAGGCACCGTCGGATGAACCGACGGTATCTTGGAAGCAGCGTCGGTGCAAGCACAGGATGAAGCGGTACACTGCGTGAAGACTGGAGTTTACTTGATGATCACCGGATCAACCGACGCCCCCATTTTTACATGCGCCGGATGAATTCAAGAGACCAAGCAACAATCAGTTCGCAGGAATCAGTAGCACCGGATGAACCGACGGTGTAGCAGCGGTTCATCCGATGGCCATGTGTTTGCTACCAGAGAGGTTCTGGCGCGAAGTTCTTCAGCACCGGATGAACCGATGGATACAAGGATTGAGTAACGGTTCATCCGATGGCTTCAAAAATGCTACCAGAGAGGTTTTGGAAGCAAACCTATCAGCACCGGATGAACCGATGGCTAGGCAAGAAGACCGTCGGTGTATGCGTCGGATGATTTGTGTCAGCAGGGATTCAATGGCTAGATGACGTGGAGGGGCACCGGATGAACCAACGGTGGGAAAAAAGGACCATCGGTTCATCCGACGGTACGAAATTCAGCAGCTTTTAGCCAACGGCTATTTGGACGTCTTGAGCTATTTATACCCCCTCCACTCACCCATTTGGAGTTGTTGGATTGTGTGGAAGTGCAGAGGAGTTCAAGACACATTGAAGATCATATCCAAGCCATCCAAGTGCTAAATTGCTCATCTATAGACTTGCACATGTTTTGTGTGTGTGCTTAGTGTTAGGTTTAGCTTAGAGCTAAGTGAGTGCAAGGTGTGCCTACCTTGTGAGGTGATTCTCGAGTGGATCAAGTTGTACGAGGTGCGCCGGAAGCCTTGGAGCCTAGGTGGCTCTCCGGCAAACGTCTTCGACCCTCTGGCTTGGTGTGGAGCGGCGAGGACACTTTGTGCGGGGGATGTGGAGACCCCCTTCCCTTGGTGGAGAAGCTCCTTAGTGGAGGCGGCATCAAGGTGACCAAGGGAGCTTGGCAAGTGCCTTCGTGGTGAGCCTTAGTGGCAAGTCAAATGGTGCTCTTGGGAGAGACTTGGTGACCGGGAAGCAATACTCTTGTGTAGAGTGCTTCAACAACGTGGACTAGGGGTGGCTTAGTGTCTACCGATACCACGGGATAAATTGCGTGTCAAGAGTTTACTTCCTCTCATCCCCTTTACGTTTCCGCATTACTTTCTTGCAATCCTTGTTTGCCTTTACTTACCTAGAGTAGTATCTTGCTAGGATTGGCTATAGGTTGCAAAACTTGTTTTGGGATGGGAGTTTCACACTAGAACAACCCTAGTTGCACATCTAGATAGTATGTTCTAGTTTATGTTTTATGCAAATAGTGATAAGCCATAGGATAAGTTTTTAAGTTGCCTAATTCACCCCCTTCCCCTCTTAGGCCACGAGCATCCGATTCCTTACAACTTTCAAAGAAAAAGGTAATTAGCATAGTTTTCTGGTTTAATTTTATTTCTATAAAAATAATGAATCTTGTTTATGGATGCTGCAAATCCCCATAATTTGGTTTCTGAAGATATATTGCTGCAAACTTCTTTTACCTTTATACCTACTGTATCTATTGGTCTCTCGTTCGGAGCTGGCAAATATTATTTACTCTTGCTACATCTCCCTCTTGCTGATCCCAACTTGCTTGGGACTAAAAGGTTTGGTTGTTTCTGTAGATAGATTGATGCATTCTTATGCGTGCTACCAACATGCAAGAATTCTGTCCTTTATGTTTAATGACACACTAGATATGCAGATAACAATAAACTATTGATTTGAAATTCATGTCAGCTTCACACCTCCTTGTTCCCTGATCATGTAATCTAATGCACAACTCATCTCCTTGATGCATTCTTATGCGTGCCATCAGGCTGATTCTAGATCTGCGTACAGCTTTTAGATGCCCTTACATCTGCCCTTTTTGTTTTAATCATCAGGCACTTGAAAAATCAAAATATGAACAGTCCCTGGAGACAGTTCAGCGTTTCATTGCAGTATCTGAAAAGGAGCTTGAACTTTATTATCGGCATGTTGCACTTTATGGAATTCCACAATCCCAGAAAGCTGATCTTGTTTGTGGTGATGATGGAGAAGCTTGTTTGCTTAAAATGGGGGGATTGGATCAAGGGAAGGACCAATGGCCCCATCTGGCTACTAATCATTTTTCTGTTCTTCACACCAGTGATATTTCTGAATCTGATGAAGAAGATACTTCTGGTAGTGAATATGATGTTAACGACAATGAGACTGAGGATACATTCAATATTTCTGAAGACGCAATTTCTGATCTTGGCGGGTTAGCCAAAAGGGAGTGAAGTATGATTACCTTGTCTGACATAATTACATTTTTGTCTAGAAATTTGCCTTGGCCTTAGCAGCCGCATTGTACCATGGATGTTTCTCTCGTTCAGATTGAATGATTCAATGCTAGACTTCAAGGTACCGGATCATCGTATTGTCTCAATTAGTCACTGCAGCTATCTGGCCCTTCTGTTGTCAGCTATTGCTAGGCTTATTTTTGCGGTGTTTTTTCCTTGAAAGCCTTGATGTGTATACTAGTACAACAAGCTCAGCGTTGATCTGTCATCTGTCACAAAATGCAAAGAAATATCTTGCATATCCTTTTAAAAGTGTTTTCTCCTAACCGTCAAAAGCTAAGTTAGTTTGGGAGCTGGGACAGCTGTGGAAAATTATATAATACTGGCTGCTGATAAGAGATACTATATTCTACTGCTGATGTAGTGCATATGTAGGTGAACTTTAGCATGAACTTTTCTGCCAACTGATGATGCTATTTCCTGTAAGTTGCAGGCTGTAAACCCCTCAGCACTTACTCAAGCTAACACCCAGAAGGAAAAGGGCACTGATGTCAAAATGGCCTCTGGTATGTAGAATGTCAACCGACACTTATATTGGATCATTTTCATTAAGCTTAGATGTGTTCCAGTGATACCCTATGTTGCCATGGTGTGTTACTTAATTATTTATTACTATTTGCTACCGAATTAGTAGTATCTGAAACCTCCACCCAGCAAATCATCTCACTGTAACCATCTTGTACTAGTATGGACACAATTTTCTCTTCAGGATCCAACTTCATGGGAAACTGGCTTCTACAAATGCCTCAGTGTCGTCAAAAGGTTGAAGGTCTTCCATCCCTTTACCAACCTTGTCAAACTTCACAGCATTCTATGTTCATCTACAACGCTAGCCTGCACCCAATCAAGCGAAAACAAAATTCAGGTCGGATAGCCAATGCCATCTAGCTTAGTCTGGATGAATCCTGTAACGAACTGAAGCAGTACAACATCACCGCTATTCCTCTTGAAATAAAGATTATGAAACTCAGTACTGGATTGTCAGGTATGGTGATTACGTCATTGAACTCTCTTGCTTGCTACAACATGTTTAAGTTAGTTGTGCCATCCAGAACAGGCGAAATCTCCTGCAGAACATGCTAACATGGACACCATGATTGTTATGGACTATAAAATGACCGAAGAATAGAGTGCCAGCATGCATGTTTATAAGAGATGTGCATCAATAAAACTGATACGGCTTTATATATAATGCATTATCAAATCGAAACTTCTCATACTGAATGCAATGCAGCATACATTAGGAGCACCGGGAAGAACTTTAGCTATGATTACTATTATTCTTTTTTGGCAAAAAAAAACCCAACTCTTCAATCAAACCGTAGTCATTATGAAGCCCTGAAATTGATACTGAAATATAGTTAATTTCATCCCCCACAATTAAATAACTAAAGATATGGTACTCGAAATCGCTAATGGCGACAATACTTCCTGAGGTATCACATAGAACCACATCAAATCATTCAAGATTCTCGCAATCTACTGCCTGCGAAAGAACTATCAAACAATTCAAATTGGCTGCTCCTCAGTCCTTATGGGACAACAAATTACTTTCATAATGCTTCTTGGCAAACCACAAAATTATACCTGCTGGAGGCATTGTCTTATCGTTGTCAATGACAATCTCTGAACCTGTTCTCTCAGCCTAAAATCATACTGGTCACGAACTGCTGCTCTGAAGGTATCACCTGCTGCCATCGATACCTATATTGTGGCTCAAACCACTGACACAAACCAATTAGTTTTATTTGATGCGAAACCATGGTTGATATAGAGCTATAAATACAAGGCAAGAAGCTGCACTTTATAGTTTACAGCACATCAAATACGACAGTGCACAAATCCGAGGGAGCAGGTAGCTACAGATTTTAAAACTCCAGCAGCAATTTACTGACCCTGATAGAGCGAGCTCCCACATACTGCCGTTTCTAATGTTAACACACTATGACATGGTTCGTGAATTTCAAATATGTTTGGCATGGTTAGTACTTGGAACAAGCTGGTCACGGATTTTTCGCATGTCCTTGTGCCAGGATGGTCTCCATCCAATTTCAAATCATCGGTTGGGGTATCTGAGAGTCTCATGGGTAGTTGAGAAAATCAATGGTTGGAATGTTGAATGAGACCCATCATGCATGTGAGCGAGATGAATGATCTAGATATATAAATCGTACGGTCACATCATGCTAGCTATCTTCAAGTACTCCTTCCGTTCTTAAATATATGACACCGTTGACTTTTTACTCCAACTTTGACCATCAATATATGTGGAACAAGTTAGTTAACTAAAGTAAAATATGTATCATTATGTCTATTGTCACATGTATTTTAGATTTAACTTGTAAGTTTATCGATTTGGAAAAATATTTGCAGAAAAGACGAATAGTCAAACTAATGAAAAAAGTTAATGGTGTCATATATTTAAGAACGGAGGTAGTAGTATTTATTCTCACTTTGTTGTAGATCTCCATGTGCTTGTCTTGAAACACGTTTCAGTTTCTTGTAGATTTCTTCGATTGAATAGGAGGTACGTACTAGCCACTAGGAGATGATTATTGTAGCTGCAGGCACATGTCAATCTTGCATTGCATTCACTACTGAAAACTACGTGCATCTCCAGATCCGTGTGTTCTTCCTTCACTACACAGCACGACAAAACCACATAGTAAGTGATCACTTGTAACACATCATTTTTCTGCCTTTTCTTGCTCGAATTTAGAGGCCAATCACCACTCGCATCACTCTTCAAATATTAATCACATTCTGCAAGATATTGAGCACGTGAAGAACGCAGCTCTGCGTTCCTCGGTTTGTTCGACCTCGACAGCCAGTAATAAATTTAACACTGATACTATAAACAACCTCTTCATCAGTTGCCACTTTATTCAGCAGGCATATACATCTGCATTGCACATCACATTTTCTCTAGTGAGATCAACGTACGGCGGCGCCGGCACGACCGGCGTAGACGGCGGAGTGGGCGGCGCTGCTCGCTGACGACGATCAGGGGAGGACTTTGCTCCACGCTTGACGGCTGACGTCGTCCGGGTCCGGCTCCTCTGTCGGCTGGATAGTGTCATGTTTCTTGTGGAAGGGCGCCGCCGCTCCCATGCTGTCTTGCTTCTCGTGGAAGGGGTGGTCAGGTATCGCCGCCGGCCAGACAGCGTCCTGCTTCTCGTGGAACGGGTGATCAGGCAGCGCAGCCGGCCAGACAGTGTCCTGCTTCTCGTGGAAAGGATGGTCAGGCAGCGCTGCCGGCCCGACGCCGTCCTGCTTCTCGAGGAAGGGGTGCTCGGACGCCGCCGGCTGCACAGCGCCTGTGCCTGCGCGGAGAGGCCTCGTCAGCCCCCCGGTGTCGCACCTGTCGTAGCACTGCCCGTAGCAGTCCACCATGTCCTTGCCTTCTGCAGATCACCGTGTCACGACACGCAGCACGGTTAACGTTACCTCAGAAAAAAACTCACACGAATTCAAACTCTAACTCCCAAGCGGATCGGCGAACGCGTGCACAAAACACAAGGCGTTAGATTGTTATATATCGTACCTGCACGGACGCCGTGGCAGGACGCCCTGACGCAGTTGGTCTGGCACGCCGCGGCGACGGCGGCCACGGGGCGGCGGCGGAGCGCGGCGTCGGGCGCGCAGGTCTTGTCGCAGGCGTAGCTGCAGTAGTCCCTCATGGACTTGTCCTTGGAGATGCAGTCCTTGAAGCAGAAGTCGTAGCAGTCCTTGTACGCGCCGGCCGCGAGCAGCGGCAGCGCCGCCGCCACCAGCACCATCGCCGCCGCCGCCGCTAGCCGGGCGGCCGCCATCCCTCTCCGCCGCCGCTCGTCTATCGCTCGCTCAGTTCGATCTCACTGGCTCCAAAGTCCAACCAAACACTGCTCTGCGTCTCCGAGGAACTCGACGCTCGCGCGGCGCGCTCTTATAATTAAGCCGCCGCCCCGGCCGGCGCTCTGCTCTGTCGAGTCGTCTGTCACGCCGGGCGCGTGAGAGGAGGGGGAGGGAGTATTGCACGCGTGCGCGCAAGCGAACGGGCGAGAGTTTTGTGCGCGCGCAGGACGGTCGGATCGGAGTAAGTAGCAGCGCGTGGCGTGTTGGTCTCTGTCCAACGGCTAGCGTAGCGTGCGGTTGCCACCGCCGTTGCCTGGTTCGGGGCCGGCAGCGTTTGGAGGTGTGGGAAGTGTGAGCGGTGAGAGGAGCGCGTCAAGATGAATGCCACCCTTTGCCGGTTGCTGATTTTTGAAATTTATTTTGCATTGTGGAGGGCTGGAGGCCAGGGGGTGAATGATCAAGTAGATCCATATTCCAGTATTTCACCGTGGCTTTCATTTTGAACTTACTGCTCTTTGTAAGAGGCTTTAAAAGAAACAACAATGGTGGTGTTTGGACTCGAACTAAAGTTTAGAAGGCGATGTTCCGATGTTAATTATAAGGGAAAAATTAGATCATACTATTGAAAAATTGCAAAGTTAGATATATACCATTGAACTCACATGTCATTGACTCATGTGAACCTCACATGTAAGTGTAGCAATGGTATATATCTAGCTTTGCAATCTTTTCATGGTGTGATCTAAATTTCCCTGCCTAAACATGAGCTAATTTAAAATTAATTGCAAAACTTGTAGCTAATTTGCAAGATGAATCTACCGTCCCTAATTAATCTATCATTAGCATGGTTAGCCCGCACTTGGAACCACATTGTCAAATCATGGACTGTAATTAGGTTTAACATATTAAGATTCGTCTCGAGAATTAGTCTCCGTCTGTGCAACTAGTTTCATAATTATTCTTTGTATTAATTCTATTAGTAACCAAACTTTAGTTCTTGGAATCGAACCAAACACTTCCAATATGTTGCAAAGATAGCTTTTTAATCAATTATTAGTTGCCCCTCACGTGGCACTTCCTTGTGTTCATTGCTTTAGGGATGTTTTCACACAGATCGTTTCGCTATCGAAGCTGCTCTTACCTTGTTTTCGTTCTTCACACGATAGTGCCGGAGATCAAATGAATGAAAACAGTTCAACTCATTGCTTGTTCGGTTTGATGTTCATTATCATATAGTTTCAGAAGGATAGTGGCAAGGAACTGAACTATATTCCGTGTCGTCATTCCACGCCAATCCTCGTAAATCCCTACGCAAGTGAACGTGCCACTAGTGACGTCTGATCGTCATCATCATATGTTTGACCCTTGCACTTGGATTAGATGCCTAGGCACAGTTGCCCTTGATTGAAACATTTGAATATAATGATGGTGGAGTAACATTTTACAATTGATTTTAAGTCATCTGACTTAGGATTCGAAAAGGTTCTTCAATATAATTACGTAGAACAACATATTCTTTTAAAGAAAAGAATGAGGTAAAAAATAGCTTAGAACATAATTTACCATTCGTGCACATTTTGGTCCATGTATCTTTTGCAAACCGATGAACATAAAAATAATTTAGTGCAAGTGATACACCGATACATGAATGAAGCCATGATAAAAGCTTTTTACATTTGTATAATTGTAAAAAATCTCGTAAATGAATTTTGCCCATTTTACAAAATCCCTGGTTGTGTCACTGATCACTTTTAGTCAGCATCGCGAACGCCAAATTAAAGTGATTGCTGCTGGCACAATCATATATGTACAATGGCACCTCTGCACTCTGATATCAACCACTTGCACAAAATATTATATAGTAGGCACTATAAAGTGCACACCATATTGTCGGCATAAACTTATGCTGAATGTGAACAATGCAATATAATAATGTTCACTGATACATGACATTAATTATCTTCAGTACATCCTGCACACAAAGGACTCACGGAACTAGGCTTATGTAAGGTTTATACCCAATCTACGTCGACCAATCGGGATGATCCTCCCATCTTGTTATCCAACATAGCAATCCATCACTAATCGCTTTTAATATAAATTGAAATGTTTAGGCAACCATGTGTGCATGTTGTAGTTATCCTTCAATTACGGCTGTCAGGCCGGTGGTGGCTTTGGCGTTGCCGTTGCCGGTGCTGGTGCCGGTGCCGGTGTGGGCACTGGTGGCCTCGGTGGTGGCTTTGGCGTCATCGGTGTCGGTCGCTTCGGCGGTAGGGGCACTGGTCTCTTCAGCGTCCTCGGTCCTGACATGGGCATCGATGCTGGTGCCGGTGCCGGTGCCGGTGCCGGTGTGGGCACTGGCGGCCACGGTGGTGGCTTTGGCGTCATCGGTGTCGGTCGCTTCGGCGGTAGGGGCACTGGTCTCTTCAGCGTCCTTGGTCCTGACATGGGCATCGGTGACTTGAGCAATGACGACGGTGTCTTGGGTGGTGGCTTCGGTGTCCTCGATCCTGGCATGGGCGCCAGTGGCTTCAACGACGGCGATGGTGCCTTGGGTGGTGGCTTCGGCGTCCTCGGTCCTAGCAAGGACGCCTGTGGCTTCAGTGGCGGTGATGGTGCCTTGGGTGGTGGCTTCGGCGTCCTCGGTTCTTGCATGGACGCCAGTGGTTTCAGCGGCGGTGACGGTGCCTTGGGTGGTGGTTTTGGCGTCCTCAGATCTTGCATGAGCACTAGTGGTTTTAGCGGCGGCGATGGTGCTTTGGGTGGTGGCTTCGGCGTCTTTGGTTCTGGCATGAGCACCAGTGACTTCAGCGCCGCCGGCCAGAGAGCATCCTGCTTCTCGTGGAAGGGGTGATCCGGCAACGCCGCCGGCCCAACGATGCCATCCTGCTTCTCGTGGAAAGTGTGGTCCGGCAAGGCCGCCGGCCCGACGCCGTCCTGCTTCTCGTGGAAGGGGTGGTCGGGCAACGCCGCCGGCTGCACAGCGCCTGTGCCTGCGCGGAGAGGCCTCGGCAGGCCCCCGGTGTCGCACCTGTCGTAGCACTGCCCGTAGCAGTCCACCATGTCCTTGCCTTCTGGATATCACCATGCCACAGACACGCACGGTTACCTCAGAAAGACTCACGCCAATGCAACTCAAACTCCCAAATCGGTGAACTCGTGCACAAAACACAAGGCGTTTGATTGTTATATCGTACCTGCACGGACGCCGTGGCAGGACGCCCTGAGCCCCTGACGCAGTTTGTCTGGCACGCGATGGCGGCGGCGGCCACGGGGCGGCGGCGGAGCGCGGCGTCGGGCGCGCAGGTCTTGTCGCAGGTGTAGCTGCAGTAGTCCCTCATGGACTTGTCCTTGGAGATGCAGTCCTTGAAGCAGAAGTCGTAGCAGTCCTGGTACGCGCCGGCCGCGAGCAGCGGCAGCGCCGCCGCCACCAGCACCACGGCCGACACAGCCGCCATCCGGGCAGCCGCCATCCCTCTCCCACTATCGGAATCCGAGCTTTCGCCGAGAGGAAAAATCTTTGCCGAGAGCCAAAATAAAAAACTCTCGGCAAAGAATCTTTGCCGAGAGCAATATAAAAAGCTCTCGGCAAAGAAAAAAAGCTCTCAGCAAAGAAAAAACTCTCGGCAAAGAAATTCTTTGCCGAGAACTATTTATTAGGCTGTCGGCAAAGAAATTTTAAAAAATCACTTTCTCGCCTCCAATTTTTTTCTATCTTCAACATACACTTATACAAAACTTATGCTCAAATTTGACACAATTTTAACTTTGTTTGCTATATTTAATAATTTTACTTCTTTCTAGGTATTTTTTCGCATACGTCCGATATGAACTACAAGTGCATTAAATCATAGAGTGAAGTTGGTGAAAAAATGATATTCATTTTCATGAGACATCTCTAAGATCATGTACATGAAATGAAGCTAAATTTTCGACATTTGGTTCTCCGATCATGATGAAGATCCTGAGGTAGAACAGTTAAAAAATTGTATAAAATTCAAATGAAGTTTGAAAATCACGAAATTTGTCGAGTGATCATGATCTCATATGTGGAGGTTGTGATAAAAAATTGAGAATGTTTTGAACACTTTGACACATACACTGTTTAGAAATCGGAACATCTCACGAGAAGTTTCAGAGAATTTGAACTAATGTAATTAGGTTTGGAGTCTTAGAGAAATTCAAATTTTAGTTTGACTAATTTTTTTTTCTATAAGTAGTATACAACATAATTGGTGTTATGTTAAATTTTGGAATTTTTTAACATTTATTTACTATTTTTAACAATTAATTTGATTAAATTTGTCTGTGCCGAGAGCCGACTCTCGGCAAAGAGGTCTCTTTGCCGAGAGCCAGATGGCTGGGCTCACGGCACAAACCGGCCCACCTACCCCCGCCAGCCCACCTACCCCGCTGGCCCAACTAAACCGTCGGCCCACCTACCCTACCCGGCCCACTACCCCAACGCATAAAAGCGCCGGCGCCCCCTAACCCTAACCCTACTCCACCCTTCCCCTCCCACACAGCGGCGCCGCCGCCCACCTCTCCCTCTCCTCCTCCACCGGCTCCCCTCCCTCACCTCTCCCTCTCCTCCTCCACCGGCTCCCCGTCCCCGCCTCTCGCGGCACCTCTCCTCCTCCTCCGCTTGCCCCTCACCGGGCAGGTGAGGAGGGGCGGCGGGGCGAGGAACGGCGCCGCGTTCCCCACCGCGGGTGCGGCCACCTACAGATCCGGCGGCGGCGGCGCGGCGGCGGGATGGGTGGCGCGCTCCCCACGATGCGGTGCGGCCACCCCAAGATCCGGCGTGGGGGCGGCAGCTCGGAGTGGTGGTGGCGCTAGATCCGGTAGGTGGCGGCGGCGACCCGGTGCTGGTGGCGATCCAGGTACCCCCCTCTCTCTCTCCCGGCGTGATGGCGGCGGTGGTGGGTGCTGGCAGTGATGGCGGTAGTGGTGGGTGCTGGCAGCTCGGAGTGATGGCGGCGGTGGTGGCGGTGTCAGTGATGGCGGCGGTGGTTGGTGGTGGCCTCCTCTCCTCCGGCGTCGACGCGTTGCGGTGGTTCGTCGGTGGTGCTTCGGTGGCGGCGCCAGCGGTGGTGGCGGGCCTGGCCGGTGGACCCGCTGGGATTATTATTATTTTTGTTTTTGGAAAATGCCTCTGCCGAGAGCCAGTTCCCCTCTCGGCACATATCCACCGAGAGGATGCCTGCTGGCTCTCGGCAAAAGCGTCTTTGCCGGCCACAGTCTGCCGAGTGGCCTCTGCCGAGAGCAACCTCTCAGCAAAGGCTCCACCGAGAGGATTAGGGTCTTTGCCGAGAGGATTAGAGCTCTCGGCAAAGGACTTGAATCCGGTAGTGTCCGCCGTCGCTCGTCTCGCTCGCTCTCAGTTCTTCTCACTGGCTAAGTCCAAACACTGCTGCGTCTCCGAGGAACTCGACGCTCGCGCGGCACCCTCTTATAAGCCGCCGCCCCGGCCGGTGCTCTGCTCTGTACGTCGTCTCTGTCACGCCGGGCGCGTGAGAGGAGGAGGGAGAGTAGTGCACGCGTGCGCGCTGCAAGCGAGCGGGCGAGAGTTTTGTGCGCGCGCAGGAGGACGGCCGGGTCGGAGTAGTAGCAGCGCGTGGTGTGTTAGTCTCTGTCCAACGGCTAGCGTATCGTGCCGTGCGGTTGCCTCCCATTGCCGCCGCCGTTGCCTGGTTCGGAGCCGGCAGCGGTTGGAGGGGTGGGAAGTGTGAGCGGTAGGCACCCGATCCAGAGTCTGGATGGAGACATCCATGAGAGAGGAGCGCGTCTGGATGGAAGAGGATCCCGTTGCCGGTTGCTGGTTTTTGAAAAAAAAATATTTTGCATTGTGGTGAGATTGATCGAGTAGACGATTATAGTATTCCACCGTTGCTTTCATTTTTGAATTGATTTTTGTATGAGTTTTTTTTTTCAAATACCATGTTGTAAAAAAAGCTTTTTAATCAATCATTAGTTGTGCCTCTTTATTCGTCGTGTCCTGAGCATGTGGCACTTTCTTATGTTCATTGCTCTAGTAGGGATGTTCTGTGATTTTGTCACACGGATGTTTTCGCTATCGCTGGGCGCAACCGCTTTTACTTTTGCGCCGGTTGTACCGGAGATCAAACGGTTGAAAATAGTTCAATTCGGTGCTTGTTCAGTTTGATGTGCATTATTATCATATACTCCTGCTTCAAATTGTATGCAGGTTGTTTTAACAAATCTAGACACAAGTATATATCCTGATGCATAATAAAAATTGTGAATCTTAAAATGTCAAAACGACCTACAATCCAGAATGGAGGAAGTAGTAATAAGAGACCGAACTATGCTCTGTGCTGTCATTCCACACCAATCCCCGTGAATCCCTATGCAACTGAATATTCCATTGTGATGTCTGATCATCACCAAATGACAACTGAAGTTGCACTTGGATTGCCCAGGCTCAACAAATATATAGTAGCCATTGATTAAAACATTTGAATCTTATGATGGAGTAACATTATACAATGATTTAAACTCTGATTTAGAATTCAAATAGGTTCTGCAATATAATATGAAGTGTAACAAAATATTATTTTGAAGAAAATAATGATGTGCAATGCAAGATAGTTTAGATAAAATTATCATTCTTGCGCATTTTGTTCCATGTATATTTTGCAACTAAACCATCTAGTGCCAAACTAGTGATGCACCGAGGCAGCATGGACCACATCACCATAATAAAAAACTGACATTTGTAATAAAAAAAACACTACAAAACTAAGCCGGTGGGGGTAAGACCGCCTCACGGTTTTCATTAAGAAGAAGAAACCTTTTCCCGGCTTAGAAAACCCCCGAACCTCAGTTTCACCGGCGAGGGAATTTTTTAAAAATCAACCTCATAATTCGCTCCAACGAGGAAACGAACCTAGGTGGTTGCGACCATACCTCAGCACATCTACCAACTAGGCTAGAGGGCTTTGGTAAAACTCACATTTGTAAGTTGTAAAGAAAAAAATCACCAAAGTGCATTTTTGCCCATTTTACAAAACCCCTGATTGTGTCACCGATCACTTTTAAGTTGCGTCATAGTCTCATCCCATGCATGGAAGCGCCAAAGTGATTGCATTGCTGCTTGCACAAATAGGATATGATATATGTACTCTGGCACCTCTAAACTCTGATCTCCACCGTACCACTTGTGAATTTAAGATCAATAAGATAGTAGTGGTGACTAGAAAAGTGCACATCACCATATTGATGGCACAAACTTATGCTATTATGCTGAATGTCAACAATTCAATGTAATAATGTTCACTGATACATGACATGATCTTCAGTACATCCTGCAGACAAGGACCCACAGAAATAGGCTTATGTAAGGTTTATGCCCAATCTATGTCTACCAAACAGGGTAATCCTCCCATCTTGTTAACGAACATATATAGAAATCCAACAGTAATTACTTTAAATTCGAAACCTCTACTTAATCATTTGTAGGTATGCTGTCACGGATGAGTTATCCTTCAATTGCCCCTCGGCACTGGATTCCCTGGCGGCTTCGGCATCTTCTATGCTTGCATAGGCGTTGGTGGCTTCAGCAGCGGCGACGGTGGCTTTGGTGTCCTTGGTCCTGTCATGGGTACATGTGACTTCAGCAGCGACGGCGGTTGTGGCTTCGGCGGTGGCTTTGGTGTTCTCGGTGTGGGTTGTGGCTTCGGCGGTGGCTTTGGTGTTCTCGGTGCCGGTACAGGCGTTGGTGGCTTGGGTGGTGGCTTCGGCGTTCTCGGTCCTGGCAAGAGCGCCAGTGGCTTCAGCGGTGGTGATGGTGCCTTGGGTGGTGGCTTCGGCGTCCTAGGTCCTGGCATGGATACCTGTGGCTTCAGCGGTGGCGAAGGTGCCTTGGGTGGTGGCTTCGGCGTTCTAGGTTCTTGCATGGACGCTAATAGTTTCAACGGCGGTGACGGTGCCTTGGGTGGTGGCTTCGGCGTTCTCGGTTCTTGCATGGATGCAAATGGCTTCAGCGGTGGCGACGGTGCTTTGGGTGGTGGTTTCGGCGTCCTCGGTTCTTGCATTGACGCTAATGGCTTCAGCGGCGGTGACGGTGCCTTGGGTGGTGGCTTCGGCGTCCTCGGTTCTGGCATGGATGCTAGTGGTTTCAGCGGCGGTGATGGTGCCTTGGGTGGTGGCTTTGGCGTCCTCGGTTCTTGCATGGACGCTAATGGCTTCAGCGGCGGTGACGGTGCCTTGGGTGGTGGCTTTGGTGTCCTCGGTTCTTGCATGGACGCTAATGGCTTCAGCGGCGGCGACGGTGCCTTGGGTGGTGGCTTTGGCGTCCTCGGTTCTTGCATGGATGCCAGTGGTTTCAGCGGCGGTGACGGTGCCTTGGGTGGTGGCTTCGGCGTCCTCGGTTCTTGCATGGGCGCTAGTGGTTTCAGCGGCGGTGACGGTGCCTTGGGTGGTGGCTTGGGTGTTCTCGGTTCGGGCGCTAGTGGTTTCAGTTGTGGTGACGGTGGCTTGGGTGGTGGCTTCGGCGTCCTGGGTCCTGGCATGGGCACTGGTGGCTGTAGAGGTGGTGCCGGTGGCTTGGGTGGTGGCTTCGGTGTCCTTGGTCCTTTCATGGGGACCATGGGTGTCAGTGGTTTCAGGGGCGGCGACGGTACCTTGGGTGGTGGCTTCGGCGTCCTCGGTCCTTGCATGGACGCTAGTGGTTGCGGTGGCGACGGCGACTTGGGTGGTGGTTTCGGCGTCTTTGGTCTTTGCATTGGGACCATGGGAGCCAGTAGTTTTAGTGGCGGTGACGGTGCTTTGGGTGGTGGCTTCGGTGTCCTCGGTCCTGGCATGAGCACCAGTGGTTGCAGCGGCGGGGACGGTGCCTTGGGTGGTGGCTTCGGTGTCCTCGGTAGCGTCTTCGATGGTGGCTTTGGTGGCGGCGGCCCTGGCTTCGGCTTCGGCCCAGGTTTGGGAGGGTTCGGCTTGGGACCATCGTGGTGGTGATCGTCGTCATCATCGTCGTCGTCATCATGATGGTGGTGGTGATGGTGGTGGTGGCGGCCGTGGCGGTAGCATCTGTAGCCGCATCCCCTGAGGCAAGACGCTCTTCGGTAGCTATCTGTGTAGATGGATACAGAGAAACAAAACACAAAGGGAATATGAATGCGTTAACAGAGCCTTAACGACGGCCTCGTCAAGATTGATTCAGGGTGCATGACTGTAATAGGCAAAGCGCTGGACGTACACGGTGGCAGATAGAAGCAGGAGTGAGCGACGCAGTGGCGGTAGCAGATGCCGGGAATGTAGTCGATGCAGTCATGCGTGCACTCCACGCTGCACTCGTCGTAGTCGTCATCGTCGTCATCATCATCGTCGTGGCCGTCTCCGTGATCATCGTGGTCATGATCGTGGTGGTCATCATGGTCATGATCGTGGTGATCATCGTCGTCGTGGTCGTCATCAGATACGGACGAGGCGGCGAGGGGGCGGATGCCATTCCTGAAGGCGTCGTCGTGGTCGTGGTCGTCGTCGTCGAAGTCGTCGTCGCACTTCCTCATGCAGGACTTGTAGCAGCTGCGGTACATGTGGTGGTCGTGGTCCTCCAACTCCACGGCGGAGCAGAGCGCGGCGACGGCCGCCAGGAGGCCGGCGGCGAGCAGCACCGCCAGCTTCTTGGGCCGCGCCATTGCTGACCCCCGATCGTTACGTCAAGCTCGATGGATCGATGGACGATGGGGTGTGCGTGGGTCGGCGCGCAGCTGGTCGCATATATACTGCGGCGCCGGCCAGAGCTAGCTAGCAAGAGCTAACTGTGTGCTTGTGCTGTTGGGCACGCAGCGCCATTTGCGTCCGTGTGGGATGCATGAGGCTGCTGCGGCACGTTGCGGGCTGCAGGGGGCCGGGAGTGTGTGAACTGTGTGATCGAAGACGAAGGGGTTGCGTGATGGAGAGACCTGCCGGCCAACTGAAATTCTTAGCATTTGAGTTCATCGCTTCCAGAAAGAACAGAATAATTTGATCTAGCTATATATGGTTGCTGCCTTGCTGGTGAGAAGAATTATACAATGGTATATAGTACGTTGGTATGCGTCGATCGCTACATTTTAGATTGGGTCCTTGTAGAGACCGACGAGACATGAATTTATTCTGTAAAAACATCTTATTAATCCACACGTGAACTTCAGCACAAACGCATGCTAATAAGTTCTCTAGTCCTCGATCTCTAGGTTCTAGCCATAACTCTAGCACTTGAATTTCTTACCTGCCACCCTATGATGATTCAGGCAATGCAAGCGTCATCATCAGTGCGCGTCCTCGCTCTTGAGTCTCGCTCGCCACACCCTCCTTCCTTGTCACCACTGCAGTGTTTAGATGGTCGAATTGAACTTACTAACATGGATGGCATATACTCCATAGTTCACAAATTGTACTTCGTTTTTGGTATTTCTAGCTTCGTAACTTTTACTATTTATATAAATATAGTTGTAGATGAGCGAGGGAGAAATAGTACAAAAAATACAGTAGTACTGTAGAGCTGTTTCAATGTTTTTTTTTCGCGAACGTGCCTTAGCACGTATTTCATTAAGATGAAGAAGATCAGTACAAAGCGACACCCTCGTCATCGGAGATGATGACGCGGCACAAAGCAAAAAAAAATTACGAATCAGTCCCCGTATCAACTTGTTGGCGACATGTGATTACTGATCCTAGCGGTAGAAGAGAATGGTAGCGAGCACTAATCCAAACCTCTACTTGCTCTAAGACGAGGGCGACCAACTCCACCGCTGTGCATGAACGACAGTTGAACACACGCGCATTCCGTTCTAACCAGATCATCCAGCATATCAGAACGATAGCTGAATCGATTGCTCTTCTTCCGTTTTTGTGCAGCCTCCTCCGTGCACTCTCCCACCAGTTAGGAAGGCAAAACTGCACACCAGACGGCCACTGATCCATCAACCCCCATTTCTGGAACAGGAGGAACCAGACTTCCCTGCTATACAAGCACCCAATGAGCAGATGTGTTATGGTCTTCTGCTCTTGATCACACAAAGCCCACCGGTCATCATCTTGTAGCCGGTGCTTTCTTCGTCTCGCTGCCGTCCAAACCCTGTCATGCAGCACCAACCATATATATGAACATTTTGCAGCCTGTGTTTTGTGAAGAAGCTTGGCCCCTGGGATGGCGTGCTGGCTGCTGAAAAACAGTTTGTATGCCGAGGCAGTAGTAAACACGCCGTCCTTTGTCCACCGCCAACATGTTTGATCAGGTGAGTCCATCAGCGACACAGACTCTAGTTTGTCCGAGATCATCAAATAATCCAAGAGGACTTGCACCGTTAGAGCTCCCTAGATGTCACGCACCCATCTCCTATCAACCAAGGCCTCCTGAACTGTCCTTCGTTTTTGAATTCAGGGGCCGATAGTCTGAAGAAGTGATGGCGCCAACTCCTCGATCGAGCGACCATCCAACCATCTGTCAGTCGAGAATAAAGTCGAGGCACCGTCTCTAATCCGGACCGTGATGGAGTACTGAAAAATCTCTGCTAAAGGGTTCTCAAACCATTCCGGGAGTGACAGCCAGGGCTTTTTGTCGTCAGTTCTTCTCAGCCACAGCCAACACAATCGAAGAGCCCAACCCATGAAGAGAAAATTGGTCTCATAGCATCGAAAGATGATCATATCCGGAAAATACCACTAAAAGTTCATCGCTCCGTGAAATACTATCGAAAGGTTGAACCGTGAACTGAAAATAGCATTCCGTCACAGTGTCGTTGGAAACTCTGTCAATGCTGCCTGTTCCGTCCCTCTTTCTCTCCCGGAGGTGGATGGCCGAGCGGAGCAGCCACTCCATGGACCAGCTGTTCGCGCTGACCACAACGTGAAGGTCAACGAGACCGACGTCGTCGTTGCCGCCACCTGGAGGTGCGGCAGCCCCAGCCTCACAGCTTCGGCGGCCGCGTCCAGGAAGCAGCAGCGCGGGCGCGCGTCAGGGGGCTGTTGGCGGTCGATTTTCGTCAACCAAGAACACTTGTTATGTTGTAGTTTGGATCTCATTTTGGAACTAACCCGCCACTAGGCATATTAATGATATAATAAGTTCACCGTTGGATGTGCAATTTGGAGTATAGTGTTTATGCAGGAATTCATGTGCTAAATGAGAGGAGATGCACTTAGTTCGGAGGACGATTTGCAAGTCAATCAAGGAGCTCCGACCGTGTGCGAACTTGCCTCCAAAGGTGGCAAGGACCAATATGCTTCAATGAAGAATTCCCGAGGACCAAGATGAAAAGACCGACAGATCATGTGTAAAGACCCCTAAACTTGGTCGCGGGGATAACAACGTCTAAAGCCTACATCCGAAGGAGGAAAAACCCCAAAGTGCGAAAGATGACACGTGGTAAAAGACGAAGGCGAACCGGGCCGGGGATGGACCAGGCCGGTCGGCCCACCCCCATTCGAGGTCGGTTCGCTGCCGCCTTTCTTCAGTGATAAGTACATGTAACCCTAATTGTTGGTAGAGAGGAGCCATTCGCGAAAGACGAACAGAGAAGTCTCGGGAGATCAACCACAAGGGAGAGGATTGATCGAGGGAGCGAGCATTCAAGAGAATCATCACCGAGGTCAAGGGAGGCCACCACGAGGAAGGAGGACACTGTCGACCGGGCATCCCTGGGCCCACCAACACATTGTGGGGCATACCCGGGAGATGAGTTCCTGTACACCTAGACTACTCGACTAGTGGGCCACGGTGCTGGTACCGTGGATCACAAGGCAAGACAAGACGGACAAGGACTTGTACTAAGACTAGGATAGCTTTCCATACCTTGTATAGGCTACTCCGAGTCCTACTCGAATAGTACTCTTGTACCAATCCGACTTGTAACCCTACCTCCCGTGGCATATAAGGCGAGGCAGGGACCCCTCTCAAAACATACTCAATCAATACAGAGCCACACAGCATACAGGACATAGAGTATTACGCACATTGTGGCCCGAACCTGTCTAATTGTGTGTCCCGTGTCTCACCATCGTGTTCCTGATCTCGGCGAGCCCCAACGCACAATCTACTACTTCGGGTACCCCATCGTAGGCTCGGTGTCTAAAACACTGACAGCTGGCGCGCCAGGTAGGGGATCTCGTCGTTGATCCACTGGCGAACTCGATGGCTCTCGTCATCATCAAGCCGACCGTCACTTTCCAGCAAGGCGACACCTTCGTTTTCGGCTCTTGGGTTTGCGTTGCAGATGGCGCCGGATCGTTCCTGCGTTTCTTAGCGCCAACTCCGGAGTCAAAGCTCAAGTCCTCGACGCTTACGCAAGCTTCGATGGAGAAACTCGTCGAAAATTTCGGCGAAATTTCGATCTCTGACCCGCTCAGAGAACTCGAGTTGGAGTCCGAGTACAACTCGACTTCGCCTCCTATCCAGCCTGAGTTGCTTTCTTCAGCTTCACAGCTTGCGCTCAGCCTGGATAACATTCCAGCACCACCTCTCTTCGGTCATCGCCATGTCAGTGCCGCTTACCAAGCCGCATTGAAGCGCCTCATGTGCCCTGGTCCGAAGATCGTGCTCGAGTACTCTTCGGATTCGGATGTCAACTTCGACTACTCTTCGGATTCATCTGAGTTCGAGTTCGACTACGGTTCGGATTCTGCTGAAGTACAACAACTGTCTGGCCCTGCTCAAGGACTGGTGATCACATCGACACCTGAGGGTAGATTCGTCTACTGGCCTGAGCATGTGCCTGCTAATCTCACCTTGGATGATCAGGAGCGCTTTATCGCTTGTCTCGACAACTTACCTTTCCAGGAAGGCGTCAAGCTTGTTGATAATGACACCGATACTGAGCTCATTCAGAGTACGGGTACTTATTCATCGCATCGAGAAGTGTTCGTCGTTGATGCAACTACTCCGCAAGGGCATCGTGCTAATTATCACTTTCCGGATGATGTATCTAATGATGAACTCTCTGCCAATGCTCCTGCTGATGAAACCGCAGAGGCCAAGACTGCACGTCGCCAACGCAATACTGATCGTGCAACCCTTCGTCGGGAACTCGCGGAAGCTCTACCCACCCGTAATCTTCAAGAGGCTTTGGATGCGGTAGCTACTCGTGAATATCGCACTCCAGAGGAAGCTATCAACGCGATCAATCTACTCGGTCGCTCTATGCCTTGTGACAGGGTGGCTGCTGAAGTCGCGAAACTGGCTGAACTAGCCTACACTATGCTACGTCAAAATACCAGTGCTCCTAGTCACCATGGCAGCAGTGGAGGTGCTCATCATACCACTCCCACTCCTCAACGCACACGCCCGGAAGTTAGCAACAAGGCCAAAGGTGATGATGGTAGTGTCAACAGCAAGTCGGGAGACTCTCGCTACGACGCTCGTACAACTATCAACGTCAGACGCGCTGAGCGTGAGAAGCAAAAAGATAATGATTCTGATTCTTTTCCTGCTTTCTCTGCTCGACTTCAAGCTCTGTTTCTTCCGGAGAAATTCAAGCCTTACGACATTTCTAAGTATGATGGCAAGCAAGATCCAAGGCAGTGGTTGCGCTGTTATGCCCTGTCCATCTCCAATGCCGGGGGCAATGATGATACCAAGTGTATCTATTTCCCCTTTGTCCTAGAGCAAGAGCCCCTCACATGGTTTGAGTCTCTCAAACGTGGCTCCATCGACAACTGGGGACAACTCAAGCACCGCTTCACCAGCAACTTCGTAGGTTCTCTAGGTCGTCATGGTACTCGGATGGACCTTGCCCTGATCAAGCAAAAACAAGGCGAGACTCTTCGCGAGTACATGCGCCGCTTCTTTGAGAAAAGAGCTACTGTTGTTGACGTTACCGAGAAAGAAGTCATTGATACCTTCCAGGATGGTTTCTATGACGATAGGCTTTTCCAAGATTTCGGTCGTGCTCGCCCAACCAACATCACCAAGCTCAAGGAGATGATCACTCACTAGGCAGACGAGGAAGACAAGGCTCGGAATCGGTTCAAGCATCTCCTCAACAACCAGAACAACAACAACAACAATGCCGGAGGAAGCAGCAGTGGCAAGCAACAGCAGGGTAACCGTCACGGTAATAACTACTCGAGCAATCCTAATCGCAAGTGCAAGCCCGACAACACTGTTGCTGCCATGGAAACTACCGCCAAGCCTGAAGATGATCCTCACTGGGCAACATTGACCAAGTAGAAATGCCCATGGCACCCAGAGGGCGATCATACTACAGAGCAGTGTTACCAACTTCGACATGCGTTGAAGAACACACCCGAACCAACGCACCCAAACCCGCGATTTCGCAAACACAAGGGGAAGAAGGCTAACACAGACAAAGACACTGGGTTTCAAAACCCCTCCAACACTATTAATGTCATATTTGGTGGGATTCCAACCAAGCACATGCAGAAGCTAGCTCTCAGGGAGATTGTGTCTATCCAACCAGCGGCTCCCACTTTTCCCAAGTGGTCTGAAACCCCCATCACCTTCTCGAGGGCGGATCAATGGACTAGTTTCTCTGAGCCAGGACGATATCCTCTCGTTCTGGATCCAGTGGTGGCAGGCTCCAGGCTTACCAAGGTTCTTATTGATGGTGGCAGTGGTCTCAATGTCCTCTTTGCTAAGACTTTGAAGAAGATGGGCCTGTATATCACCAATATGCTTACCAAGACCAACTCACCGTTCTATGGTATCATCCCGGGCAACGCATCTGTTCCTTTGGGTTCAGTTGTACTACCCGTAACCTTTGGGACCAAGGATCACTACCGCACCGAGTACATCAAGTTTGAGGTTGCTGACTTCGAGACTTCTTACCATGCTATTCTCGGCAGGCCTGGTCTCGCTAAGTTCATGGCTATCCCGCACTATGTGTATTTGGTTCTCAAGATGCCGAGCCCCAAAGGAGTTCTCTCATTGCAAGGGGATCTGAAGCGTTCATACGACTACGACACAGAAGCCGTAGAACTTGCCTCGACTACTCAAGTACCCAATGCAATGATGGAAGTCTTCACTACCGCTAAAAAGCTTGCTCCGAGCGAGCTGGAGGTTCCTGAGAAGATAGACAACAACAACAAGCCTGCACCATCTAGTGACGTCCTGCTCAAAGCCATTGACCTTGGTACTGTTGACAACAGCAAGATAACCATGATCAGTGCACAGCTTGATCCTAAATAGGAAGACGCGCTCGTCAACTTCCTTCGGGCTAACCGTGATATCTTTGCGTGGAAACTATCTGACATGCCAGGTGTGCCCAGGAGGTTGATCGAGCACTCACTCAATGTCGATCCTAATACTACCCCCAAGAGATAACATCTCCGTCGCTTTGCTGATGACCGCAGGGCTGCTATCAAGAAAGAGCTCGCTAAACTACTCGCGACTGTCTTCATCCGGGAAGTCTTTCACCCGCAATGGCTTGCTAATCCTGTGCTCGTCAGAAAGAAGAACTCTAATGATTGGAGGATGTGTGTCGACAACACTGATCTCAACAAACATTGCCCCAAGGATCCTTTCGGGTTGCCGCGGATTGATCAAGTCATTGACTCTACGGCGGGCTGTGCTCTACTCTGTTTTCTGGATTGCTACTCCGGCTATCATCAAATTGCAATTAAGGAATCTGATCAAGAGAAGACCGTATTTATCACCCTGTTTGGTGCTTATTGTTACACAACAATGTCTTTCGGATTGAAAAATGCTGGTGCTACATATCAAAGGGCTATCCAAGCGTGCTTCAAGAAGCAGCTTAACAAGAACGTGGAAGCATACGTGGATGATGTCGTTGTCAAGACTAGGGATCCAGACATGCTTATCACGGATCTTGAGGAAACTTTCGCTTCGCTACACGAGTACCAATGGAAGCTCAATCCCAACAAATGCGTCTTTGGCGTATCATCTGGAAAACTACTCGGGTTCATTATCAGCCATCGTGGCATCGAAGCAAACCCCGAGAAGATTACTGCCATCTCCAACATGCAAGCTCTGACTACTATCAAAGATGTCCAGAAGCTTACTGGTTGCATGGCGTCACTCAATCGCTTCATCTCGCGACTTGGAGAACGGGGTCTACCTTTCTTCAAGCTACTCAAGCGGCAAGAGAAGTTTACGTGGACAACTGAAGCTGATCAAGCTCTTTCTCAGCTCAAGGAGTTCTTATCCAAACCTCCATTCCTCACAGCTCCTCTGCCCAATGAAGAGCTCTTGCTCTACATTGCTGCGACTACTAATGTCGTCAGTACTGCTATTGTCATTGAGCGGCAGGAAGAAGGCCATGGCTACCCTATCCAGAGGCCTGTCTATTTCATCAGCGAAGTACTCTCAGAGTCCAAGGCTCGCTACCCTCCGGTACAGAAGTTACTCTATGAGGTTCTGATTACTTCACGGAAGCTCCACCACTACTTCGACGAGTACAAGATTTCTGTGGTTACCAGCTACCCGCTTGGCGAGATATTGCACAACCGGGACTCCACAGGAAGGATTTCTAAATGGGCTGTAGAGCTTGGTGCTCTATCGCTTGAGTTCAAGTCTCGCACTGCTATCAAGTCTCAAGCCTTGGTTGATTTCATGGCTGAGTGGTGGAAAATCAAGTCCCAACTCCAATTGAGCGTCCAGAACATTGGGTCATGTACTTTGATGGTTCCCTCAAGTTGGAAGGCGTTGGTGTCGGGGTACTTCTGATTTCTCCCAAGGGCGAGCAACTCAAATATGTTTTGCAGATCGTTTGGAAGGTCTCAAACAATGAAGCTGAATATGAAGCTCTACTGCATGGTCTTCGCCTTGTAGTCTCTCTCGGCATTACCCGACTACTTGTCTATGGTGATTCTTTGGTGGTCATTAATCAAGTCAACGATTCTTGGGATCGCAATGCTGAGAATATGGATGCGTACTTCAGGAAGTACGCAAGCTTGAGAACAAATTCCATGGTCTCGAGTTCCATCATGTGGTCCGCGACAACAATGTTGCTGCGGATGTCTTGTCGAAGCTGGGATCTACACGAGCTCAAGTGCCAGCTGGAATCTTCGTCCATGAACTCCACAAACCATCTATTCCGGAGCAATCATCTGCACCTACGACTACTTCAGTTTAACCTGATCGAGAAGTGCTTATGATTGATGTGGACTGGAGAACTCCTTTCATCGACTACATTAAACATCAGTTGATTCCTGAAGACAAGTCAGAAGCCGAGCGCATCTCACGCCGCGTCAAGGCTTATGCTCTAGTCGGAGATCAACTCTACAAGCGAGGCGCAAGTTCTGATGTACTCATGAAGTGCGTTTCTCGCGAAGAAGGCAAGGAAATCTTGGAGGAGACACACAAAGGAATCTGTGGCAATCACGCTTCTTCCCGCACCTTGGTGGGAAAAGTATTCAGACGTGCTTTTTACTGGCCTACAGCTCTTGCTGATGCAGAGGAACTAGTCAAGAAGTGCCAAGGATGCCAATTCTTCGCCAAGCAACAACACGTTCTTGCCTACAAGCTCATCACGATACCACCAACTTGGCCTTTCGCTTGCTGGGGGCTGGATATGATTGGTCCTCTCCCAAATGCACCAGGGGGATTCAATAGAGTTCTGGTGGCTATCGACAAGTTTACCAAGTGGATTGAGGTCAAGCCTGTTACCTACCCCAAGGCTGATAGAGTCCTCGACTTCTTGGATGAAATCGTACATCGCTATGGGTTCCCTAACCGCATCATCACATATCTGGGTTCGAATTTCAACAATCACCAGTTCTGGGAGTACAGCGAGAACAATGGAATTGACGTCCGGTACGTCTCCGTCGCTCATCCACGTGCCAACGGCCAAGTGGAGCGTGCCAATGGGATGATACTCGATGCTCTCAAGAAGCGACTGTATGATGCTGCAAATACCAAGGGCGGCAAGTGGATCAAGGAACTACCCAATGCACTCTGGGGGCTGCGCACTCAGCCTACTACCCCCACAGGGCAGTCACCTTACTTCCTGGTCTACGGCTCTGAAGCCGTTTTGCCTGTTGATGTCATGTGGCGTTCTCCGACGGTTGATCAGTACGAAGAAGGCGTAGCTGAAGAAACAAGACAAATAGATGTCGACAGTCTCGAGGAAGCTCGCTGCAATGCACTCGTTCAATCCGCTCGATACCTTGAGAAGATTCGCCGCTACCATGACCGCAACGTTAAGGAACACTCCTTCAACGTTGGTGACTTAGTCCTTCGTCGCATCCAGAATACGACAGGGCTACACAAACTCAACTCGCCATGGGAAGGTCCTTTCTCTGTTGCAAAGGTTACTGGCCCAGGATCTTATAGTCTCCTAACTCTTGAAGGCGAGGAAGTCGACAACTCTTGGAACATCGACCAGCTTTGTCGCTTCTACCCGTAGGGGGTCTCAACAACCCTCTCCAGACGGCTACAGCTGTAAACAACTCGTATTGAGTTTCATCAATCCTCTCCAAGTAGCTTTGGTTGCAACCACTCAACAGACAGCTACTATTGTCATCACTCGTAGGGGATCAAGATAATCCTCTCCAGACAGTTTCGGCTGTATCTTCTCGTGGCTTTCAGCTGCGAGCACCCATAGGGGGCTTCATCAACCCTCTCCAGGCAGTCTCATTCTGCGACCTCGTAGGGAGTCATGATAACTCTCTCCAGACGATCCTGTATCGTGTACAACAATAAGTGGCACATGCTGTCCATGTCTCTACTTCTTAATAAGAGGCTTCGGCCTAGAGTAACACCTTTCTGGTAGGGTCTCAGTGGAACTCTCATACAAGTTGCTGCTACATCAAGGATGAGTTCATCACACTGTCCCCTACGGTCTTACTCGTTCTTCGGAACATCCTTGCGAGTACTCTCTCACTAGGCTCATAGCCTCAGAGGTACTTAAGACATTGTAAACACTGTACAATGTATTCAGTAATAAAGTTGCTACACTATACCGACTTGTTACTGTCCTTTACTTGTTCATAACAAAGCTTTCTTTTACGCTGCTACAACTAAGGTGTTCAACTCGTTATGAATAAGTTCTTTTCGAGTACTCTCTCACCAGGCTAATAAGCCTCAGAGGTACTTAAGACATTGTAAACTCTGTACAATGTGTTTAGTTCAAGTCGCTACTCTACACCGACTTGTTACTACTCTTAGCTTATTTTACAACAAAGCCTTCTTTTACGCTGCTACAGCTAAGGTGTTCAATTTCGTCGTGATTAAGCTAATGTTCTTCGGAACATGTGTACACTTGAGTATTTCTACTCGTGTATCGTATCTCTTTTTGCAGCCACAAACTCAATACCAACTCGAGTACTTGGCCAACACATAAGCATACAAGGGATCCAGATAATTGATTTACTCAACTTTTCAATTATATTACATAAACACCTGTTTGGGATTACACTTGTTTTTCCCTTGTGTTTCTACTCTACAGGTACATCTAACGGAGATAGATGAACTTGGAGACTGCTTCCGCGATTGGAGAAGTCTGTTGCATCAACTCGTTGAGCCGGTCGTCGGTGCAATCTCCAGATCTGCTGTTCATGATGACTATGAGATCTACCTCGGCATAGAAGGACTTGATGAAGCTCAGGACTTGATTCGGGATTGTGCAAGCCAGCCTTTGAGCGTATTCCAGAATCTTCTTCGGTGTGTCCTTCAACCTCTCCACAAGTGGACGAGGCTGAACTCCAGCGACTCTAGGCTCGAAAAGATTTGCCACAGGCTCGACTGCTTCTGTCAAGGCCTTCAACTCTGAGCGCAGGCCTTTGGCTTCTTCGATCTTGGTCTTGAGTGACTGCATGCAAGTTGTGACAACCCGCCCAGGAAAATACCGTACTATCGCCTAAACCAATCCACTTTGGCCATTAAGCGACAGTAAAGTATCATCCCGTCGTTAGTTGCCGGGTTAACGCCCGGTAAATCACTTGGAAATCACACAGAGGATCGAACATATGCATTAAAACCCACACGAAGGCGAGTCCAGAGTACACTACACAGATTAAATCCAAATTACCCCTAAGGGTTTAATTATTACAAACCATAGTTCATGACATGATAAGTAAAAGTTCAGAGTTCGAAAACAGCGGAATAAAATAAACTAGCGACCCGATAACATCACGGGAGGCCATCCATGATGCCATCACTTGTCGTCATCCACCCATTCCAGCTCCCGGCCGGGTGGAAACTCACCAGGCCAAACCACCTGCAACAACATTTTTAAAGCAAGGCTGAGTATACTAATACTCAGCAAGACTTAACCGTCGGGTGATAACTACATCACCAAACTCTAGACATGAGAGGCTTTTTGGCCAGTGGAGTTCTTTTGCTGAAAAGCGACAAAGAGTATGTCCTTACTTTCAATAATTTAGCACAAGTTCTGGTTGATTACCATTTCTAGGTGTGCCAACTAATTCAATCAAGAATTGTACAATACAATTAATTCAAGCAGTAATATTCACAAAGTTCCATCATTAAGGGATATCATGGCCAGTTGATTAAGCAGTCTCAGATAACGGTGAGAGGCCGACAATCGATTGATTTATAACCTTGCAAGGTAAACCTAAACACACGGTAGGGTGCCCTCACATTGGACAACCACCAGGCGGTTCCCAAAAGTCCTCGGCTTGGGATCGAAGCTTACAGTCCTGGGTACAAGGCTATCTGGCGTACCCCGCAAGGCACCCAGCTTCACACATGTAGTCACCTGCCCGGTTCGCCACCCAGCTGCCAGTCCAACACCTTGTTCTTGAACTTATCAACCTCTTCAATCAGCTCTGCAGGGGATCAAGGCTACTTATCAGATGCAGTGTGCAAGGACAAAAGTATCCTATGATGAATTCAGAAAGGGAGATTACCTTTATTCTTCTGGCGCAGAGACTTGTTCTTACCAACAACGCCATCTTTCTGGGCCGTCAGCTTCTGGATCTCGTTGTGGTACTCGGCGGCGTTTGCATCAAGTCTTTCTTGCAGCTTCAGCGACAAAGCTTTCTGTTGTTTGAGTTCTTCTCTGAGTTGTGTGACTTCCTCGATGTCCGCCGCATGTTGCTTAAGCAGGCGAGTCTTGTGTTTTGACTGCTTGACTACTTCCTGCAAGGGCGAAAACAACCTAAGAGTCAGAGACAAGATATCTGTGACTACAAGTACTCTACAAGAGACCACAAAACTTACCGTGATCATCTTCTCGACGCTGCAGAACATCTCAGCATGCGCCTGCAAGTTATCCTCATCCAGGCACGAGTCATCGTACGGCATCAAATCTTCTGCCATGGACGGAGTACTTGTGCTTGCTGCAGAATATCACGCAGCGCTGCGCAGAGGAGCCGGGTCTTCAATAAGTGGCTCATGCAGCACTATGCAGTTTTCTGGGTTGTCTTCTAGCGCCAGCTATACATCAACCTGATGCACGGGGGCTTCGGCAGCTGGAACTTCTTCATGGCGCAGTATGGCTGCTGGATCAGCCTCCAGGCCCTCATTTACCACGGTTTCAATATCTTCGAGTTGTTGAGCCCTGGGTCTGGAAGTTGCCTCCACTGCCGCTTTGACCACATCACTCCAGAGGATGCGTAGTGCCTGTGCAGCTTCAGCTTCTGCGGGTACTTCTTGGTGCTCTGGAAGTACTTCTTCTTGTAGCTCTTGAGGAGTCTGGTCTCCTCCAGCATCATTGCTTCCAGAGGCACCCCACTTCACATCAGTGGATTTTCTGCATCAACAAGTTGGTTAGCAAATTCAGAGTACATAATATTAATAAGTACTCAAGTACTTGGGTACTTACAGAGCAGCTCGAAGCACCGAGACTTTCGTCCCCAGCATGTCGAAAAAGGAAGGCGCCGCCGGCACCTCTGGCACACTCTCCACCGGCGGCACACTTCCTGGTACCGCGACTTCTTGTTGCTCATGCGCCACCGTCTCCACGGCTGACGCTGGAACCACCTCGGGTTCTGTTATTCTTGGGGGGCTATTCGAGGGTACATTGGCTGCACTCTCGATAACCTGCGCAAGTCAAAGTTCAACACATTACAGCAGGGAACAAGTATTCAATACGACATCGACTACTTAAAAGATCTCCAACACTTACTGTAATGGAGGGGAGGCCTGTCATCTTCTTTATGGCCCGCTTCCCCACCGTGGTCCTCTTCTTCCGCGGCGGTAGAGTCACATCATCTGCGAGAGATGATGCCAGTCTTTTCGATGCTCCTGCGGCTAGGCCACTGGGGATGGGCGCCCCAGAGTACCCATAGCGGCTCTTCACTTCAAAACGCTGTTGAAGTGTTTGGCCGTCATCATCGCTTGAGGAGGCGTCCTCCACCAAGACTTCTTCTTCTTCCCCTTGAGAAGATCGACTACTCTCGGGGGCTTGAGTCTCCGCTCCTGTTGCCTCTTCCTCCGGCACTTGTAGTGGATCCTCGGGACGAGGAGGAGGGTCGGATACAAACTTCAAGACATCCTCCTGTGAAACAAGACAAATATTAGCTACATGACTACTTATAATAAGTACTCAGGGGCTAGTTCTCGGGAACTCACCATACGCGGAGGGTTGTCAGCACTATATTCCTGGACGGCTGCAGGAATTCTGTGAAGATTCTTGAAGACCTTCTGCAGCCTTTCCATCACGAGATCATCACTGATCTCTTTAGCAGATAGCCTCGAGCCATCATCAGCTCTAGTGTACTCGAACCCAAGATGCTCTCGTTGCATCAAGGGTTGTACACGTCGCTTCATAAAGCTGAAGGCTATTCTCTCAGCAGTCAAGCCTTGCGCCTTCTTCTGTGCAATCTTCGCCAACAGCTCTGGGATTTGGATGCACTCCTGCATCGTTGGTTCGTCCTTCCAGAGCCTGTCGTACACTGGTGCGAACATACTGGGCTTCGACAGCTGAGGCGGGGCGTTCTCAATGTAGAACCACTTGTTCTTCCAGTATTGATTTGAGTCAATCAAGTCGTACTTGAAGTACAACTCCTGTGCCTTCTGACGCATCTGCACACCGGCTCCACCGACTACAACTGGGAAGTTGGCATTGGGCTGCGGCTTCAAGCGGAAGATTTTCCTAAACAGCGCCCAATGCGGGCGGATTCCGAGGAAGGCTTCGTAGAAGTGGACGTACACTGCAATCTGAAATATGCTGTTCGGATTGAGGTGCACGTGCTCCAGTTTGAAGAAGTCGAGGAAGCCACAGAAGAAATCAGATGACGGTAGTGTCAACCCACGCTCGACAAAGTGGCCGACCATCGGGATCTCATCCGGGCTCTTCTCCATCGGCCACGCATCTCCGGCAGCAGAGCTCCAGCCAGCAATTGCTTTCTCGCGCAGCAACCCACCGGCTTCGAGGGCCTTGATATCTTCTTCCCTCATCTTGGACTTCTTCCAAGAGACGGCCTGGCTCGGGGGCTTCGTGATGACCACGGTCTTGTACTTTGGCTCCGGCAACTGATTTTTACCGCGGCCGGACTTCCTTTTCTGACCCTTGGACGACGTCGGCTTCATCCTGTCAGTCACGGGAGTCTTCCTTCGTATTGACTCGAGGGCTACGCGGGGGTGGAGGCGCAAACTCTTGGCGGCGTGGATGCTTGAACTCTGCGGCGGCTACGGATGCTAAGGCTTTCTAGATCTAAGGGCAAATGGGAGCAGTGAAACCCTAAGGGATACCCCTTCGGGTATTTATAAAACCAAAACCCTAACGGTTCGACCTGGTGACCCTTCGTATTCAACAGATTGGTTTCACACAGGCAAAATTTTGGCTAAGTCAGAGGACTAAAATCTAACACCTGCTCAGCTCCATCTCGGGGACTCGACTACTCGATGGAATTGGATTTCATTCAGCTACAGTTCACTGAATTCAGGCCACTATTCTACAGTCAGATTGGACCCTTCAATTCGAGAAAGTACTCGACTCATGGCTCGGGGGCTCCGTGCCACGTGTCCTTCTGTTTTTCTCAGGATTTAATGGGATTATTTGACGAAGACTACAGATTGACCCTCAACTTGAATTGTCAATTCGAACTAAGGCTCGGGGGCTACATCCATATAGGATGCGATTTTTGCAAATCGCATTCCTATATTTTTTCTTCGGATTTTCTGCGAATTTTTCGGAGCAAGATCAAAGAGTAGAAGATTGACCCTCAGCTTGAATCCTAGATTCGACTTAAGGCTCGGGGGCTACATTCCATATGGAATGCGATTTCAGTAATCGCATTTCCATATGGATCTTTGATGCAAAGATTTCAAGAACGAAGCGGGTATTATTGAAGACCTTCAAGGGAAGTACTCGGGGACGCTTGGGAACAACTCGAGAAGACTTCAAGACTACTCGTGGAGTTAGCTGGAGTACCTTCCAGCCTCGAGATGATTCAAGTACTATTGAAGATTGAAGCTTGTAGAAGTCGAGGACGCTTGGGAACTACTCGTGGAAACCTTCAAGACTACTTGGAGCATCACACTCGACTACAAAGTACTCGGGGGCTTGTCGACCGGGCATCCCTGGGCCCACCAACACATTGTGGGCCATACCCGGGAGATGAGTTCCTGTACACCTAGACTACTCGACTAGTGGGCCACGGTGCTGGTACCGTGGACCACAAGACAAGACAAGACGGACAAGGACTTGTACTAAGACTAGGATAGCTTTCCATACCTTGTATAGGCTACTCCGAGTCCTACTCGAATAGTACTCTTGTACCAATCCGACTTGTAACCCTACCTCCCGTGGCATATAAGGCGAGGCAGGGACCCCTCTCAAAACATACGCAATCAATACAGAGCCACACAGCATACAGGACGTAGAGTATTACACACATTGCAGCCCGAACCTCTCTAATTGTGTGCCCTGTGTCTCACCATCGTGTTCCTGATCTCGGCGAGCCCCACCGCACTACTACTTCGGGTACCCCGTCGTAGGCTCAGTGTTTAAAACACTGACAGACACCGAGGCCCTGCCACGGCGCCGCCGGAGTTGAAGGACACCGAGAAATGAGATCCATCGGAGGCATCCACCATGCTCAACGGTGCCATGCCTAGCGTCTTGATGGGGTAAAGTTATTGTTTGTCCATGTAGTTGTAATGGAACTTGATGTGTAGTCACCTATCTTGTTTGGATCTTATGTCTATCATACCGTTGTTGATGATGCTTAATGTTTAAGGCTAGCTACCATGCTTTCGGGGTTGCTCCCGTAGATCACGTCAACATACCGTGTTCATTAGGGTAATATTGATTACCTTCGCGTAGTGATGTGTACGAGGGAAGGGAAACATCTAGTTCTTTGTCCACATGCCTAGATAGATTGGATCGGGGTTTTATCATGTTTTGGGTGATTGCATCTTCAAGTACCTAGACTCCATGGGCATACGTTCTTCATACTTGTGAACCTCTTATCTCTCTTTAACATAATCTAGGGTTAGATTGTCTTTACTTTATAGATTAATCTTTACATCATAAAGTCCTTAATCAACTAAGTTAGTGTTAGGTTAAACGCTAGTAATCCCCTTGCTTCGTGGATTGACAAGAATCTTGGGGGTCCCCCCCCTTGGTGAAAAAGGCACCAAGTCACTCGTGTACTTGCGGTGAACTTGAACGCCGTTTTGAACCATCAACAAGCCCCTTTTTCTGGCGCTGTTGCCGGGGAGCAAGCCAGATTACTTCGTTTAATCTCTCATTAATTTTGTTGATTACTAACACCTAACCTTTTTGTTCTAGAAAAACACTCTTTTGTTTTTGTTTTTGTTTGTCTAGATGGTGTTCGTTGGAAATCTTTTGGAGGAACCAGAAAAATCGCTAAGAGACTATGCTAGCCCTCGATGTGAGGACATCAAGGTACAAGAGTCGGATTCAGTTCTCGAAGCAACAAGGTACGAAATCAAGGCTCGAATCATCGAGATGGCAGCAACTAATCCGTTCCGAGGGATGGAGACGGACAATCCATATAGACATATCCAGTGTTTCACGACACTATGCAATACGGTACGACAAGAGGGAGTCCCCGATGCTTGGTCTAAATGGAATCTTTTTCCCTACTCACTTGCCGATGAAGCAACAAAGTGGTATTCATTTGCGTCCTTCGAAGCTGAGGGAAATTGGAATCAATTGATAAAGAAATTTTGTGCTAAGTTTTTCCCTATAAGCAAGATTCAACATATAAGGAGGCAAGTGATAACTTTCAAGCAAGGAGAAGAAGAAGGGATCGATCAAGCGTGAAATCGTTTACACGAGCTAGTTGAACAAGGACCAAGACTCGGATTTCCCGGTGACGTACTCTTGCATACATTTTTCTTTTCCCTAACCCCTAGTTGCATGGAACACGTTCAAATGTGTGCAGGAGGGGATCTCATAGAGAAAACACTCACGGAAGCTGCCCAACTTCTACAAAAAATAAGCAAAGCAGCGGCCATGCGAAGAGATTGGGAAACACGTCTTTCGGGAAAGCTAGAATGCGACACAAGTGTGGGACCACTTGCTGCAATTTTCAGAAAAACGGCCCCGGAAGAGAAGAAAGAGGAGCCAATCCCGAAAAAGGTTGAAGAAGCCAAACATGAGGAAACTAGAACTATCCCGGAGAGTGATCATGCCGAGACATGCAAAGCAAGTGAAAGAACTATGTCGAGCGCGAAGCCACTAAGGGAGTTCGAGCAAATGGATTGGGTCCCAATTGATTTTGGAGAAATCTTTGACAAGAGAAGACCGTTCCCTAATCAAAAGGGGATGGCTAAAGCTTTGGAGATAGACTTCCTGCCGGAGAAACAAGTGGAACATCCATACAACCTAGAGACAACCGGGGAGGTCCTTCAAAAGCTCTTTTGCGAAGAAGAAGTTGATCCGGACCATGTGGCTGAAGCTAAAAGAATTATGGGAATCAAGCCCGAGGCGTCACCATTCGCTCGCCTCACTGAAATTTTTGCCAGAGGATCCGATGAAGAAGAACATCACCGCGTATAGATTGCAAGGTTAACAACATTAATTGCAAGGCGTTATGTGACATTGGAGCACAAGTAAGTGTCTTATCTTCTAAAATTTTTGATGAAATTCATGATCACACCATTGACCTAGTTCCAACCTCTACTAAATTAATTATGGGGGGATGGTAGAATTGTTAAACCTCTAGGAATTGCCCGTGACCTAGAAGTTTTAATTTCCGGAAAATGCATTCCAACCGATTTGTTCATTGTTGATGTCTACTATGATAAAAATGATCATGTAATTCTTGGTAGACCGTTTCTTAAGTTGGTTAATGATGTTTTAGATGCCGGAAAAGGAAAAGTAACCATTAATCTTAATGGGGATAACCACACATACAATTTTCTTCTCGCTTCTAGAATTGCCTCACCCTACCTCTTGATGACGAAGAGGTAGGGAGCCTTCGTTTTGTTGAAACTTTCAAGGCTCCGCTACAAAGAGCAATGGAGAATGAATCTAATGATGAGCTAGATGAAGAGTTAGCGGAAGCAACCAAAGGATTAGAACCGCTAGACGGAAGCTTAGAGGAAGATAAATTTGAAGACCTTCAAGTACCGAAGGTGGATCTTCAGCCATTGCCCAAAGGATTGAAATATGAATTTTTGGGGCCGGACAAGACTTATCCCATGATTGTGAGTGACGAATTGAGTCCCGAGGAGAATGATATGTTGCTGAATTTATTGAAGAAACACAAGAAGGTGATGGGATATTCGATAAATGACCTTAAAGGACTTAGCCCAGCATTTTGCACTCATCACATACCTATGGAGGATCAATGCAAGCCCGTAGTGGACCATCAAAGGAGGTTAACCCATGCCATGCGAGAGGTGGTGAAGAAGGAGGTTATCAAGTTGTTGGATGCCGGAATCATCTACCCGGTGCCGCATAGCGAATGGGTGAGCCCCGTACATTGTGTGCCTAAGAAACGAGGTTTGACCGTGGTGAAGAATGAGAAGAATGAATTAATACCGCAAAGAACCGTGATCGGATGGAGGAGTGTATTGACTATCGAAAATTGAACAAAGGAACAAAGAAGGATCACTTCCCCCTACTGTTCATCAACGAGATGCTTGAGAGGTTAGCAAATCATGCATATTTTTGCTTTCTTGATGGATACTCGGGGTTCATGCAAATACTTATTCACCCGGATGATCAACATAAGACAACATTCACTTGCCCTTATGGAACATTTGCATATGGAAGAATGCCTTTTGGTTTATGCAATGCTCCAGCATCTTTTCAACGATGTATGATGACAGTATTTTCGGAGTTCATCAAGGAAATTATTGAGGTATTTATGGATGACTTCTCCGTCTATGGTAAAACTTTTGCGGATTGTTTGGCAAATTTGGATAAAGTTCTCACTAAGTGTGCGGAGGTTGATTTGGTGCTAAATTGGGAGAAGTGTCACTTCATGGTGAAACAAGGAATAGTGTTAGGACATGTGATATCCGAGAGAGGGATTGAGGTGGACAAGGCTAAGGTTGAAACGGTTGAAAATCTTCCACCACCGATGGATGTCAAGTCTTTGAGGAGTTTCTTAGGCCATGCGGGATTCTATAGAAGATTTATCAAGGATTTCTCAAAGATCACCAAGCCATTGACTAATCTTCTCCAAAAAGATGTGCCATTCAATTTCAATGAGAAGTGCTTGGCGGTATTCCGGACACTAAAGAGAGCTCTCGTAACTGCACCTACTATTCAACCGCCCGATTGGAGTCAACCCTTTGAGATCATGTGCGATGCTAGCGACTATGTCGTTGGAGCCGTGTTGGGACAACGAAAAGAAGGCAAGGTACATGCTATTTATTATGCTAGCAAAACCCTTAATGGAGCTCAATTGAATTATGCAAAAACAGAGAAGGAATTGCTTGCGGTAGTGTTTGCCTTTGAAAAATTCAGATCATATATTGTGAATTCTAAAGTAATTGTCTACACCGATCATGCGGCAATCAAGTATCTCTTGTCTAAAAAAGATGTCAAGCCAATGTTGATTCGATGGATCCTTCTCTTCCAAGAATTTGATGTGGCGATTTGAGACAAAAAGGGGTTGTAAAATGTTGTGGCCGACCATCTATCAAGGATGAATCATGAGAATGATAAAGAGCCCATTGAAGATAAGATGAGAGACGATCACCTTTATCATATCCTTGACAAAGATACTTGGATGATCAACAGTATTCGAGCCATACAAAGGATGCCACTTGATCATTTAGATAAGAATGCTCAAAGGAGAGTGATCGTCGAGAGTCGAAAATATTATTGGGATGCACCTTACCTCTTTAGACTTGGAGCGGATGGAGTCTTACGAAGGTGTATACCAAGGGTCGAAAGATGTGAAATATTGAGGAAGTATCACTCAGGCGAATATGGAGGACACTATGGACATTTTAGGACTCAAGCAAAAGTATGGGCTAGTGGATTCTATTGGCCGGAAATGCATGAAGACTCAAAAAGGTATGTTGCTTCTTGTCCGGAATGTCAAAGAGCGGGGAATATAAATCAAAGGAATGCTATGCCTTTAAATTATAACTTGCAAATTGATCTATTCGACGTATGGGAAATTGACTTCATGGGGCCCTTCACTAATTCAAATGGATATGAGCATATTTTAGTTATGGTTGATAATGTATCCAAATGGGTAGAGGCTATCCCTTGTCGAAGAGCTTCAATGGAGGAATCCATTTCAATGATCAAAAATATTATATTCCCACGCTATGGAGTCCCGTGAGTCTTGATAAGCGATGGAGGAACACACTTTACGGGAAATAGTTTTAGAAAATGCTTGTCCAAGTTGGGGATTGAGCATAGAGTGGCCACGGCTTACCACCCACAAACCAATGGTCAAGCGGAAACTTCAAATAGGCAACTCAAGAGTATTTTTAACAAGATTGTTGAAAAGAGAGGTAAAGATTGGTCAAAAAAGTTGGATAGAGCATTATGGGCATATCGGACGGCACACAAGACACCAATAGGTATGACACCATATCAATTTGTTTATGATAAATCATGTCATTTGCCTTTGGAGTTAGAGCATAAAGTATATTGGGCGATCAAGGAGATGAATCTCGATTTCGATGCCGCGGGAATCAACAAAGAATTCAAATAAGTGAATTAGAAGAGATGAGGCTCAAAGCTTATGAGAGTGCAACCATCTACAAGGAAAGAATGAAGAGATGGTATGACAAGAGGCTTCGAGCAAAGGAATTCAAGGATGGTGACAAGGTTCTCCTCTATAACTCAAGGTTCAATATATTCGAAAAAGGGAAGTTAAAAAGCCAATGGGATGGACCGTATGTCATTCACTCGGTCTCGTCAAACGGAGCGGTAACAATCATGGACGTAAAAGGAGATGAATATGTGGTTAATGGTCAACGGTTGAAGGTTTTTCTTGAACAAGACATCGTGCCCATCGACTGCATTGATATATACCACATGGAGGACGAGCCCGAGCGTCAAGCCTAAGACGTAAAACAAGGTAAGTTTTCTGTAAATAAGTTTTTGTTTTTCTTTTCGTATTTTTGTCGAGTCCTTTTCATGATTTTTAGCTGGACCTTTTCACCACCTAGGCTAGTATGCACGAAACACAGAGGCCCGCAAAAGATGGGCCACGGGGGCCCGAAATAGGGGGCAGGCCAGCCGGCCCATGCCGACCGGCCCAGCACCCCCTGCCTCGGTTTCCTCTCGTTTTTCTCTGGGACGCGGTTCGGATTATTTCCCTTTTTTGCCTACCTTTTTAGGAGCTACAAAATTAGGCAAGGAAGGGTTTTGGCCGAATCTTCCCGAGATATTTAAGGACGCATGGGGAGCTCGAGAATTGCATCTCATTTGCAATCTCTCACCTCTACGAAAACACCTGAAGCACCTATGGTGATCCCGAGCAGCACCAAGGGGAAGGAAGTGGTGAAGGCGACAATGGAAGAAGAAGCACGTGTCCCCTCTCCAACGCCAGCAACCGAAGAGCTTTGTCGGTGTGCTATGGTGCCCAAGCTCAAGGAGGAAGTGAAGAGGACCGCACAGATTCGTTGCGGAGGGCGTGTTCCAACAAGGCAAATGGCTAGCCGAAATCCATGGGTTGAAGAGAAGAAGGAGAAGCCCGCTACTCTCGTATGCCGTTCAAAGAGGCTCTTAGGGATGAAGAAGAAGAATTACAAAGAGAAGACCCCCGAGCCGGCGGAGATATACGGGGATAGCGACTACTCCGATGACTGGAGCCCTAGCTCGTGGGCAGCCGGCGATAGAGATGATAATGACCTCTATGTTTGGGAGGAGGTGCCCAAGGAGGAGTCGGAAGACCACCACAAGCAAGGCGAAGGAGGCAACCTAGACGGCAGCGACGATCCGGATGACGGAGACGACAGAAGCAACAACGATCCGGCGGAAGAGCACCATATGTGTTGTGCGGCTTGCCGCAATGCTATAGCGGAGCTCTTCACTTCCCTTGATGAGTGCTTCCACACCATCAATTCCATGCAGTAAAGGATTGAGGATTTAGAGCGTGTGGTGGAAGATGACTTTAAGTTCCTTAATCAGAATATAAGGAAGCTCTTCGGGATGAACAAGAACTTCAAGAAGAAGGAGTGGTGCACCTCGTGCGGAAAGTTTCACTAGGTGTAGTAGTTAGCGTGTTTCCCCCTTTGTACTTTTTGTAAAGTTACGATGAGGATGTCGTAAAATCTAAGTGGGGGGGGGGAGCTTGCTAGCTACTCTTTTTAAAATTTTTGGCTTAAAGTGGTGTGTTAGGTCGAGTCTTTAAATTGAGTCAAGTGTGAGTTTTGCTTTATCTTTTTAGCTCGAAAGTGTCTTAATTTAGTGTTGAGTCAAGAAAAAATAAATAAAAAGTGTCTTATGCTAGCCTCTTGTTTCTTTTCTTGTTATCTCTTTACTTTATCTTTGTTATTCGAATATGAGCTTGGTGATTAATCGTTTACCGTGGTGCTTAGTGGAAATTTACTTTTTTAAAGCACTCATACTCAAACTTTGATCTAGGACTTTGCTTCATCTATGCTTTTAGTAATACTAACATTGGAGGCTTTAATTTCTGAAAATTAAGAAAAACACCTTGCTATGAAGGTTAGCGATCTATCCTATACAAGACCTATATAAGTGTTGTTTAGCATGATGAATTGGGTTAGGACTTTACTCTCTTGGGAGGTCTAATTTCGAGCAATGATCATGTCCTTGATGTATATCTTTTATTGCTAGCCTCGTCATACATTCGGTAACGGGAATTTCACATTGAATGCCCCGTACATCACCGGATTCCGTACCCAAACCCATAAACATCTATTTTATCATCTTATTCCTTGAACACAACCCATGTCCGAAGATTCGTTCAATTTTTAGGCAAAGTTTTATTTTAAATTCAGATTGGTATTCATGTTAAGAAGATGAACGAAAGGCTTCGGAGAAGAAGATAAAGATGTGGAAAGAAGAAGAAGAAAAAAATATATATGTGTATGTGTATATGTGTGGCGCGCACACAAGAAAGAAGAAAAAAAGAGAGAGACAAGAAAGAAAAAGAAAAAGAAAAGAAAAGAAAAGAAGGAAAAGGAGAAAAATTCAAGGCAAAACAAGAGAGGTATAGTGAGGAATGATAAGTCAAGTGAAGATCAAAAGAAGTGCAAGGAAGGTTGCGACGATGTTGAGAATGAATCTTTGATATTCCATACCATGTGCAATCCGACATCGAGGACATCATTAGTGCCTTGAAGTCATTATTCTTTTTCCCTTTGCACATGTCCACCATTCTAAATCTTCTCATCCTTGATACCCTTACATTATGGTTTAATTCTCATGATCATTGGCTTAGAAGGTGAACAACCACTAGAGGATTTTCCTAGCTTGATAATACTTGTGCTAGCTTCACTAGCCACACCTATAGCTCCACCTTACATTATAAATGAGAGACTTGTGGAAGGTGAAAGTTTATGAAATTATCTAGGATAGCCACTTTAAATGAGTGACATGTGAGAACTTGGAGAAGGACTTTGTCTAATGCTTTGTGCATGAATTTTATTTCTAAAAGTTTGTAAAAACCCTCTGATGGAAGTAAGAAAGTAAGTATGGATGAAGTCGAGGATCTCTAGTGAAAAGGTATGAGTTGTGGAGTAAGTCTTGAATTGGTAATTTCTAAATGGCTATGTTTACATTATGATCTTTGTTTCATGTCTCTTATATTAAAGATGAATGATTGACTAACTTGAAAGGAAAGAATTGACGAAGCATGTTTCAACTCCTTGGATAAACAATTTGTGAGCAACTTGCTCGAGGACGAGCAAGATCTAAGCGTGGGGAGATGTTGGCGGTCGATTTTCGTCAACTAAGAACACTTGTTATGTTATAGTTTGGATATCATTTTGGAACTAACCCACCACTAGGCATATTAATGATATAACAAGTTCACCGTTGGATGTGCATTTTGGAGTATAGTGTTTATTGTTAGCGGTCGATTTCCGTCAACCTAGAGCATTCATTACACTGTTTGAGCTTGATTATGGAACTAACCTGCCAATAGGCACACTAATGATATAACGAGTTCAACTCTGTATGTGCATTTGGAAGTGTTGTGTTTTTGCAGGAAAACATGGACAAAAGGGACGGAGTTACAACGAGTTCAAAGGAGCAAATGAGGAGTCCCGTTCGTGTTCAAGTGCAAGGCGAAATCACTTCCAAAGGTGGCAAGGACCAAGGTGCTACGACGGATCATCCCCGAGGACTAAGACGTAAAGAACGGACTTCATGCGAGAAGACCCCCTATCTTGATCGCGGGGATGATGACGCCAAAATGACACAAATAAAGAGGCAAAAATCCAAAATGTCAAGATGAGCCACGGGGAAGAAGACGGGCCCGAACCGAGCTAGAAAAGGCTCAGGCCGACCGGCCCATACCGACCAACCCAGGCCATTTTGGCCTCGGTTCATGGTCCCCATTGACCTAGATGCTCCTCGGTGTATTTATATCCCTGTCTCCGACGGCCGCCGCATCCAATCATTCCATCAACGCCCATTCACCAGAAAGCCGCCACCGCAAGATGAGGGAAAGAGTTAGATGATTTCGTCGCAAGGATCAACGCCGGTGGAGAGAAGGAAGCAAGAGGAGGACTCCAAGCCGTCAGCCTAGGGGTGTTCCCAAGCCTCCTCACCGCCATCTTCATCGACGACGTTCTCCGGAGTCTCCATCACCCCTATGTGCTTCAATCCGTGTAAGATGATGGGGTAATGTCTCCGTTCATCCCTAGGGTTAGATGGATCTTTGATATGTAATCACTACATGGAGCCTATGCCTTGATGCTTCACGGTCTATGTCTTTGCAAATGCTCGATTTACATATGTGTGCACAACATGTGATCTTAGTAGGGTTTGTGGTAATCGTGGTGATTAGCTTAACTCTATGGATGCTTAGATGTAGATGCGTTAGCGAAGCGATCTATTACCTTCGCGTAGTGACATGTACGAGAGAAGGGAAAAGGCCTAGCAACCGCATAACCGCCGTGAAGCTAGAGAAGGCAACACCACTTTCATGTAGTAGATGCATGTCGTTGTGATCCTAGACCCTAGGGAGGAAGCTCTGTTGGCGTTTCTTATCCTCAATGCTCGGCGCCTTTGTAGCGTGAAACGTATAAGAAACTCCCGGGTACACTGACGAGTGCGAACGAATCCGCAAGCGCACGGATACACCGCTGTAGCACTTCTCCCTAGGAGAATGAGTACTCCCTTCGGGTTTCGTTCCTAGGACGGAGAGTAACCAGAGAGGGTCTATCCAAGGACACCAGCTTTCACTGGGATAGGTCGGGATACAAGAAGCACTTCCTTAAGGGACTTAGCTCTCAAGATGTATTCCTGTCAGATCTCAGTCGTCCCCGCGGGGCGACAACACTCAGAGGTGCTGTCCTACGAGCCCAACTCGGTACGCGACGTAAGAGGGTTGACAAAGGGTCCAACAGGCTGTCACCACTGCGGCCTACCTCTACGCTACGATCGTACGTGGTCTCCGTAGGAAACCCAAGGCCCAGACACCACGTCTGTACCCTAGATAAATACTATAGTGCGACGTATGCTAGCCCGCTAACTACACTATAGCAACCATATAAATACAGTCCCACGAACAAGGGAAAGATCGGAAGCAGATCATATCATTGAACTGGGAGCAGAAAGGAAGCTATGGATGCAGCTGAACGAGATACAACAAACTTACTTAACTAAATAGGATCAGAGCATGCTAACAAGTAAATGAACTATGGTTCTAGCTCTAAAGGATCAAAGCCTTGTGTTACGAAGAACACAAGCCTCTAACTTATGAACAAGCCAAGAACACAAGAACAAAGCAACCATGCATGATGTCCACTATAGTCTAAATAAGAAATGCTGAAATACTCACTTTGATCTAAATGAAGAACAAGCATCCACGAGGACATCAACTCACTCCTTACCCCTCCTCTATCTCACACTAATCCTAATCTAGATCTCTCCTCATCACCATTCTACCACAAAGAGGTGAGAATCACCTCTCATGGGCAGAATTGGAGAGAGGGAGAGAGAGCTACACAAGAGAAAGTGGAAACTTGAGAGCTAGGTGGTGTGTGTGAAATGGAGCCCCTCCCCTCCTATTTATAGACAAGGAGGAGGCTTGCTCTAGGGCTCAAAGTGCCCCTAAACACCCGGGAATACAGCCAAGAGACAATGAGCAAGTGACAAGTGGAGGGGGAGGATCAACCGACCCTAGGTCGGTTCCTCTGGCTCACTTCCATGTGGGCCCTGATGCCTCTCCTCCGTGCATGACACGTTTCCTGGTGGTTTAGTTGGTAATGTGGGCCCATGGATCCATGTGATGCTGACGTGGCAGCGTGTGATTCGTCGAAAGTCCATCACATGGATTGGTCATATCATGTATCCAGGAGAATCCATGTGGCAGCCCCTGATTGGCCAGCATTTGAGTGCCTTGGATTGGAGTGGAGTGAATGTGCATGAATTCCTCTCATTTCTTATGCTAAATACCTGCATTCAAATAGACATCGACACTTGTGGAAAGTATGAGTTTTAGCACCTATTCTAGTGTGGATGTTCAATTCATGCTCAGATTTGCAGGAGTTGACGGCCTTGAAAATGACAAATATTGACCGTCAACAAGACCCCGACACTTGACCTTTGCTCGTCCCGAGTGAAGGGGAAACAAAGCCAAGCGGGTCATGAATACCGAAAAGTAAGACATACATAAGAGATATTCCAAGTCATACCTTGCTCCTGTGAACCTCTGTGTAGTGGCTATCATGTTCCCTTGGGTGATTGAGAAGTAGAATAGCTGTGAATCAAGTCACTTATGCACCTGATGATAAACACCTTGGGGGTTTTGCAAGATTTTCATAAACAAAACTCTTGGTGGCTTCCTCATTTGATTCTCTCAAATCGCTCAATGTGTATTTGTCCTCACTAAGGCATTTTGCCTTTCTTCATCCTACTTCTAATGATGGCTATATGTGGAGCTCAGGGTAGGATAAAGAGAAAGCATACTTGCATCACATATTTTGCAAAGTCAAAGACTGGATCCACAGAGAAAATCAAATCACACCATCAGATCAAGACGTGCACCGGTATGGCTATGGTGTGTATGGTAAGGTGGATACTAGGCCCGGAATGGGTGCTAGATATTACCATACATATAAGGTGAAAATGTGGGTTGATGGTAAGGTGGACACTAGCCCCGGAATGAACACTAGTTATTACCATCTATGATATGGAACTCCTTTTTGCATGATCTATCTCTCCCCTATTCCTCCTTTATTTTAGACATGGGCTATTCTTTCTCTCTTTTTTTTCATCATGCATTGAGCATTTTTTTTTCAATAGCCCATGTCTCTTTTTTTTGAAGGACACTTCTGGAGAGGGATGTCACACCACATATGGAGTTTTATTTTTATGGAATGAATAAATAATACAATGCTAACTTCCAGTGTAGAAGCATAGCAAGGGGAAAATAGGTGGGGTGCACATAAATCTTGATCATGAAAGTAATGAAAAGAATTCTCACAGGGGTCACAGAATTTGACAAAGCTCAAAGTAATGACAAGCAGCATATGAATCAAAGGTTTTTACCTACTAAGATCATATGGCTCTAATGGGACGGAGGCCTATCAAAGAGGAGCCTTTCCAAGAGGTTTTGAATTTTCAAAAATAAATTCCCCGAGAGAGTTAGTCATCAGAGCAAAAGATCATATCATCCAGCCATATCATACTAATCAATTACTTAGGTGAACATGCTTGTCCTTAAGAAGATTTTTGGTTCACAAGCATAGGCAGATAGCAAGGAATAAAACATATGTAAGTCTACTCAGGTACAAATGAGCTGGGTGATATTTAGCATCATCATTCGAGTTTTAGTTTAGAGATAGACAGATAAAGCTTATAAAACTCAGGAATGAAAGAGAGTGAGTTGTCGAGATGCAAACCAGCGCTATGCATGAGAGATGAACTGTGAGAGGCTCTCCACAGGAGTGAACTCGTGCGGGTCCCGTTCAGGTTCTCGGTAGGTGATCGATCGGCTAGCGCGGAGTGCTCGCAGTGGGTACGTACGAAAACGTCACTCTTGCATTGGGAGAGTCGTGGCTCTTCCCCCACACTGTCTCGAACCTAGATGTCCTTTAAATCACAAAGACCAAAGTAACGACACAAATGGTGGCTAAACCGGGTTACATGACCAGTGAGCCACTTTATTCAAATCCAAATGTTTTAAACCAAATGATTAGGCGCTTACACACATGCAAAAGAAACAAATGAAATAAAGGCAAACAAAGGGAAATCAAACCTAGACCTAGACTAGCGCCTAATGAACTAAAGATGGGGCTAACCCCCACTACTCGGCATCATAGAGGGCTGCATGCCCCGTGGTCGAGAACAGCCTCCTCATCTTCGCACAAAGGCCGCGGCGAAGGTCGCGGATGTCGTCTCTGAGCTCGGCCAGGTCCAACTTCTGCTCTGAGTAAGCAGCCCTGAGCTTCTCGTTGCTGGCCTCCAATTCCTTCATTAGCGGGGTCAGCTTGGCCACTGAGGAGAGCTTAGGGAGCTGCTCGGTTGCCCGAGTCCTCTCCCTGGACCTCCTAGTGTAGGGCGGTGGTGGCAACCCGTCGTCCAGGCCAATGTCTTCCTCCTCTTTTGGTAGAACTGGAGCTGGGCGCCCTGCGGGAGCCTTCTCCTTGGGCAGTGCCGGCTTGATGGTCACCGGCGGCTGTGGTGAAGGAGCGGACTGTGCTGAGCTTGTCTGCCCTCCAGCTAGCGATGATCCCAGCGTGCTAGATGGAGCGAGCGGCAACCCCCTGGGGCGAAGCTGAGCTGTGGTCGGCCTGCCGTAGGGGCTGGCCGCCCGTCTCATGTGCCTCTTCCCAGGCGAGGCGGAGCACCTTGAGGGCGGCGTGCCTGGAATCCTCCCGCCCGGCGGGATGGTGGCGAGAGGAGGAACGTCCAGGACACCGGCCACCATTGTGAGGTCCACAACGGGGGTGGCAATAATGGAGGGGTTGCCTCCTGCCCCGGGGCCGGTGGACGAGGTGGAGCCGTCGAAAGGGACAACGCTCCTCCCGGCCATGGATGCGGAGATGAGCTGAGGAGTTGAGGTGGAGGAGATGGGTTTCGCGATGCGAAAACTCGTCGGGCGGCAGAGAGAAGGGTTCTGGAGGAGAATGAGACGCACACGCGAAAGAAGAAGGGGAGAGGAGGCACCAGGGTTTCGGCTGAACCAGGGTTCGGCCGGCCCCCTGTGGGACCCTCTGGTCCTCCCCCTTCTCATGTGGGCTCTAGCAGGTCTCAGGATCGACGGCCCAGATGGATTCCCCGAGATGGAAGGCTTGGCTTAGGCCTTAGGCTAAGATAAGGTTGAGGTTGAAATTTCATCCTCAACTATATACCAACCTTGGCCAAACCATGATATGTCCAAAGAGAATCTGGGGGAAATCACCTTGGCGACACACTAGGTTCGTCAGAAGTGTAGGCACTTCCGGCGGTAGTCACGAAGTGTTCGGGTCGTCACAAGGGTGCTGCCTTCCTGTGGACTTTTGCCTACTCCTCTTAATCTTGGCAATTTCTTTCTCCTGCATAACCATGGTCCACAAGATACCCGAAGGATAATTCATCCTGGGGAAACGAGATGAGTCCCAGGAGTACTCAGGGTGTGGGTGTCTTGTGATCTCCTGTCTCAACTTATGACCGTCTCCTTGCAGATGATGTTGATATGACGATAAGCTCTGCTCTGCAAGGGTAGTGCGTATACGAACTCGAGCCCAAAAAGGTATATCGAGGCTGAGAGCAAGCATGATCGTCCCAGAGAGGCTAAGGCCTTTCCTGAGGTGGTCATGGGACTCGAGGACTATATCACTAGGGTCGTGGAACTCGGAGATGAAAAGATCGAGCACTGAGGCTAGTGCTTCACCAATAGGTACCGATCTCCGAGTGAACTCAAGCTCAGAAGGACACCCGACTCTCAAAAGGATAAAGCGTGGGCTTCCAGAGGCTGGTGTACGATCAAGAACTAGAGTTCGGATGAAGAGCAAGATTTACTCACTTTTACCTTAGGCAGAGGGTTCGATGTTCCCATCAAAGTGACGAAAGCATTCCCAAATCTGGCCTAAGCTTCCAATGGGGTATTATGGATAAACTGGAAAGTGTACCTCCCATTGGGCATCGATCAAATCAGGCATAGGGTACATAGAGCAAGCTTCTCCTGATTGATCGGCATCGATCGATGTGCTTGAGATGGAAAGTGAGTGCACTCCATTCGATCGGAAAATGATCGTGATCCTTCGGTCTGATGGGTGGATCCAATGGATTATAAGGCAGAGACCGATGTCTTGGTTTATACGAAACTTTAGTGCAAAGCACTTTAGCTCAAACATCGACGTAGAAACACGATGGGCCTCTCATTCCCTCCTTAGGAGGTAGTAGTGAGGATCGAACAAGTCATCCTGGCCGGGAATGATCGTTCTCTCCGATCTACTCTCTCCGTCCTCCCACGAGACAAAGTCTCGGGGAGAAAGTCTAAGAAGATGCACGAGAGGGGAACCCAAGGGTAGATCTCGCGCTACGAAATCTTTCCCTTAGACTCCTACTATTCAGGAATGACATCTTCAGCCAGAGCTCAGAAAGAGTGGACATGAAGTACCGGACTCGGCTGACGATGGATCTAGGTGGCTCAACAATTCCTCTGGTGGGTGCCTCGTTGACCGGGATGCAAGGGGAGCTGAAATATCAGAGATTATCCAGGATCTCTCTTCCCTTGATAGCATCTAGGTGCACAAAGGATCCTCTGGAGAGAGCATTAAGCCTCATGGCATCATTCTTCCGCAATCCAAACCAGAAGTGCTGAAGCAACATCCAATCGGGAATGCGGAGGACTGGGCAATCTTCCACCGTGGAGGCGTAATGATTCCATGCCATTCCTAGTGATTCCTCCTCACATTGCTTGAAACAAAGAATCTTTGCCCTTAACGAGATGACACATCGTATTGAGAAGAAGTGGGAGCAAAAAGCTACTCTCAACCTTTCCCAAGTAAGGTAGTCCCTACCAAAACAACGGTGCCAATCCCGAGCTTCCCCAGAGAGGGATAGCGAGAAACATTCTCTTTTCCGAACATCCGGTGATTCTCTGGTTTTACCCTGAGTTTCAATCAGACGCTCGTAGTCTCTCACATGATCAAAGGGGTTCTCATGACTTAACCCCAAGAAGGATAGGTCTTGAATTAGCTTCATGAGAGAGGGGCGAATCCATAAGCCAGATGTAAGAGTGGTTCTTGACAAAGATGGCTCTGAGGGTTCACTCCTCGAAGGCGGAAGGTGTTTACAAGGATAACCTTCCATGGGTAGCGGGGGTAGAGGTAGAAAGAAAACAAAAGGGATAGTTCAAAAAGGGTAACGGGGGTGAAGGTAGAATAAAAAAGGAAAAAGATAAATACGAGGATAGACGGGCTCGAAGGTTAACAACAGCCGTCCCCGGCAACGGCGCCAGAAATGCTTGTTGGCGTTTCTTATCCTCAACGCTCGGCGCCTTTGTAGCGTGAGACGTATAAGAAACTCCCGGGTACACTGACGAGTGCGAATGAATCCGCAAGTGCACGGATACACCGCTGTAGCACTTCTCCCTAGGAGAATGAGTACTCCCTTCGGGTTTCGTTCCTAGGACGGAGAGTAACCAGAGAGGGTCTATCCAAGGACACCAGCTTTCGCTGGGATAGGTCGGGATACAAGAAGCACTTCCTTAAGGGACTTAGCTCTCAAGATGTATTCCTGTCAGATCTCAGTCGTCCCCGCGGGGCGACAACACTCAGAGGTGCTGTCCTGCGAGCCCAACTCGGTACGCGACGTAAGAGGGTTGACAAAGGGTCCAACAGGCTGTCACCACTACGGCCTACCTCTACGCTACGATCGTACGTGGTCTCCGTAGGAAACCCAAGGCCCAGACACCACGTCTGTACCCTAGATAAATACTATAGTGCGGCGTATGCTAGCCCGCTAACTACACTATAGCAACTGTATAAATACGGTCCCACGAACAAGGGAAAGATCGGAAGCAGATCATATCATTGAACTGGGAGCAGAAAGGAAGCTATGGATGCAGCTGAACGAGATACAACAAACTTACTTAAGTAAATGAACTATGGTTCTAGCTCTAAAGGATCAAAGCCTTGTGTTATGAAGAACACAAGCCTCTAACTTATGAACAAGCCAAGAACACAAGAACAAAGCAACCATGCATGATGTCCACTATAGTCTAAATAAGAAATGCTGAAATACTCACTTTGATCTAAATGAAGAACAAGCATCCACGAGGACATCAACTCACTCCTTACCCCTCCTCTACCTCATACTAATCCTAATCTAGATCTCTCCTCATCACCATTCTACCACAAAGAGGTGAGAATCACCTCTCATGGGCAGAATTGGAGAGAGGGAGAGAGAGCTACACAAGAGAAAGTGGAAACTTGAGAGCTAGGTGGTGTGTGTGAAATGGAGCCTCTCCCCTCCTATTTATAGACAAGGAGGTGGCTTGCTCCGGGGCTCAAAGTGCCCCTAAACACCCGGGAATGCAGCCAAGAGCCAATGAGCAAGTGACAAGTGGAGGGGGAGGATCAACCGACCCTAGGTCAGTTCGGCCGATCCTAGGGTCGGCCGACACCTTCTCCCCTCCATTTGGGGTGAGCTTCCTCTGGCTCACTTCCATGTGGGCCCTAATGCCTCTCCTCTGTGCATGGCATGTTTCCTGGCGGTTTAGTTGGTAATGTGGGCCCATGGATCCATGTGATGCTGACATGGAAGCGTGTGATTCGTCGAAAGTCCTTCACATGGATTGGTGACATCATGGATCCAGGAGAATCCATGTGGCAGCCCCTGATTGGCCAGCATTTGAGTGCCTTGGATTGGAGTGGAGTGAATGTGCATGAATTCCTCTCATTTCTTATGCTAAATACCTGCATTCAAATAGACATCGACACTGGTGGAAAGTATGAGTTTAAGCTCCTATTCTAGTGTGGATGTTCAATTCATGCTCAGATTTGCAGGAGTTGACGGCCTTGAAAATGGCAAATATTGACCGTCAACAAGCTCTTATCTACTTTAATCTCTCTCTTGTACCAACCTTTGCCATCTAGTTTGGCCTTAGATCAACATAGGTTAGATTGCTTTGTCATTAGATTAATATCTCTTTCAAAGGCTTTCCAATCAACTAGATTAGTACTTGATTAAACGCTAGTATATCCCTTGCTCCGCGAATTGACAAGAACCTTGGGGATCCTCCCCTTGGTGAAAAAGGCACCAAGTCACCCGTGTGCTTGCGGTGAACTTCAACACGGTTTTGAACCGTCAACAAGCCCCTTTTTCTGGCACCGTTGCCAGGGAGCAAGCCGGTTTGCTACGTTTAATCTTGTATTAATTTTGTTGATTACTAACATCTAACCCTCGTTTTCTAAAAAACCCCTTTTTGTGTTTTTCTTTTTTTTTCAGTGCCTAGATGGATTTGTTCACCTCACCATTAGAAGACAAAGAGATGTCGCTAAGGGAGCTAGCAATGTCGTCAATGGAGGACATTAGATGCAAAAATCAGACTTGACGCTTGCTACAACCCACTACGAAGTGAAGCCTATAATCATCAAGTTAGTGGTGACAAACCCCTTTAGAGGATTGGAGGATGACAACCCATATAGACACATTGAGCAATTCACAATGATATGCAACATGGTGCAACAAGAAGGAGTTCCGACCGCTTGGTTCAAGTGGAATCTTTTTCCGTTCTCTCGAAGATGAAGCACGAAGATGGTACACACTTGCATCCGTTGAAGCAAAAGGAAATTGGGATGAGCTAGTGAAGAAGTTTCTTTTGAAGTTCTTTCCCATAAGCAAGGTCCAATACTTAAGGAGGCAAGTGCTCACTTTCAAGCAAGGAGAGGATGAAGTAATTGATGAAGCATGGGCTTTAATGAACTACTTGAGCAAGGCCCAAACTTGAGATTTTTCGGTGACTTGATGTTGCATACCTTTTATTTTTCACTAACCCCTAACTCTTCTCGTTTTGTAAGCATGTGTGCAGGCGGTGATTTAATGGATAAAACAATTAGTGAAGCCGCACAAATATTACAAAAGATAAGCAATGGAAAAAGAACGCAAAGAGATTGGCAAAGACTTTGTCGGGAGGAGCAAAATGACAAAAGCAAGCCCGAGATACTTGCTGAAATTTCTGAAAAAGATGAACCGAAGGTCAAGGAAGATGAACCAATCATACAAGAAATTGAAGAACCACTTCCTAAGGTAAGCGAAGTCATTTCGCATGATAAAAATGTTGAAACTAATATGAATGTAGGCCGAAGCATGGGGAATGCTAGACCATTGGTGGAATTCAATCAATCCGATTGGATTCAAATTGATTTTGACCCGCTAATGAACCACCGAAGGAAGGAGGAACACCGACACGTTGCCAAACAAGTTGAAGATATATTTGATCAAGAAATGAGTGGAGAATCGATCTAAAATATGTTTGAAGAAGAAAGAGACGTAGAAGATGAAGGATGGGTCGATCAATATGACAACTCGAAGATTCATGATGAAGGAGGAGAAGACTACAACCATGATGAGCCTAAAAGTTCCCTCTCCACAACACCATGCACACCAATTGAAGAAGAAGATCTTGAAGAAATTGATTGGTCGTGGCCGTTCAATCATGGGCAAGAATTCATTGCCAGGGAGACGAGGAAAATGAAAAGAAGAGCTAGTGACTCGAAGGATAAATGGGAGAAAATAGGACTCAAGCTAGGAGATGAATGGGAAGGAGATGACATAAAGCAAATACTCCAAGAAGGACCCTCTCCACAAGGTTATAGCTTGTGTGCTATTGAAGCCTACACACTAGCAAATCAAGACATGGAAGTGCTCAAGGATGAAGAAAAGAGTGAATCAACGATGAGCAATCTTGATGACATGTGGTACACGGTAGATAAAGAAAGCAACGTACAAGACTTTGAAGATAAAGATTGTGATGATAATGAAGACTTCATAGAGGAGACAAATGCATACATTGCTGAAGGATTACATGTTCCACATGATGAGATGGAGGAGATGCAAAAAGGTAACAAAGAAACACCTCCACTCGTCGAGATTGATTTGCTTTCAACACTAAAAGACGAACCAAAGATCACTCTTGTTGAGAAAGCTCCAAGGCTAAGGTACACACTGAAATCTCAAGATATTATTGGTTTTGATGATGATATATTCAAATACTCATGTTCAACCGATAGTATGATTAATAGTTTAAATTCTATGCCTTGTTCCAATGATGATCATGTTGAGGCTAGAATTTCTTGAGAATGATGATGAGACAATGTTTATGTTTGAACCAATTAATCTCACGCCTAAAGAACCTTTGCCTAATGATGAGCTAAGTGCTTTGCATGAAACATATGCTTCTTTTAATTACACCTTGACTTATTGCTACAATTTGCATATGGTGTTGATTATGGACGTGTATGTTTACAATAAGTTTTGTAAATCTCGATCATGCTTTGCGCTTGGTCAAGCTAATGACCTTAAAGAAGCACATCTAGGGAGAAAGCCCTATTTTCACTAACCATGCAGGAATACAATGGCTTGAATGATGAAAAGAGAAGTCATGCCCAAAGAGTTGCAAGATAAATCATCAACCTCTCCAAATCCCGCGATAGATGTTGCTGTCTTCATCAATTTGTGAGCTTGTTCAGATGTATACAAATGAAGAAAATGAGATATTCAGAAGCTCCATCAACTTTGAGAGCCATGTGTGGTTCGAGGACCGGTGGATGGTCGCTTCCTGGTGTGATGAGTGATTGACAACGTGGTGTGGACTGATTCTTGGCTAAGTATTGCAGGTGCAGGTTGCGGCTTGACTGGTGTTGGTGCAGGTGAAGAACAAACGCGAAAGGTCATTGCCGGTGAGGCCTCCAGGTGTGGAGAAGACAAGTAGGCTTGGTTCGAGGGACCCGGTGGCCAGCGGGGTCAAGTGCGGGCCGCATGGTGGCAAGAACAGCAAGATGAAGTCATGGACGGTTTCTTGGTTGAGCCTCAAAACCAAGGTCGAGCCGGGACTACATGGGAGCCGAGTCATGAGTGGTGATTGGTGGAGGCTACACCGAGTTTGCGGGGTTTCCGGTGGTTCACCAGAAAACCACTGGGTTCCTTGGTTGATCCACAAAGCCAAGACCGAAGAACCGAAGACGGAGGTGCAGCAGCTCCAGACCGGTCTGACCGGTGGGTACCGGTCTGACCGGTGACGAGCACCGGTCTGACCGATGTGCGACGACGCAGTCCGGAATCTTCAAAGCGGAGGACACGCATCGGGATCGCAAGGCTTGCGTCGAGGCTAAGCAAGTTTGCGGTCGCTGGGCATCCGTCTGATAGTGCGAAGATAAAGACTTCCAAATTTGCCCTTGAGGGGCATGTATCCCTAGTTAGCTAGTAAGGGTATTTTAGTCTTTCGGTTGCCTCCATATAACCCAAGGGGTGAGAGGATGTCAGCCATCTCTTGGAACCCTATCTCATTTGGTTTTCCTATTTTCCTTCCTATTTTCCTTAGGATTTTCGTAGGACTAGCTTGAGAGCTTCATGGTGAGATCTTGTTAGAGGGAAGGATGATCGGGCGGCAAGCTAGACCTCGTATGAACCTCTTTGGTATGTATAGATGATTCGGCGTGGTTCCTCAAGGCTTGGTTGTGTTTTTCCCGTTTCTCCTTTTTGGTGATTTTCGGAGGCTTTTCTTGGCGAATTTCTTGTGGCGGTTTTGAGACCTTTCTCTTTGGTATTTGCTGGGGGATGTATGCAGGAACCCCTTATGGTTCTTTTCCCTTTGATTCCCCTCCCAAATCCGTGAGTAAAGGGGCTCAATTTTGGGGTTTTCGTGGTTCTAGGGTTCGTGGTGTTCTTGGCGGAAATCCTTCGATTCTTCTTGATTCAACGAGTTTTGGTGGACCAAATCTTGGCTATGGAGTGCCCATGAGGTGTTCCTACTATCCCCAAAGTCTTGTGCGAATTCGTGGAGCGAATCGGGAGATCGGGAGTTGGATTTGGGGGAGTTGACCCGCGGGCTCTGTTCATCCCGAGCTGCCCAGGCGTGACCGGTCTGACCGGTGCTCTTGACCGGTCTGACCGGTGCGAGCCCCTGGTGGGTTTTGTCTCGGGGAACTGCTGTGTTCGTGTGGTTTTGTCCCGTGGTCCTGCTGTCCAGTTCTTGGCCCGTTTGGAGTTGTCTTGCTAGGCTTTGTGAGGGGTTTTCCTTCTTGGCAGGTTGTTCTTTGGTGGTGGTTTTTGTTCCAGGGCCTAGAGGAGTCACTGAGGCTTCCTGGAACTTTGCTGTGCATCTGCTGTTCGCCACCGGCCGGATCGGCAGAGTCCACCGGTCTGACCGGTGCCATCGGTCTGACCGGCAGGAGCCATTGGTCTGACCGGTGTGGCACAGACAGCAGGCTGTTCAGTTTTCTGCTGTGCGTTTATGGTGTTTGGTTCCTAGGACCAGTAGCACTCTAGTGGCTACGTGGTCTTGACCAACTTGGGTAGTTGAGTCGGAGACGTGTGTTGGAAGCCGTGTTCATCTTGTTGGAGTCTCTATCTCCTTCGAGAAGAATTTTTATCGGCTCCCATTCACTCCCCCCTCTCTGGTTCGCCGTTTCGATCCTTCAAGTGGTATCAGAGCCGGTTACGGATCTTCAGATTCTAACCAGTCTAAGATCCAAGGATGGCGTACCAGGAACGGGGTTCGGGTCCTCCGCACTTCGATGGCAAAAACTACCAGATGTGGCAGAGGCGGATGGCGGCGTTCCTCCGCGGTAAGGGTCAGATCCTTTGGGACGTTACGGTGAACACAGCTTATGTTCATCCGATTAACTTCCTTGCTCCAGGATCGAGGGATATGTTCGACGCCAACAACAAGGCGGTCGACTACTTGTTTCGTGCTCTGTGTCAGTCCGAATTCGATCGGGTTCAGACAGAGGACTTAGCTTGTAGGATTTGGGAGCAGTTGAAGGATGCTCATGCTGGGAATGCTCAGGTTCAAGCTAGGATGTACGCGACCTACTGGAGAGAGTACGAGAACTTCACTCATCTCCCCGGCGAGTCCGTCGATGCCCTTTTTCAGCGTTTTACGGTCGTGGTGAACAACATGAGAGCCAATGTGGCCGTGCTCCCATACGATGATCATGATAGAGCCATGAAGCTCTTGCACTCGTTGGATCGTACCGTATGGGACGGGAAGGTCGAGGCTATCCTTGAGTCCGAGAAGTATGACACCTTGACCGTGAACGAACTATTCTCGAAGCTCAAGTCGGCTGAGTTGGACCGTGGTATGACAGCCCGTCTTGAGAGCCTGACTGATCCTCATAGTCTTGCTCTCGTCGGTGGCTCAGGTGCTAAGACTAATGTTAACCCATCCTCCAGGATGTACTCTTTGTCCCCTTTTATGTCTTTGCCAGATGAGGAGTTCGATGTACTTGGAGAGGACGAGCTGGCGTTGCTGACACGGAGATTCGAGAGGATGCACGAGAACCGGGTGAACTCAAGGAGGAACTCGAGGGCGTGTTTCAAGTGCGGCAAGACCGGACACTTTTTCGCCGAGTGTCCGAAGGTGAACAACCACGACAAGCACAAGTCCAAGGACAAGAGGAGGAAGTCCAAGAAGAAGGATCATGGACATGGGAAGAAGACGCGGTCTCGAGAGAAGATGAAGAGATCGAGCGACATCGAGTCCGACTCCGAGGACACGTCATCAAGCTCGAGTGATGAAGAAGAAGAGGATAGCAAGAAGAAAGACAAGAAGAAGAAGAAGAAGGACTTCGGCAAGTACTTGAACGGCCTTTGCTGTACCGCAAGCAAGACTTCGAGAAGCCACAACAAGTAGGATGGTGTTTGCGGCATGGCACGCAGCTCCGGCAGCAAGAGAAGCCAGAAGAACGCCTCGGACTCAGACTCTGACTCTGAGGATGAGGTATATGATGAGCTCTCTTCTTTGCGCAAGGAGAATGAGGAGTTGGTTGACTTGCTTGATAATCGCGATCACATGCTTAGAGAGGCTAAGAAGCTTAGGAAGGAGCTTAGAGCTTTGCTTGAAGATGCTAGGACTAGAGTGGCTGAGCTAGAAACACAGGTTCTTGAAGGTAAGCTTGAAATTGATTCGCTTAAGGCTAGTCCTGTGGTTTCGGATGAGGTTGATTGTGCTGATTGCTCTGTTTTCCTAGCTGATTTGACTGCTCTTAGGGAAAAGCATGCCTCCAAGTGTGAGGAACTAGATGTGCTTAGGGTTGAGTTGGCTGAGCTGCAATCTAGACCCACTTTGCTTGGTGCATGCACTTCTTGCCCTGGTTTGCATGAAAAAATTGTTGAGCTTCGTTCTCGCATTGTTTCGCTTGAGGCTGATTTGAAAGTGCCTATTCCTACTTCTTGCTCTACCTGTGAATTGCATGTTGTGAAGAATTTGGAACTTGCACAATGTGTTGATCATTTGCAGGATGAGAACAGTAAGTTGCGTGAAGTGCTGAGTTGGTTGTCTAGTCAGGAACCTCAGCTTGGCATGATGATTGCCGGTTATAAGCGCTTTGATGGTTGGGCTTTGGGATCTGTTAAGTTTGGTGAGAGCAGTGGTGAGAGAGAAGGGAAATTTGGGAATATTCCAGTCCCACCACAACCCACGCCCAAAGACAAGTTTGCACCCAATCCAAACCAGTTGCTTAAACCGAGAGAAAAACCAAGTGAGAAGGCAAGTGAAAAGCCTAGTGAGAAACCAAGTGGGAAACCTAGTGAGAAGCCGTGTGAAGAGCCTCACCCCAAGCCTAAGCTAGGACCAATCCGTTTCCATTGTGAGTTTTGTGGAAAGGATGGTCACAAGAGAGAGTTTTGCTATAAGAGAAGGAGAGAGGCGAGAATGGCTAAGGAGTGGGCAAACAAGGACAGGTACCACCTTTCTCATGGTGTGCCTGAGCCTCGTATGCCACTACCTAAGGGAAAGGGTGTTGTGCATACGATTCCAGCATGGAGAGATAAGAGAGCTTCAGGTGGAAGCTAGTTTGCTGACCGAGGGCCACCGGCCAGACCGGTCAGAGTGACCGGTCATACCGGTGCTAGGCAGAGTGCTGGACAGTTTGGTTTCCGGGGCTGTGATGCTAGAGGGTTCGGCCCGTTTGGTCGTGGAACAGGTGGTAGGCGCTTTGAGTCTGGTGGTGTTGAGTTTGCTGGACGTTCTCCACCTCGTGATCAATACGAGTTTGGGAGAGGTCGCAGTTTTGAGTCTCAGAGGAGCTACAGACCAAGTTTTCCTTTTCGTGGTACTCGTACTCCTCCAGTGAGACGGGAGTGGTTTTCCCATGGTGGTTCCAGATTTGATAGGTTGGACGGGATGGATCGCAGTTTTGATAGGCGCGGTAGGATGGATGTTGCTAACCCTACTTTTGAGGAAATGGCCCGGCACTGGTTTGACACCTTTGGTACTAACCCCAGTGTTGAGTCGTTTGCTCGCTCTCGCTCTTGGTTTTGAGTTGCAGGTGGGAGGCCCGGAGAACATTTGGTTGATATCGGGGGTGGTTCTCCGGCCTCATACCCCGGTGGTGACATGGAGGTACATCACTTTCGGGGATGGTGGACAAGGATGGGTGAATTCTGAAGAAATGATCAAGGTAAGTGAATTTGTGACCTTCAAGTGTGTGGCCTTGGTCAAGCCACTTGGTTCGTTTTGCTCCTTGCCCTATCTCATGTGTGTAAGGTGAGCTTTGTATGCTCTTTGACCTTAATGCATGAGTTTAGGGGGAGCCTGTGTGCTTAGTGTGCTCTTTACTCTATCATGTGTACTAAGGGTGAGCTTTGTATGCTCTTTGGCCCTAGTGCATGTGTTTAGGGGGAACTTGTGAGTTTTGCGCTCCTTTGCTCTTTTGCCGGTGGTGTCGAGCCCTTTTTGCCTCCCCTCGAGGAGCTGGTCGTTTGTGAGCTTTGTGTGCGGGAACTCCTTTGTAGCATATGTATAGCTTTCCTTTGTGCATTTCTTGCATTTACATTGCATTTGTATCATGATGTATAGTCATCTTTGTATGATAGCTTGCATGCATTTTGTTTAATATGCATTGTGTAGGAAAGCTTCTCCTATATACATTGTTCACCATGGTATGCTATATATGATCTTGTGGGCTAGTTTGGTATGATTTGGCTTAGTGTGGCTTAGCTCTTGATGATCTTGGTTTATATCCATGGTTGATGGCTATGTTTTTCAAAAATCTCATATGTATGCTCTCTTGTGAGTAAATGCCTTTATATGATCTTGACATGTTTTTGTGGCTTGGCTATGCTTAATTTGTGGTTGGATAGCTTATTTTGATCATATGGGGTCAAAGGCTCATTTGCGATCATGAATGTTTAGCCCCCATGCTTCATCTTGTGGAGGGGTATAAGTTCCTTTTTGTCGCAAAGACATTTCATGTACCAAATATGAATCTGAAAATGAAATGTAAATTGCTTGGAAAATGTGCTCCCATGTCATATGTGCTTATTTTTATAGCTTTGGGTGCTAAACCGTTGCATGTTGCTTACCAATGAGAAGTCTCATACATAGAAGTAAGCACATGGCTCGGTATGCTTTGACATGACATGGGGTGCTTGTGGGTGTTTATGATGGTCTTATGTTTAGAATAGTTGTCCTAGCATGAAGTTTGTGTGGCTTTGCCATTTTGGTATGTTTTGATCATGTTTAGGACTTTGCTCATGAGAGGGATTTTTTTGGTAAAAATGCTCAATTCTATCTTAGCTTCGTCCAATGGCTGTGAAACTTGGTGATCTTGTAGTTTTTGTCCATACGAAGCTATCGAGTATCTCACTTGCTTATTTGGAGGTGTATAGCATGCTATGTTGAATTTTGTCTATTTGAGAAGCTCTAGGTTGAAATTTTCCTAATTTTGGCTTGATTCATGCATTGTCAACAAGGGGGAGAAGTTTGAGCATGTTTTGGCCTACTGAATGCATTTGGAAGGTTTTCAGGTGGTTTCGAGCCATTTCTGGGCTCTGTTTGTCACCGGTCTGACCGGTTAAGGTCACCGGTCTGACCGGTCAGAGTGCAGGTGCTGGTTCTGTTCATTTGTTGGGCACCGGTCTGACCGATGGTGCTGGCCAGTCTGACCGGTCAGAGCTGAGCTGATGCAGCTGCTCTGTTTTGTCAAGTGGTTTGAATGCATTCGTCCAGGGGGAGTTGCATTGGTTCAAGGGAAGCTTGCATGTGTGCAGGGGGTGCTCTTTGTGGTTTTCGAGCTTTGGATTGGTGTTTTGTGCTCTTTGCTTGAGCATGTTTTGTCTCGGATGTGTGGAGCCCTTGCCCTTGCCTAAGGGGTCCGAGACTTGTCTTCTTCAAGTGATCTTGCTCTTTGCCTTTTCTTTGGCTTTCGATCGCTTGTTGGAGTTTCTTTTAGTCGTTTCTTTTCTTTTTCTTTTCTCTTGGTTACCAAAACGTGTGTGTTGTCAATGCACTCATCAAGGGGGAGATTGAGAGCCATGTGTGGTTCGAGGACCGGTGGATGGTCGCTTCCTGGTGTGATGAGTGATTGACAACGTAGTGTGGACTGATTCTTGGCTAAGTATTGCAGGTGCAGGTTGCGGCTTGACTGGTGTTGGTGCAGGTGAAGAACAAGCGCGAAAGGTCGTTGCCGGTGAGGCCTCCAGGTGTGGAGAAGACAAGTAGGCTTGGTTCGAGGGACCCGGTGGCCAGCGGGGTCAAGTGCGGGCCGCATGGTGGCAAGAACAGCAAGATGAAGTCATGGACGGTTTCTTGGTTGAGCCTCAAAACCAAGGTCGAGCCGGGACTATGTGGGAGCCGAGTCATGAGTGGTGATTGGCGGAGGCTACACCGAGTTTGCGGGGTTTCCGGTGGTTCACCAGAAAACCACTGGGTTCCTTGGTTGATCCACAAAGCCAAGATCCTATTTTCCTTCCTATTTTCCTTAGGATTTTCGTAGGACTAGCTTGAGAGCTTCATGGTGAGATCTTGTGAGAGGGAAGGATGATCGGGCGGCAAGCTAGACCTTGTATGAACCTCTTTGGTATGTATAGATGATTCGGCGTGGTTCCTCAAGGCTTGGTTGTGTCTTTCCCATTTCTCCTTTTTGGTGATTTTCGGAGGCTTTTCTTGGCAAATTTCTTGTGGCGGTTTTGAGACCTTTCTCTTTGGGATTTGCTGGGGGATATATGCATGAACCCCTCGTGGTTCTTTTCCCTTTGATTCCCCTCCCAAATCCGTGAGTAAAGGGGCTCAATTTTGGAGTTTTCGTGGTTCTAGGGTTCGTGGTGTTCTTGGCGGAAATCCTTCGATTCCTCTTGATTCAACGAGTTTTGGTGGACCAAATCTTGGCTATGGAGTGCCCATGAGGTGTTCCTACTATCCCCAAAGTCTTGTGCGAATCCGTGGAGCGAATCGGGAGATCGGGAGTTGGATTTGGGGGAGTTGACCCGCGGGCGCTTTTCATCCCGAGCTGCCCAGGCGTGACCAGTCTGACCGGTGCTCTTGACCGGTCTGACCGGTGCGAGCCCCTGGTGGGTTTTGTCTCGGGGAACTGCTGTGTTCGTGTGGTTTTGTCCCGTGGTCCTGCTGTCCAGTTCTTGGCCCGTTTGGAGTTGTCTTGCTAGGCTTTGTGAGGGGTTTTCCTTCTTGGCAGGTTGTTCTTTGGTGGTGGTTTTTGTTCCAGGGCCTAGAGGAGTCACTGAGGCTTCCTGGAACTTTGCTGTGCATCTGCTGTTCGCCACCGGCCTGACCGGCAGAGTCCACCGGTCTGACCGGTGCCATCGGTCTGACCGGCAGGAGCCATCGGTCTGACCGGTGTGGCATAGACAGCAGGCTGCTCAGTTTTCCGCTGTGCGTTTGGGGTGTTTGGTTCAGTTGGTTGAGTTGTTGGTTCCTAGGACCAGTAGCACTCCAGTGGCTACGTGGTCTTGGCCAACTTGGGTAGTTGAGTCGAAGACGTGTGTTAGAAGCCGTGTTCATCTTGTTGGAGTCTCTATCTCCTTCGAGAAGAATTTTTATCGGCTCCCATTCACTCCCCCCCTCTCTAGTTCGCCGTTTCGATCCTTCAAACTTTCCATTCCAACGCATCAAGAACCAACGAATTTGGAGACCCGTGCAAGGAGTTATGGAGAAAATATTGAGCGTTGCGCGTTCTGAAATTTCAGGACAGATTTCATCATCGGAGTATAACGGACGCAACTCTCTTGTTTGGAGTCCGATTTGGGCAAATAAAGACTTGTTGGAAGGGAAAATTTGTGCACTGTGCAATGGAGTAGAGTTTGGGTACACATTCTATTCTGGACATTAAAGAAAAATTCATGAAGAGAAGGCAGCACGGAAGGGCGACAAAGAAGGGGAAAGCGAAGATGTCAGATAGCTTGGGCAAGTCTCTGTTGATGGTTCAAAACCGTGTTGAAGTTCACCGCAAGCCTACGGGTGACTTGGTGCCTTTTTCACCAAGGAGGGTCCTCAAGGATTGTCAATCCAAGGATCGGAAGCAAACCGCTAAGGTTCTCTACCTTGTCTAGCCAAACTAACCTAACATTAAGCGTTGATTGCATATAAAGAGGGAAACCTTGATATATATGAGTTATGGCACAAGGTTGATTACATCCATGGACATAGGCAAAGTAAAGCACCGCCAAGGGGACGACTAAGCCTAGCGCTTTCTAGTTGTAGCTCCAGCAAACGAGCAACAAATCATGCATCTTATCTAAAAGCATCCTTAAACTCCTACCTCCGGCCTACCTCCCAAAGACATCCGCTCATTCGGGGGAAATCATCCTGTCACGATGCTCCCTTAATGAAGCAGGGGATCCACGGGCGTGCCCATACATGGACAAGTCTACCAATCATGAAGGGTCAACATACTAGATCTAATCACCATGATTACATAAAGCATGCTATGTAGTCTAACCTAGCATTAGACTAAGGATCAAATCATATTCACAAAAGGTAGAAAGTAAAGACGGAGACATGGAATCGCTTAAAGATCGGAAAACATGATTGTAATTGCTCACATAATAATAGATGTGTTTGGGTCACCACCACCGAGTACATACCACTGATGACCTCAACTAGCTCCAGAACTCCACCATGGCACAACCACGCAGGACGACCATGGAGGCTAGGGTTGGCCTAGGCCATCCCCTAGACAACTTCGAGGACTCCGCCGCCGTCGTCTCCCTCCGGTGCTCACTTCTAGGTTTCGCCGAGTTCTGATGAATGGATGTGGCGGCCGTCGGAGGTAGGGGGTATAAATGAGCCAAGGAGCGTGTAGGTCAAAGGGGAGGCCGAACCGGGCCCGAAACACCCTAGGCCGGTCGGCATGGGCCGGCCGGCCCAGGCCCTTTTCGGCCCGGTTCGGGCCCATCTTCCTCCACGATGCTTCTCGCACTTTCTTGAATTTTTGCCGAAGTCCATGTGGGTCCTTGACGTCGTTTTCCCCGTGGTTTAGATAAGTAACGAGGCCATGGGCCAGGGCCCACCAAGACCCCTAGAAACGCAGTACGGACCCACGTACGGCATGCTTCGGCAGCTAATACAACGAGTATTACGCTGCCCGAGCACATGAGGGCCCGTACGACCTGTTTCCGCCATGGAACAAAAGGCAGGCGGCCTACGGCCGCTCGCACCCTCTCCCCCGAGTACGTGGCGGCCCGTATGACAAGTTTTCGCCTCCACTCCCGACTACTCGCTCGCACGAGTAGTTTCCGCCTCGCGACTATGACTACCCGTTCGCACGAGTAGTTTCCGACGCCGACCCACGCGGGCTTCGCGGGGAAGGCGCGGAGCGTGTGGGTCCCACCAGATCAGTATCCCAGGATCTCCGCGCAGGCCTCCCCGCGCGCCGCCACGTGTCTGCACCACCGCAGCGGTTTGCCCGGGCCCGACCGATTCGGTGTCAGGGGACGGATATGTCAAACCCTACCACGAACGGCACAGTGGCCATCGTACTGCAAACGGCGTAAGGAACGCTTGGCAATGTACGGTACAGTACACGCTACGCCCTAAGCATCGGGGGACGAGGCGTAGATTACCTACACGCACTAGTAGTTTTTCCGCCTCCGACCAGTTCAAGACTTGGCAGTCAAGGCCGCAGGTACACGGGCCCCGTGGGTGTCCTGTGATACCCAGGCAAACGACTCACCATGTGCCAACCTCCCCGCGCTGGTCCGCCCTGATCGGGTCGATCCCGTGTCAGAAGACGGATCCTCCTGGTGCTCCTCAGCAGGGGCGGTACGTATCGTACCACGGATGGCACGGGAAACGCTGTGCCACGAACGGCACAGTGCAAGCCATCACCCATGTTGACAGCTGTTAAGTGCCTGCTTCAGCCGTCAATATACTCATGAATAAAGGAGCATAAGGCATTTCTTACACGTATTTAGTTAAGAATAATGTAGTTCCACTTGTCCTTGGAGATTATTTGATTGCAGGAAAATAAGCAAGAAAAGAGTGCTAAACTCACCTTCTAGGGTCCATGCCACATCACCTCATCCTAGTGGGCTGCCAACAAGGATGCCATGCATGCAAACCTGCCAACTAGGGAGCCATGCATGCATGCCATGCAAGCAATCCAAGTGAAGCATCCCCCGACGAATCAGAGCGTGACACGTGGACTTCACATGGATCCATGGGCCCACAAAGGCATGCAAACCGCGTCAAAACAGGGTGGACACTGGGAACCGACCTAAGGACCCACAGGGCAGCCTCCAGGAGGAAGCACACCCCGAGTGGGGCCCACAGGGGGTCGGCCGACCCCATAGGTCGGCCGAACCGACCTTGTGGCCGCCACTCAGGGGCTTCCACGTGGTGGTTCCCTATTGGTCCTAGGCGCCATCCCCGGAGTGTTTGCCTCCATTCATCGCCGGTGCACGGGCCTATAAATAGAAGGAGAGGGGGCTCACTTATGAGACATCCACACTTGCAACACCTCTCTCACTTTTAGTCTCAAGGCTAGGAGGTAGGCTAGAGTAGTTCTAATTCAGGTTCCAAGTCTACTTTGGGATCTAGGTATGAGTTGTCTTATGTCTTATTTCATTTGTATGACTTTGATCTACTTCAATTATTTATCTATTTCATATAAAATTGTGTTAGTATTCATGAGTGATTTGTTCATGTGTTCTTCACCTGTTCATTATTTAGCGGCTCCTGTTCTTGATGAACAAGGCCTTTCGATCCACTTGACAGGTGACTTTTACATGTTTCTGGTGTTTGTTCATAAGTTAGAGGCTCGTGTTCTTCGCGAACACGACCCTTTGATCCAGTTGAACAGACATAGGAAAACATGAATCCGTTTGTGTACTTAACCTGGTTTGATCTAATTAGATGACATGATTGCGTTGTATGAAGTCTGTGCTTGAGCTACGGTACTCCGTGTAATTGGCTAGTTTATCTGGTGGCTTGACCTGGGTCACAATAGCCCGAGCCGGTCAAGTCTGGCTAACAACGTAAGCATGGTGCTTGGGTTGCGTAGCTACCTTACTTATGAGTTTATCCCACGGTTTGTCTTGGGGTAGGCCGCGGTAGTGACAGCTGTTGGTCCTCTGAAATCCCCCACGTTCGGATAAGCTGTAGGAGTCTAAAATATAACAACCGGAGTTGTGCAGAAGCAACGCGGGAGGTTATCTCCTCGTGGTACCTGGGTGCTCAAGTCAATGTTCTTCAACGCTAGTGTATCTAACTCGTTCCTTCCAACTTTATATGTATAGTACATTAGAACTTAGAACTAACTCGTGTGTCGCCTCCTATGCCTAGGACCCTTTAGAGAGAGAGGGAGTGTGTGTGTGATCACACTACCCCTATTATCATATCTTTACCCCTGCACTTGAGTGTCTGGTTTGTTTCCGTCTATGATCTATACTCATTGCAATAAAGTTGATCTTGTCATTCCGCCAATGCCTTCCTTGGATTCGATACCCTTTGGAATACTCCTTTGGGGAAATGCTATAATGGTACTTCCGTGCGCTTGCGGATCTCTGTAACGTTAAGATTTACCAACCAGCATTTCTGGCGCTATTACCAGGATGGGTTCCAAACCTGTTCTTAGGTGATTGCGTTAAGAAATGTCAACAAGCATTTCTGGCGCCGTTGCCGGGGAAGGCTTAAGGATGACATATCAACACTTTGCATATGTTTATAATCATGACAGGAATGAAACAGTTCTCAATGCAGGCTAACTTGGATTGTCTTCTTTGTCTATTGATGATGAAGACAGGTAGTGCATGACTGGTTTCGACTTGCCATCGAATTTTACTAAAGATCCTGAGTCACTCGTAAGGAAGGCACGAAATCATTTCGGCTCTCCTTCTCGTGAACATCCGGAAGTCGATCCAGCTTCCTTTGTGCCATCCGCATCAACTTCCATGGCCAACCCTGTCGAGAAGACTCTTCGTGAGTATTCCGCTCCCTCTGCTGACCAGGTGCCGACAGGTCCTGTGATCAACACTGGGAATGGAAACTTCGAGATCAAAACTGGCTTAATTACGATGGTACAGGCTAGCCCATTCTATGGCAAGCCTAATGAAGACACGAGCGCCCACCTACAGCAGTTCCTGGAACTATGCAGTACCTTCACTATACGAGGAGTGGAGGAAGATGCTATTCGTCTGCGACTGTTTCCCTTCTCCCTCTTGGGAAAGGCAAAGCAGTGGTTTTATGCTAACCATGCAGAGATTAACACTTGGGCAAAGTGCTCCGCAGCATTCCTCGCGAAATTCTTTCCGTTGGGCAAAACTAATGTCCTTCGGGGGCGAATTTCAAGTTTCCAGCAAGCGGCAAATGAGACTATCCCAGAATCTTGGGAGAGACTCCAGGAGTACATCCTGGCTTGTCCTCATCATGGGATGGACAATTGGCTTATTCTTCAGAGTTTCTATAATGGGCTGACTCCGACAGCCCGAGGCCATATTGAAGCTGCAGTTGGAGGGGCTTTCTTCTCTCTTACTATCACTGAAGCTACTACACTGATAGAGAAGATGGTTACCAATCAAGGGTGGAGTGATGATCGACTCCAGCCACGTCAAAGGGGTACACATACCGTCAAGGAAGCGGATATGTTGCACGCCAAGATGGGCCTAATGATGAAGAGAATGGATGATCTAGCCAATGAGAAGGCTGCCATGGCCACCACTACTCAAGCTATGGATGCTCGCATGACTTGCGAAGTCTGTGGTAATACTGGGCATTCAGGGAATTACTGCCCTACTACTCAGGAGGATGTGATGTACATGAACGGTAACAACAATGGTTATCGTCCACAAGGAGGTCAAACGTGGAATCAATCGTGCCCTTATTATCAGGGAGGTAATCAAGGTAATTCTTTCAACCCAAACCAACCTTCCTTGAAAGATCTAGTCTTTGGGCAAGCTAACATTAATGAAGGTTTTAACAAGAAAACAGCTGCCTATGATAAGGCCTTTGAGAGCCTTAATGTTAAAATTGATAGCTTTTCGTCTGCTCTTAAAGACCAGTTGAGCTTTAATAAGATGATAGAATCCCAGTTGGCTCAACTAGTCGCTTCAGTTCCACCAGTTGAAAATTCAAAAGCGGTAGTCACGAGAGGGGGTAAGACCACTCGCGATCTGCCTTATCCTAACCATGCAGGAACAAAGAAAAGCACAAGAGGGGATGAAGAGCTCAGTGGAGAACCACTTGGCGTGAGGGAGCCCTCACAATCAAGAGTACCCGAAGACAGGGCAGATAAACCTGAGTTTATTGAAACAAATTTATTGCCATTCCCTCAGCGAAACAGGAAGACAACAGTGGATGAGCAATTCACTCGTTTCGTGGACATGATTCAAAAGGTATATATTAATGTTCCACTCCTCGAGGCAATGCGTGTACCCACATACGCATGTTACCTCAAGGATATCCTCACCAAGAAACGAGCTCTACCCATCTCGGAGGTGGTAAAGCTCACAGAAGAGTGTAGTGCAGCTATACTCAATCGTCTTCCAGAAAAGAAGAAGGACCCAGGGTGCCCCACGATCACATGCACAATTGGAACACAGAGATTCGACCATGCTCTCTGTGATCTTGGCGCCAGTGTTAGCGTCATGCCAAAGGTAGTTTTCGACCAACTCAATTATACAGAATTATCTCCAACTACTTTGCAGTTGCAACTAGCCGATTCCTCAGTCCGATATCCAGCGGGGATAGCCGAGGACATCCCGGTGAAGGTCCGAGACCGCTTCATCCCAGTGGACTTTGTAGTACTTGACATGGACATTGGTAATGAAGTACCACTCATCCTGGGATGTCCGTTCCTGAGCACGGCCGATGCACAAATTGATGTTGGCGCTGGAATAATCCGTCTCCACATCAATGGCAAGGAAGAAAGGTTTGAATTCCGCCCACGTAAGGAACAATGCTCAATGGTTGAAAGCACACCAGGAATGGGCACTCCTGCCCAAAAAAGTGAAGCTATGCAACCACAAGTGGACAACCTCATTGCCTTTATGAAGAATTTCTGGAAGCAAGAGCAAGAGCAAATGAGTGCAGGACAGAAATCATATTGGAAATCCAAGTCCCAGTCCAAGGCACCACTCACCGCGCCTCGTATACTACAGATGACCAAGAAGGTGTGGAAAAGAGTGGACAGGGAGCCGACTCCCTCGTCTCCAAGAGCGGCTGACCCTACACTGAGGTAAGTAATGTGGGAGATAGTCTGGCTTTGGAAGACTTAAAACAAAAAGAGCCCTTCGCCGACAGGTAAGATCGGTAAGTAATCCTATTCAATAAAAGTTCTGACCTCTAAAAAGAATCAAGATATCCTTGCTCCATTCTGTTCGCGCTTTGTCGAAGTACGAGCTCATAGGTGGACTCCATCCGGACAACTCCCTTGAGTCTAAACTGTACAAGAGATATTGCGACAGCTGGAGGAGCAGAGGGCTTACCACGTGTAGTTGGGATACCGCCCTCCGCAGCAGTGAGCCTGAAGCTAGCTTGGGGGAGGACCCCCTTTCTGAGGTAACTTGTATCTTTCATTGTTTTCAGAACCCCATATGCTAAAAACACATAAAAATCTGGAAAAGGGTAAAAAGACCAAAAATATTTATTTGCTTTCTTAAATTAGTTTGTTTTCATATGCGCGGTAAGAGTGTTCTTATCCTCCATGGTTGAAATGATGAATAGTTGCTCTGTTTATTCCTCTTGTATGCCTTGTTTACAACTTAGTATCCTATCCAAGTTTTGAGTTTGTTGGCTAGTATGATCGAACCTGAGCTTGAAAGTTGTGGGTAGCAGAAAGCTTGATCTTTGCCTAAGTTGTTGCGAGGTATGATATGGTATAATAGAGTTGCTATGAGCTAGTACTAAGTGATGTTTGATATCCGGAGTTTTCTTTTGAAAAATGTTAAAATGATAAGTTCCTCAATGATAAGAAATTCATATCCAAGGCCATATGTAGATTTTAGCTTATGTTAAACCTCCACATATGCTGCTTGATTTCTTCATAGAGTTTTGTCGAATTGTTGTGACCCTCGGCGAGTAACTTGTCATACTCCTATGATCAAGATCACGTACACACCACCATATGCGAAACTTCTACACTGGAAGTTAGCAATCATCATTTCATCCATTTCCCATCCATTCCACAAAAATAAATCTCCGCGCATGTTCCATGATTACTCTCCCTCCAAAAATATTCAGCAAGGACTATGGGCTATGTGAAAAAAAAGAGAAGAGAAACATGCTCAAGGGCATGCATATACAAAAAAAAGAAGAAGAATAAAGAGACATAGCCCAAGTCTCAAAGATTTCAAAAAGGATGAGAGTAAAATCATGCAAATAGGAGTTCATTATCCATCCACCATACACACACTTTTGCACATCTTGATCAGGGTGTATGACTTGTTCTCCCAAGGATCCGGTTTTCGACTCAGCAATATATGAGAAACAGGTATGCCACATATTTTCCCTACCTACAGCTCCACATATCAGCTTATTAGGAGTAGGTAGTGAAAGAAGGCAAATCAAAACCTTGGTGAGGAATCATACACATTGAGCGATCCGAGAGTATCATTTGAGGAACTTTGATTTCTTTTTGGAAAAACCTGCAAAACCTCCGGATTGACAACTGATCAAGGTACAAGTGAGTGGTAATCTTTATACAACCATTCTATCTTTCAACCGCCCAAGGCAGGTGAAGCTACATGCCCCATATCAGTCGAGTGAAAGGTAAGACCAATGCCAACTTCTTCAACTCTTGATAGAGTACCTAGCTGTATCTTGTTATACATTAGGAATACAACATCGTAGCAACTCCTGATCAACCAACCTAAGTCCTTAATCTCTTGCTCGGGATGAGCAAGAGGCTAGCTTGGGGGAGTTGTTGACGGCTGTTAAGTGCCTACTTTAGCCGTCAATATACTCATGAATAAAGGAGCATAAGGCATTTCTTACATGTATTTAGTTAAGAATAATGTAGTTTCACTTGTCCTTGGAGATTATTTGATTGCAGGAAAATAAGTAAGAAAAGAGTGCTAAACTCACCTTCTAGGGTCCATGCCACATCACCTCATCCTAGTGGGTTGCCAACAAGGATGCCATGCATGCAAACCTGCCAACTAGGGAGCCATGCATGCATGCCATGCAAGCAATCCAAGTGAAGCATCCCCCGACGAATCAGAGCGTGACACGTGGACTTCACATGGATCCATGGGCCCACAAAGGCATGCAAACCGCGTCAAAATAGGGTGGACACCGGGAACCGACCTAAGGACCCACAGGGCAGCCTCCAGGAGGAAGCACACCCCGAGTGGGGCCCACAGGGGGTCGGCCGACCCCATAGGTCGGCCGAACCGACCTTGTGGCTGCCACTCAGGGGCTTCCACGTGGTGGTTCCCTATTGGTCCTAGGCGCCATCCCCGGGGTGTTTGCCTCCATTCATCACCGGTGCACGGGCCTATAAATAGAAGGAGAGGGGGCTCACTTATGAGACATCCACACTTGCAACACCTCTCTCACTTTTAGTCTCAAGGCTAGGAGGTAGGCTAGAGTAGTTCTAATTCAGGTTCCAAGTCTACTTTGGGATCTAGGTATGAGTTGTCTTGTGTCTTATTTCATTTGTATGACTTTGATCTACTTCAGTTATTTATCTATTTCATATAAAGTTTTGTTAGTATTCATGAGTGATTTGTTCATGTGTTCTTCACCTGTTCATCATTTAGAGGCTCCTGTTCTTAATGAACAAGGCCTTTCGATCCACTTGACGGGTGACTTTTACATGTTTCTGGTGTTTGTTCATAAGTTAGAGGCTCGTGTTCTTCGCGAACACAACCCTTTGATCCAGTTGAACAGACATAGGAAAACACGAATCCGTTTGTGTACTTAACCTGGTTTGATCTAATTAGATGACATGATTGCGTTGTATGAAGTCTGTGCTTGAGCTACGGTACTCCGTGTAATTGGCTGGTTTATCTGGTGGTTTGACCTGGGTCACAATAGCCCGGGCCGGTCAAGTCTGGCTAACAACGTAAGCATGGTGCTTGGGTTGCGTAGCTACCTCACTTATGAGTTTATCCCACGGTTTGTCTTGGGGTACGCCGCGGTAGTGACAGCCGTTGGTCCTCTGAAATCCCCCACGTTCGGATAAGCTGTAGGAGTCTAAAATATAACAACCGGAGTTGTGCAGAAGCAACACGGGAGGTTATCTCCCCGTGGTACCTGGGTGCTCAAGTCAATGTTCTTCAACGCTAGTGTATCTAACTCGTTCCTTCCAGCTTTATATGTATAGTACATTAGAACCTAGAACTAACTCGTGTGTCGCCTCCTATGCCTAGGACCCTTTAGAGAGAGAGTGAGTGTGTGTGATCACACTACCCCTATTATCATATCTTTACCCCCGCACTTGAGTGTCTGGTTTGTTTCCGTCTATGATCTATACTCATTGCAATAGAGTTGATCTTGTCATTCCGCCAATGTCTTCCTTGGATTCGATACCCTTTGGAATACTCCTTTGGGGAAATGCTACAATGGTACTTCCGTGCGCTTGCGGATCTCTGTGACGTTAAGATTTACCAACCAACATTTCTGGCGCTATTACCACGATGGGTTCCAAACCTGTTCTTAGGTGATTGCGTTAAGAAATGTCAACAACCCATCCCTCGATCGTCGTGGCGCAGGCCACTCCGTTTCCACAGTACCCTACGCTACGATCGTACGTGGCCTTCGAAGGGTAGGTTATGGTCCAGACACCTCGTCTACACCACTCACTATTCCTACGAATCCACGAGGGAGATACTGGCACCAGCTCAAGGTATGCTCTATCACTCATGTAAGATCACGAATGCACTTTGATCTAACTAGAGATATGCAGGAGCTTCACTTTACTCTAATAGACAATCTGGCAAACTAGATGCAAACTTATGATCTAAGTCTACTGGATCGAAAGGGTTGTGTTCGAAGAACACAAGCCCCTAAACCAAGAACAAACGAAGAACACAAGAACACAGCATTCTAAGCATGCATACAACTTTAGTCTAAATAGGAAATATCGAAATACTCACTTTAGTCTAGTTGAAGAACAAAGGTACTGCTGAGGATCGTTCTTGAGGAAGATGTCATGAATCATGACATGGCCTCAAGCCTCCCACCTCACTTCCTAGCACTAATCCTATACAAAGAACTCTCCTCTCCTAAAGAGAGAGGCTCCAAGCCAAAATGAAGAGGAGGAGGAGAAGAGTGTGTTCCAAAAGTGAGCCCCTCCCCTCCTATTTATAGAGGAGGGGGTGGCTTACCTTTGGGCTCCAAGTGCTTCCTATTTTTCAGCTTCCCTGGGCGCATCCTATCAGTGCTTGACACGTGGCAGGTGAAAATCGGGCAAGAACCGCATATTCTAGTGAAGAACCGGACATTCCTTTGCGTCCTGTGCACTGAATGGTACTAAAAACGGATATGTAGGGGCGGACCGGGGGTGAACCGGGCGAACCGGGCCGCGGGCCGCGCGGGTCGCTCCTCCGGCTTCCGCCCGCGCCAACCCCCGCGCGCCATCTGTCCGGCCGCGACTTCTTCCGCCGCACGCAGCCGCGTGCACGGCGACGCGTGTCCCGGGCCCAGCGGCTCTCCCGCGCATGCGCGAGCGGGCGGGGGAGGAATCCGCCGGCGCCGCTGTGCGCCAACGCGATGCCGCCACGTGGCCGGCCATGACGATCCACTGCGCACAGCTCAGCGATCCGTGTGCGCAGGCGCTGGCCAGTGGCCGGCTGCCACGTGGCCGCTCCTGATTCGTTTGCATGGTACTGTAGTACAGTGACGTGTGTATTGTGTTGTATTTCATATCTTGCACATACGAACTCCGATGTAGGCATATAATATGTCAATTTCGATCGTCTCGACGAGCCCGTCGCAATGGTGCAGTCCAAATTAGCATTTGAGGTTGTTTATGATGATGTCCTTTAATAGCCATTGGACTACTTGCTCTCAACTGTACCATTTGGCACGTATTTCGGTGCATCCTGCAACAAAAGCTAGAAACACCAATACTTGTGGAAATCATCAGTATCAAGCCCTATTCTAGTGTTGATGATCCTTTGACATTTGTTTTATGCAGATATTGGCGGTGTAAAAGTAGAACTTTTCTAACGTCAACATAAGCCGCTACTGATGGACTCCCCCGTGGGATCGCCGGGCTCGCTCCAAGCCGGGCTCGAGATCCGCTTCGGGAACCTGAACTTCCAAGCAACCGGAGACGGCTACCTCATGCGCCTCGTCAGCGAGACCACCGACGCGCCCACATCAGCACCTGCTCCGGCTGCCGCGGCACGTTCGCCCCGACGCAAGAGGCGCTCGGGCAAGCGCTCGAAGCAGGCCAAGGCAGACCGACATAGGGCGGCGTGTGCCAACTCCCCTCCACGGGTCGAGGCTGGTGCACCACCAGCCACCGACGTAGTGGAGGACTCCCTACCGTCAGACTCGACGGAGCACATCGCCAGGGAAAGCGCGCTGAAGCCGTCTCCCTCTCAAGGGACATGCTATGCAGCGGCGTACTCCTCTTCATCAAGCACGGACCTGGCCGTGTATGAGAACTACCCCAGCCATCGCCTCTGGTGCAACATGGGGCTCCCGGCGACCTCGCCCGATGAGCAGTACCTCGACTCCGACAGCTCGGACGACGCTCTGGGCTCAGAGTGGGATTACGTGGGGCTCCGGGATGCTAGCGCCCTCCGTCGTTTCTAGACGGTGGCGGACTACTGCTTTGGCTACTCCGACGACTCCGACGACGGGGGTTACGACCCCTCACGCAAGTGTTTCGTCATTGGCAATGCCCCGGTAGCACCAGCACCGGCCCACACCCCGGATGGGGCACTTCACTCCGCCCACAGCTCGACGGCAGACAGTGCGGTCGAGGCCCAATTTCCTCCCAATGGCGCTGCACAGCGCGCCCGACTAAATGAGTTGGAGGACGCGCAGCGCCAGCTCAACGACGAGCGGGCCCAGCTCCACCAGCAACTCGGGCAGGATCCGAACGCGACTCCCGCTCGCGCACGAGCGAGGGACGTCTAGCAACGCATCATCAACGACGACCGAGATGTCGTTGACGGCACGCCCGTCTTCAAAAGGGCATCGCAGAATCTGGCGGCGGCAGCAGTCCTTCTCCGGAAGATACCTGAGCCCGCCACGCCTCAAGAAAAAGAGATGCACAAGCAGATCAAGACACTCCTCGAGACTGCCGCCGTGCAGCAGGCGGAGAGCTCCGCTTCTCGACAGCGGGGCTCACAGGGTCGCGGGCCCTCCGAGCCGCGACAACCCGCGGCACCATCGCAACAACCGCGACGGTCCGAGGAGGTCAACGTACCAGTCAAGAGCCGCTTGGGTCCCAACCGCGACGCGCGCGACACAATCAAGGCGCGACGGAGGGCTGACGTGGGTCAGTACGACGACTACGAGCAGCAGCCTCGCAAGGAGTACAACCGGCGACGCGGAGGCCGGTACGACAGCGACGAAGACGGGAGCAGGAGCAGCTCGCCTGATGCCCGAGGGCCTCGTGCTTTCGGGAAGAATGTGCGCAGCGCCCGTTTCCCTTCGCGTTTCAGGGCTCCGACCTCCGTGCCCAAGTACGATGGTGAAACCAACCCCAGCGTCTGGTTGGAAGACTACCGACTGGCTTGCAACACCGGCGGAGCGCGGGACGACCTTTTCATCATCAAGAACCTGCCGCTACATCTCGCGGACTCGGCCCGTACGTGGCTCGAGCACTTGCCGCGAGGCAAGATCGACAACTGGTCGCAACTACGCGACGCCTTCATTGGCAACTTCCAGGGCACATACGCCCGACCGGGGAACCCCTGGGACCTGCGCAACTGCAAGCAGATGAAGGGCGAAAGCTTACGCGACTACATCTGACGCTTCTCCAAGCGGTGCACCGAGTTGCCCAGCACCACCGACACGGACATCGTCTCAACTTTCCAGAACGGCACCACGTGTGCCACGCTGATCCATCGGATCGGGCGACAGAAGCCGCGATCTACTTGGGAGCTGCTCGACATCGCGACCGACCACGCCAACGGGGAGGAAGCCATAGCCGCAATGCTTATCCCCGGTGCCACCAAGGGGAAGCAGCCGGTCGAAGCTGGAGACGGTCTGTCCGCACCAACCAAGAAGAAGAAAAGTAAAGGTAAGAGGTATCGTGAGGACACCATGGTGGCTGCTGTCGACCAAAAGACAGTGAGACCCAGAGGCAACCCACCATCGGATCACTTCGAGAAGCTGTTGGATGCCCCGTGCCCCAACCACGAGGGCCCAGTCAAACACGCCTTCAAGGACTGCAACCTGATGAAGTCCTACCTCGCCGGCACGATGAAAAAGCGAAGCAACGCTCCGACCGGTGACGGAGGGAAGGACAAGGGCAACGACGAAGGCGCTTACCCTCGGGAGGACGGAGCCGTGATGATGATCTTCGGGGGCTCGGAGGCGCGGCCGCCCAAACGCCAGGAGAAGCTGATCCGGCGAGAAGTTTACCAAGTCGAGCGTGCAACTCCAACATACCTGAAGTGGTCGGAGATGCCGGTCACGTTTGACCGGCACGATCATCCCGACCACATACCACGACTGGGTAGCTACCCGCTGGTTGTGTCACCCTTGTTCGGCACCAAGCGTGTGCACAAGGTACTGATGGACGGAGGCAGCGGCCTCAACGTCATCTACATGTCGACCCTGGACGACATGGGGATCCCGCGGTCCCGACTACGGCCGTCGACGGCGCCTTTCCACCGGGTTGTAACCGGGATGGAGGCGGTCCCACTCGGGCAGATCGACCTGCCCATCATGTTCGGAACTCCGAACAACTTTCGAAAGGAAACCCTTACCTTCGAAGTGGTAGGGTTTCCGGGGATGTATCATGCGATACTCGGAAGGCCAGCTTACGCTAAGTTCATGGTCGTCCCCAACTATACGTACCTCAAGCTGAAAATGCCTAGCCCGAAAGGCATCATTATAGCTGGTACAACTTTTCATTACGCATACGAATGCGATGCTGAGTGCGTCCAATTCGCAGAAGCACTGATCCGGTGTGAGAAGCTCGCCGCTGAGCCCTCCTCCGAGGACCAAGAAATCCCCGAGTCGTCCAAGCGTGCGGCCTGCTCTTTTGAGCCCACCAAGGACGCCAAGGAAGTGCCCGTCTCCGATGACGACCACACGCTCCGTATTGGGACAGCGCTCGGTTCCGACTAGGAAAGCGCGCTCGTCGACTTCCTCCGCGCGAATCTCGATGTGTTCGCATGGAAACCCTATGACATGCCAGGGATTCCAAGGGAGGTCGCCGAGCACAAGCTTAACATTAAGCCCGGCTCGAAGCCGATCAAGCAGCGTCTGCGCCGCTTCAATTCCGACAAGTGCAAGGCTATCGGTGAGGAGATCAAGAAGCTCATTAGTGCAGGGTTCATTCGTGAAGTCTACCACCCCGAGTGGTTAGCAAACCCTGTACTCATTAAGAAGAAGAATGGAAAATGGAGGATGTGCGTTGATTACACGAGCCTGAACAAGGCGTGTCCAAAAGATCCATTTCCTTTACCGCGCATAGATCAAGTAGTCGATTCAACGGCTGGGTGCGAAACCCTCTGTTTTCTTGACGCTTACTCAGGGTATCATCAGATCGCGATGGATCTGATTGACCAGCTCGCCACCTCGTTCATCACCCCGTTTGGCGCGTACTGCTACGTTTCCATGCCTTTCGGGTTGAAGAATGCAGGAGCCACTTTTCAGAGATGCATGCGTCGCGTCTTTGGAGATCTCATCGGACGGCTAATCGAGGCCTATGTAGATGATATCATGGTCAAGTCGAAGAAGGTGGGCGACCTGATACCTGACCTCGCCGCAGTCTTCGAAAAGCTGAGGGAGCACGGCGTGAAGCTGAATCCCAAAAAGTGTGTCCTTGGGGTCCCTAGGGGCATGCTACTCGGTTTCGTTGTGTCGGAATGCGGTATCGAAGCCAAACCCGAGAAGATCTCTGCGATCGCGAGCATGGGACCCATCAAGAACCTGAAAGGAGTGCAACGCGTCACCGGATGCCTCGCTGCTCTCAGCAGGTTCATCGCCCGACTAGGTGAGCGTAGCCTGCCACTATACAAGCTCATGAAGAAGTCAGAGCACTTTCAGTGGACGTCTGAAGCACAGGAAGCACTCGACTCGCTCAAGAAACTACTCGAGAGTCCACCGGTGCTCACCGCGCCAGCGGAGGGGGAGCCGATCCCTCGCATTATTTCGAGAAGCTCCGGCTGATCCAGAAGCTGATCTATGCTGTCCTCATCACTAAGCGGAAACTCCGGCATTATTTCGACTCGCACCGCATCACGGTGGTGTCTAAGTACCCGCTTGGCGAAATCATACAGAGCTCGAAGGCAGAAGGAAGAATCGCTAAGTGGGCCCTTGAGTTGATGGGGCAGAATATCGAGTATGCGCCCCGCACCACCATCAAGTCGCAGGCATTAGCTGACTTCGTCGCCGAATGGACGGAGATCCAAACGCCTCCTGCTCCCATCGAGCACGAGACGTGGCTCATGTACTTCGACGGATCCCTCATGAAGGAAGGAGCCGGGGTCGGACTCGTGTTCATCTCGCCTCTGGGCGTGCGAATGGAATACATGGTCCGACTACATTTCGCGGCCTCCAACAATGTCGCGGAATACGAGGCACTGATCAACGGTCTCCGAATCACCCTCGAGCTAGGAATTCGACGCCTTGACGTCAGGGGAGATTTCGACCTAGTCGTGGGGCAGGTAATGAAGGAGAAAAACTACATAAATCCGAAGATGGCCGCGTACTGCCGGGCGGTGCGCGAGTTGGAGGACAAGTTTCATGGACTCGAGCTCAATCATGTACTGCGCGAGTACAACAAGGCGGCAGATACTCTTGTGAAAGCGGCGTCGAATCGAAAACCCGTGCCCCACGGGGTCTTCGCCAGCGGCCAGTATGAACCGTCCGTCCGCTCCGAGGAAGACAAGGCGCCAGAACCGTCAACACAAGAGGTCATGGAGATCGACGGGGCGCAAGAGCCCAACCTCGAAGACCCTGACTGGAGGATTCCGATCCTCGAATGGATGGTGGAAGGAAAATTGCCGCCCGACAAGGAGATAGCTCGACGCATCGCTCGCATGGCCAAGTCGTACAAACTGGTCGACGGCGAGCTCCGTCGAAAGGGCGCCGAAGGCATATTCATGCGGTGCATCCTGGCCGACCAGGGCACGGAACTGTTGCAAGAAATCCATGCGGGCACATGCGGACATCACGTCGGTCCGAAGACCATTGTCGGAAAAGCTTTCCGACAAGGTTTCTACTGGCCCATCGCGGTTGCCGACGCAACTCGGATCGTGCGCAGCTGCGAAGGCTGCCAGTTCTATGCGCGACAAACCCATCTCCCGGCGCAGGCATTGCAAACCATTCCTATCACCTGGCCCTTCGCGGTCTGGGGGCTGGATATGGTTGGACCACTGAGAAAAGCACCCGGGGGCTACACCCACGTGCTCGTCGCCATCGATAAGTTCTCAAAGTGGATCGAGGCCAAGCCCATAACGAATGTCCGTTCCGAGGAGGCTGTTGCGTTCTTCACCGACATCATCTACCGGTTCGGGATCCCGAACTCCATCATCACCGACAACGGTACCCAGTTCACCGGCAAGAAATTCCTCAAGTTCTGTGACGACAACCACATCCACGTGGACTGGGCCGTTGTCAGCCACCCAAGGACCAATGGGCAAGTGGAGAGGGCCAACGGCATGATATTGCAAGGTCTGAAGCCGCGGATATTCAAGCGCCTCGAGAAATTTCGGGCCGCGGAGCTCCCGTCCGTCCTATGGAGCCTACGCACCACACCAAGTCGGGTTACTGGCTGCACACCTTTCTTCCTTGTCCATGGGTCGGAGGCGATCCTCCCAACAGACATCAACTACGGCAGCCCACGGGTTCAAGCCTACACCGAAGAAGGCAACCAAGTCGCCCTCGAGAACGCCATCGACCAGTTGGATGAAGCGTGCAGCGTCACCCTTCTCCACTCAGCACAATATCAGCAAGCTCTACGCCGCTACCACGAGCGCAACATACGGGAGCGCGAGTTCCAAGTCGGCGACCTCGTCCTCCGACGAGTTCAAAGTAACGAGGGGAGACACAAGCTCTCACCTCCATGGGAAGGGCCATTCATCGTCGACCCGGTGCTCCGTCCGGGAACCTTCAAGCTCAAGTACGAGGACGGCAGGGTCATCTCCAATGCCTGGAACATAGAGCAGCTACACCGTTTTTACCCTTAACTATTTACTTCGTTCTCGTCTTATGATAATGCAAGAGCTCTGAGCTACTTTCTTTTTCATGAGATGATATCTTCCTCAAGCTTACGATTTTACCCGAGTAAAATGTCTTTATGCTTGTCTCATCCCATGGGCAAGTCTCTGACTTGTCCATGGGCTCGGGGGCTACCCGGGGGCTACGACCCCCCTCCCCTGAGCGTTGCGAAACCTTTTTCCGATAAAAAACTGCCTACGGTTTCTTGTATGATCGTCGCGGTACGCTCGCACTCCTTAAAGGGAGATGAATGACGACTCTAGCAGTTATGAACCTGCGCTCGTCCGGGCCCCGGTACTTATGCCCCCGCGGCTACGGTACAAAGACCCACAAGCAAAGTTTGTGACCTCAAGTTATTGATCACTCGCCCCCTCGAAAGGATGCCGAGTAACCGCCTCAGTAAACTCTGAAGAGTTTTCTTGTTTGCAAAAACATAAAAGCACACCAATCCTTCTCCAAAGTACTCGGGGGTTGCCTGCCCGAGTAGTAACGCTTCTAAACTAAGCCCGGTCGAGTCACCAGTTTCATACGCCCCCGCGGCTATGGAGCAAGACATCACCAGCGAAGATTTAAGCTGCATCGCTCGGGCTCACAGGTCCCCTAACCACTCAAGGAAAGGTTACCAAATAAACAAAATGCTTAAACTTGAAATAAAAACGGGTACTTAGCCCACGAGCTTGCCATAAACACTTGGCCCGTAAGTTTTTACAAAGCACGACTAAAAGCCTCGGCGAGGCGACTCTGTTTTTTCTTTACAGGCCCAGGTCGTGGAGGGCATGACCCATCATAACTTTGGCAAAGTCGATGGCGCCTTCCTCAATGCCGTTGTACTGCTCGTTGGTATAGCCCGGACACCATCCCTGGCCCAGCAGCTCCCTGTCCAGGTCTGGGTAATGCGACAGGAAGATGGCCACCACCTTGCGGACGACATCGCGAGCCGTATCCATCGACTGCTGGCGGGCTGTCGCAGCAGCCAGTTCCAAGCGATCCTTCATGGGGCCGGAAGGAACACCAAGGTCGTCCATCGCCTTGATGATGGCCGCCCCCATCCTGTTGCGGATTGTCTCCAACTGCCTGATTTCAGTCTTAGCCTCCGCGTGCGACTTCCGTTCCTGCTCGAGCTCAGCCACGACCTTTGAAGGAAAAGAAAAAGACCAATATCAGCGAAGGACATCTTGATCCAAAGAGGGCAAAAGGTGAAGGGGACACAACTCTTACTATTGAGTTTCTCATTAGCCTCCTTGATCAGCTCCACCAACTTCTGGTTCTCGATGAGGCGGGTGGCTGCGGCACTCTCGTGATCCGCGACCTGCTTCTCCAAGTCGGTGCGGGCCACGCGAAGAGCTATCCACCCTAAGAGGAAAATGACATCACGAATCAAAAACCACACGCAAACAGAAAGCAGAGGTAACAGGTCGAGAGGTACTCACTGATGATCTCATTCTCGCGCTTTTTGGCGATTTCCTCAAGACGGCCCTTCTCGGCGGTGACGTTGCCGACCTGGGCCTCGAGCGTCGTCACCCTCTCGCGAGCCGCCAGGAGGTCGGACTCGGCCCGGCCCGCCCTAGTCTGGAGCTCCGTCTTCTCCTGATGGGCAGTACGGGCAGCGACTTCGGCATTGGAGCGTAGCTCCGCCGCCGCCTTCTCCGCCGCGGCCAGTTTTTCCTCCAGGGCGGCCTTCTCCGCCTGCGCCATGGCCGCGCAGTCTTCGGCAGCCTTCGTCCTCGCCTCAAGGGACGCACGCTCAGCTGACCGGCCGACCTCGCTGTCCACCGCCGTGAGACGGGCCGCGGCCAGCTGCGTCTGCAGCTGGATCTTCTCCGCGCGGAGTGCCTCAAAGGCTCGTGCCCTGTCGTTGCAGCGCCCGACGAGCTCATGTACCACATATGAATCGTATAGTTAAGAAGGAAAGAAAAACAAGTGTGAGAGTGGAAGAGGAAGAAAAAGAAGGACTCACCCTCGAGGCGGGAATCAGATCCCTGATCGCCCGCTCCGACTGACGCAGCGCCAGCTCGCTCAGGCGCAGGCCGCGCTCTAAACGGCGATGGGCCGCCAGCTCCGCGTCGCTGTCGGTATCCAAGCCGACTGAGGCCTGGACCGGCGAGACGGACACCAGCCAGAGCGGTGGGATTTCCATCTCCTCCTCCTCCCACACCGACGAGGTGGTCAGCCTTTGTTCCCTTGAGCTCTCCCTGTCCTCTAGGATCGGAGGTGGCATCTGCTCGTTCATCGCTACGATTGGAGAAGCGACCGGAGAAGGCGACGCCGGGATGACGATCACCCCCGCAGGAGCGGCGTCCGATGCAGCGACCGACGAAATGGGGACGATCCCCTCAGTCACCACGATCGCCGCCGCGGCAGAAGCCTCCTCAGAGTCGAGATTGGCCGCCTCCACCTTCTCAACAGCATTCCCCGTTCCCCCCACTGACTCGGGGGCTCGGGTCTCCATCTCCGCCTCCTCCGCGGTGCTCCCCGCTCCCCTTAGCAGCTCGGAGACTGGGGTCTCGGAGCCCGCAGCGGCGGCGGCCGTCCCCTCCAGCGACTCGGGGGCTGGTCACTCGATGTCGGCATCATTGCCCGCCCCCGTCGACGACTCGAGGGCTGGCTGTGCGTCATCGCCCGCCCCCGTCAACGACTCGGGGGCTGGCTGTTCATCACCGCCCGCCCGCGCCTCGAGAGCAGGGTTCTCCTGATCCAGCTCCTGGGCCCCGGACAGGCACCTCGCTAACTCGGCTGTGTGGGCCGAGAGTGCTTCTTCTGTGGGGGCCTCGCCCCCCAAACCCATCATCCCCATGGACAGGTCGCTGCGAGCTGGGCTCGTAGTTCCCTGAGGGGGTTCCGTCATCACTTGGGTCCTAGACCCATCTGTTTCTTCAACCGCCACCCCCGACTGAAGGGAGGACGGCGGATCGCTCGATGACGGTGTGTCTCCGACCACCTGGGCAGGGCAGCGCAAGGCCTTGACAGGCGCCGGCCTCATGGTACGGCGGTCGGGCACCCTGAAATGAGAAGAGTGTCACGACGACAAGCAAAAAGGCGTACTCGCTATGAACACAAGGCAAAAACCGAAAGGTCGCAATTCGGAGCTCACCTCTCTGCGACATGACGAGGCCGCTTGGAGCCAATCGTTGGGTTGAGCGGGGACGCCGCCCTCTTGCTCCCTGCAGACAGAGCAGTTGCCGGAGAAGGGGTCGACCCGCCCCTGGCAACGACGACCGACGCGAGACGCCACTGGGTCGGGGCCAGCCCCCCGCTCTGGGCTGCAGGTGGAGGGGAGGTCGCCGGCACGCTTCGTGGCCCCCGTGACGGACGTGTTGAGGGCGAGTGTGACCTCCAGCGCGAAGAGTGGCGACGCGAGGTGTCGAGCCTCGACTCGTGGCGGCTGGGGTCGCTGCGCCGTGGAGAGCTCCTACCCCTCTCGCGGTGGTCCCGTCGAGAAGCACGGCTGCTCGTTCCGGGCTGATCAACCCTGGAAGAGGGGGTGGCGCCTGCCGACTCGAGCTGGCGCCAGCTGCGGCCGAGGCGGGCACCAATCTGCTGCGTGGCCGCGAGGACGGCACTGTCTCGTCATCGGTCCACTCGAACTAGGACTCGGCCTCGTCCGTGTCTGGCGGCGCCGACGAGGGGTCCTCGTCATTGGAGACGTCCTTCTCCCCGTTGCGCCGGCGCAAGGTGCGGCCGTCGTTCCTCGACCGCTTCTCGATCTCTTTCTGCTGGTGGGCCCTCTTGCGCTCCCCCCGCCGCTGGTGCCGCGCAGCAATCTCCCGGGTGAGCGTCCGGTCCTCTTCCAGTGGAGGACGAGAGGCAAGGATGCACACGTCCCTCATCTGCGCAAACACAAGACAATCACCACCCACAATCACAAAAGACAAATCGAAAAGAAGTCGGGGGAAGGCGTACCAAGCCCGCAGTGATCGGGGAAGGAAGCATCGGCAACATGTCTGGCAGCGGCCAGAACAGATGAGCAACCCCAGTGGCCTGGGTCACTCGGCGCTGAACCTCGTTCAGTGAAGGCAGGGGGTGAGCAGTCACGGTCCCCTCAAAAGGGGCCCGGTCGTCTGTCATCTCCCAGAGGCGCAGCGCGCGACGACAGAGCGGGACAATCCCCCGGGCATGGTAACCACCAATCAGGGTGATGAAGTTCACCCCGCTGTCGCGGAGTATCTCGAGGGCGGCGAGGGAGCTGTTGAGGAACCAGGGACGATCCTTCTTCTTTGGTCCGTAGCTCCACTTCGCCGGCGCCCGATCGTACCAGCGGTTGGTGAACTCAGGCAGCGGATTCTCGAGATCGTTCTTGAGATAGAACCAATCTCAGTGCCACCCGCTGTTGGAGGAGGTCAGGTAGGTGGGGATGTACTCGTCCATCCTTCCCTGCTTCCCGGAGAGACCGGCGCACCCGATGACCGCCGCGGTGCCATCATCCTTGACGCAGACGAACTTGTAAAAGTACCGGAACAGGTCCCAATGGGCTCCCTGTTCTAGGTACCCTTCACACAAGGCCTCGAACGTCGCCATCTGCTGGACGCCGTTCGGGTTGAGGTTGTGGAGCTCCAAGCCGTACTCTTCGAGGACGGCGCGAATGAACCGTCCCGCCGGGACAGAGAAGCCTCGCTCGTGGAACAGCACGAATGAGACTACATACCCTGCCGGGGGTTGGGGGCTGCTCTCTGGCCTAGGCATCTTCCACTCTTCCGCTTCGGTCAGCGGCGGCAGCATGCCATCGGCGGCGAGGCGGTCGAGCTTGGACCAAGTCACCGTCGAAGACGACCAGTTCGACATCACTTCGACCGTGGTGGCGGTGGTGGGCGGTTCCGGCTTGCGAGAGGAGGCGAGGTGAGCTCTGCAGCTTGCGCGCGGCGAGTATGGGAGCAAAGGCAAGAAGCGACGGCGGCGGAGAGCACAAGGAAGCGGAAGGGGAAATTTTGGCCGGCGGCCGCGGTATATAAAGGGGGGAAATGATTACTTTCCCCCGCGGTTAATGCCCAGGCCGCCTCGGGCCACGTCCTCCATCCGCCGAAGCATCACCCCTCAAAAGGCACGCCCCACTACTGCCAGCCGCCCACGACCGTGCCGCCACGTCACCCGAAGTGGGGCCCAAAAATCTCGCGACCAGCGCGAGATCTCCGCCAGTTACCCCATGACGTGCACCACACACCAAGCCACAAATCTCCGACTTGACCAAGAGTCCAGCATTTAACCCTACGCACAAGTCTCTGACTTGTCCGTGGGCTCGGGGGCTACTACCCGCGGGTCCGCTCGCGCGTCCCCGCCGGAGAAAACACAACAAGTCTCCTCGTCTCCATGACAGTTGATCCTGGGAGCGAGTCTCCAACTCCCTCACCAGGCTCGGGGGCTACTGACGAGGCCATGGGCCAGGGCCCACCAAGACCCCTAAAAAACGCAGTACGGACCCACATACGACATGCTTCGGCAGCTAATACAACGAGTATTACGCTGGCCGGACACGTGAGGGCCCGTACGACCTGTTTCCGCCATGGACCAGAAGGCAGGCGGCCCACAGCCGCCCGCACCCTCTCCCCCGAGTACGTGGCGGCCCGTACGACAATTTTTCACCTCCACTCCCGACTACTCGCTCGCATGAGTAGTTTCCGCCTCGCGACTACGACTACTCGTTCGCACAAGTAGTTTCCGTCGCCGACCCGCGCAGGCGCGCAGGCTTCGCGAGGAAGCCGCGAGGTGCGTGGGTCCCACCAGATCAGGATCCCGGGATCTCCGCGCACGCCTCCCTGTGCGCCACTACGTGTCTGCACCACCGCAGCGGTCCGCCCGGGCCCGACCGATTCGGTGTCAGGGGACGGATTCGTCAAACCCTACCACGAATGGCACAGTGGCCATCATACTGCAAACAGTGTAAGGAACGCTGGGCAATGTACGGTATAGTACACGCTACGCCCTAAGCATCGGGGGACGAGGCATAGATTACCTACTTGCACGAGTAGTTTTTCCGCCTCCGACCAATTCAAGACTTGGCAGTCAAGGCCGCAGGTACACGGGCCCCGTGGGTGTCCCGTGATACCCAGGCGCGCGACTCGCCACGCGCCAACCTCCCCGCGCTGGTCCGCCCTGATCGGGTCGATCCCGTGTCAGAAGACGGATCCTCCTGGCGCTCCTCAGCAGGGGCGGTACGTATCATACCACGGATGGCACGGGAAATGCTGTGCCATGAACGGCACAGTGCAAGCCATCACCCATCCCTCGATCGTCGTGGCGCAGGCCACTCCGTTTCCACAGTACCCAGAAAAGACAAGCCCCTGATCCACTGACGGGATCAGGATACGGACCCTGCCTCCTGTACCCGACTAACTACTCGGAGAGGGGTGCGGGGGGGCCCTGGACGGCTGCTTGGGACGCACGACTCAGGAGAAATCTACACCGTCACCTGGGACACCGAAACAGTTCTTCGCTGCTGCTGCTGTCTGACAGCCCGACGCAGAGAAGGACGCCTTAGACTGTAGACCAGCTCGCACACTCGATGTAACCCCCTGAGCCTCTCCCTTGCGACTATAAAAGGGAAGGACAGAGGCACCCACAAGGGACGTTTGTTTCCACCCCCACACGTACTTAGCATCGATATCTCATCTCATACAACCCCACACTCACGTACGCAAACTCCTGCTACAAGAACCACTCGCACATCAGGGACTTGGGCTCGAAACCCTCTCCCACCTTGTTTGTATCCCCTAGTACAAACTCCCGAGCATAAAGAACACCCCCTCTCAGACAGGACGTAGGGTATTACTCTCCGGAGGCCCGAACCAGTATAATCCTGAGTGTCTCTTGTGCTACCGTGCGGATCGACACATGTGTTCTTATAAATTTACTACCGGTGGTAACAAACCCCGACAATAAGGGTGTTTGGCGCGCAAACTCCCGCATCTTCCGTTTGGGTCCTCGGAGTTTCACGGCTTCATGCTTCGGTCCTTAGGTCATTTGGAGTCATGTTCACTTCGTGTCTTGACTCGTGCCGGGCTTCGTGATCTTCTCACAAAGTGCTAGATGAACTCCACCCGAAAGTCCTCATTTAGGTACATAATTCCTGCGTAAACAACACACTCCAAAAACCACATGTAAGTGCGAACTTGTTACATCATTAGTGTGCCTAGTGGCGGGTTAGTTATAAATCAAAGCTCAAACCAAAGTATAACAAGTGCTCTTGGTTGACGGAAATTGACCGTCAATAGTCTCCTATAAGTGATCAAGCACAACAAGGGGAGTGAATTAAAGCTGCATTGGCACCTTTTCTTCTTGCATGAAGGGCCATGGCTATGCGCTGAAAAGAAGGTATGTGAGAAAATCGAGCTCTATGACTTTAAATGAAGCGCTTTTCGGGAGGCAACCCGTTTCTTTTTGTTTGTATTTCTTCTTTGGAAGAATAAATGGCACCTTCCTATGATGATTAACTTGTGGCTAGTTAATATAAGTTTCATTTTCTTTTTAGAACCACCATCATGTTCATGCTCATATTTATTTATTTGCGTGCATTGCATTTTGTCATCAATGTGATGTTTGTTTCTTTTCATACACATGTTTTGCATATTGTTGGCTTGGTTGATTTATAGACTTAATGATGGATGCTTCATTTTCCATGTTAATGCTCAAGCTTGGCATTTTCCTTTTGTGATCTTGTGTAAATGTGGTGTTTAAACATGATTTCGGACCATCATCATTAAGTTCGATAAACCTTGCTAGCTTTTCATATGTTTTCATGATGCATTGGTTGGTTTATAAACATTGCATTGCACTTTATTTTTCTTGTAAGATAAGGATTTGTTTATCTAAGGATAGACATGGTGTTTTAACCCTAGATAAATAAATCTTTATGGCTATAGAGAAATTCGGCAACCTAGTTGTAAACATGGTGTTTAGAACTAGGTGAAATCATTGTCTTTGTTTATATGCTTTCCTCTCATGTGCATACACACTTTGCACCACGTACACTCATTAGATTTTTATTCTTCATTAGACTAATTATGCCACAAGTTAAGAGTCTTGGGAAATATTATTGTATTGTTGGTAATTTTATCTACTCCCAATCATCACCTTGCGGGTAGAATGTGCACTTAAAATATTTTGCAGGCAAGATAAAGACTCTCACGACAACGAAATTGAAGGATTTCTATGATAAAAATGCTTTGTCTTCTTCTTCCATGCCTAGAAAAATGCTAAGCATGGGAGAGGCCCTGAATCTTCAACACGGAAGTGCAACATGACGCTCTAGGAGATAGAATTATCAAGACCATCAACATCTCCGGATCGATGCGCAAGAAGCCACCGATCTCATCAAAATTCTGCATGGTCTCGAAGGGAAGACACTGAATACTTTTAGATATTTAGAAGCCCCATGAAGTTACAATTCCCAGAAATCAAGAATCAAGACAATCGGAGGTTCCTACAAGCAGTTATGGCCCAATCACCGAGTGCAACACGTCCTGAAATCAGTTTTGGACAGCACGCAATGCTAAAGTAAAACGGACATAACTCCCTTGTCTGAACTCCGTTTTCGATGAATGACCACACATTGAAAAGGTAATTTCATAAAATTTTCAATAAACCTATATTTTGATATATGTTCTATTCTGGACAGAGGGGAAATCCATGATGATGAGAACAAGAAAGAGGAGATGGTGATGACAACATTGAAGAGAATGGTGACCATTGGCTCCATTAAGCATACGTGATCAAATTCAGAAGTAATAGGAGCATTGGAAAATCAAGACAAAAGCAAAGCCATATTCGATACATGGAGATGTCGGGAGAAGATAACGAAGAACTACAAAAGATGGTAACACCTCCATGGACCTTCTCTTTTCCGAAAATAAATTCTTGTAAGTATGCCTTCAACCTTAGGTGCAACTTTTTGTTTATTCTCTTTAACAATAACATGACTACTAGGAGGACAATCTAGATTTATTTTTATTTTCAGTAAATAAGCATGACCATGTGTTCACCTCGATGTTTTATAATGCCTATGCTTATGGAAAAATGATGAATGTTGCCGCTTTGTTTTACCTACATGAAGTTATACATGTCTTGGCTAATTGCTCTCTATAACATGATCTGAAATTAATTTTAATACCAGCTCTTTTATTTGTGGAGGTGAAATGACTATACTCTAGACCCACATATATATCTTTGCTCTTTGATTTAAGTTTACGGATAGCCGGATAACTTGTTGATTTTATGAAAACTTAACTTTTATGATATCTACATATTTGTGATGCTCTTGCAAAGTTCTACCTACCAAAGCCATATACATATATGTTCTATCATGATAAAACCTTTAGATTGCAAACATATGTTTTGATGAGTTGGGTTAGGATTGATTTCTATGGTTCGAGACTAAGAAGCTAGTCATTCCTTTGTGTAACTTTTTCTTGCTAGCTTTTTTGTCTATGCATTGTGGGTTTTCACATCGAAAATTTCACAAACCTCGCTGGGCATCCACCCTAAACCAAAAATATCTTTTTTTGATTACCTCCTTGTCCACAACCCAATTTTGAGTATGGAGTAAAATTCCCGACGGAAATTCAGATATTCCGCAAAGATTATGTGTTCATGCTTACTTCAGTAGTCCCTTCCCATCTCTCTTATGCTCGAGGACGAGCATCATTCAAGCATGGGGGGAGGAGTCATCACATCATCTCTGACAAATGTTGAGTAAGTATTATGTTGCAAAAGTTCTAAGGAGCAAAAAAAAGAAAAAAATATGATGAGAAAAGAAAAAAGGGGAAAAAGATGAAAAAAAGAGATGAAAAAAGGAGGAAAAGAAAAAAAGGAAAAAGAAGAAAAAAAATATAAAGATGCTCATCGGTCCTTTTTGCTTCATAAGTTCTCAAGTGCCTCAAAGACAAATCCATACTCAAATCTTCCAACCATGTGCAATCTGATAACGAGGACTTCACTTGTGCCTCGGGATCATCCATTTGCCACTTGCACATGTCCACCTATCTAAATGTGTGTGTTTCATCCCTCTGTCTTTCCAACATTTATTTTCCATAGCCTTTTTGACGAGTCTCGGTAATTCCAGTAGATCTCTCTATTAATTTGACAATATTTAAGATGTATGTTTTGCTAGGATTGTTTTGACCTACCAAGCTCCACATAAGCCTTCCACTATCACATATGAGTAGAATAGGTTGAAAATAATCTAGTATAGGCTTGAGTGACTTGATGAGATGAGTGTTCCCATGAGCTTTTGCAAGAGATTTTCACCTATGTTGGATACACATCTTTTTGAAAATTCTTTGATGGAACAAGGTAACGGTTTGAAGTTCACTTAAGTTTGAGTGCATCACTTTTATTAATTGTGGCTTGTTCTTTATTGTTAGTCTATCTTACATAATGAAAAAGAAGTCGGTCACAACTTGAACTTTAAAACTAAATTCTTAAGAGAGAGCAATATGTCTTGTCATGAATGACTAAGTGCAGGGACAACATTGGAGGGCAACACTGATTCCCCTTTAAGCAAGGATTACTTACTCGAGGACGAGCAAGGTTTAAGCATGGGGGGATGTTGGCGGTCGATTTCCGTCAACCTAGAGCATTCATTACACTTTGGTTTGAGCTTGATTATGGAACTAACCCGCCACTAGGCACACAAATGATATAACAAGTTCAACTCTGTATGTGCATTTGGAAGTGTTGTGTTTTTACAGGAAAACATAGACAAAAGGGACGGAGTTACAACGAGTTCAAAGGAGCAAATGAGGAGTCCCGTTTGTGTTCAAGTGCAAGGCGAAATCACTTCCAAAGGTGGCAAGGACCAAGGTGCTATGACGGATCATCCCCGAGGACTAAGACGTAAAGAACGGACTTCATGCGAGAAGACCCCTATCTTGATCGCGGGGATGATGACGCCATAATGACACAAATAAAGAGGCAAAAATCCAAAATGTCAAGATGAGCCACGGGGAGGAAGACGGGCCCGAACTGGGCCAGAAAAGGCCCAGGCCGGCCGTCCCATGCCGACCGGCCCAGGCCCTTTTTGCCTCAGTTCGTGGTCCCCTTTGACCTAGATGCTCCTCGATGTATTTATATCTCCTGTCTCCGACGGCCGCCGCATCCAATCATTCCATCAACGCCCATTCACCAGAAAGCCGCCGCCGCAAGATGAGGGAAAGAGTTAGATGAGTTCGTCGCAAGGATCAACGCCGGTGGAGGGAAGGAAGCAAGAGGAGGACTCCAAGCCGTCGGCCTAGGGGTGTTCCCAAGCCTCCTCACCGCCATATTCATCGACGACGTTCTCCGGAGTCTCCATCACCCCTATGTGCTTCAATCTGTGTAAGATGATGGGGTAATGTCTCCATTCATCCCTAGGGTTAGATGGATCTTTGATATGTAATCGCTACATGAACCCTATGCCTTGATGCTTCACGGTCTATGTCTTTGCAAATGCTTGATTTACATATGTGTGCACAACATGTGATCTTAGTAGGGTTTGTGGTAATCGTGGTGATTAGCTTAACTCTATGGATGCTTAGATGTAGATGTGTTAGCGAAGCGATCTATTACCCTTGCGTAGTGACATGTATGAGAGAAGGGAAAAGGCCTAGCGACCGCATAACCGCCGTGAAGCTAGAGAAGGCAACACCTCTTTCATGTAGTAGATGCATGTCGTTGTGATCCTAGACCCTAGGGAGGAAGCTCTTATCTACTTTATTCTCTCTCTTGTACCAACCTTTGCCATCTAGTTTAGCCTTAGATCAACATAGGTTAGGTTGCTTTGTCTTTAGATTAATATCTCTTTCAAAGGCTTTCCAATCAACTAGATTACTACTTGATTAAACGCTAGTATATCCCTTACTCTGTGGATTGACAAGAACCTTGGGGATCCCCCCTTGGTGAAAAAGGCATCAAGTCACCCGTGTGCTTGCGTTGAACTTCAACACGATTTTGAATCGTCAACATTTATGCAGGATTTCATGTGCTAAATGAGAGGAGATGCACTTAGTTCGGAGGACGATTTGCAAGTCAATCAAGGAGCTCTGACCAAGGACCAATATGCTTCAATGAAGAATTCCCGAGGACCAAGATGAAAAGACCAGAAGATCATGCGTAAAGACCCCTTAACTTGGTCGTGGGGATAACAACGTCTAAAGCCCACATCCGAAGGAGGAAAAACCCCAAAGTGCGAAAGATGACACGTGGCAAAAGACGGAGGCGAACCAGGAGGGGATGGACCAGGCCGGCCGGCCCACCCCCATTCGGGGTCGGTTCGCCGCCGCCTTTCTTCGGTGATAAGTATACATAACCCTAATTGTTGGTAGAGAAGAGCCATTCGCGAAAGACGAACAGAGAAGCCTCGAGAGATCAACCACAAGGGAGAGGATTGATCGAGGAAGTGAGCATTTAAGAGAATCATCACCGAGGTCAAGGGAGACCACCACGAGGAAGGAGGACGCCGAGGCCCTACCACGGTGCTACCGGAGTTGAAGGACACCGAGAAACGAGCTCCATCGGAGGCATCCACCATGCTCAACGGTGCCATGCCTAGCGTCTTGATGGGGTAAAGTTATCGTTTGACCATGGAGTTGTAATGGAACTTGATGTGTAGTCACCTATCTTGTTTAGATCTAACGTCTATCTTACCTTTGTTGATGATGCTTAATGTTTAAGGCTAGCTACCATACTTTCGGGGTTGCTCCCGTAGATCACGTCAACATATCGTGTTCATTAGGGTTAGTATCGATTACCTTCGCGTAGTGACATGTACGAGGGAAGGGAAACGTCTAGTCTTTGTCCACATGCCTAGATAGATTGGATCGGGGTTTTATCATGTTTTGGGTGATTGCATCTTCAAGTACCTAGACTCCATGGGCATACGTTCTTCATACTTGTGAACCTCTTATCTCTCTTTAACATAATCTAGGGTTAGATTGTCTTTACTTTATAGATTAATCTTTACATCATAAAGTCCTTAATCAACTAAGTTAGTGTTAGGTTAAACGCTAGTAATCTCCTTGCTCAGTGGATTGACAAGAACCTTGGGGGTCCCCCCTTGGTGAAAAAGGCACCAAGTCACTCGTGTACTTGCGGTGAACTTGAACGCGGTTTTGAACCGTCAACAGGGGCCGACGGCCGGACCAGCGCGGAGGTGCTCCAGCGGTGGCAGCCGCGTCCAAGAGGTACCGATGCGGCGGGGAGCCCCAGCCGGCACGGATCTGGTCCAACAACGACAGCCGCTCACGCTGCTCCGGCGGCTGCGCCCCACAGTGTCGCAGCAGGGGGAGCGGCTCGGTGGCCGGCACGCAGGCCAGCGTGGTGGCGAGCTCTTGGGGCAGCCATGCTTTGGGGCCTCGACGAGTCGCCCCGCAGCATCCTTCTCCGTTCTCCGTGGGGCTGTCGCTCGAGCCATGCTCCATGGCCTCGAAGAGTCACGCCGCGAGGTGGAGAGGGTTGGAGGTGGAGCGCTGCAAGCTGAGACAGGTTGGAGGAGAGCGGCGTCGCGGGGTCCGGCCGGCGAGACGGCCAAGCAGCACGCCGCACCGCGGCCGCGCGAGCTCCAGCTCCGAGCCGGCGGCGCACGCTTGCTGATAGGCCGTCGGGGGAAAGAGCAGAGAGAAGGTTGACGGAGTGGACGGCGTTTCCAACGGCACGTGACGGAATGTTATTTTCAGTTCACGTTTCAACCTTTCGATGGTATTTCATGGAGCGATGAATTTTTAGTAGTATTTTCGGGATTTGATCATCTTTCGATGTTATGAGACCAATTTTTCCACCCATGAACTGCAGATTCGGGAAGCCTAAACCTCCCAACTCTCTGGTCCCCATTTGAGTGCCGGTGCCACTCGCTAGCTGCAGTGTGATCCTCTACGTCTGTCCAAAGTTCGCTTTGATTTTATAGCAACAAATGCTTTCTACCTCTAAAAAAATGGTTTCCAAATTGATTCAAACACCTGAACTCATAGGAGTTTCCAACTGTTGCTTTTGGGAACTTCTCATCATAACAAAATTTGCCAGTAAAAAGCAGAAATCAGAACAGATTGAAACGGTACCTTTTTCAGAAAAATATATAAATTGACTAAATCATATGCAGAGATTGGGCCGGCTTTATCCCTATGTATTGGAGGGAGTAGGGCCCATCATGATCGGTGGGCCTAAATCCGAATCATGCTACCTTCTTTTCTTTCTGCCCGAGCAGCACGTTTCTTTCGCCCTTTTAGCACTCAATCCAATTCGTGTACGTCAAATAGACAGACACCAAGAGCATAGTAAAACTTGAATAGCTGATGTGTATATATTCTGTATGTGACATAGATAAATTTCAGCACATCGTGCATCCATTTTTGTAACTACTATTAGGCGTTCGATTCATATCTTTTTTGCCCGGTTTACAGCAACGGAGACACACGTAGCATTTCTGTTGTTTAGTAGCGGCAGCACAGAGTTCATTCGGACTCTGCACCGGTGAGTTATTCTTGCTGGCGGTGGCGGACTCATCGTATCAGTTGTTGGCGTTCACCGTTCCTTGGCCGGGGGGACACGGCGGCTTCGGAGGCTTGGGCGCCATGGGTGCCATGGGCGCGGGTGGCGGCTTCGGCTTCGATGGTGCTGGTGGAGGAGTTGGCGGCTTCGGCTTCGGTGGTGCTGGAGTCGGCGGCAATGGGCCGGGCTTAGGGGGCCCAGGCCTGGGCGGCATCGGGCCGGGCTTAGGGGGCCCAGGCCTGGGCGGCATCGGGCCGGGATAGGGTGCAGGCGGGCCGTGGTGGAAGCACTTGTCGCAGCAGTCCTTCATGCACGTCACTTTCTCCTTGCTATCTGCGCAAAAAAAAGATACCAAATGCAACGCATGAACAGAGCTAGATTATTATTGTTAGGGGGTCTTGTTAATTAGTTGTGCACGTACAGGGTGGGAGGCAGAGGCAGGTGCTGACGACGCACTGCTCGTAGCAAAGCGCCGGCAGGTCCTCGAAGCACTCGCGCAGGCACCCGGTCTTGCACCGGCGGGAGACGCCGCCGCCGCCGTCCTCGGTCTCGGCGGCGGCCTCGGTGGCGCCACCGTCGCCGAGGGCGACCTCGTCCTGGCAGTCCCTCGCGCACGACTTGAAGCACCTCCACTGGTGCATGTGGTCGTCGCCCGCCGCCGCGGCCAGGAGCGCGACCGCGGCCAGCAGGAGGACGCCCAGCGCCCTGTAGCGCGCCATCGCTCGCCGGCGCCGCTGGCTCGCTCGTCTGAAGGCGGGCTGAGCTGCTGCAGCTCTCGATCGATGGATGGGATGGCAATGGCATGGTGGCGCTCCTGCAGGCCCTATTTATACAGCTAGCGCGACCTGCCGCGCCGGTGCTGCAAGAGCGACAGCGCGACGCGCCGTGCGCGCGCATGCTGAAAGTGTGAGGCCGTGCCGCCCGGCTCAGCTCACCATGCATAGATCGTTTTTTTTAAAAAAAAAATTGTAGCAACAAACGGTTTGTACCAGATCTCGCAACAGTCTCCTGCAGTTGCTTTTTGGGAACTTTACCATTAAGGACCAGAGATCAGAAACAGACTGAAATATCAGTGTGCTGCCTTCTGCCTTCCATCCAAGGAGTGAAACATCAGTTTGGTATTCATCTTTCGAAATCGGCGTGTTTAGTTCCACAAGTTTGCAAAAAGTTTTTGCAGCAAATCTTTAGCACCAAAAGTGAATGTTCCTAACAGAGTCCGGCCAGGCCCAAAAACATGTCAAGAAATGGACTCCTGATTTCGATTTGTATTAACGTTGATGCAACGATCTTTTGCTTCGTCAAGTTCGGCCGTCGGGGTGTTGCTTCGAAACCATACGGGTAATTGTCTGATGGCTTGTCATAAGTCGTTTATTAATGCCATCACCTCATGAGATTTTGTAGAGGCTCTTGTGCTCTGGGGTTATCATATATATTGTTCCGCGCTCGCAGAAGGTTTCCATAGTGTGGTCTTGCAAACTGAGCACCTGACCTTAATTCTACAATATGTAACACACCTGCTAGAGATATAATTACGACGGTTTTTTTACAACAAAAACCACATATATTAGATTAAAGCAGTAATCTTACAGATATAGGCCCTTCGTAAAAAGGAGCATATTACAACAGAGTCCATACAACTAGATCCAGGAGCGCCGTCGGAGGGCAGATCGCCGGTGAACTGCAACAGGGGCGTCTCGGACGCATGGATGCAGTGAAGCGGAAGAGCCTTGCCATGCAAAGGTTTGAAGTGGATGAAGACTCTGTCGAGGGAGAACGTCGCCGACAACCCAAGGATGAAACAAATGTTGGTGTCGTCGGGTAGAAGGTCGTCGTTTTCAGAGCTGGTGGGAGGCTCGCTGCCGAGCCGATGGTGGAGGATCTTGAGCCGATGACGGATTCACTTCTGTATCCTTTGTTCATGAGGTGGCTCAATTATTGGGATATTTCTCTACTTACAAATTAATAGTACACATTATATATGGGGTGGTAGACTGGTAGTATTGCTCAGTTCTAAGATCTAGTTACAAATTATGTTATACTCATCATCTTGATTGGAGTGGTGGGCCGCCGCCTTTCACCTTATTTTTTCCTGCAACTCTTTACCAGCAAACCATAGAAGAGCCCTCATGTTCAGTACTAGTACATCCGAGATGTGTATACATCCGAGACCAACAGCGTAAAACTTGAATATTGCATATCCAATCTGAACCATATATGGAATATAAATCCTAAAATCCAAGCACATCGTGCATCGGATATAGAACTATAAGTATTTGATTCATATGTTTCACGCCCAGTTTACAGCAACCCGATCGGAGAGACACGTACAGTACAGCAGCTATTTCGGACCCGCACTGCGTACACGTATTACGTATACGACATATATCATGGCTTGATAGCACGCGCGTATACGTTGGACGTCAGGTTCGCTTTTATTCTGGCTTCGAGCCATCCATCTATCAGTTCTTGGCGTCCACGGCTTCGAGCCCAGCTGGGGGGCACGGGCACGGCTTCTTGTGCGGCGGCGGGCACGGCGGCTTGGGCTTGGGCTTCGGACCAGGCGGCTTGGGCTTGGGCTTCAGACCAGGCGGCTTCGGCTTTGGCTTGGGCTTCGGACCAGGCGGCTTCGGGCTAGGACCGTGGTGGAAGCACTTGCCGCAGCACTTCTTCAGGCACGTCTCTTTATCCTTGCTATCTGCAGAACGAACGGACACAAAGAGCAACACGTGAGCGCGCGCAGAGCAGTTAGATTTCTTGCTGCTTTGAGGTCTTGGCTGTGCAATGCAACGTACAGGGTGGGAGGCAGAGGCAGTTCTTGACGACGCACTGCTGGTAGCAGACGACCGGCACATCCTCGAAGCACTCGTGCAGGCACCCGGTCTTGCACCTGCCGGCGGAGACGCCGGTGCCGTTTCCAGAGGTGGCGCCGCCGGCGTCGAGGGCGGCGTCCTCCTCCTCGCCGTGGCAGTTGTTCGTGCACGACTTGAAGCACTTCCAGTGGAACTTGTGCTCGTCGTCCGGCGCCCCCGACGCCGTCGCCGCCGCGGCGAGGAGCGCGGCAGCGGCCAGGAGGACGCCGACCGCCCTGAGGCCCGCCATCGTCGCCCGGAGGTGAGATGAGCTTGAGCTGCTTCAGCTCGATCGGTGGACGATGGGGTTGCATGCATGGCGGCGTTCCTGCAGCTTCTATATAGACTGCGCCGCCGGTGCTGTGAGCAGAGCGGCGACAGCGCGACGCGTCGTGCGCGCATGCTGACAGCGTGAGGCCGCGCCGCCCGGCTCATGCTGACACAGCTCGGCTCGCGGGCTGATGCGTGCACGGAAACCAGGAACTGAATCTGTTCGAACGGATCGGAGTGAGCTGATCTCGACGCAGCGAGATCCGCGCGGGTTCATGCTTTCCTTGTTCGCGGCACTGCTGGTTACCTTCGCGGCTCGCACGCGTGCCTTGTGCGTTTCGATGGTTTTCATCATCACTAGCTTAACGTAGTAGCTAGTCATCATCAGATAAAAGTGAGGTGTGAAGTTGCTTCAGTTGTGTGTCGTTTTCAGTAGCTAGTTCGTTCGAACCGTAATTCCATCAAGGTTTCAACATTGAAATGTGCAATATACCCCCATTCCAAAATGTAGCTTATTTTAACTTTTCTATATATCTAGATGTAAAATGAAAATTATGCATCTCTTTTAGACGACATACAATTTGAAACAGGGGTCCATATATCTAACTCTAGCTAAGGGTATGTTCTTTTGCTTCGAAATGAATAGTGAATAGCACTACTATTCATTTGCAACTTCACTATTTCTTTTCACCCAAAAGAACAGGTTCTAAAATAAAAATTCCAAGCCTCTCAAATGTGCCTACGGAGAAACTCAAGATGTCTTCGAGATCTGGACTCCTTGTGGTCAAAACTCCACTTGAATGAAGTTGGAGAATTTCAATGGCCTTCAAATAAAGAATCAAATAAAGAACCTCTCACGACAGCACACAAACTAATTTTAATTACTGTTTATTTGGGCCAGTTCACTTGGCTTATCAAAAAGAATATATGAGAAAGCATCGTCAAATGTTTTATACACTAATTGATCAACTCTTTATGTCAGTCCACTAATTATTCCATGGTTATGATCACTTCTCACTACCGGATGATGTGCTTTTTTTATTGTGATTCTCGCTATGCCTTCACTCTGTTCTCTCTCTGTGCAGTATATGTTCTGACTGTTCTCCATGCATGGCCCCGAGAAGGGGGAGTACGTTATATGTCTCCCCAATTTCGAACTAGACTTGTTACATTAATGTCATTGTTACATTCTTTTCTTCAGTCTCCGTGTGCTGTGGGGAAATGAATTGATGCCATTTTTTTCTTAATCATTTTCCTTTGTTGGTTAGTTAAACTAAAAAATGTGGCCCGAAGCAAATTAGCCCTCGGCCAACGTGGGCCTCGGTTTCTGTCGGCCCAAATGATGTTGTGGCAGCAAGTTTGTTGTAAACTGTAATCCGTGGAAAGTTTTGGTGAAGCTCAACTTCTTTCTCCTCGCAAAAACAGATTTGGAGCGTTTTTTGTCCGCGTTCACACAGTGCAACGAAATACGGTCGATGCTTAATTTTGCATGTGAACTCTGGGAAAGAGTGGTTTTAAAAATTAACGAGCATACTAATGATAAACTTTCATGAGATGATAAACTTTCATCGTTGCACCAAATAGCTAGATATGACTATATGATAAACTTTCATCGTATCGGTATGGGAAAACCTAGTTGCTACACTGGAAGACCGGAAGCCACACCCGGCTTCGGCTACGGCTTAATTTGGCTGAGATGGCGGCTCCGGGGTGGGACCAGGCGGAGTCGGAGTGGGAGATGGCGGCTCTGGGGTGGGACTAGGCGGAGTCGGAGGTGGCGGCTTCGGGCTGGGAGTCGGCGGAGTGGGAGATGGCGGCTCCGGGCTGGGAGTCGGCGGAGTCGGAGATGGCGGCTTCGGGGCGGGACCAGGCGCAGGCGGGCTGTGGCGGAAGCACTTGTCACAGCACTTCTTCAAGCACAATCTTTTCTCTCTTCTACCTGTAAACAAAATGGTAACAATAATAAGAACAACACATGATCAGAGAGGAGAGAGCTAGACGCTCGATTATATGCAGGGGCTAGATCATTATGTTAATTGTTTTGATAGGGTCTTCGATTGGTTGTTCAGTACATACGCCGCGGGTAGGTGAGGCAGGCGGTGTAGACGCACTGCCGGTAGCCCATGACCGGCACGTCCTCGAAGCAGTCGTCGTCGTGGCACCCGCTCTTGCACTTGCCGAAGACGACGGTGGTGGAGACGACCGCGGAGACGTTGTTGCCGTCCTTGTTGGCGGCAGCGGCGGCGTCGGCGTTGGGGTGGCAAGCCTTCGTGCACGACTGGAAGCACTTCCACGGATGGTCGTCATCGTCGTCCGCCGCCCTCGCCGCGGCGGCGAGGAGCGCTGCCACGCCCAGGAGGACGGCAACCGCCTTGCTCGCCGCTTTGTAGCCAGCCATGGATTGTGCTGGTCCCTCTATCGCCTGTCGTCCGAATTAAGGTGAGCTGAGCTGAGAGCTGAACTATGCTGCAGCTCGGGGATGCATGGCGTTCCTGCAGGTTCTATATATACAGCGCCCGCCGATGGTGCCGCAGCCGCTGCAAACAATGCAAGCACGCGTCTGTGTGCACGTCGGACGCGTGAAGGCCGCGGCGCCCGGCTCGCCGGCTGGACTGCTGGATACGTGCACGGAAACAGGGACAGAATCGGCTCGAGCCGAGTGATTGAGCTGAGCTGCTGTGGGATGTACTTTGGGAAGTTGAAAGTTGCTTGGTTAAAAATAACCGTGAAATTAAACTACAGAAACACTTTCACTTACATATAGACCTCACAGTCAGTGACACCTTTTTTTCCCTCTCCTTTTCATCTCATTCCTCAGACATCTCGCAACCGGTGTGCTGGGTGGCCACCAATGTTTTCGAATCGTAAAATCGAACCTTATCGTAAGGGTACCGATAAGATGATAAATCGTGATAAGTCGTCGATAAGCTCGATTAATCGAGGCTAATCGACCTTATCGGTAGTATAATCGTCCTATGGATAGGACCAATATACATACCATATAGTATATGATCAACATAATTTTGAACAAATATAAACAAGAAAATATAATATGAAGCAACAACAGAGAAAAAAAAAGGCTGAGCAACTAGCGAACCATAGCAGGAAGCAATCACATAATTAAACAAGGTCCCAAATGATGATAACATGAAGTCTAAATGTCTAATACATCAAAAGTTGGGTGCCCAGTTAACCAACATTACAAAAAATTATCAGTACAACACATTTAAAGTCCCTCAAAACTTATCGTTCCGAGTCATATCGGACGACTTATCGCGATAAGTGGACGATTAATCGGACGATTTGATTTCTTATCGCTCAACTCGGGTCGCTGGCCCTTATCGGTATGTGCTGAGCGATAAGGACGATTTATCGCGATAAATCGGACGATTTGAAAACACTTGGCCGCCTGGCCAGACTGCAAGAAGGGCGTGGGGAGGGGAGGGGCACGGGTGCGGGGGATACAGCTGGGCACGGCGTGGGAAGGGGAGGGGCACGACCGAACGCAGGTCGTCGACCCTCCTCTACTCTGCTTTCTCTCGGCGATGCGTCGCTCCACCGCCACTCGCTCGCCGCTCTTCCTCGTCATGCTGAGCTCCTGAAGATGCCTCTGACGCCAACTCGAGCTTGTCGTCGCGGGTAGACCTCCAGACTCCGGTTGATTCTTCGCTGTTAGGTTGATCTCCTAGTTGGTCCAAAGTCCAACTGTTAAGATGCAAGCAGGTCCATCTGCCGGTGCCTGCAGGGCACCCACGTGAGCCAGCTAGATAATCTAATCATTTCTGCAGGTCTCCGTCAACATCTACTTCTGGTGCTGTAATGTCCTGCTGGACTTAGATTATCTCCAGCAGGTTCCCGTCACCCATATGCAAAAAACACCATTTTGCAGTAGGAGGGAGGAGAATCTGATGCTGCAAAAGATGAGCGTCTCCAGCAGTGTTCCCCACCCTTCGCGCAACGACACAGGCAGTTGCGCTCCCACGGGCGTTGGGATCGAGCGGACCACCGCCCGAGCTCCTTGTCCCGCCAGAGAAACCGAGGTGGCGAGGTGCGCCTCCTCCTGCGCGGAGCTCGGAGGAGAGGCGTGGTGAAGATCGAGCAGGCGTCGGCGTCGGAGGAGCTCGAGTAGGCGCCAGCGGCCTCCTCGCCGTCCCCGCCTGCGCCGCGGGCCTCGATCTGCGGGGGATGGCTCGAGCACACGAATCGGCCTCCTCGCCGTCCCCGCCTGTGCCGCGAACGCGAATCGAGCCCAGGGGGAGCCGTGTCGTGTCGTCGCCGTCGGAACGCGTGGATGAAGGGCCCCGCCGTCAGAGCGCGTGGAGGAAGGGGCCGCCGTCGGAGCGCATGGAGGAAGGGGCCGCCGTCGGAGCTCCTGCTCCGCCTCGCGCTCCTGCTCCAAATCCCCTGCTCGAGGCGGCCGGAGAGGGAGCCGTGGCCCGCTCCGCCCCACAGCTCCGAGGCGAGCTCGAGGAGAGGGAAGGGGCCGCCGCGAGGTGGAGGAGGTGGAGGCGGTTGGGATCCAGTGGCCGGAGGGGAGAGGGAGGTCTCCGGCGACCGGATCCGGTGGCGGAGGGTGGGGAGGTAGCCGGCGAGCTCCGCCGTCGAGGCCGCTCGAGGAGAGGGAAAGGGCCGTCGCGGGGTGGAGGTGGTGGAGGTGGTTGGGATGGAGGAGATGAGGAGAAGAGAGATGATCCCAGGAATGGGGACGCGCGGGGGGTTCACCTCATTTTGCAACAACTGATGCGGTACCTGCTGGAGCAGATACAGTGTTCGTGCCTTCTTCATTTTGAGGATGGGGGAGGGGATGCAACACCCCCTGGAGTCAGTCTTAGGCAAGTCTCAGTAGCAGGGTCATCAACATTTAATGAATTGTCACATAGTCTTTTTAATGACATGACACCAAATAAATGAAGGAAGAGAAGATCTCAGAGTCATGGTGATGACCCCAGGTCGACACAGGTACCAATGCTCATGACTCTCCACTGAGAGCCCATGACCCTGCATTTGATCACAACACATGCAAGATTTAAATGCTACATTCTATCTATGAAACTGTACCCATGATCCTGTGCATTAAGAGTGACAGGGTCATCATGCTAAAAAACTGATGTGGCGGACTTGGTAAGTGTGCCCATGACACTGCCACTGAGACTGACCTTAGCGGGAAATAAGACAACCTGCGGGCGCGTACCGAGGCCTGCAAGGAAGGCAAAGTACAGTTCACACGCGTACAAACCTCTGGTATCTATCTATCCTAAACCAATTTCAGCTATAGCAACTCATCACCAGAAGCCTAACAGGTGTTGACGACGGCGATGTGATGGGCCACAGGAGGAGTAAATAGAAAAGCAGGGCCAGCAGACACTCACCTGAGCACCGCCGACAGCGAGGTAGGGTGGATTTGCGGTGGCGGTGCAACCACAATGTCGATGTGGATGTGAAAGGACCTTGATGTCGCCTAGAGGGGGGTGAATAGGCAGACGACCGAATTAAACTTTTCTTCCCCTCAAACTTGAACTGCCAGGCTTCACCGGTCAGACCGGTGTGCCCCACCAGTCAGACCGGTGGTGGCTTTGCTTCACAGGTGAGCACCGGTCAGACCGGTTACCCACACCGGTCAGACCGGTGCGACATAGAGCACCTGCAAAAACAGCTTCAAGCACCTCTTGACTTCTAGCACGAACCAAACTTGGTGAGTGTTCTTGGTAGATAATCTCAAGTAAGGTAATGATCCCTGCACACACAAATAGCACACCCAAGTAGATCGAAGCGGAAGCAAATCAAATATGCTAGAAAGACAACTTAGAGAGGCAAACCACAAAGAGACGCAAGGATTTGTTTCCCGAAGTTCACTTCCACCAAGGAAGCTACGTCTCCGTTGAGGAGCTTGTAAGGGATTCGAGTTCTCAACTAACTCTTCCCACAATAAGCAGGGTCTCTTTCAACCACTTTCCTCGATTCCATTAAGGCGATCTTTTCCACGAAGAGGCAAGATCACAGCCCTCACAAACTTGCCGCTGCTCACCACAACTTGGGAGCTAGCCGGCGACGCCTAGCCGTCTAGGAGGCAAACCTCCAAGAGTAACAAATGCTTCAATGCTTGTAGACGCGAAACTCAAGTGCTCAAGCTATGGGAATGCTCTTGCTAGCTCACAAAGTCTCTCAAGATCTCACTAACTCAACCCAACTCAAAGATATGGCTTGAATCCACAAATCTCACAAAGAGAGAGGTTGGGGAGAGCCACTAAGGCATTAGGCTTGCTAGAAATGACCTGGAAGCTCAGCAAGTTCACCAAGAACAGCAGCCCATCCAAGAGGAGGGCTTCGGGTACTTATACCCCTCAAGAAGAAAACTAGCCGTTAGCTGTCGGGCAGCACCGGTCAGACCTGTGCTCCTCACCGGTCAGACCGGTGTTTGAAAAACTAGCCATTGGGCCTAGTTGCACCGGTCAGACCGGTGCCCTTCACCAGTCAGACCGGTGAAGCCCGAGAAACCCCCAAAACCCTTTTCTATCACACTAACACTTCACCTAAGAGATGAAGTGGCTCAGGTTAGGTTAGGAGGGGTTGTTAGCACACTCTAAGGCTGTTTCTCACATAGGTTTTCTAAGAGCACTTGACTTGGTCATAAAGCGAAAGTTGCATCCCTCTTGATAGTACGGTATACCTATACTCAAGATAAATAAAAACACCTTTTCAACTTCTTGAGCTTGAATGTCTTTCAATCTTGCCATACTTGATCAATTTCCACTTGAGGGCTTTCAACTTTGACCAATGTCTTGAGCACGCCATACTTAAGCTAGTGGCTTAAGATCTTTCTATATAGCATAATAATGCACACTTAGATCCTTAAGTCACTCCATATTGCCAATCATAATATATCAATGAGTTGCATTGCTTCCCTCGGTCAAGGCTTGGATATGATACTTGGAGACCCCACGGATGCTAGAACTTCGCCTTAGCAAAACACAAATGACGGCCTAGCTAGGACCCTAAAGATTGCTTAGTCCCTCACCCTAGTCATCTCGGTTGATCTCTTCATCACTTATCCAATCCACGTTGAGTTAGGCTTTGCTTCATCCACAATTAGTCTTCATTTGAATTCCCGCTTCAAATGCTTGTTCTTGATTGACAACGAGTATGCAAGCTTCCAATTAAGGACCATAAACTTCTACACTCATCCTTGTATCCTCTTTCACTTACAACATGAAGCCTAGCATTTAGCTTAGAGAGAATTACCACCTTCTCTTTCTATGATCCTTTTCAATCAACCAAGCTACCATGTTTATCGGAGACCATGAATTGACCTTCTCAAAATATTCCTGATATTTATCTTCATTTGTTTGCTTGATATTTGTCACTATGCCTTAGGATCATACATATACTTGTCTTCTCCAATGTGAGCCATGTAATATTCATTCATCAATATATATCTCAACAATAACTCATGAATATATAAATAAAACCTGCTCACAATCTTAGACAAATATGTTAGACCTTTAATCGCTTTGTCATTCAATTCACCAAAATCCACTTAGGGGCCTAGATGCACTTTCAGGATGCGACCCTACTGCCCCTGTTTTTTTAAATCTCCTACTTGCCCTTAGTTGAACGTGCAGGCTCCGCAGGCGTTGTGCGGATGTTGCAGGCATACCGCGCTAAGGCTGACTGCTGCGATGGCCTGTATAGCACCCGGGACCGCTAAATTAGCCGGGTCAGACCTCCTGGAGCCTCCGCAGCGGCATCCGGTAAAGGACCCTCCACCGTCCCGGCTCCTGAGCCGAACCGGCAAATTCGGCGGCACCTAACTCCTTCTCCAAATATACTTGCGGCGCCTCTCTCGACGCGCGACTCGGCGGCCCCGTTTTCCTCCTCCCCTTCACCTCGCCGTCACCGTGTCCTCCGCCTCCCTATCCTTCTCGTCGTCGCCTTCATGTCTGAGAGTGTGAAGCTTGGTCGGGCGCCCAATCCGCGCCGCCCTGCTCCAGCAGGTCCAGCGCCGGCCCCTGTTGGCGGTCGATTTCCGTCAACCAAGAACACTTATTATGTTATGGTTTGAACTTCATTTTGGAACTAACCCACCACTAGACATACTAATGATATAACAAGTTCACCGTTGCATGTGCATTTTGGAGTATAGTGATGAGAGACATGGGTACCCATGGGTCCCCACACATGGGTACCCAAGGGTCCCCACCGGCCAGGGTCCTAGGGGCGCCTGACAAGTGGACCCGACCTTCCAGAAGACTCGCCGAACTACCAAGTGGGCCCAGCGACCTTATCCATGCCTCCGATGACTGCGGGCGACCTGATCAAGATCCCTGAAGACCCGCGATGCTTGGTGTACAAGTCAAGACACTAGGACCTGGCGCGCCACCGCCTGTAGCCCCGAGTATCACGGAATACTCCTTGTAATCCGGGAGATAAGCTTCCCACAGTTGTAACTGACCCCGACACGGGTCAACCGACCTTGCATGGGAACCCTAGTCCGTCCGCCCCATATAAGGCGGCCTAGGGCTCCATGCAGGAGGACTCATCTTCAACCTCACGCATAATACACCACAACTGGACGTAGGGTTTTACTCTCCGGAGGCCTGAACCAGTATAAACCCCATGTCTCCCTGTTTTCACCGCCATACTCACCTAGTTCCGAGTTCACCACGTGGACTACCACCTACGCTCTTAGGTCCCGATCCTCCATTAACCTGCAAACCTCTAGGGTAACCCCCTAGCGGATCTGTCCAGGTCTCACCCCCTAATAGTTGGCGTGCCAGGTAGGGGCGATCGGGAACTCGCTGTGCAGCATGGTGGCCCAATCTGGCGTCGTCTTCCCGGCGAGCATGGCGGCCTTCCTCGCAACCCCGTTGAGATCTGCTTTGGATCTTTCACATCGACCTCTCCTGCTCCGGCAGCCGTGACTCCACCAGCGACCCCCGAGCAGGTCGTCACGACGCCCGCCGTCGTCCTCGTTCCTGATCTAGTATCGGAGACCCACCCACCCAGACCCTGTGACCTTGTCTAGGGGATGGAAAGCGTCATTGGCTCGATGAGGGAAACCCTGGAGATCTGTGAACGAGCTCAGCGCTCGGCGCAGACAACGCTACGCCACGACACGTTCCCCTTCGGCCTGAAGTCCGCGCCCGGCCTTCGCCTCAGTCAGCTCTCCACGCCTCCCCAGATCCAATCTGGGTGGCGACCTTCCGGCGACCCAAGGCCTACACCTCGTGCTCGGCGCGACCCTCTCGACGTGCCCTGCACCTATCACAAGGGTGTGAAGCACACCCTCCGCGGGAGCCGCCTGCGGAAGAAGATCGATCAAGAGCTCCCCCGCCGAGCTAAACGACCTACCCAGTCCTCAGACTGCGGGGAGTTCCAGAAGGTCCGTGTTCGAGTCTCCCCCAACGACTCGGACATCGTCTTTCGCCAGGTGCTCGTGATCTCGGAGAATGAACCACCCCGTGTGGGCGCGACCAACTCTGAGGAGGCAGCCCGCATCCAAGACAACACCCGCCATGCCCAGCGACGTGCGGAAGAGCAGTAGCGCGTGGTCTTGCCTTGTGCTCGGGACCTGCGCCTGGAGTTCGAGGAAGCTGGGATCCCGACCTTCAATAGCCCCCAGGCCAACTTGGGCGCGGCCATAACCTGGCTCCAGCAAGCCCAGATGACACCTGAAGCTGAGCAGGCCCTCGCGTACCTCCGGGTCGCCAACGCCCTGGTGGAGGAGAAGAGCGCGACCTCCAAGTCCGCTGCATCTTCATCGACCCGCCACTCGCACAGTCGATCTCATCGACCTCAGCGCAGCCATCTCTCCCCCATCCGGGAGGAGGTCGCTCAGCACAACCCTGAGCAACCCGCCCAACAGCCTGCTGCTGCCGGCGACCTTCGCGTCAACCTCGACACCAACAGGCGCACCCATGACATGCGCGACTACGTCGACCAGCGCCATCGAGAGCGCGAGGAGCGCGAACTTTGCCACCGCTTGGAGTACGATCGCGAGTACGGCCAACCTGGGGGCGTTCACCGCATCATGGAGCGCGGGCTCCGTGACCGCCTCGACATCGAGAACAAGCGACGTGCCCTCTACGACGCTGAGCACGGCGACCCAGGCGTTCTTCAGACCAACCGGGATTGGCAGCCACGTTCCCAGGTTGTCGTCCCGGAGCGCAGTGTTCACTCTGCACCTAGAGAGGCCGCTCCGGCCGCTCCGACCAGAGGCACCGGTGACGACCTTGCCGTCACCGCTTTCCCAGCGCTGGCTTCCCACTTCAAAAGGGTGGAGTACCCTGATAACTTCAAGCCCAACATCAAGCCATACGATGGGCGCTCCGACCCTAACATTTGGCTGCCGACCTACTACGTCGCCGTCAAGGCGGCCGGTGGTAGCTTCGACCACATGGCGGCCTACTTCCCACGGGTCATGGGCAAGGCCCCTTCGATGTGGCTCAACAATCTCGAGTCGGGCAGCATCAAGACCTGGGCTGACCTGTCCCAGGCCTTCACATCCAACTTCCAAGCGACCTACGATCGCCCTGGAAACGCCTTCAACCTCGGGCGGGTCGTGCAGAAGCCGAAGGAGCGGCTCCGCGACTACAACAACCGGTTCTTCGAGAACCGGAACGAGTGCATTGGTGTCAGAGACGATCAGATCGTCGACAGCTACAAGAAGGGCATCAAAGATCGCAAGATCTTTGAGAAGATCCACGAGTCTGGCGCCACCAATGTCAAGGAGCCCATGCATGTCATCAACAAGCTGATGGACACAGAAGAGGCGCTCTAGAACCAGTTCGACGCTGAGGCCGCTGGTGCATCTGGCACTGCAGCAGACAAGCTCCGCAAGCGACCTTCCGAGGTCCTAGCGGTCGAAGGGCGCCAAGGTTCGACCTTCAACCAGGAGGAGTTCGACCTGGCGCTCGACAGCGTTTGCGGGTTCCACGAGTGGGCTACCCACACTCTCTGCGAGTGCTCCCAGTTCAAGAGGGCTTTCAGCACCCCCGTGGACCCCAAGCGACCCAGAAACGACGGCGGGCGCTGCGACAACCGCCCCTACAACAGCAACTACCGCCGTGACGACCGGCGAGATCGGTGTGACGACCGTCACGAGGAGCGATATGACGATCGCCGCGAGCCTCCTCGCAGCGACCCACCACGCAGCGAACCACCTCCAGCGGCTCCGCGTGACGAGACCAACCTGCCTCCTCCACCACCGACAGGCAACCCCAACGGGCCCTTTCAGGCCGCAAACCACACGATCAACATGATCGTTGGGGGCATCAAGTCCGGCATCAGCAAGAGGTGCTACCGCAAGGACAAGCGTGAGGTCCACCTCGTCCACACTCAGCCAACGGTGCCTATGCGTTGGTCTGAGCAGGCGATCACGTTCTCCAGAGCTGATCACTGGGTGCACATCCCAGATCCTGGCTCCTACCCGCTCGTCGTCGAGCCTACGGTGGATGGGGCTTTGCTCTCCTAGACCCTGATCGATGGGGGGAGCGGGCTCAACATCATCTTTGTTGAGACCCTCAAGAAGATGGGCTTCGACTTCGACAAGCTCACGGACTGCGACGAGCCCTTCTACGGCATCGTCCCCGGGAAGGCGGCCTACCCCCTGGGTCGAGTCTCCCTCCCTGTCACCTTTGGTACGGAGGCGATCTTCCGCACGGAGTACCTCAGCTTTGAGGTCGCCAACTTCAAGTCCTCCTACCACGCGATCCTAGGACACCCGATGCTGGCCAGGTTCATGACCATCCCGCACTACACCTACTTGGTGTTGAAGATGCCGGCTCCGAATGGGGTCCTCTCCATCATGGGGGATCTCATCATCTCCTTCAAGTGCAACTCCGAGGCTCTCGACCTTGCCGCGTCCTCCGCCGCCGTCGACGCCTCCGCAGTCTTGGTCACTGAGGCCAAGGCCGTCGACCCAGTGGACCTACCCGTCCCGGAACAGAAGCGCACCGACACCGCCCTGGACGTGGTCCCCTCTACAAAGAAGGTCTGCCTCGGCCTTGCCGATGCAGAGAAGACGGTGGTGATTGGTGATGGGCTCGACCCCAAATAGGAACTCGCGCTCACCAGTTTCCTCCGGGATAACGCAGACATATTCGCATGGAGTCCATCGGATATGCCGGGTGTTCCCAGGGAGCTGGCTGAGCACTCCTTGGATGTAAGCAAGACGGCCAAGCCTGTCAAGCAGAAGCTTCGCCGCTTTGTGAAAGATCGCAAGGACGTCATTAGGGTAGAATTAATAAAGCTCCTAGCTACCGGATTTATCCGCGAGTGTAAAAATCCGGTTTGGCTCGCCAACCCGGTCCTTGTACCCAAGAAAACCGGTCAATGGAGAATGTGTATCGACTACACCGACTTCAACAGGCACTGCCCTAAAGACATCTTCCCTCTTTCGCGCATCGACCAGGTCGTGGACTCCACGGCCGGAAGCGTCCTCCTATGCTTTCTCAACTACTACTCAGGGTATCACCAGATAGCCCTGAAGGTCTCTGACCAAGACAAGACGACGTTCATAATGCCCCATGGCATCTACTGCTACACGGCCATGACCTTTGGCCTCAAGAATGCTGGCGCGACCTACCAGAAGGCCATCCAGAAGTGCCTCGCCAGCCAGATCAGCAAGAACGTAGAAGCCTACGTCGACGACGTGGTCGTCAAGACCACCCACGAGGACAAGCTCATAGCTGACCTCGCGGAGACCTTCGCCAACCTCCGCGTCTATCGCTAGAAACTTAATCCAGAGAAGTGCGTCTTCGGTGTCCCGTCCGGCAAGCTCCTGGGCTTCATGGTCAGCAACCGGGGCATCGAGGCCAATCCCACCAAGGTGGATGCCATCCTCAGGATGAAGTGACCTACAGGGAAGAAGGACGTCATGAAGCTCACCGGCATGATGGCGGCCCTAGGTCGATTCATTAGCAAACTTGGAGAGAAAGGCCTGCCCTTCTTCAAGTTGCTAAAAAGGCAGACAAGTTCGTCTGGACCGAAGAGGCGGATCAAGCCCTGGAGCAACTCAAGGCTTTCCTCACATCACCACCGGTGATGGTGCCCCTGGCGCCTGAGGAGCCATTACTGCTCTACATCTCGGCGACCACCCTGGTGGTCAGTTCGGTTCTGGTGGCTGAGCGACCTGAAGAAGACCGACCTTACCCTGTCCAGCGACCTATCTACTACATCAGTGAGGTCCTGTCAGACAGCAAAACCAGGTACAGCCAGCCTTAGAAAATGCTCTACGCACTACTCATCACCTCTCGCAAGCTTCGGCATTACTTCCAGTCGCACAAGATCAAGGTCGTTTCGGCCTTCCCCCTTGGTGAGATCCTGCGGAGCCGTGACACCACTGGACGCATGTCAAGTGGTCCATCGAACTAGGTGAGTTTGACCTAGAGTTCTGCCCTAGGTAGGCCATCAAGTCACAAGTCATCGCAGACTTTGTCTCGGAGTGGACAGAGATCCAGCAGCCCCGCCGTCAGAGCGACCTGAGCACTGGAAAATGTACTTCGATGGTTCCCTGAACCTCGAAGGAGCCGGTGCGGGCGTCCTGTTCATCTCCCCCCAGGGCGACTACCTCCAGTACGTCCTGCAGATCCACTATAAGGCGTCCAACAACGGCGCTGAGTACGAGGCCCTCATTCATGGGCTCCGCATCGCCGTCTCCCTTGGGATCAAGCGCCTCATAGCCTACGGTGATTCCAAGGTCGTGATCGACCAAGTCAAAAAAGACTCTGAAGCCAGGAAGGACACGATGGATGCCTACTGTGCCGAGGTGCGCAAGCTCAAGTGTCACTTCGAAGGGCTCGAGTTCCGCCACGTCTGCCGCAACAACAACGTCGCGGCTAATGTTCTCTCCAAGCTCGCTTCAAGCGCGCACTGGTTCCGGCCGGTGTATTCGTTCAGGACCTACGCAAGCCGACCATCAAGCTCCTGGTTGACCCAGAGTCACCAGACGACGAATTGACCTCACCTGAAGGTCGTGAAATCCTCATGATCGACGCAGAAGACGACTAGCGCCTTGACTTCATCACCTTCCTCCTCGAACATCGAGTACCCGAGGACAAGGCGGAGTGAGAAAAGATCATGAGGCGTAGCGCCAACTACGTCGTCGTCGGTAACAAACTCTACCGGAGGTCCGCCTCCACCGGAGTGTTGATGAAGTGCATCCTACGATCTGAGGGCCTTAGGCTCTTGGATGAGATCCACGGCGGCGAGTGCGGCAACCATGCCGCCTCTCCCAACCTAGTGGGCAAGGTCTTCAGGTCTGGTTTCTACTGGCCTACGACCATGGCTGATGCCCAGGAACTTGTACGTCGATGCAAGGGGTGCCAGTTCTTCGCTAAGCAGCAACACGTCCCGGCTCAGGCCCTAAGGACCATCCCTCCATCCTGGCCCTTCGCAGTGTGGGGCCTCGACTCTGTGGGACCTTTCAAGACCGCCCCTGGCGGCTACAAGCACATCATCGTGGTGGTGGACAAGTTCACCAAGTGGATCGAGGTCCGTCCCGTATCCAGCGTCACATCAAAAGAGGTGGCCAAATTCATCGAAGAGATCACCCACCGATTCGGGGTGCCCAACAGGATCGTTACCGACCTTGGTACGGCCTTCATAGGAGCTGACTTCTGGGATTTCTGTCAAGACAGCCTGATCGACGTATACTACTCCTCAGTGGCGCACCCACGGTGCAACGGCCAGGTCGAGCGGGCCAATGGTATGGTCCTACAAGCCATCAAAGACCGTATCTTCGACGGCTCATCGCCTTACGCAACCAGGTGGCTCTCAGAGCTCCCTCACGTGATCTGGGGCCTCAGGACCCAGGTCAGCTCGGCTACAGGGTATTCGCCCTTCTTCTTGGTCTACGGGTCAGAGGCCATCCTCCCCACCGACGTGGCCTTCGGGGCTCCTCACATCCAGAACTTCGACGAAGGAGAAGTGGAGCAAACACGCAGGCTCAACCTTGACAGCGTCGAGGAACATCGTGTGGCCGCACTCATGCGTCACACGCGCCACGAGCAGCAGCTACGTCGCTACCATGACCGCAACGTGCGGGAATGTTTCTTCAACATTGGCGACCTTGTCTTGCGGCGGATCCAGAACACCAAGGACATGCACAAGGTCTCAGCGTCTTGGGAAGGCCCCTTCATTGTTAAAGAGGTCATTGGACCAGCGACCTATCACCTCCAATGGGCCGATGGCCAGGGCGTCCCGAACCTCTGGAACATCAAGCACTTACGTCGCTTCTATCCTTAGGAGCCTTGTATCAATAAAAGTTATGTACTCTATCCTTTGTAATTCGATATATATAAAGATTACCTTTTGACCTGCTTGTTTTCTGTTCACCCCTCCCCCTCGACACGCTCGGGGGCTTGGTTTAAAACGGGACCCCTCGCGCTCGGGGGCTTGGTGTTAAGCCCGACCCTTCACGCTCGGGGGCTTGGCTTTGCCAACCTAAGGGTCGTTCGACCTAGGGGTTTTTACCTTTTCTTTACCAGTGTTCCCTTACCACAACTTTTTGTACACCTTATAAGTATTCCTAGGTCGTGGGGTTGCTCGACCTTGGGTCCCGGACCCCCCTCTGCGCGCCGGCTGCACATAAGGCTCCACGCCGAGCCGTGCAGTCGGTAAGCCATTCCTCCACTGAGTTGGGTTAGCGGGGGGAAAGGGTTCTTGCAACTTCATTACTTTTGTGTTCTTATAAGGAGTATATGAGTCAAATAAGGGATCACATCAACTCAATTAAACATGCCTTCTTCATGCAAAGTTTATCTTACATCAAAAAGGGGTCTATGACCCATTGGCACTAACTGTTTGCTACGTCCTAAGTCACATTTCTAGGTCTATTTTCTTCATGATCTCCTCCGCGGCGACCTGGATATCTTCAACGCCCACCAGCCGAGATAGGTCGAGCTCCTCCCTGACCTTCTCAAGGTCGAACGTCGGCACATGGTGCCTCACCGTGGCCAGCGCGGTAGCAGCGGCGAGCTTGCCGCTATCCATCAGCAAGGTCTTCACGCGACCTTCCGCCTCCTCCAGTCGCGCGACGAGCTCCTATGGCCCGCCTTCGACCTTGGGGACGTAGACGTCCACAAGGTACTCAGTGGCCTCCTTGAGGTCGTCCAGCTCCTTCTGAAGATCTGCAGTCATCTCTTGATGATCAATAAGGGTTTGCATCGCCCGGGCAAGGTCGATCTCTAGATCCCTGCGCACGCCAAATTCATATGCAGCCTTCCGGGTGAAGTGATACTCACTGGTGATGACCTCATTGTTCTTCTCCTTGAGGGTCTTCACCTGATCTTTGGACTCCTTGAGGTCCTTCTTCAAGGCGGACTCCTTCTTCTTGGCCTCTGCAAATGTTAAGGTCACGAAGGGTTCATCACTACGTAAACTTCAAGCATAGAGACTAAGGGCGTTCCCAAACGTACCAGCGGCGGCGACCTTCAGCTCGTCCTCCGCCTCCTTCGCCTTCAGCCTGGCAGATTCAAGCTCCTGCTTCAAGGCCTCCATCGCCTTGTCCTTCAAGGCCGCCTCGTCCTTGAGATGCTTTATTTCTTCCGTGGCCTCAATCATGGCCTGCAGCACGGCCTCCCGTGCCGTAGTCAGCTCCGCATGAAGCTTGGCACCCTCCGTCAGCAGGTTCGCCCTTCCCTGCGCCCGCTCGGCGACAGACTGCAACCACACAGCGTAGAAGGTCATCCAATCAAGGCATCCAAGCGAATCAAAGACATAGCCCCAAAGAAATTGAGACTCACCATGAGTGTCCTGCCGATCATCTTCGCCGCCTCCTTGATCGTCGCCTGCGCCGCCTTGAAGTCGTCAAGGTCCCGGCCGTCGGCAAGGATATCCTCCTCCCACGGAGTGCCGGTATAGAGGCACCGGTTCAGGTCGTCCTCCTCGCCTCCTCCTCCGGTCTCCACCCCCTGCGCCTGCGGTAGGCCTGACTCGGGTGGGTCCTCCTGGTGAAGACCTTTCCCCTGCTGAGCGCTATCAGCAGCGACCTTGGTCGCCGCTAACGATGTCGCCCCCACAGTCTCAGGGACCTGGCTAGTGACATCACCGCCTGACGTTGCCGGTGACTGGCCCACCGACACCTTCTCGACCTTCCGCCCAAAGGCCCCTTGGCCAGAGGCACTCTTGTTGTCGCCTGATGCAGCAGGAGTTCCCCTGTCCAAGGCAGAACACTTGTCAGCACGACGTACTTGAAGTCTCCAAAGGTCAGTCAAGCAAGAAAATCAAGTTCAACGACGTACCCGCTGCCGGATTTTAACCGAACCTGAAGCGGCCTGGGTGGCGCCCACCTTGGCTTCTTTTGCGACCCTTGGTCGCTCACACCTTCCGCGCTCGGCTTCGGCTATTGCTCGTTTATAACACCGGGGTATCATCTCCTCCTGCGTCCGCCGTGTCGCCCGACCCTGCGGCGACATCACACGACCCCGCGTCATCGTCCTCATCGATGATAACCTCAACGCTGGCTGTCGCCGTCTCCGATGACGCAGTAGTGTCTCTCCTCTTCCTCTTCTTCTTCTTCTCCGCCTCGATGGTGGCCGAGACGATCTTGGCGCCCTTGTGTGCCGGGATCTTGCCAACGACGTGCCGCGTGCGTCGGGTCATTGGCGCAGAACTCCCCGCCGGCGGATCCTCATCATCACTACCTCCCACCGATGAGTCGGAGAGGTAGTTGTCGAAGTACTCTTGCGGCGGGACCCGGATGTCCTCCGCCGCCCGGACCTTGAAGCTGCGCTCACCCTCGTCAGCGAGGGGAGCCGGGCTCCAGAACAAGCCCTCACGACCCTACAACAGGCGACCTTCGTCTAAGATCGGGGGAATGCAAACTCAACAAAACAAGAATCAAGGTCGATCAGGCGACTTACCACTTCGGTGGGCTGCTTGAGGGAAAACGCCTTGGGGCACGTTCGGTTCCGGATCACCCCGTTGAAGAGCTCCCTTACCCGCGCCACCATCTCTTGTTTGGAGACCTTGCGCTGCGCCACGCGGGTTGGGTTGGCCTGGCCCCAGTATTCGTAGGCCGGATGCACCCGATCTTGAATCGGTTGCAGCAGCCTCCGGCTGAAGCTGATGGCCACCGCGCCGCCCGTCAGCCCTCCCACCTTCAGTGTCGCGAGGTCCTCCAGCAGTGGCTTGATGGTGTCCATCTCCCACGACGTCAATTGATTGGTCCACTCTGACACCGGGACCGGTGCGAGTCCCGACCTAATCGCCAGCGCTGGCTTCGGGTTGTCGATGTAGAACCACCCTCGCCTCCAGCCCTGGGTGTTGTCCGGCAGCTCCATGTCGATGTACACCGTCTTCATGTGACGGCGTAGCATGAAGCCAATAGATCCAACGACGCCATCCTTTCCTGTCTTCTTCACCTCGAAGAAGTACCGCCACAGGTCAAAGTGTGGCAGTATCCCCAAGTAGGCCTCACACAAGTGGATAAATGAGGAAACAGTGGTGACGACGTTGGGGACGAGATGTACCAGGTCGATCCTATAGAAGTGGAGCAGCCTGCGGAAGAAATCACCCGCCGGGACTCCAAATCCGCGCTCGACGTACGCGATGAAGGCGACGGTCTCCCCGGTCCCCTCGGAGGGGAAGGCTTCGCTGGCGGCTGGCCTCCAGCCCACCTGCTCCCTGGGCTTCAGCAGCCCACGCTCCACCAGACCTTGGAGCTGCGCCTCCGTCACTGTCGAGTGCTCCCAAACGCTCTCCGGGGCCGGCGCATGCTCTAGGGCCATTTCTTCTTCGTCGAACCCGGCGGATCTAGCTCTAAACACTACCAAGGACTTCTTGCGCATGCGGCAGCGCTCAGTGCGGTGGATCTAAGCACGGCGGCGCCGGCGAATTTGCACACGAAAGCTCTTGGCGGCAGCTCGGAAACCCTAACGAGTGCGGGGGAATGAAAGCGAGTGGGGTCCCCGACCCTTCACTCGGCCTTTTATAACTAGGCCGCATCAGTGCGATGGGCCGTGACGCCCCAAACGTCCCTTTAGGTCCAGCTATATTCCCGGCGACCCAACAGCTCCATCGCCCAACGGCTCTTTCAGCCTAACGGTCACAGGCAGTAACGGCTTGCGCCGTGCGGGAATCCATGCTCATTGGCCTTCTGCCCAACGGCCTGGCGTCCATGGACTCATTATGCCCTACTTCACGCCCCCTTCCCAACATTTTCTTCAAGGTCTCCTGGCCTCTGACGACCTCCGGGTCTATAACATCACCTTCACAAGGTCGACAGGCACCACCTCTTGGTGGGTCGCCTAAGCTTTTAATAGCGGGTTCACACCCCAGCTCCTAGGTCCTGCTACCTACTGGATTGCTTTAGCCTTTATGGCTGGTTTATACCAACGACCCTGTGCTTAATGGCTCCACTGCCCGTTGGCGACCTCTTGGTCAAGTAGCACCTCCCTGAGGTCGCTAAGGCCTTGCTGCCTTCTAGGTCATATAGACCTAGATTTTTACAGGCTAACTACCTGTGTTGTGTCACTGCACAACGGCCGTGTCGATTCAGGTCGACACGGGTCCCTCGTCTCTATGATAGGCCTCCTGAAGGTCGGCGTGCTATTTCAGCCCAGCCGGGACCTTGGTAGCCATACCATTGCAGCCTGGGCGCCCTTACAACTACTAAAATCATGACATTCCTCATGTAAAACTATATTTACAGCTTCATAAGCTACAAGGAGTTTGGCCCTTGGCCAATTACAAGATACAAAGATATTAAAGGCCCTGAATTACCTTCCAAAGTGCTTACGACTCAATCTACACTAATAAGGCTTGTCGCAAGCTTTCTTTTAGCTTCAGGACCTACTCGACGACCTCTACAGCCACTGGAGGTAGCTGCAACACAACCACCTCTACTCGCGATCCAACCGGTCTCCTGTGGCGCCCAGTGTCAAGTCTGAGCTTCCTCACAAGATTCCAAATGGAGTGAGCTTCAACACCAACCTCGCCGGGCGGAGCGCAGCGTTCACCAGCATCACCTCAGGCCTGAAAGTGTCAGGGCTGACGATGCAGCTGTTGCTTCATACTCCTTCTGGGTTCCTCAGCGGGACTGGGAGAAGAGGCCAATCAAGTTCTTCGAGTCTCGCAAGCTTTCTTCTAGCTCCAAGCATGAACTACCTCGACCCTATGCTCTGGTGGGCGGACACAAGTCCCTGGCATGGCAATATTACTACACTGGATCATCTTGGTTCACCTTTGAAGATTGGCGTGGTTTGCTTCAAGGTTTGGGTGCCCATTTATACCGCCAAGCACCAGCCATTTGGTCCTATCTGCAAGCCAGCTTGCGTGGCATCCTCATCCTCAAGATCACTGTACCCTCGTGGGACATGAGATCACTGTTCGCCCGTGGGAAGCATCGGCGTGCCTGTCCCCTATCTGACGACTTACTACGCGCTTTTGTCTCTTGCGGGTGACAGCGACCTGTGCTTCGTCGGGAAGCCGGCCCGTGACCGTACAGTGCACCCGTGACTCTGGCTGTGTCAGCTCTGGCGACTGATGACTTCTGCAAGATTCTGGAGCTTTTGTCCGATTGCATTGACATCACAAGAGCATCTGTTTCTTGAGCAGAAGGTCGTAGGTTCGGATTATTTCTTTCTTCTTCTTCTTCGGAGCATCAAACCGGCCATCCTGGTCGCTTTACTGCTCGGGGGCTACTACACTAGTGCGTCTTGCGACGCCCTATTTTCTTAAGGTCGCCTCGACCTAATGGAAGCCCGCTTCCATCACATCTCCGCTCGACCTATCCTTGGTAGGCATAGTGACCTTTCCGAAGGACGTGGCTGCTACTACATCACATCTGACTCAGGTCAGGTCGGCGGTTCTGTAAGATCTACGCCTCGTCTTCACTTCGACCTCATGGTCCTTCGACCCAGAAGCTCGACATTCAACTTCGTGCGCGCATCGGAGGGGTTTTTTCTTTTTGATCCCCGTGCACCCTTCACGACCTCGACGGTGTCGCGCCTCTGCTACTCTTCGACGCAACCTCGCCTCGGCCGCTACGCCTACACGTCGATCGGAGGCTTGAGAGACATGGGTACCCATGGGTCCCCACCGGCCAGGGTCCTAGGGGCCCCTGACAAGTGGACCCGACCTTCCAGAAGACTCGCCGACCTACCAAGTGGGCCCAGCGACCTTATCCATGCCTCTAATGATTGCGGGCGACCTGATCAAGATCCCTGAAGACCCGCGATGCTTGGTGTAGAAGTCAAGACACTAGGACCTGGCGCGCCGCCGCCTGTAGCCCCGAGTATCACGGGATACTCCTTGTAATCCGGGAGATAAGCTTCCCACAGTTGTAACCGACCCCGACACGGGTCAACCGACCTTGCATGGGAACCCTAGTCCGTCCTCCCCATATAAGGCGGCCTAGGGCTCCATGCAGGAGGACTCATCTTCAACCTCACGCATAATCCACCACAACTGGACGTAGGGTTTTACTCTCCGGAGGCCTGAACCAGTATGAACCCCTTGTCTCCCTGTTTTCACCGCCATACTCGCCTAGTTCCGAGTTCACCACGTGGACTACCACCTACGCTCTTAGGTCCCGATCCTCCATTAACCTGCAAACCTCTAGGGTAACCCCCTAGCGGATCTGTCGAGGTCTCACCCCCTGACAAGTGATTTTGCATGAATTCATGTACTAAATGAGGGGAGATGCACCTAGTTCGGAGGATGTTTTGCAAGTCAATCAACGAGCTCCGACCGTGTGCAAACTTGCTTCCAAAGGTGGCAAGGACTAATGTGCTTCAATGGAGAATTCCCGAGGACCAGATGAAAAGATCAGAAGTTCGTGCGTAAAGATCCCTTAACTTGGTCGTGGGGATAACGACGTCGAAAATCCACATCTGAAGGAGTAAAAAACCCAAAATGCAAAAGATGAAGTGTGGAGCAAGACGGGCCGAAATCGGACCGGAGAGGGCCCAGGCCGGTCGGCCCACCCTCTTCTGGCGTCGGTTCGCCGACCCCTTTCTTCGGTGTTAAGTTCGTGGAACCCTAATTGCCTGCCAGAGCTGCTATTTGCGAAAGACAAACAGAGAAACCTCAGAGATCGACCACAAGTGAGAGAGTCGATCGAGGGAGAAAGCATTCGGGAGAAATCATTGCCGAGGTCAAGGGAGGTTGCCACGAGAAAGGAGGACGCTGAGGCCTTGCCATGGCGCCACCGGAGTTGAAGGACAACGAGGGTCGAGCTCCATCAGAGGCATCCACCATGCTCAACGGTGCTATGCCTAGCATCTTTATGGGGTAAAGTTATCGTTTGTCTATGGAGTTGTAATGGAACTTGATGTGTAGTCACACACTCTTGTTTGGATCATATTTCTAGCATACCTTTGTTGATGATGCTTAATGTTTAAGGCTAGCTACCATGCTTTCGGGGTTGTTCCCGTAGATCGCGTCAACATACCGTGTTCATTAGGTTAATACCGATTACCTTTGCATAGTGATATGTACGAGGAAGGGAAACATCTAATCCTTTGACCACATGCTTAGATAGATTGGATCGGGGCTTTATCATGTTTGGGTGATTGCATCTTCAAGTATCTAGACTCCATGGGCATATGTTCTTCATACTTGTGCACCTCTCATCTCTTTTTAATGTAATTTAGGGTTAGTTTGTCTTTACTTTATAGATTAATCTCTCTATCATAGACTTCAATTAACTAGATTAATGTTAGGTTAAACGCTAGTAATCCCCTTGCTCCTTGAGTTGACAAGAACCTTAGGACTCCCCTAGGTGAAAAAAGCTACAAGCGATCCGTGCGCTTGCGGTGAACCTTGACACGTTATTGAACCGTCAACAACCCCCACCCGCACCCCCAGCCACCGCCGCAGGCGCTGCAGTAGTGCAGGCCGACGCCACATCCGGTGTCGGAGGAGCAGGAGTCGCCCACCTGCGCCGCATCCAGCATCGACTGGAGCACCGACGGTTGGAGGTCCTCCGACAGGGCACAGTCGTGGCCCGGCAGCGGATCCCTACACCTTCGCGACGGATCTCGTTGCCGACCTCGGCCATGGCGTCGAGTGCCATCACGGGCCCTTCTTGCTTGGGGAGGAGGAGGCGGTTGGGGCGTCAAAGCTAGAGGTCCCTCGCACCTGTGCAGCAGCGTCAGATCCACATGGTGTGCGCTCGTGGCAGTGTGCGCCGGATCCACCAGGGAGGCCCACACTAGTGGCTTTGGCCTCGGCCACCATGCTCGGCGCGCTATGCTTCTCCGGCCGCAGCGCCGGTGCCGCCCTCGCGCATGCGTCCTACGGCGTAGGCCGACGCGCCGGGAGGAGCAGGAGGGGGAGCGGCCAACGTGCCCGCCGACGCCAGGCACCCACCGGACTCGGCGGCGGGCGGCTCGAAGCCGAACCCCAGATCGATGCAGCCGCAGAGCTCGTCGAGGTCGTTGCATGTGACGTGCCGCAGCGCCAATCCCCCGCGCCGCATCCCGCGGCAGCGCCGTTCCCACACCTCATCCCGCTCGATGTCGGGCGACCCGCCTTCTCCATGGTCGTACCCTCCCATTCGAGACGGACTCCTAGTGGCGGCGCACGAGCCGGCGGGCAATCGTGGCTGCTCCTCCTCCTCCAGATGGTCGGCGTGGTCCAGGACCCTTGGACGAAGCCTCCAGATGGTCGGCGTGGTCCAGGACCCTTGGACGAAGCAGGACGACACCATTTGGACGCCACGAACTCCGCTCCTGCTCGCGTCCGGCGGCGAGGGAGAGGAAGAAGAGGTGTGGGCGCATGTGCAGGGGAGGAGCGGGCGGCGGGGGGGAGGGCAGAGGACCTCGGTCCTCGGGGCAACGAAGGGATGTGTTACGCGAGGTAGAGCAAAGCAGGGAAAACATAGCAGAGCACGACAGATGGATGAGGGTAGATGGAGGCCGGGAGCGCCGACACCGGTGGCGGCTGCAGGCGCGCGGGGAGGAGGCGTGCGCGCCTTTGTGGTGGTGGGAGGTGGATGAATGGATAGGATTTGGGAATATTTGTTGGAATATTTTTTTTTGAGGGTAGAAAATAGAGATTACTGCTGCAGCAAAAAATAATTTAGAATATCAAATTGTTTCAAGGACCCTCCAAAAGCCGAGAGGTGCTCACTTCTGCTGTTGGTAAGTGAGGATATTTTTTTACAACTTCTTTTATGGACATGATAAATGTTGTGCTTTGATTGATGGCGCTGCTTGACAGCTATGTTTCCTTGAAACTCTTGAGCCGCAACCTGGGCTGGAAAAAATATTGGTTGATCCACTCATCAATCGCTATGTGCCAGCTGACATTCATTTTACCTCAGCTTGCAGCTGACATTCCATTGATGAGTGGATCAAATGATGTTTCTTCTGGCCCAGGTTGCGGCTCAATGGTTTCAAGGAAAGCTGTCAAGCAGCACAATCAGTCAAAGCACAACTTTTATCATGTTCGTAAAAGGAACTGTAAAAAAGATCCTCACTTACCAACAACAGAAGTTGGTATAAGCAGCTTGCATAGAAAAAATGCAGAAGAAAGCACGAGCTTGCTCATGCTTGTCTTCGACATATTTTACGTACAAAACTAACTTCTTGTAAGGGATTTTTTTTGTCTTTCACTTTCCCTTTAGCTTTAGTCTGACTCACTACATTTAATCTTTTATCTTTCAGCACTTGCCAAAAGTTGTTGTGATCCTTGCTCCAGTTCTTGTCATCCATTAATGAATATCCACCAGGGATACCAAGGATACGTGTCACTACCTCAGGTGTGACCTTTATTTGTTTATCTTCGGAAACAACAATTGTGAATGATTCATGGTCAGAGCTGACGTCGCACTTGCCCATCAGAACCATGACTGTCTCAATGGAAAATAGCCTCGTAACTTTGATATCTAGCATGCTACCAAAACCACAATCTTTCACAATATCCTTTGCTTCCACTGATAGACATTTAGCTGCCTTAACAATGGCATTAGGTTCACAACGCGAGCCTATGTTGTTCTTGCACTTTGTAGTATCCTCCTCTTCAGAGTTAGAGCCCCAAAAAAAAAATCAGATTTTTATGAGAAAATCCATTTTCCCAAACAACACTACAAGGTAGCATAATGAATATGTACAGTTATTAAGAAAATTGTCATGGACATTATCACTTAGTTGATTTTTTTTATAGTATCAGAAATGAACATAGTGTTAGCCACCAGGACCAATGCTCTAGCAATCAAATTTCATCGAGGACAATTATGAATGAACTAGATTTTATGAAATTGAAAAGGATATCACATTCGCTAATCTCGAAACAACGTCAATAAAATATCGAATCAAACGAGACATTAGGCATCGTTTAGTTCGGTGAAATTTTGGGAAGAGTGGTGAAAATTTTGCATTGAGAAGCGTGTTCTGTGAGAGGTGGCACGGTCTGCAATGCGAAAAATTTTGGGACTTTTGGGGAACTAAACAGGACCTTAGATGAAAAGCACAACATAGTTCAATGTATTAAGGGCTTGCTTGGTATACGCGAGCAGGGGGCCACGCGTCACGGCGCCGCTGGCCGGCGCGGGACGCTGCAGCACGCGCGCGAGGCGCGCGGACGTGGACCGCCGAGCCGCCATGCGGCCCTCCTTGAATGTGTGGATCCTACGGGACCACTTGAACATGTGTTGGCCCGACTTTTATAGTGGGTCTCACGTGGAGCTCATCTGACACATGTGTAGGCCCACCATTCAAATGTAACATGATCCCACCTAACAATACGTGGGCTCCAGTTTAATTGTGAATCCCTCACGAGACTGTCTAAATATATGTATGTCCCACCCTTCAAACATAACATGGATCTCACCTAACAATATGCGGGACACACTTGATTGTGTGGGTCCTATGGAGCCCACTTGGACATATGTGGATCCCACGTAATAATGTGTGGGTACCCCTTTATAGCGGGTCCCACATGAGGCCCACCTGATCATGTGTGGGTCCCACATGAGGTTATCGTCGAGCCTCCTCTCAACCTAAGTCTTACGTCGCACGATCCGACGACCGAGAATTTGCAAGCGACGTGGATGCGTCTGTTGGCTGTGGTTTGATTGTGCTTTCATATATAGAGATTGCATGAAAGTTGGAATGAGTTTAAGGCTCTCTTTAGTTTGTGAAAACGGTGAAATTTTGGCGTTTGGGGACGCACACGCAGAGTGAAAAAATGAACCGACACGGTCTTCTAGGTGAGAATTTTGGTGAAACTTTGAGGAACTAAACAGGACCTCACATCTATGCACCCCTTTGTGCGTGTCAACCAATAAGAAGGCTGATAAAAGTATAGCCGCGCCACTTATACTGTATTTACTATCATCAATCAGGTGATCTCAGATCATACGAAACGCCAGACTAAAAGCCGAAGAGGCGATTTTCACATGATTTGTCTTGTGCATTCTGCTTCTTGCTGATTGTACATATCCTCGCGTACAAAGTACAATGCACGATGTGATATCTGTGTTCGTGTCAACACTGGTAGAGCTTCAGGTTTTAGTCCCGGTTGGTAAGATGCATAGGAACTTAAAGTCTAACCGGGACAAATGCAAGAGACAAAAGACTTTCTCTTTAGTCCTAGGTGCGCAACTAGGATTAAAGGGAGCCTTTTGTCCCGATTGGTATTACCAAACGGGACTAAATGAGTTTGAAAAAAAAAACCCCTGCACGTCCCATTCTCATCCCGCATCATCTATCCTCCATCCCCAATCTCTCTTCTCTCTCAGGACACTGGTGGAGGAGGGGCCTTTCGTCCCAGTTGAGAAGAGTGTTATCTCCCTAAGGCCCAACCGAGATGAAAGGTGAGAGACAAAAGCCCCCCCCCCTTTGTCACCGGGTGGGCAACCGGGACTAAAGAGGGGGCACGCCAACGTCAAAAAAAATTTGAAAATTCCTGGGACGCCAACGTCACAAGCCACGCGATTTTTTCGCGCGTGCGCGGTGCGGGGATTCGAACTCGTGACCCCTAGCCTCGCGCGTACCTTCCTTACCATCTCACCTACACAACACATCTGACTAAGTAGAGGATGCAATCCTCTTATAGTAACTCGTGGGAGACCATTTAGTCTCGGTTCGTAACATCTGTACTTAAATCTTGCTTATGCCCGTGTCGTCGACGACCTGCCCTCGCGCGTCCGCGTCCCGCCCGGCCTGCCTGCGCCGACGGCCTCGGGAGGCTCCGCGTCGGCCGCCGGCCTGGCCTCGATGCGGCCCGCGGGAGGCCCCTCGTCGGCCTGGCCGCGCCCGGCGGGAGGCTCGTCGCCGGCCTGGCCGCACCCTCCAGCGCCGTTGGCTCACGCGTTCGTGCCGATCTGCGCCGGGGCCGCCCGCTAGGGCCTGCGCCGCCGTCGGGCGTGCCTGCGCCTGCCGCTGGGGCTGCGCGTGCCTAGCCGCTAGCTCCCTGAAGTGCCTGTGAATGGAGGAAGAGATGAGATAGAGCAGAGAGAAGAAGAGATAAGAATGAGAATGAGTAGCGTCGGAGGAGGGAGAAGGAAAGAAAAAAAGATAAGAGCGGCGTGGGTGGAGGGAGAAGTTTTAGTCTCAGGTGGTGTTTTGACCTGAGACTAAAAGGAGAGTCTTTAGTCTCGGGTGGAAACACTACTTTTTTTAAGACGTGCAAAGCACGTTTTTCATTAAGAGGAGAGAGAGTTACAAAACGCCGCAGCGGGAGAACCCCCAGAGAGCGAGGAAACAAGAAGGTTACAACTAAAACGAACAGAGAAAAGAACCCACACCACCACAAGGCGGACTACCACTAGGAAGCAGAGAAGGGTACAAAGGAGAGGAGAGGCCCTCAGGACAACCAGGGTCAGCACAGACGAGCACCGAGAAGACCCGCACATCACCGCTTGCCAAACAACTTGTTGCAGCGGCGGCCGAAGTGGAGGTTCCGCAGGACGATGCCTTCAAGAAGGGAGCGACGACGACGCCGCCATCGTCTGCCAACCCGCAAAGGGGCAGGCCAGGTCTTCACCTGGCAAACCAAGGCGTATGGAGGCCGCGACAATGCCCCAGCAGGGTATGTTACGGAAGGAGCGCAACCATTGTCGGCCTAGCAGAAGCTAGACAAGGTTTTCACCCAGGCCTCGATAGCCAATCCACCCGATCGGTCACAACAAACAAGGTGAGAGCCAGGCGATGGAGAACACAGCAGGAATCCTTGGCGAAGGCCGTGGAGGACAGGTGCAGGGAACCTTCCGCCACCAAGACAATGGCAATAATGCCCCCGTTACCAAACGGAGCCGCCCGAACCATCTCGCCGCCTAAGCGCCGACTACAACCCGATGGAGGATCCAAGCCGTCCGACCACGGACCTCGAGAAGAGGGAGGAGCTGGAGCCGCCGGCAGGAGAAAGGGCAGCGGGCACCAGCAGAGGGTGGGGCAGAACGGCCGCCGGCACGAGGGGAGGGGCCGCGGTCGCCAGCCCAGAGATGGACGCCGGTAGGGGGAAGCCGACCGCCCGGGAGGGGCCGCGGGTGACGACGGGGAGCGTTCAACGGGCGCAGTCGACGAGGTCGGCGGGGAGGGGGCGCAGACAGCCGGCTTGGGCGAGGAGGAGTCGAGGCCGTCGTCGAGGGGGCCGGAACGGAGAGCCCTGGTCGAACCAAGGGGGCATAGGGTGGAGCAGCCCAACACCGTCGGCTTGAGGGGGAGCAGCCGAGGGCGAGGTAGACGGCGCACGGGCACGCACCGGGCGAGGAGGGGGGTGCACGCGCCGACCAGGTCACGAGCTTGTTGGCGCGCAGGCAGTCACACAGGTGGAGAGGCTCCACCTTGCCGGGCGTGGATGCACAACGGTCGCACCGCCGGCGTGCCCTATGTGACGGCGACAGCCGACGCCGCCGCTGGCGGGACGACGGCGCTGCCGCTGCACCCGAGCCGGTGGGCGCGCATCGAGCGGCTGGTGAACGCCGTGGGGACGCGCGCGAGAACGTGACCGGGGAGCGGCACAGGGTGTGCATGTCGGAGCCCGTGCACGACCGCGTCCACATGGAGCGCCGGCTGCACCAGCTGATGCACGACGACCGGGGCTACGAGTCTGGGCCGGCCCCGACGCCCGTCGACGAGGGGCTCTTTAGCATGGGCGAGAAGGCGGTCACCGCCCGGACGGCCCGCCCGGCGCGCCGCCAAGCCAGAGGGGAGCGCCGGAGGACGGCCGGCGGCGGCGGCGGCGGGCCCCGCGCGCACGCCAGGGAGCGCCGCCCGGCGGTGGCAGCGGCGGCGGGGGGCCCCACCCTAGATCTGGATCTAGGGATGGGGGAGGGGGCCGCCGGGGGAGAGGGAAAGGGGAGGAGGAGGGGGAGCGGCGCCGGCCGGCCGAGCCCGGAGGGGCGGCGCCGGCGAGGCCAAGCCCGGCCGTCGAGGAGGGCGGCGATCGACGGCACTGGAGCGACCTGTGGTGGGGTGGGGAGAAGGAGGAGGAAGGGAGGGGGGAGGGGAAGAGGAGAAAAGAGAGAGGGTGGCCGCCGCCGTCGCACGCACGCCGGCGGCCGGCGGAGCACGCGGGAGGGGGGTAGGAGGCGGCGCGCGGGGGAGCCCCCGAGCCGCTCTGGGAGGACGACGCGGGGGGAGGGGGTGTTTTTTTAGTTCGTCAGCTGTGCGAGTTGTCGTGGAAACACCACCTTAGACTAAAGGTTCATGTCAATGATTGGTATTACCAACCCGGACTAAAAACTTGGTACATGCTCAGTCAATTGAGATCACGTCGACACATAATCTTTAGTCTATACTTCAAATTTAACCAAGACTAAAGACCCGAAACAAAATTTGTTTAGACAAGGGGGATCATCACGCGGGCGCGCGTGCTGCCCCTGCACGCCACCACCGCGTAGCTCTTGCGGCAGGTGTCCCGGCACGCGGCCATGATCTTGCTGCCGGGCCGGAGCTGGCCGCACAGGGAGAGCGCGCACGGCTGCTCGGCGCAGCCCAGATGCCCCGGGGCCGTCGTCGCTGCCGGCCGGGTGTAGCTGGCGCCGGCGCACCTGTGGTAGCAGGAGAACTGGCAGAACCAGAACTCGTCACGCGGCACGCACTGGTCGAAGCACGCGTGGAAGCAGGGCAGGCGCTCGCCCTGATCCTCGTCTTCCGCCGCCGACCCGCCCGCCGGCGAGGACGGCACGGCGACCGCGACGACGAAGACGATGGCAGCCAAGAGCGTGGCCGTGCCTGCGCCGACCCCCACTGCTTGCAGGCTTTGCGGTTTGCGCCCGCTCTCCGATCTAGCACTGAACGAGAGTGACGGAGAGTTGGAGACCTCTCCCGTCGGCCGCGGACAGACACCGCGATCGGATCGATTTCGTCCCAGCGTGGCAGCTGGGTGTCGGATTTTATACTGTCATCGATCGGCGGCGCGGGACGGATTTATTCCTGGGCGCAGTGCGCGCGAGACGCTGGGTGGTGGTGCGGACAATGCGGATGGGATGCGTTGCGAGGCTTCGCCGGCCGGTGGCGTGTGACGACTGACGAGAAGGGGCGGCAGCTCATGTCATGGCTCCGGCGTGATCATCCTTGGGCAACGTCTCTTCGATCTGCTACCTGTACGGCACCTGGCGACGCAAACCGCTCTCCGGTACTCCCTCCGTTCCACAATATAAGCATTTGTTGACTTCTGATGATCACGTTTGACCACTCGTCTTATTCAAAAAATTTGTGAAAATACAAAAATAATTATGATATACTTAAAATATATACGATGATAAAACATCTCATAACAAAATAAATAATATTTTTACAAATTTTTAGAATAAGACGAATGGTCAAATATACATCACGAAAGTCGGAAAATACTTATATTTTAGAACGGAGGTAGTAGTCCGGTTCTTGCCGCTGTTTTCTTCCGAACGTCAATGCAATGCCGGCGCGATACGAAATGACGGCGGATCGAGCGGGTGCGGGTCCCTCCGATCCTCCGCCGCGGCGACGCGTGACGGATCCCGTGAGAACTGAGAACTGGCCAGGCCACCAACTTTCCGGGGTTTCGGCTTGATGGGCTCTTGTTTCCACTTTCGGTTATATATATATCTCTATCTACTGCACAGCCCAATAGCCCATTACCACCTGCACGACTCCTGCCGACAATTGCCGGTTTGCCGCTGCTCTATGGTGATAAAGTGTTCAATAGCCTAAGAAGGAAAGTATTTCGATCAAAATAAAAATTAGATTAACATATTAAATGATATAATGCCTTACGATATTTCAATTCAATTCTCTAGCCCTTTGAATTCTCACTTCTCTAAAATCAAATCCACTACCTTCAACCTTTTCCCTCCACTAAAAATGAAGCTAGAAAATGACAAAAGGTTTGTTAAAAAAGAGGCAAAATAACCATTTTGATCACTCAATTTTGCACCAAGTGTCAAGTTCGTTCTTCAACTTTCAGATTGACCAATTTAATCTCTCAACTTTTTTTAATCAAATTAATGCATTCTAATGCTAATGCATTACTCTTTATTGTTAGTAAACTAGTGCGGAAAGTCCTTTATACCCTATCTCATACATGCAAGGGGAAAATGACTTTTCATATTAGTTTAAGAGTTAATTACACCCTTCATATAACAACTTGTCATGTGGGTGCAAAATGGTCCAGGAACTTGTAAAATGCTTAATATAATATAATAACTTGTCAGGTCAGTGCAGATTGGTCCAACAAGTTAAATTCTTAATTTAGTATAATAACTTTGCAAAATGGTGCGTAAACAATCCAAATGTTACAATGACTATGTACTAAGCAAAGTAGATGTACATGCAAGTTTGATTCCAATCAATAATTCTTACTTTTTGTTAATAAAAGGCATTGATCACGACGTGTCTCCTGCTTCTCAACTGTGTACATAACTTATTTGTTCATTAGTTAAAACTAACTGAATTTTTAAAGTTACGCTAGGTATTATTGAAATACTAAAGCCCACAAGAGAAGCATGTATGTTTTAGTTTCACTCAACTTTACTTTGAAAACAAGTACATGTGGCTTTAAAAATATTTACCCCAAACATTTAAAATGTATTTTTAGTATGCATTATTATATATATTTTTAGCTGAACAAAATGCATATAATTAAAATGTAAAACATTAAAGGTCAACTTATCTATATATGTTCGAAATTAAATATTTCCAATTAAAATCAAATCATTGTATAAAAATAATTAATTCATATAACATTAATTTTGTAAATACTAAAGTTTGTGATCCAACCTAAATACGTTAACCTTGTGACACAAATATCAGTGATCAAATAATGTTTATTCAATGGTCAAGTAAATGTTAATAATTTATTCTGATATGAATATCCTTTGGTCTAGCATTAGTAAATATGTTGCTTGTTACAACATTTGGACTATGGTTGCACTGATTAACCAATTTAATACACTAATTCGAGTATTTTACAAGTTCTTGACTAATCTGCACCAACATGCTAAGTTATTGCACTAGATTGCATTTTACAAGTTGTTGGACCAATCTGAACTCATCGGACAAGTTATTGTATTAGATCGAGCATTTTACAACTTATTGGATCAATTTACATCAACCTCACAAGTTGTACGGTGAGTGCAATTTGAGCAACATATTAGCGCAATGATGAGTTTGACCCTAAAAACAAAAGTTGAGAAACTAAATTGGTCAAACTAAAAGTTGAGAGATGAACTTGACCCTTACGAAGAGCTAAGGGACCAAAATGACTATTTTACCTTAAAAATAAGCACAACTTTGTTAATATTATTGTTCAACAACTATCTTATTTTCGATGTTTTTATTTGCAGTGTATTACCCGAAGGGTTCGCCTTTATTGTTTTATACAATACAAGGAGGGTGTTTGGATGAAAGGGTAAATGGGGTAAATGGGGCAAATCTACTCCAAATTTACCCCAAAGGATCCAAACATGTGGGGCAAATGTGGTGGGGCAAATGTTTTACCCCCTAATTCCATTTACCCCTAAAAAGTAGCAAATTGGAGCAAATTGTGGTGGACCTCAGCCCTCTCTCTCACATTCACATCTACATTTACCCCTCAATCCAAACACCCCAAAGAGCAAATATTAGTAGAGGCAAATGAGAGAGGCAAAACATTTACCTTGAGATAAATATTTACCCCTACCATCCAAACATGACCAAGGCCGAGTGGATTACATCTGATTTTGTTAGTTTGAACAAGTGGCGACAAAACCCTCCAAAGTGTACACTAGAAAAACCCTACCCGAGATCGAAATGCACCGAATAGGAGTTTCCTACCTAACCAACCGAACCTCCACTCCACTCCATCGACGATAACTAACCGTACAGATTGCGACTCCGGCGTCCTCCGTGCCGTACCCGTTCCACGACGCCCCCTCTCCTCCGTCGGTCCATCCGCCTCAACGGCTGAACCCACCCCATCCCGTTCCGTTCCACGAGTCCCTCGCTGTCCCCTGCTCCCCCTCCCTCTCCCCTTACCCTTCGATTCGAACTCTCTCCAAAACCGCAGCGCACGAGGGGGAAAAAAATCCTCACCACACCGCACCGCGCCCAAATCTAGGGTTGCTCGGTTCGCCATGGCCGACCCGCCGGTCCCGGATGCCCAGTCGGAGCAGCCGCCCGCCGCCGCCGCCTCCGAGGCCCCCGCTCCCGCTGCCGCCGCCGACGCCGACGCCGCCCCGATTGAGAAGCCCCCCGCGGCGCCGCTCACACCGGAACCGGACGCCGCTGCGGGGGCGGATGAGGCGGGTGAAGTGGAGGAGGATGAGGAGTACCTGAGCGACCCCGACGACGCGCTGCTCCCGACGATGCGGCGCCGGGAGGCCAGCGACGACGAGGGGTCCGAGGACGGGAGGCCCCGGGCGCGGATCGGGCCGGACCAGGACGACGATGGCCAGGGGGCACCCGAGGCCTACGACGACGAGGTGGATGAGGAGGACGAGGAGTACTACGACGAGGAAGAGGAGGAGGTGGGAGAGGGGTTCGAGGAGTATGAAGGGCGCGCGGCACCGCCCATGGAGGACGGCAGCGGCCGCCAGGAGTCACGCGGGGAGGATGCCGTGGCCGGGGAGGAGGGACTGGCGGATGGGGAGGCCAAGGGCGAGGGCGAGGGGGAGGAGAAGGAGCAGGAGCCATTCGCAGTGCCCACTTCCGGTGCCTTCTACATGCATGATGACCGATTTCAGGAGGAGAACCGCGGCCGGCGCAGGTGTGTCTTGCTTCCTTAAAACTACAAATTCAGTTCTAGCTCATACTTTCTGTACAATCACAACCGTGTAGTTTCGACTTTAGGCCAGAGGTTTAGGGCCTGTTTGCTCTGTGTCCAGCATTGTCAAATTCTAGGCAACCAAATTGACTGCTCAAATGTTTGTCACCTCTGGTTCTTATAAAGTGGATGATAGTGCTGAATCTAACAGAGTGCCAACAAAATCTTGGCATTGAAATCAATGGCGACTCATTTTAGTCAAATGGCAAGAGTTTGGTAACTAACCTATGGCCCTCATCGGTGTCAAGGAAAATGACAATAGATTCTGGGGTGGGGGTAGCACAGAAGTTATTGGATAAGGCCTATGCGGTGTAACAGTAATGAAAACTTAGGGCCAGGGGATACTGTTTAGTTGATATCACTTGCAGTTCCTACAAAACGAGGCTTTTGTCTGAGCACAAAAGCTATCCATGGAAAAGATACATCTTTTCTTGACATAGGCAATTAGAAAAGCAGGATTCTAGAAGGTGAGCATATCAAATATTGCCCGCCACTATCTCATCTTTGTTTATATCCTCTCTATTTCATAAGGCACTACCACCTGAGCATTTTGTCTAGGTGTTTCCTGCCTAGAATGGTTTATGGTTTACTCTATGTATGAAAGTGGCGAAAATTGGTGGAGGAAGATGATCTGTGGTCATGTAACTCATTTAGGCATGATAATGTTAAATTATTTTTGTAACATGCCAAATTTCTTTTATTTAACATGACACCTAGCAATCTGGGAAAAAAAATACAATCTCCTCGCTAATGCCTAGGTGGCAAGGCGCTAAGTGGAGCCTCAACCTGAATGCGCCCTTAACACAAGTACTTTTTGGAACATGTACTTACATCTTGAACAAGGTCATAATAGAAAGTAGAATTGTTCTAAATGATGTGCTAGGCAACGCCCAGGCCCCATGTGTAGTCTAGCCTAACACTTTTTGAACATTAGTGAAGAGCTAAGCGCCAGGGAAAATGGGTTCTCCCTCTGTTCATAAATTTGTGACCCTCTACGAAGTGTGTGGTGAAGTCTATCTAAGTTTGATGAATTTAAGAAAAACCATTTATAATTGATCACATGAAGACAATATCCTTGATTGTTGTGAAAATATGTTTACTATTGATTTCGTATATAAAGTATTGGTCAGAGTTCCATATTGATAATCATCTTGGTGTCCAAAACGTCATACATTTACCAATGGAGGGAAGATCACAAACCAGTGAGTATAAATATAATCGTTTGATGGAATGAATTGTAAACCAGGGAGCATAATAAAATAGTTTGGTAGAATGAAATGAATAAATTCGTCAGCTTTCAGGCTGGCAATGAGATTTTGGTATAATCAGATAGTGTTATTTTCATGGAAAGAACAACCAGACTGTTAATCATTATTGTCTCTAGATTGGGTTGACTGTTGGTTCACAGAATTCTGGAATCCTTTTAGTTTTGAACATCCTTATGTGTTCTTAAAGGGATTATTTAAGAACAAAAAATTGCCTGCTAACGGCTTACAGTGCAATGAGCTTGTACATGGCAGCGTTCTCTACCACTAAATTCAAGCTTGTGGCTAATCTAGTGCTGTGGTTTCTTAGTCTTTCCTATGCTCTGCCTCTGTCATAATGTGACCTGCTAGTGGGTAATGCTGTCAATATTTAATGCTTCATATATATCTGCCGTGTGCTGACTGTTTCCTTTTCCTCTATAAACAGGCGAATGTTTGGTGGGAGGAAGTTATGGGATGCTAAAGATGATCAAGCTTGGGTGCATGACAGATTTGAGGAGATGAACTTGCATGATGATCGCTATGAAGTAATGCTCATGACCTTTATTGTGCAAAACCAAGCACATCTTTTTCCACTAACAAATCTCAAGGATGCAAAAATCTTTTTGTGTTGCAGGATCAGCGCATGTCAAGAGGTCGTTTTAGAGGTCGTGGTGGTCGAGGTAAAGCAAGAGGTGGTGGTCGTGGTTTTCCCAGAGGGGGAAAGAACCGCAATTACCAGGAAGATGGCAACACCCAAAACCGCCCCCAAAACCCCCCAAAAATAGTTAGAGGGAGAGGACCTCGGCGTTATGAAGCTGTTGCACGGAACAGCAGAGAGGTTGTTGGATCCCAACGAAAACAGTGAGTGATAGTAAATAACTTGGGACAAAAATATTTTTGGTCACTACTGCACCTTTGCTTGTGAAGTTCTCTTACACGGTTTTCTTCTAATTTCTTATTCAGAGCAGCAAGATTTCGAGAACCCGCTCCAAATACTGCAGCATCCAGAGATTCTGGTCAAGTTTCACACACACAGCCGGAGGCTGCCCCTCCTAAAAGAAATGTCATCAATTCAAGCCTAAATTCTGCGTCACCACCATTTTATCCCTCTGGTGCATCCAATCAAGATTTTCCTGTAGCAGCTCAAAGAAGGGACATACAAACAGGAGGTTCCAATAAGGTCCTTCCTTCTTCCATGAAGATGGATGATAACTCAAAGCTACAATCTGGTCCAATGGTTAGAGGGAGGACAACCATGGATTATGGTGGACGAGATAGGTTTCATGCTGATGGTCCTGTTAGGTCATCACCTGGAAGGGCCCCAACAGCATCATTGAATGCAGGATTCACATCATCGTCGGTTAATCCTGGTCAATCACCTGTTGGCAGGGCATCAGGGGGCAGTTCAAACACCGTGGTTTCTTCAAATAACCAGTCCAATTCATCATTTCACCAAATGCCGAGAGTTTCTACGCAAATGCAGAGTCATGCACCAGTCATGCACCCGAAGTCAGGCCAAATGCCGAATCAGTCTGCAGTGAGGATCCCACCTCAGCCGTTGAACCATCGGACTAACAATCTGTCACCTGCTCAGCATCAACCTGTTAAATCAACAGAAAGTGGTGAGAATGGTTCGTACCCTAGTCAGAATAATTCGAAGGCACCTTCAGCTGTGGTAAAAGCCAATAACCAGGAAACTGGAATGAGTTCATTTATGTATGGTGGCGCCCAAGTTATTGGGGCCCCTGGTCTTTCCCAGGGCGATCAAAATTTTCCTGGCACTCCAGCTCTGTTGCCAGGTTTGTTAACTTTAGCATTCAGTTTACCTTATTTTCTTTAGTGCTTTGATTACTATTTTCAGTTTTCTGATAATCACTCGACTAATTAATTACCTATTTTCTCTCATGTAACGCAGTTATGCAATTTGGGGGTCAGCATCCTGGTGGTCCTGGAGTTCCTACTATTGGTATGGCCCTCCCTGGCTACGTAGCTCAGCAGCAGATGGGGATGGGAAACAACGAAATGACATGGTATATTCATATATCTTTCTAGATTTGCTAGTCTCTTGTGTGCTCGTGTATGATTGGAAGTATCATTAACTGCATGGATTCCTAAGACATGAAATGGAAGAGGCAACAGCAGTATTTGCACTAAAAAATCTGTATATGCATCTGTCTTACTCCTCATTACTTTTCTTTTTCATTTTGCACAATATACATTTCTTTTCTTCAACCTGTAAGAATGCTTTCATTTCTGTACACTTAGATAATACGAATGGGATGGTCAATACCTCAATTGCTCAACAGCGTTAGTTTATTACTTTATTTTTAAATGCAAGGATACAATTTCAGGTTTCATTTTCTTCTTATTTTAGAAGATGTTTATTGGACCTCTCATTATTCTGCAGTACTTCTAATTTGTTAATGTACCAGAGTTTTTCTTCTGTGACTTAATATGTTGGTGGGGATTTCTGCATGATCTTTTTGTTTACCTTACGATAATTATACTTGTTACAGGTTGCCATTATTGGCTGGTGGAGCTGGTGCTTTTGGAGGATCATATCCACCTTATATAGCCCTTGATCCGAATTTTTACTCCAGACCTTCAGGACAGACATCATCTTCAGTTCCATCCAGGTGAAATACATAAAGCTTGACCCAGCTAGCCATGTGATATATGTAATTGCCTGTACGTGCAGCAACCCAATCAGCCATACAAGTTATGCCACCTTTTGTAAAATAAAATGGGTTTTTGGCATCAACATTTCAATTGTGGTCAGTGAGTCATTTCAACAAGCATTTGGGGGTTTATATATATACACATTTTCGTTTCTGATGGGAGCTTGAAAAATGTTCTCGTATAAAGTAGTTCTATCAGCTGCAATTCACATGCTTTAGGCAAAACTGCTTGTAGTTCTCATACATATGCCCCCATCGGTCCATGTTTTTATTGCATCATTCATAAAGTGTTCTCTTAACGAAGGATGTTAAGTCTTTATTATCCTTACAGGGAACCTACCGCTAATAGAGGGTCTAAATCTCCTCCTCGAAATGGTGAGTTGTACTATCATGCATTGAAAATAATGCATCAGATCATGCTACAATTTGTAAGCTGCATTACTAATATTTATCTAACTTGAGCTGCAGATATCGGGAATGAAGAGCTTGATCAACGCCAGAACAAGCCTAGGAGGTAATTTATTCTATGCCCTTTTTTCACTTGCAAAATCACAATGGTGTTTGTTACATCAACAAGCTTATGCATGCTATGCACTCTTGTATTGCAGATACTCAGAGATGAACTTCAGTCAGTGATGCACCTTGTAAGGTGAACTGCATCTGAATAAGCTGCTTATGGTTAGTTACATATTGTTTCTGATACCACCTACTAACTTATTTTTCTCTGTGCTTAAACTTATCTGTTGCTTACATGTGTTCCACAGGCCCTATTTAGGCCCTTTGTGATCTCCAGTTTTGATCTGGAGCACGTTGGGTGGATTTGGTATCGTAACTTATGTTAGGTATGTCCTGTCTTAGACATCTTTGAATGCCTAAGCAAGTGTGCATAATGCCTGAGAGAGGAATGCATACGATGTCTGTAGACAGTAGTTCACTGCTCTTAATTTAAAATACAACATCACACACCATGCAGTTTGTCTTTTTTCCCTTTCCAATCCCATTTATTACTTTCTCTCAGATGTATTTCTACTTTGTTGAAGCATCAATGACTAGAAGGAATTTTGGGGTGAGGAGGGTATTTGGAGGGGAAGAAGTTTTGTAGAGAAGCTAAAAAGATACTACCTCCTTCCATAAATATATGACGTTTAGGACAACAGTTAGTTGATTAGTTCATGTCCTAAACGTCATATATTTATGGAAGGAGGGAGTATGTATATTCCAAACGAAGCTACTCTGCTACAATTACATCTAAATGCTGTAAACATTCTGATGTATAATTTTGACTGGCATTTGTGATACGGTTTCATTTTTAACAGTTGGATGTAGTTTGCCTAAGTAGCTGTTAATTTGCCAGGTTTTGTGCCTGTTCATGCTGGAGTTATCTGATGGGGTCACTTCACAGCAGAGCAGGGGGGTGTCATTCGTTACTTGAACTGTAGTAAGCATTTTTCTCCCAAGATCACTACTAATTGTGATTTCAGTTTTGACAACAATGCGACTGATGGCATCATGAAATTTTAGGTGTTGCTCGGTTGTGATGCATATGGAAGTATCATATTCGTTGGCTGCTTCTGAAGATGTGGGTGGTTGTTGATGGGGCTTGGAATAATGATTTGCGTTGGCTGAGAAATATGAGTTTTTTTAAGTACATCTTGTTAGTTACTCCCGTTGGTGTCAGTCTACCCTGATGTACCGGTCCGCTTATAGTGGTTGCTAAGACCTGAGTGGCTTTACTGCCGCAGTTTGTATCGATTTTGGACAATGTTGAAATGTGGGTGCGGTTTGCAACTATTTTCAGCTCAAATGAGTGTCCAGTTAGTTTGATTCCATGTGCTCACATGGATTTTTTGGGTACCTGCTTGAAAAATCATCCAGGCACCTGCCTTTCTTTCTCTTCTCCGGGGTGATGGGTTATCAAATCATGGTAAGATTTCCCGAGTTTTTGTTCTTTTATGTCATAGTAGGATGAGCTGCATGTTGCCTTACCAGAGCCAGAACCCAGAAATGAGCCGGTATGATTTGAAACCTGAAAGATGGCATTTACAGTTACAGGGCACAGGTTTGTTGGGCGTTGCACGTTGGCTTACAAATGATGTAGCATTGATACATTTTAAGGACGGTGTAGGGATGTGTACTACTTTATCCTGTCTTTTGTAATCAGTTTTGCCACAATTATTCCTGATGGTTGTCCGGAGTAATCACCTCGTGGTAATTACTCATGCAGTTTCAGTGCTCATCTCTTCAGATGGTACGTAATGGCGTACCTGTTTTAGGCTTTTAGCATATATATCGTGTTGGTACCACCTTTCCTGCCAAATGTTAGAATATGTATTGGCCACCCAACATTGATCCAGGCTACAAAGAGGTCCATGAGAAGGTGCTGAAGAGCGAGCAGGACGTCTCAACCAGCGAAGTGGTTGGGCAGATGGATCTGCCGTTGAGCTTCCGATAAGAACTTTTGTGTTCTTTGGTGGTTGACCTCCCTAGACATATTTCCTTTGGGGCAGGGCATATCACCTAAGTGCATCTAGAACACTATCACTATTGTTCTGAAATGAGAAAAAGCTACACAATGACAGCGTTGGCATTTTTTACTTCAAAAAAAAAAAAAAAACAGCGTTGGCATTGGCAGATTGGCTGTGTGAATATGCATGTAGGTTGGCTGTTCCCTGTTGCCTATATAAACAAGTGTCTTCTTATTGAGACGCCTCTGTTTCAGCCCGGGGAAGAGAGCCACCCAAATGGCTTCAAGGGGTTTCACTTTCAAGAGAATTCTGCGCTGGTTCCCTCGTTCCTCTGCATCCTCAGGCGGTTTGCAGGAACAAGACGAGGACAACAGCGAGAGGAGCGGCTTGTTGAGGAGCCACCTGCAACGTCAGATCGTGCCGGTCACGGATCCCGGTGACACATCCAAGGCTCTAGCTGCGCATGTGGAGACGAAGGTGACCGATCAGTGGAAGGATTAGTTAGTTTTTCTGGTGTTGTGCATCTCATTTGAATCTTGCCCCAGATGATTAAGATTAACGCTGCTTGCTCAACTGTGCCCAGACCGTCGCTCTGAAGGTGTCCATGCACTGCCATGGCTGCGCGAGGAAGGTCGAGAAGCAGGTCTCCAAGATGCAAGGTAGGTGATGAGCACGGGTAGGGCACGCCCGGCAGCTTTTCTTCATCCCCTGCGCTATACGAGTGAACGCAAGCAAAGCACTCATGCAAGCAATCTGAGTTGTCTCTGCTGCGCTGCGCAGGAGTTGTGTCCTTCAAAGTGGAGCTGGAGAACAAGATGGTGACCGTCGTCGGAGACGTTAGCCCCACCGATGTCCTGGAGAGCATATGTAAGGTGATGAAGCGTGCAGAGCTTTTGGTGGCTTGATCAAGTAGTAGTGATCCATCCGGTTTTCCTGGATAGTAGTAGTAATTGTGGATGCGCAATACATACTGTTGTTGTTGGATACATGTTGTTCAGTAGCAGGAGAGAGAGAGAGAAAAAATCCTTGATCTTCATTGCAGCAAGAGAGGCAAAACTTCCATCTCAGCCTCACGATTGTCTGTTACTGTAGACAGCTCCGGTAGAACTCTAGCTTACCAGAACTGGAATTTTTTTTAATTAAGGCAGGAGCATTGCCGATTCATTTAAGAAGGAAAAGCATGTGAGAGTTTACATAGTTGTGATTACAAGGAAACATAACGGACTCAAAGCACAAAACAGCAATAACATGATTAAGCTATTGAACTCTCCTCGCGTGCACCGGAACTGGAATTGTCTTCCTTTTCACGGTCGTTTGGCCTTCAGAGCAAGAAATCACTGCAATTGGTAGCTTTGGCACATCCTTTACTGTGGGATTCGCCGGGCACGAAGACAGTACTGAGAATAGTTTCGTATACCCACATCAGGTCCCCGGGAGCACGAATAGCACACCGATCAGCCTGAGGAACATCCGAGCGTCGACTAGCACATCGCATGGCTCGCCCGCCGTGTAATTGGACCCTATAAACTATCTATCAAATGAAGCTTGTTTCGCAAAAAAAAAAAAAGATTAATGACGTAGTACACACTACAAGCAGCAGGCAGTGTATGCTTCAAGATCCGTATTATTTGGTCAATTACCCAAATTCGAGCGGCTCATTATGTATAAAGCGACCGGTATCAGCCATTCGTTCCTGCACTAATTAGTCCTGCTTATTATGATGGCGACCCTTCGACGTGGCACTATAGTTCGAGCCTGATTTGTTGCTTGCCAAAACTTGGACATGTCAAAGTTTTAGCAAGCCAAAATATGAGCAAAAAAATTGTCAAAAATTCCATAAGATAAAAAGAAGAAGTGTCAAGATTTTAGTAACGAATTAAATGGTGATCAAAATATTAGCATGCCAAAATTTTAGCGCCAAAAAATTGGCTGCGAGTCTGCGACCGATAGGATATCAGGTCCATGCTCGTGGGCATACGTTGCCTCTATTGTTGGGCAAGCGTTGGCAGCTCTCAGCGGCATCTCGGGCATCTCGGTGCTTTCAAAATCCTGATTGCATAAGATTCTTCTTACTGTGCTTTGAAAAAAAATACTACTACGTAATTGTGATTTTACTGTAATGTTAACAGCTGTTGACAGCCTCACAAGCCGAAGAAACCCGCGAGTTTGGTTAAAGAAACCCACCGTGTTTGACCGTTCGCCGCCAACGTGGCGCTACTAGTAGCGCCCCCAGGACCCGCTCAACGGCCTCACACTCTTCTAGACTTCTGCCACTTCACGCCTCTCCCCTTCGGTCCTTCCTCCCCGCGTCGTCGACTCCTCCTCCCGATCCCCAACCACGATGGCGCGCCTCCTCCTCGCCGCCCTCGTCGCGGCGTCGCTCCTGCTCCTGCTCCCGCTCGCCCGCCCGGACTCCTCCATCTCCTCCGCCCTCCCCACCACCAACACCACCGCGTACGACGAGCTCCGCCTCCGGGGCTTCCCGCGGGGCCTGCTCCCGGCCAACGTGCGGGCGTACACGCTCGACGCCGGGTCCGGGGACTTCGCCGTCGACCTCCACTCCAGCTGCCGCATCGTGCTGCCCGCGGGGAGCTACCTCGCCTCCTTCAACGACCGCCTCACGGGCCGCCTCGACGACCGCCGCATCTCCGGCCTCAGCGGCATCAGCGTCAGGGCCTTCTTCCGCTGGTGGTCCATCACGGGGATCCGCGCCGACGGGGACCAGCTCGTCTTCGAGGTCGGGTCGGTCTCCGCCAAGTTCCCCGCGAGGGACTTCAACGCCAGCCTCGAGTGCCCCGCCAAGGCCGACTCCTAGGACCGCAAGGCGAGTACAGTACTACTGGTGCTCACTACTTTGGTTTTGTATACTCAATTTTTGTTGGTACTGTCTCCTTGCGCGTGGTATGATCACGGAATTAGGAACACAACATTAAAATCAGTATTGCCCTTTTTTAATTTGTACATCAAAATGACCAAAGGATACCTGCGGTATTTTTGCTATTTTCTCAGATTAGCAAGCATGATTGTTTCATTTATTATTACTTAGGGAAGGCTAGTCGTTTTAGTAAACATGACAACAAACAAATCCTATTTGACTATGAATCTCAGCCGTCTGACTTTCTTTTTTGTGATGGCAGTTCAGAGTTATAGATGTTTTAATTGTTCCAGTCCTTCTAGCTACAAGCGTTGTAGCCTCTACCACTTAGCTATTAGCTTGGCAATATAACTAACAAATAATGTTTGCATTAGAGACCTGTTCAATACAGTCCACCATTTCATTATCTTTCTTTTATTGTTTGCTGCTATTTTCTTAGGTGTTTGCCTTTTTCAATAGTTGCTTGACTTGTAAAAGTTCCGTATGTTTTTTGTTGTGCATCAGGATTTTCTCTGTAGTTGTTGTTTTCGTTTATTAGAAAGAGTAATAGCTCAGGATACTGCAATCATTGAAAATTAGCAAGTAAATTTAGCTCTCTTAAGCAAAGTGGTATCTTATGTTTTTAGTGGATAAGAAAAAATGGTTTTGATGGGTTTGTACTTACAGATGCCTACTTTCAGTAATGTTTAATAGTACCCGCGACAGTGAACTGAACTGAAAGATACATTTTTCGGGATCTTTCGAAAACATGGAATCAACTGAGCTATTATATTTCTCAAGGATTCTGAATGCCAAGCTTTGTGATTATCCTGTGTACTGTATGAGACAGAGAACACTATACCTGAAAACAGAGTTTATGCTTTCAACATGCTGAAATTTTAGAAAAAGCCATTGCCAATGTATCATTCACAAAGAGGTTAGAGATGCCATGATGATGAAGTCCTGTATTCCTCTTGAGTAAACTTTCAACGGTTCAACCAACATATTAGGTAAGATGAAATCATTTACACTATTGCAAAATGCTTGTGATTGAATACTCTGTTTTTTCATGGGCTTTCTACTGTGGCAACAAGGCAATGCTGGCCAATAAACAGTAAGTGCCCAAGTGGTGAGTGACAGGGCAACTGGGTAGCATGTGAAGTAGAAGACTGACATGGCAAGAACAATTTCTCTGTGGCATAGAGAATAAGTGGTAGATGGGTTTGTTGTTCTGGCACGTCTAGCCTCTGGAAACTGCTAGACGCCAGGTAGACTGTAATTGTCACCTAGCACACCTAGGTGTCTGACTGATGTACAGCTATCAAAGCTTGAAGGAAAGGAAGGATGGGAGGAATTTTTGACACACGATAGGTGGCACACTAGTCACTGCTGACTTCTCTGTGACAATTTCCACCACCTCTCTGAAGCTTGCAGCCGACTCCTACATCCATGATGGTCATGCGTGATACGAAGAAACCTGTGAGGAGAGGGTGAGGAGCTGGGTGGTGTTGCTATGTTTAGGGGCATTTAGTTGCTCTGGAATGGGTCCAGTGTTTTTTTTACAGGCCCTTTGAATTTCATGCACTTTTTCTAGTTCCCCTCCCCATCCTTTTTTTGTTCTGTTTCATAAATTTTTGTGGGAGAGCAAGTTACAACAATCATGGCCTACTATGCATGAGTCTGCTGTGTAGTGAATACCATACTCTTTTTTTTTTGTACTTCACGAATTGGAGGTTGCTTTCTCTATCTTCCTTTTTTTAAGAAATAAAAATTATTCTAGATTTGGGCCTGGATGCAATTGGCCCTTGATTTTCAATGAGCTGAGCTTGAATGCTTTGCTCGAATGAAGTGTTTAATTTAGAGGTGCTTTATTTTTTTCAAAAAAAATATATTTGAAGGGTCTCTATGAGTCTCATTCATTAGAAGATTTGAATGGACAAAGCCCATCGGCTGCGGCTGCAGTGGTACAGCAAAGCCCATCGGCTGCACAGCCCAAGCACAGAACTCTTATGTCTTATCCTCTTCCGTGCACTGGCTGCAACTGCAACTGTATTGCTGCTGCAGCTACACTACCGACAGAAAATATAGCACAAAAAGCACTGAAAGTACTGCACGACCAAAAACTGAAAGCAAAACATAGGGGTAAATAGCACAAACAGAAAGAATAAAGTAAAAGAAGCTACCTGGACTATTACGGAAATCACACCGCAAAGGTCCCAGACACCTCTGTATCAACAACTATTTAACCATGTGTTAGCTCCCATGTTCTAGCAATTAGCCAGTGGGAACCCTGATAGGGTTTTAGTCTATATACATGTAAAAAGAATTAAAAGCGAAGCATATGCATGTAACATAAATAATATAAGCTGCCTGGGCTTTTATATAAAAAAGGGCTGCCTGGGCTATTAGTCTACTACAGAAAATACATCACACAGCTCCTAGTGACTGCAGTATTAACAGCTTCTTTTTGTCCAAGTTTTCATACTATGTCTTGGGGCAAAGCAGGCATTATATAGCCTTTTGGGCTTCTGGATGCCTGTCCATTATATTTTTCTTGCATTCAGCCATTGGGGACCCTTGGAGGGTTTTCCTGATGTTGCATAAACTTCCCAACAATTCTATTTCATTTTGTAGCTGTCAATGTAGATTACACCCATAGCTGCGTCCACTGTGCTGTGAAATAATTAGCTTTTACATCTGGTGTGACTGCCTATTGCAACTTCTGGAAACAAATCTCTTGGTTTCCAGGTTTGTCCCAATGAGACATATTTTGTTTCTTTTCATAGGAGCATATATATAGTATAATTTCTGCAGCGCCACTTTGTGTAGTTTCAAGATTTTTATTTCTGTAGCTCTTCCGATTGATGTATGCCAAGAGGGCACGTGCTGTTGAGGCATAACCTAATTTTTGCTATATTTTTCTTCTTGTGTCATAGTAGAAAAGAATATTGTGTTTTATGTTTAGATCTGAACAAAAAACCAAACTTGTATGCACTATTCGTATTTAAGTTAAACAATTAGTTATATTTGTTTTGGCTTATAATAGGTAACACAAGTACTAATCACTTATACCAGACGCAATACACATCATGTTCTGCCTACTTTCCTGATCTCTTACTGACTTTTCTGTACACTGGTTAATTTGGTGTTCTCATATGGTTTCCAGGTCATCCTCTCGTCTGATCTACGATACATGACATCATAGAAGTGACAGTTGGACTCCAGGCATATCGGTGTTTTTAGCTTCATCTGTCTTTGTTGTAATTATATCGTTGATGCATAAGACAGACTGGATCGATGAAGCCTGTTTACCTTAGGCGCCAAGAAACCGGGGATTACGACGGAAGTGCTTCTCGTGTTTCATTAGCTTATACTGAAATGCAGTAGCTGAGTAGCTCATCTTTGTGTGTTGGTTCTTGTCGTTGGTACTATCAGTTTGTGAAGTATGATACCTGTATTAAACTCATGGCCTAAGAAGTAAAGGGGTTTATTAAGACTCCTGGGCAGAATAAGAACTTTCTACATAATGAAAGCATCATGAACAGATGACCATACACGTATTTACTGTTGCTGATGTGGGTGCCTAATTACGTGGTATTCGACAATCTTAACAGTTTCTGCCTTTGCAAATTGTAATGTTCAGCAATTCTTTGTTGTTTCTGTTGTAATAGTAACTAGTACAAGGCTATCCTTGAGTTGATCTCTTGTAATCATCCAACAACGAGAAACGCAATCTGGTTGCGAGAACCAAACTATTAGAGGAAATGGTTGTGGTTGTACTTTTTAGCCTTGAGGAATCAGCTCCTAAGATTGACTTCCTGTCATTTTAGTGGATTGGCAGTTGATCTTTAAGGTTTGCAAATGTCCAATCTTAATGGATGTTCATAGTGGTGTGTTTGTGCATATATGTGAGCTAACTGTGTTCGATGTTAGGCTGGATAATCATCAGAGCGATCATTACATTCACGGACCATTTAGTTTGTTTAAGTAGAGAAAATGGGCATGGGCGGCCTCATTTCCTCTCCTGTGTTTTGAGTGGTGCAGTGCTTGTTTGTTGTAGTTGCTCGGGGTCGGGGTTAGGTTTTTGTCGGATTTTTTTTGCTGTATAATTGGTAGCTCTTTATTTTGAAAAAAAGGTAATTGGTAGCTCTATTCGTAAAAAAAAAAACATACTACCTCTGAATCTCTCTCTGATGGAGCATGCGGAGAAATGAAAGGACGTTGAAGAAGGTCCGGTCCCCAGATGTCCATGGGCCATGGCCTACTTTTTATGTGTGGGGAAGCCATGGCCTACTTAACCCAGACAAACACAAACTAGGCGCACGGCCCGCCTACTGTCCACTCCCCCCTTTTGCCTTGCCGCTGCCGCGTGTTTCTTTGGCGGCATGAAGGGATACCGGGAGGCTACGCTAGCGCAAAACAAAATTTTCTCATAAAACAGGAACTGCTGCTGTCAAAGATCACGGGATTACCACTAGACGCGCAGATGCAGCGGAACCGTCTCGATGTAGACGAACGCGTCGAGGGTAGCGGACAGTGCATTTGCTCACGTCCGCCTGGTCCTTCACGTGCGGTTCGTCCTTGTGCTCCAAACGTAGCACCTCCAAGGTATCCACACGTACGGGAAGGAAGTGTCGCACACCGGACCGCCAGGTCCGCGGGCGCGACGAGGAGTGGGCGGCACGGTGGCGCGGCTGTTGCTTAAGAGTCATCCAAGTCAGGGGGTATGGTCCATATTTATGAGGGGAAAATCCCCCACACCATCGTCCATTAGCAATACGGGACTAATAGATGGTGTACCCGTTTCCAACGCTAATGGGCTTTACAATAATTGTGGCCCATTATGACTTTTACAACCTAATGGATCAAATCCATCTGAACCCACTTATGGATCTAATCCAGTTGGCTCTAGGGCATATCTCTAACAGTCTCCCACTTGCACTAGAGTCAACTATGCAAGTACATCCTCATTCGACTTCCAATCCCTTAAGTGTGTGACCCTACGGGTTCACGCACACATAGACATGGCTCGAGTACTTCTACTCGACCAATAGTTGACAGCGGCCTCTAGCAAGACGTGTCAACTCCTAGCATAAGTAAAGATCATATCAGACGAACCATCACAGCGTAGCATACATGCTATTCCCTTTGCCTCACGATATTTGGTCTAGCTCCAAGCTGACCTCTCTTTCTCGATACCGTGATTCAGATCCTTTAATAGGTTAACACTTAACCTAGCACGGCCATGCATTTCTTGATCCGATCACTCGAGGGGCCCAGAGATATCTCTCTCAAGTAGAGAGGGGCAAATTCCATCTTGATTGACCATGCCTCACATCATGCTTCCTGACAAACCCGAAAGCCACCTTTATAACTACCCAGTTACGGAGTAGTGGTTGATAGCCCCTAAGTAGGTCAATTCACATCTTGAGTACATGTGACAATCTCAAGTCTAAGGACATAGCGTACACGTTGTGTAAAGAGAGAACTATGTAACAAAATCTCAAATTGGGTCAGTCCAGCCCCATGTCATACATGTGCCCACATTATTAGTTATACATCTCCATGTTCATGACTTGTGAAACATAGTCATCAACTAATACATGTGCTAGTCATCAACTCATACTAGGGACAACTTTTGAATAATCATACAAGTAAAAGAGTTTCACAAACAATTCACATAATTGCCAATCAAATACAAGTCGTCTTTCATGGATATTCAATAAGAGAATAATGTGTCATGGATACAATGAAATATAATCATCTCTATAATTCCATTTAGAACATATTTCTAACATTCTTTCACTTGCACTTGAGCTAATTTAGAATGTATCTAATACCCATAGCTCTCATGTGCGCCAAATTTGTGTGTACTTTGCATATCATGATATCACCTCGTCTAACGATCTCTCGTATTAGAAGAAATTTCCGCAGTACATGTTTGTTTTTTTTATGATTCCTAGGCTCCTTTGCTTGCGCAATAGCCCCATTGTGTCACAGTAGAGATCCAATGGGCTTGAGACATTCGGAAACACAACAAGTTCAGTAAGGAACTTCCTTATCCAAACACCCTCCTTCACAGCTTCCGAAGCCGCGATGTACTCGGCTTCTGTTGTAGAATCAGTCACTGTTTCCTGCTTGGAACTCTTCCAGCTCACAGCACCACCGTTTATCTCCTGCTTGGAAATCTTCCAGCTCACAGCACCACTATTTATCGTAAAAACGTATCCTAATTGTGACTTTGAATCGTCTTGGTCAGTTTGGAAACTAGCATCAGTGTAACTCGTTACAACGAGCTCCTCCTTACCACCATAGACTAGGAACATGTCTTTAGTCCTTCTTAAGTACTTAAAAACATTTTTAACCGCTGTCCAGTGACCCTCACCTGGATCAGATTGGTATCTGCTTGTAACACTATGCGCGTACGAAATATCTAGACGTGTACATATGGCATACATGATCCGATAGCCGAATCATACGGTATTCTACTCACGCGTTCCCGCTCATCAGTAGTCGAAGGACACTGAGTTTTGCTAAGATGTATGCCATGTGACATAGGCAAGAACCCTTTCTTCGCCTGTTCCATGTTGAACCGTTTCAACACTTTGTCAATGTAAGTGTCTTGGCTTAATCCTATAAGCCTTTTTGATCTATCTCTATAGATTTTGATGCCCAAAATGTATGCTGCCTCACCTATGTCTTTCATCAAAAAACTATTTTTCAATGAGGTCTTAGCGGCCTCAAGCATAGGAATGTCATTTCCAATCAATAATATGTCATCCACATATAAGATTAGAAAAACTACAGAGCTCCCACTTGCCTTCTTGTAAACACAAGGTTCTTCTTCACTTTGAATGAAGCCAAACCCTTTGACCACTTCATCAAAGCAAAGGTTCCAACTCCGAGATGCTTGCTTCAATCCATAAATGGACTTCTGAAGCTTGCATACCTTTCCAGCATTGGTCGGATCGACAAATCCCTCAGGCTGTGTCATATTCACATCCTTAGTCAGATTCCCATTTAGAAAAGCTGTCTTGACATCCATCTGCCATATCTCATAATCAAAATATGCAGCTATAGCTAGAATAATCCAAATAGATTTAAGCATCGCTACGGGTGAGAATGTCTCATCGTAGTCAACCCCTTGAACTTGTCGAAAACCTTTTGCAACAAGTCGAGCTTTATAGATGTGAATATTTCCATCTATATCTTTCTTCCTTTTATAGATCCATTTGCACTCTATAGGCTTAATACCGTCTGGCGGGTCAACCAAGTTCCAAACTTGATTGTCACCTATGGAATCTATCTCGGATCTCATGGCACTTTGCCATTTCTCGAAATCTGGGTCCTCATTGCTTCCGTATATGTCATAGGCTCATCATTGTCCAACAATAATATGTCGCGCTCTCCCGCAATCATGAGATTGAGCTTATTAGTTGCGCGACATGGCCTTTCAGACCTTCATGGTTGCGATGGTGCTTCTCTTACCACAGGCATCTCAACTCGTTCAACTACATTAGCATCACTTGTGAACTCTTGCCCGAGCAGCTCATCTTGAATTTCTTCAAGATACACCTTTTGTCCACTTTTCTCTTGTTTGAGAAACTCTTTCTCTAAGAAAACACCATTCCGAGCGACAAACACTTTGCCCTCTGAGCGGTTGTAGAAATAATACCCTAAAGTCTCCTTAGGATATCCCACGAATATGCACTTGTCCGACTTGGATGTAAGCTTGTCTGACTGAAGTCGCTTGACAAAGACTTCACAACCCCAAATTTTAAGAAAAGACAAACTGGGAGTCTTACCAGTCCATATCGCATATGGTGTCTTATCTACGGACTTAGATGGTACCCTATTTAATGTGAAAGCTGCGGTTTCTAGAGCGTAACCCCAAAATGATAACGGTAGGTCTGACTGGCTCATCATTGATCGAACCATGTCCAACAAAGTTCGATTACGTCGCTCGGATACACCATTTCTCTGAGGTGCTCCAGGTGGCGTAAGCTGTGGAACAATTCCGCAACTCTTCAGATGACTGCTAAACTCGTGACTCAAATACTCACCTCCACGATCAGATCGTAAGGCCTTAATTTTCTTGCCACACTAATTTTCTACTTCATTCTGAAATTCTTTGAACTTTTCAAATGTTTCAGACTTGTGCCTCATTAGGTAGACATAGCCATATCTACTTAGATCGTCAGTGAACGTTATGAAGTATTCGTATCCACCTCTAGCTGTCGTACTCATTGGTCCGCACACATCCGTATGTATGAGTTCCAATAAGTCTGAGGCTCTCTCAGGAAAACCTGAGAAATGCATCTTGGTCATCTTGCCGAGCAAACAAGCCTCACATGTCTCGTAAGATTCAAAATCAAACGAAGTTAAAAGTCCATCAGTATGGAGCTTCTTCATGCGCTTTTCACTTATATGACCTAGACGATAATGCCACATGTAGGTAGGACTCAAATCATTAGGTCAAGACCTTTTAGCACTTATGTTACAGACAGGTGAATCATCAAGATTTAAAACAAATAATCCATTCACAATGGATGCACAAGCCACAAACATATTATTCTTAGAGATCACACAACCATTGTCTTCACTCGCAAATGAATAACCATCCTTCATCAAGCATGAAGGAGACACAATGTTTTGACTCAAACTAGGAACGAAATAACAATTATTCAATTCCAAAATAAATCCTGACGGGCAGTGTAGTTGCATCGTTCCGCAATGCAGCAACTTTTGCATTATTGCCTACGCGGAAATCAACTTCTCTTCGTTTCACACTTCTACTTCTTATCCTTCCTTGCATCGAGTTGCAAATCTGAGCAACCGATCCGGTATCAAATACCCAAGAATTAATATAAGAATTCGTTTCACGCTTCTACTTCTTATCATTCCTTGCATCGAGTTGCAAATCTGAGCAACCGATTCGTCAAATACCCAAGAATTAATATAAGAATCAGTGAGGCAAATGTCTATAACATAAACATTAAGTGTACTTGAAATGGAAGTACCCTTACTTCCCTTGCTTTTCATAGAAGCTAAGTACAACTTGCAGTTTCTTTTCCAGTGACCCAGGTCATGACAGTGAAAGCACTCATTATCAGCGGTTGATCCAGCTTTAGCCTTAGGCGTTGGCTTAGATATCCCATCTTTAACCTTGCCCTTCTTCTTCCAAGAATTACCTTTCCTTTTAAAGGTAGGCTTGTTCTGGATTGCCATCACATGGCTACTGTAAGCGCCTTTCTCGATGTCACTCTCTGTTGGTAACGGGGTGTCTAGAACTTCTTTCTTTTTCTCAGTCTTGAGAACAATTCTCAAGTTACAGATCCAATCTGTATAATTCGTTCCATTCAATTTGTCCTTCTCAAGGACCATACGTAAAGTAAACGATGTGGTGTTGCTAGGTGTCATTGATCTACAACAAAATAATGCAAAATACTATGACAACGCATCCATGACGGAGTAGATTACATTGAGCATTTAACGGAATCAACTCCTACTAAAATCAATATCCCTCAATTGATACTTAGTGATTCAGGACCCACAACTACCAAGTCGACTAGTGAGCTTTAGCATCACCGCTAGAAGACATGTAGATCGGTAAGCAACTCTTTGCTAATCATATCACATATGACTCCTGTTGTTGGGTGACATCTCTATGTCTCGACGCCCAACCTTTATGCCCCAAAGCCCTTAACCGTTAAGATGGCTTTGATCAAGTAACCAAACCTTATGCTGTAAGTATCCGATACGAACCCATCTAGTCGAGGAAAATTGGTAGCACCCTAATTTCATAGACCCACCACCAATCGTACAAGACTTGTGACAGTGCAAGGTTTGGGAGGGCATGCAACTTAAACATTACCGAGGGATCGTTCTACTTCTACCATCACGTGCAGAAAAATAACTATTATCATCGCATATGTAGAAATAAAACAATAAGAACGACATTCACATAGTAATGACACGGTATGGCCCATTAACACATGGTGATCTCCATCTCTATTGTACTGTCCATCATGATGATCTCCATCTCCATGATCCATGTATGTCATCCTCCAGTGATGAGTCCTCCAAGAACTATCTAACGCATGCTAGTAAAGAGAATTACACAATCGCGCATTAGATCATCACAATTTGGTACGCAAATCATTACATTAATTTTTGACAATACATGTGGCTTCAGCCGTATTGCCGTACGCGTGACACGCAGGTCACGAATAAATTACACACATGCATCACATACACATATGGGCCATACCGATCACAAAACCTGCAAAACAGATTATCGTACTTCCGACATCTAAACTTAAACTGTCGAAAAACCCATCTTACAAGCCGATTTTGGGAAATCTAATTTCGCCGAGACTAGCAAAGCTAGTTAATCTCATGTGTAAAAATTTCTGTAGATCAATTTTCATATAGAAAACGTCTCCATCCGAGTTAACCATAGAAAGTTACAGCTGTTTTACCGAACAACATGTTTTCTGATTTTCTCGGGGCCGGTAGCGGATCCAATCCGCCGCCGCCGCGCATCCCATGCGCATGGCACTTGACCTAGCTTTAATTCGACCAATACAATTGATCTCCTCCTCGTCGTGACTGGGTTTACGTGTATCACTTAACTCTGATGGCGGAAACCGACCGGTAGGAGTAATTCGTTACACGACCATCACGACAAGAACACGAAACCGATCACAATTTTTGATCTATGTCCACGCATATCACCATATGCACACATCCCGAATCTAAAACTTAGCAGCTACATGTTGTCCGGCAGCTCCATGTCGATTTACACCGTCTTCATGTGGCGGCGTAGCATGAAGCCGACGGCGCCGACGACGCCGTTCTTCCCTGTCTTCTTCACCTCGAAGAAATACCGCCACAGGTCGAAATGTGGCGGTATCCCCAGGTACGCCTCGCAAAGGTGGATGAACGAGGATACCGTGGTGATGGCGTTGGGGACGAGATGCACCAGGTCGATGTGGTAGAAGTGGAGAAGCCCGCGGAAGAAGTCGCCCGCCGGGACCCCAAAGCCGCGCTCGACGTACGAGACGAAGGCGACGGTCTCCCCAGTTCCCTCAGAGGGGAACACTTCGCCGGCAGTGGGCCTCCAGCCCACCTGCTCTCTGGGCTTCAGCAGCCCGCGCTCTACCAGCTCCTTGAGTTGCGCCTCCGTCACCGTCGAGTGCTCCCACACCTTCTCCGGGGTCGGCGCAAGCTCCGGGGTCATTTCCTCTTCCTCGAAGCCGGTGGATCTAGCTCTAAATACCACCAGGGACTTTTGGCGCATACGACGGCGCTGGGCATGGTGGATCTAAGCACGGCGGCGTCGGCGAATCTATGCGCTAGAGCTTCTGGCGGCGGATTGGAAACCCTAGCTGCTGCGGGAAATGGAAGCGAGTGGGGTCCTCGGCCCTTTACTCGGCCTTTTATAACTGGGTCGCCTCAGTACGGTGGGCCGCGGTGCCCTAAACGTCCCCTCGGATTCGGCGACATCAACGGTGACCCAACGGATACATTGCCTAACGGATACAGCTACAGGCAGTGACGGCTCGAGCCGTGCGGGAATCCATGCCCGTTGGTTTTCTGCCCAACGGCATGGCGTCCATGGACTCGCTATGCCTTACTTCAAGCCCCCTCCCAATCATTTTCTTCAAGGCTTCTTGGCCTCTGACGACCTCCAGGTCCACAACATTACCTTCACAAGGTCGACAGGGACTACCGTTTGGTAGGTCGCCCCAGTCTTCAATCACGGGTTCATACCCATATTTACTTATTAACGACCTCCGGGTCAAGTAGCACCTCCCCGAGGTCGCTAAGGTCCTGCTACCTATTAACGTTGCCTTAAATGGTTGCACCAACGGCCCCGTGCTTAATGGCTCCACTGCCCGTTGGCGACCTCTTGGTCAAGTAGCACCTCCACGAGGTTGCTAAGGCCCTGCTGCCTTCTAGGTCGTTTAAGACCAAGGATTTTTCAGGTTGACTACCTGCGTTGTGTCACTGCACAACGGCCGTGCCGACCCAGGTCGACACGGGTCCCTTGTCTCTACGGAAGGCCTCCTGAAGGTCGGCGTGCTATTACAGCCCCGCTGGGACCTTGGTATCCGTACCATTGCAGCCCGGGCGCCCTTACAAACTAGTAAAGCCATGACACTGCTCATGCAAAACTATATTTACAGCTTCTTAAGCTACAAAGAGTTTGGCCCTTGGCCAAATTACAAGATAGAAAGATCTTAAAGGTCCTGAATTACCTTCCAAAGTGCTTACGACTAAGTCTACACTAATAAGGCTTGTCGCAAGCTTTCTTCTAGCTTCAGGACCTACTCGACGACCTCTACAGCTACTGTGGAGGCAGCTGCCACACAGCCACCTCTACTCGCTCACCAACCGGTCTCCTGCAGCGCCCAGCATCAAGTCTGAGCTTCGCCGCAAGATTGCAGAAGGTCCGAGCTTTAACACCAACCTCGCCGGGTGGAGCGCGGTGCTCACCAGCATCACATCAGGCCTGAACGTGTCAGAGCCGACGATGCAACTGCTGCTTCATACTCCTTCCAAACTCCTCGGTGAGGCTGGGAGAAGAGGCCAATCGAGTTCTTCGAGCCTCGCAAGTATTCTTCTAGCTCCAAGCATGAACTACATCACCTCTACACTCTGGTGGGCGGACACAAGCCCACGGCGTGGTAATATTACTACACTGGGTCATCTTGAATCCCCTCTGAAGATTGGTGCGATTTGTTTCAAGCCTTGGACACCTATTTATACCACCAAGCACATGCCATCCAGTCTTACTCGCAAGGCCAACTTGCGTGGCGTCCTTATCCTTGAAGACACTGTACTCTCGTGGAGCACGAGGTTACTGTTCGCCTATGAAAGGCATCGGCGCGCCTGACCCCTACCTGACTGCACACTGAGGCACTTTTGTCTTTTGCGGGTGGCAGTAACCTGTGCTTCATGAGTATGCTGGCCCGTGACCGTACAGTGCACTTGTGACTCTGGTTATGACAGACCTGTCGCCTGCTACCCTCTGCAAGATTCTGGAGCTCTTGTCCTCTAGCATCGACCCTACAAGAGCGACAGTTTCCTAAACAGAAGGTCGTAGGTTCGGCTAATTCTTCTTCTTCTTTAGAGCATCAAACCGGTCATACTGGTCGTTTTACTGCTCGGGGGCTACTACACTAGTGCGTCTTCGATGCCCTATTTTCTTTGGGTCGCCTCGACTTAATGGAAGCCTGCTTCCATCACATCTCGGCTCGACCTACCCTTGGTAGACTTGTTGACCTTTCTGAAGGTCGTGACTGCTACTACAACATGCCTGATTCAGGTCAGGTCGGCGGTTCTACAAGATCTACGCCTCGTCTTCACTTCGACCTCATGGTCCTTCGACCCAGAAGCTCGACGTTCAACTTCGTGCGCGCATCGGAGGGGTTTTCTTTTCTTTTTTGATCCTCGTGCACCCTTCACAACCTCGACGGTGCCGCGCCTCTGCTGCTCTTCGACATGACCCCGCCTCGGTCGCTACGCCTACACGTCGATCGGAGACTTGAGAGACATGGGTACCCATGGGTCCCCACCGGCCAGGGTCCCAAAGACCCCTGACAAGTGGACCCGACCTTCCAGAAGACTCGCCGACCTTACAAGTGGGCCCAGCGACCTGATCAAGCTCCCGGAATACCCGCGAAGCCTTGGCATGCAAGACAAGACACGGCGACCTAGCGCGCCGCCGCCTGTAGCTCCGAGTATCACGGGATACTCCTTGTAATCCGAGAGATAAGCCTCCCACAGTTGTAACCGACCCCGACACGGGTCAACCGACCTGCGCATGCAAACCCTAGCCCGTCCTCCCATATAAGGCGGCCTAGGGCTCCATGCACAGGGACAGCTCATCTTCAACCTCCCGCATAATCCACCACAACTGGACGTAGGGTATTACTCTCCGGAGGCCCGAACCAGTATAAACCCTTGTCTCCTTGTTCCTCACCGCCATACTCGCCTAGTTCCGTGTGCATCCCGTGCATAACCACCTACACTCTTAGGTCCCGATCCTCCATTAACCTGCAAACCACTAGGTTAGCCCCCTAGCGGATCAGTCCAGGTCTCACCCCCTGACAGGCTCTGATACCACTGAAGGAATACGGGGAGGCTACGCTAGCGCAAAACAAAATTTCCTCATAAAACAGGAACTGCTGCTGTCAAAGATCACAGGATTACCACTAGACGCGCAGATGCAGCGGAACCGTCTCGATGTAGACGAACGCGTCGAGGGTAGCGGGCAGTGCAGTTGCTCACGTCCGCCTGGTCCTTCACGTGTGGTTCGTCCTTGTGCTCCAAACGTAGCACCTCCAAGGTATCCACACGTACGGGAAGGAAGTGTCGCACACCGGACTGCTAGGTCCGCGGGCGCGACGAGGAGTGGGCGGCACGGCGGCGCGGCTGTTGCTCAAGAGTCATCCAAGTCAGGGGGTATGATCCATATTTATGAGGGGAAAATCCCCCACACCATCGTCCATTAGCAATACGGGACTAATAGATGGTGTACCCGTTTCCAACGCTAATAGGCTTTACAATAATTGTGGCCCATTATGACTTTTACAACCCAATGGATCAAATCCATCCGAAACCACTAATGGATCTAATCCAGTTGGCTCTAGAGCATATCTCCAACAAGCCACCGACCGCTCGCTGCGGCCAGTCAGTCTGCCGGTTGCTCGATCGAGCGTGTGGCCACCGGCTTGGAGGCCACGCTCCGCCGTGGAACGGCCGGTCACCCGAGCGACCAAAATCTCGTACGCGTTGCCCGGGCGCCCGACAGCACGCACGGATCACCTGCGACTGCGAAAGAGGCCTTTCTCTCTTGGTCTTCGGTGACCCAGGTGTGGGGGGTGGGGGGAGGCGAGCGCGATCGGCGCGGTCCGCGGCTCCGCGCAGTTGTGCGCTGCGTGGGCGCGCGGGTTCCTTGCGTGACCCAGGTGGCGAGCGCGATCGGCACGCCGGGCTTTCGCCACCGTGTGTCGCGCCCTGTATAATCGTGTATACGCTACGCTGGCGGAGGAGAGCAGAAGAGGTACGACTCATGAGCAGTGGTGGTAATGAATCATGTCTCTCATTCATTCTTCAGGGTCCAACTTAATTCTAATTATCATTTACTTAAAAATCTATAATATCATGGCCCGACTTTTGAAGAGCTTCATCCTTAAATTGCTAGACTAAATTAGATTATCCTTTACCACCCCGAAATAACTAGGTTTTTTTCGACCCGGTCCGAACCCGACTCGGCCTGAAAAATGCTCCGGTCTACTCTTGAGAGGTGGTCGATCCAGAGCTCATCTTGAGCTTGCTCGATAAGGGCAGCTGTTGTCGATGCTAAAAATAGCACTACCCGTGTGGAAATACCAAAAATCGCAGATGGCCTGCTAGTTGATGCAATGTTAAGTTTGTAAATGTGACAACCATAATTGTCATGTAGGCACAGACCTTCAGATAATTGCTAGTTGAAAGAGATTATCACAGCACGAGATGGATTATTCACTGATAGTTTAGGGACGAAATCACTTGAAAAACATTTCGTCATGAATATTTGGCATGTTGAACAATGATGCCATCTGCTTCGAAGCTTATGTTTAACTATTATATATAATTTGCAGGGTAATAAATTCAAGCACACGAGTTCCAAAAATATTAACAAGCACATGATGAAGTCACATAGCCAAAGTGTGATCAGTACTTGTCTGAAATGTTTATCCTGCTCCCTGTTTCAAGAGGCGGTAGTAGAGAGAGTGAGTCATGCGTGATGACATGAACAAATCTTCTTATACGTACAAACGTACAACGATGTGACGACAAGGACTAAACTTTAATATCTGGATCCCAACACGCCGTGAGCAATTGAACATAAAATTCATGAAAAGGCCAGGCACGTACGGTAATTCTCCCGGCCACAGAGTCCTGTCGTCCCGGATGCGCCGACCAACACAGCGTGCTGCGCAGGGGCGTCGTGTAGTCGATATCAGGACAGTATCAACAAAGATATCGTCAACAGCAGATGCAACAATGTTGTTCGCACCTTCTTCATATGACCTTGCAAAATGCTCCGTATCTCTTGCTATTTCTGTGGACAATGTATTCTCACCCGGCCGTAGATGCTCTGTGACACACAGATCCATACTGAATCTATCAAGGATTTTCGGGTGCTACTGTGATAGCGACACCCATTTCCAGGTGACCACAATTCGGCAAAAGCTTGTTCTGTCCAGTGTCACAGTTGTTACAGCCTACAGCCGACAGGGTGTGTTGGCCTCAGCCACACGCGAGGCCGCCTAGTATACTAGATTCGAGGGGGACTGTGATATCTGGCACAAAAAATGGATCCAAGTCCAGAGAAAATAGTGTACTCTGCCATCTTCGACTCGCGCACGAGCCACACAGCCACAACGACCGACGGCGACAGCCGGCAACAAACGAAGGGCGACCAAACGTTTAAGAGCGAAAAGTAGGGCTTTGGAAGCATCTGCCAGGCAGCCAGGGTCCAGGGACTTACCGGACACCTGTTGACCACATGCGAGAGAGGACAAGTCGATTGCAAGTTCTCTCACCAATCTCACCAATCGTGTGGCAACCTTGCTGTTGGAGATTATTTAACATACCTGAGGGCAGCTGGCAGCTCCAGTGTTTCGTGGAACACTGCTGTTCATAGAGGTCAAACAAAACTTTGTTTCAATAACCACTAGTCTTGGGGGTATATGCAGCTGCTTCGTCTCAAGGAACCAATGAGAAAGAACTGCATGCGTGCTGCAAGTATTTTATCGTACAAGTAAACCAAGTTTGACGATCGATTTTAATTCTGACAACCAGAGATCGATGCTTACAGTGTGCTTTAATTTGTTCCTTTTTGTTGGCCCAAATAAATATTCGATCTACGAACACTACGCTGCACACTGGCTGGAGCTGCTCTTAGGCCTTCTCCAACGGTGGTATAAGAGCTACCTTATATATCTATACTACAAGGAGCGAAGACAATTGCGTCTTACCCCTCACGCCGGACCCACCAGTCATATTTTCTTGGAAGTGGATAGGGTGGAAGGACTATGAAGTACCAAAAAATTGCAATTTGGAGAGTGCCAAAAACGAATTATTTTTCTCACCCAATGTTGCCTTACCCACCCGTGTACCCGCGTGGGCCCACCCGCGCCGCACCCAACAACGACGAGTCCCTACCCAATACCTCCCGGCAATCACGCTCGCGCTCCTCCTCTCCTTCTCGTGTTTCTTTCCTTTTGCATCCCCCTCTCCGTCTGCCCTCCATCGATCCGCCGCCTCGCTCGAGCGATTTCTCACCTTCCCCATCTGGCCCTCTCCCAGGCTCCCTTCCCCGTCCACCTCGCTCGATCCGCCGCCTCCCGCATTGCCAGCCGCCGTCCACCCGCGCGAGGGCGCCAGTTCGCTCGCTACAGGGAGGGTCCTCGATGAGGCTTGCTCGACCAGATGAGGGAGCCTACGCCGTCATCCACCCGCGTCAGAGCTGCCACCATCCGCACCACGACCTCCTTCTGTAAGCTCCAGGCCTGCAGCTCCGTTCACGCGCCCACCCGCCGACATCCCCCAAACTTCACCATCGGCATCACGCAGGTGATCTCAACGCTCCACCCCACCTGGTCAGGCTCTTCTTCGTCACTAATTGTTTTCGTACTGCAATCTACACGATGATTCTTGGATTAGTTTCTGTATATTTTGTGGATAAATTAAAATTCCTCCATGCAGTTTGTACGCGGAATTAATCTTGCAAGTTGGGACGGCTTGGTCTTTTTTTTTCCATGTACGGGTTGGGTGGGGCAACGAGCTTCTCGAGATTCTTGTCTTCTTAATAAGCGTGGCACTTCTTGGACTACGGCATTCGATCTCGTAATGGATACTTGCAGAATGGATTTATGAATTTGGTCTCAGTCTCACAAGGGATATGTGCGTAATAGATCTATTCAATGTGTCATGTTGGCAGGATTCAGAAAGTTGTTCTGATGTGGAAAGATTCACTGCATTGCTCCTACCCAAGAGTTTTGTGTGGACAAATTCATGCTGCTTTTTCTGATCTAGATTGAAACAATGTGGCACCAGATTTGAAACAATTTTTAGTTAGCTCAATGTGTCACCAGGTAGTACTGAATAAACAAAAGTGAGCATTAAAATGAAAATAAAACAAAAAGTTCATAGGCAGGCAATTTACGAACTGGGAGAACATTCTCTGAAAATGGGTACCACACTCTAATATTGTTTTGCTTTGGTCCTATTCAGGCTGGCTTTAATGCAATCACAAATCACCATTGTCTGCCTCTAATCAGTTAACCTCGTTGTATAAAATAGAATGTGATTAGTGGGGAAGAGGCTGATTGAATTAATTGATGTAGAAAATAATGGAAAGTATGGATCCTATAGTATAGTCGGAGGGTTATTTTTTCTTACTATTATTTAACTTCGTTTCTATCATTGCTTGTTCCCTTTCTATTTCAGATAGAGACACTGATTAGAGTGGAGATAGAGGGTGCGTTTGGAGGATTTGCCGAGCACTGTGCTGCCTTGCCTAGCATGGAGAGGAGCATTAGATTGATGTTTAACTCTCCGGCAAGAATATTCTCAATATCTTAGTTGTTAGTTGCTTTTGAAGCAATGTTGTCCATATAGGTGACTGAAATTAAACATGTTATTGGCATTATAGCAATTTAATAACCAATTGATTGCCAGATTTATTTGTGTAGCCAACTAACCATGAAATTCAACCTTTCTTCTGTCATCTGGTATGCTTATTTCATTTGCTTCTCTGAAACTTTAAGGATATAGCCTTGTATGTATTCTTTTTACTGATATAGCTTTCAGCCCCCAGTTAGACCCGTAGATCTTTTTAGGTTAAGTGTGCACACATTGGTATTCAAAATTTTGTTGTTTCAGTTACTTGTCAAGCAGTGGTGTCAATACAAGAGACTGAAGTGCAGTTTCTTTGCCACTCTCAAAGTCATTCATTACTTTCAAAGTTATACTGAGTTTCCTTCATTTTTTACAGATTCTTGAGAGCATGCTTTTCCATAGGCGTTTATTTCTTTGTCATTGCTTTAGTCGGTATATCCTTGATAAGTTGATGTCAGTTGTTCCCAATGTCCTCTGCACTATATACAAAAGTTGAAAATTTTCATTTGTGTCATGGACCCTGTGATGTCATTGACTATTGCTTCTCAAACAGTTAGAGCATCCCATGCAGTTATACCTTACAATGCAAAATATTATGCGATCATTGATATAATTTACAATGTGTACATGAGTCTATATATGCCTCCATTATTTGTCTTGGTTCATGATGGATGGACAGGCTGCTTGTTCAGACAGAGGGCATTGCTGATATTTTACATCAGTTTCCTAAATATGTGGTGGCAATTTCATAATTGACATCAATGTTTCTAATGATTAAGCTCCTAACGACTGGGGCATATGGATTTCCTTTCGGTGGTTCAATGTTTCCAAAGGATTTGTTTTCAAACTTTTTAGTTTGGCTTTCTCATGGGTTTGATTAGATCTCTACTTGACATTATTATAATATTAAGTATTTGTTAATCTAATTAAGTCTACCACTTGATACTCTTACAGTAACTACATTTATCATTGGTTATCTAAAATTTTTATGTTTCCTGGGTTTTCACTCTTATCGGTTTCCAACGCATCTTTATAAATATGTTATGGGTTTAGCAGGTAGTTCACATATCTTTCGTTGTAATGTGGACAAAAGTTTCTCTTTGATTATACTATTAACACCCGTGGAGAAGGCTGTGTCTTCAATGGAAGGTACAGAACACATTCTGCTATCACTGCTGTTCTCTCTTTCCTCTGTGTGTTTTGCAAATTGATCTCTTGGATATGCTATTGGGTTGACTTCGCATTAGATTGTTAGAGGTTACAGATTCACGAGCTCTTGGTGAGTGTGTCAATCTGGATCTTTTGGATTTTAATATGATTTCCTTGATGTCTGTAACATAATGATTATGTGGTGATTGAGTTCTCTAACGGGAAATATTCAATTATTTAGCCATGACATGTGAGGAATTTAGCAAAACACTGTATTGTCTGGACTAACATGCCTAATCATCATGTGTATTATTTCAGATATTGTTGGCACCCACAATGAGTATTAGGAGAAAGGCTGACCATGAGACAATAATTTGTGTTCTTGTAGCGGTATTTGTGAACTCTATAACAATTGAAATCTAATAACGATCATATATATTTTAAAGACAATTATTTTTATTCTATATATATTAAAAAAACAGGTGCGTAGCACCTGCCTACGGCTCAACTTTGCCTGAGTTGTAAAAAATGACAAAACAGCTCTGCTCGATTGACAAGCAGCGCAAGTTGCTAAATACATATAAAATATTTTTTTTGTTTATTCTGGATTTTTAGACACATGCGGCACACACGTGACTTACTATATAAATATACTTTTTAGTTATTATTATTTTTAAACACGTGCGTGCCGCACGTGCATTTCACTAGTTTGTTTAATGTGCGAACAGTGGAAAAAATAAGAGCCTAGCGCGGAGGCAGGTTCCCTCACATGCATGGCTGACAAAATAACTGTTGAGTCAGTTCGTACCATCCACAAGAGATAAGTTGGCGGTAATTGTTGGAGAGGGCCTTAGTGAAATAGGCCTGGCCCAAGTTTTGCTCAAGTCTAGGTACATATGTAATACCACCTTTGAAGATCATCATATGCTATTGTTGTACTACTAAGGTTGTGTTGTTATATCTTCACCTGAATTAGATATTGGGAAAGATGAAGATGCGAGGAGACATACATATTCTTGAGGGAGATGATTCATTCATGCTAGCCACCACATCCAAGTCGCAACTGATAGTTTTGATCGGTATATGTGTCTATCAGTATCACAGTGCGTCAAATCATCGTTCGACTAGGATTGCAAGAGATTTAAGAAGAGAAGACATTCGGGGTGAGGGATTGAAAGATTGAGTGAAAGTGAGCAAATCCATCCTTGAGCAGAGTTGATAGCAAGAGATCTTCGTGGCATTTGTTACTCCTAAAGGTCAAGCTTCTTAGACGACTAGGCATCGCCCGGTGAGCACCCAAGGTATTGCCACATGAAGTTTGTGAAGGCTTTGATTTTGCCTCCGCAAGAAAAGAAAAGAAGTGAAGTGGGGAAAGGGTAGAGTGCAGTGTGACCCGACTTCATTGGAAGCACACAACGGAGACGTACTATTCCACGATGAACGAATCCGAACTTTAGTAAACAAATTCTTGTGTTTTTTGTGCTTGATTTGTTGATTTCACTAGTCGTTGCTTGTACTAGCTCATTTCTAGAGTTCATCTTGATCTGTCAATTGAGCATGTTTGAGATACAATTATCTAGTGAAATACCTCGGTACCAACTCAATGGTGTATGGTAGTTCATTGATCTACTTTTGATTGAGTTTTGCATAGGCATATTGTGAACATTTCATAATCTTTGGATACTCTATAGATTTCTACGGAATCTCCGCAAATTGCGGAGAATCCGGAAAATTTCTAAAGTTTCCATAAGTTACTAATTCTGCTACAAGTTATTGTGTAAAATTTATAATCGCCTATTTACCCCCCTCTAGGCGACATCGAAGATCCTTTCATAAACATTTATTGTTAAAGCATGGTTCCTTATAGCACCTGTGATGGACTAGATTGGCGACCAGAGAGAGGGGAGTGAATGGGAGCCGATAAAAAATTCTTCTCTCAAGGAGAATGAACTCGACCTTTATCCCAATCGCAACTTCGAGAGTCATGCACGAACACACGGAAGCAACCACAGAAGAAAGTGCGAACGAATAACCTCAAAACATCACTGTCTACTATCAGTGACTTTTATGATGCCCACTGGAAGGTGGCACCGCAAGGATCAGTGTGAGCAGAGCATTAGAACAACACACATGCAGCCTGCACCAATTGATGCGGTGGTGGAGCTGAAATTGCATCGTAACAACCGATGGAGCGCAGATAACTACAACGCTATAGACTACCCTCACCGATTGATGCGTTGCTCACTTGACGAGCACACCACAAGGGTCAGTGGAAGATGCAAAATGAACCCGTGCCGAATCTAAGTTGACGAAACGAGCTGAGAGGACCATCAAACATTGCGGTGCGCTACAGGTGGTGATGCAAGATTTGGTGTGGGCGAAGAAACCAAAGACGCTACAGACTTGAGCGTCGACTATTGCGGTGCGCTTCAAGCGTCCCCACCGCAAGAGTCGGTGAAGTCAGCGCAACTAGAAATCGCAAGCGGACGAACCGAGGAAGAACTCAACAAATCCTGGTGAGACATACCTCCACCGATTCTTGTGATGCGGCGTGGAGCCCTCCACCGCAAGGGTGTGTGCACCCGAAACAGAATAAAAAACAGTGCTCGCGGACACGACTTCAACTTTGAATCAATCGATCTCCTGGCTCACACAATGGATTGAAGCGAGGTTTTGGGGGAAGTAGATTTGCCTCATGGACAAGCCATATCTAGTAGATCAAGTCCCCAAATCAACTCAATCATGCAGAATCACGAATCAAAGCGACAAACACGAAGAACTCAGGTTACCTCAAAGATCTTCAAATCTAGAGCGATTCAAGGAGAAGGATATCAACTTTGAGAACTCCCACACAAGAGTTGCAAAACATTGACTACGCCTTCATGACAAGGATAAGGTAAACTAGAGTGAGCCGGCTACCCCACGGGTTAGCCGAATCACCGCTGGTCTTCCTTGTTCCCTATATCCTTCAGAAGTGATGGTATGTGCACCCTTTACCTCACTCTCCCTTATCCATGAGTTTGATTGAATTTTAATTCCTATCCTTTATATCAAATTCAAGGAATTGTGCTCCGCTTGCTCTACATGACTCCTGTGGTTGGCTTGTATATGTTTTATTCCTTACTTATTATCTTGATTCTTGTGAACAAATATCTTTTAGGGAACTCATGCTCATCTAAGTAATTAGCGTTTGTGACAAGGTTTGATGATATGATCTTCGCTCTAAATGTTTGAGTTCTTGGGAATTTTATTTGAAAACTTGAAACCCGTTGCAAAGCTCCTCTTTGGTATGCCACGGTCCTACCAAAGCCATATGATGTTTTTAAATCGAAAACCTTATACTCATATGTTGCTTGTTATTGCATTGAGCTTTGTCAAATTGTTGTGACCCTTGTGAGAATTCTTTTCATGCTTTTGTGATCAAGATTCATGTGCACACCATTTTTCCCTCGCTATTCTTCTACACTGGAAGTTAGCACTGTACCATCTATCCATTCCACCAAATAAAGCTACATGCATTGTTCCATGATTTATCCCTCTCCAAATATCTCCAAAAGAGACTGGGCTATGCAAAAAGAAAAAAAAAGAGAAAGAAAGACATGCTTAAAAAGCATGATAAAAAAAATAAAAAAAGAGAGATATCCCATATCTTAGTAATTTCAAAAAAGGGGAGAGGAGAAAATCATGCAAGAAAAGGAGTTCCATAACTTAGATGGTAATAACTAGTACCTATTTCGGGGCTAGTGACCACCTTACCATCACCACAACTCTCATAACTTATGGTAATATCTAGAACCCATTTCGGGCCTAGTATCCACCTTACCACACCCACCATATCCATACACGTGCACATCTTGATCCGATTGTATGACTTGTTTTTCTCCTTGGATCCAATTTTTGACTTTGCAATACATGTGATGCAAGTATGCCTTATCATTCATACCTTACCTTGAGCTCCACATAAGCCACCATTAGAGGTAGGATGAATAAAGGCAATCTAATACCTTGGTGAGGACAAATACATATTGAGCGATCTGAGAGAATCAAATGAGGAGCTAAGCAAGGATTGTTTTGAAAACTTATTGCAAAACACCAAGTTGCTTGATGTTGTGACCGAACGAATCCAATCTTAACAATAAGTAAACTCACAAGCACGAAACACTCAAAACTCACTATGCTTCTTTCCTTTAACAATTTTTCATCACCTTTACAAGTGCACCTCGCCCTCCTTTTATAGGGAGCCAAGGCGACTTTTACATTCCAAAAATGCCCTAATGTGAAAAGAATAATCCTAAGTTATGCTGAATCTAAGATGTAAAATCACTGGTAGGCCATCATGCTCTCCACGCCATCCCACGAATCACGCCACCGAATACGTTGCATTTTTAGGGAGAATCACGTGCGGTTGTCAGCTCGCCTCAATCCTGACGGGGTTTCACGGGCCTTCTTTCATATTCCTAACTTCTTTACCTGCACACATTCAAGAGATGAAAGCTGGATTGGGAAAACATAGGTACTTGCCATACCGTTCGAAACCCGCCAGGTGAATCCTCCTGAGCATTTGAGACATTGGACGGGAATCGATCATTTTATTGAGAAAGCAATCTTGGTGACATGACTGATAAGAAAATAAGACACTGATTCGCTTGCGAAGGGACCACTGTGAAACCTCTCGGTCGAAAGATGGCCTTCGAAAGAACCGTGGTGGATGGTTTGTGGGACTGAGTTTTGGGGAAGACAGATTGGCACTGATGTCACCGGCGAAGTAAAAGACTAGGGTTCCACTAGTTATGATCGATTCCGGGTCCCCAACACTTGACATGATGAGCAAGAGTGATTTGATTCATGACCATTCCATTCGTCAACTACCCAAGATGGCATGATAGACACTCCACAGAGTTCACAGGTACAAGGAATGGTTTGGAATATCTCTTATGCTCGCTTAATACCTATGGATATCATGTTTCACCTTGATCTATTTCCCTTCACTCGGGACGAGCAAAGGTCAAGTGTGGGGGTGTTTGTTGACGGTTGTTAAGTACCACTTTTATGATGTCAACTCCTACATAAAATAAATGTAAAGTGATCATCCACACTAGAATAGGGACTTAAACTAATCATTTCCACAAGTGTTGGTAATTATTCAAATGCAGGTATTTAGTACTAGAAATGAGAGCAAAAGCATATGCCTTTGATCCAAGCACTTCAACCTTAGCCAATGAGGGGTTGGCACATAGGATTCCCCTGGATCAATGATGTCACCAATCTATGTGAAACACTCTCGACGAATCACACGCTGCCACGCCAATATTACATGGATCCAAGGGCCCACTTGCTACCCAAACTACCTCCAAACTCGTAGTGCACCTGGAATAGATCATGGGACCCATCTGGAAGTCACCTGGAGAAAACATAAGGCGACACATGGCCCCTAGGATCGGTCGAACCGACCTAGTGTCAGTTGATCCTGGCCTTGCACGTGCCGTCTTCTTATTGGTCCCTTGCAGCGTTCTGAGGTGTTTTGGAGCACTTTGAGCCTCGAAGCTTTGACATCCTTGGCCTATAAATAGAGGGCTAGGGGCTCTCTTTTGGAACACACACTTCTCCTCCTCCTCTTTCATTTTGGCCTTGTGACCTCTCTCCCTAGGAGAGGAGGGCTCTTGTATTGGATTAGTGCAGGAAAGTGAGGGGGAATGCTTGGGGACATGTCATGTTCATGACATCTTCCTCAAAAACGAACCTCAGCGAGTGCCTCTGTTCTTCATTTAGAGTAAAGTGAGTATTTCAACATTTTCTATTTAGACTAAAGTCGTGTTCATGCATAAATTAAGTGTTCTTGTGTTCTTCGTTCGTTCTTCATTTAGAGGCTTGTGTTCTTCGAACACAACCCTTCCGATCTTGTAGAGCTGGATCATAAGTTTGCATTCTGTTTGTGTGATAGCTTGTCTATTAGAATAAAGTTGGTGCTCCTACATGTGCTTCAATTAGATCAAAGTGCATCCGTGATCTTGCATAAGTGATAGTTGTGATTTTGAGCTAGTGTTAGTATCTCCCTCGCGGGTTCGTTGCCCTGTATTTATACTGAGTGCTATAGCAGGGCTAGGGAGGACTAGACGTAGTAAGCTATAGTAGTAATCGGTGGTGTAGACGTGGTGTCTAGACTACCGGTTATCCTTTGTTTGCCCTGTGCCCCACATATAGATAGAGGTAGGCCGCGGTAGTGATAGCCGTTGGACCCTTCGTACTCCTTCACGTCTGGGTACAACATAGAGCCAAAGGTTGGAATCACCTTGAGCCTTTAGAGCTAGGAACCAGTGCCCGAAGCGACTGTTCATACCAGAGAGACTGTGCTAGACTATGTTCTCTATCAGCAGATCCTTCCTACCTATCCTAACCTATGAGGTTTTTTTTGGGAACTATCCTAACCTATGAGGTTGTGTACTTAGACTATTAGCTGGGCTAGGAGCTAGAGCTCGTCTGTCCCGTGGATTCGATAAACCCTTGGAATACTCGTTCCCTGGGGAAGTGCTACACCGGTATATCCGTGCGCTTGCGGATTTGTTTGTACCCGTCAGTGTACCCGGTTGATCTTACACGCTCACGCTAGGTGCACAACAAGTGGTGATGTTAAGAAACATCAAAAATCACGTATAGAAAACCTGAACAGGACCCACATGAGCTCGATCCTGTGGATGGCCTATCACGGTTCATCACCCCATACAATGTTGGTTTGCATTACTCCATCTCGCTCTATCATTTGTTTTCTGAGTTTCATGATCGTATCTCTGACCCTGTTAATAATCAGAACCACATCCTATGCTTACCCCTTTTTATCAAGTGACCATGGTCGACTTGCATATATTTTATTCCTTGTTGTTTATCTTGTCACTTGTGAACAATATCATAATTGGGACATCATGCTTATCTAAGTGATTGACGAGTGCAATATGACTTGATGATATGACATTTGCTCTAATGTTCAAGTTATTGGGCTATTTACTTTGAAAACATAAAAAACTCTTGCAAAGCTCCTCGTTGTTATGCCAAGTCCCACCAGAGCCATATGATGATATTTCTTGAAAAACCTTATACACATTTGCTGCTTGTCTTTGCATTGAGCTTTGTCAAATTTTTGTGACCCTTGCAAGAATTCTTTGCATGCTTCCGTGATCAAGATTCATGTGCACTCCACCATATTCCCCCTTGCTATGCTTCTATATTAGAAGTTAGCATTGTACCATTCGTCCATCTCACAAAATAAAGCTCCATATGTGTTGATCTCTCCCTCTCCAAGATGTTGTTACAAAAGAGACATGGGCTATCCAAAAAAATGGACACATGAAGGTCCAAGTATTGAAAAAAAGGGAAGAGAGAGATAGACATGTTCTCCAAATTTTTTATAAGAGAGGGATAATCATACAAAAGGAGTCTACATTTCATCACACCATAGTTGGTAATAACTAGCTCTCATTCGGGGCCTAGTAACCACCTTACCATATCCACCATATCCATACACATGCACACTTGATCTAATTGCATGATTTGATTTTCTCCTTGGATCTGGTTTTTGACTTTGCAATATATGTGATGCAAGTAAGCTCTATCTTTTACCCTACCCTGACTTCCGCATAAGCCATCATTAGAGGTAGGGTGAAGAAAGGTAATTCTAATGCCTTGGTGAGGACATATATACACTTTGAGCGATTTGAGGGAATCAATGAGGAAGCCAAGCAGAGTTTTGTTTGTGAAAATATTATGCAAAACCCCAAGTACTTGTCATTGGTAGTTGAGTCATTTGATTCACTGTCATTCTGCTCTTCAATCACCCAAGATAGCATGGTAGACACTCCACAAAGTTCACAGGAGCAAGGTATGACTCGGAATATCTCCTCTGCTTGTTTCATACCTCTGGTATTCATGACCCGCTTGATCTGTTCTCCTTCACTCGGGACGAGCAAAGATCAAGTGTGAGGGTGTGTTGTTGACGGCTGTTAAATACCCATGGCAGTCAACTCTTGCATTTTACCACTAGAATCATGCATCCACACTAGAATAGGAGCTTAAACTGACTATTTCCACAAGTGGTGATTTATATTTGAATGCATGTATTTAGCATAATAAATGAGAAGAAAGCACACCACTTTGATCCAAGCACTTCAGGCTCAGCCAATGAGAGCCTGCCACACATGATCCTATGTGTCAAGGAGACGTCCTCAATCCAAGAGAGGCAAGCCTAACGAATCAGAGCACACCACATGGATGTCACAAGGATCCAAAGGCCCACTTGGCATCCAAACCAACTCAAAATACTATGTACACCTAGGATGTACCCAAGGGCCCACATGTCAGCCACCTGGTCAAAGGAGAGGGACAGTCGGGCCCACAAGGGGTCGACCGAACCGTGGGTTCGGCCGAACCGCCTTATGGCCGGTTGATCCTGGCCTTTCACGTGGTGACTTGCCATTGGCCCAAAGTGACATTCCCGGGGTGCGCACAGGTGTTTGAGGCGCGGACACAAGGTGCTCCACACCTATAAATAGGAGGGGAGGGGTAAGAAAGGAGAACACACTTGAAGCCAACACTTCTATCCTTTGTATTGTCTCTCCTCTCTCATTCTCTCTTGGTGGAGAAGTTTCCCTCTCTTCTCATGGGTAGTGTGTGTGTTTGGAGTGATTAGCCTAGGATAGAGCTAGGTAGAGAGGGGTGAAGAGAGAGATGGATGATAAGGACACGCTTGCGATGCCCGGAATTTGTCCCAATCTTTCACGGTACTACCGACTTCAGCATTATTCCCAAACTTCTATTTATCTTTTTGAATTATACAAACATGAGCAATTTAAATCTCTTGCAAAAAGATCACTACTATCTGATACAATATATATATTATATTGCTAGCCAATAGAAGCTTCAAAATGACAGCATAATTAATCTTGTGAGTAAGAGAGTAGAGATTAATTTGTCTTCCCAACCAATCACAACATTCAAGCCTCCGTATACAGGACCCAACAAGATAGCACTAGCAGTCCAAATATTCAGAATCGTATGTAGGAATAAACAACTCAATTATGTCCCTTAATAATCAATACCAGCAAAGATAGATATAAGAATCGGCTTACAAGATTGCAGACCAAACCCAAGATAATTTCTCCCACCCGCGGTTGCGACAAACCACGATCAGAAGAATGGGATCCCGACAAGAATCCAAGATGTGTCCTAGCCGCAGGGCTCGATCACACACTCCACACAATCCGAGAAGGATCGACAAGGTAGGCTGGAGACGAAGCAACACCGCCTCTCTGTTCTCCTGAGGAGAAAACCCTTGGCAGGAAAACAAACTAATGATAAAACCCTATTGTTAGCGTTTCTTAACGTCACCACTATGGCACCAGTTAGCGGGAGCATGTAAGAGACATAGGGTATACCGCAAGCTGAGGACCAGGTGTGTCCGAAGACCAGTGGAGAGTTGCTCCTTAGTGATGAGTGATTGACAACATTGTGTGGACTGATGCTTGGCTAAGTGTGCAGGTACAGGTTGCGGCTTGACTCGTGTCGGTGCAGGTGAAGAACAAGCGCGAAAGGCCTTAGCCGTGGTGGCCTCCAGGTGATGGAGTGGCAACTAGGCTTGGTTCGATGGACCCGGTGGCCGATGGGGTCAAGTGCGAGCCGTGCGGTGCAAGACGTGGGCCGGTGCAAGGTAGCGGTTGAAGCCCGAAGCTTGCACGCGGGGTTTGTTGGTTTGCCCACAAAACCTTCGGTGGACGGTTTCTTGGTTTGGGCCTCAAAACCAAGCCCGGAGGCCCGAGGCGACGGAGACGGTGATCCGGGAGCTTCGGGAAGCTTCGAGGCGGAGGATACGTGGCGTGATCGCGGGGTTTGCGTCGAGGTGAAGCGAAGCCGTGGTGGAAGCGTGTCCGTCCGATGAAGACTTGACCAAAATGCCCCTGAGGGGTTGTATCTTCATTTGAGTTGTAGGGGTAGCGTGGTCATTTACCTCCCTCTGATGGACTTCGTATAAATAGCGGAGAGGTGGATGACATCTCTCTCCCTTGCTTCCTAGGGCTTTCTCCCCCGGTAGATTTCTCCGGACTGCTTCATTTTCCTCTGGATTCCTTAGGCTAGACTCTTGTACAGACTCTGTTCTCTGGATGTATGGAAGCATTCGGCGTCCCGGTGATCTCCTAGTCCTTTGTGATTTTCGTGTCATTTTTGGGGTTATTTTTGGGAGTTTTCGTTCTTCGCTTGATTCGTGAGTTTGGAGGTGTTTCTTCACAGATTTCTGAGGGGATCATGGGTGGATGCCTTGTGCATGTTTGTGTATGATCTTGACCCCTCAAACGCCGTGTAGAGCCTTCGATTCGTGAGTTTTTGGCCGGAGTTCATGTTCTTGGTGGAGTTCGTGTGATCGCGATTCCCGGTGATTTAGGGAGTTAGAGGTCGAGATTTTTGGGGTATAGCATCCTTGTGTGACGCATATCATCTCCCCAAAATCTTGTCTCAAGAGCTTCTACCGTTTGGGAGATCCGGTGATGAGTTGTTGGAGTTGACCCCGCGGGTCGAGCAGTTTTGGTTCTGTTCGTGTTCTGCGGACAGTCCGCCTGGTGCACGCAGACAGTCCGCGAGGGGTCCAGTTCGTCTCAATTCGTTGCTTGTTCGTGCGCGTTCTTGTTTCGATCCGTTTCAGCTCTAGGGTTTTGTTGCAATTGGTTTGCGGACAGTCCGCGCGTAGCTCACGGACAGTCCGCGTGGGAAGTTTTGTCTGGGGTTTTGTCTGGGGTTTCCAGCGAGCTGGACGGACAGTCCGCGCTGCCCTCACGGACAGTCCGCGACACTGGCGGACGGTCCGCAAGGCCTGGCCGGATAGTCCGTATTTTCGGGATTGTTTCTGGTAGCTCTGGTGTTCATTTCAGACAGTCCGTGCAGCACCTGCGGACAGTCCGCCGTACCCTAGTGGACGGTCCGCCCGTACTGCACGGACAGTCCGTACCTGGCATTTCTAGATTGTGCCAAGTGCTTTGATTCTTGTCCGGTGCTTCCGCTCTTTGCTCCTAGGCTTCTTGGTTGATCTTCTAGGCTTGTGTGTGTCTTGTTTGGAGCTTCGTTTGTGTGCGCGGATTCATGGAGTGGCAATTGGGGTATAGGCCGAGTTCGACCTTAGGGAAGAATTTTTATCGGCTCCCATTCACTCCCCCCTCTTTGGTCGCCCTATTCAGTCCTTCAATTGGTATCAGAGCCGGTTACGGATCTTCGTGATTCTAACCAGTCTAAGATCCAAAGATGGGCGATTACGGCAAGGGGTCGGGTCCTCCGCACTTTGATGGCAAGAATTACCCGATGTGGGAGAGGCGCATGGGCGCGTTTTTGCGAGGGAAGGGAACTCTCATCTGGGAGGTCACTCAGAATGATCATTATGTCATCCCAGAGAGTTTTCTACTTCCAGGATCACGGGACATGTTTGAGGCCAACAGCAAGGCCGTTGATTACTTGTTCCGTGCTCTCTGTGCCTCGGAGTTCGAGCGAGTGTACGAAGAGAATGTGGTCGGAAAGATATGGCACAAGTTGAGAAATGCTCATGTTGGCAATGCTCAAGTGCAAGCTCGTTTATTTTCCACTTACTGGAGAGAGTACGAGAACTTCACTCATCTCCCCGGCGAGTCGACCGATGCGATGTTTCAGTGCTTCACTAGCATAGTCAACAACATGAGGGCCAATGTGACAGTGCTCCCATACACGGATCATGATCAAGCTATCAAGCTTTTGCATGCCCTGGATAGGTCCGTGTGGAGTGCCAATGTCGAGGCCATTGAGGAGTCGAGCGTGTATGATACACCGACATTGGATGAGCTATTTTCCAAGCTCAGGTCTTCTGAGGTTGATCGTGGCTTGAGAGCCAAGAGCGAGAGCCCCACTGATCCTCATAGTTTGGCTCTTGTCTCGGGATCACGGTCTAACACTAACCCTGGTGGTTTCTCTTTGTCTTGCCTTGTGTCTTTGCCAGATGATGACTTTGAGGTGCTGAGCGAGGACGATCTCGCCTTGTTGAGCAAGAGGTTTGGGCGAATGTACGAGAACCGCAAGAATGCAAGGCGGAGCTCGGGGATGTGCTATCAGTGCGGGAAGCATGGGCACTTCATCGCCGAATGCCCTGAAGCCATGGAGATCAAGAACGACTACAAGGGCAAGTCCAAGCACGACTATAACAAGCACCGCTCCCGGAACGACTACAAGGACAAGCACAAGGACAAGGGAGAGAGAAGGCACAAGAAGGGTGGTGGTCACAAGAGCAAGACCGCTCGAGTGATGGTGGCCAGAGCGAGCGACATCGACTCGACATCAAGCGATGCTTCTTCTAGTTCGAGCAGTGAGGAAGAGCAAGAGAAGCGCAAGGACAAGCGGCACACGGGCAAGAACATCACTGGCTTGAGCTTCGTCGCACAAGGAGGATTTTGCGGCATGGCGCATTCCAAGAAGGGTGGGAGGCACAGCTCGGATTCGAACTCCGACTCCGATGAAGAGGTACGACAAGATCCCAACTTCTTGCTAGAGGAGAATGCTAGGCTCAATGAGTTGCTTGATAACCGTGATGATGTGCTTAGAAAGACCAACAAGGAGAAGAGGGAATTTAGGTCTCTATTGGGTGATGCTAAGGACAAGGTAGCCGAGCTTGAATCCTTGCTTGTGGATGCTAGGAATGAGATTGTTGCTTTGAAATCTGCTCCTGTGGTGTCGGATGAAATTGATTGTGGTGATTGCTCAGTTTTTCTCGCTGATTTGACTGCCCTCAAAGAGAAACATGCCTCTGTTCTTGAGGAACTAGATGTGGTTAGGGTGGAGTGTGATGAATTGAAGTCTAGGCCAGCTTTACTAGGTGCTTGTACCTCATGTCCTGTCTTGCATGCTAGGCTAGATGAATCTCACACTAGGATTGTTTCTCTTGAGGCGGCATTGAAAGCTCCTTTTCCTACATCATGTTCAACCTGTGAAATACATGCTTTGAAAAACATGGAACTTGCACACTATGTTGATCGTCTGCAGGATGAAAATGATGAACTTAGGAAGTTGATGAGTTGGTTGTCTGGGCATGAGCCACAATTGAGTTTGATGTTGGCTCAGTTCAAGAGGTTTGATGGTCAAGTGTTGGGGGCTGACAAGTGTGGTGAAAAGAGTGGTGAGGGAGAAGAGAAAGCTGGAGAGACACCTACACCACCCCACACCATACCCATGAACAAATATGCACCCAAGCCAAACCACCTAAGAAACAAGCTTGATACAACTCCAGACCCACCAGTGTTCCCCCAGAAATCAGAGAATTACCAGAAACCCATCAAGTTTGTGAGCAACTTGGGTAATGTCTTTGAGGGGAAGTCAGGAGAGAAAGGTGTTGAGAAGCCCACAGAAAAGCCACCGCCTAAGCCAGTGCCAATCCGCTTCCATTGTGAGTATTGTGGGAGGGATGGGCATAAGGATGAGTTCTATTTCTGGAGGAAGAGGGATAAGAGGTTTGCTAGGGAGATGGCAAACAAGGATAGGTACCACCTTGCTCATGGTGTGCCTGAGCCTCGTAGAGGGCCTCTACCTAGGGGTGATGTGTTTGTGAGGACAGTTCCCACTCGTGGAGGTGGAGGTGGAGGTGTGTTCCCTCAGAGAGACAGGCGTGTTGGGTTTGGGCGTGGTGAGTTGGCTCGACGTGCTCCTTCTCGTGACCGTTACGAGTTTGGGAGGCACGATCGGAGCTTTGGGTCTCAGATGGACTACGGGCCACGTTTTCCTCCTCGTGGTGCGCGTACTCCTCCAGTGAGACGTGACAGGTCCTTTGGTGGTAGGCGTGAGAGGACTCCGCCTAGGGGTTATGGTAGGATGGACTTTGCTAACCCTTCTTTTGAGCAAATGGCTCGACACTGGTTTGACTCATTTGGAACTAACCCTAGTGTTGAGTCGCTTGCTCATTCTCGTTCTCGTTTTTGATTGCAGGCGGGAGGCTTGGAGAACTTTTTGTTGATTGACTCCGGTTGCTCGAGACACATGACCGGAGATCGTGGGTGGTCTCCAGCCTCACCCCGGTGAGTACGAGGGAGTACATCACTTTCGGGGATAACGGAAGAGGACGAGTGCTTGCTGAAGGTATGGTGAAGGTGAGTAGCAAGGTGACCTTAAGAACTGTGGCCCTGGTCAAGTCACTTGGTTTTAACCTGTTGTCGGTATCTCAATTACTTGACGAAGATTTTGAGGTTCGTTTTAAGGCTGGTGCTTCTCGTGTGCTTGATTCTCGAGGCGATCTTGTCTGTACGATCGTCCCCGAGGGTCAAATCTTTCATGCTGATTTTTCCCAGTCTGTTGGTCCTCCTCGATGCTTTGTTGCTGGTGTGTCGGCCGAGCTTTGGAAATGACATAGGAGGTTGGGACACTTGAGCTTTGAGTTGCTTTCCCGCTTGAGTGGTCTTGATCTTGTCCGAGGATTGCCTAAGTTGAAATTCGAGAAGGATTTGGTTTGTGCTTCTTGTCGGCATGGAAAGATGGTTGCCGCTTCTCACGCCCCTCTGACTGTTGTCATGACCGAGCGACCTTGTGACCTGTTGCACATGGATTTGGTTGGGCCAGCTCGTGTTCGCTCTGCGGGTGGGAAGTGGTATGTTCTTGTGGTTGTTGATGATTTTTCGAGGTACTCTTGGGTTTTCTTTTTGGAGGATAAGAGTGAGACATTTGGCTTTGTTCGAGACTTGATCTTGAGGTTGAAGAATGAGAGACATGGAGATGCCATTCGAGCTATACCCAGTGACAATGGCACGGAGTTTAAGAACTCTCATTTTGATGCCTTTTGCAGTGATCTTGGTCTTGATCATCAGTACTCTTCTCCATACGTTGCTTGCCAGAATGGCGTTGTGGAGAGGAAGAACCGGACCCTTTGTGAGATGGCCAGGACGATGCTCGATGAGCATAGGACTCCTAGGCGTTTCTGGGCCGAGGCGGTCAATACCGCTTGCTATGTCTCAAATCGCATTTTCCTTCGTGCTTTCAAGAAGAAGACCTCTTATGAGCTGATGCATGGCCGACAACCCAAGGTGAGTCATTTTAGAGCTTTTGGCTGCAAGTGTTTCATTCTGAAGAAGGGCAAGTTGGATAAGTTCGAGTCCTGATGTTCGGATGGGATTTTCCTTGGTTATGCGATTCATTCTAGAGCATATCGTGTGCTCAACCTTGACACTAACCGAATCATGGAGACTTGCGAGGTTACCTTCGACGAGACACAGCCATGTAGCTCTTCTACTTTTGAGTGTGCAGGTGACGAGGAGATCGGTGCCAGGATCTTGGAGGATGAGAAGGCTGGAGATGGAGACGAGGATGATGATGATGGTGGTGCTCCCACGGCTGATCATGTACATGCTACTTCCACTACTACGATGACGATCGATGATGGACCATCCCCTACACCCACTACGACTGAGGCTGTTCGAGTGGAGGCTGCTGCTGAGAGGGAGGTGCTGTCCAGGCGTGAGGCTCCCCGGCGTGTACAGATTGATCACCCACCGACGACAATCATCGGTGACCTCCATGAACGCACTACACGGTCGAGGTCCAGGAATTCCTCTCATTTCACTCACTCTGCTTTTGTTGCTTCTTTCGAGCCCAAAGATATTCGACACACTTTGTCTGATGAGAATTGAGTGAATTCCATGCATGAGGAGTTGGAAAAGTTTGAGAGAAACCAAGTCTGGGTGTTAGTTGATCCACCGCCAAATTGCCGTCCCATAGGAACCAAGTGGGTGTGGAAGAACAAAGAGGGTGAGAATGGGATGGTTGTGAGAAACAAGTCGAGGTTGGTGGCTCAGGGTTACAACCAGAAAGAGGGCATTGACTATGAGGAGACATTTGCTCCTGTGGCCCGTTTAGAGGCAATTAGGATCCTTCTAGCCTTTGCCGTGGCTAAAGGGTTCAAGTTGTACCAAATGGATGTCAAGAGTGCTTTCTTGAATGGGGTGATAGAGGAAGAAGTGTATGTGAGGCAACCCCCGGGGTTTGAGAGTAAAAAATACCCACACCGTGTATACAAACTCCAGAGAGCGCTCTATGGGTTGAAACAGGCACCTAGAGCTTGGTATTGTAGGTTGAGAGGCTTTTTGCTGAGTAAGGGGTTTGTGATAGGCACAGTTGATAAGACCATATTTCTCCTTAAGCATGGGAATGACCTTTTGATTGTTCAGATATACGTGGATGACATAATCTTTGGTGGCCCTTCTCATGATCTTGTTGCCAGATTTGCAGATGACATGAGCAGAGAATTTGATATGTCCATGATGGGCGAGCTGCAGTTTTTCTTGGGACTCCAGATCAAGCAGTGTAAGGACGGGACGTTTGTACATCAGGCGAAGTACACCAGGGACATGGTGAAGAAGTTTGGCATGAACGACTCCAAGCCGCTGACCACACCGATGAGTACGACTACGGCTTTGGACGCATATGAGGACGGCGAACCCGTGGACCAGAAGGAGTACCAGAGCATGATCGGCTCCCTCCTCTACTTGACGGCGACGAGGCCGGACATACAGTTCAGTGTGTGTCTGTGTGCTCGTTTTCAGGCTTCACCGAGGACTTCACATCGGCAGGCCGTCAAGCGGATTTTCAGGTACTTGAACTACACTCCTGAGTTTGGTCTGTGGTACTCTGCCTCCTCGACACTCAGGCTTCATGGTTTTTCTGATGCGGATTTCGCTGGGTGTCGTTTGGATCGCAAGTCCACTTCTGGGTGTTGTCAATTCCTTGGTTCTTCTTTGGTCTCTTGGTCATCTCGCAAGCAATCCAGTGTAGCCCAGTCCACTACAGAGGCCGAGTATGTAGCTGCTGCTAGTTGTTGTTCCCAGCTGCTTTGGATGACATATACCATGAGTGATTTTGGAGAGTAGTGCTCCCAGGTTCCACTTTTCTGTGATAGCACCAGTGCCATAAGCGTAACCAAAAATCCTGTCCTCCACTCCAAAACGAAACACATAGAAGTGAGGTACCACTTCCTGAGGGACAATGTTGAGAAGGGAAACATATCTTTGTCCTATGTCCCTACCCAAGATCAGCTAGCCGACATTTTCACTAAGCCGCTTGATCAAGTCACCTTCACTCGCTTGCGGGGTGAACTTGGTGTTTGCTTTCTTTTTTAACTGAGTCTTGGAGCTTCTCATGTATATATGTGTCATATGTTCATTTTTGTTGCATTGCATTCATGCATTTTACTTTTTGTACAAAACCTGGTAGGATAGCCATCTTTGGATCACTTGTGTTAGGAATGAGCTTCTCTTATATACATTGATCATCGATGTGCTATTTGTGAGATATGTGCATGTTTGGCAATTTGTGGATGTGAATGCCATGCTCTGGATGGTTTTGTCATATATTTGTGTTGAGATAGCTTTCTTTTGATGAAAATGCTAAAATGATGTCTCTCATGAGTAGATGCTTGTCTATGCTCAATTTGTGCTTAAATGCTTATATCATGCTCAGTTTATGCTCGAGGATCATATTCTCTTTGCTTGGGGTCAAAGACCTTTTGTCATTGTAAATGTTTAGCCCTTTTGCTTGCTTGGGGAGGAGCGTAAGCTTCTTTTTGCCGCAAAGGCACTTCATGTACCATGTTTAAACTTGAAAATGAAATTGGTGTATGAATTGCCTTGTGCTTGAAAAATGAGCTCCTAATCATGTTATTATGCTTTGAAATTCATATTTTGGGTGCTAAACCGTAGCATACTTGTCTACCATGAGAAGTCTCATTTTAAGAAGTAGACATATGGCTCGGTGGCTTTAACATGACTTGAGTAGCTTGTAGGCGTTTATAATGATCTTGTGATGAGAATTTGTGATCTTGCATAAACTTTGGATGATCTAGTGCCTTTATGTTCAAATTGGTATCGAAAGAGTCTTGCTCATGAGATTACTATTTCTTTGTGAAAATTGCTTAAATTTGCCTTTAGCCATGTCACATGCTTATATGTCTCTACCTTCTTGATGGCAATGTGCTAGATACACCATGTCTACTTTGCTTGCTCTATGTCTCTTTTGTAGCATTTTTGTTGTGCTCTTTGTATATTTGAGAAGCTTAGTAGACTGTTTATATGCTTTGACATGCATTTTTCATGAAAACAAGGGGAAGAGTTTCATATACCTTGATTCATGCATTGTCAACAAGGGGGAGAATTTTGTATGATATGGGGAGAAATTTTCATGCATTTGGGAGGATTTGTGGAAAATTGGTATGCATTTGTGAGATGTGGCATGTGAGGAGAAAAATTGAGAAGAAGAGGTTGCATTTGCTCAGGGGGAGTTTGCATGTGTGCCTGAGTTGTGTGCTTTGTGATGTGCTCCTTGTGAGCTTTGTTTTTGTCTCGACTGTGTCGAGCCGTTGCCCTTGTCTTAGGGGGCCGAGACTTGGTTGGCGAGTGATCGTATTTCGCTTGTTCTTTGGTTTTGGATCACTTGCTTGGGAGGTTTGTGTTCGTGGTTGTTTTCTTTTCTTTTTCTCTATGTGATTTCTATTGGTGTGGTCAATGCACTCATCAAGGGGGAGATTGAGGACCAAGTGTGTCCGAAGACCAGTGGAGGGTCGCTCCTTAGTAATGAGTGATTGACAACGTTGTGTGGACTGATACTTGGCTAAGTGTGCAGGTACAGGTTGTGGCTTGACTCGTGTCGGTGCAGGTGAAGAACAAGCGCGAAAGGCCTTAGCCGTGGCGGCCTCCAGGTGATGGAGTGGCAAGTAGGCTTGGTTCGATGGACCCGGTGGCCGATGGGGTCAAGTGCGAGCCGTGCGGTGCAAGACTGGCAGGTGTTTCTTCACGGATTTCTTTGAGGGGATCATGGGTGGATGCCTTGTGCATGTTTGTGTATGATCTTGACCCCTCGAACGCCGTGTAGAGCCTTCGATTCGTGAGTTTTTGGCCGGAGTTCGTGTTCTTGGTGGAGTTCGTGTGATCTGCGATTCCCGGTGATTTAGGGAGTTAGAGGTCGAGATTTTTGGGGCATAGCATCCTTGTGTGACGCATATCATCTCCCCAAAATCTTGTCTCAAGAGCTTCTACCGTTTGGGAGATCCGGTGATGAGTTCTTGGAGTTGACCCCGCGGGTCAAGCAGTTTTGGTTCTGTTCGTGTTCTGCGGACAGTCCGCCTGGTGCACGCGGACAGTCCACGAGGGGTCCAGTTCGTCTCAATTCGTTGCTTGTTCGTGCGCGTTCTTGTTTCGATCCGTTTCAGCTCTAGGGTTTCGTTGCAACTGGTTTGCGGACAGTCCGCGCGTAGCTCACGGACAGTCCGCGTGGGAAGTTTTGTCTGGGGTTTCCAGCGAGCTGGATGGACAGTCCGCGCTGCCCTCACGGACAGTCCGCGACACTGGCGGACGGTCCGCAAGGCCTGGCCGGACAGTCCGTATTTTCGGGATTATTTCTGGTAGCTCTGGTGTTCATTTCGGACAGTCCGCGTAGCACCTGCGGACAGTCCGCCGTACCCTATCGGACGGTCCGCCCGTGCTGCACGGACAGTCCGCGCCTGGCATTTCCAGATTGTGCCAAGTGCTTTGATTCTTGTCCGGTGCTTCCGCTCTTTGCTCCTAGGCTTCTTGGTTGATTTTCTAGGCTTGTGTGTGCCTTGTTTGGAGCTTCGCTTGTGTGCGCGGATTCGTAGAGTGGCAATTGGGGTATAGGCCGAGTTCGACCTTAAGGAAGAATTTTTATCGGCTCCCATTCACTCCCCCCCCCTCTCTGGTCGCCCTATTCAGTCCTTCACAAGCGCACGGAAATACCATTGTAGCACTTCCCTAAGGAAGGAGAGTATTCCAAGGGTATCGAATCCAAGGAACAGCGTGTACTAGCTCCTACTCTAGTATAGATGATCCAAGGACACAACACTGATTGATAGGATAGGTAGAAAGGATCTGCCTCGACCGAGTGCAGAGTCTAGTTACGGTCTCTCAGGTATAACACTCACTTCGGGCACCAGGCACATCCTAGGTCAATGTGCTGGAGCGAGCCCAACTCGGTACGCGACGTAGAGGGTTGACAAAGGGTCCAACAGGCTGTCACCACTGCGGCCTACCTCTACATTACGATCGTACGTGGTCTTCGAAGGATAGCTTATGGTCCAGACACCACGTCTACACCACTTACTATTACTACGAATCCGCAAGGGAGATACTGGCACTAGCTCAAGGAATGCTCTATCACTCATGCAAGATCACGAATGCACTTTGATCCAACTAGAGACATGCAGGAGCTTCACTTTACTCTAATAGACAAGCTGGCAAACTAGATGCAAACTTATGATCTAAGTCTACTAGATCGAAAGGGTTGTGTTCGAAGAACACAAGCCTCTAAACCAAGAACAAACGAAGAACACAAGAACAAAGCAACTAAGCATGCATACGACTTTAGTCTAAATAGGAAATATCGAAATACTCACTTTAGTCTAGTTGAAGAACAAAGGCACCACTGAGGATCGTTCTTGAGGAAGATGTCATGAATCATGACATGACCTCAAGCCTCGCACCTCACTTCCTAGCACTAATCCTATACAAAGAGCTCTCCTCTCCTAAAGAGAGAGGCTCCAAGCCAAAATGAAGAGGAGGAGAAGTGTGTGCTCCAAATGAGAGCCCCTCCATTCCTATTTATAGAGGAGGGGGAGGCTTGCTTTGGTGCTCCAAGTGCTCCAAAATGTGCAGCCATCCTTGGGTGCCACCAATAGGAGAGTGACACGTGGCGAGGAATCTTGCAATGCACTCTTCTCTAGCTTCCAGGGGAAGGAACCAAACCGACCATGTACCGGTCAATCAGCAAGCGCCATGTCACTAATCCACCCCGGAATGTTGCAAGGGATCAACCAGGAAGCAACACGTGGAAGCAGATGGCGAACAGAGGCCAGAAAGGAGCGGCCGAACCTGGGTTCGGCCGACCCTGGCCCACCTCCTTTTGGCCCGTGCTTTCTCTGGGTGACTAATGTGTGGGCCCTTATGACGATTCCAGGTGCATGCCGAGTTTTGAGGTGGTTTGGGTCCCTGGTGGGCCCTTGGATCCTAGTGCTGCACACGCGGCGGTGTATGATTCGTCGGGAGTTGCTTCACATGGATTGATGAGGTGTCATGGACACATGGCATCCAATGTGGCACACGTCGCCACGTGGTCTAGTGTGGGTCCCACCGAGCTCACAAGATATCTTGTCTTGTGCATATTTTTCTCATCCGGACTCCAAAGTAGACAAATGATATATCCATTTCGATCGTCTCGACGAGCCCGTCGCAATGGTGCAGTCCAAATTGGCATTTGAGGATGTTTATGATGATGTCCTTTAATAGCCATTGGACTACTTGCTCTCAACTGTACCATTTGGCACGTATTTCGGTGCATTTTGCAACAAAAGCTAGAAACACCAACACTTGTGGAAATCATCAGTATCAAGCCCTATTCTAGTGCTGATGATCCTTTTACATTTGTTTTATGCAGGTATTGACGGTGTAAAAGCAGCACTTTTCGACCGTCAACACCCGTCTGCCGTTTAGAGGGGACCCTGCCCAATATAAGTCCTCGCTGGCACCTGGACCTTAGTCCGACTCCAACACAAATACGTGACCCTACTAATTAAGGTCCATACGAATAAACAAAACACCTCTAATTACAACCCAGCATACACGGACTCAAAGTTCCAAACTGAACCCATAAGCATGCACATATATTAAAATAATCTGGCCATGATGCAAGTCTCACCATTAGCATTAGGAACCTCATACTAGCACTTGCATGCAACATATTCAGTTCCAAAAAATGGCTCATGTGACATTGACTTGAATGCAGCCAATTTGGATATATTTTCTTTGCTTCTTTCCTTCCCTTTTCTTATGAAGATTAACTCCTCTAAAAAAATATATTTGATGATAGACCAGCGCTAGTAAATTTCTCCATATTTTTTTGTTAGAGAGCGCAGCGGAATCCGTCCCAGGAATTATACCCACGAGCCGGCACCTCAACAGGCCTAGGTCCAACGGAGTTCACAGCAACAAGAACTCGAGCCTAACTCAACCCAAAATGGGTTAGGACTGCCCCCACCTTTATGTTGTGGCCTCCATCATTGATTTCCGATGTGGGACTAAACCCAACAATCTCCCCCATCACACATCAGACCCAACTCTTCCATCACATGCAACCCATGTGAACTCACGGAAGGTTATTACAGGCCCTGAGTTTTAATTCTCCAGTCACAGTTTTTTCGTGACCCAACATAGACATTCATAGGCTCCCCGTCAATGTGTGACCCGAAGATGTTTTCACAGGTTAATCCAACATTCGACTCTGATACCACTTGTTAGAAAGCGTAGTGGAATCAGACCCGGGAAATTATACCCACGAGCCAGCACCCCAACATCCCTAGGTCCAACGGAGTCCACAACAATGTTGGTGTTTCTTAACGTCACTACTAACGACACCGAGTTAGAGCGAGCGTCAAGACTTGCCATAGGTAAATCTAACGATCATGAACAAATCTGCAAGTGCACAATAAACCATTGTAGCATTTCCCTAGGGAAGTGAGTGTTCCAAGGGTATCGTATCCGTGGAAGGCAATGGTGGATATCAAGACTTATGCTTTTGCACTGAATGTAGACCATGAGATAGACATAAAAAACAACAACTCAAATACAGGGGTAAGGTAAATGATTGGATAAGGGTAGTGTGACACACACTCTGATCTATCTCTACACAAGCACACTACAGTGTAGGGGGGACCATACGGGGCTAGCTCTAGGTTCTAAGTTACTATACATACAAGAGTTAGATGATACAAGAGAAGCACAATGCATTGCACGATTGGAGGTTTAGCACCCAGGAACAAACGGGGAGATAGCCCGTGATGACCAGCACTCTGCGAAACTATCCTTTAGACTCCTACAGCCATACCCCAGCGTGGAGGGTTTCAACGGGTCCAATAGCTGTCACCACTATGGCCTACCTCTATCATTACGGGGGCAAGCTCATAACTAACGAAGCTACACAATCCAGGCACCATGCCTGTGTTGCTGCTAGACTTCACCCGGCCCGGGCTATTGTGACCCAGGGCGAAGCCACCAGATAACTGGCCAACTTAGATTGAGTACCGTAGCTTAAACACAAACCTCATGCAACACAATAATGCTATCAATCTAGATCAAACAAGGGCTAGTCATACGAATGGATATGAACTCTCTTATGTCTAATCAACAAGATCAAAGGGTCATGTTCGTGAAGAACACGAGCCTCTAACTTATGAACAAACACATAAGGAATGAGAAAATCATCCTTCAACTGGATCGAGAGATAGTGTTCATGAAGAACACAAGCCTCTAAATGATGAACAATGGATGAACTCAAGAACATATCAATCACATGAGCTATCATAACTTTATATGAAATAGATGAATAACTGAAGTAGATCAAAGTCATACAAAGAAATAAAGATACAAGAGAACTCATACCTAGATCCCAAAGTAGACTTGGAACCTGAATAAGAGCTACTCTAGCCTACCCCCTAGCCTTGGAAACTAAAAGTAAGAGGAGAGTCAAGAGAGATGTGTGTGAGACACGGGAGCCCCTCCCCTTCTATTTATAGGCAAGAACCAGGCTTGCTCCGGGCACCAAATGTCACCAAAACACCTCGAGATGCAGTAAGTGACCAATAAGTGACCACCACATGGAAGGCTAGGATGGGCGGCCCCTAAGTCGGTTGGGCCGATCCTAGGATCGGCCGACCATCTAGGGCGGCCCCACCTGGTGTGCTTCCTCGTGGTGGCTGCCAGGTGGGCCCTCTGAGCTTTCCCTGGTGCATGGCTTGTTTGATGGCTGTTTGGAATCCTAGGTGGGCCCATGGATCTATGTTATGTCCATGTGTCGCTCTCTGATTCGTTGGTGAGTGCATTCCTTGGATCAGTGACGTGGATGCCACCTAGAATCAGTGTGGCAGCATTCCATAGAAGGTGGGTTTCCATCTCTTTTCATGCTCATTTCACGTATATTCAAATAATCTCCAAGGACAAGTGGAACTACATTATTCATACCAAAATACGAGTAATAAGTGAATATGCCTCTATTTATGTGAGAATATTAACAGCTAAAAGTGATACTTAACAACCGTCAAACAACAAGAACTGGAGCCTAACTCAACCCAAAAGACTAGCCTTATGGGTGAGGACTGCCCCCCACCTTTATATTATGCTCCCCCACCATCAATTCCCGATGTGGGACTAACCCAACAATCTCTCCCATAACACATCGAGCCCAACTCTTCCATCACATGACAACCCATGTGCACAACATGAAAGGTTATTACAACTCAGAGTTCAATTCTCTAGTCACAAGGTTTTTCGTGACCCTATAGAGACGTTCACGGGCTCCCCCGTCAACGTGTGACTCAGAGATATTTTCACATATTTTTTCGACCTTCGGCTCTGATACCACTTGTTAGAGAGCGCAACGGAATCCGGCCCAGGAATTATACCCACGAGCCGGCACCTCAACAGGCCTAGGTCCAACGGAGTTCATAACAACAAGAACTCGGGCCTAACTCAACCCAAAAGACTAGCCTGATGGGTGAGGACTGCCCCCACCTTTATGTTGTGCCCCCAACATTTTTGCCATATTTCTCATCAAAATAAATAGCTCCAATTTGAAGACCATATGATATTTGAGAATTACTAGCTGCTATATTTGAATTATCACTAGTCATGTCTCCATGAACATCTTGATGAGCCATGGGCTCATCATCCTCTCTTCCTTCAAACAAAGACATCCTCGACTTTGACTTATATTTAACATCTCCTAGCTAGGCCTCACTCTATGGTACAACATTAGAAGCTTTGATTGTAGTCTCGAATGGCATAGTAAAATCATCTTTAATGGTCCAAGTGGAAACATCAGATTAATTGCCATCAGAATTCCCATAAGTACCAATAACCTCATATTTAGTTCTAGAAATATCTGATGTCAGTATTGGAATGTTACTAGTGACATCACCAATAATTACTGGAAACTCAGTGACACAAGTAGTAATCATTGGAGTATGAACTGTCACACCACAGGAAACATCTTCAGAAGTGCGAGCATTTGTGTTCTCTCCTAAGCTCTCATAAGCCATAATTTTAGAACTTACAGTCACACCATTATCTCCCTCTTGAAGCAAAGTCATTCTCGGCTTTGGAATATTTTCAGCAACCGTTTTCTTCACTTTCACAGGACGAAACACCACAACCTTGGTAGCACTCTCAAGCATTGGTTTGAGCACATGATGTACTCCCTTGTGCACAAATGAATATGTATTGGAATGACCACTATGAGTAGCATCCAAATCAAACTGCCATGGCCTTCCTAATTACAAGTGACATGCACTCACTAGTGCTACATCACAATCAACTGTATCCACATAATTTCCGACGGAAAATTTAACTCTCGCCATGTGAGTAATTTTTAGTGTACCACTTTGATTCATCCATTGTATATAACGTGGCGTTGGAAGCCTCTGCATAGATAAAGATAAAGCATGAACAACATCTAAGCTAATGGCATTAGTGAAACTGCCACCATCAATAATAAGTTTGCATACCTTATCCTGAATTTGGTATTGAGACTCAAATATATTGGACCGCTACCCTCTCACATCAACAGGAGAACCATCACTATGTACTTCATGTGCCATCATAGATAAACCATCTGAAACATCATTTGTATCATCAATTTTAATTTCAGATGTCGAGTCACAAGGCCTGTTTAGTTGCAAAATTTTTACCAAAAGTCTTCACCTAGAGAACCGTGTCAGTTCATTTCTTCTCTGTGCATGCAACCCAATGCAAAAATTTCACCACTTTTCACCAAAGTTTTCAACAACTAAACAGGATGCAACCCTGACATAGAAGAATCAGCAATCGATTGTATAACTGTCGGTTTGGGCATGTCAACCTTTAGCGGCAACCGAGATTCTTCTTTTTTTATTACTTTCAAACTATCAACTGGGTTGGTAGCCAGAGATTTTCGGACACTAGCAGGGATAACCTTTTTCATTGAGTCAAGTGCATAAACAAATCGTTGTCATAGCACAAGGGTGATATCATCCCATATTCTACAACTGTCATCCACATTAAGCCACCATTGCAAAACATCTTTATCAAATGTTTCTTCTGCATAATACATCTTTATGAACGATGTAAATCCACGCCCCTCAAAAATTCCTCCATACTATCTTGCCAATCAAAGTATTCACTGATACTTGTTGTAAGAGATAGATGCGGCATAGATTTCATTTTGTCCACCAAATAAAGTTGACCCATTATAAATAAGAAGCAATAATTCCAAAAGTACCATAGCAACTGATAAGAACATGCTTGCGATGCTCAGAATTTGTCCCAATCTTTCACGGTACTACTTACTTCAGCATAATTCCCAAACTTCTATTTATCCTTTTGAATTATCCAAATAGGAGCAATTTAAATCACTTGCAAAAATATCACTACTATCTGATACAATATATATCTCATATTGCTAGCCAATAGAAGCTTCAAAATGATAGCAAAATTAATCTCGTGAGTAAGAGAGTAGAGATTAATTTGTCTTCCCAACCAATCACAACAATCAAGCCTCACGTCTACAGGACCCACCAAGATAGCACTAGCAGTCTAAATATTCAGAATCGTATGTAGGAATAAACAACTCAATTGTGTCCCTCAATAATCAATACCAGCAAAGATAGATATAAGAATCGGCTTACAAGATTGCAGACCAAACCCTAGATAATTTCTTCCACCCGCGGCTGCGACAAACCACGATCAGAAGAATGGGATCCCAGTAGGAATCCAAGGCGTGTCCTAGCCGTAGGGGCTCGATCATGTGCTCCACACAATCCGAGAAGGATCGGCAAGGTAGACTGGAGACGAAGCAACACCGCCTCTCTATTCTCCGGGGGAGAAAACCCTCGACAGGAAAACAAACTCACGATAAAACCTCGTCTGCCGTTTACAGGGGACCCTACCAATATAAGTGCTTGCAGGCACCTATACCTTAGTCCGACTCCAACACAAATACGTGACCCTACTAATTAAGGCCCATATGTATAAACAAAACACCTCTAATTATAGCCCAGCATACACGGACTCAAAGTTCCAAACAGAACCCATAAGCATGCACATATATTAAAATAATCCAGCCATGATGCAAGTCTCGCCATTAGCATTAGGAACCTCGTACTAGCACTTGGATGCAGAATATTCAGTTCCAAAAATGGCTAATGTGACGTTAACTTGAATGCAGCCAATTTGGATATATTTTCTTTACTTCTTTTCTTCCCTTTTGTTGTGAAGATTAACTCCTCTAAAAAATACATTTGGTGATAGACCAGTGCTAGTAAATTTCTCCATATTTTTGCCATATTTCTCATCAAAATAAATAGCTCCAATTTGAAGACCGTATGATATTTGAGAATTACCAGCTGCTATATTTGAATTATCACTAGTCATGTCTCCATGAACATCTTAATGAGCCATGTGCTCATCAATGGAGGCTTGAGAGTGATGATTCGTTCATCGTTCATCAGGTCCTGTGCCTCTGCGGATGCTTCTGTTCTTCAATTAGAATAAAGTGAGTATTCATGCATTTCTTATTTAGACTAAAGTAGTATTCATGCATGGGTGATGTTCTTGTCTTCTTCGTCTTTTCTTGGTTTAGAGGCTCGTGTTCTTCATAACACGACGCTTTCAATCTTGCAGCTTAGACACATTAGAATGTGCATCTGTTTGTGTGATCAACTCCTCTTGATCTAGTTACAGTGTATGGATGCGGTTGCATTTCATTATTTCCTGATGCCTACGTGGTTCGATTATGACTAAGATCTGATAAGCACTCGCGGGTTCGTCGCTCCGTAAGTGTACATAGTGTTGTAGTGTTGTTGCGGGTCGACATACGTAGTTGTGCTACAGTAGTGATCGGTGGTGTAGACATGTTGTCTAGACCGCGGGTTATCCTTCGTTTACCTTGTACCCCATGTTTAGATAGAAGTGGGCCAAGGTAGTGACAACCGTTGGACCCTTCATATTCCTCCGTGTCTGGGTACAACGTAGAGCCAAAGGCCAGAGACTCCTGTTAGACCCAGGGTGAGGCAGTGCCCGAAGTGAGATACCCCCTATAACGCGTGGCTGATCCTTCCTATAGAACCTACACCCTCAGGAAGACCTTCAATACCCATCTACTTTAGTAGTTGTGTGTCCTTGGATAGTCGTCCGATAGATCTCCCCTCTCGTTCCTTGGATTCGATACCCTTTGTAATACTCCTTACGTGAAGTGCTACAATGAAGTATCCATGCGCTTGTGGATTCGTCCACACCCGTAAGTATACCCGGGTGATCTTACACGCTCACGCTAACTTGGCGCCTTAGTGGTGAGGTTAAGAAACGTCAACAGGGGCAAGCCATCAGTGAGATATCACTCTGAAAGAGCTCAGATTCTAATCTTGTGTCAGACCCATTGGCCAAGGGACAGTCTCAGGTAGATAGTTTCTATGGGGCGTAGGCTTCCCAAAAGGTAACGGAGGCGTGCAAAGGTTTCTTCAGGCCTGACGGACATTGCTCCTAGAGTCCAAAAGCAGAAGGGAGCTTGACTAATTCTCCACAATGGCTACATAAATTGTGTCCTACAATGTAAGTGTTAAAGATCTAACTGTATTTGTGACTGATTTTAGATGTCAGGATTTGTAGTTGATAACTACATTTCTTCAGATGTCCGACAATGACCTAGACAAAGAGATGAGAAATTGGAAAGAGACCTCTGCCGATAATGTAGAGAAGGATGGTGCTACTATTGGGTTTGATGGTGATGCAAAGAAGGATGGTGCTACTATTGGGACCGATGGTGATTGTTGACAGTTGAAAAGTGCTGCTTTTACACCGTCGATACCTGCATAATTTAATGGTAAAAGGATCATCAACACTAGAATAGGGCTTGATACTGATGATTTCCACAAGTGTTGGTGTTTCTAGCTTTTGCTGCAGGATGCACCGAAATACGTGCTAAACAGTACAATGGAGAGCAAGTGGTCCAATGGCCTATAAAGGACGTCATCATAAACATCCTCAAATACCAATTTGGATTGCACCATTGCGACGGGCTCGTCGAGACGATCGAAATGGACATATTATATGCCTACATCGGAGTTCGTATGCGCCGGATATGAATAAGACAAAAGAGATGATGTCACGTGGGACCCACCGGTGCTAGTCAACACGTCAGGCGTGCAACAGGCGCGGGAGAATGCAGTACCTGCGACCACGTGGCAAGCTCCCATAGGCGCATGGGCACGCGTGCGGATCAGTGCAGTGGCACATGTGCGGCGCGCAGCTCCTCTGCCGTGACACGCGTCGGGCGCCCATTGGCCCCACGACGACGCTGCGGATCGCCCGCTGGGCAGGAGCGGATCCCACCTGGACCGCGTGGCGGGCCACGATTGGCCTTCGCGTTGTCGTGCGGATCCCGCCTCCGCGCGCGTGAGGATCGCGCGGGAGCGCGCGTTTCGGCCCCCCGGCCGGAACACGTGTCGCACGAGGAAGCCGCGCGGGGAGGCGGTGCCGCGACCCGCGTTTGGCTCGCCCCGGTTCGCCTGCCCGGACCGCCGGTTTTCCCTTTTTCCTCGCGGTTCAGCGCCCAGACAGCACGGGAAGCTCCGGCTCTGCCATAGAATATCCGGTTCTGCTCCGGTTCTTGGCTGCCACGTGTCCATACACCATTGGCCGCGCCCAGCAAGTCTGCACAAGATGGAGGCACTCACCCCTGTTGTCAAGCCACCCCCTCCTCTATAAATAGGAGGGGAGGGGGCTCATTTTGAGACACCACTTCACCCAAGGATGAGAGCTTCCCTTCAAAGGAGAGGCCTCTTCTAACATCCCTGATGTTTGATTATGCTAATGACCTTAATTAGAGGTGCTAATCATGTTTAATTAGTTCCTAAGCATGTTTGACTTGATTTTGCACACAATTGCACAAAAGACCTTGGTCAAAGTCAAAATGCGTGGTCAAACCCCTAGAGCTCCAAAAGGCTGATTTGGTTTTCTTGCGCGTTCTCCAAATTTCTGTATAGAAGTTCAAAATCGGCCAATATAAAAGTTATTCCTTATTTCCGAGGGCACATTTTTCGTAATTGGCGGACATTCAAATTTTGAGTGCAAAGCCGCTTAAATTTGAGCCAAAGTTTCTGCGCACAGTAACTGGGGGCCGAGATTTGCAGGAACTTCAACGTGTTTTTGCCACAAATCCAGTGATCAAAACATATGTCGCCCTTTGCGAAAATTGTAGGTTTATAGTTCCTCTACAACTTCTAGTTTTGGAGATTTTCAAGTTATATTCAAGAAATTGGAGATTCATATTTTTGAACTTGGCTAAATGGAATGAAAAACGGCCGGAGCGCCGGCGTCGTCGCGTCGCGCGCGCGCGTGAGGCCATGCGCCACGCGTCCACCCCACATTGCCCCGGCGTACGGACTTCAGCGCCTCCGTGATGGACCCGCGCGTGCCGTGAAGTCTCCGAAGGCCGTAAGCTCGTGCGCCGCGCCTAGGGAGGTTGGCCGACAGCCCGGCGCCATGCAGTGCGACACGCGTCGCGCAGCGTCGTCAGCATCCGCGCCCACCCGTGCATGCGCCTCTCCAGCTGGCCTCGAAGGCGACGAAGTTTTCCCTGAGTCACCACACGGCCTCCTCACCTATCCCCTCTTCCTCTTTCGCAAACGAGTCGAGCCGGTGGTGCTCTGTCCACTCCGCCGCTCGCCATTGCTGCGCCACCACCGAGCTCACTGTCTCGCTCCTCTCCGACGAGCTTCCGTCGCTTCTACGCCTCCTCACCCATCCACTTAAGCTTCCCGTGCGCCGGCCTTGACCCGCAGAGCCGCAGCCCGCCGGCGATTGGAGCCGAGGCGGACCGCCGGCCATCCCGCCGCTGCCGGCCACCGCCGAGGGCTCCATTGCCCCAACCACTTCCACGAATCGGTCAAGGGTAATCCCAAACCCATCCATAGCCGCTCACCCGATCAACCCCGGCCGGAAACCGCCGTCGGCGGTGAGCCCTGCGCCGGTAGGGACTGCATTGTGAAGATCGATTTCTTCCTAGGGTGTTTTCCGTAAACTGAGGGCTGTTGTGTAATTATGAAAAGTTTTTCCAGGGTCCGGCTTGTAAATGTGTTTTTAGGTTTTAGCTGCAACTTCAAAAATCCGTAGAAAATTGTAGAAAAATCAGAAAAATGCAAATCCAATTTTTTTGGGTTCCTGGTGAAGAAACCTACCTTTTCTAGAAAGCATGTACAGGGTTTTTCTGTGTAGTTTTTGAATTAAAAATTCAAACTCAGTTTGATGTGTTTTTAGTGTAGTTTAAAATATACACATGCAGTGGACTTGAATTTTGGATATGTTGCTCTTTATCGCATGTCTAGATCTGTGACCAATGTTGGCATGAGTTTGATGTGTAGATTTTCAGTTATGATTTATGTAAGCTTTATGCTAGATTAAGCTTGATGCTTTTTATAGCCCCTTTAGTAAACTTTTCCTTAAGCACATGTGCACCCTAGGGCTTTGCCTTGATGAGTAGTACCTTTGGTAGAATGGATGTGATTTTAGGATGTGTTTTGATATGTGTTTTGGAATTAATCTTGTGTAGGAGTTTAAATTCAAATTTTCAAAAATAATTTGAATCTGCACCTATGCTTTGGCCAGAGGCTTAGATTTGACATGTATGACTTGTAGGAGAAAGTTGAGATCAAAAAGTTTAGTAAATCTTTTTATATGAATTAATGGTGATTTACTAGGCTGAAATTTGTCTTTTTCGTATAAATTAATTTATAAATGTTCTTAATCTAAATTTTGGTGTGTGAGCTTAGAATGGGTATATGATGATGTGTGCAGAAGCTTAGATTTATTTGAGGTGTTTTTGATTTAAGATGGATTTATGGTTGAAAGGCTTGTTGTATGTAATTAAATAAAGAAATGGAAATTAAGGTGTTAAATTGAGAAAACATGTTATGGTTCTGTTTTTGAATTTTCAATCACACTCCCTTGCTGTTTTGGTGAAGTTAAATACTTTAATTTGCTTAAATATGTACACAGTCACCATCAAAGTTAACCTCACCTAATGCATATGCATGTGTACGTGTAGATTTGCCGGACGGTACTTACACGTTGACCCAGGAAGGAGACGGGGCTGTAGTTGGTGAAGTGAACGAGTTGGGTATTCATCAAGACCTGGACCAAAGTCCGGAAGAGCCCAAGGCTGTTGCTAACTTAGAAGAAGGCAAGCACCGGAGTTACATATAACCTTTTTGATTAAAACTCATGCTCTTTTACTTTTCAGCAATTAATGTTACTTTGTGCATTTAAGTTTCAGGAGTTGTTTTGAAACCTAGATGCATGATCCTTAGGACTCCTATGCTCTTTTACTAGTATGTTAGGAACGCTAGTGCCATGCTCTAAGGATACGGTAGAAGTCGAGTAATGACTCATTGCTCGCGAGATATAGGATGCTTATGTTGGAATCATAAGTTGGTTAAATTGACTCGCTCATGTGGTAAGAGCAATGGGTTCGGTCTAAGCTATTGAACGTACCAAGTGCTTGTCGGGAATGGGACCGGTAAGCCTAGTACCTAATGAACCAGTGCGGGAATTTTATCGCTACTAATCTTGAGATACGTCTCCCGGTTTGATTCCGGTAGTGCAAGTGTGAGTATGGGCGTGCCGTGTGAGGGCGTTCTAGTAACCTTGTACTTAGGACTGTGGCATCTTTTCCTAATCTGGGGAGTGACGGGAACCGCCTGGTCGGGGTAGACCCCGCATTTGCTTTTCTTTAGATTCTTTGGGGTCTACCTTCCTCCGTGTATCTTGGGTTTACCTTGCAAGGATATAAATCGATCGATCGTCGGTCACTCGCCGTTATCTGAGTCGGCTTGACCACTGGCTACCCCATGTTTATTTATGGAACATTTTGGTTTAATATTGATGGATGTTTAATCTTGTTTGTACAACCATGCTTGCTTAGCTAGGTGCTTACCTAGAATGGTTAACATACTAGAACTTGAGCTAAAATTTGAAAATAAGGATCAACTCTTAGTTGCTTTTGGCAAAACAAACCCACCAGCCAAAAAGCCTTGCATGTCTAGCTGTGTCTTTTATTTTGACGGGTCAGTCTTGCTGAGTATTAGTATACTCAGCCTTGCTTTTGTTGTTGTTTTCAGGTAATCCCATCTGGCCTGGTTTTATTCCAGATGGTTGGGAACTTGAATGGGAGAACGATGGTGAGGAGTGATATGCATTGATGGCCTCCTGTGTGTATCATGCGTTTAGTTTAATTTCCGCTGTCTAAACTCTGAACCATGTTTACTTCTATGTACTCAAAACCTGGTTTGTAATTTTAAGTACTCGTGAACTTTTATGTAATGTAATGTTGTACTCTGGTCCCGCCTTCGTGTGGGCTTAGCGCATAATTCGATCCTGTGTAAGTGATTTACTGGGCATGCCCCGGCAGAGGCGACAGAATAGTTCTTTATTATCGCTTAATGGCCACGTGGACAGGCTTAGGCGATAATACGGAATTATTTTGGGCGGTTCTGTCACACCTCTCCTTGGTAGATTAGAGAGTAGGAGAGTGAGAGAGGGATTTGTATCTCCATGGATGCTTCGTTCTTCAATTAGAGTAAAGTAAGTATTTCTGCATTTTCTATTTAGACTAAAGTGTGAGTGATATGTTCTTGTGTTCTTCGCCTGTTCATCATTTAGAGGTGCGTGTTCTTCACGAACACGCCCCCTCGATCTAGTTGATTAGGTGCACAAGTTTGTATCCTGTTTGTATGACTTGTCTTTTAGAATAAAGTGGAAATGCTTGCATGCTCTGATTAGAATAAAGTGTGTTCGTGATTCCTTTCTAATAGTTTATGCCTGGTTGCATGAGTAGACTTTTTCCTCTGCTAGTGCGTAGATCCTTGGTTTATGCGTTTGTCTGCTGCAAGTCGTTCGTATACGTTGGAAGTGTAGTACGAGGTCGAGTGCTCTCCTGTATGCCTTCAGTATAAACTAGTAGTACATATAGTGAGTGAGATCAGTTCTCTTCCGTGGTCGTAGTTCTATAAGTACAGAGTGCCGTAGTCCGTTGGCTACGGCAGTAACCACAGTGTAGACGTTGTGTCACGCTACCGGTTATCATTCGTTCGGCTTATCCCAAGGTTAGGTAGAGGCAGTCCAGGTGGTGGTGACAGCCCGTCTGGCCCTCGTTGATCCTCCGCAGCTGGATATAGTCAGAGCTCCGTTCCACATAGATCCGCGTACCGGAGTCGCCTGTTAAGTCAGGGCTAGCGGTACCCTAAGCCAAGTTCTATCTAGAGATCGACCTTTAATCTCATCTATAGTTCTATCTTTAGGAATCCTCTCTATCCTTGCCTCTTATCTGGGTGTGTCCTTGGACCGACTATACGAAGTTAGTACACACACGTTCCCTTGGATTCGATACCCTTGGAATACTCTGAGGTGAAAGCTACAACGGTATCCGTGCGCTTGCGGATTTATTTTGTGTGACGCTAAAATACCCAACAAGCTTTCTGGTGCCGTTGCCGGGGAACAATTGCTGTATCTATCTTCGTACCCAGTGGTCCTCATATCTTTTCTTTTTTCTTTATTCTACCTTTACCCCCGTTACCCATGGAGAGGCCATCCTTTCACGACCTCTCCACCTCAACTTACGAGTTCAGTGATCCATCAACGTCTTCATCCAACCATGAACTCAACCCCGACCTTATAACCATGGTTCGGAATCGACCCTTCTCTGGAGCTATTGGTGAGGATCCCCATGACCATTTGATAGAGTTTAAGAGGTTGTGTTCATCCCTGGCTCCCCCAGGAATGATACAGGAAACCTTGAGGCTCAATTTGTTTTCTCTCTCTCTCACAAAGAGGGCGGAGCAATGGTACACTCGCGCCAAAGGGCGTGTGAACGTTTGGGAAAAACTCCGAATTGACTTCTATGTTTCTTTCAACCTTGCAAGACATAGGGTGTTCCTTCCGAGTGACATCTGCAACTTTAAGCCATTAGAGGAGGAGACCATAGGTGCAGCTTGGGCTAGGTTCTTACACCTGATGAAGTCTAGCCCAAACATGTCTATACCCGATCGTGTATACTTGTGTACTTTTTACCGAAGTTTAGACATGGACATTGCCCTATATCTCGACAGCATCGCTGGAGGTGTGTTCGCAGACATAACTTCAAAGGAAGGAAGAGAGATCCTAGACCGCCTCTTAGAAAACTCTTCCTTTCTTGCCGACCATAACAAACCCCGCCAAGAATCAGAGTCGATCCTTGAGAGTCTATCAACAGCCGAACCCGAGCCTTTGACTTCCACATCCCAAGATTCATCTGTTGAGCCCTCTCCCGAACCAGGAACAATGGAGGAAGAAGAAATTCAACCTCCAAAGTTCCTTCATCAATTCGAGGATGAACCTTCTGAAAATATCAAGAACACCTCGAATTTATTAGATGACCCAATAGGGAAGGAGCCCTCTTCCGTCCAAATCCAGCCAGCTGGAAACATTTTGACAGAACCTTTGCCTAGGCCTACGGTACCTCCTTTGCCTCCCGATCCCCCAAATGAAACATCTATCATGGAGGCCATGGAGAAGATGTGGTCGACTGGAGTGGGACATTTTTCCGAAGCACTTGGGAATAGTTCACCCTCTATGATCATTCCTTGTTCCATAAACGGAATTACCGTAGAAGCCCATCTTAACCCTATCATGGAGGTTAATGTCATGCCATGGCACTGAGCCTACACTCTTTTGGGCAACGTTACGCTAAGACCATCCGACAAGTTCCTCAAGAGTTGTCCCTCTGGACACATTCTTGAGTGTCGGGGGGTTGCATGTGTTGTGCCGCTCTTGGTAGACAAGATCAAGGTTAATCTAGACTTCTACATCTTTGATGTCCTCGATCTTGATCTCCTCCTAGGCTCCCCTGTAGAAAAACTTCTCGATGCATCTCGAGGGAGCCTAGATGAAAAGCTTAGGGAAGCCGCTTCTGCCACCACTCCCTTGTTTTCAGAAAGTTCTATGGAAAAGCCTCTTCCCAAGCAAGACTCGCTCAGGGAGACAATGCATGTATCTCCGTTTGCATCGTCCGAGCCCGTTCTCGTTGAGGGTGTAGAATTCTCTACTCCTCGAAAGTACGACTCGGAAGATTCTCTTCACCTTTGTGAAGACGAACGATCATCATCACCCTCGACCGAGTTTGAGCCTCTTCCCACTGGCCCATACTATGTTGTTCTTGACCATGATCAAGAATCAACATCGAGCTTCCACGATGTATCTCTTGAGATGGAGAAATCATGGGCCATGGAAATCTATGAGGCACTGACTCTGGGGTCCGAAGCAAAGGATTCCATTGACAAGCATGGTAGCTTCACTCTTGATATACCTCAGGAACCATGCTTGCATCATCCTTCTCCAAAGTCAGCTATGCTCAGTGCACGGAGCACGCATGAGGACTACAACCACCTTATGGTCCTCTCCTGTAAAAAGTTTAGAAGGTTGGTTGTAGATGCATATGTTTACCATAAGCATTGCAGATTTCATGTACGCACTGTGGCACTAACCTTGCAGCTGAAGCTTCCATGATACATTAAAAATTGGTGGTGAGGCGGGAATGACATCACCAATGATAGCTGCAAGAAGAAGTTCCCAGGGTCGAGCTTATGACCATAAACAAAGCACTACCAGGAGATAGCCTGGATTAGGTTTGTTTTATTTCCCTTTTCAAATAAAAAGCAAGAGCATATTTTTAGTATAGGTTGTCCTTCGGGTATTTTTGGTCCTAACCCTTTCAGGTGAAGATTATAAAGAACGACGGACAGGTAGCACCTAAGAACATGTGAGTTGCATCACCTCAACACTTTGGTAAGTTTTTGGTGAGGGAACTTTACAAAAGGAAGCTTGATCTCCACACACTTGAGTTTTGTTGCCTAGCAATGCAAACTTCAAGTGTGGGGGAGGTATGTGAGTATCCTGAGTAAAGTTCCCCTCACACAAAAACTTATCCTAGTTTGGAGATGATGTTAGCTCTTGCATCTTGCCCAACTAGCTAGGTACGTCCTACTTTTGACTTTAAACAGAGCCCTTTCGGGAGGTTGCCCGATGTTCACCATCTTATGCTCATGTTTATATCCCTTTGGAAATAGCTTGATCTTGCTTTCATGCTTCCTTTATCTATGTTTGTGATGCTTTGGTTTGAGTGCATGTTTAGCTATGCGCATTCATAGGTTGTTTTAAATTAAGCATGGTGCTTAGGTTAAAACCATCTTCTTCAATCAAACAAGACATGGTGTCGAGTTTGATTGATGAACCTTATAGTTCATGCATGCATGGATATTGGTTGTATATGCAGACTAACCCTTGCAGGAATTTTGAATTCAAATAGGGTAAGTCATCGATCTTGATTCAAATGGGAAGGTAAGCCAAGGCATCTCAGCCTTGTTTGAGGTATCTCATGGTGAATTATATAAAAAAACAACAAAAAAAATATTTGAATTTGAATAAAGTCTCACTGGTTCTCGAGCCAGCAGAGTCCATCGTTTGTTTTTCCTTTTCGTTTGAAGACAGCACCAGGTACATGAACAAGTGTGGGGGAGATCTCCCAAGCTTATCATCGACATACACACTTGAGATCTCCCACACAGGCGTTGCACAACATCGACTGCGCTTTCATGACATGGGACAAGGTAAACTAGAGTGAGCCAGCTACCCCTATGGGTCAGCCAAATCACCACTGGTTCACCTTAATCCCTATATCATTCAAGAGCGATGGTATGTGCAACATTATCTCACTCTCCCTGATTCATGAGTTTGATTTAGTTTCAATTCTTATCTGCTAAAATCGAACTCATGGAATCGTGCTCTGCTTGCTCTACATGTTTCCTGTGGTTGGCTTGCATATGTTTTATTCCATACTTATTATCTTGATGCTTGTGAACAAATATCATTAGGGAACTCATGCTCATCTAAGTAGTTGACGTTCGTGATATGGTTTGATGATATGATCTTCTTTCTGAACGTTTGAGTGCTTGGGAATTTTATTTGAAAACTTGAAAACCCTTTGCAAAGCTCCTCTTTGATATGCCAAAGTCCTACCAAAGTCATATGATGAGTTATCTCGAAAACCTTCTACTCATATGCTGCTTGTTATTGCATTGAGCTTTGTCAAATTGTTGTAACCCTTGTGAGAATTCTTTTCATGCTTTCATGATCAAGATTCATGTGCACACCATATCCCCTTGCTATGCTTCTACACTGGAAGTTAGCATTGTATCATCCATCCATTCCATAAAATAAAGCTCCATGTGTGACCTCTCTCTCCAAAAGTATTCTTGAAAAAGAGACATGGGCTATGCAAGAAAAAAAAAGAAAAAAAACCATGCTCAAAGCTTGAGAAAAAAAATGCTCAAGGCATGAAAAAAAAGAAAAAAAAAAGAGAGATAGCCCATGTCCAAAGGAAAGAAGCAAAAGGAGAGAGATGGAACATGCAAAAAGGAGTTCCAAGATTTGATGGTAATAACTAGCACCCACTCCGGGCCTAGTGTCCACCTTACCATCACCACAACATTCATCATATATATGGTAATATCTAGCACCCATTCCGGGCCTAGTATCCACCTTACCATATTCATCACATCCATACATGTGCACATCTTGATCTGATTGTATGACTTGATTTTCTCCTTGGATCCGGTTTTTAACTTTGCAATAGATGTGATGCAAGTATGCTTTATCTTTTATCCTACCCTGAGCTCCACATATAGCCATCATTAGAAGTAGGATGAAAGAAAGGCAAATCTAATGCCTTGGTGAGGACATATACACATTGAGCGATCTGAGAGAATCAAATGAGGAGCTAAGCAAGGTTTTGTTTTTGAAAACTTATTGCAAAACCCCAAGTTACTTGACATGATGAGCAGGAGTGATTTGAGTCATGACCATTCCATTCCTCAACTACCCAAGATAGCATGATAGACACTTCAGAGTTCACAAGTGCAAGGTATGGTTTGGAATATCTCTTATGCTTGCTTCATACTTTTGGATATCATGTCTCACCTTGACCTGACTCCCTTTACTCGGGACGAGCAAAGGTCAAGTGTGGGGGTGTTGTTGACGGTTGAAAAGTGCTGCTTTTACACCGTCGATACCTGCACAATTTAATGGTAAAAGGATCATCAACACTAGAATAGGGCTTGATACTGATGATTTCCACAAGTGTTGGTGTTTCTAGCTTTTGCTGCAGGATGCACCGAAATACGTGCTAAACAGTACAATGGAGAGCAAGTGGTCCAATGGCCTATAAAGGACGTCATCATAAACATCCTCAAATGCCAATTTGGATTGCAAAATTGCGACAGGCTCGTCGAGACGATCGAAATGGACATATTATATGCCTACATCGGAGTTCGTATGCGCCGGATATGAATAAGACAAAAGAGATGATGTCACGTGGGACCCATCAGTGCTAGTCAACGCGTCAGGCGTGCAGCAGGCGCGGGAGAATGCAGTACCTGCGGCCACGTGGCAAGCTCCCATAGGTGCATGGGCACGCATGCGGATCAGTGCAGTGGCACATGTGCGGCGCGCAGCTCCTCTGCCGGGACACGCGTCGGGCGCCCATTGGCCCCACGACGACGCCGCGGATCGCCCGCTGGGCAGGAGCGGATCCTACCTGGGCCGCGTGGTGGGCCACGATTGGCCTCCGCGTTGTCGTGCGGGTCCCGCCTCCGCACGCGTGAGGATCGCGTGGGGGCGCGCGGTTCGGCCCCCCGGCCGGAACACGTGTCGCACGGGGAAGCCGCGCGGGGAGGCGGTGCCGCGGCCCGCGTTTGGCTCGCCCCGGTTCGCCTGCCCGGACCGCCAGTTTTCCCTTTTTCCTCGCGGTTCAGCACCCAGACAGCACGGGAAGCTCCGGCTCTGCCATAGAATATCCGGTTCTACTCCGGTTCTTGGCTGCCACGTGTTCATAGACCATTGGCTGCGCCCAGCAAGTCTGCACAAGATGGAGGCACTCACCCCTTTTGTCAAGCCACCCCCACCTCTATAAATAGGAGGGGAGGGGGCTCATTTTGAGACACCACTTCACCCAAGGATGAGAGCTTCCCTTCAAAGGAGAGGCCTCTCCTTGGTAGATTAGAGAGTAGGAGAGTGAGAGAGGGATTTGTATCTCCATGGATGCTTCGTTCTTCAATTAGAGTAAAGTAAGTATTTCTGCATTTTCTATTTAGACTAAAGTATGAGTGATATGTTCTTGTGTTCTTCGCCTGTTCATCATTTAGAGGTGCGTGTTCTTCACGAACATGCCCCCTCGATCTAGTTGATTAGGTGCACAAGTTTGTATCCTGTTTGTATGACTTGTCTTTTAGAATAAAGTGGAAATGCTTGCATGCTCTGATTAGAATAAAGTGTGTTCGTGATTCCTTTCTAATAGTTTATGCCTAGTTGCATGAGTAGACTTTTTCCTCTGCTAGTGCGTAGATCCTTGGTTTATGCATTCGTCTGCTGCAAGTCGTTCGTATACGTTGGAAGCGTAGTACGAGGTCGAGTGCTCTCCTGTATGCCTTCAGTATAAGCTAGTAGTACATATAGTGAGTGAGATCAGTTCTCTTACGTGGTCGTAGTTCTATAAGTACAGAGTGCCGTAGTCCGTTGGCTACGGCAGTAACCACAGCGTAGACGTTGTGTCACGCTACCGGTTATCATTCGTTCGGCTTATCCTAAGGTTTGGTAGAGGCAGTCCAGGTGGTGGTGACAGCCCGTCTGGCCCTCGTTGATCCTCCGCAGCTGGATATAGTCAGAGCTCCGTTCCACATAGGTCCGCGTACCGGAGTCGCCTGTTAAGTCAGGGCTAGCGGTACCCTAAGCCAAGTTCTATCTAGAGATCGACCTTTAATCTCATCTATAGTGCTATCTTTAGGAATCCTCTCTATCCTTGCCTCTTATCTGGGTGTGTCCTTGAACCGACTATACTAAGTTAGTACACACACGTTCCCTTGGATTCGATACCCTTGGAATACTCTGAGGTGAAAGCTACAACGGTATCCGTGGGCTTGCGGATTTATTTCATGTGATGCTAAAATACCCAACAGTGATGTCGAGAAGGAGGTCATTAGTCTAGAAGATGAAGATGGGAGGAAGAGATAGTAGCTGTCATCCAGATCTAGCGTGTGATATCACTTCACCAAAATCTACGATGATGGTCAGTTGTGAGAAACCAAGTTGAGATGTGCCTTAGTTTGTATGTGATGAGTGATTGACCGGATGATTTGAGGCTTTGTGTGTAGTGTTGTGTTGTGGGTGTTGTATCGTGTGTGTATTGTGTTATGTGTGTTTACCATGTTGCCTTAGTGGTGTGTTGTCAATGCACTCGTGATGAGTCATTGACAATGTTGTGTGGACTGACTCAGCCTAGTATTGCAGGTGCAGGTTGCGGCTTGATTTGCGTTGTGCAGGTAAAGAACAAGCGTAAAAGCTCTATGTCTGTGTGACCTCTAGAGAGTGGAGAGACAAGTAGGCTTAGTTCGAGGGACTGGGTGCAGACGGGATCAAGTGCGGGCCGCATGGTGGCAAGAAGAGCAAGATGAAGTTGAGTACAAGGAGCCCGTGTAATAGTGGTGGCCAAGTCAAGGAACGAGACAAGTACGAGTAGACTGTCCGAGCGCCGGAGGTGAAAGGCTTGATAGGCTTGAGGCTTAGCGAGGTGAGGTTGTGCCTTGCATGCGGGGTTTTCGGTGGTTTACCCATAAAACCATCAGGTTCTTCGGTTGCTCCAAAAAGTCGAGCTCGACGACTTGTTGGTTTGGCCACAAAACCAACACCGAGCCGGGACGACCGTGGTGGCCAAGTCATAAGTGGGATTGGCGTGAAGGTCGCACCTAGTCTGCGGGGTTTGCAGTGGTTTGGCCATAAAACCACTGGGTCCCTTGGTTGAGCCTCAAAGCCAAGACCGAAGATGCGACGAGACGAGGATGGCCATCCCAGGCGGTCTGACCGCCTGACCAGGGCGGTCTGACCGCGTGGGACACATTTCGTCAGGAAGCTTCGAAGTGGAGGACACGCAGCATGATCGCAAGACTTGCGTGGAGGTGAAGCAGGCTTGCAGTCGATGCACATCCGTCTGATGGAGACAATCATGTGTTGACCAAAACAGCCTTGCATGGGCTTGAATTGTAACTCCTAGTGTAGGGGCACTTCGGTCATTTTTCTAGAGGGCCTATATATAGGAGGAGTGGCCGATTTAATTAGGCAGCTATCTCTTTTGGTTGGCTAGGTGGGTGTGCTCCTTCTTCTTGGAGTGCTCTTGGTGAGAGTAAGAGAGGAGAGAGTGACTCTTTGTTGGAGCTTTTTGCCATCCAAGATTTGTGATTCTTGGGAGTGGATTGTAATCGAATGCTACATAATTCATAGTGATTTCTCCTTATTCATCTTGTGCCATATTATTTATTCTCTGTGTTTTTCTTTTTCAGTGGTATTTTTGGAGCCCTTTTCTTGGGATTTTTGTGGGGAGGATTTGGAGGAGTTTCACGGGATTTGTAATGGGAATCACACATGAGGACTTGGTGCCTCTTTTCTTGGTGATCTTGCCCCTCCAAACTCGTGGAAAGGCCTTCGATTTGGTGGTTTTCGGAGTTGCCCAAGTTCTTGAGGTAGAGGCGCAAGATTTGCGATTCCCCGTGATTGAGAGCATTTTGGTGGATATCCTTTGAGAGAGAGGTTTTCCAAGAGGTAACCCAGCTATCCCCAAAAGTTTCGCTGCAATCCATTGGGTGAATCGGGAGATCGATCGATGGGAAGTTAGGGTTGACCTGCGGGTGTTGTTCTTCTCGAGCTGCCTGGGGAGGGCGGTCTAACCGCCTCGGGTCCATCTGAAAAAAGTTTGGCTTTGAGGAGATCTTCTTGGAGCATGTTGGTTTTGATCAGGAGAAGTCGTGGTTAAAATCTCAGCTCGATTCGAGTTCGTTTGGTCCAGTTTTTGACTTTTTCTTGGAGCCAGCCCAAGGAGGTCTAACCACCCCCTATGCGGTTAGACCGCCCCTGGTAGCCTGTGGTCAAAGTTTGGTTTTTCGAGGAGATCCTCTAGGAGCATGATGGCCATGATCAGAGAAAGCCATGGTTAAAGTTTGAGCAAATTTTGAGTTTGTTTGCTTCGGTTTCAGTCAATTTGGTGTTTCCTGTCCAAGGAGGTCTAACCGCCCCCTATGCGGTTAGACCTCCCCCTGCTGGACATAAGTGGTTTTGAAATTTCTGCAGTGTATTTTGGTCTCGGTAGTTTTGGTTTGAGGTGGCACTTGTTCCTAGGATCAGTAGTACTCCAGTGACTACGTGATCTTGGCAAAAAGAGGTTTTGGAGTTGGAAGTGTTTTTGGTTCAAGTAGGGTGAGGCGGTCGGACCGCCCTAGAACCCCGGTCTAACCGCCCCTGATGGTCAGGTTGATATCGAGCTTTTGTTTTCGCTGTGGTGTTTGTGTATGCTCGATTAGGTGGTTGGTTTGTTCCTAGGTCCAGTAGTACTTCTGTGACTACGTGGATTTGGCAAGCAAGGTGCTTAACGCTTTGGAGTTGGTTTGGAACCATAGGCCGATTTCTTGCTCCGTGTGAGAAGAATTTTTATTAGCTCTCATTCAGTCCCCCCCCCTCTCTGGTCGCCAATCTGGTCCTTCAAGTTGGTCAAGAAAAAATACATCTATTGCAACAATGAGTCACAACACATCAAGTGCTTAATGCTAAATTTGTTATGTGTAAGCATTTTAACACGTGCAAGCGTAATCCTCATAGAGTTAGTGATGATGCAAAACAAGGTGTTTTGTTAGTAATTCAAGGTACTAGTGTAGGTACTTGGAAGTTTGATCCTGAATGCTTAGTTCTACTTTTGCTGAAACGATGATTATAAAAGATGAGGAACCATTTGCATTTGGTGAAAAGCCTAGTTTTAGAAAGTTCATGTCTCTTCCTTGCCCTATGTTCACTTTGCCATCTAGAAGGATATGTACTAGGGATACGTCCAATTATACTTTGAGCAGAAAGTAAAACTGAAAAGTTTCTTTTAGGAGCAATGCAATAGAGTTTGCCTCACAACTGATGGTTGAATATCACAACAAGATAACTACATGACTATGACAACCCAATTTATAGAGAAATATTGGTGCATGCATAAAAAGATAATTATTTTTTCAAGGTAAAAGGTAAGAAGGGTAATGGTATTGGAAAACAACTACATAAAATCTTGGGATTGAAGGTTGGATAAAGTAATGACCATAACAGTAGATAATGCTAGTGCAAATGATAGTGGTGTTAGTTATTTGAGAAGACAAATGAATAGTGTGAAAACTAGCATAGCCGGGGCAAGTATCTTCACATGAGGTGTGTTGCAGATATACTTAATTTGATTGTCCAAGATGGTTTGAAAAGAGTTGACCAGTCTATCAAGTGTGTACAAGCTACTATTAGATTTGTTAGGAATGATACATCAAGATTGGCCAAATTTAAAGAGATTGCACGATGGTAGAAAGTGGACAGCAAGGCATTCTTGTGCTTTATGTGTGCACTACTAGGTGGAAGTCAACATATGATATTCTAGCTAATAGTTGCTTACACATATGGAAAGGTTTTTGCAAGGTATCTACATGAAGATCCATACTATACAATTGAATTGCTTAGTGACATCAAGCCATGTGTTCTCGGTCCAGGAGTTCTTGATGAGCTTGATTGGGATAATGCAAGAACATTAGCTTAGTTTCTAGGTCATTTTTTTACTGTCACGAGACGTCTTCCAATATCATTAATTGTGACTGCTGACACTTCCTTTCATGAGATTGGAGAGGTTAATGAATTGGTGAGTAGTTCTGATTTTGTCCATCAAGAAATGGGGAGAATAATGAAAGACAAGTATGACAAGTATTGGGGGCAGTGGCATGAAAACATAGAATTGAAAAATGAGAAGGCAAAGGGAAAGCAGAAGGAGAAGGATAATGAAAATATTAACTTTCCAATTTTGTTGCAGTTGTGCTTGATCCTAGATACAAGCTTTCATAGTATACAGAAATGGTAATCAAAGAGATGTATGGTGATGGTGTTGTACAAAAAGTTTGGCTTGCAATTATGAAATGCTTGCATGACCTTTTTGAAGAATATAAGAACACTAGTTGTTCTCTAAGTGATATGTGAACCCCAACCAAGTGAATCACCCCTCACTAAGCAAGGTGGACAGAGTGCTAGAAAGTTGAAGACTAGAATTACAAAGAAGATTAAGATGACCAGTGGAACAAGCAGTTGCAATGGTAACAACATGACCGAACTAGATAGGTACTTGGCTGAAGAGTGTGAAGAAGATACAAAAAAAATGATATTCTTGCTTGGTGTCCACTAGATTTCCCATAATGTCTACACTGGCTCGTGAAGTGCTTGTCATTCAATCTCCATAGTTACTCATGAATTTGCATTTAGCACAAGTAAATGTATTCTCAATGATTTTAGGAGTTCACTCACTATATTTTTGGTTGAAGCTCTTGTTTGCACTCAAGATTGGTTAGAAGAGCAACTCTCATCAATATTGTAGAGAATACAGAAGAAAGAATGTGACTATTTATTGTACCATTTTCAACAACGAAAAAAGTTATTTTAATGTGTCATTTGTTTGTTAAGAAATGACCAAATTATTTCCAACAAATATTGTTTCGGGCTTGGTAAGGAGTGGTTGTGGATTAGGGACTGCTTCAATGCTTCTTGTGAAGGTGGCAGTTGGACTTCTTGTATTTTTTTATTACTATTGCCTGGTGCTAATGAATTGTTGCTTACTTTCCTTTGATTTTGAGGGAACAACAACATTTATGTGTTGTACTGTTGTTTTATGCTGAATTGTTGTTTAAGTTGTACGTGTTGACTGCATGAAAATTAGGCAAAATACTATTGAAATTTTGGTTTTCAAGTTTAGAACCGAATTACCCGAAACAAATTTTCTCAGATATGTGTTTCCTAAGTAACCGATCGGTGCCTTCTTCTCAGGTGATCGAATTTGCTAAAAACCAAAGGGTCGTATCGATCAGTTTCGATTAACCTAACGCCTAGGGCTAGCAGGATGAGTCCATCCCACCAAAACTGGCGGATGGGGCACTCACTTCCTCGTCACTGCTATTTCACTTCCTCACCCACGTGAGGCATTCAGTGATGAGGCTGGCTAAAACAACACCTCAAGGTTGGCGATGGTGATGCCTCAAGGCCGACGCGGCAAGTGTTGGCGTTTCTTAACCTCAACACTAGGCGCTGTGGTAGCGTGAGCATGTAAGAAACTCCCGGGTACACCGACGAGTGCGAACGAATCCACAAGCGCACTGATACACCGTTGTAGCACTTCTCCCCAGGAGAATGAGTATTCCCGTCGGGTTTCGTTCCTAGGACGGAGAGTAACCAGAGAGGGTCTATCCAAGGACACCAGCTTCCGCTGGGATAGGTCGGGATACAAGAAGTACTTCCTTAAGGGACTTAGCTCTCAAGATGCATCTGTCCGGTCTCAGTCATCCCCGTGGGGCGACATCACATCCTAACTTTTTAGGGAGAGGCCAATGTACTGACATCGAGCCCAACTCAGTACGCGACGCAGAGGGTTTGCAAAGGGTCCAACAGGCTGTCACCACTGCAGCCTACCTCTACGCTACGAACGTACGTGGTCTTCGCAGGAAAACGAGGGCCCAGACACCACGTCTGTACCCCAGATAAATACTATAGCGCGGTTACGTCTGTCGACCCGCTAACTACACTATAACAACCGTATAGAAACGGACCCATGAACTATAGAAAGATCGGATTCAAACCATCTTATAATTTATTGAGCTACGGAGCAGAAAGGAAGCTATGAATGCCAACAAACGAGATACAGCGGACTCACTTAGCTAAACAGGATCAGAGCATGCAAACAGGTTTATGAACTACTGAGCTGGCTCTAAAGGATCGAAGCCTTGTGTCACGAAGAACACAAGCCTCTAACTTATGAACGAGCCAAGAACACAAGAACAAATCAAGCATGCATGATGTCCACTATAGTCTAAATAAGAAATGCTGAAATACTTACTTTGATCTAAATGAAGAACAAGCATCCACGAGGACATCAACTCACTCCTCACCCCTACTCTACCTCTCAACTAATCCTAATCTAGATCTCTTCTCATCACCATTCTACCACATAGAGGTGAGAATCACCTCACATGGGCAGAATTAGAGAGAGGGAGAGAGAGCTACACAAGAGAAAAGTGGAACTTGAGAGCTTGGTGGTGTGTGTGAAATGGAGCCCCTCCCCTCCTATTTATAGACAATGGGGTGGCTTGCTCCGAGGCTCCAAGTGCTCCAAAACACCTCGGAATGCAGCCAAGGACTAATGAGCGAGCAACACGTGGAGGGGGGAGATCAACCGATCCTAGGGTCGGCCGAAGCTCCCGGCCCTCCATCTGGGGTGTGCTTCCTCTGGCTCGCTTCCATGTGGGCCCTAGTGCCTCTCCTCCGTGCATGGCACGTTTCCTGGCGGTTTAGTTGGCAAAGTGGGCCCATGGATCCATGTGATGCTGACGTGGCAGTGTATGATTCGTCGAGAGTCCCTCACATGGATTGGTGACATCATGGATCCAGGAGAATACATGTGGCAGCCCCTGATTGGCCAGTAATTGACTGCCTTGGATTGGAGTGGAGTGAAAGTGCATGGATTCCTCTTATTTCTTATGCTAAATACCTGCATTCGAATAGACATCGACACTGGTGGAAAGTATGAGTTTAAGCTCCTATTCTAGTGTGAATGTGCAATTTATGCTCCAATTTGCAGAAGTTGACGGCCATAAAATTGGCACTTTTCAGCCGTCAACAACACCCCCACACTTGACCTTTGCTCGTCCCGAGTGAAGGGGAAACAAAGCCAAGTGTGTCATAAATACCAAAGAGCAAGACAAACATAAGAGATATTCCTAGTCATACCTTGCTCCTGTGAACCTCTGTGTAGTGGCTATCATGTTCCCTTTGGTGATTGAAAAGTAGAACAGCTGTGAATCAATTCACTTATGCACCTGATGATAAACACCTTGGGGTTTTGCAAGTTTTTCATAAACAAAACTCTTGGTGGCTTTCTCATTTGATTCTCTCAGATCGCTCAATGTGTATAAGTCATCACTAAGGCATCTGCCTTTCTTCATCCTACTTCTAATGATGGCTATATGTGGAGCTCGGGGTAGGACAAAGAGAAAGCATACTTGCATCACATATATTGCAAAGTCAAAATTTTGATCCACGGAGAAAATCAAACCATACCATCAGATCAAGATGTGCACCGATATGGCTATGGTGTGTATGGTAAGGTGGATACTAGACCCAGAATGGGTGCTAGATATTACCATACTTATATGATGAAAACTGTGGGTTGATGGTAAGGTGGACACTAGTCCCGGAATGGACACTAGTTATTACCATCAAAATCATGAAACTCCTTTTTACATGACCATCCCTCTCCTTTTTCCTTCTTTATTTTGGGCATGGGCTATCCTTTCTTCTTTTCTCTTTTTTTTTCAAACATGATTTGAGCAGAGAGGATTCGCTCTCACCGGTGGTAGATGCCCTCCCCTGCATGGTAGCTACCCGTGAAGTCTGGTGCGGCCACGTGTTTGACGGTAACATTTGGCGTCACGAGATAGTTGCAGCGGCGTTGGGTGTTGCTCACGCCGGCAGCTGTGTAACCAACGGCGAACACCCCGCAGTTTATCTTTTTCCTTTGCATGCTCTCTCCTCCATCCCTGCATGGCTGCATTTGTCCAACGGGCGTATTCGGGCGTTAGAGCATCTAGGCGATGACAGGTCCGGCGAATGCCCTGACACCGGCCGAGTGCTGCTGCAACGTACGGAGTGCATGCACAAGCACAAGCACAAGCAAAAGCAAAAGCACTCCCGTATGTGCTAGGTCTGTGGTGTCGGGTAGCCTATAGTGGTCCCTATGGAGTTGTTTATTTTTTTCTTCGTAGCAATGCTAGCTGATTGATACTAGGAGGCTAGCAGTTTCCGTCCACCAGTAGAAGCTTGTCATTCACACTGATATGTGATATAAACGCTTTTGAATGATTTCCTAATTATATGAGTGATAGTTTCATTAGAATAGCTCTTGATGTTAATAATCTTCTTTCCCAGATTCTTAGTGGAAAAATAGGCTGCGCAAAAACTTCTAAATGTCGTGTTGCGGGCCTGATCATTGAACACTCTTTGTAAAATGCTAGTAGTACTGGATGTTAATTTGTGCCCACCATTTGTAAAATGGTACTAGTAGACACCGTCGCATGACCTGACACCGGCCATACTAGTAGTTGCAGGGGAATCCTTCGAAAAAAATAGTTGCAGGGGGCGCAATACTTCCTTGAGTTTTTTTAACTTCATTTTGTCCTGCACGAACTGAGATGGAAGCGATCATCGGTTCGTCTGGAGGTGTAGCCCTGGCGCGTACTAGTTCAACCTTGCCCGCACACCGGCGTGCTTTGGACCACATGCAGAGGAAAAGCCTGTTGTAGTGGTCTGTCTACGTAGGACTCTAGGGAGAATTTTTTTTATTTTAACCCTTTTTAATCTAATATTTTAAAAATAACTTCTCCCCAACTAAATTTCCAAGAAGTAGCCCTTTTTGTCGCGTCAGGCCGCGTGGCGCTACTCATAACTGAGTCGCGCCAAAGCATGTGGCGCGGACGCGACTCGGGCGGCACGTCGGACGCGCGTGCGGGGGGCTGAGCTGACGTGGCTAAGTGAGTCGCGCCACATGCTCTGGCGCGACTCAGTCACGCCAGGGGCCGTGGCGCGACTCACTTGACATACCCGCGGGCCCGCGGCCCCTTCTTTCTTCCTCCCCTCACTTCCCCCTTCACTTCCAAAAACCTAACCCGAGCTTCTGCCCTCCCATGGCGCCGCCTCCACCCCTCCCCCTCAGGATCAACTTCAGTAAGACGTAACCCTGAATCATAATATGCCTTTCTTGGAACCGAATGGAAAACGGAAACTTCAGGTACATCAACATGTACAGCTTCCAATTGCCTCAACTCTGTTGGAGTGAATTCTGGCACTCGAAATCCAGAAAGAGTATACATCGACCCTCTAGACGCCTCATCTACCCTCTCACCAAATAATGGAATCTCTTCACCCAAAGGACTAAATTGGCGTATAGGATTTACTCGAACTACAGGTGTTGGTTGGGTTGGTTGCCTAAGTGGAGTTGGGGTTGGTTGCCTAAGTGGAGTTGGGGTTGGTTGCCTAACTGGAGTTGGAGTTGGTTGGCTAACTGGAGCTAGGGTTGGTTGGATAATTGGAGTTGGTTCTTCTTCTTCTTCTTCTTCTTCTTCTTCTTCTTCTTCTTCTTCTTCTTCAGAGCTCACAGATATATCATCCCCATCCTCTTCCTCATCATCCTCATACTCACCAAAATTATTGTTCAACCCACATCTATCAAATTCATCTTCCCCATCTGAACCATAAGAACATTCCTCATCATCACCACCTTCTTCATCATCCTCATTCTCATGAACCTCATTGTGTGGTACCATATCTTCCTGAGTTAAGTGTTCCATGGGCTCATCATTATGCGGTGAGTTTATCGGAGAGTAAACATCAACAACTAACTCGGCACAACGAACTTGAGATTCTTTCACACACTCTTTGTAAAATAACCAATCATCACCACATGTAATAGGCATCATCACATAGTGACTTCTTTTGTCACCGGAATCAAACCTTCCATGAATCCTTAATTCCTCCCCCTCATTTCCAACCTTGAACAAAGAATTCACTCGGGTTTTAATATCTTCAAATGTTGGAGGACTATCAAATCTTGCTACTTGTTGCCTCATGCTTTTAAACTCCCCATTGTCATCAACCATGCCACCCGAAAATATACGAACTAAACGATCCATCTACACACAACCACAAATTAAATTGATTATACCAACCCTCATCTCACTTATCAATAGCATCTACACTATCCAATATGGAAATGTTAAAATCCTACCATGCAAGAGAAACTACACGATAAGAAGGGATTAATATCGGCCACTTGCACGATACACTACACTTAATCATACCCGATTCGTACTCAATCATGCTATCCAACTCAAATCATACACAAAACCTAACCACCTCAAATCCAACGAAAACGACGGAATCCGCGAAAACTAATTGGTTAGATTGGAGGAGTTACCTTCCCGGAGCTATTTCCCACACTTTCCTCCTCAAAACGGGTGAGGGATGGAGTGGATCTAGAGGGGGAGGGGTGGGGGCGGCGCTATGGGGGGGCAGAAGCTCGGGTTAGGTTTTTGGAAGTGAAGGGGGAAGTGAGGGGAGGAAGAAAGAAGGGGACGCGGGCCCGCGGGTATGTCAAGTGAGTCGCGCCACGACCCCTGGTGCGACTGAGTCGCGCCAGAGCATGTGGCGCGACTCACTTAGCCACGTCAGCTCAGCCCCCCGCGCGCGCGTCCGACGTGCCGCCCGAGTCGCGCCACATGCTTTGGCGCGACTCAGTTATGAGTAGCGCCACGCGGCCTGGCGCGACAAAAAGAGCTACTTCTTGGAAATTTAGTTGGGGAGGGATTATTTTTAAAATATTAGATTAAAAAGGGTTAAAATAAAAAAAATCCTCTAGGGAGCGCTGTGCCGCTGTTGTATCCATGTCGGCTACTATTATAGTTTAGCATTTGTCACATCAAATATTCTGCTCAGATGCTAATTACACAAATGAAGATTAATGTTTAGTTAGTGTGTCTAAACATCTCACGTGACACCAAACAACCAACCCTAATCCGTGCCGGTCAAATAAAAACGTGACGATGGCCCGACTCAGTAGCTGGCTATTTTAGCTGACCTCAGTAGTTAGCTAGAAGAAGAAAATTGTTACGTTGGTCGTTCCAAATTAAAAAGAAAGCAGGAAGTAGCTGGCTGCTGCTAAATGTTTGCACAAGACCTGACACTCGGTCGGGACCCGTGACTTGCGACCTGGGGTCCATGCAGATGGAAGAAAAGCCTGCCACCAAGGTCTAGCATGAACGCATGAGACCACAAAAGTCAAAATCAGCGCTGTCTTCCCAAAATAAAAAAAATTCGAGATCAGGAACGGCCAACGTGTTTACGGTAAGCCGGTGACGACGCTTCGGCTGGGGTAACTGACGACGTTGACGGGGGAAACGAGTGCCGTTAGCTAGTACGTGACCGGATTGCTGCCACTAGATTTTGATCAGACGGGTGGAGGTAGATGGGGTAGCAGCCCCTATGTGCGGGTAGCTAGCACCCGTTGTAGCAGGTTATTTCTGATATATATATATATATATATATATATCATAGCCCATGTCTTTTTTTTAAGAATACTTTCAGAGAGAGAGGTCACACCACATATGAAGCTTTATTTTCATGGAATGGATGAATGATACAATGCTAACTTTCAGTGTAGAAGCATAGCAAGGGGAAATAGGTGGGGTACACATAAGTCTTGATCATGAAAGTAATGAAAAGAATTCTCACAAGGGTCACAGAATTTGACAAGGCTCAACGCAATAACAAGCAGCATATGAATCTAAAGGTTTTGCCTACGAAGATCATATGGCTCTAATGGGACAGAGGCATATCAAAGAGGAGCCTTTCCAAGAGGTTTTGAGTTTTTCAAAATAAACAACCCAAGAGAGTTAGTCATCAGAGCAACGGCTCATATCATCCAGCCATATCATACTCATCAATTACTTAGGTGAACATGCTTGTCCTTAAGAAGGTTATGGTTCACAAGCATCAGGCAGGTAACAAGGAATAAAACATATGTAAGTCTACTCAGGTACAAGCGAATTGGGTGATCTTTTAGCATCATCATTCGAGTTTCAGTTTTGAGATAGACAGATATAACTTATAAAACTCAGGAATGAAAGAGAGTGAGTTGTCGAGAGCAAACCGGTGCTATGCATGAGAGTTGAACCGTGAGAGGCTCTCCACAGGAGTGAACTCGTGCGGGTCCCGTTCAGGTTCTCGGTAGGTGATCGATCGGCTAGCGCAGAGTGCTCACAGTGGGTACGTATGGAAAACGTCGTGCCTGCATTGGGAGAGTCGTGGCTCTTCCCCCACACTGTCTCGAACCTAAATGTCCTTTAAAAAAACCAAAGTAATGACACAATAGGTGGCTAAACCGGGTTACATGACCGGTGAGCCACTTTATTCAAATCTAAATGTTTTCGAAACAAAATGATTAGGCACTTACACACATGCAGAGAAATAAATGAAATAAAGGGAAACAAAGGGAAACAAACCTAGACCTAGACTAGCGCCTAATGAACTAAAGATGGGGCTAATCCCCACTACTCGGAAAGGATCTGCTCCTTTCCCTCAGCAACTGCCAGCCTCTGCAGCTTCTGGGTCATGTCCTCCTCCAGCTGGCGATACTCAAGCCTGAGCTCACGATACTCGTCCCTCTGCTTAGCCAGCCCTTCAACCAGCTTCTCATGTTCTAAGAACAGATCAGCTAGTTTGTTTGCTAGCCTTGCTAGGGCAGGAGTCTTCTTGGCGCCATTCACTCGGATATCTGCGAGGATCTTGGTGATGACTCGCTCCCACTGAGGCGGCTTATGGTAGGGTGTACCATAGCCTCCAGTGGCTGTCTTCACTCCGAAGATCTTGCACCGGGTCTGTGGAAGTGGGAACTCGTCCCACACATCCTGCTCATAAGTGTGGCAGAAAGCTTCTCCGACTATTGAAGTCAGACCCAATGTAGTGCTCTCCTGGCTTCAGAGGTGGCCCAGGGGGATCGTCGAACAAGACTCGCTTGCATGCAGCGGTCTTGTTTCCCATGGTGGCCATCCTAACCGGGAAAGAAGGCGGGGAGGAGGAGCCTCGCCGGGACGACTGCACCGGGGAGTCGGTGCGCATCCTGTGAGTGCTCTCTACACTCCTGCCTCTCTCGGGGGTCATGGCCTCCGGCGATCCCATCACTTCATCCAGGTCGCCGAGGTCGATGAGACGAGAGGGACTCCCTCCCCCTGAAGTGAGGGGCGAAGCCGCCCTACGAAGCCGAGTGAAACCATAGCTAGCCATGGATGCGGTGATGAGCTGGATGGTGAGGTGGAGGAGATGGATTCTCGCAACGCGAAACTCGTCGGGCAGCAAAGAGAGAAGGTTTCTGGAGGATAATGAGACGCACACGCGAAAGAAGAGGAGGCGTCACCAGGGTTTCAGCCGAACCAAGGTTCGGCTGGCCCCAGGTGGGCCCCTCTGGCCCTCCCCTTTCCCGTGTGGGCTCCAGCAAGTCTCAGGATCGAAGGCCCAGGTGGATTCTCCGAGATGGAAAGGTTGGCTTAGGCTTAAGGTTAGGATAAGGTTGAGGTTGAAAATTCATCCTCCACTATAAAATAACCTTGGCCAAGCCATGATATAACCATAGAGAATCTGGGGGAGCTCACCTTGGCAACATACTCGGTTCGTCAAAAGTGTAGGCACCTCTGACGGTAATCATGAAGCATTCACCGTGTCGCCACGATGGTGTTGCCTTCCTGTGGTCCTTTGCCTACTCCTCTTTATCTTGGCAATTTCTTTCGCTGCACGACCACGGTCCACAAGATACCCGAAGGATAATTCTTCCTAGGGAAACGAGATGAGTCCCAAGAGTACTCAGGATGTGGGTGTCTTGTGATCTCCTGTCTCAACTTATGACCACCTCCTTGCAGACAATGTTGATATGATGATAAACTCTGATCTGCAAGGGTAGTGCATATACGAACTCGAGCCCAAAAAGGTGTATCAAAACTGAAAGCAAGCATGATCATCCCAGAGAGGCCAAGGCATCCCTGAGGTGGTCACGGGACTCGAGGACTATAGCACTGAGGTCGCGGAACTCGAAGACGAAAAGGTCGAGCACTGAGGCTAGTGCTTCACCAATAGGTACTGATCTCCGAATGAATTCAAGCTCAGAAAGTCACTCGGCCTTCAAAAAGGATAGAGCATGATCTTCCAAAGGCCAGTGTATGATCAGGAACCAGAGTTCGGATGAAGAATGAGATTTAACTCGCTCTTCCCTTAGGCAGAGGGTTCGATGTTCTCATCAGAGCATTGGAAACATTCCGAAGTCTGGCCTAAGCTTCCAATGAGAGGTTATGGATAAGTTGGAAAGTGCAACTCCCATTGGGCATCGATCAAGTCAGGCATAGGATATGAAGTTCAAGCTTCTCCTGACTAATCGGCATCGAACGATGTGCTTGAGATAAGAAGTGAATGCACTCCAGTCGATCGGTAAATGATCGTACACCCTCGGTCTAATGGATGAATCCAATAGATTATAAAGCAGAGACCGATGTCTTGGTTTATACGATACTTCAGTGCAGGGCACTTTAGCTCAAACCTCGACGTAGAAACACGATAAGCCTCTCATACCCTCCTTAGGAGATAGTAGTGAGGATCAAACAAGTCATCCTGACCGGGAATGATCATTCTTTCCGAACTACTCTCTCCATCTTCCCACGAGACAAAGTCTCGGGGAGAAGGTCTAAGAAGATGCACAAGAGGGGAACCCAAGGGTAGATCTCGCGCCACGAAATCTTTCCCTTAGACTCCTGCTATTCAGGAATGTCATCTTCAGCCAGAGTTCAGATAGAGTGGATATGAAACCTCGGACTCGGCTGACGATGGATCTAGGTGGCTCAACATTTCCTCTGGTGGGTGCCTCATTGATCGAGATGCAAGGGGAGTTGGAATCTCGGAGATTCTCTACGATCTCTTTTCCCTCGACAACATCTAAGTGCACAAAGGATTCTCCGGAGAGAGCATTAAGCCTCATGGCATCATCCTTTCGCAATCCAAACCAGAAGTGCTAGAGCATCATCCAGTCGGGAATGTAGAGGACTAGGCAATCTTCCACCGCGGAGGCGAAACGATTCCATGCCTTTCCTAGTGATTCCTCCTCACATTGCTTGAAATAGAGAATCTTGGCCCTTAGCGAGATGACACGTCGTATCAGGAAGAATTGGGAGCAGAAAGCTGCTCTCAATCTTTCCCAAGTAAGGTAGTCCCTACTAAAACAATGGTGCCAACCCCGTGCTTCCCCGGAGAGGGATAGCGGGAAAAACTCTCTTTTCCGAGCATCCGGTGATTCTCTGGTTTTACCCCGAGTTTCAATCAGACGCTCGTAGTCTCTCACATGATCAAAGGGGTTCTCATGACTTAACCATGAGAAGGATAGGTCCTGAATTAGCTTCATGAGAGAGGGGTGAAGCCTACAGCCAGATGTAAGAGTGGGTCTTGACGAAGATGGCTCTGAGGGTTCACTCCTCGATGGTGGAAGGTGTTTACAAGGATAACCTTCCATGGGTAGCGGGGGTAGAGGTAGAAGTAAAGAAAACAAAAAGGGATATCTCAAAAAGGGTAACGGGGGTGAAGGTAGAAGAAAAAGGAAAAAGATAAATACGAGGATAGACGGGCTCGAAGGTTAACAACAGCCGTCCCCGGCAACGGCGCCAGAAATGCTTGTTGGCGTTTCTTAACCTCAACACTAGGCGCCGTGGTAGCGTGAGCGTGTAAGAAACTCCCGGGTACACTGACGAGTGCGAACGAATCCGCAAGTGCACGGATACACCGTTGTAGCACTTCTCCCTAGGAGAATGAGTATTCCCGTCGGGTTTCGTTCCTAAGACGGAGAGTAACCAGAGATGGTCTATCCAAGGACACCAGCTTCCGCTGGGATAGGTCGGGATACGAGAATGTCACACCCGATTTTCCGAAGAAAACCAAGTGATAGCTATATATATGCCATGATCTAGTTTCATACATATAGTGACATCATAGAGAATAACAGAAACAATATCACGTAAAGAAAGAGAGATTATCAGAGATTTACAGCGGAATCCTGGGAAACAAAGGCTCCAAACTTCACAGGCAATCGACTGGGGGTTGCGTACGCCTAGCACCATCTTCAGGACTTCATACACCTTCTTCTGAACAGCGGTAAGCAAGGGTGAGCACACTTATGGTTGGAGCTCAGCAAGTGGGGGAAGACGCAAAGCTATCAAGGATAGGCTAAGGTTTTGCAGCGGTTAGCATTTTTAATGTTGGTTAAATTTTATTAGTAAGCACCTAGTTACCAGATGTAAGTTCATACCAACCCACTTAAGCATTTAGGAAAGCATCTCATCTCAAAACCATATGAAAACCACGATTTAATTCCATATTTATGTTTGATTATCATGTGAGGGTCCAGGCCGCTCTTGACCGTGAGCACGGCTGATCGATCAGTTTTCACTCTGCAGAGGTTGTACACTTTCACCACAAGTCGTGTAAAAGTTCCGAAGAACTTTGAAACCAACCATGCTGTGCAAAAGTAGGCACAATACCACACTTCCGAGGTGTGGTTGCATAGGGACGCTATGAGGCCTTTACAAAGAGTCCTCCTATGTGTATTAGTCCATAGTAGCATGTCCTAGAGGCTATCTTTCGTACCCTCCTTCTACCCTCAGACCAGGTTAGCCTAGAAGAGCACTTCCGTTCCAATACCTGTCCAGAGTAGAAGAGTCATAAAAGCATTCCTCCGTACCACAAGCTACCAAGGCTAATAGCCACACAAGACTTCCCTAATTAATTAGCCAAGACAGAGCCATATGTCTTGTGGTTGCACTGTTTTCCTGGGTGGTTCTCCATGTTCCGATTAAATCATATGATCTTGTAATTAACCACATTTATCATCAAAGTTATCATGATCAACATTTTATAAAGATCCATTTCAACCATCCCATATTAAGCTACTAAGCATATTCTACCCAAAAACATTTATTTAAACCAGGGTGTTCAAGGGAATAGGGATGAAATCTAGTATGTCCTTAAAAAGGCGATTTCCCATCAAGTTATGCAATACAAGATAAAAGTAAATTTAATTGTAATGCTTGTGAATAGGACGAAGTAGAATATGCAGGGGGAGGAAAACCACTTGCCTTCCTCCAACAAAAAGCTACTCTTATGCTCTTGCTCTCTTGAAACTTCCGGACTTCTGATCAACAGCTCGATCTTCTACTCGAAGCAAACATCGGGCACAAACATGCAAACCAGACAAACAAGAACAATCTAAGAACAATACACCAATCAAGAAAGGCTTAAAAGGGGAACAGGGTTCGGTTCTAGGATCGCGAACGCATGAAACGCTAAGAGCGGAACTATCGAGGGATTTGGATTATAACTCACAAAGGCTAGCTATGTGCTTGATATATTTTAATTAAATAAAATCATGTTCATATAGGTTATTTCAGAGAAATACCCTATTTATAATTAAGCAAGTTATATTTGTATTAAAAAGACGATGTAGAACTTATTCAAATTTTATTTATAAATATTCAAGTATGATTTATGCAAATTAAGCATTTAATTTCGAAGAAAGCATGTAAAAGCATCTAAGCGTATATCTTTATATTTCGAGTTGGACTAATCAAATTATAATTCAAAAACACATTCATATTCATATTAGTCAAATTAACATTTTATTAGGAAAGCTCGGGATAACCTTATGTTGCTTTTATTTAGAAAGCAAATTGCATAAATATTAATCAATTTAACATTTATATTATGAAAAGCCGAGAGGTAGCTCTAATTACATTTTATTCAGAAAACACCATTTCGTAAGATTAGTCAATTTGACATTAATTATGAAAACCGACATGTATACCTTAATCAAGTTTTATTAAGAAAAAGCATGCATCTAAATATTAATCAAATTAATTTAGAATAAATTCTCAAAACACATTTATGTTCAACATCATGTCTAGAGCGTATTTTATCATGAGACGGATCTAACGTAACAAGAACGAGACTAAACGGAGCTAAAACATATAAGCTAGGCACTAAACAAGGCTGCAGGGACCTAAACGCGGTTAACTAAAGATCTCAGGGGCTGGCAGAAAAGATTTACAAGACACTATAAATAGTGCTCGCAAAAAGGTCAAAGGACAGGGGCTACTAGAAAAAAAACCAGGGTGGGATTTATGTGTAAAAGGTGGGATTTCTGTAGGGGGTTATGGACAAACTTTACAAGACACAAGCTATAGGGCTTTGGTTTTGACAAACCTTGGGGACCTAAAGGTAAAACTGATATGCCTTATCTGTTGGTGACGATGGCTGTTCGTGGATAGCCACGGCCGGCGGACAGAGGACTCCCGGCCGGCCAAAATCCCGGCGCTCTGGGCAAGGAGAAGTACGAGCCAGGAGGGGAAGGTCGAGGAGAGGCCGAGGGGATCCAGGGGGAGTGCTCACCTGCGTTGGAAAGGCACTGAGGTTGCCGAATTTTGCAGGAGGGCGGACGGCGACGAAGAAGAAGGCTGGGCTCGGGCTCCACTGGCCGGCGGCGCTCCGGCAGTTCTCCGGCGACGGGAAGGGGCGAAACGGATGCTGCTCGACGTAGAGGTTCTTGTGGTGGTGTTGGTTTGTTCCGAGGACGCCTGGACGCTGTGGATTGAGCGGCCGGAACTGAAGCTGCGGCGGAGGCCGGACGAGACGGCGTCGGGTCCCCGCGGTCGGTGATGTCTTGGCAACGAGCGGACGACGACGAGCAGCGGCGGACGTTCGACTGGGAGAGGCGAAGCTTCTGGTGGCGCTCTCTTTCTCCGACGAGCGGTCCTTGCGACGAAACGGCCGGACAACGACGACGCTTTGCTTCGGGTAGCGGCGCACGGGCTTCTCGTCGCAGCGGCGCTCTGGCGACGAGATGCAGACGACGACTGGTGGAGAGCGTGCACCTCGACGTCGTGGTCCTCTTGCTGCCGTCGGTTTGGATCAAGGGGCTTCTGGCCGACGAATCGACGGCGAGGCCGGTGGCACACTGCTTCGGCGAGCACGGGTGGAAGGTGGCAGCGCTTGCGCAGGCGAGGTGGAATGGAGCAGCAGAGGCGCAGGGGCTTGGGTGCACTCTTTATAGGGCGCAGATGGAGGGAGGAGAAGGGGCTGCGGCATGGCCGGCCATCAATGGCCAATGGTGGCGGTCGTTACTGATTGCAATCAAGGAGAGGATCTTGATTGGGAGAAACGGAAGGGGATTGATGGACGAAGAGTGGAGTCGAGCTTCACTGCTCACTTATTACGTGCTTTAAGGAAGGGGGAAGAGCGAGGGGCGCGGGGAAACGTCTGGACGGCACGCTGCAGTCACGACGCGAGGGAGGCCGAGCGGCTGGAGGTGGGGGACGACGCTGTCGAGCGGAGCCCGCATTGCAGCGAGAGAGGAGGGAGAGGAAAGGAAGCTGGGCCGCGGCGTGTTGCTGGGCCAGGAAGGGGAGATGGGCCGGGACGAGGGGAAAGAGGCCGAGCCTGCTACTGCTGCTACTCGGGCCGAAAGAGAGGGGATGGCTAGATGGGCTAGAGAAAAAAAAGAAAGAAAGAGGGATTTGGGTTTAAACCTTTATGATTTTGAAAACCACACTCATCAACCAAAAACCATGCAAAAGAAATATGAATGCATCACACAAAAAAGATCTATTTTAATTTATTTTTTAAAAAATCAATTGATTTTACTATGCTAAATTTCCTGTAAAGAAAATAAATGTTAGACAAATTTTAAAATTATCAAAAAAATTATTGTTTATTATTGTTCCTATTAACATCTTGAAATTGAAGAATTTCAGGGTGTTACAGAGAAGCACTTCCTTAAGGGACTTAGCTCTCAAGATGCATCTGTCCGGTCTCAGTCATCCCCGTGGGGCGACAGCACATCCTAACTTTTTAGGGAGAGGCCATTTAACTGACATCGAGCCCAACTCGGTACGCGACGCAGAGGGTTTGCAAAGGGTCCAACAGGCTGTCACCACTGCGGCCTACCTCTACGCTACGAACGTACGTGGTCTTCGCAGGAAAACCAGGGCCCAAACACCACGTCTGTACCCCAGATAAATATTATAGCGCGGTTACGTCTGTCGACCCGCTAACTACACTATAGCAACCGTATAGAAACGGACCCATGAACTAGAGAAAGATCAGATTCAAACCATCTTATAATTTATTGAGCTACGGAGCAGAAAGGAAGCTATGGATGCCAACAAACGAGATACAACGGACTCACTTAGCTAAACAGGATCAGAGCATGCAAACAGGTTTATGAACTACTGAGCTGGCTCTAAAGGATCGAAGCCTTGTGTCACGAAGAACACAAGCCTCTAACTTATGAACGAGCTAAGAACACAAGAACAAATCAAGCATGCATGATGTCCCTATAGTCTAAATAAGAAATGCTGAAATACTCACTTTGATCTAAATGAAGAACAAGCATCCATGAGGACATCAACTCACTCCTCACCCCTACTCTACCTCTCAACTAATCCTAATCTAGATCTCTTCTCATCACCATTCTACCACATAGAGGTGAGAATCACCTCACATGGGCAGAATTAGAGAGAGGGAGAGAGAGCTACACAAGAGAAAAGTGGAACTTGAGAGCTTGGTGGTGTGTGTGAAATGGAGCCCCTCCCCTCCTATTTATAGACAAGGGGGTGGCTTGCTTCGAGGCTCCAAGTGCTCCAAAACACCTCGAAATGCAGCCAAGGACCAATGAGCGAGCAACACGTGGAGGGGGAGATCAACCGACCCTAGGTCGGTTCGGCCGATCCTAGGGTCGGCCGAAGCTCCCGGCCCTCCATCTGGGGTGTGCTTCCTCTGGCTCGCTTCCATGTGGGCCCTAGTGCCTCTCCTCCGTGCATGGCACGTTTCCTGGCGGTTTAGTTGGCAAAGTGGGCCCATGGATCCATGTGATGCTGACGTGGCAGCGTATGATTCGTCGAGAGTCCCTCACATGGATTGGTGACATCATGGATCCAGGAGAATCCATGTGGCAGCCCCTGATTGGCCAACAATTGAGTGCCTTGGATTGGAGTGGAGTGAAAGTGCACGGATTCCTCTTATTTCTTATGCTAAATACCTGCATTCGAATAGACATCGACACTGGTGGAAAGTATGAGTTTAAGCTCCTATTCTAGTGTGAATGTGCAATTCATGCTCCAATTTACAGGAGTTGACGGCCATAAAATTGGCACTTTTCAGCCGTCAACAGCAAGCTCCAAGGGAGGCGGGATCAAGTCTCAAGGGTGGGCGGCTATTGCTGACGGTGTGTCAGTCGAGGTACAGGGAGCTTTGGTGGCGACACATCCAATGGAGGGGGGTTCGTGCAGCGAGAATGAGTATCAAGGGCAGGGGCATCCAGGGCTTGGCGTGGCGAACGGCCAGGGCCAACGACGCATCCATCGGGATGGCAGTTTTGCCGTGGACGCAGATATCCGCGGATACCCGGCCCAATAGGTAAGGGTACGGGCAAGAAATTCCACCCCCGGGCGAGAAATTTCACCCGTGGGCAGTTAACAGGCATAATCCTTCACCCGCATATAATATCCGCTACCCATTTAAATAGAAAGCCCATCAAAATATGACATAAAATATGGCACAAGCTCAGCAGAAAATGTGTGTGGTTGGACATTTATTATATCATTGTGTATTTGTGATGTAATAATTAATTGTCTTGTGTGGCAAATTGATACAATAAGACCTTATATTACATTTTGGCTGTCAAATTGTTGTTGTTCTTGTTGAAATGAACATGTTGATATGTTATTTCCCAGCGGGTACGGGTAAACCCAATATCCGCGGATATCCGTCGAGCACGGATACGGGTAAGATTTTTTTACCCACGAGCCTGGAGGACAACACGGATATGCTCATGGACGGATAAATGTCTTACCCGCACTTTATCTGACCTGCTGACATCTCTACGCATCCATGGCCGGAGGAAGAAGAATATGTGCATGAAGAATGACATGTGGGCTCCGTTAACGTTGCCCTGTGTCAGTTTTTGCTGCGTCATTTTGTCCTGCGTAATTTTTTTAATTATGCTTGACCATCCAACCTCAACCTCTTCCGGTGGACCAGATGCATAGAAATGATCAAGCTTAAAAAAATCTTGATAATTACTTTTTTTAGAATGATCTTGATAATTACTTTTTTTTAGCAATAGAAGCACCCTCTTTATTAATCGGTAAGGTTAACACTCACTTCCGTTGTTTTTTTATAATGGCCATGGGCATTGGGCTGGGCTCATTCTTGTGTTGTGTTATTAAGCATTCATCATCCTACGGAGTACCTCTTTCTTAGACGCCTCTCAATCTCTCTTTTTTTTTTGCCTCTGATGTGATCGACCATGCATGGAAGTGAAGACACGCGTTTGTTCAGGCAACCTAGTCATAGCGCGGGACACTTTTCCGGACGACCGTGACCTTCACGCACGATCCCCCATGGCCTACAACTGAGACAGGCACAAAGCCACAGCGTCTGCATTGCGGCAAGCAGCGCGCTGCGCCTTTGGCTGCTGTCGACTCCTCCCCTGTCTGTCTCGCTCGTCGCTGGCTGCCGCGGCCCTCTGCTCGGTCGAGCGCTGCCGCAGCGGACGGCCGCGGGATCCAGCGTGTGGCCAGGGGATCGCCGTCAACGGCCAGGCGGCAGCCGTGGAACGGCCGGCCGCCCGACGCGACGCGCCGATCGTGTTCCCCCCTGGAGCACGGCGCACGGGCCACAGGGATCACCTGTGCGGAAGAGGCCTTTTTTTTCTTCTTTGGCGGTGGGTGACCCAGGTCCCAGGGTGGAATTTTTTTCAAAATAGCTCTTTCCGAAAACTATTTCTGCGGATAGATCCCGACAGAACTAATTCCAAAAATGGACTCTGACCTCGGCGTGAGGGGGAAGCGAGCCGAGGTCAGTTACTCGGCGCTAGGGGCTCTAGCGCTGAGCCCCTGCCACGTCAGAGCCCAGGTGGCCCCTCCTGCCTGCGTGGCAGGGACCTCGGCGCGAGGTCCTTTAGCGCCGAGCCTTCTGACCTCGGCGCGGCCACCTCTAGCGCCGAGGTCTGGACACTTATACCATGCAGAGCCTTCTTCCTCCTCCTCCCTCCCATTCTTTTCAACCCGATAGCTCTCTGTTCCTTCCCTCTCCGGCAGCGGGACAACCCTTAGACCTTGGAGACGAGTGTAGAGGTGGTTCTCTTCGGATTCAAGTCGCCCCCAAGGTAATGTGGCCCCCCTTTTTCAATTTGTCCAAGTAGTTTTGTTTGAATCGGTGGTTAGGTTAGGGTTTGAGGGTTTGTTAGGGTTTGCATTTATGATTAGGAATGGTTAGTGTCTAGAGTTTTAATTTTTTGTTTTCTTGCTATTTTTGAAGGAAATACCATGGCATCTCGCCCTACGGAGATAATATTGGCGGGTAAGAGGAGCTCAACGACCATTCCTAAAGGGGTGGAGGTGGTGATCGGTGCAAGCTTGTGAAGTCGGAGTTGTTAGGTAGCTGCTACGGCATGAGGTGGTTCATGTACGCCAACTACGAATATGAGCCACCGAAGGCTGTCGGCACGAGGTTGTGCATCAATCCATGTCGAGCTTGTTTTTGATTTTGTTGTGTTTGTTAACATTGTATCTGACTCCGAGGGTTGCAGACTCCTCCTCTATGTGGTTTTGCGCAGTGGCTTGACACGGAGCAGTCCGAGACGGACAAGTGGTGGGTCGAGAAACAATTTGAATGGAGGGAGCAAAGCAGGAGGTAGTTGCAGTATGAGAAATCACAGGAGGAGAAGCGCAAGAAGTTTCAAGAGGAGTTTCGCGCAAGGTGCGAGCGCGTTGACCGTGAGGCGATGGAGAAAAGGGAGGCCGAAAGGGAGCACAAGAGAGCACGTGCACGCCGTGCGGAGGAAGCAGTGGAGCAGAATCCAGATGCATTGAGGAAGGGGAAGTGGCCTCGCTGCATTCAGTAGTTTGATTTTGGTAGTGGCACTAGTGTGTTAGTGAAGAGGATTTTAGTATGTTGTGTGATGTTACATGTTATGCACTTGTATCGGTTGTTATGGCAAAACCTCGGCGCTCCTGCCTCTCACGCCGAGGTTGGAGTCCATTTTTGAAATTAGTTTTGACAGAGGTCTATCCACAAAAATAGTTTTCGAGAAGGATCATTTTGAAAAAATTCCACGGTCCCAGGTGGGGCGAGCGCGATCGGCGCCGTGGCGCGGTCCGCGCGAAGTCTGCGTGCGTGGGCGTGCGGGTTCCGCGTGGGCCGTGGGCGCGCGTGGGCACGGCACGGTATGTCCACACGCCGGAGCCGGAGGATGTGAAGGTTTGAGGTGCCGGGCTTGTGGCAAGCAGCAGCCAGTAGCAGATCGAGACCAGCTGGTATGTGGGTCAGTTTGACGGATTGAGATGCAGGAAAACGAACGAAAGCGGAGGAATGCCACGTACAGGTGGATGGATCTGGCGCCATCCCCGAGTGAGTGAGACTGTATATCGTGTGGGCCGGTTCTTTTCAACTTCCTGCCGTGTCGCGCGCACGATGCACACACGTAGGAGGGGAGAGAGAGATGTGATCACATACGGTTCTGGATACTCGATCCCATGTGCACGGATTGCCTCCCTGTATGCAGTGCCCGAATCGATTTGATACCTCTGGTCTCTGGACGGGAGAATTAAGGACAGGTGCATGCTCCAGGAATGCACACCCATCGTTATCGTTTATATATTGTCGTCTGAGCTTTCAAAGGCCAGGTACGCAATACCTTTTCGAGTCACAAATCCTTGGCGTATTGATCGAACAATGATACCTGGTGTGAAGCTGTACGTATTTAACCATTCTATTATGTGCTCGCCTATACCTTCTAGGTATATATCGAGATATTTGCAACCATTGATTTTTTACAATTTTGATCATTTGTTTTATTTTAAAAAATTACTATGTAAGTATAAAATACTTTGTTTGTAACAAGATCCACTATTATAGCTATTTTGAGAATGACTTATTTTTTTATGTTTGCAATAATTTTTTGAATAAGATGAATGATCAAAGTAGTAAGAAAAAGTCAATGACAACAAAATATTTCGATCACGAGGGAGTACTTATAAAATCATCATGCACGACAGATAATATGAAAATATTTTTTCATGGGGCAATAAATAGCTAGGCACATGAATTCTTGTGATGGAATCTGCGCACCAGGGTTCAGGTTCTCGACTAGGTAGTGGTGCTCATATTTTTATGTATTTATTTCAAGATTTAACCTGCGCTATTCTTTTAGTGTTATATGTGATGTGCTCGTCTATAACAAGGTGCTATTGATGACTTCGTCAATCTCGAGGATATGTCGGCTCAGTCTTTCGAAGAAGATCCGCATAGAGATTGGGTTGCACGCGTGTGTTCTGTGGCACAAAATAAAAGTTTATTCCTTGGATCTTAAAATGAGTACTATTTTTTTCTCGTATCTCCGATTTAGTGATTCTTATGGTCATGCATTCATAACGATGAGCTTTATCTTTTAAAATATTGATCATATTATTTTGCAACTGTTTGTTTTACTTTTCTTATATCATTATTTTTACACATAACATAAAAATAATATAACAAATAGTGATAAAATAGTATAAAAATATTTTAAAAGATAAAGCTTACTATTATGAACGTGTAACCACAAGAATCACCTAAATCGGATGTACTAGCAAAAACTAACCATTTTAACATTTAAGGACTAAATTATAAATAAAAAATATTAAACTGCTCATCAAAACAGATTGATGGCCAAATTTGAACGGTATTGATAATTAAATGGTAAAAAGTACTCGATTTTGAGGTTCGATGACCCAAACCAACTGAAGCAAGAGTTAGATGATGAAAAATGGACTTTTTCTTGTTTATTATGCTTGACCATCCAACCTCTCCGCCTCTTCTGGTAGACCAGATGCATAGAAATAATCAAGAATAATAAACAAATCTTGATAATTACTGGAAACACCCACTTTTGTTGTTTTTATAATGGTCATGGGCAGGGGCTCATTTGGTGTTGTGTTATTAATAAGCATTCATCCTACTTACTTGCCTCTCAATCTTTTTTTTTCGAACAATACAGGAGTAGTACCTCTGAGTGTCGATGGACCATGCATGGAAGTGCATACACGCGTTTGTTCAGGCAAACCTAGTCATAGATCAAGCCACACTTTTATTTTCCGGACGACCGTGACGACCTTCACGCACGATCCCCATGGCCTACAACTGAGACAGGCACAAAGCCACAGCGTCTGCATCGCGCCTAGGCCTAGCCGCAGCGCCTTTGCCTGCTGTCGACTCCTCCGTGTCTCGCTCAGTCGCTCGTCGCTGCCGTGGCCCCCCTGCGGCCCTGCTCGGTCGAGCGCGATCGGTGCCGTGGGCGCGGGCCGTGGGCGCGCGTGGCCACGGGGTATGCTGGCCCCCACCCCCACGCCGGTCGACCGATCGGTGTCGGCGTCGGTACTACTTGTGGCAAGCAGCAGCCACCCAGTAGCAGAGACCAGCTAGCGTGTGGGTTCTTTCTCAACCTACTGCCTGCCGTGTCGCGCGCACGATACACACACGTAGGAGGGAGATGTACGTGAGGTGTGCATGAGCCGAGGTCGCGCTTGCCTCATCAGGGTCGGTGTCGATAGTAAAAGTAGCAGTGCGTAGCACTAGCAGAGATCATGTGGGTCAATTAACCTTGCATTGACCATATATGAAGCCCAGTTGTTTTCTTTGCAAAAGTGCACAAGGATGTAGTACTTTGAGTTGTTGCATCATTGTTTTTTTTTCAAAAAAAATATTGTTGTGTCATCACGTACGATTCTGAATACTCCCATGCAGGCGATCCGATCGAGGATGGCCTGCCCGACCACACATGTACGTGCACGGATATAGACTGCTACCGTGAGGCCTTCTCCAATGACCAGCTTTTAGAGTAGTTTATACATTTTTTATTACATGAACAGTTTTTTTTTTTTTGAAAAATTGGCGGGAGCGCTGCCTGTCGTTTAAGAAGGAGGAGAAACGAAATTGTTACATGGTTGTGATTACAAAATAACTGGACTGAACTCATAAACTCTTGCTGGGCTAACATATCTAAACTAGGTGCAGCACATCTCCCCCACAGGCGTCCCGCCTGATCTTGAACTCTTCCTTCAACAAGTGGAAAACTCTCACCGGCGAAGCAGCAATGCCCTCAAAAATCCTTCGGTTTTGCTCCTTCCCGATGTTCCAAGTAGTGATCATTAAAATACCTTGCAGAGCCCGTTTGATTGGCTTTGGCAGATCATGTGTTGCCAAATTCCACCAAAGCTCCATGGTCATGTTAGGCAGCGGCACCTGAACAATGCCTCCCCCAATCCATCTCGAGACCAAGTCTCAAACTTCCCTGGCAAAGACGCAGTGCAAACAAAGATGGGCTGCCGTATCCGCAGCTTGGTCACACATCACACAAACCGGGTTGCAGGGCCAATTTCGCGCAAGTAGCCGGTCAACAGTAAGAATTTTGCTCTGTACTAGCAACCAAGTGAATAGCCTGTGCTTTCCTTCCGCCTGCGTCTTCCAAATTGCTGTGTTGTTAAAAGTACAGGACCCTCTGAATTGTACCTGATAGGCCGACTTTGCTGAGTATTTCCCATCCACCGCCCAACGCCAGGTGATGGAGTCCAGATCATCAGACAACTGAGTGTTTTGCACCATCCCCCAAAGTGTAACATACTCAGCCATCTCATCCACGGATGTCATTCTCCAAAGCCCCCGTGTCCAGTTGGCATTATGAAGATCATCTGCCACTGAGTTGTGCTTTCTCCACGCCAATTTGTATAAATTTGGTGCCAAGTCTCTCGGTGCCCTTCCCTCTAGCCAAGGGGATTGCCAGAACAACGCTTTCCTCCCATCACCAAGTGTTACTGTTGTGCTAGCTCTGAATAGTTGTTTGTCAGTTTCATCGCATGGCACCTCCGAGCCTACCCAGGGCCGATCTGCGTCTGACCACTGAAACCACAACCAACGCATCCAAAGCGCTCTACTGAAACGCTCAAGGTCCATCACCCCCAAGCCCTCGACCTTCTTTGGTTTTTGCACATTTTCCCAACGGACTAGACACTGGCCACCGTTGATAGCCTCGGTGCCCTTCCACAAGAAGCCTCTTCTGATCCTATCCACCTTCTTCAGCAGCCATTTCGACGGTGCAAACACTGTCAAGAAATTTGTTGGCATGGCCGACAAAACTGAGTTCAGCAACTTCAAGCGTCCTGCGCGATTCAAAAATCGCCCCTTACATGCTGGCAACCTGTTGGCAAGCTTGTCAATTAGGGGTTGCACCTCCACTCTTCGCAGCGCCTTATAGTGCAGTGGAAATCCCAAGTAGGTGCACGGGAAAGCTGCAATAGGGCATCTAAAATATTCCATTAACTCATCCATGTTGATACCGTCGCACTGAATGGGGTACACGGCACATTTAGCACGATTAGTTACCAAACCAGCAGCATGCCCAAAGGTCTCCAATATCTGCGCCACCACTGTCACATCCTGTTTGATTGGCTTGAGAAACACAGCGGCGTCATCCGCGTAGAGGCTTACTCGAAGTGCAGCTGCTCTTGCATTTATAGGGTTCAAGTCACCTGCCGAAGAAGCCAACTGCAATAAACGCTGGAGGGGCTCCATTGCTAGAATAAACAGCATTGGCGATAAGGGGTCCCCTTGCCGCTATCCAGTATGGTGTGGAAACCAAGCTCCCCTAGAGCCATTCAGCAAGACTATCGTTGAGGATGTAGCTAGAAGCGCAGACACCCAACCTCTCCACTTAACCCCAAACCCAAACTGCTCCAACACCTCGAGGAGGAAATCCCAACGTACACTATCGAAAGCCTTTGCTATGTCCAGTTTGAGAAACAGCCCCGGCTCCTTGGTTCGATGTAGTGTTCTGATGATATTCTGAGTATAAAGAACATTGTCCTGAATGCTCCGTCACTTGATGGAAGCACTCTGTGCCCGGGAGACCAGATAGTTCAATTCTGGAGCAAGCCTGTGTGCCAAGCATTTAGAGAAAAGCTTTGCAATGCTGTGTGTGAGACTGATCGGCTGATAATCACTGATCTGCTTAGCATCTGGCTTCTTGGGGAGTAGAACCATGTGTGCAGTATTCAGCTGCTGCAAGTGTTGATCGTGCTGAGCAAAGAAAAAATTGAAAGCTTGCATGACATCAGATTTGATTATGGGCCAGCAACGCTTGAAAAAGATTCTGATAAACCCATCTGGCCCGGGGGCCTTGTCCCCAACAATATCCTGTATGACAGCCAAAACCTCCTCATCAGTGAAAGGCTCTTCCATGTGGTCCAATTGCCTCCTCGGTAGGTTGATCTGCTCCCAATTTAAAGTGAAATCTCTAGCTGTAGGCCTCCCAAAGTGAGTTTGGAAGTGATTAAGAACCTCAGCTTGCATTTCGTCTTGTGAGTACACGGTGCCAGCACTAGAACTCAACGAGTGGACAGTGTTCTTTCTTCGACGCCCATTGGCCTGCAGGAAAGAACAATTTCTGATTTGCCTCAGCCGCTTTTATGTTAGTCAAACGTGAGGCCTGTTTGGCCCTTAGCTTTTCCACCGCTGTCAAACCTAGCAGTCGTGCTTTGAGGTCCCTTTGTAACCTGATCTCCAGCACCGAGAGGGGCCTGAACTCTTGCACGACGTCAATGATGCCAATAAGCTTTGTTGTGGCACACAGGAGCACCCTATTGTTTCCTACCAGCCCTCTTGCCCACTGCTGGAGTGCTTTACTTGTGCGCTGCAATTTAACATGTAGGTTGAGGAAAGGATTAAAAACTTGAGAATCCACTGCCCATACTTGCTGCACCACCTCTTGAAACCCATGTAACCTCGGCCAGAAAGATTCAAACCTGAAGCCCTTGAATTTTCGTACTGTAGCTTGTCCGGCAATAAGGAGCGGGCAGTGATCAGACACTCTTGATGAGAGGGTTTGCAAACACACATTCAGCATCATTAAATCCCAACCAGCAGTACAAAATGCCCGATCTATCATTGTTTGAGTAAGATTGTTAGACCATGTGAACTTCCTTCCTCTCAATGGTAATTCCTTTAGCTCCAGATCTGTTACAACCGCGCGGAAGGCCCCCATCAGTCGCTTATTCAAGTTCGCATTACTCTTGTCCGCCGCTTGCAAGATCATGTTGAAGTCCCCAATAATGATCCACTTGTCAGTGACACAATGCTGCAACCAACAGATCTCGCCCAAGAATTGAAGCTTCGCATTATCCTCCTGTGGGCCATAAACGGCAGTGACACACCAGCTTCCTCCCGTGGATGCCACCACCATAGCAGTGGCAGTGTGAATGCCAATTTCCCAATTGGTGATCCTGTAAAATTCCTCATCCACAACCAAGAGAATTCCCCACATGTCCCAATCGCTGGCAAAAACACAAAATTAGTGGCAAACCTGTCACCCAGTGTCTCTCTTACCACATCAGAATCAATCAGAGCCAGCTTTGTCTCTTGTAATGTCACAATAGTAGCCCTTGTGTCTCTGACGAGATCCCTCACTACATCTCTGCGAGCCCGATTGTTGAGCCCTCTAACATTCCAGTTCAGAAAGATACATTTTTGCTTAATCATTGGAAACATAACAACACTCCCTCCTGCAACCCTGAACTCCCAGAGACAAAGAAACATCCAAACCATCCACATCCAACCAGCCACACACTAACGACCCAAATATAGTCCAGCCACCACAAAACACAGAACAACACTGAAACAACACTGAAACCAGCTGCCACCGCAGACTCACCCTTAGATGAACAATACATGGAAATAAAGATACACATACTCCACTTGGAGTACCACCCCCCTGCAACCCCATGGGTTGCTTAGTTCTCATCAGCATCTACAACCAAGGCATCCAAACAGCCGACGCCCTCAACTCCTTCCACTGGCAGACCCAGCGCAACTCTCATGCTTCCAGCTAGCTCAGCCTGTAAGGGGTTCACAAACTATTCCCCGGACATCAGCAGTGATGAGGCAATGGTGTCACCGTCATCAGTCATCAGACCTGTCGCGTTCAGCAGCAGTTTAGTAGCCTTGTCTTGTGCCGGAACCCCCTGCAGCCCATCAGCCATCATTCTGACATTATTCCTTGTCCCTTGAGCAGCACCAGATGCTGACCCGCTGTTGGTCTTTTTCAGGTTGACCGTCTTCTGCTTTGTTGCAGAGGAGCGACTTCTTAAGCGGAACTGCAAACTTTGGCAAGCCACGACCCTGCATCCTAGATCTCCCAACATCAGATCCCACCTTGTTCAGCCTCTGATCAGTGACCATCAGGGGCGGCCTGCAAGGAGGCTGGGTTGCAGATCCTTCCTCCGCTGGACCATTGTGGTTGACCGGAAGCCCACCCAGGAGATGCGAGGCCTTAGAAATGAAAACTCCCTCTTGTTGGGCCTTGCGCCCAGCCCCCGGCCCACCTACAGCAAACAACTCGACCCCCACTCCTGCCAGGCCTCCATGAAAATCAATGTTTAGGTCGAAAGGCAGAGCCCGCTGCAGCTCGTGGTCCACCTACTCCCCCAAACATATCACATCCTGTTCAGACAGGATCGCAAACCCCTCTGCACCATCTGAAATAGCAGACTCCAACAGTTGAGACCCCTGTGCGTCGCCCGGCGAGGAGACCGGCACGCGGGAGCCCCTCAGATCAGAAGGAGCGCCTGGGCGCACAGTCACCTTGGAGCCCAGCTCATGTGCTGCCACTACCTGTGCAGTTTCCGGCAGCAAAACTTGTCGTTGCATGTCCTCACCGCTCAACTCCTCTGTCACGCGCAAGGCCCCCATTGTTGTAGTTGGCTCCACCGAGCACTGCAGCAGTACGGGGCTGCCGTGCTCAAAGCCAGAGCAGGTGATGCTTTCCTCCATCATTGGGTCCACTCTAGGCACCATTACCATCTGACTTTCACGAAACTGGCAACTGTCCTCTGCTACCCCCCGATCAAGACCGCTGACCAGCTGTTCTTTTTCCTGGAGCTCCTGGGTCACGGGTTTGGCCACCCACACCATGTCCCGCTGCCCCCCACCTCGCCGGCAATTACCACCGCCTGGTGCGCCGCCGCCCCGGCAGCTACTGTCACCCTGCTGCTACTGCTGCCGGCGAAGCCACTCCAGATCATGCAGACCAGACGACGACTGCTGCATGAAACCACCGCGCGCACCACCAGCACCCCCTCCACATGGAGGGGACTCCTGCCTCCCCCGACCTCCAAGCCTGTCACGCACAGGGACGCGCCGACCGTCGACGCCACCATCAGGGACGCCAAGCCGCCACCGAAAGGAATGCCTCACCGGCCATGCCTCCTCAAGCTCATCATCCGGTAGACCACTAGTCCCACTGTCCATACTCCTTGGTGAAGGGGTATCTGCAGGTGTGGAGTAATCCAGGACGTGATCAAGATGAATAATCATAGGATACTTCAGAAGCTCAGGAGGTCCATGCCTCAGTCCCGCCGCCAGCACTCCAAGCTCAAGCAAGAAGTCAGCATAGTTCTCCTGCGGTAGGGTGATCGACTCAGCCACCTCCAGCGTCCTGGTCTTGGCAAAGCCATCCGGATCCGAAGTCCAAACCCACAAGCAGACGCACACACCCTCCTCCGGCTTCTCCTTATCGCAGTTCAACTCATCAATGAAAACAGGGTTCTTGAACAAGCTAGCTATCGACTCTGACTGCCTAACATGACTTGGGATCCCCTCAATGCAGACCCTAGCGCAAAAATGATACTTCGCCAGTGCATTACATGCGAGACCAGGGCAGCAGACGCAAACATGAGTGTCGAACCCGCAGGACAGTGTTGCGAGCAGCATTCCTCTGCTGCTGATCATCAAACTTGACGAGGAAGGTCGCCTCCGACAGCCGCGAGACCCCCATCTCGAAGAACGAGACCCGCAGCTGCCGGGAAACCTCCTGATGCACCTCCTCCGTCGACAGCCTCACCCGCGCATCCAGCTGGACGGCGAGCAAGGCGAAGAGCTCCAACGCCCTCTCATCGTCCCTGATGGCCTCCGAACGGGCCACCGTCACGGTGACATGGTCCGGTCGATGCTCGGGCACCCCAGGAACCTAGTGGGGCGCAACGTCGTAGGCCTCCATACCCGCCTCCCGAGCCCTCCGCCGCGCCGCATCCACCATGGCCTCCAGTGGAGTGGTCGAGGGGCAACCCTCAACAGCAGCAAGCGAAGCGGAGCGAGGAGCGGAGCGGGCAGCAGAGGAAGCAGATGCAGAGTGAGCTGAGCAAAAGCGAGCTTTGTGGCCAAAGCGGAGGCAGAGCAAGCACCTCGGAGGGTCTCTGCACAACGCAATGTGATGGCCAGTTGCCAAGCAGTTGAAGCACTTGTTGCTGCCCGCTTTCACCCGGAGTTGCTCCCGCCAGAGCACACCGGCCCCTCCAGCACCATTAATGGGAGCCACCTTAGGACCAAGGCGGTCATGGACGTTACCGCTGGTCTGAAGCTTGGACCAAACAGAAGGCCGACGCACGCCTCCCATGCTGCTCTCATCCACCCAACCATGATGACCGACCGAAAACCACAGCTTGAAAGTCCTAGGGCGAATCACAGCATCCCTGTAGGAGCCAGAGCCAGCCACCCCGGAATCCCGAGCCACCTCCGGCAAAGCAGTAGCTTTACCATTACTCACTGACGCTTTTCTCTTGTCCTTCACATCTTCACCTTCCGGACACCTTGCAGCAGTACGCGCCTCCTTGGACTTGTCACTCACCTCTGAGGTCTTGTCACATCGAGGAAGAGGGCTGTCGTCCTCTGAGAGCAACTCCAGCAAGGATATGCAAATTGAGGCCTCTAAAAGTCATTTGGAGGCCCAACTCTAAAAAATAGAGGTCCAAAATTGGATCTCAACTCCAGCAGTGAAATCAATTCAGGCCTCTATTTTTCCGTGGGCCCCGTCTGTCATGTAGAGAGAGGGCTCCCGCTGCGCATATGGGAGGGACATGGATAGATGGAGGTCAACTGCTCAAGCCCATTGGATGGCGTAGCTGCTGTAGTTGCTCTGCTTGTCGGCGAAGCGCTCCCGCCGATGCAGAGGAACACCATGACGCTCGATTCGGTGCAGCACCCAGATCCGGGGTGGACGACGGCGGCGAGGGCGAGCTCGAGCTCGAGTTCCTCTTCATCTTCCTCTCGATGACGCGAGGCGCAGGGGAGGCCGGGCTTCCAGAGCGGTGTCACCGGCAGCGCCCTCGGCCGGGGCAGCAGAGTCTTCTCAGCCCTTGCCTGACGCATCGTCCCAGCCATAGCCCTGCGGAGCTCCGCTGCGCCGCTCGCCCTTGCCTGGCTCAGCGCCTCCAGCCATGGCTCCGCGAAGCACCGCTCGGCGCCAATTGAGGCCGCCACCAGGGTGCTGCCTGAATCCAGATGTGAATGAGCACATGCTTGTGCTCGATGGCAGATGTGGCTTATTGTTGGCTGTTGCGTGCAAAAGCAGAGGAATTGCGTGCACGCAAAAAAAAACCGAGCACCGGTACTACGACGATTCGATGTTGTTCGGCGGCGGCGGGTGAGATACTTGTGGTTGATGGAGCAGTCGGCGACGCCACAGGGCCACGGCCATCAGTGGCGTCGCCGACCAGAAGGCACATCAGCTCGCCGACGTAGTCGTAGTAGCAGTCGCAGGAGCCGTGGCTGGCTTCCTTTACGACGACCTGCAGCAGGGCACGCTGGACGGCCATCAGCGCCGGCCAGAGCGGCGGGAGCTCGGGGCAGACGTACAGCCCGTCCTCCGGGAACCGCGCGCCGCCGCCGCGAGCCGACACGAAGAAGGGGCCCTCCACTGTGGCGTCGCGGTCGAAGAACACGCCGCCCAGCGTGCCCGACAGCTTCTGCGACCGGAGGCGGAGGTCCTCGTGCGACGCACCGAGCAGGGCGCGCACGGTGGAGGCGCAGCCAGCGCAGGCGCAGTGGCGCCAGTCACGGGCCGTGGCCGGGCAGTAGTGGCCGCCGACGGAGTGGAGCGGGAGGCCAAGTACGGCGTCGCGGTCGCCGCCGCCGGAGGCGGCTTTGCTGCTGGTGGTGCTGGAGTTGTCGTGGTCTACGAGCACGCCCTCGAGGCGGATGGCGTCGGCGCGGAGGCACGTGAGCTCAGCGTCCCCGAGCGCGCGCCACAGGTCGGCGACCCGGGACATGAGCGCGGCAACCTCAAAGGCTAGCATGCCAACCTTCTCCCCGCCGCCCCTCGGCTCGCCCTGCGCCAGTGACGAGTTCAGCTGCCTGGTGGCCGCGGATCTTGGCGCGCACCACCATCCGCCCGCGCCGCGGCTGCCTGCCTCCGTCCGGCCGAGCTCCACCACCGTTATCCCCCTCGAGGTCCTGCACTGGGAGCGGCAGATCCACGCATCCGCTGCACCGAGGAGGCTGCTGGGGTCCGCGACGGGGGGCAGGGAAGTCGGTGCTGGAAACAGGCGCGGCTCAGCTCCACCACAGCTCGTCCATGGCGCCACACAGCGCCGCAGGGAGAAGGATAGGGGGAGGCTCCTTCGCGGCGTGTTGGAGAGGAGGGCGAGGGCGCGGGCAGTTCCTCTCGCCGGTCGCGCGGCTCGCCGGCTGGGGAAGCAGCAAGCGCACGGCGGGGCGGCGGGCGGACGGACCAGAGCACCGTGGCCTGGGATCCGGGAGGGAGGAAAAGAGGGAAAACTAGAAAAATGGTGGGACCCACGTTTGGAGGGGAGAATGGAGGGCCTCTAGGGATGGAGGTTGGGAGGGGGAATTTAGAGGAGTATGGAAAATGCAGATCCATATAGAGGTCCTGCTGAAGTTGTTTTTTTTGCATCAAGCCTCCAAATTTTGAAGTAGAGACTCATATGGAGATCCTTACTGGAGTTGCTACGAGGAACCATCATAGGCGAGGTCCACGAGTTCCCCAACACCAGAGCGTGGCGGGGAGTGGACGGGAGAAAGGTGGCCACAGTGGGGAAGTGACGCCACCGGCGAGAGGCCGGGCAGCGGAGTTGGGTGGCCTCTCTCGCTCTCTCTCATCATTACATGAACAGTTGCAAAAGAAAGAGCTCAACTCTTATCTCCGCGCTAGCTCCAAGACATTTCCCTCTCTCAGAACATAAATCCAAAGCACTGTGCCCTTTTTTTCTAATGTACCTACGAGTCATGAGTCATGTTGGCTCTAACCATATAGGAGGGCCTGAGCGACTCTCGTAGTGCCCGTGATCGTTTTTTTACAAGAACCCATCATGATCGTTGATTGTCGTCCGAGCTTTCAAAGGCAAGGTACCTTTTTGAGTCACGAAACATCGGCATATTGATCGGACAATGATACCTGGTCCGAAGATGTATTTAACCATTCTATTATATGCTCGCATAAACTGTCTCTGTATCGAAATATATGTCATCATTAATTCTTTTTACAACTTTTATCATTCGTGCAATAGTTGCGGTGTACCCAACGAGTATGTTGCTTGGTGGTGGCTCCTATGGACGATCATTGGTCATCTTTCTAGCTGGTATCTTGGCTCCTTTGAACTATATGTTTGTTGTTCTCTCTGTTCTAGGTGTTGTGTTGTGCGGGGCTGTTGAAAATTACTGAAATTCAAATATTGTAACATTTTGGTTTGCCAAAAGCCCATCAATGAAATCAGGTGGGGATGCTCTCCAGTCTCCCCACCTGATTTCATTGATGGACTTTTGGTGATTCGTCTTATATTAAAAAAAATTATATAAGTATCATATACTTTGTTTGTGATACGATTCACTATTACAACTATTTTGAGCATGGCTTGTCTTTTTTATATTTGTAATATTTTTTGAAGAAGATGAATGGTCAAAGTTGTAAGCAAAAGTTATTAGCGACAAAATATTTCAATCATGAGGGATTACTTACAAAATCATCTACGTATAATATGAAAATATATTTTTGTGGGCCAATAAATAGCTGGCACATGAATTCAATTTTTCCAATAAATGTTTTAAAACTTTTAATAGGTTTCTTTTGTGAACTTTCAGCGGCAGGGCCAGCACATAGAGAGTGCGTCATGCGTGATGATGACATACTACGATGGCCATTTTATACAGTGATGGGCCGACGATGGATGGGCTCCGTTCCTGAGAAAGCCTGCCTGGTGCGTTCCAGGTTCAGAGAGCGACGCCCGATCGATGTCTTTACCACAAGCGTATCCCGTGCAGACGTGCAGTATCACTGCAGGGGCCACTCGATGTGCCAGCCACATGCAAGGCCGGGTCTACAATGGCTTGAAGAAGAAGATTTTTCGCAAGAAAAAAAAAACAGTGACAGGAGGCTGAGGGGGACTGCATGCGACGACAAAAAAAAAAAAAACGCATCCAAGTTCAGAGTACAGTGCGCATAGCCAGAACGACCGACAGTCGGGCGAGGGCGACAGCCAAGCACCGTGCCGAGAAGGGCCTGCCCCGGCCCCAGTTTAAGGCCCGAAAAGTTGCGTTTTGGAGGCATCTGCCCAGGGCTGATCGGAACAGAGTTGTCCACTCCTTCCCTGTCTCGCTCGCCGCTGGCTGCCTCTGCTCGGTCGAACGCTGCCGCAGCGGACGGCCGCGGAATCCAGCGTGTGGCCACCGGCTCGCCGTCCACGGCCAGGTGGCCTAGGTGGGGCGAGCGCGATCGGCGCCGTGGCGCGGTCCGCGCGAAGTCCTGCGTGCGTGGCCGCGGGGGTTCCGCGTGGGCACGGCACGGTAGTATGTCTCCACGCCGGTCGTCGTCGATCGTGTGCCGAGAGCTTGCGTTGCGCTTTATTTGCCCGATCGGGGGTTGGCGTCTGTTACTACTTGTGGCAAGCAGCAGCCAGCCATGGATCTCGCCGTCCCTGTGAGTGACTGTATCTGTATGGGCCTCCGCCGTGTCGCGCGCACGATACACACACGTACTGAGTGACTCTCTGTGGTGCCGGAATCGATTTGATCGGTCTGGACACGGGAGACGGGAGAATTAAAGACAGGTGCATGCTCCGGGAATATAATGCACACCCATCGTGATCGTTGATTGCCGTCTGTGCTTTCAAAGGCCAAGTACGACGCATTACCTTTTTTGAGTCACAGATCCTTGGCAAATTGAACAATGATACCTGGTCCGAAGCGGTATTTAACCATTTCTATTCTATGCTCGCATGCATATATACTTATAAAATCATCATGCATGACGCATAATATGAAAATACTACATTTTTGTGGGGGCAATAAATAGCTAGGCACATTAATTCAATGTTTCCAAAATGTTTTAAAACTTTAAGTAGGTTTCTTTTTTTTAAGAGAAGAACACTTTTAATTTAATGGGTGACCAAAGTGTGAATGTGTACTAGTTTGTGAACTGAGTGTAGCTCTAACAACACTGCATCAGCCAATGACGAAGCTAGGATTGGAGCTTAGAGAGAACTGCTTCTTCTTACTTCTCTTCTAGCCTCTCATTTTCCTCTTCCTCAAATTTGTAGAGGTGGCTTGGAGGAGCTCTCATGGCATGGCCAGCAGTAGGTAACAAGGATCCATGTGATAGAATCTGCCCACCAAATTAAAATGTGGGTCCGCGACTCGGCACTATTGCTTGTATTTTTTCTGGATTTATTCTAAGACTTAACTTGTAATATTCTTTCAATGGTATTGCGACGTGCTCGTCAACAATGAGACGTTAGCGGTGACTTCGTCAACCTCGAGAATTTGTCAGTTCAGTCTTTCTCATAAAGATAGATCGAGTTGTGTGCGTATTCATAGAGACGAGTGTGCGTACATATGCGCAAGCGTCTATGAGCCTCTTTGGGAGGGCTCCCGCGAGGTGGAGCTGGAGCCGGAGCGGCGGAGCTGCTCTTTTGTGGCTCCGCCGGCTTCTACTGCAAAACGGCTCCGGCTCTCTGGAGCCCGAGCGCGGAGCCGCTCCGCCCTGCGACCGTTTAGCAGGACTCCGACCGGAGCCGGTTTTGGAGCCGCTCGTGGAGCCCTGCCAAAGAGGCCCTATGTCTGTACTGCTTTTTTGAAATGTGTGCTCTTTCAGCCGCGGGGCAGCACATAGAGAGTGCGTCATGCGTGATGACATACGATGGTATCTTGTACAGCGATGGCCGACGATGGATGACTCCGGGCACGTACAACAACGCATCACCGAGTGCACATAGAGAGTGCGTCATGCGTGATGACATACGATGGTATCTTGTACAGCGATGGTCGACGATGGATGACTCCGGGCACGTACAACAACGCATCACCGAGTGCACATAGAGAGTGCGTCATGCGTGATGACATACGATGGTATCTTGTACAGCGATGGTCGACGATGGATGATGGACTCCAGGCACGTACAACAACGCATCACGGAGTGCCGTATATGTCCTTATTGTCACTGGTGGAGACGCGGCCTTTAGTCCCGGGTGGGAAGGCCGTTATCTCTCTACGGCCCCCTTGGAACTAATGCTTAGAGACAAAAGTCCCTCCTTTGTTACCGGGTGGGTCGCAAGTCGCAAGTTACGCGATTTTTTCACACGAAATATACGCATGCGCGGTGCGGGGATTCGAACTTGTGACATATAGCCTCGCGCATAGCTTCCTTACCATCTCACCTACATAGCACATGTGAATGAGTAGAGGATGCAATCCTCTTATAGTAACTCATAGGAGACCATTTAGTCTCAGTTCGTAACACGAACCCAGACTAAAGGGGGGTTTTAGTCTCGGTTCCTAACACGAACCTAGACTAAAGGGTCTCAAGCCTTTAGTCTAGGTTGGTGTTAGCAACCTAGACTTGGGGGTGGGGCTTTAGTCTCGGATCGTAACACCAACCTAGACTAAAAGCCCGAGACCCTTTAGTCTAGGTTCGTGTTACGAATCGAGACTAAAGGGTCGGAGCTCTCCTGCCACTCATGGCCACGTCGCCCCAAAAGCTTTTGTCTCGGGTACAAACTTCAACCGGGACAAATGACACTACTAGAGAAACAACCTTTGGTCCTGGGGAGGATTTCACATTAGTACCAATTTTTTTTGGAACCAGTACTAATGTGCACATTAGTACTTGTTGGGAAGTGGGGGCGACGCCCCCCATAGAGAAACACATTAGTACCGGTCCTGGGCTGAAGCCGGTACTAATGTGTTACATTAGTAACGGGGGGTGTGGGGGCCCAGTACTAATGTGGCAGCCGCACATTAGTACCGGGCCTCAACAAAAGCCGGTACTGATGTGAGCACATTAGTACCTGCTCTAGCTATGACATGGTACTAATGTTCCCCCAGCCTCGACAAATTCACTCATTGAAGTGGTCTAGAGGTTACTAGAAAGGCTAGGAAAGCTAGAATTTGTTGTAGAATTACTAGAAATGCTAGAATTTTTTGGGTAGGTTAAATACTTTATTATCATTAATTAGTATAGATATAGATGTCTACTACTACCGGAGGGAATGGAGATGATGGTGGTGGTCATCGATTTTGAAATTCAACATGAATTTTTAACCAAAATAACCTATTACTAACTTTAATTAATAAATTTGCAAGTTTGAGATCTAACTTCATAATCCATAGTATATATCTAAATTAAGCACAATACGATCTGTTTTTTCATTTCTCTGTGTCAAATATGATTTATAGTAAATTTAACAAAAATTTAGAAAATTTAAAGAAAATTAAATGGAAAGCACATTATTACGAGGCCAACATAGGACCCGGTACTAATGTGCTTTTCGTTTTTGGTGCGGAAGGGAAAGCACATTAGTACCGGGTCCTATGTTGGCCCGGTACTAATGTGACGTTAGTACAGGTTCCAGCTAAGGCCCGGTACTAATGTGGGGGTATATCAGCTGCGCCCCTCCTCTGCCCAACACTTAGCCAATTTCGTCGCTAAGTTGTCGTCCTCCCCGAGCCCCTCCTCGTCGCGTCGTCGTCTCCTCCGCACCCAGCATCGTCCCCCGTCGTTGTCTCCCTCGCGCGCCCGTCCGCGCCGCTGCCATCGCTGTCGTCCCTGCTCCTGGTGCGGCTGCCGCCACCGCCGTCGTCCCCGCTCCCGGCGCGGCCGCCGTCTTCGCGCCGACCTCGTCCGTGCCGTCATCTCCTCCTCGCCGTGCCATCGTCTCCTCCACACCCGGCACCGTCCCCCCTCCTCGTCTCCCTCGCACACCCGTCCGCGCTGCCGTCGCCGCCGTCGTCCCCGTGCGGCCGCCTTCTTCGTGCTGACCTCGTCCGCGCCGCCGCCACGTCGTCCCCGCTCCCGGTGCGGCCGCTGTCTCCGCGTCTGTCGTCCCCGTCCTATACATAATCTTCTAATTATGAATATTGTACTCCTTTTCCTATACGAGTTTTTCCTTATAAAAGTTTCTCATAAAGATTTTAATGAGATAATATCAATACAAGATCACATATCTTATCACCTTATTTTTCCTCTAAAGGTTTTAAGGGTAATATTCAAGATATAAAAAAAATACCTTCTCATATTTTTCCCATCAGGTTTTTGGAGAAGGATATTCAAATATGATCCTCAGATCATAACAACATTGTTCTCTAAACTTATTTATGAGTTTTCCTTCCTAAAGGTTTTTCTCATATAAGTATCTAATGACACAATAATCAAATATGCTATATCATTTTCTCCTTATATTTTCCCACTAGGTTTAAAGGAGTTTTAGTGACATATACACACAGATTGGTTTCTCCTCAAGATTTTTCCAAAGGGTTTTTGGAGGAGTTTTACAAGACAATACTCAAAGATGATTGAAGAAGAATTACATCAAGATCATATGAAGAAATTGATCAAGGGGCAGTGTTATGAAATATTAGTTAATGATCAATTAACTTAATATGTAATTACTATATAAATTAATGATGTAATTAGAGAGGCAACTGCCACCTTGTCGGAAGAGGCTTCATCCCCCCGAAAGTGTGCCTGCGTGCCCCTTCCCTGTACATAAATAGTGGGGTCCACCCTCCTCAATCAATCAATCATTCATTTTGCTCCTGTCATTTTCATTCCATTCACTTTTACACACAACACTCTCGATCTTCGGCAGTCTATTGCGACACGACGCACTGGTGCTGGGTGCTGAGCACTACCCTGCTCCCCGCCCTCATCCATATATCTTTTAAAGAATGGGCATAGCACATATTTTATTAAGTAGAAGAGAGTAGGAATTTACAATCGACACAACACGAAACCGCAGCCGCCCGACGGCCAAACAAAGTGGAACATGAACGGAACAACACCACCACACACGCGACCATCACAGCCTAGGCGCTAACAAAAAAGAAATCTCGCTAAAACCGGCAGACGCCCAGAGCTTCGCCTCCTCAAGGACGACAGGTGCCAGAGCGACCGGCATCAAAGCGTGACGATCGTGGACCCGATGGTTGCACTCGCGCCAAAGCGACCAAACAACGAGCCACCAGGGAGTCGAAGTCTTTCCTCCTAGCTCTGGGTATCCTCTTCCTGGCGTGTGTTGGGTATTTTAGCGTCACACGAATAAATCCGCAAGTGCACGGATACCGTTGTAGCTTTCACCTCAGAGTATTCCAAGGGTATCGAATCCAAGGGAATGTGTGTGTACTAACTTCGTACAAGTCGGTCCAACGACACACCCAGATAAAAGGCAAGGATAAAGAGGATTCCTAAAGATAGCACTATAGATGAGATTAAAGGTCGATCTCTAGATAGAACTTGGCTTAGGGTACCGATAGCCCTAACTTAACAGGCGACTCCGGCACACGGATCTATGTGGAACGGAGCTCTGACTATATCCAGCCGCGGAGGATCAACGAGGGCCAGATGGGCTGTCACCACCACCTAGACTGCCTCTACCTAACCTTGGGATAAGCCGAACGAATGATAACCGGTAGCGTGACACAACGTCTACGCTGTGGTTACTGTAGCGAACATGGCCTCATATGCCATTTGTTCAAGTTTGTTTTTGGTGATTAATGACAACATGATCAATGAGACTATACATATTGTCTAGCATGTCTTTGTAGACACTTCTAGGTCCCAAGGATGCAAAAATACCATATGCCAAGGATGCGGATAAGGACTTGTACTAAGACTAGGATAGCTTTCCATACCTTGCATAGGCTACTCCGGGTCCAACTCGAATAGTACCCTTGTACCAATCCGACTTGTAACCCTGCCTCCCATGGCATATAAGGCGAGGCAGGGACCCCTCTCAAAACATACGCAATCAATACAGAGCCACGCAGCATACAGGACGTAGGGTATTACGCACATTGCGGCCCGAACCTGTCTAATTGTGTGCCCCGTGTCTCACCATCGTGTTCCTGATCTCGGCGAGCCCCACCGCACAATCTACTACTTCGGGTACCCCGTCATAGGCTCGGTGTCTAAAACACTGACAGCTGGCGCGCCAGGTAGGGGATCTCGTCGTTGATCCACTGGTGAACTCGATGGCTCTCGTCACCATCAAGCTGATCGTCGCTTTCCAGCAAGGCGACACCTTCGTTTTCGGCTCCTGGGTTTGCGTTGCTGATGGCGCCGGATCGTTCCTGCGCTTCCTAGTGCCAACTCCAGAGTCAAAGCTCAAGTCCTCGGCGCTTATGCAAGCTTCGATGGAGAATCTCGTCGAAAATTTTGGCAAAATTTCGATCTCTGACCCGTTCAGAGACCTCGAGTCGGAGTTCGAGTACAACTCGACTTCGCCTCCCATCCAGCCTGAGTTGCTTCCATCAGCTTCACAGCTTGCACTCGGTCTGGATAACATTCAAGCATCACCTCTCTTCGGTCATCGCCACGTCAGTGCTGCTTACCAAGCCACATTGAAGCGCCTCATGTGCCCTGGCCCGAAGATTATGCTCGAGTACTCTTCAAATTCGGACGGCAACCTCGACTACTCTTCGGATTCTTCTGAGTTCGAGTTCGACTACGGTTCGGATTCTGTTGAAGTACAACAAATATCTGGCCCTGCTCATGGACTGGTGATCACATCGACACCTGAGGGTAGATTCGTCTACTGGCCTGAGCATGTGCCTGCTGATCTCACTCTGGATGATCAGGAGCGCTTTGTTGCTTGTCTCGACAACTTGCCCTTCCAGGAAGGCGTCAAGCTTGTTGATTACGATACTGATACTGAGCTCATCCAGAGTACGGGTACTTATTCATCGCATCGAGAAGTGTTCGTCGTTGATGCATCTACTCCACAAGGGCACCGCTCCAATTATCGTTACTCGGATGATGTGTCTGATGATGAACTCTCTGCTAATGCTCCTGCTGATGAAACCGCGGAGGTCAAGGCTGCACGTCGCCAACGCAATGCTGATCGTGCAACTCTTCGTCGGGAACTCACGGAAGCTCTACCTACCCGTAATCTTCACGAGGCTCTGGATGCGGTTGCTACTCGTGAATATCGCACTCTAGAGGAAGTTATCAACGCGATCAATCTACTCGGTCGCTCTATGCCTCGTGACAGGGCGGCTGCTGAAGTCGCGAAGCTAGCTGAACTAGCCTATACTATGCTATGACAGAACACCAGTGCTCCTAGTCACCATGGCAGCAGTGGGGGTGCTCATCGTACTACTCCTACACCTAATCGCACACGTCCGGAAGCTAGCAACAGGGGCAAGGGCGATGATGGTAGTGTCAACAGCAAGTCAGGAGATTCTCGCTACGATGCTCGCACAACAATCAACGCCAGACGTGCTGAGCGTGAGAAGCAAAAGGATAATGACTCTGATTCTTTTCCTGCTTTCTCTGCTCGACTTCAAGATCTGTTTCTTCCGGAGAAGTTCAAGCCCTACGGCATCTCCAAGTATGATGGCAAGCAAGATCCAAGGCAGTGGTTGCGCTGTTATGCTCTGTCCATCTCCAATGCCGGAGGCAATGATGATACTAAATGTATCTATTTCCCTTTTGTTCTCGAGCAAGAGCCTCTCACATGGTTTGAGTCCCTCAAACGTGGCTCCATCGACAACTGGGAACAACTCAAGCATCGCTTCACCAGCAACTTCGCGGGTTCTTTGGGCCGTCATGGCACCAGGATGGACCTTGCCCTGATCAAGCAAAAACAAGGCGAGACTCTTCGCAAGTACATGCGCCGCTTCTTTGAGAAATGGGCTACTGTTGTTGATGTCACTGAAAAAGAAGTCATAGACACCTTTCAAGATGGTTTCTATGATGATAGGCTTTTCCAAGACTTTGGTCGTGCTCGCCCAACCAACATCACCAAACTCAAGGAGATGATCACTCACTGGGCAGACGAGGAAGACAAAGCTCGGAATTGATTCAAGCATCTTCGTAACAACAACAACAACAACGCTGGAGGAAGCAATAGCGGCAAGCAACAGCAGGGCAACCGCCAAGGGAATAACTACTCGAGTAATCCCAATCGCAAGCGCAAGCCTGAGAACACTGTTGCAGCCATGGAAACTACCGCCAAGCCTGAAGATGATTCTCATTGGGCAACTTTGACCAAGCAGAAATGCCCATGGCACCCGGAGGGCGATCATACTACAGAGCAATGATATCAACTTTGACGTGCGTTGAAAAACACACCTGAACCATCACACCCAAACTCGCGATATCGCAAACACAAGGGGAAGAAGGCTAACACAGACAAAGACATGGGGTTTCAGAACCCCTCCAATACTGTCAATGTCATATTTGGTGGGGTTCCAACCAAGCGCATGCAGAAGCTAGCTCTCAGGGAGATCATGTCCATACAACCAGCAGCTCCCACTTATCTTAAGTGGTCTGAAACCCCCATTACCTTCTCAAGGGCGGATCAATGGACTAGTTTTTCTGAGCCAGGACGATATTCTCTCGTTCTGGATCCAGTGGTGGCAGGCTCCAGACTTACCAAGGTTCTTATTGATGGTGGCAGCGGACTCAATGTCCTGTTCGCCAAAACTTTGAAGAAGATGGGCCTGGATATCACCAATATACTTACCAAGACCAACTCACCATTCTATGGTATCATCCCGGGCAACGCAGTTGTTCCTTTGGGTTCAGTTGTACTACCCGTTACCTTTGGGACTAAGGATCATTATCGCACCGAGTACATCAAGTTTGAGGTCGCTGACTTCGAGACTTCTTACCATGCCATCATTGGCAGGCCCGGTCTCGCTAAGTTCATGGATATCCCTCACTATGTCTACTTGGTTCTCAAGATGTCGAGCCCCAAAGGCGTTCTCTCATTGCAAGGGGATCTGAAGCGTTCCTATGACTGCGACACAGAAGCCGTAGAACTTGCCTCAACTACTCAAGTACCCAATGCAATGATGGAGGTCTTTACTGCCGCTAAAAAGCTTGCTCCGAACGAGCTGGAGGTTCCTGAGAAGACTGACAACAAAAACAAGCCTGCACCATCTGGTGACGTCCTGCTCAAAGCCATTGACCTCGGTACTGGTGACAGCAGCAAGACGACCATGATCAGTGCACAACTTGATCCTAAATAGGAAGACACGCTCGTCAACTTCCTTCGGGCTAACCGTGATATCTTTGCGTGGAAGCCATCTGACATGCTCGGTGTGCCCAGGAGGTTGATTGAGCATTCACTCAACGTTTATCATAATGCTACCCCCAAGAGACAACACCTTCGGCGCTTTGCTGACGACCGCAGGGCTGCTATCAAGAAAGAGCTCGCTAAACTACTCGCGGCTGGCTTCATCAAGGAAGTTTTTCACCCGCAGTGGCTCGCTAACCCTGTGCTCGTCAGAAAGAAGAACTCTAATGATTGGAGGATGTGTGTCGACTACACTGATCTAAACAAACATTGCTCCAAGGATCCTTTCGGGTTGCCGCGAATTGATCAAGTTATTGATTCTACGGCGGGCTGTGCTCTACTCTATTTCCTAGATTGCAACTCTGGCTATCATCAAATTGCAATCAAGGAATCTGATCAAGAGAAGACCGCATTCATCACCCCGTTTGGTGCTTATTGTTACACAACAATGTCCTTCGGGTTGAAAAATGCTGGTGCTACATATCAAAGGGCTATCCAAGCGTGCTTCAAGAAGCAGCTTCACAAGAACGTGGAAGCATACGTGGATGACGTCGTTGTCAAGACTAGGGATCCAGACATGCTCATCACGGATCTTGAGGAAACTTTCGCTTCACTACGCGAGTACCAATGGAAGCTCAACCCTAATAAATGCGTCTTTGGCGTATCTTCAGGAAAACTACTCGGGTTCATCATTAGCCATCGTGGCATCGAAGCAAACCCCGAGAAGATCACAGCCATCTCCAACATGCAAGCTCCGACTACTATCAAGGATGTCCAGAAGCTTACTGGCTGCATGGCGTCACTCAATCGCTTCATCTCACGACTTGGAGAAAGGGGTCTACCTTTCTTCAAGCTACTCAAGCGGCAGGAGAAGTTTACATGGACAACTGAAGCTGATCAAGCTCTTTCTCAGCTCAAGAAGTTCTTATCCAAACCTCCAGTCCTCACAGCTCCTCTGCCCAATGAAGAGCTCCTGCTCTATATTGCTGCGACTACTAATGTCGTCAGTACTGCTATTGTCGTTGAGCGGCAGGAAGAAGGCCATGGCTACCCTGTCCAGCGGCCTGTCTATTTCGTCAGTGAAGTGCTCTCAGAATCCAAGGCTCGTTACCCTCGAGTACAGAAGCTACTCTATGCAATGCTGATTACTTCACGGAAACTCCGCCACTACTTCGACGAATTCAAAATTTCTGTGGTTACTAGCTACCCGCTTGGCGAGATATTGCACAACCGGGATTCCACAGGAAGAATTTCTAAATGGGCTGTAGAGCTTGGTGCTCTATCGCTCAAGTTCAAGTCTCGCACTGCTATCAAGTCTCAAGCCTTGGTTGATTTCATGGCTGAATGGCGGGAAAATCAAGTCCCAACTCCAATTGAGCGTCCAGAACATTAGGTCATGTACTTTGACGGTTCCCTCAAGTTGGAAGGCGCTGGTGCCGGGGTACTTCTGATTTCTCCCAAGGGCGAGCAACTCAAATATGTTTTGCAGATCTTTTGGAAGGTCTCAAACAATGAAGCTGAATATGAAGCTCTACTGCATGGTCTTCGCCTTGCAGTCTCTCTTGGCATTACACGACTACTTGTCTATGGTGACTCTTTGGTGGTCATCAATCAAGTCAATGATTCATGGGATCTCAATGCTGAGAACATGGATGCGTATTGTCAGGAGGTACGCAAACTTGAGAACAAATTTCACGGTCTCGAGTTCCATCATGTGGTCCACGACAACAATGTTGCTGCGGGTGTCTTGTCGAAGCTGGGATCTACACGAGCTCAAGTGCCAGCTGGGATCTTCGTCCATGAACTTCACAAACCATCAATTCCGGAGCAATCATCTGCACCCACGACTACTTCAGTTCAACCTGATCGAGAAGTGCTTATGATTGATGTGGACTGGAGAACTCCCTTCATCGACTACATTAAACAACAGTTGATTCCAGAAGACAAAGCAGAAGCCGAGCACATTACACGCCGTGTCAAGGCTTATGCTCTAGTCGGAGATCAACTCTACAAGCGAGGCGCAAGCTCTGATGTTCTCATGAAATGAGTTTCTCGCGAGGAAGGCAAGGAAATCTTGGAAGAGACACACAAAGGAATCTGTGGCAATCACGCTTCTTCCCGCACCTTGGTGGGAAAAGTGTTCAGACATGCTTTCTACTGGCCTACAGCTCTTGCTGATGCAGAGGAACTAGTCAAGAAATGTCAAGGATGCCAATTCTTCGCCAAGCAACAACATGTTCCTGCCTACAAGCTCATCACGATACCACCAACTTGGCCTTTCGCTTGCTGAGGGCTGGATATGATTGGTCCTCTCCCAAATGCGTCAGGAGGATTCAACAGAGTTCTGGTGGCTATCGACAAGTTTACCAAGTGGATTGAGGTCAAGCCTGTTACATGCCCCAAGGCTGGTAGAGTCCTCGACTTCTTGGATGAAATCGTACATCGCTATGGTTTCCCTAACCGCATCATCACAGACCTGGGTTCGAATTTCAACAATCACCAGTTCTGGGAGTACTGCGAGAACAGTGGAATTGACGTCCGGTACGTCTCCGTTGCTCATCCCCGTGCCAACGGCCAAGTGGAACGCGCTAATGGGATGATACTGGATGCTCTTAAGAAGCGACTGTATGATGCAGCAAATACCAAGGGCGGCAAGTGGATCAAGGAACTACCCAATACACTCTAGGGGCTGCGTACTCAGCCTACTACCCCCACAGGGCAGTCACCTTACTTCCTGGTCTACGGCTCTGAAGCTGTTTTGCCTGCTGATGTCATGTGGCGTTCTCCGACGGTTGATCAGTACGAAGAACGCGTAGCTGAAGAAACAAGACAGACAGATGTCGACAGTCTCGAGGAAGCTCGCTGCAACGCACTTATTCAATCCGCTCAATATCTTGAGAGGATTCGCCGCTATCATGACCGCAACGTTAAGGAACGCTCCTTCAACGTTGGTGATTTAGTCCTTCGTCGCATCCAGAATACGGCAGGACTACACAAACTCAACTCGCCATGGGAAGGTCCTTTCTCTGTTGCAAAGGTTACTGGCCCAGGCTCATATCGTCTTCAAACTCTTGAAGGTGAGGAAGTCGACAACTCTTGGAACATCGACCAGCTTTGTCGCTTCTACACGTAGGGGGTCTCAACAACCCTCTCCAGACGGCTTCGGCTGTAAGACGACTCGTATTGGGTTTCAATAACCCTTTCCAGGCAGCTTCGGCTGCAATCACTCAACAGACAGCTACGGTTGTCATCACTCATAGGGGATCAAGATAATCCTCTCCAGACAGTTTCGGTTGTATCTTCTCGTGGCTTCCAGCTGCGAGCACCCGCAGGGGGCTTCGTCAACCCTCTCCAGGCAGTCTCATTCTGCGACCTCGTAGGGAGTCATGATAGCTCTATCCAGTGATCCTGTATCGTATAGGGCAGTAAGTGGCACATGCTATCCATGTTCCTATTTTTCAATAAGAGGCCGCGGCCTAGAGTAACACCCTGCTTGTAGGGTCTCAGTGGAACTCTCATACAAGTTGCTGCTACAGCAAGGAGTAGTTCATCACACTATCTCCTACGGTCTTACTCGTTCTTCGAAACATTCTTGCGAGTACTCAACTCAGAAGTACTTAAGACATTGTCAACTCTGTACAATGTATTCAATAATAAAGTTGCTACTCTATACCGACTTGTTACTGTCCTCTACTTGTTCATAACAAAGCCTTCATTACGCTGCTACAGCTAAGGTGTTCAACTCATTATGAATAAGTTCTTTTCGAGTACTCTCTCACTAGGCTTGTTAGCCTCAGAGGTACTCAAGACATTATCAACTCTGTACAATGTGTTTAGTACAAGCCGCTACTCTATATCGACTTGTTACTACTCTTAGCTTAATTCATGACAAAGCCTTCTTTACGCTGCTACAGCTTAGGTGTTCAACTCGTCATGTTTTAAGCTAACGTTCTTTGGAACATTCTTGCGAGTACTCAACTCAGAAGTACTTAAGACATTGTCAACTCTGTACAATGTGTTTAGTACAAGCCGCTACTCTATACCGACTTGTTACTGCTTTTTTTTACTTGTTCATAACAAAGCCTTCATTACGCTGCTACAGCTAAGGTGTTCAACTCGTTATGAATAAGTTATTTTCGAGTACTCTCTCACTAGGCTTGTTAGCCTCAGAGGTACTCAAGACATTGTCAACTCTGTACAATGTGTTTAGTACAAGCCGCTACTCTATATTGACTTGTTACTACTCTTAGCTTAACTCATGACAAAGCCTTCTTTACGCTGCTACAGCTTAGGTGTTCAACTCGTCATGTTTTAAGCTAACATTCTTCGGAACATGTGTACACTTGAGTACTCCTACTCGTGTATCGTATCTCTTTTTTGCAGCCATACATTCAGTACAAACTCGAGTACTCGGCCAAAACAGATGCAAACAAGAGATCCATATAATTGATTTCTTCATAGTTTTCAATTATATTACATAAACACTTGTTTGAGATTACACTTGTTTTCTCTCCCTAGTGTTTCTATTCTACAGGTACATGTAATGGAAATCAATGAACTTGGAAACTGCTTCCGCGATCGGAGAAGTCTGTTGCATCAGCTCGTTGAGACGATCGTCGGTGCAGTCTCCAGATCTGCCGTTCATGATGATCGTGAGATCTGCAAACTACTAAAGCCATGACACCGCTCATGCAAAACTATATTTATAGCTTCTTAAGCTACAAGGAGTTGGCCCTTGGCCAAATTACAAGATACAAAGATCTTAAAGGTCCTGAATCACCTTCCAAAGTGCTTGAGACTAAGTCTACATTGATAAGGCTTGTCGCAAGCTTTCTTCTGGCTTCAGGGCCTACTCGACGACCTCTACAGCTACAGTGGAGGCAGCTGCCACATAGCCACCTCTACTTGCACACCAACCGGTCTCCTGCAGCACCCAGCATCAAGTCTGAGCTTTGCAGCAATATTGCAGAAAGTCTGAGCTTTAACACCAACCTCGCCGGGTGGAGCGCGGTGCTCACCAGCAGCACTTCAGAACCCAAAGTGACAGGGCCGACGATGCAACTGCTGCTTCATACTCTTTCCGCGCTCCTCGGTGAGGCCGGGAGAAGAAGCTGATAGAGTTCTTCGAGCCTCGCAAGCATTCTTCTAGCTCCAAGCATGAACTACATCACCTCTACACTCTGGTGGGCGAACACAAGCCCACGGCGAGGCAATATTACTACACTGGGTCATCCTGGATATCCCTCTGAAGATTGGTGTGGCTTGCTTCAAGCCTTGGCCACCTATTTATACCGGCAGGCATCCACATCGAGTCTCACTTGCAAATCCACCATGTGTTACTGTTCGCCTGTAAAAGGCATCAGCACACCTGATCTTTACCTGACTGTACACTGAGGCAGCTTTGTCTTCTGTGGGTGACAAGGACTCGTGCTTCACGAGTATGCTAGCCCGTGACCATACAGTGCACCCATGCCTTTGGTCTACAAGATTCTGGGGCTCTAACGGTTAACGGTTCGACCTGGTGACCCTTCGTATTCAACAGATTGGTTTCACACAGGCAAATATTTGGCTAAGTCAGAGGACTCAAATCCAAGACCTGCTCGGCTCTATCTCAAGGGCTCGACTACTCGACGGAATTGGATTTCATTCAGCTATAGTTCACTGAATTCAGGCCACTTTTCTACAGTCAGATTGGATCCTTCAATTCGAGAAAGTACTCAACTCAAGGCTCGGGGGCTCCGTGCCACGTGTCCTTCAGTTTTTCTCAGGATTTTGCGGGATTATTTGGCGAAGACTACTGATTGACCCTCAGCTTGAATTGTCAATTCGAACTAAGGCTCGAGGGCTACATCCATATAGGATGCGATTTTTACAAATCGCATTCCTATATTATTTCTTCGGATTATCTACGGTATTTTCGGAGCAAGATCAAAGAGTTCAAGATTGACCCTCAGCTTGAATCCCGGATTCGACCTAAGGCTCGGGGGCTACATTCCATATGGAATGCGATTTTAGTAATCGCATTTCCATATGGATCTTTGATGCAAAGATTTCAAGAACGAAGCGGGTATTATTGAAGACCTTCAAGGGAAGTACTCGGGGACGCTTGGGAACAACTCGAGAAGGCTTCAAGACTACTCGTGGAGTTAGCTGGAGTACCTTCCAGCCTCGTGATGATTCAAGTACTATTGAAGATTGAAGCTTGTAGAACTCGGGGACGCTTGGGAACTACTCGTGGAGACCTTCAAGACTACTTGGAGTATTGCACTCGACTACAAAGTACTCGGGGGCTTGTCGACCGGGCATCCCTGGGCCCACCAACACATTGTGGGCCATACCCGGAAGATGAGTTCCTGTACACCTGGACTACTCGACTAGTGGACCACGGTGCTGGTACCGTGGAACACAAGGCAAGACAAGGCGGACAAGGACTTGTACTAAGACTAGGATAGCTTTCCATACCTTGTATAGGCTACTCCGGGTCCTACTCGAATAGTACCCTTGTACCAATCCGACTTGTAACCCTGCCTCCCGTGGCATATAAGGCGAGGTAAGGACCCCTCTCAAAACATACGCAATCAATACAGAGCCACACAGCATACAGGACGTAGGGTATTACGCACATTGCGGCCCGAACCTGTCTAATTGTGTGTCCCGTGTCTCACCATCGTGTTCCTGATCTCGGCGAGCCCCACCGCACAATCTACTTCTTCGGGTACCCCATCGTAGGCTCGGTGTCTAAAACACTGACACTAGCATAAACTATTAGAAAGGAATCGTGAATGCACTTTATTCTAATCAGAGCATGCAAGCATATCCACTTTATTCTAAAAGACTAACCATACAAACGGGATACAAACTTGTGCACCTAATCAACTAGATCGAGGGGGCGTGTTCGTGAAGAACACGCGCCTCTAAATGATGAACAGGCGAAGAACACAAGAACATATCACTCACACTTTAGTCTAAATAGAAAATGCGAAAATACTTACTTTACTCTAATTGAAGAACAAGCAACATCGTAGAGGCACATGCCTCTCTCTCTCCCTCTCTACTCTAACACTAGCTAGGAGAGGAGCCTTGGATGGGAGGAGTGTGTCCCATTTCCTACCCCCTCCCCTTCTATTTATAGGCAAGAGGGTGGCTTGCTCGGAGTGCCAAATGACTCCAAAACACCCCGGGATGCCTTGAGGAACCAATGGAGAGTTGCCACGCGTCGGCTGGGGACGAGGGATGCTCCAAAGGTTTCGGCCGAACTGGGGTTCGGCCGAACCCCAGGTCGGTTCGTTTCCACCGCCTTTCGTCCAGGTGACTACCAGGTGGGTCCTCAGGCGTGTATGGGTGTGTATGCGGTGTTTTTAGCTCGTTTCCGTGGGGATGTGGGCCCTTGAATCCGCGTACTGGCTCCTGATTGGTCGAAGGTGTGTTTCCTTGGATTGGTGATGTGTCGTGGACACATGACATCCAACGTGGCAACACGTCGCCACGTGGTTTGGTGTGGGTCCCACTGGGCCCACATATCAAGATGGTGATCTTGTCTTGTGCATATCTCTTTCATCCAGACTCAGAAGTAGACATATGATATATCCATTTCAATCGTCTCGACGAGCCTGTCGCAATGGTGCAGTCCAAATTGGCATTTGACGTTGTTATGGATAATGTCCTATATAAGCTATTGGATCACTTGCTCTCAATTGTATCATTTATCACGTATTCCGGTGCATCCTGCAACAAAAGCTAGAAACACCAACACTTGTGGAACTTGTCAGTATAAAGCCCTATTCTAATATTGATGGTCACTTTTCATTCATTTTATGCAGGAGTTGACGGCATAAAAGTAGCACTTAACAGCCATCAACAGCGTGTAACCACCATACCGCGAACGGCTCAGGAGCCTGAGGCATAAGAGATGAAGCCCCACTTCACCCAAGACCCGGAACTAGACCTCCCGACTGAAGGAGCAGCCAGTCAAAAGGTGGTCAATCGTTTCCGCCTCCTGAGCACAGAGGGTGCACTCATCAGAATCCCGCAACCCGTGCCGCCGCAGTCGGTTGGAAGTCCAGCAGTGACCATGCATGACGGGCCAACCAAAAAACTTGCACCTCTTAGGGTCCTGCACCTTCCAAAACTGCCGGGCACCCAGAAGCTCAGTTTTACCCCGGAAGAGGGTCTGGTAAGCTGATGCGACCGTGAACTGACCGTTCGGCGACCACTTCCAGACAAACCTGTCCGGAGAAGAGGAGAGGGTCCATCCATGGACCAGATCCCAGATCCGGAGGTACTAGACGAGCACTTGTACCGTGAGCGCAAGCTTGATATCTCGAATCCATCGGTCCTGAGAAAGCCCCTGAGCGACCGTACGCTTGTTCCTAGTCCTGATGGGCACAACTTCCCAAAGGTTAGGGGCAAGCGTGTGAATCGAAGCGCCATTAATCCAATTGCCTGACCAGAAAAAGACGTTGGAGCCGTCCCCGACCACGATCGTAACAGAGGTAGCAAAGAACTCCTTTGCCAGAGCATCAGAAGGCAAACGCACACCAGTCAACGTACGGGTGGCATCAGTTCGAGCTAACCGGAGCCACCGTACGTCCCCTTGGCAACATGTGAAGGGCCAGCGCTGTCGTATGCAAGACTGAGCCGCCGGGCATGGCTCAGCTTGTTGCTGTCGTCGGTGCTCCGTTAAGCCGCCGACGCCAGAGAGTGCTCAAACAGAATTGTAAAGACCTTCTGCATCCGTTTCACTGCTTCCTCATGGAGCCCACCCACCACCAGAGTACGATCAGGTCGGCCATCATTAGAGGCCCCCCCCGCGCCATGGAGCCCGGCCATGAAAACTAATACCAAATGACAGTTCCTATCTATGTTTTGTGTATACAAAAATTTAGAGAAACTCTTACTTAAATATGCATCCACGTCTAAATACTTGTTATAAATTATATTGTAATTGTTGTTAGGAAAGAATTTAATTTATTATATTAATGGTTCCTACAAAAATATCGTAATCATATTTTTCTTATTTGTGATTGATAATATTCTATCAAATAGTCACACAATGGTATACACAAATACATTTGTAGTTGATCTTAACTACATGCAAATTATTAAATATCTTAGAAATTGACTCTCTCTTTGTGAGTTATATGAGTTGTCTTTATATCTGTCTAGACGAAATTCAAGGTTCTGTAGACGACATGTCGTCTGTGGGTTGTACATGCCTTCCTGAGAAAGCCTGGCACGTACGGGTATGGTCCCGGATCGGGCCTGGCCAACCAACAAACTCCTGGTGTCATCGCGCTTGTGGTACTGTAATCCATGCGTTTCTCGACGGAGTACGGGGGTGTTTGGTTGCGAGCCACAGCTCGTCACCGCACATCCGCCTCCGCCACGCTACAGTCCAGCCACACTACAGTAAATGGCGGAAGTGGTGACCGGTTGTGACGCCAGAAATGCTCGCCACACTTTATGGCGACAACGAGTGTGGCGAGACGAGTTATGGCGCTGCACCAAACAGCCCCTACGTACGTCCAGGTTCAGAGCGACGCCCGATCGGTGTTGCCTTTACCATATTCTTTACCACAAGCGTATCCCGTGCAGTATCACTGCAGGGGCCACTCGATCTGCCAGCCACATGCAAGCCGGGCCTACAGTGACAAGAGAAGAAGATTTTTCGCAAGAAAAAAACACAACGACAGAAGGTCGAGAGGGACTGCATGCGACGGAACAAATTTAAAACGCGTCCAAGTTCAGAGAACACTTGCTCGCCATCCTCACGGGCCACGATCCACAACGACCGACGGGCGGGCGACAGCCATGCACCGTGCCCCCGAAAAGTTGCGTTTTGGAGGCATCTGCCCTGGGCTGATCGGAACAGGGTTGTCCACATGTCAAAGCGAGGACGGGATCGGTTGCAGCTTCTCTGACCAATCAATCTCTTCGCGTGGCCACACCTTATTTAACTTCTGGGGATTAGGTATGCGTGGTGCCATCCGGCACCTTTTCGGCTCCCGCCCCTTGCATGCATGGATGGCTTTGATTAGATTGAACAATTGAACACCAATGATTAGGATTTATATATGCCTCAAAGTCGCGCTGGTGCTCATATCTTGTTTGGAGATCATGAGGTGCTCAATGCTATTACTTTATATTAGGGTTGTTGTGTTTTTATCAACATCTCTGACCTAGACATTGTGGGAAGAAGGTGAGGATGTGAGGAGATATATATGTCCCACGCGACGGATTGTTGTGATGAGGAAGGCAGGAGAGAATTCATCCAACGTACGTCGTGGCGAGAGCACGTCAACAACCACTAGAGCTTCTCGAATTTTTCGTGTTTGGATTTATTGCTAAGGATTATTTGTGGGTGTGGTTGATTGCCACGATAATATGTTTTTATGGTTCTTTGCCACCCATAAAAAGTGGGGGTTTTTTTGTAGTGCTTGGATCTAAACCTGATGGCTTTTCATCATAAGGAAAGGTCAGTTTATGCCGGTACATATATGGTGCTTATTAGTAGTACTTAGTAGAGGGGCCACCACATGCCCATGACTATGTATGTATTTTCATAATCTAGCCTATAGTAAGCACCTTTTCTTTTACTATGAAACCATATGTATGAGACTTCCCTACAAGTTTGAATTCTCATTCTCACTTCATAAACAACGTATGTTATTAGCTGGATGTCGTCTCTACTACCCCAATCTCATCCTTGAAACTTCCCAAAGAAAAAGGTTGCCAATATAATATTGCCATGGAAGCTGAGCCCTGCTTGACGTAGCAACACTAGCACTTTGTTGACTCTGATGATACCCGACCGATGATAGCTTAAATAGTGCATAACTATTTCATCGATGAGATGAATAATAGAGGGCGGTTTAGCTGGGTACCACACATGCATATATATGGAGCATGCATGGTGTGTTAGTTACTAGATTAATCAGGTCTCCTGATGTCATTACACCTAACCAAATCTCGGTAACATGCTCGACATTTGACCACAAATTTTTCATGTGTGGTAGAAGTATTGAAATGCGAGGATAAGGATGTTGTCTGTTAAATTATCCTTCAACTCACATGGTATACTATGCAGAGGGAGCTGGAATCATGCAGGTTGTTAGTTGAGAGTTGAGATTGTTAAGCAAGCATAATCAAGCTTAGCCTATACTAGCTATGAACAAATGGTCATGTGGACCCCTTAACCAACAACAAGTTCATCGTACTGGACTCCTCAGTCGTCACCTTCCCCGCCAAACGACAAACCGCCACTTTTCCATGATCCTCTCAGCCGACAGCCGCACAAATACTAAACAATTATCTTTCTTTAAATAAATTTGGGCCCATTGAATCTCTCTCCGGTTTTATGTATCTGGAGAGATGCAATGGTTAAAATCATAATTTTTTCAATGGAAAAATGATATCGTTTTTCTGTTCAGGTGAGAGTTCAAGGGGGTAAACTGATAAACTGGACTTGTTTGGTAAAAGTATGTAAGTTTGTTATCATCATTTGGTATTAGTATCCTTATTTAATTAGACCCACTTGAAATGTCTCTAATTAATACTGAAGGAGAAGAGTTTTCATGGGAGTGCAACAAAACCTATTTGCGTGCTTGCTTTGATTGAGTGAAGTGATATTCTATATGACACATTTTTCTGAAGTGTATGTCTTGTTCTTTGTTGTCATGGCGCGTGCGGGCTTCCTCCCGCTCGCTAGGTTGTTAGGTGTTCGCCCGGTGAGGGGGGTGTAATGCTTTCGTCTTCTTTTCGTTAGGCCCCGTGCCTGTTGTAATCTAAACCGGATGCCTTTTCTTCTCTCTTAATGAAAAACGTGCTTTGCACGTCTTAAAAAAAATGAATGCATGAGTCATGGTCATATCCAAATGTATAGTTTTATTGCTATCTGCCGATCTATTTTCTTCTTGCATCGCCATCACTCTAGATTTAATAGACAAGAATTCAGATTCTTCTCTGTTTTTTTCTCCCTTCGAAAATGTTTGAGAGTTAGGCGTGCTACATCGTCGGCACGCCTGCCTAGATGAATTCCACACGGCAGACTTATGTACCATTTTTTTTCTAATAAATTTCCTTTCATGTAGTAGCTAGAAAGTGTTTGATCCTGGATCGACAGCAGGTCGATGTTGTCGTAGCAAGTTGAAGTGGCTATATATGCATCCTTTGACCGGACACATGAACACTTGAAAGAGAGTTATTTACAATTCCATCTTGCATTGGACCCTGCAGAGAGACATCCCTCTTGTGTGCTGTCCTCTAATACTCCGATCCTTTTAACTTGAAGTCCGGACATGAAAAAACAAGTACTCGTATATGTATAGCAAATAGGCTATTTCCTTCGTCTGAAACGCCAAGTATACCACAAGATAAGCCCGGACCCCACATCATGTGCTAAAGCTTAACGGCGACATGAAGAGCCACGCCGCTAGCTCTATAAATGCTGGGTAGTGGGGTACTGCTGAGGAGGAGCAAGGAGCAACCGAGCAAGAGGAACGAGAGGTTGAAGCAGCTATAGCATATATATAGCATATAGCCAACAATCATCTTCCTCATGGCTCTCTCTATTTCTTTCGAGTTCGTAGGCAACATGCTGTACCGCAATCCAAGAATCGTAGGGAATGGCAAGAGGACCGTGGTTCTCTCCCATGGCTATGGAACGAGCCAGGCCATCTGGGACAAGGTGCTACCTCACCTGTCACGGACGAACAAGGTTCGTCGGCATCTCTAGCTCACACACACCCTACCCATGGCAGGCAGCTCGATTCATCTATATCTTCTACCTGCTTATTGCAAGTTTTTAACATGCAAGTTTACACAGGTGCTCCTCTTCGACTGGGACTTCTCGGGCGCCCCCGTCGTCGGCGAGGAGGGAGCGGCGGCGGCGGAGCAAAGCTGCTACACGTTCTCAAGGTTCGCCGACGAGCTGGTGGCGCTCATGGACGAGACGAAGCTGAGCGACGCGGTGTACGTGGGGCACTCCATGGCCGGCATGGTCGGCTGCATTGCGTCCATCAAGCGCCCCGACCTCTTCGACCATCTCGTCCTCGTCGGCGCTTCCCCGAGGTGCGTGACCATCTTCTTCTTCCTCACGCCGGCCGCTCTCAATTTTCTTTTCCGACTCTTTGGTTAATCTCGCCGGCAAATGCCTTCATCATCAACCTGCAGGTACATGAATTCGGAGGACTACGAGGGCGGGTTCGAAGAGTCCGACATCGAAGCAATGCTTGCCAGCATCTCGTCGGACTACCGTGGCTGGGCCGAGGGCTTCGTGCCGCTCGCCGTCGGCGGCGCGGACCCCTCGGCTGTGGAGCGCGTGGCGCGGAGCTTCCTCGCCATGGACCCGCGCGTCGCGCACGAGCTGGCGCGCATGATCTTCCTGGGCGACCAGCGCGAGGTGCTGGACCACGTGACCGTGCCCTGCACGCTGGTGCACGTCTCCGGCGACTTCGCCGCGCCGCCGAGCGTCGGCCGGTACATGGAATCCCGCATGCTGGCGGTGCGCTGCGCGGCCGTCATGGTGATCATCGACTCGGTCGGCCACTTCCCGCAGCTCGTCGCGCCTGACGAGCTGCTCGGGATCCTCGACCTCGTGCTCGACGGAGCCGCCGGCGCCAGCGGCGACGAGGAGGAGACCGCGGCGGTGGCGGCCCTGGCAGAGGGGATGAGTAACGGGGTGCCCTCCGCTGGCGCGCAGGCGGCGCCGGAGGTGCAGGGTGATATCGACGTGGTGTCGTAGAGTCCCATGTGCTGGTGCCGTCACATCAGTGACTCATCAGTGCGTACATGAACGTTCGGGCTTGTATCTGTTGGTGATTTGATTTGATCGGTCGAAGTTTATCTTTTGTGCATTCAGCTTTGGTAAAAATGTACTCCAACATGTTGTTGAAGGTATATTAGTGTGGTTCCTTTGGACATTTAACTGTTATGACATCCAACATGTTGCATTAGTTTACTTTGGTCAATTCAAGGAAGTGAAATACCTTTTTTACATAGCCTGAACTTACACACACACACCTATGCGCAAGTTAAATTTTACTCCTACAGTAACACTCACATGCCTGCCTTGAAAACACTACAAGGAATATGCCGACTAGTGACGTAAAAAAGGGTGTTTCTCGTCATAAACCGCGATTATGACGCCGGTTGTTACAAAACGCTTCGTCATTAATCGAGCGTCACAAACCGCGATTAATGACGAGACCTTATTTCGCGGCATTATGAATTTAATGATGCGTATAAATTCGTAACGCTTGTCGTCATAAACCTGTTTCGGCGGTTATGTCTGACGTGGCAGGGGTTATGACGATTTCAGTTCGTCACAAATTGAGGCCTGATCCATGTAAGAGCCTTTGTGAGCCTAATATTGTTGGGCCAATTTTAGCCCGTTTTAGGTTTTCGTGTTATTTTTTTGTCATTCCCTAAATGGTTGTTGCACGCTATATTGGACTGTTTTATTTGGGTCCTAGTCCATCTAACGAACTTGACTCATATTGCATTAGGCAGGGACATTTGATTTTGGGAAATTATCCCCAGGGCCTTTCCTAGGCCTCGGCCCATATTGCATTTCGCAAGGCACTATATACTATTCTGGCTGCTGATCACTAACACATAATCAGACAACAAAATAGAACATTTCTCACTTTCATATAATTCACACCACATTCAGAGAATAGTTCAACCAGTACAATTGTGCAACATACATCAAGTTAGCATCGAATCGAATCAACGTACAACAAGTCATCAGCAACACAAGTTTACCAGGACCACACTTCAGTTGAGATGAGGATAAACCTGGCTGAAATTTATCAAGTCTTGGATCAGATTATGCATGTCATTTATGCTCTTCTTCAAAACTTCAAACGCTTCTGTTTGAGACTTCAATGTTGTCTCTTGTTGTTGAGCCTTCAATCTCAGTTCGCTCATCTCGGCCTCCTGTTCAACAATCGTCTACCGCAGTTGTGCCCCTCTTGCTTCTCATTGTCAAGTCCAGCTCGTATTTCCTGAACCTGAAGTGCAGTAGTAACCCTAGTCTTTTTCATGGAGGGCGGGCGAATGCCAGCAACCTCCCTAAAAGTCATAGATTGGACAACTTCTGCCACTGCTTCAGCAACAGTCTTTCCTGGTTGGTCACCTTGAGGTTCGGCGACAATTTGGTCCGTGCGAGCCTAAAAAAGGACATAAAAATGAAAGGTTTAAAACAAAATACTCACACATGTTTCTAGTATTGTTGCAAATAAGAATGCAAAAGCAGACAAGTACTTACAATGACTACCTGTACTCACTACCAGAAAACAGAGATTTTGTGAGAGCCGGAAACCCTCACGAAAGTAGCTAAAACCCTCACGATAGTATTTCGTGAAGTGACACTCACACGAAAAATCTCTCACTAATATGGCATCACGAAAACACGATTTTCATGAGAGAAACTGTCAAGATTCTTTTTCGTGAGTGTATTTCGTGTCACTACCCTCCACGAAATATGTTGTGACCACCAGGTCGCCAAACTCATTTTCATGAGAGCCGGCCTTCATGAAAAGTCAGTTACGGTTATTTTCCGTGGGAGCCTCAAACTCTCATGAAAACCACAGACCGCCACGAAACAGTTCCTAAGCCAAGTGACACGTCTGATTTCGTGAGAGGTAGTACCGTCACAAAATAATTAGAGTTATTCTCATGAGAGTCGAACGTCACGAAAAGTCCGCCACAATTGTTTTTCCCGAGAGCCTCTGACTCTCATGAAAACTGTACAGACCACCACGAAAAGTGCAAGCCAAATGGAAATTCTCATTTTCATGAGAGTTACCGTCATGAAAATTGTGGCATTTTTATGAGAGTTAGTGCTATCACGAAAATGGACCAATTTTCATGAGTTTCATGCTACCAGGAAATATGATCCACAACGGACATCCTACTCACATCCCAACACATATATAGACCAACATGCACATATATGATCCACAACAGACATACATGCATTAAGCTGCCATACAACAAGTCCATACAGATGCTATAGCCCAACAATCCATATATGTTGATAAAGCTACAGCCATTAATTAGATCCTACAAGTTCCTAGATGCACAAGTCCATAGATACATACATTTGTACCATATGTTGGCATACAGATCCTACAAGTCCACATTAGACAGATGTTACAAATCCCCAAAAGGTTAGGCAACCACTATGTTTGAACCAAAAGTAGTGTTGCATCAGTGGAGTTTGAGCCAAAAGATCTCCCTACAATCAATTGTTGTCAAGATCTTCACTACTAGAACTATTCTCACCATCCATCTCATCACAGCTCTCCTCACCGTCCATGTCATCAGAGCTCTCCTCACCATCCATGTCATCAGAGGTCTCCCCATCATCAACAATGTCATCACAGCTCTCCTTGTCATCGATATGGTAGTCGCCATCATCACTGTCAGTTTGCATATCATCTTGGCAAGAGCCTACACCTGATGAACAGGTAAGCTGCAAAAAGAAAAACATATAGTCAAGCACTGTAATCCAGCACTAAACAACATTAAGCAAGTTCTGTTTTGAATTTGTACTGAATACTAAACTAGATGATCACTATTCATTGAAATGATTAACTCATTAGCTACAAAACTGACCAGCCACTCATTGACGTACGTACCAAGCGCTTTTTTGCTTTCCTATTGTTGATTGGGGCACTTCTTCCGGTATTGTCCACATTTTTGAACCCAGTTTTCATTGCAGCATATGTGTTTAGAGTGCCAGCTCTCTCAGCACCATATTTATATTGCTACAGGACCATCGACTGAAGTTAAATGATGTTTATAAATTGAGGGAACAATTTATAAGGAAGCAAAATGGTTTCATACCAGGTACTGCTGTGCCTCTGACCATGGCCTTGAACCTGACTTGTTCTGGGCAACATCTTCACGATCAGGCTTCTTGCGTGCTTCTTGAGCTACAAACCTCCTATCTAAGAACCTTTTAGATACCCAATGCTTAGCTAACAGGGCCCAAGCAGGCAAAGGGCACCAATCAGGCGCAACTGTTAAGTATTGTTCTTCTGTCAGTAATATATTGCGTGCTTCCTCATCATTGCAACCCTCATGGAGCTTTATAGCATCTAAACGGGCTTGATACATGATGTCAGATACTCTTTTGGCTAAATAAGCCTCAAGATTACGGTTTGCTTTTCTTGCATTTTGTTGTGTGACTGTAAATACACTCTGCAAAATCAAATCAACAAGTCAAATATTGCCAAAGATATTCAGGAAGAGATACGCGTCAGGTTAAGTCAGTTTCCTTACCCAAAACTCGTTCTTCACAAGTCTAGCATTTGTAACTCCACGCTCATCCTTTTTGCAGGAATCATCAAACCATGACATTGCTTGACGTGTACCAACAATGTTTCCCTCTTCATCACGAACATCAATCAGACCAGGATAGAATCGTTTCAAAATAACTCCAGCCTGTGAGCCAACCTTGTAGTCTTTAGGATGGTACCTAGCATAGGTGAATTGTCTATAACACAAAATTTGAGATGTCAGCAAGCAGTAAATAGTATTGTTGTCCAGATATTGAATCTGTACTAGTCTGATTGATAAATATACTCACTTGCTACCCATAGGCACCAGCTCAATCTTCCCACCACTTGGAGGTAATCTAAATCGTGTCCTATTCCTCTTGCCTCTTGCTCTTGGTTTCTTTGGAGGATCCTCCCTAGCAGGTGCACTAACAGTACCTTCGTTGCAATTACCACCAGCACCAGTACTCACTTGGGAGTTAGTAGAAGCACCAACACCATCAGCATCAGGTCTCAAAGAGTTAGCAGAAGCAGCAACTACTTGGGAGGTGACAGGATCAACATTGGCACCATGTCCTTGGGGGGTGACAGGATCAGTATTGGCCTGTTGGGAGCTCCCGCTGGTGGGTGCAGGTGGCTTCCGTAGTCTTTTGTGTCGAAGGCCACTCATGGCAGGTCCTTGGGAGTTGGCAAGATCAGCATTGGCACCAAGTCCTTGGGAGTTGGCAGGATCAGTATTGGCCCGTTGAGAGCTCCTGGTGGCTGCAAGTGATGTCCGTCTAAGTCTTTTGTGTCGAAGCCCGCTCATATCCTGCATTAACACAAAATAGTAAGTACAGCGAATATTGTACATCAAATAAAAAAGGCATGAGAATTGACAAGGAAACATTCAAGTCAAATGACAAGGAAACATTCAAGTTAAATAGCAAGCCAACATTCACCACATGCAAATAAAGTACATATAAAGTTATGGCCATTAAGTAGTTCTGCCCATTACATATATATATTACATAATACAGTTCATTTCTAGAAAATTGAACTAAAAATCATTTGGATCATTAGGAGCATATTCAGGTAAATCATCATGGTCCTCTTCATCATTATCACACATATCTTCATCATCCATATATTCCTCATCTTCAGTATTCAGTTTGGCCATTGAGTGAAGCATCATAAGTTTCTACCCCCTTCCACAATGTCTTTAACTCATCAACTAAAGGTTGCATTAGAATATTCAGTTTCTTTCCAAGATGTTTAGGACCAGGGATGACAAGGGAAAGGAATATGTACTCTGATTTCATTATCATGGATGGTGGCAAATTCAATGGAGTAACAAACACGTGCCAACATGAGTAAGGAGCCACATTCAAACTAAAGGGTGTAAAACCATCTGTTGCAAAAGCAAGCCGCACATTTCTAGCGTCATTGTAGAATTCTGGAAAATCTCTATCAAATTGCTGCCATGCTTCTCCATCACAAGGGTGGACTATCATGCCAGAGGTGCAAGGGTGGCGTGACCTCATTAGCTTTGCTGTGGCTGGATGTGCATATAACCTCTGCAGCCTATCAACAATGGGAAGATACCGTAACACTTTGCGTGGGATTAGGTTATGACCTTCCTCATAGCGAGAGGTGCCACAAACATCACACTTGTCTTTGCTTGCATCGTCTTTGTAATAAAGCATGCAGTTGTTATAACAAACATCAATTTTGATATACGGCATACCAAGGCCCTCGAGTAGTTTCTTTGACTGGTAGAAGTCCTTGGGTAACCTAGACTCCGGAGGTAAAAGTTCATGGATAAATTGTAGGTTTGCTTCAAAGTGTGCAATTGACATGTTATATTGTGATTTTAGAGCAACCAAGCGTGCTACAGCTGAAAGAGATGAGTGTTTGGTGTTCTCATGAACTGCTTGATCTGCACTAGCAACCATCTTATAAAAGGCTTTGGCATAGCCTGTTGGCTCCTCCTCAATTTCAGGTGGATGGCCACTGCCTAATTCAGCTAACATGTCATGCATACGATCAGGTTCACAACAAAATGCCACATCATGCACAACTTCGACCTGAGGTCAACAATTCCCTCACCATGTGCTGTCCACATTCTGTAGTCATCCTTAAATCCAAATCTACATAAGTGCATCTCTACTGTAAACCGTTTTTCCCTAACACAATTCCGACATGTGGCACAAGGACACTTAATTGTGCCACCTTCAACTAGATTAGGCATGGAGAAGGCATGATCTAAGAATTGGTTGGTGTTTTGAATCCAATCATTAGAGGGAGCTTGTGTACGGGACCAACCAGTATACATCCACTCACGGTCTTTCATTGTTCAGTTCTGTTTTATTTAAAAGAGAAACTTAGACCCACAATAATCTGGCACAAGTATAAGGCAAATGCTACAAGTAATTGCTATAGCTGTTTACCAAATCAAATTAAATGTTAGTTTATACCATTAACCACAGTCACCAGATCCACATTAGGCTAATTATCCTCAAACATGAAAAGTACAATGCCAGGATATGGAGAAAAAAAGCAAGGCTTTAATACCTTAGACGGATTGGAGGCAGGTAGTGCAAATGGTTGTCGATGTGGGAAGCTCCTCAGACGTCAGGTGTTGCTGCAACGAGGAATCGTCCGGCTTCAGCGCCACGAACAACTTCGGCGATGACAGGATCTGTTAAATAGCAGAGATGTCAGGGACTTGGGAGAGGAGAGCAACCTGCAGGGGAAGGAGGCGAGCGCAACTGGCAAGCGAGGGAGAGGCGAGCGTGTACCTGGCAGGGAAGCACGGCCGGCGAGAGAGGGAGAGCCGCGCGCAGGAGAGGAGGGAGGCAGCGGCAGCGCCAGCGCCGGCGCAGCACGTGATGGCGAGCGAGCGAGGGAGGGGCCACGAGGGGCGAGGGCTGTGCGCGCAGCGTCGGCGGGAGATCGAGGCCTCCATTCGTCGTCTTCGTGCGGGAGGGACCAGGCCGAGGGCCGAGAGGTGTGCGTGCGGCAGTGGCCTGCGATGCGGCGGCGTGGGGTTGGAAGAGAGGTTGCTAGGGTTCCGGTGCATGACATCATTAGGGCCGTCGGATCGACGATCCTACGGTCGTTATTTACTGGGCCATTTGGGCTGAAATTTGTTAGGTATAATCAACGTTTTTCTTTTTCTTTTCTTGTTTTGTTACACCATTGTGAAGGAGCATATACAAATAATTACCTTATATATGCTAAAATGTTTTTTATGTACAATATACTCAAAATCAGTAGTTATTTCGAAGTTTCAATCATTTTTTACGATCTTGGTATTTTTTGTCCTTTGATTGAATTTTCGTGCGTTTATCGAAAATAACTCTATGTTGAACTATGTGTACCTTAAATATTATTTTTAAAACCTAATATAAAATATATTTGATCTCATGCATTCTATTTTAGTCCATTTCTTCTAGGTGTATGAAAAAATCAATAGTATTACATGTTCAATTTCAAACACATATCTCCAAGTTAGTACATAATAATTACAATAATATGATTTTTTGTTAGAATAATCTAAATTTTTACATGGCAACATATTATTGGCTTATAACCTTGTTATAAAAAATTCAAACAATTTTAAGAAAATGGTAATACATATTGTTCACAATTGGACACATCAGTGACATAGTTTCAAATAGCTAAAGTAGAACTTTGAGATTTGAACACCTCATAATAATTTCGAACTCATATGCATCTAAAACTTTTATGCTGATATAATACATTAAAATATGTTTTCATTCCAAATTTTAGATTTTATTGACAAAATTTAGATATTATTACAGTTTTTTTGCTTTTGTTTAGATATGGAGTACCGAATTATCCCGAGCAAACAAATGAGTTTTTCATCTATCTCTCGAACAATGGCTAGAAATAAAGTGTTGCTCCTAAATATATTTTTATGGTATTTTCTGAAATTTATTAGAAGTACATGTAGTTCAATTTAGAATTACTTTTGATAACCACTTAGAAATTCATTTAAAGCACGAAAAATAGTATATAAGTCCAAATATTCTTAAAAATCTTATAGAACACCATATATGTAGTCTAGTGCATGTCAAAACGTTTTAGGGTATAGAAGATATATATGGTATGGATTGCTTCACAAGTGTCCCTTCTATATTCAATCGAAAAAACAAAACACATATTTATATTGAAAATTTTGAAAATTTTCTCTACTAAAAGTTATATATATATTCGAAATATACAATTTGGATATACACTTTTCTTCATCCGAAGTCGTATGAAAACATTACGAAAATGTTTTGAGGTGAGAAGACAAAAAAAATCTTATTACTTCATGTGTCCAAGTATTTCGTGAGAGTTGTTAATCCTCTCACGAAAATGGATCGCCTCCCATGATCTATTTCCATGAGAGTTTACTCACCACGAAATTAAATTTCATGAGAGTTGTTAGTAACTTTCACGAAAATGGTGCTCCTCTCACGAAATCTCTGTTTTTGTGTAGTTAAATTTGAGAGCAGCATCCATATTTTCGTGAGAGTTTGAGGATTTTCATGGGAGTTCGAAGAACACCTTCACGAAATTTGCACCTCTTTCATGAGGGTTTGCGATTTTCGTGAAGGTTTGCTGAGCACCTTCACAAAAATACATTTTCGTGAGAGTTTTTTAACACCTTCACGAAAATAAACATTTTCATGAGAGTTTGTTCAATCCTCTCACGAAATACGTGCCCCTCTCACGAAATCTTGGTTTTGTGGTAGTGACTGGAGCGGTGAAGCCATTCTTGCTGCAGTGGAAGGACTTGAAATAATCAAGTGGACTTAGCCCTTCTCCTTCAGCAGTATACTTCTGCCTCTAAATATATTTTGAAAAGAGGCATAATTATTAAAGTGCTAGCATTGAAAAATGGTTCATGAAATGAACTACAGAGCAAAAAAAACATGACTTTTCATCTGCTCAACACAAGATTAACTTGTTCAACATAGCTTTGAGATCCTGTGCACTGATGGTACTTGACCTTTCCTCGATTACCAGTGTTTGTACTACAACTCGCCTTTGCAATAATAAGAACTCGTGTAAGAAATAAGAATAAGAACAATATATCGGTACATGGAAATGTGGTAGTGGCAAGTTGAAGTTCTATCATACCCTGTGCTGAAGGGAAGAGCACATGTTAACCAGTGCCTTCCACTGGGCGTCGGTCAGATTGGTCACATGAGATTTAGTTGGGACTACATTTGCTGGAACATCATTGAAGTACTTTTGCTTCAGGCGATACCTCCCCTGTCTCTGTATCGACTTCAGCATGTCACTGCATGCCGCCCTTACAGGCTCACCGGTGGTGTCCATGTCGAATCACCCCTAGCACAACACAATTATCAGAAAATTGGATGACAAGAATGGATGCAAAGAACTATGGTAGTAGATGAGTGGACATATGCACACTGCTAGTTTGCCCATGTGGTTATTTAGATGGTCTTCAGTCTTTTCACCATCTTGTTGGTTCTTCTTTGGCTTGTAGTCCTTCCAGTAAGTAAGGATCGGTATGTGCCCACGCACCATGATCCCACCTTCTGATGCAAACTTTGCAGCTTGCATTGGTGCCTCTGGGCGTTTGAGTCCTTCTTGAATGTGTATAGGGATCTTGCCATTTAAGCCTCGGCTAATCCGGTCCAGATCTCTGCCCAATCTTCTTTAATCCCGCGGCCCCCGTTGTGCTCTGGAAGGGCGTGCATCACCTAACAAGTTTGTTACAACCATACAAGTTAATAATTATTCGGCTGGTAATTAGGACATTCAAATATGAGATCAAATGACTTGCCTTCTACAGTCGTCATGTTGATGATGTTCTCATCGTGGGTTCCTGTTGCTTGGCCTTCAGTGGGCAATTCTTGTGTATCAGGAGTTGTCCCACTCCCATCAGCTAAAGCCAATTCACTTGCCTTGGTCCTAGTCAGTCTAGGAGGCATTCTGGTAGGGTCATCCGGTGCCTGAATTTTCCTGGTCTCTCTTCCTCCATTGACAGGTATGCTATGAGTGACCTAATTACACAAAATTCAACAAAAAAAGAGAAGTTCAGAAGCAATCCTGCATAACTAATACATGAAACGAGTTCATGTTAAGATTACCTCTTGTTGACATGTCTCTTGCTCAGATTCATGTTCATCAGACGGGTTGTACTCCGGATCCGGATCTTGTATTTTTGTATCCTTGGTACCCTTTCTGCTTGGTTGGTCAGGTGGTAAAAGTAATTTAATTTTATCGAGGCCAAGCATAGAGAAGAATGTGTGATTCCTCAAGACATTAATGTCCCTCTGCCGCTCGTAATCGCAGCACACATCTACTTCTGTTAGGAAAGGAGAGAAACATCTGTAAGGTTGGCCTACCACTATAAATAAAACTAGATCTAAAAACTTCTATAAGAACCAGTAGGATGTTCCTAGCCGAAACAAGATCCTGAAAAGGATGTTCCTAGTCAAAACAAGATCATGAGAAGAACTAGTGTAGACATGGGATCTGTCAGATCTAAAAACTTCTATATAAGTACCAGTAGGATGTTCCTAGCCGAACAAGATCCTGAAAGGATGTTCCTAGTCAAAACAAGATCCTAAGAAGACCTACTGTAAACATGGGATCTACCTGATAAAAAAACTAGTGCACACATGGGATCTGTCACATGGGAAAACACACAAGTACGAATCCACTGGGGAAGTTGAACCGAGGAGGAAAACATTGTACCTTATTCTGGATATTTTCTTCGGATGACATTCCCTCCTGGTGCCATTGTGTCGTCGCCGCTGGTTCTACAGAGGCAGACGGGAAAGGGGCTGAAGCTATGAGCGGTAGACTTGGGATGATGGAGGAGAGGAGGTGAAGATTTGGGCTGGCGCCGAGGAGGGAAGGGGAAATGGGGGCGGAAAGATTTGAGATGGCGAGGAGTAGAAGGGAGGGAAGGAACGGGGGTTGGGGTAATTTATCCATTTCGTGGAGGGCCCTGTCAGATTACCAATATACCCTTTCATTATGGTGGTGGTTGAAACAGGGTGCTACTAAGAAGAGGGAAGCAAAAAGGACATTTAACATCAGCTTTGCTCAGGCGTCCGAAATTCCGAATATTTGAATAGCGCATCGGTTTGTTCTGGGGACTGGTCAACACTATATACTGGCGGCAAAGGATGTTCCTCTTATCAAGATACTAGTACAAAGGATATTCCTTTGTTAGGAACCACTCATTTCGTTTATGTACTTCTCCGCTTAAATTGATGTCTGTTGTTAAGTAGGAAAGAACGGGAGGGCGTACTTTGGATGGATTGTCAGATCATGAGCATGTTGTATACTACTCGATCATGCCCACATTGGAGATCAACATATTATTTCTTCCTTCCTTGATTCGATTAGCATACTACATGATCATGAGCACGTTGCATACTGCTCGATCATGCCCATATTGGAGATCAACACTTCCCTTCCTTCGTCGATTCGATTCGCATACTACTAGAAGATCATGAGCACGTTGCATACTGCTCAATCATGCCCACATTGGAGATCAACACATCCCTTCCTTCGTCGATTCGATTCGCATACTACTAGAAGATTATGAGCACGTTGCATACTGCTCGATCAGGCCCACATTGGAGATCAACACATCCCTTCCTTCCTTGATTCGATTCGCATACTACTACAAGATCATGAGCACGTTGCATACTACTCGATCATGCCCCCATTGGAGAGGATAAGAAGTGGATTTTTCCATATGCTCCCCAGTGGCAGCCTTAATCCATAATCATACATTCTTGTGATTACATGGATATTATCTAATCTACCATTCATGTAGCCCATAATCGGAGGAGCCTTGTTAGCCTTTTCTAGCTTCTTCCCTTCATACACGACGTTCCATTTTTATATAATACAATGTACCGGATAAACCTGATAGTAAGCACCGATGACAGGTTTAATATTCAGGAAAGTGCGACTTCAGCTACATATATATAAATCATAAGGTCCATATGATTTCAGATTGGATCGACTTAAACATTAACTGATTTCACATCCTAGTCCTCGTCACTTTCATCGGCATCATTTTCATCTTCATCGACGTATTTCCATAGAGTGTCATCGTCCTCATCTTCAGAATTGAATTCATCCACATCAGATAGCTCCTGCTGGCGAATTGCCTCAACTTCAGCAACTGCAACCATAGTCTCATCCTCCATTGTCGAAAAAAGTTTCCTAATTCCGCAATAGCTGTGTATATCTCTTTATCCACTAAACCGCAAAGACAAGACGGCAAAACCCTTTGGAGTAGGATATGACAATCATGAGTTTTCAGTCTTTGTAGTTTGCATCCATCAGCAGCAATACACCTTGATCAACACATCATTTCCTTCCTCGATTCGATTCTCATACTACTAGAAGATCATGACCACGTTGCATACTGCTCAATCATGCCCACATTGGAGATCAACACATTCCTTCCTTCATCGTTTCGATTCGCATTCTACTAGAAGATTATGAGCACGTTGCATACTCCTCGATCATGCCCACATTGGAGATCAACACATCCCTTCCTTCCTCGATTCAATTCGCATACTACTACAATATCATGAGCACGTTGCATTCCTCTCATCAAACATCGGTACGGTGGCATGATTCAAGGATTACATCCAAAATTACAAAAAGAAGCATGTGTAGGGAGTGTTAGGTTCATTTTATGCATAGCACAAACTCATGCATTGCGTGATGTCGAGGCCGTAGAACTCTCCGTTTTGGGTGTAAGCCCGCATTGATCTTGGTCAGCAATTGTGAAGACCTGAGCACAAAGCCGAGGCAAAATGATTATTTATGGTTGGTTCGCACATGTGAAGAAAAATGTATTGTTTGACTCGAATACAACAATCAAATAGAATCAATGGCAATAAAAGGAATGTTTAACATTCTACCTCTTTTTCGTCAATGTTCGAAGGAGCCAATATAACAGGATTGTGAAGAGGGTCATCAAGAGCTGGAGCAGCAGCAATGGCAGGAGAGCCTTCTTAGGTAGTAGGAGAAGGAGCAGGGGAGCCTTCTGAGGTAGCAGGAGCAGGAGAGCCTTCTAAGGTAGCTGCAGCAGGAGCAGGAGGAGGATCAGCTACAGGAGAGCCTTCCGAGGTAGCTACAGCAGGAGCAGAATCAGCTCCAGGAGAGCCTTCCGATGTAGCTGCAAGAGAAGTAGGTTTAGCTGCAGGAGAGCCTTCCAAGGTAGTTGGATCAGGATCTTCCGGAACTTACAAAGTAGAGTGACTAGGATGTTCTGCACTACTACCAGCAGAGATAACACGACCATCCAGATCGTTTGCTGTTGCCACCAAAGGATCTTCCTTATTTTGTTCCCCTGCTGCAATATCAGATATAACCTTGAGTATTGATGCATTTACTTCCTTTTCTTCTTTGGAATCCTTTTCTGTCATCCATTGTGAACCAATTGTTGAATTGTGAGGCAGCTCAGAGACTTTAGATGATTTACCCAAGTTAGCAGGAGGCATGAGTTGCAAGGAGGTCTGACCAATAGGTGCGAGTAGAGTGGGCACTGGTGGTAAGCCATTAACTTGGTGAAGGTGACTGAGTGAAGCATTCAGAAATTTTCCATGGTGCGCTACTGTGACGTCCCAGGTTTTTAATTAACCCTAAGTGTTGGTCAACACAGTTGACTATGGTCAAATCATGGTCAACATGGGTCATCACCTTGAAAACCTCCCTAACACTCACCCTTGAGCTCCTTTGACAAGTCAACACTGGCCACTTTGGTCAAAACCCTAGCTAAGGGGGACAAACCCCTTGATGTCAACATGTCATTCTAGAACTTTGGCCACGTTCTCCAAATTTTGTCTAAACACTCAAAATTCTACCAATATGAAAGTTGTGTAGAATTGTGAGGGACACATTTCATCTTCAGGTTGGCATTTTAAATTCGGAGGAAAAATGGCTCAAAAACTCAAGTCAACCCTGTCGGCTACTGTTCCTCAGGGCCGAGAATTCCTGCAGATTGGCATCCAATTTTCTCCCTTTATTCAAAACCAATTCAAGGTCTGTTGGTGTCTTTTGTGTAGAGCTATGATCAGTCTACAATAGTGCTATCTATAGGTTTTTGAGTGTAGTTCGAAATTCAAGAGTTTGAAGCATTCAAACTTGGGTAGTTCGATTTACATAACTCTCTATGGATGTTTGTGCATTTACGTTCAGGAGTTGAATGGAACCCTAGATGCATGATCCCTAGGTACCTATGCCTTTAATAGTATGATAGGTCGGTAGCTGCTATGCTATAGGACCGTTACAAGTCGAGTGATACTTGTCACTCGCGAGAATAGGTTCTTATGTTGGAATCAGAAGCTCTTTATAAATGGATTGCTCACGTGGTAAGAGCATGGGATTTGGGCTCCGGTCCAATGGCTTTCGTGGGTTAAGTGTTTGAACGTACTAAACACTTGTCGGAAATGGGTATGGTAAGCCTAGTACCTTAACGACGCGGTGAGGGATCTTACTATTACTCATCTTGGGATGCGTCTCATTGCTAGCTACCGGTGGTGCATGGTGATTCTGGGTGCCTTGCGGGGTATACCAGATAGCCTGTACCAAAGACTGTGAGATTCGATCCTGATCCGAAGAGTTTCGGGAACCGCCTGGTGGTTGTCCTCTCGGGGGCATCCTACCGTGTGTTTAGGTCTACCTTGCATGGTTTAAATCAACTGGTTGTCGGCCTCTCACCGTTATCTGAGACTACTTATCCTGCTGGCCATGAGATCCCTAATGATGGAAGTTGATGAATATGTATGCTTGATTAATTGTTTGCACAACTTATGCTTGCCCTAGCTTGCTAATTTAGAAAAGAGTAATCAACTAGAATCTGTGCTAAAATCTGGAAAGTAAGGATATATTCTTTGTTGCTTTTCAGCAAAAGAAACCCCAGTGGCCAAAAAGCCTTTCATGTCTAGAGTTGGTGATGTAGCTGTCACCGACGGGTAAGTCTTGCTGAGTATTAGTATACTCAGCCTTGCTGTAATCTGTTGTTCCAGGTAATGCTTTCAGTGATGTGTGGCCTGGAGAGATCCCGCCTGGCTGGGAGCTGGAGTGGGTGGAAGACGATGAATGAAGGCATCATGGCAGGCCTCCTGTGATGTTCCTCGCGCCGTTTAGATTAATTCCGCTGTTTTCAAAACTCTGAACTTCATTATCATGTCAAAGACTTCGGTTTGTAATAATTAGACCCTTCGGGGTAGATTCGGATGTTAATTATGTGTTGTACTCTGGACTCGCCTTCGCGTGAGTTTTAATGCATATATGTCGATCCTTGTTGCTATGTAAGTGATTTTACCGGGCGGGTTGTCACAGCTGGCATCAGAGCAATTATATGCACCAGAGATTAATTAACAACTTTAATCACTGGTTTTTGAATAAAATTTGCCAAGATTGTGTGGATTTGCAAAATACGTTGGTCCGTTAAGGATGAATTAGACCGAGAGGCCCTAGAGGGAATTTTTGGGTTCTTTCAGGTGGCTTATTAATCTATGGTTTATTTTGCTAACTCTCAACACATTTTATTCCTGTCAGAACTTACTTTCTGTACAACCATACTAGTTCATCACGTTTTGCCATACGTGGTGGTACCACAGGGAAGTCATGTGAGGGATGGATGGGTCCTATTCTAATGGGAACCCACATCGCGTCTGCGTCTTATCACGTTTTGCTATACGTGGAGGTACCGCATGGAAGTCATGTGAGGGATGGATGGGACCTAATCCAAAGGGAACCCACCGTCGCGTCTGTGTCTCGCCACGTTTTGCCATACGTGGACGTTCCGCATTGTGAATATGCGAGGCAAGGATCCGCTTCATTCAAAAGAAGCGTATCTGAGGTTGGACGCTGTCCATGCAGCGGCTTGACGCATGGATACCGTTTCTATATGTGAACGGTACTGTATGTGGATGCTTCCGTGACGTGCTGGCACGGAAGGTTCTTTTCTGCAGGTACATAACAGCGCTTCGTTAGTCACTAAGTGAGTACCGAATAGTTCTCGACTAGTTATTATGGGAGAGACGAATAAAAGCCTTGCCACCGACACTAACTGCGATTTTGGCTTGATGGCCGTGTGAGGACGAGTAGGTTGTCTTGCATCATGTTAAAAATCAAAAACAACTTAAAAATGTACCCAAAACACAAAGTGTATGCTCTCTAAGGGAATATTTTGCTAGTGTGTGGTTTTTGTGTTCTAGCTTTACCTCTCATGTATAGGTGTTGTGCTGTCCAAAATTTTTGTATGGCTGTTAGTTTGAATTTTTGCACCATGTTCTAGGAGTAATTAGACTAGTTGACCTTTACCAAAGTTTTCTCCAAGATCGATCTCCGTTCCGGTTATCATCAAATCAAAATTCGACCTTGTGACATTCCCAAAACTGCCTTCTCCACTCGTTATGGTCTATACGAGTTCTTGGTCATGTCCTTCGGTCTCACAAATGCCCCAGCCTACTTCATGTATCTCATGAACTCCGTATTCATGACGGAGCTTGATAAATTCGTAGTGGTCTTTATCGATGATATTCTGATCTATTCCAAAAACGAGGAGGAACATACCGAACATCTTCAAATTGTTCTACAGCGTTTGAGAGATCATAAACTCTATGCTAAGTTCTCCAAATGCGAATTCTGGTTGGATAGTGTGAAATTGTTGGGGCACACTATTTCCAAAGATGGCATATCCGTAGATCCTAGCAAAGTACAAGAGGTGATGGATTGGAAACCACCCAAGTCCGTACACCAAATTCGCAGTTTTCTAGGTCTGGCGGGTTATTATCGCCGATTCATTCTAGATTTCTCCAGGATTGCCAAACCTATGACCGAACTGCTCAAGAAAGGGGTAAAATTTGTGTGGAGTGAAGCATGTGAGAAAGCCTTCCACACGTTGAGACAACACCTAACTTCAGCCCCAGTGTTAGTACAACCGGATAATTCCAAACCGTTTGAAGTTTTCTGTGATGCGTCAGGCACTGGCCTCGGCTGCGTGCTTATGCAAGAAGGCCGAGTCATTGCCTATGCCTCACGGGCACTTCGACCCCATGAGATCAATTATCCCACCCATGATCTAGAATTAGCAGCGGTTGTTCACGCCCTCAAGATTTGGAGACACTATCTGATGGGCAATCGTTGCAATATCTTCACCGACCACAAAAGTCTCAAATACATCTTCACCCAATCAGACCTAAATATGAGACAAAGAAGATGGCTCGAGTTGATTAAAGATTATGATCTAGAAGTGCATTATCACCCCGGTAAAGCCAATGTGGTTGCGGATGCTCTTAGCCGCAAGGTTCACTGCAATCACGTAGAGGTGGAGCTGTGTAGTGACACCTTATGTGAAGACATGAGGAAGCTTCAGTTGGAAGTCGTGGAACAAGGGAATCTCTATGCTATAGTGGCAGAGTCTAATCTTTATGATAGAATTGTCACTGCTCAACGCAATGATGAAAGCGTACAGCGGATAAAGCAGAAATTAGCAGAAGAAGATCCCAAGTACGCTTGTTTCCAGAAGGATGCAAAAGAGGTGATATGGTTCGGGAAGCGTCTGGTGATTCCTGCTGATCCGGACCTTAAGAAGGAAATCTTCGATGAAGCTCATCTGTCCAAATTCTCTATTCACCACGGAAGTACCAAGATGTATCAAGATTTGAAAGAGAATTTATGGTGGTCCAATATGAAAGTCGACATAGCAAAGTATGTTTCAGAATGCGACACATGCCACAGAATGAAAGCCAGTCATTTGAAATCAGCAGGTGTACTCCAACCCTTATCGATTCCTACGTGGAAATGGGACGACATAAGTATGGACTTTATTGTGGGTTTACCCCTGACTGCTAGAAAGAAAGATTCCATCTGGGTGATCGTGGACAGACTCACGAAGACTGCCCATTTCATTGCAGTTCATACCACCTACTCAGTGCAACACTATGCAGAGCTATATATAGATCAAATAGTCCGCTTGCATGGAATTCCGAAGACCATAATTTCTGATCGAGGAACCCAATTTGTGGCTCGCTTCTGGGAGCAATTACATGAGTGCCTAGGAACCAAGTTGATCCGTAGTTCCAGCTATCATCCGCAGACCGATGGCCAGACCGAAAGAGTAAATCAGATTGTAGAAGATATGCTCCGGGCAAGCATACTACATTTCGATAAGAGTTGGGACAAATGCCTGTCCTTGGTAGAGTTCTCATACAACAATAGTTACCAGGCTAGTTTGAAGATGGCACCGTTTGACGCTCTGTATGGACGGAGATGTCGTACTCCTTTGAATTGGTCGGAAGCCGGGGAGAGAACACTCTTTGGCCCCGACTTAGTCAAGGACACTGAGGCAAAGGTGCAAGTGATCAGGGAGAAATTGAAGTTAGCTCAAATGAGGCAAAAGAGCTATCACGATAGAGGAACGGCACCCCGTCAGCTTGAAGTGGGTGACTATGTCTACCTAAAGGTTTCACCGACCAAAGGAGTACAACGGTTCGGTGTTAAAGGAAAGTTAGCTCCACGCTATATCGGACCTTATGAAGTCATTGAAGTATGTGGGCCCATGGCTTATCGCATCCGACTTCCGGAGCGGTTCTCCGCAGTTCACAATGTACTTCATGTGACCCAATTGAAGAAAGGCGTACCTGTGCCAAAGACCGAGGTGATCACGGAAGCAAATGCTTGGATTGAGCCGGATTTCTCGCTCATCGAGCATCCTATGAGGGTGTTAGACCGAAAGGAGAGAAAGACCCGAAGGCACACCGTGAAGATGTATAAGATCCAATGGAGTCATCATACGGAAGAAGAAGCCACTTGGGAGACTGAGGAATATCTCAACACCAAGTACCCGGGTTTTCTGCAATCTTGAAACCGTAAGTTCTTCTACCTACTTGTTTTTCGTGAATCGAATCTCGGGACGAGATTCCGTTTAAGAGGGGTAGGCTGTGACGTCCCAGGTTTTTAATTAACCCTAAGTGTTGGTCAACACAGTTGACTATGGTCAAATCATGGTCAACCTGGGTCATCACCTTGAAAACCTCCCTAACACTCACCCTTGAGCACCTTTGACAAGTCAACACTGGCCACTTTGGTCAAAACCCTAGCTAAGGGGGACAAACCCCTTGATGTCAACATGTCATTCTAGAACTTTGGCCACGTTCTCCAAATTTTGTCTAAACACTCAAAATTCTACCAATATGAAAGTTGTGTAGAATTGTGAGGGACACATTTCATCTTCAGGTTGGCATTTTAAATTCGGAGGAAAAATGGCTCAAAAACTCAAGTCAACCCTGTCGGCTACTGTTCCTCAGGGTCGAGAATTCCTGCAGATTGGCATCCAATTTTCTCCCTTTATTCAAAACCAATTCAAGGTCTGTTGGTGTCTTTTGTGTAGAGCTATGATCAGTCTACAATAGTGCTATCTATAGGTTTTTGAGTGTAGTTCGAAATTCAAGAATTTGAAGCATTCAAACTTTGGCAGTTCGATTTGGATCGGGGCCAGAGCGCGCGCGCGCGTCGGCGTGTCGCGCCACGCGGCGCCCGGCGTACCGCCGCCCTGCCCTCGGCGTCCGGGCCCCCCGGCCGGTCGGCGCGCGCCCGAGACGTCATCATGATGTCCGCGCGTCCCCCGAGCGGATCCCCCTCGGGCCGCACCCAAAACCCTGCGTGGCCGCCCGCCAACCCCGCCGGTCGGACCCCCTGCCGCGTTCCCCGCCGGGACGCCCTGTGCGCGTTGGTCGCCGCGCACCGCCCCTTAACTCGCCTCCCCGAGCACCGAGGCAACACCCCGCTCACCCCCGTGCGCTCGCCGCCTATAAAAGGCAGCCCTTTCCCTCCCCGCGCGCGCACACCGCATCGCCGCCCGCCATTGCCGCCGCCACGGTGAGCACGCCCCTCCGCCCGCTCCCACCACCGACCAAGCCACCGAGCACCTCCCCTAGGACCTAGAGAAGCTCCCACGACCGCTTGTTCATCTACATTGCGCCGCCGTTCGCCGGAATCCGAGCCGAGGCGGGAGCGCCGCCGCGGCCTCGCCGCCGTCGCTCGCCGGCATCGCCTCCGGCCACACCACCACCGCCAATCGATCCGCGGTGAGTCCAATCGCGCCCCTGTGCAGCATGTTGACCACTCCCGGCCGTGGATCACCGCCGGCGAACTCCCCGCCGCCGGCGAGGGCACATTTGTGAAAGCCGAGGGTATAGTTGTGAACCCAGGGACCTAGATGCAAGGATTTGAAACTTAGTTTTCTAGCAGTATAGTCTAGTGCCTTAGAAAAATCCTAGAAATTCGTAGAAAAATCAGAAAAATGCAAAACCAATTTTGTTGGGTTCAGTGAGACTAGACCTACAACTTTTGCAAAGCATGACCATAGTTTTGACTTATAGATTTTGAATAGAAATTCAAATTCAGTTTGACATCATTTTGTTGTAGTTCAAAATCTAGAAAGGCTATGGAGCTAAACTTGGGATATGTTGCTAGTTATATCATTTATAGGGTTTGGGCAAAAATTTGCACAAAGTTAATGTGTAGATCTTTTTATATGAATTACTTTGTATTTATTCTATTTCTATCTAAATGATTTTTGTAGCTAAAAGTAATTAGGTTTTTGTGCTCAGCTTGTGGCTATGTTCATGTTATGCCTAGTTGCAACTTTCCTGTATTTATCATGATTTTATCTCTACTAGAAATATTTAATCTTGATTTATGCTTAGATTTACTTTTAAATGCATAGTTTAAATTTCAAATGTGTTGGTGATGTGCATGCTGGTTTCCTAGACTTGTTTTAGGCTAGGGATGTTGTAGGAAAGAGTTAGGGTGCAGGAGCTCTTTATTTAATTATTTATGCATTTCTCCTATTTTTGGTAGCTAGGAAATGTTATTTTGAGTATAATTAATTTGTGGCTCTTTTAAACTTGGAGTTTGGTCCAGGAGCATGTTTAGAATCATTAGGGCCAGCAAGGACCCTTGTCCTTGTTTTTATATTTTGTTTTGCAATTAAAAGTGGTGTGCACCTAAGCTTTCTATTAGAAATCGATTAGGAAAAATAATCCTTGTTTCCTTGTACCTTCTAAATTTGTTGCCTAGCTTAATTAGGGGCTATAAGTACACCCATGCTGTTTGGTGTGATTTAATAATGTTATTTGCATAGATGTGTACACAATCACTATTAAAATGATTAAAAGAATAAGCCTTCACATATAATAACTTAAATGAACAGAATTAGTAAATAAATGTTTGTTAAGGTGAATATGGCCAACAAGAGTTGGATAAAATAAAAAACCTTTCACTCCACCTGAACCTTGCATTGCATACCGTGTAGAGCTCCCTGACGGTAACTACGCGCTCGTGCCGGAAGCCGAGGAAGGAGGAGCTGACGCGGAGCTGCAGTACGTGGAAGTGAGCGAGGACACCGAGGACCCTCAGGCTAACTGTGCTGACAAAGGCAAGCCCCGGTGCATTGTCCCCTGTGTTTTTGAAAAGTTACATAACTCTCTATGGATGTTTGTGCATTTACGTTCAGGAGTTGAATGGAACCCTAGATGCATGATCCCTAGGTACCTATGCCTTTAATAGTATGATAGGTCGGTAGCTGCTATGCTATAGGACCGTTACAAGTCGAGTGATACTTGTCACTCGCGAGAATAGGTTCTTATGATGGAATCAGAAGCTCTTTATAAATGGATTGCTCACGTGGTAAGAGCATGGGATTTGGGCTCCGGTCCAATGGCTTTCGTGGGTTAAGTGTTTGAACGTACTAAACACTTGTCGGAAATGGGTACGGTAAGCCTAGTACCTTAACGATGCGGTGAGGGATCTTACTATTACTCATCTTGGGATGCGTCTCACGGCTAACTACCGGTGGTGCATGGTGATTCTGGGTGCCTTGCGGGGTATACCAGATAGCCTGTACCAAAGACTGTGAGATTCGATCCTGATCTGAAGAGTTTCGGGAACCGCCTGGTGGTTGTCCTCCCAGGGGCATCCTACCGTGTGTTTAGGTCTACCTTGCAAGGTTTAAATCAACTGGTTGTCGGCCTCTCACCGTTATCTGAGACTACTTATCCTGCTGGCCATGAGATCCCTAATGATGGAAGTTGATGAATATGTATGCTTGATTAATTGTTTGCACAACTTATGCTTGCCCTAGCTTGCTAATTTAGAAAAGAGTAATCAACTAGAATCTGTGCTAAAATCTAGAAAGTAAGGATATACTCTTTGTTGCTTTTCAGCAAAAGAAACCCCAGCGGCCAAAAAGCCTTTCATGTCTAGAGTTGGTGATGTAGCTGTCACCGACGGGTAAGTCTTGCTGAGTATTAGTATACTCAGCCTTGCTGTAATATGTTGTTCTAGGTAATGCTTTCAGTGATGTGTGGCCTGGAGAGATCCCGCCTGTCTGGGAGCTGGAGTGGGTGGAAGATGATGAATGAAGGCATCATGGCAGGCCTCCTGTGATGTTCCTCGCGCCGTTTAGATTAATTCCGCTGTTTTCAAAACTCTGAACTTCGTTATCATGTCAAAGACTTCGGTTTGTAATAATTAGACCCTTCGGGGTAGATTCGGATGTTAATTATGTGTTGTACTCTGGACTCGCCTTCGCGTGAGTTTTAATGGATATATGTCGATCCTTGTTGCTATGTAAGTGATTTTACCGGGCGTTAACCCGGCAACTAACGACAGGATGATACTTTATTATTGCTTAATGACCAAAGTGGATTGGTTTAGGTGATAGTACGGTATTTTCCTGGGCAGGTTGTCACAGCTACTGTTATGTTACCATTTGTACTATCTGCACCGAGTGCGCGCGGTTTAACTCCTCCTGTTGTGCTATCCTCTTCTCCATCATTGACTGGAACTTGATCTGCTCGCGCTGATTTTCAAGGATCAGTTTTAGAAAGAAGGAAGAGTCCATTGGCTCACTGGTTGTTGCTGGAGTGATTGGAACTATTTCTGTTTTTGTAGTGGGTAGCGACGCACCATCATGTACTCGGAGATGTCTCACTGGAGATGCCTCATTGTCTTCGCTGTCTGAGGAACAAATGTCATCAAGAGATGGCTCAATTGTAGCCCTTAGGCAATGATGTCTGTCTCCTGGTCTCGCAGGCCTGCATTCTTTGAAATGTGTCTTGGACTTCATGTACTCGGGACGTCAATCTTTGTGTCCGGTTTGCACCACTTCCCCGTCTTCATCTACTCTGGTAACACGACTCAGGATGAAGGAGATCTAGTGAGCATATGGCATATGTCAGGCTACGGTCAACCCATCAAGGATAACAATTCAATCTCACATAAAATGAAGTCCACGATGTCGAAGGGCCGGCCAGTCATGATGTGAAGGAGAAGCCACTGCTGAAGACTAGTGATGGACTTTGCATTGCCAATCTATGGTAACAATGTCTTCCGTAGTGCCCGGTGAACCACATTTGCCTCAGGGGTAAGCATGTCAGGCGTGCGATATTCTCGCCTACCTGTGAATGACTCAACAAAAAGTCCGGCCATCTCCTCGTCGGATGGGAACGACCCACCGAGCAAACTACGCCGAGGTGGTTCATGATCCCCGTAGACAATACTATGTAGGGATGGCTTATCCTCATACTTTCCTGGTTCACAATCCATCAGTCCAAGAGTGGCAGTAATATGGTGTCAGAAAAGAGTATACTGGCGTCCCTGAAACATGAACATGATGTACTCCCTAGTCTCAGCAATGTACACAATAGCATAAAAACTCTCACCCAATCCCCAACATACTGATGATGCAATGAGACCAAATCAGCCAATCCAGGATGATCATCGAAGTATACCTTAATATCCACTCCCGCGGCCAAGTTCATATGATCCCAATTTATAACCTTGTGCTGATACAGTTTCATGGGCAGGTATTTGTAGTTGTAATAGAACGTTTACTGAACAACATTCATAAATCTTGGTTCGACCTATTTGTCCTTTGTTTTGTCCCACCAGTGATTCCCAGGCACCCATCTAAGACCTTTAATCATTTGGTAGGTGTGGTTGCACAGGTCAATCATCCTAAGCGGCTCTTCTGGTGGAGGGTAAAGTTGTACCTCTTTTTGCTTCCTTGGATCCAGGAAACTCCGAAGGGCAGGGCGGGCGACGGCCCACGGTTGACCCACCCCATGTGCGGCAGGAAGGCGCCGAGCTTGACCCAGCTCATGTGTGGCAGGAAGGCACCGAGGTTGACCCAACCCGTGTGCGGTGTGAAGGGGCAGAGGAAGAATCTCGTGCCGCAGGCCTGCCCCTTTGCCTCGTCTGAGGACCAGACGTGCCTGCAGAAGTCGGTTGCGACTTTCGTTGTCGCTTCGTCGGGGGAGGATCAAGCGCCTTTTCATCTCTCTTGCCACCATCTCGGCCCATCTGCAATATATTTCTCGATTTAGTGACATTCCAAGAATTCGGCGGTGGATTGCGGTATCCGCTGGAGCCTAGAGGCGGACGCATACCTCTAATTTAGGCGATGGATTGCAGCATTTGGTGGAGGCTACTGCAGGCGGTGGCGGAACCCTACCAAGGGGTTGCGCTGCAAGTGAGGAGACAGTAAATGGGGGAATGGCGGGTCAGCATGAGTGACACGCTGTTGGATAAAGTCATAAAGGTGTGTGTAGTGCGTTGTGCGCACCCTATGGCCAGGGAATGGGAAGCGCCTTTCCTACCCGTAGTTTACAAGGAAGTTCCTCTATTCCGATGTATACCACACCGGATCATCCTCCGGACGTATGTCGATGAGTTTGAAAGTCGTCATTGGATGGTCCTGTGCTACATAATACAAAGAACCAGACAATATTTGCATACTTAGTCGATCATACCCACATTGGAGATCAACACATTGTTCCTTCTTTCCTCGATTCGATTCGCATACTACATGATAATAAGCATGTTGCATACTGCTCGATCATGCCCACATTGGAGATCAACACATCCCTTCCTTCATCGATTCGACTCCCATACTACTAGAAGATTATGAGCACGTTGCATACTCCTTGATCATGCCCACATTGGAGATCAACACATCCCATCCTTCCTCGATTTGATTCGCATACTACTACTCGATCATGGCCACATTAGAGAGGATAAGAAGTGGATTTGTCCATACGCTCCCCAGTGGCAGCCTTAATCCATAATCTTGCATCTATAACAACTATATAGGTGATACCCACTACAAGTCATGGATTATATAGATATTATCTAATCTACCATTCACGTAGCCCATAATCGGAGGAGCCTTGTTTCTTTGTACACTGGGCTATTTTCTACGTTCTTCTTAGGCTTTCCTAGCTTCTCCCCTTCATACAGGACGTTCTGTTATTATATAATACAACGTACCAGATAATCCATCAACCCCACGCATGATCGTATATTTTTTATAAGTTGCTACATGAAGTTCTGATGCTACATAATACAACGAACCAGAGATAGTAGGCACTGATAGAAGGTTTAATATTCAGGAAAGTGCGATTTCAACTACATATAAATTACATATAAATCATAAGGTTCGCATGATTTCAGATCGGATCGACTTAAACATTAACTGATTTCACATCCTAGTCCTCGTCACTTTCATCGGTAGCATTTTCATCTTCATTGACATATTTCCATAGAGTGTCGTCATCCTCATCTTCATAATTGAATCCACCCACATCAGACAGCTCCTGCTGGCGAATTGCGTCAACTTCAGCAGCTGCAACCAAAGTCTCCTCGCCAGTAATAGGCACCGGAACCTTCGAACCATCACCGGCACCATCATCACGTATAACATCATGCAAGGTTTGGTCAATTTCATCATCTTGATATGAGTACCATGCCAATGGGAGCTATGTCCTCCTCATTTTCATTATAGCTCCACAAATGCTTGTGCTCAATTTTTTGCACCACTCTCCATGGGTGTTGTAGCAGGGTGTCTAGCAAGTAAAAGACATTTGTTGCTTGTTTAGCAAGAATGTAGGGATCATCTTGGTACCACTAATCTCTAGTATTGACGCTTGTGAAGTACCCATCATTTCTAATCTTCGGTTCCTTCTTGGTCCCTTCTAGATCATACCAGTCAACATAGAATAAAACAACAGTTTGATCTTTAAGCCCCGTTGAGTTGTACCGCAGCTCAATAATGTCTCTTAGTGAACCATAAAACTCAATTTTTTCAATGTCTTTATGTGATCCTATAGTCATAATTCCACTGTTCTGTGTCTTCCTATTTGCTTCTTGGGCCTTTGTGTGGTACCGGACACCACCTACAATACATGTTGTATATGTTTTTGCTCGCAAGTCCGATTCAGCTGATAATGCATATAGGTTCTCGTCGCTTGTTGGATTGTTCGAAATCTGTACAGAAGAGTCATTGTTTTTTTAATATAGTCTTGTGTAAAGGTCCTCACTAGGTAATATAAACTAGTTATGAAACAAAAAAAACTAACATGCGATCTAAACCAGTAGCGAAATTCTGTAACAATTCGACGATCAATAGCCTCGTTCGACACACCTTTCGCTTTTAATTCATTCTTGAACATCACTCTGCAAAGCAGTACCATCTCAAAGTTAGCACGAAATAATTGTAGTTCTATCATTGCAATGGTTATTTACTTACTTGATATACGGCTTCACCTCTTCGCAATTGTTTAGCACATACCAAACCACCTTGTCGTACTTTGACTGAAGCCAATAAGTGGTCCTTGCTCCAAGTACTTGAACATTATGATCGAAACAAGATGTTCCATCAAATGACAAATCAGCATTCTCTCTATTCCTTCCAACCTGATTGAATCTTGTGGCCACATCATCAGCCGCGAAGTACCTCGAGCAAAATGTCAGGGCCTCATTAGCAACATATGCTTCTGTAATGGATCCTTCAGGCCTAGCTTGGTTTCTCATTGAACGCTTCAATGTGCATAGCCTTCTTTCGACAGGATACCCATCCATATTGTACTGGACCTCTCAGAATTGCTTCCTCAAGCAAATGGATAGCCAAGTGGACCATAACGTCAAAGAAGGCAGGAGGGAAAATTTTCTCAAGCTTGCACAGAATTATTGGGATATCTATTTTCAGTTTTTGCAAGACATCCAACTTCAGAGTTTTGCAACATAGTTGCCGAAAGAAGTTTCCTAATTCCGCAATAGCTGTGTATATCTCTTTATCCACTAAACCGTGAAGACAAGCCGGCAAAACCCTTTGGAGTAGGATATGACAATCATGAGTTTTCAGTCTTTGTAGTTTGCATCCATCTGCAACAATACACCTTGATAAGTTTGAAGCATATCCATCTGGGAACTTCACCAAACTTATAAAATCACAAAACAGCTTATGTTTCTTTTTTTTCTAGTACATACGAAGCTTCTGGCATTTTGCATGACTCACCATCCTCTGTTGCCACCATGTGTAGATTTGATCTAACACCCATCTCTTCCAAATCAACCCTAGCATTGATGGTGTCCTTTGTCTTCCTAGGAATTTTAAGCAATGTTCCAATAATGTTTTCGCATATGTTTTTCTCAATGTGCATCACATCAAGGTTATGTGCCAGCTTCTGAGATGACCAATACGGCAAGTCCCACAAACCAACCCTTTGGCTCCAGCACTGTCTGGATTCATGCTTCCTTTTCTTACCTTGAGGTAGAGGATGCTTTCCTGATCTAACGTCTTTAACCTTCTGCAGTTGCTGCATCAGCTCCTCATGGGTAAACTGCCCTGGCTCAAAATCTGCTCTCTTTCTTCTCCATGGATGATCAGTTGGAAGGAAACGATGATGCCTAGTGTAACATATCTTGTTCTTCAATCTCCTTGAGTAAGGATCCTTGTCACAACACACACAGGCAAAATAGCCTCTCGTGACTCACCCACACAACATGCTCAATGCTGGATAATCATGTATGGACCAAAGAACCGTAGCACGCATTTTAAATTTTTCCCACTAACAACATCGATTGCCCTGACACCCGTCCAAAGTTCCTTCAGCTCTTCGACGAGAGGTTCTACGAAGATATCAAAATCCTTTGATGGAGAACTCGGCCCAGGGATCAATAAGGCCATCATGAAGTTCGATTCTTCCATGCATACCCATGGTGGCATGTTATACGGCACAACAAATACTGGCCACACACTATATGAGTTGGTCATGTTGCCAAATGGATTGAAACCATCAGTTGCAAGACCAAGTCTAAGGTTCCTAGCACCTTTTGCAAACTTTGGCCAAGTTTTATCGAAGTGTGTCCATGCCTCATCATCAGCTGGATGGCTAAGCTCATTCTTCATCGGTATTCACTTCGACTTGTGCCATCATGCATCTTTTGCTATTTTTGATGAAAGAAACATCCTCTGTAGCCTGGAAATCAACAGAAAATGCCTCAATACCTTTTGAGGAACACGCTTGTTGGTGTCTGCATCCTTCCATCTTGAATCCGCTTCACAACATACTGGACACACATCAAGTTTGACATACTTCTTCTTACGAAACAATACACAATTATTTTTGCAAATATGAATTTTTTCATAGCCGAGTCCCATAGAACGTATGTACTTCATTGCCTCATCCAAAGATTTTAGAAGACACGCTTCTGGGAATCCTTTTTGTAACAACTTCATCATCGCATTGAATGCGACATTGCTCATCTGACTGTAAAACTTTATATGAAGTAACTTCACAACAAATGTAAATTGTGCATATGTAGATGTCGGTGACACCTTGCAGTTCAGATGTTCCTTTACAAATTCATATATTTTCTCACCGAGACCTCACCCTTGCCCAAGTCAGCAATCAATTCAGAAATTCCATCGTCTCCAGGGCCTTCATCCTCCTCCATAACCGATATGTATTCGTTTTCCTAGACCGTTTCTTGATCACCACCATCCTGTGGAGCTGCATTATCCACATCCCCCTTAGCATCCGACAGAATTGCAATTTCCTCAACCCCATCATCCTGCAGAATTGCATTATCCTAACATTTGCATCTTCGTCAATCATATCCTCCAAAGCTTCTCCATGATGGATCCATCTAGTGTAAGTGGTTGCCATCCCACTCACAAGTAAGTGAACTCCAATTCGGTCCATAGTCCCTGTAGGTTATTGAGGCATCAACGACACGGGCATAGTATTTCTTCATCATCCTCAGCGTATCTTGTCCGAAGAAATGCCAAGAAATCCTGGACCCCTTTCTCATGATCGGTGGTAAAACCAGTACAACCGGTTATCCAGCGTCTATCCATCTAGAAAGATTTTGGTGGATCCAACTCAAAATTACTGACCACAGAATGAATCGAAAAGAGAACATTATGTGAAATGAAATTTTCCGAATTTAACACAAAATTACTTACCAGATTGACACGCCGCTGCAGGAAGTATCACCAAGGTTGCACCCGTAGGATTGAGCAACCATTGGAAGGCGCACATCACTACCGGAATGATCCGTTTTGGTAACCTATTTGCCTCTTCGTTCTCCTTTTTCCCCTTTCAGGGCAGCGGGTCGCGGGAAAACTATTTTTGGCTACAGCACGAGCTTTTCTCCCGCCAACTTACCAGAACCGCTCCGTGCTGTGGTTAGGGCTGATATGTCCGGTGACCTGGCGTGGGCAGCCGACCACGTGGCATAGGCCGCAGCTGGTGTGGTGGGGGCGGCCGGCCACGCGGTGGTCGCGGCCATGTGACTTGGCGCGGGCAGCTTGGTGAGCTGGCGCGAGACCACGGGAAAATATCGGATATATGTATAAAGTTTCCCAAAAAAGTCACAGAACCATGAGGTGGTGTATGGGTAAACAATGTTGTGTTGTCTGTGCAAGTCTTCAGTTCGATCCCTCGCGATGGCGAATTATTTTTGCAACATTTCGATGGGGTGCTAGCGGTTGGGCTCCAACTGTTTGAACTTACATGTGGGACCAAGGTTGGTTTATACTGCTGCTTCAACTTACATGTGGGACCAAAGTTGGTTTATGACGCTATTGCGGAGCTTATGGCGTCACAAACCTAGCTTGGAACAGAGAGTGCTCAGCTACAGTACCAACCATTATGACGAAAATTTTTTTTTCACTAAATTTGCTCGGAAGTGAAATTTAATGACGAGATCAGCCAGGAACGTCATAAATCAATGACGCTAAAATGTGGTTGCGTTACTAGTCAGCGATTTTCTTGTAGTGAAAGATAGTCTCAGACACAATTTCCCAGCATGTGTTGAGGCTGCAGCAGTCCAGAAAAATTCTTTGAAAATCCCCTGGACATCAGCTTCCGAAGGGGTTCGAACCTACTAGGACCTCCTACTGGGACCTGGTGCTATTGAGGCTTCTGATGACCAACTGGTCCCAGGGCAGTGACGAGGCTAGCTCCAGCACCACCTCAAGGCTGGCACCTAGCGGTGGTGCCTCAAGGTCGGTGCATGCAAGCTCCAGGGGTAGTGGGATCGAGCTTCAAGAGCGTAGCGACACATCCAGCTGTGGGGTGGGGGAGCTTTGGCAGTGACACATCCAAGGGCAGTGACGAGGCTAGCTCTAGCACCACCTCAAGGCTGGCGCCTAGCGGTGGTGCCTCAAGGTCGGCGTAGGCAAGCTCCGGGGGCAGCGGGATCGAGCTTCGAGGGCGGGCAACCATGACCGTCGTCGCGTCCAGCTAGGGTGCTGGGAGTTTCTGGAGCGGCACATCCAGCTGTGGGGTGGGGGGAGCTCTGGCAGTGGCACATACAAGGCTCACGAGGCAGCGACCTCCAACGATGGCACATCCAGGGTCGAGGCAAGCTCTGGCAACATCATCGAGCATCAATGGTGGGCATATCCAAGGCTCGACAGAGGAATACCAGCGGGGCAGGTGGCCAAGATTGGCGGCACATCTGTTGTAGGGATCAGATTGAGGAAGAAGAAGAAGTGCATAGAGTGTGACATATGGATCCAATTGACATTGCCTAACAGAATACCTAATGTTGTCCATCCCATTTCATTCCAATCACTCCAACCAAACAAAAAAAGGATGGACGCATCCTCCTTAACCAAACACGAGATGGGACGAGCTCATCCAAAAATCTAGAATGGGACCGATCCACCCCCACTTCATCTCCAAACCAAACATACCTTAAACTTACAAGCACCCTTGTGAAGTCCTTGTGTATGCATTACAAGGTTACAGTTACAGTTAGCTTTTGTCTCTATAGCAAATATTATGATGTGGAGTGTAACGGTTTAACACCCTGGACGCAGGGTCGAGTCCACGATTCCTCCCTAGATTCGAAAATCAAGTGAACAACCACCCTCAAATTTCGAAATCGTTCAAATTACCTCCTTACTCTAGTTACAAATGGTTTTCAAAGGTGGTTTTGTTATTTTCAATTAAAATAAATCATTAAATATTTAATGAGGTTATTAAACCATAAAAAAATATTCGTAAGCTTCTAAAAATTATGAGAAAAATTCTAGAGATGGACTTGAATGCAAAAAATATAAATAAAATATTTAAAACTAGTGAAAATGTTTATAAATTTTTCTAAAACTTAAATTGAGCACTAGCAAAATGAAAAGTATATCCAAAAAATTAAATCATCATAAATGTTTTTATTTTTATCTTAAATACTTTTCACAATAAAATCATGAAAAGATATCGATATGAATACATTCATTATAAATGCAGTCAACCATCATAAATGTAACATATATTAATGTTGAATGCATTTATGAATTTTTGATGAATGAATTCATGTCGATTTCATTTTACGCTTTTATTACAAAAAATATTCAGAATTTAATTATATATGGATTAAAATATTTTAGTATATGTTTTAATTTTTTGATATATTTTCCATATGTTCTATAGCTAAATCTAAATTTGACAAAATTTTATAGATATTTGCACTAGTTTGAAAATATTTATTTAGATTTCTTGCATCTAATTCCATCTATATAATTTTTCTCAAAGTTTTTAGATGCTTAGAGATATTTTTCATAGTTTAATAACTTCATTAAAAAATTTACAAGATTTATTTTTAATTAAAAGTAACAAAACCACCTTTGAAAACCGCTTATAACCAGAGTAGAGAGGTAAACTTCACCCGGTTTTCGGGTCAAGGGAGGAAACGTAAACTCAGTCTTGCTTGTGTCCAAAGAGGCTAAACAAACGTTTTCCAACCAAAACTAGCCTAATAAGTTGTGGGCTTGTGGGCCATATAACTTCTGATGTGTCCAAAGCTGGAAGAACATTTTGTTAAGCCGTTGGATTATAGAAGCCCAATAACTAATCGGGTCGCGTCCAACTCATGTCACATCTCATCCCCGTCCCGGGCCCAGCCTTTTCCCACCTCCTCCCCGGGAATCATATGTTTCTTTCGGAAGATAATTTTCATTGAAACTATAAACCAGATAATTTTCATTGAAACTATAAACCTAATAACAACCCACCAAAGTCTAACAATAACCAAATCTTACCTTTCTCCATCCTCTTTCTTCCCCGCGTTGTGCTTCCTATGCCCGCCGCCGCCACCCCATCCGGGGTGCGCCACCGTCGAACCGTCGGCTCCTGCGCCCGCGTGCATGGCTGGGACCCGTGGCTGCCCGGCGCGCTGCTCGCCGGCCTCCCCGTGCTCGTGCGCCGTCGGGGCCGGTCCCTGCGCTGGCCGCAGCGCCTCCCTTGCGATAATGCGCCACTGGGGCTGGTCGGCGCGCCTTCGGCCGCCGCCGCCGGGGCGGGTCACTACGAGCTCGCTGCCCTGGCCGGCGCGCCACCCTCTGCACTCGGGTAGCCGCGGGTCGCGCCCTCCGCGTGCCGCCGGATGGACGGCGTGCCCTGCGCGTGGCCGGCCCCGCGCCTCCTCCCCCGCCCGCCGCGATCGGCTAGCGTGCCGCCGCCGCCGGTGCCGGAGAAGAAGTCGATCCCACAAATTTTAGTCCCAAAAGTATTGTCAACAATTCTGAAAAATGTATACCATTTTGTAAAATATTGACAAAATAGTGGAAGAAATCAAAATTTTTAAAAAATGTTGAAACATTTTTTTAAAATATTAAGATATTTTTAAATTAATAGTAATAAGTAGGTTGGTGGAAAAATAATAACTAGCAAGTTAGATGAGCTGGACAGCCTCTGTCTGGCCGGAAATTTCGACTCTCTCCCCTGCCTGCGCCGCCCGCCCGCCGCCGCCGCCGCCGACATGGACGAGGCCCTCGCCGCCGTCCTGTCCTACCTCCCGCCTCCCGCTGTATCATCCTCCGGCATCCTATCCTTCTCCTCCCCCTCCCCCGCCGCCTCCCCCGACGGCGAGGAGGAGGACCGCGTCGGCCGCCTTCCCGACTCGATCCTCCGCAACATCGTCTCTCGCCTCCCCACCAAGGATGCTGCCCGCACCGCCGTGCTCTCCTCCCGCTGGCGCCATATCTGGACCTCCGCCCCTCTCGTCCTCGACGACGGCGCCGGCGCCGGCGGACTCGCCCCCGCCACCGCCGCCGCGGCGCTCGCCGCCCACCCGGGCCCCGTCCTCTCCGCGCGCCTCGCCTCCTCGGAGGACGCCGAGGCCGTCGCCTCCGCCTTCGCCTCCCTCGCCGCCAGGGACGTCGAGGACCTCCTCGTGGTGGTCAATGGCTCCTGCCCCGTCGAGTGGCGCGTCCCCTCCGACGTCCTCGGCTGCGCGGCCCTCGGCCGCCTCTGGATCGGCCTCTGCGAGTTCCCGGACACATCCGGCGCCGCTCCGGCCCTCCTGAGCTTGCAGAAGCTCGGCATTGTCCACTCCACCGTGCAGGATCGCGATCTCCACGCCTTGATCCCACGCTGCCCCGTGCTCGAGACCCTCGCGTTTGCGCTCAGTCAGGACTACCCGAGATACGTGCACATCTGGTCGTCGAGCCTCCGCTGCGTGGTCATTTGGAAGTCGATTCTCAGAGAGGTGCACCTCGACGATGCCCCCGACGTGGACCGACTACTGGTGGAGCCGATTGCTAATGCCGCCACACACATCAAGATCATTAAAGCACCAAAGCTGAAGATTCTTGGTTACTTTGATGTTGAACTGCATCAGCTCAAGATCGGTAATACTGTCATCAAGGTACCTTTCGTTTGCTGCTTATTTAATCTTGCCTGTCCATGCTGAGACGGATGGTATTTCATTGTGTAATTTCTCTTCCTTGCAATGAAGATTGATACAAAGGTAAAGCCAAGCGCAATGGTCAGGACCCTCAGGACATTGGCATTGAAGGTTCAGTTTGGAGTCGAGGATCAAGTGAAGTTGGTTCCCACCTTGCTCAAATGCTTCCCATGCTTAGAGACATTGTATATCATGGTACCAAACCCCACCACTCCTCATTCTTGTTGTAGCTTGTTCTTTTAACTTTTGAGTTAAGCCATAACTTGCATGGTATGCAGTCGGTTCCTTCTGAAGTGCCGGTCAATGTTGACATAGATTTCTGGGATCAAGTTGGCTTCACAGAATGCGTCTATTCACATCTAAACAAGTTGGTGTTAGAAGCTGTGCGAGGCGAGGATAGTGAGCTGGCATTTGCAAAGTTTGTCATGGATAGAGCTCAAATGCTGGAGGATATGCGTGTCTTAGTGGATGGCAGTTGTTCAAGAGATGTTGTTCTAAGTTGTTTATCTTCAGAAGGGTGTGTATCAGCAGATGCTACAGTTCTGGTGGAGAGGCACGATGGGACTGAATGGACCTTCCAGAGAGCCATTGACTTGTTGCAGAGTGACCCATTTTGTTGCTGAACCTGGAGGTATTCTCAAAGCCCTTGTCGGATACTTTTTCATGTTGTATTCTGCAGATCTAGTTGTATTATAATTGTTAGACTTAGCCCTTCAGTATAGTTAAGCCAGTCATACAATGCTACTACTTATATGTGATGCTATAATCATTTTAGCATCACACAGTACCTCACTTTTGGCGAAGTCCCTGACCCACATTGTGTTTTGAACTTTTGATAAATTACCTGTTACAAAAGTTATAAATTCAGTGTGAGATGTGGCCTCAGATCTTAAAAAATGTGGCATGCTCTTGCTGCCTTTGCACTTGTACTGTCACTTGTACGTTGGATCAGAAACGTATATTGGCATTGCCCGTTTAGTTAATCAAATTTACATATATTTCTAGTCCACCGTGATCTGTTTTATGAATTATGATCAAACTTCAATTGGCGGTGGCCGGTGGCTATAAAAGATATAACTGTGAGCGGTTAATGGCTATATATTACTTTCATTGGAATTCCCAGTCATGAAACATCAGTAACCTCACCTTTGAGTTTTGAGTGGCATAGTTCCATATGAACTTTCCTTATTATTCTTAAAAGAACAATTTACTACTGAATCTTGGGTGGCAAATCATGTTAGAAACAACCGTTTGAATGTGTACTTGATACAGCTCAACCAAGCCATCATCAGTGTGGTTAAAGAGTTAAAATGTGATTTCATCAGGTAGGTATTGGTCTTGGACAGGCAGACTGTGCATCGTTTGCTGTTCTGATACTTTGTGGCAGTGTACCTAGCGATTGTGCTTGGTCCAAAATGCATTGCAGTGCACTTACAGTGATGTTGATACATACTGTTTCTGTGGTACTTCAAGCCGAATAAATGTTAGAGAACAATTTATGTTTTGATACTTATTCTGAATACTATCAGGTTTTTTATCATTATGAATAACCGTTCTATGGCTAACATCTAATTGCTTTTTTGCGTTGTGCTTTTCATCTGTCTGTTCTATTTCTGAGGGCAAAAATATCTGTAAATTAGTCGAGCATCCTGAACTTTACTTATTTTTGGGGCATCACACTTATTGATATTGGTATGCTGCGCCTATGTTTGTACCAGGTCTTCCAATTGCAGCCAATAACCACAGAAGGCTTCCGCCGAAACAGTAAAATTTTGCTCGTTGGGGACATACCAGGTCTCAATGAGATGAATCAAGGAACATGATCTGCACGTGCTTTGTAAAGCTTTGTTGTGATTCTGTTACGTTGTATTTGTACTTTTTGAAGGAGCATGATCCATGCTGCTAATCCGTTTGATTCTGAGGATTTAAGCATTTGAGTTCACTAGAACAATCCCGCGCGCGATGCGCGCCATATCGAAAGTGCACTTCATTGTGATCAAAATTAACATAATAAAAAAAACACCAATATGGAAAGTATACATGAACACATTAGTTATCCCAACCAATTTCATTAGACATAATGGATTAGTATCGACATCTGCCCATCATACAAGTTTAGAAGCATTACACATGATTCTGCCCATCAAGCAATTTCATCAAACAGGATGCATTGCTTTCATTTGGCAACAGACAATATTTAGAAGCATGTACAAAGGGATATAAGTTTTGTGTAATCTATGTAATAAAAAATTTCAAAGAAACATGCTTGTTGGTGAAGCCAACCCCTCTACCATATCTTCATTGTTGAATCAGAGGCATCTCACCAGTAGGAACAGCGCTTTTTCTGCACCAACTCATACCAAAAGAAGCAATTAAGATCATTGTAACTCATTTTCTCAAGCAGCTAGCACACATAGAGACCACTGCAACATGTTTAAATCAGTTACAGTTGCTCTCTTTTCTTTAATAAATCACATATGTTTCCTACTTGTATGCACATGCATATTCAGATGAAAGTTCTAATCATGCCAGATTGAGGTACAAATCATCTCATATGCATCACATTAATTCTAACCATAACAAAAAGAATAGATTATATCAAAAGCTCGAAATTGAACCTACCACTACAATGTAAGCAAGAAAGACAGAAACTTGGTAGTCAAATGATGTAGATCAGAGATAAACTTGGCAAATCATGCATTCGTGTGCATCTTTTTTTAAGCAAATTAGAAATATATGTATCGCAGTAAGCCAAACTATAACAAACTGAAGACGCCCTCATCTGCACGAAACTCATTTCTCGTAGTAAATTTTTCCACTAATCGAAGGGAGCACTTGTGTAATAGCGTGACACATTTGTTGTTGCGTTTTCATATGAATGATGGAAAACTGAATAAGGATATGCAATTCTGTATTTTTAGTCTAAACTAAGAAATATTTTAGAGAAAAGTGCAACCACATAGACAGCCAACAAAGTAGTAATGGCTTAATGTACATTTATGATTCTTCAGTGAATACACTTAATTTAAACGGAGAAAATTATTCTGAAATTCCGAATAAGCATCTAGTTATATGTAAGGTATATGGCCCAATCTATTTATACCGGGTCACATTCAAAACGCTTAATTGGTTCTGTTAGCTGCATATATAGCATGAAATCCAATGCAAATTGTGCGATTTAAATGTACACAAGATGCAGTCTTACCCTCCGATACCTCTCTTAGTTTTTTTAGATGCTCTGGGTTGAAGTCCTGCTCCATTAGAATCTTTACATTTGAATTAGACAAAAAAAAACCTTTCCCTTCATAAATTTGTTTCCTCCCAACACTAATGAGCTTTTGCCATCTACAGTTGAATTAGATTGCTCCTATACTGCTTCTCCCAGCAAAGAGGTAGGATTTATCCAGTTCAAAAGAGATCCATTCTAGCGCTCTTAGTCTGACTCAAATATTTATTTCGTTATTACCATGCCTTTTTCATTCATCAAATAGACATGTGAATGCACACTTCATATCAATAATCCAAACAATACTTTACACCAGGGGAGGCATAATTGTTGATATGAAGTGTGCATTCAGATGTCTGTATCAATAATCCTAACAATACCTTACTACCCTTGGTATTTCAAAAAAATTAACTAAAGTCCTATAACCAAAGAAGTTAGACAAACAACAATTCTTGAAATATTCAGTAAGCAAACAGTAACACACTTCATATGATTGTTGCTGCTGCCGGCATGCGTAGAATAAATAGAGAAAAGGGAGAGCATGCACCTTGGTAGTGTAGGATGGGTCCGAAGCTCTTCTGGAACAGGTCAGATGAATAAGAGCGCCGCAGCTCACAGCCGCTCTCCGTTGCTCCTCTCTCGATCTCCAGCACACTGCCACTGCCTTCCTTTGCCTGGACTTGCCGTTGCATCGCATTTCCTCGCTATCTCGCTGTGGCAAGGATCTGATTCAGACAGGCTGTTGTAAAATAAATCTATATGAATGGGATATTAGGAATGGACAAGACAAAACAAAAAGAAGTCAATTACATTTCCGGGCTGGTCACCTCCTGGCTACATCCGAGTGCCGCCTCCAGGCATGGATGTATAGTTCAGTGTTGCCGATATGCAGAAATGCTGGCAGGGGGACACATATCATCATTGTGTACCTTCCTGATATCACAATGGAGAGGTAAGCCAGATTTCAGAAGGCAAGCAGGAAGATGAAAGGACATATATAAGAAAGACTTAAAAAATAAATTTAAGCACGCCATCTAATATGATTTTCCTCTACGGTTGGTTGTTAACCCATTTTTGCAGTTTGAACCCCATTAACAACCAATTGGTTACTACTCTTACTGTAACATTAGTACTTACAATGACAAAAGGTGTACACTTGATCCCTCGGAGCATCCAACCCAGTCCACGAGAGTAGCTGCAGTATGCAAGGATCTCCAGCCCAGTCCAAAGGTGGGTTCTTGAGGCCCCTCGCAATGTCATCATCATCCATTGCAATCACTACATAAGGGAAAGGCCTTTTGAGTCCTTGATTTTTTTAGTTTGTCATTTTTAAACACACAGTACAAAAAAAGGTACTGTATTAATGAATTAGAAGCGAATTTACTTCTAAAGGACGGGAAAAAAAAATACTCACCTTTAACTGCCCTTCATCTCGAGACCCCACATTTCTGTTGCCAATCAACCTCTGCAAAGAACCCCCAATCAAAGAACTGGGATCAGAAAAATAAGAAGCCAACAAAATAAATTGAAAATTATGAAGAAACAAAACAATAAGCCCAAAAAGTTGGAGGAGGCATGCATCAACACACAAGTTAAATCCAAATAATAGGATGAAATAAGCTGCAAATGATGGTGCAAATGTTAGACAACTGACCACAGCTAGTAGCAAACAAAAATGTTAACAAAATAAATTCATCCAGGATATGTTGCAACGTCAGGAGCAACACCAGTTTAATCAGCATGCCTAGCCTATTATCATCAAAATGATTTATGCCTAATAAATCTATTATCATCCATCCCTGGTAGCTGCTAGTAGAAAAAAAATGGAAAAAACACAAATTGCTAGTTCTTTGGATTTATATTTGGACTTTATCCCTAACTATCTACATTTGCAAGAGAATGAATACTTGGGTAGCTGCAGCAGGTGTACCTGCGTCCCCGCATTGTGTAGGAAGCTCCGGTCGCCGGGTCTCTCGTGGATCTGGGAGGCCAGGTGTGGTCAAGTGGCCTGCAGCCCGTAGGTGCTCGTGATGCAGATCAGAGAAGAGCCGCGGGCCCCAGCTCCTCCGTCACCGTGAGGCTGCGCTCGGCTCTAGCTCAAGGAGCTCCTCCCGCCACCGCAGGAGCAGGGGCGCATCCTCGCCGCTGCCGCCGTCGGGGAGCAGGGCGACAGGCACGTCCTTGCTGCTGCCGCCGCCGGAACTCCATGGAGGCCGGCCATCCTCGTCCAGATCCGCCACGGGAGAAGCCTGCTGGTGCCCGTCGCCGTCGATTCGCGGCCTTTGGAGAGGGAGGCGTCGCAGCCGGAGCTTCGCCCGCCCCCATCTCCACGCGACGCTGCTTGAGCTCCGCCTCGACTCCTCCGCCGGCCAGGAGGCCGCCCCGCCCCTACACGCGGTCGCAGCCGGACCTCCGCCCGCCCCCATCTCCATGCGACGCTGCCTGAGCTCCGCCTCGACTCCTCCGCCGGCCAGGAGGTCGCCCCGCCCCTACACGCGGTGGCCGTCCCTGGCTCCTTGGCCGGGAGAGGGAGGGCGGCGGCGGGGAGGAGACCAGGGTGAGAGAGGGCGCCGGGGGAGGGGAGTGAGGTTAGGGTTCGGGTGCGGGGGTGGGGGTGGGGCGGGTATTAGGCGGGGGGTAGGGTGGTGGGAGGGTGTGTTCGCAAAAGTGGATTGGGGGTGTCTTGTAAAAACGACGCCAACAACGAATTTGCGCTTCTTCGTGTAGTAATAAATTTTAGTCTAAGGGCTTATGCGACAAATATATGAACGTGGTTGCTGTGCGACCTGGACGTTCTAGACGTATTTGAGATTTGCAGAAAGGATGAGGGCTTTTTGGCAAAGCTGCCAAACACGCCGTGTCGATCAGCGGAGAAGCCATCGAGGCTCGGATCGCTCTCGAGCGAGGAAACGGGAGGGGTCTTTCATTTCCCCGATTCTCTGCGTGTTCTTCTCAACTTTACACCGTGTATGGTAACATCTGCGTTTCTTAGCAAGACTGTCGAAATTGAGAAGTTGTGAACAAGAGAAATGGCCTCATTTTGTGGCTATTGACTTAAGATATTGAACATGTGAAGTGAGAAAACCGCTATGCCAGTTTCCTGTAGCTGTAATAAAGTGTCGCTTGGAGTTTTCGGTAACAATGAATTGGGTGATAGAGATGATGTCAGCTTGCAAGATACTCCTTTTCAAAGTATAGTTCATTTTGGTTTTTCAAATAAATTTTACTATGTATCTGGACATACCGTATGGCAACGAGTAAAGCTTAGATGTAGTTCATTTTTAAAACATTATTAGGCCTCCTTCGTCTCCATTTTTAAAACATATTAGGCATCGTTCGTCTCCACCGGATTGGATTCCGGACGGAATTGATAAATATAACAAAATCATAATAGCTATTATAAGGGATCCAGATTTATTCTGTCGGAAACCATTTTACTCATGATATGAACACCAAGAGACTCAGAATTAATCCACTAGTTAAGAGGTGTGGAATCAATCTGGCTCTTTGGTCCCTTGTACTTATCATGATGAGTAAATTATTTCTCGACCCGGAATAAATCTGGATCTCTATAGTGTCTGTATTGATTTTCTATATAGTATTTATCATTTCCGGTTGGATTGAATCTGATGGAAACGAACGAGCCCTCAAGCGTATTTATATGAAGATATCGTGTTCAGAGGAAACGAATTCATTTTTAAAATGAACAACATCTAGGCTGTCATATGTTCAGAATAGACTAATGGCTCGTTCGTTTCCATCAGATTCAATACGGCCGGAAATGATAAATACTATATAGAAAATCAATACAGATACTATAAAGATCCGGATTTATTCCAGGTCGAGAAGTAATTTACTCATCATGATAAGTGCAACAAGGGACCAAAGAACCGGATTGATTCCACACCTCTTGACTAGTGGATTAATTATGAGTCTCATATCATGAATAAATTGGTTTCCGACCTGAAATAAATCTGGATCCCATATGCCTCGTTCGTCTCCATCAGATTGGATTCCGGACGGAATTGATAAATATAACAAGAAAATCATAATAGCTACTATAAGGGATCCAGATTTATTCTGGGTCGGAAGCCAATTTACTCATGATATGAACACCAAGAGACTTGGAATTAATCCACTAGTCAAGAGGTGTGGAATCAATCCGGCTCTTGGTCCCTTGTTGTACTTATCATGACGAGTAAATGTCACACCCTGAAATTTTCAATTTTAGGATGTGAATAGAAATAATAATTAAGCAACGATTTTCACTCAATTTTAAAAATTTTCCAACATTTATTTTTTTTACAAGGAATATAGAACAGGAAAAGGCATTGTTTGTTTTTCTGAAATTAAATAAAATGTTTATGTGTGTTGCATTCATGCCAATGCATCTGAGTGTTTTTTAGTGCAAAATGTTTTGAAAACACGCTTAGGTGCTGACCAAACACTTCCGAGAATTTTTCAGAATTTTCTGGGATTTATTCTCATTTTCCCTGAGCATTTTCTATTTATTAAAAGGCTCTAAAATCTTTTTCATGAGCTCCAAATATTTAATTTGGAATGTTAGTGTCCCAATTTATCTCTAAGAATTTTCTTGGATTGTTTGAGATTTTCTGAGTATTTTTAGTGCTTTAAATGAATTATCTCGTGTTTCTGTGGAATTCTTTTGCACTGAAAATGAATTTCGGAAAAATAAAAAAAAGAAATCCTATCCTATTCCTTTTGGGCCGAGCCGTGGGCCCGTCCGGCCCAGCCGCTCCGCCAGCCCGCGTCCGGCCCCAGCCGAGGCCCGCCGAGGCCCATCTGGGCCCGGCCATGGCTAAAGACCGGGGGCAGCACGGCCGGGCGCCACCGGCCGTTTTCGGCGTCCGTGCGCGCCACGGCTGCCCCTGCCGCGCCCTATATAGGCCGGTCGCCCGCGCGCCTAGCTTCGCGCCGCGCCCTGCCTCGCGCCCTGCTACACAGCGCCGCCTCGCCGTTCGCGCTGTCGCAAGCAGCGCCGCCGCGCAGGCCATCACCGAGCGCCGCCTCCGTCGACCTTCCGGGCGAGCAAGCGCCACCGTGAGTTTCGCCTCGCCGAGCTGAGCACGTTGCGCCGGTCCCCGCCACCAGCCAAGCACCGGAGCACCGCCGTGACAAGAAGGCCGAGCCGGCCGTCGGCCGCACTGCCGCCGGTCGAAACCGGCCGCTGCTCCACCTCTCCGTCCGCGGTGAGCGATCCCCTGGGTTCTCCTCCTCCTCCTTTACCTCCTGCCTGGTCCAAAATCGAGCCAACAGGCTACCGTAGCACCCCAATCCCGCCGGCAATCGAGGTCTCCTGTGCCTCTGTCCGCTGCGATCCAAAGGAAGAAGAAGAAGGTCCTCGTTTTACAGTTAGACCCCTAGGGTTTCTGGTTATCTTTAGATCTAATCTTTGTGTCTCGGCAATCTTGCAAGAAAACCCCTGTGTAGCTTAGATTCCCTAGATTCCGTCCACCCTAAGACTCTTGCAAGTAAGCTCTCGGGTTTATGTACATAATTATGTATATGCCCTCGAGTTTTCGCAGTTAGGCCCATGTGGTTTCCTGTAAGTCCATAGATGAGTTTATGTGTCTTGCAAATCTTCAGATAACCCCTGTTTAGATTTAAATCCTGCAAACAGATCCAACCCGAGTCTTTTTATAGATTTAACCCTGTTTTTAGATCTATTCACGAGCACTATTTCATGTGTCTCGGGAATCTTTCTTACCAGCCCCTGAAATCTTTCGGTTTCACATCTAGGTCCTTTCAATCTTGTCTAGTTCGTAGTTTCTTCGTTTTAGATCCGTTTCTATCCGTTCAAGTTGCGTTAGGTTCGTAATGACATGAAGTACACATTAGTGGTGACTTTTGATCATGTTTGTTTTCTTAAAATAAATTTAATATTAATTTTGATTAATGCTTATTAAACATGCCTTTTCTAAATAAAAGCTATATAGTGTCATAACACCGTTTTTCATAATCAATATTAATTTGGTTAATGTTTATCTCACATGCTTTTGTAAATAAAATCTAATTAGATCTTTGTCTCAGTTTTTCATAAATCAAATATTAATTTGCTTAATATTTAATTAATTTTTCTAATTAAAAGTGCTTAGGCTTTTTACACCGGTTTTATAAGTAAAAATTAATTTGATTAATGACAATGCTATAATGTTTTTAATAATAATGTGATCTACTCGAATCGTAAACTTACATTTAGATGATTCATATAGTTTATCTTTTCTAAATTAAATGTTTAATCGGTATAATTTATATATGAATCTTTATAAATAAAATTTGACTAGTTCTTCACTCCGGTCTTTGCAAATAAAAATATAATGTTGCATTAATTCTAACTTAGGATATTTTATTTATGAAATATCCTTTACATATCGTTTGTTAATTAAAATAAACCTAGCTCATAGTTTGTTCTCATATATGCAAATCATTCGTTAGACGTTCTTTATCAAGCCCTGTCTCAGTGTGTCTCTGTTGCAGAGCTAGTCTTCTTTCAAGCTCTAGATCTTTTTGATCCATAGAGTTGAGCCTATCTTTTAGCACGTTCTTTTAAAAGCTTTTCTTTTGATTGGTGTATTATTCTTAGTTTGCTTGTTTGCTTTGTATGCTTGTGCCTGATGATTGATGTGAGTAGAATGAACGTGGTTCGAGAGCATTGAAGAGCTTGAAGGTCAAGACAATCTGAGCAACATCATTACACTGGTTAAAGGCAAGTGTGTCCTTGTCTTTTGTCCTAATAACTGTGTTTAACCACATTGCATATGCTTGCATTTAATTTGATGGGTCCTATTAAGGATTATCCTAGTCTTTATTATCATTCCTTGTCAACCTGGGTTTACCTTTATGTTGGGTAGCTATGTTTAGTTGCTCTACTTGGGTTATGGTGGTTCTAATGAACAACAACGATGAACTTGCTTTACTTTGATGATATATCTCTGGTTAATACAAGATCACATTGCTTAATCGGAACATGGAGCGACCACCCAGGACAACAGTGCAACCATAAGGACTAAATGGCTCTGGTCTTGGCTGAGTAATTAGAGAAGTCTTGTGTGGCCATTACTCGTATAGTAGCTGTTGACGGTGGAAATTCACCATTTCCAACCCTCAATACTCTCACATAAATGGAGGCATATGCATTATTTACTAGCATTTAGGTTTGAATAATGTAGTTCCACTTGTCCTTGGAGATTATTTGTATGTAGGTGATTTACCCTTTAAAAGAGATGGAAACTCCACTTCTATGAAGAAACCATGCCAACTCAGCTGAGGAGGTGGCTGCCACCAAGGGAAACATGGCAAGACACGTCATCGATCCAGGGGAGGCACTCACCGACGAATCAGAGGATGCCACATGGACTTCACATGGATCAAAGGGCCCACCTCGGATACCAAATCAAGCCATGCACCGGGGATGGATCAGAGGGCCCACAGGGCAGCCACCCAGTGGAAAACCACCAGGTGGGGCCACCTTAGGGGGCCGGCCGATCCTAGGATCGGCCGAACCGACCTAGGGGGCCCTATCCTGGCCCTCCACGTGGCAGCTCCCTATTGGTCACTTGCTTCACTCCCGGGTGTTTAGGGGTCATTTGGTGCTCCGAGCAAGCCTTGTCCTTGCCTATAAATAGAAGGGGAGGGGCTCCCATTTCTCACACACCACTCTCTCATTCTCCTCTCACTTTTAGTTTCCAAGGCTAGGGGGTAGGCTAGAGTAGCTCTTCTTCAGGTTCCAAGTCCTCTTGGAAGTTTAGGTATGAGTTCTCTTTTATCTTTATTTCTTTGTATGACTTTGATCTACTTCAGTTATTCAGCTATTTCATATAAAGTCATGGTAGATCATATTCTTGATATGTTCTTGAGTTCATCCTCTGTTCATCATTTAGAGGCTCGTGTTCTTCGTGAACACTACCTTTTGATCCACTTGAAGGGTGATAAACTCCTTCCTTATGTGTTTGTTCATAAGTTAGAGGCTCGTGTTCTTCACGAACACGACCCTTTGATCTTGTTGATTAGACATAAGAGAGTTCATATCTGTTCGTATGTCTAGCCTTAGTTGATCTTGTTAGATGGCATGAGAGTGTTGCATGGGGTCTGTGTTCAAGCTACGGTACTCGGTCTAGTTGACCAGTCTTCTGGTGGCTCTCACCCTGGGTCACAATAGCCCGGGCCGGGTGAAGTCTAGCAGCAACATAGGCATGGTGCCTGGGTTGTCTGGCTACGATAGTTATGAGCATACCCCTCGTAACGAGAGGTCGGTCCTCAGGTGGTGATAGCCCTGTTGGATCCTAGGGCAACCTCCGCGTTGGGGTACCTGCTGTAGGAGTCTAAAGTCTAGTTTCGCATAGTGCTGGTCGTCGCGGGCTAGCTCCCCGTTTGTACCTTGGTGCTGAACCATGTTTCCCTCATGCAATACTCATGCCTATCTCTTGTATCTTCTAGCTTTGTATGTATAGTACATTAGAACTTAGAGCTAACTCGTATGTTCCCCCTAAGCCGTAGTGTGCTAGAGTAGAGGTAGATTTGAGGTGTGTGTGTCACACTACCCCTTTATATCTTTTATCTTACCCCTGCCTTTGAGTGTGTTGTTCCCTATATCTATCTCTTGGTTTACATTCAGAGAAAAAGCATAAGTTTAAGATATCCGCCATTGCCTTCCTTGGATTTGATACCCTTGGAATACTCTCCTTCCTTGGGAAATGCTACAATGGTTTATCTGTGCGCTTGCGGATTCGTTCATGATCGTTTAGATTAAACCTATGGCAACTCTCAATATTCACGCTAACCTGCGCCAATTAGTTGTGACATTGGGAAATGCCAACAAGCATTTCTAGCGTTGACGCTAAGGATGGATTCCAAATCTGTTCTTAAGTGATCGACGTTTAGAAATGTCAACAGTAGCTTGGGTACGGAGGAATGCTTTTATGGCTCTTCTATTCCGGATAGGTATTGGAACGGAAGTACTCTATGGCTGACCGTCCGTGAATAGAAGTGAGGTACGAAAGATAGCCTCTATGGCATATGCTACTATGGACTAATACACATGGGAGAACTCTTTGTAAAGGCCTCGTAGCATCCCTATGCGATCACACCTCGGTAGTGTGGTATGATGCCTTATCAGCATCGCGTGGTTGGGTTTAAAGTTTATTGAACTTTTATGCGACTTGTAGTGAAAGTGTACAACCTCTGCAGAGTGTAAAACTAATCGATTAGCCGTGCTCACGGTCAAGAGCGGCCTGGACCCTCACATGATAATTGAACTTGAAGATGGACTTAAATCATTGGTATGGTTATGTTAGCCATATGCTTATGGCGTATCTCTTTATGATAATTGTGGGTTGGTATATACTTATATCTTAGTAATCAGGTGCTAATAAAATTTGACCAACTAAAAGTGCTTAATGCAGTCAACCTGTCAGCCTTTCCTTGTCAAGCCTTTGCATTCATTCTTTCCCCACACTTGCTGAGTACGACATGTGCTCACCCTTGCTATAAACAATGTTGCTCAGAGAGAGGAAGCTGCTATGAAGATGATGCTGGTGCTAGGCGTACGCAACCCCCAGTCGACTGCTTGTGGAAGTTTGGTGCCTTCGTTTCCAGGATTTAAGCGTAATACTCTGATAATCTCCCTTTTTCTTACGTAATACTATTTCTGTATTCACTTACTTGTCACTATATGTATGAAAATAGATCCTGGCATACATATAGTTATGCACTTGGTTTTCTTTGGAAAAACAGGTGTGACAGTAAATCACTTCTCGACCTGGAATAAATCCGGGTCTCTATAATATATGTATTGATTTTCTATATAGTATTTATCATTTCCGGCCGGATTGAATCCGATGGAAACGAACGAGGCCTTATAGTAGCTATTATGATTTTTTGTTATATTTATCAATTCCGTCCGGAATCCAATCCGGTGGACACGAACGAGGCCTGAATCGCGGCACATACTCCCTCCGGTTTGGTAAAAGAAGTCGTTTTGGACAAGATTTGGTCAAATATTGGGAATATAAATGATGAATAACTTTTAAGTTGCCGAGTTTAGATATATGAAAATTATATCAATAGTTTTGTTTTGAAAATTATTTTTATAAAAATATACATATATAACTTTAAATAAATATTTTTATAGAAAAAAATCAAAATTGTGTTTTGAAAATTATGTCGCTGTCCTAAATGATTTCTTTTACCAAACCGGAAGGAGTACGTCGTTGCCCGGAAAGGAAATTTTTTATATATTTTTTCCTCGATTTTCCAAAAATAAATGTCTCCCAAAAAATTTAGCAAATCTATACTACTGCTGTCGTAACACACGGCGGTAGGGTTCCTACCGCCGTGTGGTACGGCGGTAGTTGCCGTGGCCCGCTGGCAAGGGCACCAACCGCCGTACCACACGGCGGTAGGGCTAATCACCGTGTGGGACGGCGGTTGGATCCTACCGCCAGGCGGCAGCAGAGGCTGCAGCAACCGCCGTATGTCACGGCGGTAGGTAGGAACCTACCGCTGTGCCCTACGGTGGTAGTTTTTTTTGCCTGGTACCTTACATTTTTTAACACATGATACTTAACGAGCAATCACATAAATAAACAATGGCACGTACGGCGCAAATACCCTAACCTTGTGCCGCTGCTAGTCCTAACGTGCCTTAGGGAATTTAGATAAACGGTTACAACATTTGTAATCTAGTTGTATGAGTAGTGCCCGGAGAACCCGGACATCATAGACCCGCCGGAGTGCTGGGAGGGCATGTAGTACCCGTACCCAGGCGGGGGTGGAGGTGGAGGTGACGGTGGTGGGGATGGAGTTGCTGGAGGAGTGTTGTCCTTCTTCTCGTGACATGGACAGCAGCAAAACTCGTCCTCACAACCAGTGTTCGTCTTCACCACCATTGGTCCGGTCACCGGTCCGTCGTCGTCGTTGGTAGATGTCAGATCTGGAGAAGCCAATGCCGATGCGAGCTCTTGCTTCAGGTTGAAGATGACAACATCCTCGAGGTAGTCGATGTACTGTTGATACGGGTGAATAGCTGGGGGATCCACCCATTGCACGAAACCGTAGTTATCTAGTTGGTCGGAGTACTGCAGAAATCGAGATTACATTAGTAAACCATAAAATGATGAAGGACAAAGGTCACGTAGCTTTGCTTACCCATGCTCGTGAGCAGTGCCAGAAGCGTCGACCATAGTTGTTCCATCCCTGGTAAACTTGCATCACACAAAACTCACCGTGTGCACACCTTGGCCAGTTCACCGTTTGATTTGGTGCGTACTTTCTAACATCAAGCATGGATTTGAAATCTCTCTTATCTAAAACTGGAAAATTGTTGTTGAACTCTGGATCTTGCTGGCTCCACAGTGCTGGACCGACGGAGCCATCATCATCCCCAGTCCAGGAACTCATTGGTGCTTGTTGTGTTGAGAAGGGGCACTGGAGAAGAGTGGTCACATATATGTAGGCAATGAAGCAGACTAGACGGTGGGCCATTCTATCTGGGGCAAGAGAAACGGGCAGTGACTCAGAGGAAACACACCCTAGTACTAGGTTCACTGTTTGATGCAGTGACTCACAGAAAACACACCCTATGTATTAGGTTCACTGTTTGATGTAGTGACTCACAGGAAACACACCGTAGTACTAGGTTTACTGTTTAAGGAAACAAGCTCTAATGCATCTGGAATCAAGTTCTTAATGATACAATCCCGACTCTAGTGGATGATGAAATGAAATCATAGTTTTTTAGAGATACAGTAGCACTCGGCGTCTAGTACTCTACGTCTACTGGGTACAACGGGGGTATTTCTCCTTCCTCATGGCATCCGGTCCAGCTTCCTTAGCCCGGCGAGCTCTCTCCCTCTTCCTCTCTCTATCTGCTTCACGGGCCGCAGCCGCTTCATGTTCTTTCATCTCCCGGCGAATGCGAATTTCCTCCTGCTGCTCCTTACGTTTTTCTTCTTGTTTTTCTACCTCAACCATCCTTTGCCACCTCTCACGTGCTGAACGACCCATTGCCTCGACGTAACGCTTATCTTCTTCGGACTGCTCACAATCTAACCACTGCATAAAATCACAGAGAGGAGGTGGAGTCTTTTTTGAAAGACAAGTTAGCACATAATAAACTAGCAATGACATATTATTTATTTAGTAATGTAGTTTGTTCTTACTTTGGGTCTAACATTGCGACATGGCGCGATCGGGTCATGCTGATAGTTCACGCACATGAAGAACCTCATCCCGTAGACGTACCCGAGAACGTTGCACTTGACAAGCTTACACTTGTCACCACAGTAGCATATAGGAGTGTGGATCCCCTTTGGCACCGCAACCTTGTCCTTCCTACTGGTGAGCAACACCAAGTCCAACTCAGGACCCGAGGAAGCCATTGCAAACCTACAAAAAAGATGACAAATATCATAACTCATTACATGTTTCATTTGAAATTAGAGAATAATACATAACAGGATATGGTAATAATTTTGTAGGCAACAAGAAAACAACAAGCAAATATAAAGATAGTTCAATTATTACAACACGATAACATGCATAAGTTCTGACGGTGTTGCAAATTAAATGGTTCAAATATTACAAGACGATAACATGCATAAGTATTTCAAATATTACACCATGGTAGCACAAACAAGTACGATCACTGCATTCCTTCGGTGTAGCGACGGGAACGACGTCCACGTCCACTAGCTGAAGGTGCTGGAGAAGTGGCAGTGAAAAAGTAAGATGCTTCGGTGCATTTCTTGTAGGAGTGTCCTGGATTGTTGCACTTAGAGCATATCTTCACCGAAGGACTAGCTTCAGCCTCGTCCATGTTGTTCCTAATCCTCTTCTTCTTGCGTCGACCAACACCTTGGCACATGGTTGGATCTGGATTTGGTATGTACAACGCATTGTCTTTGAGGTCTTGAGTGAAAGTACCAAGATGCAGGTAGCTCTCAACAGTGTGGTTCCAAGTGTCTAGAATGGTTTGCTTCAACCAGTATTTAGGCACGTACCGACCCCAATGGATATTCTTAGTTGCAAGGCATGCAGCGATCACATGTGAGCAGGGGACGTGTAGCAGACACGGCTTCTGGCAAGAGCATGAGCATGTCTCATTCCCAATAACTGTTTGTTGTATTGTTATTTCACCATCCGCTTTTTGTGATTTGGACTGGCAACTTATCTGATACTTCCACTTAACTTCATCGCCAGGATCACGACGTAGAGGTTGTGGGTAAGTTCTATGAGCAAGAGCCCCCTTCTGTTTTTTGTCGAAGTACTCAGTCATCCATGTTGAATACACCTTTTGACAGTCCTGCATAGCTTCATGTGCTGCAGTAGCACGCTCAAGAAAGTACTTCATTGTGCGGTACAATAAGAACTCAATGATACCAACAAGAGGGAGAGCTCTGGCACCACGCAAAACCACGTTGTAGACCTCAACAAAATTTGTTGTCATTATCCCATGCCTCACACCTCCCTTATCAAACAGGAGACACCATTTCTCCTTCGGCTCATTCTGAATCCACTGGCTAAAGGTCTTCACAGAATGTCCCCTTCTCCTTCTGACATTTGGAGCATCTAGCCCCACGTCCTCCAGAGAAACTAGCTCTTCCCCAGGTTCAGTACTTATTGGCTTCTTAGCTATCTCTTCTGATGCTTTCTTCGTCAGGTCATCTAATTTTTTCCAGATCTCGGAGAACTTTTTCTCCTGATTCGTCGCACATAACCGCTTGAACAATGTAGTAAGTTCTTTGTTCTTGAACTGGCTATGAAAGTTTGCTCCCATATGCCTCATGCACCACCTGCTATTCACATCTGGCCATTGTGGTGCTATGTGATGTTCTTGGCTACCTTCTTTGATGTCATTTATCGCCTGCAAAATACCTTTGTGTCTATCATGTATCACACACACGTTTGACACATCTCCCACCACCATCTGCTTCAATCTCTCCAGAAACCAATACCAACTGTCACCATTCTCTCCTTCTGCAAAAGCAATTACCAATGGCAACAACTGATTGTTGCCGTCTGCAGCCACAGCTGTAAGGATTGTGCCCTTATATTTCCCTGTTAGGAATGTGCCATCTATGCAAATGACTGGTCGACACTGTTTGAATGTCGCAATAGTGGGACCCAATGCTAAGAATGCCCGCTGCAAGACTTGCTTCCCTGGCCTTGATACAAGATTATAAGTCTTGATATCATAATAACTACTCGGATTTAGCGTGGCAATTGTGTTCAGCAATTGAGGCAGATTGTCGTAGGATGCTTCGTAAGTACCCCACCTCAACTCCAGTACCTTCTTCTTCGCCATGTATGCCTTACCGTAACTTATCATGTACCTAAATTTCTCCTCAATTGGCAAGATAATGGACTTGGGCTCATAAGCAGGATTTTCTACAATCTTAGCAAACATCTGGCTGGCCACAAAACCGGCCGACAAATTACGATGGCTTGCATCTAGCTGGTCAAGTACACAAGTGTGATCCACAATAGACCTGACCTCCCAGTAATTTTTCCACTTGCCCTTATAAGCATACACTCGAAAAGGACAGTTGGGCTTCAGACATTGTACATCATAAATGTTGTTGGGGAAATCCATTTCGTACCTAACCCCCTTTACTTCCCATTTCGGGTGCAGACCTTCGGGTCAGGGAAAAACAACGGTTCCTTGTTTTTGATGGTTGTGCAGGTTTGGCATCTTCGGAGCTCGGGGAAGCGAGGTGTCGAAGGTCTCAAGTGTCCGAAGTGATGGCACCTTCGGGAGCGTCGGGAGACCAAAAGACCGAAGATTTCAGTCGCCCGAAGACGAGGGAAACCTTCGGGAAGAGGACCGAAGAAGCCCAAGAAGGTGCGCGAAAGCACCAGGTGGACAGAGGGTGGCCTCATGACGCGAAGGTTGCGACGACGACCACAGCACAAAGTGGAGTGAGTTTTCGAGGCAGTGAGGTTTCGTCGAAGGAGAACGAGGAAATCTGGGCCCACATGGAATGCGCCACGGTGTAAAGTGTTGAGTTGTAATGAGAGTAGTTGGTCGCGTTGGTGTGAAAGTACTGTATTGCCCTCGAAGATCCTTCGCACGATGTAAAAAGCAAGGGTAAGAGTGTAAAGTATAAATGTTACGGGCCTATTTAACGGACCCGAGTGGAATGAAAAAGGGGAAACGAAGAGTCTGAGGGAAAGCTTTCCTAGCTTGCCCGAAGACATGCTTTGGTTTTCATGAGTGTTTGTGTACATTTTAGTTGTATTTGTTGGCCCCTCTTCGGGGACGGGTTTCTCCCCAACATTTCTGGCACCCACCGTGTTTCGTCCCACCACAACTCAATGGCACCGAAGAGGGCACCAAGGAACACCAATACCAATCCACAAAGAGCTACCGATGATCCGTCGGCAGTAGAGTCTGAGGGCCCAGTCAATGAAGGGGCGAATGTAAACGCAGATAGAGACATGGTGCTCAGTCATGCACAAGGTGGTCGAGATGGAGCACTCGAGGACATCGCGGACGGCAACTTCGAAGTGGACCTGTTGGACGCGCGGATGCTGGACGAAGGCATCATGTCATTAAGAAGGGTAGAGGCGACTATAGCAGCAAGATTGAGTCAGATGCCAAGTTCGTCCAACGTCCGGACAAGAGCTCAAGCAGAAGTGGCATTTCTTAAGGCCAAGGGACCACAGGCAGGTGATCCAACCCAAGAACAACTAAAGTATCAACAGATGCTAAAAGACATCTAGAAAAAGAAATCTCTTCTACAACCACTTCGCAAGGAGCAAGAGCAACAAGCAATCAGACAGAAGACAGCTCAGCTTCAAGAACAGATGGCAATCTTGCAAGCGCAGCTTAATTCTCTACAGGAACACTTGGTAAGATCTGGACCAAGGCCGGAAAAGCAACACAAAGCAACGTCACCTCAGGGAAAAAAGCGAAGCAGACCAGTTGTCATGGAGGACTCTTCGTACGACTCTGAGGAATCATGGGTATTCGATTCTGACGAAGAGGCGTTCGTGGAACGTAGACCACGTTACAAGAGCAAGGGTTCACAATCTTCCAAGGACAAACCGTCCACACCACTTACATTCAAGCTCGAGCAGGCGGATTGGCCGTCGAAATTCAAGCTATCGTCTTCGCTACTAGAATATGACGGTGAGTCGGACCCGCGGCAATTCATCCTTCGGTACAGTGTGGCAATTTCTTCGGGAGGGGGTGATGATACAGCGAAGGCGAAGGCTATGATTATGGCATTAAGAGGCTCTGCTCAGCAATGGTATGCGTCGCTGCCAAAAGGAAGCATAAGTTCATGGAACCAGCTTCGGGAGAAAATCGAAAGTAACTTTCAAGGGTTTCAGCCCCAGGAACTCACGGCCAACGACCTTCATCAGATCAAACAAGGAGAAAAAGAGCCATTGCAAGAATACATAAAGAGATTCACAAAGGCTAGAGCAAAAGCGCCACATGTCAAAGAGTCAAGTGTAATTGACGCCGTTATAGGCGGGCTCAAGGTGGGGCCTTGTGGGGAATACCTGGATAGGCGCAGGCCAGCGTCAGAAAAAAGATTGTTCGAAGTCTTGAAATCATATTGTCTATCCGATCGAGGAAAGCAAAGAAGAATAGAGGATTATCATGCTAGGAAAAATGTAGCGAAGGCTAAGGAAGAATGGAACAGGAGGCCGAACACGAACAACAGAAACAGAACAAATAGTCCAACTTATAACAAGGGAGGTGTGAATAATGTCTCATCCAAGGGGACAACTAGCAACCAGGCACATTCGCAATCAAATCAGCATGGATCCGCCAAATACTCAACGCCACCTTCGCCGACAGTTTGCTCCATACATGGAAGGAACAAAGGTCATTGGACATATAAATGCAGGGTGGCAATCAAGAGAAAGGAGGAAGAGGAGAAGAAGAAAGCTGCGCAGAACCAAGTTGGTTTTCTCAATAGAGCGACACCTGCCATACCTTCGGTGGCAAACAGTTCAGCGTCAAACTGGCAACCCATGTATCAGCCGCCACCACAATATTTCCAACCCCTGCCATATCCACCACAATTCCACCCAGCATACGCACCAGCGCAAGGCCCAGCGCCAAGTGCTCCATATCAGCCAAAAGAAAACCCATCGCAATCCCAGCAGCAAAACGCCCGAAGGTCAGAACAAGATGATAGATACCAAAGAGTCAATGTCATAAACAACGATTCAGATGACACATACCAGAGGGTGAATGTCATAAATGCAATAACGGGGGGATGCTGCTTCCCTGAGTTCCCGTCGAAGAGGCAAAGGAAGGACGATCGAAGGGAGGTCAGCCATTTATCTTCGGGTAAGGTGTTTCGCACAAGGTGGTCGCATATCCTAATCACCTTCACAGAGGCTGATTTGAAATTGAAGAGATACCCCCACGAAGATCCGTTGGTGATCAGAGCAATATTGGGAAAGAACACAAAGTACATTCTGGGAAACGATGTAGGAGGAATTCTGGTAGACAATGGCAGTTCCGCAAATGTTCTCACTTAAGACTTGTTCAGGAAAATGGAATTCAGGGACGATCAATTGCAAACGTCTACAAAACCACTGTATGGCTTCGGCAACAAGCGGGTTGAAGCTCTGGGAACTATCGAAATGAATGTTACGATGGGCGAAGGGGCTCTAATGAGAATAGAGATGGTCAACTTCGATGTAGTGGACATCCCTTATTCTTACAAGGCCATCTTCGGAAGAGGAGTCATAAACAAATTCGCAGCAGTAATTCACATGCCCTTTTTATGTATGAAAATTCCAACGATCAATGGGGTGTTATCAGTCTATCGTGACCAGGAAGATGCATGGGACAGGGAGTACAATACCGGCACAGATCGCAAGCCGGTACACTTAGTAAGATTAGACGAAGGCAACCAAGAGACCGAAGATGACATGCAAGAGTCACATATATTAAAGCAGAAGAGGAAAGAAGAAGAAAATAGAATCAAGCCCATGCAGCACACGAAAAGAATGAAGTTGAACGGTAATACAGATGACAAAACAGTCATAATTGCAAAGGACCTTAGCGAAGAAGAAGAGGCAGACCTGCTTAACTGCTTGGGCGAAAACCAGGATGTCTTCGCATGGAGCAAAAAAGATCTCAAGGGCATACCGCGTGACGTTATTGAGCATAGTCTGAACTTAGATCCGAAGGCCCCGCCAAGAAGACAAAAGTTAAGACTGATATCACCAGAAAAAGAGAAAGCAGCACTTCGAGAAGTACAGAAGTTGCTAGACGCAGGCGTCATACGCGAAGTGCATTTCACTACTTGGCTGTCCAACATAGTTATGGTCCCGAAGAAGAATGGAGATCAAAGAATGTGCATACATTTCACATCTCTCAACAAGGCTTGTCCGAAAGATGACTACCCGCTCCCAAGAATTCATGTGTTGGTAGATGCAGCAGCAGGATCCGAAAGGATGTCACTTCTGGATTGTTTTTCAGGATATCACCAGGTGTGGATGCGAAAACAAGACGAAGACAAGAAAAGTTTCATAATGTCATTTGGGGTATACTGCTTCGTAAGAATGCCCGAAGGTCTTTGCAACGCAGGCCCAACTTTCAACAGAATGGTACAGATAGTTCTCGGTCCACAGTTGAAGAGGAATGTGTCCGCGTACGTCGACGATGTGGTAGTGCACAGTAAGCATAAAGAGAGTCACATCGAAGACTTAGCAGAAACATTTCAGAATATGAGAAAGTATGGACTCATGCTGAACCCAGAAAAGTGCATCTTCGGTGTCAGTAGGGGCAAATTATTGGGATGCATGGTGTCAAAGTCAGGAATACAAGCGAACCCAGAAAAAATAGAAGCAATAAGAAACATGAGACCACCGAGGACGAAAAAAGAAGTCCAGAAACTTACCGGCAGACTCGCAGCGCTAAGTCGTTTCATCTCCAAATCAGCAGAGCGAAGCTTGCCGTTTTTCAAGAAATTGGCGGGACAGAAAAATATAATATGGGGAGAAAAGGAGCAGGTGGCCTTCGTAGAGCTAAAAGCATATTTGGAAAAGTTGACAGTAAGGGCAAGCCCAGGGCCCGAAGCGAAGCTGTTGTTATATGTGGCAGCATCAATTCATGCGGTCAGTGCAGCATTGGTTGAGGAGAAGCAGAACAGTAGCAATTTGAAACAAGTGCCAGTATACTTCGTCTCTGAAGTGCTTAATGGAGCAAAGAAATTTTACTCAGAGTTAGAGAAAATGGCGTACACAGTGGTAATGGCAGCAAGAAAGTTGAAGCATTACTTCCAAAGTTTCAAAGTGGTAGTACCAACCAGCTTTCCGCTTTGCGAAATGTTTGAGAACAAAGAATCCTCGGGAAGGATTGGCAAGTGGGCAGCGGAGCTGTCTCAATACGACATAACCTTCGCACCAAGAACAGCAATAAAATCTCAAGTGTTGGCAGACTTCGTGGCATAATGGGCCCACACAGACGAAGACGGGGCGAAACCACCAAATGAAGAAAAATAATGGGAAATATTTTGCGATGGTGCGTATTGTAATGATGGTGCAGCAGCTTTGGCAATCCTCACATCTCCTTCGGGAATAAAAAAGAGATACGTGGCAAGGCTAGAGTTCGATGGGTACACAAACAATGTCGCAGAGTACGAAGGGTTGCTATTGGGGCTCCGAAAGGCAAAAGCAATAGGGGCACGAAGGTTGGTGCTGAACACAGATTCAGAGCTCATCACAAACCAAATAGGCAAAGCATACAAAGCAAAGAAAGACGAAATGTCTTTGTATTTGAAAGCAGTGAGAACAATGGAGAAACACTTCCTTGGGTTCACAGTTAAGAAGATACCGAGGGAGCAGAATAAGGAAGCAGACGCTTTAGCAAAAGCAGGGGCTACAAAGCAACCGTTACCATCTGACGTGTTCTATGAGACATTGAGGAAAATGTTTGCACACTTCGCAGAAGTAGAGCCGAAGCTTGTTAGCGCAATTACCAGTGAAGATTGGAGGACACAAATAGTCGCGTACTTAAAAGGACATTACGAGCTAGAAAGCGAAGCTGACAGGAAAAGGATGACAGCAAGAGCAAGGTCATTCGTGTTGAGGGGGGAAATTTGTACAAGGCAGGCATGTGCGCACTGTTACTCAAGTGCGTATCGCACGAAGAGGGGAAGGAGTTGCTCAGAGAAATCCATGCAGGCATGTGTTCTTCTCACATAGGAACAAGAAAGCTGGTAGCAAAGGCATTTCACGAGGCATTTTATTGGCCAACAGTAGTAAGAGACACCGAAGAGATTGTAAGGAAATGCGACAACTGCCAAAAGCACATAAACTACTCCAAGTTCTCACCATATGAAATACAACTCTTGCCTTTGGTATGGCCATTTGCAAGATGGGGGATTGACATCGTGGGGCCTCTGCCAATGGTTCCAGGAAATTACAAATACACAATAGTGGCTGTAGAGTACTTCTCAAAGTGGATTGAGGCGAAGGTAGTGCAGACAATAACTTCGGGGGTAGTACAGAAATTCTTTTGGCAAAATGTGGTTTGCAGATTTGGAGTCCCGTACGAGTTGAGAGTGGACAATGGCAAGCAATTTGACTCAACAGACTTTCGCAAGTTTTGTTTCCATCTAGGCACAAAGTTGTGTTTTGCTTCAGTATATCACCCGCAATCCAACGGAGCCGTGGAAAGGACCAACGGAATAATTTTCACAGGGATAAAAAGAAACATCACGGGCAAGCCAAGAGGCAAGTGGGCAGAAGAGTTGCCAAGGGTCATATAGTCTCACAACACAACAGAATCAAGGGCTACCAAATTCACACCTTTCAAGTTATTGTATGGCGAAGAGGCAATGGTACCAGAGGAGATAAAACTAGGGTCCATTCGTACCGAAGACACACCTGGAAATGAAGACATGGCACCAGCACTGGACACATGCGAAGAAGCTAGACTTCAAGCATTGCAAAACATTGAGTGTTACCAAGAAGAAACCAGAAGATGGAAGGACAAGAAAATCCGAAGGAGGAACATAAAAACAGGGGACATGGTCTTAAGAAAGAAGACAAGAGGGGTGGGAAACTTGCAAGAAAAATGGGATGGTCCATTCATAGCGACAGAAACAAGACCAGGGGCTTTCAGGCTGACCAATCTAGAAGGGTTGGAGGACCCATACTCGTGGAACGAAGATATGCTGCACAAGTATTGACTGTGAAAGAGGGAACAAACTTCATTGTATCTTAGCTCATTTTTTCGTAGTTTATTTTCGTTTTGCATTTTTGTAACATACATTTTAATTTAAGTTCCTGAAGTCGTACTCTTTTCCTCGCGGGGAGAGTCCCTAATTGTGTAATCATCGGCACAACGGGGATGCGAGGTTTTCAATGAGGTGGTCTTCTTGTGTAATATCTCCTTGAAAATTATAACAAGGACTCCCCAAAATATCATCGGCGTGCATCAGGAAGTCCGAAGTGACGCAACTCAAATGAAATGAGTTGTCACTTTCGGCACAGGTCACAAAAACATACATCGTGTAAGTGAACAATTATGTTTGGACTTTGAGAAGAATGCAAAACGTAATCGGTTCACTTAGGGTGCTCGCATCGAAGTCGAGCACAAAAATAACAAAAAGTCTTCAGCGGCCAACACGCGAAGCCCCTAGGGAAAAACCCGCAGGGATAAGTCGACTCGTTAAACGGTGTAGTCGCAAATCATCTCCTTCTCTGGCAAGGAAAGAAGCCTTCGGCACCATATGCGCGAAGCAAAATGCGAGACCTGACTGATGAGTCATCTCGAGGGTAAAAATATTCTTCTTTAGCGCAGCAAAAAAACGTCGCGTTATAGCACTACAGAACGCAAAACCGCGCGAAGGCAACGCGTGAAAGAAAAAGTATAATCGTCGTTAAGCAAGGAACAATACATAAAAATTTCTTTTACATGCCAAGAATGGTTGTGAAACACGGAAAAGGAAACTAGGGGGAGGCGCTTCGCAGTTTAAGTTCCCTTTTTCCGAAGTTCCAAAACCAAGGATTTCACGGAAATGAGAATTTATTACAAAAAGCAAACGTACAAGCGGGACCAGAGTTACAGATACAACAGCATGTCTCGTTACAGCTAACACACACAAAGCAGTCCGCTAACTCGTCAATTAGAACACTTGTATATATATTCGTGCATGTTGTCTTCAGTAAGATCAACAATCTCAACCTTCGGAATACCAATAGAAGAGCCACCACTAGACAGAGAGCTTGCTGAAGGTTGCATAGCAAGCGAAGAATCACTTCCACGGAGGCGTCGCTGCGAAGTTGAATCATGAATCAGTCAGTTCTGGGTGTACTGCCCGAAGAAATCCTTAGACGCGTTATTGCGTTCATCGTATCTGTTAATTTTATAAGACCAAAACTCGTCGAAGGACACGTGGGGAAATTTCGAGTGAAATTTTCTCCATATGGAACCAGACATAAAATAGTCGCCACGGTTTATAACAATTGGGCAGGCATCTTCGTCTATCTGCGCAGGGCACAACTCCGGCACCTGCGCAGATTCGCAAAATAGTTCAGTTACACATGCAAAGTAGGTCCTAACACTCCCCGCCTAACACTAGTCATTGCAGCCTCTATCTTCACACCTCTTCGCTTGTATGGGGAATGACCGAAGTAGTTTGCGCGGCAGAAGAAGTAGCGCCTTGCGTTCTGCCAGCTGAAAATGAGGGTGTGGTAGAAGCAGCGATTTGACCACTAGTGCCAGAAGCAACAGCAGTATCCGAAGGAGTAGAAGACGGCGAAGCCGTCGCAACACCGGAAATAACACCAACTTGCTCAGAAGCAGCGGGGCTGGGGCTCGTCTGGAGAAGAAAATTGTATATTAAAGCAAACGAAGGCAAAAGACAGAAACACAACAAACATAGAATTTTGCGAAGAACATAATAAGATAACCTTGCGTAGGACGCGGCGGGCCTCAGCAACCGCATAAGCAAAACCAAACTTACGATAAAACTCTTTGACAAAGTTTTTGTCACACCTATTTTTCCAAAGAAAACCAAGTGCAGGTCTATATGTATGCCAGGATCAAGTTTCATGCATATAGTTGACATAAGTGAATAACAGTAACAGTATCACGTAAGAAAAACAAAGATTATCAGAGATTTACGCTTTATCCTAGAAACGAAGGCTCCAAACATCACAGGCAGTCGACTGGGGGTTGCGTACGCCTAGCACCAGCAACATCTTCACAACAACTTCATAGCAGCTTCCTCTTTCTGAGCAACATTGTTTATAGCAAGGGTGAGCACATGTCGTACTCAGCAAGTGTGGGGAAAGTATGAATGTAAAGGCTGAACAAGGAAAGGCTGACAGGTTGACTGCATTAAGCACTTTTAGTTGGTCAAATTTTATTAGCACCTGATTACTAAAGTATAGGTATATACCAACCCACAATTAACATAAAGAGATACGCCATAAGCATATGGCTAACATAACCATAACCACAATTTAAGTCCATCTTGAAGTTCAATTATCATGTGAGGGTCCAGGCCGCTCTTGACCGTGAGCACGGCTAATCGATTAGTTTTAAACTCTGCAGAAGTTGTACACTTTCACCACAAGTCGCATAAAAGTTCTAGGAACTTTAAACCCAACCATGCGATGCTGATCAGGCACCATACCACACTACCGAGGTGTGATTGCATAGGGACGCTACGAGGCCTTTACAAAGATTCCCTAGTAAGTGGTAACCCGCTAAGGTTTCCCCATAAGGGGATGAACCCTCCCCCAAGTGGTACGCCGACCACTTGGCTGGACAAGCCATCACACAACCTATGAGCCCCTTGCCCTTTCGGTAAGATTACCCCAAACTAGAGTCTCTAATTAATTAGCTAAGACAGAGCCATATGTCTTGTGGTTGCACTGTTTTCCTGTGTGGTTCTCCATGTTCCAATTAATCATATGATCTTGTATTAACCAGAGATACAACATAAAAGTAAAGCAAGTTCATCATTATTGTTGTTCATTAGAACCACCATAACCCAACATAGAGCAACTAAGCACAGCTACCCAACAGAACGGTAAACCCAGGTTGACAAGGAATAAAGGTAATAAAGACTAGGATAAACCTTAATAGGACCCATCAATATTAATGCAAGCATACGCAATGAGTGATTAAACACATTATTAGGACAAAAGAACAAGGACACACTTGCCTTAAACCAGAGTAGTGATGTTGCTCAGAATGTCTTCACTTCATACTCTTCCAAGCTCTCAAACCACGTTCATTCTACTCGCATCAATCATCGGGCACAAGCAAACAAACAAGCATACTAAGAACATTGCACCAATCAAAAGAGAAGCTTTAAAAGAGCGTGCTAAAGGATAGGCTCGATACTATGGATCAAAAAGATCTAGGGCTTGAAAGGAGATTAGCTCTACAACAGAGACACATTGGGACAGAGAGCTTCGATAAAGAACGACTAACGATCGATTTGCATAAGTGAGAGATCAAACTATGAGCTAGATTTATTTTAATTAGTAAAAACATGTAATGGATATTTTATAAATAAAATACCGCAAGTCGAAATTAATGCAATATTATATTTTATTTGTAAAAGACCGGAGTAAAAATCTAATCAAATTTTATTTATAAAAATTCATATATTGATTATACCAATTAAATATTTAATTTAGAAAAGATAAACTATATGGATCCTCTAATCGAAACTTTATGATTCGAGTAAACTAATAAAGTTATAATTAAAAACTCATTCATGTTGGTATTAAACAAATTAACATTTGTTTATAAAAAGCCGGTGTAAAAGCCTAATTAACTTTTAATTAGAAAAAGTTAATTAATCATTAATCAAATTAACATTTAGTTTAAGAAAAACCGAGGTAAAGATCTAATTAGATTTTATTTCAAAAGCGTGTGAGAGAAACATTAATCAAATTAAATTTGATTATGAAAAACGGTATATAGCACTATATTACTTTTATTTAGAAAAGACATGTCTAATAAGCATTAATCAAAATTAATATAAATTTTATTTTTCAGAAAACAAATATGATAAAAAGTCACCACTAACGTGTTCTTCATGTCATTATGAACCTAATGCAACTTGAACGGGTGAAAACGGATCTAAAACGTGGAAACTATGGAGAAAACAAGATGCAAGGGTCTAGATGTGATTACTAAAGATTTCAGGGGTTTCTAGAGAAGATTCCCGAGACACTAGATACAGTGCTCGCGAATAGATCTTGAATCAAGGGTTGATCTGCAAAAGGGCCTCGGTTTGGATCTGATTGCAAACATCTAAAACTTGTAGGGGTTTTTTCTGCAAATTGATCAAGACACAAGAAAAACAACAAAAGGTTATAGGATTCCTCAGGGGGCCGTTTGCAAAACTGCCAACTCTCTTCTTCTTCCTCAGGACAAGGGCGCACAGAGCAGGAAGGCTACTGGCCGGCGGCGGGGTGAGGGTGCTCTGGTGGCTTTTGGCTCGATTGGGTTGGGGAAAAGGAAGAGGAGCTCGAGAGGGACTCCAAGACGTGCTTACCGGAGTGGGAGACGGCGGGAGACAGGCCGGCGGCGGAAGAGCTGCGGCGGCCGGCAAGTCTTCCATGGCGGCGGCGTTCCGGCGGTCCACCGGCGACGGGAAGCGGCGGATTCGGACGCGGCACGCCACGGCGGAGCTCGGGGTGGTGTCGCCTGGCCCTAGGGTCAACGGCGCCGGCGAATTTAACCAAGCGGCGGCGAAGCAGAGCTCCGGCGGCGCAGCGCAGGGCTCGGCGGTGAGCGGCGGCTTGGACAGGGGTGCGTGCAGGGATAAGCAGGGCAGGGGCGCGCGGCTAAATAGGAGCGCAGGCCGGGAGGAGGTCGTGGCGTATACGCCAGGGAAACCGGCGGCAGCGGCGCGCCGGACTCCGGCGAGTCCTGGCCTTGGCCGGGGCGGACTGCTGCCTGGGCCCAGATGGGCTTTGGCCGGGCCACGGTAGGGCCGGGCAAGCGGGTTGGAGCGGGGCCGGACCGAGGTGAACAGATGAACTGGCCGGAAAGAACGAGGGTCAAAAGCAGACTTTGCCTTGGCGGGCCGCGGGGTGGAGATAGGCTGCACCGGGCCAAGGAGATCAGGGTGTTCTACCAGACTTCCGGTTGCTGGGGTAAAAGTGACCATGGGCTGAAAGTGAAGGAAGGAAACGAATATCCTTTTCATTTTCAGAAAGTATTTTTGTGAAAAGAATATTCTAGAAATAGCTAGATAATTCATCAAAACTAAGAAAAATACTCTGAAAATCTCAAAAATTCCAGGAAAATTCCCAGAGATAGATTGAGACACGAATAATCCAAATAAAATATTTGGAGCTCATGAAAAAGAATTTAGAGCCTTCTAATAAATAGAAATAGCTCAAGGAAAATGAGAATAAACTCCAGAAAAATCTAGAAAATTCTCGGAAGGATTTTGGTCAGCACCTAAGCGCATTTTTAAAAACATTTTGCACTCATGAACACCTATATGCTTCGGCATGAATGCAACACAAACGTTTATTTAATTTGGAAAATCAAATAAAGCTTTTTCCTATACTATATTTCCTGTAAAGAAAATAAATGTTGGAAAATTTTTAAATTGAGAGAAATCATTGTTTTAATTATTCCTCCTATTCACATACTGAAATTGGAAATTTCAGGGTGTGACAAATCTACCCCCCTAAACGGAATCTCATCCCGAGATTCGAAGAAAGAAGAAACAAGGATGAGGGAGACAAACAAGAATATTACTGTTGAGATGGGTAGACGACCATCCTCCTTTTGTCATTCGTGTGTTGGATCTTCAGTGTTCATCTTTCTTGGTCGTTGGAGTCTTCATCAGAGTGAGCTAGATGGGATAGTAGCAAGCATAAGGAGAGAGAGTGAGGTCTTCTTTTCTTCAACTTGCTCTCTTCTTTGTAGTGGCAGAGGCGGTAGCATTTGCTTGTTGATGCGGGCTTTGATTTTCTTCATCTAGAGAGAAAGAGAGATGACAAGGAGGTGGGAGGTACAAAAAAGAAACCCAACTAGGCAACTGATGTTATTGCAGATATAAGACCCACAATACACCAACACTCACTACAAAGAACCAACTCAATCATTGCCATAAACAATCATGATCATGCAAGCACTGAATTCCACCAATCAACACACAGTCAAAGGAACAATGCTAAACGTTGTTAATAGTCATAGGGTATCCTCCTAATAGATTAGATGTAGCTCCTAGTAAGGATATCCATAAATAATGAATTCCTCACAGATCATGGAGTACGAGATTATGAGTTCATTCCAACTGGAATCACCTCAATCAGAGGTTTAGAACCCGGGATATAGATTAATCAAGATGGGTATTTCAGCAGTGTTGATAGATTCTGAATGCTCCACTAATTCGTATGTATCTCTCTTGATACAGAACGAATACTGCTGAAATTTTGACAGAAATTGACCCATAAAATTCTGGAACTAACCCAACTGATTTCATGTCAATCGGAGTTCTGTAGCTCGAGAAAGAATTAAAATAGTAACGATGTGTCAGAGAGCTGCGCGAACAGATAAAATATCAAGGGTAACAATTCCACCAATAAATCAAGGGGGTGTCATTGCTTGAGAAAATGTACAGGCGAGATCGAAGAAGTGTTCAAGGGGAGTGAAGATAAATATACAAGAATTCACGGTAGGGAGATAAGAAGATGGTTAAGATGTGAGAACATTCATCACAAAGGTCAAGGATAAGGTAAGAATGGACTTTAGATCAAAAGAGACCTTAGGAAACATCTATTGCTAACTAGGCTTACGTCCTACAGTCGATACGGCTCTGATACCACTCTGTCACACCTTTTTTTCTAAAGAAAACCAAGTGCAGGTCTATATGCATGCCAGGATCAAGTTTCATGCATATAGTTGACATAAGTGAATAACAGTAACAGTATCACGTAAGAAAAACAAAGATTATCAGAGATTTACGCTTTATCCTGGAAACGAAGGCTCCAAACATCACAGGCAGTCGACTGGGGTTTGCGTACGCCTAGCACCAGCAACATCTTCACAACAACTTCATAGCAGCTTCCTCTTTCTGAGTAACATTGTTTATAGCAAGGGTGAGCACATGTCGTACTCAGCAAGTGTGGGGAAAGTATGAATGCAAAGGCTGAACAAGGAAAGGCTGACAGGTTGACTGCATTAAGCACTTTTAGTTGGTCAAATTTTATTAGCACCTGATTACTAAAGTATAGGTATATACCAACCCACAACTAACATAAAGAGATACGCCATAAGCATATGGCTAACATAACCATAACCACGATTTAAGTCCATCTTGAAGTTCAATTATCATGTGAGGGTCCAGGCCGCTCTTGACCGTGAGCACGACTAATCGATTAGTTTTAAACTCCGCAGAGGTTGTACACTTTCACCACAAGTCGCGCAAAAGTTCTAGGAACTTTAAACCCAACCATGCGATGCTGATCAGGCATCATACCACACTACTGAGGTGTGATTACATAGGGACGCTACGAGGCCTTTACAAAGATTCCCTAGTAAGTGATAACCCGCTAAGGTTTCCCCATAAGGGGATGAACCCTCCCCCAAGTGGTACGCCGACCACTTGGCTGGACAAGCCATCACACAACCTATGAGCCCCTTGCCCTTTTGGTAAGATTACCCCAAACTAGAGTCTCTAATTAATTAGCCAAGACAGAGACATATGTGTTGTGGTTGCACTGTTTTCCTGGGTGGTTCTTCATGTTCCAATTAATCATATGATCTTGTATTAACCAGAGATACAACATAAAAGTAAAGTAAGTTCATCATTATTGTTGTTCATTAGAACCACCATAACCCAACATAGAGCAACTAAGCATAGCTACCCAACAGAACGGTAAATCCAGGTTGACAAGGAATAAAGGTAATAAAGACTAGGATAAATCTTAATAGGACCCATCAATATTAATGCAAGCATACGCAATGAGTGATTAAACACATTATTAGGACAAAAGAACAAGGACACACTTGCCTTAAACCAGAGTAGTGATGTTGCTTAAAATGTCTTCACTTCATACTCTTCCAAGCTCTCGAACCACGTTCATTCTACTCGCATCAATCATCGGGCACAAGCATACAAAGCAAACAAACAAGCATACTAAGAACATTGCATCAATCAAACGAGAAGCTTTAAAAGAGCGTGCTAAAGGATAGGCTCGATACTATGGATCAAAAAGATCTAGGGCTTGAAAGGAGATTAGCTCTACAACAGAGACACACTGGGACAGAGAGCTTTGATAAAGAACGACTAACGATCGATTTGCATAAGTGAGAGATTAAACTATGAGCCAGATTTATTTTAATTAGTAAAAACATGTAATGGATATTTTATAAATAAAATACCGCAAGTCGAAATTAATGCAATATTATATTTTATTTGTAAAAGACCGGAGTAAAAATCTAATCAAATTTTATTTATAAAAATTCATATATTGATTATACCAATTAAACATTTAATTTAGAAAAGATAAACTATATGGATCCTCTAATCGAAACTTTATGATTCGAGTAAACTAATAAAGTTATAATTAAAAACTCATTCATGTTGGTATTAAACAAATTAACATTTGTTTATAAAAAGTCGGTGTAAAAGCCTAATTAACTTTTAATTAGAAAAGGTTAATTAATCATTAATCAAATTAACATTTAGTTTAAGAAAAACCGAGGTAAAGATCTAATTAGATTTTATTTACAAAAGCATGTGAGATAAACATTAATCAAATTAAATTTGATTATGAAAAACGGTATATAGCACTATATTACTTTTATTTAGAAAGGGAACGTATCAGGTGGAAACCAACCCCTCCGTGCAAACTATGGAAACTTCAATCGGAGCCACACGATGTTGATCCAAAGGAGGGCTCATGGGAGGTGGGAAGGGTGATTTGCAAAAGTGACTTTGCAAATCATCCATCCCACCTCTCATGAGTTTTGCACATCACCCCTCCCACCTTCTATAAGTCTTTCCTTGGATCAACATCGTGTGGCTCCGATTGAAGTTTCCATAGTTTGCACGGAGGGGTTGGTTTCCACCTGATATGTTCCCATTTAGAAAAGGCATGTCTAATAAGCATTAATCAAAATTAATATAAATTTTATTTTTCTGAAAACAAACATGATAAAAAGTCACCACTAACGTGTTCTTCGTGTCATTATGAACCTAACGCAACTTGAACGGGTGAAAACGGATCTAAAACGTGGAAACTATGGAGAAAACAAGATGCAAGGGTCTAGATGTGATTACTAAAGATTTCAGGGGTTTCTAGAGAAGATTCCCGAGACACTAGATACAGTGCTCGCGAATAGATCTTGAATCAAGGGTTGATCTGCAAAAGGGCCTCGGTTTGGATCTGATTGCAAACATCTAAAACTTGTAGGGGTTTTTTCTGCAAATTGATCAAGACACAAGAAAAACAACAAAAGGTTATAGGATTCCTCAGGGGGCCGTTTGCAAAACTGCCAACTCTCTTCTTCTTCCTCAGGACAAGGGCGCACAGAGCAGGAAGGCTACTGGCCGGCGGCGGGGTGAGGGTGCTCCGGTGGCTTCCGGCTCGATTGGGTTGGGGAAAAGGAAGAGGAGCTCGAGAGGGACTCCCAAGACGTGCTTACCGGAGTGGGAGACGGCGGGAGACAGGCCGGCGGCGGAAGAGCTGCGGCGGCCGGCGGGTCTTCCATGGCGGCGGCGTTCCGGCGGTCCACCGGCGACGGGAAGCGGAGGATTCGGACGCGGCACGCCACGGCGGAGCTCGGGGTGGTGTCGCCTGGCCCTAGGGTCAACGGCGTCGGCGAATTTAAGCAAGCGGCGGCACAGCGCAGGGCTCTGCGGCGAGCGGCGACTTGGACAGGGGCGCGTGCAGGGATAAGCAGGGCAGGGGCGCACGGCTAAATAGGAGCGCAGGCCGGGAGGAGGTCGTGGCGTATACGCCAGGGAAACCGGCGGCGGCAGCGCGCCGGACTCCGGCGAGTCCTGGCCTTGGCCGGGGCGGACCGCTGCCTGGGCCCGGATGGGCTTTGGCCGGGCCGCGGTAGGGTCGGGCAAGCGGGTTGGAGCGGGACCGGACCGAGGTGAACAGATGAACTGGCCGGAAAGAACGAGGGGCAAAAGCAGACTTTGCCTTGGCGGGCCGCTTGGTGGAGATTGGCTGCGCCGGGCCAAGGAGATTAGGATGTTCGACCAGACTTCCGGTTGCTGGGGTGAAAGTGACCATTTGCCGAAAGTGAAGGAAGGAAAACGAATATCCTTTTCATTTTCAGAAAGTATTTTTGTGAAAAGAATATTCTAGAAATAGCTAGATAATTCATCAAAGCCACAAAAAATACTCTAAAAATCTCAAAAATTCCAGGAAAATTCCCAGAGATAGATTGAGACACGAATAATCCAAATAAAATATTTGGAGCTCATGAAAAAATTTTAGAGCCTTCTAATAAATAGAAATATCTCAAGGAAAATGAGAATAAACTCCAGAAAAATCTGGAAAATTCTGGGAAGGATTTTGGTCAGCACCTAAGCGCATTTTTAAAAACATTTTGCACTCATGAACACCTATATGCTTCGGCATGAATGCAACACAAACGTTTATTTAATTTAGAAAATCAAACAAAGCTTTTTCCTATACTATATTTCCTGTAAAGAAAATAAATGTTGGAAAATTTTTAAAATTGAGAGAAATCATTGTTTTAATTATTCCTCCTATTCACATCTTGAAATTGGAAATTTCAGAGTGTGACAGTTTTTCGCAATATTCTTCAGAAGAGCAGGTATCCGATCAACATTGGTTTCTTGAGGCCATGCAAAGGAGCCATCGCGCATCTGTCGAAGTGCAGACTTGGAAACAGCTGGCTCGGATCCGTCAGAAGGAGTACTCAGAAGAGAGTACACAGAATGGAAAATAGTTCGAGCAGCAACTCCAGCACTTAATTCACCAAAAGAGCGGCCAGCCGAAGCTAGAGGGGAAACACCATCAGACAACCACTTAAAAATATCACTGATGTATTGATCTTTGATGCTGTATGGGCCAGGAGCGGTGCCGAAGTCCACAAGAAGATCGTGAACCTTCTTGCAAACAGGAACAATATGTTTTTGCACTTCGTCGCAGTATTCATCGTGTTCCTTGACAAGAGCAGCATGAGCGGTTTTCAGCTCGTCAAGCTCCTTCCGCTTACCTTCGTACAGACCCTTAACACCCTCACTTTTCTTCCTTTCTCTCTCAACAGCTTCTTTTAGTCTGGTAACTTCGCTTTGAAGAGAAGTGTTTTTCTCTGAGAGAGAGGCTATTTCCGAAGACAAGGCAACACTCTTCTTCTTCTCATCTTCTAGAGCAGTAGCAAGGCCATCCTTATCTTTCTGAAGGTTCTTGACCGTAGCAATTTCTTTCTCAAGGGCAGAAGAGGTAGTTTGATTTTGAAGATCCAACTGATGAATGTCAGCACGACAACGATACTGAGCAACTCTGCAAGCAATGAAGGTTTTCATGGCAAGATCTTGTGCTTGCGTTAAGACTTCATTAGCACCCTCTCGACCCAAATCTTCTTCCATAATAGGAAAACTGAAAGATTGGTTTTCTCTTGTGATCTCCAAAAAGTTTGGAACCCTGCGGAATTCCAATACGGTGCGCAACAGCAGTGGGAGAATCAGCGCTAACAAACACACCAGCACTTCGTCGACCGCTGTCAGACTCAGTATCAGAGCTACTGTCACTTTCGCCAGCATCAGCTACGAACGCGGCAATAACCTTGCACGAAGAAGAGAGAGCAAGTCGTCCAGTAGGAGCGGAGTCCTTAGGAGCACCTTCGACAAAGACAGGCGCTTTGCCACTTGTTTTAGGAAGGGTGACCGGCTCTTCATCACTCTACGGTTCACAATCGCTAATATCAATGTCGAAGGGCCGAGCAAGGGTACCAGCAGCTGCATCCTGAGGCGGTGATAGCGAAGTCACATCAACTTGTTCTTCTGTATGCCCTTGGTCAGATGCCCGGGTACTCCGCCCAGACAACGCAGGATCACCAACGTTTTCTTTGCTTTTATTACCGTCACTGCGGTTTCCATCACTACCATCGGGGCTAGATGACACGGTCTCAGGAGAGGCGGACCTTTGCTTGCGACGGCGCTTAGGCTGGCAGTTACTTGCAGCCTTCGCGCGTCTCTTGCCTGGATGAGAGGGCGCAGCAACAACCGAAGGTTCCGCAACAGTACCAGAACCCTTCTTCGCGGCGCGCTTGGTGGCAGCTTCGTGTCGTGTGACGGTGACTTGACGATCACCGGCAGCAATACCGAAGAATTGAAAGACGCGATTGTCGTGATGACCGCCAATTCAGTTAATGATGTCATTATCCTCCTTAAGGCTGGCAGGGCCAAGTATTTCATTGGCGGCATCTTCGATCAGTAGAACATCAATATCTGAAAGAATGCGAAGGATGATAAGGAAAAAGTAGGACAGGGAAACATAGTATACCAAAGCAGCCAAAAATGAAAGAAAACAAAACAAAAGCTACAAACCTTCGAATTTTAATCTGAAGCTTTTAGTGAAGTCCGGAATCTTGATAGGGCTTGTAAAGTTGCTCCATGCAACGACAGACCAGCCGGACCTCACCGAAAAAACCTTACAGCAGCAGTATTCCTCCACGAGGTCGCGAGTGCCCATGATTTTTGCGATCTCCCGGAAAATGACCAGAAACAACCGAGATTGATCTGAGTCATCGGGAGTAAGGCCAACACCCTTCGGTAGATCTTGCATCTCCTTGCTAACCAACGACGCAGCATTGTCATCCACTTTATGATAGAACCAGAAGGTGTTCCAGTCATCCTCCTACTTGTTTTTATAGCAGACAACAGGGACATCTACATCAGACATATATCTAAAATTCAGCGAGGCAACCTGGGCTTCCTCCTTAACATATGTATCACCTTTGGTGCGTTCCATATATAGTGGTTGATGATGAATGGTGTGAGCACGAACGAAGTTGGCCACAGTAGGGTTGACACCCATAGTTTTGCACACCCACATGAACAAACTTAACCGAAGGATGGAATTAGGAGTAAGGTGATGCACATACATATCGAAGTTGCGAAGAATTGCAACGACAATGGGATCAAGGGGGAACCGAAGACCAACAGCAAAAAGGTCACGAAATACCACAACCTCATCATCTCTCGGAGTCGGAATCACTTCGTTTCTGGGAGCCCTAGCTTGACCGCTTTCGAAATACTCAAGTTTTTCATACTCAGCAAGAAGCCGCGGAGTCACACGACTTCGCCCAAAAACCTTCGTGGTGGCCTTCAGGGGCTTCGACGTAGCAGATTTCGGAGCCATCGAAGGAACGGAAGAAAGAAGAGAAGCGAAGCACAACCTAAAAGAAAGAAGAGGAAATGCAACCTAATTGAGCGAAGCAACAAAAGGAACGCAGGACAAAATAACGAGAAGAGCTAGAATGAACTTGACAATAGCTTACCAGCAGAAGAAGCGCACCAGGCAGGCAGAGGGCAGCAGCAGGTAGGGTTTTCCACTGAGAGGTGGCAGGAACCTTTTATAACACGAGCGGCGCGGCAATCTAGGAAGTACGTGGCGCGGGAATATAGGCGGAAACAGAGGAACAGTCACAGAAGTATATCACGATAAAATAGGAAAATCGCACCGGAAAATCAGGAAGGGCGACTATATCGCGAAAAAACAGGAGATTCAAGACAACTCGACACGTGTAAAAAACGATGGGTCTCGACGAGCCGAAATGGGGACGCGCTTCGGTACGAACATGTTTCTACCCGTTTGTTGACGGTCAATATTTGCCATTTTCAAGGCCGTCAACTCCTACAAATTTGAGCATGAAGTGAACATCCACACTAGAATAGGTGCTTAAACTCACACTTTCCACCAGTGTCGATGTCTATTTGAATGCAGGGATTTAGCATAGGAAATGAGAAGAATTCATGCACATTCACTCCACTCCAATCCAAGGCACTCAAATGCTGGCCAATCAGGGGCGGCCACGTGGATTCTCCTGGATCCATGATGTCACTAATCCATGTGAAGGACTTTCGATGAATCACACGCTGCCACGTCAGCATCACATGGATCAATGGGCCCACATTACCAACTAAACCGCCAGGAAACATGCCATGCACGGAGGAGAGGCATCAGGGCCCACATGGAAGTGAGCCAGAGGAAGCTCACCCCAAATGGAGGGGAGAAGGCTTCAGCCGACCCTAGGATCAGCCGAACCGACCTAGGGTCGGTTGATCCTCCCCCTCCACGTGTCACTTGCTCATTGGCTCCCTGCTGCAGTCCCGGGTGTTTAGGGGCACTTTGAGCCCCGAAGCAAGCCTCCTCCTTGTCTATAAATAGGAGGGGAGGGGCTCCATTTCTCACACACCACCTAGCTCTCAAGTTTCACTTTCTCTTGTGTAGCTCTCTCTCCCTCTCTCCAATTCTGCCCATGAGAGGTGATCCTCACCTCTTTGGGGTAGAATGGTGATGAGGAGGGATCTAGATTAGGATTAGTGTGAGGTAGAGGAGGGGTAAGGAGTGAGTTGATGTCCTCGTGGATGCTTGTTCTTCATTTAGATCAAAATGAGTATTTCAGCATTTCTTATTTAGACTATAGTGGACATCATGCGTGGTTGCTTTGTTCTTGTGTTCTTGGCTCGTTCATAAGTTAGAGCTTGTGTTCTTCGTGACACAAGGCTCTGATCCTTTAGAGCTAGAACCATAGTTCATTTACTTGTTTAGCATGCTCTGATCCTGTTTAGTTAAGTAAGTTTGCTGCATCTCGTTCAGCTGCATCCATAGCTTCCTTTCTGCTCCCAGTTCAATGATATGATCTGATTCGGATCTTTCCCTTGTTTGTGGGACCGTATTTATATGGTTGCTATAGTGTAGTTAGCGGGCTAGCATACGCGGCACTATAGTATTTATCTAGGGTACAGACGTGGTGTCTGGGCCTTGGGTTTCCTACGGAGACCACGTACGATCGTAGCGTAGAGTTAGGCCGCAGTGGTGATAGCCTGTTGGACCCTTTGTAACCCTCTACGTCGCATACCAAGTTGGGCTCGCAAGACAGCACCTATGAGTGTTGTCGCCCCGCGGGGACGACTGAGATCTGACAGGAATACATCTTGAGAGCTAAGTCCCTTAAGGAAGTGCTTCTTGTATCCCGACCTATCCCAGCGAAAGCTGGTGTCCTTGGATAGACTCTCTCTGGTTACTCACCGTCCTAGGAACGAAACCCGAAGGGAGTACTCATTCTCCTATGGAGAAGTGCTGCAGCGGTATTTCCGTGCGCTTGCGGTATACCCGGTTGTTCTTATACGCTCCCTCTAGGTGTTCAACTAGTGGTGAGGATAAGAAATGCCAACAAGCATTTCTGGCGCCGTTGCCGGGGACGGCTGTTGTTAACCTTCGAGCTCGTCTATCCTCGTATTTATCTTTTTCCTTTTTTATTCTACCTTTACCCCCGCTACCCTTTTTGAACTATCCCTTTTTGTTTTCTTTCTACCTCTACCCCCGCTACCCATGGAAGGTTATCCTTGTAAACACCTTCCACCTTCGAGGAGTGAACCCTCAGAGCCATCTTCGTCAAAAACCACTCTTACATCTGGCTAATGGATTCGCCCTCTCTCATGAAGCTAATTCAGGACCTATCCTTCTCGGGGTTAAGTCATGAGAACCCCTTTGATCATGTGAGAGACTACGAGCGTTTGATTGAAACTCAGGGTAAAACCAGAGAATCACCGGATGCTCGGAAAAGAGAGTTTTTCCCGCTATCCCTCTCTGGGGAAGCTCGGGATTGGCACCGTTGTTTTGGTAGGGACTGCCTTACTTGGGAAATGTTGAGAGCAGCTTTTTGCTCCCGCTTCTTCCCAATACGACGTGTCATCTCGTTAAAGGCGAAGATTCTTTGTTTCAAGCAATGTGAGGAGGAATCACTAGGAATGGCATGGAATCATTTCGCCTCCGTGGTGGAAGATTGCCCAGTCCTCCGCATTCCCGATTGGATGCTGCTTCAGCATTTCTGGTTTGGATTACAGAAGGATGATGCCATGAGGCTTAATGCTCTCTCCGGAGGATCCTTTGTGCATCTGAGTGTTGTCAAGGGAAAAGAGATCCTGGATAATCTCCGAGATTTCAGCTCCCCTTGCATCCCGGCCAATGAGGCAACCACCAGAGAAATTGTTGAGCCACCTAGATCCATCGTCAGCCGAGTCCGAGACTTCATGTCCACTCTTCCTGAGCTCTGACTGAAAATGTCATTCCTGAATAGCAGGAGTCTAAGGGAAAGATTTCATTGCATGAGATCAACCCTTGGGTTCCCCTCTCGTGCATCTTCTTAGACCTTCTCCCCCGAGACTTTGTCTCGTGGGAGGACGGAGAAAGTAGTTCGGTGAGAACGACCATTCCCGGCCAGGATGACTTGTTCGATCCTCACTACTATCTCCTGAGGAGGGAATGAGAGGCCCATCGTGTTTCTACGTCGAGGTTTGAGCTGAAGTGCCCTACACTAAAGTTTTGTATAAACCGAGACATCGGTCTCTGCTCTATAATCCATTGGATTCATCCATCAAACCGAAGAATCATGATCATTTACCGATCGAATGGAGTGCACTCACTTCCTATCTCAAGTACATCGATCGATGCCGATCAATCAGGAGAAGCTTGCACTTTGTATCCTATGCCTGACTCGATCGATGCCCAATGGGAGGTGCGCTTTTCAGTTTATCCAAAATCCCCCATTGGAAGCTTAGGTTAGATTTGGAAATGTTTCCGTCACTTTGATGGGAACGTCGAACCCTCTGCCTAAGGTAAGAGTAGGTAAATCTTGCTCTTCATCCGAACTCTAGTTCTTGATTTTACACCGGCCTCTGGAAGTCCACACTTTATCCTTCGAGAGCCAGGTGTCCTTCTGAGCTTGAGTTCACTCGGAGATCGGTACCTATTGGTAAAGCACTAGCCTCAGTGCTCGATCTTTTCATCTCCGAGTTCCACGACCCTAGTGCTATAGTCCTCGAGTCCCATGACCACCTCAGGGAAGGCCTCAGCCTCTCTGGGATGATCATGCTTGCATTCAGCCTCAATATACCTTTCAGGGCTCGAGTTCGTATACGTACTATCCCTTGCAGAGTGGAGCTTATCGTTATATCAACATCATCTGCAAGGAGACGGTCATAAGTTGAGACAGGAGATCACAAGACACCCACACCTTGAGTACTCCGGGGACTCGTCTCATTTCCCCCAGACGAATTATCTTTCAGGTATCTTGTGGACCGTGGTCATGCTGGAGAAAGAAATTGTCAAGATTAAGAGGAGAAGGCTAAGGTCCATAGGAAGGCAGCACCTTTGTGGTGACACGGACACTTCGTGACTACCGCCGGAAGTGTTTTTCACTTCTAACGAACCTAGTGTGTCGCCAAGGTGATTTTTCCTAATTTTTGGACATATCATGGCTTGGTCAAGGTTGGTATATAGTTGAGGATGAATTTTCAACCTCAATCTTATCTTAGCTTTAAGCCTAAGCCAATCCTTCCATCTCGGGGAATCCACTTGGGCCGTCGATCCTGAGACCTGCTTGAGCCCACACGAGAAGGGGGAGGACCAGAGGGGCCCACAGGGGCCGGCCGAACCCTGGTTCGGCCGAAACCCTGGAGCCTCCTCTCCTCTTCTTCTTTCGTGTGTGCGTCTCATTCTCCTCCAGAACCTTTCTCTCTGCCGCCCGACGAGTTTTCGCATCACGAAACCCATCTCCTCCACCTCAACTCCTCAGCTCATCGCCGCATCCATGGCCGGGAGGAGCGTTGTCCCTTTCGATGGCTCCACCTCGTCCACTGGCCCCGGGGCAGGAGGCAACCCCTCCATTGTTGCCACCCCCGCTGCGGACCTCGCAATGGTGGCTGGTGTCTTGGATATTCCGCCGCTCGCCACCATCCCGCCGAGTGGGAGGATTCCATGCACACCGCCCTCACGGTGCTCCGCCTCGCCTGGGAAGAGGCACATGAGACAGGCGGCCAGCCCCTATGGCAGGCCGACCACGGCTCAGCTTCGCCCCAGGGGGTTGCCGCTCGCTCCACCTAGCACACCGGGATCATCGCTAGCTGGAGGGCAAACGAGCTCAGCATAGTCTGCTCCTTCACCGCAGCCACTGGCGACCATCAGGCCGGCGCTGCCCAAGGAGAAGGCTCCTGCAGCACGCCCAGCTCCAGTTCTGCCTGAAGATGAGGAAGATGTTGGCCTGGACGACGGGTTGCCACCGCCGTCCTACACTAGGAGGTCCAGGGAGAGGACTCGGGCAACCGAGCAGCTCCCCAAGCTCTCCTCAGTGGCCAAGCTGACCCCACTGATGAAGGAACTGGAGGCCAGCAACGAAAAGCTCAGGGCTGCTTACTCGGAGTAGAAGTTGGACCTGGCCGAGCTCAGAGACGACAACCGTGACCTTCGCCGCGGCCTTTGTGCAAAGATGAGGAGGCTGTTCTCGGCTACAGGGCATGCAGCCCTCTACGATGCCGAGTAGTGGGGATTAGCCCCATCTTTTAGTTCATTAGGCGCTAGTCTAGGTCTAGGTTTGATTTCCCTTTGTTTCCTTTTATTTCATTTATTTCTTTTGCATGTGTGTAAGCGCCTAATCATTTTGGTTTAAAACATTTGGATTTGAATAAAGTGGCTCACCGGTCATGTAACCCGGTTTAGCCACCATTTGTGTCGTTACTTTGGTCTTTTTGATTTAGAAGACATCTAGGTTTGAGACAGTGTGGGGGAAGAGCCACGACTCTCCCAATGCAAGAGCGACGTTTTTCGTACGTTTCCACTGCGAGCACCCCGCGCTAGCCGATCGATCACCTACCGAGAACCTGAACGGGACCCGCACGAGTTCACTCCTGTGGAGAGCCTCTCACGGTTCATCGTCCATGCATAGCGACGGTTTGCATCTCGACAACTCACTCTCTTTCATTCCTGAGTTTTATAAGCTATCTCTGTCTATCTCTAAACTAAAACTCGAATGATGATGCTAAATATCACCCAGCTCATTTGTACCTGAGTAGACTTACATATGTTTTATTCCTTGTTATCTGCCTGATGCTTGTGAACCAAAATCTTCTTAAGGACAAGCATGTTCACCTAAGTAATTGATTAACATGATATGGCTGGATGATATGATCTTTTGCTCTGATAACTAACTCTCTTGGGGAATTTATTTTGAAAACTCAAAACCTCTTGGAAAGGCTCCTCTTTGATATGCCTCCGTCCCATTAGAGCCATATGATCTCTATAGGTAAAAACCTTTGATTCATATGCTGCTTGTCATTACTTTGAGCTTTGTCAAATTCTGTGACCCTTGTGAGAATTCTTTTCACTACTTTCATGATCAAGATTTATGTGCAACCCACCTATTTTCCCCCTTGCTATGCTTCTACACTAGAAGTTAGCATTGTATCATTTATCCATTCCATAAAAATAAAACTCCATATGTGGTGTGACATCTCTCTCCAGAAGTGTCCTTCAAAAAGAGACATGGGCTATGAAAAAAAAAGTTATACATGCTCAAGGCATGATAAAAAAAAGAGAGAAAGAATAGCCCATGTCCAAAATAAAGGAGGAATAGGGGAGAGATAGATCATGCAAAAAGGAGTTCCATATCATAGATGGTAATAACTAGTATCCATTCCGGGGCTAGTGTCCACCTTACCATCAACCCACATTTTCACCCTATATATGTATGGTAATATCTAGCACCCATTCCGGGCCTAGTATCCACCTTACCATACACACCATAGCCATATCGGTGCACATCTTGATCTGATGGTATGATTTGATTTTCTCTGTGGATCCAGTCTTTGACTTTGCAAAATATGTGATGCAAGTATGTTTTCTCTTTATCCTACCCTGAGCTCCACATATAGCCATCATTAGAAGTAGGATGAAGAAAGGCAAAATGCCTTAGTGAGGACATATACACATTGAGTGATTTGAGAGAATCAAATGAGGAAGCCACCAAGAGTTTTGTTTATGAAAATCTTGCAAAACCCCCAAGGTGTTTATCATCAGGTGCATAAGTGACTTGATCCACAGCTGTTTTGCTTTTCAATCACCCAAGGGAACAAGATAGCCACTACACAGAGGTTCACAGGAGTAAGGTATGGCTTGGAATATCTCTTATGTCTGTCTTACTTTTCGGTATTCATGACCCGCTTGGCTTTGTTTCCCCTTCACTCGGGACGAGCAAAGGTCTAGTGTGGGGGTGTTGTTGACGGTCAATATTTGCCATTTTCAAGGCCGTCAACTCCTGCAAATTTGAGCATAAAGTGAACATCCACACTGGAATAGGTTCTTAAACTCACACTTTCCACCAGTGTCGATGTCTATTTGAATGCAGGGATTTAGCATAGGAAATGAGAAGAATTCATGCACATTTACTCCACTCCAATCCAAGGCACTCAAATGCTGGCCAATCAGGGGCTGCCACATGGATTCTCCTGGATCCATGATGTCACCAATCCATGTGAAGGACTTTCGGCGAATCACACGCTGCCACGTCAGAATCACATAGATCCATGGGCCCACATTACCAACTAAACCGCCAGGAAACGTGCCATGCACGGAGGAGAGGCATCAGGGCCCACATGGAAGTGAGCCAGAGGAAGATCACCCCAAATGGAGGGGAGAAGGCTTCGGCCGACCCTAGGATCGGCCGAACCGACCTAGGGTCGGTTGATCCTCCCCCTCCACGTGTCACTTGCTCATTGGCTCCCTGCTGCAGTCCCGGGTGTTTAGGGGCATTTGAGCCCCGAAGCAAGCCTCCTCCTTGTCTATAAATAGGAGGGGAGGGGCTCCATTTCTCACACACCACCTAGCTCTCAAGTTTCACTTTCTCTTGTGTAGCTCTCTCTCCCTCTCTCCAATTCTGCCCATGAGAGGTGATCCTCACCTCTTTGGGGTAGAATGGTAATGAGGAGGGATCTAGATTAGGATTAGTGTGAGGTAGAGGAGGGGTAAGGAGTGAGTTGATGTCCTCATGGATGCTTATTCTTCATTTAGATCAAAGTGAGTATTTCAACATTTCTTATTTAGACTATAGTGGACATCATGCGTGTTTGCTTTGTTCTTGTGTTCTTGGCTCGTTCATAAGTTAGAGCTTGTGTTCTTCGTGACACAAGGCTCTGATCCTTTAGAGCTAGAACCATAGTTCATTTACTTGTTTAGCATGCTCTGATCCTGTTTAGTTAAGTAAGTTTGCTGCATCTCGTTCAGCTGCATCCATAGCTTCCTTTCTGCTCACAGTTCAATGATATGATCTGATTCGGATCTTTCCCTTGTTCGTCGGACCGTATTTATACGGTTGCTATAGTGTAGTTAGCGGGCTAGCATACGCTGCACTATAGTATTTATCTAGGGTACAGACGTGGTGTCTGGGCCTTGGGTTTCCTACGGAGACCACGTACGATCGTAGTGTAGAGGTAGGCCGCAGTGGTGATAGCCTGTTGGACCCTTTGTAACCCTCTACGTCGCGTACCGAGTTGGGCTCGCAGGACAGCACCTATGAGTGTTGTCGCCCCGCGAGGACGACTGAGATCTGACAGGAATACATCTTGAGAGCTAAGTCCCTTAAGGAAGTGCTTCTTGTATCCCGACCTATCCCAGCGAAAGCTGGTGTCCTTGGATAGACTCTCTCTGGTTACTCACCGTCCTAGGAACGAAACCCGAAGGGAGTACTCATTCTCCTAGGGAGAAGTGCTGCAGCGGTATTTCCGTGCGCTTGCGGTATACCCGGTTGTTCTTATACGCTCCCTCTAGGTGTTCAACTAGTGGTGAGGATAAGAAACGCCAACACCGTTTGTGTTTCGCTACTTCAGCTCGTCAAGAAGACAAACCTTCACTAGCGAGGGGCTAATGTTGGGGAAATCCATTTCGTACCTAACCCCCTTTACTTCCCATTTCGGGTGCAGACCTTCGGGTCAGGGAAAAACAGCGGTTCCTTGTTTTTGATGGTTGTGCAAGTTTGGCATCTTCGGAGCTCGGGGAAGCGAGGTGCCGAAGGTCTCAAGCGTCCGAAGTGATGGCACCTTCGGGAGCTTCGGAAGACCAAAAGACCGAAGATTTCAGTCGCCCGAAGACGAGGGAAACCTTCGGGAAGAGGACCGAAGAAGCCCAAGAAGGTGTGCGAAAGCACCAGGTGGACGGAGGATGGCCTCATGACGCGAAGGTTGCGACGACGACCACAGCACAAAGCGGAGTGAGTTTTCGAGGCAGTGAGGTTTTGCCGAAGGAGAACGAGGAAATCTGGGCCCACGTGGAACGCGCCACGGTGTAAAGCGTTGAGTTGTAATGAGAGTAGTTGGTCGCGTTGGTGTGAAAGTACTGTATTGCCCTCGAAGATCCTTCACACGATGTAAAAAGCAAGGGTAAGAGTGTAAAGTGTAAATGTTACGGGCCTATTTAACGGACCCGAGTGGAATGAAAAAGGGGAGACGAGGAGTCTGAGGGAAAGCTTTCCTAGCTTGCCCGAAGACACGCTTTGGTTTTCATGAGTGTTTGAGTGTACATTTTAGTTGCATTTGTTGGCCCCTCTTCGGGGACGGGTTTCTCCCCAACATATGTGTGGAGAACTCTTCACTACCCTGAACTCTCTCTGCTGAGTAAGGGTGGCCCACCCCTTCACTGCATCCTTGACCTCGACTGCACTCTTATACATGGCGCCGACACAAATCTGATTCTCTCTATACTCCCAGGACACATTCTCACCAGGATTGACAGTGAGTTGTGAGAAATTGTAGCCGTCCCAGTCCCTTGGCACTAGCGGGTCATCCTCATCATCTGAGGAGTCCTCTTGCAACCCACGTTCATCGTCACCGGCCTCCATTTCGTACTGCCTCAGTACTTCTTCATTAACTTCCCCCTCGTCAATTTGACCACGGGCCTCAAAGGGTGTGTGACTGTGTTCCTCCTGAACTCCTACTTCTACCTCAGTCGCAACACCATCTCCTTCTTCTGCCTCAGTTGCAGGACCATCTCCTGCTTCTAGTTCAGCCTCACCCTGGTGAGCACCATTACCCTCCTCATGCACTTGACTACTAGACCCAGCCTTGTGAACAGTTTGGACAAACAAAATCACAGGCAAACCAATTTGACATGCAGTTCTGATATAACTCCTCCAATGTTCAGTGCCTTGAAGTGGCATAAGCTCCCAATATACTGCCTCACTCCTGTTGATTAGAGCCATAATCGGCAAGTCATGTTGCTCTACATCTACATGGAATGCCTTATAAAAAAAAGTTGGTTATGACCCCCAAGTTCTTTCTGCTGCTCTTCCAATCACATGGTCAACCGAATCAAATTCTGATAAGTCAACTCCTTTTTCATCATATCTAATCTGGCTATTACCGAAATACAACTTCACAGTAACTGCATCCGACATGTCTGACAGCATGAAAAAAATAATCACTATTAACAAGTGGATCTGTAACTACAAAATATATCTACTCAGATCTACACTAAAACTATAATTTTACTAAGCAGATCTACACTAGAACTATAATTTTACCAATCGGTCTACACTAAAACTATAATTTTACTAAGCAGATCTACACTAGAACTATAATTTTACTAAGCAGATCTACACTAAAACTATAATTTTACAAAGCAGATCTACACTAAAAACACTACTTAAAAATATGAATTCCCAGAGTTCAAAATATGAATTACCAGAGTATTTACCTCTAACGAGACGAAAAACCGGCAGAGCTTCGCACCTTCGCCACCTCCTCCTCACTCCCTTCTCTTCTCCCCACCCCCTCTCTTTTTTTCCGAATTATTACGACATTTTCGGCTGAATTTCGGCCTTATATAGGCAGGAGATCCAAGCGCCGTGTGGTACGGCGGTTGCAGGCCTGCAGCCGCCGTGCCATACGGCGCTTGGACCTGCCGCCGTACCACACGGTGGTAGGGACATACCGCCGTGTGGTACGACGGTATGTACATCTGACAGTTAGGGCCCGCGCCCGGACGGTCTTGCCACCGGGCCACGGCAACTGCCGCCGTATCACACGGCGGTAGGAACCTTACCGCTGTGGGTTACGACGGCAGTAGTATAGATTTGCTAAATTTTTTAGGAGACATTTATTTTTGCAAAATTAAAGAATATATATATATATATATAGTGAAGCTATACTCTATAGCCAGCCATAGAATACTTATTCTGTAGCCACAGATCTTTTCCACGCGCCATTTTGTCTTAATGAGGGAGCCAAGCTGCTGTTCCGGAGAAGCAGCTAGACCGCAGAGTAATTAGCCGCTGTTGCTGCGTTAATTACCGGTCGGGTTTGACTGTGGTCCTACCCGATATGTACGTAATCATCGTCATGGAGCATGCACGGAACTTGCAGGTGCAGCGTACATGCTAGTTAGTATACGTTTATCTACACTTTTTTTCCATGCATTTTTTACTATTACTATAATCCACGTGAATTACTACCCTTTATAGGAATTGCGTCAATCATTTACTAGAGTTCGTTCCCTTTATGCATGCCATTTTATTTTCATGGTAATTTGTGTAAATTGTTTACTACAATCGTTTGGTCCTCTGATTATAGTAACTAGGAATATAAATATGCCAAACTGTTTTGAGGAACCAGTTACTATACCGGTGAATGAAATTTACCAAACAAATGTTTGTGGGAATTTGAATTTCTTATTATGATAATAAGAATGAGTTATTACTACACAATTTTTATTTAGTCCGATGAACCAGTTACTATAGTGAATTTGATTTTTTTTTGTAAATGATTTACTAGAATCTATATTGTGCATTTCGAATTGACTTACTAGAATCTATACTATACATTTGGACGTGATTTACTAAAATATATACGACCTCTGCTCTTGTAATTAAGCCAGTATATTTACCAGATAATTTAAGTTGGAAAATTATTACTACAATATACGCCAGACATACGGATACCTGACAAAAAGAAAATACCGTACACATGCATGCACGTGTACACAAATCTTGCTCTCAAAATTCCCGTCAACTAATCAACCTAAAATTAACTACCAGTTTCTTTTTTGTTAAATACCATACTCACCGCAGTTAATGCGTATTCCAGCAACTCACGCATGCAACGGAGCATGGGTCACGGTCTGACTATAGAATAACCTATTTTATGGCCGACCGCAGAGTATACTCTCCTTATATATATATATATATATATATATATATAATTCCCCGGAAAGGAAGTTACCTGGTTTCATCGAAGCACACTTTCCTGATTTGGTGAAACTGCTCCGGTTATCAAGCGCCACTGCATAGTGATCGACGAGATTGGCAGTTGGGCCCGTGAAAAAAAAACCTTGTTCCGACATTTGGCCCAGCCAGCAGGAACTGAAGCCCTAAAATCCCGGAACGGCCGGACGGGGGACATCCTCGCAGTCACTCCGCTCCGCCTCCGCCCACCACCCCCGCAAAACCCTCTTCCTCTTCCGGTCCGGCGCCGCTGCGATGGCCGCCCCGCGCCGGACCCCGAGGTGCCTCGCCCCCATGGAAGAGATATTCTCCTGCATCCCCACCCAGCCTCTCCCCTCCCCCACCGCCGCCGCCGCCTGCTCAGACGGCGATGGGGACGGCGAGGACCGCATCAGCCGCCTCACCGACGCGCTGCTCTCCGACATCGTCTCGCGCCTCCCCGTTAAGGATGCGGCGCGCACCGCCGCGCTCTCCCCGCGCTGGCGCCGCGTCTGGGCCGCCACGCCGCTCGTCGTCGACGACGCCCACCTCCTCCCGGACGAGGACGAGGACGAGCCCGACGGGCCCCTCGGCTTCGGCACGAACTGGCGCGCCATCGCCGACGCCGTCTCCCGCATCCTCCACGCGCACCCGGGCCCCTTCCGCTGCGTCCGCCTCACCCACGTCTGCAACTACGCGGCGCTCCGCGGCGGCGGCGACCTCGCGCGCGACTGGCTCCGCGTCCTCGCCGCCAAGGGCGTCGACGACCTCGTCCTCGTGTGCCGCCCCTGGCCCATCGGCCGCACCTCCCTCCCCGCCGACTTCCTCCGCGTCGCCTCCCTCCGCCGCCTCTACCTCGGCCTCTGGGACGAGTTCGCCGGCATCACCAATGCTCTCCGCCGCGGCAACGTCGTCTTCGCCCACCTCCTCGAGCTTGGACTCTGCCGCATCACTACGGACATCGACCGTCTCGTCCAGTGCAGCCCTCTCCTGGAGAAGCTCGCGCTCGTCGCCTGCTACAATTCGCCACCCAAAGTCCGCGTCCGCAGCCGCAGCCTCCGCTGCGTCCTCTTCTGGATGTCCGCCGCAGAGGAGATCGACGTGCGCGTTGGCCCGCGCCTTGAGCGGCTCATTCTGTGGAGTGAGTGCCCTGGTGCCCGTTTCGACGATAGCTTCCACACCAGGCTCAACATTTGCTACGTCCAGGAGCTCAAGGCGCTCGGCTACCTGGACACAAGGCTCCACGCGCTCGAGATTTCCAACACTGTCATCGAGGTCAAGCTCAATCTCGTCAATTGGTGTACTGATGCAGTGCGAATAATCATATATACATGTGTGCATTTCTCCATTCATCAATTGCATCGTTAGTGTTATGTTTGACTGATGTGAGTTGCAAACGAATTGCAGGCTGGAACAAAGCCAAGCCCAAAGACCATTGTTCCAAGTGTGAAGATCCTGGCAGTGAAGGTCAGATTTGGAGTCCGCAAGGAGGCCAAGATGCTGCCAAGCTTCCTCAGATGCTTTCCCAATGTGGTGACATTGCATATCATGGTGAGCCTCCATTACCCCCTCACTTGCCATCTGTCATATTTAGCACACGATTGCTTAACATATGCATGAACCGTGGATAATTGAACTAGCAAAATGTTAACTTTGCAGTCTGATAAAGCTGATGAACCCACTGGCAAGCTCAATTTCAAGTTCTGGCAGGAGACAGGCCCCATCAGTTGCCTTCAGTCCCAAATCAAGAGGGTGGTGTTCAAGAACTTCCGAGGGAACCGCAGCGAGCTTGCATTCCTTAGGTTCATCTGGGAGACAGCGCAGCTGCTGCACAAGATGGTGATCGTTTTGGCCGATGGAGATGATCCTACTTTGATGGAGCAGATGGTTGCCAAACTGAAACCTCTAGCTGCTAGTGCTAAGCGGGCCAGCAAAGACCGCAACCTGACCATCTTGGTGCGTAATGGAGGCTGCGCTTGGAGCTTCTGTCGAGCATCTGATCTTTCCGTGAGCGACCCTTTTGATTGCTGAAGCTCTAGGTGCTAGCTGTTATGTTAATGATAGCAGTTCCATTTTACTGGACGGGCAACTTTCCCATTTCAGTATCTATCTGTTGCAAGATCTGTTTAGATTGATGGCTTGTGCTGTCAGGATAGTTTATTGTCATCCCTGGAAAGTAAGGTTTGTTTTGAACATGAGAGAAACTTGTTAGCCCATGCTACTTAAGGATCTAGATTAATTACAGTCCATTTCTTTGTGATGCGATGATGTTTCATCACAAATCATTTTGGTTGAGCTTTGAACACGAGAGAAGGTCGTTGGCCCATGCTACTTAAGGTTCGATTAATTACAGTTCATTTATTTGCGAAGGAATGATGTTTAATCACATGTCGTTTTGGTTGCTGGTGGAAATGCACTCACTGCCTCCATTGTTGCATCTGTTACAGAATGTCAGGTGTGAGTGCAAATGCTCACAATCTGGTAGACTTCCTTAATTGGGTACTCATCCATTTATGCCCACAACTTGGAATGCAAGTTTATCTTTTTGATCGGTTGATGCTACAAAATCCTCCCTGGCCATACACATAGCCAAGCCTCACATTCGGGAGAGGGCATGTGTGTGTTGCCTCACATTCGCGAGAGGACATGGCTTTAGCAATTAGCATGTGGGCACTGATAAGATCAGCTGTTTAAGATGCAGATATCTTTTGTTCCCTGCTAAATCTGAAGTATCAACTTTGGCATGGAATGTCTGAGTTTCTGAAACCAGTTGTGTTGATGTTAATTCGTATTGGACGTCCGGGTGCATCGGTTTGTAAAGTTTCGTATGCATGCTCTGTTTTTGGTATCGATTCCTTCGTTGCAATAACATCTGAATGTGGCTGCAAGGTGAAAACAAATGCACAACCGGAGCCGGTGAGGAAAAAGAATATGATGGTTTCTAGTTCATTTTGCTCAAGAGAGAAACTCCTCGCTACAGTGCCCATGGCTCGAAGCGAACTTGTCTACCGTCTGACTGGCAGGTGGGCCCGCGAGGGATCCTACCTTTCCCCATTTTGATTTCGCTCGGCCAGTGACCCGACCCTAGCGGCGGAGCCGAACCCACTACCCCACCGCCGCCCAGCACGCTCCCCGCTCGCCCACCAGAAAACCCTCTTTGAGGAGCTCCCCGCCTCCAGGCGGGCTATGGCTCGGCTGGTCATGACGGACCTGGAGGAGCTCATGCGCCTCGTCCTCACATGCCTCCCCGCCCGCCCCTTCCCTACCGCCGCCTGCTCCCGCCCATCCCCGTCCCCGAGCGCCCGCCGCGGCGGCGAGGACCGCATCAGCCGGCTCCCGGACGCGGTGCTCTCCAACATCGTGTCGCGCCTCCCCGCCAAGGACGCCGCGCGCACCGCCGCGCTATCCAGGCGCTGGCGCCGCGTCTGGGCCTCCGCGCCGCTGTTCCTCGACGACACCGACATCCTCGCCCTCCCCGCCCGCGGCGGCGGCGACCCCGATCCCAAGGTGTGGATCGACGTCACCGACGCCGTCTCCCGCGTCTTCTGCGCCCACCGGGGCCCCATCCGCTGCGTGCGCCTCACCTGCTGCTTCATGGCGCTGGCCCTGCGCATGGGCTCGCTCGGCTACTGGCTCCGCCGCCTCGCCGACGCGGGAGCCCAGGACCTCGACCTCGTACTCGTCAACCGACCCCGCCCCACTGGCCTGCACCTCCCGGTCGACGTCCTCCGCATCGCCTCCCTCCGTACCCTCTACCTCGCCTGCTGGCGCTTCCCGGACACCCCCGGCCTCCCGCGCGGCCCCGCCGTGTTCCCCCGCCTCCAGGAGATTGGGCTCTGCTACGTCTACTTCGACGACAGGGACATCGACTACCTGCTCGCCTGCAGCCCCGTGCTCCAGAAGCTCGCGTTCGTCGCCATCTTCCTCGAGGGCCCCATCCGGATCCGCAGCCGCAGCCTCCAGTGCCTGGTCTGGTGGATGTCTAGGACACATGAGCTCGCCGTGGTCGTCGCCCCTCGCCTCCAGCGCCTAATCCTGTGCCATGCGTACCCGAGCGTGTACGACGACTCCACCTGCCGCACCAAGCTCAGGATTGGCTACACCACCGAACTCAAGGTGCTCGGCTACCTGGAGCCTGGCATCCACCAGCTCGAGATTGGCGGCACCGTAATCGAGGTATCTCTTTTTCCTTCAGTTCTTCCTCCAGTGCATTACTTGCATAACATGTCTCCAGCTACATGTGCCGTCAATTCAATTGTTAATTTGAAGTTTAATCCATGGCATTGCGTTCTCAATTGTGTCGTAGAGTGGAACAAAGATGACCAAATCTACCATGGTTCCAACTGTCAAGATCTTGGCCTTGAAGGTGCGATTTGAAATCCGCAAGGAAGCCAAGATGCTGCCTGCCCTCCTGAGATGCTTCCCCAATTTGGAGACATTGCATGTTCTGGTGACATTCTGTTCACCCTCTATCCTCATTCTGAAATCTAAACATCTCTGTGATGACAGTTGTTAATCGAACCACATATGCATACATGTTGATTTTGCAGTCCCAGGAAGCTGATGAGCCTACTGGCAAGCTCAATTTGAAGTTCTGGCAGGAGGTTGGCCCCATCGACTGCCTAGAGATGCACATCACTAAGGTTGTGTTTGACAAGTTCAGAGGGGAGCGCTATGAGCTTGCCTTCCTCAAGTTCATCCTAGAGAGGGCGCAATCGCTGCTTAAGCTGGTGGTTGTGTTGTCCAAAGGAGATCAAGCCTCAGTGGATGAAATGCTCACCAAGCTGAAATCTCTGACCACAGCGAAACGCGCTAGTGAATGCCCTACACTGTTGGCAGTCGCCCGTGATGGAGACAGCGTTTGGTGCTTTCAGAGAGCATCAGATCTTTCTGTGAGTGACCCCTTCGATTGGTGATGAAGCTCAAGCCTCACGGTGATGGCATGTTCCATGACTAATTCTAGTGTCTTGTGGAGCTGATCGTTTTTTTTTTGTCAGTGTACTAGCTGCCTGCATACACCTTATAATGTTGTCTCGTGTAGTGTTATTAGTATCATCTCTGACAAGTGCGAGTACAGTTCTGAGTGAACTGGAAGAGGCGTGACCAAATGCTCCTCAACATGTCACAGTTGCAAACACTGCATTTGCTGTGATCTACAATAGTTGCTGTTGAGTTGAGTAATTCCTAATGTTATCAGTGGTGGTTAGTTTCTATGTGGAAATTTTCTGTATGCTGATTGCTGAACCGGAAAATGTGAAATTGGTAACCTCAAACTCCTCTTTTGTATTGTGTCAGCAACAGAACTTGAGTAAAAGTATTGTTGGATGTTGGTGATTGTGATCATCTGTATTTTTTGAGTCTGCTGCTTGATTCTACTTGACTAGTTTCCGTTGCTCAAATTAAGGATGGAACATGCTGTGCTTACTGACATTCAGAAAGTTCTGAATAGGGTAACACATCGAGAACAAAGATGTTGAGTGTGTTCTATCACTAATGAATTAACCGTCTTGTTGCTCACACCGTTTTCTTCCTCGGCAACTTGCTGTACTGTGAATCGGTGACAGAGAAAACATTCTTGATATTCAGTTTCGTTCAGAACTCATAATCAGTCTTCCACACTCCCCAAAAATAAGGCTTTTACTGATGTCATTATTCCATAACGGTGAACATATCGACACAAGAGAACGGTAACTTTAGGTAAGGGAAAAAGACAAAACCAAAACAAAATGAGAGGCTAAATTGGGTAGCATTGGGTGGTTTAGCCGCCCAGCCTCGCTTTAGGTTCCAGCAAGAGCAGAGATTACCTGAAATAGCTAGTATGTTCAAGCACTAGATACAACTACAAGGTACGACAACAAGCTACCCATACTCACTAAGATTAGCTCGAGGTACTGTTTACCTTTTGAAAAAAAAAAGGGTTAGCTCGAAGTAGGTGACCACTCAAAACACCAACCAGCCCAGCCAACAGCAAAAATAAAGTCAAGCAGCTAGCACCAACTGTGCTTACTGCTTAGCTAAAAATACTTGAAGCAGGAGAGGAGGTATAGCCAAGTGGAAGTACTTGCAGCACATACTCTCTAAAGCATGACTAGGAAAACTCAAAGAAGGAAATGAACAGACAGCGAACACGGAGGTAAGCAATATCAAACACATCAATCATGAGCTGTGCTGCCTTTGTCGAAACTCACCACTTCGGAACCGTTTTTTCCCAAGCCGCCGCCTCCAAGAGGGCGACTAGGGTTTCTTCGTCGTCGGTGTCGATCTGACCGGCCCCTCCCCTCCAACGGCCTCCTCGGCGTTGGAGCGGGTGGGGTCCGGAGCAGGTCGACGTCCGGGTTCGTTTTTGTTGCTACTAAGGTGTGGAGTCTAGTGGATTAGGGTTCCTCCTCGCTGTCGTCGGCGATGGAGTTTAGATTTCCGACGGTGGTGTTGCCACCGGTCCGGCAAATAAAGTTCCAGGGTACTGGCGGGTGCTGCGTGCTTCTATGTCGGCGAACAATCGGTGTCAGGTATGTGAGCTCTTCGGTCATCCTCGTGGGTTTGTGGCTCTTCCTCGTTGCTGGGTCTCCTGGCGGCGGAGGACATTTTTTTCGGTCTTCGGTCCTCGGGCCGGCGGTGGCGTTTTCTTTTCCTCTTTCCATCTGCCAAGGGGCTGGCCGATTTTTTTTAATGAAATCGATTTGCTTGGTGTTCTAGGCGATGGATGATGCGGCTGTTCCAATGTTTGGTGTCCCTTGGCGGAAGGAAAGGTGGACGTGGATCGTCGTGGTGGCGGCAATGACGAACTGGAGATCGGAGATGAAGAAGATGAGATTGGATCTTGAGGACTCAATTGTAATTTTCTTTTTCTTTGAAGTTCAGTTTGTAATAGAGGAGGATGTACTGCTTTGATGCTTAATATATCTTCCTTTCGAAAAAAAAAACACATCAATCACGAGATGTAAGCACACTACATTTTAATGTTGAAACTCATGCAATTTTACTCAACCGAATAGTATCACGAGTAGAACTTTTCCTCATCATAACTATGGGGGCATTCTTCGACAACATTACTTCTGTCCTACACAAGCAGGCAACAAATGAAACAACTAGTGGTCATCTACATATGGAACAAAGAACTCGAAGGGAAATTCTAATGAATGACGAATATATTGTCTTCCAGCATCAAGTCACAGATAAATAAAACTTAAGGTTAAAGTCAAACAAAGATACCATGATACTCTAGCTAACATAATAAGTAATAATGGTCCTCTAAGTGAACCACACAGTGCTAACTTCAATACTCCCACATCCTAGTTGATATCTTCTCTAGCTTGAGAATGACTAGTTCCCACAAAAGCAAGCTTAGATCCTGAAATGCCATACTGCGACCTTCCACGGAGTGCTCAAAAGGTTTCCTCACCATATTGTACCATGCCATTTGCTCTCTATTCTGACTCTTTAATGAAACGGAAGAGCTCCTGCCCATGTTCAAGAAAAGGGTCTTCGACAGAAAGATCAGATGCCCTGTGAAAGTCCAAACCTGCCATCTCTTTAGGTGCCATAAGTAAAACCGTACACATTTCACTAGCACAAGGTGGAATAGCTAGAGTTTTCACTACAGAAACCATCTCGCCTACTGTAGCTCTTCTATTATCGGAAAGCACAAGCGCTAGCGTTATCTTCTTGAGCTCATTTGCCGTCTGGGTTATGTACTTCATGAATGCCACCTCACTTAGATCACCATAGATCTCATCATGGAGAACTACCATTTTGATATGTGACTGGATACACTCTATAGGATCAAGCTCCTTAAAGAACTCAATATAGATATTTCCAGTAGGTTCACCACCCCGAGCAGACTACAAAATCGACAAACAACTCGATTAGTGACAAGCAATGATAAAACTTGCCAGATAATTGAATTAGTGTTCATATTGTTACCGCCACGTGTAGGGTCTCAATATTAGGAAAGCATCTGAGGAAGTTGACCAGCATTTGAATCTCTTTGAAGACACCCAAGTTAACCTTTAATGCTAAGATCTTGACGCTTGGAACCATGGATCTTGGGCTCACATTTGTGTCAGACTGCAATGCAATTCATGAATCGAGCATGCTGATGACCCACACGCATGAATACCAGATCGTCAAATAGTACCTTGATGACTCTTTTCCCAATTTGAAGCACAATGCAATTTGAAGTACCCAAGCACCTTAAACGCAGAAGCACCTTCAGCAATCTTGACCTCCATCAGTGACCCCCCCGGTCCGCGAGGAGCCGAGACCACCGGCGGAGCTCGCGGTCGCGTTCATCGAAGAAAAACGAGGCGAGGTGGACGGTGTCGAACGGACCAGGGTGGCCCGCCAGGACGCGGTCGACTGCGGCGACGCGCTCGGAATCGCCGGGGTCGAGGTGCCTGTCGTAGAGGACGAGCGGCGCGGAATGCCAGAGGCGGCGCCAGCGGGTGGAGAGCGCGGTGGTGCGCGCGGCGTCCTTGATGGGGAGGCGGGAGACGATACGCCGGCGGAGGTCGTCGGGGAGGGCGCTGATGTGGTCCACGCCGTCGTCGGCATCCCCGTCCGCGGCGGAGAGGGTTCCGTCCACGGTGACGGAGGGGAAAGAGCAGTTAGCGGAGGACGGAATAAAACCAAGGTATGGCAACATTAATAGACAACAAAGTAAAATTTAAAATCGAAGTACATATGTAAATGTAATGATCGGCAAAGTAAAACACTTGCAAATTGTCATGAATGCCAATAATCAAGCAATTAGCCTTGCGCCCTTGCCCCTTCCCTTCCGCTCACTTGGCAGCCCATGCATACACTTCGTGTTCTTCTATCATTTGTGTTTAGCGTCTAGCTATTTGTAGCATACAGCCATACAGGTAAAGAGCAGTGTATTTTTACGACCGAGTCAAGGTCCTCCGCCCCTGGGAAAGAGGCAGACCAAGGGGCGGATGAAGAAGGCTTCCGTGGTGGTCATCGCGGAAATGGGAGGAAAGGAGAGGAGCGGTTTTGGCCGGAGTGCGATTGCTATTTGTTTTCACCGCCGCAGTTAATATGGGTATGTAAGTCGTAAAGTCGAACATTTATGCAGCTACGAGATATTTACCGCATAACTGGAAATGTTGGTACTACTCTTCCCTGCCGTAAGCTTCAGCAGCTCGATTTTTTTTACAACAAACACTTCTTTCATAACTTAACAGCATGAAGCTGTTATAACTATTACATAGTTAATGGTTACAAATTGGAGTGCCTCCAGAAACGAGCACCCATGAGCATGGATAGGATTCATACATAATCCTGAAAATTCTAAGTGATCAGCCTGTAAAAAAGAAATACTCTTCCTAGCTAGCAAATCCGCCATTTGATTATGTTCTCTTCTAATATTGTGGATTGTTGTGGTTGTACCTGCCAGAAGAGTGTTGACAACTTGAGTAAATGGTTTGATCTTCCAATCCGGGGGATTGGAGTGTTCAGATCCATTGATGTAGTTGACAAGTAACTGATTGTCAACAAGGAGATGAGCATCGCTTATGTGCATCATGTTGAGGACAGAGGCAGCCAAAGCTAAGGCTGCAGATTCCGCCATGAGGACTGATGAAGCTTGCTGCATTGACGCCTTGATGAAGCAGCTAAAAGGAGGAGACATATCTGTGTTGACGATGAATATGCCTATTCCTGCATGTCTTGCTCCCACCCCTGGTTGGTTCGGAGAAATTGATGCATCTGAATAGCATCTAAAGCCCTGCAACTCAGAAGGAAACTGGACAAGGTACATGTCTGCCACATGTAGGTGATGACTTGGTCCTGAGCGGTTGCCCTGGTGTGTGTCGGCCTGGTGATGTTGTGCCTTGGAAGGAGGGGTGCTGTAATCCGCCACAAAAGAGGGGTGCTCTGCAAAATTAAAGTTTATACCTTGTGTGGTAGCTTGAACAGGGAGCACAGTTGGATCAGGGTGCACATTTGGGTTGTGCAATGTCGCCATGGGAACCATTTCGCCGGCCACCATCTGAGTCGCATCCTCCTGATTATTCTCCTCGAGTGCTTGTGCATAAGTATGCATGTGAGCCTGTGCTGCCTTGCGTACCTGAAAAGAGGTCCACTTTTTCCTCTGGAAGCGGTTATCATTACGGGCTTTCCATAAATACCAGAGAGTAAATAAAGTGTTGCGCAAAGTGTCATCCGAAGGAGTTGGGGTAATCAGAAAGGGTAAAGCAATATGTACCCCATCCTCCTGGTCAGAAACAGTGTGAGTAGGAAGAGGAGGAGTAGAAGCGGCCCAGACTTGAGAGGGAAGGTCACATTTGAAAAAAAAAGTGGACATCATTTTCAATCTGGCCACAATAAGAGCAATGCTTATCTATATGAGTTGAATATCTACATGCACGCTCCCCAGTTGCCAGAGCCCTCCTTTAAGTCTCCAAGTAAAAGTTTTAAGAAGAGGAGGTATTACCTTGCTTTTCCAAACCTTTTGTAGAATGAGATTTGCATCCTGAGATATACTCCTAGACCCTTGGGTAGGTAGGCTGTGAGTGTCTTGTGCTGCTATGTTGTTGTAGATTGCCTTAGTGGTGCAGAGCCCATTTGTTGAAGGTGTCCATCTAAGAATTATGATCAGAGTTGACCACCTGAATGGATTGAGCAGCACGACATTTTGCTCCAAACTGAGATTGGATATGTTTTACTCGATCATAGCGCAATGCAACAAATTTTAGGCCTCCTTTGGAATAGAAGATTTTTGTAGCATTTGAATCCTAAAGAAAATTTTCGTATGGGATCAAAGGATTGAACTCTTACAGTTTTTATTGAATGGCTTGATCTATAGAGATTTTGGAGGTATTTTAACATGAGGTTCAACCTCTTGGAATGAATCTTTTGTATCTATCTCTTTTCTCACTTCTATGATTCATCCAAATGATCAATCTAACAACTTTTTTATGTTTTTCATTCCATAGGACTCAATATGACATGACACTCTAATTCTACATTTTTTCTATTCCTTTGTTCCAAAAGAGGTCTTAAACATATCAGATGGATGCGAGTGTGTAATTTGTTTGAGAACATGATTGATCCTAGGTAGAACGATTCATCGTGGGATCATCTGTAAAAAAATTTTGCTCGATAGCTTTGTTCCTTTTAACTATTCATGGATGTAAAAAGTCATGTTTTAGAACTAAAATATTTTTTGGCATAATACCATGTTTAAGAGCAATCTTAATTCGTCAGTTAGAATTATATTGAATTAATGAGTCCACCACATCAATTTATTATATCATGATCACAAACTCTCTTCTTTATAAAATAGTAATGCATATTCCTTTTTTTTAAAAAAATTGTCTATTTGAACCCTCTCGTCCCCGGTCCCATATGCAGTGGTAGTGGTGACAATCAATTCGAGCAGTCATTTTAACGAGCGTATGGTTTTTTCTTTTTCTTTTTGACAACAACGAGCGTATGGTTGGCAGCCTAGTAACTCGCAACAACGTGCATATTCTTCATGCGTAAGAGCAACTCCAACCGTCTAGCTAAATATAGAGTTTTACCTTCTTTGTATAATATAGAAAACCTTTTAAAACGTTGGTAAAACCAACAGCCTCTCTAAATCGTAATGTGTATAATTTTCACATCAACTGACACGCACTCAGTTCTCCCACTCCACATCACTGACAAGGGGACCCACATGTAAGTCATCTTCAATCTCTTCCTCTTCTAGCCTTCTGGACAGGCAGCAAATCGGCCGTAGGCCGGGCGCAAGGCTCGTGCGCTCGTCGCCGGCACTCACCTGGGCGGGTTGCCACCTCCTAGAAGGTACTCGCCGTGGCTAGGATCTTGCCCTCCGCCGGGACGGTGCTCGCTGTGGTCTGGATCTCGCCTTCCGCGCCCCCACGCCGCTCGCTCCGCCGCCTCCCTGCCCCACGCAGCTTGCTCCGTGCCTCCATCATCCCTGCGCAGCTTGCTCCGCGCCCTCGCGCCACCGCCTCCCCCGCCCCGCGCAGCTTGCTCGGCTCCGTGACTCCGTCGCAGCTGGCTTCGCCGCCCCCGCGCAGCTTGCTCTGCGCCTCCGCCGCAGCTTTCTCTGCCGCTCGCTCCGCTCAGCGTCGCCCTCCTCCAGCCGAGATCTCACCCTCCACCGAGATGCTGCACTTCGCCGGAGCTAGCCCTCTGCCGGGACGGCCGCGCCTGGGCAGCAGGTCCCGCCTGGAGGGAGACGCGGGAGGGGCACCTAGAAACGCGGGAGTGCGAGCGGAGAGATGGCGGCAGAAGTGGATCGTCAAATGTACCGAGGCAGGAGGGATTTTTTCCGAGCACGATGGCGAGCTGACCCGGATAGCGAGTCTGTTGGAATTCAGTTTTTGTGTTTTTTCCAAATTTTAGCTAGTCTTTGAGGTTTAGAGAGTCTCTTGAAGTTGCTCTGAACTAACTAGATTTTGAATGAGTGGTAGGAGCAAGTGGGTGGACAGAAGCAGACCATGTGCATACAGTAACTGCAGGTGAACAGCATAAGAGATGCCTCCAAGTCAAAAAAGTTGGGACAGGCGACAACCTTTTTCCTTTATTCAGTGGCTTTTCTGTCATATCAATTGGATATAGTGCTTAAACAAATCAAAATACACCTCAATACAATATCAATTGCAGATACGGTGCTTAAACAAATCAAAATACACCTCAATACACATGAATAAGACAACATTGCACGGTGGACGAGAATAGATCCACAGCTCAGATTCGTTCTTCCATGACTTACATCTACTGTACAACATTTGCATCCCTCCACCTGCATCTCTAGCTTCCTCTCACTACTAGAAAAGGGGACTTCTGTCCCGGCCATCAGTACCGGGTATTTTGCCCCCCGGTACTGATGTGACCCCGACGCACCCCTAGAGAGCCACATCAGTACCGGTCCGTGGCTGGAGCCGGTACTGATGTCGCGCATCAGTGCCGGGCAGGGGCCAGGACCGGCACTAATGTGGAGCTGCCACATTAGTACCGGCTCCAGCCACGGGCCGGTACTGATGTGGGCCACATCAGTACCGGTGCCAGCCACGGACCGGTACTGATGTGGAGCGGCTCACATTAGTACCGGCTCCAGCCACGGCCCGGTACTAATTGCCTCGCGTTTAAAAATCTCAGCCTTCTTCTTCCTCTAGCCCGAGCCACTCACTCACTCTCCCCATCTCGAGCTGCCCCATCTCCATGGCGCCCTAGAGGAGGTTTTGCCGGATTTACGACGATTCCTCGACGATTTCACCTATTGAAGTGGTGTAGAGGTTAGTTACTTCATCCTCCCTCGATATATGCAACTTATTTCGAGTTTTAATGGTTGAAATAGGAGTATTTTGTGATATTTAAAATGACTTAAAGATGGGGATTTTTTTCTTATTTCCATGCATTAATGTGTATATTCAATTAGAATGTTGTAGATGTTAGTTGGATGAGATGTTGTATGTGATGGTAGAATTTTTTTAGTTTGATCTATTTGAACATATGATTTACCTTTTCAAATTAAACTAGCATTAAATAATATTTTAGAAATGATAGTTAAATTAGTTCTTGAAATAATATTTTAGAAATAATACTTTTAGATTCCATTAAATAATATTTTAGAAATAATACTTTTAGTAATACTTGAAATGCTAGAGTTAGTTTAGAAATATTAGAAATTTGTCTACAGTTACTCTTCTGAAAATATGAAACATCAGTTAATTAGTATTGATTTTATTTAGTTTTTCATATATATGTCGCACTTTAAATTTCTGTAAGGTGGTCATTTAAGTTTGTCGTATTGTGTATTGTGGGTTGGATATGAACACCGGTTGATTTTTTGGTGATACTTTGTAGATGAATCGGCAATGGATGTACTCGGACAAGAGAATCTCCATGGAATACATTAATGGGTTGCGTGAATTTCTAGCTGTGGCGGAAGCAAACAAGCCCCCGTCTGGTTTCATTATTTGTCCATGCAAAAAGTGCAATAATCTGAAGGATTACTCATCGATAAAGAGTCTTCACGACCACCTATACAAATGGGGATTCATGCCGAATTATTTTGTTTGGACAAAGCATGGGGAAAGGGGGGTCATAATGGAAGACGATGAAGAAGAAGATGATCAGATTCCAGATTGGACTCAAGAAGATGCCTTTGCAGATGATCCAATGGGAGAGGATTACATGGGCGACACTCAAGGAGCTGCTCCGGCTGATGAGCCTCTCGACGAACTCGGTGAGATGTTACGCGGTGAAAAGCAAGATTGCGAAAATGTGAAGGAGTCCAAGAAGTTTGAGCGTATGTTGAAAGATCACAAGAAACCGTTGTACCCAGGTTGCAAAGAGGGGCAGAAGAAGTTGGGTAGCACACTGGAAATGTTGCAATGGAAGGCTAGACATGGACTTTCAGACAAGGGCTTCGATGATTTGATGCAGATCGTAAAGGATATGCTTCCCGAGGGAAACGAATTGCCAGCGTCAACATACGAAGCTAAAAGGGTTGTTTGTCCTCTGGGTTTGGGGGTACAAAAGATACATGCATGCCCTAATGATTGTATCCTCTACCGAGGTGACGATTATGAGAAATTGGAGGCTTGTCCTGTGTGCGAAGCGAAGCGTTATAAGATCCCACACAATGAGGGTGATGAAGTTGAGGGGGGTAAGAAGAAGAAAATTCCTGCGAAGGTAATGTGGTATTTTCCAGTGATACCACGACTGAAGCGTTTATTCAGGTGTGCGGCTAATGCAAAGTTGATGAGTTGGCACAAAAAAGAACGCAAAGCAGATGCAAAGATCAGGCACCCTGCTGACGGGTCACAGTGGAGATTAATTGACACAGAATTTAAAGACTTTGCAGGGGAAGCAAGGAACATTCGGTTCGGTTTAAGTACGGATGGATTCAATCCATTTGGTGAGTTTAGTAGCGGTCATAGCACTTGGCCTGTGACCTTATGCATGTTCAACCTTCCTGGTTGGTTGTGCCTGAAGCGGAAGTTCATTATGATGCCAATAATCATCCAAGGTCCAAAGCAGCCAGGCAATGACATCGATGTGTATCTAAGACCGTTGATTGAAGATCTGCAAAAGTTGTGAAAGAAAGAAGGTGTACCAGTTTGGGATGAGGACAAAAAGGAGGTCTTCAATCTACGAGCATTGTTGTTCGTAACCAGCCAACACTTGGTAATCTATCAGGACAAACAAACAAGGGATATCGAGCATGCACCCACTGTTTAGATGATACTTGCAGCATGTATCTAAAACACAGTAAAAAGATCATGTATTTGGGCCATCGTCGATTTCTTCCTCCTAAGCACCCGTTAAGAGAAGAAGGAAAGCATTTTGAAGGTGTTGGAGAAAAACGTAAGAAGCCCTTGCACCGTGCTGGTAAAATTGTATTTTCTATGGTGAAAGATTTGAAGGTAGTGTTCGGCAAGGGTTCTGGTAGCCAACATGTACCAAACGACGCCGACGGACATGCACCCATGTGGAAGAAGAAGTCGATATTTTGGGAGCTACCTTATTGGGAAGTACTTGAGGTTCGCAATGCAATTGATGTGATGCACGTGATGAAGAATTTTTGCGTGAACTTACTTGGCCACCTAGGTGTATATGGAAAGGCAAAAGATACAATTGAAGCACGTAGGGACCTGAAAAATATGAAGCAACGAGAAAGTCTACATCCCGAGAAGAGAGATAAAGGAAATTACTTGACTCCTGCTAGTTACACCCTAAGCAAGGAAGAGAAGCAGAGAATGTTTGATTGCTTGAACAGCATGAAGGTCCCAACGGGCTACTCCTCAAATATACAATGAATAATAAATTTTAAACAGAAAAAATTCATAAATCTAAAGGCTCACGACTGCCACGTGTCGATGACACAACTCCTGCCTGTTGCACTAAGGGGTATTCTACCAGAGAATGTGAGACTAGCGATCGTTAAGGTGTGTGCATTCCTCAACCAGATCTCTCAGAATGCAATCCATCCACGCAATCTATTGAAGCTACAGAATGATGTCGTGGAATGCCTCGTCAGCTTTGAGATGATCTTTCCACCTTCGTTCTTTAATATCATGACCCACCTTCTGGTCCATCTAGTTGAAGAGATTTTTATCCTCGGACCTGTATATATGCACAACATGTTCCCTTTTGAGAGGTTGATGTCTGTTTTTAAGAAGTATGTCCACAATCGCGCCCGTCCTGAAGGAAGCATCACAAAGAGATATGCTACGGAGGAGGTGATAGAGTTTTGTGTCGACTTTATTGATGACAAGTTTTTTAAAATTTATGGTCATGTAATAAAGTCATGTAATATGTACCTATGACTCAGTAACAAGAACTTGTATTTCTCTGGATCAAAATTAATTATTTTAATTTTCTATGCATCGTCGGGTATAAAATAAATAATTTAACGTAAAAATATACACGAGCAAGACTAAATCGAGGTATACATGTTAATAACACGACAAGTCTTACGAATGTAAAATTTTGCATGGCAAAAAAATATTCATGTTCGATTTTTAAAGTGAATATAAGAGTTTTGACCAAAATAACTTACCACTAAGTTAAATTAATAGATTTGGCAAGTTTGAGATGTAAGTTCACATTCCACAGTATATATCTAAGTTAAGCACAATAGTATTTAATCTGCCATTTCACCGTATTCAATATGATTTATAATAAATTTAAGAGCAAATTCAAATAGATTTGGAAATTTAAAAGGAAAAGAAAAGGAAAACGAAAATAAACAAAAGCACATCAGTACCGGGCCTAGATGAGCCCCGGTACTAATGTGCCTTTCCATTTGGCGAAATGAAAAGGCACATTAGTACCGGGGCTCATCTAGGTCCGGTACTAATGCCCACATTAGTACCGGTGCCAAACTAGCCTCGGTACTAATGTGTGCATTAGTACCGGGCCTAGTTTGGCACCGGTACTAATGGGGGGGGGGGTACAAGGCGCCCGGCCCCCTTCTTCCCCCAACACTTAGCGAATTCCATCCCGGCCCCCTCCTTCTTCTCCCCAACGCCGCCGGCGCCGCCGCCCATCGTCGTCGTCTCCATCGCCGGCCGCCGGTCCGCCACGCCTCGACGTCCACGCCGTTGTCGACGCTGCCGCCGTCTCCCTCGTCGCGACGCCAGCCCCGGCCCGGTCCTCCGCTCCGCGCGCCCCGCCGGCCTACCGCCGCGTGCCGTCCACACCGCCGCCACCGTCCACACCGCCGCCGTCCCCGGCCGTGCGCCGCGCGACGCCCCTGCCCGCCGTGCGCCGTCCACGCCGCCGCCGCCGTCCCCCCGACGCCGCCGCGTGCTGTCCACCTCGCCGCCGCCGTCAACCGCCACGTCGGTAAGCGGCCAGCCCCGCCGTCGCCAGCCGCCATGCCGCGGCGCGCGCGGCCGCGCGCCCCGGCCCCAATTTGGGGGCTGACGTCAACCCCGTGGTGGCTGACGTCAGCCCCCTTTTTTTTATTTAAATATATAGAATTTAGATATAAATATAGATTTATAAATTAGAATTTAGATTTAGATATAAATATAGATTTATAAATTAGAATTTAGATTTAGATATAAAATATAAATATAGATTTATAAATTAGAATTTAGATTTAGATATAAATATAGATTTATAAATTAGAATTTAGATTTAGATATAAAATATAAATATAGATTTATATATAAATGTGTATTTATGGACATTTAAATATGTATTTATGGATATTTAAATATATATTTATGGACATTTATGGATATTTAAATATGTATTTATGGACATTTAAATATGTATTTATGGACATTTATGGACATTTAAATGTGTATTTATGGACATTTATGGACATTTAAAAGTGTATTTATGGACATTTTGATTTATAATTTAGATTTAGATTTGAATTTAGATTTGAAATTAGGTAGCCGACACGCTCGCTCGCTTGCTCATTCGCTCGCCCGACTCGCTCGCTCGCCCGACACGCTCCCGCCCGACACGCTCCCGCCCGACACGCCCGACACGCTTCCGCCCGACACGCTCCCGCCCGACACGGTTCCGCCCATTATTTGTAGTCATTTTTTCATGAAACATTTATTCTTGTGTAATTATTCTTGTCATTATTTGTAGTTACGAGATGAATCCAAATGAGGATGAGTTCGAAAAACAGGAGCGAATCTTAATGGATATGATCGCTCAAAATGAAAATAATGATGAGGCCGCTCGAAGGGAGGCTGATAGCTTCCTCGACATCCCCGCGGGTGATGGGGAACAAGAGCAAGAAGCAGATCAGCAACCAGTTGCCCATGAAAGCAACGAGACACAACAAGAGGAGATATAATATGGATGATGACTTTCAAGATTTGACATCGTTCACGACTTCTCATATATTAATAATAGTTTATCCATTTTCCAGGTTCCTTCTTCAAGCAAGAGCAGTAAAAAGTCTCAAAGGAAACGCGGCCCAAAGAAGAAGCTAGAGTGTCGTTTCATCATGACAGAAGTCGCTGAATCAAGGAGACCACTTGCTCCAGAAGAAAATGTGACGAAATTGGTCAACCATATTGGTTTTATTGTCAGGGATAACATCCCCATAAGCATTCCGTACTGGAGAGCTTCTGAAGCTCCCGATTACGAAGATGGGGATGATGAGGCACCGAAGGTGCGGGGAGATGTGGTTGCGGACACAGACAAGGACATGATATGGGAGCAGATCACAGAACACTTTACATTCCCAGATGAAGCAAACTTGGCTAACATCAGATATTGGGCGATGCAAAAGGCTGCAAATGCCTTTCAGTCGTACAAGAAGCGTCTGACGGCAGAGTACATCAAGAAGGGGCTTACACCGGACTTCACCAAGAAAGGATTGGCCAAGTTAAGAGATCACTGGGATGCCTTTGTGCAACACAAGGAATCGACAGAGGCCAAGAAGTTGACAGAAACCAACACCGCCAATGCCAGGAAGAAGAAGGAATTTCACAAGCTCGGACTGGGAGGTTACAAGAAGGCCATTCCCAAATGGGATCAGAATGAACAAGATATAATGGCTAAAGGAATCATCCCGGCAACTCTAGATTGGCCTGAGCGCGCAAAGCATTACTATTTTGCATATGGTGGCAAACTGAATCCAGAAGATGGAACATTAGTGCCGAGCGATCAATTAAGAGAAACATCTGGAAGGCTTGTTGATTTAATAAGGCGTACATCGGAAGGATCTTTCTTGCCTGATCGAGAGAATGATGAGTTTACTATGGCACTAGGTACCAGAGAACACAGTGGATGTTGCAGAGGCAAGGGTGTCATACCATGGAAAGAAGCATTCCTGCAGCACCTTGATTCGTATAGAAGTCGCAAAAGAACTAAGGACCAACAAGCACGTGAGATACGAGAGCTGCAACAGCGCGTCAGTATGCATGAGGCGAAAATGGCGGAAGTCATCGATCAACGTGTGGCGCTCGCTCTTAGCAAGCACTCAACAAGTCAGCAAACACCTGCAGCATCAGGGCCTCATGATGAAATGAGCCCATCTAGTAAGCGTAAGAGCAGCGTCGCTTCCACGGAAGCAGCCCCAGCGGCCACGGATGCAGGCGCCCCTGCTGTCGAGGAGCGACGACCCCACTACCCCGTGGATGACATCACTGTGAGGTCCACATGTGAACTTCTGACTAAAGTAAGAAACAAGATGCTTGTGGTGGCTTACGGTATTGCTGAGGTACCGACACCAGGGGAAACATTTATGGAGTACCCCCTTATGAGTATAACTGCTGATTTAGCCAAAGTCTTTGTGGACCGAGTGGTTGACTCTTGGGATGACTTAGAACTAGAACCGGAAGGACCTGATGGGGAAGAGACCCTAAGAGAAGCGGTACACCGTTGCATTTTATGGCCGAAGGATCACATAAGGATAACACAATAGCCCGTGGAAGCATCATCTCCTGCACGATCCGCCGTGCCGGGAGCACAAGACTCCCCAGGTAGAAGGGAACGCAGCAGCAGTCCCGAGCATCTAGCAGGTGACAGGGATCCAAGCATGAGTCCAACTCCTCCTGCCAGTAAGGGTTCCAAACGAAGACCTCCTCCTCCTCCTCCTCCGCGTCCAAAGAAGCAGAAGATAGTCAAGACTGTAGAGAAAAAATCTTACGAGAAGACTTCGGAGGAACAGGATGCGATAGTGGCCAAACAAGTGCACGATCATTTTCATGGCCCGAAACCTCCACCCGAGAAAAAAACTGACATGGTTAAATTTAAGCGTTTCCTAGCAGGCAAGGAGAAAGAGAAATTGAGAGTGCCAGTGCCTCCTCCATTGTCTGACTACGATCGCGCAGCAGTCAAGATCAACAAGAAGAAACAGAAAGTTCGGTCAACTGTTGCGCAACTAGGAACCCAATCGAAGCAATCCGTCTCGCCCCTCAAAGTTATTTCAACCAAGGACCAGGAATTGCTTCTATTTGGTGCAGATGCTGGACTCACACCGGGTCAAATTCTAGGGACTGAAGAGTTAGAAATGCATCCAGGGGCACAAAGACGTCGATATGTGCATGGTGAGCCGCTTCTGTGGGAGCGATTGTTGGTCGATCTTCCAACTAGAATGTACGAGTTCCACAATTGGTACATGGAAGAGTCAAGAACAAACGAGAACGGTATGGTCGAAGTTAGAATTGGAGAGGAACATTTTTTCCAAGGTACAAGCACTTTCCTTGTGCCTTTCGAAGAGTTCCATATGCTATTCAATCAAGATGCACTCGACTACTCATTAATGACTTACTGGACGCTGTAAGTCTTTATTTTACTATAAGCTTAAAATTACCGTTGTAGCCTTACTACTGTATGTCTGATCTTCTCATTTGTATCATACAGCATGGAGATGCAATCTTGCCGGAAGCAAGGAATCATGGACGTCGGCTTCATGGATCCTATGCAAATAAATGAGGCAAATGTGGATGATCAGGCAACAGATACAGTGGTTCATTTGTATAAGTTTCTGGACAGGCAACAGGACAAGACTATGATACTTTTGCCGTACAACTGCCAGTGAGCAACCTGTTTCACATATCTATTTATTTATTTTCCGAATTACACTAAATATTACAATATACTTATATACTTGTATATGTAATGGCAGCTTCCACTGGATTCTCTTTGTTATCTATCCAAAGACGGGCCACGTCTGGGTCTATGACTCTATTGGCGGATATAAAGACTGGTATATTTCTCTCCTCGAACAGTTGAACCTAGCATGTGATATGCTCTTCGTACAGTACAAAGGGAAATTTTAAGAGAAACTTACATACCTCCATGACGTCGAGGTACGTCTTTTTGTTCTTCGATCTCATGTCACTTCTTCTCTGAATACAAGAATTCATATTTATTAACTTTGTTCTCAAATATGTGTAGTGCATGAAGCAGCCGAAGGGTACCAATCTATGCCCATACTACGTATGTGAGTTCATGCATACCTTTGCAAGTAACTACTTGGGTGGAAACCGCCAGCGAGCGGTGCGTACTTATCCGTAGTTCTTAATTTTTATATACTTCGTTCTACCAATAATACTTATGAAATTAATAACTTCTTCTCTAGATTGATCGCATAAAGAAAGGATTTCTCGAGACAGAAAAAATCCGGCTAATTCAAGAACAATTGTGTGGATTTCTTCTAGACGAGGTGATCAATCCAGGGGGAGAGTTTTTTCTGGTGCATCAAGGTTCACAAGGACCACTGACGCCACTTCAGGTCCTAGCATTGAAATCGGTCAGAAAAACGAGGAGGACAAGGAGAAGGAGAAGGCTCACAATGAGAAGGAGGAGGAGAAGGACAATGACAAGGAGAAGGAGAAGGTGAAGGAGAAGCCGAAGGAAATTCCTTCTAGGGTCAGTACTAGGAGTCAGCAACGACGAGAAGGATCTTCAAGCAAACGATCTTAGAAGGATCCAAACTTTAATCTTCTCTGACAATTGATTTGTTGTAAATATTTGTATCGTATTTTCATATGCACAATATGCTTATATATATGTATTATATGTTGTATGCAATCTATACGCTTCGCATTAGGATAAGCATATTAGTATACGTATACCAAACACATACGAAAAGTATATTAGTATACGTATATCAAAAAAATACAATTGGATTATAAATAAAGAAACTGAAAAGAAAATAAAAAATAAAAAATAAACATTAGTACCGGCCCGTGTTAGCAACCGGTACAGATGTGAGCCCACATCTGTACCGGCCAGTAACACGGTCCGGCACTAATGTGGCCGCCCACATTAGTACCGGGTCACACGACCCGGTACTAATGTGGGCGGCCACATTAGTGCCGCCTTAGCTGTACCGGGTGGCCACCCGGTACTAATGTGGGTTGCCACCCGGTACAGATGCCCTTTTCCCTAGTAGTGTCTCAAAACGTAATTGTATAGTGTCACATCCATATTTTTGTTTGGAGATAACACGGAATAGGATCCTGTTCACAATTTTTAGATATGATTATTCCATCTTATATTTAATTGAATGGGATAAATACGTCCTATTTTGATTGATGAGAGATTAAAGTGTCAATAGATGCATAGCATAAATCTCATATGTCATATATGACCAGCTTTGTTTTTTTGCGGAGGTTAGTTGAGGCTCTGTGTTGATGTCCTAATCCGACTAAGCGGAGTTGAGAGTTTGAGTTAAGTTGAGCGGTGCGTGTTGATACCTCAATTCAACCCACCTGAGATGTGCGGTCTGCGGATCAGAGTTATTTGTGAATCCTACCACTCTAGTTGTGAGATCGATGGACCGGAGTTGTGAGAGATGGTTTAATTACCTCTCTAGTTGTGCAGTTTATGGACCACAGTTGTATGATTTTCTGACCTGATTTTTCTTATAAACTAGATTAATTTCTTTTTTCTTCTAATAAAAATTTGAGAAACCGCAAGCTTTTGCCGTCCATTAAAAAACTTATTTCTTCTCTTCTCCCCTCCCAGCCTTACCCGCTCTGTTGCTAAGCAGTTGCTTGACATTCTGCTGCCCCCTCCCCCACCCAACCGCCGCACACACACCACACCCCCGATGGCATCCTTACCTCTGTCGCCCCAAGGACGACCTTCTCTGCCCCGTCTCCAAGGCAGGAGCTTAAGCTCGCCACCAGAGATAAAAGTGGTACATATATTATGGGTTATTTAGATCTACACCATTACAATTTTTCAACTTTGGAGAAACACCACTACAATTCAGTTATATCGAAACTTGTCATTACAATTCTTTGTTTCCCACAAAAATGCCACAAAATACATATAAAGACTACTTGGACCCACTTGCAGGCATTTACAAATACATATACTTTATTGCTACTCCTCTCTCCTATCACTGATGTGCGGGCCCCACTTATCATCTTCTTATTCCTCTTCTTGACATCTTCTTCTTCCTCGTCTCCTATCACTGGTCGGGGCTTGGCTCTGCGCCCGAAGGAGCTCCTATCTCGACGGCCATACCCTCCTGCCCGATCGCCACCGCGATAAGGCCGCCACCTCACTCCGCCGCAGATCTCAGTCCTCATGGCCTTCCCGTCCCTATTCTCTCTGATCTCTATCTGCCGTCAGGGCCGTCCCAAAGGGGGGGCAGGCAGGGCGACGACCAAGGGCCCATTAGTCTGGGGCCCCAAGTCTACTCATGTATGAGACATATACATATCTACAATTCCTTCCCGAATCCCGGTCAGTAGACCGATCCCTTCGCTTGAAACTTCGACGTTTCGTATTCGCGACTCGCATCTCATGTGTGGTGTTGGCGGGCGACGGCACGCGCTGCGCGGCCAGCGACTGTCCGCGTCCGCCGAGGCGACGAGTCGGCGAGTTTTCTCTCCGTCAGCCTAGACATCAAGACAAATATGCACGAGATGTGTTCAGTGTTCTTCACCTGTTTGCCATTAGTTAATCTTTCCATTAAATCGTTGATCATGCAACATCACATTGCCAGACTCGGACTGATTGATCCTGCACGACGGCGACCGACGTGGTTGATTCTTGGCACCGGTGCACCACGGTAAGTGATTTACTGCTTGATTTGATGTGATCATATATTTTGCCGTTCTTTTAGCTTTTTTTAATATAATATTACTTTTTTCCTGAACTAAATATATGTTGCAAATTATGCTTTATTAATAGTACTATATACTTCAATCATCATATTAAAGTATTAGGTTATCAGGTTTAACTTAGTGTCTTGCTCGCACAGATGCCCTTGAAATTTATGAGACGGCACTGTCTGCTGTATATCGATGGGTGCCGATTCATGGAGGAAGAGGACGAACTGACTGACAAAGGGCAAGAGCAATTGCTTCCGACGCTGCGTGTCGAATCCAGAAGGGGTAGAAGTGCTCGTTGTCGCAGATGGTGTGGGGCACATCGAGGAAGCTTGCCACGGTGAGGATGTGCAAAAGGCCGAAGGGGGAATCATGGTCATGGCTACGTGCTCCTGTCAATCATGCTAATAAAAAATCCAATAGCATCTTTAGGCTATGATTCGCATTTTTTATTGTCTGCAGCGCCGAACCCGTCGCCCGGGTCGCGAGCTCCGCACTGCATGCGTGCCGCCGAGGCTGCATGCCTGCGTGCTCCGCGCACCGCCTGGCCGCTTGCTGCTGCTCCTGCTCGCCGCCGCCCAACCAGCGTGCGGCTGCTGCTACTCTCCATCGACGGTGATGGATGACGAGAGGAGGAGGAAGAAGATGTTAAGGGTGTGTTTAGTTGGGTTGTAATTGTGAAAAAAGTTGTCGTGAGCTGTGGAAAAACTATTGTGAGAAAGCTGAAAGCTGTTTGGTGAAACATCTATAGCTTTTTGTAAACTGACGAGCGGACCCTACATGTCATTCACAGTTCATCCCACTCAACTCTCTCCCTCTCTCACTGACAAGCGGACCCCACTCGTCAGTTTCCTCTCCTTCCTCACAGCACACAGATTTGCTTGTGGTTCCCGGTGGTCACCGGCGAGGCCTTCCCAGCCACTGGCATGGCCTTCCACGCCTGCGGCCGGAGGAGTTCGCGCCTACCGCCGGAGGCACCAGCGCCGCAGGAGGCAGCTCGCCGGCAGCCCGCGCCGGAGGAGGTAGCTCGCCAACAACCCGCGGCAGAGGAGGAAGCTCGCCAGCAGCCCACGCCAAAGGAGGCAGCTCGCGGCAAAGGTGCCCGCTCGTCGGCGGAGCTCGCCCGCAGCAGCGGCGCTCGCCCCTGCACCGGGAGCGGGAAAGGAAGGGGCGCCGGGAGATGGGGTCGTCAGAGAGTAGAGGGCGCCTGGTAGATGGATCTGGACCACCGCCAACAAAGGGCACCGCTGGCCCGGGAGGAGGACATAAGCGCCAGGGAGGGCAGCTGCGGGCGACGGCAAGGGGCGCCAGACTTGCGAGCAGAGGATGGAGGTGACAGGAGGAATAGAAATCGAACCGGTACCCTACTAACCGATGGCATGGTGGGTAAATATTCGCAACTTTTTGGAAGTCACAGTCGCTAAAAGCAGGGGGAGAGTGGTTGTGGGATTTCAACTGAGGCAAAACTGCTTTTCTCAAAAGTCAGGGTAGAGTGACACTCCTTTGGTTGGACTTTCGACTTTTTGGGAAAGTTACAGCTAGAAAAAGTTCAACCAAAGGGACCCTAAGTAGGGTCCGCATGTTAGTGACAGGAGAGAGGAGCTTCAACGAAGTATAGGTATTCGCATACGTCTCTAGCTGGGCTCAAGTGATCTCCATACGTATTTTGTGGTATTCTTGTGGGAAACAAAGAATTGTAATGACAAATTTCAAAATACCTGAATTGTAGTGATGTTTCTTCAAAGTTGAAATATTGTAATGGTGTAGATCCAAATAACCCATATATTATAGGTTCGATTGTCCGAAGGAAGGGGGCAAACAGCCAATAGTTCGTATCCGAATCTGAACATTCAATATCTGTATTTATCTATACTGCATTCGTATCTAGACTTTGATCCGAGAAAAAAATAATTATATGTATTTATATTTGTTATCTGTTCTATCTCATCCGTTTTCATCCCACTCGTCACCACCGGCCTACAACACACAACCGCTCCTCCGCGTCGTTGTCAGCAACTAGCTTTCTCCAGGCCAGCTCTTCCTCCTCTACACGCTACTCCCAAAGGTCAACGTCGAGCACCGGCCCCCTCCATGTTGTTCTCCTATGTGCTACCTCAAGCAAGCAGCCCCGTTTCACAAATTTTATGAGCCATTGACTAGTAAGACACTAAGGGTCTGACAATCTAATATTTTAATATAATAGTTACAATATATAATAGTATTGATAAGAAATAACTTGTAGCATATATTTAATTTTTCTTATAAAAGTAACCGTACATCAAATAAGATAAAAAATGGCAAAATGACTATAATGGTTACCTCAAATAAAAGTACAGTGCTTTAGTGTTTTTTAAAAAAACGTCTTTGAGTATTTCTTGATGCAAAATCTTCAAGAACACTATCGAGATCAATTGTATCTAAAGTATTCTTCTCAATAATACCCTAGTCGTAGTCGCCTTCTCTTCTCTTGTGCGTGATGCATCAAGATGTTAATATGTGCGATACGTATGGTCTACCGGTCTATACACTTGATACTCATGGCCCCCAGCCTTATGGGCCCATGAGCAGCGTACAGTTTGCCCATAAGCAAGCTCCCCTACACCACCCTCTTTAGTGGCGAATTCAGAGAATAATTTAAACCGAGAGAATAATTCAAATTAGAAATGGATCAATAACTACCAGCCAAAGTTGACTTTTTCACCAAAGAATCTAATTCACCTTAGAAACTTAGACACCAAATGGGAACGTTCAGTTTTTAGCTATTCAGGTTCACAAACAAGGTTTGCATTTTCTGCCTACGCGTCACATAACCCCATGGCCAACGCCATTTGAGTTTTTTCACAAACCTGCGACCACATGTTACCCGTCGGATGCATCTGGCCCGGTGCACCCTCTGGTGATGAGGACATCACAGCCATACATAACCCGGATGTTTTGGTTACACCAGATGAATCGCAGAGTACGTCAAGTTCATCTCAGGGTACGCATCAAGAATCAGGTGCACAATCGGTTACACAAGAACAAGTATTGGATACACAAGCAGAAGTATATGAAGGACCAGTTACGCGCAGTCGTGCAAAGAAAACTCAACAAGAGGTGCATACTTTTCTATGTGAGTTACGCTGTAATATTAATGAGAGTCATATAGTACGTAAGTCTTGTACTTTGCTCCTACTTAGGGTTACACAAGAGGCTTCTCTGCTGGGTTACGTAAAGGACACAGAAGATTACATGGAGGACACAAGGAATGGTGCCCAAGCTGAGAAAAGTTACGCAAACAAGACCCAAGGTTATGTGATAGAAGCATCAACTTCACGTCCAAGTCTATACCATCTCGGGAAGAGACGGGGACCAAGTGATACATCACTGAAAGCTCCTTGAAGTTAGGATCCAACCCAACAAACAGCTCATCATTTCGACTTCCGAGCTACGAGTAATAGTCATTTGAGTGGAGGCTGCGCAAAAGCTGAACAGGCACGCGTGAACTGAAGAAGACTTTGTGAATGCTTCCACCAGTTGGCCTTCCACCTCCCAACGTGGCCACTTCAGTTCACACTTATCCCACACCCATCTAGGAGGGTTGTTCCTAATATAACTACCCCCTATGTACCATTGAGAACTCAGTTTTGATGATTATGAATTGTTAACCACATACGGTTGATCGCAGCCATGCTGCTGAGTGCCTTGCACACCCCTGGTCTTCCTTATTCTTCTTGGACATGTGAAGAGATCCCTCTGGGGTCCATGTTTCCGTTCGGCTGCACCGTATTGTGTGGATTAGTTCCGGCTTGTGGTTTTGCGATCGTCCGGAGATCGAGCCGAAGTCTTCGCGGTTTCAGTGCCTCTCTCCCAGTTGCTTGGTCGCATCCAACCTTTGTCAGGTATAAAGCATTTTACCCGCTGCTTGCAGCAAGTTATATTGTTACAAAACCTACCGCCGTGAAGATCGGGCCATCCTCAGGACCTTTCTTGCAACTGTCTTTATCATGTGGTAATCACAGCTATCGTTGTCACGGTAGGTTTTTGTTATTACCCACCCTCCCACCCTGATCTGTTACTTTGTTTTGTTCATGTCCTACAATCCACTAAAAAGTCACACAAAAAAAAATCTCATAGCCTTTTGTGGTATTGTTGCATTGTGTGTTGCGTTCATCTTGTTGCTAATCACCATCCTTGTTCTTCCATCGTGTTTTAAATTTTTTCGCACTCCTCATATGTTATCTTGTGTTTGCTGTTAGAAAAAAAATCAGAAAAAAAGTGTGAAAGAAAGAGAAAAAAAGAGAAGAAAGAAAAGAGAAGTTGAAAGGGGTTGTGTTGAGGATTGTGTAACCAAAAGTTTGCTCTCTGTAATCTCAAATTGGTGGTGTTTGTGGATAGTAACATTTGAACCGGGTTACACACTTTGTTTCAATACCGTAGTCTTTCTTGAACAGCCACCTATAGCTCCATAAAAATATGTAAACCGGGGTTTTTGATTCGTAATCCTTTCGACCGCTTAATCACAGGTTTGGTTACGCCAAACTAGCGCACTCATTGTGCTTGAGAACGAGTGTGCAAGAGGTGAGGTTGTGTGATTTCACATATTTTCCTATTCCACTTTCTCTTGTAATATCCTAACATGGCAGGATCTGATTCGAGTGTTCGTGGTGGGAACCATGGAGACGAGGAGCCTCCTGTCTCACAGGCTGAGTTATGCAATGTGGCAAACTCGCTTGTGGAGGCCATGGAGAGGATGTTGAATGAACGTCTTCCTGCTGCGGGAAGAAGAGCTCCACATCACCATGAAGAATCCGGTGATGAAAATTCTGGTTTCGAGCGTGGTTTTCGTGACCATTTTGGAGGTGGTCATGATGGTCGTGGTGGTGGAAGGCGTGCTGGTCATGAGGACTAGTGTGCAAGAGGTGATCATCGTCATGGTCGCCGTGTTCGCTTTGATGATGAAGCTAAAGCTCAGGGCAGCCACGATGATGATGATGATGATGATGATGATGATGATGATGATGATGATGATGATGATGATGATGATGATGATCATTTTGGAAATGGTGGGCGGTTTGAACGTCATCGAGATCGCCGTCATGGTGTTGGTCATGATGGTGAACGCCATCGTGGTCGCCATAGAAATGATCCAGACAACATTGCTCGTGTCAAGCTAAGTGTTCCAAAATTTTTAGGAAAGGAAGATGATGATGCATACCTTGATTGGGAAGAGCGGTGTGATCAGATTTTCAGAGTGCATAATTGTTGACGTTTCTTAACATCGTCACTAGTTGTACACCTAGAGGGAACGTAAGATCAACTGGGTACACCGACAGGTACGAACGAGGACAAGATCAGATGACGTGAACAGAGATATATGTGTCGTCTTCTCGAGTGGGTTTCACTTGGGAAGAGGCTTCGCCATAGGATGTCCTAGACAAGGGGTAGGAGTGGTAGAAGCGGCTTCCCTAAGCTTACCATCTAGTCTTCCTAAAGATTTGGCAAAGAGTTTCTCTAATGGCAAGCCTAGAAGAACATCAAAGTCTATGATGTCATAGATGTGGAAATCTAGTCGCACCTCTATGTTATCAATGGTGATCGTCACATCCCTAGCAATCCCCGACATGGAAAAGAGGAGTGCCACTTGGGACTATAAAAATATCTATCAGTCAGGGTCAGGGGCATGTCACCCACCCAAGTATCCAAAAGGATCTCTGGTATGATGCAAGCCCCAACAGTAGGGTCATGGACAGCATCTACGATGTTTCCCCTCATGGAACAAGGAATGGTCATGGAAATCGAGCTAACCCGAAATGCTTTGGATGTATGCTTTAATTCCTGGGGTGACCGATCCACTGTGGTCCCATGATTCCAAACTTCATTGAGGACCCTATAAGGGTCTATCGATGTCGTAAGCTTCTCGTGCCAAGAGTGATCTGTGGTATTTATGATGTTTCGAGAAGGATCATCTTCAAATCGGGAAGAGAACTCCGAAGGTTGAATTTCTTCTTCCTTCGGTGTTCATGGTTCGGGAGAGGGCTCAACAGAGGAATCGAGGAATCCGGAGAATGAAAGCTCAGGTTCGGCTGTTGAGAGACTCTCATTGCTCGGCTCAGATGCTTGGTAGGGTTCGTTGTAACAGTTATGGGAGGAAGAGATTTCTAAGAAGAATTCTTGGATCTCTCTTCTTTCCTTTGGAGTTTTGGTTTTGAACGAACCTCCAGCTACAAGGTCGAGTTCTTGTGCAGATTCCATGCCTATATTCGCGTAAAAGATGCACGTTGATTCGTCATCAGATTTAGACAAGTCTGGGCTAGATGTCAAGAGACTTGAGAACCTAGCCCATGCTGCACCTATGGACTCCATCTCCAATTACTCAAAGTCGAGGAGGTCGCTCGGTATAGAATCCGAACGGGAGAACGAATAACAAAAGTCATTTCGCAGTTCTTCCCAATTGTTCACACTCTCTATCGTGCGGGTGTTCCACTGCTCCGCTCTATCTTCAAGAGAGAAAGGGAACAATTTCCACCTCAAGGTTTCCTGTGTCATGCCTGGGATTACCAAGCACAAGCGCAAGTTCTCAAACTCCTCTAAATGAACATGAGGATCATCACGGATCGCTCCAGAGAATGGTCGATTCCGAACCATGGCTATAAAGCCGAGACAAAGCTCGCAACAAGATGAAGAAGTTGATGGTTGTTCTAAGACGAGCTCGCCCTAGGGGGAGAGAGGCTTTGATAGTAAGGAATCTCAAAGGGTAGTGGGGGTAAAGGTAGGACAAAGGAAAAGATACAAAGATACAAAGACCACTAGCCTCGAAGATAGAAACAGCAACCGTCCCCGGCAATGGCACCAGAAATGCTTGTTGACATTTCTTAACATCACCACTAGTTGTACACCCAGAGGAAACGTAAGATCAACTGGGCACACCGACGGGTACAAACGAATCCGCAAGCGCACGGATATACCGTTGTAGCACTTCCCTAGGGAACGAGTATTCCAAGGGTTTATCGAATCCACAGGATGGACGAGCTCTAGCTCCTAGCCCAGCTAATGGTCTAAGGACACAACCTCGTAGGATAGGATAGGTAGAAAGGATCGGCTTGATAGAGTGCAAAGTCTAGCACAGTCTCTTTGGTATGAGCACTCGCTTCGGGCACCGGTCCCCTGGCACTCAATGAGCTCTAGGTGGATCCGTCCTATCTGGCTCTACCGCTGTACCTGGGCGTGGAAGAGTATGAAGGGTCCAACGGCTATCACTACTGCGGCCTACCTTTATCTATACGGGGGGAGGGAGGGGGCATAGGGAAAACAAAGGATAACCCACAGCCTAGACACCACGTCTACACCACTTATTACTACTATAGCTGATTACGTCTAAGCCTCCCATAGCCTGACTATAGCACTCAGTATAAATATAGAGCGATGAGCCCGCGAGGGAGATACTGGCACTAGCTCAAGATTAAACTATCACTTATGCAGGATCACAGATGCACTTTGATCTAATTGAAGCACATGCAAGAGCATCAACTTTAGTCTAATAGACAAGCTATCACACAAACGAAATGCAAACTTATGATCTAGTTCTACAAGATCGAAATGGTTGTGTTCAAAGAACAGAAGCCTCTAAATCAAGAACAAATGAAGAACACAAGAACACTTCACCTATACATGAACACGACTTTAGTCTAAATAGAAAATGTCAGAATACTCACTTTATAAAGGCACCCACTGAGGATCGGTCTTGAGGAAGAATGTCATGAACATGACATGACCTGAAGCATCTCCCCTCACTCTTCAACACTAATCCTATACAAAGAGTTCTCCTCTCCTAGGGAGAGAGGCCACAAGCCAAAATGAAGGAGGAGGAAGAGAAGTGTGTGTCCAAGAATGAGGTCCCTCCCCTTCTACTTATAGGCAAGGAGGTGTGGAGCTCTGAGTGCTAAAATGCTCCAAAACACCCCAAGATGCTGCTTAGGACCAATAAGAAGGCAACACGTGGAAGGTGGAGATCAGCCGAACCAAAGTCGGTTCAATCGATCTAGGGATCGCCCGATCCCTACGAGCCACCACTTGTGGTGTGTTTTCCCCGAGATGATGTCCTGTGGGCCCTTGAGTCTGTGGTAGATACACGCAAGCTTGGAGGCGGTTTGGGTAGCAAGTGGGCCCTTGAATCCATGTGATGTCCATGTGGCAGTACGTGATTCGTTGGGCTTGCCTCTCTTGGATTGGTGACGTCATTGATCCAGGGGAATCCTATGTGGAAACCCCTCATTGGCTAAGCTTGAAGTACTTAGATCAAAGACTTGTGCTTTTGCTCTCATTCCTAGTGCTATTTGCATGTATTTGTATAATCACCAACACTTGTAGAAACGATTAGTTTAAGCCCTATTCTAGTGTTGCTGATTATATTTCATGCCAAAATGTAAGTGTTAATGGTTATAAATTGAGTAGTTAACAGCCGTCAACAATAATCTCTCTGACCAAAGGCATATGTTAGTCTTGCTTCCGTTGAATTCTCTGGTTATGCTCTCACTTGGTGGAATCAAATACAAGAAAATCAGCTTGTGTTGGGACGTGATCATATCAACACATAGGCTGAAATGAAGCATGTGATGAGGAGGTGCTTTGTTCCATCAAGCTATCACCCTGACGACCTTCGCTATAGGTTACAAACATTGAAACAAGATTCCAAATCAGTTGATGAATATTTCAAGGAGATGGAATTGCTCTTGATTCGGTCTGATATCAGAGAAGATGAAGAGTCAAGAATGTCAAGACTTTTGCATGGTCCCAATGATGAAATTTCAAGTTTTGTTGAGATGTTTTCATACCATAATTTGCAAGATCTTGTTGATCAAGCTATACGCACCAAGAGGAAAATTCAGCAAGAAGGACGTGGTCGTTCCTAAGAGAGTCGATCTAGCTCTACTCCATGGCATCAGCAGTAGCCCAGTACCTCTGTTGGTGGTGTTCGATCTCAAGGTGCTGTAGCAAGGTCCTCTCCATCCATTGGTGCTGCAAAGACAACATTTTCTAGTGATTCTTCACCTGCAAATCAGCAAGAAAATCGACGTCCTGCTACAAGTGTAGCAGCCCCTTCAACTACGTCATCCGCTCCATTATCTTCACATAGCCAAGGTATTGTTTGTCACAAGTTCCAAGATCGTGGACATATTGTTGTTGAATGTCCTAGTAAAAGGACTATGATTGTGAATGAGCAAGGTGAATGGGAATCTGAAAGTGATGGAGATGGTGCTCCAATATATGATGAAGAAATTGGAAATGATGAGACTGAGATTCAACCTGATGAAGGTAATAATAATTACTTCATTTCTCAACGAGTGCTTAGTGTCACTGCTGTGAAAGAAGAAAATAATCAGCGGCACAATCTTTTTCATACTCGTGGCATGATGAAGGACAAGCTTTGTCGAATCATTGTTGATAATGGCAGCTGTAATAATATAGCAAGTCAAGAGTTGGTTGAGAGATTAGGGGTTAAAACAGCAGCGTCATCCTTCTCCATACAAGATGCAATGGTTAATGAGTTCGGTGCGCTGTGTGAGAGCAATATTGTGACTGTCCCTTTCTCTATTGGGTGATATAGTGATCATGTGGAGTGTGATGTGGTGCCAATGCAGGCATGCAAATTGTTGTTGGGAAGACCATGGTTATATGATCGTGATGTTCATATTTGTGGTCGCACCAACAAGGTTATTCTCACGTACAAAGGCGAGCATATCACTTTGCTTCCTTTGTCACCGGAGGAAATTTTGAAGGATGATCTGAAAAGAAAACAGCGAGAGAGCGAGAACCACATACGAGTGAGCCGCATACATAGTGAGGGAGTGTTTCCACAGCCAAATTAAACTCCACGGCTGCAAAGAACCGAGCCAAAGGGAAAAGAGGGATTAGTGATGATGGCTAGGAAAGGGGATCTAAAAGAATTGAGTGAACCCAATGCCATGTTCTTTGTACTCCTATGCAAGGACAACTTTCTTTCCACTAACGACTTACCCTCTACTTTTCCTAGTGTTGTTTTTGATGTGCTACAGGAATATGAAGATGTGTTTCCAGAGGAAGTACCACCAGGGCTGCCACCTAAGAGAGGGATTGAACATCAAATCGACCTTGTTCCTAGTGCTTCACTTCCAAACCGAGCACCATACTGTACCAACCCGGAAGAAACCAAATAAATTCAGCGCCAAGTGCAAGAGCTCATTGACAAAGGGTATGTAAAAGAAAGTCTCTCACCTTGTGCAGTTCCTGTTCTTTTAGTTCCAAAGAAAGATGGCTCATGGAGAATGTGTATTGATTGCCAAGCCATAAATAACACTACCATAAGGTATATACATCCCATACCTAGGCTTGATGACATGCTTTATGAACTTAGTGGAGCTATCATTTTCGCAAAAATTGATTTAAGAAGTGGCTATCATCAAATTCGAATGAGAGAAGGAGATGAATGGAAAACAGCCTTCAAAACCAAGTTTGGGCTATATGAATGGTTGGTGATGCCTTTTAGATTGACCAATGCACCTAGTACTTTCATGTGTTTAATGAACCATGTGCTTAGGCCTTTCATTAGCAAATTTGTTGTGGTTTATTTTGATGATATCTTGATTTATAGCAAGTCTCTTGATGAACATGTTGAACATATAAAATGTGTGCTTGCTGTTTTGAGGAAGGATTGCTTGTATGCTAATCTTGCCAAGTGCACCTTTTGCACCTACAAGGTAGTATTTCTTGGTTTTGTTGTTTCAGCTCAAGGCGTGGAGGTTGATGAAGAAAAAAATCACAGCTGTTCGTGGATGGTTGCCTCCACAAAATGTGAGCCAAGTGCGAAGCTTCCTTGGACTTACCGGCTTCTATCGTCGGTTTGTCAAAGATTTCAGTACCATTGCTGCCCCAAACAACGAGTTGACGAAGAAAGAAGTACCATTTCATTGGGGTGCAGTGCAAGAGAAAGCATTTGTAGAGCTGAAAATGAATTGACAACAACACCACTCCTTGCACTTCCAGATTTTGGTAAGACCTTTGAAATTGAATGTGATGCAAGTGGTATAGGGATTGGAGGTGTGCTCATGCAAGAAGGCAGAACTATTGCATATTCAGTGAAAAGCTAAGTGGTCCAACTCTTAATTATTCAGTTTATGACAAAGAACTTTATGCTCTTGTGAGGAGTTTGAAAACTTGGCAGCACTACCTTTTGCCTAAAGAGTTCATTATACATTCTGATCATGAATGTTTGAAACATCTAAAGGGTCAATTAAAATTGAACAAAAGACATGCTAAATGGAGTGAATTCATAGAATCTTTTCCTTACATTGTTAAGTACAAGAAAGGGAAGGATAATGTTGTTGCTGATGCTTTGTCTCGACGCCATACTTTGTTGTCTCAACTTGATGCAAAAATTCTTGGTTTGGAAAGTATTAAAAATTGTATGCTACTGATTCATACTTTGCTGAACCATTTTATAAATGTTGTGATGGAAAGAGTTGGGGAAAATTCCATTTGCATGATAACTTTTTGTTTAGAGCTAACAAACTTTGCATTCCAGATTGTTCTGTTCGTCCTTTGCTTTTGCAGGAATCTCATGCCAGAGGACTGATGGGTCACTTTAGTGCCAAGAAAACAAAGCAAGTACTGGCTGATCACTTCTTTTGGCCAAAGATGCGAAGTGATGTGGAGTGAAACGTGCCACACTGCGTAACCTACCACAAAGCTAAGTCCCGTTTGAACCCTTATGGTTTATACACCCCTTTGCCTATTCCTAGTGTCCCATGGGAAGACATTTCTATGGACTTTATTGTTGGTTTACCTCGAACAAAGAGGGGGAGGGATTCAATCTTTTTTGTGGTTGATCACTTTAGCAAAATGGCTCATTTCATTCTTTGTCATAAGAGCGGCGATGCTTCACATATTGTTGAATTATTTTTTAGGGAAACTGTGCGTTTACATGGTGTGCCACGAACCATTGTGTCTGATCATGACACCAAATTCTTGAGCTACTTTTGGAAGACCTTGTGGGGAAAGATTGGAACAAGATTGGTGTTCTCCACAATATGTTACCCACAAACGGATGGACAAACTCAAGTTGTGAACCACACCTTGTCAACATTGTTGCGGGTTGTTCTCAAGAAGAACTTGAAACTTTGGGAAGAAAGCTTGCCTCATGTGGAATTTGCATACAACAGGGTGGTACACTCAACCACAAAATTCTGTCCATTTGAGATTGTATATGGTTTCAAACTTGCTGTTCCCATCGATCTTTTGCCTTTGCCTTTGCAGGAACGTGTGAACTTTGATGCAAGCAAGTGTGCTGAATTAGTCAAGAAACTTCATGAATGAGAAAAATCCAACATTGAGAAGATGACCAAGGTGTATGAGAAGTGTGCCAACAAAGGTCGCAAGAAGATTATGTTTGATCAAGGAGACCTGGTTTGGGTGCACCTACACAAGGATCACTTTCCCGACCAACGCAAGAGCAAGTTGCAGCCACGTGCCGATGGACCATTCAAAGTGCTTCGCAAGATCAACGATAATGCCTATGAAATTGATCTTCCAAGTACATATGGTGTTAGTACAAGCTTCAACGTTGTCGATCTGTCTCCTTACTTTGGACTGGAAGAGTCGAGGATGACTCCTTTTCAAGAGGGGGAGGATGACGAGGACATCACAACCATACGTAACCCGGATGCATTGGTTACACCAGATGCATCGCAGGTTACGTCAAGTCCACCTCTGGTTACGCATCAAGAATCAAGTGCACAATCGGTTACGTAGGAATAGGTATTGAATACACAAGCACAAGTATATGGAGGACCGGTTACACACAGCCGTGCAAAGAAAGTCCAACAAGAGGTGCTTGCTTTCCTATGCGAGCTATGTTGTAATATTAATGAGAGTCATATACTACCTAAGTCTTGTACTTTGCTCCTACTTAGGGTTACACAACAGGCTTCTCTGGTGGGTTATGTGAAGGACACAGAAGGTTACATGGAGGACACAAGGAATGCTGCCCAAGCTGAGGAAGGTTACGTAGACAAGACTCAAGGCTACATGACAGAAGCATCAACTTCACGTCCAAGTTTGTACCATCTCGGGAAGAGATGGGGACCAAGTGATACATCACTGAAAGATCCTTGAATTTAGGATCCAACCCAACAAACAGTGCATCGTTTCGACTTCCAAGCTAGGAGTAATGGTCATTTGAGTGGAGGCTGCGCAAAAGCTGAACAAACACGCGTGAACTGAAGAAGACTTCGTGAATGCTTCCACCAGTTGGCCTTCCACCTCCCAACGTGGCCACTTCAGTTCACACTTATGCCACACCCATCTAGGAGGGTTGTTCCTAGTATAAATACCCCTATGTACCATTGAGAACTTAGTTTTGATGATTATGAATTGTTAACCACATATGGTTGATTGCAGCCACGCTACTGAGTGCCTTGCACACTCCTGTTCTTCTTTGTTCTTCTTGGACATGTGAAGAGATCCCTCTGGGATCCGCTACTTCATGCTTTACGGTTTCCGTTCGGCTGTGCCGTATTGTGTGGATTAGTTCCGGCTTGTGGTTCTGCAGTCGTTCGGAGATCAAGTCGAAGTCTTTGCGGTTTCGGTGCCTCTCTCCCCGTCGCTTGGTCGCATCCAACCTTTGTCAGGTATAAAGCATTTTACCCGCTGCTTGCAACAAGTACCTTGTTACAAAACCTACTGCCTCAAAGATTGGACCATCCCCATAACCTTTCTTGCAACGGTCTATGTCACCTGGCATCAAATATTTTCCGTTCACAAAATCAAACCCCCATGTTCTGGACCAAGTCAGCCTTTACAAGTTAGCTCCGAGGTCTAAATGTGTGACCCTACTCATAAACAAGCCATGTTGTTGAAACTCCAAGGAAATGATATCAGCAGTAGAACTTTCCTCGGCATCATTAAGTCTAGTTTTATCTCTTACAAATGCAGACTTACAATTCTCCAAAGAAATTAAAAGTTTACAAATAATTTTGATGATGCAGTGACTTCAGAGGTAAAATATAATCAATCAAGAAGCATAATATGCAGGCAATAAATTAAATGCAATATCGGTGATCACAATTGGCAAGGAACAAAAGTGGTAAAGGGAATTTCTACTCAAATGAAACAAGTAAAGGGAATTTGTGATGAAAATATTGAGGAACACATTATCTCATATTGTTACAGGTCTTCCAGGATTAAGCCACAGATTAAATGATACAATTAAAGAAATATAAACCAACTAACCATAGTCCTCAAAGTGAACATTCTGCTAACCTTGACTCTACAGTACACATGCCAGTTGATATGTTCTCCAGCAGTCTGTAGCTACCTTGAGAAGGGTAATCGTTATCTGAAAAGGAAGCTTGGATCCTGGAAATATATAACCACCCAACAAGTTAAAAGGCTTCATCAACACAAATGGTGTGCCTGATGTTGAACTGATTTTGAACCATTCGGTATCCATCTTTATTGAAACAGAAGCACTCCCGCCCATGTTCAAAAATGGGTCATCAACAGCAAGATCGTATGCCCTGTGGAAGTTCAAATCACGCTCCGCCAGCTTAGGATGCACAAGTGAAACCATACATCTTCTTTCACTAGCCCATGGTGTAAGTGCTAGGACTTGCAGTATATGCTTCACGTCGTCCACTGTAGTGGTGTTCTATCAACAACAACCACTACACTTTCGGGGAAAAAACAACCACTACAAGAGTCAACTTCTACCCTGATCAGAGGTTTCCTCTAGTGCGGGACTGAGGTGGCTTCCGGGGGAAAGTGTGCGGTAGTTTGGGTTAACACATGTTGTCCCAAGGAGCTGGGAGGCCTCGGTATTCCCAACTTGCAGCTGATGGGCATGGCGCTCCGGATGCGGTGGCTTTGGTTTGCTAGGACAGATCCGCAAAGAACTTGGTCCGGTTTCAAGTTTGGGAACGACAACCTGGCGGAAAGTTTTTTCGCTGCTTCCATCTCGATCGCGGTTGGAGATGGAAAGAAGGCCCTGTTCTGGTCAGATTCTTGGATTCAGGGCAGCTCCATCCGGTCAATCACCCCCAATCTTTGAGGGTGGTATCTCCGAGGGTCCGACGTACTCGCTCGGTGAGGGATGGTATCTTGGACCAAACTTGGGTGCGAGACATCACCGGGGCCACGACGGTTCAAGTGATCGTTCAGTACATCAGGATCTGGGACCTTCTACTCGACTTCACTCTCACTGACACCCCAGATCGCTTCATCTGGAAATGGACAGCCTCTGGTGAGTTCTCCTCGGCCTCAGCCTACCAAGCGCTCTTCTTCGGTAGGTCGCCTCTCCTGGGAGCCCCGCAGCTCTGGAAGACTCAGGCACCGGGCAGGGTGCGCTTCTTTGGCTAGCTTGTCTTACATGGTCGCTATTGGACGCCTGATAGTGTAACACCCTAAATTTCCATCACTGAATTAATATAGCAACATGGTGTTTTAGTTTTAATTTTCTAAGGAAATAAATAATTTATCAAGTAAATTTGGCCTTTTAAATATTTGAATATCATTTATAAAAATTTAGAAGCAACAAGTGCTTGTGCATCATATTTTGTTTGCATGGTTTATTTGTGATGGTGTAAAGTTTTAAAAGTTTTAAAATTTGTTTGGAAAAGTTTGAAAAGTGTTTGAAAGTTTAAAAGGTTTAAAAGAAAAAGTTTTGAAAAAAAAAAGAGAAAACCCCCTCTCTCTTTCCCCCTTCCCTTTTTCAGCCCATCGGCCTTTCTTTCCCCGCGCCGGCCCATCTCCTCGCTCGGCCCGTTTTCTTTCTCGGCCCAGCACAGCCAGTGGCGGCCCAGCTCTCCCTCTTCTCCTCTGTCTCGCTGGCAGCCGGGCCCCGCCCGTCAGATCCTTCCCCCACCTCCGGCTGGTTCCCCTGCATCTCAATCGCGCGCCCGCCGGCTGTTACCCGGCCTTCCCGCCTTCCCCCCCTCCTTTAATCCTCGCCATCAATGCACATGGAAGCACCGAATTCACTCCCCCACTTCGATTTCCATCAATTTCTCCTCCGTTTTCCCTCCTTCTCCTCTCCAGTAACGGCCGCCACCATGGCCATCAATGGCCATTGCTCCGCCGCCGGTTTCTCCCCTCTCCTCTCCATAAAAGCCGAGGCCAAGCCCTGTGTTGCCCCTTTGCCCCGCACCGCTCTTGCCCTGCACTCCCCCTATCCTCGCACAAGCGCCGCACCTGAAGCTTCCGGCTGCCGTGCCATTACCGGCCACCCGGAGCTCCTCATCGCCGGGCGCCCCCTCCCGTCGCCGACCGAGCCGCACCAGGAGCACCGCCACCGTCTTCAAGCTCCGGCCGCCGAATCGATCTCCCACGACGTCACTCCTCCTCCGCTCGTTTCCTCGCCTGGCTCTTCTCTGCGTGGTGAGCATCACATCCCCCCTTGTTTTCCCTTGCGCCTGAGCCGTAGCACTGGGACCCCGCACGCCGGAGTTGGCCGCGCCGCCCCTTTCGACGTGCACCGCCAGGGTCGCCGGAGCTGCCCCCCTAAGCCTCTGGCTAGGTCCGCTTTGCCCCCAGCTACGCGTAGGACCTCTCCGCGCTTCAAATAATGGCCTGGAGCTCAAGTTCGGCCTTCGCCGGCGAGCTTTGCCGCCGGCGCCGCCGCTCGGTCGCATGCGGTTCACCCTCGCCGTCCACGCGGCGATCAACGGCCAAGATCGCACCCCGCCCCGGTCAAAACAGAGGCGTACCGGTCAACCCAGGCGCGCGTCGGACATTTTGCAAATAGGCCCCTGAGCTTTCCAATATCACAAAAGTGCCCTCCCACCAGTAGAAATCCTTGCGTTCAGGTCCTGTTTTTAACGCTTAGGTCCCTGATCTTTTAGTTTCTCCCCCCGGCCGTCCATATCCTGATCAACGGCCCAGATCTTTTCAGCCCGGAGTCAACCGGCCAGGTACCGGTCAACAGAGCCGTCGCTGGTCGTTTTGCTAAAAAGCCCCCGAGCTTTTCCTTTTCACAACCATGTCCTTCCACCTTCAAAGAACCTTACAAACATGTCATGTTTCTTCTGTTTAAGCCCCTGATCTTTCTAGTTTTTCTCACCCGAAGTCCAAACTTCACTTTTTGCGCTATAGACCTTCAGTTTATAAGCGTAAATATGTTTTAGCCCCTGGTTTCTTGCAGTTAAGCCCCTGGAAGCCCTGTTTCTTCACAGAAAGGTCCCTGAACCTTGTTTTGGCCGTATCTTTTGCGTTTTAGCTCCGTTTCCACCGTTTCAAGTTGCGTTAGGTTCATATCAACTCAAAGTACGTGTTAGGATCAATGTTGAATATGTTCTTTGTTTTATAATTTATTTAAATATTAAATATGATTAAATCCTTATACACATGTTTTTCTAATCAAAATCTAATTAGAGTTTAACCTCGTGTTTTCATAAGAAAGTTAATATGATTAATACTAATTAAATATTTCTTTCAATTAAAAGCTAATTAGATGTATATCTCGGTTTTGATAATCACACTTAAATTGATTAATGATTATGCAATTTGCTTTCTAAATAAAAGCAACATAGGCTATATCCTGAGTTTTATTAATTAAATGTTAATTGGATTAATATGAATATAAATGTGTTTTTAAATTATAATTTGATTAGTTCAACTCGAAATATAAAGATAAACGTTTAGATGTTTTATATGCTTCTTTTAAAGTAAATGTTTAATTTGCATAAATAATACTTGAATATTTATAAATAAAATTGGACTAAGTTTACATCGTCTTTTAAATATAAAATAACTTGCTTAATTATAAATAGAGTATTTCTTTGAAATAACCTATGCACATCTTTATTGAATTAAAATATACCAAGCACATAGCTTTGTGTGATATAATCCAAATCTCCCAATAGTTCCGAGTGTTTTTGCGTTCGCGGTCTTAGAGCCAAACCTTGTTCTCTCTTTAAGTTTTTCATGTCTGGTGTATTGTTTTATTTATTAAATGTATTCATGTGTGCTCGTAGACATCGTGCCAGTTTCAAGTGAGCAACCAGTTGGAGTGGATCAAGAGCAAGTTTTTGAAGAAGAAGAACACCAGTGTTTAAGCAAGGAAGGCAAGTGGACTTCTCCCTCTGCATATTCCTCTTTGTCCTGAATAATTGCATATTAATTAATATTTATATTTAAATGTTGTATTGCATAAATTAATGGGAAAATCACCTTTTTAAGGACATGACTAGACTTTATTCCCTTTACCTTGAATAACCCTTTTAAAAAATAAATATTTTGGGTAGAAGTGCTTAGTTGCTATACCTTGGGATGGTTCTAATGGAATTTTACAATATGATGAATGTTGATCATGATAACTTTGGTGAAGATGATACTATGTTGATAACAAGATTATATATTTTAATCGGAACATGGAGAACCACCCAGGAAAACAGTGCAACCACAGTCCACATGGCTCTGGCTTAGCCAATTAATTAGGTGTGTGAATGTACTGATGACCTTATCCAAAAGGAGCAGAGGGGGATCGGGGTTGAAGGGGTATAGCCTGGTTCTTTTGGGGTAGCAGCCTTTGCTAAGGTGCTGACCAGTAGAGAGGGTTATGGTCCGCCCTGATCTGTAACTATGCGGGTTGTTAGTCTTTTGCATGCCTTTGTAAAGGCTTCGTAGTGAACCCCTAGCCACTCACCTCGACAGTGTTTAAGGGTCTGATCAACCCGGGCAACATGGGGAACACGAACTGTGGGTAAAGTGTACAACCTCTGCAGAGTTAAAACTGATCGATCAGCCGTGCTCACGGTCAAGAGCGGCCTGGACCGTCACATGATAATTAAACTTGAAGATGGAATTAAATTGTGGTTTATGTATGGTTTGAGATGGAAAGTTTTCTAAAGTCTTTTAAGTGGGATGGTATAAACTTACACCTAGTAAATAGGTGCTTGCTAATAAAATTTGACCAACATTAAAAATGCTAACCGCTACATAACCTTAGTCTATCCTTGATAGCCTTGCATCTTCTCCCACTTGCTGAGCTCCAACCATAAGTGTGCTCACCCTTGCTTACCCTCTGTTCAGAGGAGAACAACGGCGAAGAGTACTTCAGCGACTACGATGAGTTCTGAGGCTTGCGTGCCCCGAGTCATGTGCCTGTGGAAGCTGAAGACGGAGTTGCTTCGTCTAGTTATCGTTTGTTCGTTTTAAAGACCTTCGAGTCTAACGTCTGAGTGTAATAATGGATAATGTAATGGTTTAACTCTTATACGTTTTGATTACTGTTTATGATATTACACTCTTTTGTCTATCATATGTGTGTAAACTTGATTCTGGCGCACATATGAGATGCATTTGGTTTTCTTCAGAAAATCAGGTGTGACATATAGACTCCGGCGTCATGGTCTGAGCGACAGGGATGTCTACGCTCTCTGTGCTCAGGAGGTCGAGACTCTGGATCACCTGCTCCTTGGTTGCGTCCATAGCCGTGAAACTTGGTTCCGTGTGCTTCGGTTCTTCCGTATGGCGGACTTGGCTCCTTTGCTTGAGGAGACGGTGGCGGTCTGGTGGTTGCGGGTGCGGAAGGCGGTCAAGAAGCCTTCCCGTAAGGGATTCAATACTCTTGTTTGGTTGGTCGCCTAGTCGCTTTGGAAGGAGAGGAACCGCCGCGTCCACGAACGAGCAGCCCTGCAACCAGTTGCTCTTGCGGGGGCAATTTTGCAGGAGGCGCGTCTGTGGACTCGAGCGGGCTTCGTGTCGTTGGCCGCCCTGTTGGGGTTTCCGCGTCGGGTTGTGGCGACTCAGCCTTTTTCGTTGTGCCTCTATGCTTCGTTGTTTCGTTTTTTATCGTGCCTTGGGCAGAGACATGTAAGCTGTAACTTTGTCAAAACTTCTCTCTTCTTAATGAAAAACGTGCTATGCACGTCTTTAAAAAAAAACAAGAGTCAACTTCTGCAGCTCATACGTCCTCTGGGATAGATACATTAGGAATGCCACCTCACTTAAATCACCAGAAATGCCATGGAGAACCACCATCCTGATTTGTGATTGCATACATTAAATAGGATTGAGCTCCACAAACAACTCGGCATAGTCGTTATTTCCAGTAGGTTGAGCAACAACAGGCTGCAAGCAGTAGGCGCGAGAGATGAAGCAGAGAGATCCCAAAGAATTAAGTCGTAGAACTTAGCAACAGTTTTATTCAGATGAAGCAGAGAGATGAAGTTTCTTGTTCACCAAATGACACAAAGAGAGCTGCCTAAGCAGGAAGGCCCAGTTTTTTCTTTTCTTTTTTCCTTGCCAGCCTGCAGCATGTAATCAAGCTTCAAACCCCAAGTACCAGGGCCAGGACATGGACACACATGTAACGATGACGAAGCCAGAGCTGTCTTTACAAGTCACATGAATTTATAATCCTACTCACCAATTAGCAATAATTTTTTAACCTCAAGATATCATTAGTAGAGTTTTCATCATCACAATGAGACTTGTTTCAGAACCTAGTTTCTCTTAAAAATGCATAACTTGTTTTCTACGAAGAGATTAAAAAGTCCACTATTAATTTGATGATAAACTTTAAAGGTGCATATAACTACCTATAATAATAAACCAAGATGCATAATTTGCAAGAAATGGTAAGTGCAGTACCTAGTGCTCAATATATGGAACAGAATTCACAATGCAAAATATTGATGAGCAATTAACTCAAATACCACTAGTATTTCAGCACAAAACCACATACAGCTAAAGGTAACAGTCAAAGAAAAACATCTACAATGTTCTTAGCTAACACGGTAAGCAACAATAGCCCTCTAAGCGAACCATCATATGCTAATTGCAATATCCAGGCTTTAAAGAAGGATGATTATGCATGAAGATATGCAGCCTCAATAGAAAATGATTATGCATGAAGATATGCAGCCTCATCACCACGCGAAATAACCAAGATGCATAATTTGCAGCAACTGTAATGACTACTGGCGAATAAAATTTTGAAAAGGGAAGTTCAAATGAAATGCATATTCTGTCTCTATCTCAAATGATTGAAATAACACATATCTTCATGCCCCTCCAGCAAAACCGTGCAAGCTTCACTAGCCCCACTCAGAAGACCCCAGATCTTATCCACAAGGCCAAGAATTTCATGAGGCAACACAATTATCAACTCCTGCATCTGATTTGCTTCCTGGTAGATACTTAAGGAATTCCATCTCATTGTCACCACCTTTTGAAGGACCGATTAGGCGAACCAGAGAGGGGGGGAGTGAATGGGAGCCGATAAAAATTCTTCTCGAGGGAGATGAGAACTCCAACAAGACGAACACGGCTTCCAACTCACGTCTCCGACCCAACTACCCAAGTTGGTCAAGACCACGCAGCCACTGGAGTGCTACTGGTCCTAGAAACCAACACTCAACCTTCCTAGCCAAAACTCACCAAAACACACAGCGGAAGCTTGCACGGCTTGCTGCCTGTGCTACACCGGTCAGACCGATGGCCTGAGCCGGTCAGACCGGTGACACCGGTCAGACCGGTGGACAGAGCCGGTCAGGCCGGTGGCTACAGCAGCCGCACAGCAAACGTTCCAGGAAGCCTCAGTGAATCCTCTAGGCCCTGGAACAAAAACCACCACGAAACACAACCTGTGAGGAAGAAGAACCCCTCACAAATCCTAGCAAAACAACTCCAAACACTCCAAGAACTGAACAGCAGGACCACAGGACAAAACCACACGGACAAGGCTGTTCCCCTAGACAAAAACCCACCAAGGGCTAGCACCGGTCAGACCGGTCAAGAGCACCGGTCAGACCGGTCGTGCCTGGGCAGCTCGGGATGAACAGCGCCCGCGAGTCAACTCCTCCAAATCCAACTCCCGATCTCCCGATTCGCTCCACGGTTTTGCACAAGACTTTGGGGATAGTAGGAACACCTCATGGGTACTCCATAGCCAAGATTTGGTCCACCAAAACTTGTCAAATCAAGAGGAATCGAAGGAATCCCACCAAGAACGCCTCTAACCCTAGAGCCACGAAAACCCCAAAATCGAGCCCCTTTGCTCACGGATTTGGAAGGGGAATCAAAGGGAAAAGAACCACGAAGGGTTCATGCATACATCCCCCACCAAATCCCAAAGAGAAAGGCCTCGAAATCGCTCCAAGAAAATCACCAAGAAAGGGCTCCGAAAATCACCAAAAAGGAGAAACGGGAAAGACACATCCAAGCCTTGAGGAACCACGCCGAATCATCTATACATACCAAAGAGGTTCATACAAGGTCTAGCTTGCCGCCCGATCATCCTTCCCTCTCACAAGATCTCACCATGAAGCTCTCAAGCTAGTCCTACGAAAATCCTAAGAAAATAGGAAGGAAAATAGGAAAACCAAATGAGCTAGGGTTCCAAGAGATGGCTGCCATCCTCTCACCACTTGGGTTATATGGAGGCAACCGAAAGACTAAAATACCCTTACTAGCTAACTAGGGATACATGCCCCTCGAGGGCGAAATTGGAAGTCTTTGTCTTCGCACCATCGGACGGATGCCCAGCGACCGCAAACTTGCTTAGCCTCGACGCAAGCCTTGCGATCCCGACGCGTGTCCTCCGCTTCGAAGATTCCGGACTGCGTCGTCGCACACCGGTCAGACCGGTGCTCCTCACCGGTCAGACCGGTACCCACCGGTCAGACCGGTCAGACCCACCGGTCAGACCGGTCTGGAGCTGCTGCACCTCCGTCTTCGGTTCTTCGGTCTTGGCTTTGTGGATCAACCAAGGAACCCAGTGGTTTTCTGGTGAACCACCGGAAACCCCGCGAACTCGGTGTAGCCTCCGCCAATCACCACTCATGACTCGGCTCCCACGTAGTCCCGGCTCGACCTTGGTTTTGAGGCTCAACCAAGAAACCGTCCATGACTTCATCTTGCCGTTCTTGCCACCATGCGGCCCGCACTTGACCCCGCTGGCCACCGGGTCCCTCGAACCAAGCCTACTTGTCTTCTCCACACCTGGAGGCCTCACCGGCAACGACCTTTCACGCTTGTTCTTCACCTGCACCTGCACCAGTCAAGCCGCAACCTGCACCTGCAATACTTAGCCAAGAATCAGTCTACACCACGTTGTCAATCACTCATCACACCAGGAAGCGACCATCCACCGGTCCTCGAACCACACCTGGCTCTCAATCTCCCCCTTGATGAGTGCATTGACAACACACACGTTTTGGTAACCAAGAGAAAAGGAAAAGAAAAGAAACGACTAAAAGAAACTCCAACAAGCGATCGAAAGCCAAAGAAAAGGCAAAGAGCAAGATCACTTGAAGAAGACAAGTCTCGGACCCCTTAGGCAAGGGCAACGGCTCAACACATCCGAGACAAAACATGCTCAAGCAAAGAGCACAAACCATCAAACCAAAGCTCGAAAACCACAAAGAGCTCCCCCTGCACACATGCAAGCTCCCCCTGAACCGATGCAACTCCCCCTGGACAAATGCATGCGAACCACTTCACAAAACAGAGCAACTGCAACAGCTCAGCTCTGACCGGTCAGACCGGTCGACACCACCGGTCAGACCGGTGGGCAACATGTGAACAGGACCAGCACTCTGACCGGTCAGACCGGTGACCTCAACCGGTCAGACCGGTGCACAACAGAGCCCAAAAATAGCTCGAAACCACCTGAAAACCTTCCAAATGCATTCAGTAGGCCAAAACATGCTCAAACTTCTCCCCCTTGTTGACAATGCATGAATCAAGCCAAAAATGCAAAAAATGCAACCTAGAGCTTCTCAAATAGACAAAATTCAACATAGGGTGCTACACATGTCCAAACGAGCAAGTTAGATACTCTATAGCTTCGTAAAGACATAAACTTCATGATCACCAAGTTTCACAACCATTGGGCGAAGCTAAGATAGAATTTAGCAATTTTGCGAAAAATTACCCTCTCATGAGCAAAGTCCTAAACATGAGCAAAACATGTCAAAATGGCAAGGCCACACAAACTTCATGCTAGGACAACCATTCTAAGCATAAGACCATCATAAACACCCACAAGCACCTCATGTCATGTCAAAGCCACCGAGCCATGTGCCTACTTCTATATATGAGACTTCTCATTGGTAGGCATCATGCAACGATTTAGCACCCAAAGCAAATTAAAATTAGCACATATGACATGGGAGCACATTTTTCAAGCAATTTACATTTCATTTTCAAATTTATAATTGGTACATGAAATGTCTTTGCGACAAAAAAGGAACTTATGCCCCTCCACAAGATGAAGCATGGGGGCTAAACATTCATGATGGCAAATGAGCCTTTGGCCCCATATGATCAAAATAAGCTATCCAACCACAAATTAAGCATAGCCAAGCCACTAAAACATGTCAAGATCATGTAAAGGCATTTACTCACAAGAGAGCATATATATGAAATTTTTCAAAAACATAGCCATCAACCATGGATACAAACCAAGATTATCAAGAGCTAAGCCAAACTAACCATAGCTTACCAAATTAGCTCACAAAGACATATATGTCATTCCATGGTGAACAATGTGTATAAGAGAAGCCTTTCCTAAACAATGCATATGATACAAAATGCATGCAACCTAAGATACAAAGATGCCTATACATCATGTTACATATGCCATGCCAAATGCAAGAAATGCACAAAGGAAAGCTATACATATGCTACAAAGGAGCTCCCACACACAAAGCTCACAAACGACCGGCTCCTCGAGGGGAGGCAAAAAGGGCTCGACACCACCGGCAAAAGAGCAAAGGAGAACAAAACTCACAAGCTCCGTCTAAACACATGCACTAGGGCCAAAGAGCATACAAAGCTCACCCTTAGTACACATGATAGAGCAAAGAGCACACTAAGCACACAGGCTCCCCCTAAACTCATGCATTAAGGTCAAAGAGCATACAAAGCTCACCTTACATACATGAGATAGGGCAAGGAGCAAAACGAACCAAGTGGCTTGACCAAGGCCACACATTTGAAGATCACAAAAATACTTACCTTGATCATTTCTTCAGAAGTCACCCATCCTTGTCCACCGTCCCCGAAAGTGATGTACCTCCATATCATCACCGGGGTATGAGGCCGGAGAACCTCCCCCGATATCAACCAAATGTTCTCCGGGCCTCCCACCTGCAACTCAAAACCAAGAGCGAGAGCGAGCAAACGACTCAACACTGGGGTTAGTACCAAAGGTGTCAAACCAGTGCCGGGCCATTTCCTCAAAAGTAGGGTTAGCAACATCCATCCTACCGGGCCTATCAAAACTGCGATCCATCCCGTCTAACCTATCAAACCTGGAACCACCATGGGAAAACCACTCCCGTCTCACTGGAGGAGTACGAGTACCACGAAAGGGAAACCGTGATCCGTAGCCCCTCTGAGACTCAAAGCTGCGACCTCTCCCAAACTCGTATTGATCACGAGGTGGAGAACGCCTAGCAAACTGACCACCTGCAAACTTTCCAGACCAACCACCAGAACCACGACCTCCAGAACCAAACCGAGCATCCTCACGAGCACGAAATCCGACTCGCTGTCTGCCCAGACCTGCACCGGTCTGACCGGTGTAGTACACCGGTCTGACCGGTGTGGCTCGGCCAGCAGCAACACCTGCAGCCTTCCGGTCTCCCCAAGCCGGAACCGTCCTCACAAACGCCTTGGCCCTGGGCATCTGCATACGAGGCTCAGGTACACCATTAGAGGGGTGGTACCTGTCCCTGTTAGCCCACTCTCTAGCCATTCTCTCCTCACGCTTCCTCTTGAAGCAAAACTCATCCTTGTGACCATCTCTCCCACAATACCCACAATGGAACTTTATGGGCTGTGGCTTAGGCTTAGGCTTGGGTTGGGGCTGCCCACTCGGCTTCTCACCCTTCTTCTCTCCTTCCTCACCTCCCTTTGGGCTCACAAACTTCACCGGTTTCTGAAAATCATTTGTTGGGTGAGGGAATATGGGTGGATCTGGAGTAGTGTCAAGTTTGTTTCTGAGATGGTTGGGCTTGGGCTCAAACTTGTTCTTGTGTCTGTTTGGTGGTGGGATAGGAATCTCTCCAACTCTCTCAGCTCCCTCACCACGGTTCTCTCCAAGCTTGTCAGCCCCAAGTGCCTGACCATCATAGCGTTTGAAAGCCGCTATCATGATACCGAGCTGAGGCTCCTGACCCGACAACCAGCTCATACATTTTCTCAGCTCATCATTTTCATCCTGCAGGCGATCAACATAATGTGCAAGCTCCAAATTCTTAACCGCATGCAATTCACAAGTAGAGCAAGAAGTGGGAATAGGCTCTTTCAACTTAGCCTCAAGTGAAACAGTGTAAGCATGCATCTCATCAATCTTTCCATGCAAAACAGGGCAAGAAGTGCAAGCACCTAGCAAAGCAGGTCTAGACTTAAGCTCAGCCACTTCAACCCTAAGCATATCTAGTTCATCACAAGTAGAAGCATGCTTATCCTTAAGAGCAGTGAGATCAGCTAGGTACACAGAGCAATCACAGCAATCAATCTCATCAGAAACCACAGGAGAAGCCTTAAGCGAATCAATCTCAAGCTTAGCATCTAGGTTCTGGGTTTCTAGCTCAGCCACACGGTTCCTAGCATCTTCTAGTGAGGCCCTAAGCTCTTTCCTCATCTTCTTGGCCTCTCTAAGCATGTGATCGCGGTTATCAAGCAAGTCAACCAACTCATCATTCTCCTTGCGCAAAGAAGAGAGCTCATCACATACCTCATCCTCGGAGTCAGAGTCCGAGTCACTCTGGTGGCTCTTCTTGCTGCCGGAGCTACGGGCCATGCCGCAGAAGCCATCTCTCGCGAAGCAGCTCAACCCGCTCAAGTTCCTGGATGACTTCTTGTTCTTGCGCCGATCACCTTCATCTTCACTGCTACTCGAGCTTGAGGAAGAGTAGGCGGAGCTGGAGTCGACGTCGCTCGCTCCTACCATTGCTCGGGCCTTCCTGCCGCGGCCATCCTTCTTCCTCGACCGTCGCTCGTCCTTGTGCTTGTTCTTGTGCTTGTGATCGCGCCTCGATCGGTACTTGCCGTCCTTGCTCGATCGGTGCCTGTAGCCGTCCTTGTAGCCGTCCTTGTTCTCCGTCTTCTCCGGGCAGTCGGCAACGAAGTGTCCTGGCTTGCCGCACTGAAAGCACGTCCGTGCTGTCCTCCTCGTGTTCACCCGGTTCTCGTGCAGCCTCTCGAATCGCCTGGTCAGCAACGCCAGCTCGTCCTCTCCAAGCACGTCGAACTCCTCATCTGGCAAAGACATCAAAGAAGACAGAGAGTACATCCTGGAGGATGCGTTAGCGTTAGACTTAGCTCCTTTGCCACTAACGAGAGCGAGACTATGAGAATCAGTCGGGCTCTCGATCTTGGCTGTCATACCACGGTCCAACTCAGCCGACTTGAGCTTCGAGAACAGCTCGTTCACCGTCAAGGTGTCATACTTCTCGGACTCAACAATAGCCTCAAACTTCCCGTCCCATACGGTACGATCCAACGAGTGCAAGAGCTTCACGGCTCTATCATGATCATTGTATGGGAGGACGTCCACATTGGCTCTCATGTTGTTCACAACGACCGTAAATCGCTGGAAAAGGGCATCGACGGACTCGCCGGGGAGATGAGTGAAGTTCTCGTACTCTCTCCGGTAAGTCGCGTACATCCGAGCCTGAACCTGAGCATTCCCAGCATGAGCATCCTTCAACTGCTCCCAAATCCTACAAGCTAAGTCCTCTGTCTGAACCCGATCGAATTCAGGCTGACACAGAGCACGAAACAAGTAGTCGACAGCCTTGTTGTTGGCTTCGAACATATCCCTCGATCCTGGAGCAAGGAAGTTCATCGGATGAACATAAGCTGTGTTCACCGTGACATCCCAAAGGATCTGACCCTTTCCGCGGAGGAACGCCGCCATCCGCCTTTGCCACATCTGGTAGTTCTTCCCATCGAAGTGCGGAGGACCCGAACCCCGTTCCTGGTACGCCATCTTTGGATCTTAGACTGGTAAGAGTCAATAAAGACCCGAACCGGCTCTGATACCAATTGAAGGACCGATTAGGCGAACCAGAGAGGGGGAGAGTGAATGGGAGCCGATAAAAATTCTTCTCGAGGGAGATGAGAACTCCAACAAGACGAACACGGCTTCCAACTCACGTCTCCGACCCAACTACCCAAGTTGGTCAAGACCACGCAGCCACTGGAGTGCTACTGGTCCTAGAAACCAACACTCAACCTTCCTAGCCAAAACTCACCAAAACACACAGCGGAAGCTTGCACGGCTTGCTGCCTGTGCTACACCGGTCAGACCGATGGCCTGAGCCGGTCAGACCGGTGACACCGGTCAGACCGGTGGACAGAGCCGGTCAGGCCGGTGGCTACAGCAGCCGCACAGCAAACGTTCCAGGAAGCCTCAGTGAATCCTCTAGGCCCTGGAACAAAAACCACCACGAAACACAACCTGTGAGGAAGAAGAACCCCTCACAAATCCTAGCAAAACAACTCCAAACACTCCAAGAACTGAACAGCAGGACCACAGGACAAAACCACACGGACAAGGCTGTTCCCCTAGACAAAAACCCACCAAGGGCTAGCACCGGTCAGACCGGTCAAGAGCACCGGTCAGACCGGTCGTGCCTGGGCAGCTCGGGATGAACAGCGCCCGCGAGTCAACTCCTCCAAATCCAACTCCCGATCTCCCGATTCGCTCCACGGTTTTGCACAAGACTTTGGGGATAGTAGGAACACCTCATGGGTACTCCATAGCCAAGATTTGGTCCACCAAAACTTGTCAAATCAAGAGGAATCGAAGGAATCCCACCAAGAACGCCTCTAACCCTAGAGCCACGAAAACCCCAAAATCGAGCCCCTTTGCTCACGGATTTGGAAGGGGAATCAAAGGGAAAAGAACCACGAAGGGTTCATGCATACATCCCCCACCAAATCCCAAAGAGAAAGGCCTCGAAATCGCTCCAAGAAAATCACCAAGAAAGGGCTCCGAAAATCACCAAAAAGGAGAAACGGGAAAGACACATCCAAGCCTTGAGGAACCACGCCGAATCATCTATACATACCAAAGAGGTTCATACAAGGTCTAGCTTGCCGCCCGATCATCCTTCCCTCTCACAAGATCTCACCATGAAGCTCTCAAGCTAGTCCTACGAAAATCCTAAGAAAATAGGAAGGAAAATAGGAAAACCAAATGAGCTAGGGTTCCAAGAGATGGCTGCCATCCTCTCACCACTTGGGTTATATGGAGGCAACCGAAAGACTAAAATACCCTTACTAGCTAACTAGGGATACATGCCCCTCGAGGGCGAAATTGGAAGTCTTTGTCTTCGCACCATCGGACGGATGCCCAGCGACCGCAAACTTGCTTAGCCTCGACGCAAGCCTTGCGATCCCGACGCGTGTCCTCCGCTTCGAAGATTCCGGACTGCGTCGTCGCACACCGGTCAGACCGGTGCTCCTCACCGGTCAGACCGGTACCCACCGGTCAGACCGGTCAGACCGGTCTGGAGCTGCTGCACCTCCGTCTTCGGTTCTTCGGTCTTGGCTTTGTGGATCAACCAAGGAACCCAGTGGTTTTCTGGTGAACCACCGGAAACCCCGCGAACTCGGTGTAGCCTCCGCCAATCACCACTCATGACTCGGCTCCCACGTAGTCCCGGCTCGACCTTGGTTTTGAGGCTTAACCAAGAAACCGTCCATGACTTCATCTTGCCGTTCTTGCCACCATGCGGCCCGCACTTGACCCCGCTGGCCACCGGGTCCCTCGAACCAAGCCTACTTGTCTTCTCCACACCTGGAGGCCTCACCGGCAACGACCTTTCACGCTTGTTCTTCACCTGCACCTGCACCAGTCAAGCCGCAACCTGCACCTGCAATACTTAGCCAAGAATCAGTCTACACCACGTTGTCAATCACTCATCACACCAGGAAGCGACCATCCACCGGTCCTCGAACCACACCTGGCTCTCACCTTTGAAGTTGAGAACACTTGTGATGTGTGATCGCGCACACTCAATGAAACTGAGCATCTCGTAGAACTCGGGAAAGTACATACCATATTCATCACACTACACAATTGCTAATGGTACAGTAACAAAAAGAATCACACTAATTATGCAGATGTGAAGTAACTGAATTATCACGCAAATTATTGCCTCAGTGTGCAGGGTCTCAATCTTGTATTAAGAAACACACAGCAATCTTCATGTCCATCAGGTTAAAAGTTTAATCAGCACTAACAAATCAATTTTCAGTGGCACTGTGCATCCACCTTAATCAATGACCAACATAATAGTTTCAAAGAAGCATAAGTACAAAAGGCATATAAATATATAATGCATCCGACTTAGCAAGAACCATATGTACCATCAAAACGTGTGGAGGGAGCTGGAACACCACGCCCACATGGAAAGAAACCTCAAAACTCTAACGAAATGCAATCCACAGTTGTATATTTGCCATTGTGTTTCATCGGCACAGCTGCACGCGCAGCATACAATTGCATACCTAGTGAAAAACATATCTAGTAATATTCCAACAGTATATGCAGAATATCCGTGCAGCATACAATTGCATACCTAGTGAAAAACATATCTAGTAATATTCCAACAGTATATGCAGAATATCGGCATACAGTACTCATGATTGAAGACCTTTTCACATGAAAAACATCTAGCTCAGCGCCTATTAGTGCATACATTGCTACTACTTCAGATTAAATTCAAATTCAAAATGCTACAAACAGTTAATAGATTAATGGCCCAACAGATAGGGATATGTTTCAAATTCTTGTAATCTTGTACCATCCCATCAATTAGGTGACAATGCAGCATCCACTTCAGTGAATGCTGGAGCTTCCGGACAATCTTTCAAGAAAACAACAAAAAAAATAACTCAGATATCAATCAGACCTAGCCAACATTCATTCACTACCTTCACAGCTACACAGATTCAGAGAGAAAACATAAACCTACTCCAGCACTAAGCATTACTCACATGACAAGACGAAGTAGCATGCCACAAGCTTTGCATACTACGATGAGTATGACTCAACACTAATAGGTGATAGCTATCACAATGAGAAAGAAAATTTGATAAGGCATACGCCATGAACATTGGCCAGCTTCTATTTAACAATGCGTCATTTGAGAAACATTGATCAAAATCCTGTGGCATAAGCTGCCACAATGAACGATCTGAAAATACAATAAAAACTATATATATACCAGAGATCAGAGATTGTTGGAAATGGCCAATAACAGCAGGGAGACTACTACAACGAAAAGCAAAAACATAGCACAACATTAGTCACCAAATGGAATCCCCAGTTATAGTCACCACTATCTTTCATCAGCATGAAGCACGGAATCAGGCATACAAAATCGTATTCCATATGTATATGGAAAAATATCAGGAAGTGGTGCCCTCGTGACTGAAGATCGATTCACCAGGGCATGATAGGCACCATCCCCCAGGGCATGCTCTGCTACAACTTGTACTCAAATATTCATGATGCTACAACGCGAGGAGGAAAGCTGCCCACCGGGCCACTAATAACAAGGCAGCATTCCTGTCACAGCCTTCCCAGTATGGTAGTATCAGAAATAAAACCTGGAAACTATATGCAGGAATGGTTGGACAGTACTCATGCAACAGGACGAAATAACTTGGTCAATTGCAAGTAAAACGTTAGCAATACCCCCAAAAAAGTGCAATGGTAAACACATTCTTCAATTGCAGGTTAATATGACTCGACAGTAGCTACTTGTTGTCTCAACGAGGAACCTCGTATCAATGTCTCGTCATTGTCAGATAAGCATCGACCATACATTGATAAGAGAACTTGGCAAAATATATCCTTTTTTTTAAAAAAAAGAACTTGAATAGAGAATAGAAAAGGAAGCAATGGGATGCAAAATATCACAGAAACTTGAAATAAAATGATAATGGGACAAGCTTTGCTTATTGTTCAAGACACTACTTTTTTTTATCAAATTATAGTGCTCATTCCTCTACAAAATCAGCATGTAAAACAGGTAATATACATACTCCAAGTAGAATAGCGAATTGATCAAGCACGTCCAAATAATGAATGGCAATTAATCAGACTACTTTCAATAACTGCACAATGTAACAGACTTATGCACAACAAATGGAAGACACACTGCATTGGTAGCTTTGGTCAGCATGAACAAATAATCAGCCAAAGAATAAATATTTTGACAAGCAAACCAAAAAGATACTCAGTAGCACTTTATTTATGCCTCCCGATAGTAGCAGGTTTATGCCACAGTAAGTTTTTGCAATACGAAAAATGGCACTAAATGACTTAAATGCTTGCAGTTCATGCTAGTCGAAACCTTGCCTAATGACACATACAAACATCCATGACTAGTTGCTTAGCTGCACGTAGACAGCTGCTACCTCAGACAGTGCTTGCACGGTCAAAAGGATCCCTACATGAAACATCAGTTGCCATGCGGAAACTCCAGGGATTAGGAGAGGTTGGAAGTACAAAGGTGATCTTCTTGATGTCTTTACTGGCAAATTTCACAGTACGAAAAGGCTTCATCTTGGCATGACAATTTGTCGGAGAGAAAGATTCAAGGCACAGCAGAACCACCATCGTATCCAGCGCTTGTGCCCTCTCTTGGATGAACTTGATGAACGCATGTTCATTTTGTGTACCCTTAAACCCATGGATAACCAACTTTTTGACATGCTTGACACATCCAACAGGGCAAGCCTCTAGCCAGAACTTGACATTGACCTTTCCAGTAGGCTTATCACCTTTCACTGACTGCAAGTCAAATAAAGGAACATATGGTTATGATTCTGGTGGCAACATATTTGATCAGGCCATTAAGCTAGCTGTGCCACCGATGCAAAATACCAAATGAACAAGCAAGGTTGATAAATTTTACTTGGATATGGAGTGTCTCAACATTGGGAAAGCATTTGAGGATGGAAGGCACTGTCTTGACTTCATTGCAGACCTCGAAATGCATCAGCAGAGCCAAGATCTGGACGCTCGGGATGATGCTGGTGCTTGGGCTCACCTTAGTGCACGCCTGCGGTGTGAATGTGCAAAATGCAATGCACTGAATCAGAAATTAAAATCACACATTTCTATACCAGGACAACTAGGCAATGGAACAATGACAATTAGGATTGACATTTATATTGGTACCTCGATGATGGCGTCGCCAATCTGTAGTTCATGCTGTCCCGGGGGCCAGTATCCCAGCATGTGCAGGTTAGGTGCGTTGCCAATCTTGATCCTTGAGGACTTGTTGCCCCCAATGTGACGTGTCTTCAGCAGAAACAGCCTCTCCAGGCGAGGCGCATCGGCCACGGCGATGTCTCCCAGGAAAGACATGCCCAGCTGCAGGCACCGCAGACTGTGGCTGACCAGGCAGAGGCTCACAGCCCTCTTGCTTGCGATAATGGTGAGGACCTCCAGGACGGGGCTCCTGTCGAGTAGGAAGGCAAGGTCTTGATCCTTCATGGTGATCAAGCTGAGGAAGAGCTCCTGGAGGTGAGGAAAGGCGACGCCTTGCGGAAGTTTGGTGGTGTCCGGCAGCTTCCAGGCGCCGATGTGCAGGCGGGTGAGCAAGGTGCATCTGAAGAGCGTGGTAGGGAGAGGGAGGTTGAGCGGCCATGGGCGGTTGATGAAGGCGAGTTCTTGGACGCCCTTGTCGGCGACCAGCTTGAGCCAGCTCTTGATCTTTTCCCTGTTCATGTCCAAGTAGCAGCAAGTAATCTGGACGCAGCGGAAGGGGCCCGGGTGCGCGGCGAGGATGTCGGACACCTCGTTGGTGACGCCGAGCGTGTCCTCGAGGCCCGGCCGCCACAGCGGGTCCGCTCTGCATCCGTCGAGGAGGTTGGCGTCGGCGAAGACGAGGGGCGTCGAGCGCCAAAGGCCGCGCCAGCGCGAGGCGAGCGAGCCGGTGCGCGCGGCGTCCTTGACGGGGAGGCGGGAGACGACGTTTCGGAGGATCCCGTCGGGGAGGCTACTGATGCGGTCGACGCCGTTGTCGCAGGCCCCGGTCCACGCGGCGCGGGCGGCGGCGGCGAGGGGCGCATCAGGGGTGGCGGCTGGGGGCGGGAGGGAGAGGGACGCGTACGCGAACTTGAGCGCCGTGTCCGTGTGTTCATCCTCGCCGCTGAAGGGCTGGACACGCTTTATGCTCGCAACCTGCCATCCGCCGCTCAGGTCCATGCTCGCCGGCGGCGTGGAGGCGGAGCCGACAGCGAGGATCCTGTTGCTTGGAGAGTAAAGTGAAGCGAAGTGGCGGCTGGTGTGGGAGCTGCGTACTTGCCGCCTTTTGTAGCTGAGCTGCTTAGTTAGGGTTCAGCATTGTTGGGCCAAATGTACGTCCGGATTCGACAGCTATTGGGCTCATATTTTTCTTGTGTTCATATCCGTTAGAGCAAACCTAATAAACTTGTCTTACAAACTTGGTACTACAAAAACAAAATTTGGAGATCAGTTGCACAATAATGTTTGTCTCCACACATATTTTCATACTATTTTTAATTCGAATGGTTGTGCAAGGACTATCCCGTGAACATGGTGGTGGCATGGCTGTTTGGGTGAATGTAGTAGTGGCGGGTCCCACACGTCTAGAGATGTGCAAGACACAGCAAACCATCAGTGCTCATTTCCGCGATAAGCTCGGATCTTCCTTTAGTTTCTCTCTCCACCACGTTAGAATCTTGCTAACCTGTCGGTCGTTAGTAATAGTTGTTGTACCTGCTCTTAGAGCAAATTTAATAAGCTTGTCTACACCACACATATTTTCATACTATTTTTAATTCGAATGGTTGTGCAAGGACTATCTCGTGGACGTGGTGGCGGCATGGCTGTTTGGGTGAACGTGGTAGTGGCGGGTCCCACACGTCTAGAAATGTGTAAGACACAGTAAGCCATCAGTGCTCATTTCCGCGATAAGCTCGGATCTTCCTTTAGTTTCTCTCTCCACACCATGTTAGAATCTTGTTGACATGTCGGTCGTTAGTAATAGTTGTTGTACCTGCTCTTAGGGCAAGTTTAATAAGCTTGTCTTGTAGACAAGCCTGAATTCAAATTGCACACAAGCAACACAGCAACAACTTGTCTCTTCTAAAAATCAAAAATAATGTTTATCCATATAAAAAAGCAGCAAGTAGTCTATGTGAAGTGGGGAGAAGGAAATGTGACATTTCCCCTCCACAAAACCATGCAATCGATCGGCGTTGTGTGCAGCGACAAGCACACTCTCTTCCCTCTTTTCTCTCTCTCCAGCTCAGCAAAAGAACTAATGTGGCGGGTGTTATCAACAGTTGTAGTACCTGCTCTTAGCGCTTCCTAGTGGCTACCGCAATACACGTGGTATTACTAATTGCTGCACTACTCATGTCTTTGAAATCAATATTCTTTTTAATAATTCTATAGTTTTATTTTCAATCATGAGACACATTCCTCTCTCGCCTTAACCCATTCTATCGGAAACAATACGCAGCATATTATCAGAATCATACAAAATTATATAGGAGGAACCTACTATAACTCACAACAAGCATTCTCTCAACTCTCAGCATGCCTAGTCATTCGCTTACTGTTGACACTCAAAATTGGCACCTAGCCGACCAGGCAGGACAGACCGGTCTGACCGGTCTTGGTTCCTGTAGCCGGTCCGGCACGCCACACCGGTCAGACCGGTGTGCCTAACCGGTCTGACCGGTGCCCCCCCCCGTGTCCGAATTACAACAAGGAGTCCTGATAGAATTAGACTTGTAAAAGGATTTCCTTGCAGGGCAAGTCCTCCCACCCTAATAAATATGAGGGGTTGCGGCCGATTGAGAGGATCATCCAATCGATCAAATCTATTTACCTTTATTTGTCTCGTATTTACTTTTATCTCTAAACCCTAGCCTTTTCCAATCCCATCTGATGTTCTTCCTTCGTCTCCGCGACGTCTGAAGGCGTTCTAGGTGGCCTTGCCGACCCTAGAGCAACCCTACGTGCGTCTCCCTGACGGGATCCTACCCGAGCGACGTTCGGAGGTCTACCGCCGGAATTCTCCCGGCGACCGGTCTGACCGGTCCACCACACCGGTCTGACCGGTGTCGACACAGAGGCGTCGCGACAGCTGCCTTTGCGTGCTGTTGGCTCCAAAAGGTGCTAACAAATTTGGCGACTCCGCTGGGGAGCGAAGATCTGGCTATCTTAACCGATCTATCCGACTCCGGCGACATGTCTCAGTGTGAGATAAACAAGGGCAACATCATCGACTTCACGGATGAAGAGCTCTCACCTGAAGATCGTCAAGCTATGGAGGACTTCATGAAGCAAAAGGCCGAAAAAGATCGCCAAGAATTAGAAGAGCTCATGAAGCAGAAGGCTGAAGAGGGTCGACTTCACTACTTGTCGCACTTCAAGAAGAATCGCGAAGGCAAGGTGAAGAAGATCAAGGACATCACCTTCGACACTCCACCACCTGAGGTACCACCCAATGTGAGCACATCATCATCTCCATCTTCTTTTGTTACCGTCAATGATCTTACTACCGTGATGAATAGTTTTCGTTTATCTATGATTGAAAATATGCAAAACATGGTAGATAAGAGTCTCGGTAAACGGGTAGAGGGTGATGATAATATTGCATCTGGTTCTAAAACTGTGGCACCTCAGACCCCACCTATTAATTCATCGGCTGCACAAACAATTAATCCTCAATATGGTATGCTGTTGAATTATTTTGCGGGATAAACACCACCACCGCCGTTTGGTCAGAATAGACCGGTCAGACCGATGGGTCCGACCGGTCAGACCGGTGCCGGTGCTATGGTGCCTTTTCCCTCGTCTCCGGAACCTATAGTTACTATTCCTCCCGTTCAGGCTGCTTCTGGCCGATCTGGTGGAAATACTTCAGTAGCCCAAGGTATTCCAATTATGGTTCCGTTTGAGACAGGCGTTGGGTATGGTTACGCACCTAATCCCCAAGTTAATAGCCGTTTGCAACATCATACTTCTGGCTCGTACACGCAGCCGAATATGGTGCAATCGAATGCTTCCACTACGCCAATGCCAACCACCATCCAGGAAGTCATCGATAGGTTTAACGCTAATCTTGCTAAACAAATGAAAGATGACTATGGGATAGAAGTGAAAAATAAAAATCTTTCATATCGAAAACCGTATCCTTCTAGTTTTGATTCGATTCCCTATCCTATTGGTTGGCGTTGTCCCGAATTTGTAAAGTTTAATGGGGACGATAGCAAAACTACGTGGGAGCATGTTAGTCAATATCTTGCTCAACTAGGAGAAGCTAGTGCCATAGAGGAAATAAGAGTGCGTTTATTTTCTTTATCTTTAACTGGTAATGCTTTTTCATGGTTTGCTTCATTACCTGTTAACTCTATCTGCACTTGGGAACAATTAGAACAAAAATTCCATGACCACTTTTATAGCGGAGATAATGAGTTAAGATTGAGTCATTTAACATCGGTTAAGCAAAAGCATGATGAACCTGTTACTAGTTACATTAGGAGGTTTAGAGAAACCAAAAACCGTTGTTATAATCTTGTTATCTCCGAAAGGGATCTTGCTGAATTAGCTTTTAATGGTTTGCGATCCCATATTAAAGAAAAATTAGAGGGTCATGAATTTATTGATGTTGCCCAAGTCTTAGTAAGAGCTTTAGCTCATGAAAGCCGAAGCAAAGATACTCGGCTCAAATCTGATCGTCCTAATATACATATGCTAGATTATGAAACATCAGACGATGAGAGTAAAGAAGTGTGTGCTGCTGAATTTACTTGGTTACCTAATGATAAAGCAAACACTTGTGCTTCTCTTAAGCCGGCTCATAAGAGTCGGGATGAGATGAAATTTACTTTTGATGTGGCTAAGTGTGATAAGATATTTGATGAATTATTTAAATCAGGTAAAATTAAAATGTCTCACACTATACCACCTATTGATCAATTAAAAAGACGTGCTTATTGTAAATTTCATAATTCTTTTTCTCATGCTACCAATGATTGCAATACTTTTCGTCGGCAAATACAATCGGTCATTAATGAGGGTCGTTTGAGATTCCATGAGATGCAAGTCGACGAAAATCCTTTCCCTAATAGTGCCTTTGTTAATACTCTTGAGTTGTCAAATCCTAAGGTGCTTATTCGGCCGGATCAAGCCGAAAACGCTAAAGGAAAGAATGTGATCATTGGAGAGCAAAGACACAACAAGAGGCAACCTCTGGAGGTGATCCCCAAGGTTTCAGCGACTTCAACGCTTGGGGGGCAAGACAAGATCAAGACGACCGGTACTACGTCGACCGGTCTGACCGGTGCCTCAGACCGGTCTGACCGGTGCCTCCAGAAAGGTTCAAGATGCTCTAAGCCCAAGAAAAAAGCAAGGCCGAGTTTTAATGAGCTCCTGGCCAAATATAAGAGGGAAGGAGCTACTAGGGATCGAAGTAATCAGCCAAACGGTGCTAAGGGCGTAAAAGCACCACCAAGACATAAAGGTATTCATCACCAACGAGGTAACTTTTCACAATATCCTTTTGTTGGATCTGTTATGCCATCGTCTTGGTATTATCCTTGCTATTATTCACCTGCTGATTATAGTAGTATGTACATGAATTCATATATGATTCAATATCCTGTTGCATACTCAAATTATAATGCATTACAAAGACCGATTGTTTGCAATAGCAATCTGGTCAAAAATAATGTGTGTACTACTATTAAGCAAGGTGAGAATAGCAACAAGCAAAATGCTAAGGAGATGCAGCCGAGGTGGTGTCCCTCAGGCTTGTCCCACACTCAAAAGAGGAAGTTGCAAAGACTACGCAAGCGAGGAGCAATGGAGCAGCATATTGAAGAGAAGCCAGCCAAGTCAACACGGACCCGGAAGGAGTGGAGACCGAAGCAGGCGTCATCCTCGACTTGAGTAAAATATGTGTACGGCCGTTGTTTTGTTAAACATCGTCCTAAGTGTTTTTTAGTTTAGAAAGATATTTTTTGGCACATATCCTTTGCCAAAAAACAGGGGGGCATATGTTGACACTCAAAATTGGCACCTAGCCGACCAGGCAGGACAGACCGGTCTGACCGGTCCCCCACACTGGTCTAACCGGTCCTGGTTCCTGTAGCCGGTCCGGCATGCCACACCGGTCAGACCGGTGTGCCTAATCGGTCTGACCGGTGCCCCCCGTGTCCGAGTTATAACAAGGAGTCCTGATAGAATTAGACTTGTAAAAGAATTTCCTTGCAGGGCAAGTCCTCCCACCCCAATAAATATGAGGGGTTGCGGCCGATTGAGAGGATCATCCAATCGATCAAATCTATTTACCTTTATTTGTCTCGTATTTACTTTTATCTCCAAACCCTAGCCTTTTCCAATCCCATCTGCTGTTCTTCCTTCGTCTCCGCGACGTCTGAAGGCGTTCTAGGTGGCCTTGCCGACCCTAGAGCAACCCTACGTGCGTCTCCCTGACGGGATCCTACCCGGGCGACGTTCGGAGGTCTACCGCCGGAATTCTCCCGGCGACCGGCCTGACCGGTCCACCACACCGGTCTGACCGGTGTCGACGCAGAGGCGCCACGACAGCTGCCTTTGCGTGTTGTTGGCTCTAAAAGGTGCCAACACTTACGTCATCCACTCACCTCTCCGCCCCCGCCCCCTTCTCCACCCATCGAGTATTCAATTCATGCCTCGAAGCCCACCGTTGCTCGTCGCATCTTCAAGTCCTCGCAGCCCCCTCACCTTCCCACCATCTCGCCTTTCCACTGTCGTCCCGCCACCTCGCCTTCCCGGTGCTACATCCATAAAAGGTCTGGACCGCACGAAGAAGGGGAGAGAGAGAGCGATCAGCGGAGCCAACTGGAGGGAGTCACGTCTGGTGGAGGAGGAGCCCGCACGCCAACCCCACGCTTGGTGGAGGAGGAGGTCGCACTCTGCGGAGGGCGGGCCTACCACCATGGTGGGAGGAAGGAGCAACCTCGCCCGGCCTTGACCCCGCCGCCGCCTCCTCTACCCTACCGCCAGATTCGACCCTGAGGACGAGGCTGCCACCGGGAGGAGGACGCCACCAGCCCGCACCGCACCTACTCGCCCGGCCTCGACTCTGTCACTGGATCCGACTTGGAGGAGGAGGCCGCCGTCGATGAGGAAGATCACCAGGAAGAGAAGGCCACCACCAACCCGAGCTGCACCTTCTCACCCAGCCTCTACCTCGCTGCCATGCTCTATCTATAGGCGAAAGGAGGGATGAGGGAGGAATGTGTCGTTGCACCTCCATGCGCAGGCCGCGCCTCCATCAAGCCGCTCCAGCCGGTGGCGAGGGAAGACGCGAGCGCCGGCGGTAGGATCTACGCACTGGGACGCACGTATGAGAAGAGATAAGGTTGTTGGCTTTTGCGTTTACAGGCTGCGGTTGGACGTTGGCCTTGCGGGAGATGGAAAAGGTGTACAAGAAACTTGAAAAAACAATGAGCAGAAGAAAGTAAGTGTCATGGGCTTCTAGCCTTTAAGGCCCAGCTGGATTCGTTCAATTTTTTAATCAACAGATGGCTAAAATGTCATGTAAGATATAATTTACCCTCATGTAAAAAAGAGCTCAAATCTTCACTTTTTTCCAAATGCCTCAAATAATCATTAAAAATTATCATAATTTCATATTTTCTCAAGTACATCAAATAATCATAGAAAATTAAGCAACATATTCTGCATAGTAAAACATGAAAACTATACACAAAACTACAAGACACACATCACGAGTGGTAATAGTCTTGCCCCCGCGTCCCCCTGCGCATGCGATCGAGCAGCCCCAAAGTCGCACTGTCGTCCGTCTACCGCCGCATCCTCTCACTGTGCCACCACCCTATATATCAGTACCCGACCCGACGGCTCTAGTACCCGACCCGACGGCTATTGAGCCCATATCTGTGTGTGTTCCTGTCGTTGGTTCACCTACACAGCCACCTTGTAAATTAAAGAGAATGTTGATAGTACAATTTACATTGTCAGTAGATCGTTTTAACTTTTAAACAATGTTTAGACAATAGAAAGTATAACTGCAACTAATTCTGAGTCAATATGACATTTGTTATTTGATTTGAGAACGGTTAAATAGTAAACCGACCTATGATTAGATCTTAAATCAAATTGACTTTTTTTTGACAACAAGCATATATTAATTAGCAGCAAGAAGCTGCAAGAACCCTATGAAGGGTATTGTTTACAAGAGGCAGAACACCCAACAAGGGGCACTGTTGGCAATGGGTTTCATAAGAGCAACGCGGAACATAATCCACCGATTGAACGAGTGGAGAAGAGAAAGCTAACTTTGCTAAAGAATCTACTATAACATTTTCATCACGGGGAACTTGAAAGACTGAGTGAGACGAAGTTGCCATAGCAAAGTTGAAGTCTTGAATACAAGGTAGCATACGCCAATGTGGCGGGTTGGAGGGATTGTCGGAGTTGATAAAATCCACCAGTTGACTGCAATCTAAAAAATAAGCAATCTTACCTAAGTTGAGCTTGTTGAGGATTGTAGCCGCCATGGACAAGGCTGCAGTTTCAGCATTGATGACTGAGTAGATCTTATTGTGAGTGGCCCTAATGTAAATGGTATTCACCGGATTAACCTGCAAATTGATAATATAGATACTCAGCCCTGTTGTTCGTGGCTGAGAGGTATATAAAGTAGTATCAGGGGTAGTGGCTGCATCCACAAAACACAGAACATCATAAGAAGTAGATGGCCTGTTCTGATGTGGCATTTGCATAGGCAAGTTGAAATGCTGCTGTAAAGCTTTTAAATGATTCTGTCGATGTGCTTGAGCCACCTTTTGTACCTGCAAAGCAGTCCAATTTTTCCTTTGGAAGCGGTTATCATTCCTAGCTCTCCATATGTACCAAAGGAGAAAGAGGAAATGACATAAAGTGTCTTCATTAGGATTCGAAGTAATAAGCATAGGCAGGGACAGTTGAACCCCATCCTCTTGAGGATCAATGAGATGAACAGGAATAGGGAAAATTTGTGTAGTCCAAATTTGCAGGGGCAAATCACATAAAAAGAAAAGATGATTATCAGTTTCAACAGAACCACAATAATTGCAAAGCTGATTAATATTAGCAGAAAATCTACCAGCTCTGTCTGCAGTAGCAAGGGCTCGTCTAATAAGCCTCCAAGCGAAGGTTTTTAAAAAAGGAGGAATTGATTTTACTTTCCATACCTTTTGGAGAATGTGATTTACCTGGGGAGAAATGGATCTTGCACCTTGGGTAGGTAGGGTGTGTTGGTGTAAATGTGCTAGGTAAGAATAGGCAGCAGCAGTGGTGCATTTACCGCGAGGTGACGGAGTCCATCTAAGAATATCAGGTTGAGTGGAGTTGATGATTGGGAGGTTCATAATAGCTTGGGCTATATCTGGTTGGAAAGTAGTGGATATGATTTGTTGGTTCCAATTTGTAGAGCCCTGCAACCAAAGATCAGAGATAATGGCAGGAAGAGGAGGGTTAGCAACTGGCAGAAGTAAATAATCATGGATGTTGCTCCACTGTTCAATCCAGGGAGAAGACCAAATAGAAGAGGAACCATTGTGAATTTGCAGAATGGAATTTGCATGTAGAAGATGTTTAACATCCAAAATAGAAGACCAATACACTGATCTACTACCAGTAGTAGGAGCTGTCCAAAAACTGTTGTTGGGAAAATATTTAGCTTTAAGGGTGGCAGTGAGAAGAGGATTTTTATTAGTGACAATATTCCAAGCAGAGTTGAGAATGAGACTTTTGTTAATAAGATGCATATCTCTGATCCCTAAACCCCCTTGATCAGTAGGTTTAGTTATATCTTCCCAAGAGCGAAAGGCTATGGGATTAGTTGGGTTTTCCTCCTGAATATCAGCCCACCAAAACTTTCTAATGATGGTATTAATTTGCTCAATGAAAGTTTTGGAAAAGAGAATAGTAGTCATGTAATAAATAGGAATAGAGGACAGCACAGATTTAATATACTGCAATCTACCAGCATGATTGAGCTTGTTTGCTTTGAGAGTATTAAATTTAGCAATGAATTTATTATGAATGAAAGAGTAAGCTTTGTTTTTATCTTTGTGCGAGAAAATGAGGGGGTGACCCAGATGCATAGTATTAGCGTGCAGCGCACTCAACCAAATAGATATTCAGACAAATTGACTTTTAAGCTCAGTGATTTTTTATTTTGGATGATGAGATATATTAAAATTTCCAATTTTCATTTGTATAAGTATAAATTGTTTTGCAATCTTGCAAAATGTATAGTCCATGTACACAACGTGTACACACCCTACTCGCTACTTGAGAGCTGACGAAACAACTATCATTTAGCATTTTTCGGTCAAAAAACTATTGTTTAGCATTTAGGTGAACATCGATTGTGCGGCTGGCACTACAAAATATTGCGTCCATGATGTACTAATGCGTGGAATTAGTATTGAATCTAAAATTTTGGTCCTCGGATACCATTTAGTACCGAGTCAAAAACACCACCTGATACTAAATGTTACTATTTAGTCATGTTTGGTGTTACGACCCGGTAATAAAGTTCACGGACCAAATTACCAGCAATATCGTCAATATCTCGTGGAGTACCATTTAGTAATAAACAACAACACCAACTAGTATTATATGGTAGCATTTAGTAGAGTCGGTACTAAATTGTACTTCATGTGATACTTCAAAAGAAAATCATATCTGATCACATGTGTGAGTGAGATGGTATGGAAGGTTCGCACGAGCTTGACATCGTGAGTTCCAATCCCATTAAGTGTGCAAAGCAAGTACATACTATATTACTATGCATAACTTGTGCAGAACCTCCCGGCTGTTCATTGTGTTTTTCTTTATTTTGTGTGTGCAAAATAATTTAGCACCGATTGGTGTTACCGACTGGTATTCCTAAATGGCACATTTAGTACCGGGTAGTTTGACGCTATTTAGTACCGAACTAGGGATACCAGTTAGACGTTCGGTACTAAGGGGGTTCCCAGACGTTATTAGAAGTCCATCATCTAGCAGCGTGTTCATGCTTTTGAAATAAGTTTTTTTCCTAATAGTTCATTTTTGGGTTTTCAATCCAACTATTGTTTGAGTTTGATTTTGATCATGAAACTCCGAAATCAAGAATTTTTTTTACCACCAAACTGTTAAAAGTGAAAAAAATTGACCATTAAGCCAGTTTGAGGGTGGTTTTCATTGACTCGGACAATAAGTAGCTATGATCCACCTCTCAGTCGTGCATGTTAGCAAAGCTTCACTAGGAAAATCAGATTGAAGTTATACCGTGAAAAGAAATCCATAAAAAGTAAATTAAATAAATCAGAAAATTCATCACTTACCAAGCATAAAGGTTTGGACTATAAGCGGCAACTAGGTGATACCCCACGCATTGCTGCGGAATAATTTGCATACATTTATATGATTATTTGATACATTTGTGAAGTTTTGAGCATTTTTTACATGAAGGTAAATTTTTGTATTAATCATAAAGATTAAAGATTACTAAAATGAAATCATGCATGGGATGATGAGAGACGGTGATAGAATTGAGACTTACATGAACTTGCTTGCGTGCTGTGATTTCGCTGCCAATCTGCCGCTGTGGCTGTCTCCAACCACGGCCAAGCGCGCGCGAGGGCCTGCCGTCCAGTGATGATTATGTGCCGCGACCGCTGTCAAGCTGCCGTTTGTTGATTCAATCGCAACGTGTTGGAAAAAAGGGAACAGACTGGAAAAGGAAATGACTTATCGCGGGCGCTACCGTAACGACGTTTGACGTTTGAGGGAGCCCGTTGAGTTGTTGTGCGGCTGTGAGGAATAGAGCTGCGGTGCTGAATAGTAATAAAGAAGAGGGAAGCTACCCTTTGGCGGACTGACCGACGTGGGAGTTCAGTGGAGGCTCGTGAGACGGTTCAGCTGTTGTGTTGATGAGAGTAAAGCTAGGTGTCGTGGGCTTTGCAATGAAAGCTAGGTGTTGGGGGCTAATGAAAGCTAGTGTTTCCAATAAAGATTTAATGCTTTGCTTAGTACGCAGAGAGATTGTTGTAAAGAAGAGAGAGGATGGTGACGTGAATGATGACGTGGCACTCTAGGAGTTGAGAGAATGGTACCGATTATATAGTTTTGTATGATTACCCACCTGTCAGACGTGCATGTTGGCAAAGCTTGACTGCGAAGATCTGATTGAAGTTGTAAGGTGAACGAAAATTCATAAAACCAAATTAATAAATACTCCCTCCGTTACAAATTATAGGTCGTTTTGGGTTTTATAGATTCATATATATTATTATGCATCTCGACATAGTGTATATCTAAATACACAACATCATCTATGAATCTAATAAAGACAAAATGACTTCTAATTTTGAATGAAGGGAGTATCAGTGAGAAACAGATTTTCATCACTTGCCAAGCATAAAGGTGCAACATTGCATGAAATCATTGAAGTGGGTCGGTTTTATTCAGAAGACGCACAACCATATCATGGAAAACTTTTGTTAGACACTGATTCAATAGTGGCAAGAAAACTAATTGCCCCCTCTCTCCCTCGTGTCGCTCCCTCCTGGGGGTGACCCGGGGGCTCTCACCTCGTCGCCCGAGGCCCACCCACGAGGCCAGCAACCGCCGCCACCTCTGCCGCTGCCGCCGCCGGCCCGTGGCGGTGTCGAAGTCGACGGTCGCGTGTATCCTCTTCTCCCTTTCTCCTCATTCCCATCCCTTCCCTCTTCCTCCTCTTCCCTCACCCCACCACCTAGCTGAGGTCGCCCTCCATGGTCGCTTGTTGCCTCCTTCTCCTCCCTCCCCGTCCCTGACCTGCGTCGGTAGCCCCTCTACCCGCTCCAACCTCCCTGCTGCTCCTCCTCCTCAGAGCACGAAACCCTAGATCTCGCGGGTGCGGGGCCGCTATCGCCTCCGGTGCTCGTCGTCTGAGAGCCAGGTGTGGTTCGAGGACCGGTGGATGGTCGCTTCCTTATGTGATGAGTGATTGACAACGTGGTGTGGACTGATTCTTGGCTAAGTATTACAGGTGCAGGTTGCGGCTTGACTGGTGCAGGTGCAGGTGAAGAACAAGCGTGAAAGGTCGTTGCCGGTGAGGCCTCCAGGTGTGGAGAAGACAAGTAGGCTTGGTTCGAGGGACCCGGTGGCCAGCGGGGTCAAGTGCGGGCCGCATGGTGGCAAGAACGGCAAGATGAAGTCATGGACGGTTTCTTGGTTGAGCCTCAAAACCAAGGTCGAGCCGGGACTACGTGGGAGCCGAGTCATGAGTGGTGATTGGCGGAGGCTACACCGAGTTCGCGGGGTTTTCGGTGGTTCACCAGAAAATCACTGGGTTCCTTGGTTGATCCACAAAGCCAAGACCGAAGAACCGAAGACGGAGGTGCAGCAGCTCCAGACCGGTGGGTACCGGTCTGACCGGTGAGGAGCACCGGTCTGACCGGTGTGCGACGACGCAGTCCGGAATCTTCGAAGCGGAGGACACGCGTCGGGATCGCAAGGCTTGCGTCGAGGCTAAGCAAGTTTGCGGTCGCTGGGCATCCGTCCGATGGTGCGAAGACAAAGACTTCCAATTTCGCCCTCGAGGGGCATGTATCCCTAGTTAGCTAGTAAGGGTATTTTCGTCTTTCGGTTGCCTCCATATAACCCAAGTGGTGAGAGGATGGCAGCCATCTCTTGGAACCCTAGCTCATTTGGTTTTCCTATTTTCCTTCCTATTTTCTTAGGATTTTCGTAGGACTAGCTTGAGAGCTTCATGGTGAGATCTTGTGAGAGGGAAGGATGATCGGGCGGTAAGCTAGACCTTGTATGAACCTCTTTGGTATGTATAGATGATTCGACGTGGTTCCTCAAGGCTTGGTTGTGTCTTTCCCGTTTCTCCTTTTTGGTGATTTTCGGAGCCCTTTCTTGGCGATTTTCTTGGGGCGATTTCGAGGCCTTTCTCTTTGGGATTTGGTGGGGGATGTATGCATGAACCCTTCGTGGTTCTTTTCCCTTTGATCCCCCTCCCAAATCCGTGAGCAAAGGGGCTCGATTTTGGGGTTTTCGTGGCTCTAGGATTAGAGGCGTTCTTGGTGGGATTTCTTCGATTCCTCTTGATTTGACAAGTTTTGGTGGACCAAATCTTGGCTATGGAGTACCCATGAGGTGTTCCTACTATCCCCAAAGTCTTGTGCAAAACCGTGGAGCGAATCGGGAGATCGGGAGTTGGATTTGGAGGAGTTGACTCGCGGGCGCTGTTCATCCCGAGCTGCCCAGGCACGACCGGTCTGACCGGTGCTCTTGACCGGTCTGACCGGTGCTAGCCCTTGGTGGGTTTTTGTCTCGGGGAATAGCCTTGTCCGTGTGGTTTTGTCCCGTGGTCCTGCTGATCAGTTCTTGGAGTGTTTGGAGTTATTTTGCTAGGTTTTGTGAGGGGTTCTTCTTCCTCACAGGTTGTGTTTCGTGGTGGTTTTTGTTCCAGGGCCTAGAGGAGTCACTGAGGCTTCCTGGAACGTTTGCTGTGCGGCTGCTGTAGCCACCGGCCTGACCGGCTCTGTCCACCGGTCTGACCGGTGTCACCGGTCTGACCGGCGCAGGCCATCGGTGTGACCGGTGTAGCACAGGCAGCAAGCCGTGCAAGTTTCCGCTGTGTGGTTTGGTGAGTTTTGGCTCGGAAGGTTGAGTGTTGGTTCCTAGGACCAGTAGCACTCCAGTGGCTGCGTGGTCTTGGCCAACTTGGGTAGTTGGGTCGGAGACGTGAGTTGGAAGCCGTGTTCGTCTTGTTGGAGTTCTCATCTCCTTCGAGAAGAATTTTTATCGGCTCCCATTCACTCCCCCCTCTCTGGTTCGCCTAATCAGTCCTTCATCGTCGAGGTCGAGGTTGAGCGCCGTCCCCCTCTACTTCTAGTGTCGCTGCTTCCCCCACCTTCGGTGCGGGCGTGCCGCGGCGGGCCACCGCTGCCTCTGCCGGTGTGTTGCGCTGCCTTGGATGGTGGATGGGGGTCTGGGTCGCGCGTGCGCCTGGCCGACAGCCCTCTCTACTCCGCCTCGTCCAATCTCCCGCCTTCCCCTCCCCTTCCCTCCCTCCCTCCTCCCTCTTTCAGCGCTTGGAAACCCTAGATCTGGCGGGCCCTTGGCCGCCACCGCCGGCATCGGCGTGCTGCATTGCTGGGGCCAGTGCGGCTGCCTCTACCTCCTCACCGGGCACCATCGCCGCATGCGCTGTCGGTCGGGGTTTGGGATTGGACCTGGCATCACCTCCTCGTCCGCGCAAGCACGTCGCTGCAGGTGTCAGAGCCTGGCTCCACCGCGGCTTTGTCGTGCCGGCGGGTTGTGCCTTCGGGTCGTGGCCGGGTGCAGCGTCGTCGATGTGTCTCCGCGGCTCAGTCCCGTCCCCTCCCTCGGTGTGGGTGCGGGTGCAGACGGGCGGTCCTCTATGTCGGGTTGCTCCGAGTTGTAGCCCCCCTCTACCCCGGCGCAGCCGGTGGCCTAGTCCCCCTCCGACACCACCTCCGGTGCCGACAGGTCATGGTCACCTCCCCATTGGGCTGTTAGCCCGCCAAAGGTACTACCTTTGTGCGCTCTTCTCAGTGGTCCTTCCTTCAGCGGGTTGCTCGACGCTCTCCACGTCATGCTCTTCTAGGGGTGTGAGCTCTTTCGATAGGCTCCGTCTTATTTCGATCATCTTGGTCGTATGTAGGTCGTTTCTATGTCGCCTTTGGGCCTTCCTTCTTCCCTCTTCTCGACAGTGCCTGCATTTGTCCCTCTTTGCCATCGCCAAGGATTCCTACTGCAAATTCCATCGCTTTGGCTCTCATCTTGGTTGCGATGGTTGGCTATGTAGATTTGGTTTTGGAGGCCTCTGGCGAAAGCTTTGCCTAGCATATGCTAGTACCGACAATGGTTGCGCTCTTTCCCGTAACTTACCCTGCTGGGGGCGTTGTTGCGATCCTCCAAATCCTTTCGGTTTGCCAGTTGAAGATTTGGCCTGCTCCTTCATGGGTGGGCGGACGATGGCGGCATTGTCGTCGCTTCCTTCTTGAGGGTGTCATCTTGCAAGACCTCTTCACTCTGCCTCCGCCACTTATGGGGGTGTTTGACAAGCGGTGATGTACGTGATGCCTTGGTGCATCTTCCTTGCAGACATATGTTGCCTTAGGTTGTTTCTAGTGTGGTGGTGGTGAGGTGGTTCTCTCTTTGTTTATGTTATTGTGTACGTTGTTTCTTTTTTCGAGTTGTCGATCTTGTAGCTCTAGACTTTAGGATTTCTCCTAAAGTTACGTCATGTAAAACTCTCTTCTCTTAATGAAAAATGTGTTATGCACATCTTAAAAATATTCAATAGCAGCAACTAATGGGAGCCTCGGCGTAGGCTACCTAGCCTGGAAGCATTTGGACCAGGAACTGGCCACACAGACAATGAGAAATTAGGGACAAGCATCTGCTAGAGGTACGCATGGCCAATATGCATAATTTGCAAGAAATAAATGCAATTTCTACTGATGAATTCTCAAGGGAGGCTCTAACAAAATAATAGTGTCTAACCGACATGCCACTTTCTTTACTAATAATTTGTCAGCATCAAACTACAGATTGCTAGGGGAAAACATTATACAGAGATTGAGGGATATCTATTTTTTTTTCGAACACGCACAAGAACTGCGTATCAAAATATTATATTAAGAAGAAGATGGATGAGAGACACTCAGAGTACACAGATTTTTTTTTTGTATGACGGGAGAAAACAAACAAGCAAAAATAAACCCCTCAAACAGAAACTATCACTCTATTACCCTTAACACTTTTTTACAGACCCAAGACCTGGACCAACTATCCTAACCAGCTGGTAACTGGGCGAGGATGTGAGTAACTCCTCAAGCTCCAGCTATCCCCCACAAGTGTTGCTCCTCCCTGATGGAAGAAAGAACTTCATTCAGGTTTGACTGCACTCATCAAACACACAGCGGTTGTGGTGATTCCACAACGACCATGCCACAAAGATTATAATTGAGGGATATCTATGATATGCAAGAAGAGTAAAGGTAGGTACTAGGTAGTAATAATCCTCTCTGAACCATCATATTCTTAATGAAACTTACGCTAAGGGGTGCAGTTGAGACCATCCTCTAGTTTCGAAAAGGCAGCACATACCTAAAACACAAACTTAGATCAAGAAAGTCTCTTTCGCACAAATCAGGGTGAAAGGTTTTCATAAACAGTACTGCAGTGCTCACATTCACATTCAACTGGTGTTCCCAGACTCTGTTCTACCTATTTTATGAAATGGAAGAGCTCCTGCCCGTCGGTGGAGAGAAATGGGTCAGGGAGTATCAACTTCCAACCAAGCTCCCAGCAGGCCACAGAAGCAAACGTGCAAAACATTACATTCTTCACTAGCCTATAGTGTAATAGCTAGAGCACTCAATAGACTCTTGATCTCATCCACTTAAGCATAATTTTCTCATGCTAGATACCGATCAAATACTGTGATCTGTGAAATCATATTCCCTCCTCGGACTTGCCTATTGTTTATTAGTGCATGGAGGGTCTCCAGTGGATGCACTGCAAAAACACGTTTTAGAAATACTTTTAACTTCAGTCTATGAATCTAAATGCTAAGGGGCAAAGTCAACCAGTTATATATATGCTGCACGTGTTGTTGGAAAACTTAAATTTGAAGCAAGTTAGTACCCAACATGTACAGCATACCATTCTCTTGAGTGTGCTGTATTCCTTATTGTTTCTTAACTCTTTTATTAATTCAGGTGCTACTTCAAAATAGAGAAAACAGAGCAAATGCATAATAACAGATGGTTGATTGGGAAAGTCAGGACAAAATAAACTCCAATCATGCATCCATAAGGGAACTTGTCAAATTAAAACAGAAAATTATTAGAAAAACCAAACATGGATAGAGAATAGAAACACACAGCTAACCATGCAGTCACACGAGTCTAGCGTAATTTGAGGAACAACAATGGGATGCAAATCTTTGGATGATAAAACTACAGAAATTTGCACCAAGACTAGGACATGCCTTGGCCTATTGTTCAGGCCATACTGCTCATTGCTCAGGAAGTCAGCATGTGAAACAGGTTATACAAATACTCCAAACAGAGCAACATGTTGATCAAGCACGTCCGATCAGCCTACTTTCAATAACAGCACAATGTAACAGATTTGCAGTACAACAAATCCCAAACACAATGCATAAGTAGCTTTGGTCAAAATAAACAATCAATCAGCCAAACAATAAAATGTTGAAGAGAAAATAAAATAACAACAGACAACATATTAAAATGAAATGTACTCGGTAACAATTTAAGCCTTCCAGGTAGTAGCAGCTTTACGCCACAATAGGTTTTTGCAAGACGAGGACTGCTACTGATTGACATAAACACCTGAAGATATTCTAAAGATAGATGTAAACGTTCATCACTAGTTGCTTAGGTGCACGAAGACAGCTGCTACCTCAGACAGCGCTGTCCAGGTCAAAGGGGTCCGTACATGAAACATCAACTGCCTTGCGGAAACTCCAAGGAGTACAAAAGGGTGGACGCGGAAATTTGAAGTAGATATGCTTGATGACTTTACTGGCCCATTTCACAGTAGCAAAAGGCGAAATCTTGGCTTCGTCAGCATTTGATGTTTCAAAGCATATCATAATCACCATCTTCTCCAAAGCCTGCGCTCTCTCCCCGATGAACTTGATGAACGCGTGCTCATTTTTGTTCCCCTGGAAGCCATGAACAACCAACTTCTTCACGTGTTGGAGACATTCAACAGGGCAAGACTCCTGCCAGAACTTGAGATTGACCTTTCCAGTAGGCTTATTGACTTTCACTGACTGTAAATTAAATCAAGGCACATATGGTTATGATTCTGGTTGCAACAATTAATTTAAGGTCAGCAAGCTAGCGGTGCATCTAATGCAAAATGCGAAATGAAAGAAACAACAAACAAGGTGATAATATTTACTTGGATATGGAGCGTCTCAATGTTGGGAAAGCATTTGAGTAAAGAAGGCACCATCTTGACTTCATTGCGGACCTCGAAACGCACCTGCAAAGCCAAGATCTGGACGCTCGGGATGATAGTGCTTGGGCTCACCTTAGTGCCCATCTGCAATGCGAGTGTGCAAATGCAATACACTGAATCAGAAATTAAGATCGCACATTTGATACAGTGACAACTGCAGAATGGAACAGAATGAAAATTAGGATTGGCATTTATATTGGTACCTCGATGATGGTGTTGCAGATCTGTAGTTCGTGCTGCCCCGGGGGCCAGTATCCCAGCATGCGCAGGTTGGGTGCGCTGCCAATCTTGATCCTTGAGGACTTGTTGCCCCCAATGCGACGTGTCATCAGCAGAAAGAGCCTCTCCAGGCGAGGAGCGTTCGCCACGGTGATGGCTCCCAGGGAAGACATGCCCAGCTGCAGGCACCGCAGGCTGTGGCTGACCAGGCAGAGTCTCACATCCCTCTGGCTCGCGATGATGGTGAGGACCTCCAGGACGGGGCTCCTGTCAAGCAAGAAGGCAAGGTCTCGATCCTTCATGGTGATCAAGCTGAGGAAGAGCTCCTGGAGGTGGGGAAAGGAGACGCCGTCCGGAAGTTGGGCAGTGTCCGGCAGCTTCCAGACGCCGATGTGCAGGCGGGTGAGCGAGGTGCAGCTGAACAGCGTGGCGGGAAGAGGAAGGTTGAGCGGCCATGGGCGGTTGATGAAGGCGAGTTCTTGGATGCCCTCGTCGGTGACAAGCTTCAGCCAGCTCTTGATCTCTTCCCTGTTCATGTCCATGTAGCAGCAGGTAATCTGGACGCAGCGGAAGGGGCCCGGGTGCGCGGCGAGGATGTCGGACACCTCGTTGGTGACGCCGAGCGTATCCTCAAGGCCCGGTCGCCATTGCGGGTCCGCTCTGCATCCTTCGAGGAGGTTGGCGTCGGCGAAGACTAGCGGCGTCGAGCGCCAGAGGCCGCGCCAGCGAGAGGCGAGCGCGCCGGTGCGCGCGGCGTCCTTGACGGGGAGGCGGGAGACGACGTTCCGGAGGATCCCGTCGGGGAGACTGCTGATGCGGTCGACGCCGTTGTCACAGGCCCCGGTCCACGCGGCGCGGGCGGCGGCGGCGAGGGGCGCGTCAGGGGTGGCGGCTGGGGGCGGGAGGGAGAGGGAGTCATACGCGTACTTGAGCGCCTCGTCCGTGTCTTCATCCTCGCCGTTGAAAGACTGGACACGCTTTATGCTCGCAATGCGCCATCCGCCGCCCAGGTCCATGCTCGCCGGCAGCGTGGACGCGGAGCTGACGGCGAGGGCTTTCGCTTGGAGAGTGAAGTAAAGCGAAGTGGCGGCTGGTCTGGGAGCTGCGTTCTTGCCACCTTTTCTAGCTGAGCTGCTTAGGAGTTAGGGTTCAGCGTTGTTGGGCCAAATGTCCGAACCCGACAGCTCTTGGGCCCATGTTTTTCTTGTGTTCTGTCCTTTGGCTTGCTGCCGTAGTACTTCAAGCACTAAGGGTGTGTTTAGTTGACCACAACTTTAGGACCAAAATTTTGAGAGTCCCTTTCAAAGTCTATTAAGTAGTAAACATAGACTAATTATAAAACTAATTACATGTATGGACGGGAAATTCCAAGACGAATCTATTAAGTATAATTAATCCGTCATTAGAGATTATTTACTGTAGCACGATATTGTCTAATCATGACATAATTAGGCTCATTAGATTCGTCTCGAAAATTAAGGTAGCTGTTGTGAAATAAGTTTTGTCATTAATCCGTATTTAATACTCCTAATTAGTGTCCGAAGTTTGATGTGACGGGTAGTTAGTGAAATTTTAGTGAAGTAAACAGTCCTTAAGATAAACAAACTACCGAAACTCATTTGTCCCTGACTTTCATGAGATTGAAAGTACCACTAGAAAAACTTGAACAAATATTGTAAGACAGTTAGAGAAAAGCAACATCCACAAAAACAAAATGTTCAGCACTTGCCAATTACATGAAACAAGCTTCCAATAGGAGATATTTTGAAAATTGACCCTAAGTTCGCACATCTCACTTAATATGACCCCCAGTTTGCAAGCCTTTCAAAATATAACCCCGGGCGTGCGAACTTCTTCGATTTGAGGGTTTTCGACCCTTTTTCATCATTTTGGGATTTTGTTTCTCATTTTTCATCTCCAACACATGTGAACGGACATCTTTGCCCTTGGCCTTATCTCTATGACATGTGGGACCCACATCTGGGTCGTCTTCAACCTCTGAACAAGGCCATCCCGCCGCCGACGCTCTTGCCCCTTCCTCTTCCTCTGCCTGCTCTCCCTCCCTTCCGCCGCCCTCATAGCTACGTCGTCGCCCTTACCCTCGCCGTCGCCGTGGCCACTCGCCGCCTCATCCGCGTCCGTCTTCGACGCGCAGCCCGGCGTCCTCCCGACCTCCGCAGCCGCCGCAACCTGCAGCGCCTCGTGCTCGCCCGGAACGCCTTCGCCGACGAGCTCCCCGTTTCGTGCTGGCGGCGCGGCGGGAACGCTGAGGACCGCCGGAGCTGCTGCTGTGCCGTGTTTTGCGACTCCCAAACCTGCACCGGTGGCCGCGACCGGTGGCGCGAGGCGTGGCCCTCGCCACCGCCACGACAAGGGAGGTCGCTGGGGACGACGCCTCAGCGCGGCAGTGGTGGTGGGGCCTGGTGGAGCGGTCGACGGTCGCCATGGCGAGCTAGCTGGGGCCCAACGCCCCAACCCGCGCGGCGCCCGTTCAAGATGGATGGGAGACCGCGGGAGGAATCCATGGACGCCTGGACGGGGGTTGAAGAAGACCCAAATGTGGGTCCCACGCATCATAGGGATAAAGCCAGGGGCAAAGGTGTCTGTTCACATGTGTTGGAGATGGAAAAGAAAAAAGAAAAACCCGAAATCCAAAAAAATGATGAAAAACCCTCATATCGAAGAAGTTCGTACGCCTGGGGTTATATTTTGAAAAGCTTACGAACTGAGGGTCATATCAAGTGAGACGTGCGAACTTATGATCAATTTTCAAAATATCTCTTCCAATAGAAGTTTTCCAAGGAATGACGTCATCTCCGATAAATCAATACACAAATGAAATGTGACATTTGGTAAGTATGCATACATCTATACTCACACAGATGACTAGTAGTAACCAGGTTTTACAAAACCGAAACCGGTCTGGTTTTTCGAGGGACCGGTTAACTGTCAAAACTAACCGGTAACAGTGGCAACCGATTTTGCAGGCTCGGTTAGGAGAGAAAAAACCGACCGGTACCGGTAACTAGCCGGTCTTTTCGGTAATTAAAACCATGGTAGTAACGGGACATATAAGAGCATCTCCAACAGTTTGGCAAATTAACTTGACATCCATATAATTTTGGCAAAATAAGAAAAATTGACCTCCAACAGTTTGGCAAATCAACTTCGCAAAAATAGAAACTTGGCAAAACTCACCTCACCACGCGTAAATATGCGCGCGCCGATCCTGTTGACATCGTCATTTCTCCCACGTGCCAAGCTAGGTGGGAGAGTGAAAAAAGAAATAAAGAATATAGAAGGCTTCCTGATGCAAGTTTTTAAGAGGTGGAAGGACATAAACATAATTTTTAAACATGGTTCTATCTATATGGCAGTACACAGGCATCAGGATAACCGAACAATTTTTTAAACTGCTATACACCATGCTAAGTTCTAAATGAACTGGTATGAGTTGCAAAACAAAGCAGCTACATAAGTTGCAGCTTCTTCAAGCGTTGCTCGTGCTCTTGGTCCATCCTCGGTGGTGTGTAACCCCCTCGGAGGTCCTCCACAACATATTCCTGCACACCAAAAAGAATTAACTGGTTAATGAAAAAACCTTGAGTCTCAGATGAAATGATGAGGATAGTTTAGACTCAAAGCAGGTTACCTTTGTAAGTTCTTTCTTGGCAAGTATGTGATAGTGTCGTTGCACGATCCTCTGGAAAGCAATAGTTGCAGCAACAAAGGCATACACAATTCCAATGATGGCAAAAATAATAATGATGATGAGACAAGCACAGCCATCATCATCATCATCTGAATCTGATCCGCGGTTTGAGGATCTAGAGAAGATCGGAAAATCATCGTTGGAAGACAGGCTTGGAAAATCATTGTCGGAAGGCGGGCTCATACAGCAGTGTAATATGAGCCCCCAAACCCCAACCAGTGCAAAAAACAACACTACACCTGAACCAATTAGACGGGAACAGATATATTAGTAACAAAACCATTACAGTTCAATAGATCTGTTGAAAATCCAATCTGAAAAGCTATGATTGTATGGCAATTGCAATGGTGTTGATTTAAAAGGAGATAGCATTCACAATTTTGTGAGAGGAGAGTTTGCAGTTGATTAAAGTAAAGAAGCAAGATCGAATTTGATAAATAAATTGGTGTCTACCAGTATACCAATATTTACTGTCTAGCAATCAGCTAGTTGGTATGCTCTGGATTATCAGGCAACATCAAACTTCATAACTGTAACTGAAGGTGAAGATTACACCAGTACAGTAGTAAAAGGGCAAAGGATGCTTTGCAAGAACATGAACCCAACCATCAGCAAACCTGTTTCTGAAAAGTCCATGTTTATCCAGCCAATATGCCGCACCACCAATGGCAACAATGGCCTGAAAAATCAAAGAAGAGCAAACGAGATGTCTGTCACAAGTATCTTGCTGAAAACATACGATGATATAAGGTCTGCATGATGAACTGGAAACAGTACATGCTCAATTACACTAACTTCACTCAATTTGCACCGAAAGCAGTAGCATGTGCAATCTGTGTGCAGTTTAATAGCGCTAGTATGACTGATAAACAGCAGCAGAGAGTAATAAGAGGGAAAGGTGATCGCACAGTTTGGATGGCAAGGAACACGAGGAGGATATCTCTAGCAACAAACAGTCGGAACCTCAATTTACGGCCCTCATCTCCCTCGAGAAATTGCTCCCGTAGATGGAATTGCGCTTTGCATGTTGTGCAATGTGAAAAGTCAGTTCCTTCCTGTGGAGATATGCCAAGACAAAAAAAAAAAAACTCAGTGCTACCAAACTCAGTGCTACCATGCTGACCAAATAATGGACTATGGATATATCAGTAACAACCAATTATCCCATGGTCACAATCTTTCATCATCAAAAGTAGCCAGCCATAATATACATGGTAGCACAGTAAACTTTCTGTCACGGGTTTATTGTGTACGTTTCGTAGATTGAAATTAAGTATTTAACTGAGCACAAGCTTTATAAGAATAAATAAAAAAGGCATGTTACCATACAAACTCCAAAGCTATATGCATTGCTTAGAAACTTAAAAACGACGTGGATCGAATTTGAAGGAAGTAAGGAAAATAAGGTAAATAAGCAGGCATTACCCTGACAGATCTCCAGTGGTCAAGGCAAGAGCGGTGCACGTCCCCTTGCACCTACAGGGCGAGATCAGCTCACCACCTGCACCATCGGAACCAAGGAGAAGCAACTTCATCAACCAGCAACAACAGCACAGCACGATCACCACGAAAACTAACCACTCCCGACTCCCAAACTCGCAACACAATTAAACACGGCTAATCATCAAGAGGAGCGAGGAAGGAGCACACGGGAACGAACGAGGCGGGGTGGAGAGATCGGCGCATACCGGACTCGAGGCAGATGCGGCAGAAGGCGGCGGAGGAGGCCTCGATCTCCTCGCCCACTGCTCTCCTCAGCGAGCCCTTCACCGCCGGCAGGTGCGGCGCGAGGAACGGGACGTGCATCTCGATCGGTGGTCCCGCGGCGCGGCGACGCAGTGAAGCCCCGCTGCGATCGAGCGAAGCGCGAAGGGGAAAGGGGTGGGGCATCGGGCGGGGTGGAAGAAGAGGGAGGGTAAAACAGCGGCGGCGGCGGCTATTCCAATTCTAGCCCGAGTCGCGGAGGAGTCCCCTGCCACTTTAAACCCCGATCGATCACACACGCTGACTGGTGGGCCCTCCCCTTCGACACGGACCCGCCGCCACGTAGTATGTTCTGTGCTTGTTCGCGGAAAGTACGAGGACGCCGGATTGCCGCGTGCAGCATCCAAACAAGGAAGGAATATTTTGAGGTGTTTTCTAAATCCTGAACCCGCACGGTATGCTCTGAAACTACCTGTTAAAATTTAACATTCATCAACGTCTACATTGAATAAACACCACGATATGTTTTATCATTCATCAACATCTCTTAAAGTAAATAAACTTAATCAGTACATTAAATTTGTTTTATCTTCCATTCCTATTTCCTACTCCCTCTGTCCCAAAAAAAACAGTCGCCGAATGAGTGTGGCTGGTGCCCAATGCAGTGAGAAAAAGACTCTTACACCCCTAGCAAGCAATGATTCAAAGACATGCATTTATAGCGTGAAGAATCACACCATTGGATGAGAACCGGAGAGAGAAGACAAGCAGGGTCCTGCGGCAGCTAGGAGGTATAGGTCTGCTAGGCAACAGCAGCTAGGGGCTAGCCGGGTCTTGTAGCCAACGATGTTTTTTCTGTGACATGGTACTGTCGCTCCAGCGACCGTTTTTCAGGGACGGAGGGAGTACTTCACAAATAAACCTTCTAAAGTTTACAAATCCATGATGGTAGCTCCTCCATTTGGTCTTCCCCTTGGACACCTGTGTGGGCTAATATCCATGATCACCTCCTCTTTCCGGTCACTAACTCCCCATTGCCGACTACTGTTTTAGATCTTTGGTTGCAGGGAACAAAAGTATGGGATCATCATTTGATTTTTACTACTTTCTCTCCTCATGTTGTGCAGGTCATAGAGTCAACTCCAGTGGTTCATGTTGATCATGAAGACATCCTAAAGTGGACTCCTTCCACCAATGGACAGTGTACCCCTAAAGCAGTCTACACTCATGCAGGTCTCAACCAGCACAACCTTCCTACACACGGCTCCAGAAGCATTACTCAAGATGCCAATTCCATCTTACAAAAGGTATAGAAAGGTAAATCCATCCCACCGTTCCACAAAACTTTTGCTTGGCGCCTCATTAGACGCGCCCTTGCCACTGGAGAGAGAGCAGGTAGGTATTCCTCTCATATAGATAAGCATTGTACCTATTGTATAGCTATTGAAAATAATGTTCACCTCTTCTTCCTTTGTGATTTACCAAGGCAAGTGTGGGCTACTGCTAACCCACATTTGCTTACTCATTTTCTCAATCCAGATGAAAATGGAGTTCAATTGTCACTCCTGTTCTTATAACACCTAACCCCACTGAGGCTACTCTTTGCAATACTCTATTCCTTATGTGGTATATTTGGAAGCTCGTAATGATAACTGCTTCCATAGGAAAAATTGGACTTCCTTTCAGGTACACAAGGCGGCAGCAGCCCATCTGCACACCCACCTTTCAGGTTGGGAAGAACACCACCAAATTGACGCCTCTCAACAACACCTCTACAGCTCCACTCAGCCAACTGTGGTAAACAGATTCCTGGCTAAATTCCCTGCTTCTTTCCAAGGCCTTCGATGCTACTCGGATGCCTCTACCTTAGCGGATCTACCAGCCAATATTTTGAGAGATGCAGGCATTGCCATTTTCATTATTCACACTGACATTCAACCCTCGTTAAGCATGTTTATCAAGGCAGCTATTCAGAGTTCTTCCTCTGTCCTTATGGCAGAGTAAGCAGTGCTGGCTCTAGCAGCTACCTTGATCAATCAGATGGGTATTCTGAAGGCCAATTTTTTCTCTGATAATCAACTCTTGGTGAATTGCATCTATCAATGAACCTGATCCCTCCAACCCACCGGACTGGATAATCAAGCCATATACTCAAATTGTTACCTCCACTTTAACAGGTTTATGCAGAGTTCATAAGATAGCAAGGAATCAGAATCAGATTGCAGACTCCCTGGCAAGACAAGCCTTTGCCTCTTTACAGTCTAATCAGGTTTCCTTTTCCGGGTCTTGTACTAATCCCAACCATGTCCATGGGTGCCCACTCCAGAGTGCACTCCAACTTGTAAACATTAACTCAATAATGGTTATGACAACCTCATGGTGTTAAGTTATGAAAGTTGTGTTTCTTGTCAAAAAAACACCACACCTTGTTATGCTATCCATCAGATTGAGGTAGTCAACATTCTGTCACTAGCTCACAGCTTTCCCAACATTCCCAACAGAGAGCAGCCAGAGATAAACTGTAAATAATTATGTGCACATTGCGTGGAAGCAGGCAGTCAGATGATCAAAAATACCAAGAGATGGACTAAGTATTGCAGATTTCATCAAACATGACTCGACACTTAATGTATGTCAATGCGAAAGCACCCTTTGATTAGAAGTTCAGAACATACACCACAAATATTAACAAACATCTATTTGTGTCATTACTTGAGAAGCATCACTCATGTAGCATAAGCTGTTACAACAAATTAAACTGCAGATACCATCGAACACTAGCCCTGTTTAGTTCCAAAAAATTTCACCAACTACCCGTCACATCAATCTTCGGACACTAATTAGAAGTATTAAATGTGAATTAATGACAAAACCCATTCCACAACTCCTACCTTAATTTTCGAGACGAATCTAATGAGCTTAATTATGACATGATTAGACAACATTGTGCTACACTAACCAATCTCTAATGACGAATTAATTAGGCTTAATGGATTCATCTCGCGATTTCTAGTCCATTCATGTAGTTAGTTTTGTAAGTGGTCTACATTTAATACCCTTAATAAACTTTGGAAGGGAATCCTAGAAATTTTCTCTAAAATTTTTCAATGAACTAAACAGGGCCACTACGTGAAAACCTCAAATAGGTCACGCAGCATTTGTAACGGGCCCTTAACACCCGTTACATGGACCCCATCTGTAACGATTGTTGTTTGGCGCACGTTACGCATAAGCGTGGCAGGCTCGATCCCAACCTCGCCCTGACCTCGCCACCACAACGCCCGTTACCAATGAGGACTTCTGGTAACGGACTTCTTAAACGTCTGTTACATGTTTTCTTTGTGACAGACGTTAAAATGCGTCCGATACGAAAGTGAAACCTATCGGTAACGGGCTCTTTAGGTCCGTTACCGATGACTTTCCTATTGGAGACGCGTGGTTTTTAGGACGCGTCTCGTTTTATGACGACCGAATTGGCGACGTTTATTTGGACTTAGCATCTCCTTTGTTTTCTCACATTAGAGACGCGTGTTGTTATTACGCGTCTTTGTCTTTGCGTTCCGACCACTCTGCTATCTCCAACAACTACACTCGCTCTCTCTCCTCTGAGGGCCCCACTCGCTCTCTCCCTGCCGTTGCTGCAGCAGCATTTTCACGCATTCTCTGAAGGCCTCACTCACTACGCGCACTCTCTGAAGGCCCCACTCGCTGCGCGCACGCTCTCTCTCCTCAGAAAGCAGGCGCTGCAGCAGGCCGGTCGGCCGCGTGCGTGACGGCGAAAGGGGCCGGCGGACGTCGACCGCGGCGCGACGTCCCTCCGCGCCGTACGTCGCCGTCCTCCAAAGCAGCAGCTGATCCTCCTCCTCAGGCTCGGCGCCGTCCTCCGTGCCGTCGCCGTCGCCGCGGCCGCGACGCCTCGTCTTCCTCCTCGGAAGCGCTCACCTCGTAGACAATCCTCATCAAGGTGGAAATTACCCCCTTTTATTGAACTTCACTGTCCTAATCCTCTTACTCATCAGTTTTTGTGATGCATTATGCTCATTTGATGTATGAAAATTGCAGATGGCTGTTGCTACTCGGGCTTGGATGTACAGTAAGTCCCGAGATTGGGACAGTTTCTTAAGGGGGGTCAATGATTTTCTAGATTAAGTAGAGGCGGATATGAGAAACCGTAGTGTTCATACAATGCTTTGCCCTTGTATAGATTGTCTCAACCAGAAGAAGTTCGGACAACAGGACAATATTTTTCATCATTTAATCACACGTGGTTTCAAAGAAAATTATACGTGTTAGAATAAACATGGTGAGGAAGGGCTTAATGAAGTCGAAGCAGGATGCCTAAATGAAGGTGAAGCGCGACACCATGCTACGAGCCTTAATAATGAAGGGGCAGTGCTTTTCCATGATGAAGAGCTTGATGAAGGTGGAGTTCTTGAGGAAAATGAACCGTTCCCACCAATTGTGATGAGGCCTGAGGATATCACTGATCAAGAAGTTACGGGCTTCAATGATGGTGAGTTGTTGCAAAGTGTGCACAATGTTGATCAAATGTTGCGAGATGTTGAGTTTCAACGAGTGTATACAGCTTCTGAATTAGCGATTGTTGACGGCTATTAAATACTACTTTCAGCCATCAATATTCTCACATAAATGGAGGTATAAGCATTATTTACTTGCATTTTGATTTGAATAATGTAGTTCCACTTGTCCTTGGAGATTATTTGTATGTAGGTGAAATACCCATCGAAAGAGATGGAAACCCACCTTCTATGGAAGAACCATGCCAACTCAGCTGAGGAGGTGGCTGCCACTAAGGAAACACGTGGCAATCCACGTCAGTGATCCAAGGGAGGTACTCACCGACGAATCAGAGAGCGACACATGAACTTCACATGGATCAAAGGGCCCACCTCGGATACCAAAACAAGTCATGCACCAAGGATGGATCAGAGGGCCCACAAGGCAGCCACCCAGAGGAAAACCACCCCGAGTGGGGGGCCTAGGGGGCCGGTCGATCCTAGGATCAGCCGAGCCGCCTTAAGGTCGCCCCATCTCGTCCCTCCATGTGTCACTTGCTCATTGGTCACTTGCTTCACTCCCGGGTGTTTTGAGGTCATTTGGTGCCCGAGGCAAGCCTCCTCCTTGCCTATAAATAGAAGGGGTGGGGCTCCCATTTCACACACACCACTCTCTCATTCTCCTCTCACTTTTAGTCTCCAAGGCTAGGGGGTAGGCTAGAGTAGCTCTTCTTCAGGTCCTAAGTCTACTTTGGAGTCTAGGTATGAGTTCTCTTTTATCTTTATTTCATTGTATGACTTTGATGTACTTCAGTTATTCAGCTATTTCATATAAAGTCATGGTAGATCATATGCTTGATATGTTCTTGAGTTCATCTCTTGTTCATCATTTAGAGGCTTGTGTTCTTCATGAACACTACCTTTTGATCCACTTGAAGGATGATAAACTCATTCCTTATGTGTTTGTTCATAAGTTAGAGGCTCGTGTTCTTCACGAACACGATCCTTTGATCTTGTTGACTAGACATAAGAGAGTTCATATCCGTTCGTATGTCTAGCCTTAGTTGATCTTGTTAGATGGCATGATAGTGTTGCATGAGGTTTGCGTTCAAGCTACGGTACTCGGTCTAAGTTGACCAGTCTTCTGGTGGCTCTCACCCTGGGTCACAATAGCCCGGGCCGGGTGAAGTCTAGCAGCAACACAGGCATGGTGCCTGGGTTGTGTGGCAACGTTAGTCATGAGCATACCCCCCGTAACGATAGAGGTAGGCCGCAGTGGTGACAGCTGTTGGACCCTTTGGAACCCTCCACGTTGGGGTATTGCAGTAGGAGTCTAAAGAATAGTTTCGCAGAGTGCTGGTCATCGCGGGCTATCTCCCCGTTTGTACCTGGATGCTGAACCTTACCCTCTCATGCAATGTTTCATACCTATCTCTTGTATCTTCTATCTTTGTATGTTTAGTACATTAGAACCTAGAGCTAACTCGTATGTTCCCCCTATGCCGTAGAGTACTAGAGTAGAGGTAGATCTGAGTGTGTGTCACACTACCCTATGATATCTTTTATCTTATCCCTGCCTTTGAGTTGTTGTTTTCTATATCTATCTCTTGGTTTACATTCAGTGCAAAAGCATAAGTCTATGACATCCGCTATTGCCTTCCACAGATACGATACCATTGGAATATTCTCCTTCCTTAGGGAAATGCTACAATGGTTTATCTGTGCACTTGCGGATTCGTTCATGATCGTTTAGATTTACCTTTGGCAAGTCTTGATGTTCACGCTAACTCGACGTCATTAGTAGTGACGTTAAGGAATGCCAACAAGCATTTCTGGTGCTGTCGCTAGGAATGGATTCTAAATCTGTTCTTAAGTGATCGACGCTACGAAATGTCAATAGTGAGGCTGAAGCAGTTCGTTGAAGATTCAAAGAAACCCCTCTATCCTGGTTGCAAGAAGTACTCTCGCCTTTCTGGTGATCTAAAACTTCTGCAGCTTAAGGCAGATCATGGTTGGAGCAACAAAAGTTTCAAACAACTATTGGATCTCCTTAAGGACATGCTACCCGAGGGAAACCAAATAGCCGAGTCTGTCTATGAGGCAAAGAAGATAATTTGTCCTTTGGGAATAGAGGTTGAAAAAAATCATGCTTGCAAGAACAGTTGTGTATTGTTCCGTGGAGATTATGCAGACCTTGACAAGTGCCCCAAGTGTGGGTTCGATCGGTACAAGAGGGAAAAAGATGGTGGAGATGATAACAATGCTGATGATGACGAGAACGAGCCCGTGGAGATCACATGCAAGAAGAAGAAGAAGAAGGTTAAAGGGGCTCCTGTGAGGGTAGCATGGTATTTTTGCATCATTCCTCAGTTGAGAAGATGGTTCACCACACGAAAGGAGACCCAACTTTTGCGTTGGCATAAGGCACGAACGAAGGAAGTTGGCAAGATTAAGCACCCTGCAGATGGCCAACAATGGCAAAACATTGATTCCCACTTTGAGGAATTTGTCGGTGAAAGCAGGAACATTCGGTTCGCTATGAGCACAGATGGCATGAACCCATTCGGTAACCAGAGCTCAACACATAGCACCTGGCCTGTCGTGCTGTCAATGTACAACCTTCCACCCTGGCTATGCAAGAAACAGAAATACATGATGCTGACAATTTTGGTCTCCGGGCCAAAGCAACCTGGCGACCGTATTGATGTCTACTTGAGGTCACTAGTTGATGACTTGAAGATACTTTGGAAGCCTGGTGTGAAGGAGGTTTGGGATGAGTTCGGTCGTGAGGAGTTCACATTGCACGCCATGTTGTTCATCACCATCAACGACAACCCGACTCATCGCAACCTTTCTGGCCAGAGTAAAAGGAAAGGTGCAGCTTGCCCACACTGCTTGGAAGAAACTTGTGTAGTGTGGCTAAGAAATTCAAAGAAATTCTCATTTATGGGGCACCGTCATTTCCTCAGCAAGAAACATGCCTACCAGGACATGGATTGTCAGTTTAATGGGGAAAAGGAGAATCGACAGGCGCCAATGCATGTGACTGGAGATCTGCTCCACTTGCAAGTCAAGGACGTCGAAACTATCGAGGAGTTACCCAAATTGTCTGAAAAGAAACTTCACAAAAGAAAGAAGCGAGCTGGTGAAGAAGAAGAAGATGGGCGAGGAATGTGGAACAAGAAATCAATTCTATGGGAGCTAGAGTATTGGCCGGTTTTGGATGTGTGTCATTCGATTGACAACATGCACGTCAAGAAGAATGTGTGTGAAGCTACTTTGGGAACATTGCTACAACAGAAGTCGAAAGAAAAAGATCATAAAAATGCAAGGGAGGATCTTAAAGTTATGGGCATTAGGCCGGAGCTCTATGCAGAGGAAACAGACACGGGGATGGACATTTCCGTTGCTGCAACCACCTTGTCAAAGGCAGAGAGAAAAGAATTCTGTGAGTTTTTGCATGGTTTGAAAGTACCTTCAGGCTACTCATCGAACTTAAAGAGGCTAGTGTCGGTGGAGGACATGAAAATGAATTTCAACTTGATGAAATCTCATGATTGCCATGTGTTGATGACATCTATTCTTCCTGTTGCACTAAGAGGTATCAAGACAGAACTAGTTCGCGACGCGGTCACGAGCTTGTGTTTATTCTTCAATGAAATAGAACAGAAGGTGATTGATGAGGAAAAACTATTGGACTTAGAGAGGAGGCATTTCGAAACCCTATGCCTGCTTGAAGCTACCTTCCCACCATCATTCTTTGATCTCATGCTCCATGTAACAGCACACCTCGCGAGGGAGATCTGGTACCTTGGCCCATCTTACCTTCATCAGATGTTTCCATATGAGAGGTACTATGGATTCCTCAAATCATTGGTACATAACAGGTCATTTCCGGAGGGAGCCATTGTTCGTGGCTATGAGACCATCGAAGCAGTGGAATGGGCCATGGGTTATATGGACCCCCAAAACCCCATTGGTGTGCCTCGTTCACGGCATGAAGGTAGGCTTTCAGGTGTTGGGACCCTGGGGAAAAAGTCAATCACTCCGCACCCAGAGGCCTTCAACAAGACTCATTTCACCGTGATAGAACAGAGCGTAGAGGTTACACCATTTGGCAATGAGCACAAGCAACAACTACGTGAACAAAACCCTGGCTGTACTAAGCATTGGGTTGCAAAGAGGCACATGCAATGCTTCAACAGGTGGCTCCGAGATTATGTCCAGAGTGGCAGCGCTGCTATAACCGATGATCTGGTAAGAAAACTAGCAGTAGGGCCATTATTCACTGTTACAACATATCAAGCAATGGATATCAATGGATACGCGTTCTACACCATGGCCCAGGATGCCAAGAGCGTCTATCAAAATAGTGGTGTGCGTGTACAGGCTGTCGACAATAAGAAGAACACAGCCACATATTATGGTCAAATAGAGAAAATTTGGGAGCTTGATTATGTAGGATTGAAGGTAGCCTTGTTTCGGTGTAGATGGGTCACCAATGCAATGAGAGCTATGATCAAGGACAAATTTAGTTATGTTAGTGTTGATCTCCGAGTCTTTGTTTACAAAAAAGAACCGTTTGTCTTCGCCAAGGATGTTGAGCAAGTGTTCTATGTACATGACCTTGCAAAGAATAACTAGAGTGTGGTTTTGCCTGAAAAAAAGGATTGTTGGGTTTAAAATGTTGTTGAGGAGGAGTCATACAACCAGTTTGACGAAAGTCCATCCTTTCACACTTCATACATGCCACGAGTCTTGGGAGCTGACAAAACACCATACTTGCGAAGCGACCATCGTGAAAAGATCCATATACAAAAATAAAAGAAGAAAAAGAAGCAAGATTGAGTTTTGCTGAATCCGATCCTTTTTGTAAAATGCAGGGATGTCTATTGCTGGAAATGGAATCCTTTTTGTAATATATATAGGATGTGTATTGGTGGAATTTGAATCTCCTTTCTGTAATATATGATGCCTATATATTCTGCCTAAGATACTGTATATATTCGGTATATATTCTACCTGAAATACTATGTGTGAAATGCAGCCTATATAAAAAAAAGACAACCTGCCCGTTCGATAAAGAAGACGCGTGTTCACAAAACCCACGTCGCGATAACTCTCCCAAAGAGTTTGGTCAAACTTCAAAGAGTTTGACTCCTTGATAAGCGAGATGTGCAATTAGTAGTACCACTCATCGGAGAGTATTGATATTATTTTGTCTACATTTCGTCAAACTTCAAAGAGTTTGACTCCTCGATAAGCGAGGTGTGCAATTAGTAGTATCCACTCATCGGAGACACGTCTCCTGTATCTTCTCTCTAAAATAAATAACCGTTGCCCCAGCCCCTTCTTCTACCCGCGAAACCACCACACAGCCTCTTCATCTACCCGCGAGAAAACCACAATTGCCTACACTCCTCGTTGTGCCCCTCCGCCGCGCCCCTACGCTGTGCCTCCTCCGCTCTACACCACGCGACTTCCCTTCCATGCCGACACTCATGGCATCGAGGGAGCACCCGCTGTCGCTCGCGGAACTCCCGGAGGAGGTGCTGGCGATCATCGTTGGCCGAGTCGGTGCGACATCGAATCGGCCTATGGAGGACCTCTGCAGCCTACGGGCAACCTGCAAGAACATGCTCCGCCCCTGCCACGACAGAGACGTCGGTAGGCGCCTGGCACTGGATCGGGTTCCAGTCGAGCAGATGCAGAACAACGACCCCGTCGGCTACGACGTCTTCCTTCGTAGCCTGGCTGTAGCCGGCAACCCAGTGGCCTGCTTCCTCACCAGGATGGATGACATCTTTGGTAGGAACCGCAGCCCTCAGCCTCCCCTCGACGAGCTCCACCGCGCTACCAAGGACGGGCACAGAGGGGCGGCCTATGTGGCCGCCGTCTTCCTCTACAGAGTCAACAACGGGGCCGACGCCGACATCACTGCAATTGCGTACATGAAACAGGTTGAGGGTGACGAGCAAGGGCAGTGGCGTCGTTCGTGTTTGATCAGCAATGTGCAATCCCTAGATTTATGGCATCGTGGGGTCAATCTGGCTTGGCAAATTAGGAGTGTCACCCTCTGCCGTGGCCTCCGCCGGCCGACGCTGCCAACGGCGGTGGCGCGAGGCAACATTCAACATTGTGAAGGCAAAGCATTCTGCGGTACAGCGCCGAGCCAGAGGGGGTTTTGCATGTATTTCTGTAGTGATGAATGTAGGCTTCGTTACGAATGTAATGTCTTCTTCTATCATGTAAAGTATCGTCCAATCGGTTATTGATAGACAAGATTTGATTTCTCACATTTCTGAGTCAAACCGAAGGTTGCGGCGCCCTCTGCTTCCTCCTCTGTTCTGTTGGAATGAATAACAGTTTGTGTGGGCAAATGAGACGAGGATTAACCATCCCGCGTCTCTAATTAGGGTGGGGCCCATTTCTGTTGGAGCGAAAAATAGTTCTCATTTCTCCTTTTAATCCGCAGTCAAATTTTGTAACATGTATTTCTCCGTCGTGCTTAGTCCAAATTTGATGATTTTTTCCTACTTTTTTTCTAAAATCCCCATCTTTTCATTAATTTCATTGTTTAGTGTATATTGCCTTTCGTGAATAATGTTTATATGCCTTATCTTGTTCTTTGTAAGTACAACATAGAAATAATATTTGTTTTCCACAACCATTAGTAATGAAACTTTGCATTTCGTAATCTTAAGGTGAACACAAGCTTGTGTTAAAATTTCAAATGCGTACGAGATCGAACATGCTGCAAAGTGTGGAAAACTTCAATGCTGAAGCAACATCCTAGGAAACTATGTGAGAGATGCAGCCAGTTGTACACAAGTATATTCTTCCTTTATCGAAACCATTTGAATTTTTTATGACAAGTTTAGGTACCCAAATTATGTTACTACGTCAATTTGTAGAATTTTTGGAGCAAACTAAGATGTTATTAGAATTATTATATCACAAGCATGAGATGTATATTCGAATTATAAGAATGTTGTTACACAAGTGTGACTGTTGATATTTTATTAAAGTACTAAATGTCTAAATATGAATTGATGTTATTTTTAATGAATTTTTAGGTGTTGTTTTACCGGCTCTAATATTTGATGAATGCGAGTTTCATTTCTAAAAATAGTGTCGGGTCCACGCGTCAGTGTCAGCAGCCTATATAAAGAAGATAACCACCCGGACCTACCTGCCAACGAAGGCGACACGGGTTTACTAATCAGCATCGGCGACGACTATCCATTGTCTCCAAGATCGAGTTCATCACAGGAGGAATAGATACTGTAGGAGACGCGGATGGATCTGCCCGCGTCTCTTAGATCGAGTTCACGACATACAAAATCCAACAACCGAACTAACCAGTTCATTCGACAAACAAACTAATAAGCAGTTCATGATCGATAAACAAACAAAGCAGTCCAACAACCTGACGAACACACAATAATCACAAACACATTATTAATGGTACATGAGTGGATCAATTAGTCAGTCACCGCAGTTGGAGTCCTGCCGTCAGAGCCGTCGTCGTCACCGCCGTCGGAGCCATCGTCGTCGCCGCCGTCGGAGCCGTCGTCATCACCAAGGAGAGACCGCTGGACCACAGGGAGCTCCTCAAGCTTTTCAGCCAACACGTGGATCCTAAAGGCGAGACCCTTGATGCTGTCATCCTTGTAATGGTCAGGCGCCTCGATCTTGAACGCTGCGCTAACATCTGGATCTTCATGAACGCGCCCTGGAGCAGTTTGACGGCAAAGTTGATGTGGCAGCCACCTTTTCCTTCTTCTCCTTGGGCGCCGCCGGCTTCTTCCCCTTCTCCTTGATGGTCAACTTCCTCCGATGGCGGCTTTCGTCGTCGTCGTCATCCTCCTTTCGTCCCCGCTTCGCCGACGGGTCACTCGACAGCATGCTCTTCTCGCTCCTTGTTGGTGATCTCTCGGTGACCGGAGTTTGTGGTGGTGATGGCGAGGAGGAAGAAGATGAAGCGAAAGAAATGATATGATTAGGGAGCAACCAGTCAGGGATTTATGATGACAAGACGTGAACCGTCAGGGTGCCTCTCCTCCCCGCGCCCCACGTCCCACTACGCCTCGGGAACCGTTTTTTGGGAGCAAAACCGTCCAAAAACACGCGTCGCCTTTGAATTTCGCGGGAAGGTGGAGGGGAGGGGCATTTGTAAGGCCCACACGTCAGCAGCCAAACTGTGTCGCCTTTCAAATTCCATATTATTAGTAACGGGTGTTTATAAATGGCAGTGTCACCTTTCAATTTCCAAACCCCGTCGCCTTTCAATTTCCAGATCCCTTCGCCTTTCCATTTCCTTCCCCTTCTCCTTGATGGCCGCGGTGTGCTTCATGGAGCTGCTGCCAAATGAACTAGTCACCCAGATCATCCTCCGCTGCATCAAGGATGAGCCCGTCATTCGTTTCCTGATAATTCGTAATCGGATCTGTGGCACCTTCCGGTGCATCTGCAACTTGGATGAGGTACTCCTGCAGGTGTCGCTGCGTGAGCTTCGTCAAGAGTGCAAGAATCGCTATGTCAGGTCCTTGTTGGAGGAGCGCTTCCGCCTCGCCGAACGTCCGGGGGCCTTATGCTTCGAGGGGATGGAGAGGTTGATGAGGCGGCGGAATCCCGATGAGGGTCTGGAGCTCGTCGGAAAGACTGCTACCAAAGACGTCGGTGCGAAATACTTCTTAGCGATGTTGAAGTACCGTCGCAACCCTACGGACCCCGAAGCGATGACACTGCTCCACGAAATCAGCAGCGGGCCGTCGCCCCCTGACGGGCGGTGGAAGAACCACAACCTGCACCGGCTGCGCTTCCTCGTCCGCCGGGATCTCCATAACATTGCGTGGTGGTACTGGCTTTGTGACGGTGACGATGACATTCCGTTGCTACCCGTCTAGAATCCCCACGTCTGCATTTGGGCAGCGAGATGTAGGCGCTACGGGCCGGAGACCCCAGGGATCATCCACTACTGCAGCGCCGAGTGTCGCATCCGTCATGAGTTCGTCCTCTGGACGCGTGGATTCAGCGTCGCGGTGGAGTACACCGTTAGCAGGATGAACATCGGGATGTAGGCGGAAGCATCAATAAAAATTATGTATCTTGAATGTAAATTATTATATATTCTGTGTCGCATCCACAAGATTTGATTTGTCACGTTTCTGAGTCAAATCGAAGGTTGCGGTGGTCTCATTTACCGCATTAGAGGCCTAAGGTGCCCTCTTGGATGTCAAAGCGGGCACGGCGGCGGCGGCCTCTGCTAGTCTGCTTCCTTCTCTGTTCTATTGGGTGGGCGTAGGAGACGAGGATTGGAGGGGCAACTGAGACGCGGGTTAACCACCACCTCTGTTCTATTGGAATGAAGAACAGTTCTCATTTCTTCTTTTAATCTGCAGTCAAATTTTGTAACATGTATTTCTCCGTTGTACTTAGTCCAAATTTGATGATTTTTTCCTATTTTTTCTAAAATCCCCATCTTTTCATTAATTTCGTTGCTTAGTGTATATTCCGTTTCGTGAATAATGTTTATATGCCTTTATCTTGTTCTTTGTAAGTACAACATAGAAATAATATTTGTTTTTCACAACCATTAGTAATGAAACTTTGCATTTCGTAATCTTAAGGTGAACACAAGCTTGTGTAAAAATTTCAAATGCGTACGAGATCGAACATGTTGCAAAGTGTGAAAAACTTTAATGTTAAAGCAACATTCTAGGAAACTATGTGAGAGATGTAGCCATTTGTACACAAGTATATTCTTCCTTTATCAAAACCATTTGAATTTTTTATTACAAGTTTAGGTACCCAAATTATGTTGCCACGCCAATTTGTAGAATTTTTGGAGCAAACTAAGATGTTATTAGAATTATTATATCACAAGCATGAGATGTATATTCGAATTATAAGAATGTTGGTTACACAAGTGTGACTGTTGATATTTTATTAAAATACTAAATATCCAAATATGAATTGATGTTATTTTTAATGAATTTTTAGGTGATGTTTACCAACTCTAATATTTGATGGATGCGAGTTTCATTTCTAAAAAATAATGTCGGGCCCACGCGCCAGTGTCAGTAGCCTATAAAAAGAAGATACCTGCCAACAAAGGCGACGTGGGTTTACTAACCAGCGTCGGCGATGACTATCCATTGTCAGCGTCAGCAGGCAAACCTTGCGTGCGCTGTTCAAAAATTCCCACCTATATTGACTATAATGCCCATGGAATTCTAATTCCACCAGAGAGTCGTTCAAGGGCACGCCAGTAATTTTTGTGAACACAGTAACGCGCGCGCAGGGGACATATACTCGGGAGTCTAATTTAGACAGATCCACCACGCCCGCACTCTCCCTGCCGCCGCCTTGCGTCTTCTCCAGCCTTAGCCCGCCGCCGCCGCTCTCCCTGCCGCAGCCCTGCTCTTCTCTAGCCCCACTGGTCCCGGCGTGACGTCGGCGAAGCGGCTCCAGCCGTGACGACGATGACGAGGACGCGGTTACTGGCGTGCAGACGGCATCCCAGCCAACCTAAAGACGGTGACGCGAATTCGGCATCCCCGGCCACGACGACGAGCCGGCCACCTCAGGCAACGAGGTGACGCGGATCGGGCCTCTCCGACCACCAGAAGAACAACTACTTCATTCGCGACAGAGGTTAGTGCTGCTTGAACCCCCAACGCCCTCTCTCTGCTCGGCCACCCAATCTGCTATTCCTGTCAAGGTGGATTAGAGAGACATGCTACTTTACGGTTATTTAGGCCTTTAGGGTCGGTTCACATAGGATTATTCTCCTGGAATTGCCTGCATTAGTACAACATACCTTAATAGTTTATTTTTAATTGATTTGCTGTGGATTTGACGGATGAATTTTATTTGTTGCTCCAAGTCTGTTTGAATAAATTGTTGCTAACAGATGAACTTATATGAACTATTGAAATTCTGTTATGTTTCGAATGTACCAGATCGATAGTTATGCTTTGGACCTGTTAGCATACTTCAATTTTGATTGCTTTGTTCTCTTGTTGCATGTACACATGGAACACACAATTCATTGCTGCTGAAGTTGGACAAGGAAGCAGTTGAAGGAATTTAGTCTCTGCTTTGATATATAAGCATATTGCTTCACCCTGTCAAAATGGTTAGCACCTATCCCCAACCTGCATGCTAATATCAACTATTTTGCCTGTCAAAGAATAAGAATTTATCTAATTTTGTTTAGGTTTTTAGTCTAGCTTATATTGCTCTACTGACAACCTGACATATCATCTATGCAGTCTCCCACAACACCAAACTTCTCTACCTCCAGTGCACCATCACAACCCATCGACGGTGAACCTTGTTCACAGCCTATCGACGGTGATCCCGCGGGTCACGAACACAAACCAAATGGCCAGAAGACAAGTTGACCGCAACTGTACTTGATAACAATTATTGGCCTACCCCAGATGCTGCGAGGGATAGATTTGTATTGGTCTGTGGCCTCATTGCTCGAGAGAGGGTGTCAATCAACAAGGCAGTTGAAGATCTCTCACCAATTGAGAAGAAAGAGCTGTTCATAGTTTTAGAGGAAAAGCTAGATTACACAGCCAATCTGGCTGAATCTGTTCGCAAGAAGGCAGTTAAGGCAGCTATGTCAGAGATTGCAACCTTGCAACGGCGGTTCAAGACCCATTTAAGAAAAAAAATATGTGATCCAAGAGGAGACTCCCTTTGTGAAGCATGCCTTTTTGCATCCAGAAGACTGGACCGTGTTTGTGCAGGAAATCAATTCTCCTAGATTTCAGCGATTGAGCCAGGGGATGAAAGAAAAGAGAGCATTGCATAATAAGCCACACAGGACGGGCAGAAAAGGTTATGTTCGTAAAAGGAAAGAGTGGGAGGAGGAGGATGCAAAGCTAGCTGAAGAAGAAAAACAGAACCCTTGGGACCAATTTTCTGGATGTTCGAGGCCTTATCTGCGGGCAAGGGTAGGGAAGAGGAAGACCACTAGTGAAGGAAGCGGGGACATAACATTCAGTAACCCTGCGGTGGTGGGGGTAGCAACTAGGGTGAAAACACTTGCAGCTCAGGCTAGCGATGGTTCTTTCCATGGGGTTAGGGAGAATGATATCCTCACCGCAGCACTTGAGACTCCAGAGCATCGAGGTCGGGTCCGAGGCGTGTCTAGTTCACTTGGCTGGGGTAAAAGGTTTGGTGAAGAGTTTGCTGGAATGTACATGAAGAAGAGGAACAAGAAGGCTGTACCACAGATGGAAGAGCTAATTGGTGAAGCTTTCACCAGACTTGTCTCCATGCTAAGAGAATCAGGCACGGTCCAATACTGGAAAATGTACTTCATCCTCCCCAATCACCACCTGTCAGTAGCAGTAAGGAAGAAGATGTGCATGGTCTCGAGGAAGAAGATGTGCATGGCAGCGAGGAAGAATATGTGCATGGCCTTGAGGAAGAAGATGCGCATAGCAGCGAGGAAGAAGAAGCACATGGCAGATAGGAAGACCATTGGCATGTCAACGAGGACGAAGGTAATCAACATCACATTGATAGTCGATCACCTATGCTGGACACAATAGATAAGTTGACAGAGCCAACCAAGTGCAGCCTTTTGGATGGCTCCAAGAATAAAGTGGAGCTCGCACTAGCCACTGTCTTTCCATTGCAAAAGACTCTCCATACAGTACCGGTGCAGGATGGATATGCTGTGGTGCAACCTAGTTATGTGTGGGGCAATACGGGTCACTACCCTCTGCCTGTACCAATTGGGGGGGTGAAGTAACAGCCCTAGCTGCGGCTCTCTGTCTAAGGATCCAATGGTCAAAGAACAGGATCCATGTACCACCCATTACGAGAAATACCAACCCTGCACCCACATCAGGTAGCAGGGGTACAACATCAGATGGAGGTACTGCAGCTCAGTGTCAGCAAGAGAAAGCTCAGCAGTAGCAGATCAGCAAAACTATGCAGCAGGAGCATCGACAACAGCAGGAGGAGGACAGGCAATCTCCGCCTAAGAAGTAGCAGCAGATCAGCAAAACTACGCAGCAGGAGCATCGACAACAGTAGGAGGAGGACAGGCAATCTCCGCCTAAGCAGCAGCAGCGACAGGCGGAGGACAGACAATCTCCGGTTGAGCAGCAGCCACCGCAGAAGAAGGAGGTCAGGAAACCTCTGCCTAGAGATGAGCTTCTTAACTGTTTTTGGACAAAACCAGATCCAAAATACAAGCCTGCTGTGCCTATGTTGTCAGAAGCGGACTTACAAGCTGTTGGACCGAATTGTGCCAGGTTGCATGCTTACACCATGGAACACAGTAAGGATAAACTTAGTTTTCCAGCAAAGTTGCCTGAAGACTCCTTTCATGGTGCTGGTGATTTAATGTTAAACATTGCATTCAGTCACGTGTATGACCTTATAACCCTAGTTGCTCTGGATGAGACCTTCTTGAGGTTGTGAACATTATAAGTGCCTTAAAACCAAAATAGATATTTCTTTAATTTTGACCACAAAGTTCATGCATGCAAACATTTGGATTTTTTGTAGGAAAATGATGGACAAGGCAGCGGAGATGAAGATCAGTGTTGGGTTTTTAGATCCACAGGTTCTCGTGACCACAAAGATTGATAAGGAGGCTACCCTTGTAATACAAGCATTGAGAAATGCAATGACGAATGACTACGTGGTGGGTGCCTTCTGCACCGGTGGCCACTGTGTAACACTGATCATCTGTATGAAGTTCAAAGAGGTTTGGTATCTAGATTCTGCTAAACATCATCCTGCGCGAAAGTTCGATGACATCCGAGCGCTTGTGAATTGGTCCGTATCTTGTAGGTTTTGTTCACAAAATTCAATCTCTTAGTGTTTCTAATCGGTATTGCTGATCATGCAGGGCCTCTGAAAATATATGCCCAAAGGACGAAGTGATGAAAGGAAAGAAGAAAAAGCTAAAATCCAATCAGACATTCAAGCACAAGCCAAATACCACTATAAGACCGAGGTTTTTTTATGGTCTCTTCATACCAATTTGGTACTGCATTAACTTGTCATTTTGGTACCTCGATGCGCAGTGTGCTCAACAGCCATCGGGGTCCTTTTTGCATGGATTCCATGTGGCATTCAATATGTTCAAACTACTCGAAGACATACCTCACATCAAGAAGGCTGTTGTAAGTAGATAATACTCACCCTTGTCTCTGCTCATATTCTCCATTTGATTTTAGAAACTGATTTGTACTTGTATTCTCATAATGATTGTATTTTGCAGGATTTCAAACATGCCCTAAATGTTTCTACAGAAGATCTAAAGCCGGTCCGGGAGATGCTGTGCGAGTACATTGTTAAGGAGATCCTCGACCGAAACGGCAACTTCTATAATGGTGCACCGTGAGTTCATTGTACTGCCTGACAAACTTGAAACTTGCTGCATTCAGGCTAGTTTAGTACTGCCTGAGAAACCTGCTTGGCTGGGGTCAAATGTTGCCTGGTTTAGGCAGTTTTCTCAGGACTCCATCCAAACAAAGCACCAATGAGGAACTTGAAACTTTAGCATGCATGTCGATGATGAGGAACTTGATGTGATCTCGCATTGTGTATATATATGTGATCTTGCTTGTGTATATATGTGATGAGAATGTGTTTGTGATGTCTCCTTGCATTGCTGTGGTGGCTGCCAAATCCTGGCTATTTCCAGAATGCAGCCCCTGATGTGGTGGCTGCCAAATCCTGACTGGTTCCGGGATGCAGCCAGAAAATGGGCAGGTTACTGCAGGTGCCCTACGTATCGGTCACGGGCGTTAAGTAAGTCACGTTACAAAAACTGATCTGTGAGTAACAGGCTTCACTTGGAACGCCCGTTACAAGTATGACAAAACTGTAACGGGCCGCATAAAGGCCCGTTACTAATACTGACCGGTGGGCCCTAGAAGTTGATGGTTTCGTGGAGACAGAGGAGACGCACGTCCAGAGCACGCGTCTCCTTTCGTCCAGACAAAGGAGACGCGCGTACAAAAAATGCGTCTCCTTTCGTGGAGACGCGTGTCCACAGCAAACGTCTCCGATATTGAGTTCATGTAACGGGCTCGGTTTCTGTGCCTGTTACCAAAGGTCCATGTAGGCCCAGAGAAACAGACATTTCAAGTGACCGGTAACTAGTTTCGGTAACGGTCTTTGTTAGACGCCCGTTACTAATACGTGTTATGAGTAACGGGCTCAGTGTCTGCGCCCGTTACCAAAGGCTCCGGTGGGCCCGGAGAAACAACCATTTCAGGTGACCGGTAAGTAGTTGTGGTAAAGGTCTTTGTTCGACGCCCGTTACAATTACGTGTCATCAGTAACGGGCATCGACCTGTTACCTTTGTTGACTTATTTGTAACGTTTGATCGGTAACAGACGTTTTACCCGTTACCAATGGTCATCCGCGCCCATTACCAATGTTTATTTTTCACGTAGTGGAAGCTGCAGATTGCAGCAATAGCACTAGTTACCAATGGTCAGTAGGCGAAATAAGAGACAAGGCAAGGCAACAAGGAATTGAGACCAAATTTAGAGACATGAACATGCTAATTTTTTGTTACATAGAACATGCTAGGAAGAAAAAGTGAACTCAAATGACCAAAGCGTTTCTATTCAGAAGGTGAAGTCGATGTCTGTCTTAAGCTGAACATATGAATCAAGATTAATGAGGAAGTGCTTAATAGAGGTGCATGCCTGGATGATTATGAATGTATTGAATGATTTTCATAAGGAAAATTCTAACCTAAGTACAAAGTGTTAAGCAATGCATTATCTCAAATGTCACTATCTTTCGGAAGTCAGAACCAAATTGCAAATAGCTAAGAAATATCATTAAGCACATATATCCATCTATGAAGTGGTAGTAAAGTAAGAACTTCATGCAGTAATGAAAACTCTTTGAGTGGACCATCATACAACAACATTTGATGCTTTCCCTATACCACACAGTTTATATGTTCTTTTTCATGATCAGAATAGTACGAGCCTGAACCCACGTTCTAGTCAATCAGATTACAAGGGTAAAAATACTGGTGATTGGTGAATTAGTTCATCTGTGTTGTGCTGGTGCTTGCTCGATCGGTTAGCATCTTCTCTCCTTTTAATGTCGCTGAAGAGCTGCTCCCCATCATTCAACAGAAGTGGGTCCTCGATAGAAAGATCAAATGCCCAATTCAAGGAGCAAACAAGCTCCGCTGCAGGCCTCAGAAGCGAAACTGTACAAGCTTCACTAGCCCATTCTTGATCTTGATCAAGTAGATCACCAAGTAGGCCTTTGATCTTATTCTCACCCTCAGAATCAGGCTCTTCATGATAAGGCAACACAAGTGTCAACTCCTGCATCTGTTCTGCTCTCAGGACTAGGTACTTAAGGAATGCCATCTCACCTTCATGACCTTGGAATTTGTAGAGGAACACCTTCTTGATGTACGATTGCACACATTCAATGGGACTGAGCTCGCCATAGAACTCGGGGATGTGATCTCCATCCGGTTCATCAGAAACAACAGACTGCAAAATTAGAAAACATCACAATTACAGAAGAAACTAGCGAGTAAAGATGAAAAGTACCAAATAACTGAAGTAGTAGTGAAAGTATCACGTAACCAGTTAACAGTTACCACTAGTATGTGCAAAACCTTGATTCTAGGAAAGCACATTGGGTTTGGATCCGTGCCAGTCTGCACCTGCAATTGCAACACAAACCGTAAATCATATAGCATCAGATACAAAAAAAAACATGCAGTCTCGGAACACTATCTAAAAACAGAACACGTGCAGTCTCGTGATCATCATACACAGGAACACCAAACACGAACATCATATCATTAGAGATCACCTTGATGACGTTGTCGTTGTTTCCAAATAGGAGCTGGTGGACTCTTGTATCCAAGTAACCAAGCACCTTCAGCGCAGGTGCGCCTTGAACAATCCTGACGCCCACATGTGAATCTTCAGAGAGGCCAATTTCATAATAAGGATACATTTCCCACAGGACGAGTCACTCCAGGCACGACGCTTCAGCTACGGCGATCTCGACTGCAATTGTCTCATAGGAGATCGAGCACTTGAGGTTATGGCCGAGGAGACGGACATGCTTTGGCTGGCGGGGGCTCTCGTTGAGCGCCAACTTCTCAAGGGCGGGGCTGGAAGAGAGCATGGTCCCGGTCCGCCATGATAACGCCGAAGACCTTGAGCTCCTGAAGCTCTGGGAAGTTGGGAACGTCGTTGGGGAGGTTGGTGGTGTCCGGAAACTCCCAGAAACCGAGGTGGAATCGGCAGAGATTTTCGCAGCAAAGAATCTCGGCAGGGAGGGCCATGTCGATGATCACCGAGGGTCTGATGAAGACGAGGTCCTGGACGCGCCTCTGGGCGAGGATCCACATCCACCGGCGAGCTGGGGCTCGTGGTCCTTGAAGTCGCACGAGGAGAGCTCGACGGAGCGGAACGGGCCCCGGTGGCTCTCGAGGACGCTGTCGACGGCGACGACGTGCTTGGGCCCCTTCTCGATGTGGTCCATGACCTAGTCGGAGAAGACAAGCAGCAGTGCAGCACAGAGCTCCAGATGTTGCGCCAGCGCCTGGAGAGCGTGGAGGTGTGCACGACATCCCTGGTGGGGAGGCGGGCGATGATGTCGTGGAGGAGGTCGACAGGGAGGTCGCTGTCTCGCTGATGTGGTCCTTCCCGTAGCCCACGCCTTCTACAGCAGCGAGGGTGGAGGGGCCGGTGACGGTGGGGCGGGGGCTGCAGGACGAGACCAATTTGACGGCGTCCATGGCGGGCGCTGAGCCGCCAAGGATTGGCGGAGATTGCTTGTTGGAGTTGGGGGTGAAGGCGTGGAGCGTGGAGGTGGGTGCCTGGTGCCTGCGTGCTGGTGGGGAAATGGTGATTTGGTTTCATTCGAGCGCGGTGTGTATATACGGCGGTTGCTGACTTGGTGGGCCAAAGCGAGTTCCTTGTGGGCCCATGAAACAAACAGTCGTTCGAACTACGGTTGACCCTTCCTAATATCTGCCAAACTTTATGCTAAAAAAAAATCTGCCAAACTTGGACAAGATTCAGTTATGGTTCAAGTAAATTTTTTTGTTAAGGTCATTTCATCACGAGAAAAAAAAACAGTTAAGGTTTTCAATTTGTTTGGCTTTCATTTTGTTTTATTTTGGAGGCACTGCTTTACTCACTCCAGCGCAGCCAGAGAAACTTTAACTACAGTGAAGCAGGACTCGTTACAAAAACAACTAGGTGAAATAGGCTAAGCCTTGCACTAAGAAAAATTACCAAATGCACCAAGCCTTGCATAGGCTAGGCGAGATGCAAGAAAAAAAAAACCAAATGCACTAAGCTTTGCAGATTACAACCAACATGACTCAACACAAAGTATCAATGATAAAACACCCTTCAACTTCATCAACACTGATTATCAATGATAAAACACCTTTCATCAGAAGTTCAGAACACACACCATGGTATTTTTTGACTTCCCGGGGCGGATTCCGCTGCGCTCTATAACATCCAGAACAGATGAGGCAGACGGGAAAATTGGGATAGAAGCTAGTAGTATCTATATTACATCGACCAGGGCTCTGCCATTACAAGGTCTTCAAAGATTCATTCGCTTCACGGGCTTCTTCATCCTTTTGCCACGACAAGGCTTCTTCTTCAGCTCTAGGCTCTGGATTATTTTCTCCTCCCTGCATAGCTTGTGTCGTGAAACAATCCCGGACTTGTGTTTGTTTCATCCACACTTTATCCACCCTCTAATGAAGGGCTCATTCTCATGATCCCGAGGAAATGGATCATGGATAGAAAGATCAGATGCTCTTTGGAACAAGGAACCATATAGATCCACTACAGGCCCTAGAAGCAAAGATGTACAAGCTTCACTAACGGGCGATTAAAGAACTAGATCACCCAGTTGAACCTTGATCTTGTCCACTGAATCAAGCATTGTATTACGCAACACACTACAAGAAACTATTTAATCAGTGACGTATTCTTCGCGACGTTTTCAGAGAACATCACGAAGAGCACTGCGTCTGCGACGTATTCCTGTTTTTCGTCACGGATGTGCACTGATGGATATTGAAGCCCAAAACACTGTGACGATTTGTTAAATTCGTCACAATCCGGCCCACAACCTGCGACGTTTGAGCAGATTCGTCGCGATCAACAAATAAAAAACAATCATGTTATGAATGGAAAAAATTGATAAATAGAAAAAATCTAAAAAAAGAAAAAAAGAGGATGGAAAAAAATTGATAAATTCTAAAAAAAGAAAAAAAGAGGAGAGTGAAGATTTGAACTCAAGACCTCAAGGTATCTTTAAACCAAACAAACCATTGAGCTACACGCATTCTTGTGAAATTTTGTGATCCTCAATTATTTTTGTACTTCTTCCTTAGACGCCACGTCACCAGGCCGCCCCTGCCACCTCACCGGCCACCCCCTGCCACGTCACCAGCCGCCCCAGCCACCTCACCGGCCGCAGGTGCCACGTTACCCGGCGCACACCACCTCAGCTCCATGTCATCAATTAAAAAAAATAAAACCAAAACCGAGGGCAAGGGGATTCGAACCCACGCCTTCTCTCATCCGAAGAGGGCACCTTACCACTAGGCTACTTCATTGTTTTTGTCTTAGTCAAGTATTTGGCTTCTTTTGTATAAAACTAACCACATTAATTAAAAAAAATAAAACCAAAAGAGGGGGTACCACTGGGCTACTTTGTAGTTTTTGTCTTAGTCAATTATTTGGTTTGTTTTGTATCTTGGCACCTTGCCACCCCTGGATTTTTTTCAGCAAAAATGAAAAAAAGCACAACAAATGATGAGGCGCGTGGCACTCGAACCCGCGACCTCACAAGACCAGAGCGCCACTACTACCACTACACCACTTTGTCAATTGTGTCGGTTTGATGATAGTTTGTCTCCTATACGATAGATCGAGTGGCGCACGCTCAGTCAATCATGTTTCGCCACGTGGCGAGGTGGAGAGGAAGAACGCGGGATTATCGTATTTCTTTTTTTAATCTAGAATAAAAATATGTAACTAGATTTTCTCCCACGTAAGATCTTCAAATTTGATGTTTCTTTTTTTCAAATTTTTCTAAAATCGACCTTTCCTTCAAGAATGTTTTGTTTGTATAGAAGTTGTTATTTATCGAAAATTTGGTATGCAACTTGCATTTCTTCCAAAAAGTGATAACTGCGAGCAAGATTTTTTTACACTAGATGATGTCAATTGGAAAAGTGGTGAATACCAAAGTTTCATATCTCATCAAGATCTACAACTTTTATTTAAGTTATTTTGTCATTTTCAAAAGTGGTAATAACATGCAGTACAAATTTGATAATTCTCTAACATAGTTTCTTAAACAATGTGATGAACTATCTAGTTTATGAACAATGTATACTCCAATATTCACAAAATCTTATGAACTTTTTTTGTCAAGCTTTTACATCCATAAAATGACTCAATGACAAGTTACATAATTTTTTGATAAGTTTTAGGTATTATTATCATTATTTTATAACAAGGTGACTAGTAGAAGTTCAAGTTTTCCCTACAAGTTGATTGAATTTTTCATCAATCTCCTAGATGTGGCCTAGAATGGACCATATGCGCCTAAATATAAATTTTTTTGAATTTTTTGAATCTTATTAATGGTACATATAGGTCAATATAGAATTACTTTTGGTAAACACGTAGAAATTCATTTATATCATAGAAAATAGCAAATCTACTTGAAAATTATTGAAACTCCTAGGTTACAACTTAAATGTTGTCTGATACATGTGAAAAATGTATTGGGGGTATATAAGGTAATTAATTTTCAAGTTACTTCATAAAGGTGTCTTAATTATGTATTTAAAAACAGAAAACCAACTTTTTTAAAGAAAAAATGGTAATGTAACTTCATATTTGCTAATGTTATGGTCAATATAAGGTTGTGTACAAAATTTAGATGCATACAAGTCCAAAATAATTATGAGGTATTCAAATCTCAAAGTTTGACTTTGAGTTTTAGAAAACTATAAGAGGGATGTATCCATTTGTAAACAATGTAGGTTCCGCCGTTATCGAAATCATTTGAAAATTTTATGTAAAGTTTAAACATCCATAAAATGATTCCATGTCAATGTTTAGAATTTTCGGAGAAGTTTTAGATATTATTATCATTATTTTAAAACAAGGTGACTAGTACAAGTTTGAGTTTTTCATATAAGTAAATTGAATTTTTTGTCAATCTCCTAGATGTGAGCTAGAATGGACCATAGGCACCTAAATACAATTTTTGTGAATTTTTTTGAATCTTATTAGAGGTACATATAGATCAATTCGGAATTACTTTCGGTAAACATGTAGAAATTCATTTAAATGACAGAAAATAACAAATCTACTTGAAAATTCATGAAACTCCTAGGTGACAACTTATATGTTGTATGTTGCATGTGAAAATGTATTGGCAACTTTTTCATTTGAAATCACTTTTGATATCTTAAACTTTAATATAATTCTATCATCAAAAGAAAATAAATATCAAATTTACTTAAATGGGCCCAAAGACCTATTTTTGGGCTGTTTTTGGGCTCAGGTTACATGGCCCAATCATTTCTGACCGTCCATCTGATACTGACGGTTGAGATGATCTGCGCTCCAAATAAATACCATCCAACCATCCCTCTCGCAACCCTAGCCCCCCTCCTTCGGTCGTTCCGCACACCCTCACGGCCTCACGCCGCCGCCTCCCTCCTGCGGTCCTGCCCTCCCACGCTGCCCTCCTCGACCCTCCTCGCCGGTCCTGCAAATCGAGCACATCACATCAGAGCCGAGGCCGATGCAGCTCTTGCTGGATCACATCAGGTGGCCGAGCCACGCCGCGCCCCCTCCTGGCCCCTACGGGGCCCCCAAAGCCGCCGCCGCTGCCGCCGACGCGTCGCAGAAGCCCCATGAGGAGAAGGTGGACTACCTCCCCGCGGCGGATGCGTGCAGGGAGCCAAGGAGGCCCGCGCGGGCGCGGCTTCCCGGCCTACGGCAGAGGCCGGCGCGTCACCTCTCCACCAGATCCCGACGGGACTGCCTGGCGCCTGCCCCTGCCCGTGGTGGAGGCCGGCGCGGCCGGCTGGTGCCTGCCTGCGGTAGAGGCCAGCGCGCCATGTCTCCTCTCCACCAGATCCTGACAGTGCCGCTCCCCCTAGGCGAGACGCTGGAGATCCTCACGACGGCGGCGGGCCAGCGAGGCGTCCAGGTCTTCGCCAAGGTGCTCTGGGGCGACCCGGCCAGGAAGCTCACGGAGGCGGTGCACAAGGTCCCGCTGCAGTGGCTCGTCGTCAGAAACAGAGGGCTCAGCATCCTCAAGAGGTAATCTTCTGCTGTTTCTTTCCTTGAGAGTTGTCCAGCCGTCGTCAGGGAGAACATGCTGCCACCAGTGCTGACCACCAGTCATGTCATTCCTGTCTAATCCCCTTTACTTTCTTGCTAGGGTCCTGGTCCACCTGCAGCAGCCATCCATTTGTTGCAAGGGAATGGTCCACGCCTGCAGCAACCATCCATTTGTTGTAGGTCATTCCCTTGCTATGTGCTTGATGCCTATGTGTTCCATTGTGATATGAACTTTGTGTTTTTGTGTACTTATACGTGAACTGACAGTAAACATGAATGCCTGATGATTTGCACACTAGATTAGTTCATGAAGTAAAACCAGTAGCGTGTCTGTTGGAGGTTGAATGTGCTTCATTATACTTGATGTTTAGTTATGTGACTTGCACACTAGATTAGTTGTTGAGGTGAAAACACTAGGCAGGCAAGTGTTCCTTATCAGTGATTGGGTATCTGTTTCTTGAAAACACTGGATTATTTTTTCTTGCTTGCTTGCTGGGTTTATGTATCTTAAGTGACTTCTAGTTTTGATTCTAGTGTTGCTTTCTTATGTGGAAGTTGAAGCACAGTACTAAGATTTGAGTCGGGACGTCGTGACAATGTTGATTTCAGTTTCTTTTCCCCAAAATTTGATAGATGATGCTATCACATATATGCCTATGATGAAAACAGAGCATGTCAGTTGCTTTAAGGCTTTGTTTGAGAATTGTATATGCACACTAGTGTTAATTTCCCAATTTTCAATTTCAATGCAGGGAAAGAGAAGCAAGTAGAATAGGCACATGATCGTCAAGTGCAGTCGTGGTTCCCTCGCCTCCGAGGAGGTCCCGCCGAGTTGCCAACCTTCATGTTGTCAAGTACGCAGAGGTATCTGCTTTCCTCACATACTGCTCGCTCTTGGTTGCATTGCGTGTATCAACCCGTGTAGATTGCGTGTATCAACCCATGTAGTGTGGAACACTCTGTCCATATTTTGATCAGTTCAATGTACTCTTAAATTCTGGTTACTGCAAACTTGGTCCAGGTTGACAGGTGCAGTAAACTATTACAGATCATGGGTTGGTTTAGTAAAATTAGTGTTGAGATTGCATTTTTTTTGTTTGGAAATGATGGTTCCTGATACCCTGTAGAAATGTAGTGCTGATGAAATTTGATCTGAAGGAACATGGATGCTATCCTTTACTGCTTTTCATCTGCCAGATTCAGTTTATTCTGCTAGGTGTGTTAAGTTTAGAAGCCCTTTGTTTTTTATATTATGTGTATCTGCATGATCGCTACATGGATAGTTACCTTTGCATGCATGTTCCCTGTGTGTTTCCTCTGCTTGTCTCAGCAGCCAATGGTGGATTAGCAACAATTGTATATTTGGCTGTGTAGTAATTTCTGTTAAAAGTTCAGTAATCTTCGTTACCTGTTCTGTCTACATTTGCCTCTTTTAGGAATTTTTTTGCCACCTCGTACTCGTTTGTCGTATATGTGTGTAGTAACAACACAAACTGTTATTGCATTATATGCATCAACTTTTGAGATTAACACCATTTTGATAGGTTCATTACTAATCAGAGAACAAATTGACTATTGTCCCTATGCCTTGTCTTGTTGAGGATGCCAATGATTGTTTCTACCCTTGTGCTATAACTGAATGGATAGATTATAGATAGGTGTGCTGTGACTGAATGGATACATACTCTATGCTTAGTACTTGCCTTCAAGTCTCCACTAACACCAATGGTTCTAATGTGATGTGACTGAATGGATACATACTCTATGCTTAGTACTTGCCTTCAAGTCTCCACTAACACCAATGGTTCTAATGTGTTTTCTTTGGGATGGTAGATTTTATCCCCATCAACATGAAAATATTGTCTCTTTGTTCACCGTATTATTAAACATATATAGTTGTCATGTAAAATAGTGTTGGTTTATATTAAAACTTATCATTCCATAGGCCATTAGGACCAAAAACAAACCATAATTATTTGTGATCTTCCACAACAGACCTTGCAGGCCCAGATGCAATAGCAGAAGCTTTCAAAGGTCAGATGTAAAATGAAGGCAATACTGTTAAATTATTCTGATCTATTTGACTATTTATTTTTCTACAACTGTTGCAGGTCTGATGTTGTGTGTCCGAGTCTGATGGTATGTGTTCTACAAGATGTGTTGTCCTTTTTGTTGGCCTGATGCAAGATGTGCCTTTCTGATGCAAGATGTGCCTGCTGTCTGTTGTCTGGAACTGATGACCTGCTGAAATGGCAGATTTTTGTGTTGTCTGCTGTTTATACTTCTGGTGCAAGATGAAAATAGAGAGATTAAGTGGTTTTGATTATATGTGATACTCTAATGTACTGTGTTGTAATTAAATATCCTATGATTATCTTTTGGGTTGAATCTGATTGTATTTGGGCTGAAATTGCTGTTGTATTTAGGCTGAAGGTGCTGTTGTATTTGGGCTGAAATGGTTCTTGTATTTGGGCTAAAATCGTTGAAGTGTGATGAACATTTTTTGGTGGTCTGAAATGGTTTTAATGGGCTGAAATTTTGAGCCGCAATGTGGCCCACTTCTAAAATGGGCCTATTAGTCCATGGTAATAAATAAAAATCCACGTGGTAAAATTTTCATGTCAGCACGCCACGTCGTCATGCCACATCAACAACTAGCATCCATGTCAGCAGCCACGTCACAGCCAAGTCAGCAGCTACGTGGAATCCACGTCAGCAGCCGTGTGGCATCCACGTCAGCAGCCGTGTGGCATCCACGTCAGCAGCCATGTGGCATCCACGTCAGCAGCAACCGTGACGATTTATTTTGTCACGAATACTGGGTTAGGGGTTGAGCTACATGGGCTTCAGGCTGCTCCGTGACGATCTAGATGTGTCACGAACTGCGACGTTTATTAAGAAACGTCGACCGATTTAATCAATGACGCTCATTCCACCACGAAAATGTAAATCGTCGCGGATACTGATTTGCGACGAATTTTATTTAATTCGCGACAGAATGACTGTGTCACGGAATAAATAGTTTCTTGTAGTGACAACAGTGTCAACTTTTGCATCTAGTTTGCCCTCTGACATAGGTACTTAAGGAATGCCATCTCACATTGATGACCTCGGAACTCATTGAGAAACACCTCCTTGATGTGTGATTGCACACATTCAATGGGATTGGGCTGCTGAAAGAACTCGGCATCGGGTTTGTCACTGGGTTCATCAGCTACAGCAGACTACAGAAATTGGCAAACAACAAATTTACAGAAGAACCATGCTAATGAAAGATGGAAAAGACAAGTAAACGAACAATCATGCTAATTGTTACCTCCAAATGTAGTATCTCAATGCTGGGAAAACATCTGAGGAAACTGCACAGCATCTGAACTTCTTTGAAGATATGCAAATTCACCTTGACTGCTAAGATCTTGACACTTAGGATCTCGGAGCTTGGGCTTACCTTAGTGTCAGCCTTAAGAAAAAAATCATGAATCAAGCACATGTGTACCGAGTAATTACACAACCATACACAAGGAATCATGTAAGCACTTGCACCTTTATGACGTTGTCCCCAATTTGAAACCGGTAGGCCTTGGTATGCAAGTAGCCAAGCACCTTCAGCTCAGGTGCTCTAATAATCCTGACAGGTAAGGTGACAGGATTACCATGCAGGATCAGCCGTTCCAGGCATGGGACATCCATCACCGCCAGATCCATGATCCCGGATTTGACGATAACCGCGCACTGGAGACTTTGACTGAGCAGGCGGATGTGGCTGGGCATGCCACGGTACCAAGCGAGCGTGAGGGTCTTTAGCACCGGACTGGATGTGAGCATGTGGTCGAGGTCCCGTCCCTCCATTTTGGTGTGGAGGATGGAAAGCTTCTCGAGGTACGGGATGAATCCCGCACCATCGGGGAGAACGGCCGTGTCCCGAAAGGTCTAGTAACCAAGGCAGAGGCTACGGAGCTTGTCGCAGCGGAAGATGTCCGAGGCAAGGGGGCGCAGGTCCAAATCTTCCGGTATGCTGATGAAGAGAAAATTGCAATTTTGGGTCTCCAAACATCGAGCTTCGTAGTTTTGCTCTTCGTAACGTTGTCTTTGTAAAAATGGACCTTGGAACGTCGGCATCTTGTAAAACATACCCTGATACGTATTTCTCCTCTTTTGTTCTTGTCTAGGTGCTCCAATAATCTTATATCAAATTTGCTTAAATCTGAAAAAGACCTGGCAATTGCCGGGACTAATGTTAGGAAGACGGAGCTAGCGATTTAATCAGACAAGTAACGCACTTGAAAGTTGGTTCATAATCTGAGACAAAAAGAGAGTTTTACTAAGATCACCAACAGGCTACAACTTACGGTAGAATGTGTAGTCGTTGAAATGCCTGTGCCGCTGTGCAACTGTTCATGTATTGCCATTGCAAACCAAGCATTTCGTCGAACATAATGTGGCACCACGGCAACGGGAAGCATCAGCCGCGCGGGTACAGCATCCTGAGGGTGTCCACGATCGAGCGGAACCCGTCGCGAAGCGGGACGACAGAGACGGCGCGCAATCGCTCGTGTGCGGCGCCGGCGCTCCTTTTGTTCCTGGTAGGCGTGCGCAGCACCACCCGGCACATCTCCCCGCGCAGGGCATCCGTGGCGGCGCGGTCTGAGCCCGGGTGGGTGGCGAAGAAGCGCGCGAGATCGTCGTCGGGGCAGCCCATCAGGTGCGCGCGGCGCGGTTGAATACAACGACGGGGATGACGCGGTCGTGCATCCCGAGGGAGAGGAGCAGCGGTACACGCGGGCCGGGGCGGGTTGGGCGCCACCGCCGCCGCCGCAGGGGAAGCAGGTGGCGGCGCCGTCTCGGAACGCGAGTTCGCAGCGCCGGCAGGAGAGGTAGGAGAAGTCGGACATGTCCGCCGCGTGCAGAACGGGAATTTTTTTTATATATTTTTTTCTTTCATTTTCGAAAAATAAATGGCGAAATAAAAAATTATGAGAAATATACATCTGCCGCCGTACCACACGGCGGCAGGATCCTCACGCCGTGTGGCACGGCGGTAGCATCCCTGCCGCCGTGCGCCACGACGTTAGGCCCCTGCCGCCGTGTGGTACGGCGACAGGAGAGCAGATCTGGCGGCACGTCCGCGTGACACGGCGGCAGCACCCTAACGTCGTGCCACACGGCGGTAAGAACATTTTTAAATTTTTAAATTTTTTTCATTTTGCAAAACACTTTTAAATTTTTTAAAAAACAAGAAACTGACAAATTTAAACATAATCACAAGATCATAATCAACGAGTAGATGCAAAATAGTTTATACAAGATCATGGTAAAAGTACTAATACATCTAAATCCGACGGTTCCTCTTTGGCCTAACAACTCTAGCACCAGCTCACGTGTGGTCCCGGATGTACGTCAAGGGGTCAGGTGGCTTGACCACCCGCGGTCCGAGCTGGTCGGGAGACGGTGTCGCCATGGCCGCTTGCGACGAGCCTGTAACAGCCGGTGTCGCTCCGCTGGCTGGTGTCGCTCCGCCCGCCGGTGTCGCTCCGCCCGCCGGCGACGACCCTGCACCAGCCAGTGTCGCTCCGCCGGCCGCCGGGGTCGCTCCGCCCACCAGCTGTGTCTCCTGCGTCCTAACAAGCAGTGCCTGTGTGAACTGTGACGCGCCAAGCTCCTCGCCCTCCGCCCCATCCATGGTCGCGAGAAAGTCGTGGTACCTAAACTCATCCCAGTCCAGCTGGTCGTCAGGAGTCGAGACCGCGGCCGCGTCGAAACCTGCAACGAATAGTATTAGTTTTCCAAAACGTATCGTACTTATCGAATTTTACTGTAATAGTTAAGGTCGTTACCAGGCTGCAAGACAGGTGGAGTGGAGGAGGAAGGAATATCTGCTGCCGGAAAGACCGGCGGTCTGAAACCTTCTAGCGGAAAGACCGGCGGTCTAGGTGTCGTCGTCTCCGGCTGTCGAGCCCCGGTGAAACCTCCTGGTCCCGTCGAAAAGACCGGCGGTCGCCCTGTACGATTAGAATATAGTATAACAAAAACACACAATAACTTCGTGCATTAGTTGAAAATAAGGTTCACTGAAAGTACCTGTGCCGGGGAAAACCAACGGCCACTGCACGTAGGTGTGCGGGCCCTGCGGCTGTGGCTGCTGTTGTGCCGTCGGAGCCGAGAAAGGCGCACGTGCAAAGGTGGAAGGCGCCAGCTGCGAAGCCGCTGTCGAGGCGGAGCTCGAGGAAGACGCTAGGTGGCGTGGAAGGAGAGGAATCTCTGCGGCCCCGGTGTAGTTCACGACGGCGGAGTACCTCGTGGCAACATCGAGGATCCTGTCGTACGTGTGGCGGTGCTGCTGAGGCCCTCAGGTAAAACACGCCTCCCTCGCAGACGCTGCGAGCCGCACGATCTCAGCAAGCGCGTCGTGCTGCTCACAAAATTAGTAGCACATGCTATAATGAATAGTAACATGAATTAAATATGATTGCAGTATCGTAGCTTACCGCTGTGTCGGCGGTCTGGTCTCGTCGCACCGGGTACGTGGCGTCCGGCAGTAGCCTGTCGTGGTCCGGGACCGGTGGCGGTGGCGGGGCAGCAGGGACGTACGTCACCCGCGTCCGCGTCCTCGGGAGGTACCACTTAAGGTACGCTACCCAGGCCGCGCCGTCGTGAAGGCGGTGCTCGGTGACGATGTTCTCCTGATGCGCCGCGGACGCCCACTCGTCCACGTACGGCTGCAACCTGTCGACGAACGACGTCGCCGCAAACACGCCCTTGCGCGTCCACCTAGCATAGATGAAACAAAAAATTATTTGCAACTGACTACTTGTAACGGAAAATAATTATAACTGGCTAATGGTAGCTCACCTGTGCGCTGTGGGCGGCAGACGTGGCGCAACGGGTACAGGCGACTCCTGGTAGAGGCCGAACTGCCTCATCACCCGGTGGACCACGTACTCCTCGACGTAGACGTCGAACACCAATTGTCGCCGCGTCATCCAGTACGCCTGGTCTCGGAAGCACAGCGACGAGAGGCCCTGTGGTGCGCGGGCAGCGACCATGGCAGGAGTGTACGGCGTCCACCGGACCTGGGATCGACCATCCGGTCGATCTGGCCCACGAAGTCCTTGTACACCTTCTTCGCCTGCTCCCCAGCCCAAACGTGCTGCACAGAACATGAAAAATTAATTGAATCGAACTAAAGAACTCATTAAGCGAAGAAAACGATAAGGGAAGTCATTACCTTCCGGAGGCACCACAGAGAACCCATGGTGGGGAGGTCCGCTGGGTTGGTGTCTTCTGGCAGCGGGTCATACTCCGAGAGGTCGGCCTTGGGCCGACCGATGTCGAACCGCTCGTGGATCCACATCTGCAGCAGGAGAGGACAACTCAGGAGGATCCCCTCCCTACTCGCCGGCTTCGCCATGCCCGAACACAGCCCCATGTAGGTAGCGGCCAGAACAGCGCTGCCCCAGCTGATCTGGGGCATCTCGTCGAGGGGGGAGTCGGCGATCCTCTGAGCCCAGGGGAGCAGGTACCTCGACACCGAGTCTCCTGCTAACTCGCAGAACATCACCCACCCGAACAGCCAGAGCAGGTAGACCTCCAGAAACCTGTCCGACGTCGGGTCATCAGCCTCGTCCGCCATGTAGTCAGCCTGCACACACACAAAGGTCCATCGTCACATTCGTTTAAAATGCATACAAACGTTGAAAATAAGTTTGAAGCACGTACGCTGAATTGCTGGATCCAAGTCCAGGTGGGCCCGTGGGTGTTGGCGAAAGGCACGTACGGCTGAGGCGCGCGATCGTTCCGAGGAACGTTCACGAACCGAGCAAGGAAGTCAGCGTGCCACGTCACGGGGATGTCTTTCGGCCCCATCACCTCGCCAGCACACGGGAGTCCTCCCAACAACGCGGCGTCCTCCAGACTGAGCGCCATCTCGCCGACGGGGAAGTGGAAGGTGTGTGTCTCTGGTCGCCATCGATCCATAAACGCGGCGATCAGAGGGGCGTCGTAGCTAAACCGCGTCAACTACTCTGCCCGGGGAACCTCATCTCGTAGCTTGTCCCCCTAAACCAACCGCGCGAAAGGCAGAAGTCCTGCAGCGCGTAGCCTGAAACAAAAAGAAACAAAAATAATTTACTTAACGCAATTACTATTGTAAAGAAACAGAAATAAATAATAAAAATGAATTACGTACTTCGGAATCCACTGCTGGTGTATCAGCATCAACGTGCGGGTGGTCCGGCAACGTATACTGCCGGGCGATTGTCCAAGAACGGCCGAGACGTACGAGCGGTGGTGCCGGTCCACCGCCTCCCCGAACAACTCCGGCCGTACGTACTCTAACGGTCTCTGAGCCATAGATGAAAAAAACAAAATTTAATCAATTAGTTGAATTATATCAATTTAAATGAATTGTGTGAATTAAAACTATTTTCTAAGAATTTTAAGTCAATTGTTGTCAGGGGGTGAGACCTGGACAGATCCGCTAGGGGGTTGCCCTAGTGGTTTGCAGGTTAATGGAGGATCGGGACCTAAGAGCGTAGGTGGTTATGCACGGGATGCACACGGAACTAGGCGAGTATGGCGGTGAGGAACAAGGAGAAAAGGGTTTATACTGGTTCAGGCCTCCGGAGAGTAAAACCCTACGTCCAGTTGTGGTGGATTATGCGAGGATGAAGATGAGTTGTCCCTGTGCATGGAGCCCTAGGCCGATATGGGGGGACGGGCTAGGGTTTGCATGCGCAGGTCGGTTGACCCGTGTCGGGGTCAATTACAACTGTGGGAAGATTATCTCCCAGATTACAAGGAGTATCCCATGATACTCGGAGCTACAGGCGGCGGCGTGCCAGGTCGCCGTGTCTTGTCTTACACGCCAAGGCTTCACGGGTCTTCCGGGAGCTTGATTAGGTCGCTGGGCCCACTTGTAAGGTCGGCGAGTCTTCTGGAAGGTCGGGGCCACCTGTCAGGGGCCTCTGGGACCCTGGCCGGTAGGGACCCATGAGTACCCATGTCTCTCAAGCCCCGATCGACGTGTAGGCGTAGCGGCCGAGGCGGGGTCGTGTTGAGGAGTAGCAGGGCGCGACACCATCGAGGTCGTGAAGGGTGCACGGGGATCAAAAAAAAGAAACCCCTCCGATGCGTGCACGAAGTTGAACGTCGAGCTTCTGGGTCGAAGTACCATGAGGACGAAGTGAAGACGAGGCACAGATCTTGCAGAACCGCCGACCTGACTTGAGTCAGGAATGTTGTAGTAGCAGCCACGACCTTCAGAAAGGTCAACAAGCCTACCAGGGGTAGGTCGAGCAGAGATGTGATGGAAGTAGGCTTCCGTTAGGTCGAGGCGACCTGAAGAAAATAGTGCGTCGAAGACGCACTAGTGTAGTAGCCCCCGAGCAGTAAAGCGACCAGAATGGCCGGTTTGATGCTCAAAAAGGAGAAGAGAATGATAATCCGAACCTACGACCTTCTGCTTAGGAAACAGATGCTCTTGTAGGGTCAATGCTAGAGGACAAGAGCTCCAGAATCTTGCAGAGGGTAGCAAGCGACAGGTCTGTCATAACCAGAGCCGCGGGTGCACTGTACGGTCACGGGACGGCTTCCAGGCGAAGCACAGGTCGCTGTCAACCGTAAAAGACAAAGCTGCCTCGGTGTGCAGTCAGGTAGGGGTCAGGCGCGCTGATGCCGTTCACAGGCGAACAGTGACCTCGTGCTCCACGAGGGTACAGTGTCGTTGAGGATAAGGATGCCGCGCAAGATGGTCTTGCGGGTAGGACTTGATGTAGATGCCTGTTGGTATAAATAGGTGCCCAAGGCTTGAAGCAAACTGCACCAATCTTCAAAGGGGATCCAGGATGACCCAGTGTAGTAATATTGCCACGCCGTGGGCTTGTGTTCGCCCACCAGAGTGTAGAGGTGATGTAGTTCATGCTTGGAGCTAGAAGGATGCTTGCGAGGCTCGAAGAACTCGATTGGCCTCTTCTCCCAGCCTCACCGAAGAGCGCGAAAGGATTATGAAGCAGCAGTTGCATCGTCGGCCCTGACACTTTCAGGCCTGATGTGATGCTAGTGAGCGCCGCGCTCCACCCGGCGAGGTTGGTGTTAAAGCTCGGACCTTCTGCAATCTTGCGGCGCAGCTCAGACTTGATGCTGGGCGCTGTAGGAGACCGGTTGGTGCGCGAGTAGAGGTGGCTGTGTGGCAGCTGCCTCCACAGTGGCTGTAGAGGTCGTCGAGTAGGCCCTGAAGCCAGAAGAAAGCTTGCTACAAGCCTTATTAGTGTAGATTTAGTCGTAAGCACTTTGGAAGGCGATTCAGGACCTTTAAGATCTTTGTATCTTGTAATTTGGCCAGGGGCCAAACTCCTTGTAGCTTATGAAGCTGTAAATATAGTTTTGCATGAGACAGTGTCATGGCTTTAGTAGTTTGTAAGGGCGCCCGGGCTGCAATGGTACGGATACCAAGGTCCCAGCAGGGCTGTAATTGCACGTCGACCTTCAGGAGACCTTCCGTAGAGACAGGAGCCCGTGTCGACCTGGGTCGGCACGGCCGTTGTGTGGTGACACAACGCAGGTATTCAACCTGAAAAACCTAGGTCTATACGACCTAGGAGGCAGCAGGGCCTTAGCGACCTCGGGGAGGTGCCACTTGAACGAGAGGTCGCCAACGGTTAGTGGAGCCATTAAGCGCGTGGCCGTCGGTATAGCCATGAAGGCAATGTAATAGGTAGCAGGACCTTAGCGACCTCGGGGAGGCGCTACTTGACCCGGAGGTCGCCAACAGGCAGTGGAGCCCAAGGGTACGAACCCGAATCGTGAAAGCTGAGGCGACCTACCAAGCGGTAGTACCTGTCGACCTTGTGAAGGTGTTGTCATGGACCCGGAGGTCGTCAGAGGCCAAGAGACCTTAAGGAAAATTATGGGGAGGGGGCTTGAAGTAGGGCATAGCGAGTTCATGGATGCCGGACCGTTGGGCGCAAAACCAACAATCATGGATTCCCGCACGGCTCGAGCCGTTACTGCCTGTAGCCGTTAGGCCGAAATAGCCGTTAGGCGATGTATCCGTTGGGTCGCCGGTGATGTCGCCAAATTCGAGGGGGCATTTAGGGCGACGCGGCCCAGCGCACTGACACGGCCCGGCTATAAAAGGCTGAGTGAGGGGTCGAGGACCCCACTCGCTTCCATTCCCTGCCAGAGCTAGGGTTCCCAATCCGCCGCCAGAAGCTTTAGCGCGTAGTTTCGCTAGCGCCGCCGTACTTAGATCCGCCGCGCCCAGCGCCGCCGTATGCGCCAAAAGACCCTAGTGGTATTTAGAGCTAGATCCACCGGCTTCGAGGAAGAGGAAATGGCCTTAGAGCTTGCGCCGGCCCCGGAGAAGGTGTGGGAGCACTCGGTGGTGACGGAGGCGCATCTCAAGGAGCTGGTGGAGCGCGGGCTGCTGAAGCCCAGGGAGCAGGTGGGATGGAGGCCCGCCGCCGGCGAAGCGTTCCCCTCCAAGGGAACTGGGGAGACCGTCGGCTTCGTCGCGCACGTCGAGCACAGCTTTGGAGTCTCGTCGGGCGACTTCTTCCGCGGGCTTCTCCACTTCTACCGCATCGACCTGGTGCATCTCGTCCCCAACGCCATCACCACAGTATTCTCGTTCATCCATCTGTGCGAGGCGTACCTGGGGATACCGCCACATTTCGACTTGTGGCGGTATTTCTTCGAGGTGAAGAAAATAGGGAAGAACGGCGTCGTCAGCGCCGTAGGCTTCATGCTACGCCGCCACATGAAGACGGTGTACATCGATATGGAGTTGCCGGACAACACCCAGGGCTGGCGGCGGGGCTGGTTCTACATCGACAACCCCAAGCCAGCGCTGCCGACCAGGTCGGGGCTGGCGCCGACCCCGGTGCCTGAGTGGACCAATCAGCTTACGTCGCGGGAGATGGACGTCGTCAAGCCGCTGCTGGAGGACCTCAAGCAACGGAAGGAAGAAGGGCTGACCGGCGGAGCGGTGGCCATTAGTTTCAGCCAGAGGCTGCTGCAGCTGATCCAAGATCGAGTGCACCCTACCTACGAGTACTGGGGGCAAACTGACCCGACCCGCGTGCAGCAGTGAAAGGTCTCCAAGCAGGAGATGGTGGCGCGGGTGAGGGAGCTCTTCAACGGGGTGATCCGGAACCGGACATGCCCCAAGGCATTCTCCCTCACACGGCCCGCGGACGTGGTATGTCGCTGATCGATCTTGATTTCTCTGTTGTTGCATTCCCCTTGTTCTGAAACGAAGGTCATCTGATTCACAGGGTCGTGAAGGCCTGTTCTGGTGTCCGGCTCCCCTCGCAGACGAGGGAGAGCGCAGTTTCAAGGTCCGAGCGGCGGAGGACGTGAGGGCTCTGCCGCCTGAGTTGTTGGAGAACTATCTCTCCGACTCATCGGTGGGGGGTAGCGATGATGAAGATCCGCCTGTGGTGAGCTCCGCACCGATGACTCGTCGTACGCGGCAGGCCACCGCAAAAATTCCGGCGCACAAGGGCGCCAAGATCGTATCCGCCGCCATCGAGGCGGAGAAGAAGAAGAGGAAGAGGAAGGACGTCGCTGCATCATCGGAGACGGCAACAACGGACACCGAGGTTGTCTACGAGGAGCGTGATGATGCGGGGTCGTGCGACGTTGCCGGAGGATCAGGCGACGTGGCGGCCGAGGGAGAAAGCAATGCCCCGCCCGCGGTTACCAGCGAGCGGCAGCAGAAGCCGGGCGCGGAGGGTGTGAGCGACCAGGGGTCGCAGAAGAAGCCAAGGCGGGTGCCGCCCAAGCCAATGTCGATGAAGCTGAAGACCGGCAGCGGGTATGTTTGCTGAGCTTGATTCATGATGTTCTTCATCTTTTGCGGGTGTGTTGAGTAGGTCAGTGCTGACGATCATGTGCACCTTGGGCAGGGGGACTCCTGCTGCTTCTGGGAGTAGCAAGAACGCCGCAAGCCAGGAGGCCTTTGGGTGGAAGGTCGAGAAGTTGCCGGTGGGGCAGTCGCCGGCGACCTCAAGCGGGGACTTCACCAGTAAGGCCCCTGAGATCGTGGAGACAACACCATCGGCACCAGCTAAGGTCACTGCGGAGGTCGCGCAGCGGGTGGAGGGCCCGCGCCAGCAGGACCTGCCAGAGTCAAGTCTGCTGTGCACGCAGCAAGCGGAAACTAGAGGTGCAAGCGGGGAAGCCGACGAGCAACCTTGCCTCTATAAAGGCACCCCGTGGGGGGACGACGTCTGGGCCGACGCCAAGGACCTTGAAGACTTCAAGACGGCGCAGGCAACCATCACGGAGGTAGCGAAGACCATTGGCAGGACGCTCATGGTGAGCTAATAGTACCTTTGGGGCTGCGTCTTAGGTTTGCCCAGGCACAATGTTTTGACGACCTTTATGTGTGATTGCAGGACCTTGCCGAGCGCTCGCAGAAGAGGGTGAACCTGCTGAAGGAGGGCGCCAGCCTCCACACAGAGCTGGTAGCGACCCGGGAGGCTGTGCTTCAGGCGAAGATGGAGGCCGCGGAGGAGGTGAGGGGCCTCAAGGACGAGGCGATCCTGAAGGACCAGGCCATCGAGACCTTGAAGCGGGAGCTTGAAGCTATAAAGCTGAAGGCGAAGGAGGCGGAGGATGAACTGAAGGTCACCACCGCAGGTACGTCGTAGGGCGCCCTTGGATTGTTGTGTGAGTACGTCGTGATGAATCCATCCTGACCTTGGCTTTTGCAGAGGCCAAGAAGAGGGAAAATGCCTTGAGGAAGGACCTCAAGGAGTCGAAGGACAAGGTGAAGGTGCTCAAGGAGAAGCACAAGGAGGTCGTCGCTAGTGAGTCATACTTCACCCGTAAAGCTGCTTATGAATTTGGGGTGCGCAGGGATCTAGAGATCGACCTTGGCCGGGAAATGCAGACCCTTATTGATCATCAAGAGATGACTGCAGATATGGAGAAGGAGCTGGACAACCTCAAGGAGGCCGCCGAGTACCTCGTGGATGTGTACGCCCCTAAGGTCGAGGGGAAACCACAAGGGCTCGTCGAGCGACTGGATGGCGCGGTAGGTCGCATAAAGACCTTGCTGATGGACGGTGGCAAGCTTGCCGCCGCTACCGCGCTGGCCGTGGTGAAGCACCACGAGCCGTCCTTCGACCTCGAGAAGGTCAAGGAGGAGATCGACTTGGCGCAGGCGGTGGACAGTGAAGATATTCAGGCTGCCGCAGAGGAAGTTATGAAGAAGATAGACCTGCAGGGGTAGCTTAGTAGTGATAAAAAGTTAGTAACAATGACGGGTCACAGACCCTTTTGATTGTAATATAAATGTTTGCATGAATGAAAAAGGCATGTTAAATTAGATTTTTGTGGCCCCTTATTTGACTTTGTATACTTGTTATAAGAATGCAAAGATAACGAAGTTGCGAGACCCATTTTCCTCCGCTAACCCAACTCGGTAGAGGAACGGCTTACCGACCACACGGCTCGACGTTGGAGGCTTAGGTGTGGCCGGCGTGCGGAGGGGGTCAGGGACCCAAGGTCAGGCAACCCCGCGACCTAGGAATGCTTATAAAGTGCATAAGAAGTTGTTGTAAGGGAACACTGGTAAATAGAAAGGTAAAGACCCCAGGTCGATCGACCCTTAGGTTGGCAGAGCCAAGCCCCCGAGCGTGAAGGACCGAGCTTAGAGCCAAGCCCCCGAGCGTAAGGGGTCCGGTTTGAAACCAAGCCCCCGAGCGTGTCGAAGGGGAGGGGTAAACAGAAAACAAACAAGTTGAAAGAGAAATCTTTATATATATATATATTGAATTACAAGGGGTAGAATACATAGCTTTATTGTGATACAATGCTCCTAAGGATAGAAGCGACGCAAGTGCTCGATGTTCCAAGGGTTAGGAACACCCTGGCCATCGGCCCATTGGAGGCGATAGGACGCCGGTCCAATGATCTCCTTAACTATGAAGGGGCCTTCCCAAGGTGCAGAGAGCTTGTGGATGTCCTTGGTGTTCTGGATCCGCCGCAGGACTAGGTCGCCAACGTTGAAGGAACGCTCCCGCACGTTGCGGTCGTGGTAGCGACGTAACTGCTGCTCGTGGTGAGTGTGGCGCATGAGCGTGGCCACACGGTGTTCCTCGACACTGTCGAGGTCGAGGCAGCGTGTTTGCTCTACTTCTCCTTCATCGAAGTGCTGGATGCGAGGAGCACCGAAGGCCACATCGGTGGGGAGGATAGCCTCTGATCCATAGACCAGGAAGAAGGGTGAGTACCCTGTAGCTGAGCTGACCTGGGTCCTGAGACCCCAGAGGACGTGAGGGAGCTCTGAGAGCCACCTCATGGCGTAGGGCGCTGAGCCGTCGAAGATACGATCGGCCCGCTCGACCTGGCCGTTGCACCGCGGGTGTGCCACCGAGGAGTAGTATACATCGATCAGGCTGTCCTGACAGAAGTCCCAGAATTTGGCCCCTGTGAAGGCCGTGCCAAGGTCGGTGACGATCCTATTTGGCACCCCGAAGCGATGGGTGATATCCTCGATGAATTTGACCGCTTCTTTCGACGTGATGCTGGATACAGGACGGACCTCGATCCACTTGGTGAACTTATCCACCGCCACGAGTATGTGCTTGTAGCCGCCAGGGGCGGTCTTGAAAGGTCCCACGGAGTCGAGACCCCAAACTGCGAAGGGCCACGACGGAGGGATGGTCCTGAGAGCCTGAGCCGGGAGGTGCTGCTGCTTAGCGAAAAACTGGCACCCCTTGCAATGACGTACAAGTTCTTGGGCATCAGCCAAGGCCATGGGCCAGTAGAACCCAGACCTGAAGACCTTGCCCACCAGGTTGGCGGAGGCGGCGTGGTTGCCGCACTCACCACCGTGGATCTCGTCCAAGAGCCTGAGGCCCTCAGATCGTAGGATGCACTTCATCAGTACTCCAGTGGAGGCGGACCTCCGGTAGAGTTCCTGACTGACAACGACATAGTTGGCACTACGCCTCGTGATCTTTTCACGCTCTGCCTTGTCCTCAGGTACTCGATGCTCGAGGAGGAAGGCAATGAAGTCAAGGCGCCAGTCATCTTCTGCGTCGACCATGAGGATCTCGCGGCCTGCGGGTGAGGTGATCTCGTCATCGGGCGACTCTGAGTCAGGGATGAGCTTGATGGACAGTTTGCGTAAATCCTGGATGAACACACCGACCGGAACCAGTGCGCGCTTGGAGCCAAGCTTGGAGAGGACATCGGCCGCGACGTTGTTGTTGTGGCAGACGTGGTGGAACTCGAGCCCCTCGAAGTGGCGCTCGAGCTTGCGCACCTCAGCACAGTAGGCATCCATGGTATCCTTCCTGGCTTCGGAGTCTTTGCTGACTTGGTTGATGACGACCTTGGAATCGCCGTAGGCCAAGAGGCGCTTGATCCCAAGGGAGGCGGTGATGCGGAGCCCGTGGATGAGGGCCTCATACTCGGCGCCGTTGTTGGACGCCTTGTAGTGGATCTGCAGGATGTACTTGAGGTAGTCGCCCTTAGGGGAGATGAATAGGACTCCCGCGCCGGCTCCTTCGAGGTTCAGGGAACCGTCGAAGTACATCTTCCAATGCTCAGGTCGCTCCGGCGGCGGAGGCTGCTGGATCTCTGTCCACTCAGAGACAAAGTCTGCAATGACTTGGGATTTGATGGCCTGCCTGGGGCAGAACTCCAGGTCGAACTCGCCTAGTTCGATGGACCACTTGACAACGCGCCCAGAGGTATCACGACTCCGTAGGATCTCGCCGAGGGGAAAGGCTGAGACGACCTTGATCTTATGGGCTTGGAAGTAGTGCCAGAGCTTTCACGAAGTCATGAGTAGCGCGTAAAGCATCTTCTGGGGCTGGCTGTACCTGGTCTTGCTGTCAGACAGGACTTCGCTGACGTAGTAGATGGGTCGCTGGACAGGGTAAGGTCGCCCCTCTTCGGGTCGTTCAGCCACCAGGACGGCGCTGACCACTAGGGTGGTCGCTGAGATGTAGAGCAGTAAGGGCTCTTTGGGCGTCGGGGGCATCATCACCGGGGGTGTCGTGAGGAAGGTCTTGAGTTGCTCAAGAGCTTGGTCCACCTCCTCGGTCCAGACGAACTTGTCCGCCTTTTTTAGCAGCTTGAAGAAGGGCAAGCCTTTCTCTCCGAGCTTGCTAATGAATCGGCCTAAGGCCGCCATCATGCCTGTGAGCTTCATGACATCCTTCTTGCCCGTAGGTCGCTTCATCTTGAGGATGGCATCCACCTTGGTGGGATTGGCTTCGATGCCCCGGTTGCTGACCATGAGGCCCAGGAGCTTGCCGGACGGGACACCGAAGATGCACTTTTCTGGGTTGAGCTTCCAGCGATAAGTGCGGAGGTTAGCGAAGGTCTCTGTGAGGTCAGCTATGAGCTGGTCCTCATGGGTGGTCTTGACGACCACATCGTCGATGTAGGCCTCTACATTCTTGTTGATCTGGCTGACCAGACACTTCTGTATTACCTTCTGGTAGGTCGCGCCAGCGTTCTTGAGGCCGAAGGTCATGGCCGTATAGCAATAGATGCCATGGGGCGTTATGAACGTCGCCTTGTCTTGGTCGGAGACCTTCAGGGCTATCTGGTGATACCCTGAGTAGCAGTCAAGGAAGGAGAGGAGGACGCTCCCGGCCGTGGAGTCCACGACCTGGTTGATTCGCGGAAGAGCGAAGGGGTCTTTAGGGCAGTGCCTGTTGAGATCGGTGTAGTCGATACACATTCTCCATTGACCGGTTTTCTTTGGTACAAGAACCGGGTTGGCGAGCCACACCGGGTTTTTACACTCTCGGATAAATCTGGCAGCTAGGAGCTTTATTAGCTCTACCCTAATGACGTCCTTGCGATCCTTCGCAAAGCGGCGAAGCTTTTGCTTGAAAGGTTTGGTCGTCTTGCTAACATCCGAGGCGTGCTCAGCCAGCTCCCTAGGAACACCTGACATATCTGATGGACTCCAAGCGAATATGTCGGCATTATCCCGGAGAAAGCTGGTGAGCGCGAGTTCCTATTCGGGGTCGAGCCCGTCGCTAATCACCACCGTCTTCTCTGGGTCGGTAAGGCCGAGGCAGACCTTCTTCGTCGAGGGAGCCGCGTCCAGGGCGGTCTCGGTGCACTTCTGTTCTGGGACAGACTGGTCGACAGGGTCGGCCTTCTTGGCTTCAGCCACCAAGACTGCGGAGGCCTCGGCAGCGGCGGAGGTCGCGGCGAGGTCGAGAGCCTCCGTGTTGCACCTGAAGGGGATGATGAGGTCCCCTTTGACAGAGAGGACCCCATGTGGAGCCGGCATCTTCAACACCAAGTAGGTGTAGTGCGGGATGGCCATGAATCTGGCCAGCATTGGGCGACCTAGGATCGTGTGGTAGGAGGACTTGAAGTTGGCGACCTCGAAGTTAAGGTACTCCGTGCGGAAGTTTGCCTCCGTACCGAAAGTGACCGGGAGGGAGACTCGACCCAGAGGTAGGGCCGCCTTCCCGGGGACGATGTCGTAGAAAGGCTCGTCGCACTCCGTCATCTTATTGAAGTCGAAGCCCATCTTCTTGAGGGTGTCAACGAAAATAATGTTGAGGCCACTGCCTCCGTCAACCAGGGTCTGGGAGAGCAGGTTTCCATCCACTGTAGGCTCGACGACGAGTGGGTAGGACCGAGGGTCTGGGATATGAACCCAGTGATCAGCTTTGGAGAATGTGATCGGCTGCTCAGACCATCGTAGGGGCACGATTGGCTGAGTATGGACGAGGTGGACGTCGCGTTTGTCCTTCTGGTAGTGCCTCCTGCTGGTGCTGGACTTGATTCCGCCGACGATCATGTTGATCACGCGGGTAGCGGCCTGGAATGGCCCGTTGGGGTTGCCCGAAGCCGGCGGAGGGGGGAGGTTCACCTCATCGCGGGGAGTCGCTGGAGCAGTGTCATTGCGAGGTGGGTCGCTGCGAGGTGGCTCGCGGCGATCGTCGTACCGCTCGTCACGGCGGTCGTCGCGGCGATCTCGTCGGTCGTCGCGGCGGTAGTTGTTGTTGTAGGGGCGGTTGTCGCGTCGCCCGCCGTCGTTCCTAGGTCGCTTGGGGTCCGCGGAGGAGCTGAAAGCCCTCTTGAACTGAGAGCAGTCGCGGAGGGTGTGGGTGGCCCCCTCGTGGAACCCGCAGATGCTGTCGAGCGCCAGGTCAAACTCTGCTTGATTGAAGGACGAGCCTCGCCGCCCCTCGGCCGCCAGGACCTTGGAAGGTCGCTTGCGGAGCTTATCCGCCGCGGTGCCGGATGTACCAGCGTTACCAGCGTCGAACTGGTTCTGGAGCGCATCTTCTGTGTCCATCAGTTTGTTGACGATGACCATCAACTCCTTGACGTTGGTGGCGCCGGACTCATGGATCTTCTCGAAGATCTTGGGGTCTTTGATCCCCTTTTTGTAGCTGTCGACGATCTGGTCGTCCCTGACGCCAACGCACTCGTTTCGGTTCTCGAAGAACCGGTTGTTGTAGTCGCGGAGCCACTCCTTACACTTCTGCACGACCCACCCTAGGCTGAAGGCGTTCCCAGGGCGATCGTAGGTCGCCTGGAAGTTCGATGTGAAGGCCTGGGACAGATCGGCCCAGGTCTTGATGCTGCCGGGCTCAAGGTTGTTGAGCCACAGCGATGGGGACTTGCCCATGACCAATGTGAAGTAGGCCGTCATGTGGTCGAAACCACCACCAGCCGCCTTGACGGCGACGTAGTAGGTCGACAGCCAGATGTTGGGGTCGGAGCGCCCATCATATGGTTTGATGTTGGGCTTGAAGTTGTCGGGGGTACTCCACCCTCTTGAAGCGGGCATCCAGCGCCGGGAAGGCGTTGAGCACAAGGTCTTCGCTGGTGCCTCTTGCCGGGGCGGCATCTCGTGGCGCAGGGTGGACGCTGCGCTCCGGGACGACGACCTGGGAACGTGGCTGCCGGTCCTGGTCGACCCGGACGATAGCGGGATCGCCGTGATCAGCGTCGTACTTGGCACGTCGCTGGTTCTCGATCTCGTGCTGATCGCGGAGCTCGCGCTCCATGATGCGATGGACGCTGCCGGGGGCGTCGTACTCGCGGTCGTAGTCCAGGCGGCGGCGGAGCTCACGCTCCTCTCGCTCCCGGTGGCGTTGGTCGACGACGGTGCGGGCGTCGCGAGCGTGCCTGTTGGCGTCGAGGTTGACGCGAAGGTCACGGGCAGCAGCAGGCTGCTGGGCGGGTTGCTCAAGGTTGTGCTGAGCGACCTCCTCCTGGACGGGGGAGAGATGGCTGCGCGCAGGTCGATCGGATCGACTGCGCGAGTGGCGTGTTGAGGATGACGCGGCAGACCTAGACGCCGCGCTCTTCTCTTCCACCAGGGCGTTGGCGACCCGGAGGTACGCCAGAGCCTGCTCAGCTTCAGGCGACTGGACTTGCTGGAGCCGGCTGATGGCTGCACCCAGGTTGGCCTGGGGGCTATTGAAGGTCGCGATCTCGGCTTCTTCGAGCTCCAGGCACACATCGCGAGCGCAGGGCAAGGCACGCCGCTGCTCTTCCGCGCATCGCTCTTTGCGGCGGGCGTTTGCTTGGATGCGGGCCGCCTCCTGGGAGTTGGTCGCGCCCAAGCGTGGTGGCTCGTTCTCCGAGATCACCATCACCTGACGGAAGATGAGTTCCGGGTCGTTCAGGGCTATGCGAACCCGGACCTTCTGGAACTTCCTGTAGTCCGGAGACTGGGTAGGTCGCTTGGCTCGGTGGGGGAGCTCGTTGTCGATCTTCTTCCGCAGGCGGCACCCACGGAGGGTATGCTGCGCACCCTTGTGGTAAGTGTAGGGCACGTCGAGGGGGTCGCGCCGGGCGCGAGGCGCAGGCCTTGGGTTGCGCGAAGGTCGCCGCCCAGATTGGATCTGAGGAGGCGTGGAGAGTTGGCTCAAGCGAAGGCCGGGCGCAGACTTCAGGCCGAAGGGGAAAGCGTCGTGGCGCAGCGCTGTCTGCGCCGAGCATTGAGCTCGTTCGCAGATCTCCAAGGATTCCCTCATCGAGCCGATGATGTTGTCCATCGAGCCGAGAGTCGAGGCTGCCGAAGTAGGAGAGGTCACCGTGAAAGATCCAAAGCAGATCTCCACGGGGTCGGCGATGAAGGCTGCCATGCTCGCCGGGAAGACGACGCGAGATTGGGCCACCATGCTGCACAGCGAGTTCCCGATCGCCCCTACCTGGTGCGCCAACTGTCAGGGGGTGAGACCTGGACAGATCCGCTAGGGGGTTGCCCTAGTGGTTTGCAGGTTAATGGAGGATCGGGACCTAAGAGATTAGGTGGTTATGCACGGGATGCACACGGAACTAGGCGAGTATGGCGGCGAGGAACAAGGAGACAAGGGTTTATACAGGTTCAGGCCTCCGGAGAGTAAAACCCTAGTCCAGTTGTGGTGGATTATGCGAGGCTGAAGATGAGTTGTCCCTGTGCATGGAGCCCTAGGCCGATATGGGGGACGGGCTAGGGTTTGCATGCGCAGGTCGGTTGACCCGTGTCGGGGTCGGTTACAACTGTGGGAAGATTATCTCCCGGATTATAAGGAGTATCCCGTGATACTCGGAGCTACAGGCGGCGGCGCGCCAGGTCGCCGTGTCTTGTCTTACATGCCAAGGCTTCGCGGGTCTTCCGGGAGCTTGATTAGGTCGCTGGGCCCACTTGTAAGGTCAGCGAGTCTTCTGAAAGGTCGGGGCCACCTGTCAGGGGCCTCTGGGACACTGGCCGGTGGGGACCCATGAGTACCCATGTCTCTCAATTCTAATCTAATTATGTGAATTATAACCATTTTCTAGAAATTTTATATCAATTTAATCGAATTTTTTGAATTATAACTATTTTCTAAGAATTTTAAATCAATTAAAATGAATTATGCGAATTAAAACTATTTTCTAAGAATTTTATATCAATTTAATCTAATTATTAGAATTATAACTATTTCTACAAATTTTATATCAATTTAAACGAATTATGTGAACTAAAACTATTTTCTGAGAATTTTATATTAATTTAATCTAATTATGTGAATTATAACCATTTTCTAGAAATTATATATCAATTTAAACAAATTTTTTGAATTATAACTATTTTCTAGGAATTTAAAACCAATTTAAACGAATTATGTAAATTAAAACTATTTTTAAGAATTTTATATTAATATAATCTAATTATTGGAATTATAACTATTTCTACTCATTTTAAATCAATTTAAACGAATTATGTGAATTAAAACTATTTTCTAAGAATTTTATATCAATTTAATCCAACTATTTGAATTATAACTATTTTCTAGGAATTTTATGTCTATTTAAATGAATTATTTGAATTATAACTATTTTGTAAGAATTTATATGAAGATAAACGAATTATGTGAATTATAATTATTTTCTAAGAATTTTATGTCAATTTAATCAAATTAGTTGAATTATAACCATTTTCTAAGAATTTTATATCAATTTAAACAAATTATTTGAATTATAATTATTTTCTACGAATTTTATTTGAATTATAACTATTTCTATAATTTCTAAACTAAGTTAACTAAACTAACTAAACTAAGTTAACTAAACTACACTAACTACACTAACTAAACTAAATTAACTAACTACACTAACTAACTAAACTACACTAAAGTTAGAAACTCCGAAAGGTTGAAAGCCGAAGATTTAGGAGGAGAGAGTGAGGAAGGGAAGAGGCGGTGGCGGCAGCCGTCACCCCCTTATATAGGGGTGATGCTGCCGCCGTACCCCACGGTGGCAAGCTCCTACCGCCGTACCCTACGGCGGCAGGAATCCTGCCGCCGTAGGGTACGGCGGTAGGAACCTGGCCCCACAGTCAGGTCTCCCGACCGTTGGCGGCACCCCTGCCGCCGTGCCACACACTCCTGCCGCCATGTGGTACGGCGACAGATTTATATTTCTCGTAATTTTTGATTTCGTCTTTTATTTTTCGAAAATCAAAGAAAAAATATAAAAAAAATTCGCAGAACGCGGCGTCCAGCTACAACCCTCTTTAGAAATACACTTATTTTTAGTTTGGAAATACATTTATTTTGATTAAAAAAGAAGAGAAATATGTATGAGGGCATGTTCTTACAAGAGGCCAACGTTTGGAGGCCCATTTTTAAAAGACGACGTTAGGAATAGCAAAACTGCAAAGCGCGATGTTTGAAGACTCAAAACTACAATTTTCTCACTAATGAAGACGAGGTCCTAGACGCCCCGATCGGCAAGGTGGCGATGCCACTGGGCGAGCTCTTGCTCTTCCTCCTTGAAGCAGCAGGCGAGGTCGACAGACTGGAAAGGGCTCGTGTGAGCGGCAATGATGTGGTCGATGGTGGCGATGCGCTCGGCTTCGGTGGAGGCGGGATGTGGTCGTTGCAGAGGACGAGCAGCGCGCGGTGCCAGATGCGGCGCCAGCAGGAGGAGAGCATGGTGGTGAGCACGATATCGTCGATGGGAAGGCGGGAGACAATGAGGTTGAGAAGGTCGTCGGGGAGGGCGCTGATGCTGTCGCGCCCCTCACCGTCCGCGGTGCGAAGGGTGGCACGCCTGGTGACGGCGAGGTCGGGGCATAGGACAGGATGTCACGGCGGCTGGCTTCCATAAACATAGCTGATAAGGCCATGGGGGCGGTGCGGGGGACAAGAGAGGAGGGTTGCTGCAGGTGGCGGTGTGGAAATGGGGATTTGATTTCGCAAGAGAGGACAAATTCGATTGGTTTTTTACAAGAGAGGAAAGGACTTTGTAAAACACGAAGGATGGGGCTAAATTACATCCCACTGTAATTTCGTATAATAGCAAAAGGGCACGGATGACACGCATGTGTATGTAACAATTTGCGCCACCTATCGGTCGAGCAGAGCATCGTCGGTCATTGTCGTTTTGTCGTGTTTGAGTATTGTCGGACGAAGATATTAACGCCAGGAAGCAAACAAAGCTTTTTTATTTTGATAAGATAAGATGAAGCAATCAAAACTAAGTTGTTTGTCCGTCTGTCGTCGTCACATACTCACAATTTAGATAAGGCAGTTTGCCTTTAGGTCTCTGAGAAATTCTCAAACCGCAAGCTCTATTCTTGTCTCTTGAAATTTTTACCGATAACCTCTATAAAGATCTCACATTTGTACATAAATCTCACTCTAGATGTAAGAATAAGATGCACGACAATTCTTTCGCTCTTTATACTATAGATAAATCAGTTTTTGGTGAGCCCCCACTTTGTCATCCCCTCCACCCACTCCCCCATCGGTGGCTGTCGCACCACACCGTTGACCTCCCACCAAACCATCTCCTCCCGTTGCTCTGTCCTAATCCAATGGGGAATCCTCACCCTCGCCACTGGTTACCGACCCCAACATTGACTGAGCCCGCCTGACCAGCGGCGCTAAAGCATCCAGGGCGGAGCCAGGGGCATAGGCCCTGGCGGCCTGGGGTGCGGTTATACGTCGCGGCTGTGATGGGAAACAACCCATCATGCCGGCCCACGATGACCCGCAGTCGTCTCCTCCCCACCCCGTGTCGTCGTTCCTTTCCCCGACCCCGATCCCGCGCCGCCGCCGCACTGCCCACCACCGCGGTAGGGTCTCGCCGGAGCTCTGCCGCCGTGGCTGTGACCGCGAAGCTCCGGCGAGACCCTACCGCACCCGCGGCGGCCTCTTTCTTCCCCTTCCCCCACCCCCGTCCCCGTCGCTGGAACCCTAGCTGTCCGCTGCTGGTGACCTTCTCCCACGCCGCGCCCTAACCCGGCCGCCACGACCGCCACAAGAACCCTAAACCCGCCCCCACGACCTTCCCCACCGCCGGGCCTCCCTGCCTCCCCCGGCCGTCCGCTCGATTCCATGGCCGCCGGAGTTGGAGAAGAAATCGGGGGAGGCCGTCGGAACCCTAGCTCTACCACCAGGGAGCTTCTCCCCTGCCCCGACCTGGCCCGGCCGCCTCTTCCGCTGCCAGGGCCCTAAGCCGCCCCACGACCATCCCCGCTGCCTGGGCCTCCCTGCCTCCCCCGGTCGGCCGATTCTAAGGTCACAGGGTTGGTGAAAGAGGCTTCCGCCGCTGTTCGCCGTCATCTGCCCCTGCGTCTTCACCAGGAGCGTCGTTTGCCGCCATCCGCCGTGCGCGCGGGATCGGAGGAGGCTGGTGGAGAAGATGGAGCTGACAGCTGGGTCCCACCGTCCTGTCGCCGACAAGTGGGTTCCAGCTCCGGCACGATGGTTTCTATCCATCGCGCTTGCGATGGATAGTCGTGGCGGGCGGCCTGGCCCCCCTATGTTGCCGTAACATCCACGTTGAAGCTCCTTAAGTACTTTTGCTAATAGCAAGAATTAAGGTAAGAAAGACACAAATTACCCCAAACGAGAGCACAGTATGGTATCGAATGCCCCCTTCTCAATCATAGACAACTATGTTTTTGGTACCCACTACAAGTCCCTTCTCTATTTCTCTCAATCCTGAACATACCACGTCATCTGCTGACGTCATCAGCACTCAATCCCGAGCGCCCCCCCATGTTCCCCACCTACGCCCCCGCGTATCCCGCGCGCCTCGAAGCCCGCCGTCGCCTCACCTCCTCACCGGTCACTGCTGCCGCTCCATCGACTCCCCACCACAGCTGCCTCACCTCTCTGCCTTCCGTCGCCTGACCTCCCCAGTGACACCGCCTCGCCTGTCCTCATAAAAGGGACTGCCGATGGGAAGAGCAGCCGGGACGAAGAAGGGGAGAGAGAGCGGCCGGCGGGCAGCTGGAGGTGAGGAAGCCGCGCGCCTGGTGGAGAGAGACTGCTGCTGGTGAGGAAGACCGCTGGGAGGAGGAGGCCGCCACTAGCCTGCGCTGCGCCTCCTCGCCTGGCCTTGACTCACTGCCGGATTCGGCCTTGAGGAGGGGTGGGTTTAGCCGGGAAAAGTCGTGTCGACTGTCGGAGCTGCAACCCGATCCCCGCCGCGCCAGCTGATGGAGGCCGCAGCCACGCTCCCCGCCGGGCCAGCCGCCGGAGCTGCAGCCTGCTACCCGCTGCGCCGGCCGCCGGATCCCAGAGCCCACCCCTCACCGCGCGGTCGCCGAAGTCATAGCTCGCACTGCACGCGCGGCCGCCCGTACTGAAGTCTGCCCCGCATGCGCGCCCACCGGAATCGGCACTCGACCCGCGCGCGTCAGGCCGCTGGAGTGCTGCGCCTGCAAGCCGCTGGAGCGCTGCGCCCGCCTTGCGCGCGCAGCCAACGAAGCTGTTGCTGGCTTGCTGCCCTTGAGCGCGTCGCCGGACCTGCTGGAGGCCTGCACGACTTCACCAATGTGAGTATGTGTTGAGCGGTGGGATGCGGATAAGGTTGGTGTGGTGCCTGTTGCCTCCTTCATGAGTGAACGACATGTCCTTCCTGGAATGGGCTTTCTGGATTGGGCTTCTCTTTCTCACTGTTTTTTTGTTAATTAGCAGGTGGCGGCAAAAGAGCTTTCCCAAAGGTTAGAAAAATAAAGTCGATCGTCATTACGGAGTATATATTTTCATAATCCTGTGGATGATGACACAACATAGTAGTGGTTGCAGTTGGTAATCTCTCTATTAGGAGATCGGAGAAGCCTTTACCAGTTGGAGATTAACTGCAACAGGAACTTGGCAACCATAACTTTCATTTTATCAGAACTACATCCACGCCAGCAACAAAGCGATGAACCGCTAATGTCTGATGAATCAAAAAAGTCAGTAAAATATTGTTTACCTTCATGTAAAAAATTCAATTTTCACTCTTTTTCTCAAGTGCACTAATTAATTGTTAAAATATCAAAATTTCACTCTTTTATCAATTGCATCTAATAATTTCATATAATAATCATTGAAAATCAAGCGACATATCCCGCGGCAACGCGCGGGGAATTCACCTAGTTCTTTATATATTTTGCAACCATTAGATGATCAATTCTTTTGGACACTGAGCCAAGAAAACAATTCATTTAAATCCAATTGGAAAAAAATCATAATTGACATACAATATTCTTCTATTTTATCATGTCGTATTTCATTCTATTTGAAGCGAACTTGACTCAAATATAATTTTATTTGTGACACCGAACTCAAATCTGCGATGCTGTGTTACCCAATATTTTTTTTACTAGTGCTTGATGAATAGTAAAAATTAGTGGTGGTCTATACATTTGGGTTATACAACATAACTACTAGCCTAGCATAATGTAGGACATGCTCCATGTCCTATCAATAAATAGTCCAATAATTTTGTTACATAATACATAGTAACACATATTTGGTGTATGTATTACATTGGAAATAACAAAATTTTTCTCATGAGATTGTTTTCTACTCAGTGTCTCGCCCCCCTCCCCCTAAGGTTAAATCCTGGCTACACCCTGATCGCATCACCACCATTTGTCGGTACTCGGGCACCCCACCCTTCCTTTTCTATGTTCGGAGCTCATTGAAATCTCTCACCCACAGCAACCTCGAATCCTAACCCTAATTGTCGCCTCGGCCACTCACCGCCGACAGCTCCACCCACCCCCACCTCGGCTGCCCCTATCCATGGATGATGAGAGAGAGGTCCGAAGTGAGAGAGGAAGATAAAGATGCGGACATGAGGGAGATAGTGGATTGTGTCTTCTCTAGAGAGACCTGGCTTTTGGCTCTCAGGCACATTCTCTTTCCGCGCCTGGCTCCGGATCGCCCGGTGAGGTTCGCAGAGTGGTGGTGCTCCGCCAGGAAGCAGGTCGCTAAAGCACGGAGGAAAGGATTCGACTCCTTCGTTTGGCTGGTCGCTTGGTCGCTTTGGAGGGAGCGCAACAGGCACGTTCATGACAAGGAGGCTCTCATGCCGGTGGCGCTCGTTCCGGCAATCTTAGATGAGGCTAGGTCTTGGGCGCGTGCGGGCTTCCTCCCGCTCGCTAGGTTGTTTGGCGTTCGTCCGGTGAGGATGTTGTAATGCTTTCGCCTTCTTTTTGTTAGGCACCGTGCCTTATTGTAAACTAAACCGGATGCTTTTCTCATCTCTTAATGAAAAACGTGCTTTGCATGTCTTAAAAAAAGAAAAAAAAAGACATACCTCTCTGATGGGATTTGCGCCGCCTCCGTCCCATGCTGCTACAAGCGAGAGAGATCGAGCGAGAGAGGAGATGCCGTGATGCTAACAGGAGGCTCAGAGGATAAGGTCGGTTCCATCCCGACCGTATTTTCGTAAGGGAGATGGCTGGTCCATTGTCTTAAAAAAAACAAATGAAAGGAAATTTTTGACTAGAAGTGGAGGGTCCACCCGAGGAGGAATGTTCTCAGGATAGATGTTTTTTGTGTGCTCCTTTATTCCTGATCATGTGTGCTATTAGGAATGGAGCTTTTCCTTTTCTTTTTTCAGAGTCTGGAATACCAATATATTTCTGATTCTAAAAAAGAAGAAGAATGTTCTTGCAAAATGACCTTAGTGCCCCGCAAGAACAAAGTCTGCCTTTCTAGAATTTGCTATACTATTTTGTCAAAACTTTTTCTCAATTTCACTCTATTTGACACTCAGTTAATTTGAAAGGTAATATGAGCAAAAAGAATCATAGCCAACATCTGTTTGACTTGCAGACAAAACAATAACATAAAACCGACCGAAAATGTTGGCACCACCAAAGTCGGATGGTCAAAGCTAATGTATGCATAGTTTCCTCCCACCCAACTCCTATCTCATGAGAAATGAAATTCTTTGAAGTCTAACTTCCATGACTGCCATGTAGGCCCGACAGACACTATTAGGCTTGCATTTGTGCCGGCATGCACCTGTAAGGCTGTAATGCGATCCACGTATCATCAGACACTACAACAATTTTTTTTTGAAAATGGCAGACACTACAACATTTTTTTTTTGCAAATGGCAGACACTACAACATAGACAGTTATTATTTTTTTTTTGCGGGTAACAACATAGACAGTTAGTTATGAGGTGATCATAGGTCGTCATGGAGATGACTGACCATGCATAGTTTGTTCGGCTTCTTTATTTGTGTATAATATTTCTACTTCTTTGCATATTATTTTCCTCTCGTAACAAATCAGCTGTACAAATTAAGTCGCTTTAAAATCTTTTGAAGTTGTGCTGGTAGGGAAATGCTGATCCGATTTCATCCGAGCTCGGTTTGGATATATTGAGGTTGCTGGCCGTGGGCTACACCTTACTAAAATTTGTCAATTTTTGGATTTAAAATCTGCCAAGTTTGACTGGAATCAGATTCAGTCGTGGTATGTGTTGAAATTTTGTTCAAGTCTTCAACTTATTTGGCACATACTTTTCATATTTCATATGGCGCCATCAACCGAACCTTATTAAATTGATTTGTCCAGTGGGAATTTAGGATGTTAAAATTTGGTTTGCCATTCCACTTGTTAAAATTGATATGTACATTTTTGAACATATCCCTACTGCTTGCTAGTTACTAGTGCAGCCACGTACGAAGTGAACAAAAAAGAAACTGCTGAGGTACAAGAATTCAATTTTTCTCCGGGTTTTGTAAAGGGAAATGACATAATCAAGTATTTTTGGCTGATGGTGAAGTACTATCCAGAGTCCTGAGTTAGCTAAGTCTTTTGAAACAAATGGTAACTGAAATTTCACAAAATGCATGTTAAAGATGCATTTGGCTAGAAGAATGGAATGGTTCATCACATCCTCACCATCAAATTCTTTTTCTTTTTTTTTTTTTGCTTTGAGAAATGAAATTGGCCAATCCACCACCATTTCGTTTCTCATATGCACAAAGTAGCATTTTTTTTTACGAACCGCACAAGATAGTGCGTGTTTCATTGATACAGCAGAAGAAAAATACAAGACTACGATCTTGGGAGATCATAGGCAGGAAAAAGAAAAGAAATAAAAACAAACTCGTCCGGTTGGATTAGGACATCAACACGGGTTACCGCTCAAGCTATACTCACTGACCGGTTAGATTGAGACATCAACACGGCCAGACACTGCACACAACTGGCGACAGAAAGACAAGCAAAACCGCAGCTCCACCCACAAACCACCCTCATGCTAGTATCGAAACACTGGAGCGAAGCCCACCGCCGTTAGAGGATCTAAGGGGCAGGCACCACCACACCGAAAGGGCCACCGCCGTGCGGGACCCAACGCCGCAGTGCTGTTGCACCGACTCCGACATCCCGACAGCGTGACGAATACCGAGTCCGAAGCAAAACTCGTGTGCGCGGGGACCACCAACCCGCCACTCAGCACGCCTCTCTCTCGTGCGCGGGGACCTCCAAACCCGCCGCACGGCTCCACGCTCCGGAGTCGTCTCAAGAATTGTCGTCGAGGTAGCCCGAAGAGGAGCCCCGCCCCGCGGAAGCCGCACTAAGCCGTGGACCACCACCAAGTTTCGAAGACATCATGTTGCTTCCCCCATGCACCAGACGCCGCCATCGAGGTAGAGGATCGAAGATGTCGCCCGCGCCGTCTTGCGACGTTGTACCACACCGAGAGCTTTCAGCCATGTTGGAAGCCCCGCCGCAGTCCGCTGCAGGCCAAGTCTTCACTGGCTACCGGTGCCGCAAGCGCCGTCCTTCAACGCTGTCCTTCACCGCACTGGAGATTGCCAAGCAATACCAGACGCTGAGGGACGCTGCAAGCAGACGACCAGCAGCCGAACGAAGACCTCCTATCACCAACAGGAGAGCGGCGTCGTGGCATCGGGTAGGCAAACCCCCTTGACGCCCACCCGATGACAGTTACATCCCCGCCGGTCGAAACAACCGCGAACAGTAGGCCCGCCAAACCGCAAACCGAGCGGTGTCTCTAGAGAGGACGTCTCCAAGGAGATTACGACGCCCACGGGCACCGCCGTCGCTCGTCGAGGAGCTGGACCGGGTTTTCACCAAGAGACCTTGTGCAGCGGGATTGGCACTCTAGAATGGCGCCCTCAGCAGGGGGAGCAACGCCCGGAGGCGCAACCGCCATTCCACCAGAACGAATCCGGTGAGGGCTTACGCCCAGAGTGACAAGCCCCGCAGTAACTGCTCGCCGCGGGAGGCCGCCACCACCATTGCGGCCACTTCAGCCGGAAGAACATCGTTGTCACCGCACCACCACGCCAGCCGCCGAAGCTCCGTCTCCCTGTCGCCGCCCCACGTCCAGACAGCGCGCCGGGTCGAAAAAACCGGCCGCCGCCATCACTGCCACCAGAAGCTACCCAGCCAGTGGCCACCATGTCAACCCGCCGCCCGCCGCAGTCGCTAATGTAGGAGGCGCCACCACGGCGCCACACCACGCGCGACAGGGCAGACGGCCGTCGCACCCCCCGGTGCCACGCGGGGGGCCGGGCCACACCACCATGGCACCGCCCCGCCCGCCGGGGGTGCGAGGCGTCGCACGAAGCCACCGCCCCGCGCACAAGCCGCCGCCGGAAGGCCGCCGCCGCCTCCTGAACGCCGCTGGAAGGCTACTGCCGTTCCCGAGCACCGCCGGAAGACGCCGCCGCCGCAACTGGTGCCCCCGTCGCCGCCCGTCGCAGATCCGGGCGTGGGGACGCCAGATCCGGGCAAGGGGACGCAGGATCTGCGCCCTCCTCGCCGGCGCCGTCGCAGACCGCCGACGCCGTCCTCGGGCCTCCCACGGCCGCACGCCATAGATCTGGCCCGGGGGAAGCCGGATCCGGCCGCGGGGACCTCGGCTCCACCGCCTCGCCGCCGTCAACATCGTGGACGGCGAGGCCGAGCTGCTCCATTCCGCCGCCCCGGAGTAGTGCTGCCGCTGGGAGAATGGCCCGCCGCCGCCGTCCTTGGGGCCTGCGGGGGAGCCCGGCCGGCCCCTCTGGCGGCGGCAGGGAGGGGAGGTCGAGGAGGGGGCGCTCGCCGGCGGGGGTGGGTCGCCGCCCAAGTCGCCCTGGGCGGGGGTGACCCGAGCGGGTTTTCGTCTGAGTCGTTGAACGGTTTGAACCCCGCTGAACTGCTGATTCTTTTTTTGAACTATGCACAAAGTAGCATTAAACATTAAGAATAGAGCTATCCCACTAAATTCTTCCGAGACACCATTCAAGACAAGTCGATTTTCTCAAGTGCACATGAACAAGGATAAACGTATTCTGCTAGTTTAAGCGAGCAATCGTAGCCGGCTACACACAACTATTGTGAAAACGTGGTAAGTAATATTTACGGATTTAATTAATTGAACACATACATAATCATTTGAGTAAAGTGTAGTACCAGTCGATGAACTTTTTACGGTGTGTCATCCCGATCTATAAACTTTCAAAGTATGTCATTACTGTACCTAAACTCAGTTCGGGTCTCTAATCAACCCGTTAACATGTCTCTAAACGCAAGCACCTGTGAATATAACAAGAAAGCCCCATGTTTTCATTTTACGTTTAAAAACTAGAAACACAGCGCGCGGCAACGCCGCGCGGTCCATGGAGCGAGCCACCATACTTGTAGGTTGCGCAGGAGCTGCTATGACTACAGCAGGGGATATTTTTCTTAGCTGACATCATAACAGTGAGGAAATATATACAATAAATGGGTAACCTCTTGCATTCAAATAATTAGACATAGAAATAGCGAACTCAGGATCAGGCTAAGGCAGGTTAAGGTATATTGGAACTATGACAGCCTCATTGCCACTATAAATATGAAGTACATATCCAATGTCATTGTGTAGTCTTTGGGCAGTTTAAAGTGAAGGTAGGCAGTATCGCAGAGGTATACTTTAACTCATAATAATTTAAGAAAAGCATTGAAGTTGCAGTACACTAATCTAAAGAGAAAAAACTGCAGCATCACTTTTGGGTTATTGACGGTATCTTAGCCTCATGAACCTTTGTTTCAGGGTCTCCATTAGGTTCAGATGAAGATTACAAGGCATGCTAATCAATATGTATTAAAATCTTGCACCTATAGATTATAGTCTTGTATACACTTCATAAAGACTAAAACCTTGCACCTATAGTCGACACTATGAAGGCCAAATCAAAATTCAGATTTCCAATTGTTTCATCACTGTTGATGGAAAGGGAGGGTGTGCACATGGATCAGCAAGGCATTTTTGTCGAGCAACTTACAGGCACAACAGCATGTATCACTGCAGAACCTACTGCAAGTCTGCAACCGCTTGTCTCTTCCTTGTGGTCTTGAACAGCACGAGCGACGTTGGTTGCCTACTTCAGTGCTCTGCTGCTCGTTCTGGTATCTACTGTCCTCGTTGCTACATATGCCTACCACGGGGACAGAACCTGTGCGGCCGCAAGTTGCTATATCCCCTCCAAGCTGCCACGCGCCGGCGAGCCTCACGGTCCTCGTCGTCGCAGAGACGAGGCACACGGGCGGCAGGCGGGGCATCTGGACGGCCGCCGTCGAGTTTCGCTTGGACGGCCGGCCAGTGCGGATGCCCATGGCTGGAGTGGCACTCGAATGCGGCGGCCGAGCGCGGGCACAGGGGCTCTTAGCCGTGGCCGGCGGAGTAAGTGCGCGGAGCCCCGCGGCGGCCGAGAGCGTCCAGGTGTGAGCAGGGGCGCCGGCTACGCGCGACGGGCGCACGCAATGTCGAGGATTCAGGCACGGCGGCTGGCCGTTGACCGGCGATTTCTTGTCAGCCGGCGCCCCGGGGGTCGCCGAGGGGCCTACGCTGCCGGTGTGGCAGGTGTGACCGGGGGCGGTGCTCCGCCGCTGACCGAGCTCCGCTCACGGGACAGTCGCTGGCCGGGGTGCGCTCGGGGGGCGGCGGAGGGGTTACGGCGGCTGGAGCGCTGGGGAGGATGGTGCGAGGAGAGAGGAGGGGCCGGGGAGTCTGTTAGGGACGACGGGTCGGATTTCAGTTAAACCCGAGGGCTCTTTTGCAAAATCAACAATACTCGCTCGATCTGAACCGTCTATAACCGCGATCCAACGGCCGCGGGCTGCTCGCGACGTGGCCTTCTGTGGTGGCCGAGCTTGGACTCCGGATTCGTATTGTAGAGATTGTTACGCTGACGGGGAGCAGGAGGCAGCGGAGGGTTGTCCTCACGCTCGCGGACGACGCGCAGGGAGGCGGTGCAGCTTGTCCTCGCGCTCGCGGACGGCACGCAGGAGGCGGTGCAGCTCATCCGCGCAGATGGCACGCAGGAGAAGGAGGCCCAGCTCATCCGCGCGGGTGCCGCGCAGGAGGAGGCGGCGGATTTCAGCAGTGCCTGGCCATGGCCACATGCCAGTTAAGAGCAACGACAGATCAGAGTACAACATTTTTTTTACAACAACCACTTATATTATATTAGAGCAGCAAAATTACAACCAGGCTCTTAACAAAGGAGATAATTACATATAGGTCCCTAAAGGACCAAAACCCAAATCCACCACCGGAGAGCAGTTCGTCGGCGTACGGCTGCAGAGGCGTCGCGGACGCGTGGAGCCGGGGTTGCGGAGGGGTTTCGCCGAGCGTAGGCTTGCAGAGGTTGTAGACGACGTCGAGAAGCTGCTTCGCCGGCGATCCAAAGATGAAGTAGAAGATGTCACCGACGTGTAGTTGATCGTCGTCCACAAAACCAGGGGGAGGATCAGTACCAAGTCGATGGCGGAGGAAGGTGAGGAAGCTCGATGTCGGTTGAATCTGTGCTGCTTGCTAGAGGAGGAAGGCGAGGCCCGAGAAGGTCGAGGCAAAGGTGGATCGATGTGTTCGACGACAAGACAGAGAACAGTTGCGAACATGGTCTCATATGCTATTTGTTCGAGTTTGATTTTGGTGATTCATGACACCATGACTAATGGGACTAACCATATTGTTGAGCGTGTCCTTGTAGGCATTTCTAGGTCCCATGGATGTAACCACAATCAAAGTTAACATACCATGTTTAAGCATAGCAAAAATCCAGAGATAGTTTATATTTTCGAGGCTCCAAATAATGGTATGTTAAGTTCAAGTGATGGCAAGGTGAAGAAGCAAAAGAATCAAAGCAAAACAACCAAAAAGGCACCGTCAGATGAACTGACGGTCCATATTCTAACTACGTCAGATGAACTCAAGAGAAGAAGCAATGGACAGCTTGCAGGAAGCAGTAGCACCGGATGAACTGTCGACCAGGCAGTGGTTCATCTGATGGCCTATGGAATCAAGACAGAGACGGTCGGAGTCAGAACCCTTCAGCACCGGATGAACCGACGGACGTGCAGCGGTTCATCCGACGGCCACTTAATTGCTAACATAAACGTTTGGAGTAGAAGCCCTTCAGCACCGGATGAACTGACGGCTGCATTGGTACAAATGTCAGATCAATTATGTCAGAGGATTGCAACGACTTGATGACGTGGAGGGCACTAGATGAACCGACACTTACGAAAAAGCAAGCATCGGTTCATCCGACGGTACAATTTTCTGTAGTCGTTAGCCAACGATTAGTTTGTTTTCTTGGGTTATTTATACCCCTTCCACTCGCCCTTTGGAGGTTGCTGGAGTATGAGGAAGACCAGAGGAGTGTGAGACTCATAGAAGATCATATCCAAGCCATCCAAGTGCTTAATTGCTCATCCAAAGACTTGCACATGCTGTGTGTGTGTTTAGTGGTAGGCTTAGCTTAGAACTGAGTGAGTGCAAGGTGTGCCTACCTTGTGAGGTGATTCTTGAGTGTATCAAGTTGTACAAGATGCGTCGGAAGCCTTGGGGCCTAAGTGGCTCACCGGCAAAAGCCTTCGACCCTCCGGCTTGGTGTGGAGAGGCGAGGACGCTTTGTGCGGGGATGTGGAGACTCCCTCTCTTGGTGGAGAAGCTCCTTAGTGGAGGCGGCATCAAGGTGACCAAGAGAACTTGGCGAGTGCCTTCGTGGTGAGCCTTTGTGACAAGTCAAGTGGTGCTCTTGGGAGAGACTTGGTGACCGGGAAGTAATACTCTTATGTGGAGTGCTTCAACAACGTGGACTAGTGGTGGCTTAGTGCCTACCGATACCACGGGATAAATCGTGTGTCAACATTTTGCTTCCTCTCATCCCTCTTTACGTTTCCGCATTACTTTCTTGCATCTTTGTTTACCTTTACTTTCCTAAAGTAGTATCTTGCTAGGATTGACTATAGGTTGCAAAACTTGTTTTGGGATGAGGGTATCACACTAGATCAACCTTAGATTGCACATCTAGATATAAATGATCTAATTTACTTTATGCAAAGTAGTGAAAGCCATATGTTAAAGTTTTAAGTTGTCTAATTCACCCCTCCTCCTCTTAGGCTACGAGCATCGATTCCTTTCAAGAACGTCGGAACAACCACCAAACCGAAATTCGGATCCATAGGTAGCGTCGGAGATGGAGCCGAGTGCAGATCGACGTGTTCAACAACTACGCACCTCAGAACAACCATCGAGGAGCAGCCTCAAGGACGACGCCTACCAGATCGGGAGCGACCAGGAAACTTCACCAGCAGGCCCTGCAGGAAAGGCGGCGACGGTGCGTTCGACGACAACGGATTCGCCTCAACCCTAAGGCAAGCAAAGGCATCGGAACAACCACCGGTGGGGAAGGAAGGAGGCGAGGTCGGCGGGAGAGAAGAAGCTGCTCAGGGAGTGCCCCAAAGGTCAGATCCACATAGGTGCGAGCCTGATCTAAAGGGGGAAAGCTTCAGGCGCTACCCCACCGACCAGGGAGGCGGTGGAACATGAGGGGATCTGACAGCCGGGGGTGGAGAGGAGCGAAGAAGGAGCTGCCGGAGGGAGAGGCGGGATGGAGTTTATTTCATTACGACTCACTAGTGGAGACAGGACGGCGGCGACAGAGAAGCCGAGGATGACCCTGGTGACGAAAAAGCTGACGACGGTACCTCCATGGCGGCGAGATCCACAGGGGGACAAAGCCATAAAGGCACTAAGGTAAAGGAAATCTAGAAGTTACTAGAAGCTAAACTACGATGAGGCCGGGGGCCCTCTCCCTACCCGCTACGACGAGGCGAGCTCGCCGGAGCCGGGAGGGAGGGGGCCGGGAGGAGGCGGAGATGGAGGGGGAGCCTTCTAGGCGAAGGAAAGGTAGCATCACAGTACAACAGTTGACCAAACATTTACATCTCTGAAACCAAACATCAAAGTTTTTGCACACGTCTATCAATCCAGCGGTTTCGACTAAAATTAATGCATGATCCAGTAAATCAAGTCTTGCACAAATACTTGAATGAACACACCAACGAATAGGAGCTTAAAGCTTCACCACAACATTCATTCAATCAGTCATGCCGATATGTGATAGTCTGAACTCAGATCTGAATGGAGAGTAGGTGACAACTGAAAGTCTGAAACAAGGGGAGGATGACGACAAAGAAACGCAATCCGCAAGTCTACTAAGGTGGGCGTCGCCATCGGCTAACCGAGGCCTCAGGATTAGAAACTTTTTTCAAAATCCCTCTCCCTCCTCCCTCGTCTTCTTCTTCTCCAACATCCAGGTAAGTCTGCCACCATGTCTTCCTCCACCATCACGAGCTGCAATCGCCGGCCGCTGCGAGAGGAAGACGCGTCATTACTGCTACCCTTCGCGTCGCCTCTTTGTGTTCGTGCCTTCACGCTCTGTCGCCGGCCGTCGCGAGAGGAAGACGGGCCATGCGAAGAGGAGCTGCGCCGTCGTGATGTAGTCGCGTCGAAGGAAAGGAGAGCCGAATCGACAAGGTGATTTGGGTCTAAATGTAAATCTGTAACACAAATGCACCTAACGGGTGTGTATGACGCAGGTAGAGACCCGTTAACGGGTTGATTAGAGAACCAAACTGAGTTTAGTACAGTAATAACACACTTTGAAAGTTTATGAACCGAGATGACACACCATAAAAAATTGATGAACCGGTACCGCACTTTAATCATTTCTTTCTCTCAGTGTTTCAGGGCTTGTTCTGTTCGGTGAAAAGAAATAGTGAAGTTGCAAATAAATAGTGGTAGAATAGTGTTTCTTTTGAGAGAAGATGTGATAGATGTGATAAGTGAATAGTGCTATTCACTGTTCCTTTTGAAGGAAAAGAACAATCCCCTCACGCTTTCAGAAAAAAACAGCGGTGAGCCAGTGTGTGCGATGTGGCTTCTGGGCCAGCAAACCCAAGTCCATCCACGAAACAAAATTCCCCCATCAAAGCCCAAACACCCTCGCTTTCGCCTTGCTCCCCGTGCCGTCCGGTGCACGGCGGCCACCATGGACCAGCCGCCGGAGATCACCCTGGAAGGGATGGGGATGCTGCTCCAGATGGCGAGTCAGGAGATGGACGCGCATGTACTCCACTCCATGGATCTCATGTACGACTCCCTCCGCTCCTGCCTCCCCGACCCGCCCGTCTACGCCGACGCCTACCTCTCCGCCGACTTCTCGTCCGCCGCCGGCGCCGAGGAGGACCGCATCAGCGCGCTCCCGGACGAGATCCTCCGCGACGTCGTCTCGCGCCTCCCCTCCAAGGACGCCGCGCGCACCGCCGCGCTCTCGTCGCGCTGGCGCCCGCTCTGGCGCTCCGCGCCGCTCGTCCTCGTCGACACCCTCCTCGTCCCGGGCGCAGGTCACGAAGGGAGCTTAACCCAGGACGCCGAGTCCAGCGCCGTCATCTCCGCGGTGTCCCGTGCCCTGGAGGCGCACCCGGGCCCATTCCGCTACGTCGACCTCACCACCGGCGCCATGGACGCGCACCGCGCCGAGCTGGCGCGCTGCCTCTACCTCCTCGCCGTCAAGGGCGTCGAGGACTTCATCTTCGTGAACCGGCCCTGGCCTCTCGACCTCCCCCTCCCCCCCGCGATCTTCAGCCTCGCGTCCGTCAGGCGCCTCCACCTCGGCCTCTGGAGGTTCCCGAACACTGCGGACCTCCCGCGCGGCGCCGCCTTTCCCCATCTCCGGGTGCTCTTCCTCGGCTGCGTCGTCATGGAGGACAGGGACCTCGACTTCGTCCTCGCCAGGAGCCCCGTCCTCGAGACCCTCGTGCTCTACTCGAGCCAGAAGCAAGTGAACCTCCGCATTGTCAGCAGCAGCCTGCGGTATGTTCAGCTGTGCAGTTGCATTGTCGATGTCGCGGTGGTGGAAGCTCCGCATCTGGACCGGCTCTTCCTGTGGGACACGACTAGTTGTGTACCCGGTGACAGGGTCCGCACCAGGGTCAAGTTTGGGCATGGATCCAATCTGCTCTCAGTGGGATTTTTGGTTCCTGGGAAACATGTTCTTGAGGTCGGCGACACTGTCATCAAGGTGCCATACTCATTCTTTTCTTCCATTTATTTCAGCAATTCTTAGTAAGTCTGTATCTGTACATCAAAGGTTCTGTGATCTTTCCACTGAAAAACTGTCTATGTTGCAGGCTGGGATAAAGGCAAGTCCAAACAACATCGTCCCAAGTGTCAAGAGCTTGGGCTTGAAGGTGCATTTTGGAGTCCGCAATGAAGCCAAGATGCTTCCCAGCTTCCTCAGATGCTTTCCCAGCGTAGAGACCCTACATATCGAGGTTAGTTGATCCTGCTTGCTCTGTTAATCTGGCACCCATATGAATTGGCACTAGCATTTGATTTGTGCTCACTGAATGATCCAACGCTAGCTAGCTAAACCACTGATTGATTTGATTTGCAGTCTGAGAAAGATGATGAACCAACTGGTAGGCTCAGTCACAAGTTCTGGCAGGAGGCCTGTCTTACCAAATGCGTGCAGTCACACATCAGGGAGGTTGTTTTCCATGAATACCAAGGGAAAAGAAGTGAGCTTGCCTTCCTTAAGTTCATCCTGGAGAATGCACAGGCGTTGCAGCAGATGGCAATTGTGTTTGCCAATGGTAGTTTCTCTTCAGGGGTTGTGGCGGCCGCCGAACTGATACAACATCTATCTTATGTTAAACGGGCCAGTGGGAACTGTCAACTGATGGTCTTGGAGAGGAGTAATTTCGGAGGAGGTTCTACTTGGAGCTACCAAGGAGCATCTGATTTCTTCTGTTACTGACCCCTTTTATTACTGCTTCTGAACTCAGTATAGCCTGGGTGTCTCACGATCCAAGCTAGGTTTTCCTGCAAGTGGGTATGTTCTGTTTTATTGCAGTATCTCCACACATGTTACCATCTTAAACTGTTGGTATGTATTTTAAGAAGACAGATAGGGAGGCTGCTTATAGCATATAGGATGAGAAACTGTTACTTTGTTATTGCTGAAATTGGCAGCGCTAGACAATTTTGTTCGCTGGTGTTATAAAAAAATGCACACAGTTGACATCTTGGGTCTTGGCAACACTTTGCTTGCTACTACTACCTGATAGTTTTCATTAATGGTTGTGGTCATTAGTGTTCCCTTTTACTGTGCAGTGAAGCAAGAGCAAGCTATGTTGAGTTGGTAATGGCAGCAACAGTGGTAGTTGTACTTTGATGTGTTGCAGTTTGTTTGTGTGGCATTTGATCTTGCACAAACCTCTTAAACTTACAGTATGCTTCTAGTTCAGATTTTCAACATGCTGTAGTTGTTTTGTTGGTGCCATTAAAGATCCTTTTTGCAGATTCTGAAACTAATACTGATTAATAGTTACTGATACTTTATCCTCATACCACCCTAATCATGCCTAATTCCGTAGAAACTCTGCTACTAATTGCACCATTTAAAGTTCTTATTTCTGTCATAGTAGTATGTAATGTTTACGCTCGAGCTAAGGTGCTCTGAATGAGGGGTGATCAGGCAAAGCATTTCACTATCAAGAAGAGTAGAAGCTACTGTTGCTACTTCCTCCGTTCTTAAATATATGTCGTTTAGGACAAGCTAGTTAGTTCATTTTTGAACTAACTAACTTATCCTAAATGACATATATTTAAGGACGGAGGTAGTATATATGAATATTATTCATGCTGCTCATCTAGTCTACCAAAGTATAAATATCTTTCTGAAATATTTTGATTACAGCCAAAAACATGTGTTGATCTGTAACGAATAGTAATATCATGCTACCACGAATTTATTGTGTTCTACTACAACATTTGTTTTTTTTTTAAAAATGGGAATGGTTGTGAAAGCTACACTTCAATCATGATGGTTATTCACATGCGTTCTATAAATATTTCAAATAGATTGTCAGGGCTCATGTACTTCAATTGTAACAAGCGACGGTTAGTCATTTTGTGTAGAGTATGTGGTGTGTTGAAGTATAAATGCCAAGAATCCTATTTGCTACATGCAATCTGTTATCTGCACCTTTTAAGCCTTTCTACACTCCTTTTTAAACTTTATTATAAATTCTCAGCTTGTCATAGTTGGATATACTTGAGAAGATAGGGAAAATGAGAAATCCTTATACGTGGGCCAACATAGAGAGGAGATGAGATTGTGTGGGGGACTACTAATTAACGCGCGCGTCGCTAGCGGTCACTTTCGGACAGCACTAGTCACTGAGCAGCTTCGCACGAGTGCAGACATCATTTCTTCGCTTTTCGTGTCTTTGCGAGTTTGTGTGTACTACATGTGTGCAGGCGCAGCTGGCCGCTGCCCTCCATGTGCATCACGTGTGCGAGTCCTCCCTTCGAGCATTCTTTTACTTCTTTCATATTTTCTTTCTTAGATGCATGCTCATTTTTTTTGCAACATTAGATACGTGTTCTATCTTCTCACTCTTCTCTCAGCAAATATACATAATTTTTTCTTTCATAAGTTGTGCGTATAATTTTTTTATAAGTTGTGCGTATAACTTTTCTTTTTTCACAAGTTGTGTGTATAATTTTTTCCTTGTTCACAAGTTGTGCGTATAAGTTTTCCTTATTCACAAGTTGTGCGCGTAACTTTTCCTGTTTTTCACAAGTTATGCATATAAGTTATGCACATAACTTTTTTCTAATGACGAGTTATGAGCATAATTTTTTCCTAATGATGAGTTATATACATAACATTTTTCATAACAAATAATTTATGAGCATAATTTTTTCCAGAAAATAATTTATACGATAGATTTATATATATCTGTGTATAATATTTACTTGGTATAAAAAAGAAAAAGAAAAAACAATGGGACAACAACATTGACAGCCTCTACATGCAGGCCCACCCAGCTGCCACGTCGCGCGCAACCGCACGCACCAAGTTCTGGGTGAATTAACTATTTATGGGCCCACACACTTTTTTTGGAAAAGAAAAAATGAAGCCGGGACCGCGCACGTGCACGTGGGATGGCAGAGTGGAATCCGTCGAATCGAGCGCTGCGCACGCACGCAGAATTAGTTTTGCGGATTGTGTGCATGTACATGGGCCCGACGCAAGAAATAAGTCTCCATTCTCCAATATTTTGGCCCACAGCAGAAAGCAGAGCCAAAAAAACCCTAGACCATCGACCACCTCGGCACCTCATTTCTCACTCACTACTCACTACCAGTAGCCTCACTCTCCTCCGCCTCCTTGAGAGGAGCCAAAAAATACCAAAATGCAAGCCCTCTCCACCATGGTCGGGTACATCGAGATCAAAGAAGGAATCAGGGGCGCGTTCCCCGGCCACCACCCCGCAGCCCCCTCCCTCTCCTCCACCGCGGCCAAGACCCCGACCGTCGACAGCGTGGACCGCATCAGCGCCCTCCCACTCCCAGACGAGCTCCTCCGCGACGTCGTCTCCCGCCTCCCCGTCCGCACTGCTAGGCAAAGGGCCTTTTGTACCGGGTGAGAACCCCCTATTAGTACCGGTTTCCAAACCGGTATTGTTCAATCTGTACTAATGTGAAGTTACATTAGTACCAGTTTTGGAAACCGGTACTAATAGGGACATTAGTACCGATTGGCATTTAGAGCCGGTACTAATGTGCCCCGCCGCCAGCGGCGTGGCATGGTGCACATTAGTACCGGCTCTAAATGCCAACCGGTACTAATGTTTTTTTTCATTTTTTTCTTTATCGTTTTCTGGTTTATTAATTCTATCGTATTTGATTGATTTACGTATACTAATCCTAATACCTAATACGCTATAATATAAATTCGTGTGCCATATAAAATATTTGAGATAATACTATACATGCATACGTATATATGTTTTAGTATAATATGTAATATTATACTAATACATATATTCGTATGCATGTATTATCTCAAATCCGGTAGTTGATCCAAGAATATATATAATATTGTGCATACAGAAATACGAAAAATATATATTAGTGTATATAATACATTGCATCAAAGGTAACCAGGGTTTAATATTAGTTTTTTTTGCTCCCTGATGATTGGTCCTTTGTAGAGCTTTTTCCTCTCTTCCCCTGCTTAGTCGACCCTGCTTCTTCCGTCGACTTCCCTGTTGCTTTTGCCGTCGACTTCCCTGATGCTTCTTCCGTCGACTTCCCCGTTATAATAACAGATGATAAGCCTGCAAAGAATTCTCCACCTGGCGTAATCACCTCATCTAGAAGAAATCCGCATAATTGTTCTTGAATTAACCAGATTTTTTCCGATTCGAGGAGCCCCTCCTTGATGTAGTCAATCTACAAAAGAATATGAACAAAAAATAAGAACTAGTACAAAAAAGAACATGAACAAATAAGAACTACATGCATGTGTCATTTAGTTTAGTGGACGCACCCTTTCTTCAAGGCCGGTACCTTCTGCGTAGTTTGAAAAGATATGCAGGAACTCGCATACATAGTATCCGCACAGATTGGTACCTGAAGGTTGTGTCAAGCACTGCACATGTGCGAAAACAAAGTTATGAAATATGTTTAATTATATTTTAAGACATGAGATATGCGGACTAGCAGAATACACATATAGGGAAATCATAGTGGAAATAAAGGTTCTCTTTGAATTTTTCCGGGTGCTCTACACAGAGGCGAGCCCATGCAAGTTTGATCATATCTACGACATCTTGGTATGCGCTTTTATTGAAGTTGCCCTCAAAGAGACGAAGATGAAGACCTTGCTTAGAGACGGATAGAAAGCAAAAAGAATCCAGTGGAAGCTGTGCATACGTGTAGAAGTATTAGTTTTTTAAAAATATATATGCAATGTCATTTGAAAAAGATGAAATAGATGAGATACACGTTGCTCACCCGAAGTTGTATGGCAAAAGTATGGTACCCTTGTCATGGTGTTTTTCTAGAAACAAATATATATATATATATATATAGAGGTATATTATATGATACCCTGGGTACCGAATAACTATTCGGTACCCGAGCCCGGCGAACCAGCCCGACGTCTACCGCGCGGCCGCGACACTCCCAGTCCCCCACCTCGCGCACCAATTCTCCTCCGTTTTTTTTATTTTTTCATTTATTCTGACATCTGATTTCTACATCAGAATATCAGATGGAAACCCAAGCCGACGACATCAGCTGAGAATCTGAGATCGTGTGCGGCAGTTCCAGCTTCCGCACACCTCTGCTCCCCGTAGTCCCGTACTCGCATCCACGAGATCCGGACGCGATTGGAAGCCCGGCTGCCGCTCCGGCGAGATCTCCCAGAAAAGCTGTTGAGGAAGGCGGCGGCGTTCCCATTCCTACTCCCGACGGCGGTGGCGCGGTGGCTGCCCTTCCTCGCTTCTTTGGGGTCATCCCCACCTGGCCACCTTTCCTATCGGATCCAAGGCTCCGGCCCCCACGATGGCTCGGCATGGATCCTTGGCGGCCTCATCGTTACTCCATGCGCGCGCGCTGTGGCATGTCGCCCACGATGGCAGGCGACGGCGCAGACAACAGGCGTGCTGCCGTGGTTGATGAGGAGTTGGGTACGGCACGGCGGTCGCTCTCAGCCTAAGCTTCCCCAGGCGTCAGGCTCATATTCGCCCCCATCAGGTCAGTCCCATCTACACGCTCTGACGCTCCTGTCCCTGATGGAGTTTACCGATCCACGATTTTGATCTTTTTTCTTGCAGAATAGCTAACAAGCAGCCTTTCATTGCCACCTTCAACGAATCCAATCTTTCTCCTTCGAGATCAGGATGCGTGCATCATCCCGAAATGGTGTATATGCAGTTCTTTGCTCCCTCCATCGTGAAGGTCAGCAATGAGAGCAAAAACGAGATGTATGTGTACTCAAATGGGACTTCTTTTCTTGAGTTTCATTCTCTGAAATGTTCAATTGAAATAGTGTCCCTCTCTTGTGGATTCATGTGAGATGGTCACCCTGCTTCTCTATATGTATTCTGACTTATGGGATTGTTAGGTCTTTATATGATTCTGACTTGTAAAAATTTTCTAACCAGAAAATACACCGACAAAGGCAGAGAGAAGCCTGATTTAGATGTGGGTTAATTTCCATTTTAGAATTAATTCATAACCTCAATAGAAATCAGTCCTTTTAGACAACGGTGTAGAGTGTACTCATAAAAGAAAGGGTGGACTTTGATCTGTGTACTGTCAGATATCATAGCATGTTGACAATGTATTCTATACACTATACTAACTAGAGTTCAGATTTCTGCCTTGTGCCCTTGTTCACCCGATGAAATTTGGAACATCTTTTTGCATGTTTTCTTGTTTTCAATTGTCCCATATGTTAGAGAATATGTATTTCTAATCTAAAAGACCTATTAGCAGTCCCAAGTTTTTGTGATGGATGGGTGCAGAAGCAACTAGTTCAGCTTTGTTATAATTTGGTGACACTAGCAGTATGAAGTACTTTTGGCATGTCATAAGTCTACTTGCCGGGACTAATTTCCCTTTGTGTGCAGACCGGAGACCCTTTCCATGAGAGCATCTTCGGCACGGTGTTCCTTGGGAAGCTCAGCTGTAGGCATAAGAGGTAAGCAACCTTCTCTTGTTGGTTGGTTACTATATGATCAGTTGATTGTTCATTGGGAAAAAAGGCACGCTTAACCTGTTTGACCGATTTACACTTTTAGTGCCTTCATATTAAACAAGTCTTTATTCTATACATAAAATGTGTAGGAATTGGATTTGTTGCCTTTATGTGTTGGCTAGTGAAGGAGGATTTCTTCAGCTAGGACAGTCGTTATATTCTTGCAAATTTCATTCAGAATTGATTCTTTGTATGTGTCATATAGAGAAAGAATGTGCTTTCCTTTGTGTTGATCATAGCTGTTTACTTAGTTTTTTTCAGGACCTTTCAACATACCACCAACCTGTAAATGACTAGTATATGGTGGTGGCTACTGCTACATGGATTGCACATGCTGTTTTATGCTCGTATTGGGCGAGTGACCATTCTACTGAACCATTAGCTATCTATTATATATGCATTCTTAACTGTTTCCATGTTCCTACAGATCCAAGATAACATTTGTGCAGATTGGTGAAAACAAGCTTCAGTTTCGTTTGCATTGTGGAAGACATTGAAACAAGCTGACGACGATGAAGGCTGAAATTGTTCAAGAGTGTAGAAAATTCATGTTAGCATGATGGTTCGTGTCTTTCAGAGACATCCATTTCTCTGCCTGTAATATGAACTTGCTTCTTAACCCTTCAGATGACATGATTATAGATTCCAAAGAAATCATGTCCTCATGTGTTATGTAGGTGAAGACTACAGAACGCATGTAGCTTATTTGCTTCAATTGTATGCCAATCAATCAGAAGTTAGATTGTATGAACTCTTTCCCGCATACACTAATAATTATATAAATTATGGTTTTCTTTGAGCGAACCTTTGTTTTTGCATTGTTTACATGTTCATCCGCGTAAGGTGTACCAGCAGACATGAATTAGGAAATAATAAATCAGGAACCTAACCAGTACCAAAAAGAAAGGACCAGACCAGATATGACGGGAAACCATGGGATGCACCCTTTTTTATCTCGTTGGTCCCACATATGACATGCCCCAAATTGTTCGATGCTTTCCGTTTAAAAAATGATGGTGGGCGTTCTGGCGTGGATGCGCGGACTTGGCTCACGAAAAAATCGGAGACGGAAGGCCCGACGTGCGCCGTGGGGGCGGGCTGGGGAAAACCGTTCGGCGAGGTGTACGGCGGGAGCGTTGGGGCGCATGGGGGAGGGTGTCGGGGTGGTGCGGAGGGGGCTCGGGTGCTGAATAGTTATTCAGTACCCTGGGTACCAAATAGCGGAGTCCTATATATATATATATATATATATATATATATATATATATATATATATATATATATATATATATATATATATATATATATATATATATATATATATATATATATATATATATATATATATATATATATATATATATATATATATATATATATATATATTCCAATGTGGCCATCTCCCATTTTCTGACATTGAGCTGATTTATCATTAGAGGATCCATGAAGCTGACGTCCGTTATTCCTTTCCTCCTGCACTGTTGCATATCAAAGCTGTATGATTGAAATTAAATTCAAATTAAACACAAGTTAAGATAAGGTAGAATGGCTAGATCATTGATTTCGAGCATATAGTAGAATTAAGACTTATAGAGTCCAGCAAGCGATGAGTCTTGAGTCATTTGCATCTTGATTGAATAAGAACCATAATTGGTCAAATTCCACACCAAAAGTTTCTCGGCCACGGAAATAATGTTGTTCATCTATGGTAACTTCCAAATAGTGTACACCGCTGGCTGACGCAGCAATGTTCCAATCGTGCAGTTCATGCATTCTCGTTGGAAGATACGGCACCAACTACGGCCACACAAGCGGTTTACCCCACTCATACTTACTGGGCTGCGTCCACTGCTGCTTGCCGGGCTGCGGCCGCTGCGGTGCGAGCTGGGCTGGGAAGAAGAACCGGGCCGAAAGAGAGAATGAGGAGGGAGGGAAAAGAAAGGTTTTGCTTTTTTTTCAAAAAAAACATCAAACCATTTGAATTCAAATTTTGAATTTGAATGCAGCAGCATGAGTGCAACAAACATCAAGTCAATTATTTAATTTTAGAAAAACAACTATTTTTTCTTTCCTATACTATATTCCCTGTAAAGAATTAAATATTGGGAAAAATTTTAAAATTAAAAGAAAATTGTTGTTAATTTTTCTTCCTGTTCACATCCTGAAATTTGAAAATTTCAGAGTGTGACAAGTGTACACCTCTACGCAGAGTAAAACTATTCGAATAGCCGAGGCTCACAGTTAAGAGCCCACATAGTCAAAGGTCACGTCGATTAGTTACATTATGTGACTGGTGAGATAGGGTTGTGGCCCTTAGAGAGAATGATGAGACGAAAGCCGGCTCAGAGGGCACTGGTTATCTCCGAGTTTATTAAAACTTGGGAACTGGTAGGACAGGTTTCGTGTTCCCCTCGAGGGACAACGAACATATATACCTATTTTATGCTTTCCTATTTCCTGCACTACTTTATTTGCATTTATTTTAATATTATAATAATCATACATATCTCCTTTCCTTGAAACCTTGCATATAGATAGCTTATAATTTATAGTTAGGACTTGCTGAGTACGTTGATGTGTACTCAGTCTTGCCTTATATTGTACAGATAGTCTTCGCGGGTTCCAGGTGTTCTAGGTGTTATAAACCATCTAGATAGTAGATGGGTATCTGCACTTCCCTTCGTTGCGTTTGAGGTATTTCTTTGACTTATACGCATTTTATTGGTTCATATACTTAACTCTGATGAGAACTGTGTTAACCTACCCGGTCTAGGGATTAACACAGGTGCTCAACGAGACTCTCGAGGGAGGTACCCCACATGCTACATGTACTGCCAGAACGTGCACTATCTTCAGAAAAATACACGCGAAGAGTCTGAACTACAGTAGTTTCTTGGAACAGAACGCAGTGTACTTGCAAGCAAAGCTAGCATGGATCATGAGACATACACGGATATAGGCCATGCTGGGTTCAGTAGCAATAATAAAAAGGTCACGACATCAAAATTTGATGCTACTTGGCAGCTCCAAGAAGTACCACCCCTAGAGAACTAGTATAGAGATACTGCTCTCCATGATCACCAGTCTACAATTCACTAGCCTTTTTCACAGATGACAGATCCATCATCAGTTTGGCAACCTGTAAAAATTGGTAACAGGAATTGCCAGTGTTCATATCACCCTTCAAATTCATAAGTAAATTTGAGAGTAAAGTGTACGGCCGGTCCCTAAACTATCGCGGGTGTGTCATCCCGGTCCACGAACTCTCAAATTGACCGTGTAGGTCCTCAAACTTGTTAGGATGTGTCATCTCAGTTTCTAAACTTGCTAATCACCCGTTTAGCTCCTCAAACTTGTTAAGTTTTGTGTTGTCTCAGTCCCCAAATTTGATAATGAGTCTCATCTGGGCTAAAGCAAAGCGATCTAAAAACTTTATATCAAAAAATAATTCATAACTTTTTCATACGAACTTGATTGAAAACGAACTTTATATCAAAATTGTAGCCGTCAACGTGATCTACAACTTCGTAGTTGAAAAGCTTTTAATTTGAAGTCATTTATTGTCCCAATATTTAATTTCAAATTTCAAATATCAAAATCTATAAACATACAACAACATTTTGGGATCCTAAACAGTTTAGTGAAAACGAACTTTATATCAAAATTGTAGCCGTCAACGTGATCTACAACTTTGTAGTTGAAAAACTCTAATATTTAATTTTAAATTTCAAATATCAAAATCTATAAACATACAACAACATTTTGGGATCCTAAACAGTTTATAAAAAACTTTTCAACTACAAAGTTGTAGACACGTTGACGGCTACAATTTTGATATAAAGTTCGTTTTCATACGAGTTCGTATAAAAAAATTATGAATTATTTTTTATATAAAGTTTTTAGATCGTCTTGATTTGACCCAGATGAGATCCAAAACTAAGTTTGGGAACTGAGACGACACAACTGAACAAGTTTGAGGAGCTAAACGGGTGATTTGCAAGTTTAGGAACCGGGATGACACAATCCAACAAGTTTGAGGATCTAAACAGTCAATTTGAGAGTTCGTGGACTAGGATGACACACCCGCGATCAGGGCCGTCCCTTGGGGGGTGCAGACTGGGCGCTGCCCATGGGCCCCATGAGGCTGGGGCCCATAGGGGTATAGTACAGATGTTTCCTACACCAGCAGCAGGAGCACCGTATACCACCGTCCACGGTCCACCGACCGTCAGGCCTGCATGGCTGCACACACAGCGACGCGCGATTGGAGGCAGGGACGTATCGATTCACATTCGCCAGGCACGCCGCACGCACACGGAGTCACAGACGAGATCAGAAAGACGAGAAGACGAGGACTGCCGAGCGGCGAGGCCCCTTGGGCGACGGGAAGGCCGACGACGTCGGCGTCACGGCGATCGGCGAGCCGCGAAGTCGGCGATTAGAGTATCCTCGATGACGTGACGCCCGGTTTGTCTCCCGTCTGGTCGTCTCTCAGTCTCCCTCTCTGTTCTTGAAGATTTTGCATCAAAAAATGCCTATTTTAAAAAATACTATAGCATTGTGCTTTTATTTGAGGCAACCATCATAGTTATTTTGCTATTTCTATCTTCTTTGATGTACTGTTACTTTTACAAGAACAATTAAATATATGTTACAAATTATCTCTTATCAATAGTATTATATAATGTAATCATTATATTAAAATATTAGATTGTTAGACTTTTAGTGTCTTACTCGCCCATGGGCCCATGAAACTTGTGGGACGGCCCTGCTCGCGATAGTTTAAGAACCGGCCGTACACTTCACTCTAAATTTGAAATACCACAGGAATAGCTAGTAGAATAAACCAGTAATTCATAAAGACCAAAGGAGTAAGTTAACTCTTATGATATAATAATTTGACGGGTCCATGCATCACTTAAGCACAACAGTATAAATCAGCAGGCCATAGAGTTAGCAGTAAATTATAAATTAGCGGGCCATGAGGGTGCTGCCAACCGTCAAATGGAACATTCTCAGAGGACATTGCAATACAATATAAATCACAAGAGATAAACCAATGTGAATCTCAACGTGAATTTTAGTGTTTATTCAAATACGAAACAGCACATATCATAAAAATTAGACTACGCAGTTTGAAGTACAGCAATTTGAGTGCACAAATAGCACTGCTAACTTCAGCACCTACTACAACTCTTCATGCCGCTAGAACAGCCAATCTTCTGAGGGGCACTCACAATGCACACTCTATCATAGAGTCTAAGCCAATTTATTACCTTCATATTTAATGTATTTTGCTGATGTGACGCTTATATGACAATATATTTATAGAAGAGAGATGTAGAAAACTCAAGACTCCAAGTCTTATTTAGACTCGAAGCCTATGATAAATTCGAGGTAATAAATAGTTTTATACTCAATGTAGAGTCTGCATTGGGAGGGCTCTCGGGAAATACCAACACACTAAAGCACCACGCTTCACTGCATATCCCTACATTGCAACAGAATTAAGAAAAAAAATGCTTTCCCAAAGGTCTTGCATCAACAAATATGTATCATAAACGGGTCATTAACTGATAGGTCAGATGCTCTAAAGATGCTCAAAAGATTCTCCTCTTCAGCTAGCAAAAGCTTCGGCATGTACAACCCATTGAGAGCGGGTCGTCTGTAAAATCTCGAACATATCATGCAGATAGATTTAAGTTGTTTAATGTTTTGCATGTAGTTAACATCAACTGCAAATGTATTTTTGTAACCATTGTGTGACTATTTGATAGAATATTCACTTGTCACACGCATAGCGGGCAACACTAGCACCATCACGTTCACAGGACGCACCACTACAACCTATTTAACTAAGGTTTTTTAAGACGTGCAAAACACGTTTTTCATTAAGAGAAGGGAGAGTTACAAAATGCCACAGTGAGAGAACACCCAAAGAGCGAGGAAACAAGAAGGTTACACCTGAAACGAACAGAGAAAAGAAAAGCACCCACACCACCATCACAAGAGAGATTACCACTAGGAAGCAGAGAGGGAAACAACAGAGAGGCCCCCAAGGACAGACAGGGTCTGCACAGTCGAACACCGAGAAGACCCGCACATCACCGCTTGCCCAACAACTTGCAGGAGCGGTGACCGAAGTGGAGGTTCCGTAAGACGATGCCTTCAGGAAGGGAGCGACGACGCCGCCGCCATCGTCCGCCCACCCACGAAGGGGCAGGCCAGGTCTTCACCTGGCAAACCAAGGCGCTTGGAGGCCGCGACAATGCCCCCAGCAGGGTGAGTCACGGAAGGAGCGCAACCATTGTCGGCTTAGCAGAAGCTAGACAAGGCTTTCACCCAGGCCTCGAAAGCCAAACCACTTAACCGGGCACAACAAGCAAGGTGAGGGCGAGGCGATGGAGAAGGCAGCAGGAAGCCTTGGCGATGGCAAAGGAGGACAGGTGCAGGGAACCGCCGCAACCCAGACAACGGCAACAACGCCCCCGGGACCAAACGGAGCCGTCCAAACCACCTTACCGCCTAAGCGCCGAAAGCATCCCGACGGAGGATCCAAGCTATCAGACGCAGTCCCCGAGAAGAGGGAGGAGCTGGGCCGCCGACAGGAGGAAGGGCAGCGGGTACCAGCAAGGGGGGGGCACAGCGGCCGCCGGCACGGGGGGAGGGGCCGCGGCCGCCAGCCCGGAGAAGGACGTCAGCCGTCCGGGAGGGGCCGCGGGCGACGGCGGGGAACGTTCCGCGGGCGTAGTCGACGAGGTCAGCAGGGAGGTGGCGCAAACTACAGGCGTTGGCGAGGAGGAGTTGAGGTCGCCGTCGAGGGGAGGGTTCCGAGGTGGAGGAGCCAAGCCGGCGAGGGATATGGGCGAGGTCCTCGGGGCGTCGGGCGTCGCGGGGGGGGGGGGGCGTGTTGGGCGCCACTGGCCACGAGGAGGGGGCGTCGGTGGCACGACCAGCGGGGAGGGTCAGCTGACGCCGGAAGTCGGCAGGCAGGGGCCCCGGCCGACCCTGGCCACGGCGGCCGCCGCCGCCGGGGCACCGACAAGCGCGGGACGTACACCGCCCCCACACCTCAGCACCGCAACGAGGAGGAGGAGCGGGTCAGGCTGAGGCGCGGGGGTTCCCGCTAGCGACGAGGGAGCGTCGCGGGCGTTCACGAGGGGGCCCTGCCGGCGCAGGGTCGGAGGAGGCGCGCCCGGCGCCGGCGCAAGGCGGCACCACCGGGCCCACACCCGACCCAGATCTAGGGTTAGGGCACGGGCGCCGGCGACGCTGCGAAGGCGGCTGCTGGAACGCCGCGCGGCGCGAGCGAAGAACGCCAGAGACGGGGCGGGGGCGGAGCCGCCGGGATGGGGCCGCAGATCCACCGGCCCGCGCAGCCACCGGGATGGGGCCGCAGATCCACCGGCCCGTGCAGCCGCCGCCGCCGGGACACGCAGCCGCTGCCGCCGGGACACGCAGCCGCTGCCGCGGGCGCCGCACGCCGACGCGACGGTGTGCCCGGGACCTCCACCACGCCACCGGGCCACCGTCGGAGCGGGAGCACCACGCTGGAGCTGAGTGGCGCCGCCGGGCCCACACCCAACCTAGTTCTAGGGTTCGGGCAAGGGCGCCGGTGGCACCACGGAGGGGGCGGTCGAATCCGCGGAGGGGATGTCGGAGCGGACCTCGAGAGCACAGCACACGGGACGATGGGGGGAACGTGGTGGTGGTGTGGGGCGGGGAGGGGAGGAAGAAGGAGGGGGCGGAAGAGGAGAGGAGGAAGGAGGGGAGGGACGCGGGGGAGGCCGGTTGTGCGGCTCCTCCACTGGCCATCACCACCGACGGAGATGGCGGCAGCGGCCGACAGGAGCAGCGGCGGTGGGGGTCGGGCGGGGCGGCCGGGGGCCCTCGGGTCGCCCCCGGGGGAGCGACATGAGGGAGACGGATTGGTGTGTTAAAAAAATATTTAACCAAGGTGAGAAGGTTTATTTAGCTCTTTCCCTTCCATAATTGTCTTGTTTAAAATGGGCAATTGCAGCGAATCAACTCAATTCATGGATAACAGCACTTAGCATGCCTGCTGTCTATCACTGGCGTTGTATGTACTAGAAACAGGAATCGAAAGGTGGAGCTCAACTATCCGCTAGTCATGGCGGTCGTCAGGGGCAACTTTGGGCTCGCCGGCTGTGAAGTTGTAGGACACGGTGGACGGAACGAGGGATCCAGGGAGGTCGGTGAGGTCGCCGGTCATCTCCGTTCGAGGAATCGGACCAAGACGGCTAACCCTTGGCAAATCAGACTGACGGCTTCAATTCTTCCCTAATGGCGCCTTCAGTTCTGCAAAGGGGAGGAGGAGGACGATGGGCGTATGTGGCACAATCGCGAGCAGAGCAGAGGTGGGACTCGCACGGGATCCTCTGGAGTCCTCGACAGTTGCAAGCAGCTGCTACAACAGTCACGTTGCCGTCTTTGTGATCTGGGAGCACGAGCCCGAGCTGTCATCTCACGAGACGACAGCACCGCCCGTCTCCTCGTTAAATTGGATCGTAATTCGTGAAAAACCAGTCATAGACGGCATAATTAAGACCGTTGTGCATGCTCTTAGGGCATTCCTAATGAAGTATTAATGATAGTTTCTATCTCTGTTAAATAATTTACCAACTAAGCAAAATGGTGTTGTGGCAGCTTAATTAATGAAGAAAGAGCACAAATCATATAAATGGTTTCCTCATGAAGAAACCATGTCTACTCTTGATCTAATGCACAAGAAACCATGAATTTATCATTAGGAAGAAATCACTAGTTTCTATAAGGAATCAGATGCTCGTAGCCTAAGAGGGGGAGGGGATGAATTAGGCAAACTTAAAACTTAACCTATGGCTTATACTAATTTGCATAAAGTAAACTAGATCATTTCTATCTATATGTGCAATCTATGGTTGATCTAGTGTGAAACCCTCATTCCAAAAATAAGTTTTATAACCTATAAACAATCCTAGCAAGATACTACTCTAGAAAAGTAAAGGCAAGTAAGGATTGTAAGAATGTAAATTGGAAACGTAAGGAGGGATGACAGTAAGCAAACTCTTGACAAGCGATTTATCCTGTGGTATCGGTAGACACTAAGCCACCTCTAGTCCACGTTGTTGAAGCACTCCACACAAGAGTATTGCTAATCAGTCACCAAGTCTCTCGCAAAAGCACTACTTGACTAGCCACAAAGGCTCGCCACATAGGCACTCGCCAAACTTCCTTGATCACCTTGATGCGGCCTCCACTAAGGAGCTTCTCCACTAAGGAAGGGGGTTTCCACGTGCCCCGCACAAAGTGTCCTCACCACTCCACACCAAGTCGGAGGGGCGAAGACGTTTGCGGGAGAGCCACTTAGGCCCCAAGGCTTCCGGCGCACCTTGTACAGCTTGATCCACTGAAGAATCACCTCACAAGGTAGGCACATCTTGCACTCACTCAGCTCTAAGCTAAACCTAGCACTAAGTTACCATCTGATCTTGCCGGAGTGCACCCTGTGTTTCACATCTCGCAACTCCAGAGGTGCCTCGACCCGAAGCTTGACAAGCATATCTCCACCGATGCTATCGACTTGCAAGACAATCTGGAGTACTTGGAGTATCCGGTAAAGATACTGGATTGGGCCGAGAAGGCTACAAGAAGTACCACCACTCGCTTCTGCAAGGTGCATTGGAGCAATCACACTGAGCGAGAAGCGACGTGGGAGAAAGAATCGGTCATAAGGGAGAAGTACCCGCACCTCTTCGAGACGGAGGTAAGTTCTTAATCTCGAGGACGAGATTCTTTTGAGAGGGGGAGTCTGTAACATCCCGCGATTTTATTACGGAATGTTTATTATAAAAATGAGGATTTAAAAAATTCTTGGTGAATTAATTGAGTGCTTGATAATTTGATTAAGGATGTTTTCTATTTTCTCTCCTAAATTCTTAGAATTATTTTTGAGCTAATTAAAAATTTCTAGGAAATATAAAATGCTAGTGTGAGAACCTTGGAGTTTATTTGATTTTGTTTTGGATTTAATTGTGTGGGATTCAAATTTGAATTCTTATTCAGATTTGAATCTAGAATGAATAGGGTTAAGGATTGGGCCGCTGGACCTCAGCCGAAGTCTGTTGAAGACCCTCCTTCTCTTTTTCTCAGCACAGCAAAACACCCCGCACTCTCCCGGCCTAGCGAAACCGCGGCCCAGCAACGCCCGCCGGCCCACGCGCGCGCTCCCCGTCCTTTCCTCTCGCTGACGCGCGGGCCCCGCCCTTCAGGCCGCCACATTGTCGTCTCCTTCGCCTCTCTGCTTTACCCCTTTACGCCGCCGCGTCCACACCGCGTGTGCCAGCGCGGCCGAAGCTTGCCGTACACCCCGTGGCCGAGCCGCGGATGCGCAACACATCAGCGTCCTCGCATCCGGCCGTCTGCACGCCTGCACGCCCGCCTATATAAGCACCACCGCGGCCACCTCCTCCAACCCTAGCCGCACTTGGGGTTTTCCCCTCTTTCCACCGCCGCCGGAGAAGAAGAAGGGGAGGAGAAGGAGGCGGGGAAGGCCGTCCGTGGCATCACCGTCGACGCCGTGAAGCCAGAGGCCGCCCGTGGAGCACCCGTTCGCCGCAAAGTCCCGAGCCGCACCGCGCTCTGGTTCCCTTGCTCCGACCCGCTCTGCCGCCGTCCAGCTCCGCCGTCCTTCACCGCCGCACTGCACGTCAACCAGGGGTCATCAGGTGAGCCCGTCGTCCTCCTCTCGCCTGTGTGAGCCGGCCTTCGCGCCGAGGGAGAAGAAGGCCCCGCCTTGACCTTGTGTTGGACCTCGCACCGCGCCGCCGCCGCTGACCGCCGCCGACTGTGTTGCCGGCCATCGCGCCGTGCCTTACGCCTGCAGGTGCCGCTGCCTCCACCGACACGCGCGCGCTCACCGCTTTGCCTTGTTCTTTCCCCTGTGTGCACGCCGGAGATGCCCGCTGCCCTGATCGCCGCACCGCCGTGGCCATCGCCACGCCGGGTTGCCTTGTGCATGCGCGAGCAGGAGGAAAAGGCGACGCCTTAGGTTCTCTCCATCCACGCCTCGCCGCCGGCACAGCCGCGCGCCCACGCGCGTCCTTGCCTGGCTGCGGGAGCCTTGTGTTCCGCCGCCGCACGCGCCGGCCGGAGCCCGCCATGGCCAACCCGGCCGTGTGTGTCCGGGCAAGGGGCAAAGGCCCCAGTTTTTGGTTTGTCCCGCTTCGCTTGATGCACGCACACACGAGTCTGGTGTTTAGGCGCACCCGCACGTCGTCGCCGGCCGTCGCCGCACTGCGCCGCCGCGCCCGACCGTGCGCCGCCGTCGGTTAGCTCATCTCCGGCCCAAGGTGCCACCTTTTTGGCCTGGACATGTGCGCACGTGTCTCCTGAGTCGCGCCCTGCCGCTTGATGACCAATCCCGGCCGCGCCTCGCCGCCGGCGAGCCTTGCCGCGCCGGAGCCCCTCACGGGCATTCTGTTGAGCACCTGTGTGCGCCGCTCCAAAACCCCAGGGGTTTAGCTGTACACACACGCACACACGCACGCGTACACGTAGAGGATCCGGCGGGATCCATTACGGCTGGCCACTCACGGCCCAGCCTCACACCCGCGCGCGCCGCGACACGCCGCAGCGGATCGCCGGGATCCGCCGCACCCTGCCACGCGTGCCAGCCACGCAGGCGGCCATGCCAGCACGCGTCGGCTTAGAGCCGCGTAGGTGTCCGCCACGTAGGCACAAGAGCTGGCTTGTAGCCGGCTATAAGCCTGTTATGAGTCAGTTAGAGTTGGGTTAGAGTCAGCCTAAAGTCTGTAATATTGTAAATGCGTATTTGATTTTCAGAAATCTATTTTATCTTTGGAAATTCATATTAAATCCGTTTTAACTCCAAAAAATACAAAACTTCTTCTGAAAATCTTCTAAAAATCAAAACTCCACGCTAGGCTAGAGTTTGCCTCTTTTTGGATATTATTTGTTCTTCCTCTTGGAATTTATTGCAATTAGCACCCGTGTTTATATTTTATTACGATTCTAGGAGCCGCCGGAGCCGGAGAGCTGAGCCAGGACTACGACGACGACCTCAGCTACGACGACTACTCGCACCCAGGTTCACGCCAGACCTTCTTTGAATACCCATTAGGCATGGCTGTTAGAACTGCTAGTGCTTTATTTACTGCATATTGATGGATATGATGAACCCGTGCATAGCCTCTTTTACTTACTTGTCCTTGATTGACCTACTACTGCTACTTTACTTATGCGTGATGATATGCTGAGCTCGCTATGCATGTGTTGGGATATTGTGGTAGTTTCTTAGCGTGTGTGGGGAAAAACCGGCATGAGAAGGCATTTTGGGATATTTTGGCGGGGGTGAGCTCAAGACAACCCGAACCGGGATCGGGGGCCAGGGATCGTCTTCTCGGACGTTGCCCAGTTTGGTGCCTATGGCGGGTACACTATTTTAGGAGCACAGGTGTTGGGGTTTTTGTGATGACTTAGAGGATAGGAGCTCGCCCCGGTCTGAAACTGAGTGGGCCGCTTTGTTACACAGGACTTTCGTACACACCACCTCGCCGAGAGTGGGGGTAGGGCTGTTTCGACCCTAGCAAGTGCGATACCATACCTGCCAGTAGGATAGAGGGTATCAATGAGAGGGTTAGGGTGAAGTCCCTTCCCCATTGGGCGCTCCCCGTGCGGCCAGACGGGGGCATGTTCACAGTTCTGGGGTGGTCCTTTGCGAGGGACCGCGTCGAGACCCGGATGCAGGATGGAATCGTAAATCCTAGGTGTTCGTTCGGTTGGGTAGGCTCGGTCGGCCGTACACCGTCCGAGTGCTATTCTAAGTTGGGTACTGGTGTACACACTCTGCAGAGTTTAGATCTATACGTATAGCCGCGTCCTCGGTTATGGACATGCCCGTTGTTTACTCCGACTCTTACGTTTTGGGATTTCTACCTCCCCCCTTATAGGATGAGAGTGATTGGTGAGTCGTGGTTGTATTCGGGGAGAGGAGAGTTGCTCCCTCTGCCTCGCGGATCCGGGTGCAACCATTGAGGTGCGAGGAGTGGGAGTTCTCGCACCGACCCTAGATGGAGTTAGGTGATGGTGACGGTGATCTGGGTGACCAGGTGAACCATTTGCGGATGAGAGATGGGAAATGGTGGGATTATAGAGATTTTATTCTATTTATATTGCTGCTGCTGCATAGGAAACCCTGCTACGACCTTGACCTTTTATTTACCTTTAGATGTAGGCCACTTAAAGCTTGCATACGGTTGGTGACGTGGACCTATCCTGATCCTTGGGGATAGCCCTTGAGCTTGCAGGGTACAAGTCAGACTTCGATAACAATACCGACGGATGGTACGACTGAGGGGCACGATGCTTCGCTCAAGGATGCCTGTGGGAGGGAAGAATAAAGACGGAGACACCTTCTGGAAGCTAGCTACCGCTGCGTAGGCTTTTATTCATGTTATTCTGCTAAGAGGCGTGTATTGTTGTACTCCGATTATTCAGGACATGTAATAATAAGATTATATTCGTACTCTGATGCTTTATTTCATTGTATGACTGTGATATTTATCTGTGATGAATGCCTGTGCGTGATAGCGTCTGATCTAGGGACTATCACGAGACAGTATGCTGGGTTTTCCGTTTTTTGAAAACCCAGGGCATTACAGATGGTATCAGAGCCATACTTGACCGTAGCACGTGCCCTTAGAAATGGTCGATAGAAATTAGGACTCTAAACGGTCTCTTTTTGTTATATACCATTCTTGACATATATTACAAAACTTATCCTTCTTTGAAAAGTTCTATCTCACCTGCGCTAACTAGAAATTTCTTCCGTGTCACAGGAGATGGCTCGACAGGAGGTGGAGCTCCTCCCGGAGCACATGGAGGGACTCGCCAGTTGGGTGGACCGGGTCGTCCTCAGGCTAGGGATTCCCCCTACGCACGTCACCTACCGCGTCGAGGACGTCCGCACTCTATCTGGACCACTGATGCTTTGCACGGTGGCCATCCTACCCCACCCGGCGTGTCCAGACTTCCTCGAGATGCTCAAGCACAGCACAGGACTCAACGTCAAGAACGCTGTGGACACCGCCTGCAGCCACGTACTTCGCCACCTGTTGGCTAGGTACCGCGACATCTATAGGACTGGAGACCCGCGGCTGATTCCCCAGGACTACTACAAGGTGGCTCCGATCGTGAACGGACTGCCAGACCTGTCAGCGCTCTACGAGGAGGAGGTTGTCCAGGGTCCTCTACGCGAGTCCAATGACACGCTCGTCACCACTGGGAGCTACCTCGTGGACCTCGACACTCACGCCTGCCGACTGAGCGAGCAGACGAGTGCACTCTTCAGCAGGCTGGAGTACACTACCCTGGAGCTACGAGAGCTTCAGCCCCGCTGGAGAACGGTACCCTACGCCAGCGAGTCGAGTAGCTTGAGCGTGGACTATGCCACACCAACTCCATGGTGGTGCGAGCTGAGGCTGAGAGGGTGACTGCTCGAGAGGAGATGATCTTTGCCAAGGAGGATCTGCGCAAGCAGGAGGCCAGGTTCACCTGTCTCTTCACCAAGCTGGACCAGAAAGATGCACAGTTCGCCACGCAGGGACGCAGTCTCGTTCGTGAGAAGGCTAGGGTGGCCGAGCTTGTGGAGGACCAGTACTCCAACACTGCCAACCTCGTTGCACTCACCAGGACTTCTGTGTTCCTGCTGGACAAGTGCAAGAGGATGCTGAGGACTTGGGAGGGCGCTGACTCTCTTCGAGTGGACGAGCTTCAGGAGCTCAACGGTCTGCTACCTCCAGAGCACCAGTGGGTGACCCGTAAAGAGACTTTCAAGCTGCACCCGTCCGCCCTCAAGCTTCACCTGTGTCCGATGGCTGACATGCCCACTCCGGTTGAGACCCAGGAGGTGAGGGCTGCTCACGCCATGCTGACGCGGATGTTCCCCAGAGACTTCCCCGAGGAGGACCGTTGCCCCGTGAGGTACAAGAAGGCTCGCTTCGAGTAGCGTGCTGGAGCATGACCATGCTAATAAGAGTAGAGTTGTAAGATAGGTAGTTTCCATGTGTTGATCCATGCAGCCGAGAGCCTGTTCTGGTGCATGTGGAGTTATGAGTCTTTTCACACCTAGATGTGCACACCCTTTTGAGATCATGTAACGCTATATTAGATCGCTACAGTGTGTGACCTCCAAGGCTTGAGTCAGCCTCGAGGGAACTTATGTACTCATAATGGATGCTGATTGTTTGGTCTTAATGGAGTTAATCGTTCTTATTGCTTTTTCCCCTTGAGTGTTGGAATTATATTAGTAGAAATATTTTCATGCTTGTATATCAGACTCAATTTGTGGTGAGTGACGTATCTAAAGTCTTCTTTGTCCATGGTCGTGTTTTCAGTAATATGTCCATGAGGAGGTCGGGACGTCTGTTGGCTCGCCTCGAGAAGGCCGATGCCGAGGAAGAACAAGCCCCGCCAGTCCGTGGCTGTGGACGTGGCCGCGCCCCCGCTCGTGGGCGTGGACGCGCTCGTGGTCGTGGACACGCGCCTGTCCGAGGACGAGGCCGAGGCGTTGTGGTGCCACCACCACCGCCTCCGCCCATCGGTGAAGGCGAAGCTGAAGGAGGTGAGGAAGAAGCAGAAGGAGAACCTGAGTCGGCACCAGCCCCCCAGGGTCGTGGGCGTGGTCGTGGCCGTGGAGAGACACCGCCACCGCCTAACCTGGCTGAGGTGATGGCCGCTCAGACTGCGCTGATGCAGAGGATGGTGGAAGCCATCGAGAACCGAGTCGGCGGGAACCGCAACATCCCGCCGGATGAGGACTTCGCCAAGAAGATCGAGAGGTTCCTCCTCCTTAAGGCCCCTACCTTCAGTTACTCGGATGATCCTCTCGAGGCTGACGACTGGCTCTGCGTGATCGAGACGAAGCTCGACCTCACCGCCTACACCGACAAAGAGTGTGTGGCTCTCGCCGTCCACCAGCTCGAGGGTCCTGCCAAGTCTTGGTGGGACAACTACTCCGACAGCCACCCGAACCCAGCCTTCATCACCTGGCTGGAGTTCTGTGAGGTGTTCCGCGAGCAGTACTGTTGACGGTCAATATTTGCCATTTTCAAGACCGTCAACTCCTGCAAATTTGAGCATGAAGTGAACATCCACAATAGAATAGGTGCTTAAACTCACACTTTCCACTAGTGTCGATGTCTATTTGAATGCAGGTATTTAGCATAGGAAATGAGAAGAATTCATGCACATTCACTCCACTCCAATCCAAGGTACTCAAATACTGGCCAATCAGGGGTTGCCACATGGATTCTCCTGGATCCATGATGTCACCAATCCATGTGAAGGGCTTTCGACGAATCACACGCTGCCACGTCAGCATCACATGGATCCATGGGCCCACATTACCAACTAAACCGCCAGGAAACGTGCCATGCACGGAGGAGAGGCATCAGGGCCCACATGGAAGCGAGCCAGAGGAAGCATGAGCCAGGAAGCCTCCCGAGGGGGCCGGCCGAACCGACCTAGGGTCGGTTCATCCTGACCCTCCACGTGTCACTTGCTCATTGGCTCCCTGCTGTAGTCCCGGGTGTTTAGGGGAACTTTGAGCCCCGGAGCAAGCCTCCTCCTTGTCTATAAATAGGAGGGGAGGGGCTCCATTTCTCACACACCACCTAGCTCTCAAGTTTCACTTTCTCTTGTGTAGCTCTCTCTCCCTCTCTCCAATTCTGCCCATGAGAGGTGATTCTCACCTCTTTGTGGTAGAATGGTGATGAGGAGGGATCTAGATTAGGATGAGTGTGAGATAGAGGAGGGGTAAGGAGTGAGTTGATGTCCTCGTGGATGCTTGTTCTTCATTTAGATCAAAGTGAGTATTTCAGCATTTCTTATTTAGACTATAGTGGACATCATGCATGGTTGCTTTGTTCTTGTGTTCTTGGCTTGTTCATAAGTTAGAGCTTGTGTTCTTCGTGACACAAGGCTCTGATCCTTTAGAGCTAGAACCATAGTTCATTTACTTGTTTAGCATGCTCTGATCCTGTTTAGTTAAGTGAGTTTGCTGGATCTCGTTCAGCTGCATCCATAGCTTCCTTTTTGCTCCTAGTTCAATGATATGATCTGCTTCGGATCTTTCCCTTGTTCGTGGGACCGTATTTATACGGTTGCTATAGTGTAGTTAGCGGGCTAACTTACGCCGCACTATAGTGTTTATCTGGGGTACAGACGTGGTGTCTGGGCCTTGGGTTTCCTACGGAGACCACGTATGATCATAGCGTAGAGGTAGGCCGCAGTGGTGACAGCCTGTTGGACCCTTTGTAACCCTCTACGTCACGTACCGAGTTGGGCTCGTAGGATAGCACCTCTGAGTGTTGTCGCCCCACGGGGATGACTGAGATCTGACAGGAATACATCTTGAGAGCTAAGTCCCTTAAGGAAGTGCTTCTTGTATCCCGACCTATCCCAGCGAAAGCTGGTGTCCTTGGATAGACTCTCTCTGGTTACTCTCCGTCCTAGGAACGAAACCCGAAGGGAGTACTCATTCTCCTAGGGAGAAGTGCTGCAGCGGTATTTCCGTACGCTTGCGGTATACCCAGTTGTTCGTATACGCTCCCTCTAGGTGTTCAACTAGTGGTGAGGTTAAGAAATGCCAACAAGCATTTCTGGCGCCGTTGCCGGGGACGGCTGTTGTTAACCTTCGAGCCCGTCTATCCTCGTATTTATCTTTTTCCTTTTTTATTCTACCTTTACCCCCGCTACCCTTTTTGAACTATCCCTTTTTGTTTCCTTTCTACCTCTACCCCCGCTACCCATGGAAGGTTATCCTTGTAAACACCTTCCGCCTTCGAGGAGTGAACCCTCAGAGCCATCTTCGTCAAGAACCACTCTTACATCTGGCTTATGGATTCGCCCCTCTCTCATGAAGCTAATTCAGGACCTATCCTTCTCGGGGTTAAGTCATGAGAACCCCTTTGACCATGTGAGAGACTACGAGCGTCTGGTTGAAACTCAGGGTAAAACCGGAGAATCACCAGATGCTCGGAAAAGAGAGTTTTTCCTGCTACCCCTCTCTGGGGAAGCTCGGGATTGGCACCGTTGTTTTGGTAAAGACTACCTTACTTGGGAAATGTTGAGAGCAGCCTTTTGCTCCCGCTTCTTCCCAATACGACGTGTCATCTCGTTAAGGGCAAAGATTCTTTGTTTCAAGCAATGTGAGGAGGAATCACTAGGAATGGCATGGAATCGTTTCGCCTCCGCGGTGGAAGATTGCCCAGTCCTCCGCATTCCCGGTTGGATGCTGCTTCAGCACTTCTGGTTTGGATTACGGAAGGATGATGCCATGAGGCTTAATGCTCTCTCCGGAGGATCCTTTGTGCACCTGAGTGTTGTCAAGGGAAAAGAGATCCTGGATAATCTCTGAGATTTCAGCTCCCCTTGCATCCCGGTCGATAAGGCACCCACCAAAGGATTTGTTGAGCCACCTAGATCCATCGTCAGCTGAGTCCGAGACTTCATGTCCACTCTTTCTGAGCTCTGGCTGAAGATGTCATTCCTGAATAGCAGGAGTCTAAGGGAAAGATTTCGTTGCACGAGATCTACCCTTGGGTTCCCCTCTCGTGCATCTTCTTGGACCTTCTCCCCGAGACTTTGTCTCTTGGGAGGACGGAGAGAGTAGTTCGGAGAGAACAACCATTCCCGGCCAGGATGACTTGTTCGATCCTCACTACTATCTCCTAAGGAGGGAATGAGAGGCCCATCGTGTTTCTAAGTCGAGGTTTGAGCTGAAGTGCTTTGCACTAAAGTTTCGTATGAACCGAGACATTGGTCTCTGCTTTATAATCCATTGGATTCATCCGTCAGACTGAAGGAGCACGATCATTTACCGATCGAATGGAGTGCATTCATTTTTTATCTTGAGCACATTGATCGATGCCGATCAATCAGGAGAAGCTTTCACTTCGTATCTTATACCTGATTTGATCGATGCCCAATGGGAGGTGCGCTTTTCAGTTTATCCAAAATCCCCCATTGGAAGTTTAGGCTAGATTTGGGAATGTTTTCGTCACTTTGATGGGAACATCGAACCCTCTGCCTAAGGTAAGAGTGAGTAAATCTTGCTCTTCATCCGAACTCTAGTTCTTGATCATACACCGACCTCTGGAAGGCCATGCTTTATCCTTTTAGAGCCGGGTGTCCTTCTGAGCTTGAGTTCACTCGGAGATCGGTACCTATTGGTGAAGCACTAGCCTTAGTGCTCGATCTTTTCATCTCCGAGTTCCACGACCCTAGTGCTATAGTCCTCGAGTCCCATGACCACCTCAGGGAAGGCCTCAGCCTCTCTAAGATGATCATCCTTGCTCTCAGCCTCGATATACCTTTTTGGGCTCAAGTTCGTATACGCACTATCCCTTGCAGAGTGGAGCTTATCGTCAATTCAACATCATCTGCAAGGAGATGGTCATAAGTTGAGACAAGAGATCATAAGACACCCACACCCTGAGTACTCCGGGGACTCGACTCGTTTCGTTTCCCCCGGACGAATTATCTTTCGGGTATCTTGTGGACCGTGGTCATGCTGGAGAAAGATTAAGAGGAGAAGGCAAAGGTCCATAGGAAGGCAGCACCTTTGTGGTGACACGGACACTTCGTGACTACCGCCGGAAGTGCTTACACTTCTGACGAACCTAGTGTGTCGCCAAGGTGATTTCCCCCAGATTCTTTTGGGCATATCATGGTTTGGCCAAGGTTGGTATAAAGTTGAAGGTGAAATTTTCAACCTCAACCTTATCTTAGCCTTAAGCCTAAGTCAATCCTTCCATCTCGGGGAATCCACCTGGGCCGTCGATCCTGAGACCTGCTTGAGCCCACACGAGAAGGGGGAGGACCAAAGGGGCCCACAGGGGGCCGGCCGAACCCAGGTTCGGCCGAAACCCTGGTGCCTCCTCTCCCCTTCTTCTTTCGCGTGTGCGTCTCGTTCTCCTCCAGAACCCTTCTCTCTGCCGCCCGACGAGTTTTCGCATCGCGAAACCCATCTCCTCCACCTCAACTCCTCAGCGTCGCCGCATTCATGGCCGGCCACGGTTTTGCTCGGCTCCGTAGGGAGGCCTCGCCCCTCACTTCAGGGGGAGGGAGCCCCTCTCATCTCATCAACCTCAGCAACTTGGATGAGGTGATGGGGCCGCCGGAGGCCATGACCCCCGAGCGAGGCAGGAGTGTGGAGAGCACTCGCAGGATGCACATCGACTCTCCGGTGCAGTCGTCCCGGCGAGGCTCCTCCTCCCCGCCTTCCTTCCCGGCTAGGATGGCCACCATGGGAGACAAGACCGCTGCCAAGCGCGTCTTGTTTGATGATCCCCCTGGGCCACCTTTGAAGCCAGGAGAGCGCTACGTAGGGTCCGACTTCAACAGCTTCAGAGAAGCCTTCTGCCATACCTATGAGCAGGATGTGTGGGACGAGTTCCCACTTCCACAGACCCGGTGCAAGATCTTCGGGGTGAAGACAGCCACTGGGGGCTATGGTACACCGTACCATAAGCCCCCTTAGTGGGAGCGGATCCTCGTCAAGATCATGGCAGATATCCGGGTGAATGGTGCCAAGAAGACCCCGGCCCTAGCAAAGCTGGCAGACAGGCTAGCTGAACTGTTCTTAGAACATGAGAAGCTAGTCGAGGAGCTGGCTAAGCAAAGGGACGAGTACCATGAGCTTAGGCTTGAGTACCGCCAGCTGGAGGAGGACATGACCCAGAAGCTGCAGAAGCTGGCAGTTGCTGAGGGAGAGGAGCAGATCCTCTCCGAGTAGTGGGGATTAGCCCCATGTTTAGTTCATTAGGCGCTAGTCTAGGTCTAGGATGATTTCCCTTTGTTTCCCTTTATTTCATTTATTTCTTTTGCATGTGTGTAAGCGCCTAATCATTTGGTATAAAACATTTGGATTTGAATAAAGTGGCTCATCGGTCATGTAACCCGGTTTAGCCACCCTTTGTGTCGTTACTTTGGTCTTTTTGATTTAGAAGACATCTAGGTTCGAGACAGTGTGGGGGAAGAGTCACGACTCTCCCAATGCAAGAGCGACATTTTCGTACGTACCCACTGCGAGCACTCTGCGCTAGCCGATCGATCACCTACCGAGAACCTGAACGGGACCCGCACGAGTTCACTCCTGTGGAGAGCCTCTCACGGTTCATCTTCCATGCATAGCGACGGTTTGCATCTCGACAACTCACTCTCTTTCATTCCTGAGTTTTATAAGCTATAACTGTCTACCTCTAAAGTAAAACTCGAACGATGATGCTAAATATCACCCAGCTCATTTGTACCTGAGTAGACTTACATATGTTTTATTCCTTGTTATCTGCCTGATGCTTGTGGACCAAAATCTTCTTAAGGACAAGCATGTTCACCTAAGTAATTGATTAGCATGATATGGCTGGATGATATGATCTTTTGCTCTGATGACTAACTCTCTTGGGAAATTTATTTTTGAAAACTCAAAACCTCTTGGAAAGGCTCCTCTTTGATATGCCTCCGTCCCATTAGAGCCATATGATCTCTGTAGGTAAAAACCTTTGATTCATATGCTGCTTGTCATTACTTTGAGCTTTGTCAAATTCTGTGACCCTTGTGAGATTTCCTTTCATTACTTTCATGATCAAGATCTATGTGCACCCCACCTATTTTCCCCTTGCTATGCTTCTACACTGGAAGTTAGCATTGTATCATTTATCCATTCCATAAAAATAAAACTCCATATGTGGTGTGACATCTCTCTCCAGAAGTGTCCTTCAAAAAAGTGACATGGGCTATGAAAAAAAATATACATGCTCAAGGCATGATAAAAAAAAGAGAGAGAAAGAATAGCCCATGTCCAAAATAAAGGAGGAATAGGGGAGAGATAGATCATGCAAAAAGGAGTTCCATATCATAGATGGTAATAACTAGTATCTATTCTGGGGCTAGTGTCCACCTTACCATCAACCCACATTTTCACCTTATATATGTATGGTAATATCTAGCACCCATTCCGGGCCTAGTATCCACCTTACCATACACACCATAGCCATACTGGTGCACATCTTGATCTGATGGTATGATTTGATTTTCTCTGTGGATCCAGTGTTTGACTTTGCAAAATATGTGATGCAAGTATGTTTTCTCTTTATCCTACCCTGAGCTCCATATATAGCCATCATTAGAAGTAGGATGAAGAAAGGCAAAATGCCTTAGTGAGGACGTATACACATTGAGTGATTTGAGAGAATCAAATGAGAAGCCACCAAGAGTTTTGTTTATGAAAATCTTGCAAAACCCCCAAGGTGTTTATCATCAGGTGCATAAGTGACTTGATTCACAGTTATTCTACTCTTCAATCACCCAAGGGAACATGATAGCCACTACACAGAGGTTCACAAGAGCAAGGTATGACTTGGAATATCTCTTATGTCTGTCTTACTTTCCGGTATTTATGACCCACTTGGCTTTGTTTCCCCTTCACTCGGGACGAGCAAAGGTCAAGTGTGGGGGTGTTGTTGATGGTCAATATTTGCCATTTTCAAGACCGTCAACTCCTGCAAATTTGAGCATGAAGTGAACATCCACACCAGAATAGGTGCTTAAACTCACACTTTCCACCAGTGTCGATGTCTATTTGAATGCAGGTATTTAGCATAGGAAATGAGAAGAATTCATGCACATTCACTCCACTCCAATCCAAGGCACTCAAATGCTGGCCAATCAGGGGCTGCCACATGGATTCTCCTGGATCCATGATGTCACCAATCCATGTGAAGGGCTTTCGACGAATCACACGCTGCCATGTCAACATCACATGGATCCATGGGCCCACATTACCAACTAAACCGCCAGGAAACGTGCCATGCACAGAGGAGAGGCATCAGGGCCCACATGGAAGCGAGCCAGAGGAAGCACGGGCCAGGAAGCCACCCGAGGGGGCCGGCCGACCCGACCTAGGGTCGGTTCATCCTAGCCCTCCACGTGTCACTTGCTCATTGGCTCTCTGTTGCAGTCCCGGGTGTTTAGGGGCACTTTGAGCCCCGGAGCAAGCCTCCTCCTTGTCTATAAATAGGAGGGGAGGGGCTCCATTTCTCACACACCACCTAGCTCTCAAGTTTCACTTTCTCTTGTGTAGCTCTCTCTCCCTCTCTCCAATTCTGCCCATGAGAGGTGATTCTCACCTCTTTGTGGTAGAGTGGTGATGAGGAGGGATCTAGATTAGGATGAGTGTGAGGTAGAGGAGGGGTAAGGAGTGAGTTGATGTCCTCGTGGATGCTTGTTCTTCCTTTAGATCAAAGTGAGTATTTCAACATTTCTTATTTAGACTATAGTGGACATCATGTATGGTTGCTTTGTTCTTGTGTTCTTGGCTCGTTCATAAGTTAGAACTTGTGTTCTTCATGACACAAGGCTCTGATCCTTTAGAGCTAGAACCATAGTTCATTTACTTGTTTAGCATGCTCTGATCCTGTTTAGTTAAGTAAGTTTGCTGCATCTCGTTCAGCTGCATCCATAGCTTCCTTTCTACTCCCAGTTCAATGATATGATCTGCTTCAGATCTTTCCCTTGTTCGTGGGACCGTATTTATACGGTTGCTATAGTGTAGTTAGCAGGCTAGCTTACGCCGCACTATAGTGTTTATCTAGGGTACAGATGTGGTGTCTGGGCCTTGGGTTTCCTACGGAGACCACGTACGATCGTAGCGTAGAGGTAGGCCGCAGTGGTGACAGCCTGTTAGACCCTTTGTAACCCTCTACGTCGCGTACCGAGTTGGGCTCGCAGGACAGCACCTCTGAGTGTTGTCACCCCACAGGGACGACTGAGATCTGACAGGAATACATCTTGAGAGCTAAGTCCCTTAAGGAAGTGCTTCTTGTATCCCGACCTATCCCAGCGAAAGCTGGTGTCCTTGGATAGACTCTCTCTGGTTACTCTCCGTCCTAGGAATGAAACCCGAAGGGAGTACTCATTCTCCTATGGAGAAGTGCTGCAGTGGTATTTCTGTACGCTTGCGGTATACCCGGTTGTTCTTATACGCTCCCTCTAGGTGTTCAACTAGTGGTGAGGTTAAGAAACGCCAACAAGTACCTACCGCGGGAACTCATGAGTCAGAAGGCACAGGAGTTTCGCACCATGACTCAGGGTGCGATGAGGGTGGAGGAGTACGAGAGGCACTTCATGAAGATGATGCGCTACGCCCCTGACGACACCAACACCGACAACAAGAAGTTGTTCTGGTTTCTGCGAGGCCTCCACCATGGTCTCCGCTAGGGATTGAAGGCCAGTGAGCACAAGTCCCTTCGCCACCTGGTGAACAGGGCTATCGCGCTCGAGGAAGAAAGGAGGGGGCATGAGGAGCGCATGAAGGGTAAGAAGAGGTTTGGAGATCGGGACCATGGCGACCGATCCTTCCAGAGGCCGAGGAGTGGACAGAGCAACCTGCTGAGAGGGAGCTACCGCCCGGGGAACAACCAGCCCGGACGTGGTTTCGGAGGCGGCCGTGCACCGTACCCCGGAGGTAGGAGCTCTAACTACCAGTAGCAGGGTGGTGGCTACAACCGCCCGCAGCAGAGCACGTCGAGACCCGACACCGGAGGTTTCACCCCGACGTGCTACGCCTGTGGCAAGCAAGGCCACAAGTCGTACGAGTGCCCCAGCAAGAAGACCGCTGCTACACCTGCCAGGGCACCAGCTCCAGGAGGGAGGCCACCTCAGGCTGCTCCCCAGCCGGCCGCTGACCGCGGAAGGCTCAACCTCCTGACTGAGGAGGAGGCTGCCGATGCCCCTAATGTCGTGATCGGTGAGTTTTTAGTTTGTGGTGCTAAAGCTTTGATTCTTTTTGATACTGGTGCAACTAGTTCTTTTGTGTCCTCTAACTTTGTAAACAAACTGTCTCTCCCCATGACTCCCCGACCGAAACCTATTGTGACGAGCTCACCGCTCGGTGATATCAGATGCACCCTACTATGCAAAGGGGTGGAAATGTTCATCAAGGGTCACAAGTTCCTCGGAGATCTGACCGTGCTGAAGTCTAATGGGATTGATGTTATTTTGGGCATGAATTGGATCACCGCTCACAAAGGGGTTATCTCCTCGTCACCCCGACAAGTGACCCTGATACACCCGAAGGAGACGAAGATCACGTTCGAGCCGCTGAAGTCTCGGGAAGTACTAGCTGTGTACAACCTCACTACGAAGACAATGGCCGATGTTCCAGTGGTTTGTGAGTACCCTGATGTCTTTCCTGAGGATCTGCCGGGGTTACCACCAGACCGCGACGTGGAGTTCGTGATCAACCTTGTGCCAGGTACAGCACCCATGGCACAGAGTCCTTACAGAATGGGCAAGTTAGAGCTGGCAACGCTGAAGGAGGAATTAGAAGCTCTCCGACAGAAGGGTTACATCTGACCGAGTGCATCACCTTGGGCTTCACCGGTGATGTTTGTACTGAAGAAGGATGGGACGCAAAGGTTGTGCGTCGATTACCGTGCTCTTAATGCGGTAACCATCAAGAACAAGTACCCGTTGCCACGCATTGATGATCTGCTCGATCAGTTGAGGAAGGCAAAGTACTTCAACAAGATTGACCTTCGATCCGGCTATCATCAGATGAAGATTCGCCCCGAGGACATCTACAAGACAACGTTTATGACCCGATACGAGCAGTATGAGTTCACTGTCGTATCGTTCAGTCTTAAGAACGCCCCTGCTTACTTCATGAACATGATGAACAAGGTGTTCATGGACGAGTTAGACAAATTTGTTGTGGTTTTCATTGACGACATCTTGGTCTTCTCGGAAACTGCTGAAGAACATGAAGAGCATCTGAGGATAGTGCTGGAGAAGCTGAGGCAGAATTAGCTATATGCCAAGTTCAGCAAGTGCGAGTTCTGGCTAGAAGAAGTGGCATTCCTTGGGCATGTGTTGTCAGGTGAGGGAGTTGCAGTTGATCCCTCGAAGATCGAAGCTGTGTCAAAGTGGCAGTCGCCCAAGACAGTGACAGAGATCAAGAGTTTTCTCGGGATGGCAGGGTACTACCGCCGTTTCATTGAGAACTTCTCCAAGATTACGAAGCCAATGACTGAGTTGCTAAAGAACAACACGCCATTCGTGTGGTCAGAAAAGTGTGAAGCAAGCTTCCAAGAGATCAAGACCCGACTCACCACAACTCCTGTGTTGACGCTTCCTGATGACAACAAGGACTTTGTGGTGTACTGTGATGCTTCGAGGCAGGGTCTTGGTTGTGTGCTGATGCAGGAAGGCAAGGTGATCGCTTATGCTTCGAGGTAGCTTCAGAAGCATGAAGAGAACTACCCGACACATGAACTCGAGCTAGCGGCTGTTGTGCACGCTTTGAAGATATGGAGGCACTACTTGATGGGCAACAAATGTGATATCTACACAGATCACAAGAGTCTGAAGTATATCTTCACCCAGTCAGAGTTGAACCTGAGGCAACGGAGATGGCTAGAGCTGATAAAGGACTATGACCTCAACATTCACTACCACCCTGGCAAGGCGAATGTTGTCACCGATGCTTTGAGCCGTAGAAGCTACTGCAACAACCTGATGGTGCAGGAGGAACAACCAGAGTTGTACAAGGAGATGGAGAGATTGAAACTCGACATCGTCGAGAAGGGACAACTCAACGAGTTGAGGGTGAAGTATGGTCTAGAAGACCAAATCAGGCAAGCCCAGAAGAAGTGTCCTGAGATTGAAGAAGTGAAAGACCTTCTGACGAGAGGCAAGGCCCTGACTACCGCATTGACAAGCAAGGCACGTTGTGGTTGAAAGATCGCATATGTGTGCCTAGTGGTGAGGATATTCGGAAGACAATTCTGAAGGAAGCTCACGATTCTCGGTATTCCATTCATCCCGGTTATACCAAGATGTACCAAGACCTGAAGTGTCGATTCTGGTGGGAGAATATGAAGAAGGACATAGCTGAGTATGTTGCCCGATGTGACATATGTCAGAGAGTGAAGGCGGAACATCAGAGACCCGCCGGATTGCTACAGCCATTGGCGATACCTCAGTGGAAATGGGATGACATTAGCATGGACTTCGTGGTGGGTTTACCCCGCACTCAGAAGGGGAATGACTCGATTTGGGTGATTGTGGACCGTTTGACCAAGGTGGCACACTTCCTACCGGTGAAGAACAGGTTCACTGTGAGTCAGTTGGCTGATCTTTACGTGGTGCATATCCTAAGGTTACATGGAGCACCCCGAAGCATAGTGTCCGATCATGGTGCTCAATTCACTGCCCAGTTCTGGAAGATTCTGCATGATTCCATGGGCACACACTTAGACTACAGTACAGCTTTCCACCTCCAGACAGATGGACAGACTGAACGAGTGAATTAGGTTCTTGAAGATCTTCTAAGAGCTTGTGTGTTGACTTACAGCAACGACTGGGAGAAGAGTCTGCCCTACGCTAAGTTCTCATACAACAACAGCTATCAGGCGAGTTTGCAAATGGCACCCTTTGAAGCTCTGTATGGCAGAAAGTGTAGGACCCCGTTGATGTGGTTTGAGGTGGGGGAGAGGACTTTCTTCGGTCCTGCTTCCATTGTTGAGGCTGAGGAGAATGTGGCCAAGGTTAGAGAGAACCTGACGATAGCTCAGAGCAGGCAGAAGAGCTACGCTGATCCTAAGCGAAGGGATGTCTCCTTCGAAGTTGGTGACTACGTCTTTCTGAGAGTGTCACCGCTTAGAGGCACGAAGAGGTTCCATGTGAAGGGGAAGCTAGCCCCGAGGTTCGTTGGACCCTACCAGATTGTGGCAAAAGTGGGGAAGCTTGCATATAGGCTGGAGTTACCGTCTGATCTTGCCGGAGTGCACCCTGTGTTTCACATCTCGCAACTCCGGAGGTGCCTCGACCCGAAGCTTGACAAGCATGTCTCCACCGATGCTATCGACTTGCAAGACAATCTGGAGAACTTGGAGTATCCGGTAAAGATACTGGATTGGGCCGAGAAGGCTACAAGAAGTACCACCACTCGCTTCTGCAAGGTGCATTAGAGCAATCACACCGAACGAGAAGCGACGTGGGAGAAAGAATCGGTCATAAGGGAGAAGTACCCGCACCTCTTCGAGACGAAGGTAAGTTCTTAATCTCGAGGACGAGATTCTTTTGAGGGGGGGAGTCTGTAACATCCCGCGATTTTATTACGGAATGTTTATTATAAGAATGAGGATTTAAAAAAATTCTTGGTGAATTAATTGAGTGCTTGATAATTTGATTAAGGATGTCTTCTATTTTCTCTCCTAAATTCCTAGAATTATTTTTGAGCTAATTAAAAATTTCTAGGAAATATAAAATGCTAGTGTGAGAACCTTGAAGTTTATTTGGTTTTGTTTTGGATTTAATTGTGTGGTATTCAAATTTGAATTCTTATTCAAATTTGAATCTAGAATGAATAGGGTTAAGGGTTAAGGAAATAGGAAAAAGGATAAAATCCTAGTTGGGCCGCTGGACCTCAGCCGAAGTCTGTTGAAGACCCTCCTTCTCTTTTTCTCAGCACAGCAAAACACCCCGCACTCTCCCGGCCCAGCAACACCCGCCGGCCCACGCGTGTGCTCCCTGTCCTTTCCTCTCGCTGACGTGCGGGCCCCGCCCGTCAGGCCGCCACGTCTTCCTCTCCTTCGCCTCTCTGCTTTTCCCCTTTACGCTGCCGCGTCCACACCGCGCGCGCCAGCACGGCCGAAGCTCGCTGTACCCCCCGTGGCCGAGCCGCGGATGCGCGACACATCAGCGCCCTCTCATCCGGCCGTCCGCACGCCTGCACGCCCGCCTATATAAGCACCGCCACGACCACCTCCTCCAACCCTAGCCGCACTTGGGGTTTTCCCCTGTTTCCACCGCCGCCAGAGAAGAAGAAGGGGGAGGAGAAGGAGGCGGGGAAGGCCGTCCGTGGGATCGCCGTCGACGCCGTGAAGCCGGAGGCCGCCCGTGGAGCACCCGTTCGCCGCAAAGCCCCGAGCCGCACCGCGCTCTGCTTCCCCTGCTCCGACCCGCTCCGCCGCCGTCCAGCTCCGCCGTCCTTCACCGCCGCACTGCACGTCGACCAAGGGTCATCAGGTGAGCCCGTCGTCCTCCTCTCGCCTGTGTGAGCCGGCCTTCGCGCCGAGGGAGAAGAAGGCCCCGCCTTGACCATGTGTTGGACCTCGCAAGCACCGCGCCGCCGCCGCTGACCGCCGATGACTGTGTTGCCGGCCATCGCGTCGTGCCTTACGCCTACAGGTGTCGCTGCCTTCACCGACGTGCACGCGCTCACCGCTTTGCCTTGTTCTTTCCCCTGTGTGCACGCCGAAGACGCCCGCTGCCCTGATCGCCGCGCCGCTGTGGCCATCGCCGCGCCGGGTTGCCTTGTGCATGTGCGAGCAGGAGGAAAAGGCGACGCCTTAGGGTCTCTCTGTGCACGCCTCGCCGCCGGCATAGCCACGCGCCCACGCGCGTCCTTGCCTGGCCGCGGGAGCCCTGTGTTCCGCCGCCGCACGCGCCGGCTGGAGCCCGCCATGGCCGACCCGGCCGTGTGTGTCCGGGCATGGGGCAAAAGCCCCAGTTTTTGGTTTGTCCCGCTTCGCTTGATGCACGCACACACGAGTCTGGCGTTTAGGCGCACCCGCACGTCGTCGCCGGCCGTCGCCGCACTGCGCCGCCACGCCCAACCGTGCGCCGCCACCGGTTAGCTCATCTCCGGCCCAAGGTGCCACCTTTTTGGCCTGGACATGTGCGCATGTGTCCCCTGAGTCGCGCCCTATCGCTTGATGACCAATCCCGGCCGCGCCTCGCCGCCGGCGACCCTTGACGCGCCGGAGCCCCTTACGGGCATTCCGTCGAGCACCTGTGTGCGCCGCTCCAAAACCCAGGGGTTTAGATGTACACACACGCACACACGCACGCGTACACGTAGAGGATCCGGTGGGATCCATTACGGCTGGCCACTCACGGCCCAGCCACACACCCGCGCGCCGCAACGCGCCGCAGCGGATCGCCGGGATCCGCCGAACCCCGCCACGCGTCGGCTTAGAGCCGCGTAGGTGGCCGCCACGTAGGCACAAGAGCTGGCTTGTAGCCGGCTATAAGCCTGTTATGAGTCAGTTAGAGTTGGGTTAGAGTCAGCCTAAAGTCTGTAATATTGTAAATGCGTATTTGATTTTCAGAAATCTATTTTATCTTTGGAAATTCATATTAAATCCGTTTTAACTCCGAAAAATACGAAACTTCTTCTGAAAATCTTCTAAAAATCCAAACTCTGCGCTAGGCTAGAGTTTGCCTCTTTTTGGATCTTATTTGTTCTTCCTCTTGGAATTTATTGCAATTAGCACCCGTGTTTATATTTTATTACGATTCTAGGAGCCGCCGGAGCCGGAGAGCTGAGCCAGGACTACGACGACGACCTCGGCTACGACGACTACTCGCACCCAGGTTCACGCCTGACCTTCTTTGAATGCCCATTAGGCATGGCTATTAGAACTGCTAGTGCTTTATTTACTACATATTGATGGATATGATGAACCCGTGCATAGCCTCTTTTACTTACTTGTCCTTGATTGACCTACTAGTGCTACTTTACTTATGCGTGATGATACGCTGAGCTTGCTATGCATGTGTTGGGATATTGTGGTAGTTTCTTGGCGTGTGTGGGGAAAAACTGGCAGGAGAAGGCGTTTTGGGATATTTTGGCGGGGGTGAGCTCAAGACAACCCGATCCGGGATCGGGGTCCAGGGATCGTCTTCTCGGACGTTGCCTAGTTTGGTGCCTATGGCGGGTAAACTGTTTTAGGAGCACAGGTGTTGGGGTTTTTGTGATGACTTGGAGGATAGGAGCTCGCCCCGGTCTGAAACCGAGTGGGTCGCTTTGTTACACGGGACTTTCGTACACACCACCTCACCAAGAGTGGGGGTAGGGTTGTTTCGACCCTAGCAAGTGTGATACCATACCTGCCAGTAGGATAGAGGGTATCAGTGAGAGGGTTAGGGTGAAGTCCCTTCCCTATTGGGCGATCCCTGTGCGGCCACACGGGGGCATGTTCACAGTTCTGGGGTGGTCCTTTGCGAGGGACCGCGTCGAGACCTGGATGCAGGATGGAATCGTAACTCCTAGGTGTTCGTTCGGTTCGGTAGGCTTGGTCGGTTGTACACCGTCCGAGTGCTATTCCGAGTTGGGTACTGGTGCACACACTATGCAGAGTTTAGATCTATACGTATAGCCGCGTCCTCGGTTATGGACATGCCCGTTGTTTACTCCGACTCTTACGTTTTGGGATTTCTACCTTCCCCCTTATAGGATGAGAGTGATTGGTGAGCCGTGGTTGTATTCGGGGAGAGGAGAGTTGCTCCCTCTGCCTCGCGGATCCGGGTGCAACCATTGAGGTGCGAGGAGTGGGAGTTCTCGCATCGACCCTAGATGGAGTTAGGTGATGGTGACGGTGATCTGGGTGACTAGGTGAACCGTTTGCGGATGAGAGATATGGGAAATGGTGGGATTATGGAGATTTTATTCTATTTATATTGCTGCTGCTGCATAGGAAACCCAGCTACTACCTTGACCTTTTCTTTACCTTTAGAAGTAGGCACTTAAAGCTTGCATACGGTTGGTGACGTGGACCTATCCCGATCCTTGGGGATAGCCCCTGAGCTTGCAGGGTACGAGTCAGACTTCGATAACAACACCGACGGATGGTACGACTGAGGGGCACGATGCTTCGCTCAAGGATGCCTGTGGGAGAGAAGAATAAAGACGGAGACACCTTCTGGAAGCTAGCTACCGCTGCGTAGGTTTTTATTCATGTTATTCCGCTAAGAAGCGTCTATTGTTGTACTTCGATTATTCAGGACATGTAATAATAAGATTATATTCGTACTCTGATGCTTTATTTTGTTGTATGACTGTGATATTTATCTGTGATGAATGCTTGCGCGTGATAGCGTCTGATCCAGGGACTATCACGAGACAGTATGATGGGTTTTCCGTTTTTTGAAAACCCAGGGCGTTACACACGCCACCAGGGGATTACACAAGATAAGCTCGAAACAATGTTAGTCCCATAACCAAACCATAGGATGAGCTCCCCTGTAAATGTGTGCATTTAGTGTTTGAATCACCAATCAAATGTATGCATATTGTCTGTGACAACAAAAAGGGAAGCTAACCCTATATCTTGCTCATAATGCAAAGAGATATATATGAAAAACATGCATCATGAAAGAGCAAGTGTAGCTTTCCTACACACTAGACAAATCCAGTGGCCGAGGAAGAGCCTATGGAGTGACACACAGCTAACGATGTCATCAGGGAGGGGGCACATCACCTCTGGGGCATCCCTGTTGAGAAGGATGAGGTCCCGAACGCCCTTGGCGGCTAGGAGGCGCGCCCACTCCATGAGCTCATGCTACCGAGACCCGAAGACGCAACATGTGAGCTGGATCTTGCAGAAGGGCCTCGGGTGGTCGGCGAGGACGCGGCCGATGGTGGCGCGCGCGGTCTCTGTCGTTGAGGGGGGCATGGAGGAAGTCGAAGTCACAGAGGAAGAGCGAGGCGGAGCGCCAGAGGCCGCGGCAGCGGGAAGCGAGTGCGACGGTGCGCGTGCCGTTGCGGGCGAGGAGGCGGGAGACGACGTCGCGGAGGAGGTCATCCGGGAAGGCATTGATGTGGTCCATGCCATCGGAGGGCGCAACATCGGCTGACGCGGAGGAGAGGGAGGAGGTTGAGCCGACGGCATCGACGGGGCACAGCGAGGCTAGCCAGCTATGGATGAGGTCGACCATAGCGCCCGTGGGGAGTCGAGTGGAGTGGAGCGGACTCAAAGCCGAAGAGGGTGGTTGCGGTGCGGTAGGAAATCCGAAATCCTAGGGTTTAGTACGCGGCCTGTGGAATGTTTGTCGTTGTTGCAGTTGTTTACCGGCACCGTTTAGATCCGTGAAATTTTGGTGAAAGTGGTGGAATTTTTGCATTGGGAAGCGTATTTTGTGAGAGGTGACACGGTCTGTGATGCGAAAATTTTTGGGACTTTTGAGAAACTAAACAGGGAGGCATAGCACAGCCTCGGGATTGATTGATTGATCCTACAGTCCTACTACTCCTATTGTCATCTTTAATGCCTGAAATGCTTCCAAAACAACAGCTGGCCAGAATTCTGACAATTCGTTAATTCGACTTGTGCATTACTACATGATACTTCTTCAGTAATTACTAGTAGCATTATGAATTTATGATAAATCCTACAATGGCCCTCGTCAGCTGCAAGGAATGAGGAACCGCGTCAGATACTTACAACATCAGCAGGAGATTTATAGATGCAGAATGAACAGCAGAAAAACAAACAGGACAACTGCATCATGTTGAATATCTGAAGCAGCAAGGAGCACAGTAAGTTAAACTGTTAAAGGCCGTGGCGCACAGGTTTGTGCAAGAGTGATTAAACAGACTGCAGCACAGCAACTACAACAAACACTCTCCCTGCCTTCATCTGAATTTATACAAAATCAACATAGCTTGCATCACAGCAATGGTGGACACATCACATCAGAAGAAACCAGAATTTTTTTTGAAACATTAAGAAAGCAGAATTTTTTTTTCGAACAATTTCGGGGGGGGGGGGGGGGGGAGTTCCCCACCTACTTCATTTCCATTGATCGAAACAGGGAGCACAGTTTGTACAAAATAACCTGCCATTCCAAGTGGAGATTACAGGAGAGGGAGCTATAGCAGAAAGGGAGGAGAAAGGGGCCATAGAGAAGCAAAACAAAACAGAGCCAGACACCAAAAGCCCAAAAAGCACTAAAGTCTTGATTGCAGAAAGGAGATCCATACATCCCAATGCAGCATCTTCTTCTTGAAGCGGCACCTCCAAAGTTCCATGTCCAGAAGAATTCGTCGAAGGGTCTCGGCAGGAGATGAGGGCATGTGATCGAAGATCAGCACGTTCCTAGACTTCCAAAGGTGCCAGAGCATCAGGAGGATCGCGTCAGTGTGGGTAGCAGTGGGGAGGCCGAGTTCCTTGCCAAGCAGCCAGGGACGTCGGAATTCCTCAGGGTGTGGTGAGATGCCCAGCTTGTGCCAGAAGCCAAGAGCAGCAGGACAATCCGAGAAGATGTGGGAGTCAGTCTCGATGACACCAGAGCAGAGCTCACAGAAAGCTTCGTCCAGAGGTTTGATATTCCTATGATAGAGGTAGGCTCTCATATTCAACCGTCCATGGTGAAGGAGCCAACCGAAGAACTTCACCTTCGTTGGGAGTTTGGTCCACCACCCCCGGACTGCATCAGGGTCCATGGGTGCGTCTGATTGCAGCGCAGCTAAGGCCTCTCGAGAGGTGAAAGCCCGAGATGGAGAGTGAGCCAAGTAGCGAAAATCAGCGGCATCCGTCAGAGCAAAGCGAAGGAGGCAGTCTCTCAGCATGTGTTTGTCACCTGTAGCACAGCGAGACAGTCGTGGTCTGAGATGCGCGTCAATGCCCGAGGTCAGAGCATCATGGACGGTGAGGGCCGGCGTAACACAGTGCGAATAAAGAGCGGGGAAGACACTCGCGAGGGATGTCCCAAGGAGCCACAGATCATCCCAGAATGAGGTAGAACGCCCATCCCCCACCCTCACAGAGGTGATAGAACGATACTATGGCAGTTCTTCAAGCAGTAACCTGGAGATGAAGGTGTCATGCACCACGGAAGCCGGGGCATGGGGTTTTGGCTCAGGAACCAGTTTTTCCACGGGAGATCCTCAGGGTCGTGGAGTTTATGCACCAATTTAAGGAGACTATGATTTTGCAGGGCAATCGGTCGGACTCCCAACCCCCCATTCTCCCTGCGTTGGCAAACGCGATCCCAGGCAATCAAGCATTGAGCGCCGTGACATTTTTCTTCGCCCGTCCACAGGAAGGCTCGTCGCCGTGCATCGAGCATATCCACTACTGTCTTGGGCAAGAGCATCGACGACATGTGGTAGATAGCCAGGCTACTTAGCACAGCATTCACCAGAACAAGCCTGCCACCAGTGCTGAGCAGCCTGGCCTTCCAACCGGCCAAGAACCGATCGAATTTCAGGACCAGGGGCTGGTAATCAGCAACTTTGAGCTTATGCGGGGAGAGAGGCAGACCAAGATAAGTTTGGGGAAAGGAGGAGATAGCACAGCCAAGGATGGACGCCATGGCCGCGGCCGCCTCAGGCTGAACATGAATGGGGACAAAGGTGGACTTGTGAAAATTGATGGCAAGGCCAGTGGCTGTGGCAAAGTCGTCCAGAATGACTTTGAGTGCTTCCACAGCTGCAACCTCCCCTTTGATCAAAATCAAGGTATCATCTGCGTACTGTAGAACCGGGCAGGGAAGTGTGGGGTCAACCGGGTGAACAAGCACACCTCTGCTAGAAGCTTTGTTGATGAGTCGTTGAAGAACATCTGCCACGATAATGAAAAGGTATGGCGAGATAGGATCGCCTTGCCATAACCCTCGTTTACAAGAAATCCAGCGCCCCGGCAGACCGTTGAGCATCACCGCAGTTTTTCCGCTGCCGAGAATATGTGTAACCCTCCCCCTCCAGCACTGATCGAAACCGCGGCTAGCAAGAATGGCATCCAGGCTTTGCCAAGAAACGGAATCGAAAGCCTTTCGGAAATCAAGTTTGAGAACCGCGGTGGGCACGTTGCGTTTGTAACAGCAGCTGAGAAGATCTGCAGCGTAAATAAAATTCTCAGCGATGTGCCTGCCATGGACAAAGCCTGTCTGATCGGCGTCGACAATGAGAGGGATCACAGTCTTGAGTCTGTTTGCCATGACTTTGGTGAAAAGCTTCATCGGGCAGTTTTGGAGGGAAATAGGGTGGAAGTTTTCTGGGCGGCGAACGCCTTCGTGTTTCGGCAGGAGAACAAGATGAGCTCTGTTGAGGCCGCCAAGATCCACCTCATTGGCATGGAAGGCTGCAAAGAGCGCCATGACATGTGGCTTGAGCTCCGCCCAAAAAGCTTTGTAGAAGGAAGGCCCAAAGCCATCCGGCCCCAGACTAGCGTGCATATCCATGGCAAAGAGGGCCGCCGACACTTCCTCATCAGTAAAAGGGGCGGACAGTGGATGGCTAGCAACGGACATCACCGGGTAGAGTTCCAAGAGGGAGAAACTCCAGGAGGTTGCAACCTCAGTGCTGAGCAGTTCTTTGTAGAAGTCGAACAGGACCAGACTTTTGGCCTCGTGAGTGAGCAACTCGACCCCGTCGCGTTCGAGGCATTGAATGGTGTTCTTCCGGCGGCGCCCGTTTGTAGCCGCATGAAAGAAGCGGGAGTTCTCGTCCCAGTCGAGGTATTGAAGCGTTGGCGCCAAAAGGAGAGTTTCTCGTCGCGAATGACCTGAAGCCCACACACCGCCAGCTTCCGGAGTGTGGCTTCCGGAGCAGAGAGAGTTCTCACCTCCTCCAGGAGATCGAGCACATCAACAAGCAGTTTGGTGTCTCTTTCACGCTGCTCGATGGGGCGGATTCGCTTAGCCCAATCATGGCAAAACGATCTACATCTTTTCAGGCGCCCAATAGAGGCTTTAGCTCCCTGCCCCAGCACCGGTGCATTCAGAGTGTCAGCCATCATCCGCTTGAACGAGCTATGTTGGAGCCAAGAGTTTTCAAAGCGGAAGCAAGTACTGCGCGGGATCCGAGTGGAAGCGGTGAAAAAAAGAGGAACGTGGTCCGAGGCAGATCTCGTTAAAGACGAAAGGCAAGAGTTTGGAAAGATCTCATCCTAGGTCAGGTTAACCAGACACCGATCAAGGCGTTCCAGGGTGGGGTTATCTCTTTTGTTGCTCCAGGTAAAAGCTCTGTCGAGGCGAGGGATCTCCAGGAGCTCGAGCTCATTGATCAAGGAGTTGAACATGCGCGCCTCATTTGAATTAAAAGGGCCGGCATTTTTGTCCTGTGGGCCGCGGATCATGTTAAAATCGCCCAGAACAGCCCACGGCCCATTCACCTCAGAAGCCACGGCCCGAAGTTCATCTAAGAAGGCGTCTTTATCCGTGTGGAGGGTGGGTGCGTAGACATTTGTCAGGACCAGGAGCTGTTGATTAGCGTTCACACAGAAAGTCGTTGTCAGGGAAAAACGACGGGGAGAAGAGGAAACAAGGGAGCAGGTGTCAGTGTCCCATGCAGTTAGAATGCCGCCAGAGGTACCAATCGAAGGTCTTGTAACACAGGAAGAGAGGCGAGAGGGGAGAAAGGTTTTGCGTTTCGCGGTGTTAAGATCTTGCAGTTTTGTTTCCTGCAGGGCAGCAATCGTGGGGCGACGGGAGATGAGCTCCATCAACACATCGTCACACCTGCATGACTGCCCTAAGCCTCGAACGTTCCAAGAGGAAGGAGAGTTGTTGTGTTAACATGCAGAGAGGGCAGCACCAGAGGGGGCCAAGCCCCGGCTCGACCAACTGAAACTGAGGGCACACAGGGAGTACACAACACAAACATAACAGAGTTCACAAAACGAATAGGGAGGTGTACAAAGGACGCCGGCCACCCCAGAACCAGGACTACAACAACAAGGACTCACAAACCCCAGACAACACCACGGGGTAGAAGCATTTGCACGGAACGCCCTACGCAATGCAGCGGCTTTGCAAAGCCGACAGACCTCTTGAAGACAACTAAACCACTGAACCCACACATGAGAGGAGGCACCTACAGGAGACCACAACGCTCCATGGAGACCTCTCCACCTACAACAGAGAGCACTAGACCACATCAAGCAACATAATCATCAACATCTGAAAGGTGTGACAGCCTGCAGACGCGCCCCAGGAAGCGGAGCTTGCTGGAGGGGATCCTGGCGGGTGGGGGGTGTGCAAGCGCCCCAGACTCCTCCACCGCCTGCCTCATGCGCTCAAAAGCCTTGGAGAGATCCAGCTGGGCAGCCTTGACGCGAGTGGCCTTGGTAGTAGCATCAACGTAGGCCGGATCCTCCTTGGCGGTGAGGCGGCGACTGCGGCGTGCCTTTGACGCGCTCACGGCAGCACGCCGGCGGCACACCCGGCACTTCTGGAGTGAGACCTCGTGTTCCTCCTCAGCGAGGAGGTCACTGAGAGAGGGGATGGACGAGAGCCCACGCGCACTGGAGCACTCGATCTCCTCCACGCCGCTCTCGGCCAGCAACGGGGGGGGGGGGTGCCGGAGGTGGAGTCCGCAGGTGAATGGGGGTGGGCAGATCAAGAACTGTCACCCGAGGAACACCTGCCAGAGACACAGCACGAGAGAGCGCAAAGAAAGCCCCAGAGACAAAAGTCCAGAGTGGCACAGAAGGGTAGAGCGGGAAACCAATAGCTTGGGATGGCCCCCTACCACCAGAAGATGAAGCTCTACCTCTTGGACCAAAGGACGGGAAAGTCGGGCACGCACTGCAGCTCGAGTGCGCCAGGGGCCCCGACCAGTCCGGGGAGAACCGGTGGGCGTGCGGAGTGTCGCCCCCGGCGTTGTCGTCGCTTCCGCCGGAGAAGTCGTAGACGGCAGGCAGGGGCGCGTCCATGGGATGATCCCACCAGTCGACGATGCGCAGCGAGGCGAACCCAGCGGTCACCCCTCTGGGGTTGCGGATGAGAAGGAGCGAGGTGATGACTACCTCGTCATCGAGGAGCACGAGCACGCGCACTGCTGAGAAGTCAGCAATGCCGGCGACCCCATTGTTGCTCTAGTCCGCCGCTGCCACCCTGCGCAGGCAGTTCTTGTCCACACAGCATACCTGACCGAACTCCTCGAAGACCCTCCGGATGTCAGGCTCGTTCCAGTGCTCTGGAGGAAAGTTGGTGGCAGCCAACTCCACCAAGCACCGGTACGAGCAGACGACCCAGAACTCCGCCTCCTCGTGGTGGATGAGCGTCAGCTGGAACCCCTTGAACTCAATGGGCCCCCTGCGGAGTGCCACCTCCCTGAAGTAGGAGTTGTCGAACACCACCATCATGGCCCCATGGGAGGAGGGGGCCCGTCGGCAGGGAGGATCGCCACCACGCTGCTCCAAGGCCACCCGGATGAAGCACCCGGCGTCTGGGCAGGGGGGTCCACGAAGGCGTAGGCGAGGTGGCGACTGGGACCCATGTCCACTGAGGGCATATGGACCTCTGTGACGCCAGGCTGGAAGCGGGGACGATAGGGTGGTGGTGGTTGAGTAGCACGAGTGGGGAGAAAGGGGGTGGCAGAGCGCCAAGCAGCGGGGCGGTGTGAGGAAGCAGAGAAGGAAAACCTGGTGGAGGGGTGGAAGTGGACTGCTGGAGTGCGTTCACGCCCCAGGCGGTGGGCGGGAGTTGGTGAGCGAGAGCGGAGGCGAGCTGGTGGTGGAGCAATGTACTGGCGCCTGTCAATGACAGGGGAGCGCCAGGACGCAGAGTCGAGTGCCGGCGAGCCCGGCGTTCATTGAGGAGGAGACGAAGATCCCTCCTCGGACGCAGGGCTGCGCGCCGAGCACGGCCAGAGCGCGCGGGAGAACGCCCCCGCCATCGAGTAGTGTCGGCAGCGGTGGCCGTTGCGAAGACACGTCCTGCACCGAACCGGGTCTCGGCAGTCGGCGACGAGGTGATCAGAAGCTAAGCACCGGAAGCACTGGGTGAGAAGAGAGGGCAGAGAGCGAGTGCGTCGAAGCTTTGGCATGGCCATCTGTTTTATAGGCGGCGAGGCAGGGGAGAGGAGAGCCTGCGCGCCGCTAACAGATGGGACGGATCGTCGCGGCCCGGCGTCCGGAGCACAACGTGCTGCGCCGGCAGCGCCTGATCAGTAAGGAGAGTTGAAGGCGCATCAGACTGGCGGCCCGTCCGGCAAACCGGGTGCTCAGCAGCGGAGCGGATGTCCCGGGGAGTAGATTCACTGAGAGTTGAATGAACCGCTGTCTGAGTGGAGGAGATCCCGGATTTAAATCCGTCAGTGGCGACACGACGTTCGTTCGGCGCGGGGCGCGCCAGAGACTTCCTGAGAGATGAAGGCGCGGCATAGCAGCGATCGCCCGGGATTTCCTCAGCACCAATGGCTCCTGATGCAGAAGCCGGCAGGTGGGAGGAGGAGCAGTAACTGCGGCCGCGGGGTGAGGGCTGGCCGCTCTGAGGAAATGGCCCAGGAGGCGAAGGGAGCGGCCCAACACCAGCCGCGCGCTCAGGAGTTTGAAATTCAAACTCGGCAGTGTCCACGTCGCCGCTGACGTTGGCCGTCGTCTCCGCAAGAGGAAGAGCTCCCATGGCAGAGGCAAGGGATGGGAAGAGAAGGAGAGAGATCTGGCCTCTACGGCAGCCACCACGCGAGATGATGTAGTGCGCGACGTTCCCGTTCACCGCTGCCGATTCGAACACCCCAGGGGACGCTTGCCGAAGTTCGTAGCAGTAGGGGGGAGTAGAGAAGCAGGCATTCAGCACATCCCTGACCACCGCACACGCCGGGGCCGTAGTCCCAGCAGCCGGCCGGATCCAGAAGAACGCCGACGGCGGGGCAAGAGCTAACGATCTAGCCGGCACAGAGAACACATGGAAGTGTTGCAGAGCAAGGGCACAGAAGTGTGTACCTGGGAGCGCATCGTAGTTGGACACCCGGGGAGAAGGCGCTTGGTGGGGGGGTGTGTAGCGCCAGCGGAGGGCACTGGCGCCGGCGACACGGCGCCGGGGCGAACCAGCCCCCCGACGAGAGGCCACCGACCCGGGAAGCGGGGCAGCGGCACCGTGGCTCCCAGCGGGGTGAAGGAAGGCGGAGAGGCAGGGAGGAGCTGGAGCAGAGGTGGGAGCTTAGAGAACAGGCGAGGGTAGTCCACAGCGCCCTGAACGGGGGCGGCGGCGGAGCAAGAGGCCCTGAGCGGGGGCGGCGGCGGAGCAAGAGCCGACGCGAGGGGCGCCGGGGTCGCCCGGCAGGTCGGGAGCGCGGGGTGCGCTCATCTCCCTCCACTTATCGAGTTTGGAGACCTAGATGACACCCCCGAGAAATTTTTTTTGAAACATTAAGAAACCAGAATAACCAGAGGAGTACCAAATTATCAAGTACATTGACCATCAAAATAGTCCTAGGAACCTGCACAATCTGCTTGCAGGCAAAGCTAGCTTGGATCATGAGACATACAGGGCTACAGTCCATGCTGGGTTCAGTAGCAGCAATAAAAAGGGTCAGCGACATCCAAATTTGATGCTACTTGGCAGCTCCAAGAACTACCACCCCTAGAGATACTGCTCTCCAAGATCACCGGTCTACAGTTTTCACTGGCCTTTTTCACAGATGATATCTCCTTCACCAGTTTGGCAGCTGCATTGTCCCCTGAAGATAAACTACCTCTGACAAATACAATGACCATGTCCCGCAGCACCTGCACATTCTCCAGGATGAACTTCAGGAAGGAAAGCTCGCTATGCTCCCCACAGTACTCATGGAAAACCATCTCCCTGATGTGTGATTGCACGCATTCCATGCCACTGTGCTCTTGCCAGAACTTCTGATTGAGCTTACCAGCTGGTTGATCACTTTTCTCAGACTGCAAATAAGCAAAATCAATTGGTGGTTCAACTAGTTCGTGTTTGTCTGGTTGATCAATCAGCTAAGCAACAATCAAATGATGGTGATACAATTGTACGCCAATTTTTTTTTCTTTAGATAACGGAAACAAATCCGGTCTCAACAGACCCGAGGGTCTGTTCACAACCATCAGTACTGTTAGAATAAATAGGTCTAGAGCCATTTATTACAATAATGAAACAATTAAAAGCCCATTTATTTAATGATAGGGAAAAGTGATAAATACCAAATGGGTACTAGAGGAGTCTCCCATCCAACTTATGAGGTAGCCTTTCGGTACACCTCTTGTGAAGTTGAATAAAGGAGATAGGCGTGCCACACGCGCACGCGCTCGCTCGCCTCGCCGGGCCGAGGCCGTGACGAGTTGCGGGGCGGGAGCATCTTTTTGCTGTTGGCTGTTGGAAAGGAATAATGGCTCTTTAATTGTGACCGTTACTGAGCCTTAACCAGCCTTAACCGCGGCTCCTTAACTGTGACCGTTACTGAGCCTTAACCACGACCGTTACTACTCAGGCTCCTTAACCGTGACGTCCAGGTTCATCCCCCCTTGCGCCTGCTCGCCCCTCCTCCTCAACTCACCAATTCACACTCAGGTACTCCTGTTCAGGAGACCTCTCCCTCTCTCCCTCTGTTTGCTGTTTCTTTTGCATTCCCATCGCTTGCACCGCGCGCACGGTACTGGCGAGAGCAGAGCCTCCGGAACCTCGTCCTGCTACTGAGATCCTGCTCGGGATAGGCGGGCGATAAGGTGTTTGGGGAGCGTCTTCACGTGATTGCTCGCTCCCGTACGACTACTTCCTCTACGTCAACTCCGTACGACTACTTCCTCTACATCGACTCCGAACGACTACTTCCTCTACAGCCGGGTCTTCACTGCGATCATCTTCCTACACCGAATTCGTACGGCTACATCGACTGAGGTCACTCTACGATCAGTATGACTGATCCAAGTGATATCAGAACTTCGGGTGACGCCGTCACCCGACCTTCCACGGGGTACATTCTTAAACTAGTATTCATGCTTATTAGTTGTATAATCATGAATAGGTTTATGTTTAATTGTGGTTTAAACATGAACATTTGCACATGGATTGTTTCACTCACAACAATATTGAAATGTATATTTAATTATGGAATTAAAATATACCGGAATATTACCTATCATCTAACAATCCAAAAACCCTATTATGTTGATAGGAATATGTTTGGTGTCACTAGCTTTGCAAATGCAATTAAACCAAAGCCTTTTGATGGTTCCAACTTTAAGAGGTGGCGTGAGTTAGCCACCCTGTGGCTCACCGCCATGAATGTGATGTACGTCATCACCGGAAAGGCTCCCGAGGGTGTCTCAGGGGAAAAGTTTAACTCAGATGATAATCTGTTCCGGGGTGCCGTCATCAGCGTTATGATTAACAATCTGGTGGATACCTATCTCCGTTACAAAATGGGGAAGGACATCTGGAAGGCTCTTGAGGCTCAGTACGGAGCTTCTGACGCCGGCGGTGAGCTGTACGTAATGGAACTGTTGCTAGACTACAGGATGGTTGAAGACCGTCCTGTGGTGGAACAGGCCCATGAATTACAAGCGCTGGCTAAGGAGCTTGAGAACTATAGCAGAGAGGTCACATGTGTGTTGCCCGAAAAGTTTGTGCCTGGAGCTATTATCGCTAAGCTGCCACATTCTTGGAGGGACTTTGCTACCTCTCTAAAACACAAGAGAAAGGAATTCACTTTTAATGACCTTGTTGCGACTCTTGATGTTGAAGAAGAAGGCGAGAGCAAAGGACACACGTGGAAAGGCAATAGCCGGCTCCTCAAGCGCAAACTTTGTGTAGAGGGGCAATCCCAAGTTCCAGAACAACCAGAACAAGAGGAAGAAGCCTTCACAGAACCCGTCCAAGGCTAAGCAAGCCGACGGGCCTGATAAGAAGAAGAGAAAGCCGGGGGTGCTTGCTACACATGTGGCAGTCCAGATCACTTTACTGCAAAGTGCCCGGATCGCAAAGATCGCAAGGCCCCCAAGACAGCAAACATGGTTGTTAGCGAGGGTGGAGGAACATCGGGGTATGGTAACTTCTTACCTACAGTTCTTTCAGTATGTTCTTCACCAGAGTGGTGGATAGACACCGGTGCTAATATTCATGTATGTGCTGACATTTGTATGTTTTCTTCTTACCAGGTCGGGGGGACTACATCCTTGTTGATGGGGAACGGTGCCCATGCGCGTGTTCTTGGTGCTGGTACGGTCACTCTGAAGTTCACTTCGGGGAAGACCATACAATTGAAGAATGTGCAGCATGTACCTACCATCAAGAAGAATCTAGTCAGCGGGTCTCTACTATGTAGAGACGGGTTTAAATTAGTCTTTGAGTCGAATAAATGTATCATTTCTAAGTTTGGTACCTTTGTTGGAAAAGGCTATGATAGCGGAGGCTTGTTTCGCTTTTCTTTATCGTTTGATAATAATGTTGTGAACCATGTGATGAATGATGAATCAGATGTTTGGCATTCGAGGCTTTGTCATGTTAATTTTGGTTGTATGATGCGCTTAGCTAGTTTGAGTTTAATTCCAAAGTTTACCTCTGTCAAAAATTCTAAGTGCCACGTATGTGTTGAATCAAAACAAACTCGCAAGCCACATAAGGCAGCTGAGGCGAGAAACTTGGCACCTTTAGAATTAGTTCATTCCGATCTGAGCGAAATGAACGGTGTGTTGACAAAGGGTGGTAAAAGATATTTCATGACTTTGATAGACGATAGCACTAGATTTTGTTACATCTACTTGTTAAAATCAAAAGATGAAGCGTTACATTACTTTAAGATCTATAAAGCTGAAGTAGAAAATCAACTTGAGAGAAAGATTAAACACCTAAGGTCTGATCGAGGTGGCGAATACTTCTCTAATACTTTTGATTCATTCTATGAGGAACACGGTATCGTTCATGAGAGGACACCGCCTTATTCACCCCAATCCAATGGGATTGCCGAAAGAAAGAACCGCACGCTGACTGACTTGGTGAATACCATGTTAGAAACCGTGGGACTATCTAACGAATGGTGGGGTGAGGCGATACTGACGGCCTGTCATGTCCTGAACCATGTGCCTATGAAGAATAAGGAAGTAACACCATTCGAGGAATGGGAGAAGAAGAGGCTAACTCTTTCATATTTACGCACTTGGGGTTGCTTGGCCAAAGTCAGTGTGCCAATCACCAAGAAACGTAAACTTGGACTAAAGACGGTGGACTGTGTCTTTCTGGTGTATGCTTTTCACAGCGTCGGATATAGATTCTTGGGAGTAAGATCTGGAGTGCCTGACTTGCTTGTCGGCACAATTATGGAGTCCAGAGACGCTACATTCTTTGAGAATATTTTTCCAATGAGAGATGAAACAAGTTCAACTAGGCTAGAGTCTATCGAGAAGGACGACTCCACCAAGCCGATGGAACTCAATGAGCCTACACTTATTGAGCATCCTAAGGAGGATAATGATGAGGCTCCCAGGAGGAGCAAGAGACAAACGACAGAGAAATCCTTTGGAGATTATTTCATCGTATACCTCGTGGATGACACTCCCAAGACCATTGCAGAGGCCCACTCTTCACCTGATGCTGACTATTGGAAGGAAGCAGCGAGGAGTGAAATGGACTCTATCATGTCAAATGAAACTTGGGAGGTTGTTGAGCGTCCTTACGGGTGCAAACCCGTGGGATGCAAATGGGTGCTCAAAAAGAAGCTTATGCCTGATGGTACTATTGATAAGTACAAGGCTAGACTTGTGACCAAGGGTTACACCCAAAAGGAAGGAGAAGACTTCTTTGATACTTACTCACCAGTCGCTCAATTGACTACCATAAGAGTACTACTTTCTCTGGCAGCCTCTCATGGTCTTCTCGTTCATCAGATGGACGTTAAGACAGCTTTCCTAAATAGAGAGTTGGAAGAGGAGATCTATATGGATCAGCCGAAAGAATTTGTAGTCAAGGGTCAAGAAAGAATGGTGTGTAAGCTGGTGAAGTCTCTCTATGGCCTCAAGCAAGCACCTAAGCAATGGCATGATAAGTTCGACAGAACTTTGACATCTGTTGGCTTTGTTACAAACGAAGCTGACAAATGTGTGTACTATCGCTATGGTGGGGGCGAAGGAGTGATTTTGTGTCTGTATGTAGATGACATACTTATCTTTGGCACGAGCCTTGAAGTGAGGTCAAAGACTTTCTATCTCAAAAGTTTGAGATGAAGGATTTGGGAGAGACTGATGTTATCCTTAACATAAAGCTGACAAAAGGGAGAAAATGGTGGGGTGACTCTATCACAGACTCACTATGTTGAGAAGATGCTAAGTCGGTTTGGCTACAGCAACTCTAAACCCGCACCGACTCCTTACGACGCCAGCTTGGTTCTAAGGAAGAACCTGAGGATAATGGTGGATCAGCTGAAGATACTCTCAGATCATTGGTTCGCTGATGTATCTGGCTAGCGCCACGAGACCTGACATTGCATATGCAGTTAGTAAACTGAGCCGGTTTGTTTCAAACCCAGGCAGCGAACACTGGCGTGCTCTCGAGAGGGTAATGTGCTATCTAGTGGGCACAATGAACTATGGCATTCACTATTCCGGAGACCCCAAAGTCTTGGAGGGATATAGTGATGCAAACTGGATTTCTGATGCTGATGAGTTAAAGGCCACAAGTGGATATGTGTTCACACTTGGAGGTGGTGCTATTTCCTGGAAGTCTTGCAAGCAGACCATTCTAACCAGTCCAACAATGGAAGCAGAACTCACAGCATTGGATACTGCCATTGTCGAGGCCGAGTGGCTTCGTGAACTCCTAATGGACTTGCCGATAGTTGAAATACCGATACCGGCAATTCTAATGAACTGTGATAATCAAACTCTGATTGTCAAAGTGAACAGTTCAAAGGACAACATGATGTCATCCAGGCATGTCAAGAGGCGGTTGAAGTCTGTCAGGAAATTGAGAAACACCGGTGTCATAGCTTTGGATTACATCCTTACGTCTAAGAACCTGGCAGATCAATTTACAAAGGGTTTATCACGTATTGTGATAGATAATGCATCTATGGAACTAGGCTTGAGACCCACGTGAGTTTTTCCATAGTGGAAACTTGTCTTTGTGATCGGAGATCCCGTGAATTAAGATGGTGAAACAAGCTATGGCCTAACTGAGAAAAGAGAACCTTTGAGAAGGCTCGGTCCATGGAAAGATGCATTTCTCTTCAAAACTGTATAGCAGGCTGGTGTGTATACCTTAATGTGCTCCAAGTGGCTTTCATGAAACAAGGTAGTTGTTTCTCTGAACCAAAGACATAGTTCTACAATATGTCTTGAAGGAACACACCTATATGAGTATCGACTACTGGTCATAGTCTATGAGATTTGGGTGATCTTTAGAAAACTCATGAAGAGGCACGGAGTGTGACCCATAAGCTCCAACCTGCGGGGATGCTACGTGCAGCCAAGTATCAGTAAAGGGCTCTAGCCAAGCTTAGATGCACAAAACTGGCAATTCAAGGCATAGTCCATTGTTCAGTTGCAAATAAGTGTAACTTGAGTTCCTGGTGGATGTTCAACTTAACAGTCTCCATCGCAGTGCTGGTATATCAAAAACAAAAGGGAAGATGAGAGCATTTCCAATGTGGCTTATAATTCTTGGTGGGGAATGTTAGAATAAATGGGCCTAGAGCCATTTATTACAATAATGAAAGAATTAAAAGCCCATTTACTTAATGCTAGGGAAAAGTGATAAATACCAAATGGGTATTAGAGGAGTCTCCCATCCAACTTATGAGGTAGCCTTTCGGTACTCCTCTTGAGAAGTTGAATAAAGGAGATAGGCGTGCCACACGCGCGCGCGCGCTCGCTCGCCTCGCCGAGCCGGGCCGAGGCCGTGGACGTGACGTGACGCGACGCAACGCGACGTGACGCGATGCGACGCGACGTGACGTGACGTGACGTGACGTGACGTGTCGTGTCGTGTCGTGTTGAGCGGGCGGGCGGGGCGGTGCGGTGCGGCGCGGTGCAAGCGATGGGAATGCAAAAGAAGCAGCAAACAGAGGGAGAGAGGGAGAGGTCCCCTGAACAGGAGTACTTGAGTGTGAATTAGTGAGTTGAGGAGGAGGAGGAGGGCCTCCTTATATAGGCGAGCAGGCGTAGGGGGGATGAACCTGGACGTCGCGGTTAAGGAGCCTGAGTAGTAACGGTTGCAGTTAAGGCTGGTTAAGGCTCAGTAACAGTCACAGTTAAGGAGCCGCGGTTAAGGCTCAGTAACGGTCACAATTAAGGAGCCATTATTCCTTTCCAACAGCCAACAGCAAAAAGATGCTCCCGCCCCGCAACTCATCACGTCCGTCCGCACCACACCGCACCGCCCGCTCGCTCGACACGACACGACACATCATGTCACGTCACACTAATCCTAATCTAGATCTCTCCTCATCACCATTCTACCACAAAGAGGTGAGAATCACCTCTCATGGGCAGAATTGGAGAGAGGGAGAGAGAGCTACACAAGAGAAAGTGAAACTTGAGAGCTAGGTGGTGTGTGTGAAATGGAGCCCCTCCCCTCCTATTTATAGACAAGGAGGAGGCTTGCTCCGGGGCACAAAGTGCCCCTAAACACCCGGGACTGCAGCAGGGAGCCAATGAGCAAGTGACAAGTGGAGGGGGAGGATCAACCAACCCTAGGTCGGTTCGGCCGATCCTAGGGTCGGCCGACACCTTCTCCCCTCCATTTGTGGTGTGCTTCCTCTGGCTCACTTCCATGTGGGCCCTGATGCCTCTCCTCCGTGCATGGCACGTTTCCTGGCGGTTTAGTTGGTAATGTGGGCCCATGGATCCATGTGATGCTGACGTGGCAGCGTGTGATTCGTCGAAAGTCCTTCACATGGATTGGTGACATCATGGATCCAGGAGAATCCATGTGGCAGCCCCTGATTGGCCAGCATTTGAGTGCCTTGGATTGGAGTGGAGTGAATGTGCATGAATTCCTCTCATTACCTATGCTAAACACCTGCATTCAAATAGACATCGACACTGGTGGAAAGTATGAGTTTAAGCACCTATTCTAGTGTGGATGTTCAATTCATGCTCAGATTTGCAGGAGTTGACGGCCTTGAAAATGGCAAATATTGACCGTCAACAACACCCCGACACTTGACCTTTGCTCGTCCCGAGTGAAGGGGAAACAAAGCCAAGCAGGTCATGAATACCGAAAAAGTAAGACAGACATAAGAGATATTCCAAGTCATACCTTGGTCCTGTGAACCTCTGTGTAGTGGCTATCATGTTCCCTTGGGTGATTGAAGAGTAGAACAACTGTGAATCAAGTCACTTATGCACCTGATGATAAACACCTTGGGGGTTTTGCAAGATTTTCATAAACAAAACTCTTGGTGGCTTCCTCATTTGATTCTCTCAAATCGCTCAATGTGTATATGTCCTCACTAAGGCATTTTGCCTTTCTTCATCCTACTTCTAATGATGGCTATATGTGGAGCTCAGGGTAGGATAAAGAGAAAGCATACTTGCATCACATATTTTGCAAAGTCAAAGACTAGATCCACAGAGAAAATCAAATCATACCATTAGATCAAGATGTGCACCGGTATGGCTATGGTGTGTATGGTAAGGTGGATACTAGGCCCGGAATGGGTGCTAGATATTACCATACATATATAAGATGAAAACGTGGGTTTATGGTAAGGTGGACACTAGCCCCGGAATGGACACTAGTTATTACCATCTATGATATGGAACTCCTTTTTGCATGATCTCATCTCTCTCCTATTCCTCCTTTATTTTGGACATGGGCTATTCTTTCTTCTCTCTTTTTTTTCATCATGCCTTGAGCATGTATATTTTTTATAGCCTATGTCTCTTTTTGAAGGACAATTCTGGAGAGAGATGTCACACCACATATGGAGCTTTATTCTTATGAAATGGATAAACGATACAATGCTAACTTCCAGGGTAGAAGCATAGCAAGGGGAAAAATAGGTGGGGTGCACATAAATCTTGATCATGAAAGTAATGAAACGAATTCTCACAAGGGTCGCAGAATTTGACAAAGCTCAAAGTAATGACACGCAGCATATGAATCAAAGGTTTTTACCTACAGAGATCATATGGCTCTAATGGGACGGAGGCATATCAAAGAGGTTTTGAGTTTTCAAAAATAAATTCCCCAAGAGAGTTAGTCATCAGAGCAAAAGATCATATCATCCAGCCATATCATACTCATCAATTACTTAGGTGAACATGCTTGTCCTTAAGAAGATTTTGGTTCACAAGCATAGGCAGATAGCAAGGAATAAAACATATGTAAGTCTACTCAGGTACAAATGAGATGGGTGATATTTAGCATCATCATTCGAGTTTTAGTTTAGAGGTAGACAGATATAGCTTATAAAACTCAGGAATGAAAGAGAGCGAGTTGTCGAGATGTAAACCGGCGCTATGCATAGAAGATGAACCGTGAGAGGCTCTCCACAGGAGTGAACTCGTGCGGGTCCCGTTCAGGTTCTCGGTAGGTGATCGATCGGCTAGCGCGGAGTGCTCGCAGTGGGTACATACGAAAACGTCGTGCTTGCGTTGGGAGAGTCGTGGCTCTTCCCCCACACTGTCTCGAACCTAGATGTCCTCTAAATCGAAAAGACCAAAGTAACAACACAAAGGGTGGCTAAACCGGGCTACATGACCGGTGAGCCACTTTATTCAAATCAAAATGTTTTTAGCAAAATGATTAGGCGCTTACACACATGCAAAGGGAATAAATGAAATAAAGGGAAATCAAACCTAGACCTAGACTAGCGCCTAATGAACTAAAGATGGGGCTAATCCCCACTACTCGGCATCATAGAGGGCTACATGCCCCGTGGCCGAGAACAGCCTCCTCATCTTCGCACAAAGGCCGCGGCGAAGGTCACGGATGTCGTCTCTGAGCTCGGCCAGGTCCAACTTCTGCTCCGAGTAAGCAACCCTGAGCTTCTCATTGCTGGCCTCCAATTCCTTCATCAGCGGGGTCAGCTTGGCCACTGAGGAGAGCTTAGGGAGCTGCTCGGTTGCCCAAGTCCTCTCCCTGGACCTCCTAGTGTAGGGCGGTGGTGGCAACCCGTCATCCAGGCCAATGTCTTCCTCCTCTTCTGGCAGAACTAGAGCTGGGTGCCCTGCGGGAGCCTTCTCCTTGGGCAGCGCCGGCTTGATGGTTACTGGCGGCTGCGGTGAAGGAGCAGACTGTGCTGAGCTCGTCTGCCCTCCAGCTAGCGATGATCCAGGTGTGCTAGGTGGAGCGAGCGGTAACCCCCTGGGGCGAAGCTGAGCCGTGGTCGGCCTGCCGTAGGGGCTGGCCGCCCGTCTCATGTGCCTCTTCCCAGGTGAGGCGGAGTGCCTTGAGGGCGGTGTGCCTGGAATCCTCCCGCACGGCAGGATGGTGGCGAGCGGAGGAATGTCCAGGACACCGGCCACCATTGCGAGGTCCGCAGCGGGGGCGGCAACAATGGAGGGGTTGCCCCCTGCCCCGGGGCCGGTGGACGAGGTGGAGCCGTCGAAAGGGACAACGCTCCTCCCGGCCATGGATGCGGAGATGAGCTGAGGAGTTGAGGTGGAGGAGATGGGTTTTGCGATGCGAAAACTCGTCGGGCGGCAGAGAGAAGGGTTCTGGAGGAGAATGAGACGCACACGCGAAAGAAGAAGGGGAGAGGAGGCACCAGGGTTTCGGCCGAACCAGGGTTCGGCCGGCCCCCTGTGGGCCCTTCTGGTCCTCCCCCTTCTCGTGTGGGCTCTAGCAGGTCTCAGGATCGACGGCCGAGGTGGATTCCCTGAGATGGAAGGCTTGGCTTAGGCCTTAGGCTAAGATAAGGTTGAGGTTGAAATTTCATCCTCAACTACATACCAACCTTGGCCAAACCATGATATGTCCAAAGAGAATCTGGGGGAAATCACCTTGGCGACACACTAGGTTCGTCAGAAGTGTAGGCACTTCCGGCGGTAGTCACGAAGCGTCCGTGTCACCACAATGGTGCTGCCTTCCTGTGGACCTTTTGCTACTTCTCTTAATCCTGGCAATTTCTTTCTCCTACATGACCACGGTCCACAAGATATCCGAAGGATAATTCGTCCTGGGGAAATGAGATGAGTCCCAGGAGTACTCAGGGTGTGGGTGTCTTGTGATCTCCTGTCTCAACTTATGACCATCTCCTTGCAGATGTTGTTAATGTGACAATAAGCTCTGCTCTGCAAGGGTAGTGCATATACGAACTCGAGCCCAAAAAGCTATATCGTGGTTGGGAGCAAGCATGATCATCCCAGAGAGGCTGAGGCCTTTCCCGAGGTGGTCATGGGACTCGAGGACTATAGCAGTAGGGTCGTGGAACTCGGAGATGAAAAGATCGAGCACTGAGGCTAGTGCTTCACCAATAGGTACCGATCTCCGAGTGAACTCAAGCTCAGAAGGACACCCGGCTCTCAAAAGGATAAATCGTGGACTTCTAGAGGCCGGTGTACGATCAAGAACTAGAGTTCGGACGAAGAGCAAGATTTACTCACTCTTGCCTTAGGCAGAGGGATCGATGTTCTCATCAAAGTGATGAAAACATTCCCAAGTCTGGCCTAAGCTTCCAATGGGGGATTATGGATAAACTGAAAAGCGCACCTCCCATTGGGCATCGATCAAATCAGGCATAGGATACATAGAGCATGCTTCTCCTGATTGATCGGCATCGATCGATGTGCTTGAGATGGAAAGTGAGTGCACTCCATTCAATCGGTAAATGATCGTGATCCTTCGGTCTGATGGATGAATCCAATGGATTATAAGGTAGAGACCGATGTCTCGGTTTATATGAAACTTCAGTGCAAAGCACTTCAGCTCAAACCTTGACGTAGAAACACGATGGGCCTCTCATACCCTCCTTAGGAGATAGTAGTGAGGATCGAACAAGTCATCCTGGCCGGGAATGGTTGTTCTCTCCGAACTACTCTCTCCATCCTCCCACGAGACAAAGTCTCGGGGAGAAAGTCTAAGAAGATGCACGAGAGGGGAACCCAAGGGTAGATCTCACGCTACGAAATCTTTCCCTTAGACTCCTGCTATTCAGGAATGACATCTTCAGCCAGAGCTCAGAAAGAGTGGATATGAAGTCTCAGACTCGGCCGACGATGGATCTAGGTGGCTCAACTTTTCCTCTGGTGGACACCTCGTTGACCGGGATGCGAGGGGAGCTGAAATCTCGGAGATTATCCTGGATCTCTCTTCCGTTGATAGCATCTAGGTGCACAAAGGATCCTCCGGAGAGAGCATTAAGCCTCATGGCATCATTCTTCCGCAATCCAAACCAGAATTGCTGAAGCAACATCCAATCAGGAATGCGGAGGACTGGGCAATCTTCCACCGCAGAGGCGAAACGATTCCATGCCATTCCTAGTGATTCCTCCTCATATTGCTTGAAACAAAGAATCTTTGCCCTTAACGAGATGACACGTCGTATTGGGAAGAAGTGGGAGCAAAAAGCTGCTCTCAACCTTTCCCAAGTAAGGTAATCCTTACCAAAACAACGGTGCCAATCCCGAGCTTCCCCAGAGAGGGATAGCGGGAAACACTCTCTTTTCCGAACGTCCGGTGATTCTCCGGTTTTACCCTGAGTTTCAATCAGACGCTCATAGTCTCTCACATGATCAAAGGGGTTCTCATGACTTAACCCCGGGAAGGATAGGTCCTGAATTAGCTTCATGAGAGAGGGGCGAATCCATAAGCCAGATGTAAGAGTGGATCTTGACGAAGATGGCTCTGAGGGTTCACTCCTCGAAGGCGGAAGGTGTTTACAAGGATAACCTTCCATGGGTAGCGGGGGTAGAGGTAGAAAGAAAACAAAAGGGATAGTTCAAAAAGGGTAACGGGGGTGAAGGTAGAATAAAAAAGGAAAAAGATAAATACAAGGATAGACGGGCACGAAGGTTAACAACAGCCGTCCCCGGCAATAGCGCCAGAAATGCTTGTTGGCGTTTCTTATCCTCACCACTATGGCACCGGTTAGCGGGAGCGAATAAGAACGACCGGGTATACCGCAAGTGCACGGAAATACCGCTGTAGCACTTCCCCAAGGAAGGAGAGTATTCCAAGGGTATCGAATCCAAGGACGGAGAGTAACCAGAGAGAGAGTCTATCCAAGGACACCAGCTTTCGCTGGGATAGGTCGGGATACAAGAAGCACTTCCTTAAGGGACTTAGCTCTCAAGATGTATTCCTGTCTGATCTCAGTCGTCCCCGCGGGGCGACAACACTCAGAGGTGCTGTCCTGCGAGCCCAACTCAGTACGCGACGTAAGAGGGTTGACAAAGGGTCCAACAGGCTGTCACCACTGCGGCCTACCTCTACGCTACGATCGTACGTGGTCTCCGTAGGAAACCCAAGGCCCAGACACCATGTCTGTACCCCAGATAAATACTATAGTGCAGCGTATGCTAGCCCGCTAACTACACTATAGCAACCGTATAAATACGGTCCCACGAACAAGGGAAAGATCAGAAGCAGATCATATCATTGAACTGGGAGCAGAAAGGAAGCTATGGATGCAGCTGAATGAGATACAACAAACTTACTTAACTAAACAGGATCAGAGCATGCTAAACAAGTAAATGAACTATGGTTCTAGCTCTAAAGGATCGAAGCCTTGTGTCACGAAGAACACAAGCCTCTAACTTATGAACGAGCCAAGAACACAAGAACAAAGCAACCATGCATGATGTCCACTATAGTCTAAATAAGAAATGCTGAAATACTCACTTTGATCTAAATGAAGAACAAGCATCCACGAGGACATCAACTCACTCCTTACCCCTCCTCTACCTCACACTAATCCTAATCTAGATCTCTCCTCATCACCATTCTACCACAAAGAGGTGAGAATCACCTCTCATGGGCAGAATTGGAGAGAGGGAGAGAGAGCTACACAAGAGAAAGTGAAACTTGAGAGCTAGGTGGTGTGTGTGAAATGGAGCCCCTCCCCTCCTATTTATAGACAAGGAGGAGGCTTGCTCCGGGGCTCAAAGTGCCCCTAAACACCCGGGACTACAGCAGGGAGCCAATGAGCAAGTGACAAGTGGAGGGGGAGGATCAACCAACCCTAGGTCGGTTCGGTCGATCCTAGGGTCGGCCGACACCTTCTCCCCTCCATTTGTGGTGTGCTTCCTCTGGCTCACTTCCATGTGGGCCCTGATGCCTCTCCTCCGTGCATGGCACGTTTCCTGGCGGATTAGTTGGTAATGTGGGCCCATGGATCCATGTGATGCTGACGTGGCAGCGTGTGATTTGTCGAAAGTCCTTCACATGGATTGGTGACATCATGGATCCAGGAGAATCCATGTGGCAGCCCCTGATTGGCCAGCATTTGAGTGCCTTGGATTGGAGTGGAGTGAATGTTCATGAATTCCTCTCATTTCCTATGCTAAATACCTGCATTCAAATAGACATCGACACTGGTGGAAAGTATGAGTTTAAGCACCTATTCTAGTGTGGATGTTCAATTCATGCTCAGATTTGCAGGAGTTGACGGCCTTGAAAATGGCAAATATTGACCGTCAACACGCGCGGTGCAAGCGATGGGAATGCAAAAGAAGCAGCAAACAGAGGGAGAGAGGGAGAGGTCTCCTGAACAGGAGTACCTGAGTGTGAATTAGTGAGTTGAGGAGGAGGAGGAGGGCCTCCTTATATAGGCGAGCAAGCGCAGGGGGGGATGAACCTGGACGTCGCGGTTAAGGAGCCTGAGTGGTAACGGTTGCGGTTAAGGCTCAGTAACAGTCACAGTTAAGGACCGCAGTTAAGGCTCAGTAATGGTCACAATTAAGGAGTCATTATTCCTTTCCAACAGCTAACAGCAAAAAGATGCTCCCGCCCCGCAACTCCTCACGTCCGTCCGCTCGACTCGACACGACACGACACGACACGTCACGGCCACGGCTCGGCGAGGCGAGCGAGCGCACGCGCGTGTGTGGCACGCCTATCTCCTTTATTCAACTTCACAAGAGGTGTACCGAAAGGCTACCTCATAAGTTGGATGGGAGACTCCTCTAATACCTATTTGGTATTTATCACTTTTCCCTAGCATTAAATAAATGGGCTTTTAATTCTTTAATTATTGTAATAAATGGCTCTAGGCCCATTTATTCTAATCGTGCTCGGGATAGGCGGGCGATAAGGTTTTTGGGGAGCGTCTTCACACGATTGCTCGCTCCCGTACGACTACTTCCTCTACGTCGACTCCGAACGACTACTTCCTCTACATCGACTCCGAATGACTACTTCCTCTACAGCCGGGTCTTCACTGCGATCATCTTCCTGCACCAAATTCGTACGGCTACATCGACTGAGGTCACTCTACGATCAGTATGACTGATCCAAGTGATATCGGAACTTCGGGTGACGCCGTCACCCGACCTTCCACGGGGTACATTCTTAAACTAGTATTCATGCTTATTAGTTGAATAATCATGAATAGGTTTATGTTTAATTATTGTTTAAACATGAACATTTGCACATGGATTGTTTCACTCACAGCAATACTGAAATGTCTATTTAATTATGGAATTAAAATATACCGAAATATTGCCTATCTTCTAACAATCCAAAAACCTTATAATGTTGATAGGAATATGTTTGGTGTCACTAGCTTTGCAAATGCAATTAAACCAAAGACTTTTGATGGTTCCAACTTTAAGAGGTGGCGTGAGTTGGCCACCCTGTGGCTCACTGCCATGAACGTGATGTACGTCATCACCGGAAAGGCTCCCGAGGGTGTCTCGGGGGAAAAGTTCAATTCAGATGATAATCTGTTCCGGGGTGCCGTCATCAGCGTTCTGATTGACAATCTGGTGGATACCTATCTCCGTTAGAAAACGGGGAAGGACATTTGGGAGGCTCTTGAGGCTCAGTACGGAGCTTTTGATGCTGGTAGTGAGCTGTACATAATGGAACTGTTCCTAGAATACAGGATGGTTGAAGACCGTCCTGTGGTGGAACAGGCCCATGAATTACAGGCGTTGGCTAAGGAGCTTGAGAACTACAGCAGAGAGGTCCCATGTGTGTTGCCCGAAAAGTTTGTGGCTGGAGCTATTATCGCTAAGCTGCCACATTCTTGGAGGGACTTTGCTACCTCTCTAAAACACAAGAGAAAGGAATTCACTTTTGATGACCTTGTTGCGACTCTTGATATTGAAGAGAAGGCGAGAGCAAAGGACACACGTGGAAAGGCAATAGTCGGCTCCTCAAGCGCAAACTTTGTGCAGAGAGGCAATCCCAAGTTCCAGAACAACCAGAACAAGAGGAAGAAGCCTTCACAAAACCCGCCCAAGGCTGAGCAAGCCGACGGACCAGATAAGAAGAAGAGAAAGTCGGGGGGTGCTTGCTACACATGCGGCAGTCCAGATCACTTTGATGCAAAGTGCCCGGATCGCAAAGATCGCAAGGCCCCTAAGACAGCGAACATGGTTGTTAGCGAGGGTGGAGGAACATCGGGGTACGGTAATTTCTTACCTACAGTTCTTTCAGTGTGTTCTTCACCAGAGTGGTGGATAGACACCGGCGCTAATATTCATGTATGTGCTAACATTTCTATGTTTTCTTCTTACCAGGTCGGGGGGACTACATCCTTGTTGATGGGGAACGGTGCCATGCGTGTGTTCTTGGTGCTGGTACGGTCACTCTGAAGTTCACTTCGGGGAAGACCATACAATTGAAGAATGTGCAGCATGTACCTACCATCAAGAAGAATCTAGTCAGCGGGTCTCTACTGTGTAGAGACGGTTTTAAGTTAGTCTTTGAGTCAAATAAATGTATCATTTCTAAGTTTGGTACTTTTGTTGGAAAAGGCTATGATAGCGGAGGCTTGTTCCGCTTTTCTTTATTGTTCGATGATAATGTTGTGAACCATGTGATGAATGATGAATCAGATGTTTGGCATTCGAGGCTTTGTCATGTTAATTTTGGTTGTATGATGCGCTTAGCTAGTTTGAGTTTAATTCCAAAGTTTATCTCTGTCAAAAATTCTAAGTGCCACATATGTGTTGAATCAAAACAAACTCGCAAGCCACATAAGGCTGCTGAGGCGAGAAACTTGGCACCTCTAGAATTAGTTCATTCCGATCTGAGCGAAACGAACGCTGTGTTGACAAAGGGTGGTAAAAGATATTTCATGACTTTGATAGACGATAGCACTAGATCTTGTTACATCTACTTGTTAAAATCAAAAGATGAAGCGTTAAATTACTTTAAGATGTATAAAGCTGAAGTAGAAAATCAACTTGAGAGAAAGATTAAACACCTAAGGTCTGATCGAGGTGGCGAATACTTCTCTAATACTTTTGATTCATTCTGTGAGGAACACGGTATCGTTCATGAGAGGACACCGCCTTATTCACCCCAATCCAATGGGATTGCCGAAAGAAAGAACCGCACGCTGACTGACTTGGTGAATGCCATGTTAGAAACCACGGGACTATCTAAGGAATGGTGGGGTGAGGCGATACTGACGGCCTGTCATGTCCTGAACCTTGTGCCTATGAAGAATAAGGAAGTAACACCATTCGAGGAATGGGAGAGGAGGATAACTCTTTCATATTTACGCACTTGGGGTTGCTTGGCCAAAGTCAGTGTGCCAATCACCAAGAAACGTAAACTTGGACCAAAGATAGTGGACTATGTCTTTCTGGGGTATGCTTTTCACAGCGTCGGATATAGATTCTTGGTAGTAAGATCTGGAGTGTCTGACTTGCTTGTCGGCACAATTATGGAGTCCAGAGACGCTACATTCTTTGAGAATATTTTTCCAATGAGAAATGAAACAAGTTCATCTAGGAAAGAGTCTGTCGAGAAGGATGACTCCACCAAGCCGATGGAACTCAATGAGCCGACACTTATTGAGCATCCTGAGGAGGATAATGATGAGGCTCCTAGGAGGAGCAAGAGACAAAGGACAGATAAATCCTTTGGAGATGATTTCATCGTATACCTCGTGGATGACACTCCCAAGACCATTGCAGAGGCCTACTCTTCACCTGATGCTGACTATTGGAAGGAAGCAGTGAGGAGTGAAATGAACTCTATCATGTCAAATGGAACTTGGGAGGTTGTTGAGCGTCCTTACGGGTGCAAACCCGTGGGATGCAAATGGGTGCTCAAAAAGAAGCTTAGGCCTGATGGTATTATTGATAAGTACAAGGCTAGACTTGTGGCCAAGGGTTACACCCAAAAGGAAGGAGAAGACTTCTTTGATACTTACTGACCAGTCGCTCGATTAACTACCATAAGAGTACTACTTTCTCTGGCAGCCTCTCATGGTCTTCTCGTTCATCAGATGGACGTTAAGACAGCTTTCCTAAATGGAGAGTTGGAAGAGGAGATCTATATGGATCAGCCGGAAGGATTTGTAGTAAAGGGTCAAGAAAGAATGGTGTGTAAGCTGGTGAAGTCTCTCTATGGCCTCAAGCAAGCACCTAAGCAATGGCATGATAAGTTCGACAGAACTTTGACATCTGTTGGCTTTGTTACAAACGAAGCTGACAAATGTGTGTACTATCGCTATGGTGGGGGCAAAGGAGTGATTTTGTGTCTGTATGTAGATGACATACTTATCTTTGGCACGAGCCTTGAAGTGATCAAGGAGGTCAAAGACTTTCTATCACAAAAGTTTGAGATGAAGGATATGGGAGAGGCTGATGTTATCCTTAACATAAAGCTGATAAAGGGAGAAAATGGTGGGGTGACTCTATCACAGACTCACTATGTTGAGAAGATGCTAAGTCGGTTTGGCTGCAGCAACTCTAAACCCGCACCAACTCCTTACGACGCGAGCTTGGTTCTAAGGAAGAACCTGAGGATAATGGTAGATCAGCTGAGATACTCCCAGATCATTGGTTCGCTGATGTATCTGGCTAGCACCACGAGACCTGACATTGCATATGCGGTTAGTAAACTAAGCCGGTTTGTTTCAAACCCTGGCAGAGAACACTGGCGTGCTCTCGAGAGGGTAATGCGCTATCTAGTGGGCACAATGAACTATGGCATTCACTATTCCGGAGACCCCAAAGTCTTGGAGGGATATAGTGATGCAAACTGGATTTCTAATGCTGATGAGTTAAAGGCCACAAGTGGATATGTGTTCACACTTGGAGGTGGTGCTGTTTCCTGGATGTCTTGCAAGCAGACCATTCTAACCAGGTCAACAATGGAAGCAGAACTCACAGCATTGGATACTACCACTGTCGAGGTCGAGTGGCTTCGTGAACTCCTAATGGACTTGCCGATAGTTGAAAAACCGATACCGGCAATTCTAATGAACTGTGATAATCAAACTGTGATTGTCAAAGTGAACAGTTCAAAGGACAACATGAAGTCATCCAGGCATGTCAAGAGGCGGTTGAAGTCTGTCAGGAAATTGAGAAACACCGGTGTCATAGCTTTGGATTACATCCATACGTCTAAGAACCTGGTAGATCAATTTACAAAGGGTCTATCACGTATTGTGATAGATAATGCATCTATGGAACTGGGCTTGAGACCCACGTCAGTTTTTCCATAGTGGAAACCTGTCTTATGTGATCGGAGATCCCGTGAATTAAGATGGTGAAACAAGCTATGGTCTGACTGGGAGAAGAGAACCTTTGAGAAGGCTCGGTCCATGAAAAGATGCATTTCTCTTCAAAACTGTATGGCAGGCTGGTGTCTATACCTTAATGTGCTCCAAGTGGCTTTCATGAAACAAGGTAGTTATTTCTCTGAAGCAAAGACATAGTTCTATAGTTTGTCTTGAAGGAACACACCTATATGAGTATCGACTACTGGTCATATTCTATGAGATTTGGGTGATCTCTAGAAAACTCATGAAGAGGCATGGAGTGTGACCCATAAGCTCCAACCCGTAGGGATGCTACGTGCAGCCAAGTATCAGTAAAGGGCTCTAGCCAAGCTTAGATGCACAAAACTGGCAATTCAAGGCATAGTCTATTGTTCAGTTGCAAATAAGTGTAACTTGAGTTCCTGGTGGATGTTCGACTTAACAGTCTCCATCGCCGTGTTGGTATATCGAAAACAAAAGGGAAGATGAGAGCATTTCCAATGTGGCTTATAATTCTTGGTGGGGATTGTTAGAATAAATGGGCCTAGACCCATTTATTACAATAATGAAAGAATTAAAAGCTCATTTATTTAATGCTAGGGAAAAGTGATAAATACCAAATGGGTATTAGAGGAGTCTCCCATCCAACTTATGAGGTAGCCTTTCGGTACACCTCTTGTGAAGTTGAATAAAGGAGATAGGCGTGCCACACGCACGCGCGCTTGCTCGCCGCGCCGAGCCGGGCCGAGGCCGAGGCCGAGGCCGTGACGTGTCGAGCGGGCGGTGCGGACGGACGGACATGAGGAGTTGCGGGGCGGGAGCATCTTTTTGCTGTTGGCTGTTGGAAAGGAATAATGGCTCCTTAATTGTGACCGTTACTGAGCCTTAACTGCGGCCTCTACAACCGGGTCTTAACTGCGATCATTTTCCTGCACCGAATTTGTACGACAAGTGATATCGGAACTTCGGGTGATGCCGTCACCCGACCTTCCACGGGGTACATTCTTAAACTAGTATTCATGCTTATTAGTTGTATAATCATGAATAGGTTTATGTTTAATTGTTGTTTAAGCATGAACATTTGCACATGGATTGTTTCACTCACAGCAATATTGAAATGTCTATTTAATTATGGAATTAAAATATACCGAAATATTGCCTATCTTCTAACAAGTACAACAAAGATGACAGTCTTAGCTGTAAATATTCAGATACAAGCAAACATTCTAAAGCCTTGAAGGAAGAACCGCCACAACCTGAACTAGATCTTAATCCTTAAGACGCTTCAAAGTGTTCCACCCTGATTTGCTCATGATCTCCATCGCCATGGTCTCTAGCAGACGACTTCCAATCTTCAAAATAATTCTTCCTTCCTCCTTAGAGAGGATGGACCAACTCCTGATCCAAAACGTTCCTCTAAAAATCACTTGCAAGATAGACTTGTATTTTGACTTTTGAAACACCACATCATTCCTACTAATCCATAATGCCCAACAAAAGGCAGCAACACCAACCAACACAAGGTTCCTTTGCTTCTTAGAAAAACATCTAAGCCAAGGACCAAACAAAACATCCATACTTGCAGGCATTGTTATACCAAATGAACAACTTATAATACACCACATCAACCTAGCCATAGGACAATCAAAAAAGAGGTGTTGAATGGTTTCATACTCACTACAAAAGCAACAATCAATGCACCCCTTCCAATGTCTTTTAACTAGATTATCTTTGGTTAAAATAACCCCATTCTTGATGTACCAAAGGAAATTTTTTATCTTTAACGGGATCTTAGCCCTCCAAGTGGAGCAATTTACCGGAATCCCTGTTTTCAAAACCAGATCATTATACATGTTTTTGACTGAAAAACTTTTACTAGCCGTCCATATGAAGGTGTCCTTATGCTCAGTAAGATTTACCGTCAGAATGCTCCCCACCAAATTAAGCCACTGATCCCAGTTCTCCCCCACTAACCCTCTTCTGAAAGAGATATTCAAGGGGTAGTGCTTAGCACTTGGGCAACCGAAGCATGTTTCTTCCTAACTATATTATAGAGAGACGGAAATTTGACCATTAGAGGTTCATTTCCTATCCACCGATCCTCCCAAAATCTAGTTTGGGTTCCATCCTGAACTCTAAATCTGCCTCTCTCCAAAACCAAACTTTTTACTTCCTTTAACCCTGACCAAAAGTGAGAATCCCCTTTCTTTCTTTCAACTTGTGATAGAGTCTTGTCTTTAAAATATTTTTTCTTGAGCATTTGTTGCCACATGCCTTCTTCGCTCATTAACTTAACAATCCATTTGCTTAACAAGCACTTATTTTGAATGTCCAAATCCATAATGCCCATCCCCCCAATGCTCTTAGGCTTACAAAGGATGCCCCATTTGGCAAGTCTGTATTTTTTTTTGTGCTCATCACATTGCCAGAAAAACCTTGATCTATAATAATCTAGCTTTTCCAAGACACCTTTAGGTATTCTGAAAAAAGACATCACGAACATCGGCAAACTTGACAAGACCGAATTAATCAAGACCAAACGCCCTCCTGATGAAAGCAGCCTACCCTTCCAACTACTTAACTTTTTCTGAAATCTCTCCTCCACCACTCTCCAATCCTTATTTGAGAGTCTGCGTGGACTCATCGGAATCCCCAAATATCTGAACGGGAACTCACCCTCCTTACAGTTGAAGAGTTCCACATATTCCGACGCCCTATCTTTTGTATCCCCGAAACAAAATAACTCACTTTTATGAAAGTTAATCTTAAGGCCCGATAACCTTTCAAAAGCGCTAAGCACAATTTTCAGGTTTTTAGCCTTCTCTAAATCATCTTCCAGAAATAGAATTGTGTCATCCGCATACTGCAGGATGGAAAGGCCATCCTCCACTAAGTGAGGAACCAGACCGTCGAAGTAATCCAAACTCTTTGACCTCTCAATCAAGATTGCCAACATATCAGCCACAAGGTCAAAGAGAATAGGCGATAACGGGTCGCCCTGTCTCAAACCCTTCTTAGTTTGAAAAAAGGCCCCAAATCGTCATTCACCTTCACACACACACTCCCCCCCTTGACAATTTTCTCAATCCACTGGCACCATTTCATCGGGAAGCCTTTAAGCCTAAGCACCTGCTGTAGAAATGTCCAGTTAACTTTATCATATGCCTTCTCGAAGTCTAGCTTGAGAATTAGGCCCCTTCGCTTTTTCTTTTTAAGCTCGTGAATTGTCTCATGTAGGACTACCACTCCTTCCAAAATATATCTTCCAGGTAAGAAAGCCGATTGAGAAGGCTTGGTAATCCTACATGCTACCGAGGAGAATCTGTTAGCCAACACCTTGGTAAAAATTTTGAAGCTCACATTTAGCATACAGATGGGTCGGTACTGCTGAATTTTCTTGACCTCCTGCCCCTTTGGAAGTAAGGTTATAATTCCAAAATTAAGGCAGAAAAGCGGGAGCTCCCCGGTGTGGAAGTCTCTAAACATGGCCATTAGGTCATCTTTTATGAGACTCCAAAAGACTTGATAAAATTCAGCAGGACACCCATCTGGCCTGGTGCTTTGTTATGCTTCATCTGGAAGATAGCTTCCCTAACCTCCTTTTCAGTAAACTCACTCTCTAGCCCTTCGCTTTCTGCACTGGTGATTTGAGGAATATCCTCCACCATCGACTCGTTAAGCGCCATACTACTACACTCAGAGCAACCAAAGAGCCCCTTATAATAATCTGTAATAAACTTATTCAGCTGCTCTCTCCCTCCACTATGCCTTCCTCTTGCTCCAGACGGAAGATCCTAGTCTTTCTCCTTTTCCCGTTTGCTACCATCTGGAAGTATTTTGTATTACTATCCCCTTTCAAAATCTTAGTGGTCTTAGCTCTTTGGAACCAACGCACCTCCTCCTCCCTCAATAGCTGAGTAATTCATTCACTAATGCTCTGCTTAAGGTCCTACTCTCGCTGACTTAGCATCTGGGACTCCGCTTTTTTGTCTAATTCATCTGCCTTCCTTAATAGTTCTTGTTTCTCTTTTTTGTACGCACCATTCATATTCTTTGCCCATCCTCTCAAATATTGTCTCAACCTCCTGATTTTGTTTTGCCATCTTTGCATAGGGGTCACCCCCCTGTTTTCTTTCTTCCATACCTCTGAAACCACTTCAAAGAAGCCATCCTAGTTCAAATCTAAATGGTGGCGGTTCCTTTCTCTTGGTCCTCCCCCCAGTGCAAAGCAAAAGAGGGGTATGGTCTGAGACCTCCCTACTGAGTGCCTACACTGTCGCAAGCGGGAAATTTTGCTCCCATTCAGTGCTAACCAACACCCTGTCCAATCTCTCATATGTAGGTACCCTACGAGAGTTAGCCCAAGTATACTTACGCCCAGATATTTCAATTTCCCGCAAGTCCAAGCTGTCTATGACAGCGTTAAAAAGGAAAGGCCACCTTTCTTCAAATCTGTCATTATTTTTTTCACTACTATTCTGAATAATATTGAAATCCCCCCAATGCATAGGGGAAGATTCTCATTGCATCACGACTGCACTAATTCCGAAAGAAATGATTCCTTAAATTCGGGTTGGACTGCCCCATAAACAGCCACCAAAACCCACTTAAAATCTCTACTTCTATCTCGTAGCCTGAATTTCACAAAAAAGTCCCCCTCATCAATGCTTCCCACATCCATCACATCCAAATTCACTCCCACTAGAATGCCTCCGGACCTTCCATGTGGTTCCGTCCAATGCCATACAAAGTTCCTCCCCCCCACTAAAATTATTTAGTGTCTCTTGGGAGAAATCTTTCTTGCATGTTTCCAAAAGAGCGATAAAATCTAAGTTTTGCTCCTTGGAAGTCTCACTTAGGAATCTTGTTTTAGCCAAGTCACTAAGACCTCTGCTATTCCAGAATATCCCTCTCATTTGGAACACTTCTTAGAGAACTTTTCCTTCCTTGCCTTGCAAGTCTTTGTCAAGCACGACTTAGCGTGAGACTTGCCCTTACGACGCAAACCATCAAGTTCGCAATTTAGAGGGAAACTAGACTCATCAAAAACCTCTTCCATTAATTCTCCGCATAAGCTCTTTAAAGCTTTCCTCTCAATATCTTCTAAATTTTCCGCCTCACTTTCAGAATCCCCCCACTCTTGATCACTACCCCCTCCTCTATTGTTTCCTTTTTCATTGCATTATTCAAAAGCATATTAAAGTTATTGTCTTTGTCTACCCAAGATTCCCCAAAATTAATCCCTATTTGTTTCATGCAATTTATAACCATGTCTTTGTCAACCGAAAGTAAAGAAGGAAGACAAGGAATACCTTCTGGGAATTCAAGATTCCTCCTAGAAGCCCTCTCCTCGGCCTTAGCCAAGGTATGCTCTTCCCTAGCCCGTTGAAGCCTCGGACTCGCTCAGACCTGTGTCATCCTAGCCTCTGGGATATCAGCCACACCCTTCACCCTGCTCCCACTCTCCTCCTCCTTATCCTCTCCTGCCACTTCCCCATCCTCTAGCTTCTCTTGCTGCCCATCATCTTCTTCTCCCATCACCTTATCCGCTAACTCATCAATCACCTCATCAGCCGCTTTGTTGAGAATTTCATTTGCCTTCGCCCTAAGAAAAACCTCAAACTCCTCCTTCGTCATATCCTTAACCAGCTCTTTCCACGACACAAAGTCGTCCTCAACACCGCGGGCGGCATTAGCCACCCCCTCAACCTCAATGCCCTCAACACCTCTTTTTTGTTTCTTCAACACCCTCTCATGTCCATCTTCATCTTCCTGCTGCCCTCCCTCAACAGGGCCCTCTCCACCTGCCACCGAACCCCCTCCATGCCACTCAAACTCCGCTTCTTCCCCATTCTCATCAATACCCTTCTTCTCAACCACGAAATCAAGCTCAAAATAATGATCACCAATCACCACATCAAGCTGCTCCGGAATTAAACTCGGATTAAGAACAGCCACCAGAATGCGCCCAAAGTCATTCTTCCTAGTGGTCTCCATATCCACTATCTGAGTAGACCCAAGCATAGACCCAACCGCCCATAGCTCGAGAAACTCCTTTAGCTCTTTCCGCAGCCCAAACACCCTAATCCACACTTTTGGCAGCAAGAAACCCACCACTTTTTCATGCCACATCTCAAACTTGATCCTCACCCCGGTTGGCCCATTCGCTCCCTTAATATCTGCTCCTCCAAAAGCCACTGCCCTCTGTAATTCTACTTTAGATGGAAACTTGGCCAGAAAAGTGTTCTCCTCATGAGCCTTAAGCTCCCAAACCCACTTCCCCGGAAACAACCTTTCAAGCTGTTGTTTCACCTCTTCCATAAATAGTTGCCCCCCTTCCACCGAAATGAGCGTTGTTCTTGACTCTTTCTTTGCCCTAGGCAGCGGTGGGCGAGGAATATGATAGAATCCAAGATCATGAACCGCATAGCCCACAGCATGCGCCACCGGCCTCAGCGTCTTCAAGAGAGGACACTTGTAATTGACATGATCATTGTGCTTGTCGCAAATAACATAGTAAATCTCCGCCTTACAGTTAGCAGCAAAATGTCCCCGCTTAGCACAGCGCGAGCACTTTACCCCAACTTCTGCCTCTCCTCCTCCACGCCTACATCCCTCATCACCACATCACCATCATCAAGCTGTTGTTTCTGATTCCTCAACATCTCCTCTGCCTTCTTTGCAGTACGCAACTAGCGCTCCTTGCTGTCCTCAAGCTTGGTCTGCCGCCCTCGGCCAACCAGACCTCCGCCTCCTCTACCACGCCCAATGCCTCGACCCCGAAAGCCACCTCTGCCAGCACCATGCCCACCAAACTCTCTGCCCTCAAAGCTTCTCTGCGCGCCAAACTTGAAATCACGGTCACTGTGCCGCTGCACGCTATTGCCGCAGGCTGCCACCTCCACATACGGTGGCCGCCCACCCCCTCCATGGACAAAACCTCCATCAGCTCTCCCACCTCTTGCCCTGTACATTCGCTCCTCTCTCTGACGCGCTGCCATCACCAGCTCCGTCGCCGCCGTGCGAGCGCAGGAGCGCGGGACGTCGTGCGAGGGGCAGCGGTAACGTGGATTGGAATACCAATCGATCGGTTTACCCCCCCCTTTGGAACAGGAGCCCTAGTCCCTTTGGGCACCGAAAGGTCCGTCCGGCCATATTCTGGCCCCCAACGGCCCATGACACAGATCCACGAAGCCTAACTGCCACAGACGTCTGATTTTCAAAATTCGAAATTGGATCTCGCCGTCTTCCCCGTCGCCGGCGGATTGGCCGGAGATTGCGCCGGCACCGCTCCGTCAATTTCTGCTAGCTTGAACACCAAACCCTCTCTGCCCGCCCGACGATCCTTAACCCAAAGGTCCCCTAGTGACCTCGGTTGGTTAACATGCGCCGGCGGCAATGGATCTCTCCAAGGCTTAACCACGACAGAACGCCGCCGCAAGTCCGCAACAACTTAGGCTGCCGACACGACTTACTCCATGCCTTGCTAGCACCGCTAGATGTAGTAGCACAAGAGTCCGTCGTGCTATCCACCATGGTCGCAGTATGTCCCGTCAGCGACGGGTCCTTCGCCACTTTAATGGCACTTCCATCCCTCACCGGCGAGGCCTCCTCGTCAGAGCTATCCACATCAGAGCCATCCACTGAAGCGAGGGCCCAAAAGTGAGACCCCATGGCCGCCGGTGACCAGGAGTCCACGCTCGAGGCCTCCGCCCGCTATACCCAGACTTCCTCGTCTGACGCAGCAATCCCGTCGTGACCATCTGAGTCTGCAAAAAACTCATCCCTTCCCTCCACTATGTGAAAAACAGACATTGGTAACGGGCGCGGATGGCCATTGGTAACCGACAAAACACCCGTTACCGATCAAGCGTTACAAATAAGCCAACAAAGGTAACGGGGTGATGCCCGTTACTGATGACACGTGATTGTAACGGGCGTCGAACAAAGACCGTTACCACAACTACTTACCGGTCACCTGAAATGGCTGTTTCTCCAGGCCCACCGGAGCCTTTGGTAACGGGTGCAGACACTGAGCCCGTTACTCATAACACGTATTAGTAACGGGTGTCTAACGAAGACCGTTACCGAAACTAGTTACCGGTCACTTGAAACGTCTGTTTCTCTGGGCCCACATGGACCTTTGGTAACGGCCGCAGAAACCGAGCCCGTTACATGAACTCAACATCGAAGACACGGAAAATGACGTGTCTCCTCTATCTTGACGAAAGGAGACGCGTCGTGTAAGTGCGCGTCTCCTTCGTCTGGATGAAAGGAGACGCGTCTCCTCAGTGCGCGTCTCCTCCATCTGGACGAAAGGAGACGCGTCTTGTCAGTGCGCGTCTCCTATGTCTCGACGAAAGGAGACGCCTGCTGTGAACCCGTGTCTCCCTCTGTCTCGACCAAAGGAGACGCGTACTGTGTACGTGCGTCTCCTCTGTCTGGACCAAAGGAGACGCCTATTGTGTATGTGCGTCTCCTCTAATCGACCAAAGGAGACGAGTACTGTGAACTTGCGTCTCCTCTGTCTCGACTAAAGGAGACGCGTTGTCTACTTTCACAAAAATTAGGTCCAGCATCCACATTCACAAAACTCCACAAACTGAATAGAAATCCACAAGATTCACATGCTTAATTTGTCAAAATTCAGGCATTAAGTATCCTCTTCTAACAAGCTAAGTAATATAAGGTTCACAACAATATCATCCCTGGCCATGAGGATTGGTATCTAATACAATGCGAGCCATCATATAATCATTAATGTGAAATTTTCCTGAGGGTGCGATCACCTGGTCCATGAGGAATGAGGCAGTTCTTTCCCTAATGTGGAGCAGCGTGTCTCGGTGCAGCTGACAAGTAGGTATGTGAAATGCCTAAATATAACAATGTCAGCAGTCAACACACAGGTGGTTACCAAACATGTGCAGTGCTAATAAGCAAGAACTGTGCTTAGTTGCAGGTGTTACAATTGCAGATCCCAAGAAAGTAACTCAGGGTCCTTGAATTTATTTTTCACTGTAAGCATGTGATAGGCACAATAGAAGCCGCAGACTTTGGATTTGTAAGGTTATTGGTGGCACTGCGATAAATATACATAGACAAACAGTGGCGAGAAGAAATAAACTCAAGCTTTAGTACTAGCTTCCACAGGCAGGAAATACTAAGTAATACGTACATCAAAAGCCTTCTCATGGTTCAAGGCGCAGTGGGGCAACTTGTTGTCATCACAGTAACTATTCCAAGCACTACAACAAAACATGCAACAATGGTTAGGGCACCATTAATGAACTCCGCAGAGTTTGTTGAGGAAGTTTGTAGGTTAAGAAAGAAAAAGAACTTACTCATCAATGGCAAGTACCAACTGAGATAAATTAGTGTCTAGCATCCAATATGAATCAAGATACAAGACCGCCTTCTGGTTTGGAAAGATCGCCACTGCAATCCAGTGCTCCCCAGTGTTATAGCAGGAAATGATGACTCTCTTTTTAGCATATGACTGGTAGGCACGCTTCGTATAGGACACAAAAAAGTCGCTGTTATTTTGTATATTTGACTGGCTAAAGGATTCAGGATCAAGGAAGGCAACGGGTTCCTTCTTCTGCCGTACTTCTACAGCCATATTCCTAATATTAAGAAAAAACAAAGTGTAAGGAGGCAAAATACATAGTAAAGATGAACTGAGGCAGAAAGCACATTTAGATAGAAAATGATTAGTGAGAAGCAGATTAAATTTTCAAGCAACTTACAGGATGAAACAGTGGAGAAGTCCCATATCCAAAGCATCCAAGTTGAAGAGATCGTACAAGTCGCTGATGATCACCGACAACAGCTCATATTTTTCATCTTCTCTCACAGGCCATCAGCCGTGCTTGGGCCATATTATGCCCTGAATCAGAGACTCATCATTGTCCTTACAACGTCCCATGTAGAAATTGTGGAGATTAGTGACAGAAGGAGGAGTAGTATCCGGATGGTTGAGTTCATCAGCACTGAGCATTGCATTTCCAAATTGGTAGTTTGGGTTAATATGAGTCATAGCAACATTGGCCGCCTGCTTCTTAGCATTTCTCTCAGATTGCTTTTTGGCAGGCTTCTTTTCCTCCTGTTTTGAGATGGCTGAAGAAGGCTTTGTGGTAGGCTTCTGAGACCTTTTATTTTCAGCAATTTTCTGCTGCTGCTGCTTTGAGATGGCTGAAGAAGGTTTCTCAGATCGCTTTCTGGTAGACCTTTTATTTTCAGCGAGTTTCTTTTCCTGCTGCTTTGAGATGGCTGAAGAAGGTTTCTCAGGTGGTGTCTGACTAGCAGCTATTGCAGAGATATTGGGCCCAGATGTACCTGCAGCTTTCTTCGAACTGTCGTCAACAGATTTCTCGACATCAGCCAACACATGACTCTGGGCTCCTGCTTTGGCATCATTGTTTTGAGCACTTTCTTTTGGGGATGGAGGTTTTGTTCTTTCATGAGAAGGTGGGGATGTAATTTGCGTTTCTGGGTCTGGAGGAGGAGGAGGTGGGTTACCAAGTTGGGAATGAATCTGTTCTGTAATTTGCGTTTCTGGGTGTGGACGAGGAGAAGGAGGTGGGTTACCAGGTGGGGAATTTTGTTCTGTAGTTTGCGTTTCTGGGTTTGGGTTTTCTCCTGTAGTCTGTGAACCAGAAGGAAACTGTACCATAGTGTGCGAGCAAGATTTTGCAATTGGTGCTCCCTTGATGTGAATGTGACACCTCTTCCACTGTATCCTCTGGTGTAGAGCTTGTCCAAGTGTCGTCACCTCGTCATTAGGAGGGTGTTCCAGCACGTGATCCCTAAATACAGAATATACATGCAGCACTTCGACCACAGCACAGTCTTCATGAATCGGGACTGTGTGTAGCGTAGTCTGCTCTAGTTGAACCACACCAATTGCAGCTTCACATTCAACACCGTGAAATATGATCCATAGGCCACAGTCTGTGGGTTCAGTCAACGTGCCTATAAGGTCTTCCTATGTGGGGGAAGCAATGTGCAGTACCTTTGTCGACAACTCTGTAGTGCCATTGATCAAACCTACATTATCTGCGGATGCACAACTGATCTTCAGTCCGGCGGGTGAAGGGCTTGTGCGATTGGACACTGGTGCAAACACCACCTGGTACCCTCGTGCCATCATGTCAAGCATATCCTTCTCCATCTCAGCCTTGAGTTCTTGCTTGATTTCTTCCTTCATCTGTTGCTTATCAACTGATGAGTCAGTACTGGCCCTCTTCCTCTTCCTGTACATGGAAGCGTGCTGAGGCCATGCAAACTTCCAGCCCTGGTAGCTGGAGACACCTCGCACACAACCTGGTTGTTCAGGGTGGCCCAAGCACTGACTTAGCACATCATTCTCCCTCAGCCATGAAGTCATTCCTGAAGATTCTGCATGTGCATTCTTTTCCATGATGTCTGCAGCCACACTTTCATTTGCTACTTTGTTGATCACTATCTTGGCAACACCGTCTGTCACCACTAGCTTACTCCTTGCTCGCATCCAATTCCTATAACGATCATCAGTGATGGCATCATATGGGTTGGCGATCCCAGCCGCAGCTAATTTCCTGTCCTCTTCCTCCCACAGTGGTAGTTTTCCACAATAACCAGCTGGACCCATGCTGTGCTCGTTTGTATTCAGGCTTCGAAGTGACTTGAACTTGCAACTAAGAGATGAGGCTTCCTTGGTTTCCTGCTATTTCACAAACTCTGTCCAGTCTTCCAGCTTGATAAAGTCGTGCTTTCCAAATGGCTCGAGTCCTTTTCTGATAAAATCTCGCCTAAGCTGAAATCTGAATTGTCTCCATGCCTTGGCTGCAATCTTCCACAAAAGCTTGAATGCTTGCTCTTTCATGTCTTCCTGGAACTCCAAGTGTTTCTGCATATAGGTTTCAAACAAGTACCACTTTTGTTCATCGCTTAGTTTTTTTTATTTCTGGCAAATCCAAAGGTATCTTTTGTCTAGCGATGAGCCCTGCAAGCGCCCTGAACCTGCGCTTTTGTGTCAATGGTACTGGCATCCCCCCCTCTCTCAACCTCAGTGACTACCATTTGTCTCTTGGCCACTTTGTCGCTGTCCTTGGCACTCTGGCTCGGCCCGTAGCCCCACCCACCTGCTCTTGTTCTTCACTAGCAGTGGTATATCCATCTTCTTCATTATATGCATCTTCTTCAAATTGCTCATGTCGGCAGTCCTCGACAGAGTTATCCTGTGAATTAATTGTCAAGGGATTATGAGAAAGGTCAGCTCAGTGTCCAAGAATAGCACAAAAAGCAGACCATACTGCTACCTCTCCCAGGAGACATGCTACAACAGGAGACAAGTAGAGCACATTTTTAGTTAACCATGCATAACAGCTAAGCATTTATCTAATCAACACCCACAGAACTGTGTACAAGACCATACAAATGAGAAAATAATTACAGTAACTAGTTTAGCTCACTATAATCTCATTGGTTCTATGGTAAACCATTAACATAAATGCAATATTCAGAAACCAAAAAATTAGTTTAGGCAATACGACCTTACCATTTTAAAGAGGAAGATGCTCGCTGCCTCTGTTGCTGATGAGGTACTTATTCAACTTGGAGAGAATGTCCAAATGTACATATGGAACAAGAGCAAAACCAAATATAAGAGTGAGTCGAAAGGAAAATGCTAAGTATACATTTTGAAACTCGAAACCCTAACTGAGCATCAGTGGCGGAGCTAGAAAAAAAAATTAGCTGGGGCGACACCTAATGACGGACCAAACCAAAATGAAACACACACCAATTCACACATCTATATGCTGCAGTTGCACAAATTTTAGCAAAAATTTTCAAAATGTAGTCTTAAATTTGAAGAACAAAGACACAAATTAGCAAGTACTAAGGTCCTATGAGTCATGGCGCCATCTAGAAATACTACCGAAGCTTAAAAATATCGTCAGAGAAGAAGGAACATAGTCGAGTTAGGGAAGATTAGCTGGGGCGGCTGCCCCAGCAGGCCCCAATGTGGCTACGCTACTGGTGAGCATAGTCAAGAATGTATCTTAATGATGTAGGAGAGATTTCTAGCATGCAGTTCACCTTGTCACTGTTGGAGCGGAGGGATCTCTAGTCGCCACGTCCTCGCATCGACCTCGTGCGCTGGATCCCTCCTCCTCCTCCTAGTCGTCGTCGCTGGAAGGCGAGGGGTGGTGTGGCGCGCGTCTCAGCGAAGGTGTGTAGCGTGCGTCGCGTCGCAGGAGGGAGGGGGGAGGGGAGGAAGGCGAGGGTGAGGAAGCGGCGGCGGAGGGGGCGAGGGGGAGGAAGCGGCGGCGGCGCGAGGGGGAGAAAGACGACGGCGTGAGGGGAGAGTGAGGAGGCGACTGCGTGAGGGAGGCGTCTTTCCCTACTAACCCTAGCGCGAGTAGGCGTGTGTGGGCCTTAAAACTGAAAGGCCCAATATTATTAGGAAAACGCGTCAGGCTGGGGCTAGTTCTATTCGAATGCAGAACTGTTCGCATCATTTTTCCCTTTTAATCTGCAATCAAAGATTTGAATCACGTATTTCTCCGTCATTTGTAATCCAAATTTGATGATATTTGTTTCTGATTTTTTCTAAAATAAACTTCTATTCATTTATGACATTGTTTCGTATATAACTCCATTTCCTGGATGTTGTTTATACGCCTTTATCTTGTTTCTTACAAGTAACATAGAAATAATATATGTTTTACACAACCATTACTAATGAAACTTTGTATTTCGTAATGTTAAGGTGAACACAAGGTTGTGTTAAAATTTCAAATGTATATGAGTTCGAACATGTTGTGAAGTATGGAAAACTTCAGTGTTGAAGTATAACATTCTAGGAAACTATGTGAGAGATGTACACATTTGTACACAAGTATGATCTTCCTTTTGAGAAACCATTTGAAATTTTTATGACGAGTTTACAGACCCAAATTATGTTGCCAAGTCAATTTGTAGAATTTTTAGACCAACCTAAGACGTTATTACAATTATTATATCCCAACCATGAGATAAAAAATCAAATTTTGATAATTTTGGTTACACAAGTGTGCCTGCTGATATTTTATTCGAATACTAGATGATCAACTACGAATGGTTCATATTTTTAATGAATTTTTAGGTGTTGTTTAATGGGCTCTAATATTTGAGGGAAGCAAGTTTCATTTCAAAAAAATTACTGTCGGGCCCACGTGTCAGCGTTAGCAGCCTATATAAAAAAGATAACGTTGCCTGGCCGGTCGAACCCACCTGACAACAAATGAGACGCGGGGTCTCGAACCCGCGTCGGAAATGACTCTCGATTTTGGAAATGAATATAACATCCCGAATGGGATAAGCGCAGCACACACGACGCTCTGACCTCTGAGCTCCCTGCTTCTTCTTCCCCGCTCTGAGCTCCACCGCCGCCCGCCCTTCCTTTCCCCACCGTCGCACACATGTCGCACTACGCCGATTCGTCTGGAGGTGGACGTGGCAGGAGTAGGTTTCAAGGTGGCTGGGGCAGCCGCATTCACTCCATCGGCTTGGATCCAGTCGGTGAGCTAAGCGGCTTCCCACTGGTCCCTTGCCCGGACTGTGGTATGGCTCCGGTGGTGGAGGGGAGGACGCAGAAGGAAGGTGAAAACCACGATCGTCTTTATTTCAAGTGTGCGAGGAACGCGATGAGTAGTCTAAGCTGTGATTTCCCAAATCTGAGTTAGAGTTCTTATGTGCTTTTGATTTGCACAGTTCCCCAAGCTTTGTGGATATTACCATTTCGAGAAGGAGTATCTCCAGATGCTGAAGGATGCTGGTGTCATATCTTTTCGACCGTCGAACTGGGCAGACGTGATCGATGAAGTAGTTGATTCAGTGGATTATTAACTTGGGAGCGACAATCAGAGGAAAGCACCGGACGACAAGCAGAGGAAGAAAGCACTGGAGGAGAAGATGGACAATGTGATCTGGAAGATGAACTTGATTATTGTGGGTGCTGTTTGTGTAGTATTTGGATGTTTACTGGGGATGTATGCTGCAAAGAAGTAATTGCGATGTGAAAAGTGGTGCTTTAATTTGTTTCATCTGTGTGAATGAGGAATGAAAAATTTATTACAGATGACAAACTTAAATGTATGAATGAAAAAAATGGAATGGAATGACAATTGGGTCACGAATCTTAATGTGTCACATATCACAAATTTCATCAATTCATCTGTGTTGACATTTCAGTGTGAAATTTACCAGCCCGCACCAGCATTTCGAAACTCAGAATCTTTTCACTAACAAATAGAGTAGTAACAAACATTGCAATTCATTGTTACCCCGCTGCCACTCTGCCCTGCCACTCTGCCATTGTTAGAGGAACACATATTAACAGAGGAACATGTTCATGACAAACAAGCAGAGTTCCCAATGTTTGACCAAAAGCCCCTCTCCCCTGCCACTTAGATGTAGTTCATCACAAGTTCAACAAACACACTGGAGGAACAAGCAGAGTTCCACGAACAAACAGAGGAGGACGAACACACATATGAGGAATAAATTAATTAAGCTAAGGTAGGAAGACTTGTCGCCACCGCCGGAGGAGCCCCACCGTCAGAGTCGGAGTCGGAGCCGCCGAGGCCGCGTTCATCACCGCCGTCGAAGCCGCCATTGTCGCCGTCACCGTCGCCGCCGTCGTCGCCGTCACCGCCGTCGTCGCCGTCACCGTCGCCCAAGACCACGACTCTCTCAAGGTCCCCAACCAACCAACAGATCTTGAAGGCGAAATCCTTCACGGACCTCTGCAGCGGATCGTTGGGTCATGGCACGCCGAGCTTAACACACACCTGTTGAAGCTTCCTGAAAGCTTCGGCCAAGACTAGGACGGACCAAATGTTGTCCAAAACTCGTTGTGAACTCAGAGAGGAGGGCTGCACGGGCGGCGGTGCCGGTGCCTCCTCGGCCGGCGGCACCGGCGCTTCCTGGATGAGACGACGGCGTTGGCTTTCGTCGTTGTCGTCCTCCTCCCTTCCCCGCTTCCTCGATGGCTCGCTCGACGACGATGCCATGCGCGCGCTTGAGGAAGAAGAAGCTCTTGGTGACCGGAGACGACGGTGGTGCTGGGGTTTTCTTGGTGGTGCGCTTGAAGCTTATGGAAGAAAGCTCTTGGCCGGCCGGGCATTTATATGACAAGACGGGGAACCGTCAGGCGGCCAGTCTTCCCACTGCGACACGCCACTATGCCTCGGAACGCGGTACGCTGCGCCGACACGTGTCCACTAACCAGCATCGCATTTGACAAAAGACTTTTTTCTCCGTCCTACAAAGACTGTTCATATACCTTATTTTAATACCTCTTTTCAAGTTCCAATGCAAAGACTGTTCATATAGCTTATTTTAATTTATTAATACCTTTATTCGCTGGAAACCGACCACAAAGGAAACAGTTCTCCTTTCTCCTTTTAATCTGGAACCAAATTTTCTGTCACGTATTTCTCGGTCATACGTAATCCAAATTTGATGATTGTTTTTTCTTATTTTTTCTAAAATCGCCATATTTTCATTAATTTCATTGTTTAGTGTATATTTCCTTTTCGTTAGTAATGTTTTTATGCCTTATCTTGTACTTGATAAGTAGAACATAGAAATAATATTTGTTTTACACAACCATTTTTATGAAACTTTGTATTTCGTATTGTTAAGGTGGACACAAGGTTGTGTTAAATTTTCAAATCTATACGAGTTCGAACATGTTGTAAAGTGTGGAAAACTTCAGTGTCGAAGTAACATTCTAGGAAACTATGTGAGAGATGTACACATTTGTACACAAGTATGATCTTCCTTTTTAGAAACCACTTGAAATTTTTATGATAAGTTTAGGGAACCAAATTATGTTGCCAACTGAATTTGTAGAATTTTTAGACGAACCTAATACGTTATTAGAATTATATCCCAAACACGAGATAAAAATTCGAATTTTGATAATTTTGTTTACACAAGTGTGCCTGCTGATATTTTATTTGAATACTAAATGACCAACTACTAATTGTTCGTATTTTTAATGAATTTATAGGTGCTGTTTTATGGGCTCTAATATTTGAGGGAAGCAAGTTTCATTTCAAAAAAAAATAATGTCGGGCCCACGTGTCAGCGTCAGCAGCCTATATAAAAAAGGTAACCATTGCCTGCCCGCCCCCACGTGATAACTAATGTGACATGGGTTCTCGAACCTGCGTCGGCAATGGCTCTCCATTTTGGAAAATGAATATAAGATCCCGAATGGATAAGCGCAGCACACACGACGCTTTCCTAATTCCTCACTACGGATTAGCGGAGGTGAGCGGAGGTGGCGCCGGCGAGGTGAGCGGAGGCGGGGATGAGCACCGGCGAGGGGCCAAGCAGCGGACGACCCCGTGCACCGTGTTTCGAGGAGGAGAAGCCGAACGCGATGCGGTACCACAACTGGATCCGCGCGCGCGTCAGCGAGATTGCGGCGAAGACAGAGACGACGATGACCCTCGGAGAGGGGCCAAGCGGCGGTGCAGCGAACCCAAAGCCAGAGATGAGCGTCATCGACTGGATCCTCTTGGGTTCCGACGAGGGGCCAAGCAACGGCAGGGAGGAGCGTGCCGGCGAGGGGGTAGCGAAGAGGGCAAGGCGCCTGCCTCACGTCTACGACGGCAAATGTCTTGCAAAGCCGGCGAGGGGTCGAGGGAGCAGCGAAGGTGTAGAGGACCTCATATCCGACGCTGGCAACTACCACGACGACGGCGAGGTAAGTTTCTCTGAATCACAGTGCCTTTTACTTGTTCTATAAATGGAGCAGCTTGAGTTTGAGCTTGATCTACTTGTTCCATAGAGATTTTGTAGGATTTCTAACATGATCAATGTAGCAACTTGTTCCTATGAAATGGCTAGCTTGTTCCTTTGTCTATCTCAATCTTCTCATTCCTAAGGTTCATCCAAATGATCAATGTAGCAACTTTCCTATGTTTTTCATTCCATAGGAATCAAAATGGCATGACACTATCTGGGAATATGTGAAACCTGGGGTTTATAATATTAAGGAAGACATGCACATCCTCCTCACAAAGGCTGCATTCATGAGGCGGTACAAGTTTGTGGTTGAACAAAATCTGCAGCCCATGGAAGGTGCGCTCGATGTGTTTCAAGATACCTTGGTTGCATTTGAAGAGGCTGCAAAAAAAGCAAACCTTAGTTGAAGATACCATGCTTTTGTTGATGTTGAAGGGGGCATGCTTTTGTTGATGTGCATGGTCAGACAGCATGACCATTGTAAAAATGTGACGGGCAAGTTAAGGCCTAGCTAGATGGACAAGTTATTAACTGTTTGTAATAATTATGTATATCTGTGTGGATCTTTGTGGACAAGTAATCTTTATCTATATATGTGGACAAGTTATCTTTAGCTATATTATGTCTGTTTTGTCTCAAAAGATTTTTTGTTGATTATGCCTGTATGTCGAAATGGGAGCCCTGAGAGATCGGGCTGACCTGTCAATCAAGACAGATACAAAGGAGACTACGCGGGATGGTTATTCTGCGTCGCATTTGCCCCTCCAAACCGACGAGGAGGAGCCGGCCCCACGCGCCGCCCCCGTGCATTGGAGACGAGGTTTGGCTTATCCACGTATCCTTTGTTCCCAATGTTTGACCAAAAGCCACTCTCTCCTGCCACTCGATCTGCCATTCTGCCTTGCTTCTCAAACCTTCTGCCTTCCTCGTCTCCGTCGCCTTCTCTCCGATCCCCTTCTCTTTCCTCGTCTCCGTCGCAGAGATGACCAGCGGAAAGCAGTCGTTCCCCCGCCGCGACTCAAGAGGGAGGTTCTGCAGCGAGGAGGAGAAGGCCCCGCCCTCCGCCCCCGCCAAGAGAGTGAGGTTCCGCAGCGAAGAGGTCGGTTCTTCGTCGGCCAGGGGGAGGAGGCCGTACACGCGCGCAAGCGCCAAGGGGGTGCACTCCGGCGACGCCCGGCAGGCAGAGGCCGAGCCTTCCTCGAGTTTGGTATGCTTGAAGTTAGATTTATGCTTGAAATTGAATTCTTGGTACTCATCATATGCTGCTCACAAAAATGTTGAACTCATTCTGTATACTGCTTCGATTTCTGAATCTTCATGCTCAGCGACTTTTATTAACTGAACATCCAGTGCCTTCACTGATCAATGGTTCCAATGCATCAATTTTCCATTGTTTTAGGAAGTTGTTGTACCAGCACATGACATTGTCAGGATCTGGACAGAAATCGACAAGCTCAAGAAAACCTTAGACTACATCTGCACATTCCTAAACAGGATGGAAAGAATGAAGAAGGATGACATTGGTAAAGAGAAGCAACAGGCAAGTTTTGAACCTAGTTACAGCTAAACAACTTTCTTGTTTGACCGGTTACAACTTTATGATATTAAACTTGGCAATCTAATTGTGAAGCTTGCTTCAATTTGCCTTTGTTTTAGAAATGTGTTGTTACTCGGGAGGAAAATTATTAACCTTTCGAGTAGAAATTTTGTTATGCTTGAAATTTAATACATGGTACTCATCATATGCTGCTCACAAAATTGTTGAACTTATTCTATATACTACTTCAATTTCTGAATCTCCATGCTACATCGACTTTTATTAACTGAACATCCAGTGCCTTTGTTTTAGGGAGGTGCTGTAGCTTGGGAGGACATTAATATGATCTGGAAACAAATCCACATGATCAACCAAGCTCTGAACCCAGTTACAGCTAAACAACTTTCTTGTTTGACCAGTTACATCTTTCATGATATTAAACTTGGCAATCTAATTATGAAACTTGCATCAATTTGCCTTTGTGGTAGAAATGTGTTGTTACTCGGGAGGATCTTCACTGTATCTGGAAAGTACTCGACAAGGTGGATAGAAGGATGGATGACAAGGCTGTGGACGACATAAGTCTCCTAGCAAATGGTCAGAAAATACTAGAATCTGAGGTGGAGAAGCTTAAAGACGCACAAAAGATGAAGGATATTGAACTTGCCAAAGCTGCAAAGAAGAATGCTGAGCTGTAGGAAAGACTTGTAAAACTAGAGGCAAAGATAGCTGAACTTGAGGCTGTAGCACAAAAGAAGCCATCTAACTAGTGCCCCTGCTGATGCACGTCAGATGTGGTCATGTGAATCTGTTTGTTCTGAACATTATGCATGTCATATGTATGTGAACATGTGATGCTAACTATATATGCATCTTAAATATGTAGAATATGCTCTTATGACTACTATCTATGTGTACTTGTGGTTTTGCATCTTATTTAAGAGACATGATTATATGTTTGTGTGATATCCAATATTTGCTATGATGACATAGTCAAATATTTGACGGTAGTGACAGTGCTAATGGACTTCAATTATTGAGCTTCGAGTCCAATAACGGGCGTCAAATTGTCATCAGTAACGGACTTAAAAGCACGTTACCGATATGGCAGTGATCGGTAACGGACTTGAAAAGCCCGTTACGGATACGTTTAACTTTCGTAACGGTCATGTTTTAACGTCCGTTACAAAGAATAACTGTAACGGGCGTTTAAGAAGCCCGTTACTGGAAGTCGTCATTGGTAATGGGCGCTGTGTTGGCCACGTCGGGGTCGAGCCTACCAGGCTTATGCGTAACGGGCGCCAAACAACAACCGTTACAGATGGGGTCCATGTAACGGGTGTTAAGGGCCCGTTACAAATGCTGCGTGACCTATTTGAGGCTTTCACGTAGTGCTCTGGTCTTCGTTTTCACGTAGTGCTCTGGTCTTCGCTCGCCGCCGCTCGCCGGTGCCCAGGGGCGTGGCGCGAGTGTCAAACACCGCCTCCTCCTGACGGCAGTCTTCCCTTCTTCTCTCTCCTCGCTCATCCCCTCATTTCGCGGTAGTCCGAACCCTCACAACTCTCTCAAGTGGGACACATCAAGCTCTGAACCCTTATGGGGACCAATTGTACACCAATTTAAAAGAGGAGTGGTTCAACTCACCCTGATATGCAGTGTCTCGATGTTGAGAAAGCATTTGAGGAAGCTGGGAATCATCACTGGTGGAAAAACAACCTTTGTTCCCAAGCATTTGTCCCGGTTCAACTTTGGAACCGGGACAAATGCTTTTGGGGCGACGTGGCCTCGGAAGGCTGCTTGCGACGCCCCTCCTTTAGTCTCGGGTGGTAATACCACCCGGGACTAAAGGCCTGGCGTCCAACGGCTCCGAGCTGCAATTATTGGCGCCAGACTTTAGTCCCGGGTGGTATTACGACCCGAGACTAAAGGGTGAGCCTTTAGTCCCGGGTCGTAACACCACCCGGGACTAAAGTTTTTGTCCCGGTTGGTATTACCACCCGAGACTAAAGTCTCATCTTTAGTCCAGGGTGGTAATACCACCTGGGACTAAAGGGTGCGCCTATAAATCCCTGCCTCCCTTCTTCTTCCTCTGCCCGAGCTCACATTCACCCGAGACTTAAGCACCCGAGACTTAAGAGATAGTTTGTGAAGAGCTAGCTAGTTCTTCTCCTAGCCAATTTTTTCATCATCCATTTGTGAAGATTTCTCTCCTCCAAAGTGTTGCTAAGGTTTGATTCTTCATCCTTCCTTCATTTGTTATGATTAAATTTCGTTTTTATGGTTAGAAATGGAGAAAATATGGATTTAGATTTTTAGGTGGTAGGAGGAGCTAAGAGATGTTTTAGATTTAGCTAACATTGTATTTAGTTTCACATATTTTTTAAGCATAGTTTCACATAGGGATTTATCCTCTGATTTTATAGTTTTTGCTATAGAGATAATGGATTTTAACTTTTAGATGAGAGATGCATTTAATTTTACATTTAGCTTAATTTATGACAAGTTAGTTTATTAAAAAAATGGTCATTACCAAACAAAAATATACTACCTACCTATTTAATTCATTTTTGTTAAGTATTTCTTATTTTTATTTAGAATACATTTAGGCATTCTCTTATTTTTTTTCTTTTTTCCATATATACAGTCGGTTGGACGTTCTGTACCAGTAGCCTTACATCCTACCTAGCTACAGTCCAACATCACCTACGAGCTGGGGCTATACGTGGCTCGGTGATGTTGGGCTGTAGCCAGGTAGGAGATGCAGGGCTGTAGTTTGGCAATGTACTGTAAGTGGGAGAGCGAGGTGTGTGTATATGATGGTGAGGTGAGGTTTGTACTTCCTAAATGATCAGGGTGATTCGAAAAGGTATAGTACAGACTTACGTCGCCTCCGGGCTTACTGCACCTGAACGAGCTCTTGCACTTATCTGTTTAGTTATTAGAAAATGAGAAAATAGGTCTTATATATTATGTTTTTATATAGAATAGATTTAAGCATTCTCTTATTTAAGCATTATTTTATATATATTACAGAGTAGTCCAGAATAACTATGGCAAGTCATGGCGGCGGTCGTGGAATCAGTTTTGATGACCGGCCACCTTTGGCTCGTCGTCCAGGCATACGCTTCACCCATGGTGTGATTGAGTTACCTACTGGTGATCGAAGCCAGGGACCTCGTCCCAACATAGTAATATTCTTTCGTTGTATAAATTTCATGTTTACGTACTACACACGGATAATAATATTATTTTCATACACTGCAGGTTCTCAATCATTTGCAGTGGCTCGCACATGTTGTTGAAAATTTAGGTGGTACCCCTCTTGTTTCACAATGCGCCATTGTCGGTCCAAACAATTGCATACAATTAAAAATCTCGTTTGACATAGCCGTTCGAGGACAAAATCACTCCTCGCTGTCTTCAGAACCCATCCAAATGGTATCCATTGTTGGGTGGGGTGCCCCTGCACTGGTTAAGAGGACTTATGAAAGGACCGCCGTGCAGGCATGCTTACAACAACTAAACACTAATGGGTATTTTGTGCCAGATTACTCTTATTTTCTAATAAAGTCACTCGAGGAAGGAGAAAGTGTCACCAGGACCGCAGAGAAACTTTGTCAGCTAAATGAACATGACATGGTATGGAGCACCATTTACTCTTATTCAGCATTTTTAATGCATCGTAATAACATTATTCTTAATTGTAGGATATGTTTGGTCAAACTTTTGCGGCAATGAGCTTTCATGCAATTCTAGAGCAAGTGATGGATGTTGTGGGATTTTCTTACACAGATTCAAATGCTATACAAACAAGAAATTGGAAGTATCAGGCTCATCTTTCATTTTACAGGCCATATCAGTTTGCCTCGCCGCCACTGTTTGAAATTTATGAAAGTCCATGTGACCGTAATTGTGAAGCGATAGAGAGTGCACTGATCCATTCTCTGGCATATTTCGCTGAAGTTCTCGACTTCAAGATCGGAGACTTCAACTATATGGACTATCTAAGGAAGAAGAATGAAGTATGAAATATGTGTCGTGCATTGATGCACCCCTCTATCTTTGTTAAGACCGTACCTTAAGTATTCATGTATGAACTTTTTATGTTTGTAAGACCTTAATTAAGTATTGATGTACGAACTTTTTTATATTTTTTGTTAAGACCTTAAGTATTGATGTTAGGCCAGTGACTAATTTATTGGAAACCTTAATATTAGGGTTCTCACCTCCAAAGTATTGATTAAGCCTCAATATTAGCCTTTATCACAAATTTTGGAGACCTTAATATATATTAAACTAAAAAAACAACAGGGTCATTGGGGGGCAACCCTTTAGTCTCGGTTGGTAATCCAACCCGGGACTAAAGGCCAGCCCTCCACGGCCGCAATGATTGGGGCCGGCCTTTAGTCCCGGGTGGTAAACCAACCCAGGACTAAAGGGTTGGTGGGGCCGGCCTTCAGAGGCCTTTTGTCCTGGTTAGTAAAACCAACCGGGACAAAAGGCCTCCCCTATACAAAATCGACAGCACGCTCCCTTCTTCTTCCCCTGCCCGACCATTTTTCACCGAGAGCTCAAAGAGCAAGCTCCTCTAAGCTCCATGGCGCCTCAAACCTAGGGAGGTGCTGCCCAAATTTTTCGTCATCAATTTTTGGAGTTTTCTCACCTCCAAGGTGTTGCTAAGGTATTATTCTTCATCCTCCATTCATTTGTTGTGTTTAAATTTCGTGTTATGGTTTAGAGAAGGAGAAAATAGAAATTTTGATTTAAGAGCTAAGAGATGAGGTTTTTAGTATACTTTAGATTTAGTAATAAGTATTTATCATTTGTTATGATAATCTTCTATCATTCATTTGTACTAAGATTTTTTTTGTTTTTATAAAAAATTTACTTTTAGCTAGCTTTATGTATTATTAGAGAAAATAGAATTTATTAATTTAGTTATTAGAAAATGAGACCTAGGGATAGTGTATATTTTTTATACTTAAAATTTATGCCATAATTAAGAAAATAGAAAATTTGATTTAAGAGCTAAGAGATATAGTTTTTATATTAGTATACTTTAGATTTGGTAATAAGTAGTTTTCATTTGTTATGATTATCTTCTTTCATTCATTTGTACTAAGATTTTTTTTTGTTTTTTATACTTTAGTGTTGTAGAATTAACATGGATATTTTTCACTTAATATGATGCAGATGAACCGGCAATGGATGTACAACACCGACAGACGGTCAGCGGAGTACATTACCGGCATGCATGGTTTTCTCGAAGTGGCGGAAAAAAACAAGGATGCGAGTGGGTTCATGTGTTGTCCATGCTCCGATTGCAGAAACGAAAGAGACTACCATGACCTGGGCACACTTCACCTCCACTTGTTGAAATACGGATTCATGCCGAACTATGTGGTTTGGACCAAGCACGGTGAAAGAGGGGTTGTGATGGAAGACGACGAAGAAGAGGAGGAGGGTATTCCGGACTGGGCCGCAGGTCAAGCTTTTGCAGATACTTTAATGGAAGATGCTGACGAAGAAGAGTTACCAGCACATGCTGACGGGCCTGCTGATGATCTCGGCCAGGTTCTACAGGATGCACAAAGAGACTGTGAAAACGAAAAAGAAAAGGCAAAGTTCCAACGTATGATCGAAGATCACAGAAAACCGTTATACCCAGATTGCAAGCCATGTCACAAAAAGCTTGGTACTACACTAGAAATGCTGCAATGGAAGGCAAAACATGGTGTGTCTGATGAGGCATTTGAAGGGATGCTAAAAATTGTGAAGGACAAGCTTCCGGAGAATAATGAATTACCGTCCACCACATATGAAGCAAAACAGACTGTGTGCCCTCTTGGGTTGGAGGTACAGAAGTTCCATGCATGCCCAAATGATTGCATCCTATATCGGGGTAAGGATTACGAGAATTTGGATGCTTGTCCTGTGTGCAAAGCGCTACGTTATAAGATTCGGCGAGATGAAGATGCTGGTGATCTCCAGGGGCACCGTGACAAGACGAAGAAAATTCCGGCGAAGGTTATGTGGTATTTTCCTATAATACCACGTTTGAAGCGTTTGTTCCAGAACAAAGCACATGCTAAGTTGATGAGATGGCACGCCGAGGAACGTAAGCAAGACAACCTGCTGAGACATCCGGCTGATGGGTCTCAGTGGAGAAAGATTGATAGAGAATTCAAGACATTTTCTGAGAACGGGGAAAGGAACATAAGGTTTGGTTTAAGTACGGATGGTTTCAATCCATTCGGGGAGTTTAACAGTGGTCATAGCACTTGGCCTGTGACCCTATGCATGTTCAACCTTCCAGGTTGGATGTGCATGAAGCGAAAGTTCATTATGATGCCGGTGCTCATCCAAGGTCCAAAACAACCCGGCAACGACATTGATGTGTACCTAAGACCGTTGGTCGATGAACTATTACTGCTATGGCGGGAAGAGGGCGTACGTGTGTGGGATGAGGATAGGCAAGAGAACTTCGATCTACGAGCATTGTTGTTCATAACCATCAATGATTGGCCTGCCCTAAGTAACCTTTCTGGGCAGACAAACAAGGGATATCGGGCATGCACGCACTGTTTACATAGAACACAAAGTATTCATCTCAAAAACTATAAGAAGGTCGTGTATAATGGTCACTGTTGTTTCCTTCCAACTAATCACCCCTTACGGAAGAAAGTGATGCATTGGAAAGGGAAGGCTGACCATCGTACGAAGCCACCCCATTTTAATGGAGATGCCGTATTTGAGATGGTAAATGATCTAAGGGTAGTCTTTGGAAAGGGTGCTAGTAGTGAACCTGTTCCAACTGACGCCAACGGGCCTGCACCAATGTGGAAGAACAAATCTATATTTTGGGAGCTACCTTATTGGCGTAGCCTTGAGGTCCGACACGTAATTGACGTGATGCACCTTACGAAGAATCTTTGCGTGAATGTGCTAGGCTTCATGGGTTGTTACGGTAACCCGAAGGATACCAACGAAGTACGAGAGGACCTGAAAGAATTTCATAAGATTCCCAAAGTTCCGCGGGAGGGTGATGATGAAACTGATCCGGAAGAGGATGATGATGATGTTGATTACTATGGTCCTGCTAGTTACACTCTCACCAAGAAAGAGAAGGAAAGCGTGTTTGATTGCCTGAACAGTATTAAGGTTCCGTCTGGCTACTCGTCGAATTTAAAGGGGATTATAAATATGAAAGAGAAGAAGTTCACAAATCTAAAGGCCCACGATTGTCACATGTTGATGACACAGTTGCTTCCAGTTGCGTTGAGGGGTGTTCTATCAGAGAATGTACGATTACTGGTCGTAAAGCTTTGTGCATTTCTCAATGCAATTTCACAGAAGGCAATCGATCCAGCCAAGCTAGGAAAGCTACAGAATGATGCGGTTCAATGTCTTCTCGGCTTTGAGTTGGCATTTCCACCTTCCTTCCTCAATGTTATGACGCACCTCCTGGTACACCTTGTGAAAGAAATTTCTATTCTCGGTCCAGTATACCTTCACAACATGTGGCCTTTTGAGAGGTTCATGTCGATCCTCAAGAAATATGTTCTTAACCGTGCCCGTCCGGAAGGAAGCATTGCTAAGGGATATGGAACTGAGGAGGTCATTGAGTTTTGTGTTGATTTTGTCGACACAATTGACTCGATTGGGCTTCCAGTATCACGACACGAGGGGAGGCTACAGGGAAAGGGTACCATCGGAAGGAAATCAAGTTTGAGCAATAATACTGATTTATTCCATAAAGCACACCTAACAGTCCTGCAACAATCATCACTGGTGACTCTGTATAGGATGGAACACGAGTAGATTATTGCTTCTCAAAATCCAACCAAATCCCCAGTCTGGATTGCACGCCATCACTTGGAAACATTTCCCTCATGGTTGAGTGAACAACTAATCGGAAACTCAACGATTCATCCACAACTAGCTTTGTTAGCCAGGGGACCTTGTAGCACAATTACAAGATTTCAAGCTTACGATATGAATGGTTACAATTTTTACACGAGAGCTCAAGATCGCAAAAGCACAAACCAAAATAGTGGTGTCTGTATGGACGTCATTGGAAAAGGTGGGGGCAAGACCTGCTGTTATGGTATCATAGAAGAGATATGGGAGCTTGAGTACGGAGCGATGAACGTCCCTCTGTTTTTTTGCCAATGGGTAAACCTGAATGGCGTAAAGAAAGATGAATATGGAATGACAATAGTGGACCTTACCAAGATTGGGTTCAAAGATAATCCATTCGTGCTTGCCAAAGATGTGCATCAGGTTTTCTATGTGAAGGATATGACTAGCATACCGAAGAATAAAAATCCCCAAGAAGCAGGACCACAAGAGGCAAAGCATCACATAGTTCTTCCAGGTAAAAGAGTAATCGTGGGAGTCGAGGACAAAACAGATCAATCCGATGATTATGATCAGTTTGATGGCGTGCCTCCGTTCGGTGTCGAAGTTGACCCAAGCATATTGCTTGGACGTGAAGAGACACCGTACTTACGTGCTTGAGATTAATGTCATAATGTAATGATTATTGATCAAATCAATTGTGTATCGGTCTCAAAATTTTTATGAAGCTTGAATATGTCATGTGAGATTGACCCACCAAGTTTGAGATTTTTCTGAATTAATTTACTATTTTTTTGGTTTAATTGAATTTTCGTGTGACATTACCTAGAAATTAAATGTTGAGCTGAGAGCACCCCTGAAACGATCCAGAATGGTGCCAAACTTGGCCACAAGTTCTCTTGTGCCTTAGGAGTCTAATTTATCTGGAAGTCGAATCATAATTCTTGAGTTATTGATGTGTAATTCACAATATTCTAGCTCCTTTAGCACGAAGAAAAAACCTAAAATACATTTAGTCATCAGAAAAATCTAAGATCTTGCGTGTAAATGACAACCAAAAAAATTTCAGACCATTTCGACATAGATGGAGTACACGTGCTTCACAAAACTATATAGAACCTTTCATCGAACCATGTCTATACCACTTATGTCTTAACGATTCTGAAGTCCATGCACTTTGCAGTGTTGTATCGGTCTCAAAATTTTTATGACACTTGAATATGTCATGTGAGATTGACCCACCAAGTTTGAGATTTTTCTGAATTAATTTACTATTTTTTCGGTTTAATTGAATTTTATTGGGAATGCACATCAATATTGCAAATGAAAATTGGAAGTGAATGTTTACAACTCTAAAATATAATTTTGCATAGCAAAGTACAGTTTATTATATTTTAACTAAATATAATTTTGCATGGAAAAAATAGTAAAAGTTACTATATTTTTTTATTTCAAAGAGATAGAATGTGAAAATGAGAAAAGAAATGGGAGGGGGAAAACAGTTCCCGCCGAAAATTACACTTTAGTCCCGGGTGGTGTTACGACCCTAGACTAAAGGGGGGCCTTTAGTCTCAGGTGGTAACACCACCCGGGACAAAAGGCCGAAATTTTGCCCTTGCGGCCCTCCCGCGCGAAAGGGGCCTTTAGTCCCAAGTCGTATCACCACCCGGGACTAAAGGCTCTTTGCTCCCGGGTCTGATTACGACCCGAGAATAAAGAGGGGGATATAAATCCCACGGATCCACCCCTTCTTCCCCAACTCCTCCACTTCACACTCTTCGTCGTCCGGCCATCGTCTTCCCCGCCGTCGCCCCTGCCTCCGTCGTCGTCGAAGCCTCCGTCGCCCCTGCCTCCGTCGTCGTCGAAGCTCGCACCCCGCCGTCGTCGACCCCGTCGCACCCCGCCGTCCCTGCCCGCGCCCGGCCGGCCCCACGCCCTCTCCGCCGCCGGAGCTCCCGACCGCTGTCGTCCGCACGCCGCCCATCGACCCCGCCCGCGCCCTGCCGTCGTCCCCACGCCCGTCGACGTCTCCGCCGCGCCCGGCCGTCGCCCGACGCCGACCCCGGCCGCCATCGCCCCCGCTCCGCCGTGCCTGGGCGCCGTCTCTACACCGGCCCCCATGCCCGGCCGCGGTCTCCCCTGCGCCTGGCCGTCGCCCGCCGCCGCTCCCGGCCGCCGACGTCGTCGCCCCCCTCAGCCCGCCGTCGCTGCCGGTGAGGGGATCCACTGACGTCAGCCCCTGATGGCTGACGTCAGCAATTTTTTTTAATGTTTTCAGTGAATTTATTTATGAATTTAGATTAGAATTAGAGATTTAGATTTGAATTTAGAGATTTTAGAATTGAATTTAGAGATTTTAGAATTGAATTTAGAGATTTTAGATTTGAATTTAGAGATTTTAGAATTAGAGATTTTAGATTTGAATTTAGAGATGAAATATGTATTTCGAGATGAAATGTATTTAGAGATGAAATATGTATTTAGAGATATTAATTTTTTCGCTCGCCCGACAATTAGGTAGTATCGCTCGACACGCTCAATTCTTTCCCGACTCGCTCGACCCCGTCCGACACTTAGGTTTTCTCGCTCGACTCCCGCCCGACTCGCTCGACTCCTGCCCGACTAGCTCGACCCCGCCCGACACTTAGGTTTTCTCGCCCGACTCGCTCGACTCCCGCCCGACACTTAGGTAGTCTCGCTCAACTCTCGCCCGACTCCCGCCTGACACCTCAATTGTCAGAGTTTCAAGAAGCAGCTGCACAGAGATTATATCAAGCAGAAGCGAACTCCAAATTTTGATGATTATCCCAAGCTAAAGGATCACTGGCAGTCCTTTGTGGATTACAAGAATAGTGAAGAATTCGCCAACAAGAGCGCACGAGCTTAGAAAAGTGCCAGTAAGAAGACAGATTACAATCATCGTCTTGGTCGTGGTGGTTACGCGGTTGCAGCACCCAAGTGGCGGAAGATTGAACAAGACCTCCTCAACAAAGGTATCGTACCAGCGGTCATTGACTGGGAAGAATGATCGAAGAATTGGTATTATGCCCGCGGTGGAAGATTGAACCCTGATGATGGTTCCCTCGAATTCCCACCCACGTTACGGGAGGCGGCACATGAGATAATCAAAAAGAATGAAGACATCAAAGCGGGCAGATTGGTTCCTGACAGAGACATGGATGAGCTCACTATGGCGCTCGGGAATCCGGAACACCCAGGACGTTGCAGGGGCTACGGGGTAGTCCTGTGGAAGTTCGCTTTCAAGGGAAGTGCCGACACCTACAGAAGCCGCAAAAGAAGAAGGGAGCGTGAAGAGGGGCGGTGGCGTGCAATGATGGAGCAGAGACTTAAAGATCAAGAAGATCGTATGAATGCAGAGATTGAACGACGAGTGGCCGTCGCGGTATCTCAGATCACCCCTGCCGGAGCACTGCCCCAAGCACCGGTGGATCCCGTCATTAGCCCTTCCGCTCGCAAAAGCAGTTGTGCTTCCACAGAGGCCCCCGAAGAACAAAGGGTGGCAAACCAAGAAGAAGTTCAAGTAGAGGACAACGAACGGTACCCTGTGGATGAACTCTGTCAGCGCACCGCATGTGAGCTGCACAAGCCGATCGGCAACATCACAATGAAGGTATATATAAACCTGATTATACGTGCAATTATCTCAACCTTTGATGCATGTCTCAGGCATTTAATAACTTCATCATTTCTCTACATATATATAGGTGGCGTACGGAATGGCTTTAGCACATCTCCCAGGACGTACAAGCCACGGCATGGAGATTCCAGCTGGCTACGCCTCAGTTGGTTTGGAGGAGATTGTTGACCCAAAGTTTAACGACATAGAGCTAGACATCCAAGGAGGTGACGGGGAAAGGACACTCCGTGATGCGCTTCACAGTATCATATTGTGGCCCAAACGTTACATCATAATACCTAACATGCCGCCACCGATCCCTCCGAGTGTTGCCGAGCAGGAGCCACTATCTCCCGGGCCGTCAAGGATCCCTCCGAGTGTTGCCGAGCAGCAGGCACCATCTCCCGGGCCATCACCGGGCCGGTCGTCGCCGAATGATTGGAGCTCACCGTCTCCACAACGAGGGAATTCTCCTGCCGCGAGCGATGACGATCGTCAACAATCACCACCAAAGCATCAATCACCACCAAAGCAGCCTTCACCAAAGCCTGCCAAGAGGCGGTCCCGATCAAAATCTACCGCGTCTATGCCCATGCCAAATCCGGATCCCCCGAAGAAGAAAGGGAAAAATCTATCTGTTAAAAGGAAGCTGCCATATGACATGACAGCATCAGAAAATGAGACGGAGTGTGATAAGCAACTCAAGACGTGGATTGAAGGGAATAAAGAGGCTGCTAAACAAAAACGGCTCGAAGAAATGGAAGCAGAAAAGAATAAAGATCGTCCGCAGAAACTCAAAGCTTTCATAGAGAAGGAAGCAGAAAAGAGACAAGAAATTATAAAACCCTACTAAGTGATTATGACTGGTCGCTGCACAAGTCCCTAAAGAAGAAGAGACAAGGAGGGTCACCAAATAGTTACATCGACCAAGTACCGGGGTCGACGATGCCACAGGATTATAGGAAGAAGAAGAAGGCAACACAAGCGTCGACGTCGACGAAAGAGCCTTCAACGAAGAAGGCAACACAAACGTCGACGTCGGCGAAAGAGCCTTCAACGAAGAAGGCAACACAAACATCGACGTCAGCGAAAGAGCCTTCAATGAAGAAGGCAACAGAAGCGTCGACGTCGGGAGTACAGACTTACATCGCCTCCGGCCTCACTGCAACTGAACGAGCTCTTGCAGTTATGGACGCCCAACAACTAGCAAATGTCATTCAAATGCAAGAAGCAATAGGGCTCCCACTAGAATATGTTCTCGGCCACGAATCACCTCATCGGGACAAAAACTTCGTACCCAGATGGCACTACGAGCATGGGAAATCTTTTGTCAGGCCTGAGTTGGTGAAGAAACTCCCTACTCAGATGCGTAGATTGCATGACTTCTACATGAAGATGTCTAAGGCGGGCCTGGAGATGATTGGCATGCTTGTTAAACCGGGAGATTTTGCTGGTGAAGGCGAGAAGTTGTCCTGGCTGCGATTCAAGGATATTTATGAAATTTACCTTCTAGACTCCTTGAATACCGATCTTGTCATGGCCTGGTGCCTGTATGTGACGGTGCAATACATACCCTAATTAACAAATTTATGCATACTCTAATTATTAACTTTGTCTTTCATTTTCTATAGCCTGGAAATGCATAACATGGGGAAGAATGGTTACCAACGAATAGGTTTCATGGACCCATCTTTAGTTAATCAAGATCAAGTAAAGAAACAACCAGAAACAACATTCAAAACAATCCTAAGGACCTTGTGTGAATTGCATTACAAGGATTTGATACTTCTACCTTACAACTTCGAGTAAGTGTGATTACCATCTTAATTGCTAAGGGTTCGCATTTCTAATTATCTTAGTTAACATTATTTAGTTCTAATCTTTTGAGCTTCTTTATATACAGTTTTCACTGAATTCTTCTCATAATTGATGTCAACAGAAGCAACATCCTTGTCTTTGATTCGTTGAGAAGAGATCCGAACAAATACTTGGACCTTCAAGATATGTTTCAAGAGTAATAATTCTATCCATACGTTCCCTTTTATGCAATAGTATGCTTTTACTAACACTATCTAGCTCTAACTTTCATTATTTTCTGCCAGAGCTTGGGAAAAATTCAAGGCTGTCAGGACAATGGAGACCTAGAATAAACTTCTCTACAAATTTTCCGGTACGTAAACCAAATAACAACTTCAGCTTGGGCAAATTAAAAATGTATAACACTATTTTTTTCATAATTATCTTCTTCAATTCAGTGTATGAGACAGGAACCAGGGACACATTTATGTGCATACTATGTGTGTGAGTTCATCCACAATTTCTGCGAGGCAGACCCGTCAGATTATACTGTAAGTATTATTTTAAACCAATTAATAATACATCTTTTTCTAACCGCTTATATATTTAATTCTTGTGTGTAATATATTAAATTATTTGCACATTGCAGAACAATATGATTAGGGACGCAATCATTGAGAAGGACCGACTCTTGGTGATTCAAGAAGGTCTTTGCGGATTCATAATGGACCAGGTGATTAATCCACAAGGCAGAAATCACTATGACGGACATCGAATTGATAAAGTTTAATTAGCACCTCCGGTGGAACTTTAGACTAGAATTAGAATGAAACGGTATTTTGATGTATATATATACTACTTTCAGAAAATACTATCTATGCTTTCGATGTAATATAATGTGTGTGTATATATTTATTTATAAGTTTATTCTCTTCATATAGTACGTATAGTAGACACGTATAATTAGTGCAAACATTTATACGTATACGTAAATTACACCCAAATACGTGAGAATATACGCGTCTAACATTATTAGAACAATTGGAAATGAAACAAAAAAAAATTCACAGCGGGGTCTTTAGTCCCGGGTGGTAATACCACCCGAGACTAAAGGGGTGGCGGACAGGCACTGGTGTGCCTCCCCTTTTGTCTCGGGCGGGGCTACCACCCGGGACTAAAGGGGTGGCGCACAGGCGCTGTTGTGCCCTCCCCTTTTGTCCCGGGCGGTGCTACCACCCGGGAATAAAGGCCACCCTTTATTCCCGGTTGCCCACCCGGTGACAAGGGGGGGGCTTTTGTCTCTCCCTTTTCGTCCCGGGTGGGCTTTAGAGACTTAAAGACTTTCCCACCCGGGACGGAAGGCTGTTTTTCCACCAGTGCATCTTGGCTTCATTGCGAACTTCGAAATGCACATTCAAGGCCAATACCTTGACGCTTGGGACGATACTTCTTGGGCTTGCCCTTGTGTCAACCTGCAATTCATACAATCTTGCCATGAACACCGCACAACCTTTGATGCACAGATGTAAAATAGATAGTAATCATCGCTGAAAGGAAGGGAACAAGGGGACAGCACCTTGATAATGGTGTTGCCAACCTCAAGAACATGTACTCCAGGCACCAAGTATCCCACAGAATGCAGCTTGGGCGCATGGCCAAACTTGACCCTGGTGCAGATTTTCTTATCGTGTGCACCAGGAATCGTCACTCCCGCCTCCCACAGAGTCGCTCCAGACACGGGGCGTCCACCACGGAGACCGCATGGACAATGGACATGCACAGCTGCACACACCGCAGGCTGCGGCTGATGACACGGAGGTCATGCTTCTGGCTCGTGTAGACCACAAGGGTCTCCAGGACGGGACTCCTGGAGAGGATGAAGTCATAGTCCCTGTCCTCCATGGCGACGCAGCCAAGGCCGAGCTCAAGCAGGTGAGGGAACGTCGTGCCGCGCGGGAGAGCGGAGGTGTTAGGGAACCTCCAAGCTCCGAGGTAGAGGCGCTTGACGGAGGCAACCCTGAAGATGGTGACGGGGAGGGGAACGTCGAGCGGCCAGGGGCGGTTAACGAAGACGAACTCTTCGACACCCTTGGCGGCGAGGAGGTCGAGCCAGAGCGCGAGCTCGGAGTGGTGCGCGCCCATGGAGCTGCGGGTATGGTGGACGCAACCGAAGGGCCCACGGTGGGCCTCCAGGACGTGGGACACGGAGGCGGTGACGGAGTCGGAGCCCGTGCGCAGGGGTGAGTCCTCGCCGCCGGCCGATTGGAGGAGCAGGGCGTCGACGAGAGCGAGCGGTGCGGAGCGCCAGACCGGGCGCCAGCGCGAGGAGAGGATGGCGGTGCGCGCGGCATCCTTGGTGGGGAGGTGCGAGACGACGTTGCCGAGGATCTGGTCCGGGAGGGCGCTGAGGCGGTCCTCGGAGCCACCGCCGTGGGGCGAGGAGTCGGCAGAGAGGGTGGGCTGGGGAGAAAAGTGCCCAGGACACTACCAGAGATATAGCCTTTAGTACCGGGTGATAACACCTTTAGTCCATCCGGTACTAATGTGAAGTCACATTAATACCGGTTTCTCAAACCGGTACTAATGTCCACATTAGTACCGGGTGGTATTTGCACCGGTACAAATGAGGTGCCATCGTCAACCCCGTTCCCTCCCTCCTCCCGTTTCCTTTTTTTCTTTTTATTTTCTCTTTCTCAATTATTTTCTTCTCTTTTTTCTTTCTTCATCATCTCAACCAAATCTAAAATGCAAATCATATATATACATCTTTCAATCTCATACATCTCATACATATACATCTTGCAATCACATACATCTCAGATTTTACATATCAAAAATTAAATCAGTACCACATCTCAGATTCAGAACTTGCACATCTCAGATTCATAACTTAATTTAAACATCTCAAATCCAAAATCAAATCACAGGAACACAGGAACACAAGAACTTGCATTACATTGGCACCTCCCGTCGCCGGAGCTGGCCGTGGCCGCGCCCACCTGGCTGCGCCCGCGCCCGGCCGTGGCCGCGCCGCCCGCCCGGCCGTGGCCGCGAGAGGACGCCCCTCCCATCTGGATCTCGATCTAAAAGGAGAGAAGAAGAGGAGATTTTAAGATGAGAAGGAGGAGTTGAATCACAAGGAGATGAGAAGGGGGAGTGGAGCTAGAGATAAGGGAGAGGCCGTGGGAGATGGCGTAAGTGCGTGCAAGGAGTTTGACGAGGTGCGGTTCGGAGGGGCGGCCGGGGAAAAAACGACGTAGCATTTAGTACCGGGGATTCCTTTGCCCCGGTACTAATGTGCCCATATCAGTACCGGGGCTAGTTCCCACCCGGTACTAATGTGGCCAAGTCACATTAGTACCGGGTGGGAACTAGCCCCGGTACTGATATGGGCACATTAGTACCGGGGCTAGTCTTCATCCGGTACTAATGCGTCTTCATTGGAGCGCGTCCGAGTCATCTTTTTCCACCCGGTACTACTATGCACATTAGTACCGAGTGCCAATATACCCGGTACTAATGTAAAAATGAGTCTGGAATAGATGTGTGTTTCCCTAGTAGTGGGAGGTCATACAAGAAGTCCATGGCGGGGTTCACCATCTCCGCGCCCATGCCGAGACTCACCATCTGTTCCATGATCGCCTCCATGGTGATTCGCGGCGGCGGATACTGCTGCTCCATGGAGGCCGCTTGCTCCGTGGGACGAGCGAGGGTTTGGGTAGGATTTGGGTTGGGGAAATGGGAGGAGCAGCCCGCTGTTGTAGCTCGATGTGGCGGCGGGGGACTTGGGGAGTGACCGAGTGCAGTGGGGGATTAGCGAGCCTCCTATCTAGGGTTTCGATTTGGTGGAACGCCCCTGGCCGGGAAAAGGCATTTTTTCCCCTATCGAGACCGTGCAAATTGTTTGATGTCCAAAATTCTATCTCAAAATTGATAGCATGGCCTACGTGCTGGCAAATTTCTACAAGAAAACAAATGCATTTTATGTTTTAGGAGTAGTAGTTAAGTTAGATTGCTACACATAGTAATCACATTTAATATATATTTTTCCTCACGAACTTATTTGTTAAGAAAATTGACGTGTGAGAAGAAAAAAAAATACCGCACTACAGTTTTTAGGGCGTCGATTTGGCATTGGGGCAGTTTTCCAATTGTGTCACCCTGTTTGCCACAAGCTTCCTGGATATGGCATCACTTATGTGGTATCGACTAGTCATTGGCGGTCGCCACACGAACCAAAAAAGGCTGGAAATGAGATGTGTAGTTGGCCAAACGGCCGCACGGCACGGCACGGGCACGGCCCTAAGCGGCACGGCAGCCCGCCATGCCGTGCCTACTAGTGCCGCGGTATCGACACTGGCACGACACTAAGGGGCTCCAGCCGTGCCGTGTCGTGCCTCTGGGCACGGTGGGCACTGCAGGGCCCGCCGCAGCACCTCACGAAGGCGGAGGTCGACGGAGGTCGACGCGGTGTCGACAGCCGCAGCGGTGAAGGTCGCCGACGCAGCATCGAGGCGGAGGGGCCCGGCGTGGCATTGACGGCGGTGGTGGTGAAGGTGGCCCGCATGGATCCGAGGCAGCGCCGTCGCGGAAAGGGTGGAGCCCGACGTGGATCTGAGATGGCGCCGTCGTGGTGGGGGCGGAGGCCGACGATGGAGGTGTCGAGGGGGAGCGGCGGCGGCACGGCGTAGCGGGCAGTGCGGAGGTGGAGAGGCCGAGGGGGAGCGCGGGCGCAGGAAGTGGAGGCCGAGGGGGAGCGCCGGCGCAAGCAGTGGAGAGGCCAACGGGGAGCAGCGACGATGCGGTGGGCGGCATAGGTAGACGGAGGAAGAGAAAAAAGAGGGGCGACGGTGGTGTGGGTGGGGGTCTGGGGATGGGTGGATGTGGATGGATGGCGGCCTTATATATCTAGGGTTTGACTGATGAAAAGGTATATACGGGCCGCTATCATGCCGGCCTATTAATCGTGTCGTGCCCGTGCCGGCACTACGAGCCTAATTGGCGGCCCAGGCCCTGGCACTACGTCGTGCCATGCCTGGCACTGGTACTATCGTCATCGTGTCGTGCCGTGCCAGGACCGTGCTTTTTCGCACCGTGCTCGTGCCAGCTCATCGTGCTCGTGCCAAATAGCCACCTATAATGAGATGGGCAGCGCACACATGGAAAATGAGAGGGTGCAGCATGCGGGGAGAATCACCTTCCTATAACTTGCAGGAAGCCATGCCCGGACCCTGCAGTACGCCAATTGAGATACAGGGAGGGAAAGAGATCGAAGAAGGGAAGGGAAGGGAAAAGGAGGCGGCGACACCTGAAATCCGGCGATGCGACGCTTTGTCCAGCCGCTCCCAACCCCTTTTGTGCCTTCGACGATTCGCTCCTTCAACCTTTGCTCTCTCAATTTCACGTTACCAATTCTCCGACCTTCGCTACGTCAATTCGCATCAAAAATTTGCTCCTCCGACCTCTGCTCTGTCAATTCGCGTTGCTGACGTATCCTTTTCCTCCATCTCCCTACATGCACCTTCATGCAGTATGTCCTACCCTCACAGGTAGTCACATATGTGTGTGTCTTCCTCTCCCTCCCTCCTCTACTCCCATCTATGTTGCTTATGCATGTTTAAATCTTGGGCTTGGTCTACCGCTTGTGCTTGTATGCTTGGATTATCTTGGATAGTAAAAAAACTAAACCGGTGGGGGTAAGACCGTCTCCATAGTTTTCATTAAGAGAAAAAAAGTCTTCTTCCGGCTTAGAAAACTCTCGAACCCCGGTTTCACCGGCGAGGGGATATTTTTGAGGGATAAACCCCGGTGAGGTAAACCTGCGCCCGAGAGGATTCGAACCCAGAGCGGCGGCATGCCCAGTTGCGATGCCTACCAACGGAGCTAATGCTAGTTCTCATTATCTTGGATAGTTGGATTGGACTTGGATTTGGATATAAATGCACTTGGTTGGTGGGTGGTGAGCTGGTGGCTGCTTGTGCTATACATTGCTAGGTGCTCATTGCCTAGATTGCTCATCTCCACTTGTGCTTGGCATTGCTCTACTTCCTAAGTCCGAGCATTATGTGTTGTTCAACTGCTACTGCTATGTAGCCTTGTAACCATTGGTTAGTTTATTTATCCCTACCTTTGTGACATGTGCCTTTGTTTTGGTTATTATTTTTTCCATGATGCTTTTACTATTTTGTTCTACACGATGTTCATGTGTTTTGATAATTGACTTATGGATGTCTAGTTGTCTACTTTATATTTTCAACCTATTCTATGATGTCTAATATTTTCACCTTTAGTTAATAATCACTGAGAGACATGGGCACTCATGGGTCCCCACTCACCACGATAATGACTGTTTTGATAGGTGGCCTGACCGAGCATGCCATGCGGGCCAAGGCAAGAAGATATGTGGAGCGCAATGTAGGTGGCCAGGCCAAGAAAAGTCCATCCGGATATCACGAGATACTTGTTGTAAACCGATTCAGATTGATTTTCTTGTACGAACATGAAAGAACCTTGAAGTCGCCTACAGGGAAGTGAATAGGCGAGTCGACCAAATAAAACTTTTCACCCAAAACTTAAGCTTGCTGGCACAGGCGGTCAGACTGCCTTCACCAAGCGGTTAGACCGCCCCTGCTGAACTGAACTGAGGAGGGCGGTTAGACCGGCCTCTGGACACGGTTAGACTGCCTCCACGCAGAGAACCTGCAAAAGTGAACTCAAGCTTCTCTTGACTTCTAACAAGATCCAAAGTTCTTGAGTGGCTTCAGTAGATGCTCAGATGCAAGGTAATGATCCCAGCACACAAAGACAAGCACACCCAAGTAGATCGAAGCGGAAGCAAAGTAAATATGCTAGAAATCAACTAGTGAGGCAAACCACATAGGAGACACGAAGATTTGTTTCCCGAAGTTCAGATTCACACCCAAGTGAATCTTGCGTCTCTGTTGAGGAGCTTGATTAAGACAAGAATTTTCCACCAACTCTCTCTCAACAAGTCGGGTGTCTTTCAACCATTTTCCTCGATTCCACTAAGATGATCTTTTCCACGTAGAGGTAAGATCACAACCCTCACAAACTTGTCGTTGCTCACCACACCTTGGGAACTAGCCGTCTAGGAGGCAAACCTCCAAGAGTAACAAATGCTTCAATGGCTTGTAGACACGAATCACAAGTACTCAAGCTATGTAATTCTCTTGTTAGCTCACAAATGCTCACACAAGTTCACTCTATCAACCCAACACAAGGATAGAGCTTCAATCTCACAAATCTCATAAAGAGATGGTTGGGGAGAGTTTCTTTGGCTTTGGCTTAGCAAGAAAACCAAGAGAAGCACACCAGCAACCTTAGAAGCAGCAGCTCCAACTTGTGGAGCTCGTGGGGTATAAATACCCCACCCAAGGGAAACTAGTTGTTAGAACACTAGCCAACCCAGTTAGACCGGGGTGCTAGGGCGGTTAGACCGCCTACTTTGAAAAACAAGCCATTAGCCACTAGGGTGGTTAGACCGCCCCTAGAGGCGGTTAGACCGCCCTGGGCAGAGAGCCCGCTAATCCACTTCTCTTCTTACCAACACTTCACCAAAGAGATGAAGTGGCTAAGGTTGGGTTAAAAGGTTTGTTAGATCACTAAGGAACTCTCTCAAGGCTATTTCTCACAAAGGTCAACTAATGAGCACTTTTGATGTTTGTCATAAAGCTAATGTTGCATCCCTCTTGATAGTACAACATTCCTACACTCAAGAACAAATATAAATTCTGAATCAACCTCTTGAGCTTGTAGATCTTCAATCTTGCCATACTTGAATATTGTTCAACTTGAGGGCTTCCAACAAAGCTATCTTCATGAGCACATCCATACTTGAGCTAGTGACTTAAGATCCTTCCATCAAACATAAGAGTGTCCACTTGAATCCTTAAGTCACTCCATATTGTCAATCATAACACATATATGAGTTGCATTGTTTCCCTCAGTAAGGCATGAGTATGATTCTTCGAAACCCAATACTAGTTACTTCACCTTAGCAAAACACCAATGGTAGCCACACTTTAGTACCTCGCTCTAGTCATCTTGGATGATCTCATCATCACTTACCCAATCCATATTGAGTTTGGCTTTGCTTCACCAACAATAAATCTTCATTTGAGAATCACTTCAAATGCTTGTTCTTGATTGACAACGAATATGCAAGGTTCCAAATGAGGATCATTAACTATAGAAATATCCTTGTATCCTTTTCCAATTACCATGTGAAGCCTTGCATTGTCTTCTAGTGATATTTACCTTTTTCCTCTTTATGATCCCTTTAATTTGCAATCAAGCTAACACAATTATCAAAGACTTGAAATCTACATTAAAATGTATCCCCAATATTTATCTTCATTGATGCCTGACATTTACCAACTTTGTATCATGGGATCACACACTTGCTTGCCTTCTTCAATGTGAGCCATACAATATTCATCAAATAATATGAAACCCCTGTTACAATATGAATATTACTATAATAACCTGCTCATTCTTAAACAAACAAGTTAGTCATTAATTGCTTTGTCATTCAATTCACCAAAATCTACTTAGGGGCCTAGATGTACTTTCAGAACCAACTAGTAAGATCCCATCTGATATTAACCCTAGGTTGTCAGCCTATATAAGGCGGCCAGGGCGCCTCTTGAGGGCATCTAAACTCTTCACACCTGCAACAACAATACAATCCACCAGAACACAAGATTTAGGGTATAACTCTCCGAAGAACCGAACTTGTCTAAACCTTGCGTCTCTTATTACCATTCTTGTTCTTGGTTTCACGATCCCCTCTTCTTACAAATCAACCATATGGGTACCCCTTAGGTGGACTATTGGTCACTAAATTTGACAGTTGGCACACTAGGTATGGGTGATCGTGACATCCTTCCCAACGATCTCAATGGCATCTCACCTCAGCGAGTCTTCCCCGAGAGAATGAAGGACTTCCTCGCCAACCCGATCCAGCTTCGCTTTGGGAGCAAGCCGATGGACTCTGAATCCACCACCAACATGGTGTTCACTACAATCTCAGCATACACCTAATATGACGACTTCACTTGATGATCATAGCACTGCTTTCCTAGAAGGTTACCTCTCTCCCTCCCTCCCTCTCTCTCTCTCTAGCTCGCTCTCTCTCCCTCTCTCTCTCTCTCTCTCTTCGAGAAGATCCCACATATCCACGCGGTAATGCCATGCCCATCTAATCTGGGGCTAGATCGCATCATCAACACAATTGTTCAATGCATCAACCTCTTCGAGGCAGCTGTACGCCCTAGATGGTCGGCGAAGGACCCTTCCATACACCTTATTTTGGCATCAAGAACTCGACTACTATGTTTTCCCAGAAACACAAGCAGTCGTTTCAGATCCAATCTGAAGTCTCACCCAGACCCACCCATTTTCTAGACTGCTGTGAGTTCCATGTCCCTCACTTCTCTTTAAATCAAAATTCCTACAATGAAGTTGATGAGAATGGCAACACCCCGATGGATAGGGAGGTCTTTGTGTCTACCAATGAGCCACCCCGAGATGAAAAAGTCTCCTCAAGGAGGAAAGCCATAATTCCATAAACTACGATCACACAATCTGATACCAACAGGAATGAGCTAAGCAAGCTTATTAGGCACTTGCTACCCTACCAACGACCGGTGCACCCTCTACCCCATCGCCTCGCAACAGTGATGAAAACGGCGACCAAGGAGGTGCTGGAGGTTGACAGAGGAGTACCAACCCCTAGATGCTATCAACCTCCAGCGTGACTTTGAACAAGACAACCATTACATCTTCACTATACCCCACACCAATATGGTTGCCATTTTTGCCGATCCGTAAAAACCTTCATGACTCTGAACAACTGCAATGGATCCGAGCATGCATCTATATCAACAACACTTGAAGAACAGACCTAGGTTCATTGCATGCAACGCCAACCAAAAGGAACGAATGTCTAGTCCACCTTCTATGAACAATGGCGACTATGATCCAAGACTGATCAAGAAAGGAATGCTAGGTCTAATGATTTTTGTTGGAAGTATGGCTATTGGACAAACCTTGAGAAAAAATCAAGTGACATGCACCCTCTTTGACATCATAGTTTATGGAGCGATTAAAAGGCTAAAGAAGCACTTGGTAGGTGGTTATGGAGATGTAAAAAGTGTGTGTGAGGGCCACTACTACAACTAGAAAAGAGAAACATGAGGAGAAGGACAATTTTCCTAGAAGATGATGACCATTAAGAGCAGGAAGATGATGCGGTAGTGATGGATGCAAGCCCAACTGAATCTATTCAAGTGGAACCAAGGGCTTCTGCATCTCAAGTGTTAAGGGTGCAGCCAAGTTCAGGGACTGCGGCTAAACAAAGTTGTGTATCCTATTTATTCAAGGCTCCAACAAGCAAGACTAAGGTAAAGCACTAGTCAATTATTGAGTTGCTTCAGAAAACACATGAAGAAGTAGTTGATCGGTATAAAGGGATTTCTCAACACACAATCCAGCCGAGATAAAGATCAAGGAAGAGAAGTACTATGTTGGTATGCAATGGGCCTTATGGTTTTATGTAGTGAACATGGCCCCCATGAGGCCATAGTTTGTGATTTGGGTGATTGAATGACAACATAATCATTGAGACTAATGATTTGTCAAGCATTTAATTGTAGGTTTCCTAGGTCACAAGAATGCAAACCAATACATGGTAATGTTGGATTATTCTATGGTATTGAAGCATCTAAATGACGGTTGTTCAAAAGGAAGAAGACATGAAAAATTGGGACCATCGGATGAACCAATGGTACTTATAGAAAGCAACAGTGCATCTGTCGTCGGAGCATAATTGGTACATGTGTTGAAGTCAAGGTGAAGTGAACCAGCAGATGAACCGACACCCTACATTTACAACACGTCAATGCAATTTTGGAGAGAAGATTCAATCAATGAAGAAGTACCAGAGGAACTAGATAAATCGATAGTCAGAATGGGGACACCGTCAATCTAAGCATCATTACATCAGAGACCTCCAAAGAGTTTTTGGTGCAGGAAAAGTGGCACCGGATCGATGAACCAATGGTGACAGCGGTCTATCCACTGGAGCAATGATGTCAGCAAGATTCACAATATCTATGTGATGTGGAAGTGCACCAGAAACCGATGGCCCAGAAAAGGTACCAACCGTTCATCCAATGATATGGTTTTCTATAGCTTTTAAAAAACAATTAGTTTGATGTCTTGGTCTATTTATACCCCTTCCACTCCACCATTTGAGCGTGCTGCAATGTGAAAGAGTCCATTGGAGTGCAAAACACATCAAGATCACATCTAAGCCACCAAAAGTGCTTAAGTGTTCATCAAAAGGCATAACACATGCTTAGTGAGAGTGTTTAGTGCTAGAATAGGCTTAGAACTGAGTGTATGCAAGGTGTGCCAACCTTGGGAGGTGATTCTAGAGTCAATCAAGGTGTAAAATGTGTTTCCAGAGCCTTGGGGCCTTAGTGACTCTCTGGCAAGTGAAACGAACCAGATTTCCGAAACCGGGAATCCAATCTTCTGCACTTCTATGATAGTCCCAGGAAGTGGCTATCACGTGCAATCCCTATCTCAAGTGGTACAAATCCATACAACACAGGAATAAAGAAAATATTACATAATTTTATTATAATACATCAGAGTACATCTCTTCGGCACATGCCGGGTACAAGTCTAACTGGTCTAAACAAGAAAGGTAAAACATCTACGCAACGGATCTTTCGAAGCGAAGTGACTCTAGCTCCACAGGCAAACTTGAGTGTAGAACCAGCTCTAGTCTTTCCATTCTTCATCGTCGATGTCGTAGTCGGTCTCCGAGTCTGAAAGCACCGCCATCTACCCGATAAGCGGGTAGGTCATGTCAGCTTCCCAACAAAGAGCAAAAGCAGTGGATGAATTCTAGTATGCATGGATAAGCCTATAAATGGCTGTAGAAGGTTATGCATGCAGCGGTAGCAACATCAAGGTAAGTAGAAATGCAGAGAGGTCACCATCTCCGAGGAGATCCACACCTCCGAGGCCAACACCTCCGGGGTCAACACCCCAACCAAGGAAAGAACACCAAAACACTGGACCTCAACCGAGTCACAGCATCCCACTCTCATCTGCGATGTGGGGTCACCAGCTCCTATCCCCACATCTCAATGACACAAAGCCGGGCTCACACACTCGGGGGAGAGAAGCAGCACAAGAAAAGACTAGCCAGGTGAGAGATCGAAAGGGCTATCCATACTAGTGGACACGGACTATAGCTATAGGTTTAATACTCTGCAGAGGTTGTACAACTAGACCCGCCGGATAGGGCCGAAACGATGGCTGTCGTTCCACATCCCTACCTAACAGCCGGAGACCTAGCAGTGGATAGCACTCTCCTGCCTCTTCGAGCTTGACTCGTCCTGAACTGGGGTGCGAAAATTGCCAGCAGGGCCTCAAAGCTGTGAAACCATCACCGGAGGAGCCGGGGTGACGTCTACTCAGGGGGTATAACCCGTCCCCCTCACACGATCACACCGATCCGCCTACAGGCTGGATGCTATCCACATACTAGTTCTCGGACCGAACCCCACCCATAACAAGGCGAACGGTTTGTACGAAAATAGACGAAAGATCAAGGTCACACAGTCAATCGGTCCTTAATTGCAAGGAGCGAGCACTCCACCAACTCCACCCGTCTGACACGCGGGTGGGAGGCCAGGTCGCATCTCCCCTAGACAGGCGTTCACAAGTAACCAAGCGGCTCGCTCCCGCGGTAACACATCAAGGAGTCACACTCACCCAAAACACATGCTAGAATATACTGAGATATCCCAATCTCAGCCCAACACTAGAGAAGCAAACATATGGATAGTAAATATCGGGGTCTAGCTAGGGGTTTGTAGCTAGTCCCAAAGGTAGGAAGTTCAAGGTACAGGATATAACAAATCAAGGCATGGCTGAAAGATTGTCTATACATTTCAAATATCCAAAGAATAATAAATATAGCACTAGCAACTAAATAGCATGCATGGGATCTATATGGTCGGGAGTGACATAACACCTGCGCGGTAGTCGTTGTAGAGTAGTAGAGGTTGAGGCCTTCCTTCGGGTCGGAGGTGTTCTCGGTTATTGCAGCTCGGGTCGTCGTCGCAGCGCGGGTCTTCAAACATGATTACAAGCCTACATGAGATGCGACGCGGAAATAAATAAAGACAAGCAACTAGGCAATAAATCCAAAGAACATCAATTTAGAATATCCAAAGAAATCCCGATCTAGCTACAAGCAGCACTAGTTTAATTTAAGGAAATTAAATTAATTAGTTTTATAATAAAATAGTTTTAAGCACTTAGCTTTATATACTAGAAAACAAAATAGGGAGAAGGGTTAGCTCAAGGCTGGGCTGGCGATTAAAAGGCTAAAAGCTTTGGTGATCGCGCTGGCAAGGTATTAGCGCGGCTGATGGTTACAACAAAGAGGAGGTTCAAGTGATGATGGGGGTAAAGCAAGGCGAAGCAAGCTAGGCAAGGCATTAACAGGCCAAGGTGTGCAGCAGCAGCACAAGGAGGAGGAAAGGTTCGACTTGTGGTCGATAAAAAGGGGTGGTGAAGTGGTAAGGTGTGCTCGGGAGCACGGCGGAGCAAGTTCTAGCAATACGACGTTAACCATGGCGTAGTAGCTAGGTTGCAACGCGGGGTTGCCGTGCTTGAAGCAGATGCCTCTGCTCAAGGCACGGTCGTCCATCACGCGCGGCCTTCCGGGTACTACACTTGGTACGACGCGTGCTACACGGCTCGAAGCAAAGCAGAGCGAGAGCGGGTTTGCGGCATAAAGCAGTGGAAGTGGTGCAAGCAAGGAAAGCGGTTGTGAACACGGCCTGGGGAAGTTATTCCTGTCCGCGGCACGCTAGTGGCTAGTTGCGGGGCTCCGGCGTCCCAGACCCACAATAGCGCAGTGGCGGGCAGCGGCCACGAATTCCACACCAAGAACACGGGGCAAAGGCAGGCTTGGTTCAAGGGAAAGAGCAGAAAAGGATAGGGTAGCAGTGAGCGCCTCGGAATTACGAAACCAACGCAACTGGTTTCATAATTTTCGGAGCTCCGGATAATTAGTGGTGAATTTTTAAAAGAAAAAGGATTTATAAAACATTTATTAAAACCTTTTATAAAATAGAAAATGATTTTTATTAAAACCCTGCTGACGTCAGCGGTCAGCAAGTTAGTGTGCCACAAGTGGGCCAAAAGTGTCGGTAGTCCAATGGGCCGGCCCAGTTCGGCCCATGATTTCAAAAGTCTAGAAAAGGTCCTTGAACAAAGCTTGGCTTGGCCTGGTTAAGCCTCGGGCTCAATTGGCTTGAATGGGCTAAGGCCCAAGCTAAGTCCGCCTGGGATTTCATTCGCAGAAGTTCAGTCCTGCCCCCTGGACTTTGCTAGGGTTCACGGGCACCCTTGACGCGGTAGTGCGCCGTCGGCGCGACCTGGCGCAGTGCTCCGGCGAGGGGCAGCGCACAGCGAGCGGTGGTCAGGTCATGACCGGCAAGCAGGCACGACCAAGGTCCAAGCTCTAGTCCTCTATAGCCGGTGCATGGCACGATGACACCACAAAGCAGAGCAAGGCGGCGCGCGGTGAGGTGCGGCAGAGCGATGGCGCGCGCGGGGAAAGATCTCCCTGACGCGGCTTGGCTTTGTTACGGCACGGAGCGGCGAGGTGCGCGGTGGTAGCGCGGCGAGGTACGCGGCGGTGAGGCGGAGGCGCACAGCACGGCGGCAACGAAGGCACGGCGCAAGGCTCTAGAGCGGTGCGGCGTGGCGTAAAGTAGAGTGGCAGAGCAGCGCGGCGCGGCGCGGTGTGAAGACGATGCAGTAGCGTGGCGGCGAGAGCGGTGATGTAGCGCCTGCAGGGAAGCGCTACACGAGGACCGATTTGCGGCAGCGGTGCAAAAAAGGGGTAGGTCATATGGTTCAAGCGCAAAGTGGTGAACAGGTCATGGGCATGTCGAGACAAAGCGCATCGGCAGCTAGCTCGGGCTCCGCTCGGCGGTTCGGCGAGCGCGGACGGTAGCGGTAGGCGACAGCGGCACCTGCATGAGGCATGGCTCGAAGGCCAACACACGAACCACGCGCAGCACGGCGACGGCGATGGCATGACGCAGGGCTACACAGCGGCGCATGCGCAGGAAAAATAGGAGCAGGAGCGGCACGAAGGCCGGCGTCACAGGCAGGCAAACCAGCGGCAGATAGAGACGGCGAGGGGACGTGTTGCTCACCGACGGGCTCGATTGAAGGCAGGAAGATGTCGGGGCCGTGGCGAGGTGAAGCAGGCAGGCTCGAGGTCGTGGCACAGCTCGCGGACAGGTTGGCTACGTCGGCGAAGGTGGTCCACGATGTTGAGGTAGGCGGCAGCGCTCCAGAGCCCCACGACCTTCTGTTGGCGACGGCGCGGTGCTCCTGGACGGTGTCGGCGTGGCGTCCCTCGATGGCGACAGCGACTTCATCTTCAGCTTCTCCGGCTTGGCTGCAGCTCGGTGATGTCCAGAGCAGGGCGGGCACAGCAGCTCCCTGCATTGCTCCGAGCTTCTTCTCCTCTTTTCCCTTCTTCCACTACTAGGGAAAGCGCCTTCTGTACTGGGTGGCAACCCACATTAGTGCCGGGTGGCCACCTGGTACAGCTAAGGCGGCACTAATGTGGGCAGCCACATTAGTGCCGGGTCGTGTGACCCGGTATTAATGTGGCTGCCCACATTAGTACCGGGTGGCTAGAAGCCCCGGTACTAATACATATGACCCCGTAAGCTGTTTTCTCTCCCCTCCTCTCTCCTATTTTCTTTTCTTTTCTTTTCTTTCAACTCATCTCATCTCATCTCATCAACAACTCAACCAAAACATCTCTCAATCACATACATCTCATATATATACATCTCAGATTTTACATATCAAAAATGAAATCACAAGAACACAAGATTTCAGTATTTACAATCACAAATTCACAAGAATCCACATTCATACATTGCACAAGCATCAAAAACAAAGAAGAAGAAAACAAAAAGAACAGAAAGAGGGACGAAGAACCAGAGAGCAGCATGCGCCGGCCGGCCAGGGCAGGCCGCGCCGCCTCGCCGGCCGGCCAGGGCAGGCCGCGCCGCCGCGCCCGCGCAGGCCTCCAGCGCCGGCCGTGGCGGCTACCGCGCGCCTGTGCCGGCGTGCCCGAGCCGCTGGTGCCCTGGCCCGCCACGCCTTGGCCAGGCCGCACCGCCGCACCCGCGCCGGCCTCCAGCGCCGGCCGTGGCGGCCACCGCGCGCCCGTGCCGGCGTGCCCGAGCCGCCGGTGCCCTGGCCCGCCGTGCCTTGGCCAGGCCGCGCCGCCGCGCCCGCGCCGGCCGTGGCGGCCACCACGCGCCTGCGCCGGCCTCCAGCGCCGGCTGTGGCTCGCCCGGCCATGCTCGCCCTCGATCTTGCGCCTGAGAAAGGGAAGGAGTGCGTGAGATCCAGAGAACGAAGGAGAAAAAGGATAAGAATGGGGAACAGATGCGCATGCGGTGGGGAGTAAAGAAGGGGGAGGATCCGGTGGACGGTTTTGGAAGCGAGAATTTCTAAGTGTTGCCAACGCGAGCAGTTACGAGAGCATTAATACTAGGGATTCCTTGGCCCCGGTACTAATGTTTCATCTTCGGTACCGGGGCTAGTTCCCACCCGGTATTAATGTGGTCAAGCCACATTAGTACCAGGTGGGAACTAGCCCCGGTATTAATGTGAACACATTAGTACCGGGGCTAGTTCCCACCCGGTACTAATGTGCCTTCACAAGGGCACGTCAGGGTCCTTTCTCTCCACCCGGTACTAATGTGGACATCAGTACCGGGGGGCAAAATACCCGGTACTGATGTCCAGGACGGAAGGTTGATTTTCTCTCCTCCTTGCTGTCTCTCTGGTGGCTGCTTGTGACGAGATGGGGTTTTCCCCTGGTGCGGTGGCTAGCTTGCTGGCTCGGTGAAGAAATTCAGAAAGGGGAAACAAGCTGCTGATGGGTGCATGGTGAAGAAAAGAAGATGCAAGCACTGGATTAGCAATATTGGAGATCGTGATTTGCTTTGCCAAATTGGAGCAGAAGGGGTCAAAGGAGAAGAGGACAGGAAGGTGGTGTTGCTCGGTGGAGAAGAAAAGGATTTGCAAGCATCGACTTGCAATTTTTGGAGCTTGTGATTGCTAGCTTGGAAAAAGAGCAGGGAAAAAAATTAGGATGGTGGCTTGCTTCGGGTGGAAGAAAGAAGAGAGAAAAGAGCGGCAGGGAAATAAGAAAGGGAGAGAGGCAGGCGGCGGCCGCAGGGGAAAGGAGAAGAGGAGAGGGGTAGGTATTTATAGGAGGTAGTTAGGGTTAGGATTAGGTGGGCTATTAGATGAGCTAGGATTTGGACCGAAACAAATTAAACCCACGAAATAAATTGGTAACAATTTATTTTAGAGAATTAGAACAAAAGAATTATGTTAGTTTTCCGGGAACAAATTAAGTAGCAAACTATTAATTCGAGAAGCCAGAAAACATTGTCACAATTCAAAAAGAGGTCCAGGGAATTTATTCCAAATGAATTGGCCTATTTTCCGAGATCGAACTAATTACAAAAGATTAATACAAAAAGTCGGAAAATATTATATAATTCACTTAGTAAACTCCAGAGTACTTCGGAAGGATCGGAAAAAAGGTTGCGGGTTTATAGATTAGCAGATCGAGCTGAGGAAGATGTTAGCAGATCAAGCCGAGCTAATTGGCTAGTGTTAGCTCGGGTGCAAAGTTAGAGTTACTCAAACAAGGTTTAGCTTTTAAACAAAATAATTTTATATTTAGTTTGAATTTGAATATAGTTCAAATTCAAACAGCACACAACTGAATTCCAGAATAAAATCTAAGAAAATCCAAATCACATTTATACCATAATTTAAAATTAATTTTTATATGGTTTTATTTTATATGGAATTTGAGTTGAGAGGCTAGCAGATTGGTTCAAAATTTGGTAGCACTCAAGTTCAAACAAAAAGTTTTAAATTTTAGCGAAAATTTACCCATGGGAAAACATTCAAAATTCTAGGATGTTACAGCAAGTCTTCAATCCTCTGGCTTGTGTGGAACATCTATGATCATGTACGAGGGACAATAGAGACCCCCTCCATGGTGGAGAAGCTTCTTTGTGGAGACGGCATCAAGGTGACCGAGGGACTTGGCATGAGCCTTTGTTACCAAGCCTAAGTGGCAAGTCAAGGGGCGCCTTGGGAGGGACTTGGTGATCAGGAAGCAATACTCTTGTGTGAGTGCTTCAATGACATAGACTAGGGGTGGCTTAATTAGTGTCTACCGATACCATGTGATAAATCTTATGTCAAGAGTTTGCTTTCTCTGATCCCCTCTTTATGTTTCCACATTTCATACTTGAAATCTTTGAGTGCCTTTATTTTCATAGAGTAGTATCTTGATGGGATTGACTAAAGGTTGGAAAACTCTTTTGGGATGAGGTTTTCACACTAGATCAACCATAGATGCACATCTAGATAGCATGATCTAGTTTATTTTTTAAGCAAATAGTAGAAGTCATATGGTTTTAGGTTTTAAGTTTGCATAATTCACCCCTCCCCCTCTTAGGCTACAAGCACTAATTCTTTTCATTTTACGAGTGTGGTATACCATTTAATGCAATAGTAGTAAGACAGTTTCAGATTGCAATATATTGAAGCAACCATATCGTTTGGTTTAATGTACAACCCGCCCTCTCCGCATCTACTTGGGAGTCACTACTTCACAATGATGTTGAGTTGACATACCATGAGGGAGGACCATGAGCGTGCCGCATTAAGGATGTGTGCTTACGTCAGATGGATAGCCTGATAGGGAGGGAAGGCATTTGATCAACTTCCTTGTTAACAGTCCAGAGGGGACCCACTTCTTAGAGTTTGTTGATGCATCAAGTGAGGTACATGATCCATGTATGCTTGCTTATTTGTTGGAGAAGAAAGTTGAGGGTATTGGGAAAGAAAATGTTGTTCGAGTTGTCACTAACAATGGGGCCAACTACAAGGTAGCAGGTAGGATTCTGATGAATATAGGATTACATCACTGTTTTGGAGCCCATGTGATGCACATTGTTTGTATATGATACTGGAAGAATATATAGAACTTACAATTGTTTAAAAAGCCTATTACACATGCAAGGTGTGTCACAACTTTCGTGTACCATCATGGTAGAATTATGAGTTTGATGAGAGAAAACACAATGGGGTTGATGTTATGAGATCTACATCCACTCAATTTTTCACATCTTTCCTCACTTTGAAGAGTTTGTACAAGCACAAGGATTTTTTGAACTCATTATTTTTTACTGAGGAATGGCTTGAACTAAATTGCAAAACTACAGCTGGTAAAGACGTGCATGCCATTGTTCTCTTTATAGAGTTCTAGCATTCAATTGAAGAATGCATTAGAGCTTCAACTCCACTAGTCACTGTACTTAGGGTGGTTGATGGTGATAGGAGGCATGCAATGCTAGAGGTGACAATACTAATGAATCACACAAAGGATAAGATTGAGCCGAGCTTTGATTTGGTACCAAGAAACTCCTGCTCAAGAAAATCATGGACGCTAGGTGAAGCAGATGGACCATCCTCTCTATGAGGCTGCACTATATTTGAACGTAAGAAAATTTCATCCTCTCATAAAAGACAATGATGATGCTATTGTTGAGTAGCTAATGGGTTATTTAATTGATGTGCTTGATAGAAAGGTAGAAGACAAAGATATTAGAGACAAGATTCTCAAAAAAAGTGCTAAAGAAAACATTGAGTCAATGAGCCCTCGTAAGTTCTATTTGTAATACAAGTCCAGCAAGTCTATTTGATTGTCAATACTATTTTCATTCCTTATTCATAGCATGTACTTTTCTTACAATTTATTTTATTAACGGCGTTCATATAGTGGCCATGCTATTGAGATTCAAATATTTGCTTGGCATATCGTTACTCTTTGTGCATCATTATCTGTTTGTGAGAGGAACTTGATTACCTTTGAGTTTGTGAGTTTCTTATCATCATATCTATCTGTTGTTTTCACTTTACTAAGTCTAGTTGATGGTAGTGCTATTTACACTTTAACAAGCTAATTATTCTCTTTGCTTGTTATTTTCCTAGTTGTTCATTTGTAGATCCACATAAAGAAAAGAAATCAGTTGTTGCAAGAGAGATTGAATGCAATTGTATTTGTTTCCTACAACTGGAAGATGAAAACTATCTTTCAGTTAAGGCATGAGAAGAAAGGAAAAGATTTTGACCCTATGGTCATTGAGGAGTTTGATTGGGAGAATGAGTGGCCAGACTTCAGCTATGTTCGACCTCAAGATGGTTGTGGATAGATGTGAGCTTGGTGAATGAGATCGAATGGTCTTGAAGGGGAACTTGTAGATGAAGTTGTTGAGGGGTATCAAACTCGCTGTGAGGCTGCAATCTTTCAAGGAAAGCCAGCAATAGCAAGCGTGCAAGAAATGAACACCCAAGGCTGCCTGTAGAAGGCTTTGGATCAGGCAATGAAGAAGATGAATTGACCCACATGATGACGTGGATGTGAGCGATTGTGAGGATGCTCCTGGATAAAACATGAATGCTACGAACATTCCTTATGAATTGTTTTCAAGAAATCAGCAAGGGAGGTCTCTACTCATGCTCAAATTGAAAAAAGATATTTAAGAAAATTACACATTACTCAACTAGTTTGTGATCTTATTACTAAACTTAGGATTCCAACTACGAGTTACTAGAAATATCTCCCCCTCAAAGAAGATCCTCCAGCGCATAAAAGAGAGTGCTATTGTAGCAAAATGATAGTATTTCTATTACACCAAATTATAACGACCCACCCAAGAAAGTGGCTCATGTCTCATGCATGGGACTCAATTATTGGTCCAACTTGACCCATGGGCTGTTACATCCACCCATATTTAAGGACTCGGCGTCCTCGTCGAGAACTGAGAAAGCTCTCCTATACGGAACAACCATTCAAGATCGACTTTCCTGACCATGCATGTACGTCTAGTGTGCACATACACTGGTGGAAAAACACCCTTCCGTCCCGGTTGGTAATGGCTTTAAGTCTCTAAAGCCCAACCAGGACGAAAAGGGAGAGACAAAAGCTCCCCCCCCCCTTTGTCACCGGGTGGGCAACCGGGAATAAAGGGTGGCCTTTATTCCCGGGTGGTAGCCCCGCCCGGGACAAAAGGGGAGGGCACAGCAGCGCCTGTGCGCCACCCCTTTAGTCCCGGGTGGTAGCCCCGCCCGGGACAAAAGGGGAGGCACACCAGCGCCTGTGCGCCACCCCTTTAGTCTCGGGTGGTATTACCACCCGGGACTAAAGACCCCGCTGTGATTTTTTTTTCATTTCCAATTGTTCTAATAATGTTATACGTGTATATTCTCACGTATTTGGGTGTAATTTACGTATACGTATAAATGTTTGCACTAATTATATGTGTCTACTATACGTACTATATGAAGAGAATAAACTTATAAATAAATATATAACATTATATTACATCGAAAGCATAGATAGTATTTTCTGAAAGTAGTATATATATACATCAAAACCCTAATTAAACTTTATCGATTTGATGACCATCATAGTGATTTCTGCCTTGTGGATTAATCACCTGGTCCATTATGAATCCGCAGAGACCTTCTTGAATCGCCAAGAGTCGGTCCATCTCAATGATTGCGTCCCTAATCATATTATTCTGCAATGTGCAAATAATTTAATATATTACACACAAGAATTAAATATATAAGCGGTTAGAAAAAGATGTATTATTAATTGGTTTAAATAATACTTACAGTATAATCTGACGGGTCTGCCTCGCAGAAATTGTGGATGAACTCACACACATAGTATGCACATAAATGTGTCCCTTGTTCCTGTCTCATACACTAAATTGAAGAAGATAATTATGAAAAATTAGTGTTATACATTTTTAATTTGCCCAAGTTGAAGTTGTTATTTGGTTTACGTACCGGAAAATCTGTAGAGAAGTTTATTCTAGGTCTCCATTGTCCAGGGTTGACAGCCTTGAATTTTTCCCAAGCTCTGGCAGAAAATAATGAAAGTTAGAGCTAGATAGTGTTAGTAAAAGCACACTATTGCATAAAAGGCAACGTATGGATAGAATTATTACTCTTGAAACATATCTTGAAGGTCCAAGTATTTGTTCGGATCTCTTCTCAACGAATCAAAGACAAGGATGTTGCTTCTGTTGACATCAATTATGAGAAGAATCCAATGGAAACTGTATATACATAGAAGCTCAAAAGATTAGAACTAAATAATATTAACTAAGATAACTAGAAATGCGAACCCTTAGCAATTAAGATGGTAATAACACTTACTCGAAGTTGTAAGGTAGAAGTATCAAATCCTTGTAATGAAATTCACACAAGGTCCTTAGGATTGTTTTGAATGTTGTTCCTGGTTGGTGCTTTACTTGATCTTGATTAACTAAAGATGGGTCCATGAAACCTATTCGTTGGTAACCATTCTTCCGCATGTTATGCATTTCCAGGCTACAGAAAATGAAAGACAAAGTTAATAATTAGAGTATGCATTAATTTGTTAATTAGGGTATATATTGCACCGTCACTTACAGGCACCAGGCCATTACAAGATCGGTATTCAAGGAGTCAAGATGGTAAATTTCATAAATATCCTTGAATTGTAGCCAGGCCAACTTCTCGCCTTCACCAGCAAAATCTCTCGGTTTAACAAGCATGCCAATCATCTCCAGGCCCGCCTTAGATGTCTTCATGTAGAAGTCATGCAATCTGCGCATCTGAGTAGGGAGTTTCTTCACCAACTCAGGACTGACAAAAGATTTCCCATGCTCGTAGTGCCATCTAGGTACGAAGTTTGTGTCCTGAGGAGGTGATTCGTGGTCGAGAACATATTCTAGTGGGAACCCTGTTGCTTTTTGCATTGCAATGACCGCCGCTAGTTGTTCTGTATCCATAAGTGCAAGATCTCGTTCAGTTGCAGTGAGGCCGGAGGCGACGTAAGTCTGTACTCCCGACGTCGACGCTTCTATTGCCTTCTTCGTCGAAGGCTCTTTCGCTGACGTCGACGTTTGTGTTGCCTTCTTCGTTGAAGGCTCTTTCGCCGACGTCGACGTTTGTGTTGCCTTCTTCGTTGAAGGCTCTTTCGTCGACGTCGACGCTTGTGTTGCCTTCTTCTTCTTCCTATAATCCTGTGGCATCGTCGACCCCAGTACTTTGTCGATGTAACTATTTGGTGACCCTCCTTGTCTCTTCTTCTTTAGGGACTTGTGCAGCGACCGGTCATAATCACTTAGTAGGGGTTTTATAATTGGTTGTCTCTTTTCTGCTTCCTTCTTCTCTATGAAAGCTTTGAGTTTCTGCGGACGATCTTTATTCTTTTCTGCTTCCATTTCTTCGAGTCGTTTTTGTTTAGCAGCCTCTTTATTCCCTTCAATCCACGCCTTGAGTTGCTTATCACACTCTGCCTCATTTTCTGATGTTGTCATGTCATATGGCAGCTTCTTTTTAACAGGCAGCTTTTTCCCTTTCTTCTTTGGGGGATCCGGATTTGGCACGGGCATAGACGCGGTAGATTTTGATCGGGACCGCCTCTTGGCAGGCTTTGGTGAAGGCTGCTTTGGTGGTGATTGATGCTTTGGTGGTGATTGCTGACGATCATCATCGCTCGCGGCAGGAGAATTCCCTCGTTGTGGAGACGGTTAGCTCCAATCATTCGACGACGACCGGCCCGGTGACGGCCCGGGAGATGGTGCCTGCTGCTCGGCAACACTCGGAGGGATCGTTGACGGCCCGGGAGATAGTGGCTGCTGCTCGGCAACACTCGGAGGGATCAGTGGCGGCATGTTAGGTATTATGATGTAACGTTTGGGCCACAATATGATACTGTGAAGCGCATCGTGGAGTGTCCTTTCCCCGTCACCACCTTGGATGTCTAGCTCTATGTCGTTAAACTTTGGGTCAATAATCTCCTCCAAACCAACCGAGGCGTAGCCAGCTGGAATCTCCATGCTGTGGCTTGTACGTCCTGGGAGATGTGCTAAAGCCATTCCGTACGCCACCTATATATATGTAGAGAAATGATGAAGTTATTAAATGCCTGAGACATGCATCAAAGGTTGAGATAATTGCACGTATAATCAGGTTTATATATAGCTTCATTGTGATGTTGCCGATCGGCTTGTGCAGCTCACATGCGGTGCGCTGACAGAGTTCATCTACAGGGTACCGTTCGTTGTCCTCTACTTGAACTTCTTCTTGGTTTGCCGCCCTTTGTTCTTCGGGGGCCTCTGTGGAAGCACAGCTGCTTTTGCGAGCGGAAGGGCTAATGACGGGATCCACCAGTGCTTGGGGCAGTGCTCCGTCTAGGGTGATCTGAGCTACCGCGGGGGCCACTCGTCGTTCAATCTCTCCATTCATATGATCTTCTTGATCATTAAGTCTCTGCTCCATCATTTCACGCCACCGCCCCTCTTCACGCTCCCTTCTTCTTTTGTGGCTTCTGTAGGTGTCGGCACTTCCCTTGAAAGCAAACTTCCACGGGACTACCCCGTAGCCCCTGCAACGTCCTGGGTGTTCCGGATTCCCGAGCGCCAAAGTGAGCTCATCCATGTCTCCGTCAGGAACCAATCTGCCTGCTTTGATGTCTTCATTCTTTTTTATTATCTCATGTGCCGCCTCCCGTAACGTGGGTGGGAATTCGAGGGAACCATCATCAGGGTTCAATCTTCCACCGCGGGCATAATAGCAATTCTTCAATGGTTCTTCCCAGTCAATGACCGCTGGTACGATACCTTTGTTGAGGAGATCTTGTTCAATCTTCCGCCACTTGGGTGCTGCAACCGCGTAACCACCGCGACCAAGACGATGGTTGTAATCCGTCTTCTTACTGGCACTTTTCTGAGCCCGTGCGCTCTTGTTGGCGAATTCTTCACTATTCTTGGAATCCACAAAGGACTGCCAGTGATCCTTTAGCTTGGGATAATCATCAAAATTTGGAGTTTGATTCTGCTTGATATAATCTTTGTGCAGCTACTTCTTGAAACTCTGCAATTGAGTTGCCATCTTCGTGAGAGTCCACTGCTTCACAAGGTTTGCGTTCACGCCCGGTGGAAGTGTCATGTGTTTTAGGATATCATCCCATAACATATTCTTAACGTGATCCGTAACCACCCATGGATTATCTTCCCTTCCCTTCCATTCTCTATATGATATGGGCACGTTGTCCCTCACAATAGCACCGTATTGGGACACAAACTTGTCTCTGACCTTCTTTGGTTCCCATGGCTGGCCAAGCTCGTTGACTTCAGTGATATGAAACTTCACATCATGATCGACGATTACTTTTGTACGGCCTCTCTTAGTCTTTTTGCTTGTCGAGGTTGAAGCCTACAAGTTGCGGATTTGTTATTCACGCGGGGTTCCAGAATGATATATATACCTCGTTGTTAATGCATTTATGGATTTGTTAATGCATGATATATATACCTCGTTGGAACCTTCTGCATTAACTATGATAAGGTCTTCATTATTGTCCTCGGCGCGGCTGTCGATGTCCGCGGTGCGGGAGTCGATGTCCGCGATGCGGGTGTCGATGTCCCCGGTTATGTTGAGGAACGCGTCCGCCTGGCTACGCTCCTCCTCGGTGCAGGTTGGGACCTCGGTATTTGGACCCCCAGCAATAAGGCTCTCCATTAGCTGCTCCTCGTCCTCATTGTTATCCATAACTAGAAATTTCTGAAAACATAAATGATTTTCTGAGCACATAAATAGTTTTATGAGCACATAAATGATTTTCAGAATACATAAATGAATTTCTGAATACATAAATGATTTTCTGAGCACATAAATGATTTTCTGAGCACATAAATGAATTTCTGAATACATAAATGAATTTCTGAATACATAAATGAATTTCTGAGCACATAAATGATTTTCTGGATACATAAATGAATTTCTGGATACATAAATGAATTTCTGAATACATAAATGAATTTTCTGAGCACATAAATGAATTTTCTGAGCACATAAATGATTTTCTGGATACATAAATGAATTTCTGAATACATAAAGGAATTTCTGAGCACATAAATGATTTTCTGAGCACATAAATGATTTTCTGATTACGTAAATGATTTCTGAATACATAAATGATTTCTAAGTGGCGGGCGAGAGTCGAGCGAAACTACCTAAGTGTCAGCGGGAGTCGAGTGAAACTACCTAAGTGTCGGGTGGGAGTCGACCGAGTCGGGCGGGAGTCGAGCGAGTCGGGCGAGAAAACCTAAGTGTCGGGCGGGGTCGAGCTAGTCGGGCGGGAGTCGAGCGAGTCGGGCGGGAGTCGAGCGAGACTACCTAAGTGTCGGGCGGGAGTCGACCGAGTCGGGCGAGAATCGAGCGAGACTACCTAAGTGTCGGGCGGGAGTCGAGCGAGTCGAGCGAGAAAACCTAAGTGTCGGACGGGGTCGAGCGAGTCGGGAAAGAATCGAGCGTGTCGAGCGATACTACCTAATTCTCGGGCGAGCGAAAAAATTAATATCTCTAAATACATATTTCATCTCTAAATACATTTCATCTCTAAATACATATTTCATCTCTAAATTCAAATCTAAAATCTCTAATTCTAAAATCTCTAAATTCAAATCTAAAATCTCTAAATTCAAATCTAAAATCTCTAAATTCAATTCTAAAATCTCTAAATTCAAATCTAAATCTCTAATTCTAATCTAAATTCATAAATAAATTAACTGAAAAAATTAAAAAAAATTGCTGACGTCAGCCATCAGGGGCTGACGTCACCCTCACCGGCAGCGACGGCGGGCTAAGGGGGGCGACGACGTCGGCGGCCGGCCGCGGGGGAGATGGCGCCCGGGCGCAGCGGAGCGGGGTCGACGGGCGCGGCCGGGAGCGGCGGCGGCGGAGCGGGGGCGACGGCGGCCGGGGGCGGCGGCGGACGACGGCCGGGCGCGGCGGAGACGTCGACGGGCGTGGGGACGACGGCCAGGCGCGGGCGGGGTCGACGGGCGGCTTGCGGACGACGGCGGCCGAGAGCTCCGGCGGCGGAGGGCGCGGGGCTGGCCGGACGTGTCGACGGCCAGGCGCGGGCAGGGACGGCGGGGTGTGACGGGGTCGACGACGGCGGGGTGCGAGCTTCGACGACGACGGAGGCAGGGGCGATGGCGGGGAAAGACGACGGCCGGCGGAGATCAGCAGGGGGGACGACGGACGACGAGTGTGAAGTGGAGGAGTTGGGGAAGAAGGGGTGGATCCGTGGGATATATATCCCCCCCCTCTTTAGTCTCGGGTCGTAATCAGACCCGGGAGCAAAGAGCCTTTAGTCCCGGGTGGTGATACGACCCGGGACTAAAGGCCCTCCTTTTGTCCCGGGTCGTATCACCACCCGGGACTAAAGGCCCCTTTCGCGCGGGAGGGCCGCAAGGACAAAATTTCGGCCTTTTGTCCCGGGTGGTGTTACCACCCGAGACTAAAGGCCCCCCTTTAGTCTAGGGTCGTAACACCACCCGGGACTAAAGTGTAATTTTCGGCGGGAACTGTTTTTCCCCTCCCATTTCTTTTCTCATTTTCACATTCTATCTCTTTGAAATTAAAAAAATATAGTAACTTTTACTATTTTTTCCATGCAAAATTATATTTAGTTAAAATATAATAAACTGTACTTTGCTATGCAAAATTATATTTTAGAGTTGTAAACATTCTCTTCCAATTTTCATTTGCAATATTGATGTGCATTCCCAATAAAATTCAATTAAACCGAAAAAATAGTAAATTAATTCAGAAAAATCTCAAACTTGGTGGGTCAATCTCACATGACATATTCAAGCTTCATAAAAATTTTGAGACCGATACAACACTGCAAAGTGCATGGACTTCAGAATCGTTAAGACATAAGTGGTATAGACATGGTTCGATGAAATGTTCTATATAGCTTTGTGAAGCACGTGTACTCCATCTATGTCGAAATGGTCTGAAATTTTTTTGGTTGTCATTTACACTCAAAATATTAGCTCACGCAAGATCTTAGATTTTTGTGATGACTAAATGTATTTTAGGTTTTTTCTTCGTGCTAAAGGAGCTAGAATATTGTGAATTACACATCAATAACTCAAGAATTATGATTTGACTTCCAGATATATTAGACTCCTAAGGCACAAGAGAACTTATGGCCAAGTTTGGCACCATTCTGGATCGCTTCAGGGGTGCTCTCAGCTCAACTTTTAATTTCTAGGTGATGTCGCACGGAAATTCAATTAAACCGAAAAAATAGTAAATTAATTCAGAAAAATCTCAAACTTGGTGGGTCAATCTCACATGACATATTCAAGCTTCATAAAAATTTTGAGACCGATACACAATTGATTTGATCAATAATCATTACATTACGACATTAATCTCAAGCATGTAAGTACGGTGTCTCTTCACGTCCAAGCAATATGCTTGGGTCAACTTCGACAGCGAACGGAGGCATGCCATCAAACTGATCATAATCATCGGATTGATCTGTTTTGTCCTCGACTCCAACGATTACTCTTTTACCTGGAAGAACTATGTGACGCTTTGCCTCTTGTGGTCCTACTTCTTGAGGATTTTTATTCTTCGGTATGCTAGTCATATCCTTCACATAGAAAACCTGATGCACATCTTTGGCAAGCACGAATGGACCATCTTTGAACCCAATCTTGGTAAGGTCCACTATTGTCATTCCATATTCATCTTTCTTTACGCCATTCAGGTTTACCCATTGGCAAATAAACAGAGGGGCGTTCATCGCTCCGTACTCAAGCTCCCATATCTCTTCTATGATACCATAATAGCAGGTCTTACCCCCATCTTTTCCGATGACGTCCATACGGACACCACTATTTTGGTTTGTGTTTTTGCGATCTTGAGCTCTTGTGTAAAAATTGTAACCATTCATATCGTAAGCTTGAAATCTTGTAATTGTGCTACAAGGTCCCCTAGCTAACAAAGCTAGTTGTGGATGAATCGTTGAGTTTCTGATTAGTTGTTCACTCAACCATGAGGGAAATGTTTCCAAGTGACGGCATGCAATCCAGACTGGGGATTTGGTTGGATTTTGAGAAGCAATAATCTGCTCGTGTTCCATCCTATACGGAGTCACCAGTGATGATTGTTGTAGGACTGTTAGGTGTGCTTTATGGAATAAATCAGTATTATTGCTCAAACTTGATTTCCTTCCGATGGTACCCTTTCCCTGTAGCCTCCCCTCGTGTCGTGATACTGGAAGCCCAATCGAGTCAATTGTGTCGACAAAATCAACACAAAACTCAATGACCTCCTCAGTTCCATATCCCTTAGCAATGCTTCCTTCCGGACGGGCACGGTTAAGAACATATTTCTTGAGGATCGACATGAACCTCTCAAAAGGCCACATGTTGTGAAGGTATACTGGACCGAGAATAGAAATTTCTTTCACAAGGTGTACCAGGAGGTGCGTCATAACATTGAGGAAAGAAGGTGGAAATGCCAACTCAAAGCCGAGAAGACATTGAACCGCATCATTCTGTAGCTTTCCTAGCTTGGCTGGATCGATTGCCTTCTGTGAAATTGCATTGAGAAATGCACAAAGCTTTACGACCAGTAATCGTACATTATCTGATAGAACACCCCTCAACGCAACTGGAAGCAACTGTGTCATCAACATGTGACAGTCGTGGGCCTTTAGATTTGTGAACTTCTTCTCTTTCATATTTATGATCCTCTTTAAATTCCACGAGTAGCCAGACGGAACCTTAATACTGTTCAGGCAATCAAACACGCTTTCCTTCTCTTTCTTGGTGAGAGTGTAACTAGCAGGACCATAGTAATCAACATCATCATCATCCTCTTCCGGATCAGTTTCATCATCACCCTCCCGCGGAACTTTGGGAATCTTATGAAATTCTTTCAGGTCCTCTCGTGCTTCGTTGGTATCCTTCGGGTTAACGTAACAACCCATGAAGCCTAGCACATTCACGCAAAGATTCTTCGTAAGGTGTATCACGTCAATTGCGTGTCGGACCTCAAGGCTACGCCAATAAGGTAGCTCCCAAAATATAGATTTCTTCTTCCACATTGGTGCACGCCCGTTGGCGTCAGTTGGAACAGGTTCACTACCAGCACCCTTTCCAAAGACTACCCTTAGATCATTTACCATCTCAAATACGGCATCTCCATTAAAATGGGGTGGCTTCGTACGATGGTCAGCCTTCCCTTTCCAATGCACCCCTTTCTTCCGTAAGGGGTGATTAGTTGGAAGGAAACAACGGTGACCATTATACATGACCTTCTTACAGTTTTTGAGATGAATACCTTGTGTTCTAAGTAAACAGTGCGTGCATGCCCGATATCCCTTGTTTGTCTGCTCAGAAAGGTTACTTAGGGCAGGCCAATCGTTGATGGTTATGAACAACAATGCTCATAGGTCGAAGTTCTCTTGCCTATCCTCATCCCACACACGTACGCCCTCTTCCCGCCATAGCAGTAATAGTTCATCGACCAATGGTCTTAGGTACACATCAATGTCGTTACCGGGTTGTTTTGGACCTTGGATGATCACCGGCATCATAATGAACTTTCGCTTCATGCACATCCAACCAGGAAGGTTGAACATGCATAGGGTCACAGGCCAAGTGCCATGACCACTGCTAAACTCCCCGAATGGATTGAAACCATCCGTACTTAAACCAAACCTTATATTTCTTTCCCCGTCCTCAGAAAATGTCTTGAATTCTCTATCAATCTTTCTCCACTGAGACCCATCAGCCGGATGTCTCAGCAGGTTGTCTTGCTTACGTTCCTCGGCGTGCCATCTCATCAACTTAGCTTGTGCTTTGTTCCGGAACAAACGCTTCAAACGTGGTATTATAGGAAAATACCACATAACCTTCGCCGGAACTTTCTTCGTCTTGTCACGGTGCCCCTGGAGATCACCAGCATCTTCATCGCGCCGAATCTTATAACGTAGCGCTTTGCACACAGGACAAGCATCCAAATTCTCGTAATCCTTACCCCGATATAGGATGCAATCATTAGGGCATGCATGGAACTTCTGTACCTCCAACCCAAGAGGGCACACAGTCTGTTTTTCTTCATATGTGGTGGACGGTAATTCATTGTTCTCCGGAAGCTTGTCCTTTACAATTTTTAGCATCCCTTCAAATGCCTTATCAGACACACCATGTTTTGCCTTCCATTGCAACATTTCTAGTGTAGTACCAAGCTTTTTGTGACCTGGCTTGCAATCTGGGTATTACGGTTTTCTGTGATCTTCGATCATACGTTGGAACTTTGCCTTTTCTTTTTTGTTTTCACAGTCCCTTTGTGCATCCTGTAGAACCTGGCTGAGATCATCAGCAGGCCCGTCAGCATGTGCTGGTAACTCTTCTTCGTCAGCATCTTCCATTAAAGTATCTGCAAAAGCTTGACCTGCGGCCCAGTCCGGAATACCCTCCTCCTCTTCTTCGTCGTCTTCCATCACAACCCCTCTTTCACTGTGCTTGGTCCAAACCACATAGTTCGGCATGAATCCGTATTTCAACAAGTGGAGGTGAAGTGTGCCCGGATCATGGTAGTCTCTTTCGTTTCTGCAATCAGAGCATGGACAACACATGAACCCACTCGCATCCTTGTTTTTTTCGCCACTTCGAGAAAACCATGCATGCCGGTAATGTACTCCGTTGACCGTCTGTCGGTGTTGTACATCCATTGCCGGTTCATCTGCATCATATTAAGTGAAAAATATCCATGTTAATTCTACAACACTATCCCTAGGTATCCTTTTCTAATAACTAAATTAATAAATTCTATTTTCTCTAATATTAAATATAGCTAGCTAAAAGTAAAATTTATATAAAAACAAAAAAAAAATCTTAGTACAAATGAATGAAAGAAGATAATTATAACAAATGAAAACTACTTATTACCAAATCTAAAGTATACTAACATAAAAACTACATCTCTTAGCTCTTAAATCAAATTTTCTATTTTCTTAATTATGGCATAAATTTTAAGTATAAAAAATATACACTATCTCTAGGTCTCATTTTCTAATAACTAAATTAATAAATTCTATTTTCTCTAATAATAAATAAAGCTAGCTAAAAGTAATATTTTTATAAAAACAAAAAAAATCTTAGTACAAATGAATGATAGAAGATTATCATAAAGAATGATAACTACTTATTACTAAATCTATAGTATACTAAAAGCCTCATCTCTTAGCTCTTAAATCAAAATTTCTATTTTCTCCTTCTCTAAATCATAACATGAAATTTAAACACAACAAATGAATGGAGGATGAAGAATAATACCTTAGCAACACCTTGGAGGTGACAAAACTCCACAAATTGATGACGAAAAATTTGGGTAGCACCTCCCTAGGTTTGAGGCGCCATGGAGCTGAGAGGAGCTTGCTCTTTGAGCTCTCGGTGAAAAATGGTCGGGCAGGGAAGAAGAAGGGAGTGTGCTGTCGATTTTGTATAGGGGAGGCCTTTAGTCCCGGTTGGTAAAACCAACCGAAACAAAAGGGTGCTTTTTACCAACCGGGACAAAAGGCCTCTGAAGGCCGGCCCCGCCAACCACAACCCGGGACTAAAGGCCGGCCGCAATCATTGCGGCCGTGGGGGGCTGGCCTTTAGTCCCGGGTTGGATTACTAACCGAGACTAAAGGGTCACCCCCAATGACCCTGTTGTTTTTTAAGTTTAATATATATTAAGGTCTCCAAAATTTGTGATAAAGGCTAATATTAAGGCTTAATCAATACTTTGGAGATGAGAACCCTAATATTAAGGTTTCCAATAAATTAGTCACTGGCCTAACATCAATACTTAAGGTCTTAACAAAAAATATAAAAAAGTTTGTACATCAATACTTAATTAAGGTCTTACAAACATAAAAAGTTCATACATGAATACTTAAGGTACGGTCTTAGCAGAGATAGAGGGGTGCATCAATGCACGACACATATTTCATACTTCATTCTTCTTCCTTAGATAGTCCATATAGTTGAAGTCTCTGATCTTGAAGTCGAGAACTTCAGCGAAATATGCCAGAGAATGGATCAGTGCACTCTTTATCGCTTCACAATTACGGTCACATGGACTTCTATAAATGTCAAACAGTGGCGAGGAAAACTGATATGGCCTATAAAATGAAAGATGAGCCTGATACTTCCAATTTCTTGTTTGTATAGCATTTGAATCTGTGTAAGAAAATCTCACAACATCCATCACTTGCTCTAGAATTGCATGAAAGCTCATTGCCGCAAAGGTTTGACCAAACATGTCCTACAGTTAAGAATAATGTTATTACGACGTATTAAAAATGCTGAATAAGAAGATTAAAAAAAGTTAAATGGTGCTCCATACCATGTCATGTTCATTTAGCCGACAAAGTCTCTCTGCGGTCGTGGTGACACTTTCTCCTTCCTCGAGTGACTTTATTAGAAAATAAGAGTAATCTGGCACAAAATACCCATTAGCGTTTAGTTGTTGTAAGCATGCCTGCACGACGGTCCTTTCATAAGTCCTCTTAACCAGTGCAGGGGCACGCCACCCAACAATCGATACCATTTGGATGGGTTCTGAAGACAGCGAGGAGTGATTTTGTCCTCGAACGACTATGTCAAACGAGATTTTTAATTGTATGCAATTGTTTGGACCGACAATGGCGCATTGTGTAACAAGAGGGGTACCACCTAAATTTTCAACAACATGTGCGAGCCACTGCAAATGATTGAGAACCTGCATTGTATGAAAATAATATTATTATCCGTGTGTAGTACGTAAACATCAAATTTATACAACGAAAGAATATTACTATGTTGGGACGAGGTCCCTGGCTTCGATCACCAGTAGGTAACTCAATCACACCATGGGTGAAGTGTATGCCTGGACGACGAGCAAAAGGTGGCCGGTCATCAAAACTGATTCCACGACCGCCGTCATGGTGACCTCCACGGCGACCACCGTGACCAGAATAACTTGCCATAGTTATTCTGGACTACTCTGTAATATATATAAAATAATGCTTAAATAAGAGAATGCTTAAATTTATTCTATATAAAAACAAAATATATAAGACCTATTTTCTCATTTTCTAATAACTAAACAGATAAGTGCAAGAGCTCGTTCAGGTGTAGTGAGCCCGGAGGCGACGTAAGTCTGTACTATACCTTTTCTAATGACCTTGATCATCTACGAACTACAGCCTCACCTCACCATCATATACACGCACATCGCTCTCCCACTTACAGTTCCAAATCAACTAGCTACAGCCCAACATCTCCTATCTAGCTACAGTCCTACGTCACCGAGCCACTATAGCCCCAGCTTGCCGGTGACGTAGCTAGGTAGGAGATGTTGGGATGTAGCTTGGTGATGTAAGGCCACTGGTAGAGAACCAACCGACTGTATATAGAAAAAAGAAAAAAATAAGAGAATGCCTAAATGTATTCTAAATTAAAACAAGAAATACTTAACAAAAATAAATGAAATAGGTAGGTAGTATATTTTTGTTTGGTAATGACCATTTTTTTAATAAACTAACTTCTCATAAATTAAGCTAAATGTAAAATTAAATGCATCTCTCATCTAAAATTTAAAATCAATTATCTCTATAGCAAAAAATATAAAATCAGAGGATAAATCCCTATGTGAAACTATGCTTAAAAAATATGTGAAACTAAATACAATGTTAGCTAAATCTAAAACATCTCTTAGCTCCTCCTACCACCTAAAAATCTAAATCCATATTTTCTCCATTTCTAACCATAAAAACGAAATTTAATCATAACAAATGAAGGAAGGATGAAGAATCAAACCTTAGCAACACTTTGGAGGAGAGAAATCTTCACAAATGGATGACGAAAAAATTGGACATTAAGCTTTCGGGTGGCTAGGAGAAGAACTTAAGCTCTCGGGTGAATGTTTAGCTCGGGCAGAGGAATAAGAAGGGAGGCAGAGATATATAGGCGCACCCTTTAGTCCCGGGTGGTATTACCACCCTGGACTAAAGATGAGCCTTTAGTCTCGGGTGGTAATACCACCCGGGACAAAAACTTTAGTCCCGTGTGGTGTTACAACCCTAGACGAAAGGCTCACCCTTTAGTCTTGGGTCGTAACACCACCCGGGACTAAAGTCTGGCGCCAATAATTGCGGCTCGGAGCCGTTGGACGCCAGGCCTTTAGTCCTGGGTGGTATTACCACCCGAGACTAAAGGGGGGGCGGCGCAAACAGCCTTCGAGGTCACGTCGCCCCAAAAGCATTTGTCCCGGTTCCAAAGTTGAACCGGGACAAATGCTTGGGAACAAAGGTCGTTTTTCCACCAGTGATATGACCCGCACGCACTCGTGACACGGCGAAAGTTGGTTATGATTACCAATTGTAACAAAATAGCCTAGGGAAACAACTCATGCTCTCTCTGCACACTGAGTAGATCACACCTACAATGAAACTTTTTATGCTTTCGGCGAAAGGGTTAATACAAGGTTTAAGTGCTTCCTAGAGCTAGCTATTTAAGTTGGCTCATCACACTCAACTTCCCATTTGGGACTATAGAGCTACAATGACTCGTGCATGTATTTAATTGTTGCCCCAACTTGGCTTATGGGCTGTTACACAAATGGATTAGCATGATATGATAATGATTTCTCTGAAAATGCATGAACGAAAGTCCTCCAAGGCTTTGAGAATCATCTCTGGTGGTTGTAGAGAAGTGTCCCAATTAATACCCAAGAAAATCCAACAAGGGAAGTTAAAGAAAAAATGCCATAGTGTTTCCTCGCAATAACTGACGCATAGAACCCAATAATATCTCAGTTAGGGATTCTATAGTGTTTCCATTGCCATATTGTTTATCTCAGTTATTTGATAATCTTAAGATATCTCACCACCAAAAGAATCCCACCAGACCTCGTGCATGTGGTGGATTGCCACATTTGTAATAAATACATTTTCAAGTTAGGTGAACCCATGTAAGATCTACCTTGTTGTAAAATTTGTGCAGAAATTTAAATAATAGAGTATGTGTTATGTGTCTTGATGTTTATGATTCCCAAATCTCCTTCTCTGCTTGTGCATGTATTTTTCCAGCTACTAGACAGTGTCACGTGCTTTTTCTATCTAATCAACAGAGTGCACATGTATTAAGAGTTGTCCAAAACAGGGGTAAACGACAACTTCAATCCAAAATAATAGGAGCAAAATCATAAAGTTGAAAAAAAGAGCAAATTCACCATTGAACTTCACTTTGAGGGTAGAATCCCCAAATTTCCATTTTATTATATAATCAAACCATTGTACACAATTACATTTACATTTGTTTCTTCTTATATGATGTGACAGCGCTAATTCTGCCAAGTGTCAATTACTCGAAAGAAAGAAAAAAAACAAAGCACATCTGCCGACCACACTACCTTTTTTTTAATAATGGATAGTTAAATCCGGCCTCTACATCCGAAGATGTACACAGCCAATTATTACAGAGTTCAAACAAATGTCAAAAAGAGCAGACAAGTAGCTACGGGCAACATGCCCCCAACTAAGGTAAACGATAAAAATTATTCCATCCTTCATTGGCAATCTATAGAGCAATGACTTCTAATTTCCTGCTCATAGCGATGAGGATGTCCTTGGCCTGCTCCTTACGCTGCAACTGGGCCCAAAAGCGTAACCAGTAAGCTCTCCTGAAAATAACCTGCAGAATCGAATTAAACTTCGTCTTTTTGAATACTATATCATTCCTGCATTTCCAAATAGCCCAGCAAATGGCAGCGACACCAACCCAAATCAGTTACTTAAAGTCTTTATGTTGATTATTAAGCCAATTACCAAACATATGGTTAATAGATCTAGGTTGACTCAAATTAGTAGCATAGAAAATAAACCTCCAAATCATCTTTGCTAAAGGGCAATCTATAAAGAGGTGCTGTATAGTTTCATTCATATTACAGCAGACATACTTCTGACTCCCTTTCCAATTTTTCTTTGCAAGGTTGTCTTTTGTCAAAACGACGCCCTTCTGAAGAAACCAAAGAAAAATCTTGATTTTTAGAGGTAATTTCCACTTCCAGATCTTCCTATGCTGAAAAGGTGGATGAGTATCTATAGCATCAAGATACATCGACCGGACAGTAAAAAAGCCGTTTTTTGTCAGCGGCCATTTCAAATAATCTTTACCATCCACCAGAACAACACTAGAGACCTGAGCTACTAGGTGAAGCCATTGTCTTAGGTTATTGTCCACTAGAGACCGCCTGAAGGATATATTTAGAGGTCTAGAGGACATAACCTTAGAAACCGTTACCTTCCTATCCCGCGCAATATGGTATAAGGATGGGTAAGTATCCTTGAGCGGCTTATCACCTATCCAGGTATCATCTCAAAATCTTGTGCTGGTTCCATCTTTAATAATAAAAGAGCCTTTAGAAAGAACCTCATCTTTAATATGCATGAGGCCTCTCCAAAAGTGAGAGTCATTTGGTTTGGCTGATACTTGCGTCAGGGTCTTGGTTCTCAAATATTTATTACTTAGCAAAGATTGCCAGGTCCCTTCGGTGTTCAAGAGGTTAACTAACCATTTAGCCAAAAGGCATTTGTTTTGAAGCTGTAAATCCAAGATCCCGAGGCCACCCTGATCCTTGGGACGGCACAAGATGTCCCATCTAGCAAGCCTGTACTTGTATTTTTTAGTAGAGCCTTGCCAGAAAAATCTTGATCTGAAATGATCAAGGTTTTTAAGAACTCCCTTAGGGATCTCAAAGAAGGACATCATGAACATAGGAAGGCTACTTAACACCGAGTTAAGCAGAACCAATCTCCCCCCATAGGATAGGTATTTTGCTTTCCAACATGAGAGTTTTTGCTGAAAGCGTTCTTCAACTTTACTCCATTCAGAACTGTAGTGCGCCTCGAGTGCCCGCAAGTACATGACACCGAAAGTTAGGTTACCACGCACTAACCATATCTTGCTCACTCCTCTACATGTGCTACAGGCTTACTCACACTTACAATCACATCTCGTTGCTGGCCTTTTCTTTCATTCCCAACATCTTCCTTTGAACCTTTTGTGCGTACTGGTACTGCGGTCTATCCAACCGGAACGTCCTTGGACGGCAACGGCCTCCACGTGTACAAACGGCCAAAAATAATACAATGCAAAGTCCAACATGCTAGCCATGGCTCTGCCACGCACTAAGCGCTGTGGTAAAATTTAAACTGTAAAATTGGATTAGCCATGAGCATGATGCAAGGTTTAAATCTTCTGTTAGTTCAGAACCCACCACCCGCTAACCAGATCTGATATTTAGAATGCTGAATATTCAAGCGTACACATTGGGCAGAAAACTTAGATAAATGTAGCAGAGAGAATAATTGAAATAACAACAGTCAAGAAATTAAGAACACAACAAGAGGGGAATAATTGAAATCACAGTCAAAAAATGATTTCTACTGCATTACGAATTATTCTTTGCCTTGCAACTTCTCCAAACCTTATTGACCCTCCAAAGATTTCTACTGCTAATAAGGAACAATCTTTGTAATAATTGTTTGGTTTTCCTGTTAATAAAATAATAATGTTGAAGTAATTTGAGATAAACTACCTCATTTCTGTTTATATGTGGTTTCTGACATCAGCTCTAGTGTGAATTTTGTAGCCTAATAAGTTTCCATCCGCCGCCGTAAATTAAAAAAAAAGGCTATTTGAGTCACCTTTCTCAAATCATATACCTCATCCTGCACCATTCAATTATCTACGTGAAAGATAGCTTCAGGTAAAAAGCAGCGTGCAGTGCTTCCTGGGCTCCTGGCTATATATATACATATGTTGTGCACATACATACAGAGAGTTGGCCAAGGAGGAAGCACATAACGTGAGCTCGGCTCGTCTTCTACACCTAGCTCTTGCATCGTGGACTTGTGTAGCTGGTAGTATATCCCAAGTTCTTCAAGGCCATGGAGGCAGCTGCAGCGGCATCATTCCTTCCACCTGCTCGGAAGGTGCTTATTCTGGTCTTGCTGCTCCTCGCAGCCGGATCGCTGTCTCGACGAGCTTCAGCCGGTGAGTCTACGGGCTTTGCACTAGTAAACTGTTTCACTGAGATTTGGTGATCTGATCAGCTTCTCCATCGCATATGAATATGGAGACGGAGGACGATACGACTACAGAGCTTACACAGAGGTATCCGTCCGTCCTGCGTTTTTCTTCATCAGTGGGAGATGGAGTGCTATCTCTTTAACATGTTTTTCTTTTCCTTTTCCTTTCAGTGCAAACCTAACCCTGAGCCTGCTCTGTACAATGGTGGCATCCTCCGTTGGGCGAGCCAAATAACAGATTTCAGAACTGAGGACGAAGGGAACTACTCTCCGGCATTTGTGCTCTACAACATGTCGGCGGCAATCGCATACAGCTTCTCCTGTAAGGACACTGCTGCTTAAAAGAAATCCCAGTAGCACTACGATTGTCCCTTCTAAGAAGAGGAAGTACATGCCCAAATTTATATGTTCATAGCAAGCCTTATTTACTAGGTAAGCGCTGAGATCAAAGCCAGGAAGACCTGTTTGATCCAAGTGCTAATGGGTAAAAGTACTAAACTTTAGGACTAACCCATCCAAAAAGAAAGTGCTAATGGAAAGGTTAAACTTTGATTCACTACGGTAATAGTGTAAAAGTATTAACCAGTGGTAGAAAAGGGAGCTAAGGGACGCTAGTGTTAATTAGTGTCCTGGGAAAAATTCAAAATGCCCCAACTTTATGGAGGGGAAGAGAGAAAACAAAGGCAAAACTGATATTTTATAGATTATAGTTCTATCCATTATCCCATCCAAACAGAGGCAGAAATGATATATTTCATAGATTTCAGTAATCGGAAGAATAAACGCAACGAATGAGCCGTAGAAGTATCGGCCAGAACCAGCAAAGCGACACGGAGGAATTTAACGCGCGGCAGAGACAACCTCACCCAGCCAGCTTTTAGCGTCTCGTGCTCTCGTCACGGGGTAGGTAGTGCTAGGGACCCAAGCACTGGCAGCAAAGGCGATCAGGGATGGAGAGGTGGTGGGTATACGGCGGCGTCGCATGCATGTTCACGTCGGGCCACCGGCCATGCTTGGATTCGCACGCGGACAGGAGCAAGACGGACGGGCGTGCGGCGCCCAAGGAGCAAGCGGCCAAGCAGGATCGGAGCGTGAGAGGGAGATCCACCAGCCGCTGTTGCACAACGCTGGAAGCACGCGGCGCCAATAATGGCGGGGGTCTTCACCGACCGGAGGAATCCTCCGCATAAAGCTGTTAAAACTCCACTCTCGCTGGACTGCACACTTACAAACCAAACCCAAAATAAACCGATCCAGCTAAAAAATTAACCAAATCAAGCCCCTAGAAGCTTATTTCCTTTCGTGGTGGACATGGCGGCCGGCCGGACTGTCAGTCTGTCAGGCGGCTGTTCGAACTGAAGCTCAAGGCCCTGTTTGTTTAGTTTCTTCAAATTTCCCAAAATTTTCACATCACAGACCGTGTCACCTCTCACAGAACACGTTTCCTAATGCAAAGATTTCATCACTTTCACCAAAAATTTCGTGAACTAAACGGTGCCTGAAAATACCGATTTCCCACCGAACCATAACCAGCTTTAAATCCGAGCGGTGTGCCGCCAGAGCTTTGTACCGATCTCTGGTAATCTGGTTTGGCGGCGCACGTCGGTTAACTTGATGACGATCTGCGTGACCTTTTGCTCTGTGGGCTGTGGAGATATCTCGTTAAACTGGAATAGATGTTTACCAAGGAACGGATGGATAGACACTACTAATAGTGATCTGTGGAGAACTATTAGCGTAATTTTCTCCAGTGATTCATATATAAACCTGATAGCGATTAAGGTTTATTGCTTTTGTAGTTACAATAATATGGTGAATGCTTCACACTGTTGTCTCCAGGTTGGGTGAAAATCGAAGGACCAGCAACTGCACCTGTGAAGGCAAAGATACTGACCCTGGAAAACGCAGCATCGCATTGCATTGGCACAGCTCTCGTGCGAAATGACTGCTGGTCTTTTCTCAAAAATGCTTACACACATATAATTCAGCATGTTCTCATGTACGTATGCATGTTTTCTCTGCTTCAGACAGCGAGCCCAAACGCTTCGACGATCTCAATCAGAAGCGCCTCCTTGCAACCGTTCTCAGCTGATCAATGGAATCAGCACAGGGATGACCGTATTCAGCTGGTACTACTATATTGCTATCAGATGCTCCTACTAAATAACATTCATATCAGATAGGACTACAATTTAAGCTTCTTGTCGTCCTGACGCCTGACGGGATGGAATTTGCCTTCGTTCCATGCCAGATTCGGAAGCGTTTCGTCAACGTCCATGTCTCCAATGGCAACGGCAGCCGTGTCGTTGGGGCGAATGTTTCCGTGCATCAGATCACCCGGGATTTCCCCTTCGGCTCTGCCATCAGCAAGAGTATCCTTGGGAACAAGCCGTATCAGGTTGCTGATTAATAATCCTTTCTTCTGAAACTGAGACATGCCTAATGCGGCAGCACTGAGCTGAATTCTTGCCTGTGTTTTTGTACTCGCAGGACTGGTGCAACAAACGGTTTAACGCGGCGGTGTTCGAGAACGAGCTCAAGTGGTACGCGACGGAGCCGTCCCCGGGGAAGGAGGACTACACGGTGGCGGACCAGCTGCTGCAGTTCGTGCAGTCCAACGACGTGATGGCGCGCGGGCACAACATCTTCTGGGAGGACCCCAAGTACACGCCGGCGTGGGTGAAGAACCTGACCGGCTCGGAGCTCCGCGCCGCGGTGGCCGGCCGGATCGAGAGCCTGCTGTCCCGGTACAAGGGCGACTTCGTGCACTGGGACGTGAGCAACGAGATGCTCCACTTCGACTTCTACGAGAACCGCCTCGGCGGCAACGCCACCGCCGAGTTCTTCAGCACGGCCAAGCACGCCGACCCGCTCGCCACGCTCTTCCTCAACGACTTCAACGTCGTTGAGGTCTGCGACGACCTCAGCTCCAGCGCCGACTCCTACGTCTCCCGGCTCCGGCAGCTCGCCGACGGCGGCGTCACCTTCGAGGGCATCGGCCTCGAGGGCCACTTCGGCAAGCCCAACATCCCCTACGTGCGCGCTGTGCTGGACAAGCTCGGGACGCTGCGGCTTCCCATCTGGCTCACCGAGATCGACATCAGCAGCTCGTTCGATCAGAAGACGCAGGCCGCGTACCTGGAGGAGGTGCTCCGGGAAGGGTTCGCGCACCCGGCGGTGGACGGGATCATGCTCTGGACGGCGATGGGCAGGAATGCCACCTGCTACCAGATGTGTCTGACGGACGCCAACTTCACCAACCTTCCCGCCGGAGACGTGGTCGACAGGCTCCTCGAGGAGTGGCAGACCAGGGAGGTGCTGGGCGCCACCAACGACCGTGGCTCCTTCAACTTCAGCGCCTTCCTCGGCGAGTACAAGCTCGTCGTCACCTACCAGAACCTCACTTCAGAGGGCACCTTCTCGCTGGCTCGCAGCGACGACACCAAGCACATCAACGTCCGTCTACCGTCAGGACCTGCAGCCTGATGGGAATTAAAGAAGGCGAATCCTCTAACTGCTCCTCGCTGTCGCTGCTGGGTGTTGTTATTATACTGTGGTGTGTATGAACTGGTATTGTGCTTTAATGGTACTCGGACAGTCGGACTGAATAGCGCGTGTTTTGACTTTTGAGTGGTACTTAATTCTAGGACTGAATGATCCGAGGATTGAGGACAGCAGATTGATCAAGGAGAATTAAGAAATTTTCTCCCCCGACGCTCGTGTTGCTCTCAGCGGAAGAAGACTCGGGGGGCTCCCACCCCGCGCCGCCACCCCTCCTTCCCGGCTCTCGACAGCCGCCGCCGCCACCCCCAACGTCGGCAGCGGCGACCAGCGGAGGCACCGCCAACCGGCACTCCCGCGTCCTCCTTCTCCTCCCCTCCCCCCTTTTCCTCTCCCTCCTCCTTTCCTGCCCGGCTCCACCACCACAACAAGGTCGTTCCCCTTGGTCGCCGGCGGCTCTCTACCCTCCCGATGCCAGATCCGGCCTCTCCCGGTGCCAGCCCGACCTCCCCCTTGCGGATCTGGTGTGTTGCGGTAGCTCCGGCGCTGCTCACCCGTCAACCCTAGATCTGGAACGAGACTGGCGTCATTGTCGGCGCCATCGTCGGCGGGCCTTTGCGCGGGCCCAGTGGTGGCTCCCCTCCTCTCGGTGTTCCAGTGTGGCGCGTCTGCCCGCCCTCCGGTTGCGACTTCGGTCCTTCGACGGTGGCGTCCCCGGTGGGCCATCCGTCGGTGCTGGTCCGGCCATCTGCGGATGGTGCTCGGCCGCCGCCCAGCCCTTCGGCGTTTGCGTGGGCCCTCCGCCGGCGGTGGTTCCGGCCATCCCCGTTGCGGTTCGTCCGCCACGCAGGTCGGGCGGTGTTGGCGCCGGGGTGGGCGGCCCTGCGTCGCCGCGCCTGCTCGTTGTCCTGGGTCCTGGTGTTCACCGACGGTGCGGATGCCCGACAGCGCTGTGGGAACGCCGATTTTTGGTCGTTAAGGTCGGTCCTTTCCTGTTGGTCGCTCCATGTTGCGCTACTCGGCCCTCTTGGAGGCTAGAGGAGGGTGCCCTGCTTCGCTTCGCGCTGCTGATGGCGCCCTCTTCGGATGCTCTCCCTTCGGCCTTTGGTTTCCCCCTTAGGGTCATGCCCCTCCGGTCGTCTGCTTCGCCGGTAGGTTGGGCAGGCGGGTCTTCATCTTCCCCATGGCGCTTCGTGTCATCCTCGGGTCGTCGGGTTGCTGGAAGAGGGTCGGTGTCAAGCGTGGTGGTGATTGAGCTTTGGCTCTCTTCCTCCCTTCCATTTGGTCGGGTTGGTCGCTCGTGGTCGCCCTGCTGGCCCACAGATACTTGCTCTTGTTAGCTTCACGGGTTGCTTGTTGTTTTCTCCATCGTTTGGCTCTCCTCCGGCTTTGGCAGTCGGTGGTGTGAAGTTGGTTCCGGAGGCCGACAAAAGCGTGGTCTGATGTTCGTCGGGCCGACAACAGTGGCATTTTCTCAACGTCACTCCCCTCGCTGGAGGCGTTGTCTCGGCCTCCATCCGTTTGGTTGTGCCAGGTGAAAGCTTGGTCCGCTCCTTCGTGAGCAGACGGATGATGGCGGCATTGGCGTCGTTCCCTCCTTGGAGGCATCGTTTTGCATGGCATTCTCGTCCTTCTTCTGTTGCAGCTGGTTGTGGGTCGGCCTGTGATGTGCTTGCTCTCGTGATGTACCTCTTCCATGCAGGTCCTCGGTGTTGTAGGTTGTGTTCTTGGTCGTGGTGTTCGGTTGCCTATTCTGTGTGGTTCGTGTCGGTCGTTGCTGTTGTCATTCGCTGTTTAGTGGTTGTTGTCTTCCTTGTTTCTCCGCGCCTTGGGGAATCTCTCTTGGTTGCTTAGCCGTAACTCTCTTCCGCTTAATGAAATACGTGCTATGCACGTTCTTTAAAAGAATTAAGTAAGAGTACAGTGCATGTCTGATCTTTAAACTTGTCCGGTTGTATCACTTAGATCCATGTACTTTTAAAGTACATATCTAACTTCCTAAACTTATTAGATAGATATAAAACTAGACCCGATGTCGTGCCATGAACATACATCGCTAAGTGTCGTGATGTCGTGCCTCCTTATCCATATCTCGTCCGTCCCTTCCAGCCCGCCAACCATGCATCGTCCCCTTCCATCTCTCTCTCCCTCTCTCTCTCTCTCTCTCTCTCTCTTCGTTCCTTCGAACAGGTAGAGACCCACTTCTCTTCCTTTTTTCTCCCTCACGGTCCCCTCCTAGATCCGGTGCATATGGAGCAAATTGACGCAAGTTTGGAACATATTCAAACATGTAGAGACCCACTTCTCTTCCTCTTTGAGCTCTCATGGTCCCATCCTAGATTTAGAGGCGGCCCGATAGGATTCATTGATGCTGATGATCCGGGACACTCATTTGAATGACTCAAGTGACACAGTGAAATGGGCTCTAGAGAAATCGGGGGTGTACACCACTAAATCAATGTATAGGCAGCAGATCCATAGGGGAGTGGTGAATAAACGCATGAGACGATTATGGAAGAGTAGGCGTCCTATGAAATTGAAAGTCTTCATGTGGTTAGCCAGTCAAGGGAGGATTCAAGCGGGAGTGGTGTTGGGGGTGAAGTGGAAAGGAGATACTATATGTATTGTGTGGCGTGGCGGAAATGATAGATCATATTCTTTTTGTGTGCCCTGTTGCCAAATTAACCTGGACAGGGATTAAGGAGGCGATGGGTTGGGAGAGACGTCCTATAGGGTTACAGGACTTCCAAGAAAATTGGATGTCGCTGGGGTGTCAGAGTTACAATACAAAGCTGTTTTATTTGACAATGGTGTTGTGGTCTCTCTGGACTAACCGTTATAAAATGGTTATGGAGGGGATGTTTCTTCGGAGGCTGACTGACATATTTCATAAAATTTTGGCATGCGTGCAGAAGTGGCGACCGAGGCTCAAGTCTGGTGCACGAGAACAGCAAGACCGATGGAGCTCGATGATGCGCAGATGGGTGGAGGATCTGGAGAACAAGATAAGGCACAGAGTGCCTGAGGAGGAGTTTATGTAGTCTTAGTCATGTCCTTTGTATTATGTCGTTGTTGGTTAGTTTTTTGTACTCTGAGTTCGTTGGTTGAGCCGTGGTGGCTTAGGTGCGCTTCATGTAATAGCTGGCATCTCCAGCAAGTCGTCAGTGTCTGTAGCTTAAAAACCAAAATTATATGCTTTCTATAAAAGCAGGGTCAATCTTTTATAAAAAAAAGGAAGGTGAGCTCTCTCTCTCTCCTCTTGATTTTGTCCGGTCATGGCGCCGTGCCGAAGGTCCATTTCGATGAATCTTCCCGCTAGGTCCAAATTTTTTGTAAAAAAATCAAAAAAAATGACCAATATTGAAAAATAATGTTGTGCTTTGGATCATGGTAAGGCCTTCTGCGAAGGTTGAGCAAATTGCTGACTCTTAATATAAACCATAATAGGCAGCTCCACGTAGATACAATAGTAAGGCTGCGGTCAAAAAATATACAATAGTAAGCGCGTCGGATTGACTCAACGAACGTTTCTCAAAGTTCTTATGAGCCCACATGTAAGAATTTTTTACTTAATTTTAGCTCTTCCTGCTCGAGTCCTTGTTATTTTTATTCATGTTTTGGCAGTGCGAGCCCTCTCTCCTTTGGCAGCAGCGCCAATCCAGCCCTTCAGTTTCGAAAATTCCGTTTGGTGGGCGTCAGTCATGGAGGATTCAACCGGAGCCACACATTTGGTCTCGTGGTCCGTGTGTTTTTGTCTCATCCCACCGTATGTACAGGTATTCTGATTAAAAATAGTTCGTATGTGTCAGGGATGAGATAGTAAAGGTGGTGGGGGATTGAAAAAAACTGCCACACGACAGTACTTTTTTTTGACTTTTTGGCACCCCATTCAAACGCTCGTACATGGCCACCACCTGACCCCTCAAGTGGATGCTGTACAGAGCATGGCTCTCTACCTTTTTTTCTCCTCCAACGTTAAAACCTACGACAAGCCTTGAGGGCTTGTTCACTAATATGCCACTTCACGTACAAGTCTCGCTCACCTGATGTACACTTGCTCCAAATTCAAAAAGAAAAATGCAAACTAAACCAAAAATTATTTACTATAAACTCAGAATATCTCTTCACCTTGAAAGCTCGTCCACTAATATGCCCAATTTTTGTTTGAGTTTTTTTAATATTCCCAACCCACTACCAGCACATATATAACAATCAGACACAACTCAGAATATGTATAGACCTCACACACTTGATGTACACTTACCAAATTCACAAAGAAAATGCAAACCAACCAAAAATCATTTACTATAAATCGCTCTTCACCATGGCGCAGCAAGGTGGCGCTCGCCTGTACTACAGCTCGTGTATCACCAATGTTTTCCTAGTATCAAATTGAATAAGTAACTAACAAATAAAATTAGAAAAAAAATCAAATTACATAACTTCTCACTATCTGTGCGCACCATGTACCGGTTCTATTTTGATCTTCCTTTCAAATAAAAAACAACAAATTGTGCTGCTCCTGGAGTTTGCTCCTGAGAAAAACAAAGAAAAATCAACTTCAAATCAGGAGAAAAAGTAGAAATCCAAAAAATGAAGAAGCAAGCAAGAAAAATGGAAGGGACGGAGGCTGGAAGACGGCGAGCCCGACGCCACGGAAAAAAAATATTCGGCCACGGGATCCATTTACGGGCGGCGAGCTGCAGCAGCTCCTGCGTCGCAGTTGGCCTCGGCGGCCTGCGCGCGCTCGACGTTGAGCGCGAGGAGGCGTTCGCGGAGGTAGGGGATGGCGCCGCTGCAGCGCCCTGGCCGTGTTGTGGGCCTACCCTACTCGCTACAGGAGGAGGACGGTGGCCAGGTCGGCGGGGAGGACGACGCTGCAGCCGCGCCGCCGACGACGTGTCCGGATCGGGCTCCACGAGGTCGGCGTCCTCCTCGACGACGGTGACCACGCCGGGCTCTAGGCGTCGCGCTGCCGCGCGCCGTCCCCTGCTTCTCTAGCCGTCGGACGTCTGGACGACGCCGGAGGCCTGGACGCCCAGGCCGCCACCGCCAGTGCCGCTTCGGGCTTCGAGGAGCCCCTGCGAGGATGCCGCGGGGAGGAGTGGGAGGGGCGGCGGCACGTGGATCCGGTCACCACCGGGCGGGACCAGGGTGCGGCGGCCACCGCCGCGCCGCCTGCCACGACGAGAGCCAGCAGCCCGTGCTAGAGCAGCAGACCGCGCCCGCGCGCTCCACCACCTGGCGCCCGCATCGTCGAGCCGCGTGGGAAGAGGCCGCGTCCTTCGCAGGGGACCCCTGGGCGCTCCTCGCCTCCGACGCCTCCAGGTGCTCCCGCCGCCGTCGCAGTTGGCCTCGGCGGCCTGCGCGCGCTCGGCGTCGAGCGCGAGGACGCGGTCGCGGAGGTACGGGATGGCGCCCCAGTTCCTCGGCGTACCCGAGCCTGGCTGCCTCGTCGACGTTGCCGCACATGGCGTGGAAGCACGAGGGTGTCGGCGCCTCCACGGCTCCCCTCAAACCCCGCCACCGTCCTCGGCCCCGAATCCAGACGCCGGAGGTTGCGGCCGCACCAGCGCCGCCGCAGATCTGCGGCTGCCGTGCGCCGCGCCCGTGCAGCGGGACGGGCAGGCCAGTTCCCGTCTTCGAGGCGAGGGATCCATGGCCGGCCTCTACTCGCAACGTCGCGGGCTTCGAGGAGCTCCCGCACGCGCCGCCGCGCCGGACGCCGCCCCCGCCGTCCAACGTCGCTCGGCCACGGAGCGCGCGCCGGCGCTGCGGGAGCTCCCGCAGCCGCCGCGCCGCGCCCGCCAGCACCGCCTCGCGTGCGCCGCCGAGGGAGCGCCCTCCCTGTCGCGGGAAGGAGCTCGCACGGGCCGCCGAGGAAGCCCACTCGCGCCGCCGCGCCCGCCACCTTCACGTGCGCCGCCGAGGGAGCGCCCGCCCTAGCGATGGAAACGGATCGGATTCGCATGCAATCGGATCCGGATAGCACTTTTTACAATATTTTTACTCGAATACAAATACGGAATCGAATGTTCTCGAATACTAATACAAAACCGATGTCTCGAATTCGGAAACAAATCGGATATTTACTCGATTCGGAAGACAGTATTTACCATTTTTTATTGATAATTTACAATTACAAACGTGTAAAGACTAACGTATTAGTACATAAGAGATATCGCTTATTAAGAATAATCAAATTCATCCATATTTATTTTAATAATTAATCATATAATAAATAAAACTATTAATAAATACATATTTTAATATATATATATCAAACAAATAATAAAAAAATAATGAAAAAAAATATTTTCATCAATACATAAATAAACTAGGGTGATTAAAATTAAATTTTATATTAATGTATTTTTATCATTAAAATTAATGATATTGGTCATTAAATTTAAATATAACTTTTAAATTGTTTTATGGATGCAATATTTTTAATATTAAGATTAATGTTATAATCATTAGTTATGGATATAATTTGTTCTAATTATACACTATCATTATTAGTATTCTATTGGACCTAATTTGCTATTAGTTATAGAGATAAGTTACAGTTTTATATAGTCGAATACGGATAGTGCCGGATATTGCCGAATACGCATGGAATCAGATAGAGAAAAAATCGACAAAAACGAATTCGGATGTATCCACTATACTACCACATTTGAATTCGAATACGGATACGGATATCCATATTTACGTTTTAGCGGATACGGATATCGGATAATTCGGATTCCATTTTCATATTTCCATCCCTAGCCCGCCCTGCCGCGGGAGGCCGGTACAGGGGTGCTGTCGGCGTCGCGGGGCCACCGGCTGGAGCACTGCCGTCGCGGCTTGGCGTCGCCGGGTCTCCTCCGGATCTAGAATGGGAGGGAGAGAGGAGAGAGAAAAGGAGCAGTCAAATGGAGTTGGATCATTGAATGAGTGGGGGAAAGAGGAGATGGTAGATATTTTGATTTCGAATATCATGTCCCCATTCTGAGCCGGGGCCATTAAACATGTCCAGGCCATGACACCCCTTGGTACCTGATCCGGTACAGCAGCATCCACTCTGAAGACCTGCCCCCAACCCGCTCCTCCCCAGCTACGTATTCGCTTTTCCCGCACCGTATTTGCGCTGACACGCTCTGCAGCCCCTGCGCCCAGACACGGATCTCAAGTGCCAGATTCCCGGTCCCTACGGTCCGGATGGAAACCTCCATGACTGCCCTCCACTATAAATCTAAGTCGCTTCAGTTTCGGTAGTGGTGCGAGCACGAGCCTCTTCTCATCCGGCAGTTGGTGAGAAATTGTGCTCTCTCTCCTCTTCATTGTTTCCACCCGACACCACCGGCGCCCAGCTCGTGCCAGGCATGCTCATGGTTTTACACTCCCTCCCACGGCTTGTGCCCCCTCTCACTATGTAAGACACAGACTTTGGAGACGCGGGTTAACTATCAAAGGAGACGCGTAAAAAACGTGTCTCTAAGTTTGCGTCTCTAATGACAAGTCATAGGAGACGCGTTTTGTACGCGTCTTCTTTGAGATGAGTCAAAGGAGACGTGTTTTTACCAACACGCATCTCCAATGACCCCCCTCAAAGGTGACGCTTGTTGTTAACCCGCCTCTCCAATGTGAGTCATTGGAGACGTGTTTTACCAACCCGCATCTTCTTTAAAGAGTCATTCGAGCCCCTTATTGGCACCCCACTTCTCCTTTGATGAATTAAAAAAACAAAAAAATAAAATAGCAAAAATTACAAACAGATCCCTGCTCATTTATTATCCCATATCTTTTTACAAACAGCTCCCTAAAGAAACAAAAAATTACAACAAATGCCTCAAAACACATCTCCAGGGGCTAAAACACATCAGTTTGAGATTTCTTTTACAAACAACTCCCTGAAGAAATAGGAAATTACACCACATGCCTCAAAACACATCCTACAACCTTCCATTTCACAAGTACTACACACTAAATTGCTTAGCACATTTGAACACTAGTGTTATTTTGTCAATATCACCAGATATCAAATAAAGAGATCAAAGCGCTCACTGTTGCTGTATGGCCATGTCAATCTGCACTTTCGGAGGCTTCAGAGCAACAACCTCAACAAAGTGAAGGTTTTGGTCCCTGAAATTGTTGCACACCAGTAACAAGTTAACACATTTAGTGTTGGGGAAGAAAACAAAATACAAGCAGATCTAGAAGTGCCCAAGTATCTAATTACCTTGCCAGCTTCTTCGCAAGGTAAAGGAAGGGCTTCTCGAAGTTGTAATTGCTCTTGGCAGAAATCTCATAGTACTGCATGTGTTTGAATGCTCTACAAAATATATTGTGCAGACATAATTAAGAACAAGGAATGAAGTCGCACAAAGCTTCACATTCTTTATATGCATGAACACAATATCATTTTCAATCAACTTCTAATGCAGAGAGACTACTATATAAAATATGTACTTATCACATACTATTTCCATAAAACAAGGAATGAAGCCGCACAAAGCTTCACATGCTTTATATGCATGAACACTATCTCACTTTCAATCAAATTGTAACGCAGATAGACCATTTGCTGAAATATGTATTTATCACTTACTAGTAGCCATCTCTGAGACCACTATTGACATTTCTTAGCGCAATCACTTAAGAACAGATTTAGAATCCATCCTTAGTGACAGCGCTAGAAATGCTTGTTGGCATCCCTTAACGTCACTACTAACGACGCCGAGTTAGTGTGAACATCAAGACTTGCCAAAGGTAAATCTAAATGATTATGAACGAATCCGTAAGTGCACGGATAAACCATTGTAGCATTTCCCCAAGGAAGGAGAATATTCCAAGGGTATCGTATCTGTGGAAGGCAATGGCAGATATCATAGACTTATACTTTTGCACTGAATGTAAACCAAGAGCTAGATATAGGAAACAACAACTCAAAGGCAGGGGTAAGATATAAGATATGATAGGGTAGTGTGACACACACTCAGATCTACCTCTACTCTAGTACTCTACGGCATAGGGGGAACATTCGAGTTAGCTCTAGGTTCTAATGTACTAAACATACAAAGCTAGAAGATACAGGAGATAGGCATGAAACATTGCATGAGAGGGTAAGGTTCAGCACCTAGGTACAAACGGGGAGATAGCCCGTGACGACCAGCACTCTGCGAAACTATACATTAGACTCCTACAGCAATAACCCAGCACGGAGGGTTCCAAAGGGTCCAACAATTGTCACCACTGTGGCCTACCTCTATCGTTACGGGGGGTATGCTCATAACTAACGTAGCCACACAACCCAAGCACCATGCTTGTGTTGCTGCTAGACTTCACCCGGCCCGGGCTATTGTGACCCACGGTGAGAGCCACCAGAAGACTGGTCAACTTAGACTGAGTACCGTAGCTTGAACACAAACTTCATGCAACACTATCATGCCATCTAACAAGATCAACTAAGGCTAGACATACGTACCGACGAACGGATACGAACTCTCTTATGTCTAGTCAACAAGATCAAAGGGTGGTGTTCGTGAAGAACACAAGCCTCTAACTTATGAACAAACACATAAGGAATGAGTTTATCATCCTTCAAGTGGATCAAAAGGTAGTGTTCATGAAGAACACAAGTCTCTAAATGATGAACAAGAGATGAACTCAAGAACATATCAAGCATATGATCTACCATGACTTTATATGAAATAGCTGAATAACTGAAGTAGATCAAAGTCATACAATGAAATAAAGATAAAAGAGAACTCATACCTAGACTCCAAAGTAGACTTGGAACCTGAATAAGAGCTACTCTAGCCTACCTCCTAGCCTTGGAGACTAAAAGTGAGAGGAGAATGAGAGGGTGCTGTGTGTGAAATGGGAGCCCCTCCCCTTCTATTTATAGGCAAGGAGGAGGCTTGCCTCGGGCACCAAATGGCCTCAAAACACCCGGGAGTGAAGCAAGTGACCAATGAGCAAGTGACACATGGAGGGATGAGATGGAGCGGCCTAAAGGCGGTTCGGCCGATCCTAGGATCGGCCGGCCCCCTAGGTCCCCCACTTGGGGTGGTTTTCCTCTGGGTGGCTGCCCTGTGGGCCCTCTGATCCATCCCCGGTGCATGGCTTGTTTTGGTATCCGAGGTGGGCTCCTTGATCCATGTGAAGTCCATGTGGCGCTCTCTGACTCGTCGGTGAGTACCTCCCTTGGATCAGTGACGTGGATTGCCACGTGTTTCCTTGGTGGCAGCCACCTCCTCAGCTGAGTTGGCATGGTTCTTCCATAGAGGGTGGGTTTCCATCTCTTTTAATGGGTATTTCACCTACATACAAACAATCTCTAAGGATAAGTGGAACTACATTATTCAAACCAAAATGCAAGTAAATAATGCTTATGCCTCCATTTATGTGAGAATATTGATGGCTGAAAGTAGTACTAACAGCCGTCAACAAACTCCCCCAAGCTAACCTCTTGCTCGTCTCGAAGCAAGACATTTAGGACTTAGGTTGGTTGATCAGGAGTTGTTACGATGTCATATTCTTAACTTATGGCAAACATACAACAAAGTACTCTACCAAGAGTTGAACAAGTTGGCAATGTTCTTACCATTCACTTGATGACATGGGGCATATAGCTTCACCTGCATTAGGCGGTTGAGAGATAGAATGGTTATATAGCAAATGCATAATCACTCATACCTTGATCAGCTATCAATCCGGAGGTTTTGCACATTTTTCATAAGAAAATCAGAGTTCCTCAAATGATACTCTCAGATCGCTCAAAGTGTATGGTTCCTCACCAAGGCATCAATGTTGCCTTTCTTCACATCCTACTCCTAATAGGCTTATGTGGAGTAGTAGGTAGGGAAGAAATGTGGCATACTTGTCTCTCATATTTTGCTAAGTCAAAAACCAGATCCTTGGAAGAAACAAACATACATCCTGATCAAGATGTGCATATATGTGTGATGATGATGATGATGATGATGATGAGCATGGTAAGGTGGATACTAGGCTCGGAAATGGGTGCTAGATATTACCATGCTTTTCATGAGGAGATGAGGGAATGATGGTAAGGTGGACACTAGCCCCGGAGTAGGTACTAGTTATTACCATCTATATCAATCCCTTTCTCCTTTTTTGGATTTTTTTCGAGACTTGGGCTAGCTCTCTTTATTTTATTTTTGCCATTCTTTTGAGCATGCTTTTCTCTTTTTTTTTCAGCTAGCCCTTTGTCTCTATTGGAGATATTTGGAGAGGGATGAATGATACAAAGATGCATAGAGTTTTATTTGTGGAAGAATGCATAAGCAGATGGAACAAATGATGAATGCTAACTTCCAGTGTAGAAGTTTAGCATGAACGTGTACGTGATCTTTATCAGGGGAGTATGAGTTCTAAAAAGGGTCACAACAATTTGACAAAGCTCAATGAGAGAACAAGTTGCACATGTGGAGGCTAACAAGAGCTAGAATCTACATATGGCCTTGGATAGGAAATGCTCATCATTGAGGAACTCATCATGTTTTGATTTATCAAAAAAGAAAACTCCGGATGCCAAGCATCACTAGGTACAAGATCATAGCACTCTATTATACCATATCATGTCTCACAACAACTTAGGCAAGGATCATGCTTTTTGCTACCCACAGTTTTCAAGCTAAGGTTTTGAACATGCAAGCCAACGAACTCAACAAGACATACGAGAAGAATAAACAGAGCAACTATTCATCATTTCAACCATAGAGGCAAAGCATTCTTACTATGCATATCAAAGCAAACTAAGCAAATGATGATGATGAAAGCAAATAAATATTTTTGGTCTTTTTATTTTTGCAGATTTTTTTGGGTTTTCATTTATAAGATATTCTAAAAACAAAGGAAGATACAAGTTACCTCAGGATGGGGGTCCTCCCCCAAGCTAGCTTCAGGCTCACTGCGGAGGAGGGTAGAAGAAACCCTGACTCGCGTAGTAAGCCCTTTGCTCCTCCATGTGTCGCTGCTGAGCCTACTACATGGCTTCAATCCTCTCGCCAGCCTGACGCTGCCACGCTGAGGTAGACTCGACATGGGTGTTCAGCGTCTCCTCTAATCCCGTGACCTGGACAGTGAGCTCTCCCATCTGCCGCGCGAGCTGAGCATCGCGTGCAGAGTCTGAGGAGTGCCGCCTGAAGGACGAAGATGGAGGCGGACCACCGGAGCTAGAACTAGCGGGTGTCGCCCACTTAGCACCGCTCGTACTCGCCCAAGGCGCACCACTCGCACTCGGATGGTAGGTGGGCTGATCCCAACCAAGTGCATATCCAGGGGTAACCCCGAACATGTACCCCGTAGGGGCCCCTCCTGCCACCGGTGGTGTAGCAGGCTATGGCTGTGGCTGTGGCTGTGACTGCTGCTGCTACTGCATGTGTGCTCTCTTTGCCGCGCTTCTGGTGGACCTGCCTGAAACACTAGCACGATGGCTTTCCTCTTGTGTAACAAGGGGAATGGTTAGTGACTCCGAGCTATACAATCGAAATCCCGGGTTAGGAAACGGGATTTGATTTGCATAACCCGGGAAGAAGAAAGTCAAAGAATCATTTGGGCCTCTCTTAAGTATATGCCCCTGGATCAAGTATGCCTCATCAATGAGAACTCGGGCGTCCCAATGAAGGGTACAGGATTCCCGCTAAGAACCCCGAGTCTGAGAGCAATACAAGTCATCAAAGACGTACACTCGATAGGACCTATCATCTTGAAATTCATCAACCACTACCGAATCATAGCTTTAACGGGAGAGACCTTGATCTGTTTAATAGCGGTGTATAAAAGCATCAACTCATCGCTGCGCACGGGCCGAACATCCTCTCGTGGAAAGAGAGTAATGGCGAGCCACTTGTGCCAGAAACGGAGAGTGGGATACACAATATCATTGCACCGAGGCACAAATTTGCCACTGTAAACAAGACAAGAGATGTCTGCCTAGAAAGAGTCTCGAACAAAACCCTCACAAGCCTTCTTCAAAGAAATAGCACAACGAGGACTAAAACCAAGGAGATGACTAAGTTCCTTCCAAGAAACACGATAATCGGTCCCAAAAAGACGAAACTCAATACCATCCGGAACCTCGGCAAGAGAGCAAAGAAACTAGATGGTGAGGAGCCGAGAGCCAGGCTCTGTAACCAGCGCAAACTCCTCCCGACCAAAAGCAGACCAAATAGAAGCAAACTCGAGATTCATGCATGTTTTCTCCATGAGAGCCGGGTCGAAGCCCCGGGTGTGGGTGAAGACTCGATCCTTCAAGAGAGCATAGGCCTGCTCCTCTCGAGCGCCCCACAAGCTGAGGTAGGAGTGTCGTCGACGACCCCCTCCGCGGCTTGTGGCTCGGCTTGCTCTTCTTGCTCTTCTTCATAATCCATTGTTGATGGGCTCGGCGTCGGCTCGGCGGGGACGGATGAACTCGCGCTTGCCCGTGAACGGGAGCGTGTCACCCTCCAGAGAGTGTTCGTCGCCCAATTCATGCTAGCACAACAACGGGACAACAAGAGCAACTCGGTGACAGGTTACTGAAATCGAATGAAATTCTTACCGAGCTTGCTCCACCAATAGCAATACTTTCAGCAACACAATAGAAAGACCACTAGATGATCCAAACTTGAGCAAGAAATCCAAGAAAGCATGGAGTAGAGAGGGGAGTGTGGGTGAAATGAGTTGAATGGGTGAAGAACACCCCCTCTCCCCCTGCTATTTATAGGCAAATACGCCGGGCATCCAGACATAGCCATTGGGCAACGGCTAGGAGCTGTTGGAGCAAGGTGGGACCCAGCAGCCGTTGGGCTGCTTCGGCCGAACCTGGGGTCGGCCGACCCCTGGTCGGGCCCACCTGCCCTCTGCCCTGGACAGTGGCTCCCCAACGGGTAGCTGGGGGCCTGCCTGAGTGCCTCAGCCCAAATTCCCTCGAAATATTTTTCAAATGATTTTTCTAGAATTTTCAAACTCAGGAATTATTTTCAGAAATTTTATTTGAAAGGGAAAAAGGGCTAGATAAACCTAGCATGCAGATGCAAGGTTTGGAAAAAAAAATCAAATATGCAATTTTGAAAATCAAATAAAATTTTGGAAAGGGAAATATGAGATAAATACCAGCTTTAACCTTTTTGGTAGAAAGGACTCATCATTTTTAGTCCAACGAGTTGGACTCATCTCAGCGGTTAATTCCACTCGGCACCCCACTCCTGAGAAGTAGAGGTTGGTTCCTTCTCAATCTTCTGCCATTCCTTATGAATTTTATTTTACTTCTTTGACGGAGATTTCTTCTTTGGGGGTGAAGGCTCCGTCCTTCCCCCAAGCTGCTCAACACTATCCTGCACCAAATGGCATTGCTCTTCTTTGTCTTGAAACTTGAATTTCAAGTTCCTCTTCCCAATGCGGAAACAGATTACTCCGGCCCCCACATTGATTCTAGCTCGGACATCACTGAGAAATGGTCGCCCAAGGATGAGCGGCATTCCTCCCTCGTCATCCATATCAAGGACCACGAACTCCGCGAAGACATAAGAGATCTTGACCTTGACCAATAGGCTCTCAACAATTCCTTCTGGATATCATATCGTTGAATCGGCAAGTTGGATAGTCCGTGCTGTTGGAGAGAGAGCTGGATATCCTAGTTGCCCGAACATGGCCTTGGACATGAGATTAACACTTGCACCAAGGTCACAAAGGGCATGCTTGATCGTCTTGTAATAAATGGTGCATGTAATAGCCGGATAGCCAGGATCTTTCTTGTGCACAACTGCTGATTCCTCCCATGGATCTAGAATCTGTTGTATGAGCTTTCCTGCATAGTTAGGAGCATGTGTCTTCCTAGGTGGCTTACCCCACCTAGTCGACACTACACTAACATTTTCACAAGAGGATACGGGTTGCCCCGGGATCCTCCCGTTATCAGCAGACGGAACCAAAGCAGCTAACTGAGCTAACTCGGTTTCTAACATTTTGTTAAAACTCAGCTGGCTCTTCTGAGCAGAAGAAAAATTATCAAGCTTAACATTGAGACTTTCCAAGGTTTTATCAAGGGCAGCCAGCTTTTTGTTAACACCTTCATTAATCTTAGCTTGCCCAAAAACGAGATCTCTCAAGGAGGGTTGGTTAGGATTGTAAGAGTTACCTTGGTTACCTCCTTGATAATAAGGGCGTTATTGATTCTACGTTTGGCCTCCTTGTTGAGGTGGATGATAACCATTGTTGTTGCCGTTCATGTACATCACTTCCTCCTGAGTCTCCGGACAATAATTTCCTGAGTGCCCAGTGTTGCCACAGACCTCACAAGTCATATGAGAATCCATAGGCAGAGTAGTGGTGGCCATGGCAGCCTTCTCGCTGGTGTAGTCATCCAATCTCTTCATAAGAAGATCAAACTTGGCAGTAATCATATCTACTTCCTTGACAGTATGAGTACCCCTTGGACGTGGTTGGAGTCTTTCATCACTCCACCCTTGGTTGGAAACCATCTTCTCAATGAGTGATATAGCATTATCAACAGTAAGTGAGAAGAATGCTCCCTGAGCAGCAGCATCAATATGGCCTCGGACTGTCGGAGTCAGCCCATTGTAAAAGCTCTGAAGAATAAGCCAATCCTCCATCCCATGGTGAGGACATGCCAGGACATACTCCTGAAGCCTCTCCCAAGCCTCTGGAATGGATTCACTTGCTGCTTGCTGAAATCAGAAATTCTCCCACGAAGAGCATTGGTTTTACCCAATGGGAAGAACTTCTTGAGGAATGCCTCTGAACACTTATCCCAAGTATTAATGGCATCATGATTCGCATAGAACCATTGCTTGGCCTTCCCCAGGAGAGAAAATGGAAACAATCAGAGACGAACAGCATCCATATTTGCACCCCTGATGATGAAAGTGTTGTATAGCTCTAGGAATTGCTGCAAATGGGCATTGGCATCCTCATTTGGTTTGCCACAGAATGGGCTAGCCTGTACCATCGTAATTAGACCCGTCTTGATCTCAAAATTTTCAGTCCTCATTGCCACCTCAAGGCCTTGCAGCACCTGGTCAGCAGAAGGAGCTGAGTACTCACGAAGTGTCTTCTGGGCCATAGCGTTAGATGTGGATGGTACAAAGGAAGCTGGATCGCCTTCCGGACGAGTACGACAAGGTGAGTCGAAATGAATTCGAGCTTTCCTCACTAGTGACTCGGGATCTTCAGTGAAATTCTCCGGTAAGTCGAAACCAGTCATACACTACATGTCTTCATCATCCAAAGATAAAAGAAGACAATCAAGATTAGCCTGCATTGAGAGTTGCCCTAACCTACTCATGATTTATAAACAGATGCAAAGCATAGTCATGATAATCATGTGCCTTCCCCGGCAACGGCGCCAGAAATGCTTGTTGACGTTTCTTAGCGCAATCACTTAAGAACAGATTTAGAATCCATCCTTAGCGACAGCGCTAGAAATGCTTGTTGGCATCCCTTAACGTCACTACTAACGACGCCGAGTTAGTGTGAACATCAAGACTTGCCAAAGGTAAATCTAAACGATCATGAACGAATCCGCAAGTGCACAGATAAACCATTGTAGCATTTCACCAAGGAAGGAGAATATTCCAAGGGTATCGTATCCGTGGAAGGCAATGGTGGATATCATAGACTTATGCTTTTGCACTGAATGTAAACCAAGAGATAGATATAGGAAACAACAACTCAAAGGCAGGGGTAAGATAAAAGATATGATAGGGTAGTGTGACACACACTCAGATCTACCTCTACTCTAGTACCCTACGGCATTGGGGGAACATACGAGTTAGCTCTAGGTTCTAATGTACCAAACATACAAAGCTAGAAGATACAGGAGATAGGCATGAAACATTGCATGAGAGGGTAAGGTTCAGCACCCAGGTACAAACGGGAAGATAGCCCGCGACGACCAGCACTCTGCGAAACTATACATTAGACTCTTACAGCAATACCCCAGCGCGGAGGGTTCCAAAGGGTCCAATAGCTGTCACCACTGCGGCCTACCTCTATCGTTATGGGGGGTATGCTCATAACTAACGTAGCCACACAACCCAAGCATCATGCCTGCGTTGCTGCTAGACTTCACCCGGCCCGGGCTATTGTGACCCAGGGTGAGAGCCACCAGAAGACTGGTCAACTTAGACTGAGTACCGTAGCTTGAACACAAACCTCATGCAACACTATAATGCCATTTAACAAGATCAACTAAGGCTAGACATACGAACGGATACGAACTCTCTTATGTCTAGTCAACAAGATCAAAGGGTCGTGTTCGTGAAGAACACGAGCCTCTAACTTATGAACAAACACATAAGGAATGAGTTTATCATCCTTCAAGTGGATCAAAAGGTAGTGACAAGGCCATGGACCAGGGCCCACCAGGACCTCTAAAAACGCAGTACGGACCCACGTACGACATACTTTGGCGGCTTGTACAACGAGTATTATGCCCCCCAAGTACTTGAGGGCCCGCACGACTTGTGTCCGCCATGGGCCGAATGGCAGGCGGCCCACGGCCGCCCGTACCCTTTCCACCGAGTACATGGCGGCCCCAATGACAAGTCTCCACCTCCGCCTCCGACTACTTACCCGTACGAGTAGTCTCCGCCTCTCGCTCCTGACTACTCGTTCGCACGAGTAGTTTCCGTCACCAACCCGCGCAGGCTTCGCAGGGAAGGCACGAGGCGCGTGGGCCCCTCCCGATCGAGATCCCGGGATCTCCGCGCACACCTCCCCGTGCGCTGCCACGTGTCTGCACCCCACAGTGGTCCGCCCGGGCCCGTCCGATTCGGTGTCAGGAGACGGATTCGTCAAACCCTGCCACGGACGGCACAGTGGCCGCCGTACTACTAACGGCGTAAGGAAAGTTGGGCAATGCACGGTGCAGTGCATGCTACACCCTAAGCATCGGAAGACGTGGCATAGGCTACCTACTCGCATGAGTAGTTTTCCGCTTCCGACCTGTTCAAGACTTGACCGTCAAGGCCGCAGGTACACGGGGCCCGTTGATATCCCGTGATACCCAAGCGTGTGACTCGCCATGTGCTGGCCCCTCCACGCTAGTCCACCCTGACTAGGTCAATCTGGTGTTAGAGGGCGGATCCTCCTGCCGCTCCTCAGCGGGGGCAGTATGTATCGTACTACGGACGGCACGAGAAACGCTGTGCCACGGACGGCACAGTGTAAGCCGTCACCTATCCCTCGATCGTCGTGGCACAGACTACTCCATTTCCACAGTACCCAGAAAAGACAAGCCCCTGATCCACTGACGGGATCAGGATACGGATCTTGCCTCCTGTACCCGACTAACTACTCGGAGAAGGGTGCAGGGGGCCCCGGGACGGCTACTTGGGACGCACGACTTAGGAGAGATCTACACCGTCACCTGGGGCACCGAAACAGTTCTTCGCCGCTATTGCTGATGGTCCGACGCGGAAGAAGGACGCCCTAGACTGTAGACCAGCTTACACTATCGATGTAACCCCCCTGGGCCTCTCCCTTGTGACTATAAAAGGGGAGGACAGGGACACTCACAAGACACGTTCATTTCCACCCCCACACGCACTTAGTATCGATATCTCATGTCATACAACCCCACAAACGCTCACGCACTCACGTACGTAGACTCCTGCTACAAGAACCACTTGCACACCAGGGACTTGGGCTCGAAGCCCTCTCCCGCCTTGTTTGTATCCCCTACTACAAACTCCCGAGCATAAAGAACACCCCCTCTCAGACTGGACGTAGGGTATTACTCTCCGGAGGCCCAAACCAGTATAATCTCAAGTGTCTCTTGTGCTACCGTGCGGATCAGTACACGTGTTCTTATAAATTTACTTGCCGGTGGTAACAAACCCTGACAGGTAGTGTTCATGAAGAACACAAGCCTCTAAATGATGAACAAGAGATGAACTCAAGAACATATCAAGCATATGATCTACCATGACTTTATATGGAATAGCTGAATAACTAAAGTAGATCAAAGTCATACAATGAAATAAAGATAAAAGAGAACTCATACTTAGACTCCAAAGTAGACTTGGAACCTGAATAAGAGCTACTCTAGCCTACCCCCTAGCCTTGGAGACTAAAAGTGAGAGGAGAATGAGAGAGTGCTGTGTGTGAAATGGGAGCCCCTCCCCTTCTATTTATAGGCAAGGAGGAGGCTTGCCTCGGGCACCAAATGGCCTCAAAACACCCGGGAGTGAAGCAAGTGACCAATGAGCAAGTGACACGTGGAGGGACGAGATGGGGCGGCCCAAAGGCGGTTCGGCCGATCCTAGGATCGGCCGGCCCCCTAGGCCTGTTAGTGTTTTAGACACCGAGCCTACAACGGGGTACCCGAAGTAGTAGATTGTGCGGTGGGGCTCGCCGAGATCAGGAACACGATGGTGAGACACTGGGCACACAATTAGACAGGTTCGGGCCACAATGTGCGTAATACCCTACGTCCTGTATGATGCGTGGCTCTGTATTGATTGCGTATGTTTTGAGAGGGGTCCCTACCTCGCCTTATATGCCACGGGAGGCAGGGTTACAAGTCGGATTGGTGCAAGGGTACTATTCGAGTAGGACCCGGAGTAGCCTATACATGGTATGGAAAGCTATCCTAGTCTTAGTACAAGTCCTTGTCTGCCTTGTCTTGCCTTGTGGTCCACGGTACCAGCACCGTGGCCCACTAGTCGAGTAGTCCAGGTGTACAGGAACTCATCTCCCGGGTATGGCCCACAATGTGTTGGTGGGCCCAGGGATGCCCGGTCGACAAGCCCCCGAGTACTTTGTAGTCGAGTGCAATGCTCCAAGTAGTCTTGAAGGTCTCCACGAGTAGTTCCCAAGCGTCTCCGAGTTCTACAGGCTTCAATCTTCAATAGTACTTGAATCATCCCGAGGCTAGAAGGTACTCCAGCTAACTCCACGAGTAGTCTTGAAGTCTTCTCGAGTTGTTCCCAAGCGTCCCCGAGTACTTCCCTTGAAGGTCTTCAATAATACCCTCTTCGTTCTTGAATTCTTTGCATCAAAGATCCATATGGAATCGATTACTGAAATCGCATTCCATATGGAATGTAGCCCCCGAGCCTTAGGTCGAATCCAGGATTCAAGCTGAGGGTCAATCTTGAACTCTTTGATCTTGCTCCGAAAAATCCGTAGACAATCCGAAGAAATAATATAGGAATGCGATTTGCAAAAATCGCATCCTATATGGATGTAGCCCCCGAGCCTTAGTTCGAATTGACAATTCAAGCTAAGGGTCAATCAGTAGTCTTCGTCAAATAATCTCATAAAATCCTGAGAAAAACTGAAGGACACGTGGCACGGAGCCCCCGAGCCTTGAGTCGAGTACTTTCTCGAATTGAAGGATCCAATCTGACTGTAGAATAGTGGTCTGAATTCAGTGAACTGTAGCTGAGTGAAATCTAATTCTATCGAGTAGTCGAGCCCTCGAGATAGAGCCGAGCAGGTCTTGGATTTTAGTCCTCTGACTTAGCCAAATTTTTGCCTGTGTGAAACCAATCTGTTGAATACGAAGGGTCACTAGGTCGAACCATTAGGGTTTTGGTTTTATAAATACCCGAAGGGGTATCCCTTAGGGTTTCACTGCTTCCATTCGCCCTTAGATCCAGAACGCCTTAGCATCCATAGCCGCCGCAGAGTTCGAGCGCCCATATTGCCAATAGTGCACACCTCCATCCCTTCGCCGTCCTCTAGTCAATGCGAAAGAAGACCCTCGTGACAGGAAGGATGAAGCCTACGCCATCCAAGGGACAGAAGAGGAAATCCGGCCGCGGCAAAAATGAGTTGCCGGAGCCCCCGAGCCAGGCTGTCTCCTGGAAGAAGTCCAAGATGAGGGAGGAAGATATCCAAGCCCTCGAAGCTGGCGGGTTGCTGCGCGAGAAAGTGATTGCCGGTTGGAGTTCTGCCGTTGGTGATGCGTGGCCAATGGAGAAGAGCCCGGATGAGATCCCGATGTTCGGCCACTTCGTCGAGCGTGGGTTGACATTGCCGTCATCGGATTTCTTCCGCGGCTTCCTCGACTTCTTCAAGTTGGAGCACGTACACCTCAACCCCAACAGCATCTTCCAGATTGCAGTGTACGTGCACTTCTGCGAAGCCTTCCTCGGTATCCGCCCTCACTGGGCTTTGTTCAGGAAGATCTTCCGGTTGAAGCCGCAGCCCAATGCCAACTTCCCGGTTGTAGTCGGTGGAGCCGGTGTGCAGATGCGCCAGAAGGCACAAGAGTTGTACTTCAAGTACGACTTGATAGTTTCAAATTAATACTGGAAGAACAAGTGGTTCTACATAGAGAACGCCCCGCCGCAGCTGCCGAAGCCCAGCATGTTCGTGCCAGTATACGATCGGCTCTGGAAAGATGAACCCACGATGTAGGAGTGCATCCAGATCCCTGAGTTGCTGGCGAAGATTGCGCAGAAGAAGGCGCAAGGCTTGACTGTTGAGAGAGTAGCTTTCAGCTTTATGAAGCGACGGGTACAACCCTTGATGCAGCGGGAGCATCTCGGGTTCGAGTACACTGGAGCAGATGATGGCTCCAGGCTTTCTGCTGAAGAGATCAGCGATGATCTTGTGATGGAGCGGCTGCAGAAGATCTTCAAGAATCTTCACAGAATTCCTGCAACCGTCCAGGAATACAGTGCAGACAACCCTCCGCGCATGGTGAGTCTTTAAGTCATAGCCCCTGAGTACTTGTTGAAAGTAGTCGAGAAACTTATATTTACTTTGTTCTCACAGGAGGATGTCTTGAAGTTTGTGTCTGATCCTCCTCCTCGTCCTGAGGACCCACTCCAAGCACCAGAGGAAAAAGCACCAGGAACGGAAGCTCAAGCCCCCGAGAGTAGTCAAACTGCTCAAGGGGAAGAAGAAGTCTTGGTGGAGGACACTTCCTCAAGCGATGATGACGACCAAACACTTCAACAGCGTTTCGAAGTGAAGGGTCGTTATGGGTATTCTGGGGCGCCTATCCCCAGTGGCCTCGCCGCGGGATCATCGAAAAGACCAGCATCATCTCTCGCAGATGATGTGACTCTACCACCGCGAAAGAAAAGGACCACGGTGGGAAAGCGGGCCGTGAAGAAGATGACAGGCCTCCCCTCCATTACAGTAAGTGTTGGAGAACCTTGTAAGTAGTCGATTTGTATTGAGTACTTGTTCTCTGCTGTAATGGCTTATTTTTTTGTCTTGCGCAGATTATCGAGAGTGCAGCTAGTGTACCCTCGAGTAGCCCCCCAAGAATAACAGAACCTGATGTGGTTCCAGCATCAACCGTGGAGACGGTGACGCCTGAACAACAAGAAGCCGCGGTTCCAAAAAGTGTGCCGCTGGTGGAGAGTGTGCCAGAGGTGCCGACAGCGCCTTCTTTCTTCGACCTGCTGGGACTGAAAGTCTCGGTGCCTCGTGCTGCTTTGTAAGTACCCGAGTACTTGAGTACTTATTTTGATTATGTACTCTACTTTTGTTGACCAACTTGTTCATGCAGGAAATCCACTGATGTGAAGTGGGGTGCCTCTGGAAGTGGTGCTGCTGGAGGAGACCAGACTCCTCAAGAGCAACACGAAGACGTACTTCCAGAGCGTCAAGAAGTACCCGCTGAAGCCGATGCTTCTGAAGCACTACGCTTCCTTTGGAGTGACGTGGTGAAGGCAGCAGTGGAGGCAGCTTCCAAGCCAAGGGCTGAAAATCCTGAAGATATCGAAGCCGTGGTGAATGAAGGCTTGGAGGCTGATCCTGAAGCCATGCTGTGCCACGACGAAGTCCCAGCAGCTGAAGCCCCCGTGCATCATGTTGATGCACATCTGGCGCTGGAAGAGAACCCAGAGAACCGCATGGTGCCGCACGAGCCACAAATTGAAGACCCAGCTCCCCTGCGCAGCGCTGCGAGATACTCTGCAGCCAGCACAAGTACCCAGTCCATGGCAGAGAACTTGATGCCATACGATGACTCCTGCCTGGACGAGGACAACTTGCATGCTCATGCAGAAATGTTCCGCGGCGTAGAAAAGCTTCTTGCGGTAAGTTGTGTAGTCTCTTGTATAGTACTTGTAGTCACAGATATCTTGTCTCTGACTCATGGGTTGTTTTTGCCCTTGCAAGAGGTAGTCAAGCAGTCGAAACGCAAGACTCGCCTGCTTGAGCAACACGCGGCTGACATTGAGGAAGTCTTGCGGCTCAGAGAAGAACTGAAGCAGCAAAAAGCCTTGTCTCTGAAGCTGCAGGAGAAACTTGATGCCAACGCCGCCGAGTACCACAACGAGATCCAGAAGCTGACGGCGAAGAAGGATGAAGTTGTTGGTAAGAACAAGTCCCTGCGCCTGAAGAATAAAGGTAATCTCCCTTCTGAAATCATCATTGAGTACTTTTGCTCTTGTGCACCACATCTGATAAGTAGCCTTGATCCTTTTGCAGAGCTGACGGAAGAGGTCGACAAGTTCAAGAACAAGGCGTTGGACTGGCAGCTAGCCTTCAACCGTGAAGAAGCAACTCTTATGGATCTGAAGGAGGATTATAAGGTGTGGTGCTTCGAACTTGAGCGTGAAATGGAGATCCGCTTTGCTGGCTGGATTGATTTGCTCCGTTGCATGCAGTCGCTCAAGGAAAAGATTGAAGAAGTCGAGGGTCTACGCTCAGAGCTGAAGGCCTTGACAGAGGAGGCCGAGCCAGTAGCAAACCTGTTCGAGCCCAGAGTCGCTGGAGTTCAGCCTCGTCCACTTGTGGAGAGGTTGAAAGACACGCCGAAGAAGATTCTGGAGTACGCTCAAAGGCTGGCCTGCACGATCCCAAATCAAGTCCTGAGCTTCATCAAGTCTTTTTATGCCGAGGCGGATCTCACGGTCATCATGAACGGCAGATCTGGAGATTGCACCGACGATCGACTCAACGAGCTGATGCAACAGACTTCTCCAATCGCGGAAGCAGTCTCCAAATTCATCGATCTCCGTTAGATGTACCTGTAGAGTAGAAACACTAGGGAAAAACCAGTGTAATCCCAAACAAGTGTTTATGTAATATAATTGAAAACTTGAGTAAGTCAATTATCTGGATCCCTTTGTATGCTTATGTGTTGGCCGAGTACTCGAGTTGGTATTGAGTGTGTGGCTGCAAAAAAGAGATACGATACACGAGTAGAAGTACTCAAGTGTAAACATGTTCCGAAGAATGTTAGCTTAATCATGACGAGTTGAACACCTTAGCTGTAGCAGCGTAAAAGAAGGCTTTGTCATGAAATAAGCTAAGAGTAGTAACAAGTCGATATAGAGTAGCGGCTTGTACTAAACACATTGTACAGAGTTTACAATGTCTTAAGTACCTCTGAGGCTAACTAGCCTAGTGAGAGAGTACTCAAAAAGAACTTATTCATAACGAGTTGAACACCTTAGCTGTAGTAGTGTAAAGAAGGCTTTGTTATGAACAAGTAAAGGACAGTAACAAGTCGGTATAGAGTAGCAAATTTATTACTGAATACATTGTACAGTGTTTACAATGTCTTAAGTACCTCTGAGGCTATGAGCCTAGTGAGAGAGTACTCGCAAGGATGTTCCGAAGAACGAGTAAGACCGTAGGGGACAGTGTGATGAACTCATCCTTGCTGTAGCAGAACCTTGTATGAGAGTTCCACTGAGACCCTACCAGCAGGGTGTTACTCTAGGCCGCAGCCTCTTATTGAAAAATAGGAACATGGACAACATGTGCCACTTATTGCCCTACATGATACAGGATCGTCTGGAGAGAGTTATCATGACTCCCTACGAGGTCGCAGAATGAGACTGCCTGGAGAGGGTTGATGAAGCCTCCTGCGGGTGCTCGCAGCTGAAAGCCATGAGAAGATACAGCCGAAACTGTCTGGAGAGGATTATCTTGATCCCCTATGAGTGGTGACAACCGTAGCTGTCTGTTGAGTGGTTGCAACCGAAGCTGCCTGGAAAGGATTGTTGAAACCCAATACGAGTTGTTTTACAGCCGTAGCCGTCTGGAGAGGGTTGCTGAGACCCCCTATGGGTAGAAGCGACAAAGCTGGTCGATGTTCCAAGAGTTGTCGACTTCCTCACCTTCTAGAGTTTGAAGACGATATGAGCCTGGGCTAGTAACCTTTGCAACAGAGAAAGGACCTTCCCATGGCGAGTTGAGCTTGTGTAGTCCTGCCGTATTCTGGATGCGACGAAGGACTAAGTCACCAACGTTGAAGGAGCGTTCCTTAACGTTGCGGTCATGATAGCGCCGAATCCTCTCAATGTATCGAGCGGATTGACAAGTGCATTACAGCGAGCTTCCTCGAGACTGTCGACATCTGTTTGTCTTGTTTCTTCAGCTATGCCTTCTTCGTACTGATCAACCGTCGGAGAACGCCACATGACATCAGCAGGCAAAACAGCTTCAGAGCCATAGACTAGGAAGTAAGGTGACTGCCCTGTGGGGTTAGTAGGCTGAGTGCGTAGCCCCCAGAGTGCATTGGGTAGTTCCTTGATCTATTTGCCGCCCTTGGAATTTGCTGCATCGTACAGTCGCTTCTTGAGAGCATCGAGTATCATCCCGTTGGCACGTTCCACTTGGCCATTGGCACGTGGGTGAGCAACGGAGACGTACCGGACGTCGATTCCACTGTTCTCGCAGTACTCCCAAAACTGGTGATTGTTGAAATTCGAACCCAGGTCTGTGATGATGCGGTTAGGGAAACCATAGCGATGTACGATTTCATCCAGGAAGTCGAGGACACGATCAGCCTTAGGGCAGGTGACAGGCTTGACCTCAATCCACTTGGTAAACTTGTCGATAGCCACCAGGACTCTGTTGAATCCCCCTGGCGCATTTGGGAGAGGACCAATCATATCCAGCCCCCAGCAACCAAAAAGCCAAGTTGGTGGTATCGTGGTGAGCTTGTAGGCAGGAATGTGTTGTTGCTTGGCGAAGAATTGGCATCCCTGGCACTTCTTGACTACTTCCTCTGCATCAGAAAGAGCTGTAGGCTAGTAGAAAGTACGTCTGAACACTTTTCCCACCAAGGTGCGGGAAGAAGTGTGGTTGCCACAGATTCTTTTGTGTGTCTCCTCCAAGATTTCCTTGCCTTCTTCTCGAGAAACGCACTTCATGAGAACATCTGAACTTGCGCCTCGCTTGTAGAGTTGATCTCCGACTAGTGCATAAGCCTTGACGCGGCATGAGATGTGCTCAGCTTCTGACTTGTCTTCTGGAATCAACTGATGTTTAATGTAGTCGATGAAAGGAATTCTCCAGTCCATATCAATCATAAGCACTTCTCGATCAGGTTGAACTGAAGTAGTCGTGGGTGCAGATGATTGCTCCGGAATTGATGGTTTGTGAAGTTCATGGACGAAGATTCCAGCTGGCACTTGAGCTCGTGTAGATCCCAGCTTCGACCAGACATCCGCAACAACATTGTTGTCGTGGACCACATGATGGAACTCGAGACCATGAAACTTGTTCTCAAGTTTGCGTACCTCCTGACAGTACCCATCCATATTCTCAGCATTACGATCCCATGAATCATTGACTTGATTGATGACCACCAGAGAATCACCATAGACAGGTAGTCGTGTAATGCTAAGAGAGACTGCAAGACGAAGACCATGCAGTAGAGCTTCATATTCGGCTTCGTTGTTTGAGACCTTCCAAAAGATCTGCAAAACGTATTTGAGTTGCTCGCCCTTGGGAGAAATCAAAAGTACCCCGGCACCAGTGCCTTCCAACTTGAGGGAACCGTCAAAGTACATGACCCAATGTTCTGGACGCTCAATTGGAGTTGGGACTTGATTTTCCCGCCACTCAGCCATGAAATCAACCAAGGCCTGAGACTTGATAGCAGTGCGAGACTTGAACTCGAGCGATAGAGTGCCAAGCTCTACAGCCCATTTAGAAATCCTTCCTGTGGAGTCCCGGTTGTGCAATATCTCACCAAGCTGGTAGCTAGTGACCACAGAAATCTTGTACTCGTCGAAGTAGTGGCGGAGCTTCCGTGAAGTAATCAGAACTACATAGAGTAGCTTTTGCACCAGAGGGTAGTGAGCCTTGGACTCTGAGAGAACTTCACTGACGAAATAGACAGGCCTCTGAACAGGGTAGCCATGGCCTTCTTCCTGCCGCTCAACGACAATAGCAGTGCTGACGACATTAGTAGTCGCAGCAATGTAGAGCAAGAGCTCTTCATTAGGCAGAGGAGCTGTGAGGATTGGAGGCTTTGATAAGAACTCCTTGAGCTGAGAAAGAGCTTGATCAGCTTCAGTTGTCCATGTAAACTTCTCCTGCCGCTTGAGTAACTTGAAGAAAGGAAGACCCCGTTCTCCAAGTCGTGAGATGAAGCGATTGAGTGACGCCATGCAACCAATAAGCTTCTGGATATCTTTGATAGTAGTCGAAGCTTGCATGTTGGAGATGGCAGTAATCTTCTCGGGATTTGCTTCGATGCCACGATGGCTGATGATGAACCCGAGTAGTTTTCCTGAAGATACGCCAAAGACGCACTTATTGGGGTTGAGCTTCCATTGGTACTCGCGTAATGAAGCGAAAGTTTCCTCAAGATCCGTGATAAGCATGTCTGGATCCCTAGTCTTGACAACGACGTCATCCACGTATGCTTCCACATTCTTGTGAAGTTGCTTCTTGAAGCACGCTTGGATAGCCCTTTGATATGTAGCACCAGCATTTTTCAACCCGAAGGACATTGTTGTGTAACAATAAGCACCAAACGGGGTGATAAATGCGGTTTTCTCTTGATCAGATTCCTTGATTGCGATTTGATGATAGCCGGAGTAGCAATCTAGGAAACAGAGTAGAGCACAGTCCGCCGTAGAGTCAATGACTTGATCAATTCGCGGCAACCCAAAAGGATCCTTGGGGCAATGCTTGTTGAGATCAGTGTAATCGACACACATCCTCCAGTCATTAGAGTTCTTCTTTCTGACGAGCACAGGGTAGCGAGCCATTGCAGATGAAAAACTTCTCGAATGAAGCCAGCCGTGAGTAGTTTAGCGAGCTCTTTTTTGATAGCAGCCCTGCGGTCATCAGCAAAGCGACGAAGGTGTTGTCTCTTGGGGGTAGCGTTAGGATCGATGTTGAGTGAGTGCTCAATCAACCTCCTGGGCACACCTGGCATGTCAGATGGCTTCCACGCAAAGATATCACAGTTTGCCCGAAGGAAGTTGACGAGTGCATCTTCCTATTTAAGATCAAGCTGTGCACTGATCATGGTCGTCTTGCTGCTGTCACCAATACCGAGGTCAACGACTTTGAGCAGGACGTCACCAGATGGTGCAGGCTTGTTGTTGTTGTCAATCTTCTCAGGAACCTCCAGCTCGCTCAGAGTAAGCTTTTTAGCGGCAGTGAAGACTTCTATCATTGCATTGGGTACTTGAGTAGTCAAGGCAAGTTCTACGGCTTCTGTGTCGCAATCGTAGGAACGCTTCAGATCCCCTTGCAATGAGAGAACTCCCTTGGGGCTCGGCATCTTGAGAACCAAGTACACATAGTGCGGAATATCCATGAACTTAGCGAGACCGGGCCTGCCGATGATGGCATGGTAAGAAGTCTCGAAGTCAGCGACCTCAAACTTGATGTACTCGGTGTGATAGTGATCCTTGGTCCCAAAGGTAACGGGTAGTACAACTGAACCCAAAGGAACAGCTGCGTTACCCGGGATGATACCTTAGAACGGTGAGTTGGTCTTGGTAAGCATATTGGTGATATCCAGGCCCATCTTCTTCAAAGTCTTGGCAAACAGGACGTTGAGACCGCTGCCACCATCAATGAGAACCTTGGTAAGCCTGGAGCCTGCCACCACTGGATCCAGAACGAGAGGATATCATCCTGGCTCAGAGAAACTAGTCCATTGATCCGCTCTTGAGAAGGTAATGGAAGTTTCAGACCACTTGAGATAAGTGGGAGCTGCTGGTTGAATGGACATAATCTCCCTGAGAGCTAACTTTTGCATGCGCTTGGTTGGAATACCACCAAATATGACATTGACAGTATTGGAGGGGTTCTGAAACCCAGTGTCTTTGTCTGTGTTAGCCTTCTTCCCCTTGTGTTTGCGATATCGCGGGTTTGGGTGTGTTTTTCAACGCACGTCGAAGTTGGTAACACTGCTCTGTAGTATGATCACCCTCCGGGTGCCATGGGCATTTCTGCTTGGTCAAAGTTGCCTAGTGAGGATCATCTTCAGGCTTGGCGGTAGTTTCCATGGCAGCAACAGTGTTGTCGGGCTTGCGCTTGCGATTGGGATTACTCGAGTAGTTATTCCCTTGGCAGTTGCCCTGCTGTTGCTTGCCATTATTGCTTTCCCCAGCATTGTTGTTGTTGTTGTTGTTCTGATTGTTGCGAAGATGCTTGAATCGATTCCGAGCTTTGTCTTCCTTGTCCGCCCAGATCATCTCCTTAAGCTTGGTGATGTTGGCTGGGCGAGCACGACCAAAATCTTGAAAAAGCCTATCATCATAGAAACCATCCTGGAAGGTGTCTATGACTTCTTTCTCGGTGACATCAACAACAGTAGCCCTTTTCTCAAAAAAGCAGCACATGTACTCACGGAGAGTCTCGCCTTGTTTTTGCTTGATCAGGGCAAGGTCTATTCTGGTGCCATGACGGCCCAAAGAACCCGCGAAGTTGCTGGTGAAGCGGTGCTTGAGTTGTCCCCAGTTGTCGATGGAGCCACGTTTGAGGGACTCAAACCATGTGAGGGGCTCTTGCTCAAGGACAAAAGGGAAATAGATACACTTGGTATCATCGTTGCCTCCGGCATTAGAGATGGACAGAGCATAACAGCGCAACCACTGCCTTGGATCTTGCTTGCCATCATACTTGGAGATGTCGTAAGGCTTGAATTTCTCCAGAAGAAACAGAGCTTGAAGTCGAGCAGAGAAAGCAGGAAAAGAATCAAAGTCATTATCCTTTTGCTTCTCACGCTCAGTGCGTCTGGCATTGATTGTTGTGCGAGCGTCGTAGCGAGAGTCTCCTGACTTGCTGTTAACACTACCATCATCGCCTTTGCCCTTGTTGCTAGCTTCCGGACGTGTACGTTGAGGGGTAGGAGTAGCACGATGAGCACCCCCACTGCTGCCGTGGTGACTAGGAGCACTGGTATTCTGACGTAGCATGGTGTATGCTAGTTCAGCTAGCTTCGCGACTTCAGCAGCCGCCCTGTCACGAGGCATAGAGCGACCGAGTAGATTGATCGCATTAATAGCTTCTTCTGGAGTGCGATATTCATGAGTAGCTACCGCATCCAAAGCCTCTTGAAGATTACGGGTAGGTAGAGCTTCCGCTAGTTCCCGACGAAGGGTTGCACGATCAGCATTGCGTTGGCGACGTGTAGCCTTGACCTTCGCGGTTTCATCAGCAGGAGCATTAGCAGAGAGTTCATCATCAAATACATCATCCGGATAACGATAATTAGAACGATGCCCTTGCAGAGTAGATGCGTCGACGACGAACACTTCTCGATGCGATGAATAGGTACCCGTACTCTGAATGAGCTCAGTATCAGTATCATAATCAACAAGCCTGACACCTTCCTAGAAAGGTAAGTTGTCGAGACAAGCGATAAAGCGCTCCTGATCATCCAGGGTGAGATCAGCAGGCACATGCTCAGGCCAGTAGACGAATCTACCCTCAGGTGTCGATGTGATCACCAGTCCTTGAGCAGGGCTAGACAATTGTTGTACTTTAGCAGAATCCGAACCGTAGTCGAACTCGAACTCAGAGGAATCCGAAGAGTAGTCGAAGTTGTCGTCCGAATCTGAAGAGTACTCGAGCACGATCTTCGAGCCAGGGCACTTGAGGCGCTTCAGTGCGGCTTGGTAAGCGGCACTGACATGGCGATGACCGAAGAGAGGTGGTGCTGGAATGTTATCCAGGCTGAGTGCAAGCTGTGAAGCTGAAGAGGGCAACCCAGGCTGGATAAGAGGCGAAGTCGAGTTGTACTCAGACTCCGACTCGAGTTCTCTGAGCGAATCAGAGATCGAAATTTCGTCGAAATTTTTGACGAAATTCTCCATCGAATCTTGCGTAAGCGTCGAGGACTTGAGCTTTGTCTCCGGAGTTGGCGCTAGGAAACGCTGAAACGATCCGGCACCATTAGGAACGCAAACCCAAGAGCCGAAAACGAAGGTGTCGCCTTGCTGCAAAGCGACGATCGGCTTGATGGTGACGAGAGCCATCAAGTTCGCCAGTGGATCAACGACGAGATCCCCTACCTGGCGCGCCAGCTGTCAGTGTTTTAGACACTGAGCCTACGACAGGGTACCCGAAGTAGTAGATTGTGCGGTGGGGCTCGCTGAGATCAGGAACACGATGGTGAGACACGGGGAACACAATTAGACCGGTTCGGGCCGCAATGTGCGTAATACCCTACCTGGTGCGCCAGCTGTCAGTGTTTTAGACACCGAGCCTACAACGGGGTACCCGAAGTAGTAGATTGTGCGGTGGGGCTCGCCGAGATGAGAAACACGATGGTGAGACACAGGGCACACAATTAGACAGGTTCGGGCCGCAATGTGCATAATACCCTACGTCCTGTATGCTGCGTGGCTCTGTATTGATTACGTATGTTTTGAGAGGGGTCCCTGCCTCGCCTTATATGCCACGGGAGGCAGGGTTACAAGTCAGATTGGTGCAAGGGTACTATTCGAGTAGGACCCGGAGTAGCCTATACAGGGTATGGAAAGCTATCCTAGTCTTAGTACAAGTCCTTGTCCGCCTTGTCTTGCCTTGTGGTCCACGGTACCAGCACCGTGGCCCACTAGTTGAGTAGTCCAGGTGTACAGGAACTCATCTCCCGGGTATGGCCCACAATGTGTTGGTGGGCCCAGGGATGCTCGGTCGACACCCCACTCGGGGTGGTTTTCCTTTGGGTGGCTGCCCTGTGGGCCCTCTGATCCATCCCCGGTGCATGGCTTGTTTTGGTATCCGAGGTGGGCCCCTTGATCTATGTGAAGTCCATGTGGTGCTCTCTGACTCGTCAGTGAGTGCCTCCCTTGGATCAGTGACGTGGATTGCCACATGTTTCCTTAGTGGCAGCCACCTCCTCAGTTGAGTTGGCATGGTTCTTCCATAGAAGGTGGGTTTCCATCTCTTTTAATGGGTATTTCACCTACATACAAATAATCTCCAAGGACAAGTGGAACTACATTATTCAAACCAAAATGCAAGTAAATAATGCTTATGCCTCCATTTATGTGAGAATATTGATGGCTGAAAGTAGTACTTAACAGCCGTCAACAACCACCAAACTTTTCCTGCCCAACAGTGTTACCACAGGTCATTGCTTGTCTGCAGTTCAACAAACAATAAAAAGCTATGCATTATTAAAAGGAAGCAGCAAGGCATTACAATAATCTTTGCGGTATACCTTGTCAGACAGAAGTAGTTCAACAAGCAATTAGCAGCAAACTATACCAGTTTAACTCGCTGAATGTCAAACTATAATAATTTCTACTGCCTAGTAAGACTGATCAGTTAAATCTGTAATGGCGAAAGTGATGAGACTGAGCAAAAGTGATGAGACTGATCAATTAAGATATCTATCTTTGAGGCTATTTGTTAATCATTTTGACTCAATCAGAATGTAATTCATGGTCTCACCAGCATGCAAGTATGGTTGAGCAGCTAATTGTTGGCTTCTACCTGTGGACCTTGTACTTGATAGCAAGGAATCTGAAATAAAAAAAGAACACAAACAATAATCAAAGATTCAGACTTCATAAAGAAATTATTTGCTAATCCTCTTCATAAGAAACAGAGGAAACAAGAACCTGCAGCATATGTCTAGTTCAAAAAATCCAAGTACAAAAAGTTTTCTGAAATAGCATAAGGCTAGAGTATTATACTAGTATTATTTTGTTAGCTCCAGCAACAGTTTGCATTCTTGTACAAAATGGCATATAGGTTCTAAGGCTTAGATGAAGGTCGCAATTAAGCTGTCATATTCAGAAAAAAAGGCATATGTGCATTAATAGTTCACCCATTTCATATAGCTGTGACGATCATTGACTTGCTAAATCTGATCACGGTCATTCAGGATGCTCAATCTACAAGCAACAAATTCTGATACAATATTCCTTAGGCAACTACCTGACTGACAGTTTCTAGCTGTCCATACATTGTTGACACAGAGCTACAAGCACAATGATCCAAGCAAAAGCAAATATTCTGCAGTACAGAAAAATATTACAGCTACAAGCATCTCTACACCGAAGCATTAGCATTAGCATTAGTAGGCCAATCATAAAAAAATCATAGCATTAGTAGGTAACAACATTAGCATTCAATTATAAACGGAAGATTCTTCTTATTCAAAGTCACAGCAGTAGGTAACATAAGCATTAGTAGGTCAATCATAAAAAATCACAGCTACTTGTCAGATTCTTATTCAATTGATCAAATCTAGTTCAGCCCATACACTATATCTTCCAAACTGTGAAAGTGCACTGATCTGCTCAAACATGGTTGCAGTAAACAATTTGGGGGAAAGCACAAATAAATTTTGGGACCAACAATTTGGATGGCCTCGTAGCCAATCAGCAGCATCCATAGCCCAAACCCTAGATCAGAACCTAAATCAATTTGGGGAAAGCACAGGAAGGGAGAGAGGGAGGGAGGCCTGACCTGAGCACGAGGATGGCTGGCAAGAGAGCAAGTACCACATCAGCAAGCTACGGCCATAGATGTCGGGCTGGTAGCTTGGCACGTTGGGGTTGTCGCCGACGCCCGGGTCGGCGGTGCGGCATAGGCCATGGTGGACACGGGGAGGAGGCCACACAGCCACGCCGCGGCGGGGAGGAAGCCGCAGTTGGGGATCAGCCGGAGGAGGCCCAGGGCGGGTGGCAGCTTCCCCGCCGCTGCATCGTTGCTGGCGCCTGGGAGTGCGTGCCTGGCGTAGAGGGAGATGAGCGCGTTGGCGACGCGCGGGGACGGGAGGAGGTTGCGGATGACGGCGTGGAGGGATAGCGCGAGAGGGATGTGGTGGCGGCCAGCGGAGGAGGCCGCGGAGACGGCGAGCGGGAGCGTGTGGCGGGTGGGCGTGACGGCGAGGCGGAGGGAGGAGCGGAAGAGGAGGATGATGGGAGCATGTGGCGGCCCTGGCGGGTGGGCGCGTGCGCTGCAAGGAGGCGGCGGAGCGGGTGGTGGTGGCGCGCGCATCTACTGGAGAGGAGAGGAGGGAGGCGTCGGCGGCGGTAGTTGGGTGGAGGGAGGCAGAGGCACCGAGCGGATAGGGTTGGGAAAGGAGCGGATGCGAGAGTGCAGCGAAGTATAACTTATACTTTTTTTCTGAGTTCGGGTTACTCACGGGAGATGTGTTTTAGTATATGCGTCTCCTTTCATGATTCACAAAGGAGACGCGTTTCATCAACACGTGTCTCCTATAACTGAAGAACTCAAAGGAGACGCGGGTTGATAAAAAGCGTCTCCTATGTCGCGTATTAAACATGTCAGTTTTTTACAAACTTATAGAAGACGCTTGTTCTTAACACACATCTCCTATAAGTTATTAGAGACGCGTGTTAGAACCGCGTCTCCAATGATAGTGTCTTTTTTCTTCGATTCTTACATAGTGTCTTCCTACACTGCTCTAACAGTGGCGGCGTCTCCTCCGCGGCCCTGTCATGGTAGCCCTTCCCGCAAGGCACCAAGCTACTCGCCCGTGCACACTGTTGAACTCCGCTAGATTTGCCAAGCCTCTAAGAATCGATGAAGGTGGCAACAAGGACCGAGGGCGGAGTGGGATATCCATCCGAGGAGCTCTGACAACAGATCATGGACGAAGTTGAGATTTCACTAAGCATCAGCAATGGAAGGCAGCCACGGACGAGTAGCAACAGCGAGCGAGATTATAGGGGGAAAGTGGAGCGCGGGGGCCTTGGGCTTGCATCTCGGGGCACGTGAATGAGATTGTCTCCTAATCACATGCTAGAATTGGGTTTTTCCTCTTTGTCTCTATTCCACGACGGAAGGAATCCAATATGGACAGTTATGAGCTAGCTAATGTCACTCTATTGGAGGAGGCATAAGGGCGTCTGTTGGGTACACAAAGCTCCCAAACAGAGATAGGGTTATACTATGAACAACTCACAATTAACACGTTCAAGTCAAATTGTATCAAGCGGTAAACTTTCCTCAACACATTACACACTCAACTTTCCAAAATGGCGACCCCTTTACAATGAGGAGGGGGCCTCCTTTTATAGTGCCAAAAGACTAAATTTACATTCCAAGAATACCCCCAAAACCCTAACACCTAACAAGAATACTCGGGGGCAAACTTGGTTTTTTACATTCGTTGCGGATTTAACGCCGTAGTTTGCGGAGCGCAGATCACGCCGGAGACCGCAGAGCGGAAGGTGCGCCGCAAAGACCGGGGATGGTTCCGTGTTGGAACAGTTTTTGACCGAGTCTTCGTGGTAGAATCTTGGAGGAGCCCTGAGCTACGCCAACTTGTTCTTCTTGACGCTTTATCCGCTATCCAACCTCGGGCTTCGGAGCCCGAAGGCGGAGAATAACGGGCCGGTTCGGCCCCTTGGCAGAGCTGCGACCTTCGCCTTCTTGATCTACCATTAAGAGCTTCGGATTCTTTCGTGCAACAACAAGCCTTGCGATGGTGTTATTCTTGTTAGCACCTGATGATGAAGTTGCCGGAGCCCAAACTTCTTAGTTTTTCTTGAAAGAGACATTACTGAGATTAGATGTTTTTTGGATAAATAATCACCCCAGTATCCTTGGTGACGAGAAAAACATCCGGAGCTCAGCTTCCTTTCTCCGCGAAGGATATGTTCCTCGCGTTAATCCGTACGTTCTTATGTGCGGTTCAGCTTTTTCATCCTAGAGAAAGTCTGTGAAGCCCAAACCTTTGTGATCAACTCGCCCGACAAGAAATCGAAGCCCAATGATCTTGTTATTCTGGCAAATCCCCGGTGCCTAGAAGTGAGGTTTTATACCGCCCCAACAGTAGCCCCTCGAGGAGAAGTGTTCAAATAACGAGATTAACCTTCTCCTCGATTTCACTTCGCGATCTGAAGATAAAGAAAACATCACCTTCGGCGACGGGGAGTTTGCGGGTTGCCTTACCCTTGGCTTCACATGATTTTCCCCTAAAACGACAGAAATTGCTCCTTCCCGAGGTGACTGTTCGTATTTCGAGACCGTTGCGCTTCTTCTCTCTCCTCAGGCTATATAAGGGGGGTCGGGGTCCCCCTCCTTCTCACTTGTGTCGAAGCTTTCTAGCCTCTATTTTTGCGCGCTTCTGCTGCTTTTAGGATTCGTGCACGCTACGTGATTTCATCTGAGTTATGTCGCTTGCTCTTTTGCGGAGCCCAAGCCTTTGAACCAGTCCTGGCCCGCACAAAACAAACCGCGCGGCCAATGACTAAAGAAGAAATAGCTGCTTCCGTCGCACCAGTCGAAACCCCAGAAGAGCCGGCTGGTGACATTGTTGACTACGAGCCGTCGCCAACAGCCAAAGAGAAAGACGTCTCTCTTGGTGATGATATTTCGATGGTGGAAGCTTCGCTGTCGGACCTAATGGCTGGAAGGGAGTCCAAAACTCCATCCTTTGTTCTCAGAGCTTCGCTGGTTTCCGAGAACTTGGTCAAATTCTACGAGGAAAAAGGATTTTTCCCCGAAGGTGTCACTTGCGCTCCAGAGGGTGAAACAACTCCGAAGCCCAGGACTAGCGAAGCTGTAGTTTTTCGGGATTTCTTCAACGCCGGCTTAAGATTTCCTTATTCCCGGCGCCTACTTGAGATTCTTGATCGTTACAGTGTCAAATTGCACCAACTGATGCGAACGCGTTCGTGCAATTATCCATGTTCTTCTTTGCCGTGCATTCTTGCGACGGGCAGGTGGACACTGAGGCTTTTGTTAGGTTCTACAAGCTCCACGTCCAGAAGCAGAATTTTTGGGTGGGTGGTGATCCTGCTATTTATGAGAATCACTTTGGGTGCATCACTTTCACAACCCGAAGAAGGAATACAAAAAAGGATATTGAAAGAGTGGAGCTCAGCCCTGCTCATAAGATAAAGTGGGATGATGACTGGTTGAACTATTGGTTTTATGTGAAAGTCAATATGCCCCGTGGGTCCGATGGTGTCGCTTACTATCCCTTCAGCATCTCGATTATGACTCCTTTGAGTTATGTAACAGGCCCCGACTTTGCGAAGACCAGAGGCTTTAAGGACTGCGAGAAAGCCTTTCTCTTGGCTTCGCAATTTCTTCCTGGTCGCGATGTCACCGAAGAGTTTGTTACTGCCAACATTTGGCCCCTCTCCGCAGGTTGGAATCCTCGGGAGGTTAAGTGGCTTTCAGTTGATTGGTTTTCGAAGGACATTCCCTTCCCTCGCTTCGGGCTAAAGATGCCTAAAGGAAAGAATGCTCACGAATTCGTGGGTGAAGTGGAGCGTCGTGTGGTGGACATGCTTGGTCCTTATACGGAGGCGGAGTATCAAGTTTCGCGAAAGCTACCTACTGGAGGTCGCTGCGTGAACCGTATTATCTCTGAACTTGGTGTTGAAGTGGAAGATCGTGCGAAGCCCAAGGCTTCTTCTAAGCGTGCTCGTGATTCAACTCAGGCTGCGTCTGAGCCGGCTGACGCACTGAAGAAGAAGAAGAAATATGTAGCTTCTCCGGAGGCGTCTGGCAAAGCCGCCGCTGCTGACTTGCGGAAAATTGTGGCTCCGGTGTCTTCTTCGAAGACGAGCCAGCTTGAGCATGCTAAGAAGAAACAGGTTGCGATACAAGAGAGCGACCCTTCTACTGAGAAGGCGGCGAAGCCCGAACTTCGCCGTAAAAAGCTGGCTCGAAACCGAGGCAACCGTGCCGCATAGTAAACATCCTTGGTTCCTCTCATACCTTGGAGTTCCTTGATTCGGGGGCCGATGATGATGGAAACAAGGAACGCGCAGCCGAGCCTGAAGTGGAAAAAGCTGTCCTATCCAGCCCCAAGGAAATCATTGCAGATCCTCCTGTCACGGGAAATGTTGGTGGTTTGGACACAGCTGGTGAGGGTGCCAAACTTCCTGGAGCCGAGAGTGTTCAGGATAAGGGGGAGAGATCTTTACGCTTAGGCGACCAAACCGAGGCCTCGGGTGACACCAAAGCGTCGCCTGAGTTCATGCGGTCCTTGGGCGAGACCGTGAGCTCATCTGGTGTTGTGGAGGGGCATACTCTGGAGATGGTGCTTGTGGAGAAAAACACCTTCGACCCTTCTACTTATTCTTACAACAAGGCCATTGGTATGAAGGACTTGCAAACTTTATTATCTATTCGCTTGCCGTTTTATAAAGAAAGTGGTGTGATCGAGTCCCATGTGCTCTGGGAGCTAAGGGATTCTGCTCGGCTTGCAGGCGCGACCACAGTGGATGCTCCGCGGGTGGAAGGTGGTGCTCCGGACGGCCAAGATCTAGAAGACGGGGAAATCCCCGGAGCTCCAGCCCCTTCTTTGATTGTGAGACAGTCGGGAACCATCACCAGCGTTGGGCCTTCGGTGCCTTTTGATCCTCAAGGTCCGTTCTTAGTCTTTTGCTTTTTGTTCTTTACTTTGTTGATTATGTGTTGAAGTAAGTTGAAAGTGTTATATATTTTTGCAGCTTATGAGAAATCTATAGAAGACATGGAGGCTGGTAACTTGGCTGGTTTATCGGCGGAGCTCTATTACAAGTCGATGATCTCTAGCCAGAAATTGCTTGAAAAATATCACGCTCAAGAGAAAAAGTTCTTGGCATCCGAAGCCGCAAAAGTTGATCTAAGCCGCGAGATTATTCGGCTGAAAGAAGAGAACGCAGCTTTAGCTAAGATTCGCAAGCTGCAAGAGAAGAAGATTGATATCCTGAAAGATAACGTCAAGACTTATCAGGTTGCGGCGGAGAATTTGATTAAAGATGCGGAGAAGCGTGATAGCCTGCTTGAAGAATTTAAAAAGATAGTGGAGGATGATGGCCATATTATTGAGTCTTTGAAGAAGGAGAAGGAAGCACAAAAATCCAAAATTGAAGAACTTAAGAAAGAAGTTCAGGGGCAAAACAATTTTATAAATGCAGCTGAAGAAGTTTTGAAGAAGAACTTCAAAGTTTTGTATGAAAAGTATTCTCATGCTCTGGGGGAGTTTGGTGCCGAGCCCCTGCCCTTTCCCTGTGACAAAGATGCTAAGGCTATCTTTGAATGGATGGAACAAGAGTTTGATCATCTCCCTGGTGTGATGACTGGCGCCAGCGATTACGCAGCCTCGATGTGTGTAGAAACCTTGCTTGGACTGCTCGAAAGGACTGGATGCACGGATTTTCTGGCTTTAGGTGCCAGGAACTACAAGTTCACGATGGCAGAAGAACTTGAGTGCGAGGTTGCTTCGAAGAACGTTCAAGTAATCAAGAAAATTTTCCTGACTCTCTTCTGGGAGGCGTCCGGGCAGGAACACGCCAAGGTCGTAACACGTCGGCTTTTGGCGGAGGTGAAGGATTATATCAACGATTTTTTACTTACGTTTCTTTCCTCTTTCTTGGATTGCTTATTTTTCTGTTTTGCAGGCTAAGGAAAAGGAGGCACTGGGATCAGACTCGTGTGATGATGATAGCGAAGATGGTGGATCCGCTGCAAGTGCAGCCCCTAGTGGTTCGAACTCTGGCGCTAGGAGAGATGTGGAAGACGAGGGTGCTGATGATAAAGAAGCCGAAACCTGAGAACTTTCTGTTTTGAACTACTGCTTTTGGAACGCCCTGCGTGGCGGGTAAACTTGGAAGTAAACACTTATGCTTGTGCGCAAAATTGTAATATATCACTAGCTTCGTTGCCTTTCTCCTTCGTTCATGGCTTTGCTGTTTGCTCTAAATTTTTGTTGGCCTTGTTTGAAAAAAACGTCACCTCCCCTTTTTTTATGAAAACGTATTTCTTGATCGTTAACTGCAAAGTTTTGAAAGGTTGGGCTTAAAGTGCTAACTTTGCGAGAGAAAATTGGTTTTGAGGTTCTCTGGCTTCGGGAAAGGAGCGAAAAACTAATTTTGTTTTTGAAGAAAACGTCACCCCCCTTTTTTGCTCTTTTCACGAAGCTTACGACTTTTCGTAAAGATTGTAACATTTTCGTAGGATGGGTGTGCTTTCTGAAAACCTCAAAGTCTAGCGAAGCTTGCTCCGAGCTTCGCAGACTTTCTTTCTAATGGTCGAATATCAGCAATCTTGTTGCTTTTCGACTAAAAGATTGCGTTCGAGTTTGCAATAATCTTAGAAAGAAAACAATTGATCCCGCAACTTCTTCTGTTGCTGTATGGGATTCTCTTGGTACTTAGGCATGAATGCTAAGATTTTTATGAGACAACGTGCATAAGCTTATTGCTTTTCGTTGCTCTTTGGGCAGAAACCCCCTTTGCAATAATTTAAACAACTGGAAATGAATTGCAGAAAAATAAATAGCAGAAGAAATTTAAGGGGGAAGTAATTTCATTAAAACTGAAATTGAGTACAGGGATCCGCCTCATTAAAAACCTTGCCTCCTGATTTGGAGCCCCCTTTAGCAAGGAAAAGAGTACGGTCCTCAAAAATGTAAAAGTGCTGAAAATGTAAACAAACATAAGATAACTAAGCTCCGGCTCCGTTTATAAGTTTACGAAGCTGGAGTTTTACACTGTCTGCCTTCTAGGGGTAGTACTTGAGAAGACTGTCCGCGTTCCAGGTGTGTGGCAATGCATTGCCCAGTTGATCTGCCAAATAAAGGGATCCTGGCCTTAGAGTCTTTGTTACTATGAACGGGCCTTCCCAGGGCTCCTGTAACTTTCCCGGATTGTCGAAGTTCTTTTTCTTCTTGATGACCAAGTCCCCTACCTGTATTTCTTTTTTCACAACCTTCTTGTCTCTCCATTTTTTGGTTTCTTACTGATATTTCCCTAAGTTTTCTGTTGGTTGGAGTACATCCACCTCAATCAAATCTTTTTCTGCTTCTTGGAAACCTGCTTCTTGTGTTTTTAGGACTCGCAGGCTTTGGTTCTTGATTTCTTCTGGTGTCATGGCTTCGGAGCCAAATAACAATTTGAAGGGTGAAAAGCTAGTGGCTCTTGAGATGCTAGTGTTGTGGGACCACGTTACCTTTGGCAACTCTTCTACCCATTTTCCTTTTCTTTGGTTGAACAAGCACTTCTTTATGCTGGAAAATATTTGGCCGTTTGCTCTTTCCACTGCTTTGTTAGACCGTGGGTGGTATACGGAGGCGAACTTTAACTTTGTTCCCATGGTGAGGCAAAATTCTCTAAAATCATTGCAATCAAATTGTTTTCCATTGTCCACAGTTAGCTCCCTAGGAACCCCAAATCTGCAAATTATATTTTGCCAAAAGAACTTCTGTATGTTGCGAGACGTGATGTTTGCCAGTGGCTTGGTCTCGACCCATTTGGTGAAGTAGTCGATGGCGACAGCTGCAAATCTACAGTTTCCTTGCGCTGCTGGGAGTGGTCCAACTAAGTCCATCCCCCATCTTTGCAATGGCCAGGAGGGTGGTATCAGCTGCGTGGGCATCGAAGGATTTCTCTAGTTGTTGGAATTTTTCTGGCAGGCTTCGCATGTTTTTACCAATTGGTGAGCATCATCGATGATGGACGGCCAGTAAAACCCCTGCCTCAGCGCTTTTTGGGCCAAAGCTCTAGAACCTATGTGAGCTCCGCAAAAGCCTGAGTGAATTTCTTTTAGCAATTCCTTCCCTGCATCGAAGCTGATGCACCTCAAGGTAGGAGCTGATATGCCAGATTTGTATAGTTCCCCATCGATTATCTCGTAGCTCCGGGCTCTTTGCCTCATGCGGTTCAAGGACACTTCCTCGGTGGGTTCGTAGTGACCTCTTAAGAAAGCCAAGATTGGTGCTCCCCAATCATATTTTTCTATGACATAGATTGTTTTGGCTTTGGGTTCTTTCATAGCGGGCGTTGTGAGGACCTCGTAGAAGACATCCGGAGGTAAGGCTTGATTTTGTGCAGCGGCTTTTGCCAATACATCGGCTTCGTTGTCGGAGTTTCTTAGGATGTGCTCAACTGTGAATCCCTTGAAATGCTTTTCCATGGATCTTACCGCGGTGAGATATTTAACCAGCTCTAGCTCTCTGGCTTCGCTATCTTTTTCAACGTGGCCCTGAATAACTTTGGAGTCCGATCTCACGATAAAACTTTGTTGGCCTAGTGCTTTCATTTTCCTCAGGGTAAGGAACAATGCTTCGTATTCGGTTGTGTTGTTTGTTGCTCTCTCATTCTCTGGGAAGTCCAACCTGACTGCGAATCGCATTTTGATCCCCGTTGTGGGGTGATAATTGCCGAAGCCCCGGCTCCTTTATGGCAATACGCCCCGTCGCAGTACGCGATCCATGGTTGTTCGGTCTCTGCGGAGCTCGGGCTTGCTGGTGAAGTCCAATCCACAACAAAATCTGCTAGGACTTGAGATTTGATGGCGCTTCTTCTTTCGAAGTCAACTACGTGCTCTGATAGCTCAAGAGCCCATTTTGAAATTCTCCCCGAAGCTTCCTTGTTGTTGAAAAGGTCACGCAGAGGTTGATCTGTCACTACTATGATTCGGTGGGACTCAAAATAGTGCCTAAGTTTCTGTGCTGCCATGACCACTGCATACGCGATTTTTTTGAGCTCTGAATAGAACACCTTTGACCCTGTGAGTGTTTCGGAGACAAAATATACCGGGACTTGGGTTGGTTTCCCTTCCACTTCTTTTTCTTGTATTAGTGCTACGCACACAGCAGTTCTCGAAGCCGAGATGTAAAGCAGCAAGGGGGAGCCAGGTTCTGGGGGGGCACAACTTGGTTAACTTGGTAAGATAGACTTTGAGCTCCGCAAACGCTTTGCTTTGGTTAGGCCCCCATTCAAACTTCTTGTTGAATCTGAGTACTTGGAAAAAGTGAAGGCTTCGCTCTGCAGCCTTGGACACAAATCTGTTCAACGCTGCAATTCTCCCAGTGAGTTTTGCACATCTTTCAGAGACCTGGGCTCCTTCATCTGTATTATTGCCTGTATTTTGTCGAGGTTAGCTTGTATTCCCTTTGTTTCTACAAGGCACCCAAGTACTTTTCCTCGGCGGACTCCGAACACACATTTCTCGGGATTCAATCGTAGATTTGCGGCTCTCATATTTGCGAAAGTTTCTACAAGGTCAGAGATGTGATCACCGCGCTTTTGGATTTTGACAACTATATCGTCGACGTATGCCAATAGATTTCTGCGCAATTGGTCGGGAAATACCGAAGCTGTCGTTCTGGTAAATGTTGGCCCTGCGTTTTTGAGCCCCTCAGGCATTCGCAAGAAACAAAAGATGCCGAAGGGAGTGATGAAGCTTGTTTTCTCCTCGTCCTCTTTTCTAATTCTGACTTGGTGGTAACCCGAGAACATGTCAAGCAAAGACAACATCTCGCTGTTTGTTGCGTCATCGACTATTTTGTCCACTCTTTCTAGCGGATAGTCGTCTTTTGGGCAAGCTTTGTTTAGGTCTATGAAGTCTATACACATCCTCCACTTTCCATTTTTCTTCTTTACGGGGACTGTGTTCGCAAGCCAGGTTGAGTATTTGGTTTCGCGAATTACATTGGCATCTAGTAGCCTTTGTACCTCTGCTTTCACGGCTTCGACCTTTTCGTCAGACATTTTGCGAAGCTTTTGCTTTTTGGGCCTGATGTTCTTGTCCATTTCTAGCCTGTGCTCGATGATGTCTCGGTCAACTCCTTTCAAGTCATGGGCTGACCATGCGAATACATCTTGATTTTTGGCTAGGAATGTCAGTAATTCTCGTTCTTCTTCTAAGCTTAGCTCGGCTCCGATTGTTACTGCCCTGTCTGGGATGTGCGCATCCAACTGAATTCTTTTGGTTTCTCCGTCGGGGCTGATATTTATTTTTTCCTTGTCCCTTTTGGGCTCCACAAACTTTTTCTTCTTCTCTTTTTCCTTGGCTTCGTCAGCCTCGGCTTGGGTGAGATGGTGGATGCTCCTTTGGCCCGGTGATATGCCTTTTTCAATGTCCCTTGCTGTCTGCTGGTCGCCAAACACGGTGATGACCCCTTTGAGCGCTGGTATTTTCATGCATAAGAACAACTGTCGGACCGCTGCATCAAACTTGTTGATGAAGCCCCTGCCTAGGATAGCCAAGTAAGGATAGTGCATTTCCACCACATCGAATGTGATCAATTCCGTTCTTGGGTTGTCAAGATTCCTGAAGGAGACAGGCAATGTGATATTTCCCAGCGCTTTGACAAGTTTCCCCCTGAAGCCCAGAAGTGGTACATCTGCCTCTTGCAGCAAGTGTGGGTCTATCTTCATTTCCCTGAAAGTTTTGGCGAAGAGTATGTCCGCGGAGCTGCCGTTGTCTATGAAGACTTCCCCGATTTCCCATCCTGCGATAATTGTTTTGATGACCATGGCATCGTTGTGTGCAGCTGTTTTTAGCCTAAAGTCCTCTTCTATGAAGGTGATGGGTACAAGCGCCCAAGGTGGCTTGACCGGAGGTCCGTCTTGGACTATAGTATATACTTCTCTGAAATAATTCCTTCTCGTCTTCTTGTTTTCGAATTCGAGGGATGACTCCCCCCCCCACAATTGGAAACATTTGACGATAGAAATCTTCTTGGTTTTGGGCTTCGGTTTGGGAGATGGCCATGATAGAGCCGAAGGTTGGTAGGGCTTTGGGATCATTTCTTGGGTTTGGTGGCTCGGCCTTTGGAACCACATTTGGCATGCCAGGTGGCGGAGGTGGGATTTGCTGCATTGGTTGAACATTTTGTTGATTTTGTGGCTGGTATTGGTATGGTGGTGGTGCTTGCCATGCTGGCTGCAGTTGATTGTATGTGCTAGTTTGGAAAAAGCCTGGGTTTCCTTGGTTGTAAGGATGCAGCGGAGGTGCGGTGGGATACGGGTTTTGGTGGAAAGGTTGTTGAGGCCAGGTGTGATTGACAGGTTTAGGTGGCGGTGGTTGGTGCTGGGTTTGGGCGGCCCTCTTTTCTTCGGCCATTCGCTCTAGGGTTCTCTTGGTTTCGGGACAGTTGTCTGTGGAGTGATGAGGTTGTTTTCTGCGGAACGAGCAGTAGAACAAGCGAGGGCGGGAGTTTTGGTTTTGAGGCAACAGTCCGATGCCCCTCCCTCTTCCTCTCTGGTTGTGGCCCCCGCGGTTTGGAGGTTGCGGAGCCTGCTGCGGAGCTTGGTTTTGTGGTGGGTTTTGGTTTTGGTTTTGGGTATCTGGTGCGGCTTCGATTGGGAGTACTTGGTTTGGTGGGTACGGAGCTCTATTGTTTTGTATGCTCTGGTGTGAGGGAACCCATTCTTGCTCTCTCTGCGCCTGCCTTAGGCGATTCCTTTCGGCCACCCTTCTCCTGTGATCTTCATCGGATCTGCAATATTCTTCGAGCTCCGCTAGGAGCTCCTGCATTATTTTTGGCTTTTTCCTTGAGAGGTGTGAAGCAGTTTGCCCTGGTGTTAAACCCTTGATGCAGGCGGCTATGGCAACTTTCTCTGATACGTCCGGGGTTTGGGATTTTAGCTGAAGAAACCTTCTCACATAGTTCGCCAAAGGTTCCTTATCCCTTTGGATGCAGTAGAACAAGTCCCCCTCATCTGTGGTTGCGGCTTGAAAGCCTTAAAAATTTTGGATAAGTTTGGTTTTCAGGTCGACCCAGCTGTATACTGAGTGTGGTGGTAGTAGCGAGTACCAATTCAACGCTGCACCTTCGCATGCTATGATGAACAATTTGGCCAAAACAACTTCGTCGCCTCCGGCCGAAGCCACTGCAGCTTCGTAACTCATTATGAACTGCCTTGGGTTTGTTAATCCGTTGTACTTTGGCAAGGAAATTGTTTTGTATGAGAAAGGCCATGGTGCTGTTTGCAAACCAATGGATAGAGGCGAGGTTGAGTCAACAATCATGAACATTCCCGCGGTGTTGTGCGTTGGGAAATTGAACATTATGTTTTCATTTTGCGGAGGTGTGTCTTCCTCGTGGTTTGGGGTGGGACTTGCGGTGTGCGCCAGTGGGATTGCAACTCATCCAGTTCTTGCTGCATTTGAGCCAACTGCAGCTTCGTAGCTTTTATTTTTTTGAGTTTTTCATCAGCTTGTGTCTGAGCTTCGAGTTCCATGGCTACTCTCTCCTTTTCCCTCTTCATGGCTTCGATTTGCCTTAACACTGAGTCCAGCTCCCTTTCGGCAGCACCTTCTTTATCGTTTGTGAGGCTGGTTTCTGGGTATGAATCTTGTGTGGCCTTACCTGTCACCTTTCTTTTTTCGCTGCGAGTTCGTGCGAAGTCTTCGTCCTCTGGTCTGGGCTCCGGGGCTACTATGATTCTTTTCTCCTTGGCTGCCGCTCTGGGCTCCTCTTGGTCAACATGCTTGTTCTTTGAAGGTGCCATCGTGGGTTCCTTGATGGCTAAGAACACGGTGGGCGCCTCTGTTGGGTACACAAAGCTCCCAAACAGAGATAGGGTTATACGATGAACAACTCACAATTAACACGTTCAAGTCAAATTGTATCAAGCGGTAAACTTTCCTCAACACATTACACGCTCAACTTTCCAAAATGGCGACCCCTTTACAATGAGGAGGGGGCCTCCTTTTATAGTGCCAAAAGACTAAATTTACATTCCAAAAATACCCCCAAAACCCTAACACCTAACAAGAATACTCGGGGGCAAACTTGGTTTTTTACATTCGTTGCGGATTTAACGCCGTAGTTTGCGGAGCGCAGATCACACCGGAGACCGCGGAGCGGAAGGTACGCCGCAAAGACCGGGGATGGTTCCGTGTTGGAACAGCTTTTGACCGAGTCTTCGTGGTAGAATCTTGGAGGAGCCCCAAGCTACCCCAACTTGTTCTTCTTGACGCTTTATCCGTTGTCCAACCTCGGGCTTCGGAGCCCGAAGGCGGAGAATAACGGGCCGGTTCGGCCCCTTGGCGGAGCTGCGACCTTCGCCTTCTTGATCTACCATTAAGAGCTTCGGATTCTTTCATGCAACAACAAGCCTTGCGATGGTGTTATTCTTGTTAGTACCTTATGATGAAGTTGCCGGAGCCCAAACTTCTTAGTTTTTCCTGAAAAAGAAATCCCTGAGATTAGATGTTTTTTGGATAAATAATCACCCCAGTATCCTTGGCGACGAGAAAAACATCCGGAGCTCAGCTTCCTTTCTCCGCGAAGGATATGTTCCTCGCGTTAATTCGTACGTTCTTATGTGCGGTTCAGCTTTTTCATCCTAGAGAAAGTCTGCGAAGCCCAAAACTTTGTGTTCAACTCGCCCGACAAGAAATCGAAGCCCAATGATCTTGTTATTCCGGCAAACTCCCGGTGCCTAGAGGTGAGGTTTTCTACCACCCCAACAGCGTCTCCAACGTTTGCCTTTTGGGGTAGCTCATAGAATTTTTACTCTATGAATAGTGGACAAACAGTGTACTGACAAAGCTACTGCCGCGGAGCGGAACGCTGGTCGCAAAGGCACCTCCTCTCTCACGCACGCCATCCGAAGCTAATGTGCCAACCTATTTCATTGCTCACAATTGTGCGTATGGGCTATCTTTCTCTCTAGCCTTGTTTAGTTGAAGGAAATCTTGGTGAAAAATGGTGAAATTTTTGCATTAGGTTATGTGCACAGAGAAAAAATAAAATGACATGGTTCTCTAGCTGAACACTTTCGGTGAAAGTTTTGAAACTTTAAACAGGGCCTAAGACCAACAGATATGAGCACACGAGGTTTGGAAAACGTGCACCAGAGAGAGAAATGCCTCGAACGATGAGCGAGCTTAACCTTCTGCAGCGCGCTAGCTCCTTCAAATCAGCACTAGACTCCAATCCTCCCATTGGAGGAGGCTAAAGATTTCACTGGAGTGTGTCGCTGTCAGAATCCAAGATGGTGGCACCGGCGATGCCACTGGATGAGGTGGAGGCAGCACAGAACTGTAGAAACTAGAAATTGTGTGCTCCTGTGCCTGTGCTCGGGAGGTAAATGTTCTTAGATTTTCTGGGCCTATGACTGCCAATGATTGGATGTGGACCAGAGGAAAAGTCTCGCGTCTCTGCAACTAGACTCCGAGCAATAAGATTACTCTTTATTTTTGAATTCTTAAAAAATTATACATGTGTCTTACAAATAGGCCATAAGGCAGTTCAAGAACCTATTTGTGGCTACATCAGAGAGAATATCTGAAAATCTAGCATAAACAAGTGAAAATAATAAATTGACATCCACTACATAGTGAATAATACAAAAGTTATGTGTTGTATTAAACAACAATCACTGGGTAGCTACATTTTGTTGAGTCATAAAATAAGTAGCAATTATCAGCGACATGTACACCAATAAAATCAAGAAAATTCAGAATAATGATTGAAATAATTTTGTATTTACGTTCAAATTAAAAAAAACTTATTTGAAATACTTATCGCATGCTTAGTCAGGCCTGCAAAAAATGTGCATATCGGATGGCTCCTTTGGATCTATCGATGATAAATGCATTTGTCTTGATCCTAGGACAAACTACCAACCATGTGTTCTATAAAAGGCCAAAAGACGAAACCTAATGTTCTTTTAGGACCGATCCCGATATCGTGCTAAAAATTCAGAGACCAGGCTCACGATTTGTGGGCCTATAATATGTCTTTTGAGTATTTTCAACATTTATCGGGTTTTCAAAAATATGGAGCCTGAGCCCAAGCATGCAATGTCATCAAAATTGCAGATGTATCGTATCATATGAGAATGAAATTTGTATTAAAACTCCACTAGAAATAGCCATGTACAGAACATTTTTATTATATTTTAATGTAGCTCCTCTTAAACAATTCGTGTCATTCCAAAAACCGGATTAGTGGTGGTGTTTTAATTGTCAAATGTGTTAGTTGTTTGTATTTACATGGTAGGATTTCATAAGCTAACAGACCAATAATGCACTCGTTACCAGAAAGAAGAAGAAAAAAATGAAACTTACACGGAGTTAAGTAAAATCCACTACCGGAATCGAACTCTTTGCCGAGAGCCCGGTTCCTCTCGGCAGATGGCCTTTTCCTCTCGGCAGAGGCTCTGCCGAGAGGAAGCTCTCGGCAAAGAGCTCTCGGCACACCTGGGCCGGCAAAGAGCTCTTTACCGAGAGCCGGCGGGCCTCCTCTCGGCGGATATGTGCCGAGAGCCCACCTGGCTCTTGGCAAAGAGTGTTTTCCAAAACAAAAAAAATCCCTCAGCCGGCCACCACTGGTGGAAAAACCACTTTCAGTCCCGGTTGGTAAGAGTCATAGGTCTCTAAAAGCCAACCGGGACTAAACTTTAGAGACAAAAGGCCTCCCCTTTTGTCCCGGTTGAGCAACCGGGACAAAAGGGAGTCTTTAGTCACCCGAGACTAAAGAGATTCCGAAAAAACAAAAAAAACCCCACGTCGGGAGCCCGGACCTGGTTCTGGGCACCAGCTCCGGCGCCGCCAGCTTCAGCTTCGCCCTCAGCTCCAACTTCAACTCCACCAAAAATATAATTCAATCACAAGCACAAGTTCGATTTGATTCACACCATATTCACCATCACAAATTCGATTTGATTCACAGCACATTCACCATCACAAATTCGATTTGATTCACAACACATTCACCATCACAAATTTGATTCCACCACAAGTACTTGACTCGATTCACAACACATTCATCATCACAAATTCGATTTCACCACAAACACAAATTCAATTTGATTCAAACACATTCAGATGTACAATCCTGACAAAAGAAGAGAAGATATACCCCTGTTCATCTTCTCTTGAAGCACCGACGGCTCTTCCGCACCCCGGCGGCCCTTCCGGACCCCGGCGGCCCCACGCCGGAGCCTGCCGCCGCCGGCCCCGCGCACCGCGCCGGAGCCCCGTGCTGCGGCCCCGCGCCGGAGCCCCGCGCCGCGGCCCCGCACCGGAGACCCCGCGCCGGGAGCCCCGCGCACCGCGAGGAGGTGCCTCCCGCGCCCACCGCCGGGGGGCGCCGCGCCTGCCGCCGTCGGCCTGGCCGGCCACCGGGGGCATCGCCCGCTGTCTCCCTGCCAACCAAGAAATCAAGAGAGAAGATAAGAAGATAGAAAAGAAAGAGAGAGGAGAGGAAGCGTGGGTGGCTGGTGGTGGAGATAAGGAAGAGGGAGAGGTGGTGGGCCACCGACGGTGGGTGGGAGGGAGGATTTTGTCTCGGGTGGGTGATCGACCCGGGAGTAAAGGTTGCCATTTAGTCTCGGGTGGAAACACCACCCGGGACTAAATATTTAGTCCCGGGTGGTGTTTCCACCCCAGACTAAAGGCTCCCCATTTAGTCTCGGGTGGAAACACTACCCGGGACTAAATTCTTTCTCCCACTGCAGTGTCTTGGACGTGGAGTTTTTTGTCCCGGTTGGTATTACCAACCGAGACTAAAGGGTGGGAGCATTCACAGCCATTAGAGGCCACGTCGATGCGAACCCTTTAGTCTCGGCTCCAAAGTTCAACCGGGAATACAGGGTTGGATCAAAGGTCGTTTTTCCACTAGTGCACCCTGGCTCCCGCCCCCGCCGCCGCCACCACCGCCACCACCACCACCACCACCACCACCACCCGTCGCCACCGCACCTCACCCCGCCACGCCACAACACGCCATAAATCACACGGATCTAGCTGTCGCCGCCGCACCAGAGACATGAGAGAGAGCGGGAGGGAGAGAGGACCCGGATCCGACCGCCATAGATGAGAGAGATGAGATAGAGAGGGGGGAGAAATGACCTGGATTCGGCCGCCATCGATCCGGCCGCCGTAGTTGCCGTCGTCGAACCGGCCGCCGTAGTTGCCGCTGTCGAACCGGCCGCCGTGCTTGGAGGAGGAGGCTGGTCCGCCGAGGTGGAGGAAGGCGCCCGTGGCGTGGAGTCGACGGAGGCCGGTGTACGCGCCGCCTCACCTCGCCCCGCTACCCCTCGAGATACGCCGCCGCCGCACCTCACCCCGCCGCCGCTCCTCAACGCCGGTGAGGGGCGAGCGGAGGGGGGAGGGGAGGGGAGGCAGAGGAGGGGGAGGGGTAGTATGCGGCGGCAGGAGGGGGACTACGCGGCCGGCTAGGGTTAGGGAAGGGGCGCGCCGGTGCCGTTATATACGGGAGAGGGGGAGGGTGGGTCGGGAGGTTCGTGGGCTAAGGTGGGCCGTTTTTGGGCTGGATTTCCCGAGAGTGAAAAATTCGGCTCTCGGCAAAGAATTTCTTTGCCGAGAGTCTGGCTCTCGGCAGAGGGAACTTTAATCAAAATTAATTTTAAAAATAGCAAAAATATGCAACAATTCTCCAAAACTTAACATAACATCAGTTATGTTGTATATTACTTCTGAAAAAGTTTTTATAATCAAACTCAAATTTGAATTTCTCGAAGACTTCAAACCTAGTGATATTAGTTTAAATTCTTAGAAACTTCTCGTGAGATGTTCCGGTTTCTAAACAGCGTACATGTTCAAGTGTTCAAAACATTCTCAATTTTTTTCACAACCTCCTCATATGATATCATGAGTACTTGATAAATTTTGTGATTTTCAAACTTCATTTGAATTTTATATAATTTTTTAACCGTTCTACCTCACGATCTTCATCATGATCGGAGAACCAAATGTCGAAAATTTAGTTTCATTTCATGTACATGGTCTTAGAGATGTCTCATGAACATGAATATCATTTTTTCACCAACTTTACTCTATGATTTAATGCACTTGTAGTTCATATCGGACGTATGCGAGAAAATACCTAGAAAGAAGTAAAATTGTTAAATATAGCAAACAAAGTTAAAATTGTGCCAAATTTGAGCATAAGTTTTGTATAAGTGTATGTTGAAGATAGAAAAAATTTGGAGGCAAGAAAGTGATTTTTTAAAATTTATTTGCCGAGAGCCTAAATAAATAGCTCTCGGCAAAGAAATTCTTTGCCGAGTGTTTTTTCTTTGCCGAGAGTTTTTTTTCTTTGCCGAGAGTATTCTATTTGGCTCTCGGCAAAGTCTTCTTTGCCGAGAGTTTTTTATTTTGCTCTCGGCAAAGCTCGGAGCTCTCAGCAAAGGCTCAGTTTCCCGTAGTGATCATTGTGTGTCTATTGTTTTCTTACCGGTACTTACTCCCTTCATTCTTAAATAAATATACGACGTTTAAGACAAACAAATTAGTTTATTTTTAAACGAATTAGCGTGTTCTAAATGTCATATATTAAGAGATGGAGTAGTAATTTTTTTTCTCTTCTCTAGAATGCCTCATGCAACTAATGATCGATTGCTCTGAAAAAACTGCTTTATAGTAAAGCTTCACGATATCGTCCAAACGTTGTTATACATCTAGAACGGCAGAAGCCAAATCCCAAAGGGGGGTTTTTTTTCAACTTTCATTGATACCCATATAAACAATGAGGTCTGCAATAACACTTTCCCCTGGTTGGTCATCCCCTGGCCCACACATCTATTTTAATCATTGCCGGTCGTATCCGCCCCGAAAATCCGTGAACCCTGGTAAAATTCACTCCTAATAGAGCACAGGCGGCGGCAGCACACAGTTTGCGCAGCCAGTCTCTCCCTCTCGGCCGGCCAGCGCTACTCCGGCGCGCGGCCCGGTCACCATGACCATCCCGTCAGGATTGAAGCGGTTCCTCTCCTGCTTCCCCGCGAGATCCAGCAGTGTCAAGGCCACCACCGTCTCCGATCCCGACGGCGAAGACATCATCAGCGGCCTGCCCGACGACGTGGTGTCCAAGATCGTATCCCTCCTCCCGATCAAGGACGCAGCGCACACAGCGGCGCTCTCTTCCCGGTGGCGCGATCTCTGGGCATCCAACCCGCTCGTGCTCGACGACATCGACCTCCTCCTCAACAACCCCAGCCACGTCGGCGCGGTAACCGCCAGCGTCTCCGACGCCATCACCGCCCATCCGGGCCCCTTCCGCTCCGTCAAGCTGACGTGCTACTTCAGCGACGCCGAAGAGCGCATCCTCCGCCACTGGATCCGCGTGCTCGCCGCCAAAGGCGTCACGGAGCTCGTCCTCAACAACATCCCGTGGGCGGGGCTCGACCGGCTCCCCTGCGCGATCCTCGAGTGCCGCTCGTTGCAGCGCCTCCGGATCTCGGAGTGGCGGTTCCCCGACACGTCCGCCGCCGCCGCCGGAGCGGCGGCGCTGCCCCGTCTGCAAGAGCTCGTCCTCAGCCGGAGCATAATCCAGGGGCAGGACCTCGACCGCGTGCTGGCGAGTAGCCCCAGGCTTAAGACGCTCGTCTTCCTGCTCAGCCGTGGCGCGCCCGCGCAGGTGTGCCTCAGTAACCGGAGCCTGTGGTGCGTTGTGTTCTGGCAGTCCATGGTCGAGGAGCTCGCCGTCGTTGCCGCACCGTTGCTGGAGCGGATCATCGTCCGAACGTCATCGTCACCATGTGGCATCATTGGAAAGATTGTCAGACGCATGAGGATCAAGATCAGCAGTGCGTCCGTGCTTCAGGCATTGGGGTTCCTGAATCCCAAGTATCACGAACTGCAGATTGGAGACACGGTCGTCAAGGTTAGTTGCGATCGTCTTCTACGATTTCCATGTCAGTAATTAAAGTATCAATTGTCTAGATTTGTTAACATTTGGGGCAATGTAGGTTGGTAAGAAGGTTGTGCCCGATGCAGTGGTTCCAAGCGTCAAGATATTAGCACTGTCTGTTCAATTTGGAGTTCCCAATAAAGCAAGAATGATGTCTTGCTACCTTCAATGTTTCCCGAACATTGAAACTCTGCATATTCAGGTAATTGAAGAATTTATCAATTTTCCACACTTGATAGGTTTCGAACGACGTGGGGCTTACACTCATCAGTTACTCACAGTCGACAGTACTTCAGAAGATACTAGCAAAATCATGGTACATTTCTTCCAAGACACTGGCAAAAGTATAGTTCGTCGGGGTCTGGGTGGGGGTTAAGCTTGTGCGTTTGGTAGAGCTCTCAAAGTTAATTTGAGCAGGAGCTCTGCCGAGCAGTATTTCATAGAGAAGTGATTCTCTACGGACTCTCACCGGTAGAAAAATAGCATTCAGTCCCGGTTGGCAAAGGTTTTATTTCTCTAAGGTCCATCCGAGACTAAATGCTAGAGACAAAAGACCCTCTCTTTAGTTCCGGGTGAGCAACCGGGACTAAAGGGGTCCTATAGTCCCGGGTGGTAATCCGAGACTAAAGAGATTTTCCAAAAAAAAACAGCAGGCCGGTGTCCGTGCCCCCACCTGCTTCCTGCTCTCCGTCAACCTCCGTCAATCTCTCCGCCATTCCTACATTCTGGAGCTTCAATTTCACCAGTTTCCAACACAACTCAATTTGCCCACATCAAGAATCATACGAAGTTCTTCACCCCAAGTTATATCTTTCGAGCTCATACAAATCAATTCATACGAGATTTACAAAACAAGAGTTCGATTTCATTCACACATAAAATTCATAACACAACAAATTCAATTTCACATGGATATAGAAGATTCACAGCACACGAGTAGCAACAAAATTAGAACCAAAAATCAACAAATTCAAGAAGGAGGAGGCCTGGCCATCTGACGCTCCAGCAGGAAGGCCCCTCCGCGCGCCGTCCAGACCGCCGGCCGAGGCAGGAGGCCGCCGCGTCCAGCGCCAGAGGCTGCGGCTCCCGCGGCCCCGCGCCGGCCGGCCTCCGGCGGGCTGGCCTGCGCCGCGCGCCGGCGGGCTGCCATGCTGCCGTCGCTCACCAGGCGCGCCGCCGGATTCTGCAGGTGAGAGGAGAGAAACGTGAGATGAAGAAAAAGATAAGGAGAGAGATGAGTGGATATGGATGGAGAAGAGATAGAGTCAGACGGAGAGCAACCGGTGGAGAAAAATAAAGAGGGAGAGAGAGGCTGGCTGTCGGTGGGAGGACTTTTTATTCCGGGTCGAGTTTCAACCCGAGAACAAAGGCTCCTCTTTTGTCTCGGGTGGGAATACCACCCGGGACTAAATCTTTAACCTCGGGTGGTGTTTTCACCCGAGACTAAAGGGGGACTCTTTAGTCTCGGGTGGAAACTCCACCCGAGACTAAAAAGCTGTGTCAATAATTGCTGTGTTCTACCCGATGGACGCGAAGTTTTTATTCTCGGTTGGTAATACCAACCGAGACTAAAGGGTAGGGGGCTTTCGCGAGCATTTTAGGCCACGTTGCCCAGAACTCTTTAGTCTCGGTTCTAAATTTCAACCGGGAATAAAGGGTTGGATCAAAGGTCGTTTTTCTACCAGTGTCTGTGAAGTGATTCTCTAAAATGAAAATGAGGTTGGGAGCTGAAAAAAGTAACATCTTCTGAAGTAATTCTCCAACCTGATTTGAAGAGTTTCTGCTAGAGCATCAAAGACAATCACTTTTAGCCACATAATCACTTCTCTCAGATCCCATAGAGAATCAGATGGAGCTCTACCAAACACACTCAGAATGAACAGATGATTGACGAGGCATGGCAAAACCGCAAAAATGGCATGAGACGACATTCAATGGGGTATGGCGGCAACAACACTGTTAGAAATCGGGTAGGCCACTACCTGAATCCGAGCCTTCGCCGAGAGGAAAATATTTGCCGAGAGCCAAAAGAAAAAACTCTCGGCAAAGAATCTTTGCCGAGAGCAATATAAAAAGCTCTCGGCAAGGAAAAAAAGCTCTCGGCAAAGAAAAAACTCTCGACAAAGAAATTCTTTGCCGAGAGCTATTTATTAGGCTCTCGGCAAAGAAATTTTAAAAAATCACTTTCTTGCCTCCAAATTTTTTCTATCATCAACATACACTTATACAAAACTTATGCTCAAATTTGGCACAATTTTAACTTTGTTTGCTATATTTAACAATTTTACTTCTTTCTAGGTATTTTTTCGCATACGTCCGAGATGAACTACAAGTGCATGAAATCATAGAGTAAAATTGGTGAAAAAATAATATTCATGTTCATGAGACATCTCTAAGACCATGTACATGAAATGAAGCTAAATTTCCACCATTTGGTTCTCCGATCATGATGAAGATCGTGAGGTAGAACGATTAAAAATTATATAAAATTCAAATGAAGTTTGAAAATCACGAAATTTGTCAAGTCCTCATGATATCATATGAGGAGGTTGTGAAAAAAAATTGAGAATGTTTTGAACACATGGACATGTACGCTGTTTACAAACTGGAACATCTCTCAGAAAGTTTCTAAGAATTTGAACTAATACCATTAGGTTTGGAGTTTAAGAAAAACTAAAATTTGAGTTTGGACACAAAAACTTTTATATAAGTAATATACAACATAACTGGTGTTATGTTAAATTTTGATAATTTTTCACATCTTTTTGCTATTGCAATAATTTTTTTGAGTAAAATTATCTGTACCGAGAGCCAGGCTCTCGGCAAAGAGTGCTCTTTGCCGAGAGCCAAGCTGACGTGGCCCACAAACACACTCCCCGCCGGCCCACCTAACTACTCCCCTGCCGGCCCACCCAACCCGCCGGCCCACGAAGCCCCGCGGCATATAAACACACCCCTCCCCACTCGAAACCCTAACCCCACCCCCTCTCCCTCCCGACTGTGCCGCCCCTCCTCTCCCTCCCGGCCGTGCCGCCCCTCCCTCACTCCCGCCGGCTCTCTTCCTCCACTCCGGCCCGCCGTCTCCTCCCCCAACCCTAACCCCCTCTCCGCATCTCCCTCGAGCTCCGCTGGCAGAGCCTCGCCGTCCCCCTCCTCCCCCCTCCGCTCGCCCCTCTCCTCGTGGCGAGGAGCGGCGGCGGGGCGAGACGCAGTAGCGGCAGCCGCTGCTCTGCTCGCGTCGGAGCCGGCCAGATCTACGACGGTGGCGGCCTGCGGCCGGATCCACGCTCGTCCACGCGCGGTGGCGGATCCACCTCCCTCCCGGCGCGGCCTCCCTCCCGGCGCGACCTCCTGGCGGCCTCCCGGTGTGGATCCAGTGGTGGTGCGGCGGCCTCCCTCCCCGGCGCGGCCTCCCGGTCCGGTGCGCCCTCTCTCTCTCTTTCTGTGTGGTGGCGCCGGGTGGTGGTGGTGGCGCTGGGTGGTGGTGGCGCCGGGTGGTGGTGGTGGCGGCGGCGTGCGGTGCTGGCGGCGGCGGGTGGTTGCGGGTGGTGGTGGCGGGCGGCGGTGGTGGCAGTGGTGGTGGCGGCGACGACGGTGGTGGCAGTGCTGGTGGCGGCGGCGGTGGTGGCGCCAGCGGGGGTCGGGTGGCCGACCGGCCGGTGGGCCCGCTGCCTGGCGGGTTTTCTTTTTTTTATTTTCTGAAATTCGCTCTGCCGAGAGCCATCTGCGCTCTCGGCACATGTGCGCCGAGAGCATCTGACGTGGCTCTCAGCAAAGGAGCCTTTGCCGGCTGGAGTTCGCCGAGTGGCCTCTGCCGAGAGCTTCCTCTCGGCAGAGGCTCTGCCAAGAGGAAAAGAGCCTCTGCCGAGAGGATTGGGGCTCCCGGCAGAGGCTTCGAATCCTGTAGTGAGGGTTGAGCATAGATAATGGGTTGGCGTTAAGAGAAATAGGGAGTATATGCATGGTGTTGCAGGAAGTAGAAAACTTACTCATCATCCTATGCCCATCCAACGAACACAGCGCATCTAGTGTCATTTTCAATTATTCATTGGCATATAGCACCCGCCTTTACTATGCTCCATTTCAGTTCTCGTCACCACTATGTAATTCACTATGCATGGATGTGTTAGGTTGTATGCACCACATTATATATGCTTGTATGGATGATCTTGGATGGCGGAATTCAACCAATTTGCGTGTACCACATGGTTCACTCCCACTAGTAGAATAATTAAGTAAGATGGCTTCATCCTAAATAAGTTGGTACAATTCAACCAACCAAACAAAATGATAATTATTAGTCATTATTATTTTGAATCATTTCATACATGAACCAAATGATACCAGCAACCAAACACACACCTGATTAACTTTGTGTCCTGCTTTGATAGTCTATTCCAGATCGTGGAGCCACTAGCAAGAATGGGAATTCTGACTTTTGGAATGACATTGATTCAGTTAAGTGCGTCAAGGAAAGTATCAATAAAGTAGTACTCCATGGGTTCCGGTGGGAGAACTGTGAGATCGAATTCCTCAAATCTATTCTGGAAGGAGGAAACGTGCTTCAGAAAATCTACATTTTACCAGATAAAAATATTACTGCTTCAGAGGGTGACATAAATGGTACACTGAGCTTACTGGCCTCACTGAAGAAGAAGGGCGCTATTACCCTGATCATCTTGGCAGGTCAAGATGGCATCTGGTCATATGAAATGGCTTCTGATGTTTCTCGCAATGACCCGTTTGATTGCCAGAGCTGAAAATATACATCTACCATTGTTGTCTTTGAACATTTTATGCAGCCCCCGATGGAGCAAGTAGTCATTGCGTTTATCTTTATGCTGATCTAGTAGTAAAATTAGAAGAATTAATATTATCAGCAGTCATGCTAGATAGATAGTGAAACATCAAAGACGTTAACTAATGCCTGTTGTAATCTGAATCTGCATTCCGTATGACTTATTACTCAGGAAATATTGCTGTCCGGAGAATTGAATGTTCAATATAATCACATTTCATCTTATGCGTCTATTCAAATTAATTAGACACTATTAGGTCTCCACTTTTTGAAAGAAAACCACAATCTGAATTTATTTACTGAATCAAAATTAGGATTTATATATAGGGTATTTTTATTACCTTAAAGACATTAATATACAGGAATTATCAGTTATTTAACATATGTTTGGTTCAAGGGGCTTTCAAAATAAAATATTATTTTTCTCTGGCAGCCCAAAAGGACGTTTGTGTTTTGTTATTGAATCCATGATCTTGATAAGATACCATCTCTGTCCACAAATACAAGGGATCCTTAGATGTTTAGGACAGTTTAGGTTAGATACGCACAAATAATATAATGGTAGTTTTTAGGACAGTTCATCACTAAAGTTGTTTTTAGAAAATGGAAGGATTAGTCATCCTCTAAAGATAATGCAGTACCAAATTGTTACAGAATGGGGGAACATTTTCTAAAAAATATGTAGCAAAAACACCAAAGTGAACAAAAGCAACCCCGATACACCAAAAGGAAAAAACGAAAGAAAAGAAATACATCATCTCCAAGCAATTCTACTTGTCACCATCTACAACTTTCTTGAGCCAAATAAATCCAATGCGCTGCTAGGTGAAGACAACCTCCATCAGCTTATTGAAGTTGTGACCCACCAAATCGAAACCATCACTCAAAAGACCTTACATATTAAGGGATCCAAATAAATGAATAACGAAAGGTTATGCTGGAGATGTCAAAGGGAGAGTGGGATGACCAATTGACCATCACACACCATAGAACCCAAAGTAGAATATCCCTAGAACATGAACCTTCATGCACATAATGTCTTCCGCAATAATGGCGCCTCCAAATGAAGACATCACCAAATGAAGACATAATGGTGCCTCCAAATGAACTCTGAAGATTGCTATTATAAACAATGACGACCCACCATCAATCTATGCTTGTTGAGCAGTGGCGGACCTGAGATTTCGGGGGCCCGGGGCAAAACTTAAAATAAGGCCCTTGGTACAACAATAATTATTGTTATATCAATATATGAACCATTACGAGTTCACAATTAGTATGCAATCAAATGATATATTCATATCATAATTACTTTAAAAGTTTCTTCTAACATTCTTAGATGCGAAGTCAGTGATGATAGTATCAATGTCAATGTCAATCTCGTCCAATAATATCTTTACGATGCATAAAATTGCCAAATCATTAACTTTTCTTGAGACATTTTGAACATTAAATATTTTTTCTACAACTTGAACTTTGAAAAACTCCTTTGAGAAGATGCTACTGTGACATAGTGCTACAGCTGAAAATTAAATACACACAACACAATTAATTAGGAAATCAAGACTCACGGTTGGACCTACCGGCCAGATAGATTTTGAGCTGGCCAGAGTGGAGAGGTCTCGCGATGCGAATTTGCCGGTGCCTCCTCGTTTCTCTCATTTTTTTCAGTCGACTCCTATTTCTAATTTTGTACTCATACGTACGTAGACCATTGGGTGGGCCCCTGCCAACCGGGGGCCCGGGGCGGCCGCACCGCTCGCCCCCAGGGCCGGCATTGTTGTTGAGTATCAATTGCAGGTTATAGTAAATTAACCTGTTCCAGGCATAAATTTATGTTCAACAACCCATTATTATTTGCCAGATACTTAGGAACCCCAGATCCAATACGATCGCACTGCACTGAACATCCTGATTCTAATGTTTGAATAGCAACAAGTAGAACCGGAGAAGCATACATACATAATACTAGATTTTGAACGGTATTGGTGATGTGTGTATGACTGTTTAATGAGAAGAGTTAACAAAAGCATTGTTGCATTCATTCCTTCTTGACATTTGCAATCAGTAGTATGCATGTTTCTACTAATGTGGTCTTAAATTATTGTACATGTTATTACTTTTTAAGGGAATAAGTCATTCTCCAAATATTTATATTGTAAGATTTCTTGTGTCAATCCTTTTGTTCCATAGCAGAGGCATCAGTGCATCACAGGCCACGCCGATGAAGCATCATTGCTTGGGCCCGGCTAGTGGCTCAACTTGCTAATTCGCTACTGCATTGCGTGATTGGTGGATGAGGTCTTTCATGTTTTCTTTCCTACCGAGCGGGAGACCATAAAGTCCATCTCCGGTCCTATATATATGGTTGCTATCAGCTGACGCTGAAGGACTCCATGTGATAGTAGACTGTAGGGTCTGACAACAAATGCAAATGCACATACAAAAACACATGAGATCTCGCATAGACGTGCACACACCTCTCCATCACTACTACAGAAAACATTTGTAATAGCGTCTCTAATTTTTTCTAAAAGCGGGCGAATTTGCCGTCCGATCTAAGAAATCCGCGTGACACTGTAGCAACAAAATCCGCACCTAGAAATCATTTCCGGGAGCGGGTGATGGGGTCATCCGCACCTAAAAATGTTTTTTTAGGTGCGGATGACCTCATCACCCGCTCCTAGAAATGAATTTTTAGGTGCGGGTGACGTCATCACCCGCTCCTAGAAATGGTCTCGTGGAAAAAAAATTCATAACTTTTGCATATGATCTCGGATGAAGACAAATTTTATATGAAAATTGTATAGCTCGACGAGACCTAAAATTTTGTAGTTGACAACTTTTTCATTTGAGATTGTTTAAAATTTCAAAATATCCATTTAAGTTCTTCACAAAACATATATCTCTTATATAGTTTAATGGAACTATATGAGAGGTGTATAAGATTTGTGAAGAATGTTACTACCACTATACCGAATGAGCAAATGATCAAAATAAAAGTTGTACATATTGAGAAGTTATGAAACTTTGTAGTTGAAAGTTTTTTAATTTAAATTACTTTTGTCAACGAAAAGTATCACTGAATTTTTGAAATTTGAAAATTTGAAATTTTCGAACGACCTTAAATGGAGAAACATTCAAAATAGAAGTTGTAGATATTGAGAAGTTATGAAACTTTGTAGTTTACAACTTTTTTATTTGAAATAATATTGTTAACGAGATTCAAATTTGAATCTCTGAAATTTGAAATTCAAAATTTGTAAATGATCTCGAATGGAAAAACTCTCAACATGAAAGTTATAGATCTTTGAAAGTTATGAAACTTTGTAGTTGACAACTTTTTTATTTGAATACATTTGAAGCCTCAAAAAAGTAATTTACACTCGGCGTAGTATAATATGAGTAGAATGAAAACAGGATATGGACGCATATGAGTGTGTGGTGCAGTGGCAAGGGAGGCTTCACGCGAACCCGGAGGTCGCGGGTTCGAACCCCATGGAGCGCGTAGCGTCGCGACTTTACGCGAAAATGCGGCGACTTGCGACTTTTTTCTATTTATTTCGATCGTTTTAACGCAGTTTTCAAACGGCCTTTTTAATCGATTAATGCGTTTCCAGGTGCGGGTCGATTACCCGCTCCTAGAAATCGCTATTTCTAAAAGCGACAGCTAGGAGCGGGTTTCGCGCCCGCACCTACAAATGCGATTTCGCCCGCTCCTAAAAACGTTTTCTGTAGTAGTGCATCTAGTATATATCTCCCTTCTTGAGAAGGTATAGCAGGTCCGGAGCTCCCATCAGATCTTCCATGGAAATGCACGAACAAGGTGTAAGATGAGGAGGCACCTCCGATCTCCCCCTCGTCGCCACTACTATGAACACATTCACCATGATGCCACAAGATATGATCTCGTCAACAACCCTCCCGGTGACATTATGAACGAATCTTTTTGAGCAGTGACTAGCTTTGAAGCACCCTAGATCAGGGGCTGAGCACAGCCTAAGGCCACCCAGGCCATGGCCTTAGACGTGGCCAAAAAACATCCTATACCCCTTCTATATTTTCCCATGGTCTTGTGAATAATTTTGTACAATGATTATAGTCTTCGTCGGTCTAATTTGCTGTGTGGCTCAACAAATCACACCCGGACAACCTGCTGTTTTCCTTCTCCAATTTAGTCCACCCAACCTGGCCAAGTGGCCAACTGCGGCGCTCGCGGCCTAAAAAGCAGGGAAAAAAACCTGCGGTGCTTGCTCCCTTCATCCCTCGCGTCGCGACAACCCTAGCTATCTGCGGACTTGACGCTATCTGTGGGCCGCACGAAGCACGACATGATAATTTTTGGACCGTGCCAGCACGACACGAATGCGAGGGTCGTATCGTGCCTAGGATCTCAGCATGATGGGTAGCGCAACACGACACAATTTTCAGTCGTGCTTGGACCGACACGGCATGAAAATGGTCGAATAGCAAATTCGTAAGTTATACCATCCTAATCATTCATTATATGTATTATATAGCTTAGTATAATTAGTATCATATAAGTAGATCACAAAATCTATCTTACATGTACGAAATTGTGATAATGAATGCGGCATGAGGCACGAGAGGGTCGGGCTGTGCCGGCACGGCCCAACCCAAGTCCCTGCTCTACTTATGACGAATCAGACTGACACTAGTTAAGTATTTATTTTATCAAATTTGTTATACAAATAGATCTTAAATTGTGATGCACTAGTCTAAATCATGTATTTTAAGCACTTTTATCATTATATGAACTATCGTTATTGTGGTTACCACAATTATGTGATCTATACTGAGACTGAGTGGTATAAGTATTTACTGAGTGGCCCTAGGCGTCAAAATCCGCTAGCTCCGCCACTGCCCTAGATATTATGTTGCAGATAGCATATGGGTGCATTATCACACACCAGTAGGATTAGTCAAGATTCAACGAATAATAATAATACAATGACTGTGTCATGGAGTACTCACGTTTTGGCGTATACTGATAGCTGCAACTGCAAACTCTGGAGGATCGATCTATTTGCTGAATCTTTGGAAGCTTAACTGAAAAAATAGGAAATGGTTCACATATTAGTACGTATAATTATTGAACCAAACAGTTGTGCCTATAGAAAAAATAAATGGAAAAAGTTGTTACCTTTTGATTTTAAATCATGCTAAAATAAGCTTAAATAAATGACGTAAAACAGATTTAAATAAAATGTGAATGCTCCTAATAAGTGGCATCATGATTGAAACCAAGAATGACAAAGATGTAATGTTCCAAAGTATGGATATATATTTGTTGCAGAACATGTCATTTATGCACATTATATTCTACTAGAATGGTATGCATGCAGATATGTAGTAATTACCTTTGAATATAAAAAACATGGTACTGGAAATAAAGTATGTATCTTATTATCTTTCTTTCTTTTTCATACTATAAGAAAAAATACTTTTAAGTTGTTCCTTTGATCAAACGTAGTATGCTGCCAGATGAAAATATTGCATGGTAATTAATGGCGACTTTAACTAGATAATTTGATAATGCCTTTGAGTTAGATAAAACCTTTGCAAAAAATCTTGATTCAGAAAAACCTAACATGCATCATATGCTCTTAATATTGAAACTAAAATAAAAATAAATGCCTGAAAATAAATAAAACCAAGATTTATCTTCAACAATTTGTTAATTGGATGGATTTCGCATTGAACGGCTGATTAATAAGTTACTCCCTCCATCCCAAGACGGCCTATAATCTAGTGGTTGGAGTGCATTAGCCAATTTTAAGGATAGAAATGTAATGAAAGAATAGTATGATCAATTCAGCAGGTATATCATTCGCCATCCAGGAACAATTAGTCATCTTGGAACAAATTGGATGTTTCCTAAGAATAATAGTAGCACAACATTCAACATTAACTAATGAATATAGAAATATTAATGAACTTTGGTTAAACAAATCATGGGATTTTCAAATATTACCATATATATACAACAAAAATGCTACTATCATATAACATATCTACAACTGATATGGTCAGTTGGGCCTTGGGTGGGTACTGTAGCGTGAACAGTACCCGCGTGTAGGGATAAGTATTAGTTGGTTTGTTAGGATAAGGATAGAGATAAGATTAGATGGATTTAGTTAGGATATTTCTTAAGGGTCAAGTCAGGGATCTCTATATAAAGAGAACCTATTGTATCAGTTGAGTCAAGCAATAAGAACCCTAAATGTAGTCAGAGCCTCCTAGGGAGGACGAAGAATAGGTTCTTCGGGCTTATCTGTAGTCAGTCCATATCATTTGGTATCAGATCTACTGTTGTTGGAGTTGATCTGATTGGTCCAGTTGAGTAACGGGAGCTCCCACTGTAACACCCCATGTTTTTAATCCAGTGTCAATTAGTGCTAATCATCATCTTCATCACTTTCTAAGCAATTGTGCTTAAGCCCTTCATCAAAGTTGAGGTCAAACCCTAGGTCAAACCCCTTGAGCCATAAACCCTATCTAGAACTTTTGGCGCGTTCTTCAAAATTCATCTAAACACTTCAAAATCGGCCAATACCAAAGTTGTGTAGTTTTTCGAGACCAACAACTTTGCTGTTGAGTGGCAGATCAAATTCGAAGTGTAAAGGTGTGAAAAAGCTTGGTCAACGCGTGTAGTTCCTGTTCCTGCGTGCCAAGAAAAGCAGCGAATTCGCCTGCTATTTATGCTCAATCCCTTAAGTAAAACACCTATCGGCCTTTGTAGAAGTTGTAGAGGGATGGATGATCTACAATTTTGCTAATTGGCGCTTGGTTCACTTCTATAGCAAAATCTAGAGTTTTGGTTGGTCAAACAGGCGAACTCCGAAGTGTTTTGGCGCTGGAACGCGCTTCGCACGCCGCCGTCATGCACGCACGCGCACCGCCACGTCGGATCGCCGCCGTACGCCCGGGCACGCACGCCGATGCACCGGAGAGACTAGCGGTCCGAGGAGCTCACCGTGATCCCTGTGCACAGGCGGTAGGTGACGCGCCTAGGCAGCTAGGCCGGTGCCACGCGGCGCGCCAGCACACGCCAGAGCGCGCACGCTGAGGCCGCCATTGGCCGGCCGCGCCACCCCACGTCTCCGCCGCTGTAGCCACACCGCGACCCCGCCAATGCGACGACTTGGGCGGTTACCGCCTCGGAACGCCGCGCCCCTATAAAACCCTCTATCCCCTCACCGGCGCAAGCTCTGTGACCGCCGCCGGCGTCCGCCATTGCCGCCGCCGGCGAATTCTCCCCTCTGCTCGCGCCTGTGACAAACAAGCACCCCAAACCTCCTCTCTAGCACTCACTCGAGCCTCTCCAAACACACATTGCCAAGCTCGACCCCAACACTCACCGGAGTTCGAGCTAAGGCGGCCGTGCCGCCACTGTATCGCCGCCGCCACTCGCCGGAGACTCCCCCGACCCAGCCACCACCTCCAATCCATCCGTGGTGAGCTGAATCGCAACCCCGTGTCGCTTATTCATCACCTCCGGCCATCCTTCGCCGCCGGCGAGCTCGCTCCGCCGCGGGAGGGCATGGTTGTGAAGGGAAAATTTCTGTAGGGCTCGAGATGTAAAAGCCAGGGACCTATCTGTGATCTTTTGAAACTTCCTAGGGTCTGTTGCGAAAGAAGATTCTTCTTCTTTTTCTTTTTAGTCCAGTAACTTGTAAAATGTCTAGTAAATCATAAAAATGCAAAACCAATTTTGTTGGTTTCCTTGTGAGTAGATCTACATCTTTTAGAAAGGCTGTATATACTTTTGATGTATAGTTTTGGAATGAAAATTCAAACTCAGTTTGTATAGGGTTGTTCATAACTTGAGTTTTCCTTATGTGCTAGGCTTGATCTTTGGATATGTTGGTAGTCAGTATTAGTATAGGCTATACCTAAGTTTTTGCACAAAGTTACTAAGTGGATATCTAGTTATGATTTATTTTGTTTTATTGATATATCTGTGTTCATGTTTTGTACAGTTTCATGTGTGTGATTTCTGTGGCTCATCTTGTAGATATCACCTTGTTAGGCTAAGATGTGTTGCTGGTGATTTTATCGTGTATTTAGGAGCTGTCTATATATCTGTTTCTGAATGATGCTTGTTTATGAAGATAAATCTCTAGCTCAGTTCCTACTACTCTAGTGAGGCTTATCTTTAGAATAGATGATGTGTATATCATGTTTGTGCTATGGTAGAAAGTTGGGCTACAGTTGAGCTTTATATTTCTCTGTATAAATGCTTTGTGAATAAATAGGCTAAAAATGGTTATTTTTGTGTAGCATGTTTGAAATATGTTCTGGAGCTAATTTTTGGTGTGTATCCTAGTTTTAGTCAATAGAAGCTTTGTGTAAAAATTGAGTACCAGTGCATGAGTAGTTTTCTCTGTATTAAATATTCTTTCTTTTGCCATGAATAACTTGTTGTATTTTTCATGCTCTGTATATAGCTTTGTTTGCCATGAAATTTCACCAGTAGCTCTGTTGTAGTCCTATGTGCTCATACAAAAATTATCACTGTAAGATGTTGTATGGTTTAACCAAAATAATTTTTGGAAGAAACTAAGTATATTAAAAAGAGTAATAAATAAATCTCCTCTTTCTAATCTTAAGTATGGTTTAATCTTTGTAAAATGTTCCTAATGAACCCTGAAATCTATTTTGGTTGATTGTGTGGTATTTCTAATTATTGAATAAATGTGCACACAATCACTATTAAAATAATAAACTAATAAATGGTTGCTTGAATTAATCTTTAAGGAAGAGTATGCTGGATATATTCTTGTCTAGATGAATGTGATCAACATGACACCCTAGACTTAATGTGTGATGTTGTATTGTTTACACCATCATCAACTATTAACTCCTACATATGCATTTCCCCATATAGAAGTCCCTGACGGTAGCTACACGCTCGTGCCGGCTGATGAGGATGAGGGAGTAGGAGGAGACGTACACTTCGTGACCGTTGATCAAGACCCGGACCAAAGTCTGGAAGTTTGTCTGACTGCTGGAGCTACCGAAGGCAAGCCCCGGTTTAACATTTACCTATGTGTTCCATTTTCAAATTCTGAATTTATGCTTGATTATCTATGTGCATTTATGTTCAAGAGTTGAATGGAAACCCTAGATGCATGATCCATAAGTACCTATGATCTTTTACTAGTATACTAGGTCGCTAGATGCTATGCACTAAGGACCCGGTACAAGTCGAGTGATGTACTTCGCTCGCGAGAATAGGTTCTTATGTTGGAATCATAAGACTTGTTAAATGGAATTGCTCACGTGGTAAGAGCATGGGATTTTGGGTTCCGGTCCAATGGTTAAGAGATTAAGCGTTTGAAAGTACTAAACATTTGTCGGAAATGGGTACGGTAAGCCTAGTACCTGAATGATGCAGTGCGGGAACTTTGCACTACTAATCTTGGATTGCGGCCCCAGTCTTGCAAACTGTAGTGCATGTGTGACGCCGGATGCTAGTGTGAGGCATGCCGGCTAGCCTTGTACTTAGGACTGTGGCATCTGATCCCAATCCGAGGAATGACGGGAACCGTTTGGTTGAATACACTCATTGTGAGTGTTTTCTCCCGTATGTTTAGGTCCGCCTTGCAAGGTTATTAATCGATCGATCGTCGGCTTCTCACCGTTATCTGAGAATTGCTTAACCCTCTAGCCATGATAATCTCTATATGATGAAATGTTGTTAAACTTGATGTTTGATTAATTGTTCGCACAATTATGATTGAATTAGTTACTTATCTAATAATAACTCTATCTACTAGAACTTCAGCTAAAATATTGAAAGTAAGGATTAACTCCTTAGTCGCTTTTTGGCAAAACAAACCCACTAGCCAAAAGTCATGCATGAATAGAAGGTTAACTCTTTATTTTAGACGGGTAAGCCTTGCTGAGTATTAGTATACTCAACCTTGCTATAAATGTTGCTTTCAGGTGATAATGTTTGACCTGGTGAAATCCCACCCGACTGGGAGCTGGAATGGGTGGATGACGAGGAGTAATTGCGTTATGGGTGGCCTCCCATGATGCCAAGTTATCGATTAGTTTAATTTCCGCTGTCTTCAAAACTCTAAATCATTTACCTTTGATGCAAGGACAATGTTTGTAATAATTAACTCTACGGGGAATTTGGATTAATTTGTAAGGTACTCTGGACTCGCCTTCGTGAGAGTTTTAATGTATGCATTTCGATCCTCTGTGTGGTTTACAAGTGATTTACCGGGCTATGACCCGATAACACTCAATGGGATGATTCTTTATTATCGCTTAATGGCCAAAAGAGATTGGCTTAAGTGATAGTAAGGACTTATCTCAGATGGGGTTGTCACACCCACCGTCAACCTGTCCATCCTAACGCACACCTACCGACTCTCCCAGCGGGTCCTCTCGGTCGCACGCCTTCTCCGCCATGCATGGCCCTGTCCTTCGGCTGCAACTTAGGGGACAACCGCCGCCCTGTGGCAGCGCTCGTCTCCATTGGCGGCTGCTGACCTCTGCAACCCCATCAAGCTCCAACATCTTCACATCATCATTGGGCCGTTATAAGCATTTGATTGGGAGTACTGTGTATTTTCAGTTAAACTTTGAGATTTCAGCAATGGTGGCCTCCCAGCTCGAGGACGAGCTGTCTTCGAGGGGGTGAAGTGTTTCATCATCTTCGTCATCAACCCGCGCCTGGACTCGCCACACGCGGCTCCGTCTGCGTCCACCGTGCGGCTCCGCCCGCGCCCACGAACCACCCTGTAGGCGCCACCTCCTTGTTGCTGGGGACTTCTGCATTTCAGGTGATGACTCCATTTGCGGCACTGCTTGTTGCGGTTCGCCTCTCTGTTCTGGCAACCGAGATAGGCCTGTGGTGGGCTGACTCAGTTCAGTTGCTTGCCATGGGCAATTCTGGTGGGTTGCTGGTGGCCTGTTGCGTCCGTCGGTCTCCAGCTCATTTGAAGAGTACAGCTGCGGTGTTCTTCTCCTGGGATTCAGGAGGACCAATACGTTCCTGTTACGCTCAGGGTTAAGTCGAGATGTAAAAGACTTAATCGTGGGTCGTGACTCGTGTCTAGTCGTCCTCCTAAATCGGGTCTGCTGTCCTACACATTATCCCAGCTCGAGGACGAGCAGTCTTCGAGAGGGGTGAAGTGATATGGTCAGTTGGGTGGGTACTGTAGCGTGAACAGTACCCGCGTGTAGGGATAAGTATTTGTTGGTTTGTTAGGATAAGGATAGAGATAAGATTAGATGGATTTAGTTAGGATATTTCTTAAGGGTCAAGTCAGGGATCTCTATATAAGGAGAGCTTATTGTATCAGTTGAGTCAAGCAAGAAGAATCTTAAAAGTAGTCAGAGCCTCCTAGGAAGAGCGACGAATAGGTTTTTCGGGCTTATATGTAGTCAGTCCCTATCAACAACAGTTTTGGAATATATATATAAGAGCACCTACTAAAGTTGCTGCCAGCACACAGGCCTGCTTATTTACCTTAGGAAGGCCAGGAACAGTTAAAAAAACAAAATGTTACCTGTTGGAGGACCAAATACCCAAATGTTTGGAGATCCCACTTTCACAAAAGGTGAAATTGTGTCCCAGGGGTCTTCCAGAGCGGAAACGAGCCGAGCCTGTTAGAGTACAGCGCCTCATATCAATAGAAAACACCCATACCAAGTCTTGAAGTATTTTAACTTTGTTCATGATGTGAACAACATCATCTCGTGCAAGCTCAGAGTAGGATAACCAGCATGAAGTCTCATCAACATTGATTCTGTATCTTCAGTCTTCACCCACCTGGAGCTTAGGCAGCATCTGGGCATATGCTACGTCATTCACCAGGACCTCGGAAGTTTTGATCTTGCAGCCGCCCTCCCAGTTGGAATCCTTCTTTGAAAGATTCATTTTCCATGTTGCAGCGCCCCAACCATCAGGGGTGAAGTCGTTGTATTCAGTGATTGAGCCAGGCTTGATGTACAGGTTCATGTCTATGTACTTGATGTAAGCTCTAACGACAGTGATGTCCCTATAGAACAACGGACAACCCTTGAGGATAGCTTGGGCACCAGTGGCAACTGCAGTGAAATCTGAAATGTATCGAAACTTGTTATCGTCCAGGAGCATGTCGCAGATGAGAATGCCCTGCCAGAGATCAACCCAGCCCACCGAACCAAGCTCCCTTCCAATGGTAATCACCTTGCTGGTGCAGACGAACGCAGAGTTCTCCGGTGTGTACATCATAACATCAACTTGGTACTCCATGTACCTGTGTCGGATCTGTACACATGGAGATTGTGCTGCCTGCACGCAGATGGACCCGAAATGTCGACGGAGCACGGCGACGAAGAACATGTCGCGGCCTCGCGAGCGCGGCAACGCAGGAGGGCAGCCTCGCAGTCGGAGAACTCTAGAAGCTTGGGGGGCCTGGGGATCAGCTGAAGCGACGGCGGCTTGTTCTTGGAACCAGCTTGATAGACGAAGTAGTCGTTGCTTCCAGGGAATGCCTCCTCGCTGCGAGGGAAGATGGCGACGCGGTGTAGAGGATCTTGGGGAAGTCGCCAAACTTGCTGGCCGGCACGGAAGTGCAGTGGACGGTGAAACAAGAGATGCGCGGCGGAAGGTCCACCCAGAAGCTCACCCGGATGCGGTGGCCGCGGCTTGTGCAACCCTCGGCGGTGCTGGCGTTCCCTCTAGCGCTAAGGTAGCCATAGGAGTCCAGAAGGATCGATTCCGGGCCGGGGGAGGAAACAACGGCTCGTCCATGGTGCGGATAGGCGGAGGGACCGCAAGAAGATCGTGGAACGGTTTGCACATGGCGGACACATAGGGAGGGGAGGAGGAGAGCGAGCGGCCGGCGGCGGTGTTTACCGGGACGAAGAGCCGAAGAGGACAAGGAAGAGGGAAATTTTTTTATATTTTTTTCTTTGATTTTCGAAAAATAAATGGACGAATCAAAAATTTTGAGAAATATACATCTGCCGCCGTACCTCACGGCGGCAGGGGTGCCGCCAACGGTCGGCTGACCTGCCAGGTGGGGCCAGCTTCCTACCGCTGTACCCCACGGCGGCAGGAGCCCTACCGCCGTGGGGCACGGCGGTAGGAGCCTGCCGCCGTGGGGTACGGCGGCAGCGTCACCCCTATATAAGGGTGTGACGGCTGCCGCCAACCCCTCCTCCCTCCCTCACTCTCTCCTCTAAATCTTCGGTTTTCAACCCTTCGGAGCACTTTTGACTAAGGTATGTTTCTAAATTTAGTTTAGTTTAGCTAGTGTAGTTAGTTGGTTAGTTTAGGTAGTGTAGTTAGTTAGTTTAGTTAACTTAGTTTAGTTAGTTTAGTTTAGTTAGTTTAGAAATTCCAAAAATTTTAGAAATAATTATAATTCAAATAATTAGATTAAATTAATATAAAAATATTAAAAAATTATTTTAATTCACATAATTCGTTAAATTGGTTTTAAACTTCTACAAAATAGTTATAATTCAAAAAAATTGTTTATTAATATAAAAATCATTTAAAATTCCTAGAAAACGGTTATAATTCACAAAATTAGACTAAATTGATATAAAATTCGTAGAAAATAGTATTAACTCACATAAATTGTTTTAATTCATTTAAAATTCCTAGAAAATGGTTATAATTCACAAAATTAGATTAATTTGATATAAAATTTGTAGAAAATATTTTTAATTCACATAATTCGTTTGAATTCATTTAAAATTCCTAGAAAATGGTTATAATTCACATAATTAGATTAAATTGATATAAAATTTGTAGAAAATAGTTTAAATTCACATAATTCGTTTTAGTTCATTTAAAATTTCTAGAAAATGGTTATAATTCACATAATTAGATTAAATTAATGTAAAATTTTTAGAAAATATTTTTAATTCACATAATTCATTTTAATTAGTATAATTCGACTAATTGATTAAATTATGTTATTTTTTTGCAGCTACGGCTGGACCGTTGGAGTACGTACGGCCGGAGTTGTTCGACAAGGCGGTGGACCGGCACCACCGCTCGTACGTGTCGGCTGTTCTTGGACGTTCGCCCAGCAGTATACGTTTCCGGACCACCCGCACGTTGATGCCAATACACCAGCTGTGGATTCCGAAGTACGTAATTCATTTTTATTATTTATTTCTATTTCTTTACAATAGTAATTGCGTTAAGTAAATTAATTTTGTTTTTTTCAGGCTACGCGCTGCAGGACTTCTCCCTTTCGCGCGGTTGGTCGAGGGGGACAGGCTACGAGCTGAGGTTCCCCGTGCGGAGCGGTGGACGCGGTTCAGCTACGACGCCCGCTGATCGCCACGTTCATGGACCGGTGGCGACCAGAGACACACACCTTCCACTTCCCCGTCGGCGAGATGGCGCTCGGTCTGGAGGACGTCGCGATGTTGGGAGGACCGCCGTGTGCTGGCGAGGCGATGGGGCCGATCGACATCCCCGCGACGTGGCACGCCGACTTTCTTGCTCGGTTCGCGAACGTTCCACGGAACGATCGCGCGCCTCAGCCGTATGTGCCCTTCGCCAACAACCACGGGCCCACCTGGACTTGAATCCAGCAGTTCAGCGTACGTGATTCTAACTCTTATTTTCAACATTTGTATGCATTTTAAACGAATGTGACGATGGACCTTTGTGTGTGTGCAGGCTGACTACATGGCGGACGAGGCCGACGACCCGACGTCGGACAGGTTTTTGGAGGTCTACCTGCTCTGGCTGTTCGGGTGGGTGCTGTTCTGTGAGTCAGCGGGAGACTCGGTGTCGAGGTACCTGCTCCCCTGGGCTCAGCGGATCGCCGACTCCCCCGTCGAGGAGATGCCCTAGATCAGCTGGGGCAGCGCTGTTCTGGCCGCTACCTACAGGGGGCTATGTTCGGTAGTGTCGAGGCCGGGGAGTAAGGAGGGGATCCTCCTGGGGTGCCCTCTCCTGCTGCAGATGTGGATCCACGAACGGTTCGACATCGGTCGGCCCAAGGCCGACCTCTCGGAGTGCGTGCCGCTGCCAGAAGACACCGACCCAGCGGACCTCCCCACCATGGGTTCTCTGTGGTGCCTCCGGAAGGTAATGACCTCCCTTATCATTTTATTCGCTTAATGAGTTCTTTAGTTTGATTCAATCAACTTTTCATGTTCTGTGCAGCACGTTTGGATTGGGGAGCAGGCGAAGAAGGTGTACAAGGACTTCGTGGGTCAGATCGACCGGATGGTCGATGCCCAGGTCCGGTGGACGCCGTACGTTACTGCCATGGTCGCTGCCCGCGCACCACAGGGCCTCTCGTCCCTGTGCTACCGAGACCAGGCGTACTGGATGACTCGGCGACGATTGGTCTTCGACGTCTACGTCGAGGAGTACGCCGTCCACCGGATGATGAGGCAGTTCGGCCTTTTCCAGGAGTCACCAGTACCCGTTGCGCCACGTCTGGCGCCTACAGCGCACAAGTGAGGTACCATTTGCCAGTTATAATTATTTTCCGTTACAAATAGTCAGTTGCAAATATTTTTTTGTTTCATCTATGCTAGGTGGACGCGTAAGGGTGTGTCTGCGGCAACATCGTTCGTCGACAAGCTGCAGCCGTACGTGGACGAGTGGGCGTCCGCGGCGCACGAGGACAACGTCGTCACCGAGCACCGCCTTCACGACGGCGCGACCTGGGTAGCGTACCTTCAGTGGTACCTCCCGAGAACGCGGACGCGGGTGATGTACGTGCCTGCTACCCTGCCACCGCCACCGGTCCCGGACCACGACAGGATCCTGCCGGACACCACGTGCCCGGTGCGCCGAGACCAGACCGCCGACACAGCGGTAATCTACGATACTGCAAACATATTTCATTCATATGACTTTTTATTATAACACGTGCTTGCTGAGATCGTGCGGTTCGCAGCGTCCGCGAGGGAGTAGTGTTTTACCTGGGGGCCTCAGCAGCACCAGCGCACGTACGACAGGATCCTCGATGCTGCCACGAGGTACTCCGCCGTCGTGAACTACGCCGGGGCCGCAGAGATTCCTCTCCTTCCGCGCCACCCAGCGTCGTCCTCGAGCTCCGCCTCGACAGCAGCTTCGCAGCCGGCACCTTCCACCTTTGCCGGCGACTTCTCGGCTCCGACGGAACAGCAGCAGCCACAGGCGCAGGGCCCGCACACCTACGTGCAGCGGCCGTTTGTTTCCCCCGGCGCAGGTACTTTCAGTGGACCTTATTTTCAACTAATGCACGGAATTGTTGTGTGTTTGTGTTATACTATATTATAATTGTACAGAGCGACCGCCGCTCTTTCCGACAGCCGGGCCTCGACAGCCGGAGACGACGGCACCTAGAGCGCCGATCTTTCCGCTAGGAGGTTTCAGACCGCCGGTCTTTCAGTTTGCGGCGGCAGATATTCCTTCCTCGTCCACTCCGCCTATGTTCCAGCCTGGTAACGACCTTAACTTTACAGTAAAATTCGTTAAGTACGATACGTTTTGGAGAACTAATACTATTCGTTGCAGCCGGTTTCGACACGACCACCGTCGAGACTCCTGACGAGCACCTGGGCTGGGATGAGTTTGGGTACGGCGACATTCTCGCGGCCATGAATGCCCCGCAGGCCGAGGAGGTTGGCCTGTCACAGTTCACATAGGCACCGCCTGTTGGGACTCAGCAGACACAGTCAGTGGGCGGAGCGACCCCGGCGGCCGGCGGAGCGACACCGGCTGGTGCAGGGTCGTCGTTGGCAGGCGGAGGGACACCGGCGGGCGGAGCGACACCGGCCGGCGGAGGGACACCGGATGCTGCAGGCTCGTCGCAGGCGGCCATGGCGACACTGTCTCCCGACCAGCTCGGACCGCGGGTGGTCAGGCCACCTGACCCCTGGACGTACGCTCGGGACCACACCTGGGCTGGCGCTAGAGCTGTTAGGCCGAAGAGGCACCGGCGCATTTAGATGTAGTAGTACTTTTACCATGATTTTGTATAAACTATTTGCATCTACTCGTTGATTATGATATGATCTTGTGATTATGCTTACACTTATCAGTTTGTTGTTTTTTAAAAAGGTTAAAAGTGTTTTAAAAATGAAAATTTTTTTAAAAAAATAAAAATGGCCTTACCGTCATGTGGCACGGCGGTAGGGGCCTGCTGCCGTGGCGCACGGCGGCAGGGGCCTGGCGCCGTGTCACGCGGCCCTGCCGCCAGAGGTGCTCTCCTGCCGCCGTACCCCACGGCGGCAGAGACTTAACGCCGTGGGGCACGGCGGCAGGTACCTGCCGCCGTGTGGTACGGCGGCAGATGTATATTTCTCGAAATTTTTGGTTCGTCCATTTATTTTTCGAAAATCAAAGAAAAAATATATATATAAATTCAGGAAGAGGGGGGGATGACAACGGACAAATGGGCCGTTGTGGGTTGGTTGGTCAGATTTTTTTTTTTTGGGTCTATGGAAAAAAGAAAAGGCAAACGGGGAATTGTTGTGAAGATTCGGCCGAAATTGATTTAGGATCTAGGAAAGAGGTTTTTTATATACACAAGAGATTTAGGAAAGAGTTCTTATTTGTTTGAGAGATGTAGATAGGGTTTAAATATGTTTGAAATTTAAATTGGAATAGTTATTTAGAAAGGGAAAAACATAATGCATCACGCGTATGTGAAGTTTTAGTTTTATGCAACATTTTATTATAGGACATGGCTTTGTGTGTTTCTAGTTGATTAAGTAAAGAGAAAATATATTAGTTGTTGGAAATTTTTTAAAGAAGTCTCAAATTGGAGTCAAATTTAAATGTTTTAAAAGGTGGAATGTTACAATAACACCACGCAATGAAGTGAAGGCATGCCAACTTATGTTATGGGAGAGGAAGAAAACGAAAAAAATGACAAAATGAAGAAGAAATAGATGCCAATATGATCTTTGGATAAATTATGTCGTCTCTCCTTATTTTACTATGGTATATAGACCTGATTGGTTTGATGTCAAAATTTTGTCATGCTAACGTTTTGGCATGCCAAAGTTTTTGCCACTATTTAGTTAGCTACAAAATTTTACCCATATCTCATTTATCCTACCAAAATTTTGGTGAGATTTTTGTCCAACTTTAAGCTTGTCAAAACTCTGGCATGCCAAAATTTTGGCATCAAAACAATCCTCTCCCTGGTGCGAAAAATGACGTGGTTTTCGCATGATGAAAATAATCATGCAAGCGGGTTTGTAAAAGAAAACTCTCACTCCAAGCAGTTGTTCTCTCTTTCAGAAAGTCTGTCCGGAGTCTCGCTCTGTTCGTCTAGCTTATCAACCACCAATCAGCAGTATTTTTCTCTCAAAACAAATCAGCACAAATCAACAACCACCAGCAAAGCAGCGGTATTTTTCTCTCAAAACAAATCAGAACAGGCTGCCCCCTCACCGGTCGTCACTTGCTTGATGTTGCTATCGGGTTTCGAAGGATTTTTTTTCCCTTGAGGTGCTTGTCGCTTGTGCCAGATGCGTATGGTCTACGACTAGTAGGACTCGATCTGCGCCTCTGCGTGTGGTGGGCGTCCTCGTCGGCACACGGTAAAACGCACGGTTTTGGTTCGCAGCGGGCCCTTTCAGCGCGTACAGATGTACATATATGCACGTCCGCACGCCACGGTCGCGCTCTTGGCGGCTTCCTGCCATCTTTTTTTTTACACATTTTTTGTTAACGATGTCACACGACACGAGCATGCACGCGCGCGGCTCACATGTGTAACGATCTTTTTCTTCTTGCCTCTTCGAAGTGTTCCGGGCCGGCTGCTCAGTGCTCAAGCGTCGCCATCCCGGCCCCGGCCCCGTCCCCGCCCCCGCCGATCGCTTGCTGGGGCCACAACGCATGTCTCTCTCCAGAGTGCCGTCACAAACAGTGCGACCATCGGGCCAATCCAAGTCCCAGGTCTCGGTCACGTACTCACGTTCGAAGCTGCGAGCTCGATGGATCGTTTCAGTCATCATCACTCACGCACTAACGCACAGACAGCTAGCAGCACACCTGAGCACTGCAGCATCACAATTCTAGCATGGGATTATAGGCGGAGCTAGAGCAAAGTGAAAAAGAGTGCGGCATCTTCATAGTATATATAGATAAACAATCAAACAAATATGATGAAATTTTCGATTTGATAGAAGACTACATGTGTGTTTTTTTTTTTTTGGTGCAGCCGTATTGGCCGGTGGTCCTTGCTCTGTGTGTCAGTTTTTGATGGAGTCAGGGATGCCTCTGCTTCTTAGCTTGGCCTAATTGCTTGACAGAAGAAGATATATACTACCTCCGGGCTCATATATATATGGCGTTAGGACAGAAAGATTAGTAAAAAATGAACTAATGAAGTTGTCCTAACGTCAAATATACAAAAAAACAGAGGTAGTAATAAATTAAACAACAAGTTGTATTGCTAAAACTAAAGACATGCTGCTGAAGATATCCATTATGATTGTGTTGTGTGTCAAAGCAACGTGGAAGAAAGTTTGCTTCATCTATTCCTCAGTTGTCCTTTTGCTCAAGAAAATGTTGGCACGCAGACCCTTAAATCTTTAGAGCCAAACCACTGACTCGATCATATATAGTAATGGAGCAGTACAGAAATCAGCTAGCCAGATAGGAGTTCCCTTTCTTCATAGACATAATTCTTCTTGAGCTGGTTTATATAGAATTATGAATGACCTCATATTCAATGGTGTTTAATAACCAACAGGCCTCCTATATATCGAATTCATATGGAATTCATTTCAAGAAAGAATTTGCTATGGTCAATCTTGTAGCAAAGGAGCGTTTTAAATCCCAACCATCCCTACAATCCTCTAGGCTCTAGCTTCTCGCTCGTATCTTCATTGTTTGGTTCTTTCATGTAAAATAGTTTTCTCTTCTCCATTAGTCCTTGTTCGGTTGTTCAGGATTAATCGTGGGGGAAATGAGTCGATCCGGCTGTGTCACTCGATCTTTGGAAATATTTCCGATTTTGAAGGGTTTCATTTCAGAGGTCAATACATGAAAACTTATTCCGGGTTGGTAAGAGGTTGGACTAATAAAAAAAATTGGAATAGATCAAGCACTACTAGAAACTCCAAGTTTCCCTACTACTAGAAATGAACGATCACGTTTTCCCACGATTCTCCATCTATCTACTCCACTATTCCACCCACAAGTTGCAAACTCTTTATTAAACCTGAGCCATCCGAATGTCATAAAAATGTTCTCTCAAATCATGTAACAACAAGCAGAAAATCATCTAGTTATTTTCACAAATGTATATATGGAGTGGATGGACTACGTACAGTCTACACAGCCTTGGGGAGAAGAATGACGGATCACCAAAACCACCTACTAAATCAGGCTAGCGATATAATTCATATTTGCAGTTCTAGTGCAATTCTAAAAATAATACAATGGATTTTTTCGAACAAAAAATAATATAATGTATTGCACACTAGACTAAAAATAATAAAATGGATTTTTTCGAACAAAAATAATACAATGCTACTCCCTGAAGAAAGACCATACGCGTACGTACAGCCTCTGTGCCCGATCACTGCTGTCCACTCTTTTTTTGAAGCAAACTGCTGTCCACTCCATACCGCCCAAGATTAACACACGGTTTTCACAGCGATCGACGACCTCGCCGATGGCGATGCATGGGCATGTCAGCAAACGTCACGGTCACGACTTCAACGGCGAGATAAAGAATTAGCCACAGAGAACACACCGCGCGGAATGAACCTGTGGCGTATCGTTGCTGAACGGCAAACATCAGGATAACGCGCAGCATTTTGCACACTATTTTTCGGGTCACTGCAATGTAGAGTTGACTGGGACCTCGATCGCGTCCTTTGCGGCATGATTGATCCAGCAGTTCAGCTTCATCAGCTACTGGAAGTCTCTAGAACCTGTGTCCCGTACTACGCATCAGTTCAGGTTTGAAACCAAGAGAGACGATGATGGCCACCACCTTTTTTGGCGGAATTTATAAAAAAAGGAAAAAAGTCTAGATCATCCCCTCAATTATGGGAAGTGGACTACATAACCCCCAATTTATTAAACGGTCTATATCACCCTCTGAACTTTCCAAAACTGATCAAATTACCCTTTAAAGTACTTTTAAAAAATCATAGTAAATCACAGAGAAATAATAAAATAGAAAATCTAATTGTGTTGGACTCCAAATGATATCTACGCAGTGAACAAATAATATGAAATGATTTAGTACATTTTTTGTTGCAGCTTCAGATCTATGTTTTTCTTCATAGCTATAAAAAATATACTAAAGCATAATATATAATATGTTTACTTTGTAGATATACTCATTTGGAGTCCAACACAATTGAATTTTCCATTTTATGATTTTTCTGTGATTTAATATGATTTTTCCAAATTAATTTAAAGGGTAATTAATTTGACCGGATTTGGAAAGTTTAGAAGGTGATATAGACTGTTTCATGGATTGTGAGGTTATGTAATCCAACTCTCATAGGTGAGGGGGTGATCCAGATTTTTTCATAAAAACGACCACATCAACCAAAACCACCGGCACAATGAAGCTAATTTGAGCTGGCAACTGGCATAGAAATATGAATAATTAATGATTTATGTTCGATTTTTGGACTGGAGGGAGCAAAATTGAACTTGGAAAAAGAGTGGACGAACCAAAGTATGCTTTTCCCCGTTTCCTAAGCTCCGGAGCAAACGAAGGAAGTGGCAGTCTGATTTGTGAATGAGAATTCGATCTCACGCTTAAAACCCCCAAAACGGCACCGAGTCAAATAACCATCTCCCTATAGTGTTCGTTTTGAACTTCTGATACTAATTTACCTGCAAACGGGAATGTCCTGCACGGCGCACGCATGTTCATCCTCCCATACCCGGAAGGATGGTTATTACCCCATACTCTGTAACTGATGCGTATGGGCACGTCAGGTAGCTGTGGTTTTCACGGCGCGATAGACGTCGATGTGCTGTGAACCGCTAGCTCCGGCCAATAGGCACGTCACGGTCACGCGTGAACGGCGAAAGAAAGTATTAAAAAGAAATGCACCGGGGATTATTGTATTAGCCCGTGTGCCTAACGTCCCGCAGCATTTTGCACGTTTTTTTTGTTAGCAGACCCTGGTGATCGATGGGAACGATTCTGGCGTCGCCGCCGCGATGGCTCCCTGCTTATTGGCTGGCGGTAGCTTTTGGCTGACCGGTAGCTGGTGGTTAATTTGTTCTGAGAGAAAACTATTTTTAATTGGTGGTTGATAAACCAGCTAGGACAGTGTGTAAAGAGTGCCGTCCCATCACACGTTTATACCGACCCCGGTCCAACCTGTAGCGAACATGATCTCATTAGCCATTTGTTCGAGTTGATTTTGGTGATTCATGCTAACACAAGTAATGGGACTAACCACATTGTCTAGCATGTCCTTGTAGACATATCTAGGTCCCATGGATGTAACCACAATCAAAACCAACATACCACATGCCAAATCCAGAAGATAGTCTATTTTTTAAGGTTATAAAACAGTGGTAAGATGGCTCCAAGAGGTGGCAAGTTGAACCAAAGCAAAACAAGGCAAAAGACACCGTCGGATGAACCGACGGTACCATCGGTGCAAGCGTCGGTGTAGTTGGTACACTGCGAGAAGCCTCAAGTCAACAGGCACCGTCGGATGATCCGACGGTCTAGTTTCTAGATGCGCCGGATGAATTGCAGAGGAGAAGCAGCGAAGACAGTAGCACCGGATGATCCGACGGTCTTAGTGGGGACACCGTCGGTCTATCCGATGCCTTGTTTGAATCGAGACAGAGACGCGCCAAGACAGCCTCTTCAGCACCGGATGAACCGACGCCTTGGTCAATAGGAAGCGTCGGTCTATCCGACGGTCACGAAGCAGAATACAGAGACGTTTTGGTTGCGAAGCCTTAAGCACCGGATGAACCGACGCACCGTCGGTGCATAGCGTCGGAACAGTTGTGTCAGCAGAGCTGCAACGGCTAAGTGACGTGGAGGGCACCGGATGAACCGACGCCTAGAAAAAGCATAGCATCGGTTCATCCGACGCTACCTTTTTCTGTGGCCGTTAGCCAACGGCTCTTTGGGTGCCTTGGGCTATTTATACCCCCTCCACTCACCCATTTGAGGTTGCTGGATTGTGTGGAAGTGCAGAGGAGTGCAAGACACCTAGAAGATCATATCCAATCCATCCAAGTGCTAAATTGCTCATCCTTAGACTTGTACACGCTTTGTGTGTGTGCTTAGTACTAGGCTTAGCTTAGAGCTGAGTGAGTGCAAGGTGTGCCTACCTTGTGAGGTGATTCTAGAGTGAATCAAGTTGTACAAGGTGTGCCGGAAGCCTTGGGGCCTAAGTGGCTCACCGGCAATCGTCTTCGACCCTCCGGCTTGTGTGGAGTGGCGAGAACACTTTGTGCGGGGGACGTGGAGACCCCCTTCCTTGGTGGAAAAGCTCCTTAGTGGAGGCGGCATCAAGGTGACCAAGAGAGCTTGGCGAGTGCCTAAGTGGCGAGCCTTTGTGGCAAGTCAAGTGGTGCTCTTGGGAGAGACTTGGTGACCGGGAAGCAATACTCTTGTGTGAGTGCTTCAACAACGTGGACTAGGGGTGGCTTAGTGTCTACCGATACCACGGGATAAATCGCGTGTCAAGAGTTTGCTTCCTCTCATCACTCTTTACGTTTCCGCATTACTCTCTTGCATTGTTTGTTTGCCTTTACTTTCCTAGAATAGTATCATGCTAGGAATAGCTACAAGTTGCAAAACTTGTTTTGGATGAGAGTTTCACACCAGAACAACCCTAGTTGCACATCTAGATAGTATGTTCTAGTTTATATTTGAAGAAAATAGTGAGAAGCCATAGATTAAGGTTTTAGATTGTCTGATTCACCCTCTCTCCCTCTTAGGCTACGAACATCCGATTTCTTACACAACCGTACCGGAGCTGGTGATCGTTGGAACCTTCGTTAATTTCAGTCACTCGGCAGTCGGCACTCGGCAAGGCACAACAGCCAGGACGCGCTGGGCCGCTGGCTGAGCTGTGAGCTCTATATATAAGCTGACCACTCGGTGCTTCGAACTCAGCAAGCCTTCTGTGATCCATCCACCGATCATCCGAAGCTACACAGCTTACAACTTCACCTCCTGATCATCCATCCACCCGATCGCTTGCAAAGCTAAGCAGGAGTAATATAATGGAGGATCAGAGAACTTTTCTGACCGAGGCGCCGCTACCGGTGAGCACGCTAAGCGAGCCTCTCCTGTCCGGGAAGTGCGCCGACCTCGCCACCGCAGACGACCTCGAGGCGGCGCAGCTGCCGTCCTACCGCCCCTCCGGCGCGTCCTTCTCCAGGACGTGCCTGAACCTCACCAACGCCGTCTCCGGGATCGGCGTGCTGTCCATGCCGTACGCGGTGGCGCAGGGCGGGTGGCTCAGCCTCGCGCTCTTCGCCCTCGTCGGCGCCCTCTGCTACTACACCGGCACGCTCATCGAGCGCTGCATGCGCGCCGACCCCGACGCCATCACGAGCTACCCGGACATCGGCGAGTTCGCCTTCGGCTCCGCCTGCCGGAGGGCCATCGCCTTCTTCATGTACGTCGAGCTCTACCTCGTCGCCATCAGTTTCCTCGTCCTCGAGGGCGACAACCTCGACAAGCTCTTCCCCGGCGCGGCCGTGGAACTCCTCGGATACCGCGTGCAGGGGAAGCAGCTGTTCATCGTGCTGGCCGCCGCCGTCGTGCTCCCGACGACGTGGCTCAAGAACCTCGGCGTGCTCGCCTACGTGTCGGCGGTCGGGCTCGTCGCGTCGGCGGTCCTGACGGCGTCCCTGATCTGGGCCGGCGTCGCCGAGACCGGGTTCCACCAGAACAACACCAGCGTCCTCAACCTGAGCGGGCTGCCGACCTCGCTGGGCCTCTACTTCGTCTGCTTCACCGGCCACGCCGTGTTCCCGACGATCTACTCCTCCATGAAGAGCAACAAGCACTTCTCCAAGGTGCTCCTCATCTCCTCCGTGCTGTGCAGCGTCAACTACGGGCTGACGGCGGTGCTGGGCTACATGATCTACGGCGACGACGTGCAGTCGCAGGTCACGCTGAACCTACCCTCGGGAAAGCTCTATACCAAGGTCGCCATCCTGATGACGCTCGTCAACCCGCTGGCCAAGTACGCGCTGCTCGCCGCGCCAATAACGGCGGCGATCGAGGAGAAGCTCTCGCTCCCGGCTGGCGGCGGAATGGCGAGGGTGGCCACCAGCACCGTCGTGGTTGTCAGCACGGCGGCGGCGGCCTCGTCCGTGCCATTCTTCGGCTACCTCATGTCGTTCATCGGGTCCTTCCTCAGCGTCATGGCGACCGTCATATTCCCCTGCCTCTGCTTCCTCAAGATTTACAAGGCGGAGGGGATTCGCCGCATCGAGATCGCGGCCATCACTGGTATCCTTATGATCGGAGTGTTCGTAGCCGTCACAGGCACATACACTTCCGTACAGCAGATTATAGGAACTTTCCAAGAGTACTAGTTGGTGTGCTGACACCGAGTACTGTAAGAGTAGTAGCTTGTGCAGTTGTGCTCTGACCCAGAGTCTACAGACTTTAACTGCTCTAAGGGCCTGTTTAGAAGCCGGAATTGGGGTTGCAAAATCTGTGCTAATTTTGCCCAAAATTTGCACATTTGACAACCAATCATTTCCCATAGGCTGTGACCCTATTTAATGCCAATCATAAGTCTGCATGCACATGCATCTTCCCCTGCATAGGCGGGCCTCCTATCATCCTAGGGTACTGTTGCAGATTGAAAAACACACCAAATTTACAAAATTGGTGCCAAATTTCAAATTTCATGACAGATTTCGGTGATCTAAACACACCCTAAGGGCCTGTTTAGAAGCCGGAATTGGGGTTGCAAAATCTGTGCTAATTTTGCCCAAAATTTGCACATCTGACAACCAATCATTTCCCATAGGATGTGACCCTATTTAATACCAATCATAAGTCTGCATGCACATGCATCTTCCCCTGCATGGGCGGGCCTCCTATCACCTTAGGGTACTGTTGCAGATTGAAAAACACACCAAATTTGCAAAATTGGTGCCAAATTTCAAATTTCATGACACATTTCGGTGATCTAAACACACCCTAAGAAACAGAGCATGTCAATTTTGACAACTTGCACTAACCTTGCATTTTAATTTATTAAATTAAATTTGAAGAATCAATAATCCTATAATGGAATTACTGTGATTTTGTTTGTGGAATGAAATCATGATCCCTCCCTTCTAAATTATACATGTCATTATTAACATTTGTATATTTATAGATTTTGTTATGCACTTGTATACATCTCACCAGAAATAATATTGTTTTTTTAAATGAACAAACAAACTTGTCTGCAGATTTTTTTTTGTACGGTCACACAATGGATCAGATTTTGGGTTTTAGGGGTTGGAATGGGTTGGACCTAGTCGGAGAGGTGTTTGGTTGAAAAGTTAGTGAGTTAGGTTACCGTCGTAAGGGAATATTTCTTTCAGATGGATTGGATGCATCGATCCAAAACGAGAACACATCCAACCCCACATGCACGACGTCTTCTTCCGTTTCAGGACCAGGCTCGAGGGCACGTACCTTGTCTGGTGATGGTGAGCTCCGTCCATGGCGAGCAGCACACAGGGAGAGGCAGGGCTCACGGAGATGCGGAAGGTGGGTGGGCCCGAATGCCTTTACGTATCATTCCCTGAATCATTAGATAATACGGGTACTTGCACAAGGAGTATCACAACAGTACTTCGTTTATTTATTCTGGTATTTTACATAAGGTTGAAAAAGAGAAAACACACTCTATATAAGTGGGACAGTAGCCTCAACCTTATTCAAGCAGCGGCGATCTACGTAGCGGACTCACACCTTAGGCATCTTGACTCCTAACTCGGACCCAGGGGCTCCTCTTTGTCATAAGCTTCTGGTTCCTCGTCTGGTAGAAGGGATAAGGGAAGCAAGAGTGAGTACCGGGTAGGGTACTCAACAAATTCCACAGCGGACAAGACCAATACGGAGGGGATTCGGCCACTAGAGGGCCTAAGCACACATCTAGGGTACTGAATGTAAAGTACGGAATTTAAGTGCGTAAGAGAGAAGTATGTAATGCAGTAATATAAAGTAGTTTTGGTCCTGGAGGGCACTCACTTCCCTACCAGTTCCCTGATTATATAGAATCTATTCGGGTTCCGTCAGGGACAACCCGATCCAGTATTAAGCCATACTAGGGCTCCATTCAAGGGCGAACCCGACTCAAGATCAAGTTAACCTTAACCAAAAACATCTCAAGTTTCCTAAGGTGTATTCTAATCAATGGGAGCTTTTACCAAGTGGGCTCATAACCGCGAGCCTTGGCTATTCGAATAGATTCATAACTCTGGCCAGAGGGGTACGCTTTACCCGCACGGTCGATCAGCCCATACCCTGTACGAGGGCGGTACTGACCTACGAAACCCACACCCACCGACGTCTATTCATGGACTACATTATCATCCAATCCTAGACTACATTCCCTAGCTCCACCCACGTCTATACTAGGGTCTAAACAGGGGTCATTCCACCACCATCCGCCATGCGGATCCAGTTTCCCGGGAAAAGATGCATCAATATAAAATGTGGTATTCAATACCACCGTGTCCCCTGACGCCATAACATACCCGATGACCCATGCCGACCAGACCTGGGACTATGCGAAGGTCCTGCTCCAGCATATCCGTTGCCCACCATGGCCCCTTGGGGTGGTTTACTAGGTGCAATGGCGGGGTGTGGATCAAGTCCTCACATGAAATAGGCATTCCTGAAGGCTATGCTTTTTTGGTCCGTGCGGCCGTACAAAACACTAGAAAGACTTTCCCATGAACCGGACCTTATACGACCGGAGTAAGCATGAACAATACCCTCCACTGAGGTTACCCCCATACCCCCAGGTCCATCCTTAGTGGTTCTATTATCTTAGTCCATTTCATGCAACTACCATATTCTACTTCTAAGCATACAGAAATACGGTAAATACGAAATGTAGAATTTGGTAGTATTTAAGCGGGAAAGCATGAAATAAAGGTGAGAAGTTATATGGATGGTAAAAGTCAAGGAGTGTTGTGGAACTTGCCTTCCTCGAAGTCTTGGTCGTTCATTCATCGTAATCCAGGTCGTCGATCGGGTTCTCGAAATAAGTGTCGTCTTCTATAAAGCGTAGTTATACGGAAAATGTAAATCATGCAAATCAAGCATAAGAATTCATCAAACATGGGTTAAAGAATAAAGGATGGGGTTCCTAGGGTTTTGGGATCGATACGGAGGAAAATTCCTATTCCCGGGTACATAAAATATGGACCCGGTATTAAGGAAAAGATGTCGGAAATTAATCTAGGGGCTAGACATGTGAGATTTGGGTGCAAAGAGCATGAATAGGCTCTAATAATTATGGTGAATTTTTGGGGATTTTTAAGGTGGCTAACTAAGCTTGTGTGTGCATTTGGCCGGGTGTACCTAGCAAAAATTAGGGGGAGAGAGGCTGATGCGGCGCGGGGCCGGTGTGGGTGTGCACGTGGCATGCATGTGGTAGCCACGTGGTGCACTAGCGCCTGCGTGGCCACCTACGGGGCGTGGGCGTGAGTGCGGTGCACGTGAGCTAGGTGCAGGAAGGGAGGGAGAGAGAGGCGCCGCCCGGCTGGGACGCCAGACCGTCGCGAAACAGGGGCGAGCTCGCTGGAGTTGGGGATTCCGGCGACCGTGGCTCGCCGGTGGGGATGAAACCTCATTGTGGAGGTGCAGCGGGGCAAAGCGGAGCCAGGAGTGGGGCGTGTGGTCGACGGGAGTGGCCGGCGGTGGCGCAGCGGCTCGCCAAAGTACGGCAAGGGTGCGGCCGTGGATGAAAACATGCCTAGAGGGGCTCTGGTGCCTAAACAAGTGTGTGTGCGTGTGTGAGGGTGCTCAGTGAGCATGACAGAGCATTTGGGCAGCACAACGGCTCGCCGGAGAGGTGTCGGCGGTGAGTGCGAGCCCGGCGGAAGTGCGGCGGCGGCGAGGGGGCTCTACGGCGCTACGGTTGAGGGGGAGAAGCTATTTGGGAAGCACAACAGTACTCACCAGTGTTGTAAGGCGGCGGAAGATCGCCGGAGGCGAGAGGAACAACGATTATGCTTGGTGGCGGAGGGTTGCTCGCCGGCGGAGCAGGGCTTCGCCTGGAGAGTGCTGGAGGGGTGGTGGTGGTGGCGTGGTGAGGTGTGGAGGTGCGGTGTGGAGAGGTGAGGAGCTTAGGGAGCTCGGGGTCCTATTTATAGGATGGGGAGGGGAGATCGGCTGGGACGAGGCGGCGGCCATGGCGACGTCACCTTGGCCTCCGGCGGATAGGCTCGAGGAGAAGGGGAAGAGATGGGGATAAGGGCTGGGCCGGGGCAGGTGGTGCAGGCGGCCGCAGTGAGCGTGTCAGGTCGGCTAGCGCGGCTGCAGGGAGGGAGATCGAGCGGGGCGGATTGCGGCGGCGCTCTGGAGTGTGGCGCAACTCCTCGCCGTGGCGTGCGTGCTGTACGGTCGGGAGGGCGGATGGATGTGTTCAAGCGGCCGGGGCATGCTGCGGTGGTACAAGTGATTGCGACGCGCGCGCAAGTAGAACGGCGAAGGGCATGGGGGAGCGGCTCGAGTGTGGGATGCCGGCAGTGGCACTCTGCCACGGCGCCGCGGGGTCAAGGATGGCGGCGCAGGGCGGAAAAGCGAACAGCTTTTCCGTCTTAAGGGAAATGGACGGGAGGGCATGGGCGGCCTGGCGCGCGTGCTTGCGTACGGCGAAAGGCGGCGGGGAGGGGAGGAGTACGGTGGCGAGCGCGAAGCGGGGGAGAAAAGTAACTGCGGCGCGGGGAGGACGAAGACGACGTCGTCTTGCGTCAGCGCACGCGGGGCTGGGCTGCTGGGCCGCGCTGGCTGTGCGGGAGTTGGTGGACTGCGCTGGGAAGAGAAGCTGAGGGTGGTGGAATGGACTTTGCCGTCGGCTGAGTGAGAAGGTTGTGGACCGCGCTGGGAAGAGAAGTAGGAGGGGGTAGGTTGGACTTTGATGCCGGGCTGAGTAAGGTAAGGCCCAGTTATGGTTTGAAGTCTTTTCTAATAGATTTGGAAAGGGACTTGATTTTAAATTTGAATTCTAATTCAAATTTGAAGTGTTTTTGATCTAGAGCTTATACTAGAATATCCTTAGGAAAATTAGTGAAATTTTGGGGTGAGAAAAAGATGTTAACACAAACAAATGCATATGTATGTGTGATGAAAAGGAGAGGGTCTTGATTGTAAAATGCAAAACTATTGCATTTAGGTCCTATGGGTTTAAAAGGAATTTTTAGGGACCAAATTTTAAAACCTAGAAAATTCGGGAAGTAACAGAAGGCATCAAAGGAGTCTGGCTGGTGGAGGTGTCGTGCGGAGGCTGATCCGAATGTAGTCTCACGTAGGCTGGCAGTGAGGCCGGCAGAGGGAGCTTGAGTTCTACCAGAAGAAATCCATCACCGATCGTGGAAAGCTTGGGCTCCGCCCCTGCTACAGGAGCTCCGCCACCGACCGACGTGGGGAGGCCATGTGGGAGGCCAATGAGCAGAGAGGTTGTGGCATGACAGAGATAAGCAGGGCAACGTGATAGGGCGTAGGTCGGTGGGGAGACGGGAAGCGGCATTGTTGGGAGAAGTTGAGGCTGGGGCTGCTCGATACAGTTTGCGAACGAAGATAAGGTGGGTAAAAAAGGATGATAGGTGGGCTCTGAAACTAACATGAGGGCCGTGTTGTTAATGGTGTTAAAATGGCATCCACTAATCCCTCGTAACTCGTCCAACCAAACAAAAACTGGAAAGAACCCGTCGTCCCTCTCATAAACTCATAAACACAAGATGGGTTGAACTCAACTAACAAAAGTGAGACCAACCCAACTCATTTCAATTCATCCCAAAATCGAACACACCCTTTGCTTTGCATAGAACATTTATGTCTCTTTTTTACTATTGCCGAATAAGCTTGCAATGTAGATATTGTCATGTGCTTATTATTAAGGTAGTATCAGCACATACATGTTTGACCTACATGAGTCAAGGGTCAAAAGGACTTTTGCATTAGTCTTATGCAAACATACACCATTACATCAACATAAGGACGAGTTTGATCTTAAAAATAAAAGTTGAAGGACTAAATTGGTTAATCGGAAAGTTGAGGTACGGACTTGATCCTTGTTGTAAAATTCGTGACCAAATTACCTATTTTGACTTTATTATTCTTTTATTTATTAAAAAAACTAATCAGCAGTCTAATATCAGGTGCTTAATATATATTTTGTTATCTTCGTGTGGCAACCTGTTAGCCAGACTCAATTCAATCTGCCGTCGTGTTCTTAAAGAAAGAAGTTGTTTCTACCCTACGTCCCTACCCTATGGAACGGGGCCCTCTCGACGAGCCCCTCCTCGCTGAGGAGAAGCGCGGCGGCGACGGCGGCGATGATGTCGCGAGCTCGCACCTCCTACTCCAACCAAGCACGGGCGCTTCCTTCTCGAAGAGCTGCCTCAACCTCAGCAACGTGATATCAGGTATGCGTAATGCGTCCATAAGCGATCGATCTTAATCGATTCGCGCGCCATGAATCGCAAACAGATTGATTTTTTATCCCCCAACTTAGGCTTCTTGATTGATTCGTGCATGAATCGCAAACAGATTAATTTTTTTAATTCCCCAACTTGATTCCTTCCAGGCGTCGGGATGCTGTCCGTGCCGTACGCGCTGGCGCAGGGCGGCTGGCTGAGCCTGGTGCTCTTCGCCCTCGTCGGCGCTGTCTGCTACTACACCGGCGAGCTCGTCGGCCGCTGCATGCGCGCCGGCGAAGGCGCCCAGGGGCGGAGCCACAGGGGGGGCGCGCAGGGGCCTGCCCCCCCCTCCTGACGCTGCCGCACACCCAGGCTGCCGCACACCAATTATTGTTTCACTATAATCAAAATTGGAAGGATCCTTGCAAACAGCCCGGCCTGGATACGGCCCGTGAATCAGTACAATTGGTGTTCTGGTATGATCTCCCGTGCAAGGGGTGAGGGTCATCTCCATAGTTAACTAACTAGCTAGTTAGTACTTACTCTTACGTATCTTGATGATCTAATATCACTAGCTCTTAATTCTTTAGAACACTGGCATAAAGAAATAGAAAACAATTGGTTTAAATAAGTGTGGCTGTGTATTCTTAGAAATCAATAAATTATCATTTAGCTTTAATTTCTTCTATTTTTTCATGTTTTATGTGCTAGTTTGAAGCAAGATCAACCCAAATACAATTTCCTTTGTGTTATCACCAAACCCATCTATACGCAATCAATTATCACAATTGATAGCATTATTGTGTAATTATTTTATATATCTTTGCGTTATACAACCTATCCACTATTACATGACAACGTGTGGGAGAAATTGTTTATGAATATAATCAAATATAGGGTTCGATAGGTCCATTTCTAGGATACCTTCGTTCATGCTATACTGGAGTTCATGAAGAAAAAAAAGAGATCGTTTTCTATACTCGATCAGGGGCGTAGCCAAGGGGGGCGCCCAGGGGCCTGGCCCCCCCTAATGCCGCTGCTTTTCCATAGGAGCCTATTAATCTCCTTACTAATCACACTTAATTGACGTGTGTTACTTATGTTTTCTTTACTCTGCTAGCTGTTACCTGTATTGAGCTATATTATTATGTTTGCATGTCTTATTTAAAGCTAATTAGTACTCTCCATTCCAAAATGTAGACCACTTTAGCTTGTTTTTAAAAATGTACTGACATTATTTTGCACCTAGAAATGCTAAAACATCTACAATTTGAGACCATGAGAGTAGTAGACAACTAATTTAAATTTTTTATACATATGCCATATAATCGTTATTACTATTGTTCATTTTGCCCCCCCCCCCCACCTATCTCTAGATCCTGGCTACACCCCTGTACTCGATGTCTCGCCCCCCCTCTATGTTCGAATCCTGGCTACGCCCCTGAAGGCGCCGCCGCCGTCAGGAGCTACCCGGACATCGGCCAGCTCGCGTTCGGCCGCCCCGGGCGTAAGGCCATCGGCGCCGTCATGTACGCCGAGCTCTACCTCGTCGCCATCAGCTTCGTCATCCTCGAGGGTGACAACCTTGACAAGCTGCTCCCTGGCACAGGCGTCGCCTTCCCCGGCGGCTACCTCCTGCGAGGGAAGCAGCTGTACACGCTTGTCGCCGCCATCGTCATACTCCCTACGACGTGGCTCAGGGACCTAAGCGTGCTCGCCTACGTGTCGGCGGTCGGGCTCGTCGCGTCGGCCGCCCTGACAGCGTCCCTGGTCTGGGCCGGCGTCGCCGAGCACGGCTTCCATGCTAGGAACAGCAACATCTTCAGCCTCGCCGGGCTGCCTACCTCGCTCAGCCTGTACTTCGTCTGCTTCTCCGGCCACGGCGTCTTCCCGACCATGTACACCTCGATGAGGAACAAGAAAGACTTCACCAAGGTACAAATTTCACTTCAAAATTTTGCTCAAAACAGTAAATTCCAGCTAAAATCCAGAAAAATATTCTCGATTGATCGTCATTATCAAAGTTCTTAAAAGCTACCCCGCTTTGCTGCTCTCTCCGCATCCCACGGGGGTACGTGTCAAGCAGAGCGAGCTTGTGCACCCCCGCGTGTCAATTTTGCAAGAAACCCCCTCAATTCTTCAAAAAATACAGAGAAGTATCCCAACCGGTGAACCCTAACCCTCTCTATCTCCCCACTCCGCCCTCCGCGCCGCCGCGCTCTCTGTCTCCCTCCTCTACGCCGCCACCTCCCGTCTCCTTCTCCCTCTCCGGCTGCTCTTCGTCGCCCCTCCCTGCGCTCCGCCGTCGCCGCCGCCCCGCCTACTCCCACAGGATCCAGATCCGACGCGAGGCGAGGCACGCAGTGGGAGCGACGGCGCCACTGCCCGAGCTCCGGGAGCCTCGGTGTGGGAATCTCTCCCTGTCCGCCTGCCTCGACCGCTTCTCCGCACCGTCGTCGAGATCAGAGGAGGGGCTGGCGCTCCATGCCAGCACAAGCGCTGCCGTCGAGACCAGAGGAGGGGCTGGCCATTTCCTCCTCTGCTGCTGGCCATGGCCTTCATGAAGTGCCGGCAAGGGGGCTCGCATTAGAATGTGGCAGGGCTCCCGGCTCCCTACCACGAGCTTCCCATTTCTCAGAGCACGCACACGACCGAGGCGTCGCGAGGTCGCGTGCGAGAGCCAGGGAGCGTCGGGAGATCGAGCCGGCCTCGCCGCGGCGGCAGGGGAAGGAGGAAGGGGGGCTCGATCGGCAGGATGGAGGAGCACAAGGTCGTCGGCATCCTCGCCGTGGACATCTTCTTTCTTTACACCGTCCACCAGGTGAGCCGCCCATTCCCCGCTTCGATTCACATGGTTTCTGTTTCTCCGTCGTGCTGTGTTGCTACTGCTCTTGAGCTCGAACTTGGTGCATCAGAATGTGGATATCAGAGGGATGCAAATTTTCCTCTGCTAGGGATTTTAGGCTCGACAGATGAAATTTGTGGTTGACGAGGTGGTTAGCAAGAGTAAATTGTAACAATCCTTTTTTAAACTGACTTACATTCGCATCCTACATGTTTTTAACAAAATCATACTGTGTTCTCTCTGGCAACGGTGACACATATGTCCACTATTAACAAAATGTACTCATAGCTTTGGGGATCACAAAGGAAATAAAGCTTATCACTATTGTAATTGGTTATAGTCGTCAAGTGTACTCATGCCTTTTCATTTTCTTTGCTTAATTTTTTCTATGTACCATAGTCCATAGAGGCGTGAAGATATGCCATAGTGCTCATAAAAGAAAAAAAAGTGTTACAGATGCACTATGTTCCTGAGTAAGATTCATTGATGTGTGCATCTTGGCATTTGGCAGTAAAGATATATGTTGACATGTTGATCGACTATATTTATTTTGTTAACTTCGTGGTTGCAAACTGTTTTCTTCTTTCCATATATATTAGCATTGTAAATGTACATTGGATTAGTATTTGGACATACGTACCTTTTGTTGTGCTTGTTGGCTATGGTGTCGGCAATCTGAGCGGAAGGGAGACAAATAGGTTAGTGTATTTCCTCACTAAATTTTTTACTGTATTACATGAGAAAATGGATTCTTTTTTGGTGATTAGAACCATTGTACCTTCGATCTTGATTATGTCTTTGTCTCTTCATTGATTTATGTGCTGCAGATGCTCACTAACATCATGTGTTACATGTAAGACTCTTTGCTTCCAAAACAAGAGGTGCCTTATGCTTTCTTTAAGCTAACTCAGTTTCTATGCGCAATATTTAGGATATTTGCTTACTGCACCAGTCGATAGTTCACTACTTCAATTAGTGTGTTGCTCGAATTGTTCCTTCTTTTCTTCATCTAGGCCATAAAGTGAGGCAAAGTACAGGGCACGGCTGCACTCACCTTCAGTGCAGAGAAGTGCCCTCCTCTGTGCTACTTCCAAGCATTTCTGCATCTCCTCTCAATTTGATGGTAAATTATCTGCAGCTCTTGTCAATTTCTACATTTCTGCATATGCACATGCACATGCACATTGCATCTATTCAATCATTTGTGATCAATGAATGTCCAGCAACTTGTCTGTTACGTTGCGCTTTCATTCTATTCAATTAGCAGCTGTCAGTTGTGATTCTACTAGGAAGTGTCGTCTTGTATATATCCTGGGTGATCAATGAATGACCAAACATTTTGATGGTAAATTGTCATATTAATGACAGTTTTTTGTCCTTGTCCTTGAGTGTAGCAAGCTGATTATTAACTATTAAGAAAACAAGTGGTTCGATGGAGGTAGGATCTATGTGCTAATCTTTTAGCAATAACTGAAGTTTGTTATTTATAACATGAAGTACTTACCGAAATAGGAAGAGAACAGAAATTGGATAGCAAATTAGACAAGGTATTATTTTTTTAGGTTCCTTTTTTGGTCAAAGATTTTAGATAAATTCAAAGACATGATGCTTCAGATAGTGCCATTAATCCGAGGATTGTCCTTGGCCAATTGACAGGATAACATGAGGCTTTAAAGAGTTATGAAACATGTGAACCTCAGTACTTTGTTAGGGTCAAGGTTTTCTTGGTCATGATATTTTGGAAGACTGGGTCGTTGTGAATCCTACTTTCTTGTCGAGAATGTAATGAAACCTTTAGAGCTTACTATGATGACATGTTGTAAGTGTTGATGAACTATACTCATCAGAGTGCCTCCATTGTGGTGTCTGGCTCCTTACAATTCTATTCGATTCTGTTGCCTTTTAGGGTTGAATACGAGAGGTCCATGAAATAAATCAATTTGCCTTCTTCAGCCCTGATGACTCCGACGCTCTGTTTATCCTTGCATCAAGAGAGGATTCACGACAACTTGAGGGTTTTGCTCTGGGTGCTGGGTGACAGATATTATATGGAATGGTGAGATGGAACTTCTTTGCTAAATGCAGTAGCATTGCTATTCTGATGGTTCTATGGAACTTAGCAAGCCAGCAATGCACCTGATGTCATGAAATGCTACACCTGCAATTTCATAATATGAAATTTGATGTGTATGCTTATAGGGAAAGTTATTTGTGACTGTTTTTACATGTTAATACTGTAGTTTTTCTCCATAGCTATAGCTGTTGATAGTGTTGTGACTTTATTTAGCTTTATGATCTTTCCTGTGGGGGCATGGATGTGTCGTTTGAAATGAAAATTGTGACTTTTCATTTCATTTATTCATTTATATTTAGTTGTTGGCACGATAGGGCGCGCAACGCGCGCCGAATGTTCTAGTATTGATTATATTTCACAGGTGCTGCTGGCCTCCTCGGTGCTGTGCAGCCTGAACTACGCGGTGACGGCGGTTCTAGGGTACCTGATCTACGGCGACTACGTGAAGTCGCTAGTGACATTGAACCTGCCCTCGGGTAAGGTGTACACGAGGGTGGCGATCCTGACGACCCTGATCACGCCGCTAGCCAAGTACGCGCTCGTCATCCAGCCCATCACGGCGGGGATAGAGGAGAAGCTGTCGCTCGCCGCCGCCGGGCAGGGCAGCAGCATCCGCAGGGCGGCCATCAGCACCGCCGTGCTCGCCAGCACGGTGGTGGCGGCGTGCACGGTGCCCTTCTTCGGCTACCTCATGTCGTTCATCGGGTCCTCGCTCAACGTCACGGTGGCCGTCCTGTTCCCGTGCCTGAGCTACCTCAGGATCTACGGGCCCAGAGGAGGGATCGGCCGCGCCGAGGTGGCGGCGATCGTCGGCATTCTGGTGATCGGAGTGTGCGTCGCGGTCGTGGGGACGTACACCTCTCTGCACCAGATTGCGAGCACGTTTTGATAGCGGATTAGGTGCACACTTTTGGTAGCAAGCAGGTGCACGATGATTCTTTGATTTGTTTGTTGGATTTCACTGAGGAACTGAGAGATTTGTAATGCGATTTTGAGGATTAAACTGTTGATATGCGGCTTTTCTTTTTGTCTGGTTTATGCAATGGACCTAATTGACCATGGATTCGCATTTCGTATGACCAGCCTTGGCATGCGTTTAAATTTACGCTGGTGACAGTAATTAGTGCAGATATGAATATTGAACTGAGCCAATCATTGCTGAGCTGCATCAGCATCATCAGGAAACAAATGCTTGCACACACATGTCAAGCTCATCGTTGGCAGTGTGATGGCTGGAGGTTTACTATGCAGAATCGACTGGACAAATTAAGGTTAGTTGCAGCTGATAGGGTCGTGCGCTCCCAGAGGAACTTCCAGAGTATCAGTTACCGAGGTTAGGCTCAACTTACATTCACCGAGGAATGCAACTACTACCTCGTCCTTAAATATATGACGTTTAGAACACATTAGGTAATTCAAAAATAAACTAATTTGCTTGTAACAAATTAGGTAGTTCAAAAATAAACTAATTTGCTTGTCCTAAACGTCATATATTTGAAAACGGAGAGAGTATTTACTTTGTTGTACCAGATGTTTACACTGAAATGCCAATTGTCACAAGTTCAGATATTGGTTGTTGCCAGCAGTATACCCGACCGTTTGGTGCACATCTCGCTAAGCAAATACTGCACCAACATCAGATAATGTCTTATTATTGCGCGCTCACCAGATGAACTGGTGATTGAAATGTCACCTCGGAGGTGTTGTTAATTGCGATTTACCGAGAGCCCCCTCCGTTACCACATTTTTTTTAAATGACACAGTACAACGTAGACGTTCACAACACGTACGCACACTCACTCCTATGAACACACGTACGCAAACTCTACCTGTATGAGCACCTCTGAAGGACTGAGCACCGGCAGATTTGGAGATTCCTGAAGTCACCACTACCACATTTTTTTCTCACAACACGCACGCACACTCACCCCTATGAACACACGTACGCAAACCCTACCCCTATGAGCACCTCCGAAGGACTGAGCACCGGCAGATCTGGAGATTGCCGAAGTCACTACTGACACATCACCAGGATTTGAACCCTAGTGGGTAGCGTCCCACTGAACCGTCCTACCATTGAACTACAAGCTCATTCACTCCGTTACCACATTAATAATGATATGTTACATGTGCTAGCTAGGAACCAATCAGTTGACACAGGTGTACTCATCAGAGTTTACACCTGGCTCAGCCATCTCCTTGTACAATCCCTCTGCCTTAGTGCTTTCCCCAACAAAATTCATTCTTGCCTTGCATTGCGAGCCAATCAGATTATTGAATCGAAGGAGTGCATGAGGAGCACACATCTTCAACTCGACCATCACCTCAATCGCATCCTGAAACCTTCAGCACGTCAATATGCATCAGCCATCGCATTAAACCTCCCTAGGTTGACAGCAATCGTCCAGGGTGGATCATGCTCCATGCACATTCTGTCAAACAATTTGAGTGCATTTCCACTACCGGGAAAAGGACATTTAGTACCAAGTTTAAAATCTCATTAGTACCGGTTTTGAACCCGGTACTAGCCAGCCGGTATTAATGTGGAAGCCCACATTACCGGTTCACATTACCCGGTAGTGATGTGCCTCTCCGTCGTCTCCATCTCCCTCCCCGTCCCTCCATCATCTCCCCGTTGGCCCCCCCCCCCCCCCTCTTTTTCTTTTCTTTTTTTACTCTTATTTTTCCAACAAATCAAATCCAACACTAACACATATCTTTTATCCATATTTTACAACTTCTCCAAGATTTAATCACAAATTACACATTCACAAGAACTACACAATTGACAATTCACAACCAGATTCATAAGAACAACTACTAAACCACCGATTCAACTATATGTACACAGATTCACAAAAAACAACTACAAAAATCACACACTCAGAGAACAAATCACACACACAGATTCACTTGCTAGGACAGAGCCGAGCTCCTCAAGGCCGCCGGCCTCCACCCCAGCCAGGAACCGGTCGCCGTGCAGCCCCAGCTCCGGCCTACCCTGCCGCCGGGCCGGCCTCTCCTCTAGGACGGCACTCCGCCGGTTGGCCGCGCTCCTGCGCCAGCCTCCCATGCTCTGCTTCGGCCTCCAGCAGAGGTCGCCCCGCACCCACCGGCTGCTCGCCCGTTGCGCCCGCCAGCCGCTCGCCCGTCGCGCCCGTCGGCCGCCCGCCCCTCGCGCGCGCCGTTGGCCCCCCGTCTCGCGCCCCTGCTCACCGCGAGGACCCAGCTCCCGTCCATCCTCGCGCCACGACCCCACGCCCCGCCGTCGGTTGCTGCTCCCGCCGGCTGGATCTGCAGAGAGGGAGAGAGAGATGTGAGATGAGAGAAGAAAGAGCTGGAATAAAGAGAGACGAGAGTGAAAGGGGAGGAGGCAGGGACTTGATGGCGCGGGGATGGAATCGAGACGGTAAGCTGATGTGGTTGTGTTTTAGTACCGGGGCTAGATTCACCCGGTACTAATGTGTCGGGGTTTGTTACCGCCGGCAAGTAAATTTATACGAACGCGTGTCTGGATCCGCACGGTTTCACAAGAGACACTCGAGGTTATACTGGTTCGGACCTCCGGAGAGTAATACCCTACGTCCAGTCAGAGAGGGGGTGTTCTTTATGCTCAGAGGTTTGTAGTAGGGGTTACAAACAGGTCGGGAGAGGGTTTCGAGCCCAAGTCCCTGGTGCGTGTGCGTGGGGTTCTTGTAGCAGAGTTCTGCGTACACGAGTGTGTGAATGGCTACGATGGGTTGTGAGATGAGATATCGATACTAAGTGCGTGTGGGGGTGGAAACGAATGTGTGTTACTGGTGTTCCCCTCCTCCCCTTTTATAGTCGCAAGGGAGAGGTCAATGGGGGTAAAATCGAGGGCATAAACTAGGTTACAGCGTAGGGCGTCCTTCCTCCGCGTCGGGCCGTCAGGGCGGTGCGGCGAAGGACTGTTACGGGGTCACAGGTGACGGTGTAGGTCTTCGTGGAATCGCGTGTCTCGAGTAGTTGCCTTTGGGGCTTCTCGTACTCTCCTCCGAGTAGTTCGCCAGGCGCAGGGCGTAGAATTCGTAACCTACCCCTGTCAGTGGAACAGGAGCACATTTTTTCTAGGTACTGTGGAGGTGGAGTGGTCTATATCACGGTGTTCGAAGGCTAGGGGGAGGCGTACACTGTGCCGTTCGTGGCACAACGCTCCCCGTGCCGCCTGTGGTACGACGCACACTGTGCCGTTCGTGGAACAGCAGACGGATCCGCCCTCTGACACAAGATCAGCCTGGTTAGGGCGGGCCGGCATGGAGGGACCGACACGTGGCGGTGCGTGGGTTAGTGTGCCCAGATATCACGAGATATCGGCGGGGAGCCCACGTACCTGCAGTCTTCGTTGTGAAGCCTTGAACTGGTCGGGGGCGGAAAACTACTCGTGCGAGCAGGTAGTCTACGCCACACCTTCCGATGCTTAGGGAGTGGCGCGTACTATGCTGTTCGTGGTGCGGTACATACTGCGTCATTCGTGGTACGGCCCGCACTGTGCCGTTCGTGGCAGGGCGGACGGATCCGCCTTCTGACACCGAATCGACCGGGCCAGGGCGGTTCATTGCGGAGGAGTGGACGCGTGGCGGTGCGTGGGGGAGTGCACGCGGAGATCCTGGGATCTCAGCGGGGGGCCCACGCTGCCGTTGCCTTCCATACGAAGCCTGAGCTGGTCGATGACGGGAACTACTCGTGCGAGCGAGTAGTCGGAGAAGGAGACGGGAACTACTCCTGCGAACGAGTAGTCGGAGGAGGAGACACTTGCCGTGCGAGCTGCCAAACAGTGGAAAACTTGTCGCGTGGGCCGCCATGTACTCGGATGAAGAGGCACCAGTGCGCATGGGCCGCTCAGCTCTTATCTCATGACGGGAACTGGTCGTACGGACCGCTAGTTACTCGGGGGCATAGTACTCGTCGTACTGGCCGCCAAGTATGCTGTGCGTTAGTCCGTATTGCGTTTTTCAGAGGTCGTGGTGGGCCCTGGTCTAGGGCCTTGTCAGTAGCCCCCGAGCCTGGTGAGGGAGTCAAGGACTCGCTCCCAGGTTCAACAGCCATGGGGACGAAGAAGCCGGATATGTTTCTTCCGACGGGGGCGCGCGAGCGCACCCGCGGGTGATAGCCCCCGAGCCGTGGGGTTAAATGTTGAGGTCTTGAATTCGTGGAAGTTATCTTGCCATTGCACGTTGTGCATAGTGCGCGTCGTGGGATGCATGGCGGAGATCTCGCGCTGGGTACGGGATCTGTGGGCCCATCACAGGTGACGTGGCAGCGCATCCGTGCGTGGTTGGCGGTGGCGAGCACGCCTTTTGAGGAGCGACGCTTCGGCGTGTGGGGGGTGGCCCGAGGCGGGCCCAGTCATTAACTGCTGGGGGTACGGTCACTTCCCCCTTTTATACCGCGGCCGCCGGTTGGGATTTTTCCCCCTTCTTCTTTCTTGCTCACTCCGCCGTCGCCGCCTCTGCCTTAGCCTTCGCATCTGCCACACTCGTGCTCCCGCGCCTCCTTCGATTCCAAACGCGAGCTCGCTTCTTGCTGCCGCCGCTATGTCGAACTGGGCATCCTCAACCGCGACCTGGTCCAAGCTCGACCGCCTCGTTGCCGACGTCATGCTGCCGCTGCAGACCGAGGCTGAAGAGTGGAAGGTCCCCGGAGCCGAGTGCGTCCCCGAGCCCCCGGAGGGGTACGTGGTCTCGTTCGTGGCTTTCCACGAGCGCGGGCGGGGCGGTTCATCCGCGCCGTCCTCGAGGAGTACGATCTCGAGCTCCACAACGTCAACCCGAACGGTGTCCAGCAGATGGCGGCGTTTGAGGCGCTGTGCGAGGGGTATCTGCGGCAGGGGGCCCACTGGGACCTGTTCCGGTACTTCTACAAGTTCGTCTGCCTGAAGGACGACTGCACCGCGGCGGTGTTGACGGCTGTTAAGTGCTACTTTTACACCGTCAATACCTGCACAAAATAAATGTAAAAGGATCATCAACACTAGAATAGGGCTTGATACTAATAATTTCCCCAAGTGTTGGTGTTTCTGGCTTTTGTTGTAGGACGCACCGAAATACGTGTTAAATGACACAGTTGAGAGCAAGTGCACCAATGGCATAGATATGGCATCATCATAAACAATCACAAATACCAAATTGGTCTGCACCACTGCGATGGACACAGTAAAGTTCCTCCTCTACCAAATCTTATCCTGGTGTGGTGATGATGTCAGCTCTTGCATCTTGCCCACTAGCTAGGTAAGTCCTGCTTTTGACATTAAACAAAGCTCTTCCGGGAGATTCCCGAGGTTCACCGTCTTATGCTCATGCTTATATGCCTCTTTTGATGAATAGCTTGATCATGCATGCGTGCTTCCTTTATCTTTGTTCGTATGCTCTGGTTTGAATGTATGTTCGATCGACGTACGTCCATAGATTGTTTTAAATTAAGCATGGTGCTTAGGTTAAAACTGTCTTCTTCAGTCAAAACAAGACATGGTGTCGAGTTTTGATTGATGAACCTTATATATTTTCATAGATCTTGGTTGCATATATACTGACTAACCCCTGCGGATAATCACCAAATTTGAATGGGTAAGTCATTGAGCTAAATTGAGGTGTCAGATTCATGTTGCACAACATGCAAAGGTGGTACATATGACCTCTCAAAGGTCCAAGGTAAGTATATTCCCCTTTGTGTATGAAGTGTAATATTGGTCTAACCCTTTCGAGCAAATGACATGGTGACAATAAAATAAAAAAACCAAAAAATATTTGCTTTTGAATAAAGGCTCTATGGTTCTCGAACCAGTAGAGTCCATCTTTTGTTTCCACTTTTGCTTGAAGAACAGCACCAGTACAAGCACCAGTGTGGGGGAGCTCTCTCAAGCTCATCATCAAACATATCCACTTGAGAACTCCCACACAAAGGGCTGCACAACATCAACTACGCCTTCATGACAAGAGCAAGGTAAACTAGAGTGAGCCGGCTGCCTTTTGGCCAGCCGAATCACCACTGGTCTCCCTTGTTCCTCATATCCTTCAGGAGTGATGGTACGTGCACCCTTCATCTCACTCTCTACCTATGAGTTCGAATGATCCTCAATTCTTATCCAATAAATCAAACTCAAATATCGGTGTTTTGTTTGCTCTCCATGATTCCTGTGATTGGCTTGCATATGTTTTATTCCTTACTTATTATCTTGATGCTTGTGAACAAATATCATTAGGGAACTCATGCTTATCTAAGTATTTGAAGTTTGTGATATGGTTTGATGATATGATCTTCGCTCTAAATGTCTGAGTGCTTGAGAATTTTATTTGAAAAATCATAAAACCCTTTGCAAAGCTCCTCTTTGATATGCCACCGTCCTACCAAAGCCATATGATGTCCATAGTTGAAAACCTTATACTCATATGCTGCTTGTTATTGCATTGAGCTTTGTGAAATTCTGTGACCCTTGTGAGAATTCTCTTCACTACTTTCATGATCAAGATTCATGTGCACACCACCATTTTCCCCTTGCTATGCTTCTACACTGGAAGTTAGCATTGTATCATTCATCCATTCCGTGAAAATAAGGGTCCATATGTGTTGATCTCTCCCTCCTAGTTTTTGTTACACAAGAGACATGGCTATCGGAAAAAAATATGGGCACATGAAGGTCCAGGTATTGAAAAAAAAGAGTTGGACACATGAAGGTCCACAAGGAAAAAAATAATATATAGAGATAGCCATGTTCTCAAAAGATTTTTATACAAGAGGGAGAATCATGCAAAAAGGAGTTCCATAACTTAGATGGTGATAACTAGTATCCATTCCGGAGCTAGTGCCCACCTCACCATCAACCAACATTCATCATACATGTATGGGAATATCTAGCACCCATTCCGAGCCTAGTATCCACCTTACCATACTCACCATACCCATATACGTGCACATCTTGATCTGATCGTATGGATTGATTTTCTCTGTGGATTTAGTCTTTGACTTTGCAATATATGTGATACAAGTATGCCTTATCCTTTATCCTACCCTGAGCTCCACATATAGCCATCATTAGAAGTAGGGTGAAGAAAGGCAATCTAATGCCTCGGTGAGGACGTATACACATTGAGCAATCTGAGATAATCAAATGAGGAGCTAAGCGAGGTTTGTTTTGAAAACTTATTGCAAAACCCCAGGTTGCTTGACATGATGAGCAGGAGTGACTTGATTCATGACCGTTCCATTCCTCAACTACCCAAGATGGCATGGTAGACACTTCACAAGTTCACAAGTACAAGGTATGGTTTGGAATATCTCTTATGCTCGCTTCATACCTTTGGATATCATATCTCACCTTGACCGGACTCCCTTCGCTCGGGACGAGCAAAGGTCAAGTGTGGGGGAGTTGTTGACGGCTGTTAAGTGCTACTTTTACACCATCCATACCTACACAAAATAAATGTAAAATGATCATCAACACTAGAATAGGGCTTGATACTAACAATTTCCCCAAGTGTTGGTGTTTCTGGCTTTTGTTGCAGGACACACCGAAATAAGTGTTAAATGACACAGTTGAGAGCAAGTGCACCAATGGCATAGATATGGCATCATCATAAACAATCACAAATACCAAATTGGTCTGCACCACTGCAATGGGCTCGTCGAGACGATCGAAATGGATATATCATTTGCCTACTTTGGAGTTCGGATGAAAGAGATATGCACAAGATAACATGTGGGCCCGGTGGGACCCACACCAAGCCACATGGCGACGTGCTGTCACACAGGAGTCCACATGTCCATGACACATCATCGATCCAAAGAAACACACTCTCGACCAATTAGGAGCCAGTACGCGGATCCAAGGGCCCACAACCACGAGATAAATGGCTAAAATACCGCATGCACCCCCATACCCACCTTGGGACCCACCTGGCAGTCACCTGGACGAAAGGCGGTGCGAGGGGAGCTACCCGGGGATCGGCCGACCCCCCAGGTCGCCCGACCCCATTGTGCGGCCCCTCGTGTCGCCCTTCCACGTGTCGACTTGTTGTGACGAACCATAGGCGGTGCCAGGTGTTTGCCCGAATATTCTCCCGGGATCCTGCAGCTCCTTCTCAAGGAAGATACATCAACTTGGCCCTCACTCCTCTTTGCCACATGTCACCACCCTATTGGTGGCGCTCAAGGCAGCCAAGGGAGCTCCTCCTGCCCCCCTTGGCCTATAAATATGAGGGGAGAGGGCTAGAATAGAGACACATCCCATTCTCCTCCTCCTCTTTAGAAACACTTGTTTCCTCTCTCATGTGATCTCTCATGGATCAAATGAGTTGATCCATGTAGGTGAGAGTAGGTGCTAGGTAGAGTGTGGTGTTGGTGAGGGTGTCATGTTCTTCAATTAGAGCAAAGTAAGTATTCTTGTATTTTCCAATTAGACTAAAGTGTTATTCATGCATGAGTGACATGTTCTTGAGTTCTTCGTTCGTTCATCATTTAGAGGCTCGTGTTCTTCATGAACGCGCTTCCTCGATCTAGTTGATGAACAAGTTACTCACGCTTTTGTGTTTGTTCATAAGTTAGAGGATCGTGTTCTTCCTCGATCCGAGTTCACGTGGACCAACAACGAGCTGCTGGCGTCGTCGTAGCCGCGCGGTGGGTCGGAGCCCGCCTTGGCTGCGGTGGGTGCCAGTTCGAACCGGCAGGCGCTGCCCCGGTCTCCCCGAGCAGACCGGTCCGGGATGCGTAGCCGCACCTCTCAGCGGGGCCACCGCGAGAGGAGTAGGAGTTCCTCCCGGCGCGGCGACCCTACTCGCTGCACGTCGGGGCACGAGACCTCGCGCCGGCCCTCCTCATGCCGGAGGTCGGACTCTCTGCCGACGCGCTCGTCATGGGAGCGGAGAAATGCGCCAGGAGTTTCCCCTTCCCCCGTGACTTAGGGCGGGGGATCGACCACCACCCAGTGACGTCTCCCGTCCATCGTCGTCACTGGGAACAGACCTGCACCCTCCCCGACTTCTGCTCCGTCCGCGGGGAGCAAACGGGCGGCGCCTTCCCCGAACGCGACCTTCGGTTCGAAGCGGGCTCGCAACGTCGCGGAAAGGTAGGCTCTGAGTTGTAATTTTTCGATCGTTATTCCGAATTTCTTTGAAGCATGTCCTTCGCCTGCTGTCATTGTGACACCCTTTATGTTCCAGGGCGCCCGACCCCAGCACGATGACGCCGGTGCCCGTGAAGATGTTGCGCCGCCCGGCCTAGGTGGCCGGAGGTGTGACGCCGTTGGGCGGTCCGCCGCCAACCCTCCCGTCTGGGGCGGTAGTTGAGGAGGTGGGAGGGTCCAGGACCCAGGAAATGGTGGTCCCACTGGCAGGAGCTGAGAGCCCTGCTCGCAGCGACCTGTCGATGGGCATGATGGGATTGGGGGGCGACGCCCCCACAGAAGAAGCACTTGCAGCCCACACGTCCGAGTTGGAGAGGTGCCTGTCCGGGCCTCAGGAGCGGCCCCTGGAGGATCCTGCTCCTGAAGCACCGCAGGCGATGCTGAACAGCTAGCCCCTGAGCTGTTGGCGGGGGCGGGTGGTGCCGCGGCGGACGCTGAACGGCCAGCCCCCGAGTCGTTGGCGGGGGCGGGCAGCGCTGGGGCGGATATTGGCACCCCAGCACCCGAGTCGCTGGTCGGCATGGAGGATGCCATGGTGGTCGAGGAGCAGGCCATCCCTGCTTCCGAGGAGGCCCCGGCCACGACGATCGTGGAAGTGACCGAGGAGGCCATTCCGATCTCGTCGACTGCCGCCTCCATGATCAGCGTCGTCCCCCGCCGGACACCCCGGAGGTTGTCGTCATCCCAGAGTCACCCTCCCTCACTGCTTCTCTTCTCGCAGTAGCGGAGGAGCAGAAGCCACCTCCGGCCTCAGAGGTCAGAGAGAGCTCGAGGGGCCCGGGGTCGACCACGTCGACGCTCGAGGAACAGGCGGAGGCGCCGCCGCTCTGGCTGGTGCCCGTCTCGCAGGTCCAGACCTCCGTCGGCCTGGACGTCGATGGTGGTACGGAGTCCCTAGCCCGCTGCAATCTGGAGCGGGGCCTGTGCCAGAGCGAACAGGCGCTGCGCCAGTCAGAGCGGGCGCTCATGGAGCTGGTCCTGCCGGCTACGAGGGTGAGTCGCAGTCTTTGTTCTTCAGCTTTTCATTTTCCGTACGTGCTCTATCATTTTTCTTGACCGTGGAGCTCGTCTGTGGCTTAGGAGCTCGTCGGGCGCTGCGATGACAAGTCCCGGGCCATTGAGGCGCTCCATGCGGAGAAGACCCAGATGGAGACTCAGCTGGCCGCGACCTGCCTTGTCGCGGCGGCCAGCGAGGTCGACCGGGCGACCGAACGCGCGGCCCTTGAAGCGAGGGCGAAATCCGCTGAGGACCGCGCGGCCGCAGCGCAGGCGGAGAAAGCTGCCTTGGAGGAGAGGCTGGCCACGGCGGAGCAGGCAGCCTCAGAGCTGTGTTCCAATGCCGAGGCTGCCACATGGACCGCCCACCAGGAGAAAACAGAGCTCGAGGCAAGGGCAGGCCGGGCCGAGTCTGACCTCCAGGTGGCCCGTGAAAGGGTGACTGCTCTTGAGGCCTAGGTCCGCAGCGTTAATGCTGAGAAGGGCCAACTCGAGGAAGTCGCCAAGAAGCGTGAGGAGGAGATCGTCGGTAAGTGCCTCAAGACCTGTTGTCTTTACGTTTCCGCTTGCACATAGTTGCTTGATTTCGTGATGCTGTCTTGCTTTTCGGGGTGGGCAGCTCTTTGTGTGGCCCACAACAACTTGGCGAAGCAGGTCGCGGATCAGGAGAGCATTGCGGCCACTCGGCTTGTCGAGAACGAGAAGCTGGCGGACCTCGCTCGCGAGTCCACCAAGAAGCTGAACAGTGAGAGGCGTCACTTTCCCGTATTTTGCCCTTTCTGAACACGTTGCTTTTCGCTAATGTGTGTCCCTTTTTGCTTCAGAGATCGTGACGGATCCGGAGGAGGCGTGGAGGTCGCACGAGGAGACCAAGAAGACTCTCGTGCAGGTGCACTCGATCCGCAACAGGATGGCCAAAGTCATCACCAAGGCGATGGACGATCTTGGGATCCCCTCTGACCTCAACTTGAAGGACCGCCTGGAACGGGCCGCCGTGACAGCTCGCCGGCAATCACTGGACGTGGCCCGCGACATTGTCCGCAAGGTGGTGGCCATCTTCTTGTCGCACTACCCGAGGCTGGACCGGAGGCTGCTGAGCCAGGGGTGGTGCCCGGGCTACGACGACGCCAGCTACGATCGCATCAAAAATGACGCTGTCGACTTTGCCCGAGTCATGATGAACCACGCCCTTCATGATCTGGGCCTGTAAGAAAAAACAAAGTAGCCTTGCAGGGGCCCTTGATTATGCCTGATAACTTTGTAACAAACTCGTGGGTTAGGTGACCGTTTTTTGTTTAAGGATTCATTTGTTTCGTTCGTTGTCCTTCCCCCGAGTAGTTAGGAAACTTGCGAGTCCGAGTAGTATGATCTAAGACTTCGTTGGTGGTGTCTTGCTCCGTAGCCGCGGGGGCGTAGGAACCTGGCGACCCGGCCAGACTTAGCCTTAAAGTGGTACTGCTCGGGCAAGTAGCCCTAAGTACTTTGAGGAAGATAGACGAATGCGTATGTTTTTGCAAACAAGAAAACTCTTCAGTGTTCATAGCTTAGACGGTTGCCCGACAACTTTTGAGGGAGCGAATGAGCGACAACTCGGAGTCGTGAACTTTGCACATGGGTCTTTGTACCGTAGCCGCAGGGGTGTAAGTACTCGGGGCCCGGACGAGCGCAGGTTCACGATCACTCAAGCTGTCGCCCATCTCCCTTTAAGGAGTGCGGGCGTACCACGATGATCATACGAGGAACCGTAGACGGTTTTTGATCAGAAAAGTTTTCAAAATGTGTGGGGAAGGGGTGCCGTGACCCCAAGTAGCCCCCGAGCCCATGGACAAGTCGGAGGCTTGCCCATGGGATGAGACAAGCTTAAAGAACGATTTACTCGAGTAAAAGGCATAAACTTGAACGAAGATATCATCTCACGAAAAAAGAAAGTAGCTCAGAGCTCTTGCATTATCATAAGATGAAACGAAATAAATTCTTAAGGGTAAAATGGTGTAACTGCTCTATGTTCCATGCGTTGGAGATGACCCTGCCGTCCTCGTATTTGAGCTTGAAGTTCCCGGACGGAGCACTTGGTCGACGGCGAATGAGCCCTCCCATGGCGGCAAAAGCTTGTGGCGGCCCTCGTTGCTTTGAACTCGTCGGAGGACAAGGTCACCGACTTGGAACTCGTGTTCCCATATGTTGCACTCGTGGTAGCGACGTAGAGCTTGCTGTTACTATGCCGAGTGGAGGAGAGCGACGTTGCGTGCTTCATCCAGCTGGTCGATGGTGTTTTCGAGCGTGACCTGGTTGCCTTCTTCGGTGTAGGCTTGAACTTGTGGGTTGCCATAGTCGATATCCGTCGGGAGAACTCCCACCGACCCGTGGATCAGGAAGAAAGGTGTGCAACCAGTGGCCCGACTAGGAGTGGTGCGCAGGCTCCATAGGACGGACGGGAGTTCCGCAGCCCACGTCGCCTGAAACTTCTCGAGGTGCTTGAAAATTTGTGGCTTCAGGCCCTGCAGGATCATGCTGTTCGCCCTCTCCACCTTTCCATTGGTCCTCGGATGGCTGACGGCGGCCCAGTCCACGCGGATGTTGTTGTCATCACAGAACTTAAGGAACTTCTTGCCGGTGAACTGGGTGCCGTTGTCAGTGATGATGGAGTTTGGGATCCCGAAGCGATAGATGATGTCGGTGAAGAATGCGACGGCTTCCTCCGAACGAACGTTTGTTATGGGCTTGGGCTTGATCCACTTCGAAAACTTGTCGATGGAGACAAGCATGTGGGTGTAGCCCCCGGGAGCCTTCCTCAAGGGTCCGACCATGTCCAATCCCCAGACTGCGAAAGGCCAGGTGATAGGAATGGTTTGAAGCGCCTGTGCTGGGAGATGAGTTTGTGGTGCGTAGAATTGATAGCCTTCGCAACTGCGTACGATCCGAGTCGCATTGGTGACTGCGGTGGGCCAGTAAAAACCTTGTCGGAAGGCCTTTCTGACAGTGGTCTTTGGACCGGCGTGATGCCGGCACGTGCCGGCACGTGCCGACATGAATTTCCTGCAGCAACTCCTTGCCCTGGTCGGCCAGGATGCAACGCATGAGTATGCCTTCGGTGCCCTTTCGTCCGAGCTCGCCATCGACCAATCTATATGACTTGGCCATGCGAGCTATCCGTCGGGCTTCCTCCTTGTCGGGAGGCAACTTTCCCTCCGCCATCCACTCGAGGATCGGGATCCTCCAGTCTGGATCTTCAAGATTAGGCTCTCGCACCTCGTCAATCTCCATGACCTCTTGTGTCAATGGTTCTGGCGGCTTGTCCTCCTCGAAGCGAATGGATGGCTCGTACTGGTCGCTGGCAAAGACCCCGTGCGGAACGGGTTTTCGATTTGATGCCGCTTTTGCGAGTGTGTCTGCTGCCTCATTGTACTTGCGTAGCAGATGATTGAGCTCGAGCCCGTGGAACCTGTAGTCCAATTCTCGCACTGCTTGGCAATACGCGTCCATCTTTGGGCTTAAACAATTTTTCTCCTTCATCACCTGTCCTACGACCAGGTCGGAATCTCCCCGAATCTCGAGACGTCGGATCCCGAGTTCGAGAGCGATCCGGAGGCTGTTGACGAGTGCCTCGTACTCCATGACATTGTTCGAGGCTGCAAAATGTAGTCGGACCATGTACTCCATACGCATGCCCAGAGGTGAGGTGAAGACAAGTCCGACCCCGACTCCTTCTTTCATGAGCGATCCATCAAAGTACATAAGCCATGTCTCGTGCTCGATGGGGGCCGGAGGAGTCTGGATCTCCGTCCACTCGGTGATGAAATCGACCAGCGCCTGCAACTTGATGGCGGTGCAGGGCGCGTAGGTGATGTTCTGGCCCATCAACTCGAGGGCCCATTTAGCGATTCTTCCTTCTGCTTCTGGGCTCTGTATGATCTCACCAAGCGGGTATTTGGACACTACCGTGATGCGGTGTGAGTCGAAATAATGTTGAAGCTTCTGCTTGGTGATGAGGATAGCGTAGATCAACTTTTGGATTTGTGGGTAGCACGTCTTCGAGTCGGAGAGGACCTCGCTTACAAAGTAGACGGGGCGCTGAACCTTCTGTGTCTTCCCGGGCTCGTCTCGCTCGACCACCAGCGCCGCGCTCACGACCTGAGTCGTTGCGGCGATGTATAAGAGCATAGGCTCTTCTTCTGCCGGTGCGGTGAGCACCGGTGGGCTCTCGAGTAGGTTTTTGAGCGAGTCGAGCGCTTCCTGCACCTCAGGTGTCCATGTGAAGTGTTCCGACTTCTTCATGAGTTTGTACAGCAGCAAGCTTCGTTCACCTAGTCAGGCGATGAACCTGCTGAGAGCAGCGAGGCATCCGGTGATGCGTTGCACTCCCTTCAGGTTTTTGATTGGCCCCATGCTTGTGATCGCGGAGACCTTCTCGGGGTTGGCCTCGATGCCACGTTCCGACACGACAAACCCAAGTAGCATGCCTCTGGGGACCCCGAAAACGCATTTCTCGGGATTGAGCTTCACGCCTTGCTCCCTTAACTTCTCGAAGACCGCGGTGAGGTCTGGGATCAGGTCGCCCACCTTCTTCGATTTTACCACGATATCATCCACGTAGGCCTCGATCAGCCGTCCGATGAGGTCACCAAAGACACGTCGCATGCATCTTTGGAACGTGGCTCCTGCATTCTTCAACCCGAATGGCATGGACGCGTAGCAATACGCACCGAACGGGGTGATGAACAAGGTCGCGAGCTGGTCGGCCAGGCTCATTGTTGGTGTTTCTTAACGTCACCACTAGTTGTACACCTAGAGGGAGCGTATAAGAACAACTGGGTATACCGCAAGCGCACGGAAATACCGCTGTAGCACTTCCCCAAGGAAGGAGAGTATTCCAAGGGTATCGAATCCAAGGAACGGCGTGTACTATCTCCTACTCTAGTATAGATGATCCAAGGACACAACACTGATTGATAGGATAGGTAGAAAGGATCTGCCTCGACCGAGCGCAGAGTCTAGTTATGGTCTCTCAGGTATAACACTCACTTCGGGCACCACGCACATCCTAGGCCAATGTGCTGGAGCGAGCCAACTCGGTACGCGACGTAGAGGGTTGACAAAGGGTCCAACAGGCTATCACCACTGCGGCCTACCTCTACGCTACGATCGTACATGGTTTTCGAAGGATAGCTTATGGTCCAGACACCACGTCTACACCACTTACTATTACTACGAATCCGCGAGGGAGATACTGGCACTAGCTCAAGGTATGCTCTATCACTCATGCAAGATCACGAATGCACTTTGATCTAACTAGAAACAGGCAGGAGCTTCACTTTACTCTAATAGACAAGCTGGCAAACTAGATGCAAACTTATGATCTAAGTCTACTGGATCGAAAGGGTTGTGTTCGAAGAACACAAGCCTCTAAATCAAGAACAAATGAAGAACACAAGAACAAAGCAACTAAGCATGCATACGACTTTAGTCTAAATAGGAAATATCGAAATACTCACTTTAGTCTAGTTGAAGAACAAAGGCACCACTGAGGATCGTTCTTGAGGAAGATGTCATGAAGAACATGACATGTCCTCAAGCCTCCCACCTCACTTCCTAGCACTAATCCTATACAAAGAGCTCTCCTCTCCTAAAGAGAGAGGCTCCAAACCAAAATGAAGAGGAGGAGGAGAAGTGTGTGTCTCAAATGGGAGCCCCTCCCCTCCTATTTATAGAGGAGGGGGTGGCTTGCTCGGAGGCTCAAAGTGCCCCAAAACGCTCGGGATCGCAGCAAGTGACCAATTAGGCAGCAGCACGTGGAAGGTGGGGATCAACCAACCCTAGGTCGGTTCGGCCGATCCTAGGGTCGGCCGAAACCCCCGGGAGGCCTTCTGCCTTTTGTTTTCTCAGGGTGGCTGCCATGTGGGCCCTGATGCTTGTCCTCCGTGTATGCCAAGTTTCCTGGCGGTTTGGGTACTGAGTGGGCCCTTGGATCCATGTGATGTCCACGTGGCGATTTGTGATTCGTCGGGCTTGCCTCTCTTGGATTGATGACGTCAGTGATCCAGGGGAATCCTAGGTGGCATTCCCTCATTGGCTGGTCTTGAAGTACTTGGATCAAAGACTTGTGCTTTTACTCCTCTTTCTAGTGCTAATCACCTGCATTTGCATAATCACCAACACTTGTGGAAATGGTTAGTTTAAGCCCTATTCTAGTGTTGATGATCATTTTACATTTATTTTATGCAGGTACTGACGGTGTAAAAGCAGCACTTTTCAACCGTCAACACTCATCGCGATTTGGTGGTACCCGGAATAAGCGTCGAGAAAATAGAGGGTTTCGCACCCGGCTGTCGAATTGACTACTTGATCTATGCGCGGTAATGGAAACGGATCTTTTGGACATGCCTTGTTCAGGCTCGTATAGTCGACACACATCCTCCATTTTCCATTCTTCTTCTTAATGAGTACAGGATTTGCTAACCACTCAGGGTGGTACACTTCACGGATGAAACCTACACTAAGGAGCTTCTTGATCTCCTCACCGATAGCCTTGCACTTATCGGAGTTGAAGCCGCGAAGACGCTGCTTGATCGGCTTCGAGCTGGGCTTAATGTTAAGCTTGTGCTCAGCGACCTCCCTTGGAATCCTCGGCATGTCGGAGGGCTTCCATGCAAACACGTCGAGGTTTGCGCGGAGGAAGTCGATGAGCGCGTGTTGACGGTTGATTGTTGTTGCAAACTTCGATCTGCAAGCGTACGGACCGTATGGGACCCTTCTTCCCTTGAGTGTAAACCCAAGGTTCTTGTCAACCCAAGGAGCAAGGGGATTGCAAGCGTTCGATCTAAAGCTAATCTAGTTGATTAAGACAACCTTTAACTAGAGATTGATCTAAGAGCAAACTAATCTTAAAACAAAAAAGGTGTGTGAGGTGCACTAGTTGTAGAGGACACTTGCCCATAGGGTCTAGGATACTTGAATATGCAACCGCCAAGGAAGATAAAAAAACCAATCTAATCTATTGAAGGTGTGACCGCGGCTTCACCCTTTTCCTTCTCTCGCATTGTCACTACGTGAAGGCAATCAAGGCAAAACAACGAACGATCACGGTGTGTTGAAGGGATCAACGGGAGTAGTGAGATCTATACACCCGAAAAGCACGGTAGCTAGCCTTAATCATGAAAGCATCATCAACATGAAACCAATAGATTGAAACCATAAACGAGTCGGCGATTACATGACATGATCCATTACAACCCCATGGACAAATGAGAAGATTACCCCATCAAGACGCTAAGCATATCATCGTTGATCATGGTAGATGCTTCCGGTGATGCGTCCTTCAACTCCGGGGGCGCCGTGGCAGCGCCTCGACGTCCTCCTTCGCTTGTGGGCGCCTCCTTGGACTAGATGAATATTTCTCCCGAGTGCTCTCCTTGAATCTCTTCCGATCCAACCTCTCTTGATGAATGGATCCTTTCGGGGGTATTTATCTCTGTTTTTGACAAATGGCGGCACCGGCCAATACTTAGGGTTGAAGGATCTTCGCGCACAAGAAACCGGGGGCCGAACCGGCGTGGGAAAGGGCCAGGCCGACCGGCCTGGGCCCTTCCCGGCCCGGTTCGGTCGCCCCTTCCTCCGAGTGGCCCGTCTTGACATTTTGGACTTTTTGGCGTCATCAACCCTGCGATAAATATAGGGGGTCTTCTCGTATGAAATCCGATCTTTATGTCTTGTTCCTCGGAGATGTTTTGTCCTAGCACCTTGGTCCTTGCCACCTTTGGGAGTGAGTTTGCCTTGCACTTGAACACGAACAGGACTCCTCATTTAGTCCTTTGAACTCGATGTGACTCCGTCCCTTTAGTCCATGTTTTCCTACAAAAACATCACACTTCCAAATGCACATACAAAGTTGAACTTGTTATATCATTAGTGTGCCTTGTAGCGGGTTAGTACCATCATGAAGTTCAAACCAAAGTGTAACGAACATGTTTGGAGCACCAAAATTCACCGTCAACAGTGCGTTTTCCTAGTCGGAACCGAGCGCCGTCCCGATACGAATCATGCGGCCGTTGTCAGAGACGGCCACCTCCTTGGCGTCCTTGGCGGGCTCGAAAGAGCATGCAGCTCGCTTGGACGACTCGGGGATGTTGTGGTCCTCGGAGGGGGGCTCTGCGGAGAGCTTCTCGGACCGGATCATTACCTCAGTGAACTGGAAACACTCAGTGTGGCACTCGTATGCGTGCTGGCACGTCATACCTACTGTGATGATGCCCTTCGGGCTGGGCATTTTCAGCTTGAGGTACGTGTAGTTGGGGACGGCCATGAACTTCGCGTAAGCTGGCCTTCCGAGTATCGCGTGATACGTCCCCGGGAACCCTACCACTTCGAAGGTGAGGGTTTCCTTTCGGACTTTGCTCGGAGTTCCGAAAGTGACGGGCAGATCGATCTGCCCGAGGGGAACCGCCTCCATCCCGGGTACGACCCCGTGGAATGGCGCCGTCGACGGCCGCAGTCGGGACCGCGGGATCCCCATGTCGTCGAGGGTCGACATGTAGATGACATTGAGGCCGCTGCCTCCATCCATCAACACCTTGTGCACGCGCTTGGTTCCAAACAAGGGTGCCACGACCAGCGGGTAGTTGCCTGGCCGCGGAACGTGGTCGGGATGATCACGACGGTCAAACGTGACCGGCGTCTCCGACCACTTTAGGTACGTCAGTGTTGCGCGCTCGACGTGATAAACTTCTCGCCGGATTAGCTTCTCCTGGTGTCTGGGTGGCCACGTCTCCGAGCCCCCGAAGATCATCATGACAGCTCCGTCTTCGTGGGGGTAGCCGACCTCGTCGTTGCCTTTGTATTTCCCTCCATCGCTGGTTGGAGCAGGGTCACGCTTTTTCAGCGTGCCGGTGAGATAGGACTTCATCAGGTTGCAGTCCTTGAAGGCATGCTTGACCGGACCCTTGTGGTTGGGGCATGGAGCCTCCAGCAGCTTCTCGAAGTGATCCTTGGGTGGGTTGCCCCTGGGCCTTGCTGTCTTTCGATCGACAGCATCCACCAGGGTGTCATCACGGTACCGCTTGTCCTTGTCCTTCTTTTTCATATTAGTCGGAGCGGATGGACCACCATCAGCTTCCGTCGGCTGCTTCCCTTTGCTGGTGGCGGGACTAAGCGTTGCAGCTACGGCCTCCTCCCCATTGGTGTGGTCTGTGGCTATGTCGAGGAGCTCCCGAGTAGATCGTGGCTTCCGTCGCCCGATCCGATGGATCAGCGTGGCACACGTGGTGCCATTCTGGAATGCCGAGATGATGTCCATGTCGGTGGTGCTGGGTAACTCGGTGCATCGCTTGGAGAAACACCGGATGTAGTCGCGCAGGCTCTCGCCCTTCATCTGCTTGCAGTTGTGCAAGTCCCACGGGTTCCCAGGTCGGGCGTACGTGCCTTGGAAGTTGCCGATGAAGGCATCACGCAGCTGCGACCAGCTGTCGATCTTGCCCCGAGGAAGGTGCTCGAGCCATGTGCAGACCGAGTTCGCGAGGTGTGGCGGGAGATTCTTGATAATGAACAGGTCATCTCGTGCACCGCCGGCGTTACACGCCAGCCGGTAATCTTCCAACCTGACGTTGGGGTTGGTTTCGCCGTCGTACTTGGGTACGGAGGTCGGAGCTCGGAAACGCGAGGGGGAACATGCACTGCGCACGTTCTTTCCAAAGGCTCGGGGCCCTTGGGCGTCGGGCGAGTTGCTCCGGCTGCGATCCTCGTCACTATTGTAACAGCCACCGCGTCGTCGGTTGTACTCCTTGTGAGGTTGTTGCTCGTGATCATCGCATCGACCCGCGTCCGCCCTCTGTCGCGCCTTGATAGTGTTGTGCGCATCGTGGTCGGGGCCCAAGCGGCTTTTGACGAGAACATTGACCTCCTCGGACTGGCGCAGTTGTTGCGATGGTGCCGCAGGTTGTCGTGGCTCGGAGTGCCCGCGACCCTGCGAGCCCCGCTGTCGAGATACAGAGCTTTCCGCCTGCTATACAGCGGCAGTCTCGAGGAGTGTCTTGATTTGTTTGTGCATCTCTATTTCCTGAGGCGTGGCAGGCTCTGGGATCTTCCGGAGAAGAACTGCCGATGCCGCCAGATTTTGTGACGCCCTCTTGAAGACGGGCGTGCCGTTGACGACGTCTCGGTCATCATTGATGATCCGCTGCTGGACGTCCCTCGCGCGCACAAGAGCGGGAGTCGGATTCGGGTCCTGCCCGAGTTGTTGGTGGAGCTGAGCCCGCTCGTCATCAAGCTGGCGCTGTGCATCCTCCAACTCGTCTAGTCGCGCCCGTTGCGCGGCGCCGTTGGGTGGGTCCTGCGCCACAACCACGTTGTCTGCCGTCGAGCTGTGGGCGGAGTGGACGACCCCTTCAGGAGTCTGGGCTGGTGCTGGCGCGACCGGGGCGTTACCGATGATGAAGCACTCGCGCGAGGGGTCGTATCCCCCGGCGTCGGAGTCGTTAGAGTAGCCGAGGCAGTAGTCCGCCGCCGTCTGGAAGCGGCAGAAGGCGCCGGCATCCTGGAGCCCGGAGTAGTCCCACTCCGAGCCCAAGATGTCGTCCGTGCCATCGGAGTCGAGGTACTGTTCGTCGGGCGAGGTCGCTGGAAGCTTCCTGTTGCACCAGAGGCGATGGCTCGGGTAGTTCTCGTATACAGCCAGGTCCGTGCCTGATGAAGAGGAATATGCCGCTGTTGTGTAGCGCGTCCCTCGTGGGAATGATGATGTCAGCGTGCTTTCTCTGGCGATACGCTCCATTGAGTCTGGCGGCAGGGAGTCTTCCGCCACGTCGGTGGGTCGTGGTTCACCAGCTGCGACCCGCGAAGGGGAGCTGGCGTGTGCTGCCCTGCGTCACACTGCCATGGCCTGCTGCGAACGCTTGCCAGAATGCCTCTTGCACCGAGGCGATTGTGGAGCGGTTGCCGGAGCAGGGGCTGGTGCGGGTGCATCGGTGCTCCCGTCGAGGAGGCGCATGAGATAGCCGTCTCCGGGCGCCTGGAAGTTCAGGCTCCCGAAACGGATCTCGAGCCCGGTCGGGAGTGGATCGGATGATACCACGGGGTAGCTCATCGGTAGCGGCTTGGCGATGATTACCGTCGAAGAGGACGATGGAGGGGCCGTGCAGACCCTGAAATGAACGTCGAAACACGCGAAGTCCCCTACCTGGCGCGCCAACTATCGGGGTTTGTTACCGTCGAAAAGTAAATTTATACGAACGCGTGTCTGGATCCACACAGTTGCACAAGAGACACTCGAGGTTATACTAGTTCGTTCCTCCGGAGAGTAATACCCTACGTCCAGTCAGAGAGGGGGTGTTCTTTATGCTCAGAGGTTTGTAGTAGGGGTTACAAACAGGTCGGGAGAGGGTTTCGAGCCCAAGTCCCTGGTGCGTGTGCGTGGGGTTCTTGTAGCAGAGTTCTGCGTACACGAGTGTGTGAATGGCTACGATGGGTTGTGAGATGAGATATCGATACTAAGTGCGTGTGGGGGTGGAAACGAACGTGTGTTGCAGGTGTTCCCCTCCTCCCCTTTTATAGTCGCAAGGGAGAGGTCAATGGGGCTAAAATCGAGGCATAACCAAGGTTACAGTGTAGGGCGTCCTTCCTCCGCGTCGGGCCGTCAGGGCGGTGCGGCGAAGGACTGATACAGGGTCAGGTGATGGTGTAGCTCTTCCTGGAATCGTGTGTCCCGAGTAGTTGCCTTTGGGGCTTCTCGTACTCTCCTCCGAGTAGTTCGCCGGGCGCAGGGCGTAGGATTCGTAACCTACCCCTGTCAGTGGAACAGGAGCACATCTTTTCTGGGTATTGTGGAGGTGGAGTGGTCTATATCACGGTGCTTGAAGGCTAGGGGGAGGTGTACACTGTGCCGTTCGTGGCACAATGCTCCCCGTGTCGCCCGTGGTACGACGCACACTATGCCATTCGTGGAACAGCAGACGGATCCGCCCTCTGACACCAGATCGGCCTGGTTAGGGCGGGTCGGCGCAGAGGGGCCAGCACGTGGTGGTGCGTGGGTTAGTGTGCCTAGATATCACGAGATATCGGTGGGGGGCCCACGTACCTGCAGTCTTCGTTGTGAAGCCTTGAACTGGTCGGGGGCGGAAAACTACTCGTGCGAGCAGGTAGTCTACGCCACACCTTCCGATGCTTAGGGAGTGGCGCATACTGTGCCGTTCATGGCACGGTACATACTGCACCGTTCGTGGTACGACCCGCACTGTGCCGTTCGTGGCAGGGCGGACGGATCTGCCTTCTGACACCGAATCGGCCGGGCCAGGGCGGTTCGTTGCGGAGGAGCGGACACGTGGCGGTGCGTGGGGGAGTGCGCGCGAAGATCCCGGGATCTCAACGGGGGGCCCATGCCGCCGTTGCCTTCCATATGAAGCCTGAGCTGGTCGATGACGGGAACTACTCGTGCGAGCGAGTAGTCAGAGAAGGAGACGGAAACTACTCGTGCGAACGAGTAGTCGGAGGAGGAGACACTTGCCGTGCGAGCTGCCAAATAGTGGAAACTTGTCGTGTGGGCCGCAATGTACTCAGATGAAGAGGCACCAGTGCGCATGGGCCGCTCAGCTCCTGGCTCATGACGGGAACTGGTCGTACGGACCGCCAGTTACTCGGGGGCATAGTACTCGTCGTACTGGCCGCCAAGTATGCTGTGCGTCAGTCCGTATTGCAATTTTCAGAGGTCGTGGTGGGCCCTGGTCCAGGGCCTCATCAGTAGCCCCCGAGCCTGGTGAGGGAGTCAAGGACTCGCTCCCAGGTTCAACAGCCGTGGGGATGAAGAAGCCGGATATGTTTCTTCCGACGGGGGCGCGCGAGCGCACCCGCGGGTGATAGCCCCCGAGCCCACGCCCAAGTCGGAGACTTGTTCGTGGGGTTAAATGTTGAGGTCTTGAATTCGTGGAAGTTATCTTGCCATTGCACATTGTGTGAAGTGCGCGTCGTGGGATGGATGGCGGAGATCTCGCGCTGGGTACGGGATCCGTGGGCCCGTCACAGGTGACGTGGCAGCACGTCTGTGCGCAGTTGGCGGTGGCGGGCGCGCCTTTTGAAGAGCGACGCTTCGGCGTGTCGGGGTGTGGCCCGAGGCGGTCCCAGTCATTAACTACTGGGGGTACGGTCACTTCCCCCTTTTATACTGCGGTCGCCGGTTGGGATTTTTCCCTCTTCTTCTTTCTTGCTCACTCCGCCGTCGTCGCCTCTGCCTTAGCCTTCGCATCCGCCGCGCTCGTGCTCCCGCGCCTCCGTCGATTCCAAACACGAGCTCGATTGTTGCCGTTGCCGCTATGTCGAACTGGGCATCCTCAACTGCGACCTAGTCCAAGCTCGACCGCCTCGTCACCGACGGCATGCTGCCGCTGCAGACCGAGGCGGAAGAGTGGAAGGTCCCCGGAGCCGAGTGCGTCCCCGAGCCCCTGGAGGGGTATGTGGTCTCGTTCGTGGCTTTCCACGAGCGCGGCTTCTCCGTCCCGGCGGGGCGGTTCATCCGCGCCGTCCTCGAGGAGTACGATCTCGAGCTCCACAACCTCAACCCGAACGGCGTTTGTTGACGGTCAATATTTGCCATTTTCAAGGCCGTCAACTCCTGCAAATCTGAGCATGAATTGAACATCCACACTAGAATAGGTGCTTAAACTCATATTTTCCACCAGTGTCGATGTCTATTTAAATGCAGGTATTTAGCATAAGAAATGAGAGGAATTCATGCACTTTCACTCCACTCTAATCCAAGGCACTCAAATGCTGGCCAATCAGGGGCTGCCACAAGGATTCTCCTGGATCCATGATGTCACCAATCCATGTGAAGGACTTTCAACGAATCACACGCTGCCACGTCAGCATCACATGGATCCATGGGCCCACATTACCAACTAAACCGCCAGGAAACGTGTCATGCATGGAGGAGAGGCATCAGGGCCCACATGGAAGCGAGCCAGAGGAAGCATGGGCCAGGAGGCCACCCGAGGGGGTTGGCCGACCCTAGGTTCGGCCGAACCGACCTAGGGTCGGTTCATCCTGGCCCTCCACGTGTTGTCCCCCCATTGGCTCCCTGCTGCAGTCCCGGGCGTTTAGAGGCACTTTGAGCCCCGGAGCAAGCCTCCTCCTTGTCTATAAATAGGAGGGGAGGGGCTCCATTTCTCACACACCACCTAGCTCTCAAGTTCCACTCTCTCTTGTGTAGCTCTCTCTCCCTCTCTCCAATTCTGCCCATGAGAGGTGATTCTCACCTCTTTGTGGTAGAATGGTGATGAGGAGAGATCTAGATTAGGATTAGTGTGAGGTAGAGGAGGGGTAAGGAGTGAGTTGATGTCCTCGTGGATGTTTGTTCTTCATTTAGATCAAAGTGAGTATTTCAGCATTTCTTATTTAGACTATAGTGGACATCATGCGTGGTTGCTTTGTTCTTGTGTTCTTGGCTCGTTCATAAGTTAGAGGCTTGTGTTCTTCGTGACACAAGGCTTTGATCCTTTAGAGCTAGAACTATAGTTCATTTACTTGTTTAGCATGCTCTGATCCTGTTTAGTTAAGTAAGCTTGTTGTATCTCGTTCAGCTGCATCCATAGCTTCCTTTCTGCTCCCAGTTCAATGATATGATCTGATTCGGATCTTTCCCTTGTTCGTGGGACCGTATTTATACGGTTGCTATAGTGTAGTTGGTGGGCTAGCATACGCCGCACTATAGTACTTATCTGGGGTACAGACGTGGTGTCTGGGCCTTGGGTTTCCTACGGAGACCACGTACAATCGTAGCGTAGAGGTAGGCCATAGTGGTGACAGCCTGTTGGACCCTTTGTCAACCCTCTTACGTCGTGTACCGAGTTGGGCTCGCAGGACAGCACCTCTGAGTGTTGTCGCCCCGCGGGGACGACTGAGATCTGACAGGAATACATCTTGAGAGCTAAGTCCCTTAAGGAAGTGCTTCTTGTATCCCGACCTATCCCAGCGAAAGCTGGTGTCCTTGGTTAGGCCCTCTCTGGTTACTCTCCGTCCTAAGAATGAAACCCGAAGGGAGTACTCATTCTCCTAGGGAGAAGTGCTACAGCGGTGTATCCGTGCGCTTGCGGATTCGTTAGCACTCGTCAGTGTACCCGGGAGTTTCTTACTTGTCTCACGCTACAAAGGCGCCAGCGTTGAGGATAAGAAACGCCAACAGCATCCAATAGATAGAGGCGTTTGAGGCGCTGTGCGAGGTGTACTACGGCAGGGGGCCCACTGGGACCTATTCCGATACTTCTACAAGTTCGTCTGCCTGAAGGACGACCGCACCGCGGCGTCGATCGGGTGCGCCGGGCTTCGTGGGAAGCAGGGGAGGATGGACGAGTACATCCCCACCTCCTTGACGAGCTCCAACAGCGGGTGGCACCGAGACTGGTTCTACCTCAAGAATGACGATGAGAACCCGCTCCCGAGGTACACCGGCCGCTGGCACGACCGCGCGCTGGCAAAGTGGAAGTACGGGCCGGAGAAGAAGGATCCACCCCGGTTCCTTCCGGACGCCCTCAGAGCCCTCAAGCTGCTCCGCGACCATGGCATGGATTTCGTCACCGTGATTGGCGGCTACCACGCGAGGGGGGTCGTTCCGTTCCGACGACACCCCCTGCGCCTCTTCGAGATGACTGCCGACCGGGCTCCCTTTGTGGGGACGGTGACAGCCGACCCTCTTCCCTTGGTGGAAGAGGTCCAACACCGGGTGTCACAAGCCACTGGGATTACCTACATGTTCTGGCCGCCACTGAACTCGCTGCCGATGCTCCCTGACCCGACCTCTGCGGCCCTGGTACGTTTCTCTTGGCACCTTCCGACTTGACTTTGGGATTTTTGCGGTGGGTAATAATATTTTCGCATTCGTCCAGGCGGGAACGGTGAGCATCCTTGCCTCGCATCCCCCTCTGGAGGAGAACCGGACGCTCAACGGATGCTTGCCGTGAGAGACAAGCGGCGGGCGGAACGCGGGAAGGCCCATCAGCAGAAAGAGATTGAGAAGTGGTCGAGGAACGACGGTCGCGCTTCGCGCTGGCGCGCTCAGGAGGCCCACGTCTCCGAGGATGAGGACCCCTCGTCGCCGCCGTCGGACACGGGGGCCTCCGAATCTGAGTTCACGTGGACCGACGACAAGCTATCGGTGTCGTCGCAGCCGCGCGGCGGGTCGGAGCCCGCCTTGGCTGCGGCGGGTGCCAGTTCGAACCGGCAGGCACCGCCCCGGTCTCCCCGAGCAGACCGGTCCGGGTCGCTTAGCCGCACCTCTTAGCGGGGCCACCGCGAGAGGAGTAGGAGTTCCCCCCGGCGCGGCGACCCTACTCGCTGCACGTCGGGGCACGAGACCTCGCGCCGGTCCTCCTCACGCTAGAGGTCGGACTCTCCGCCGGCGCGCTCGCCACGGGAGCAGAGAAATGCGCCGGGAGTTTCCCCTCCCCCCGAAACTCAGGGCGGGGAATCGACCGCCACCCAGTGACGTCTCCCATCCATCGTCGTCGCTGGGAACAGACCTGTGCCCTCCCCGACTTCTGCTCCATCCGCGGGGAGCAAATGGGCGGTGCCTTCCCCGAACCCGACCTTCGGTTCGAAGCGGGCTCACAATGTCGCGGAAAGGTAGGCTCTGAGTTGTAATTTTTCGATCATTATTCTGAATTCCTGAGAAGCATGTCCTCCGCCTACTGTCGTTGCGACGCCCTTTATGTTCCAGGGTGCCCGTGTAACATCCCGGAGTTTTCCGGAATGTTAATTTTTTCAAAAATGTGGATTTCAAAATTTTTGATTGAGTTTGAGTGCCTGATTAAATTAATAAGGATGTCTTCTTTGAACCTTCCCTAAACTCCTAGATTTATTTTGAGCTAATTAATAAATTTTAGGAAATATAAATGCTAGTGTGACAATTTTGGAGTTTATGCTTTTTATTTGGATCTTAATTGTGTGGTGTTCGAATTTGAATTTAGAATTCAAATTTGAATTTAGAATTCAAATTTGAATTCAGCTTATAAGGTATAAGGTTAGTAAGAAAATAGGAAAACCCCCTTTGTAGTTTGGGCCTCAGCTCAGCTAGAGAAGTCTACCAGCGACCCTTGAACTCGTGGCCGAAGATCACCGGGACACCTCTTCTCTCACCACCGGCCCGCGAGACCCGCGGCCCATCTGGCCTTTCGGCCCAGCCAGTCTGCTCCCACCGACCTTTCAGCCGCTGTCGCTGCCAAGTGGGCCCCCCTCGTCATACCATTCCCCTCCGCTGACGCGAGCGGAGAGCGACAGGGGCCGGGACGCACCGCATCGCGCCCATGGCCGCCCCACTGCGCTGGCACCAGCCGGATGCACGCCGCGTGCCCCTGGGCACGGATGCCGGAGATCGACGCCGTCCGCCTGCGCCTCAAACCCTAGCCGGCCGCCCTTTAAATCCTATCCCAGCCGCACCAACTCCCTGTCCGCCGCCGCCTTGGGGAATTTGCCCCTGTCCACCGCAAGAGGAAGGAGAAGAGGAGCGGAAGAAGAAGGGAAGGGGGAGAGGAGCGTCCGCCACGGAGACCGAAGCCGTCCCGGAGCCGCCCTCGCGCCGACACGTGAAGCCAGAGCTGCGCGTGCCGGGGGTGTCGACGCCGCTCGCGCCGCAGGAGCTGCGACGCCGATGCTGCTGCGAAGCCGGAGTGCCGCCTTGAAGCCGTCCCGAAGACCGCCCGTGCAATCCCCGCCGACGCCGCGAAGACGGAGCCGTTCGAGGACGTCCAGGAGCCGGCGCCCGGGCCAAGGACGCCATGGACCTACACTGCTTCCCATGCTCCACCGCTCTGCCGTCGTCTCTGCTTCTCCCGTCTTCGCCGCCGTTGCACAGCCGACCCAAGACCCCGAGGTGAGCACCGTGCCCCCCCTCTCCACTCTGGATGTCGGGCCTGTGACGTGGGGGCAAGAAGTGAGTCATTCCCGTGGTGACCATGACCCGTCTCTGGCCTGCTCTGCACCGCGCCGCCACGCAAAACGCCGCCGCCTCTGTGTCGCCGACCTTCGTGTCGTGCTCAAACGCCTGCAAGTGCCGCTGCCGTCGACCGCGCGCGCGCACCACCGCTTGACTGTCACCTCTGTTCGTCCCAACCGTCGAGCACTCTGCCATGTCTGTGTTGCCGTCGTGGCCAGGCTGCTGGCTTGGACGCGCTCACACGCATAGGGAAACAAGGCCTCACCTTGAGACACTCGTAGCCACAACCGTGAGCCGCCTGGTGCACGCTTGTGCAAGGACGAGCACGCCGGCGACAGCTCACGTGCGCACCACCTTGGTACTCTTGTTGCCGAGTGAGCCATGCCCTCAGACCGGCCAAGCTTCAGCTGTGAACCATCCTAGGAGAAACCCTAGGCCTCTCTGAACCTCGCCGGGCCGCCGGAGTATCCCACCACCGGCGAGCTCTTGCTGTCCCGCCGCCGCACCCTGCTCTTTTATTTTCCCCACTGTTCTCTCTTTTCTAGCAAGAAGCCAGCACCTGAAATTGATTCCTCTCTGCACCGAACACCAGCCACAGTTCTCTCTTTTCTTCTTCAATGAGCAAGCAAATCAGAGCAGCAATCCAATTCCAAGCTGCAGTTCCCCCTTTAGCTCCTGCAATCCTTGCAAGAACCAGCAGTGGGCTCAAATCCAAGCAACGAGCAGCAAATCCTCCTCACGCAAGCACATCTCTTTTTCTTCTACTCCTATCCCAAGCTGCCGGTTTCCAATTTCTTATTATGGCAGATCGAAACAACAGCTCAAGCTCTGAATCGCTAGCAACAGCAACCTCCAACTCCACTCCTGCTCTAATTTCTCTCAGGAATCAAGTCGAGCAACCAACGCTGCGACTTCGTTTGCTGTTGTTTCCTGTACCAATCCTGCACCGCCATTTCTCCTTCACACCAACACGCACGCACTGGCCGCACTGCCGGCCGCTGGTTGCCGCGCCACACTCGCACCTGTTTCGCCACCCCGCTCGCCGGCGCTCGCACGCGCACACACGCACAGGGAGGCAAGGCCCCCACTTTTTGGGCCAAACCGCACCCGTGCACACACTCAACACATGCACACGCTCGCTTGAGCTCTCGCGCCGATCACACCGCTGCCTTGTTTGGCCTTGCCGCGCTCTGCATCTCGGCGTTGCGCCATCGCTCTGCTCCTAGTCGCTGCGCGTGCCACCGCCATCCTCCGACCCGTGCACCAAACCCACACGCCCTGGCCGAAGGCCAGGCCTTGCGTCTGTGCACGCCCGGCACGCACGCGCACTTGTGTACGAGAGCTCGTCACCGACGTCTGCTCGCGCGCGCCACGGCCACGTGTTCCCCTGCCTGTCGCGCCGCCGCGGCCACACCGCCGGCTTGCTCGCAAGGGCGCACACGGGCTCTGCCCTTAGCTCGCCGTACCCATCCTACCCGCTGCTCCCACCGCCTGCGCCTGCGCGTGAGCCAAGCCTCGCCACTGTTCCTGTTCGCCGATCGCCAAGAAGCTCATGCCGGTCAAGCCTTGCCGCGCCGCCCCGCCTTCTCGGGCTTTTGCTCGAACACCTGGCGCCCGCCCAAGGACCAGCTGGGGGTTTTTGTTGCACATACGAGGCCACACCACCGTCTGCCGCACAGGATCGCCGGATCTTTTGCGCCCCTCCAATCACCTCTGAGCCACACCCTCGCCCACACGAACCTGTGCCGCACCGGATCTCCCCGGGATCCCGTGAGGGCGTCCCCGTCAGCCGCCACGTGGGCCGCAGTTGGCTTAAAGCCAGCTGCGTGGCCGCCATGTAAGGTACTACAGCCACCCTATAGCTAGCCTAGAGCCACCTTGCAGCTAGGTAGAGTTAGCCTGTAGCTAGCTAAGAGTTATATATATTGTGGATGCGGAATTTAATTTTAGAAATGGTTTTAACCTTTAAAAATTCATAATTAATTCTTTAGAACTCAGAAAAATATGAAACCACTTTCATAATCTTTCTAAGATCATGACGCACTCGTTAGTTAGGCTTTTGCTCCCTTTTTGGCTCTTAATGCTTCTTCTTTTGGTGTTATTTGCAATTAGCCCCTGTATTTATTTGTATTTGCGAATCTAGGAGCTACCAGAGCCGGAGAGCCGACCCAGGACTACGACGACGACTTCGGCTACGACGACTACCCTCACGTAGGTTCACGCCCGACCTTCTTTGAATGCCCATTAGGCATGGCTATTAGAACTGCTAGTGCTTTATTTATTGCATAGAGATGGATATGATGAACCCGTGCATAGCTTCTTTTACATACTTGTCCTTGATAGACCTACTACTACTACTTTACTTATGCGTGATGATGCGCTGAGCTTGCTATGCATGTGTTGGCATTATTGTGGTAGTTTCTTGGCGTGTGTGGGGAAAAACTGGCAGGAGAAGGTGTTTTTGGGATATTTTAGCGGGGGTGAGCTCAAGACAACCCGATCTGGGATCGGGGGCCAGGGATCGTCTTCTCGGACGTTGCCCAGTTTGGTGCCTATGGCGGGTACACTGTTTTAGGAGCACAGGTGTTGGGGTTTTTGTGATGACTTGGAGGATAGGAGCTCGCCCCGGTCTGAAATCGAGTGGGTCGCCTTGTTACACGGGACTTTCGTACACACCACCTCGTCGAGAGTAGGGATAGGGCCGGGTCGACCCTGGCAAGTGCTTTTCCATACCTGCTAATAGGATAGAGGGTATCAGTGGGAGGGAAGTGGGTGAGGACCCTTTCCCTTGGCTGTCGCTCCCCGTGTGGCCACACGGGGGCATGTTCACAGTTCTGGGGCGGTCCTTTGCGAAGGACTACAGCGAGACCCAGATGCAGGGTGGAATCGTAACTCCTAGGTGTTCGTCCGGTAGGGTGGGTTTAGCCGGATCGCTACCGGCTAGGCTCCATCCCGAGTTGGGTACTGGTGTACACGCTCTGTAGAGTTTAGATCTATACGTATAGCCGCGTCCTCGGTTATGGACATGGCCGTTGTATACTTCGACTCTTACGTTTTGGGATTTCTACCTTCCCCCTTATAGGATGAGAGTGTATGGTGAGCCGTGGTTGTATTCGGGGAGAGGAGAGTTGCTCCCTCTGCCTCACGGATCCGGGTGCAACCATTGAGGTGCGAGAAGTGGGAGTTCTCGCACCGACCCTAGATGGAGATAGGTGACGGTGACGGTGACCTGGGTGACCAGGTGTAACCGTTTGAGGATGAGTGATATGGGAATTGGTGGGAATATGGAGATGATATTTCTTTTATATTGATACTGCTGCTGCTTAGGAAACTCAGCCTCTACCATGTTCCTCTCTTTACCTTTAGAAGTAGGCCACTTAAAGCTTGCATACGGTTGGTGATGTGGACCTATCCCAATCCTTGGGGATAGCCCCTGAGCTTGCAGGGTACGAGTCAGACTTCGACAACAACGCCGATGGATGGTACGATTGAAGGGCGTGACGCTACGCTCAGGGATGCCTGTGGGAGAGAAGGATGAAGCTGGAGACATCTTCCGGAAGCTAGCTACCACTGCGTAGGCTCTTATTCTTGTTATTCCGCCAAGAGGCGTGTAATGATGTACTCCTTTAATGGATTTGTAATAAAAGTAATACTTTTGGATGCTTTATTTCGTCGTATGGTTGTGATATTTATTTGTGATGGATGTCTGTGCGTGATAGCGTCTGATCCAGGGACTATCACGAGTACAGGTTGACCAGTTTTCCTCATTTGAAAACCCAGGTCGTTACAGCCCGACCCCAGCACGATGACACCAGCGCCCATGAAGATGTTGCGCCGCCCGGCCCAGGTGGCCGGAGGTGTGCCGCCGTTGGGCGGTCCGCCGCCAACCCTCCCGTCGGGGGCGGCAGTTGAGGAGGTGGGAGGGTCCAGGACCCAGGAAATGGTGGTCCCACCGGTGGGAGCTGAGAGCCCTACTCGCAGTGACCTGTCGATGGGCATGATGGGATTGGGGGGTGACGTCCCCACAGAAGAAGCACTTGCGGTCCACACGGCCCAGCTGGAGAGGTGCCTGTCCGGGCCTCAGGAGCAGCCCCTGGAGGATCCTTCTCCTGAAGCACCGGCAGGCGATGCTGAACAGCTAGCCCCCGAGTCGTTGGCGGGGGCGGGCAGCGCTGGGGCGGATACTGGACCCCAGCCCCCGAGTCGCTGGTCGGCACAGAGGATGCCATGGTGGTCGAGGAGCAGGCCATCCCTGCTTCCGAGGAGACCCCGGGCACGACGATCGTCGAAGTGATCGAGGAGGCCATTCCAATCTCGTCGGCTGCCACCTCCATGATCAGCGTCGTCCCCCCCCCCCCACCGGACATCCCGGAGGTTGTCGTCATCCCAGAGTCACCCTCCCCCAGTACTTCTCTTCTCGCGGTAGCAGAGGAGCAGACGCCACCTCCGGCTCGGAGGTCGGAGAGAGCTCGAGGGGCCCGGGGTCGACCGCGTTGATGCTCGAGGAACAGGCGGAGGCGTCGCCGCTCTGGCTGGTGCCCGTATCGCGGGTCTAGACATCCATCGGCCTGAACGTCGATGGTGGTACGGAGTCCCTAGCCCACCGCAATCTGGAGTGGGGCCTGCGCCAGAGCGAACAGGCGCTGTGCCAGTCGGAGCGGGCGCTCATGGAGCCGGTCCTGCCCGCTACGAGGGTGAGTCGCGGTCTTTGTTCTTCAGCTTTTCAATTTTTGTACGTGCTCTATCGTCTTTCTTGACCGTGGAGCTCGTATGTGGCTTAGGAGCTCGTCGGGCGCTGTGATGACAAGTCCCGGGCCATCAATGCGCTCCATGCGGAGAAGACCCAGCTGGAGACTCAGCTGGCTGCGACCTACCTTGTCGCGGCGGACAGTGAGGTCGACCAGGCGACCGAACGCGCGGCTCTTGAGGTGAGGGCGAAATCCACTGAGGACCGCGCAGCCGTAGCGCAGGCGGAGAAAGCTGCCTTGGAGGAGAGGCTGGCCGTGGCGAAGCAGGCAGCCTCGGAGCTGCGTTCCAATGCCGAGGCCACCACACGGACCGCCCACCAGGAGAAAACAGAGCTCAAGGCAAGGGCAGGCCAGGCCGATCCGACCTCCAGGTGGCCTTTAAAGGGTGACTGCTCTTGAGGCCCAGGTCAGCAGCATCAATGCTGAGAAGGGCCAACTCGAGGAAGTCGCCAAGAAGCGCGAGGAGGAGATCATCGGTGAGTGCCTCACGACCTGTTGTCTTTACATTTCCGCTTGCACGTAGTTGCTTGATTTCATGACGATGTCTTGCTTTTCGGGGTGGGCAGCTCTTCGTGTGGTCCGCAACAACTTGGCAAAGCAGGTCGCGGACTAGGAGAGCATTGCGGCCACTCGGCTTGTCGAGAACGAGAAGCTGGCGGACCTCACTAGCGAGTCCACCGAGAAGCTGAACAGTGAGAGGCGTCACTTTCCCGTATTTTGCCCTTTCTGAACACGTTGCTTTTCGCTAATGTGTGTCCCTTTTTGCTTCAGAGATCGTGACGGATCTGGAGGAGGCGCGGAGGTCGCACGAGGAGACCAAGAAGACTCTCGCGCAGGTGCAGTCGATCCGCAACAGGATGGCCGAAGTCATCACCAAGGCGATGGACGATCTTTGGGTCTCCTCTGACCTCAACTTGAAGGACCTCCTGGAACGGGCCGCCATGACAGCTCACCGGCAATCAATGGACGTGGCCCACGACATTGTCCGCAAGGTGGTGGCCATATTCTTGTCGCACTACCCGAGGCTGGACTGGAGGCTGCTGAGCTAGGGGTGGTGCCCGGGCTACGATGACGCCGGCTACGATCGCATTGAAAATGACGCTATCGACTTTGCTCGAGTCATGATGAACCACACCCTTCACGATCTGGGCCTCTAAGAAAAAACAAAGTAGCCTCGCAGGGGCCCTTGATTATGCCTGATAACTTTGTAACAAACTCATGGGTCAGGTGACCGTTTTTTGTTTAAGGATTCGTTTGTTTCGTTCGTTGTCCTTCCCCCGAGTAGTTAGGAAACTTGCGAGTCCGAGTAGTATGATCTAAGACTTCGTTGGTGGTGTCTTGCTCCGTAGCCGCGGGGGCGTAGGAACCTGGCGACCTGGCCAGAATTAGCCTTAAAGTGGTACTGCTCGGGCAAGTAGCCCCCAAGTACTTTGAGGAAGATAGACGAATGCGTATGTTTTTGCAAACAAGAAAACTCTTCAGCGTTTATAGCTTAGACGGTTGCCCGACAACTTTTGTGGGAGCGAATGAGCGACAACTCGGAGTCGTGAACTTTGCTCATGGGTCTTTGTACCGTAACCGCAGGGGCGTAAGTACTCGGGGCCCGGACGAGCACAGGTTCAAGATCACTCAAGCTGTCGCCCATCTCCCTTTAAAGAGTGCAGGCGTACCGCGATGATCATACGAGGAACCGTAGACAGTTTTTGATCGGAAAAGTTTTCGAAACGTGTGGGGAAGGGGTGTCGTGGCCACAAGTAGCCCCCGAGCCCATGGACAAGTCAGAGACTTGCCCATGGGATGAGACAAGCTTAAAGAACGATTTACTCGAGTAAAAGGCTTAAACTTGAACGAATATAACATCTCACGAAAAAAGAAAGTAGCTCAGAGCTCTTGCATTATCATAAGATGAAACAAAATAAATTCTTAAGGGTAAAAATGGCGTAACTGCTTTATGTTCCATGCATTGGAGATGACCCTGCCGTCCTCGTATTTGAGCATGAAAGTTCCCGGACGGAGCACTTGGTCGACGATGAATGGGCCCTCCCATGGCGGCGAAAGCTTGTGGCAGCCCTCGTTGCTTTGAACTCATCAGAGGACGCGGTCGCCGACTTGGAACTCACGTCCCGTATGTTGCGCTCGTGGTAGCAACGTAGAGCTTGCTGGTACTATGTCGAGTGGAGGAGAACGACGTTGTGTGCTTCATCTAGCTGGTCGATGGCGTTTTTGAGCGCGACCTGGTTGCCTTCTTCAGTGTAGGCTTGAACTCGTGGGCTGCCGTAGTCGATATCTGTTGGGAGAACTGCCTCTGACCCGTGGATCAAGAAGAAAGGCATGCAACCCGTGGCCCGACTAGGTGTGGTGCGCAGGCTCCACAGGACGGACGGGAGTTCTGCGGCCCATGTCGCCCAAAACTTCTCGAGGTGCTTGAAAATTTGTGGCTTCAGGCCCTGCAAGATCATGCTGTTGGCCCTCTCCACCTGTCCATTGGTCCTCGGATGGCTGACGGCGGCCCAGTCCACGCGGATGTTGTTGTTGTTGCAGAACTTAAGGAACTTCTTGCTGGTGAACTGGGTGCCGTTGTCGGTGATGATGAAGTTCGGGATCCCGAAGCGATAGATGATGTCGGTGAAGAATGCGGCGGCTTCCTCCGAACGAACATTTGTTATGGGCTTGGCCTCGATCCACTTCGAAAACTAGTCGATGGCGACGAGCATGTGGGTGTAGCCCCCGGGTGCCTTCCTCAAGGGTCCGACCATGTCCAATCCCCAGACTGTGAAAGGCCAGGTGATAGGAATGGTTTGAAGCGCCTGTGCCGGGAGATGAGTTTGTCGTGCGAAGAATTGACAGCCTTCGCAACTGCGTACGATCCGAGTCGCATCGACGACTGCGGTGGGCCAGTAAAAACCTTGTCGGAAGGCCTTTTCTACAGTGGTCTTTGGACCAGCGTGATGCCCGCACGTGCCGGCATGAATTTCCTGCAGCAGCTCCTTGCCCTAGTCGGCCAGGACGCAACGCATGAGTATGCCTTCGGCGCCCTTTCGTCGAAGCTCGCCATCGACCAGTCTGTATGACTTGGCCATGCGAGCTATCCGTCGGGCTTCCTCCTTGTCGGGAGGAAACTTTCCCTCCACCATCCACTCGAGGATCGGGATCCTCCAGTGTGGATCTTCAAGATTAGGCTCTCGTACCTCGTCGATCTCCATGACCTCTTGTGTCGATTGTTCTGGCGGCTTGTCCTCCTTGAAGCGGACGGATGGCTCGTACTGGTCGCTGGCAAAGACCCCGTGCGGAATGGGATTTTGATTTGATGCCGCTTTTGTGAGGGTGTCTGCTGCCTCATTGTACTTGTGTAGCACGTGATTGAGCTCGAGCCCGTGGAACCTGTCCTCCAATTCGCGCACCGCTTGGCAATACGCGGCCATCTTTGGGCTTAAACAATTTTTCTCCTTCATCACCTGTCCTACGACCAGGTCGGAATCGCCCCGAATCTCGAGACGTCGGATCCCAAGTTCGAGAGCGATCCGAAGGCTGTTGACGAGCGCCTCGTACTCCGCGACATTGTTCGAGGCTGTGAAATGTAGTCGGACCATGTACTCCATACGCACACCCAGAGGCGAGGTGAAGACAAGTCCGACCCCGGCTCCTTCTTTCATGAGCGATCCGTCAAAGTACATAAGCCATGTCTCGTGCTCAATGGGGGTGGGAGGAGTCTGGATCTCCGTCCACTCGCTGACGAAATCGACCAGCGCCTGCGACTTGATGGCGGTGCGGGGCGCGTAGGTGATGTTCTGCCCCCATCGACTCGAGGGCCCATTTAGCGATTCTTCCTTCTGCTTCTGGGCTCTGTATGACCTCGCCAAGCGGGTATTTGGACACTACCGTGATGCGGTGTGAGTCAAAATAATGTCGAAGCTTCCGCTTGGTAATGAGGATAGCGTAGATCAACTTTTGGATTTGCGGGTAGCGCGTCTTCGAGTCGGAGAGGACCTCGCTTACAAAGTAGACGGGGCGCTGAACCTTCTGTGTCTTCCCGGGCTCGTCTCGCTCGACCACCAGCATTGCGCTCATGACCTGAGTCGTTGCGGTGATGTATAGGAGCATAGGCTCTTCTTCTGCCGGTGCGGTGAGCACCGGTGGGCTCTCGAGTATGTTTTTGAGCGAGTCGAGCGCGCCTCAGGTGTCCATGTGAAGTGTTCCGACTTCTTCATGAGTTTGTACAGCAGCAAGCTGCGTTCACCTAGTCGGGCGATGAACCTGCTGAGAGCAGCGAGGCATCCGGTGACGTGTTGCACTCCCTTCAGGTTTTTTATTGGCCCCATGCTTGTGATCACGGAGATCTTCTCGGGGTTGGCCTCGATTCCGCGTTCCGACACGACGAACCCGAGTAGCATGCCTCTGGGGACCCCGAAAACGCATTTCTCGGGATTGAGCTTCACACCGTGCTCCCTTAACTTCTCGAAGATCGCGGTGAGGTTGGGGATCAGGTCGCCCACCTTTTTCGATTTTACCACGATATCATCCACGTAGGCCTCGATCAGCCGTCCGATGAGGTCGCCAAAGACGCGTCGCATGCATCTTTGGAATGTGGCTCCTGCATTCTTCAACCCGAATGGCATGGACGCGTAGCAATATGCCCCGAACAGGGTGATGAACGAGGTCACGAGCTTGTCGGCCAGGCTCATCGCGATTTGGTGGTACCCGGAATAAGTGTCGAGAAAATAGAGGGTTTCGCACCCGGCTGTCGAATCGACTACTTGATCTATGCGTGGTAATGGAAATGGATCTTTTGGACACACCTTGTTCAGGCTCGTATAGTCGACACACATCCTCCATTTTCCATTCTTCTTCTTAACGAGTACAGGATTTGCTAACCACTCAGGGTGGTACACTTCACGGATGAAACCTGCACTAAGGAGCTTCTTGATCTCCTCACCGATAGCCTTGCACTTATCGGAGTTGAAGCGGCAAAGACGCTACTTGATCGGCTTCGAGCCAGGCTTAATGTTAAGCTTGTGCTCAGCAACCTCCCTTGGAATCCCCGGCATGTCGGAGGGCTTCCATGCAAACACGTCGAGGTTTGCGCGGAGGAAGTCGATGAGCGCGCTTTCCTAGTCGGAACCGAGCGTCGTCCCAATACGGATCGTGCGGCCGTCGTCGGAGACGGCCACCTCCTTGGCATCCTTGGCGGGCTCGAAAGAGCATGCCGCTCGCTTAGACGACTCGGGGATGTCGTGGTCCTCGGAGGGGGGCTCTGCGGAGAGCTTCTCAGACCGGATCAGTGCCTCAGCAAACTAGAAACACTCAGCGTCGCACTCGTATGCGTGCTGGAACGTCATACCAGCTGTGATGATGCCCTTCGGGCCGGGCATCTTCAGCTAGAGGTACGTGTAGTTGGGGACGGCCATGAACTTCGCGTAAGCTGGCCTTCCGAGTGTCGCGTGATACGTCCCCGGGAACCCTACCACTTCGAAGGTGAGGGTTTCCTTTCAGAAGTTGCTCGGAGTTCCGAAAGTGACACGCAGATCGATCTGCCCTAGGGGAACCGCCTCCATCCCGGGTACGACCTCGTGGAATGGCGCCGTCGACGGTCGCAGTCGGTACCGCGGGATCCCCATGTCGTCGAGGGTCGACATGTAGATGACATTGAGGCTGCTGCCTCCATCCATCAGCACCTTGCGCACGCGCTTGATGCCGAACCAGGGTGCCACGACCAGCGGGTAGTTGCCTGGACGCGGAACGTGGTCGGGATGATCGCGACGGTCAAACGTGACCGGCGTCTCCGACCACTTTAGGTACATCGGTGTTGCGCGCTCGACGTGATAAACTTCTCGCCGGATTAGCTTCTCCTGGCGTCTGGGTGGCCACGCCTCCGAGCCCCCGAAGATCATCATGACAGCTCCGTCTTCGCGGGGGTAGCCGACCTCGTCATTGCCTTTGTCTTTCCCTCCATCGCTGGTTGGAGCAGTGTCACGCTTTTTCAGCGTGCTGGCGAGATAGGACTTCATCAGGTTGCAATCCTTGAAGGCATGCTTGACCGAACCCTCGTGGTTGGGGCATGGAGCCTCCAGTAGCTTCTCGAAGTGATCCTTGGGTGGGTTGCCCCTGCGCCTTGCTGTCTTTCGATCGACAGCAGCTACCAGGGTGTCATCACGGTACCTCTTGTCCTTGTTCTTCTTTTTCTTATTAGTCGTAGCGGATGGACCACCATCAGCTTCCGCCGGCTGCTTTCCTTTGCTGGTGCCGGGACTGAGCGTTGCAGCTATGGCCTCCTCCCCGTTGGCGTGGTCTGTGGCTATGTCGAGGAGCTCCCGAGTAGATTGTGGCTTCTGTCGCCCGATCCGATGGATCAGCGTGGCACACGTGGTGCCGTTCGGAATGCTGAGATGATGTCCGTGTCGGTGGTGCTGGGTAACTCGGTGCATCGCTTGGAGAAACACCGGATGTAGTCGCACAGGCTCTCGCCCTTCATCTGCTTGCAGTTGTGCAAGTCCCACGGGTTCCCAGGTCGGGCGTACGTGCCTTGGAAGTCACCGATGAAGGCGTCACGCAGCTACGACCAGCTGTCGATCTTGCCCCGAGGAAGGTGCTCGAGCCATGTGCGGGCCGAGTTCGCGAGGTGTAGCGGGAGATTCTTGATGATGAACAGGTCGTCCCACGCACTGCCGGCGTTACACGCCAGTCGGTAATCTTCCAACCAGACACTGGGGTTGGTTTCGCCGTCGTACTTGGGTACGGAGCTCGGAAATGCGAGGGGAAACGTGCACTGCGCACGTTCTTTCCAAAGGCTCGGGGCCCTTGGGCGTCGGGCGAGTTGCTCCGGCTGCGATCCTCGTCGCTATCGTAACGGCCACCGCGTCGTCGGTTGTACTCCATGTGAGGTTGTTGCTCGTGATCATCGCCTCGACCCGCGTCCGCCCTCTGTCACACCTTGATAGTGTTGCGCGCATCGCGGTCGGGGCCCAGGCGGCTTTTGACGGGAACATTGACCTCCTCAGACTGGCACGGTTGTTGCGACGGTGCCGCAGGTTGTCGTGGCTCGGAGTGCCCGCGATCCTGCGAGCCCTACTGTCGAGATGCAGAGCTTTCCGCCTGCTGTACAGCGGCAGTCTCGAGGAGTGTCTTGATTTGTTTGTGCATCTCTTTTTCCTGAGGCATGGCAGGCTCTGGGATCCTCCAGAGAAGAACTGCCGCCGCCGCCAGATTTTGTGACTCCCTCTTGAAGACGGGCGTGTCGTTGACGATGTCTCGGTCGTTGTTGATGATGCGCTGCTAGACGTCCCTCGCGCGCACGCGAGCGGGAGTTGGGTTCGGGTCCTGCCCGAGTTGTTGGTGGAGCTGAGCCCGCTCGTCGTCGAGCTGGTGTTGTGCATCCTCCAACTCGTCTAGTCGCGCCCGTTGCGCGGCGCTGTTGGGTGGGTCCTGCGCCACAGCCACGCTGTCTGCCGTCGAGCTGTGGGCGGAGTGGACGACCCCTTCCGGAGTCTGGGCTGGTGCTGGCGCGACCGGGACGTTACCGACGACGAAGCACTCGCGCGAGGGGTCATATCCCCCGGTGTCGGAGTCGTCAGAGTAGCCGAGGCAGTAGTCCGCCGCCGTCTGGAAGCGGCAGAAGGCGCCGGCGTCCTGGAGCCCGGAGTAGTCCCACTCCGAGCCCAAGATGTCATCCGTGCCGTCGGAGTCGAGGTACTGTTCGTCGGGTGAGGTCGCTGGAAGCTTCCTGTTGCACCAGAGGCGATGGCTCGGGTAGTTCTCGTATGCGGCCAGGTTCGTGCCTGATGAAGAGGAATATGCCACTGTTGTGTAGCGCTTCCCTCGTGGGAATGACGGCGTCACCGCGCTTTCTCTGGTGATACGCTCCGTTGAGTCTGACGGCAGGGAGTCTTCCGCCACGTCGGTGGGTCGTGGTTTGCCAGCTTCGACCCGCGGAGGGGAGCTGGCGCGTGCCGCCCTGCGTCGCTCTGCCTTGGCCTGCCGCGAACGCTTGCCAGAACGCCTCTTGCGCCGAGGCGATTGTGGAGCGGTTGCCGGAGCAGGAGCTGGTGCGGGTGCATCGGTGCTCCCGTCGAGGAGGCGCATGAGATAGCCGTCTCCGGCCGCCTGGAAGTTCAGGCTCCCGCAATGGATCTTGAGCCCGGTCGGGAGTGGGTCGGATGATCCCATAGGGTAGCTCATCGGTAGCGGCTTGGCGATGATTACCGTCAAAGAGGACGATGGAGAGGCCGTGCAGACTCTGAAATGAACGTCGAAACACGCGAAGTCCCCTACCTAGCGTGCCAACTGTCAGGGTTTGTTACCGCCGGCAAGTAAATTTATACGAACGCGTGTCTGGATCCGCACGGTTGCACAAGAGACACTCGAGGTTATACTGGTTCGGGCCTTCGGAGAGTAATACCCTACGTCCAGTTAGAGAGGGGGTGTTCTTTATGCTCAGAGGTTTGTAGTAGAGGTTACAAACAGGTCGGGAGAGGGTTTCGAGCCCAAGTCCCTGGTGCGTGTGCGTGGGGTTCTTGTAGCAGAGTTCTGCGTACACGAGTGTGTGAATGGCTATGATGGGTTGTGAGATGAGATATCGATACTAAGTGCGTGTGGGGGTGGAAACGAACGTGTGTTACAAGTGTCCCCCTCCTCCCCTTTTATAGTCGCAAGGGAGAGGTCAATGGTGGTAAAATCCAGGGCATAAACTAGGTTACAGCGTAGGGCGTCCTTCCTCCGCGTCGGGCCGTCAGGGCGGTGCGGCGAAGGATTGTTACGGGGTCACAGGTGACGGTGTAGGTCTTCCTGGAATCGCGTGTCCCGAGTAGTTGCCTTTGGGGCTTCTCGTACTCTCCTCCGAGTAGTTCGCCGGGCGCAGGGCGTAGGATTCGTAACCTACCCCTGTCAGTGGAACAGGAGCACATCTTTTCCGGGTACTATGGAGGTGGAGTGGTCTATATCACGACGTTCGAAGGCTAGAGGGAGGCGTACACTGTGCCGTTCGTGGCACAACGCTCCCCGTGTCGCCCGTGGTACGACGCACACTGTGCCGTTCGTGGAACAGCAGACGGATCCGCCCTCTGACACCAGATCGGCCTGGTTAGGGCGAGCCGGCGCGGAGGGGTCGGCACGTGGCGGTGCGTGGGTTAGTGTGCCCAGATATCACGGGATATCGGCGGGGGACCCACGTACCTGCAGTCTTCGTTGTGAAGCCTTGAACTGGTCGGGGGCGGAAAACTACTCGTGCGGGCAGGTAGTCTACGCCACACCTTCCGATGCTTAGGGAGTGGCGCGTACTGTGCCGTTCGTGGCGTGGTACATACTGCGCCGTTCGTGGTACGGCCCGCACTGTGTCGATCAAGGCAGGGCGGACGGATCCGCCTTCTGACATCGAATCGGTCGGGCCAGGGCGGTTCGTTGCAGAGGAGCGGACGCATGGCGGCGCGTGGGGGAGTGCACGCGGAGATCTCGGGATCTCAGCGGGGGGCCCACGCCGCCGTTGCCTTCCATACGAAGCCTGAGCTGGTCGATGACAGGAACTACTCGTGCGAGCGAGTAGTCGGAGAAGGAGACGGAAACTACTCGTGCGAACGAGTAGTCGGAGGAGGAGACGGAAACTTGCCGTGCGAGCTGCCAAACGGTGGGGAACTAGTCGCGTGGGCCGCCATGTACTCGAAGGAAGAGGCACCAGTGCGCATGGGCCGCTCAGCTCCTGGCTCATGACGGGAACTGGTCGTACGGACCGCCAGTTACTCGGGGGCATAGTACTCGTCGTACTGGCCGCCAAGTATGATGTGCGTCAGTCTGTATTGCGTTTTTCAGAGGTCGTGGCGGGCCTTGATCCAGGGCCTCGTCATAATGTGTCCTACATTAGTACCGGGTGATGTCTAGGCCCGTTACTAATGTGTTTGCCACACATTAGTACCGGGGCTAGACACCACCCGGTACTAATGTGAGACATTAGTACCAGACTAGTCTCGACCCGGTACTAATGTGTGTCAAAAGGAGTCTCGTCGGGGTGAAAAAACCCGGTACTAATGTGTTTTGTTGCCCAGGACCAAAGGTCGATTCTCTAGTAGTGTTCCAACCTCCCAATCCCCCCCAAATGTATCAAGTAACCGCGCCAGACGTCATTATATTGGAACCCTAATCTCCAAGCACCTCCTAGCCTGTAGCAGGGCGAGGAACAGCGGTGCAGGCGAAAGACGGTGTAACGGCAGTTGGAGTAGATGGAGTGGCGTGTGAGGAGCGTGGCCTCGTCGAGGTCGTTGTCGCGGACAAACACGAGGAGCCATGGGTACGGCCGGGAGTGGAGGAGAAGGAGAGAGAACCGCCGACCCCCGGGGAGGATATAGGATCGAAGAAGCTGGAGGATGGGCCGAGCTGGGATCGTACGTAGTAGGTGAGTTGGGATGGGCCGGGAGGATTTGGGCTTTAAGATAAATTCCAACACAAGATTGTTCTTTTTTGTTTTGCATGTGATTCACTTCAAGATTTTTGTAGGCTATTTCCTAAACTTCATAGGCTTCAAAGTACCGTTTTATAGGACCACAGAGACCGTAGTTAAAAAAATAGTGCAAGCTACTACTTCCTCCATTTCAAATTATAAGTTAATTTGATCTTTTTAAATATATAAAATTTTCTATGTATCTAGACATAATACTACCTTCGTATCAAAATATTTATCATTGTTGACTCTTAGGTACGACATTTGACCATTCATCTTATTCACAAAAGTTATGCAATTATCATTCATTTTATTTGCGGTTTACTTTATCATCAAATGCATTTTAATAACAACTTACTCCCTCCGGTTTGGTAAATGAAGTCGTTTTGGACAAGATTTGAGTCAAATATTGGGAATATAAATCATGAATAACTTTTAAGTCGTTGCGTTTGGAAATGTGAAAACTACATGAATAGATTTGTCTTGCTAAATACTTTTATAAAAGTATACATATGTTAGTTTTTAATAAATACTTTTATAAACATAAGAAGTCAAAATTGCACTTTGGAGACCGTGTCGCTGTCCTAAACGACTTCATTTACCAAACCGAGGGAGTAGTTTCCATATGTTTATAATATTTATTAATAAAACGAATGATCAAATGGTCAGACACTACTACAAAGTTCAATAATAACAAACATTTCAATATGGATGGATATCTATCTAGGAGCCTAGAAAAATCATGTATTTAAAAAACTCAAGACAATCTCCAATTTAAATGGAGGGAGTACCTGCTAAAAAATCAACAGTGAGGAAAGACCCGATTCTTGGAGCTTATTGCAAGGTATTAAAAATAATAAATACAAGGTGGGTTAATGTTGCTAAGCATCTCTAAGAGTTTGCTAAACTAAGTTGCTATCTTTGTTTTTTTTTGTTAAAATGAGAAAAACTAACCTCAAACAGCTTGGCAATTCACTTGGCATCTTTTGGCAAGTTGTCAAATAGAGGTCCTCCAACACGCATATTTGCGCGGTGAAATCCACAGCGCATCCACCCCTGACGCGTGGCTTTTTCCTTCGCACCATCACCACCACCACAGGCCACAGCGCCGTCGAGCAACGACGGGGACCCTTCTCTATTATTTATTTCTCTTTTCACCCTCCCACTTGTCTAGAAACGATGATGCCAATAGCGAGCCGCGCGCGTATATTTACGTGCTGGAGGCTGATTTTTCCCAAGTTGTTAAAAATTGTCAAGTTTTTTGTCAAATTGTTGGAGAAGTATTTTTAATATTTTTGCCAAAAATCAAGGATGTCAACTCGATTTGGCAAACTGCTAAGCAGTATTTCGAAGAAAAGAGAAAAAAAAAGAAAAAAAAGGAGAAAAGAGAGAAAAAAAGGAAAAAAAAGTCTTTCAAAGCAGTATTTTACTCTCATACACTAGTATTAATTGACCATAAATTTACTCATATTTCCTTTGAGAAACTGTTTTGCTAAATACTTTTCAAAACGACTTCAACTCCAAAGCTACTTCACAGCCGGAGCCGCTTGGTTAAATGAAGTAAAACGAATATCACTACAAAATTATCAACCACAACCGGAGCTATTTCAGCCACAATTTGAACTATTTCAGCCACAACCCTTTGGTCAAATGAAGTAAAATGAATATCACTATATTTTCCTAGCAAAAGAAAATGAGTATCACTATAACTATAATAATCAAAAGTACTTTACGTTAGCCTATTTAGTTCAGGGGAAATTTTGGGGGCCCTGTCATAGTCTATTAAGGGTAATAAACGTAGACTAATTATGAAACTAATTACATGGATGGATGAGAAATTGTGAGATGAATCCATTAAACCTAATTAATTCATCATTAGAGATTGTTTACTATAGCACGACGTTGTCTAATCATAGCATAATTAGGCTCGTTATCCGAAAATTGATGTGACGGGTAGTTAGAGAAAATTTTGAGAACTAAACAAGACCTTTTTGAAAAAATTTAAGGCATGTTTGGATGCAAGTGCTAATGGGTAAAAGTTTAGCACTTTTACACATTAGCACATCCAAACGGGAGGGTTATTAGCTAGTTGGTGGCTGGTGTTGATTGATGCGAGAGAAAAATGTAGAGAGAATGGAAAAAGTTGAGCATATAAAAGCAAAAGTGAGATTTCATGGACTTTAACCCTATCCATTAGCTATGTCTTCGAACGGAAGTGTTAATGGGTGGAAGTCCAAAACTTTATACTCCCTCCGTCCCGTAAAGACTACAATCCTAGCATTTGAAAAAAAATCCCACAAAGAGTGCAATTCTAGAAAATAGATCTAATTACCTGCCTAATTAAGCAATCAGATCTAATCTGCATGCCAAAACTTACTGCATGTGGCTAAAAAATAGGGGTACTAGAGTCTTTTCGTGCCACCACTAATCTGTCCTAAAAAAATTAGAATTACACTTATTATGGGACGGAGGTAGTATGTGCTAAATTTAGCAAACTTTAGCAATAGCACATCCAAAACGGACATTAGCTATGCTTTCAATTTTCGTAGAAAATTCAAACAGGTCAAAAATGTCAACGGCGTCACATATTTAAAAAGAACCTTTGAAAATTACTTTGTTGCATTTCATATCATTGACTCCACTCCCGCAAAAGAAAGTGGTTGCCTGATGTGCCAAAAACTACTAACTAGTTGATCTCACATGATCTGTCACGGGTGGTTGCTCGCACAAACGGAAAAGAAATTTAAAAGCGCAATTATTGACTCCAACGCGGTTCAAGGAAATGAAACAAAATAGCCCGGCGGCGCCGCATCTAGGCTTACGGGCTACTACGGGCCTAGGCCTACGGCATCACCAGCAGTCCAGCACGCATTATCCATCCGGAGCTTTTGCAGTTTTGCAAAGGCGATGCGAGCAACTCCAGCACCAAGACGGGTTCATGGTACCTTTTCCAGCAAGTTTATACTACTTTTTATATAATTATATTGTCAGGCGCGGTATCTTCTGTTCGGAAGTCAATTCGGCAGACGATATATACGATTGCGAAAATGCGAACTGACCCACGAGGAGCAGGTCAGCAGGACACAGCCTTGTTGGCTGGGAACAGCGGCGGCCAGGGATCGTGCGCTCGATCTCCATCTCCTCCGGGTATGGCCTGTCCTTCCTCCTCCCACCCTCCCCGCCCTTTCTTCTTTCGCTAGATTCTAGAGGCTCGCGTTGACCTGAGAGGGATTCATCCCGAGTTTTCTGGGCGCTGCTGCTGCTTGATTTCTTACGGGAAGATTTGTGCTGCTACGCATTGGACTCATCTCGCTCAGGGGATCCACCCATTTCATGCTGGTAACTGAAATTTTGCTAACATTTAACTTCACTATATGTATCTTACACTGTTAAACTGAATTCAGAGCTGGTATTTACAAATTAGGATCACAAGATGCTCGACATTGTGTGTCAGTCATATTTCCCTGAGGAAAAAAAGATAAGAGTATCAAAACTAGTTGTACTAGTTCACTACTGTTTCCCTGAAGCAGAAAAGGCCGATTTGTTTGAATTGCAACTTTGCTTTTGCAGATGCTCTTGAGGTTTGCGCTTTTCTTAATTTTCTGCATTGGAGCCGCTGGATGTGAGTGATGGGGTGCATATCTACAAAGCATGCTGGTCGGTCGCCGGATTCGCTGGATAGACGGGAAGCTGTGGCCCTTGCTGCTGAAACATCTTGTGAGAAAGTGGATCTTCCAGATTTTGTTAATATTTGCTTCTGGAACACCGTGTGAGAATTGAACTCCTTCTTTCATAAGAAAGAGGAATCAATAGATTACGTTTGGATATGCTGTTGTGTTTTCCTGCTCAATCTGTTAATATTGTGCATTTTACATGCAACAGTAGTGCAGGCTAGCAGGTCTTTCACTTTTCCATAGTTTTTGGGCCAAACAAGACTAAGAAAAAACACTGTAACATTAACTAACTCTTGTATTCATGTATTTGTTGTTTCTTTGAACAAGTTCATTAAGATTCACCTATTGTTGCAGTTACAGTAAGTGAAGTGGAGGCACTACATGGCCTCTTCAGGAAAATAAGTAATTCAGTTGTCAAAGATAATATAATTCACAAGGTAGTCTTCAATGCACAGTTTTGGTTGGGTAACTATCTTGCGATAAACTAATTAGCATGTGCCTTTTATTTTCCCTTCAGGAAGAATTCCATGTTGCTCTCTTTAGGAACAAGAAGAAGCAAAATCTTTTTGTTGATAGGGTAAGAGTATCAGTTGTGTCAAGTTCTTGTATTTTGAAAATGTTGCTCATGACTTCATTCACTGTAAAAAGGACAGTGTGTTTTAAGTTTTTTTCCATAATGAATACCTGTTGTGTTGTATTGACTAGTTGCATTTACCAGAAACCATCAGTACTCATCCGTTAGACTCTCTAAAAGATTTTTTGCTCAAGTGTCGTAGTTGTAGCTTCTGTGCTGTTTAAATCTCACATTGACAAAGTATGATATACAAGGCCTAAGCATATTGTGGATTATGATTGTGCTTTAGTTGAAGGATTAGTTGAAATGTGTTATTGTTGTTATATGTATGGCCTTAAATCAGTTGTGTGTCTATAAAATTTATAATAAAAAATCAAAAATAAATTGCAGGTATTTGACTTGTTTGATCAAAAACGAAATGGTGTAATTGAATTTGATGAATTTGTTCGATCTCTTAGTGTGTTTCATCCTGATGCACCTGAAGAACAAAAAGTTGCATGTAAGGACTCTTGGTGAAGTTATTCTACCAAAACTCAGAATGTTCAGAAAAATTTAGGTTTAATGTTGTTAGCTAACTTTTTATTTATTATTGCAGTTGCATTTAAGTTGTATGACTTAAGACAGACAGGCTTCATTGAGCGGAATGATGTAAGCATTGTTTTTTCTTTTCATTAGCTACTTCATGGTTTCAGTGAACATAATGTTGTACATTCATGTATCCGATTGCATCATGTGCTGCATTCCTGTTAATGAATATTGATATTAGGTTGTCCTATCTTTTAGAGAAGGTTTGTCTATCTTTTCTTGTTCACTTGGAATCTGGAGTAAGCATACAGTAGTTGAGAAAAAAATACAAGAAATGGTGTGCTTGTAACACTAAAAGATATGAACAATGGGAAACTTAACCATATACCGGATAGTGGTTGCCAAACACATAGATTGTTTTTTTTTTTGTTTCAATTGATAGCTTTTGAAATTATGTGAAAATAGTTCCATCTGAAACTAGCTAAGTATAGGCGGTTCACGCAGGGGCGGACCTAGAGAAAAATCTGTGTGAGCTCATACTCTACATGATCATCGAAAGTTGACAAGTATATATGATGAGAAATTGTGACATCCATTACGCACCAAGATTTGAGTAGGGGCCTGGGCCCTCAATGGCCTCAACATAGGTCCGCCCTGGTTCAGTATGTCCTCAGTGGCACCAAAAACTAATAAAGCAGACATCTAGAACTTGTTTCAGATATGATAGATCAGGTATAAGTGATATGAACTGGATTATTGGACACTAATGGGCAGGATAGATCGGCTACTCGCCCTCCCGAGGGAGGCTCTGAGATGCACTCTCTGATCTATTTTCTGCTTGCCTAACCCTAGGACTCATGGCTACCTTTTATAGACACAAGGCGCCTAACAAATCTAATCCAAATCTAACTAATCTTATCTTATCTGCTAACAAACTAAACCTTATCAGAGTAGTAGACCCAGGCCCATGGCCGGTCCCACGACCATAACACTTCTCCACCCCTTCAAGACAGCTCGTCCTCGAGCCGGAAAAGCCTCCGAACTGGAGATCACCAAAACTGAAGGTGACCAGGTGCACTTGAGAAGTCGGATGCATGCAGGTGACCGTGGAAGGTGGAACAAACATTTCTGCAATCCAAGCTCTGTCTGTCTCTGTCGGCAAAGGTAAGCTCAGAGCAGCAGCATCTGGTCCCACAGGCCTGCAGAATTCCATGGCCCAACAGTGCTTGCCAGCCCACGAGAAAAAATGACAGCAGCCAGGGAATCGCCAGCCCAAATCGCAACCTCCAGCCCAGCTTCAGTGCGATAAAGTTGACAGAGATCAGCAGCAAGGGGACGGCGGGGTTGCTGGCTGGCGCACGGAAACACCATCGTCCACCACTGGCTCCGCAGCCAGCTTGGCAGTTGCTGCGCGGAAGGCTGTTTGCATTGTCGACGGAAGATGCGCCCGTGGCAAGAGCATCGCTTGCAGTAGCGTGCTGATGCGGTTGCGGTGCCTGGAACGGCTGCCGGAGGCAGAACCGCATGGGGCAGTGCGGGCGCGCCAGACGCCCGCGACGAGACCGCGTGGGAGTGGGTGCAGACGGAGCCGCACGAAGCGCCGAAGACGAGGAGGTGAAGCGCGGAGCGGTGGCGGCAGCGTCGATCCCGCTGAACACTTGAGCCGAAAAAGAGGCCCCCTGTGGTGCGTGCGCGGCCATCGCAGGTGCGGGTCCTGAGGGCGGAGCTGCGCACGGTGCGGCGGATACCGGCGCGGGCGCGAGAGCGAGCGCGGACGGGGCCGTGCGGGACACGGCAGACACCGGCACCGCCCGAGGCGAGGCCGCGTGTGGCCCAAAAGATCCTGGAGAAGACGACCCCCATCACGCTCAGGTCGTTGATGTCGAGGCCGGTTGGGCTGCGTGAGCATGTGGCAGCTTGAGGACCCACTCGAGCCTTGGGGTCCGACTGGAAGACCAGGGATGTCTCCGCCCTTGCTCTTGAAGTTGTTGTTACTAGCGGATGTGAAGGCATGGAGATTGGTGGCATAGCCGTCACCAACAGTTGAGGGGAGGCCTCGGCCACGACCACCATGGCCGGAGCAGAGGTACCAGGCGGCCAGGTCACCATGGCTGAAGCAGAGGCCCCAGGCGGACGCGGACGTGGCCGCGCTAAGCACCGGAGACGCGACCACGTGTGGTGCGGTAGCCATCGGAGATGCAGGAGATGTGGCCATTCGTGGCGTCGGGAACTCTGGAAACGAGGCCGCGCCTGGCACGGGGTATCACGTGGCGTCATGTCAGTCGCCACAATCTGCAACGACAGAGGAGGTGCTGACGAGACGGCTCGAGCTGATGTAGCACAAATGTGACGAGGAGCCCCCTCCCCCCGGTAGAAGCAGCAGAGGCGTCGATGCAGAGGAGTGCGAGCGTGTCGGCGAGGGCGAGCTCGCGGCGGCTGAGCGCCTCGAGCGCGCGCGGGACGTGTGGCTCGGCTTGGTGCTCGAGGGAGCACTCCTGGGCGACGGCCTTGAGGTCGACGGGACGGATATGGAGGAGGCAGGCGGCGCGGTTCCCCTCCTCTTTGAGCCCGTGCGCACGCCGCAGAAGGACGCCAGCATCCACCACCTGGTGTGGCCCCGCACTGTGCGCCGCGGGTGGCGTGGTCGCGGGCAGCATCACCTATGGATCGGCCGAGGCAAGCGCTAGCTTGGCGGCGGCAGCCGACGTGGTGTCGTCGATTCCGCCGGGTGCGTCGAAGGAGCTGATGGCGGTGAGGCCAGGGGAAACACCTTGACCACCAAAGAGGCACGCCTCCTAAAGCTGAAGCGGGCCGCAGGCGCGGCCAAGGACGTCGTCCAGCCGACAGAGGAGACGTCACAGCCCGCAGACAGAAGGCGCGAGGAGCGTCGGGGATGAGACCGCGTGTGGTGCGGCTGCAAAGATGAAGGCGCGCCGGTGGGAAAGGTGCAGAAGCTGGAGGAGTTGCTGAGGCTACCGCGTTCGTCGGTGTGGAAGCCGCAGAAACCGCAGATGCAATCGCGGGTGAGGAGGAGGTTGTTGCGGCTTCCGTTGGTGGAGGATCTGCGGCGAGAGCGGATGACAGGACCACGCGTATCGCGCACGGTGGAGGCCCTGCGGAGATTGCCGGAGTCGGAAACGCGCACGGGGTCGGCGCGGCCGAGGGAGCCGAAGACGGAATCGCGTGTGTCGTGACGGACGACGAAGATGCCCGAGATGATGCCGCACCGAGACCTGTCGCACCCGCAGGCGCAATATCTGGGGCTGGTGCTGGTCCACTCGGTGGGGACACAGCAGGTCGCGATGGCGCCGCGGCGGACGCCGAAAACGAGGAGGCCGCACGAAGTGTGATGTCCGGCGCCGCCGCAGGTCCTGGAGCGACCACTGGAGGTGAGGCCGCGCACAACGCAATGGCCGCGGCCGCTGGTGAAGATGGGGACACAGGAGGCGCGTGGGCTGATGTTGTCGCTGGCGGCTGTGCACACGTGGCTGCAGCAGTTGACGTCGCGGCTGAAGATGAAGTTGGTGATGGAGTTGCTGATGGCGCAGGAGCTGCAGATGCAGGGGCAGCCGATGGAGGTCCTTCGGCGGCTACCCGTGTCAGGGGCGCCCGCGGCATGGGCGCGGCGGCGAAGGCTGAAAACGGGACCTCCGCCGATGCAGTTGTCGTCGATGGTGCCGCACAAGGCGTGCCAGACACAGGAAGCGCCGTTGATGAGGGCGTTGGCGCAAGCGCTAGCGCGGCAACTTGGGCCGGGCCTGGCGTTGCCGCCGGTGTAGGCGAAAGGCCGAGGCGGAGGTCGATGGCTTCGTGGAGGCGGACCTGTCCCTCCCGGAAGGAGGAAATTCCCCCTGGACGGAGGTCAACATGACCTTCAGCTCAACCAACATCTTCTGGAGCTCGGCTGCGTTGCTGTCACCCGTGTTGGCCATGGTGGCGGCGGCGCACGGCAACGAGGGTGGGCTCTTGTAAGATGACGGCGTCGGCTGAAGAAATTGCTCCAATATGTGCTGGGCGCACGAGAAAAATGGTGGAGATTTATGATGTTGATAGAACAGATGCAATTTGGGTGGCTTGTGGAAGAGGGAATTTGCGGCGACGCTCGATTGGTGAGCGGCGGCGACGCCGAGAGAGGCGGCGGCGGCACGGCGCGACTGGGTGGGTGGGTGGGCTTGTTGCGGCGGCGCAGGGGAAGCCAAGGCTCTGAATACCAAATGATATGAACTGGATTATTGGACACTAATGGGCAGGATAGATCGGCTACTCGCCCTCCCGAGAGAGGCTCTGAGATGCACTCTTTGATCTATTTTCTGCTTGCCTAACCCTAGTACTCATGGCTACCTTTTATAGACACAAGGCGCCTAACAAATCTAATCCAAATCTAACTAATCTTATCTTATCTGCTAACAAACTAAACCTTATCAGAGTAGTGGACCCAGGCCCATGGCCGGTCCCACGACCATAACAATAAGATGCATGAAAGTTGTTCAATTGTATTTCTAGAATATTGTTAACAAATATTTTGGAAAATATATAGTCTGTATTGAATCTCTTTCTTTAATAGATAAGTATGATGTCATACCAATTTATTGCTACTAAAAAGTGACATGCTTCTAACCATGATATGTTTGCTTGTGTGAATTCAGCAAACATGTCACATTAATTCAGTTTTGCATTAAATGTGATTGTTGAATAGAAAATTAGGAATATTTATCAATATCGTCACTTCGTCAGTTATGTTGCAGTTAAAGGAGATGGTGTTGGCTCTGCTGGATGAATCAGATTTGGATATTACGAGTGATGCTGTCGAGATGATTATTGATAGGGTATGAAAATATTCCATGCATTTAGAACCAAAAAAAATTCCTTTTGCATGGTGCTGAATCTTTTTATGTTGGTTGATAGACATTTGACCAGGCTGACACAAAAGGTGATGGGAGAATTGATGAAGAAGAATGGACAGCATTTGCTAAAGATAATCCATATGTACTAAGGAATATGACCCTTCCATACCTTAAGTAAGTATGCACACCTTTGAGTAATATTTAGCAATTATATATTAACAGTGCACGTTAACCATTAGAATTTCTTTGTTATCTGACATTGTTCAAAGCAGAATATAAATGCAAACATAGTAATCTGATGCATCAGTCTTTTCTTTGGTGGGAGAATGTTCTTTTCCCTGTTTTATATCTAATGTGTCCTGTGGGTTGCATAATTGATGGACTGTTACATTCTGTAAATAGACGTAAAGATACTTTTTTCAGACTCAGCCTTGGTATCTTTTTCATTCTGTACACCTTGACTAATTTATTAAATGCCCTCTTTGACTGACTATTATGATGCTCATAATCTGCAGGGACATCACCATGGTATTCCCAAGCTTTGTGATTCACTCAGAAATCAGTGAAGCAGACATGGCTTCCTAACCTGAAAAGTATCTGCAAGCTTGCAACACATCTCTGTACATCCTGATCTAAATATAAATGAAAGGGCACACTGGAAGTTTTTCATCAAGATAAGGTTTGCTGCACGTCTCTCAAGCATCCGTTGTGGTAGAATTGTGGACTGGGTGTAAATGGTGGAAGTAGGAAATGAGTTTCGTTGTCTTACCGACAAGCAAAGGAGCAATTTACTTGGATCATAAAAAATAGATCCAACTCCAGCACCACTGACCAAATGTTTAGACATGCACAGCAATTTGTCCATTGTTGGCAATCTTTTTATTATTTATGTTTTTATTGGAGATTGCTTAGGCAAGCAAGTTGTACTGTTGTAGCCTTGTCGATCAAGTGCAGCAGTTCTATCAAAGGTCATCCAAACAAAAAAGGGTGTACAATAAAATGGATGTTTAACTGTTCTCCCCTCACAAAAAAGGGGTTATATGTTTTCTGAGAATAAGCTATTATGATTTGTTATTAAACCTCAAGTAACATTGTTACTACTCCGTATATCTTTTCTTACCAGTTTATTAATGGTAAACGTTCATAAGGGAAGAAATTTATTTGATGCAATAACATGTACAGATATACGTATGAATGCATGTGTCATATATTTCTTGTTTAGTGCAAGTGCAATAATGGAGTACTCCGTACATGTTTTCCTCTGCATTGCAAGTTTGCAACCACAAGACCTTTTGCTACATTTCTCACACATACGAGCAACATTGTTCGACGCCAACCTGACGTGGGTATATCAGTGTATGCAACAGATGCCATCGCATTTCATGAGATGGGCTAATTGACCAACTTTTAATAGCAAAATAACGCCCTTGGAAAGGCATGCCCCTTGAAAATGTCGTCAGTTCCATCCTAGAGCAGTTTCTGACGGATTACACCCAGGCAACTTGCAGTTTTCTAACTTGAAGTAACAGAAATATTTGAATGGCATTAGGTACTAAAACACATCGACGCTCCTTTGACCTGTTATTACAAATTTTTACCAAATAACTTGTTTTACATTTTTCAAATATTTAATGCTTTTCTTTTTGAAATTAAGATTTAAATTGAGTGGTGCAAGGCCAAAGGTAAAGGGGCCCAGGTCTGCTGAAGGCCCAGGCAACTTCCTTCAGGGCCCATATCCAAGCAGACTGCCCAGTAAGCTGCTCGCCCACTGGCCACTCCCCTCTTGCTACCGTCTTCCAAACCCCACTCCCCATCGCTCACCGCTCCCAATCCCCCACCCTCACCCCCACCCCAGGCCAAAACCCTACTCCGATCGCCGCCATGGACGCCGGCGGAGAAGGCGGAGGACCTATGACGTACGGCCAGATGGAGCAGTACTTCAATTCCATGGAGGGACCGACCGCGCAGCAGCGCATCGACTTCATCTTCTCGTCTATCGTCTCCCTGCTCCCCCCGCACCTCGTCCCCGCCCCGGAGGTCGCCGTCGACGACTCCGACGACGAGAGCTTCTCCCTCACCTCCTCCGACTCCGAGGCCTCCGACGCCGCCGGCACGGACCCGCTCGCGTTCCACCCGGCGGCGCTCGGCGACGGCGTGGACCACATCAGCCGCCTCCCGGACGCGCTCCTCTCCAACATCATCTCCCGCCTCGCCACCAAGGAGGCCGCGCGGACCGTCGTGCTCTCCACGCGCTGGCGCGGGGTGTGGGCCGTGACCCCGCTCCTCATCGACGACGCCCACCTCGCCGGCGCCGACGGGCCCAACGACATCCCCGTCAGCGCGCCGTGTCGCGCTGCGTGGCCGCGCACCCCGGCCCCGTCCGCGGCGTGCGCCTCACCCGCGTCTCCTTCTACTCCCACGAGTACGCGCTCCGGCGCCTCGTCGCGGACCTCGCCGACAAGGACGTCCAGGACCTCATCCTCTTCAACCGTCCGTGGCCGCTCAACATGCCGCTCCCCGAAGACATCCTCCGCTGCGCCTCCCTTGAGCGCCTCTACCTTGGCGTGTGGCACTGGCAGTTCCCGAAGATCACCAGCCCACACCCACCCTTGTTTGGCAAGCTCCGCGAGCTCGGCCTCTTCCACTGCATTGCCCGCGATGAAGAATTTAACACCCTGCTCGCACACTGCCCGAAGCTAGAGATACTCTCCATCGTGATGTCGTACGGCTCGCCGTCACGCCTCTGCATCGTGTCCCGCAGCCTCCGGGTCGTGGTGGATTGGAAATCCACTTTGGACGAGGTCGTCCTCCAAGATGCTCCCTGCCTTGAGCGGCTGATCTTACAGACCATGGAGGTGGAGACAAGGAGGCCCATCAAGATTGTAAGTGCACCCAGGCTGGAGGTTCTCGGGTTCCTCGACCTCAACCTACATGAGCTTGAGATTGGTGGCATTGCAATCAAGGTAACTGTGTTCAGTTGTGAGTTTGTGACTCTTTCTGCACATGGCATTCATCACCTGATCTGTAACCACTAACCAGATTGTATAATACTGTGTTACCAAAAATGGCAGGCCGGGATGAATGTGAGGGCCAGGGCCACGGTTCCAAGCTTGAAGATACTGGCTGTCACAGTTCACTTCGCACGCAACCAGGAGGCCAAAATGCTGCCCACCTTGCTCAAATGCTTTCCTCGCTTAGAGGCACTGCATGTCCTGGTAATGGGCTAATGGCTGAAGTCAAGTTACACCTACAGCAGTTGATTACAGTAACTCATCTCAATTCAGGATTAGTTAATATTATACATCCCATTCTAGGTTTAAAGCATGTACAATGGTGCTTAAAGGAGATGTTTAGCTAAAACCCGTGTTTTCGCCATGTCATTTGCACTCGGTACTTAAAAGTGGATAACATGCTTAACTTTCCGCCAGTTCTGTTAATGTATGCTAATAAGGTGGTTGAGCCTATTTAAACATCAGTTTGCATTATAGGGATTAACTTTCATACGAGTGTTAAATGATGTAAAAACATTCTCTTTAAACATTCACATCTAAGCATCTTGTATTGTATCTTAGCAGTACTTGATTTGCAATTTTTGGATTGAAATACTGCTGACATCTGTTCTGCTCCATTTCAGGCCGTTCCATCTGAGTCCGTTAGCAGCGACCATGATCTTGAGTTCTGGGAATCCCTGGGTTCTTGCGAGTGCCTTGAGTCACATCTGAAGACAGCCATGATTCATGGGTGCCTGGTGCATAACAATGAGATTGGGTTCCTGCAGTACAATACCAGAGAGGGAAAGGCACTCAAGGCTGTGGGTGTTGATCCATCACTTAAGAACATGGTTGCGATTAATTTGGTCTTAGCTTCCTTTGGTGATGAGGCTAGTGATGAGGCTAGTGATGAGGGTGATGCAGCATCATGTGGTGAAAGCAGTGATGACATTTTCCATGCCAAAGTCAACGGGCGCTTCATCTTCCAAAATGCCATTGATATGACAGTGGATAACCCTTTCTGTGTGGATGAGGTGCTAGTTTAGTGTTTCTGATGCTTCTGGTGGTGCTTTATTGTCACACATTAAGAGTTCTGTTGCGCTAATTGCTAAGTATTTTGTAACTTTATTCGAGTTATTCAGGAGGTCGTGGTGAATTTTAGCACAGTGAAACTTGGACATGGAAGTCCTATTCTGAATGCTGGTTTATTCAAGTTATTCTGAAAGCCAGTTTAATGCACACTATTCTGAGTGGTGGTTTTATGGAGAGACGATTTAATATTCCGAGTTAGGCAAGTGCCTTTTTCTGCATGTTGGTTTTCGCTTATATGTGGGTAATCTATCTGAAGCTCCTATTTGTATGGATACCATTTTGCAGCAAGTACTTTTGCTACTGATTTGACCAATTAGCTAGTTCCTGAAACTCGTTGATACATCTGTTGTATACTTTAGTAGTCTTATACCATCAGTTTGGATGGAAGAATTGATTGAAACATCCATAGTGAGACTTACCGTATGGAAGTTGGAAGGTGATTTTATTCTGCTATATGTGTGAGAAATGTGCATTTACTAGCCCAAATTAGGAAATCTTTTTTGTTCTGATGTGTTCTCACCAGTCAGGTTCTACTGGATTCTGTTGATCTGTTGGGTAGTTGCCACATGTCAGGGAGACGATAAGATCATACCATATGGCTCGAATCTTCTTTTCTTTGCACCAAACCATTCTACGATACCCCTTGTTCATGATTTGCAATTTCGAAGCAACTACACATCTAATGTTTTCTTCTCTATTAACATCTACAACTTTGTTGACAAATTTTGAACATTTTAGTGCTAATGTTTTTTGAGAGAACATTTTAGTGCCAATGTTGTGGGATTCCATCTCAAGTTTTTTTGGGGGGGGGGGGGGGGGTATGGTGTAATGATTCTTGACTCTTGAGCATGCTGTGGACAGTGGATTGATTGAGGTTGGTTAGATACTCACTGCATGCTCTATTGTTTTGTTTTGTTTTGTTGGTGTCATGGATGCTCTACTTTTATGGATGTCCATAAAAATTTAAGGTTTTAGAAGCTCATGATAACATGACCATTTCTAGAATGGATGGACCCCTCACCCCTAGCTTTTTTTATATATTACAAACATATATTATAGATTAGCAGCAAAAAGCTGCTAAGTGGGAAAATCTTACCCACAGCACATGATCAAGAGCATTCCTGATAGGACAGCTCGAGAAGTGAGCGGCACAAGTACAAGCAACTGTTACACCTGGATTTACAATTGAGTTGTGCCTGGCTTGAGTAGCTAGTGAATGAGCAGTAGAATTTAAATTTCTAGCTATTTTGTAGACCCTGTAGTTGTTCGTTGCAGCTAAATTCCTGAAGCTTTGGGTTTGCAGTTTGGCATCTCACCTTGGAATCTGTTCCTCTGTAGTATTGTTAATGTAGGAGACTAGTTGCTGATTATCAAAGAGGAAAGAAACCTCATTGATACCTACCCTGCTTACAATTGTTCCTGCAAGAACAAGGGTCGCTGCCACAGCCATAAAGACTGAGGAAGCATTAAGGGAAAAAGCTTTGATGTAAACATTGAATCTCTGATGCATCCTGTAGTTTGTGATGAAGACTAAGTTCTGCACTACGATGAATCATGTTACTTTGATCTGGAGGGAGAGAAGCATCTGTGTAAATTCTGAGGCCGTTCAACATGATGGGCATGCTGATCCTAAAAAGAGGGGAATGTGACTGTGTAGGGGTAACAACATTGCAATGGTAGTTAGTGACAATGGGCGTAATTTGATTATCAACAGTATGATTAGTGTCGGGGTCATAGGTGTTCGTCTGTTGAACATCAAAATTGATCATTGGTCCATTTTGATTGCTTGTACTACACCACTCACCATCGTTGTTGCGTCTATTCTCCTGCAAAATCTTATGAGTGATTTCAAAATCAGCATTAGTTGTATAGATTACTTGCCTAGCATTCCAATCCTTATTGTTGTAGCACTTGTCATTTCTGGCCTTCCAAAGATACCACATAATATAGAGAGTTTTAATTAACTGATCATCAAAAGTCTGAGGAGTGATCAAGGTGGTTACAATGTTTTGAACTCCATCATCCTCTTGAGGAAGGGAAGTGGTAATAATAGAAGGAGAAGCAGTGAACCAAACAGCTCTAGGAAGGTTACACATGAAGAAGAGATGAGCATCATTTTCAAGCGCCGGACAAAAAGGACATACCTGAGAAATATTATTGGAGTAGGTGCCTGCCCTTTTACCTGTGGCTATGGCTCTCCTGATTACTCTTGAAGCAAAAGTTTTGAGAATCGTGAACAAATTTTGCGCTTCCAAACTCATTGCATGATCTGCATAGCCTCGGGTGTGACACTTCTTGTTCCCTGTGTGGGGAACTGGATTTTTAGATCTGCATTAAGAAAGGAGAAAGCTTCTTTGACGGTACAAATTCCTTTTGGAGCAGGTTTCCAGACGAACACATCATTATCAGAGGATGGAATGATCTGTGTCTGGGTGATGATCTGTGCAGCTTGTGGAGAGAAATTTTGGTTAATTAAATTAACATTCCAAGTTAGAGAAAGATGGTTCCAGAGCTGATTGATTGTTAGAGGTAAAGACGTAGTTGTTACTGGAAGGTTAAGTTCAGAGTGGACAGTATCCCAGATCTCACACCACGGAGTATTTCAGATGTTCGAGTCACCTTTATGGATTTGCACAGCGGTGTTGGCCGTCAAGATGTCCTTAACCTGCAAAATGGAAGACAAAAAAATGGACTTGGGAGTATTTGTGGAAGCAGTCCGAAAAGACTTGTCCGGGTAATATTTTGATTTGAGTACAGCCGAAAGGTATTCATCTTTTTCAGTCGCTATTCTCCAAGCTGCATTAAGAATAAAACTTTTGTTAACTGTATGGATGTCTCTGATGGCCTCACCCCTAGCTTTAACTGCAGCTTCGTTGGTGTTTCTGGACATTGTGCACTGTAGCAGTTTATGTTTATTTTCACGATTTACCGGTTGAGATTGCTTGGAGACTTTGGTGGAACTACTGACCATTAGAAGCAAAGTAGGATCAGACCATCAGGATATTAATTTACTTGTTTCTTTGTATTTCATCTTCAAATTCAGTTGATTCTAAGCTTGGGCAATACTCCTACTTGAGAACGAAATTAGTGACTGTTGCACCGCATGACAGACAGGCTAAACCATGTATACGTTTGACAGAAAAAGACGTGCGGTGTGATGCCTTAGCGTTTGTTTTACATTTTTTTTATTTGAGACATTCTGAATTACTCAGGTGCACTACTTTTATGCGCCTGTAGTAAATGATTGGTTAAGTCAAATGTGGATCCATTATTATTTTGCCATGTGACTATGTAAGGAGCAAGATTGATTCAATGTATAAAATCAAGCAACAGGATTGAGCATACACATTTTCTGTTTTAAGAGGGCTTCAGTTTTTACACTTCGTGCAAAAAGAAATTATGATGGCGATTGGAATTTGTTCAGAACACACAGTCTGGTACCACTGAAGTTTGCACCTGAATGCCTAATCAGTACTACAGTCGCACCACCATTCATAGTTATGACAAACACCAACTTCAGAACAGTAAATGAAAGAATTATAGAAGGCAAACGTGTCCAAACCAACATGGAGAAAACTTAATAATAATTTGTCTCTTAATAGAACCACATGCCACAATTCGGAATCATATGCATACTGACTTCCAGACATCCATGTCCAAGTGTTCTCCATGCTTAGTCACCGAATTCACCACAACCTCCTGATGAGTACAATAAAATTATAAATTCCTTAGCAATTAACACCGCATATATCTGAATATGGGATGATAAATCCACACAAGAAGCATCAAAAACACAAAAGCACCACATCGTCCACAGAGAAGGGGTCGTCCGCTGACATATCGATTGCATTTTGAAAGACCCAGCCAATGACCTCGGCAAGGGAAATCTCAGTACTGCTTCCACCACCTGATGCTGCATTGTTCTTACCAAATTTAGTTGACACCATGTCGATCGCCACCTTGTTATTAGGTGACGGAGCAAGGCACACGGCCTTGAGCGCCTGTCTCTCTCTGATAACATATTGCAGGAACCCAATCTCGTTGTTCTGCACCAGGCACCCATGAACCATGAGCGTCTTGAGATGCCACTCAAGTCTCAAGGCACTCACAAGAACCCAGGGATTCCCGCGCCAATCCCAAGATCATGCAGGTTGAGGTCGAGGAACCCCATCACCTATTCACCTGCACCCTGGGCAATCTTGAATTCTTGACGGTCCTCCTTGTGTCAATGGTCTGGAAGATCAGCCGCTCGAGGCAGGGAGCGTCGTGAACGACGACCTCATCCAAGGTGGATTCCCAATCCACCGCAACTTGGAGGCTACGGGACACAATGCGGAGGCGTGCCGGCGAACTGAACGACATGACGATGGAGAGGGATCTCCAGCTTCCGGCAGTGCGCGAGCATGGCATTGGCATCAACTTCTTCATCGCGGACCATGCAGTAGAAATCTCGCAGAGTTTGTCGGGCGGGCGCTGGTTTTTTTTTTTTAGAATTAGGCGCTGGTTGGTGATCTTCGGGAATTCCCACACGCCAAAGCTCAAGGTAGAGAGAGGGAGGCTGAGGTTGTGGATCCGAGCATTGGGGTTATGGGCCCCTTGGGCCTCCTTATATCTGGTCCAGCTTCTTGCACCGAAACTAAGATTTTTTTGAACAAAGAAACTAAGAATTTGATATTTGCAAAACAGAAAGAAAAAATTATTTGAAAAAAAAGTATCTGCTCATATTTCCCTATACTACTCAAAAAAGTATCCGAGGGGCTGTGGCTGTTGATCCGAGTCTTGGGGTTATGGGCCCAGGTTCTTGCACCAAAGAAACTAAGATGTTTTTTTGGAAATTCTCAAAAAAAAGATATTTTTTGGAACAAAGAAACTACGAACTTGAAATTTGCAAAATAGAAAGAAAAAATTGTTTGGAAAAAAGTATCCGCTCATATTTCCCTATACTACTCAAAAAATATTTCCTATACTGTCTATTCCAATTGGTTCAATCTTCTCCCCTAATAACATTTCTTTTTTTCTTGCCCATGTCTTTGTTTTTTTTTTTATAAAAGTATTTTTTATTTAACATACTTCAAAAAAATCAAAGCAGTAAATGTATTTGTCTAACATGAATTATAATTCCGTATGTCACCTTACAAAATTTGAGCTTGAAATCCAACTAGAAACGAAAAGTAATCTCATTAAGTGATAAAACATCAACTTCTACATTAAGAAATGAAAAAAGGTAAATCTTATTAAAGAATAGGTTGGATTAATTGAAATACTTCGACGGGTTAAAACAAGCAAAGGTTTTTATTCATCAGGTGCAAAACAAAGAAAGCGGGTTGTTCAGAGTAGTAAATATGCTTCTTCAAAATAAATACAGTAATAGTTTGTCGAAGAAATATTTTATCTAAACAGAAAAACTAAGCTGGTGGGGTAAGACCGCCCTCACAGTTTTCATTAAGAGAAGAAAGCCTCCTTCCGGTTTAGAAAACCTCCGAACCCCGATTTTACTAGCGAGAGAATTTTTTTCGAAAAATAAATCCCCGCTGAGATAAATCTGCGTTCGATGGGATTCGAACACAAACCAGCAGCGTGTCCATCTGCAACGCCTACCAACCGAGCTAAGCTCGTTCTCTTTTATCAGCATTCTGCTGCATGATCAAGTTGAGAAGGGAACGGAGAACACAAATCCGGTAGAATTCGCTCGTCCGCGTCAGATTAATCCCAACTGAACGGAATCGCACGGTGGCGGTGCTGAGTTTGAAGCGGCGGTGCGCCGACGCGAGTCGCCCGAGTACTCATGGCTGCACAAACGTGTCCACACCAGCGGATCGTCGTCGCCAAAAGCCCGCCCACCGCGGCTGCGCCTGCGCGGGGGCTTTTCCTGCCAAACACCTAACAAAAAACAGTTTTCAACCTGAAGTCATGCGGAATAATTTTGCAATTTGTACTAGGGAGGTGAAGCTAAAAATAATAGCTTCCCGTGGCTTCTTTCCCACATGTGACATTAAAAATACAGAGAAGTCACAATCACAACCATTTTGCCAAACACTTTATAAAATGACTTCAGCTTCACCAAAAAATCATTATACCAAAGCAGCCACAGCCACAACCGTTTCAGCCAGAGCTACAACCCTTGTTCCGCGTACCGCCCCGAGGCACGCAGTGTATCACCGCCTGCCCACCGAGACATCCCCAGGAGATGCGCCTCATTAATCACTAGTGCTCCATTAATCAACACCTCTGGGCCGTCTCCCCCGACCCCCGCGGACAGAGATTCGGTGCCTTAGCTTTAGTAAGGCACCACGCACCTTTGGGCCCTCTCCACACCGTCGGATCAGAGAGGAACGGACAGATCTCGTGCTACAGTAAAAAGGAGCAGTACAAAACAAACAAGGTGTGTACATTGCTGGTGCTACAGTGATTCCTACCATACCTCGCGCTACAGTGATTCGTGCGTCGTTTTCGCTCAGACAGCAAAGGTGCGTGGTGCCTTAATGAAGCTAAGGCACCGAATCTGTGTCCGGCCCCCGCTCCCCTATATACACCGCCAGCGGCTTGTGGCCACACTACAGACTCGACTCCACTCCACTGCAAGCCATGGCGCCTCACGCGGCGCTGCTCCTCCTCCTGCTCGCCGCTTCCAATGCCGCCGCGCTCGCCAACAAGCCCGTGGAGTTCCACAGCTTCACGGCCACCCCGCTCTCTCCCCACCCGTACACCGCTCCGGCTGCGGCCAGCGCGGACGACGAGGACGTCTTCGGCGGCAGCCTCGCCGCGACGGAGGACGCCGCCGCCGCCGCCGCCGCGGTGCGCTTCCGCGTGGTCCACCGCGACGCGTTCGCGGTGAACACCACCGCGGCCGAGCTGCTCAAGCACCGCCTGCGGCGGGACAAGCGGAGGGCGGCGCGGATCTCGAAGGAGGCCGCCGGTGGCGCGGCTGCCAACGGGACAAGCCGCGGCGGCGGCGGGGTCGCCGCGCCTGTTGTCTCCGGGCTCGCGCAGGGGAGCGGCGAGTACTTCACCAAGATCGGCGTGGGCACCCCCGCGACGCCGGCGCTGATGGTGCTGGACACCGGCAGCGACGTGGTGTGGCTGCAGTGCGCCCCGTGCCGGCGGTGCTACGACCAGTCGGGCCCGGTGTTCGACCCGCGGCGCTCCAGCTCGTACGGCGCCGTCGACTGCGCCGCGCAGCTGTGCCGACGGCTGGACTCGGGCGGCTGCGACCTGCGCCGCCGCGCGTGCCAGTACCAGGTGGCTTACGGCGACGGGTCCGTGACGGCGGGCGACTTCGCCACCGAGACGCTCACCTTCGCGGGGGGCGCCCGCGTGGCGCGGGTGGCGCTCGGGTGCGGCCACGACAACGAGGGCCTCTTCGTCGCCGCCGCGGGGCTCCTGGGCCTCGGCCGCGGCAGCCTGTCGTTCCCGACCCAGATCTCCCGCCGCTACGGCCGGAGCTTCTCCTACTGCCTCGTCGACCGCACCTCCTCGGCGGCGGCGGGCTCCTCCCGCTCCTCCACCGTCACCTTCGGCCCTGGCGCCGTCGGCCCCGTCGCGTCGGCGTCCTTCACCCCGATGGTCCGCAACCCGCGCATGGAGACCTTCTACTACGTGCAACTCGTGGGCATCAGCGTGGGCGGCGCGCGCGTCCCTGGCGTCGCCGAGTCGGACCTCCGCCTCGACCCATCCACTGGCCGCGGCGGCGTCATCGTGGACTCGGGCACCTCCGTGACGCGCCTCGCCCGCCCCGCCTACTCCGCGCTCCGCGACGCGTTCCGCGGCGCCGCGGCGGGGCTCCGTCTCTCCCCCGGCGGGTTCTCGCTCTTCGACACCTGCTACGACCTGGGCGGGCGCAAGGTGGTGAAGGTGCCCACGGTGTCGATGCACTTCGCGGGCGGCGCCGAGGCGGCGCTCCCGCCGGAGAACTACCTGATCCCCGTGGACTCCAAGGGCACCTTCTGCTTCGCGTTCGCGGGCACCGACGGCGGCGTGTCCATCATCGGCAACATCCAGCAGCAGGGGTTCCGCGTGGTGTTCGACGGCGACGGCCAGCGCGTCGGGTTCGCGCCCATGGGATGCTGAGCTTTCCTGCGCCGCACTCTAGCTCTAGGCCGTAGGGAGCAGCAGGCTGCCTGCAGGAGCGGCGCGGTCAATTAATTATTAGTGGGTGATTAGTCATAATTAAAAGAAAAGGAAAGAGAAAAAGCAAGCGCAGGGCAGTGCGCAGGGTTTGTCTCTCTTGACAGTGTCGGGGGTAGTAGCTTTGGTGCGCGAGAGGATATCAGGATAAGGCGGCGGTTTGGGTTGGTCGATGAAGGCTGTAAAAGTGCTTGGGTTAAGATAACAAAAGTGTGCTTATGAGACTGGCCCTCTAGACTGCTTTGCGGGTACTTTTGTCGTTGCAACGGGCTGTAAAAATGTTGGCTTTGCGCTGGCGTGTGCTGTTAAAAGTCGAGCAAATAACCAAAGGCGCAGGAACGAGCGAGCCAGCGAGGGTGCAGCCGTGCAGGTGCACAACAACAAGTGCAGTGGATAAACAGGCACAGCTGGAGCTCGTCTCGTATCGTCACCTGGAAGTTTTCTAACGGTCCAGTGAGGTGGAGTTGTCAGTGGAGGGAGGGGGCCACGCAGGCAGCAAGCCACCACACCCGTCTCCTGCTGTTTTCTCGTGGTCACGCGGCGTCTCGCTCGCGTTGCGTGAGAGACGCGGAGTTCTCCGGCTCGGAAGTCGGAACCCGGGCCGGAGGGCTTGCTTGCCCCGCCGATTGTGGCCTTGTGGGACTGGGAGGATGGGGAGTGGCCGGAGCGAGTGGAAGAACGTTGGCGCGGTGCTCTTCTGGTCTTCCTTTGGCCTTGGCTTTACCGTACGGGCCGTGCTCCTCGGAGGCCGCGCCGCGCAGGCTCCGCTTGTCGTTGTCCGGCGGTAGTAGTGCAGACAGCCCTGCCGCCTGCCACCTACTACCCCCGATTCCTCCAGCACGCCGTGTTTAGGTAAAAATTTTGAGGTATTAAATGCAACTTTGATCAACAATTAAGGGTGTTAAATAAATGTAGTTTACAAAACTACCTTCGCACCCTAGGTAAATTTTCAAGAGGAGTCTAATGAGGGTTTTGACCACATGATTAGAAGATGATACTGTAGCATTACTGTAGCAATCATCACGTAAAATTACACCTATGCGTGAAAAGGTTTTACAAATAGACTTCATTTAGTACTCCATGCATGCGAGATTTCCTTTTCTGAAAATTTTTTGCAAGTGATTTAAACACGTCGTTGCTGGCTCCTGCCGTTGTACTGCTGCAGCCACACCCATGCACCATCGTGATCAAGGGAAAGATCAACTGGAAACTGGTGCGACGCCACCGTGCAGGCTCTCCCCGTCCTGGTACAGGAGATCTGCCGCATCTAGGTCCGGCACCTGCGTAAACCACGTCGCGCGTAACCACAACTCGCAGTTGTGTTCACTTCACACAAAACTGGGCATGCGTGCACTAGCTGTAAACCCAATCTGAAGAGTAGCGACGAGACGCAGGGATTCTCCCTAAGCGGCCGGCGTCATCAGTCGAGTAATCATGGGTATGGCTACGAGAGCAGACAGTGAGGTGCCGGGTGAAGGTGGCGTGCTCCCCGGTTCCGGCAGCGAACCCCGCCCGCTTTCGCGCGCCCTGTCCGCCGTGTCTGCCCCCGCCCGCCCCCCGGCGTTGCGCTTGCGCGCTGCCCGGCTGCGTGACCCGCCATCCATAACGCCCGGGACGTCACGCGGTGCCCCCGCTCCGTTCCTCATCCGGTGCAGGCGCAAACGCGCAACCGTTGGCGCGGCGGGCGCGGGCTCGGGCTCGTTCCTCCTTCACATGCCACTGCACGTCTGCAGCTCTGGACTGCCGGGCGCTGCTCAGCTGCTGCACCGCCACCGATCGGCTGCGGGCTGCGGCAACGCACCGGCCCGGCATTGATTGGGGTGGTGAATGCAATGCACGGTGCCTTTCTGGCCATAAAAGTAAAGAGCAGTATAGGCCCGCCCCTGCGCCGCGATTCCGCGATTGGCATCTCCTCGCATGCGAACGCACATGACATGATGATCCCCGCCCCATATGATTTTCGCGGCGTGGCCGCGTAGGCGCAGGCGCTAGCCTAGCGCGGCCGTTCCATCATGCAGATAGAGAGAGATGGAGCGCCCGTACGCGTGTACGTACGTGGCGGGCGGCATTGACGGATGTCGCCGGGCGCGTCAACGATTTGGGTATGGGGGCCAAATGACGGACGACGGTTGATGATTAAACTAATCATGGTGGCGTGTAGAGGCGAGCGATCGCGCCGGCCCCGGCGTGTGAACGCCGCGACGAGGACACGGCGGATCGGAGGAGGGAGGGCTTCCCGACGCGCCCAACGTGAGCATGTGGGGGTTGGGGGATCGTATAACTCGCGTGCCCACCACCTTCCTCGCTCGTTAATGTTTGGCGTTCCCGTTGGCACCAGCTCTTCCTGCCACTGTCACGACATTCTCTCGGGCCCTCTCGGAGCACAGGAGCAGACGTACGTCTCGGGCGCTCTACAGTCTACACTGCATACATGTGCGCGTGGCATGTGGTGCCCAACGCGCAGGGCAACCCACCCCGCACGGTGTCCGCGACTCCCAGTCCCAGCTCAGCTCTTATTGGAAATCTAGGCTTGGCCGCGGTACTGCACGGATCGCTCGATCGCCCTGTCTGTCCCGGCGGGCCACGGATGGTCCGCTCGCCCGTGACTGCCTGCCTGCTCAACGTCGCCACGCGCACATGCCCGGCGCCGGCCGCGCGTGGACGACGGGACGAGCACCTTCCATCCCCATCGCCGCAACAAGAATTTTTTATATTATTTTTTTCTGATTTTGCGAAAATATACAACCGTCTGAGAATTTATCAAAACTAAACTATAGCCGCCGTAGGTCACACAGTGGCGGGGCTAGGATTAAGATCAAGAGGGGGCCAATTTCATCATGATCTTAACAACCTATAACTCAAGTGCTATATTATGTAAGCAAAATTTATTCTATGAGAATAAATTATAACTAGTATGAAAAGCTATGGAAGTCTCAAGAAGAATCGGCAAATGATCAATGCGTAGTTGTATTCACGTCAAAAACAGCTAAATATATATAGGAGGCCAGAGGCCGGATGGTGAGCAACAATTGCTCCTAGATGCTACTAGGATCATAGCTTGAAGAATAAGAGTACATGAGTTCAGCTATAAGATCAGGTAACAACTAAGTAATATGCTAATAGTCTATCTAAATGAGATTAATTTTCCTACACTTTCTCCTCGGCAAGGGGGGCCATGCCCCACCTTGGCCACCACCTAGCTCCGCCAGTGAGGTCACAGCAGCCACCATAGCGCATGACGGTTGCAGAGCCAGCTGCCGTAGCCCACGACGGTTGCCGTAGCGCATGGTAGTTGCAGAGCCAGCCACCGTGTGCTACGGCGATTGGGACAACCGCCCCGGGGATTAAGAGCGGCAACCCTAGCCGTCGTCCCCCATAGCGGTTGACCAGCAAACCGTCGTGAGCTACGGCGGCTGGATGAACCGCCGTATGCCACGGCGGTTGCAGGCTCCAACCGTCGTGGGGTACGACGTTAAGCTTTGCGGCTGCCGTGGGTCACGACGGTAGGGCCTCTGCCCTCTATAAGAGGCGAAATTTGACCTGAAATTGTCATAATAATTCGTAAAAAAGAAAAAAAGGTTGAGAAGGAGCCATATATCAAAAGTACATCGACTACCTCGAGAGCTCGCACAGGCACTGGCTTCTCCGGATCCACCATCTACCGACAACGACTAACTGGTGACCGGACCTATAGTGGTCAAGACGAACAACGGTTGTGAGGACGAGTATTACACCTGCTCATGCCACGAGAAGAAGAACAACACTCCACCAGCAACTCAATCCCCACCACCTTCACCTCCACCTCCACCATCGTCAGGGTACTACATGCCATCCCAGCACTCCGGCAGATCTATGTTCTCCGGCCAATACTTCTACCAGAAGACTAGGAATGTTGTAATCGTTTTTAAATTCCCTAAGACATGTTATGATTAGCAAACAGTGCATGCTAGCTCAGTAGTCACGCCATACATGTCATTGCAAATTTGTGTGTTCAGAAAAAATATGTATCAGATCATCTATATTTTTTTTAAAAAAACAACCGCCGTCCGTCACGACGGTTGGGCATGTCAACCGCCGCGGCTCACGACGGCCGCATGTCCGCTGCATGCCGCCTCCGCCTCCTGCAACCGCCAGGTGGTTGCTGACTAACCGCCCTGTGCTACGGCGGTTAGCACCACCATGCCTGTAACTGCCGTAGCGCACGGCGGCTGGCTCTGCAACCGTCATGCGTCACGGCGGCTGTAGTTTAGTTTTGGTAAATTCTCAGACCGTCGTATATTTTCACAAAATCAAAAAAAATTATATATATTCCCGCAACCCACATGATGTGTCGTCCGGCCCAGCATGCAGTGAGCCCGTGACGACGTCGACGGTGGAGAGACTTGCAGCAGGGAGCTTTATTTCACAGCGCTGGGGGTGGACTTTGGTGCGCACCGCAGCGCTGCTGCGCGGGAGGCATCCAGAGACCAAATGCTTGCTGCGGCTGGCTGGAATGGATCTGTCCAAGAAAAAACCAAAAAAGGGTTTCACAAGACAGGCAGGGCAGCATCGCTTTGTAGGCTAGCATGGGGAACTGACGGCCGCGATGGGATTTGTCACGTACTCATCCTATTCCCACCCTATGCAGACCAGGGTTTCAATTACCGTTGGTAACCGGCCGGTTTACCGCGGTAACCGGTGTTACCGGTCCGGACCGGTAACGGTACCGGCCGGTTACCAACCGGTGGGTTTTTAAAATTTTGAATTTGAATTCAAAAAATTGAAAAATGAGAAAAAAAATCCCTAAAAATACTGCAAGATTTATAGAATGTAATGGTGTAAAAAATTTTCAAATATAATTGCATTTAGTATTTTTTTCGAACATTTGAACTTAAACAAAAAAAGAAAATGAAAAAAAATGTGCAGCCCATGTTCGCCCATCCACTCAGCAAAATATCTGGCTCCTCTTCACGGTCACGGGTGAGTCGCTGCTGCATTCGTCGCACACTGCCCACATCGCGAAGTCCCTGCGCCGTGCCCTCCCCTCCGCATCCGCTCCTCACCGCCGCACTACCGCCCGCCGCGAGCAGTTACCGGCCGGGAGCCGCGGTTAACCGCCCGGAGAGCCGCGGTTAACCGACCCGGGCCTGGATTTGCGCGGCCAAGGAGGTTAACCGCTCCTCCCGGGCGGTATGCCGCCCTCCGCCGGCGGTCAGGAGACTGGTAATGCTGGTTAGCCGGCCCAGTTACTGGTAAGCTTCCTCTCTCATGCAGAATAAATAGAATTGTAGAAATAGAATAAATGATTTGATTTCGTTGATAAGATTTAGCATTTAGGTTAAGACCGACGGGCAACGGCAACCGTAATGACTGTTAGGTATGATTTAGGAATCATATAGATTTAGGTATAACCGTGTAAGATTTATGTATGATTTAGGATGTGATTTAGAAATAAGATGTAGAAAAGATATGTGAACTGAGAATTTCTATTTCGTAATATCCTATTTCATATGACTGAGAAAGAGAATATGAGATAATAAGATTGAGAATTGAGATAAGATTTGATCACCGTGTTATTAAAAAATTATGCGAACATGGTGTAATTTTTTAAAGAATGACATAAATTTTACTATGTTGTTCATTTATGCAGATTGCAGATACACAATGTCAAGTAGAGAAAAAGATGTTGTATGGGAACACGGTGAAAATCATTTCCCCGAACAACATAATTCATGTCAAAATTTGTATTTATTTCGCACCGGTGGACCATACAAAAATAGCCGGTAATTTATATTTTTCGAACGGTAACCGTTGCAACCAGTTCGGTATACCGCTATTACCGAGCGGTATACCGTTTGTTACCGAATGAGTAGCGTGGTTTGGGTGGGGATTTGAATTTGGGCGGTAATCCACGGTAATCTCGGTATACCGTTACCGCTCGCCGGCGGTAGCAGCAGAGCGGTTGGTAATTAAAACCCTTATTGCAGACAAGCTGACAAAGCACAAACTCAGCGCCAGTGCTCAAGCTGTCGGCTCGCCCTCTCGGATGTTACCCCAACCGTGTAACAGTGCCAGTGCTAAAACCTGCCTGGTGAATCCACCCAACATTCGTTTGGCCTCTGGGAAGCCATCTGCAGGGAGCTTCAGTGTGCTGCGCGAGGGTTTTTTTTTTATTATTCCCAAATAACCTCCGATCCGGAATAGTACTCCGTGAGACATGCACAGTAGGAGGATCGAGGATGGGTGCTCTGAAGAACGTAACGTAAGAGCAACTCCAGCAAGAATCTACAAATTGAGGTTTTCAAAACTCATTTGCAGGTCCAACTGTAAAAAATAAAAGTATAAAATTGACACTCAACTCTAGCAAAGATATCAATTCAGACCTCTATTTTGAGATGGACCCCATCTGTCATACAAAAATTCCATTTAACTCCTCTCCACCTACCTGCTGTTCCTCCCGTGAGCCATGGATCCCATCTCCTTCCTGTGCTCCTGCTTCATCCATTCGCACGCGCTGAGCCGTTGACCCACTCACTCTCCTCTCTCTCTCTCATCTCTCGATTCCATGGGAGGCCAGCACGGACGGCGTGACGCAGTGCCCCATCCTCCCCGGCGACGTCTTCACCTACACCTTCGTCGTCGACCGCCCGGGCTCCTACATGTACCATGCCCACTACGGGATGCAGCGCTCCGCGGGGCTCAACCGCCTAATCGTCGTTGCGGCGGCGCCCGGCGGCGACAAGGACGCCGAGCCGTTCCGCTACGACGGCGAGCACGACATCCTGCTCAACGACTGGTGGCACAAGAGCACCTATGAGCAGGCTGTCGGGCTCGCCGGTGTGCAGGACGACGCCGAAGGGGTCCTCGAACAGGAACATCACCGCCGGCATGTCGTCCAGCGACCGCCGCACCGCCTGCAGCGCCAGGAAGTCGACCGGGTCGAAGATCCCCGCCGTCGGGCGCGGCGGGCCCGCCACCGCCGCCAAGACGACGCACGCCACGATGGTGCGGAGCCGCGCGGTCGTCACCGCCATTGCCGCTCCTCTGGTCCGCGAAAACCAGGGGAAAGAAATCAAAAGCACAGGACCAAGAGCCGGGCGGCGGCGCCCGCTGCCGCCAGGAGCGCGAGGAGGAGGAGAAGCTGTGGTGCGGGCTTCTTCGACCTCGCCGCGGACTCCGGCGCGGGCGAGTTCCTCGCCGCGGCGCTGTTCACGTGCCGGATGCCCACCGACGCGGCGCGCGACGTCGTGGCCAGGAACCGGAAGGTCCCATCGGGTCGCGGCGGCAGGCGTGGCGGGCGGCTGCTGTTCCGGCGCGGCCCGGAGGTCGTGTTCCGTGTTCCGGCGGCATCACGGGTGGGACCCGCGGAGGTGGTGTCGCTGGACGGCCGCACGAGGCTCCGCGCCGCGGTGGCCGCGGGGGAGGGGGCGGCGGCGCGTCCGCCGCCGTGGCGACCTCGTGCTCCGGGCGGGCGCGCCACCCGCGAGGCGCTGGCGTTCGCGGCGGGCGCCGCGGCGGCCGCCCTCGTGCTCCTCTGCTCCGCGGTGTGGACATCCATGTGGCGGTCGGCGCGCACCCCGGGCAGCGCGCGCAGCGCCACGGCGTCGGCAAGTTGCACCGTGGAGCCGCCCCCCGCGCCGGCCAGGAGCGCGCGGGCCTCCTCCAGCCCGGAAGCGCGCGTGGGCGCGACAGACGTCGGGGAGCTCGGCGCGAAGCTGCCCCCGCGCTGTGGGAGGAGGCGGCCGTGATGCGGACGCCGCGCCAACGGCTGGTGGATCCATGCCGGCCTGGATAGGGGCGCGCGGCGGATCGAGCGGGATCGAGACCCCCACCCGCGGCGCGCTTCTTTGGTGTTCGGGAGAGCAGGATGCGGCCGTCTCGGTGCGCGCGGGGAGAGATAGAGAGGAGCAGAGGGCAAAAAGAAAAAGAAAAAGTGGTGGAACCCACATTTGGAGAGGAGGATGGAGGGCCTCCAGAAATAGAGGTTTGGATGGAAAATTTGGAGAGGCTTAAAAATAGAGGTCTATTTGGAGGTCCTGCCGGAATTAGATTTTTGCACTAAACTTCTAAATTTTGGAGTAGAGACCCATATGAAGGTCTTTGCTGGAGTTGCTCTGCTCACCGCCACCGAGCTTTAGGGCATGTTTGGTTCCCATAAGTAGGGTGACTTAAAGTGCAAAAAGTGCAAAATAAGTCACCTGTGAAACCAAACAGTCATGACTTAAAGTGGTGTGACTTATAAGTCTCATAAGTAGCTCCACCCCTACTTAAAGTGACTTATTTTCACTTTTTCCCTCTACCAGTACCCTGTGTGGAGCCCACTGACTTATAAGTCACTGCAACCAAACATGACTGACTTAAAGTGGCCTGACTTATAAGTCGGGTGACTTATAAGTCACCCTACTTATGGGAACCAAACATGCCCTTAACGGGTAAAGGCCATGCAAACATGCCCACAAATCTCCGCCTTTGTTCGTCATCTTTCCCCTCATTTGCGACGCTGGCATCATCACGCTACTCGCTTTTCACGTTTCTTCTTTCGGCTGGAGCCCTCTGCTTTCCAAGCTTCCTTTTCCTGATTTCTTGTACATCGAGTGTTTAAATCTCTCCTTTTCCATTCAGATTGAACAAGTGAAGTGCCTAGTGCGCTGCGCACACCATTAAACTCCGAGATCAAAGCATGCCACAGTTCGTCTTCCTTTGTTTTTTTCTTCTTTTATTATTTGTAACCATTTCTTCCTTCGTGCAGTCGTGCACAACGAAAGCAGGCCAAGACCGGCGCGTTAGGCATAATTAGCCCATATGCCAGCCCATCTCCTGATTTCGATCGAAGTGTTGCAAAGCGCCTAGCGCTGCTGCTGCTGCTGCTGGTGGTTAAAGCCCACTTGCTTGCTACACCAGCCCGGTTGCAAGATGCGGCCCACGCGCGCGCGCCTCTCGCTCAGGCAGGTTCCCTTCCCCCTCGCTCAGGCTCCACTAAACTCCACAGAATGCGTGGCGTGGCGCGGCGTGCGCGCGGCTCGGCGCCCATGCGCATCCCGGCGTCCCACTCGCCGAACTTGCCGCTCCGTCACTTGATCCCACCCACCCTCGCCGCAGCCCGCCCCTGCTTTTCATCCCGTCCCCCACCTCGGCGCGCGCGCGCGAGACTCTGCTGCTGCGCTTAGGTTCGATCAACCACAGGGGGAACGTCCCCTTGCGCTTGCGCGTTTGCTAGGGACCACCGATCACACGCCTCACCGCCGCCGGTGTGCGCGTCTGGGTGCCGAGGCCGGGGCTGGGGGCGCGCGGCCTGCGTCCTTCTTCCCGACGCGACGCCATTGGCTTGGCACGAGACCGCCGTCGGAGATAGGCAGGCGGTGCGCTGCATGCATGAGCAGGAAGAGGAGAGAAGGAGGCGGCGGAGGAAGAGGCGCTGCTGACCCGGCCCCGGGGGACCATCACGGCGGCGGCGGCAAGGGGTCCGGGGCCGATAATGCCGTGTCCATGGACGGCGGCCTCCGCGAGGTGTCGGTCTCTGTCGTCTTCTCCATCTGGTGCCTCCTCTTCCTCCTCCGGTCACAGTTCCTCCACAGCCAGACCGACGACCCGTCAGGTTCGTTCTTATTGATTGTCGTCATTGATCTCCATTTCTCCAACTGCTATCATCATCGACATTCTCGTTCCTGATCGATCCGTCTCTGCTCCTCGATCCGATCGGTGATGGACGCAGATTTCTACGAGGAGCACGGCATGCGCGACGCCTACTGCAAGGTGAGACCGCTGGAGGCTTACGTGCTGCCGCACCATGACGACTCCTCCCCGACGTGCCAGACATCGTCCTACTCGCCGCCGCAAGAGGCCTCGCCTCCGGGGGCCCCGCCGCCGCCACCGTCCAACTACTCCAGCAACGCGCCGTCGTCGTCGTCGCCGCCGCCCGAGGCGGCCTTCGTGGGCCTCGACGAGTTCCGGAGCCGGATCGTGCAGGGCCAGGCCGAGATCAACGACACCACCGGCGGCGCGGCGCACCGGCTGGAGCCCAGCGGCGCCGAGTTCAACTACGCCGCGGCGTCCAAGGGCGCCAAGGTGCTCGCGCACAACAAGGAGGCCAAGGGCGCCGCCAACATCCTTGGCGGCGACAAGGACAAGTACCTGCGCAACCCCTGCTCCGCCGACGACAAGTTCGTCGACGTCGAGCTCTCGGAGGAGACGCTCGTGGACACAGTCGCGCTGGCGAACCTGGAGCACTACTCCTCCACCTTCAGGGACTTCGAGGTGTACGGCAGCATGACCTACCCGGCGGGTGCGTGGGAGCTGCTGGGCCGGTTCACCGCCGAGAACGCCAAGCACGCGCAGCGCTTCGTGCTGCCGGAGCCCCGGTGGACGCGCTACCTCCGCCTCCGCCTCGTCAACCACTACGGCTCGGGGTTCTACTGCATCCTCAGCTACCTCGAGGTCTACGGCGTCGACGCCGTCGAGCGGATGCTCCAGGACCTGATCGCCAGCGCCGGCACCCCCGACGCCGACGCCGCCAAGGACAACCGCGCCGCCTCCATCGACGCTGCCAGCCGGGACGCCGGCCACAACAACGACTCCACCGCTCAGCAGGCCCACGCCAGCCTGGACGGCGACGGCGGCGTGCGGAACGACAGCACCGCAGGCGACACCAAGAATAACGGCTCCGGCACCGTCGGCGATGCGAGGCTGCCGCCGCAGGGCAAGGAGGCGAAGCCACCGCAGGTGGCGGCGGTGGCCGCAGCGGGGAGGACACACGGTGACGGCGTGCTGAAGATCCTGATGCAGAAGATGCGGTCCCTGGAGCTGGGCCTGTCGACGCTGGAGGAGTACACGAGGGAGCTGAACCAGCGGTACGGCGCCAAGCTGCCGGACCTGCAGAACGGGTTCTCGCAGACGGCGGCGGCGCTCGAGAAGATGAAGGCCGACGTGAACGACATCGTCGAGTGGAAGGACGGTGTGGTATGCCTGTCAGCTCTGAATCATATCATACTTTGAGTGCTAGTTGGCTCACAGGGCAATTGTGCGTGCAAATTTGTTCAGGCAAAGGACCTGGACGAGCTCAAAAGCTGGAGATCCAGCGTCTCCAGCAAGCTGGACGACCTGATCAGGGAGAACGAGGCCATGAGGCGAGTGCCCTTTCTGTCTTCAGGATTTGGCCTTCACGGTGTGGTTGGTGTTCTAATTGGAATCTGCTGTTGGGTGCAGGTGGAGCTTGGAGGAGATGCGGGGAGTGCAGGAGACGCTGCAGAACAAGGAGCTAGCGGTGCTGTCCATGAGCCTCTTCTTCGCGTGCCTGGCGCTCTTCAAGCTGGCATGCGACCGCGTGCTCTGCCTCCTCACTGGCAAGGACAAGGACGAGGCGGAAGAGAGGGTGAACGGAGGGAGCAGCAAGGCGTGGATGCTCGTGCTCGGCAGCTGCAGCTTCACCACCGTCATCGTCCTGCTCTACAACTAAAAACACAGGGCGCTACGTCCTTCAGCCATGATCTTGCCCTAGTAGCTCATTAATTCCACTAATTCTCTCAAGTAGGAAGGGTCACTGGGTAGTGTATGTATTCACTATTCGGAATAAAACAGGAAGTCAGAACACAGGTTCCTAGTTCATCGCAAAACGACCTCTAACATACTTGTTCTATAATAATACTCCGGTCCAAAACAAAAGGATATCTGCTCCAATGATTTCTTATGCAATTGAATCGAGCATGATGAGGAAGACAAACAAATCGCAACTTGGTGGAGGATCAATCAGTACTATTTTTTCTCCCAAAAGACAAGCAACAATCAATCAATAATCCAGTTAACATTCATGTGCAAGGCAAAAGGAATTCATTTGAGGGCAGAAAGAAAAGACACAAATGGCTCAGCTTGCAAGGTACTGCAGCAGATGCAATTGACAAAGAATTACAGGAGCACCAAAATGGACAATCGAGCGAGCAAATTATTGAGGCAATGTTGCAACGATGTGCCCGTCCTTGCTGACATTCAGCACTAGAGGAACTCTTTTTAAGAAACAAAATTGTGAAAGAAGGCAGGTATCATCATCATTTCGACAAGCATCAGCTAGAAGTATAGATCATAAAGCAGGTCTTAACCAGCGGAAATCATCTAGACCTTATAGCCGGTTATGGTGAACCCTCTTCCAACAATCTCACCTACGCAGAACCATGCATAAAGCTCAACTCCAAATAAAGTTGCAATCCCGAGGTCCTCGACCTTGAGATCCTTCCTGTTCTTCCATACCTGCTTGACACCATCAAGCTCCTTCCAGAATGCTTCATAGCGGCCTGGTAGACTGAAAAAACACAGAGATGGTTAGAAACCATGGAAAGCAAACTCCTAACAGGTACACAGGTCATTATAAAGACACATTGCATCTAACAATAGCAAGGGGCAAACAAAGGTGAATTGATTGCTGCTCCTTGTACTTTCAAGTTTTAACAAACCAATAGTTAGGCAAACGTTTTAACAAACCATTTATAGTTAGGCAAACAATATGGATAATTGCTGCTCCTGCTTTTAAGTTTAAACAAAACATTTGTACTATGATGGTCAATCTCAAAACTCAGAACACTCACAGGGTATTTATTTGTGCGAGGAAAGAAAATTATTAGCCTTAGGTTAATAAACACTTCCATTCTTATGCTACTTGGAATACTACCATAACTTGAAAAACTGCAGATACTACTTGCTACAAAACAGTGTTCAAAAAGTTCATAGTTTAATGCTTGTGCTCAAATGACAAAATAATGCAAAAGGGATACAAGATTAAGGCAGGTTCAAGTGCCCATACAGTCATTCTATCACATGTCCAAAGCACACAGATGGGAGGAACAATTCCTAGAACGAGCAATGCAATTGATACAGAACTTATACTCAAGATGCACATAAGCTACAGTAAATAAAATAGCAGATTCAGGAAACAGATACACCTGCATGATGCAACCAGCAAACTTTATGCTCAAAACAGCTTGTGTCAACACCCAAACTGAATAAACTTAACAAGAAACATGCATGTATATGGGGTTTCCTTGTCAGTCGACACCCACAGCCAAAACTATAAAAAAAACTACCACACCTCTCAATAATCAATCAAGTGACTACTTGTTTTTACTGCAGCATTTTTAAAAAGTAAAATCCAAAACTTCTTCAAACATGCATAATTTTTTTTGGGTCACAGCAATATTTATAAAGACATTCCTTCAAGCATACAACAAACTCTATCCCGTGAAATTCTCGAGCCGAAAGATGGAAATGGCACATTAACACCACAAGAGACTCTACACCAGGGCACTGAATGGTTGAACTTTTATGGTTTCACCTAGCCATACACTGTGCTCTATCCACGGTATCAATACAAGATGGATCGGAGCAAAATGCAGAGAATAAGGCTAACCCCAACAGCACGATGCAAATCCATTTTTAGCTCTCCGGCGACACTGTGCATCTCCGAATTCATCTCCAACAGATGAGGCAAAGCGACATGCATTTTGCATTGTGAGGAGAGAGGTGAGCTAAAAATGGATTCCCTCTCCTCGATTGCATTTGGCGAGCGCGGGCAGCTGGCGCAGAGGACGCGCAGGGGCGGGCGAGCGCGGACGCAGCGGTGGGCCAGCAGCGCGGGACGACCGGCGGGCACGCAGGGCGAGCTGGGACGCCGGGGACAATTCAGCGGCCCCGCAGGTCGATCCGGTGGCGTCAGAGGTTGATTCGGCGGCGGCAGAGCTCAATCCGGCGTGGGAGGAGCTCGATTCGGCGCCTACAGAGGTCGATTTGGCGGCGGAGTAGCTCGAATCGCGGGGCTGGAGGGATCTCATCGATGTTCCCAGCACATGCGTCGGCACCGGTTCAAGCGGTTGCTGCTGCGCAGGAGGTTGGAGATGAGCAAGACAAGGGCTGTCGTCAAGCTCCTCACCGGCACGGCGCGCGGCGCTGCTCCCTCCTTCTCCGCGCGGTTGTTCCCTCCTTCCCTGCACGGTAGCTCGTCTCCTTCCCTGCACGGTAGCTCGTCGGAGCGGATGTGGCTGCAACTCGACAGCGTGGCGCGGGGTGCTGCAGAGGTGGGCAGCAGGCGCGGACGCGCGGTGGAGGGGAAATGCGTTTGGCTGTTGGAGACGACGTGAGGAGAAGGAAACGGAAAATACTGTGTACGCTAGGCAAACCTGATTTTGCCTCTGAAAAATGCTTGTCGTTGTTGGAGTTAGTCTAATAGTTACAAACATGGATAACAGAGCATAAAAGCACTGTTCTGTAGGTCACTTTCGCTATAAAATTGTATTTAATCCACTTGAACAAACTTGAATTAACAGAGCAGAAAAGAAGATATTGAAGGACAACATGGAACAATCCATTGCATAAATGTCTACACCCATGCATTCTAAGCTACAATACTGACATTGTACAGAAATGAGAGGTTTATCACACTCCTAAGATGCTACAAGCCACATGTTTAAGACATATTAAGTGAGAGGTCATAAACAGTGAAGCCACAAAGAAACCAAGAGGGCAATCTAAGCAGTGGCCCTCGAAAATGAATTAAAATATATTACATACTACCTATAAAAGCTCAGTTCCACCACACAGAATAACCACATTATCCCACTAACAATCTTAATCCACACAGAGAATCAGCCTTGGCACCACCATTGCCAGAACCAGGTCTCATCAAACTGTGCTCAGGTTGAACTAGGTGATAAGAGACATCAGCTAATTACAGGGAAGAAATATTAACCACTGCATCACACCCATCGAACAATCAGTCTGAACAAAGCCCGTTACTATTTACTACGCGCACGAACAGATCACGTGACACTAAACAACACGACCCGATTGGCCGATCAGAACGGTACAACACAACGGGGGAGGCAGGCGTGATTCACCTTGCGAGGCGGGTGTAGAAGAGCTGCTTGGAGAGCTCCTGCACCTTCTCGACGGTGGGGGGCTGCACGACGTACTGCTTGTTCTTCTCCATCATCTCCTTGTAGTAGGAGCCGCCGTGCTTCGAGGCGAGCTCCGCCGCACGCGCCGCCTGCGTGCGCAGCTGCGCCAGCTTCGCCGCCATCGCCGCCGGTCCTAAACCCTACCGCACGCGGAGAGAGAACTGAGTCAAATCGAAAGGAAGCAGATCTGGGCGCACGGGGTGGGGAGGCCGCGGATCTGGTGGGAGGAGGCCTGGGGTTTAGGATGGGGGAACTGGAAGCTCACCTTGGTGAAGCGCCGGGGAGAGGTGCGGGCGCGCGGTGCGAGGAGATCGAGGAGGAGGAAGAGGAGGACGGCGGGCGAGATGGGGAGGGGGAAAACGATGGCGGAAGGGTGGTGGGTGGGTGGGTCGAGACGCGCCTCGAGAGGCCGAGGGTAATATGGTCATTTCATATTGTAGTTTTCCGGTTCAGAGATAGGGTTCGTTTGTTGCAGTTGCAGATCTACAGCGTACAGGTTACAAGCAGTCGGACCCATAGGTGCGAGTGTCCACGGGTTTCACATCCGATGGTTGCGAGCGTGAGTTTAAAATTTTACTCATGGGTCTACACCCGACCCGACCCGTATTAAGTGGGTGTGAGTGCGGGTGCAAATTTCAACCCGTGGGTGACCCTTGGGGCTCAAAATAATAATTCATATTGTTATTTTTTTCTAGGTACTAAACATATTCGATAGATTTATGATGATTGATGTTGTAATATATACTTGATTTTTTCAATCTTAAGTCTAGATTTAAGTCTTTATTCTATATTTGCTTATGTGATGTATTGAGTATAGTGACTATTTACTTTTTTAGTAGAACTATAAACGTTTATGTGATGTGGTGTAATATATACTTGGTTTTTTCAATCTTAAGTCTAGATTTAAGTCTTTATTCTATATTTGCTTATGTGATGTATTGAGTATAGTGACTATTTACTTTTTTAGTAGAACTATAAACGTTTATGTGATGTGGTGTGACTGTAAGTTGGAAGTTTCACTTGTTAGAACTATCTATTTGTGACTTCGATGATTTTATCCTATTATATTGCTTTATATAATGTCATCACGTTTATATATGTCGTATGATGTGATGGACCCAGTGGGTGCCCGACACCCAGTAGGTGCCCAGCGGGTGTGGGTGCGGGTGTGAAAATTCACCCATGAGTGTGGTATTAGGTGGGTGTAGCTAAATGTGGTGGGTTTCATAATAGGTGGGTCTTGCTCCACCCGCATCCAACCCGACCCATTGCCATCCCTAGTTACAACAAGCAGAGTCCTATGCTCTGTTGCGTGATTGCATCAGGCTGCTGAACATTTGAGCCAGACCAAACAAGCCAAGTCGACACTGGTTGAGCTGTTGAACGCATTGATTAATTACCCCAATTTAGCTTTTTTAATTTATGCTTTGATAGTTATCTTTATAGATAGTAGAACCTAATATATCTCGATATATGGTTAACTATGCATTTATAATGAATTACCAATCTTAGCATTGTTTGTTGACCAGGTATAAACATACCTAACATAACTACAATTATAGTGTCCAAAATTGTTGCAAACTTCTAGAAATTAAATTGGTGCGATTAAACAGCATATAACCTAAATTAGACATAGTCCTAGCACGGTGATGATAGATTGATAGATACTGTTAGAAATCTAGGCTTTATTTGGTATATTTTAATTCCAAAATTCAGCAAGTAATTCATGATGTAAAAGAGTGAAAACATGATGACAAAATATGTGTTCGTGTTCATGATTAAATCGCTATAAAGCATGATCAACACAAAGAACATCACAAGTTTTAGGATGTACCCAGGGGCGGGACCGTTGCCGGGGGCAGCGGGTGCGCTGTTACCAGCTAGATCAACCATGTTGATCGTGGACTGGCCTGATTCGATGTAGTCAATCGAGAGTTGATGCAGCGAAGACGTTGTTGCAGTGCAGATGGCCGTCGGAATGTAGTCGTTCGCAGCGGGAGGAGGAAGAATGTTAAGCAGTCGCGCACTTGTTGCGCTACCCAAAAACCTGATTGCCTCGCTATTCCCGAGCAGGAACTCTAGCGTGACGGGTTTCGGAGGTTCTGCTCTTCCAGCGATGTGTGCGCGCACGAAGTGGAATGGGGAGGTTCTATTTTTCAGCTACTACCAAAGGTGAAAGTGTATCTTCTTTTATAGACATATGAATCCAGAAGGTCACCATGCACTCCGTATGGCTTTGTGCAACGGAAAACATTAACCATGCATGCACTCATGGCTTGCAACGCATGCACCAAGAGCAACGGAAGCAATTAGCATTTAGCGCATTAACCTTGCATGGTTTGCAATGTACATGCACCAATAACTCCAATGCTGACAACGTTAATACATTTGCATGCACCTTATGACTTCCGTTGCATGTGTATTTGTCTCACTAGCCATTACATGGTTTTAATTCTGCATGCTACCATATATACACTTTACCCTCAGCATTGAAATGGACTTTTGGAATTCACGAATTAATTGTATTTATCAAAGAATAAATCTCAAATAAATCCAACAATCCCCACTGAATTCCAAAGGTACATGAATAATGCTATCTGTTTCACGTAGCTTTGATATACCAGAGTTCTGATGAAGACTGTTAAGTTGAACATCCATCTAGAACAAGAGTTACGCTCAGTTGCAACTGAACAATGGATTATGCCTTGAATTGACAGTTTTGTGCTAAATGAGTTTCACTCATGTTCTTTTCTAGTACTAGGCTGTTGTAAACATCCCCGCGGTTTGGAGCGTATAAGTCATACTCCGAGGCTTTCATGAGTATCTAGAGATTACCCAATCTCATAGACCGTGACCAGCAGTCAACTCATATAGGTGCAATCCTTGAAGATGTTCTGTAGGCCAACATCTTTATTCCGAAGAACCACTCGGATTACATTAAGGTTTTATCCAACCTGCCATACAATGTAGAAGAGAAATGCACCATCTCTGGAATGAGCCTTATACAAAAGGTTCTCTTCTCATAGTCAAACAGTAGCTTGTTTCACCATTCTATTTCACGGGATCTCCGATCACATAGAATAGGTTACCATTACTGATCAACTTTCATGGGTCTCAAGCCCAATTCCATAGATGCATAATCTATCACATTACATGAAAGACCCTTTGTGAATTGGTCTGTCAGATTCTTAGCCGTATGAACATAGTCCAAGGCTATCACTCGGGAGTTTCTGTAAGAGCAATCAAGCCCTATGAGGGTTTTGGTGATGTTGATCACACAATTAAAGATCTAATGAGCCTTTGAGTATATTGTGCAGTACAAGAATATCTTACAGGTGCAAAAGAAAGAAAGGAGACCCCTCAACTACATGAAGAAGGATTCCTATGCTCTTTGAAGGATTCTATTTATTTTATCTTTTGAATTTGAGTATAGGACAAGCCGTACTATCAAGAGGGATTCTAATGGCAAGTTTGGGTGGATTCAAGTGCTCATAGAACATCTATCCTAATCCTAACCCATCCCTTGAAGAGGGAGACCTGCTGCTGTTTTGCCCCAGTTGTTCCTGTGTTCGGAGGTTTCGAGTTTTATCTCGGAGGTTCTGACCGTACGGGCTACAGTCAGCAGAGGTTTCAGGGTTTGGAAGTTCCGAGATTTTTCTCGGAGGTTCCGGACTTTGAAATATGACCGTTACAGTTCTGGATCTGGGGGTATTTATACTCCGTGGTCCCCCAACGGTCATTCCGGCTTCTCCCCCGAACAGTAACGCATTCCAGCTTCATTCTCTCACCTTGCATTGACTCCAAACCTACTCTCTTCCAAATCCTTGCCTAGCATTGATTGAGAGTGGGGATTCAAGTGAGATTGTGAGCAAGATCTTCCTTTCCTAGTTCTTGAGCACTTGGAGAAGCTCTAGCAAGCTTGGTGGATCTTTTACTCTTGGAGCCTTGCTCCTAGACGGCTAGAGGTTCTTGGAAGCTCTCCAATCCGATTTGTGGAAGCTCCAAGGTGTTTGTATTACCCCTTGTGAATCTAGTGGAAAGTCTCCACCTATTATCCAAAGTGATAGGTGAGAGAGAGGAGTGGATCTTTGTGGTCCTTAGCCTTTGTGGCTTCCTCAACAACGTGGATGTAGGCAAGCCTTTGTGGCGAGCTGAACCACGAGGTAAATCCTTGTCTCGTGTGTGCTGTGATTTATATACTTGCTCATCCTTGTTCATGCTTGCTCTTGACTAGATCTATTAGGGTTTGCTTCCGATCTACTTGTTGGTAGTGCTCTAGTTGGTTTCTTGTTTTTATATCATCTTGCTAGGTCCTAAGGATCTCCTAAAATTTGCTAGATCTGTTTTTCATCAAGTTATCCGCAGTATTTTTCGTATCCTTTCTGTTCTAACAGATCTCAGAACTTCCGTGATTATTTTCGGAGGTTGCCCCGTTCGGAGGTTCCGGAAATAATCTCGGAAGTTCCGGACCCTGACAGTCACTTTGCAGAAAAAGTTTAAATTTGTGTGCAGGCCTATTCACCCCCCCTCTAGGCCACATTGCCTCGATCCTTTCAATTGGTATCAGAGCAGGTTATCCTTGCAAAACACTTAACCGTGTGAGGATATGGCAAGTGGAGATGACAAGCAAGAGGAAGAGGAGTTTGAAGACATACCAGTGATGTTGATGGTGATGCCTCGGAAGTTGGTAACACATCAGCCTAAGAGAAGTTTGACAAGCTCAAGAAGGCTGTGAAGGAAAGCTCCAGGGAAAACAGCAAGAAAAGCAAGAAAGAAGATAAGAAGAAAGAGAAAGAAGAAGATAAGAAGAAAGAGGACAGCAAGCAAGAAAAGAAGAAGAAAAGGAAGAAGGAGGAAAAGAAGAGAAGAAAGAGAACACCTTCACCATCTCCATCACCATCTTCATCATCCTCATCATCGTCTTCATCTAGTGAGAATGGAGATGGGGATGATGAGTACTATGGCACAAGAATTCCTAAGAGAACAATCAAGCCCAAGCCCAAGGCCAAGTCAAAGAATGACTATAGAAGCGTATCCTTTAACTATGATTCTTTGGATACTAAATCCAAGGATGATGTGACTATACCTGTTGGCAAGTTACCCCAATTTGATGGGACTAACTTTGCCAAATGGAAGCATATGATGAAAGCTTATCTAACCGGCTTGAGTTTGGAATTGTGGAATATTGTGTGTGTAGGTTTTGATGACCCCGAAGACTTTGGAAACCTCACACCATGTGATCGTCGCAACATTAGGAGGAATGCTCAAGCTACAAGCATACTCCTTAGTGCCTTGAATGTCCAAGAGTACAATCGTGTTAGTGGACTAGAGATTGCCAAAGAGATTTGGGACATCCTCCACATTGCTCATGAGGGTGTTGACAAGGTCAAGAAATCTAAGATCAACATATTGATGGTCGAACTCAATAGATTCACTATCTTCGATGGAGAAGGGCCACAAGAGATGTTTGATAGGTTGATGGTCATAGTTGGGAAGATAAGAGGCTTAGGTGGTGATGAGTTGGATGATCACTTTGTTGTGAAGGTGATGTTGGAGGCCTTTGCTCCAAGAAATCCTACTCTAGTCACATTGATTAAAGAGAAGAAGAGATTTGAGGAGTTCTCTCCAAATGATGTTCTTGAGAGAATTCTTACTCATGAGCTTATGGACAAGGAAATCCAACATAGGAAGAAAATTGGTGAGCTAGAAGCCAAGTTGAACAACTTGAAGGTCAAAGAGGTTGCTCTCCATTCTAACAAGTCAAGCAAGCCTACTACCTCATCCAAGCACTCTACTTCATCCAAGCCCTCCAAGTCAAAATCAAAGAAAGTGGAAGTAGAGAGCTCTACAAGTGACTCAAGTGAAGATGAAGATGAAAGCTCTCACGTTGAGATTGGAGATATGGCTTTATTCATGAAGACATATAAAAGAGGCTTGAAGAAGCAAGGTTACAAGTTTGCCAAGAGGAAGTTCCCTAACAAGAAAAAGAGAACTTGCTACAATTGTGGAAGCACCGAGCACTTCATTGCGGATTGCCCTAATGAGAAGAGAGAAAATAAGAATGACAAGGGCAAGGGAAGTTACAAGAGAGATCAAAAACCACATCACAAGAGAAGAAACTATAGTGGAGAAGCTCATATTGGTCATGAATGGAATTCCGGAGATGAGAGCTCTAGTGAAGGAGAAGGGAAGAAGGTTGCAACCGTGGCTATCAAGAAGCTTCCCTCCACCTCAAGGTTGTTCAACAACTTGACCGATGATGAAGAGAGCCCATCCATTCATTGCTTCATGGCCAAGGGTGAGAAGGTAAAAATTAACTCAAAACCCTCTCCTCCACCTAGTGATGAGTCGGAAATGGACTCTAGTGATGAATCTAGTGATGAAGAAGTAAACCAACTTGTTAGTGATATGGATAAGCAATCTAGAGACTTTATGGCTAAGCTAGTGGTTGAACTAGAGAAAACCCAAGACATTCTCACATCCGAAAGAGGTGAGCTTGAGGCTTTGCGTTTGGAAGTTAGCCAAGCGGAGAGTGTCATAGCTACTCTCAAGGAAGACCTTGCTGCCTCTCAAGCTCAATGTAATTCTCTCAAGTCGAGGAATGAAGAGCTTGAGGAGCAATATAGCCTCCTTTGGAGTAGCACCTCACATCCTTCGAAGGTAAAGGGTGACTCTAGTGCTTCTACTAGTAAGGGCTGTGATAGGTGCTGTAATATTGATCTTGAATCCTATGCTACTAACCTTGCTAACATGGAAGCTATGAAAAAGGAAATAACTAGGCTCAACTCAATCATAGCAAGGGGATGCATGAATGAAAGGGTAAAGTTCAAGGAAGGTAAAATGCCCGGAAACTTGGATGGACTTGGTCATCATAGAAATGAGAGGACTGGACAAAGGGACATTATCAAAGGCCAAGAGTGTATCAAGTTTGTGAGCAATGGTGAGCTCAAGGAAGATGAGTACATGCCTTCTGCCCAGAGTTCGGAGGTTCCGAGGTCAAAACCCGGAGGTTCCGGAGTCTGGAAGCCTCGTGTCACACAGACAGGAGAACTCGGAGGTTCCGAGAAAATTCTCGGAGGTTCCGGGGTCTGTAAGGACAAAACCAAGAAGAAAGGCAAGGCTCAACACCAACATGTTTCCAAGACATCTAACACTCATCTGCAGGTCCAGAACTATCCAATCATGCCTAGAAGGAATTTGTCCCCCAACAAGAACAAGATTCATGCATCTAGAGACATACCTCCTAGCTATGTGTTGAGATGCAACAATCTTGGTAAAGTTGTTGCCACGTATGTTGGAAATGAGTCCAACATATATGTGAAAAGATCACTATGGGTTCCTAAAGTTTTGGTTGCTAACGTGGAAGGCCCCAAGTCAAATTGGGGACCTAAAAGAAGGAACTAAATTGTTTTGTAGGCATACTCCTCCGGTGGATCAAGTTGGGTGCTTGATAGCGGATGTACACATCATATGACCGGAGAAAGGAGTATGTTCTCATCCTACCTCCATTTGGAAGGACCAAAAGAAACAATTGCCTATGGAGGGGATACAAAAGGAGAAGTCATCGGTGTAGGTGATATCCCTATCTCTCAAAAATATTCGATTACCAATGTTTTACATGTTGATCCGTTAGGTTACAATCTATTATCGGTTTCACAACTTAGTGAGATTGGTTTTGATTGTCACTTCTCGGATAAGGGTGTGTTCATCATAAGAAGGGAGGATTCCTCTATTGTCCTTACGGGTCGCTTGAGGGGGAGGCTTTACCTAGTTGATCTCAACAAAAGTAAGGTTTCTCCCAAGACTTGTTTAGTGGCAAAATCTAGTATGGGTTGGCTATGGCATCGCCGACTAGCTCATGTGGGCATGAGGAACTTGGCCAAACTTTTGAAAGATGAACACATCCTTGGACTAACAAATGTGCATTTTGAGAAAGATAGGATATGCAAAGCATGCCAAGCCGGAAAGCAAGTAGGAGCACCTCACCCACCAAATAGCATCCTCACTACTTCAAGCCCATTGGAGCCCATTGGCCTACATAAGTATTGGTGGTAACAAATATGGCTTGGTTATTGTTGATGATTATTCTCGCTTCACGTGGATGTTCTTTGTGTTTGACAAGAGTGAAGTACAAGGGAAGGTGAAGACCTTCATAAGGAGAGCACAAAGGGAGTTCGAGCTACCAATCAAGAAAGTGAGAAGTGACAATGGCTCGAAATTCCGGAACATCAATGTTGAAGAGTTTCTTGATGAAGAGGGCATCAAGCATGAATTTTTAGCTCCTTACACTCCTCAACAAAATGGGGTGGTTGAGAGGAAGAACCGGACTCTTATTGATATGGCAAGAACCATGTTGGACGAGTACAAGACTCAAGACATCTTTTGGGCCGAAGCCATAAACAAGGCTTTCCATGCTATCAACCGCCTCTATCTTCACAAGTTTCACAAGAAGACCTCCTATGAGCTTATTACCGGTAAAAAGCCTAAGGTGTCTTACTTTAGAGTGTTTGGGTGTAAATGTTTCATTCTAAACAAGAGGCCCCGAACTTCTAAGTTTGCACCAAAGGTTAACGAAGGATTTCTTCTTGGTTATGGTCCAAATGAGCATGCTTACCGAGTCTTCAATCTAACCACCGGGAGGATTGAAGTCACGGTAGATTTGACTTTTGATGAATCTAATGGCTCTCAAGTGGAGCAAGTTGACTTAAATGTTATAGGTAATGAGAAGTCATCTTGTGAAGCAATCAAGCAATTGGCCATAGGTGATATTAGACCAGTTGAAGCACAAGAGAAAGATGAGAATCAACTCCAAGCTTCAACACCACTCGAAGGGCCTGAAGTCACTAGTTCAGCAGATGTGCAGACTCTGGAGGTTCCGAGAAAATCCCCGGAGGTTCCGGGAACTTCTACTGGGACTCAACCTCCGGGAAATTCTCTGGAGGTTCCGGGGTCTGGGAACTCAGCACCACAAGACACTGTGAACCAGCAGTCTCATCAGCAAGAGGCTGTTCAAGCAAGTACATCTGAACCCCAAGCTGATGAAAATGATGAAGACCAACCTCTACACCAACCTCTTGGACCATCACATCCCCGTGTACATCAAGTCATACAACGGGATCATCCCGTTGACAATATCCTTGGGAGCATAAGGAGAGGGGTAACAACACGATCTCGTCTTAAGAATTTTTGCGCATTTTACTCATTTGTTTCCTCTCTTGAACCCATTAAGGTAGAACAAGCTCTTGAGGATCCGGATTGGGTGGTAGCTATGCAAGAGGAGTTGAACAACTTTGAAAGAAATCAAGTGTGGGAGTTGGTGGAAAGACCAAAGACGAACATCATTGGCACCAAATGGGTCTTTCGAAACAAGCAAGATGAGTTTGGTATTGTGATTAGGAACAAAGCAAGATTGGTCGCTCAAGGGTACACTCAAGTTGAAGGACTAGACTTCAGAGAAACATATGCACCGGTGGCAAGACTTGAAGCAATTCGGTTTTTACTTGCCTTCGCTGCCCATCATGACTTCAAGCTATACCAAATGGATGTCAAGAGTGCATTTCTCAATGGACCACTCTCCGAAGAATTCTATGTTGAGCAACCACCGGGTTTTGAAGATCCCAAACATCCTAATCATGTCTACAAACTCCGTAAGGCGCTCTATGAGCTTAAGCAAGCACCAAGAGCATGTTATGAATGCCTTAAGGAATTCTTGCTCAAGCAAGGCTTTGAGATAGGCAAAGCCGATGCTACTCTCTTTACTAGAAAAGTTGATGGTCATATCTTTGTGTGCCAAATATATGTCGATGACATAATATTCGGTAGTACTAATGAAACTTTTTGTGAAGAGTTTAGTAGGGTGATGACAAAGAGGTTTGAGATGTCCATGATGGGTGAGCTCAAGTTCTTTCTTGGATTTCAAATTAAACAAGCAAAGGAAGGGACGTTCATATGTCAAACCAAGTACACAAGGGATATGCTTAAGAAGTTTGACATGGACAAGGCAAAGCCCATCAAGACTCCAATGCCTACCAATGAACACTTGGACCTCAATGAAGAAGGGAAATCCGTAGACCAAAAGGTATATCGCTCCATGATCGGCTCTCTTCTTTACTTATGTGCATCTAGGCCGGATATTATGCTTAGTGTGTGCATGTGTAGATAGAAAGAGTACATCGGGGACTTGTCAATTCCTTGGTATGTCTCTAGTGTCTCGGAGTTCTAAAAAGCAAAACTCTGTAGCCCTTTCCACCGCCGAGGCCGAGTATGTTGCAGCCGGCGCTTGTTGTGCTCAACTACTTTGGATGAAGCAAACCTTAAAAGATTACGGATGTCACTTTACCCATATCCCACTTTTGTGTGATAATGAAAGTGCCATAAAGCTTGCAAATAACCCCGTAAGCCATTCTCGTACAAAACATATAGACATCCGTCATCATTTCTTGAGAGACCACGAAGCCAAAGGAGATATCGCTCTAAGTCATGTGAGCACCGATCAACAACTAGCCGATATCTTCACTAAACCTCTCGATGAGTCAAGGTTTTGTAGTTTGAGGAATGAGCTAAATATTCTTGATTCTCGTTGCGTGGTTTGATCTCTAGCATGCCTTGGTTGTTTGCTTCATATTGTTGATAATCTCTGAAAATTCTTTTTGAAAAAGCATTTGTGAAAACTTTAAATTAATAGTGCCTCAAAATCTATTTTCATATTCCTAACTTGTCTCAAGTGGCTATAGTTGTGTGTGATTGCTTGTTTTCTAGCCACTTAAGTCAAGGAAACCATGACCTAAAGATCTCAGTTGATAAAGGGTTCAAAATCTCAAAAGGAGTAAAAGTTGACAGTCTCTGGAATTCAAGTTTCGGAAGCTCCGGAAAAATCTTTGGAGGTTCCGAGCCTCGGAAGCTCTGAGAAAATCTTCGGAACTTCCAATCTTAATCGATTCAGCATTCAGTCCGTCAGAGGAGCAGTGTGAAAGGAATCAGGCATATTCCATGGAATATCTTTCTACCACTAGGCTTAACCCGACTCTCCTTTCACCGCGCAGTTACCAAATCTATTTTCACCGCATCCATCCCTTTCTCGCGTCTGCGCCCGCATCGCCCTCTCTCTCTATCTCCACCGCCGCGCTGCCACCTTCGCCCTCACCGCCGGTGACCGTACATCCTCGTACGTCCCGCTAGAAAGGCCGCGCACCTTCCTTCATCGACGGGCCGCGGAAGCTGAAGATGGAGGGGGAACCGCTCGGGGATCTGACCTAGATCCGTGCTGTTCTAGTGAAGGTGAAGGAGGACGTCATCTTGATCTTCATCAATCCACTCCTTCATCGCCAACTCTCTTTGTGAAGCAGAGGGGAACGACATTGCACCGCTCGAACTTGTTCCGGCGAGTTGTTCCTCCTCAGCGCCACTAGATCACTCTGTGATATGGAGGGGACCTCTGGGCTACGTCCCCTGGCGTCAAAAGCTTCACAATCTCGTCGGATTCCATCTCCTTTCCTCTAATCCAAGGTAACCCTAACCCTAATATCCAGATCTGTCGGTTACCTTACGGTTCTAGGTGTTCTTAGTGCAGAGATGCTATCCTGTGACATCTTGTGGATGTTGTGATGCCTGTATGATTGAACCTAGTTGAAAGTTGAATCAAAGTGCAAAATACAGTAAGGACCAAGGAGTCTCAGAGGTTCTGGGATGAAACCCGGAGGTTCCGAACTCTGTAGCCAACTGTAGGTTGACTTTGATTCAAAGTTCCACTAAGTTACAATTCACTTGCATCACTTCACCCTTTCTCTGTCAAAGTTCTTTTCCATCTAGTTTGCATCTCTTGGCTCAGTTTTAGTTGAAGGTTGAATCAACAAACTCTCCTCTGTCATTGCCCAGACTCGGAGGTTCCGAGAAAATTCTCGGAAGTTCCAAAGTCTGTATTGACAAGGGTTAGTCTGTGATTCAAAATTCCACTGAACCTTGACCAATTGATCTCCAATCACTGTCTTTGATTCTCTGCACCTACTCTTCTTTATCTGTTCCTTATCTTTTATCTATCCCTTATCTGACAGATGTCTGGGGGATCTGCTGACAAGAAGTAAGTTAAGAGGCAGAGGCAGCCTTATGAGACTGCTGCAGGAGAAAGAGCTTATAAGATTGCAGCCAGAGAGGCAGCAGGTGGCAGTGGCAGCAGGGGCAAGGCAACTCCTAGAAGAGGCAGAGGTGGCAGCCTGTCAGGTGGCAGAGGATCTGGTTCAGCTGCTCATGTTGAAGACAATGGGGGAACTGAAGGCAAAACCATCACCATTGAGCTTGAAGATGACATGATGCTCAGAGAAATTGACTCCACCTATCTGAGGTATCATAAGGCTTTGCTCAAAAGGCGCCCCCCAACCAAATATGACAACTCTGTCTGCATTGAGCACACCAACTATGATGGAGCAGGATACCTTGTCAAGAAAGCAAGAGAAGAGAACTCATATATCAACCCCAAGATGACAGCTATAGACTATAGGTTCTGGTCTGTGTTCCATTTCAAGTTCTATGAAACTGTTCTGAATATAAAGATGAAGCTGATCAGAATGAAGTGGATTGACTTCACTCACTTGGAAGCTGCAGAAGAACCTGAGAAGAAGGAAGTGCTTGACTTGGTGGACAAATACAAGATGAGAGACATCATGAGCTTCAAGTATGACTGGAACATTGAGGTGCTGGCACAATTTCATGCAACTTTCTTCTATGAAGACACAAAAGAGACAATCCACTGGATGACTGAGGGGGTGCACTACAAGGTTGACTTCACTACCTTTGCCAGACTGTTTGGTTTCAGCAAGGAAGACAGGGATGCTGAGGTGATCCATTATGAGCAGCACATGAACACTAGCATGATCTCCTCAGCTTATGAATATGAAAACCTTGCAGATGGCTCCACAACAGCCCTTAAATCAGTTTATTATGTGCTGAACAACATGTTCAGGGAGACTATCTACCCCAAAGGTGGGAGTGACTCTACCAGCCTGAGGAGGTTTGCACCAAATCTGCTTGCAAGGATGCTGCCTGGGGCAAGACCCTTTTCTGTCAGTAGGTTCATCTGGTTCAACTTGATTGAGGTCACTGAGAGTGGAAAGTGCAATCTGCCCTATGCACCTTACATCATGTATATGATTGAGATGGTGTCTGGAATCAGCTTCAAGAAAGATGTTGAACATGCCTCTTACCAAGTGAAGCAGTGGCATCATCATCAGAAGAAGCAAGTAGTTGAAGACTATTTTCTCAAGAAGGATGGGTCTGAGAAAGGAGAGCCAAGCAGGGCACCTATGCCTGCTGGTCTGCACAAGCTAAGGGGCATGGTGAGAGACACCTGGAGGTTCTGCAATTGGTCAGCAAATCAGATTTATGAGATGAGGCAGGACATGAACAAGCTGTTGAAGCATCAGGGGCTGCCCTTTGAGGCCATGCTGCATCCTCCCCCCATATTTCCAGATTTCCCTGAGTGTACTACCAGTGAAGGTGAAGATGAGGGTGAGAAGGACAGAGGCAGCCCACTACCTGGAAAAGAGATTCCTGCCACTCACACTGATGAAGAAGAAGAAGTAGATGATGAGCCCCTTGGTGCTAAAATAGCCAGGCTGAGAAAGGAGGCTGCTGGGAAGAAAGCCATGGAAACTCCTACTCCTGTCAGAGCAAGGAGGAAAGCCACTGCTGGAAGGTCTATCAGAAGGCCTGCTGATCTATCCTCTGGATCTGACACTGACCTTGAACTTGAATCTGAAAACACTGTTCCTGAGGCTGAGGAGGAGGACTCTGAATTTAGTGATGATGAATGATTCCCTGCAGGTCCAAATCTAACTTCCTCTCTTCTTCTTCTTCTCTTTTTGTTAAATGTTGACAAAGGGGGAGAAGGATGAATATTGAGATGATCTGAAGACCTAGGCTGGATGTAGGGCTAACAAAATCTTTTGTTCTTTTGGTGAGATGAGAGTGCTGACTGTCTTCTGGGCCTCTCATAAACTCCTGGTGTGATGTGATGAACTTGCTGTAGGCATTCTAGGCTTGCCTCTGTTGGCAAGTATGGATTTGGTCATGGTTGAAACTTTGGGATGTGAAAACTTTAAAACTAATGTGTGATGTGTGTAATAGGGCTAGATGTTGCTGAATGTTTCTATCTGTATCTAGCTGCTATTCCTGGTTTATGTTATTGCAGTGCCTGTGTATGATTGAATGTTGGAGTATCTGTTACAGACTTCGGAGGTTCCGAGAATTTTTCTGGAGGTTCCAACTCTGGGTTCATCCTGGAGGTTCCGGAAACTTTCTCGGAGGTTCCGAACTCTGTTAACAGATAACTCTGTGTGTATGACATGCCATATGCATCACGTCTTATTTGTTACACTTGTTTTGCACCCCTCGATGACATGAATACAATATATCCTTGTCACTTTACTCACAATGTATGCAATTCAAATGTCATATGAGACATATCACTCTATTCAAAAGGGACGTGCATACATTGAGGGGGAGACTTGTATTCAAATCATCAAAAGCTCAATCTTTCAAATTAAATTGTAAACTTTAATTGGGTTGTCAACATTTACTAAAAAGGGGGAGATTGTAAGAGCAATCAAGCCCTATGAGGGTTTTGGTGATGTTGACCACACAATTAAAGATCTAATGAGCCTTTGAGTATATTGTGCAGTACAAGAATATCTTACAGGTGCAAAAGAAAGAAAGGAGACCCCTCAACTACATGAAGAAGGATTCCTATGCTGTTTGAAGGATTCTATTTATTTTATCTTTTGAATTTGAGTATAGGACAAGCCGTACTATCAAGAGGGATTCTAATGGCAAGTTTGGGTGGATTCAAGTGCTCATAGAACATCTATCCTAATCCTAACCCATCCCTTGAAGAGGGAGACCTGCTGCTATTTTGCCTCAGTTGTTCCTGTGTTCGGAGGTTCCGAGTTTTATCTCGGAGGTTCCGACCGTACGGGCTACAGTCAGCAGAGGTTTCAGGGTTTGGAAGTTCCGAGATTTTTCTCGGAGGTTCCGGACTTTGAAATATGACCATTACAGTTCTGGATCTGGGGGTATTTATACTCCTTGGTCCCCCAACGGTCATTCCGGCTTCTCCCCCAAACAGTAACGCATTCCAGCTTCATTCTCTCACCTTGCATTGACTCCAAACCTACTCTCTTCCAAATCCTTGCCTAGCATTGATTGAGAGTGAGGATTCAAGTGAGATTGTGAGCAAGATCTTCCTTTCCTAGTTCTTGAGCACTTGGAGAAGCTCTAGCAAGCTTGGTGGATCTTTTACTCTTGGAGCCTTGCTCCTATACGGCTAGATGTTCTTGGAAACTCTCCAACCCGATTTGTGGAAGCTCCAAGGTGTTTGTATTACCCCTTGTGAATCTAGTGGAAAGTCTCCACCTATTACCCAAAGTGATAGGTGACAGAGAGGAGTGGATCTTTGTGGTCCTTAGCCTTTGTGGCTTCCTCAACAACGTGGATGTAGGCAAGCCTTTGTGGCGAGCTGAACCACGGGATAATTCCTTGTCTCGTGTGTGCTGTGATTTATATACTTGCTCATCCTTGTTCATGCTTGCTCTTGACTAGATCTATTAGGGTTTGCTTCCGATCTACTTGTTGGTAGTGCTCTAGTTGGTTTCTTGTTTTTATATCATCTTGCTAGGTCCTAAGGATCTCCTAAAATTTGCTAGATCTGTTTTTCATCAAGTTATCCGCAGTATTTTTCGTATCCTTTCTGTTCTAACAGATCTCAGAACTTCCGTGATTATTTTCGGAGGTTGCCCCGTTCGGAGGTTCCGGAAATAATCTCGGAAGTTCCGGACCCTGACAGTCACTTTGCAGAAAAAGTTTAAATTTGTGTGCAGGCCTATTCACGCCCCCTCTAGGCCACATTGCCTCGATCCTTTCAGTTTCTTAATTTTCTGACAGACTTCAACCGCCTCTTTACATACCTCGAAGACTTCATGTTGTCCTTAGAACTGATCAACTTAACAATCACCATCTGATTATCACAGTTCATCAAGATAGCCAGTATTGGTTTCTCAACCACCGGCAAATCTATTAGGAGTTCACGAAGCCACTCAGCCTCAACAGTGGCGGTGTCTAATGCTGTGAGTTCTGCTTCCATTGTTGGCCTCGTTAAGATGGTCTACTTGCAAGACTTTCAAGAAACAGCGCCACCTCCAAATGTGAACACATATCTACTTGTGGCTTTAAGTTCATCAGCATCAGAGATCTAGTTTGCATCACTATATCCCTCCAGTACCCTAGGGTACCCAGAATAGTGAATCTCATAGTCCATTGTGCCTATTAGATAGCACATTACTCTTCCAAGAGCATACCAATGTTCATCTCCCGGATTTGAAACAAATCGGCTCAATTTGCATCCAGCAAACGAGATGTCAGGTCTCGTAGCACTATCTAAGTACATCAACGAACCAATTATCTGAGAATATCTCAGCTGATCTCTCATTATCCTCTTATTCTTTTTCAGAATCATGCTAGCATCATAAGGCGTTGGAGCAGGTTTAGAGTCACTATAACCAAAGCAACTTAAAATCTTTTCCACATAGTGGGACTGCGAGAGAGTCACTCCACCATTGCCTTCTCTTACTAGCTTTATATTAAGGATAACATCAGCCTCTCCCAAATCTTTCATTTTAAAATTTTGAGACAAATAGTCTTTAACTTCCTTAATCACATTAAGATTTGTCCCAAAAATCAGTATGTCATCCACATACAGACACAAGATCACTCCTTCACCTTTACCATATCGATAGTACACACACTTATCAGCTTCATTCACAACAAAGCCAGCGGATGTCAAAGTTTGATCAAACTTCTCATGCCATTGCTTGGGCACTTGCTTGAGGCCATATAAAGACTTCACTAACTTGCATACCATTCCTTCTTGACCTTTTGTTACAAATCCATCAGGCTGATCCATATAGATCTCCTCTTCCAACTCTCCATTCAGGAAAGTTGTCTTAACGTCCATCTGATGAACGAGAAGACCATGAGAGGCTGCCAAAGAGAGTAACACGCGAATAGTGGTCAATCGAGCAACTAGTGAGTATGTATCAAAGAAGTCCTCTCCTTCTTTTTGTGTGTAGCCCTTAGCCACAAGCCTCGCCTTGTACTTTTCAATAGTACCATCTGGCCTCAGCTTTTTATTGAACACCCATTTGCATCCTACAGGTTTGCACCCATACAGATGTTCAACGACTTCCCAAGTACCATTAGACATAATAGAATCCATCTCACTCCTTACTGCTTCCTTCCAATAGTCAGCATCAGGAGATGAAAATGCTTCTTCAATGGTCTTAGGTGTGTCATCCACGAGGTATACAATGAAATCATCACCAAAAGACTTTGCAGTCCTTTGTCTCTTGCTCTTTCTGAGAGCTTCATTGTTATCCTCCTCAGTGTGTTCCACATATGTTTGTTCAGTATGTTCTATCAAAATAGCAGGTTCTTTAATAATAGACATATCTTGACTAGACGTGCTAGATTCCTCTCTCATAGGAAATATGTTGTCAAAAAATGTAGCATCTCTAGACTCCATTATTGTACCAACATGCATGTCAGGTACTTCAGATTTTACTGTTAAATATCTATAACCCACACTGTGAAAAGCATAATCAAGAAAGACACAATCCACGGTTTTTGTCCAAGCTTACGTTTCTTGATTATTGGCACATTCACCTTTGCCAAACAACCCCAAGTCCGTAAGTAAGAAAGTGATAGTCTTTTCTTTTTCCATTCCTTAAATGGTGTTTTATCTTTGTTCTTAGTAGGGACATGATTCAGGACATGACAAGCAGTCAATATAGCCTCACCCCACCATTCCTTGGAAAGACTCGCTGTGTCTAACATGGCGTTAACCAAATCAGTTAGAGTGCGGTTCTTTCTTTCGGTCACTCCATTTGATTGAGGTGAATAGGAAGGCGTCCTCTCATGAATAATTCCATGTTCCTCACAGAACGAAGTAAAAGCATTAGAAAAGTACTCTCCACCACGATCCGACCTTAAACGTTTAATCTTTCTCTCAAGTTGGTTTTCAACTTCAGCTTTATAGACTTGAAAATAGTGTAATGCTTCATCTTTAGATTTCAACAAGTAAATATAGCAAAATCTAGTGCAATCATCTATTAAGGTCATGAAATATTTTTTACCACCTTTTGTCAACACACCATTCATTTCGCACATATCTGAATGAACGAGTTCTAGAGGTGCCAAGTTCCTCGCCTCTGCAGCCATGTGAGGTTTGCGAGTTTGTTTAGATTCAACACATACATGGCACTTTGAACCTTTGACTAAAGTGAATTTAGGAATTAAACTCATATTTGCTAGCCGCATCATACAACCGAAATTAACATGACAAAGTCGTGAATGCCAAACATTAGACTCATCATTATCATTAACCACATGGTTCACAATTCTATTACACTCATCAGACAAAGAAAAGCGGAACAAGCCTCCGCTATCATAACCTTTACCAACAAAAGTCCCATACTTTGAAAGTACACATTTATTGGATTCAAAAACTAATTTATAACCATCTCTACATAGTAGAGACCCGCTGACTAAATTCTTTTTGATAGTAGGGACATGTTGCACGTTCTTCAATTACACGGTCTTTCCCGAAGGAAGTTTCAGATCGACCGTACCAACACCAAGAACACGCGCATGCGACCCGTTTCCCATCAACAAGGAGGAAGTACTGCCGACCTGATAAGAAGAAAACAAGGAAACATCAGCACACACATGAATATTAGCTCCTGTATCAATCCACCACTCAGGTGAACTACAAACTGAAAGAACTGTAGGTAAATAATTACCATACCCCGATGTTCCTGCAGCTGTCTCGCCAATAACCATGTTTGCTGTTTTTTCAGCGCCTTTGCGATCTGGGCACTTTCTAGCAAAGTGTCCAGGTTGACCACACACATAGCAGTGACCATCATTCTTCTTTTTCTTCTTAAAGGTGGTTGTCTGTTTAGTCTTTGCAACATTTTCAGGCTTGTTGTGTTTTTTCTTGCCATGGAAGTTGCTGAAATTATTTTTCTTCTGCACAAAATTTGCACTAGAAGCTCCAACAATTTCCTTGCTGCGAGTATCTTTCACTCTCGCCTTCTCTTCAACATCCAAAGAGCCAATCAGATCAGCAACACTGAACAATTGTCTCTTATGTTTTAGAGAAGTGGCAAAATCCCTCTAAGAAGGTGGTAACTTGGAAATAATACTTCCAGCCACAAACTTGTCGGGCAACTCGCACTTAAAACCTTCGAGCTCCTTTGCAAGCGTATGTATATCATGAGCTTGTTCCACTACAGGACGGTCATCAACCATCTTATAGTCACTGAACTTCTCCATGACATACAATTCGCTCCCAGCATCGGTACCACCGAAATTGGCCTCAAGCGCACCCCACAGCTCTTTGCCTGTTGTTTTGGACAGATAAAAATCTACTAGATGATCAGCAAGAACGGAAATCACGGCACCACGAAACAGGTTATTGGCCGCCTCAAAAGCTTCTCCCTCCTCTGGGGAAAACTGATCGGGCTTCCCCTGTGTAAAGTGAATCACGTGCATAGCAGTCAACTAGAGAATCATCTTATTCTGCCAACGCTTGAAATTGGTACCATAAAAAATATTCGGTTTGAGCGACGCAGCAAAACCAGTAACCGAAAGCCTAAAAAGATCAGGTTTTTGGATTGTTAGAAATCTAGGCATTATTCGGCATATTTTAATTCTAAAATTCAGCAAGTAATTCATGATGTAAAAGAGTGAAAACATGATAACAAAGCATGTGTTCATGTTCATGATTAAATCGCTATAAAGCATGATCAACACAAAGAACATCACAAGTTTTAGGATGTACCTAGGGGCGGGACCGTTGCCGGGGGCAGCAAGTGCGCCGTTACCAGCTAGATCAACCATGTTGATCGTGGACTGGTCTGATTCGATGTAGTCGATCGAGAGTTGATGCAGCGAAGACGTTGTTGCAGTGCAGATGGCCGTCGGAATGTAGTCGTTCGCAGCGGGAGGAGGAAGAATGTTAAGCAATCGTGCACTTGTTGCGCTACCCAAAAACCTGATTGCCTCGCTATTCCCGAGCAGGAACTCTAGCGTGACGGGTTTCGGAGGCTCTACTCTTCCAGCGACGTGTGCGTGCACGAAGTGGAATGGGGAAGTTCTATTTTTCAGCTACTACCAAAGGTGAAAGTGTATCTTCTTTTATAGACACGTGAATCCAGAAGGTCACCATGCACTCCGTATGGCTTTGTGCAACGGAAAACATTAACCATGCATGCACTCATGGCTTGCAACGCATGCACCAAGAGCAACGGAAGCAATTATCATTTAGCGCATTAACCTTGCACGGTTTGCAATGTACATGCACCAATAACTCCAATACTGACAACGTTAATACATTTGCATGCACCTTATGACTTCCGTTGCATGCGTATTAGTCTCACCAGCCATTACATGGTTTTAATTCTGCATGCTACCATATATACACTTTACCCTCAGCATTGAAATGAACTTTTGGAATTCACGAATTAATTGTATTTATCAAAGAATAAATCTCAAATAAATCCAATAGATACCACACTGGCACAGACACAATCCTAGCGAAGGTGTTGATTGAGAGAGAAAGGTGTACTGTATTCTTTTGGTTTTCTATCTTGGGGTATGTTTAGTACAGCTTCATGTGATTTTATTTCTTTATGAGAGTTTAATCTATGAGAAAAATAATTTTTTAGTTGAAAGTGATTCTCTAGCATAAACTCTTCAAATCAGGATGGAGAATCACTCAGAAGAAACTACTTTTTTTTTCAATTTCCAACCTCTTATTTCATTTCAGAGAATCACTTCCTAGAATCAATAGAGAATCGTTTCTCTCTGGAAAAGTGTTTGGCAAAGATCCTGCTAGAATCAACAAAGAATTAGCTCTGGAGCTCTATCAAATGCACCTTTTATATTGCCTTGATTTTCCTAAAGTCATGGTCCATGGGTTGTCAAAAAAAAGTCATGGTCCATGAGGTGCTAGTACCTTGAAGCTATTCTACCGCTCCTTAATACGTCCCGTTTAGATTCGCTTTTGGATTCTCTAAAGCTGGATTCTTCGGGCAGAAGCTTAAGAGAATATTTGCATTCATAGATTGTAAAAAAAATAGATTTTATCTTCTCTATGTGGCCATTAAAATCTAGCAAAACGAGCTAGCTAACTCAGAATACGAGGTCAAATGGTACGCTTGGATAGTTGGATCCCACCTGTATTTTAGAAGCTGGATTCTCGTAATATGATGAAATCCAAACGAGCTATGTCTTGGATGTCCTATGCATTAATGCCTATGCATACGTGTCACTTGTAATTTATCACCATAATCTATCTCATCGATACAAGGATCTAGTGCTGGCTCATGCATAATTTTGGGAGGGGAAAATTAAACATGCCTTTAGTTGCATGAGAAGCTCAAACAAACAAACAAAACTTCTCGTGCAACTTTTGAGAAGCTGGATGTTCAGAAAAGTTGAGGTCATGTTTGTTTCAGCTTCTCGGGCCAGCTTCTCAGCTTCTGGGCAGCCAGAAGCTAGAATGCTGAAACAAATAGTCTAGCTGTGGAGCTGGCTTTTGAAAAGCTAACTTCTAAGGAAGTGAACTTAAAGCTGGAAAGATGGTTGAGAGGAGCCTTTCTGACTTTTGGTGTGCTGAGAAGATAAAAAATCAATTTCAAACTAGTAGCTAAAAAGCTAAAAGTTTTTTTAAAAATTAAAAGCAGGAGCACTGTCATATCATTTAAGAAGAAGAAGAAGAAGCAGCAATTGTACATCACGAGCCGAAGCGAACGCACACAACAAAACAACGTACGCAAATGCACCTAACAAAAATCTACACCACCTAAACCTGGGAGATTAGCCAAAAGTAAGCCACCTTGAACAGTGTCATCGTCACCAACGTTGTGCCACGCCAAATGTCGTAGCCCGCTGCAAGCCAAAGTGACAACTCGAACTCCTCCGCCACGGGACCATCAACCTAAAGTCGAGCACACATGGTCATCGATCCCCCTGTTCCAACAAACGTCGACATAAAATTCATGTCGTGGCACCAATGCAAAACACTGATCCTGACCACTCTGCGTGGGGGCCTCGCCTCACCTATCGCCTCACATTACTCTGCCAAGGACTCAAATATCTGAAACCGCTACGAGAGCATCGCTTCCGCCTAGTCGTCACTAAGGTCACCACCACCCCTAGAGTGCCAACTCAAGACCTCCAGCACCCATGGTTCCTCTGCACCTCCTCACTGCCACCGCGGACCTAGCGCACCTCATCTGCCTCTGCGCACAGGCAACACCACCAACCAAACCACCACCGTCACTACCACAAGCTGTGACAGGTCTTAGGACGCAACGCCTCCAAGGAGGGCACGACGCTAAAAGCGTCGTCGTCGCTTGTCCAGAAACTGGATAAGGTGTTCACCCCCGATACCCCCGTGCTACAGGACAAGGTACTCCGCAATGACACCCCAGCAGGGAGAACGACATCACAAGAGCGCCACCACCACTACCACCGACAAGGGTGCCGGCGAGGGCTTTCACCCGGATTAACACCATGTCTGTTGCACACTCACAAACAAGCAGCAATGGCACGCTCTCCGCCGTCTCCGCAACGCTTGTGCAGGAGAGATAGCTTGGACATCCTGAAATGCCACCACGACACCACAAGTGTACACCTGCACTGCGAACTCAGCACAAACCATCCGGCCCTACCACCAAAGCAGCACCAAACATGCAACGCTATCGAGGAGAAAAGATGGAGAATGTCAGCCGCCTCACCTCCATTCCCACCACCCGTACGCAGAAGGCCACCAACTTCTCCTCCAAGTCACCATGACCCAGAGCGGCCAGCATCACCAGTATCCCCCACACAAGACCACCCGCGCACCGACCCGTAGCGCCCTGGACCACCCAGGTCGCCGCCGCCACTGTCGCCACCATCCCTGCACAGGCAGACAGTCATACGCCTCCAGCCCCGTGGCAGTCTCCGATGTAATGCACCGGTTTAAGCCAATGTCGTCGCTGTCCTGCACCGATCGTTATCGCTGTCGGCGCCGTCCTGCGCCGACCACTACTACCGCCGTCGTTGTCCCATGCTGACTACTGCCGCTGTCGACGCCGCCTATGCCAACCGCAGCCACCGTCATTGCAGTTCCGCGTCGGCCGCTTCCACCGTCGTCGCCGTCTTGTGCCAACCGCAGCCACCGCAATCCCGCGTCGCTCGTCGCTGCCGCCGGTCCCCCGCGCGCCAACCCACGCACACACCACGCCTCTACCACGTAGTCACCGGATCCGAGCGGAGCAGGGCTGAATCCGTGGCCTCCAGCTGTCGCCGCCACGGAAGTTGTGACGCCGGCGAGCACCCACTCAGGACGGGACGACCGCAGCCGTCGTGCCTCACCCGAATCAGGGGAAGCAGTCGCGTCGCCGCCATCCTGCGACGCCTCCTGGGCTTCCCAGAGGCCCCTCGGGCGGCAGCGCGACAGAGATGGGCGTCGAAGGGAGGCTAGCGGCGGCTAAGGTTCGGCGCAGCCACTGCGTCGCCCGCACGGGGACGACGCGAGTCGCTCTTCTTTTTTAAGCCAAAAGTTAGAAAGTTAGCTTTCTACCAAAAACCCAAAAGTTGAAAACCAAACAAACAGGATCTGAATTTATATGAAAAGCTGAAAAGCTCAATTTTATAGCTTTTCGTAGCTTTTTAAGCTCAGAAATATAAACACATCTTCTAAAAGTTAGTGTTGAATTTTAATAAAAAGGCCGGCAACATCCTTTAAAAAAAACTCAAAAACTACAACTCAAACATACATATCTTAATCATTTTTCCAATGTGACGATCAAAGCGTAGACATTTCGTCGGCACACAAGTGACGTTGTGGACATCAACAGAGTTAAGAAAGTACAGTTTTAACCTTGTATTTTGTTACAAAATATTTATAAAACATAGCATAATTAAACTTTTTTAGAACTAGCAGAATTAAACTATATGAAACTAAATTTCAAGATTAAACCAACTCATACTATTTTCAAAATAAATCCAAAGAAAGTACATACACATTTGAAATTACAAGGCTTATTTCATTTTCTTGTGATAAGACTTCACCCAATAATTACTCTATTCATACATATATTCCCCACAAATTGATGTTGTTATATTCATATTTTTTTTAAAAAAATACTTATGCTTATAACTCTTTTTTTGTGGATCTTATGCTTATAACTATGTATAACATAGATGGGGTATCAGTATAATAATTGTTGATTAAAGCTTTGTCCTAACGAAATGAGATTCACCTTTGTAAAGAAATAAAATGAGTAATAATCAACTAAAGTTTGGGACAGTTGACCTAATCCAAAAATAACTCTCAATTGTGTCTAGAGTCAGTACCATTATAGAGTATGCACATGAATATCTTATAAATCGATATTTGCTAAGCGGCGTGATTGTTTTGATTGAGAAGAGTTTTGACAGGGTGGTGAGACATACCACATGAAAATTTTCTCTGGAGTACCTGCTCTTAGAAACTTAATTATATGAAACTTATGGAGATCGAAGTGTCAAATTACTTCAACAAAGCGGTGAAACACATTGGAAATTCTCGCAAATTTTGAGTGCCTACTCTAGTGCTCTCACCATCCTTTCGAGACTCATGGAGATCAAAGTTTTTAAATCACCTCCTTCCTCTCCACTGACTAATCATAAATAGGAAGAAAAGGGGGCTTCATGCTCATGTCCACTACTTCTCAGTGTCCGCATCACCTTAGTGTCATGTCACCAGTGACGGAGCCAGGATTTCGACAGGGGGGGGGGCTGACAAACTATAAGCGATGGTGTAAAACTAAGAGGATGTTTTGTTTTGTTAAATAAATCAAGAATCAATGTTACAATTTTATTTTGTTACCTAGCATCTACACTGGAGCGATATGCTGAAATGGGCCGGTTGCATGTTGGGGACTGAGGAGGAGAGAAAAGGCCTGTCTGGTGCCCACTTGGGCTATTTTTTTGGCAGGCGCAGGTGTGGAAGCAGCCCAGTTCGCAGTCTGCTGGCCCATCTCGTGAAATACATCGTCTCCAACCTCCAGAAACACTTCATCTTCAACCTCCAGCGCCTTATAATCTTTGTATCCATGACATAAATTTTAAGAGACTCTAAGGGGAGCTCTATGGATTCCACAGCGGTAGGGGGGCTCGAGCCCCACCCGCCCCACCGCTAGATCTGTCCATGCATGTCAGTATGATAGTATGTCACCCAATTCAAAGCAAAAGAAGGCCCAATTCTTTTACATGGTCATTGCAATTACTGTGAATCCATATAGATACGGAATCTATATGAATTCCTCTCACAATCGATTTGCAAAAGAGAATATATGATGCCTTGGTGATGGGCATCTGTATATTTAAGAAGCTAATAAGCGTATATCTGCGTTCTCAAATATGTGAGTTTAGGACAAGCAAATTAGTTCAAAATGAACTAATTTACCTATCCTAGACGTCATATATTTAAGAACGGATGTAGTATCTCTTTCCAACAGGCTGGGTACCCAATCTAAAGACTTACCATCACTTACACAAGCATCGATCTGCATATACACGCAAGTCAAGCATGTACACTCATGCATGGACATTGCTGGGGTCTAGTGTCTACAGTACATGGCAACAAGACACGTGTAGAGATGGAAGACACCTGCCAATAGGTAGAACTAGAGACAATCTTACATGCATTTGTTTTGTGGAGCGTGCAAAATATAAAACGAACGAGCTCTAATTTAATACAGGTGTAGAGATGGAAGACACCTGCCAATAGGTAGAACTAGAGATAATCTTACATGCATCTGTTTTTGTGGAGCGTACAAAATATAAACCGAACGAGCTCTAATTTGATGATATTTTTAAAGAATTTTTTATACCAAAATGATTCACTTGCCACATAATAAATTGGGAGAAAGAAAAGTTCCCGTCGTTGCAAACACAATCCTAAAATGTTCTGAGGATGCGCATAAAAATGAAACGGAAATATAAATTTCTCTTAATCATGCCGTCATCTCAAAGTTTCAGATGCAACTTTGGAAGACGATCTTGTGGGAAACAAAACAAGATCATCAAGCGATCCATGGTTGATGCATAACGACGATCTTGAGCGTGAGCACATACGAACGCACGTGAGTCTAGCGTCCTCATGCACATTGCGTTGAGCCGCTGATGAGAGCATGCGGATAACAATGTGTACTAGCGTGCACTGCGGGTGCATAATGGAAGAAATGCATGCAGTGCATGCTCAAATGGCCAGCGTAGTATAGTCCAAGCAACAAGATACACTTGCGTGATGATTAGTCCTAATCTTGATTGACTTTGTGGGATAATATTTATGAGTATATGGAATCTAGAGATGAGAGAGGAGGCGTTCAAAGTCAAGAGTATCGTTGTCCGTTCTGGTGTCTGGATCCCCGATGGAGGAAAAAATTATTCATCAAAGATCAAATTCTACTTGTTTACTAAATTGCAATAGATTTAACGGTATATGTATGTATTGAAAATCATGCATGGACATTGCTGGGTCTACTGTACGTGGCAACAAGACACATGGAGTAGTGATGGAAAACACCTTCCCAATAGGTAGAACTAGGGATAAACCTTACATGGAAATTTGTTTTTGGGGAGTGTGCAAAATATAAAGCATAAAAATAATTTTGTCAAAAAAAGCATACAAATAATAAAAGGGACGCCTCTATTTTGGGGTGATCCGTTTTAATAGAATGTTACCAAAACAATTCACTCGGCACAGAAATTGGAAAGAGAAGTTCTGGTTACAAACATGGTCCTGAAGTGTTAAAAGGATGGGCAGAAAAATTAAACAAAAACATAAATTTCTTAATCATGCTGCCATCTCAAATTTCTTATATGTTTTTTTAATAATGGATAAAAATCCGGCTTCAATCAAATTGTAGAGAAGGAATATCATGCGTAGTATGCTTGCATTACATGTGAGCATGACTAATGTTTACATGTTCATCACATATGATTAAAAATCAATCCGTAAATTAAAAGGCCATCCATAGGAGGCGAAGCAATGAAGCGGTGAAGTGTCCAACGTCCGGCATGTTTGAATCATCATATCCTTTTGGTCATCACGACACTGCGATTGCGCCCATTGTCGAAGTCAATAAGTTCCCTGAATAAGACATGCATAAATGTTTTCGGTTGACATTTATAAAAAACCACATCATGTTTAGTTAGCCAAATTGCTCGAAATAAAATTGCCACCTGTGTCAATAAGTCTAAGTTTGATTTGGTCCCTCCTATTTTATTTGATCATCTAATAGATCATCGGCATTTATAAGAGGAACAATACCAAACTCAATGTGTGTAGCACTCTACAAGAACCTAGCATCATCAAAATTTCAGTAACCTAGCATCATCGAAAATATATGTAATTTTTGAAAACGTTCTCTTGTGGGAAACAAAAGGAGATCATCAAGCAGTGCCGATCGAGGCAGAACAATCTTGAGCGACAACGCATATGAACGCACGCCCCCCAGAAGGCCAGGTACTTATAAAAAAGAAGCTATGAAGTTTGGTTCAGTTTACCCTTTAACATAGTTTGTTTTTTCCCTTCATGCGCAAGTGGAGCTTTAACTTCAAATTTTGTAAGATGACAGTAGACAACATAAGATATGTTTTAAAAATATCATAAAATTTTCATCGCTATTTTGATAGATATTAATAATAAAAATTGTCCCCGAGATACAAAATTATATATAAAAACTAATGATGAAAAGATTGCAAAATGTTTTTAAATATATATTATGATGTCTACTACCACTCTACACAATCTCAAATTAAAATTCGACTTGTGTATGAAGAAAAAAAAGACAAATTGCATTATGAGATTTGAAGCAAACAACATAATTTATGAGGTAAATTGAACCAAAACATAATTTAGGTGGTTATAAAGACTTTTGCTATACTTAAAGGAAGTAATTTGAATTTTTTTCTTATTATGTATAATCCTCTTCAAGATTCTCGTACATGAAAGTAGGAGTCGACCCAAGTTCTAGTAGAACTACAATTCTAATTCAAGTGGGATTTGAGTCACCATGCAACAATCTCAAATTTCAGATGCAACTTTTGAAGACGAAAATCTTGTGGGAAACAAAACGAGATCATCAAGCGATCCATCGTTGAGGCGGCGTAACAATCTTGAGCGTCAGCGCATACGAACGCACGCGGGTCTAGCGTCCCAGAGGCCGCGTCCCAGAGATGCTAGAAAAACACATTGCGCAGAGCCGCTGCCGATGCACGCTTGGATGCCCGCGTGATTACCATAAGCTTGCTTACGTGATTATGATTAATCTTGCATGACTTTGTGGGATAACGAGTTTACGGAATCTAGAGATGAGGGAGGACTGAGGAGGCGTCCAAAGACCAGAGTGGAGTGGGTGGAGCAAACTAGTAATTTAACGGCCGAGTCGACGTCATGTGTCCTGTCAGTAATATCTTCCCAGGCTTTACACATTGCTATATATCTGCTTTAGTCAGAGATCAATGTGCTAACCCTTTTGCTTGGGGAACAGATGGAACATGTTTTGTTAACCATGCATGCTTAGCTTTTAAAACGGCCAGATACTTTATGAAAAAGGCCATGACGAAGCTAGTGCCTTTTCTCGCGGGAAAACAACAAGAAGCTCTCAAAGTCATGGGGATCGTTGTCCGTTCTGGCGTCTGGATTAACGATGTGGGGAAAAAAATTATATCCATCGAGTATCACCTAATCTCTGGCTAGCTGTTTACCAAAGTCCACTAGATTTTAACGGTACATGTATGAAAATTGAAAATCAATGCCCAAAATGTTGTTCCACAAATTATGTTGCTAGAGAGAAGTTTCATATGAACTTTTTCATGCGTGCTAACGCATCCTAATGCACTTGTGGCGATAGATGTGTGAAGGAGGTCTCAGTCAAGTCTCCGGTTAAACTCTGGCTGAACCGGTTCCCGCCCTGGCTTGCGGAGGCGGCAGCCTTGGATTGTAATCCTGCTGAGGAGTAATGAAAAGCTCTTGATTCTCAAAAAAAAAAATGCACTTGTGGCGATGTGTAGCAGCCGTGGTTTATTATGTAATTTTATGAAATGGTTCCCGTTGCATTTCTAATTTTCTATGGAATGGAACCGTCGTAAACACATCAGACAACAAAGAGTGTGTCAATTTCTTGTCCCATAGAATATAAAGACTTGGATTCCTACACATGCATAAAAGTTTCCGGTTGACATTTATCTAAAGAGCTCTATTACTGATACTTGTAAAGTACTGAAAGGTACTTGGTACTTGCATGTACTTTCCTTTCTTAACTTTTTTGAAAAAAATCAATAGATTTATACATAATTAAAAGAGTATCATAACTATAATTTTTTTTACTATTTTTGGTACTTCTCTTTAAGTACTTCTGCCATTAAATTTTGCGAGATGGACGACTCTCATCAATTTCAAGTATTCTAAAATTTCTCATATAAAAAACTATATCATTTCTAATTAGCCAAATTGCTCAAAATAAAGCTACCACCCTTGTCAATAAGTCTAAGTTTGGTTTTTGTCCCCTGCTTTACCCAATTATCTAATAGATCACGGGTATTTAAAGGAGGAATGACAATGCCAAACACAATATGTCGAAATTTCAGATGTAAATTTCAAAAACGATCTTGTGGGGAAACAAAAGGAGATCATCAAGCGATGCATCATCGATGGAGGCGCAATGATCTTGAGCGTCACCGCATACGAACGCACGCCCTAGAAGGTTGCGCAGGGAGCAGTGTGTAGGTATAGTCTGGCACTGGCAATTGCATGATGGAAGGCGTGATACATGCTGCCCCGCGTATAGTCTCCAAACAACCAAGATATACACTTGCGGATCAGGATTAACCTTTGATCCTTATATAAAAAAAGGATTAACCTTTGATCGATGACTTTGTGGGAAATGGAATCTAGAGATGAGGGAGGAGGAGGCGTTCAAAGACCAAAGTGGAGTGGGTAAATGCAAACTAGTAATAATTTAACAGAAGGGCCGGGTCGACGTCGACATGTCCATCTTGTTAGTAATATCTTCCCAAACTACACAATTATCTTTAGTCAGAGATCGATGTGCTATACCCCCTTGCCTGGGGAACAGGTGAAACATGTTTTGTGAACCATGTATATGCATGCTTAGCTTTTAAAACGGCCAGATACTTTATCAAAAAAGGCCATGACATGACGAAGCTATAGTGCCTTTTCTCGCGGGAAAAAACAACAAGAAGCTCAAAGTCATGGGGATCGTTGTCCGTTCTGGTGTCTTGATTAACTACGTGGGGAAAAATTATATTCATCGAGGATCACCTAATCTCTCTGGCTAGCTGTTTACCAAAATTCACTAGATTTTAACGGTACATGTATGCAAATTGAAAATCAATGCCCAAAAATATTGTTCCCCAAATTACGTTGCTAGAGAGAAGTTTCTTATGAACTTTTTCATGCGTGCTAACGCATCCTAATACACTTTTGGCAATGTGTAGAAATCGTGGTTTATTATGTAATTTTATGAAATGGTTCCTGTTGCGTTTCTAATTTTTTTATGGAATGGAACGGCCGTAAACACACCAGACAATAAAGAGTGTGTCAATTTCTTGTCCCATAGAATATAAAGACTTGGATTCCTACACAAATAGTGAGGTAGAACCATCGACTTCCATAAGATTCTCAAGAGGATTCCCACTATGATTTGAAGAAAACGACCGATTACGAAAAATTGGATCGGATGATTTGGTTTTGCATCGCAGAAGGCACCTCATCGGAAATGATGCCGGCGCACAATTAGAAAACCATCATATAATTCACAAGGGCTTAAAGAATAGAAAAAGGGAAAATATGTGGGGTTCACATGAGTCAATAACATGTGAGATCAATGGTATATTATATCTTAAATTTGGATCTTTTAATGATATAGATCTGATTATTCCTTTTGTTTTCTTGCATCTTCGTTGTCGTATCAGCGCGGGCGCCCCCACCACCTCCTCCCCCTCGCGGCATCCTTCCCCCATCTCGCTGCCTCCTCCCTCTCCTCTTCATCTCTCCCTCATTGGCCATTTCGCCCCATGAAACCCCAAACCCTCGCCGGCATCGCCGTCGCCGCAGCAGCGCACGCGTAGCCCGCCTCCCCACAACCCCGACCTCGCGAGCGCCCCGCGGCTCCCCCCGATCCCGCCCGCCCCGCAGCCGATCCCACCGGGAGCTCGACCCGACGATGATGAACGGCGCCGCGGCACCGGAGCGCTCGCCCTCGGCCTCGCCCCCGGCCCCGGCGCAGGCGCCGCCCTCCCCCTCTCCCTCGCCGACGCAGCCGCTCGACTGGAAGTTCTCCCAGGTCTTCGGCGAGCGCAGCGCCGGGGAGGAGGTCCAGGACGGTACCGATCGATCCCTTCCCCTGCTCTTCTTATGCCGTGCTCTTTGAGTCGCTCGTTGCTGCTAGTTGCTGGATCTTAGTGGTTCTGTGCTACGGAGCTCCGTAGGAGGGCCAGGGGGGCGTGAATGGGTGCCGCTGGTGGGTTGGCTGGTGGTGCCCTGCTCAGATCGACCGGGGGATTAGGGGTGGCTGCGGATGGGATGCGCTAAAGCTTCATGCTTTGGTGCTGGGATATGGAATTTGTTGCTTCCTCCTCCAGATCAGTGTGATGTAGTCTTAACTGGCAGATGCATAGCTCTGTTCCATTCGGTGCTGCAGCTGAGGCCCTTCCGTAGTTGACAGAAGGGTAGAATGCATACTCCTAGGAGTCTTTCTTAATGCTGTAGATGATATATATTTTTTGTCATGCTATTGCAATTACATAGTAGGTTGGCTAGCAACACAATATCTGCTGTATTAAATAAGCTCATGCTAGGATCTGTGTTCTTCTAGTTCTGACTTTGTGATACTGGGAAACTGTAGACGTGCTAGTGCTTACGTAACTTGTAGGGTTGTCGAATGCTGCATGGGATGTGGCCACTAGCCGACAACTTTTCTTGTCATTGCGAACTGACTAGTTAAATTTGCTGAAAAGGGAAATTCCATGATGCGCATACATGTAATTGTATGCATCAACCATCAATATGATTTTGGACGCATATTGCTAGTTCATTAATGACGTGTCGAGCACACACCCGGTGTGCACTTGTCTTAGCTTATGGAATGTTCAGATTTGGACATATATTTGGAAAAAGGACCCCTTTAATATATTTCAGTAGCTGGTTGCTGTTCCGCTACCTTATTTAGTGGGGTTCTGGGCTTATTGCACTTGAATTACAAGCTGTGCACCAGCCAAACTGCTGATAACTCTATGCAATTCGATGTACTTCATTTATTCCTGTGCTTATTACCATGTTATTGTTAGGTTTATTGGCACATGTCACACATCTAATGGATACTCTGTTTTCTTGCATGCTGTTTGCTTGAGTCGGTCCCTTTTTATACCAGCTATTAGTGCACTAAATAAGCCACTGTAGTCAAAAAATTAGCATTACTTACATCTGTACAAGGGTCTGATCTGACTTATTTTATTGATTCCTGTGCTCAGTACCATGTAATTAGTACTTCTGTCGGTATGAGTCACATCTAATGGATAATCCTTGCTTCAGTTGGTTGCTAGCTATACTAGCTATTAGTGCATCCTGCATTGTCACCTGCATGGATGTTAAATCATCTTTAGCCATTGTTATTAATGATGTCAAATATTATCTAAGCATGGTTGGTGGCAGGCCTACCGAAGTCCTGTTCTAAAATCTCCTTTTGATAGAACTGAAGAATAGCCCCTTCAATTCTATGTAGACCTAATTCTTATATTTCGTGCTTTGTTCTCCATGATCTGCATTTACTACCCATAGTTTTGAACTATGCGAATAATCTAATTCTTACTCTGCATAGTTTTGAAACCCCAGTTTAAGTTATGGCGGTCTTCAGAGACACATCTAAATCACTTAGTCCAATACATTCACTTAATGTTGGTTATGTTGAACAGTGTCTTCTTTATATTTCCCCCCTTTCTTCAAGTTAAGCTGGCCATCAACTATGATGTATTAGATTAAAACAGTGCTCATTGTGCTAGCATTTTTATGCATTTATGTACTGGGCTCTTAGTGCTGGTTTGTTTTGTGTATATCAGTAAAGCATTATATGTGGATGATTACCTGCTACTGTACTTGTTTTTCCCACTGTTTCTTGTATGTTTAATCATAGACTGCTGCCATTTATTACGACTACATACTAACTCAAACTTATCTTGCTCTTGTGCTCTGTAGTTGACATCATCTCAGCAATAGAGTTCAACAAATCAGGTCATCATCTTGCCACTGGGGATAGAGGTGGACGAGTTGTATTGTTTGAAAGGACAGATGTCAAAGATGTATGTATTATACATTGAATCTTACTGAAAGATACAAACTTAAAAGATTTCTTATTTGTATTCTGATGACTAAACATATTTTGTTTTTTTCTTTAGCACGCTTCTAGAAAAGATGCTGAGAAAGCCGATTATTCTATCAGCAGGCACCCTGAATTTCGCTACAAAACTGAGTTTCAAAGCCATGAACCAGAGGTATATCCTTGCCAGCATTGTTAAGTGGTGTTGATTGTCTTCTGATTTACTTGAAATTTGACCAAGTGATGTTGTTGTGGAATTAGTTTGATTACCTTAAGAGCTTGGAAATAGAAGAGAAGATCAACCAAATAAAGTGGTGCCAAGCAGCAAATGGCGCATTGTTTCTGCTGTCCACAAATGACAAAACAATAAAGTTTTGGAAGGTAAGCATCAATACTAAATAGTTACGGAAGTTCCATATATCATGATGTTATGGAATGATGCCTTAAATTTCTTGATTGTATTCAATGTGCTAAGCTTAAGGGCCACTGCAATCATCTTAGAATATTTTGGTATTCTTCAGAGACTGCCCAGTGCATATGCATTTGCAACTCACTGATGTTTCTTCAAGTATCTTATTTTCAAATTGTAATAATTTATTCCCAAGGAATTCTGAATTATGCTATGTACATATGTTCCTCGCACAAGAATGTAAGATGCACCAGCAAATGCAATATTGTTGTACTTAAAATCTTTTATTGGTTTGATTATTGTTCTTTGATCTGTAGGTCCAAGAAAAGAAGATTAAAAAGGTATCTGAGATGAATTTGGACCGTTCAACTGCTCTTTCAAATGGTAGCCCTGGTGGTGTGGGCTCTCTGAGCCCATCTCTCTCAAATGGAAATGCATTAAAACCTGGTCCATTTGCTTTGCTTCGCATGCCTAAGGTAGTTGTACATAACTAAGTTTCATTTATGCACCCTAATATGCATGAGCATATTAACCACCTTTTCTTTTTTCATAGTTTACATACTTACATTTGCCCAATCTATACTGCAAAACAGGTTACAAGCCAAGAAACAAGTCTTGCTGCAAGTTGCCGAAGAATATATGCTCATGCACATGACTACCATATAAACTCCATATCAAATAACAGGTCCTGCACACCAGTCACTTATATGCACTATAATGTTTCATAGTTTATGCTTTAGCTTTTCACCTATTGAATTTGAGCATGGCAATTTTAGTTATAAAATCATTGCTTCCTGGAGATGAAACCTATTTGCTCTCTTTATACATGCCAACAATGCACTCAATACTTTTGTAAATCAAGCCAATTAAATTTTTAGCTACTTCATATAATGACATAATGCTGAATCTCCACCCCACAGTATCTGTAGATTTTGTTGTCCGCAATTCCAAAAACTTTTTGAGCACCTCTTAGGGACCCTTTGGTTTAGGCCTTTAGGGTGATCATTTTAGCAAAGTGGCATGTACCTTAATGTTCTTAAATCCGATACCTGCTACTCATAGATCATAGTCGAACTTGGGTAGTGAAAAACCTAAATTACTGCCTAATATGGTATGGTAACATATTATATAGTTGCTTGAAATTCATTTACGCAAAGAAAGGCAGGACGCTCTCCACATGATATTTCAATAAGGTGTAACATACTTCTGTGTCCTGAAATTCCTATATGTAGATTTTTTTTTGTTTGAACTGGATGTTAGCGGCTATACTTTTTATAAGTTAGATAAGTGATCACATAATCTCCCACATTATTATATAAAGTTAGTTTTATGTTGCTGATTTACATCTCATATATGTGTAGCTTAATTGTACCCTGCCATTTTTATGCATTTGGTAGTAATATATTGCTTTGTAATCTTTTTTCCACAGTGACGGTGAAACATTTATATCAGCTGATGATTTGCGGATAAATCTTTGGAATTTGGAAATCAGCAACCAGAGTTTCAATATTATTGATGTTAAGCCTACAAACATGGAGGATCTCACTGGTATAACTTCCAATCTCCAAACTTTTCCAACTTGTGCTGATTATTTGTGATAGGTGTAAAAATAAGAACATCTATATAACCTCAACTCATATAGTGTGGAAATGATACCCTTGACCATTAAGTAAGAAAATTAGTTTCTGTATTTCAATCTTATGAGCAATGAGACTTGTTCTTTGCCACTAATCTGGCCCACATTTTACAAGTGCATGTGTATACATTCCTTTCATATGACGGCAACATTATTTCCTTGTTTAAATATAAAAAGAGAGACCTAAGTTCAGGGGGGGAGACATGTCCACACGGAACATCTTAGAGAAGGCTAGGAAACGAATCCATGCTGACTTGGTGCAATCTACCTACCCTAAAGCTTCCCCATTTCCTTGCACATGTTGAATTAAATAATTATTTGGTGAAAAACTGAAATGTTTGTATTATGAGTCAACTTAGTTTCAATATGGGGTTTCAACCTTTCAGGTCTATTTAACTGTTCTTTATTCTTTATCACATATTCTTTGGGTATCTATTGGTGGTATTTTTGTTGTTAGCTGCTGATAGTTATGCTTTGGTTCTATGACATGCAGAGGTGATAACATCTGCTGAATTCCACCCTACCCATTGCAATACATTAGCTTATAGTAGCTCAAAGGGCTCCATTCGACTTGTTGATCTGCGGCAGTCAGCACTTTGTGACACTCATTCGCAAATGTGAGCTTTCACTTGATACTTTCTATTTCCTATTATCCAATATACCATATTTGAAGAACATCAGGTGGATACTGATGTGTATCAATTATCCTAGTTGTCTTTTTTAATATTTTTATGACCGTTCCTGTTTTGTAGCTTTGAGCAGCATGAGGCCCCAGGTTCAAGATCATTTTTCACTGAGATTATAGCCTCAATTTCAGACATAAAGTTTTCAAAGGACGGGAGGCATATTCTCAGTCGTGACTACATGACTCTGAAGGTCTGTATCTGTAACTTCTTATGCTTCAAAGATATTTGATTGGCAGCTGACCTGGTGAAATGCTGAGACCTTTTGTTTTTACCCATGGTTTCTGTTATTTCGATTATGCAACACTAGACAGTGGACAACATAAACATATTAACATATTTAGTGTGGAGACCTTTTTTTTAGAATTATTTAGTGTGGAGACCTTTTCACTCCTTGAATGTTTACTTTATGCTTCAGATGACTTCTGGTTCTGCTTGAGATGAATATTTATACATATTTGCATTGCATTATGAGAAATACTGACATGTGTACCTCAGAACATGATCACTAATGCATCACTATTTTTCTTTGTGACTATCATTCTGTTTGCTGCTTAAATTTTTTGCTTGTACTTGATATGGTTTTCATAAGCTTTATACTCCCTCCGTCCCAAAATATAAGGTCTTGTTGACTTTTGCTGATCATGCTTGACCACTCGTCTTATTCAAAAAAATTGTGTAAATATTATTTATTTTGTTATGACATGTTTTATCATCGTGTATATTTGAAGTATATCATAATTGTTTTTATATTTTCATAAATTTTTTGAATAAGACGAGTGGTCAAACGTGATCAGCAAAAGTCAATAAGACCTTATATTTTGGGACGGAGGGAGTACTATTATTATCTTTCTCCAGAAATATAAACAAATTATCACTGTAAAAATTTGAGGTATGCCTTTACCAATATTATATCCTTTTCTATCATTACAGCTTTGGGATGTTAAGATGAATTCTGGTCCAGTTGCAACATTCCAGGTTCATGAGTATCTAAGGCCTAAGGTAATTACTTGCATGTTACGATAAATAATCAATGGTTCTTTGAGCACAATGAATGGTAGACATACTTTCGCTGGAGCAAACCTGATCCATGTGGTGCTTTGTGAAACTGCAGTTATGTGATTTGTATGAAAATGACTCAATTTTCGACAAGTTTGAATGTTGTCAAAGTGGTGATGGGTTACAAGTAGCAACTGGTTCCTACAGGTAGTATCACTTGCTTATCTCAGTTGTAATGCAGCCTGGACTTGTTAATGGGAACTGATTATTAGCTAACTTGTCATCTGTCAGCAACATTTTCCGTGTGTTTGGTGTTGGTACTGGTAGCAATGAGGCAACAACACTTGAAGCAACTCGAAACCCTACTAGGTAATGTACTTTTAAACAAATATATTGGAAACTAAACTATTTTGTTCCTGCATGTAAATTGATTTTCATACTCCGAAATCATCTGAGTAATAAACATGAGCTTTTCATTCAAATTTTAATCATATCTCTGTTTTTTGTTTTCCTTTTCTTGTGAACAGGAGGCAGCTCCAGAATCCCACAAGGGCTGCCAGATCCCTAAGTACTCTGACAAGGGCTGTTAGACGAGGTTTGCTTCACGCTTTAGCATTTCAGGTTGTAGAAGAAGAATTTTCATTACTGCTGCTAACATTGTTTAAACCTTCTGCAGGTGGAGAAAGCACTGGAATAGATGCCGACGGAAATACCTATGACCTGAGCACAAAGTTGCTCCATTTGGCTTGGCACCCATCTGAAAATCTAATTGCATGTGCTGCAGCCAACAGCTTGTACATGTACTATGCATAAACAAGCAGGGTGAACAGAGGGACAGTTTTTTGGTGGTTGCTCCGGGCGAGAAAGATGTGTTCCCTGGTGGATCGAAGCAGGGAGTTGTTGGAGGTGGTGTATTTTGTGCCAGTCAGATGCAGTTCTTTTCGGTGCCATATAGAGCTGTCCAGAGTCCAAGAGGAAGTGACTCGATCATTCCCGGGAAGCAGCTTTGATTCTGATTAATTTTTTTGTGGGGAAAGGCTTGTCTTCCCCCCATAGGTTCATTTAGATTTAAAGATAAATTCTAGTTCAGCAACATTTGGGCATCTGTAGTAAACTGTGATAAGGGGTCAACTGTTGTGTTCATGTTGGAGTATGGGTCTGTAACTTTCAGGGCGGGGGTTGAGGCTTTCGATAATTTTATCTTATAGTTTGACCATTTTCTCTCTCTTTATCTGGGGCTCCTTATTTTCCTCTCGAATGCCAGGATTCGTCACCGTGTTTAAGCAGAGGAACTCTAGGACTAGAATAGATCCTATATACTGTCAATTTGTTGTATGTGCATTTTAAAATTGGTGGAAATGGCTCTACTCTTATTTAGTTAATTAATACATTTTTCCTCTTGCTTACGGATACAGATCCTCCGCAGTACTGCAGTGGTCACCTTTGTACATTTCATCTCATCTTCATCTTGAAATGCAACCTACTTTGGTGAAGAGGCGTTCATTTCTTAGCATTGAGCCACCTAAATATTTCTACTTTACCTTCCTTTTATATTTAACACAGGTTGTGGGATGAGTCAAAAAAAAAAAAACACAGGTTGGGGGAAGCTGCTGTCTGCATAATTATTCAATTTTGAGTTAAAAAAAGCAGAACTTAGTTGGATTGTAAAGAATAATAATAGGATCATGATGCATTACCACCCCTGACCGGGTTACCTTTTTTTACTGGTGAGGTGTTTATCTCAGACTATCCACACTCGTGGTCCTTCATTTCCTCTCTCAAAACAGTGTATTCCGTTCTCATCATCCAGATTCTCTCCTTCATATTCACTCCCTCCGCATCCATCTTCATTTATAAATTTTCCTCCATCCCAACCACTCATCGTGGCCCCCACGTGTCAGCCTCTCTTCACACCCCCTCTCTTTCTTCCTCCCCCTGTCCCGTCGCCCGCCGCCCATCCTCCCGCGGGCGGAGAAGCAGAGGGTCGCCGTATGCTCCTGCTCCGCCCGCGGAGCTTCGCCCATCCGACGGCGCAAGCGGCCGGCCCTTCCGTCCCTCCGCCGGCGTCCCCCTTCCCTCCCAGCGCCGGCGGGAATCAAGCCCGCACCAGCGCCGGCGGGAATCGAGCACGGCGCTCGTCCTCATCGCAGATCGAGCAGGCGAGGCGGTAGGCGGCCCCGCGGCCAGCTTGAGGCGAGGACAAGCGGCGGCGGGAATCGCGTGCAGGGCTGCCGGCGGCGGTGGAGCAGGGTCAACCTCGATTTGCGCCGCCTGCTCGCCTTCTCTGCAGCGGTGGAGCAGGACCTCCTCGGCGACGGCCCTCCCCAGGCTCCCTCTCCACCGCGCCGGTAGGGCAGCTCCATGGCGGCTCTATCTTGGGCAGATCCGCCGGCAGGGACGGCCGCGGCGAGGCGAGGACAAGCGGCGGCGGGCTCGAGGCGAGGACGGCCGCGGCGAGGCGAGCTCTCCCCCACGCAGTGCCGCCCACGCCCTCTCTCCCCGGCGTCCTCTCTCCAGGCGCGCGACGGGTTGGGGAATCGGGCGGCGACGAGCAGCTTGAGGCGGACGACCACGGGCGCGGCGTCGGCTGAGGTAGTGGGGAGCGGGGGATGGGCGCGGCGGATCCAAGGCCGGCGCCGGCCTCCCTCCCGAGCTCACGCCGGCGGCCTCCATCCTGACATCCCGCGCGGCTTGGAGGAGCTCCGGCGTCGTCCACCTGCTCTGCCCTGCCTCGCCCTGCTCTGACGGCGGCGCGGCTTCGACGGCGGGCTAGATCTCTGGCGGCTTGGAGGAGCTCCGGTGGCGGAGCAGGACCAGCGGCGGCGGCGCAGGAGCAGGCGCAGGACCTTCGGCTTCCGAGCACGGGCGCCACTGCGCGAGGTCGTTGGGTGGCAGCGGCACGTGGTGGGCCCGACGCAGGCTAGCGTTGCCCTGGAAGCCGTTGAATCTGAAGGAGACGGGAGGGGCGCACCGTTTTGACGTCCGCCTCCAGGAAGTCGCTGCAGCGCCGAAAACGAGATCAGTCTCCTCCAGGAGACAGATTCAGGCACTGGTGCGGGTGGTCTCAGTGCTCGAAACCAGAATCTGTTGCTGATATACTGAAGCTCAGCGTTGCAGACACGTTTTTTAGGGTTCATATTTTGCAGACAGGTTTTGCTGCACTGCAGCCACTGCGAACGGTCCCAGCTGAGTTGGTTGTAGTGCTCTAGTAGTACTCCTAGTACATATCAGATTCTGGGTTTGACTCTCTAAAACAATCTCTTCGTTCGTCCCAAACCAAAGTACATGGACATATCTCAGTCTCCCACGGGCAACAGTGCCCTGGATTGGATAGAGAATTTTCACGATCGAGAAGATTTACTTATTAATACTATGCTCGGGAGGTTACTAGTTTTTTTTTTCCACTGCAGCCTCTGCACATGTTCGTCCGATGAACAAACAAATATTTTCCATTTCTTTTGTAACAGGCCAGGTTCTCCCGTAGGTTTCCTTTGAGCCCAACGCAGGCCCAACCAAACCAGCTATCGCCCAATTCTGCGTGATAGATTTAGCCCATTTACCTAGGCCTTAAACCCATTCAAGCCCAACGGAACCGAACCAGCTCCCGCAGCTCCTCTTCAGTCACTGACCTCTGGGCTCCAGTAGTCAGTGTCACCCCGCCCGCTGCTCCCGTCTTCAAAAACCACCCACGGCCGCAACTCGCAAGCCCCACCCCCGACCATTTTGAACCCAAACCCCCTCCAGTCCCCTCTCCTCTCGACCTCCCCGAAACCCCCGCTTCTCTCGAACCTAGGGTTAGGGTTTCGTCACTCGGGCCCCCTATTCGAACCCAATCCGTCACTCCCCCGCCGCGCCATGGCCGCCGGCCCCCTCGTGGTGGACTTCCCCTCCATGGGAGCCGCCCTCTGCTTCAACAGCCTCGAGTCCCTCCTCCGCGACTCCGCCTCGGGCTTCCTCGCCGCCGTCTCCGCCGCCCCGGCCCCAGGCGCCGCCGACCTCACCAACTTCCACCGCGTCTTCTTCCGGGTCCTCAGCGGCTACCCGGACCCGCCGCTCGAGGCCGTCTGGTTCTTCTCCGCGCTCTCCTTCCACGACAGCCCCGGCGACCTCCGCTCCCTGCTCCAGCTCCTCTCCGCCTTCACCGCCTCCTCGCCCGGCGCAGCCAAGCCGCTCGCGCTGCTGGCCCCCGTCGTCTCCGAGCTCTTCCACTCCGACAAGACGCGCAGGGAGACCGAGGCCCTCGTCGAGGCCGTGCTCAGCTACATCAGCATCTGCAGCAGCCGCCCCGCCGCCTCTGCTGGTGGGGCCAGCGCCGACGCAGGGAGGCTGCTGCCTGCCTTTGGGGAGCTCGTCAAGGTGTGGAGCGTGCGCCACTCGACGGACAGATGCCCGTTCCAGGTGCTGTTCCCACTCGCTGGGGAGGAGGCCAGGCGAGAGCTCATGAAGGAAGGCTGCAGCGTTGAGTACCTTGCTGGGGTGGTGGTGGCTGAGGCGTTCCTGCTCAGGCTCTGCCTCAAGGTTCAGAATGGAACAGGGGTACCTCGTGCTGAGCTGCAGAAGGAGCTCAAGATGTGGGCAGTCAGCTCCATCCCGGTCTTCCAGAACCAGCACTTCTTCGGTGAGTGGATGATGACTCATGTTCTTATTGCTCCTTCCATAATCAATTGTAGTGACTGAACATTGGTGTCCGTGCTCATGGATCTAATAGGGGTCCTGCTGAACATGCTCTTGAACTCTCCGCTGCCTGTTTACTCACTACTGGTACGTTTTTCTTTACTAATGACTAATGGACAATTGATGATGTTATATTTGTAGCTGATGATCTTAGCAAGCTAGTATTATCATGATTTGGCTACTAAAAGTTATAAGTGGTAATTAAGCATTCAACAATACATATGTGGTAGTTGTATGTGGACCATAAGAAACATGGCAAATAGCTTAGTAAACTCATTTAAAAAACATGAGTAATTATCATGCTTTTTCATTACTGGTTCTGTAAACTAGTTATTTAGCATGGATTACCTTTGTCAGATAAGAACTCTGCAACTTGTTGCCTTGTACTTCAATTTGCTTGGACTCAGGGGTCTTTCTTAATTTGTGGAAACTAAAGTGGAGAACAGAACAGTATATGAGTATTGTGTTTCACAAAAGCTGGTGTTAGTATAATATTGTGTTCTCAACATCACATGGAGCGTGACTTGGGATGGAGTTGTATCTCATCTTTGTGATATGCACAGGTTGAAGTCTGATCTGCAGTTTATCTTAGTATTCACTTTTGTTTCAGTTTGTTATTATGCTACTTTGTGTGTACTTGGCACACTAGGGGTTGTACGCCCAATTATCCTTGGTTGTAGTGTTCACTATCACAAGCCATGTTAGTTCTCTACTTATGAATTTGTTCACTGGGAGTTATCTTTTGCACAATGTTGTCAGGCTGGTTGAATTTATAGACTCCCTCCGTCCCAAATTATAGGTAGTTTTGACTTTTCTAGATTCATAGCTTTCGATATGCATCTAGACATAGTGTATATCTAAGTGCATAGCTAAATCTATGAACCTTACAAGCCAAAACGACCTGTAATTTGGGACAGAGGGAGTATTTTTTTTTGTTTTGTACTGTTTAGAGTCTAGAACTATCATCCAGATAGAAGACTAGGAGCTCTACCTGTCTTGACAGTGAGTTTGGTTTCAGTGGCCCTATCAGTTTTCTTGAGTCATCTAATTTGTGTTGGACTTGCTTTCTGGTTACTCAGAGTGCTGATGATGAAATCTTGGTGAGAGATGCCATTTATGATGCTCTGATCTTGGTGGATTATTCTTTCGTTAACAACGTTTCTGGAGTTGATCAAGCTGACCTCTTGCCTATATATTTGTCAAGATTGATTATTACTCTTGATGCGGTCAATGATGCCAGGTGATAAAGAATTATTGTAACCAAAACTTAGCAGGTGTTGGAAACATCTTCTCATTTAATTTCTTCTGATAGGAGGAAAGGCGATCAAGGGAGAGCAATGTCGTTTGTTAACGCCTTCTCAATCTCGAATGTTCCCAATTACCTCATCAAGTGGGCTACTTGTAAAGCTGGATTTGGTGCGCTCAGCAAACCAATTGCAAATACTCCCCAAGCTCTTCTCAGTATGTGCAGATATGAGACGACCTCATTGATTTTCAGTTATCAAGTCTTGTGAGGTGATTACTCAAGTAACTGAATTGTATATCTTTCTTTTTGCAGAGTGGCTTGTTGACCTTGAAGATAAGGGCCTCAAAGTGTTTGGAGATAACAGTTCTTGGATTAAGGGGAGGCTTATTTATGATGAATTCAAGAATGGCTATGGGAACAGGATGACACATTCAGACGCAGACCTTTTCTTCATTGATAAACAGAGTGGTGAGGGGGTTATGGACACCACCAAAGGCAGTGAGGATGAAGATGTTGTGGAGATGGAGACCACAGGTAATGCTTTTATGGCTGCTGCTCAGTCAATGAAGGTGGAGACTAATGGCATACGAAAGAGGAAGGGCTGCGGAAATGAAGATGCAGCAGCTGTGAAGTTTGTCAAGTACAAGGTAGAAGACAGCTCAGTTAAGGAATATTTCCAGTCAGCAAACAACGGCATGAGCAGTGGTAGTGAGGTAGAGAATCCACAGTCCGATGACGAGATGGAAGAATCAGACTGATGTTAGAAACAAGATCACCTGCTAATGCTTACTTGGGAGAGTTGCTTTAGAGAGTTTCTTGGACAAGTGCCTCTTCAGAGCCTGGACCATGTTGTTTCAGATGCCGCTTCTTAATGATGATATCGTGCAGTAACCCTGTTTAGTTTCCTGCTCGGTCATGATGGGTGGGAGTGGGGGGTTCTAGGATAATAATCAGCAACAGAGGGTCCGTCTCCGGATAGGCTTTTGGATATATAGTAGTAACTGTTAGCTGACCTGAGCACTTGACATGGCGCATGATGTGTGCTATATGCTGTATCGTGTTCTTCTCTAAGCTTTAGAGACTTCGAAATGCAGATTTGCTTCAAGTACTTCTGTATTAGACTAGTACATTAATGTTATCCCACGGAACCAGTTGGAACTAATGGAATCTTAATGCTTTCCTGTACATCCTGGCATTGTTTGCTGTGTTATGTAACTCATGTGAAATTCGAATGAGCTAGTTTGAAGTTCGTTTCTTTTGTTTGCGACACCAGCTGGATCGTTGTTTCGTGTGCAAAACTGAGAGGAAGCGGCTTTCTTCGTTTACGTCTCCTAGCAGCAGAGGCGTTTCCTTCGAAGGGCCCCTTATCTCTGTGGACGCGCAATTTTTTACCGGCTCTGGTGGTCTGGCGGCGGCGCATCGTTGTCGTTTCAGTGTTTGCAGCGAGCAAAATATCCGGCTTCTCTGTTCCCCTCCCTCTCTCGCTCCCTGTCCACAACCCACTTCCCGCCACCCGCCGCCCGTCTCCCTCATCGCCGGTTGCTTTCTCTCAGCTGCCGCTTGCACAGTGCATTCCTAGCCGTCGACCCACGCCGATGCACGCCGGAGGCCGATTCCTGTGCCCACGCCCACGCGGAGGACCTCCGTGTCCCGGGCCCCGTGGGCGCAATAGGTCTGTGGCTCTGTGCTAGCTACCCGCTCCGCCACTTCCATGAGGGCTCACAGCCTGACATCTGCTGACTGCCACTACGGCCGCCAGGACGATGCCTGGAGGCCGTTCGATGGAGTGCCGCACAGGAAGGGAAGGCACACATACATGACCCTGCGCGCCTGCAACGGCAATCGAGGCCTGCTGCACGGTGATGCTTGGCCTGAGACCGACCATGCGGGGCAGGTGCGCGTTCATGTGGTACATGTGCAGCACGGCTCGTGTCGTGTGTTCGGGAGGGGGACGTTGCCTTGCCCGGTTCGAACTGGTGTCTCATGGAATTCCCTGCTCAGCCGGTGTGGGAATTGATGCTGTTGGGAATTAACTGCTTATTGGAACACAGCATGGTCAGAGTCAAGCTGGAAAGGGACGGGTAATAGAGCATGCTTGTGCTCGTTTTCAAGAAGCATGTCGAATCTGGCGACGAGATAAGCAAGTACTCCTAATTACCTAGCATTCTGGAGACTGAGGGATTGCATGAAACTCAGGCTGTTCCTGCTTTGGTGATCAGGAGAGGTGCTGAAGTGATGCTCTCGTGAATAGTTGCTTTGATGTGAAAGTTTGTTTTTGTTCTAGGTGCAGCACTCATGACCTTATGCACAGTTGCAGATTGACATATTCTTGGAACACACTTGTCTCATCATTTTATATTGGAAGGTACTGTGAGAACGGTTTGAAGAGTTTCAAGCAGGTGATTTCTGAAGTTTCTTCAGCTAACATATACAAATACAGTTATTTAGGCATTTTGAGTTGTTTGTTGGATCTGAGATGCAGAGACAAGGTTCATGTATGTGTTCTGAAAAAAGTGAGTTGCAAAGTCAGTTGTTGGTATTTGATGGACTGAAAGAAACAGAAGTGTATTCATGGACAGTGATACTTTCAGGGTATGTTAGAGTTGATGAACGTTTGTGATAATAGAATGCTTCAGTTCAATGTTGCAAGGAAACAAAAGGCCTCATCGCACCAGTATCTCCTTAAGTGTTGCTCTGATTTGGCACTTGGCATCCTTAGGCTGCATTCTCCAAGTGCATTAATAGGCAATCACAATCGTTTGGAAGAATTTGAATATTGCAATGCTCTAGTTTTTTTTTGACGGTCAACGGGGGGGAGAGCGTCCCCACCTGATTGCATTCCATGGGCCGTTTTTAGCAGGCCAAAAAGCTTGTTACAAGGTTTTCAGCATTAGGAAAAAACACTCTCTTGGTTTTCTACGGGGCTTACATTGAATAAGAACACGCTGCGCACCAGGCTTCTTCGACGAGCAGACTCTCAGCTCGCGGCAAACGCAGGCACCAGAGGCGTGCCTCGTCTCGACAGTTCCTCCAGAAGCCTTAACGTATGTTGACATGGGAGGATACTATTTCTATGAGTCTTAACGTATGTTGAAGTTGCATGGAATGTGACCATCTGTGGACTGTGGTTGCTGTAACTTCTAAGTTCTAACTGTGGTCATGCATGGAAGGCATTGGAAAATTTCCAACAGTTGATGGCAGGAAGAGGCCCAATACAATCTTTTCTAGGTTCTGTCAGCTTGTAGTTCTTCAGGCTATTTGATATTGAGGAACTAGTTTATACAGTTGACTTAGTAGTTTACAACAGAACTCTGCTTTTATGGTTGATATTCTGGTAAGGCTGGAGAACTTCATGAGTCCAAATCTCAGATGCCACTGATCCCAGATAAACCCATATGGAGGAAAACTACAGGAGCTTGCTAAAGCTGCTCGGTCATGGACTCATGGGAGCAAAGAAGAAACCAAGGCGTAGCTGGATAAAAATTGGTGGTATTATTGATGTGTTTCACCTGTTCAGCCGTTCCTTCTATTCCTGCAATCTAAAATGCTACTAGTGTGCTCTTAGTGTCCACACAGACAAGATCAGACAAGAAGCAAGTTCAACATATTTGTAATTCTGCGTACTGATGAACAGAAACAGTAGGGGTAAACTCCTGCTTGTAGCATATATAGGCCTTGTTACCTCTTGACTATTTACTACTTTACCAGATTTATTCTAGAAGCTTAACATACTGAAGTTCAACTCTGGAAACTTGGATACAGAGTTACCTGCTTCACTAGCAATACGGTGTTGATTAATATTTTTGATATCATGCTCAGTTTATTGAGTGATGGCACACAGATTATCCATCTACTAAATCGTTGCATTTTGAATGCAGACTGACTTCTATCAATGGATGCATACAGAAATGATCAGACACTCAGGCCTGTACTTGCAATAGAAGCAATCAATGATCAGTGTGGCACACGGAGGGCCTGATGGTGGCATACTTCAGTGCATGCTGGTTTGCTCATCTCGCATTTGCTGCAGTCAAATGGAGACACTTGTGCAGGTGGGGTGATCATCCTGTTGACCAACTCAAGTAGAATCTTTTCCAGTTCCTCGCCACTATTCCATGGATGGATTTCAGCCTTGAGAAGCTGCTTGTTGCTACAGATGAGGTTCCACAGGGGGTAGTTCTCCTTTGGCATGACATAGTCCCCTTCACCTAGCTTAAGGGAGGGGCAGTAATCTCCCTTCCCGTCACCAATGTAGATGAAATGCAGGTCCTTGGCACCGGCTTTTTCCTGGATTTTCTCGATTATCTTACCCTGCATATGGTAACTTGGTAAGCTATCTTTTAGTGAATTATCATTGATTATTGTTTCTTATACATCTTGGTCCAAACAATGTGCAGAGGTTTTAGGAGAAAGAAAATTATTAAATTGTTGAACGATGCTGTATTCTGCCTAAAATTCAGAGATTCAGATTTGCAAGGCAGTACATCATCATCCTACATTAATATTGTAGTAATTCATTTTTGGATAGATCTTGCTTGTTTATTTTGTCTGCACCGTCCTCTGGTGACTGGCCACGTGCGGCGAGTGAAGGATTGGAATTGGAAAGCAGACATTGAATACCAGAAGTGATCCACCACACCGTCCTACTGTCCATACCTTGCACATGTTCTCAGGGCAGAGGCTGCACCCGTGTGGCTCGCTCGCAGAGTCGTGGAACGGCGAGATCCTGAGCCTGCCGTCGGCGTCGACGCGCGCCGGGTTGGTGCTGATCTCGGAGAAGCAGCCGAGCACGCCGTGGTGCGCCAGGACTGTCTCGATGAAGAAGGTGTTGGCGTCGCTGACCACCTTCAGGTCACACCTGCAGCCGGAGCAGCATCGCCAAAAGATGGATCAATCTCAAATGCAAAATGCTACAGTCAAGCCAAGAACTCGTGGGCATGGCCGGCATGGGGCGGCGTACCCTAACGACGCCGCCGTCTTGATCGCGGAGATGACGTGCGCGTCGAGCGGCGCGCTCCTGAGGCAGTCGCGGATGTCCTCCACCGTCTTCCCCCGCGCGTGCAGCTCCGCCATCATCCTGTCCTGGAGAAGCAGAGCACAAGAGCAGGCGGAGGTCACCATTCGTCTGCACGATCAATGCGGAGGAGATTATCAGATGAAGTCATCAGGAGACGTGTGGTGCGCGTTACCATGAGAGGGTTCCAGCGCATGGTGGGGCGCAGGCGCTGGAAGGCGTCGGCGGCGCCGAGCTCGGTGATGACCCAGTCGTCGCTGTCCCAGTCGATGATGGTGCGGTCGAAGTCGAACACCACCACCACGCCGGGGGTAGGCGCGGACGCCATCGGCGGCGGGCGGTGGATGGTGAATGGAGAAGGGCAAAGCTCTCCCGGTTCTCCGGTGGGACGCGTCTTCTACTTCGCGCTGTGGGCGGCGGGTTGGGTGGCGCTGTCTCCTCCTCGGTCATCTCCTCTGCTTTATATAGCCAGCCAGCTAGCCCATCTGGCGCGTCGCTGACTTGTTGAGGTTTGCGCGTCGTCGCCGTCGCCACACGTGAGACCTTTTTGGTTTTTGCGTCTCCAATTTTGCGCCGTAACTTTCTGCCGTTGCCGTTGCGTTTGCTATTTGGTTTTCTTTTTGCTTTCTTTTTTTGCCAGATCTTTCTATGGAATTGGAAGTAGATTAAACTTTATTAGAATAATCACAGGCACAGCCAAATTGGTTGCCAAACAAAACAACCTGTTATAAAATTCCGAGGAATGATCCTGCCAGCTGAACTTTTAGGGCAGTTCCCAGATAATGCTCAGCTCTGGAATGGACGACTCACAGCTATCGAATTTCTTGATCCGGTTGAATTATTCCTTGTCTTCGCTTCTCTATCGTTGCCTTCCTGCTGCCGTTTCACGCACATCCATTTCTCGACCAATGTTTTCATAACACATCTGCTATCGAATTTCAATTGTAATCTCCAGAACCTTTAGCTCCGATGTTTTCTTGATCCGGTTGGTTCACCATCTAAAGAATTTCTTCTCCCCCTTTGTCAACTCCTGTCTCCTGATCAAGATCTCTATCGTCGTCGTTGCCTTCCTGGTGCCATTTCATCCATATCCATTTCTCGACCAATGTTATCGCCATTACGCTTACGCCAGCGACCGTTTTTGATCGAATTCGTAACAGCTACTCAAGTCCTCCCGCCGCCACGATTCTTATTTTCTTTTGTTTATTTACATTTAATATACTCCCTCCATCCCAAATTACTTGACTCTGTTCGTCAGATCTTGTAATAATTTGTAGACATATTTATTCTAAAAGAAAAGTACTGCTAACTGATTTGTAAGGTAGATTTGTTCTGAGAGAACAATACTGTAGAGAAATATATCTAGACATAAATATATATCTAGATGCATAACAAAAAAGACTATATCTAGATCAGTCAAAACGACAAGTAATTTGGAACCGAGGGAATAGCATAGAATCCAGTTCTATGTACCCACGGTCTATCATACAAGTAGCTGAAATTCTCAGCTTTTCTCTCTGAAAATTATTCTTACCATCTGAAAAATAGTATCCGTGGGTTTCCCGGGTGTGGAAGCCACCGTTCCTGAGTTCGATTCCCATCGAGAACGAATACTTGCCTCATTTTCTTCTTAATGAAAAATCATCTAGTTCCTCCTAAGTTGAGTTTAATATAGAAAAATAGTATCCGTGTTTTCACAGATAGTAAACGCACAATGTGCCGTGTGCGTGTGGTACCACAACGTTGAGGCACGTATCAGGGCTTGACACAGATACCTAGCAAGACATCAGTTACAACTGGTAACAGTGAATCAATGATGGTAGAGAGGAACAAATCGTCGCACCACACTTCGTGGAAGAGCCCCCTGATTGCTGGGAGTAGTGGCGTAGTGCCGTCTTGTTCAGCAGCACAGAGGCCTAGCCCAGTTGCAGGCCTTCTGGTTGCATCACGCGTCACCCGCACTCACTCGTTCCTGCGCCTTGCCGGCAGGCGACAGCCATCTTGATTGATCTCGCAGCGAGCCGTTCGTTCAATGCTTTCCGTCTCCAGGCACACTCAAACCGTCCATGCATGGATCCTTCTGAGTTATGACGGCCGCAAAGCAAACCCGGAAAGCCAAGCATCCACGAGAGAACCAGCTCCCGGCCCCCTTCCTCTCCTCCTCCGGCGCCCGAGGGCCGGCCCGGGTGCGATTATACATCGCAGGCGTGATGAATTCCCCACCATCGCGCCGGCGCGGGAGCGTGAAATAGACACTTTTCTATGGTGAAATATTATAGAATAACTAAAAAAATAAAAAATCTCTCTTTGAGATTTCCCCGCTGGCGCTCGCTCAATCCGTTCACCGGGGTTCTTTACGGTCGAGCTACTTCTCGTTCATCATCAAGTGGTTTCAATTATAAGAATAATTATACTAGTGAACTAACAATTTGGCTTTTCAAAGTTCGTTCAAGAAAATGCAATGAAATGTTTAGCATCTAGTTGAGTGGGTGCTTGCCTATGGTTCCATTTATTAATTAATCAAACCATTTCCTTTTCATGCCATCCATCGAATTGAAACTTTATCGTTATCATTGGCTGGAATGAGAATAGCCGGATCACCATTTGTTGTATCATAGTTGGAATGGCTAAAATAAGACGTGGGGACCACGAAGGAGTTAATCTAGAATTTAAAAAAGTTATAAATCATAAATCGTGTGTCTAAATTAAATTCCGATTTCAAAAATGGATTTCTTGTGTCGAGATCTTCAAAATAAGATCCCACTTGACTATGTTTTGATGAAAATTTTAAAAAATATTTTTTAAATATAAAAAATTAATTAGTTTGTTCCTCAGAACAATCATGTGTGTTCGTAGGAACAAGTTAGGTTGTTCATCAGAACAAACGCATATGTTTATACGAACAAGATTAATATTGTTTAAGACAAAGTGAATTTTCATGGAACAAAATGATAAAACTGAAGAATAAGTAGAGCTGTTCAATAGAATAAGCATATATGTTTGTACGAACAAGTTAATTTGTTCATCAGAGCACGCATCTACAAGTCAAGGAATCAAGTTGTTCCTCAGAACAATCATGTCTGTTTGTAGGAACAAGTTAGCTTGTTTATCAGAACAAGCGTGTGTGTTTGTAGGAACAAGTTAGCTTGTTCATCAGAACAAGCGTATATGTTTGTACGAACAAAATAAAAAACAGAAAACAAAAACAGATAAAAAAATAAAAATTAAAAAATAAAAAGGAAATGAAAGAATTAGAAAATAAAACAAACATAAAAAATAAAAAAGCGTATGTGTTTGTAGGAACAAGTTAGCTTGTTCATCAGAACAAACGTATGTATTTGTAGGAACAAGTTAGCTTGTTCATCAGAACAAGTGTATATGTTTGTAGGAACAATCGTATATATTTGTAGGAACAAGTTAGCTTTTTCATCAGAACAAGCATATGTGGTTGTAGGAACAAGTTAGTTTGTTCATCAGAACAAGCGTATATATTTGTACGAACAAAATAAAAATCAGAAAACAAAAATAGAAATAAGAAAGGGAGAAATAAAAGAGAAACAAGAAAAATAAAAATAAAAATAAAAATAAAAAAATAAAAAGGAGAGGAAAGAATTAGAAAATAAAACAAATAGAAAAGATAAAAAAATATAAAAAATAAGAAATAAAAAATGAAAATGGAAACCAAAAATAAAATAGAAAATATGAGTAATAAAAAATAAGAAAAGAAGAAATAAAAAGAAACAAAAAATAAAAATAAAAAAGGAAAAAGAAAGTAAAAAAGAATAAAATTGAAAAATAAAAAGAATCAAAAAATAAGAAATAAAAAAACAGGAAAATAAAAATGAAAAAGGAAATAGAAAGTAAAGGAAAAAATATATAAAGAATAAATAAAGAAATAAAAAGAAACAAAAAAGAAAAGAAAAAAAGAAAACAAAACCAACCGGGGAGGCATCCCCACGTCCCGTCCCGTCCCCACACCCCCTTCCCACGTGCAGTCCCGCGGCCCCCGCGCCCAATCACGCGCCTGCGATGGATTGCTATCCATCATAGGCGCGATGTATAGTCGTCCCGGGCCGGCCCTGCTCCCTGTAGTAAGTAGTCTAGTCTCCTTAGATTAGTTTTCTGTCTTATGGTTAGTGTCCTCTGTGACTCGTCCTGCTTGGTTAGCGTCGCCGTCGTCGTCTTCGTCGTCGACCAGGTATGGTTAAATAAAATAACTTCCTCTCCTCGTCCACCTTGCCACCTCCCCCAGCTCGGATCTTCCTCTTCCCCACTCCATTTCACCAGATCTGAGCTTCCCCGCCCGGATTCCTCCCCTGCTCTTCCCTGCTTCCGTCGTTCCCCCGTCGCCCGTGATCTGGCCGACGTGGAGGCTGTTCTGGACTTGCTTCCTCTGGATCGGGTTTCCCTTTCGGCGAATCCAGTCCTGGAGTTGGTTCCCCGGTGGTTGTTCCGACGGTTGTCGTTGAACGCACCGATTCGTCCCAGCCTCTGCTTCCGCCTCTAGAGTCCGCCTCCTCTGGATTGCGATCTGCTTTGGACGGATCTGGCTTCTGTGCTTGTTGATTGGTGGTTGTTCTGACGTTCGTGTCTCCACCTGTTGTGGCGACCTCTCCGTCGTAGAACACATCGTTCTGCTTCAGCATCCGGCTCCGCCTTCGCCTTCACCCTCTACCAAGTAGCTCTGCTTCATTCGGCATTGAGTCTTCTCAAGATCCTCCGTCATCGTTTCGGCAGCGAGCCTCCCACTGGCTCTGAGGACGACGACCATTTACCCGACGGCGACACATACAACCTCATCTTTGGTTCGCCGGCGAAGCTCCTCCTTGAAGTCGCCCTCAACCACTACAAGCCTTCGCTTGGCGGGGCCCTCACGCACCTCTGGCTCCATGCGTCCGCGACGCCTCTGCAGCCGATCGCCGGCGACCTGCTCACCGGTGGTGTTGATGGATCTGTGTCCTCTAAGGACCTCGATGTAATTGGCTCCTTTGTCAAGAGCCTACTTGTAAGAATACTACTATAATATAATATATGTGGTTGTTGTAAAAAAAGCATCCACGAGTTGATCTGTGTGTGCTTATCGTATAATTGCATCTGTGCGTGCTTACCGTATAATTGCAGGCTAATCAGAGATATGAAAAGCTCCTACTCTTCCTCGGCTCCCCAGCAATTCAGGCATCGCTGGACCTTGCGCTGCTCGACACGTCGCCCTCGGCGGAGGCCGCACGCGCCTCATCACGCGAGAGCCTGGCGGTTGAGGTGCTCCTCCATGCTGTGTGAGCTTGGTTCATGGTAGATCGAGCTGCCCAGATGATTCCCGTTACTGCTTCTGCCCTGGACCGAGCGCACGGGACACCCCTCCCACCACCCCAACCAGCCAACCTCCCATCCTCACTCAGTCCGAAACCCTAGCTCTCTACTCACATCTCCCCACCGCCCACTCTCTCCCTCTCTTCTCCTCCCCGCCGCCGCCCTCTCCCTCCCTGGTCTCTTGCTCTCCGCCGCGCCGCCGCCTCCCCTCCCCTTCTCCCTCTCCTTATGCCTCCACCGCTTCTCCGCGCCGCCACCGCTCCCTTCTATCTGCCGCCCCGCTCGCTCCCACGGGATCCAGATCCAGCGCGGGGGCAGAGGTGCCCCCTTCCTCCATCTGACTCTGCCCCAAAGCTCCACCGCGTTGCCCCTCCTCCGGCACAGGCCGCTACTTCCTGGAGCGGCGGGCTTGTAAGGCCAAGGGGCGCGTCGCGGTGGCTGGTCTCGATTGGTGGTGAGGGGGCGACCGCGGCCACTTCTTCCCTCGCCCGCTACCTCGACGAGGAGCTCATCACCGGCTACGACGAGACCACCAGCTACAAGACCTGGCTCCGGGTATGTGCCCGTGGCGCAGCTCCGCTCCTCCTTCCCCCAAGCATGCGCTGCAGCGAAGGGCGAGCATAATGCACTCTGAATCCGTGGCAACCCTACTTGCTACCGTTCTCCCTTCGCTGGTGATCCACGGGATGTGCTAATCTATCTGTGTGCTGTGTGTGACAGCGGTGTGCACGTAGTGGGTTGGGCGCAGGCGATGCGAAGCCCGCAGGAGAAGAACACACAGCTGGAGAACATGACCTAGAGGATCTGGAACCTCGCCAGGAAGGAGGTGCAACTTTTCGTACTTGGTTCGCTTCTTCTCTCTTCTCGTGTTGCTTGTTATGTTTCTGATGTGGTGCGAAGGTATGTTTTGATAACTCATCAGCATTTGGGCTGCGGAAAGAGGAGCAGTGGGTTTAATTACCGTTTAGTTGGGACTGGGATTGATGTTGGCTTATGTGCATTTTAGAGAGCAGCAGGTTTGTTTGATAGAATGCATCAGTCAGAGTGCTCATCGAGCTTTGATCTTTATAACTGTGAGTTGTTCCTAAGAGTGTTTGTCCACGTTTGTATTGGTTATCCACTCTACGGTGTATAGAAAATAGTTTTCAAAATCTTCCTGATCAATTAACTTGTCGGAGTTGCAAAGTGCAAACTGTTGTGCTCTTTTTCTTTCATCATTTAAGCTTTACAGTGTATCTCCTAGATGCTTCATGTGTGCTAATTGTGTTTTTCCACTGCCCCCTCTTCCATGTGTCTGTGGACCTGTGGTGGTTTATTTATACTGTGTTGTTGACTGTTGTTTATCTGTGATTGTTTTATCTCAATGCCTTATATTTGCCGTACCCACAAAAGAAATTCCTGAAGAATCATGTATATCTTCTGACCTGGTGTTCTTTCTTAGTGTTCAGGTGCGTGATGAGCTTAGAAAGGAGACATTGCAACTTGCTAGTGAGTTATAACATTATGTTTATATAATAATGTATTTCAATTGGCATCATAGAAAAAATGGTGTTTCAAAAGTGCTAATTGATTTGCTGAGGTTCAAATAAGATACATGTAACTCTCTTTTTTTTTTGCAAAAAAGATACATGTAATAACTCATTATAACCCTCTATGCATTGTAAACTGCATAAGAAAATTTAGAAAAGAAGCGGCGGAACTTGGAGCTTTCGAATCAGGTCCAGCGCTTTAGACTAAATCTCATGAAGGAAAATGGCTACCACTTTAAAAAATGGAAATACAGAATTTAATCATGATGTAAAACTAAAGCACACTGTTCTGTAGTTGTCTAATATTTCCATACATCTATAAGGGAAGTACTTTTATTTTTATTTGGTTGCTTTAGTTGTCTCATATTTGCCTAATGATTTATGTTTACTTTACTTTGCCTGTCTTCAGAGTATTGGTCCAGCGGCTTCATAGGAGTAACCAAGTTGTTGCTGCTGAGCGGGGCTTCACATTGTTGTCGCTAAGGTAGGTTCAGCTTTTCTTTCGTGTTAATGTCCCCAACTTTTGTTAGTTAGGTTTGGCTGAGAGGAGTAACCATGGTTTATTAGGCTCACAAGGTAAATGTTTAAGGAACTTGACTTGTCGGATATGTGTAAAGAGAGCAACTCTCTGCAAGTAAAGAAAACGAACCATAGTGTTCTGTGTCAATTCTGTATAATTTCTTCCCTCATGCCTTTTTTGCACCTTTATACTATTTTCTGTTTACACTTTATTCATGTGTGTAATTTGTTTTTTCAAATTCTGCTCCACTATTTAAGATGGGCTATGGGATTGGAAGTCAGCGAAGGAGATTTAACTGACCCTGATTCATTATACAATTTTCAGAAAGTTCAGTGTAGGATTTATTATACAACTACCTTTGTATTGTGTTTGTGTATGCGATATGCCCACATGTTTGTTTGTTTCAGTCGAGTGTTTCAGAAATTTTATAAAAAGTTTGGAAGATAGAAATTGGCAACATGTTCTTACATTAAAAATTGGCAACATGTTTTCAACATAATTAATTTCTTGATTTCCATGGCTGTGGTAGGCATATGTCTAGACATACAACATCTTTATATAAGCATATCCCCAAATATGTTGTCCAATGGAGTTTATGTTGAATACTGAGATGTCCGTACCATAGATTCATGTAATAAGTTGTGCCAGTAGTTTTTCCTCTTTTTAACAATGGTAAACTGTACCACACATTTAATGGATCTTTTTTTGTCTTCTTGTGGGGGATGGCATCCCTCTCTTCACCAGGCCGGTCACAAGCACAGGCAAGGACTTACATTCCCCAGATCCATCATCCGAGAGCATGGGCAGGAGTGATGATTTTACCACCTACAACCACAAGCAAGCTCTCTAATGGGTTAGTCTTCCTGCAAAGAAATCAATTGAAGATGTAAGTTTACATTTCCCTCTTCCATTTTACATGTGAGGTTTGTCTGGTGTTATTTTTGGTACATAATTGATGACACTTTGCATATACGAGAGGATAGCTATTTCCTTAAAAGAGTACTCTTTCTGAAATGTTTCTTTTGCCATAATCATTGCAGGAACACAAAATTGATATCAATCTTGACTGGAGCATAATACAGTTGAAGAGGTAAGCTTACATTTCCCCCCTTTTGACCCTTTTGATTTTACCTATGAGCTTTGTCTGCTTACATTTCCCTCCTTTCGATTTTACCTATGAGCTTTGTTTGGTGTTATTTTTGGTACATATATATAAATGACACTTTGCATATATGAGAGGATACCTATTTCCTGAAATGGTTCTTTTGCCATAATGCTTGCAGGAACACAAAAATTGATATTGATATTGATGGGAGCATAATACCTATCTATCCTGTCCATTATATTGTTCATATAACAATTGTAGGAGTAGATACAATAAGTGTCATAAAGTTTATTCTGCAGATAAAAACAATGGGAGATGTGGTTAGCCGCTACCTTGGCTTGGTTTTATTTTTTACAAAGAGTAGATGAAAAAGTTAACCATTGGCCAAAGAAATAGAATACAATATAGGGATTGTTTCTGTATTTAGAGTTACAGCTGAGAAAGTGATCAATTAAAAATGTTTCCCAAAATAATGGAATGTTAATAATAGTTTGAATGTTTCCCAGCATTGCATGAGGCGGACAACACTGATCATGTTTGTTAAACATCTATTTAAATGGGTTTGGCATTTTCATGGTAAATGATTCATACAAAACTTGCTTTTGGGAGGGTTGAAAGGACCTTGATGTCGCCTAGAGGGGGGGGGTTGAATAGGCGGATGACCAACTTAAAGTTTTCTTCCCCGCAAACTTGAACTGCCAGGCGTCATCGGTCAGATCGGTGTGCCTCACCGGTCAGGCCGGTGCTGGCTCTGCTTCACAAGAGGGCACCGGTCAGACCGTTGCCCTTCACCGGTCAGACCGGTGGAGCATAGAGCACCTGCAAAAACAGATTTGAGTTCCTCTTGACTTCTAGCACGAACCAAACTTGGTGAGTGGCCTTGGTAGATGATCTCAAGCAGGGTAATGATCCCTGCACACACAAATAGCACACCCAAGTAGATCGAAGCGGAAGCAAATCAAATATGCTAGAAAAACAACTAAGAGAGGCAAACCACAAAGAGACGCAAGGATTTGTTTCCCGAAGTTCACTTCCACCAAGAAAGCTACGTCTCCGTTGAGGAGCTTGTAAGGGATTCGAGTTCTCAACTAACTCTTCCCACAACAAGCCGGGTCTCTTTCAACCACTTTCCTCGATTCCACTAAGGCGATCTTTTCCACGAAGGGGCACGATCACAGCCCTCACAAACTTGCCGCTGCTCACCACAACTTGGGAGCTAGCCGGCGACGCTTAGCTGTCTAGGAGTCAAACCTCCAAGAGTAACAAATGCTTCAATGCTTGTAGACGCAAAACTCAAGTGCTCAAGCTATGAGAATGCTCTTGTTAGCTCACAAAGGCTCTCTAGATCTCACTCTCTCAACCCAACTCAAGGATATGGCTTGAATCCACAAATCTCACAAAGAGAGAGGTTGGGGAGAGCCACTAAGGCTTTAGGCTTGCAAGAGAATGACCTGGAAGCTCAGCAAGTTCACCAAGAACAGCAGCCCACCAAAGAGGAAGGCTTGGGGTACTTATACCCCTCAACAAAGAAAACTAGCCGTTAGTTGTCGGACAGCACCGGTCAAACCGGTGGTCCTCATCGGTCAGACCGGTGTTTGAAAAACTAGTCGTTGGGCCTAATAGCACCGGTCAGACCGGTGCCCTTCACCGGTCAGACCGGTGAAGCCCGAGACACCCCCAAAACCTGTTCTAACACTCTAACACTTCACCTAGGAGATGAAGTGGCTCAGGTTAGGTTAGTAGGGGTTGTTAGCACACTAAAAGGCTCTCAAGGCTATTTCTCACAAAGGTTTTCTAAGAGCACTTGACTTGGTCACAAAATGAAAGTTGCATCCCTCTTGATAGTACGACATACCTATACTCAAGAATAAATGAAAACACCTTGTCAACCTCTTGAGCTTGAATGTCTTCAATCTTGCCATACTTGATCAATTTCCACTTGAGGGCTTTCAACATTAGCTAATGTCTTGAGCATATCCATACTTGAGCTAGTGGCTTAAGATCTCTCCATATAGCATAGAAATGCACACTTAGATCCTTAAGTCACTCCATATTGCCAATCATAACATGTGAATGAGTTGCATTGCTTCCCTCGGTTAGGCTTGGATATGATACTTGGAGACCCCACGGATACTAGAACTTCACCTTAGCAAAACACAAATGGCGGCCTAGCTAGGACCCCAAAGATTGCTTAGTCCCTCACCCTAGTCATCTCGGTTGATCTCTTCATCACTTACCCAATCCACGTTGAGTTTGGCTTTGCTTCATCCATAATTAGTCTTCATTCGAAATCCCGCTTCAAATGCTTATTCTAGATTGACAATGAATATGCAAGCTTCCAATTAAGGACCATCAAATTTACACTCATCCTTATACCCTCTTTTATTTACCACATGAAGCATTGCATTTAACTCGGTGAGAATTACCATCTTCTCTTTCTATGATCCTTGTATTTTAACCAAGCTACCATATTTATCAGGGACAATGAATTGACCTTTTCAAAATATTTCCGATATTTATCTTCCTTTGTTGCTTGATATTTGTCACTATGCTTTTGGATCATACATAAATTGTCTTCTCCAATGTGAGCCATATAATATTCATTCACCAATATATATCTCAACAATAACTCATGAATATATAAGTAAAACCTGCTCACAATCTTAGACAAATATGTTAGACCTTTAATCATTTTGTCATTCAATTCACCAAAATCCACTTAGGGGCCTAGATGCACTTCAATCTCCCCCTTTTTGGTGATTGATGACAACTCGATTAAAGCTTACAAATATATTGTTAAAGCACATTTCAATTCTTAGATATAGCTAGAGCTCCCCCTTAATTTGTGCTTTGAATGGAATTTCAAAATTTTGGCCTCAAATGCCAAAAAGCACAAATTTGGGAGAAACACATGAGAGCTCCCCCTATATCATAGAATTAGTGGAGTGCAACATGTGTGAGTGACAAATAAAGTGTGTGATGCATATGACAAGTTAAGCACGAAGCAAAACAACAAGTGTGCTGGCTGGACGCCACCGGTCGGACCGGTGCTCCTGACCGGTCAGACCGGTCAGGCCCACCAACCAGTACATAGACCGATTGGTCACCGGTCAGACCAATGACCCTGACCGGTCAGTTCGGTCAGGTCCAGTCAGAGCACAAACTACTGAAACTTGGTAAGCCACAGGTCAGACCGGTGACCACTGCCCTGCTGCACTAACTACTGAAACTTGGTAAGCTTTCGATCTAATCTTCTCCCTCTTTGTCATCAAGCATCCAAGAAGGGCCTGTAGAAGGTGTAGCTGCAACTGATCAATCCCAAGTCGACCATCCGGATCCATCCCCTATTTTAGAGATAAGCGAGGCAATGCATAGGAGATGTAAGAAAAGAATTCTTGGGAAAGGTTTATTTTAGATAAAGAATCTAGGGAAGTATCAATCATACCCTGTGGGGGAGGAGGAGGAGGCTGAGGATAGGTCCATCCAAAAATGTCGGTAGATATGCGACTAGCCCAATCTGGAGGAGCCTCTGGAGCCTCAGGAGCATCAATCGGCTGAGAAGTCCCTGCTGCATCAAATGGAGGAGGTGGTGGTGCCGAGGAAGAACTTCCCTCGCCTAACTCAAATAAGAAGCTGCCATACTGATCCACCAATCCCGAATTTGCCATGCTTCTTATTCTCTCCTCAAATGTGGGTATAGGAACCTCAGGCAGAATGGGAGATATGGGTGAGCGAGGAGGCTGAAGTCCAAAGTGTGCATGCAACATCTTCATAGAATCCCTCTCCTTCTTCCTTTCCCTTCTTTCTCTTTGTTGTGCCACTTCAATGTCATGCTGGCTCTTGCACATACCAAAAAGAAAGTTTTTAAATTTCCGCATTGGAGGGGTGGCCTTCCTAGGTCTGTACTGCTGCTCAGGCCTCCACCGGTCAGACCGGTGGGTGTCACCGGTCAGACTGGTGAAAGTCTGGGCAGCAGGCTGCTGCTGCTGAAACTGCTCCCAACCTTGTCCTTCTTCTTCTCTAATTTCTGGTTCATGCTCAGGAGATGGAACACTTGGAAACTTAGTAGGATTAGGCCTAAATGGTTTATGCTTGACATCCTTAGGAAACCCAATCTTAGAGACTTTTTCCACCATATACATGATGTAGGGGCTATAGCTGTAAATCTTCTTTGGATCTTTCGATAAGAACTTGATTTCTTGCCAAATGAAATCCCCCACACTAAATGGAGGTGCCCCCGGTCGCAAAGCAATCATCAAATTCTTCATATACTTTGACACATCAGAGGAGTTGCCATCCCTAGGAGTGACACACGGAGGAGCCTATTCAAAACTGAATAGTAAGTGTAGAGGTCCTTCACATGTCCCACATTTGCTCTCTTATCCTTAGGATACATGAAACACATAGCCTCCGGCTCAAGCAGACCATCATCATGTAGCTTCAGATAATCCTTATCCTTAGGATCAATGTTGAAAAGAGTTAAGAATCTAGTGAAGCGAATTCCATACTTCACTCCATTGGACATCCAAAGCATAGCTCTCTCTCCATCCTTGTATCCAAAGTGCACTGTGGCATAAAACTGAGCGATGATTTCCCTATTCCAATCATACCTAAATCACATGAGATCTTTCACTCTTTGTTGCTCACAAACTCTAATGATCTCATTGAAGATAGGATCATTTTTCCGCTCCATAAAGTCTCAATCCACATATTGTGCCTGATGGGTGACCTTGAGCTTCTTAATGATCACTGAAGTGTAATAGTCCTGCTGAAACTGAGCCCAAAACCTATTGTCTGAAGCTGTCATGTCACTAGCATAAGGATTTATGTCCCTCAACTTCTTCAACCTTTTTGTTTTCCCTGAACCATGAAAATTTTCTACTTTGGTGGGAAACATGTATATGGGCTTATTGATCCTTAGCCCACCATGACCACTGTCATCATCGTCATCAGCATCATCCTCATCCGTAGGATCATCACCCTCATCTTGCTCTTGGCCCCCCTGTGTCATCATCCTCACCCTCTCCAATATACTCTTCTTCATCTATGATGGCTGGTCCCTTACCACGATGGGTAACCTCATAAGCCTCAGTGTATGTCTCATCCTCAACATCATCATCGCTGCTTGCCTCTGGGGAACCACCAACAACTTTCTCAGCTCTTTCTTGAGATGCACGCGGTCTCAATGTCCTCTCAGGACCACTGCCACTGTGTAACACCCCGTGTTTTTAATCAAGTGTCACTAGGTGCTATTTATAACCTTAATCACCTTAGGATCATTAGTGCTTAAAACCCTAAGCACCATGGAGCTCAAAACCCTAGTCAAACCCCTTAAGCCATGAACCCTAGCCAGAACTTTTGGCACGTTCTCCAAAATTTACCAAAACACTTCAAAATCAGCCAATACCAAAGTTGTACAGTGTTTCAAGGCCTACAACTTTGATGTTGAGTGGCATTTGAAATTCGAAGTGCAAACATGTGTAAAGGCTTGGTCAACATTGTGGAACCTTGTTCATCAGCACCGAGAAAATAGTCGATTTCAAGAGCTGTTTATGCTAGATCCCTTGAACAGAGCACCCAACGGCCTTTGTAAAAGTTGTAGAGTGTTAGTTGATCTACAAGTTTGTCAATTGGCGCTTGGGTCACTTCTGTATCGAAAACACGAGTTTGGGCTAGTCAAACAGGCGAACTTCGAAACAACTTGGCGCTGGAACGCCGCCGCACGACGCCGTCGCGCGCGCATGCCGCGTCGGGCGCCGCCAAGTGACCAGGCGCAAACGCCGAGGCACACGGGGACCCACCGGTCCGTCGGTGTCGCTGCACAGCATTAGGCACGCGAGTCGGTGATAGACCTAAGCCATAGGCCAGTGCCACACGCCGTGCCGCCAGCCGCCGGAGTGTGCACGCCGAGGCCGACATTGGCCGGCCGCGCCCGCGCACATCGCCACCACTTTCCCGGTAATGCCGTTGTCACTGTGCCGCACTGTGTACACATCATGACCTCCTCTCCATGCCACGACCGCCTATATAGAGCCCCCACTCCTCCTCTGCCCCGCCAGAGCTCTCCGCCGACACCATTGCCGCCGCTGTGACGAGCTCACCCCTCCTCGAGTCCCCGCAGTTGTTTGAGCACTTGGAGCTCCTCTCTAGAGTCCCAGAGACCTTCCCCTCACACACATTCATCAGCCCCACTCCTCACCTTGCCGGAATCCGAGCCAAGGCGGCCGCGCGCCACGGCCTCGCCGCCGCCGCTCGCCGGAGTCATCCCCGGCCAGACCACCGCCACCAATCAGCTCCGGGTGAGCCCAATCAAACACCCCCGCCATTTGTTTACCTCCTCCGGCCGTAGTTCACCGCCGGCGAGCTCGCTCCGCCGCGGGATGGCATTTGTGTGAAGCCAAGTTTTGTGTAGGGTTCTCTGTGTAAGAGCTAGGGACTTATCCGTAAGGATTTGAATCTTTCTAGGGGTCACAGTAAAAGAAGATTCTTAACCTTTTGCTCTTAAATCCTGAGAACTGTAAAAATCGTAGAAACTCACAGAAAAATCCTAAAAATGCAATACCAATTTTGTTGGTTTCCTTATGAACAAACCTGCATCTTTTACAAAACTTGTATATATTTTTAAGGTATAGTTTTTGAATGAAAATTCAAACTCAGTTTGGATAGGTATGTTCATAACTTGAGTTGTACACATGATCTAGGCTTGATCTTTGGATATGTTGGTAGTCAGTACTAGTATAGGCTATACCTAAGTTTTTGCACAAAGTTACTGAGTGGATAATTGGTTATGATTTATTTTGCTTTGTGGCTAGATCTGTGTATATGTTTTGTACAGCTTTATATATATGTTTTCTGTGGTTCATCTTTTGGATATCACCTTGTTAGGCTAAGATGTGTCACTAGTCTTTTTATCATGGTTTTAGGAGCAGTCTATCTATCTGTTTCTGAATGATGCTTGTTTAGGGAATTAAATCTATAACTCGGTTTCTGTTGTTCCAGTGATGCTTATCTTTGGCATAAATGAGATGCATGTCATGTTTAGGCAACGGTAGAAAGTTGGGCTACATTTGATTCCTATATTTCTCTGAATAAATGCTTTGTAAATATCTAGGCTGAAAATGGATATTTTTGTGTAGCATGATTTGAGTAGGTTCTGGAGCTAATTTTTGGTGTGTGACCTAGTTTTAGTCTATAGTAGCTCTGGGTAAATTTTGAGCACCAGTGCATGAGTAGTTTTCTTTGTATTTACTATTCTTGTTTTTGCTATGAATAACTTGTCATATTTTTCATGCTCTGTATATAGCTTTGTTTGCCATGAAGTTTTACCAGTGTCTCTGTTATGGTGCCTTGTGTTCACACAAAAATTCTCACTGTCAGATGTTGCATGGTTTAACCAAATTAAAATTTGGAAGGAACTAAGTATATTCAAAATAGAAATAAAGAAAACCTCTCTTTATGAACTTATATGTGATATGACCTTCGGAAAATGTTTCTATTGAACCCTGAAACCTAACTTGATCTTTTGTGTGGTAATTCTAAGATTAAGTGAATAAATATGCACCCAATCTTATTTAAAATAATGATAGTTAAATAAAGAGTTTAATAATTAATCTTAAGGAAGAGTATGCTGGATATATTCTTATCTAAGTGAATGTGCTCAACATATCACCCTAGTCTTAATGCATGTTGTTGGTTGGTTACACCATCATCAATAATTAACTCCTGCATATGCATTCCTCCGTATAGAAGTTCCCGACGGTAGCTACGCGCTCGTGCCGGCTGAAGAGAACGAGGGAGCAGGAGGAAACGTACACTTCGTGACTGTTGATCAAGACCCGGACCAAAGTTCGAAAGATTGTCTGACTGCTGGAGCTGCCGAAGGCAAGCCCCGGTTTAACATATACCTATGTGTTTCCTTTCTTACAACTTCCGAATTTTTGCTTGATTATGTATGTGCATTTACGTTCAGGAGTTGAATGGAAACCCTAGATGCATGATCCATAAGTACCTATGATCTTTTACTAGTATGCTAGGTCGTTAGTTGCTATGCACTAAGGACCCGGTACAAGTCGAGTGATGTACTTCACTCGCGAGAATAGGTTCTTATGTTGGAATCATAAGACTTGTAAAATTGAATTGCTCACGTGGTAAGAGCATGGGATTCGGGCTCCGGTCCAATGGTTAATGGATTAAGCATTTGAAAGTACTAAACATTTGTCGGACATGGGTATGGTAAACCTAGTACCTAAATGACGCGGTGCGGGAACTTTAGGCTACTACTCTTGGGCTGCTGCCCCAGTCTTGCAAACTGTGGTGCATGGTGACGCTGGATGCTAGTGTGAGGCATGCCAGCTAGCTATGTACCTAGGACTGTGGCATCAGTTCCTAACCCGACGAATGACGGAACCGTTTGGTTGAAATCACTCTTTGTGAGGGTTTTCTTCCGTATGTTTAGGTGCACCTTGCAAGGTTATTAATCGATCGATCGTCGGCCTCTCACCGTTATCCGGAAATAGCTTAACCCTCTAACCATGATAATCCCTATATGATGAAATGTTGGTAAACTTGATGTTTGATTAATTATTTGCACAAGTATGCTTGAATTAGTTGCTTATTTAGTAATGATTGATCTACTAGAACTTGAGCTAAAATATTGAAAGTAAGGATTAACTCCTTAGTCGCCTTTTGGCAAAACAAACCCAACAGCCAAAAGCCAAACATGATTAGAAGGATAAGTCTTTTATTTCAGATGGGTAAGCCTTGCTGAGTATTAGTATACTCAGCCTTGCTATATATTTTGTTTTCAGGTGAAGTTGTTTGGCCTGGAGAAATCCCACCCGGCTGGGAGCTGGAATGGGTGGATGACGAGGAGTAATGGCATTAGGGATGGCCTCCCATAATGCCAAGTTATCGATTAGTAGTATAATTTCCGCTGTTTCAAAACTCTGAACAACTTACCTTTGATGCAAGGACAATGTTGTTAATTAACCCTAAGGGGAATTTGGATTAATTTGTAAGGTACTCTGGACTCTCCTTCGTGGGGGTTTTAATGTATGCATTTCGATCCTCTGTGTGGTTTACAAGTGATTTACCGGGCTATGACCCGGCAACACTCAACAGGTTAATTCTTTATTATCGCTTAGTGACCAAAGTGGACCGGTCTAAGTGATAGTACAGACTTATCTCGGATGGGGTTGTCACAGTTGGTACCAGAGCATCCGTATACACCTGAGTAATTAGTTTAATCATTAATTACAATGATTTACAATTAAAACTTGCCAAGATTGATTGGATTTCGAAAATACGTTGGATCGTTAAGGTATGATTAGACCGAAAGGCCCTAGAGTGGATTTTTGGGTTATTTTAAGGTGGCTAGTAATTATGGTTTATGTAAGCTAACTTCCAGCACTTCTTAAACCACGTGTTTCATACATGTGTGATACCGCATCACGAGTATGCGAGGGTCGATAGGGCAATTCATTCCACTGATCCTATCTTCTCGGTTGGATGTGCACGTGTTTTATACGTGTGCTACCATATGCAAGTCATACGAAGGATGCCATGTTCTATTCAAGATGAACATGTCATGAGTTGTGGTGTCGCCACGTTTTGCTATACGTGTGCATGATTCCGCATTACGAACATGCGAAGGGGGACACCATCCATTCGAAAGGGGCGTGTCTCAGGTTGGACGCCGTCCATGCGGTGTAAAAGGCATGGATACCATTCCTATAGTGAATGGTAACGTATGTGGACGCTCCCGTGATGTGCTGGCATGGAAGGTTCTTTTCTGCAGGTACACTAACCATGTTATCGCGATCGTTGTGAACGACGTGTAGCTCCAACTAGTTATTATAGGGAGAGTCGTTTATAAAGCCTGCCACCGGCATTAACTTCGTTTTGTTTTGATCTATAAGCGTGAGATCGTTTAAGACGTGTGCATGCATCATAAAAATTGAATGAACCTAAAAACTTGCTGTTCTACCCTTGTGTTATGTTTCTAAGTTGTTGCTTGATCTTAGAAAGGGTTTTCTCTATCTTTGATCCTAGTTGTTTCTGTCAAGATTAGGATGCTATCTGTTCATGAATTTTTAGAGACATTTCTAGGATGTTCCTAACTAGGCGACTTTTACGAAAGTTGTTCCTCATCAAGTCAAGCATCTACTGGGAATTTTTCACAATTTTAGGAATTCTCAGTCTAGAGTTATGATCAAATTAGTAAACCTCTGTTCTGCTGTTTTTCCTGCTGACCTTCCTTTGGAAGAAGAACTTTTAGAGCATATTCCCTTCAGATCCAGATCTACCTTTGAACACCAAAAATGTTCAGAATTATGTCACTGAATTGCTGTAAAAATTTGGGAATTTTTGGGGTTCTGGTTGCCGAGTTATGAATTTTTGTTCATACCACCAGATTTTTATACCCTATGCATGTTATCCTCCTTTTTGAGTTTTAACGTGTTGTACCCATTTCTTGTACAGATGGAGTACCCGGAGTTTTTCGAGATCGACGCGGATGGTACCATGCGTACCAACGGTCTCCAGTGGGAGGGTTTTCCCCGTGTTCTGTGGGACACCCTGCGCGAGGTGGGCTACACTGCTCCACCGACGTACGAGGTGCTCCACTTTTGGGACCGGGGTGTGCCCTACGCGCGTACCTTTGCTACGGTACTGCAGCACCCAGAGCACCCCGAGTGACACGACCTGAGCATGGTGTTCTACAGACACCATGGCGTCGAGTCACTCGAGTCCGCAGCTCTGAGGGTTCTCCACACCTTCTGCGAGCAGCACCCAGAGGAGGTGATGCTCACGGCTCTGGGGTTGTTCCCAGTGCTGGACCCACACGACAAGGCTTGGCATGAGTGCTTGACACTTACCGGCGTGTTGCTCACTGCCGATCCTCCGGCGGTCACTGTACAACAGCTTCTGAGGTTACTCGAGGCGCTGTACAACGTGCAGGTCTTCCGCCTCGCCACCGAGGCTATGCTTGCGGGTGTGATCCGCGAGACGTTCGCGCTGACCGATGTCATCTACCGTGACTTGCGGCAGGAGCGTCAGACCTCTGCTCACTTGCAGCAGGAGGTCGTGTTCCTCCAGGACCAGCGTACACAGTGGGAGTAGGAGCGAGCCCAGTACGTTGAGTAGCTGTACGCTCATGACGACACTATTGACAGGCTGCGTGAGGACAACGATAGGCTACGTGCAGAGTATATTCAGGCCGAGACCCAGCGTATGGTGTTAGTGCAAAACGTGGCAGAGATGCAGAACCAGGTGATTGATATGGAGGTTGAGGTGGAGGTGTGGCAGGCGATGGCACACCAGCAGCAGTAGCCACCAGTTCCTCCACCAGCAGCACCTGTCGCTCTGGACGAGCTGCAGGGAGCTTCGGGCTTAGACGAGGACAATGTTGGGGGACCACCCCCCAGACTCCCCTCAGACCAGCACTGGCTCCGCTGCTGGCTACTAGTCTCACCAGATGTTGTTGTATGGAGTTATCATGTACTCTTAGCTTAGCCTTATCAGCTAGATTTTGTGGAGGGATTAGGCTGCTCAGAGAGTATGTAAGTTGTGCTTCATTTCCATGTATGTTGTGTTGATTAGGTGATCCACAAACTATGTATCGTGTAATGCTATTTGGAGGAACACCTTGTGATGTAAGTTTAGTGAATTAATTCGGGTTGTTGCGATCGGAATTGGATCTTCCACTGACTACCAAAGTTGTGTGAAATGTTCTCAAGATCATGCTCACCAAAATTCATCATGTTTGCATAAGCATACCGAGAATTATAGCAAATTTTGTGCAGCTCGGCCTCCTGTGAAAACAGCTAGGCAGAGACTCGGTTATGGAAATTTTTCGGGCATGATAGCATCAAAATTCGACTCTGAGTTGAATACCAATGTTGGAACTTATGAAATTCTACACTTACTAGCCAAAAATGAGAATTTTCCCATGAATGGGCAGAGAGTCATGAATTTTTGACTACAAACAGTGCGCTGTCCGGTCTTGACTTATGAATGTTACGTGTTGCGTCTTACATATTCTTCTTGTGGAATGATATAAGCAGGCTTGTGAATATGTGGCTAACAGAAACTCCATAAATTTCAGATGGTGGGACCGACACGCACCTCCCCAAATGGTTTTGGTGCAAGTGGGAGTGAGGTTCCGCCCCCTCCTCCCCACATGACGATCCAGGAGCAGTTTATGTCCACCCAAACTGAGGTGATGCGCCAGCTACTGCAGACCCAGCAACAAATTGCCCAACAGTTGCAACAAGCCCCACGCGGGGGAAATTAGGATGGCCTACCCTTGGTCACCAAATATGAGCACTTCTACGGCATGAAACCCCCGATGTTCGAGGAGGCCAAGGAGCCCTAGCTGCTGAAGCATGGATCAGGGTCATTGAGGCCAAGTTCTCAGTGTTCACCCTACCGTGCTCTGAAGAGCGAAAGGCTTGCTTTGCCGCCTTGCGGCTCCGTGGTGCTGCCTTGATGTGGTGGGAGCACTACAAAGCTATGGTCCCGGCTGGACATCAGGTCACATGGGAGGAGTTCAAGAGAGCCTTTAAGGAACATCACATCCCGAAGGGTCTCATGGACCGCAAGATGAAGGAGTTGCTAGCGCTGAAGCAAGGGACTGACACGGTGTACGAGTACACTAAGAAATTTAACTCCCTGTGTTAGTATGGTGGGCATCACGTTGATAATGATGCTAAGAAGATAGAGCGTTTCCGTGATGGATTGGATGGAGAGCTCTATGAGAGGCTTAATCTCTGTGAGCCTAATAATTATCAAGACCTTGTGAACAAGGCCATCTCCCAAGAAGATGCCATGAAAAGAGCCCAGAAAGACAAGAAGAGGCAGGCTGGATTCACCACTTCTGGTGGATCAGGCAAGAAGTTCCGCTTCGTCAAGAAGAGCAACCAGGGAAACTCCCAGTCATCATCATCAGGACACTGGTGAGTGACCCAATCTCAGAACAAGCCTTCTGGTAATTTCCAGTACCGTAAGGCGCAACAACAGCCTTACAAGCGAAATGCACCCCCTGCCAACAATAATGCTATCAAGGACTGTCGCTGCTACAATTGTGGGCAGCCAGGGCACTATGCCAATGAGTGTCCCAAGCCGAAGCAGATCAAGACCTATCAGCAAGGTGAAGGGAGCCAAACTGGGCGATCAGGGCAAGAAGCCTACCGTGCAAGTAAAGCAGGGCAAGCTGAACTTCACATCCTTGATGGAGATGCCAAAAGGAGCACCAGTGCTGACGGGTATATTTTCTATCCGAGGCTATGCAGTTAAAGTACTGTTTGATTCTGGTGCAACGCAAAGTTTTATAAATGGGCAAATTTTGAACAAGTTGGGTGTCAAAAGTTGTCAAACAAAACAACCATTCCTGGTAACCACACCTAGTGGTCGAGTTTCTACTAGAAACCTATCTTGGAAAGTGCCAATCGAACTAGGTAGCAAAGTCTTTCCAACCAATCTCATTGTTTTGGACCTAGAGGGCATTGATGTGATCTTAGGCATGAACTGGTTGGCATATCATCAAGTCATCTTGGATCTTGCTACCAGAATGATAGAAATCAACTCACCTACTGTGGGCACATCTACTCTATACTTACCTCCCCCTGATAGTGGAAATTCATATGCTTTTGCAACCATCACTTCTTCACTTGAGGACATTCTGATAGTCTGTGATTATCCGGATGTGTTTCCCGATGACTTGCCTGGCATGCCACCAGACAGACACATCGAGTTTGTGATAGAACTTCAACCGAGCACTACCCCTATCTCCAAAAGACATTATCGTATGCCACCTAAGGAGCTAGCCGAGTTGAAGAACCAACTACAAGAGTTGCTTGATAAAAGGTACATTTGCCCAAGTTCATCTCCTTGGGGAAGTCCCGCACTTTTTCTGAAGAAGAAATATGGTAGTCTGCGAATGTGCGTGGACTATCATCCGCTCAATACGGTGACAATCAAGAACAAATATCCCTTGCCCCGCATTGATGTTCTCTTCGATCAATTGGCTAGTGCCAAAGTCTTCTCCAAGATCGATCTTAGATCTGGTTATCATCAAATTAAGATTCGATCAAGTGACATCCCAAAAACAACTTTCTCCACCAGATATGGTCTTTATGAATTTCTGGTGATGTCCTTTGGTCTCACGAATGCACCTGCCTACTTCATGTACCTTATGAACTCTGTCTTCATAAATGAGTTGGACAAGTTCGTAGTGGTCTTCATTGACGATATCCTCATCTATTCCAAGAACGAAGAAGAACATAAGAAACATCTTTGGATTGTTTTACAACACTTGAGAGATCACAAGCTTTATGCTAAATTCTCCAAATGTGGATTCTGGCTGGATAGTGTGAAATTCTTGGGTCACACTATTACTAAGGATGGTATCTCTGTGGATCCTAGCAAAGTGCAGGAGGTCATGGATTGGAAACCACCCAAGTCTATGCATCAGATTCGCAGTTTTCTAGGTCTAGCTGGCTATTATCGTCGATTTATTCTGGACTTCTCCAGAATAGCTAAACCTATGACTGAACTGTTGAAGAAAGGTGTCAAGTACGTGTGGGATGAAGCTTGTGACAAGGCTTTTCATACCCTGAGGAAACATCTCACATCAGCACCCATACTAGCACAGCCAGATATAACTAAACCGTTCGACGTGTATTGTGACGCTTCTGGCACTGGACTTGGTTGTGTACTTATGCAAAACAACAGGGTCATTGCCTAAGCCTCACGAGCACTTAGACCTCACGAGAAGAATTACCCTACTCACGACCTGGAGCTAGCAGCGGTTGTGCATGCCTTGAAAATTTGGCGGCATTATCTGATGGGAAATCGCTGCAATATTTTCACCGATCACAAAAGCCTTAAGTATATTTTCACCCAATCGGATCTGAATATGAGGCAGAGAAGGTGGTTGGAGTTGATTAAGGATTATGAGCTAGAAGTCCAGTATCATCCCGGCAAAGCCAACGTGGTTGCAGATGCGCTTAGTCGCAAGCATTGCAACTACACAACAGTAGAGCCATATAATGAAGCTTTATGTGAAGAGATGAGAAAGCTCAACCTAGAGGTGGTCGAGTATGGGAATTTAAATGCCATCTCAATTGAATCCCCTCTCCAGGAGAGAATTGCTTTAGCTCAGCTCACTGATGAAGGTATCCAGTTAATCAATTAGAAATTGACTGAAGGAGACCCCAAATACGCTTGTTTCCGGAAGGATGAGAAAGGAGTAATATGGTTTGACTAGAGATTAGTCGTGCCCCAGGATCCGGAAATAAGGAAGGAAATTTTAGATGAGGCTCACCTCTCTAAATTTACTATTCACCCTGGTAGTACTAAGATGTACAGAGACCTTAGGGAGAATTTCTGGTGGTCGAACATGAAGGGTGAGATAGGCAAGTATGTGTCCAGTTGTGATACATGTCAGAGGATCAAGGCTAGTCACTTAAAGACCACAGGCCAAATGCAGCCTTTATCTATACCTGCTTGGAAGTGGGATGACATCAGCATGGATTTCATCGTAGGATTGCCCCTCACTCCCAAGAAACATGATTCCATCTGGGTTATTGTGGACCGATTTACCAAGACCTCTCACTTCATCGCTGTCCACACTACCTTTTCAGCTGAACGTTATGCCGAGATTTATGTTGATCTCATTGTGCGATTGCACGGTGTCCCGAAGACTATTCTATCTGATAGAGGCACACAGTTCCTTGCTCGATTTTGGGCACAAGTGCATGAATCCTTGGGTACCAAGTTGATCCATAGCTCTAGCCATCACCCTCAGACCGATGGTCAAACCGAATGAGTAAATCAGATAGTGGAAGACATGCTGAGAGCATGTGTCATTCATTTTTACAAAGCTTGGGACAAATGCTTAGCCTTGGCAGAATTTGCTTACAACAATAGTTATCAAGCTAGTTTGAAGATGGCTCCCTTTGAAGCTTTATATGGACGCAGATGTCGCACCCCCTTAAACTGGTCACAAGCGGGTGAGAGGACACTTTTTGGTCCCAAACTAGTACAAGAAGCCGAAGAGAGAGTGGAAGTAATCAGAGAAAATTTGAGAGCCACTCAAATGAGACAAAAGAGTTATCATGACAAGGCTAAGGCGCCCCAAGAGTTTGAAGTTGGTGATTAAGTATACCTGAAGGTATCCCCAACCAAAGGTGTACACCGATTCAGAGTAAAAGGGAAGTTAGCGCCATGCTATATTGGTCCCTATGAAGTCACGGAGAAGTTCGGTACGGTTGCATATCGTATCAGACTCTCGGATAGACTCTCCGCAGTACACGACGTATTTCACGTCTCGCAACTGAAGAAATGTGATCAAATACCAGAAACAAAAATAATCGACGAGACCAATGCAGATGTAGAACCTGACCTATCACTAGCAGAGTACCCCATGAGAGTGCTAGATCAGAAGGAAAGGCAGACCAGAAGGCAAGTGGTTAAGATGTACAAGATACAGTGGAGTCATCACACGGAAGAAGAAGCCACTTGGGAAACAGAACAATTTCTCAACACCAAATATCCGGGTTTTCTTCAAAGCCAACATCGTACGTAACCTTCCCCATCTATCTTTTAAGTTCGAATCTCGGGACGGGATTCCTTTTAAGGGGGTAGGCTGTAACACCCCGTGTTTTTAATCAAGTGTCACTAGGTGCTATTTATAACCTTAATCACCTTAGGATCATTAGTGCTTAAAGCCCTAAGCACCTTGGAGCTCAAAACCAAACCCCTTAAGCCATGAACCCTAGCCAAAACTTTTGGCACGTTCTCCAAAATTTACCAAAACACTTCAAAATCGTGCAATACCAAAGTTGTATAGTTTTTCAAGGCCAACAACTTTGATGTTGAGTGGCATTTGAAAATTGAAGTGCAAACATGTGTAAAGGCTTGGTCAACGCTGTGGAACCCTGTTCATCGGTGCCGAGAAAATAGTCGATTTCAAGAGCTATTTATGCTCGATCCCTTGAACAGAGCACCCAACGGCCTTTGTAAAAGTTGTAGAGTGTTAGTTGATCTACAAGTTTGTCAATTGGCACTTGGGTCACTTCTGTATTGAAAACACGAGTTTGGGCTAGTCAAACAGGCGAACTTCGAAACAACTTGGCGCCGGAACGCCGCCGCACGACGCCGTCACGCGCACGCGCACGCCGTGTCGGGCGCCACCAAGTGACCGGGCACAAACACCGAGGCACACAGGGACCCACCGGTCTGTCGGTGTCGCTGCACAGCATTGGGCGCGCGAGTCGGTGACAGGCCTAGGCCACTAGGCCGGTGCCATGCGCCGCGCCGCCAACCGTCGGAGCGCGCACGCCGAGGCGGCCATTGGCCGGCCGCGCCCGCGCACGTCGCCACCGCTTTCCCGGCAATGCCGTCGTCACTGTGCCGCACTGTGTACACATCATGACCTAATCTCCACACCACGACCGCCTATATAGAGCCCCCACTCCTCCTCCGCCCTGCCAGAGCTCTCCGCCGACGCCATTGCCGCCATCGTGACGAGCTCACCCCTCCTCGAGTCCCCACAGTTGTTTGAGCACTTGGAGCTCCTCTCTAGAGTCCCAGAGACCTTCCCCTCACACACATTCACCAGCCCCACTCCTCACCTCACCGGAATCTGAGCCAAGGCGGCCGCGCTGCCACGACCTCGCCACCGCGGCTCGCTGGAGTCATCCCCGGCCACACCACCACCACCAATCAGCTCCGGGTGAGCCCAATCAAACACCCCCGCCATTTGTTTACCTCCTCCGGCCGTAGTTCGCCGCCGGCGAGCTCGCTCCGCCCCGGGAGGGCATTTTTGTGAAGCCAAGTTTTATGTAGGGTTCTCTGTGTAAGAGCTAGGGACCTATCCATAAGGATTTGAATCTTTCTAGGGGTCACAGTAAAAGAAGATTCTTAACCTTTTGCTCTTAAGTCCTGAGAACTGTAAAAATCGTAGAAAATCAGAAAAATCCTAAAAATGCAAAACCAATTTTGTTGGTTTCCCTATGAACAGACATGCATCTTTTACAAAACCTGTATATACTTTTGAGGTATAGATTTTGAATAAAAATTCAAACTCAGTTTGGATAGGTATGTTCATAACTTGAGTTGTACACATGAGCTAGGCTTGATCTTTGGATATGTTGGTAGTCAGTACTAGTATAGGCTATACCTATGTTTTTGCACAAAGTTACTGAGTGGATAATTGGTTATGATTTATTTTGCTTTATGGCTAGATCTGTGTATATGTTTTGTACAGCTTTATATATATGTTTTCTGTGGTTCATCTTTTGGATATCACCTTGTTAGGCTAAGATGTGTCACTAGTCTTTTTATCATGGTTTTAGGAGCAGTCTATCTATCTGTTTCTGAATGATGCTTGTTTAGGGAATTAAATCTATAGCTCGGTTTCCCTTGTTTCAGTGAAGCTTATCTTTGGCATAGATGAGATGCATGTCATGTTTAGACAACGGTAGAAAGTTGGGCTACATTTGATTCCTATATTTCTCTGAATAAATGCTTTGTGAATATCTAGGCTTAAAATGGATATTTTTGTGTAGCATGATTTGAGTAGGTTCTGGAGCTAATTTTTGGTGTGTGACCTAGTTTTAGTCGATAGTAGCTCTGGGTAAATTTTGAGCACCAGTGCATGAGTAGTTTTCTTTGTATTTACTATTCTTGTTTTTGCTATGAATAACTTGTCGTATTTTTCATGCTCTGTATATTTCTTTGTTTGCCATGAAGTTTTACTAGTGTCTCTGTTATGGTGCCTTGTGCTCACACAAAAATTCTCACTATCAGATGTTGCATGGTTTAACCAAAATAAAATTTGGAAGGAACTAAGTATATTCAAAATAGAAATAAAGAAAACCTCTCTTTATGAACTTATATGTGATATGACCTTTGGAAAATGTTTCTAATGAACCCTGAAACCTAACTTGATCTTTTGTGTGGTAATTCTAAGATTAAGTGAATAAATATGCACCCAATCTTATTTAAAATAATGATAATTAAATAAAGAGTTTAATAATTAATCTTAAGGAAGAGTATGCTGGATATATTCTTATCTAAGTGAATGTGCTCAACATATCACGCTAGTCTTAATGCATGTTGTTGGTTGGTTACACCATCATCAATAATTAACTCCTGCATATGCATTCCTCTGTATAGAAGTTCCCGACGGTAGCTACGTGCTCGTGCCGGCTGAAGAGAACGAGGGAGCAGGAGGAAACGTACACTTCGTGACTGTTGATCAAGACCCGAACCAAAGTTCGGAAGATTGTCTGACTGCTTGAGCTGCCGAAGGCAAGCCCCGGTTTAACATATACCTTTGTGTTTCCTTTCTTACAACTTCCGAATTTATGCTTGATTATGTATGTGGATTTACGTTCAGGAGTTGAATGGAAACCCTAGATGCATGATCCATAAGTACCTATGATCTTTTACTAGTATGCTAGGTCGTTAGTTGCTATGCACTAAGGACCCGGTACAAGTCGAGTGATGTACTTCACTCGCGAGAATAGGTTCTTATGTTGGAATCATAAGACTTGTAAAATTGAATTGCTCACGTGGTAAGAGCATGGGATTCGGGCTCCGGTCCAATGGTTAAGAGATTAAGCATTTGAAAGTACTAAACATTTGTCGGACATGGGTACGGTAAACCTAGTACCTAAATGACGCGGTGTGGGAACTTTAGGCTACTACTCTTGGGCTGCTGCCCCAGTCTTGCAAACTGTGGTGCATGGTGACACTGGATGCTAGTGTGAGGCATGCCAGCTAGCTATGTACCTAGGACTGTGGCATCAGTTCCTAACCCGATGAGTGACGGGAACCGTTTGGTTGAAATCACTCTTTGTGAGGGTTTTCTTCCGTATGTTTAGGTGCACCTTGCAAGGTTATTAATCGATTGATCGTCGGCCTCTCACCGTTATCCGGAAATAGCTTAACCCTCTAACCATGATAATCCCTATATGATGAAATGTTGGTAAACTTGATGTTTGATTAATTGTTTGCACAAGTATGCTTGAATTAGTTGCTTATTTAGTAATGATTGATCTACTAGAACTTGAGCTAAAATATTGAAAGTAAGGATTAACTCCTTAGTCGCCTTTTGGCAAAACAAACCCAACAGCCAAAAGCCAAGCATGATTAGAAGGATAAGTCTTCTATTTCAGACGGGTAAGCCTTGCTGAGTATTAGTATACTCAGCCTTGCTATATATGTTGTTTTCAGGTGAAGTTGTTTGGCCTGGAGAAATCCCACCCGGTTGGGAGCTGGAATGGGTGGATGACGAGGTGTAATGGCATTAGGGATGGCCTCCCAAATGCCAAGTTATCGATTAGTAGTATAATTTCCGCTGTTTCAAAACTCTGAACCACTTACCTTTGATGCAAAGACAATGTTGTAATAATTAACCCTAAGGGGAATTTGGATTAATTTGTAAGGTACTCTAGACTCTCCTTCATGGGGGTTTTAATGTATGCGTTTCGATCCACTGTGTGGTTTACAAGTGATTTACCGGGCTATGACCCGGTAACACTCAACGGGTTAATTCTTTATTATCGCTTAATGACCAAAGTGGACCGGTCTAAGTGATAGTACAGACTTATCTCGGATGGGGTTTTCACACACTGGCTCCAGGCAAGGAACCTGGAGTGATCCCTCTCCGAGCAATCACATCCTCTTTTCTCTTTTTAGCGCCTTCCTTAGCTCTTGGCATAGCTGCTGTCCTAGGTCACAAAAATTTTGACAGAAGTGTATAAGACACCAGGATAGAGATTGAAAAAGATTTCAAAACGATATTCTCAGTTTCGAGCAATTGGGTTTGCTCTGGACGCCACCGGTCAGATCGGTGGGTGCCACCGGTCAGACAGGTTCCCACCAGAACATAGCCAATGGCCCTAACTGTCAATCTCAGCAGTTTGAACAGATTTGATATGATCAAAGATGAATAAGAGACATTCCTAGATAGATAATAGTCAAATACATGAAGAAAACGAATTTTAGGGTTGGATGGGCCGCACCGGTCAGACCGGTGTGCCTCACTGGTCAGACCGGTGTGCCTCACTGGTCAGACCGGTGAGGGCCGTCCACCCCCAAATTTTGAATCCTCACAATGCATCTAATAAAAAGTTATGGATCTATAGGTATGTCTTCTATATGTTGCCAGGAGATGTTCTACCAAAGGAATCCTTAAACTTCCAAAGGTGTAGAGAGATCGGGCAAAAGAAAGTTTTAGATACCTTTAGAGAGAGGAGCTCGATTTGAATCCAATGAGACGCCTTAGGTCCTTCCTCAGCAGCCCTAGGGGGTTCCTTTCCACGGAGGAGAAGTGGTTTTCCTTGGTTGAAACCCTAGGTCACCATGGGAGGTGATTGGAGGAGGAAGAGGAGTGGAGATAGGAAGCCACGGGATGGAGGAGGGAGATGGCAGGTGAAATGATAGAGGAGAGAGAAGAGAGAGGGTAAAAGTCGATATTCTTTTACTGTGCACTCACGGGCGCCACCGGTCAGACCGGTGGGGGGCACCGGTCAGACCGGTGACCCCCTTTGGTTCAACCAGCGGGCCATATCGGCAGTTCCGATCCAGGGCCAGTAGTTCCGAAGTTTTTGAAAAATCAAACAGAGATCCCTTATCGGTAGTACCGCCCTTGGGTCGGAAGTTCCGTGCCATCCTTCCTGTTCTTGAGATTTCGCCTCTGAAAACTTCACCTGATAATTTGATTAACTTATTTCTTTCCACTTAGGATCCAAAACTAAGAAGATGTGGCTGTAGGGCTCCACCGGTCAGACCGGTGCTCTCCTAAGAAAGACATTGATCTGATTTTGCAAGATTTTGATCCTTACCCCTTTGCAAAGGTTGGATAGAAGATATTGACAAGATTTTGATCCAACTTTTCGCTGAACTTAGAAGAATATAGAACAATCCAATTTATTCGATAAGCTTGATTCTTCCAAGTGAGAGAGATGGATAAAGAGATTTTTATGAACTTGAGAAAGTCTTCTCATTTGTGACTAGTCATCAATCAAGCATGGGGAACAATAGTCACAAATAAGTCGATCGGGTCACAAAGACCAAGAACCAAATATTTTTCAAATTTCACACTTCCTACACATGGTAGTTGATTTTTCGAAAATCTATCCTATGACACAGAGTGAATGTATTCACTTCAAACAAATATCCGTTCTAGCATATTTAACTCATACCCTTGACCACAAGGCAAAACTTGAGTGAACGCAAAGGTATCAACTAAATTTCTAGAGAAGCACACAAAATTCACTTGAAGCAATTACATGCTAAGAAGGCACACTAGCATGGTATTATGGCCTAGATGCATTACAATAAGTAAAAGGTATTAGGAGAAGATACCTTTGCCTTAGGCCATTTTATTCGTGCAAATTTTCTATTTTAGCAGTTTCTAGCTCTTTTACTTGAATTCTTGAGAAAAGTAACTATTAGGAGCTTGCTTAAGATGCACAGATACATGAGACTACAAGATCACTAGAAGAAATTATTAGTCCCACAAATGACACAAGTAATGAATTGAGCTCCCCCTTGATTAGTGCATAGAGATATTTTTGAATTTCTCGATCATTACACATTATTCAATTAAGAATATGGAGTGGCTCATTCACATACTCGGTCATGACACATGAATGATAACACTGTTGAAATGTGTCAAGATACCCATACCATTTACTTATGATCACCAAGAGGATGTCCTCTAAAATCTTGAGGCATCTTATTCACACCGGTCCGACCGGTGGAATCCACCGGTCAGACTGGTGGATGCTGGCTCAACCTCGATCGTGCGTCGGGTCATCCAGACATAGGGTTCGGGTCACCTGGTGGGAGACAGAGACGTATCAGGTCACCCGGGCTTTTGGGTACCACCGGTCAAATCAGTGACGCCTGTCTGTTGGCGGTCGATTTCCGTCAACCAAGAACACTTGTTATGTTATAGTTTGGATTTTATTTTGGAACTAACCCACCACTAGGCATACTAATGATATAACAAGTTCATCATTGGATGTGTGTTTTGGAGTATAATGTTTACGCAGGAATTCATGCACTAAATGAGAAGAAATACATTCGGTTCGGAGGACGATTTACGTGATGATCAAGAGGCTCCGACCGTGTGTGAACTTGACTCCAAAGGTGGCAAGGACCAATGAGCTTCGAAGAAGAATCTCCGAGGACCAAGATGAAAAGACCGGAAGATCATGCATAAACACCCCTTAACTTGGTCGCGGAGATAACGACGTCCAAAGCCCATATCCGAAGGAGGAAAAACCCCAAAGTGCAAGAAACGACACGTGGCAAAAGACGGAGACGAACCAGGTGGAGGATGGGCCAGGCCGGTCGGCCCAGGCCGGTCGGCCCACCCCCTCCTCACCTTAGTTCGCCGCCGCCTTTCTTCGGTGATATATTCGCGGAACCCTAATTGTTTGGGGGAAGGAGCCATTCGTGAAAGACGACCAGAGAAGCCTCGGGAGATCAAACACAAGGAAGAGGGTTGATCGAGAGGGTGAAGATCGAGGAGGATCATCACCTAGGTCAACGGAGGCCACCACGAGGAAGGAGGATGCCGGGGCCTTGCCACGGCGCCACCGGAGTTGAAGGACACCGAGAGACAGACTCCATCGGAGGCATCCACCATGATCAACAGTGCCATGCCTAGCGTCTTGATGGGGTAAAGTAATCGTTTGTCCATGGAGTTGTAATGGATATTGACATGTAGTCACCCACTCTCTTGTTTGGATCTTTATCTATCATACCTTCATGTTGATGATGCTTAATGTTTAAGGTTAGCTACCGTTGCCATCGGGGTTGCTCCCGTCGATCACGTCAACATACCGTGTTCATTAGGGTTAGAGACAATTACCTTCGCGTAGTGACTAGTACGAGGGAAGGGAAACGCTTAACTCTTTGTTCACATCCTTAGATAGATTGGATCGGAGTTTTACCATGTTTTGGGTGATTGCATCTCAAGTACCTAGACTCCATGGGCATACGTCTTTCATACTCGTGAACACCTCTCTCTTTCTCTTTAACTTAATCTAGGGTTAGTTTTTTTACTTTATAGATTAATCTTTATATCATAAAGTTCCTAATCAACTAAGTTAGTGTTAGGTTAAACGCAAGTAATTCCCTTGCTCCGTGGATTGACAAGAACCTAGGGGGTCCCCTCCCTTGGTGAAAAAAGCACCAAGTCACTCCGTGGACTTGCGGTGAAGTTGAACGCAGTTTTGAACCGTCAACAAGCCCCTTTTTCTGGCACCGTTGCCGGGGAGCAAACCAGTTTACTTCGTTTAATCTCTCATTAATTTTGTTGATTACTAACATCTAACCTTTGTGTTCTAGAAAAACACACTCTTTTGTTTTTTGTTTTTGATTGTCTAGATGGCGCTCGTTGGAAATCCTTTGGAGGAACCGGAAAAATCATTAAGAGACTATGCTAGCCCTCGATGTGAGGACATCAAGATGACAACAACTAATCCGTTCCGAGGGATGGAGACAGACAATCCATATAGACATATCCAGCGCTTCACGACATTGTGCAATACGATGCGACAAGAGGGAGTTCTCGACACTTGGTTTAAATGGAATCTTTTTACCTACTCACTTGCCTATGAAGCAACAAAGTGGTATTTATTTGCGTCCTTCGAAGCTGAGGGAAATTGGGATCAATTGGTAAAGAAATTTTGTACCAAGTTCTTCCCTATAACCAAGGTTCAACACATAAGGATGCAAGTGATGACTTTCAAGCAAGGAGAAGAAGAGGGGATTGATCAAGCGTGGAATCGGTTCAACGAACTAGTTGAACAAGGACCAAGACTCGGATTCCCGGGTGACGTACTATTGCATACATTCTTTTTTTCCCTAACCCCTAGTTGCATGGAATATGTTCAAATGTGTGCAGGAGGGGATCTCATGGAGAAAGCACTCACGGAAGCTGCCAAACTTCTACAAAAAATAAGTAAAGCGGCAGCCATGTGAAGAGATTGGGAAATACGACTTTCGGGAAAGCCGGAATACAATACAAGTGTGGCACCCCTTGCTGCAATTTTCAGAAATACGGCTCCGGAAGAGAAGAAAGAGGGACCAATCCTTGAAAAGGTTGAAGAAGCCAAACATGAGGAAACTAGAACTATCCTGGAGGGTGATCACGCCGAGACAAGCAAAGCAAATGAAAGGACTATGTCAAGCGCGAAGCCACTAAGGGAGTTCGAGCAAATGGATTGGATCCCACTTGATTTTGGAGAAATCTTTGACAAGAGGGGACTGTTCCCTAATCAAAAAGGGATGGCAAAAGCTTTGGAGATAGACTTCCCGCCGGAAAAACAAGTGGAACATTCATACAACATAGCGACAACTGGGGAGGTCCTTCAGAAACTCTTTAGCGAAGAAGAAGTTGATCCGGACCATGTGGCCGAAGCAAAAAGAATCATGGGAATCAAGCCCGAGGCGTCACCATTTGCCCGCCTCGCTAAAATTTTTGCCATAGGATCTGATGAAGAAGAGAAGACATCACCGCGTATAGATTGCAAGGTTAACAACATTAATTGCAAGGTGTTATGCGACATTGGAGCACAAGTAAGTGTCTTGTCTTCTAAAATTTTTGATGCAATTTATGATCATACCATTGACCTAGTTCCAACCTCTACTAAATTAATTATAGGAGATGGTAGAATTGTTAAACCTCTAGGAATTGCTCGTGACCTAGAAGTTTTAATTTCTGAAAAATGCATTCCAACCGATTTCTTCATTGTTGATGTCTACTATGATAAGAATGATTATGTAATTCTTGGTATACCTTTTCTTAAGTTGGTTAATGCCGTTTTAGATGCCGAAAAAGGAAAAGTAACTATTAATCTTGATGGAAATAATCACACATATAATTTCCTTCCCGCTTCTAGAATTGCCTCACCCCTACCTCTTGATGACGAAGAGGTAGGGAGCCTTCGTTTTGTTGAAACTTTCTGGGATCCGCTACAAAGAGCTATGGAGAATCAATCTAATGATGAGTTGGATGAAGAGTTAGCGGAAGCAACGAAGGGACTAGAACCGTAAGACGGAAGCTTAGAGGAGGATAAATTTGAAGATCTTGGAGAAATTGTACATGAGGAACCACAAGCACCAGAGGTGGATCTTAAGCCATTGCCCAAGGGATTGAAATATGAATTTTTGGGGCCTGACAAGACCTATCCCGTGATTGTGAGTGATGAATTGAGTCCCGAGGAGAATGATATGTTGCTGAATTTATTAAAGAAGCACAAGAAAGTGATGGGATATTCGATTAATGACATTAAAGGACTCAGCCTAGCATTTTGCACTCACCGCATACCTATGGAGGATCAATGCAAGCCCGTAGTGGACCATCAAAGGAGGTTCACCCATGCCATGCAAGAGGTGGTGAAGAAGGAGGTTATCAAGTTGTTGGACACCGGAATCATCTACCCGGTGCCGCATAGCGAATGGGTGAGCCCCGTACATTGTGTGCCTAAGAAAGGAGGTTTGACCATGGTGAAAAATGAGAAGAATGAATTGATACCGCAAAGAACCGTGACCGGATGGAGGATATGTATTGACTATCGGAAATTGAACAAAGCAACGAAGAAAGATCACTTCTCCCTACCGTTCATCGACGAGATGCTTGAGAGGTTAGCAAATCATGCATATTTTTGCTTTCTTGATGGGTACTCGGGGTTCATGCAAATACCTATTCACCCGGATGATCAACATAAGACAACATTCACATGCCCTTACGAAATATTTGCGTATAGAAGAATACCTTTCGATTTATGCAATGCTCCAGCCTCTTTTCAACGATGCATGATGGCGGTATTTTCGGAGTTCATCGAGGAAATTGTTGAGGTATTTATGGATGATTTCTCCGTTTATGGTAAATCTTTTGCGGATTGCTTGGCAAACTTGGATAAGGTTCTCACTAAATGTTCGGAGGTTGATTTGGTGCTAAATTGGGAGAAGTGTCACTTTATGGTGAAACAAGGTATAGTGTTGGGACACGTGATATCCGAGAGAGGGATTGAGGTGGACAAGGCTAAGGTTGAAATGATTGAAAAACTTCCACCCCCAACGGATGTCAAATCTTTGAGGAGTTTCTTAGGCCATGTGGGATTCTATAGAAGATTCATCAAGGATTTCTCAACAATTTCCAAGCCATTGACCAATCTTCTCCAAAAAGATGTGCCATTCAATTTTAATGAGAAGTGCTTGGCGGCATTCCGGACATTGAAGAGAGCTCTTGTAACCGCACCCGTCATCCAACCACCCGATTGGAACCAACCTTTTGAGATAATATGCGATGCTAGTGATTATGCTGTTGGAGCGGTGTTGGGCAACCAAAAGAAGGCAAGGTACATGCTATTTACTATGCTAGCAAAACCCTCAATGGAGCTCAATTAAATTATGCAACAACGGAGAAGGAATTGCTCGCTGTAGTGTTTGCCTTTGAAAAATTCAGATCATATATTGTGAATTCTAAGGTGATTGTCTACACCGATCATGCGGCGATCAAGTATCTCTTGTCTAAAAAAGATGCCAAACCAAGGTTGACTCGATGGATCTTTCTCTTGCAAGAATTTGATGTGGAAATTCGAGACAAAAAGGGGGTGGAAAATGTTGTGGCCGATCATTTATCAAGGATGGATCGTGAGGATGATAAAGAGCCTATTGAAGATAAGATGAGAGATGATCATCTCTATCACATCCTTGACAAAGATACTTGGATGATCAACATTATTCGAGCAATACGAAAAATGCCACTTGATCATTTGGATAGGAATGCTCAAAGGAGAGTGATAGCCGAGAGCCGAAAATATTATTGGGATGCACCTTACCTCTTTAGACTTGGAGCGGATGGAGTCTTACGAAGGTGTATACCAAGGGATGAAAGAGGCAAAATATTGAGGAAGTGTCACTCAGGCGAATATGGAGGACACTATGGACATTTTAGGACTCAAGCAAAGGTATGGGCTAGTGGATTTTATTGGCCGGAGATGCATGAAGATTCGAAAAGATATGTTGCTTTTTGTCCGGAATGTCAAAGAACGGGGAATATAAATCAAAGAAATGCTATGCCCTTGAATTACAACTTGCAAATTGATCTATTCGACGTATGGGGGATTGACTTCATGGGACCTTTCACTAGTTCAAATGGATATGAGCATATTTTGGTTATGGTTGATTATGTATCCAAATGGGTGGAGGCTATCCCTTGTCGAAGAGCTTCAACGGAAGAATCCATATGCATGATCAAAAATACTATATTCCCACGCTATGGAGTCCCGCGAGTATTGATAAGTGATGGAGGAAAACACTTCATGGGAAATAGCTTCAGAAAATGCTTGTCCAAGTTGGGGATCGAGCATAGAGTGGCCACAGCTTACCACCCACAAACCAATGGTCAAGTGGAAACTTCAAATATGCAGCTCAAGAGCATTCTTAACAAGACCGTTGAAAAGGGAGGTAAAGATTGGTCAAAGAAATTGGATGGAGCATTGTGGGCATATCAGACGGCATACAAGACACCCATAGGTGTGACACCATATCAATTTGTCTATGGTAAATCGTGTCACTTACCTTTGGAATTAGAACATAAAGCATATTGGGCGATTAAAGAGATGAATCTTAACTTTGATGCCGCGGGAATCAAACGGAAAATTCAAATAAGTGAACTTGAAGAGATGAGGCTCAAAGCTTATGAGAGTGCAACCATCTACTAGGAAAGAATGAAGAGGTGGTATGATAAAAGGCTTCGAGCAAAGGAATTCAAAGAAGGTGACAAGGTTCTCCTCTATAATTCAAGGTTCAAAATATTCGGGAAAGGAAAATTGAAGAGCAAATGAGACGGACCGTACATCATTCACTCGGTCTCGCCAAGTGGAGCTGTCACAATCATGGACGTGAACGGAGATCAATATGTGGTTAATGATCAACGGTTAAAGGTTTTTCTTGAACAAGACATCGTGCCCATCGACTACATTGATATATATCACATGGAGGACGAGCCCGAGCGTCAAGCCTAAGGCGTAAAATGAGGTACATTTTCTGTAAATATGTTTTTGTTTTTTGTTTTCGTATTTATTTCAATTCCTTTTCATAATTTTTAGTTGGACCCTACCACCACCTAGGCTAGTATTCACAAAACACCGAGGGCCGCAAAAGTTTGGCCGCGGGGGCCCAAAAGAGGGGGTAGGCCGGCTGGCCCATGCTGACCGGCCCACCACCTCCTTTCGCCCATTTTCGCTTGTTTTTCTCTGGGACACGGTTCGGTGCATTTCCTTTTCCTGTCTTCCCTTTTTGAGGGCAACAAAAATAGGTAAGGGAGGGTTTCGGTTGAATCTTTCCAGGGATATTTAAGGATGTCTGGGGAGCTCGAGGTTTGCATCTCAATTGCAATCTCCAACCTCCACGAAAGCACCCAAGCACCCATGGCATCCTCGAGCAGCACCAAGGACAAGGAGGAGGTGAAGGCGACCATGGAAGAAGAAGTACGCCTCCCCTCTCCAACCCCGGCGACGGAGGAGCTTCGCCGGTGCGAGGTGCCAAAACCCAAGAAGCAAGTGAAGAGAACCGCGAGGATTCAATGCGGAGGGCGTGTCTCAAGAGGGCGCATCGCTAGCCCAAATCCCTAGGTTGAGGAGAAGGAGAAGCCCGCTTCTCCCGTTCGCCGCTCAGAGAGACTCCTTGGGAAGAAGTGGAAGGACTACAAGTAGAAGACCCCCGAGCCGGCGGATTTCTACAGAGATAGTGATTACTCCGATGATCGAAGCCCTAGCTCATGGGCAGCCGACGGAAGAGACGACAACGATCTCTACATTTGGGAGGAGGTGCCCAAGGAGGAGCCGGAGGAGCATCCGGAAGAGCAAGGCGAAGGAGGCAACCCAGGCAGCGGTAATGACCCGGACGGTGGAGACCATGGGGATGATGATTCGGAGGAAGAGCACCATGTGTGTTGCGTAGCATGCTGCAACGCCATTGCGGAGCTCTTCTCATCCCTTGATGAGTGTTTCCACACCATCAACGCCATGCAACAACGAATTGAGGATTGGGAGCGCATGGCGGAAGATGACTTCAAGTACCTCAACCGCAACATAAGGAAGCTCTTCGGGATGAATAAAAATTTCAAGAAGAAGGAGTGGTGCAACTCGTGCGGAAAGTACCACTAGGTGTTGTAGTTAGATAGTTCTCTCCCTTTGTGCCTTTTGTAAAGTTACGATGAGGACGTCGTAAGATCTAAGCGTGGGGGGGGGGAGCTAGCTAGCTACCTTTTTAAATTTTTGCTTAAAGTGGTGTGAGAGTCTAGTCTTTAATTTTTTAGTCAAGTGTGAGAGTGTGTGAGTCTTTGCTTTATCTTTTTAGCTTGAAAGAGTCTTAAATTAGCATTGAGTCAAAAAAAGAAATAAAAAGTGTCTTATTCTAAGTCTCATGTTTCTTTTCTTGTTATATCTTTTATTTATCTTTCTTATTTGAGCATGAGCTTTTTGATTAATTGTTTACCGTGGTGCTTAGTGGAAACCTACCTTTGTAAAGTACCCATACTCAAAATTTAATCTAGGACTTTGCTTCGTCCATGCTCTTAGTATTGCCAAACTTTGGAGGTTTTATTTCTAAAAATTAAGAAAAACACCTTGCTATGAAGGTTAGCAAGTTCTTTCTCCAAGTTGAGAGGTGATATCTATCCTATACAAAGCCTTTACATACATACATGAGCTCCATCATAAGTGTTGATTAGCATGATGAGTTAAGTTACAATTTTACTCTCTTGGGAGGTCTAATTTCAAGCAATGGTCATGTTCTTGATATATATACCTTTTGTTGCTAGCCTCTTCGTGTATTCAGTAACAGGAATTTCACATTGAAATGCCCCGTACATCGCCGGATTCCTTACCCAAACCTATATATATCTTTTTATCATCCTACTCCTTGAACACAACCCATATTCAAAGATTCGTTCAATCTTTAGGCATTTTTATATTTAAAATTCAGATTGTGATCATGTTTGAAAGTTGAGCGAAAAGCATGGGAGAATAAGGTAAAGAGGTGGAAAGAAAAAAAATGTGTATGTGTGTAGTGCGCACACAAGAGAAAAAAAGAAGAAAAAAGAGGAAGAAAAAAAAGAAGAAAAAGAAAAAAAAGAGAAGAGAAAAAGAAGGAAGAAGGAAAAGAAAAGAAAGGAAATCCAAGGCAAGGCAAGAAAGGTGAAGTGAGGGATGACAAGTTAAGTGAAGACCAAATAAAGTGCAAGAAAGGATGCCACGATGTTAGGAACGAATCTTATTCCATACCATGTGCAATCCGACATCGAGGACATCATTAGTGCCTTGAAGTCATTTTTCTTTTTCCCTTTGCACATGTCCACCAATCTAAATCTTCTCATCCTTGACACCCCTAGATTATGGTTAATTCTCATGATCATTGGCTTGGAAGGTGAACAACCACTAGGGGATTCTCCTAGCTTGACAACACTTGTGCTAACTTTGCTAGCCACACCTATAGCTCCACTTACATCACATATGAGAGACTTGTGGGAGGTGAGAGTTTATAAAATTATCTAGGATAGCCACCTTAATGAGTGACATGAAAGAACTTGGAGAAGGGCTTTGTCTAATGCTTTGTGCAGGAATTTTATTTTTAAAAGTGCAAAAACCCTCCAAAGGAAGTAAGAAAGCAAGTGTGGATGAAGTTGAAGATCTCTAGTGAAAAGGTAAGAGTTGTGGGGTAAGTCTTGAATTGGTAGTTTCTAAACGCCCATGTTTACATTATGATTTTTGTTTCATGTCTCTTATATTAAAGATGAATGATTGACTAACTTGAAAGGAAGGATTTGACGAAGCATGTTTTCAAACTCCATGGATGATCAACTTTTGAGCAACTTGCTCGAGGACGCGGAAGATCTAAGCGTGGGGGGATGTTGGCAGTCGATTTCCGTCAACCAAGAACACTTGTTATGTTATAGTTTGGATTTCATTTTGGAACTAACCCGCCACTAGGCATACTAATGATATAACAAGTTCATCATTGGATGTGTGTTTTGGAGTATAATGTTTACGCAGGAATTCATGCACTAAATGAGAAGAAATACATTCGGTTTGGAGGACGATTTACGTGATGATCAAGAGGCTCCGACCGTGCGTGAACTTGACTCCAAAGGTGGCAAGGACCAATGAGCTTCGAAGAAGAATCTCCGAGGACCAAGATGAAAAGACCGGAAGATCATGCATAAACACCCCTTAACTTGGTCGCGGAGATAACGACGTCCAAAGCCCATTCCGAAGGAGGAAAAACCCCAAAGTGCAAGAAACGACACGTGGCAAAAGACGGAGACGAACTGGGCCGAGGATGGGCCAGGCCGGTCGGCCCAGGCCGGTCGGCCCACCCCCTCCCCACCTCGGTTCGCTGCCGCCTTTGTTTGGTGATATATTCACGGAACCCTAATTGTTTGGGGGAAGGAGCCATTCGTGAAAGACGACCAGAGATGCCTCGGGAGATCAAACACAAGGAAGAGGGTTGATCGAGAGGGTGAAGATCGAGGAGGATCATCACCTAGGTCAACGGAGGCCACCGCGAGGAAGGTGGACGCCGGGGCCTTGCCACGGCGCCGCCGGAGTTGAAGGACAGCGAGAGACGGACTCCATCGGAGGCATCCACCATGATCAACGGTGCCATGCCTAGCGTCTTGATGGGGTAAAGTAATCGTTTGTCCATGGAGTTGTAATAGATCTTGACATGTAGTCACCCACTCTCTTGTTTGGATCTTTATCTATCATACCTTCATGTTGATGATGCTTAATGTTTAAGGTTAGCTACCGTTGCCATCGGGGTTGCTCCCGTAGATCACGTCAACATACTGTGTTCATTAGGGTTAGAGACGATTACCTTCACGTAGTGACTAGTACGAGGGAAGGGAAACGCTTAACTCTTTGTTCACATCCTTAGATAGATTGGATTGGAGTTTTACCATGTTTTGGGTGATTGCATCTCAAGTACCTAGACTCCATGGGCATACATCTTTCATACTCGTGAACACCTCTCTCTTTCTCTTTAACTTAATCTAGGGTTAGTTTGTCTTTACTTTATAGATTAATCTTTATATCATAAAGTCCCTAATCAACTAAGTTAGTGTTAGGTTAAACGCAAGTAATTCTCTTGCTCTGTGGATTGACAAGAACCTAGGGGGTCCCCTCCCTTGGTGAAAAAGGCACCAAGTCACTCCGTGGACTTGCGGTGAAGTTGAACGCAGTTTTGAACCGTCAACATTGTCCCAACACCCTTGATGATCTTGTTTGCCTTGCTTTGTAATTTTGTGAACATATCACATTTTTGGTACGTGTATATAAAGCAAGACATTTGCTCTACTGGAGAGCCATTAAAAAGCATCGAATGGAATGAGAGGGTAAATTTCATATAACTTGTCAAAGTCACTTCCTCATGCTTCACTAGTCCACGACTTGTGACACATGGGAGTTCACGAAGAACTGAGAGTGACTTAGACATACAATTAAGACCAAGTTACCGAGATGCCATTGAATTTAGGATTTTAACTCTAAGGCTCTCCACATGGTCCTATTATCAATTTTAGATTTCTTTTCACCTAGCCATGTGTTCAATGCATCTCTAAGTTCCTGCAAGCTCAAGAAGCATTCTTTGGTACCCAAAGCTTGTTGGGTCCTATAGGGTTAGTCACAAGATGCTTAGGGACCCAAATGGCCCTTATTCTAGTTTGAGGTGAATTAACCACTCTTGTATCATAAGTACTATTTTTATATTCCCTAAGCTTATTGAAATCATAATGGATGAGTTTTGATTTAGGATTGTTACCATTTAGACAATCCTTGCCCAAGTGACCCTTTTTACGACAAGTATAGCAAAGACGGACTTTGTCCTTGCTAGACTTCACCTTTTCTTGTCCTCGCTTGCTTCTGAGCATTTTTCTTGAAGAAGGGGCATTTCTTGCCTTGTTGCATAGTGGTAGGGCTGACCTGGTCGCCACCGGTCTGACCGGTGCTATGCACCAGTCTGACTGGTCACGGTCAGATATGCTGCTCGCTGAAGCGCTTGCGCAATCGTCGGCAAAGTGTCCCTTCTCTCTGCATTTGTAGTACACTCTCCACTTGTTTGAGCTTCTTGACTTCTTGGAGAGTGTTTCTTGTACCTTGTGCTTAGTTGGGCAATGGAGAGACTTGACATGCCCATCATTGCTCTTTTCTTGAACCTTGTTCTTGTGAGTCTTGATGTGTTGTTGAGGAGTTGAGTGAGTGACGTTTGATCCCTTCTCAAGCTTCTTCACCATGTTTTCACGGTTATCTTGAGAAGGTTGCACTTGACTCTTCCCTTTCAACACATACAAGTTTCTTTTAAGCTTTTCGACCTCTTGCTTGAGTTCGTCATTTTCTTTGGCAATGAGGTCATCACAAGATTCTACAAGTACATGCTCAATGCTAGATTGGCTTGCTTGAGAGAAATAATCATTAGTGCAAGATAAATCAATTTGAACTTGTGAGCATGTGCATATGTGAGATAGAGGTTGCATAAATTTTACCGAGGAAAGTACAACCTCCTGAGCTATCTCTAGTGATGCATAAGAATCTACAAGCTTCTCATGAGAACACTCAAGTTCCTTATGCTTTGCTTGTAGAGCCATATGCTCACTACTGAACTTTCCTAATTTTTCTTCAAGCACTTCATTTTCTGGATCCACTGCAGCTACGCAAGCAAAGGATTTGACAACCTTATCATATTGCCTAGCGAGTGAATCATACTTACAAACCAAGGAGGCATTCTCGGATTTGAGAGCCTCAAGTTCCTTAGTCACGGAGCTTGAAGCTTCATTTGTCTCAATCTTTCTTCCTTTGGTCTTCTTCTTTTCCTTTTTGGCCATCAAGCAAGTGTTGGTGCCTCTGCTGGCACCGGTCTGATCGGTGAGACACACCGGTGTGACCGGTCCCTGCAGAGGGACAGTGTCTTTGCTTCTTTGGCCTTCTCCTTGCTTGGGAGATGACATTTGAGGCTCAATGTTGTTGAATGGAGACTTTAAGCATTACTCAAGTGCCTTCTCCATGGTTTGCTCTTGATCAATCCATTTGGGCTTCTCATATTCTTCTCGAAGCATTTCCCAAATGGTGTGTGTCAATCTCAATCTTTTCATAGATAAATTCCTGCACACCATTACTCAAAGTACTACAAATGTAGTTAAATACTCGAGAGTTGCATTGCCAACACTCTAAGTCCTCTAGGGATGATTTTGACAAGTCAATTTTGGTTTCCCTAAGGTGAGAAGGCAGAATACTAGCAATAACAACTTTCTCGGCAAGTGGACCCATGGTCCTAATATGATTGAGTACATGAATTGACCAAGAAGCATAGTTTGAGCCATCTAGATCTAGAGGCTCAAAAGGTACCTCACGAGTTGTCGACATCGTCAAACTCCAAGCGGTTAAGCTCGAATCGGAGCACTTAGCTCTGATACCATTTGAAAGGACCTTGATGTTGCCTAGAGGGGGGTGAATAGGCAGACGACCAAATTAAACTTTTCTTCCCCGCAAACTTGAACTGTCAGGCGTCACCGGTCAGGCCGGTGCTGGCTCTGCTTCACAGGAGGGCACCGGTCAGACCGTTGCCCTTCACCGGTCAGACCGCCGGTGGAGCACAGAGCACCTGCAAAAACAGCTTTGAGTTCCTCTTGACTTCTAGCACGAACCAAACTTTGTGAGTGGCCTTAGTAGATGATCTCAAGCAGGATAATGATCCCTGCACACACAAATAGCACACCCAAGTAGATCGAAGCGGAAGCAAATCAAATATGCTAGAAAAACAACTAAGAGAGGCAAACCACAAAGAGACGTAAGGATTTGTTTCCCGAAGTTCACTTCCACCAAGAAAGCTACGTCTCCGTTGAGGAGCTTGTAAGGGATTCGAGTTCTCAACTAACTCTTCCCACAACAAGTCGAGTCTCTTTCAACCACTTTCCTCGATTCCACTAAGGCGATCTTTTCCACGAAGAGGCAAGAACACAACCCTCACAAACTTGCCGCTGCTCAACACAACTTGGGAGCTAGCCGGCGATGCCTAGCCGTCTAGGAGGCAAACCTCCAAGAGTAACAAATGCTTCAATGCTTGTAGACACGAAACTCAAGTGCTCAAGCTATGGGAATGCTCTTGTTAGCTCACAAAGGCTCTCTAGATCTCACTCTCTCAACCCAACTCAAGGATATGGCTTGAATCCACAAATCTCACAAAGAGAGAGGTTGGGGAGAGCCACTAAGGCTTTAGGCTTGCAAGAGAATGACCTGGAAGCTCAGCAAGTTCACCAAGAATAGTAGCCCATCAAAGAGGAAGGCTTGGGGTATTTATACCCCTCAACAAAGAAAACTAGTCGTTAGCTGTCGGGCAGCACCGGTCAGACCGGTGCTCCTCACCGATCAGACCGGTGTTTGAAAAACTAGCCGTTGGGCCTAGTAGCACCGGTTAGACCGGTGCCCTTCACCGGTCAGACCGGTGAAGCCCGAGACACCCCAAAAACCTGTTCTAACACTAACACTTCACCTAGGAGATGAAGTGGCTCAGGTTAGGTTAGTAGGGGTTGTTAGCACACTAAAAGGCTCTCAAGGCTATTTCTCACAAAGGTTTTCTAAGAGCACTTGACTTGGTCACAAAATGAAAGTTGCATCCCTCTTGATAGTACGACATACCTATACTCAAGAATAAATGAAAACACCTTGTCAACCTCTTGAGCTTGAATGTCTTCAATCTTGCCATACTTGATCAATTTCCACTTGAGGGCTTTCAACGTTAGCTAATGTCTTGAGCATATCCATACTTGAGCTAGTGGCTTAAGATCTCTTCATATAGCATAGAAATGCACACTTAGATCCTTAAGTCACTCCATATTGCCAATCATAACATGTGAATGAGTTGCATTGCTTCCCTCGGTTAAGACTTGGATATGATACTTGGAGACCCCGCGGATGCTAGAACTTCACCTTAGCAAAACACAAATGGTGGCCTAGCTAGGACCCCAAAGATTGCTTAGTCCCTCACCCTAGTCATCTCGGTTGATCTCTTCATCACTTATACAATCCACGTTGAGTTTGGCTTTACTTCATCCATAATTAGTCTTCATTTGAAATCCCGCTTCAAATACTTGTTCTAGATTGACAACGAATATGCAAGCTTCCAATTAAAGACCATAAAATTTACACTCATCCTTATGTCCTCTTTTATTTACCACATGAAGTATTGCATTTAACTCAGAGAGAATTACCATCTTCTCTTTCTATGATCCTTGTATTTTAATCAAGCTACCATATTTATTGGAGATAATGAATTGACCTTCTCAAAATATTTCCGATATTTATCTTCCTTTGTTGCTTGATATTTTTCACTATGCTTTAGGATCGTACATAAATTGTCTTCTCCAATGTGAGCCATATAATATTCATTCACCAATATAGATCTCAACAATAACTCATGAATATATAAGTAAAACCTGCTCACAATCTTAGACAAATATGTTAGACTTTTAATTGTTTTGTCATTCAATTCACCAAAATCCACTTAGGGGCCTAGATGCACTTTCAAAGGTGTCCGCCTAGGAGACATTCCTTTGAAAATTCAATTTCCTAACCTGTGTAGTATGTGTGCAGACCCCAAAGCCATGGTGGCTGATTACTATGACGACAAAGATTGGGAGTAGGATTTTTAGATGAGTCTTCCTGCTAATGGAAGTGTGGGCTCAACTATTAGAAAATTTGCAATGTCTACAGATGGAATGCTCGAAATCTGATGATCTTGAATGGCCATTTTTTATCAAACAAACGGGTGGCATTTTTTTTCTTTGAATGGGCATAAGACAAATCAAAGTAGTTTCCTGGAATGTTGAATGGTGCAGTCTTCGGGAATTTTTATTTTTGATTGGGATGGTTCCCACTTCCCAATTTCCTGGGCTGACCTGCAAGGAAGCTGGGTTGCTTGGGAAATTTAAGTTCCCTAAATGCTTTAGTCTTTTCTTATTTGCAGGTTTTGTGTGGGCTTTATAGAAATCAAGATGGCTATTGAGGACATTTCCTAACAATTCAATGCAAGTATTCTGAACATTTCCGGCTGTTAAAATATGCTGATAAGAAAATGGACAATCCCAGTTCCATAACCTTAAACAAGTATAAGTAGAGGTTCTTTCGAAAGACACATATCGTTGTGAAAAGCATTGCACAATCACTGTTTGCCTATTATCAATGAGAGATTCTTTGTACTCCAAAATGTTCTCTTATAAGTATGTGTTGTTCAATGATGATCTTGATGGCCATCGCGCGCCGGATTGTTCCAGTAACATGTGTATGGCTACATGCATGCAATGCCTTCGGCTTTTTGTTCACGAGAATAATGGAGATCGATAGATTGATTGATGGATGGGTACGTGGACGTCAAGCCGTCAAGGTAGGCTGAGCCCGTGAAGGACACTGTGTGCTACTAGCTCTGGAAGAGTGGCCGGTAAGATAGCACAACACCTTACTAAACTCCACTCTTTTTTGTTATTTTTTGGTGTCGCGTAGCTGCGTGTCTCGTTGACAAGATATAAAGTAGTAGTACGATATATAAATATATATATAAAGCAAAGAGCCTTCCAAGCTTATCTTTTGAGTAAAAAAAACAGTTTAGGTGCCAAAGGTACAATTATTTGGAATATTAAATTTTGATCCAGAATTTTGGAATATTAAGCAAAAGACGTGCACGCATATATTGTAGTATGTCCTGCTTTGGAGTAGTACATTTTTACAGATGGAGACAAGGAGCAATGAACATGTGTATGAATGATTGTCGTTGCATTTGCAAACGTCTCCGTGCCTCCGTGGCTCGTGTTTAGTGCTGAGCATCTTCAAAGTTCTACCTTCGGTGCTAGCAGTAGCGTAGTCAGGATTCAAACATTAAGGGGACCAATTAGCCACGAGCCAAATAACTAATTTTTAAATCAAAATAGTCTAATTTAACTGATTTTGTACTAATTTTTTATTTCCTTAATGGTGATTCATTATTTTTTGGAGCACTAGGGGGGCCAGCCCCCCCCCCCCACCCCACCCGCGGGGCTCCGCCCCTGCCTGTGCTCGCGGTGTGCCGGCCTGCCGCTTCTGACAACTTTGCCCGAAGCAGAAATGGACCAAAAGGTGAGGAAAAGTTTGTGTCGAAATTATGCACTGGCACATGAGTTGGATACTAGAAGATCTGTCTTTCTTCTTAGAAATGTAGGGTAATAAATTAGGGCAACGTGATTATTCTGAAACGAGCGTTTGTCGCATTACCACGTAAGTAAGGAATCTGCTTACAATTTTAGTTGGGACTTTGATCTTTATTTAACTTGGCAAGTATGGTAATATAAAATCCCTTCAACGATGCATTTGACATATGGAAGGGGTAGATTGGAGACACAAGTTGGTGGACAAAATTAGAATGCGAGTTTGATTTTAGTTTTTTTTAAAGAATTACACAGTACAGCACAGACGCTCATAACACGCATGTCACACCCGAATTTAAAGACAAATTCGAATGCTCATATTATATGTGCGCCAGGATCAAAGTTCACACATATAACGTCTCAGTGATAACCAAAACACAATGCCAAAGCGCAAAAGAGAGTATTATAACCATTACATGACCGAATGTCTCATAGACGTATCATCAGAGCGAACAACTAGCAGCGGATCTTCAGATGGTAACTCCACAGGCAGCTGACTGGTGGCACGTACACCTAGTACTTCTCATCAATCTTCATGTCTGAGCAGCAATCCGGGTTGTGTCGTTGCAATAATAAAACAAGCGTGAGCACATGCCGTACTTAGCAAGCGGAAACATCATATAACATGCAAGGCTTTATAGTAGAGGCTGATAGGGTTAAGCATTCAGCATTTTAGTTGGTCAAGTTTTATTAGCATCATAATTACTAACAAGTGTAAGTTTATACCAAACCCATGATTAGCATAAACAACATAAATAAAGATGGATGCATCAAGTTAAACATTAACTTCCATAAGTTAATCATGTAAGGGTCCAGGCCGCTCTTGACCGTGAGCACGGCTAATCGATTAGTTTTACACTCTGCAGAGGTTATACACTTTCACCACAAGTCGCGTAAAAGTTATAGGAACTTTAAACCCAACCACGCGATGCTAGCTAGGCATCATACCACACTACCGAGGTATGATTGCATAGGGACGCTGCGAGGCCTTTACAAAGTTTCCCCAGTGTGAAGCAACCCGCGAAGGTTCCAAGCCGCCGCAAAGCATAGAGTCCCCTAGTAGGACCGTGTCTTAGCAAAGCACACTCCCTACTAGAGCGAGTCTATACCTCAACTAACGCTTCCCCTTGCCCTTATCAGGTAAGGCCACACCAACACTAGAGTCACAATTAATTAGCCAAGGCAGAGCCATGTACCCTTGTGGTTGCACTGTTTTCCTGGGTGGTCGCTCCATGTTCTAATTAACAAGGTGATCTTGTATTAATGAAGGTAGAGCATAAATAAATCAAGTTCATAAAGTTTCATTAATACCATCCACCAAGTTAAGCATAGCATGAGCTACCCAACAATTAAAGTAAATACCCAGGTTGTTCAAGGTATAGGGATAAAAATAATCTAGTCATGTCCTTAAAAAGGGTCCCATCAATTTAATGCAGCAAAAGTAAGAACAGTGAATTAAATGCATGTTGTATAGGTAAACAGGTATGTATCAAGGTAGACTTGCCTTCAACAGATCCATGTTGCTGTTCAGACACTTGAGCTTTTTGGTCTTCAAATCTTTCAGCCCAAACGTTCTCTACGCATTACATCAAGTACATACAAGCAAACAATGGAATAAAATAAGAAACAATCACCAAACAGTAAGATCAAAGCAAAACAGAGATGAAAAGCTATTCTACTCTTCAATACGATTGTTTGGACATAAAAGACGCGAAAAACGGAGTTAAAACGGAAAAGATATGGCTAGGAAAAGGTTCAAGGGCATAACTGTGAAGAAACTAAGGTTCCAGGGACTTGTCTGCAAGAAACCGAGGGCTAAAGCGTAAAAGAACTTTAAAACAGAGGGGTTTGATTGAAAAACTAGGGTTTTGGACCTCGGGCACTATATTTACAAACACCAGGGGTTAAAACAAAAAGAAAAGGACTGATCTGCAAGGGTTTTCATAAGGTGGGAGGACCGGCTTGTAAAACTCGAAAGTTCAGGGGCTCTTTTGAAAAGTGGCATGGTCAGGCGGGGAAAAGGACCCGTTGACCGGTACGCTGACCCGGCTGGATTGAATCTCGGCCGCCGGATCGGGATCAGAGGGTCGCGGTGATCTGCAAGCGGCGACCGGCGGCGCTAGCAACGGCGAGCAGCGGCGCGCGACCGGAATCTCGCCGGCGCAACTCGAACTCGAGTTAGGGAGCTCGGTTGACTTCGTGGATTGACCGGGGAAGAAGCGGGCGCAACGGCGAGGTGAACTAGGAGCTCATTGAGGGAGAACGGGCGACGACGGCGGCGCCAAGCTCGGCGGGGCGGAACTCGTACTCCGGCGAGCTCGCTCTCGCGCTACAGTGCACTTTGATGCGAACAGATGGCACTGCTAGGTTCCTCACCTCCTTGCGAATCCCTTGGTGGTCTTCTCGTCAACAGAGCGGCGACGGCACGGCGGATTGGCTTGCAGCGGCGGCTAGGGTTAGGCGCGGCTGCAGAAGCTCAAGGCGGCGGCGACTCGGGATTTGAGGAGAAGGCGCGGTGCGGCGCGACTTATAAAGGGGTCGGCGAAGCTGTCGTGGAGGGGCAGGACGACTCGGAGGCGGGGATGGCTGGGAGTCCTCCTTGGACATGGCGGCGCTGCGGAGGGAGTTCGGCTCGGGGACGGGAGGAAGGGGATGACGAGGATGGCCCACCTGGCAGCGACCGAGAGCAGGGCGGAAGAAGACGGGCCGCGCTGGGCCGCGACTTGGCTGGGCCGGGGCGAAAAGGCGAACGGCCGGAAAAGAACAGGGGCTTCGGATGGACTTGAAGAGCTGGGCCGAAACAAAAGAAGCAGGCCAGAAGGGTAGAAAGGTAGGGAAAAGTTTTAAAAAAACTTTTGAATTTTTAGAAGCACTCAAACTTATGAATTCAAACTCAAATTTGAATTCAACTAAAAAGACAATGCTCCAGCATGTATGCAACACTAAACTCCTATACTTATTTATTTTATTTTCAAAAAATATTTTTAAATGCCTAAAAATTCACACACACCTTGTATTCCTTAAACACAAACTCTTGTTTCTATTCAAATGCCTAAAGCCCATGCATGCTTTCGTACCTGTTTCCAACAGGGATGACAAGGCAGCACATTCCTTATGCGTGAGTTAACAGGGGCTACTTATGGTCTTCTTTTGAAATGGACAAACTGATGGTAACTGAAAGATGTGGTAAACATTAGCAATCAACGTAAATTAATTGGTACCAAGATATAGACGATAGGAGAAGTTTCATTATTATATTTTTTTGGGAGACATAAGGACAGAAGTAAGAAGCACAGGTAACTTTGCGGCCCATCATCTCTGTGGACATTTTGGAATTCAGACCGTGATGGACGGGTTGGGCTGGACCGGACAGCTTTGCACGAGAGTTAAGATGGTCCATGTAGCAGCAATGGACTGTGTTTAGAAGTAGTAACGGACCAGTAATATCCTTTTTAATTTTTTTTCAAGAAACTACTTGTATTAGTTTGCAGAAGCACCACCACCACCAAGTATATGTTGGGTTTGTACAAGAATTCAAGGTACGTTTATGCACATTCAATACCCCACACGCACAATCACATGTTTGCTTTTCTTGCCCACTAAAAATTAATTGGAGTAAACAAGGCTCCACGTAGTTTTTTTTTGTTTGTCTTTAGTTGTTATAAGTGATTTTTTCTTCTGTGGGAAAAATTACAAATACCGGTTGTTCTTGAGGTAATCCATATGTTTGCTGGCAAGGACAAGTATAACAGCGGGCACACACATAGTATATGTAACTATTTTTTTAGAAAAAGGAAATTTATTCCTGCCTCTGCAACAGCACACAGCAAAGTTTTTTCATAATTCTCAGCATTAAAGCTGATAAATAAACAGGAAAAGGAGCACACACATAATAGGGAAAATCAAAAGCAGAGTCTATTATTGCTTCTCCATCCATTTTTGGCAAAAGTATCCAAAGCGACAACCTCTAGTGCTTTGCTCGCCGAACGGATGATCTCCCTTGTGTCCTCACGCTGCAGTAGGGACCAAAACCGCAGCCAATATACTCCTCTGAAAATAGCCTGCATAAAAGAATGAAATTGTTTGTTCTGAAAAATCAAGTTGTTACGTGTACACCAAATAGCCCACATAACGGCTGCAACCCCAACAAAGATCAATTTTTTGTCCTTATTTCGTATGCCTGTTAACCAATGTTTAAGCATGTGTGTTACTGATCTAGGTGGGGTTAGCCCGTGGCTACATGAACAATTCTCCATATAGTCTTAGCATGTTGGCAATCGAAGAAAAGATGTTTAATTGTTTCATTGCAATCACAGAAACAACACTTTTGACTTCCAACCCAATTCCTCTTAGCTAAATTATCCTTTGTTAAAATTACATCCCGTTGGAGATACCATAGGAAAATCTTTATTTTTAGAGGAATTCTTAGATTCCAAATAAATTTATTGGCGAAGGGAGTACCCTGGTTCATCAAATATTGATACATAGACTGGACTGTAAAACATCCATGTCGATGTAAGTCCCAGGTAAAACTATCTCTCCCTTGTGAAAGTTGTTGTAAGGATACTTTTGCTACTAGATTGTGCCAAGAAGTTAATTTATCCCCTGTTAGAGCTCTTCGAAAAGAGAGATTTAGTGGATTTTGGTTCATAACATTTACCACTGTATCATGAGGATAATGAACTATATTAAAAAGACTAGGGAACTGCTCTTTAAGAGGTTTAGAGCCCACCCAAGTATCCTCCCAAAATCTGGTCTGTGAACCATCTTTTATCTTAAATGTCCCACATCCCAGAAAGTCTTCCCTGACTTTTAATAGACCTTTCCAAAAATGTGAATCTCCAGGTTTAATCTGAACCTGAGTGAAACATTTTGCACTTAGATACTTATTTCTAAGTAAGGTCTGCCAAATACCTTCTTCATTAAGTAATTTGAAAATCCATTTACTAAGAAGGCATTTGTTTTTAATGTAGAGATCTGTTATTCCTAGACCTCCTTGATCTTTAGGACGACATAGGATGTTCCACTTGGCAAGACGATATTTTCGTTTCTCATTATTGCCTTGCCAAAAGAATCTAGACCTATAGTAATCCAATTTCTTAAGGATATCCTTAGGAATTTCAAAGAAAGACATCATGAACATAGGGAGGCTGCTTAGCACTGAATTCAACAAGACTAGCCTTCCGCCATAACATAAGTGTTTGGCTTTCCAAGTGCTTAATTTGCGTTTGAATCTTTCCTCAATTATACTCCAATCTGCATTGTGGAGTTTACGATGATTCATTGGAATACCCAAGTATCTGAAAGGAAAGGATCCTATCCCACAACCAAACAATCTTGTATACTCTTGTTCATAATGTTTGCCTTCACCATAACAGAAGATCTTACTTTTGTGGAAATTAATTTTAAGTCCAGATAATTGTTCAAAGACACAGAGCAACAATTTCATATTTTTAGCCTGCTCCAAATCATGATCCATGAACAAAATTGTATCATCTGCATATTGCAAAATTGACAACCTATCGTCTACTAGATGAGGAATAACCCCTTTGATTTGACCATCATCTTTTGCCCTCTTTATCAAAATAGAAAGCATATCTGCCACTATATTAAAAAGGATAGGTGACATTGGATCTCCTTGTCTGAGCCCTTTTTTTGTTTGGAAGTAGTGACCAATATCATCATTAATTTTGATGCCCACACTTCCTCCCGAGACAAATCTTTCAACCCATGCACACCACTGCTGACTAAATCCCTTCATTCGAAGAGTTTGCTGGAGGAAAGACCATTTTACCTTATCATAGGCTTTTTCAAAGTCGATTTTAAGAACTACCCCATTACGCTTCTTAGTATGTAATTCATGGAGAGTTTCGTGTAATATTAGTACTCCTTCCATGATATTCCGACCTGGCATGAATGCCGTTTGAGAAGGTTGAACTACCTTGTTGGCTACCCTCATTAGTCTATTAGTAGCAACCTTAGTAAAAATCTTAAAGCTTACATTAAGCAAGCAAATGGGCCTATATTGTTGTATTTCCGTTGCCTCCTTTATTTTTGGGAGGAGAGTAATTACCCCAAAATTGAGGCTATACAAAGGAAGGCGCCCTTCAAAAAACTCTGTGAATAGATCTAAAAGATCCTTTTTTATGATGTCCCAAAACACTTGATAGAATTCTGCTGGGAAACCATCTGGACCAGGGGCTTTATTATGTTCCATCTGGAACACTGCCTCTTTTACCTCCTCCTCTGTAAAGGGAGATGTGAGAATAGTATATGTAACTATAAATTTATCTTGAAGTCTCTAGTCTTTTGGTTTGGGTGCATATGCACCCCTTATAGCTTTAACCCTTTTTCACGCCAATCTGAATGGTGAACTAAATATCGAAAAATGTAATCTAGTGATCTACTAGAAAGACTGGCACGGTGTTGCCGCGCCATGACCTAGAGCCAAGTGATTGGTAGGAAGGCTGGGGATATTTTTTGCAGAATTTTAGGTTGTTGATTAATTTCTTGAAACTTTAGGGTATTTTTAGTTAAAATGCAGGGATCATGGATTGATTGTGATAAATATGGGGGACATTTCTGCAAATTTTGGACCGTGGGTAGATTTGTAGAAAGTTTAGCAAGGTCTCTTCTGTAAATGTTTGTAGACTGTGTGTTAATTTTTGTAAAGCTGTTTGTGGGAGATGCATGGATCGCGGGTTGATTATCATAAAATTACCTGAGAGGTGGCTTGATCGAGGGAGATATCGTCAAATTATCTGAGAGGTGGCTTAAATAAATAGCAGTTATGTAAAGCTTGAGGGGCTTCATTAAATTGTCGGAGTAGTGGTTGGACCACATTTTAGGAATATATAACGCGCATCATTGTTTTAGGTGGTTGGACTACATTTTAGGACTATTAAAGATCTGTTGCTCTTACTCTATCAAATTGGAATATGTAACGCGTAAATCATTTGCACGTTCAAGCAAAGTTAGTGTCTGACACGTGCAGAGAGCCACCCGTTGGGATCATATATCAATCAACACCAGCACTTCATTGATTAATTTATGTTCCATATTTTACCCATGTGAGGGTCCAGGCCACTCCATGACCGAGGGCACGACTAATCGATTAGATTTACACTCTGCAGAGGTTGTACACTTTACCCACAAGTCGTGTCCCCCATATATGCCCGGGTTAATTACTCCCTTAAACACTTCCGAGGTGAGTGGCATAGGTTTCACTATGAGGCCTTTACAAAGATTCCCTAGTATGAGCTGCTCGCTAGGTTTCATGACAGCGCAATGCATAACCCTCTCTCAAGACTGCGAAGCTACCACAGAGCAGATCAGCTTGAGGGTCGGGCTATACACCAACTACCGGCACCCCCTAACCCTTATCAGGTAAAGCATACTACATACTAAGGTTTCTAATTAGTTAGCCAAGACAGAGCCATTTGTCTTGTGGTTGCACCTGGTTCCTGGGTGGTTCTCCATGTTCCGATTAACAGGGGTAATCTTGCTTAATGAGGATAGAGCATAAAATAAATCAAGTTTACTTTTGTGTACAATTAAACCATCCTCAGCCCATAGTTAGCAACTAAGCATGTGCTACCAGGCATAAATAAAATACCCAGGTTAACAAGGACATGGTAAACAGCACTAGTCACACCTTAATCATAGGGGCCCATCAATTTAATGCAAGCAATAAAATAAATAATGTAATTAAAATGCAGTTGTATAGGAAAAAGGGCATGCATCAAGGACTTGCCTTCCACAAACTCAGAGGGCTGCTCAAAGTCTTCAACGTCTTCAAAAGCTTGAACTTCAGCGAAAGCTTCAAACGACACGTTCTCTACGCACCACACAATTGATACATACAAGCAAACAATGAAATAAAATAAGAAACAATCACCAAACAGTAGCAATAGAGCAAAACAATTGCGTAAAGCTATTCTACTCTTCGATACGATCGTTTGGGCATAAAGAACGCGAAAAACGGAGTTAAAACGGAGAAGATATGCTAAAAACAAGCTCCAGGGGCTTAACTACTAAAAACCAGGGGCTAACACGTAATTAAACGTGTAAACACAAGGGCTAATGCGCAAAAACTAGCTCATGGACCTCAGCTACTAAACCTAGAAAGCCTAGGGTTCAAACCGTAAAAACCAGGACCTAAACATAAGGGTCTTTCTGAGGTGGGAGGACCTATTCGTAAATCTAAAGAGACCAGGGGCTTTTCTGCAAAACGACGGTGTCCAAGCGGGGGTTGACCGGTATCTCCCAGTTTGACTGGGGTCTGGATCTAATCTCGGCCGTTCGACGGCGATCCAATGACTCAGGTGCTGAACAAGCGGCGGGCGGCGGCGTACGCGACGGCATGCGGCGGCGCCTGACCGGGAGTTCGCCGACGCGGGTCGAACTGAGGCTAGGGAGCTAGGATTGCCGCGGGAGCTATACCAAAATGAGGCGCGTGCTCTTGTGAACCAGACAGGGGCACCGGAGCACCCGCACGGGCGACGGCGACGGCGCAGTGCCCGGCATGGCGGACGGCGGCGCAGCGCCCACTCCGGCGAGCGCGCATGGCGAACACAGGGCACGGGAGCGACCACACGTGGCACCAGGGGCTTTCTTACCTCCTCGCGTACCTCGGGAGCAGCTTCACGTCGACGGAGGTGAGGCGGCGGCGGAGATCGACTCGGAGGCCGGCTCTAGGGTTTGGCGACGGCGTGGATCTCGAGTTTTGCGGGCTAGGGTTAGGGTTTGAGGCGCGGCTCATCGCAAGGCGGCGGCCTTAAATAGGGCCAGGCGCCCTTGTCTTGGCGTGCGGGCCAAACCGGGACGGGGAGGCGGCGCGTGCACAGCTCAAACTCGGGATGAGTCCGGCGCGGGCACGGGCGCGAGGTGGGGGATGACTGGCGGCCCCCACCTGTCGGCGACCCAGTGTGGCGGAAGGCTGGCGGGCCGCAGCTGGGCCGAACGCTCTGGTGGGCCGCGCGAACGTGAAAAGGAGGAGGGGAAACGGCGAGCCGGGCCAGGAGCTGAGGGTGATTCGATGGACTTGAGCTATCAGGCCGAAACAAAGAGAAGGAGGAGCAGGGAAAAGAGTTTTTTTTCTTTTTTTTAAAACAACCTTTTGAACTTCAAACAACTTTGAATTCAAACACAATTTGAATTCAAGCACTCAAAAATAATGCACCAGCATGTATGCTACACTCAACTCCTATATTTATTTATTTTTTTATAGGAAATTATTTAAATGCCTTAGAAAAAATTAAACATCACCTTATAATCCTTAAACAAATTCATAGTTGCTAACAAAATTTTAAAATTGAGAGAAAATTGTTTATTAAATTATTTTTCTTATTCACATCGTGAAATCAGAAATTTCAGGGTGTGACAAATCTACCCCCCTTAAAAGAATCTCGTCCTCGAGATTCGGATGGATTTAGCAGGATAGAGATTACTAGGCTCCAAGCTTATGAGTGAAAGATAAGGGATTAAGATGATGAAGGACGTACCAAACTGATTGGGTACTCTCTGAGTGATCCCTGCATTCATGTGATTCAGCTTCCCACGCATATAGTTCTGCCTTCCTTGGTGCTGAGGGGTCTGATTCCCACTCCTCATCTGCTGACTCTGCACTGGAGTATTCTGAACACTTCTCTGAGGACAATGGTTGGCAAAGTGACCAACCTCTCCACACTTGAAGCATGAATTACCAACAGGGGTGTTAGGCACACCAGATCTCACTGGGGTTCCGACAGGGGTGTTCTAATGATCATTGGGACGTGAAGTATGCGGAGTGGATTGCTGTAACTGCTGGATGGGGTGCTTGAACAGTTGATTGTTACGGTGTATCTGATTCTGGCCAGTATTACCACTCGGGCCTCCAAAGCGGAATGGTGCTCCTTGCTGTGGATCAAAACGTGGACGAGTGATGTTCCCAGACTGTCCATAAGTAGTAGCCTTCCTCTTGAGATCTCCCAATTCCCTGCGCTTGTGCTCCAAGCCTATAGCCCTGTCAATTAGCTCTTGGAGAGTAGGGAAAGTGTGGGACATCAGCTGGTACTGAAGTGGTCCAGCTAGCCCTTCCAGGAACAGCTCTTGCTTCTTCCTATCTTCATCCGTGTCCTCAGGAGCATAGCGTGACAACTCTGTGAATTTATCCCTGAACTCAGTCACGGACATCCCTCCCTGCTTGAGAGCAAGGAACTCCTTCTTCTTTAGCTTCATGAGACCGGCAGGGATGTGGTGGCTCCTGAAGTTAGTAGTAAACTCCTGCCAAGTAATTGCATTCTGATTGGCATGAGTGGCGACAAAAGCATCCCACCACACCGCAGCTGATCCCTGAAGTCGCCCTGAAGCATAGAGGATTTTCTCTCTGTCATCGCATTGGGATATAGTCAGCATCTTCTCAATGGTCTTCAACCAGTCCTCAGCTTCCAGTGGATCTGCTGCATGGGAGAACACCGGAGGCTGATGGCTCATGAACACCCTGTGCTTGTTCACAGGAGCTTACTGCTGAGCATGGGGTGGGTTGTTGCCTTGGGCCTGTATATTGGCCACTGTATTGGTCAGGTCTTGGAGAAGCTGCGTCTGAGCTTGGAGGAACTGCTGGAAAGCCGGATCCATTTGTGGTTGACGAGGTGCACTGCTGGAGCTACTGCTTCTCCTTTGGCGGACCACTGGGGGTTGCTCGACTCCGGATCCTGACCTGGTTTTCACCATTTGAGTGTTAGGATCATTACTTTAGATGTTTGCACTAAGAGTAAAACTCTGTAAGACAAGGCAGTAAAGACTTTCGATTCTGGACAGATTCTGTTAATCTCCAAACAATAGGATGTAACTCTCAGTACGGGAATTCAAAAATTATGAAATTTTAACCAGAGAAGTATAATGAAATTACGGAACTATTCCAACTGGAATCACCTCAATCCAAGGTCTACAGCTTTAGCTATGAAATAAACAAGATGTCTGAGTCAGCTGAGTTTACAGATTCTGATAGCTCCAAAGTTTTGTACCTAACTCTCTGTATCCAACTCCTAAATTTCTGAAATTTTTACAGATAACCCTTCATATAATTGCTGAACTTTTCCAATTGGATTTACTGTATTTGGAGTTCTGTAGCTCGAGATAAAAATAGAACAATACTGCTGACTCAGAAAACTTTGTGAGCAGATTGAGATTTACTAGATTATATTTGGGGTAGAGCATAGAGATTAAGAGATTAGGGCAAGAAAGATATGGATTGAGACAGAGATAAACCCAACTAACACTTTACTAAAGAACCAATGTCATTGTGGTCATCACTCCACAATACATTGCCCTCAAACAAAATTCCAACTCAAACATTAACACAAACTCAAGCATCCAAACACACCACTAGACTAAGCACACTTAAACGATCAGTTTGAAACTAACGATTACATAGATATTAAGCTTAGAACTCCTAGATCCTAAGGAAGCTCTTCAGTGCGGGCGTCTGGGGAGTTGTAGCGGGGTCTCTTTGGTGATGGAGAGCGATGAGCTTCTATTCCTCCGTCTTGGACCACAGGGGGTTCCCTTCCCTCCATAGTAGCTTCTAGTTGACGCTTATGTACTTCTATTGTATAGATCCTCTGGTGGGCTGTGACCAGCGTGTTGTAGGTGTTATCCAACGCGGTGTTAACAGCGGCTAGCAACTCACAGAGATTGTCCACGGTGGGACTGTGGCCACCAGTTGACGCGATGTAGGTCTTGGCTTCACCGCTAGCTCTGTAAGGGGTGTACAAGCTGCGAGTGCGTGCCAACTCAGAATGCTCCCTGTGAGAGAGAACATAGAGTGCTCTCCTAGCAGCTTCAGCAATCCCAACTTCCATAGTATCTCTGGGAGCAACATCGTCGTGCTTGGATATCTCCATAGGTCCATAGTGTTGAATCCTCTTATAAACGCTCACTGTTACCTCCCAGTGTGGCTCAAACCAAGGATGGGTCCACATCTCACACTGGTAGATTGGATCTTCACCATAGCCCAAATGGTACACTGTCCTCCTTAGATTGTCAGCCATTGAAATGCCTCTCCCATCTTTCTTGTACGAGCTCACTGTCCAAGCTACTTCAGCTGGCTCTCTTTCTGCTTCAGCTTGTTCCTCCAGTTCCTCCACTGGGTCTTGATGGTCACCCTGATCAGCTTCTTGTGCCTGCTCTTCTTCCTCTTCTTCTGAAGCTAATTCTTCTGTCTCATCGTCAGACTGGTAGTGGTAGTAGTCTTCTTGCGGCCTGTACTGAGGCACTGAGCTCTTTCGGGCAGTCTGCAGGCGTCGAACCATCTAGAGATAACAAAGACAGGTGCCAAGTGAGACCAAAAGCAAGGGTGAGAAAGATAGTCCAAAATCAAGGTAGAGAACCACAAGATAGCTAAGGATGAGATGAAAGCCAAGGATGAGTATTATAGAATAGTTTTAAAGTAAGCTTAAAGAATGTGTGGCTTCTAAAAGATTATAATCCTTAATTTCGACCATTACTAACTAGGCTAACGTCCTACAGTCAACATGACTCTGGTACCACTTTGTCACACCCGAATTTAAAGGCAAATTCGAATGCTCATATTATATGTGTGCCAGGATCAAAGTTCACACATATAACGTCTCAGTGAATAACCAAAATACAATGACATAACGTAAAGAGAGTATTAAACTTTATTACAGACCAAAATGTCTCATAAACGGTCTAAATATTAACGAGTAGCAACGCAGCGGATAGGATCAACACAATAGGTAGTTGACTGGTGACACACCCGCCTAGAAGTCTTCAAAGTCTTCAGGGAAGTCTTCAAAGCGACCGTCTGAGCAGCAGTCCGAGTAGTGTAGTTGTAAGAAATAAAATCAACAAGCGTGAGCACATGTTGTACTCAACAAGGGAATATAACTATAACAACATGCAAGGCTCTTTGGGTGGATGGCTGACATGGTTAAAGCGGTAAGCAATTTTAGTTGGTCAGATTTTATTAAGCAACTAGTTACTAGCAGTGTAAGTATATACCAACCCAGAGATAATAAATGCAACAAGATCAGGATGCAATGCACAAGATTAATTTATGTTCCATATTTTACCCATGTGAGGGTCCAGGCCGAGGTGAGTGGAATGGGTTTCACTACGAGGCCTTTACAAAGATTCCCTAGTATGAGCTGCTCGCTAGGTTTCATGACAGCGCAATGCATAACCCTCTCTCAAGACTGCGAAGCTACCACAGAGCAGATCAGCTTGAGGGTCGGGCTATACACCAACTACCGGCACCCCCTAACCCTTATCAGGTAAAGCATACTACATACTAAGGTTTCTAATTAGTTAGCCAAGACAGAGCCATTTGTCTTGTGGTTGCACCTGGTTCCTGGGTGGTTCTCCATGTTCCGATTAACAGGGGTAATCTTACTTAATGAGGATATAGCATAAAATAAATCAAGTTTACTTTTGTGTACAATTAAACAATCCTCAACCCGTAGTTAGCAACTAAGCATGTGCTACCCAGCATAAATAAAATACCCAGGTTAACAAGGACATGGTAAACAACACTAGTCACACCTTAATCATAGGGTCCCATCAATTTAATGCAAGCAATAAAATAAATAATGTAATTAAAATGCAGTTGTATAGGAAAAAGGGCATGCATCAAGGACTTGCCTTCCACAAACTCAGAGGGCTGCTTAAAGCCTTCAACGTCTTCAAAAGCTTGAACTTCAGCGAAAGCTTCAAACGGCACGTTCTCTACGCACCACACAATTGATACATACAAGCAAACAATGAAATAAAATAATAAACAATCACCAAACAGTAGCAACAGAGCAAAACAACTGCATAAAGCTATTCTACTCTTCGATACGGTCGTTTGGACATAAAGAACGCGAAAAACGGAGTTAAAACGGAGAAGATATGCTAAAAACAAGCTCCAGGGGCTTAATACTAAACACCAGGGGCTAACACATAATTAAACGTGTAAACACAAGGGCTAACGCGCAAAAACTAGCTCATGGACCTCAGCTGCCAAACCTAGAAAGCCTAGGGTTCAAACCGTAAAAACCAGGACCTAAACGTAAGGGTCTTTCTGAGGTGGGAGGACCTATTCATAAATCTAAAGAGATCAGGGGCTTTTCTGCAAAATGACAGCGTCCAAGCGGGGGTTGACCGGTATCTCCCGGTTTGACTGGGGTCTGGATCTAATCTTGGCCGTTCGACGGCGATCCAACGACTCAGGTGATGAACAAGCTGCGGGCAGTGACGTACGCGGCGGCGTGCGGCGGCGCCTGACCGGGAGTTCGCCGGCGCGGGTTGAACTGATGCTAGGGAGCTAGGATTGCCGCGGGAGCTATACCAAAATGAGGCGCGCGCTCTTGTAAACCAGACAGGGGCACTGGAGCACCCGCACGGGCGACGGCGACGGCGCAGTGCCTGGCATTGTGGACGGCGGCGCAGCACCCACTCCGGCGAGCGCGCATGGCGAACACAGGGCACGGGAGCGACCACACGTGGCACCAGGGGCTTTCTTACCTCCTCGCGCACCTCGGGAGCAGCTTCACGTCGACGGAGGTGAGGCGGCGGCGGAGATCGACTCGGCGGCCGGCTCTAGGGTTTGGCAGCGACGTGGAGCTCGGGTTCTGCGGGCTAGGGTTAGGGTTTGAGGCGCGGTGCGGCGCAAGGCGGCGGCCTTAAATTGGGCCAGGCGCCCTTGTCTTGGCGTGTGGGCCAAGCCGGGATGGGGAGGCGGTGCGCGCACAGCTCAGACTCGGGATGAGTCCGGCGCGGGCACGGGCGCGAGGTGGGGGATGACTGGCGGCCCCCACCTGTCGGCGACCCGGTGCAGCGGAAGGCTGGCGGGCCGCAGCTGGGCCGGACGCTCTGGTGGGCCGCGCGAACGTGAAAAGGAGGAGGGGGAAACGGCGAGCCGGGCCAGGAGCTGAGGGTGATCGATGGACTTGAGCTATCAGGCTGAAACAAAGAGGAGGAGGGAAAAGAGTTTTTTCTTCTTTTTTTTAAAACAACCTTTTGAACTTCAAACAACTTTGAATTCAAACACAATTTGAATTCAAGCACTCAAAAATAATGCACCAGCATGTATGCTACACTCAACTCCTATATTTATTTATTTATTTATAGGAAATTATTTAAATGCCTTAGAAAAAATTAAACATCACCTTATAATCCTTAAACAAATTCATAGTTGCTAACAAAATTTTAAAATTGAGAGAAAATTGTTTATTAAATTATTTTTCTTATTCACATCCTGAAATCAGAATTTTCAGGGTGTGACAAAAGAGCTCGCCAAACTACTCGTGGTTGGCTTCATCCGGGAAGTCTTTCATCCGCAATGGCTTGCTAACCCTGTGCTTGTCAGAAAGAAGAACTCTAATGATTGGAGGATGTGTGTAGACTACACTGATCTTAACAAGCATTGCCGCAAGGATCCCTTCGGATTGCCGCGGATTGATCAAGGCATTGACTCCACAGCGGGCTGTGCTCTACTCTGTTTCCTGGATTGCTACTCCGGCTATCATCAAATTGCAACCAAGGAATCCGATCAAGAGAAGACCGCATTCATCACCCCGTTTGGTGCTTATTGTTACACAACAATGTCCTTCGGGTTGAAAAATGTTGGTGCTACTTATCAAAGAGCTATCCAAGCATGCTTCATGAAGCAGCTTCACAAGAACGTAGAAGCATACGTGGATGACGTCATTGTAAAGACTTGGGATCCAGACTTGCTTATCACCAGTGGCGGAGCCAGGATCAAAATCTACCTATGGCGAAGTTAATACTACTAATTATAGTCATAGTCATCAAATATGCATAAATATACTAGAGAACCTCGTGTGAACCATAATTGTATTAAAATTTGAAACATTGATAAGTGGATAGTTGGGTGAACATACTTAGGCCCTGCTTAGTTCCCAAATATCTCACCAACCACCCATCACATGAATCTCCGTACACTAATTAGAAGTATTAAATGTGAATTAATGACAAAACTCATTCCACAACCCCGACTTTAATTTTCGAGATGAATCTAACGAGCCTAATTATGTCATGATTAGACAACATCGTGCTACAGTAACCAATCTCTAATGATAGATTAATTAGGCTTAATAGATTCATCTCGGGATTTCTCGTCTATCCATGTAATTAGTTTTGTAAACTACATTTATTATCCCTAATTTTCACCCCAAAGTAAACACACACTAAGTGTGACGAGATGTATGCATATTCTAATTTTTTTCTAATCTGCGTTAGGTGGGACAGTCATCATGACACAGTCGCTAAGGCCGCCCGAGAGGCCAAGCACTACCCAGTCGTGACTGTCTACTCCTGTCTTCTTTCCTCTGTAACCGTTCGTTTCCTAGTTCATAGGCTCCCAGCTCCCAGCAATAGTGCAGCGCAGGGGACAGGGGACTGCAGTAGCCTAGCAGGCCAGCAGGCAGCAGAGGTCAGGTGTGGCGGCGGCCAGAGCTCGCCATAGTGGTGGCTCCGCCACTGCTTATCACGGATCTTGAAGAAACTTTTGCTTCGCTACGGAAGTACCAATGGAAGCTCAACCCCAACAAATGCGTCTCTGGCGTATCATCTAGAAAACTACTCGGGTTCATCATCAGCCATCGTGGCATCGAAGCAAACCTCGAGAAGATTACTGCCATCTCCAACATGCAAGCTCCGACTACTATCAAAGATGTCCAAAAGCTTACTGGTTGTATGGCATCACTCAATCACTTCATCTCGCGACTTGGAGAACGGGGTCTACCTTTCTTCAAGCTACTCAAGCGGCAAGAGAAGTTTACGTGGACAACTGAAGCTAATCAAGCTCTTTCTCAGCTCAAGGAGTTCTTATCCAAGCCTCCAGTCCTCACAGCTCCTCTGCCCAATGAAGAGCTCCTGCTCTACATTGCTGCGACTACTCATGTTGTCAATACTGCTATTGTCGTTGAACGGCAGGAGGAAGGCCATGGCTACCCTGTCCAGAGGCCGGTTTATTTCATTAGCGAAGTACTCTCAGAATCCAAGGCTCGTTACCCTCCGGTACAGAAGCTACTCTATGCGGTTTTGATTACTTCACAGAAGCTCCACCATTACTTCGACGAGTACAAGATTTCTGTGGTTACTAGCTACCCGCTTGGTGAGATATTGCACAACTGGGATTCCACAGGAAGGATTTCTAAATGGGTCGTAGAGCTTGGTGCTCTATCACTCGAGTTCAAGTCTCGCACTGCTATCAAGTCTCAAGCTTTGGTTGATTTCATGGCTGAATGGCGGGAAAATCAAGTCCCAACTCCACTTGAGCATCCAGAACATTGGGTCATGTACTTTGATGGTTCACTCAAGTTGGAAGGCGCTGGTGCCGGGGTACTTCTGATTTCTCCCAAGGGCGAGCAACTCAAATATGTTTTGCAGATCTTCTGGAAGGTCTCAAACAATGAAGCTGAATACGAAGCTCTACTGCATGGTCTTCGCCTTGCAGTCTCTCTTGGCATCACTCGACTACTTGTCTATGGTGATTCTTTGGTAGTCATCAATCAAGTTAATGATTCTTGGGATCGTAATGCTAAGAATATGGATGCGTACTGTCAGGAGGTACGCAAACTTGAGAACAAGTTTCATGGTCTCGAGTTCCATCATGTTGTTTGCGACAACAATGTTGCTGCGGATGTCTTGTCGAAGCTGGGATCTACACGAGCTCAAGTGCCAGCTGAAATCTTCGTCCATGAACTTCACAAACCATCAATTCCGGAGCAATCATCTGCACCTACGACTACTTCAATTCAACCTGATCGAGAAGTGCTTATGATTGACGTGGACTGGAGAACTCCTTTCATCGATTACATTAAACATCAGTTGATTCCTGAAGACAAGTCAGAAGCTGAGCGTATCTCACGCCGTGTCAAGGCCTATGCTCTAGTTCGAGATCAACTCTATAAGTGAGGCGCAAGTTCTGATGTACTCATGAAGTGCGTTTCTCACGAAGAAGGCAAGGAAATCTTGGAGGAGACACACAAAGGAATCTGTGGCAACCACGCTTCTTCCCGCACCTTGGTGGGAAAAGTATTCAGATGTGCTTTCTACTGGCCTACAGCTCTTGCTGATGCAGAGGAATTAGTCAAGAACTGCCATGGATGTCAATTCTTCGCCAAGCAACAACACGTTCCAGCCTACAAACTCATTACGATACCACCAACTTGGCCTTTCGCTTGCTGGGAGCTGGATATGATTGGTCCTCTCCCAAATGCGCCAGGAGGATTCAACAGAGTTCTGGTGGCTATCGACAAGTTTACCAAGTGGATTGAGGTCATGCCTGTTATTTGCCCCAAGGCTGATAGAGTCCTCGACTTCTTGAATGAAATCGTACATCGCTATGGGTTCCCTAATCGCATTATCACAGACCTGGGTTTGAATTTCAACAATCACCAGTTCTGGGAGTACTGTGAGAACAGTGGAATTGATGTTCGGTACGTCTCCGTCACTCATCCACGCGCCAATGGCCAGGTGGAACGCGCCAATGGGATGGTACTCGATGCTCTCAAAAAGCGACTGTATGATGCTGCAAATACCAAGGGTGGTAAGTGGATCAAGGAACTACCCAATGCACTCTAGGGGCTACATACTCAGCCTACTACTCCCACAGGGCAATCACCGTATTTCCTGGTCTACGGCTCTGAAGCCGTCTTGCTTGCTGATGTCATGTGGCGTTCTTCGACGGTTGATCAGTACGAAGAAGCCGTAGCTGAAGAAACAAGACAAATAGATGTCGACAGTCTCGAAGAAGCTCACTGCAACGCACTCGTTCAATCAGCTCGATATCTTGAGAAGATTCGCCGCTACCATGACCGCAACGTTAAGGAACGCTCCTTCAATGTTGGTGACTTAGTCCTTCGTCATATTCAGAACACGACAGGGCTACACAAACTCAACTCGCCATGGGAAGGTCCTTTCTCTGTCGCAAAGGTTACCAGCCCAGGCTCGTTTCGTCTACAAACTCTTGAAGCCGAAGAAGTCGACAACTCTTGGAACATCGACCAGCTTTGTCGCTTCTACCCGTAGGGAGTCTCATCAACCCTCTCCAGGCAGCTTTGGTTGCAACCACTCAACAGGCAGCTACGGTTGCCACTACTCGTAGGGGATCAAGACAATCCTCTCCAGACAGTTTCGGCTGTATCTACTCGTGGCTTCAGCTGTGATCACTCGTAGGGGATCATGATAATCCTCTCCAGGCAGTCTCATTCTGTGACCTTGTAGGGAGTCATGATAACTCTCTCCAGATGACTCCGTGTCGTATAGAGCAATAAGTGGCACATGCTGTCCATGTCTCTATTTTTAATAAAAGGCTTCAGCCTAGAGTAACACCCTTCATAGTAGGGTCTCAGTGGAACTCTCATACAAGTTGCTGCTACAGCAAGGATGAGTTCACCACACTGTCCCCTACGGTCTTACTCGTTCTTCGGAACATCCTTACAAGTACTCTCTCACTAGGCTCATAGCCTAAGAGGTACTTAAGACATTATAAACTCTGTACAATGTATTCAGTAATAAAGATGTTATATCGACTCATTACTGTCCTTTGTTTATTTCACAACAAAGCCTTCTTTCACGCTACTACAGCTAAGGTGTTCAACTCGTTGTGATTAAGTTCATGTTCTTCGGAACATCCTTTCAAGTACTCTCTCACTAGGCTCATAGCCTCAGAGGTACTTAAGACATTGTAAACTCTGTACAATGTATACAGTAACAAAGTTGTTATTCTATATATCGACTTGTTGCTGTCTTTAGCTTATTTTACAACAAAACCTTCTTTTACGCTGCTACAGCTAAGGTGTTCAACTCGTTGTGATTAAGCTAATGTTCTTCGGAACATATCTAGACTTGAGTATTTCTACTCGAGCACCATATCTCTTTTTGCAGCCATACACTCATCACCAACTCGAGTACTTGGCAATCACACAAGCATACAAGGGATCCAGATAATTGACTTACATAAACACTTGTTTGGAATTACACTTTTTTCCTAGTGTTTATCCTACAGGTACATCTATCGGAGATCTATGAATTTGGAGACTGCTTCCGCGATTGGAGATGTCGGTTGCATCAACTCATTCAGCCTGTCGTCGGTGCAATCTCCAGATCTTCCGTTCATGATGACCGTCAGATCCACCTCTGCATAGAATGATTTGATGAAGCTCAAGACTTGATTAGGGATGGTGCAGGCCAGCCTTTGAGCGTACTCCAAGATCTTCTTCGGCGTGTCCTTCAACCTCTCCACAAGTGGACGGGGTTGAACTCCGACAACTCTGGGCTCGAAGAGATTCGCCACTAGCTCGGCTGCTTCCGTCAAGGCTTTCAACTCAACTCGCAGGCCCTCAGCTTCTTCGATCTTGATATTGAGGGACTGCATACAAGTTAACAAGTCATTCCAGCCATCAAGGCAAATCTGCATTTCGCGCTCAAATTCCATGCACCGCACCTTATAATCGGCTTCAAGATCCAAGCGAGCTGATTCTTCACGGTTATAGGCCAGCTGCCAGTCCAGAGCCTTGTTCTTGAACTTCTCAACTTCCTCAGACAGCTCTGCAGAAGATCAATACTACTCATCAGAAGGTAGTATGCATGGAAAAAGTACTCTACGATGAATTCAGAAAGGGAGACTACCTTTGTTCTTCTGGCGCAATGACTTGTTCTCCCCAACAACGTCATCCTTCTGAGCTGTCAGCTTCTGGATTTCATTGTGGTACTCTGCGGCGTTACCATCAAGCCTCTCTTGCAGCTTCAGAGACAAGGCCTTCTGCTCCTTGAGTTGTTCTCTGAGCTGCGAGACTTCTTCGATGTCTGCCGCGTGTTGCTCCAACAGACGAGTCTTGCGTTTCGACTGCTTGACTACTTCCTGCAAGGGCAAAAACAACTTAAGAGTCAGAGACAAGATATCTTTGGCTAAAAAGTACTCTACAAGAGACTACAACTTACCGCGAAGAGTTTCTCAACACTGCGGAACATCTCGGCATGCGCCTGCAAGTTATCCTCATCCAGGCATGAATCATCGTACGGCATCAGGTCTTCAGCCTTGGATTGAGTACTCGCACTAGCCGCCGAGTACATCGCAGCACTGCGCAGAGGAGCCGGGTCTTCAATTATTGGCTCATGCGGCACTATGCGATCTTCTGGGTTGTCTTCAAGTGCTAACCATACGTCTGTCTGACGCATGAGGGCTTCAGCAACGGGGATTTCTTTGTGGTGCAGTCCGGCCTCTGGATCAACCTCCAGGCCTTCATTCACCACTGCTTCAATGTCCTCGAGTTGCTGGGCCCTGGGCTTGGAAGCTGCCTCCACTGCTGCCTTGACTACATCGCTCCAGAGGAAGCGCATTGCTTGAGCAGCATCAGCTTCAGCGGCTACTTCTTGGGGCTCTGGAAGCGCTTCATCTTGTTGTTCTTGAGGGATCTGATCTTCTCCAGCAAGACTACTTCCAGAGCCTCCCCACTTCACATCAGTGGATTTACTGCATCAACAAATTGGTCAGCAAATTCAAGACTAATAACAAAGTAAAGTACTAGAGTACTTGAGTACTTACAGAGTAGCTCGAGGCACTGCGACTCTTGGCCCCAGCATATCAAAAAATGAAGGTGCCGCCGGCACCATTGGCACACTGTCCACCGGCGGCACACTTCCTGGTCCCGCAGCTTCTTGTTGCTCGCGCATCACCGTCTCAACGGTTGACGCTGGAACCACCTCGGGTTCTTTTTCTCTTGCTAGGCTACTCGAGGGTACATTGACTGCACTCTCGATAACCTGCGCAAGTCAAAATTCAAGGCATTACAACAGAGAGCAAGTATTCAACATAATATTGACTACTTAAAGTCTCAACACTCAACGTAATGGATGGCAGACCTATGATCTTCTTCACAGCCCGCTTCCCCACCGTGGTCCTCTTCTTCCGCGGCGGCAGCGTCACATCATCTGTAAGTGACGAAGCCAGCCTTTTTGTTGCCCCTGCGGAGACACCACTGGGGATTGGCGCCCTAGAGTACCCGTAATGCCTTTTCACTTCAAAATGTTGTTGAAGCGTCTGGCCGTCATCGTCACTCGAGGAGGCGTCCTCCACCAAGACTTCTTCTTCTTCCCCTTGTAGTGGATCTTGGGGGCGAGGAGGAGGGATGGAAACAAACTTCAAGACATCCTCCTGTGAGACAGAGCAAACATTAGCTACACGACTACTTGTAATAAGTACTCGGGGGCTAGTATGAGATTACTCACCAGTCGTAGAGGGTTGTCAGCACTATACTCTGGGACAGCTGCAGGAATTCCGTGAAGATTCTTGAAGATCTTCTGCAGTCTCTCCATCACGAGATCATCACTGATCTCTTCTGAAGACAGCCTCGAGCCATCATCAGCTCCAGTGTACTCGTACCCAAGGTGCTCCCATTGCATCAAGGGTTGTACCCGTCGCTTCATGAAGCTGAAGGCTACTCTCTCAGCAGTCAAGCCTTGCGCCTTCTTCTGCGCAATCTTCGCCAGCAGCTCTGGCATCTGAATGCACTCTTCCATCGTTGGCTCATCCTTCCAGAGCCTATCATATACTGGCGCGAACATGCTTGGTTTTGGCAGCCGAGGCGGGGCGTTGTCGATGTAGAACCACTTGGTCTTCCAGTCTTGGTTTGAATCAATCAAGTCGTACTTGAAGTACAACTCCTGTGCCTTCTGGTGCATCTGAAGACCGGCTCCACCGACTACCACCGGGAAATTGGCATTGGGCTGCGGCTTCATGCGGAATATCTTCCTAAACAGAGCCCAATATTGGCGAATTCCAAGGAAGGCTTCGCAGAAGTGCACGTACACTGCGATCTGAAAAATGTTGTTTGGATTCAGATGCACGTGCTCCAACTTGAAGAAGTCGAGGAAGCCCCTGAAGAAATTTGATGACGGCAGAGTCAACCCACGCTTGACGAAGTGGCCGAACATCGGGATTTCATCTGGAGTCTTCTCCATTGGCCACACATCTCCAGTGGCAGAGCTCCATCCTGCGATTGCCTTCTCGCGCAGCAACCCAGCGGCTTCGAGGGCCTTGAGATCATCCTCCCTCATCTTGGATTTCTTCCAAGACACAGCCTGGCTTGGTGGTTTTGTGATTACCACGGTCTTGTACTTGGGCTCCGGCAATTGATTTTTGTCGCAGCTGGACTTCCTCTTCTGTCCCTTGGACGGTGCTGGCTTCATCCTTCCTGTCACGAGGGTCTTCTTTCGCATTTGTTTGAGGGCTGTGAGGGGGTGGAGATGCGCACTCTTGGCGGCGTAGACGCTCGAACTATGTGGCGACTACGAATGCTAAGGCTTTATTTCTGGATCTAAGGGCGAATGGAAGCTATGAAACCCTAAGGGATACCCCTTCGGGTATTTATAAAACCAAAACCCTAACGGTTCGACCTGGTGACCCTTCGTATTCAACAGATTGGTTTCACACAGGCAAAATTTTTGGCTAAGTTAGTGGACTTAAATCCAAGACCTGCTCGGCTCCATCTCGGGGGCTCGACTACTCGATGGAATTGGATTTCACTCAACTACAGTTCACTGAATTCAGGCCACTATTCTACAGTCAGATTGGATCCTTCAATTCGAGAAAGTACTCGACTCAAGGCTCGGGGGCTCCGTGCCACGTGTCCTTCAGTTTTTCTCAGGATTATACGGGATTATTTGACGAAGACTACTGATTGACCCTCAGCTTGAATTGTCAATTCGAACTAAGGCTCGGGGGCTACATCCATATAGGATGCGATTTTTGCAAAATGCATTCCTATATAATTTCTTCGGATTGTCTACGGATTTTTCGGAGCAAGATCAAAGAATAGAAGATTGACCCTTTGCTTGAATTCTAGATTTGACCTAAGGCTCGGGGGCTACATTTCATATGGAATGCGATTTTAGTAATCGCATTTCCATATGGATCTTTGATGCAAAGATTTCAAGAACGAAGCGGGTATTATTGAAGATCTTCAAGGGAAGTACTCGGGGACGCTTGGGAACAACTCCAGAAGACTTCAAGACTACTCGTGGAAGTTAGCTGGAGTACCTTCCAGCCTCGTGATGATTCAAGTACTATTGAAGATTGAAGCTTGCAAGAACTTGGGGACGCTTGGGAACTACTCGTGGAGACCTTCAAGACTACTTGGAGCATCACACTCGACTACAAAGTACTCGGGGGCTTGTCGACTGGGCATCCCTAGGCCCACCACACATGTGGGCCATACCCGGGAGATAAGTTCCTACACACCTGGTGATAGGCGATGGCCCGATCTTCCGAGAGGTAGATGGTAAACTCGATTGGGTGGAGAACTCAACGTTGACGATCCGGCTTCAAATCAGCACGATTCGGACTCCGCAACCGCTACACCACTGCTCCGCTGGTTATCAACCAAGCACAACTTGATTGACCTCGTCACGAAGGTTTTTCCCTGCAAGCGAATCGAGAACACAAGCAAGAAAGTAAAGCACACAATCTGATAATTGCAGATATGAATTGAAGCAAAGACAAAGGGGTTCAAGTTCTGATTACAAAAGGACTAATCGACACAGTGGTGACGAACAAGAACGTGGGCCCTGATTCACAGCAAAAGACCTCGACGGTACAGTGGCTATGAAGAAAGTTTGATCCTCGATGGAAATCACAACCTATTAAACAAAACCCCAGTCTAAATGACGGTGGCTACTGAGTTTTAACCCCTAAGGGGCGACCTAGGGTTGAGGGGGCGACCAGGGGGGCGTCCTCAACCTGGGCTTAAGGCCCGACACGATACACGACCCAAATGGTCCAAAAAGGTGACGCAGCACCTTGTCGTGGTCACACAGCATGATCCACGAACCTTCTGGAGCTGGGACCAGAACCAAAACGACGGCGTCGTCGTCCCCTTTCCAACACATCCTTATACGCCTAGTTTCGATGCCGGATGAGGGAGATATCGCCGAAACTGTGCAGAGATGTCGACTGAATCCGAACCGAACGTGGCAGCTGAGTTGAAGACGACTTGTAGCGTGGGGAAGGACGTGGCATGTGCGTATCCAGCGTGGCGATGTCCTCATCACCTGGACTACTCGACTAGTGGGCCACGGTGCTAGTACCGTGGATCACAAGGCAAGACAAGACGGACAAGGACTTGTACTACGACTAGGATAGCTTTCTATAACTCGTATAGGCTACTCGGAGTCCTACTCAAATAGTACTGTTGTACCAATCCGACTTGTAACCCTGCCTCCCGTGGTATATAAGGCGAGGCAGGGACTCCTCTCAAAATAGACGTAATCAATACAGAGCCACGCAGCATACATGACGTAGGGTATTACTCACATTGCGGCCCGAACCTGTCTAATTGTGTGTCCTATGTCTCACCATCGTGTTCCTGATCTCGGCGAGCCCCATTGCACAATCTACTACTTCGGGTACCCCGTCGTAGGCTCGGTGTCTAAAACACTAACAGATCATCATAAGTGTTGTCATCAGCAAACTCAGACTTTGAAAGCACATCCCTCTTAAGTCCAGCTAAGAAAGCACGTTTGGACCGTAAGGTGGATTTGCAATTGGTTCTTCAAATTCACTGCATGTTTCCCTTTCCTCTCTGGCTACATGATCTTTTTTCTTATATATATCTTTCTGCAGGCAATACCGTGCAAGAAAGCTCTCAACTTCGGCAGCGGTGAAACTGAAGGAGTGGTGGCTTCCGCACCTATCATGAATGGCAGTGGTGAACCTGTGAATGCGCAAGGATCCTTATCTGTACAGTGCTTTAGACTCATTGCTATTCTGCATCTTTGTTTGCATTGGATTTTTATTCTAAATGCAGATTTGATGATCTTATTTTGTCACTGTTTCTTTTCTTTGGTCGCGCTTTTCAGGTCGAAAATATCACCAGCTTGAGTGCCCCTCCGGAGGCTCCTGGCAACGACGATTCTGTTGTCAATGCTGCTCAGGACAGGTGAAGCTGCTCATCTTCCGCAGACTCAGTGGTTGCAATTGCATTTGTGAATTGCTAACCTCTATTTGTTTTTCTGATGGTCAGTGATGCTGATAAGGTAGCCGAACCTCCTAGGAGAGGCGTGAAGCAGTAGTCAGGAATTGGGAAGAAGTAAGCTGCAGCCTAGGTAAATATCGTGATGCTCAATCAGTTGCTGAACTTCCTCGCTCTTACACATTTATTTGCAGCTGCAGTCTATGAAATGGAGCAGTACACTGTGATGCACAAGTTGTAGATACGACGCTTTCTGTGTCGCTGACTTTTGGGTTCATTTTGTGAAGGAGCGGTTTAAATGGCCATGTCCATCTTAGGATTAGATGTCAGTGATGATTATAGACATGCAATGTCCCTGTGGTAGTCCTGATCATTTTGTGAACGAAAAGGAGGGCTGCTTCAATGCATTGTAAATGACTCCCAGATGTACTCTTTTAAAATTCTGTGTCTAATATTCCGTCTTTCATCGACCACTTGGGATCACCTCTGCTAAACACTACTGTGCACTTCCAAGAATTTGATGTGACTTTCGTGTTTTTTTCAAAGTGTAGGTATAACATGGTGACCTTCTATACGTGCCGGAATTCTTCTCAATGAAAGTGCAGATGTGCAACACTAGCTGGACGAGAGTTCATGTCCTCCATTTTCATGCGTCGGAAACATCTATAGGTAAGGTGCTACAGGCACAAACTCTAAAATCTGAACAGTGCCGGTATGGTGAAAAGGAGAAGGAAGTATTCTTAGTCTATGTTATTTTCAGGAACAATTTTTGCACGTCCCCTGTGTCACAACGAGTACGATGCAACACACTACAGTGGAAGCAGTTGTGCTCTGACAGGTACCTTGGGTATGTAGATTGTCACCTCATTTTCGCTGCTCTCTTTGCTACTTCTCCATTCTCTTTACCGCTCAGCTTGCTACTTCTACTTTTTCTACCGTTCTTCCTTCCTCCTTGCTGCTCCGTCCAGCTGCGCCCCGGTAGATGCTCCTCCCTCTTTTTTCTGCATTGTTGCCGAAACTTTCTTCTCTCAACATCATCGAGTTCATTTTTTCTTTCAACCTTTGCAGGGGTGTCCTCTGTTCGTGCTTCTCTAATCTCTACGCAGGAGCATCCTAACATTCAGAGCAAGGTATACTGTGTCTCAACCACTTCTGCACTCCATTGTAAAATGCCACTGCTGCTGCACAGATGTTCGGTCATGATAATGATTCGGATGTTCACTCGACCCTGAGTTGCATTTCTTATTTGCCTCTTCTTCTATCTTTTCGATCTTTTCCTTGATTGTTTGTGCTGAAACACTTGGTTGCAACGTGGTACGGTCGATGTGCAGATGCAGAGATGGGAGGTAAAACTAAAACTTACTTTCTTATTTTAGAATCACGTGTTCCAACTTTGAGTCTCAGCATACTTGGTTACTTTACCGACTGTCTGATTACTCTAGGCTAAGAGCATTAATCTACCTTTTTGATAAATATGCTTAGATTCTTAGGTTGTGGTGAAAAAAGTCCAGATTAGTGTCCCGCATAACTCCATCTTTTGTACCTTCCTCTGTATTAGATGACATATTATTATGTGGTTGACAAGGTCCTGCTTTAAAAAAATGCCAACACATAAACTTGCACGCTTGATTGTGTTCCTCATGTTGTGCATCAGACTGAGTACTGGGTTTATCATAAGTCGCGCATGTAGTAACACATTTGCCTCTGCCTTGCAATGTTGTTCAGGAGCCATGGCCACAAATAACCAGATTATCTATCGTGATGCTTTTCTTGGAGATATCCAAGATAAAGCCCGTGTGCTTGAACAAATCAGATTTCCATTGGTTGTCAAAGTTAGTGAGGCTGATGGAACCACCACTCTGTCGGCAATCAAAGAACTGCTACGAATTATTTATTGCGATCACGGCACCATCAACCTTATTGCTCAGTCAGAAAACAAGCTCATGCTCATGTTTTCAGATGATCGGGATGCTTTGATTGCATACGAAGATCTGCACAATACATCAGTGCAAGACCGCGGGGGGTCTATTATCAGCTTCAAGATATGGCATCCGGTTGATGATCTTGGTTATGACGTTGCGGATCATCATATATACATTGCCGTACAAGGTCTGCCGCAACATTTGTGGAAAAGGGAAGTTGTCGAGCAGATTCTCCATCCTTATTGTGCTTTGGGAGAACTGTCAGATGAGACACTCAAGAGAACAAACCTTTGTTCATTCACAACATTTGCTTGCACTCAGCAGAGAATCACAATACCAAGAAAGATTTCATTGAAGGTCGTAAAGGAAAGCACCAAGAACTCTTCGTTGAAGATCAAAAGCAACTCAAAACAAGTTTTTATTTACACGTTGATAACAGATGCTGTTGGTTACCTCTGCGGCCAAATGACACATTGTTCCTGCAACTTGGAGAACCTAAACACCAGATATGAGTCCACATATGATCCCGACAATTCCCAATGTTTCCTTGCTGAACTACCCGACAACAGGGACCTACTGGAGGAGCTCCAATTCGCAGTTGTTGCCATGCCATCCAATGATCACCATGGCTGTCAGAACGAGGACATGCAGAGCATGGTATCAGGCTATGTTGGTTCACCAGTCAAAGTTCATAGGCTAGACAGCAAGCACTTGATGATCTTGCCATCTAACAAATTTACAGCACACACTACAAAGAGCAAACTTATGGATATTAAGTTCCTGACTATTGATTCTGCTAGATTCACATTGGATGGTTGGAATAGCAGCATCATGTCTACTACAGAAACACTTTCAGTTAAGGTCTCTGTCAGTATGACTGAAGTACCAGCTCATCTCTGCACTCCAAAGCTGATCAAATTCATTCTCAGCCCTTACTGTGCTGCTGACACTGAAGAAAGGCAACCGCAAATCATGCCGACATCTGAGAAATACAACTGCACCGCTTGGACAAATACACCATCCGACATCCCAAAAAGAATCATGGCGGCTCTGTTTGCAAGATCACCGCGTCAAGAAAGTTGCACCTCAATAGACCTCATGATCACACAAATGTTTGTTGATGCAACTGCCATCCAAAGCTCATCTACATACAAAGGTGAGCAACGCAATCGCTGCTGCAGAGTATCTGCCGTTCTAACATTTTAATACACTGTGCCATTCTATCTTCACGCTATTCACCATCCACTATTGATTCTATCTTGCTTGCCATTCTGATTACTCTATCTCTCAACTAATACAACAACTTCACGCTATTCGCAGCAGGATGAAGGTCGGAGCTACAGCCCAAATGGCTGACTAACTGAGAACGAGAGCAGCAGTATTACTTCTGAGAACCCAAACTGTTCCTCGGTTGTTATTCTGAAGAAGATGTATTTTGGACACGCTGGCACAATGATATTTCCTTTTGCACTGGCGGACACGCATGTGGTCTACTTTGATGTATTTGAACCCAGAAGTAGCTTTATCATCTGATGCGCTGAGTGCCTATCAGCAAAACAGTCACCATCGTCACTGTCTAATGTAGCCTATGAATATTTCTTCTCAGTTACCATATTCTCAGTGTTTTTCATGCATGCATAACATAGACCACTCAGCTTCAGCCACCTATGTTCTATCGTCCTCAAATATTATCCAATGTAATACCTCAGTAAAAAACTTTTCGTGGTAAGAAGTATTGCTAGCCACAATCTGATCTAAGGGCTAACTTCTAACTGAGAACACTGAAACTAGACAGCAAAAAAAATCAGGGTGACTCAAACACCCACAACAAACCCAGGTGGCAACATTCTTACAGCTACGATAACAACTCCACAAATACCAGTACAGATATACTCCTAAGCAAAATAATAGATAATTAAAAATTATTACAAAGATAGTAGTTCCAATCTGCAGATTATACCGTACTTAAGAGTCTTGCACACTAGAGAAACCAACCAGAATAACAACAGCAGACATATCTGACGAAGCTCTAAGAAAGCAACAGACACTACTGATGAGGAACCTAGACCACTCCACATGCAACGACACAATAACACTAGACCTCAATCAAAGCCCACTACAACTCTTGCTTTCTAGAAAGGAATGAGAGAAACAGCAGCGTTTTCGTTCATCGAACGAACCGTTCCACTGATCGCAGCAAGACACTGTTTAATCTCAGCAGCAAGGGCTTCTAATCTTTCAGCAAGAGCTTCTCCGGAAGGATGGAGGCAAAGTCTACCCACATAAGAACTGGACATCATGATCATTCCTCGACGAGTGCAGTCAAGGTAAGAGCAGATCAAGCTTCCAAGATTGCCCAGAACTTCCGCATCTGAACCCAATGCAGCAACACTTTCCTTGGCAACCACGTAAGCCACACGATTCATATCGTTTATCTCCACACCGCGTTCACAGTAAATGCAAGAAGAGCGTTGTATATAGCAGTTTGGGTTGCTTCCACAACAGACCGACTAACAAGACCAGAGGCTGTGAAATCACGTGGTCCAGCACCATTGAACTCGATGAAGCATCTGCACCGTGAACCACAATTCTCAACCCTGAAAGCAGGAGGATTATAACCGAGCAAGGAAGCCACTTGATTCAGCATCATCCACACACCTCCACCGAGCTTTGTAGATCCACTCTGCAGCAAAGCGTTGCAGTTAGACACAGTCAAGTGCAAAATTAAAAGCAATAAACAGAAACCTACAAACAAAAAGAACCTTGCCAAAATAATGGCTACCTCTCTATCAGGCAGCATAAAACCAGCAGTATTTAAAAAATCCAAGAGGTTTCCATGGTCAGCCACTGCACCGAGGCGATCGACGAACTGACCACGAACGATTCCGGCACGAGCGTGCATCATCTGAAGAAAAGCAACACAGGAAACTGCTGAGCTAACAATGCCTTCATCTACTCCGCTTCTTCTCATATCCTCAATCCTTTGCAGAAAGAACATAGGCCCAGACTGAATAGACTCAAAAACCTCAAATGCCTGCCCAGATATATCCTCGAGGATCGAACTACTTTCCTCAAACTTAATCAATAGTGCAGAATGCCTTTCTATGCAATGCCACACACAAAGAAGGCTGTAATCAAGCACTGTGTAGTTGCAATCCTGCCACAGAAGGCGCACCACAGCAGCTGAGGCACTCTCCTCTGCCTCCTGTTCAGCATTTGCATTGTCACCCACGGCAACAATATCCTGCATCACACCGGGATCTGCGGTGCTAGGGATCTGGAAAGAAACCCGCATTCGAAACAGATTGCTCGCGGAAATATTCACAAACAAAGGATCTGTTCCACCGGCTTCGTTGACAGCCGCGACAAGGATCGAACGACAGCCGAAGACAACACCATGAGCCATGCCTGCATTAGAACAAGCAGGCGTCAGAACATCAGTAAAAACAGAACAACAACCAATCCATACATGGATCCGACATACAAAGAGGGTGCCATAACCGCGCCATAGATCCAATGAAGAGCACACCGTATGCGCTCAGATTTAACAAAGTAGAAATTAAAAACACGAGAACAAAGCAAAGCGACGCCCAGACATCGCCTAATCCGGACAATACAAATGATGGATAACACGAGAAATCGAGCTGGAGCATGAACATACCTCCCGGAGCGACCAAGGCCTTTCTTCACCCTGCAAGAAAAGCAGCACCACAGCGAGAGAAAATTGCAAACATAGGACTTCTATCGTTGTGTCTTCGCAGTTTTGCCATTTGTAATATCGCACACGTAAATTTGGGACTCCAAACATGTGTCATTTGTTTCTCATGCCATTCTATGTATTTTTTTCTCTTTTCTAGTTATTTCTTTTGATTTGTGGAAGGAAAGGACTCCTTTACCCTTCTGTTGTTCTTTTTGACGTCGCATACGAATCGATAACTGGCCTGTACGCACGCACCCTTAGCCGCCGGTCACTGGCCGCCGAACTTCGTTGATGTTGACCTTCTTCTGAAGCCATCGGCCCATCGCTAAAAAGATTACGAGGACACATCCTGACTCTGCTAGTGTGGGAGTTCATGGCTACAATGCTCTGCATGCTGCCGTTCCTTTCCTGTATGACGCACGCGGCCGACGGTCACTGGCCGCCAGACGTGCCTATACGCCTGTACGCACGCGCCCTTGGCCGCCGGTCACTCGCCGCCGGACCTGGCTGCTGGCAGAACGTGTGCTGCCTGGGCGGACGGCGCCGCCAGGCCCTCAGTGGCCGGCGCTAGCACAACCTGGGCGGCCGGCGCGGCAGGGCCGGCCAGGCTCCGGCGGTCGCAGCGGATTCGTCTCCTTCGGTCCGACGGATTCGTCTCCTTCGGTCCGCCGGCGCAGCGCATCTTGATCCATGGCCGCCGGTGCAGTAGCTACTGGAGGCGGCGGCGAGGACATTTCGTCTAGAGATGTATACTCCACAGGCAAAAATATATGTATGATCATTAAAAGAAATAGCAAATACTCAAAATGGCATGAGAAACAAGTGACACGTGTTTGGAGTCTTAAATTTACATGTGTGATATTACAAATGGCAAAATTACGAAATCACAACGATAGGAGTCCTATATTTGTAATTTTCTCCCACAGCGAGCAGGGCCAAACTTCAAGGAGATGATGATGCTATCCGAATAAGGGGGCGCTGCAGCAGGACGATGGATAGAATCCTCGCTGCAGCGCGTCAGTAGGCTCACGGGTTGATTCCCGGCACTCGCACCAAGGACCAAAAAGCACCTCCCCGTGAGCACATATGCAGCAAAGACTTGACCGAAGGTCCATCCATTATACCCGTTGGAACAAGGACTCCAAGTACCGCAAACAGAACAATACTAATCAACAGAAACCAAAATTGATGAATCCTTCAGCGACAACATTCGACAAACCACATTCAATCCCTGGAGGTGAGTTACACAGTGAGCACCTCACGAATCCCGACGGCTCCACTGCGCAATCGAACACTGATCGAGACGCCGCCGCCGCCGCAAACAAGCCCCACTCATGCAAATCCACTGAGAAGAAGAGGAAACGAAATGAGCACAGTGATCCAAACCCTAAAGAAAAAACGACCACGTCGACTGTCATGGACCATAGGCTACGACTGGCCCAAACAAAACACCCCATCACCAAGTATACTCTGTTGCACACAATGAGCACTACAAAAGAGGAGGGATGGAGAATGCGCCGGAACAGGCCCATTGGCCCATCTCTTTCGTTCGCCACGATCCGCGCGCACCTACTTTCTCTATATGGGCCGGCGGGCGCGCCACATTCGGAATTTTTTCTTTTTTTACATTTTTCTTTCCTCCTTTTTGCAAAAATATATGGTCCGGAAAAAAATTTGCAAAACTATACATCTAGCGCCGTGGGGGACGGCGGCAGGGACCTACGGCCCACGGCGGTAGGGGTCCAGTCTGTTTTCAAAAATTTGTAATTTTTTTGTTTGAACTCGGATGGAGGAAAACTTTATATGAAAATTGTAGCTTTTGATGGGATCTACAACTTTGTATTTTAAAGTTTTTCCATTTGAAGTCATCTTCATAGTCAAATAATCGATAAACTATCCAGATCTCAGTTTGCAGTCTTCAGATCTGAATAGTGTATCGATTATTTGAGTATGAAGATGACTTCAAATGGAAAAACTTTGAACTACAAAATTGTAGATCTCGTCGAAAGCTACAATTTTCATATAAAGTTTACCTCCATCCGAGTTCATGCAAAAAAGTTACAATTTTTTGAGCATAAACTGAAAACTGAGATCTCAATATGAAAACTGAGATCTGGATAGTATATCGATTATTTGACTATGAAGATGACTTCAAATGGAAAAACTTTGAACTACAAAGTTGTAGATCTCGTCGAAAACTACAATTTTCATATAAAGTTTACCTCCATCCGAGTTCAAACAAAAAAATTTAAAATTTTTGAAAACAGACTGGACCCCTACCGCCGTGGCCCACGACGGTAGCAGCGCTACAGTACCGCTCGCCTCTAACGCCGTGGGGCACGGCGGTAGGTCCCTGCCGCCGTCCCCCACGGCGCTAGATGTATAGTTTTGCAAAAAAATTTCCGGACTATATATTTTTGCAAAATTGAGGGGGAAAATATAAAAAAAGAAAAAATTCCCACATTCGCTAGTGCACTACCAAACCTGTTGCAATCCATTAGTTGCAGAGAGCCACCCGTTGGGATCAAGATCAATCAGCACCAACACTTCATTGATCACTTTTGACAAATACTAGCAAGAAGCATATGACAACAAAGCATGTGTTTAGATTCCCCTCTAAATTTTTTGGAAAAGGAATCTTGTATGCATGGACCACTAAATGAAGTTTATTTGCAAAATCTTTTCACAGATGAGTGCATCTTTGCGTGATGAATCTAATGAGCATAATTAATTTAATGATTTGCTACAGTAATGTAACAGTAACCATCCTCTAATCGTGTTGTCAAAACCCTCGTTAGATTCCTCTCGGAAATGTACATAGAGGTGTGGAGGTAGTTTTGTAAACTATCTTTATTTAATATCTTTAATTAACTGTCAAAGTCGTATTTAATACCTAATTTTTTTTATAAACACGGACAAAACCAAACCCATCTGGCCATCTCATCCACTCCTTTTCCACAATGCCAAGTGGCAGTTCCTGATTAGTTCTGTCCATTTTACATGGCCCTCCTCAAGATTTTGTGTGATAGGCCAGTGGGCCCCACCATGCGCCACGTCAGCTGCCAAGCCATCCCAGCAAGGACCATCCGGCCAATCCCCGTCCAGCAAAAGATGGCCTCCTATCCAATCCACATGTATAAAAGCACGGCCTGTGTTCCGACACCAAAACACAAACACAGAGTAGAGCATCATCCACAGCAAGGAGTGCTCTGATCGAGATGGCCGCCGCCACCATGGCTCTGATCTCCCGCGCGCTCGTCGGCAAGCCGGCGGCCAGCACCAGGGACGTGTTTGGCGAGGGCCGCATCACGATGCGCAAGACCGGCGGCGCCAAGCCGAAGCCGGCGGCGTCCGGCAGCCCATGGTACGGCCCCGACCGAGTCCTGTACCTCGGCCCACTCTCCGGCGAGCCCCCAAGCTACCTGACCGGCGAGTTCCCCGGCGACTACGGCTGGGACACCGCCGGCCTGTCCGCCGACCCCGAGACCTTCGCCAAGAACCGCGAGCTGGAGGTCATCCACTCCCGCTGGGCCATGCTCGGCGCGCTCGGCTGCGTCTTCCCCGAGCTGCTCGCCCGCAACGGCGTCAAGTTCGGCGAGGCCGTCTGGTTCAAGGCGGGTTCCCAGATCTTCAGCGAGGGCGGCCTTGACTACCTCGGCAACCCGAGCCTTATCCACGCGCAGAGCATCCTGGCCATCTGGGCCTGCCAGGTCGTTCTCATGGGCGCCGTCGAGGGGTACCGCATCGCCGGCGGCCCGCTCGGCGAGGTCGTCGACCCGCTCTACCCCGGCGGCAGCTTCGACCCGCTCGGCCTCGCCGACGACCCCGAGGCCTTCGCCGAGCTCAAGGTGAAGGAGCTCAAGAACGGCCGCCTCGCCATGTTCTCCATGTTCGGCTTCTTCGTGCAGGCCATCGTCACCGGCAAGGGCCCCCTCGAGAACCTCGCCGACCACCTCGCCGACCCCGTCAACAACAACGCATGGGCCTACGCCACCAACTTCGTCCCCGGCAAGTGAGCTACAGAGCGAGCGATGGGCATGGGTGCACGATGACGCGCACGGCGAGGTGAAGCGATCGACCGGGGGTGGGGTCGCCGTTGACGTACGTATTCGTATGTACTGCAGCTTGTACGAGTATGTGTGAACGAAGCCTGGGATCATCAGCTTGTTGTACCAGTAGTGTATTTGTACGCATGTTCTGGACGGGGTCAATGAAATATGCACATAGTTGTAAATAATTTTTAAGTGATTTTGACTTTCTGTAAATTATCAACGAGATCGCATCTAGGTTAGGTCCTATAAGAATCCACCCAACTAAAATTTAGCTACTCTCTCCATAAAAAAAAAAAGCAATTCTCGCTTTTCGAAGTAAAACTATTTGAACTTTGACTAACGATATAGAAACAAATAATGACATTCATGAAACAAAATAAATACCACTAGAGTAGTTATAGAATATACTTTCATGAAAATTTATTTGAAGATATAAGTGTTGATGATATTTATTATAAATTTGGTCAAATTTGAGCTAGTTTGACCGGCACAAATGTTATAGTTGCATTCTTTTGTGGATGGAGGAAGTAACTAAAGTTTAGCAGCTTTCTTTTTAGCTAGCTATAGTTTAACTAGCTAAAATTTAGCTAGAGGTGTTTGGATCCTCTAGCAAAATGGTAGTTGAAAATATATTTGTCTATCCTATCTCTTATTCTCACTTTAAATACTTTTCTTGAGGATGGAGGGGTAATTTAATCTTTTATCACTTTAGCTGGTTTAGCTGGGTTCATCTAGCTAAAGAAATCTTGAGTTAGCTAAAATTTAGTTGGGTCCTGTTTGGATCCGTAGAAGCTAAATTTAGTCAGCTAAAGTTTAGTTGGTGGATCCAAACAGAGCCATAGTAGGTTTAAAAGTTGTTATCTAGGTCTAAAAATGTCTATGAAGCACCTCTTGCCGAGCACGTCTATGCATAGCTGCTGTGATGGAATACAATCCATCACGCTGCTCCTACTAACTATTCCGCATGCCGAACTCCTTACGGGCGTAGCAAATATCTTTTTTTATTCCTTCCTATCTCTACGGTGCATGCATATAAAAATCAAAATATGTTGATATCATCCTCACCTAAAGTTGTTTGAAACTTAAAAAACCTATAAATGTTAAACCGAGTATCAAAATTAAATTCCCATTGCACTGTTGGATTTCTGACAATAAAAACTTCGAAACAAGATCCCACTTGACTGTATTTTGAAAAAAATACTTGTATTTTTAATTAAGATTATATATTCTGTAATACATAACTGCAGAACAAAATTTACAAACTACCAGAACAAAATATTTGTACGTACTGAACAAATTTTACAAACTAGCAGAATAAAATATTTAAATGTACCGAACAAATTATATGAACTATCAGAGTAAATATGTATACGTGTTGAACAAATGTTACAAACTACTAGAGCAAAACATTTATACGTACCGAGCAAATTATATGAACTGTTGGAACAAATATGTATACGTGTCGAACAAATTCTACAAACTGCTGAAACAAAAAATTTGTGCGTACCGAACAAATTACATGAACTAACAAAACAAATTATAATAGAGGAACAAATATTTACAGAGGGGGAAAATAAATATATAAAAGAGAACAGCAAATATGTAGAGAAAAATGAATCACAAAGCATTAAATCAATCAAACAAGAAAATTTTCGCTGAGCGAGAACAAATTTTCACTAATGTGGAATAAATATTCATTGTGGAGAACAAATCTCTACCTATCTCTACCTAACAATATAATAATATTAAAGCAAAGATTGAAAGATTGCTTTTGCCCAATATTTTCGTATGTCAACAACACCGGTAAAAAAACCGTGCGAACCGGTCATACAGATACGAAATCGAGTAGAAAACACACCGGTGCAGAAAAACCACATGAATCCAAACCGAAACCCCCCTAAAAAAACCGGAAGTCGAAACCCCCCCCCCCCTCCCCCTCCTAAAATCGGTGGATAAAAAAAGCCCTGCTCCTAAAGTGATTGGAACCTGCATCTTCAAAACCAACGGAACAACTCAAACCAATGCGGCTAATTATCACTTGTGATGAGGAAGCACATATTCGTCTTATTTTGACATCACACAAATCGAAAAGGTTATGGAAGATTGAGTAGGGCCGTAGGTGTTCGAACTAAATTCTCCAGCTTATCTTAAGAGGAATGCCAAATTTGGTCGGGTTTAAATATTCATGACTCGGATGAAGGTTACCGCTTTAAGCTAATCACTATATAATAAATAATATGTAACAATAATGATACAACTAAATCCATTTGATTATCATACATCCACAGATAATGTAGTTTTCTTAAAAAAATCTAGATATCTGTCTATACTTAATATTACAGTGCCGTTGTTTCTTCCAACCGTCATCATTATTTTGAAAAAACATCACTTTTTCATAATCATCAATAATAGGCGGGTCCTCAAGAAACAATACATTAATTAATGTTTGCATGTCATAAGCTATTGATACGTAGAGTTATATCGATCTGTGGCGAGGCGCGTCAGTAGTGGGATGACGACACGGTAAGGGAAGCCAAAGTCGGGGCGAGTGACGACGGGTGATGTCGGGGTGGCGTGAGCGTAACGATGAGCCGGGGAGGTGGGGATAACAACAGGGTCAGGATAGACGACGACGAGGCTGAGAGGCGCGGACGATGGCGTGTGAGGTTGGGTGGCGCACGTGATGGGGAACGACGTGTGCGGTCGGAGAAGGTAAGGTCAGGTAGACGGCGACAAGACCGACATATGATGGTGATGTTCGGGAGGTGCGGATAATGGCGGACGAGATTAGAGTGGCATTGTCAGGGTTTGTTACCGCCGGCAAGTAAATTTGCACGATCGCGTGTGGGGGAATGCACGGTGGCACAAGAGACACAGAGGATTATACCGGTTCGGGCCTCCGGAGAGTAATACCCTACGTCCAGTCTGAGGGGGAGTGTTCTTTATGCTCAGGAGTTCGTAGTAGGGGTTGCAAACTGGTCGGGAGAGGGTCTCTGCGCCCAAGTCCCTGGTGCGCGTGCACGTGGTTCTTGTAGCAGAGTCCTGTGTACGTGAGTGGGTGTGAACGACTATGAGATGTATGAGATGAGATATCGATCGGGTCTTATGATCGCTTGCGTGCATTCGTCCCCTCCTCCCCCTTTTATAGTTGCAAGAGAGAGGCCTACGGGGGGTAAAACGGGAATGGAAACTAGATTACAGTGTAGGGCGTCTTTCTCCACGTCGGGCGGCATGACGAGGCGGCTGGAACAGCTAGGGACTGTAGCAGAGTAATTGTTGAAGGTATAGGCCTCCTGGAATTGTGGGCTCTGAGTAGTCGGCGTTGGGACTCCTCGAACTCGTCTCCGAGTAGTCTGGTCATCGTAGGTCGTAGGCTCCGTACCTTGCTCCCGTCAGTGGAGTTGGTATGCGTATTTCCCGGGTACTGTGGGGCTCCTGTGTGCACGGAGTGGCCCGCACTGTGCCGTTCGTGGCGTAGTGGGCGGCGCGCATTGTGCCGTTCGTGGCACAGTGGGCGGCCATGCCTCCTGACACCAGACATCCCCTGTCAATATGACCCTACATGGAGGGGGCTGCACGTGGCAGCGTGGGAGCGGGCGTGCGCGGAAGGCCCGTCATATGAGTAGTGGGCCCCGACTGCGGCTGCCTTTGCCGCGAAGGCTTGGCTTGCCGGGGACGGAAACTACTAGTGCGAGCGAGTAGTCGGAGGCAGAATGGAAACTACTCGTGCGAACGAGTAGTCGTGGCGGGGACGAAAACTTGTCGTTCGAGCCGTCACGCGGTTGGAAACTAGTCGGATGGACCCCTAAGTACTCGGAGACCGGCTGGATGGGCCGCCAAATACCTTGGGGGCGGATGGTGCCCGCTCGTGCGGGCCGCCAAGCATTTGGTCCTGACGGAAACTGGTCGTACGGGCTGCCAAGTGCTCGGGGGCACAGTACTCATTGTACAGGCTGCCAAGTACCCGGTGTGTCAGTCCGTACTACACTTTTTGGTAGTCGTGGTGGGCCCTGGTCTAGGGCCTCGTCAGTAGCCCCCGAGCCTGGTGAGGGAGTTAAGAACTCGCTCCCGGGCTCCGTGGTCGTGGTGATGAGGAGGTAAGTTGTATTTTTCCGGCGGCGGCGCGCGAGCGCACCCGCGGGTGGTAGCCCCCGAGCCCACGGCCAAGTCGGAGACTTGATCGTGGGGTTAAATTGCGATATGATGTTGTGGAGATTTTGTGCCGTTGCTCGTCGCGGGAAATGCGCGGCGTGGGGTAAATGGCAATGATTTCGCGCTGGTTGTAGGATTTGTGGGCCCGTCACGGGTGACGTGGCGGTGCGCTTGTGCGTGATTGGTGCCAGGGGCGCGCCTTTTGAGGGCCGTCACTTCGGTTCGTGGGACGTGCGGCCAGAGGTGGACCCGGGCATTAACTGCTGCGCACAGTTACCGTCCCTTTATATGCGGTGACTGCAGGTTGGGTTTTCCCCTTCTTCTTTCTCGCTACTCCTACCGCCGTCGATTCTTATTCATCCTCGCATCCTCCGCGCCCGCGCCCTCTCACATTCCTCGATTCCGTCCTCGAGCCCGCTCTCTGCCGCTGCCGTCATGTCGAACTGGACGCGCTCCGTCGTGACCTTCTTGAAGCTCGACCGACTCGTCTCCATGGGTATGCTCCCGGCGCTCACCGGAGCCGAGGAGTGGAAGCTTCCCGAGCTCGAGGTCACCCCCAGCCTTCGATGGGGTACGTCATCTCGTTCGTGGCTTTCCACGAGCGCGGCTTCTCCGTCCCCGCGGGACGGTTCATCCGTGCCATGTTCGAGGAGTACGGGCTGCAGCTCCAGCACCTCAACCCCAACAGCATCCAGCAGATGGCGGTGTTCGAGGCGCTGTGCGAGGGGTACCTGAACATCGATGCTCACTGGGATGTGTTCAGGTATTTTTTCAAGTTCGTGTGCCTGAAGGACGAAGGCCACGCGGTGGCAATCGGGTGCGCCGGGCTCCAAGCGAAGCAGGTAGGTCAGACGAGTACATCCGTACTTTCCTGACGAGCTCCAACAACGGGTGGCATGGGGATTGGTTCTATCTCGAGAACGATCCTCGGCACCCGCTCCCGGCGTACGACGGCAACTGGTTCGAGCACGCGCCGGAGAAGTGGAAATACGGGCCGGAGAAGAAAGACCAGCCCTGACTGCTTCAGAGCGGCTTCAAGGCTATCCGGGAGCTCCGGGCTCGCGGCGTGGACATGGTGGCCGTCATTGGCGGCTACCATGCGAGGGGGATCGTGCCGCTCCAGCGGCGGCCCCTTCGCCTTTTCAAGATGACGGACAACTGGGCCCCTTTCGCGGGGACGGTGACGGCTGACCCCTTGCCCTCGGAGGATGAGGTTCAGCGTCGGGTGGCGCAGTCGACCGGGATCGCGCACGTGTTCTGGCTGCCGCCAGACTTGCTGCCGATGCTCCCGCACCCGAACACCGTGGCTGTGGTAAGCTTTTCCTCGACAACTTCTGACTTGTTTGGGGATTTTGGTGTTGGGCTCTGACCCCTTCATGTTCGCTTAGATGGTGAATCTACACGTCGTCCCCTCGCGGGCTCTGCTCGTGGAGGATCTGGCGCGCACCCGACTGGCCGCCGTAGTGGAGAAACGGCAGGCCAACCGCAAGAAAGCGCACCAGCAGAAGGAGATTGCGAAACAGAAACAAAATGACCGCCGTGCGTGCCGACACGCTCGGGAGGCGAATGTCTCCTCGGACGAGGATCCCTCGGCGTCGCCCCCATGGACCGGCGATAAGATCTCCGAGTTCGAGTGGAGCGAGGATGAGTCGCCCCAGCCCGTGCAGCCGCACGCTGGGTCGGCGCCCGCACCACATGTCGCGGAGGCCAGCTCGAGCCGGCGGATGTCGCATTGGTCTCCTCAGGGGGACCAGTCCAAAGTGTGCACTCGCTCCCTCCCGCGCGGCGGCCGCGCCCCTACAGAGAGAAGGTGCTCCCCCCGGCGTGGTGATTCTGCTCGTCGGTCGTCCGGGCGCGACGTTTCGTCTCGCCCTTCTTCTGGTGACTAGCTGCACCGAAGGTCTCATTCCCCACCGAGGCGTGCGTCTCGGGAGGAGCGGACCACGTCGAGGGCTTCTCCCCCGCCCAGGGCTCAGGGTGGGGGATCGGACGTCCCCCCTCCCCCCCGCGGTGCCTTCAGTCGGTGATCGTCGCGGGATCCGGGCCGGTTCCCTCCCAGACTTCCATACCGGGCGCGGGAGGCAAGAGGTCGGCTCCCACCTCGAGTTCGATCTCGACGAGCTCTAAGCGGCCCCGCCTCATCACGTCGGGGCAAGTTCCGACTTTAGAGGTCTCCAATCAGTTAGTTGAACTGCTCGGAGGTGTACCTTTCGAATTGGCCTTGTCGTGATGTTTTCTGTGTTCCAGCCGCCCAGCGCCCAGTACGATGAGGCGTCGGCCAAGAAGACGCTGCGCTGGCAGGAGCAGGTGGTCAGCGACGCACCCCCGCCGGCCGCTCCGCCGCTGATCCTTCCGTCGGGTCAGATCGACAGGGAGGCGGGAAAGGGGTCCGCGGCCCAGGAGGAGGTGGTCCCCCCGAGGGGCGCTGAGAGCCCCGTGCGCAGCGACCTGTCGATGGGGCAGATGGGCTTGGGGGGCGACGCCCCCACAGAAGAGGAGCTCTCGGCCCGTCAGGCCGAGCTGGAGAGGTGTCTGTCCGGGCCTCAGTCACCAGCCCTTGAGGCACCGACCCTCGAGGTGCCAGACCCCAAGGCAGCTGTGCTGGTCGGGAACGTCGGGGCGCCCGCCCCTGAGGCGACGGTGCTGTCGGGCGATGGCGTTGTCGATGTGGAGCAGGCCGTCCCCACTCGCGAGGAGACCTTGGTCGTAGTGAATGTCACTGTGATCGAGGACGTCATCCCCGTCGCGTCGGCGGCTCCTTCCACGACCGGCGTCGTGCCCTCTCCTGTGGCTCCAGAGGTCTTCGACATCCCGGAGTCTCGAGTTGATCCTTCTCGCCGCGAGGGTAAGTTGTTGATCCTTATGTTTTCTTTCTCCGTCAATCTTCCGACCCTGTCGCCCTATCTGAATCGTGAAGCTTCCCGTGGCGTAGGAACTCGTCGGGCGCGGCGCCGACAGGTCCCACGCCATCGAGGCGCTCCGAGCAGAGAAGTTGCAGCTGGCCGCGACTCGTCTTGTCGCGGTAGCTGGCGAGGCCGGCAGAGCAGCTGAGCGGGCCGCCCTCGAGGCGAGGGTGAAGTCCGTGGAGGACAACGCGGCCATCGCGCAGACGGAGAGGACCGTCCTGGAGGTGAAGTTGGCCAAGGCGGAGAAGGCAACGACGGAGCTGCGATCAGACGCCGAGGCCGCCGCCCGAGCTGCCAGCCAGGAGAAGGTGGAGCTCGAGACGAGGCTGGGCCGGGCCGAGTCCGACCTCCAGGTGGCCCGTGAGAGGGTGACAGCCCTAGAGGCCTAGGTCAACAACGCCGTAACCGAGGGGACCTGGCTCCGTGAAGTCGCCCGTAAGCGCGAGGAAGAAATTATCAGTGAGTGCCTCATGGCCCTCACATCTTTTTCTTTTCACGTAGTCGATTGGTTTCGTGACGTTGTTTTGTTTTTGGGGCGGACAGGTCTCCGTGTGGCCCGCAACAGCTTGTCGAAGCAGGTCGCAGAGAAGGAGAGCCTCGTGACCACCCACCTCGTCAAGAACCAGGAGGTGGTGGAGCTCACCCACACCCTCTCTGAAAAGACGGAAAGTATGAGGAGAACCCTTACAGTCTTTGTCCTCCCTCGACAAAGACTTTTAGCTAACGTTCGTTCTCTTTTTCCCTTTCCTTTTTTCAGGACTTGTTACGAAGCTCGAGTAGTCCCGAAAGTCATGTGCAGAGATCAAGAAATCCCTCGAGGGGGTTCAGACCATTCGCAACAACATGGCTCGGGCTGTCCACAAGGTGCTGACGGACCTCGGAGTCGGCTCCGCTCCTAGCTTGGTGGATCGCCTAGCTCTTGTCGTCGGAACGTCTCGGCAACACGCGCTAGACGTGGTGTGCGACGTGGTGCACAAGGCCGTTGTTGTGTTCTTGTCGCACTACCCGGAGCTGGACCACAAGTTGCTGGGCGAGGGGTGGGCGTCTGGCTACGATGACGATGCATACGACGCCTTTGAGAGGGACTCTGTTGACTTCGTAGACGCCGTGACTGCCAACACTCTTCATGACTTGGGCCTGTAAACAGAAACTACATAGCCTCGCAGGGGCCTTTGATCATATTTTGTTATGTAAATAACCTATAAACCGTGTGTGATCGTTTTTTGATTTAGGTTTACAAGTTTCTTCGTTGTTTCGTTAGTGTTGTTCTCTTTTCGAGCAGCCGGGATCTTACGAGTCCGAGCAGTACAGCTTAAGGCTTCATCGGTGGCGCTTTGTCCTGTAACTGCGGGGGTGTAGGAACTCGGAAGCCTGGCCGGGTTTAGCCTTTCAGTAATACTACTCGGACGTGTAGCCCCCGAGTACTTTGGGAGAACGAGTGAGCGCACATGTTTTTGCAAACAATAAAACTGCTCAGGGCAGTCGCTTAGACGATTGCCCGGCTACTTCCGAGGGAGTGAGAGAAAACAACCCGGAATCCTAAGTTATGCTTACGGGTCTTCGCACCGTAGCCGCGGAGGCGTAAGTACTCGGAGCCCGGACAAGCACAGGCTCGTGGCCGCGCAGTTGTCCTCCATCTCCTTAGCAAGCGCGGGTGTACCGTGATGATCATTTGCGAGTGCAATAAACCGTAGATGGTTTTTAATCAAAAAAAGTTTTCAGAAACGTGTGGGGGTGGGACGTCATGTCCTGGTGTAGCCCCCGAGCCCACGGGGAAGTCGGAGACTTGCTCGTGGAGTAAAAAGGCTTAAAAACGTTTTACTCAGGCGAAAGACGTAAGCCAAAACGAAGATAGCATCTTTATGGATATGAACATAGCTCGAGGCCTTTGCATTATCATAAGATGAAGCAAAGAACTTTGCTTAAGGATAAAAGCGGCGTAACTGTTCTATGTTCCATGCGTTGGAGATGACCCTGCCGTCCTCGTACTTGAGCTTGAAAGTTCCCGGATGAAGCACCTGGTCGACGATGAATGGTCCCTCCCATGGCGACGAAAGCTTGTGCCGGCCCTCGTTGCTTTGGACTCATCGGAGCACGAGGTTGCTGACTTGGAACTCGCGGCTTCGTATGTTGCGCTCGTGGTAGCGTCGTAGGGCCTGCTGGTACTGTGCTGAGTGGAGGAGAGCGACACTACGCGCTTTATCCAACTGATCAATGGCGTCTTCGAGAGCGACCTAGTTGCCTTCTTCGGTGTACGCCTGGACCCTTGGGCTGCCGTAGTTGATGTCCGTCGGGAGAACAGCCTCCGACCCGTGCACCAGGAAGAAAGGCGTGCAGCCGGTGGCCTGACTAGGCGTGGTGCGTAGGCTCCACAAGACGGACGGGAGCTCCGCGGCCCACGTTGCTCGGAACTTCTCGAGGCGCTTGAGAATTCGTGGCTCCAGGCCTTGCAAGATCATGTCGTTCGCCCTCTCCACCTGCTTGTTGGTCCTCGGATGGCTGACGACGGCCCAGTCCAAGCGGATGTTGTTGTCGTCACAGAACTTGAGGAACTTTTTGCCGGTGAACTGGGTACCGTTGTCGGTGATGGAGTTTGGGATTCGGAAGCGGTAGATGATGTTGGTGAAGAACGCGACGGCCTCCTCAGAGCGGACGTTTGTTATCTATCAGTGTTTTAGACACCGAGCCTACGACGGGGTAGCCGAAGTAGTAGATTGTGCGGTGGGGCTCGCCGACATCAGGAACATGATGGTGAGACACGGGGCACACAATTAGACAGGTTCGGGCCGCAATGTGCGTAATACCCTACGTCCTGTATGCTGCGTGGCTCTGTATTGATTGCGTATGTTTAGAGAGGGGTCCCTGCCTCGCCTTATATGCCACGGGAGGCAGGGTTACAAGTCGGATTGGTACAAGGGTACTATTCGAGTAGGACCCGGAGTAGCCTATTCTAGGTATGGAAAGCTATCCTAGTCTTAGTACAAGTCCTTGTCCGCCTTGCCTTGCCTTGTGGTCCATGATACCAGCACCGTTGCCCACTAGTCGAGTAGTCTAGGTGTACAGGAACTCATCTCCCAGGTATGGCCCACAGTGTGTTGGTGGGCCCAGGGATGCCCGGTCGACAAGCCCCCGAGTACTTTGTAGTCGAGTGTAATGCTCCAAGTAGTCTTGAAGATCTCCACGTGTAGTTCCCAAGCGTCCCCGAGTTGCACAAGCTTCAATCTTCAATAGTACTTGAATCATCACGAGGCTGGAAGGTACTCCAGCTAACTCCACGAGTAGTCTTGAAGTCTTCTTGAGTTGTTCCCAAGCGTCCCCGAGTACTTCCCTTGAAGGTCTTCAATAATACCCGCTTCGTTCTTCAAATCTTTGCATCAAAGATCCATATGGAAATGCGATTACTGAAATCGCATTCCATATGGAATGTAGCCCCCGAGCCTTAGGTCGAATCCAGGATTCAAGCTGAGGGTCAATCTTGAACTCTTTGATCTTGCTCCGAAAAATCCATAGACAATCCGAAGAAATAATATAGGAATGCGATTTGTAAAAAATCGCATCCTATATGGATGTAGCCCCCGAGCCTTAGTTCGAATTGACAATTCAAGCTGAGGGTCAATCAGTAGCCTTCATCAAATAATCCCACAAAATCCTGAGAAAAACTGAAGGACACGTGGCATGGAGCCCCCGAGCCTTGAGTCGAGTTCTTTCTCGAATTGAAGGATCCAATCTGACTGTAGAATAGTGGCCTGAATTCAGTGAACTATAGCTGAGTGAAATCCAATTCCATCAAGTAGTCGAGCCCCCGAGATAGGGCCGAGCAGGTCTTGGATTTTAGTCCTCTGACTTAGCCAAAAATTTCGCCTGTGTGAAACCAATCTGTTGAATTCGAAGGGTCACCAGGCCTAACCGTTTTAGGGTTTTGGTTTTATAAATACCCGAAGGGGTCTCCCTTAGGGTTTCACTGCTTCCATTCGCCCTTAGATCAAGAAGGCCTTAGCATCCATAGCCGCCGCAGAGTTCGAGCGCCCATAGTGCCAAGAGTGCATGCCTCCATTTCTTCACCATCCTCCGGTCAATGCGAAAGAAGACCCTCGTGACAGGAAGGATGAAGCCTGCGCTGTCCAAGGGACAGAAAAGGAAATCCGGCCGAGGCAAAAAAGAGTTGCCGGAGCCCAAGTACAAGACAGTGGTCATCACCAAGCCCCCGAGCCAGGCTGTTTCTTGGAAGAAATCCAAGATGAGGGAGGAAGATATCCAAGCCCTTGAAGCCGGCGGGTTGCTGCGCGAGAAAGCGATTGCCGGTTGGAGTTCTGCCGCCGGTGATGCGTGGCCGATGGAGAAGAGCCCGGATGAAATCCCAATGTTCGGGCACTTCGTCGAGCGTGGGTTGACGCTGCCGTCGTCGGATTTCTTCCACGGCTTCCTCGACTTCTTCAAATTAGAGCACGTACACCTCAACCCCAACAGCATCTTCCAGATTGCAGTGTACGTGCACTTCTGCGAAGCCTTCCTCGGAATCCGCCCTCACTGGGCCTTGTTTAGGAAGATCTTTCGTTTGAAGCCGCAGCTCAACGCCAACTTCCCAGTTGTAGTAGGTGGAGTCGGTGTGCACATGCGCCAGAAGGCGCAGGAGTTATACTTTAAGTACGACTTGATTGACTCCAATCAAGATTGGAAAAATAAGTGGTTCTACATAGAGAATGCCCCGCCTCAGCTGCCAAAGCCAAGCATGTTCGCGCCAGTATACGACAGGCTCTGGAAGGATGAACCAATGATGCAGGAGTGCATCCAGATCCCCGAGTTGCTGGCGAAGATTTCGCAGAAGAAGGTGCAGGGCTTGACAGCGGAACGAGTAGCCTTCAGCTTCATGAAGCGACAGGTACAACCCTTGATGCAACGGGAACATCTTGGGTTCGAGTACACTGGAGCGGATAACGACTCCAGGCTATCTGCTGAAGAGATCAGTGATGATCTTGTGATGGAAAGGCTGCAGAAGATCTTCAAGAATCTTCACGGAATTCCTCCAGCTGTCCGCGAGTACAGTGCCGACAATCCTCCGCGCATGGTAAGTTTCCGCGAAGTAGCCTCTGAGTACTTTATTGTGTGTAGTCGTGAAGCTAACAATTGCCTTGTGTCGCAGGAGGATGTCTTGAAATTTGTGTCGAATCCTCCTCCTCATCCTCAAGACCCACTACAAACGCCGGAGGGAGAGCCAACAGGAGTGGAGGCTCAAGCCCCCGAGAGTAGTCAATCTGCTCAAGGGGAAGAAGAAGTCTTGGTGGAGGACGCCTCCTCAAGTGATGAGGACGGCCAAACACTTCAACAACGTTTTGAAGTGAAGAGCCGCTATGGGTACTCTGGGGCGTCCATCCCCAGTGGCCTTGCCGCAGGGTCATCAAAGAGGCCAACATCATCTCTTGTAGATGATGTGACACTACCGTCGCGGAAGAAAAGGACCACGGTGGGGAAGCAGGCCGTAAAGAAGATCGCAGGCCTCCCCGTCATTACAGTAAGTGTTGGAGAACTCTTAAGTAGTCGTTGTTGCATTGAGTACTTGTTCTCTGCTGTAATGCCTTGATTTTTGACTTGTGCAGGTTATCGAGAGTGCATCCAATGTACCCTCGAGTAGCCCCCCAAGAATAATAGAACCCGAGGTGGTTCCAGCGTCAACCGTGGAGACGGTGGCGCATGAGCAACAAGAAGCCGCGATACCAGGAAGTGTGCCGCCGGTGGAAAGTGTACCAGAGGTGTCGGCAGCGCCTTCTTTCTTAGACATGTTGGGGCCGAAAGTATCGGTACCTCGTGCTGCTCTGTAAGTACCCAAGTACTCGAGTACTTATTATGATTATGTACTCTACTTTTGCTGACCAACTTGTTGATGCAGAAAATCCATTGATGTCAAGTGGGGCGCCTCTGGAAGTGGTGCTGCTGAAGGAGACCAGACTCCTCAAGAGCAACCAGAAGAAGTACTTCCAGAGCGCCAAGAAGTACCCGCAGAGGCTGATGCGGCTGAAGCACTGTGCTTCCTTTGGAGTGACGTGGTTAAGGCAGCGGTGGAGGTAGCTTCCAAGCCAAGGGCTAAAAATCCTGAAGATATCGAAGCCGTGGTGAATGAAGGCTTGGAGGCTGATCCTGAAGCCATGCTGCGCCACGAAGATACCTCAGCAGCTGAAGCCCCCGTGCATCATGTTGATGCACATCTGGCGCTAGAAGAGAGCCCAGAGAATCGCATGGTGCCACACGAGCCACAAATCGAAGACCCGGCTCCTCTGCGCAGCGCTGCAAGGTACTCTGCAGCTAGCACAAGTACCCAGTCCATGGCAGAGAACATGATGCCATATGATGACTCCTGCTGGACGAGGACAACTTGCATGCTCATGCAGAGATGTTCCGTGGTGTAGAAGCTCCTTGCAGTAAGTTATGTAGTCTCTTGTAAAGTACTTGTGGTCACAGATATCTTGTCTCTGACTCATGGGTTGTTTTTGCCCTTGCAGGAGGTAGTCAAGCAGTCGAAATGCAAGACTCGCCTGCTTGAGCAACACGCGGCTGACATTGAGGAAGTCTCGCAGCTCAGAGAAGAATTGAAGCAGCAAAAAGCCTTGTCTCTGAAGCTGCAGGAGAAACTTGATGTCAACACTGCTGAGTACCACAACGAGATCCAGAAGCTGACGGCAAAGAAGGATGAGGTTGTTGGTAAGAACAAGTCCCTGTGCCTGAAGAATAAAGGTAATCTGCCTTCTGAAATCATTATTGAGTACTTTTGCTCTTGTGCACCATATCTGATAAGTAGCCTTAATCCTTTGCAGAGCTAACAGAAGAAGTCGACAAGTTCAGGAACAAGGCACTGGACTGGCAGCTAGCCTTCAACCGTGAAGAAGCAGCTCATATGGATCTGAAGGAAGACTATAAGGTGCGGTGCTTTGAACTTGAGCGCGAAATGGACATCCGCGTTGCCAGCTGGACTGATTTGCTCCGTTGCATGTAGTCACTCAAGGAAAAGATTGAAGAAGCTGAGAGCCTACGCTCAGAGCTGAAGGCTTTGACAGAGGCGGCCGAGCCAGTAGCAAATCTGTTCGAGCCCAGAGTCGCTGGAGTTCAGCCCCGTCCACTTGTGCAGAGGCTGAAATACACGCTGAAGAAGATTCTGGAATATGCTCAAAGGCTGGCCTGCACGATCCCAAATCAAGTCCTGAGTTTCATCAAGTCTTTCTATGCCGAGGCGGACCTTACGGTCATCATGAACGGCAGATTTGAGATTGCACCGACGATCGTCTCAACGAGCTGATGCAACAGACTTCTCCAATCGCGGAAGCAGTCTCCAAGTTCATTGATCTCCGCTAGATGTACCTGTAGGTAGAAACACTAGGGAAAAAACAAGTGTAATCCCGAACAAGTGTTTATGTAATATAATTGAAAACTTTGAAGAAATCAATTATCTGGATCCCTTTGTATGCTTATGTGTTGGCCAAGTACTCGAGTTGGTATTGAGTGTGTGGCTGCAAAAAAGAGATATGATACACGAGTAGAAATACTCAAGTGTAAACATGTTCCGAAGAACATTAGCTAATTCATGACGAGTTGAACACCTTAGCTGTAGCAGCGTAAAAGAAGGCTTTGTCATGAATTAAGCTAAGAGTAGTAACAAGTCGATGTATAGTAGCGTCTTGTACTAAACACATTGTACAGAGTTTACAATGTCTTGAGTACCTCTGAGGCTAACTAGCCTAGTGAGAGAGTACTCGAAAAGAACTTATTCATAACGAGTTGAACACCTTAGCTGTAGCAGCGTAAAGAAGGCTTTGTTATGAACAAGTAGACGACAGTAATAAGTCGGTATAGAGTAGCAACTTTATTACTGAATACATTGTACAGTGTTTACAATGTCTTAAGTACCTCTGAGGCTATGAGCCTAGTGAGAGAGTACTCGCAAGGATGTTCCGAAGAACGAGTAAGACCGTAGGAGACAGTGTGATGAACTCATCCTTGCTGTAGCAGCAACTTGTATGAGAGTTACACTGAGACCCTACCAGCAGGGTGTTACTCTAGGCCGCAGCCTCTTATTGAAAAATAGGAACATGGACAGCATGTGCCACTTATTACCCTACACGATACAGGATCGTCTGGAGAGAGTTATCATGACTCCCTACGAGGTCGCAGAATGAGACTGCCTGGAGAGGGTTGATGAAGCCCCCTGCGGGTGCTCGCAGCTGAAAGCTACGAGAAGATACAGTCGAAACTGTCTGGAGAGGATTATCTTGATCCCCTACGAGTGGTGACAACCATAGCTGTCTGTTGAGTGGTTGCAACCGAAGCTGCCTGGAAAGGGTTGATGCAACCCAATACGAGTTGTTTTACAGCCGTAGCCGTCTGGAGAGGGTTGTTGAGACCCCCTATGGGTAGAAGCGACAAAGCTGGTCGATATTCCAAGAGTTGTCGACTTCCTCGCCTTCTAGAGTTTGAAGATGATATGAACCTGGGCTAGTAACCTTTGCAATAGAGAAAGGACCTTCCCATGGTGAGTTGAGTTTGTGTAGTCCTGCCGTATTCTGGATGCGACGAAGGACTAAATCACCAATGTTGAAGGAGCGTTCCTTAACATTGCGGTTATGATAGCGGCGAATCCTCTCAAGGTATCGAGCAGATTGAACAAGTACGTTGCAGCGAGCTTCCTCGAGACTGTCGACATATGTTTGTCTTGTTTCTTCAACTACGCCTTCTTCGTACTGATCAACCGTCGGAGAACGCCACATGACATCAGCAGGCAAAACGGCTTCAGAGCCGTAGACCAGGAAGTAAGGTGACTGCCCTGTGGGAGTAGTAGGCTTAGTGTGTAGCCCCCAAAGTGCATTGGGTAGTTCCTTGATCCATTTGCCGCCCTTGGTATTTGCAGCATCGTACAGTCGCTTCTTGAGAGCATCGAGTATCATCCCGTTGGCGCGTTCCACTTGGCCATTGGCACGTGGGTGAGCAACGGAGACATACCGGACGTCGATTCCACTGTTCTCGCAGTACTCCCAGAACTGGTGATTGTTGAAATTCGAACCCAGGTCTGTGATGATGCGGTTAGGGAAACCATAGCGATGTACAATTTCATCCAAGAAGTCGAGGACACGATCAGCCTTGGGGCAGGTAACAGGCTTGACCTCAATCCACTTGGTAAACTTGTCAATAGCCACCAGAACTCTATTGAATCCCCCTGGCGCATTTGGGAGAGGACCAATCATATCTAGCCCCCAGCAAGCGAAATGCCAAGTTGGTGGTATCGTGATGAGTTTGTAGGCAGGAACGTGTTGTTGCTTGGCGAAGAATTGGCATCCCTGGCACTTTTTGACTAGTTCCTCTGCATCAGCAAGAGCTGTAGGCCAGTAGAAAGCACGTCTGAATACTTTTCCCACCAAGGTGCGGGAAGAAGCGTGGTTGCCACAGATTCCTTTGTGTGTCTCCTCCAAGATTTCCTTGCCTTCTTCGCGAGAAACGCACTTCATGAGTACATCAGAGCTTGCGCCTCGCTTGTAGAGTTGATTTCCGACTAGACCATAAGCCTTGACGTGGTGTGAGATGCGCTCGGCTTCTGACTTGTCTTCTGGAATCAACTGATGTTGAATGTAGTCGATGAAGGGAGTTCTCCAGTCCACATCAATCATAAGCACTTCTCGATCAGGTTGAACTGAAGTAGTCGTGGGTGCAGATGATTGCTCCGGAATTGATGGATTGTGGAGTTCAGGGACGAAGATCCCAGCTGGCACTTGAGCTCGTGTAGATCCCAGCTTCGACAAGACATCCGCAGCAACATTGTTGTCGTGGACCACGTGATGGAACTCGAGACCATGAAATTTGTTCTCAAGTTTGCGTACCTTCTGACAGTACGCATCCATATTCTCAGCATTACGATCCCATGAATCATTGACTTGATTGATAACCACCAAAGAATCACCATAAACAAAGTAGTCGTGTGATGCCAAGAGAGACTGCAAGGCGAAGACCATGCAGTAGAGCTTCATATTCAGCTTCATTGTTTGAGACCTTCCAAAAGATCTGCAAAACATATTTGAGTTGCTCGCCCTTGGGAGAAATCAGAAGTACCCCGGCACCAGCGCGTTCCAATTTGAGGGAACCATCAAAGTACATGACCCAATGTTCTGGACGCTCAATTGGAGTTGGGACTTGATTTTCTTGCCACTCAGCCATGAAATCAACCAAGGCCTGAGACTTAATTGCAGTGCGAGACTTGAACTCGAGCGATAGAGCACCAAGCTCTACAGCCCATTTAGAAATCCTTCCTGTAGAATCCCGGTTGTGCAATATCTCACCAAGCGGGTAGCTAGTGATCACAGAAATTTTGTATTCGTCGAAGTAGTGGCGGAGCTTTCGTGAAGTAATCAGAACTGCATAGAGTAGCTTCTGCACCGGAGGGTAGCGAGCCTTGGATTCTGAAAGAACTTCACTGACGAAATAGACAGGCCTCTGGACAGGGTAGCCATGGCCTTCTTCCTGCCGCTCAACAACAATAGCAGTGCTGACGACATTAGTAGTCGCAGCAATGTAGAGCAAGAGCTCTTCATTGGGCAGAGGAGCTGTGAGGACTGGAGGCTTGGATAAGAACTCCTTGAGCTGAGAAAGAGCTTGATCAGCTTCAGTTGTCCATGTAAACTTCTCCTGCCGCTTGAGTAACTTGAAGAAAGGAAGACCCCATTCTCCAAGTCGTGAGATGAAGCGATTGAGTGACGCCATACAACCAGTAAGCTTCTGGACATCTTTGATAGTAGTCGGAGCTTGCATGTTGGAGATGGCAGTAATCTTCTCGGGGTTTGCTTCGATGCCACGATGGCTGATGATGAACCCGAGTAGTTTTCCTGAAGATACGCCAAAGACGCACTTATTGGGGTTGAGCTTCCATTGGTACTCGTGTAATGAAGTGAAAGTTTCCTCAAGATCCGTGATAAGCATGTTTGGATCCCTAGTCTTGACAACAACGTCATCCACGTATGCTTCCACGTTCTTATGAAGCTGCTTCTTGAAGCACGCTTGGATAGCCCTTTGATATGTAGCACCAGCATTTTCAACCCGAAGGACATTGTTGTGTAACAATAAGCACCAAACGGAGTGATGAATGCGGTCTTCTCTTGATCAGATTCCTTGATTGCAATTTGATGATAGCCAGAGTAGCAATCCAGGAAGCAGAGTAGAGCACAGCCCACCGTAGAGTCAATGACTTGATCAATCCGCGGCAACCCGAAAGGATCCTTGGGGCAATGCTTGTTGAGATCAGTGTAGTCGACACACATCCTCCCGTCATTAGAATTCTTCTTTCTGATGAGCATAGGGTTAGCGAGCCACTGCGGGTGAAAAACTTCCTTGATGAAGCCAGCCGCGAGTGGTTTAGCGAGTTCTTTCTTGATAGCCGCCATGCAGTCATCAGCAAAGCGACGAAGGTGTTGTCTCTTGGGGGTAGCATTAGGATCGACGTTGAGTGAGTGCTCGATCAACCTCCTGGGCACACCTGGCATGTCAGATGGCTTCCACGCAAAGATATCACGGTTAGCCCTAAGGAAGTTGACGAGCGCGTCTTCCTATTTAGGATCAAGCTGTGCACTGATCATGGTCGTCTTGCTGCTGTCACCAGTACCAAGGTCAATGGCTTTGGGCAGGATGTCACCAGATGGTGCAGGCTTGTTGTTGTTGTCAGTCTTCTCAGGAACCTCCAGCTCGCTCGGAGCAAGCTTTTTAGCGGCAGTGAAGACCTCCATCATTGCATTGGGTACTTGAGTAGTCGAGGCGAGTTCTACGGCTTCTGTATCGCAGTCGTAGGAATGCTTCAGATCCCCTTGCAATGAAAGAACTCCCTTGGGGCTCGGCATCTTGAGAACCAAGTACACATAATGTGGGATAGCCATGAACTTAGCAAGACCGGGCCTGCAGATGATGGCATGGTAATAAGTCTCGAAGTCAACGACCTCAAACTTGATGTACTCGGTGCGATAGTGATCCTTGGTCCCAAAGGTAACGGGTAGTACAACTGAACCCAAAGGAACAGCTGCGTTGCCCGGGATGATACCATAGAACGGTGAATTGGTCTTGGTAAGCATATTGGTGATATCCAAGCCCATTTTCTTCAAAGTTTTGGCAAACAGGACGTTGAGACCGCTGCCACCATCAATGAGAACCTTGGTAAGCCTGGAGCCTGCTACCACGGGATCCAGAACGAGAGGATATCTTCCTGGCTCAGAGAAACTAGTCCATTGATCCGCCCTTGAGAAGGTAATGGGAGTTTCAGACCACTTGAGGTAAGTGGGAGCTGCTGGTTGAATGGACATAATCTCCCCGAGAGCTAGTTTTTGCATGCGCTTGGTTGGAATACCACCAAATATGACATTGACAGTATTGGAGGGGTTCTGAAACCCCATGTCTTTGTCTGTGTTAGCCTTCTTCCCCTTGTGTTTGCGATATCGCGGGTTTGGGTGCGTTGGTTCGGGTGTATTCTTCAATGCACGTCGAAGTTGGTAACACTGCTCTGTAGTATGATCATCCTCTGGGTGCCATGGGCATTTCTGCTTGGTCAAAGTTGCCCAGTGAGGATCATCTTCGGGCTTGGCGGTGGTTTTCATGGCAGCAACAGTGTTGTCGGGCTTGCGCTTGCGATTGGGATCACTCGAGTAGTTATTCCCTTGGCGGTTGCCCTGCTGTTGCTTGCCACTAGTGCTTCCTCCAGCATTGTTGTTGTTGTTGTTGTTGTTCTGATTGTTGCGAAGATGCTTGAACCGATTCCGAGCTTTGTCTTCCTCGTCTGCCCAGTGAGTGATCATCTCCTTGAGATTGGTGATGTTGGCTGGGCGAGCACGATCAAAGTCTTGGAAAAGCCTATCATCATAGAAACCATCTTGAAAGGTGTCTATGACTTCTTTTTCAGTGACATCAACAACAGTAGCCCTTTTCTCAAAAAGCGGCGCATGTACTCACGAAGAGTCTCGCCTTGTTTCTGCTTAATCAGGGCAAGGTCCATCCTGGTGCCATGACGGCCCAGAGAACCCGCGAAGTTGCTGGTGAAGCGGTGTTTGAGTTGTTCCCAGTTGTCGATGGAGCCACGTTTGAGAGACTCAAACCATGTGAGGGGCTCTTGCTCGAGAACAAAGGGGAAATAGATACATTTAGTATCATCATTGCCTCCGGCATTGGAGATGGACAGAGCATAACAGCGCAACCACTGCCTTGGATCTTGCTTGCCATCATACTTGGAGATGTCGTAAGGCTTGAACTTCTCCGGAAGAAACAGATCTTGAAGTCGAGCAGAGAAAGCAGGAAAAGAATCAGAGTCCTTATCCTTTTGCTTCTCACGCTCAGTGCGTCTGGCGTTGATTGTTGTACGAGCATCATAGCGAGAGTCTCCTAAATTGCTGTTGACACTACCATCATCGCCCTTGCCCCTGTTGCTAGCTTCCGGACATGTGCGATTAGGAGTAGGAGTAGTACGATGAGCACCCCCACTACTGCCATGGTGACTAGGTGCACTGGTATTCTGTCGTAGCATAGTGTAGGCTAGTTCAGCCAGCTTCGCGACTTCAGCAGCCGCCCTGTCACGAGGCATAGAGCGACCGAGTAGATTGATCGCATTGATAGCTTCCTCTGGAGTACGATACTCACGAGTAGCCACCGCATCCAAAGCCTCTTGAAGATTACGGGTAGGTAGAGCTTCCGCGAGTTCCCGACGAAGAGTTGCACGATCAGCATTGCGTTGGTGACGTGCAGCCTTGACCTCCGCGGTTTCATCAGCAGGAGCATTAGCAGAGAGTTCATCATCAGATACATCATCCGGATAATGATAATTGGAACGATGCCCTTGCGGAGTAGATGCGTCGACGACAGACACTTCTCGATGCGATGAATAGGTACCCGTACTCTGAATGAGTTCAGTATCAGTGTCATAATCAACAAGCTTGACGCCTTCCTGGAAGGGCAAGTTGTCGAGACAGGTGATAAGGCGCTCCTGATCATCCAGTGTAAGATCAGCAGGTACATGCTCAGACCAGTAGACGAATCTACCCTCAGGTGTCGATGTGATCACCAGTCCATGAGCAGGGCCAGACAATTGTTGTACTTCAGCAGAATCTGAACCGTAGTCGAACTCGAACTCAGAGGAATCCGAAGAGTAGTCGAAGTTGTCGTCCGAATCTGAAAAGTACTCGAGTACGATCTTCGGGCCAGGGCACATGAGGCGCTTCAGTGCGGCTTGGTAAGCGGCACTGACGTGACGATGACCGAAGAGAAGTGGTGCTGGAATGTTATCCAGGCTGAGCGCAAGCTGTGAAGCTGAAGAGGGCAACCCAGACTGAATAAGAGGCGAAGTCGAGTTGTACTCGTACTCCGACTCGAGTTCTCTGAGCGGGTCAGAGATCGAAATTTCACCAAAATTTTTGACGAAATTTTCCATCGAAGCTTGCGTAAGCGTCGAGGACTTGAGCTTTGACTTCGGAGTTGGTGCTAAGAAACGCAGGAATGATCCGGCGTCGTCAGCAACTCAAACCCAGGAGCCGAAAACGAAGGTGTCGCCTTGCTGGAAAGCGACGGTCGGCTTGGTGGTGACGAGAGCCATCGAGTTCACCAGTGGATCAACGACGAGAGCCACTACCTGGCGCGCTAGCTGTCAGTGTTTTAGACACCGAGCCTACGACGGGGTACCCGAAGTAGTAGATTGTGCGGTGGGGCTCGCCGAGATCAGGAACACAATGGTGAGACACGGGGCACACAATTAGACAGGTCGAGCCGCAATGTGCGTAATACCCTACGTCCTGTATGCTGCGTGGCTCTGTATTGATTGCGTATGTTTTGAGAGGGATCCCTGCCTCGCCTTATATGCCACGGGAGGTAGGGTTACAAGTCGGATTGGTACAAGGGTACTATTCGAGTAGGACCCGAAGTAGCCTATACTAGGTATGGAAAGCTATCCTAGTCTTAGTACAAGTCCTTGTCCGCCTTGCCTTGCCTTGTGGTCCACGGTACCAGCACCATGGCCCACTAGTCGAGTAGTTCAGGTGTACAGGAACTCATCTCCCGGGTATGGCCCACAGTGTGTTGGTGGGCCCAGGGATGCCCAGTCGACATTATCGGCTTGGCCTCGATCCATTTGGAGAACTTGTCGATGGCCATGAGCACATGCGTGTAGCCCCTGGGCGCTTTCCTCAATGGTCCGATCAGATCCAGCCCCCAGACCGTAAAGGGCCAAGTGCCGGGAGATGAGTTTGTCGCGCGTAGAACTGGCAGCCTTCGCAGCTGCGTACGATACGGGTGGCGTCGGTGATGGCGGTTGGCCTGTAGAAACCATGTCGGAAGGCCTTTCTGACAATAGTCTTCGGAGCAGCGTGGTGCCCGCACGTCCCAGCGTGAATGTCCTGCAGCAGCTCTTTCCCTTGGTCAGCCAAGATGCAATGCATGAGAAGGCCTTGGGCACCCTTTCGTCGAAGCTCGTCGTTGATGAGTTTGTACGACTTGGCCATTTGTGCGATGCGCCTGGCTTCCTCCTTTTTGGGTGGCAACTTGCCTTCCACCATCCACTCGAGGATTGGGATCCTCCAGTCCGGGTCCTCAAGGTTGGGCTCTCGCACCTCGTCAATCTCCATGACCTCTTGCGTCGAGGGTTCCGGCGACTTGTCCTCCTCGGAGCGGACGGAGGGCTCGTACTGGTCGCTGGCAAAGACCCCGTGCGGAACGGGTTTCCAATTAGATGCCGCCTTCGCGAGGGTGTCCGCCGCTTCATTGTATTTGCGCAGCACGTGATTGAGCTCGAGCCCGTGGAACTTGTCTTCCAATTCACACACCGCTTGACAATACGCTGCCATTTTTGGGCTCAAGCAGTTCTTCTCCTTCATCACCTATCCCACGAAGAGGTTGGAATCTCCCCGGATCTCGAGACGACGAATCCCGAGCTTGAGGGCGATCCGTAGACAGTTGAGGAGGGCTTTGTACTCTGCGAAATGTAGTCAGACCATGTACTCTATATGCACGCCCAGAGGCGAGATGAAGACAAACCCGACCCCGACGCCTTCCTTCATGAGCAAGCCGTCAAAGTACATGAGCCACGTCTCATGTTCGATCGGTGCTGGAGAGGTCTGGACCTCTGCCCATTCGGTGACGAAATCGACTAGTGCCTACGACTTGATAGCGCTACGAGGCGCGTACGTGATGTTCTGCCCCCATCAACTCGAGGGCCCACTTAGCTATTCTTCCTTCGGCTTCGGGGCTCTGTATGACCTCGCCAAGCGGGTATTTGGACACCACCATGATGGGGTGTGAATCAAAGTAATGCCGGAGCTTCCGCTTGGTGATGAGGACAACATAAATCAACTTTTGGATTTGCGGGTAGGGTGTTTTCGAGTCGGAGAGGACTTCACTGACGAAGTATACTGGGTGTTGCACTTTCTGGGCCCTTTCGGGCTCTTCTCGCTCGACGACCAGTGCCGCGCTCACGACCTGAGTTGTTGCGGCAATGTACAGGAGCATGGGCTCTTCCTCTGACGGTGCTGTGAGCACTGGCGGGCTTTTGAGCAGGTTCTTGAGCGAGTCGAGCGCTTCTTGTGCTTCGGGTGTCCATGTGAAATGGTCCGACTTCTTCATGAGCTTGTACAGCGGCAGGCTGCGCTCACCAAGTCGAGCAATGAAACGGCTGAGGGTGGCGAGGCATCCCGTGACGCGCTACACCCCCTTCAGGTTTTGGATTGGCCCCATGTTCGTGATGGCCAAGATCTTCTCGGGATTTGCCTCGATTCCGCGTTCAGACACGACAAACTCGAGGAGCATGCCTCTGGGGACCCCAACGACACACTTCTCGGGGTTAAGCTTTACGCCGTGCTCCCTCAGTTTTTCGAAAACTGCCATGAGGTCCGGGATCAGGTCGCCCACCTTCTTCGACTTCACCACGATGTCATCGACATAGGCTTCGATCAGCCGTCCGATGAGGTCATCAAAGACACACCGCATGCATCTCTAGAACGTGGCACCCGCGTTTTTCAATCCAAACGACATTGACGCGTAACAGAACGCACCGAAAGGGATGATGAACGAGGTGGCGAGCTGGTCGGCCAGACTCATCGCGATTTGGTGGTACTTGGAGTAAGCATCGAGAAAACAGAAGGTTTCACACCCAGCTGTCGAGTCGACTACTTGATCTATGCGCTGTAATGGAAATGGATCTTTTGGACATGCCTTGTTCAGGTTCGTATAGTCAACACACATTCTCCATTTGCCATTCTTCTTTTTCACAAGTACAGGATTAGCTAACCACTCGGGGTGGAACACTTCTCGGATGAACCCTGCACTAAGGAGTTTCTTGATTTCTTCGCCGATAGCCTTGCACTTGTCAGAGTTGAAGCGGCGAAGACGTTGCTTTATTGGCTTCGAGCCGGGCTTAATGTTAAGCTTGTGCTCGGCGACGTCCCTTGGAATCCCCGGCATGTCGGAGGGTTTCCATGCGAACACGTCGAGGTTCGCTCAGAGGAAGTCGACGAGCGCGCTTTCCTATTTAGGATCGAGCGCCGTCCCGATGCGGATTGTGCGGCCGTCGTCGGCAACGGCCACCTCCTTGGCGTCCTTGGCGGGCTCGAAGGAGCATGCCGCGCGCTTGGACGACTTGGGGATGTCGGGGTCCTCGCTGAGGGACTCTGCAGCGAGCTTCTCGAACCGAATCAATGTTTCAGCGAACTGAAAACACTCAGCATCGCATTCATATGCATACTGGAACGACGTAACTACCGTGATGATGCCCTTCGGACCGGGCATCTTCAACTTGAGGTACGTGTAGCTGGGGATGGCCATGAACATCGCGTATGCTGGCATTCCGAGTATCGCGTGATACGTCCCCGGGAACTCGACCACCTCGAAGGTGAGGGTTTCCTTTCGGAAGTTGCTCGGTGTTCCAAAAGTGACGGGCAGGTCGATCTGCCCGAGGGTAACCGCCTCCATCTCGGGTACGACCCCGTGGAATGGTGTCGTAGACAGCCGCAGTCAGGACCGCGGAATCCCCATGTCGTCAAGAGTCGAGGCGTAAATGACATTGAGGCCGCTGCCTCCGTCCATCAGCACCTTGTGTACACGCTTGGTACCGAACAAGGGCGCCACGACAAGCGGGTAGTTACCCGGCTGCGAGACGTGGTCGGGATGGTCGCTACGGTTGAACGTGACCGGCGTCTCCGACCACTTCAGGTACGTTGGCGTCGCGGGCTCGGTGTTGTAGACTTCCCGCCGGATCAGCTTCTCCTGGCGCCTGGGTGGGTGCGCTGATGAGCCCCCGAAGATCATCATGACCGCGCCATCTTCTTCGGGGTATCCGGCGTCGTCGTCGTCCTTGTCCTTGCCACCTTTACCAATCGGGGCGGGGTCACGCTTCTTCAGCGTGCCGGTGAGGAAGGCCTTCGTCAAGTTGCAGTCCTTGAGTGCATGCTTGACCGGGCCCTCGTGGTTGGTGCATGGTGCCTCGAGCAGCTTCTCGAAGTGGTCCTTGGGTGGATTGTTCTTGGACCTTGTCGTCTTCCGATCGATTGCAGCCACAAGGTTGTCGTCGCGGTGCCGCTTGTCCTTGTTCTTCTTCTTCTTGTTGGATTGAGCGGATGGACCTTCATCAGCTTCTGCTGGCTGCTTGCCTTTGCTGGTGTCGGGGCTGAGGGTAGCGGCTACCGCCTCCTCCCCGTTGGCGTGGTCCGTGGCGATGTCGAGGAGCTCCCGAGTTGATCGCGGCTTCCGGCGCCCGATCATATGAATCAGTGTGGCGCATGTGGTTCCGTTCTGGAAGGCCGAAACGATGTCCGTGTTGGTGGTGTTGGGTAGCTCGGTGCACCGCTTGGAGAAGCACCGGATGTAGTCGCACAGGCTTTCCCCCTTCATCTGCTTGCAGTTGCGCAAGTCCCATGGATTGCCTGGTCGGGCGTACATGCCCTGGAAGTTGCCGATGAAGGCGTCCCGCAGCTGCGACCAGCTGTCGATCCTACCTCGGGGCAGGTGCTCCAGCCATGTGCGGGCCGAGTCGGCAAGGTGTAGCGGGAGGTTCTTGATGACGAACAGGTCATCCCGTGCTCCGCCGGTGTTGCACGCCAGCCGGTAGTCCTTCAGCCAGACGCTGGGGTTGGTCTCTTCGTCGTACTTGGGTACGGTCGTCGGAGCTCGGAAGCGCGGAGGGAAACGCGCGTTGCGGATGTTCTTCCCGAAAGCCCGTCAGGTGTGGGCAGTGTGAGCTGGGCTGTTGTGTGTTTCCGACTGGTATGCGTTCGTCGCTTGGCACAAGGCTATTATCTTGTGCTATTTCGATTATTTGAATACCTATACATGCAATACACTATATATAAACGTTGTGGGTGCATGGACTCGGGGCATAGGGAATCCATATACCATGATTTTTTTGTCCTAATACTCTTTTTACATTTTAGTTCGGGTGCATGCATAGTGGTGGTGGAACTGGGCGGTGGCTGGCATGGGCCACGACCACCCAAGCAAACTACCCCTTTGTTCAGCCATCTCAAAGAATTGTGAAAGCCTATTTCCTAATTCATATCCCCTGAACTATTTTTGATTTAATTCTTGTCTCGTCGTTTGAGAAAGATTGCAACGAAGGTCACAACATATTCGATAATTGATGACTTCAATATGGTGAAGAATTACAAAAAATTTAAATGAACAAGATATGTTAACCATCTTTGCAAACTATTTGCTTTTGTGTATTCTTGTTGCATAATTAATTAGGACTACTATGTATAATCATCGCTAGCTAGTGTACGCTTGCATGGACAATGAAAAATTAGGGTAAATTGCAAAATTCTTGAACCCACAAATGTTTGTTTGGCCCCCTTTGATTTTCTCTCTAGTTCGGCCAATACACCAATTTGAACGGCAAACTACATAATAAAATGTAATGTACTCTATAGTTACTTAGGTGAAACAGAAGTCCTCTTCACATGAATTTTTGGATTATTGGATCTCAAATTAGTGACTCAGATCTTCTAATCTCTCCCCTCCCTCCCTCCCTCCCCCATCTCTACCTTATCTATTCCTCTCCTCTTCTCACGCGCGCTCCGACCCCTTTCTCCTCCCAGGTTCAATGACCGCCGCCCACTACTCAGCACCTCCTCCACCTCAGCCGACGCGGGCGAGCTAGGGTCCGCCGCCACCTCGCACCACCACCACCACCTCCGACCCCAACCGCGGTCGCCGTCGACGCCCTCGTCCCGGCCCCGTCCAAACGCTATCTTTCGTTGCTCGTTCGACGGCACCCCCGCCGTTGCCTGTTCACCCGCCTTCTCGCAGCGTTGGCCTGCCGCTGCCGGTCCTCTGTTCACCCGCCTTATCGCAGCGTTGGCCTGCTGCTGCCGGTCCTCCTTCCATGGTCGACTGTGAGCAGTAGCCACCCGGTAACCTAGACCCTTAACCTCGAATCCTTACCTCACTGGAACCTCGCCGAAGTTGGAGAAGGAGGGTGGAGGTGAAGATGGAGGTGAAACAAAATTTGGATGATAAGAAGCTCCAAATCACTCTGATGAGATACTGCTTTCCCTTAAAATTAACGTGGAAAACATTTGCACATTCGAATAAAGTTTAATGCACCTACCGTACCTATTGCAGTCCATTAGCTGCAGAGAACCACTCGTTGGGATCAAGATCAATCAACACCAACACTTCATTGATTACTTTTGACAATTAGCAAGAAGCATGTGACAACAAAACCAAACCCATCTCATCCACTCCTTTTCCACAATGCCAAGTGGCAGTTCCTGATTAGTTCTGCCCATTCCTACATGGCACTCCCCAGGATTTTGTGTGATAGGCCACTGGGTCCCGCCATGCGCCAGGTCAGGTGCCAAGCCATCCCAGCAGGACCATCCGGGCCAATCCCCGTCCAGCAAAAGATGGCCTCCTATCCAATCCACATGTATAAAAGCACGGCCTGTGTTCATCACATTCACATCAAAACACAAACACAGAGCAGACAGCAGAGCACCATCCACAGCAAGGAGTGATCTGATCGAGATGGCCGCCGCCACCATGACTCTCACCTCCCGCGTGCTCGTCGGCAAGCCGGCGGCCAGCACCGACGTGTTCGGCGAGGGCCGCATCACGATGCGCAAGACCGGCGGCGCCAAGCCGAAGCCCGCGGCGTCCGGCAGCCCCTGGTACGGCCCCGACCGCGTCCTGTACCTCGGCCCGCTCTCCGGCGAGCCCCCGAGCTACCTGACCGGCGAGTTCCCCGGCGACTACGGCTGGGACACCGCCGGCTTGTCCGCCGACCCCGAGACCTTCGCCAAGAACCGCGAGCTGGAGGTGATCCACTCCCGCTGGGCCATGCTCGGCGCGCTCGGCTGCGTTTTCCCCGAGCTGCTCGCTCGCAACGGCGTCAAGTTCGGCGAGGCCGTCTGGTTCAAGGCGGGTTCCCAGATCTTCAGCGAGGGCGGCCTTGACTACCTCGGCAACCCGAGCCTGATCCACGCGCAGAGCATCCTCGCCATCTGGGCTTGCCAGGTCGTGCTCATGGGCGCCGTCGAGGGGTACCGCATTGCCGGCGGCCCGCTCGGCGAGGTCGTCGACCCGCTCTACCCCGGCGGCAGCTTCGACCCGCTCGGCCTCGCCGACGACCCCGAGGCCTTCGCCGAGCTCAAGGTGAAGGAGCTCAAGAACGGCCGCCTCGCCATGTTCTCCATGTTCGGCTTCTTCGTGCAGGCCATCGTCACCGGCAAGGGGCCCCTGGAGAACCTCGCCGATCACCTCGCCGACCCTGTCAACAACAACGCATGGGCCTACGCCACCAACTTCGTCCCCGGCAAGTGAGCGACAGAGCGAGCGATGGGCATGGGTGCACGATGAAGCGCACGGCGAGGGCGAGGTGAAGCGACCGGGGGTGGGGTCGCCGTTGACGTACGTATTCGTATGTACTGCAGCGTGTACGGGTATTGGTGAACGAAGCCTAGGGCCACAGGTTGTTGTACCAGTAATGTATTTAGTTTGTACTCATGTTCTGGGACCGGATCAACGAAATGTGCACATCGTTGTAAATAATTTTTATAATAAGTACTAGTATGTATTTTGCAGAGTTTTTACATGATTTATTTGGATGATTAAGTTGGAGGTCTAATGAGACTCACTCCAGCAGATTTCCGCATCTGCATCCGCAAACACTCTGTATGCAGCAAGCAGAGAGAAAGATCCCTTCGCTCAAACAAGAGGCCTTTCCAGCGATATGGCGGATCCCTTCCCGCATCTACCGGCGGCCGTTGGCTCCCGCGCGGAAGAGGAAGCAGAGAAGCGCAGGCCCTCCCTGGGGAGGCCGCCTCCAACTATGCCGCCGTCCCCACCTCCCCGCCTCCCGCAGTAGGCCGCCGTCCACCGCCGTTCCCGCTCGACCTCAGAACCGCGCTGCCACCACCGGTCAACACGCGGAAGAAACCACATCGCCGCCGGATCCAGCCCTGGGAAGGGGAGACGGAGGTCGCCGCCGGCCGGATCTACACTAGGGTGGTGCGGTCCCGACGGCAGAGGTGAAGTGGCGCGCTCCCTGGACCTGGAGCTGCCGTCGCAGGAGTCGCCTCCTCCATCGTCATACGCGAAAGCTGGGGCAGCAGCGGAGGAGACAGAGGAAACGACACCGGCGGGCTCGACCTTGCAGATCCAGGCCTGACAAGGGGGAAGGAGGTTGCCGCCGGCCGGATCAACTTTGGGGTGGTGTGGGTCCCGGCGGCGGAGGTGAAGTGGCACGCTCCCTGGGCGGAGCTGGGGTGGAGCGCGGAGGAGTCGTCCACCATCGGGACGGAGCGCGGAAGCCGGGGAGGAGCGCGGAGGAGCCGTCCACCGCCGGGGCGGAGCGCGGAAGCTGGGGAGGAGCGTGGAGGAGCCGTCCGGTGCCGCAGCTCCGCCTTTGTCTGTGCAGCGCGGCGGGCTAGGTTTCCCAGGAAACCCCACCGAGGTGGAGGAGGGGCCGCAGGCGGGAAGGACGGCCTGGGAGGAGGAGGTGCTGCCGGCGTAGACGACAGGCCGGGAGGAGGGGCCGCCGGCGGAGCAGGAGCAGGCGGAGAGGAGGTGTGCGGGAGGAGAGAGCGGTTGGGCGAGGGAGATATGAGGTAAGGAGAGAGAAGTTCCAAGAATGAAAGTGTGGGGAGCGACGATCGCATTTTGCGGCAACCGTTACGACTCCTGATGGAGTCGGAACAGTGCCCACCCATTCCTCATTTTGAGGATGCGGCGGCTCGTGCTGGAGTCAGTCTGAAGTGTATAGCAATACTTCTACCGTTACTGTCCAGCTTTTTTTTACGACCATTAAGTGGTACTCCTACCATCAAAATTTAACTAACTAAATTGGTATATATATATGCAGCAAACCCATGCATCCGAAAGACCAAAACCCAAATTGCGACACTGAATGAGCCTTGGGACCGAAAATTGTCTCTGCCTGAAGAGATTGGAAACTGAATATTCAGTGAAGAAGAGCATCTGTGTATCCACTACGACCAATCCGCCCACTATGGTCAGCCTAGCAGTCACACTGACTCGTTGCAACTTGTGGTACTATGAGAGCTCTTACAATTACATCGGTCTCAGTTGCCACGTGAATGGCAATAGCAACTTACAATTGCAGCGACCTCCCTGCCCATGTGAATGGCACGTGATTGTGAGACCGATAGCTCAAAGGAAGTACTCCCTCAGTGTAAAATTATATGTTATTTTAATTTTTTTAGTGTCAAAACATCTCAAGTCTGACCAATTTTACAGAATAAATTTTTAACACTTAAGATATCAAATAAATACTATTAGTTTCTTCATTAAATATGTTTTCATACTATATCTATTTGGTATTTTGTGCCATAAATCTTTGTAATTCTCTCTATAATTTTGGTGAGACGTAAATAGTTTGTCTATCAAAAAGTTGGAATAATTTATAATTTGAAACGGAGGGAGTAGCCACCATTGCAAGGTGGGAAAGAGCTCATTTACGGTGCACAATACTAGTACTACTTTGTAATATATAATATAGAGAAGATATAACCATCCATTATTAATTTATTATAGGTACTTTAGTAATTATTATATTGTAAAATGGGAGATTCCGAATATGATGATCATGTAGTCTTTATGCTAGTGTACAGAATATTATAGTAATGCTATTTGTGTTTTTTCCGCATGATACCATTATATTATCTATATTGTTTATGTATACTACATATATTATAGGTGACGTTTTCAGTAGTATACAAATAATTTTGACAATTGAATGCTTTTATAATACTTCTTTTTGAACATTAGTAAATTCTAGTATTGTGCACCGTAAGGCTCTGTCCAACCTTTATCCAGAAGTACCATGTATGATAACATAAGTAGGTTTGTGATGCTTCATTTCATTACTAGCTACTGCTAGTGCTAGTACATAATTGGGTTCTGCAACACACACGCTTCTAAGAGTGTCTGTTACTAAATCCCCTATGGTACACTAAAAGTAAACACCAACGCTTGTGACCTCAGGTTCTATCCGATGCCTTTGTTAAGAAAGCCTAAGACAGGGCTACCTTGACATAAACCTGATTATACAAGCGATCAGAAAAAAAGATTTAGCAAGTATTTCTCCACTTCTAGTTGTATAACAAGCTGGAGTAAATAGCCAAGAGGCCCATCACCGATTCTACGCCCAGCCCGAGGTACAAGAACAATGCCTCGCTCGCATCTTTATACTCATCACTATGGAAGAAACTGTCAGATATAGTAGTATAGCGAACATGGCCCTAATGAGCCATTTTGTTCATAGATTTTGGTGATTCATGTGCAACGCGGTGATTGAAAATAACAAGGTGTCTAAGATGATCTTGAATGGATTTTAGGTGCTAAGAAAGATGCAACACAAACCAAAGACAAGCAAAGAACTGACGAAAACAAAGAAAACAACAAAAGAAGTCACCATCAGATGTTCCGATGGTCACCCAAAAGAGGGTTGGAGCAATCGCTAGAGGAATTAGCACACTACATGAAGTTTAAAGTTAAGGGTACCATCGGATGTCCCGATGGCCAATAATCTAGTAGCACTAGAGTGATTTCATAGGCAGGGTCAGAAGCAAGGAGGCACTGGATGAAATGATGGGGTCATTGGATGAAGTAGCGACCAAAGCATATTTACTTTGAATTACATAGATAGGTTTTATCCATTGGAAGGCCAGCGCTAGATGAATCGATGCCACAATCGAGCAAAGCATTTGAGGAATTTTGGATGTGCCAGAGAAGAATTTGGGTGTGGGGAGTTAAACGGATTGTTGCACCGGACGTTTTGATGCATGACAAAATAGACCTTCGGAACATCTGATGGTACTGAAATTTACTAACGGTTTGAGTAACTTCTCTTTCAGCCCATGAGGCTATTTATATCTCCACCACTCGCCCATTTGTAGTTGTTCGAGTGTGCTGAAGTTCATTGGAGTGCAAGCCACATTAAGAAGATATCCAAGCCACCAAAGTGCTTAAGTGATTCATCAAAAAGGCCCAGCACAAGCTTTAGAGAGTGATTAGTGCTAGGATAGGCCTAAAGAAGAGTGTGTAAGGTGTGCCAACCCTTATTCCCAAAAAAAGCTGTGCAAACCTTATGACCAGGTTCTTGAGTGAGCCATAGTGTACAAAAGGTGTGCCAGAACCATTGAGCATTGGTGGTTCTCCGACAAGTCTTCAACCCTTTGGCTTGGTGTGGAGCGGTGTCGACGATTGTGTGTGGAGGACATGGAGACCCCCTTCCTTCCTGGAGAAGCTCCTTAGTGGATATGACATCAAGGTGACCAAGAAACTTGGTGTGTCTTATTGTATTTGTGGAGCCTACTGTGGCAAGTCAATGGCGCCTTGGGAGGGACTTGGTGATCGAAAAGCATAGTACTCTTGTGTGAGTGCTTCAACAATGTTGACTAGGGATGGCTTACTGCCTACCGATACCACGAGATAAAAACTTATGTCAAGAGTTCGCTTCCTCTCATCCTCTCTTTATATGTTTCCGCATTTCATACTTGCAACTTGTGTGCTTATACTTTTCTAGAGTAGTATGTTGATATAATTGGCTATAGGTTGCAAAACTGTTTTGAGATGAAGGTTTCACACTAGATCAACTATCATTGCACATTTAGATAGCGCATGATCTAGTTTATATTCAAGCTATTAGTGCAAGACTTCGGTTTTAGGATTTTAGATAGACTGACTAATTCAGCCCCTCCTCCTCTTAGGCTACGAGCACCAATTCCTTTCAAGTGGTGAAATCATGAATGAAGAAGAAATCATTTCTATTCATGAGAAAGTTCAAGTAGGTGATGAAGAAGGGTGGTTTATTTGACAAGATTAAGGACAAGAACAAAACCAAGAGAAAGTCAAAGAGGTCATGATTTGGGTGTGGGAAGGAAGATCACTTCATTAAGATACTTTGGATGTCAAGATCAAGAGGAAAGATTCCTCCAAGTTTGACAAGAGCAAGTACAAAAAGAAGAATGTTGGTGAAGCTCACTTTGGTCAAGAATGGCATTCCAATGAAGAAATCTTGGACTCTGATGAAGAAGTGGGATCGTCCACTATGGCCATTGGAGTATCAACCTCCAAGTCATCTTTATTTGAAGATCGTCTCACCGATGATATGATGAAGATGATTTCACCCACGCTTGCCTCTAGACCTAAGGTAGATCCCGAAACATCTTTTAATTTATTGATGATGATGATGTCAATAGTGATGACGAAAAATGGTAAAAGATTTAAGAACACATGCCACTAAAAGAATAATGAAACTAATGATGAAAATAAATATAAGGATGAGACTCTTGAGGTTCAAGAAGAGTTATTTAGACTTGAGCAAGAGAAAATAATTGTTCTTGAGAATTCCCTTTGAAAATAAAATGAGGGTTTCAAGATGCAAGAGGTCTTGCTTAAGACTAAAATTGACACAATTCCTAGCCTTGAGAAATCACTTGCTAAAGAGAAGATGAAGGTGGAGGAATTAACTAAGGAGCTCTCCTTAGCTAAGGACGCTGGTGGTAAACATGAGTGAAAAGATTGAGCTCATATGATTCATATCCAAGAATAGTTCATATTTCTAAGGTTTGTATGTGCTCGACCTCCTTTTCTATAAGGTTGCTTGTTGTTCTATCTTGATCTAGAGGGCTGGTATAACCTATTGCATATCCTATTTTTGCAATTTACTTTTGAGGAAGTTCTTCATAAGGTTGTAGTTCTTTCTCGTCAATCTCTGGAGAATTCAAAGATTTCTCTGAAAATTCCACAATATGCGAAATTTTCGGAACAATCTTCGGAAACTCTGGAAGTTTCTTATCAACTTGTTCAAAGTTGTGTAAAATTTCCAGGTTCGACTATTCGTCCATCCTCTAATTAACATACTAGATATTTCATAATGAGCGTCTGGGAACCACATAGAGCCACTCGGTTGATCAAAGGTCAATGGACACCAACACTTCATTGATTACTTTCGGCAATTAGCAAGAAGCAAGTGATAACAAAACCAAGCCCATCTCATCCACTCTTATTTCCACAATGGCAAGTGGCAATCTTGATTAGCTCCACCCATTCCTATGTGGATTTTTGTGTGATAGGCCACGGGCCCGCCATGCGCCACATTAGCTGCCAACTAGTTCATCGTTAATTCAAAAAAACTTATTTATCAATGGTAAAGTTAGAAACTGTTTTAAAACAACAGGACTCTCAGGATATAGAAGCTAAAATTCCTAGTAGGACTAGAAGTCCTAATCCTAGTCCGGTTGTTTGTGGGCTCTTACCAAAACTCTAGGCTAGATTCAGAGTATATATATGAGGGAGATCTTCAATGTAAATCATCTAATTCAGAAATAAAGATTTGTCTCTCATATTTTGGATTCTCGTGTTCTATTGTTTACTTGTGCTTGTTGAGAGAGAGACACAAACATTGATGATGTGTTCCGTAGATATTGTTGTTCGTGAAGGAACAGTACATCTACATCAACTTCGTCGACTCGGCGTGATCCTCGACTCCACGTCGTCTGCGTTTTGGGTCTGCACCAACTCGACAACAAGCCGGCATCACGACGGCAGGTCCCTCGGCTAGGCCGAACTGTCCTACGCGATAGCCTTCGTTTTCCTCTACGCAAACCAGAAGGTATTGAATAAGATTAGCTTCTATTCGATTGTGTAGATACATATGCATATCTATCTAGAAGAGCATCCCGTAGATCCGTATCTAGTCTTTTCCTGCATATGTTTGCCTAGTTTCTCGCCAGAATAAGTGCTCGATTAGCCAAATAACAAGTAAGAGGATAAAAAGGAAACAGAAAAGGTCGAGAATCTCAGGATACACACCACCGACGCGAAGGTCGGCGGCCAAATTTCACAAATCAACTTGCAGATTGATTAGCAGAAAGCAAGGGATCGAAATCCAATCCTAATCTCAACCTAACCTGAATCCCAAGGCTTGCACGCCCAGATCCTAGACCTGATCAGGTCCGCCGTCCACAGTAGTGTTGGCCCGTTGCCTGAAATCAACGTCGTACGCCGCTGCACGCAGCCGCGTTGAGCTCCTACGCAGTTCACAGCTACGTCAAGCCGAGCCGCACGCCGCCACGCAGCGTTGCTTGTAGCCGCGCCACCCGTAGTGCCGCCCGTAGCTGCATCTGTTGCGTTGTCAGAACAAGAGGCGACTGTAGGAGGGAAGAAAGTGGAGTCCGCTAGGGTTTTGCACCGGCTCCCTCACCTTTTATGCATGGGCCAAGCAGGACATGTGGGCTGGCCCGATAAGCCTCTGGTTATTTTTTGAAAAAACACCTGAAGTATCAGAAATTACGAGCACACGTTTAAGAACTTGCAGTTTAATCCGGCAGAGATGAAATTCAATGTTTATACATGATACCCCCTGTATATTAATATGTACAAAATTAATTTGCTATTTTTATGTTATATTAATCAGAATTACACATAAATTCAGTATAAATTAAGGTATATGAGCTCTCTATTTTTTACCCCCTTTGAGGCTCATATTTGTTTTTTTCTAACAAAGATTAATGGGTAAATTATGAAGTGTGAACCATTAATGTTACAAAACTCTACTATTTTTTTATTCAAGCATGCCATCCACTTTTACTTTTGTAATACTATTTGTTTACCCCCAGTAAACTTACTTGCATATTATTTGTCACCATGTAGAAAATGTCTGACCTTGTGAAAAGAGATCACTGACCTCGCACCGAATGGCAGCAATTACCTTTCTTGGTCCTTAGATGCTGAGATTGTATTGGATGGGAAAAATCTCCTGCACACGATTAAACCCACCAATGACAAAGTTGCAACAAGTGCTGAAAGAGCGCAAGCTCTACACTTTCTCAGGCATCACATAAGCTCTTCGCTGAAGAATGAGTATATGATTGAACGTGACCCCATAGTCTTGTGGAATGCATTGCATGAACAATTTGAAAAGATGGACACTGTACTTCTCCCTCGTGTGAAATACGAATGGCAGAATCTTCGCTTTCAAGACTACAAGACTGTGGAGGAATGCAATGCCAAACTCTATGGGCTTGTCACACGCATGAAGTTGTGTGGCATTGCACTGAAAGAATCAGATCTCATAGAGAAGACCCTATCCACTTTCCATCCTAAACAATCATACTTAAGTCGCCAGTACAAGAAAGAAAATTACAAGAAGTACATTGACCTTAGTAATGCTTTACAACAAGACCAAGGTGAAGATGAAGAGTTGATGCAGAATCATCTAACTCGTCCTACTAGCAGCTTAAGTAAGCCTAAAGCAAATGTTGTTTCTTCATCTCAAAAGAATGAAGGAAAAGGAAAGACGCCACAGAAGGCACCTTGGAAAGGAAAGAACCAGAAGTCTAACAACTTCAAGAAGAAGGGACAATGGAAATCAAAGAAGATTTCACCAGGGGGAGAATATGGCAAACAGGACCAGGAATGCTATAAGTGTGGGATGAAAGGCCATTGGTATAGAATTTGTCGCACTCCTATGCATATAGTGAAGCTCTATCAAGAACTCAATGGTCAGCTCAAGAAAAGGAAGAATGAGCGTGAAGCTCACTTCGTTTCAAGCCACGAGTTTGAAATCGGAGAACCTTCCAAGTCAAAGGAAAAAGAGCTTGAATCTTCCAAGAATGAAGAAGAGAAGAATAAAGCTCCAGCTGCTGAAGAAGATCCTGAAGATATGTTAGTAGATATCAAACCTACTGATACCGTGGATGATATCCTAAAGAATCTAGAGAGTAAAATGCAGCAAGATGATGATGATCTTCTAGGAGAAGAGCTTGAAGATATGCATGGGGACTCTAAGTCTTCCAAATTGTAATCAACTATCTAGTAGTATAGTAGTCATAGTATTACATTAAGTATTTATATTCCGCATGAATTTTGTGGTTTGGAGTCAGCTCGTGTAGAGCTTATTAATGTAATAGATGTCTTGTAGACTACTTTTTTCTTAAATAAATTTAGCGCGAGTCATATTTTTGTGTATTCTATTTTAAAGCATATTTCTTTATTTGCATAAACTGAATGAATTATATTGCTTTATTATAGAACTTGTGGAGTACAAATGGCTATGGATGAGGAATTGTATCTTGTAGACAGTTGCACAACTGATACAATCCTTAGGGACACAAAATATTTTCAGACTCTTAGAAAGATTGATGAAAATATTACTACTATCACTAGCAGTGGTATGCAAATAGTTGGCACCGGAAGAGCCACTATAATCCTCCCTAATGGAACTGAATTAGTAATCCAAGAAGCATTACTTTATCCAGAATCAACTAGAACGTTGCTTTCATTCAAGGATATACGTGCAAATGATTTACATATCGAAACAAATGATGATAATGGCGAAGAATGCCTAATCATGACTAAGAAAATAGGAGACAACAAGAAGATTGTCGAAACCTTTCCTTCCATGCGCAAAGCATTGTACTACACTTACATTAAGCCCATTCACAAACATGTTACTATGCAAGAAATTATTGGAAAAAATGAGTCATACAAAATATGGCATGATCGTTTAGGACATCCTGGTCTAAGTATGATGAAAAGAATTACTTACAATTCAAATGGTCATAGTTTACAGAAAAATAATTTCCCTAATCATGAAGATTTTGTGTGCATTGCATGCGCCAAAGGGAAACTAATAACTTGACCCTCAAAATTAAAAGTGAGAGATGAATCGCCATCATTCCTGGACCGAATTGAGGGTGATATTTGTGTTTTGATTAGTCCCCTGTCAGGGCCATTTCGGTGCTTTATGGTGTTAATCGATGCTTCCACGAAGTGGAGTCATGTATGTCTTCTCTCTACTAGAAATCATGCATTTGCACGATTAATTTCCCAAATAATTCAGCTACGAGCCAACTTCCAAGATTCAAGAATTAAATCCATCAGAATGGATAATGCTGGGGAATTTATCTCGAAGGTATTTAATGATCATTGCATGGCTTTGGGAATAAAAGTTGAGCACTATGTGCCACACGTGCATACGCAAAATGGTCTAGCAGAATCATTAATTAAGAGGATCAAGTTAATAGCAAGGCCATTGTTGACACATCTTATCCTATATATTTATAAGTCAAACAAATATGAGAAAAGGGCATAATTATTAATACCAACTTAGAATAGGGTGTCACTAATAGTTTTCCTGGAGTTTTGGAGAATTCTATGTCTTGCAGGGACTAATCAGAAAAAACAGGAAAACGAACAATTCTAGAAGACTCTAGAGGACTCTGAAACTCAACGTGACTTGGCATCCAAGAAAGAAGCATCTAGAAGGGGCAAGGATCCACCGAGCCGAAGCAGACCCTGAGAGGGGCCCACCCCAGGCCGGTCGGCCTGGTGGTGGGGTCGGTCGCCCCCCCAGGCGCCACCTCAGCCCTACTTCCGGAAGGTTCTTCCACCGCCTATGAGGATCAATCTAAACCGTATGTTAGGTCGGTTTGATCGTACGGCGCATGGCACCTCCTCAGGACTATATAAGCAGCCCCCTGACCCCCCTGGAGAAGAGGATCTGACCTGAGGAATCCCAGATCAAGTCATCAAGTCAGAGATACTACGCCCTAGAAATACCATATAGCGAGAGTAGCTAACTAGTCTAGATCTAGGGGGAGGCAAGGCGTCTACTTGGTTCCCGATCGTCTAGAAGCTGGTCGAGATACTGATCTAGCTTCGCTCTTGTAAGTTCTTCTTTATAAGTTCTTTTACATTTGCTGTAGAGACATATGTTCTTATCAATGATTATATTCGAGATTATATGCTTTGGTGTTTATTATGATTACATGTTTAGCATAGTTGATTTACCTTTATATTCGTGTACGGAGTCGTATAGCCCTCACCTAGATCATATGTTAACATGGGTGAGTGGTAAAGATAGTGTAAGCGTGGTGCTTATACTGTATTTACCTACGATTGCACCCTGCATGCCGGGTCGTGTGGTAGATCGTGGTGGTGACAGCACTATTGAGTCCTTTGCAATCCACCCCCCGTGTGTAGGACTAGTGGAGACTTATACTATTTGGGTTATTTCAAGTTTCGGCCTTGATCCTCCTGGGTAGTCTCCCCATGCATAAGTATAATAGTTCTTCTTCCATGATTGTTAAATGTATTGCACTAATCATAGTATGCATTGACGTATAGTTTAGAGTTACTAAGGAGTATCCTCACTAACTAGGCTGTGAATACGCTTCTCTTTCTATATTGACACTTTCTGGTGGTTCACTATGTTATGACTTGATCAATGATATCATTATCATTATCTTTATGTGACTTACACCTGTTTATAGTAATTGATATATTTTGGCCACTCTACATTACACAACTGAGAGATGTGCATGTATTTGTTATTATAGATAGAAGACTTCTTTCCCTGTGGTAGAATATGTAAGGAATCGGATGCCCGTAGCCTAAGAGGGGAGGGGGTGAATTAGGCAACTTAAAACCTTAACCTATGGCTTATCACTATTTTCATCAAACATAAACTAGAACATGTTATCTAGATGTGCAACTAAGGTTGTTCTAGTGTGAAACTCCCATCCCAAAACAAGTTTTGCAACCTATAGCCAATCCTAGCAAGATACTACTCTAGGTAAATAAAGGCAAACAAGGATTGCAAGAATGTAATGAGGAAACGTAAAGGGGGATGAGAGGAAGGAAACTCTTGACACGCGATTTATCCCGTGGTATCGGTAGGTACTAAGCCACCCCTAGTCCACGTTGTTGAAGCACTCTACACAAGAGTATTGCTTCCCGGTCACCAAGTCTCTCCGAAGAGCACCACTTGACTTGCCACTAAGGCTCGCCATGAAGGCACTTGCCAAGTTCCCTTGGTCACATTGATGCCGCCTCCACTAAGGAGCTTCTCCACCAAGGAAGGGGGTCTCCACGTCCCCCGCACAAAGTGTCCTCACCGCTCCACACCAAGCCGGAGGGTCAAAGACGTTTGCCGGAGAGCCACCTAGGCTCCAAGGCTTCCGGCGCACCTCGTACAACTTGATCCACTCGAGAATCACCTCACAAGGTAGGCACACCTTGCACTCACTTAGCTCTAAGCTAAACCTAACACTAAGCACACACACAAAGCATGTGCAAGTCTATGGATGAGCAATTAAGCACTTGGATGGCTTGGATATGATCTTCTATGAGTCTTGAACTCCTCTGCACTTCCACACACTCTAGCAACTCCAAATGGGTGAGTGGAGGGGGTATAAATAGCCCAAGGCGTCCAAAGAGCCGTTGGCTAAAAGCTGCAGAAACTCGTACCGTCGGATGAACCGATGGTCACTTTTCCACAGGCGTCGGTTCATCCGGTGCCCTCCACGTCACTTAGCCGTTGCATCCCTACTGACACATATCCTCCGACGCTTGCACCGATGGTCTTCTTCCCTAGCCGTCGGTTCATCCGGTGCTGATAGATTCGCGGCCAAAACCTCTCTATTAGCAAATACGTGGGCGTCGGATGAACCGCTGCTGAAACCCTTATGTCCATCGGTTCATCCGGTGCTGAAGAGCTTTGCTCCTGGACCTCTCTGTTAGCTGATTTTACGCCATCGGATGATCCGCTGCTCACCCATCGGTTCATCCGGTGCTACTGATTTCTGCAGGCTTGATCTCTTGATTCATCCGGCACAACTAGAAATGGGGGCGTCGGTTGATCCGGTGATCATCATGTTGACTTGAGTCTTCCCGCAGTGTACCACTTCATCCGGTGATTGCACCGACACCGCTTCCAAGGGTACCATCGGTTCATCCGACGGTGGCATTTCTTTTCTTTTTCTTCCACAGTTTTTACCCTTGATATATACTATCTTCTCATTTTGGCATATGGTATTTTTGCATCCTTGTGACCTAGAAGTGTCTACAAAGACATGCTAGACAATATGGTTAGTCCCATAGATCATGCTGTCATTAATCACCAAAATCAAACTTGAACAAATGGCATATGAGGCCATGTTCGCTACAATCTCCCCCTTTTTGGTGATTTATGACAACACAATCAAAGCAAACATAAATTTGCAAAAATTGACAAAATTGAACCACTTACACTTGCTTGGATGCTTACCATCATCCAACTCCCCCTAGATGTGTTCTCCCTCTTTCATGATCTTCTCTTCACATATAGTTTGCTACTTCCCCATTTGGAAACATGGTCTTGCTTTGGCTCCAAATTCTCCCCCTTTGGAATAAAATCTCCAAAAAGTGTCCAAAACAAAAAGAGTCTCCAAAGGAAATTTAGCAAGTCCTAGCAAACATAGCTCAAAGAGAAATGTTAAATACAAGGGAGAGAGCCGCATGAACCATGATCCATATGTATGATATCAATGAAGATACCACATATGTGAATAACTAAGGTAGATCACAAGCTCATGAGACTAGCATGATATAAACTAAGCTCCCCCTAAGTGTGTGCACAAAATGATAGTGTGAAAATCAAGTGCACAACTACAAATATTTGTAAGATAAGGAAGCTTAGAGCATATCATGCAAGGAGGTAGCTTAAAAGACAAGAGAGTTCTTGTAACATTACCGCTTGTTGATTTTGAGCATTGCATACCTCCGGGGGTTGTTCCTCTTCTACCTTGTTGGCACCACATTGAGATAAGCCACTTGGAAATGATATCACTTGGAGATGACACCACTTTGAAAGAAGCTTGCAAAGAAGACACTTGGGGTACCACAAGGATTAGGAATATATGAGTACATTACCTTTGAACTTATATAGAGGCATAAGCTCGCAAGGACATGACTCAATAGCATGAAGCTCATATTGCTATATTCACTCTCTTAGAGATGTTAGATCACATTTAGAGTGAAATAGCATTCTCTTAGAGTGAAGTACCGCACCGGAACACGTCACCAAGGGACTACACAAGATAAGCTTGAAACAATGTTAGTCCCATAAACAAACCATAGAGTGAGCTCCCCCTAAATGTGTGCATTTAGTGTTTGAATCACCAACCGAATGTATGCACATTGTTTATGACAACAAAGAGGGAAGCTAACCCTATATCTTGCTCATGATGCAAAGAGAAATGGGGGCGTCGGTTGATCCGGTGATCATCATGTTGACTTGAGTCTTCCCGCAGTGTACCACTTCATCCGGTGATTGCACCGACGCCGCTTCTAAGGGTACCGTCGGTTCATCCGACGATGGCATTTCTTTTCTTTTTCTTCCACGGTTTTTACCCTTGATATATACTATCTTCTCATTTTGGCATATGGTATTTTTGCATCCTTGGGACCTAGAAGTGTCTACAAAGACATGCTAGACAATATCGTTAGTCCCATAGATCATGTTGTCATTAATCACCAAAATCAAACTTTAACAAATGGCATATGAGGCCATGTTCGCTACAGAATATAAATACGATACCTGGTTTTACTCCTGGTTAAAATGCTACAATGGTATATTCATATCTGTGCGCTTGCGGATACCCATTTATATATATATATTCTTATCTAGAGATCCAAGGCATATGTAAGAGTACCAATCTATGCGTTTTAGTGGCACTTCTGTCAGGGATGACAACCTAGATCGAGTGTGCTATGACCCGTAGCGGATATATCTTTTAGTTTATTTGAAAGCAACATCTGATATACACTTAGCATCATGTTAAGATATACCTTTGCATTTCTAGCGCCGTCGATAGAGATTGATTTTATATCTGTTTCTAGTTGATGACGTTAGCAATGTCAACAAGCATTTTTGGCGCCGTTGCCGGGGAAAGATAGTCTATAGCCTAAAAAAATAAATTTAGTAATAGCATGCATGCATCTCTCACACGTAATGTATCGAGAACCCAAATTATCGTTGCTTAAACATGCTTACCCTTGTTCTTTCCACTTTTGTCTATCTGATTTCAGGGTAATGTATGAGTAAGAATCTTCCTGAAAACTTCGTTTCAGATCCAGAGAAAATCCTAAGGAAGGCAAGGCCAAAGCCCAAGTCTCGGCCCACGACCTCTGCCTTGGAAGATTCAATCGTGCGAAGCTCAACACCCATGTTTAAAGTAATGGCAAACAAGACCCTTCGCGAGTACTCCGCACCGACCCCGGACAACATTCGTACTGGTCCGGCAGTCGCTGTGGGAGACATAGCTTTTGAGCTCAAGCCTGCACTGATCAACATGGTACAAGCTAGCCAATTTTGTGGAAAAGATCATGAAGATGCCAACACACACCTTCAACATTTCTTGGAGATATGTGGCACCTTCACGATCAAAGATGTGCCAAGTGATGCAATCCTACTTCGCTTATTCCCATTCTCACTCTTGGGGCGAGCGAAGCAATGGTTTTACTCCAACAAAGACAAACTTACAACTTGGACACTGTGTTCTACTGCCTTTCTGGCAAAGTTCTTTCCTATAGGCAAAACCAATGCCTTACGGGGGAAAATTTCAAGTTTCCAGCAGCAACATGACGAATCTGTTCCTGAAGCGTGGGAGCACTTCCAAGACTACATCTCATAATGCCCACACCACGGAATGGAGAACTGGTTGCTCATGCAGACTTTCTACCACGGGCTCACTACCAACACCCGTGAAACGATGGATGCTGCAGCTGGAGGTGCTTTCCTGTCCCTTGCACTTACTCAAGCTACTAACCTTCTGGAAAAGATGGCGTCCAATCAAGCTTGGAACAAGGAACGTCAACCCTGCAAGAAAGAAAGAGGAATGCACCAGCTCAAGGAGGTAGACATGCTGTCTGCCAAAATGGACTTAATCATGAAGAGTCTTGAAGACAAAGCCCCTGAGAAGAAGGAAGTCATGCAACTCTTCGAATCCCGCATGACCTGTGAAGAGTGTGGAAACACTGGACACTCAGGCAATCAATGCCCTCAGTTGGAGGAGGACGTGAACTACATCAACAACAACAACCAATATCGTCCCCAACAAAATCAAGGATGGACCCAGCAAAGGCCCAACTACCTAGGTAACTATCAAGGTAATAACTCTTCCAATAATTTCCCACCTTTAAGAGAGTTAGTCCAAAACCAGGGTAGAGTGTCTAAGAAGTTAGCTTCCAATGATAAAATGTTAGAAACTATTAGTAATAAAATGGAAAGTTTTTCTTCTGCCATTAAGAACCAGCATAGTTTTAATAAAATGATAGAATCTCAGATATCTCAGCTGGCATCATCTGTTCCCATGGCTAACCCAGGTAAGATTCCGGGCCAGCCAGAAGAATTAGAATCTGCAAATCTTGTCGATATCTATTATGCAGGTCTGTGCTCTAATAAGACAGAAGAAGGCCCAACGTGGACTGACTGGGGCATGCCCGCCAAGAGAGGAAATCCAGGGAGGCCCGTCATCACCATCACTATTGGAGTCTACACTTTCGAGAATGCACTTTGTGACTTTGGGTCTAGCGTCAACATAATGCCCAAGGTAATATATGAGAAAATCAATGGTTCACCTTTATTGTACACAACCATGTGCTTGCAGCTTGCAGACCTGTCACTATGCTACCCTGAGGGCATCCTAGACGACATATGTCTGGGGGTAGGAAGCTCCTACGTAGCTGCCAACTTCGCTGTTGTCGAGACTGGGGGAAGTGAGATGTACCTGTCAAGATAAAGGATCACTATGTCTTAACTGACTTTGTAGTTATGGACATGGGAGATGAAGAGCAAGATCCTCCCATAGTACTTGGGAGACCGTTCCTGAACACCACAAGAGCGATCAGCTACATCAGGACGGGCAAGATCCACTTCCAGTTCAGAACTGAGAAGGTACGCTGCTACTTTAATACTTATACTGACTCTGAGCAGCCCAAGAAGAACAAGACACGGAGACGCCTTCAGAAATTGCAACGCAAGCTGAACACGAAGTTGACGGACATCAAGAACATTGAAGAAGAGATTAAAGAGAAGTCCGCTCAGCTCCTACCAGTCAAGAACTCTGGACCTGTTACCCCAAAAAGGTCTCCTCTGAAGAAACAAGTTTGGAGGAAGAAAGACAAGAGTACACCTTCGGAAGACCAACCACTACCCGCGTCACCAATTGATCAATCATCGGCTACCGCATCTACGCCACTCGTTGAGATCATTGAAGGCACCATACCAAACACGACATTCCGACGAGGTGTCATAGATGAAAGCACGCTATGGGAGTAAGTACTCGAAATTCTCACTGAGAGGTAACTCGGTATTTATCTGAATATTTATTTTCTGCACTGCATATTTAAATTAGCATATTTCCTTTAGCATATTTACTTACCTATACCTGCATTAGAAAAAGACCATAAATATGTTTTTTTTGCATCTGTTCCTTAAGGCCCCATGTACTCCGTACAGTGGTGGCATAAAATAAATATTGCATTCGCATGATTTTGCTTTAGCATCCCTTTTGCATATAATTTTTTTTTAAAATATGTGGGCACATGAAGGTCCACACTTTTCAGAAAAAACCCAAAAAGAAGTGGGCACATGAAGGCTCACAACATAATCCTAGAATTTGTTCCTTCGGGTATGTGCGAGATTAATATTTACAGGGAGAAATTAAGAAAGACCTGAAGGCAAACAAGTTCCAAGGATGAATCAAGGACTACTTCAAGATCCACCTTGGGGAGAGCACCCCCAGTTATCACGATAAGTATCGTTATCCTATGCTTTTAATATTAGCTAGTTATATGTTTGCCTAGAGTAAAGAGTCTTAGTTAAAAGTCTTAGTGTGAATAAATGCTAGAGTCTGCTAGTTGGCTTTTCTCTTTAATAATGATCTTGATGATTTATGCTTGGAAATGATGAATAGTTGCTCCGCCGTAATTCCTCTTAAATACTTAGTTTTCAGACCTAGATTCTCCTAAAGCTTTAAATGCTTAATTTGCTCTAAACCCAAAACCCGTGGGAAGTACATGCTTAATCTGAGTCTAGGCTTTGAAAGATGATTCATGAAAAGTTGAGCTGTTGTTTATCATATTCCTTGAGATGCTTGATTCCTGGTTTTCCTTTTAAATCATGAAAAATCTTACATGATGAGTTCCTGTGTTTATGATCCTTGAGAGGTTGTCATACACATCAAGATCATTCCACTCCACCAATTATGCTGCTTCTAACCCGGAAGTACGCATTCTCCATAATCCATCAAGCCACAAGCCATGTTATAAAATAGCTCATGCAACTCTTGGATATGTCTCTCTCAATATGTCAAAAAGATTCTGGGGCTACATTCGAAAAAAAAGAGAACAAAAAAAGAAGAGAGAGAAGAAAAAGTGAGATGAGAGAGGGAGAGAAAAGGACAAGTGTCATACTAGGCGAGCAGGGCCTACCTCCCTAAATAATAAATTTAGAGATGAATAATGGACACAAGTTCGAGGGCGAGAAGAGCCCACATCTCTAAGGAGAGAAAAATGGACAAAAGTCCGGGGCAAGTAGAGCCCACCTCTCCAAGAATGGAAAGCCCAGATCTTAAAGTCTTACAAAGAGAGATGTAGTCCAAGAGCTTGAGAAAAAGAAAAGATATTAGAAAAAGGCTAAAGGCTTACCACCTTTCACCCTCATCCATTCACACTATCATCCCACCATACATATCTTGCCAAGTGTGACTCCATACTTGAGAGGGTCATACACTGGATCTCTGAGTTTTATTTGAAAATTTTTGCAAAACCCCAGGATGATAGTAGATCAAAGAATGTGAGATATACTGCTTGACTTGATTGTTCTGTCTTTTAATTGCTTAAGATTTACGAAAAGGCTACGCACCATGGTTAAAGGTAAGATGGAGCAATTTTGTTGAGGAGAATTTATTTTTGAAAACCACAGTACTTTTGAGGTGTGAAAGCGTTGTAGCAACTCCTGATCCTGCTATAGCATAGCTTTGCTAGGGACTAGCAAAGGGTAAGCTTGGGGGAGTTTGTTGACACATCTTATCCTATATATTTATAAGTCAAACAAACAAGAGAAAAGGGCATAATTGTTAATACCAACTTCAAATAGGGTGTCACTAACAGTTTTCCTGGAGTTTTGGATAATTCTATGTCTTGCAGGGACTAATCAGAAAAATAGGAAAAGGAACAATTCTAGAAGACTCTAGAGGACTCCGAAACTCAACGTGACTTGGCATCCAAGAAAGAAGCATCTAGAAGGGGCAAGGACCCACCGAGCCGAAGCAGACCTTGAGGGGGGCCCACCCCAGGCCGGTCGGCCTGGTGGTGGGGCCGGTCGCCCCCCCCCCCCCGAGCGCCACCTCAGCCCTACTTCTGGAAGGTTCTTCCACCGCCTATGAGGATCAATCTACACCGTATGTTAGGTCGGTTTGATCGTACGACGCATGGCACCTCCTCAGGACTATATAAGCAGCCCCCTGACCCCCCTGGAGAAGAGGATCTGACCTGAGGAATTCCAGATCAAGTCATCAAGTCAGAGATACTACGCCCTAGAAACACCATATAGCGAGAGTAGCTAACTAGTCTAGATCTAGGGGGAAGCAAGGCGTCTACTTGGCTCCTGATCGTCTAGAAGCTGGTCGAGATACTGATCTAGCTTCGCTCTTGTAAGTTCTTCTTTATAAGTTCTTTTACATTTGCTGTAGAGACATATGTTCTTATCAATGATTATATTCGAGATTATATTCTTTGGTGTTTATTATGATTACATGTTTAGCATAGTTGATTTACCTTTATATTCATGTATGGAGTCGTATAGCCCTCACCTAGATCATATGTTAACATGGGTGAGTGGTAAAGATAGTGTAAGCGTGGTGCTTATACTGTATTTACCTGCGATTGCACCCTGCATGCCGGGTCGTGTGGTAGATCGTGGTGGTGACAGCACTATTGAGTCCTTTGCAATCCACCCCCCATGTGTAGGACTAGTGGAGCCTTATACTATTTGAGTTGTTTCAAGTTTCGGCCTTGATCCTCCTGGGTAGTTTCCCCATGCATAAGTATAATAGTTCTTCTTCCATGATTGTTAAATGTATTGCACTAATCATAGTATGTATTGACGTATAGTTTAGAGTTACTAAGGAGTATCCTCACTAACTAGGCTGTGAATAAGCTTCTCTTTCTATATTGACACTTTCTGGTGGTTCACTATGTTATGACTTGATCAATGCTATCATTATCATTCTTTATGTGACTTACACCTGTTTATAGTAATTGATATATTTTGGCCACTCTACATTACACAACTGAGAGATGTGCATGTATTTGTTATTATAGACAGAAGACTTCTTTCCCTGTGGTAGAATATAAATACGATACCTGGTTTTACTCCTGGTTAAAATGCTACAATGGTATATTCATATCTGTGCGCTTGCGGATACCCATTTATATATTTTTTTCTTATCTAGAGATCCAAGGCATATGTAAGAGTACCAATCCATGCGTTTTAGTGGCACTTCTGTCAGGGATGACAACCTAGATCGAGTGTGCTATGACCCGTAGCAGATATATCTTTTAGTTTATCTGAAAGCAACATCTGATATACACTTAGCATCATGTTAAGATATACCTTTGCATTTCTGGCGCCGTCGATAGAGATGGATTTTATATCTGTTTCTAGTCGATGACGTTAGCAATGTCAACAGCCATTGATACAGAATTGTCAACTATGGGGGCATGTCGTGCTGCATGCAGCAGCACTAATACAACCTATACCATCTGCATATAATGATGTATCACCGATACAATTAGTGTGAAAAATTGAACCAAATATTTCCCATCTGCGTAATTTGGATGTGATGTATACATCCCAATACCACCACCTCAGCGAACCACGATGGGGCCTCAGCGTAAGCTGGGAATCTATGTAGGATTTGAAAGCCCATCAATAATTAAATATTTAGAGCCATTAACTGGGGATTTGCATACAGCTCGGTTCGCTGATAGCATTTTTAATGAAGATCATTTCCCAGCATTAGGGGGAGGAAAGTATCTTGTTAGGGACGAATGTTGAGAAATTACATGGGAAAGCACAGGGATCCTAGGAATGGATCCTCGCACTAAAGAAACTAAACATGAAGTTCAGAGTATAATCGATTTGCAAAGAATTGCAAACGAGCTGCCTGAAGCCTTCACTAATAATAAAGGGATTATGAAATCCCACATACCTGCAGTAAACTCACCAGAAAGAATAGAAATACCACATGAAGTGGATGAATTGGAATTCCAAGTAAAGTCTACATTGATTCCTCGTACCTTGAAGAGGGGGAGACAAAGTAGAATTACTAATAAAGAGAATGGTGCATCTACTCACACTATAGCTTCAGGGAGACGTCCTAAGAAGCTTAAGACTGGGCAGGATGAAAATAAAAATAGTGCAGGTACACCTGCAGTGACACATCTTGGAGATGGAAAACCCAACAAGAATGCGCACGCTCAAAATACTCACATTTGGAAACAGGAAATTCTTGATTTAAATATGGAAATTGATCAGGATGAATGTGAAAGAATAATGGAGAATTCAACAAATTTGAAACAGGAGAAATATATGATAGAAAGACTATTAATGTCGACATATATTTTGCTGAGAAGATTGCAAAATTGATCTAGATCCGGAGCCTAAGTCATTAATACTCCCTCCGTTCTGCAATATAAGCATTCTAACCATTCAAACTCAAGAAACAACGCTGAGAGGAAATTACTTCTATACCCTTGATTTTACACCACCTACCAACTCTTCACCAACCTACCTACCCATTTTGTTTTGTCTTATCTATAGAAATGCTTACATTGTGGTACAAAATTTGAACCCCACAAATGCTTACATATTAGAACAAAGAGAGTAGAATGCAAGAAGTGTTCTGTGCCCAAATGGAAAGAAGCAATCGCAACTGAATTGATCTCGCTTAATAAAAGACAAGTATTCGGTCCCATAGATCGAGCCCCCAAAGGGATATTCCCTGTAGGACATAAATGGGTTTTCGTTCGAAAGAGAAATGAAAATAACTAGCATTGCATAATAAGCCACACAGGACGGGCAGAAAAGGTTATGTTCGTAAAAGGAAAGAGTGGGAGGAGGAGGATGCAAAGCTAGCTGAAGAAGGAAAACAGAACCCTTGGGACCAATTTCCTGGACGTTCGAGGCCTTATCTGCGGGCAAGGGTAGGGAAGAGGAAGACCACTAGTGAAGGAAGCGGGGACATAACATTCAGTAACCCTGCGGTGGTGGGGGTAGCAACTAGGGTGAAAACACTTGCAGCTTAGGCTAGTGATGGTTCTTTCCATGGGGTCAGGGAGAATGATATCCTCACCGCAGCACTTGAGACTCCAGAGCATCGAGGTCTAGTCCGAGGCGTGTCTAGTTCACTTGGCTGGGGTAAAGGGTTTGGTGAAGAGTTTGCTGGAAGAGCTAATTGGTGAAGCATTCACCAGAATTGTCTCCATGCTAGCAGAATCAGGCATTGTCCATATACCGGAAAATGTACTTCATCCTGCCCAATCACCACCTGTCAGTAGTAGCGAGGAAGAAGATGTGCATGGCCTCGAGGAAGAAGATGCGCATGGCAGTGAGGAAGAAGAAGCACGTGGCAGAGAGGAAGACCATTGGCATGTCAGCAAGGACGAAGGTAGTCAATAGCACATTGATAGTCGATCACCTATGCTGGACACAATAGATAAGCTGATAGAGCCAACCAAGTGCAGCCTTTTGGATGGCTCCGGGAATAAAGTGGAGCTCGCACTAGCCACTGTCTTTCCATTGCAAAAGACTCTCCATACAGTACCGGTGCAGGATGGGTATGCTGTGGTGCAACCTAGTTATGTGTGGGGCAATACGGGTCACTACCCTCTGCTTGTACCAATTGGGGGGATGAAGTAACAACCCTAGCTGAGGCTCTCTGTCAAAGGATCCAATAGTCAAAGAACAGGATCCATGTACCACCCATTACGAGAAATACCAACCCTGCACCCACATCAGGTAGCAGGGGTACAGCATCAGATGGAGGTACTACAGCTCAGCATCAGCAAGAGAAAGCTCAGCAGTAGCAGCAGATTAGCAAAACTACGCAGCAGGAGCATCGACAACAGCAGGAGGAGGACAGACAATCTCCGCCTAAGAAGCAGCAGCAGATCAGCAAAACTACGCAGCAGGAGCATCGACAACAGCAGGAGGAGGACAGGCAATCTTCGCCTAAGCAGCAGCAGCGACAGGCGGAGGACAGGCAATCTCCGCCTGAGCAGCAGCCACCGCAGAAGAAGGGGCCAGGAAACCTCTACCTAGAGATGAGCTTCTTAACTGTTTTTGGACAAAACGGGATCCAAAATACAAGACTGCTATGCCTATGTTGTCAGAAGCGGACTTACAGGCTGCTGGACCGAATTGTGCCAGGTTGCATGCTTATGCCATGGAACACAGTAAGGATAAACTTAGTTTTCCAGCAAAGTTGCCTGAAGACTCCTTTCAGGGTGCTGGTGATTTAATGTTAAACATTGCATTCAGTCATGTGTATGACCTTATAACCATGGTTGCTCTGGATGAGACCTTCTTGAGGTTGTGGACATTATAAGTTCCTTAAAACCAAAATATTTATTTCTTTAATTTTGACCACAAAGTTCATGCATGCTAACATTTGGATTTTTTGTAGGAAAATGATGGACAAGGCAGCGGAGATGAAGATCAGTGTTGGGTTTTTGGATCCATAGGTTCTCACGACCACAAAGATTGATAAGGAGTCTACCCTTGTAATACAAGCATTGAGAAATGCAATGATGAATGACTACGTGGTGGCTGCCTTCTGCACCGGTGGCCACTGTGTAACACTGATCATCTGTATGAAGTTCAAAGAGGTTTGGTATCTAGATTATGCTAAACATCATCCCGCGCGAAAGTTCGAAGACCTCCGAGTGCTTGTGAATTGGTCTGTACCTTGTAGGTTTTGTTCACAAAATTCAATCTCTTAGTGTTTCTAATTTGTATTGCTGATCATGCAGGGCCTCTGAAAATATATGCCCAAAGGACGAAGTGATGAAAGGAAAGAAGAAAAAGCTAAAATCCAATCAGACATTCAAGCACAAGCCCAATACCACTGTAAGACCGAGGTTTTTTTTATGGTCCCTTCATACCAATTTGGTACTGCATTAACTTGTCATTTTGGTACCTCGATGCGTAGTGTGCTCAGCAGCCATCGGGGTCCTTTTTGCATGGATTCCATGTGGCATTCAATATGTTCAAACTACCCGAAGACATACCTCACATCGAGAAGGCTGCTGTAAGTAGATAATGCTCACCCTTGTCTCTGATCATATTCTCCATTTGATTTTAGAAACTAATTTATACTTGTATTCTCATAATGACTGTATTTTGCAGGATTTCAAACCTGACCTAAATATTTCTACAGAAGATCTAAAGCCGGTCCGGGAGATGTTGTGTGAGTACATTGTTAAGGAGATCCTCGACCGAAATGGCAACCTCTATAATGGTACACCGTGAGTTCATTGTACTGCCTGACAAACTTGAAACTTGCTGCATTCAGGCTAGTTTAGGACTGTCTGAGAAACCTGCTTGGCTGGGGTCAGATGTTGCCTGGTTTAGGCAGTTTTCTCAGGACTCCATCCAAACAAAGCACCGATGAGGAACTTGAAACTTTAGCATGCATGTCGATCTGATGAGGAACTTGATGTGATCTCGCATTGTGTATATATATGTGATCTTGCTTATGTATATATGTGATGAGAATGTGTTTGTGATGTCTCCTTGCATTGATGTGGTGGCTGCCAAATCCTGGCTGTTTCCAGGATGCAGCCCCTGATCTGGTGGCTGCCAAATCCTGGCTGGTTCCGGGATGCAACCCAAAAATAGGCAGGTTACTGTAGGTGCCGTACGTATCGGTCACGGGCATTAAGTAAGGCACGTTACAAAAACTGATCCGTGAGTAACGGGCTTCACTTGGAACGCTCGTTACAAGTATGACAAAACTGTAACGGGTCGCATAAAGGCTCGTTACTAATACTCACCGGTGGGCCCTAGAAGTTGATGCTTTCATCGATACAGAGGAGACGCGCGTCCAGAGCACGCGTCTCCTTTCGTCCAGACAGAGGAGACGCACGTACAAAAAATACGTCTCCTTTCGTGGAGACGCGTGTCCACAACAAACGTCTCCGATATTGAGTTCATGAAACGGGCTCGGTTTTTGTGCCTGTTACCAAAGGTCCATGTGGGCCCAGAGAAACAAACATTTCAGGTGACCTGTAACTAGTTTCGGTAACGGTCTTTGTTAGACACCCGTTACTAATACGTGTTATGAGTAACGGGCTCAGTGTCTGCGCACGTTACCAAAGGCTCCGGTGGGCCCGGAGAAACAGCCATTTCAGGTGACTGGTAAGTAGTTGTGGTAACGGTCTTTGTTCGACGCCCGTTACAATTACATGTCATCAGTAACGGGCATCGGCCTGTTACCTTTGTTGGCTTATTTGTAACGCTTGATCGGTAACGGGCATTTTGCCCGTTACCAATGGCCATCCGCGCCCTTTACCAATGTCTGTTTTTCACGTAGTGACACTTTCTTAGCAAGAAAAATAGTTTCCTTATTAGAAAAAATAGTTTTCTTCATTAGCAAAATAGTTTTTTCTCATTAGAAAATTAGGAAAAAGTTTATATTTCATGTGGAATATGGATTTAAACAATTTGAATTTGTGTAACATAATCTTGCCTTCATTTAAACACTAGTACCTCATGAGAAAAATGGTTTCCTCATTACAATAGTAATTTCTTAGTTAGAAAAATAGTTTTCTTCATTAGAAGAATTGTTTGCTCATTAGAAAACTAGGAAAAAGTGTATATTTCATGTGGAATATGGATTTAAACAGTTTGAATTTATGTAACATAATCTTGCCTTCATTTAAATACTAGTACCTCATTAGAAAAATGGTTTCCTCTTTACAATAATAATTTCTTAGTTAGAAAAAGAGTTTCCTCGTTAGAAAAATAGTTTTCTTCATTAGAAAAATTGTTTGCTCATTAGAAAATTTGGAAAAAGTTTATATTTCATGTGGAATATGGATTTAAACACTATGAATTTGTGTAACATAATCATGAATTTATTACATGATAATAATATATTTTGTTTGGTGATACTTTATTTGTAGATGGACCGGCAATGGATGTACACCGACAAGAGAATATCCCATGAATAATGAATTTGTGTAACATAATCATGAATTTGTTACATGATAATAATATATTTTGTTTGCTGATACTTTATTTGTAGATAGACCGGCAATGGATGTGCACCGACAAGAGAATATCTCATGAATACATTAATGGGATTCGTGGATTTCTAGAAGTAGCAGAATCCAACAAGCCCCCGTCCGGCTTCATTATTTGTCCATGCAGAAAGTGTAGGAATTTGAAGGATTTCTCATCGATAAAGACTCTTCACGATCACCTATAAAAATGGGGATTCATGCCAAACTATTTTGTTTGGACAAAGCATGGGGAGAGAGGGGTTATAATGGAAGATGACGAAGAAGAAGACGACAATATTCCTGATTGGACTCAAGAAGGTGCCTTTGCAATCGGAGATGATCCAATGGGTGAGGATTATGTTAAAATGGAAAAGCCTGAACAAGGAGAAGATGAGCCGCTCGATGATCTAGGTCAGGTGTTGCGAGAGCATAAGGAAGATTGCGAAAAGGTGAAGGAGGCAAAGAAGTTTGAGCATATGTTAGAAGATTACAAGAAACCATTGTACCCAGATTGCAAAGAGGGGCACAAGAAGTTGGGTAGCACATTGGAAATGCTGCAATGGAAGGCTAAACATAGAGTTTCTGACAAGGGCTTCGATGAGTTAATGATGATCGTAAAGGACATGCTTCCAGAGGAGAACAAATTACCGGAGTCAACGTACGAAGCTAAAAAGGTTGTTTGTCCTCTGGGTTTGGAGGTTCAAAAGATACGTGCATACCCTAATGACTGTATCTTTACCGAGGTGTAGAATATGAGAAATTGGAGGCTTGTCCTGTGTGCGGAGCGCAGCGTTATAAGATCCCACGAGATGACTCTTACAATGTTGAGGCGGAGAAGAAGAAGAAGAAGAAGAAGAAGAAGAAGAAGAAGAAGAAGAAGAAGAAGAAGAAGAAGAAGAAGAAGAAGAAGAAGAAGAAGAAGAAGAAGAAGAAGAAGAAGAAGAAGAAGAAGAAGAAGAAGAAGAAGAAGAAGAAGAAGAAGAAGAAGAAGAAGAAGAAGAAGAAGAGGAAGAAGAAGAAGAAAATTACTGCTAAGGTAATGTGGTACTTTCCAGTGATACCACAGCTGAAGCATTTATTCTGGTGTAAGGCTAATGCAAAGTTGATGCGTTGGCACAAAGAAGAGCGTAAACAAGATGACAAGACCAGACATCCTGCTGATGGGTCGCAGTGGAGACTAGTTGATAGAGAATTCAGTTTGGTTTAAGTACGGATGGATTCAATCCATTCGGTGAGTTCAGTAGCGGTCATAGCACTTGGCATGTGACCTTATGCATATTCAACCTTCCGCCATGGCTGTGCATGAAAAAAAGTTCATCATGATGCCAATAATCATCCAAGGCCCAAAGCAGTCAGGCAATGACATCAATGTTTATCTGAGACCGTTGGTTGAGGATCTTAAAATGTTATAGAAGAAAGAAGTTGTTCATGTGTGGGATGAGGACAAAAAGGAGACCTTCAATCTACGAGTGTTGCCATTTGTCACCATCAATGATTGGCCGGCACTTGGTAATCTATCAGGACAAACAAACAAGGGATAACAAGCATTCACCCTGTCGGTGTAATGAACCGGCAGTCCACCACGGGATAGGCTATGGTGGTAGATTGTTTGGTGGGGATCACCGAGACTAGAGCTAGATGGTGAACAAAGGACACAAGGTTTATCCAGGTTCAGGCCGCCGGGAGGCGTAATACCCTACGTCCTGTGCTCGGTGTGTTGTATTGATGGTTCCATGATTGGGAATCCGATGGAGTTTTTTCTGAGGGGGGTCCCTGCCGCCCTTATATAGCCTGGGGGGCAGGGTTTACAGATCTCAGGGAATCTATAGCTAACCGATTACAAGATTTGGCCTTCCGGCTCAAGCAATATCTTCCGTAACTAACCGATCTTCGTTCATGGGATGATATCTCCTCAGGCGCTGCCTCATCCTGATCGGCGCGCCGTACCGTATCTCCACACGGGTGGGCCCATACACGTCATGAAGCCCCTCCGTGTGGGACCCGGGGGGTATATCCCCCACAGCAGTCCCCGAGCGCTTCTTAACCAGACTGCAACTTCGATCTTCAGCTCCGTTTACTTTTTTGCGCACCCTCACCATTTAGCCGAGTGCTTAACGCCTTTCGTCCGAGTGCTTTGAATGTTGTCGGATCTGATCTTCAGTGCAGCCGAGTGGTCTTTGAAACTGAACTCGTGGTTGCCGGGTGGTTGAGGAGAGCTCTTCACCATGTTTGTGATTTGTTCAGATCATCCGAGATTGGAAATTGTACACTTTCGTCGAAGACGAAGTGTACACACTTAGTCCCCGAGCCTAGATAAAGATTGAAAAGGTTTATCTAGGGTCAAAAGAGAATCAAAGCGACCGCTCCCTGATGTCTTCTATAATGGGTGCCTCTTTGGAAAAAAGGTACCTCTGTCCGCCTACCGTATCCCCGACCCTGACTTTAGTCAATGAGACTTTGTCTTGGTATGATCCTGGGTGATCGTGTTGGCGGGTTTTAGCCGCTGAATGGGCGCATCTCCAGATGCGCCCATTAGGGCAGTCCCCGAGGTTCGGAATAGTTAAAGTAACTATTTCGAAGCTCTAAAAAGGATTTAGTTCGGTATTACCATCATCCCATGTGGGAGAGTACCACTCGGACCATCTGACCCGGTACGGTTCTCACGGAGCACTCGCGCGAGGTCACCTGTCCTAGTCATCATATTCGTGACTTCTGAACAGCTTTGGCCTATGTATGGCATGCCTCCGGGAGAACACTCATGAGCTAGCAGATTTTTGAAACTCTCTTAGGAGTTAAAAACGAATTTTCGAGGGCGGGTTATCTGATAACCTGGCAGTGCGTGACTCTAGGTCACGGCCTCTGAGTGCTTTAAGCCAACCAATGATTTTTGGAAGCCCTTTTTAATTTTAAGGGTGTCTTCCCGTAGAAGGGAAGGTTTTAACCCTTTGGCCCGTTTGGAACCACGGCCCAGTAAGGCCCAGCGACCAGAATCAGAAGCGTCACGGATAAGGCTTGAGCTGGTGCGTCGCACGCGAGTCATACTCGCAAGTTTCTCGCGAGAAGAATCTCTCGCGCTGCGGCGACGCGACCGCACGGGTGGTGGGGCCTGCCACGACCACCGTTCCGTCTGCCGCATTTAAGGCAGCCCAGAGGCGTGGCTCGCCACGCGCTCCCGCAGTCACGTCGCTTCGCTTCCCATAGGAAACCACGCAGCCGTCCTTCGCTCTTCCTTCTCCGGCCGCTTCGCCTTTCGATCCGCCGGATCCGTCGCCGCATTAGCTCGATCTTCACCGGATTTGGCTCCGGCGAGGCTACAGATCCAGATCCGCCGCCGTGCCGCATTTAAGCCGCAGCTCCCGGGGAGTCCCCGAGCGTAGTGAGGGTGTAGACCACTCCCCGCCCGAGTCCCCGAGCGTAGCGAGGATGTCGTCGGTGGGATCCCGCCAGCATTCGAAGAAGTCGAGGCGCGGCGCCTCCGAGGCGAGGCGCTCGCCGTCTCCGTCGTCGTCGTCCCCGCTTCCACCACCGATGCGGAGCGAGGAGTGGGCGCGCTTCATCTCCACGAGGGAGCGCCTCACCGCCCTGATGTTGGGGGGCGTGTTGCTCGAGTCTGCCGTCGAGGGGTGGCGGCCTGCTGCGGGGGAGGAGTTCCCCACGCCGTCGACCGCCGACGCCGTCGTCTTCCAGTCGGCCTACCTCCGCGGGTTCAGCCTGCCTGCGCACCCCTTCTTCCTCGGCCTGCTCTACTACTACGGTTTGGAGCTGTGCCATCTCAACCCCAACTCCATTTTGCACATATCCATCTTTGTGCATCTGTGCGAGGCGTTTCTTGGAATCGCCCCGCATTTCGATCTTTTTCATTATTTCTTCTGGGTGAAGCCCTACCCGAACGCCAAGAAGCCCCGAGTGGTGGGCGGCGCCGAATTCTAGCTCAAGCAGAGGCACTCTGCCGAGTACATTCCGGTGCTGCTCGTCAGCTCCAACAAGGGCTGGCACTCGGAGTGGTTCTACACCACCAACCATGCTCCGGCGGTGCCCTGCAACATCGACGCGTGGCCGACTCCTCTCCCGTGCTGGGATGAAGAACTTGGCCAGGCGGAGATGGGGCAAGTGTCCGTGCTGCTGGAGCATATTCGGAAGCTGAAGGAGGCCGGGCTCACTAGCGTCACGGTAATGGCGAGCTTCACCGTACGGTGCACGCAGCCGCTCTGGGATAGGGTGCGCCCGGCGTACGAGTATGCCGGCGACGACCACGACACGGCGCGGCGAGCAACAGCGCCGGGGAGAGTGATGGAGCTGAAGGAGCGCGTCCGTCAGTGCTTCGTTCCTATCACCGTCATCTCCAACCGCGACGCGCCGAAGTCGTTCAACCTCGCGAACTATCCGCCTGAGGTAACAGTTTTTTCTTTTATGGGGCGCCCATTAGGGCATGAACATGTGCCCATCAGATGTTTGATGAAATCGTTCTGTTTGTTTGTCTACGAAATTATAGGATCACAGGGCTTTTGTCTCTGTGGCGCCTGTGCTTGGCTCATTGGCCGGGCTGGGTCCTTTGGCCGGTCGCCTTGGCGAGCTGCAGCGGATGGAGCGCGCCAGGGCTCACGTCGCGGGTGGCGGTGAGGCGATCCAGCCTGAGCCCCGTCGGCCCGCAGCCCCTGCTCCGGAGGAGAGGTGTGCCGCACCGGCCAGCAAGGGCAAGGAGCGCAAGGGCAGCCGGAATCCTGAGGCGCGGCGTGCGCCCCCTGGGTCGCTCAAGATCGACGAACCAGAGGTGCGCCGGTGCAAGCTTGTGCTATTGGAGGACGAGGAGGAGGAGGTGCCCCTCACCTTTGACGTCGGCAAAGCTCCCTCGGTGATGACGGCTCAGGCGGCGCCGGTGCCTACCGGTCACTTCACTTCTTCTCTTCCTTCTCAGCCATCGGGCCCAGTGCCCCCGGTGGCGGACGCTGCGCACCCCACTCCTCAGACTGCGCAGGCTGCCGCTGCAACACCGTCACCAGCACCTACGGCGGTGGTCAGTGGGGTGAAGAGATCCGCCTCCTCTGGCTTCAGTTTTCTGCGTCGTACCCATGTCCGCGTGTCCTCCGAGTAAGTTTTCTTGAAAGCGTCCATCCTTGTTTTTCTTTTGTTCATAGGATCGAGAAGTGATTTTTATGTCTTGTTTGTACGAACAGGGGTCCCTGCAACCTCCCTTCCGAAGTTGATGAGTCATCCCTGCCATCTGCCACCCCGGTGTCGCCGCGCCCAAGTGCTTCTGATGGGCACCCGGCTGTTGCGTCGGGGGTTCCTGATGCTGCGGCTGTCGCTGCTGATGCTGCTGTTCGTGGCTCCAGTCCCCAGTGTGGGGCTGGACACGTTGTAGCTCCCGGCGCTGCTGCGACTGAAGCCTCTGGCATCGAGGAGATCCAGCGGGAGCTCCCTCAGCTGCGTCTCAGCCCGCCACGCCCTGGACGCATCGCCCAGGTTCGTGGCAGTCGTCTGGATGAAGTGCTTGGGGATCCGGCGATCGACGCCGAGAACCGCGCGGGGCTCGTCACCATTATGCGGAGGACCCTCCAGCTTGCTGAGGTAATTCTTTCTTCCTCTTGTTGTTGTGAACGCTTGCTAGCTGTAGTTGGTTGATCTCTTGCTGTGTCTTGACAGACTGTGGCCTCGGAGTCTGCGCGCAAAAGCGCTGTGCTCGAGCGCGTCGGCACCGCTGCTGATCTGAACGCCCCTCTGCGCGCCCGGTTGGAGCGTCTCGAGCAGCAAGCAGTCGCTCAGCGAGACAGCAACAACCGGGAGGTGGAGAGGCTGCGGCAGGAGAAGGCAGCTGCCAAGTCGAGCGAGGTGACGCTCCGGGCGGCGGCAGAGGAAAACCAGAAAGGTATGTTGATCATGTTTTGCTTTTGTTTCGACGCTGCCCGAGTACTTCGTGTTGATCATCTCTTGGCAACAGCTCGGGCCAAGGCAGACGAGGAGCTCAAATCCCTATGGGGCCGCATGAAGAAGCTCCGGCAGGACGGCCAGGAGGCGTGCAGGCAGGCCGCTGTGGCGAGAAAAGAGCTGTCAGGTTGGTTACCTTGCACTCCCGTGTTATCCCTGAATGTTTGTCGATAGGTGCTCCTGATGTTGAGCAGATCTCGAGGCCCGCATCGCATCGGAGAGGGCTCAGTTCAAAGCTCTCGGCGAGGTGCTGCGCCCCATCCTGGACAAGCTTGCGCCCCTTGCCGAGTCCTCCGTGCGACAGTTCGGTGATCCGGTGGTGCGTCCGCCAACCCTTCTGGAGCGTGCTCAGGCGGTGGCGGCGCGCTTCCTCGGCTGTCTTCGCGAGGTCGGCGTGGCGAGTGCCAGCCACTACCTCGCCGTCTTCCGCTCCTCCTACCCCTCGATCAGCGTGGATCGCTTCCGCGGTGGCTTCGCTCGCGGAACGTCGCCACAGCAGGCTGAGCTACTGCTGGAGGAGGTGAAGGACAGGGTGGAGCAGCTTGCCAACGACGTCATGGCGGCGGCTGATGAAGAGGCTGATGGTGATGCCCTCCTGTCCCAGCCATAAAAACTTTAAAAGTTAAAAGTTGTAATATTTTGTGGTGCTGTGGGTGCACCGGTACTTTGATTCGTTGATATTTGGTACTTTTAAGTAGGCGCTTTACTCTGACGGTATCTTTGTACTGTTAATTTCTCTGGTAGTTAGTCTGTTACGGGAAGTCGTAGGCTCGTTGGCCTTAGTTTCCTAGCGCAGAGGGCGTACTCTCATACACACGTAGTACCTTAGCTTGGCGAAAACCTCGACCCACGATTTAAGACATGTGCTACCGAGTACTTTATGAGTCGTAAGATCCGTGTTAGATGAGCATTTATTTAGTTTTAACATGGAAAACTTTGCTATATGTAAAGCAGTCCCCAGGTTTCAGAATTGAAACTTGGGTGAGAAAGGGCATGTAAGCAGATGTAAGAGCGAAGTAAAAAATAACTTCATGAGACATGAAACTGAATTCATTGCCATAGACTGCTAACATGGATAAAGTACGAAGAACTTTGAACAGAAAATGATACATAGCTTTATTATGGGTAGAAGCGGCGTAGGTGCTCGATGTTCCATGAGTTGGGCACATTAGAGCCGTCATCCCGCATCAGCCGATAAGCACTCGGCCTGGTGATTTCCTTCACTATGAATGGCCCCTCCCATGGGGCTGCTAACTTGTGCATGTCCTTCTTGCTTTGGATCCTGCGCAGGACTAGATCTCCAATGCAGAAAGCTCTTTCCTGCACATTTTTATCGTGGTAACGCCGCAAAGCTTGGGCATACCGGGCTGCCTGAATCGTTGTCGCGAGTCGTCCTTCCTCGATGCTGTCGATATCCTCAATCCGCGCCTTCTCAGCCTCGTTTTCGTCGTATACTTCAACTCTCAGTGCATTGAACATGAGGTCGGTGGGGAGCACCGCCTCAGATCCATATACAAAGAAGAAAGGAGTCTGACCAGTAGCACGACTCGGCTGTGTCCGCAGTCCCCAGAGTACTGCAGGGAGTTCGCGTCAACCTTCAAGGAGTGCTCGGCGAGCTCTCTAGGCACTCCTGGCATATCTGCTGGTTTCCAGGCGAATATGTCGGAGTTGGCACGCAGGAACTCGACGAGCACGCTTTCCTATTTAGGGTCCAGGTTGGCCCCTATAGTCGCCGTCTTCGAGGGATCCTCGAGGTTGAGCGACACCTTCTTCACGGCCTCCTTCTCCCGCTGGATCGCCTCCATCGCCGGCTTCTTGATCGGGATCTCTAGATCTACCAGGTCGAGCTTGCTGGCAGCCGCCAGGACTTCAGCAGTGCGTCTGGAAAGATCCAGGGTGGCAGCGATGTGGAGGTTCTCCTTCTCACAGGTACTGGCCGTGTTGGAGTCACCTTTGAGGGTAATGACCCCGTTTGGCGCAGGCATCTTCAGCACCATGCAGGTATAGTGGGGCACCGCCATGAATTTGGCTAGCGCCGGCCTGCTGAGTATGCCATGATAGGCTGTCTCGAAGTCCGCCACTATGAAGCGGACGTACTCCGTCCGGTAATTCTCGATCGTGCCAAAGGTTACTGGCAGAGAGATCTGACCGAGTGGTACTGAAGGATCTCCGGGTACGATCCCGAAGAAAGGCTTGTCGGTTGGGCTCAAGTCCAAGGGAGTGAGGCCCAACTCCTTGAGCGTGCTTGCGAACAATATGTCGAGGCCACTGCCTCCGTCCACCAGCATCTTGCAAAGTCCCACGTTGCGAATCGTAGGCTTCAACACGAGGGGGTACCGCCCGGGTTTGACGACTGCCTCCGGGTGGTCCTCCCTACTGAAGGTGATCGGGACTTCCGACCACCGCAGGAACTGGGGCGTGCCACGCTGGGCCGCGTACACCAGTAGCCTGTCTGTGAGCTTAGCTTTGCGCTTCCCCTCGATCTGGTCTGGGCCGCCGTAGATCATGTTGACCGTACGGTCGGCGACCTGGAAGTCTTCCTCGTCATCATCCGCTGGGGGAGCGCGCTTTCCCTTGCCCTTGTCGTTCTTGGAGGGACCCTTGGAGCGTCCCTTGCCGAAGAACTGGTTCTTCAGGCCGAAGCAGTCGCGAGCCGAGTGCTTATGGTTCTTGTGGTACGGGCATTGCATGTCTAGCATCTTCTGGAACTCAGACGGGTCCATGCGCTTCGGGGCGGACTCTACGGCTGCCACGACCTCAGTCGGCTTGAGCCTCCTGTTGCGTCGTGCGCCCTGCTGGGTGGTTTCTCCCTCTCGGTCCGGATCGTGGCGTGGCCGACGCGGACGTGGGGAATCATCGTCTTCCCAGCGAGACTTGATGTGCTTCAGCTGCTCGCGTTCTGCCTCTTCACCGTCAGCCTCCTTGTTGGCTATGGCGAAGAGCTCGTTTACGGTCCTCGAGGGCTTCTGGGCCCACCTATTCACCAGCTTGCCGTAAGCCAGTCCATGCTGGAAGGCGCTGATGACGTCGTGCTCCTTGACGAAAGGAAGAGAGTTCTTCTTCTCGGAGAAGCGTCGAATGTACGAGCGCAGCGACTCGTTCTTGCGTTGCCGGATCTGGTCCGGCATTCTCCTGTTCCCCGGCCTCTCCCATGTGCCGGAGTATTGGCTCGTGAAGAACTTGCAAAGGTCATCCCAGGATGTAATGGAGTTCCTCGGGAGCCCCGCAAGCCAGTTTCTGCACCCCTTTGTGAGCATTATGGGCAAGTAGTTTGCCATCACGTCGGCGTTTCCTCCCGCGGCCTTGACTGCGGTGGAGTAGATCTAGAGCCATTGCGTGGGGTCCGACGTGCCGTCGTACTTATCGACGTCGGACAATTTGAAGCCTCGAGGCCATGTCACCCGTCGTAGCCTCTTCGAGAGGGAGAGGAAGCCATCGTAGGACGGGAGACCCTCTAGGCCTCCGCGGCGTCCGTCGGCCGGCCGCTCGTAGGAGCTGTAGCTATCCCCGGACTCCTCGTAGGAATCCGAGTAGTAGTCTTCGAACCCGCTCTGCGAGTCGCCGCGTCTTTCCCGGCGATGGGGAGCTCCATGCTCCCTGTCGTAGTCGTTGCGTCGCCTTGATTCCTGACGGCAGCGCTTCTCGCGGTTGTGGTTGATCGTGGTCCTCGCATCACGGCGGCGGAGCCGGTCGCGCAAGTCTTCACCTTCGTCGCGTCGCCCTCTTTTGTGGCGCGAGCGGCGGGTACCCTCCGTCTCCCCCTGCCCCACTGGCGGGGAGGGATCGACGCGGTTGTGCTGGGTCGCAGCGGCCTGCACCAAGGCCCGTATGCGCCCAATGTCTGGCGTAGTTGGAGGCAGCCTCTCAACCGCCTCATTTAGCACAATGAGATTTTCTTTGGGGGTCGCGTAGACCTTGTGCCTGTCGTACTCGAGGGTGAAGTCATCCTCGAGCCTTCGGGGCTGAACACTGGTCGTGCGGCGGGTGCGACGCCGCCTCCTGTTGCGGTGCGGGCGGTCGGAGCTTTGAAGGTCCTCGTCCTCCTCCTCGTCGCCTTGGGCCTCTCGGCGCCGTTGCACTCAGTCCGCATTCTTCCGTAATCGTTCGGCCTTTTGTGCGGCCGTCTCATTATCCTGAGTGCGCTCGTCCTCTGAGATTGCCGGCGGGGGCCCTGGTGCTGCCGCGTAGACAAAGGCAGGTGACCAGCTTCCGTCGGACAGATCCGAGGGTGAGCTTGTAGAACTGATAAGGACCGTGTCGTCGGACCTACGGGAGAGAGAGCTTTCGTCCAGGCCGAGAGCCGCATCGAGGGACGCAAAGGACCCGTCCGAGGCGTACTCGGGGCTAGATCGCCCGGCGGATCGGCCTGAGCGGCGCCCAACCTCGGATTCGTCCGTGGTCCAGTCGCAGAGTTGACCGTCCTCGTCCTCTTCCAGTATGGGGAGGAGGGATGCGTCGCGGTTCACCTCTCGTATGGGGGAGAGAACCACGTTCACGAAGCGTGGTGAACCGTCGTCCGAGTGGTATTCAATCGGCTTGGGTGCAGGGTCCACCACTAGGTTTCGCTTCATCCTCTCCATAATTACGGAGGCAGCGGTGCTCTTCAACCCGAAGGGAAAGCACTCGGACTGTGAGGTATCTAGGGTTGCCTCGCAGATGGCGATGGTGTCAGCCATGTGACTAATGACCCGATCGAAAGATTCAACCAGATCGTCTGCGGGAGGGTTTGATGACCCTGCGACCGTCAGATCTCGAACCGGGAGGGTTGGCCTCCGGGCTTGCCGCGGCATGCTGAAAAGGACTCGGCAGGCTTGGGGCTTGTCCAGATTGGATCTGGCATCCGGTATCCTCCTCGCAGGCGTTGTGGAAACCGCTCCGGAAGGCTTTTCCGTGGTGATCACGGTGTCGGAGAGAACGCATGGGATCTCTCCGATTATGATGTGACCCTGAGGAGGAGTCACGTAGCCAGCCGCCTGCTCGTCGACGGCGGAGACGGGATTGAGGCTCCCGAAAGGGATTCCCGCTCCCAACGCGGCGAGGGCAAGGCAACTAGCAGGGATCTTGACTGCGGCCATCAAGCTCGCCAACTATCGCGGCGAACCCCTACCTGGCGCGCCAACTATCGGTGCAATGAACCGACAGTCCACCACGGGGTAAGCTATGGTGGTAGATTGTTTGGTGGGATCACCGAGACTAGAGCTAGATGGTGAACAAAGGACACAAGGTTTATCCAGGTTCAGGCCGCCGGGAGGCGTAATACCCTACGTCTTGTGCTCGGTGTATTGTATTGATGGTTCCACAATTGGGAATCCAATGGAGTTTTTTCTGAGGGGGGTCCCTGCCGCCCTTATAGAGCCTGGGGGGCAGGGTTTACAGATCTCAGGGAATCTATAGCTAACCGATTACAAGATTTGGCCTTCCGGCTCAAGCAATATCTTTCCTAACTAACTGATCTTCGTTCATGGGATGATATCTCCTCAGGCGCCGCCTCATCCTGATCGGCGCGCCATACCGTATCTCCACACGGGGGGCCCATACACGTCATGAAGCCCCTCCGTGTGGGACCCGAGGGGTATATCCCCCACAGCAGTCCCCGAGAGCTTCTTAACCAGACTGCAACTTCGATCTTCAGCTCCGTGTACTTTTTTGCGCACCCTCGCCATTTAGCCGAGTGCTTAACGCCTTTCGTCCGAGTGCTTTGAATGTTGTCGGATCTGATCTTCAGTGCAGCCGAGTGGTCTTTGAAACTGAACTTGTGGTTGCCGGGTGGTTGAGGAGAGCTCTTCACCATGTTTGTGATTTGTTCAGATCATCCGGGATTGGAAATTGTACACTTTCGTCGAAGACGAAGTGTACACACTTAGTCCCCGAGCCTAGATAAAGATTGAAAAGGTTTATCTAGGGTCAAAAGAGAATCAAAGCGACCGCTCCCTGATGTCTTCTATAATGGGCGCCTGTTTGGAAAAAAGGTACCTCTGTCCGCCTACCGTATCCCCGACCCTGACTTTAGTCAACGAGACTTTGTCTTGGTATGATCCCGGGTGATCGTGTTGGCGGGTTTTAGCCACTGAATGGGCGCATCTCTAGATGCGCCCATTAGGGCAGTCCCCGAGGTTCGGAATAGTTAAAGTAACTATTTCGAAGCTCTAAAAAGGATTTAGTTCGGTATTACCATCATCCCATGTGGGAGAGTACCACTCGGATCATCTGACCCAGTACGGTGTTTGGTTAGAGCTCCAGCCCTATGCCAAATTTGCCGTATGGCCCACCGTGTTCTCACGGAGCACTCGCGCGAGGTCACCTGTCCTAGTCATCATAATCGTGACTTCTGAACAGCTTTAGCCTATGTACGGCATGCCTCCGGGAGAACACTCATGAGCTAGCAGATTTTTGAAACTCTCTTAGGAGTTAAAAACGAATTTTTGTGGGCGGGTTATCTGATAACCTGGCAGTACGTGACTCTGGGTCACGGCCTCTGAGTGCTTTAAGCCAACCAATGATTTTTGGAAGGCCCTTTTTAATTTTAAGGGTGTCTTCCCGTAGAAGGGAAGGTTTTAACCCTTTGGCCCGTTTGGAACCACGGCCCAGTAAGGCCCAGCGACCAGAATCGGAAGCGTCACGGATAAGGCTTGAGCTGGTGCGTCGCACGCGAGTCGTACTCGCAAGTTTCTCGCGAGAAGAATCTCTCGCGCTGCGGTGACGCGACCGCACGGGTGGAGGGGCCCGCCTAAACCACCGTTCCGTCTGCCGCATTTAAGGCAGCCAAGAGGCGTGGCTCGCCACGCGCTCCCACAGTCACGTCGCTTCGCTTCCCATAGGAAACCACGCAGCCGTCCTTCGCTTTTCCTTCTCCTGCCGCTCCGCCTTTCGATCCGCCAGATCCGTCGCCGCATTTGCTCGATCTTCACCGGATTTGGCTCCGGCGAGGCTACAGATCCAGATCCGCCGCCGCGCCGCATTTAAGCCACAGCTCCCGGGGAGTCCCCGAGCGTAGCGAGGGTGTAGAGCACTCCCCGCCCGAGTCCCCGAGCGTAGCGAGGATGTCGTCGGTGGGATCCCGCCGGCATTCGAAGAAGTCGAGGCGCGGCGCCTCCGAGGCGAGGCGCACGCCGTCTCCGTCGTCGTCGTCCCCGCTTCTGCCGCCGATGCGGAGCGAGAAGTGGGCGCGCTCCGTCTCCACGAGGGAGTGCCTCACCGCCCTGGTGTTGGGGGCGTGTTGCTTGAGTCCGCCGTCGAGGGTTGGCGGCCTGCTGCGGGGGAGGAGTTCCCCACGCCGTCGACCGACGACGCCGTCGTCTTCGAGTCGGCCTACCTCCGCGGGTTCGGCCTGCCCGCGCACCCCTTCTTCCTCGTCCTGTTCTACTACTACGGTTTGGAGCTGTGCCATCTCAACCCCAACTCCATTTTGCACATATCCATCTTTGTGCATCTGTGTGAGGCGTTTCTTGGAATCGCCCCGCATTTCGATCTTTTTCGTTATTTCTTCTGGGTGAAGCCCTACCCGAACGCTAAGAAGCCCCGAGTGGTGGGCGGCACCGGATTCCAGCTCAAGCAGAGGCACTCTACCGAGTACATTCCGGTGCCGCTCGTCAGCTCCAACAAGGGTTGGCACTCGGAGTGGTTCTACACCACCAACCATGCTCCGGCGGTGCCTTGCAACATCGACGCGCGGCTGACTCCTCTCCCATGCTGGGATGAAGAACTTGGCCAGGCGGAGATGGGGCAAGTGTCCGTGCTGCTGGAGCATATCCGGAAGCTGAAGGAGGCCGGGCTCACTGGCATCACGGTAATGGTGAGCTTCGTCGTACGGTGCACGCAGCCGCTCCGGGATAGGGTGCGCCCGGCGTACGAGTATGCCGGCGACGACCACGACACGGCGCGGCGAGCGACAGAGCCGGGGAGAGTGATGGAGCTGAAGGAGCGCGTCCGTCAGTGCTTCGTTCCTGGCACCGTCATCTCCAACCGCGACGCGCCGAAGCCGTTCAACCTGGCGAACTATCCGCCTGAGGTAACGATTTTTTCTTTTATGGGGCGCCCATTAGGGCATGAACATGTGCCCATCAGATGTTTGATGAAATCGTTCTGTTTGTTTGTCTGCGAAATTGTAGGATCGCAGGGCTTTTGTCTCTGTGGCGCCTGTGCCTGGCTCATTGGCCGGGCAGGGTCCTTTGGCCGGTCGCCTTGGCGAGCTGCAGCGGATGGAGCGCGCCAGGGCTCACGTCGCGGGTGGCGGTGAGGCGATCCAGCCTGAGCCCCGTCGGCCCGCAGCCCCTGCTCCGGAGGAGAGGTGTGCCGCACCAGCCAGCAAGGGCAAGGAGCGCAAGGGTAGCTGGAATCCTGAGGCGCGGCGTGCGCCCCCTGGGTCGCTCAAGATCGACGAACCAGAGGTGCGCCGGCGCAAGCTTGTGCTGTCGGAGGATGAGGAGGAGGAGGTGCCCCTCACCTTTGACGTCGGCGAAGCTCCCTCGGTGACGACGGCTCAGGCGGTGCCGGTGCCTACCGGTCACTTCACTTCTTCTCTTCCTTCTCAGCCATCGAGCCCAGTGCCCCCGGTGGCGGACGCTGCGCACCCCACTCCTCAGACTGCGCAGGCTGCCGCTGCAACACCGTCACCAGCACCTACGGCGGCGGTCAGTGGGGTGAAGCGATCGGCCTCCTCTGGCATCGAGGAGATCCAGCGGGAGCTCCTTCAGTCGCGTCTCAGCCCGCCACGCCCTGGACGCGTCGCCCAGGTTCGTGGCAGTCGTGTGGATGAAGTGCTTGGGGATCCGGCGATCGACGCCGAGAACCGCGCGGGGCTCGTCACTATTGCGCGGAGGACCCTCCAGCTTGCCGAGGTAATTCTTTCTTCCTCTTGTTGTTGTGAACACTTGCTAGCTGTAGTTGGTTGATCTCTTGCTGTGTCTTGACAGACCGTGGCCTCGGAGTCTACGCGCAAAAGCGCTGTGATCGAGCGCGTCGGCACCGCTGCTGATCTGAACGCCACTCTGCGCGCCCGGTTGGAGCGTCTCGAGCAGCAAGCAGTCACTCAGCGAGACAGTAGCAACCGGGAGGTGGAGAGGCAGCGGCAGGAGAAGGCGGCTGCCGAGCTGAGTGAGGCGAGGCTCCGGGCGGCTGCAGAGGAAAACCAGAAAGGTATGTTGATTATGTTTTGCTTTTGTTTCGCCGCTGCCCGAGTACTTCGTGTTGATCATCTCTTGGCAACAGCCCGGGCCAAGGCGGAGGAGGAGCTCAAATCCCTGTGGGGCCGCATGAAGAAGCTCCGGCAGGACGGCAGGAGGCGTGCAGGCAGGCCGCTGTGGCGAGAAAAGAGCTGTCAGGTTGGTTACCTTGCACACCCGTGTTATCCCTGAATGTTTGTCGATAAGTGCTCCTGACGTTGAGCAAATTTCCGGTGAAAACAATTTGCCCAATATGCAGATCTCGAGGCCCACATCGCATCGGAGAGGGCTCAGTTCAAAGCTCTCGGCGAGGCGCTGCGCCCCATCCTGGACGAGCTTGCGCCCCTTGCCGAGTCCTCCTCCGTGCAACAGTTCGGTGATCCGGTGGTGCGTCCGCCAACCCTTCTGGAGCGTGCTCAGGCGGTGGCGGCGTGCTTCCCCAGCTGTCTTCGCGAGGTCGGCGTGGCGAGTGCCAGCCACTACCTCGCCGTCTTCTGCTCCTTCTACCCCTCGATCAGCGTGGATCGCTTCCGCAGTGGCTTCGCTTGCGGAACGTCACCACAGCAGGCTGAGCTACTGCTGGAGGAGGTGAAGGACACGGCAGAGCAGCTTGCTGACGACGTCGTGGCGGTGGCTGATGAAGAGGTTGATGGTGAAGCCCTCCTGTCCCAGCCATAAAAACTTTAAAAGTTAAACGTTGTAATATTTTGTGGTGCTGTGGGTGCACCGGTACTTTGATTCGTTGATATTTGGTACTTTTAAGTAGGCGTTTTACTTTGACGGTATCTTTGTACTGTTAATTTCTCTGGTAGTTAGTCTGTTACGGGAAGTCGTAGGCTCGTTGGCCTTAGTTTCCTAGCGCAGAGGGCGTACTCTCATACACACATAGTACCTTAGCTTGGCGAAAACCTCGACCCAAGATCCGTGTTAGATGAGCATTTATTTAGTTTTAACATGAAAAACTTTGCTGTATGTAAAGCAGTCCCCAGGTTTCAGAATTGAAACTTGGGTGAGAAAGGGCATGTAAGCAGATGTAAGAGCGAAGTAAAAAAAACTTCATGAGATATGAAACTGAATTCATTGCCATATACTGCTAACATGGATAAAGTACGAAGAACTTTGAACAGAAAATGATACATAGCTTTATTATGGGTAGAAGCGGCGTAGGTGCTCGATGTTCCATGAGTTGGGCACATCAGAGCCGTCCTCCCGCATCAGCCGATAAGCACCCGGCCTGGTGATTTCCTTCACTATGAATAGCCCCTCCCGTGGGGCTGCTAACTTGTGCATGTCCTTCTTGCTTTGGATCCTAAGCAGGACTAGATCTCCGACGCAGAAAGCTCTTTCCTGCACATTTTTATCGTGGTAACGCCGCAAAGCTTGGGCGTACCGGGCTGCCTGAATCATTACCGCGAGCCGTCCTTCCTCGATGCTGTCGATATCCTCAATCCGCGCCTTCTCAGCCTCGTTTTCATCATATACTTCAACTCTCGGTGCATTGAACATGAGGTCGGTGGGGAGCACCGCCTCAGATCCATATACCAGGAAGAAAGGAGTCTGACCAGTAGCACGACTCGGCTGTGTCCGCAGTCCCCAGAGTACTGCAGGGAGTTCGCGTAGCCAGCGGGTCGCGTACTTGTTCAGGCGATCGAAGATGCGCTTCTTGAGTGCCTCGAGCACCGCTCTGTTAGCTCGCTCGACTTGGCCATTGGCACGTGGGTGCGCGACTGAGGCGCGTGCCACCTTGATGAGGAGTTCGTCGCAATATTCCTGGAACTCCCTTCCTGCGAAGTTAGTACCCAGGTCAGTTATTATCCTGTTAGGGACACTGAATCTATGCATGATTTCTCCTATGAACTCAGCTGCCTTGGCAGCTGTGAGCGCCTTGATTAGCTTGACCTCTATCCATTTGGTGAACTTGTCGACTGCTACCAGGATGTGGTCGTACCCTCTGGATGCTTTCTTGAAAGGCCCGATCATGTCGAGTCCCCAGCACGCGAAGGGCCATGAAATAGGTATCGTCTGCAGAGCTTGGGCTGGAACGTGTATTTGTTTTGCGAAGAACTGGCATCCCTCGCAACGTTTTACCAGCATCTGCGACGGCTGTGGGCCAGTAGAAGCCAGACCGGAAAGCTTTTCCAATAATAGTTCTTGCTCCGGCATGGTTGCCACACATGCCTCCATGAATTTCCGCTAGGAGTTGTCATCCTTCTTCCTCCGGTATGCACTTCTGGAGTACTCGGGACTGTCCGCCTCGGCGATACAGGTTGTCGCCGACCAGGACATAGTTCTTGCTCTTGTGACTGATCTGTTCGTGCAGCGCTCGTGTCTCCCTTTCCTGACTTGGTAAAGGATTCGGGAGCGTGCCGTCCTTGATGTACTCGACCATCTCTGAGATCCACTCGGGTTGTGGTTCGAGCATTAGGACTTCGCCGAGTCCTTCTGATGGATCGACTTGCGCATCGGGGTTCTTGATGGAGGGCTTGATCAGGTCTTGGACAAAGACGCCGGGTGGTACCTGGGCTCTCGTGGATCCCATGTTTGCCAACTCGTCGGCCGCCTTGTTATCGTCGCAGAGTACGTGCTGAAACTCTAGGCCGTAGAACATGCCTTCAAGTTTGCGGATCTCCGCGCAATACGCGTCCATCTTCTCGCTTGTCCGGTTCCATTTCTTGTTAACCTGGTTTACCACCAGGGCAGAGTCGCCCTTGACCATCAAGTATTTTATCCCGAGCGATACGGCGATACGGAGCCCGTGGAGGGCCGCCTCGTATTCGGCCGCGTTGTTCGAAACCTTGAACATGACCTGCAACACGTATCGCAGTTTCTCTCCTGTTGGGGAGATGAAAATTATGCCGGCCCCACCTCCTTTAATCCTGAGTGATCCATCAAAGTACATGGTCCAGTACTCAGGTTCAGCGCAGTGGATGGCGTCTGGATCTCCGTGTACTCTGCCACAAAGTCTGCGAGTACCTGCGACTTGATCGTGTCGCACGGTACGAAAGTTATATTGTGTGCGGCCAGCTCGATGGACCACTTCACGATCCTTCCCATGGCATCTCTATTGTGCGGGATGTCGCCTATGGGGTAGTCGGAAACTTGCGTGATTTTATGGGCTTCGAAGTAGTGCTTCAACTTGCGTGCGGTGATCAACAGTGCGTAGAGCAGTTTCTGCACCTGATTGTTCCGCACCTTAGAGTCGGTCAACACCTCACTTATGAAGTAGACCGGCCTCTGGACGGTGTAAGCATGTCCTTCCTCTTTCCGCTCCACAACTAGTACCGTGCTTACCACGTGCGTGGTAGCCGAGATGTAGAGGTAGAGAGTTTCCCCCTGCTCTGGTGCTGTGAGGATGGGGGCCTTTTGCAGATAGCTCTTGAGTTCCAGGAAAGACTTCTGGGCCTCCTCATCCCACTTGAAATCATCGTTTTGATGTTTGTGGAGCTTGAAGAAGGGCAGTCCGCGTACGCCGAGTCGTGAGATGAACCGGCTGAGTGCTGCCATGCACCCGGCTAGTTTCTCTACATCCTTCTGGCATTTGGGGGGCTTCATCTGAGTGACCACGTGGATCTTCTCTGGGTTTGCCTCTATGCCGCGGTTGCTGACAAGGAATCCGAGTAGTTTTCCTGAGGGAACGCCAAAAACGCACTTTTTCGGGTTAAGTTTCCACCGGTAAACCCTTAGGTTAGCGAAGGCCTCAGCTAAGTCCTTGATAAGATTATCAGGGTCTCGAATCTGGACTACGACATCATCTACGTGTGCTTCGTAGTTTACGCCAATTTGCGTCTTTAGGCACGCCTGGATGGCACGCTGGTACGTCGCACCGGCGTTCTTCAGACGAAAGGACATTGTCAAGTAACAGTACGCACCATGAGGCGTAATGAACGACGTCTTGATCTGGTCTTCGACCTTCAGGCTAATCTGGTGGTAGCCTGAATAGTAGTCGAGAAAACAGAGTAGGGCACAGCCCGCCGTGGAATCAATGACTAGGTCTATTCGCGGGAGGGTGAAGTGGTCTTTGGGGCAGTGTTTGTTGAGATCGGTATAATCAACGCACATTCTCCATTGCTTATTCTTTTTGGATACAAGAACTGGATTAGCCAGCCAGTCTGGGTAATACACCTCTTTGATAAACTTGGCAGCTAACAGCTTCGTAACCTCTACCCCTATTGCCTCCTTGCGGTCAGCCGCGAACCGACGAAGCTTTTGCTTGATCGGCTTAGCATTCGGGTCAACCTTCAAGGAGTGCTCGGCGAGCTCTCTGGGCACTCCTGGCATATCCACTGGTTTCCAGGCGAATATGTCAGAGTTGGCACGCAGGAACTCGACGAGCACACTTTCCTATTTAGGGTCCAGGTTGGCCCCTATAGTCGCCGTCTTTGAGGGATCCTCGAGGTTGAGCGACACCTTCTTCACGGCCTCCTTCTCCCGCTGGATCGCCTCCGTCGCCGGCTTCTTGGTCGGGATCTCCAGATCTACCGGGTCGAGCTTGCTGGCAACCGCCAGGACTTCAGCAGTGCGTCTGGAAAGATCCAGGGTGGCAGCGATGTGGAGGTTCTCCTTCTCACAGGCACTGGCTGTGTTGGAGTCACCTTTGAGGGTAATGACCCCGTTTGGCGCAGGCATCTTCAGCACCATGTAGGTATAGTGGGGCACCACCATGAATTTGGCTAGCGCCGGCCTACCGAGTATGCCATGATAGGCTGTCTCGAAGTCCGCCACTATGAAGCGGACGTACTCCGTCAGGTAATTCTCGATCCTGACAAAGGTGACTGGCAGAGAGATCTGACCGAGTGGTACTGAAGGATCTCCGGGTACGATCCCGAAGAAAGGCTTGTCGGTCGGGCTCAAGTCCAAGGGAGTGAGGCCCAACTCCTTGAGCGTGCTGGCGAACAATATGTCGAGGCCACTGCCTTCGTCCACTAGCATCTTGCAAAGTCCCACGTTGCGAATCGTAGGCTTCAACACGAGGGGGTACCGCCCGGGTTTGACGACTGCCTCCGGGTGGTCCTCCCTACTGAAGGTGATCGGGACTTCCGACCACCGCAGGAACTGGGGCATGCCGTGCTGGGCCGCGTACACCAGTAGCCTGTCTGTGAGCTTAGCTTTGCACTTCCCCTCGATCTGGTCCGGGCCGCCGTAGATCATGTTGACCGTACGGTCAGCGACCTAGAAGTCTTCCTCGTCATCATCCGCTGGGGGGAGCGCGCTTTCCCTTGCCCTTGTCATTCTTGGAGGGACCCTTGGAGTGTCCCTTGCCGGAGAAGTGGTTCTTCAGGCCGAAGCAGTCGCGAGCCGAGTCCTTATGGTTCTTGTGGTACGGGCATTGCATGTCCAGCATCTTCTGGAACTCAGACGGGTCCGTGCGCTTCGGGGCGGACTCTACGACCGCCACGACCTCGGTCGGCTTGCGCCTCCTGTTGCACCGTGCGCCCTGCTGGGAGGTTTCTCCCTCTCGGTCCGGATCGTGGCGTGGCCGATGCGGACGTGGGGAATCATCGTCTTCCCAGCGAGACTTGATGTGCATCAACTGCTCGCGTTCTGCCTCTTCACCGTCAGCCTCCTTGTTGGCTGTGGCGAAGAGCTCGTTTACGGTCCTCGGGGGCTTCTGGGCCCACCTATTCACCAGCTTGCCGTAAGCCAGTCCATGCTGGAAGGCGCTGATGACGTCGTGCTCCTCGACGAAAGGAAGAGAGTTCTTCTTCTCGGAGAAGCGTCGAATGTACGAGCGTAGCGACTCGTTCTTGCGTTGCCGGATCTGGTCCAGCATTCTCCTGTTCCCCGGCCTCTCCCATGTGCTGGAGTATTGGCTCGTGAAGAACTTGCAGAGGTCATCCCAGGACGTAATGGAGTTCCTCGGGAGCCCCGCAAGCCAGTTTCTGCACCCCTTTGTGAGCATTATGGGCAAGTAGTTTGCCATCACGTCGGCATTTCCTCCCGCGGCCTTGACCGCGGTGGAGTAGATCTGGAGCCATTGCGTGGGGTCCGACGTGCCGTCGTACTTATCGACGTCGGACAATTTGAAGCCTCGGGGCCATGTCACCCGACGTAGCCTTTTCGAGAGGGAGAGGAAGCCGTCGTAGGACGGGAGAACCTCTCGGCCTCCGCGGCGTCTGTCGGCCGGCCGCTCGTAGGAGCTGTAGCTATCCCCGGACTCCTCGTAGGAATCCGAGTAGTAGTCTTCGTACCCGCTCTGTGAGTCGCCGCGTCTTTCCCGGCGATGGGGAGCTCCATGCTCCCTGTCGTAGTCATTGCATCACCTTGATTCCTGACGGCGGTGCTCCTCGCGGTTGCGGTTGATCGTGGTCCTCGCATCGTGGCGGCGGAGCCGGTCGCGCAAGTCTTCACCTTCGTCGCGTTGCCCTCTTTTGTGGCGCGAGCGGCGGGTACCCTCCGTCTCCCCCTGCCCCACTGGCAGGGAGGGATCGACGCGGTTGTGCTGGGTCACAGCGGCCTGCACCATGGCCCGTATGCGCCCAATGTCTGGCGTAGTTGGAGGCAGCCTCTCAACCACCTCATTTAGCATAATGAGATTTGCTTTGGGGGTCGCGTAGACCTTGTGCCCGTCGTACTCGAGGGTGAAGTCATCGTCGAGCCTTCGGGGCTGAACTCTGGTCGTGCGGCGGGTGCGACGCCGCCGCCTGTTGCGGCGCGGGCAGTCGGAGCTTTGAAGGTCCTCGTCCTCCTCCTCGTCGCCCTGGGCCTCTCGGTGCCGTCGCGCTCGGTCCGCATTCTTCCGTAATCGTTCGGCCTTTTGTGCGGCCGTCTCGTTATCCTGAGTGCGCTCATCCTCGGAGATTGCCGACGGGGGCCCTGGTGCTGCCGCGTAGACAAAGGCAGGTGACCAGCTTCCGTCGGACAGATCCGAGGGTGAGCTTGTAGAACTGATAAGGACCGTGTCGTCGGAACAATGGGATGGAGAGCTTTCGTCCAGGCCGAGAGCCGCCTCGAGGGACACAAAGGACCCGTCCGAGGTGTACTCGGGGCTAGATCGCCCGGCGGATCGGCCTGAGCGGCGCCCACCCTCGGAGTCATCCGTGGTCCAGTCGCAGAGTTGACTGTCCTCATCCTCTTCCAGTATGGGGAGGAGGGACGCGTCACGGTTCACCTCTTGTATGGGGGAGAGAACCACGTTCACGAAGCGTGGTGAATCATCGTCCGAGTGGTATTCAATCGGCTCGGGTGCAGGGTTCACCACTAGGTTTCGCTTCATCCTCTCCGTGATTACGGAGGCGGCGGTGCTCTTCAACCCGAAGGGAAAGCACTCGGACTGCGGGGTACCTAGGGTTGCCTCGCAGATGGCGATGGTGTCAGCCATGTGACTAATGACCCGGTCGAAAGATTCAACCAGATCATCCGCGGGAGGGTTTGATGACCCTGCGACCGTCAGATCTTGAACCGGGAGGATTGGCCTTCGGGCTTGCTGCGGCGTGCCGAAAAGGACTCGGCTGGCTTGGGGCTTGTCCAGATTGGATCTGGCAGCCGGTCTCCTCCTCGCGGGCGGTGTGGAAACCGCTCCGGAAGGCTTTTCCGTGGTGATCACGGTGTCGGAGAGAACGCATGGGATCTCTCCGATGATGATGTGACCCTGAGGAGGAGTCACGTAGCCAGCCGCCTGCTCGTCGACGGTGGAGACGGGATCGAAACTCCCGAAAGGGATTCCCGCTCCCAACGCGGCGAGGGCAAAGCAACTAGCAGGGATCTTGACTGCGGCCATCAAGCTCGCCAACTATCGCGGCGAACCCCTACCTGGCGCGCCAACTGTCGGTGCAATGAACCAGCAGTCCACCACGGGGTAGGCTATGGTGGTAGATTGTTTGGTGGGGATCGCCGAGACTAGAGCTAGATGGTGAACAAAAGACACAAGGTTTATCCAGGTTCAGGCCGCCGGGAGGCGTAATACCCTACGTCCTGTGCTCGGTGTGTTGTATTGATGGTTCCACGATTGGGAATTAGATGGAGTTTTTTCTGAGGGGGGTCCCTGCCACCCTTATATAGCCTGGGGGGGTAGGGTTTACAGATCTCAGGGAATCTATAGCTAACTGATTACAAGATTTGGCCTTCCGGCTCAAGCAATATCTTTCCTAACTAACTGATCTTCGTTCATGGGATGATATCTCCTCAGGCGCCGCCTCATCCTGATCGGCGCGCCGTACCGTATCAAGGGCACCGGTAGCTTCAACAACGGCTGTTTAGATGATACTTGTAGTGTATATCTAAAACACAGTAAAAAGATTATGTATTTGGGCCATTATCGATTTCTTCCTCCTAAGCACCCGTTAAGAGAAGAAGGAATAAAGCATTTTGAAGGTGTTGGAGAAAACCGTAAGAAGCCATTGCACCGTGATGGTAAACTTGTATTTTCTATAGTGAAAGATTTGAAGGTAGTGTTTGGGAAGGCTTCTGGTGCCCAATCTGTTCCAAATGACAAGGATGGACGTGCACCCATGTGGAAGAAGAAGTCGATATTTTGGGAGCTTCCTTATTGGAAAATCCTTGTGGTTCGCAATGCAATTGATGTGATGCATGTGATGAAGAATTTTTGCGTGAACTTTCTTGGCCACCTAGGTGTATATGGAAAGTCAAAAGATATAGTTGAATCTTGTCGGGATCTTAAATTTATGAAACAGCGAGAAAGCCTGCATCCCGAAAAGAGAGATAAGGGAAATTGGTTGGCCCCCGCTAGTTACACCCTCAGCAAGGAAGAGAAGAAGATGATGTTTGATTGTTTGAACAGTATCAAGGTCCCGACGGGCTAGTCCTCAAATATACAACGAATAATAAATTACAAAAAGAAAAAATTCATAAATCTGAAGGCTCATGACTGCCACGTGTTGATGACACAATTGCTGCTTGTTGCACTAAGGGGTATTCTACCAGAGAATGTGAGATTGGCAGTTATCAAGGTTTGTTCATTCCTCAACCAGATCTCTCAGAAGGCAATACATCCAAACAATCTAGTGCAGTTGCAAAAAGATGTCGTGCAATGCCTCGTCAGCTTTGAGATGATCTTTCCACCCTCTTTCTTTACTATCATGACCCACCTTGTAGTGCATCTAGTTGAAGAGATTGTTATCCTTGGACCTGTTATTTACACAACATATTCACTTTTGAGCGGTTGATGTCTGGTTACAAGAAGTATGTCCGTAATCGTGCTCATCCCGAAGGAAGCATCGCAAAGAGATATGCTATAGAGGAGGTCATTGAGTTTTGTGTCGATTTATTGATGAGCTTGCTCCGATTGGACTCCCTGTATCACGCCATGAGGGGAGACTCAGGGGAAAGGGTACACTAGGGAAGAAATCTCGGATGGATATGGATGAAACGTTATTTTGTACAGCACATTCCACTGTCCTGCAACAATCATCCCTAGTAGCTCCATACAGGGAGGAGCACAAGTCCATTCTATGGGCCTCGAACAAAGGGAAGTCAGAGGTCTGGATTACACGTCATCACAATGATAATTTTGCATCATGGTTGCGGAAAAAAACTTATGGGTGATAACACTATTGGAGAGCAACTGCAATGGTTGGCTAGAAGTCCATCTATCTCAGTACTTACGTTCCAAGGATACGAGATAAACGGATACACATTCTACACGAGAGCCCAAGACCAAAAGAGCACAAACCAAAATAGCAGTGTCCGTATAGATGCAACAGACAACAAAGGAAAAGTACAAACATACTATGGTGTCATTGAAGAGATATGGGAATTGGACTATGAACCTTTAAAAATCTCTCTTTTAAAGTGTTAGTGGGTTAAAAACACTAGAGAATGTATAACGACAGACAAATTTGGGATGACAATAGTGGATCTCAACAAGATTGGATACAAAGACGAACCGTTCGTCCTAGCGAATGATGTGACTGATGTTTTCTATGTGAAAGACATGTCGAGCAAACCACCAATAATAAAGAAGGGTGATGATAAGGGTGTTGTTGATAATGAGCCAAAGCGTCACATAGTTCTACCGGGAAAAGAAAAATCATTGGAGTTGAGGACAAGACTGACATTTCAGAAGATTATGATCAATTCGATGGTCTTCCTCCATTTTCAATAAAGATTGACCCAAGCATCCTGTTAGCCGAAGAGGACACTCCATACCTACGTCGTGATCACAACCAAGGGACATTCGTGAAGAGGAAGATTGTTAACTTTGCATTAGATGCTGATGTATAATAAGTTTTATTAATTTGTGCTCATGTACCAAAGTATTGTAATATTCTCATGAACCAGTATTTTGCTACTTTCTTAACAAAATTTTCAATTATTTCACTTTTTTTAGCATTATCGGATATTAAATAATAAATTTATGTAAAAACATACATGAGCAAGACTAAATCATGATTACTATATTAATTACACTGGATGTTCTATTTAAAGAAGATTTTGCATGAAAAAAATAAATTTATTTTCGTTTGTTAAAGTCAAGGACAAAAACTGACAATTTAGAAGATATTACTAGCTTAATGATAAGAAAATTTTAATTTTGATTGTTCATTTTAAGATTTCATAGTATCTATGTAAAAAAATTTACTCAATTTGTTATGCCATTTTATGCATTGTAAGATTTACCATAAACAAACTATCAATATAGAAAATCAAAACGAAAAATAAAAGGAAAACAATAGGCAACAAAATGAAAAGCACATTAGTACCGGTGCTAAACTAGCACCAGTACTAATGTGCTTCTCCATATGGCGTGAAAAGCCACATTAGTACCCGCGCTAAACTAGCACCGGTACTAATGTGGAAATTAGTACCGAGCCTCATCCAGCCCTAGTACTAATGCGCACATTAGTACCGGTGCTGGTTGAGCCCGTCCCCGCCCGTGCCGTCGCAAACCCTGTCCCTTGCGGCACCGCCGTCCCCATCGCGTGCCGCCACCTGCCGTCCCCACCGCCGCCGCCAGTCCACGTCGTGGTCGTCCACACCGCCGCCATCGTCCACGTCGTACCCGGCTCCTCCCCACCACGCCACGCCCATCATCGGCATCCCCGTCCCCGCCCGCGCTGACGTCGCCATCCTCGACCGTCCCCTGTGGCGCCACCGCCCGCCATCCCCACCGCTGCCGCCAGTCCACGTCGTCGTCATCCACGCCGCCGTCGTCGTCCACGCCGTACCCGGCTGCTCCCCTCCACGCCGCCCGTCGTCGCCATTCCCGTCCCCGCCCGCGCTGTCGTTGCCATCCCCGGCCGTCCCCTGCGGCGCCGCCACCCGCCGTCGCCAACACCGCCACCGGTCCACGTCATCGTCGTCCACGCCGCCGCCGTCGTCCACGCCTCCTCCCACGCCGTCGTCTCCGCCGCCCCCTCCCACGCCGCTGCCGCCGCGCCGCACCGAGTACGGTTCGCCGCGCCGCCTCCCAATTTGGAGGCTGACGTCAGCCTGGTGGTGGCTAACATCAGCCCCCCATTTTTTTATTTATATGTTTGAGAAATATAAATTTAGATTTATATGAATTAGATTTACAATTAGATTTAGAATTAGATTTAGAATTGGATTTAGATTTAAATATTATTTAGAATTTAATTTATAATTAGATTTAGAATTAAATTGAGATGTAGATTTAATTGTTATTTATATTTGGATGTAAATATAATTTAGAATTAGATTTAGATGTAGTTTTAAATGTTATTTATATTTATATGTAAATGTTATTTGGAATTTAATTTAGAATTTCATCTAGAATTAGATTTAGATTTCAATTTAGATTTTTTATATTTCAATTACAATTTAGATTAAATTTGTATTTCAATTAAACGCACACATTCGACTCGAGTCGCTCGACTCCCCCACCACGCTCCCGACTCCCCGCTACGCTCGATTTAGGTTTAGATTCCCGCTCGACTCGCTCAACTCACTTCCGACTCCCCCGACTCACTCCACTCGTTCAATTTAGATTTAGATTCCCGCTCGAATCGCTCGACTCTCACTCCCGACTCCCCCGCCACGCTCCCGACTCCCCGTCACGCTCTATTTTGGTTTAGATTCCCGCTCGACTCGCTCGACTCTCACTCCAGACTCCCCCGCCACGCTCCCGACTCCCCGTCACGCTCGATTTAGGTTTAGATTCCCGCTCGACTCGCTCCACTCGCTCCCGACTCCCTGCCACGCTCCCGAGTCCCCCACGACTCCCGACACCATTTAGAATTACATTTTTAATAGTCTCATCATTGGAATAGTTTGTCCTCATAATATTATTTTTGTCATATTATCTTAGTTACAATGGCGCGATCAGAAGAGGGTTGAGAAGCAAATCAAATGAGCATGGATATAATTGCTTGCAATACTACGAATGATGCACAAAATGAACAAGAACAGGATCACAGAGAGGCTGATAGCTACCTGAACATGTCTGGTGATGGCAACGCGGGGGAACAACCAATTGCTCAGGGAAGCAATGATGGAGAACCATCCGAGGTATAATTAATAAAAACTAGTACAACGTCATGATTTCCAGGTTTACCTACTAATTAGAGAAAATGAGTTAATAGTTCATAAATTTTCAGGAGCCTGCATCGAGCAGCAAGAAGAAGCCGGGTGGGAAACGCGGCCCAAAGAAGAAGCTAGAGGGGCGTTTCATCATCACAAAAGTATCTGACGATGGGAGGCCATTAGCTCCACATGAAAATGTTGTCAAATTGACAAATCACATTAGGGCTCTTATTAGGGACAACATCCCAATAAACTTTCAGTATTGGAAAGCGGCTGACGCAGCTGCAGCACCCGAAGAAGGTGGAAATGTAGCTGAGCATGAAGATCAAGATCAGGACGAAGAGTGAGAGACATGGGTACCCATGGGTCCTCACCAACCAGGGTCTCAGCCGTCCCCGACAGGTGGGTCTGACCTACCAGACGACCCACTGACCTGACATGCGGGCCCAAGGACGTAAAGATACTTGGTGAACAAGGCAAGACAGTCCAGTTCGGATAAGCCTTCCATGTTGCAAGCGACTAGGATACATGGAAAGCGACTTGTAGCCCAAGGTCGTCGACTAATATAAGGCGGCCTGGGGCGCCCTCCTCGGGGACATTTTCATATCTCCCGCAGAATTCCACCACCAAACTGGACGTAGGGTTTTACTCTCCGGAGGCCTGAACCAGTCTAAACCCTTGTGGCCCCATGCATGTTCTTCGCCATACTTGCCATGTTCCGAGTTCAACACGTGAACTACCACCTACGCTCTTAGTTCCCGATCCTCTCCATTAACCTGCAAACCGCTTGGGTAGCCCCCTTGCAGATCTGTCCAGATCTCAACCCCTGACAGTTGGCGCGCTAGGTAGGGGTAGGTCAGGAGCTCGCTCGTGCAGCATGGTGGCCAGACTAAGCATTATCTTCGGTGACAGCATCAAGAACTTCCTCGATGGCGACCTACTCGCCGCCACCTCCCGATATAATCGTGAGGTCGGCGACTTCGTTCTTCAGATGGGGCGCCAAAATATTTTTCGCGTCCACCCACCCATCCAGCGAGCTTCATGGCGGCGATCAAGTCCGGACAGCTGTAGACAGTTGTAGCAGGAGACCACGCCGCCGCGTGCGACCCATGATTGGTTTACGAACGGATCTGTACGTAGTCATCTACATCGAGTCGACGGCCGTCCAGGATCTACGGCTGCATCCGGCTGACACAAATCCATCTACAAGATGTTCACGTGGACAGGGAAGCTTTGCTTTACTTTTTTTCTTTCTCTTTCCATAATATCGCATCTCTTCGTTTTCACTTGCGAGATTGATTCTAAACGATCTGTTATTTTCTATTTTATCTTTGTGATGCATGGCCGTATTGGCCGCCATGTACCGGTCGGCCACACGTTTGTGAGCGGCAGCACAACGCACGCATGCGAGCGGTCTTGCGTGCGAGCGTGGCGGCCGCTACCCGACGGTCGCATTGACTCGGCAACATCTGATGTTCGTAACACTTTTCACCGACCTCCAGCGGCCCCGGCAAGCCATGCTGCTGCCCTAGCAGATCAGTGTTGCTGACCTCTACGGCGCCTCAACTTCAACGTCGACCTCTCTGGCCTGCGGCGGGAGACGACTCGATACTTCAGATCGGCACGACTTCAAAGTCACCTTGCCGGCTACCCCGACAGCTCGGCACGGTTTCAGCTCGCGTCGATGACAACGTTCTGACCTCGACCGCGACTACTCCGCCTCGGCCACGACTCCACAAGCTAAGTGCTAGTTTCAATTAAATATTCTTACGGCGATCATCTTGATCTCCGTGACTTTCACCGACCTACTTTACATGCTTTTTCCTGCTTTATTTTCCCTCCCCTTCGACACGCTCGGGGGCTTGGTATAGCTGACCTCGATACGCTCGGGGGCTTGGCAATGCCAATCTAAACGTCGCCAAACCTGAGGGACTTAATTAACTTCTGTGTGTTCTCCCATTAAATGTCTTTTATTCGTTATGCGCATTCTTAAGTTGTGTGGTTGCGAGACCTTTGGGTCCAAGGCCCCCCTCCGCACATCGGCTGCACCTAAGCCTCCACGTTGAGCCGTGCAGTCGGTAAGTCGTTCCTCCACTGAGTTGGGTTAGCGGAGGGGACACATTTTGCAGCTTCATAGCATTTGAGTTCGCATAATTTGCGCCTGGCACGATGAGGGAATGCTTTCTGAAACAAAACACATTGCAAGTATGTCTTAGGCCCAGGTCAAATTTTCATCACATTTGTGCAGATTAATACACCGTCTTTGCATCTACTTTGTTTCACAGGGTCAGCTCCTTGTCCAGCTTCCAGAGTACCTCTGACCTCTGGACGTGTCTCCTGTTGCTTAGTGGACCTCTCTAGCTCGCGGTGGGAGGTGACTCGGTGCTTCCATGACTCATCCGACTTCCACGCTCGGGGGCTGGTCGCCTTCTACAGGTCGCCAGACCTCCCGACGTCTCCGTCGTCTCCTTCTTTAGGTGGCCAGACCTCCCGGCGTCTCCGTCGTCACCCACTTCAGGTCACCAGACCTCCCGGCGTCTCTGTCGTCGACCACTTCAGGTCCCCAGACCTCCCGACGTCTCCGTCGTCGTCCACTTCAGGTCACTAGACCTCCCGGCGTCTCTGTCGTTGACTACTTCAGGTCGCCCGACCTCGCTGCAGCTCTGACAGTCGGCGCGCCTTTCCCCTACCTGACCACATCTTGGCGCTTTTGTCCCTTGCGAGTGGACAGCAGCTTGTGCCTTACGAGGGAGCAGGCACGTGACCGTACAGTGCGCCTGTGACTCAGGTCATGACAGCTTTCGGCGTTTGGCATCTTCCTCAAGATTCTAGGTGTTTCGGCATATTGGCTCAGTTCGTCAGAGCATCATGCTGATAAAACAGAAGGTCATAGGTTCTCCTTTTCTTCCTCTTTTTTGGAGCATCAAACCGGCCATTCTGGTCGCTTTACTACTCGGGGGCTACTCTACGAGTGCGTCTTGCGGCGCCCTCTTCTTCTGCGTCGCATCGACCTATTGGAAGCCCGCTTCCGATACTTCTCTGCTCGACCTCCCTGGGGTCGGCATTGCGGCCTTACTTAGGTTGCATGAGCTACTCTACTTCACCTGATCCTGGTCAGGTCGGCGGCTCTTCACATGGCTACCTTGCCTTTACTTCGACCTCCTGGATCCCAGACTCCAGAAGCTCGATGTTCGACTACGCTCAAGACTGAAGACATCTTTTTCTTTTTTTTGATCCCCGTGCACCCTATGCGACCTCAGCGGTACCATGCCTTCACTTCGCTTCGACATGACCCCGTCTCGGCCACTACGCCTACACGTCGATCGGGGGCTTGAGAGACATGGGTACCCATGGGTCCCCACCGACCAGGGTTTCAGTCGTCCCCGACAGGTGGGTCCGACCTACCAGACGACCTGCCGACCTGACATGCGGGCCCAAGGATGTAAAAATACTTGGTGAACAAGACAAGACAGTCCAGTTCGGATAAGCCTTCCATGTTATAAGCGACTAGGATAGATAGAAACCGACTAGTAGCCCAAGGTCGTCGACTAATATAAGGCGGCCTGGGCGCCCTCCTCGGGGACATCTTTCATCTCTCCCGCATAATTCCACCACCAAACTGGACGTAGGGTTTTACTCTCCGGAGGCCTGAACCAGTCTAAACCCTTGTGCCCCCGTGTTCTTCGCCATACTTGCAGTGTTCCGAGTTCAACATGTGAACTACCACCTACGCTCTTAGTTCCCGATCCTCTCCATTAACCTGCAAACCGCTTGGGTAGCCCCCTTGCGGATCTGTCCTGGTCTCAACCCCTGACAAAGAGCAACATGAAGATGAGAATGAACCCCAGTACCGGTTAGGGCAGATGTGGTCCCGGTCACAGAGAAGAACATGATTTGGGCCGAGGTGACATCACACTTCTCATTTCCAAAAGACACAATTTTGAAAGATGTGCGCACTTGGGCCCTGCAGAAGGGTGCAATTGCCTTTCAGACGTACAAGAAGCGGCTGACCAAGGACTACATCAAGAAGGGGCTTACACCCGATTTTAAGAAGCCGGGATATGCGAAGTTAAGAGATCACTGGGATGCATTTGTGCAGGGAAAGCAATCGGAAGATGCCGCCAAGTTGATTGCAACCAACACAGCCAATGCACGTAAAAAGAATGAATTTCATAAGCTTGGCCCTAGAGGTTACGCGATGGCCATGCCCAAATAGGATCGGATGGAACAAGAGATAATGGGACATGGAGTCGTACCGACAACTCTAGATTGGCCTGACTGAGCGAGGAATTACTATTATGCACATGGTGGCACGCTCAATCCCGAAGATGGATCATTAATACCGGGGAGCAACTAAGACAGACAGCTGCAAGGCTTGTTGAGTTCATCAGGGCTGCTGCCGAAGGAACTTTCGTACTGAATCGAGAGAAGGATGAGCTTTCTGCTGCAATAGGCACTGCAGAACATGGTGGACGTTGTCGAGGCAAAGGTGTGGTTCCATGGAAAGTCGCATGGCATGAGGACATTGACTCCTATAAGAAGCGCAAAAGGACCAAGGACGAAGAAGACAGGAAAATAAGACAATTGCAAGAGCGTGTAGATATGGCTGAGGCAAGAATTGAGGAAATCATTGACCAGTGTGTGGCCCTTGCTCTTAACAAACAATCATCTCAGCAAGGGCCTGCAGATGAAATGATCCTTCCATCTACTAAGGGGAAAAGTAGTGTCGCTTCAACGGATGCAGCACCAGCAAACACGGAAGCAGCCGCCCCGGTCAAGGAAGCACCCCGGTCTACTAAGGGGAAAAGTAGTGGCTTATGGTGTTGCTGAGGTCCCGGCACTGGGGGAAACTTTCAAGGGCGTGGATTACATAAATCATTTTACCATAAAGTTTCTGTCGACTGAGTGGTCGACAGTTGGGAAGACCTTGAACTGAAGTTACCGAGACCTGATGGGGAAGAGGTGCTTGGAGATATCGTGCACGGTTGGGTATTTTGGGCCAAGGCTCACATAAAGATTACGGAACCGACACCTCTTCCTGATGCCTCATCTACACCCCCATTCCTGAAGGCGAAGATCATCAGCTACCGTCTTCTCCAACTGGAAGGGACCGCCCCCTCAGCATGAGTCCTCTAGTTGACAGGGACCCAAGCGAGAGTCCGCCCCTCAGCATGATGAGTCTGTTAAGGGCAAGGGTACCAAATGACGAGCTACTCATCATCCTCCGCCCCTCCTCCAAAGAAGCAGATGAAGCCCAGGCAGAACAGGCCTCAACTGAAATTATCTTACAAGAAGACTCAGGAGGAACTAGATGCTTTAGTGCGAGATGAGCTTGATAGACAAATATTCAAAGTGAAGAAGCCACCAGTTGAGAAACCAATTGACCGGGTGAAATTTCATCGCTTCATGAGGAAAATCGAGGAGGAGAAACGACAAAAAGCCGAGGAACCTCCATTGACTGACTATGACCGACAGGCAATCAACATGCACAGACAGAAGAAGCAAGCGAATAAAGTTAAATCTACAATTCCACAACTAGGCACCTAGGTCAAAACAATCTGTCTCCCCCATAAAGGTGCTTTCTACGGTTGACCAGCAGATGCTCATATTCAATAAGGAAATAGGTCTAACTCCTGGTCAACTTCGAGGGGAGGATCCAATCCCAAAGCATGAAGGGGCAAATAGACCGAAGTATGAGTTCGGTAAACCGCTTGTGTGGCCGCAGTTGCTGGTGCATCTTCGAACGAGGATGTATGAACTGCACAAGTGGTACATGGATGCGTCATCCAAAGGTACACAATATTTGGAAGTTGCCATAGATGACTGTCATTTTTTCCGTGGTCGAGAAACTTTTGGTGTGGAATTTGACTAATTATGGTTCTTATTTAATCAAGATGCACTTGACTCAGGACTCATCGCTTGCTGGACTCTGTAAGTCTTGATTCTACTATAAGCTCAAAATCAATGATCTAGCCATTCTACGTTATCTTAACTTGTGTTTAATTTGAATTTAATTTGAATCATGCAGCTTTGAGATGCAGCAGTGCAGGAGGAAAGGAATAAAGGACGTCGACTTCATGGATCCTCTAATGATTAATCAGCTCAATGTCAGAAAATAGGAGATAGCCACATTGGACTATATATATTTGTTTCTAGACAAACACCATGACAAGGGTACCATACTTTTGCCATACAACTTCAGGTGAGCAACGTGTATCTCATCTATATATCTTTTTCAAATGACATTGCATATATATTTCAAAAAACTAATACTTCTACACGTATGCACAGCTTCCACTAGATTCTTTTTGCTTTCTGCCCGTCTCTAAGCAAGGTCTTCATCTTTGACTCTTTGAGGGTAGCTTCAGATAAAAGCGCATACCAAGATGCCATAGATATGATCAAACTTGCATGGACTCGCCTATGTGTAGAGCACCCAGGAAAATTCAAAGAGAACCATTATTTCCACTATGATTTCCCTGTATGTCTATTCTAATCCGCAGATCTCATGTCTTACAATATAACTAAACATATTTGATAACTTTGTTTTCGCACATGTGTAGTTCTTGACACAACCTTCAGGTACCAATCTATGCGGATACTATGTATGCGAGTTCCTGCATATCTTTTCAAACTACGCTAATAGTACCGACCTTAAAGAAAGAGTGCGTACACTAAACTAAACGACACATGCATGTAGTTCTTATTTGTTCATGTTCTTTTTTGTACTAGTTTTATTCTTTATTCATATTCTTTTGTAGATTGACTACATCAAGGAGGGGCTCCTCGAGTCGGAAAAAATCCGGTTAATTCAAGAACAACTATGATGATTTCTTCTAGATGAGGTGATTACGCCAGGTGGAGAGTATTTTGCAGGCTTATCAGTTGTTATTGTAACGAGGAAGTCGACGGCAGAAGCAACGGGGAAGTCAACGAAAGAAGCAGGGGTGACTAAGCAGGGGAAGAGAGGAAAAGGATCTGCAAAGGACCAATCGTCAGGGAGCAAACATAACTAATATTAAACTCTGGTTAGCTTTGATGCAATGTATTATATACACTAATATATATTTTTTGTATTTTTGTATGTACAATATTATATATGTTCTTGGATGAACTACCGGATTTGAGATAATACATGCATACGTATATATGTATTTGTATAATATTAGATATTATACTAATACATATATACGTATGCATGTATAGTATTATCTCAAAATATTTTATATGGCACACGACTTTATATTATAGCGTATTAGGTATTAGGATTAGTATACATAAATCAAGAAAATACGATAGAATCAATAAACCAGAAAACAAAAAAGAAAAAAACATTAGTACCGGTTGAGAATTAGAGTCGGTACTAATACCTACCCTGCCACATCGTGGGGGGGCGGGGCACATTAGTACCGGCTCTAAATCTTAGCCGGTACTAATGTGCGTATTAGTACCAGTTTCCAAAACCGGTACTAATGTGACTTCACATTAGTACAGTCACATTAGTACCGATCGGACAATACCGGTTTGGAAACCGGTACTAAAGGGGTTCTCACCCGGTACAAAAGCGTGTATCCCACGCCGACACCTTCTCTGACCACCCTGCCGTGCCCTTCCCGGTGTACCTCGACGCCGGGCACCCCAAGACCATGAGCATCAACAGCGCGCCCTACGGCCCACTCTGGCGTGTGCTCCAGCGAAACCTCACAGCCGGCATCCTCCACCCCTCGCATCTCGCCAGCCTCACGCCGCTCCAGCGGGACACCGTCGAGGCCCTCGTCGCGGACCTCCAGTCGTCCACCCGGAGGGGACAACATGGCACCAGTGCTGTTGAGGCGGTCGGTGTTGTCCTCCGCGACGCGCTTTACGACACCGTGTTCGGTTTGACGGCGCGCATGTGCTTCGGCGATGGCGCCGTCGGCATGCGCAACCTGCGCGCCATGCGGCGCACGCTACCCGAGTTCTTCTACTCCAATATCAATGCTAGGCTTCTTGCGAGCTCGAGGGTGGCGAGGCTGGTGCACTGGCGGCAGTGGCAGTACCTCGTCGGCACACACGACAGGCTCGCCGAGGTCTTCGTCTTCGTTCCAGCCATTGAGACACACCGGCGGTCTCAGCGCAGCAACGGCGGCGGCATCAGCATCAGCTCGTACGTCGTCTCGCTCCTCGACCTTCGCGTGCCGGACGACAATGGCGAACCAGCCAATGACACGCATCTGGACGCCCCCGCCGACGCTCGGCACGAGCTCAGGGACGACGAGATCGTCAGGCTCCTCTGGGAGTTCCTTGGAGCCGGTACCGAGACTGTGGTCACGTCAATCGAGTGGACGCTCGCTCAACTCGTGGCGCAACTGGAGGTCCAAAAGAGGCTACACCGCGAACTCGCCGGCGACGATCACCAGGAGAACAAGGTCTTCGATGAGCGCCTCAAGGACCTACCCTACCTCTAGATCAATTGATTTTGCAAGCTAAGAAGCCTCGCGCCGTTCCCCCCCGACCCCGCGGGCGCCGCTAGCGCCCGCCCGCTCGCCACCGTCGCTGGCGGTCTCCAGCCCCTCTAGCGTCCTCCGCCCGAGCCAAGACCGGATCCGCGACCTCCTCGGCTTCCTCTCTCCATCCGTGCCCTCCTCGTGCCTCCTCGTCAACCGTGCAGGGAGATCGGGCCGGGCCACTTCCGCCCGACGGCCGGTCCTCGGCGCTCCCCGGGGCCGCCACCGGCCGCCGTTGTCCGGCAGCGACCGTCGGCCGCCGCCCTCGCTCCCCTCTGCCTCGCCAGGTCGCCTTCCCGCCCCCTTCCTCCCCCATGGTTCTCCTAGAGCTCCAGAAGGCCGGGGACGCATCCCCCGACCCCGTGCCCCGGGGTGCCCCGGCGCCGGGCCTCCAGCTCGCACCGGCTCATGGCCACCGCGGCGAGGCCTCGCCCGCGGGCGCACCGGCCGCCGCCCGGCCCGCCGGCAGCTCGCCGGCTACGGTCGCGCCGGCCGCCACGCGGCCCGCCAGGGCCTCAACGGTCGCGGGCGCGCCGGCCTCCGCTCGGCCTGCGGCCAGGGGCTCGCCGGCCGCTGGCCCTCCGGCGACCGCTCAGCCCGTCGGGGGCAAGCCGGTCACTGCCGCGCTGGCTGCAGCTCAAGCCGCCAGGGGCTCGCCGGCCGCTGCCGGCCCCCGGATGGCCGCCCCCGCTATCCCGGCCGGGCGCCGCCCTGCCGGCCCGCTGGCCGCGGCCGGCCCCCCTCCCGCCGCGCAGCCGGACGGTGCCGGTGCCCGGCCGATCCAGGCTGCCCCGGTCGGGCCTCCCGCGGGCAGGGTGCTGTCCGCTGCCGGTGGGCGGGCGGTCGCCGCCGGCCCTCCCGCCACTGCTACCGTGGCCGCTCTGGGTTCTCCTTCCCTGTCTCGCTTCGATGAGCTCGACGATGGTCTCGACGTGGGCTCCCCGCCGCCGGTCGAGGCTGTCCCCTCCCCCTCGCCCCTTCTACTCTCGGTCGCTCCTCTACCTCCTTCCGTTGGGGAGGTAGACTCCTTTGTGGGGGTGACGCCCGTGGGTGCGGTGGACGCCCTCGCCGCGCTCGCCGCCGTCCCGGGCCTCTCCCCCGCCACGGCCGCCGCGCTCGCCGCCGCCGGGCCGGCCGCGGTTGCCTGTGCTCTCCGTGTGTTGGAGGTGTGCGTGGGGCTTGGCGGCGGCAAGGTGCCGCCCTCCACCTCCACCCCCTCTGCCTGGCCGCGTCCTCTCCGCGAGCTGGAGGCGTGCGCGGGGCTCGTCGGTGGCAAGGCGCCACCCTCTCCCTCCACCCCCGCTGCCTGGCCGCGCCCCCTGGAGGCGCCGGGCGCCGACCGCCTGCCTCTTGTCTCTGTTGTCGGTGCGGGGGCGCGTTCTGTTGGGCAGGGGGACGGCGGCCCCTCTGGTCCCCGTCTGTCCCCGGTCGTGCAGGTGGGGAGAGTGGAGCCCGGCTCGGCGGAGCCCGGCCCCTCCATTCCCTCCTCCAGGGAGCTCTAGGACCTTGAGGCCTCGGGCTCCTCCGCCTCGGGCTCTTACTCCCTTGTGGCGCGCGGTCGCTCCCCCTACCCCACCTTCTCGGCACAGGTGTGGGCGGCCGGCATCCCGATGCCCGGGTGCACCCCCTCACCACCACCGAACCCAGCTCGGTCGCTACTCCGTGCCCCCCCGCCCTCGTTGCCTCCGCCGCTGCCGAGCTTTGGTCGACGACTGCGCCCACGGCCGCTTCCGCCAGGGGGATCTTGGGCAAGCTGCCTTTGTCACCTCCGCGGCCGCCGCCGCCCCCTCCTCGGCGGCGTGCCAAGGCGGGTGGCGGCCGCCATGCTGAGGGGCGGCCGTGGGCCCGCCACCGGCTCCTAGCGGGCACGCCCGGGGGCCGCGGGTGGACGCCGACGGCTTCGTCGAGGTGCGGTCGCGCAGGCAACTGCACGCGGAGCGGTCGCCGCCGCCACCTCCACCTCCGTCCTCCGTCCCCCCTGATCTGGTGGGGAAATGCTTCAACTGCTTCGGGGAGGACCACATCGCCGCCTCCTGTCCCCACGCGCCGCGCTGCTTCCGGTGCCACCAGCTCGGACACCATGAGAGCTCGTGCGGGCGCCCGAAGGTCTGCTTGGTGACGGTGGAGGGCACCCGTCCTCGTCCGGGAGGCCGCACCCCCTCCCCACCCCTGGTCGCTCCGTGCCCGGCTGGTCGCTCCCCACCCCCGCCTCACGCTGTGCAGGGGAGGGGTGCCCGTCCGCCGCCACCTCCGCCTCCTCCTCCTCGGCAGAGGCAGGAGATGCGATGGCCGCCGCCCCCAGAGCCCCGTCGTCGCCCTGCTCCAGCGGCATGCGACCCGCCGCCTCCCCCGCGGGAGGGGTGTCGTCGCCCACCTCCGGCGGACTGTGACATCCCGCCGCCTCCGCCGCTGGTGGCCCACGGGCGTGCCCCCCCTCCGCGGCGGGCTACGACGCGGCGCCTCGGGACGACGCTCCTCCGCCACCTCGTCATGCCACGGCCAGGGCGGGCGAGGTGGCCTGGGGGGCACCTCCCCCTCCTCCCCTTCCCGCGGGGGCCTCCGCTGCGGTCCCCGCTCTCGGGGCCGTGGCCCCTCCGCCTCCGCCCCCTCCCCCCTAGCGCCCCTGGGGCACCCCTCGCGCCGCCCGCAGCTGGAGACGTGCGTTATCGCACGCACTCCTGAGGTCGAGGCCAACGAGGTCGCTCTGGAGCATGCTCTGGTCGCCATGGTCGCGGACACTCGTCCGTCCACCTCTACGGTGGATGTGGTTGCCTACCTCACCGGTCGCTTGGGTGTAGTGCCGGGGACGTTCATGGCCTACCCGTTCCACCCTGAGGACTTCCTCATCGTCTTCCAGGACGGCCCTGAGATGCTGCGGGTGCTCAATGCACCCACCCCGGACGGCCCCTTTCGCCTCACCTTCCGCCGGTGGCGGCGGGAGAACTGGGCGGTCGACGCGGCGCTACGCTACCAGGTGCGGGTGGGCATCAAGGGCGTGCCTCCACACCTGTGGCTGCGGTCCACGGCGCACGACGTCCTCGGCTCCTCCTGCGCGGTCATCAACCGGGCTCCTGAGTCAGAGTCGAAGGCCAACCTCAAGGAGCTCATCGTCCTGGCCGGCTGCGTCGACCCGGACTTGATCCCAGTGCAGATGGGCATGCTGGCACCGATCGAGTTCCCCGGGTTGGGTGCCGGCCAACCCTGCCTGCGCTACCGGGCGACGGTCGATATCGCCCAGATCATCGACACTCTGGCCCCTTCGGCTGATGGGGCTTCCCAGTCGGGGGGGTCGGAGGGTGGCCCCTCCGGCTTGTCGGGTCGCTCTTTTGCCCCTCCGCTGCCGGGGCCTTCGGCCGTCGGGGGCACTGCTGCCGCGCCGTCACGGGCCCCGAGGGGGGGCCTCCACCCGCTTCTGATGGGCGGTCTGGTCGTACCGCAGGGGGTGGGCAGAGAGCCGCCTGCTGGGGTGCCCCTACTTCTGCACCTCCGCTGGTCCTTTCGGCTCCCTCCTACCCCTACTGGGCGCTGCAGGGCATCCACCGCCCACCTGCCATCCCGCCTCGGTCATCTCGTCTCTCCACCGCTACTACGCCGTTTCGCGCCTCCGCTGCTCCCTCCTCTTTGCGGCCAGCCGAGGTGCGTGCGTCGCCACCGGTGGCCCCGCTCGCCCGGCCTTCCCCTGCTACCTCTTCGGCTCCGGTAGCGCGGCACCCCGGCTGTGACGTGTACACGCAGCCGGAGCACCTCCCTCCTCTTCATGTGTCGACGCCGCCCAGGGGCCTCGCCGCCGACCCGATGCTTCTTGAGGCGGAGCTTCTGGTCGCTTCTTCTGCCCCGCCTGCTCGCGCCGACCAGGCCGTCGCCTGCCGGGCTCCGCCTACTGCCAGCCCCGGGCCTGTCAGCAGGGACCCGGCAGTTACCGAACGCTGCCCGACACCTGCCGGCGCCCGCCCGCTCGCGACCGGCTGTCGCCCTGCCGCGGCGAGCCTCCGCCTGGCTGCTGCCGGCGGCAGCCTGGCCGCTGCCAGCCTCAGCCTGGCCGTGGCGCGCCGCAGCCTGGTTGCGGCCGGCTGCCGCCCGATCACCGCGCGACGTCACCCGGCCGCTGCTGGCCGTTGCCTGGCTGCGGCTGGCCGCTGCTGGCCGTTGCCTGGCTGCGGCTGGCCGCAGCCTGGCTACTACCAGCCACTGCCTGGCCGCTACTCGGGGCGGTTTGAGCTCTGCCGGCCGCGGCCCGGCCACCTCCTCTGGTCTGGCCGCGGTCAGCCTTAGTGGCCCGCCGCCCTCTGGGCTCCGCGCGACGTCAGCTGCTCTCGTCTCGGCCATGCCTGGCACTGCCTCCGCGCGTGAGGGGGCGACCTCTGCCCCCCCTCGCGTGGTGCTGGTGGCGGACATCTTCCGCTAGTTGCTCTCCCCCCGGGCGCCCCGCCAGCTGGCGTTGCCCACGGCCCCCTCGCCCGGCTCTTCCCTCGTGGTCGCCCCGCCTCTGTCCTGGTCACCTCCTGCCTCTCCGGCCCCCGCCGAGTCGTGCCCCTCTACCCCTCGGCACTCGCCGGACATCCCTCCGTTGGCAGCGGAGCTGTCTTCCCCCTCCCAGGCTCTCGGGTCGCACTCCCCGCCTTTTGCTGTTGCTGAGGGGCCTTCTCAGGGCGACCTCGAGTCGCTGGTGGTGGACTTCTGCGCCTCTCTGCAGCGGCCACCCCCTGCCCCGGTTCTGGGGGCGCCGCGCCGCCGCCGGGCGAAGGCTTGTTCGCCACTCTCCACGCTTCGCCGCAGCAGCCGTCTCGTCGCGGTTTCCAAGGCCCGGGGTCTGAACCCGGTCACCGCAGGCCAGAACCTGCTGATGCGGAAGCTGGGAGTCATGGGGCCACGCGAGGCACCCGACGCCGCATTCCAGTGCTACACGAGGCTCTTCGCTGTTGGCCTGTCGGAGGAGCACTGCAGAGCTATCCAAGAGCTCTTCGGTGCCCAGGTCGACGGGTCCTTCTAGTGCTCCGTGCTGGAAGATGACGAGTTCCAGGCGGCGGTTCGTGAGCTCTTCCCCGAGGAGCAGCTGGTCGTCGATGCGCAGGCCAGAGCCTGTGCTAGTCAAGAGGTCGTCTTTCTTCATGTTTAAATGGATGTAAACATAGCTGTTTGGAATGTCTGTGGACTGAACCAGCGTGCTAGACGCTCGGCGGTCTGCGAGTTGGTTGCTTTCGAGCGCGTCTCTCTTCTTTGTCTGCAAGAGGCTAAGCTCACGGTTGTACCCCCCTCCTTCATGCTTGATATGTTAGGGCTCGACTTTGACTATGTTGCGTTGCCGACTGTGGGCTCCCGCGGTGGAATTCTGGTCGCTTGGCGCAAAGACACCTGGCTCGTCTCCTCCCCCTCCGTTGGTGCTCACCACATTACGGTGAAGGTCGTGCTGCTCTTCGCCCCCTCTCAGTGCTGGTGGCTCTCCTGCGTTTACAGTCCGCAGTCCGATGCGGATAAAATCTCCTTTCTCGCTGAGATCCGTACCCTCCGTCCGATGCTCTCTGGACCTTGGGTTCTCTGCGGGGACTTCAACCTCATCTACCAGGCGGCAGACAAGAATAACGACCACCTCTCGCGCAGAATGATGGGTCACTTTCGTCGTTTCCTTAACGACCTTGAGCTTCTTGAGCTGCACCTCCAAGGCTGTCTCTTCACTTGGAGCAACGAGAGGTCGCATCCCACCTTGGAGCGTATTGACAGAGTTTTTGTCTCCCAGGATTGGGAGTTTCTTTTTCCCTCCTCTGCTCTTCATGTTGTCTCCTCTAGGTGTTCCGATCATGCTCCCCTCCTCCTCCTTCTCGACTGTGGGGTGCACTCTAAGAAACGCTTCACCTTTCAGGACTTTTGGCCAAAGGTCGAAGGCTTCTTGGACACAGTCAAGGCGGTCTGGTCGGGGCCGCGCCCTGATGTTGACCCACTCCGTATGATCGACCACCTCCTTCATGAGACAGCGAAGGCGCTTGTAAAGTGGAGCTCCAAGGCGGTTGGCAGCATTCACCTGCAGATCCAGATTGCCAAGGAGGTCATCTTCCGCCTCGAGGTCGCGCAGGACTCTCGGTCGCTCTCTCCCGAGGAGATCTCTTTACGGCGGTTCCTCAAACTACGCTACCTAGGCCTGACCTCGTTGCAGCGAACGATCGCTCGGCAACAGTCCAGCCTCAGGTGGCTGCGTGAGGGGGACGCCAACACTAAACTTTTCCACCTACATGCCAACCACCGTAGGAGGAAAAATTTCGTCCCCTCCCTTCTGGTCGGTGGTCGTTCAGTTTTTCGGGAAGAGGACAAGGCTTCGGCAGCCTTTGACTACTTCGACCGTATTCTGGGCGCCCATCATGAGCGTTCCCGCGCCCTCGATTTTGAGGAGTTGGGACTCCCACGGCTGGACCTGGAGGACCTGGCTCTTCCCTTCTCGGAGGCTGAGATCTGGGAGGTGATCAAGGACCTCCCACTGGACAAGGCCCCCGGCCCGGATGGCTTCACGGGTCGCTTCTATCGATCTTGCTAGTCGATCATCAGGGGTGATGTGTTGCGGGCGTTCAACGCCCTCTCTGACATGGACTTCTGCAGCTTCCACCACCTGAATGGTGCCCTTCTCACCCTCTTGTCTAAAAAACCAGACCCGGTCGCTCTTTCAGATTACCGACCCATCAGTCTAATCCATAGCTTTGGGAAACTTTTCTCCAAGGCGGCCGCCAATCGCTTCGCCCCGCACCTCTCTTCTCTCATCTCGCCCAACCAAAGTGCCTTCATCAAAGGTCACCTCATCCACGACAACTTCCGCTACGTCCTTGGCACGGCGAGAGCGCTTTCTAGTCGAAAGCTTCCTAGGATCATGTTCAAAATTGATCTAGCGAAAGCTTTTGACTCGGTCGGCTGGGTTTTTCTTCTGGAGCTCCTCTCGGCTGTCGATTGTCCTCGCAGATGGACCGACTGGATCTCTGTCCTTCTATCCACCACCAGCACCAGGGTTTTGCTTAACGGTGCCCCTGGGCAGCGGATCTGCCACGAGCGAGGCCTGCGTCAGGGCGATCCCCTCTCCCCCATGCTCTTTGTGCTGGTCATGGAATGCTTCCATGCCCTCTTCCGCAAGGCAGAATCCTGTGGTCTCCTTCTAGATCTAGGGAGGAGTATTCGTTTTTGCACCTCTCTCTACACTGACGATGTGGTCACTTTCTTCTCTCCGGTCGAGCTAGATCTGCGGGTTGTCAAGGCGGTCTTGTCGCTTTTCGAAAGCGCGGCCAGCTTGGCGGCAAACTACACCAAAAGCCAGGTCTACCCCATCAACTGCTCTGAGGGGCACCTTTCCCTGGTCCGATCCATCCTCTCCTGCACGATCGCCGACTTCCCTTGCACCTACCTCGGGGTACCCCTTTCTATCAAGAGGCTACCCAAAGCGGCGATGCAGCCTTTGGTCGATAAGGTCACAAGGCGCCTGCCCCCTTGGCAGGGCCGACTGTTGAGTCGTAGTGGCCGCCTCGTGCTTGCCAAATCCACGCTCTCAGCCATCCCGGTCCACATTTTGATGGCGATTTCCATCTCCCCCTGGGCACTGCGCGCGGTCGAAACACTCATCCGTGGCTTCCTCTGGTCCGGCACAGAGGTGGCGTCGGGCGGTCGCTGTCTGGTCGCTTGGGTGAACGTCACCTGCCCCACTCGCTGCGGTGGACTCAACCTGCCCAACCTTCGTATCTTTGGCGCCGCGCTGTGCCTACGTTGGTTGTGGCTGGCGAGGACTGACCCGGACAGGACTTGGGCGGCGTTCCGCTTCCCCGTGGACAAGGCCACCCAGGCTTTCTTCAACACCTCCATTTCCGTGGAGGTGGGGGATAGTACCCGTGCGCTTTTCTGGGAAGACATCTGGCTATCCGGGTGCTCTATCAAATCCCTTGCACCTAACCTCTGGGCCGCGGTCTCGCCTAGGGTGCGTCGGGCCCACACTGTCGCTGAAGCCTTGCAGACCGGGGCGGCCGGGATCCGTTGGGTCGCTGACGTAACCCACGCCTGGACTGTGCAGGTGGTCTTGCAGTACCTCGTCATCTGGGATCTGCTGCAGGAGGTTAGCCTCACATCCGAGCCTGACCGGTTCATCTGGAAATGGTCGCCTAGCGGAGTCTACTCTTCGGCTTCGGCCTACTCCGCCCTTTTTCTTGGTCGCGTCGACATCCTCGGGGCACACCAGATCTAGAAGGTTCACATGCCGGGGAAGTGCAAGTTCTTTGCTTGGCTGGTCTTGCAAGACCGCTGCTAGACGTCGAACCGGCTGCACCGTCACGGGCTTAGGGACTCGGACACTTGCGCACTGTGTGCCCAGGATTCCGAAACGCTGGACCATCTGACGGTGGACTGTGTCTTCTCTAGAGAGACCTGGCATATGGCCCTCAGACATATTCTCCTTCAGGACCTGGCTCCGGATCGCCCGGTGAAGTTCGCCGAGTGGTGGTGCTCCACCAGGAAACAGGTCGCTAAGCCACGGAGGAAGGGTTTCGACTCCTTCGTCTGGTTGGTCGCTTGGTCGCTGTGGAAGGAACGGAACCGGCACGTTCACGACAAGGAAGCCCTCATGCCGGTAGCCCTAGTTCCGGCGATCCTGGAGGAGGCTAGGACTTGGGCGCGTGCGGGATTCCTCCCGCTCGCTAGGCTGTTAGGTGTTCGCCCGGTGCGGGCGGTGTAATCTCTTTTTTCGTTAGGCCCCATGCCTCCGGTTTTCAAAACGGATGTTTCTTCTCCTCTCTTAATGAAAAATGTGCTTTGCACGTCTTAAAAAACCCTACCTCTACCTGCACGCTGTTATCCTTGAGAGCCTCCGGCTGCACCCGCCAGTGTCGTTTGTCCTGCGTGACGTCCGCGTAGGCGAGGGCACCATCGTCGGTGGAATAGCACAATGCTGACTGATGGCTCGCTAGTGCACTTCATGTTTATGTCAGAGGGCATTGGGAGGGACCGAAAAGCCTGGTCCGACCCCGAGGAGTTCAGGCCAGAGCGGTTCGTCGCCGGTGGCGAAGGGGAGGACGTGATGAGCCCTGTTCTGGGGCTCAAAGAGATCAAGATGATGCCATTCGGAGCAGGGCGGAGGCACTGCCCGGGTGCAGGCCTGGCGATGGTCTACATCAGGTGCTTCATGGCCGCGGTGGTGCGCAAGTTCGAGTGGGCGCCGCCGGTTGACAGTGTCGGCGTCGACCTAACGACGACCAATGCTTTGTTCTTGAAGGTGATGGCGTCTCTGCTGAGAGCGCGCATGACGCTGCGTGTGCCTCGGTTCTTGGGGTGATCCATCATCCATGTGTCAGGACGCACAAAAAAGGATGATTTAATAATCGGAATCTATTTTGAAACGAATAATTGGAAGTTGTTAGGTCTCCATCAGGATTACACTTTTTTTTAGAATTACACAGTACAATGCAGACATTCACAACACACACGCACACTCACCCCTATGAACACACGTACACGAACCCTAACCCTATGAGCACCTCCGAAGGACTGAGCACCGGCAGATCTGGAGATTCTCGAAGTCACCACTGGCGCCTCGTCGTCGACGGGAACATCGCTTACCACTTAATGCATAGCACCGGAAAATCTCGGAATAAATCCAGGAAAAGGTGCGAGCACCAGGATTTGCGTCCCACTGGACCTTCCTACCATTGGACTACAAGCCCATTCGCATCAGGATCACTCATTGATAATGAGTGAAAAGGCATGTCACCTGTCGCCACCAATGTTTTGGGATTCACTTTCAGAAACTATTCGGTCCTAATCGAAATGGACGAAATTCGGTTAATTTTGGTTGAATTTCGGATTGATTCTAGGGAATATTCGAACTTTGAAGCACCAAATTCGTTTGGGACCCTCCTGAGAGGGCGGATCGATGTTCTGGTTTATGAATCATGAACAGGCTGGATAAATATTTTTTGTCCTTTGCTGGCAAAAGTTGAGCAAGGATTTCAAAACATCTGTGAGAGAGTCAAAATAGGATCACATAATTTGATATTAGTCATCTAATATTGATTAGTGCTGCAGCAACATGTCTCCGAGTAGTAGCTGAGAGCCAGGTGTGGTTCGAGGACCGGTGGATGGTCGCTTCCTGGTGTGATGAGTGATTGACAACGTGGTGTGGACTGATTCTTGGCTAAGTATTGCAGGTGCAGGTTGCGGCTTGACTGGTGCAGGTGCAGGTGAAGAACAAGCGTGAAAGGTCGTTGCCGGTGAGGCCTCCAGGTGTGGAGAAGACAAGTAGGCTTGGTTCGAGGGACCCGGTGGCCAGCGGGGTCAAGTGCGGGCCGCATGGTGGCAAGAACGGCAAGATGAAGTCATGGACGGTTTCTTGGTTGAGCCTCAAAACCAAGGTCGAGCCGGGACTACGTGGGAGCCGAGTCATGAGTGGTGATTGGCGGAGGCTACACCGAGTTCGCGGGGTTTCCGGTGGTTCACCAGAAAATCACTGGGTTCCTTGGTTGATCCACAAAGCCAAGACCGAAGAACCGAAGACGGAGGTGCAGCAGCTCCAGACCGGTCTGACCGGTGGGTCTGACCGGTGGGTACCGGTCTGACCGGTGAGGAGCACCGGTCTGACCGGTGTGCGACGACGCAGTCCGGAATCTTCGAAGCGGAGGACACGCGTCGGGATCACAAGGCTTGCGTCGAGGCTAAGCAAGTTTGCGGTCGCTGGGCATCCGTCCGATGGTGCGAAGACAAAGACTTCCAATTTCGCCCTCGAGGGGCATGTATCCCTAGTTAGCTAGTAAGGGTATTTTCGTCTTTCGGTTGCCTCCATATAACCCAAGTGGTGAGAGGATGGCAGCCATCTCTTGGAACCCTAGCTCATTTGGTTTTCCTATTTTCCTTCCTATTTTCTTAGGATTTTCGTAGGACTAGCTTGAGAGCTTCATGGTGAGATCTTGTGAGAGGGAAGGATGATCGGGCGGCAAGCTAGACCTTGTATGAACCTCTTTGGTATGTATAGATGATTCGGCGTGGTTCCTCAAGGCTTGGTTGTGTCTTTCCCGTTTCTCCTTTTTGGTGATTTTCGGAGCCCTTTCTTGGCGATTTTCTTGGAGCGATTTCGAGGCTTTTCTCTTTGGGATTTGGTGGGGGATGTATGCATGAACCCTTCGTGGTTCTTTTCCCTTTGATCCCCCTCCCAAATCCGTGAGCAAAGGGGCTCGATTTTGGGGTTTTCGTGGCTCTAGGATTAGAGGCGTTCTTGGTGGGATTTCTTCGATTCCTCTTGATTTGACAAGTTTTGGTGGACCAAATCTTGGCTATGGAGTACCCATGAGGTGTTCCTACTATCCCCAAAGTCTTGTGCAAAACCGTGGAGCGAATCGGGAGATCGGGAGTTGGATTTGGAGGAGTTGACTCGCGGGCGCTGTTCATCCCGAGCTGCCCAGGCACGACCGGTCTGACCGGTGCTCTTGACCGGTCTGACCGGTGCTAGCCCTTGGTGGGTTTTTGTCTCGGGGAATAGCCTTGTCCGTGTGGTTTTGTCCCGTGGTCCTGCTGATCAGTTCTTGGCGTGTTTGGAGTTGTTTTGCTAGGTTTTGTGAGGGGTTCTTCTTCCTCACAGGTTGTGTTTAGTGGTGGTTTTTGTTCCAGGGCCTAGAGGAGTCACTGAGGCTTCCTGGAACGTGTGCTGTGCGGCTGCTGTAGCCACCGGCCTGACCGGCTCTGTCCACCGGTCTGACCGGTGTCACCGGTCTGACCGGCGCAGGCCATCGGTGTGACCGGTGTAGCACAGGCAGCAAGCCGTACAAGTTTCCACTGTGTGGTTTGGTGAGTTTTGGCTCGGAAGGTTGAGTGTTGGTTCCTAGGACCAGTAGCACTCCAGTGGCTGCGTGGTCTTGGCCAACTTGGGTAGTTGGGTCGGAGACGTGAGTTGGAAGCCGTGTTCGTCTTGTTGGAGTTCTCATCTCCTTCGAGAAGAATTTTTATTGGCTCCCATTCACTCCCCTCCTCTCTGGTTCGCCTAATCGGTCCTTCAGTAGCGCACTTAACAGCAGTGGCTAAGCAGCTGGCAACGCCGTCGGCCCGTCGAGCAGGAACAGGTACAGTCATGCGCCTGACAAATATTTTCGATCCTTTGCTGGCAAAAGATGCATGTTTTGAATTTGGACAAAGTGAGTAATTATTAGGATATCATAGCTTCTTAGAGAGCGCAAAAATACGTGCAGTATTCGAAGTACAAGCTGTGGATTAGCTAGAGCATATTGAAGCGAGGGGCGTGGTGCATGGACAACATATTGGTTTGAAGTAAAACCGTGTCTACTCTATCTGGAGTACACTATAGTGGAACCAAGAAAGAACGGTTAAATTTGCTGTCCCCATCAAGAATTTTTTTTTGCCAAGTTCTGGTTATTAGGCAAGCATCGTGAAGACAACCAAGTTGACTCGGAGTTTTATCCATATGGTTTCATTTTTTTCTTGTTGACGAGGCACGCTTGATAACAACAATATGAAATCTAATGCAATGAGACATGAGGCTGAGGTATGGTCGCAACCAGGAGACCCGGGTTCGATTCGTCATTGGAGTGAATTTACGGGACTGATTTAAAAAATCCCCTCACAAGTGAAGCTGGGGATCAGAAATTTTCTAAGTTGATTTTCTTCTCTTAATGAAAACCATGGGACGGCCTTAACCCCACTGACTTAAAGTTCAAGGACATTCACAGGAAAATGGATTCAGCATGCAAGAATTGTACTACTGGCTACATGAACTGATCAAGATCAAATATGATTATGCAATAAATCTTGAAGAAAACTGCAAACTAAAGGTGTAAAGACTTGAGAAGGAACCTTCCTTGGTGTTGACGCTTTTTCTGGTAAACACACGAGAGCAATAGTGTGCGGGTTGCGAACGGACCGAAGAGGAAAGATGCTGCACAGGCTGGTCAGACTAGTGTCCTAGGATTTGGCTTGTGTCGATCGTTCAAGGGGATAACTACCACACTTACATGATAGAGGATGGCTAGGTTTACGAGCAAACCAACAAAGGATAACCAACACACTTATATGGCGAAGATGCCGAAGAACGACTAGTTTACATGCAAACTAGCAAAGGACGTCGAAACTCTCGCACAAGAGGGACCCCGTCAGGGCGTAGATGTCGCCGGTGTGCCTTAGGTCGACCAGCAAGCCTTACGACGTCATCTATGACTGTGGAGATCAGTAGAAGAACAACATAGGGTTGGAAAAGGTGTTGAGAGGGTAAAAAGTAAATGGTTGATTGATTTGACTGTGATGCTCTAAATCTGTTGTGGCCCTCATAAATATAGGGCAGGGAGGTCTTGCCCCGGCAAGAGTCGAAGCATATAAAAATCCCATGTAAAAATACAACTCCTAACTTGAATTGGGTTGCCCGAACCGCAAACCAACCAGCCTGACATAGGGTTGGTTCTTGTCAGGGCCATAACTTCCTCATGGAACTCCTAATTGGACGTTCCACATATGCATTTCAATTGTCTCAACAATACCTACGTAATGGTTAAGTCTAATTTCCATGCATTTTAAGCACTTTGGTTTGACCAGTCTGACCGGCGGGGTGAAAGGTTAGATCAATCATCATTACTGAATTTTCCGCATGGCCAATAACTGATCAGATCAGTTGACCTCGTCATATCAGCCCAATCAGCCACTTTTGACTATGTTTATATGAGCTAAATGTCCATCTTGATCATCTTGGCAAAGGTTTCATCTTGGTAACTTGAACTCATGATTAGACCTCATATTGACGTCTCCAAGTGCTTATTTTTCATTTTCGATGAAATCACATCCAAATATCCAAGCTGAACTTGCAAAACATCAAGGGTTAGTACTTAAATTGCCAATTCTAACATTGTCCTCATATATCATGGATCGTGCCATTTTTACGTGTCAACCCTTCGCACAAATGTATTTGTTGTTGCTTCAGGAGAACTATAAAGCTGTGGCGGGGAGATGGAACTTGTGGTGGAAACGAGAACGGATTCTAAAGGAGATATAACGTCAAGACGCAGAACTTGCAAGACTAGAAGATGCTGGCAGGAGTATCGAGGAAGCAATAGCCGATGACGAACAAGAGATTGCCAGCATCCTGGCTGAGGTGCACCAGAAGCTTATGTCTTAATATGAGTTGGCCATTCTCTTTGATGTGTTTAGCTTGACACCTGCTAGTGAGGAACATTCTCCTGGGCTAGCTATCCGTTGGGTCATTTGCTAAATTTTATTTACTATAAATTGCTCTTGATGTGTTGCTTATTATGAATGCTTGATGCAATATAAACAAGAAAAATCTGCTAGTTGGACATACTAATTGTCATCTCTAAGAGTTTGCCAAATTTTCGGCGCCGGCCGCGCCCATGGCGGGCGGGAGAGAGGGAGCAGGTGACGGGTCGCCATGTGGGAGGGGAGGGAGCACGGGAGGGGATGGCGTGGGAGGGATAGCTAGCGAGGGAGGGTCGTCAAAAATAGCTAGCGAGGGAACTGGTTACAGAGTCTATTGGATCGCAGATTCTGAGACTTTTTTCTAAATTATAGCTAGAGTTTTACAGAGTCTCTTGGAGTTACTCTAAAAAAACCAATCTTATTACAAGTGCTGGCAGCCCCACGGCACTCCCTCAGTCCCAAAAAGAATGACATTTTGGCATTGTACTAAGTCAAATATTTTTAACTTTGACTAAGATTATAGAAAAACTATATATATTTATGGTATGAAATACATATCATTGAATTCATCATGAGATCTATTTTTATAATATATTTATTTGATGTCAAAAACATTGATAATTTTCTTAATAAATTTGATCAAAATTGAGAAAAATTGACTTAGAACAATCTTAAAACATCAATCCTTTTGGACAGAAGGATTATATAGCACGCAGGCCACAAAACAAACTGTGAATCGGATCGGACTAACCCAAACACGTAAAGAGACCAGCCTAAACAAATAACCAACAGCACCTTCCAATGCAAATAAACTTTCCATACCATGTCTCTTGCTTCTGGCGTAATTTAGCTCCAACAAAAATGAAACCGGATGGAGGTACCAAATGAGCACACATATTCCTTCCTCTCTCTTTCCACATTTTTTTAACCAAAGAAAAAGTCCCAAATTTAATACCAGAAGACTTCAGAAAATCACCTGCTACTTTATTTGAATTAACATAATTATTTTCAGCATTGACAATTTGAGAAGCTATGGGCTCATCATCCTCCCTTCCCTGAAACAAAGCCGACCTTGGCTTTGACATAATATCAAACACATCTTGGCTCTTATCTATAGGATAGACAACATTGTCATGGTCCATCAATGTTTCATTCTCAAAAGAATATTTGCTCGAGATGACCAAAGATAAATTTTCTCCTTCATCTACTTTCAATACACTAGCAGCTACCAAAGATCATCTAGCCTACTTGGTTAGAGGGGCTGAGGAATGGTCGCAATTAGGAGATCTGTGTTCGATTTCTGTTGGAGCGAATTTAAAAAAACTCTCACCGGTGAAGCCGGTGTTCTATGATTTTTTAAGTCGGGTTTTGATTCTCTTCTCTTGATGAAAACCGTGAGGCGATCTTAACCTCACTGGCTTAGTTAATACACTAGCAGCTGAGGCAGTAGCAGAGCCAATTTGTATAGGAGGATAATGCGACTGAGTAATAACTAGTTGAGCTTTGTTGACGACATCATTTGAAACATCTCCAAAGGTGCTAGCAGATGCAACTTTGGCGGGCAGATCTTTACTTGAGCTCTCGCAAGCAATAACTTCAGAACTTAATGCCACATCATTCTCTCCTTGAAACAAAGCCATCCTTGGCTTTGGGGTAATTTCAGAAACTTTTTTCTTCACTTTGGAAGTAGCAAAGACCTCCTCAGTCTTGATAGCACTCTCAAGTATTGGTTTGAGCACATGATGAACTCTTTTGTGCTCAAATGAATAAGTATTGGAACGACTAGTATGAGTAGCATCAAGGTCAAACTGCTAAGGTCGACCCAAGAATAAGTGACAAGCACTCAACAGTGCAATATCACAGTCCACAGTGTCCACATAATTTCCAACACAAAATTTGACCTGTGCCCTTGTGAGTAACTTTTAATGTACCACTTTCATTCATCCATTGCATATAGAGCGGTGTTGGAAGCCTCCGCGTAGACAAGGACAATGCATTCACCAAATCTGAACTAATAGCATTAGCGAAACTGCCACCGTCAATAATCATTTTGCATACCTTGTCTTGAATTTTGCACATGGACTGAAAAATAATGGAGTGTTGCCCTTTCACTTTAGAGACAATACCATCACATTGTACTTCTTGGGTCATCATAGATAACCCATTTGTTGCATCATCAACAATAGTAGAAGCTGGTTCTAGTGAATCACTTAACTCTTTATGTGCCTCTCTCCATAATAAATATCTTGCACGATCGGCAACAAACTTTTCCTCTTCCAAAGAAAGAAATATTAGTTTCCGATTTCTCCAGTGAATACAACATTTCATTGAGTGGGAAACTTGTGTAACAGCTTGCTCATCACACCATGGTTTTATCAACAACAATTAACAGGAAAGCATAGGTATTGGAATAGCATCACGAGAACCTTAGAAAAATGTGGACCAAATAAAAATTGGACTATTACCTTGAGTCTTTATATGAAGATAACAATCATTCCATAATAGTAGCATATATGATTGAGGATGCGATATTGTTTCTAGCTTCAATTCTTTAATAAGCTTCACATCAGCAACATTAATCGTAGTTGTGTTGTCAATAGAGAAACCAAGAGCCCGTTCCTGCACTATGCAACGACCATGGAACAGTCGCATGTCACTTCCACTCCCATCCACCCACCACTTCCACCTCCCAGCCGGCAGCTGCCCGACACCGCGCCTAGCCAGCCCCCGCCACTACCGCACCCAACGCCCGCCCGCCGGGCGTCTGCTCACCCAGCCCGCGGCCACTATCGGCCAACACTTGACGACCCTATCCTCCCGCCGTCACCCAGTGCCAGTGCTCGACGACCCCGGTAGGCCATCACACCACCTCCTCCCACCGACCGCCGCCGATGTCCCCAACCCTCCACCCTCCTTCAACCCCGGTGGGTGCTGCCATTCCCCCCTCTCACCTCCCTCAGATCTGCGCACGCTGAGGATGGTGGCGCCTTGCTGCGATGGCGGAGGGGCAAAACGGCGACGGCGGTGACGGAGCAGAGGGCAGTGGCGCGAGGTGGAGCCCAGTAGAGGCGGTGAGGTTGCCGGCGGTGCCCGATGGCAGGTGTTTTTCCTTTTCTTCTTTGGATATTTTACATGTGTTGAGGTAACTCGATTCTCTCAGTTACAACCAGAACAGAACCAGAACAAAACTGGACTAAACAAAATCAATTTTGCTTGGTTCTTGATTCTGCAAAGAACAGTCGGTCCTTGTTTTTGAAAAACCGTTTTGTGGGAACCGAGGCGGTTCAGTTCTAACCGAATGCCCACGGCTAAGCGTGGCGCCACAAAAGGAGTACAACGTACCCATGCCCATCATCCACGGAGTCATGATGGTTTTGGTGATATCATGAAGGATGCGGTCTTCATATCCAAGTGCAATTGTAGATATTACAGATGTACCTTGATGACGGGCTTCAAAAAAATTGCGACAAAACCTTTGTATATATACATGCACCTCGTTCGACCTTGCTGGTCGGTGATAGTTGGTAACTTGGTAGGCAATTCACACCACTCAAATAAAATAGACTCACATAAACATTGTCGGTCACAGAAAATAGACTAGTTACACATAAACATTGTCGGTCACAGAAAATGGACTAGTTACACATAAATATTGTCGGTCATTAACATGAGAGGCAAGTGATAACGAGTGTAATTCTCGTCAGCCACTTCAAAACCTCTTGGCAATTGTTTGAAATATGGTAGGGTATGTATGCTAATATGATATTACTCCATCGGTCTATAAAAGAATGTAACTCTTACTTCTTGAGAAGTCAACAAATTTTAAATTTGACCAAATATATACAGAGTCTAATTGAGGGTGTGAATGTTAGTATCTGTTTTATAAATTTGATCAAATTTGAAACAAGCTCCTCGAGATGTCAGAGTAAAAATATAACTTAGATCAGAGCAATGTGGCAGTGCGGGACAGGTAGGAGCGCATATTTGCAATACTGTGGCGTAAGATAGCGTCTTCGATCAATCATCTAACATAAATTATGAATAAAGATCAAACGATCCACTTCTCGTGCTCGGGGTGGACGCAGTCATAAAATTTTAAATAGCGAGAGGTAGCGGGGTGGCACTCATTATTGCTGATCTGAGTCCTTTTTTTTGTGTCAATTGCTGATCTGAGTCTTAAGCTTGTGCGTATTATTGATTGGATGGCCATCTATATATGCATACACATAGCACACGGAAGTACCCAAGAAGCCGAACGAGGAGCCATGGAAGCAATACAGTTGCTCGGCGGCGTTCTCGCCGTGCTGATCGCATTCCTCGCCGCCGTTCACCAGCGACGACGCCGCCGCAGCAGCAGGCATGTTCGTACCACCACACCAATAGCAGCAATTGAAGTAGGAGACGCTGACGTCGCCGGGCGCCTGCTGGTCGACCACGCCGACTCCTTCTCCCACCACTCCAGCGCGCCCCTCGGCGTCGACTTCGAGGCCGGCCACCCCAGAACCGAGAGCTTCACCAGCGCGCCCTACGGTCCGCTCTGGCGCGCGCTCCGGAGCAACCTCACCGTCCACATCCTCCACCCGTCGCGCATCGGCCACCTCGTCGTGCCAATCCAGCGGGAGAGCGCCGAGGCCCTCGTCGCCGGTCTATCCGCCCGGGCGGCCGCCGCCGGCGGCGAGCTGGTCGTCGCCGTTCGCGACGGCGTGTACGAGGGCGTGTTCGCCACGGTGGCGCGCCTGTGCTTCGGCGACGGCGCCGTCGGCGAGCGCGACATGCGCGTCATGCGGCGCACGCTGCGCGAGTTCTTCCACTCCAACATCAATGCTAGGCTCCTGGGGAGGTCGCGGCTGGCGAGGTTGCTGCGCTGGCGGCAGTGGCGGTACCTCATCGGCACGCGACGCCGGCTGCCCGAGGTCTACGGGCCCGTCGTCGCTGCACGGCGCCAATCTCGGCGCAGCGACGCCGGCGGCGGCGATAGCAGCTTCTTGTCGTACCTCGACTCTCTCCTCGACCTTCGCGTCCCCATCAACGGCGACGATGCCGAGACCGCCGCCGGCGTCGAGAGCCTCGGCACCCGGCGACGCGCCCTCAGGGACGACGAGGTGGTGAGGCTCGTGTGGGAGTTCCTGGGGTCCAGCACCGAAGCCGTCGTGGCGTGCGTCGAGTGGACGCTGGCCCGCCTCGTCACCGAGCCGGAGGTCCAGAAGAAGCTCTACCACGAGCTCATCGCCGCCGGCGATCGCCGTAAAGGCCAGATCTCCGACGAGCGCCTCCAGGACTTGCCGTACCTGCGTGCAGTCATTCTCGAGAGCCTCCGCCTGCACCCGCCAATTCCCACACAGTTGCGCGACGTCGGACCAGATGGCGTGGCGGCCGCCGGAGCGCCGCCGCCACCTGATGGCACGCATGTGCGCTTCTTTTTTAGTGCAGAGCAGATCGGGAGGGACCGGAAGGTGTGGACGGACCCCGAGAAGTTCAGGCCGGAGCGGTTCCTCGCCGGCGGCGAAGGGGAGGATGTGAGCCCCGTGCCGGGGCCCAAGGAGATCAAGATGATGCCGTTCGGAGCCGGGCGCCGCCACTGCCCCGGCGCGGGGCTGTCCATGATTCACGTCGGGTGCTTCGTGGCGGCGCTCGTGCGCGAGTTCGAGTGGGCGCCGCCAGTTGATGGCGGTGGCGGCGTTGATTTCACGGGGATTAGTGCGTTGTTCGTGAAGGTGATGGCGTCACCGCTGAGAGCGCGCATAACACTACGCACGTCTAAGTGAGTCCAAGGGCACTCCCAACGGTGAATTAATGGTATTTTCTATCTCTCTTAAATAGCTTGTCAATTAATTGAAATGGTGATGTGGTAGCCTAGTTAATGAGGAAAGAGATGGAGAATCATAGAAATGGTTTCTTCACGAAGAAACCAAGTCGTCTCTTGAACCAATGCCCCAAGAAACTATGAAATTGCCATTGGGAAGAAACTACTAATTTCTAGGGGACTCATGTCACTCTCTCATTAGAGGAAGAAGTTAGAGTTAAGAGAGAGAAAGAAAAAACAATTATTATTTGAAGACACTACCAATGTAGAAGATAGTTTCTATTGATGATTTCTTATGCTATGGAAATCGTGCCAGTTTCTTCCATTGGGACTGCCCTAAGTGATCTTAGACATGACGAGTAAAATAAGAAAAAAAATTGTCTCCTTGTGAGGTGACAGGTTTTTAATGTAGTCCTGTTGAACTATCATTCAACAGCAATACCACTTAATTGCTTTCTATAAAAGCAGAATGAATCCTGTTGAACTATCATTCAACAGCAATACCACTTAATTGCTTTCTATAAAAGCAGAATGATCTCGATTTAAAATTTTTAAAAAGCTGTAACCACTAATTTTTTTGGGTTGAGTTTGTTTATTGAGCAGAATGGATCAGGTTGAATTTTGAAAAAAGAAACCAACTAGTGATGAGTACAACAATTAATGTAGAAAATGTAAACTGGAGAAACAAAGATTCAGGTTGCGACAAATGAGAATGGTGTTAAATAATACTACAATGACATCAATTTGATGGGACCAAGTACCAAAATAGTGGAACCAACAACCAAATTTATCTAATTATTCTGTAACTTTTGATTACATCAGCTGGTCGAAACATCATAACACAATGTACTTCCAAGTAGTTTCTGATATTTGACAAGTACCGTATCAAAACTCAACATCTAGTCCCTTCATTATTCATGAAAACATATTATACACTTCAGATCCTCTAAATTAAATGTGCAATACACCCTACAGGGTACAGGCACTTAGTGTAACAGAGTTGTAACAACACTAAATGATAAAAAGCAGAGACCATTGCTTACCCAGGACCTAATGCATCAAATGTATCATCTCCGAGTGAAGATGCTACGTATCATAATTTGCTACAAGTTCATATAACAATCTGTCTTGAATTGTGGGGAACTAGTGATCTTTATCATCACTTTGTCGTCTTGCTGTGTCGCAAGCAGAAGGACTTGAGCCTGTCAAGGCCGTCTTCTAGAGAAGATGGATCAATTGCGAAGGTGATTCGGAGCCAATTCTTATATCCCACAGCACATCCTGACAATTTGTTTCAAACATGTTTGGTCTCAACTAAAATGGCAATCTTGAAGTTGGGTGAAAAAATATATATATCTCACACTCAACAGATGCAGTGATCTGCAATTCTGCACTCTAGGACTACAGTTTCAGATCATGTATGCAGGAGATGAATACCTGGCAGAAGAACCACTAATTCTTCCTTTGCCAGCTGGCAGCAGAAATCCATGTCATCTTTGATGTCCTGAAGGCAGGTTAGGTCCAATTTCACCTGTAGCAGGTCAAGGGAATTTCACATCTGATTAGCGTATTAATGTTCTTCAACAAGGAAACAGTATATGTAGTGACTCACGGACCATCACAAACATGGAGCCTTCAGGTTTGCTCGGGCAAGAAATGGCATTGATGCCCTTCAGCATCTCCCAGCATATATCTGCAGTTTCTCTAAGAATTTTGACGGTTTTGTTGAAGAATTCCTCCTTTGTGTTCTCCAGGAGGTTTGGAATTGCTCCCTGATCAAATAAATTTTGTATTTATCTGTATTTGTGTTTTGTGAAGTGAAGTCAAGAAAATAAATGAGAAATTGGCCGACTTGTAGTCACCTGGACAAATGTTGGAGGATCAGAGGAAATATCAAGGTAGCTCTTGATACTGTCCACTACCTGAAACAAGAAACGGCAAGTTTAAGCATCTGAAAAGACTGAAATGAATGGCATTTTGCAAGGTAACTTCTTTTGATATTTTTTTAACCAAGTTGGCAGGAGCTCTGCTGTCCTTCATTGAGGTGGCTTTGCTATTTGATCAGGCATATATCAGCACCACAGGCCATGCATGTTTGAAATGATGACGAATGCCAAAATCTTCAATTTTCCACTACTGATTATAACGTAATCAATGTCAAAGCAAGAGATTCACCTTAGTCCTCTCAAATACACCATTAGGATCATTGGTAACAATCCATCCAAGCCGCCATCCAGGCACCACCCATCTCTTCGATATCGACCCTAGTGTGAACACTGGAGCCACTGCCCCAAACACACCCATCGGCACAAATTTCCTCTCCCCAAATGTCAAGTGCCCATAGACCTCATCTGTAATGACAAATATGCCAAGCTTGCGCGCAGTCATGGCAACCTAGAAAATTACCAACACAAAAACTAGGCTTTCAGATTGTTTCCCATGAGAACACAAAACTATTGGAAGTTTCGAACTTGCCTTGGCCAGGTGCTCGTACGTATAGACATTGCCACAAGGGTTCCCCGGGTTGATGATGACCATGGCGACAGAGTTCTCGTCGGCAAGAGCGTGGACGCCATGGATATCGACCTCCCAGTCTTTCTCAGGGAGAAGATCGTAGTATCGAGCTTCCATGCCGTTGAAAACAGCACGCGCCTCGTAGAACAGGTAGCCAGGCCGTGGAAGCAAGATGTTGGCACCAGGACGAGCTAGAACAGAGCAGATTATTTCGATCGCTTGCGCGCAGCCGCTTGTGAGGTAGACGTCGTCAGGTGATAACTCGTATGGCAGATCATGGGATAAGTAATTCGCAATGGACCTGGAATTCATTCGACTTACAAAGATTTTAAGACGTGTTTTAAATCAAGCGGCAAGTCCAGCTGCTCAGATGGACTTCTGAATGAGATAATGCAGACAAGGACACGTTCAGACAGAAGCAGGAACAGGGATCACCTCCGTGCGGGCTCCAGGCCGACGCAGGTGGGGTAGGAGTTGTGCTCCCCGGACCAGAGCGCGCCGGCGACGGCGTCCACGGCCTCCGGTGCGGTGCGGAAGCACGGGAACACCGACGGGTCGCCGTGCCCCATCGGGATCACCGGCCGCGCGCCGCCGCCGCCGGCCACCATCCCGGCCTTGACCCGGCCCAGCACGCCGCACACCCAGTAGGGCCTCGTTCGGCGCGAAGTTCCAAGCGGCTGCCGGGACCGCCGCCGCAGCAGCAGCCGCCACGGCAAACCCATTGGTGTCGCCGTTTTCCATCGATCGGAGCGTGGTGGTTCTTACAGCGCGGCGCGGTAGGCTTTGGCTTGTTGGTGGCGGGGGCGGCAAGCAGAATGGCGAAGTGGGATGTGTGATGCAGGGCACTTGTGGCAACTTTGCTTTACAGTGTAGTACCCAAATTGCTGAACATTAGGATACGGCAGTCGGTTTTTTTTTTACCATTATAGAAAAATATTTACCCATACCGTGATGCTGAGTTTGAGAGTGTTTTTTTTTAAGAATGAGTTAGAGAGTCAAATTTGAACTGCCCCGGTGTCTCGGTGAACTTTTATGCTTTGGTAAGAAAAAAAAACTCACGATGACCGAAAATTATAGTCTGCTAAATTTATCATGGAAATACTTAATTTTTTTTATTTAGTTGTATATATTTGTAGCAATTAGTAGTAAGTGGCACCCCCTAGACTTATTTCCGGTAAGTATTAAACTAGCTTACCAATATAAGTTGATCTCTAAAAATTGAATTCAAAAAATTTGAAGGAAACTTAGTGACCTAGTTCGGAAACATGTAAAAATCTGGTAATCCATTTTATGTATCTCTAACACATTCACTAATTAACGTTCCCTAAACATAAGTTGGCCCGTCAAATGACCTATAACCTAGCTCTTTTCATTTACTGGATATATTAATCTTTTCGCTGTCTTTCAAACAGAATTTTGGCCCTAACCGTATTTTTATAATCTTTTGCCAATAATTCAACAAAAAAATTATAGCGCACATTAGATGTTTCAACTAGATAAAATTGTTTCATCTAGTCAAGTCTTAATACTTGAAAATCGCTTGAAGTCAACCCATAAAATCTTTGATTGTAGAACTCGATGTCTTGAGGCAATAACCACTGTCATATGGCAATATTACAACATTAACAGGAAAGGGCGATGTACTTGAAGTTGAAACGCACCAGGTAATAACCTTGATTGTTTAGAGACTGCAGTTTCAAACTACCAGTCAGCAAGTGCAAATTGGACAGGTACTCAACTGGGAAGTGCACACTAAACAAGTGGTGTCATCTTGGAACACTGTCCAAGAGTACTGAGAAACCAATCAGGACATCACGTGACAGAATTCAAAACGTAGACGTTCACCTTAATTTAATTTGATGGTTAGTGACTGGAGCCACATTCGTGGATTGGGGGCCAAGTTTTCCCGCGAGTTAATTTGGCGCGAAGTGTGACAGCAAGCGCGAGGAAGCTGCGTGCTATCACTACATAACCTGTCATCATATTTTCATTCAGTCTGTCAAGTTCCTACTCTACTTTTTTTTCGAATTACACAGTGTATCGGACACACCCACAACACATGCACACTCATCCTTATAAACACACGCGCGCAAACCCTACTCGTCAATCACCACAGGCACCTCGCTGTTGATGAAAACGTCGCCTACAGCTGAAAGCATAAACGTCGTTAAATCCTGAGAATTTCGCTCCCACACGAAGTCGAACTCAGAACCTGAGGTGGTACCCGGGTTTTTTTAATCACTAGGCTACAAACCCTTTCGCACTCTAATTTTTTTCAAGCCTACCATGAGTAGCTTTTCGCTACTTTACTCCATTGATTCCCCTAGCTATATCATTACAAGAAAGTAAGTTACAACAATTAATGATGGATTATAGGATGCACAGACACTACCGGAGGACGCGCGTTTGCCGTGCGTTTTTCCCCCGGTGCACGGGAAAGGCTGCTCGGCAACGATTTGTATGGCAATCAGACCTTTGTCATGTGTCGTTTATCGAGGCGCACAGCGAACCTCTTTGTTGTGTGTTTCCGGCAGCGCGCGGCAAAAAAGTAAGAGACGATGCAAGCGGCGTAGTGATAGACAGCTTCGTCGTGCGCCAAAACACACATGCACGGCAAATATTTTAAAAAAATAAAAAAAAGGAGCCGCCCTAGCGCCAGGGAAGGGAGAGGCTGCTGGAGCTCCTAGCCGCCCGCAGCTCCACGCGGGGGGACAGATGCTGTGGAGCACCCTGCCCAGCCACACGCCCCAGTCCCTGAGCCTTCCCTTGCGAAAGGCCAGTCGTCCCTCGGCTACTGGACAGGGAGCTTCGGGTGGAAGGGGCGGTGAGCTCCGGTGGAGGCGATGCGAGCTTCATGCAGACCGGTCACGACGAGCTCCAGCATGAAGGGTCGGTGGTGAGGTATCGCAGAGGCGACATCCACCAAAGGCAACCATGGTAGTGGAGGGTCCTTGGCTAGGTGGAGCCACGTCGGGGAGGTCGGACAAGCCCCACGCCAGGAGGGTTGTCGCAGCCATCGGAGGGGCCGCTCACGCCACCATTGGAGGAGGCCACCGCTACGCCAACGAAGGAGGCCGTGTCGCCAAAGTAGAAGGCCGCGCCGCCGGAGGGGGTCACGCCACAGAGGCCCGAGCTCGAGATCCGGTCACGGGAAAGGGTAGAGAGGTGGCGCACCGCCGCCGGAGTGCGAGAGGGAGGTAGTGGAGGAGTAGACCGCTGTCGCGCGGAGGAAGAAGTAGGTGGTGCGCCTCCAAATCTCGCACGGCCGCCGGCATCAAGTAAGCCGTGGTTGCCGTTGTGCGGGACTCTGGCCGCCGGCACCGTGCCTCACCCCATCGCTGCTCCACGCCACGAGGTCAGTGGCGAGTGGAGTGGGGAGCAGAGGGACGGTGAGGGTAGAGAGCAGGGAGAGGTCGTGCCGGCCGGTCAGCGCTGGGGGAGAGGAGGGAGCCGCCGAGCCGGCAGAGGCAGGAAACGCAGGTGGCGGAGGGAGGAGAAAGAAAGAGGTGTCAGTGTTTTAGACACCGAGCCTACGACGGGGTACCCGAAGTAGTAGATGGTGCGGTGGGGCTCGCCGAGATCAGGAACATGATGGTGAGACACGGGGCACACAATTAGACAGGTTCGGACCGCAATGTGCGTAATACCCTACGTCCTGTATGATGTGTGGCTCTGTATTGATTGCGTATGTTTTGAGAGGAGTCCCTGCCTCGCCTTATATACCACGGGAGGTAGGGTTACAAGTCGGATTGGTACAAGAGTACTACTTGAGTAGGACTCAGAGTAGCCTATACGAGTTATAGAAAGCTATCCTAGTCGTAGTACAAGTCCTTGTCCGTCTTGTCTTGCCTTGTGGTCCACGGTAATCTTGCACCGCGGCCCACTAATCGAGTAGTCCAGGTGTGCAGGTTCTTATCTCCCGGGTATGGCCCACATGTGTGGTGGGCCCAGGGATGCCCGGTCGACAAGCCCCCGAGTACTTTGTAGTCGAGTGTGATGCTCCAAGTAGTCTTGAAGGTCTCCGCGAGTAGTTCCCAAGCGACCGGAGGAAGAAGAGGCTTATATATATATACTAGGTGATTCCCCGTGCGTTGCTGCGGGATTTGAGAGAATTTTTCAACCACAGTATGACATGCGGATAACTTATGTTTAATAGTGATACCTCGCACCTTGCTGTGAGAATTAATTTTAAGCAAAGTTTTAAGATGAACTTTAAAAGTAGAAAATTAAGATGATTGCAAGGCAGTATTCTTTTGCAAACGACATTATAAATGAAAACATGTTCATTTTATTGATAGAAAATTGCTCTTAAATTATTAATCCTTCATGTATTCTACTGTGGGAATTATGTAATGTGGTACTGGCAAGACTTATAAATTGTGTGCGTAGATATTATTAGTCACAGAAAATCAGTATGAGAAATAAATATATAGTCCTTATGGATGGTGACGTGACGCTAACGTAGATTGCTTACATGTTAAGAGAAATTGTTAGAGGGGTACTCCTATAAAGTTATATATGATTAGGAGCCTAGGGCTTCCAATACCAATTGAAAACCCTAGCCACCTGCCACTTTAGAACCGAACCAGCCGGCCAGCTTCCCACCCTGGGTCCACTAGGCCCATCACCAAATATCAGCCACACATCCCCGCTCACCACGGACCACCCCTCTCCCTCATCTTTATTTTGAATCCTCTGTTCTCTCTCATCCCTCTCTCACTCCTCACCAGCAGATACGGATGGCCACTCCGGTGACCTGCCGGCCATGGGGGAGCGGCGGTGCGAACGTGGGGCTCCCTCGGTGAGCAGCGGCACGGAGGCGATGCCGGTGCGTACCCCCTGTTGACGATGAATTTTGGTGCTCCAAACATACTCGTTACACTTTGGTTTGAGCTCGATTAAGGAACTAACCCGCCACTAGGCACACTAATGATGTAACAAGTTCAACTCTGTATGTGCATTTGGAAGTGTGATCTTTTTGTAGGAAAACATGGACTAAAGGGACGGAGTCACATCGAGTTCAAAGGAGCAAATGAGGAGTTCCATTCGTGTTCAAGTGCAAGACAAATTCACTCCCAAAGGTGGCAAGGATCAAGGTGCTACGACGAAACATCCTCGAGGACCAAGACGTAAAGACTGGACTTCATGCGAGAAGACAACCTATCTTGATCGTGGGGATGACGACGCCAAAATGACACAAATAAAGGGGCATAAATCCAAAATGACAAGAGGACCCACACGGAGGAAGGGGTGACTGAACCGGGCTGAAGTGGGCCCAGGCTGGCCGGCCCACCCCATTCTGGCGTCAGTTCGGCCTCCCGTTTCTTGAGCGTGAAGATGCTTCAACCCCAAGTTGTTGTGGGCGCCATCATTCGGAATGAACAAAGATAAATACCCCCGAGGTCGTCCACAAGGCAGAGAGGTTGGACCGGGAGAGAATTGAAGAGATCATTCACAAGAAATATTCATCTAGTCCAAGGAAGCGACCACAAGCGGAGGAGGACGTCGAGGCCCTGCCACGGCGCCCTCGAAGTTGAAGGAAGACACCGTCGGAAGCATCTACCATGATCAACGGTGCCATGCTTAGCGCCTTTATGGGGTAAACTTCTCATTTGTCCATGGGGTTGTAAGGGATCTTGTCATGTAATCGCCGACTCTTTTATGGTTTCAATCTATTGGTTTTATGTTGATGATGCTTTGATGACTAAGGCTAGCTACCATGCTTTTCGAGTGTATAGATCTCACTACCCCCGTAGATAACTTCAACTTACCGTGATCGTTCGTAGTTTTGCCATGATTACTTTCGTGTAGTGATAATACGAGGGAAGGGAAAGGGTGAAGCCATGATCACACCCTCCGATAGATTAGATTGGTTTTGTCTCTTTTGGCGGTTGCATGCTCAAGTATCCATAGACCCTATGGGCAAATTTCCTTCATATTTTGTGCACCTCACACCCCTCATTAGTATAGATTAGTTTGCTTTAAGTTTAATCTATAGTTTAAAGGTTTGTTTAGTTAACTAGATTAGTACTAGATCAAACGCTAGCAATCCCTTTGCTCCGCGGATTGACAAGAACCTTGGGGATCACCCCTAGGTGAAAAAGGCTAAAAGAGGCCCGTACGCTTGCGGATCGAAATTCGATATGCGTTTCAACCATCAACAAGCCCTTTTTCTGGCGCCATTGCCGGGGAGCAAGCTAGTTTGCTACGTTTGATTTTGTATTAATTTTGTTAATTAATAACATCTAACCCTTGTTTCCTAGAAACCCCCTTTGTTTTGTTTTGTTTTTGTTGTCTAGATGGCGTTCGTCGACCGTCTTTTGGAAGAATCAGAGAAATCATTAAGGGATTATGCTAGCCCACGATGTGAGGACATCAAGGTACACAAGTCGGATTCGAAGCTCAAAGCGATAAAGTATGAGATCAAGGCTCGGATCATCGAGATGGCGGCGATCAGTCCTTTTAGAGGGATGGAGACGGACAACCCGTATAGACACATCAAGCACTTCATGACGTTATGCAATACGGTACGACAAGAAGGAGTTCCCGATGAATGGTTCAAGTGGAATCTCTTTCCCTACTTGCTTGCCGATGAAGCAAAGACATGATACTCATTTGTGTCCTTCGAAGTTGGAGGAAATTAGAATCAATTGACGAGAAAATTTTGCGAGAAATTCTTCCCGATAAGTAAGATCCAACATCTAAGTAGGCAAGTGATCACTTTTACGCAAGGAGAAGAGGAAGGGATAGACCAAGCATGGAATAGATTCAATGAGTTGATTGAACAAGGACCAAGACTCAGATTCTCCGGTGACGTACTTTTGCATACCTTTTACTTTTCCTAACCCCTAGTTGCATGGAACATGTCCAAATATGTGCAGGAGGGGATCTCATGAAGAAAACACTCACGGAAGCCTCTCAACTCCTACAAAAAATCAGCAAAGCGGTGGCCATGCGAAGAGATTGGGAAACACGACTTTCAGGAAAGTCGGGATGTGATTCAAGCGTAAGAACACTTGCTGGAATTTTCAGAGAGGCAGCCCCGGAAGACATGAAAGAGGAGCCAATCCTAGAAAAATTGGAAGAAGTACACATGGAAACTAGAACTACCCCAAACATCAACTTCGCTGAGTCAAGCAAAGCAAACTAGAGGAGTATGTCAAGCGCGAAGCCATTAAGGGAGTTCAAGAAAATGGATTGGGTTCCAATTGATTTTGGAGAAGTATTCGACAAGAGAAGACCATACCCCGACCAAAAGGGGATCACAAAAGCTTTGGAAGTAGACTTCCTACTGGAAAAGCAAGCGGAAAATTCATATGATCTTGAAACAACCGGTGAGATTTTTCAAAAGCTCTTTAGCGAAGAAGAAGTGGATCCGGATCATATAGCCGAGGTGAAAAGAGTCATGGGAATCAAACCTGAAGTATCGCCATACGCTCACCTCGCCTAAGTCTACGCCATAGGATCCGATCAAGAGGAGAAGACATCCCCACACTTGAGTTGCATGGTTAATGGAATTCAATGCAAAGCTTTATGTGACATCAGAGCACAAGTACGTGTCTTATCCTCTAAAATTTATGATGAAATTCATGATCATACCATAGACGTAGTCCCAACCTCTACTAAGTTAATCATGGGAGACGGTAGAATAGTTAGACCCCTTGGAATTGCTTGTAACCTTGAAGTAATCATCTCTGGAAAATGCATACCAACCGACTTTGTTATTGTTGATGTCTACTATGATAAACATGATCACATAATCCTAGGTAGACCTTTCCTTAAGTTGGTTAATGTTGTTTTAGATGCCAAAAAAAAGAAAAGTAATGATTAATCTTGATGGAGACAAGCACACATATAATTTTCTTCCCGCTTCTAGAATTGCTTCACCCCAACCTCTTGATGACGAAGAGGTAGGGAGGCTTTGTTTTGTTGAAACTTTCAGGGATCCGCTATAAAGAGCGATGGAGAATCAACCTAATGATGAACAAGATGAGGAATTAGCGGAAGAAACTAAAGGACTTGAACCACAACATGTAAGCATGGAGGAGGAAAAGTTTGAGGATATCAGAGAAATTAAGCCCGAGGAGCCAAAAGTGCTGGAAGTGGACCTCAAACCCTTGCCCAAGACCTATCCCATCATTGTGAGCGATGAATTGAGTCCTGAAGAAAATGAGAAGTTGCTGAATTTATTGAAAAAGCACAAGAAGGTGATCGGATATTCAATAAATGACCTCAAAGGAATTAGCCCAGCCTTTTGCACTCATCGTATACCTTCCAAATCAATGCAAGCCTGTTGTGGAGTGCTAAAGGAGGCTAACACATGATATGCAAGAGACTGTAAATAAGGAAGTAATCAAGTTGTTGGACGTCTGAATCATTTACCTGGTGCCGCATAGCTAATGGGTAAGCCCCGTACATTGTGTGCCGAAGAAAGGAGGATTGACCGTGGTCAAGAACGAGAAGAATGAATTAATTCCGCAAAGAACCGTGACCAGATGGAGGATGTGTATTGATTATCGAAAATTGAATAAAGTAACGAAGAAGGATCACTTCCCCTTGCTGTTCATCGACGAGATGCTCGAGAGGTTAGAAAATCATTCATACTTTTGCTATCTTGATGGGTACTCGGGGTTCATGCAAATTCCTATTCACCCGGACGATCAACATAAAACAACATTCACTTGCCCGTATGGAACATTTGCGTATAGAAGAATGCCTTTTGGTTTATGCAATGCTCCAGCTTCTTTCGAACATTGATGATGGCAATATTTTCGGAATTTATTGAAGAAATGGTTGAGGTGTTCATGGATGATTTTTCCGTTTACGGGAAATCTTTTGAGGATTGCCTGGCCAACTTGGAGAAGGTTCTTACAAGGTGTGAAGAGGTTGATTTGGTGCTTAATTGGGAGAAGTGCCACTTTATGGTGAAGCAAGGTCATACGAAAATCTAAGAAAGGTTTTTGTATAATATTAGTCTATGTTTATGATCTGAATATCATAGGAACCGCAGAGGATATTGAAGAAGCTAGTTCATACTTAAAATCTGAATTTGAAATGAAAGATTTTGGTAAGACTAAATTTTGTTTAGGACTGCAGCTAGAACATACCTAAGAAGGGATTTTAGTGCACCAGTCTGCTTATATAAAGAAGGTATTAGAGAGATTTCATCATGAAAATGCATATCCAGAACATACACCCATGATGGGGCGATCTCTCGACATAGAGAAAGACCCTTTTAGACCGAGAGAAGAAGACGAGAAATTATTGGGATCTTGTAACACCCTGAAATTCAGTTTGTGATTTTAATAAAATTTTGTTAGCAACAATGCCTATGCTTAAGGACTATAGGGTTGTATTTAATTTTCTAGATATTTAATTCTTTTTCTTTAATAAAATAAATAAATATAGGAGTTGAATGTTGCATTCATGCTGGTGCATTGTTTTTAGTTGCTTGAGTTCAAATTTGAATTTGAATTCAATTGTTTGTTGTTTTTAAAAATTTCCAAAACCCTTTTCCCTTTCCTCCCTCCCCTTCCTTCTTTTTCCGCGCGGCATGTTTAGGAGAAGTCCGCCGGAGGCCCCTGGAGTCCGCAGCCCAGTTTGCCACCGCTCCCTCAGCTCCGCGCGCGCCGGCCCAGCTTCGCTGCTCGGCCCCTCTGCCAGAAGTCCGGCCGTGCACCCTGTAATCCCCGGCCCCGTTTGCCTGTTCTCCCTCAGCTCGCCAGCCCAACCAGCCGCTCGGCCCAGTACAGCCCAGCTCGCCCGCGCCGCGTCGCTGTCACCGACAGGTGGGGCCCCTTGTCATCCCCCACCTCGGTCCGCCTCCACGTCGGACACGCGCTTGAGTCCGAGCTCGCGCGCGTACCACCTCCTTCGCGTGGCCCGCACGCCAAGGCGCAGCCTCAGGGCTTTATAAGAAGCCGCCGCCGCACATCGAGCCCCCGCTTTTCCCGAAACCCTAACCGCCTGAGCCCACGAGTACGCTGCCGCAAACCCTAACGCCGCCGCCGTCGATCCGCGCCGTCGCCGCCTCTCCGTCGACAAGGAACAGCCCCGGAGGACTGCAAGGATGAGAGGAAGCCGTCGGTGCTGTTTGTTCGCGAGTTCGTGCCCAACATGGTTGGTTCGAGATCGCCAGAGCCCCGCCGCCGCTGCTGTCCGCCCCGCCGATCCGTACGTGGAATACGCTCCAGCTGAAGATTTCGAAGACTTTGAGCAGCAACCGGAGTTCGTGGAAGGCAAGTCCTTGCTGCATGCCCCTTTTACCTATACAACATGCATTTTAATTACACTGTTGTTTATTTGTTTCTTGCATGAATATGATGGGTCCCTATGATTAAGGTTCGACTAGACTTGAATACCTTGTGCCTTGTTAACCGGGTGTTTTACTTTTGTTGGGTAGACCTTGCTTAGTCGCTAAACATGGGATTATGGTGGTTTATAATGAACAACAAAGTTAATTTGATTTACTTATGCTCTATCATCATTAAACAAGACCACCTTTATGCTAATCGGAACATGGAGCGACCACCCAAGACAACAGTGCAACCACAAGACAAATGGCTCTGTCTTGGCCAATTAATTAGAAACCTTAGTGTGTGTATGCTTTACCTGATAAGGGCGAGGGGGTGCCGGTAGTTGGTGTATAGCCCGGCCCTTAGGCTGATCTGCTCTGTGGTAGCTTCGCAGTCTCGAGAGAGGGTTATGCATTGCGCTGTCATGAAACCTAGCGAGCAGTCCACACTAGGGAATCTTTGTAAAGGCCTCGTAGCATCCCTATGCAACCACACCTAGGTAGTGGTATTGTGCCTACTTTTGCACAACATGGTTGGGTTTAAAGTTCTTTGAACTTTTACGCGACTTGTGGGTAAAGATGTGCCACCTTTGCAGAGTGTAAAACTAACCGGTTAGCCGTGCTCACGTTTATGAGCGGCCTGGACCCTCACATGTGTAATTTATGAAAGATGGACTTAAACTTGTGCATTTCATCTTATTCTTGTTGCATATGTTAATTTGGGTTGATATATACTTTTATTTTGCTAGTAATCAGTTGCTTAATAAAACTTTGACCAACTAAAAGTGCTTACCACTTTAACCATGTCAGCCATCCACTATAAAGCCTTGCATGTTGTATTAGTTCTATTCCCGTGTTGAGTACGACATGTGCTCATGCTTGTTGATTTTTATCTTGCATCTACACTACCCGGTCTGCTGCTCAGACGGACACTTTGAAGACTATCCAGAGGACTTCGATGAGTTCTGGGCGCATGTTCCCCAGCCGAATGCTTGTGGAGGACGTCACTGTTTACTTTTCCGTTGTTTAGCTACTCGATTGGTGTGATAGAATAAATGACATTCAGTCTGTAATATTAAATACGTGATGACATTGCGTTTTGGTACTTCACTATGTCGTTTGCATGTGTAAACTTGATCCTGGACACATGCAAATTTATTATCTGGGTTTGCTTCCAAAACTGGGTGTGACAAAGTGGTACCAGAGCTGTGTTGACTGTAGGACATTAGCCTAGTTAGAAATGGTCGAGATTAAGGATTTTTAATAGAAGCCACACTAATGCTTGCTTTATAAAAATCTATTTTTAATTTGCTTACTCTTAATTTTACCTCATCCTTGATTATCCATTTGTTATCTTAACTTGATTTTGATATCTTTAGCTTATGCTTCATTCTGCACTTGTCCTCTCTATATCTAGATGCCTCGCCGACTGAAGACTACCCGTGCAAGCTCCTTCGAGTTCCCACAGTACTTGGAGGATCAGGACTACTACTACTACCGACTAGAGGGTGAAGAGCACGATGGTGACACGGATGAAGTGATAGAGATGGAGCCACCACCTGCAGCGCCTGCTCTAGCACATGCCCCAGCACCCGCTCCAGTAGTCATCGACATATCTGATGATGAAGAGCCAGAGGAAGCACCCGCTGAAGAGCCAGAGAAACCAGCTGAAGAGCTAGAGGAAGCAGCTGAAGAGCCAAGAGGAAGCATGTCACACCTGTTTTTCCAAAGAAAACCAAGTGCAGATCTATATGCATGCCAGGATCAAGTTTCATGCATATAGTTGACATAAGTGAATAACAGAAACAATATCACGTAAGAAAAACAAAGATTATCAGAGTATTACGCTTAAATCCTAGAAAAGAAGGCTCCAAACATCACAGGCAGTCGACCGGGGGTTGTGTACGCTTAGCACCAACAACAGCTTCACAACAACTTCATAGAAGCTTCCTCTTTCTGAGCAACATGGTTTATAGCAAGGGTGAGTACATGCCGTACTCAACAAGTGTGGGGAAAGTATGAATGCAGAGGCTTGACAAGGAAAGGCTGACAGGTTGACTGCATTAAGCACTTTTAGTTGATCAAGTTTTATTAGCACCTGATTACTAAGATATAAGTATATACCAACCCACAATTAACATATAGAGATACGCCATAAGCATATGGCTAACATAACCATAAACCACGATTTAAGTCCATCTTCAAGTTCAATTATCATGTGAGGATCCAGGCCGCTCTTGACCGTGAGCACGACTAATCGATTAGTTTTACACTCTGCAGAGGTTGTACACTTTCACCACAAGTCACGTAAAAGTCCCGAAGAACTTTGAACCCAACCATGCCATGCCGGCCAAGCATCATACCACACTACCGAGGTGTGATTGCATAGGGACGCTACGAGGCCTTTACAAAGAGTCCTCCCATGTGTATTAGTCCATAGTAGCATATGCCATAGAGGCTATCTTTCGTACCACACTTCTATTTACGGACGGTCAGCCATAGAGTACTTCCGTTCCAATACCTATCCGGAATAGAAGAGCCTTAAAAGCATTCCTCCGTACCCAAGCTACTATGCGAGTAATGGCCACACAAGACTTCCCTAATTACTCAGCCAAGACCAGAGCCATTTAGTCCTTGTGGTTGCACTGTTGTCCTGGGTGGTCGCTCCATGTTCCAATTAATCATATGATCTTGTATTAACCAGAGATACAGCATAAAAGTAAAACATGTTTATCATTGTTGTTCATTAGAACCACCATATCCCAAGTATAGCAGCTAAGCAGGAGCTACCCAGCAAAAAGGTAAACCCAGGTTGACAAGGAATGATCATAAAGACTAGGATAATCCTTAATAGGACCCATCAATATTAATGCAAAGCAATGCAATGTGATTAAACACAGTTATTAGGACAAAAGAACAAGGACACACTTGCCTTTAACCAGAGTAATGTTGCTGCTCAGAATTCTTCAACTCTTCAAGCTTTTCAAAACTCTCGAACGACGATCACTCTACTCGCATCTATCATCGGGCACAAGCAATGAAAACAAACAAGTACTACTAAGAACAATGCACCAATCAAAAGAAAAGCTTTAAAAGAACGCACTAAAGGATAGGCTCGATGCTATGGATCACTGAAGCACACAGACCGTGCTGAGAAAAAGAAAGGCTTGGTTAGCTTTATGGAAGACACTAGGTTGGAGTAAGAACTAGGATCAAAAGATCTGGAGCTTGAAAGAAGATTAGCTCTACAACAGAGACACACTGAGACAGAGAGCTTTGATAAATAACGACTAATGTTCGATTTGCATACGGGAGACATCAAACTATGAGCTAGGTTTATTTTAATTAGTAAAAGATATGTAAAGGATATTTCGTAAATAAAATACCCTAAATTAGAATTAATGCAGCATTATATTTTTATTTGCAAAAACCGAAGTAAAGAACTAATCCATTTTTATTTATAAAAATTTATATATAAATTATACAAATTAAACATTTAATTTAGAAAAAGTAAACTATATGAATCCTCTAATCGAAACTTTATGATTCGAGTAGATCATGTTATTATTAAAAACATTATGGCATTGATATTAAACAAATTAATATTTATTTATAAAACCGGTGTAAAAGCCTATTAAACTTTTAATTATGAAAGGTTAAATAAATATTAATCAATTTAACATTTGGTTTATGAAAAACCGGGGTAAAAATCTAATTAGATTTTATTTATAAAAGCATGTGAAATAATCGTTAATAAAATTAATATTAATTATGAAAAACGGTGTGTAGCTCTATATTGCTTTTATTTGTAAAAGGTGTGCATAACTAAGCTTTAATCAAAATTAATATCAAATTAATTCTCAGAAAACAAACATGAAGAAAACTCACCACTAACACGTACTTTACATTATTATGAACCTAACGCAACTTGAACGGACGAAAACGGAGCTAAAACGTGAAAGATATGGATTAAACATGTTGTAGGGACCTAGTTGTGAAATCTGAAGATTTCAGGGGCTTCCAGAGAAGATACCCGAGACACAATGAATAGTGCTCATGAAACTAATAAACCTCAGGGTCAGATCTGAAAAGATGGCTCGAGTTGGATTTATTTGCAGAGGATGAAAAGTTCTAGGGGGTTATGGAAAAGTTTGCAAGACACAAAAGAACTAGTACTGATTACATGAAGCTGCAGGGGCCTAAAGGGAAAAGAACCTTCTTCTTCCTCTGAACCGGGATACGCACGGGCAGACAGGGCTCCAGGTGGCCAACTTCGCCGGCGGCTCCGACGACCTGGGGTGCGAGGGGCTCGAGCGAGCGGGGGAAAAGAGAGAGGAGAGTAAGGGGATCACGATGGACGGCTCACCCACGACGGAGACGGACGGGAGCGGCTCGACGGCGGAAGGCAGCGGCGACCGGCGACGGTCGCAAGCGGCGGCGGTACTCCGAGGGTCCTCCGGCGACGGGAAAGAGCGGAGGAGCTGCGGCACGATCCTGCGAAGCTCCCAGTAGGCGCGGCGTGCTCTGAGGTCGACGATGCCGACGAATCGGTGACGGCCGGCGGCGGCTCCGGCGAACTGCGAAGGCGGCGGCGCTGCTTGCGATGGCGAGGCGGCGCTGGGGTAGGGCGCAGGTGGAGGACGCACAGAAGCTCAGCCTTGCCCTTTATAGGGGCGCGGGAGGCGGCCTGGCGTAGCGCGGGGGCCAAGGACGGCCGGCGGCGTGATCAGAAACGACCGGGACTCCCGGTGTCCGGTTCGGCCACGGTTGGAGCTCGAGGATGACCAGAGGGCCCCGCTCGTCAGTGACTACGGCGGACACGGGCCAGTGTTGGGCCGAGCTAAAGCGGACGGCAGAAGTGTTTTGAGGGGCACGGGTGGACTTCGCCTTGGAGGGCCGCGGGGGCGAGATGGGCTGCGAGAGAGGGGCTGGGCTGCACCGAGAGAAAGAGAAGAGGGGGCGAGAGTGAACTTTTGCAGACGGGCTCGGCCCATAGGAAAAGAAAAGATTTTTTTCCGAAATTAATTTCCGACGCGAAAACAATTCCAGACAAAAAAAACTAGAAATTGTTTAGAGGCACGAAAAATACTTGGAAAATCCCAAAAATTACAGGAAAATTCCCAGAGATAGATTTTGACACGAACAATCCAAATAAAATATTTGGAGCTTATGAAAAAGATTTTAGAGCCTTCTAATAAATAGAATAAGCTCAAGAAAAAATGAGAATAAATCCCGGAAAATTCTCAGAAGGGTTTGGCCAACACCTAAGCGTGTTTTAAAAACATTTTGCACTCAAAAACACCAGGATGCATCGGCATGAATGCAACACTCACTTAATCATCTTATTTAATTCAGAAAATCAAACAATGCCTTTTTCCTACGCTATATTTCCTGTGAAAAAAAATAAATGTTGGAAAAAATTTAAAATTATGAGAAAATTGTTATTTAGTTATTATTTCTATTCACATCCTGAAATTGGAAATTTCAGGGTGTGACAAAGCACAAGCGGAGGAAGCTGAAGAGGATGAGCAAGGAAGTGACTCAAGTGATCCTTCTTACTCAAAGGAATCAGACTCAGAAGATTCAGATTCAGAGGATGCGGACCCAGAGGAGGTACCAGTTGCTGTGCCAGAAAAGTGGGAGGTCGTTGCCTGGCACAGTGATGGAGGGAAAGCTCGCTTCCCAACACTGCTCAGGAGGCTTTTTCGCCACCTCAACTACCATGTGAAGATCAACTACATGGGACTGAGGAGGACCCATCCAAGATATCCGGAGTAGTGGGATGTGTTGGTGCACATTATAGACACTCACCCTCACTTCGGGTGGAAGTATGAGCTTGGAGTGCACCTTGCTTTGGCCGTCAGGGATACCTTTGCTGCTGGGATAGATGATGCTGCCAGATGAGCTCTCTCCTCGTGGTGGTATAAGAAAGCTCACTACATCACCAACACCACGTGGAAGCACTTCCCTCGTCGACCATTTGGAGCAGTGGGCAGCATGATACCTGAGGTGTACATGGACATGAACCCCCAGTACTTGGCCGAAGTGGGACTCACTGCAGAGCTCAACACCATGTTGGATGACACCAATATGGAGCTGCGAAGCCTTTGCGACCAGCAAGTTGAAGACAGGAAGAAGATCAAGAGGCTCAGAGCAATCTCTGCTGGGCAAGGGCAAGCAGAGGAAGATGGAGAAGAATGGCTTGTAGAGTCACCAAGACCAAAAATGGCTAGATATGGATCACCAAGCTCCAGCACTCGTGTCATCTTGGATAGGACCTAGGAGCTTTTAAGTTTTAGTTCTTGAGTCAATGTAATCGTTAGTATCGAACATCGTTTAGGAGTGTGTTTAGTCTAAAGGAGTGTTTGGTTGCTTGTACTTATGACAATTGCTTGATTTGGATTTTGCTGTGAGTGCAATGTTTTGTGGAGTGATGACCACAACGACATTGGTTTAGTAATAAAGTTGATTAGTTGAGGTTAATATTATGTCTCAATCAATCCTATATTATCATTATCTTTATTCCTTCAATATTAATCTTTGAGCAAGACCAGTTGGTACCAAATCTGTTCGCGCGGTTCTCTGACACAACTATACCATTTTATTTTTATCGTGAGCTACAGAAATCCATTTGATGCAAATCCAATTGGGTTAGTTCAGAAATTTTATATATGATGTTCTGTCAAAAACTCAGAACCATAGGGTAAATATTCTGGGAGTTATGCACGAAGTATTGGAACCATCAGAATCTGTAAATCTCTGCTGACACAGTCTCCTTCTTTATTTTATATCTCGGGCTACAGACATCCAATTCAGGTGATTCTAGTTGGGCTGGTTCTGTAATTATATACACCTTATCTCATAAAATGTGCATAATTTTTGGTTGCTCAAGCAGAGAGCTACAACTAATTCTTTGGGATCAACAGAACCTGTCTTAAACTGGAAATCTGCATTGTATTAACTTTTAAGCTTTTCTCTGGACTCAATCATCTAAATCTATGTTCCTAACACTCAGATGGTGACAACCAGGTCAGGATCAGGAGTTGATCAACCACTAGTGATCCGTCCAAGGAGAGGAAGCAGTTCCAGTAGTGTACCTCAGCAGCCGCAGATGGATCCAGCGATGCAGCAGTTCTTGCAGGCTCAGACTCAGCTCCTCCAGAATCTGACCAACACTGTGGCCAACCTGCAAACTCAGGCCAACAATCCACCCCATGGACAGCAGCAAGCTCCAGTAAACAGGCATCGGACGTTCATGAGCCACCAGCCCCCGAGCTTCTCTCATGCTGTTGATCCGTTGGAGGCTGAAGACTATAGAGAAGATGCTCACCATTGCCCAGTGTGATGACAGGGAGAAGGTCCTGTATGCTTCAGGGTGACTCCAGGGATCTTCTTCAGCTTGGTGGGATGCCTTCGTCGTCGCTCATGCCAACCCAGATACTATCACTTGGCAGGAGTGCACTACCAACTTCAGGAGCCATCACATACCTACCGACCTGATGAAGCTTAAGAAGAAGGAGTTCCTTGCTCTCAAGCAGGGAGGGATGTCAGTGATATAGTTCAGGGACAGGTTCATTGAATTGTCTTGTTATGCTCCTGAGGATGCTGCTACGGATAGGAAGAAGCAGGAGCTGTTCTTGGATGGGTTCGCTGGACCTCTTCAGTACCAGCTTATGTCTCACACCTTCCCGACCTTCCAGGAGCTGATTGACAGGGCCATATGCTTGGAGTCCAAGCGCAGAGAGTTGGGAGATATGAAGAGGAAGGCCACCACTTCTGGACAGTCAGGGAGCATCACCCGTCCACGCTTCAATCCACAGCAGGGGGTGTCGTTCCGTTTTGGAGGTCAGAATGGGAACTTTGGGTAGCAGCAGTTCTAGCGCCCCATGCAGCAGTAGTTTCAGCGCCCCACTCAGCAGTTCCAGCACCCTACTCAGCAGTATCAGCATACTAGTCATCAAACACCTCACCTTGCTTTCCAGCAGAACCAGCAGAGGACTCCTTTTGGCACTCCAGTGAGGCCTGGCACACATCACACCCCCGCGGGCAACAATTGCATCAAGTGTGGTGAAGTTGGTCACTATGCCAACAACTACCCCAAGAGGACTACTCCAAGTACCCCCGTGCAAAATCAGCAGATGTAGCAGATGAGGAATGGGAGCTAGACCCCGTAGGGCAATAAGGGACAACAGAGCTATGCACGTGGCAAGGTGAACCACGTGAGCATTGAGACCGCCCAGGAGAACCCACAAGTAGTGCTCGGTATGTTCCTTGTCAACTCCGCCCCTGCCTCAGTCTTATTTGATTCTAGAGCATCTCATTCTTTTGTTTCTGCTCAGTTTGTGGCTAAACATAACATATCCATGCAACCTATGAAACAAAACATGATAGTTAGTTCACCAGGGGGAGATGAAAGCTTTATGTCTGTGTCCTAATGTTAATCTTAAGATCATGGGAGTAGACTTTTGGGCACAGTTGGTAGTTCTAGAGTCAAAAGACATTGATATCATCATGGGTATGAACTGGTTAGCTACGCATGATGCAACGATTCAGTGTGCTAAGAGGGTAGTTCTTCTTACCAGTCCTAAGGGAGACAATGTTATGATTGTAGCTACTCCACCAGCAGCAGCAGAGGGTTCAGTGAATCAGTTGGATGGTAAATCTCTAGATGATATCAAGGTGTGTGTGATTATCCAGATGTGTTCCCAGATGGGCTACCAGGTATGCCACCTGACCGAGATGTTAAGTTTGTTATTGATCTTTTACCTAGTACTGCTCCTATTTCCAAGCGTCCTTATAGAATGTCTAGTGATCAACTGTTTGAGCTTAAGAAACAGATTAGTGAACTATTAGAGAAGGGTTTCATTTGTGAAAGTGCATCTAGGCCCCTAAGTGGATTTTGGTGAATTGAATGACAAAGCGATTAAAGATCTAACTTGTTTGTTTAAGAATGTGAGCAGGTTTTTATTTAGTTATTCATGAGTTAATATTGCTATATATTTGAGGATGAATGTTGTATGGCTCACATTATAAAGACAAGCAAGTGTGTGGTCCTTTGATGAGAAATGGTGAATGTCAAGCAATCAAATGAAGTAAAATATTGGGGATATTTGCCAAAGAACAATTACAAGTCTTCAATGAATGTGGTAGCTTGATTGAAAGTCAATGGGTCATAAAAAGAGAAATGGTGTTCTCTACTAAATAGTAAATGCAAGACTTCATGTGATGATTGTGAAAGGATACAAGGATGAGTGTATTTTTGATGATCCTAAGTTGGAAGCTTGCATAAACATTATCAATCAAGAACAAGCATTTGAAGCGGTATTTCAAATGAAGATCAAATTTAGATGAAGCAAAGTCGAACTCAATGTGGTTTGGGTAAGTGATGAAGAGATCAACTGAGGTGACTAGGGTGAGGGACTAAGCAATTTTTGGGGTCCTAGCTAGTCCGCCATTTCGTGTTTTGCTAAGGTGAAGTTCTAGCATCCGTGGGGTCTCCAAGTATCATATCCAAGCCTTAACCGAGTGAAACAATGCAACTCATCTACATGTTATGTTTGGCAATATGGAGTGACTTAAGGATCTAAGCGTGCATACCCATGCTATATGGAAAGATCTTAAGTTGCTAGCTCAAGTATGGATGTGCTCATGAAGATAGCAATTGTTGGAAGCCCTCAAGTTCAACACGTTCAAGTATGGCAAGATGAAAGGTATACAAGCTCAAGAGGTTGATTAGGTATTTACTTTTATCCTTGAGTATAGGAACGCCGTACTATCAAGAGAGATGCAACATTAGCTTCATGACAAGTATCAAAAGTGCTCATTAGTTGACCTATGTGAGAAATAACCTTGAGAGTGTCCCTGAGTGAACTAACAAACCTCTAACCCAACCCTAGCCACTTCAACACGTCTTGAAGTGTTTGCGAAAAGAGAAAAAGGGGTTTTGGGAGCTCTCTACCCAGGGCGGTCTAACCGCCCATGGGGGGCGGTCTAATCGCCCCCTGTCAGCCAACGGCTAGTTTTTCAAACTGGCCGGAGGGGGGCGATCTAACCGCCCTGACCAGGCGGTCTGACCGCCACGGTTGCTTTTCTAACAGCTAGTTTTCCTTGAGTGGGGTATAAGTACCCCACGAGCTCCACTTGTTGGAGCTGCTGACTTTAGGGTTGCTGGTGTGCTTCCCCTGCCGTTTTTGAAGAGCCAAAGCCATAGAACCTCTCCCCAACCATCTCTTTGTGAGATTTGTGAGATTCAAGCTCTATTCTTGTGTTGGGTTGAGAGAGTGAGTTTGTGTGAGCTTTGTGAGCTGAGAAGAGCCTTCCATAGCTTGAGCACTTGTGATTCGCGTCTACAAGCCTTGAAGCATTTGTTACTCTTGGAGGTTTGCCTCCTAGACGGCTAGGCGTCGCCGGCTAGCTCCCAAGTTGTGGTGAGCAGCGGCAAGTTTGTGAGGGCTATGATCTTGCCTCTTCGTGGAAAAGATCGCCTTAGTGGAAAGGAGGAAAGCGGTTGAAAGAGACCCGGCTTGTTGTGGGAGAATTCCCTTACAAGCTCCTCAATGGAGACGTAGCCGTTCCTTAGTGGGCGGTGAACTTCGGGAAACAAATCCTCGTCTCTCCTTTGTGGTTTGCCTCACTCGCTTTGATTTCTAGCATATTTACTTTGCTTCCGCTCGATCTACTTGGGTGTGCTTGTCTTTGAGTGCAGGGATCATTACCCTGCTTGTGATCATCTACAGGAGCCACTCAAGAACTTAGGTTCTTGCTAGAAGTCAAGAGAAGCTTTGAGTTGTCTTTTGCAGGTTCACTGGGTGGAGGCGGTCTAACCGCCCCAGGACCCGGTCTAACCGCCCCCTCTGTGTTCAGTACACCAGGGGCGGTCTAACCGCCTGGTAGGGGCGGTCTAACCGCCTGTGCCAGTGAAGCTCAAGTTTCGGGGGAAAAAGTTTCATTTGGTCGTCTCGCCTATTCACCCCCCCTCTAGGCGGCATCAAGGTCCTTTCAATTGGTATCAGAGCCGAGTGCTCCGTTTCGAGCTTAACCGCTCGGAGTTTGACGATGTCAACTACATGTGAGGTACCGTTTGAGCCTCTAGCTCTAGATGGCTCAAACTACATTTCTTGGTCAGCAAATGTTCTACATTCGCTTAAGGCTATGGGTCCCACTGCGGAGAGCATTGTAGTTGCGAGTATCCTTCCAAAAGATTGGACATACATCTCTCTTGAGGATTTGGAAAACACGCAACTCAATGCCTCTATTGTTAACTTTTTGCGTAGTTCTCTATGTGAAGATTTTCAGGAATTTATGCTAGAGAACAAGAACATTTGTCGGGATGCTCATCGCATTTGGATTTTACTAAAATCCTTTGTGGACTCCAAATTGGATGAAGATGAAAGTGATGACAAAGATGAAGATGAAGTAGAGGAGTGCTGCACTGCCTCTACAGCCACCACAGAACATCAAGCATCCATTCTCGAGAAGGAAAAGGGCGAAAGAAGAGAAGAGCAAGCTCCTCTGGAAGGGGCGGTCAGTCCGCCCTCCCAGGGCGGTCTAACCACCCCTGGCAGAGGAAGTCAATTCTCGTGTGTCGAGGAGACCTCTCAAGCCCCAAGCACATCCTAACCTGTTCTTGAAGCCTCAAAAGCTTATTATGATGAAGGTGCTTGCCTAAAGACCAAGAAGAAGAAGAACAAGAAAAAGAGAAGAATCAAAGGAGGAAAAATTGAAAAAAGATGAAGCCTCAAGCTCGATGGAAAAGCAACTTGAGACTCTTCAAACTGAGCGTGCCTCCATGGTTTGTGAGTATGAGTCATTGGCTAAACAACTTGAGTATGCTAAAGCTAATGACATGCTAGAAGCTAAACTAGAGAAGCTCACTAGGGAGCATATGGCTCTACAAGTAAAACACAAGGAACTAGAGTGTTCTCATGAGAAGCTTGTAGATTCTTATGCTTCACTAGAAATTGCTCATGAGGTTGTTTTATCTTCGGCTAAATATTTGCTACCTCTCTCACACACTTGCACATGCTCACTTGTCAATAATGTTCTTGCTTGCACTAAACCTTGTTGTTCTCAAGCAAGCCAATCTAGCATTGAGCATGTACTTGTAGAATCTTGTGATGACCTCATTGCTCAAGAAAATGATCAACTCAAGCAAGAGGTTGAAAAGCTTAAGAAGAACTTGAGTAAGTTGAAGGAGAAGAGCAAAGTGCAACCTTCTCAAGATAACCGTGCTAACATGGTGAAGAAGCTTGAAAAGGGGTCAACCGTCACTAGCTCAGGTCCTCAACACCAACTCAAGGACAACAAGATCAAGATTCTAGAGAAGAAGAAGTTTGAGCTTATCAAGTGCAATCAATGCTCAAAGATGGGGCATTTCGCTTCACATTACCCCACCAAGCTCAAGGCTCAAGAAACAATCTCCAAGAAGAAAAGAAGCTCCATCAGAAGGAGATTGTGCTACCAATGCAAAGAGAAGGGTCACTTTGCCACAGATTGCCCACAGGTCAACAGTACTGACAAGGGGCGGTCTGACCGCCCCCTCAGGGTGGTTAGACCACGTCTGGCTACTACTGCCAAGATGCACTGCAGCAAAGAGGAGAAAGCTCACCCTTCAAGCAAGAAGCCCACTAGCAAGCCAAGACAAGACAAGCAAATAACTCCCAAGCCTAGAAGTAACAAAAGCCGAATTTGCTACACTTGTCGTAAAAAGGGTCACATGGGCAAGGATTGTCCGAATGGTAACACTCCTCAATCCAACCTTGTCCATTATGATTTTCATAAGCTTAGGAATGACAAAATTGGCACTTGTACTATGAGGATGATTAGTTCACCTCAAATTAGTACAAGAGCTATTTGGGTTCCTAAGCATCTTGTGACTAACCTTGTAGGACCCAACAAGTGTTGGGTACCAAAAAGTGCTTGCTGAGCTCGTAGGTTGATCGAGTTGCATTGAAGTCATGGCAATGAAGAAAGAATTGATTATTTGATACCTTGCCATGAGAAGGACTAGAATGTGAAAATCACTCAACCAATGCAATCTCGGTAACTAGTACTTAATGTTGTGCCCTGGTCACTCTTAGTTCTTTGTGAACACTCATGGATCACTAGACCTAGGTTTGTGAAGCATGAGGAAGTGACCATGACACTTTCACAATTTTATTCTCTCATGCCATTCGATGCTCCTAATAGCTCTCTAGAAGAGCATTTGTTGTGATAAGCTTTCCAGGGATTTATCTAGGCATTATAGAGGCTTATCAAGGGACAAGAGCTGAAAGATCACCAAAATGACCAAAAAGGGCAGGGCGGTCTAACCGCCTGCCCCCCAGAAATGCTTTTGGCAGGTGACCCGGCCCCAATGACCGGGTGACCCGAGGCGTCTCTGGAGGATGGCGGGTGGCCCGGCCCCTTGGCCCCGGTGACCCGACATGGAGCTGATTTTCAACATTTTTGGTGTTTCCTAGGAAATGGTAATGAGATTCTTGGCATAGTTCAATTTGACAAACCATTTTATGCCAAGACACACCTTTGAAGCAATCTCCCTTGTTCTTAATTGAATTGGGTGCTAAGCTTGAGAAATTCAAAATTCTCCAAGCACTAATTGAGGGGGAGCTTACTTCAAAGGTTGTGTCATTTGTGGGACTAATAATTTCTTCTAAGTGAACTTGTAGTCTTATATATTTGTGCACCATTAGCAAGCTCTTGACTTTACTACTAAATCTAAAAGAATCAAGTAAGAGCTAGCCTTTCCTTATATTTACTTATGCACAAATTCAAATGGTCTAAAGGCAAAGGTATGTCCTCATGAACCTCTTTAAATACCGAAATGCATCTAGGCCATTATACCATGCAAGTGTGACCATCTTAGCATGTAATTGCTTCAAGTGAATTTTTGTGTGCCTCTCTAGATATTTGGTTGATACCTTCACATAAACTCGACTTGGTGTCGCGTGAATGTCTCTTGAGTAGGGTATGAGCTAAATATACTAAAGAGGTGATTTATTTGATGAGGATGCATGCACTTTGTGGTATAGGATAGATGTTTCGAAAATCCAACTAGCATGTGTAGAAAGTGTGCTTAATTTGAAAAATATTTGGTTCTTGGTCTTTGTGACCCTATTGATCCATTTGTGACTATAGTTCCCCTTGGTTGTTTGATGGCTAGTCACAAGTGGTGATATTTTACTCAAGTCCATAATTCATCTTTAAATCCATATCTTTATCTCTCTCTCTCTCAATCACTCTTGGAAGAATCAAGAATGTGAATTAGTTGGATTATCTCATGTTCTTCTAAGATTTGTGAAATTTGGATCAAATTCATCTATATATCTTTTATCCAAATATTCTATGGAAATCAAGGATCAAATCCTCTAAGGCTGGAAAAGTGTTCCTCGGAACTACCGACCCTAGGGCGGAACTACCGATAAGAGCTCACTGTCAAAATTATGGAAATCAACGGTACTTCCGACACTACCTCGGTAGTACCGATAAAGGGTCTCTGGATGATTTTTTTGGCAGGGGCGGTTTAACCGGGGGTTAGGGCGGTCTAACCGCCCCACTCAGTTTTTTGTCCCTGTCCTTAAGTTCATCCCTCAATGCAAAATCAGAACATTCAGGGGCCTAAGTGAAAAGTGAGACGAGATCTTATCCCTATCTCTGCTTCCCTCGGTCCGTGGGGGGGGGGAGGCGGTCTAACCGGGGGTCAGACGCGGTTAGACCGGGGGTCACGGGAGTTTCTGTTTTTATCCCAACCCGTGAGTCCACAGCCCCACATCCTTATCTCCTTCCCTCTTTCTCTCTCCAGCGACCAAGAACAGTCCCATTTCGTCCCCAAACCGTGCCTCTCTCCTCTCAAGCTCTCTCCTCCTCTCCCATGGTGATTTGAGGACTCAACCATGGAAAAGTAAATCCCCTCCATGGAAAGGGCTCTCCTAAGGGTGCTGAAGCAAGATCCAAGGCTGCATTTTGGATTCCTCTCAAGTTCATCTCTCCAAAGGTATCCAAACCTTGTTTTTGCCCGATCTCCCTACTCGTTGCAAAACTTTGGATTTCCTTTGAGATATCATCTATTAGCAACCCCTAGAAGACATTCCTAGAGTATCATTCAATTTCGTTGGCTACATTGTCGGGAACAAATTTTTAGGGTTCACTGCGCCAGGCGGTCTAACCGCGTGCGCAGGGCGGTCTGACCGCCCTGAGCAGTTTGCCCCAAAATTTTTGTTCTTGGCCGTGCATTCAACACATATTCAATCTAGGACTATATCATGAACTTTATCTTTCATATCTCGGCATTTTGTCCCTGTTGCTGGTGTAGAGAGCCATTGGCTCAAAACTGGTAGGGCGGTCTAACCGCCTGGCCAGGGCGGTCTGACCGCCCCTGCCCAGTTTTGTGCCAATTGCTCCACACGCCTTCCTTCGACACGATCTATCTAGCCATTCTTGTTTCTGGTGTCTTTTACATCTGTGTTTCACTTCTTGTGACCCAGGAATTGCTGAAATGCCTAAAGGTTCAGGTGCTGAGAAAAGGAAAAAGGGAAGAGAGGAATTTGCTTACACCGAAGCCGGACAGAGCTCTCGTCCTTATAATGTCAGGGAGAAATTGAGGCCACGGGGGCAGCAAAGGCCAATTTATCAAGACTATGGGGAAGACATTGAGATGGAGGAAAGAAATGAGTCCAGTGATGATGATGAGGTAGAGGATGACATCTATGTATGTGCAGATCATGAGGCAGAGTTGGACCCATACACAGTGGTGTTGGTGCACGTGGTAGAGGTGCTGGTGCTAGTCATAGAGGTGTTGGTGCTGGAGGCAGTGGAGTTAGAGCCGGTGCAGAGATTGAGAAAGTTGATGATGATGTAGGTAATGGTGAGGAAGATAATCCAGAGGGTGCAGCCGGAGTGCCTCCTGATGATGATGACGATGCCAGAGGAAATGTTCCTCCCATTGTTGTCAACTTCTTACCAGAAATCAGGGTCCCCGTTTATCCTCTTGTTAGAGGACCTGTGGATTATTACAGTGAAGGCATGGCAGAGACTCTAAAAAATAAGAGAAGGGAGAATCCTTATGATCAACAAAGGACAGCCTCAAATTATCGGTTTTGGTCCCCTTTTCATCAAGACTACTACACTACTGTCATTCTTAACCGAAGAAATGCTAAGATCACCAGTGAAGCTCAGTGCATAGATTGGGATTTTATGGCAAGAAAGAATGACATGATTTTCAATGAAATAATCAGAGAGTGTGAATTGAAGGGGCTGAAGAACATCATGGGTTTCTTGCAACATTGGAATAAAGAGATCATAGCTCAGTTCTATGCTACTGTTTACTTTGGATATATGGGAACTGAGCGGGCAATGTTCTGGATGACTGAGGGAGATAGATGGCACATCACATTTAGTAACTTCCTTGCTTTATTCAGACTTCCCAATGATCCTAGTCTTAGAAAACTTCATGATGAAGGGATTCTCAATTCAAGGGACATGGAGTTTATGTACCCTAGGAGTAAGAGGGTTTTTGCAGGAACGGTAAAGCCGCTTTACACCTACTATGCAGTCCTTAATCGGCTTTTCAGGAAGACCCTCACCCCTAGAGATGGGAACTCCTCACAGATCACTGCTTTTCAGAGGAATCTTATGGTTGCTATGAGATCGGGAGCAGCTCCATTTTGTGTTGGTGACTTTATTTGGCAAGAAATCAAGAATTGTTCAGAGAATGCTCAAAACTTATGCGGCCATAGTCCATATATCATGTATATCATAAGAAAGGTCACCAACACCAAATATCCTAAAGATGCAAGACACCGACTATTACAACCTAAGCACAGTGTTACCATCAGTGTTCCCTCCTCTCCAGAAGAACTGCGTGAACAAGAAGGAGATGTACAATGGGATGGTGTGGCAGAAACACTACAGCCGGGCAGAAATGAGGCTGGAGGCGGTCTGACCACCCTGAGCACTACCAGCGGCAAAACATCCCTTTCTTCAAGAAATTGTTCAATATCTTGGCTGGTATTTGCAAGAGTCAAAGGGGCATTGAAGTTGCCAATGACAGGGCTATGAGGGAAAGAAAGAAAGAGCGGGATTCGATGAAAAGGATGCATGAACACTTTGGAATTCAGCCACCTCGCTCACCTATATCCCCTGTTCCTCCAGAGGCTGAGATACCGTCAGTAGATGAGAGGATGTTGGGCTACATCAACTCCGGTTACTATGAGGAGTTTGTTCAGAGGCACTATCCTGATGTGGGTGCTTCGTCTTCTCAGGCCCCACCACCTCCTCCACCACCTACTTATGCACCTAGAGGTTTTGATGCCATGTTTGGTGGAGAGTCTTCCTCTCAGGCTCCTCCACCACCTCCTCCTCCTGAGGAAGATCCAGGAGTTCCTCTAGCAGCACGTCTCTCAGCGGATCTATTTAGCTATGATCCTCCTTATGGTACGAGTGATGCTTCCCTAGCTACTTTATCTGAAATCACCATACCCGACTCTATATATCTAAACTCTCCTATGCCTTGGCTACCTGAAAATTCTCCATAGGAGGCTCTCAACCCAGTTGGGATGGTTGGTGATGATCTGCAGCCACATCTTCTCCGGGACCTTTTATGGATGCTTGATGACAAAGGGGGAGAAGAATGGATTAAAGCTTCAAGTTTTCATCTCTTTATGTTGCTGATCTGGTACAGGCAGTCTGACCGCCCCAGGGACGCGGTCTGACCGCCCCTGGCAGATGGCTGAGAGAGCCATGTAATAAATGTGGATTTCTATTTTCTAGTGGACTTGAGAACCTTGTATGTGTGCTACTGTGTGTATTTGGATCTATTTATGTATCTTAAGTGACTTGGTGCTAGTTTGAAATATTTATGTGTGATGATGCTTGTTTTGTGTTGGCTGAGTGGGGGAGGCGGTCTGACCAGCCTGCGGACCCGGTCTGACCGCCCAGGCGGTCTGGCCGGCCTGCAACCCCGGTCTGACCGCCCCTGCCCAGTCAGCCCACACATCTTTCTGTGTTTGAATGCTTATAATGTCATATGCATCACGATTGTATTTTATTCCTGTCACACACACTTGTTGCACATATTCTGAGATATAGGGGGAGCTCTCATGTACTTTCACTTGAAGTGTGCCTTTGGCATTTTGAGGCCAATTTGTGAAATTCCATCCATAGCACATATTAAGGGGGAGCTCATTCTATATCTAAGAATTCTTTTGCGCTTAATTGTTTTATTTGTAAGCTTTAATCGAGTTGTCATCAATCACCAAAAAGGGGGAGATTGAAAGTGCATCTAGGCCCCTAAGTGGATTTTGGTGAATTGAATGACAAAGCGATTAAAGATCTAACTTGTTTGTTTAAGAATGTGAGCAGGTTTTTATTTAGTTATTCATGAGTTAATATTGCTATATATTTGAGGATGAATGTTGTATGGCTCACATTATAAAGACAAGCAAGTGTGTGGTCCTTTGATGAGAAATGGTGAATGTCAAGCAATCAAATGAAGTAAAATATTGGGGATATTTGCCAAAGAACAATTACCAGTCTCCAATGAATGTGGTAGCTTGATTGAAAGTCAATGGGTCATAAAAAGAGAAATGGTGTTCTCCACTAAATAGTAAATGCAAGACTTCATGTGATGATTGTGAAAGGATACAAGGATGAGTGTATTTTTGATGATCCTAAGTTGGAAGCTTGCATAAACATTGTCAATCAAGAACAAGCATTTGAAGCGGTATTTCAAATGAAGATCAAATTTAGATGAAGCAAAGTCGAACTCAATGTGGTTTGGGTAAGTGATGACGAGATCAACCGAGGTGACTAGGGTGAGGGACTAAGCAATCTTTGGGGTCCTAGCTAGTCCGCCATTTCGTGTTTTGCTAAGGTGAAGTTCTAGCATCCGTGGGGTCTCCAAGTATCATATCCAAGCCTTAACCGAGTGAAACAATGCAACTCATCTACATGTTATGTTTGGCAATATGGAGTGACTTAAGGATCTAAGCGTGCATACCCATGCTATATGGAAAGATCTTAAGTTGCTAGCTCAAGTATGGATGTGCTCATGAAGATAGCAATTGTTGGAAGCCCTCAAGTTCAACACGTTCAAGTATGGCAAGATGAAAGGTATACAAGCTCAAGAGGTTGATTAGGTATTTACTTTTATCCTTGAGTATAGGAATGCCGTACTATCAAGAGGGATGCAACATTAGCTTCATGACAAGTATCAAAAGTGCTCATTAGTTGACCTATGTGAGAAATAGCCTTGAGAGTGTCCCTGAGTGAACTAACAAACCTCTAACCCAACCCTAGCCACTTCAACACGTCTTGAAGTGTTTGCGAAAAGAGAAAAAGGGGTTTTGGGAGCTCTCTGCCCAGGGCGGTCTAACCGCCCATGGGGGGCGGTCTAACCGCCCAAGGTCAGCCAACAGCTAGTTTTTCAAACTGGCCGGAGGGGGGCGGTCTAACCGCCCTGACCAGGCGGTCTGACCGCCCCGGTCGCTTTTCTAACGGCTAGTTTTCCTTGAGTGGGGTATAAGTACCCCACGAGCTCCACTTGTTGGAGCTGCTGACTTTAGGGTTGCTGGTGTGCTTCCCCTGCCGTTTTTGAAGAGCCAAAGCCATAGAACCTCTCCCCAACCATCTCTTTGTGAGATTTGTGAGATTCAAGCTCTATTCTTGTGTTGGGTTGAGAAAGTGAGTTTGTGTGAGCTTTGTGAGCTGAGAAGAGCCTTCCATAGCTTGAGCACTTGTGATTCGCGTCTACAAGCCTTGAAGCATTTGTTACTCTTGGAGTTTTGCCTCCTAGACGGCTAGGCGTCGCCGGCTAGCTCCCAAGTTGTGGTGAGCAGCGGCAAGTTTGTGAGGGCTATGATCTTGCCTCTTCGTGGAAAAGATCACCTTAGTGGAGAGGAGGAAAGCGGTTGAAAGAGACCCGGCTTGTTGTGGGAGAATTCCCTTACAAGCTCCTCAACGGAGACGTAGCCGTTCCTTAGTGGGCGGTGAACTTCGGGAAACAAATCCTTGTCTCTCCTTTGTGGTTTGCCTCACTCGCTTTGATTTCTAGCATATTTACTTTGCTTCCGCTCGATCTACTTGGGTGTGCTTGTCTTTGAGTGCAGGGATCATTACCCTGCTTGTGATCATCTACAGGAGCCACTCAAGAACTTAGGTTCTTGCTGGAAGTCAAGAGAAGCTTTGAGTTGTCTTTTGCAGGTTCACTGGGTGGAGGCGGTCTAACCACCCCAGGACCCTATCTAACCGCCCCCTTTGTGTTCAGTACACCAGGGGCGGTCTAACCGCCTGGCAGGGGCGGTCTAACCGCCTGTGCCAGTGAAGCTCAAGTTTCGGGGGAAAAGTTTCATTTGGTCGTCTCGCCTATTCACCCCCCCTCTAGGCGGCATCAAGGTCCTTTCAATTTGTCCTAGTTCATCACCTTGCGGGGCTCCAGTTATCTTTGTGGAGAAGCAGGATGGTACTCAGAGGATGTGTGTGGATTATCGATCACTTAATGATGTTACTATCAAGAACAAGTATCCCTTACCCCGCATTGAGGATTTGTTTGATCAGATGAGAGGTACCAAGGTATTCTCTAAGATTGATTTGCGTTCTTTTTATCATTAGATGAAGATCAGGTTGTCAGATATTCCTAAGACTGCATTCACCACTAGGTATGGGCTTTATGAGTACACAATCATGTATTTTGGGTTGACCAATGCACATGCCTACTTTATGTATCTGATGAACAAATTATTTATGGATTACTTGGATAAGTTTGTTGTGGTGTTCATCGATGATATCTTGATCTACTCCAAGAATGAAGAAGAGCATGAGGAGCACCTAAGGCTTGTGTTGCAGAAACTGAGAGAGCATCAGTTGTATGCAAAGTTCAGCAAGTGTGAGTTTTGGCTTAAGGAAGTTGCTTTCCTTGGTCACATCATCACTGATGGAGGTGTCGCAGTCGATCCTAGCAAGGTCAGAGATGTGTTGCAGTGGGAGCCGCCTCGGATAGTCAAGGAAATCAGGAGTTTTCTTGGTCTTGCAGGGTATTATCGCCGGTTCATTGAAGGGTTCTCTAAGATAGTGAAGCCTCTCACATCACTACTGGAGAAGGATAGGGAATTCAAGTGGACCGAAGCATGTCAGGCTAGCTTCGAGGAGTTAAAGAAGAGATTGACTACCTCCCCAGTGCTAGTGATGCCAGATCTGCAGAAAAATTTTGATATCTACTGTGATGCGTCTCAACAGGGCCTTGGTTGTGTTCTTATGTAGGAGGGACATGTTATTGCTTATGCATCGAGATAGTTGAGGAAACATGAGCAGAATTATCCTACTCATGATCTAGAGTTAGCAGTTGTGGTTCATGCTTTGAGGATTTGGAGGCACTACATAATGGGGACCAAGTGCCAGATTTACACGAATCATAAGAGTCTGAAGTACATTTTCACTCAGAAGGATTTAAACTTGAGACAACACAGATGGTTGGAGCTGATCAAGGATTATGATCTGGAGATACACTACCATCCTGGGAAGGCAAATCTAGTTGCAGATGCTTTGAGTCGGAAGGGACAGACCAACATGGCACTAGCATTCTAGTTGCCTCAGGAGCTGATGAAGGAGTTTGAGAAGCTCAACTTGGGGATGGTTACACAGACTAAGGGAGTTACCTTGGAGGTAGAGTCTACATTGGAGCAGGAGATTCGTAAGGCACATCTTGAGGATGTTGAGATTAAGGAGATCAGAACAACCATGGAGAAGGGCAAGGCCCCGGATTTCACACAGGATGATCAGGGAACCATATGGTTTAGGAAACGGATTTGTGTGCCCGATGTAAGAGACCTTCGAGAGACTATCTTGAAAGAAGCTCATGACTCTGCTTACTCCATTCACCCAGGTAGCACTAAGATGTATCAGGATCTTAAGCAGAGGTATTGGTGGTATGGGATGAAGAGGGATGTGGCCTCTCACATAGCATTGTGTGATAGCTATCATCGAGTTAAAGCGGAACACCAGAGGCCAGCTGGATTGCTTCAACCATTGAAGGTGCCAGAGTGGAAGTGGGAAAAGATCAGTATGGATTTCATAGTAGGATTGCCACAGACACCCGCTGGCTATGATTCTATATGGGTGATAGTAGATAGATTGACTAAAGTAGATCATTTCATTCCGGTAAAAACTACTCACTTGGGAGCAAGGTTGGCAGAACTTTATATGTCCATGATTGTATGTTTGCATGGGGTACCAAAGAAGATAGTGCCCGACAGAGGTACTCAGTTCACATCTCGTTTCTGGCAGAAGCTTCATGAGTCTATGGATATAGTGTTGAACTTTAGCTCAGCTTATCATCCTCAGACAGATGGACAGATTGAGAGGACTAATCAGATTCTTGAGGACATGTTGAGAGCCTATGCTCTTAAGCATGGAGGTAGTTGGGATAAGAGTTTGCCATATGCAGAGTTCTCTTACAACAACAGCTATCAGGCTAGTCTTAAGATGGCACCTTTTAAGGCTTTGTATGGGAGGAAGTGCAGAACCCTATTGTACTGGAGTGAGACAGGAGAGAGTCGATTGTTTGGGACTGATGTTATTAAGGAGGCAGAAAGACAGGTCCAGGTCATCAGGGACAACTTGAGAGCTGCTCAGTCTAGGCAGAAGAAGTATGCTAACACGAAGAGGAGAGACGTGGTTTTTCACGAGGGTGATTATGTGTATCTCAAAGTATCACCGATCAGAGGTTTACGCAGGTTCAAGGTTAAAGGAAAGTTGTCACCTTGCTTTATCGGACCCTTTAGGATTTCTGAGAGAGTGGGAGAGGTAGCTTACAGATTGGAGTTGCCAAATCAGCTCTCAGATGCGCATGATGTGTTCCACATCTCTCAGTTGAAAAAGAGATTTCAACCGCATGATAAGGAGCCATTGCCTATGGATGGATTGGAAGTTAAGGAAGACCTCACCTATACTGAACATCCTATAAAGATATTGGATACTCTAGCACGGGTTACAAGGAATTAGGTGATTAAGATGTGCAAAGTACAGTGGAGTAATCATGCAGAGGATGAGGCAACATGGGAAAGAGAGGAGGAATTGAAGGAAGACTATCCACATCTCTTTGCTGATCCATCCGAATCTCGAGGATGAGATTCATCTTAAGGGGGTAGGATTTGTAACACCCTAAAATTCAGTTTGTGATTTTAATAAAATTTTGTTAGCAACAATGCTTATGCTTAAGGACTATAGGGTTGTATTTAATTTTCTAGGCATTTAATTCTTTTTCTTTAATAAAATAAATAAATATAGGAGTTGAATGTTGCATTCATGCTAGTGCATTGTTTTTAGTTGCTTGAGTTCAAATATGAATTTGAATTCAATTGTTTGTTGTTTTAAAAATTTCCAAATCCCTTTTCCCTTTCCTCCCTCCCCTTCCTTCTTTTTCTGTGCAGCCTATTTAGGAGAAGTCCGCCGGAGGCCCCTGGAGTCCGCAGCCCAGTTCGCCGCTGCTCCCTCAGCTCCGTGCGCGTCGGCCCAGCTTCACTGCTCGGCCCCTCGGCCAGAAGTCCGGCCATGCACCCTATAATCCCCGGCCCCGTTCGCCTGTTCTCCCTCAGGTCGCCAACCCAACCAGCTACTCGGCCCAGTGCAGCCCAGCTCGCCCGCGCTGCGCCGCTGTCGCCGACAAGTGGGGGCCCCTGTCATCCCCCACCTCAGTCCGCCTCCGCGTAGGACTCGCGCCCGAGTCCAAGCTCGCACGCACACCGCCTTCTTCACGTGGCCCGCACGCCAAGGCGCAGCCCCAGGGCTTTATAAGCATCCGCCGCCGCACCTCGAGCCCCCGCTTTTCCCGAAACCCTAACCGTCCGAGCTCGCGAGTGTGCCGCCGCAAACCCTAGCTCCGCCGCTGTCGATCCGCACCATCGCCACCTCTCTGCCGACAAGGAGCAGCCCCAGAGGACCGCGAGGACGAGAGGAAGCCATCGGTGCCGTTTGTTCGTGAGTTCGTGCCCTACATCGTTCGTTCGATCTCGCCGTAGCCTCATCGCCGCTGTCGTCCGCCCCGCCGAGCCATACGCTGTCGTCGTCGACCCAGAGGTTGCCTCGTTGCCCTAGTCTAGTTTCTTTTGTTGCGCACTACATTTTGGTGCTAGCCCCGACTCAACCGAGCACCCAGCTCGTTTTAGGCCTTTGCCGGCGAGCCCACCGCCGCCAGTCGCCGCAGCAGCCAACGCTAGTAGCCGCAGCAGCCGCCAGCCGTCCGAACTGAAACCAGTGGCCCAGATTAGATCAGACCGGAGTCAATACCAGACAACCCGGTAAAACCCGCCGAGTCGTCGTCATTTTGCAGAAAAGCCCCTAGATTTTTTAGATTTGCAAGCCGGTCCTTCCGAAGTAGAAAGATCCTTACGTTTAGGTCCTGTTCTTTCTGTTTTAGCCCCTAAGCTTTATAGATTTAGTGCCCGAGGTCCAGTTTTCAAGTTTTATATCGTAGCCCTTATGTTTTTATGTTTAATTAGGTTTTAGCCCTCGGTTTCTTGCTGTTAGGCCCCTGTAAGCCCAGTTTTCTCGCAGATAAGCCCTTGTACCTTGTTTTAACCGTAGAATACACGTTTTAGCTCCGTTTTTAGTGTTCCTTATATCCACGCGATCGTATCGAAGTGTAGAATAGTTTTATACGTCTGTTTTGTTCTGTTAGTACTGTTTTGTGATTGTTTTTTATTCCTTTGCTTGCTTGTATGTGTATGATGTGGTGCGTAGAAGACGATCCATACGTGGAATACGCTGGAGCTGAAGATTTCAAAGACTTTGAGTAGCAACCGGAGTTTGTGGAAGGCAAGTCCTTGCTGCATGCCCCTTTTACCTATACAACATGCATTTTAATTACACTGTTGTTTATTTGTTGCTTGCATGAATATGATGGGTTCCTATGATTAAGGTTCGACTAGACTTGAATACCTTGTGCCTTGTTAACCTGGGTGTTTTACTTTTGATGGGTAGACCTTGCTTAGTCACTAAACATGGGATTATGGTGGTTTATAATGAACAACAAAGTTAATTTGATTTACTTATGCTCTATCATCATTAAACAAGACCACCTTTATGCTAATCGGAACATGGAGAGACCACCCAGGACAACAGTGCAACCACAAGACAAATGGTTGTGTCTTGGCCAATTAATTAGAAACCTTAGTGTGTGTATGCTTTACTTGATAAGGGCGAGGGGGTGCCGGTAGTTGGTGTATAGCCCGGCCCTTAGGCTGATCTGCTCTGTGGTAGCTTCGCAGTCTCGAGAGAGGGTTATGCATTACGCTCTCATGAAACCTAGCGAGCAGCCCACACTAGGGAATCTTTGTAAAGGCCTCGTAGCGTCCCTATGCAACCACACCTAGGTAGTGTGGTGTTGTGCCTACTTTTGCACAGCATGGTTAGGTTTAAAGTTCTTAGAACTTTTACGCGACTTGTGGGTAAAGATGTGCCACCTCTACAGAGTGTAAAACTAACCGGTTAGCCGTGCTCACGGTTACGAGCGGCGTGGACCCTCACATAAGTAATTTATGAAATATGGACTTAAACTTGTGCATTTCATCTTATTCCTGTTGCATATGTTAATTTGGGTTGGTATATACTTTCATTTTGCTAGTAATCAGATGCTTAATAAAACTTTAACCAACTAAAAGTGCTTACCGCTTTAACCATGTCAGCCATCCACTATAAAGCCTTGCATGTTGTATTAGTTCTATTCCCTTGTTGAGTATGACATGTGCTCATGCTTGTTGATTTTTATCTTGCATCTACACTACCCGATCTGTTGCTCAGACGGACACTTTGAAGACTATTCAGAGGACTTCGATGAGTTCTAGGCGCGCGTTCCCCAGTCGACTGCCTGTGGAGGACGTCCCTGTTTACATTTCCGCTGTTTATCTACTCGATTGGTGTGATAGAATAAATGACATTTTCGGTCTGTAATAATAAATACATGATGACATTGCGTTTTGGTACTTCACTATGTCGTTTGCATGTGTAAACTTGATCCTGGACGCATGCAAATTTATTATCTGGTTTTGCTTCCAAAACTGGGTGTGACAGATCTGGATATCCCTACTTGAGTGCCATTGGAGCATTAATGTACCTAGCAAATGGTACTAGGCCTGATATTGCATTTGCTGTTAACCTACTGTCAAGGTTCAGCTCGGCCTCCTATCAATCTATCACCTGAAAGAGCAGTTACTTTAGCTTCAGCCATAGGTTGTGTGATTGGTACAATGCCCTTCACCTATCTTGGTTTGCCAATGGGTACTACAAGGCCAACTGTGGAAGAGTATTTCCCATTGCTAAATAAAGTTGAGAGAAGGATGATGGGGTTTAGCAAGCTGCTCTCCTATGATGGTCGTCTTATTCTTGTCAATTCAATTATGTCAGCACTTCCAACATACTACATGTGCACATTCAAGATACCCCCAACTGTGATTGAACAGATTGACAAATATAGGAAGCATCTTCTATGGGACAAGGGAGACATTAACAGAAAGGGTGGTTGTTTGGTGAAGTGGGAAAGAGCTTGTCAGTCAAAACAGCAAGGTGGGTTGGGCATCATTGATCTTAGATTGCAAAATACAGCACTTCTTAAGTTTTTGCATAAATTTTATAACCATGCAAATCAACCTTGGGTTCGGTTAACTTGGCATTGTCTTTATAGAACTTCACTAGTGCCTCATGAAGCGTCCAGTTGGATCCTTCTAGTGGAAAGATGTGATGTCTCTCTCAGGGGATTTTCTCAAAATTGCAGCTTGTCATGTTAACAAAGGGAACACAGTCTGCTTTTGGTTTGATGTCTGGAATCTCAGTGTACTTCAGCATAAATTCCCTCAACTCCATTCTTTTGCCAGGAAACACAATAGTTCAGTCAACAAGTTCTTAGCACAGGATGCTTTTGATAATTTCCACACCCCTCTCTCCCCTTTGGCTAGTGGCCAACTGCAGGAGCTTAACCTCCTGTTGCAAGATCTTGTGGTTAACCCTACCTTGGAGGATCAATGGCATTATATTTGGGCGGTTGCTCCCTTCACGGTGAAGAAGGCGTATGTGCAGCTGAAAGGTACTAATAATCCTGATCCCCTTTTCAAATGGGCTTGGGGTTCTTGTTCTCGTGGCAAGCACAAGTTCTTTTTTTGGCTGTTGTTGCTGGATCGTCTTAATACCAGAAATCTCCTAAGAAGGAAGAAAATAGTCCTGCAAAAATATTCTTGTGTTCTTTGCTCCAGCAATTACGAGGAGACTCTCTTTCACCTTTTTTCTAGTGCACTTTCAGCCAGTGGTGTTGGCGTTTCCTGGATATTACATGGGATAACCTTGATGGAGGGGACATGATTGTGGCGGCTAGGCAGGCTTTTAACTCCAAGATCTTTATAGAAGTGTTGATTATTGCTAGCTGGGCTATTTGGAAACACTGTAATGAGATAATTTTTGATAGTGTGCCTCTTACCTTGCGAAGGTGGAAATTTATTTTTCGAGAAGAGTTTGCAACCATACTTGTAAAAGCCTCGCCCTCTCGAAAACAGGAGCTTCAGGATTGGTTTTGTAATTTCACATAAAGATTTTGTATTCTTTTTCCTTTGGGCCTGAGGCCTTGTAATATGTACATATCCTTATATATATATATATTTATATATATATATAAGGATATATATATATAAGGATATATATATATATATATAGAATTCATTCTACACCCAGCAGTAATTACTGACCAAACAAATTAACAATTACTGAACCACGCTCACTGGTTCAGTAATCCCGTGATTTGGTTCAGTAATTCTTACGCAGTTTGGTCAGTAATTACTGTTGGGTGTAGAATCCATTCTACACCCTGGGTGTAGAATAGCACTACCGTATATATATATATATATATATAGTATTTATATTCTATACCCTGGGTATAGAATAATTATTCCATACCCGAGCCAACCCAACCCTCGCACCGTCCACTCGCCCCGCGGCCAACCCCCACGCACCTGGCCGGTTCTACCATTTTTTTGGCTTTTTCGATCCCTCCACGTCTAGTTTTTGGCTGCGGTAGTTTCCTCTTTTCATCCCCGGGTCTCTTGCGTTCTGCCGCCGCCCACACGCATCCCACCACCGGTGATTCCGATCCGCCGCCGCCGCCGCACAAGCCCCGTCCTCATGCGAATCGTTGCCGCCTAGTGCCTCATCCGCCGCCGTCCACGCCACGCCCTCCTGCGGCCCCGTCTTCTCGCCGCCGCCCCCGGACCCCTGCCCGCTTGCGACCCCGTCTACTCGCCGCCGCCCCCAGACCCCCGCCTGCTCGCGGCCTTGTTCCGTCGCCACTACTCTCGGTCCTACAGTCGCCCGACGAACAAGACTCTGCGAGTGGATCCAGCACGACGGCAGCCGCCTGGAGGTTGTGCCACCTTGCCAGATCCACCCTTCTCGTTGCATCGGCCCTCTTCCTACTCTGGCCCGGAGCACCTCTAGGTGGCGGCACAATGGCGAGTGGTGGACAACGGGGTCTCCTTGTGGTGGCGGCGCCACGGGGTCTGCTGGCGTCCGGAGCTCCCTAGGTCCCAAGCGATTCCATCACCCCTCTCGCACGATGGTCCTCCGTCAGCTAGTCCGATCTGGCGAGGGCGCAGGTCCGTGCTACGATCTCCTCATCAGGCGTCTTTTGATTGGTGAGATCGCTGAACCGCTCATCTCCTTTCCTTTATTCCTCTTTGTTGCAGCTCGATCTTACATTGACCAAAGATCCAAGATTTTCCAGTTAGCTGCCTGTATACTCAGTTCCTTCGGTTCCCCCCTCCCCTCCTCGAATTCCAGTAGCCAAAGGTCACCATCCTATAATTAAATCCACCTACAATAGTGCACATAGCTCATGGATTTCCTAACGTTTGTTTCCTGATGAATTCAGTTGAAGGCACTCCTTACTGTCGCCAATCTGCCCCTCCTATTATACCGAAATTTCATTTGACATGATATGGCCTCAAGGCCGGTACGCATACCTCTCTAATATCCTTGCAGCACAACCTTGCCGAAACAAGACATAATTCCTGATTAATATGGTCAATTTACTTTTGTTATTTGAAATACATTGTACTATGTTTTTCTATAAATCTCATGTCCTAGATACCTCTGGCAATGGAAACTCTGAGCATGGGATTGCAAGCTTGACATACCCAAACATTGTGCATGCTCCCCTCATGCTCATGTTTTTTTGTACTGATTATATTCTGTTGATTTTTCTTGACTATCATTTTAAATTGACAACTTAATCTAAGAGATCAAGTACGGTACCTCTGTTTGACATCTTCCAGTAGAATTAAAATTGTTTAATGTATTTTTATTACTCCTTTCCATTCCGACTTCTGTACCATATTGTTTTACAGCTTTTGTTTGTGATTACAGTGTCTAATAAATTCACTTTTGACTGCAGGAATGCTAGTAGGATATACTCCCTCTATTTCAAATTATAGGTCGTTTTGGCTTTATTAGATTCATAGATGTTGTTATGCATTTTGTTACACTATGTCTAGATGCATAATCATATCTATGAATCTACAAACTCAAAACGACCTATAATTTGGAACGGAGGAGTAGTTAAATGTTAACTAATAAAAAAATCTTGTATGATATAGCTATTTGTTAACAGCGCTGCTGTTTCTTTTCTGGTTATGCTATACAGCAGTGAAGCTGGAATATTCCCTCAGCATTTGAGATTAATATGGTGTGTGGTGCTCATGGTAATTCACTTATCCAGTGGGTTCTGGGGAGGTGATATCCATGCACTGGTTCATGTGATTTTAGGATAGACAGTCATTTGACGCACTAATCAGAAAGCAGGCTAACGGAGGCTGAGAAAATCCCCTCTTTTCTTAATTTTATTTGATCCTTGCACTTGCTTGATTACCCGCATTATTGGCGATTGGTGCCTATTCATGATAATGGTCAAATTTTCCTGCACTTCTATTTGATTTGACAAGCCTAATGGGGTCAGCATGCAAGGCGCCCTTGTTAAGTTGAATAATTGACTCGGTGCATACCTCTTGCTGGTAATTGTTGTTTTGGCAATTGGATTCTATAATCTTAAACTAGTAGTAATTCTCACTATTTATTTCCTTGGTGTGTGTGCACATGTTGGAGACCGTTCCATGTGGAGGGTATGATTTCTGTTTACCCTGACAAATAAGCCCCTCCATCCACACCCATAAAATTCACTACTTTATTTTACTGTTGAATTTAAACCAAAGTTCTCTTCTTGTTGCAGATTTGAGACACTAGAACATGCGTATAAGATTTTCACCTTGATAACACAGAACTACCATGAACTGGTAACATGTATGCGTGTCTGATTCTGTGTATATTCTTAAATTCAACTTGATTTGACCCAGCCGTTTTTTGAATTGCACTTGATTGTTCATCCATCAACGTCCTTTCTGAAAATGGTATGAGCAGAACTGAATATAACATATGGAGACAATATCTTGATTAATAATTCTGACTCCAGATATGATGAACATTGCTCTCCATGTGCATGCACATGTATTCTGAAATTGGAGTATCCGAGCCTTGCTTGCTTATGCAAAAAGATCTTTTGTTTTCTTGTCAGATATCCTGTCATCACCCTTGCTTCCATCCTCACGAATGTAATTAACTTAGGGCACAATAAGGAACATTTAACAGTTTGACGCATTGTTCAGTGATGCTACCCAATAATGTTCCAAATTTATTCATTTGTGATGTACATATATGTGAAATAATGCTGGCCGTCAATGATGTTTTGAAGCATCCTTCAGCCAGATTCATGTGTCATTCTTGAAGCTAGCAATATTTCTTTGATGTGGTTGTACTCACGACTTCCCTTTTTCATATTTTCCTTTTCTTGTACTGTCATGCGCGTTGATAACAATAATCTTGATCATTTTCTTTTCTTAAGAATGACACCAATTATGCTTGGGTCATTGTGCAGGTCTGGTGAAGCCTCTTGCAGCAGCGGTAGCTGCAGGAAGAACCAAGAACAGTCAAGCCGCAGGTGTGACGCCTGAACCTAGACAAAGACACTAAAATTCCAACCTCGTTAGCTTATCAAGCAACCGAGTATTCAGATGGGGCTGTGATAGGGGATCTTTGGCTTCAAAAGTATATAGAGAAGATGTTTTACCGATTGCAAAGTTACCTATTGGAAACTTTATATACGGAAAGTAATGTTGTCACGGTGTCGCCATGTAATTAGTAATTTCAATCAACTACAGTGTTGTATATTTGACCACAAAACAAGTATTTTAATCTTATGTGTTGAAGAAAACTTGATAAATCTATTTTGGAGTTCTTGAAACCATAAATTTATTCATATATGTGAAATATATGTGAAACCATAACTTTATTCATACATCTGTCAACTCCAGATCATAAAAGCCATTTCACTTGCACGGACATGGTATTCTCCGTGATCATATCACTTCAATTATTATCCTCACAAAAGCTTACTAGTAATATTTTATCCACCGCATGCTTTTTTCTCTTAGCACATTCATGGAACCTTCGGTCCTGGTGACTTGTATGGACCCACTTACAAAGATGATGAACCCTTCTCTGCTCTGACACGATGCTTGACAACTGAATATGCAAATATATTTTCCGCACAGCAACGGAACCTGAATGGAAAAAAAAGGAAAAAGAAAAAAAAGAAAGCAACGGAACGTGCCTGCATCGCACGTGAATGGGAAAAAAGAGAAAGCAACGGAACCTGCACCGTGCGCGCCGTCCCTCGCGGAAAAATCGGAAGCGGACGCGCGGGGTGGTGCCGCCGATGGGAGGCTGCGTCGGGTATGGAATAGCACTGGCGTATATATAGTAGGGGCCTCCTGCTGTTTCCCTAAAAAAAGGTTCAACTCGGCCCCAACCAAAAGGTATTGGAGTGACATTAAAAGAATCCTTATATACCTACGAGGTACGGTCGATCATGGATAATATTTCCAGAAGAAACGAGATCTTAGCATAATTGGGTATGCGGACGCAGGGTATTTATCTGATCCCCATAACGCACTATCCCAGACTGGATATGTATTTCTTTGTGGTGGAACAGCTATTTCTTGGAAATCAGCTAAGCAAACAATGGTAGCGACATCTACTAACCACTCTGAACTCATTGCACTATATGAAGCAGCTAAGGAGAGCACTTGGCTTAGGCGTGTTCATCAGCATATACTGAATGCATGCGGCATAACAATAACGCCTACCCTAACTATTATCTATAAAGATAATTCAGCTTGGGTTGCACAAGTACAATCAGGATATATAAAGTCAAATATCACGAAGCATATTTCAACTAAATTCTTCTATACGCATGACTTGCAAAAGAATGGAGAAATAATGGTGACTCATGTCAAATCTTGTGATAATATTGCAGATGTATTCACAAAAGTAGTAGCTCCACCAATTTTTGAAAAATGCATTCGTGGACTTGGCATGAGAAGGCTAAGAGAAATACAAGAATCAGGGGGAGAACTCCTTGATTAAAATCCTGATATAATGTCCAGAAGACGTAATGATTATTCCAGAAGAATATTTAATAATATCTTAAAAATTATATAGTTATTGTACTCTTTTTCCTACTATGAGTTTTCCTGAAGTTTCTCATAAAGGTTTTAATGAGGTAATATAAAGTGCAACTAACAAGTACAGTATATATGTACTCTTTTCTCCAATGAACCGTTTTTTCCACTGGGTTTTTCGGATAGAGTTTTTGATGAGGCATAAATATCACGGTAATCGTCCAAGGGGGAGTGTTGTAAAACAACACGACTCTCAGGATATAGAAGATGAAATTCCTAGTAGGACTAGAAGTCCTAATCCTAGTCCGGTTGTTTGCGGGGTCTTACCAAAACTCTAGGCTAGATTCAGAGTATATATATGAGGGAGATCTTCAATGTAAATCATCCAATTTAGAAATAAAGATTTGTCTCTCATATTTTGGATTCTCGTGTTCTATTGTTTACTTGTGCTTGTTGAGAGAGAGACGCCGATGTTGACGACGTGTTTCATAACAGAAACAAATAAAAGTAGGGATGCTCCTTCGATGTGGGTGCATGGGCTCGACGCATAGCAAATCCATATACAATAATTTTTCTACCCTAACACTGATTTTACATTTTTGTAGGTGCATATGCTTATATAGTTTCATCCCTTCGTACACCAATCTGAATAGCAGATTAATTAAATAATAAAAAAATGTAATCTACACTATTTTGTTGCTTTTATTTTATAAAAATGACCAGGAAATCATTTGCACATTTGAATAAAGTTTAATGCACCTACTGCAGTCCTTTAGCAGCAAAGAGCCACCTGTTGGGGTCAAGATCAATTAAGATTCTTGTTTAGTTCTCAAAGTTTTTTATTAAGTTCATCCGTTACATCGAATGTTTGGCACTAATTAGGAATATTAAACATAATTTGATAACAAAATCCATTCCATAACTTCCGGGTTAGTTCGCGAGACAAATGTATTAAGTCTAATTAGATCATGATTAGAAAATAATATGCTACAGTAAACATGTTCTAATGATAGATTAGTTAGATTTAAAAAATCGTCTCGTGAATTGCAGTCCATCTCCTTAGTTAATTTTATTAGCATCTGAAAACTTGATGTGACACTTTGCTACAGTATATTCACTTAACTAAACAATGCCTAACACCAACACTTCATTGATAACTTTCGGCAATGAGCAAGAAGCACGTGATGACATAAACCATAGCTATCTCATCCACTCCTTTTCACAATGGCAAGCGGCAGTTTCTGATTAGTTCTGCTCATTCCTACATGGCACTCTCCAGGATTTGTGTGATAGGCCACTGGGCCCCGCGATACGCCACGTCAGCTGCCAAGCCATCGCAGCAGGGACCAACCGGCCAATCCCCGTCCAGCAAAAGATGGCCTTCTATCCAATCCACATGTATAAAAGCACGGCCTGTGTTCATCACATCAAAACACAAACACAGAGCAGACAGCAGAGCACCATCCACAGCAAGGAGTGATCTGATCGAGATGGCCGCCGCCACCATGGCTCTCACCTCCCGCGCGCTCGTCGGCAAGCCGGCGGCCAGCACCAGGGACGTGTTCGGCGAGGGCCGCATCACGATGCGCAAGACCGGCGGCGCCAAGCCGAAGCCCGCGGCGTCCGGCAGCCCCTGGTACGGCCCCGACCGCGTCCTGTACCTCGGCCCGCTCTCCGGCGAGCCCCCGAGCTACCTGACCGGCGAGTTCCCCGGCGACTACGGCTGGGACACCGCCGGCTTGTCCGCCGACCCCGAGACCTTCGCGAAGAACCGCGAGCTGGAGGTCATCCACTCCCGCTGGGCCATGCTCGGCGCGCTCGGCTGCGTCTTCCCCGAGCTGCTCGCCCGCAACGGCGTCAAGTTCGGCGAGGCCGTCTGGTTCAAGGCGGGTTCCCAGATCTTCAGCGAGGGCGGCCTTGACTACCTCGGCAACCCGAGCCTGATCCACGCGCAGAGCATCCTCGCCATCTGGGCCTGCCAGGTCGTGCTCATGGGCGCCGTCGAGGGGTACCGCATCGCCGGCGGCCCGCTCGGCGAGGTCGTCGACCCGCTCTACCCCGGCGGCAGCTTCGACCCGCTCGGCCTCGCCGACGACCCCGAGGCCTTCGCCGAGCTCAAGGTGAAGGAGCTCAAGAACGGCCGCCTCGCCATGTTCTCCATGTTCGGCTTCTTTGTGCAGGCCATCGTCACCGGCAAGGGGCCCCTGGAGAACCTCGCCGATCACCTCGCCGACCCTGTCAACAACAACGCATGGGCCTACGCCACCAACTTCGTCCCCGGCAAGTGAGCGACAGAGCGAGCGATGGGCATGGGTGCACGATGAAGCGCACGGCGAGGGCGAGGTGAAGCGACCGGGGGTGGGGTCGCCGTTGACGTACGTATTCGTATGTACTGCAGCGTGTACGAGTATTGGTGAACGAAGAAGCCTAGGGCCGCAGGTTGTTGTACCAGTAATGTATTTAATTTGTACGCATGTTCTGGACCGGACCAATGAGAACTATGCACCTCGTTGTAAATAAACTTTATAATTAGTACTGTCTTTTCTGAATATTTACCTGATTTATTCTGACGATTAAGTTGGAGGTCTAATGAAAGTGTACTAGTGTTCTACAGCACTTCGCAGGGAGACAACGTATAGTTTTCCATTAACGAAATTTTGTTACTCAACCTTGATGCTCGCTGTCCTCCCTTGCAGAAAAAAAAACCTTTTTACGATCATTAAGTGGTACTCCTACCATCAAATTTTAACTAAGTAGGGTAGGGACTAAATTTGTATACCTATTATAGGTACTAATTTGGTTCCAAGGACCAGAAAAAAAACCTTTCTGAAAAGTTTGGCAGCAAGTGTAGCCGTTTGGAAAAAAAATTGTGGTTGCAAGTGTAGGTGAGTGCTGACAACGACAATTGGTGCCAAAATCATGTGATGACCTGTGAAAAGAATCCACACAAAACTCAAAACCCATGGATCCAAAAGACCAAAGCCCAAATTGACTGACACTGAATGAGTCTTGGGACTAAAAATTGTCTCTCTGCCTGAAGAGATTACATCTGAATATTCAAAGAAGAAGAACATCTATATATCCACTCCGACAGATCCGTCCACTATAGAAGCAGCCTAGCAGTCGTTACTGTCTGACTCGTTGCAACTTGTGGCACTAAGAGAGTTCTTACAATTACATCGATCTCAGTCGCCACGTGAATGGCAATAGAAACTTACAATTGCATCGACCTCTCTGCCCATGTGAATGACATCTGATCGTGAGAATGATAGCTCAAAGGGATAGGAACACAATGCTGAAAGCGTTATTCATATAAGTTATCATAGTATGTTATTACAGACCCCTGAAGAAGGTTCCGTCCAAGCTTTATTCATATAAGTATGATATATATGAATATGATTATAGAAGTAGGTTCCTGGTGTTTCTATACTACCATCTGGTGTCTACTACTCACACTGGAAAGTGAGTCATCATCAGAACTTCAGAAGGCATCCCCCGACACGACTACACGAGCATTGTCCGTCGAGGGCGACGCGTGCGCTCGACTGACGCCACACGAAACGCAACTCGCGGCGCCTGCCCTGCCCTGCCCCTCGCCTCCACAGTTCGCCCGAACTGCCTCGATCCGCCCGCCTCGCCTACACAGGTCTCTTCCGCTGCCGCTACGGCGGCGGCACCGCGGCAGGCAGAGATGGCATTGGCAAATTGGCATGCCCCGGTGTGAGAATTGCCTCGATCCGGCCCGCCTACACAGGTCTTCCGCTGCCGCTACGGCGGCGACAGGCAGATGGCATCGGCATGTCCCGGCGTGGCGGCAGGCTTCTCCTGTCCGCCGCGATTCGTTGCAGGCTCAAGCAGGATGCCCAGGTTTCCAACCAGGATTGGATGGGTCCAAGCGGATCCTCTCTAGGTTTCCAGGTACCTCCCGCTGTTCGTGTTTCTACCAAAAATTATAACTAGAACTAGTACTTCTGTTCTGCAGCAACGGGCTGCAATTACAGTAACCAGTCCACCCCAGATACATAGGCAGTTCTCAGACTGCAATTAAAGCAACTAAACTTCAACAAAGTTCAGAACTCTAAAACTTGACTAACAAAAGCACTAAGCTTGAAGTCTAAATCTGAACCTCCAACCAAAATTACTGAAGATCTCCATGGATGTTAACATCTAGCAGGTGGGGTGGGGGTGGGGGGGGGGGGTCCGGCCTTGACATTCCCCAGAGAATGCTTACGGCCAATTACAGTAACCAGTCCACCCCAGATACATAGGCAGTTCTCAGACTGCAATTGAATCAACTAAACTTCAACAAAGTTCAGAGAACTCTAAAACTTGACTAACAAAAGCACTAAGCTTGAAGTCTAAATTTGAACCTCCAACCAAAATTACTGAAGATGTCCATGGATGTTAACATCTAGCAGGGGGGGGGGGATCCGGCCTTGACATTCCCCAGAGAATGCTTACGGCCAATTACAGTAACCAGTCCACCCCAGATACATAGGCAGTTCTCAGACTGCAATTGAAGAAACTAAACTTCAACAAAGTTCAGAGAACTCTAAAACTTGACTAACAAAAGCACTAAGCTTGAAGTCTAAATCTGAACCTCCAACCAAAATTACTGAAGATGTCCATGGATGTTAACATCTAGCAGGTGGCCCAATAGGAATGTAGTCTAACGTCATTATCGATACATGCGAAAACCCCACATTACAGACAGAAGAAATTACCCGTCGACTGCTATCTGTCACCTATAGTCATTTTCCTTTTAGAGAAGACCAGCGAAGAGCTGCTTGCGCATAAAGCCAATCACACAGCCTATCAGAGGTTGTGAAGCAAGCAATTCTCTGTTTCGTCCCAAACAAGAGGATGCAGAAGACTGTCCAGAGACCCATCGCAAATCCAGAAATTGTGGAGATGGAAAGGAAGAAGGCATCACCTCCTGCATCCTTCCGATCTTGTGGAGCAACAGAGATCAGCCCAGTTTCAGGACATTTGTTGGAGATAGGAGGGCCACAAAGGCCCGGGTTGCCGGTATAGATCGACGCCTGGTCATCAAGCACATGCAGCTGATTTCCTGATGGTATCTTTTCTGTAAGATTGTTATATGACATGTTCAAGTGGCTCAAAGAAGTGAGAGCTGATAAGCTTGTTGGAATTTCACCGGATAGCTGGTTGTGTGACAGGTCCAGAGACTCCACTTGTACCAGGACACCGATATTCTCAGGAATTTTCCAGTAAAGGAATTCCATGACACATTTAAGCTCTTCAGTGCAACAAGACTACCAATCTCTTCAGGAATATTTCCCCACTAAGATTGTTACAGGATAAATCCAGATTCACCATACATATGATTTCTCCTGTATAGTTGTTCTTGACCCTTTGTGACCACTGTGAAATTGTCATTATAGTCCATCATTTCATTTGAACCTTCCGACATTCCCGAATCCACTATACCTTCATACTCATCATCATCTTTGTCACCTGTTAGTGCCATCCCCTTGAAGTTAACAATATATTTTGGTATGATGCCTGTTAAGTCATTGTAGGCAAGGTCCAAATACTGAAGTGTTAATCAATAAATGAGCTCCCAATTAGATTCGCAACACACATAGATACTCCCTCTGTCTCAAGGCCCTATTCATTATGGTTATTTCTAGATATATAACAAAAGCTAGAATATATGAATGCGCATATCAAAATATATGTACTTAGAAAAAGTTAAAATGAATAGTAAACAGAAGAGGTTTATAACACCAACGTGATCTTAGAAAACTTGGACAAGGGATAACGGTTGACTTGCATTTAATCCAACCCACCCTTCCTTTTCTTTTTAAGCTAGGCAACAGCAGAGGACGTTTCCGACTGAACTTTTCATTGAATTTGGTGGTGTAAATAGAGCATATTGGAACGCACCAAAAAAGCTATCTTTATTGATTTAGATGCATTGCATAGTAGAGTACAAACCAAAGAAAAACATCACAAACTGTAAAAGTAGAACAACATTAAAAATCCTCAAAACAATTTGTAATTTTGATCCCTGCTTATACCGATTTTTCGTGTCATCTTAGCCCAGCTTACAGCCACTTGCACGTAAACCCAGTCGTACATGCGATCTGTAAACGAGAAGCAAGTAAGTCTCCATTTCCTCTTGAACAAGAACACAATGAAGACTGTCCAAAGACCCACTGCACATCCTACTCCCGAGCTGAGGTAGAATGCAAACGAGTCACTCATGCCTTTTTTCTCTTCAGCTATGTCAGTTCCGCCTGAGCAGTTCTTCGGGAGAGGTGGACCACAAAGACCGGGGTTCCCAATATAGCTGGATGCCTGGTCATCCAGAATTCTCAATTGATCCCCAGATGGTATCTTCCCAGTTAAATCGTTGTAGGATAAGTTCAAGAGGACCAGTGATGTTAGGGCTGATAAAGTGGTAGGGATTTCACCAGACAGATCATTGTGAGAAAAATCTAAAGATTCCAGTTCCTGTAACTCACCAATACTCGAGGGGATTGCACTGCTGAGATGATTCCATGACAAGTTTAAGTTTCTCAATGCAATGAGCATCCCAATTTCCTGAGGTATTTGCCCAATTAATCTGTTGCAAGACAAATCAATGTTTACCATGTACGCGATTCCTGTGGTAAATTCAAGCTGTCGACCTTTCGTGACCACTAGTAGACTATCAGTTTCAATAGGTGTGTATTTGTAAATACCGACAATTCCAAAGTTCACAAGTTTGAAAAGGGCACTGTTGTTATCAGGAGTAAGAGCCGTAGCTCTCAGATTTCCAAGCAGCTGCGGAAGGTTCCCTGTGAAGTTGTTGTATGCAAGGTCTAAATACTGAAGCCCCTTCATCCTTGTGATTTGGATGGGAATGCCACCAGAAAACATATTTGAGCGTAGCCGTAAAAATGATAAATTTGCTAAATCTTCCCCAATCCATGACGGCAAGCTCCCAGAAAATTTGTTAGATGCCAAATCAAGAAATTTTAACTTTTTACTCCTCTGAAGAAATAAAGGGAATGTTCCAGAAAGATTGTTGCTATTCAAGTTAAGCATGGTAATATTTGATGTTTTGGACCCATTAAGACAATTGGGCAATGTCCCGTTTAGTAGATTCTCTAACAGGTCTAGAAATTCGAACCACTGCAACTGAAGCAAGGAGCAGGGAATGGTTCCAGAAAAAAGAATTTTCGAAGAGAAGAAGCATTCTCAACATTGGTGCCCCAATATCTGATGGCAGTGTGCCTGACAGATTGTTTCCAGAGAGGTCTAAATAGACTAAATTGTCTGGAAGTTTAGGAATTGGGCCGCTAAGTTGGTTAGAACTGATGTCCAATGTAACTGCCTGCACATCACCAAAGAGAAAATATGTGGGAAGGCTTCCAACAAGCTTATTTCTTGACAAATCCAAAACTTTGGCACTGGAAGTTGCAATCCAAAACTGACCAGGTATGGAATCATGTATGCTTGTGTTCCATGTATTCACTGGCAGCACACTTAAGGAGTTGTCAGATAACCATAGATGTTCTAGACTAGACATATTTGCAAAGTGGTCTTGAGTGATTATACCATGCAGGTTGTTTGAGTTTAGCCATAGTATCTTCAGATTGTTGAGTTCCCCTATCTCAACGGGTATCTCTCCTGATAGTTTATTGTTGTTGAGCCAAAGTGAAGTCAAACTGCTAAATTCCGCTATCTGTGCCGGCAAGCTCCCTGTCAAATTATTATATTGCAAGTCTAGCTCTTGCAGCTCATCCTTTGGCAACCTATGAAATAGTTCCCCTATGTCCATGCTGATGAAGTTTCCCGATAATTGCAGCACTTGTAGTTTCTTCAGGTTCTTGATGGTTGATGGCACATTGCTGGTGAAGTGATTCCTGCGAAGATCCAAATTTTGCAGGGAGGTCAAGTTTCCCACTTCTGGGACAGAAACTTGGATTCCACAGTCTGTCATAGAGAAAGTTTGGAGCCTAGGAAGATCCCAGAACAAGTTCTTGGCTCCGTGGGATGAGTCAAACAAATTTGAATCTAGGACAAGGGACTCGAGGGACGTGAGGTTGGCATGCACTGGGGGAGGATTGGTATTCTTAAGTCTGCAGTAGGACAGATCAAGGTTCAGCAGAGATGGAAGCATGTTGATGGCATGAGCCCAATCAATGGCAGTGCTAAGGTTCACCCGAAACATACTGAGTGACTGTAGCTTGCCAAGGCGTGACACCCAGGCAAGATCAGGGGCGTATAAACTTTGTGAATTTTCTGCTCTACTTATAGAAAGTTCGAGCAGATTGGAGAGGTTGCCGAGCTGGGAAGGAATTCGCCCACCGAAATTGGAGTTGGAGAGGTAAAGATACCTCAAGCTTCTGATGGCACCGATGAACTCCGGTATCGGTCTACCACCGAAGTCGTTCCATGAGATGTCCAGTTGTTTCAAATGCCGTAGAGCAAGCAAGGATGAGCGTACCTCACCTCCTATGGTTCCAAGCTGATTCGCGGGGCCACTGTAGCTGTTGATTTGGAGCTCGACAACATGGCCGGTTCGGTTGCTGCACTGAACACCACTCCATTGGCAGCAGTCCTGCCCTTGCCAAGACGACAGGTAGTCGTCCGGATCGATGAGGCCAGCTTTGAAGGCAAGAAGGGCATCTCGCTCATGGGGGATGCAGAGGGTGGTGATGCTTGGTGGGAGCGCAGGCACGGCTGCAGGGGTAGATGGGCTCTGGCCGACGGCGAGGCAACACATCGTCGTAATGATAACTGTAACTTGGATCAGGCGCCCGGCCATTTTCGGACTGCTCGCATCCATGGGGCAGCGTCGTCTGGTAGTCGATCTATCTTTATCTCTGGAGCTGTGGTGTTTCCATCAGTCTTCAATTATGATGTATCACAGCACTGGTGATCAGGTTCCTTTGTTTCGACTTGGCTAATTCCAAGCCGTTGTTCTTGAATTGACTGTAGAAAGAAGAATTGAGCAATAGTCTATCTTGATGTGACTGGCCATGGTGTGCATCATGGAGAGATTTGAGAAGAAATTTCTTCTGGGTCGTGGTGGTCGTTGTTCTTTCATGTGCATAAGTTGCACGGACTGCAAGATTGTCTCTGGCTATTTATATGACGACCAGATTTTCTCCAGTGATGTCTCTAGAAACACTTGAATTCCAACCGATGGTGACATCTCAATCGACCAAACAAAAAAATTGTAAACTTTTGTTCATTGTGAAAGTCTTTTACAGTGCACACTACTACGCTATACTACAATTCGAAAAGGACTTGTATGAAAGGATACGACGGGTTGAGATTAATCGTATAATACTAAAAATCTTAAGTTGTAGTATAGTGTAGGGATATAATTGAAAATATGTAAAATGGTATTGTTGAAATTTATCATGTCTTTCTTAATTGAGCGCGGGGGGAGAGAAAATTTACCTATATAAAAAACCGATTATACTTCATATTACCACCTGGTTGTATTCTTCACTGTAAATAAGAATTTTCGGGAGGGCCAAGAAAGAATGGTTAGGTATCTACAAATTGATAACATAGAGGACAATGACATGATAAGAAAAAGGAACATTTCCAAAATACTCCCTTTTAGACTAAATCTGGATAACCCCTAAATTATATTTTAGTTCAATTTATCCTATGACCTATGCGATTTGGTTCAGTTTATCCCTAACCATTGTGAGTCTCTACGCCGTTGAACGTGTGATATCCACGCCGTCTATTATGAAAGTTCGGCACATATACTACTCCCTCCGTTTCTAAACGTAAGCATTTGTTGACTTTTTCTGAGCACATTTGACCATTCGTTTTATTAAAAATTTATGAAAATATTATTTATTTTGTTATGATATGTTTTATCATCGTATATATTTTAAGTATATCATAATTATTTTTATATTTTGACAAAAAAATTAATAAGACGAATAGTCAAATGTGTACCATAGAAATCGAAGAATGTTTATATTTAGGAACAGAGGGAGTACAATTATGTACTTCCAAGTATATAGCTGGCATGGATGACAGAGATATATGTGGTCGTAGTTAGAACTTGAAAGTCATCAGTCGGGACACTAGGAAAAATTTAGAACCAGTGGTCTCGGGGGATAATTTGCTTTGAGACGTGTCCTCGAATGTGTTACAGTATAGTGCCTTGTGTGTGTAGCTGTGAGTGAACGTGAGCTCTTACCCGAAAGGCCGAAACACACACCGATCAAGTTTGGCAGGAATGGCGCCTGCTCTGCAGATCTGTCCTTTTCGTTTGCAAGTACACGGCGGGCGCCATACGCTCTACGTCCCCTCACTCAGAGTCTCAGACTAACGTCATGCGTTCGCTAAGTTCGGTTGACAGGGTGCTAACCCCCGCAGGTGCAGTAACAAATATTCTTGTGTTGCTTTTTTCTCCTTTCATATAATCATTAATTCTCTTGCAACTAAATCGAATATTGATGCATGCAGTAAGAAGTGTTCCTCAGTTCTTCTCCATTTATGCTCTTGTAGTAATTCAAACAAATATTGATACATGCATTTATTTAATTAGAATTGTTGAATTATTGGGAGGAATGGAGACATATTTTGGACTATTTGTGTTATACTATATGCAACTTTTGCACTCAAGTAGTGAATAATTTAAGACTTGGTATGTTAATTTTGTTAATTTTTTAAACTGCTTACGCATTATATATGATTGTATCATTTATATATTTATCAGACAGAATTATGTATGAAAAATTTATCATGACATACCCAATTTTAAAATCCTAAGTATGCCACTGTTCTCGCCCCGTCACCACTCTTCATTGTCACGAGTGAGGGGCAGCGATTGGGTGGTGGGGGGAGAGGGGGGAGGGGGGGGGTAAGCATCTTGTGGGAGAGGAAGAGAGCTTGTGAGATGGCAGATATCGAGTGGGAGGTCGGCAGGAGAGGAAGAGAGGGAGGGAGGGGGTTGGTGGAGGGAGAGTAATAAGGGAGGGGCGGCAGAGGGAGATGTGAAGTAAACGGCGGAGATAGACGAGGGTATTGACACATGTGAGGGGACAAGAGTTGGAGTTGATAAAAATTTCGGGTCCAAACTCCTCTCTTCACTATTGGATAGTGAGAAGATGGTAGTGATAATTTTCACCGTCGTTTGAACTGCAAACCAGTTTCACTACCGGTATCATTATTTTCTTTATATTATTAACTTCCAATTCGGTTGTCATGTGCAGTGATACCTCGGTTGGGATAACCTTAGTCTGTAGTAGGATGCATATACGTGGTCAGCATACTGGCTTGCGGTATCACTGATAGCCACACAGCTCTAAGGCCACAAACAATTGGAGCCAACACTATCTCATACAAATCATATGTCTATATCACACACTGCAAAGAGTTAATCCTTCTGATGATTTAGCTTTTAGCACATAACTCAAATATAAAGCGATCCCATGTATTATACTCCTATAATCTAGAAATGTGTGCATGAGACTATGTTTCTATTTGGATCCACCCAACTATTTAGAAACTTTCTTTTAGCTAGCTAATTAAAGTTTAGCTAGGGATGTTTGGATCCACTGGTTAAATGATATTTGAAGTGGTCTATCCTACCCCTCCCTCCCACTTTAGAAGTTTTTCACAAACAAGGTGGAGTGGCAATTTAGTCTTTGACTAGTTTAGCTGAGTTTAGTTGGGTTCAACCCGCTACAAGAATCTTTAGCCAGCTAAACTTTAGCTGAATCCTGTTTAGATCCCTAGCAGGTAAAATTAACTTTTTTTTGACAAGAAACATAATATATATATTAAGCAACCATATTACAAAACGATCATCCAAAGAACATCGAATTACAAGAAGGTCCTTGGACCTGAGCACTACTGATTCCACCTAGATTCGGCCGGTGAAGAACACGCCGGCGGAGAGCTGAGATATCACCGGCGGCGAGAACAGCTTGGTGGAGATACCACGCCTTGCATCGGTTGAAAAGGGGGTGACCGAGATGCTGAGGAAGATCACACCGAGCAACCGACTGATATAGAGGCTTCTCGTCGCCAGTGGTACATGGATCTCGAACACAATTCCCCAGTTGAGGCGGATTCTTCTGACCTTCTTCTGGTGTGGATGTGCCGAGGCGGCCAAGGAGCTGAAGATGTAGGGGCTGCTTGGAGGCGGAGTGACGCAGAGGCGGAGCAGACGCTGAGCCGAGGAAACCCGATGCCGATCGATGCGTTCGACGACAAGCACGAACTCGTCGGAACAACCGTCGAACAAAGCAGCGGGGCACAGATCCAGGGACACCTAAACTCCTCTGAGCGTTCGACGACCGACATGGGTCGGAACAACCAGCAGAGGCAGGCATCAGGAAGCAGGGGAGAGAGCTCGTCGGAGTGTTCGACGCCTTCAAACTCCTGTCGGAGAGGAGGAAGACGGAACAACCAAGAACGGGCAGAGTAACCCTAGCTAAAACTGGATCTGTGGCGGCAGAGCACCATCTGCCGGGGAAAGAGAAGAAGAGCGGAGGGGAAATCGCTGGGGAAAAGGAAGAAGCTTTATTTATGCATACCTTGGCCGGATCTCCATCAGCGGCGAGCAGTGTAAGAACCACGACGACGGCGATGAAGAGCGCGGCTAGGGGAGCTCCTATGGCTCTTCGGCTCTGAAGCCGGAGCAAGAAGGGAAAGGGGCCAGGAGAGGGTAGATAGGAGGCGGCGATGGGCGACGAGGCTGGTGGTGGCGATAGGTGGCGGCGGCGAGATCTAGAAACGGCGGTGGAAGAGGAGAGGGAGGAGAAAGGTAACACGGCAAGATGCCTAATACTACCGTGAGCCAGTCCTGTCAGGTAAAATAACTTGCCTCTTCATAAAAAAGAGCCCCCCCCCCCCCCCCCCTCTTCCGTCTCTTCCTACTGGATAAAAATATGATGTGATATTTCGTTGAGTTAGCTGACATGTATTGTGGAAGTGGTAAAGGGTCTACTGTTATCTGTAGACCTCCAACATGACACAGATCAAGATCCAATTTTCTCTTGGCTACTTAGGGATTTATGTTTTATATAACGCTTTTTGTCCCTAAGGTATTGAGCACCTTTGTTTGAGTTTATGTGTTTCGTACCTAGTGACCTACATGTTACTATCTTCATTAGGGTGCGAATCAAAGCCTTGTACCATTTTTTAATATTGTAATACTCTCTTTACTTAATTTTATCAAACTGTCAGTTGTCGCAAGGTTTTAAGTGATGAAACGGAAGAAATTTGTAGATCAAAGTCGAACACAATCCAAGATCTGAAAGGATATCGTATGCTCGTAGTTTAAGAGGGGGAAGGGGTGAATTGGGCAACTTAAAACCTTAAGCTTAGAGTTATCACTATTTGCTCAAAATATAAACTAGAACATACTACCTAGATGTGCAACTAAGGTTGTTCTAGTGTGAAACTCCCATCTCAAAACAAGTTTTGCAACCTATAGTCAATCCTAGCAAGATACTACTCTAGGAAAGTAAAGACAAGTAAGGATTGCAAGAATGTAACGTGAAAACGTAAAGAGGGATGAGAGGAAGTAAACTCTTGACACGCGGTTTATCTCGTGGTATCGATAGGCACTAAGCCACCTCTAGTCCACGTTGTTGAAGCACTCACACAAGAGTATTGCTTCCTGGTCACCAAGTCTCTCCCAAGAGCACAACTTGACTTGCCACTTAGGCTCAGCCACAAAGGCACTCGCCAAGCTCTCTTGGTCACCTTGATGCCGTCTCCACTAAGGAGCTTCTCCACCAAGGAAGGGGTCTCCACATCCCCCGCACAAAGTGTCCTCGCCGCTCCACACCAAGCCGGAGGGTCGAAGACGTTTACCGGAGAGCCACTTAGGCTCCAAGGCTTCCGACGCACCTTGTACAGCTTGATCCACTCAAGAATCACCTCACAAGGTAGACACACTTTGCACTCACTCAGCTCTAAGCTAACCTAGCACTAAGCACACACACCAAGCATATGCAAAGCCTTTTGATCTTCACTTAAGCACTAGTATGGCATGGATGTGATCTCCAATGTGTCTTGCATTCCTCTAGACTTCCACACTCTCCAGCTAGCTCAAATTGTGGGGTGGAAAGGGTATAAATAGCCCAAGACATTCATAGAATCATAGAGCCGTTGCTCCAACGGCTCGTTCTTTTCTGGGTACCATCGGATGATCCGACGCTATGCTTTTTCCTGGGCGTCGGTTCATCCGGTGCTACTAGTCATTGCCTTCCATCTCACTTGACTGTTGACACAAATCATCCGACGCATTGACTGACGCACTGTTGGTTCATCCGGTGTCGAAGACCCCCCGACCAAAATCTCTCTGTTAGCTTCTTCAAGGCCGTCGGATGAACCGTTGCTTGAAGGATCGATAGCCCGTAGAAGGGGGGTTGAATATGGGCCTTCTTTTAAATTTCTAGAACAAGTAAATAACAGCCTTAGCCCAGAATCTAGTGTTGCCCATCTAGAAAGGTTTTTCTCTACAAACTAGGCACACTAGCAAGAAAGTTCCTTAGTAAGATTCACACTAGCAAGTATAAACCACCCTAGTTAAGATGAAAGAGAAGCAAGACACACAATCAAAAACTAGAGCAAGAAAACTTAAGTGCGGAATGTAAATGCTGAAATTTAGTGCAAGAAAGTAGAGAGAAGGGACACGAGACAACCGAATTTTTCCCGTGGTATCGAGGAGTTGACGCTCCCCCCTAATCCACGTTGGAGCACTCACTAAGAGTATTGCTCCCCCTCAAGTTACAAAGACTTGAGTGCTCACTAAGAGTACCCGTTCTCCATCTCCGGAACGGTGGGTCTCGAACCGTGTACACCAAGCACTTCTTGGGGCTCCCACAAACACCAAGAGCTCACCAAGAACCCTCTGATCACCAAGACTGCCTAGGAGCCGTCAATCTCCAAGAGTAACAAGCCCACACACCTTCACTTGACCAATGCACTCAACTATGTCATGGTATGCACCTTGAAAACCCTTGATCACCAAGAAAGAAATCCCCAAGCAAAAGGAAGATGAATCCCAATGGAAGTAAGCACTAAATCCTTCTCTCCTTGGCTGTTGTAGTTCTTCAGAGTAGCTTCACCTTCTCAAGAGACGAAGGAGGGTCATATATATAGGCTAAGCAAGGGAGGCTAGCCGTTGGAAAAGTGCTGCAGAAAGTAGAACCGTCGGATGAACCGACGGTTCCCCCTGTTTCAAGCATCGGTTCATCTGGTGACTCACAACTCCAAAACTAGCCGTTGAACTAGCTGAGCCACTCAACTCATCTGACGCATGCACCGACGAACTGACAGTTCATCCGGTGCTGAAGGACTTCAACTCTGGGCGTCTCTGTCTTGATGAACACATGTCGTCGGATGAATCGCTGGGCACCAAGCGCACCGTCGGTTTGTCCGGTGCTGAAGCACTTCAAACCCTGGCCTCTCTGTTAGCTTCTGTCTTCAATTCGCACGAGCGCCAGATGAAACGCTACACTGACTGTCCATGGACCGTCGTTTCATCTAGTGCTGAAGACCATTCACTTCAAAACCTTCTGTTAGCTGGGACGAGGTTACCGGATGAACCGCTGATGGACCGTTGGTTCATCTGGCGGTGTCAACTTCTGCAACTTAGCTTCTTAATCATCCGATGAATGTAGAATAACGTTCGGCGGATCATCCGATGCTATGATTTTGATTTCAACTCGTCCAATTCAATCTTCTTTGAGTTTTTCCTCGATTCTTTTGCTTCCAATGTGTTTCCAAGAGTACTATGAGCTATTTTGGATCCAAGGAGCTTGAATGTGCATGAATATGGCATAGCATTTGGCATGGTCAAGCTATTAATGTGTGATCCCCTCTTAATAGTACGGTCAAACACTACAAACTAGCAAATCCAAGTGTCTTTCATCTCCTTGTGACACTTGGAACTAGAAATGTCCTTAGCCTTGTAGTATTTGCCCGTTGATCATCCATAATTTCAAATTGAAGAGTATATTTTCCTTTATAACTTATGACAATAAACCAAGATTAAATCTGATAGGTGATGGCCCGATCTTCCGAGAGGTAGATGGATATGTCGATTGGTGGAGACTTGACGTTGGCGATCTTGGCTTCGAATCAACACGATTCGGACCCCGCAACCGTTACACCACTGCTCTGTTGGTTATCAACCAAGCACAACTTGATTGACCTCGCCACGAAGGCTTTTCCCTACAAGCGAATCGAGAACATAAGCAAGAAAACGGTAAACACGCAATCGAATATTGCAGATGTAAGTGAAGCGAATATCAATGCAGTTCAAGCACTCGATTCGAGAGGACTAGTCGACACAGTCGAAAAGATGCAAGAACAGGGGCCTTGGATCACAACAAAAAGACTTGGTGTCACAGTTACAATGAATCACAAAAGTTTCGACTTTGAAAACTTCAACTAAACAAAACCCGATCCTAAACGGCGGCGGTGACTGAGTTTTAATGACTAGGGCGAGCTAGGGTTGGAGGGCGACCAGGGGGCGTCCACAACGTGGGCTTAAGGCCCGACACGATACACGGCCAAATTGACCCAAAAAGGTGACGCAGCACCTTGTCGTGGTCACATAGCATGATCCACAAACCTTCTGAAGCTGGGACCAGAACTAAAATGACAGCGTCGTCGTCCCCTTTCCAACGCATCCTTATACGCCTCATTTCGACGCCGGACGAGGAAGATATCGCCGAAATCGTGCAGAGGTGTCGGCTGAATCCGAACCGAACGTGGCAGCCGAGTTGGAGACGACTTGTAGCATGGGGAAGGATGTGGCGTGCGCGTATCCAGCGTGGCGATGTCCTCATCAAAATCCGCTACAAAAAAAGGTTAGTCACAAGTATATGGTTATCATTTATCACCGAAACACACCCTTACCAAAGGTGCGTCAAGGCCTAGATGCTTACACTGCTACCACCGTCAGTTCATCCGGTGCTTAAGCCTTTGCAACTCGCTGCTCTCTGTCTTGACTTCCTGGACCGCTGGATGAACCGCTGCCACCTCGTCGGTTCATCCGGTGCAACTACTCCTGTCTTGGCGCGTCTTTGTCTTGTTCAAACTAATCATCGGATAGACCGACGGTCGAACTGACTGGACCGTCGGTTCATCCGGTGTTGTTGATTCCTGCTGCTTGGTCTCTGTCATTCATCCGACGCATGTAGAAACGATGACATCGATTCATCTGACGCTACCCTTTGACCTTTAACTTGTCCAATTCAATCCTCTTAGAGTTTTTTTTATTCCTCAAAATATACACTATCTTCTCATTTTGGCATGTGACATTTTTGCATTCATAGGACCTAAAAATGTCTATAAGGACATGCTAGACAATATGATTAGTCCCATTACTTGTGTTATCATGAATCACCAAAATCAACTTGAACAAATGGCATATAAGGCCATGTTCGCTACAAGATCATGTCATGTCATATATGCTATACTGCAATGCAAGTACATGACTGTAGGATTATTGACACAAACATCTTAAAGAACTGATAACTTAGTGCTAATGAGGTCTCACTTCAGCTTATTATTACACAATAACACAAAGCACAGCATAAGAAACACACAGTGTAAACTATATAGAAGTGTTCAACGATAGGGCAGCGGAGGGAACGCCTTCACAACTCCTGGTTCCGGAATTTTCTTATAATAGCAGCCTTGCTCAGAGCTGCTTGCACGTAAACCTTGTTGTATAATTGATCAAAATGCCAAAAGTAAGCAACCCTCCACGTTTTGTTCAACAGCAGAGCACAGAACACTGCCCAAAGACCAATAAGGTATCCGCTGCTGGTGCTGAGGTAGAAAAACAATGTATCATATATTGCACTTTCACGTTCTTGATTTACATCTAGACCCGTTTCATTCGTCGAGCAATTGTTAAGAAGTGGAGGCCCACAAAGTCCGGGATTACCAATGTACATGTACTGATTATTCAGTGTTTGCAGCTGCTGTCCTGAAGGGATTCTTCCTGATAAATCGTTGTAGGAAAAATTAAGGCAACTCAAGAATGTAAGATCTGATAAACTTGAGGGTATTTCGCCAGTGAAATAATTGTAAGACAGATCAAGGGATTCTAATTCCCTTAAAGAACCAATATCATCTGGAATTGGCCCAGTTATTTGGTTTTTAGAGAGATTCAGACTCCGAAGTGCCTTGAGTAAAGATAGTTCCTTCGGAATGTGTCCGGTGAAACCATTGCTTGACAAGTCAATTAACACTACATGTTTTGTGAGTTCATGGGTGTAGTTAAGCTCTCGATCTTTTATGAATGTTGATATGCTGTCACTACTGTAATTATATGCACCACTGTGATTCAAAGCTTCTGTCATGGCTATCAACCCTGCTAGAGATGAAGGTAGACTTCCTGATATGTTGTTGTGTGCTACATCCAAATAATGAAGATTAACCATCTTTGTTATCTGCTTAGGAAGGGGACCATTAAACATATTCGATCTTAGTATCAACACCTCAATGTAGGGCATTTGTTCCACAATCCATGTTGGCACACTTCCAGAGAAATTGTTGTGTGAAAGGTCAAGAAACCTTATATTTGAAGCCCAACGAAGGAAACGAGGGAATTCACCAGAAAGATTGTTATTTTTCAAGTCTACCATAAGTAATAATGAACACCTGTTCTTTAGACATTGTGGAGAATCCCCTGTTAGTTGATTGTTTGACAGGTTAATTTCCTGGAAACTATCACACACGTATGCTGGGAAGGTTCCTGTAAAATTGTTGTTGTAGAGAAGCAACTTCTTTAGATAGGGAGCCGTGATTTTTGCTGGTAGCTTCCCAGACAAAGAATTTCTAGAGAGATCCATATCTCCCATTATTGGCAGCTCCAAACTTGATGGTAAAACTCCAGTGAGGCTATTTATTGACAGGTCCAAGTGGGAAGCGTTAGAAAAAATAGCCCAAAACCATTGCGGCAAAACATCATTTATCTTTGTATTGGAAATATCAAGGTAGCTTAAGCCAGTTTGCCATCTCAGCCATGATGGGAACTGATGCCCCATGTCGCATAATCTGAAATAACCTTTCAACAATCTAAATGGAGGAACCCAATCATCACCAAAATATAATTTCAGGGGGTTTTCTGAAAGCCTCAGATATTCAAGGTTTACTAGATTTCGAAAGTGTTGTTTGGAAATCATTCCACTGAAGTTATTGAAGCCAAGGTCTAAGTAAGTCAAATTACTAAGTGATCCGAACCCATCAGGTATTTCTCCAGCTAACATATTCTGAGATAGGTCAAGATAGCTGAGATTAGTTAGATTTTTGTAGCGAACATGACCTCATATGCCATTTGTTCAAAGCTTAATTTTGGTGATTAATGACAACATGATCAATGGGACTAACCATATTGTCTAGCATGTCTTTGTAGACACTTCTAGGTCCCAAGAATGCAAAAATACCACATGCCATAATGAGAAGATAGTGTATTTTTCAAGGGTCAAAACCGTGGAAGAAAAAGAAAGAAAAAAGTAGGAATCAACTGCATCGGATGAACCGACAGTACACTAGAAGACAGCGTCGGTGTAACGACCGGATGAAGTAGTACACTGCATGAAGACTCGAGTCAACACTATGATCACCGGATCATCCGATGCCCCCATTTCTAGTTGCGCCGGATGAATCAAGAGGCCAAGCCTGCAGAAACCAGTAGCACCGGATGAACCGATGGGTGAGCAGCGGTTCATCCGACGGCGTCATATCAGCTAACAGAGAGGTCCGGGAGTGAAAGCTCTTCAGCACCGGATGAACCGATGGACATATGGGTTTTAGCAGCGGTTCATCCGACGGCCGCATATTTGCTAACAGAGAGGTTTTGGTCGCGAACCCATCAGCACCGGATGAACCGACGGCTAGGCAAGATGACCATCGGTGCAAGCATCGGATGAATATCGTCAGCAGATTTGCAACGGCTAAGTGACGTGGAGGGCACCGGATGAACCGACGCCTATGGAAAAGAGACCATCGGTTCATCCGGCGGTACAGTTTTCTATAGCCGTTAGCCAACGGCTCTTTAGACGCATTGGGCTATTTATACCCCCTCCACTCACCCATTTGGAGTTGCTGGAGTGTGTGGAAGTGCAGAGGAGTTCAAGACTCATAGAAGATCATATCCAAGCCATCCAAGTGCTAAATTGCTCATCCATAGACTTGCACATGCTTTGTGTGTGTGCTTAGTGTTAGGTTTAGCTTAAAGCTAAGTGAGTGCAAGGTGTGCCTACCTTGTGAGGTGATTCTCCGGCAAACGTCTTTGACTCTCCGGCTTAGTGTGGAGCGGTGAGGACACTTTGTGCGGGGGACGTGGAGACCCCCTTCCCTTGGTGGAGAAGCTCCTTAGTGGAGGCGGCATCAAGGTGACCAAGGGAGGTTGGCGAGTGCCTTCGTGGCGAGCCTTTGTGGCAAGTCAAGTAGTGCTCTTGAGAGAGACTTGGTGACCGGGAATACTCTTGTGTAGAGTGCTTCAACGTGGACTAGGGGTGGCTTAGTGCCTACCGATACCACGGGATAAATCGTGTGTCAAGAGTTTGCTTCCTCTCATCCCCCTTTACGTTTCCACATTACATTCTTGCAATCCTTGTTTACCTTTACTTACCTAGAGTAGTATCTTGTTAGGATTGGCTATAGGTTGCAAAACTTATTTTGGGATGGGAGTTTCACACTAGAACAACCCTAGTTGCACATTTAGATAGTATGTTCTAGTTTATGTTTCATGCATGTAGTGAAAGCCATAGGTTAAGTTTTTAAGTTGCCTAATTCACCCCCTCCCCCTCTTAGGCTACGAGCATCCGATTCCTTACAAGTGGTATCAGAGCCGGGACTCACTTCCTTCACAAGGATACGCCAATTCGATTGGCAATTTGTGAAAACCGGCTCATTGGATCGGTTAGGCTGCACCGCCTAGTGAGTTGCTCTTTAGAGGATGAAAGGGGTGGATACCTTAGTTTTGGCTTCACATTTCGATGGCACGGGCTACTCTCGTTGGAAGGTCCTCATGGAAGCTTATTTACAAGCTAAGGATCTTGATGTTTGGAGGGTCACCAATGAGGGTGTTAGAAATGGTACTAGGAAGGAGAAACAATTTGATGTTATTGCAAAGAGTATCATTTTATCCTCTCTAGATGTAGGTGTTTTCAATAGAGTTTTTAATAGTGAAAATGCTCATGTGCTATGGAATACCATCAAGGAACAAAATGAGGGTTCAAAAGAAGTAGCTAATGAACGTTACAGTTGTCTCCTTGAGGAATTCAATAGCTTTAAGCAACTTGAGAATGAAAATGCCGAATCTATGTACTCACGCCTAAATGTTCTTGTCAATGAGATTAATGCTTTAGGTGTGAAGGACATCACGGACATGAACATGAACCGCAAGATCCTTCAAAGTCTTCGGAAGCTCGATTATGACTTGGTGAAAGCTATCATCTATGAGAAGAAGCTTGAAGAGTTGAAGCCTTCTCAAATCTTGAGCAAGATCATGGCACATGAATTTCAAGTCATGCCCAAGTCCAAGAAAGTTTCCAAGGATGAGCTCAAGACCAAGGAAGAACCAAAAGTTGAGCCCAAGCCAACACCCCAAGAGCCATCTTCTCTAACCGCAAGCCATGCTCTCTCAAGCCAACAAGAGAAGAAGTTGAGAAGGATGGCGATTCATGGAAGCTCAAGTGAAGATGATGATGGTGATGATGAAGGATCCTCAAGTGATGAAGAGGTCGAGTCGATGGTTGCCATGTACGTGAAGAAGATCTTCAAGTATGTGAAGAAAGTCAACATGTACGGCTACAACATCCACTTGAGAGAAGGGCGTCATCATCAACATATCAAGTTCACCAAGATCAAGCGCAAGCCCAAAAAGAAGGTGGTCAAGGAAGGGAAGCCGAAGCAAGAAGCACTCACCGCCGTCCGTGAGTGGATAAGTGGTGGAGAATCAAGCTCTTGTAGCTCAAGTGATGAATCAAGCAAGAACTTCACCACCCGCTTCATGCAAGGTCCCCTATCATCATCACACATGTGCCTTATGGTCCAAGGTATGGAAAGCAATGTGAGTGATGATGAATCCGATGCCACTTCAATTGATGATCTTGTTGAGCTAGTAAATGAGCAAAAAGGAATGCTAGAAAGACAAGCTAAAGAAATTAAAGAACTTAATGCTCTCAATGATCTTAGTGCCACCCTTGCTACAAATTATAAATATTTGTTGTGCAAATTCAAATTGCTTAGCAAGGAGTGTGATGAGCTAAAATCTAAGCTTGAGAACATTGAAGTTAAAACTAGTGATTCCTTTGAGCTCAACGAATCATCTATCCCTTGTGCAATTCCTATATCCAAGGTAGATGCTTCAACTTCTTGCATTGATTTAATTGATGAATCTAGCTCACCATCTTGCAATGAGAATGTTAAGATTTTAAGCATGAAGAATGATGAGCTCAAGCAAGAAGTGAAATGGCTCCGAGAGAGATTGGTCAACTTGATGGGAAAGGGCAAGAACAATGAAGAACAAGAAGAAGCCTCTCAAGACATGAAGAGCAAAGTCCAACCTTCTCAAGATAACCGTGATGACATGGTGAAGAAGCTTGAGAAGGGATCAATCGTGACTTGCTACAAGTGTCATGAAGAAGGGCACAAGTTCTACAAATGCCCTCAATTCGTCAAGAAGATGGACAAGGGTGAGAAGAAGAAGATGAACACCACCATCAAGAGCTCTCTCATCTACACCAAGCCCAACCGCAAGAACAAGATCAAGAGCAACTCCTATGTCATCAAGAAGAAGTCTAATGGCAAGGTGGTTGCACACAAGATTGGGAAGATGAAGGAGTGGGGTTGGAACCAACCCATTTGGGTGCCTAAGGAAGTCATCACCAACATGAAAGGGCCTCAAATGGTTTGGGTTCCTAAGGCCACATGAAGGCCATGAGAGCGGGGACTTGGGAGGCTTGGCACAAAGAAGAAGTGATGATTCAAGTCTAGAAGCCAAGTTTGCAAGATTGGACATGTGTTGCCCAAGTTCCCCGGTTAAGGTAATGGAAACTAACTCATCTCATGTATCATTGTAGCTCCATTGCCTTGTTTAGGTTGCATTTGTTGCTATGCCTAGTTGTTTACATATGGTAGGTTGCTTGTGTCATGTGCTAACCCATGAGCAACCTACATGGTTTGATTAGTGTGTAGGAAAGCTACACTCGTTTCTTTCATGGTGCATATTTTCATTTATATCTCTTTGCATCATGAGCAAGCTATAGGGTTAGCTTCCCTTTTGTTGTCATAAATAATGTGCATACATTTGGTTGGTGATTCAAACACTAAATGCACATATTTAGGGGGAGCTCATCCTATGGTTTGTTTATGAGACTAACATTGTTTCAACCTTATCTTTTGTAGTCCCTAAGTGACGCGTTCCGGTGCGGTACTTCATTCTAAGAGAATGATATTTCACTCTAAATGTGATCTAACATCTCTAAGAGAGTGAATATAGCAATATGAGCTTCATGCTATTGAGTCATGTCCTTGCGAGCTTATGTCTCTATATAAGTTCAAAGGCAATGAACTCATACATTCCTAATCCTTGTGGTACCCCAAGTGTCTTGCTTGCAAAGCTTCTTTCAAAGTGGTGTTATCTCCAAGTGATATCGTTTCCAAGTGGCTTATCTCAATGTGGTGCCAACAAGGTAGAAGAGGAACAACCCCCGGAGGTGTGCAATGCTCAAAATCTACAAGTGGTAATGTTGCAAGAACTCTCTTGTATTATCTCTTGTCTTTTAAAGCTACCTCCTTGCATGATATGCTCTAAGCTTCCTTATCTTACAAGTATTTATAGTTGTGCACTTGTTTTTTACACTATCTTTTTGTGCACACACTTAGGGGGAGCTTAGTTTATATCATGCTAGTCTCATGAGCTTGTGATCCACCTTAGTTATTCACGCATGTGGTATCTTCATTGATATCATACATATGGATCATGGTTCATGCGGCTTTCTTCCTTGTATTTAACATTTCTTTTTGAGCTATGATTGCTAGGACTTGCTAAATTTCCTTTGGAGACTCCTTGTTTTGGACACTTTTTGGAGATTTTATTCCAAAGGGGGAGAATTTGGAGCAAAAGCAAGCCAATGTTTCCAAAGGGGGAAGTAGCAAGCTACATGTAAAGAGAAGATCATAAAAGAGGGAGAACACATCAAGGGGGAGTTGGATGGTGGTAAGCATCCAAACAAGTATAAGTAGTTCAATTTTGTCAATTTTTGCAAATTTATGCTTGCTTTGATTGTGTTGTCATAAATCACCAAAAAGGGGGAGATTGTAGCGAATATGGCCTCATATGCCATTTGTTCAAAGCTTAATTTTGGTGATTAATGACAACATGATCAATGGGACTAACCATATTGTCTAGCATGTCTTTGTAGACACTTCTAGGTCCCAAGGATGCAAAAAAGTTGCACTCATTTGTGAAAAAAAAATTCAAATAAACTTCGTTTAGTACGTCATGCATAAAAGATTCCTTGAGACTAAAATTTAGTCAGTACAAAACAAACACGGCCCAATTCGCTCTCCACCACAAGTTGACCGGCATGCTGGCTGGATTGACATCAACTTTTTCTTTTGGCATGAGAGCACCCGCAATGATTATAGTAAGTTGCTTTCTATAACCATGTCCATGTAGGATATAGTAAGTTAGATAATATGTCTAACAATTATGCTATTTCTGTGGGTCCCACATTCCAACCTCTGTTAGATAAGCATATAAAGATGTAACAATATTTGTATGCGTGTGCAGGGACTTGTGGTGGCCGGCTTGTCAATGTTGGTTGTAGCCATATCTTGTTGTTGTAATCTAGCTCATAGTTATCTTGTAAATCCCAACAAACCAGCCGGCCAACACAATATTTGTTCACCAAGATGTAATCCACGCAAGGGGAGTTTCCTTGCCATATATTAACACGCATCGCCGGCCAGAGATGGTCACGGTGTTCCATCTACAAGCTTTCACATGTCTGATAACTTTCATGGTATCAGAGCCTAGGTTAGACACCAACAAAATTCCATCATGGGATCAAGCTCCAACGCCGCCATGATCAACACCGCCCTCCTCAACCCGTTGATGGGCATCGTCATCACGGAGAAGCTCGGCAAGTCCAACCATGCAATGTGGAAAGCTCAGATTCTCGCCGCCATGCGAGGGTCACGATTGGAGGGGTACCTCACTGGTGCCTCAGCTGCCCCTGCCGAAGAGATCGCCGGCAAGGATGCCAACGGCAAGGACACGCTGATCTCCAATCCGGCATTCGAGGAGTGGTTCTACCGCGACCAGCAGGTACTTGGCTTCGTCCTTGGTTCTCTTGGGCGTGAAGTGCTTGCTCAGGTCGCCGCTCAAGACACCGCAGCAAAACTGTGGGCTGCGATCGAGGGGATGTACGCGTCCCAGAACAGGGCGCGAGTCGTGAACACACGACTTGCGCTCACCACCCCGCAGAAGGGAAGCCAATCTGTCACCGAGTACGTTGGCAAAATGCGTACTCTCGGTGATGAGATGGCAGCCGCCGGGAAGCCGCTTGAAGATGATGAGCTCCTGACCTACATCCTCACCGGCCTCGACATGGAATTCAACCCTGTCGTCACCTCCCTCCTAGCAAGAAAAGAATCTGTCACTGTAAGTGAGGCTTATTCGCAACTTCTTGCCTTTGAAACTCGTATGGAGATTATGAGCAGTGGCAACTCCGGATCTTCGGCAAATTCGGCAAGTCGCGGAGGTCGTGGAGGCTCTGGTGGACGTGATCGCGGTACCAACCGGGACCGCGGCCAAGGAGGAGGAAGAGGCCGCAACAATTTCAACCCGCGTAACAATGGAGGCGGCCGTGGCAGCCAAGGCCGCGGCAACCAGGGCAGCTCCAGGCCGACGTGCCAAGTCTGCCTTAAACCTGGCCACACTACAGATAAGTGTTGGCATAGGTTTGAGGAAGATTTTGTTCCTGAGGAGAGGCACGCTGGCGCAGCCATGAACTCCTACACCGTCGACAACAATTGGTACACTGACACCGGCGCGACCGACCACATCACAGGAGAGTTGGAGAAGCTGGCCGTTCGTGAGAAGTACAATGGTGGTGATCAAGTTCACACCGCCAATGGAACAGGTATGAGTATTAAACACATTGGTCACTCTGCTGTTCGTACCCCTGATAAAAATCTTGAATTGCGCAATATCTTACATGTTCCATCCACCAAAAAGAATCTTGTTTCAGTTCATCGTCTAGCATCTGATAACAATGTATATCTTGAATTTCATCCTGATTTCTTTCTCATAAAGGATCGGGACTCGAGGAGCACTCTGCTTAGTGGGCCATGCCGCAGAGGGATGTACCCACTTCCCTCAACACCAGCATCATCGAAGCAAGTGTGTGGAGTCAACAAAGTGCCGCTTGATAGGTGGCATCATCGTTTAGGGCATCCTTCATTTCGTATTGTTGAGAGAATTCTTAGAGACAATAAACTTCCTTGTTCTTTTGATTTAAATAAAGATATTGTGTGTGATGCGTGCCAAAGAGCCAAAAGTCATTAACTTCCATATCCCACATCAACTAGTGTTTCCTCTCATCCTCTTGAGCTTGTTTTCTCTGATGTTTGGGGTCCTGCGCCTGAATCAGCCGGTAGATTCAAATACTATGTGAGCTTCATAGATGATTATAGCAAGTTCACATGGATATATCTTTTAAAATATAAATCTGAGGTCTTCCAGAAATTTTGAGACTTCCAAAATTTAGTAGAGAGGCTCTTTGACCGCAAGATCATTACTGTCCAAACCGATTGGGGTGGAGAGTATGAGAAGTTAAACCCCTTCTTCACAAAAATCGGGATCTCTCATTTAGTGTCTTGTCCTCATGCACATCAACAAAATGGGTCGGCCGAACGCAAACACAGGCACATTGTTGAAGTAGGACTTTCCTTGTTGGCACACGCACACATGCTTCTAAAGTTTTGGGACGAAGCCTTTCTTTCAGCCACCTATCTTATAAACAAAACACCTAGCAAGGTTGTCAACTTTGAAACGCCTCTAGAGCATTTATATCAAACCAAGCCGGACTACACGTCCCTTAGAGTGTTTGGGTGTGCATGTTGGCCTAACTTACGTCCCTATAACAAGCACAAACTTACCTTTCGATCAAAGGAGTGTGCTTTCCTTGGTTACAGCAATCTCCGTAAAGGGTTCAAGTGCCTAGATATCTCTACCGGCCGAGTTTACATCTCTCGTGATGTGACATTTGATGAAAACATTTTTCCTTTCTCTAAACTCCATGAGAATGCAGGAGCTCGTCTTAGAGCTGAAATTCTTCTACTACCTCCTTCTTTGCGCAACTCAGGGGATGAAACAGTAGGTGATCCTGTGTCTAATGCTGAAAATACTAACAATTTTGATGAAGAAACAGGTGAAATAGCAGCAGAAACATCAAATAACAGTGCAGGTGCAAATCCCGGAGGCGATTTCCTCTTCATTCCGTGCAGATCCGCTCCGAGATCGTCGCCCGTCAGAGCAGCGACGCAGGCGGGTAGCGAATCTGCCTTGGGTTCAGGAGGGGCTTCTCCGAGCCAATCCGGACACGACGCGCGGCAGCCTGGCGACTCGCCTCCGCCAGGACTCTCTCCGCGCCACTCTGAAGCCCCCACGCCTCCACCAGTTGCGGCGACATGGGGGACAGGATCTACCCCGACTGCTGTGTCGCCAGCAGCTACCGCGTCGCCAGCAGCTGCACCGGAGCCGCCAGGATTGTCTGCGGCTGCTCCTGGATCCTCTGTGGCTGTCGTTCCTGGATCTTCTGCAGACGGTCCCTCCTCGCCTTCACCAGCACCTGCAGCACCTGACCGCCCTCGTACTCGTCTTCAAGATGGGATTCGAAAGCCAAAGGTATATACTGATGGTCATGTTCGCTATGGTTTTCATACTACTAGTGAACCTCGTACTATAGAAGAAGCATTGGCTAGTAAGCACTGGAAAGCAGCTATGGATGCAGAATATGATGCCCTAGTAAAAAATAAAACATGGCACCTAGTTCCACCAAGGAAAGGAATCAATATAATAGATTGCAAATGGGTGTTTAAAATCAAGTATAAGGCAGATGGGTCTTTGGACAAATATAAAGGTCGTCTAGTGGCAAAGGGCTTTAAGCAATGATATGGAATAGATTATGAAGACACCTTTAGTCCTGTGGTAAAAATGTCTACAATTAGAATTATCTTGTCCATTGCGGTCTCAAAAGGTTGGAGTATGAGGCAACTTGATGTACAAAATGCCTTCCTTCATGGAGTTTTGGATGAGGAGGTGTACATGAAACAGCCTCCAGGATATGTAGACAAGACAAAGCCAAATTATGTGTGTAAGCTTGATAAAGCTTTGTATGGATTGAAACAAGCGCCTAGAGCATGGTATGCTAGGTTGAACACCAAGTTAATTACACTCGGTTTTCATGCATCCAAAGCAGACACCTCACTGTTTTATTTCAATAAGGGGTTGGCCACAGTATTTGTGCTAGTTTATGTTGATGATATTATAGTAGTCAGCTCCAGCTCAGAGGCTACAACAGGTCTATTAAATGAGTTGAAAAAGGATTTTGCCCTTAAAGATCTGGGTGAGCTACATTATTTTGTCGGAATGGAAGTAACCAAGGTGCGTGATGGTATAATCTTGTCACAAGATAAATATGCAACTGATCTACTGAAGAAAGTAAATATGTCCAGTTGTAAGCCTGTGTTGACTCCTATTTCCACCAGTGAGAAGTTGTCAGCTTTTATCGGGGCTTCCTTAGGTCCCAATGATGCTACAAATTACAGAAGTGTAGTTGGTGGTTTACAATATTTGACCCTCACAAGACCTGATATATCATTCGCTGTTAATAAGGTCTGTCAGTTTCTCCATGCTCCAACCAATGTGCATTGGTCGGCAGTCAAAAGAATATTGAGATATGTGAAGTTAAATACAAAGATTGGGTTAAAAATAAGTAGAAGCAAATCCATGCTGGTTAGTGGCTTCTCTGATGCAGATTGGGCCGGGTCTCTTGATGACAGAAGATCAACAGGAGGATTTGCAGTCTTTCTTGGTTCGAACCTGGTCTCTTGGAGTGCACGGAAGCAACCTACCATTTCTAGATCAAGTACGGAGGTTGAATACAAAGCTGTTGCAGATGCAACTGCAGAGATTAGGTGTAATCAGATTTTGTTGAAAGAAATTGGTATACAAGCGCCAAGGGTTGGTAAGTTATGGTGTGACAATTTAGGAGTAAAATACTTGTCTTCTAATCCTGTATTTCATGCTAGAACTAAACATATCGAGGTGGACTATCATTTTGTTAGAGAACGAGTTATGAGAAATTTGTTGCAAATAGATTTTATACCAACAGGCGATCAGGTAGCAGATGGTTTCACTAAACCAATCACTACTCGACAATTGGAAAACTTCAAGTACAATCTCAACCTTAGACAGGTGTGATTGAGGAGGGGTGTTAGATAAGCATATAAAGATGTAACAATATTAGTATGCGTGCGCAGGGACTTGTGGTGGCCGGCTTGTCAATGTTGGTTGTAGCCATATCTTGTTGTTGTAATCTAGCTCATAGTTATCTTGTAAATCCCAACAAACCAGCCGGCCAACACAAGACTTGTTCACCAAGATGTAATCCACGCAAGGGGAGTTTCCTTGCCATATATTAACACGCATCGCCGGCCAGAGATGGTCACGGTGTTCCATCTACAAGCTTTCGCATCTCTGATAACTTTCAACCTCATCTCCTATTCCCCTTCTCTCCTATCTCTCACGCCACCTCTCTCTCTCGTGGCCATGATGTTAGAGTTGACAAGCTTCCTGGGAGTTCACCGCCAAATTTATTATGTGATAGGTCAAGAGATTCTAAGGAGTGTACTTCACCGATACTGTCAGGGATTATCCCACTTACTAGATGATTCCTAGATAGGTTTAAGTTCTTCAAAGCGGGAAGCTTACCAATTTCTTCAGGAAGGTATCCTGTCAAACTATTGCATGAAAGATCAAAATTAACCATGTAAATGATACCTCTAGTGAATTCAAGTTGTTGCCCTTTCATGACCACCAGTGAGCTATCAGTGTAAGAAACCACATCAGCGTCACCGATGGCAGTGTCGTAACCAACAATATCTGAAAGTGGGCCATAATGTTGAGGAGGGACAACCATACCAATCAAGGTTGCAAGCGATTGTGGTATTGTCCCTGACATATTGTTACAAGCTGCCGCCTCCTGCTACTAGGCCACAGCCGCCGGTCGCCTTGGCCCTGACGGCGTCGCGGCTGCATCCGCGTCTCGAGCCGAACGAAGCAGAGGCGCCGACAACGCTTGACCTCGCGAGGAGCGCCAGCCTCCGTCCATCTTGAGAGTGGAGGAGCTGCGTGCGGACGGCGCTGCGCATCCACCCGTGGCCGTCCCCTCCTCCCCCACCACTACGTGAAAACCTCAAATAGGTCACGCACCATTTGTAACGGGTCCTTAACACCCGTTACATGGACCCCATCTATAACGGTTGTTACGCATAAGCGCGGCAGGCTCGACCCCGACCTAGCCCTGACCTCGCCACCACAACGCTCGTTACCAATGAGGACTTCTGGTAACAGACTTCTTAAATGCCCGTTACATGTTTTCTTTGTAACGGACGTTAAAATGCGTCCGATACGAAAGTGAAACCTATCGGTAACGGGCTCTTTAAGTCCGTTACCGATGACTTTCCTATTAGAGACGCGTGGCTTTTAGGATGCGTCTCATTTTATGACGACCCAATTGGCGACGCTTGTTTGGAGCTAGCATCTCCTTTGTTTTCTCACATTAGAGACGCGTGTTGTTAATACGCGTCTGTCCTTGCGTTCCGACCTCTCTGGTATCTCCGACACCTACACTCGCTCTCTCTCCTCTGAGGGCCCCACTCGCTCTCTCCCCGCCGTTGCCGCAGTAGCATTTTCGCGCGCTCTCTGAAGGCCCCACTCGCTGCGCGTGCTCTCTCTCTCCTCAGAAAGCCAGCGTTGCAGCAGGCCGGCCGGCCGCGTGCGTGACGGCGAAAGGGGCCGGTGGACGTCGACAGCGGCGCGGCGTCCCTCCGCGCTGTACGTCGCCATCCTCCAAAGCAGCAGCTAATCCTCCTCCTTGGGCTCGGCGCCGTCCTCCACGCCGTCGCCGTTGCCGTGGCCGTGACGCCTCGTCCTCCTCCTCAGAAGCGCTCGCCTTGTAGACAATCCTCATCAAGGTGGAAATTGCCCCCTTTTATTGAACTTCGCTGTCCTAATCCTCTTACTCATCGGTTTTGGTGATGCATTATGCTCATTTGATGTATGAAAATTGCAGATGGCTATTGCTGCCCGGGCCTGGATGTACAGTAAGTCCCGAGATTGGGACAGTTTCTTAGGGGGGTCAATGGTTTTCTAGATCAAGCAGAGGCGGATATGAGAAACTGTGGTGTTCAGGCAATGCTTTGCCCCTGTATAGATTGTCTCAACCAGAAGAAGTTCAGACAACGGGACAACATTTTTCATCATTCGATCACACGTGTTTTCAAAGAAAATTACACGTGTTGGAATAAACATGGTGAGGAAGGGTTTAATGAAGTCAAATCAGGATGCCTAAATGAAGGTGAAGCGCGACACCATGCTACGGGCCTTAATAATGAAGGGGCAGCGCTATGCCATGATGAAGAGCTTGACGAAGGTGGAGTTTTTGATGAGGAAAATGAACCATTCCCACCAATTGTGATGAGGCCTGAGGATATCACTGATCAAGAAGTTACGGGCTTCAATGATGGTGAGTTGTTGCAACGTGTGCACAATGTTGATCAAATGTTGCGGGATGTTGAGTTTCAACGAGTGTATACAGCTTCTGAATTAGCGAGGCTGAAGCAGTTCGTTGAAGATTCAAAGAAACCCCTCTATCCTAGTTGCAAGAAGTACTCTCACCTTTCTGGTGATCTAAAACTTCTACAGCTCAAGGCAGATCATGGTTGGAGCAACAAAAGTTTCAAACAACTATTGGATCTCCTTAAGGACATGCTACCCGAGGGAAACCAAATAGCCGAGTCTGTCTATGAGGCAAAGAAGATAATTTGTCCTCTGAGAATAGAGGTTGAAAAAATTCATGCTTACAAGAACAGTTGTGTATTGTTCCGTGGAGATTATGCAGACCTTGACAAGTGCCCCAAGTGTGGGTTCGATCGGTACAAGAGGAAAAAAGATGGTGGAGATGGTAACAATGCTGATGATGACGAGAATGAGCCCGTGGAGATCATAGGCAAGAACAAGAAGAAGAAGGTTAAAGGGGCTCCTGTGAGGGTAGCATGGTATTTTTGCATCATTCCTCGGTTGAGAAGATGGTTCGCCACATGAAAGGAGGCCCAACTCTTGCATTGGCATAAGACACGAACGAAGGAAGTTGGCAAGATTAAGCACCCCGCAGATGGCCAACAATGGCAAAACATTGATTCCCACTTTAAGAAATTTGTCGGTGAAAGCAGGAACATTCAGTTCGCTATGAGCACAGATGGCGTGAACCCATTCGGTAACTAGAGCTCAACACATAGCACTTGGCCTGTCGTGCTGTCAGTGTATAACCTTCCACCCTGGCTATGCAAGAAACAGAAATACATGATGCTAACAATATTGGTCTCCGGGCCAAAGCAACCTGGCGACCGTATTGATGTCTACTTGAGGCCACTAGTTGATGACTTGAAGATATTTTGGAAGCCTGGTGTGAAGGAGGTTTGGGATGAGTTCGGCCATGAGGAGTTCACATTGCACGCCATGTTGTTCACCACCATCAATGACAACCCGGCTCATTGCAACCTTTCTGGCCAGAGTAAAAGGAAAGGTGCAGCTTGCCCACACTGCTTGGAAGAAACTTGTGCAGTGTGGCTAAGAAATTCAAAGAAATTCTCATTTATGGGGCACTGTCATTTCCTCAGCAAGAAACATGCCTACCGGGACATGGATTGTCAGTTTAATGGGGAAAAGGAGAATCGACAGGCGCCAATGCATGTGACTGGAGATCTGCTCCACTTGCAAGTCAAGGACGTCGAAACTATCGAGGAGTTACCCAAATTGTCTGAAAAGAAACTTCACAAAAGAAAGAAGCGAGATGGTGAAGAAGAAGAAGATGGGCGAGGAATGTGGAACAAGAAATCAATTCTATGGGAGCTAGAGTATTGGCCGCTTTTGGATGTGCATCATTCGATTGACAACATGCACGTCAAGAAGAATATGTGTGAAGCTACTTTGGGAACATTGCTACAATAGAAGTCGAAAGGAAAAGATCATAAAAATGCAAGGGAGGATCTTAAAGAAATGGGCATTAGGCCGGAGCTCTATGCAGAGGAAACAGACACGGGGATGGACCTTCCCGTTGCTGCAACCACCTTGTCAAAGGCAGAGAGAAAAGAATTCTGTGATTTTTTGCATGGTTTGGAAGTACCTTCAGGCTACTCATCGAACTTCAAGAGGCTAGTGTCGGTGAAGGACATGAAAATGAATTTCAACTTGATGAAATCTCATTATTGCCATGTGTTGATGACATCTATTCTTCCTGTTGCACTAAGAGGTATCAAGACAGAACTGGTTCGCGACGCGGTCACGAGCTTGTGTTTATTCTTCAATTAAATAGAACAGAAGGTGATTGGTGAGGAAAAACTATTGGACTTAGAGAGGAGGCATTTCGAGACCCTATGCCTGCTTGAAGCTACCTTCCCACCATCATTCTTTGATCTCATGCTGCATCTAACAACACACCTCGCGAGGGAGATCTGGTACCTTGGCCCATCTTACCTTCATCAGATGTTTCCATATGAGAGGTACTATGGATTCCTCAAATCATTGGTACATAACAGGTCATTTCCGGAGGGAGTCTTTGTTCGTGGCTATGAGACCATCGAAGCAGTGGAGTGGTCCATGGGTTATATGGACACCCAAAACCCCATTGGTGTGCCTCGTTCACGGCATGAAGATAGGCTTTCAGGTGTTGGGACCCTGGGGAAAAAGTCAATCACTCCGCACCCAGAGGCCTTCATGAAGGCTCATTTCACCATGATAGAACAGAGCGTAGAGGTTACACCATTTGGTAATGAGCACAAGCAACAACTACGTGAACAAAACCCTGGCTGTACTGAGGATTGGGTTGCAAAGAGACACATGCAATGCTGCAATAGGTGGCTCTGAGATTATGTCCAGAGTGGCAGTGCTGCTATAACCGACGATCTAAGAAAACTAGCAGCAGGGCCATTATTCACTGTTACAACATATCAAGCAATGGATATCAATGGAGACACATTCTACACCATGGCCCAGGATGCCAAGAGCGTCTATCAAAATAGTGGTGTGCATGTACGGGCCGTCGACAATAAGAAGAACACAGCCACATATTATGGTCAAATAGAGGAAATTTGGGAGCTTGATTATGTAGGATTGAAGGTAGCCTTGTTTCGGTGTAGATGGGTCACCAATGCAAAGAGAGCTATGATCAAGGACAAATTTGGTTATGTTAGTGTTGATCTCCGGGCCTTTGGTTACAAAAAACGAACCGTTTGTCTTCGCCAAGGATGTTGAGCAAGTGTTCTATGTACCTGACCTTGCAAAGAATAACTGGAGTGTGGTTTTGTCTGGAAAAAAAGGATTGTTGGGGTTGAAAATGTTGTTGAGGAGGAATACAACCAGTTTGACGAAAGTCCATCCTTTCACACTTCATACATGCCCCGAGTCTTGGGAGCTGACAAAACACCATACTTGCGAAGCGACCATCGTGAAAAGATCCATATACAAAAATCAAAGAAGAAAAAGAAGCAAGATTGATTTATGCTGAATCCGATCTTTTTTGTAAAATGCAGGGATGTCTATTGCTGGAAATGGAATCCATTTTGTAATATATATAGGATGTGTATTGGTGGAATTTGAATCTCCTTTCTGTAATATATGATGACTATATATTCTGCCTAAGATACTGTATATATTCGGTATATATTCTACCTGAAAAACTATGTGAGAAATGCAGCCTATATAAAAAAAAGACAACCTGCTCGCCCGACAAATAAGACGCATGTTCACAAAACCCACGTCACCGATAACTCTCCAAAGAGTTTGGTCAAACTTCAAAGAGTTTGACTCCTCGATAAGAGAGATGTGCAATTAGTAGTACCACTCATCGGAGAGTATTGATATTATTTTGTCTACATTTCGTCAAAGAGTTTGACTCCAAGATAAGAGAGATGTGCAATTAGTAGTATCCACTCATCGGAGACGCGTCTCCTGTATCTTCTCTCCAAAAATAAATTAATAATCGTTGCCCCAGCCCCTTCTTCTACCCGCGAAACCACCACACAGCCCTTCATTAACCCACGAGAAAACCACAACTGCCTCCACTCCTCGTTGTGCCCCTCCACCGCGCCCCTACGTTGTGCCTCCTCCGCTCCACACCGCGCGACTTCCCTTTCACGTCGGCACTCATGGCATCGAGGGAGCACCCGCGGTTGCTCGCGTAACTACCGCAGGAGGTGTTGGCGATCATCGTTGGCCGAGTCGGTGCGACATCGAATCGGCCCATGGAGGACCTCTGTAGCCTACGGGCAACCTGCAAGAACATGCTCGGCCCCTCCTACAACAGAGACATCGGTAGGCGCCTGGCACTGGATCGGGTTCCAGTTGAGCAGATGCAGAACAACGACCCCGTCGGCTACGACGTCTTCCTTCGTAGCCTGGCTGTAGCCAGCAACCCGGTGGCCTGCTTCCTCACTGGGATGGACAACATCTTCGGCAGGAACCGCAGCCCTCAGCCTCCCCTCGACGAGTTCCACCGCACTGCCAAGGACGGGCACAGAGGGGCGGCCTATGTGGCTGCCGTCTTCCTCTACAGAGCTAATAGCGGGGCTGACGCCGACGCCATTGCAATTGCGTATATGAAACAGGTTGAGGGCGAGGAGCAAGGGTAGTGGCGTCCGCGTTTGATCAGCAATGTGCAATCCTTGGATTTCCGGCATCGTGGAGTCAATCTGGCTTGGCAAATTAGGAGTGTCGCCCTCCGCCGTGGCCTCCGCCGGTCGACGCTGCCAATGGCGGTGGCGCGAGGCAACATTCAACATTGCGCAAGCAAAGCATTCTGCGGTACGGAGCCGAGCCAGAGGGGGTTTTGCATGTATTTTTGTAGTGATGAATGTAGGCTTCGTTACGAATGTAATGTCTTCTTCTATCGTGTAAAGTATCGTCCAATCGGTTACTGATAGACAAGATTTGATTTCTCACACTTCTGAGTCAAATCGAAGGTTGCGGCGCCCTCTGCTTCCTCCTCTGTTCTATTGGAATGAAGAACAGTTTGTGTGGGAAAATGAGACGAGGATTAACCACCCCGCGTCTCTAATTAGGGTGGGGCCCAGTTCTATTGGAACGCAGAACAGTTCTCATTTCTCCTTTTAGTCTGTAGTCAAATTTTGTAACATGTATTTCTCCGTCGTGCTTAGTCCAAATTTGATGATTTTTTCCCTAGTTTTTTTCTAAAATCCCCATCTTTTCATTAATTTCATTGTTTAGTGTATATTCCATTTCGCGAATAATGTTTATATGCCTTATCTTGTTCTTTGTAAGTACAACATAGAAATAATATTTGTTTTCCACAACCATTAGTAATGAAACTTTGCATTTCGTAATCTTAAGGTGAACACATGCTTGTGTTAAAATTTCAAATGCGTACGAGATCGAACATGTTGCAAAGTGTGGACAACTTCAATGTTCAAGCAACATTCTAGGAAACTATGTGAGAGATGTAGCCATTTGTACACAAGTATATTCTACCTTTATCGAAACCATTTTAATTTTTATGACAAGTTTAGGCACCCAAATTATGTTTTCACGTAAATTTGTAGAATTTTTGGAGCAAACTAAGATGTTATTAGAATTATTATATCACAAGCATGAGATGTATATTCGAATTATAAGAATGTTAGGTATACAAGTGTGACTGTTGATATTTTACTAAAATACTAAATGTCCAAATATGAATTGATGTTATTTTTAATGAATTTTTAGGCACTGTTTTACCGGCTCTAATATTTGATGGATGCGAGTTTCAGTTCTAAAAAATAGTGTCGGGCCCACGCGTCAGTGTCAGCAGCCTATATAAAGAAGATAACCACCTGGACCTACCTGCCAACGAAGGCGACGCGGGTTTACTAACCAGCGTCGGCGATGACTATCCATTGTCTCGAAGATCGAGTTCATCACAGGAGGAACAGATACTGTAGGCGACGCGGATGGATCTGCCCGTGTCTCTTAGATTGAGTTCATGACATATATACAAAATCCAACAACCAAACCAACCAGTTCATGATCGACAAACAAACTAAGTAGTTCATGATCGACAAACTAAGCAGTCCAACAACCTGACGAACAAACTGAAGAACACACAATAATCACAAACACATTATTAATGGTACAGGAGTGGATCAATTAGTCGGTCGCCGTGGAAGGCAATGGCGGATATCTTAGACTTATGCTTTTGCTCTGAATGTAAACCAAGAGATAGATATAGGGAACAACACACTCAAAGGCGGGGGTAAGGTAAAAGATATACGGGTAGTGTGACTCACACACTCAGATCTACCTCTACTCTAGCACACTACGGCTTAGGGGGAACATACGAGTTAGCTCTAGGTTCTAATGTACTAAACATACAAAGCTAGAAGATACAAGAGATGGGCATGAGTATTGCATTAGAGAGATAAGGTTCAGCACCCAGGTACAAACGGGGAGCTAGCCCGCGACGACCAGCACTCTGCGAAACTAGACTTTAGACTCCTACAGCAGGTACCCCAGCACGGAGGTTGCCCAAGGATCCAACAGGGCTGTCACCACCTGAGGACCGACCTCTATCGTTACGGGGGGTATGCTCATAACTATCGTAGCCAGACAACCCAGGCACCATGCCTACGTTGCTGCTAGACTCCACCTGGCCCGGGCTATTGTGACCCAGGGTGAGAGCCACCAGAAGACTAGTCAACTAGATCGAGTACCGTAGCTTGAACACAGACCTCATGCAACACTCTCATGCCATCTAACAAGATCAACTAAGGCTAGACATACAATCAGATATGAACTCTCTTATGTCTAATCAATAAGATCAAAGGGTCGTGTTCGTGAAGAATACGAGCCTCTAACTTATGAACAAACACATAAGGAAGGAGTTTATCACCCTTCAAGTGGATCAAAAGGTAGTGTTCACGAAGAACATAAGCCTCTAAATGATGAACAAAGGATGAACTCAAGAACATATCAAGAATATGATCTACCATGACTTTATATGAAATAGCTGAATAAATGAAGTAGATCAAAGTCATACAAAGAAATAAAGATAAAAGAGAACTCATACCTAGACTTCCAAGAGGACTTGGAACCTGAATAAGAGCTACTCTAGCCTACCCCCTAGCCTTGGAAACTAAAAGTGAGAGGAGAATGAGAGAGTGGTGTGTGAGAAATGGGAGCCCCTCCCCTTCTATTTATAGGCAAGGGCCAGGCTTGCTCGAAGCACCAAATGGCCCCTAAACACCCGGGAGTGAGGCAATGGACCAATGAGCAGCTGCCACGTGTAGGGACCAGATGGGGCACCACTAAGGTGATTCGGCCGATCCTAGGATAGGTCGGCCCCCTAGGGCGGCCCCACATGGTGTGCTTCCTCTGGGTGGCTGCCCTGTGGGCCCTCTGATCCATCCCCGGTGCATGGCTTGATTTGGTATCCGAGGTGGGCCCTTTGATCCATGTGAAGTCCATGTGGTGTCCTCTGATTCGTCGGTGAGTGCCTCCCCTGGATCGATGACATGGAACGCCATGTTTCCCTTGGTGGCAGCCACCTCCTCAGCTGAGTTGGCATGGTTTCTTCATAGAAGGTGGGTTTCCTTCTCTTTTAAGGGGTAATTCACCTACATACCAATAATCTCCAAGGACAAGTGAAATTACATTATTCAAACCAAAATGCTAATAAATAATGCATATGCCTCCATTTATGTGAGAATATTGAGGGTTGGAAATGGTGAATTTCAACCGTCAACAAACTCCCCCAAGCTAACCTCTTGCTCGTCTCGAAGCAAGACATTAGAGACTTAGGTTGGTTGATCAGGAGTTGCTACAATGTTGTATTCTCAACTTATGGCAAACATACAGCAAAGTACTCTACCAAGAGTTGAACAAGTTGACAATGTTCTTACCTTTTACCTGATAACGTGGGGCATATAGCTTCACCTGCCTTGGGCGGTTGAGAGACAGAATGGTTATATAGCATGTGCATAATCACTCATACCTTGATCAGCTTATCAACCCGGAGGTTTTGCAAATTTTTTCAAAAGAAAATCAGAGTTCCTCAAATGATACTCTCAGATCGCTCAAAAGTGTATGGTTCCTCACCAAGGCATCAATGTTGCCTTTCTTCACATCCTACTCCTAATAGGCTGTATGTGGAGCTGTAGGTAGGGAAGATGTGGCATACTTGTCTCTCATATATTGCTAAGTCAAAAACCGGATCCTTAGAAGAAACAAACATACATCCTGATCAAGATGTGCATATGTGTGTGATGGATATGAGCATGGCAAGGTGGATACTAGGCCCGGAAATGGGTGCTAGATATTGCCATGTTTTATATGAAGGAATGAGGGATTGATGGTAAGGTGGACACTAGCCCATAGTAGGTACTAGTTATTACCATCTATATGGTGAAACTCTTTCTCTTGCACATATCAATCCCTTTTTCTCCTTTCTGAAATTTTCGAGACTTGGGCTAGCTCTCTTTATTTTATTTTTACCATGCTTTTGAGCATGCTTTTCTTTTCTTTTCTTTTTAGCTAGCCCTTTGTCTCTATTGGAGATATTTGGAGAGAGATGAATGATACAAAGATGCGTAGAGTTTTATTTGTGGAAGAATGCATAAGCATATGGAACAAATGATGAGTGCTTAACTTCCAGTGTAGAAGTTTAGCACGAACATGTACGTGATCTTGATCAGGGGAGCATGAGTTCTAACAAGGGTCACAACAATTTGATAGAGCTCAATGAGAGAACAAGCTGCATATGTGGAGGCTAAGAACTAGAATCTACATATGGCCTTGGATGGGAAATTCTCATCATTGAGGAACTCATCATGTTTTGATTTTTTCAAAAAGGAAAACTCCAGATGTCAAGCATCACTAAGCACAAGATCATAGCACTCTATTCTTCCATGTCATGTCTCACAACAACTTAGGCAAGGATCATGTTTTTTGCTACCCACAGTTTTCAAGCTAAGGTTTGAACATACAAGCCAACAAACTCAAAACTTAGGTAAGATACAAAGTTGTAAGCAAGACATACCAGGAGACTAAACAGAGCAACTATTCATCATTTCAACCATAGAGACAAAGCATTCTTACTAGCATGTCAAAGCAAACTAAGCAAACGATGATGATGAAAGCAAATAAATATTTTTGGTCTTTTTATTTTTGTAGATTTTTTTGGATTCTCATTTATAAGGTATTCTGAAAACAAAGGAAGATACAAGTTACCTCAGGATGGGGGTCCTCCCCCAAGCTAGCTTCAGGCTCACTGCAGAGGAGGGTAGAAGAAACCCTGACTCGCGTAGTAAGCCCTCTGCGCCTCCATGTATCGCTGCTGATCCTGCTGCGTGGCTGCTATCCTCTCACTAGCCTGACGCTGCAACACTGAAGTAGACTCGACGTGGGTGTTCAGCGTCTCCTCCAATCCCGTGACCTGGACGGTGAGCTCTCCCATCTGCTACGCGAGCTGAGCATCGCGTGCAGAGGCTAAGGAGTGCCGCCGGAAGGACGAAGACGGAGGTGGACCACCGGAGCTGGAACTAGCGGGTGTGGCCCACTGAGCACAGCTTGGGCGGGTGTGGCCCATTGCTCGCGCCCGCCCAAGCTGTGCCACTCGTACTCGGGTGGTAGGTGGGCTGGTCCCAACCAGGTGCATATCCAGGGGTAACCCCAGACATGTACCCCGCAGGGGCCCCTCCTGCCACCGGTGGCGTAGCAGGCTGTGGCTGAGGCTGAGGTGGTGGTGGTGGCTGTGACTGCTGCTGCTGCATGTGTGCTCTCTTCGCCGCGCTTCTGGTGGACCTGCCTGAGACACTAGCACGACGACTTTCCTCTTGTGTAACAAGGGGAATGGTCAGTGACTCCAAGTTATACAATCCAAACCCCGGGTTAGGTAACGGGATTTGATTTGCATAGCCCGGGAAGAAGAAAGTCAAAGAATCATTCGGGCCCCTCTTGAGTATATGCCCCTGGATCAAGTATGCCTCATCAATGAGAACTCGGGGCATCCCGATGAAGGGTACGGAATTCCCGCTAAGAACCCCGAGTCTGAGAGCAATATGAGTCACCAAAGACGTACACTCAATAGGACCTATCATCTTGAAATTCATCAACCATTGCCGAATCAAAGCTTTAACGGGTGAGACCTTGATCCAGTTAACAGCAGCATATAAAAGCATCATCTCATCGCTGCGCACGGGCCGAACATCCTCTCGTGGAAAGAGAGTAATGGCGAGCCACTTGTGCCACAGGCGGAGAGTGGGATGCACAATATCGTTGCACCGAGGTACAAACTTGCCACTGTAAACAAGACCAGAGATATCTGCCCAGAAAGATTCTTGAACATAACCCTCACAAGCCTTCTTCAGAGAAATAGCACAACGAGGACTAAACCCAAGAAGACGACTAAGTTCCTTCCAAGAAACACGATAATCAGTCCCAAAAAGACGAAACTGAATGCCATCTTGAATCTCGGTAAGAGAGCAAAGAAACTGGATGGTGAGGGGCTGAGAGCCAAGCTCTGTAACTGACGCAAACTCCTCCCAACCAAGAGCATGCCAAATGGAAGCGAACTCGAGATTCATACCTATTTTCTCCATGTGAGACGGGTCGAAGTCTCGGGTGTGAGCGAAGACTCGGTCCTTTAGGAGAGCATAGGCTTGCTCCTCTCGAGCGCCCCGCAAGCTGAGGTAGGGGTGTCGTCGACGACCTTCTCCGGGGCTTGTGGCTCGGCTTGCTCCTCTTGCTCTTCTTCATAATCCATCGTCGATGGGCTCGGCATTGGCTCGTCGGGGGTGGATGCACTCGTGCTTGCCCGCGAACGGGAGCGTGAGCGTGTCACCCTCCGGAGAGTGTTCACCGCCCAATTCATGCTAGCACAACAACATGGAACAACAAGAGCAACTCGATGATGGGTTAGTGCAATCGAATGAAGTTCTTACCGAGCTTGCTCCACCAATAACAATACTTTCAGCAACACAATAGAGAGAATACTTGATGATCCAATCTCGAGCAAGAAATCCAAGAAAACCAAGAGAGCAAGGAGTAGAGAGGGGAGTGTGAGTGAATGGGTGAAGAAAACCCCCTCTCGGGTCCAATTTATAGAGCAAAGGGGCAGCACACTGCGGGCTAGCCGTTGGGCAACGGCTAGGAGCCGTTGGCCAAAGCTGGGCCCACTTGACCGTTGCCAGGGTTCGGCCGAACCCTGGTTCGGCCGGCCCAGTGGTGGGCCCGGTGCTGGCCCCCTTTGGCAGGTGTGCCACCAACGGCTATATGAAGATATGCCAAGGTGCACTGGCCAAAGTTTACTCCAGAAATTGCCCAAATGAATTTTCTTTGGTTTTTAAACTCAGAAATTATTTTCAGAAATTTTATTTTGGAAAGGGCAAAAAGGGGCTAGAAAAATCTAGCATGCAGATGCAAAGTTTTGGGAAATCAAATATGAAATTTTGAAAATAAAATTTTGAAAAGGGAAATATGAGATAAGTACCAGTTTTAACCTTTTTGGTAGAAAGCACCCATCATTTTTAGTCCGACGAGTTAGACCCTTCTCAGTGATCAATTCCACTCAGCACCCTACTCCTGAGAAGTAGAGGGTGGTGCCATCTCAATCTTTCGCCATTCTTTCCAAATTTTCTTTAGCCTCTTTGACGGAGATTTCTTCCTTGGGGGTGAAGGCTCCGTCCTTCCCCCAAGTTGCTCAACACTATCTTGCACCAAATAGCACTGCTCTTCTTTGTCCTGAAACTTGAACTTCAAGTTCCTCTTCCCAATGCGGAAACGGATAATTCCGAACCCCACATTGATCCTAGCTCGGACATCACTGAGAAATGGTCGCCCAAGGATGAGTGGCATTCCTCCCTCGTCATCCATATCAAGGACCACGAAATCCGCGAAGACATAAGAACTCTTGATCTTGACCAATATGCTCTCAACAATTCCTTCTGGATATAGTATCGTAGAATCGGTGAGTTGGACAGTCCGTGCTGTAGGAGAGAGAGCTGGATATCCTAGTTGCTCGAACATGGCCTTGGACATGAGATTAACACTTGCACCAAGGTCACAAAGGGCATGCCTGATTTTCTTGTAATAGATTGTGCAAGTAATAGTCGGGTAGCCTGGGTTTTTCTTGTGCACCACTGCTGATTCCTCCCATGGATCTAGAATTTGTTGTATGGGCTTTCATGCATAGTTAGAAGCATGTGTCTTCCTAGGTGGCTTACCCCACCTAGTGGACACTACACTAACATTCTCACAAGAGGATACGGGTTGCCCCGGGATCCTCCTGTTGTTAGGAGATGGAACCAAAGCAGCCAGCTGAGCCAACTGGGTTTCTAACATTTTGTTGAAACTCAGCTGACTCTTCTGAGCAGAAGAAAAACTATCAAGCTTAACATTGAGACTTTCCACAATTTTATCAAGGGCAGCTAGCTTCTTGTTAATACCTTCATTAATCTTAGCTTACCCAAAAACAAGATCTCTCAAGGAGGGTTGATTGGGATTGTACGAATTACCTTGGTTACCTCCTTGATAATAAGGGCGTTGTTGATTCCACAATTGGCCTCTTTGTTGAGGTGGATGATAACCGTTGTTGTTGCCATTCATGTTCATCACTTCCTCCTGAGTCTCCAGACAGTAGTTGCCTGAGTGCCCAGTGTTGCAACAGACTTCACAAGTCATGTGAGAGTCCATAGGCAGAGTAGTAGTGGCCATGGCAGCCTTCTCGCTGGTGTAGTCATCCAATCTCTTCATAAGAAGATCCATCTTGGCAGTAATCATGTCTGCTTCCTTGACAGTATGAGTACCCCTCGGTCGTGGTTGGAGTCTTTCATCACTCCACCCTTGGTTGGAGACCATCTTCTCAATGAGTAATTTAGCATCATCAATAGTGAGTGAGAAGAATGCTCCCTGAGCAGCAGCATCAATATGGCCTCGGGCTGTCGGAGCCAACCCATTATAGAAGCTTTGAAGAATGAGCCAATCCTCCATCCCATGGTGAGGACAGGCCAGGACAAACTCCTGAAGCCTCTCCCAAGCCTCTGGAATGGATTCACTTGCTGCTTGCTGAAAACTAGAAATCCTTCCACGAAGAGCATTGGTTTTACCCAATGGGAAGAACTTCTTGAGAAATGCCTCTGAACACTTAGTCCAAGTGTTAATAGCTTCACGATTTGCGTAGAACCATTGCTTAGCTTTCCCCAGGAGGGAGAATGGAAACAGCCGTAGACGAACAGCATCCATATTTGCACCCCAGATGACGAAAGTGCTGCATAGCTCTAGGAATTGCTGCAGATGAGCATTGGCAACCTCATTTGGCTTGCCACAGAATGGGCTAGCCTGTACCATTGTGATTAGACCCGTCTTGATCTCAAAATTTTCAGTCCCCATTGCCACCTCAGGGCCTTGCAGCACCTGGTCAGCGGAAGGAGCTGAGTACTCACCAAGTGTCTTCTGGGCCATAGCGTTAGACGTGGATGGTACAAAGGAAGCTGGTCAACTAGACCCGGGCTATTGTGACCCACGGTGAGAGCCACCAGAAGACTGGTCAACTAGACCGAGTACCATAGCTTGAACACAGATTTCATGCAACACTCTCATGCCATCTAACAAGATCAACTAAGGCTAGACATACAAACAGATATGAACTCTTTTATGTCTAATCAATAAGATCAAAGGGTCGTGTTCGTGAAGAACACGAGCCTCTAACTTATGAACAAACACATAAGGAAGGAGTTTATCACCCTTCAAGTGGATCAAAAGGTAGTGTTCACGAAGAACACAAGCCTCTAAATGATGAACAGAGGATGAACTCAAGAACATATCAAGAATATGATCTACCATGACTTTATATGAAATAGCTGAATAACTGAAGTAGATCAAAGTCATACAAAGAAATAAAGTTAAAAGAGAACTCATACCTAGACTTCTAAGAGGACTTGGAACCTAAATAAGAGTTACTCTAGCCTACCCCCTAGCCTTGGAAACTAAAAGTGAGAAGAGAATGAGAGAGTGGTGTGTGAGAAATGGGAGCCCCTCCCCTTCTATTTATAGGCAAGGGCCAGGCTTGCTCGGAGCACCAAATGGCCCCTAAACACCCGGGAGTGAGGCAATGGACCAATGAGCAGCTGCCACGTGTAGGGACCAGATGGGGCGCCACTAAGGCGGTTCGGCCGATCCTAGGATCGGCCGGCCCCCTAGGGCGGCCCCACCTGGTGTGCTTCCTCTGGGTGGCTGCCCTGTGGGCCCTTTGATCTATCCCCGGTGCATGGCTTGATTTGGTATCCGAGGTGGGCCCTTTGATCCATGTGAAGTCCATGTGGCATCCTCTGATTCGTCGGTGAGTGCCTTCCCCGGATCGATGACGTGGAATGTCATGTTTCCCTTGGTGGCAGCCACCTCCTCAGCTGAGTTGGCATGGTTTCTTCATAGAAGTTGGGTTTCCTTCTCTTTTAAGGGGTAATTCACCTACATACAAATAATCTCCAAGGACAAGTGGAACTACATTATTCAAACCAAAATGCTAGTAAATAATGCATATGCCTCCATTTATGTGAGAATATTGAGGGTTGGAAATGGTGAATTTCAATCGTCAACACACGTGGATCCTGAAGACGAGACCCTTGACGCTATCATCCTTGTTATGGTCAGGCGCCTCGATCTTGAACGCTTCGCCAACATCTCGGAGCTTCATGAATGCGCCCTAGAGCAGTTTGACAGCGAAGCTGATGTCGGCGGCCTCCTTTTTCTCCTTCTCCTTGGGCGCCACTGGCTCCTTCCCCTTCTCCTTGATGGTCAACTTCCTCCGACGGTGGCTTTCGTCGTCGTCATCCTCTCTTCGTCCCCGCTTCGCCGACGGGTCACTCGACGCCATGCTCTTCTCGCTTCTTGTTGGTGTGATCTCACGTTGACCGGAGTTTGTGGTTTTGTGATGGCGTGGGGGAAGAAGATGAACCAAAAGAAATGATATGATTATGGAGCAACTAGCAATCAGGGATTTGTGATGACAAGACGTGAACCGTCAGGGCGCCTTCCTCCCCACGCCCCACGTCCCCCTACGCCTCGGGAACCGTTTTTTGGGAGCAAAAACGTCCAAAAACACGCGTCGCATTTCAATTTCGCGGGAAGGTGGAGGGGCAGGGGCAGTTGTCGGGCCCATGCGTCAGCCGCCAAACCGCGTCGCCTTTCAAATTCCATATTATTAGTAACGGGTGTTTATAAATGGCCGCGTCGCCTTTCAATTTCCAAACCCCGTCGCCTTTCAATTTCCAGATCCCGTCGCTGTAACACCCTAAAATTCCATCATTAAAATAATGTAGCAACATGGTGTTTTAGATTTAATTTTCTAAGGAATAAATAATTTATCAAATAAATTTGTCTCTAAAATATTTAAACATTAATTTGAGTAATTTTAGAAGCAATAAGTGCTTGTGCATCATATTTTGTTTGCATCGTTTATGTGTGATGGGGAGAAGTTTTGAAAGTTTTTAAAACTGGTTTGAAATTTTGAAAAGGTTTGGAAGTGTTTAATGTTCGAAAAGGGTTTGAAAAAGGAAAGAAAAAGTTTTGAACAAAAAAACAAAACCCCTCTCCAAACCCCCTCACCCTTTTCCCCGTTTTGACCCGCATAGCCAACCAGGCCGCTGGCCTGCTTTCCCTTCCGGCCCAACATGCCCTCGCGCGGCCCGCTTGCCTTCCCCCTCCCCTTCTTCCACTGCCAGCCGGGCCCCGCGTGGCAGATCCATCTCCCACCTCCCGCCGCCTCCCCTGCTCCTTTACAGCCGCGCCCGCCGGCCGTTATCCCGGCCTTCCCACCTCCCCCCTCCTTCAATCCGGCATTCAAGGAGCAGTGAAGCCCCGGCGCCACCCCTCCGCCTTAACTCTCTCCTTCCGTTACTCCCCCTTCCTTGATTTCGAGTTGAAACCGCCGCCGCCATGGCCCTCAATGGCCATTAATGGCTAGTGCCCACCGGAACCTCCCCCTCTCCCTCCTCCTCTCTTTAAAAGCTACGGCCGAGCCCCTGCCTCGCCCTTTCACACACGTGCACGCCCTAGCACCTCCACATCCTCTCGCGCGCGCCGTCGCCCCTCGAAGCTCCGGCCGCCGAACCATTGCAGGCTGCCCGAAGCTCTCCGCCGCTGGTGTACGCCTCCTTGGTTCCTCCTCGTCCTCGCTCGTCGCCCGCACCGTTCGTACGAGGACCCGGCTTCCCGGAGCCTCTCCTTCCTCGCCAACCGAGCCGCTCGAGCACCGTCGCCGCCGGAGTGCCGCCCGCCGGCATCGATCTCCGCCACCGCCGCTTCCCCCTCGCCCTCTTGTGCGACCGGAGCACCGCAGTGAGGTGAGGATCTCGTGCACTTCAAAACCCGACCGCTCCCGTGCCTTCTTCTGCCCTTGCACGCTCGCCGGAGTTGGCTGCGCCGCCCCCTCGCGGTGCGAGCCGCCATGGCCGCCGGAGCCGCCTCCCCGACCACCTAGATAGGTTCGCCGTGACCCCAGCTCCGCGTAGAGCCCGGCCGCATCTCAAACCGTGGCCGGATGCCCATGTTTGTGCCCGCGCCGGCGAGCCTGCCGCCGTCCGCCGCCGGGCGCCGCCGCACATCGTCGTCCGGGCGTTTGCAGGCCACCGCGATCGTCCGATCGCGAGCCAACGGCCCGGATGCGCTCCCTCCCCAGGTCAAATAAGACCATACCGGTCAACCGCGCGTGGTCACCACCATTTTGCAAAAACGCCCCAGCACTCTTTAATATCACAAGAATACCCTCCCACCAGTATAAACCCTCTCAATCAGGTCCTTTTCTTTACATTTTGACCCCTGAACTTTTAGTTTTTCCCCGGCCGTTCACTCCTGGATCGACGGCCTAGATCTGTTCGGCCCGAGTCAACTGGCCAAGTACCGGTCAACCCGGAGCCGTCGCCGGCGTTTTTGCTTAAAAGCCCCTGAGCTTCTCCATTTCACAGTCAAGCCCTTCCACCTTATAAAACTCTTACAACCAGGTCCAGGTTTTCTCGTTTTAGCCCCTAAACTCTCTGGTTTTTCCACCCAAAGTCCATCTTTCATCTTTTGCGCTATAGACCTTCGGTTTATACTCGTAATTAGGTTTTAGCCCTTGGTTTCTTGCAGTTAATCCCCTGGAAGCCCTGTTTCTTCACAGAAAAGTCCCTGAACCTTGTTTTCGCCGTATCTTTTGCGTTTTAGCTCCGTTTCCACCATTTCAAGTTGCGTTAGGTTCATATCAACTCAAACTACGTGACAGGACCAATATTGAACATGTTCTATGTTTTATAATTTAATTAAATATTAAATATGATTAAATCCCTTTTTACATGCTTTTCTAATTAAAATCTGATTAGAGTTTAACACGTGTTTTCATAAGAAAGTTAATATGATTAACTATAGTTAAATATTTCTTATAATTAAAAGTTAATTAGATGTATACCTCGATTTTCATAATCAAACTTAATTTGATTAATGTTTATGCAATTTGCCCTCTAAATAAAAGCAACATAGGTCTATCCCGAGTTTCTTAATTAAATGTTAATATGATTAATATGAGTATAAATGTGTTTTTGAATTATAATTTGATTAGTTCAACTCGAAATATAAAGATAAACGCCTAGATGCTTTTACATGCTTCTTTTAAATTAAATGTTTAATTTGCATAAATCATACTTGAATATTTATAAATAAAATTGGACTAGGTTTACATCGTCTTTTAAATATAAATAACTTGCTTAATTATAAATAGGGTATTTCTTTGAAATAACCTATGCACATCTTTATTAAATTAAAATATACCAAGCACATAGCTTTGTGTAATATAATCCAAATCTACCGATAGTTCCGAGTGCTTTTACGTTCGCGTTCCTAGAGCCAAACCTTGTCCTCTCTTTAAGCTTTTCATGCTTGGTGTATTGTTTTATTTATTGAATGTATTCTTGTGTGCTCGTAGACATCGTGCCAGTTTCAAGTGAGCAGCCAGTTGAAGCGGATCAAGAGCAAGTTTTTGAAGAAGAAGAACCCCAGTGTTTAAGCAAGGAAGGCAAGTGGACTTCTCCCTCTGCATATTCCTCTTTGTCCTAAATAATTGCATGATAACTAAGTTTACATTTAAATGTTGCTATGCATAAATTTGATGGGAAATCACCTTTTTAAGGACATGATTAGATTTTTATTCCCTTTACCTTGGACAACCCCTTTTAAATAAATGTTTTGGGTAGAAATGCTTAGTTGCTATACCTTGGGATGGTTCTAATGGAATTTTACAAAATGATGAATGTTGATCATGATAACTTTAGTGAAGATGATGCTATGTTGATAACAAGATCATATATTTTAATCAGAACATGGAGAACCACTCAGGAAAACAGTGCAACCACAGTCCTTATGGCTCTGGCTTAGCCAATTAATTAGGTGTGTGAATGTACTGATGACCTTACCCGAAAGGAGCAGAGGGGGATCGGGGTTGCAGGGGTATAGCCCGGTTCTTTTGGTGTAGCAGCCTTTGCTAAGGTGCTGACCACTAGGGAGGGTTATGGTCCGCCCTGATATGTAACTATGCGGGTTGTTGGTCTTTTGCATACCTTTGTAAAGGCTTCGTAGTGGACCCCTAGCCACTCACCTCGGAAGTGTTTAAGGGTCTGATCAACCTGGGCAACATGGGTAACACAAGCTGTGGTGAAAGTGTACAACCTCTGCAGAGTTAAAACTGATCGATCAGCCGTGCTCACGGTCAAGAGCGGCCTGGACCCTCACATGATTAATGAACTTGAAGATGGAATTAAATTGTGGTTTATGTATGGTTTGAGATGGAAAGTTTTCTAAAAGTCTTTTTAAGTGGGATGGTATAAACTTACACCTAGTAAATAGGTGCTTGCTAATAAAATTTGACCAACATTAAAATGCTAACCGCAGCAAACTCTTAGCCTATCCTTGATAGCCTTGCATCTTTCCCCCACTTGCTGAGCTCCAACCATAAGTGTGCTCACCCTTGCTTACCCGCTGTTCAGAGGAGAACAACGGCGAAGAGTACTTCAGCGACTACGATGAGTTCTGAGGCTTGCGTGCCCCCAGTCATGTGCCTGTGGAAGCTGAAGACGGAGTTGCTTCGTCTAGTTATCGTTTGTTCATTGTAAAGACCTTCGAGTCTAACGTCTGAGTGTAATAAAAGATAATGTAATGGTTTAACTCTTGTACGTTTTGATTACTGTTTATGATATTACACTCTTTTGTCTATCATATGTGTGTAAACTTGATCCTGGCGCACATATGAGATGCATTTGGTTTTCTTTGGAAAATCAGGTGTGACAGTCGCCTTTCCATTTCCTTCCCCTTCTCCTTGATGGCCGCGGTGTGCTTCATGGAGCTGCTGCCAAATGAACTGGTCACCCAGATCATCCTCCGCTGCATCAAGGGTGAGCCCGTCATTCGTTTCCTGATCCTTCGTAATCGGGTCTGCGGCACCTTCCGGCGCATCTGCGACTCGGATGAGGTACTCCTGCAGGTGTTGCTGCGTGAGCTTCATCAAGAGTGCAAGAATCGCTACGTGAGGTTCTTGTTGGAGGAGCGCTTCCGCCTCACCAAACATCTGAAGGCATTATTCCTCGAGGGGATGGAGAGGTTGATGAGGCGGCGGAATCCCGATGAGGGTCTGGAGCTCGTCGGAAAGGCCGCTGCCAAAGACGCCGGTGCGAAGTACTTCTTAGCGATGCTGAAGTACCATCGCTACCCTGCGGACCCCGAAGCGATGGCACTGCTCCACGAAATCAGCGGCGAGCCGTCGCCCCCTGACAGGTGGTGGAAGAACCACAACCTGCACCGGCTGCGCTACCTCGTCTGCCGGGATCTCCAGAACATTGTGTGGTGGTACTGGCTTCATGACGGCGACGATGACATTCCGTTGCTGCCCGTCCAGAATCCCCACATCTGCATTTGGGCAGCGGGATGTAGGCGCTACGGGCCGGAGACCCCAGGGATCATCCACTACTGCAGCGCCGAGTGTCGCATCCGTCATGAGTTCGACCTCTGGACGCGTGGATTCAACGTCGTGGTGGAGTACGCCGTCAGCAGGATGAACATCGGGATGTAGGCGGAAGCATCAATAAAAATTATGTATCTTGAATTTAAATTATTACATATTCTGTGTCGCATCCACAAGATTTGATTTGTCACGTTTCTGAGTCAAATCGAAAGTTGCGGTGGTCTCATTTGCCGCATTAGAGGCCTAGGGTGCCCTCTTGGATGTCAAAGTGGGCACGGCGGCGGCGGTGGCCTCTGCTAGTCTGCTTCCTCCTCTGTTCTATTGGGTGGGCGTAGGAGACAAGGATTGGAGGGGCAAATGAGACGCGGGTTAACCACCCCTTCTGTTCTATTAGAATGAAGAACAGTTCTCATTTCTCCTTTTAATCTGCAGTCAAATTTTGTAACATGTATTTCTCCGTCGCACTTAGTCCAAATTTGATGATTTTTTTCCTAGTTTTTTTCTAAAATCCCCATCTTTTCATTAATTTCATTGTTTAGTGTATATTCTGTTTTGCGAATAATGTTTATATGCCTTTATCTTGTTCTTTGTAAGTACAACATAGAAATAATATTTGTTTTCCACAACCATTAGTAATGAAAATTTTGCATTTCGTAATCTTAAGGTGAACACAAGCTTGTGTAAAAATTTCAAATGCGTACGAGATCGAACATGTTGTAAAGTGTGGAAAACTTCAATGTTCAAGCAACATTCTAGGAAACTATGTGAGAGATGTAGCCATTTGTACACAAGTATATTCTTCCTTTATCGAAACCATTTGATTTTTTTATGACAAGTTTAGGTACCCAATTTATGTTGCCACGTCAATTTGTAGAATTTTTGGTGCAAACTAAGATGTTATTAGAATTATTATATCACAAGCATGAGATGTATATTCAAATTATAAGAATGTTGGGTACACAAGTGTGACTGTTGATATTTTATTAAAATACTAAATTTTCAAATATGAATTGATGTTATTTTTAATAAATTCTTAGGTGTTGTTTTACCGGCTCTAATATTTCATGGATGCGAATTTCATTTCTAAAAAATAGTGTCAGGCCCACGCGTCAGTGTCAGCAGCCTATATAAAGAAGATTCCTACCGACGAAGGCGACGCGGGTTTACTAACCAGCATCGGCGATGACTATCCATTGTCAGCGTCAGCAGGCAAACCTTGCGCGCGCTGTTCAAAAATTCCCACCTATATTGACTATAATACCCATGGAATTCCAATTCCACCAGAGAGCCGTTCAAGGGCACGCCAGTAATTTCCATGAACATAGTAACGCGCGCGCAGGGGACATATACTCGGGAGTCTAATTCAGAAAGATCCACCACGCCCGCACTCTCCCCGCCGTCGCCCTGCTCCTTCTCCAACCCTAGCCCGCCGCCGCCGCTCTCCCCGCCGCAGCCCTGCTCTTCTCCAGCCCCACCGTTCCCGGTGTGACGTCGGCGAAGCGGCTCCAGCCGTGACGACGGTGATGAGGACGCAGTTACTGGCATGCAGACGGCGTCTCGGCCAACCTAAAGACGGTGACGCGGATTCGGCATCCCCGGCCACGACGACGAGCTGGCCACCTTAGGCAACGAGGCGACGCGGATCAAGCCTCTCCGACCACCACGAGAACAACTACTTCATTCGCGACAGAGGTTAGTGCTGCTTGAACCCCCAACGCCCTCTCTCTGCTCGGCCACCCAATCTGGTATTCCTGTCAAGGTGGATTAGGGAGACATGCCTTAGTACAGCATGCCTTAATAGTTCATTTTTAATTGATTGGTTGTGGATTTGACGGGTGAATTTTGTTGCTCCAAGTCTGGTTGAATAAAGTGTTGCTAACAGATGAACTTATATGAACTGTTGAAATTCTGTTATGCTTCGAATGTACCAGATCAACAGTTATGCTTTGGACCTGTTAGCATACTTTAATTCTGATTGCTTTGTCCTCTTATTGCATGTACACATGGAACACACAATTCATTGCTGCTGAAGTTGGACAAGGAATCAGTTGAAGGAATTTAGTCTCTGCTTTGATATATAAGCATATTGCTTCACCTTGTCAAAATGGTTAGCACCTATCCCCAACTTGTATGCTAATATCAACTATTTTGCCTGTCAGAGAATAAGAATTTATCTTATTTTGTTTAGGTTTTCAGTCTAGCTTATGTTGCTCTACTGACGACCTGACATATCATCTATGCAGTCTCCCACAACACCAAACTCCTCTACCTCCAGTGCACCATCACAGCCCATCGACGGTGAACCATGTTCACAACCTATCGACAGTGATCCTTCTTCACAGCGTCACTCAGCACATACTGCTGCGAGTAGTACTCGATCCCGCGGGTCAAGGACACAAACCAAATGGCCAGAAGACAAGTTGACCGCAACTGGACTTGATAACAATTATTGGCCTACCCCAAATGCTGCAAGGGATAGATTTGTATTGGTCTGTGGCCTCATTGCTCAAGAGAGGGTGTCAATCAACAAGGCAGTTGAAGATCTCTCACCAATTAAGAAGGAAAAGTTGTTCACAGTTTTAGAGGAAAAGCTAGATTACCCAGCCAATCTGGCTGAATCTGTTCGCAAGAAGGTAGTTACAGCAGCTATGTCAGAGATTGCAACCTTGCAACGGTGGTTCAAGACCCATTTCAGAAAAAAAAAATATGTGAGCCAAGAGGAGACTCCCTTTGTGAAGCATGCCTTTTTGCAGCTAGAAGACTGGACCGTGTTTGTGTAGGAAACCAATTCTCCTAGATTTCAGCGATTGAGCCAGGGGATGAAAGAAAAGAGAGCATTGCATAATAAGCCACACAGGACGGGCAGAAAAGGTTATGTTTGTAAAAGGAAAGAGTGGGAGGAGGAGGATGCAAAGCTAGCTGAAGAAGGAAAACATAACCCTTGGGACCAATTTCCTGGACGTTCGAGGCCTTATCTGCGGGCAAGGGTAGGGAAGATGAAGATCACTAGTGAAGGAAGCAGGGACATAACATTCAGTAACCCTGTGGTGGTGGGGGTAGCAACTAGGGTGAAAACACTTGCAGCTCAGGCTAGCGATGGTTCTTTCCATGGGGTTAGGGAGAATGATATCCTCACCGCAACACTTGAGACTCCAGAGCATCGAGGTCGGGTCCGAGGCATGTCTAGTTCACTTGGCTGGGGTAAAGGGTTTGGTGAAGAGTTTGCTAGAATGTATAGGAAGAAGAGGAACAAGAAGGATGTACCGCAGATGGAAGAGCTAATTGGTGAAGCAGTCACCAGAATTGTCTCCATGCTAGCAGAATCAGGCATTGTCCATATACCGGAAAATGTACTTCATCCTCCCCAATCACCACTTATCAGTAGCAGCGAGGAAGAAGATGTGCATGGCCTCGAGGAAGAAGATGCGCATGGCAGTGAGGAAGAAGAAGCACGTGGCAGAGAGGAAGACCATTGGCATGTCAGCGAGGACGAAGGTAGTCAACAGCACATTGATAGTCGATCACCTATGCTGGACACAATAGATAAGCTGACAGAGCCAACCAAGTGCAGCCTTTTGGATGGCTTCGGGAATAAAGCGGAGCTCGAACTAGCCACTGTCTTTCCATTGCAAAAGACTCTCCATACAGTACCGGTGCAGGATGGGTATGTTGTGGTGCAACCTAGTTATGTGTGGGGCAATACGGGTCACTACCCTCTGCCTGTACTAATTGGGGGATGAAGTAACAACCCTAGCTGAGGCTCTCTGTCAAAGGATCCAATGGTCAAAGAACAGGATCCATGTACCACCCATTACGAGAAATACCAACCCTGCACCCACATCAGGTAGCAGGGGTACAACATCAGATGGAGGTACTGCAGCTCAGCGTCAGCAAGAGAAAGCTCAGTAGCAGCAGATCAGCAAAACTACGCAGCAGGAGCATCGACAACAGCAGGAGGAGGACAGGCAATCTCCGGCTAAGAAGCAGCAGCAGATCAGCAAAAGTACACAGTAGGAGCATCGACAATAGCAGGAGGAGGACAGGCAATCTCTGCCTAAGCAGCAGCAGCGACAGGCGGAGGACAGGCAATCTCCGCCTGAGCAGCAGCCACCGCAGAAGAAGGGGGCCAGGAAACCTCTGCCTAGAGATGAGTTTCTTAACTGTTTTTGGACAAAACGGGATCCAAAATACAAGCCTGTTGTGCCTATGTTGTCAGAAGAGGACTTACAGGCTGCTGGACCGAATTGTGCCAGGTTGCATGCTTACGCCATGGAACACTGTTGACACATCTTATCCTATATATTTATAAGTCAACTAAACATGAGAAAAGGGCATAAATGTTAATATCAACTTAGAATAGGGTGCCACTAACAGTTTTTCTGGAGATTTGGTAAATTATATAAATCCAGGAACCATTCAGGAAAAGTGCTAAAAGAATCAAATCTAGAAGACTCCAGAAGGCTCCGGAACTCAACGTGACTTGGCACCCAAGAAAGAAGCATCTAGAAGAAGCGACGGACCACCTGGCCGAAGTGGGCCCCGAGGGGGGCCCACCCCAGCCCGATCGGCCTGGTGGTGGGGCCGGTCGGCCTCCCCCGGGCGCCACCTCAGCCCTACTTCCAGAAGTTTCTTCCACCGCCTATGAGGATCAATCTAAACCACTCGTTAGGTCGGTTTGATCAAACGGCGCACGTCTACCCCTCAGGGCTATATAAGCAGCCCCCCTGCCCCCTGGCAGAGGCATCTGGAAACCTGAGTTTGCATACACCAGATCAAGTCATCAAGTCAGAGATACTACGCCCTAGAAACACCATATAGCAGAGTAGCTAGCTAGTCTAGATCTAGGAGGAGGCAAGGCGTCTACTTGGCTCCTGATCGTCTAGAGGCTGATCGAGATACTGATCTAGCTTCGCTCTTGTAAGTTCTTATCTAGTTCCTTACATTTGTTATACAGACATATGTTCTTATCGATGATTATATTCGACATTATATGCTTTGGTGTTTATTATGATTACATGTTTAGCATAGTTGATTTGCCTTTATATTCATGTATGGAGTCGTATAGCCCTCACCTAGATCACTTGTTAACATGGGTGAATGGTAAAGACAGTGTAAGCGTGGTGCTTATATTGTATTTATCTGCGATTGCACCCTATATGTCGGGTCGTGTGGTAGATCGTGGTGGTGACAGCACTATTGAGTCCTTCGCAGTCCACCCCCCGTGTATAGGACTAGTGGAGCCTTATACTGTTTGGGTTGTTTCAAGTTTCGGCCTTGATCCTCCTGGATAGTCTCCCCATGCATTGATATAATAGTTCATCTTCCATGATTGTTAAATGTTTGCACTAATCATAGTTTGCACTGACATATAGTTTAGAGTTACCGAGGAGTATCCTCTCTAACTAGACTTTGCTATATTTCTCTTGCTATAATGACACTTTCTAGCTGCTCATGATGTTATGACTTGAACAATGCTATCAATATCTTTATCTTTATGTGACTTACCCCTGTTTATAGCAATTGATATATTTTGGCCACTCTACATTATAAAACTGAGAGATGAGCATGTATTAGCTATTATGGATTAGAAAGACTTCTTTCCCTGTGGTAGAATATAAATATGATACCTGGTTTTACTCCTGGTTAAAATGCTACAATGGTATATTCATATCTGTGCGCTTGCGGATTCCCAGTTTATATATATCTTTTTTTCTAGAGATCCAAGGCATATGTAAGAGTACCATATCCATGCGTTTTCTGGCACACCAGTCAGGGCTGACAACCTATATCGAGTTGTGCTATGAATCGTGTCGGAGTTCACCTTTTAGTTTAATCTGAAAGCAACATCTGATATACACTTAGCATCATGTTAAGATATACCTTTGCATTTCTGGTGCCGTCGATAGAGATGGATCTTATATCTGTTTCTAGTCGATGACGTAAGCAATGTCAACAAACACAGTAAGGATAAACTTAGTGTTCCAGCAAAGTTGCCTGAAGACTCCTTTCATGGTGCTGGTGATTTAATGTTAAACATTGCATTCAGTCACATGTATGACCTTATAACCCTGGTTGCTCTGGATGAGACCTTCTTGAGGTTGTGGACATTGTAAGTGCCTTAAAACGAAAAGAGATATTTCTTTAATTTTGACCACAAAGTTCATGCATGCTAACATTTGGATTTTTTGTAGGAAAATGATGGACAAGGCAGCGGAGATGAAGATCAGTGTTGGGTTTTTGGATCCACAGGTTCTCACGACCACAAAGATTGATAAGGAGTCTACCCTTGTAATACAAGCATTGAGAAATGCAATGACGAATGACTACGTGGTGGGTGCCTTCTGCACCGGTGGCCACTGTGTAACACTAATCATCTGTATGAAGTTCAAAGAGGTTTGGTATCTATATTCTGCTAAACATCATCCTGCGCGAAAGTTCGAAGACCTCCGAGAGCTTGTGAATTGGTCCGTACCTTGTAGGTTTTGTTCACAAAATTCAATCTCTTAGTGTTTCTAATCGGTATTACTGATCATGCAGGGCCTCTGAAAATATATGCCCAAAGGATGAAGTGATGAAAGGAAAGAAGAAAAAGCTAAAATCAAATCAGACATTCAAGCACAAGCCAAATACCACTGTAAGACCGAGGTTTTTTTATGGTCCCTTCATACCAATTTGGTACTGCATTAACTTGTCATTTTGGTACCTCGATGCGCAGTGTGCTCAGCAGCCATCGGGGTCCTTTTTGCATGGATTCCATGTGGCATTCAATATGTTCAAACTACTCGAAGACATACCTCACATCAAGAAGGCTGTTGTAAGTAGATAATGCTCACCCTTGTCTCTGCTCATATTCTCCATTTGATTTTAGAAACTGATTTGTACTTATATTCTCATAATTATTTTATTTTCCAGGATTTCAAACCTACCCTAAATGTTTCTACAAAAGATCTAAAGTCGGTCCGGGAGATGCTGTGCGAGTACATTGTTAAGGAGATCCTCGACCGAAATGGCAACCTCTATAATGGTCCACCGTGAGTTCATTGTACTGCCTGACAAACTTGAAACTTGCTGCATTCAGGCTAGTTTAGTACTGCCTGAGAAACCTGCTTGGCTGGGGTTAGATGTTGCCTGGTTTAGGCAGTTTACTCAGGACACCATCCAAACAAAGCACCGATGAGGAACTTGAAACTTTAGCATGCATGTCGATCTGATGAGGAACTTGATGTGATCTTGCATTGTGTATATATATGTCATCTTGCTTGTGTATATATGTGATGAGAATGTGTTTGTGATGTCTCCTTGCATTGTTGTGGTGGCTGCCAAATCCTGGTTGTTTCTAAGATGCAGCCCCTGATTTGGTGGCTGCCAAATCCTTACTGGTTCCGGGATGCAGCCAGAAAACGGGCATGTTACTGTAGATGTCGTACATATCGGTCACGGGCGTTAACTAAGGCACGTTACAAAAACTGATCCGTGAGTAACGTGCTTCACTTGGAACGCCCGTTACAAGTATGACAAAACTATAACGGGCCGCATAAAGGCCCATTACTAATACTGACCGGTGGGCCCTAGAAGTTGATGCTTTCGTCGATACAGAGGAGACGTGCGTCCAGAGCACGCGTCTCCTTTTGTCCAGACAGAGGAGACGCGCGTACAAAAAATATGTCTCCTTTCGTGGAGATGCGTGTCCACAGCAAACGTCTCCGATATTGAGCTCATGTAACGGGCTCGGTTTCTGTGCCTGTTACCAAAGGTCCATGCGGGCCCAGAGAAACAGACATTTCAGGTGACCGGTAACTAGTTTCGGTAACGGTCTTTGTTAGACACCCGTTACTAATACGTGTTATGAGTAACGGGCTCAGTGTCTGCGCCCGTTACCAAAGGCTCCAGTGGGCCCGGAGAAACAGCCATTTCAGGTGACCAGTAAGTAGTTGTGGTAACGGTCTTTGTTCGACGCCCGTTACAATTACGGGTCATCAGTAACGAGCATCGGCCCGTTACCTTTGTTGGCTTATTTGTAACGCTTGATCGGTAACGGGCGTTTTGCCCGTTACCAATGGCCATCCGCGCCCGTTACCAATGTCTGTTTTTCACGTAGTGCACCTCAGCTTCTGGTGTGTAGCGAACATGGCCTCATATGCCATTTGTTCGAGTTGATTTTGGTGATTCATGATAACACAAGCAATGAGACTAACCATATTGTCTAGCATGTCTTTGTAGACATTTCTAGGTCCCATGAATGCAAAAATACCACATGCTAAAATGAGAAGATAGTATATATTAAGGCTATAAATCGACGGGAAGAAAAAGAAGAGAAAATACACCGTCGGATGAACCGACGGTCCAATTTCTAGTTGCGTCAGATGAATTGAGAGTAGAAGCAATGGTCAGCTCGCAGAAGATAGTAGCAACGGATGAACCGACGGTCAGGGTGTTTAACCGTTGGTCTATCCGATGCCTTGTTTGATCAAGACAGAGACGCGCCAAGTCAAGAGCTTTAGCACCAGATGAACCGACGTGGAGGCATCGGTTCATCCGTCGGCCCATGGAAACAAGAAAGTGAGCTACCAAGTGAAAATCCATCAGCACCGGATGAACCGATGGGGTTTTCAGCGGTTCATCCGACGGCGTCAAGACAACTAACAGAGAGGTTTTGGACGTCATCCCTTCAGCACCGGATGAACCGATGGCATGAGAGAAGAGCCGTCGGTGTAAGCGTCGCAGTAATTGTGTCAGCAGGTGGCAACAGTCATGTGACGTGGAGGGCACCGGATGAATCGACGTCTGGGAAAAGTATAGCGGCGGTTCATCCGACGGTACGGTTTTCAGTAGCCGTTAGCCAACGGCTAGCTTGTTGGCTTGGGCTATTTATACCCCCTCCACTCACCCATTTGAGGTGGTTGGATTGTGTGGAATTGCAGAGGAGTCCAAGACACATTGAAGTTCATATCCAAGCCATTCAAGTGCTAAATTGCTCATCCATAGACTTGCACATGCTTTGTGTGTGCTTAGTGCTAGGCTTAGCTTAGAGCTGAGTGAGTGCAAGGTGTGCCTACCTTGTGAGGTGATTCTTGAGTGAATCAAGGTGTACAAGGTGTGCCGGAGCCTTGGGGCCTAAGTGGCTCTCCGGTAATCGTCTTCGACCCTCCGGCTTGGTGTGGAGCGGCGAGGACTCTTTGTGCGGGGGACGTGGAGACCCCTTCCTTGGTGGAGAAGCTCCTTAGTGGAGACGGCATCAAGGTGACCAAGAGAGCTTGGCAAGTGCTTTTGTGGCCGAGTCTAAGTGGCAAGTCAAGTGGTGCTCTTGGGAAATACTTGGTGACCGGGAAGCAATACTCTTGTGTGGAGTGCTTCAACAACGTGGACTAGAAGTGGCTTAGTGCCTACCGATACCACGGGATAAATCGCGTGTCAAGAGTTTGCTTCCTCTCATCCCCTTTACATTTCCGCATTACATCCTTGCAATCCTTGTTTGCCTTTACTTTCCTAGAGTAGTACCTTGCTAGGATTGACTATAGGTTGCAAAACTTGTTTTGGGATGTGAGTTTCACACTAGAACAACCGTAGTTACACATCTAGGTAGTATATTCTAGTTTATGTTTTGAGCAAATAGTGATAACCCTAGGCTTAAGGTTTTAAGTTGCCTAATTCACTCCCTCCCCCTCTTAGGCTACGAGCATCTGATTTCCTAACATGGTGGTGGCCAGAGGAGGGATCCCGGGGAGAGAGGGCGGGTCAGGGAGGCCAGATCAGAGCGGACCTCGTTCTCTCGTCACCGAAGGCTGGGGCGCCGCCTCGTCTTCGTCGCCGATGTGGCCGTCAGGGTTGGTGGTGGCGCCTCATCTTCGATGGCGAGTAGGGCGGCGGAGGACACGCCGGTGCTCAGCTCGGCCCCGGATCCGGACGCTGGAGTACATGATTGCCGATGGGAGGCCGCGGATTCGTCGCCGGAGACTGGCCCACGCCGCGTCGGATCCGGCGTGTACGACCACCTGTTCGCGCCCGACAAGGTCCAGCCGCGTCCATCGCAGACGAACCCTAGGGCCGCGCCGGATCTTGAGGAGGAGGAGGCGCCGACTCGAGGGGAGGAGGCCGTTGAGAAGGAGGCTGGGGAACGGGCCGTCGTCGAGGTCGCCGTTGAGTAGAAGGTCGCCGAGGAGGAAGAGGCCGTCGGGAAGGGTGAAGAGGTTGTGGGGCACCGCAGCCTCACGCCTGGCTGCCGGCACCGCCGGTACCGTGGCCGGGGATGAGGCACCGCCGCTGGCCAGAGAGAGATCCCGCCTCCCGAGCCTCCTCCCCTCGATCTGGATCTGGATCTAAAACCGTGGAGAGAGAATGAAAATGTTGTTCTGTGGGCGTCAACCCAGGTTGGTTCAATCCGGGGCGTCCATCTGTTCTCGAGGCATGTGCAATCTTGTCTCATTTGCTGTACACGGGTTGTATTCTAAATAAATTATTCACGTATGTCTAGTGCGGACCAAAAAAAGAGGAAAAGCTGATGAAGATCACCCTTTTTGACTCGGGGACACCCACCTCCCACCCGCCCGCGCTGGTCCTTTATCCTGGTCCGGTCATATGGGCGTTGCCTATACTCCATACTATTCTTAACATTGATATTTTTTATTTTTAAATACTTCATCTCTTGTTTTTGTCCTTTCGTAATCTTATTGTCACCAAGAGGACATATAGCGATCACCGGATGTACACCCTTCCAAATTTTGCGATAAATGATAGAATAAAATAAAAAACATGTAAGAAAAAAAATGGGAGGGGCCCAAACTGTACGTGATTCAAGTGAGCACCTAATGTACCCTTCACCACAACTTCTACCTCCATTGAACACTCACTTTTTATTATATATTCATAATAATCTATTTATGTCTCATTAATTTACAAATTTATACTTGTCCCTGGTATTAAGTCACTACATGAGAAAGAAATATGGTCCATCTAAAAAATAAAAAAATGACAAAGTGCAAACATTTGATGCCCAGCAGTGCGGTACAATTCATGCAAAAAAATCATCTCATTGAGGGATAGCAAGCAGATAAAGAAAGAAAGAATCAGAAAAAAAGATAAACAAATGAGAAACAGAAAAAGAATATGAGAGATCGCCGCTGGATATTGACGCCGCCGCCGCCGACGGCGCTGCGCCGACCGAGTGCTACCGCCGCCGGTCAACGAGGCCATGGCTGGGACGAGGAGGAGACCACCACGTCATGGAGCGCGCGGATCTGGAGAGAGCGGAGGTGAGGGAGCGCTCGGGCTCAGGAGGAGGAGGCCGCCGCCACCATGGCCATGGCCGGATTCGGTGCAGGTGCGCGTCGGGTGGGTGCCGCAGGTGCGGGTGCTCGCGCACGCGGCGGTGGCCTGCACCTCCATGAACGCCGGGTACTAGATCACGTCCTCGAGCAGGCCCCGCGGCATCATCGAGTACTCGCCGCCCTCCTCGCCGTCGTCGATGGCGCCGAACGCGTCGTACCTCTCCTGCTTCACCGGCACATGGCCATGTCCGGATTCGGTACAGGCTCACGTCGCCGCCCGACGCTCGACCCGGTACCTCGCCGCCGCCGCGCGCACCGCCGAGCTGAAGCCCGCGTGGGGGGCTGCTGGGCCCGATGCCGTTCTTCGTGGGCGATGACGAGGTTAGCTTCGATTGGCCAGGCTGCTTCAGAGCAACCTCCGCCACTGCCGCGCCGGCGGGGGGCGCGGCCCTCGACTCGGCCGCCAGCGCCGTGCTCGCCGCTGCGCACCACGATGTGCTGGAGGCGGTTCACCTTGAGGACGTCGGACTCGTGCGCCGTCGTGACGCAGGGCCCAGGTAAATCCTCCCTGCACAACTCGCTAGATCCGGCATCCCACGCCGCCCGCCGCCGGTGCCTAACCCGTCGTCGTCCTCCGCCGAGCTCGCCGCAACCGCCTCCATTGTCTATGCGTCGCCGGAGGGACCGGGGGCGCTGCGGCGGCGTCCATGCTCGATGGAGCAGGAGGTTCGCGCCCCAGATCGAGCGGCCCCGGTGGCGGAGGAGGTCGATCGAACGGCCCCGCCGCCGGCTGGAGCCCCGCCGCCGCGGCTTGGCCTCGCCGGGTCGCGCTCCCGGGTCTTGAATGGGAGGGAGAGAGGAGAGAGAAAAGAGCAGTCAAATGGGAGTTGAATGGGTGAGGGAGAGAGAGGTAGATATTTTGATTTCGGAAACATGACATCCTCTCGGACCACGGTACAGATACATGTCTCGACTATATTTGTTCCTATCTCGGTACATCCTACGAACAGCTGAACGTACACACTTTTTGTCCTCGTATACGTGCTGACACTCTGACTGCTCCCGGTCCAGATCTCGAAACAGGTGGACCACCTACCCACGGGCCGGATTGAAACCTCCCGGGCTTCCAGGTACTAAAAATCCTAGTCCGAGAGAGAAAAGAAAAGTTGAAATGATTTCGAAATGGTACGGAAAGATATTTATGATATGATATAGATTCACACAAGGCTCGGGACAGGCTAGTACATGTACATGTCTGTCCCTGTTCCCTCTCTGTCCTGGTACATCTCCCCGAACAGCAGCCGAACAGCACCCCTGCGGTATACGTATCCACCTTCCGCCCTCGTATTGCCGCTGACACACCATGCGCTGCTCTGTCCTCGCGTCCAGATCTCGGAGCACCACTGCACAATTGCCTACCGTCCATATTGAGACCTCCCGGACTTCCAGGTCCTAAAAATCTTAGTCCCGAAGTATCACGCTAGCAGTGGCGCTCTACTTTGCGCCCGTTGCTTCAAACAAAATAAAGTTTGCTGAGAGAACCGGGAGAACGTGCACTGTGGGTAGGAAACGACAGGAGTGAAGAAAGAGTACGGTTGATTTTTTTTATCAAGGTTGAAGGCAGGATGGAACCGGATACCAATTCGGATAGCATTTTTTAGTCATTCTTTTTTTATTTCAGCTAAATTAGGTATAATATTTTGTATCTAAAAATTTATATTCTTGTTCTTGGCATTGTGCTTGTTAAGATTCATACAAAATAAACTCCAAATGTGTGCTATATTTTGATCAAATGATGAAAAGAAATTCGGATTCAGATTCGGATACGGATGTTTTTTCACATTTTTCTCTATCGAAAGCAAATAATCCATAAAAAAATTGTAGCTAATTTTTTTTATTTTTTCCAGTAATTAGCTGGTTATAATGCATAAAAAATTAGCACCAAATTTATTTTATTGTGATCTAAAAAAATCAATCAATTACACAATTCAGATGTTTTGGTTCCATCTCCGAAGCCTCCCGTTATGCTGGACCAATTCCTTCTGCTAGGGCCCACGTGACGTGTTCACGTGGCTAGTTTCTTTTGGCAGTCATACGCTGGTCTTGCTCTTAGAGCACGTCCAGTAACTGTGCTGAGCTTGTCGATTCGCCAAGACAGATCATCAAATATCGATGTGGCGGAGAGAGAAATCGTGACAGAGAGCAAGCTTGTCACAAGAACCAGCGCCGAGCGCTAGCACAAGTCTACAGAATTTGTGGAGCCCACCAATACTACATGCGCCCAGAACACCAGCTCATTGTCTCTGTGAGCCTCCTCCAGGGTGGGTCCCATTCAATTAAAAAACTACTCGAAATGCATGAGTAGACAAGCTTATTGTATGCATAAGGTGGTAAATTTGTGGCGTACAGACTTGGCTTGGCTACACGCCAAGTCTTATTGACCTTGCTAGTAGTCATGTTGGACACATGTACTCCCTCCGTCTCGGAATCATCATCGTTGAAGTTATAGAAGTGCGTCTCAGAATAATCGTCGTTCACTAGCTGCGCTCTAGGCCAAGTTGTACAGCACTGCCTGGCTTGTCACTTTCACTGCCCTGGTGAGCTCCCACCACCACACGCACAGCTCCCAAAAACAAATGCTTATGGACCCATCTGTCAGTGTTTTAGACACCGAGCCTACGACGGGGTATCCGAAGTAGTAGATTGTGCGGTGGGGCTCGCCGAGATTAGGAACACGATGGTGAGACATGGGGCACATAATTAGACAGGTTCGGGTCGCAATGTGCGTAATACCCTACGTCATGTATGCTGCGTGACTCTGTATTGATTGTGTATGTTTTGAGAGGGGTCCCTGCCTCGCCTCATATGTCACGGGAGGCAGGGTTACAAGTCGGATTGGTACAAGGGTACTATTCGAGTAGGACCCGGAGTAGGCTATACAGGGTATGGAAAGCTATCCTAATCTTAGTACAAGTCCTTGTCCGTCTTGTCTTGCCTTGTGGTCCACGGTACCAGCACCGTGGCCCACTAGTCGAGTAGTCCAGGTGTACAGGAACTCATCTCCCGGGTATGGCCCACAATGTGTTGGTGGGCCCAGGGATGCCCAGTCGACAAGCCCCTGAGTACTTTGTAGTCGAGTGCGATGTTCCAAGTAGTTTTGAAGGTTTTCACGAGTAGTTCCCAAGCGTCCCCGAGTTCTACAAACTTCAATCTTCAATAGTACTTGGATCATCACGAGGCTGGAAGGTACTCCAACTAACTTCACGAGTAGTCTTGAAGTCTTCTCGAGTTGTTCCCAAGTGTCCCCGAGTACTTCCCTTGAAGGTCTTCAATAATACCCGCTTCGTTTTTGAAATCTTTGCATCAAAGATCCATATGGAAATGCGATTACTGAAATCGCATTCCATATGGAATGTAGCCCCTGAGCCTTAGTTCGAATCCAAGATTCAAGCTGAGGGTAATTCATCTATTCTTTGATCTTACTCCGAAAAATCCTCAGAAAATCCAAAGAAAAAGTATAGGAATGCGATTTGCAAAAATCGCATTCTATATGGATGTAGCCCCCGAGCCTTAGTTCGAATTGATAATTCAAGCTGAGGGTCAATCAGTAGTCTTCGTCAAATAATCCCATGAAATCCTGAGAAAAACTGAAGGACACGAGGCACGGAGCCCCCGAGCCTTTAGTCGAGTACTTTCTCGAATTGAAGGATCCAATTTGACTGTAGAATAGTGGCCTGAATTCAGTGAACTGTAGCTGAGTGAAATCCAATTCCATCGAGTAGTCGAGCCCCCGAGATGGAGCTGAGCAGGTCTTGGATTTTAGTCCTCTGACTTAGCCAAAATTCCGCCTGAGTGAAACCAATCTGTTGAATACGAAGGGTCACCAGGTCGAACCGTTTAGGGTTTTCGTTTTATAAATACCCGAAGGGGTATCCCTTAGGGTTTCATTGCTTCCATTCGCCCTTAGATCCAGAAACCCTTAGCATCCGTAGTCGCCGCAGGGTTCGAGCGCCCACTTTGCCAAGAATTTGTGCCTCCACCCCCTCGCAGCCCTTGAGTCGATGCGAAAGAAGACTCTCGTGACTGACAGGATGAAGCCAGCGCCATCCAAGGGTCAAAAGAGTAAGTCCGGCCGCGGCAAAAATCAGTTGCCAGAGCCGAAGTACAAGACAGTTGTCATCACAAAGCCCCCGAGCCAGGCTGTCTCTTGGAAGAAGTCCAAGATGAAGGAAGAAGATATCAAGGCCCTCGAAGCCGGCGGGTTGCTGCGTGAGAAAGCAATTGCCGGTTGGAGCTCTGCCGCCGGGGATGCGTGGCCGATGGAGAAGAGCCCGGATGAGATCCCGATGTTCGGCCACTTCGTCGAGCGTGGGTTGACGCTACCGTCATCTGATTTCTTCCGCGGCTTCCTCGACTTCTTCAAGCTGGAGCACGTACATCTCAACCCCAACAGTATCTTCCAGATTGTAGTGTACGTGCACTTCTGCGAAGCCTTCCTCGGCATCCACCCACACTGGGCTCTGTTTAGGACGATCTTCCGCCTGAAGCCGCAGCCCAACGCTAACTTCCCGGTTGTAGTCGGTGGAGCCGGAGTTCAGATACGCCAGAAGGCGCAGGAGTTGTACTTCAAGTACGACTTGATTGACTCCAATTAAGACTGGAAGAACAAGTGGTTCTACATCGAGAACGCCCCGCCTCAGCTGCCGAAGCCAAGCATGTTCGCGCCAATATATGACAGGCTCTGGAAGGATGAACCAACAATGCAGGAGTGCATCCAGATCCCCGAGCTGCTGGCGAAGATCATGCAGAAGAAGGCGCAGGGCTTGACAGCTAAACGGGTAGCCTTCAGCTTCATGAAGCGACGACTACAACCCTTGATGCAGCGGGAGCATCTCGGGTTCGAGTACACTGGAGCGGATGATGGCTCCAGGCTATCTGCTGAAGAGATCAGTGATGATCTTGTGATGGAAAGGCTGCAGAAGATCTTCAAGAATCTTCACGGAATTCCTGCAGCCGCCCGTGAATACAGTGCCGACAATCCTCCGCGTATGGTAAGTTTCCGAGAACTAGCCCCCGAGTACTTATTGTAAGTAGTCGTGTAGCTAACAATTGCCTTGTTCCGCAGGAGGATGTCTTGAAATTTGTGTCTATTCCCCCTCCTCGTCCCCAAGACCCACTACAAGCGCCGGAGGGAGAGCCAACAGGAGTGGAGGCTCAAGCCCCCGAGAGTTGTCAATCTGCTCAAGGGGAAGAAGGAGAAGTTTTGGTGGAGGATGCCTCCTCAAGCGATGAAGACGGCCAAACACTTCAACAGCGTTTCGAAGTGAAGAGCCGCTACGGGTACTCAGGGGCGTCCATCCTCAGTGGCCTTGCCGCAGGATCATCAAAGAGGCCAGCATCATCTCTTGCAGATGATGTGACGCTGCCGCCGCGGAAGAAAAGGACCACAGTGGGAAAGCAGGCCGTAAAGAAGATCTCAGGCCTCCCGTCATTACAGTAAGTGTTGGAGAACTCTTAAGTAGTCGCTGTCGTATTGAGTACTTGTTCTCTGCTGTAATGGCTTGATTTTTGACTTGTGCAGGTTGTCAAGAGTGCATCTAATGTACCCTCGAGTAGCCCCCCCAGGAATAACAGAACCCGAGGTGGTTCCAGCGTCAACCGTGGAGACGGTGGCGCATGAGTAACAAGAGGCCGCGGTACCAGGAAGTGTGTCGCCGGTGGAAAGTGTGCCAGAGGTGCCGGCGGCGCCTTCTTTCTTCGACATGCTGGGGCTGAAAGTATCGGTGCCTCGAGCTGCTCTGTAAGTACTCAAGTTCTCGAGTACTTATTAATATTGCTTGTTTTGAATTTGTTGACCAACTTGTTGATGCAGAAAATCCACTGATGTAAAGTGGGGCGCTTCTGGAAGTGGAGCTGCTGGAGGAGACCAAACTCCTGAAGAGCAACAAGAAGATGTACTTCCAGTGCGCCAAGAAATACCCGCTAAAGCCGATGCTGCAGAGGCACTGCGCTTCCTGTGGAGCGACGTAGTCAAAGCAGCGGTGGAGGCAGCTTCCAAGCCCAGGACTGAAGATCCTGATGATATTGAAGCCGTGGCGAATGAAGGCTTGGAAGCTGACCCAGAAACCGTACTACACCGTGAAGAAGTCCCAGTTGCCGACTGGCGTTTGAGGACAACCCAGAAGACCGCATAGTACCGCATGAGCCGCTCATTGAAGACCCGACTCCTCTGCGTAGTGCTGTGAAGTACTAGTGAGATGTTCCGCAGCGTCGAGAAGCTGTTCGCGATAAGTGTGTAGTCTCTTGAAGAGTACTTTTCAGTTAAAGATATCCTGCCTCTGACTTTTGAGTTGTTGTTGTCTTTGCAGGAAGTAGTCAATCAGTCAAAGCGCAAGACTCGGCTGCTTGAACAACATGCGGCGGACATCGAAGAGGTCATGCGGCTCAGAGAAGAACTTAAGCAGCAGAAAGCTTTGTCTCTGAAGCTGCAAGAAAAGCTTGATGCCAACGCCGCCGAGTACCACAACGAGATCCAGAAGCTGACGGCGAAGAAGGATGATGTTGTTGGGAAGAACAAGTCTCTACTCCAGAAGAATAAAGGTAATCTCCCTTTCTGAATTCATTGTTGAGTACTTTTGTTCTTGCACACCGCTTTTGATAAAAAGCCTTGATCCTTTGCAGAGCTGACGGAAGAAGTCGACAAGTTCAAGAACAAGGTGCTGGACTGGCAGCTGGCCTTTAACCGCGAAGAATCAGCTCATATGGATATGAAGGAGGACTATAAGGTGCGGTGCTTCGAACTTGAGTGTGAAATGGATATCCGCCTAGCAGGCTGGAATGACTTGTTGACTTGCATGTAGTCGTTGAAGTTCAAGATTGAAGAAGCTGAGGGCCTGTGTTCAGAGTTGAAGGCTTTGACAGAAGCAGCCGAGCCAGTGGCGAATCTTTTCGAGCCTAGAGTCGCTGGAGTTCAGCCTCGACCACTTATGGAGAGGTTGAAGGACACGCCGAAGAAGATCCTGGAGTACACCCAGAGGCTGGCTTGCACAATTTCGAACCAAGTCTTGAGCTTCATCAAGTCATTCTATGCCGAGGCAGATCTCACAGTCATCATGAACGGCAGATCTAGAGATTGCACCGATGATCAGCTCAACGAGTTGATGCAACAGACTTCTCCAATCGCGGAAGCAATCTCCAAGTTTATTGATCTCCGTTAGATGTACCTGTAGAGTAGAAACACTAGGGAAAGACAAGTGTAATCCCGAACAAGTGTTTATGTAATATAATCAAAAACTTTGAGTAAATCAATTATCTGGATCCCTTGAATGCTTATGTGTTGGCCTTGTACTCGAGTTGGTATTAAGTGTGAGGCTGCAAAAAGAGATACGATACACGAGTAGAAGTACTCAAGTGTATAATGTTCCAAAGAACGTTAGCTTAAATCATGACGAGTTGAACACCTTAGCTGTAGCAGCGTAAAAGAAGGTTTTGTCATGAAAAAAGCAAACAGTAGTAACAAGTCGGTGTAGAGTAGCGACTTGAACTAAACACATTATACAGAGTTTACAATGTCTTAAGTACCTCTGAGGCTTATTAGCCTAGTGAGAGAGTACTCGAAAAGAACTTATTCATAACGAGTTGAACACCTTAGCTGTAGCAGCGTAAAGAAGGCTTTGTTATGAACAAGTAAAGGACAGTAACAAGTCGGTATAGAGTAGCAACTTTATTACTGAATACATTGTATAGTGTTTATAATATCTTAAGTACCTCTGAGGCTATGAGCCTAGTGAGAGAGTACTCGCAAGGATGTTCCGAAGAATGAGTAAGACCGTAGGGGACAATTGGATGAACTCATCCTTGTATGAGAGTTCCACTGAGACCCTACCAGAAGGGTGTTACTCTAGGCCGAAGCCTCTTATTGAAAAGTAAAAACATGGACAGCATGTGCCACTTATTGTTCTACACGATACAGGATCCTCTGGAGAGAGTTATCATGACTCCCTACGAGGTCGCAGAATAAGACTGCTTGGAGAGGGTTGATGAAGCCCCCTGCGGGTGCTCGCGGCTGAAAGCCACGAGAAGATATAGCCGAAACTGTCTGGAGAGGATTATCTTGATCCCCTACGAGTGGTGACAACCGTAGCTGTCTATTGAGTGGTTGCAACCGAAACTGCCTGGAAAGGGTTGTTGAAACCCAATACGAATTGTTTACAGCCGTAGCCGTCTGGAGAGGATTGTCAAGACCCCCTACGGGTAGAAGCGACAAAGCTGGTCGATGTTCCAAGAGTTGTCGACTTCCTCGCCTTCTAGAGTTTGAAGACGATATGAGCCTAGGCCAGTAACCTTTGCAACATAGAAAGGACCTTCCCACGGCGAGTTGAGCTTGTGTAGCCCTGTCGTATTCTGGATGCGACGAAGGACTAAGTCACCAACGTTGAAGGAGCGTTCCTTAACGTTGCGGTCATGATAGCGGCGAATCCTCTCAAGGTATCGAGCGGATTGAATAAGTGCGTTGCAGCGAGCTTCCTCGAGACTGTCGACATCTGTTTGTCTTGTTTCTTCAGCTACGCCTTTTTCATACTGATCAACCGTCGGAGAACACCACATGACATCAGCAGGCAAAATGGCTTCAGAGCCGTAGACCAGGAAGTAAGGTGACTGCCCTGTGGGGGTAGTAGGCTGAGTGCGTAGCCCCCAGAGTGTATTGGGTAGTTCCTTGATCCACTTGCCGCCCTTGGTATTTGCTGCATCATACAGTCGCTTTTTGAGAGCATCGAGTATCATCCCATTGGCACGTTCCACTTGGCCATTGGCACGTGGATGAGCGACGGAGACGTACCGGACGTCAATTCCACTGTTCTCGCAGTATTCCCAGAACTGGTGATTGTTGAAATTTGAACCCAGGTCTGTGATGATGTGATTGGGGAAACCATAGCGATGTACGATTTCATCCAAGAAGTCGAGGACTCGATCAGCCTTAGGACAGGTGACAGGCTTGACCTCAATCCACTTGGTAAACTTGTCGATAGCCACCAGAACTCTATTGAATCCTCCTGGCGCATTTGGGAGAGGACCAATCATATCCAACCCCCAGCAAGCGAAAGGCCAAGTTGGTGGAATCGTGATAAGCTTGTAGGCAGGAACGTGTTGTTGCTTGGCGAAGAATTGGCATCCTTAGCATTTTTTGACTAGTTCCTCTGCATCAGCAAAAGCTGTAGGCCAGTAGAAAGCACGTCTGAATACTTTTCCCACCAAGGTGCGGGAAGAAGCGTGATTGTCACAGATTCCTTTATGTGTCTCCTCCAAGATTTCCTTGCCTTCTTCGTGAGAAACACACTTCATGAGTACATCAGAGCTTGCGCCTCGCTTGTAGAGTTGATCTCCGACTAGAGCATAAGCCTTGATGCGGCGTGAGATGCGCTCGGCTTCTGACTTGTCTTCAGGAATCAACTGGTGTTTAATGTAGTCGATAAAGGGAGTTCTCCAGTCCACGTCAATCATAAGCACCTCTCGATCAGGTTGAACTGAAGTAGTCGCGGGTGCAGATGATTGCTCCGGAATTGATGGTTTGTGGAGTTCATGGACGAAGATTCCAGCTGGCACTTGAGCTCGTGTAGATCCCAGCTTCGACAAGACATCCACAGCAACATTGTTGTCGCGGACCACATGATGGAACTCGAGACCATGGAATTTGTTCTCGAGTTTGCGTACTTCCTGACAGTACGCATCCATATTCTCAGCATTACGATTCGAAGAATCATTGACTTGATTGATGACCACCAAAGAATCACCATAGACAAGTAGTCGTGTAATGCCAAGAGAGACTGCAAGGCGAAGTCCATGCAGTAGAGCTTCATATTCAGCTTCATTGTTTGAGACCTTCCAGAAGATCTGCAAAACATACTTCAGTTGCTCGCCCTTGGGGGAAATCAAAAGTACCCCGGCACCAGCGCCTTCCAACTTGAGGGAACCGTCAAAGTACATGACCCAATTTTCTGGACGCTCAATTGGAGTTGGGACTTGATTTTCCCGCCACTCAGCCATGAAATCAACCAAGGCTTGAGACTTGATAGCAGTGCGAGATTTGAACTCGAGTGATAGAGCACCAAGCTCTACAGCCCATTTAGAAATCCTTCCTGTGGAGTCCTGGTTGTGCAATATCTCGCCAAGCAGGTAGCTAGTAACCACAGAAATCTTGTACTCGTCGAAGTAGTGGCGGAGCTTCCGTGAAGTAATCAGAACCGCATAGAGTAGCTTCTGTACCGGAGGGTAGCGAGCCTTGGATTCTGAGAGTACTTCACTGACGAAATAGACAGGCCTCTGGACAGGGTAGCCATGGCCTTCTTCCTGCCGCTCAACGACAATAGCAGTGCTGACGACATTAGCAGTCGTAGCAATATAGAGCAAGAGCTCTTCATTAGGCAAAGGAGCTGTGAGGACTGGAGGCTTGCATAAGAACTCCTTGAGCTGAGAAAGAGCTTGATCAGCTTCAGTTGTCCATATAAACTTCTCCTGCCGCTTGAGTAACTTGAAGAAAGGTAGACCCCGTTCTCCAAGTCGTGAGATGAAGCGATTAAGTGACGCCATGCAACCAGTAAGCTTCTGGACATCTTTGATAGTAGTCAGAGCTTGCATATTGGAGATGGCAGTAATCTTCTCGAGGTTTGCTTCGATACCACGATGGTTGATGATGAACCCGAGTAGTTTTCCAGATGATACGCCAAAGACGCATTTGTTGGGATTGAGCTTCCATTGGTACTCGCGTAGCGAAGCGAAAGTTTCCTCAAGATCTGTGATAAGCATGTCTGGATCCCTAGTCTTTACAATGACGTCATCCACGTATGCTTCTACGTTCTTGTGAAGCTGCCTCTTGAAGCACGCTTGGATAGCCCTTTGATATGTAGCACCAGTATTTTTCAACCCGAAGGACATTGTTGTGTAACAATAAGCACCAAACGGGGTGATGAATGCGGTTTTCTCTTGATCAGATTCCTTGATTGCGATTTGATGATAACCAGAGTAGCAATCCAGGAAACAGAGTAGAGCACAGCTCGCCGTGGAGTCAATGACTTGATCAATTCGCGGCAACCCAAAAGGATCCTTGGGGCAATGCTTGTTGAGATTAGTGTAGTCGACGCACATCCTCCAATCGTTAGAGTTCTTCTTCCTGACGAGCACAGGGTTAGCAAGCCATTGCGGATGAAAGACTTCCCGGATGAAGCCGGCCGCGAGTAGTTTGGCAAGCTCTTTCTTGATAGCAGCCCCGTGATCATCAGCAAAGCGACGAAGGTGTTGTCTCTTGGGGGTAGCGTTAGGATCGACGTTGAGTGAGTCCTCGATCAACCTCCTGGGCACACCTGGCATGTCAGATGGCTTCCACGCAAAGATATCACGGTTAGCCCGAAGGAAGTTGACGAGTGTGTCTTCCTATTTAGGATCAAGCTGTGCACTTATCATGGTCGTCTTACTGCTGTCACCAGTACCGAGGTCAATGGCTTTGAGTAGGACGTCAGGCTTGGTGTTGTTGTCAGTCTTCTCAGGAACCTCTAGCTCGCTCGGAGCAAGCTTTTTAGCGGCAGTGAAAACTTCCATCATTGCATTGGGTACTTGAGTAGTCGAGGCAAGTTCTACGGCTTCTGTATCGCAGTCGTAAGAATGCTTCAGATCCCCTTGCAATGAAAGAACTCCTTTGGGGCTCGGCATCTTGAGAACCAAGTACACATAGTGCGGGATAGCCATGAACTTAGCGAGAGCAGGCCTGCCGAGAATGGCATGGTAAGAAGTCTCGAAGTCAACAACCTCAAACTTGATGTACTCGGTGCGGTAGTGATCCTTAGTCCCAAAGGTAATGGGTAGTACAACTGAACCCAAAGGAAATATGACATTGACAGTGTTGGAGGGGTTCTAGAACCCAGTGTCTTTGTCTGTGTTAGCCTTCTTCCCCTAGTGTTTGCGAAATTGCGGGTTTGGATGCGTTGGTTCGGGTGTGTTCTTCAACGCACGTCGAAGTTGGTAACACTGCTCTGTAGTATGATCGCCCTCTGGGTGCCATGGGCATTTCTGTTTGGTCAAAGTTGCCCAATGAGGATCATCTTCAGGCTTGGCGGTAGTTTTCATGGCAGCAACAGTGTTGTCGGGCTTGCGCTTGCGATTAGGATTGCTCGAGTAGTTATTACCCTGGCGGTTGCCCTGCTGTTGCTTGCCACTGCTGCTTCCTCCAGCATTATTATTGGTGTTCTGGTTGTTGCGAAGATGCTTGAACCGATTCCGAGTCTTGTCTTCCTCATCCGCCCAATGAGTGATCATCTCCTTGAGCTTGGTGATGTTGGCTGGGCGAGCGCGACCAAAGTCTTGGAAAAGCCTATCGTCATAGAAACCATCCTGGAAGGTATCAATGACTTCTTTCTCAGTGACATCAACAACAGTAGCCCTCTTCTCAAAGAAGCGGCACATGTACTCGCGAAGAGTTTCGCCTTGTTTTTGCTTGATCAGGGCAAGGTCCATCCTGGTACCATGGCGGCCCAGAGAACCTGCAAAGTTACTAGTGAAGCGATGCTTGAGTTGTCCCCAATTGTCAATGGAACCACGTTTGAGAGACTCAAACCATGTGAGGGGTTCTTGCTCCAAGACAAAAGGGAAATAGACACACTTGGTATCATCATTGCCTCCGGCATTGGAGATGGACAGAGCATAACAGCACAACCACTGCCTTGGATCTTGCTTGCCATCATACTTAGAGATGCCGTAAGGTTTGAATTTCTCTGGAAGAAACAGAGCTTGAAGTCGAGGTGAGAAAGCAGGGAAGGAATCAGAATCAGTATCCTTTTGCTTCTCACGCTCAGCGCGTCTGGCATTGATTGTTGTGTGAGCGTCGTAGCGAGAGTCTCCTGACTTGCTATTGACACTACCATCATCGCCTCTGCCCTTGTTGCTAGCCTCCGGACTTGTGCATTGAGGAGTGGGGGTGGTACGATGAGCACCGCCACTGCTGCCATGGTGACTAGGAGCACTGGTATTCTGGCGTAGCATAGTGTAAGCTAGCTCAGCCAGCTTTGCGACTTCAGCAGCCGCCCTGTCACGAGGCATAGAGCGACCGAGTAGATTGATCGTGTTGATAGCTTCCTCTGGAGTGCGATATTCACGAGTAGCAACCGCCTCCAAAGCCTCTTGAAGATTACGGGTAGGTAGAGCTTTCATGAGTTCCCGACGAAGAGTTGCACGATCAGCATTGCGTTGGCGACGTGCAGTCTTGGCCTCCGCGGTTTCATCAGCGGGAGCATTGGCAGAGAGTTCATCATCAGATACATCATCCGGGTGACTATAATTGGCACGATGCCCTTGCGGAGTAGTTGCATCAACGACTAACACTTCTCGATGCGATGAATAAGTACTCGTACTCTGAATGAGCTCAGTATCGGTGTCATAGTCAACAAGCTTGACGCCTTCCTGGAAAGGTAAGTTGTCGAGACAAGTGATAAAGCGCTCCTGATCATCCAAGGTGAGATCAGCAGGCACATGCTCAGGCCAGTAGACGAATCTACCCTCAGGTGTCGATGTGATCACCAGTCCTTGAGCAGGGCCAGACAGTTGTTGTACTTCGTCAGAATCCGAACTGTAGTCGAACTCGAACATGATCTTCGGGCCAGGGCACATGAGGCGCTTCAATGCGGCTTGGTAAGTAGCACTGACATGGCGATGACCGAAGAGAGGTGGTGCTGGAATGTTATCCAAGCTGAGCGCAAGCTGTGAAGCTGAAGAAAGCAACTCAGGCTGGATAGGAGGCGAAGTCGAGTTGTACTCGGACTCCGACTCGAGTTCTCTGAGCGGGTCAGAGATCGAAATTTCGCCGAAATTTTCGACGAAATCCTCCATCAAAGCTTGCGTAAGCGTCGAGGACTTGAGCTTTGACTCCGGAGTTGGCGCTAAGAAACGCAGGAACGATCCGGCGCCATCAGCAACGCAAACCCAAGAGCCGAAAACGAAGGTGTCGCCTTGCTGGAAAGCGACGGTCGGCTTGATGATAACGAGAGCCATCGAGTTCGCCAGTGGATCAACGACGAGAGCCCCTACCTGACGCGTCAGCTGTCAGTGTTTTAGACACCGAGCCTACGACGGGGTATCCGAAGTAGTAGATTGTGCGGTGGGGCTCGCCGAGATCAGGAACACGATGGTGAGACACGGGGCACACAATTAGACAGGTTCGGGCAGCAATGTGCGTAATACCCTACGTCCTGTACTGTGTGGCTCTGTATTGATTGCGTATGTTTTGAGAGGGGTCCCTGCCTCACCTTATATGCCACGGGAGGCAGGGTTACAAATCGGATTGGTACAAGGGTACTATTCGAGTAGGACCCAGAGTAGCCTATACAGGGTATGGAAAGCTATCCTAGTCTTAGTACAAGTCCATATCCGTCTTGTCTTGCCTTGTGGTCCACGGTACCAGCACCGTGACCCACTAGTCGAGTAGTCCAGGTGTACAGGAACTCATCTCCCGGGTATGGCCCACAATGTGTTGGTGGGCCCAGGGATGCCCGGTCGACACCATCACTGCTACATTCTAGAGGTGGGTGTTGTTAGAGCTGGGACTTGGGCCGTGCTATTTATGGGCCACACGAAGCACGACATTTTGGCACGACCCAAAGCACGGCACGGCACGATAAATTTTAGGCTGTGCCGGCACGACACGAATGCGAGGGCCGTGCCGTGCCTAGGATCTCGGCACGATGAGCGGCAGGGCACGACACGTATTTTGGGCCGTGCTTGGGCCGGCACGGCACGAAAATGACCCATTTGCAAATATGTAGGTTATTCCTTCCTGATAGCATGTGTTATATGCATTATATAGCCTAATATAACTAATAGCATAGAAATAGATCACAAAATCTACCTTACATGTATGAAATTGTGTTAATCATCATTCATATCATAATAAGATTGTGTTCTCGTATGGTCAGAAGTAGTCACATCGCGAGGGTCGTGCTTGGGCCGGCACGGCACGAAGACGTGCCGTCGTGCTACGGGCCGTGCTTGGGCCTAGTAAAAAATTTGTCGTGCCATGCCGGCACGGCACGACGTGCCTCGCGTGCCTAGAAGTCTAAGCACGAGGCGGCACGAGGCACGAGAGTGCCGGGCCGGGCCGGCACGGCACGGCCCAAGTCCCACTTTACCGGTTTGCATTGGTTGCCGGCACAATTCTCCAATGACAGCCAATCCAGGACAGAGGGAGTATGGTGCTAGTCGCAAGGTTTTAAGCAGGATGAACCGAAAGAAATTCGTATCATATCAAACTCGAACACTATCCAAATGGCAAATCATATATACTACTGTTGTTCGACTACATGACTGTAGGATTATTGGCACAAACATTTTAATGGAACTGATAGCTTAGTGCTAATAAGGTCTCCATTCAGCTTATTATTACACAAAGCACGACATAAGAAAACACAATGTAAACAATATATAGAAGTGTTTCTGATTGTGCAGCGTAGAGGAAGCCTTCATGTCTCCTGGTTCCGGAATTTCCTTATAATGGCAGCCTTGCTCAGAGCCGCCTGCACATAAATCTTGTTGTATAATTGATCGAAATGCCGAAAGTAAGCAATCCTCCACGTTTTCTTGATCAGCAGGGTACAGAACACTGTACAAAGACCAATAAGGTACCCGCTGCTGATGGTGAGGTAGAGAAATAATGTATCATATATTGTACGTTCATGTTCTTGATTTACATCTGTACCCGTTTCGTTCGTCGAGCAATTGTTAAGAAGTGGAGGCCCACAAAGTCCAGGATTACCAATGTACATGTACTGATTATTGAGTGTTTGCAGCTGTTGTCCTTAGGGGATTCTTCCTGATAAATCATTGTAGGACAAGTTTAGGCAGCTCAAGAATGTAAGATCTGATAAACTTGAGGGGATTTCACCGGTTAAACGATTGTAAGACAAGTCAAGGGATTCTAATTCCCTTAAAACACCAATATCATCTGGAATTCGTCCACTTATTTGGTTGTTAGAGAGATTCAAACTGCGAAGTCCCTTGAGTAAAGATAGTTGCTCCGGAATGTGTCCAGTGAAACCATTACATGATAAGTCTATCAACATTATGTGTTTCATGAATTTGTGGTTATAGGTAAGCTCTCGATCTTTAATGAACATTGATATAGTGTCACTGCTGTACTTGTTGTCCCCTCTTCCGTACAGATGTGACATGGCTCTCAACCCGGCTAGAGATGAAGGTATTCTTCCTGATATGTTGTTGTATGCTACATCCAAGAAATGAAGTCTAACAAGCCTTGTTAACTGCTTGGGAAGGTGACCATAAAACATATTCGATCTTAGAATCAACACCTGTAGGCTGTAGTGCGGGCATTTTATCTGCTATCCATGGCGGCACACTTCCATGGAACTTGTTATATGAAAGGTCAAGAAAAGTTAATTGTGCCGTATTTTGAAGGAAATGAGGGAATTCACCAGATATACTGTTATTTCTCAAGCCTAGCATAGATAATGAAGAAATGATATCTTGACATTGCGGGAAATCCCCACCTATTTGATTGTTTGAGAGGTTTATTTCCACGAGACCATTAAAACAGATGTATGCTGGGATGTTGCCTGTGAAATGGTTGCTGTAAAGACGCAGCTTCCTTAGACAGGGAGCCGTCAGATTTACTGGTAACTGCCCCGACAAAGAATTTCCAGAGAGATCGATTTCATGTATTAGTGGCAGATCCAACGTTACTGGTAAAACACCACTGAGTTGATTTTTTGACAAGTTCAAGATGGAAGCGTTTGAAAACACAACCCAAAACCAATGTGGCAAAACATCGTTTATCCCTGTGTTTGAAATATTAAGGTTGCGGATGCCAGTTAAGCACCTAAGCCATGCAGGAAACTGAGGCCCCATGTCACATGACCCAAATTGCCCTTCCATTAATCTGAATGGAGGAACCCAATCTTCATCAAAATCTAATTTCAAGGAGTTTTCTTTAAGGCTCAGAAATTTGAGGTTCACGAGGCTTGTAAAATGTTCTTTTGACAGCTCCCCACTGAAGTTATTCAGGGCAAGGCTCAAGTACGTCAAATTGCTAAGTGCTCCAATCCCATTAGGCACATGTCCAGACAGCATATTCTGAGTGAGATCAAGATAACTTAAACCAGTTAGATTTCCTATCCAAATCGGTAGTTGCCCAGTCAAATTTGTTCGATGCAAGTTGAGCTTGCAGAACTTGCTCCATGAACACTTCGGTAATCTATCCATAAAGTTTGTCAAATCCTCGTTGACATCGTTGAAGGCTAAACTCAGTTCCTTCAAATTACATAGATTCTCCAGGGTTGCAGGTATGTTACCCAATAAGTAGTTGATCTGTAGATCTATGACCTCAAGGTTGGACATGTTTCCGAATGCATTAGGGATGGGCCCAGACCATCCACAATGACTAAGAACAAGCTTTTTAATTGTAGTAAGACCCAGGAACCAATTGTGTTGGAGTGAAGTGTTAAATGGGTTATGGGTCAAATCAAGGATCTCAAGACGTGTGAGGTTCATATGGGATAGACTAGTGTCGGGGACAGCCATAGGTGTCCCCTAACTATGGGGGAAATCACCCTTTTCAAAAATTAACATAAATCGCAAAAACACCATCCAAAACAACCGCGGCCCAAACACGAATAAAACCCACAGTCCGCCGCGGTCCGATAACCTCCACGACCCGTTAAAACAGCCGCCACCAGTCGCCCTCGAGCGAACCTCCGCTTCGCTCGAGGGTCGGACGCAGCGCGGCAAATCTCCGCCTCGCTCGAGGGCGCGGCACCCCGTGGGTAAACTCCCACCCCGCTCAAAGGCACGGCGCCCCGTGAGCAGGACTCCGCCTCGCTCGAGGGCTTCAGCCCCTCGAGCGGGTCACCGCTTCGCTCGAGGGATCCCCGCCCCTCGTACAGATCTCCGCCTCGCTCAAGGCCGACCCTCGAGTGATAGCGCCCCGCCTGTCTCACCGGACAAGGGCATTAAATGCCCTTGCCCGCCGCAGGCGCCTTAGTCAAAAGGCGATCCCCGCCCATGCCGCGCCGCTGACACCGCCAGGGCTACTGACCTTGTCACTGTGCGGCCAAACCCCGTCACTATACCGCCATTCCCAGTACTGTGCAGGTGCTGTGCGGACAGGCTAGTGTCATTCCAAAGCACTGCACCGCCCACTCCCGTCCTTCTCCCAGGGCGAGCCCCTCGAAAGGGCATGGGCGCACCCTCGAAGGGTGTACGGGCGGCGACCGGACGCACGATGCGGGCGGCGCCACGGCGCGGAACACACTGACCACGTCGCCTCCATCATCTCCGGCACTGTACAGGCCATCCCCGGTGCTGTGGAGCCATCCCCAGCGCTGTAGAGCCCTGTTATGATGGGACACCACCACGCCGGCCCCTGTGTGGCATAGGCGCTCCCGCCATCGAGGCCCTCGAAAGGGCATGGATCATCCTCGAAGGGTGTACGGACGGCGAGCAGGCGCGCACACTGACAGGCGCCGCCGTACGAGCGACGTGCGTCGCGTCCCCTCCACTGACTCCGGCGCCGCCCGGCCATCCCGGGCGCTGTGCAACTGACCCGGGGTCTGTGCGGCCATCACCAGTGCTGCGCGGACACCCCTAGCCCTGTGGCACCATCCCGGGCGCTATGCAGCCATCCCCGGTGCTGTGCGGCCCTGCTCCGATGGGACGCCGCCACGCCGGGCCCTGTACAGCACCAGGTGCCCTCGTCAGCAAGACCCTCGAACGGCGGTCAGACGTGCACGCCGAGCAAGCTGCCCTCGAAGCTTTTCCCCGGCAAGTACATAGCCACCACGACACCCGTAAGTACTGAGATTCGTCAGGACACCATCAAGTCGCAAACGCTGTGTACCAGTACCACGATACTGTGTAAAACCCCATGCGGCACATTTGTAAGCCGCCTCCCCTTGGTCTATAAAAGGAGGAGGCGGTCGCCCGGCCGCCGGGGGACGACATCGTCACTTCTCGCCCACACGCACCCACACACTCACTCCCGTGATATTGGCACTCTGCTTCAATCATCTAGCAGGGACTTGGAGGCTTTTTCTCCTCTCCCGCCTCGCTTGTAGCCCCCCTCTACAGGCATCACTGGTGCGAATCAATACAGCGCGCACGCGCAATCTGCTGGACGTACGACCCCAACGGTCGGAACCAGGATAAACCCGTGTCCCTGTGTTGCCATTTGCACCAACCATCGAGCAGCTGATCACAGCGTATCTCACTAGTTAGTGTCGGGACTAATCCTAACACCGACAGTTGGCACGCCAGGTAGGGGAGTCGCGCTGTGATCAACCCCTCACCAGCAATCTCGATGGTGATTCGTACCGAGATGACGTCCCAGAGGTACGCCATGGGCAGTTCGGACCCTTTCCCTGCCGGATTCGAAATCCGGTTCGGGAGCCTGAACTTTCAGGCCACGGGGAACGGCTACCACATGCGCCTTACCAATCGGGAGGAACTCCACCCGTGGCGGACGACCGGGCCGGGCCTGATCCCCGCCACGCCGACGACCAACGCCCCGGTACCAGAACCCACGACGGCGGCTGCCTCGACGTCTCGACGCCGTAGACGCCCGGGTCAGCGCTCGCATCAGGCGCGCACGGAGCGGCGCCAGGCAGCGCGCGACGCGGCCCGGAACGACGCACCACCACCGAGCGACACGACGGCCCACCCTGCAGGGGAGCACGCGGCCACGGGGCCGCAGTTCCCCTACGGGATGCGCAACTCCGCCGCAACGTACGCCTCATCCGCCAGCACCGACATGGCCGCATACGAGGATCTCCCGGGCCATCACCTGCTGTCAACCCGGAACCTCATCGCCACCACCAACGATGAGTCGTACCACGGCTCGGCCACCGAGCTGCCGCCCTCGACCTCGCATGGCTACGCGGAGTGGGACTTCTCTGGTGTACCGGACCCTGTGGTATTCCGGCGGTTCCTTGACGCTGCGGACTACTGGTTCGGTTGCTCCGACGACTCTAGCGACGGGAGCTACGATCCCTCGCGCGAGTGCTTCGTTGTCGTCATCAACGAGCACGCTGACGGCGCGAACGGCCCAGCATCCAGAGCCAAACCCGCCACCGGCCCCACCAGCGGGCAATGCGGATATTAATGCGCAGCTGGCCCAGGCCCGCGAGCTCGAGGCGAAGCTCACAGAGGAGTACCGGCAGGTGCGGCTCCTGCGTGCTACCATCGCAGGGGAAGCCTCGGCGCGCGGTGAACGCGCCCGAGAAGCCGGGAGGCAGGCTCGCGAGCACATCAACGCCGACTTCAACGTGGATGACCCACACACGCCGCCTCGGGCCAGCCAAAAACTCATCGCGGCGGCGACACTACTTCGGGCCATGCCCGAGCCATCGACGCCCGAGGCACGTAACCTGCACCGCGAGGCGCAGGCTCTCATCGAGCAGGCGGCCGTACAGCAGGCCGAGAGCTCCGCGTCCCGCATACGTAACCAGTCCAGCGCGCGGGGCGACGGCAACGCGCAGGACCAGGAGGCATCCGTCCACGCGGACGGCGCGGCGGGACAGCCGGCAAACCGGGGCAGGACACCTGTCAGGGAGCGGATCCTTGACACACGCGGCCAGGCCCACGACGACGATGCTCGTAACGTCCTGAACACCAAGAGGAGGGGCGACGCGGAGGCGTGGACGGCGGCGGGCTACCACCCTCGACGAGGTGGTCGCTACGACAGCCGGGAGGACCGCTCGCCAACACCGAAACCCCCGGGGACCCGTGTGTTCAGCCGGGAGATCCGCACGGCGAGTTTCCCCTAGCGCTTCCGCCAGCCCACCACCATTACCAAGTACACGGGGGAAACAGACCCTCGGGTACGGCTCAACGACTACCGCCTGGCCTGTCAGCTAGGTGGTGCCACCAACGACGCGGTGATCATCCGCAACCTGCCGCTGCACCTTGCGGATTCGGCCCGGACATGGCTCGAGCATCTGCCGCCCAGCCAAATCCACGGCTGGGACGACCTAGTCCGCACCTTCGTGGGAAACTTCCAGGGCACGTATGTGCGCCCCGGGAACTCATGGGACCTGCGAGGGTGCACTCAGAAGCCCGGCGAGTCGCTCCGGGACTTCATACGGCGCTTTTCCAAGCGCTGTACCGAGCTCCCGAGCGTCGCTCAGTCGGAGATTGTGCACGCCTTCCTCGAGGGCACGACCTGTCGCGACCTCGTGCGCGAGCTCGGGAGGAGCCCGCCGGTCGACTCCAATGAGCTGTTCGATATCGCCACCAGCTTCGCTTCCGGAGAGGAGGCGGTGGGGGCCATTTTCGACGGCAAGAAAGGCAAGCGCGTGGACGATGCGCCCGCGGAGGGCAGCAAGTCCAAGGAGCCCGCGAAGAAGCAAAAGAAGGGCAAGAAGCCCCACCACGACGCGGGCGCGCAGGTACGCGGCGAAGATGATGACGAGGCCCTCGCCGTCGACCCTACTCGTAAGGGTCCTCGAGGGCCCCCTCGAGGCCCCAGCGTGTTTGACGAGATGCTGAAGAAGCCCTGCCCGTACCACAAGACCTCGGTCAGCCACACCCTCGAGCAATGTGACATGCTCAAGAAGTACTACAGCCGCGTCGCCGCGAAGGAGGACGAGGCCAAGAAGGATGGGGGTGACGGAGGCGCTGACGGCTTCCCTGCGGTGGAGAACGTCTTCCTCATCTTCGGGGGACCGACGTGGACATGTCCACCAGCCGGCGCAAGCACGAGCGGCATGAAGTTCTCGCCACCGAGAAGGCCCCTCCTTCCTTCCTCGACTGGTCGGAGGAGGCCATCACCTTCAGCCGCAAGGATCACCCGAACCGCATCCCCAACCCGGGCCAGTACCCGCTGGTCGTCGACCCCATCATCGGCAACGCGCGATTCTCCAAAGTGTTGATGGACGGCGGCAGCAGCCTCAACATCCTGTACGCGCACACCCTGCGGCTGATGGGGATCGGTTTGGATCAGCTGCGGCCCAGCATGACGCCGTTCCATGGCGTCGCGCCGAGCAAGCGCGTCCAGCCCCTCGGGCAGATCGATCTGCCGGTCTGGTTCGGCACGCAAGATAACTTCCGCAAGGAGACCCTCACCTTTGAGGTAGTAGGGTTTCGGGGCGCGTACCACACCATCCTCGGACGTCCGTGCTACGCCAAATTCATGGCGGTCCCGAACTACACGTACCTCAAGATGAAGATGCCGGGGCCGAAGGGCGTCATCATGGTGGGCTCGTCGATCGAGCATGCATTCGACTGCGATGTCGAGTGCGTCGAGCACGCCGAGGCGCTCGCACTGGACGAATCGCTCGTCGCGGACATGGAGAAGTTGGCCAATGAGGGCCCCGACTCCCCTGCCAAGCACGCGGGCAGCTTCGAGGCTGCCGAGCAAACCAAGGAGGTACCCCTCGACACCACTGCTCCCGAGGGCAAGGTGTTGAGGGTCAGTTCCACCCTCAACCCGAAATAGGAAGTGGTGCTCGTCGACTTTCTCCGCGCCAACGCAGACATCTTTGCGTGGAGCCCCTCGGACATACCGGGCATCCCGAGGGAGGTCGCCGAGCACTCCCTTGACATCCTACCTCACTCCAGAGCTATGCAACAGCGCCTGCGACGCTTTGACGAAGAAAGGCGCTGGGCGATTGGAGTGGAGCTGCGAAGGCTCCTGGAGGCCGGATTCATCAAGGAGGTGTTCCACCCCACATGGTTAGCTAATCTTGTACTAGTTAAGAAAAAGAAAGGAAAATGGCGGATGTGTGTAGATTACACCGGTTTGAATAAAGCATGTCCCAAAGTTCCCTTTCCTTTGCCACGAATCGACCAAATAGTGGATTCCACCGCGGGATGCGAACTCTTGTGTTTCCTTGATGCCTATTCGGGCTACCACCAAATAAAGATGAAGGAGTCCGATCAACTCGCGACCTCTTTCATCACGCCATTCGGCATGTTTTGCTACGTAACGATGCCATTTGGTCTTTGAAATGCGGGAGCTACATACCAGCAGTGTATGCAACATGTTTTCGGGGATCACATCGGGCGAACCGTGGAGGCATACATAGATGACATCGTCGTCAAAACCAGGAAGGCAGACGACCTGGTTAACAATTTGCGCATCACGTTCGATTGCTTGCGGGCCAACGGGGTAAAGCTAAATCCTGAGAAATGCGTCTTTGGGGTGCCGCGCGGCATGCTACTGGGTTTCATTGTCTCCCGGCGGGGCATCGAGCCCAACCCCGAGAAGCTCTCGGCCCTCGATCGAATGGGGCCAATTCGAGACTTGAAGGGGGTGCAGAAGGTGTTGGGCTGCCTAGCCGCTTTGAGCCGTTTCATTTCGCGGCTCGACGAAAAGGGCCTGCCCCTCTACCGACTCCTGAAAAAGCACGAGCGCTTCTCCTAGACCATCGAGGCCCAGGACGCGCTCGACAAGCTGAAAGCGACGCTCGCACACGCGCCAATCCTCACGCCGCCTCGAGACGGTGAGCCTCTGTACCTCTACGTCGCGGCAACCACCCAGGTGGTCAGCGCGGTCATCGTGGTAGAGAGAACAGAGGAGGGCCACGCCCTACCAGTCCAAAGGCTGGTATACTACATCAGCAAGGTACTATCTGAGACCAAAGCGCGGTACCCACAGATTCAGAAGCTGCTTTACACGGTGGTACTTGCACGGCGCAAGCTGCGACACTACTTCGAGGCTCACCCGGTCACGGTGGTCTCATCGTTCCCGCTAGGGGAGATAGTCCGCAATCCGGATGACTCGGGTAGAATCGCGAAATGGTCCGTGAAACTAATGGGGGAAACTCTCACCTACGCGCCGCGCAAGGTGATCAAATCCCAAATTCTTGCGGACTTCGTCGCTGAATGGACAGACACTCAATTGCCCACATTACAAATCCAAGCTGAGTGTTGGACCCTCTACTTCGACGGGTCGGTGATGAAAACCGGAGCGGGCGTGGGCCTGCTCTTCATCTCACCCCTCGGAGAGCACATGAGGTATGCAGTGCGCCTGGACTTCCCCACGTCGAACAATATGGCGGAATACGAGGCCCTCCTTTGCGGCCTCCGAATCGCCATTGAGACTGGCATCAAGCGCCTCGACGTCAGGGGAGATTCGCAGCTCGTGATCGACCAAGTCATGAAGAACGCGAGCTGCCACGACGAGAAGATGGAAGCATACTGTAACACCGTACGTGCACTCGAGGACAAATTTTACGGCATTGAGCTCAACCACGTTCCCCAGAAGTACAACGAGGAGGCGGACGAGCTCGTGAAGATTGCGTCGGGGCGGATCACCGTTCCTCCGAACGTTTTTGCGCGCGATGTCGCCAAACCTTCCGTCGACCTTAGCAAAACCACCTCGAGTCCAGAAGAACCCTCGGGGGCTCCCTCGAATCCGACGGGCGCGGAGCCCATGGATGAGGACCCCTGAGGCGTTCGTGCTCTCCCAGCTCGAGGGGTATGGGGCCGACGAAGCTGAGGCCATGGAGATCGAGACGCCCCCACCCCCCGCCCCCCCCCCCCCCGCGGAGGACTGGCGAAGCAAGTACCTTACCTAGATCGATCGAGGGGAGCTACCCTCGGATCGGACCGAGGCGCATCGCCAGAAAGGCCAAATCATTCACCGTGGTCGACGGCGAGCTGTATAAGCGCGCCGCGTCGGGAATCCTACAGCGATGCATCCCCATCCCCGAGGGCCGTGAGTTGATACGGGACATCCACACAGGCGTGTGTGGCCATCACGCGGCGCCGCGCACCCTCGTAGACAATGCATTCCGCCAGGGCTTTTACTGGCCCACAGCGGTCGCTGACGCCAACGAGGTCGTGCGCACCTGCGAGGGGTGCCAGTTCTACGCCCGCAAGACCCACCTCCTGGCTCACGCCCTCCAGACCATACCCATCACATGGTCGTTCGCCGTGTGGGGATTGGACATCGTCGGGCCCCTGCGGAAGGCGCCCGGGGGCTAAACGCATTTGCTGGTCGCAATCGATAAATTCTCAAAGTGGATCGAGGCACGCCCCATCACCAACCTCAGATCCGAGCAAGCCGTGTCATTCTTCACCGACATCATCCACAGGTTCGGGGTGCCAAACTCCATCATTACCGACAACGGCACCCAGTTCACCGGCAGGAAGTTCCTGGAGTTCTGCGACAACTACCATATCCACGTGGATTGGGCGGCCGTCGCACATCCATAGACTAACGGCCAGGTAGAACGCGCCAACGACATGATTTTACAAAGCCTCAAACCTAGAATCTTCGATAGACTGAACAAGTCCGGTCGAAAATGGATTCAAGAATTACCGTCGGTCATTTGGAGCCTCAGAACTACCCCGAGCAGAGCCACGGGATTCACGCCGTTCTTCCTCGTCTATGGCGCGGAGGCCGTCCTCCCCACGGACTTGGAGTACGGATCTCCCAGACTCAGGGCCTATCAAGAAAGCTCGAACCAGCGTGCTCGCGAAGACTCGTTGGATCAAATAGATGAAGCCCGCGACGTGGCAATGATGCACTCGGCAAGATACCAGCAAGCGCTCCGGTGATACCAAGCTCAGAAGATCCAGCACCGAGACTTCAGTGAAGGCGACCTGGTGCTAAGACTGCGACAAGACAACCGGGGCCGACACAAGCTATCGCCGCCATGGGAAGGGCCTTACATCGTTGTCAAGGTGCTCAAGCCCGGCACGTACAAGCTCGCAAACAAACAGGGCGAGGTCCTCACCAACGCTTGGAACATACAACAGCTACATCGCTTCTACCCTTAGACTTCCAAGTTTCTTTTCGTACATCTCGCATTCCAAAATAATAAAAAAGGGCGACTTGGTTTTACTCCCGACCAGAGCCTCAACACAAACCAAGTCCCCCTCGGGGGCTACAACGGGGGGTTCCCCCGGAGTGCCCCGACTTTTTTTCGCAAAAACACGTACTTTCTTTCTTTCTTTCTTTCTTTCTTTCAAAATATGTTAAAGTGTTACGTCTCGAAGCCTCAGGGAGAACGAAGGCCAAGCGCGAACTAACTAAGCCCAGGGCCAGCCGGGACGCGGGACCGCTGACGCCTCCGAGAGGATAAGCATCCCCCTCGCTACCCTACGGCTAAGTTGGTTCGTGAACGCTAACTCCTTGGTCAAAGTTCCCCCGAAAGGCCCGAGGAGAAACATGACAACATATAAAAAAGAATTCATAAACGCACGCACAGCATAAAGCGTTGTTTATACAAACTTGTTCAAACATCTAACAAAATATTAATGGGCCTTGAGACCCGAGTCTTCAGGGAGCACGGGGGCTTGGAGCAGCGGCGGCTTCACCCTCATCAGCGTCGGGGAACAGGTCCACCTCGAACATATCGGCAAGGGCCGCAGCAGGCTCCGCCATGGACGCGTCAACCCTCCTCACTACTTCAAGCTCGGCGTCCTCACCTACGACATCCTCAGGGAGGATGTAACCGTCCCGCAAAAGACCGAAGTCGAGGACGTAGTGAGTCGAGGTCAGCGCCAAGGTCTTCTGGACACTGAGTCGAAGAGCACCGTGCAGGCGCTCAGTGACCCGGCCGCCCAGGGACCGCAGGCGGCTCACCATCGAGCTACCCGAGGCCTCGCCCTCAGCCCTCTCGAGCTCACGGCACACCTCGAGCACAGCGGCGGCCTCCAGAGTCTTAAGCTCGCCCTGAGCTTCGTTGTAGGCGACCTGGAGGGATTGCATCTCCCCTGAAGGGTCTGTCGCGCTCTTCTGCAGCTCTGCAACGCCAAGGAACGAACATCAAGCCTCGAAAGGGCGCAACGAAGAACTAAGACGGTTAAAGAACGACACTTACCCTCGGCTCGCTTCTTCTCGGTCTCGAGCGCAGCCCGCGCGGCATCGACGTCCCGCTGGAGCTGGGAGATTGAGGCGTCGTGCTGCTGAAGCGTGTCCCTCACTCCCCCGAGCTCCTCGCGCGCGAGCTGGAGCTGGGACTAGGCCTCTTGGAGAGTGGTGCCCGTCTGCTCGCTCCCCCGGGCTTTCTCCGCGGCCCGAGAGAGCTGGGCCCGTGCCTCCTCAAGCACCTTCCGCTCCCGCTCAAGTTGGACCTGAGCCTCGTCGAGAGTCGCGTCCTTCAGCGCGAGCTGGGACTGCGCCCCCTCACACGTGGTGCGTTCTTCGGCGAGCTGGCCTTCCACCGTCACCAGCGCGTCACCCATCTCCCTCAGAGCGGCGGCGAGCCCCTCGGCCTCCTGGGCCTTCTGCTCCGTCTGAGCAAGGTGTGCCTGCACGTCCTCCAGCGACATGTGCTCGCGCTCGGCGCTTGCCTGTGCCTCGACCAGGGCAGCGTCCTTCAGCACGAGCTGGGACTGCGCCTCGCTCAGCGCCGCGCGCCCCTGCTGGAGTTCCCCCTCCTTGCTCTGCAATGCGGCGCCGAGCTGTTCGGCCTCCCTGGCCTTCTGTTCCGCCGCAGTGCGGTGGGTGTCGCGTTCCTCCACCGCGCGGCGTAGCTCGCTCCCCTTCGACTCGAGGCTCGCCTTCGTCTCGAGCACCTCGTCGCGGAGGCACTCCATCGCCAGGCCCAAATGCTCGTTCTCCCGGCACGCCGTCTCATGGAGGGTGTGGAGCTTGGCGAGGAAGGAGATCTTATCCCCCGCGTCGCCCCATAGCTTCTGCCAAAACAAATAAAGGGGAAAGGACTCAGGCAAGGCACAATTGAAAGCGAGAGAAGCGACGAGACTAGTACACGAACCCGAAACAGTGGCACCGCCACGTCTCTATGAAGCCTCGAGGCCTCGTCGAGCAGGTTTTGAACTCGGGATCCCACGTCGAGAAAATCCCTCCAGTCCAGAAACTCTACCTGCGAACGCTCCACCGTGTCCCAGGGGACGTAGGGGTGGTCCAGCCCGGAGCACCAATCACCAGGGAATTCGTCGTAGACGCGCTGGCGCGATGACGACGCGCCGGCCCCCTGTGATGGCCCTCCAGACGCGCGCTCGGGGCATGGGCCGACCCCGTCATCCTCCGCCAGGGTCCCGTCCCGCGGGACGGCCACATCCGTCGCGGGCGGAACCTCCTCCATTCCTGGGCGCAGCCGCCTGGGCCCGCTCCCCTCCTCGCGCATCGTCTTGCGACGCCACCGCCGCCGCCTGCCGTGACGTTCTCACCGAGCGAGGGCGCGTTGCGTGGACTGCGTCCCGCGCCTCCAACCTCAGCGCCTTGGTCGGCGCTAGCTCCGGCACGACAGGGCCGCCGGCACGGCTGGGAGAAAGGAAAGCAAGGGAAATCAGAATCTCAAATAAGTAAAATCAGATAAGACAAGCTCGACTCAACGCTCACCATCGGGACGACATCTGGCGCTTTAGCTTCCTCGAGGCCTGCGCGGACGGCGCGTCTCCCGCACCGGGCGCGCCCCCCGTCGCGGCGCCCTCACCAGCTGTCACTGCGCCCGCCTCTGGGGCCGGCGTGCCGCAGGCCCACGCCGGCAACGGCGCAGGCAGAACGGCCGTCTCCTTGCCCTTGGCCCCCGTGGCCAAAGGCACATCGTCTGCTTCTTCTTCCTCATCCTCCAGCTCGGACCATACGACGCCGGCATCGCTGCCGCTGCTGGTGTCCTCCGGGGTCGGCGGGGGGGAGAGGCCCTCCTCCTCCCGCCGCGCACACTCCCGATCATGCGCCTTGCGGCGCTTCTCACGCTTCTTCTTCTCCGCCTTACCGGCGTCCGCCTTCGCCTTCAACTCCTGCTGCTTCTCGCGGTTTGCGGCACGAGAGTTGGGCGTGGGAGGATCCGAGCCAAAGGCGCTCGTCTCCATCTCCGGCTACCGGAACCACAGATGTCAGGAACCGGCCCTCGAAATCAAAACCAAACCAAAAAATTCGTGATATTGACAGAAATCTCTTACCAAAACAATGGCCCCGTCATCGGGCCGTATCCGGGGCGACCACAACACCTCATCGGGGTTGCACACCATCTTCCTGGTGTCCACCGCGCGCTTCGCCCTTGTAGCCGCGTAGGTCGGGGCAAGGGGCTCGGCCAGCAACCGTGACCGCGTCAGCCCATCGGGGTCCGCGCCCTCCGCCATCTCGTAGATGGGAAGCGCCCTCTCCATGAGGGGCACCACCCGCCGTTGGTGGCACTGCGCGAGGACGGCCGCTGCGGTCAACCCCGCGTCCGTCAAGGTCTTCAGCGCCCTCAGGTAGGGCGCCAGCTTAGCCCTCCGCGCGTGGTCCAACACCCCCGGCCCCCAATGGAACGGGCGGTGGTCCAGCACCTTGCCGGTGTACGGCGGAAGGCTATCGCCGTCGTTGCGGAGGTAGAACCACCCCCGGTCCCACTCTGTGTTGTTGCTCATCATGGTGCAGGGCGGGTACACGCCGACCCCCTTCCCCTGCAGCGCGAATGTGAGCCCGTCGGCGCGGACGGGTCGGTGTCGACCCTTACCGCCGGCCGCCTGCGTGAACAGCTCGCCTCGGAACAAGTGGAGCCACAAGTCCCAGGACACAGGAACGCCCAGGAAGCCCTCACAGACGCCCACGAAGGTCGCCGCCTGTGAGATGGTGTTGGGGGAGAAGTTGTGCAACTCCACACCGTAGTGGTAGCACAGCCCCCGCATGAACCGCCCGGCGGGACCGTTGAATCCCTGCTCGTGCAATCGAACGAGGCTCACCATGTACCCCGCTGGGGGCTGCGGCTCCTGATGCCGCGCTGACAGGACGATCCACGCCGGCCGATCTGGGTCGGTGTTGGCCGTCAGTTGCCCGCCGGCGACCAGCCCTTCGAGAAGATGCGCATCCACATTGGAGCGACTCCACGGCCCGACCTCCAGGTACTCAACCATGACAGACTAAGAGGGGGAAGAGGGGCGCGGGGTGGAGGTTGCGAGAAAGGCATGAGCTCGGGAGGCGGGAGGAAGGAGAAGGCAGACACAACGCGAGTGAGAATAACTAAGGTAAAAACTCCTCCTCTTCACCTGCTCTTTTTATAACGAGAATAGGCGCGGAGATCGAACGGGCGGGGGCCGGGACGCGCGGCCGCAGTTAATGCGATGGACGTCGCCCAGGCCCTACCGTCTCGAAACCACCGCGCGCGCCCGCGCAAACGCCATCATTACGGCGCCGTGAAAATGCGAACTGCTGCGCACTTCCTCCGCGCCACCTAAAAAGGCGTGCGCGACGCTCTCCCAGGACGCCACGTGGGCCACGACCCCACGCGCGCGGTCCACCCCGGTCACAATCGAGAACGAAGGGACGGGGAGGGGCTCCTTCCATGAGAAGGAGCCTTCTTTGGGCCCAGCAAACAGGGAATCGAGGCCCGACCCCTCGAAAGGCCCCTAACGGACGGCCCGAGGGGTCAGGGCGATCTCGAACGCGCTTGCTCGAGACAGCCCTCGAAAGCGCGGGCGGAGGGATACCCGGCGCCACGTCAAAAAACTTCTTACTGATCAGTGGTTCGAAGCCCAGCCCAATGGAGGCACGATGGGCGCCACAGGTCGACGAAGACGGGGTCGCACGTGTGCGCCCCGCAAGGCCCCTACTGATCAGAAATCCGAGCCCTGGCCCGCGAAGGGTTCGAACAGGCGTTTTAGATCAACAGAGTCAGGGACGACCAGGGCGTGCGCAACCGAGCCGATCCTAAAACTCAAGAGTTTGAGGGCGCCCCATAGTTCGTATTCAAGGCCGAACGAGGGCAGCTAGTCGAGGGATCCCATCGAGGGAGAGCTTCCGCGCCCTCGGTCCTCATCGAACGGGACCGAGTCCTGCCTAGCATACCCACGTAAAGTGCTCCCATGGACGTGTCCCCGGACCACGAGCCGACCCCTATCGAACGGGACACGGACGTCCACTTGAATTACCCGTTAGCAGTTCAACGAGGGGTCCATGACTCGCGGCCCGTTCGATGGGAAGCATGGACCACCTCACCCCTCCCCCCTGCGCAAGGGCGGCGAGGGATGCACGAACAAGTCGAAGAGCTTGCCCCGATCGCCCCTCACGGGCCCGGGCTCGGGGGCTCGTCGCACGGCTGCACCTCCTGGACGTGCCTGACAAATATCACATTCCCCCCCTCTCTCCTTCGAGGGTAGCGAGCGAACCTTCCGGGATTCATCCCGGGAGTGGTCAATGCCGCTCCGCACGCGTAAGATCGCCGAGGCCGGCTGAAACATCACCGAGGCCGGCTGAAACAAATGCTTCACGGACTGGCAGCTCAGCATAAAAGCCTTGCACGAGTGTGCGCACTCCTCCAAGGCTTCGAGGGCTACACCCGCGGGTGCGCTAGCGCGCCCCCACGGAACGTCACGCACATCCAGAAGGGAAGAAAGTCCTAACAAAAGCTTCAACCTTTGCAGGTCACTCTGGTTGCCCCTGCAAAGGCTCGGGAGCTACTGTCGGGGACAACCATAGGGGTCCCCTAACTATGGGGGAAATCACCCTTTCCAAAAATTAACATAAATCGCAAAAACACCATCCAAAACAACTGCGGCCCAAACACGAATAAAACCCACAGTCCGCCGCGGTCCGATAACCTCCACGACCCGTTAAAACAGCCACCACCAGTCGCCCTCGAGCGAACCTCCGCTTCGCTCGAGGGTCGGACGCAGCGCGGCAAATCTCCGCCTCGCTCGAGGGCGCGGCACCCCGTGGGTAAACTCCCACCCCGCTCAAAGGCACGGCGCCCCGTGAGCAGGACTCCGCCTCGCTTGAGGGCTTCAGCCCCTCGAGCGGGTCACCACTTCGCTCGAGGGATCGGCACCCCTCGTACAGATCTCCGCCTCGCTCAAGGCCGACCCTCGAGTGATAGCGCCCCGCCTGTCTCACCGGACAAGGGCATTAAATGCCCTTGCCCGCCACAGGCGCCTTAGTCAAAAGGCAATCCCCGCCCATGCCGCGCCGCTGACACCGCCAGGGCTACTGACCTTGTCACTGTGCGGCCAAACCCCGTCACTATACCGCCATTCCCAGCACTGTGCAGGTGCTGTGCGGACAGGCTAGTGTCATTCCAAAGCACTGCACCGCCCACTCCCGTCCTTCTCCCACGGCGAGCCCCTCGAAAGGGCATGGGCGCACCCTCGAAGGGTGTACAGGCGGCGACCGGACGCACGATGCGAGCTGCGCCACGGCGCGGAACACACTGAGCACGTCTCCTCCATCATCTCCGGCACTGTACAGGCCATCCCCGGTGCTGTGGAGCCATCCCCAGCGCTGTGGAGCCCTCCCCAGCGCTGTGGAGCCCTGTTACGATGGGACACCACCACGCCGGCCCCTGTGTGGCATGGGCGCTCCCGCCATCGAGGCCCTCGAAAGGGCATGGATCATCCTCGAAGGGTGTACGGACGGCGAGCAGGCGCGCACACTGACAGGCGCCGCCGTACGAGCGACGTGCGCCGCGTCCTCTCCACTGACTCCGGCGCCGCCCGGCCATCCCGGGCGCTGTGCAACTGACCCGGGGTCTGTGCGGCCATCACCAGTGCTGTGCGGACACCTCTAGCCCTGTGGCACCATCCCAGGCGCTATGCAGCCATCCCCGGTGCTGTGCGGCCCTGCTCCGTTGGGACGCCGCCACGCCGGGCCCTGTACAGCACCAGGTGCCCTCGTCGGCAAGACCCTCGAATGGCGGTCAGACGTGCACGCCGAGCAAGCTGCCCTCGAAGCTTTTCCCCGGCAAGTACATAGCCACCACGACACCCGCAAGTACTGAGATTCGCCAGGACACCATCAAGTCGCAAACGCTGTGTACCAGTACCACGATACTGTGTAAAACCCCATGCGGCACATTTGTAAGCCGCCTCCCCTTGGTCTATAAAAGGAGGAGGCGGTCGCCCGGCCGCCGGGGGACGACATCGTCACTTCTCGCCCACACGCACCCACACACTCACTCCCGTGATATTGGCACTCTGCTTCAATCATCTAGCAGGGACTTGGAGGCTTTTCCTCCTCTCCCGCCTCACTTGTAGCCCCCCTCTACAGGCATCACTGGTGCGAATCAATACAGCGCGCACGCGCAATCTGCTGGACGTACGACCCCAACGGTCGGAACCAGGATAAACCCGTGTCCCTGTGTTGCCATTTGCACCAACCATCGAGCAGCTGATCACAGCGTATCTCACTAGTTAGTGTCGGGACTAATCCTAACACCGACAACTAGAAACCTTACTATTAAGATCACAGCCGTATAGGTAAAGGATTCTCAGATTCGGAAGCATGTTCACCATGTGAATCCAGTTCCCTGAAGAGCTGAGGTTCACTCCGCCCATATTGAGACTCTTCAATGAGGAGAGACGTGATAGCCATGAAAGATCGGACGCTTCCCCACCGTAACTAAGATCAAGGTATTGCAAGTGAGAGAGATTACCAAACTGTGAAGGTACCCTCCCCGAAAAATTCGTATTTGAGAGTTTGAGACACCTTAGGTTGTTGAGGTTACCCAGAAACAAAGGTATTTTTGTGTAGTTGAAGTCATTAAAGCTGAGATCTAGGTACCTCAGATGGTGTAACGTGGCAATTGAGGAGCTCATCTTCTCACCTCTCAATATGATTGCATTGGAACCATTGTTGTGGAGGTGAAGCTTAACGACATGACCCGTACGGTTGCTGCATCTGACCCCCTTCCAGCCGCAACAGTCTTCGCCGCGCCATGAAGAAAGCCGGCCAGCCGGGTCAAGGAAGCTCTGCTTGAAGGAGATGAGTGCCTCCCGCTGTTTTACGAAGCATCCCCCGCTAGAGATTGTCACCCTTGCATGAACCGAGGAGGACACTATCAATGTCACAAAAAGCATCAAGAAGATTGCAGAAGCTCCTTGAGCTTGGAGAGGGAGTACGTAAGCAGACATTTTGTTAGCTGTACTCCGATTGTTGTGTTTAAAGCACGGGCTTCATCTCTATTTATGCTCGAACTTATCAGCATGCAAGTCTGCATTTGTGTAGAGGTGATTGGGAGGGTGCGCGCTCTCACGCATGCATGCCTGTACTGTACCGTTACAAGTTGAACAGGTAGCCAACAAAAGTTAGCCTGCCCTGCACGACAGGTTAGCTTTGTTAGTCGCCATGAGCTAGAGGTTTTCTCAGGTCCTGATTTGATATGCACATATAGTGAGGTAATGGTGCTTATGAGCGAAGGAGAAGGAGAATGTTGTCTCATCGTTAAACCCATGTATGAAAGTTGATTCCTCCCATGCAAACAATGCTAAATGGCTCAACTAGCTTGTTAATTAATACACCTTAAGCACATAGTGCAAACTTTCTAAGGGTGTGTTTAGAAGCCCAACTTCCTCCAAAATTTACTATGCAAAAATAAAATTCCCCATCACATCAAACTTCACATCAAAAATACCGGCACATGCATGGAGTATTAAATGTAGATGAAATCAAAAACTAATTACACAGTTTAGATGTACTTTGCGAGACGAATCTTTTGAGCCTAGTTAGGCCATGGTAGGACAATATTTACCACAAACAAACGAAAAGTGCTACAGTGCTTTTTAGTTCGGAACAGTGCTTTTCAGCCCAAAATCCGTGCAAAATCCAGAATTTTGCATCCCAATTCAGCGAACTAAACACACCCTAACTTGTTCCGTGGTGTTATTTCTGAACTCTTAAAGGGTATACTTTAGGCACCTTAGCTTATGTTAGGGACTTATTAGGGTGTTATATAGGCAATAGGTTTCCGGAACTCTTAAAGTGCATTTTTCCGACCCCCTAACTTGTTCCGAGGTGTCATCAGAATTTCTAAACTCATAAAATATACTTTTAGCTGCTTCCCCCTCACTCATCACCTTCACATCCATCCTCGTCTTCGTTTGGACTAGAGGTGACACCTATAAGGAGTTTAGGAATCCCAAAGATATGCATTTTGAGTATTTGGGACCTGAATCATATCACATAACAAGTTCAGATGCCTAAAAATATGCTTTGACCCTTTGAGAGTTAGGAACCTTCATGATTATATATATATATACCCACGTGCTATTCTACACCCTGGGTGTAGAATGAAATTACTGACCAAACTGATTAACAATTACTGAACTAAGTCCTGGGATTACTGAACCATGCTCACTGGTTCAGTAATCTCGCGATTTGGTTCAGTAATTCTTACGCAGTTTGGTCAGTAATTACTGTTGGGTGTAGAATCGTGTAGAATAGCACTAAAATGTAGAATCCCATGGCTAGGGCAATGTTTGGCAGACCTTCTCGAAGATGCTCCTTATGAAGGAGATGGGGCGTGGCTGTTTTGACAGCCTCCTTTAATTTGTTTTCCACCTGACGCTTGTAAGGATGCACAACTTGCTAATTTGGCTGGACAGACATCAGTTCTGCCTACATTTTATATTGTTTGAATGTGAACAGTCTAAATCTAATCAGAGCGAAGATGCTCCTTTTGAAGGAGACGGGGCGTGGCTGTTTTGACATCCTCCTTTGGTTCCACCTGATGCTTGTCAGGATGCACAACTTGCATTGGTGTATTTGGCTGGACACACATCAATTCCGTCTACATTTTCTATTGTTTGAATGTGAAAAGCCTAAATCTAGTCAGAGCACGTGATTGTGATTGTACAGTTAAATGAATCGGTGTTTGTTAGCCTAAGAGTGAGAAGGAGTGAATTAAGCGAACATAAAACCTAAAATATATGACTTTCGCTAACTTCATAAATTATAATATAGGTCATGCTACCTAAATGTGCATTTAAGATTGATTTAGTGTGAACCACTCTAAGAAAGAGTTTTGTAACTTATAACTAATCCTACCAGAATACTACTCTAAGAAAGTAGAGACACAAAAGTTACAAGTATGAAATGCAGAAACGTAAAGGAGAGTAAGAGGAGAAGCAAACTCTTGATACAAGGTTTATCTTGCTGTATCAGTAGGCACTAAGTTACCACTAGTTCGCGTTGTTGAAGCACTCACACAGGAGTAGCTTTCTAGTCATCAAGTCTTTCCAAAGGTGCCCCTCGACTTAAATCACTCAAGATCATGCTCACAAGGTTGGCACACATTGCACACTTAAATCACTCAAGATCATGCTCACAAGGTTGGCACACTTTGCACTCAGCTTTAGGTCTATACTAGCACTATTCACTCTCTAAAGTTTGCTTGTTATGTTAAGCCTTTGATGAATCACTATAGCACTTTTGGTGGTTTGGATGTGTTTTGGTGAGTCTTGGTCTTCAATGCATCCACTACTAGAAAAATAACTTTTAGTACCGGTTGTGCAACCGTTACTGGCCGACCGGTACTGATGTGGAGGCCACATTAGTACCGGTTCAACCCACACGGTACTAATATGACATCGGTACCGGGTGGGGATACAACTCGATACTAATGGATGCGGCCTCCCGTCGCCATCCTCCTTCTCCGTCCTATTCTTTTTCTTTTATTTTTTATTCTTTTGTCAACCACATAATCACATTGAATCTCATATCAATCACATAATTCATTTCATCTTATAATTACAGCATCACAAGAATACATCTCATCATCCCAATCTTACAATAATTACCGTCCCAGATTCACAAGAACTAAAATCGAAAACAAAAATCGTCACATGAACCTGCCATCGATCTTCTCTGCTCGCCGACCATGCTCCTCCCGCGCGTGGGGGGACGTCTGCGCCCGCGCGCTGGCCGGCGGCCACGCGACCCGCGCGTCGGCTCCGCCCCGCGTCCGCGCGACCCGCACGCCGGCTCTGCCTTGCGTCCGCGCGCTGGCCAGCGGCCTCACTGCCTCCGCCTGCACCCCACCCCCGCGGAACTCCAGGCCGACCGTGTGTCGGCTCTGCTCGCGTCCGCGCGCTGGCCAGCGGCCTCGCTGCCTCCGCCCGGGCCCGCCACCGCGCACCTCCAGTCCAGCCGCACCGGCACTGGCGCCACCGCAAGCTGCCCTGCAGGCGCTGCGTCCCCGCCCGAGGGCGTGCTCCAGGCCGCCGGGAGGCACCGCCCTGCACAGATCGAGAGAGAAGAAGAGAAGAACGAGAGGATAAGATAGAGGAGAGGAGCTGTGGTGGTGTGCGATGAGGAATTAAAGGGAGAGAGAGCATTAAAGGGCAGGCTGCGCGAGGTGTGGGGAGGGGCGCCTGCTGAAATTTTCTAAGTGTTGTTGGACGACAGTGGTGAAGGTATTAGTACCGGGGGTTCTTTTGACCCGGTACTAATGTGGCTCTTTTGGTACCGGGTCTTCTTGAACCCCGGTACTAATGTGTGGCGGCCACATTAGTACCGGGTCAAGGCTAGCACCGTTACTAATGTCTCACATTAGTACCGGGTCTAGCTCCGACCCGGTACTAATGTGTGTCACTGGGGGCCTCGACGGGGCTATCCTTCCCACCCGGTACTAATGTGCACATTAGTACCGGGTGAAAAAACCTGGTACTAATGTGAAATCTTCCCCAGGACCAAAGGTCCATTCTCTAGTAGTGATCTCTAGACACTCTAGCTACCCAAATGGGCGAGTGGAGGGTCCAATAGAGTCGTTGTTTCTCAAATGGCTAGTGAAAAAAAGGTACATTGGATGTTCCGATGGTCTATTTTTTGACTGCATCGAAACATATGGTGCTACTGGTCATTGGCCTCCCCACACCTAAGTTCTTCAGACTGCATCTGATGCTTCATCCGATGCACTCATCGGTCCATTCGGCGCTGATAGGTTTTCACCCAAAACCTCTCTACGTAGATTCGAAGTAAATATGCTTCATCTGACATCCCAAATTGACCTATTATCGGGTCATCTAGTGCTATATATAGTTTTCTTCATTCCTCGAGAATTTCTTTGATGCTACTAAAAATAGGGCATAAGAACTGGTGGTCTTGACTCAGACAATCTTTTGTGCATTATACCAATTACTCTGATGTTTTGTACGGCGTTTGTTTCATGGATCATCAGAACATTCGATGGTACTGAATTTTTTTAGATAAATACCACGACTTGCACACCAAAGATACCGTCATTTGGATGGTCTAGCCCTGCCTCCAAAATTCATGTGATGCTACTAGAGAAATGGTCATCAGAACATCTTATGTTATGACTTTGACTCTAGCTGCTTCGTAGCGTCGTAGCGTACCAATAGCTCTGATGCTTTAACGGTTCTTTGGTGATCATTGGAACATCTGATGTACTGATTTTTTGAGTTCAATACCGCAACTTTCACACCAAAGATACCATCTTTGGACTTTCCCTAACATGTGGATGCTTCAATACCATAGGATAATCCTAGATATCATGACTTTCTCACTTGAATATTGTAGCTTGGATGCTTGAATACCATGGTTTGGATACACAAATATCATAATTTGAACCTACATAATCTGGTTCGCATTTTTGGAACCTATAAAACATACAAAATACATGCTAGACAAAACATTATTAATCCTAATGATTATGTTGTCACTTCATCATCAAAATCACAAACTATAGCATAAGTCCATGTTCGCTGGGTGCATACAACTCATCATCGATATTTAGCCTGCCCGGAGCAAGGTGTCACCACTCACCACGGGACAAGGGAAGAAAAATGGTGTTCTTCGAAAAGGAACTGGCAAGTGATTGTAACCGTGGAGAGTACCTAGCTATTTAGCCTACCCGGTGCGTGCGACACGGGGCTGGGTGTCACCACTCATGACAGGACACGGGGAGAATAATGGTGTTCCTTTTTTGTTAGCTTTTTGAGGAACCAACAAAAACCTAGCAAAAAGTAACTCTATTCCTTCAGTTAACTTGCAAGCTCATTGGTGACAAGGAGAAAACCTCCCAAAACCTAACTTTGCTAGCGAGGGAGCTCTCTCTCTCTCTCTCGGACCCTCACGTTGCCTCCCGGGAGGCGACTCGAGTGGCTCCTCCCCGCGCCGCCGGTTCTCCCCGCCGCTGCACCCGTCGGCCGTCGCCGACATCCCCACCGCTACCGGCGGCTGTGGCCAGCAGCGGCGCCGCATTCCCTCCCCCTCCCCTCCCCCTTTCCTCCTTCTCCTTCCCCTCTTTCCTCCTCCTCCCCCCTCCCCGCTCCTTGTTGAAGATCCTATTATTCCTCTCACACCAGATTGCCCAGGTAACCAAGATTGCCAGCGATCTCGTTCCTTTTGAAGTCGTGTCCATGCCATGCCCAGCGAGATCACTGAACCAACCGAAGAGATCAGCTTCCTTCTTCCAAGATTCCGGCTTCAATGTGTCCCGTCCACACCAGACAACAATTTCCCTCCAGATACAACATGTAACCGGACACTCTGCAAAGAGATGAGCGGCAGTTTCCAAGTTCCTAAAGCATAACTGACAGAAGTAGGCGTTCGGCCATTCACTGAGCAACAATCTGTCAGTTGTCCATACCCAGTTTTGGAGCATGAGCCACGAGAAGAATTTGCATTTTGCCGGCGCCCAAACCTTCCAGACCGCCTTGGGGAAGCATGAGAAGATCCCTCCTTCGAACTGCAGTCTATACGTTGATTTTGCCATGTACTCCCCTGAAGCCGTTCTGGTCCAGATGATCGCATCCGGTTCCAGTGAGTCAGCATCAAACTGAACCTCCTCAATGAGTCCCCACAACTTAACAAATTGATCTAGCAGTGGAACTGTAAGGTCATGCATGACATCTCTTATCCATTGATCATTGGTAAGAGCCTGAGAAACCGATCTCTTCTTTCTCTTGCTATGTTGGTATAATTCCGGGAACTAGATGGCCGGTGCACCCCCAGACAACCAACTGGAAAACCAGAAGCTGGCCGTCTGACCATTGTGAACCGTGACTTTGGTTGCTGCGGCAAAAAGAGCTAAACGCCGCAAGATCAGTTATGCCAAGGCCTCCCCTGTCGATTGGCCGCTGCAGTCTATCCCAACTCACTTTGCATTTGCCACCCTGAAGTTGTTGGTTTCCAGCCCAAAGAAAATGCTTGCCCACTTTGTCGAAAGCTTTGATGAATTGCTTCGGCGACTTGATCACAGTGAGGAGGTAGACAGGAAGTGAACTCAGCACAGAGCGCACAAGAACTCTGCGTCCCCCAGGATTCATCAGCTTACATTGCCACCCAGACAGCTTGGCAAGGGCTTTATCTCGCACATTCGGCAGATGTATAAGTCTAAGACATACAAGGACAATCGGGATGCCAAGGTAAGTTATGGGGAAACCCACTCTTTGGCCAGGGAAGGACTCAAGGATGTCATCCAGCGCCAGATTATGACATTGTATCGCTGCAACTGAACTCTTCTGCAAGTTGATTTTAAGCCCTATTGCCTCCCCAAACATCTTCATTATGTCGACCACCATCTCAACATCTTGTTTCAGAGGGTTTATGAAGATGACAGCATCATCAGCATAAAGGGAGAGTCTCAATTTGGCTTGCCGTCCACGGAGCGGTGTCAGACAACCTTCGTCAGTAGCAATCTTGCCAAAATGAACAGATAGGGTGATAGAGGGTCTCCTTGCCTGAGACCCCGCTGATGCTTGATGGACGGTCCTGGAAATCCATTTAAGAGCACCGAAGAGGAAGAGCTTGAAAAGATGAGAGCAAGCTAGTCCCTCCACCTCGCTGGGAAGCCTCTCTTCTCCAACAGTTCCAACAAGTATTCCCATGAGACAGAATCAAAAGCTCTTGAGATGTCTAGTTTCAGCAGGAGTGCAGGTGTTTTTGATCGATGGTAAGTGCGTGCGAGATTCCTCACATAAAGGAAGTTGTCTTGGATGCACCTCTTTTTGATGAATGCACTCTGGGAGCTCGAGATTAAGCTCTCGATGTAGGGTGCCAGCACTTTGGAAATGAGCTTAGCGAAGGAATGAATCAGACTGATCGGTCTGAAATCCTGAACACGCTCCGCCAGTTCTTTCTTCGGGAGAAGAGAAATTGTTGCGGAATTGAGCTTATGTAGAGGGCCAGTGTGCATGTTGTAGATACAAGCGAAAGCATTGATCACCTCAGATTTGATGATTGGCTAGCAGAATTTGTAAAAGGCACCGGTGAACCCATCAGGTCCTGGCGCCTTTTCAGTTGGCATTTGAGAAATTGCTGACAAGATTTCATCTTCAGTGAATGGCCCATCCAGGGTACCAGAGACCACTGCCAAGTCGAGGTCAGTCCAGTTGAAAATCAGCGAGCGCTGTTCCTTTGTACCTATTGTATTTCTGAAGTACAGGGCCACTTCCTCTTCTTTTTCTTCATGATTTCAGATCAGGTCCCCATTACTCGTCTTCAGACTTGCAATGTAATTCTTTCTCCTTCTGGCGTTGGCTTTGAGATGAAAAAATTTTGTGCAAGCATCACCTTCTTTCAGCCAAGTCAATCTAGAAGCCTGTCTTCGACGAGACCTTTCCACAGCAGCTTGTCCCAACACCCTGAGCTTTAACGCCTTCCTCAGATCCTGCTCCTCAACTGTAAGCGTTCTATGCTCTTGTGCCCTATCAAGCCGAAGTATTATAGCTTGTGCCATGTGAAACTGAATGTTTGCTTCCCCAAAAATAGAGTTACTCCAGGAACGAAGAGCATTAGCAGTGTTGGATAGCTTGTGATGTAGAATGTTTAGCGCTGAAATTCCAGTGACCGGCAAAGCCCAGGCGTTACTGACAACCTCCAAGAACCCAGGGACTCTGTTCCAGAAATTTTCAAACTTAAAACGTGCAGGCCGCGGCTGCTGTCTCAGTTGCGTCAGGAAGAGAGGGCAATGATCAGAAGAAGAGGATGACAGCGCCTGCAGGAAAGTCAACGGAAAGGCAAGATCCCATTCTTTGTTGCAAAAGACCCGATCTAATCTCACTAGCGTCGGATGACACCAGCTTGCCATTTCAGCCATGCAGGAAACGAAGGCCCCATGTCACATGATCCGAAATGTCCTTCCTTTTAATCTAAATGGAGGAACCCAATCTTTGGCAAAATCCAGTTTCAGAGAATTTTGTGTAAGGTTCAGAAAGTCAAGCTTCACCAGACTCATAAAATGAACTTCTGAAAGCACACCACTCAAGTTATTGGAGTCAAACCCCGAGTATGTCAAATTACTAAGCAATCCAATCCCGTCAGGTACATCACCCATCAGCATGTTACAAGAAAGGCCCAGATGAGTTAGACTCATATTTCCTATCCCATAAGGTAGGGAACCATTCAGCATGTTCCTAGAGAGGTCCAGATGAGTTAGACTCCTCATATTTCCTATCGAAGAAGGTAGAGAACCAACCAGCATGTTCTGAGAGAGGTCAAGGTAACTCAAACTCCTCAAGTTTCCTATCCCAAAAGGTACATGACCAACTATCCTGTTCGCAGAGATGTCAAGGTGCTCGAGATTGGTTAGATTTCCTATCCAAACTGGCAGCTGCCCGATGAAATTTGCCGCTTTGCAAGACTATCTTACGCAGCTTGTTACACGAACATTGTGGTATAGTCGTCACCAAGTGCCCATCCAACCCATCATTCCGTCCGGATTCCGCGCCCTCTGGGACCTGCTACGTCGTCCCAATTTCAGAGCCATCCGATCGGCTAGATCCAACGGCCTGTGGACTGCCAGCAGCGCGTGAAATTTTTCAAAACACCCCTTCTTTTTCCAACTAATCTGGTTCGGCTCCAGTGGGATCCTTCGCTACAGTAAACACACCTAATTTCTTCTACAAAACACCTCGAGTTTGAAAAAAAATTACACTAAGAAGAGAAAATTCTGAAATCGTGGCGTTTTTGCACATAACCGCCCGCCTGCCCTTTTGCGGAAACCCCCCCGCCGCCCGCTCCCCCGTTCTTATCCCCTCCTCCTCTCTCCCGACTCGCTCCCGGCGCCGGGAGCGCCGCGCCGCCGCCCACCGTCCACCCCACTGCCGCCCACGCTTTCCCTCTTCCCCGCCGCACAACCGCGGCCAGAACTGCCTCCTCCCGTTTCTCTCCTCCCCTCTCTCATGTGCTCCCTCCCGAACTCGTGCCCCGCCGAAACACTAGCCAGCGGCGCGGGCCCACCTCGGCGGCGGCGCGACCCTCCCCGGCCAGATCCGGTCGGCGGCTTGTATCCTCACCCTTCCCTCCGTGCGGATTCGCCGCGGGATGCCTCCCGTGCCTCGCGCGCGGCAGCCGTGTCTCAACGACGTCAACTGCGTGGCGCCGTGCGGAGGCAGCCGCTACTGGAGGTGGTGGTGCGCGGCGACTCGAGGAGTTCTCGCTTCTCGCTTCCACCCTCTCCGCCGTCTCAATTGTAGTGCAGTGTGCAAGCGGCTGCCAGCCCGACCGAGGAGCAGTGACGGAGCCAGCTTGAACCCCTAGGGGGGCTGTTCTTCTTCCTCCCTCCTCTTCTTCCTCTTCCTCCCTCCTTTTCTCTCTTCTTCTTCCTCCTTTCTTCTCAAAAATGGAGGAGGGGCTCAAGGAGGGGCTCCGTGGTTGGACCAGCGGTAGGGGGGGCTTGAGCCCCACCCGCCCCACCGCTGGATCCGTCCCTGCCGAGAAGGCGTCTACTCCTTCGGCGACCAAGTATGTCCCGCGCCTGTCTGCATGCGTGGTGTTCGGCGTAATGCTCTAGGAATACTAGGATAGCTTTGTGATTTCTTTCTGTTTTCGTGGTAGTTGGATTGTAGCGCGTCTTCTTTGGGTGTTAACACCGGAGACTGGATGAGCACTAGCATAAGACTGAGATCACTCAGATTGTGCAATGCCAGTTTATGTTTGCATACTTAGGATGCAATGCCTGCATTTGGTATATAGTTTCTGGAATCGAATTATTGTGTTGCATGTTGCATCTTAGCTGTTGCTGGAATGAAATTATTTCTTTGGTCGGTCAGCTGTCCGTCTCCAGCTCCTTTCTTCAATTGATTGCATTAAATCATCATTTGTCCTTCTTGTTCATGTTTACTTTGACCATAAGTTCCACAGAAACATCAGACATGTTCAATGAGACAAAGTCAACTGTGATAGTATTATCACGCACGGAAAGTAAAATATAGGATTTAATCCTGATGTGACACTTTAAAGTTTTCTTAGGGCCTTTTTGGAAGAGGATTTTGCTGTAGAATTTTGGTCGCCCATAGGGATGGCATCTATTTCTCCTACTGCTTCCTCTATGATAGTTCCATCAGTTACCTGATATTGAGAATTTTGCACTTCATGTCATAGGAGTAGAAAAAGATCTCCAAGTTATCCATAAGAATTCTTTGCGTGGTACAGCTTCAAGACATTCTTATTATTCAGTGCTGTAAAAAAAAGCTAATCACTCTGTAAACCAGCTTGTTATTGAGCATTAGGAAGATTTTATTCATGTTACTCCGCCCTTTCACGCTGGATCTCAATCGTATGTTGCAATAACCTTGATCAGATTGTCCCCTAGCGGTTGTTATGTTTTTAGTGCTGATTTCATAGTAGGATATGGTCTGACTTTGGAAATAGAAATCTACAAATGAAAAAAAGGGATATGCAATGAACTGATTGGTTTGATGCTTTTAGAACCCTTACGAGTATCAAATGTGTCAAGGCCGCAATTGTGGTGCGTCGATACATCAAGTTCTGCTTATGCAAGAAACTGAAATTATCTGTTACATATGTACACTTGATGGTCCAGCGAGTATCTCATTTGCTTGTTTCTTTTGCCATGAAAAAGGTTAAACTTGTGTTCACTTTAAATAGGTATACTATTGGAGCCATTTGTTTGTTTGTTTTTGTACTTACTGTGTTTTACATTGTTGAATAAATAAATTGATACCTGAATAGAGAATGGGACCTGAGATTAGAACTTACTTCATAATATTTAATTGATAGAAATGATAAATGACAAGTTACAAAGTGTTTGACTAGAACCATTCTGGATATTTTTTTATTGAAATAACAAGTGTTTATGCTTGCTCTGAACTTTGTGACCTCTTCTGTTAGTTTGCTGAGAGCCTTAACCACAAGTGTTTTTTGCTTCACTCTGATTTTATTTCCCTTCTCTCATTTTTTATGTCTCTCCGACTTTTTCATGCTACGAGCATATTCTTTAAAGCATTTTGAGCAAACTGTTTTTGGTGCACCTATCGAAATAAACTAAGTATAGATTTAGAAAGGTGCTAACTTGTCTTTTTTTACTCGGATTAGCATCTGTACTGTTTTGCTTTATGGCTTCATCTTGTACTCTTGTGTCTGAATTTTTTTAGCATACACCATGGCATTTCAATTTACAGGTATTGACAATTTCCTTATTTAACTTATTTAAATATAAAGTGTGTATTTTCAAGTACTGGATGATATTCTTTATTGGTCACTCCTCGTGTTGCTGTTCATATTAAGTGTCATTTTTATCGATTTACTTGCACTAGGTTCATCAGTTCGCACTTTAATACGATGGCATTACCACTAGATAATCAATAATGCCTTTGTACGGATACTCCTCAGCTCATTAGTTTACCACTTTGTATATACTATAGCTGCAGAGGTTGAGGAGGAAAACTAATTTTGCCACCTTTCAGTTTGTTCCTACAGGATTCATCTGTAAGAAATCAACAATTGATTGGCAGGATGGACCTATCAAATTCATCTGCCTATAGGAGGTAACACATGTAGTTCTGATTTTCTGTTAGTAAATTTCAGCACATTTCTAAAATTTTGCGATTATACTTGCAGTAATGATTTCTTACATCAGTTAGAACCAATGCTACAGTATGTTGGGAAGAATATTTGTCATGCTAATAAACATTGTTTCAGTAAACTTTCATATTTGCTATTGAAAAGCTTTATGTTGTACATGGTGATTTGATCCTAAAGTCTTCTTAGCACGATGAACAATACGCAGATGGGTAATAGAACACACATGCGTGATCCAGATGAAGCGATTGGAACAGGCATGAGCCAACCTTGTAACAGAGATTGCAGAGATGTCTGCTGATTACGGCAACAACCTACTCAAGGATACCTATACGCAGTGTTTAGTTGGTGAAATTTTGAGTGAAAGTGGTGAAATTTTTGCATCGGGAAACGTGTTATGTGAGAGATGGCACGGTCTGCGATACGGAAATTTTGGGGAACTAAACACCCTCAGCATAGGCATGCCTAGGGATACCTATGCTAACCTACTCAAGGACTTCGTAAAGCAGTCTTTAAATGAGCAGTTGCTCCATCTTATAAAGAACTTACAACAGTTATTATAAGATACTGTTTTAGGTGGTAGTTATCAGCAACCATGTTAGTCATGAATGAAGGATTCTGATTAATATATTGTGTATTGATCAATTAATTTGGCTGAGAATGAAATTTTCATGATTGTTTAAATTGACACAAATATTAGTTAAATACTGACTCTATCTTATGTGCAGCTTTATTTACTTCTGTCACCACATTATGTTATCGAAACACCAGAAAATATAGTTCAAAAATTTTCAAGTTTGGTTAAAGATGTGTGTATTTGTTTGGATTCTAAAGTCCAAACAGAAATGTAAAATTGGCGTGCCGGAGGCGCGCCGCAGTCTCTAGTTGATATCATTCCAGCTCAAATCCAGTTGCTGCAAATTACAGAGGTTTTTCGTTGTCTGTGGCATGGTACCCGTTAAGTGGGGCCTTTTACGGTAGACCATACCACCTCATACCACTATTGGAAAAGGACCAGTATGGAAGGATCTGACGGTTGAGATTAATTGTATACCACCATAGCTAACACTAGTGGTATGGGGTGGTATACATAGGTGGTATGGTGGTATGGGGGTATTGTTGGTAGTTTTTTCTCGGTGGCATAAACGAAATATATGATTTCTTCATTTCAATTTTTTTTCATTTCCCTCTCGTGGTATGGCCAATTTTTTTCAAATTTCAAACGAAAATTTTCATTTCAAATTTCAAAAAATGATTTTTTTTCAAATTTTTCAAAAACGAAAATTTCATTTCAAATTTCAAGAACGATTTTTGAAATTTCATTTCAAATTCCAAAAACAAAAAATTTCATTTCAAATTTCAAAAACGATTTTTTTTCAAAATTTTTCATTTCACTCTGGTGGTATGGCCAAATGTTTTTCAAATTTCAAAAATAAAAATTTTCATTTCAATTTTTTCTTGGTAGCATAAACGAAATTTGTTTCTTGGCTCGATATTGCAAAAATTACCTATTTATCCTTAGCAAAAATAGCTATATATTGCATGTCTACAGTAAAAAGTCTTAAGTCATAATTGTCATCTAAACATAAGACCTCAAGGGAGGGCATGTTTCCCAGTGCATCAGGGATGGCCCCTGACCATCCAGATTCACTGAGAAGAAGCCCTTTTATGGAACTGAGCCCCCAAAACCAGTTGTGTTGGAGCAGAGAGTTAAATTGATTCTCAGTATGGGCAATGTGGACCTCAGTCTTGCAAGGGATTGGGTTCGCATGCTAAACATGCTGCCTAATATGAAAATCATCTCCCTATCTGATTGTGGTCTTCATAGCACAATATCTACTCTATTCCATTCGAACCTCACACATCTTGAGACTCTTGATTTGTCCAATGAAGATAGCCGTGGTAGCCATGAAAGATCTGACACTTGCAGACCATTGTTATAACTTAAATCAAGATGCTGTAAGCGAGAGAGGTTACCGAGCTGCGAAGGTACACTTCCCGAAAACCCCGCGAATGAGAGATTGAGGTACCTTAGGTTGCTGAGGGTGCCCAGAAACAGAGGTATGTTTGTGTCTTTGAAGTAATTGAAGCTCAGATCTAAGTACCTCAGATAGCTTAAATTAGCAATGGAGGAGCTCATCCCACCTCTCAACACTTCAAGGCCGTTCTGGCACAGGTCGAGCTTGACGACATGGCCGATGGGGTTGCTGCTGCACCCAACTCCCTCCCATTGACAGCAGTCTTCGCCCCGCCACGAGGAAAGACGGCCAGCAGGGTCCAGAAAGCTCTCCTTGAAGCTGAGGAGAGCCTCCCGCTCGCTTGCAACACAGCCACCGCCGGAGATCGCCCTTGCATGAACAGGGAGCGACGACGACAATGCCTGGGTCACAAGAAAGATGAAGAGGATTGTTGCAGTAGCTTCATCTTGGAGACGCCAGACGGACCAGGCGAGTAGTCATTTTGATAGCCTTCTTCTTTCCTTTCCGTTTTTATTTGGCTATATGTAAATGAAATGGTAAGGTTGGAGCAGCGCATAAGCTAGCAGATCTCTTTTTATGCTTCAACTAATGAGTATGCGATGCTCTTGATTCTGGAGGCATTCGTCTCTTCATACATTCGTTACAGAGAGCTACGAGCTTAGTTTATATATATAAGGATGAAGTGCATTTTTGACCATCCTACTTTTGCTCGAGTTTGATTTCGACCATCCAACCGCAAAATCAGAAATACTTCACCATCTAACTCTTCAAACCGTTCGTTTTTGACCATCGAGTGGTTTTGGTGGTCGGTTTCGTTGACGTGGACGCCACATGTCAATAGGGCCCACTTGTCAGCCATCTTCTCTCCACTCTCCCTTTTCTCCTCCCTCTTTCTTCTTTCTTCTCTCCTCCGCCGGAGCTCCCTCCGCCGGCGGCCGCCGGCCCTCGAGGCCCGAGCGCGACACCCCTGCGTAGGTAGCCTCGGCCGTGTATGGTGGCGGTGGCAGCCTGCCCCGACCGCCGGGAACTCTGCTGCCCAACCTGCCGCCCGTCGCACGCCGAGCTCCGAGGAGAGGCGCCAGGAGGAGGAGGAGAGGCACACGGAGGAGGGAGCAGGAAGGCAGCGGCGGGCAGCCCCGAGCCTACCGGAGAACGCGGCGGAGCGCCCTCCTGAGGGGCGGCGACTTCCTGCTGCTGAGGAGGAGCACCAGCGCAGGAGGGGACGCCCAAGGAGTCGATGCCACACCGCCGGCCGAGCCCCGCTGCCCGCGGCATAGTTGAGGAGGGAGCGGGGGAGGGGGAATGGCGCCACCGCCGAGGAGGAGTAGGATCCACCGCGACCGGCCATGCGAGCTCAAGCTCCACCACGGATCCACGGCTTCCTTCGCCTCCTCCATGGCGGAGCCGTGAGCGCAGATGGTGGCGGCACCTGTGCGGCTATGCATGTGCCGGCGCAGAGGAAGGAAGCGGCCGGCGCAGGAGATGCACGAGGGCGGCTGATGAGGGGAGGCCTACGCTGTACAAGCTTGCGCAGGGGCATCGGGCTCGAGGCTGGCAGCTGCTGGCGGAGGAGAAAGAGGAGAGAAGAAAGAGGGAGGAAAAAAGAAGAGAGGTGAAGATGGCTGACCAGTGGGCCCTATCGTCATGTGGCGTCCATGTCAGCAAATTGGTGACTAAAACCACTTGATGATAAAAAAAAACGAACGGTTTTAAGAGTTGGATGGTGAAATATTTCTGGTTTTATGGTTGGATGGTTGATACCAAACTTGAGCAAGAGTTAGATGGTCAAAAATAGACTTTATCCTACATATAAATTCGAGCTTCGGCCTTTGAGGTCATTTTCTCGGTAGTAGAAAGCTGAAGCTGCGACTTCGTATCCACGCTTGGCTGTAGAATTGGTTACAATTACAAGTCCGAGAAAGTCAAGAGAGCGGCCTTCTCTTTGGCTCTAAAATCTCAGTAAGGCTCTGTTTAGTTTCCTGAATTCTCACCAAAATTTTCAGAAGACCGTACCAGTTCATTTTTTTTCACTCTGCATGCACGCGCTTCTCAAACGTCAAAATTTCATTATTCTCACTTGAACTAAACAGAGCCTAAGTGAAGGTCGTGGTCGTGCATGGCCTACTCAAAATGTTCGGCAATTCGGCATTTTTGCACTAGTCTAGTAGTGGCATGTGCACGATGACCTTGACTCTACAAGTCTGCCGCGTATGACGCGCGCCTGGCTGAAAAAAAGGAGAACGAAGAACAAAGATTGGCATCCATTACGTTTCTCTATGAACTGTTCATAAGTGACCGCGTGGGGTGTGCCAAAGGCTGTAAGATGCTCTCAAAGGTCCGTGTGCGTGCGTGAAAAATATTGAGGTGTGTGGGTAGTAAAAGCTAAAATCGGGGTAGCATGTCAAAAACCTAAACAACACCAGAAATCTTTTCTTTACAATGCCAAAAATCTACAAAGAATTCCATTATACAAGATTTCTACATGCTTACTTATACACCAACGTAATTGGTGAATACTATGCTGAGCAGAGGATAGGGGAAAGAAACAAAGAGAAGCGATGCTATGTTGTTTCAAACGCCTAAAAAAACCTTTCATTTTTTCAGGCAATGAGGAACGACCATCTGATCCTGATCAAAGATCGAGCGCAGTTTTTGCCACGGAAACAGGCACAACCTTCCATCATCATCGCTGTTGCTGGCAACACCTCTCGTCGCCGCTCCACCCAAATCCTTCGTCAGGCTCACGCCAACTGCCTCCCAAAAAGGAGATGAGCGCCTCGCTTGCGACGCAGGCACGCAGCCCCCGCCTGAGGTCGCCCTTGCATGAAACCAAGCAACATTCATTTTGATAGCATTGCTTTGCTCTTTGTCCGTAGCAAGGAAATTAAAATTAGACGACTGGGGTAGCACATAAGCTTGGACACTCCATGCATGCACGCTTGAAGTGATCGGCAGGGCAGGTCGACAGGACATTTGGACTTTCAAGAGCCTCCTTTAGCTAGCTCTCTCGGTGCGGTTTCGCAGAATGCACTGTGGATGTGTTAACTAAATAGAACATCAGCTATTCAAGTTGAGCGCCAGCGGACCACTGTAGGATTATGAGTCGGTAGGAAATGGCTTGGTAATATTATTCCTGTATTTGATTGCTCTCCCACAGTTGGGAAATGGACCACCAAATAAGTTTCCTGCCAAATCCATGTATTGCAATTTTTTAAAGTGACGGAATGAGTATGGGCCAGAGAGTGAATTTTGAAGAGAAGTTGGAGGTGTGAAATCTTATGGTAGGTAAGGGGCCAAATGGATGTTTCTGTAGAGGTTCAAGTAATCTTAGTTTTCTAGAAAACTCTCTGGAACCAACTAAAAAGTTGTCTATGAAATCCATAATTCGTGTTCCATTTTTGCAAACATTGTTGGTGATATCAGGAAAAATTACTATTCTGTGATCCACTCTGGAACTTTAGGCTCTAGCTTACAGGACCGAAATTAAGCCATGTCTAGTTTAAATGAGGAAACCCATCTATCAACACTACCATCAAGATTGTTGAAACCAAGCAGTAACTCTGCCTACGTACTGTCTGTTGCCAAAACTTTGTCATTCCCAGCTGAAGCGTCAGTTAATCTAACACACTCAGTAACGTTCTGGTAAATTAGTCATGAGTTCATGACTGAATAGCAAACATTTCACATTCAGTAGGTGCAGGAATGCAAATATGAAAACAACATAATGTTCTACCACCTCATGCACATTTTAATCAACTTGACAAATGTATACATTTGCTAAGCTGATGACAAATACGACTTCAAAATCTACAGTAAGCATAAGCGATGCACATGGCAATAGTAGTGGAATATGGAGCAAATAGCAATCGCCACCAGGGAAATGGGACGTGAGGTGCCATTTCCAATCATCACCAGGGAAATAGCTACCCTTGTTTCCTTCTCAGAGAAACCCAACTCAGAGCCACTTGCACATAAACCCAATCATACACCCGATCAGATAATGAGAAACAAACCAATCTCCAATCCTTTTTGAATAAGAAAAGGCAGAAGACTATCCAGAGACCTGCTACATATCCACAACCCATGGCCAGGAAAAAGGGCACTGTATCACTTACATTTCTGGGCTCTTCTGGATTAGTAGGTGTTAAAACAGTTTCAGAACAGCTATTTGAAAGAGGAGGACCACAGAGACCAGGGTTACCAATATAAACTGATGCTGGGTCATTAAGAGTTTGCAGTTGATTCCCGGATGGTATCATTCCTCTCAGACGATTATAAGACAAGTTTAGATGACTCATCGATGTTAGAGCCGCTAAGCTTGCTGGGATTTCTCCAGATAATTCATTATGTGACAAGTCCAGTGATTCCAAAGCATGTAATTCACCAACACTGTCGGGTATTACCCCAATCAAATGATTCCATGACAGGTTGAAGCTCTTAATTGCAGTAAGCTTACCAATTTCTTCAGGAATATTTCCTGTCAAAATATTACATGACAGATCAAAATTTACCATGTACATGATTCCCTTTGTGAATGCAAGTTGTTGACCTTTCATGGTCACCAATGAACTATCAGTGTAACCAATCAAATCAGTGTCACCAGTGCTCGTGCCATAACCAATGACATCTGAGAGTGAGCCATCATCTTGTGGAGCAACGGCCATAGCTACCAAATTTGCAAGCGACTGCGGTATGGTCCCAGACATATCGTTACAAGCCAAATCTAAATATTGTAGCCCCTTCATCTTGGACAGTTGTGGAGGAATGTGGCTCGAAAACAAATTTGAGCGCAAACTTAGAAATGACAATGAGGGTAATTTATCCCCTATCCATGTGGGCAAGATTCCAGAAAACTGATTGTATGCAAGATCAAGAAATATTAGTTTCTGACACTTACGAAGAAATTTTGGGAATTCACCTGACAGATGGTTCGTGTTCAGGTTCAACATGGCAATACTTGACAAGTTGTTCTTTTTTGTCAGTAAACTCTCTGCTTTTTGTCCCTCCTCGCAGTTGGGAAATGCTCCTTGTAGTTGGTTATCTGACAAATCTACCAAAACTAAATTTTCCAAGTGGCAAAAGTAGTGAGGTATTCTACCAGATATAGAATTTTTGAAGACTATGAGCGCTGTTAAAAGTGGAGCTCCTAAGTCTGATGGAAACTGCCCTGACAAATTGTTTCTAGAGAGGTCCAAGTCTTTTAGTTTGTTGGATAGCTTGGGAACGGAACCAACCAAACAGTTATCACTGAAATCCAAAGATTCTGCCTCCATGTTACTGAATACTGTTGGTGGCAGCATGCCGCTGATTTGATTACTTGACAAAACCAAATTTCCGGCCCCAGAAAATGTGACCCAAAACCAATCAGGTATTGGACCAGCTATACTTGCATTTGATATATCAAGAATATAAATACTATTCTGTGATTTTAGCCACTCAGGAAATATAGGCCCTAGCGTACAAGAATGTAATTTAGCTTCAAATAAATTAAATGGAGGAACCCAACCATTTCGGAACACCATAGATAATGAGTTGCCAGATAATTCTAGAGTCTTTAGGCTAGCCATTTCTGCCAAATGGTTTTCAGTGATTGTACCTTCAAGATTGTTAGAACCAAGCTGTAATTCTTTCAACTTACTGAGTGCTGATATCCCAGTAGGTACCTCCCCTGAAAGCCCGTTCTTACTAAGATCAAGAGTTGATAAATTTCTAAGATGTTTTAGTTGATCTGGCAGGTTCCCACTCAAACTGTTCTCAAATAAAGTTAAATCTTTTTTTTTGAAAAGGTAGCAGGAGCACTGCTCTGTCATTTAAGAAGAAGAAGCAAATTTACATAACGAGCCGAAGCTGACACCACCACACGAACACACCCTGAACAAAACAAACACACCCAGAACCACACACCACCATCCCCAACCAACTGGGAGAGAAGACTGAAACAAGCCGCCGCCACCTGCGCCGCTGTCACCAACATTGTGCCACGCCGAAGCGCAACCCGCTGCAGGCACCAACAGCCCCCCAAGCTCCTCCACCATGGGACTGTCAACCTCAAACTGCACGTACATGACCGTCGATCCCTCAGATCCATAGAAGCATCAGCACACACTCCCATCACAGCACCAGGGACGCCCACTGATCCAGGCCACTGCGTGGGGGCCTCGCCTCACCCACCGCCTCACTCTCTCTGCCAAGGACTCAGGTAACAAACGCCACAATGAGAGCATCTCCTCCACCCCGCCGTCACCGAGATCACCACCGCATCAAGCACAGCAACTCAAGTCTTCCAGAACCCATGGGCCCTCAGCGCCCAGACAGCAACACGGACCAACGCGCTTCCAGCAGCACCACCGGCAAGGTCCGCCACCACTAGCGACGGGGCTCCAGAAACGACGCCTTCAAGAAGGTTACGACGCCAAGACGCCGCCGTCGCACGTCCAGAAGGACGAGGTTTTCACCCTGGGAGGCCCCCTGCAGCGAGAGCGTAGTGCCTCGCCATGATGCCCCCAGCAGGGAGACCAACGCCGCAAGAGCGCCGCCATCATGCCCACCGTCAACTGGCGAGGACTTTCGCCCGACTGCACTACGCCCGCCGCCCGCTCGTGGACCTGGGAGAAGCCATAACCCGCCACCTCCGCAACACCACCACCTGGAGAGCCTCGGCGCCTCCCGAAGCACCACCACGGCACCGCGAGAAGCTCGAGCCAACCCCTGGCCCCACCGCCATGGTGACGCCAAGCAGCAGCACAGGAGCAGAGGGTATGGCACCGGCCAGCCCTGGCTCGAAGCGGCTGGCCGTGGCCGCCCCACGCGGAGCCGCCCTGGCCCGCCGCCGGAGCCAAGCAGGCCTGCGCCGGCCGCCAGCCAGCCAGCACGCCGGCCCGCGCCGCTGGCCCCCAGTGGGCACCAGCAAGCCGCCGCCGTCGACCCGCAGCCGCCTCGCGCCAGCCGTCGCCCAGGCGCAAGCCAGAACGCCGCCGGCTCGCGCCGGCCGCAAGTCAGGGCGCCGCCGTCAACCCGCCGCCGCGCCGCTGTCATCCTTCATGGCCACCACCGCCTCCGCCCAGCCACGGTCGCCAACCCGAACGGAACGAACATCTCCCGCCGCGCAGGCCCTAGATCCGGCCGTTGCGCCGCCGGATCTGGAGGATGCACCCCCGCCGCCGCGGGGTACGGCCCGCGCCGGCGAGCCACGCTGCCGGGCCCGAGCGGCCGCATCCGCCCGAACCAGCCGGAGAGAAGGCAAGACGAGGCCACGCCGCCGCCGTCCTCGCAGCCGCGCGGGGTCCCGGCGGCCTGCTCGGGCGGCGGCGCGGCGGAGGATGGCGGGTGGCGGCTAGCGGCGGCTAGGGTTTGGGAGCCGCGGGTCGCCTACGCGGGGGCGACGCGCGACCGAATGGCAGCTCTTTGAATAATAAAGTTAAATCTTGTAGACTGTTTTCAGTAGGCAACCTTTCCAGTAACACTGCTACAGGTCCATTGATGCTATTTTCATATAGAGACAACTCCTCCAAGTTGCGCAGGTTCTTGAAGGTTGTTGGTATGGTACCAGTCAGGTTGTTGACACTAAGATCTAATCTTGTGATCGAAGTCATGTTCCCCACCTCTTCTGGAATTGAACCTTGGAGGCCGCACCTTCCCATGTCAAGTTGACGGAGGCTAGGTAGATTCCAAAAGAAGTTCTTTGGTCCAAGAACAGAGCTGAATTCGTTACCATAGAGGTCGAATTTGCAACAACAGTTTCTGCAGGCAAAATGTTTATCCTGGCATCACTTGAGACTGCATCTCACGAGCTTCAGGCAGCCAATAATCAGAACTGGCTATATCCAGAACAAAAAATGAATTGTCTTTCGGTAGCACTGGGAATTTGATATGATTCACAGTTTTAACAAAGGTTCACGAAATTGGCTATGAATTTGTGTATGCACGACTAAGATGCATAATCAGATTAATCAGATTGGATGGAAACTGAATTGCATGAGCTTCTTTAATGCCAATTGCAAAATTGTGTCGATTTCATGCCTTTTGATTCAATTGCTGCTTACTCATCAAAGAAAATCATGCATATTGGTAAGTGCAATTGCTCCACAGCTAGCTGTTTTGTCAACATCTGACAATGGCAACATCAGACAATGACAATGTGGGATCCCTGACAATGTAAGCAGCATATGCAATTTGTACAGGGGAATGGCAAAAGCATACACAATGAAATGATCTGACATTAATTTTGTATTCATAGTGACAGAATTTCAGTGTGTCACTGAATTTTATGATCAGTTCATTGTGAACACTTTTGTCATTCCCTCATGCACAACTACACAATTTATGCAGTCCACACGCAATTGCACAACACAATCTTCATTTCATTCATTTTCAGCCTCCATTCGCACACAATTACATTACATAGGAGGCACAATTGCCATTACCATTGCAACCATTACAATTGGCATTGCAGAAGCTCATGCAGTTCACACACAATTACACAAACATTGCACAGCTACAGACATGAGCACAACAGCAGGCCTGAAGTCGACACAATTTTACAATCGGCATTACAGAAGCTCATGCATTTCAGAGATTTGCAATTGGCACAACAGCAGCACAGAAATTATCGGCGCACGCTTCCTGCAGCTGTCAGGCCTGACCTCGCGTAGGTGACCGTGGCTGCTGTCTTCTCCAGGGATAATGTCTGCACAGAACTAGGCCACTTGCTCTTCCTGCAAGTATATGATGCACAATTGGATTACACACATAATTAAGTTGAATCCTGCACATAACGTCTTCTTCTGAAATTTACTATCTCTGTCCTTTGCAAGAACATCATTTTGCAACAGAAAGATGCATCAGACCTGCAATTGTTGAAGAGCTTCATCCTTCCCTGCAAGCAAGTGGCACCCGAAATCCGCAAGGGAAATCGACCTGGCCGGCGGCGGGAGGGGCCCCAAGGCCGGCAACGGGCGGGTGCCTGCACCGGCGGTGGGCAGCGGGTGCGTGCGGCTCCGCGACGAGCAGCTGCGGCAGCTCCAAAAGCTGTTCCTCCGCTTCGACCTCGACGGCGACGGGAGCCTCACGAAGCTGGAGATGGCGGCGCTGCTCCGCTCCCTGGGCCTCCGCCCGGCCGCAGGCCACGAGAGCCTCACGAAGCTGGAGATCGCGGCGCTGCTCCGCTCCCTGAGCCTCCGCCCGGCCGCAGGCGACGAGATCCACACGCTCATCGCCGCCATGAACGCCGACGGCAATGACACCGTGGAGTTCGACGAGCTGGCGTCCACCCAGGGCCGGCGGCGGGAGGGGCCCCAGGGCCGGCGGCGCTAGCCACCCAGGGGCGGCGACGCTATGGGAGGCAGGGGCGACTCGCGAGTTCGCGGGGGAGTCGATTAGGGAGGGGGCCGGGGGTTGGGATTAGGGAGGTGAGTGCCGTGGGGATAGAGGGGAGGGGGTTTTTGCAAAAAAAAAACCTGGGATACAGAGGCCGATGGGCGTGTCTTTGCAAATTGCCACCACCTCACTCGCGAGCCATCAGATCTAGATCCGGCGGTGGAGATCGGAGTTTCCATAGTTTCCACCGGTGGTGTGGTTTCCACCTGATACGTTCCCATTAGATATATCCAGGCCTTTCAATAGGAATAAACAAGCATCATGCCCTTCTATAACCTGAATACAATTGAAAATGGTTCTAAATGGAGTTTTTTTTTGTTTTAGGCTTATAATGGTTCCTTTTCAGTGTTAGGAACACAATTAAGAAATGAAGATTGAGGGGTTCCTACTAACTAAAATACTTAAAAGAATTGTTCGGATTTAGACTTTCAAGAGTGCCGCAAATGATTGAGAAAACCATTAAGCCCATGATAGACACAAACTAACAAACAATGCTCTAGCTAGAAACTAAAAAGGGTTCTCGAGGGAAAAAATAAAAGAATAGAAATAACACTAACTGCTGCAAGAACCTTCTTCAGATTCTTCTGGAGCAAGAATTTGACCTCTGAAACAGGGTGGCTGTGGAGGAACAACATAGGTGACTTGCAATTTGACCTCTTCCATCTTATTCCCTGCCTCCTTTCTAAACTATGAAGCCAGTAGCACAAGAATCAATGCCAAAGTTCTAATACAGTTGCACAAGTCAATTTAGATATTGTGCTAAAATAGATGATAATACAGATGCAATAGGTGACTTGTGCACAAGTCTAATACAGCTCCTTTCTTATGTTAGCATGAGGCCTTTGTAACTTTGTTTTAACCACTGAATTGATCAATCCACCTGCAACACAGATGCAACAAGAATGCTTGTGACAGATAGCCCGTCCCATCCATGGATATAGATCGGGAGGGGAAAACGAACTTGAAAGGGCTTACGATGCCGCTGCATGGACATGTTCATTTTACAGAACACCTTTCTAAAAATATCTGAACATTAACTGGTTTTAATTAATTAGCCTATACCCTTTGAAACAAATGAGGCATCTGCAGAACAAAAGATAAGAAAAAATTTAATAAGGAAGACAAGAAAAAGAAATATTTGCCTTAGATGCTACATAATAGCAGTTAACAAAATGCAAGTGTTTTATATTCCCCATGTAATTTGGCAGCATTACGAGATGCACTATTGCACTCCCTTTCAACTCTAGACAAAGTGAATGCAGATGACATTGGGGGTGTGGTTTCAGTATGTCAAGCTCATCTAAACAATGTCAGACTAAATTTCTATTCAGGCAGGACAACATCTATTCTCTATCGTGCAAAACCAAACTGAGGAAACAACCTGCAGCTTCAGAGCACGCACTTGGTGAGGATTTGAGACCAGAGAAAAACAGAAAAGGGAGCAGAAGCATGGAGAAGAAAAGTACGTGATACCTGAGCAACTGACGAGCCTTGATTCTTGAAAAATCTTGCGCACCAGCTAGACTCCTTTCTTGGTGAAGTGCGGGAAGGTGAGGGGTGGCTTCTGGAGTGAAAAATCTTGCCCGACAGGCACCGAATTTGGCCCCCAAATTCGACGGCGGTTAGGGTTTCCCTAGATTCTGATGACGGGTGCGGCTCCAACGGACGGCACGAGCCTTGGCGACGCACGACGGATCTTGACGGCGCGGGTGTGGCTCCGGCGAACGACGCGGGTGTGGGCGACGCACGGCGGCGAATCCTGACGACGCGGGTGTGGCTCTGGCGGATGGGGCGACGCACGGCGGTGGATCCTGACGGCACGGCTGTGGCTCCGGTGGAAGGCACGGGTGTGGGTGATGGCGGCGGATCTTGATGGGCTGACGGCCTTTGCATTTCTAGAGGCGATCGGGGGAGGACGATATGTGGGTGGTGTGGGGAGGGCGGTCGCCCTGGAGGTCGGAGGGCGTGTCGTCGCGGATGGAAAAAAAATGGAGGGGCCAGGCGGGACTGGAGCGGACGGCGCAGAAGGAGAGGAGGGCGTGCGGCGGCGTCGGGAGGAGAGGAGGGGCGTGCGGTGGCGTGGGAGGAGAGGGGCGGATCGGATTGGAGCAGAGGGAGGCGCGGGGTGTGGGCCAGGGCGTGCGGAGCGGAGGCACGGCGCGGGCGCGGACGCGCGGGGGGAGCGGAGAAACTACGTACCAAGTTTTTCTTTGGTTTTATTCTTTTTATTTATATATAGGAGAGTGTCCGTGCGTTGCTACGGGCATACAAATACCTACAATACCGGCCGTTATTATTGGCTAATATATTGTCTGATTTATCAACTTGCCTTGTGTTTGTCCGAAAATGCAATATAGTGCTGGAAGAACAAGATTGATATTGATTCAATCTGGACCCAAAATAATACACACGAGAGAATAACGATCAAAGAAATACCCTAACTAATGTATTGGAAAACTTCACCATTTCACAAAGCAGCAGCAGTTGCTTTAATGCAAACTGATATTACGACAGCTCATAACAAAAAGTTGACTACTATTGAAGCATGAGAAGAAAAAATTATACTGATTCATCTCTTTCTACATATATGCATATTATGATCTTCCTAGAGAATTAGCCAGGAACTAATAATTTTGAAGGCTATTCAGCAAAAAAAAAAATAGTTCATCCTCTAGCATAAGGGGGAAGTAGGCCCTAACTAAAATGCTAAATCTAATTTAATATCTTATATACCTCATTCATGCTCAATGGCCAAACAATTTTAGGCCTATAGATTCATTTAGCATCCTCAATTCAGAGTTTCTTCAAGTCAACACCAGAGCCTAGCACCTGTGCATGAATATAATGAGATTAAACAACCTCTGCAAAAGGTCCATCGATGAAGATTGTTCATTGCAAACAAACATTTATATGCAACAAAGAATGCCAAGTTGCCAGGTTAACCACAAATTTAGCACAAATAACAGCTTTAGATGACAATCCAGTTGGCATAAGTTCTTTCTCAATTTCTTCCCTAGTCAATTTTCCCAAATGCAAATGAGTATATTAGAATGAAGACACAGGCATAATACCAACAAAATTATAGCGATGAATAAATAAACTAATGCATGGCTAGTATTCATCAAACTGTCACAAATTATATAGAAAAAGCACAAGTAAGATTCTCCTAAAAGGCAAATTATTTCAGAGTTGAAGGTTTGTTTATTGCACTCTAGCAAGAGTTCCATTATTTAAAATGTAAGAAGATGAAGAACAGAAGAAGTCATACAAAATTACCAATAATCATATTTGACTTGCAGTCTGATGTTACAAGTTACCACAATTTACCAGCTCCCAAAGCTATACACAAAGTACAATAGGCAAGAATATAACATAGTATAACAATTAGCAACGAATAGGTGATGGTCATTAGCTGAATTTGGTCATAACTTGTCAACAATAACAAACTTAAGTGAATAAATGTTCCGGTATGGAGTATATGTTAAACACAGCCTGAAGAACGTAGGGGAAGCATGCAAAGCTTACAGTTTCACATGGATTCTTATTGTTTAACAAGATATTTATTGGTACAAGCTGCTGAATTCAGGAATAAGTTTCAGCATTTTACAAATGGCAACTGGCAAGGATTCATAAACATAAACTTTATCATCCTTGAGAAAGTTTAGTTCCACGCTACAGTTCAATTTTTTCGTCGAACACCCTTTAAGTAAGAAACTGATATCACCTTAGTGTTCCAGCCATATAACACCACATGTATCATTGAACACCCAGCGCCGGGCCGCATTGGAGATACTCGTGGTGTTGATCTCTTCTGCAATGTGGCTATAGTGTTATTAGTCCCTGGCTAATTCTTCATTTCCAGAAGATCATAATGTCAATGTTCGGCCTAAGAAAGCTCTAGATTAAGCACATATGTAGAAAGTTTAATAAATGTATTTTTCTTTTTATGCTCCAACAACAGTCAAATTTTTGTTATGATGTATCACAATACCTCTAATTGTTGTTAATGCTAAAAACAGAATAATTGGGAAACAGAATTATGATTGCTAAAAATTCATAAACATGATCTACATACTTGTTAACTGAATATGTCCTAATGACGTTCAGAATGATTGACGACTGCTAATCTTGTATGAATGATCGGGGCAAAGATAGCATCTTTGCATGGATCATTATAGATGATGGAAGGATGCAACTCACCAGGGGCGGAGAGGAAGGAAGCTGTTAACATCAAGCAGCACGATCTCGCATGGATGCAGGCCTTGGCTGGTTGCCATCGCGCCTCCTCCATACCATTGTGATTTTTGAATGCAACACTTATAATCTACAGCCCCAAGTGGTATATGTTGGTTATTAATCAGTAATTGTCCTCCTAAGCAGAGTAACATTTCCATATAATCAATTGACTGAATCTGAAAGTATAGATGATTATGTGATTTACCAGGCTGTCAAATTGGAAATCTTTTCTTCTCAAGCACCTCAGCCTTCCTCGCCGCACCTTTAATGTAACCACAACATTACTGGAATAGTATCTTAACTACTGCATGTATTGGAGGTTAAACAGAGTGGGTTCAGTTAACTCTTAATGAGTCACATTTTTGAGAAAAATAACATTGCCAAAGCAAACTATTTAACAGGCCACTTCTGTTTGTAGACAATTATTGAACAAAACACAACTCTTTTTTTCAAAAGAAAAATCATCAGCCACGAGCATGGCTGACCTGCATGGCTCTAAATGATTGGCAAAACTATAAGAAGGACGACAATAAAACTAACTTTCATAGCAGAAGGAAACCAATAAACTTTCAATTATGTGGACACCTGCTAACAGATTGAGCATAGATTGGATAAACTGTAGTTACAAAACAGATTCTAGCAGACACCAAATAAAAGTGGCAGTAGCTGTGTTGCAGGCAGCAGGCCCAGACACAACCAAAATCTGCAGCCGTGTGATGCATTCAGTGAATTCTCACTCTGCAAGCGGACATTTGTTGCTGCAAATCACCCAAATAGAGTATCTTTCCTGAGCAACAATAAGCCCCTAGCCTAATTCCACCGAGAGCAACACGGCAAATGAAATCACAAGGTTTGCAAGTCCAATGCGATTTACACAACGCTGACAGACAATGGCTTTGTGCAACGAAATCGCTGTAAATAACATGACTTTTTTTTATCACCATCATCAGCAACTTCCTAGGACTATCAGTATCGAACAATTCCTTCGAGTATCCCATCGAGCATGGCGTACCTCAAGGGCACCTCAGATTCGGCCGGGCCTGATCCAGAAGAACTCCCTTATGAATGCGACGACGATGGCGACGCTGGGCACGGTGGTGAGCACCACGCTCGCCACGGACACGGGCGGCCGCACCTTCATCGGCCCCCTCCGCGCCCTCCGCCGGCGCGCGTACGCCGTGAGCTCGGCCTCGCCCCACCGCTCGGGCGCCGGCTCGATGGCCGCCGAAGGAACGAGGGGCGGCGGGATCTGGAAGGGGCACCGGGACCGCCAGGACGAGGGCGGGAGGCCCAGGCGCGCCGCGCGCGGGAGGAAGACGGAGGCGAGCGCCCAGCGGAGGAGCGAGGCGCCGGGGCTCTCCCGGGGTAGAGGAAGGGCGGGTACGAGTAGTAGGATGTGGCGGAGCCCGGGCACGGGACGCGGGAGGCGAGGAGGAGCTGCGTGGCGGCTAGGGTTCCGAGGGGAGAGGAGGGGAGGGTGGGCGAGGCGATGGGAGGGAGAGGCGTTTCTTTTTTTCCCCGAGCGGCAGCGCGGAGGGCGGACGCACGGAGTGGGGGCGGACGCACGGACGACCGGCGAAACAACGTACCAAGTTTTTCTCGTAACTTCATTGTTTTTAGGAGTAGAGATAAGAGTAGAGACTACTGAATAAATCATGAGTGATTGCTGTCAGTATTATTGCTGCTATACTACGAATCATTAGATGGGCCGTGATGGTTGATGGGCGGTGAACATTGTTGTACGTACTGCCCAATACTTATTGGACCAGCACAGAGTTCCTCAGCCCAATAAGGAATAATCTCTTTTCTTAAAAGCCGCTGCCGTTTGCTCTCCTCTCCGTGTTTACGGGCGCACGTGGCGCGTAGCCATGCGTTTGGACATTTTGCGAGAAAGCCCTCCGATTTGCTACAAATCGCAGATCGATCCACCACGTTCAGATCGTATAGCAGTTACATTCATATATTTTGCGCAAAAGCCCTCGGACTAAACTTTATTTTTAAACAAAGAAGAAAAAACTCGATATCAGTGTCGTTTTTACATCCACCCCCGAACCACTTTTGCGACTGCCCCCTCCCACCACCCCAACCCCCACCCAATACCCCCCAGCCCCCGCCCGCCCCGAACAGTCCACTCCCCCGTCGCGCCCGTCCCACCGTCGCCCTCTCCCTCCCCCTGCTCTCCTCCTCCGCCGCCGCCGCCCCGCCCGCTCCTCTCTTCCCCGCACCGCCCCGTCCCGTATCCTCCTCCCCACACCGCCCTCTCTATTTGCGCTATCTGCCTCCCCACCGTCGCCTCCGTTCTATCCCCCGCCGTACTCGGGCGCTCAACCAAACCCTAGCCACTGCCGGGGCCGCCTCCGCCGCGCCGCTGCCTGAGTGCGCCGTTGGAAGCCCGTCCAGCTCACGGGGACGACGGCTGCTGGGCCTCTCCTTTCCCTTCTAGATCTGGCCGGATGCGGCCGCAGAGACAGCCATGGGGGCTCGCCGACGTGGCATCACTCCGCCGCGCGCGGGAGCTCGCGGGGCCCTGGATTCGGCACGGCGCCGGCGGGCTGCGCGGTCTACGCTAGCTCTGCGGGGCGCGGCAGGGACGACACCATCAGTGGAGCGTGCAAGGGGCACCGCCACCCGTGCAAGTACTGTGGGCTTCGGCACGCCGACAAGGCCATGGGGGCATGTTACGATGGGCCTGTCCCGGCTGGTGGCAAGAGGGCAGCTCGACGACGTGCTCCCGTCGAGCTCCAGCTCCAGCGCGTCCTCGAGCTCAAGCATAGCAGCGAGCTCTGCAGCGCGCCAGATCTGCTCATGAATGGCAGACATCAAGGGTTGCAGACTAGCACTCGTCCACCCATGTGAGTCCCCAGTGTCCTCTCTCTTTAACCGTTTCTCTCTTCTGTCCGGCTCTCATCTTATTCTCCACATATGGTGTTCTGCAACCGTATGACCCCCGTGGTGTAGGCTCGAACGCCATCTTCTTGGGATGTTAGCGTGAGGCCGTAGGCTGTGCCGGGGCGGTGTCGGAGGCGGCACGAGGAGACCGCCGGGAGCTGGAGCACCCTCACAGTGCAGGCCCTCTCCAGATTCGCTGTGGCGTGGAGGTGGGAAGGGGATGTTTTCACACACCCTGCAAGAATTCACAATTGAACATCAGAATTTCAACATTATACATCAGGTGCAAGTTCAGAAAGATTGAGAAACAAACCTGCACAGGTCCCTATGCCATGTAGGAACATTCTTGTAAGTCAACCTTGAGGTTACATCAAACATTATAATAGCACACTGGCCATGGATACTGCAGTGAAATAGGAAATTAGAAGCAGTAACAGATATTGCAATGGAGGGCATTACAGCAACAGCTCCGTGCCCATGTTAATTTTTCTTTATTTCACTACTGGAACCACCAATATTTAGACTGTCAAGAATTATTGATTAAGAACCGTAATAGCACCAGGTGATCTGTAGCATACTGCGATCTTTGTTTTTCAACTAATACAAAGTCACCAGCTGTAGTATGCTCCTCTCAGCCATGATCTTGGCTTCAATAGCTGGTTAGTTCTGGTTCTGAATTTATTTGTTTTGTTTGCAATTTTTGTGTCACAAGCTCCTCTCAGCTCATTTTTGTCTGACACCCTTCACTGATTCTATTTTATGTTTCTGTAGGCATGGCACATTGCAAAGTAGGAAACCATGGTATTGCCAATAAGGCAATAAGCCATGACACATCACAAAGCAAAAATGAGAATATCTTCAAATTTTCTGTAGCCATCCCTGATCAGGAGAGGTAACCTCCTGCAGCATTTTACCTTACAAAACATCCAGTTGTAGCACATGTTCATGATAGAAAATCATTTGATTATTACTAGAAAACTTATTGTTCTTTCGTAGCCTGAGCAAGGATGCACGAGCAGTGGAGCTCATCCCGGGCCCATTTTGCGTCTACCTTGTTTTGGGTAGAAACAACTTTATTAAATGCCGATACATATGAAATCACACATGAGTAGACATGGGTAGTCAAAGCTTATTAAGCATGGTCGAGCAGGTTTTCTTTACCAATTTGTGTTCAATTAAAAGGAAATGAGTAGAGAATAGACAGTACACCCATTTCTTTCGAAGATATTTGCTGCATCTGTGAGATCATGACAGAGACAGAGAGAAGGACCAAGATTAAACTCTTAGATGTGAAGGTGGACTGGAAAGAAAATAAATTATCTAAACTCAAATATAATTCTTATTAGTAGATAGTTCTACTCGTGGTTGTAAATACTTCATTCTATTAATACAAAATGCAACATGAACCAATGAACTGTTAAAATGAATGGTGCTATCCTGAGTTTACCTTTCTCAATTTTGATTGAGGAAGTGTTTTATTTTAAGGTACCTACAGCCAGCTGGTTTTAATACAAAATGTTTTGAGTGTTTCTTTCCAAAATGTTGAAACAAACAGAGTTTGCCTTTGATAACCTAAAGTTATCAAATAAAATGATACCTTAGGTTTTGCAGTACAATTATTGATGTTTGTTTTGTAATAATTCAGATATTTGTGAGGTAATAAGCTTTGTGCAAATAAAAGGATACCTTAGGTTTTGCAGTACAATTATTGATGTTTGTTTTGTAATAATTCAGATATTTGTGAGGTGATAAGCTTTGTGGTACCTTTTTTACGGTATTCGCTAACATATTGTTGTGGCCTTTTGGCCTATTTCATTGCTGGAGCATGTTGCAGCAGGGGATCACAATAACCTTTTTACAATGCAAGATTCCAATTATTATTGTAACCTCCAGAAGTTGCTTTCTCTGGAAGAGTCAGATGATCTTTGTAAGTTTCATGAACTTTTTTTCTTACACTTTGTACTGATGATTGTGTGTGTGTTTTTTGCTTTCAAATTACTGAAAATGTCTAGCCAATTCGATGTTGTTCAGCAAGATAATTATGACTAATTAAGAATGTTTTCTAATATTATGAGTGTTTGCTCTCTTATTTTATGAAAGATAGCTTGGCATGAAAAGGGAAGAACTGTAGCCTGTCTTCCAGGGTCTCCATTCCCATGTCCTGCAAATAAGGTACACATGTTTGATTGTTGTAGCATGATGTCTGTAGAGGTTTGACTGCATTTATCCGATTTAGTTTACATCGGCTTGCTGTCCTGGTAGAAAAATATGTTCAAGTTCCTTTTTTTACAAAGTCTGATCATGGCAGCATCCACTCGCCAAAAAAGTGGCAACATTATTATGTACATAATGGCTATTGTCTTTCAGTGCAAGCAAGGGTGGTCAGCGCAAGAAGAGGATGCACACCTTTTATCAGATGAAGCCAGTTGCTGGCTACTTTGGTCTCATTAGTACACTTTTTATCAGATGAAAAGCCAGATGCTGGCTACTTTGGCCTGATTAGTACTTGTATATGCTTATTTGGATTTATATTCCAAACTAATGGCTGGAATGTTTTGTTGCTAAGGATCCTGATCGGTCATATGAAATGGAGACCACATGCTATGACGTATGCAGTTCTACCTGATCCTGATGAGTCCTGTGAAATGGAGAATACCTATTAAGATATATGCAATGGTTGTAGTCATCATACGACGCACTTGTATTGTATATAAATTCTTGCTGTCATTGCACACGAGTGACATGGTAATTGTCTTTTGAAATCAAATTAGTTGTCCATGCAATTGTAATCTGATACTTGAGAAATTGAGGACAAATACCATCATATCAATTGATGTTATGTAAACTTCTATTACTTGCAAATTCATTTTTTGTTGTTACATTGTGATAGGGCGCGCATCGCGCGCCGATTGTTCTAGTGACGTTTTAAACGAGGTTTGTTTGATCGATCGTTCGACAAAGCTCTTTCTAGTGAGCGTAGCAGCTACGGAGTATATCCTACTATTCAACCTTTTGGAGTGGTCATAGCCGCATAGCGTGTGCTGCGACTGACCAGCGATAGAATCCGCAATACTCCCTCCGTCCCGTAAGAAGTGTTCACTTGGGTTGGGTGTCTCGGCTGCTACTTTCCCTTGCCCATCATCATAACAGGATTCTTACTATAATTGAGATAGATTGAGATCCCGACCGGTCTGAGATGAGAACAAGCCAAACTTGCCATCAGTGATCAGACGTACTGGAGTAGTATGTGCGAGGATCGGAGGGCATGGGCCTTGGAGAACCGATCGATGGATCTCTGTATCTAGCGCAGCTTCGTCGGATCTCGCTCGGCATGCTGCTGACAAAGTGACAATAGAGACAACGACGATGCATGATGGTTTCATTCGACTTAATTTGATGGCAGCGTTCCATGGTTACCTCTCTCTGGTGCAGTGGTGCTGTTGGTTCAGATTCGTAATCGTACGTAACGAAACGAGCTGGCCAGTTGAACAAGAACGACGGCGATCGAGCAACGGAGTGCAGCAAGTGCTCTGCGCCAATGATAGGTTCACCTAGTGCTGGCCTGATGGATGACTGATGATCGAGAGAACTGTACCCCGGCCAGGAGTTGCTGTGGATCGATCACTGGATCGGGCACTATAGCTATAGCTGTCCCACCAGCCCGCTCCAGGCCCAGCTGCGGCGTAAAGAGGGCAAACGGATCCCAACGGCCAATTCCCGGTGGTTAGGCTAGGCCGTGCAGCGCGCAGCGCAGGAAACGCATCCGGCATCCCCGATATCCATCCACGATCCATCCATGCATGTGGCGTTGCTGCCTCTCTGGTAGGGGTATCCTCATCAGATTCGCCCATGCACGGCGCCACGACGCCCGGCCGGTCCCTGCCGCTGCCGCGCCGTACGTGGACGCGCGCGGCACACGGCCATCATACGGGCAGAGAGCGTCGGACGTGGACCACGGATGAACACGGACTCAACTCATGTCATGATGGTCCAGGAAAATACGTACGTACAGTGCTCACCAGCTAGTAGCTGCCAATTGGACAGCACCAGTACGTACGTACGTACGTACGTACGTAGGAGAGCGGACCGCCACGGAGCCCATGATCCCCGGTCGGAGGGCGGCCAGATGAGAGGGAAAGGGACCGTGCATGGGTTTGGCTCGCGCTCATTTATGAGTTCGCGCGGCCGCCGGGTGCGGCGGATCGAGATGATGAGCGCGCCTTGAGTTGCGTTGCGTTGCGTTTATGGGCGGCGCGGCGGTTCCAAGTGAACTCTAACGGGTGGTGGTTGACACGAGTTGGCCGCTGCCTTCTGCCCAAGAGAGGACACACACACACCGGCGTGGCGTGCTCGGATTTGCGACGCGACAACACACACTTTATTTGGTGATTTGTTGTTTCTTCTTTCTTTCTTTTTTTTTACTTGTCTCATCTTTCTTTTTTTGTGAATGGACGTTGCTAGTGCTCACGTTCGATGCGTCTGAATGATTAGGATGCTCATCAAGTTTTAATTCGTCCCGGAAGCGGGTGGTCAACTGCTACAGAACGCGCCGCTGTGCTTCTAATTTGTCGGTATGCGTTCCAACTTGCCACCTGACAATCATACGGTAGGACAAGACAAGTACTGGAGTACGTAATAATTTTCTACTGCTATTAGATCTACAAGTAGTACTGGTATATATAATCCATCACGGCACAGGGTTAGGTGCTGTACTCGAGTACGTACGTACACAGTAGAGGAACATGTGCGCCCGCTAAACTAGGAGTACGAAAAATATTCGTGCAATCAGCAGGTTGTCTGCATTAGCATTATGGATCGCAGATCGCAGTGTGTGTGCTTTGACAGAGCTACATGAAAATCGTGTTTGCGTCAGGACGGAATTCAGGAGGCGCCACGTTTCCCACAAGTGCTGCTGGAACTATATATTCTCACTATTATACTGTACAAGAGAGGCCATGTGGCAATAGTCTCGCTGATCTGCTCGGGATCCCCTTGATGTCCGGCTTTGGTTTGATGATCAATCAAAGGTTGCAAGTGGCCGTATAGTCCTCTGCATTTGCGTTTGCCAGATTTAAAGAGCAAACGCTTCACCAACCAGCAGTAGATAATCCTGCCCTGTACCACCGACACTATCATGTATAGGAGTAAGCTCCTGTTTAGATGTGTAAGAGTGATGACATTTGGTGTTTGAAGAAACACGCTCAGAGTGAAAAAAATAAATTACAGGGTCTTCTAAGTGGAAATTTTGGTGAAATTTCGAAAAACTAAACATGACACTATGTTTTTGTTACCCAACAAAAACTCAAAAAGCATCCGGCTCCACGAAGAGTAAAAAAGGACTGGTACGTGTTGGCGAACGGCTTCTGTTCGATCCGGAAGACTCGCGCCACGAACGCCAGACGCCGCGCACCACGCGCGCTCCGCGGACGACGCGCACGGCGCAGTCGACCCTGCGCAAGATTAGGATTCAGTTAGGCTCTAGTGGACTCTGTAAATCCCCTGTACATGTATATATACTGACTCAAGAGATCAATACAAGTCACGGTTGAATCAATCTCTTTCTACATGGTATCAGCTTAACCACGATCCAACCCTTCCGCATCTCCTCTGCTACCTCTGTTGCCGCATCTCCTCTGCTATCCCCTTCTTCGCCGCGCCGCCGCTCTCGCCATGGCCTCTGACCATGTCCACTACGACACATCCTCGAGCGACGGCGAGATCGACGATCCCCTCGCCCCTGCCTCTGCCTCCCTCCTCCAAACCGTCAACATCCGTAACCATGTGCCGGTCACCCTCGACCTCGACGCGTCCAACTACAGCCAGTGGCGGTGTTTCTTCGATTCCGTCCTCGGCAAATTCGGCATCACTGACCACGTCAAAGTGCCGCCGCCCATGGCTCAACGCGACGCCGAGTGGTGCATGATCGACCACTGCGTGGTCAACTGGATCCACAACACCATCGCCAAGAACGTCTTCGACATCATCTACAAACCACACGCCTCTGCATTCACCGTCTGGGGGGATGTCGAAGGCGTCTTCCGCGACAACGAGATCCAGCGCGCCGTCTACTACGAGGCCGAATTCCGCAGTCTCCAGCAAGGTGACCTCACCATGACCCAGTACACCTCCCGCCTCAAGCAGCTCACCGACAACCTCCGTGACGTCGGCCAGCCGGTGACCGAGTCGAGCCAGGTGCTCAATCTCCTCCGAGGCCTCAACCCCAAGTACCGCTACGTCAAGCCCGTCATCAACGCCAAGTTCCCCCTCACACCTTCATGAGCGCTCGCTCGTACCTCCTCCTTGAGGAACAACAGCTGGAGCACGATACCAAGATGGAGGCCGGCACCGCCCTCTACGCCGGCACCGGCGGATCTACCGACGGGGCCTCCAAGACGCGCAACAGCAGCAAGAATAAGAAGCGTGGCAAGGGGAACAACAGCAGCAACTCACCCGGCGGCGCTTCTTCTGCTCCGCGCGGCGGCGCGGGCGGGACGGGCGGCGCGGGCGGTGCTCCCCAACAGCAACCCTCCCCCGCCTGGTCCTCCGTCCCCAATCCATGGACCGGCATGGTCCAAGCCTGGCAGATGCCTATCAGGGCTCCCGGCTCCGGTGTGCTGGGCCCGCGACCGCCCTTCCAGGCCCAGCAGGCCATGACGGCCCAGCACCTCCCTCAGGTCTCTCCGCCGCCGGAAAATTTCAATTCCGGCGTCTGGGATCACAACGCCCTCTACACGGCTCTGCAGTCCGCCGGCGTCGCCACCCCACCGAGCTCCGCCGAATGGTACTTTGACACCGGTGCTTCGACCCACATGTCTTCTTCCTCTGGTACTCTCCACCACCCCAACCTCTCTCTCCCTCTCCATGCATCACTGTTGGAAATGGCGACAAGCTGCATGTCACACATATGGCTTCAGCACAAATTCCTACATCCTCCTCCCCTCTTCTTCTTCGTGATGTTCTCGTTTCACCACCTCTGATCAAGAATCTTATCTCTGTGAAAAAGCTCACTCGTGACAATAATGTTTCTGTTGAATTTGATCCCACTGGTTTCTCAATTAAGGATCTCCAAACCCGAACGGTGAGGCTCCGATGTGAATCCTCCGGCGACCTGTACCCTCTGCGGCTGCCACTCCACCAGGCGCTCACTGCTTCGTCATCGACGTCCGTGGAGTTGTGGCATCAGCGGCTCAGGCACCCCGGATCCAGCTCCCTGTCTCAGGTCTTGGCTTCATTTGATTTTCAGTGTAATAAATCTGCGCCACACCATTGTCACTCTTGCAAAGTTGGCAAACATGTGCGCCTCCCCTTTTATGATTCCAATAGCCAAACATATTTTCCCTTTCAATTAGTTCACACTGATGTTTGGACATCACCAATTTATAGCAATTCTGGTTATAAGTACTATGTTGTTTTCTTGGATGATTTCACTCACCATGTGTGGACTTTTCCAATTCGACAGAAATCAGAAGTGTTTCACATTGTTCAGTCTTTTCTTTCCTATGCCAAAACGCAGTTCAATCTCTCTGTCCTTTCTCTGCAAACTGATAATGGGAAGGAATATGACTCTTATGCACTGCGCCACTTGCTGTCTAACCATGGCTCCATCCTACGTCTCTCCTGTCCCTATACGTCTCAGCAAAATGGGAAAGCTGAGCGCGTTCTTCGAACTCTTAATGACTGTGTTCGCACAATGCTAATCCATAGTGCAGCTCCTTTGTCTTTCTGGGCAGAAGCGTTGTAGACGGCTACGTTCCTCCTCAACCGGCGACCATGCCGAGCATCGGGTACCACTACACCGCACGAGCTACTGCTGGGCACGCGGCCGAACTACGATGAGCTCCGAGTGTTTGGGTAGCTGTGCTACCCAAATCTCACTGCCACCACACTTCACAAGCTCAGCCCAAGGTCTGCGCCGTGTGTCTTCGTCGGCTATCCTCCTGACCACCGCGGTTACAGGTGATACGACATCGTCTCGCGCCGTGTGTATACGTCGCGCCACGTCGTCTTCGTCGAGGATCAATTCCCCTTCCGCGTTCACGCCATGGCGCAACCTCAGACCGCGCCACCGAAGTTTTCCGCGGACGACGACGACTGCGCCGACGTGCCTCACGTTGCTGCCCGGGCTCCCAGGGCGCACCCTTCTCCGGCAGCACTCATGCGCACGCCACCGCCCAAAGCCGCAACGCACACTCCCACCCCACCAACCACGCCCCTGCACCAACGATTTACACACCTGTGGCCTCGCCGTCCTCACCCGTACGCGCACCCAGCTCCGCGTCAGCACCCACGACCGCCACGCCGCCGTCTACCGCTACGCAGCTCTCGCCAGCGTGCACACCCGGCTCGCCGCCCGTGCCCACGCCAGAGCCAGCGCCCAGCTCGTCGTCAGACGCTGCGCACGGCACGCCCACGCCACAGGCCGCTCCAACGCCCCGGCAACCTGAGCAACACCGTGCGCCGCAACCCACTGCTCCACCTCGCCATCCAATGATCACGAGAGCACGTGACGGCATCCGACAGCCCAACCCCAAGTACGCGCTCCACAGCATGTCGCCGCAGCTGTCACCAATCCCCACCTCGGTGCGCAACGCTCTCAAAGACCCTAATTGGAAAGCCGCCATGGAGCAGGAGTTCGCAGCACTTCAAGGGAACCGCACATGGACACTTGTGCCGCGGCCGGCCGGTGCCCGCATCATCTCCAGCCGCTGGGTGTTCAAGATCAAGCTCAACGCCGACGGCTCCCTCGACAAATACAAGGCTAGATGGGTGGTGCGCGGGAACGTCCAACGACCAGGTGTGGACTTCGGTGAAACCTTCTCACCCGTCGTCAAACCAGCCACAATTCGCACGGTCTTGACACTGATAGCCACCAAGTGTTGGCCCGCCCATCAATTGGACGTGTCCAATGCTTTTCTTCACGGCAATCTTCAAGAACGCGTCCTATGCCAGCAGCCCAGCGGCTTCGAAGACCAGAACCGACCCCATGATGTCTGCCTCCTATCACGGTCCCTCTACGGTCTTCGCCAAGCACCTCGAGCCTGGTTCACACGTTTCGTCGAGCACGTCGTCTCCATCGGTTTCGTTCAGTCCTGAGCAGACTCCTCGCTGTTTGTCCTCCGTCGCGGCAATGAGATGGCCAATCTCCTACTATACGTGGATGATATGATCCTATCAGCCTCCTCACCAGCACTACTCCAGCACATCGTCGCCCAGCTCAAGTCCGTCTTCGCGGTCAAGGACATGGGGCCATTGCAGTACTTCCTCGGCATTGAAGTGCAGCGCACAAGGGACAGGTTCTTCCTGTCCCAGGCCAAGTACACCGACGAAGTCCTAGAGCGTGCCGGCATGGACAACTGCAAGCCGGTGAGCACACCTACCGACACCAAGCCCAAAGCCTCGGCCTCTTATGGGCAACCTCTGCGCGACATGAGCTGGTACCGCAGCATCACTGGAGCCCTACAGTACTTGACCTTGACACGGCCGGACATCGCATACGCCGTCCAACAGGTTTGCCTCCATATGCACGCACCCAGCGACGTCCATGCAGCCATGATCAAGAGAGTGCTACGCTACCTCAAGGGAACGCCAGAACACGGCCTGCACATCAGCGCCGCCTCATCACCGACCTTGACTGCGTACAGCGACGTCGACTGAGCCGGCTGCCCCGACACGCGGCGATCGACCTCCGGCTTCTGTGTTTTCCTCGGTGACTCACTGATTTCGTGGTCTTCTAAACGGCAGACCACAATCTCTCGATCAAGCGCTGAGGCCGAATACAGAGGCGTGGCAAACGCGGTGGCGGAATGTACATGGCTTCGACATCTGCTCGGCGAGCTACACTACGACATACCCAAGGCGACGATCGCATACTGTGATAACATCTCCAGTGTATACATGTCCAGGAACCCGGTGCACCACAAGCGCACCAAACACATCGAGCTAGACATCCACTTCGTACGCGAGAAGGTGGCGCTCGGCGAGGTTCGCGTTCTGCAAATCCCACGCCGACGTCTTCACGAAAGGACTACCGTCAAGCACGTTCAACGACTTCCGCTCCAGTCTCTGCGTCAGCACGCCGACGACCGAGACTGAGGGGGGGGTGTTGGCGAACGGCTTCTGTTCGATCCGGAAGACTCGCGCCACGAACGCTAGACGTCGCGCACGACGCGCGCTCCGCGGACGACGCGCACGGCGCAGTCGACCCTGCGCAAGATTAGGATTCAGTTAGGCTCTAGTGGACTCTGTAAATCCCCTGTACATGTATATATACTGACTCAAGAGATCAATACAAGTCACGGTTGAATCAATCTCTTTCTACAGTACGGATTTGTCACCACTCGTGAGGTGCTACCGGACAAGCCGCGCAGGGGCAAAAGCATCCATGGCACGACGGTGCGAATGAGCAGACAAATTCAGACAATCAAATCGCACCCAAAACAGGCCTCTGCCCGCACGACACCAGACACGGAGACACGGGCATGCACGCTGCGATCCGCGCCCAGGAGCGCACAAAAAGCCGCGCCACCGAGGCACGTGCCGCGGGACTCCTCGCCCCGGCCGGCCGCAGACCCGGGCAGGCACGGCCACGCCGTAGACAAACCGGCCGGCTCCGGCGTGCTCGACCCCACGATTCCCGGCCGCGTGCGCCCGCCCATGCCCAGTAAAGAATCGGCCGGCCGTTCTTACGAGACGCCGGCGCCGGCGCCGCCGCTGTGCTAGCGCTGCGTGCTCACTGCTCGCTCGCTCGCGCTCGGCGCGACCGGCCGGCCGGGTCGGCAAAGCCGCCGGGCGCGCAGCAGGACAAGACCGCGAGCGACTTGGCCTTGTGCGTGTCCGTTGGCGGCGGCAGCGTGCCCGTCGCCGTCGCCAACGGCCGGACAGAGCCGGCGGCCCCGCCGCCGTGAACTGATTAATTAGTCGTGGACGAGACAAGACGAGGCCGACCGGTCCGCCGATTTTAATGACGCGCCGAGACGTCTCGTCTCGGAGATGGTGATGACGGGACGAGCGGTCTTGCTCTGCTGCCCTTGGAAATGCTCAACTATTGTCAGCTTCATCGGGCCGCAGGGGTGACGACTGACGAGTCGCATTCGGCGTTAATTAACTGCTGCCGTTTTTGTCCTCTTCGTCCGGTGAGCCAATCTAGGGGGAGATCTAGCGCAGGTACACCGAACGAACATCATGTCATCAGGGCACGTACAACAGGCAGTTTGGAGCCGTTTGCGCGCTGAAAGTTTTGCAAAAACACCCTCTCCGAGCCAGGTGACGAGCGTGTCTTCGTCTCGCGAGACGACGGTTGTGTCTCGTGCTCCGAGACGGGAATAGACGTCGTAGCACCGTTGTATCGTGCGTCCGAATCTCGTCCACAACGGCGCGGATCCGATGCGCGTGTTTCTCGTGCTCCTCTTCTTCCTATCTGCGGAGAGCTCCTGGGAGGCGAAAATGAAGCAGACGTACCTCGCGGTCCTCAGCAGCAAGCGCCCGACGGCGGAAGATGTTGAAGTTAAAGAGCTCGACCTCCTCCTGGATCCGAAGAAGCTCCCCGTCGATCTCAGCCGCTAGCTCCAGCACTGGCACGTAGATTCGTGGTGGAGAAGAAGCACTGCACGCTGCAGCTGCGGCAGAGCAACGACAGTAGCAGGGAGGCAGCTCAACGACGGCGGAGTTTGGGCCTCTTGGATAGCATCGGGAGCCTGTAGAAAGAGATGAGGAAGGAAGGTAACGGATAAGATCCACCGTCAGAAAGAATGCATGGCTGGGAAGTCTGGAAGTGATCAAAACAAGAAAAAAAGACTGGTGTGTAAAAAAAAGAAAGGACAAGAAAGAGATAAAATTGATGATTATACACCAGATATTTCCTTACCGAGGATGAAAGTTAGATTCATTTCCGAGGAAGATTGGTGACAGATTGAAAAACAAATTTGAAGTACGTATTGACATAAATATATATTATATTAATAGTTTCTAAAGTATTTTGCGTAATATAATTTAACATTATGCATTATATCCTAATTGAGCACCAAAATGACTAAAAAAACCAAATGTGCACCAGATCATCATGATTTATGTGTCCAAAGATGAATTAATTGTCTTGCAGACAGCCAAATAGATGACTCATTGTATGTCGGTGTTAGGATTAGTCCCGACACTAACTAGTGAGATACGCTGTGATCAGCTTCTCGATGGTTGGTGCAAATGGCAACACAGGGACACGGGTTTATCCTGGTTCCGACCGCGGGGTCGTACGCCCAGCAGATTGCGCGTGCGCGCTGTATTGATTCGCATCAGTGGTGCCTGTAGAGGGGGGCTACAAGCAAGACGGGAGAGGAGGAGAGGCCTCCAAGTCCCTGCTAGGTGATTGAGGCAAAGTGCCAATATCGGGGGGAACGAGTACGCGGGTGAGTGCGGGTGTGTCGTGATGATGTCGTCCCCGGCGGTCGGGCAACCGCCTCCTCCTTTTATAGACCAAGGGGAGGCGGCTTACAAATGTGCTGCACGGGGTTTTACACAGTATCGTGGTACTGGTACACAGCGTTTGTGACTTGATGGTGTCCTGACGAATCTCAGCACTTGCGGGTGTCGTGGTGGCTATGTACTTGCCGGGGAATAGCTTCGAGGGTAGCCCGCTCGGCGTGCACGTCTGGCCGCTGTTGTTCGTACATCAGTTCAAGGGTCTTGCTGACGAGGGCGCCTGGTGCTGTACAGGGCCCGGCGTGGCGGCGTCCCATCGGAGCAGGGCCGCACAGCACCGGGGATGGCTGCATAGCGCCCGGGATGGTGCCACAGGGCTAGGGATGTCCGCGCAGTGCTGGTAATGGTCGCACAGGCCTCGGGTCAGTCGCACAGCGCCCGGGATGGCCGGGCGGCGCCAGAGCTAGCGGAGGGGACGCGACGCACGTCGCTCGTACGGCGGCGCCGGTCAGTGTGCGCGCCTGCTCGCCGTCCGGCCCCCTTCGAGGATGATCCATGCCCTTTCGAGGGCCTCGATGGCGGGAGCGCCCATGCCATACAGGGGCCGGCGTGGTGGTGTCCCATCGTAACAGGGCTCCACAGCGCTGGGATGGCTCCACAGCGCCGGGGATGGCCTGTACGGTGCCGGAGATGACGGAGGGGACGTGCTTAATGTGTTCCGCGCCGTGGCGCCGCCCGCATCGTACGCCCGGTCGCCGCCCGTACGCCCTTCGAGGGTGCGCCCATGCCCTTCCGAGGGGCTCGCCGTGGGAGAAGGACGGGAGTGGGCGGCGCAGTGCTTTGGAATGACACTGGCTTGTCCGCACAGCACCTGCACAGTGCTGGGAATGGCGGTATAGTGACGGGGTTAGGCCGCACAGTGACAAGGTCAGAAGCCCTGGCGGCGTCAGCGGTGCGGCATGAGCGGGGATTGCCTTTTGATTAAGGCGCCTGCGGCGGGAAAGGGCATTTAATGCCCCTGTCAGGCGAGACAGGCGGGGTGTTATCGCTCTGAGGGTCGGCCTCGAGCGAGGCGGAGATCTGTACGAGGGACGCCGATCCCTCGAGCGAAGCGGTGACCCTGCTCATGCCCTCGAACGAGGCGGAGTCCTGCTTACGGGGCGCCGTGCCCTCGAGCTGGGCGGGTGCTTGCCGCGTGGTGCCCTGACCCTCGAGCGAGGCGGAGATTCGCTCGAGGGCGGCTGGGACGGCCGTTTGATGGGCCATGGAGGTTATCGGGCCGTGGTGGACTGTGGGCCTTTCTCGTTTTTGGGCTGTGACTGGTTGGGTGATGTTTGTTGTGGTTTTGTGTTAAATTTTTAGGAAGGGTAATCTCCCCCATAGTTAGGGGGTCCCCGACAGTAGCCCCCGAGCCTTTGCAGGGTTATCCGGAGGGACCCGCAAAGGCTGAAGTTCTCTGTTAGGACTTTCTTCCCTTCTGGGTAAGTATGACGTTCCGTGGGGGCGCGCTAGCGCACCCGCGGGTGTAGCCCCCGAAGCCTTGGAGGAGTGCGTGCACTCGTGTAAGGTTTTGATGCTGAGCTGCCGATCCGTAAGGCATTTGTTTCAGCCGGCCTCAGCGATATTTCAGCCGGCCTCGGCGATCCTATGCGTGTGGAACGGTGTGTTAACCCTACCCGAGATGAGTCCCGAGGGGTTCGCTCGCTGCCCTCGAAGGGGCGGGGAAAACACGACTTTCGTCAGACATGTCCAGGAGGTGTAGCCGTGCGATGAGCTCCCGAGCCCGGGCCCATTCGAGGCGATCGGGGCGAGCTCTTCGACTTGTTTGTGCGCCCCTCGCTGCCCTTTAGCAGGGCGGAGGGGTGAGGTGGTCCATGCTTCCCATCGAACGGGCCGCGAGTCATGGATCCCTCGTTGAGCTGTTAGCGGGTAATTCAAGTGGACGTCCGTGCCCCGTTCGATAAGGGTCAGCTCGTGGTCCGGAGACACGTCCATGAGAGCACTTACGTGGGTATGCTAGGCAGAGCTCGGTCCTGTTCGATTAGGACCGAGGGCGCGAAAGCTCTCCCTCGATGGGATCCCTCGACTAGCTGCCCTCGTTTGGCCTTGAACACGAACTATGGGGCGCCCCCGAACCTTTGGGTTCAAGGACCGGCTCGATCGCGCGCGCCCTGGTCGTCCCTGACTCTGTTAATCTGAGGCGCCTGTTCGAACCCGTCGAGGGCCAGGCTCCGTACCTCTGATTAGTAGGGCCTTTGCGGGGTGGCACCGAGTGCCTCCGTCTTGGTGGATCTGTGGCATTCACTGATCTGTTATCGAGTCGAGCTTCGAACCGCTGATCAGTAAATCCCCAGATCGAGGGGCATCTGCGGCGCCCACCGTACCCTCAGCGGGCTGGGCCTCGAGCCGCTGATCAGTATAGCCGTGCAGGCCAATAAATTCCCAGATCGAGGGGCATCTGCGGCGCCCACCGTACCCTCAGCGAGCTGGGCCTCGAGCCGCTGATCAGTATAGCCGTGAAGGCTAGTAAATCCCCAGAAATCCCTGGGTCCGTTCTTCGAGGGCGTACCGGCAGGCTGTGACCTCGCGGCCCCGACCTGCTTTAGATCAGGACGTCAATCACGTGCCCTCGAGGGGTCAGCTCTCGGCTCTGGTTTTTACGGGGGGCTATCCTTACGAGAGAAGGAACCCCCGTTATCGACGTACGGCAGACGTGGCGCGGGTCGTGCGGGGTGAGCGCTCCTTTTTAGGCGGCGCGGCGCGGACGACGTGGGCGACGTGGGAAGGCGATGGGACTGGGCGCTGCGTCCCCTGGGTTACCGCGCGGTAATCATGACGCGTGCGCACGCGCGCGGCTGTTGTGGCGTGGCGGGGCCCGATTGTCGGTGGCGTGGGGCGTCGGCAGCATTAACTGCCACCGCGCGCCGTTTTCCCGGGGACTGCGCCCCTTCCGATTCTATGAAATGCGGGGAAAACAGGGGAGGGACTCCTTACCTCTGCCATTCACACGCGTTCCCCACACTTCATCTTCTTCTGCGTCGTGCGTCTCGCCGCCCCAGATCCGTCCAAGCCCTTCCGTTCCCGTAGCCACCCGCGCTCCTCCACCTCCCCCGCCATGTCTTCTGTTCGAGTGCTGGATGCGTTCCCGTGGCCCGGTCGACGGTGACTCGGCGGTCGCTGGAGGAGCTGGTGCATGGCGGCCAGTTGACGCCGGCCGGTGACGGCCCGAATCCGGCGTGGATGGTCCCGCCGCCGTCGGATGGGGAGCCGAACCCTCCGTCGGGCTACGTCGTCAGCTTCCTGCGGCTACACGAGCACGGCTTCAACGCCCCCGCAAGCAAGTTCATGCGGGGGCTGTGCCATCATTACGGGGTGGAGCTCCACAACTTCACCCCCAACGCCATCTCGCAGGCGGCCTTGTTCGCCGCCGTCTGCGAGGGGTTCTTGGGGATCCCGGCGCACTGGGATCTGTGGGTCCATCTCTTCCGCGGCGAGCTCCACACGCTCGCCACGGGGGAGAAGAAGATGCGTCGAGCGGTTCGCACAGGCGGCCTCACGCTCTCGGTACGGGACCTCCGGAGGGAGCTGTACATCCCGTGCACGATGACGTCAAACAACTCCGATTGGGAGAAGGGATGGTTTTACCTTCGCAACGACGGCGCCGGCCTGCCGCCGTACACCGGGAAGATGTTGAAGGAGAGGCCGGACTCGTGGACGTACGGGGTGTCGCCCCCGGTGAGGCAGAGGAGGCTCGAGCCTCTCACCGACGCCATAAGCCAATTGGCAAACGCTGGGCTGGCGGTGGCGTCCGTCATCGCCAACTTCCACCACCGGCGGATTATTCCCCTCATGGAGAGGGAACTCCTCATCTTCGAGATGAGTGAGGCGGCCAACCCCGTGTCCTTGGCACGTTCGCGGTTGCTGGAGGAGCCGCTCGCCCGAGGATACGCGGCCACTCGGGCGAGGCGCGCGATAAATCCCAAGGCGGTGCAGCACAGCGACGATGACCTATGGTCGTTCGTGATGCTCCCCGACGCCGGCCAGGTGAGTATTGTCCCTTCGCCCTTTGCTTTCCTTTCTTCCGTGCTTGGCCAGATAGCGGTTGCTTGGCGGCAGGCGGTGGGGGTCAATGTCACCACGTCGGATCCGCCGACGCCTCGGTCGCAGATCGACAGCCGCGCCAGGCAGCAGAGGGAGCAGAACCGGGCAGCTCGGGCGAAGGAGAAGTGGATCAGGAGCCAGGAGTGCCTCGATAGATACAACGAGGACTACCGGCTGAGGGAGCAGCAGGGCCTCTCACCGCCGCCGGAGCTGGTGAACTCGTCTTCGGACGAGGAGGAGAGCGAGGGGGAGCGAACCACCTCCGGTAGGTGGGAACCCGCGCCGCCCCCGTCACCAGGGGTCGAGGGGGTCGCCACGGAGCCTACCCCTGAGGCGGGCGCAGTGCCGCCCGTCAGAGGATCGGCGCTAGCGGCGCCGACAGGGGCTGGGGAGGCGCCTCCCGAACCCTCGAGGAAGCGCAAGCGGGGCTTCTCTAATTTAAGGTGCGTTGCGTTCCGCCCTCCGCGTTCTCGATGTCGTGCCGCGGCGACTCGTCTTTCTTTCTTCCCGTCGACAGGGTGGCGCCTGCTACCCCCACGCTTGCGCCCGTCAAGGCGCTCAAGCTGGGGGTGCCGCGGGTGACGAGGCCCCGCTCGGAGAGGACGCCGCGAGTGGCGGCGGGTGCAGCGGCGACGGGCGAGGCGTCACGCACCGCGGCCGCGCGAGGCCGCGACACCGGGAAGATGTGGCGGCGGAGGCCGCACGGGCGTCAGTAGCCCGCGATCCCGACCAAGGGCGCGGGCGGGCTCACGTAGCGAGCCGGGACGTTGAGGGCCGCGGAGCGGCCGGGGTCCCTGCTGATGGGGATTCCACCCCCAGTGGGGGTCTGGCGGGGGCAACAAGCGGATCAGCCCCCGGGCTCGCGCCTGGGGTACTGGTGGTGCAGTCCGACGGCTGCGTGATGCCGCAGCAGCCGGGGCCTGGTGCCGGGGCGTCGACATCCGGTGCCGCGCCCCCGGCGTTTGATGATGTCGCGCCGCAGTGGGAGCAAAGGCTCCGTCTCCCCGGGGTGCCGGGGAGTCTGATCAATGAGGCGAGGGCTGAGAGGGCGCGGTGGCATGAATTCCGTGCCCACGGCGCCTCTCTCAGCACTGCTCTGACCGAGGCACTCCGGCTCCACAGAGGCAGGTCGCTCGAACTCTTTCAGGTAAGAACCTCTGTCCATCCGTCACTCGCTTCCTTGCTTTTCTCGCTCGGGCGTCTTCTGACTCGATTCCTTCCCTTGCCCTCGCGTTACCACCCGCAGGAGCTGGAGGGCCAGGCAGACGAGAAGTTCAATCACCTCGCCGAGCTGAGCTCTGACCTTGATTGGTACCGGGGACAGTACGAGTCCCTGGATGCCATGGTGGAGGCCTTGCGGGAAGACAACGGCTGGCTGGAGTACAAGCTCATGGGCGTGGAGGACGCCTACACCGACCAACGCACCTTGGCGGTGGAAAAAGCCAAGGAGGTCGAGGAGGTGAAGGCCGTGCTCCAAGAAAGGGAAGGGGCGCTGGCGACGGCGAGCGGCGAGCTGCAGAAGGCGCGCGACGCCCTGGCCGAGGCGCAGACCTTGCTGGCGCAGAGGGAGGCGGCCCTTGCCGAGGCGCAGGCTCAACTCCTCCAGGACCGCACGACCCTCGAGGGAACGCGGTCCTGGCAGACCCAGGCCGAGCAGAAGGCCCAGGAGGTCGAGAAGCTGGGTGCTGCTCTTCAGGAGAAGGTCACGGCACTCGCGGGGGTGGAGGACCAACTCCGACAGGAGCGCGGCACGCGTGCGCAGGTGGAGACTCAGCTCCAGCAGGAGCGAGCCGCGCTCGAGGACGCTCGGTCCGCCACCCAGCGCGAGCGCTCGGCGCGGGAGGAGGCGCAGTCCCAGCTCCACCAGGAGCGTACCTCGCTGACGGAGGCCAGGGCTGCGCTTCAACTCCGAGAGGCGGAGATCGAGCGGCTCACCGGGGAGCTGGTCCAGGAGAGCATGGCCTTTGAGGACTTAAGGGTTGCTGGCGAGGAGAAGGACGCCTCTATCCTGCAGCTGCAGCAGGAGGCCGAAGCCGTGCGCACGGACCTCGAGAGGGAGAGGAAGCAAGTCGAGGGTGAGTTGCCGCCCGCGGCTCTTCGTTTTCTGATCAGGTTTGCCGAGATTCGCTCTCGACTTACCCCTTTTTTTTCTCTCAGGTCTGCGGAAAGCCCTGGGGGAGTCAGTGACGCAGGCGGGAGTGCTCCAGGCGGCCTACAACTCGGCCCAGCAAGATTTGGGACTTCTGGAGGAGGCGGCCCTCGAAGCGTGCCAGAGCATCGACGAGGGCGCCGGCCTGTCGGGGAGCTCGGTGGCGAGTCACTGTCGGGCTCTGGGCGGTCGTGTCACTGAGCGCATGAAGGTCGCCCTCCGCCTCGGCATCCAGAAGACCCTCGGTGTGGTGCAATCGCACTACGTTGTTAACCTCACAGCGCTGGCCACGGGCTACATCATCGCGGACGACCTTGATGATGACGGTGCGCAGGAGGTGGTGAACCGACTCGACGCTGCTGCTGCGAACGCCGCCGCGGACCTTGCTGACGCCTTCGAGGAGGACCTCTTCCCGAACGCTCTTCCCGCGGGACCCCTCGAGCCCTGAAAGTGGCCGGGCGTGGAGGCCCTTATTATTGTAATTAGAATTTGAGCTAGGTGGTTTTTGTAACAAGACAATTCGCTTTTTGACGTTTGTTAGTTAAGTACGATTCGTTTTGTTTATGTTGTTCTGTCCCTTTCCCGCTGCCTAGGCAAGTTTCGGCTGGGATTGAGCGTTTTCACGAGCAGCCTGAAGGTGAAGTGGTGAGGAGGAGAGGCCATATCCTGCCAGAGGCGTGGGCCGTCCTTAGCTCACCTGTCTTTACCTTTTGGCCGCTCGCGCCCAGCTTCTTTCTGTCCAAGCTCCCGGGTTGGGACGTACTTAGCATTTTTGGAAAAAAAAAGTTTTTGCGAAAAATGGGACCGCTTAGGGGGGGATGCCCCCCCGTAGTAGCCCCCGAGGGGGACTTGGCTTTCAGGGGAAAGCCGAGTCGCCCTTGACTTTATTCACAAACTTAACGTATGTACAACCGACTGGGGCGTCGGATATGCGCAAATTGACTTGGAACTCTTTAAGGGTAAAAGCGACGTAGCTGTTGAATGTTCCAAGCGTTGGTGAAGACTTCGCCCTGCTCGTTTGCAAGCTTGTATGTGCCAAGCTTGAGAACCTCGACGATGATGTAAGGTCCTTCCCACGGCGGTGACAGCTTGTGAGGGCCTCGATTGTCTTGTCGCAGCCTTAGCACTAGGTCGCCCTCGCTGAAGTCTCGGCGCCGGATCTTCTGAGTTTGGTATCGCTGGAGTGCCTGCTGATATCTTGCCGAGTGCATCATTGCCACGTCTCGGGCTTCATCTATTTGATCCAACGAGTCTTTGCGAGCACGCTAGTTCGAGCTTTCTTGATAGGCCCTGAGTCTGGGAGATCCGTACTCCAGGTCCGTGGGGAGGACGGCCTCCGCGCCATAGACGAGGAAGAATAGCGTGAATCCCGTGGCTCTGCTCGGGGTGGTCCTGAGACTCCAGATGACCGACGGTAGCTCCTGAATCCACTTGCAACCAGACTTGTTCAGTCTGTCGAAGATCATAGGCTTGAGGCCTTGTAAGATCATGTCGTTGGCACGTTCTACCTGGCCATTAGTCTGTGGATGTGCGACGGCCGCCCAATCCACGCGGATATGGTGGTTGTTGCAGAACTCCAGGAATTTCCTGCTGGTGAACTGGGTGCCGTTGTCGGTGATGATGAAGTTCGGTACCCCGAACCTGTGGATGATGTCGGTGAAGAACGACACGGCTTGCTCGGATCTGATGTTAGTGATGGGGCGGACCTCAATCCACTTTGAGAATTTATCGATTGCGACCAGCAAATGCGTGTAGCCCCCGGGCGCCTTCCGCAGGGGCCCGACGATGTCCAATCCCCACACGGCGAACGGCCATGTGATGGGTATGGTCTGGAGGGTGTGAGCCGGGAGGTGGGTCTTGCGAGCGTAGAACTGGCACCCCTCGCAGGTGCGCACGACCTCGTTGGCGTCAGAGACCGCCGTGGGCCAGTAAAAGCCCTGGCGGAATGCGTTGCCTACGAGGGTGCGAGGCGCCGCATGATGGCCACACACGCCTGCGTGGATGTCCCGGATCAACTCGCGGCCCTCGGGGATGGGGATGCATCGCTGTAGGATTCGCGACGCGGCGCGCTTATACAGCTCACCGTCGACCACGGTGAATGATTTGACCTTTCTGGCGATGTGCCTCGCCTCGGTCCGATCCGAGGGTAGCTCCCCTCGATCGATCCAGGTGAAGTACTTGCTTCGCCAGTCCTCCGCGGGGGGGAGGGGCGTCTCAATCTCCATGGCCTCGGCTTCATCGGCCCCATACCTCTCGGGAAGGGAGAGCACGAACGCCTCGTTCGAGGGGTCCTCATCCATGGGCTCCGTGCCCGTCGGATTCGAGGGAGCCCCCGAGGGCTCCCCCGGACTCGAGGTGGTTTTGCTAAGGTCGACGGAAGGTTTGGCGACATCACGCGCGAAAACGTTCGGAGGAACGGTGATCCGCCCCGACGCAATCTTCGCGAGCTCGTCCGCCTCCTCGTTGTACTTGCAGGGAACATGGTTGAGCTCTACGCCGTAAAATTTGTCCTCGAGCGCGCGTACGGCGTTGCAGTATGCTTCCATCTTCTCATCATGGCAGCTCGCGTTCTTCATGACTTGGTCGATTAAGAGCTGCGAATCTCCCCTAACGTCGAGGCGCTTGATGCCGGTCTCAATGGCGATTCGGAGGCCGCAAAGGAGGGCCTCGTATTCCGCCATATTGTTCGACGCCGGGAAGTGCGGGCGCACTGCATACCTCATGTGCTCTCCGAGGGGCGAGATGAAGAGCAGGCCCGCGCTCGCTCCGGATTTCATTACCGACTCGTCGAAGTAGAGGTCCAACACTCGGCTTGGATCTGTAATGGGGGCAATTGAGTGTCTGTCCATTCGGCGACGAAGTCCGCGAGGATTGTGGATTTGATTGCCTTGCGCGGCGCATAGGTAAGAGTTTCCCCCATGAGTTCCACGGACCACTTCGCGATTCTACCCGAGGCATCCGGATTGCGGATTATCTCCCCTAGCGGGAACGATGAGACCACAGTGACCGGGTGGGCCTCGAAGTAGTGCCGTAGCTTGCGCCGTGCGAGTACCACCGTGTAAAGCAGCTTCTGAATCTGTGGGTACCGCGCTTTGGTCTCAGATAATACCTCGCTGATGTAGTATACCGGCCTTTGGACCGGTAGGGCGTGGCCCTCCTCTGTTCTCTCCACCACGATGACCGTGCTGACCACCTGGGTGGTTGCCGCGACGTAGAGGTACAGAGGTTCACCGTCTCGAGGCGGCGTAAGGATTGGCGCGCGTGCGAGCGTCGCTTTCAGCTTGTCGAGCACGTCCTGGGCCTCGATGGTCCAGGAGAAGCGCTCGTGCTTCTTCAGGAGTCGGTAGAGGGGCAAACCCTTTTTGCCGAGCCGTGAAATGAAGCGGCTCAGGGCGGCCAGGCAGCCCAACACCTTCTGCACCCCCTTCAGATCTCGAATCGGCCCCATCCGGTCGAGGACCGAGACCTTCTCGGGGTTGGGCTCGATGCCCCGCTGGGAGACAATGAAACCCAATAGCATGCCGCGCGGCACCCCAAAGACGCATTTTTCGGGGTTTAACTTGACCCCGTTCGCCCGCAAGCAATCGAATGTAACACACAAATCGTTGACTAGGTCGTCCGCCTTCCTAGTCTTGACGACAATGTCATCTACGTACGCCTCAACGGTCCGCCCGATGTGATCCCCGAAAACGTGTTGCATACATCGCTGGTATGTAGCCCCAGCGTTTCGAAGACCAAATGGCATCATTACGTAGCAGAACATGCCGAATGGCGTGATGAAAGAGGTTGCGAGTTGGTCGGACTCTTTCATCTTCATTTGGTGGTAACCCGATTAGGCATCAAGGAAGCATAGCAGCTCGCACCCTGCGGTGGAGTCAACTATTTGATCAATCCGTGGCAAAGGAAAGGGAACTTTGGGACATGCTTTATTCAAACCGGTATAGTCAATGCACATCCGCCACTTCCCGTTCTTATTCTTAACTAGTACAGGATTAGCTAGCCACACTGGATGAAACACCTCCTTGATGAACCCGGCCTCTAGGAGCCTCCGCAGCTCCACTCCAATCGCCCGGCGCCTTTCCTCGTCAAAGCGCCGTAGGCGCTGTTGCACCGCTCTGGTGTGAGGTAGGATGTCAAGGGAGTGCTCGGCGACCTCCCTCGGAATGCCCGGCATGTCCGAGGGGCTCCACGCAAAAATGTCTGCGTTGGCGCGGAGAAAGTCGACGAGCACCACTTCCTATTTTGGGTCGAGGGTGGAACTGACCCTCAACACCTTACCCTCGGGGGCAGCGGCGTCGAGGGGTACCTCCTTGGTCTGCTCGGCAGCCTCGAAGCTGCCCGCGTGCTTGGCAGAGGAGTCGGGGCCCTCGTTGGCCAACTTCTCCATGTTCGCGACGAGCGATTCGTCCAGTGCGAGCGCCTCGGCGTGCTCGACGCACTCGACGTCGCAGTCGAATGCATGCTCGATCGACGAGCCCACCATGATGACGCCTTTTGGCCCCGGCATCTTCATCTTGAGGTACGTGTAGTTCGGGACCGCCATGAATTTGGCATAGCACGGACGCCCGAGGATGGCGTGGTACGCGCCCCGAAACCCCACCACCTCGAAGGTGAGGACCTCCTTGCGGAAGTTGTCCGGCGTGCCGAACCAGACCGGCAGGTCGATCTGCCCGAGGGGCTGGACGCGCTTGCCCGGCGCGACGCCATGGAACGGCGCCGTGCTAGGCCGCAGTTGATCCAAACCGATCCCCATCAGCCGCAGGGTGTGCGCGTACAGGATGTTGAGGCTGCTGCCGCCGTCCATCAACACCTTGGAGAATCGCGCATTGCCGATGATGGGGTCGACGACCAGCGGGTACTGGCCCGGGTTGGGGATGCGGTTCGGGTGGTCCTTGCGGCTGAAGGTGATGGCCTCCTCCGACCAGTCAAGGAAGGAAGGAGGGGCCTTCTCTGCGGCGAGAACTTCATGCCGCTCGTGCTTGCGCCGACTGGTGGACCTGTCCACCGTCGGTCCCCCGAAGATGAGGAAGACATTCTCCACCGCGGGGAAGCCGTCAGCGCCTCCATCACCCCCATCCTTCTTGGCCTCGTCCTCCTTCGCGGCGACACGACTGTAGTACTTCTTGAGCATGTCGCATTGCTCGAGGGTGTGGTTGACCGGGGTCTTGTGGTACGGGCAGGGCTTCTTCAGCATGTCGTCAAACACGCCGGGGCCTCGAGGGGGGCCTCGAGGACCCTTACGCGCAGGGTCGACTGCGAGGGCTTCGTCGTCGTCTTCGCCGCGTCCCTGCGCGTGCGCGTCGTGGTGGGGCTTCTTGCCCTTCTTGCCCCTCTTTTGCTTCTTCGCGGGCTCCTTGGACTTGCTGCCCTTCGCGGGCGCGTCGTCCACGCGCTTGCCTTTCTTGCCGTCGAAAATGGCCCCCACCTCCTCCTCTCCGGAAGCGAAGCTGGTGGCGATATCGAACAGCTCATTGGAGTCGACCGGCGGGCTCCTCCCGAGGTCGCGCACGAGGTCGCGACAGGTCGTGCCCTCAAGGAAGGCGTGCACGATCTCCGACTGAGCGACGCTCAGGAGCTCGGTACAGCGCTTGGAAAAGCGCCGTATGAAGTCCCGGAGCGACTCGCTGGGCTTCTGAGTGCACCCTCGCAGGTCTCATTGAGTTCCCAGGGCGCACATACGTGCCCTGGAAGTTTCCCACGAAGGTGCGGACTAGGTCGTCCCAGCCGTGGATTTGGCTGGGCGGCAGATGTTCGAGCCATGTCCGGGCCGAATCCGCAAGGTGCAGCGGCAGGTAGCGGATGATCACCGCGTCGTTGGTGGCGCCGCCCAGCTGACAAGCCAGGCGGTAGTCGTTGAGCCATAGCCGAGGGTCTGTTTCCCCCGTGTACTTGGTGATGGTGGTGGGCTGGCAGAAGCGCTGGGGGAAACTCGCCGTGCGGATCTCCCGGCTGAACACACGGGTTCCCGGGGGTTCCGGCGTTGGCGAGCGGTCCTCCCGACTGTCGTAGCGACCACCTCGCCGAGGGTGGTAGCCTGCCGCCGTCCGCGCCTCCGCGTCGCCCCTCTTCTTGGCGTTCAAGACGTTGCGGGCATCGCCGTCGTGGGCCTGGCCGCGCGTGTCAAGGATCCGCTCCCTGACAGGCGTCCTGCCCCGGTTTGACGGCTGTCCCGCCACGCCGTCCGCGTGGACGGATGCCTCCTGGTCCTGCGCGTCGCCGTCGCCCCGCGTGCTGGACTGGTTGCGAATGCGGGACGCGGAGCTCTCGGCCTGCTGTACGGCCGCCTGCTCGATGAGAGCCTGCGCCTCGCGGCGCAGATTACGTGCCTCGGGCGTCGATGGCTCGGGCATGGCCCGAAGTAGTGTCGCCGCCGCGATGAGTTTTTGGCTGGCCCGAGGCGGCGTGTGTGGGTCGTCCACGTTGAAGTCAGCGTTGATGCGCTCGCGAGCCTACCTCCCGGCTTCTCGGGCGCGTTCGCCGCGCGCCGAAGCTTCCCCTGCTATGGTAGCACGCAGGAGCCGCACCTGCCGGTACTCTTCTGCGAGCTTCGCCTCGAGCTCGCGCGCCTGGGCCAGCTGCGCATTAATATCCGCATTGCCCGCTGGTGGGGCCGGTGGCGGGTTCGGCTCCGGATGCTGGGCCGCATCCCCGTCGCCTGCTCCGTTCGCGCCGTCAGCGTGCTCGTTGGCGACGACAACGAAGCACTCGCGCGTGGGATCGTAGCTTCCTTTGCTGGAGTCGTCGGAGCAACCGAACCAGTAGTCCGCAGCGTCAAGGAACCACCGGAATACCACAGGGTCCGGTACGCCGGAGAAGTCCCACTCCGCATAGCCATGCGAGGTCGAGGGCGGCAGCTCGGTGGGCGAGCTATGGTACGACTCGTCGTTGGTGGTGGCGATGAGGTTCCGGGTTGACAGAAGGTGATGGCCCGGGAGATCCTCGTATGCGGCCATGTCGGTGCCGGCGTACGCCGTGGCGGAGTTGCGCATCCCGTAGGGGAACTGCGGCCCCGTGGCCGCGTGCTCCCCTGCAGGGTGGATCGTCGTGTCGCTCGGCGGTGGTGCGTCGCTCCGGGCCGCGTCGCGTGCTGCCCGGTGCCGCTCCGTGCGCGCCTGACGCGAGCGCTGACCCGGGCGTTTGCGGCGCCGAGACGTCGAGGCAACCGCCGTCGCAGGTTCCGGCGTCGGGACGTCGGTCGTCGGCGTGGCGGCGGGGATCGGGCCTGGCCCGGTTGACCGCCACGGGTGGAGTTCATCCCGATTGGTAAGGCGCATGTGGTAGCCATTCCCTGTGGCCTGAAAGTTCAGGCTCCCGAACCGAATTTCGAATCCGGCAGGGAAAGGGTCCGAGCTGCCCATGGCGTACCTCTGGGACGTCATCTCGGTGCGAATCACTATCGAGACTGCTGGTGAGGGGTTGATCACAGTGCGAGCCCCTACCTGGCGCGCCAACTGTCGGTGTTAGGATTAGTCCCGACACTAACTAGTGAGATACGCTGTGATCAGCTTCTCGATGGTTGGTGCAAATGGCAACATAGGGACACGGGTTTATCCTGGTTCCGACCGCGGGGTCGTACATCCAGCAGATTGCGCGTGCGCGCTGTATTGATTCGCACCAGTGGTGCCTGTAAAGGGGGGCTACAAGCAAGGCGGGAGAGGAGGAGAGGCCTCCAAGTCCCTGCTAGGTGATTGAGGCATAGTGCCAATATCGGGGGGAACGAGTATGCGGGTGAGTGCGGGTGTGTCGTGATGATGTCGTCCCCGGCGGCCGGGCAACCGCCTCCTCCTTTTATAGACCAAGGGGATGCGGCTTACAAATATGCCGCACGGGGTTTTACACAGTATCGTGGTACTGGTACACAGCGTTTGTGACTTGATGGTGTCCTGACGAATCTCAGCACTTGCGGGTATCGTGGTGGCTATGTACTTGCCGGGGAATAGCTTCGAGGGTAGCCCGCTCGGCGTGCACGTCTGGCCGCTGTTGTTCGTACATCAGTTCGAGGGTCTTGCTGACGAGGACGCCTGGTGCTGTACAGGGCCCGGCGTGACGGCGTCCCATCGGAGCAGGGCCGCACAGCACCGGGGATGGCTGCATAGCGCCCGGGATGGTGCCACAGGGCTAGGGATGTCCGCGCAGTGCTGGTAATGGTCGCACAGGCCCCGGGTCAGTCGCACAGCGCCCGGGATGGCCGGGCGGCGCCGGAGCTAGCGGAGGGGACGCGGCACACGTCGCTCGTACGGCGGCGCCGGTCAGTGTGCGCGCCTGCTCGCAGTCCGGCCCCCCTTCGAGGATGATCCATGCCCTTTCGAGGGCCTCGATGGCGGGAGTGCCGATGCCATACAGGGGCCAGCGTGGTGGTGTCCCATCGTAACAGGGCTCCACAGCGCTGGGGATGGCTCCACAGCGCCGGGGACGGCCTGTACGGTGCCGGAGATGACGGAGGGGACGTGCTTAATGTGTTCCGTGCCGTGGCGCCACCCGCATCGTACGCCCGGTCGCCGCCCGTACGCCCTTCGAGGGTGCGCACATGCCCTTCCGAGGGGCTCGCCGTGAGAGAAGGACGGGAGTGGGCGGCGCAGTGCTTTGGAATGACACTGGCTTGTCCGCACGGCACCTGCACAGTGCTGGGAATGGCGGTATAGTGATGGGGTTAGGCCGCACAGTGACAAGGTCAGAAGCCCTGGCGGCGTCAGCGGTGCGGCATGGACGGGGATTGCCTTTTGACTAAGGCGCCTGCGGCGGGCAAGGGCATTTAATGCCCCTGTCAGGCGAGACAGGCGGGGCGTTATCGCTCCGAGGGTCGGCCTCGAGCGAGGCGGAGATCTGTACGAGGGACGCCGATCCCTCGAGCGAAGCGGTGACCCGCTCGAGGGGCTGAAGCCCTCGAGCGAGGCGGAGATTCGCCCGAGGGGCCGGGGCCCTCGAACGAGGCGGAGTCCTGCTTACGGGGCGCCGTGCCCTCGAGCAGGGCGGGTGCTTGCCGCGTGGTGCCCTGACCCTCGAGCGAGGCGAAGATTCGCTCGAGGGCGGCTGGGGACGACCGTTTGATGGGCCATGGAGGTTATCGGGCTGTGGTGGACTGTGGGCCTTTCTCGTTTTTGGACCGTGACTTGTTGGGTGATGTTTGTTGTGGTTTTGTGTTAAATTTTTAAGAAGGGTAATCTCCCACATAGTTAGGGGACCCCTATAGCTGTTCCCGACATTGTACAAACTGTCTATTTAGTTGTCTATATATGTCAAATAGACAGCAGCTGTCTAAACTATTGTACATGCCCTCAACGACTTGGGAGAGTTGCGCTGGTGCTCAAAGCCGCGAAGCTTGCTACTCCTACTAGTATTTGGGTTTCGGGAATGGCACAGTAAAAGTGGCACTATTCACTCGTTAAATCTTCTCTATAAAACACTAGTATCTCATTATCCCAATAATATTCTAACACTATTTATACGTGTAAATTTACCCCATCAAAACAGACTCTTAACTTATGGCAAATACATAATACGGAGTTTGGATCTTTGTTAAAAATTTAGTCTTTGTAATTATATAAAATATTTGGATGCTAATTAAGATGATTAAACATGAATTAATTATAAAACTATTTATAGAAGTACTGAGTGAATTCGTGAGACAAATCTATTAAGACTAATTAATTGAACATTAGCAAATTGTTACTGTAAACAATATTGTCAAATCATGAACTAATTAAATTTAATAGATTCGCATTGTGAATTAACCTCCATTTGTGCACTTAGTTTTCTATTAGTCTATATTTAATACTTCTAATTAGTACACAAACACCCAATGCGATAGAGGCTAAAAGTTATGAATTATGATAAAATTATGGAAAATATGGAGGGAGTAAAATAGGGTTCATAGTATGAATTATGATAGGTTCTTTCGTTTTTTTTTTCTTTTCCTTTTCTTCTTGCCCTCCCCTTCTTCTTTCATAAAAATTATGGAAATATGGAGGGAGTAAAATAGGGGTGCCATCGCTTGAGAGGCGGTAGCGAAGCTTGAGCCTCACCCGCCGCTACATCCACACCTTGATGTTGTTTTAGGTTTGGAACATTGAGTACAAGATTTATTGGATGAACCTACATGATTTAGAGGGTGTTTGTTTCTCGATGATAAACTTTACTAATTAAAATATTAAACATAGATTAATGACAAAACTCATTTCATGACCACAGGTTAATTTTGTGAGATGAATCTGTTAAATCTAATTAAATAATTATTAGACATGTTTAACAGATTTATAGGTTGCGACTTGAAACTACCCTTACTACCCTTAATAACTTATACTCCCTCCATACCGGCATTAGATGATGTTTAGAACGACGACACGATCTCCAAAGTACAACTTTGACTTCTCTTTTCTGTAAAAATATTTATTGAAAAGTTGTATATGTATATCATTATGAAAATATTTTTCAAGACAAATCTATTGATATAATTTTTACATTTTCAAACTCAACGACTTAAAAGTTATTAATGATTTATATTTCCAGTGTCTAACTCAAACCTTGTCCACTCATCTAATTGCAATACGGAGGGAGTAGTACTAGTTGTGATTGAAAATCATGTTGTTTGTTTAGTTTATTAAATCTTAAATGAATGAACATTAATTGAAGTATTGGACACCGGAAAATAGCATCAATTGTTCATTTGATCGCCTCCATGAACTTTTCCATACGCCTTTTGGATGGGGGAGTATGTATCTAGAAAACTTAAAATGACTTACAATTTAAAATGGTGAGAAACATACTTTAATGAAACTTGTTAGACATCAAAATTATCGATATATTTTTATAATAACTTGGTCAAATATAAGATGATTTAACTCCGGACAAGTTCAAATGAACACTTTTTATAGAACGGAGAGAGTAGTAGAGATGACAGTATAGAAGGAAAAAAAATGCCAAGTGTGTTGTGATGCCGACAGAGCCGTAATTAGAAATCGATGACCTAGCTATCCTTAGGTTGGACACACGAGTGGAAAAAGTAGAATCCGGAGCTTGTTTTTGCCACACGAGATAAGGAAAAAAATGCAGAGCACCTCAAGGACGTGCCCGTCCCAACCTCCGAGGTATAAAAGCGGCAATAATTAAGCAAAGCCCTCCTCATAATCCGAAACGTCCCCGCCTTAATCGCCGTGCCCCGGAAGCAAACCCCCCTCGAATTCAGCGGGGTGTTCCCACGAGAATTTATTGCTCCCACGCGCTCTCCCCGGATCCCGCCGCTACACCATCGCCGGCCGGAACACACGATCCGCGGCGCCTGGCTGCTGGCACTGGCAGCCGTGACGCCGTCGCGGGGACGGACGGCGACCGTGACGGCGACGTCAGTTATGGCGGAGCGGGACGTCACGCGCCGTGACGTCGACGCCGCGACCACCGGGACGGCACAGCGAGCGGGGAACGGCGTGCGTTCGTTCTCGTGGTAGTCGTTGGGGCCGGACGGGGGAGCCATGTCATCACGTGGGCCCTGCTGATCCGTTCAAACAGCGGTGAAAAGCCCACGCGGTGCCTGGTTAATTACGGAGGGTACCACTCACTTCTTTGGCGTTGCGTGCGTTGCTCTAGGCCGCGGCCTGACGCCTGCCGCGCGCGCGGGAAGGTGCGCAGGTGCAGGGAGCCTCATGGGCGCACAGTTTACGCACACGCACGCTTCGCCACTGGTTTCCTCGCAATTTCCAAGTTATTTTTTTTATTTCAAACGTGGTTTTTAACTGCTGGTTGGTACAGCTCGGCGCCTCGGACGGCACCGGCATCAGCATGGTACGGGGCGAAACCGTGTCGTCATCCCTGACGAAAAATGCATCTTCAAATTATATTAGCCTCCTTCAATCATTTTGAGAAAGAGCAAAGATGAAGCAATTCAAACAACAACTAGGAGGAGCGGTTCAAAAAAACAACAGCTAGGAGGAGCGGTTCAAAAATCAAAAGGCTAGTTAGTAGTAAGTACTAAGTAATCTGCTGCGCGTGATTGAACAACGTTTGCCATTTGCCAAAACTCCAAAGATACGCTGGGGGCGCCATGCATCGACATCGACCCGACTTTATTACAGGCAGAGGACAGAGGAGATCGACGACGATCCTGCGCCTCCGTTTTGGATCCATGTCGCTCACGAGCGGGGCAGCGCGGACGCCATGCACGCCGGCCGGCCGCCCCGAGGAGCCCCAGCGGCGGCGATGATGGCTTCTCTGCGGTCTGCGCTGCGCGCCCGACCTGAGACAGGAAGGACGACGGGCGGGCGGGCGCGCGCGCCCCACACCGTGCCCGTGCACCATGCAGGCTGCCCGCACAGTCTCGGGACCGGGACAGTGGTAAAAAGGAGCTGACTGACTGTGACTGACCACCCAGCCAAAGTCAGGCCGGTACTTCCCCGGACAGGTTTTGATTGACGTTCTTGTCTCTTGTAGTCCTCCTCGTCCTCGATCCACCTCGTTTCGTTTCCTTTGCACTCGTACCGTACGTGCTCTCTACAATCTTCATGCAGCTAGAAGGAGCACGTAGTTACTTGGTACTCCGTACATCGTTCAAGTTTTTACTGCTCCCATCGATCGTGTACAGCAATCAGGAAATATACATGGGTGTTTGTGGTGATGCTTTCAGCAACCAGCAGGCCATACTTTTGCTTGGTTTTGCGGTAATCCATAACCAGGGGCTGTTAATCTCGATTAACAATGACGCCCCGTACTGCTAGTGCAGTCTCCTTGCTGCATATGAAATCGCGTAAGATTTCCCTGTCGCTTTAAAAAGAATTCAACCGCCAGCACTCATGGTACATTTTTACCCACCACAGCACCGTGCATCGTACTCTTCCTTGTACTATTTATTACATGCATTTCATACCCTTTTTTTTGTGCCGTGGAAATGGTAACCTCATTACTAGTCACCAGGCATGTGCAACGAGCTATACACACAGATTGGAGTGGAAGGGTCTTCTGCATGGTGAAACAGACAAGATGGTGTGCTAAAAATTTACCACAATTTTTCTTCAATTCTTTTTACCTTACGGTCGTATTATGCTAGCTACTACTAGTATTTACCTCTGCATCTCCTGCGAACGATCGTGTGTATGCTTCTGCGGCGGCCATGGCCGATGCAATCGGACAGGGACAACAACCGGCCATGATGATTCACAAAACAGCAGATCTGACGGCTCGCACACGCACAGTGATAGATACACGCAACGATGGCCGGTCGGTATACAACATTTACTTGTTTGCTGGCGAGTGGCGACGGCGTACCACTTGCCCAAGGGGGACGGGCGCGGCATCAGAGCATCATGGCTTTGAGTACTCACAGGACAACCGGATCGGAGCTCATCATGTATGTTTTGCTGTACAAGGTAAAGAGAGAGGTACTCTTTCTGTTTTGCTGTAGTATGTAGTACTCTTTCTGCTTTAAAATACTTGTTGTCTTGGTTTTTCTAGATACATACATTCTTTTTATTATATAGGTGGACATACTAACTATTTGTGCATAACAAAGAGAATGTATCTAAAAAAACTAGAATGACAAGTATTTTGAAACGGAGGGAGTATGTGACTGTGTGGTGAGGAGTAGATACATGTTAGTTTGGTAGAAGTACTCAGCGCCATGTCCGCAAGTAATTACCATAATCACCTTGGGAAAATTAATATATGACATTGACGAGTATTCTTAAGCTAATTCGAACAGTTGGCATGCATACGATCGCTAATAACCTTTCATGTTATTCGTCGTCCTTTCTCCGATCCTTGTGTACGAATACAAGACAAGACATGTTGTGGTGTACTGTACGTACTGGTCACTCTTTTGTGTACCATGATGTGCGACGTACTCCATCTGATCTGAAGGACTAAAATCAATGTCGATCAGGACGTAGTACGGAGTACATACTAAGATGTTGATGCATACTCCGTACTATGCTTCGTAATAATACACCTGGCGGTCCAAGGGAACACATGTGGCCATGTGGGTATCTGTAATGATACTTGTTTCACGGTAATTCAAATTCATGACTGGGTTGAGAGATTTAAGGAAGAAGAAAAAAACGAGATGAGCGTGTTGCACCAGTCCTGTAAATTCACTCCAACGAGAAATCGAACTTGAATCTTTTGGTTGCGACCATAATTCAGCCTCTTCTAACCAATCGAACATGCATGCTATATATTGGACAACTTTATTTGGCTATATCATGTAATGGACGCTTTCATGTAGTAAGATTTATGATTGACAAATAAATATGAAATGGCCTGTGAGTAGAGAAGAAGAATAAGGGTATGTTACAATTTCAGTACTTTAGGATAAAAATGATAATTTTTATGTTCCCTGAAATAAAAAATATTCGTGCATATGCAGCTTAATTTGTTCTTCCTAGCATGTTGATGGTCGAGCTAGGGAATGACCGTATCAAGATCTCCATTCAAGGAAGAGCACGCCGTCACCCTAGGAAAGGGATGCCACCATGCATGTTGTGTGTGTGTGTGTGGATGGGTGGGGGGAGAGACTGGCTGCCACCACTGTCTATGATATGTTTGATGGTTCTAAACTCTAAATAAGGCGCATGATATTCAAGTATGGTTTTAGAAAGTTCAAATGAAGAACTCGTCTTGCTCTTGCCAAGGACTGTTTAGGTGTTTTGGTTCCACGAGTCTTGTGAAAGGTGTACCGTTTCAGTGTGAGTAATCTTCAACCAACTCAAGTTTGCCAATTACCTCGGAAGAAAACATTGCATGTTTGCATGAAATGGTTGGACACTTTAACTCGTTGCTCACGTTTGTGATTTCATCACTTTCTTTGTTGGCGAGGAAGTTTTGCATTTGACAGTTGGCTGGGAAAACAACAAGAAGGGGCTATTGAACCTTTGTTGAAAATGAAAAAAAAATACTCGCACTTTGTTGCTATCTTTGTTGGCGAGTATATATATTTCATATCAACGAAACCATTTTTTTCATACGAGTCATACGTGTCTCATGAATAAAACCAACTGACTCGCACTTAAAATAGCAGTAGAAGACCATGAATAATCACAGAGTGGGAAGACCCATATGCCATATTTATAAAACCTTAGCTTTAGCCTTGGCATACATTTTGAACTAGCTACACATCCGACTTGCCACGCTCAATGACAAATGCTAGCTAGGGTCATCTGCTACCATGCCACATATCGCCATACAAAGGTATAGGACCACGAAAACGGATAAGTGGCCGCATAAACCCTAGAGAGGCCGTCCGTCTCCACTGGCATCGAGCCAAGAGGCCTGTAAAAGTTCAGACAATGTTTTTGGCAAGCAGCAACAGAGACCAGATCAACCCTGGGATCCAGTGTGGCGCCTGCCTGCCACAGCCCACAGCCAGCACTGCAACAACAAGCAGCACGGCAGCAGCCAGCAGTTGGACCTTGGTGGACCACGTCCACGAGGACCATGCCACTGCCCTCCCCTGCCTCTGCCTGCACGGAGGGGGACCTCCTCGCCCGCTCTGAACCTCTCCCTGCCAGGTGGTCCCCACATGGGACAACCTACTCGTGCTCGGCCCACGAGGGCACCCTGGGCAGCATTTAATCCGGGGCGCTCCCGGACCGTCCGATCGGGAACCGACGGGTGGGCCGCGCTGGGCCCGGAGCTCCACCGGTTTTTTTAAATGCGTTTTTCATTCAGGCTGTAGGGGCAGAGCTGGTAATAAGGCGAAGGTTGGAGGGTGGGGCGGGCAATCCAGCAGCCGTCGACGGCGATCGGGCGGGGTGGTGGAGGTGGGAGTGGAGGTAGTAGTAGCTGAGGAGGTTAGCGCGGAGCAATGGAGGTTTAATTGCTTCGGCGCCCTGGCTCTTTAATGGCCACTCCTTCCAACGCCTCCGCCCCAGCTTCCGCGCGCTCGCACTGAGGGTCAGGGCTAGGGTTCGCGCGCGGCGCTCGGCGAGGAGGAGAGGCTGCGGCGGTGGCGGCGGTTCGGAGGCCGGCAAGCTCGTTCGTCTCCGTCGCGTTCTCCGGTGCGTCTCTCCCCACCTTCGGCGCCGTCGCTTCTCCGGTTCGCCTTCTTCGTTCGTGGGGTTTCGATTTCGGCCGCTCGGATGGGAGCTGCAGAATTTGGGCGGTTTCGTTTCCCCAATTATTTTGTTTTTCAGCCGTTCGTTTATTGAAGGAAATGCGAGCAGAATCTTTCACCGCGTGTCCTGCTCGTGTCGCGTTTTTGGGGGTGGGGATTTTCCTCTGGGGAGAAATTTCGATCCTGTTTTGTTTCCTCCCCACATGGAGAGGCAGTTTTTCGAGGCGCGAAGCGCGGCGAGATCTGCGAGGACTGGAATAGTTTGTGAGGGGGGATTCCTGCGGCGTGCCGGGAATCGTGTGGGCAGGCTAGGCGGGCGGGGGACGAGGCGGCACTGTGCAATCTGACGAGCAGACGGAGCCGAGCTGCCGAGGCGGAGGCGGGGTCACCTTTCCTTTCCCGTCTACAATGGCGGCGAGGACGCTCGTAGCACAGGCGCGGCGCAGCGGTGGCGCCCCCGCTGCCGTATGCCGGCCGCCCATAAAGGCTGCGATCTTTCTCTCAACCCGCGGCCTCGGGGTGGGTCGGGACCCAGCGCACCCAGAACAGGGGAAAAGGCCGCCTCCTTTTACCGCAATCATCTTTACTGGTCTCCGGTCGTGTTGCTCGCCTTTTTGGTTCTGCCTGCCAAGCCAAGCACAGGTGCAGCGTCGAACTCTGGTCGCAACAGCCAGCGTCTCCTATCGCCGTTGCCATTAAAGTTCCCCCGGCGCGGTTGTTGTGTTGTTTGTACTAGGCGGGCATCACTTCCAGTTCGCTTTAAGCTGCTGCTTTGGCCGCTTCTTGGGTTGTTGAGTTCTTGCTTGGGCAGTTGGGCACTTGGGCTGAGGCTTAGAGCTTCTGGATTTGTAGGCATTGCGGGTTCTCGAGAGGAAGGGGATGATGGTGGGTTCTTCCCAGCAGCAGCTGCTGCAGAGGAAGGGGAAGGCCGTGGCCGAGAAGGGCGCCACCACTGCGACTGCGGCGGAGGAGAAGGTAGTGGTGGCCGTGAAGGCGGCCACGAGGGAGATCTCCAAGACGGCCATCGTCTGGGCTCTCACGCACGTCGTGCAGCCAGGCGGAAGCATCTTAGTGCTCGTCGTCATCCCGGCTCATACCTCTGGTACTGTTTCTTTTCCTTGCGCTTCTGTAACAACTCTGCAATCCACTGTTATCCGCTGCTCTATGTTTCCCTATTTGGCTTTTGTGTTTGTTATGCTTGCCTAATAATCATAACCACTTTAGTTTCAATGATCACCTAATTCCATGGACTTTGTTCAGTAGAATAGTCAGCATTTCAATGATCACCTGAAATATATGCACCTCTCCTTCATTTCAGGCAGGAAGTTCTGGGGGTTTCCTCTGTTTGCGGGTGATTGCGCTAGTGGCCATAAGTCTATGTTGGATCAGAAATATGATATCTCAGAGCAGTGCGATCAAATGATGAAAAAGCTTGATGCGTATCATAAAGACAAGGTTTGGAGCTGAAGCTACTGCTTATTTAGATGTTTAAATAACTTGTCGTGTTTAATTATTGCCATTTCTGTAGATAAGTGTGAAGACTAAGCTTGTTTCTGGCTCTCCTTCTGGTGTTGTGGCTGCCGAGTGTAAGCGTGCACAAGCAAGCTGGGTTGTGCTAGACAAGTAATGGTCAACTTCTAAAACAATATTTTCTTGAATACATCCTACTTTCATTCATTGGTTTATGTTTGCTTAATTGTTTGTTGCTGCTGCTCAGGGAGTTGAAGCATGAAGAGAAGTGTTGCGTGGAGGAGCTTCAGTGCAATATCGTTGTAATGAAGCGTTCTCAGCCTAAAGTCCTCCGATTGAATCTTGTGGGATCTCCTGAGAAAGAGTCTAAATCAACCTGTACAATTCCACCTGTGTTGGATGGTTCTAGTGGTAAAACCGCTACTGATGTTAAGGAGGCACGGAGTTCAACTCGAGGACCGGCTGTAACCCCAAATAGCAGCCCAGACTTGGAGACACCTTTCGGAAGTAGTACTGAAGTAGGAACATCCTCTGTCTCAAGTTCAGATCCTGGGACATCTCCGTTTTCTGCTTGTGAAACAAATGGTTCTCTGAAGAAAGAGGTGCAAATAACAAAGGATCAAATTCAGCATTCGGATATCAATATTTCTGATTCTGATAGTGAATCACCGAGCCCTCCTGCAACTTTTTTTGTTCAGCCATGGATGGCAGACATTATGCAGGCATCTGCATCCTCAAGATCACTTGGAAAAGGTCCACGGAAAACTCGCACTGCAACTGCGGATGTTTTGCTGGAAAAGATCTCCAAGCTAGATCTCCTGAATGAAATTACTGCTATGAGAAGCAGGTCAGACTTAAACTTCCGTGGAGATGTTAGGGATGCTGTGTCGTTGGCAAGGAGTGCACCTCCTGGACCACCTCCTTTGTGTTCATTATGCCAGCACAAAGCTCCTGTTTTCGGAAAGCCTCCTCGGTGGTTTTCTTATGCTGAACTAGAACTTGCAACTGGTGGCTTCTCCCAAGCAAATTTCTTGGCTGAAGGTGGATTTGGGTCTGTTCATCGAGGCGTCCTTCCTGATGGCCAGGCAATTGCTGTTAAGCAACACAAGCTTGCAAGTTCCCAGGGTGATGTTGAGTTTTGCTCAGAGGTGGAAGTTCTTAGTTGTGCACAACATCGAAATGTTGTAATGCTGATTGGTTTTTGTGTTGAGGACAAAAGGCGTTTATTAGTTTACGAGTACATCTGCAATGGATCCTTGGATTCACATCTTTATGGTAAGAACATTTTCTCTGTTGCATTTATGTACATAGAACTGTTAGTGTTGGTTATGGTACTTGCTGTGCGCAACTTCATTACGCACCAACTACTTCTGTGTTCTTGATCTTTTACTTCCCTCACTATCCCTGTTTCACTTTTTTGGCGCCAAGTGTCCTACAGAATTAGTGATGTGGACATAAATCTGTCTCTTAAGCTGTTCTTTAAAAATATCATTCAGGTCGTAATAGACAAACATTGGAGTGGGCTGCGAGACAAAAGATTGCAGTTGGTGCTGCTCGTGGGCTGCGGTACCTTCACGAGGAATGTAGGGTTGGCTGCATAATCCATCGCGACATGAGACCAAATAACATCCTTGTCACACATGATTTTGAACCACTGGTATGGTCCTCTCTCACTGATTGGAGTGTAAAGTTAAGCATTGTTCTTGTATATTTGGCATTAGTCATCCTTCCATGTAGGTTAAAGTTTCTGTATCTAATGCAATCATCAGGCAGTACTTATATTGACTGGTGGTGGACTATAGTTGCCATTAAATTTTGCAATGATAGTTGAGTATTGTTATTTATGGAGGCCAGTCATCTTATTCTTTGCTTTTACACTTCTCTGCATGATAGGACAGTCTTATCTTGTGTGGATCTTCTTTAGATTGATACATTGATTATATATTGTCTGTTGAACTCTGCCATCATCCAATCTTTATTTTTTCTGTGCTCCTGTCGACCTCTTAATTTCATGGTATGATTGTAAGCTCCCTTATAATTCCCCGACAGGTTGGAGACTTCGGCCTGGCACGATGGCAACCTGATGGTGACATGGGTGTTGAAACAAGAGTCATTGGCACATTTGGGTAGATATTGAAATTTTATGACTTTATTATATGAATATGCAGTTTCAACTTTAGAGTGCAGCTAACTAGAGAATTTTATGACTGTCTGCAGTTATCTGGCACCCGAATATGCTCAGAGTGGGCAAATAACAGAGAAAGCTGATGTGTATTCTTTTGGGGTTGTGTTAGTGGAGCTTGTCACTGGGCGGAAGGCAGTTGACATTAACCGACCAAAGGGCCAGCAGTTTTTAACTGAATGGGTGAGTTAACTTCTTTGATCCTAATTTCTTCGGAGTCAAGTCTTTTTTTTGGATGGATAAGGTACTCAATAATCTGTGTGGATTTTGTATGTTCATAGGACTCCTGCCCTATCTACAGTTCTTGTTCTATATAACCTGTAACTTTGTGTTGACCTCATAGTATTTGGATTGCACCAGGCACGCCCTTTCTTGGAGGCGTATGCAATCGATGAACTCATAGACCCGCGTCTAGGGGGCCGCTACTGTGAAAATGAGGTGCACTGCATGCTGCACGCAGCAAACTTGTGCATAAGACGCGATCCACATGCAAGGCCTCGCATGTCCCATGTTAGTGGCACCATCCTCAACTCTTATCATAACCAGTGTTAAAACTAGAATGTGTATGCTTACCCCTTCTGTGTCTTGTGAAAAAGGTTCTTCGCATACTTGAGGGTGACATGGTCGTGGATTCTGGTTCGGTCACGGGCAGTAGTGATTCCGGGTGCAGGAGCTGGAGAATGCTGAATGAACAACAGCATTTCCAGGAATACAACAGTCCGGGCCAACAAGATTCGCAAAAAGCTACCGAAGGGAAACGCTCCTACAAAGCTTTGAGGGCCTCTTGGGACAGAGACAAGAAGAGCATCTCCAACAGATACTAGTGCTATTTTTTTCACATAAAGCAGTGGAGTTGAGATGTTCAATTCTGTATTATTCCCTCACCCTACCTCCCTGTCTCTTTTTGTTCTTTTCTTCACTTGCTAGCGACTGTAGGCTGAGAGCTTTTGCTGATACATTGTGCTGGTGTATAGTGGAAATGGTAATAGGTTAGTAGGTTACAAGTATATTGAGCTCCGAGGTAGCTCTTGTTTTGTGTATGATGATTCGAGAAAATGCGATGGCAAAAGGCCACAGTTGTTATGCTTAGAATCTCAGTAACTTGATCTTACCCCAAGGCATTGGTTCTGGAAAAGATTGCAGGGTCCTTGTTATGATCACATTATAATCGGGGCCCGATGCCCCGTTCAAACCAGCCAATTTTCCCAGTGGCACAACACGAGATATTGTTTGACAGCACCCATTAGCAATTATTTGTGGTTTGGATCTGGACGTGGTTGCTGTACTGTTGCACACACACACAGACACTTTCTTGAAAGTAGCCCTGTTGCTCGTACAGCCATACGACATACAAAACCGATGCGGGATCTCCACGCTGTTCTTGTCAGTCATGGTGTTGCCTCCGTCGTGCTACAGGAACACCGCTGGTACGCAATAATGCCACATGAGGGAGTGGTTGGCCTTTACACTTTTACACGACAGGGTCCAAGTCAGCTGCATAAACTAGAGTTATCTTGTAAACCCGGACCAATGGCACCACGGAAAATTTCAGGATTCATCATCCAATTGAAATTTAATTAGGGTGTGTTTAGAAGTCTAACTTCCCCCAAAATTCAATATGCAAAAAGAAGATTCTCCATCACATCAAACATCACATCAAAAATACCGGCACATGCACGGAGTACTAAATGTAGATGAAATCAAAAACTAATTACACCGTTTGGATGTACTTTGCGAAACGAATCTTTTGAGCCTAGTTAGACCATGGTAGGACAATATTTACCACAAACAAACGAAAAGTGCTACAGTGCTTTTCAGTTCGGAACAGTGCTTTTCAGCCCAAAATCCGTGTAAAATCCAGAATTTTGCATCCCAATTCAGGGAACTAAACACACCCCTAGAGTAAATTCTCCGCATGCTACTTAAAATTTGACTCACGTCCTATGCATCATTCAAATTTAAATTCTTCTTTCAGTAACACTGAAAATTTAATTCATCTCTTATGCATCATTCAAATTTAAATTCTTGGTTCATACCCTGCACAACGTGAGTGGTGAGCCGGAATCGCTCCACAACGTTCCTCCCGAGTGACGGCTTAGAAGCCTTCGCCTCGAAGCCTCGACTCTCCTCTCGTTCTCCGTCCTCCTTCTTCCTCTTCGGGCCCCTCCCTTCCTCCCCGCCGGTGGATTCGTCGGCGGCGAGAAGGGCAGGGACCCCCCCAACCGTAGATCTAGTGCTCCTTTTTTTTACCTAGTACTTGTTTTTAGTAGCCTTTGTGCTTGTGCCGATATGACGTTTGCCCGGCCTACCGTCTCCGCCACCGGCCTCGTTGCCGCCGAAGCCATCTTCGGTGCTATCCTCGTCGCCGCGGTCGTGGATCTCCAGGTCAGTGGTAATAAAATAAATTCCTCTTCTTCTTCTGCGGATATCGTCCCCTCCATCCCCTGCTCCCGCCCCACTCGTCGAGATCTGCTTCTCCCCTCCCCTCCACCGACGCCCGCCTCCACCTCGCCCTCGATCCAAGCAGCCTCAAGCTGTACAGATCCGCCACACAAGCAGCTCTTCTACTGCAGACGATGGTTCGACGACCTCGTTTCCCCCGGGATCTCGACTGGGAGCTTTTTCTTCAACCGCCGGCGACGACAATCAACATACCCTTCGGTCGCTTGGTATATGCCTTCAAGACTTCTTTATGCCTTCGAGACTCCGTCGATCCGTCTTCAACCGATGCTCAGCACGGTCTTCCATCTGGCTGTACGCGCCCTTGGTGCCTCTACTGCTGTTCGCCGGCGAGCTCATCGTCCGTCGCCGCTCTGTAGCTGTAGCTGCTCTTATCCGGTCAAGGAACCTTTATGTAATTCAGTCTTCTTCGTAGGACTCCTTTGTAAAACTGGCTGCTTAATATAATATTATGCTGTTGTCAAAAAAAAATCCTCCCGAATCGTTCTGTTCGGTTTCTTTTATTCGACTTCTTTATGTTGCATTCACAATAAATCTGTCGTAAAAATCTGTATACAATATTTTTATCTTATAACAAATCTGTATATAAATCTGTTGAAGATTTGCGGAACGAAAGCCATGGCGCTCTACCATGTACCAGAGTGCCGCACTGTAACGACTGCGTGCGTCTCGCTGCAGGCGGGCAGGCAGCCAGTGGCCTGGCCTCCACTGCTGTTAACGGCGAAAAGATGCTGGCCATGTAGCGCCGCGTTGGCCCCTGCCATCAGATGGACGGGCGGGCTGCTGCTCACCTGCCTGTTTCTGCGGCGCTCGCCGCAACAACACACGTCCAGGCCGGCGTCGCCGTCGCGCGGAGACACATCACGTCGCGGCATCGACTGCATGCGGCATGCCACTGCCTGCCGGACCATCGCTCATCATTGCCTGGCGTTCCTACGCGTCGTGCCAGATGCCACAGGACGACGGCATCTTCGCTGCCGCCGTACGTACGCCGGCTTGTAGTAGCTGTAGCGACTCGTGTAGTGCTCCAGCTAGCTACGCGGTGGCTGGCTGGCTGGCTGCGAGTCTGCGCCACTGTGCCGCGGCGTGGTGGTCCGTGCACGGGCGCGCAGGTAGAGAAAGAGGAACAGGGGGGGTTACCTTAACCTTGGCTGTTTGACTCTGGTACGGTGGTCGCAACGGCCACAACTGGCTGGACCAGCCGTCATCCACTCGTCGTTGGGGTCGTGCCCGTTAGGGCACTCACAATCTACCCATAGAGTCTATATGTCGAAAACTCTATCACAAGAAACTATAGTATCCAATGAAGATTTTGTATTATGGAGTCTTGATAATATTTCACTCGGATCTTCTGCTCTCGTTTTATTAAATAAGCGGACACATCGAACATGTGAGCAGCCACACAGGATCCGCACGAGACTCGTTTTGTGCGTAGACTTGGAGTCTAACTTAGACTTGGTTTCTATGTTTCCACCTCTCTTTCTTCATTAAATTGCTTGCCACATCAGCAAATTGCTTACATGGCAGTGTACTTAATGACTATGGACTCTAACATAGAGTCTGGGTTGGGAGTGCCCTTATTGGCACTGGCTGTACTCAGCTGTGTTAAAAATGAAAAATTCGATAATAAAAGGAATGAACGGAGGAGCGAGGTAGTAGCGAGGGCGGGCCCACCTGTCAGCGGTGTGGGAGCGGAGGGTGGTGGCGGCGCCGGCAGCACAGCGGCACGGAGGGAGTTCGCCGTTGATAGAATTAGGGTTAAGGTTAGGGTTAGGGATCGGGGTTTCATGAGTTGAGTCGTTGGGGTTCGGATCTCCAATGCTTCTGTATGTGAAGGGAGGACCTTGGGGGTGACGGACTGGCAGCGACGGGTTGTGGGCGGGACGATGAGAGCCACAGGTCATGGATGTCGGAGGACAACCGGTGAGCGGAGGAAGAGGCAGGGGTGAGCAGTGGAGAAGAAGAGGAGCGGAAAGGGCGGCAGGAGGAGGAAGGTGGTGAGGAAGGCTACGGGGAAGAAGAAAAGCCGACGGCGACACGGGAAGAAGAGGAAGAAGGAAGAAGAAGACGTGGGGCACTCGTGGGCCGTCGTGGGCCTTTGGTGACGGATTGAAATCCATCACCGAAGCGACGACACCCAACCGCACCCGTGCGGCAAGTGCCGCTCGCTAGGTGTGGCTAGCGGAAGGAGAAACTAGTGAGATGTTTGGGCTTATGGGTCGAGTAGGAAACTATATGTTGGGCTGACTAGGCTTTACAAAGTGTTTGGTGGAAACCAACTAACATTGTGTCAATTTTGCTTGCTGACTGAATTTTGGTTGATCGATGTTTGTTTTTCAGCCGTTCTTTTCATGTTACTTTTCTAAGCAAAACTGACTGATTTTTATGTACCTCAACATTCAAATCATATCTGCTGGCAATACTACGTGTCTTTATTTCATTGGCCAATTAATAAATTTGTCTCTTGTCTTCGTTATTTATTTTGCTTAATTTCATTATTTCAATTTACTTTGAGCAATTAGATTCTAGAGATTTAATTGTATATGTTACCTTATGTTGCAAAACCTAACTTAGGTTGCAATAATATCCTAAATCCTTCACCCACATCTAGTTGATATCCTAAATCCTTCGGTGCCATATGTCTCTAGCGGCTAACTAGTTCGAAAAACTGAAGGCTTTGGTTTTGGGGACTAGAGGTTCGGTATTGTTACTGACAACTAGTGTTTTAGAGGTGAAGTATTTATACTGCATACCCTCTCCTATTGCGAGCTACTGTTGCTGAGGAGCTATTTGTGAGCATTAGAAGAGCACTCAAAATGGTACTAACTTGCCTTGTCAAGATTCAAGTGAAGCGTTTGCTAGTCTTAGAGGTAGGGTTGAGCATACGGTCTAACCAAATTCATCTGTTTCTCGGTTTTCCTAAACATTTGGTTATCAAAATTCAGGAACCGAATGGTTACTTGAAAATATGAAGACCAAGAAATTCAGGTTTGGGTAATTCGGTTCGGTCTCGATCATAATTGAAAATGACCGAGCAGAGTTAACGCAAGAAGAAAAATGTGAAAAACTGCAACAATAATCAACATGAATACTGCACAAATCAAGCAGATCAAGTACAAATTGTAAGTAAAAAAAACAAATTGACTCAAATCAGAATAAATTGATTCCTCATGGTTGTGGAACTTAGAGGAGCTTCAGCGGTCGGGTTGCCTCCCTTGTGGAAGCTGGTGCCATCGTGCCAAAGAGGCACTCTAGGGAGTGACTTCATAGGGACGAGCACCCTGCTCGTCGACCATGCGGCTTGTGGATGGACATGCTGATGGCCGAGTGTGGGGGTAGCGCAAAACTGGTGCAATGCAGGGGCTTGGTGATTAGTGTCAGGTAGGGGACGTGGAATGGGAGGGAGCAACGCAGGTGGTGGGGATTCGAGGTAGGGGTAGCATAAAGTAGGGTTTGGTATGGTTGGGTATTAGGCCGACCTAGGCTGTAGTTGTGTTTGGCAAGTATATCGTTGCTTTCCTTTATTTGTTTCACTGAGGGTGGAGACTGAATTAATCAAGTTAATCTATGTTAGTTACTTCTTGAAACTGAATTTTTGACCAATTGTTTCGATTTTGGTATTCCGGTCTGGTTTATCAATCTCGATTAGTTATGCATACCCCTACTTAAAGGTGTGCCTCCTAGATGACTAGGTGTCACTAGGGAGCCCCAAGGTGTGGAGAGCCATGAGAAAGTTTGTGCAGGTCATGCTTCGTCCTCAGAAGAGAAAAAGCTAACTAGTGAAGTGGAGAAGTTGTTGAAAAATACCCTAAACCCTGTTTGTGTTTGTGAAGTGTAGAAACCTGTGAGCATGCTGAGAAACACACTCTGAGCTTTAATCTACAAGTTTGGTTTCATCTCAAGCTCAATTGTAATATATTATTTTGGTGGTCACACTAACTGAGTCAAAACCGGAGGTTCCCATTTTGAAAATAGGTGGTTACGGTTTTGGCAGAGGTTGTTTTACTCTGCAGATTTAAGTATTAAATTTCAGATTATGCCTATTCACCCCTATTTATGTGACACCAAGGTCCTTTCAGTGACCTACACACCCATTCCAACATAGTAACAACTATAAGTCTAAATAACTAAAATCATGCTATGTACACGGGAATCAAAGGATTATTGTGTAACAGGTGATTGCTAGCTTGATACGAAAACCGGTTGTTACTCTGATTTCACAAATCAACTATTCAATTAAAAATTGTACAGATCAACATAACATGGGTTGTTTGTTAGGTAGCTCTAGTTCAATTTTATCATTATATTTGACATGCAAAATGTAAAAAAATCTCCATAGATATCTTATGCAAATGAATAATTAAATCAGTTACTAGCTATTATATTGATTCCACACATCAAATATTTAATAAAAATACAGCTCAACCCAGCCTGTGTCTTTATTTATTTGCCAAGCAATGGTTTAGATATAGTTGTATTCGACATGTGAAGCTAAGCATATCTCCAAATATATTTTTGTATAATGAAAATTTATGTCCATGCATTAATTATAAAAAATGATCGTTGTAGTAGACCCTAGACTCCCACTATAAAAGAAACACCGAGCAAGGGCTGGATTCAAACACTACAACAACCTCACATCTATTAGTCTATCTCTTTATTTTGACTATGGCGTCATCTCGTGGCTTCTTCTCCCCAAGGCCTCTCAATTCCTCCAATGGTTTCTCCACCACCAACCACATTGGATCTGATGGTCATATGCTCTCGATACGCGAGCAACAAACACTAATGTTCCAAGCGCAACTACACAACCTCATGGTGGGGCAAGAACATCTTCGTCAACATTGTTCTCTTGCGCCTACCTTCTCCGTAAAGGTATTAAAGTGCGCTCACCATATTTCACTGTACAAAATATCCCTATACATAGGAAATTTATGATGTGTTGGTTATTTCTTTTCAGCCCTCGACATATGTTCATAATTCCTACCCTTTATATGTGGCTACTACCCACGGGATGCTATCTACTATGCCACAACCATATTCTATAGATGGAAGCAAACTCACAAGGGGCTTTGCACCTATAGCAAACCCAACTCATGTTGGTGTGCATGCAGAACCGGTACCAACCCATCTATCCGTGTCTAAACATGCATCAAGCACCATCATTGCTGGTTTTGACAATAAGGTCAGACTATTTATTCATAAATAAAACAATCCATATTTTCAATTTATCATTATTTTTATTTGTATATTTAATTTGTAATAATTAAATTGTAAGTTTGCAATCTCATGCATTTGTTTGTATTTTCTGGTAGAAACTGAAGAGAAAATTTATGACCACAGAAGTACAACCTGGACCATCCACCGATGTTGTCCTTGAGTCAAGAATAAATGCAATCTTTGGTTTTAACAAGAATTGTCAGGTATAGTATTTTAATCTTATCATATGTATTTATGGTTTTTTAAATGTTAAAAAATTAGATATACTCCATTGGAATTTTAAAAGATTGTGACTATGCTATTTGTTAGACAATCGTGCCCTTTCATGTTGAAAAAAGTGAATATTGTTAAGCTCTAGTACTCAATCACCCTCAAAGTAAAACAAAACAAAATTTTAAAAATCGTCATATATGTTTTTCAAAATATTATGTAAAAACCTTTATGAAACTGTACAAGTATATAACTCATCCTTTCATATATAATGTCTTCTTATACATTTATCGATAACACTTATTTTTAGGAAATGTATTTATATTTCATTTTTAAAAATATATAGGAGGTACAGATGCACAAAGCAAAGAAGAAGAATACAATCATGACTCCATTATTTATCAATGAAAATGAAGTTGATGATGCCACAGAGAGGGATGCAAGGGAGATTAAGTTCTTTCCTCTAAGCATGAATCATGGGCTACCTAGCAGTGATTCTGGGTTTATTGATTATGAGATGTCCTCCATGTTTGGTGATGCATCTGATGTGGAAATGGATTTATCATTGAATCTTTCCTCTTCGGGTGGCGAATCTGGCATCGAAGTGGATTTGTCCTTGAAGCTCTAGAACCTAGGCCCCGAACTGGTGCAATCTTCTTGTTCTATTCCTATGGATTGTTGTTTATTGTTATGTTTTTGCTATATGCCTAAGAATAAAATTGCTAAAGATGCTAAATTTTTAGTTTATGGGTGTTGAACTTGTTTGTTTTGGTAATGTGCCATGTCTTATCATATGTAATGCAATGATTATACTATTTTAAGCTCTCAATTAACCCATTCAAGAAACATGACTTTCTGAAATTGCTTGTCCTTTGGATTGTTAGTATAATTGATCATACAAGTTACTTTGAAACCATTTGTAAGTTCTAGAGTAGACCTACAATGAAAACCCCACACAATTATGAGGGACTCGACCCAAGAAGTGTCTGGAAGCAGATTTTATCACTATCACCTCCTTTTTTCTAGCTATAGCATGTTAATTTATAGTGCTTGCACCACTAGATATAAAGTTGAATATTGGAAGGTGATGCAATGTGGATCTGAGCAAACGACCAAGCTCACCCACGAACAACGAACAAACCCGATATTTCTGACTAGGATGGAATGCATGTCATATTCAAGTATATAAATAAATGAAATTAAATAGGCATCCTAGTCCACCCCAATCCAATGTTTTTGGGGCCATGAAAACCATCACCTTGACCGGTCCTATTGTAACAACGGGATTGTAACAACGGGCTAACCTTAGACCGATTGGCTCACAATGGGTCATCGGACCACTCGAAATACAAGAGGAATTTATTTCCACCTTTTCTATACTAGGTGAGGGTCTGCAACATAAGGTGAGAATATACAATTTAATCTCTAGGAATGTAACTTCTCAAAGTAAATTGCAAGAACAAAAATAACCAAGAGAAATTACCGAGCACGAGAGATGAATTTATGCCGATGTTGAGGTGGATTTAACATTCCACTTGCTCCTCTATCAAAGCCTTGTTTGATGTTTAAGTCGGCTTGGCCATGTAATGAAGATCATGAACATGTGGTGAGGTTATAATGAAAGTGGTCAACCCATTTTGGATATGCTCAAAACAGAACCAAATTTAAAAATTGAAATTAAAGCATGGAAAATTTGGTGAATGTTGGAAATGAACATTTGCAGGTGCATGCTTGGAAGGATAGAAGTGAGGCAATGCAAAAGGTGGATTAAAAACCCTTCCGTTTGATGGTCAAAGATGGATGAACATGGTCAACTTTACATTTATTGTTTTAGTGTGTTGAATTGTTGTCAAGTAGTCATATTTGGAGGCTTCAATCTTTGATTTTTGCCAAATAGTTTTCTTTGATCCGAAGTAAAAGTTGAAGTACAATGTGAGCACTTCATCATGGAAGTTATCTCTTTAGAAATTTTGAAGTTTAAAAGGGTCAATTATCAAGTCAAAGATACCAAGTGGTCCTGAACTCAATCTTGGAAAAATTTTTAGGTTTGGAAACAGTGATGAATGCCCAATTTTGAACTGAGTGTTTGAAAAAAATTACATATGGACCTAGGACAAGTGATCCTAATAAATGAACTTAGATGTTCATAGAACATTCTGGGCTAGTTCTTGATCCAAACAAATGAGGTTTGGTATTTAAATTTGAATCGAAAGATTTGAAAGATCACAATGCCTTGAACTATAACACTAACGAACTGAAGAACACTAAAATGTAGTGTTCTTTCTAGATATTCATATCTTCAAATCTCCAAATCCTTTGATCTAAGACCCAAACTAGAAGCTTAAGCCATACATATTGGCTACAAGTATGGTTAAAGGTTTCAGCGAGATTTTGAATATTAAACTTGGAGACAAATGGAGTTCAAGCCATCGGTTTGAGCACAACAACACTGCTGCATCACCACTTGACTAGCACGGTAATTTTGTGCATGACATGTGGTGGCAATTGCTGCTACTCCTGATCGTCACCATGGGGATATTATGTACACTTGAACTTTTTTTGTAGGCATGATGAATATGCTCTTAGGACAACAAACTAAATGACGACTAAGATGGCAAGAGTGAAGTAACATGATGACACACTTCGAACAAGGAGAATAGGGATTTTGGCAACCACATGATGTTCCTTTTTCTTCCATGCTTAGTCGTACAACACAATGCTAAGCATGGTGGAGGCCTTCTTGCACATCAACATTCTATTTACCAACCAATTTTTATAAATGCTTACACATAATACTTCAACCTTTGACTTGGCAGATATACAAAGGTTGCACCAAGTCAAAGGTTGAGGTATTATGCGTAAGCATTTATAAAAATTGGTTGGTAAATAGAATGTTGATGTGCAAGAAGGTCTCCACCATGCTTATAAAAATGGGTTTTAATGCTACCTGGAGTTGGAGGACAAAGTATATTTGTTTTCTTTTCAATAATATGACATCACCAGCTCGTCAAGAAGTTTTGGAATGTCTTTGCTTTTGGAAAAAATGATGAAAGTTGCAACTTTATTTTACTTAAACTTTATTGTATATGATTTGACTAATTGCTCTCTATAATATGAATTTAAATTGATTTAAGTGCCAATTATTTTAAGTAACAAAGTTAAATGACTATGTTCTAAATTAGTAAATTCACATACTTTATGATTGCTCTTTGATTTAAACTTATCGATAACCTTATAACTTGTCCTTTTAAAAAAACACAATCCATATGATATCTACATTCGCGAAGCTTTTGCAAGGTTCTATCATACAAATGCCTTTATATATACATGCTCTTTCATAACAAAACCTTTTAAACTGCAGATTTAATTTTTAATGAGTTAGTTTAGGATTGACTTTTATAGGTCAAGACGTAAAAGTGGTTAATCTTTTGTGTTTCTTTCTTTTCCTAGACTTTGTTGTCCAGACACTCTGATTTTATTTGTTGGATATCTATTAAAACCCACATGTATTTTTGTGATTTCCTTATACATAACCTATAAAATGAGTATGATTACATTTTTTGAAGTCATTTTTATCAGCAGAATTTTTTTACTTATTTTTCATGCTCGCGAGCATCATTCAGTTAGGGTGGAGTGAGTGCATTATCCCTAATAGGTGCCTATTAGATCAAGATTTGCTGTGACCGAATTTGAGAACCGAAGGAAATGAAAGTTGTTCTTGGATCATTCATTTGCCACTTGTACATGTCTACCAAACTAAACTATTATGTTTCCTCTCTCTCTCCAAATTTATTTTACATGACCTTTTTGACGAGTTTCATAAATCCAGTAGTTCTCTTTCTTACTCCGACAATATTTCACGTATAATATTTTGTTAAAATTATTTTACACGTTGAACTCAATGTAAGCTTTCCACTTTCATATATGAGTAGGATATGTTAAAAATTAATATATTATTAGTTTAAGTGACTTGATGAGATGTAACACCCTAGTTTTGTTTTTTAGATTTTTTTCTAAAATTTGTTATAGTTAATTAGGTGTGTGTAATAATTTAGAAATAAATATTGTTTTCTTAATTTGATAAATGAGTTAGGTTATAAGAGAGTGTTCCCATCATGCCAAAATGCATAGTGTTTATTATGTGGAAAATGAATTTATATTTCCCAAATTTGAATAGGTTTTGAAATATGGTTTGAAATCTCGAGCATCAAAATTTCTAATTCGTCAAATCTTCTTTGACCAATTATCAGTGTTATCTTACCCAACATAACACAACCTGACACTTTCTTTCTCGCACGAGCTCAATTTCAATCTTAAAAGGGGCCGACTATATCTTCTCTTCACCTAAAAAAGACCTCAACCCAAGCCCAAATAATTTCATCCACAGTTTCACCAGCGACTGGACCCCACCCGTCACCCACTGGCCCAATCATCCCTTTCCCGGTCTCCCCTCCCACTCTCCCATGGCAGGTCTCCACCTTATCCTCCCTCTTCTCTGTAAAAACGGAGTGCTGCCCAACGAATTATAAAGGAGCAACAACTCTTGTTAGCCATCTACGGTGAAATATTATACAGTCTGCAGACTAATCATTCTGTCTCTGATGAAAACAGAAGATTGCAAATGGTTCACAACGAAATGCAATAACATTGACAGTAGATATATATACACGGGCCTCGTCAGCACGAATATTTCGGTAGTGCAGCACAAGCCAGAGGTAGCAGAATTTACTATTCAGGGATCAAAGCATTCCCAGTATGGGAATTTTTAATTCAACCTACATCACAGACTTCGTTCTGGTTATTGAACTCCAATCATCAGCCGGTTGTAGTGTTGTGGTGATAAGAAAGTGTGGCACTAATGCATCTAGCTCCCGCACGCCAGGCACTCGTCACGGTTGTTCAAAGAACAGACCATTTGTGCCATCTTGGCTTCCACATCATCCTCTGCAGGCTTGCCACTAGCCACCTGCATAAGCAAGTGGTTTTTGTGGTGAGTCGTGAGTCAGTACGTGTTCGGGAAAAGATTGTGAAAGAACTCAAGGGACAGAATATGTACCTCATTCTCCTTCAGAAGTGTTGTATCGACTGTAAACTTGATCGCGTCAGCAGCTGCTCGTGTGCGTAGATAGTACATTCCAGTTTTCAGGCCCTGGCATTGAGCAAGGTTAAAGAAACCATTGTTATTGGCTAAGTACGTATTGGTTGAAGATAATAATTGCTTTGATGATTCAAGGCTAAATACCTTGGACCAAGCATGGAAGTGCAGGGATGTTAGCTTCCCAAAGTTGGGTTGCTCCATATGGACATTGAGGCTCTGGCTCTGGTCAATATAGCATCCACGGTCAACCGCCATGTCAACCAAAGTTTTCTGCTTGATCTCCCAAACAGTCCTGGTGCAATAATTGCATGGAAACTTTAGATGCTTGAACAGTAACTGAATCTGGTAGAAAATAAGCATATACAAGGTTGGATACAAACTTGTAGATTGCTTTAAGATCATCTGGGATTTCTGCCATCTTCTGGACAGAACCATCTTCATATATTATCTGATTTTTCAGAGCAGGAGTCCAAATGCCCATTTCAGTCAGATCATGAAGAAGGTGCTTGTTAACCACAACAAACTCGCCACTAGAACAAAAACAGAAACATCAATATATGCACATGCACATCAGAATGTAAGCACTCCAAGGAGCATATTTCCTGACCTTAAAACCCGTCGACTGTATATGTTAGATGTGTAGGGCTCAAAGCACTCATTATTTCCAAGGATCTGACTAGTCGAAGCAGTGGGCATTGGAGCAACAAGAAGAGAGTTTCTGACTCCTACTTTCGAAATAGTCTCCCTTAGTGATGTCCAGTTCCATCTGTTTGATGGGACTACATTCCACATGTCAGGTTGGAGAATGCCCTAAAAAGGGAGCAAGATAAGATAACATTTGATTAATTTTTAAGGTCCATGCACAAAATTTGAGGGTAAAACTAAACATCAAAAACTACAGCATCAATAATTAAAAAGAGAAATTTTGAAAAAGGAAACCTTGCTGACAGGGCTGCCTTCATATGTTTCATAAGGACCTTCTTTAGCGGAAAGTTCAGCAGAAGCTTTCAGAGAATGATAATAAATTGTTTCAAAAATATCCTTATTCAACTGCTCAGCCTGAAAACAATAATATTTGTTACATACCAGCTAAGTACAGAAGGCAATAGACTGGAAACGCTGAGCTGGGAAAAGTACCTCAGTTGAATCAAATGGCATGCCGAGTAATATGAAAGTATCAGCCAAGCCTTGAACACCTATGCCAATTGGCCTGTGACGCATATTTGATCTCTTTGCAGTCTCAACAGGATAATAATTAATATCAATAATTTTGTTGAGATTGTAAGTGACAGTTGACGTAACCTGGCAAAATCAACAAGGTACCAGAAGTTCAGAACACCCATTTACATAGGAAATAATCAAGGTTACAGGACAAACAGGATCTGAACAAACCTCAGCTAGCTTCTCAAAGTCAAAATATCTATTTTTTGAATCACTGCTGCCCACAAGCTTAGATGGATCGGATTCTAAAGGAACACCCTATGAAAGAAGTTTATCATACAGCACATCAGAATACAACCTTCGTGATTGAATTTAGCTGACACACTGACAAGAAATACCTTTTCCCTTACGAAGCGTGGCAAGGCAATAGATGCTAGGTTGCAGACAGCGGTTTCAGTAGGGCTCGTGAACTCAATTATCTCAGTGCACAAATTTGATGATTTTATTGTGCCCAGATTCTGCTGGTTACTCTTCCTATTGCATGTATCCTGAAGACAGTTAAGAACCATTATGAAGAATCCTTGTTGCCCAATAGTTGAAGCTGGCAAACTTTGCCAAAAGAGTCACAAGTCCAGAAGCAGGTACATCTATTTGTATTGGCGGTTGCCAAACCTACCTTGTATAGCATATATGGTGTACCAGTTTCTATCTGTGCCTTTAAAATGTCAAACCAGAGGCTCTGTGCTGGAACAACTTTCTTTGCCTTGCCCTGAAACCAGAAAGTAAGGTTACTAACGTACGCTCCCATTTCACTATTTAATATACTATATATACAAATACAATTTTCAGCTTACTTCTCTCTCATATTTCTTGTACAAATTCTCGAACTCATCACCCCAGCAATCAGCCAATCCTGGAGCTTCATTAGGGCAAAACAATGACCATTCTCCGTTATCCTGGACTCTTTGCATGAATAGGTCAGGAACCCATAAAGCATAGAAAAGATCCCTTGCACGGTGTTCCTCCTGTTAAATTATCATTCAGAATAGCAAGTCTTGAAATTTGCAGGTCCACTCAGAATTTAGAAAGAATGGTTAAACAATGCTAGAGGCTTGAATAGCAGAAAAAAACTGTATAAATTCCTTGACTAAAATGTTGGGAATCTATATCATGCAGAAAAAGACCAGTGTGCTATTTCTACAAGGCACTAGCTTAAACCAAAAAAATTAATTGAACAACCATCTGAAAGGGCTCCCAGCACAGGTTAAGAAACAATTTTATGTGATGGAATCAATATAGCAGTAAGCATATATAAAGTCAACTTAGTGCCGCAGTCACTGCAGGAGACTAATGGCTTACGGTTTTCATACGCAAAAAGTAATTACACTTTACGCAGTAACAGTAGAGATTTTACCTTTCCATGGTTCTTTCTCAGATCAAGGAACTCAAAAATGTCAGCATGCCAAGGCTCCAAGTACACAGCAAATGCACCTAAGTTTTAGAACCTCATAAGAATTTCTAAAGACAATGAAATTAAGATTAAAAATAATGACAGAGCATACCCTTTCTTTTGCCGCCACCTTGATCAACATAACGAGCAGTATCATTGAAGACGCGTAACATAGGAACAATACCATTTGATGTTCCATTTGTTCCTCGAATGTAACTACCAGTAGCACGAATGTTGTGAACCGAGACACCAATTCCTCCAGCTGATTTGCTTATGACAGCACATTCCTTCAGAGTTTCATAGATTCCCTCAATGCTGTCATCTTTCATGCAGATAAGGAAACAGCTGCTCAACTGCATCATAGAGAACACAACAGTAAATAAACAATCTCTCAACCTACATTCAAAATAATCTAGCAGGAAGCAGGGACGGTACTTGGGGCCTTGGCGTGCCAGCATTGAAAAGCGTTGGTGAAGCATGTGTAAACCAGCGCTGAGACATGAGATGGTATGTCTTGATGGCAGACTCAATGTCTTCCTTGTGTATCCCGACCGAAACTCTCATTAGCATGTGCTGTGGCCTTTCAACAACCTTCCCATCAAGCTTCAAGAGGTAAGACCTCTCCAGAGTCTTGAAACCAAAGTAGTCATAGTCAAAGTCCCTATCATAAATTATCTCGCTGTCCAAGCGAGCAGCATTCTGAAATATGAAAGCATTTGGAGCCTTGTGAGGGACGACTTACATAAAGGCAAGTGCCTAGCACATTGTATTTACTGTACTGTGTCAGATTATAAAACTTTTAAAAAAGCAATGGAACAGGACATTTAACCGCCAGAAACAGAGCAACAGTGTGTCCTGTCAGATATGTGAGGGCCAATCGGAATCTCACCTTCATGATAATTTCATGAACATCCTCAGCAACCAGAGGGGCCATCAGCCCAGATCTCTCGTTGAAGTGCATGTACATGTCCTTAATCCTGCACCCACGACAGTCACAAGTCAGTTAAGAACCCAGTCCTCCAATCTAGACCTACTCCCGCTCCCACTACGAATGGATGAGATAAAGGCCAAAATCAACCGTCACTTACGTCTCCGAGAAAGACTTCTTGGTGTTCTTGTGCAGGTTCGACACGGCAATCCTCGCCGCAAGCTTCCCGAACCACGACAGAGAAAGGGGGCAACCAGCCCCACGTCAGGACAACGAAGAAAATATAGCTGAAACCAAGACGGGGATTTCGCAGCGGGCTCCTCACCGACGCGTAGTCCGGGTGGGACGCGGTCATGGCCGCCGCGGTCTCGGCGGCGAGCTCGTCGAGCTGGCTGGTTGTGACGCCCTTGTAGACCCCCGCGCAGACCTTCTGCGCGACGAGCACCGGGTCACAGTGCTCCTGGCTGAGGCCATAGCTGAGCTTCTTGAGGCGCGCCGTGATCTTGTCGAAGCGCACCGTCTCCTGCCGCCCGTCCCGCTTGACCACGTACATGTTGCCCGCCGGCGAGGACTAACGTCGAACAGCTGTTGCGCGCGTCCGCGCCGCCGCCGCTAAGCTCTGGATCTGAGGCGATGGACGAGAGGCGCAGGCGATGAGTGAGGAAAGGGTAGGGTTTGGGGGCGGATTTGAGTGCGTTCCCGTTCCCGGTGCGGAAGATGCGATGAGTAATTAAGAAGTGGAGGATTTTTTTTGTTTTGTGTGTTCGCTGGGGAAGAAAACGTCTGGGTTCAGATTGGGTTTGGCGCGCGGGCGCGGAGGCATTTCCCGCGCGATTTTGGCATGGGTTCAGGGGTTGGTGGCGGGCGCTGTCCGCCGTGGGCCCTCACGAGAGAGCCCGTACGCCGACATGCGGGCCGCGCGATTCGGCCTCCTGGGCCCTCGTGTCACTCCAAATAGGCTCTAGTCTACCGACCCGACGGAGCGAGCGTCGGACTGCCCGTCGCGCAGTGCGCAGCAACGTCGAAGACGAGACGAGCAGAGCTCACCAATTGTTGCGAATTGGCTTTTAGTTGAATGGAGAGTTTAAATTCTGGTGTTCGCATTTTTTTTGAGATTTATTAGCGGTGTTATGCGTTAAGTGGTAAGCAATGTTTCTGTCGACAACGAGGTACCAATGGTGACTTCAGGAATCTCCATATCTGTCGGATGCTCAGTCTTTCGGAGGTGCTCACAGGGATATGGTTTGCGTATGTGTGTTCATAAAGATGAGTGTGCGTGCGTGTTGTGAGCACCTGCGTTGTACTGTATAATTATAAAAAACTAAATCTGTTTGGATATTTTTGGTAAAGATTACCACCCTTATTTTGATAAACATTACCACAAGAAGTTTCAAACAGGTTTGGTAAAATGTGGTAAATCGGGTTGCTAATCTTTACCACCTTGCAATAATCTATTGCCAAGCCAAAGGTTGGTAATCATATCATCATATATCATCATATAGATGGAACCCACTAAGAGACATTAATTATATTTCTCTTAACATGCAAGTCATCCACCTCACATGTCACATCATCATTCACTAAATCATCAATTTATGTCTTCCACCGATTTTCTATGAGTATAGCATCCATACATCTTTGCGAGTACCATGCTTCAAAATTTTCCAATAATAGAAATACGTGAAAGATCAATCATTTAACAATCGTTTTCTCTAAAAAAATAAACATATTTTCATATATATTGTCGTTTGTAAAAGAATGTTGTATACCAATCACCATAATTAGTTTGTACTTTCAAATTTTCACCTTACAACTTTGTTTAAAAATTCCCGCAGCAACGCGCGGGGTATCACCTAATTTATGGTAAAAGTGATCTACACTTCTCCTTTGAGGCTTTGACACTCCTTGCCTCTCCTTCTCTATATATACTAGGTGATTCTCCACGTGTTGCTGCGGAATTTGATACTTTTTTTTGATAAATTATGAATCACTGTGGTTGTTTAGTTGCTCGTAAAAATAGCAGAGATTACCCCGAGAGCCATATGAGCTATCTCTTGATGAGAATCATAAATTTTTATGTTACTTTTGAATAGATAAGAAAAAACCAATAATACATGCATCTAATGAATTGAAAATGTGCATTAAATTGGTAGAATAATTAGAATAATCCAGAATTCAAGATGATGTGCACCACGAGAGAGAAATAGCAATTAATGCATCTTAGTGAGAGTACTAATGAATTTTAGTAAAGATTACCATTTATCAGGAGTACAAGGGTCAATTTACACATCACTATGGTAAATATTACCTCAAGCATCCAAACACCCTCATGTTGTACTCAAGCATCCAAACACCCTCATGTTGTAATCTTTACCACGCCATTTGAGGATGATAAAGATTACCACAGTGGTAAACTTTACCAAGGGAAATCCAAACAGGCCCTAAGAAGCGTTGTGTGTATGATTAAGAATTGTGTCCTGCTTGGCTCAACATTAGAATGACGGGCCAAGCACTACACTGCGTTATTTGTATTTTATACTCTCACTACTAATAGTTTTTAGAAAAAAATTCAAATTATTCATCTTAAGTATAATTAAAGCTTGGATAACCTCCTAAAGTATTTATTGATTTAGTTTACCTCCTAAACTATACCTTTTAGTTCAATTTACCTCTTTAATACAATTTGTATTTTTTGTTCTCCATGCACAAGTGGATTTTTAAGTTTACATTTTGCAAGTTTATAATAGACAGCATAAGTATGTTAAAAAATATATCATGAATTTTTCATCACTATTTTGACAGGGTAAGATATTTAATAATAATAATTTTCCTTAAGTTACAAAATTATAAAAACTAATGATGACAAATTCGCCTAATTTTCACATAGATTATGATGTCCACTATCATCCTGCAAAGTCTCAAATTAAAATTCAACTTGTGTATGAAGAAACAAAAATGACAAATTACATTATGGGATAAGTTGAACCAAATGGCATAGTTTAGTAAATTGAACTAAAACATAATTTGTGAGATCATCTAGACTTTTCGCTATTCTTGAAGGTAGTAATTTGATTTTTTTTCCAATTTTTTTATAGAGAACCATGAACCTGTTGCTCATCTCATACATATATGGATGGATCATTGTGAATTTATGATAATTTGTTGTTGATTATGAGAAGGACTAGCATAGTAGAGGTGAAATCCATGAACGACTCGTGGGTACCCGCTAACGTGATGAGCACAGGTTTGAGCAAAATTTGAAACCAGTCATTGGCATGGATTTTTTTATGAGTTTAGATACTTTTCATGGGCATAACCTGGGTTTGGGATGGCAAAACCTAACAAGTTTGAGCCCGTTGCCATCTCTATTTCTACATACCACACTAGATTTGTTCTAGGTCAAACTCTAACATTAACCAAACTTACAGAAAAAATATAACGTCGTCCACAATTTTGACATTTCATTCGTAGATGGCCAAATATCGAATTATAGTGTACAAATATCGACCCGACACTGAGATCACCCACCAAGTTTCATGCCAGCCCAATCATCCATGTAACTTGGTCCAACTAATGTCAGTACCGCCTAATTTTCACTTTTTTAGACATCCTGAAACTTGGAGCACGCAGCTAGGGCAAATGGGCAATACATTCCGTTACGAAATTACGATCTACTGCAACGTTTCACAACATCGAATCTGTATTCTGTAGTGGAAAACTCGCGAGACAGGCAATCACCTACTGAATAACATCACCGCACGATAACCAGCTGAACTCACGCTGAGCAAGATCTTTTAACCGCAACGGTAGCACAGGAAAACATGCAGACACCTACTGAAACATTAAAACGAAACATACCCTGTGACACAGACACAGACACTTGGCTCAGATATATACACACGGGACACGACGCGGCGGTAGATACCGAACCAACAACATCAGTACAGTTGTGACGCTGAAGGACACTGGTTTCCTTTTAAGCAAATCCCACACACAAGCAACGAGTTCATAGCAGGTTGCGCGCTCACTTCCCACCACATAGCGAGGGAAACTGGGCTTGATCTTGAATCGCCGGCGCTGGAGCAGCTGAGTCACGAGGGCTGTAACCGCTACTGAACCCACCGCGGTCACCACGGCCCCTGCCACGACCACGTCCACGCCCACCAGGGCTGTAGTACCTTTCGCCCTCTGCTGGCTTCAGAAATTCATTGATGCTGACAGACTGCATGAGAATAGAGAAAAGACGGGTAAATGACTAAAACTGGAGCAAAAAGAAGAGCTCCATTTACTCAAGTTTTGGGGGGGGGGGGGGGGGGACATGAGAAAAATTCTTGTATGCCATTGAAAATTTAACTCATCCCTTCTATGCCATCCAATTTTAAGCCATCCCCAGTGCCATTGGAAATTTAACTCATCGCTTCTATGCCATTACTGTCACAGCAGTCATGAATGTTTAGTGACAGGGGAAAGGACAATGTTACCCCTAGAGGAAAGATATGAAGATTTTTTCCCTCTTGCTATCTCTTCTACACCATTGCAGTCAAGCAACACATACGCACAAATGCATACGTATTGAAGAGGCATCCATTGATGGTCAGGCAAGCAGCAGAAATGTAACCTTCTCATCTCATATCAATATGTATCGGTTATTCCTCTCGGCATCTCAAAAGAATGAATACGGCTACACAGATAAAATAGAAGGAAACAATAATGAAGAATCTATCCCAAGTTCCCAACAATCAAGAGCGCACACACGTCTAGTATGCCAGTATGATTTGATCCAATCCACCGGTCAAGCAGAGTAGAAGGTACCTTAGACGAGCTATATCTGGTGCCACGGATAACATGACACTTCCTATAGACGAAGCAGGTAAGCACGATGACTGAGTCAGCCGTGAATGCGCCGACCACCACCCTGGCTCTCTGACGTTGTTCATCTTGTTGTGGTCTTCCCCATCCCCATCCTCTCTGTGGTGGGCAAGAAGATGAACTATCGATTCAGGCCAGCGAGGGAAGCACTGGTGTGGACCTATGGTGCATATTGTTTAAGGCGCGTCCGAGGGGGGGCACGTGCACTGGTTCGAGACGGCCAAGGGTGCGTGGTCGCGCTGCGCAGGTGAAGGGGCGTGCGGCCACAGCCCACTGGTGGCCCATCGCCAGCTCGCCGCACGAGGATTCAAGGGTCGTTGCGCTAGTGTTCGTTGATTCGGGGAGAAGATAGTTTGATAGATGAGATTTGGCTGGTGGCCGACGATAAGGTTGAGGGGTAAAAACGGAAAAATGACACTGGATGAAGAAGTTTTAACAGTGTTACGCTGTTCTCCAAAGAAAAAATAACATCAATGGCACATGAGGGATGAAGTTAAATTTTCAATTGCATACAGGGAATTTTCTCAAAAAATATGCACGTTATACATACCTTCTTGGCCCGCTCATCCCTTTCAGCATTTTCTTTCTTCTTCTCCTTGTCAGAACCCTGCAACCATTTAGTGAAAAAGTGAACAGTACTGTTGAATCTGTGCAGAGAGAAGGAACATGATAAATTGTTCCTACCAGCTTGATGAAGATCTCATCGGAGCCCTTTTTCACGGAAAGTTGTTGCATGGATTGCAACTCCTTGTCCACCTCAACCTTTCTCTCTTCAGTCTTTAATCCAAGTAAAGCTTTCCTTTTCTCCTCCATTACTTTCTCATATTCTTCCAATGTCATCTCCTGTGAAAGCATGTGGTTTAAATAACAAATAACTGAATATCAATAAAATTCAACGCAATTATGAGCTCATAGTAAAGAAGTTTGGTGTCCCCATATCATAATGGTAACAAAATACTGCATCGACACATCTAGAACTGAAGCATGCTAGAACAATACAATACCATAGCTCGGACTTGGGAGTATGCACAAAGGAAATATTAAAGAAAAGGGTTTCACATATTCAATTCAAACTAAAAGAACATATAGACAAACAAAGGAACATGTACAGATAAAGATTATAAACAATCTACATCTACCAAACTCAATCAATTCACATAAACTCCAAGCCACATGCTCCCGAAAAAAGAGATAACAGTAAACCTCTAGGGTGTGACATATGAGCTGGCCTGTGGCTATTAATGTACAGCAGCTTCCTGAATTCATGCACACAAAGGCAATGCATGAAAACCTTGATACTGCCACATAAGCTACCTTTAGGCTGGGTGAAATTGAGAACTTGCAGAGCCAACAGTTTTGTTGGATGTGCAAGACTCACTGGATCAATCAGCCCACAATCAGTAATAGGTGACCTTGGGAAACATGAGCACACCAGACAACTTTTAAATATTATGTCTATCACAAATGCATCTGCACAAAGCCTACAATTTTTTCCCATTATCAGTGCTTAAAGTTAACACAAGAAACTTGCTATTGACTGCAGCTAAGCACAATCACTGAGTTCATATGGTTCCACAGAAATGTAACACATCCACATACTTCGTGGTGGTGCATAACATATGCCTTCTAGCAAACCCAGAAGAGAGCAGAGACCATACTGGTTATAAGGATATCAAAAGGGAGGAGCAATTGTAGCATGTATTCATTCCAATGACTAGCCCTTCAATAATAGTTATGTTATTGTTAGTGGTTAACTTGATCATAATTGGCAAATTTGTAGTTTGCATTTGTACAAGTTTCATACGTACGTGTGCATGAGGAAGAAAAAAATAACCGGGTGGATTGAAAACTGCAATAGTTCGGCAGTATGAATTTTTATTCTAACTGATTACAAAGAAGTTCTATGTTGCTTCCCGTTAATAAGATTGCAAGTATCATCACGGGAATGGAACAGAACTTAAGGATTTTTGATCCATTATCTTGTAGATTTTCAGCAATGATATTTATGAATCACTCATATTACACTGCTCCACATATCAGGGGTTTGGTACAAACATATTGACTAATTAGCACCAATTCTTTTTAGGTTAATTAAGATTTAAGAGACACAAACTTTGGCTGGCATCAAAGAAAAACAGTCAGCTGCAACATCTACGGCTAAATAAGCATCACATACTTAGTATTCCAGAGACATACAGTTGTATCTAAGCTTTGAAAATATCAACAACTACCTGAGTGGATAAACAATTGAATGCTACTCAAGAGTAAATTGATGCAGTCAAGCAAACATGAAGCCTATCACAGGATTTACTCAATTTCCCAAGCCTTCAAACATCACTTCTAAGTTCTAACTAACACCTCGTACTTTTATAACGTGGACTTAGACATGTCATTGTGAAACTGATGGTACCTTAATTATCTGTAACTTCATCATCATAAAAAGCTTCAGGGAATTACTTTTCTCATACTTACCAATGTTAAAACAAAATGAAGTTAACTGCAAATATGTTACATACTTGCATGTAAAAAAATTGCTCACTGAATTGCATAAATAATCAAACTTTTGTGCCAATATATCCAAGAATAATATGATTTGAAGACCGCTGGGAAGCACCAAATGCTTTACAAATTTTAAACAAACATGGAAATAGCAAGGTGAGCAAAGAAACAACAGACTTTTAGGTATACCATGCAAGAAGAGTAATCTCAAAGTAATTTAGTACATTCCTTGCACTTATATCAAGTTTTAAGCATACCAGTGTCATTTCTGGAGGGGCAGTACAGTATATATGCAAGTTGTATATTTGATTAGAGTAGAGCGCAACTTATACCTTATCTTCAGGCTCTTCCTCTTCAGTTGGTTCACCTTCCTTTCCCTTCTCAACCTCAGACTGTGGCACCTCCTCCAGCTTATTTTCATTCTCAGCTACAGCAGGAGTTCCCTCAGTATTAACAGCTTCTAATGTTTCTCTGATGATTTGTAACATAAAGAGTTAATGAGTTTGCATTAAGTTAATTCTTCATATCAAATATTGCTCCAAAATAACAGATATAAAATTACGAAATAAAACTCACTGTGCAAGGGCTTCATCAGTCACAGTTCCCCAGTTTCCACGGCCAGCCCCCTCACGCTTCATCTCATATCCTCTCCCTGTGCCACTGTGGCGCTCATAAGCACGGCGAGGGGGTCGACCAGACTCATCACCAGCTTCCCCATCAGTGTAGCCGCCACGGCGGCCACCAGCACGGTAAGGCTGACGTGGTCCACGGCCCCTTTCCATAGACTTTCCTTCACCATCCTCTCTTGGCCGGAAACCAACATCTCCAACGCTGCCTCCACCACAACCTCCCTCAACACCATTGGCATCGCCCTCACCATATTCACGCCTTGGGCCCGTCCTGCCTCCACGGAAGCCACCTCTACCACGCCCTGGTCCACCTCGTCCTGCCCCATCGCGAGCTGGAGCGCCATAGTTCCTGGACTCCTTTACTGCAAAGCAATGGCACATCAATGTATTCCAGTGTTAACAACCTGCATCTGTACAAAAGTTACTGACTAAATGAGAAATCGAATCGCAAAATCGCATACAAATTGAAATTTACTCTAAAATGTTGTGTAAGCAGGTTTAACAACAAAATCTCACACTACATAACCACAGGCAATCACCAAGCCGAATGCCACGCTCTCTGCTGTCACCAGATTAACACGTTTGTGCAGCAATCCCTTACAACCGCGGTACATTTCAGCCCACAGTCCCCAGATTTACGCATCACGTTCAACAAACAAACGCTGAACCCTCCGACTTCCGATTCCGATTCGAACGGAACCGTATGAACTCACCAGCCTGCGCGGGCGGCGGCGGCTTGGTGGGCAGCTTTGCCGGGGCGGCGGGCGCCGGCTTGGGCGACGCGGCCGCCTTCTTCTCGGCGGCGGCGATGAGGTGCGAGGGGTCGTCGTTGTCGACGTCGACGAGGAGGTCGAACTGGTTCTTCGTGCCCATGGCGCCCCTCTTCCGGTCTCAACTCCCCCAATAAATCACCGGGAAATATCAATCCAACCCTTCAATCAGCAACCTAGAACGGTGCCACAGGAGAAGAGACCGCCATGGATGGGCGAACCGAACCGAACCGAATCGAATCGAATCGAGAAAGCAGGTAGGCTAGGGTTTAGAGGTGGAGGTGGAAAGAAGACGAAAGGGGTAGAGTGGTGTCTCGAGAGTCAGTGAGAGGGAAGTCGTAAACCCCGGCGGCTATCACTCTCCCCGGAGAGCACGCTTCGATTTGACAAATTACGGATTTGGGTGCGTGTTTTCCTGGTAATGACGTGCTTGCCACTGTGCTCAGTAGAGGCCAGGGGCGTGCTTGCTAACACTGACTAGAGTGTGGGGCTCGCCTCCGACGCGCCAATCCTCTGATCAATTATGTAAAACTTCAATTACACAAATCGACAATGAAAGAACTGTAATGTAAAACAATATCATTGACACTTAACTATCACAACAAGCTGATAGAACGTATACAAAGTATATGGCGTATGTTTCTAGTGACTACATAAATGGTCTATACAAAGGGTGTGTTTAGATCCCAAAATTGGGATGCAAAATTGAGAGATTTTGCACGGATTTTGGGCTGAAAAGCACTGTTCCGAACTGAAAAGCACTGTAGCACTTTTTGTTTGTTTGTGGTAAATATTGTCCTACCATGGCCTAACTAGGCTCAAAAGATTCGTCTCGCAAAGTACATCCAAACTGTGTAATTAGTTTTTGATTTCATCTACATTTAGTACTCCATGCATGTACCGACATTTTTGATGTGATGTTTGATGTGATGGGGAATCTTCTTTTTGCATAGTGTATTTTGGGGGAAGTTGGACTCCTAAACAGGGCCAAAGACGCAGCTCACAAAAAAGGATGACCAAGTACATGACAAAATACAAATATGCTGCGGCTATTGGCCACCAGAAGGTAAAAATTTTGTGTATCCAATTAACACTCAGGTTCTCCAATCAGGATTCAGATTCACGGAATTTGTCGGCTACACCAGATTGTGTGTCTCGATCCTGAAATTGTTAATGGTCTCAACCAAACAGCATATACTGAATGTTAAATAACAAAAAAGAACAAAATTTATTATCACAAGGATTAAGTGTTTAATGAAACATTCACCTTTCAGGTTGCCATTATTCAGTATTCACTTTATGTACACTCTTAACTTCCAAAAATAGTTAAAGAGCTCTCAATTCCTTAAGAGTTGACCATGAAATCAAAAACAAATAACATTAGCTATAGGTACTACGAATATCGAAGAAATATTAACATACTGCAAAATCTATATATGAACAACAAAAATAGTATTCGAGTTTTTAATCTAAGATCTGCAACATACCTCATGCAGTCGTGCCCAGTGCTACTTCATAAATCTTGAAATTTCTGTAAAGCAACCTCGATGTTGTGGAGCTCCATGTGCATCGCCTGCATAAATAACAGGCACAATCAATCTGGGTTTCTAAGGCAACTGGAAATTGCAATATTTGCAATAGAGTCATCTTCAAATTTAGGGTGCTTCAGCGCTTTCTCTTCCTCAATCTTCATATATGGATTGCATTAGTTGATCAACAAAAGCAGGTTCAGAAAATGCTCACAGGGGAGAGCTGAAAGATGTGTACCTTTTGTGCGAATTCATTCTCCTCTCTCAGCCTTTTGTAGGTCTTCTCTTTCTCCTTTATCTGCATCGTGCAAAAAAAATGTAAAACTCGTTTAAAGAGCTGTTTCACAGGTGCCAACAAAGATAATATGCTCCAGTAAGTAACTAAACAAAATGAAGATCTGTATAGAACACCAACTGACCATGTTATCGAACTCTGATCTCTAGACTGCTCTCTCGTCAACATGCAACGCGAATTGTTGAACTTCGGTGAGAGGCTTCCACTCATTCTCTGGAAGTGGTAGACTGAAGGTGGGCCGAAGCGAACATCAGTAGAAAAATGGAACTCCTTGAGCTGTCACTTGAGGCTTACCAATGTATCCCTTGCTCTCCAGAATCTGCATGAAACGAAGCTCTCATAACTGAAGCTCCAAATTCATAATTAATAAAACTACACATTAAAGAAAAGTATAGTACCTTTTCGTCCAGTGGCTTGGCCTTAAACTTGGGGGCCTTCTCCAGTTCCTCCACTTCAAGTTTCTGAGAACTCTTCACACTGTTGAAAGATGATGTTAGACCGGCCGAGTTTTTTTTAGAATTAAGCATTATATAAAATGGCCAAGGTCCAATTAAAATGATATCATTGCTTCTAGTGACAACTGGCAAAAGCAAACCTTGGCGACGGAGCACGTATTGCTGTATGCAGCCGTGGTGGGATTGGTTGTGACAATTTGAGTGGCTTACTTTGACTCTGCAAGATTGAAGCTGAACTAAGTACACGCATTGCTGTATGCAGCCGTGGTGGGATTGGTTATGTTAATTTGAGTGGCTTACTTTGACTCTGCAAGATTGAAGCTGAACTAAGTAAAAAGAATAACAACTACATCCTAATATGGCATGTAGGAAAGTAGCATTGTAGCAACATTACCCGAATAGTATCAGCAGAAGAAATTTCTGAACAGGTGTCTGCATGTCGTGTTGCTCTCTCCATTGTCTTAAGATGGAACTCCTATAGTCAGAGACAAGGCACAAAATAATCAATTAATGAAAAGAGCGTCTTTCATTCAAAATTTTGCCTTGATGATAGAATACACACATTGAACTCAGGGATCAAGTAAGACATCTCCTTTCAAATGTAAGCAAATTCTTACCTTTTTGCTAAATGGTTGTGCCCTGAACTTGGGGATCTTGGCCAGCATTTCCTCCTCTAGCTCAGCAAAGCTCTTCAATCTAACTTCTCGGACTCTGTGGGAAGTCTGAAGCTCAGGCTCCTTTGGCCTGGTTAAAACAAACTTAGGCCTTCACTGTGATGATGCCCTCCTGCATAATTCATAAGCAATCTGGATTTAAGGCAGCAGGCACGGTGGTGTTTCAGTTGCATTTTGTAGTACACCTTACCTGCACTCCAGCAGGCACAGCGGTGCTTTGGGGGACGCCGAGCAGATGCTGGTCGGGCATCGTGGCAGCTATAGCAGAACCAAGAAGAAACAATCACCAGGGAGAGAGCTCGCCGGAGCGGGATGGGTCGAGGGGGCAGGGAGCTCGCTGGAACAGGGCCATTGATGCGGATCTGCGCCGCCATTCCTGAACGCATCCAGGGCCGTCGACCTTGACAAGACCGTCGGGGCCGTCAGAGATCGACGAGGCCACAGTCGGGGGTCACGCTCGGCGGGGGCTGCTCGGTGTCGATGCCTGGCTGTGGGCGCACTCGTCGGTCTCGCGCGCCGTCCGGCACGGGCTCCCGCGTGGGGAGCTCGCCAGACCCGCCACCGCCCGCCGTGGCATCCCGCGCGGGGAGCTCGCCGGTCGCACCGCCACCGGGGGCTCCCGCACGGGGATCTCTCCGGGGCCGCCTCCCGCGGCGAGGAAGAGGGAGAGGATGGGCAATGGCGTGGCGTGGTGTGGAACCAGGGAGAGAGAGAAGGGGGATAAGAACGGCGAGGGGCGGCGGTCCGGCGGTGGGAGGGCTTCATTGCAAAAGTCAGGCGGGCGTTTTCTGCAAAATGGTCGCGAAATCGGAATTTCGTCTTCTTGGTAGTGAAATATTTTTGAACTCAAGGTCTAAGACGTAAAAATTAAGAACGTAGTTCCTGTAGCACGAGGGGCTCGTTGGACCATAAACAGATTAGCGCAGAACTAAAGGTTTTTTTTGTAAATTTAAACGCACCGTTGGCAGGTTTCTGACCGCTAGATTTGGCCGATCCGATGGCTGCGAAATGGGGACGACGTGTCCGGCGCCATTGGTGGCGGCAGAGGCCGCGGAATAGAGAGCTTCGATTGTAGGTGTGCTAAAAAAATACTGATTGTAGGCGTTGTGGGCTAGCACTAGTTAATGGGCTGCACACAACACGCGTTAATGGGCTGACCCAACAAGGTGGGCAACGTATTTCTTGGGGAAAAAGTTCTATTTACCTCCCTGATCGATTCCAGATTTCCTCCTTCAACTCCAAAACCATCCGTTTTGGTACCTCGAATTTGTGAAACCAGATAATTTATCTCCTTCACTTCATCTTAACCCAAATTTATCTAACGTGTCAATGGTTGTGACTAGCCAACGATGACATTGCAAATCTATACTATAAAGATCGAATAATTTGAAAAACCTTTCTCACCCAATTCGGGTCCACCTTACCCCTCACGCCGGACCCACATGTCAATTAATTAGGAGGGTGGATAAGGTGGTAGACCCATAAAATCGCATTTTTGAGAGCGTTTCTGCCAAATCGCTAATTCTTTTTTCACCTACCGTGTGCGTACCCGCGCCTGTACCTGCTGGGCCCACCAAAGTCTCCCTTCCCCCGCATCGCATCGGGAAAAAAAGGGACTGGCCGGTGGCCCTCCCTGCTCGCGCCGCCTCGGATCTCCGGCAGCCGGCGGAGATGCAGCCCGTAGGGGACCCTGCTCCGTGCGCCCCCTTCCCACAGGCCAGTTCGATCCGCCGCCCCATCCCTCCCTCTCCTCTCACATGCCCGCCGCCACCCCTCCTTCTCTCCTTTCCCTGCGTCGGGCTCCGCGAGGGGCACCCCGAGGACGGCGACTTTAGCGTTGGCTGCTGCGCGGGCGTCGGCCAGGGATAGAGCGAGGCGGTGGCGGCCGCACCATACCTACCTCTGCCGCCGTCCACACGATGGTTGCTGCACCGGGCGCTGGGCGCCGGGCTTCGTCGGCCCAGGTGGCGGCACAGCACGCATGTGCTGCTGTACCCGCTTTCCATTTGACCTAGCGGCGATGGCCTTCTGCTCCCCAACCGCGCCGCCACCTCGCACCCGCTTCTCCGACGGCTCGCCAAGCGCCGCCGTCTGTGGTCTTTCTCGCCAGGTATTATGTGTGTGAATTGCGATAGCCCTTCATTTGAATCAGATGCCATTGTTTCCTGAGACTCTTGTTTCCTAACCAAAACCCTAGGTATGCCTGGTCACCTCTGACTAATCGTCTCCATGCTACACATTAGTGGCTTGTACAGGGATGGAAACACCTACGACGGGGAAGCCGCCGCACGCCATGGAGGGTAACGAGTGCTGGCGACACCATCAGGTACCGAATCAAGCAGCAGTCGCACCTCATCAGGTACTGATTCGAACTCTAGCATTAACAACCTTTGATCTACATGACGACAAATTACTGCAATAGCTCGTTTAAAAATTACTGCAACTTGCTTCCCTTTGGCACACAAATCTATTAGTAGGCATCACCACTATCTAAAACTTTTACCAAATTGCTTTACTACTTGCAAAAAATTGTCAAATTGAAATGCCACATGAACTGAACAATGAGTTGCAGGCAATTCCAATTTCACATACAAAGCTTGACTGTTTTTGCATCCTATTTCTGCATGAATTTGATAGGTGTTGGGACAGCAACCATGGCGTATGCAAGGTGTTTGATCTATTGCCTCATTGACTCGACTGTGCATATATGTATAGAATCAGTGTGCTCTTTCATGGCAATATTTGCTTGTATGCACTTGATGTGCCCTGTTTTCAAGTTCTTGAGAATTTCTTCTCAGGGTCTTGAAGTATATATGTTGTGTGTGCATGCCTTTTCCGATTCTTAGGAAAAAATCACAGTTTGGTACCAAATGGATTTATCCAAGCTTTCTCTATTGTTTCAATACAAATAAACTTGAAATTAGCAGATTGTTTTCTGCATAACTGCTCAAATAACTATCAAGGTCTTCTTCAACTTCAGGAAAACTGGCTAATTTGCTGAAACTATCTAGGTTGGACAACTGATGAGAGTATGCAGATGATTCAGAAATGGATTCTCAATTTATTCTCATGTCCCATCTTCTTTAGCAGATCAAATTGCCAGGACATGGGCTCTGAGAGGTAATGTCACATTTCCATAATTATTGTTGCCTGAAGTCATGCTTTAGTTTTTTGTTGTTTAGCCATTTTTAGCACATTACATCAAGAAAAAAAATGCCTTGGGGATATTTGATACTTCTGCTACTGTAACAGTGACGACTGATTATTCTATCTACGTAGTGTGCTAATTTGAGCGGGTTTTAAGCTGTGTTGCAGTTTCTCTTGTGATGCACAGATTTCAGCATCACATCTCCATGGTTGGCTCCATCATCCTGATCCCTCTCGTTATGATTCCCACAGTGGGCGGCTCGACAGTGAGTGTGGCATTAATCCTGTAGTATTTCTTGCTGTATGACTGATTTAATTAGTGGGTATGTTACTTAAGGACTGCTTTTTTTATGCATATCATTTAGGATGATACGGCAACAGTGGTGTCAACGGTGTTGCTCGTCACAGGGATGACTACATTGATGCACATGTTTGTTGGGATGAGATTGCCACTTGTGCAGGGCTCATCCTTTGTATACCTTGCTTGCTCCTGCACTCGCCATCATAAACTCCCCAGAGTTCTTTGGCCTCAATGATAATGTATGTATATGTATTTTGAATTGTGTTATGACGTTGCAGTGCCTATAGCATGGCAAATGTTGCAGTCACTCAAAGTTTTCTTGGTTTTTGTCCTCCAGCAGTCCCGACTGAGCTTAACAACATGCATTTCATTGCAGAATTTTAAACACATAATGAAGCACATGCAAAGGAGCTAAAATAATTGGAGGTGCATTCCAAGTGATCTTGGGCTATACAGGCCTCATGTCACTATTTCTCATGTGTGCCTCCATTTTTGTTAATAAAACACAAATCCATTTTATTGTCCATCCAATTTGATGCGAACAAATGATTGGCCTTAGCAGTGAATGAATTGACAATTAGTTTAGATGGCATGCACTCTTTTTAGGGAAAATAAAATTTATCTGAAATTTCATTCCTGCTTGCCAGATATTTCAAGTATAGAACACCTTTTGCATGGGCTTGGAATCATCTTTCAAATGGCCATGCAGTATAATGCACATGCACAAGGGTCATTGTAATTATGAGCTGGCCACTAGGTGGCAGTGTAAACTATTTCTTTCCAGCCATAAACATACTTTCACTTTTGCTGTAACTGACTAATGCATTTACTGATGTGGCCTCATCTTTTTGTGGCACAATGCACCATGCATGTGTTATTGTGACATGTAGTAATGCTCATGTGATGTCTATCTTATCTGTGTTTTCTTATCTTTATCTGTTGATTTTAGGGTTATAAATCCAGTTGTCGTCTCACCAACTGTTGCAGCTGTTGGACTTTCATTTTTCAGTTATGGTTTCGCTAAATTAGGCACATGTATAGATATGGGCATTTTGCAATTGTTGATGGTGGTAATTTTTGCAGTTGTGAGTATGTAGGGAATCACTTTTTAGACAATGTGAATTAAGAAATGTTGTCCCTTTCTAATCATTTAACTATTTCACTTGTGGTAGTACCTCCGGAAAATAAAATAATTTGGGTACAGAGTGTTTCTAATTTATGCAATAAGATTCTGTCTTATAATATTGATTGTGTAAATTTGTGTCGCAAGGTGGTTAGTATGAGAAGCTAATTTCTGATCTACATTATATGGATAAGATGTAACCATTTGCCATTATCTTACCTACATTTTTATACTCTGTGATCAACTTGACATTGTCTTTTTTTCTGTGTCACTTGTTTTTTCCTCAACTGATGGTGCCTAGAAATTAGTTTACTTAGGAAAGAGGAACTTCTTATTAGTATTTCGAGTTCAGAAGCAGCCATGGACTTCAATTCTGTGTGCTTGTGATTCAGGTTTGACTATCTATTAACATGTTTGTGCCTTTTCAAATTAAGGTTGGTTCATCATCTTTGTTTGTGGCCACAAGGCCACTAACTTCTGGAGTCGTTAGCAAGGGTATAGGTGTTGAAGGTGTCTCTACAATCTTGGCTGGCCTTTGGGGTATAAGTATTGTCTTTCATTTTTTTTTCTGAATGTTGTTGGAGAGGAGATCCATTCATCATGGCTGGATACGTTCAAATAGTCATGGCAACATAGGTCTTGAATTTTACAACACCAAAAATAACACCATCATAATATTTCATTCCCACCTGACACCATCGTAATACTTTTTACAGCACATGCGTGTCGCACGTGCATTATTACTAGTGGCAAAGAAATAAAGAAATATAATTTTATGGACCCATGTGTTTGTCTCTCTTCTTCTCCATCCCGCCACCCATGAGGTGTTCCTATCCAATATCTATCGAGTGCTAACTGTTAAAAGTATCTTCAAGAGTTGTCAAATTTTACTTGTCAAATCTTGTGTTTTTCTAACTTCTAAAAAGATATACTCCCTTCGTCCCGTATTGTTTGTCGCTCGAGAAGCAGGATTGTGAGGAGAGCACGGAAATCTAGCGACTATAATAACGGGACAGAGGGAGTACCAAGTAAAAAAAGCTTATCTCCAACAGTTTGACATAATTCACTTGCCAAATCTAAATCTAACTTTCATCAGGAACCTGAGAGAAAAACAAAATTATGTTTATGCTCTTCCACCTGAAAACATGCATCAGAAACCCTTCTCTGTTATTTATTTTTTTCACCCTCCCACCTGTCTAGAAACGACGATGCCAATCGCGAGCCGCGCGCGTATATTTGCGCGCTGGAGGTCAGTTTTTCTCAAGTTGCCAAAAATTGTCAAGTTTTTTGCCAAACTATTGGATGAGTATTTTAAACGTTTTTACCAAAAATCAAGAATGACAACTTGATTTGGCAAACTGGTGGAGATCCTCTAACACCGTAATAGCGCTACTCCGTGCGGTGACAAGGGGTCAGGAGCATGGCCGCGTCCGTCGAACTTGCGTACAAGTATAAACATCTTAGGTTGGATATGCTTCTTCCAACCACGCTTAGATTATTGCGGGAGTCAGCGGCAGAACTAGGATTGTTCGTGTCTGTCAGCTGACATCGATGGATTTCTTGGAAATTAGTGCTAAAACACTGTTTTGCACTGTTCATCTATGCACTTGACACCGGTGTTTAATATATCTGACATCGGCTACTCAGCTGACCACCTCTGCCCCTGGCGGGAGTGTGTTGTTGTAGCATCACTAAGCTGATGAGTCCTGTATAATGGTGGTCTTTTGGATGTGATGTGGTATGTTTCTTGGTTCACTTGCAATGCGGAGGCGCGCCTAGAAGTTCGTCGGCTACATGAGCGTGACTGCGTGAGATTGTTGGGGGTGCCGCGATAGAGGCTTTAGCTCTACAATGCTGTGAGTCGAGTGGTGCAGTGGACTCTTCTACCGCCGATTGATTAGTAGAGTAGTGCATCCACGTTGATATATACTAGGTGAATTCCCCGTGTGTTGCTGCGAGAATTGTAAAGATAACATTGAGAATTTTAAAGAAATGAAATATCCATAAATAATTGTAGAGATATCAAATAAAGAGAAATCACATAGCATATAAAAAACGTGAAAAGGGCTTTTATGGTATTCACATGAAGGGAAGGGATTTACAATCTAGTTGCTGGTTTGAAGGATTCACTTTTTTAGCCAAATCTTGTTAATCACCACCTAAGCTATAAACTAATTTTGTCAATCACCACCACCTAAGTTCATGAAGATGGCTCACATTAATTACATAGCTTCGATGCAAAATATCTGAAATACAAATAAGAGTAGTTAAGATACTTGGAATTGAGTTGTTCTATTATGGATACATATTCGGCTCCGTTTAGTTCCCAAAAGTTTCACCAACAACCCGTCACATCAATCTCTGGACACTAATTAGGAGTATTAAATGTGAATTAATGACAAAACCCATTCCACAACCTCTACCTTAATTTTCGAGACGAATCTAATGAGCCTAATTATGACATGATTAGACAATGTTGTGCTACAGTACCAATCTCTAATGACGGATTAATTAGGCTTAATGAATTCATCTCGCGATTTCTAGTCCATTCGTGTAGTTAGTTTTGTAAGTAGTGTACATTTAATACTCTTAATAGACCTTGGAAGAGAACCTCAAAAAAAATTTCCAAAATTTTTCAACGAACTAAACAGAGCTTGAAGAAAGGAGAGTGAATATTGGCTAGGATAGAGCAATGACCAGTTTTGTGCTCTCCAAGTCACGACATGACTCTTTAGAAAAGAAATATATTGATGCATACAAACTTTTCTGATAAAGAATGCATACAACTTATGATGGCCCAATGCTGCCTTCGTGGCAGCCATTGGAGAAGATGAGAGAAACTGAGGTCCTACAACAATTATCAGCCTGTTCGGCTGGTCGTTTCTCGGTTTATTTCGGCTTGTCTCCTCTCACATAACATTATTCAATCTACCAGCTGAACACTATTTATAGTACCAGCCGAACAGCCTCTATCATGCTGGAGACCTCTCAAAAAGAATGAGAGAACCTGTAGAGGCAGCAGCTTGTTTACTAACCAAGAGCAGCAGGTGTAAGTAGAATCCTCCATTGCAACAACAATAGTGGGGGAACCACCGGTGAGGCACTCAAAAACTGAGAACGATCGAGTTGTATATATATTAGGAATGTTAGAGGGGAATTGGAAGAGACAATAATGCCATTAAAAGGACACTTAGCATCTCCGAGAGTTTTCTAAATTTTACTTGGCAAATCTTATGTTTTGCCAACTTATAAAAAGATATACCAATTAAAAAATAGTTCCTCTCCAACAGTTCGGCATAATTCACTTGCTAAACTCAGATCTAACTTACATCAGGAACCCTGAGAGAGAAATAAAATTATGTTTATGTCCTTCCACCTCTTGAAAACTTACATCAAGAACCCATCTGTAGCCTATATTTTTTCACCCTCCCACCTGTCCCCACACATGAGAGAAACACCGATGTCAAGTCATACGCGCGCGCGTATATTTACGCGCTAGAGACTGATTTTTCCCAAGTTGTCAAAAATTGCCAAGTCTTTTGCCAAAATGTTGGAGGAGTGTTTTCAGCGTTTTTGTCAAAAATTAAAAATATCAACATGATTTGGCAAACTGTTGGAGATGAGCATCTCCAGCAGTTTGCCAAATCGAGTTTCCATCTTTGATTTTTGGCAAAAACGTTAAAAATACTCTTCCAACAGTCAAGCAAAAGACTTGACAATTTTTGACAACTTGAGAAAACCAGCATCCAACACGCAAATATACGCGCGCTGCACGCGCTTGACATCGTCATTTCTAGACAGGTGGGAGGATGAAAAAAGAAATAAATAACATAGAAGGGTTCCTGATGTAAGTTTTCAAGAGGTGGAATGGTATAAATATAATTTTGTTTCTCTCTCAGGGTTTCTGATATAAGTTAGATCTGGATTTAGCAAGTGAATTATGCCAAACTGTTGATTGAGCTCTTTTTTTACTTGGCATATCTTTTTAAAAGTTGACAAAACATAAGATTTACTACGTAAAATTTAGGAAACTCTTGAAGATGCTAGCTTCTACTCTCTCTTTCTTCTCTTTTGTCTCTACCACCGGCAGCAGCCGGCCCCCGAACCGGCAGCCACCAGCCCCCGAACCGGGAGCCCCTGCGTAGGTCTCCACGGTGCCCCCAAACCTCTCATGCGCCGGCCACCGTCGACTACGTCTGCTTGTGTAAAGGGTTGCTCAAGGGCCAGATTGCTGGTCCATTGAGCCTCTCACGCCTCACGTCCCCAGATTGATCGAGCCCTTTGCGTCGCCGCCCACAGCTCATCCTTCTTCACCTCCCCATTGCCGAGCAGACGCTCTCTAGTCAATAGCACCATGTTCCCTTCCTATGCGTCGCTATTGCAGCGCCAGAACCATGGGCCTCGACCTCTGTGCTGCCACCGAAGAGAAGCAGGGAGCGTACCCCCATCGAGACCGGCCAGGCGAGCTCGAGCTCCACTACGGGTGAGGCTGACGGAAGGGCTGGCATGCCGCGGGATGGGCTTGATCATGCCCTGTGAGTCCAGGTTGTCCCTCCGTCCCAAGCTATATGTCATTTTTAACATTTTTATGTTTATAGATATTGCTATACACCTAGATATATATTATGTTTAGATACATAACAAAAGTTATGAATTTAAAAATGCTAAATAAAGCGACTTATAGATATATAATTTTGGACGAATAGAGTACATGCCAATTGACAAGTATTGTTTTGTAGGGGGCCAAGATAGAGGTCTAAGGCGTGGCTATGGAGGGCGTTGCGTCAACAATAACATACATACATACATACATACATACATACATACATACATACATACATACATACATACATACATACATACATACATACATACATACATAGCACCACGTACCACACCATGAGGTCATCATCAAGTGGTTATTATTAAGTAATTTTTCCTAAGTAATTTCATAAACAAAAGATTACATTGGCTCTCCAACTTGTGAAAGTATATACGTTCGGGCAACCTTCTTACATGTATACATCTTTTGAATAAATTTTGTTTTTATAATAATGTGCTACTTACAATTGCATATATACAAGATACAATTGCATGACGAAATTAATTATCTTCTCTCTGAATTTGACGAATATAAGTTGCTTCTTTCCTCATGGATCATGGACATGGTGCATGTACGAAACGAAGTAGTATAGACCAATGTGCGGTGTGTGGGATGATCTCTTTCTGCTTTCAGTCTGTTAGTTGCGCTTGGAAGCGTCATACAACGAAAGCAACAAACCGACGACGCTCATGCCGATCGATGCATACAGATATTGAACTGCAAGCGCTAGCCAATTAGCCTCGCGTTACATGAGGTCGATTCTCTCGCAAGGTTGATTAGCCACCAAGTATAATTTGTCTTTGCCGTTATACTACGTGCCTGAGGAACGGCTCGCGCGCAGTGGCCAACGCGGAAGAGAGGCCCCAAAACGCAGCAACCCACACACCACGCGCGGTGCGACACGCACTCCCGTGATCGCGGAGATGGAAGCAGCGAGCCTTGAATCCTTGATCGAGCCTTCCACGCGGCCAAGCGTCTGCTCCGGTGTCCTCCGCTCCAATGTAATGGCGGGCGGCGAGGATCCCCCGCTATAGAGTGCTGATCGACTCCGTCCTGATTCACCCGCAGCGTGTGTTCCGTGCAATTGGGGTGATGGCTTTTGGTAACGAGCGGTTTGTCTTTGCCCTTTAGCTTCTTTGCGAGGTTAAGCGAGTTGTAGATCATTGTTGGATGGACGGGGAAGGCCGTTCAATTTGGATGGAACCAAAGTTAACCCCTTTTAATATAGTTTGTTAATGTAAAATTTATATTAGTGGATTTATTGTCAAACCAACTATCATAACATGTAAATTTTCAATTTGGAATAAATTATTTCAATGTTGTTCAAAGATAAGAATATTTTATTTAGGAGAAAACCTAAATGTATGTAACTAAATTATGAATGAATAAAAGTAGCTAATACGCCCTCCCCTCCAAATTGTAGGTCATCCTAGCATTTATAGGTTCATAGCTTTTTCTATGTACCTAAATACATACTATGTCTAGATACATGGTAAAACCTATGAATCTAGAAATGTCAAAACAATCTACAATTTGAGATGGAGGGAGTAGTAAATATTGCATTGCCTTTGCCCCTTTTGACATATTGAGAGGGTCAATATAGCTTTCTTTGGCAAAAATTATTTGACATTTATGGCTTGTGAGTGCAGTTGCTGCAATGCAAGCAGAAACATGCCAATGACCGGTGAGTCAAGTGTTTTATAACAAAAACTGGTTGCATGATAGCTCTTTCTTCAAAAGACAAAGGAGTCATCATGGCGGAACACGAAGAATAAGGATCAAATTGAGCAACTTGCATGATTGTTGTCTGCACATTGGGTGCAGAAAAGATTGGCATATGCCAATTCAGGATCCTTTGATGGAACAAAAAGCAAATAGAATGTTCAGAGAGAGCAGATAGCCAAAATGAGAGAAGCTCCGTAGCTTTATTGTCCATCCATGGATGAGGAATCCTCCATTTCTTGATAAGCTACATGGATGGGGAACATTGACAACAGAAAATGCCGAATATTCCTACGTAAAATCAATAAAGCCATGGTTTATGATAAACCTTCTCCGATCGGATAACGATGTGGATTAATCAAGAATTAGCCGCCAAAGCAGCATGGATTAGTGCAGATCATCTCATCCTTACAGCTGGATCAAACAGCAGTGTGCCTGGATGCCTGGCTCAGTAGCATATCTGTTAATGCATGGCTGATCCAGTGGTTAGCTGTCCGATTGATATCTTAATGTTGGGCAGTGGAAGAACAACTCCTAAACAAAACAATGTTATCCCCGTCTTATCTGCCCCAAACATGCTACACAACATTGGGTAATGCCTGTCCCCATCATGGACGACTAGCACGCACTCTCTGCTCAAATCTTTTTCCACTTTATCAGTGGATTGAAGATTCCGATCGAGAGCAGAGGAAAGCAGAAGCAGCAGTATGTAGGCTGTAGCTGTAGTTTGCAGGACAGGAGATAATGCAAAATAGCCCCCCTGCATGGATTCGATGAGCTAGAATACTGGTGTTAGAGATAAGATAACAATGATTAAAGTTCCAGGCCACTTCGCCCAATCCAAAGCTTCATCTCCACCATTAAACAAGCTTTATATGTTAGTTCCCAGATTTGGCAGTTGACACAACAGCTTCTTTCCTGGTCTCGGACAAATCATATATGGTAAGACAAATGTGTATATCTTAACAGTTAGATAAGGAAACTAGCAATGGAGTCCATGGTCATCATCACTACAGTGGGATTCTTATACTAGTTATTAGGTCATTTTCTTGAGGTGACTAATTTAATTACAGATAAATATCGGTAAGGGTGTGTCTGGACAAACCATATATGGTAAGACAAATGTGCACATCTTAACAGTTAGATAAGGAAACTAGCAACGGAGTCCTTGGTCACCATCACTCCAGTTGGGGTTCTTATACTAGCTATTAGGTCATTTTCTTGATGCGATTAATTTAGCTATCGGACAAATATCAAGTCTGCAGCAGACTACTCCACTAGTGTAAAGGTAATAAAACTTTTTTTTCTCGATCGTGCAAATAAGGTAATTACATTTTTCCCCCTTTCTTCAATGTGAGGCAAGAAAACCTTTGGTCCAAAAGAGAAGAAAGTTTGGTAAAACCCAATGTTTAAGCTAAACCTTCTCAAATAGCACTCCTTCGCTTAAGAATTAAGCAAAGCGAAGCTATAGCTTGCTAGCATAATCTCCTCGTGGTCCCTGTTTCTTTGAATTCATATAGTAGTGGTAGGTAACTCAACACGCAGGTAGCGTACGTGCATGCGGATCGCACGTGCGTGGGATCGGAGTTACTAGTAGAAAGTTCGGCTCTACCGTTTGTGTCCACATACGTGCATCACTTTCTTCTCACTCAGACATTGGGGAACCACTAGGTGGTCATGCCACGCAAGCGTACATTGGGGAATTCCCTTTGACTTTGATATGAGGTGGCATGCCGGGTCAGCAGCGCATGTCTTCATGACGTCATGACGAGCCCAATCAACACGGGGCGCGGGAGATTGACATGTGGTTCCTACATGTTAATAAGTAGGAGTAGCTAGGAAAGTTGAAGCCTTTTTTTTCGAAACAAAATGAGATGAAAATTTGCCAAGTGAAAATCTTGTGATCATTTTCAAACATACATGTAGGCATGTAGCTCTGCAGAATTTATAGAGAACATATAAAGGCGTCATATTTAGAGTAAGTACTAGAAACATGGAGTGTAGGTAATAAAGTCCCTCATTTGGGCGATCTTGTAGCTATTAGGGACTACATACACTCCTCCTATGTGCTCTTATATAAACTCATAGCATGTAAAAAATATACTGATGAGGTGCCATATTCTATTGATGATTAGCCAATCAAGTTACCACTAAAGTCTCCAACTACACGATCCAGAAGGCGACTGCAAGTAGCATCACTTTTCTGTGGTTCCCCGTCCAATAACATGTCCACATCACACACCACAGAAGCATATTTATAGTGGGCGCCTGTGTAAGTTTCTTCCCCTGTGTGTGAGCTGAGCCCCGTCCATCTCGGTAGCTACTACCCGTCCCGGACCCGGCCGGTAGCAATACACCACCACCACCATCACCACCGTGGCCCGTGGGGTTTGTGCTCTTGTGGACACACTGGCCTCCACCCATCCCTCTCACGTCTCGCCATCCGCAGCAAAGGCCACAGGACAGATTCGGGCCAGCCGATTTATAGCCACACCATGGCCAGGAAGTGCTCCCACTGTGGCAACTACGGCCACAACTCCAGGACCTGCGGCTTGGGATACAGCAGCAGAGAAGCCATGCTCTGCCAGGGCAACGGCGGCGGCGACGGTGGTGGTGGCGGCGGCGGTAGGAGCGGGCTGAGGCTCTTCGGAGTGCAGGTCCATGCCGTCGGCGGCGCCGGCGGCGGTGCGGGCTTGGCGACGACGTCGTCCATGAAGAAGAGCTACAGCATGGACTGCCTGCAGCTCGCGGCTCCTGGCTGCTCCATCGTCTCGCCGCCGCCGTCGTCCTCGTCGTCGCTGCTGCTGTCGATTGAAGAGGGCTTGGAGAGGGCGGCGGCCACCAACGGCTATCTGTCCGATGGAAATGCCAGAATTGTGGCGGAGAGGAAGAAAGGTACGTGGCGGCATGGAGCAATCAATTTGCAATTAATTGTCCTTTTTACTAATTTGGTCTCAACTTTGAACGCAAATGCATATTTTAGACGGTCGATTTCTTTTCTCTACTAAAAAGAGAGGAGATTTGCTATCTTTCAAATTGAGAAACCTTTTTGTACATAATTCCATTCTCTTATTATTATTATAGGGGCCAGGGGCTACGCTTGCCCCCTGCGTCTACGACGCTAGGTATCGGGTTCTCTCTATGATACGCCCGACCGGTGACTTCCTCTACGCTAGCGAGAGACCACCGCAGGGGTTCGAACCCGGGTCGCTTGACTGAGATCCATCTCAGCTAGCCACCCGGGCATCCCCCCTACCCTTCTCTTATTATTATTCATCAGTCCGACCTAACAAAGTTGCATACACCCTTTTCTTATTAAAAAACACTGTGTGTTATCTTCTCCTGATGCAGCAAGTAATCAAGCAACTACAGTAGGAGATACGGAGTATTCCCCTTTCTTTGACTAAATCAATGAAGAACCTGTCATCCTGAAACCATTGAATAATTGTTCTGTTGGTACCGTACTACAGCTGACGATATTGTTTGTAAACAAATGTCATAACAACATCTCTGTGCACATGAACACGTACGCGTGATGACAGGCGTTCCGTGGAGCGAGGAGGAGCACAGGCAGTTCCTCGCCGGCCTGGAGAAGCTGGGCAAGGGCGACTGGCGAGGCATCTCCAGGAACTACGTCACGACGAGGACCCCGACGCAGGTCGCCAGCCACGCCCAGAAGTTCTTCCTCAGGCAGAGCAGCATGGGGAAGAAGAAGCGCCGCTCCAGCCTCTTCGACATGGTATGAGAAATTTCATATATATTTTTTAACACACTACAAAACGTTCGCAATTGCTTGAACAATTATGAGTTCCCGGATTGGTCAGCGAACTAATCGATCTCGTGTGATCGACTCCATGACGCAACAGGTTCCCATCTGCGAGAACAGCTCGAGCATTTCCGATCCGCCGAGCAGCGACGGCGCCTCCACTTCCCTGTCTCTGAACGTGCCGCGCCATGAGCAACGCTCCGAGAGGACGACGACGACGGCCTTCGACCTGAATTCTACGGAGGAGGTAGACGACGGCAGGGCCGACGTGTCGTCGGCGTCAGGTGCAGGGACCAGTCGACCATTCCCTGCAGCAGCAGCAGCTCCGCCGCCGACAGAGTTGCAGCCTTCTCATCGTGGCCCTGCTGGGCACGGCCACCACTGCTGCCCGTTGGAGCTGGAGCTGGGCATGTCCCTGTCCACGCCATCCGTCGGGACATGACGCGCCGCCGTCGCCGTCGTCCTAGTCATCGTCGTGGACTCGCGCAGGCCCCGCCAACGCCAAAGTTTCATCAGCCCATGTTGCTGCCATGGCGCGCCCGCTGCCTCACATAGTACCTCTGCCAAATGGATCGCAGATGATGAGGCGCTAGGCAAATACTGTCCGTGAAAGCGTTGTGCAAGCACTGCAGCACTAACTGTGGATATAACGTAATGTACGCTTTGTGCAAGCACTGCAGCACTAACTGTGGATATAACGTAATGTAGTGTGTAATCAACACCGGTTCTGCTCCTGTACACGTTCCTTTGTTCATTATTCCCATGCGCATGAAATTAAATTTGCCAGGTTTTGTACAAGTAATATAGTATGTTGACACAAACCAATGGCCGAGATCGAACTTCTGGTTGTGTACATCGATCCAATTTATCTTCCTTGTTCGTCGATTTTTTCCTCACGTGTTACTGTAGGATTTTTTTTTGATAAAATTTGAAACAAAAAAAAAGATGATTGCATGTCAACATCTTTTATAAACGATATTATACATGAAAACATGTTTAGTTTGTTGAGAGAGAATGGTATTAAATGATTGATTCTCTATGTATTTCTACTGTGTGAAGTTTGTAACGTAGTACTCGCAAAGGCTAATAAATTACATGTATGGATGCTATTAGTCACAGAAAATCGATGGAAGTCACACTACTAGGGAAACATGCTTCAATACCGGTTGGGAACCCCCTTTAGTACCGGTTCCCAAACCGGTATTGTTAAATCGGTACTAATGTGAGGACACATTAGTACCAATGCGATGCACATCCGTCCGTCGCCATCTCTTGTCTGTTCCTCCGTCTCCTCTGTCGGTTCTTCTTTTATTTTTATTCTTTTCTTTCCTTCTCTTTTTTCCACTCAAAATCACAAGTTCACATATTCAATCACATACATTCTCAATCATACATTCACAAATTCACAATCACATATATTTTCAACGACACGTTCCCACACATCCACAATCATATCTTGACAATCACAAATCTTACATCAAGAATCGCAAAAATACATCAAGAATCACAAGAATACACATCAAGAATCGGTGCAAAGAGAAGTGAGAAAAGGAGAAGAAAAGAGTAACTCTAGATCTTGAGTTGTGCTGCCCAGGGCGCTTGGCCGCTCACCGCGCCGCGCTGCCCAAGGCGTCGCTACTCCACCGCCCCACCCCACCGGGCTCCAGGACACCGCGCCGGCTCGTCCCGTGCTTCCAGGCCACGCCGCCCGCCTTCTCCTCCTCCGTAGTCGTGCCAGGAGGGCCGTGCGGCGGCGCCCGTGCTGGGAGGGTGCGTCCCCCACCAGGAGGTCCGCGCACCGCGTCTCCCGCCGGGAGGTTCGCGCGCCGGCGCTCATGTCGGGAGGCCGCGTCCCCCGAGGGTCTCGCGCCGTGCCCGCCGGCCTGGACGGCCGCACCTCCCTCCTGCGCCGTGCCCGCCGGCTTGCAAGGGAAAGAGGGAGGTAGGCGAGAGCTGGACGGAGGATAAGGTCAGAAAAGAATGGAGATGAATAGGGAAGAGAAAGGGGGGGTTTGATTTTTTTTTTGTAAGTGTTGGGGCGGTGGTTGATGAAAAGGTGTGGCAGAGGGGTGGGGCGGAGGGCACGCGGATGGCGCACGTGGACGGCGTCAGGGGGGCGTGCGGGTTGGGCTCCATTAGTACCGGGTTCTTTTTACCCTGGTACTAGTGTGTCCGCATTAATACCGGGGCTAGTTCGTACTCGGTACTAATGTGGCCCCACATTAGTACCGAGTACGAACTAGCCCCGGTATTAATGCGGACACACTAGTACCGGGGCTAGTCCCCACCCGATGCTAATGTGCCCTCACGAGGGTGCGGCGAGGCTCTCTCTTCTCACCCATATATTAGTACCGGTTTGTGTGTACATTTGTATCGACTGCCAAAAAACGGTATTAATGTGAGAAACACCCTCAGATGGAAGCATATTTCCCTATTAGTGTTATAAATACATGTGGATGGTGACGTCGTGTGATGTAGTGGGTTCCTAGATGAGATAGATAGGTTGCATGTTGAAAGAAATAGAAATCAATGTCTTAGTGCGGTGCATATGTTATATAGACTAGGTGATTCCTCGCGCGTTGCTGCGGGTCTAAGAGAGTTTTTTGAAATTATGTGGATGTTACTAAAAAGTTAAAAGGTCCAAACTTATACGGGAGGCCTTTGAAGTTTTAATAAAAAACAACTGCCGGGATGGATATTTTCTACATGACACATTAGTGCTTTGTCCTGAATATTAAAGAAAAAAATACAATTAGTTTTTGACTTTTGAGTGCAAATACTTGTGGTAAGTACTTACTACTGTAATTATTTCGATCAATAGAATACCTGTGGTCGCTTTTGAATCCTGGCCGAAATACCGTTCTTTGTTTTTGTGCCGGCCTTATCTTGTTCCTGGAGACGGACGGGAGGCCAACGCCCGCACGCATCTGTAGCTGCCGCTGCTCGTACGGTCGTACCCATCCGTGGCCGCCGTGGGGAAGGGCGAGCAGCGGGGTCGAGCCGTCGGCCGGGAGGGCGCCGGCCACGGAGGCAGCTCCCGCGCCCGGAGTTCGCCCCTGCCACGCGCCTGTAGCTTGCCTCCCGTCTCCGCCCCACCACCGGCCATATGGAGGTTGCTCGCCCCGCCGGCCATGGAAGCCGCCACGACCTGACCTAGCCCCGTCAGCCATGGAGGCGCCGGGCTCGGACGTCGCCCAGGCGGCCGTGGAGGGCGTTCGCGCCCGGACATCGCCCGCCTCGCCAGCCATGGAGGCTGGTCCGGCACCCGGACCTCGCCCCCGCCCTGCCGGCCAAGGAGGTCGCTCGTCGCGCCCGGAGCTCGCCGTCCGCAACCTCCGCGTCGCCATCCCGGGGCTCGCCTTACGCAGCCACCTGCCCACATGGCCTCCCGATCCCCGCAGGTAATGGGACTCCAGGGACCTCGACTTGCGCCGTGAGATTAATATACGCTGGCGGTGTGCGGAGAAGGTGAGGGGGTGGCGCGGTGGGGAGGCGAGAGGGCAGTGGTGCGGAGGCGAGGGGGCGGCGGCGGCGGGATTGAAGGCGCGAGAGGGTGGCGGCGACGCGGGATCCGCGGAGGCGCTAGTGGGGAACGGGACGGCGCGGGGTGGTGGGATCGGTGGAGGCACCGGGATTGATTGATGACATGACGTGGCACTCTCAGCATGGAGAGAAATAGAAATAGAACTTGTAGTGGGTACCAATTATATAATTGTTTATGATTTCTTTTCCGCTCGACGGCCACAAATCCATGATCCCCTGACTTTCACCAACACCCAACCGGCCAACCGGATCAGCCGCAAATCGTCTCCACCAATAGCAACCATGTGTGTACCCCATCGCTAGCCTATTACTATATTCCATTGCATAGCTTGGCTATTGGAAGATGCTTTGTCAATGGTCCCCTCTCTCCTATCAAATAACAGAAATACGCACCCTACAAAACTGCCCGGGCCAGCCCAGTTCAAGAGCATGTTTAGTTCGGCAAATTATGCGTATGAATAGTGCTGAAATAGAAAAAAATTTATCTCATTAGCTCGCGTGCTGTGAGAGAAGATGTGACTCGATGTAACGGGTGAATAAGAAAAAAATTGACGGACCCTAACCCAACGACCTGATTCGCATAACCCACATCTGCAATCATGATTGCTCTCCACCGTAAACTCAGTTTAGTTCGGAAAATTATGTGTGTGAATAATATTAGAATAGAAAAAAGTTACGACTCGATGTAATAGGTGATTAGAGAAAAGTTGAGTGAATTTGCCCAACTAATCTCCACCACAAACTCACTGCCTCTCCAACCACTCACGAGAGAGTCCAATGCAAAATGCCATCAAGAAGAAAATGTTCTATCAGAAGAAAAATAGCATTCTAAGCATCAAGATGGATTGTTACATATATTCTAAATATATTGCTCATCTCCTTGATCACTGCTATCACCGGTAACTGTTATTAGAAGAAAGAAGTATATATGGAAAATGAAGAGAGGGGAAAAGAAGAAAATAAAACAAAGAACAGAAGAAAGCTGCGACATCAAGTGTGGGAAGGCGTGACAGTAGAAAAGAGAAGAAAAAAGAGAGAGCTGGCGGTCGGACTCGGATGCATTAGGAAGAAGATTAACACAAGGGGTCGATACGGTTCTACAACGAAATTGACTATGGTAGCCTAAGTGATGCATAACTTCATGTCTTAGGAAAGTCCCAACGAAAGAAATTATCGTAGTTTCTTGAGCATAGGACACTACTGTACCGAAAAACTGATATTTCCATTACGAAAATTACACCTAACATTCACATAAAAATTGACCGATCTTGGGACCTGCATAAAAATTGACTGATCATGCACCAGATTTTTCTCCATTATCTTCGGATTCTTTCTGCACACCACACGGCAGTCTGAGCCTCCAGAGCCTTCTCCTGAGCACACCACACGGCGGTCGGCGAGGGCGCTCGTGGTGGGCGGGACGGACGGCGGGGGTGCTCACGGTGGCCTGGACTTGCCCTCCAGTCGACGGAGACCCGACCTTGCCCGCCAGGCTCGCTGGTCGTGGCATGGGGCCTGGGCTCGCCCGCCTGGCCACCGCGGCCGAAGCTCGCCAACCGAGGGGCGGCGTCCTAGACTCACTAGCCGGGGTGTGACATCTTGGACTCACCCCCTAGGGGACGGCGGTCGGAGCTCACCCAGGGCTCGTCGGGGCCGCAGGGCAGCGCACCGGATCCGCAAGACCGCTTTGGAAGGTGGTCATTTCTCCCCAACGAGATTTCTCTCGTTTCTTGGCGTCTGGAAATGAGTGAGGACGTTGTTCGATTTCTTCTCTCCATGCTCTATCTCTTTGTAATAACTCCTTTATCACATCATCAAATTGCTGAATTTTCAGCACAATTAAAAGGTATAGAAACTATCATAAATACCTCATTGGAATTGCCCTTACTACTTGTCAATTACCATCATTAAGCCGGCAACCGCATTGAACATCACTCTACGTCTTAGGAGTCTAAAACAACCTATACTTTAGAATGGATGAACTATATCAGTCTAGGCTTTCGAAGACGGTGCTCATATATTGGCCAGTGCGGGTGTGGGGTGAGTGTGCAGATTGCATTGCATCTGTACTTCAAAAATACTACTCCTCCCGTTCTTAAATATATAACGTTTATGATAAGAAAACTAGTTCAAAATGAACTATTTTTTTCCTAAACGTCTTATATAGGACAGAGGTAGTAACATTTTAGCGCGCCAGCATTATTTCAGCATTGTGGCTAGCTTATATACGAGGCACAATAATCACTGGTTCTGCCCGCGCCTCTGTGGTGTCCGTGTCTACATTGGGCATTGGTCACGCATGCTTCCACAGGCTATGACAAGTGAGATTCAATTCAGATGGCAACGGCCACCAGCATCGTGTGGTGCCCCTGCGTCTTATACTCGTATCCCAATCATTTCGGCTGGACCTGCGACGGCGATACCTTCCAGATCTTCGACATGGTTGGTGCTCCGGCCGGTCGTCTACACGGCGCCAAGCTGCCAACGCCCAGAAGGCTATATCAAGTAGTACGTGCCCAATTGGGGTGGTGTCCTCTCCTCTGGCCTCTGCCTTGCGCCGTTCATTTCAGGTAGCATTTTGCCCCACCTGGGGTCCCGAGCGGACGGATGGAGCGCTACGCCAAAGGCCAACCAAGTTACCAAGTTGCAGAGTGGTTTCATGCCCAAATTGCCAATTGGACTACATACATACATACTAGCTGCCGGATCCTTGTCACACGTATAGATGGCGCGTCTGTTGCTGCGCAACTGAGATAGGATCGCAGGGATATCTCATCCTCGATGTTAATTTGTCGTTCCTGGCGCGGCAGCTCAGTAGTATATGCGCCGGTGGGAAACAGTGATGCGATCTCTTGATGGAAAAACGTGCAAAGCTCGTTCTTGAAAGGGGAAAAAAAGAAGAAACAGTGATGTGAGCATGCAAAAGCAAAAGGATTTTGACGCTTATCAAGTGCAGTGGGGAGTGCTCTGTCTCAAGATTTCAGTGGCAGCTAGCAGAGATGAAGATATATGACACACATTCTTTTCCCTTTCTTCGGGTGATTGGTATACATGTGTAAGGAATCGGATGCTCGTAGCCTAAGAGGAGAAGAAGGTGAATTAAACAACTTAAAAACTTATGGCTTATCACTATTTGCATCAAAGATAAACTAGAACATACTATCTAGATGTGCAACTAGGGTTGTTCTAGTGTGAAACTCCCATCCCAAAACAAGTTTTGCAACCTATAGCCAATCCTAGCAAGATACTACTCTAGGAAAGTAAAGGCAAACAAGGATTGCAAGAATGTAATACGGAAACGTAAAGGGGGATGAGAGGAAGCAAACTCTTGACACGTGATTTATCCTGTGGTATCGGTAGGCACTAAGCCACCCCTAGTCCACGTTGTTGAAGCACTCTACACAAGAGTATTGCTTCCCAGTCACCAAGTCTCTTCCAAGAGCACCACTTGACTTGCCACGAAGGCTCGCCACGAAGGCACTCGCCAAGCTCCCTTGGTCACCTTGATGCCGCCTCCACTAAAGAGCTTCTCCCCCAAGGGAAGGGGGTCTCCACGTCCCCCGCACAAAGTGTCCTCGCCGCTCCACACCAAGCCGAAGGGTCGAAGACGTTTACCGGAGAGCCACCTAGGCTCCAAGGCTTTCGACACACCTCGTACAACTTGATCCACTCGAGAATCACCTCACAAGGTAGGCACACCTTGCACTCACTTAGCTCTAAGCTAAACCTAACATTAAGCACACACACAAAGCATATGCAAGTCTATAGATGAGCAATTTAGCACTTGGATGGCTTGGATATGATCTTCTATGAATCTTGAACTCCTCTGCACTTTCACACACTTCAGCAACTCCAAATGGGTGAGTAGAGGGGGTATAAATAGCCCAAGACGTCCAAAGAGCCGTTGGCTAACGACCATTGAAAAACGTACCATCGGATGAACCGATGGTCACTTTTCCATAGGCGTCGGTTCATCCGGTGCCCTCTACGTCACCTAGTCGTTGCATCCCTACTGACACATATCCTCCGACGCTTGCACCGACGGTCTCCTCACTTAACCGTCAGTTCATCCGGTGCTGAAGGATTTCTTCCAAAAACCTTACTGTTAGCTTCTTTGGTGCCGTCGGATGAACCGTCGCTCAATCCCTTATACCCATCGGTTCATCCGGTGCTGAAGAGCTTCGCGCCCGAACGTCTCTGTTAGCAAATATGTGGTCGCCGGATGAACCGCTGCAACACCACCAGTTCATCTGGTGCTACTAAGCTCGCTGCTGCTACTCCAGGAATTCATCCGGCGCATGTAAAACAGGTGGCGCCGGTTCATCCGGTGGTGCATGCTTACTTGGGTTCTCCTCCGCAGTGTACCACTTCATCTGGCCATTGTACCGACGCTTGTTTCCAAGGTACCGTCGGTTCATCCGACGGTGGCATTTCTTTTCTTCTTCTTCCACGGTTTTGACTCTTGAAAAATATACTATCTTCTCATTTTGGTATGTGGTATTTTTGCATCCATGGGACCTAGAAATGTCTACAAAGACATGCTCAACAATATGGTTAGTCCCATTGATCATGTTGTCATTAATCACCAAAATTAACTTTGAACAAATGGCATATGAGGCCATGTTCGCTACAACATGCCACTTGGGCACTTGGCAGCAAATGGTCTGATTTTTGCATGTAAAAAGGAGCATCGTGCTCGCTAGATCTAGTGGATAATCAGCACTCGACATGGGATGGATCGGAAAAGGATAAAGAAGCCGCGAGACGGTATCGATTTTTATGACACTTCTATACAACGCAGGTACCGGGGGGGCTGGCTTGCGGCCTACTATCAGAATATCGTTGGCTATGTACGTGTATGGATGTGACCTTTCTATCTCTCTTTCTGATTTGGAAGTATTTTGATCCAAACTATGTGGACCAGTTGTTTCTTTTAAGAACTTCATCCCTCTGCATCTTTTTATTACCTCCCTACTCCATTAGACACCCAAACAATATAGTACTCCCTCCATATCAAATTACTTGTCGTTTTGGCTTTTCTAAATATATTCATTTTGTTATGTACCTAGATATATATTTATGTCTAGATACATAACAAAAGAAATGTATATAGAAAAGCCAAAACGACAAATAATTTGAAACAGAGAGAGTATCAGCTAGAGGTTAGTAAGACTCTCCAACATTTTTTTGGTAGGGTTTTGACTGTGGTTAAAACGGTTGTGGTTGTAGCTTATGAAGCAACTTTTTTCTCTAGCTTATCTAGCTATTTTGGAAAGCGTTTGACAAAATGGTTTCAATTGATTGTTTAAAATGGATAAAAATATGTAATTTCCATTCTACCCTTACCTTTTCATTTGTCTCCTTTTCTTCTTTTATTTTCTTTTTTGTTTTGATTCTTTCACTCTTTCTTTGTTCTCATCCTCTCTCTCATCATCTTCTGTCTCTGGCTCTCGCCATCTCTTCTTCGTGTCGTTCTCCACCCTGCTCCCACACCCACGCCATTGTGGCCTTCCACCCCAGACTCCCTTGCGCTGCCATTGCTCTCCACCCTAGCCTCCTTGCACCGCCATCACCCTTCGTCGTACCATCCCTATGCATGTTGACCGCCTTCCTGCGTCGTAGTCACCCACTTCATGCTACTCGCCAACAACCACCTAAGCCCTGTGCCCAACAATGCCTCCACTAGTTCCAGTGTCGCTGCAGGCCACCTCCCCATCGCGCCACTGTCACTTTGCCCACTGCTGACCGGTGACTCTGCTCGCTATCAGGTATCCTCGTGCTGCCTTGCTTCAACCACAGGCCCCACTTGGGGACAAGGGTGGCAAATTAATGGGAGGAGCTGCGGGCTGGGGTGCTTTTCTTTTTCACTTCTTTTTTTTTGAAGAAGCGGGAGGGGACGCGCCCCTATTGATTATATATATTTAAAAGCAAAAGTCAAGGTGTAGCCATAAAAGAAACAAAAAAACTATTTAGGAAACAAAGAAAGAAACAAAAAATATAAAAAAAACTACATGATTGATTGTAGCCATAACTCAATATTGTGCTTTAAATGGATCATTGCTCTAAGAATAACTAGGGCAAACTCATCTCTAAATCTTCTCTTCACTGAGTCCATGCTTGGCCGGATACCATTAAAGATCAGATCATTACGAGCCATCTGAATACACCAGCACATAATAATGATCACATCCATAAAGAATGGGACATGGAGTTGAGCCAAGAGCTTCCATCATAGAGAAAACATTATATTGCGGTAATGCTAGATGTAACAGACCCCAACAGGCTTGAGGGAAGTTGCAATGGAGGAAAAGGTGTTCCAAGGTCTCTTCTATGACTTCAGTGCATAAAACACAATTGTAAGATTGGAGGTGCATGTTCTTTCTTCTTAAGATATTTTTGGTACTTAGGCGATCTTTAAGAATGGGCTAGCAGAAGACTTTGTGCTTTTTTTGTGCAGCTAATTTCCAAGGCTAATTGAAAACTGGGTGGACAACACGATTTCCAATCAACTACTTGTAAGCTCTAGAGGCTGAGAAAAAAGGAGAGCCCCAGATGTAAGTCCAAATATCATCCTCTCTAATGCCAGGTAAATTCTGCAAGTTTGTGCAAGAATTAGCAGCTGAGCAAAAGCTACTAGGGATTGAGGTCGATGCAGCAGTTGCTCAATTGATGTGGAACACCACATTGTCCCAAAGATCAGCCCAAAAATAACATGTGGACCCACTACAGACAATAGGGATAGCTAAACCTTTAAAGGAGTCCAAAAGCCGTAAGATGTCTCTCCACCAGAAAGATCCTCCCATAATGTGATTAGGCAGTTTTCCATTTCTACAGTGGCATTCCCACACAAGGTGAACCCAGGGAGTGTCAAACCTATTGAATAACTTGTGCAGATTTTTAAGTAACAAAGCTTCATTGTGTGTTCTCAACTGAATAACCCCTAATACACCTTCTAATTTTGGAAGGCAGACTAGCTCCCAAGCACCTTTAGCCTTTAGGTGGTGTTTCTGCATTGATATCCGCACCTCACCAAAGTTAGTGCTTTCTGTATTTGTCAATCCGCTTAATGACTCTCTGATGCATTTTGAAGGTGCAGAGGAAGAAAGTGGGTAGAGATGAGCGAACCACATTGTCATTTGCAATCTTCCAGCTTGAGAGAGATAAATGGATGTGCTGACTAATTTTCTTTCACATCTTGTGACTAGTGGACGAAAATCCTCCACCTTTGGCTTAGTAAGGCCTAGAGGCAAACCCAAATAAGTGAATGGTAAAGACCCAATGGAGTATCCAAAAGATTGTGCCAAAAAAGATATCCTATCTTCAGTAATGTTTATTAGAACCATCATTGACTTTGCATAATTCACCTTAAGACCGGTTGATCCAGCAAAGGTTTGTAATAGACTTTTCAGAAAGAAGAGTTGCCTTGGACAACGTTCCATTATAATCAATGTGTCATCAACATCAATACTATGGGGAAATCAGAACTATACTAGAGGGGGATGAGCAAGTGAAGCACATTTAGGCCCTTGGCTTTGTTTACCAGAGATTGGAGGAGATCTGCAGCTAGCACAAATAGTAGTGGTGAAAGAGGATCCCCTTGCCTTACACCACGTCGACAGTGGAAAGTTTTTCTTGGTACTCCATTTAACAGAATAGAAGATGTGCCTGAGGCAAAAACTGATCTCATCCATGCCAGCCATGTATCATTGAACCCTTTATGTTTCATGATGTCCAACATTTCTAGGTGTTCAATTTTATCAAAAGCTTTCTCAAAATCAAGTTTAAGAATGACAATATACTTTTGTGACCTATGACATAGGTTCAAGTACTCAAAGGCCCATGCTAAGCAATTTTGAATTGTCCTTGACTGAATAAAACTATATTGATTTTGATGGATGAGCCGAGAGATAACCTTTTGCAGTCTATTTGATAGTATCTTAGTAATAATCTTCATTGAGGTATTGAGCAAAGAGATAGGCCTGTAGTCTGAAACTTTCTTTGGTCCATATACTTTGGGTATCAAAGTGATGAAGGAACCATTAATACTCTGGAGGCACATGTTCCCTTCTTGAAAAGCTACACAAAGTTCATAGAAGTCCTGCTTGATAATGGGTCAGCATTTTTTCCACAAAATTAGTGTTAAAAGCCTCATGACCTGGTGATTTATCATTTGGGAGGTGTCTAACCACAACATCAATTTCTTCTGTTGTGAAAGGTTCAGTAAGACAGTCTAAATCTTGTGACAACTGTAGCAATTGTTGTAAATCAAAATGCATATGAGGTGAATCAGAAGTTCCCAACCGTTCTTTGAAAGCCTCCCAAATTAGAGTAGCCTTTGAGGGATGAGATGTATGTACTTGTCCATTACCATCTTGAAGAATAGATATAGTAATTTTCTTGTGCCTAATTGTTGCATTCGCATGGAAGAAGCGAGTACCCTCATCTCAAAAATTTACCCAGTTTATGGCGCTCCTTTGTTTCCAATAGATTCTTTGCTGCATCAGTAGGGAGGTGAGTTTCTTTGAGAAGTTCCTTGAAGTTCCATTCTATAATTGTAAGATCCCTGAATTCTTCCAAAACCTCTAAGAGAGACAGAATAAGCTTCACATTGGCTATATTAGTCTTTAAGATAGAGAGTTGCTTTTGCCAAGCTTGCAGAACCCGTCTAAGATTTTTGAACTTGGTTGTGATTTCATTGGCATTATCCATTTGGGGAACAGGAACATACCAGTCATGATTCACCACCCCTAAGAAATGCTCATGCTCCATCCAATAGTTTTCAAATCTAAAAATTCTTCCTTTAATCTTCCTTTAGGGACATCTTACTGATAGTAATAGCACAAGGAATGTGATCATATGGTTCCATCACTAGTGGGTAAGCTGCAGGGAAAGGTAGAGTCCACGAATTTGAGGAAAAGAACCAATCCAGTGTCACCAATAAAGGGGGTCTTGTTTGTTAGATCAAGTAAATCTCCTACCTTGCAATGGTATTTCAACCCATTCTTGTGCAATAATGACCTCATTGAACATAAACATTTCTTAAATATTACCTCCCGGTCTATTTATGATATCAGGCGAGCGAATTAGATTGAAATCCCCCACTAGTAACCAATCAATATCATCTGGCATTTGAATGGTTTTCAAACAATTAGTGAAATCTTGTTTCCCTTCACTTGTGCAGGGACCATAAACATTAGTGAGAACCCAGTCTGCACCATTAGACCCTGTTTAGTTCCCAAAAATTTCACCAACTACCCGTCACATCAATCTCCGGACACTAATTAGGAGTATTAAATATGAATTAATGACAAAACCTATTTCACAACTCCTATCTTAATTTTCGAGACGAATCTAATGAGCCTAATTATGGCATGATTAGACAATGTTGTGCTACAGTAACCAATCTCTAATGACGGATTAATTAGGCTTAATGGATTCATCTCGCGATTTCTAATCCATTCGTGTAGTTAGTTTTGTAAGTAGTCTACATTTAATACTCTTAATAGACCTTGGAAGGGAACCGCAAGAATTTTCTCCAAAATTTTTCAACGAACTAAACAGGGCCTTAATAGAGCTGAATTCAACTAACAAAGAATAATCATTGCTATAAGCTAAATAATCATTGAACTGAGAAGATTTTCAAATGGTGATGATGCCCCCAGAGATGGTAGAAACTCAAATTTGTCAAAAGCGGGTGGGCAAAATTTATTTATGTATTGCAAATCAAAAGATTCTCTTTTTGTCTCCAGTAGACAGACCAATGACATTGACTCTCAAAGATTCTGTCCCTAATAGCATCCCATTCCCTCTGTGAATTAATCCCTCTAACATTCCGGCAAAGAACTTTTCACTTTCTACAAGAGTTTAGATCCATAATAAAGAAATGCACATTTAATAGACTGCAGAAGCAATCCAGAACTGAAGAGACAAAAACAATCCCAAGAGGAGCTGCTAAATGTTGAGTTATTACTGATTACATAACCAACAGTCAGCGGGATTTGAGGTGTGCATGATCGAAATTGTTCTCGACCGAGCCGTTTGATAGGACTCCAACAGAAACTAGTGAAGGAGGCAGAGCTGGAACCCTCCCTCCCAAAAGGGGCCCTAATATGTCTGGGATGTATGCTCCTCGAAAGAAACCCTCTCACGAATCCAGATACATGCAGACAACAACGTACGGGACCAAAGCTTCCTCAATTCCTCATCATCGACAAACGTAGGACACGCATGTGCAACCACCCCCGTACTCGTCGTGCAGGTCCACAGAAAACGGAGAACGCCAAGCACGTGAGCTGAGCTCGGCACACACAGGTGTCCGGTACCCGGCCCGGCCGGCCGCGCCGGCGATGACTGGCCACGACAAACCCTATCCTATCCTTCCAGGATACGTGCATGGCAGCGCCTTCGTGCCCTCCCTGGGCCTCGTGCCGATCTCCGCCGGGCCACGTACGCAGGCCGTCGCGCTGCCGCGGGGACCAGATAGAATTTGGACGCTGCGCGGGGCGCCTTTCCGGCGACGGCGACGCGCCAGCGACCCTGTCCGGCTGTCCCACTCCCTTCCACGTACGCGTCCGCTCCTGCTGCTTTGGGCTGCCTCGGCGTTGTCCACGCGCGCGGCGTGGGCGTTCGTGTCGTGAACATCTGCTTGGCGGGCGCGCGGATAGGCACCCGTGTGGACGCCGGCGACCCATGCAAGATACTGTTGTGGCGCCGGCTGCGTGGCTGCAGGCGCCTGGTGGCGCCGTAGCCATCGGCCGAGGCCCCTCTTGTGGATATCCTTGGAGGCCGGTGAGGTTCTTCATGCGGATCGGATGCTTTGGTTTGGTTTGGCAGCTGGGTTCGTTGTCGGAATGCTTTTGGTTTCATGCACGGGATCAGGACCACCGCATAGATGTTTCATGCTTCTCTTGTTTGTAATTGAAGTGTATATTTATCTGGGATTAGTTTGCACATATATATGATGGGCATGTACAGTTATCGTGTTTCTGCACCGAAGGTACGTACAGTACCACACTGGATCTGGAACAGAGACTCACTCTGCTTCATATATTAAGCAAAACAGAGAGCGCGTGGTGGTTAAACAGGAATCAGGAACTCAAGAAGACCAGTGCTATGCAAGCAAATGCATGTAGCTATAGTACACTACATTGGACAGGAAGAAACCTCACTCTGGGAAGAGGCGAAGAGCAAAGAAGAGGCATTCCAGATGAATTGCAGCCAATCGCACAAAGGTTTAACAAGATCAGGTTATTACTATATAATACAAAAGAACACTTTCCATCCAACACGGTAAACAATGATGGTGATTTCTGGATTTTTTTCCTTAAAAAAAAGATGTTGCTTGTTGCGCACTACTCCCTCCGTCCTTAAATATATAATGTTTAGGACAATAAAATTAGTTCATTTTGAACTAAATTTCTTGTCCTAAACGTCATATATTTAAGGACGGAGGGAGTATCAACAGCTGCACATAGCTGTTTAAAAGCTCCTCTAAACATATCCCAGATGTATATAGCAGTAGCACAATCTCAAGAATACAAAGTATTAGATTGTTTTTTTACAATATTTGCATAAGCAGGGCTTGTAGAATGTTACTTTGGTTTCACGATCTCAAACAAGATGAACAAAACTTACCTCACTAAGAGCATTGAGCGCCATCAACAAGCACAGTTTAGCAAGTTCAAGAGCTACTTTAATACAATGCAGACAATGAAATTACTTGAAACTTGAGAGCAAGTATTTGGCTTCTAGATTAAAAAAAGCATCAAAAGTGTTGACATGACAGCCCATTTAATATCCATGAAACCCACATTGAGACTAGCCTAAGGAGCAGAGCCAAAACCATTGGTCTCCGATGCCTTCTTCACATTTAATTTAGTGCACTCGGTCTTCAAGATGATAGTTCCTGTTCCTGCGCCAGCTGCAAATAATAATAATAATAATAAAATAAAAAAAATCTTAAGATGAGCTGATGGAAGCATGGAGCTACCTAAGATCGAACCAAGCATATGCATATAAAAGTAGAATGAAACAAAAATATATATCGGTTTTCTGTCCTGATTCAGATCAATCGACAATGACTTTCAAAGCTTAACCATTAAATGCACGTAGTCAAACAACATAAAGAAATACTATGAACCAACAACTTTAATTTGTTTGAAGGAGAACAACAACCCTAGGCAGGAATGGCTCATTGATATGCTGCCAGTAGTATATGCCTAGTGCCTACACATAACAAATGTGTCTGCCAAGTCATGTCAAGTCATCCTTCAAATAAAACTCTTCTGGTACAGTCAGCAAGACTACCTGCTTGCATCCCCAATAGTCAACCAAATCATGATTACAGTCAGAGAGTAATAGGTGGATCATTGACTTGTTTGCCTGCAGGCTCTACTTTTCTCTGAATAAAAGCTACAAATTCTACTCTAACAACTCTACCGACACACGGATTAGTATTAGTATCACAGAAGAACCATAAACAGCAACACAATCTCATGACTCCACCATCCTCCATGGATGCAGCTGCAGCTTTTTGCCTCCTGCTTATTGTAGCCACTACTGCTTCGTGCTCCGTGTATGCACAACAAACAAGTGTTGGCTGCACCACAGAAGAGAGGGATGCTCTGCTTTCGTTTAGAGCTGGCATCACAAGTGATCCACAGGATCTGCTTGCCTCGTGGAGTGGCAAGGACTGCTGCCAATGGAGAGGTGTCAAGTGCAGCAACAACACGGGCTATGTCATCAAGATTGACCTCCGCAACAAATTCTTCCTAGACGACCTCGTTGCTCCATTCTACTCTCCTAGGTTTCGCGGGATGAATGGGAAGATAAGTCATGGCTTGCTTACTCTGCATCATCTGGAGTATCTTGATCTCAGTGGGAACCATCTCGGGGGAGTAGGTATACCCATACCGAGTTTCCTGGGCTCCTTCAGGGGATTGATATATCTCAACCTCTCTTGCATGGATTTTGATGGTATGGTGCCTCCTCAACTAGGAAATCTTTCGAAACTGCAATATCTTGACCTTGATAACACTTACTATGATTATAGTGGTTATGCTACTGCTTTACAAAGTGAGGAGTTGTCATGGTTACCACGTCTCACTTTTCTAAGGTTTCTTGACATGAGTGGTGTCAATCTTAGTACCATTGGTCATTGGGTTCAAGTGGTTAGCATGCTTTCTAATTTAAGGGCCCTTCATCTTCGTCGGTGCAAACTTGTTTTTACATACACACCTCTTGTGCATCGGAACCTCACATCACTTAAGATGATTGATCTAACAAATAACATGATTGGCAACTTGAATCCCGACTACTGGTTTTGGGATGCTGACACCATCAGGCATCTTGACATATCGTACAATTGGGTTGTCGGTCCACTTCCAGACGCGGTAGGGAATATGACTTCCCTTGAAGTACTTCATCTTGGAGGCAATCAACTTAGTGACGTGAAGGCAAAAACACTGAAAAATCTATGCAATCTGAGAGAGTTAACATTGAGTTCAAATAGCATCAATCAAGATATCTCAGAATTTTTGCAGAGCTTGCCTCCATGTGCATGGGTTAAGTTGGAGTTGCTAGATCTAACTTCAACAAACATCAGTGGGGAAATTCCAAACTGGATAGACCAATGGACTCATCTGAGAATTCTTCAACTCTCCACTAATAGGCTCGTTGGATCAGTACCTCTGGAAATTGGTATGCTCAGCAAGCTCAGTCAACTACATCTAGATTACAACCAGCTCAACGGCTCTATATCGGAGGAACATTTAGCAAGTCTAATGAATTTGAAGGAATTGGACTTGTCTTACAACTCCCTGCACATGAGGATCAGGCCGAACTGGAATCCTCAGTTTAAACTGAAACTAGCTTATTTCCCAGGTTGCAAAATGGGGTCTATTCCTTTCTGGCTTCAAGGGCAGAGAGATGTTAGTTTTCTTGACATTTCTGATGCGGGTATAGTTGATAATCTCCCAGATTGGTTTTGGAGTGTGTTTTCAAATGTTGAATATCTGAACATATCTTCCAACCAAATTAGTGGAAGACTACCAAGGTCACTAGAATTTATGTCTTCAGCTCTGATATTTGACCTCAACTCCAACAACCTCACAGGTACTCTACCACAGTTACCAAAGCATTTGTTGGAACTTGACATCTCCAAAAACTCTTTATCAGGGCCCCTACCAAGAAAAATTGTAGCGCGAAACCTTTCAGATCTATTGCTTTCAGACAACTATATCAGTGGTGTTATTCCAAGTTATATTTGCCAACTGCCACACTTGTCAGTTTTGGATCTGGCAAACAATCGTCTGGTAGGACAGATTCCCTTGTGTTCAGGACGGTCGGTCATTTCAGCCGTGATCTTGCACGATAACCACCTATCAGGCAAATTTCCTTCAGCCTTGCAGAGCTGCCCTGAGTTGATTCTACTTGATCTTGCCAACAACAAATATACTGGCGAGCTACCAGCATGGATAGTGAACACATTGCCCAAGTTATCATACCTTCGGTTGCGGAATAATTTTTTCTCAGGCTCTATTCCACTTCAGCTCATGGAGCTCAAATACCTACAGTTCTTGGACCTTGCACACAACAGAATATCGGGCTCCATACCTCGTTCGTTGTTCAACTTGAAAGCAATGACGCAGGCTCATTATCACCGAAAAATCTGGGATAATCCCTTACAGTGGAGCTATGCTAGGCCTGGATCTATCAGTACCGGTGTTTACAAATATGATGATAGCCTAGAAGTGGTCATGAAAGGCCAATATCTTGGTTACACCAGTAACATCGCATACATGGTTTGTCTTGATCTGTCCCATAACAATTTATTCGGTGAGATTCCAAATGAAATAACATCTCTTGTTGGATTGATGAGCTTGAACATCTCCCATAATCATCTGTCTGGTAAGATTCCAGAAAAGATTGGCATGCTGCAGTCACTGGAGTCTCTTGATCTGTCATGGAACAAACTCTCTGGCGAGATTCCTTCCAGTCTCTCAGGCATGACAATGTTAAGTAAGCTGAACCTGTCATACAATAATCTCTCAGGAAGAATACCCTCAGGGAATCAGCTGCAGACACTAATCGATCCAGTTTCTTCGTACATTGGCAACAACTATCTCTGCGGGCCTCCTGTTTCCAGGAACTGCTCAGGGGGTGAGGTGGTTAGGGATCATCTTGACGATCAACAATCAGATTCAGACGTCAGGTATTTGTATCTTGGGATGGCTTTAGGATTTGTTTCGGGCCTTTGGATGGTCTTTGTTACATTCTTATTTGCTAGGACGTGGAGAGCTGCTTATTTTCAGATGTTTGACAAGCTACTGTGAGGACTAGAAATTTATGTGGTTGCAAGTTTTAGAAGGTGTCTATGAAAATTATATGGAAAGTAAGGATACAAATCTTTAAAAGACCTAAACGGGGGGAGATTTTTGCTCCCCCATTGAGCCACGTAGCCTGGAAAATCACGGCCGTCCGATCACACGTGGACGGCTCAGATCCATCCAGGAGGCTCAGTAGTTTTAAAAAAACCCTCACATTTTATCAAAATCCATTAAGGAGGCTCGATAATTTACAAAAAAGCCCTCACATTTTATCAAAATTAATATGAAGTCCAGCCCACACTTAGGTCATTTTATCTTAACCCGCTCGAGCTTTGCAGAAATAGCATTTGCTCAAGCCACCTCTAAGGCACTTTTGCGGAAACCCCCTCGACCTTTGAAGGAATGCCTAAAGAGCTGTCAATTTTACAAAATCTCCCTCAAATATTATCAAAATTAAACCGTACTTCAACTACTGCTCTTATAATTTACTAAACCCCCTCAACCTTTACATAACTACTATTTATTTAAATCGCCTCTCAGACAATTTGACGAAGTCTCCCTCGATCAAGCCATCTATCAGGTATTTTTATGATAATCAACCCGCGATCTAGGGCAAAAAAATATCCACAGCCTTCCTACCAATCACTGGGCTATAGGCCATGGCGCGGCAACATCGCGCTGTTCTTTCTAGTTACTACCTATGTCTAATTGCATCAATTCTGTATCTACATGATGAATATTGTCAACGAAGTTAATTTTTAGTTCCACACTATACTGCTTTATGAAACAAATGTAAGATCTTCAAAATTGCTGTCTAAGCATAGAGCATGAAGGTAAGCATTCCATCAAGCAAGTGATGGGCGTGCGGGGAGCGGTCAAGAAGACATGATTGAATCAAGGAAGGCAAATAAACAACAAATATTGTCCCGTATAAAGTTTTCACCTTGTCTGTTTGCTTATGCTGTTGCGGCATCAACAGCGCATCGCCCCCACCCTCCTGCTGCCTGGATCACCCCCGTCGGCGCTGTGTGGCTTCCCGCTTCGCATCTCGGCGCCCGGGAGTGATGGATGTACGTTGAGCCGCAGCGAAGCCGCATGTTTGGAATTTGGGCACCGGATTGGGCCTCGTGGATCATTATTGGGCCTCACACAAATGAGTGGCCCGAGCGGGCGAGTAGCAGCATGCCCAGCTGTTTGGGAGCTTAATCATCGGCAATCACAATGTTCACGGCAACAATACGGCATGCGGTTGGCCAGTTGTAAGTTATTGCCCGTCTTCTTGGGCAGTGCTTGAATTATTGCGCGAACTCCTCGTGGAATGGTAGAAGTCCAAACGCTTCAACTGGGAATTGATCCAGGCCACTTCGACGCCTCTTGCTTTAAAACCGAGAGTGACAACGAACAACCCCCTCTCAAAACAGCACAAGTTTTGCGGCTTTTGCCCCATCTCGAATCTCCAGCCATGGCCGGTGGCCGCCAACGCATCCGCCGCCGCCGGCGGAGAAAGGCTCGCCAAGCTGCCGCCACGGCTACCCACATATCCTCCCTCGGCGACGACCTCCTGCTGGAGATCTTCCTCCGCCTCCCGTCCCTCGCTACGCTCGTCCGCGCTGCCTGCACCTGCCCGGCGTGGCGCCGCGCGGTGGCCTCCTCCCCCGCGTTCCGCCGCAGCTTCAGCGCCTCCACCCGGCCCCCCTGCTTGGCCTGTTCGCCGACAACGACTGCATTCGCCTCCCTCTCCCGATCTTCGCGCCGGCGGCCGACAGCGGCAGCAGCGACGCCGACGTCGACCCGGACGTGCTCGCGGCGATCCGCGGCGGCGACTTCGGCCTCACCTCCCTCCCGCAGGAGCGCGACGAAGAAGACGCGCCGGACCCCCGCTGGTGGCGCGTCGTCTATTGCCGGGACGGCGGCTACCTCCTCCTGGCGGACTGGGACGCAGGCGCTCTGCTTGCCGTGGTGAACCCCTTGTCTCGCCGGCGACTAAACGACATCCTTCTGCCGTACGAAGGAATCGTAGCCGGGTGCCGAGGCTACCTGAAGTGCCTCACAAACGTGCACTGGCTTCCCTCCGGCGAAGACCCCATGTCGTTCCGGCTGATCTGGCTTTGCCACGACGAGTCGAGGGTGCGAGCGGCCGTCTTCTTGTCGGACACCTGGGACTGGCGCGTCCTCCCCTGGGTGGACGTCGAGGCGAGGACGCCGCCGTACGACGACGACGACGACAGGGATTGGCTTCATCCTGGGACGCAGGCCGACGACGGCGGCCTTGTGTGCTGGCGTGTCAGGAAGCAGGAGCGTGTACTGGCACTGGACACCAAGAGGTTGTTCGGCTCGCAGAATGAATAGTACTCGGTTGGTAGATTCAATAGTAACGTGTGAGAGAAGATAAGTCGAGACAAGTCGAGGTAAGTCAAGCCAAGATAAGCCGAACAGCCTACAACACGTTGGAGTTCTCCGTCTGGGAGCTACCCCCGCCATGCTGGCAGCTGGAGGGCTGGCCTAGCGAGAGCTCCGGCGTGGTAGTCGGGAATACCAAACACGGTGAGCCTTGCATTGTTCGCGACACCGCCTTAGGCATCGACCTCTTGATGCGCGGAGTTGACGACGACGACGGTACCGAGAAATGGCTGGTAAATGACGGTATCCTTAACTGGCACGATGCCGCGCTCTTCAACAACTATGGCAGGCTGGATCTGCTGGGCATCAAGGATGGGTTCCTGTACCTGGCCACAACAGAGATTATCCTGTCGCTCAGGCTAGAGACGATGGAGATAACGAAGCTATATTCCCGATGCCTTCCGGTCGCCATTTCGACGTGGCGCGCTTCTACCCCTACTTCATGGCCTGGCCTGCTTCCTTAGTTGCAACCTCGGGAGGGTTGTGAAAAGCTCCATCTTGACAATTGGCTGATTTTTTTTCTACAAAATGCTTGTGTATTTGGAAATTGGAAATTTGGAATCAGCATCAGTTAGATCAATTCAATCCATGCAACTTGATTTTTGCAGCATGCTCTTCTAGTTTTAGCGGTCTTAGCCATTTTTTTTTCTTTCTCAATGCAGCTCACCCCCGACAGATCATAGAGTGGCGTTAGTGTCTGAACCTTATTTTATTAACATTGCAAAATAATTTTGGGAGTTAATTTTTTGGCCTATAATTAAATTGTCTTTCCTAGAGTCCCCGTACCCTTTATAGAGTTAATAGCTTATTGAGATATTTTCTTATTTTTGTCATAAGAAACCACCTACATAGGAGCACCCCACTAAGGGTCATAGTTCCATTTCTCTTAACATACAAGCATTCCACGTCATAATCCACTATACGTCATGTCACCATCCACTAGACCATTTATTTATGTCTTCAACTGATTTTCTGTAACTAATAGCATGTCTTTGTGAGTAGTACGTCACATAATTCTAGCGGTAGAAATACATGTATGATCAATCATTTAAGAATGATTCTCTCTCATCAAAATGAACATACTTTCATGTATAATGTTATTTACAAAAGAATGTTTCCGTACAATCACTTTGGTGTTTCTACTTTCACATTTCAACTTAAAATTCTGTTTAAAATTCCCACAGCAACGCCCGGGGTATCACCTAGTAGTAGACAATATTATTTACCATCAGTTCTAGTCTTCTCTCATTTCTGACCACTTCCGCCTAATCTCAGCTAACCAAGACAAATTAAGATAATATGGGCCTAGTTGCTCCCCTAAAAAGGCTTACTCCCTCCGTCCCATAAAAAGTACAATTCTAATTTTTGAAAAAAATCTCACAAAGAGTACAATTTTAGAAAATAGATCTAATTAGTTGCCTAATTAAACAACCAGATCTGATCTGCATGTCAAAACTTATTATTTTTGGCTAACAAATGAGAGTATTAAAATCTTTTTATACCGCCATTAATCTATCCTAAAAAATATAGAATTGCACTCCTTGTGGGACAGAGGGAGTAGTTGGTCATGAAGGGGATTGACAAAATTATAGTTGTGAAATGGAAACCCAAAATAGTAGTGAGTTTGTTAAATAAACACTACTACCTCTGTGGTTTGAGAAGCGTGTTTGCGAAGAAAAAATGTTTCCCCAACGACACTATTTAAAAACGGATGGAGTACCTTATTTTTAAAATAGCACGCTATTGACTTTATCCTCAAACTTTGACTAACAATATTTATTTAATAAATTACTTTTGTAAAGTGAAATGAGCATCATAAGATTTAACACCAAAACTACTTTAAGCTTAACTTGTATATTTATCTATTTATACAAATATTTGTAGAAAAGCTGAAAAGTTAAATGAATGGAAAAAGTTAACTGTCTCATGTATTTAAGAATGGAGGTAGTACAAAATATGATAGGCTTCCCAAGATATGGTAAGTTATTGTGAATTTATTTAGTAAGAAGCGATGATGGCTAAATTATGTAACTTTGAATCCATCAACTTTATATTATCAAAATATTATTGCCTTTGCAGGCCCGTAATATCTAGACACTCGAGGTGAAAGTTTTTTTTTTAAGAAAATGTTACGGTTCTCGGACTAATAGATGAGCTATTGATCTATATGCATTAACTACAAATTTGACATAATGATACTTAATTTTAGTTTAATGATATGCCACCTATATATGTATGCAAACCAGACTGGCATTGTGAAACAAATGGAGTTACAGAATGCTTTAAATCAAACAAAAAATAATTTAAATAATATTTCTCTATTTAAACTCTTACTTACAACTTTTGGTGCAAATAAATGGTCACTTCTAAAATTGAACACTTATATAGTGATTAGTTTGAGCCTGAAATTAAAACTCTGAATCAAAAGATACAATTTTGAATTCAGCTAGCCAAGGTATCATGAGCTATGTAATTACGGTATTTATAAATTCGCAATTTCAACTTCAGAATGCAATCTGATTTTACCCATTTTGTAGCGCTAGGGTTACAACGGCTGCTGTCAACCGTAGCCACAACCCAGCAGGAGCAGCCCACATTGCTCTGTCTTCGCCTGCAGCCGCCATGACCCGCCCACGCCGTCGGCGGCGGCGGCGGGCGAAGTCTCGCGAAGCCGCCGCGGGTACACACATATCCTCCCTCAGCGACGACATCATGCGGGAGATCTTCCTCCTCCTCCCGTCCCTCGCCACGCTCATCCGCACCGCCCTCGCCTGCCGCGCGTGGCGCCGCGCGGTGGCTTCCTCCCCCGCCTTCTGACGCCGCTTCAGCGCCCTTCACCCGGCGCCGCCCCTGCTCGGCCTCTTCGTCAGCACCCAGGGGCCGTGCGTCCCCACCTTCGTCCATGTCGGCTCTGGTGACCGGGACCTCGCCGCCGCCGTCCGCGGCGGGGACTTCTTCCTCACCGGCCTCCTGGAGCGCTCCGACCAGGCCTCCAACTGGCAGCTCCTCGATTGCCGCGGCAGCTACGTCCTTGTGGCGGATTGGAACGAGGAGGCACTCGTCGTGCTAAACCCATTGATGCGGCCTAGTGAACAGCATGCGTTTGATACGTACTCCCTCCGTCCCAAACTATAAGGTTTTATTGACTTTTACTGATCACGTTTGACCACTCGTTTTATTAAAAAAATTTATGAAAATATAAAAACAATTATGATATACTTCAAATATACACGATGATAAAACATGTCATAACAAAATAAATAATATTTACACAATTTTTTTGAATAAGACGAGTGGTCAAACATGATCAGCAAAAGTCAACAAGACCTTATATTTTGGGACAGAGGGAGTACCCCGTTGAACATTACTACCGCTACGAAGAAAATCCTTACCCTCGTCTGGCCTGCTCGGATGAGGACCCCACATCCTCGTTCCACCTCGTGCTTCTTGAGATTGAGGGGTACAAGCTACGAGCTTCCGTCTTCTCCTCCGACACGGGGGAATGGTCAGTTCTCTATTGTGAGTGAAATGTAAATGGAATGAACAGTGTATCCTTGATTGATTGGAGAGGGGGTAGACCCCACATATATACATGGTTGAAGGGGTGCGAGTTGTAACTGCACACACCCCTTCGGGAGGATGCGCCTGTGAAAGGCGGTTGTCATTGTGCTAATCACAATGATTATCTTAATTACATAATTAAGCTAATGATCATCATCTAATATTTCGTAACACTCCCCCTTGATCAATAGCTTCATGAGATCTTGATGTAATATCTTCTCCAATCTTCTTGAATATTATCTTGTAAAAACTCCTCCAAAAACCCTTTGGGAAAAATCTTGAGGAGAAACCAATCTGTGAGTATATGCCACTAAAAACTCCTTTTAAACCCAGTGGGAAAAATAAGGAGAAAAGTGATATGACATATTTGATTATTGTCTCATTTGATACTTATATGAGAAAAACCTTTGAGAAGGAAAATTCATAAGTTTAGAGAGCAATGTAGTTATGATCTGAGGATCATATTTAAATACCCTTCTCCAAAAACCTGATGGAAAAATATGAGAAGGTATTATTATATTACCTTTAAAACCTTTAGAAGGAAAATAAGGTAATCTTGTATTTGATATTGCCTCATTAAAACCTTTATGAGAAACCTTTATAAGGAAAAACTCATATACGAAAAAGAGTACAATATTCATAATCAGAAGATTATGTATAGGTTATATTAAAAGGAATCTCCCCCTGATTCTTGCAAATCTTTAAGTTGTCGCATACCAATTCCGGAAACATATTTCTGGAATAATGATGTTGGTAGTGACTTTGTGAATAAATCTGCAAGATTATCACATGATTTAGTTTGCATGATTTCTATCGCTCCTTTCTTTTGTAATTCATGAGGATAGAATAGTTTAGGACCCTGAAGGACCGGATTGGCGAACAGAGAGGGGGGAGTGAATGGGAGCCGATAAAAATTCTTCTCAAGAACTCGGCCTATACCCCAAAATCACTTCCGAAGAATCCCGCACACACTTGCGAAGATCACGTAGTCACAACGGACCTACTGACCCTAGGAACAAGTTAGAACAAGCCTAGGAACAAAGCGAAAGCAAGCACAAAAGGAACCGAGAGAAAAAGCTAGCGCGAGGCAAACTGCAGCAGAAATTGTCGGTACTACCAGCCCCAGGTCGGTACTACCGATATGGGCTTACTGGCACCTAAAAACCAGGTTATCGGTACTTCCGGCACTAGGTCGGTACTTCCGACTATCGGTACTACCGACCTCGGGTCGGTACTACCGATAAAGACTCTCTGGCAGCTGAAAATCAGGTTATCGGTATTATCTGCACAGGGTCGGTAGTACCGCCCCCCCAAAAAAATTCAGCCCGCGAAACAGCCCCAAACTTTCGATCGATGGATCTCCCAAACCACTTGGAGTCTTGAGACAAAATTTTGGGGAGATGATGAACACCCCAAGGAGAGGATATGCCCCAAAAATTTTGGTCTCAAACTCCCTACAACTCCCGGAATCGCGAAACCTTGCCAAGAACACTATGAACTAGGGTTCATCCGAAAATCAACGAATCGAAGGCCAAATCCGGTGTTTGAGGGGTCAAGATCATCCACAAAGAGGCACAAGGCACTCACCCATGATCCCCTCAAAGAAATCCGGAGAGAAACGCCCTCAAATCGACGAATCGAGCGATGAACGAAAATTCCAAGAAAAGCACCAAAAAGAGCTCCGAAAATGCAACAAAATCAACTCGGGAATAGAAAGATTGGCACAAGATTTAGAGGATGAATTCACTATGAATATCTTGTTCAATCGATTACAAGCCACTCCTAGAATCCAAATCTAAGATGGCAAAAAGCTCCAATCAAAGAGCCACTCTCTCCTCTCTCCCTCTCTCCCAAAGCACTCCAAAATGAAAGAGCACTCCACCTACAAGCCAAAGAGTTGGCTGAAAATTCAGCCCCCTCCTCCTATATATAGGCCCTCCGGAAAAGACCGAAGTACCCCTACACTAGGAGTTACAACTCAAGCCCTCACAGGGGCATTTTGGTCAACACATGAAGTTCTCCATCGGACGGCCGCACATCCATCGGGCCTTCGCGTCCTCCCAATGCAAGCACCTCGATCATGCCGCGTGTCGCCCGCTTCGAAGCTTCTCGGCGCGCCCGGATCCCGTCTCCGCCCGCCGAGCCTCCGGTCTTGGTTTTGTGGCTCAACCAAGTAACCCCGACGGTTTTGTGGTGAACCGCCGTAAACCCCACGGACTCGGTGCAGCATCCACACCAATCCCACTCATGACTTGGCCGCCACGTCGTCCCGGCTCGGTGTTGGTTTTGTGGCCAAACCAACAAACCGTCGTGCTCGGCTTTGTGGAGCAACCGAGGAACCCGACAGTTTTTTGGTGAACCGCCGAAAACCCCGCATGCAAGCTTCGGCCTCACCACGCCAAGCATCGGGCCCGCCAAGCCTTTCACCTCCGGCTCCCGGACGGTCTACTCAGTCTTGCCCCGTTCAATGACTTGGCCGCTACCTTGCACCGGCTCCACCTTGGTTTTGAGGCTCAACCAAGAAACCGTACCCGACTTCGTCTTGCTTTTCTTGCCACCATGCGGCCCGCACTTGATCCCGTCCGGCCACCGGGTCCATCGAGCCGAGCCTACTTGTCTCTCCACTCCTCGGAGGCCACACAGGCTAAGACCTTTCGCGCCCGCTCTTCACCTGCACCAACGCAAATCAAGCCGCAACCTGCACCTGCAATACTCGGCCAAGAGTCAGTCCACACCACGTTGTCAATCACTCATCACACCAAGGAGCGACCATCCACCGGTCCTCGGACGCTCCGGTCCTCAGACCCATATGTTTTGATAGGTTGCTTTTTATATAACCTGCTCTCATTTGTGCAATACAAGCAGCATTATTTTCATACATCATGGTAGGATTCATGATTGAACTTATACCACATGATTGTTGTATGTACTTAATCATTCTGCGAAGCCATACACATTCACGTGTGGCTTCAAATAATGCAATTATTTCAGAATGATTTGTGGATGTGGCTACTAGAGTCTGTTTTGATGGCTTCCATGATATAGCCGTTCCACCATGTAAAAATACAAAGTCTGTTTGATATCTGGCTTCATGGGGATCAGATAAATAGCCAGCATCAGAATATCCAATCAATGGTTTATCTTGGTTAAATTTGTAAAATAATCCAAGATCTATAGTGCCAATAAGGTATCGGAAGATATTCTTAACTCCCGCCCAATGGCGTTGTGTTGGAGCAGCGCTGTATCGAGCTAGCAAGTTTACCGCAAATGCAATGTCAGGCCTTGTGCAATTTGTGATATACATTAGCACTCCAATGGCACTGAGATATGGAACCTCTGGTCCCAATACCTCTTCATCTTCACCTTTAGGTTTGAATTGATCTTTATCAACTTCAAGAGAGCGAACGACCATAGGTGTTTTAGATGGATATGATTTATCCATATTGAATTTCTGTAGAACTTTTTGGGTATAAGCAGACTGATGTACTAAAATCCCTGTTGGGAGGTGCTCAAGTTGTAAACCTAAGCAAAATTTGGTTTGACCCAAATCTTTCATTTCAAATTCCGTCTTAAGATGTTTGCGTGCTTCATCTATATCTTGTCGAGTCCCAATGATATCGAGATCATCAACATACACAGATATAATGCAAAATCCAGTTGAGGATTTCTTGATGAATACACATGGGCAATCATCATTGTTGGAAAAAACATTTCGAAGAAGGAATTCCTTTAGTCGGTTGTACCACATTCTTCCCGACTGCTTTAAGCCATATAATGACTTTTGAAGCTTTACACAATACATGTTGCGTGAATGATTCTTGTTCGGGATATCAATTCCTTCCGGAACTTTCATGTAGATATCTGAATCTAGTGACCCATAAAGATATGCTGTCACTACGTCCATGAGATGCATGGATAGACCTTTTTGAGCTGCCATTGCTATTAAGTATCGGAATGTTATACCACTCATAACTGGAGAATATGTTTCATTGAAATCGATGTTGGATTTCTGCATGAACCCTTGTGCTACAAGTCTCGCTTTGTATCTCACCACCTCATTATTTTCATTCCTTTTACGGACGAAAATCCATTTTGATCCCACAGGAAAAATGTGATGAGGAGTAGGCATCACTACGGAGAATACCTCTCGTTTCTTGAGCGAGTCTAATTCTGCCTTGATTGCTTCCTTCCATTTGACCCAGTCGGAGCGCTTGATGCACTCTGCCATGGACTTAGGTTCTGGATCAATACGAAGGTCATTTGAAATCTTTGTGGCAAAGTAAATGTCGACATTTGTAGTCTTTCTGTTGTATGATTCTCCAGAATCAATATAATTAATGGAAATTTCTTGTACCCCTAGTGACTCATCTTGATTTCCCTCAACGATTGAGTCTGGGTCTTCCGATGTCCTAGCACATATATTATTTTGTGCACTTGTGCTAGGTATGTGATGTATCTGTTGAACATCCATATTGTTTGGATTTTCATTATCCACTTGGTGTCTATCAACTTGATGTTGATTTGCATTTACTGCTTTGGAAGTAACCTTCCTTGTTTTCCACGGAGGCTTTGGTGTAGCCTTATCCTTTGTAATAGTACTTCTCCCCCTCTTATTTTGATTTGGGAGTTGTCGAGTAGGAATTGCTACTCTCTCTGGTACATTTACAGCAGGATTATGTGATTTAGTGACACCTTTGTAGTCAGTAAATGCTTCTGGCAGATTATTTGCAATGTTTTGCAAATTGATGATCTTCTGAACCTCACGTTCAGATGCTATAGTACGTGGATCATAGGACTGAATACCAGTGGTATTCCAATTTATTTCTTGGTATTTTGTTTGGTACTTGTCTCCCCCTAATGCCGGGAAATTATCCTCATCGAAGATGCAATCAGCATACCGGGCAGTGAATAAATCCCCTGTAAGAGGTTCAAGGTACTTGATGATTGACGATGATTTGTACCCAATATATATCCCCAATTTTCTATGGGGGCCCATTGATGTACGCTGCGGTGGTGAAATCAGTACGTATACAACGCAACCGAATTTTCGCAGATGGGAAATACTTGGTTGATTTCCACATACTAACTGCAACGGGGAAACCGTATTGTATGCAGTAGGTCTTATTTGAATCAAATCAGCGGCGTGTAAGACCGCATGACCCCAACATGATGTTGGTAGATTGCAATTCTGTAATAATGGTCGAGCAATTAACTTTATTCTCTTGATAAGAGATTCGGCTAATCCATTTTGTGTATGTACATAAGGAACAGAATGTTCCACATTTATGCCTAGAGCCATACAATAGTCATTGAAGGCATGTGAAGAAAATTCAGCGGCATTGTCCATCCTGACAGTCTTGATAGCATATTCAGGATGGTGTGCTCTTAATTTGATAATTTGAGCAATGAACCTTGCAAAAGCATGGTTTCTTGTGGACAATAAACATACGTGGGACCATCTAGTAGATGCATCAATAAGTACCATGAAGTACCTAAATGGTCCGGTTGATGGATGAATGGGACCACAAATATCTCCTTGAATGCGTTCAAGGAATTGTAGTGGTTCAGCCTTTATTTTAAGATAAGAGGGTCTTAAAATTAATTTCCCCGTGGCACATGCAGTGCACACAAAGTCTGATGGCTTGGGAAATTTTGAAGTAGTTAATTTATGACCGATTGAATTGCCGATAATTTTTCTCATCATCCCTATGCCGGGATGACCAAGGCGATCATGCCAAATCTTGAAGATATCAAGATTTTGAAAAATTACCTTGTATGCAACATGTTGTACGGGTTTGATGTATGTATAATACAATCCAGATGATAGTGAAGGAATTTTCTCAAGCAGTTGCTTGTTATATCCGTCATTTTTAGTGATGAATAAGTATTCATCTTTGTTGTCACTATTTGTCTCCACATGGAGACCATTGCGACGGATGTCTTTGTAACTCAATAGGGTACGAGTTGAATCGGGATACAGGAGTGCATCCTCAATTACTATTTGAGTACCCATAGGGAGAACAATTGTGGCCCGTCCGGAACCAACAATTATAGCATCGCGGCCCGCGATAGTTGTGACATTTCCTTTACTCTTTTTGAGAGTTTGGAAATATTTAAGTTCTCTGAGTATGGTGTTAGTTGTGCAACTATCCACCAAACAAAGTTCTTCCTCCATTTGGATTGTCCCCGTAGGATAATCTAGGATGAGTAATTTAAATTATAAGATTTTGACTCATAGATTATATAATACATACTTTATTCAATAGGTATCATAAGTAGCATATGTCTTACAATACTTTGTGACAACAAATATTTATAACACAATTATTACATAAATATGGCTATAGAACGAAGTTCTTTTAGACTATAGAACGAAGTTCTTTTCCGGGAGCAAAGAGACTAAGACATGTCTCCAAACATGTCATTGGATGGTCCATCAACAAGCATGTTGTCGGTGTTGTCGATGCTATCGATCATCATGTCGTCAGTGCTGAAGAATTCATCCACTTGCATTGGATCCTTCTCCGTGTTGTGTTCCGCAGGAACATCCTTGGAGCAACTGGCACCCGGAGTAAGCGTGGTGAAGTGCGTTTCAAACTTGTTTCCATGAACTTGCTTTGCAACATACTTTTGGTAGAGATCAACCAAATGCTTACCGGTGTGGCACTTTCTAGTTGTATGGTTGTGACAACCACACCTTTGACAAACTTGAGAGTTGTCATTGTTACTAGGTTTCTTGAAAGTGTCCTTTCCTTTGTGAGAACCCTTGCCTTTCTTGAAATTCTACTTCTTCCCTTTTCTCTTGAAATTCTTTTTGAATTTCTTATCACCAAAACTTTTATTGTTACTCTGAGCATTGAAATGAACTTCAGGCAGAGGTGCTGCACCCACAGGGCGCATTTGATGGTTCTTTGTTAAGAGCTCATCATGCTTTTCCGCTTGAAGTAAATCATATATTAAGTCAGAGTATTTGTTGTAGTTGTGGCGGCGGTATTACTGTTGCAATATCCTATTAGCAGGGAGGAATGTAGATAGAGTCTTCTCTATCATTTCTGCAGAATTGTATTATGCAACAGATTTGATTACAGAAACGAAGCTTGGTGGAAATCTTGTGAACTGCAGAATTGTATTCTGCAACAGATTTGAAATCCATCAGACGGAGTAGAGACCACTCCCGTCTTGCTTCGGGCAGAATAACACTTTGTTATTGATCATAGCGTTCTTTGAGAGAATCCCAAAGTTTCTTAGGATCATCTTCCATTATGTACTCAGCTTTGAGATCGTGATGAAGGTGATGCCTTAGAAAGTGCAAGGTTGCATACTTGTGATTGACTGGGATAGGATTTTGTGGATCAGGTTCATTAATGGTGTTAATGAAACCTTTGGCTGTAAGCACAATTTTCACATCCATAGCCCAAGTCAGATAGTTGCTACCATCTGCTGCAAGTTCAGTGAAGTCTTTGTTATGTATTTTAGCCATTTTCCTACATGAAGAACCATATAGGATTAATTTACGGAGGTAAATTTGTGTTGTAAAGAAGCAAAATTATGCATGTAAGATGAGTCTTACAAAAATTAAGGTATAGGACATTTGTAATTCCTGTAGGAATAATTTGACTTGATAGTCATTTAATATTTCGTCCATATATATGACAATGAGATATACACATTGAAGGTAATCATCATAAAGATGTAGACCTCTCAGTGATGAGCAAAAGCTGCCTAAATGCGCGGATCTCAGGGCAAATAAGCTCTTGTAAAGAACTTATCGCAGCCAGCGTCTAGGTCGCATCACCTTGTGTTATTCTCAAATCATATGTATAGGCCTTAATTTTGATTTTGCTTAATTTTCTATTTAATGTAGAAAATGAATGAAGTGATTATGCAAAAATAAAATAAATTGCATAAATAAGAATTGTTCTAACACCTAAAATGATATGCGGATCATTAACATGCACAATTACTGCGGTAATTATAACATCCAAGTTACATAGGTGTGAATACCGGAGGGTACATAACATAATGTGCTTGACAACACATATTTACAGAACAATTCAGGGTCTAAAACATAAAAATACAGAACTGATAATTCTGAAAACGTAAATAGATAATAGCCTAAGGGCTTATTGGTAAATTCAGGGGGGTCAGTTAAACTTTTCAGAAGTTGGGGAGGTTCTGATGAACTCTCTGAAAGTTGGAGGTGTTCTGATGAACTCTCGGAAAGTTGTAGGTGTTCTGATGAACTCTCGAAAAGTTGTAGGTGTTGTGATGAACTCTCAGAAAGTTAGAGGGTGTCCAGCGGACTTTTGGAGTGTGGAGGAGCAGTGAGGCCCATTTTAGCCTGCGGGCTTTTTTTTCTATTCGGCCTGGTCTGCGGACGGCCCGTGGCGAAAACTGGGCGCGGCCCAGTTTGGCCCAACGCGGCTTGGCCCGCGTATATAAGGGAGGAGGGGATGCGGTTAGGGTTTGAAACCCTTTTCCTCCTCCCCCTGGTAACCTCCGCCGCCGCCGCCTGTAGGAATGGCCGGCGGCGCCGGCGTGGACCGGCCGGCCGGAGTGCCGGTGAGGCAGATCCGCCGGCGTCCTTTACTCCTCCGTCTTCCCCCATCCTCTTTCCTTGCTCCCGTCCGCCCCCTTCACTCCGCCCCCCCCTGCAGGGCCGGCCATGGCTGGTCGCCGGCCGCTGGCCGGTGTTCAGGCGTCAAGGTTGGGGAGCCCCAGCGCAGCCGGGCTCCAGGTGCCTCGGCGGATGCCCGGGCGGCGGTCGACGGCCGCTAGACGACCGAAGAGTTGCGCCGGAGTGGGTCCCGCCTCCTGAGTCGTCGACGACGCGGACGGAGGTCCGCCGGCGTGGTTGAAGAGGGGCGGCGCTCCCCGGCGAGCCGCCATGGTGCCGAGGACGAAGCTCGGGTGCATGGGCGCGTACGGTCCGGCGAGGCCGGGCGACGTCGCGACGGCCGTGAAGGAGCGGATGGCGGCGGTGGGGCCGGCCTGAGGACTGAACCCGACGTTGCCGGTCGCCGTCCCTGGTGCAGGTACGTGGATGTCGGGGATGACCCCCACTCCTTGTTCCTGTGTTGCAGGACGACGGAGGCGAAGAATCAATGGACGGCGAGGTCGTTCTTCTGGTGGCGTTGGCGTCGGAAGACGTGCAGTTGCCGGCGCGAAGCGAGGGACCAAGCCAGTCGTGTATGGCGGTGTCGCCGTCCTGGTATGCTCGGAGGAGCGGTTGGTGCTCGCCGCCGGCGAGGGTTGGCGTGGTGGTGGAGAAGCACGGCGGCCTCGGCGACCACGGCGTCCACGACGACCTCCTCCACCACGACGGCCGAAAGCCCGGCGGCCATGGCGTCCACCCCGCGTGCAGAAGCAACAACGACCTCGGGAACGGATGGGTATGGCGAGGTAGGAACCCATGGGGGTCTCGATGAAGTGCAGGGTGGGATCCATGTCTCACCCTTGAGGAAGGCCGGCGGTCTGTCGCCGGCGAGGCCCTGAGGCCTCCTTTTTCTTTTTCGGTGAGTTTTTCTCTCAGCGTGTAGGCTCGTGCTGATAACGTATTGTGAGTGAAATGTAAATGGAATGAACAGTGTATTCTTGATTGATTGAAGAGGGGGTGGACCCCACATATTTACATGGTTGAAGGGGTGCGAGTTGTAACTGCACACACCCCTTCGGGAGGATGTGCCTGTGAAAGGCGGTTGTCATTGTGCTAATCACAATGATTATCTTAATTACATAATTAAGCTAATGATCATCATCTCATATTTCGTAACATTCTCCACGCGGCCGTCCCTGTCCCGGACTGGTCAGAGTCGTCTGACGACTCAGATTACGAAAGCTCGGATGATTTTAGTGGTATTTCGGTTGAAGAAGAAGGCAGGATGCAATCGCAAGCAAATGGGCTCATCTACTGGGTTTACCGCCGGTGTAGATACTACAATGTGTATGATGATTCAATTTATCTAATTTCACTTGACACCGCCTCCATGGAGTTCTCCTTCGCCGAGCTCCCCAAGTGCCTGAGCAGGTGCGCCTTCGAAGCTGGTGAAACAAAGGATGGCGTCGCCTGCCTTGTTTATCTGGATGGACTCAGTGTAGGTGTGGTGAAGCACACAAGGGATGACGACGATAATGGTGGTGCTGGGAGATGGGTTCCTGACACGGTAGTCCCCTTGGACGGAGAGCTTGAACGAGTCTTACAGAGAAGTGAAACAGATGACAAACTCTCTCTTATAGCAGTTAGAGATGTCAACATCCTGTGGTCTCTGGAGCCATTCTCCCAGGAGGTATTGTTGGTTCATGTCCCTGTGCCTGGAAACGATGAAACTGGAGAAGCTGTTCCAGAGGAGGACTTGCGAGCAGTCTTGTGACTGCCATGCGATTCCCTGTATTATGGCCTGGCCACCTTGCTTACTTGATAACAATGGGCGGTTCGCACTTGATGATGCTCTGTGAAATGCAACGCTGACACTTGGGCGTGAGGAAGAAAAAAACAATCAGAATCTTCAAATCGAAATGCAGGTCCAGGTACATTAGAAAACTTTGGAAGATGCATGAAAGTATGGAACCAGACATGTCTACTAGAGAAACAACCTTTGGTCCTGGAGAGCAAGTGATGGATGTTGTGGGATTTTCTTACAGAGATTCAAATGCTACACGCACAAGAGATTGGAAGTATCAGGCTCATCTTTCATTTTGCATGCCATATATTTTTCTCGTCACTGTTTGAAATTTATGGAAGTTCATGTGACCGTAATTGTGAAGCGATAGAGAGTGCACCGATCCATTCTCTAGCATATTTCGATGAAGTTCTCGACTTCAAGATCGGAGACTTCAACTATATAGACTATCTAAATAAGAAAAATGGAGTATGAAATATGTGTCGTGCATGGATGCACCTCTCTATCTTTATTAAGACCTTAAGTATTGGTGTATAAACTTTTTATATATTTTGAACTTGTTATCTTTGTTAAGACCTTAAGTATTGATGTATTAACTTTTTATATATTTTGAACTTGTTATCTTTGTTAAGACCATAAGTATTGATGTATGAACTTTGTATATATTTTGTTCTAGAGCAAGTGATGTATGAACTTTGCCAATAGGTAAAACTGACTGGCGTATTAGATTAGTATACGTGAACCAAACAAATACGAAACAAACTAAAAAGAAAAGAAAAAAAAATTAAGAAAAATACATTAGTACCGAGTTGTATCCCCAACCGGTACTAATGTCACATTAGTACTGGTTGGGTTGAACCGGTACTAATATGTCCTCCACATTAGTACCGGCCGGCCAGTACCGGTTAGACAACCGGTACTTAATGAGGTTTTCCAACCGGTACTAAAAGCCGTTTTTCTAGTAGTGACAATAATGCCTCAATTGATTTGCACTGGTGTTTACCAAAATGCCAGTTCATCAAACGGTTTGATCATTCAAGGCCTTTATATTAATTCCTGCTTATTTATATGTGTAAGCACTTTTTAGCAGTTAGCACACTGCTGCAAACAATTGTGAACAATATTTGTTTCTTAGGTTTTCTACCGTGTTTTCATAATTTCCTTTATATCCTTGGTTGTGGTATTAGTTTAGAGTCCTTTTTCTGTTTTTCTGTTTGCAATATTAGTTTTTACAAAATGTTTGTGTATTTGGAATCAGCAGTCAATTCAATCCATGCAACTAGATTTTTGCAGCATGCTCATCTAACGGTCTTAGCCCCTCTTTTATTCCTCAATGCAGCTCACCCCGACAGATATAGGGCGCGTTTAGTTGGGAGAAATATTTATGCGGAGAAATTTTTTGACCCTAAAATAAGTTGTATTGGGAGGACTAAACATAGGCTAATTACACATCTAATTACATGATGGCAAAAAATCATGAGACTAATCTATTAAGCCTAATTAATTCAGTATTAGAGATATTTACTGTAGCATGACATTGTCTAATCATGTCATAATTAGGATCATCAGATTCAAGTCTCGAGTTTCGAGAGGGATTATGGAATAGATTTTGTTATTAATTCATGTTTAATATTTCTAATTACTGTCCGTAGTTTTAATGTAACGGGTGGGTGGAGAAACTTATAAAACTAAACAGGACCATAGTGCCGTTAGTATCTAAACCTTGTTTATTAACATTTAAGAATAATTTTGAGATTTCATTTTTTGGCCTATAAATTGTCTTTCCTAGAGTCCACCCTATAGAGTTAATAGTTTATTAGATATTTTCTTATTTTTGTCATAAGAAAGAGTAGATAACTAGATATTGCTTCCTTCCTAACAACAGGAGAAATTAAATACTACTCCCTCCGTCTTATCGTTTGAGCTTTTCTACATATATTTCTTTTATTATACATCTAGATATATAATTATGTCTAGATACATAACAAAAGGAATGTATCTACAAAAGTCAAAACGCTAAGTAATATGAAACGGAGGAAGTAGTAATATTATTTACTATCAGTTCTCTAGTTTTCTCTCATTTCTTACCACTTCCGCCTAATATAGTTAACCAAGGCAAATTGAGATAATATGGGCTTAGTTGTTCCAAAAAAGGGCCTAGTTGGTCATGAAGGGGATCAGACAAAATTATACGAAATGAAACCCAAAATACTACCTCAGTCCTTAAATATATGACGTTTAGGACAAAATATTTAGTTCATTTTGAACTAATTTTCTTGTCATAAACGTCATATATTTAAGAACCGAGGGAGTAGTAGTGAGTTTGTTAAATAAACACTACTCTCTCTGTCCCTAAATAAATATCGTTCGGGAAGTATGTTTGTGAGAGGAACACGTTTCCCGAGCGACACTTATTTAGAGATGAAGGGAGTACATTCGTCTTTAAATATACACTATTGGAAACCGGTTGTTTGATGAGTGCTTGGTGGTTTACCGAGTGCATTATATCAGGCACTCGGCAAACAACTACTTTGTCAAGTGCCGCACAAAAAATATTTGATAAAGAAAATACACTCGGCAAAGATTCCTCTGGCACTCAGCAAACGCAAACTTACTTATTTGTCAAATGCATTTTTTTTGGGCACTCACAAAGATCTTGTTTGCTGAATGCTGGAGAAAAAACATAGAGAAATTCAAATCACATTTTGAAGCAGTAAATTATGCAAATTAAAAGGTTTTCAACTACAAAGTTACAACACTTCTCAAGATGTACAACTTTTATTTTGATTATTTCTTCATTTGACAAAGCTATAGTAACATTGTTCAGAAAATCTATATCTCTCACATAGTTTCGTGAATTGAGATATATATAAGATTTGTGAATAAATGTTACTATCATTATGTCGGATGAACAACTGACCAAAATAGAAGTTGTAGATCTTCCAAACTTATACAACTTTGTAGTTAACACTTTTTAACTTGAGTTAACAAAAAGTACTTTTGAATTTCTCAAATTTTAAAATTTGAATTTTCAAACGACTCATATGGGGAAAAATTAAAATAAAAGTTGTAGATCTCGGAAAATCATGAAGCTTTGTAGTTGACAATTGATGGCACCGCTTGCACTGTATATCTAGATGGACTCAGTGTTGGTGTCGTGAAGCAGACAAGGGACCACGACGACGATGGCGGTGTTGGGAGATGGGTTCCTGACACGGTAGTCCCCTTGGACACAGAGCTTGAACGAGTCTTAAGGAGAAGTGAGACGGATGCCGAACTTTCTCTTTTAGCAGTCCCGGATGGCTACGCATATTTGTCAACATCCGTGACATCCTGTAATTTCTGGAGCGATGAACGCAGGAGGTATCGCTGGTTCATGGGTTTGTTTGGATTGTAGGGGTAAATATTTACCCCAAATAAATGTTTTACTCCTTCTATTTGTCTCTAATAATATTTACTTCTTAAGGTATTTGGATTTAAAGGTAAATGTGGGGTAAATGTTTATTTGGATGTGAGAGAGAGGGTTGAGGTCTACCATAATTATGCTCCAATTTGCTACTTTTTAGGGGTAATGGAATTAGGAGGGGCAAAACATTTACCCCACCACATTTGCCCCACATGTTTGGCACCTTAGGGGTAAATTTAGCAGTGTGTCTGGAAACGATGAAACTGGAGAAGTTGTTCCAGAGGACTAGTGTGTTTTGTGACTGCCATCGAATTTTTTCTTTTTTTACATTTCTTTTTTCTCTATTTTGTAAAAATAAATGATCCGCCAAAAATTTTGCAAAACTATACATCTACTGCCGTGGGGCACGGCACCCCTACCGCCGTGCCCCACGGCGGTAGATACAGTACCGCACGCGGGTGTACTGTAGCGTCTGCTACCGCCGTGTCCCACGGCGGTAGGGGTACAGTCTGTTTTCAAAAAATTGTAACTTTTTTGTTTGAACTCGGATGGAAGTAAACTTTATATGAAAACTGTAGCTTTCGACGAGATCTACAACTTTGTAGTTCAAAGTTTTTTTATTTGAAATCATCTTCATACTCAAATAATCGATATACTATCCGGATGTCAGTTTTCATATCGAGATCTCAGTTATCAGTTTATTTTCAAAAAATTATAACTTTTTTGCATGAACTCGGATGGAGGTAAACTTTATATGAAAATTGTAGTTTTCGATGAGATCTACAATTTTGTAGTTCAAAGTTCTTTTATTTGAAGTCATCTTCATACTCAAATAATCGATATACTATTCAGATCTCAGATCTGAGATCTGAATAGTATATCGATTATTTGAGTCCGAAGATAGTTTCAAATGAAAAAACTTTGAATTACAAAGTTGTAGATCTCGTCGAAAGCTACAATTTTCATATAAAGTTTACCTCCATTCGAATTCAAACAAAAAGTTACAATTTTTTGAAAACACACTGTACCCCTACCGCCGTGAGACACGGCGGTAGCAGAAGCTACAGTACACCGCACGTGGTACTGTAGCAACCGCCGTGGGGCACGGCGGTAGGACCCCTACCGCCGTACCCCACGGCGGTAGATGGATAGGTTTACAAAATTTTTTGCGGACTATTTAATTTTGCAAAATTGAGGGGAAAAAATGTAAAAAAAGAAAAAATTCCCTGGCCCAGTAGTTGTAGCATGGGCCGGACATGTAGGCGAAATATGTGACGTGGAGGAGAGAAGAGAGGTGAGAGAGAGAGAGCTGCTGGTCGCCAGACTCGGCGCCGAGCGCGGTACGCGCGCCAAGGCGTTCGGTGGCAGGCGCCACCCTCCCCTCTCTCTCTGCAGGTAGGACCTACGCAAATAAAAAACATATTTGAAGGAAGGAAGAGACCAGTTATTGTATCACTTGGTCTATTATTCCTGTAGATAGCTTGCTTTTTACACACGCTTATTGGCCCTGCTCTTACTTGGTAACACTGGGCGGTTCGCACTTGAAGATGCTCTGTGAACTCCAATGCTGAAACTTCGGCGTGAGAGAATAAATTAAAAAGCAGTCAGGATCTTGAGCAAATCGAAATGCAGGCCAAGGTACATTGCAAACTTTTATTTCTTTGGAAGATGCATGGAAGTATATGGAACCAGACAATAATGCTTCAATTGATTTGCACATTGTTTACCAAGATGTCAGTTCATTAAACAGTTCGATCCTTCATGGCCTTTATATTAATTCCTGCTTATTTATGTAAGCACTTTTATCAGTTAGCACTGCTGCAAAGAATTGTGAACAATATTTTCTTCTTAGGCTTTCTACCCTGTTTTCCTAATTTCCTTTGTGTCCTGGGTTGTGGTACTAGATTAGAGTCCTTTTTGTTTTTTTTGTCTATTTGCAATATTTTGTTATGAAGATAGCATGTTATGTTTAATCAATCTTCATTGGAAGATATATCACCCATATAATTTGGTCATGTTAACTGTGGTACTTTGCTTTCTCATTCGAGTGTGGATTTTCCACACATGGTCAGGGTTAGCCAAACCGCAAACCGTGCGGTTTTTAAAACTGAAAAAACCGGACCGGTAACCGGCCGAACCGCGCGGTTAGCCGAGAGGCACGGTTTGGTAGGGTCGGTTTGATCCGGTTAACCGTGGTTTTTACAAACCGTACCGCAGCAGTTCTAGCGGTTACCGCGATAAATCACGCGGTAACAGTCGGTTTGGCTAACCCTGCACATGGTAGCGCTAGCACATTCTGCTTCAAAGTTGAGAGTTTCAGACTGTGTGCAGCGTCCCCTTGTACTTTTGTTTGAGGAACAACCTGACACCAACAGACAGTAGTAGTACGGAGTATCACAGAATTGGTTAGTGATTTCTAGTAGGAACTAATTAGCTTTGTACACAGTATAGTCAGCTTGCATCTTAGGGTCCGTTTGGTAGGGCTCCGGCTCTGTTTTTTGCCGGAGCCCTACCAAAGAGGCTCGTGAAACGGCTCCTTGCCGGAATCCGTCGGGAAATGCGCTCTCTGGAGCACTTGGGCCGGGGGGGAGCTGGTTTTTGCAGCTCCCCCGCAGCTCCACCGGTTCCTCCCCGCCGGTTGCCAGCCCTGCCCCCGGTGGGGTCCATCGGTGGCCGGCGGTTGCAGAGCGCGGGAAGAGGTTGCAGGGCGCGGCGCGGTCGGTCGGAGCTAGATCCGGGCCGGACAGCGGCCGGCGACGGAGAAGGGGGCGACGGCAGCGAGCGCGACGTGGAGGTGGACGCAGACGGCGCTGGAGGTCGCCGGCGGAGCTGGACGACGCCGGCTTCTTGCTGCCGCCGGCCATGGGGGGCGCCTCCTCCCCTGCGCGCCGGCGGGATCTTGAGCAGGAGGGCGGGCGGGAGGAGATGGCGGCAGCGGCAGCATCCCCCTCGGTCACCTGGGCGGCAGGCGGGACCTCGACGTGCGGCACGCGGCGCTGCTCGTCGGTAAGGGTGCCCCTGGGCAGAGGCGGCGTGGGCGGGTCCCCAGAACGGAACCACGGCGGGCCGTCCTCGAGCGCGGCCGGAGCCGGGGCCGGCGCGTCCGGGAGCGGCGGCGGCGGCTGCTGCTGGCGGTGCGCGGGCTCCGGCGTGTCCCGGCGCTTGAGCACGTCAGGGCGCCCTGGTCCGCCGCGCCGGCATCTCGAGCAGGAGGTGGAGGCCGCTGCTGCCGGCGGGATCTCGAGCAGGATGGCGCGGAGCCTGGCTGGACGGCGAGCACGGCGCGGGCCCTTGCCTGGACGGCGACGACGGCGAGGCGAGCGCGGCGCAGAGGAGGCGCTGGGAGGGAGGTGCGGCGGGTGGGTGAATGGATTAGTGATAAGGGGAAGGAAAGAGAAATGAAAAAGATTAAGAAGGAGAGAAGAAAGAAAAATAAAAGAAGGAAAAAATAAAAGAGGAAAAAATAAGAAAAGAGGAAAAAAAGGAAAAAGGAAAAAAAAAAGAGGGGTATTATGAACATTTCAACTTTTACACAGTCAGGAGAAGCTGTTTTGCCAAATGTTTCTCCAAAACGGATTCAGCCCCCCCGCAGAATCCGCTCCACCAGCACAGCCACAGCCGGAGCCGCCACAGCCGGAGCCGGAGCCGTGCCAAACACACCCTTATAGTGGCCCAATTCGCGACCAGCACACAAGTTTTCAAATCGGCAAATGGCCCATCATATTGTACAGCAGCTCAAATATGAAAGTTTCTTAGATGCAGTCATTGAATACCAGCTCAAACATTGCCTCTGTTGTCAAAGAAAAAAAAAAACATTGCCTCCATCTTTTCAACGTGGCGCCCTTGTATCCCTACTTCATGGCCTGGCCTGATTTCTACAAAATGCATGTTTGGAATCAGCAGTTCAATTCAATCCATGCATGCAACTTGATTTTTGCAGCATGATCTTCAGTGGTCTTAGCCATTTTTTTTTGAAATATGATATTTTTATGCTGTGGTTTGCTTTATCAATTAAAGTTCTTTAAAAATGACTTAAATGTGACTATGTTTGTATAAGTTTTTGAATACGATGAGCGTTCAAATTTGAAATAAAAAAGTCAAACGACGTACAATTTGAAATGAAGAAAGTACCCATGAACTACAAATTTGACATAATTTTATTTAATTTTAGTTCAATGTTATGCCACCTATATATGCGAACCCGACAGATTGTGAAACGAATGGAGTTACAAAAAGTTTTGGATTAAACAAAAATAATTTTAAATAATATTTCTCTATTAAAACTCTGACTTACAACTTTTGGTGCAAATAAATGGGCACTTCTAAATTTGGACACTTATATAGTGACCAATTTGAGCCTGAAATTAAAACTCTGAATTAAATGTCCAATTTAGAATTCAGCCAAGGTATCATGAACTACGTAATTATGGTATTTATAAATGCGCAATTTCAACTTCAGAACGCAATCGGATTCCACCCATTTTGTCGCGCTAGGGTTACAGTATATGTAGGCTGCTGTCAGCCGCCGCCACAACCCAGCAGGAGCAGCCCACATTGCTCTGTCTTCGCCTGCAGCCGCCATGACCCGCCCACGCCGTCGTCGTCGGCGGCGGACGAAGTCTCGCGAAGCCGCCGCGGGTACACACATATCCTCCCTCAGCGACGACATCGTGCGGGAGATCTTCCTCCTCCTCCCGTCCCTCGCCACGCTTGTCCGCGCCGCCCTCACCTGCCGCGCGTGGCGCCGCGCGGTGGCCTCCTCACCGGCCTTCCGGCGCCGCTTCCGCGCCCTCCACCCGACGCCGCCCCTGCTCGGCCTCTTCATCAACACTCACAGGCTATACCGCCCCCCTTGCGTCCCGGCTTTCGTCCCTGTCGTCGGCTCCGGTGACCGGGACCTCGCCGCCGCCGTCCGCGGCGGGGACTTCTTCCTCACCGCCCTCCTGGAGCGCTCCGGCGAGGCCGCCGACTGGGAGCTCCTCGACTGCCGTGGCAACTACGTCCTTGTGGCCGATCGGAGACCTTGGACTCGTGAAGCACTCATGCTTAACCCATTGATGCGGCTCAGTGAACATGCGTTTGATATGTACGACCCCGTTGAAGATGAACATGACAGCGATTACGGAGAAATTACTTATCCTCGCCTGGTCTGCTCGGATGAGGACCCCACATCGTCGTTCCACCTTGTGCTTCTAGAGACTGAGGGGTTCAAGCTACGAGCTTCCGTCTTCTCCTCGGACACGGGGGAATGGTCAGTTCTCCACGCGGTCGTCCCGGTCCCGGACTGGTCTGAAGACTCAGATGACGGTGCATCTGATGACATTTCGGTTGAAGAAAAAGGCAGGATGCAATCGCAAGCAAATGGGCTCATCTACTGGGTTTACCGCCGGTATAGATACTACAAGGTGTATGGTGGTGAGCCAGTATATCTAATTTCACTTGACACCGCCTCCATGGAGTTCTCCTTCGCCAAGCTCCCCCAGTGCCTGAACAGGTGCGCCTTCGAAGCCGGTGAGACAAAGGATGGCGCCGCTTGCATTGTATATCTAGATGGACTCAGTGTTGGTGTCGTGAAGCACACAAGGGATGACGACGACGATGGTGGTGTCGGGAGATGGGTTCCTGACACGGTAGTCCCCTTGGACACAGAGCTTGAACGAGTCTCATGGAGAAGTGAAACGGATGCCGAGCTTTCTCTTTTAGCAGTCCGGGATGGCTATGCATATTTGTCAACATCCGTGACATCCTGTAATTTCTGGAGCGATGACGATGAACCCAGGAGGTATTGCTGGTTCTGTCCCTGTGCCTGGAAACGATGAAACTGGAGAAGTTGTTCCAGAGGACTGGTGAGTTTTGTGACTGCCATGCGATTCCCTATATTATGACCTGGCCACCTTGCTTACTTGGTAACACTGGGCGGTTCGCACTTGAAGATGCTCTGTGAACTCCAATTCTGAAACTTCGGCGTGAGAGAACAAATTAAAAAGCAGTCAGAATCTTGAGCAAATCGAAATGCAGGCCCAGGTACATTGCAAACTTTTATTTCTTTGGAAGATGCATGGAAGTATATGGAACCAGACAATAATGCATCAATTGATTTGCACATTGTTTACCAAGATGTCAGTTCATTAAACAGTTCGATCCTTCATGGCCTTTATATTAATTCCTGCTTATTTATGTTGAACAATATTTGCTTCTTAGGCTTTCTACCCTGTTTTCCTAATTTCCTTTGTGTCCTGGGTTGTGGTACTAGATTAGAGTCCTTTTTTTTTTGTCTATTTGCAATATTTTGTTCCGAAGATAGCATGTTATGTTTAATCAATCTTCATTGGAAGATATATCACCCATATAATTTGGTCATGTTAACTGTGGTACTTTGTTTTCTCATTCAAGTGTGGATTTTCCACACATGGTGGCGCTAGCTTATTCTGCTTCAAATTTGAGAGTTTCAGACTGTGTGCAGCGTCCCTTGTACTTTTGTTTGAGGAACAACCTGACACCAACAGACAGTAGTAGCACGGAGTATCACAGAATTGGTTAGTGATTTCTAGTAGGAACTAATTAGCTTTGTACAATATAGTCAGCTTGCATCATATAGTGGCCCAATTCGCGACCAGCACACAAGTTTTCAAATCGGCAAATGGCCCATCATATTGTACAGCAGCTCAAATATGAAGGTTTCTTAGATGCAGTCATTGAATACCAGCTCAAACATTGCCTCCATCTTTTGTTGCTGGACCATCTCCATCCGCTGCGCTATATGACTCACGAGCAGTAGCGGCAAATGAAAGCGGAAACCACAGAAAGCTTGGAGAAGACTCATGCCCTCCTGGTGATTGTCGCTTACCCTGGCCCCACCCAGAGAAACAGGGGAGCGGAATTGAACGATGCCAAGGAGAAACAGGGGAGCAGAAGTGCAAGTGGCTGCCCAGCCGGCGAGACCAGATTAACTGATCATGATTACCGGTCGTGCTCGTGCGTGAGTGACGAGGAGAGTAGATCAGAGAAATTCACTGTTGATAGACGACGGCTCTCGGGCGGCGGCAGATCAATGGCGACCCGCCCTTCGAGCATATCCACCACAGCCACCATGCTGGGCCTCATGTCCCACCGGCTCTGGATGCAAGAGAGCGCCACCTTGACCACCATCTCCACCTCGTCCCGGTCCGCGAGCGCCATGGCCGCGTCCACCGCCTCCATGAGCTCGCCCCGCGCCATCTTCTCCCGCACGATGTACGGGAAGAAGTCCCGCGTGAAGTCTGGCGTCGCCGTCGAGTCGCCCGTGGACGCGGGCTCGAAGTTCCGGGCTTCCGGCGCCCGCCGACCAGCTCCAGGAGGGTCATGCCGTAGCTGAACACGTCCGACTTGGCCGACACGGCGTTGACCATCATCTCCGGCGCCATGTACCCCGGCGTGCCCCTCCCGCGCGTGTCGACATTGCTCAGGTCCCGCGTTATGGACATAGAGATGCCGAAGTCCGACACGTGCGCCCGGAGGTCGCCGTCGAGCAGGATGTTGCCCGGCTTGATGTCGAGGTGCAGGATCTGCTGGTGGCACTCGTGGTGGAGGTACGCGAGCGCCTTGGCCACGTCGACGGCGATGCAGCGCCTCGTCGGCCACGGCAGGAGGCGCCGCCGCGCCTCGCCGCCGTGGAAGAGCCACGAGTCCAGCGACCCGTTCTCGAGGAACGGGTAGACCAGGTACCTGCTCCTGCTGCCGCGGCCACCGCGTTGGAGGCAGTAGCCGAGGAGGCGTACCAGGCTGCGGTGGTGCACGCTGGCGACTATGGAGATATCTCTGAGGAAGTCGTCGTCCTCGGCATGGCCAGCGGTTGTCGTCATCCGTTTGACGGCGACCGCTGTGCCGTCATGGAGGCCGCCGCGGAAGACTTGCGCGAAGCCGCCTTGCCCCACCAGGGTTCGGAAGTCTTGCGTCATGGCGCGGATCTCACCAGGCGAGAAGTGCCGTGGCAGGTCTTGGATTCGGAACGTGGCCTGAAACGGGAGTAGAGGGCCCGTTTGGTCTTCGTCTTCCAGGAAGCGTGGAGCAAGCGCAGGAAGGTAATCATGGAGCCAAGGCTGTGCAATCGGATAAAGCTTCCAGAACCAAGGTTTTGCGACCCGATAAAGCTTCCAGATGCAGTACAAGGACATAGCCATAATGTTGGCCATGAACATAGTTGCCATATCTAATCCGTGAGTGGGAATTGAGACTAATAGAACTGTAAAAGCAAGGGCACCAAGAAATGCTCCGGAAACAATTTTCTCTGTCGGACCAGAGGGCGCCCAAATGTACAGACAAGCAATGGCAGGGTAGGCTACTATTTGCATGGCCAGATTTTCGCAAATTTGAGCTAAAATGATATTTAGCAATAGGACAGCAATGATTGAACCATGCAGAAGTAGAAAGGTACAATTCCGAATCCGAAGAAGGTATTGGAGCAAAGGCTGTGAGTACTGGATGCAAGACCTTGCAAACGGATAAGGCTCCAAGATGCAGTACCGAAGCCAAGGCTTTGAAAGTTTCCAGATGCAGTACAAGCATATATTCACAATATTGACCACGAACATGATCTTAATTTTGAGGATCCCAGCGGTAATTGAGAGAATTTCAAAAATCACACCAAGAAAAACACATGAAGCAATCCTTTCCATTTGACTGGAGGAGGTCCAAATGTATAGACAAGCAGTGGCAAGGAAGGATATTATTTGAATGGCTAGCGATATGGGTTTGGTGGTAAAACGATGTTTGCAATAATCGTAATTTAGCTTACACCAGGGCCTGGAACGAATCCTAGATTCTTCAAGCTTAAGATGAATATAAAAATAACCAAAAAAAAAGATGTGGAACAATATGATACCTATGATTGAACCATGCAGGATGTATTTTTTCGCCCAGATGCTTAGCTCAAAGAAGCGTCCTCGACGACGGCGAGGAGGATCAACATGAACACTGAATGCTTTAGGATGACGAGGATCAACAGGAACACTGAATGCTTGTGGATCAACTGGCACACTGAATGCTTGAGGATCAACATGAATACTGAATGCTCGAGAATGAGGAGGAACGATGAATGCTTTAGGATCAATAGGAACACCGAATGCTTGAGGATGTGAAGGGATAATGAATCCTTGAGGAACATCAAGAACACTGCTGAATGCTTGAGGATCTTCTGGATCTGCCATGAACACTGCTGAATGAGGCCCTGTTTAGTTTCCTAAAAGTTCTCAAAATTTTCGCATTGCAGACCGTGCTACTTCTCACAGAACACGTTTCTCAATACAAAAATTTTTACCACTTTTATCAAAAATTTCACCAACTAAAAGGTGCCAGGATGACTGAAATCACAAGAGGAATTAAAGCTAGCCCGGGAAAGAAGAGCTTGCGCGAGGCCCTGGAATTAGTGCTCGATCTTTCATCTTTGCTAAGGAGAAAGCTGCGACTTGGTCAGCGGAGCGCCCAAGCAAAAAGCCTTTACCGAGCCATGTACTGATGAACAACTATCTTTCCAAACCAAGGGGCGGCACGCCAAAAATATTTGGTCGTCGACGGCCGTCTGAGTCGTGGTTTCACACACGCCATGAGGAAAATCTCAGCACTCGTTCGGCGAGGAAACTTGCATTGGACTTTGCTGCGTGAAGAGTCAACATCTCTGTGCCTGCCATTGCGCATTGCGGTCGCGGCGACCATCAGTCACTACATGCTGATCGCAGCAACCGTCATAGAGCAATCCTTAGATCACTGTGGCCTGGTTGGTTCCTAGAAATCGCAGCAACCGTCATAGAGCAATGGGTCCAGCGCACTCCTCGTATCTACCCGCTGCAACTTGCGCGCTGCTCCGTCATAGCAGTGACCAACTGATCATGCATTACCACACAATTAAAGCCAAACCAAATATCCTTAATTTTGCAGATTGCTTGAATGATTAAAAAAATAAAACGTACTGTACAGGTAGTATATATGGAGTAACTATATGGAGTAGTATCCTTGTATTCTTTAACCTATTACCATCATATGACCCATACTACTAGATTTGTTAATATCTAAGGTAATATATATAGATACTTTGTTGAGTGGCTCTAGCACAATGCCACTAAAAAAGAAGCTGATTAATTTTTCATTATGGTTAAAAATAAGGTTTAATATCTCTTTGTTAGATTATCTTTAGTAAAGTGAATTTCTCTTCCATAACAAACTCTCCTTGTTGGTGTTTAGTTTGTCAAAATTGCGTAAATAAATAGTATTACAATAGCGCATTAGAGTGGAAAGTTATGAAAAAAAAACGCATTGAGACGTATGTTGTGAGAGAATATTTGGCTTGACGTGATAAGTGAATAGTTCGATGTGATGCATGAATTGTGGATATTTCTGAATGACTCAGTTGGAAATGGGCTGTCACTACCCAGGCATATAGAAGAGGATGGCAAGGCCCAATACTCGTGTCATCGGCCTAGTGCGATGGATGACGGGCCCAGCCCATGTAATAGCGAGTTCCCTGTACTTAATACGCCGGAGAGAGTGTGAGAGAGGGATGGATGAATTATTGTATCAAACAACATTATCTTCTTCCTACTGAAGGAACCGGCCCTCAGCGCCGCATCCCTGTTCTTCCCCTTCCTGTGTTCTTCTGATTCCCTTGCTGTTCTTCTGATTTCTTCTCTCGATTCCCTTCTCCAATCCTATCCCCACTACCTGCTGCTAACAATTGGTATCAGAGACACCGATTCTCGGGTGATTCGTGATCCGTAGCACCATGAATTCCTCTACCGAGATCCCCTTTGCTACAGAGATTTCTTCTTCCACCAAAATTCTCCTCGATGAAATCGACAAGCTCTTCGCCAAGCAGAACGCCAAATGGGATCAGTGGTTCGCGGATCGGGATGCGAAGTGGTCTCAACGGTTCTCCGCGTGCTCGGGCAACGTCCCCGCCAAGGTCTCTGGCAAGCTTCCTTCTCCAGCGCCGGCCACGACAACCGCCGCCTCCTCTACGTCGCCTGCAGCGGTCACCACCTCTCCGCCGCCCCCGACGCCCGCGACCGCACCCGTGCTGCCGGCCTCAAGCCCGGTGGCGCTCGCTCCTTCCGCCTCTTCCTCGGCCGTCACCGAATCCGCGTCCTCCACTGTTGCGGATGCCGCTGCAGGAGTGGGTGATGGGGGGCGAGAGATCTCGCTCGCGTCGCGGACTGCATCCACCTCGCCGGCATTCGACTCCGCCTACTCCGGCCTCGACGCGGCCGACTACAACACCGCCTCCATGCCGCTCTCCAGCGTCTCCTACACCACGCTCGCAAGGTGTTCGACACATGCTCCGAACACAACGCCGCGTCGTCCGCCACGTCTGCGTCGAGCTCCACTGCGTGCGCCTCGTCCTCGACATCCGCGGCGAGCTCGTCTCCGTGTGCTTCAACTTCGGCGACCGCGGTGCACTCCATTGCCTACCACCGTGTCATCTTCCGTAGTAGTCGCCTCCATCAGCTCCGGCAGCAAGGACTCCGCGACGCTCAGCTCCACCACCACTACCAGGAAGCCCCTGCAACTGTCGGCCACAAGGTGTTCGACACTGGGTCTCACCCATGGTGAGAGCACTCTTGTTCGTGTGAGCGCTGCGCCGGCCCTTATGTCGACCTCGCTGACTGGGTACGCCACCACACTGTGCGCCATCCCCATCGAGCCACGAGCTCGCCAACCCCGACATCAGCAAGCGCAGCGTCGACGGCTCAACTCGTGCTCGCGGCGACAGGCTGCTGTTATCAGATGAGATGCAACAAAGGTACTCTACCAACTCCACCCCTGCATACTCGGCTGGTATTGTTCTGCTATGTCAAGCCATCAAAATTCGTGATGCCAAGAAAGTGTTGGAGGAATTGCTTGTCCAGAGTACAATTATGTTGGGTCCATTACCTGTTCAGGTGTTTGAATTTGACAAAGGACTAGGGCCACTGTCTCTGCAGTTTGGGAAGCAGAGTACTGATGATAAGTTCCAACTCAGACCTATCCCTTGGCCACCCTTCAGTTTTGATACAGTAGGCGTACAATACAAACTGTTGCTGCAAATGGGGTGTTATTATTCAGATAGTGGCAGCATGACCAAGCAATTTCACCATGAACTCAGTAGTGACTGTTTGGAACATTGCCTTGAAAGTCCAGTACAATCTCATTGGGTGCAAATTTTCTGGGTTTATACAGTGAAACCTTCCTTGGAGTATATTAGTGGTGATTCCTTGCAATATTGTCTCACTTCTTATGGCGCTGCACTACTAGTTCATAGAATTATATGTCAAGATATTATACTGCTAGAATTCCTGGATGATCCAATTGCAATTCTGCAGAAACTGATTGAACATTTTAGTGCCTTCTCTGATGGTGCAAGATTAGCTACACTACAATCATGTTTTGTCAAGTATTGTTGGGTGCAGTGGGAAATACCTTGGCCTTCCTTTGAATTTCTTACATCTGTACAACTAGAGAAAGGTTTATCACATAGTTGGCTGGTTATGCTTAGTCATTCAGTTGTGGTGTTTCCTTCATATCATGCTGCAACTGTTGCTGCTTTTGGGCTGGGAATTGAAGCTTCACTGATGGATTACATATGGATTCTGTGGAAAATTTCTTGGTCATTGTATACACTGCTATGTTGGTTTGGAAATGGAACACAGCTGGCTACTTATTCTACTGGACACATGAAGCTTCACAGTGCTATCAGGCTCTACTCTGAAGCTGTAATTCATGATGGGGCAAAAATTCAGGTTGCTTCAGATGGGTTTCCATATCTGGACAACCAAGTGCATGATGTTCAGATCGTGTTCGCCAAACTTAGTGCACACTATTCAGTTATGCTAGTGCCATTACATGCTCAGGCTCTTGATACAGGACAGCTAGGCTTTACTTTTGGGTCACTGTTCAATTTTGGTTCGGACACAACGCAGCCAAGGCAACCATGGCCTCCACCTATACTAATTGAGTTTACTGGTAGCTCTCAATTCAGACCAATTCCCTGGCCACTTGCTACACTAGTATGGGGGCGTGGAGACAGACTGTTAGTTTCCAAATATTTGCAGAAATTATTGCAATGCTACACAAGTGGAACTGATGGTTATCTGTTTGAGCTTATTCAGAGAAATGGGACACCTGAGCCTCTTTGCCAAGTCACGCTCCATGTTGGTTCTGGGTGTTCTATGTCTGATATTCTAATTTACTTCTTCTCATTCAGTTTTCAATGGACCAAGACTCTGAATGTGACTATCACCAGATCTTTGCAAGATCCAAGTACATTGTTTTGGCTGTCTTCTAATGGAATGATTCCTAGACTAGTACACATGATTGCTACTGCAGTTCTGAATCAGGTAGAAATGCTGCAATGCTTGGTCCTTGTGGTGCATCAACAACAGCTCAGTGATGTGTACTTGATCTGCAGTATAATGAATCAGCATCACAATATGTTGTTTACTGAATTTTTGTTCAGATCCAACATATGTCATCTAGTTGCCTTGTTTGTGGAGTTTCTAGCATGCACTCTGCCCATGATGCACATGGTATTTGTTAACAGCACAGAGTACCAGCCATGGGATCCAGGAATAATGGTAACAACCTTCACTTGCATTTTCTTGTCAATCCAAGGTGGGGACAATTTTCTCAAGTCAAGTGGTGTATTTCTCTTGGTACTCTGTCTTGAGATGCTAGATATTTTGGAATTGTGGAGATACAATGTGAGTAGGCTGATGTTTCTCTGGCTGCACTGGAATGTGTGGATTGCTGCAAGGGTTGCTGGTCAGATCAAGCCTGAGATTTGCATGCAATCATCAGTGAAGACCGAACGAGAACTTATCATGATCATCAACTACTGGAGGTTGTCACTCTGTTCCATTCAATTTTACCATCAAGTTGTGGATGATCCATGAGATTTCTGTTATAAATTGGAAGCTACTTCAATCAACTATCTCAACCTGGTGATATCAAGTTTGTCTCATCCTCGACATCAAGGTGCTCAACATGATTAAGCAGCTTGGGGGCAAGCTGCTCTTAAGAAAGGGGGAATGTCAGTACCCAGGCATATAGAAGAGGATGGCAAGGCCCAATACTCGTGTCGTCGGCCTAGTGCGATGGATGACGGGCCCAGCCCATGTAATAGCGAGTTCCCTGTACTTAATACGCCGGAGAGAGGGTGAGAGAGGGATGGATGAATTATTGTATCAAACAACATTATCTTCTTCCTACTGAAGGAACCGGCCCTCAGCGCCGCATCCCTGTTCTTCCCCTTCCTGTGTTCTTCTGATTCCCTTGCTGTTCTTCTGATTTCTTCTCTCGATTCCCTTCTCCAATCCTATCCCCACTACCTGCTGCTAACATGGGCTTCAACCAACGTGAAAGAAAAATGCGCTGCAGGCCAGTCTTTTGGCATGGACTGAAGTGGGAATTCCTGAAGTGGTGTCATCTAAAATGGTGGCATTATAATTCTAAAAAAACTAAAATGGTGGCATCACCCCCTGGGCCTCCCCACCCATTTCGCCCTTTCCATCCTCCGCCGCAATGACCGGCGGCAACAAATCTCCGGCGGCGGCGGCGGCGGCGGCGAAACTACAGCAAAAAGGTTCTACCACCACCCACTCCCTCGCCACTGACCACCCAGCTGCAACCATGACCGGCGGCCGCAAACGCTGCCGGCAGCATCGACGGGGGAAGCCTCGCCGGGTTCCACCCATACACAAGCTCGGTGAGGACCTCCTGCTGGAGATCTTCCTCCGCCTCCCCTCCCTCGCCACGCTCGTCCGCGCCGCCCTCACCTGCCGCGCGTGGCGCCACGCGGTGGCATCATCCCCGTCATTCCGCCGCCGCTTCCGCGCCGTGCACCCGCCGCCCCTCCTCGGTCTCTTCTTCGAGCCCCCAGGTGACGTGCAGACTCCTAACACCCCTGCCTTCCCCACTTTCGTCCCCGGCCGCCGCCGCGACAGGGATCTAAATGCCGCCGTCCGTGGCGGCGATTTCTTCCTCACCTCCATCGATGAGAGGCCCGACGAAGCTCCCTGCTGGAACATGGTCGACTGCCGCCGCGGATGTGTCCTCCTCATGAATTGGGATGATTCGTCACTCGTCCTGTTCAACCCCTTGACGCGGCAGAGTGACGATGTCTTCGATCTGGGCCCTGAGGATATGTTTGACGGCAGCCGTGGCCATCATGTCCAGATGAAACCTCGCTTGCTTTTCTCTGACGAAGACCCTAAGTCATTCCGAGTGGTGCTTCTTGCCCATGACGAGTGCAGGATACGGGCTACGGTCTTTTCTTGGGAGACTTGGGAATGGTTAGTTCTTCCATGGGTGGACGTTCCGGCGACTTCAAGTGATGATGAATGTTGGATTCAAGATGATGGTGGGATGCAAGCGAATGGGTTCCTCTACTGGGTTTATGAGGATAGGAGGTATCTACTTTCACTTGACACTGCCACGATGGAATTCGACGTCACTGAGCTTCCACACTGCCTGAGGGATTCTAGCTTCCATGTCGGTATGATGAAGGATGGTGTGACTTGTATTGTTTATTCAGATCTACTGAGCATTGGTGTCTTGAAGCACACAAGGGATGATGATAGTGCTGAGAAATGGGTGCTGGACAGGGTAGTTCACTTAGACGACGAGCTTGAGCGAGTCCTCCGAATTGGATTGGGCAATAGCAATGTGCTGAACCATTTGCTGGATCATCCTAGTAATCTGTTTGTTTTGGCAATCCGGGATGGATATGTGTACTTATCAACACCAGAAGATGATCCTCAAACCTCATGTTGGTTCCTGTCCCTATGCTGGGAAACAATGAAACTGGAAAAACTGTTCAAGAGGACACATGATGATGTTGTTCATCCATACATTATGGCATGGCCACCTTCTTTAGTTGGCAATTATGGGAGGTTTGCACTTGATGATGCTCCCAGTCACTGAAATAAATTGCTAGGCATCAGTTCATCTGCTGTCACTTATCACTTCTCAGAATTCCAGGTCTGTTTCTTAGGTTGTTGACTGTTTGTTTCCAATCATGTTGGTTCCTCTCCCTATGCTTGCAAACAATATAATGAAACTGGAAAGACTGTTTCAGAGGACATTTGACAATCCTCGTCTATAGTACATTGCAGTGTGGCCTCCAGCTTTTGTTGAAGTGGTAACTGTGGGAGGTTGGTCACTTGGAGATGCTCCCTTAATGTAGTACTAGGGGTGGGTTTCGCTCTCAGTATCGGTGTAAGATTTCTGAAATCAGTCTGTTTCCTAGGCATTATTAGTCTGGTAGTCTTCTGTACCATACTTTTGCTCAAGACAAAATGGATTTTCTTCAATTTATTGTTAAATAGAGTATCTGTGTGATCCTGGCATTTTAATGGTCATGCTTTGCTTTTTTAAAATTGAGATTATTATGTGTTACTTAGTAGTTTGATGGCAGTAGATATCTAAATCTTTTCTGTATGATATATTTACTTGTATAATTCCTTAACAACTTTCCGTCCACTACAATGACTGCAATTATCTTATAAGCATAATATGTAAGAACTTGGAGACAATATAATGATTAAATGACTCATTTTGTTGATATACAATTTTACGAATGGTAATATATACTTATAGTTCTTGAAGGACCCTACCTGTACTTGGACTGAAGTTCTTTGGAAGCTGAAATATGAGGAAATCCCCTGTATGACATTGAAATCTATAACAATCCCTTGTGCCATCCAAATTTAGAGGCTGCCTTCATTGCATCAGTTCTAATTTCCACTTAATTATCTGCCGTTACCGTTAGTTTGCAGTCTAACTGCTGTTAAGTGGAGGATGAAAGGACAATACTAGCATTAGATAGGAAAACAGTTTTTTTATGCACAGGCAAACACTGCTTCCTCTGTCGCGGTGGCCTTTGGGGGCATTTTAGGGCAAATTCTTGGTCAAAATGTGCTGATCAATTAGTCAATTACCTGTGAATGTGCAGATTAGCAACAAATGCATAAAATCGTGAGGTTGGGGCACCAACCCAGCAGGCGCGCCCACCAGTGCCGACGGGGTGTTTCCCGGGGGCCATCGGGGCGTGGCAAGCATGGCAGAGGCCTGTTGTATTAAATTGCTGGGCCAAGAGGGGAACCTGTTATACTGTCATGGTGGTACTGTGATTGGCAACAAAACTAAGTGAATATTGCAGTGTCAATAAAATGTTCAGATTTGCTCCTCCTAATATGTTAGTAGCTTAGTACCATCCATGTGTAGTAATTGGTATTTTGTTTCACACATGGTATGGTACTACGCTATTGCAGAGTAAAAACTTCAGGAGAGGTTGATGAGAAGTTGAGAACCTTCTCACCAAACGCTTACCAGGGACCATTGTCAAATGCTAGACCGCCGAATTCTAATGGCCTAGCGCATGTTCTGTAGTTCATTTGACTGATGGATATCAAAGGTGATATCATTTCTTTTTCTAGATCTGTTGATGAATTCATCTTGTGGTTGCTCAGCTGATACTCTCTCAACAGAGCCACGGAAAATACTGAATAAGCAGACGCAGATGCATGTCTTGGTGTTGTTAAATCTTGGTGAAACAGAGCACACAGTAGGTTTATAGTCCGCACAAGAGATGCATCAACACGAAACAAAGTAAAAGACCAACTAGTGGAATTAAGCTTTTTGGTTGTTACAGCATGAGGCGAGTGCATAGACTGGTGTAGATCACAAACGAAAATGACATGGTTTAGTTCCAGCCTTCCAGGGAACCAACTTCTGACGGTTGCTGCCTCGCCCATTCAGGTCTGTGAGGCCCAGATGATTCACAATCAATGGAATGCGATCCAAATCTGGGGACAGTCCGACTGATGTTTGTTGACACCGTTTTTCGACACATGTCAGAGAAAAAGCCGAAGAGACATCATGAAGATCTCAAAGTTGGTAAAGAAAGGGAAGAAACAACCAGTCGGCCGATTGATAAAAGAGAGACGTGACAAAAGAAGAATACGTCAAAGGAAAGAAGACGGAGGCGGGTCAACAATCAAGTTGACATCGGGTCAAAGTCAGTTTAGAGAGTCCGATTCCTATGAGAATCGTTAAGTTTTTGATAGTTTTATTTCTTTAGATTCAAGTAAACATTGTCGTCATCGACTAGGAGTCAAATTGTTCTCAGGACATAAATAGCGACCTTGCGTGGTCGGAGAAAGTTTGTACACACCAATATACACAAAATCTTTACTTTTCAACAAGTCGGCGACTTCGCCAAAAGTTCTTCTTCTTGTTTTCTTGTTTCTTCAAACGTCGTTCTTCTAGCTCGTCGAGCTGCATCGATCGATCTCCGGCAAGCTTGTAAGTACCGTTTTATCGAATATTAACTAGGCTTTAACCTCCGAGCGCATCGCTGTGGTTTCGTCTAGTTTTATTTACAATTTATCGATATCAGTTAGGTTTGCAAGTCTTTTCTTGTTTATTTAGCTTTTATCACCAATTTATCCAGCTCGTGATCATATCATATCGGCTATCTTCGCTCCTGCATCGATTCACAACGATACAGCCGATCTAGATTGGTTCGAGTGTTGTCTCGTAGTGCTTAGCTTGCTTTGCTTTTGCTTGCACTTTGCCTATGTCATCAAATCAGCTGATCTAGCCGTTTTGAATATACTTTGCACTTCGGCTGCTATCAGCTAGCCGATTCGCTCTACAGTCGTATAGGCCGATCGGGTTGTTACTTGTTGAAGATTCACATCGGTTCTCTAGCCGATCTAACCCGTATCTAACGTTTCCTATCTTTCCGCGCTGATCAACAGGTCAGGTCGGCTGGCACGCTTTGTTACATCCCGAGGATCCGTTACGTGTTGTCGTTGAAGAACTTAATTCTGTTTTTTGCGTCAACACATCTTTGCACACCCAGTGGGACACGAAGAACTATTCCACGATGTCAATTCCGCAACAGCCTAAAGGTGTTGATCAGGCCAACATTCAACCGATCACGTTGGATCAACTCCGTAAGGAAGATAAAGATGAATATGAAGAACACATGGTAGAATATCGTCAGCTTTTATTAGGATGTTTCGGCCTGAGTAAGGAAGGAGCATTCAAAAAGACTCCTCTTCTGAGGCTCAACCAATTGGTAGTACAGGCCGAACCTGAAAAGCTTCAAGACATGATGACTAAAACTATGTGGTAAACACTGGTTGATCAAGTCTCTGTTCTCAACAATACTGTTCACAATAGTATAAAGAAGGTTGTAAGAGAACAGCTTGCAACTAGGTTAGGAGAGTTGGGAACAACCATGGAAGCACCTGGTCAATTAGAATCTCAGAGCTACAAATCTCCTACATCAGCTGCACCAGTATATCCAGCAATAAGGGATGCGAGTGGAAAATTGATTGGATTTGATTTGTCGAAAGACTCTACAGGGGGATCAAAACAAAAATCAAAGGAATTTCCTCTTCCTTATTTAGCAGTCTTCAATAATCTAAGAGGATTGGCCAGTGAGCATGACAAGGGAATTTCATTCACATATTTTAATCCTGAAGCTCAAATGTCTCAACGTATTGAAGTAGCAGCTATACATGCTCACCTTGTCAAACCAATACAAGAGGATTCTTACAAAATTCCTATAGTATCTCAGCCTTCAACATTTGAGACGGCATCGGCTGAAAAGCCGATTTCGAGTTATCAGTTCACACCAGAGCAGATGAGTCTAGCTGATAAAGCGTATGCAGTTAGGGTTTATACTGCAAAGATTCAAGAAGATTATAACAAAGCTATGCATCAAGCCATGCTGCTCGATCGGATCGCTCAACCTATGTCTTCAATTTCTCAACATCCGAGACAATCAAAAATCACAAATGAGCGACTCATACACCAAGAAATTCTGAATAGAATACTTTATTCAGATGGATTTCCTCAGTATACGGCTTTACATACTCCTTTGGCTTCACAGCCAATTACGTATGAACATCTAGGAACAGTCGGAATTATACAGAATCGGCCAAGTCCTTCGGCAGGTAATCAGCCGATCGATCACAATAAGAAATTTATGGCTGAGATTATAGATTTGATACAAAAACAATTTGGGTTGAAACCGAAGCAACAAACTGATGCATATCGGACGCCTTACCCTGCCTATTTTGATCAAGTTCCATTCCCTCAAAGGTATAAGGTACCTGATTTCACCAAGTTCACTGGCCAGGATGACACCTCCACTATTGAGCACATCAGCCGATTCATCATCCAATGTGGAGATGCAGGAACAAATGAATTATTGAGGGTGCGTTTATTCTCATCTTGACTATCAGGGCCAGCCTTTGCTTGGTTTATATCGTTACCAGCCGATTCCATTCAGAGTTAGGAGGATCTTGAAAGAAAATTTCATAGATATTTCTTCTCTGGAATACATGAGATGAAGATTACTGATTTGACCAGTCTGAAACAGAGGAACGATGAATCAGTGTCAAACTTCGTCCAAAGGTTTAAAGAGACAAAGAAGAAATGTTATAGCTTGTCTCTGACCGACAAACAATTGGCAGAATTAGCTTTTCAAAGACTCTTACCCGTCAATCAAAGAAAAATATGCTTCACAAGAGTTTGAAAACATCAGCCATTTAATGCATCGTTTGAGTCATTGAGGACCAGGTGTGTCCGAAGACCAGTGGAGGGTCGCTCCTTAGTGATGAGTGATTGACAATGTTGTGTGGACTGATGCTTGGCTAAGTGTGCAGGTACAGGTTGCGGCTTGACTCGTGTCGGTGCAGGTGAAGAACAAGCGTGAAAGGCCTTAGACGTGGTGGCCTCCGGGTGATGGAGTGGCAAGTAGGCTTGGTTCGATGGACCCAGTGGCCGATGGGCTCAAGTGCGAGCCGTGCGGTGCAAGACTGGCGGGCTGAAGTCGTGAACATGGGCCGGTGCAAGGTAGCGGATGGAGCCCGAAGCTTGCACGCGGGGTTTGTTGGTTTGCCCACAAAACCATCGGTGGACGGTTTCTTGGTTTGGGCCTCAAAACCAAGCCCGAAGGCCCGAGGCGACGGAGACGGTGATCCGGGAGCTTCGGGAAGCTTCGAGGCGGAGGGCACATGGCGTGATCGCGGGGTTTGCGTCGAGGTGAAGCGAAGCCGCGGTGGAAGCGTGTCCGTCCGATGAAGACTTGACCGAAATGCCCCTAAGGGGTTGTATCTTCCTTTCATGCAGTAGGGGTAGCATGGTCATTTACCTCCCTCCGATGGACTTCGTATAAATAGCGGAGAGATGGATGGCATCTCTCTCTCTCTTGCTTCCTAGGGTTTTCTCCCCCGGTAGATTTTTCTGAACTGCTTCATTTTCCTCTGGATTCCTTAGGCTAGACTCTTGTACAGACTCTGACCTCTGGATGTATGAAAGCATTCGGCGTCTCGGTGATCTCCTAGTCCTTTGTGATTTTCGTGTCATTTTTGGGGCTATTTTTGGGAGTTTTCGTTCTTCGCTCGATTCGTGAGTTTGGAGGTGTTTCTCCACGGATTTCTTTGAGGGGGTTATGGGTAGATGCCTTGCGCATGTTTGTGGATGATCTTGACCCCTTAAACGCCGTGTAGAGCCTTCGATTCGTGAGTTTTTAGCTAGAGTTCGTGTTCTTGGAGGAGTACGTGTGATCCGCGATTCCCGACGATTTAGTGGCTTAGAGGTCGAGATTTTTGGGGCATAGCTTCACCTTGTGTTGCTTACCATCTACCCCAAATCTTGTCTCAAGAGCTTTTGACGTTTGGGAGATCCGATGATGGATTTGGAGAGTTGACTTCGCGGGCTCGAGCTCGAGCAGTTCTGTCCGGGGCTAGCGGACAGTCCGCAAGGACCCCGCGGACAGTCCACAAGGACCCCACGGATAGTCTGCGTGTGCTGGTATTCGTCGCGTGTTCTTCGTGTTCTTGTGCATCTTCGTTTCGATCCGGTTTGCCCCTAGGGTTTCGTTGCAAGAGGTTTGCGGACAGTCCACGTGTAGCTCACGGACGGTCCGCGTGGTGAAGGTTTGTCTGGGGTGTTGTCTGGGGTTTCCAGTGAGTTGGACGGACAGTCCATGCTGCCCTCACGGATAGTCCGCGACACTAGCGGACGGTCCGCAAGGCACAGCCGGACAGTCCGAATTTCGGGGTTCGTCTCTGGTGGTTCGGTTGCTTGTTTCGGACGGTCCGCGAGGTAGGGCCAGACAGTCCGCCACACACACGCGGACAGTCCGCCCGTACCAGCCGGACGGTCTGCACTGGTCGTTTCCAGAATTGACCGAGTGCTTTGATTCTTGTCCGGTGCTTCCGCTCTTTGCTCCTAGGATTCTTGGTTGATCTTCTAGGCTTGTGTGTGCCTTGTTTGGAGCTTCGCTTGTGTGCACGGATTCGTGGAGTGGCAATCGGGGTATAGGCCGAGTTCGACCTTAGGGAAGAATTTTTATCGGCTCTCATTCACTCCCCCCCCTCTCTGGTCGCCCTATTCGGTCCTTCAATTGGTATCAGAGCTGGTTACGGATCTTCCTGATTCTAACCAGTCTAAGATCCAAAGTTAGGCGATTACGGTAAGGGGTCGGGTCCTCCGCACTTTGATGGCAAGAATTACCCGATGTGGGAGAGGCGCATGGGCGCGTTTTTGCGAGGGAATGGAACTCTCATCTGGGAGGTCACTCAGAATGATCATTATGTCATCCCAGATAGTTTTCTACTTTCAGGATCGCGGGACATGTTTGAGGCCAACAGCAAGGCCGTTGATTACTTGTTCCGTGCTCTCTGTGCCTCGGAGTTCGAGCGAGTGTACGGAGAGAATGTGGCCGGAAAGATATGGCACAAGTTGAGAAATGCTCATGTTGGCAATACCCAAGTGCAAGCCCGTTTGTTTTCCACTTACCGGAGAGAGTACGAGAACTTCACTCATCTCCCCGGTGAGTCGACCGATACGATGTTCCAGCGTTTCACTAGCATTGTCAACAACATGAGGGCCAATGTGACAGTGCTCCCATACACGGACCATGATCAAGCTATCAAGCTTTTGCATGTCCTGGATCGGTCTGTGTGGAGTGCCAAGGTCGAGGCCATTGAGGAGTCGAGCGTGTATGATACGCTGACATTGGATGAGCTGTTTTCCAAGCTCAGGTCTTCTGAGG